>OZ012552.1:2609251-7671251 GCA_963935595.1 Schoenobius gigantellus | reverse complement strand
GGCCGCATCCTCCACTGATTTTTAGATAAAGAGGACTCGCCGGAGAGGGACGCGTCGTCACGAGCCAAGGCAATGAGAATCATATCGGACACTTCCATGACTTCGTCAGCGTCTGTTCGCCTACAGCAAGCCCTTCTCATCTCCCCAAAAAGAGAAGATCGGCAACGCTCTTGGGCATTTAGGTCATCGACGACTAACTTTACCTGTGCAATGCAGGATTCGAATTTCCCAAGCCCGGGTCCCGCTGGTCATCGTCATATAGAGGAAGGCGGGCGAATTGCCGCCTTCACTCTAACCTCCGAAGCTATGAGATGGAAAACTCGAAATGTATGTATGTGGTGTAGTGGACAAATTACTCTTCATCTAAGCAGAGACTCGTGCCCAACAGTGGGACTTATATGGGTTGAAGCGATAATTCCAAATAATACCACTTGTGGCATAAGTTGTGTCTATTAAACTTTCTTAATGGTGGCCAAACTTCTCGAGAGCTCTCACTTGTTTATAAAATAAAATAACGTAATAAAGATTTTCAAAATTTATGATTGGAATCTTTAGGTCGAATTAACTAGGGTGAATATGATTTATTTAAAAATCCAATTTTCTTGATTGATTTAGATACGAGTAGTAATATTATTATGAGAACACAACAACGTATGATATTATTAATAAAGATAGACAACTACATGCATAACGGAATAGGTAGCAATATTCTGTTGATTGAAACCTCTAGCAAGCACATCACAACAGCACTATACATTGTAATTAATTTGTTGAACTATATCGCTAGAACCAAATTGAATTGGTACTGACCCAATGTAAATAACTAAGTATGTTAGAATTGTAAATTTGTCGAAAATTTACAGTAAAGATGCTGCTAGGTACCTAATACCTAATAGTTAACTTTTTAAGATAAGTGCAAGTTTGACGTACTTAAAAAGAACTTTTTAATATGTAATACTTACAACAAAGTATGACTTATACCTATAAATTAACAATTATAACGAGTGATGATGCAATGCATAATTTATATTTAACCTTTTCGCCAAATGATAATGTCAAATTTTCTTTTTAATCACTTGTATAGACTTAATCGATTTCACAAATATTTACAAAGCTATAGCGACCGTGTATTCGTTAGAAATGTATAATTATAAAGACAAAATATTTGTTTGCTCCTTTGTAATAATTAATCTCTGGAAGTACTGAATCCAATGATAATAGTAAAACATTTACACGACCTTTTATAATATCGTCAAGACTTCGACTGAATTGGTTTAAAAATTCTTTCATTAAAAAATCACTAGAAAGCTATATTTTTTCGAAATTTCTTCGATATACATGGGAAATATGGTAGGGAAACTAGCTATAGCTCGTCAGGGAAAAACCAGTAAGCTTTCTTAGTAGAGACTATGATGCTCGAATGATTTTCTCGCCTGGATGGAACCAAATTGACTGGAAATTATCAAATTTTCGTAATTCGTTTATACTTTATAGATGCATTATATCTATTGTTATATAAATGAATGTTCACTGTTGTGAATTTGAACACTTAGTTAAATTTACTCTATTTGAACGGGAATTAGTTATGCAGTCCTTTAGAAAGGATAAAACGCGTGTAGATATCCAAAAAAATGGTAGGTAACCCACAACTACACTTCGTAGGTTAAATGCTCTAAGCTACACGTAGCAAATCTTTAATTGCATATTTCATTTTAATTGCTATAATTGCTTTGAGGTTATTATGAACCCATATGGAAAAAATATTAAAACTACGGTATAATCTATTGAAAAGACCATACACTTCATAAACTTTGAATTTATTAATAAATTGAATCTTGGAATGAATTCACGATTCACGATGGCTTGGCAAACACATATCCAGCTAATACCTAATCCAGCAAAATCAGTAACGTAATAACGCCCACCAGTCACTGCGACAAACATACAACACGTTCATTGACTCTACGATTTTTATTATTTGAGTGTGCCAACAGGCGTACTAAGGTGACAGTCATGCCTACACAATTGTAAACGTAATAACATGATTCTGCCTATAAACATGTTTACAGTTTGTCACCTCGTAGCTTTTATGTTTTCTTTGTGAGCAAGATTGGATCGCGTCGGACCGTAAACTGGTAATGCGGGATTGTTGGGCATTGGATGAAATTCTTATTAATATTGCATGGACTCATACTGGAAATCTACATGCCCTGACGACTGCCACCATAATGTCTCTTCCAGCTGGTGATTCCGTGAAAGCCATCAAATTGGTGGCGCAACCAAGCGGACATCATGCCTAGGGGTACCCTCTATGGGATTGTAAATTTTTTTGGTAGGTGACTGATTGGGCAGCCGACCTGTACCTGCTGATTTCCCAGACGGACTATAACCGCGCGCATCTGGAGCCACTCAAAGCCCGCTGTCTACAACTAGGGCGGTTACGGAAGGCGATCTGCAAAGGTCCCTCCTTACCGCCCTATCACCTGCACAACCATTAGTGTCCCTGTGAGAAATAGACCGAGCCACAGCAGCATAAAAGATGGAATTGTGCAATGTAGATGTGCCGGTCAGAGCTAAAGGCTTATGGACGTCCCGCCCGATACAAGTTAGTACAATTGATTCTCGGCGTCGCTTCGCAAGTCGCGTGAACACTGAGCATTATCCAGCTATTAGCAAAGCTTATTATGAAGACAGCTTTTAAATGCTGGGATTAATTGATGTATGCTCTAATGTGAACAAGAATGATAACAACATAGAGGAGGTGGACTTTTGTAAAGAGGGTACATCTGATAGACCTACCTGAAAGTTTATTGTGTTCATTCAAGAGTTAAAAGAACTTTTCGTTACATTGTCTGACAATGCTAAAGCGCCATAAGTGCTTGAAGACAAACAGAATCCAATACCAGTGATGTGATGCAGCTGCAATCAAAAAAAATAAGTATCAGCATAATAATCTACACATAGAAAGTTTTTCATGATCTAAGTATTTTCAGAACTTATTACCCCCTTGTCCAATGCTGCCCCTTTGTTTTTGGTAAGATATTTTTAGAGAAGCTTTCCACAACTCTGCTGACCAGGAAGTCATCTCTGCATGTTCGTCCACTCACGTGCGGAGCGAGCTCAAACGTACAGTTAAAATTTATCTCTAATCCGTGTTACTTAGAATGTTTTATTAAGCAACAACCCGAGCTGTATAGCCGGTTTTGCTTTGGTCCGATTATGTAAATAACACACAGCTGTAAGGCAAAGCCGGCTCCACATGAAAGTTGTTCTCGTCACCACAGTAGCGATATGAAACTTAATTGTAATGCATTACAGACTACAATTGCCTGCATCGTTAGTAAATGCGCAGCGTTGGTATTATCTGGTTGCATAATACTAATGGCTATTGTGTCTTATCAGTCTGTTGTCCGGACTTATTTATGTAATATGTTTAACGTATAAGCAATCTTATTTAGAATTTACACGTTCGATTGTCGCTCTCTTATTTTTGTAGTAAAGTCACAGATTAAAAATTTTAAGTTATTACTCCCTGTGTCATTTCTTCATAGTTTTTTAACAAATATCTTCCTTATCCTCTTATCCAACAACAAAGAAACAGTAATTTGTCAAAACTATCTCATATGCGAGGCCTGTGATTCCGACCTTCAAGTCTTGTATTGACAACACAATCACTTCAATTTTTTAAGTAATTATATGCGGATAGTAACGATTTATAGGTGTTGAGAGGTGTTGAGTTACACAGTAAGGGATGTTTTTCAAATTTTGGAGATAGCAATAATATCGTGGTTTTTTGAAGATTAATTCTTGAACTTGACCGTAAATCTAAGACCGAAGAAATATTATTTGCGGCAAAACAAAATAGGTTCACCACCATCGGAGAGTTATTGTTTCTGGGCGGCATGTAGGTAGTGACGGAGTCCTCCCTACTGCTTCATTCGACCCAAAATTATTTTGCGATGTAAATCGCTCGAGCGCGAGCGTTGCGCGTGGAAGCAGAATAAATTTGTCAGTAGTGCTATGTCTTGCGTTGCCAAATATCAATGAAATATCGCAGTATGCTAAAATAAATATTAAATTAGAAGGGTGTGAATGTTCTTTTGTCGTAACAACCCCACATTATACTTAGATGGTCCTTGCGATTTCAATAAACTTCTATAGTCAGACGATGTCAATAGCGAGCGATATTGGTGTTATATCAAAATAAAGTAAAAGTGGTTGTGGAATAATCCAAATTTTTGTTCCGTTAAATTGCATGCTTTCCATATTTTTATGTATAATGATCCTGAGATCATTTAGGTCACTTCACGCTTTTGGATTGGGATCTAGTGTTAATATAGTATTTATGACTAACGTGTGTTCTATCTGTGGGCGATTTGCTGTTCCAGATAGTGGAAATTAAAAGGAAGTATGCATTGTTATATTCCCTAACTCTAACAAAGACGATATAAACGAAGGAAGAAGTAGGTACTTGTAATTTTAAGCATACTTGGCGGTTCAGACAAAGTTATCAAGCAAAACACATCAAAGGAACCTTATCGTGTTCTTCTCCCAAATTTATTTTGCGTTGACGCAGCATGATAGAATAAACCTTTAATTTAGATTCTTCTAAAATTCTCCAATCATTTTAAACCAATCCACCACTAAATAAAGTTTCTTAAGATGCTGGCTTCAAAATAAATTCTAAGTGACTAATGCTTGAAATAGAATGCATTATCAGTCTGTCAATGAAACAACTCAAAAGTTCTCAATCAATTTGATCAGAGTTTGTAGTTTCTGGGAACTTCTTTAGACGTATGCCCCTTATTATTGTGAGTTCGTGACTTGAAGCACTTTTTTAGATGTCACTAGGTATTGAAAGTTGAATAATTGTCCGATGAGATTTTTATGATATCCTCTTCATGTGTGCTTGCTATGATTTCTTGTAAATTGTTGAATAGGACAAAATAGCCTTTAATAAAAAAAAACCCTTATCAATTATCAGTTAAAGATGCCACATGTCAAACAAATCATATTATGTCACTGTAATGAAACATGTTAAAATAAACCACTTTTGTTATCGATTGTGCAAATTGATGGCGATATGGGATATAATAATGGGAACAATAAAGTAAATGATGAGAAAAAGTCATAAAGTTGGCTATCTGGGAAAGTTGGCGATTTGCAACTATCAGTATGAACGTATAAAAAATTACCCAAAATAGGAGTATTTTAATTAAATATTTAAAAGGTAGGCAAACCGCGACAATTGGCAAAGGTCCCAGAGATCGCCTGAAGATTTGATTCTTTATTTGATACTAGCTTCTGCCCGCGACTTCGTCTGCGTGGACTTCAGAATTGGGTCTAAAGGTTCGCTCGTTAACAATTTTTAATCTTCCCACGGGAACTATTTGAGAGATCATTAAGGAATATAAAGTACATGTCCTTTTCCATAGCATAGGTGACATGCATACCAAATTATAAAGCTGTCTGCCCGCGGGGTATAAAAAATAGTTTACGACCTATTCTCAGACCTACCGAATATACCCAAAAAATTTCATAGAGATCGGTCAAGCCGTTTCGGAGGAGTTCGGTAACAAACACTGTGACACGAGAATTTTATATACTCAAGATTTCTTTGGGCCATATGTCGATCGAAGCCACACGAAGTAGTGCTGCCGAAGTCTCCTAATTAATTTACTATTAATTAGGAGACTTACTACTAATATAGGGCAACACCAATACAAAATACAGACGCATGAAGAGCAAGGCAAAATCATCATAGACCACTATAATTAGCGGCCGTAGAAGAACTATCCATTGCGGTTCAGCCTTGATCTCTATTTAGGATTGAATTACATAAATGGTTTCGACTCTCACGTGTTTTTAGGAAGAAAGTACTGTATTTAATTACTGAAATGTTGTATTTGCATCATTTTTTCAATTCATTAAAAAGGTTTCTTCTGCGATGATAGATAATATACAAAATCGCAGTTTTTAATAATGTAGAATTTATATAGCATGGAATAATGTAAATTGTCACGACAAAAAGCCTGCAGACTTAAATTGTTAGTAGAAATTAGAACATTTATCTAGAACGTAGCGGTTCTCACTATTAGGCCATCATCATAATATACCGAGATAACCATTCCGCTATCGCAATTATTGCTGTAAGCTCATTTTCCAATGTGACATGTGTGTCGCACTCCATTTCTATGACACCAATTACTGCAGACACTACTCTGTTTCATTTATTATCATTATTGAATTTAAATGAATTATTGTATGTGTAACTATTAATTTCGCCGAAGTCAAGTAAATTGTTTTTTGTGTGTTTTTATAATTCATTCATTAAGGCCATTTGTCAAAAATCGACCTTGAAGGAATTGAAGTATCCTATTCATTACCATCCTACTGGAAACGAAATGAACTTCTAGCAGTAACTCAAACATGTTTTATTAAAATATAATATATCAAATGCATTGAGAAGACTTAAAAAAAGGTAGGCCTCGAGACTTTTAATGATAAGAGTAAATAGAAAGAGATCAAATAAAGAAATAGCCCAAAGCCAAATAATTAGCAAACATGTCAGTTACACTACACTGCGCTTGTTGAATAGCTTCAAAATGTTTTATCTTACGTTTAACATCTTCCTATCGATAAAGTTATTCAAACTTAACCATTCTACGGGTCGGTCTTGATAAATGGCCTCAGCGTCCTTGAGACAATACGTTCAACCGATACTCAATAGCCGGCACACGAGCACCAATCAGAGGACAATAGCCTTCGATAATAAATCCAAGCCCATTGAAAAACTTTGTACATACCTACCAGAGTTTTTCCATAGAACTTTGCTCGTTTAACGTAAAAAACACGGTCGCTATGATCTACCTACACTATGAATGTATACTAGACTAGCTGTTCCCGCGAACCACGTTTCGCCTTTTTTCCCGTTTTTGCTACATTTTTCATTGATGCTCAGCTCCTATAAATCATAGCGTGATGTTATATAGCCTAAAGCCTATCCGATAAATGGACTATCCAACACAAAAAGAATTTTTAAAGAATCAGTAGTTCCTGAGATTAGCGCTTTCAGCCAAACAAACAAACAATCAATCAAACTCTTCAGCTTTATAATATTAGTAAGTATAAGTATAGTAAGTATAAGTATTAGTAGGTATATCTCAAGTGATGATGAGGTAACAATGAAAGTGACATTTTTACTTCTTAGCTTTTACCCGCAACTTCGAATACTCGGCTTTTAGTATTACATATTATTATTATTAAGATGGAAAGTATCATTAACACTTTAATTCAAACATTAACTTGCCGTTTTAGCGTCATTCAACATACAAACTTTTACATATTCTGTAACAAGTAAAAAAATGAACATAATACATTTATCGTGATCGTTAGGTAACATACAGGAATAATTCCTTTTTTTTTCAATTTAATATATTATGTACGAGTGTCGAGTATGTTGCGTAGGTCTTTAATCTCTATAAAGGATTTTAAACATTCACCTAATATAAGTATTTGAATAATTGTAATGTAATAGAGTTTTTTTTTTGTTAGCGTTTAAACAAGTCTTATTTTGCGTATTCATTCATAATATCAGTGTCTATTTCTGTTGTACTTTTTGTGGTATACCTACCTGCTCTTTCTTTTAAAGTTTACACCTGTTTGATTTTTAAAGACTCTAATGGCCATTTCCGACAGATGTGCTTGGCGGTGTTCTTACACACAACAGATTGGACATTATTATCTGGACTGATGGAGAGTCTAAACGGTATCTCAAAGTATCGCTTATTCAGACTATTATGTTCTTTGCCTTTTGCCAATATCTCCAAATCAGTAAATTATTTTTGACACATTTCCAAAAAATATACAACAAGAATGCAAAATATTTACGTTTCATGCTAGCATCTATTCTAGAAGAGTTTAAGACGCGTAGGTACATCACCCAAGTAGATGTATCATCATGCGAAAAGTTTCATTGGATATTTCGAATTGAATAGATTGCAATGGTAAAAGATATGCATACTTACATATTATACATGCTATACTTGTTGATCCGATAAATTTCAATCTGTCAAAAGCTTTTGATGAATTTGTTCAGAATTGGAATAGTTCATAATAATAACTTACTACCTGTGGAATGACGGGAACGAAATGAGATTTTTGCATTTTCCCCGACTATTCGTTCAAGCGCAGCGAAGGCGACAACATCCAGAAGGTGCCACGTGTAGTAGGGAAAGGCGTCAAATCTAATTATTTGCATGTGGGTGTGGTACTAATCTTATATATAAAAATGAAACGCTGTGTGTTAGTCTCGCTAAAACTCAAAAACGGCTCGACAGATTCTTACGAAATTTTCTGTGTGAGTTTAAATAGGTCTAGGGAAGGTTTATATATAAAATTGGTGGCACTTTAATAGGGCAGGACGTCTGCCGGACCCACTAGTTAGTGATATTTCTTTATCGCATGCGATTGAGGTAGGGCGGGCGGTGCACCATTGGCCTGTTTCACAGAACACGGAAAGACATGACGACCTCTTTCTGTGTTCTGCGGGTCTGTTTCACAGAACACAGAAACCTCTTTGTGTTCTGTGGTCTGTTTAGTTAGTACCAACTACTGATATTTTTGTCGGAAGTTTTGCTATATACCTATACCTACCTACTTCTCTACAATTAGTAATGGACTTTCAAAAAATAACGCCTGACACCATTTAATACCTTCCTTAGACTTCAAAATAATTTCAAGAAAGAAATAAGCAGAAATCCTCTAATCGTTTTCTAGTTTTACACGATTGTGACGTTTGCGTTAATCTTCATTCCTAACAGTGCGCGAATCAAAAAAAATTGTTATTGGATGTGTATAACTATTTATAATAAAATACCTGAAAACATAAAAGTGTTGCCCTGGAATAGGTTTAAAAGAGCGTTATATAGTTGGCTTATTGAAAATTGTTTTTATTCCGTGCAAGAATTTTATAATTTTAAACAGTAACTGAATGTGATTACTATATAATTCATATCTTGAAATGTTGATTAATGATTAAGTATTTAAATGAAATTGACAGATTAATACAATTAGTAATAAACCAATATTTTCATGTTTATGCTTTCTAATGTAATTTATTATAGTATTCAAATCTGACATTTTATACAAGTAATTTTATTAATATTAACTCTGACATTTTATTTAATTTGGTGTTTCTAATAATGATTACAATTTGACATGATATTGTATAACTTATTAATCTTATCGTCACAAAATATTTTGCATGCTGTAACTAATGGCTGAATAAGCATGATCTTTATAATTGTTATGACCATCTCCAGTGTACATTATTCAAACGCAAAATAAATATATTATTATTATTATTATCCATTTATTCAAAAGTATCCTTAAATTTAAGTTTTTTACAATATAATATATATATAAAACAAAATACTATAAAAAACTTAAACCTAGTATGCCACCAACAGCGAGGCAAGGCCCAAGCTGCCGGTGGTTATTATTATTATTATTATTCCTTATTTTTTTATTGATGCATGATGAAGAAATAAAATTCCCAATATTGTCGGTTCAGTGCCCTACAAGTTTACCCAGTCGAGTAAATCGTTGAAAATTATGCAGTCGTATGTTGCAACAGCAACAGGCGACATGAGAGTTTCCCAACAGACATTATAATGCACAATATCAAAGCATTGTGCTGAGTTTCGAAAACTGCGCTAAGGTGCTGCAACGGCTTAGAACAATGCACGACAATGGATTGATTTCGACATCGCAGTGCAGTAATGGGAGTGTGATTTGTCCTTTAGTTCGAAAGTCCTTGTGAAGAGTCATCAAATCTATACTAATATTATAAAGCTGAAGAGTTTGTTTGTTTGCTTGAACGCGCTAATCTCAGGAACTACAATCTGATTCAAATTGAAAAAATATTTTTGTGTTGGATAGTCCATTTATCGAGGAAGGCTTTAGGCTATATAACATCACGCTACGATGAATAGGAGCTGAGCATCAATGAAAAATGTTTCAAAAACGGGAAAAAATAGTATGGCGGAACGTAGTTCGCGAGCACAGCTAGTAAATTATAAAAGCATTCAATTTAAAACTTTGTTATTAATGCGAAATAAATATGCCACCAAGATTTAGCTTTATTTTTCTCGTGCTCAATCTAGTTTAGACCACAGGACCTAGTTATATTTTTAATTTTTTTCTTTCACTGTGGAATTACGAAAGATGAGGTTTCCGTGTCATCTACACACCCTGAACCGTCAATTCATAACGATTTATTGTTTGGATCCATTGGATCTATCAGTGGATTGAATAAATACTACTCAGGATACTAGTTAACCAAAAGGTTCATTGTAATCTGCTATTGACATTAATCTGACTAGACAACGCCAATCCATTCATCTGTATAAAAACTTTTTTATTCATCTGTGACATCACAACAAAGCTTCAGTGATGAGGAATCTCCTAAGTCTCTCCCAAATTACTTATGATTTAAGAGCAGAACTTACTTTCTGGTGAATGGAAACGTTACCTTTATTTGGAGTAGGTAGGTACTTACGGTAGTACGCGGACTAATTTTAATGCAGCGTCGAATGCGGAGTATTGAAACACAAAGTACATCCCCTTGCATCGTCTGTGTGGGTGGATCGTGTCACATTTCAACTTCATGAGGATCTAGCGACCGACTCCACCAGCACTACGGGAATTCGTTGACATTTAAATGTTCTTCTCAATTCAGAACTTCAATCTACTGTTGGATCATTAGCAGATCGTTATTTTAGGACTCTAGATTAGTCACTCAGATCTGCAGAAGTTCCATAGATTCATAGTTCCATAGATTCATAGTTCCATAGTTCCTTTCTTCAAACAAAATGGTCCTCTACCTTATAGGTATCATGTCTCGTTTGTAAGTAAACTCGCCTTGTCAAAGGCAAAGCTAAACAAACAGAGGTAATCTATAATCGAAAGCCCACGTGCGGCCGAGTTTCACAACAAACGGGTCGTTTAACGCGCCCGAATCAACGCAGTAATCGCAGCTTTGCCAATTATTTCTGGCTTTATTTATAGTTACAATTGTGTTACAGGAAAATGATATCTTTGTGATTGTAGCAAAAAGTATGCCATGCCCATGCCATCAATATTAAAGGTTTTTAGTGCCCAAGTTATATTTCATTATCTAAATCATCATATCAACTAAAAGAGTGCTGGACATCCCCAAAGACATCCAAACAGATCGATTGACCCAGTGCTTTCCGTATCTTCACCCGATCGTCGTTTCACCTTGTAGTAGGCCTTTCATACCAATGCTGCGTCTCCTGGTGTGTGGTCGCCTCTCGAAGACCTCTCGTGACCTGCACACTGCCATTCAAGGTTCGCAATACTTTGTGTGTGCTACGTCAGCGACCTTGGTTCTGTTGTGGATCTCATTATTTCTGATTCGAATACACAGACAAACACGGAGCATAGCCCTCTCCATTGCCCTTTAGATTACCTTGAGACTTATTATAAGACCCCATGTAAATAGGCTAACTAGTAAATTTGATATTTTTTTACCACTATGTCATAGTTCTGAAATCGAACCATAGTAGGTTTCGGGCCGCTCTAATTTTCGTGACTTATATCCATCGATTTGATTTTTACCCACAATTGTTGAATGAAGTTGATGCGTACTTGAAAAGAGGCATCATCAATTCAGAACAGCGCTATCAATATAAATTTTCCCAGTTCAGAATGACGACAATTTGTTTGGAAGCTTACATTGTGGCTTAATCCTTTCATAGAGCTTTATTCGTCGTTTAGGTTATAACGGCAGATCAGTGGGGTTTTGTCAGTTAATGTGAGTATTGGGCTATTTCCCTAATAGCCTAATATGAAAATGTAAAATTTTATCTGACATTTGAAATTTCGATCTTTTCCGAATGGAACAGTCATGCCGCCAACAGCGGGGGATGAGGTCTCATTACTACAAACGCACCCATACAAAATTGGATCTAACATTCATCATCACAGCTCATATACGTCCCCACCGAGGGGCACGAGCCTACCCTATGTTAGGGTGATTAGGCCTTAGTCAACCACGCTGGCCCAGTGCGGTTGGTCGACTTCACATAAACCATTGAATTTCTTCGCAGATGAATGCAGGTTGCCTCACGATGTTTTTCTTCACCGTTGGAGCGTCAGACAAATTTACTATGAAATTCGAAAGCGAAAAACACATTGGTACATGGCGGTCTCGAACCCCGACATCCCGATTGGAAGGCAAGTGTCGAGTCCACAGCGCCACCGACGCTCAAACTGTTACTTCTTATCTTTTCTGTCACTAATGCTATCATTAACTTCCTGTTATATATTTACTGGAATATGTAATTTTTAATTCTGTTTTAATTTTATTTTAATTGCCATTTAATTTTAAAATATGGTGAAATGTATTTACTTTTTTTTACTTCCATCAATACAAACTTTCTTTTCCCGCTTTAAAGTTATTAAGGCTAAATTCCAAATTGCGGATAAATTGGATAAAATTTAAATTCATTTTCTTAACTCTTTTAACTCTCTTAAGGGATGAATTTCGGAAAATCAGTTCTTAGTTGACATATCCTATCCAGAAGTCGGGATTTCGAACAGACTCTTTTCAGATGGAGATCGAGTAGCGCAATTTAAGCTCAACTTGCCTTCCAAAACACGGAGAAGCTCAAGATGTTTTATGTTGTTGATTACCCAGCAGGTATACGCAGTGGGACCACCTAGCTCCTCAATAATAATTATGTAACTGGTTTTAATGTTTATGGTAACGAAATAAATAACTGCAAATGTCGGTACTTTCGATAAAGCTGATAAAATTTCTTGCCCCCATTCTACTAATCAGCTAAAACACGTCCTGAACGGGCGGTAGAAACAAAATCGACGATTCAAAAGACCCTTTAATCGGGTCATATTTGAATAAAGATTGTTTTGATGTTGGATAGAAGCGAGCTTTATCTTCACCCGCATTCCTTAACCATAAAGAAACTGGCTCTCTGAATCTCGATTTACAATATTTTACCAGTACTTAACTTTGTTTTCAACAGCACAAATTCGATCGCAGTTTTCGTGTGGGCGGAATGACGCACACACCACCCTAGTTCCCAGTGGAAACCTACGAACATTTCCGACGACAATTACACTTAAGTAATGGTTAACGACATTAAAATAACATTTTCCTTTTTCGTATACTTGTCATTTTATTGATATGTTATTTTATGGAAATATTATTCTAAGGTTATACCTTAGAATAATAATATAAGTTATTATTCTAAGGTTTTAACGAGAAGCCTTATATGCAATTTGTAACAAAAATAACGCACACCCGAAAGTAGTTTTTTTTCTTTTATTGAGGAACAAACACATAATATAAAATGACAAAAGAAAACCTTAATGCTAAAATAAACATATTGTTCCCTAAATTTAGTTTCGTTGGTATTGGCTTCTAAATCGAATTCAATGAAAAAAATAAAAATAAATGAAATTCATTTAATCACAATCACCCGTTAGGTCAACATTGTAAACAACAGAATATAATCCATAATACAAGGTAATATTTTTAAAAGAGTGTCGCGGCGTGCGTAGTCGCTATCAGCTGTTTAGGCATAGGTTTAGGTCATTCACATTAACAGGTCACGCTCTACTCAGCCGCCACTAGTGGTGCGTAGACTGCCCATACTATGTTTTAATGGGGATAATTAGATTTAAAAATATTTGTTAATACTGATTTTTTAAATATTCTAATGCCCGTTTTCTGCCGCAAAGCAGTAATGCTTGCATTGCTGTGTTCCGGTTTGAAGGGAAAGAAGATATGGCAGTGAAATTACTGGGTACCGGGCTTTACATCTTATGTCACAAGTTGGCAACGTACACCGTGGTTCTTGTGGGGGTTGCAAATTTCCTGCGAATTTCACAGGAGCCACATGTATTATAGGTGAGTGACTGTTATCACTTATCATCAGGAAGTCAGTTTGCTTCTTTGCCAACTTAGTTGCAATAAGAAAATATTTTCTTGAGGTCAATTTTTATTTTTTATACCTGCAAGGATTACGTATCAAATCAATCTTGGACTATCTATGTACCCTTTAGGCGCGGAATAGTAAAAAAGCAAAACGATAAGCGATCGCAAAATGGTAAAGCAGCACAATGGTAAAAGAGCAAAACGTCAAAAGCGCACAATGGTAAAAGATCATATTAGTAAGAGAGCAAAATGGTAAAAGCGCAAAATGGTAAAAATTACATTTTATGCACATACACACATATACTCTACTGCTTTCCTCAATTATATTGGGAATAAAAGGAGTCTTAAGAAACATAGGTATGAATAAAAATCTATTTATATAAAAAAGTCATTATCCATTACCACAAATATGTACATACCTACCGACATTTCGCCTGAAGAGCGGAGAAGAGCTGGCACCGCTACTCCACAGTTCAGGCCAGTGTTCACCTTACCACCACCTAATATCGAGACATGACGGCGGTCACGGAAAATTAAGGGCTAAATAAACGGATATTTCTACAAAATTACGTATTATATAGGACCCATACTATCTACCTGCGGAGGGCTGGTCTTCTACCGACCAAGTGTCGCAGCTGTTTGTACCTATTCTTATATTTATTTTAACTTTTCAGTGTTTTTATAAGTCGTTTTTTTTAAATAAGTTTTATTTCTACTGCCTTAAACTATTAATTCTGTCTTGTTTTCGACGTAATTTTGGTTTTATTTAGTGTTCTCATTTTTTATGTGCCCTGTTTTTTTGGTTTATTAACATAAAAAGCCTTATAATCTATTTATGTAGATTTTTATTCATACCTTACCTATGTTTCTTAAGAATCCTTTTATTCCCAACCCAATATAATTGTGGAAAGCAGTAGAGTATACTCGTAGGTGTCTATGTGCATAAAATGTAATTTTTACCATTTTGCTCTCTTACCAATATGATCTTTTACCATTGTGCGCTTTTGACGTTTTGCTCTTTTACCATTTTGCTCCCTTACCATTGTGCTCCTTTACCATTTTGCGATCGCTTACCATTTTGCTTTTTTACCATTCCGCGCCTAAAGGTACATATGTGAGTAGGTACCTACGCATTAAGTAGATAAATTTCAATGAGTACTACACTGAGTACGATACCACATACTTGCACTGACCTATTATACGCCATACGTGATACCAACAAAGTGTTAACTTAACACTTTGTTGGTATCACGACACTCCACGTTATTTGTGTTATTGATATTAATAAACACAGGTACGAAATGAGTATTCCTAACACACTCCCCGGCGACGAAGTGCGTGATTGACAGACAGTCCGTTTGTCTGCATATTTAAATTGCGTGTCGGCAATGAATACGTTAGATGCCGGCAAACCGCCACCACAGAATATATAATAGTACTTGCCGCCACAAACGAACATTAATAATAGGCTATTTGACTAATTTTAGAAAATCATTTTAAATTATTCTATATGATGTATTATGCATATTACATTAATATTTCTGGGAAATCAGATCTATTTATCTTTAAAAATCAATAATAAAATTAAAATTTCTCAAAGCGCGGCAAAAACGCTGTTTCTGTAATATGGCGCCGAACATGACGTGCGTGACGTCACACGCAAGTAAACAATAAGTAAAGTTGACATACTTAATGCAAAACAGTACTAAAATCAGTGGAGTAACCCTTGTTTACTTGCGTATGACGTCACCAGAGTTACGTCCAATCATAGGCGTTTCCGACACAGATAATAAAAAATTATTTGCAATTTATTTCGTGAAATATCAAAAAAATATACATAAACTAGCGCAAAATAAATTAAATTATGGTTTTTTATCCAATTATCTAACAGGATGACCATAATTTGTAGTATATTTTCAATGTTGATCGATCGATTTGTCCAATACAATATGTAGGGACTGTAGTAATATCATTAGGTCATTAGTAATGATGATGTATTAACTCATTATTACATTAGTGATGTGAGATACGAGTAGAACGTTGTCTTCAGAAAACAAAAGAAAAACAGATTTAGATACAGAATTTGAATTTAGAGGGAGAAATTAAAGTGCATAGGAGACGCATTATTATTAGAATAGAATTCAAATTAGCATTCGAAATACGAATTTCCAAATTTACTATTTTTGAATATTTAAGTATTCCGTGAATTCTGCAACAAGTGGTCCTACCCTCGTCTTTGATTTCAATGAGTGCAGTATACGCAACGTATATTAATAATATAATGGAACGTGTATAATGAGTTATTGCGTAACCGGTTTTTATTTTTCTGCGTGAAACGGTATCAAATTTAGAATTTTATTTGAAAGACAACACTGAATTCGTGTGATTAAAAAATTTTAAAAATTGGGATCACTAGAAATTTCGAACATGATTTGTATTCGTGTTCGAGAATTCAAGATTCACATTTAATGATCCATTAATGCGTCTCCTGGACATTGGTATCTCCTCAAACAAGGAGAAAATGTGGACCAGTTCTACTGATGAGATGCAACCGAACCAAATCAGGGGGGCCCTTCTTTTGAATCATTTTTCTGGCATCGAGTACTCGTCAATGTTCGATTTCCTTTTGTTTTCGACGAAAATCAAAGCAATATTGATCTTCGTCGTAATGTTCTATTGATTTTCATCGCAAAGAGGTTGATCCTTTATGATTATTAGGATCCTTATACACGGTTATTTTTTTATCATACTGGAAAATTTTAGAGGCAGCTCGGTAGACGCTAGACGACTCATATCAATAAAAAAAACATGTGGTTATATTTTTTAAATTTTATCCGCCAATAATATTAAATTATAGACATTGTTCTTGTTTACTACAAGATAAGGTAAGATTATGAATGAATAAAGCATTTACTACTACGGGCTTAGGAAAATGCGGCAACGTCGCATTATTAATTCAAGCAAGATCAATCTACAACTCGTTTGAAATAAGAGTTATTATTGCACTAGACACTACAATAGTGAAAGACAGAGACAGTCGGCGCCGGCGCTGAGCGCCGGCGGCGGCGTTTTGTTGTTTGCTGTCGCTTGTCGGTAGAAGTGGAAAAAACGGCTTAAAATTTTAAAACGTTTAAACGTTGTACTTATTTAAATAAGCGCGCTTGTAAAAAAGCTTTTCGTTTAAACGCTTATTGTTTATTGCGTATAATTATGTTTGCAAAAACGTTTAAGTACAACGTATGCACCGTTCTATTGCTAATGACAAAAACACTATAGGGATAGCTTTATACTATTTAAACGAAAAAACTGCTCTCATATCAATCAAATGAAATATTTTTATGATGGAAATATTAATATTCTTATTTTATTATTTAATAAACAATGTTTCTACAAATATTGCATCACGCGACTTAATTGACCAAGTTCCTTTCAAAAAAGTCCCACATTACATTATTACCACCTCTCGACACTAAAACTATCAAAATTTATATTTATAAACTTTATTTAATCGCACTTTATACACACACGCATAACAAACGTAAATACAATGCTTATTTATACACGTATTTAAAAAAATAAAACGAAAGCGTACGTAAAAGCAGCCAGCCACAACACAACAAACGCGTACTTATCTCTCGACAGTGCAAAAGCTTACTACTTTTTTAAACGAAAAGCGTGGTAAGCCATCCAATTTTGGGATGCGTTTTGGTCGCTTTATAACTCCAGCACGCAGTATAATGCCATCTAGCGGCGAACGTTCTATTTCCGATGCATGTATACAGAGCATGCTTTCAAAGTAGGTAATTTTATTGCGGGAGTACAGATGGCGGGACTAATGCATGTCGGTAAAAAGCAAAGCGTAAGTAAAAGCGTAATGTTTTGATAAGAAAAAGTCTGCTTTTGTACTTTTGTTCAAAAGCAAACTTTTTTAAGTGCTTTTCGTTTAAACGCTCACCTCTACTTGTCGGCACGAGCCGGCCGGCTTTAGTTCGCCTCGCCTTTGACTCCGGCGCGTGTGAACGTATCGCGATGTCGCGCCCGCGCCTGACGCGCGGCAATCGGGCGCATTCGGAATTTTAGTTTCAAGTTAACACATCTAGCGAATACACAAACCTTACTCCGGTAGACCGTAGACTTTTACTTGTGAAGTGAAATTAAGTGTTTGGTGTAAGAAAGTGAACCCACAAACGTAAGACTTGGAAGCGAAAACTGCATTTCAAGACGTTAAACACTAACCAAAGTGATATGTTGTTGTGGTCATGTATAGTTTTAAACGTGCACGACTATGTATGAGTTAGAGGACTTCCTTTAAATTTAGAACTCTTTTGTTATTAGAACTAAAGTTGATTTAAATTGTTTCCTAGGTAGGTAAGTATTTAAAGTTGATTCCAATTTTTTAACTACGCCAAAACAACCTACCATAACCGTAATACCTACTTAGTACTGTTTGTTTTCTTTAAAAACTTTGTTTTGCCGGTCCTAAGCCCGTAAAGTAGGAAGGTGAAATTGTGGTCAACTCAGTGATGACTTTGAATCGGCGACGTTGTTGCCAGTTCGCGTTCATTCAATGTTTTGCCTACAACTTCACTCAGTGTCCATACCAGTGCAGTATTTTTTGGATATTTTAGATAATAAATATCTAATTAAACAGGTGAGTAAATTCTATTATTAATGGTTAAATAATTCTTCTACCGTGACCTGAAGCCACCCTTAAAATAACCAGGGTGATAAAAAAGTAACCGTGTATAGACACAAACCACACGCTTAACTTTTCGCAGCCATTCTGCAAGAAAAAAAGCATGAAAACAGCCTGTGACAGTCTCACGCATGTTTTTTACGGCTTATGGCATGTTTCATAACAGTTTTTTGCAGAACACTGTCGTATTCTTCGTAACATTAAGCGTGTGCCTTTTTTTAGAAACGCACGTAGCTTCGTCACAATGAGAGATTAGGCGACCCAAACATCCGTTTCAGAAAACATTGAAATAGATCGACCCGGAAATGCAACCCTCGCGTTCTCGAGAACCCTGGCCATTCAAGCCATGACCACGGATAAGAGGTTTCTGTGTTCACATTAACAGCACATTAAGCTGCGTCTACATTTGTTGCATTTCGGTGTATCCTGATCAAGTGTATCACTAGCTGTATCATGTTAGCGTATCGACATTAACGTTCTAAAGGTGGACGCTTCAACATTTCCTCAGATCCTCGTATCTTTTCCTATTATAATGATACGCAACTTTCAGTGCATAATCACCTCTCGTACAGTAACAGCAATGCCACTATTAATTTACAATTATATATCAATTTAAGTTTTTTTTTTTTGCTGAAAAAACCTACCATTGCTCACCGCGACAAATGATAAAATGGCAGGCGGAGCGCTAAAAATAATCGCGTGTCAAATGTGCATTCACTCACATCCAAACTTGTGAAGACGATCTGTATTCCCTTTGATGGTCGCGAAAAACCGACAAGAGACTGGACGCGGTATATCACGTATAGTAAGTCGTAACTCCTCTCGTGATACGGTATCAAAATACGTCCATACCATACTACTGATCATGATACGTGCATCATATACGAGTAGTATCAAGATACGTGATTAGTGCGGGTCAGGCAGATACGGCGAGTATCATCGTCACGTACGTGACGTACGCATCATTGCGTCCAAACCAACGATCATAATATAATACATCGGTGAGATCGGCGCCACGCGACTGAGATACGAATGATACGATACGCCAAGATGCTACAAATGTGGACGCACCTTTATGACGCGCGTTGGTATTGCGTGCACAAGCACGCATTAAGCGTGCTCGATTTTAACGCGATTTGCGCGCCTTTTCGCTATGAAATCACCCCTTTTCCACATTCTTTTTTCACAAAAGTGTTCCTTTGTGAATGACATCTTGGCATCTCCCATAATGGCGTGAGGTCTTTTGCGTCACTTATAATTCGTTAAAAGCTCTATCCGCAGAAGATACTGCGCAGTGTCCTTGTCTGGAATGTCCGCCGTTTTATTGGTTTCGTGTAAACAAAGAGCGAAAAAGTATCTAGAGCATGTTTAAATTTAGATCGAGTTGAACAAACGCGGTTTTAACGCGGGGTCAGTGACTTTGCCACGCTGAAAATATTACAATAACGGTTTTTTTATAAAATAAAAACTAATAAAAACTATTATAGAGCAGTCTTGAAATTTTGATAACATATCGCGATTTCTAAAACAGTCAAGTTTGTCTAATCCCCGTTTGATCGCGAAATTTCATTCTCAATATTAAGTACTTTAGTTAATTCGGAGCAGAAAGAAGAGTAGCTACTTGTGAAAGTTTCAAATACTTTGGGTTTATATTGAAAGCACCCATATTTTTATTTTAAAATAATCCTATATCTCGCTCAAGATTAGTGACCGGGAGAGATGCTTGATCATGTTCTTAAGGATTTTGCACATGTTGTGATTAATTTGTAGTAAATTTCAAATTGATGTATCAGATCACAGCTCATATAATAATATGTCTCCAGCGAGGAGCTCGAAACTATACCCAAATTTTTAGGGGTTTTGGGCCTTAGTCAACGACGCTGGCCCAGTGCGGATTGGTCGACTTCAGGTACACCTTTGAATTTCTTCGCAGATATATGCTTACCAACGCTCTCGTTGATAAGACATAATTAGTTGCAGATTAAATTACAAATTAACACAACCATTGCGTCTTAAAACATCTGTGCGTCTACCGACCGAGTCAATGCACTGCGCGAGCGCATCGGCCTTGCCGCTCGCTCGGTTGGTCGGCGGACACCTCTCGTCCCGCCTTTTACTAGTGGCGTGCCTAATAGCATTGTTGCTTGCACAACGCCAACCACCGCCACCTACCTAGCAACAGGCGGCGATTTTCAAAGAGGAGTAGAATGCATATCCACCTGGTACTCGTTCTGTGTGAAGCTAGTTTACCACAATCTTACAAATTGTTTGACGGCTGATGTCTCTATCTAGCCGTAAAACTGGAGAAAAAAACAATGAACAACACGTGTAAAGAAATCAATAGTCACACAGATTATTTTTTTCACACTAACACTGTCATAATACGTTTGACTTTTAAAATTGCAACGAAGTAAAATTACTATGATTTCTGCATTTTAAGAAAACCATAGACTACATTATTCAATCGTATTTTAGTATGCCATTTTACGATAGCTTTTTGATTACAAACATTCTTCATCTAATTTAACTTAAGCTGTATATAAGCCCAAAAGATTGCAAATCTTAAGTGGCAGTGGGCACTGGGCAGGACACCGTTTGCAGGACTGACGGCCGTTGGGGCGGAAAAGTCGTTGAGTGGCAGCCGCGTACCGGGTGACCCAGCATTGGTAGGGCCCCCACAAAGTAGACTGAAGATCTGGTGAAGGTCGTCGGAAGCAGTTGGCTGCAGATGGCGCAGGACCGAACCAATGGGTTTGGAGATCCCTGGGAGAGGCCTATGTCTAACAGTGGGCGTCTCTTGGCTTAAATGATGATGATGATTATAATGTCCGTTGCATGTTGTCGCAAGATGCAACGGTACAAGAATGGATATCATTCTGTAAATGTATATATGGTCTGTGCGGCACCTAAGGGGTTATGTGGCCTGTGCGGCACTTAAGGGGTTACCATACCTATCCTATATATTATAAATAAATGAAAACGTTTAAGTAGTGAAGATAGAGGTACCCACGCAGACGACTTTAGAGGGGCAATCGCACTATTTACGAACGTTTTAACCAAAACCAAATCGTTACCGTTCCCATATAATTTGATATCTGACAGCTGTCAAAAGGTTATCAAAATGTACCGGCACGGAAACGTTTCTGATTTGCTGTCATTTGCTTAAATTAAAACGTAGTAAATATAGAGCGATTGCACGTCTGGTAATTCATTATCTGGGCACTCATAGAATTTTTCCCATATTATATTCAAGGCATTTATCTAATCTGGACGTATCGCCTTTTGCAGAGGGTGGCGGGGCAGAGGCGGGCGCGCGGGGCGCGGGGCAACAGTGCCCGCGGCAGGTGACCGGCGGCGCTCGCGGCTCATGTGGGCGGCCGGCGCGTGCTGCTCACGCCAGGCAGGTGAGCTTCGATCTACAATATCTAGTTTCATGTACTATCGAGGACACTGGCACCTTACCAGTCCTACGTCGAAAGTCGCTTGCACACTGCACGATGACAATCGCGTCAGACCACGCCCCGCTCCATTCATTCACCAATAGTAAAGCGTAAAGCAGACTGACACTAAGAGCGATTTCAATGAAACAAGATTTCTGTCTATGATTGGCCGTAGTAAATCGTAGTAAAAATACGTAGCCAATCAGGGATAGGTATGGGTCGTGTGGGCGTGTCCGATGCGATCCGCTTTCAAACGAATATTTCTACAAAGTGGTAAGGCACGAGAGACCTCGATAGTACCTATCTATTTATCCCCTCGTTGATATAACCAAACGGCCTTTGTGATCAAACGTTTGGACCGCCTGGCTTAGACCTGAAGCTCTGAAATGAATTAGCCTTATTAATCCCCCTGTTGATATAACCTCACCGCCTTCGTGCTCAACCGTTAGGACCGCCATTAGACCTGGAGTTCTAGTCTGTCCATGAGGGCTGAAGTTTTTACTTTAGGAAAGTTGTTAAAAATAACCTAACCACCTTCGTGGTCTTCTTATTGGAATCGCCTGGCTTAGACCTGGAGTTCTGAAATTATATTTACCCACGAGGGCAGATGTTTTAATATGGAGCTATTGATAAAATTAACGCAATACTGCCTCCATCCGTCATTGAAGCCACTAGCACGCGTAGCACAATGATCGCGAGAATATTTCTCGGCCTGTTTGGCTGTTTGTCTACACCGAATTGTCACTTTTGACAGTAGTGAATGAGATAGCTATAGTTTGGCGTTTTTTTAGAGAAAGTGACATTTAATGAAAGACATTTAATGATAGACATATTTACCTCCGGGGTCCATGTGCTATGGACTTTCTTCAGAATTTTTGTTGCTTGGTTTGGTAGATGGTAGGGCTTCTTAGTCAGCCTGGCTAGCTGTCTAATCTAAGATGCTGTAATAACAATGGCAATAGCATTGTTGTAGTCTGTGGTTAGGCACTACATAATTTTGCACATCCCTGTACACAGTACTATACAGTGCGTAAATGCATTCTAGCGCTACTAATGCCTATTCAGAATCGTAATCTAGTGCGGAGCTCTACTAATCACTGTGTTGTCATTGTTACAGATGCAATAGGTATGTAAGACTTGGTCCTGGAAGATTCGGGCGCAATAAGTGTAATTATAACACGACAACCGCATGAGTGCCGGTACTTTGTGCCCCACGCGCACTATCACTACGAGATCGCGGCGGGACCCGGGGTTTTATTGTGTAGCTCAATATCTAATTGCGGCTTCAATACACAGGGCTCACTCTGCTTATGAACCAGTGCTGAACCGAAGCTAAGCCGTTGCGTTCGTTCGACCAATGAGAACGCCGCATTTTCACGTCATTGTTCAACCGTCAGTCAATAAATGCGCTCTGATTGGCCAATCGCAACGATTTAGTTTCGAATCGGCTGTAACTTGATAGGAGAATTGGGCCTCAGGACTATGTGCCGAATGAAAGTGTTACTTACAGTACGCGACAGGTGGACAAGGCAATACAATTTAGATTTTGAATACAAAACTATAAACAACTACTTGAGCGATATCGAAATTGATAAATGCGATCTATGCTGACTTGTGCATCACTCATACTAAGATGGCACGAGTGCTGTGGGGATGTGCGTGGTCTCCGATCAGAGGCCCTAGACAAATGCCACACGCTAACTTTTCCGCAGTCGTTCCGTAGAAAAAGTGTATGGAAATGACATTAGCTTACGACAACCGCACGCTATTTTTTCCGCAACGAATGTCATCTCCATACATTTTTTCTGAGGAACGATTGCGGAAAAGTTAGCGTGTGGCATTTGTCTAGGGGGGCAGGGGCCTTATTCTGCTAGCGTTAACGCATTTGTGGCGTGTCAATAACGCTTCAATAGCATCGCTTTTTGAGATAGTTATTGTTGGTTAACCGAATACCTACTAACTAAAACATTTGTCACTATTGACTTATCAAGCAGTTTTATTGAAACGCTATCACGAAGCGACAACGACGTTAAGATTAGCGGAATTAGGCCCCTGCTCTCAATCACATACCTCAGTTGCCATGTCGAGCTGTCGCGTACTTTAGGTACATCTGCTGTCGAAATTGAAAGCGTTCGCAATAGATTTGAGTTACACAATTGCGGTACTGAAAAATTTCAATGACTGTTTAAACAGGTGGAGGATCGAGACATGATGAGTAAAAAGTTAATTATCATAATTCGGCTGTGCGATTTCAAATCCCAGTAAGGGACACCTCTAAGAAAAGGCGGGTCATTGTATTTTGAAGCCTAGGTTACTAGATTTTTAAGCATCGATTCACATTGCCAAAATATCTAAAAAGACGTAAAAAACGGATTCAAATGGAATTAAAAAATCTAGCAAGTACTCAGTCGTTATGCGGAGTAACGTTAATCATAAAGACCAAGCAAATTACATTGACCATTTTTTAAATCCTAGCAATGAAGCCATGTTGTATGTGTCCCTCCTTTAAACTCTTGTTCCTTACTTTGGTTTGAAATTGCACATCTGAATTATTATATACTAGCTGTGCCCGCGAACTAAAAAAAAAACTGTAAATCTACATTCCCACGGGAACTAAGTATGTACTTACTTCTCCGGGATAAAAAGTAGCCTATATGTTAGTCCCTGTCGTATCCGTCTACCTACAAAATTTCATTCTAATCCATTCAGTAGTTTTTGGATGAATGAGTAACAAACATCCATACATACTCACAAAATTTCGCCGTTATAATATTAAGTATGGAGTAAGGATTTGTAATGCTCTGATACTTTATTCCAATTCTAAATAAGAGTGGGTTAATTCCATAGAAGCTTATTTTTAGTCTGTTTTGCACCTGTTGTGATCGAAATTTTCTTCGAACGGAAGTACCAAAATACTTCACTGATATTATTCCTGCAATTAATTGTTGGAAGGCAAATGTAAAAACATTCTGAAAAGAATTAGAAATAAAATTGATACTTATTAAATCCAGACTTTATTCTGGAATTTTTAAAACCTAATTAAGCGATATTCAGCCTATTAGTACTTAGGTCAAAAAATGTATAACAATATAATATGTATGTATGCTTTAACGCTATGCTGTAGAAGTGAGCGAGTACCCATAGACCAACTTGATAGCACAATTAGCACATCTGACTTTACTTACTTAAGAGAGAACTTGCCTTTGAGGGCATACTCATCATTTTTCATCTTAATATTAAGAAATAACAATATGCAACAATTTGGTAAGAGTCAGCCGTTGCTTGCGCAGTTTATTGAAAAAAAAAATACTTCAAAACTAAAGTCTGTCGTGAAGTCGAAAAAGTTAAGTAAACCAACTTCATCATAGTCATCTTGGATAAAAGTTGATAATAAATTCTAGATACTATTAAACTACTTACAAATATTTTTTCCAAACAAACTTCCTTCGTATACGTGTACCTATCTATCTTATGATATATCAGCGACAATTTAGCACGTTTTGAGGTAGTTTTTTTTTTGTCAATTGTGCGGTCCCGCCGCGATCACGATGGTGCGCTTAGGGCCGTGGCTGACGCTGTGTGTTGGCACTTGGCAGCTAGCAGGCACTCATGCGTGACGGAGTGACTAACCGTGGCGCGGTGGCAGGCGAGGGCGGGGCGGCGGCGGCCGCGCGAACGCCCGTCAAGACGTTCCAGGCCTACCTGCCGCCCGCGCACCGCACCTACAGCTGCATCCACTGCCGCGCGCACCTGGCCAGCCACGACGAGCTCATCTCGAAGGTGAGCATTGCGCGCGGAACATCGCGTGAACATCACCCAACCATCGGCTATTGATTGATCTAGGGTTCGATTCACCGATTCATGGTAGCAGAAGTTATTTTGCTTCTTGGTTTGGTTAGTGGTAGTGGTGGTGCTAGGGCTTCTTACCTAAGTTTGTTGTCTTAATATGTAACATTGCTGTGTTTCGACAAAGAGGTAGGGCAGACAGTTCCTCGGTTGTTAAGGAGTCCAGGTGAAGCTCGCTTACAAATTATACTGTGTGTGTGTTCTATGATGAAATGACACACACATGCACCCAAAAGCAAAATGGCGTCGAAAAACATGGCGGTGATTGTCACTGAGCATCTCCACTACAGACCCGCTAGTTCTATGGGAGATTCCAACGCCTGAGCTCGCTTCCTAAGAGGGCTTCGGCTTTCATAGCTTCGTTGCGAAGATGGGTATCTTCGCACCGCTTGCCTTTCATTATCGGTGGAAACGCAGTCTTTTATATTTGCATTGATTAATTAGACCCGAATATAATTCGACTTAATCATTTTGTACCAGTCAGCCGGTGGATCCAATTGGGTTGTCTTCCAATGCTTTTTACATCGACCAATCAATTTCATAGGACCTATGTGAATCCGGGCATTGTGAACCCTACCACCTTATGTAACCTATACGTCAATGACACCATAGTTGTTTGTCGTAAACACATACGTTTTCCTTCTAATCGCATTCTAGAAGCCCAATTCCCCACCCACGCATTTGAAATCGTCTCTAATTCTTGTAAAAGTTCGGAGTCGATTAAGTTGAGTTATTCTCGATATGTCGAGTTCGTGTTTGTTGTTTTACTCACACTTAATGTGTAGTGCGCAGTTTATAAACAGACTAGTGAAGAGTGCTCGTCGGCGGGATGGCTTAGTGGGGGGTAGGTGGCAAGACAGACGCTCGATCTCCGATGAGTCTCCTTAGTTTCTCGTCATGCCTCGACCTTCAGTTACCTCGTAGCGGGAGACTCATTTATGTGATTTAACTTTGTTTATGCAATCACAAATAGAATTGGGGGTTTATTTTTGAATCGTTCGTCTGGCGTGGAGCGTCTGCGTTTGATTTTTCGTTTCGATTTCGATAGAATACTACGACGAAAATGAGTTCGTCTGCATGTAAGTTAGTTATATCACGATTTCGCTTGTATCACGTGTTCCCTGGGGAACTCGTAAAAATTTCGGGATAAAAAGTAGCCTATGTCCTCAGGGTTTAGGCTGTCTCTACACAAAACTTCATTAAAATTGGTTCTGCGGTCGAGGCGTGAAAACGTAACATACTCGTACAGACAGACCTTACTTCATAGAATCATTTCTACGGTAAGCTTTTCGCTAGACCCTCACACTATGTGAGGCAACCACAACCGCGTTGATTAGGCGTGACGCAGTACCCTGAGCGTGAGAAGTCTATCTTTAGCTATCAATTATTGTTGGTTTTTCTACGGAGAAACGTGGGCTACTGACATTGTCTTTCTTACTGTGACCATCCTTCTTATGTCACATGTTGGCAACGTACTCTGCAGTTCTTGTAGAGGCGGCCGGCGGCTGCATTTTTGCGAATGTTTCAGGGGTGACATGCTCTACGGGTGGCAGAGTCACTAGTTGAGTCACTTACCATGATCAGGAGGCCAATCGCTATAAATAAATGCAGTTGGATTAAAATTCAACTATGACTAAACTACAACTTTTATAACATTTCTTATCGCAGTAATGATTTGACAGGATATTGAAACGCAACCCGATTGAAATTGGAACGCAACCGTTGTCATGTCAAAATACAAAGTTCATGCAACGCTCCTTTTTTTGGATTGAAGATTGGCTTTTTTCAATATTCTATCTCTGTGTATTATCTCTTCCTAATGCGATTCAGCTTCGCTTTCGGTTCCATTCATGTAGAAATTAGCGCGATAACTATTTTGTCTAAAGTTGAACTGTGGAACTGGATTGGAATTGAACCTTAGCGGTACGTTCAAACTGTAAATTAGCGCGATTGGCCCCTGATAAGCAGCCAGCTTGTTTGCCAACTTCGCTGAATGAAAAAAGATAGTGCTACTTTCGCATTTATAATATAAACATTATTGATTTCCGTCGAAAATGAAACTTAAATCAGTAGAATCAAACGCATACGACTTTCGACGAGCGCTCCTCAGCGCCAGGCGAATGATTCAAAAATTGAACCCCTTTGTTCTGAATCCGTAGTTTATTATTTCGGATAGTTGACAAACTCGACGCATCGCATTATCTCGTTTCCATATTCGTGACCTCTAGCCAAAGTCACAGTCACAGTACAGTATTCGCTAAAGTGACCGACATCAACGGTAATGTATGGGAATGACGTAAGACATGACATGTGTCTCGTTGTGTTATTTCCCATACATTGTTATTACATTTTCCATAAAGGTTCATTTGTAAATAAGTCAATGTATACGACGTTTCGTGTCTAGTATACACGGTTATTTTTTTATCACCCCGGAAAATTCAAGGGACGCTACAGGACACATCCATTAATATATTAAAAAAAAATTAAAAACAAAAAAAAATCTCTAAAAATGCTGCTCTCAACTAGTGCAGCATTTTTCGAATATTTTATAAAATTAAGTAGGTGAGTTATTTTTTTTATTCATATACAGGGTGCAACTGAAGACCCCAATAACATTTAAGGGTATGTATCCATCAGAAGTAGAATTGACGAATTGAAGTAGAATTCTGTAGGAAAAATATTAGGGCTAACAAACCTACATTTTTTTCCCATACAAAATAAATTATTTTTTGGTATTAAGTGCCGACAACCCTACGTAAGCGTACGAGGAATACTACGCTTACGTCATACAAACTTAATAAATAATTTTTTGGTATTAAGTGCCAAAAGCCCTACGTAAGTGTACGAGGAATACTACGCTCACGTCTGTCACGTGTCATTTTGTGTTTAAATTTCTTTTGTGTTAAGAGCTGATTATGGTTGTCACTTGAAAGTTTTTGCTTTCAGTTTAAAATCAAATAACTCTGATAGTATTGGGGTTCTAGGTCTCAGACAAGCACGTCCTTGCTGCGGCCTACCGCGTCCGCGTAGACGCTCGGGATGGCGGCCGGCGCATGGCGCCTAGAGAGAGGGCCTCCGCCTTGGAGGAGGCCATAGTGGAGATGTTTCGCCTGTGGTCCGATGAGCTAACGGGTTCGGCCTCCGGATCGGACACTCTGTCCAGGACCGTCGAGGCCATGCACCCGTTCCTCTCGACATGGGCGAACAGGCACCGGGGGTCGCTGTCGTACCATTTGGTGCAAATTCACAGCGGCCATGGTTGCTTTGGCCGCTATTTGCACCGTATTGGGCGCGAACCGACCCCCGGGTGCCACCATTGTGGCGCCCCCGAGGACACCGCGCAGCACACCTTGGCGGTGTGCCCCGCCTTCTCCTCGGAGCGCCGGGCGATGGTCGCCATCATTGGCGAAGATCTCTCCCTCCAGAACGTGGTCTGTGCCATGCTGGAGGGGGAGACTACGTGGGATGCGGTGAACTCCTTCTGCGTGGACGTGATGACGCAGAAGGAGACGGCGGAGAGGGGCAGGGAGGAAGATCCCTCTGCTGACCCGTGCCGCCGCAGAAGGCTGGGACGGAGGAGGCGGAATTATGCCCGCCTTTTTCCTCCTGACGGCAACCAGCTGGGTCCAGGCTTGGGAAGCCCGGGCCCTGCATTGCATCGGTTGCCGCCAGTCGCTGATCCCCTGGTTGCCCCGGGGGATCACCGGCCCCCCCAACCTGGGGGGGTGAGAGGGACTCGCCTTGGGCGAGTGCGCGCCGACGAGGTTGTGGTAGTTTCCGAAAGGGTTCTCATGACCTCGTCCGGCAGCGAGACGACTCTCGTCGCCGGATCCTCTTCGTCTGATGACGGGGAGGATGTGGCGGCGGTTGTCGCGCTCGCGCCAAGGCGCATGTGAGGGATATGGTTGGGTTTTAGTCGGTAGGCCGCAGCATTGCACTCTCTGGTGGACATACCATCCCACCTGCCAGGGGCCGCGGAGAGTCCGACATAACCTCGCGCCTCCCAAGCGCGAGGTATGCGCAACGCATTTCCCAACTTAAAAAAGGTCTCAGACAAGCATCGATGGTCCATTTAGTATCTAACTTATATGCCCCTTAAATGTTATTGGGGTGTTCAGTTACACCCGGTATAAATCCTTCTACTGCCATGTCGTGAAGCGTCCCTTAAATTTTTCTGGGTGATAAAAAAGTAACTCTGTATATCTACAATGATAAAGTATAAAGGCGTACAACATCAATAGTTACGTAGTCATTCAATATAAGGATAGAATTGTTTGCAGCTTTTTTCAAATATTGTTTTTCTTATTTTCCAGTCGTTCCAAGGCAGCCAGGGGCGCGCATATCTCTTCAATTCAGTGTAAGTATAATCAAAATCTGCTGAATTTCACTTTGCTGAAATTTCTGCCACCAACAGCGGAGAATGACGTCTCATTACTACAAACGCATACATACAAAATTGGACCTAACATTCATCATCACGACTTATATACGTCCCCACCCTATACCTATGTTAGGGTGATTAGGCCTTAGTCAGCCACGCGGGCCTAGCGCGGATTGGTCGACTTCACATACACCATTGAATTTCTTCGCAGATGAATGCAGGTTGCCTCACGACGTTTTCCTTCACCGAAGAAGCGTCAGAAAAATGTACATATGAAATTTGAAAAACGAAAAACACATTGGTACCTGGCGGTCTCGAACCCCTTACTTCCCGATTGGAAGGCAAGTGCCAAGTCAGCGCCACCGACGACGGACGCTCCGACCTAACCGACCTAACATTGGCAATTTAATACTCGCACAAGCGGCAAATACGGCACACTTGGACACATTTGTTGCTGTATATTGAAATTGGACAAAGGGCGATAGGTAATTGGCAGTGTTCGACAAAATCACGGTGTTTCAAAATAACCAATAAATAATCAATTCTTGAACGAAAACTCATTATAAAAAGGGGTTTACACGTAATGTCATTCAACCCAAAATTTTCATGTATACCTATACCTATTTCTGCCGCAAAGCAGCAGTGCTTGCATTGCTGTGTTCCGGTTAGAAGGGTAAGATATGGCAGTGAAATTACTGGGTACTGTGACTTTACATCTTGTGTCACAAGTTGGCAACGTACACTGTGGTTCTTGTGGGGGTTGCAGTTTTACTGCGAATCTCACCAGAGCCACAGGTCACTGTTACCACTTACCATCAGGTGGGCAGTTTGCTTGTTTGCCAACTTTCTGCAATAAAAAAAATGTAAATCAGACATGATGATGATATTACTATGATTTACATGAAAATTTTGGGTTGAATGACATTACGTGTAAACATATTTTAATAATGAGTTTTCTATAGAGAATTGATTATTTATTGGTTATTTTGAAACACCTGTATACCATCATTAGCTGTACGTGTATGAAGCGTACGATTTTGAGTCATATGCTTCGGCAAATGGGTGCGCTCTTAAGGCTTCTCCAGTGGTAATGTAGGGCTGTAAATTTGACGATAAAGTAATGCCATTGTTTGTTTTGTGGATTGCAGTGTAAATGTGGGATGTGGGCCGGCGGAGGAGCGCGTGCTGCTGACGGGGCTGCATGCAGTCGCGGACATCTACTGCGAGTGCTGCAAGACCATGCTGGGCTGGAAATATGTGAGCACTCTGCTTCTCTTTACCCTCACTCTCTCCCCCCCTATAGCCATAATTCCATATGTGAGCCCTCCGCTTCTGGATACTCTCTATAGCCACAATACCATATAGAGGACTCCGCTTCTCGATACTCTCTCTTTGCCATAACGCGCCATATGTGAACTCTCCGCTTTTCGATACTCTTTCTTTGACCATAATGCCATATGTGATCACTCTGCTTCTGGACACTTCTCTCTACAGAGCTTCTCGATACTCTTTCTTTAGTCATAATGCCATATGTGATCACTCTGCTTCTGGATACTGTCGCTATAGCCATAATGCCATATGTGAGCAATCCGCTTCTCTATACTCTTTCTTTAACCATAATGCCGTATGTGAACACTCCGCTTTACGATACTCGACGTTAGGTCATACTGTACCCGGAGTGTGGCATTATAGCTATAATGCCACACTCCGGGTACAGTATGTCATAACAACAAAATGTATAAGGAACCAGATGGCACTCGTGTGTATATTTGAACACTCCGCTTCTGGGTACTCTCTCTATAGCCAATGTCAGCCTATAATGACCCGACCTAGCGAGTATGACAGGCCGCACTACGGTTAACCGTGCGCGTTTGAACAGTGAGCGTCAAAAGTAGCTGATCAAAAAGGATTTGTCAAAAGTATCTACTGCCTTTTCTAATTTTCACAATAACCTGACCTACATTTTTTTCGTGATAAACTTTTGCGATAAATAGTCCTATTACCTACTGGAATGTCCAGAAAGGAAAAATACGAAAAAACCTCTGTCAAAATGATCATGCATTCTATTTTAGACAAGAGTATGCGATTTGCTCGAAAATTTCTGTCTTCAATTTTCACAATATAACTTGTAACAATTACGTTCGCCCGTGCTCATATTATTATCAGTTGTTTGTAAATAAATAATTACATTACCCTCCGACTGCTGATAGCGATAGCGGTTAAGTAGTTTGGCCTTCGTCGCGATAAGTATTGATTGGCCGACCGGCGGCCACAACCTCGGTGATACCAGAGAACTAGAGGTTGCGATTGGCAGCAGACGTTCCATTTTGAAAAACATTTTCAATGCTACCCGTAGCCGGCTGCGTAGTGGGAGTTTAGCCGCATTCCCCTTTTGAGGAGAGGCCGCGTCCACTATTACTGCTGAGATTTGAAATTTGTCACCATTTCACCAAAGACCATAGATCTTGTATTTGTTTTTCCTATCTTCGAAAAGGCAAAAGGATCTGAGTTATACGGCCAATGCCACGTTTTCTATGTTTCGATTGAATTGGCGGGAAATTAATGAGTTCGCCATAATATTTATTTATAACGCAGTCGTTTTAAATGTACAAATGCTGTGATCTGGTTAGCACACGTGCCTGTCAAACGCCACATGTCTAAGAGTAGGTTATTTGACTTCTTTTTCTATGAAACTGAAAAAAAAACCAATAAACACAAAAAATAAGAAAATCTATCCATATAGCAAAATCAAAAAACCCAAACTTGTGGTTCGACTACTATATTCAACTAATTGTTCCATGAGAAAGTTAAATCATCTAGGGTCCAACAATTAGACTGGACAGCATCCTCCTAGACCTTGAGCTATTACTAAGTTGGCAATAAAGCAAACTGCCCACCTGGTGATAAGTGGTATCAGTCACCTATAGTACATGTGGCTTCTGTGAGATTCGCAGCAAAACTGCAACCCCCACAAGAACCACAGTGTACGTTGCGAACTTGTCACTACGACGTCAGATGTAAAGTCACTGTACCAAGTAATTTGACTGCCATATCTTACTCTTTAATCCGGAACACAGCAATGCAAGCACTGCTGCTTTGCGACAGAAATAGGTAAGACGGAGGTACCCAAGCGGACGACCCTGGTACAGAGTCTCTCTCACCCTCCTTCAGCTGGCACTCACGTTCACTTTAATCCTCATAGCACTGACTTTAGTTTGACGTTTCGCACTTGTTACAGGAGCACGCGTTCGAGTCCAGCCAGAAATACAAAGAGGGCAAGTTCATAATCGAGCTCGCTCATATGGTGAAAGAGAACGGTTGGGACTGACTGGAGAGGCCAGGCACTGGCGTTGTGATATAGTGACTCGGCGGCGCGACGGCCCCCGGCGGTATGCATGTGAGCTCATTCGCCTACAACACGACTGATCCTATGTCAGTGTATAGGATGCTAAGTTGACGTCTGTAATAAATTATCGAAGTGGAAGCTGCTAGGTGTCTCTTAGTTGAGGATCGTTCGCATGACGTTCGTTCGTTCGTTGAAAGAGCGCGTCGATTTCACCGGTTTTAAACGTAAACGTGTCACGTGAACCAATATGGAAGCAGTGAGTAAATTGAACTTAGCTTGGATGGTGTTGAGGAGACTTGAGTATTCACATCTGCGGTTTTGTTTCAGCAGCTCAGATAATATGTTGAAACGTCAATTAGTGATTCTTAGATTAGTTGTCCGCATTTACATTGCAGCTTACGTTAAGATTTTTCCCCCGAGTCCAATATAGATTTTTTTGCATGCAACACTGAGCCGACGAGATGGTAATTTCTATACAAGTTAGCCAATTACCACTCTAGCGTTTTTATTTTTTATTTGTAGTGACGAATCTTGTTGTTTTTTTATGTAAGTAAATCCAATATTGTTATTGCATACCTATACTATGGTAATAATGACTTCAAAAAAACAGGGAGCTAATGTACTTAATCATAATATATGTAATATTATGTATCCTAACAGAGTTCAACCTAATTGTCAATGTTTAGTGTTTTAAAAAAAATACCGCGTTTTCAGAGAGCTTCGGTCTTACTACCAAAACTTTTTGAACGCTGTCTAAATTTACACAGTGTTTAAACATGATGCTGTCTCTATCTGTCCTTTTAAAACAAATGAAACAGCACCATGTTTAAACAGTGTTTTGATTTTTTTTAGTAGCTCCGTTAGATTCGTCCGCATACAAAAATCTAGTACTTTCAATGTAGGTAATTGTTTTCAATCGCTTTTTTGACAGAGACGTCAATAAAACGCGCATGCGAATGAGGCCTTACTCTTTAATATTATGTTAGTGGAACATAGCTACAATGTAACCTTTATTCTTGTATACTTATCTTATACGTAGATGGATTTCATTTAACAATGATTTGTATTAAAATCTTAGTGTTACTTATTCTTAGGGATAAAGGTTGAAACACACAGGATGCTTGTGCACCGATATGCATGTAGTAGGTACTTAAAAAGAAGCATAATTTTCTACATACAATATATATCATAAAGCAGTGGAATGTGTTGTTCCCGCCTGTGCGAACATATCCAGTGTGTTCCGGCCTTATTTGGCGTCATCCTAGTTTATTACGTATGACGTCACTTACCGTACTCGTATTGTCTATGAATTCAAGTAATCGATTGAATGTTTTTTTTACAATTTATGTTTTTTGCAGAATGAAATCACATGCATACCCCCTTTTGTCGGCCGATCTCTAGGATGTGACGTTGTGAACACGAGAATCGGTCGCTCACGATTATAAGAAATTATATTTTTGTAAAATAACTCGATTATTGTTTGGAGGTTGCGTGCGACGGATTCGCGTTGTTAGAAATCTGCGCGTACGACCTATTGTTCGTAGAGACACGTTGAAAAAACGGGACAACGACAAAACGATTTTTTTTTCAATAATCCATTTTTCGTATACAGTGCCACCAACATAGATGAGATATCTCTATTAGTCTGTGGATGAGATTGAGCAAACGATGCCGTTGGCAAGGCTGACTGTACGACAGATAAGTTAGTTCTTTTAAAGAGTTTGTGGCTTCCTCGTCGGGACCTTTAAGCCATAATTAGTTAAGGCTTATTAGTTACCTATGCTGACGAGTTTTTCATAAGCATCACCGATTGAAACTAAAGTTTTCGAATTAATTGACGTAACAATGATTTGGTGGCACTGCACCTTTGGTTTTCAACGTGTTCTCATTCCGCAGATTAGGTTAGCTCCAGGCGCCGAATGTTATTGTTGTTTAGATAAGTCGTCGATCTCAACCGCCCCCGTAAGGGGCTATGGGCTTAGAATTTATATGTAATTTTAATGAACACTCTCCCTTTTGTCTAACGTTAATCGCGAATGTTTTGTAATGCGTTCTTATTTTTATAACATAGAAGTACCTCTACTTCTATGTTATAAACTGTTCTGTCACTGACTGGGACGTGACTTATAGTGTCTCTTTCATTATCACCCGACAAGAAAAATACAGATAAGACGACAGTTTACGTCGTAAATCATATGAATATTAAACAAGACGGTATTAAGCATTTAATAGTGTGGTTAACTTAAATTACGTAAACCACACTCAACACCGTTTAATTATATATATTAAAAAAAAACATAATATGCTATCTAAATTGGCAAGTCAAAAATAGTACTAGGTACGTCCTTTCGACAAACTGAAATGAGTTTTAATCACAATACAGATTAAACATAATTTAGGTTCTCGATAACAGAACCTGCATGCGAACACAATCTGTGACTCTGTAATACCGTCGATATTTTGCCGGACACAATTGAAATTTGATATGCAATGAAATAACGAAGTTTAGGGAAATTTAAGTAGGAAAATAAACTTTACGATCTGGCGTTCGAGATTAGACAAGAGGGTGGGTGAAATGGACCGCGCCGGTACATCGTCTGTTGTCTCAGCTCCGCACTCGTCCCTCCCCGTGCGTGCACGCAACGGAGAGAACTACACTATATCTTGTCCCCCTTTAACCTGTGATAAGTATGTTAGTATAGAATTTTGAATTTCTTGAATTGGATTTAGATATTTCAAGAAATTGCTCAGATGTGTCAGATGTATGTTCCTAATTTCAGCTGTACAATTCGCGCTTTTTGTGTTTTTTTTTTATTATTACTTCTTCGTGAGGTACTAGTCGACAAGTGGATGTGCAGTGGGAGCATCGTTTCCATTTTTTAATTTTGCGCCTGTTTTTTAGTGAATTTTTTTTTAGTTTTTAATTGGTTGTATTGATTGACTCACTATTCCTCGTTTATGATCGACGCACGCGCGGTATAGTTGATTGGAATGAAATTTAGTTATACATCTCAAATACTGAGTAGGTAAGTGATAGGAATGTATGAAGACGTTTTGGGAGAAGACTATGGGCAGTTTTATTATCCATTTATTGTTTTCATTGAAATGCGGGTACAGTCGGGGCTTTGGCGCCTGAACGCTTTATGTGTCGTGGGCCGTAATGCAATGCGGATTACTTTAGGTGATCAAATTGAAAACAAAAGGTGTTTTATAAAAAACCGCTCTGTTGAATATGTTATGTTTTTATTATTATAAATTTTTAAAGACACGACACGGCATCGTTACTAAATTTGAAATGGAAATTATTTGGTAAACTGTTAGTAATAAAGCCTTTTTACAGTCAAATCTAAATGCTGCTGATAGATATACCTTCTGCTAGAACTGATAGTTTCCTAACGTTACATTTTATAACCATCGTGAGGTCTACCGCCGAAGACTTCAGGCGGGAAAGCCGGCGACTGTGCCCAAACCATTACACTATATCTATATTATTATGATGACGTATAAGTTAACCTGCATGGTACTTTAATCGCAATATATTTAATATTCATAAGTAATCGCATGAGCTTCAAATGTATCACTATCGGGTAGCGTTGGAAGTGACATTATTAGTGGTTAATTATTAAAGCAACAATTTCAGCCGTCGCATACATACATGTATCAAGAGCGTTTTACTGCCATTAGTATATACCTACGTCTGTAATGTACACTAACTAAAATATATTTTAAATGATACAATGTCAACATAAGGGACGCTCGTTGGATGGTCGTGTATGAATGTTTATTTTTACAAATAATACTTACAATTAAACGTGTAGATTGCTACTGTAGAATTGGATTTGTCTAGGAATAAGGTATTCGAGTATTTTTGTTTGCTCTATAACGACTAGCGGCTGGCGTGCGATGATGTATCGACCGATATCAGTGTTTTTGTATCGAGTCTATGATGTCAGTGACTATCGAATCTAAGCCAGTTCTCTCTCAAAAAGCTTTTAAAATTTTGACACTCATCACAGTAAATGTTTTTTAAAAACAATACCATATTTGGTATTGTCTAATTTCAATTCACAAAAATACACAATATCCTAAGTGTTTCGAATTTGAACTGTGTTAAGTGGAAATTTTCCATAAACAATATCCAACTGAGATCTCTGTACATCGTTGGACCTCCTAGTCAAAATAAGAAATGTTTGAATGTTTTCTATGCGGATAATTATGGGCGATGTGTGACCAATAAAATAAATATTAATATGGTGTCCACTTCACAATAACAACAGATGTCATGTAATTGTATAACTTTAACTGAATGTGGAATATTTTGGAGTAAGGAGTGCAATTTGATAATAGATTTCATATTTTTCGAAACAGTCAACTTTAGTGCAGTAGCGAATTATTTGGTATCGTCGCGTTTCTAACTGCAAATTGTTAAAAAAAGAAGATCGCGTCAAGCTCTTCTGTTGACCTTTAATCCGCTCGTAATGGGGCCCCTTTTTGTTTACAATTTTAAAACTAAAAAACATACATACCTACCTGCATAATATACCCACTGAAATACATATACTAGTATATAAGAATTAACTATTAATGTATATGTCGTGGCCATATCCCCGTTTAAACGTCAACGTTTAATAACATGTTCATCCACGTTTGGCCATATCGTTAAAGTAGTGTATCCAAGGCTTAATAAAAATCCCAAATAAGCATGAAACAAGCCTGCAGCGTGAAGGCAAGCATGCTACATGCAGTTTGATGCTTCGCTCGCTCCGCTGTATGTGGTCACAAATTCACAATATCTAACCTAACCTACAGATTTCATTTATCGAAACAATTGTCCGCCGCCATGATGCATCACCGAAACAAAATGATATCAGCGCCTCTAGCGGTGAATAATGTAATTATTTTACGATATGATCACCAAACTTTTGGCCATATCATGAAGTAGCCATACGTAGCTGCCCATATCGATTAACGTTTGATTATGATTATTCCATTAATCCGGCCACACCACATTATAATGTGGCCAGACGATATTGGCCATTTCATGAAATGGTTGGCTACATCACGAAATAGTCAATTTTACGATCTGGCCACGACATATACATATATGTATTTAATGAAAACAATTAGTACATAATTTGTATTGCTTTGTCTAAATCTATTTTTAGTTGGAAACACGACGATAGGCGGCGTTTCTTTCGATACGCTAAACACATGTCCGCTTTAGTGTAATACTGTTGAATGTTCGTCATAGCATAAGTTTTGATGATATTGACTCTATGCAAAATGTTCAATGAAAATTACTCCTCGATGCCGTATGATAACCCCATCGCGTCGAGTGATATTAAAGCTGGTTTACTATACAGGAGACGCATTTTTGAAACAATGGAATTCGAATTCGCATTCGAAATCATAAGATTCGCATACGAATTTCCAAATTCACTATTTTTTAATATTCATTCCGTGAATTCTGCAACGAGTGGCGCTACCCACTCGTTTTTGATTTCTACTAGTAGAATATACTCAACTTATATATGTTCCGTTTTACATGCAATTCATCATTGGTTTTTAAAATTAATGACTTATTGCCATGTTATTACGTACCGAAATTGATTTTTTGTGCGTGTAACGGTTATTGACAGTAGTTGACGGTACTGAATTCCAGTGATTCAAAAATCCCTAAAATTGGGAACAGTAGAAAATAATTTCGCACGTGATTTGTATTCGTGTTCGAATTCAAGATTCATTTCTAATGATTCAAAAATGCGTCTCCAGTTAGACGGACGCAACATCGTATAATATTTAAAAAAAGTACAGAGCATCACTATTTTCATAATGAACATTATGCAGCGTAATTTAACGTTTCGAATGTTAATGAGATTGTCACGGTAGTTTAGATTTAACACTCTTAGACCTAAAGTTTTATCTTGACGCCGTTCGATGTGTGTTGTAACGAAATTAGATTATACCGTGGGAATATGTATAGAGGGAGCGTGTGAGGCATAATTAAAAGTATTTTTCTACTTGATCGTTTAGGGATGCTATTAGATATTTTTGGACCATTGTTAAGATTAAACTATGATCAGTATTTGTGGAGTGATGATGTAAGGTTATTGTTAGTTTTGTGGATATTGTCCGATGTGTTCGTTGTCGAGATTAGAATGGGAAACGCTTTGGTAGTTCCGCGGCTATGCACCCAAACCTGCACTTGGGGGAAGTTCTTCTAACAAACTGTTGGCTCAACGTTGATTTCGTCCAACTTTTTCGTATTCTGCTACTCTAATTGTGTTACGATTATCCATCAATAGTCGACTAGTGCCCTAAAATGCAAGCATATAAAATTAATTTGGAGAGTTGAGATGTAAAATTGTACAGGGTTTCATGTTTTCTTGTAGTCACTTTGATGATGATCGAACATTGTAACACAATTACAATTAGCAGAATCAGCGCCAGCGCAATCGTCACGTCATCATTGGATGACGATCGGTTTGGTCGAACTCTGCGTTTTGCTCTGGTTGTTCGAGGAACTGTCCCTCTAACCACCTTTCATGTTTCTAGAAGGTCGTTTCTTTCCTCGCCTAGAATTACATTTTTACATTCCAATTTTGTACAAGAACATAAGTTTACAAAATCTATAGCTACTTTAATACTACAATCCAAAATAAATTCAGTAATTTTTTCACCTTCTATAATAGCATGCTAAATTATTAATAATCTAATAAGTAGTAATAACGTACTATTGCCTATGGAGTTATAACTGTCATAAGTACGTTTACAGTACAATAAAAGTATATGTATATTGTCTGTCACCATTATTTTAAACATTTCAATTTTGACCCAACATGCCTAGAGGATTTATCGACCCCCAGATCTCAAAGACTGCAACGAAATTTCATTCATTCTTTACAAAGCTCTTGATTGCTCTGTTCAAATAACCACTGCACTATTTTACTGTTTTAAACAACTGACGACGACCTTTTAGGGACATCGCTATCGAAGGTCTTAGAGTGTTAACTAATGACCAAGAAGAGTATTTATATGGTGCATTTCAAGATCTTGTACATTTCGCGTAGTAAACAAAGATACCCCGGGTAGATGTTGAACAGTGAACCGCTTAATATTTTTGTATTTTCCTAGTGTGTAACGAAACATGTGAATTCGTGGTGTCTTCTGACGATTGTCTATGCATTATGCTATAGATGAATATTTCGTAAACATTTTGTTGAAATAATAAGTGCGTAATAAAACACTTTTTTCGTATTAATACGTGTTCCTTTTATTTCACCAACAAATAAACAATAAACATCATATTAGATAGTAAATCCAATGCGAAATGCCGATTTACCAGAAAAAGCAATTTTTAAAATTAAAGCAATTACTAATTATCTTCTAGTACTGTGGATAAGACTAGTGAGCATAAATTTTCCCAATAGTTAAATTGATGATAGCAAGTTCCATTAGTACCCTTAAAGGTACTATAGCGGTACTTACTATATATTTCTATTTTATATCGCTAGTACTCTCATTGGTATAATAAAAAAATATAATCGGACTCCTTTTGTGAGGATATAAAGTCCAGTATTAACACTCAACTACCTATTTCAAGGTATCAGTGATGCAAAATAGGAACATTTAGTACCGCTAGTACCGTTAAGGATGCAATGTGAGGGTACAACACTGAACAAGGGAGGGATTTAATTCACGCTTTAGAAGAACTGTAGACATACACAGGCTAATAAATTGTTATATCTGTGAATATACATACAACAGCCTATCCCCACATTTCACACGACAACATAACATGTTGCACCTTAATATTTGAGTATATTAGATTAATAAAATAACCTTAGCAAACAAAATACAAATAATATCACAATGTTGTGATTACACAGAATTGACACACTATACACATCGTAAATGGCAAACGTACATATTATAAGCTAGCTGTGCCCGCAGCTTTGCTTGCCTGAAATTCGTCTTGGTCGTAACGTAATAGTCTTCCTTGATAAATAGGCTATCCAACACTGAAAGTATTCCTCAACTTGAACTGAACAAGGAGTTCCTGTGATTGCCGCGTTCATACAAACAAACAGTTCAGCTTTATAATATAAGTAAAAGTAAGTATAGACTTAACAAGCTCTCATGGTCAATTTCAATAACCTTGTCATAACTTAGGACATTCTTAAGTGGCGCATGCTGTCACATTCTTTTCAATAAAGACAAGAAGTGACAGCATACTACTAGGATTGTCCTAAGCTAAGACAAGGCTAGTGAAATTGACCGTTACAGCCATAATATTAATAAAAATGTTACTCCTTGGATCATCCTCGGATTAGTTACCCTGTGTTTTGTCTTGTTGTGACATGACAGCCGACATGTGCGGAAACAAGACAAAACACGGAGTAACTGATCCGAGGATGATCCAAGGAGTAAAATTTATATTAATAAAGCCGTTTGTGTTTATATTAAGTTATATTAATTTGTTCAATATGAACATAATGTCTTTTATTTATTATCTGTCTAGATCTATATGAGAGAATCAAAGCCTCGTAAGTAATAGAATTAATGCCTTTAGGAATTTTTTGCCAATCAACCAAAGATCAACCATGAAGGTAGGATAGAAAATTTTAAGACATCTATTTACTGGCGGACATAAATATAGGCTTAGTAATATAAATGTTATGTACATACATACACACGAATGCATATTACGGATAGCCCGTATTTTCTCCGTAAACCATTTTAAGTAGGTAACATCCGATAAAAACATGCTACAAATATCATAAAATGTACAATAATATACAGCCTATACAATTTATTGAAATAAGATAAAATGAATCAACACTACATATGAATGAACCGCAGCAAATTAAACCTAGGGTATTTATTATATAATTAACAAATAAACTACGGGAAATTCATTTAAAACTACACTGAAATTCATTTAAAACTACACAAAATACAAAGTAAGCATAGAGGAATTTCAAAACAGTGAAATTAATTTTCTTTGCTTAAATATAGTGAATTTCACGAGTATAAAGTATACACACAGCAGAATTTAAAAAGATGAATAGAATATTAATAAAGGTACAGTAACTAGCAGGAAATAATATACAGCTTTGAAACTGCTTTGCAATTCGAGTTTTGGTCGCACGACGCACTTAGTTCGGCTCCGGTATATACTAGATATTGACACAATTGTTATTTATAGTGTTCCGAAGCAATTTATTTAATTAAAATTACATATATTAATGTATTATAATATTATACGTCCTGATATTGTACCACATACAATAAAAATACATTTTTAAATATTATTAACCCAGCGGTTGCAGAGCTAAAAGCAAGAAAAAATCGTAATTATATTTATGTGGACGTAAATTTCGTCAATTTCTTAAAATTACCTTCACATTTATACATACCGGGTATAAGAGACGGTGTCCCATTTCTTTTAACAGTGAGTTCAGACCAATGTTAATATTTGTTTACCGATGTTTATTTTTCAAAGCGAGAAAAAAAAGTTTTCATTTTTAATTTTTATTCATGCTACGCAATGTATGGCGCGCGGGCATCATTTTTGTTCCGCTCACACCGCACCGGTGCGCTGACGTTAGGTGACCCAAACAACTGATTCCGCGCGCAGTATGATAGAAATGTAATACGATTTACATTGCGACGTTTATTTTTTGTGTAATCATTGTTTTTTTTACAGACTATGATTTGTAAACGTTAACTAAGTTATATTACACCAGAAAATTTAGAAAAAAAACAAAAAATTTCTGAATTTTCCTGGAGAAAATGTCAGTGATTTTCAAATTAGGATCATGGTCTGAACTTACTTGTAAAAGAAATGGGACACCGTCACTGATACCCGGTATATATCAACATGCCTTCGGCTGCGAAATTTTCACAAACACTATGCGTATTTGTGTTGTGCTATATACAAGGTGTTTGGTCAATACCCTATCAAGCCGAAACCTATCTATGTCAACATAGTCATATAAAATGTTATGGCGTCATTGAAAAATCGAAATTGTATTTGATATTCGGTGTAGTTTATTTTTGTACTTTTGATTATGAGGAACTTTCCGGAGTACGTTACGATTGCTAAAATAAAGCAACGTTTCCCGTGGTGAAGGCATTGATAGACGACCATCATCTTAAACATCTCTCTAGCTTCTCCATTCTTTAAAAGGCTCATTAAGTTACACATTTTCGGCAGCTAGAAATTCGGCAGATAGTTGGTATTTTATATAGTTTAAAATAATTATTATGTAGTAATTTACTGATATAATTATAAAATACAATATTAGTTCCACACTGCCATATAAGAGTGTTAAGGTACCCTGCCTCTGCGCATAAGTTACCTGGCCTGGTAATTATTGCTGCTTTGGCACCTTAGTTTATATACTCTTCATGTCTAAACTTTTATTTCACAAACAATAAAGATTTTCATTCATTTATTAGCTAACAGCGAGTCCTTTGCCTGTCGAATTATGCAATTCGACAGGTGAAAACAAAATGCAAAAACGGCACATCATCACATCACATGTGTTTACGCACACACTTGTGATGCACTGTCTCCCACGCATGTTAAAGTCTCTGTTAAGATTGGCCGCCATAACCTAATCGGTAAGGGCGACTTTGTACATGGCATATGATAGTCGACATTTGCGAGAACAACAAACACGAGACAGCTATATAATACCTACTAAAAACTACATTGGCTGTGTAATTTTAATCAATCAGCTGATACAATCAACATTTTGGATACATCTGCACTACAACACTGTCGAGGCAAGGCGAGGATAGCGTAAGCAGTGCTCCAACGCAAACATAGAACCTACCAACAAATTTACCTTAGAGCATTCACCCTATGGAGATGGTACGCAATAAATCGCAGTATACATTTTTCTGCCACAATTGGCGCGAGAACGAAAATCTAGAATTCAATTACAGATACGCACAATATGAAAATATTATCTCACAACAAAGAAACACACAAACACCGACAAATTAACGTGTATCTACGCAATCGCCTGCAAATCATGCTCCTGTACTGTATTTGAGCTATCAACGTACCACTGTATTTTTCCATCGTAACGGTATGAAAATCACTTCAAAATTGTACACAAATAAAACACGTTAATGTATTATTTATACTTACATGTGATAGGAAACGCCATTGAGTTACTGGATCGCCTTTTGCAAACTGCACAATTAACCATTTTTTACGAGATCTTATTTGCGACACGAAACGACACCAAATGGCAGCGGCCGCGCGTCAACTAGTTTTATACAGTCTGTAACCGTGTGTTTACACTGAGAAACATAAAACATGTAATGTTTTACAATTTGTTATATGATACAAATCTCAAAACTTGTTGTGTATGCTTTTGCGTTCGCACTGCCGAAAATCGTGTTGGATTCGGAACAAATCCCAAGATTTGTTGCAGATTGCATTAGGACCGCCTCACAACTTACTGTTTGTCAATGTTTTTTTTATGGATTTGTCCGCGATTGCGTTCGCACTGTCGGCTGTCAAAGTCTTTATACATATTTTGCAACTTGTTGGGGTGTTAACAATGGAAACGCGTTCATAAACATTGACAGAAACATGTTTAAAAATCATGTTTCTTTTTGTTAAATGTTTTTTCAGTGTAAACGCACGGTAACAAAAACTCTGTAAAAGGGTTCACACGGTTTTTCGTTACATCCTGTATAACGCGCATGGTCATATTATGGTCAAAGTACTTTGGCAGAGGGGTTCGCCCAGCCTTGCCATATCCATAGAGTAAATGCTCTAAGCTATTTACACAACAATACAATACGTTACTACAGTTGGTAGGTCAGTGACCGCAAACTGTGAATTGGAATCAGCTTACGGTTTTAAAATAGCCCTTCAGTGTAGATTCTGACCGGTTTAATCAGTGGAACGGCCCTTAAGGCGCCCCTTTCGTCACTGATCATCCCCCTGCTGCACTATCATCGAGTAGGATTCATCGTTCGACGCGACCAGCTTTAAAGCTTTCTTAAGATCCTCGTCCTTCATAGTTGGCAGAGCGTTCAGGAACATCTGTGAGAGAGACGCTCATTTTAAATCGGTCTTTTGGTGAACATTTCCTGCAATCAATTTCGCTTCCTGTTCATCGCTAAAAGTAGGTAATTATTTAAATTGATTTAATACCTTGCGGGTGAGTAACGACATCCCGTGCTCCCGCTGCATGTGATCCCTCACTAGTGACATTCTCGGGAAGCTGAAACAAAAAAATTACTTGTATTATTTAACTAGCTGCCCGAACGGACTTCGTTCTATCGGAGAAAATTGTTGTTTTAACTATCTTCCGCGCAATTTTATGTTTTTTCTCTCCACCAAAAACCTTCCTTGTCTTAAGAAAATGATTAATTAGTAGTGGAAACTTTATAATGCTAATGTATAAATTAGTTTAACACTATCTTATGTATAATTCTAAGCTGTATGTTTCCCAAATAAAAAAAAATAGCCGAATCGGTCCACGCGTTCTCGAGTTTTGCGCTTAAGCAACACATATTTTGGCGATCCATTTTTATTTATACAGGATTACTTTTTTATCACTACGGATAATTTAAGGTACCTACACTTCAGGACACGGTAGCAGAATGGTTTAAACATTTCAAAAAAAATAACTGACCTATTAAATTTTATTTCGATTTTTTTTTATAAAATGTGTAACAAAAATCCTGTGAACCCTTAAAGGAGCGTATAAAAGTTACAATAAAAAAAACTATTACTAACCAAATAATGTTAGTTTATAGTATGGTTCACACAGATTATATATGAGTATTTGTTCTTTCAATAAAATGGATCCGATATGTTGTACATCTACCTTGATAGTCTCTCAAGTACCCTAAGGTCGACTGGCAGAAAATACACTTTTTTATGTAAGTACATAAAGCATTAAATAAAAAAATAATGTCCACTATTGTTTTTAAATATTAAACATTCGAAAACAATGCTTCTAACATCAGTATTTATGCATCTTATCTTAGTTTTTTTGTTATTCTTTTTCTTGTCTGACTGTCACTAAATGAATGTAAGTAAATAAATAAACGTGATTTTCACTCATAAGTCATACTAATTCTCTCACAGAAGATGAAAAAAAGTAGCTTTCACCTCGGGTGCAACACTATTTTAAGCTCAAGTGACGTAATTAACCAAGGGGATTAAGCAGTATCTTATGTCACGGGTGTAGATTAGAATCATGAGCGTAACAAATGAGTCTATGGTTAACTCCCGAGCGTAGCGAGGAATTAAAGTCTAAAGTCCTGAGTGTAGCGAGGGATTTAAGCACACCCAACACTAAAACTGCTTTGTCCCCGAGGAATAAACTATACTATTTGCTAGACCTGCGAGAAAATAAAAACGAATATGTAAGAAATAAAACATTATTGAAAATCATTTATTTAATATCTAATCATAAATAGCAAATTATTTAATTATAATTATTAATAATAAATTATTATTATTACTTAAAAAGTCACGAAACTCCTGTGTTTAAAAAAACTACACGACGTGGATGTATGTATGTTGAATCCCTTTGGTTTATAGCTTGGAAAAACTGAAACCTACAAAATGTAGAGAACATGGCGAGATTAATTTTTTGTATGATTTTGTTATATTTTTATGACTTCGCGGATTTTTGTGCATATGTTGTCGATTCAGAATCATTATTTTTAGTCGACAAAATTTAAATACTTTTATTTTCCAAATACAAATGAATTCAATCCCTAGGGAACGAAGGAAATTCAGAACAATATTCAATCCCTGTTTATTTAATTTATGTTTACATGACCCAGATATGTAATTTTAGAACAGGTGGTGCGAGAACTATATTTTCATCTCTCCAGCACGAAAAGGGTGCTTTTAGTGCCTAAAAACTCGCAGCAAAAAGTGATTCGAATTACGAACACTACCTTTTGGGATTATTCGGCGCACAAAAAGCTAATGGTCCCTTCAGAAACTCATTTTAGCCTAGCGATTTATTTAACTCACAGAAATAAAATTTTATTAATTTTTTTTGAAATTTAAGTTTGAAAATTGTATTGTATTGTATTTGAAAATTGCTATTTTTAAATCGTTATATTTAAAATAAATAACAGTAAACATCAATCACTTACTTAAGTTTGGCTTTCATAAAAATGTCAACCAGTGCAATTTCCGAACGCAACATCAAAAAAAATATAAGACATAAAATATAATTTAGCGGGAATCAAAATTTTTTCGATCGACTGAACTGTTTTGGTAAATATAAAGAAAAAATGAGTGCGTCCAGCGATGAGGAGTTTGTCTCCTAACTTCAAAAGAGTTGAGAAAAAGTTTCCAGTGCTAAATTTAGTTTTAGCTATAGCTAAAGTCGCGTGAAATATATCTTAAGGCGTACGAATTATTCAAATTATTCAATTGTTATCAAATTTTAATTATTCAATGCTAAAACTTATTCTGAAACGGTGCTTTCGTCATATTTCACGGAATTATCAAAAAACCTCTAATCTGACGAATTGCAGTAATTTCACTTTCAAGTTTTAATATTATTAATTCAGTTATGTTTGTTGGATATAATAAACATATTGTTTAAATTTGTCTCAATTGATTTTCTTATTTAATGATGACCTTAATTAACACTTTTTCCGCTGGTATAGGTGAAAAGTTGTATGTTTCACGCGAGAGCAAACTTTTTTATGTCTCGTGCCTTTAAATCACTCTCTGTGCTCAGTACGCCTACGCGTATATTACGAGTAGAATCACTCGCACGGCACTCGCAGCAAAAAGCAACTTTGCTCACATGTTGAACAAACAACTAAACTAGCGAGCAAAATGTTCACAATTCAATTACCTATTACGACTACTTAAAGCAGTGACGTTTGTACACGCGCAAATGTGTGCGTGGAATCTAGTAGGGCTGAGTGACGCGAGAAGTGTAGCGACTGCCTTCTCTTTTACCCGTATAGCGCTATCTCTGTTATCGGCCGGCGCTCGCGTCTAGTCGGTGAACGTGAAGTGTCGCTACGCCCGAGCGAACGCGCGCACCCTTGTTTATGTGTCAGTGATGTCTACAACGAAGTGCCGGGTGGGGTGAGGTATTTGAAATGAGTGCGGGGAGGTGAGTGGCCGTTCAGTACGGAGTACTATTATATATTCTGTGTGTCGTCAGTGTAGTTCACTGTCGTTCGTTACCTTTGCGGGCAGACGGGGCAGGCGCAGGCGTGCGGTAGGCCCAGGTGCACGCGGCGGAAGTGCTGCTGAAGGGCGTGCTTGGTGGCGTACCGCTTGGGGCACTGCTCGCACGGGAACTGCCGCAGGGCTACGAGACAAACACACACACACACGTACAAACAACCAACAAACTTGAGACATTCTTTGACGTGTCAATAATATTCAATTTGCCATAACAGTGTTGTGACAAATGCAAATTGAATACTATTATCGTACGAGTAATGTTGGCAATTTAAAAGACAGGAGACAAAACATTTGACCTCCCGAGTTTCTTGCCTGTAGGGCTGGCGCGAACATTTGCGTCAAAGTATTTGTATCGTCAATGACGTCATCGTGAATACTTCATCATCATCATCATCACAGCTCATATACGTCTTCACCGAGTGGCTCGAGCCTACCCTATGTTAGGGTGATTAGGCCTTAGTCAACCACGCTGGCCCAGTGCGAATTGGTCGACTTCACATACACCATTCTTCGCAGATGTATGCAGGTTGTCTCATGGTGTTTTCCTTCACCGTAGGAGCGTCAGACAAATGTACATATGAAATTCGAAACGCAAAACACAGTGGTTTATGGCGGTCTCAAACCCGGATCTCCCGATTGGAAGGCAAGTGCCGAGTCCACAGCGCCACCGATGCTCCGTGAATACTTGTATGAGAATATTAGTTCCAAATGCGCCCTGTAGGGGCGCTGTACAATTCTAATACAAATATTTCTCGATAGCGACATGAATACCGGAGGGAGACTCTGTACCAGGGTCGTGTGCTTGGGTACCTCCGTTTAATCTATTTCTGCCGCAAAGCAACAGTGCTTGCATTGCTGCGTTCCGGTTTGAAGGGCAGTGCTTGCATTGCTGTGTTCCGGTTTGAAGGGTAAGATATGGCATTTAAAAAACTGGGTACCGTGACTTTACATCCTAAGTCACAAGTTGATAACGGTGTATTATAGGTGACTGTTACTACTCACCATCAGGTGGGCAGTTTGCTTGTTTGCCAACTTAGTTGTAATAAAAAAAATACTTTGACGCAACGTTCGTGCTAGCCCACTGCTGTTCTTATAGAGAAGACTCTCCCAGTTTCCGAACAGGTATTGAGTCAACTTTTCTTTTTCATCTTACTTGTATTTGCATACATCTTAATTGTGATTGGGGTGTTTGTTAGTTATTTACATTTTTGCATTTTTTTGACGTAATCCTTTCCTCTCCATTCCTTTTAAGGACTACGTGTGCTGGTCTGCGCTGTCACCATGACTACCATTCCAACGCGTACAAAGAAATTTGGTAACTCATTTCTTTGTCGCACAATCAAAAAATGGAATTCACTGCCAGCACACGAGTTCCCTCCCTCTTACAATCCCGGGTCCTTTAAAAGAGGCGTGAAGAAGCACCTTGCAGGTCGGCAAGGCGAGGGTGGCTAGTGCAGCGTGTATTCTCTCAGCTGCACTAGCTATCTTCGCATTTGGACCCCACTACCGCTTACCATCAGGTGGAATGAAGTCATTTGCTAGACCCACTATAAAAAAATCCCTAGGTACAATTATGTCAGAAAAAATGTCCTCACATTCCCATAATCGAACGTGCCACCCCGTGGGAGTTGTAAGGAGTCGAGTACTTACGCATGTGCGTGTTCATGTGCACCACCAGCGACGCCTTCGTCTTAAACGGCCGCGCGCAGGTCTCGCATATGAACCGATCCTCTGTGTGAGTCTTCTCGTGTCGCTGTTGTCAAAAGACAGTACAGTAAGCACCTCGTAAAACTTTACATTTACAATACGAAAACCGCCGCTATTACGAGCGACCTAAGCGTGGTACAAAGGTCAAGCTGTACGTTTCTCTTTTCGTGTCGTTCTAATGCGATCCGAAATGCAATAAAAGTCAATATCAGCGCTATATTAGCACGCTCAAAGCCGTCCCGAAATGTTGTGAACGCGCTAGCGTTTTCCGTCGTAGACTGCGGTCCGAAAATCAACAAAAGTCACTACTGTTAGCGCGCTCAAAGGCGTTTCGAAATGCTGTGAGCGCGCTAACGTTAGCCAGCATGGAGTCGCATGACGTAACGTAATCGTCTACGTCGTATCGGACTTACGGCGCCAATGCTCTGGAGTGAAATCACTGTAAGCGAACTGTCAGTCTGACTTTTGATAATTGTGTTTTCGGCTGAACATGAGTGCACCTGTTCTAAATGAGCAAAACAAAAATATTGAGAAGGAATTGAAAATACAATGACGTAACCTAACCAAAAACTCGACATTTGGTTTGACAAGTTGATACGCTAAAACCCCGGTCCGAAATCGTAAGCATGCTGATAGGCCTCTCGGCGCACAATGTCGCGTTTGTTATAGAGGCTAACGACCAATTGCCACAAATTATAAAGAAGAAGAAGTAAAGTAGGGTTTTTGACAGCCCTTAGTATTTTTTCATGTAAACACATTTAATTGACAGACTATAGTAGTTTTAATAGGCTTCTTTATTCGGACCGTGTGATTATAATCGTTAGCACTGTGAGCGCTGTTATTTGTTTCGGACCGCAGCCTAAACGAAGCGATCGTGATAGATTTTGAGATACATAGTAAGTTAGCAGACCCCTTAGACAAAGGCCACTCGATTATTTTTCCGCAGAAAAAATGTATGGAGATGACATTAGCTGCGGAAAAAATAGCGTGAGGTTGTCGTAAGCTAATGTCATGCCATACATTTTTTTTGCGGAACGACTGCGGAAAAGTTAGCGTGTGGCATTTATCTAACGGGGCAGGTTAACCAAATTGATAGTTTGTTTTCAATATATTGCTGAATTTTGCTGGTCACGCATATACATGCCCCATCTAAAGAAAAATTAACTTAAATACAGCAGATATAAAATTGTACTGAAAGACTTAATATTAAAAATTATTCAAATAAAAATATCCCTGAATATTTTTATTAGGGATATTTTTATTTGAATAATTTTTAAAATTAAGTCTTAATTTTAAAAATTATTCAAATAAAAATATCTCTGAATTCTTACCACCAGTTTTGCTTTCGACGTGTAAGCATGGTCGCACATAGAACAGCGGTACGGCCTCAAACCCTTATGCAGATTAATGTGCGCCTGAAGGGCGACCATCGCCGAGAAAGAGGCACTGCACATTTTACAGCCGAATCTAAAAAAAAAGCCTTTTAACTAATATTATAAAGGAGGAAGTCAAATAATTGATTTATGCCATTCTATCTGTAATTGTATCTATTTGATACTCAAAATGGATACCACTTATTGAAAGTAAAACCAACAAATTCAAGTAGGGATTGACTACAGCCAATAAAAAAGCCGGTCAGGTGCAAGTTGGAATTATCTAAGTATATGTGCATTTTCTCGGTTTTTCCTTAACATGTACTATAAGACGTTACTTTTTGTCAAATTTCATGATTTTAGGTCAACGGGAAGTGTCCTATAGGTTTTTATTCCATTGTGAAATCGTAAAATTTGCGAAAATATGCGACATAAACAAACAGTCATATCGTCTGATTGCGTCGACTTACAAGTATGATATTTTCACAACTAAAAGATACCGACCCGAGTATTTGATATAAATTATTTCAATTTGATATCTCAATGATTTCCCGAGAAAATGGGTCTTGGCAGACAGACGGACAACGAAGTCACCCTTTAAAAGTATGACTAATAATAATAAGAAACAGAGTAAATAGATAAATTAATTCAGTTACACATTAAATTTTCTCAGTCACAATATGGTATTATGAAGGTTGTATGCAAACATTTGTTTTATTTGGATTGTTACAGTTTTTTTTTGTATTATTACATTTCAATGTTTTAAACTTTACCCAAGAGCCTTTTTCGCCCTCAAAATAATCATGACATTTTATTGTTGACAAATACCTTTATAAACATTTGCCAGTAAGACTAGAAGCTTAATATATTTTCAAATACAACACCTGTTAACATACACGGTATTTTAACAGAGCACAAACATCAGATTTCGTACTGCAAACTGCAATAAAATTATAGCAAGTAAATACACGAAAATAAAAAAATATTAGATTGTCTCATAAAAAACAAGTGAAGAAAACCGTAAATATCATCAGAATAATAAAAGAAAAAACTAAATCCATTATGACCACCATCGCCTTTGGCCAATCAGCAGCACGCAACGGTGTACAAGTAGGTACATGTAAATCTAATATTATTCTCTGTTCTTTTGAAAGATAAAAATTAAAGTAGGTACATGACACATTATTCACTCGCTCTTTGAAAGAAAAATACGATAAAAATCAAATTAAAAAAAGAACAACTGTCAAAGTTTGTGCACTGATAAAAAATGCAGCCTGTACATCTTACCGATATTTGTACTTTTTATTTATGTAGCGGATATCTTTCGGGTTTGGCATGAAAGGCCTATTGCGACCCTTCCGGCCCAGCCACAGCGCGCGAGCCTTCAGCACTATCACAGCGTCCGGCGCTCGACATCGCTTCTCGTGCTTGTAAAGGTTTGTGGTGCTACAAAAAACATTCATAAGTTACACAGGTTATCAAATTAACGCGGTCTGGCATTCAATAATTAAGTCTGGCATTAAACGATTTTCAATAAATTTGCGAGAAAACAATGCAAAAGTTAGTCAAATAAACTTTTTCATTATCGACTAGTACTAGTAAAAGCAATTAAGGAACAAATTCAATGAATCTTGCCGCTTTGGAATCTTATTTCTTCAAGTCTTCAATATCAAAAAATATGTTGTAAATCATTAAATAGCTCTCGCGATTTTGGCGGCAAGAATTTCTACAATTTGCGCCTCGATAACATGCCAGGTGGAGTAGATTCCATATAATTATCGGATTCTCCGCTTGAACTCATATTATACAGAATGTCCCAAAAAATAGTGTCAAGCGTAAGTCCAGAGTTAGAGCACCTCTTGGAGTACCCGAATCACCCCCATGTATGTTCCGCGATTATTCGTAGTTTTCGAGTAATAATTTTTTTTCAGACTTTTTGAAAATTTTGATCCAAAGAACTTAAAAATTTTAAATAAAAAAAAGTAGAACATATTTTAATGTTTTTCTTTTTGCCACTGAATCATCTTTAGTCAGGGTGTCCACTGTTAATGTTCAAAAAAATTCCCTGACTTTTCCCTGACTTTCCCTGACCATTTTTCAAAATTCCCTGACCCTTCCCTTTTACAGAAAAATAAAATACAATACTTTTTTTCGAAAATATTAAGTATTTTTTGTTGCAATTTTCAGACCAAATTGTATCTAAAATTTCATTTTTTTAAGTTCTTACATAATTTATATTTTAAGGCACAGTATTTTTACACTGTAGAAAGTGCACTGACGAAAAAATAAACCGAGCCAGCCTTAAGTTCAAGTGCAATTTCCTTCACCTTTGTTAAATAAAAAATATATTGGCAAAAAGGCTCTTATTGAATACTAAGATACTCGTAATAAACACAATCGCTTGTCATTAATCTTTTGACTTCTTCTTCAACCTTTTTTTTTTATAGGAGGGAAAATACATTTACGGTATTCAACAAGGGGCCGACTGACTAGGACACCCCAAGGATATGCAGGACTCGGGTAGAAGACCCAATACCGGCTAAAAACCCTCCAGATACTTCTAACTCCGTAGAGACACAATAGGGATCGGCGTTAGCCATTCCCCGATTGTGCCCCCTGGAGGGTTGCCTGGCGCACACGCCAGGACTTACCTCTACGGGGGGGTCGACAAGTATCTGGAAATTCGACCCCCAGGCGGCCAAGCTAGGGGTGAAAAGTGTCTCTCGACCGGTAGTCAGCCGGCCGAGCCGTTTCAGTCCCCAGCTTGCTAGGGGAGCTGGTGGCGCGCGTCCAGGAACGCACGCCTTCTCCTCCCCAACCGCCTGCGGACTTCTTCTTCAACCTATGTCAACCCACTGCTGGGTATAGGTCTCCTCCATTCTGCGCCATTCACTACGATGTTGGGCTTTTCTTGTCCAGTTCTTGCCCGCTGTCTTTGTTATGTCGTCTGACCAACGAGCCGGCTGTCGACCAACAATCCTTCGTCCTGTTTTGGGTAGCCACTCCCATTTGATGATCTTATTGCTCCACCGGTTGTCAGTCCAGCGTGCCACGTGCCCTGCCCATCGCCATTTTCTACACGCAACGACATGAGCTACGTCGATCAGTTTGGTGCGCTTGCGTATCTCCGTATTCCGGATCCGTTCCCCCAGAGAAACCCCAAGCATGGCTCGCTCCATTTTTCTTTGTGCTACCTGTAGGGCGTGTATATAATGTCCAGTCAGGGTCCAGAACGCAGCCCCATATATGAGCACCGGTAGGACGCATTGCTCGAAAGCTCGGCGCTTAAGAGATACAGGCATCTCACTCCAGAAAATGTGGGACATTTTGCTAAACGCGCCCCAACCTAGTTTAATTCGGCGTTCTATTTATTGTGTTTGCCACTTTTTTTAAAAGTAAGTAGCTGCCCCAGATATATGTAGTAGTCGACCTGCTCAACCACGTTTCCCGCAAACAAAAAAACTCCCGTTTGTTACATTACATATACTCTCCCAAATAATGTGAGTAACTACTAGGACTAAAACTGTCCATCTAGTTACATCAATGTAACTAAGAATGTATCTACTGGGAACAGAGCATAATTATGGGGTTTATGTTCAGATCCCTGGCCATAATTTTCGTTTTTGAGGTATATTCATGCGAAGGCCCACCGACAGCTAAAGATCTGCAGCCGTCTTAGTGGAAATGATAATGTCATCTGCAAATCGCAAATGAGTTATGTGCTCTCCATTTATGTTGATACCCCTATCAGGCCAGTCGAGTCGAGAAATGTATCCTCCAAGCATGCCGTGAACAATATAGGGGAGATTGTGTCGCCTTGTCATACCTCTTTTAATAGGAACACGATCGGAAAGGTAGTGGAGTTTCACTTGACTTTAACGACTTTTCTGCGTAGTTGCTTACTTTGTCATTAGTCTTCAGATTACGGTTGTTTTTGTTGTTAAAAATAGATAATCCGCTCCAGGAAGCTATACTCAAGCTGACGCATTACTTCAACGGAGCCCTAGTTATCGTCGGGTTGCTCAAATGTTAAGGCGTTTTTCGATGCAGCGCGTCTATAAAAGATACCTAGAGACTGGAGCCTTCGATCGACGCGAAGAAACTGACAGGCCACGGGCTACAGCCTCCGCAGATGATTGATACATGCATTTGAATGTCCCAAAGAATCGGCGTCAGAACGCAGTGCAGGTCCAACAACAGCTTCATGACGAACGTGGAGTGGCCATAAGTGCACGTACAGTCAGGAGAAGGTTAACCGAGCGCAATTTAACACCTCAAAGTGCTATAATAGGCTCAAAATTAACTGTAGTCCGCAGAGCACGCTTTCAATTTGCTCGTGAGCATATACGAGTAGAATGGACACTGGATCAATGGGCGCATGTTATTTTTTTTTGGCGATACAAGAGTGTCTTTACAAAAATGATCGAAGACAGAGACTGTACCGTTGCCCTAGAAACGTTTCGCTCAGTGCTGTATCCAAGAAACTGTTGCTTATGATGGCTCCATTACGGGCCTCCATAATGGTGTGAGACGGCATTTCCCTAACAGCACGAACAGAGATGGTTAATATCGAATCCAATGCTCATTCACGCGGATTGGCTACAGAACGATTTATCCGTGATGTTCTTGAAGATCATGTGATAGAAGAAGAATGGAACAACATCCTCCAAGACATCATTGTAAGATTGGTAAGATCAATAGGTTCAAATATGCAAGCGTTATCCAAGCTAGAGGTGGTAACACAAATTACTAATACATTGATTTTAATTGTTTTTCGATGATTTTTATTATAACACTTTGTATTTGTATTGTATTTACTTTCAATATAAAGCCTATAAAATCATCAACATAAAGGTGTGTATAAACTATGCGCGGCAAACCCTCGAACATTGGCTCTCACGGCGACCACGCGCTATGGGGCCGTCCACATATTACGTCATCGATTTTTGATGATTTTCGACCCCCCCCCCCCCCCCAAATCATCTTATCGTCCTTTCGTAATGACCCCCCCTCGCAAAGCTGACGTCATAACCAGTTTGACAAAATTAAACCATTTGCGGATTTGAGAAGAATAGGGTAACATTAAAATATTTTGTTATAGAATCATCTTTTATTATTTTGTACTTTGGCAATGTTCATTAATATAATAATATTATTCTTCTCTATTCTTTAGTTTTCTTTGGATAGCTCCCACGGAGTTTTCACCCATTCTTGCAAATCCTGGATCACGGGTAATATCTCCGTATCCTCCCCATATTCATTTTGGCTCGATTCATCCATGTTAAGTCTTCAACCCACTCAACGTCGAGTACCTGTCCCGTTACACCGTCATGTAACTGTTGAAGGACTTCTATTCCTCGCCGTCCCAAGATTCGAGCACTACGACGAAAGGCCGCAGGACCTCCACTGCCCATTAGGTACTTGCAAAATATTTTGTACATTTTGGAGTAACTGGTATCACAAGAATGACGTCAATTTCGAAACGCCCCCCCCCCCCCCCCCCCTTCATCCATCATTTACCGTCATCCGAAGACCAACCTCCCCCCCAAATTTAGAATGACGTAATATATGGACGGCCCCTTTGTGGACGGGGTCGCCGCGCGCGACAGCAACGTCGTAGTTATGGGGGGCCTGGGGTCCGGACCCCCCCATTGAAAATCAACTTACACTAGATAGAATTAACTTTTCCTTCAATGTATACACTTGGCAAAATGAAGTTTTAATTTGGACCCCATGGTAAAATTATACCTACGCCTATGCTCGTAGGTTTACGAGAATGAATCGCGGGCTGTTCGAGGTGGATCGCTTGCCACGCGCGGCAGATGCGTTCTGCTAAATTATTATCTAAAAATTGGCGCTCGCGCGGCAAATGAACGTCGGTCGAACATTCGCTCGCGCGGCTGCCGCACGTAGTTTAACAATACCACTTTTTCCAACATTGTGTTCATATATTTGAAGGAAATTGCATTTGAACTCAAGGGTAAAGGGTGGCCCGGCTGATATGTCTGCCAAAATTATGTTATAATGTGCAAACCTGGACAAAAATAATTTGATAGTCTAAATTAAGAATCATTCTACCAAAATCATGAAGTAAACATATTTCTCATTTGACAATCACTGGGAAATTTGGGGACCAAACAGTGTAAAATCCAAATTTTTCCCTGACTTTCCAGGTAGCCCCTCGATTTCACTGACTTTCCCTGACTGCTTTGAGCTTCCCTGACATTTCCCTGACTTTCCAGAATGTGGACACCCTGTTAGTGCTTCTTTTATGTCTAAAATAATCAGCTTCGTAACTTTAGTGGAAATTTAGAAAACAGTAGTGTAAAGTCAAAATTTGAATGTTAGTGAATAATTACTTAAAAATCTAAACAGGCGAATTCATGGTTTCTAAGTATGTGTAAAAACTTCTCTAGACTCTCTGCTTTCATAATCATTTAAAAAAAGAAGTACTTAATAGGGCTACTTTGGCTTAAATCGGCCATCAAAGACAGCGAGGTGAAAATTTTATAAAATTTACCAAATTCCTATCAGATGATAAAAAAAAATATCTGGTCTTTTTATAATTTCTAAGGTTCAGATTAATTAAAATTTAGCAAAAATTAACTACATGAAACCCATATTTAAATATTTTTCTCGCGGATCACATCGGTTGTAGTGTTGGATGTAACGCAGTACTTACCTGCTAAAAAATTGCCCGAGTGTGAGGATATGAAAGAGACCGCATTATTGCTATCTCTCTCACTCTCATTGGCGAAATGGATAACTGTAACTGAGGAATGCTATTCTTTGTGACAAGGGGATGAGGCGGGGGGTGTAGTCCGAGCGCCTATTGTGTTCTGGCGCCAGTCGTTTGCCTGCTTTTGTTTGCGCCTTACGTACGATACGCTCATTTGTGATTATTTGACGAACTTTGCTTTCTTTACGGACCTTGAGTGCGATTACGATTTGGTTTTGTGTGAATACGGGATTTTGACAAAGGAGATGTCCTCGATTTGTATGGAGCCTGGTTTTTTAAAAATTTAAGTTTCTAAACAACTTCAACTTTCAAGGAGGGGTTAAACTTTATGAAAAGAAAGTAAAACCACAAAAATAAAAATTGTAGACCCATGCATTTTTTCAAAAATTGAATTTGAATATTCGTTTTTTTCTTATTATAGCAGCAACACTGCACGAATTTTATAGCATGTAAGCACAGTAAAAAAAAACATTTTGACGTCGCGTCGTTGTCAATGTCAAAAAATGTTTGAGGTTAATTAAATAATTAAGGTTTGTTGCATGTTTTGTTGTTGTGGTTGTTAGTTTGGTGGTTGTTTTGTGTTTTCCGTTTTGGTGATTTTTAATGCTCTTTTACACATACCTAGCTATTCTTTATGGACTTCTCGATTTCGTACATGAACTGGATATATATTAGCTTTCTCACAGATCTTTTCGATTTGGATACCGTTTGATTTTATAACCTGTTACCCTGAACGAAAATTGAATGTGAGTATTGCCGATACTACAAAATACAAATTGAGCCATCATTCGAGCCAACGTAGAAAGTATGTTATATCAAATAATAAATTAAAGATAATTTATAGTTTTTTATTACCTAATGCTTATAAACTTTTTCAGGCAATTTCCACTATGGCACACTGCACTATCTGTAATATGAATGTTTCAAATCAACATTATCATTACAATGTAATGGATATGAGCCAAGACTATATGTATCCATTATTGAAAAATGGACTGAACATGCGTGAGGTAATGTCATAGTAAACAAAAACTTAATTTATTTGCAATTCTATTAGCTTTTTCTTTTAATTGACCTCTTAATAACCTTTTTTTTTTTTTTTTTTTTTTTTTTTCGAGGGGAATGCGTGACCGCACCGTACTCGCCGTTGGCTAGACGACAAGCGTGTGTGGGGCTCTCCCGGCAGAGAGCCGGGCCTACCCACTAAACCCCCCGGTGTTCTCCCTGCCCTTATGGGCGCGCGTGGTAGGGTCCACACTGCGACTACCACTACCGACGCGCCCGGGCTAGCCCGACCTAACTGGTCGGGCTATCGCCAAGGGGGGATTGCCCGAGAACACTAGGGCAATCCCCAGCCTCTTAATAACCTATATTTCAGGTAGTAGATGGAAATCATCTATGCCAAGAGTGCTTTGAACATTTGTAATTGGAATTAACTATCAGAGGTCGATGCAATATTGGAGACTGACAAATAGGGCACCAGTCAGTTTGTATATGTTGTAGAATATCAATATCAAGGCAAATAGGCTGACAATCATTGCCATTATGTACACATTGTCTATATGCCTATGCCTGTAGGCCTATGTCCAGCTGTGGGTGTCTCTTGGCTGAAATGATGATGATGATGACACATTGGGACGGCTGAATACATTTTATAGTAACTATAATTAACCCACATCTGGTAAGTTTTATTTTATCAGCATCCTTATATAAATCATTGCATTAATTCACTATAACATAAAATTATTTTAATCAATTTTATTCATATTCTTACACTTACTATACCTACTTGTTCTAGAATGAAGCACCTCTTATCGACCATTTAAGCAAAAAAGCAATATTGCATTTATTTTATGTTTATGTCTATAGTAAAGTCTAATAAAACTGATAATTTTTAGGTTTCCATTAATGCTCGTGCTTGTAATGCATGCTGGCGAAGCTCACCAACATATTGGACCTGAACTTAATGACGAAGGCGGCTTATCAGAAAGCAGGTCAAGCTCTGTTCCTGACCTTAGTCAACCTAGCTTTGATACATTTGATGTTAAATCTGTTTCAAACACTTTAACGCTTCAAGACTACAGGCGCACTTCTGATACATCAACCCATTGTTTTGTGCCTAATTGTGACAATGTGGGAAGCAAAAGTGTGCCATCATCATCTCTTGATGATTATTTACAGTAATATTTTTTTTTAAATATAAGTATAGTCAGTATTGCATTGCCTCGCTTTTGTTTGTTATCAACAATGTAGCAGATAATGGAACTGTCTGCTACAAATACAATGTTAAAAATGATTTATCTAGGAGTTGGTGATCCTTCGTAGCAACATTAGCAAAAAAGCCAGATTAAACATTGTGCAAATTAAACCAGGTTCAAGTTCAATAAATAGCAGAAAAGAATCATTGTTATTTTCCACTATAAAATAAACTCATGAGATATAGATAATAATTCCATATTCAAATGAGGAATTTCATGCTTTTAAAACAGTTTTTAGTTTTGTATTTAAGCATTCATATTTATTGATCTAGATATTTTATACAGATATTGTCAGTTATTTGTTTGGAATAAATTGAGTTGATTAAAATAAACATTGCAAAAAAACCATTGTTTAATTTTATAATAATCATGTAACATGTTTATTAAGTAATATATGCATAAGAAGTTACAATGTTTGATTATCCTATAAAGCCAATTAGCTACACTCTAATCTTTGTCTATTTTAGAGGGTAACAACAGCATCATAATATTGAGTGTCAAGCGCGGATCCACCGTTGTGGGCACGATGGGCATGCCCACAACCCTAATATACTTGTGATGTTCGTCAGAAACCCTCTCTCCCTTCTTTTTGCTTCCTTTCTTCCTTCCATCCTTCCTAACAACACTTCTGTTCATCATAACACCCAGCGCACCCTTGCCATCATCCCACTTCCCAATTTTACACTCTGGGAGATAGAGCATGAATGTATCAAATCGCATTTGAGCTTTATCTCCCTTTCATTCGCGAATCACTTAACCCACAAGCAAACAAAAAAGAAAAATACTTGTGACATCACACTTTTAAGGTCTTTTAGGAACTATAGGCTGATGACGCTATTACTAATACAAAAAAAAAACAATGAATCTTTTTCAGGGCAATGGTTTTGTATGTATTTTCGGGTGTCTGTGACCACAACCTATTACGAGGGCTGGATCCGCGCTTGTGAGTGATTTATTTTAATTCAATATGAGTACCGCATACAATCGATCCTTTCTGTTATGCACCAGCTACCGGTTAGGAACGAATGGTAGATTTACATCTTTTGGTCTGTGGATATTTCACATACGTTGTGAGAACATCAAATAGGGTGGGCCTGAACATCCGGTGGGATGTGTAGTCCAGATGTTGTGTTCGACTTCAGGTGTTAAGCAGGTGTGGTACCCAGTTTATTACATATTTAATAGAATAACAGACGCAAAACTAAATAAGACAGAGGTGCCGGTAAGTTACGATTTAGGTTTAACGTCTCTTGTATAGATTGATATATAAGATTATGCATTAGATAATCGTTGCAACTATTTATAATTTGCAAAAAGTAAATCAAAAATCAGTCAGATTTGAATTTGTTTGCTAAACTGTCAGTTGTCATATGTCAGCTATCACTTTTTTTTACTATTTTTACGGCTCTGGTATCACCCATTTGGCCAAACTCATTCGTGCCATAGCTTTTTTTTTGTTGTTTCTTTACACACTATTTGACAAATTCTGTTCCATTTCACGTAACGTTAGTTTTGAAAACAATTAATTTTTTCTCTGATTTGCAGGGCTAAAACGGTCTAATTTTTCTTAAAAGTATAAGATTTTAAGAACTCTATACAAAAAATATTAAGTTGTGGTGTTTAAAATATGTGGCCCAAAAAAGGACATGTCCTTTGGCATTCTTAACGGACTTTTCAAGCTCTTCATTTTGTGATGTCTTTTTCATCGCAAGAATATGCTCTGATGCATTACTTTTATGGATATGCAAGAGGAAATGCTTCTGAAGCAGCCAGGTTGTTCCGGCAGCAAGTACAAAATGGAGGTGGACCTCAGCCTGAAACTTGGCCTGATCATCGCATGATTTTAAGAGTACATAACTCTTACATGGAAGGACGCCTACCAGGTAGAAGATCGGGGCGCCCATCTGAAATGAGTGACCCCAGATACTGTCCAATCAGTGGTCGAAGAAGTGGTGAGAGATCCATCAGTTAGTGTAAGAACAATAGAACGTCGAATCGGAATTCCGAAATCACAAGCACATCGAATACTTCATCAAGAGCGTTTTCACCCATATCACATCCAGAAAGTTCAGCAGCTCAAGCCCGCAGACTACCCGAGAAGGGTGGCATTTTGTCAGGAAATGTTACGGAGACAAGCTGAAAACGAAAATTTCTTTAAAAATATTCTATGGACTGATGAATCACATTTTAAGCGATGTGGGGTGTTTAATGCGCATAACTACCATTCGTGGAGTATTGAAAATCCACACCTCACAAGGGAATCTAATTTCCAAGATTAATTTAGTATCAATTTGTGGTCAGGCATCCTAAACGGACAGCTGATTGGTCCGTTCGAACTACCGGACCGACTGAACAGCGAGGCCTACTTGCAATTTCTACGACGTGATCTCGGCGTCTTATTAGAAGATGTAGACCTATTAACGCGGAGAAAGTTGATTTGTCAAAACGACGGCGCTCCATGCCATTTTGCTAGAAATGTTAGACAACATTTCCAGGCAGATGGATCGGTCGTGGAGGGCCCATTGCGTGGCCGCCACGGTCCCCCGACTTGAACCCCATAGATTTTTTCGTCTGGGGATACTACAAGGAATTAGTATACGCCAAGGACATTACAAACGTCACAGTATTAAGAACAAAATTAAGACAAGCGGAAGAAACAATAAAAAACAACAGAATTGCATTTATAAATTTAAAAGAAAACTTTTTTAGACGATGTAGAATATGTATTGAGCACGAAGGTCGTCATTTTGAAAACTTTCTTTAAGCGATCGAATAATAAATACATACTTTGAAAATAATGTTTTGTTTCATTTATTAAGTTATAATAATCCTTCAAAGGTTATTAAAGATGGCAGCAGGAACAGTTATTTTTGACCTTCAAATAATAAATTTTTAGCTTTTCTACAATCATTTTTGGTTTATTAATAAATAATTGGAATTTAAAAAAAAAATATTCAGAAGTCGAGTTTTATGAAATTTTCACCTTGCTGTCTTTGATGGCCGATTTAAGCCAAAGTAGCCCTATTAAGTACTTTTTTTTTTAATTATTATGAAAGGAGAGAGTCTAGAGAAGTTTTTACACATACTTAGAAACCATGAATTCGCCTGTTTAGATTTTTAATTTAAAGATGAATTTTTAAGTAATTATTCACTAACATTCAAATTTTGACTTTACACTACTGTTTTCTAAATTTCCACTAAAGTTACGAAGCTGATTATTTTAGACATAAAAGAAGCACTAAAGATAATTCAGTGGCATAAAGAAAAACATTTAAATATGTTCAACTTTTTTTTATTAAAAATTTTTAAGTTCTTTAGATCGAAATTTTAAAAAGTCAGAAAAAAAATTATTACTCTAAAACTACGAATAATCGCGGAACATACATGGGGGTGATTCGGGTACTCCAAGAGGTGCTCTAACTCTGGACTTTCGCTTGACACTATTTTTTGGGACACCCTGTATATTATATTATATGAGTTTATCATTATAGTATCTAAATATGACGCAAAATATTTTTATGGATATTGAGCATAAGCGGTTCTGCCGATTCTGCGCTATGGCTAATAAACGTTTAAGAGGTGATGAAAGTCCTAACAGAAAACAATTCGAGAGTCCTCCAGCGGTTGCCGATATGTCTTGTGACGAAATCAGCTTTGATTGTATGCCTGCCAATACAGCTGATGCAAGCATTACAGCCGTCTTACAAGAGCTACGAGCGTTTAGGAATGATTTTATTGGTATGAGATATGATATTCAGAACGTGACCGATAGCATACAAGAAATCAATACCAAGTTAGGCGAATTGGAATCTCGATTTAGTGACATGGAAGATCGTATTATATCGTGTGAAAATAGAACTGCTGTAATTCCTAAACTAAAGCAAGATTTAGATTTTGCGAATAACTCGATATCGGTTATTATTCTATTATTATGCCAAGATCCCTAACTTCACTCAAGCGCTTCAATTCCATTCCAAAAATTTTATAACAGAATTTTATTGTACTTTTTTCCCTAGTAAAACAGATAACTTGACATTTCTCGGATTAAAAAAATAAATTATTATTGTTGCAAAAGTTAATAAAACTGTCCAGATCTTTTTGTACAAGTAAAGCATATTTATCGTTTTTTACAATTCTAAACAATTTTGTATCATCCATATGTTATTATACATATTGGAGTTATTAACTGATTTTATAAGATTATTTACATATATTACAAACAGTAGGTAAAGGTCCTAAATGTGAGCCCTGTGGGATCCCTGAAGGTATCTTTTTGTGCATTGAACAGTAACCACTTAGTACTACAGCCTGACAACGATTTTCAATGTAAGACCGTATCCATCTAAATAAATCGCCATGGATACCGAGCTGCCAGAGCTTAAAAAGCAATTTGTCATGAGAAATTTTGGCAAATCCATTGCTGAAAGTATTTCCTCTGTAAAACTAATTAAATTGCTATCCACGCCCCGCTTTTTAATAAATCCGTGTTGAATTAGAACTATGATATAATGCATAACCCCGAAAAGCTGATCCGTTATATTTCCTGTATTTTAGCAAATTGACGTATTATAACTAATGACTGACGCATATTATAACTAATGACTGACGTTTCTGGCGCTTCGCCGGCCACTACCGCGGCACGCTCGCTGCGCTCGCTCGGCTCGCGCGCTTGGTTCATGTTCAAACCTACGCTCGTCGCTTTGCTCCTCGCTACCTATTTTTGACCCGCCTACAGTTTTTACATACGCTTTGACGTTTCTAAACAGTATACTAAATCTGATTTAATTTAGTGTGCAATTCAGTATTTTTGGTATGCATTCAGTTAATTAGTGGAGTTACCTAGTGTGCTGAAAAGTTATTCAGAGGTGCATTAAAAATATCCCTATCTCTATCTTACTCGCTCGCGCCACTCTGCACTCCAGTGACGAAAAAGCGCGCGAAGCTGCGAACCCTTTTTCAGTTAATTTGTTCTGCTTTTAGAAATAATGCAATGTAAAAGGATTTTTTTGTTATAATAATCATTAAATTTGCCGAGCATGGCTTCTTGAAAATTAAGACAAATATGATGAACAGGTTTTGTTGTACTTACTGGTTAATATGCGACTGGGATAGTTATTTTGCTATGAAATATGGAAAATTTGCTGTGCAGTCAGTATTTATGCTATGTATGTAGTATTTATGTACAAAAATAAATTAAACTGTATTGCATTATGAGGAAAAAGTAATGTGATATTGATGTATAATTTCGAATTATCTGCAGTTTGAGTTTTGTTATACATTTAGTTTATTTGTAGTGAAGTAAGTTATTTGATGTAAAAAAGAATATAAATGATGAGTATGTATTGATAGGCGATTATTTATTTGATATGCAATTTATAATATCCCGTTTCATATAACCACACAATGATTTGTTACTGCTTTTTTTATTTCCTCACAAATGTGATGAAAAACATTTGTGTGTATCACGGGCAGTAAGAGGATTACAATCTCGACTCATTAAAAGCATAGTCATCCCCTTCTTACGGCCCTTGGTGCAGAATGTACTATTATGCTTCAATATTATAATGGAGTTGTACATATGGCGGACTTAGACATAAATCTCGCTCTCTAGCAGTTCACCATTGGGCCAAGCAGAGAAAGTAGTGTAGAGATATATCTTATTTGAGGAGAATACAGATTTATCTGAAGACATTTAGATAAAATGTTTGTTTCATCAATAATCTCAAATAGCCGAAGGACAATGGTCACAAGGAACCAAAATAAGGTATTGAGGGCGAGAGTGATTTATTTATTTATTCAAAATGACTTGCAGGTTTACAGAATATTCCAAACCGCCAGTAAGTCTAGTCAATGCAATTAGTTATTACAACAGCAAGAAATACAATAACAAATATAATTAATAGGTAACAATTTTGGAATAAAAAGCTAACTACACAAAATAATAGATATTATACAATTGATGTCAAAAAGGATGAAAATGCTGATGTCAAATTAGGATTAAAATAATAATAATGTTATATATGTGAAATTACATCGGAATATAAAATTAAATGTCAAATAGAAACAAAAAAATGTAGTATTTTACAGAGATGTCGAAATATGAATAAATAATATAATAATAAATATGATAGTACAGAATGTCAACAATAATATAATTAATATCACATTAGCATTTTATTCACGAATATATGCACTTTAACATAAAGGTGTCCCAAACTATCGGCAAATATGTCTACATCATTGTGCTGAGCAAGCATGTCCCCCAACAGGCTTAAAGCACGAATGGTTGGTGCGTGGGATCCGCGCTTAGTGCGCGCAACCGGCCTGTACAGAAGACGAGGACGTCGACGAGGTGCAACCGTGCCAGCCTCGTCCCGCCTAATCCTGGTTGCAACCACAAAACACAGTTTCTCCAGAGCTAACGGGCTATCTATCCTATGATGTATTATCAATATGTAATACATTATGCAGCTTACTACCCTTCTTATATCGAGGGTATCTATTATATACAGCATACCCGACACAAATATTGATGGATACAAGAAAGGATAATAGCCGTACTTCTTCTTGTATAACCACCGTGCAAATTTACGTTGGGCCTTTTCTAACAATAGGCTGGCTGATTGTTTGAATCCAGAGCGAAGCGAAGGATTCTGAAGTAGAATCCCGAGCATAGAGAGGGATTCTAGAGTAAAATCCTACGCATAGCGAGAAAGATGCTTTTTAATAGAGAAGAATATTTTTATATTTACATAGTTAAATTACAAATACAGTTTCTTTTCTCCATGTTATTAAATTTTTATAGGCTTTTAGATATTTTTTTCTCTCGGTTTGTTTGGCAGTAAATTGCTTATGATAGTTTCTCCGTTTAATTTTACACTTTCTGGTGTTAATATCTCACTTTCACTGCTAAAACTTTATCTTTTATTCAATTTGTGGGAATCAAATTAAAATTGTCTGTTATATATTGACAAAATAAAGTTCCAGCGTATTTTTTTTTAATGTTCAATGCCGCGTCGGCATCCGCGCTTTTTTTATTACCGGCCAGGGCTTTATCGAAGCGAATTGCGTTCAAACTTTTTCATCAAAATAGTGTTCCAAATTCAAATGACATTTCACTTATCGAGGAACCCTTCGCCTCTTTTCGAATAGATGGGATGAAAAAAGGTTAACTACCTCTACTTCTTTGTTAAGGATGATTTCTAGTCTTGGGAAAATGAAGTATTGTGTTGTGTAAAATAACAAATAAATAATGCCATACCTTCTGAAATCCCTTCCACATGCAAAGCAAACAAGGTATCTCTGTCCATGTTTCTCTTGGTAGTGAAGCTCGGAAGCTGCTACTGTTTCAGTCATTGCTCCACATTTGCAACACCTGAAAAAATGTATTGGTATGTGATAGAATGTTTATGGATTGGATAAAATAGGCTATTGGACAACATTGAAAATATACTACAAATTATGGTCATCCTATTAGATAATAGGAAAAAAGCACAATTTATTTTATTTCACGCTAATATATGTATGTATATTTGTATGTATGTATAGGAAAAAAAAAGCACAATTTATTTTATTTCACGCTAATATATGTATGTATATTTATTATTCATGAAACGCATTCTTTTTGGTGGCGAGACGTGAGTTTACGAGTTTGACACGCAAACTATGTAGTCTACAAGCTTCGGAGTAGCGCCTACCATCTAAATCGAAACCGAAAAAAAAACCACGCCAAAGTTGATCAAAAGTCAGTCATGCTGACTGTTTCCTTTGACTATGGCGGTGTTGTGCACTCAGAATTTTTGCCAGAAGGTCAAACGATTATTACTTGAGCGTTATGCAGCGTTTTAGAGTGTGCGCCTTCTTATATGCGCCTCTTCGAACAAGGCCATATCGTTGTGAAATAATTTTTGATCAAAACTATACCATCAAGCAGCCACCATATTCACCGGCTAACATGGCTCCAGCTGAATTTTTTCTTTTCCCTTAACTCAAATTACCACTTCGTGGCACCCGTTTTCATTCTGTAAAAGGAGAATTCGTGACGAGAACTGAACTTAATTCCGGAAAAAGCGTTTTAACAGTTATTTTTCGTTGAAAAGTTCAATTTTTCGTTGGCGGAAGGGTATATCGTTTCTGAAGGAGCATAATTTTAAAGGCGATAAAATCCTAACATTTTGTGTATTATTGATCTTTTCCCGGTACTTTCTTGACTGAGTAATAAGTCATCATAAACTTGTTATGTTGTGGGATGTTAAGTATATGAGTACATATGAACGCTACCAAAACTAAAATCATGACAAATAGCATCCAAAAACCAATAACAATTGACGATAAGAAAATAGAATATGTAGAGGACTATATCTACTTGGGCAAACTTATTTCATTCAAGGCTAACAGCAACGAAGAGGAGGTAGAGCGAAGGATAAATATAGCCTGGAAAAGTACTGGGCTCAGAAAGACATTTTGAAAGGCGACTTTAACCTAAAAATGAAAAAATAAAATAATGGACTCATGCATCCTACCTATATTAACATACTCCTGTCAAACGTAGGTATATATAAATAATAAAAAAAAAACAAAATTATGTCCTGCCAACATGCCATGGAGAGGAGCATCCTGAAACTTAGAAGAATACATAAAATAAGAAATGATGAGATAAGGAGGAAAACAAAGCTTACAGATGGCCTCAAACATGCTCTGAAACTAAAGTGGAAATGGGCGGGGCATGTTTCAAGATGTCAGGATAGGAGGTGGACCGGAATAGTCACAGAATGGCCTGGCCCTTCAGGAAAGCCAAGTGTAGGACGACAGAGAAAGAGATGGGTGGACGATATCGTAGAGGTGGCTGGAAGAAATTGGATGGACAAAGCTCAAAACAGAGAAAAGTGGAAAAAGATGGAGGAGGCTTTTACCCTTAGCAGGGACCATACATAACTATATTTAAAAAATCATGTAATAATATGGGAAATAAAGCTATATACATTCAATTATTACTTAGCCTCGCCGCCCGATGGCGCTGTTGTTACAAAAGAGTTTTACTATCGTGCAGTAAATACTTTTTGAAGTCTACTAAGAAGTTTTCAATCTTTTCCCTTCATTTGTTTTGTTTTGACAGCCTTTGGAAGCGAGCGTGTCGGTCGGTTTTACAAAAATGGAAAAAGAACAATATCGTTCAGTGATGAGATTCTTGTTTTTGGAAGGGAAAACGCGCAGCGAAATTAAAGAGCGCTTGGATGCTGTGTACGGTGACTCTTCTCCTTCGATGGCGACCGTAAAAAATTGGTTCAACGAGTTTGCTCGTGGCCGCACGTCGGTTTTTGATGAGCCACGCCCAGGTGCACCGAAAACGGCTACCACGTTTACGTTTATAACACTCTCAGTCACCCCTAATTAAAAAAGGTAACATTATTAACTATTCCATAAAAAAGAATCATAGAAATCGGTATAGAAACACCAAAGTTATACATGAAATACGCTAAGCCATCGCGCGTGAATACTGAATCATGCTATAAGGATTATTTTTGTATAAGGTCGCGAGCGCACAGGCTTGCTTGGCGCCTAGAGGCTAGCGAGTCACCTAGCGAGTAGCTTCGTAAAAAAGACAACAACAGTAAGCGGTAAATCACTCTGTGAATATGGTTTGCCAACACCAACCTCAGTCGGAGAGGTTATACCAATAGGGAATATTCCGCAGAGATTGGTTACAACTCAATGGAACTGCTGGCAACATTAGAAAACGGTGTCCTAATGATGACTGCAGAACAACGTTCAGTCTATGATCGCGTGTGCGAGAGTTTTCAGAATAATTTGGGAACAAGAAATGTGTCTTATTTGAAGAATAATTAAAAATGATTGACCTGAAATTACGATTCCACGCGGACGAAGTCGTGGGCACAGCTAGTATCTAAATATAATTTTTGTTGTAAAATTATTAGGAAGATATAAAAAAAATTTACAAGTCCAAATTGTCACGGACCGTGTAGTGTGAGATTGCCGATTTCGGAAATAAAATATTGTTTTGTGCAGAAATGTAATGTTATTTTGCAAAATACTACAGCAATTATGCAAGACTAATCTTTGTTTCATAAGGCTGTTTAAGAAATATATAAATAATAAAGATAATTGAGGATTTAGAATAACATACAGTTTGTGAGTAGTTTTTGTGTCACAACCATGTACAATACTATAAAAATTCGGTACTCAGCAGAAAATTTGCGATTCTTTGGGCTATGTCGGTAACTCTAGTTCTTCTACGGATCTCATCATTTCTGATGTGATCACGTAGAGAAACCCCGAGCATAGCCCGCTCTATTGCCCTTTGGGTGACTTTGAGCCTTCTGATGAGACCCATTGTAAGCGGCCACGTCTCAGTTCCGTATGTCATCACTGGCAACACGCACGAATTGAAGACTTTCGTCTTGAGACACTGCGGTAGATGGGCCGAGAAAATGCTGCGTAGCTTCCCGAACGCTGCCCAGCCGAGTTGGATTCGCCGATTTACCTCTTTCTGGAAGTTGGACTTACCGAGCTGGACTATTTGCCCCAGGTAAACATATTCGTCAACAACTTCCAGCGTAGAGCCTCCAACATTCACAGGAGTGGGTACTACACGGGAATTCGACATTATTTTAGTCTTGTCCATGTTCATTTTAAGACCCACTTGTTGGGAAACTCTACAGAGGTCTTCGAGCATTGTGCCTAGATCCTCCACGGTCTCAGCCATGACTACGATATTATCAGCAAAACGAAGGTGAGTCATATACTCGCCGTTTATGTTGATGCCGAGTCCCCTCCAGTCCAAAAGCTTAAATACATCCTCCAACGCAGCTGTGAACAGTTTCGGCGATATAACGTCACCCTGTCTCACACCACGCTGTAGTCGTACTGGTTTCGAGTTTTGGTCCTGAAGGCGGACTGACATGGTGGCGTTTTCGTACAATGACTGCAACACTTGGATGTACCGATAGTCTATTTGGCACCTCTGGAGTGATCTAAGTACGGCCCAGGTCTCGACAGAATCAAAAGCTTTCTCATAGTCCACAAACACCAAGCATAGTGGCAGATTATACTCCTCGGTCTTCTGTATAACCTGCCGCAGCGTATGGATGTGGTCTATGGTACTATAGCCTTTTCGGAATCCGGCTTGTTCGGGAGGCTGGAAGTCGTCGAACCTGCGTGCGAGACGATTCGTGATAACCCTCGAGAATAGCTTATAGACATGACTCAGGAGCGTGATGGGTCTATAGTTCTTCAACTGGGCCCTGTCGCCCTTTTTGAAGAAAAGTGCCACCACACCCCTGTGCCATGCTTTAAGCGTTTTGCCCTCGAGTATGACGGAGTTGAATAGCCGCTGCAGTGCTTTCCGGACTGGTAGTCCACCCGCTTTTAAGAGTTCGGCTGTAACTCCATCATCACCCGGTGCCTTGTTGTTTTTAAGCTGTTTAAGAGCCACACTAATCTCGTACAGGCTGACGTCCGGGATATCTTCGGTATAGTGCCGGGTCAATTTGGCTCTAGGGTCTGTAGCCGGAATAACAGGTGCCTGTGATGTTGCGTAAAGCTGTCCATAGAAGCGTTCGATCTCAGCCATAAGCTCAGGTCGGGATGTAATGACTCGGCCGTCCTCTGTCTTCAGCTTCGTCAGCAGACTCTGACCGAGTGACAGATCTCTTGCGAACACTTTGGAGCCCTTGTTCTGCTCAATGGCCTCTTTAATACGGTCCGTATTAAATCGGCGTATGTCGCGAGTCAGGCACTTAGAGATCTGTTTGTTGAGTCGCCGACGAGCATCTTCAGAAGACTGCCGACCCATTCCACGCCTTTCCTCCATCAGCTTAGCTGTCGGCTCCGAGATCTTACTTCGTTGCTTAGTACGGCTGGGTTTGCAAAACTTTGCACCCACCGTAAGGACAGCTTCCACAACCCTGTCATTATAAGTGTCCACATCCGTGCAGTCCTCCAGGCAATCGAAGCGATTTTGTAATTCGAGTTGAAAGCGCTCGGGGTTTTGGATCTGGATGGCTTCGGGACGGAGCGCAGACTTCACCAGTCGATACCTTTCCGCTTTTATGTTAAGATTCAATGCGCCTCGTAACATTCGGTGATCGCTTCCCGTGTTAAACGAATTGATCACTGAGACGTCATTGAATATGCGGGTCTTAGTCGACATGATGAAGTCAATCTCATTTTTTGTCACGCCATCCGGAATTTTCCAGGTCCATTTTCGATGCAGCCGTTTTTTGAAGAAAGAGTTCATCATATAGAGTCCCTCTCTCTCCATGTAGTCGGCTAGCATTTGACCTCGAAAATTCCGGATTCCAACTCCAAATTGCCCCACTTTCAACTCATTATCGCCCCGCTTGCCTAGCCTTGCGTTGAAGTCTCCCATGACAACGGTGTAGTGAGTCTTGTAAGCATGTATTGCCCGAGAAATATCCTCATACATAGCTTCCACTTCCTCGTCGGGGTGGGTCGAGGTCGGTGCGTAGACCTGTATGACCTTCAGCGAATACCGTTCGGTGATTCTGAGTATAAGGTACGCCACCCTATTCGACACACTTCCGATCTGTACCACGTTGTTCACGAGAGACTTGTGGACTATAAACCCGACACCACCTTGGGACAGTTCTTCGCCCTCCCGGAAATAGAGCAGGTTGCCGGATTTAAGGACCATCGTATCCTCACCCTCTCTTCGGACTTCGGATAGTCCTACAATACTCCAACGGATCCTGCTCAGTTCCCTCTCCAGTTCCAGCAGCTTCTCCTCGGTCCGCAGTGTACGCGCGTTGTACGTTGCCAGGGCCAAGGTCGTTTGACGGGGGGTTTTCGCCGCCCGGGGATTCTTCGCACCCCAGGTCCCAGCGCCGGGTCGACGACCGTCACCGCCGGCACGGCCTCCGGGACCGCCGGGCACTTGGGGCCTTTGGTTAGTTCGATTATTCATTTTGGGGGGGTTTTGGGCCTTCTCCCACCACGCTGGCCCAGTGCGGGTTGGTGGGGTGCGCCAGAGCCTCGTCTGTTGAACAGCAGGGTGCACCGCGTGCAGGTGAGGTTGACTTGGGTTCCGTTAGATAAAGTTCGGAACCCCTTACACCCTTACACCATACAGTGTAGCTTAAGGTAATAGGGAATATGCATGAATTTTGTTTATTTCATAAACGAATCAATTACATCTTTATAACATAGAAAGAAATATAAATAGGCTTGAAAATAGTCAAGTTATTGCTCAAAATGAAATTTAAAACATCGAATAAATTTGAGCCGTTCAAACGCCACCATTTTGCGCGCGTTTTGATGACGTCATTGGTCTTAGTTGTCATTGGTCCCGTGTTTGTTTACTATAGCGTTAGCGGCTAGCGCGCCCACATACTTATTTAGTGACTTAATTTCAGTTAATTGTTATACAAATCATGGAAGAAGTTAACACTCGCATTTTCAGCAATTAAACATAATTCCGGTGGTGTTAAATCAATTAATATGTTATCAGAGTCACTCGTTTTATAGAATTACTAGCTGTGCCGGCGAACTACGTTTCGCCGTAATAACGGCGAACTTACGTTTCGCCATAATAAAAAATAGTTTACGACCTATTCTCAGACCTACTGAATATACACAAAAAATTTCATAAAGATCGGTCGAGCCGTTTCGGAGGAGTTTGGTAGCAAACACTGTGACACGAGAATTTTATATATTAAATAGATTAAACTTTTAAGCAAATAACAACAATCAATAATCACGCAGAGAAAATTTAAAGAGGTTCCGAGACGGTCAAGCGGCTTGAAACAAGCACGTAGAATTTTGCTTGAGGCAAGCATGCTTGAACGTTAAAGCTTGCTTGATGCTTGAGTCAAGCATTAACGTGCTTGCCCGTGCTTGATGTGATTTTATATTTTTTGCTTGACGCGACGACTTGACACTACGTGTTGATAGTGTTCGCAACCGGCTTGATCAAGCATAGGCCAGTCGCGCGTTAGCAACCAATCATGGCGGACGACTTTTTGCCAGGCAACAGCAAAAAAATAATAATAACGAGCAACAGAACGAAAAAGAGTTTCTATTATTATTGATATCATTGTATCGAGCGAGACGCGCCAGAACTTTGGGAAGTGAAATTACCATTTTACTATGACAAAAGTAATCGACACCAAATACGTTTCTTTTTCTTCATTTTGTTTAAACTTAATGTTGATGTAAGAGCTAATAGCGCTTTGTATTGTACCTTCTCGACCACCTAAGCGGACGATCGGTTACGAAATGAATTAAAGTGCCCCTAGCTTGGCTCAAGCGGCTTGACGCGCACCACGTTGCTTGATCAAGCAAATACGTGCTTGTTTCAAGCAGCTTGACCGTCTCGGAACCCCTTCAGAAAAATGGCGCCAAATATGTCGTCGTACGTACATAGCAGTGACAAAGCAAATGCGTGCTACGCTTTGCTTGCCATGTTTTTAAAAGCAAGGTCGGGCCGTGCTTTTTGTTATGCTTTGCTTTTAGGCATGCTTTTACAATACAAAATCTGGAAGACCAGTCAGATTATTTAGCGCAATCTTAACTTAGCATGCTAGAAAAAAGCAGGAAAAAGCAAAATGTGTGTCAGATTTTAGACATTTGACATTTGGTAAAGAAAAAGCACTAGTGCGTAATGGTGGTCATCCCGGACGCTAAACAGCCCTGCAATATACTACTTTTTGAGCAACTGTATTAAGGTGTCTTTTCGTATTTCACGCGATGCGAAATTACTAAAAAAATGGTGTAAGGTGATGAGAAGGGAAAATGTATCTCCATTATCGGTTGTACTTTGTTGTAAAGATCATTTTGACGTGTGCTATATTTATGTACAGCTTAGTGTGAATTAGCTATTGAGCAGTAGATGATTCGGTCTAAAACTAACCTAACTTGTACAAAAGTTCATTAAAAACTTATCTAAAGAGCTTGCTTATTCCTATTGCAGTTTTAAGAAATTTTTATTTTTTTTATTACAACAAAGTTAGCAAGTTAGTTTCAGTTTCGATTCGGCTATAACTTATTAGCAGAATTGGGCCGCTGTTCTGAAACAAACAAGCACTTAAATACTGAAAGAAAATTTTTCATGTAAATCGCAATACAGTAAGTATTTGAGTCATATAATAACAAAGGCGGCAATATCCACTCAATGTCAAAAATGAAGTAAAAACGCTGTTTTATTAATCTGTGGATTTAGTTTATATAGGTAAACACATTATATATTAAACATGGCAATATCCTATACAAAATACTGGTCAAAGTTTTGATTTCGTAACAAACCCGGCATTGTCCTGTACCATTCAATTCAAAGATGGCAAAATCCATAACGACCAATCAGAGCACAGTATTCATAACTGAAATGGCAGTCAAGATCTACAAAATTCGTTGGAGTTGTGTTAATGTTTTTATTGATTTATGTTGAATTTTTTGATATTTAACTTACAATTTCATTAAAAACTTGAAATATGGAGTGTCTCGCATAGCCCAGTTTATCAAACAAGACGCGGAAACGTACGGCTCAACCAAAAAAATGTTTTCACAATTATTTCCTAAATTCTTCTTTTATTTCGTAAAAATATTATAACTTTTAAAAAAAGAGCTCTCACACCACACGCACATACCAAAAAACTGCAAACAAAATGTAGCTAAAAAGTAGCGGTATTATTACATAAATGGCATGGTCTTGATACTTTGATTTTTATTTTTTTTATATTTAACATGGCAATATCCTATACAAAATACTGGTCAAAGTTTTGATTTCGTAACAAACCCGGCATTGTCCTGTACCATTCAATTCAAAGATGGCAAAATCCATAACGACCAATCAGAGCACAGTATTCATAACTGAAATGGCAGTCAAGATCTACAAAATTCGTTGGAGTTGTGTTAATGTTTTTATTGATTTATGTTGAATTTTTTGATATTTAACTTATAATTTCATTAAAAACTTGAAATATGGAGTGTCTGGCATAGCCCAGTTTATCAAACAAGACGCGGAAACGTACGGCTCAACCAAAAAAATGTTTTCACAATTATTTCCTAAATTCTTCCTTTATTTCGTAAAAATAATAGGTAGGGGAAAAATTTTCTTCGCATTTTTTAAGAAAATTCAAAACATTTTTTAATATAGTTTATTTATATTTAACTAAAGTATGTAGGTACCACTTTGTTCGATAACTTTTTGCCATCTTGTAGGTAGGGACATGATCCCATTGCTATAGAAATTTTGGGACTTCTGGTCAAAATACCGCGACAAGTGGTTTTGGCAGTCCTCTCGTGATGTTAACCTGACACTGCCTAAAGAATTCTGAAGAGACCGAAACAGGTGGAAATCTGAAGGTGCAAGGTCAGGACTATACGGCGGATGCATTAACACCTCCCAGCCAAACTCTCTTAATTTTTGCTGAGTGGCTAAAGATGTGTGAGGTCTAGCGTTATCATGATGAAAAACCACACCCCTTCTGTTGATTAATTCCGGCCGCTTTCTCTCAACTTCTTGCTTTAATCTCATCAGTTGTTCGCAGTAGAGTTCAGAATCGATGGTCCTGCCTGGTGGTAACAGCTCATAATGAATAATGCCCTTCCAATCCCACCACACACACAGCATCACCTTGTTGCGAGTTAACCCGGGTTTCGCCACAGTCTGTGAAGCCTGACCGGCCTTTGACCACGACCTTTTTCGCACGTTCTTGTCGTACGTGATCCACTTTTCATCACCAGTTATCAGCTTCTTCAAAAATGGTTCGGTTTCATTACGTCGTAATAAAGAATCACAAATGAGTACACGGTTCATTAGGTTTCTTTCAGTGAGCTCGTGAGGTACCCAAATGTCGCGCTTTTTTGTGTACCCAGTTTTTTTCAAATGCGCCAAAACTGTTTTGTGGTCAATTCCCAGTTCTTCAGCTACGTCGTAACTACTGACATGCCGATCTTGCTCCACTTTTTCAAAAATGGCATCCATTTTATCTGTAATAGGGCGACCAGAGCGACGTGCATCTTTGACATCAAAATTTCCGGATTGAAAACGCTTAAACCAAATTTGTGCTACTCTCACAGACACTGCACTAGGTCCATAAACATCGCAAATTTTTTTCGCGGCTTGCGTTGCATTTTTACCTTTTTTGTAGTAAAATTTTAAAATGTATCGAATTTCTTCATTAGATTCACTCATCTTGGCGGTACGAAAAACAAATGAAAATCACACATTTTCCTAATTTGAATTTGGAATTATGTTCTTTAAAATTTAAACTTTCAATGATACCAAAACCAGCCAGATACAAATAGTATAGCCAAAGAGATTTTATTACAAGTTTATACATACTATAATGCGAAAAGACTTTTTCCCCAACCTAATATTATAACTTTTAAAAAAAGAGCTCTCACACCACACGCACATACCAAAAAACTGCAAACAAAATGTAGCTAAAAAGTAGCGGTATTATTACATAAATGGCATGGTCTTGATACTTTGATTTTTATTTTTTTACACCTATTATTTTTTTTGTGTGCATAAAAAATGTATTTTCGAAAATAAACTATACATGTTAATGTACTTCGGATGACAATAGTATAATTTTGTATTTTTGAGCTAATCTGATGATGGAGCTGGAGTGTGGAACTCTTCGACGTTTTGAAAAGTTCATAGATTAAGGAAAAAGTCAAAGCGTGTTTCTAAACAACGTAAAGGTACTTGCTTATTATAATTAAATAATTGTATTAATACGCAATCTATTTTCTGTTTCTTCTTTTTACAGTTATTCCCTTAGTCACCTTCCAGTAAAGCCTACATGTCAACACAAAAAAGAAGTTTTCAAATGCGAAAACTTACTATGCGAGATTTGAATAATTTTCATCAAGCATTTTAAATATAAAAAAATCTTAATAATATATTGCTGTTACTGAGTTTAATATTGTTAAGTTCAATAAATATTATATATAAATACAAAATAATTATTAATATGTATAAATAAATATATTTATTTACTATTAAAACGATTATTATTTCAAATTCTTATATCAAGTATCAATATTTTGGGGAGTAGTATACTACGGCGTCTATCGGTAACAAACATGGCAAACTCCATGCCTGTCTCAATCAAACTCGGCAATATCCGAGTGTCCCTTTCAAAGCTGGCAGTCTCCAACGGTTTTACGTGAATTATTCTTAAACTAAGCTAAGTATATATGTTTATCGGTATTATCTAATATAGTTATTCTTATAGTCAGTTTATCGTATTTAAAAAATCTATGTTCTGGGACAAATTAAATCTACGATATAATATTTTACCGCTTCCTGAAAAATTTCAAAGTGAGGATATTGCCGACTTTGTTATTATATGACTCATTTCATTTCATTTCATTTTGATAAAAAGTATATAAACATATCATACTTGAGTGAGCTTCAATAATATAATATTACGTGTAAATTATAATGAGGTGAGGCGTTTCGCCTGTGGTTCGAGGAGCTCGAGGAGCTGAGGGGTTCGGCCTCGGTCGCATTGACGTGAATGACCAGTGACGTCACATTCCGTTTCGACCAATGGTGGCGCGTTTTGTAAGTTTGAATTTCTATCCCATAATTTTCACTTTTTATATAATATTTTTTGGGTTTAAATAACAATTAAATAAAAAAATTATACAGAATGCTGGCTAATTTAACTTTTCTTAGATCCCATTTTCAGCAAGAAATGGGTTCTATTTAACTCAGCCATACTCAAACTGCGGCCCACCAAGCATTTAAAAGTGGCCCACCCGTTGTAGCTTCAAATTCTATTAACGAAAGTCAATTACCTATTAAAATACCTAAATTCCGCGGGGTTATTAAGCGCAGCGCAGGGCACTGATTGCACACGTTGTACAAACTTAGAAGTTATTTTTAATGAGAAAAGAAGGAGTATAGGTACGCCGAATATTGGATAATAATGCCTGACCTTAATTACAAACCAGATCTAGATGAAATTGTTAAAAAATGTTCCCAATATCATAATTCTCACTAAGATTTAAATAAACAATTAAACATAATAGGTTTTTTCATTAACGCCTAAAAAACCGGTTGTGATTTATTAGGTAGCGGCCCGCGCGACACAGCTAAAATCTGAAAGTGGCCCAAGAAAAAAAAAGTTTGAGTATGGCTGATTTAACTTAATCTGAAGATGTTTATTGATTTAGCTTTTCTAATAGCCCATTTTCTGCTGAAATTTTCCGTTTCTTAAGAATGTAGCTGATTTTTTATAAGCACTTACCTACCACTATTATCTATTGTCTTGGAAAAAGTTTAAAAGTGTGATTACTGTGATTGTAATTATGGTATAATTTTTTTATAAGAAATAAAGGTTTTTTTAAGTATTATAAAACGCTTTCATTGTAGTTTCACAAACAGTCTGATATTTCATTACTAAGGTGTTCCTTGAATTTCGAAACTAATTAACCTAATTTCATAAGCCAATTTCAAAACTGAAAATCTATGAAACTGCATGCCCTAACAACAACATTAAATTTTGTCAATGCGGGACACCCCCCTCCCCTCCCCCCTCCACTACATTTATTCATTTATCATAAGCGCTCCACATTCTCGCGAGAATCTCGCGAGAACGCGAGAACAACACGAGAACCGTGAATGTGGATCCGATTCGCATGTTCTCGCGTAGTTCTCGCGTAGTTCTCCGACTTTTGTCGGTTTTTTGGCGCGAGACAAAGGCGCGACAACAATATTGAGAACCTTGTTCCAGGGTTGGGAAAAATCATGATTTTTTAATAAAATCCAATTAATCATGATTTATTGAATAAATCCTAATTTATCATGATTTTTTTGATGTTTTAGAATTTTAATAAGTAAGCAACTATTTTGCGGAAACGAAAGAGGAAGAGGAAAAATTAAATATTTACCCAGTTCTGAGGCAAATATTTGGAGCGATAGCCTCCTCAGCATCAGTGGATAGTTTTTTTTTTATATTTGGCATTGTTCACTCGAAATTATGTAACAGACTAGGGACCAAAAAGCTGGAAAATTAGTTTTTTAATCAAGAATTACAATAATGACACTGAAATATGAAATATCAGATTTACTCGGAAAATAGATATTCATAAAAATAATTTTTTATTCACAAAAATAAAGACATTTGATTTAATCACTCATTTTGTGCCAACCCTGCCTTGTACGTTCTCGCGAGAATCTCGCGAGAAGTGTGTACCCAAGAAGTTCTTGCCGAGGTTCTCGCGTACTTCTCGCGTAGATTCTTGCCGAGACTCTCGCCGAGAATCTCGCGTGAATGTGGAGCGCTCATTATTAAATCATAAATTTCACACGACTGGCATATTTTTACTTGTTCTGGGTTTCCTACCTAAGTACAGTAGGTGGGTACCTACGTCTCGTCTTGCCGACTGCCGTTCGTATTTTTACAAGCTTTTATTTACCTTGCCTAGTAAATCAATGACCTTGCCATGTTTGTATGTAAGTAACTCATTTTTTCAAATCTTGCTAACCAATTTTAAAAAACTTCCTGATATTCGATTGACTTGAAATTTTGTAATGCGTTTGATTCACGTGACAATACATTATAACCCCTCGTTTACACCAAGGTATATTACATGTATTTAACAAGTTTTATGCAATGTTTTCGTTTATTGTTTACACTCGTATACATGTATAAAACTTGTTGAATACAAAACATGTATACAACTTGTTGTATGAAATTGTTTCTGAACTACTAGTTGTCTACATGTTTATGATGTCACGTTTTTATACTTGTTGTAGATAAACTTTAGACCCGTAGCGCTAGGTTTTTAAGTTTCAAAAATATTAAAGTTGTTTGTTTTTCGCATATAGTTTCCAGACCATTTGCCCAACCTAAAAAAATATTTTGTGTCATTCTAGGTACTTGCATAGGTAGAAATTTAGGTATTTGTCGTTTCAATCAGTATTGGACGAAAACAAAATTAGAGATGAAAATTTTACTTTCATCATAATAACGAAGTAGTATCTGATGTGCATAGGCATTTTGTGTCATCTCTGTCCACGAGAATCTTAATTTTTAACCAGTGGCTAACAGGACGCCCAACTAGCTCTGAAAGAATATTACAATTGGTAAAATAGGTGTTATGCGTTTTAGAATACTAGTATCTGTTGTTTAAACTATTTTGTGTCAAATTCATCCACGAGATGTATAGATATTTTATTATTTTACTACAACACCCTGTAAAATCCTCAAAATAAAATGCAAGTTATTAGAGTTCACGTGTTTCTAATTATTATTTTGTAACAAAACACTATTCATAATTTGTGTTGTTTTCATCCACGAAATCCTTTTATTTCAAAAAATACCAACTTCTTTGCACGAACGCCGAGCGCGGGGAAGCGCGCAGGCGGCGGGCACCGGCCAGTCACACGCGCGCGTGGCACGTGCTGAGCTGATTGTTTAGGCACTTTCGATCTTTCCAAGTTGCGACAAACGAGTGCGTGCGTTATTCTGAGATTTAACATTATGAAGACTAAAATGGAGATTAAAAATAAATGTATTATTTATGGTGTCATACTAGACGTTAATATGGTAATTGTCAAAGAAAGTTGACGATTAAAGTTCGTAGAATCAAGCATTGTTACTGTTAGGGATGACGGAAAAACAGATTGTTTCAAGGACCGTGCTGAAATAAAACTACACAAAACTTCCCGAAATATATATCGCACAGCTAGAACTAAACTGAGATAATTCAAAAAATTATATTTTTCAGGAGATTTGTTTTTGAGGGAACTTATGAAACCCTATAAAATTTAAAATCGTAATAGGTTGTAAAATATCACTGTTTTTATAAAATTCGGCTAAGAATCAATCCTTTTTACAGATAATTGATTATTTTGAGTTGTTACACTTTAGGGTGGTGGCTTTGTACAAAAAATAAACTACATTTAGACGTGAATCAGTTTTATTGAACCATTTTGAGTTGAACTTAGTCTACAACAAAATTTAAATAAATAATTTGTTAAACTTTGTTTTAAATATAAAATTAATAATAAAACATTAACATGAAATGAAATATTTAAAAAAATATGAAAAATTAAATATAAATGTATAATAGGGGATTGGAGTCGCTCGCGTCCGTAGGTTTGAACCTCGAGACCCTACACGTGATCCTCGGGTGGTGCTGATGGAGTGACCAACTTCTGGTGGTAGCGCTTGAGAGAAACCGGACTGGCTAGCGACCACCGTGCGCATGACGTAAAACACGTCAACCCGTAAAAAGGCTATTTCTTGTCCACGTTTCGAGATCAGTCAGCGCACAGCCAGAGCTTGAGGGGTCGTTGCTGCGATTCGTGTGGGCTTCCGTCGACCCAATGCCAGGTTGACTGCGTTGACCCTCCGTCTAGGAAGATCTGAAGAAACGGCTGTTCCGCTGGCCGCCCGTGGTAAAATACAGGGGCCCAAGCGGACCTAACCAGTCCTTGAGGCTGCCCCACCATGCATCGCATAATCTCGGGGTGGTCCGTCGTGCCGGTTGGTGACCGGACGGTGGGTCCCGGCGGCCACTTCCGGGGAGGTTCGGGAGCCCTTCCGTGCGGAGGGTCAGCGCAAATCAGCTATCGGCAGTTCCCTGGCGAAATAGGCCTACGCCCGTTAATAGTTAACGGGCTGCAACGACACCGTAATTTAACGCCTCTCTCACTCCAACAAATATGTCAGCGCACTATATTAGGACTGGTCGTACATCGGTGCACTATCCCATCAAAACACCACTATTCGAGGTGGGGCTCGCTAACATCCGCGGGCTCCATTCTAACCTCTTAGCTGTCCCAACAATTTCATGACACCCCGTCCAGCAATGCTGTTTTTGATGGAGACGCATTATCTTATCTGCCCGACCGACAAGCTACCTTAATTACCCCGGCTACGCTCTTAAGGAGTTGTTCAAGGCGAAGGCAGGTGTTTGCTTGTTCGTCCGGGCGGACGTTTGCTGTCGTCACCTGCGTTTTGGAAGAACGTTTGTTTGGAAGAACCTTCCGTTTCCCTTCTTGCGATACACGTCGATTTTGGCACTCATTGCAGTGTCTTAAGTCTGCGTCTACCGTTAACATCGAGGTGACTTGGAGACAACTGACTTTTTTAACATCTAAGTCGGGTGGCAGATGACGTGCAGGAGCGATTTCCTTCCGCCGAGCTAGTGTTTTGGGGGACTTCAATGCTCACCACGAATTGTGGTTAAGTTCCTCTAAAATTGACCATGCGGGTAGGACTGCCTACGCATTCGCTCTCACGTACCACCTGACACAATTGGTTACCCAGCACACTAGGTACCAGATATTATCGGTCAAGTACCCTCTTTGTTGGACCTTCTGACAAATCTTCCTGACGGATATCAGGTGGTGATTCGAGTTCCACTAGGATCTTCGGATCACTGCCTGGTATCCGTCTCAGTGCCTCAGGTGTCGCGACGGTCACCTGTAGTTGCAGCACGCCGTCTGTAGCTTATGCGTCAGCAGATTGGGACGGTATGCGGGATTATTACCTTGGTGGCAGCGCTGTTTCAGTGAGATGGACCCGAACTCCTGCGCTACCTCTGTTGCTGACGAAATCATACTAGGAATGGAATATTATATTCTGCATTTCAATTTCGTCAGTAGTCACAGATGTAACCTCTGGTTCAATCGCGAGTGCGCCTCTGCTGTTTAAAAAACAAACAGCTGGCTTACCGCGCTTGGATCAGAGGTCGAGCTTCCAGGGATCCCAACACAAGCCTACTGAAAACAGCCTACAATAATGCCACCAAGCTGTGTAAGAGGGCTTACATTAGAGCGGATGCTCAGCGTGTTGCACAAGTGGATCAGAAGGAACTGCTAGCGCACCCTACGGGTAGCCGATCTTTCAATCAAACTTCTGCCAACCCTCGCTGCCACCCCTGAGACATACCGATGGCTCACTTGCTTATCAGCCGCAGAAGAAAGCTGACCTCCTGGCAAAACTCTTCGCGGCTCATTCCCGTGTCGATGACTATGGTGCACAACCTCCGACACTGTCATATTGTGGCAGCACCATGCCCGATATCCGCATCAGACAGCGTTATGTGCGGACGGAGCTACAGTCGATCGATATTCGAAAAGCAAATGGACCAGACGGCATTTCTGTGATTGTTCTTAAGAAATGTGCAGCGTAGTTGACTCCTGTCTTGACGCGTCTATACTATTTGTCGTTCTTTGTTGGTTGTGTGCCGAAATCTTGGAAAGAGGCCAATGTCTTGTATGTATTGTATTTATATATTTAGTTATATGTATAGGTATCAATTTTAATTGTTAATTTATTCTACTTTGTTTTTTTTTCTTCTTTTTAGTGCACTATCCTGTATCTTGAATACGTAGCTACTTTCCTAGCCCTAAGGTTGCCGGGTAGAAATTGCTACCTTAGCAATAAGGCCGCCTATTGCCAATATAATGTGTATTGTAATGTCCTGTGTTTAATGTGAAATAAAGTGTTTATTCATTCATTCAATGTCTAGCCCGTTCCCAAAAAGGGAGATCAAACTATCGCCCTATAGCCGCCACTTCCATTTTGTGTAAAATCTTGGAGGATCCTTAATACCCAGCTGATCCATTACCTGGAAGGTCACTCGTTGCTTAATGACCGTCAGTATGGGTTTCGTCCTAGCGTGACCTTCTAGCGTTCCTTTTACACAAATGGGGTGAATCTATCGATAAGCGCGGCGAGTCGGTGGCTATTAGTCTCGACATCGCCAAAGCTTTAGTAGATAGTTTGCCACAAGGCTCTCCTTTTCAAGCTACCGGCATACGGATTACCTGCGCAGTTCTGTACGTGGATTGCCAGCTTCCTCCACGAGCATAGAATTCGTGTTGTCGTTGACGGCTGCGCTTCGCAGTTCATGGCAGTGAACGCTGGAGTTCCACAAGGCTCCGTTCTATCCCCAACATTGTTTCTTCTGCATATCAATGACATGCTTTCCTTGGGAAGTATACATTGCTATGCAGACGACAGTACTGTGCATGGGGGATATCACGGAAGCTCAGGGGCTGCTCATGGTGATATTGGTAGGCAGTCCTCTGTTGGGAGGCAGAATCTTATCATTGAGCCCAACAGGACGCTGGGCCTCGTCTCCGAATGGAGTTCCAACAATCTTGTTGAGTTCAATGCTAAGAAAACACAGGTGTGCGCGTTCTCGGTGAAAAGGTTACCTTTCCTCCCCCTTCCTTCTCTTTAGGGCACAACCTATCACACGCAAAGCAATATCGCTTTGCTCGGAATGAACATTCGCTGCGATCTGAACCCTGGAGACTTCAAGAACGAACGCTAGGAAAACACAGGTGTGCGCGTTCTCAATGGTCACCTTTCCTCCCCCTTCCTTATTTTCAGGGCACAAACCTTCACACGCCTCACGGAATCTCGGTGTCCTGAACAAGTTGCGTAGGTATTTTGCGCCGTACCAACTATGCCTGTTGTATAAAACTCAAGTTAGGTCTTGCGTAGAATATTGCTTGCACCTTTGGGACAGCCCCACTTAGTACCTCCTCGATGCTCTGGATAGATTGCAGTGTCGCGCTATTCGCATAATACCATCGAGCCTTTACAACTTCGTTGTGACATCGCCTCTCTTAGCGTCTTTTAGCGAATGTTCCATGGGGAATGCTCTGAGGAGCTCTTAAACCTTATCCGTCCCTCTCCATTCCTTAACAGAAACACGCGTAAGGGCCTTCGTCATCCTTACACTGTATCCACCTTTTCACGCCGCACTAAGAAATTCCAAGATTCCTTCTTCTGTTGTTCATCCCACACTTGGGATTCTCTACCTGCGCACGTGTTTCCTCAATCTTTGATTCAATAATTGAGTGAATTATTCTGTTATATTTTTAATCATCATCATCATATCAGCCAAGAGACGCCCACTGTTGGACATAGGCCTCTCCAAGGATCTCCATACCGATCGGTCCTGCGCCTCCCGCATCCAGCGGCTTCCCGCGACCTTCACCAGATCGTCGGTCCACCTTGTGGGGGGCCTACCAACATTGCGTCTCCCGGTACGCGGCCGCCACTCGAGGACCTTTCCGCCCCAACGGCCGTCAGTCCTACGAGCGATGTGTCCTGCCTACTGCCACTTAAGGTTTGCAATTCGCAATGTCAGTAATTCTAGTTCTTCTACGGATCTCATCATTTCTGATGTGATCACGTAGAGAAGCCCCGAGCATAGCCCTCTACATTGCCCTTTGGGTGACTTTGAGCCTTGTTATGAGACCCATTGTAAGCGGCCACGTCTCAGTTCCGTATGTCATCACTGGCAACACGCACGAATTGAAGACTTCTAACAAATCAAAAATAATTGTCTCTGAACTAATTGGGAACAAAAAATGAGACATTTTTCTGTTATTACTTCACAAAAACTGTCTTAATCTTTAACAGATAAGACTTAAATATAAAAAAATGTGGTGCTATTAATAAATCACAAAATATTAGTCTCGAAGACTTTGAGATTGATATTTTGTGATTTATTATTTTAATATTAATTTTGATATTTTATAACTTATTACTAGTAATGTAACTAAAATGTGGTGTCATTTATTTATGCTATAAATAAATAAGTTTTTTTATTGCAAATAAGTTGGCAAACAAGCAAACTGCCCACCTGATGGTAAGTGGTAACAGTCAGTGAATCCTGTGAGATTTGCAGCAAAACTGCAACCCCCACAAGAACCACAGTGTACGTTGCCAACTTGTGACGTAAGATGTACCGGAACACAGCAACGCAAGCACTGCTGCTTTGCGGCAGAAATAGGTAAGACGGGAGTACCCATGCACATGAATCTGGTACAAGGTCTCCCTCCAGTAAAAGTTCGATATATTCGTATTATTCAAAGTATTCGAATAGCAATATCGAATGAATAAGCACAAAAAATCGAAGTATAAAAACCAACAGTAAGAGAGTAAACATTTCCAAACGAAATTGAAGATATTTAATGTTGTGTAATTAAAAATAGAAACATCTAAAAATTATTAAATGCTAATTAAAAATAAATTCTTTTACAAACTTCTCATGATACTTGTACTTGATATGGCACTTTTATCTTATTATACTTGATCAACAATTGAAATTAAGAAAATATCATACATGCCGGACACAGCTTGGATCTCTTTCAGAGTCATTTATTAAACTTTCATCACATGACGTACTATAAAAGTCATTTTTAATTTCTCACAATGGCATGGTTTGGTCACCACGGCTGTGTTTGTTGCCCTATTTTGTTTATTCTCTTCTGCTTATACATTTACAGACTTTTTAGACTCTTCGCTTCTTACTGTTAGTGGGTTCTCCTAATACCGTTCTTTTACAATGTTGACAAGAAAACGGCCTTGCTTCATTTTTCTCTAGAAAAAGTAGGTATAGCAAGTTTTACTTATTCATTAACTCAAAACATCTCCTTTTAAAACAAAGTGGTAGATAATTTTATTAAAACAATATACATTTCAAATAGACGCTATAATACCTTAAATAAACATTTAGTCAACATATTCAAAATGACATGATTTGTGACAAAAATATTAAAGAAAAATTGTTTTAACAAAACTAGGTGAACTAGAAATTTACAAGTTGTTCCACCAAATCAAAGTCAAATCAAGATAGTAACAAAATAATTTTACATACCTTAGCAAATAATACTGAAGCAAGTAGAAACATCCCGAACTAATATGACAGAAAATTGATCAACACTGTAACAACTCAAATGAACTCACATATATTTCTTCATCAAAACTGCAACAAATCCAAATAACCGTGTTCTCGTTTATGCTAATACGTACACTCTCCAAAACAACGACGGCACGGTTAGCGCAGAGGTCGAGTGATCGCCTACTGCACATCGGGTCGCGGGTTCGGTTCTCGTACGGGACAAATATTTTGTATAGCTTACAGAAATTAGTTCCGGTCTGGGCATATGTGGATGTGATATTCTACGTTTGTGACTGCACCCACGACCCAGGAGAAAATTTTAGTGTGGGGCGACGTTTTTTTTTAAAGAAAACAAAAAATAACAAGCGGAGGTCAACTGACAATACACTTGTTTCGGTGGGAAGAACTGACATGCGTTGATTCAGCAAGGTAAGCTATTTCTATCTAACGACGACTGGTTTAAGCTTTGACCGAAACTGTTATGCCCGATAGATGTATATGATCAGCGACCATTCGAATACAAGGATAACTAAAAAATCACGAATTTTTGAATTGACTCAGCTTAGATCTAGGTGTGCGATATAGAAATCCGAAATGTATTGAAGCGGGAAAAATGAAATGAAAAAGAAAGGAAGTTACAGGATGTTCTTCGAGTTATAGTAAGAAACGATTATTCTATCTAGAGGCTATACCTGCACTTGCTAGTAACACAAAGTATAGTACATTGCACTAGTAACACAAAGTACACGAGAAGATTAGTCTACGAGAGAAAAATAACATTACGGAGTAGACAAAATGTTTCTCGAGTTCCTAGTGCTACGAGTGTGTTTGTATGTTTGTTAATCAATCATGCTTTAACGGCTGAATGGAATTAGCTGTGATTACCAAACGAAGGTGAACAGTGCGTGGGTAATTCTCACAAAATTCCGAAATTCGTCTATCTTGAAATGACAAAAAATTTTGCAATTATTTGATATTTATTTTATGTGAATTTGATAGTACTAATGTTACTTAAATTTAATTATGTGGTGGTCCCAAAAAATATCGCGTTTTATGAAAGTTATGAGGACATTTTAAAAAATCAAAATGAGGGAATGACAATTAAGGTGAGGGAATGATTATTACGGACAAGTCATGAAGCTTTTTAAATAAAATTAGTTTTCTTTCAAAGAAATCTTTTTATTAAATGAAATTTTGTTCTTAAACAATAAGTAATATCAATGAGGATTTCCAGCAAATCACAAAATTATTGCAGCACTTTGGCATAAATCTAATTTAAACGTATTTTTATTTATTATGGCACATAATTAAGGCACTTAATTAAATAACAATGACAACAAAATCCTTGCTAACTTAAAGATTCATCTAACAGCATTTTTAACAACAGAATAACTTCTTATTTTAAACTTTATTCTCATAGATAAAATGAATGTTTAGTATCAAAATCAACAAAATATAATCTATAACTTAACTGACTTTGGTAGGTACTAGTAAAGAGTGAAATAACCTACTTTAAAAATTTGTAATCTTAAACGATTCAGTCTCAAAGTAACAATTAAAGTCTTTATCAGATATTTTAAACTAATTTAAGTCTTTTATAAAATAACAACCCTTACTGATTAATTTTGGAGGCTCAATCTTCCTCAGAATGTCTTGCCAGGCATATAACTGTTCATCTCTTATTTTAGGCCATTTCCAAGATTTAGTTCCTCTTTTCATATACCTTACTAAAGCGCCTTCCTCAGAAACTGATATTATTTCCCCTAGGTAAACATTTTCGTCCCATTTGATAAGTACATAATCACCAATATTATAAGTGATATTACTGTCCGTACAAATAACATCATTTGACGAATGTCCATCATGATAAGATTTGTGTCGTGTTTTTAATTCAAAGGACATTGGTTTTTCAATGCAACGTTTTGAAGATTTTTAAATCCCATGTGAAAATGTTTACACTTTTCTGCGCATTCACAACATGAAAGACTTCTAAATTCCAAGACATCATTACTGAAGACAAATTGACGAATTTTCTGGGTTCCACGAAATGCAGCAATGATGGTTGACTGTTTGACTAAGTCTTCTATCTTCGCGATATTAGCAGTGGTAACTTCAAATAGCTTTATTGAAGAACAGCTTGCCAACAAAATTTCTTTGAGAGATTTCAAATTTGCGATGTCCTTGCCTTCAGCCACCGCTTTATCAGCTGTTCTTTTTAATGTGCCACCTACGCCATCAGGAGCACCTTTACCATGGCCTGGTTCCGAATAATTCCACGCAAAAAATGTCGCACCCGGAAACAAATCATTTATATGATGATATACTAGATGAAACATGAACTTGCTCTTGTACTGGTTGACAGGACTATCACTTAGCATATGTATTCTGTGAATGTTTGGATTGTGATTTTTAAGCCACTCAAAAACTGGTAATAAGTGTGCCCATACTGCCATTGTATCGTGTCTATTATTTTCAGAAAGAGAACAAAACGTGTAGGCTTTTACAGTGTCAGTTTTACGTAAATATAATACTCCTGTATGTAATGTAACTTGTTGTCTTGCACCTCCGAAATGTACTGCCTGAATCTCTTCGTTATATTTGCAACAATAGTTTTTGCTGAAGTCTATGTGAATAAGGACTTCATTGTCAGCTAAAGTCTTTTTAAGTTCTGATATGGTCTGATACTGGTGTGCTATCGTGGCAACGTGTTTAAATAATAAAGGCAAAGTATTTTCTAATTGAAGTACCAATGATCTCAGTGAAACTTTGATCTCTTTTAAAATAGGTTTTCTTACTGTCTTCATTTTTCCATTTTTTTCGTAGGATGTAGTTTCATACATCCACTGCTTAAATGTCACTATTCTGTTTGGCTGTGGAAGATAATACTCTACCATTTTGTTTGCACAACCTTCACATTCTCGTAACAGACATTTAGTTGAATAGACATTACATGTTTTCATAGTCAAAAATTTGGTTAGATTACAGGAAGGCAATACTTTATTTTCATGTAACTTCATGATCATCCGTTGAACATTTGCGTGGATTACACATTTACATGTGTCACGGTCTTTTATGTTTGCCCAAGTCACCCAAAAAGGCCGAAACCTGCAGAAAGTTGTCAAGCTTATTTTATACTCAACTGTAGTCAGGAATTTATTGTGCAAATTTTTCATGGTATCGCACAGTAAACGTTTTTGTTTTACCTGTCCCTTTGACTTTACAAAATCTTTCTTTCCTGGGCACATCCGAGAACTTTCGTCCTTTTCCAAAAAATCTTGAACATCCTTTTTGACCTTCATCAATTTAGCACTGACTTTCCTAGAAACGCTCTTTTTGTAAGAATCATGTTTGAAAAACTGTATTGATAAGCTGAGTAGTTTATGCTTCTTTAAAAGATCTGGTTTTACTATTTCATAGTACTTTTTCTTTTCACTATGTTTCTTCAAATTCATGTACCTGTCTTTTAGCTGTTTAGTAATAACTTCTGATAGAAGAAGCTTTTTCTTCACAATTTCAGGAACTCGGACGTTCTTTAAGAGAGCTGATACTTTAGCTTTCGGTGAAGTTTGATTTTTTTTTGTTTTGTCTTTGACATCTCTTACGGAATCTCTCTTTCCTTCTTGTTTCTTGTTTCAATCTTTCCTGTAATCTGGATATTTTTGCATAAAGTATTCCTCTACGTCTCCTGAGTTGCTGCCTTCTCCGATTAATTGCCAGATTTCTTAATTTATCATTATTTTGCATAGGTCCTGGGCTAGAAGGTGGTGTCTCATCTAACAGTCTTGCTAAATTCCTTCGCACTTTCTTTGTTTTGTCTCTATATGTTTGGCTATTTTTCTTCCAGTTTTTCTTTTTTTGCCTTCTTTCTCGGGAACTCATTGCAGATATAGGTTTTACTTGACCCTTTTCTTTTTTTTAAGGTATTTAATTCTTTCTTTTTCGCGAAGTATTTCAAGTGTTACAGGATCAGCTTTCATTTTTTCCCTGCGCTTTCGGTCATATTCTTGCTTTTTTAATTTAGCTTCTTCTTTGCTCATCTTCTTTTTTCTTGACATTTTTTTACCTATAACAATATTGTCAGCAATAATAAATTCAAGAGTTAATAAAAGCCAACAATAAAAAAGCCAGTCAGCTCACCCAAAAATCATTCCCTCATATATCATCATTCCCTCATCATAAATTTTTATGAGGGAATGATGGTGAGGGAATGACGAAATAAAGAATAACCATAAAGGACTCGTGACATAACCCTACTTTTAAAACGATTTTTCTGCTTAAGGATATTACTCCCAAAAGCCATCTTATCTGTGCAACTTATAATCAGTTAAAGTACTTACCTTTTGTTTTTTTAGAATGTGATGAAATGACGATCAAAAATTTAATTTAACCATAAAACTAATAAAATCTTTTTGCAGCGCACACCCGAACACACTTACAGAAAATTCGCAATTTTGATGAATTGACATTAGTGCCAACTTTCAAAAACTAATGGTAGCGTTCGTATTTTATTAAAAAATGCGTTCATAATTTAACTGCCAGTAATAGTGTGAGGGAATGATTTATTTTTGTGAGACACATATAAATATTCAAATTTTTAACGCGTTTTTTACTTTATAACGCTAATTTCGGTTTTTCCCATAAATTTATAATATTTTTAAACGATCCAACCTACTTGAATATGATGCGAATGATTTTTGTGTTTTTTTGGGAAATAAAAGTAAATAAAATTGGTACTTGGGACACAGTGAGGGAATGATGTTAGGAACATTATAGTTATGCATTTTTATTTATTTATTTATACGGCTCTAAAATCTTATGTGAAACTTTTAGGTATAGTTTTGTGGATTGTATAGAAATATTAGTAACATCCATTTCTTTGTTGGATTTTTATATAAACTCCAAGGACAAGAATTTCGGAATTTTGTGAGAATTACCCGCGTACGGCGAGCGTCACCCGCCGCCGCTCGCCCGCGTCGCGCCGCGCGTCGACCCGCTTCGACCGTAACCATTGTTTTTGTGTTTTATTCATTCTATGTTTATCGTGCATGAAAATGACACAAATTTACAATGTCGACTTTTCACGCATTTATGATATTAAATGTGTAAACTCTAATTATTTTAATATTTTTTTGAAGCGTTTATAGCTTGGAAAAGGAAAATAATTAATAATCTTAAAATTGCGTGATCCAAATTGGCACAAATTTATTAAATAGGCATATGTAAGTGATCTGAGATAGAAAATAGTTATTTCATTAACTGTAATTTTTTTTTTCGTAGTGTACTTAAATACTGACTCTATGTCAGTTTGCTCTGGATGAAGATGACACAAACTGGGTTTGCACACTCCGCAGGCTCTCCTAGATATGGTACCATAATTATTTTTAACTTTAAATAAATTTTGCCAGTTTTAATTTGAATATAAATAATCAATCACAAATCATCGAATTACTGAAAATGCAAGTACCAGATGTGACACAAAACGCAATAATAAGCTTCATAGGTACGACTGCATCGACATGCAAAAAATAAACAACTTTAGAATTTTTGAAACTTATGACATCAAAAAAGCCTAGCGCTATCGGTCTACTTGTAGAAAATGACACGCCAGTCCGGTAGTTTCATTAATATTTTCTACTCAATTGACTATTCACAATGGAAAGTAAAGATGCTGAGGAACTTTACTTCATTACACGGTTATTTTTTTATCACTGGAAAATTTTAGGGACGCTTCAGGACACATCAATTATTATAAAAAAATAAAAACAATGAAATAAAAAAAAATATTTTTAATAAAAAAAATTTTTTTTTAATTAAATTTTTTTTTTTTTTTAAAAATCTAAAAATGCTGCTCTCAACTAGTGCAGCATTTTTTTTATTTTTTTGTTTATTTTTCTTCTCTTCCCCCCGTGAAATAATACGGTCCGTCCGGTAAAAGTTCAAAACTTTATCCAACAAGCATGGATAGAGTTTAAAACATGTTTTAAATTAGTATGATACATAAATTTCAGTGAAATAAACAAAACTTGTTAAAAACACGATTGCTTTTTGTAAGTGTAAACGCTGTCAATGTATCAGACTAGTTTGAATATGTCATAGATCTAAGTGTAAACGCAGATGTGGTTTATACTTGTTTAGAGACTTGTTGGCAACACAGTATGAACGAAAGAATGTTTGAGACAGTTGCAATACATGTATAAAACAAATAATTATGTTTTGACAAGTATTATACAATCTCGGTGTCCTGAACAAGTTGCGTAGGTATTTTGCGCCGTACCAACTATGCCTGTTGTATAAAACTCAAGTTAGGTCTTGCGTAGAATATTGCTTGCACCTTTGGGACAGCCCCACTTAGTACCTCCTCGATGCTCTGGATAGATTGCAGTGTCGCGCTATTCGCATAATACCATCGAGCCTTTACAACTTCGTTGTGACATCGCCTCTCTTAGCGTCTTTTAGCGAATGTTCCATGGGGAATGCTCTGAGGAGCTCTTAAACCTTATCCGTCCCTCTCCATTCCTTAACAGAAACACGCGTAAGGGCCTTCGTCATCCTTACACTGTATCCACCTTTTCACGCCGCACTAAGAAATTCCAAGATTCCTTCTTCTGTTGTTCATCCCACACTTGGGATTCTCTACCTGCGCACGTGTTTCCTCAATCTTTGATTCAATAATTGAGTGAATTATTCTGTTATATTTTTAATCATCATCATCATATCAGCCAAGAGACGCCCACTGTTGGACATAGGCCTCTCCAAGGATCTCCATACCGATCGGTCCTGCGCCTCCCGCATCCAGCGGCTTCCCGCGACCTTCACCAGATCGTCGGTCCACCTTGTGGGGGGCCTACCAACATTGCGTCTCCCGGTACGCGGCCGCCACTCGAGGACCTTTCCGCCCCAACGGCCGTCAGTCCTACGAGCGATGTGTCCTGCCTACTGCCACTTAAGGTTTGCAATTCGCAATGTCAGTAATTCTAGTTCTTCTACGGATCTCATCATTTCTGATGTGATCACGTAGAGAAGCCCCGAGCATAGCCCTCTACATTGCCCTTTGGGTGACTTTGAGCCTTGTTATGAGACCCATTGTAAGCGGCCACGTCTCAGTTCCGTATGTCATCACTGGCAACACGCACGAATTGAAGACTTCTAACAAATCAAAAATAATTGTCTCTGAACTAATTGGGAACAAAAAATGAGACATTTTTCTGTTATTACTTCACAAAAACTGTCTTAATCTTTAACAGATAAGACTTAAATATAAAAAAATGTGGTGCTATTAATAAATCACAAAATATTAGTCTCGAAGACTTTGAGATTGATATTTTGTGATTTATTATTTTAATATTAATTTTGATATTTTATAACTTATTACTAGTAATGTAACTAAAATGTGGTGTCATTTATTTATGCTATAAATAAATAAGTTTTTTTATTGCAAATAAGTTGGCAAACAAGCAAACTGCCCACCTGATGGTAAGTGGTAACAGTCAGTGAATCCTGTGAGATTTGCAGCAAAACTGCAACCCCCACAAGAACCACAGTGTACGTTGCCAACTTGTGACGTAAGATGTACCGGAACACAGCAACGCAAGCACTGCTGCTTTGCGGCAGAAATAGGTAAGACGGGAGTACCCATGCACATGAATCTGGTACAAGGTCTCCCTCCAGTAAAAGTTCGATATATTCGTATTATTCAAAGTATTCGAATAGCAATATCGAATGAATAAGCACAAAAAATCGAAGTATAAAAACCAACAGTAAGAGAGTAAACATTTCCAAACGAAATTGAAGATATTTAATGTTGTGTAATTAAAAATAGAAACATCTAAAAATTATTAAGTGCTAATTAAAAATAAATTCTTTTACAAACTTCTCATGATACTTGTACTTGATATGGCACTTTTATCTTATTATACTTGATCAACAATTGAAATTAAGAAAATATCATACATGCCGGACACAGCTTGGATCTCTTTCAGAGTCATTTATTAAACTTTCATCACATGACGTACTATAAAAGTCATTTTTAATTTCTCACAATGGCATGGTTTGGTCACCACGGCTGTGTTTGTTGCCCTATTTTGTTTATTCTCTTCTGCTTATACATTTACAGACTTTTTAGACTCTTCGCTTCTTACTGTTAGTGGGTTCTCCTAATACCGTTCTTTTACAATGTTGACAAGAAAACGGCCTTGCTTCATTTTTCTCTAGAAAAAGTAGGTATAGCAAGTTTTACTTATTCATTAACTCAAAACATCTCCTTTTAAAACAAAGTGGTAGATAATTTTATTAAAACAATATACATTTCAAATAGACGCTATAATACCTTAAATAAACATTTAGTCAACATATTCAAAATGACATGATTTGTGACAAAAATATTAAAGAAAAATTGTTTTAACAAAACTAGGTGAACTAGAAATTTACAAGTTGTTCCACCAAATCAAAGTCAAATCAAGATAGTAACAAAATAATTTTACATACCTTAGCAAATAATACTGAAGCAAGTAGAAACATCCCGAACTAATATGACAGAAAATTGATCAACACTGTAACAACTCAAATGAACTCACATATATTTCTTCATCAAAACTGCAACAAATCCAAATAACCGTGTTCTCGTTTATGCTAATACGTACACTCTCCAAAACAACGACGGCACGGTTAGCGCAGAGGTCGAGTGATCGCCTACTGCACATCGGGTCGCGGGTTCGGTTCTCGTACGGGACAAATATTTTGTATAGCTTACAGAAATTAGTTCCGGTCTGGGCATATGTGGATGTGATATTCTACGTTTGTGACTGCACCCACGACCCAGGAGAAAATTTTAGTGTGGGGCGACGTTTTTTTTTAAAGAAAACAAAAAATAACAAGCGGAGGTCAACTGACAATACACTTGTTTCGGTGGGAAGAACTGACATGCGTTGATTCAGCAAGGTAAGCTATTTCTATCTAACGACGACTGGTTTAAGCTTTGACCGAAACTGTTATGCCCGATAGATGTATATGATCAGCGACCATTCGAATACAAGGATAACTAAAAAATCACGAATTTTTGAATTGACTCAGCTTAGATCTAGGTGTGCGATATAGAAATCCGAAATGTATTGAAGCGGGAAAAATGAAATGAAAAAGAAAGGAAGTTACAGGATGTTCTTCGAGTTATAGTAAGAAACGATTATTCTATCTAGAGGCTATACCTGCACTTGCTAGTAACACAAAGTATAGTACATTGCACTAGTAACACAAAGTACACGAGAAGATTAGTCTACGAGAGAAAAATAACATTACGGAGTAGACAAAATGTTTCTCGAGTTCCTAGTGCTACGAGTGTGTTTGTATGTTTGTTAATCAATCATGCTTTAACGGCTGAATGGAATTAGCTGTGATTACCAAACGAAGGTGAACAGTGCGTACGGCGAGCGTCACCCGCCGCCGCTCGCCCGCGTCGCGCCGCGCGTCGACCCGCTTCGACCGTAACCATTGTTTTTGTGTTTTATTCATTCTATGTTTATCGTGCATGAAAATGACACAAATTTACAATGTCGACTTTTCACGCATTTATGATATTAAATGTGTAAACTCTAATTATTTTAATATTTTTTTGAAGCGTTTATAGCTTGGAAAAGGAAAATAATTAATAATCTTAAAATTGCGTGATCCAAATTGGCACAAATTTATTAAATAGGCATATGTAAGTGATCTGAGATAGAAAATAGTTATTTCATTAACTGTAATTTTTTTTTTCGTAGTGTACTTAAATACTGACTCTATGTCAGTTTGCTCTGGATGAAGATGACACAAACTGGGTTTGCACACTCCGCAGGCTCTCCTAGATATGGTACCATAATTATTTTTAACTTTAAATAAATTTTGCCAGTTTTAATTTGAATATAAATAATCAATCACAAATCATCGAATTACTGAAAATGCAAGTACCAGATGTGACACAAAACGCAATAATAAGCTTCATAGGTACGACTGCATCGACATGCAAAAAATAAACAACTTTAGAATTTTTGAAACTTATGACATCAAAAAAGCCTAGCGCTATCGGTCTACTTGTAGAAAATGACACGCCAGTCCGGTAGTTTCATTAATATTTTCTACTCAATTGACTATTCACAATGGAAAGTAAAGATGCTGAGGAACTTTACTTCATTACACGGTTATTTTTTTATCACTGGAAAATTTTAGGGACGCTTCAGGACACATCAATTATTATAAAAAAATAAAAACAATGAAATAAAAAAAAATATTTTTAATAAAAAAAATTTTTTTTTAATTAAATTTTTTTTTTTTTTTAAAAATCTAAAAATGCTGCTCTCAACTAGTGCAGCATTTTTTTTATTTTTTTGTTTATTTTTCTTCTCTTCCCCCCGTGAAATAATACGGTCCGTCCGGTAAAAGTTCAAAACTTTATCCAACAAGCATGGATAGAGTTTAAAACATGTTTTAAATTAGTATGATACATAAATTTCAGTGAAATAAACAAAACTTGTTAAAAACACGATTGCTTTTTGTAAGTGTAAACGCTGTCAATGTATCAGACTAGTTTGAATATGTCATAGATCTAAGTGTAAACGCAGATGTGGTTTATACTTGTTTAGAGACTTGTTGGCAACACAGTATGAACGAAAGAATGTTTGAGACAGTTGCAATACATGTATAAAACAAATAATTATGTTTTGACAAGTATTATACAAGTATTGTATAAAACTAGTATTTTACTTGTTTCTTGGTGTAAACGAGGGATAATGTTCAGCATGACTTGATGGTGCACCCAGGATCGGCTCCCAACGAAAGAACTCCTCAATAGTTAACAGTACGGACTTGAAATCTTCACGTGGCTACAGTGCTAATGGCAATGCAGTATTATGATTGAAATGACCTGATGGTACACCCAGAATGGCTCCCAACGAAAGAACTCCTCAATAGTTAACAATACGGACTTGAAATCTGTATTTTAGATCAGGTTGCATTGGGATATAAGGGTTCTAAATCAACAAATTTTAGTAACCATGCCAACCTTACCTGCTCGTGGTGTATCCTGCCGAATAACTAACAAGGCTCTGGCGAAATTAACCCAAGGCAAGGTCTTCGATTACGCTGATGTCTGGATGGCATGGGGGAACCATGTCACGAATAATCGATTACCTACCCAAGCTCAAGGTAGTATGTGCTGAGGAGTTGAATGGCAGGGGGTAACAAACATGCACTGTCGCTAATGTACAGTAGGCTCCCATTCAAGCCATGCATTTACACTACGAAAACCACCACTATTACGAGCGACATAAGAACGGTCCGAAGGCTTGATAAGGAGCTTACTGTACCAACAGCTTCGGGGCACCGGGCGCACCCCGTTGTATTAATGCCTTACCCTCCTATTTCGGAATCTCTGGGGGGGTGGACCGACATTTCTTCCGATCTCGTGGGAACAAGATGAATAAAAAAAAAACAACCAAAACAAAATACTTACAAAATAAAAAACAAATGAAACCTCAACATAGAATTGTAAAATAGCACAAATCACTTTATGAATGACCTGAAAGTGAAATGCAATAGTATGAATACGCCAACATACCCTTTATACCAAAAAAAAAAGTCTGGTTTATATTTAAACCAAAAAAAAAGTCTGAAGACAGACTAAAAAGTAAAAAATAAATTGAAAGTTGGTAAAAAACTTTATTAAAAAAACAAGCTTTTATTAGATGCCCTAAATGGAATAAAATAAATTTTTCGTTTAAAACTTTTACTATCAAGTTATAATGTTATTACACAATATATCTGATAAAAAAGCTTGTCGCGAGTTTTACCTGAGCACCTAGATAAACAAGTAAACTAAATACTTACGAGTAGGTCCTTAAATCTACAAAAAAGATAAGAATGCGGGACATGCAGAAGCATTTGACGATTTGCGGGACTATTTTATTAAATATTGCAATGCGGGATTACAACTGTCATTCCGGGACGGTCCCGCAGAATGCGGGACGGTTGGCCGCGTTATTCTTACTGCAAATTATAATGGATGTAACATGTTAGGTATGTTGTTGTTAATAAATATTTTTTCATTTTCATTTTTCATTTTTTTCATACTTTGATTGAATAGATTTCACCTTCAGACAAAATTAGTATGAGTTGGCTATTTGACTAATTTTAGAAATTCATTTTAAATTGTTGTCATAATATGCATACCACATTAATATTTCCGGGAAGTCAGAATAATAAAATTGAAATTTCTAAAAGGGCAGCATTACCACTGTTTCTGTAATGGCTCAAAACATGACGTACGAGACGTCACACGCAAGTAAGCAAGTAAACAAGTTAGTTGATGCAAAACAGTACTAATAATCAGTAGAGGAATCTGTGTTTACTTGCGTGTGATGGCAGCGGCTTTGCTATGTCCCTGATATTGGTAAAGTCCATGGGCGGCGGTTACCACTTACCATCAAGTGGGCCGTTTGCTCGGCTGCCTTCTAAAGCAATAAAAAAACGTCACCAGAGCTACGCCCAATCATAGGCGTTTCTGTCAAAGATAAAATATAAAAAATATTCGAAATTTATTTCGCGAAATATCAAAAAAATATAGGTACATAAATTATCATGAAATAAAATAAAATATGCTTTTTTATCCTATTATCTAATAGGATGAACATAATTTGTAGTATATTTTCAATGTTGTCGAATAGCCTATTTTAGTACAAATGGCAACTTCATCCTCTAACCCCTTTTATGACTGACGGATAATAAAATATAGTTATAATAACTATATTTTATGTTCTCTATTCAATGAAAGTGATGCTAGTAGAAAGAAGTATTGAATTGCTTATTGGTACACTTATTATATGGAAATAAACATACAATAAAATTAGAAAAAATGAAATAAATACTCACTCAAACAAAGCATCATTCATTACGAAATAATCCTTAGGTGGTTTTGGACGTGTAATACTCCTCATTATTTCTGATAGTGCTCTAATTAGCTCACTTTCATTTTCTTTAAATTCTGCATACTCTTGTCTCAATTCTTCAACAAAAGACTTGATCTGTTTACTACGTCTCAAGTTCATGTTATCTTTTTCATCATTATCAAAGTCAGATAACCTTAATTTACTTTGTCTCTTTTTTTTGCGATCATAAGCCTTGAAGTTTCTGTCTGGCTCACTTTCACTCTCTGAACTATCAGCCGAGTTTTGTTCAGGCACATAGTCATTGTCATCATCCACAAGTTCCTCCTTGACTTCAATTTTAATCTGGAGATTAGGGTCTGAATTTAATTCAAAATCAGCAAGTTCGTTGTACATATTCAGAGGCTGACCATAATTTTTGGCATTTTCCAAAATCTGTAGTAGTTCAACCTCATCAATTGGTTCTTCTTTAATCTGAAGAGGTTCAGATATCTCATGTTGGGTCGTTTCAGTGTCGTCATCTGGAGCGTCCCCGACGATTACGACAATCATATCGTCTTCAGTTTCCATCGTAACAAGCTGCAATTATTTGATTATCTAAAAAAGATAAAGTTTACCAACACTCGTTTTGTATTATAATAGAACCGCCAAAACAAAATCAACAAATATTATCATCTAAAGAAGAGCAAAGGAATTTAGACGTTCAAAGGTGACTAACGCTGTAGGCGCCATCATCATCTCATCTTCCTTTGCATCATACAAAAAATACACGCGACTCGCGCCTGATTGATTGAATGTAACTACAAATCGTCTCTAAAACGTAATAATTAGAGAATACTCAACCAACTGTTTACCCACATAGAAAACACACGAAGAAAATCAGAATTTATAGAAATTATTCAATTATATTAAACTAAATACAACTTATGCCAAAATCTCCTTTGCTTGCAGATTAAAATGCATAAAATATAATGTCGCATTTACACATGCGTGTTATCTCTGACTAGTTATAGTAATCTGTGTTCGCCATTCGACGAAACGTTCGACGAAACAATCGTGTTGTGGCGTTTACACATTCGTGTTCGCTATTCGCCTCGTCATTCGACGAAACATTCGAATACGAGTGCCACCGCGAACTACTGTTCACACATTCGCGGGTGATTCATTTTGATATTCGCACACGAACATGGAGGACGTGAAAATAATGGCGGCATGCATGCTACATTTTATTTTAATGTTTAACAATTTAAGCTTTAATGTTACAAACGGTTTGTACATATGGCGGACTTAGCGATAAACATCGCACTCTACCAGTCATCCTTGGGATAAGGAGAGAAAGTAAATGACGGCTTAAGAAATGTAATAAATGACAATAATTGTTATATTCAAATAATATGAATATTAAGAAAAAAAACACATATATACACATATGCATACATACACAGATACATAAATATATGATTAACTACTATATACTAAAATAAAAATAAATATTCAGATGAAGCTACATCTATTGAGTTTATAAAATTGAGATATCCCAATCCCATTCTAATTGTTAGACGGATCCATGCATCGTTTATCTTTTCTTTATTTTTATCCGACTTCAAAAAAATAATTTTACTAAAAATAAAAACCGACTTCGAAAACACTGAAAAGTTAAAAATAATATAAGAATAGGTATCTACAGACAACATCACACTTCTATACAAGGTTATTTTTTAATTACCAAAAAAATTTTGTGTGCTTGCTCAGACAAGCAAACGGAACAACTTTCACTATGGGATCAACTTTGAAATCGCAATAAAAAAATCAGCTGTTCCATACATCTAGATTCAGTGAATATTGAACATTTGTACGAAACAGCTGATTTTTTTTGCGATTTTAAAGTTGGTCCCATAGTGAAAGTTGTTCAGTTTGCTTGTCTGAGCAAGCACACAAAATTTTTTTGGTAATTAAAAAATAACCTTGTATAGAAGTGTGATGTTGTTGATGTCGGTACGAAACGATGATCTCATAGAAAGTCTTAAAATTGACACCGACTTCAATATAGAAGTGTGATGTTGTCAGTACCTATTCTCATATTATTTTTACCTTTTCAGTGTTTTTGAAGTCGGTTTTTATTTTTAACCGACTTTAAAAAGGGAGGAGGTTCTTAATTCGATGCGTATGTTTTTTTTGTGTGCATGTTACGCGATTACGCCGCCAATTGTGGACTGATTTTCAAAATTATCTGATAATGGGATCCCATGAAAATCGAGGGAAACGCTAATGAAATACCAGCTCACTGGTGAGCTGGTATTAAATAAGGGTTTTTGTATTTACTAAAAAGATTCCTTCACTAAAAAGTTAAAAATAAAAAATATTTTACAAAAAATAAAAACCGACTTCAAAAACGCTGAAAAGTTTAAAATAATATACGAATAGGTACAGACAACATCACACTTCTATATTGAAGTCGGTGACAAATTTTAAGACTTTCGAGGAGATATCGTTTGTTTGTAAAATATTTTTTGTGTAATTATGATTGCGATGTTTTGGGTTCCAAATGAGCTCTTCTCTATAATAAAGTTCTAGGAATTCTAAAATTCGCTCTCCACTCCACTCTATTTTGTCTACACGTTCGGTTGAGTCGGGCGCTAGCTGTCAACTAAATGCATGCGAATGTGTAACAGTAAGTTCGTGTTCGCTATTCGTGCCCTTTGATTCGTGTCCAAAAAACCGCTCCCAACGCGAACTCACGAATCGCGAGGCGAATGGGCGAGGCGAATAGCGAACTTACTGCTTACACATGCGTTTTCTGAACGACCCTTTCTTTATGTGGAAACTTTTTTTTAGCTTATGCTTCATTTTTAGCATAGATTGACGCGAGAGACAATTGGTAGCACTGATTTTTTCAGTGTTGCCTGGTTTAATAAGAAAAGAATTCCTATTATTTAGGGAAAATCCAAAGAACAAGGATAATTTTATTTTATAAAACATTGTGATAACATTATGTGTATTCAACAAAGTAAATATGTATATAAAAGGAGTGAATTGACATATCTTTTGCTGGATTATTTTTTAGCGTCTTGAAAAAAGGAGGCATAATCAGAATCAGTAGATAAATGAAGTAGAATAGTTTAAAGAAATAAATGGTTATCGGTAAATTAATGTTACGCTAGTAAAAAAAGTAAAATAACTGTGCGCACTACGCAACTTTTCAAACTGTCATGCAATTTTTCTCAAGAATACAATGTTTTTTAAAAATAAATATCAAATGAGAACTACTCGTACTTCTACGACTATAGGTACCGGTCGGTAATACAGTTGTAACTAAAAAAGCCCTAAATTTTTAATACTTTTTTTATATTCTCACGCCTGTATTCCTCTGAGAGGGTAGCAGTCAGAGGTGTATTTTTACACCCATATTTCGCCGACTATATTAAGTCCCGTGTAATAGGGGGCGAGCCTATTGCTACGAATTCCAGACTCTGAGAAATTCCAAACCTAATAACACTGTGAACGATCCGGGGATCGATCCCGAGACCTCGTGCACAGCAGTCGCGCTTGCGACCGCTAGACCTAGCTAGATAAGGCAATTTAATTACCTATATGAAGTAAAATTGCACAACTGGCAGTTCAGACCCACATAGTGGGTGGAAATTAAACAGATGTTGTAAGTGCAGTTAAACTATCTAGGAAAAGAAAAAAACTAAATAATTTGATTAACATTTATTATTTAATAATAATTGTGATCTACCAAATGTAAAGGCACTTCGCATTCCTCAGCATCGTCGTCATATAAATCATTTTCACTATCGCTGTCTTCACTGCTAATATCGGCGACACACAGTAAAAAGCGTTCACTCTCTTCATCTATTACACTATCATTTTTTCCGTAGTTCTGCTCTATGTGCACGACGTGAGTGCACTCATTTTTCCATATTTCATTTTCTATGGAAGAAAAAGCCTCCTTTATTAGGCGTTCCACTTCATCATCTCTTTGGCCTACATTTTTTCTGCAAAGCGCCTTTTCATAACACTCCAAATAAATTCTATTGGATTGAGATCCGCGTGGTATGGCGGTAATCGTAGGCAATGTTCTTCGATTAATTGATCTGCTTTATAAACAGGCTCAGGTTTATGTTTTTTTATTAATTCATAAAGAACATTTTTTGTGACGTTTAGCCAAAAAATCAGGCCTTTGTTTTCAAGCCATGAGACCATGTCTGCCTTTAAGCTGGACATAGTTGGCGCTTTGTTTATTTGCACTGTATGATTCGGAGCATTGTCTATCACAATAACGCAATTATGCGGTAAGTTTGGCAAAATCTGCGATTTCAGCCATTTCAAAAAATTGTCGCTGTTCATTTCATCGTGGTAATCTGATGATTTGGTTTGTGATTTAAATAATAACAAACCGTTATTGATAAATCCGCTTTCAATACCAGCGTGAGCAATTATCCATCGGCGGCCTGTACCAGAATCCTTTGTTAATGCACCTTCGACAGATTCAGAATGCCAACATTTCTGCACCCCATAGGACGAGTGAATAAATGTCTCATCCAAATAAACAATAGTCCGGCCTTCTTCACGAAACTTATCTTAAATAGATAATTATATCGCCAGGCAGCTATGTACGTCCTTTCCACCAGTAACTTCCTTTTGAACTGACATTTTTTAAAATTGAAACCTTTTAAAATTTTCCACAAGGTGGCCCTCAAAATTAATATCTCTTCTCAACTCTACAAGTAATTTGCTGAATATAGGTATTTCTTTCCTAACAGCATAGAAGGACAACATTTTTTGTCGAAATGCACAGGCACCAAAATCGTCAACATTTATCTTCTTTCCCCGTTTCGGCCGCGACTTCCCAGGAATTGATACTTTGGAAGGTCCCGGAAGTTCTGAAGTAGAACTAGACTCCCTCTCTTGACGATGAATGCGGGTTACTGTAGATTCGGATACACCTGAAATTAAAAAACATAAAGAGTTTGTAGTCATTAATGGACTAGTTAGTAGACTTTGGAATGATGGCAATATAACTTTTGAAAAGTTGTCTCAGATAATTTTTATCTGTATAAATAAAAATGGATTTTCGAAATGTATGTACACCCATAACTTTCGAAGGACTGCACCAAATTGGATGATTCTTTATGTATTCGTTATTGCCATGAAAAAGTTTGTATAAAAGCAAAATATTTGAAAAATTATTACTGGAAAAAATAATAATTTAAAATATGTTCACGTAAAAGTCAGACAGATTGACATTCAAGCTACTCCAAATATATGGTTTCTTACACTGTTGTATTGTCAATAGGTTTTTTAGTATACCCGTGCTGGACCGGGGCGGGCAGCTAGTTTTTTATATTAATGATTTTTTTTTTTTATTTAACCCTTGGAGAACGAGGATCAATAATTAATAAATACATAATCAATATACAGTACCTAATCTTTTTCTTTGAAAAAATATATATTGAATTTTTCATTATACCATATTTATTTTTGATGACTTGTAACAAATGAATTGCAAAAGATTATTTCTTTAACGCGACTGCCTGATAATAAAAAGGTGAAAATCCGTAATAAATATTTTCATATTAGAATTGGAATTTATGTCTAATTTTTTCATATGACTGGGCACCCTAAAAACGTACCTGTCATGGCGGCCACTCGAGCACGAACTTGCTCCAAAGGAAAAATTTGCTTGTTCTCAGCTTTTTCTTTTTCACAAAATGCATAAACCTGCAGGATAATCTGTCTTTTGACACTTTTAACCACTTTTGGCATCTTTAAAACTTACACAAACTGAAAATCACAAAAATATACCGAAAGCAAGATGGCGACTGAGAAATCACTGCTACCAATCACTCACGCGTCAAGTTAAGGCGAGGAATTTCCACGTGCAAGCCCATATGTTCCGCACTTCACACCGTTCATTTGTACATGACGTTAGCGCGGACGCGGCCACTGAAGAGGCGCCAACATCATGTGCCGCACAGTAAAAATATAACAGTACAACAAGGACGTTTTATATCGTATGCAATATACTTTTTGCTAGGTTACAAAAGTATTGATTTATAAACTGAGGTAAGTACCTACAGTAATACAACCAATAAAGATACAGCTTTATGACTTCATTGCTATTTTTTATTGTATCTTTACTTGTATGTAAATATGGACACTTTTTAATTGTTACATTACATAGTATTTTTATTTGACAAACAACCACGTGATTTTTTTAAAAACTTAAAAAATAACAAAGCTTTTATTTGCTAGTGACGTCATTGTACTCGTCCACCATTATAATACCGATACAAACATATATTTTATAAGAAAGAGACGTAAAGCAACTATCAATAATTAGACTTTTTCAAGATTCATCATAATTAGACCGTTTCTTCACAATTTCAAAGGTTTTAAATGTTTCTATGATGTGTTATTAATAAAATGTAAATTCAAATTTTATGCATATTTCTTTTGTGCAGTATAGAATGCATCACTAGAATACAAGAAATGCTCGATTAGCTAGAAGTAGTATTTAAAACAAAAGCTAAGAATATGACTGACGCGGCGGCATATGTGACGGAAGTGGAAAATCCACAAAAAAAAAACTCACTGTCATGTACACCAAAAAACCCTTATATCTTGCCGTCAACATGAATGTGCACCAAAAAACACCACTTTCACTGCACAATATTCACTCGAATACAATTTTTAATTTATTAAAATAAAAGCTAATCTTTGCCATTAAAGCCAATTGCCTCTCTTTTTTAAATAAAATTGGTATTGTAGGGTCCTATCTAACTTGTTTTGCGCATGTGTATTTTTTGTGACATGTTATACAACCACTCAAATCTCTTTGGAAAAATGCCTACATTTTGTATGAATTGTATGAATATGAATTGTAATTTCTTTTCAAATTAGAAAAACAAACAACAGGGCAATTATGTTGAACGGGTCATTAATGAAATTTCATACAATACTACTGCCGTTTTCCAGGGTAGTAATGTATTACTTAGTGTTGCCTTTTCCGATGATTAGAGTAAAATTAATGAGTAGTTTGAAGAAAAATATTTTAATAGATATATGTAGGTATTTTAATACAGTACTGAATAAATAAGTACTATAACTTATTTCGATTTGATTTGTTAACCGACTTCACTGACTTCACGAAGTTATGAGGTAACACATACCTCATAGCTTCGTCATTTATTAACTGATTTTCAAAATTCATTTTGTATGCAGAAAAGTATACCCCCGAAGTGGTTCCATGCCATCAAGTCAGGATCTAGTATTAGAATCCCAAGAAAATCGAGAGAATAGGCACGTCCAACGTCTTTCCTGTTTTTTTTCTGAAGCTTTTCAGGTATTTGCGTCTGAAAGACATCATCTCAAGGATTCTTCCACTATGCTGAGCTTTCGATGGATCCTTAACTTTAAGGAGTTAGGGAGTTAGTCTTTAGATATAAAAGGTACGTATTGACTCTCAGTTAGGTATATTCTTTCAAGTTGACTTAGAGAGCTATTATTAATTTCACGAAAAAAATAAAAATATTTTTTTTACAAAAATACCGACACCACTTCAAAACAAAAACTACTTCAAAATAAAAATGTAATGTTGTGTGTTTTATTTTATTGCTACTAAGTTGGCAAACAAGCAAATTGCCCACCTGATCGTAAGTGGTAACAGTCACCTATAATACATGTGGTTCCTGTGCGATTCGCAGTAAAACTGCAAGCCCCACAAGAACCACAGTGTACGTTGCCAACTTGTGACATCAGATGTAAAGTCACGGTACCCAGTAATTTCAGTGCCATATCTTACCCTTCCACCGGAACACAGCAATGCAAGCACTGCTGATTTGCGGCAGAAATAGGTAAGACGGAGGTATTTTTATCCTTGGCTTAGCAAGCATCAAAAACGATAGTATTTTTGTTTTTAATTATATCCCAATTTTTGTGACAGGTATCTCTGGCAGGTATGTCATCCATCATATTATTATTAGATGAATTCGAAACAAGCTCAAACCTGCGGCCGTACCGCCTAACTCAAAGCGAGCACTCGCTATCGTTATCATGACATTAGAACAATAGTTTTAATGTCACAGATGACATTAGAGCTATTGTTCTAATGTCACGAAGCGATAGCGAGTGATCGCTACGAGTTAGGCGGTAGCCCCCCTGTTTTTGATGTGCTACCATCATCAACGCTGGCCAAGTGCGGGTTGGTCGACTTCACACACAACCTAAGAATTTCTTTACACGTGTGTGCAGCGATCGGCGCGCCGGCGCGCTACTTAGTGGTAGGTATTTATAACGCTGCATTGCGTGAGTGACAGGGGCGTGCATGTACTAAACAAGATTATCAAGAAGAAAGCCACAAATCGCTATGAATATCAGGCAACCGTATTAGTCTCTAAGCAAACTGGTTTTAAAATATTAATTAATATTCTACCTTAGGCCTGTAAGAAAACTCGGGAAGTACTACACAGCTAGCGTTCTTTACCATGATGACTTTACATTTGACAACACGGTGGGTGATTTTGTAACTCATCGGCAATCGACTATCGCATCGATTTGATAATTCTGTTTGATTAAAACTGATTTTTAAAATGTTTAACGTTTTGTAATGTCGTCGTTTAAGTAGTCATGGTATATTTGTTGAATAAATCAACCAATACTTATAGCTAATGAAGATAATTTCGCTCTTCTTTATTAAATCATGCAGTCTGATAACGATTGCCGATCAATCGATGAGTTACAAAATCACCACCACGGTTAGCGCACAGAGTTCGAGTGATCGCCTACTACGCAACTGGTCGCGGGTTCGATTCCCAAATATTTTTAACCGACTTCAAAAAAGGAGGAGGTTATCAATTCGGTTGTATTTTTTATGTTTGTTACCTCATAACTCCGTCATTTTTAAACCGATGTCCAAAATTATTTTTGTATTCGATAGAGTATAGAGCAAGGGTGGTCTCATGGTCACCAAAGTCAGGATCTGATGATGGGATCCCATAGAAAAACGAGGAAAGCACTAAAAACACACTTCTTTCACTAATAAGATTTCATTCACTGAAAAGTTAAAAATAAAAAATATTTTACAAAAAATAAAAAACGACTTCAAAAACACTGAAAGCTTAAAAATAATATAAGAATAGGTACAGACAACATCACACTTCTATATTGAAGTCGGTGACAAATTTTAACACTTTCTAGGAGATTATCGTTTGGCGCCGACTTCAATACAGAAGTGTGATGTTGTCTGTACCTATTCTTATATTATTTTTAAGTTTTCAGTGTTTATGAAGTCGGTTTTTATTTTTTGTAAAATATTTTTTTGTAGTTACGGGACAAATATTATGTATGGAATACAGAAATATGTTTCGGTCTGGGCGTATGTGCATGTGATATGTAATATATTCTATGTTTGTAACTTTGATGACACGGTTAGCGCAGAGGTCGAATGATCGCCTACTGCGCAACGGGTCGCGGGTTCGATTCCCGTACGGGACAAATATTTTGTATGGCCTACAGAATTTTTTTCCGGTCTGGGCGTATGTACATGTGATATTCTATGTTCGTAACTGCACCCACAACACAGGAGAAAATCTTAGTGTGGGGCGACGTTTTCAAAAAGAAAAAAACTGCACCTACGACACAGTTGAAAATCCTAGTGTGGGCCGACGTATTTATATAAAACCACTTTTATTACTGAGTGACTGACAGATAACGCACAGCCGTAATTAAAAGGCACAAAAAGCGGAAATTTGACATGTATGTTGGAAATTCGCCATCTAAGGGGGTAAAACTAAAAAATAATAGTTTGTATGGAACCTCTATGACATTTATGCGGGCGAAGCAGCGGGCAAAAGCAAATATTTTATAAAGTTTCACAAAATTCCGCTGATCAGATATTTTCTTTTAATACAATGAAGTGATCTTTACATAAATCGAACGGAAATTTATGTTAATTATTTTTTACTTTTTTATAATCAACTCACGCTTGACCATAAATGTTACGAAATTTAAAAGATTCCTAAAATACTGTTTTACTGTTCATAATCATATATAATACATAGGTTCGAATAAAACTCTATTATTTAGCTACATGTATAATGTGCTGTTGATTCTACCTTCTAAAGCTTTGATGCAAGGCGTTGTGAATAAAGGGGGTAACATTAAGTATTTAAAGGAATTCAGCAATAAAGTTTTATAGGAAACATTATTTTGAACCTATAAATCGTTGCATATTTACTTGAAGAAATTATCATACTGGTTTATTAACACTGCACTGTGCTATATGGCCGCGGCAATAAAATATAAACATTTGGGAAATAAATATTTACCACTTTTCTTTCAGCATTTTTTGTATGCATTTGATTTAACATTTCGTCTTTGACTTCTTTTATTAGCGATTTTTACACATAAAATAACTTATAGAAAAAAAGAACGAAAAACATATTTTTTCACACATAAAATAATTTAGGAAGAAGGATTAAAATAGTTTTCTCCTTTATAATACCTAATCCATTATTTACACTATTCACCATATTACTACACTAATCTATAATAATAATGAAAGTTAACAAAATAAACGCAAACTGCAAAATTAAAATTCGATCGTAAAGAAACACGTAATATATTTTTTTGCGCCCGCGACACGAAGCGACATGACCATACCCTGAGACGACTTGGCGAGTACTGTCTTATATGGAGCGCGATTGCAACCAAGCGAAATTATAGAATTTTCGTCATTTTCCTAAATATTTTATATGACATCAAAAAATCTGTCTTCACAGTTCACTAGATAATAACGAACTACATGTTTTGGTATAACTTTTATACTGTTTTATGTATATTTCGATTTCAAATCGTGGTTTTAGTTTTTGATTTAGACCTATGTTTGGATTTTTTTTCTATCGAGTGAAATGGAGTAAATCGTGTTTCTGCTTTCACAGTTCACTAGATTATATCTTCAAGTTTAAGGTGTGTAAATTTCAGAATTGTGGGTTGTAATATTATCCAGATCTAGACGTTCTAAGATCGGCAAATTTGGGAAATCCTCGCCTTAAGTTGAACGGTCAGTAGAATGGAAATTTTTCTTAGATAAAGGATTTTAGATTTAACACCGCGTTTACACATTCGCGCGAATAGCGAGACGAATAGCGAGGCGAATAACGAACACGCATATGTAAACAGCTAGTTCGTTATTCGCCTCGCGATTCGCGCGAATGTGTAAACGCGGTGTTAAATCTAAAATCCTTTATCTAAGAAAAATTTCCATTCTATATCTATGCTAAAAATGAAGCATAGGCTAAAAAAAGTTTCCACATAAAGAAAGGGGGCGTTCAGAAATGTGCGGTTTTTTCCATACTACAGGCGTGTTTGGGTAGCCTGTGGTGGCGTTTTTAGCATTATCATGTATCTCTATTAAGTCTGTGGCATTATAAAAATTGGCGTTGATGTGAAGCGTTCGGTTAGGTTATGAAATTGTCATTTTTGCTCCACACCCTAACTATAACTACATTGGGGGTGATTCTGAAACGACCACCTAAAACTATAACTAAATAAAATTAGAGATAGAAATGTCAATCACCGTTTGGTATTCAGAACTCACAAGTTAACTCTAAAATTAAGAGTGACGTTACTAAACTACTCAATTTAGTGTTCGATGTTATTTTCGTATTCTGACATGCTTCCTAAATCTAATTTTTCCTATAATTTTAAATATTAGGGAATTTTTTTTTTTTTTTTTTATTTTATTTTTAGGTTGGGGAAAAAGTCTTTTCGCATTATAGTATGTATAAACTTGTAATAAAATCTCTTTGGCTATACTATTTGTATCTGGCTGGTTTTGGTATCATTGAAAGTTTAAATTTTAAAGAACATAATTCCAAATTCAAATTAGGAAAATGTGTGATTTTCATTTGTTTTTCGTACCGCCAAGATGAGTGAATCAAATGAAGAAATTCGATACATTTTAAAATTTTACTACAAAAAAGGTAAAAATGCAACGCAAGCCGCGAAAAAAATTTGCGATGTTTATGGACCTAGTGCAGTGTCTGTGAGAGTAGCACAAATTTGGTTTAAGCGTTTTCAATCCGGAAATTTTGATGTCAAAGATACACGTCGCTCTGGTCGCCCTATTACAGATAAAATGGATGCCATTTTTGAAAAAGTGGAGCAAGATCGGCATGTCAGTAGTTACGACGTAGCTGAAGAACTGGGAATTGACCACAAAACAGTTTTGGCGCATTTGAAAAAAACTGGGTACACAAAAAAGCTCACTGAAAGAAACCTAATGAACCGTGTACTCATTTGTGATTCTTTATTACGACGTAATGAAACCGAACCATTTTTGAAGAAGCTGATAACTAGTGATGAAAAGTGGATCACGTACGACAAGAACGTGCGAAAAAGGTCGTGGTCAAAGGCCGGTCAGGCTTCACAGACTGTGGCGAAACCCGGGTTAACTCGCAACAAGGTGATGCTGTGTGTGTGATGGGATTGGAAGGGCATTATTCATTATGAGCTGTTACCACCAGGCAGGACCATCGATTCTGAACTCTACTGCGAACAACTGATGAGATTAAAGCAAGAAGTTGAGAGAAAGCGGCCGGAATTAATCAACAGAAGGGGTGTGGTTTTTCATCATGATAACGCTAGACCTCACACATCTTTAGCCACTCAGCAAAAATTAAGAGAGTTTGGCTGGGAGGTGTTAATGCATCCGCCGTATAGTCCTGACCTTGCACCTTCAGATTTCCACCTGTTTCGGTCTCTTCAGAATTCTTTAGGCAGTGTCAGGTTAACATCACGAGAGGACTGCCAAAACCACTTGTCGCGGTATTTTGACCAGAAGTCCCAAAATTTCTATAGCAATGGGATCATGTCCCTACCTACAAGATGGCAAAAAGTTATCGAACAAAATGGTACCTACATACTTTAGTTAAATGTAAATAAACTATATTAAAAAATGTTTTGAATTTTCTTAAAAAATGCGAAGAAACTTTTTCCCCAACCTATTATGTCAAACTAATTTTAGGAGGTGAACTTTTAGGTGCCGTCTAAATTTATCTTGTTACTTTTTAACGATTTTCTAACATTACCGAAGGCAATTTTTTTTGTGCAACTTGCCAAATGGATGATGAATTGGTTGTTATGGCATTAATAGTCTTCAGAAAGGTAAAAAATTTGTTTTATATAAGAAATTAGATAAATACCTGCCTCATAGTTTTAAAATATATTTGTATAGTATCGACTTATTTATGTTATAGAATAGGAGAAGAAAAAGTAAAATTGAGGAAGTTGAGGGACAAATCAGACCCATTTACTATGCCCGAACGTAAATTTAGAAAAATATTTCGTTTTCCTCGCCAATCCGCTCGCAACTTTATAGAAGCTATAGACTGCACTGAAGTACAGATTGGCTCCTTACCGGAACATTTAAAGGTTTTAGCCAGCCTTCGGTCATGCAGAGCTGTCACTGTTGTCACTGATTTAATATTGCGCAAATTAACTCCACAAAAAAATTTAATTTCCTAAAACAGCAATAGAAAAGGAACTTGTCAAGGCAGAGTGAGCGAGCACCTACTTACATTGTAATAAAATATTTTGAAATAATTATTAAGAAATACATTAACATTCTCCGTCCTTTTTCTATTTAGGTTTCTACAAATATATGGAATGCCAAACACACTTGGAGCTGTTGATGGTACACATATTGGTCGAGGCCTGGAATGCAGCAAACTCCTTCTGTGTGGAGGTAATCACACAGAAGGAGGTGGCAGAACGGGCCAGAAAAGATGACCCAGCGGCAGATCCCTGCCGCCGCAGAAGAACGGGGCGGAGGAGGCGGAAGTTCGCCCGCCTTCTTCCTCCTGACGGTGACCAGCGGGACGCGGGCCCGGGAAGCCCGAGTCCTGCATTGCACAGGCCACCGCCAGTCGTCGATACTCCTAATGCCTAGGAGTATCGCCGGCCTTCCCATTTTAGGGAGGTGAGAGGGGCTCGCCATAGGCGAGCAGACGCTGACGAAGTCATGGAAGTGTCCGAAAGGGTTCCCATGGCCTTGTCCGGCGACGGGGCGTCCCTCCCCGACGTATCCTCTTCGTCAGGTGACGGGGAGGATGCGGCGGTGATGGACGTTCTCGTGCCAAGGCGTTTGTGAAGGGGCATCGTTGGGTTTTAGTCGGTAGGCCGCAGTTTCTGACTGGCGCTCTGCCCCCAGTGGCCGCGGAGAGTCCGACATAACCTCGCGCCTACCCAAGCGCGAGGTATGCGTAACGCATTTCCCAACGTTATAAAAAATGGTACACATATTGGTATTGTTGCTCCACCACTGACACACCCTACAGCACCAGGAAACTTATTATTCCCAAGTAGTCTAATAATACTGACATTTAGATGATAGGTAGGTTATGTATGTATGTATTTACTCTTACAACAGAAATTAATATTCTATCTGCAGATAGAAGTATGCCTATCTAAGATTTGTTGCCTAGCAATTACTATTATTTGTCAATAAATAACAGCGGTTATTATGAAAAGAAAACAAAAATTACTAATGAAACAAAATACGCAATTTTAAAATTCAGAGGAAGTCACGATTTACCTATCTATACAACTACAGACTACCACGCAATTATTTCTTTCATGGCATAGGCGCGAAGCCTTCACAATCGCAGAATAAATGTCGAATAATTTTTCTTTTGTGATAAAATGAATGATAAATAATAAAATTTCTTTTCTGTTATTTACAAATACGATCAAATCTTAAATTAACAATTTCTGATAGTAAAATTAGTAGAATATAGCTGTTTTCAATGTTTCTAAATTATCCCGTTTTTCTACAGCACTAGGTGTATTTATAATCTGTGTATTCAATTTAAGAAATTGTCAAATACAGTTTAAATTTAGAGAGTCCGGCGTTTCAGAATACGAATTACCTAAAACTAATTTAAAATTATATGTTTAATTTTAGTTTTAGTTTTAGTGCAGGTAACTTCAGAATTACCCCCATTATCGCTACATTATCAATATGTCAAAGTCATAAGCTATTATAACCTAAATTTATTTTCAGTTTCCAGATTCTGGATGTATTATGATGTAATAAGCTCGCTTCATGATTAACTATCATTAATTTCCATAAATAATGAAAATAAAATTTATTTCGTTAAAACTTATTCAATCGTGTCAAAAATTTTACGTTTAGTAAACGTCAAAAATCTTAAATGTCAAAAACTGCCACTTTTGACCCTCTGCGATCTTAGATCATTTAACCTATGGATGCGGTACGCAGCAAATCGCAGAGGCGCGTTCAGCGCCTCTGGGTGTAGTTGTCCGGTTGTTTTTTAACTCGCCCAGAGGCATTGAACGGATTGCAGCAACCAAATCTTTTATCTCCCTCTTTCACATGATTTTTTATTTCTCTCTCTTTCTAGTAGATGACATTATAGAATATGGCCGCCAATATCATCCAATCACGTACGAGTATTTCAGTCATAAACGTCAGAGCGTTTTACAACCATCAAATTCGATGGTTGTTCGGTTGTAACTCGCGCCGACACTCAAAGGTCTTGAACGGGCCGGTTGTTTCACCCGGTTGTCACGCTCGAAGGCATTGAACGGGGTTAGAGCGAAAAGTTGTACTTCGCGCGAAGGCCCTGAACGCGCCTCAGTGTACATTTTTCTGCCACTTTTCGCGGGAGGCGAGGTAAACACGCACGCACACTAAGAAAATGTAGAATACACACACATAGATATTATTCTTATGTTTACGAACACACACTATGAAAATATTACCCTACAATGAAGAAACACACACACATCGACAAATTAACGTGTATCTACGCAATCGCCCCACCACAAAGAATGAATGTCCCTAGTGATGTGACACAAAGAATGAGTAACTATTTGGGTCGTCGTGAGTGAATGATTGAAATGTTACAATAAATTGTATTTTTATTACTATTCCCTGTTCGGGTAGAGTTGATAAAAATACAGTGAAGACAGGGTTTCTTAAATTAGTACAAAGCGAGGCCCGCCAATTATTATTAAAATGCTTTAATTAGTTTTTGTGTCAAATACAGCAATTTCACTTGCTGTTTAGCTGATCGACTGAAATAAATATATTTTCAGTCATAGGCGTAGGTATAATGTTTTGATGAGGGGGGGGGGGGGGGGGGGAGAATTTATATTTTCAGTTAAAGAAACACAGTAAGCGCTCCGATGCGTAATAATAATTTTTATCAGCTCTCGGGGAACAGACTTTAGCTCTCTACTCAAACTAGCTCTCTGCTCACGACTTTGTCCGCGTTGATTTCTGATTTTAAGTTTGACGTGTCTGTGTGTGTGTCTGTGGCATCGTAGCTCCCGAGCGGATGAACGGATTTTGATTTTGTTTTCTTTTTTGTTTGAAAGGTGAATTAGTCGGGAGTGTTCTTAGCTATGTTTGCTGACTATCGATCCAAGATGGCCGCCGCCACAAAATGGTAGATTACGTATTTTTCACCACTCTCTTAATATGGGTATCAAATGAAAGGGCTTAACTGGTAGAATACCACACACTATGATAAATGTAACTGGTTTATTTACATTAAAATACGTCAAGTAATTAGTCACGGTCAAAGTAAAATAAAGGTACCATGAAAAGTCAGTAAACAAATAACAGAACGATACTCCGGAGTGCAATCAAAACAATGACTAGTGTGACTTGACTTCCGCCACGCTTCTATCTGAACACGTCGAAACAAGTTAGCGCGGGGGACATACCGGGAATGTCTTAGATGTTTTACGTGAGAATTGTTAATAAGTATACCAAGAACTAATTTCTGATTTTATTATATATCTGCATAGTTATAAACAATGTTTAATAGGTAAGTACTTTTTCGTTTAGCTTTGCTCGTATGGTAGTAATTTGATAGCACTTATTGCCATACAAACAAGATTAGTATTTTAGAACACCTTTCATTTGCGATAGGGCCCAACGTGTTATAACGCTTGGGACGATATCGGGTATTTTCATTTATGTTGCACCAAAAAATGTGAGTTAAAGTAAACATAAAATTCCTTGCTACATGTATGTGGCGTTAGTTCTACCATTTTAGCTTAGTAGATGTTTACTACTATAAAAGGTTTTATTTAGATATAGTAAGACATGTTATTAATTTGTCATAACGTGACGTTGAAAGTGGTTTTGTTGACATTGGCCGTATTAGAGTAGAGTTTATGAACATTTTGCATCTTTTCAGCCTTTCAAAAAAAAACTAAAAGTACAAAAAAATAACATTTTTTTTTGTACTTATGACCTCAACTACAACATAAAAGCCGGCGTCCCGCAAGGTGGCGTCTTGTCTCCTCTTCTTTTTTCCATCTTTATAGATTCCATCACACATTTGCTTTCAAATTCCTATCACCTGTATGCAGATGACCTGCAGATTTACACACAAGCGGTACTATCTGATCTTACTCTTGCCATATCTAATACTAACAACGATCTTGACAAAATCAATACCTGGAGTAAATCATTTGGCTTGAAGGTAAATCCTAGCAAAACTCAGGTGATCCTAATTGGTAGTCCTTATTACATCTCGAGGGTCAATAATCAATAATATGGGTATATAATCTGTTGCCGCCTATCATTTTCGACAGCACCATAATACCATTTTCCAGCTCGGTCAGGAACTTAGGTATTGTTCTTGACTCCACTTTGTCCTGGAAGCCTCATATTGAGTGCATAAGAAAAAAAGTGTACGCTGCATACTGCTCAGTGAATCGGCTGCGTAACTTTCTTCCGACCAGTACCAAGATCTCGCTTGCACAGTCCCTTTTACTGAGCATCATTGATTATGCTGACAATTCTTGCGTTGACCTTACCGAGGAACTCCTCAACAAACTTGAGCGCCTTCAGAATCTTGCAATTAGATTTATTTTCAATCTTCGGAAATATGACCATGTGTCGTATTTCCGAGCCAAACTGAACTGGCTTCCCATTCGAAGGCGTAGGGACTTGCACGTTCTTACACTGCTGTATACCATCCTTTTCTATCCCAACTCTCCTTCCTATCTGAAAGATTGTTTCTCCTTTCGTACCTCCTCAACCAATCGATCTATGCGCTCCGCTCATGACCTTATCCTGGAGATACCTTCCCATTCGACCCAATTCCTTTCCTTCTCCTTTTCTGTGCAGGCTGTCCGGCTCTGGAATGCTTTGCCTATTAAAACTCGGCAGGCGCGTTCAGTAGCTTCTTTTCAATCACAGGTGAAGAGGTATTACCTACTATCCCTATAACTTTATTTTATAGAAGTATATATGTATGTATATATATATATATTTGCATATTTTTATATAGTTTTATTCGCACCTTCTAGTTCTTTTTTGTTTAATTTATTTTTGCACTTTCCCACCTTCCTTTTATATTCCTTTTATTATCGACTTCATGCTATGGTTGCCTGGAAGAGATTGCTGTGTAGCAATAAGGCCGCCCTTTGCTGTGTTTGTACTATTTATTTGTCTGTGTGTTCTATTATTTGCAATAAAGTGTATTATTATTATCCATTTATTCAAAAGTATCCTTAAATTTAAGTTTTTTACAATATAATATATATATAAAACAAAATACTATAAAAAACTTAAACCTAGTATGCCACCAACAGCGAGGCAAGGCCCAAGCTGCCGGTGGTTAGGGCTGCAGAGAGAGGAATCTCCGGACAATACGTGCCGTGTCGAGAATCACTGCTTTCTGTATCCGACCCTTGATCCATTCCTCAAGCGAGAGCCTCTTAAGATGTCGGTCGAGACTCTTCGCTATCAAGCCATTCGCCGAAACAACTATCGGAACAATGATCGTCGAATCAACATTCCACATGGCGGTTACCTCGTGAGCTAAGTCAAGGTACTTGCTGACTTTGTCCTTCTCAGCTTTCACGAGATTCTCATCATGAGGGATAGTGATATCGACGAGCACTGCTCGGCGTTGGGACCGGTCGATCACCACGATATCAGGCTTATTGCAAACAATAGTCCTGTCCGTGATGATAGAGCGGTCCCAATAGAGCAACGCACGACCATTTTCAAGAACTGGCACTGGCGCGTACTTATAGTACGGCGTCTCAGATTCGACAAGGCCGTATCGAATGGCAAGTTGCTGGTGGATGATCCTGGCCACTAGGTTGTGCCTGTGCAAATACTCGCCGTTAGCAAGATGAGAACAACCAGAGATAATATGCCTGAGTGACTCTCCGGGACGGCGGCATGCCCGACAGATGTCAACCGTACCGTCCTTCAGGATATATTTTCTATAGTTGTTCGTCATCATTACTTCGTCTGCAATTGCACAGGCAAAGCCCTCAGTTTCCCCAAATAGGTCACCAAAGCGTAGCCAGTTCACCGAAGCGGGTAGGTCTACATCAGGCCCAGTCAAGGCCCGATAAAACCTCCCATGTAGCTCCTTGCCCTTCCATACCTCTTTGCGGTCTTCGACGCTAAGCACCGGTGGTTTGCGCCAGTTCTCGATTGCCATGGAGAGAGGGGTAAATCCTTTGTCAACTGCCACAACATCACGATGCATCCCACACTCGTTGTTAAGGAAGTAATTCCTAAGGCTGTACACTTCACGGTTGTGGAGATTCTTGGCATTTAGAAAGCCCCGTCCCCCACACTTCCGTGGAATGTACAGTCTCATAACAGACGAGCGAGGGTGGAGCATGCGATGTGTTGTGAGCAGTTGACGGACTCTCCTATCCAAGGCGTCCAGCTCAGTTTGAGTCCATCTCAGTATGCCAAAGGAGTACATCAATAGAGGCATCACCCAGCCATTGAAGGCACGCACCTTATTGCCGCCAGACAAAAGGCTGTTAAGTACCTTTGCTAGGCGACAGAAGAAACGTGCCTTCACCGACTGCTTGACGTCCTCCACAGATATTCCCAAAGTCTCTGACATACCGAGATATTTATATGTGTCGGCTTCGGAGAGAGATCTGAGTGTCATTGTCTCGGAAAGTTGTACATTCGGTGAGTTTACAACTTTCCCCCGCTGCACATGCAAGATCGCACACTTGTCTACACCGAACTCCATCCTTATAGCGCTGCTAAAAATCTGTGTGATTTTCAGCAACTCTACCAGGTCTTGGTGTTTCGGTGCAAACAACTTGAGATCGTCCATGTACAGCAGATGACTAATAACTTCACCCTGTCTCCGAAGTCGACAGCCCAGCCCTGAATCCTTCAGCAAAGTGCTGAGAGGATTCAGTGCCAGGCAAAACCATAAGGGACTCAAGGGGGATTATTATTATTATTATTATAAAATTAAGAGGACATTATATAACATTTATCTATCTGGAGTAAACATGAGTGATGATGCCATCTCTTGGGGTTAACTTACATTGCATTTTGTAAAATATCAATAAAGATTATTTAATAGGCTTAAAATCAAGTTAAACGCAGTCGAAAAATTGTTTAGAGTAAGTATATTGTATAGAAAAAGTTTTTTTAATCTATAAAGCAAAGTTGAAGCAAAATAATAAGTAATATTTTCTTGATATTTTTTTGTTCAATTAAATTCCACTTGAATTTCTATTTTAATCTTATATCTGGTTAAACAATAAACAAACTCCGGAGTGAATGAATGATAAATAAAAATATGAATTAGCATCATTCACTCACGTTGTCCCAGCACTAAGCAAATGCCCGTGTCACAGATAATATAATGCCCGTGTATTGTGTTGAGCTACCATCGTACCATTGTATTTTTCTATCGTTACGGCATAAAAATTACTTCAAAATTATAAACAAATGAAACACGGTAATGTATATTTTATACTTAAATGTGATAGGAAACGCCATAATCTCGAAGATTTGAGTAGCTGGATCGCCTTTTGCAAGAGGAAACTGCACAATTAACCATTTTTTTGGAGCTCTTAGTGCGACACAAAAACGACACCAAATGGCAACGGGCGCGTGTCAACTAGTTTTATATAACGTGTATGGTCATATGGTCAGCGTAAATTGGCAGAGGGGTTCGCCCAGCCTTGCCGTCTCCCGTATGAATGCTCTAAGTCTTCGATAGCTGGGGCGAAATTGGCAGTTCACAATGCCATTTTTGACATTTTTTCAGCTATCCAAACGGTTGACGTAAGCCATAGATATAGAATGGAATAGATGGGCTATAAAAGCCGTCAAACATGAGGAAAAGAGATAAACTTATACACATTGCCAAAGGAAAGAATAAGACGGCATCATTTTTTTTTGTCTTTGTAACCGTATATAGGTGAAACTGGTAGTGGGGATTGTTTATCACCAGCGTCTGGTGCTAAACAAATACGTGGATGAAATTTGTTGTGTGAAGTATAGCTCACTGTGCAATTATTTAACAGTTTAATTAGTGTATTTGTGAACTATTTGAACATTTAAATCATGGTGCACTGCTCCGCTTTAGGTTGTAATAGTGATAGTGCTAGAAAACAGGAAAATATAACCTTTACAGGTAAGACCTAAATTGTGTCTATATTAAGCGCCAAAACTATTTTTTAAATTATAAATACAAGTTATATTGCAATATTTTATCCTTCTACTATGGTTCTCAATCATATTATGGGATTAAACATGAAATTTCAAACTAATTATAAGGTTACTATTAACCTAATAAGTTAAGAATGTCGCCATTCAATATGCTCACGTATACAACCAACGCGTATAACATTTTGCCGGGTTATAATGATACCAGTTATGCTACGACTATTTTTCCTTGATTCGTAGGTAATTTGTTACGTTAAAGGGAACTCACATATTAGTTTCTGTGTTACATTATATTGACATATTTAAGTATAAAATTTTGAGCATTTTAGATAACAAAGGTAATTCTTTTGAAGTGAAACTTTCTATTTGCTTGTTTGTCTGTATTTAACAGATTTCCTTCGGAGATAATTACTCGAAACAGTTGGGTTAAAGCTACTGGTCGATTGAATTGGCAGCCAACCAAGCATACCCGAATGTGTTCTAAGCATTTTGAACAACAGTGGATTCAGAAAAACAAAAAAGGCACTTTTCTTGGGAGTGGTGCTATTCCTAACTTTTTTTACAGGTCAGTAACTTATACATATTATATCTACAAAGTAAATACCATATCAAGCCGAAACCTATATTTATTTTTCACAGACCCAACTATTTGTATAAGGGATTTCAAAATTAATTTTACAGTTTTGGATTAATGACACCAAACTTTTTATAAGAGTATGTTAACATGGGTAGGTACCAAATTCTTTTCTACTATTTTGAAATGGCCAAAAATATTATTAATGGTTTGATTTTGGACATTTCCTATTTATATAACAAGTCTGACCATTAGTACAGATACAGTTTACAAATTTCTTAATTATTATTTTTAATGTTGTAAAATTAGCACCTGATTTTATTTTTAACCTGTATACATATTGTTTCAGGACGCATCGGTGTTGGATTTCGGTTCAAATTTGAATACGCCCCGAAAGAGAAAAATGAGGCTTCAAATGCTGCGTTTGAAACAATCAGCGAGGTCATCAAGTAAAAAACTACGGGCAGTGCGTGAATCGCTTAGACGATTGGGAAAAAAAGTAGCCAAACTTGAAAATGTGTTAAATGATTTGAAGTGTAAGTTAATGATGCAAAATGAGCGGTTGGACATTTAAGATACTGTAGGAGAAACCAATAGAGATTTTCTGATAATATTATTAAGTACATACATAAAATGCAGCGAGAAATAAAATGTCAGAAATGTGTGGAATCACTGATTGCCTCTGAACCAAATATAATAGTCTGCAGTCAAAGAGGTAGTTACCACGTGCGAAGTTGCTGAAAAAACATATCGTAGAAATAAACCTTTTGGAAATAAAATTACTATGCATTCCGTTTTGCACCAATGCTTAGAAAAATTGTTAAATCAATTTTTTTACTGAAGAGTTTACGCATAGTCACTACCCGCTTTTGATGAAATGTATTTGTAAAAAATATTTAAATACGCGAATTCATTGCTAATACGCTTTATTCGATGACAATAACGGAGTTATTGAAATCTAATTTAAAAAAATGTTTATTTAAAATTTAATATTTTAACATAATAATTAATTAATAATAATTAATTTAATATTATACATTTTCTAAATCTTCACAAATATTTAGTAAATGTATAAATATTGGATTTTAAATAAATTGCAGAGATAAAGAAAAAACAATGATATTGCCCGCTGTATTCTTAATCGAGCGTCGATCTTCGCAAGGTACCTAGCTGGCAAAAGCTGGAAGTGAGTGGTCGCGGATCGTACTCAGTGGCGAGCACTTGGAGAGGCCTATGTCCAGCAGTGGACGCGTGTGGGCTGATGATGATGATTCCTAATATTTTTTCTTATATTTGTAAAGATGTTTACATAATAGCTTAAATAATTAAGTAAAATGTTTTAAAACTAAATATAAGTACTCGAGTAAATCTGAAAAGTGTAGTTTTATTTAAAAGTGTAAATAACTTTAGACTGCGAAGGTTGAATGAAGAATACAATAAAAAAAAACGCAACTTCCTCCCACTTTTATTTTTTTAAACATATTGTTGAGCAAAGGGCGCTCATTAAAATGTCTCAATAAAAATACGTAGATCAACCAACCTTTTTACCACTATAAACAATAAAGTAGGGTAAAACTTAAAGCAACGCTGGTATACCCATCTACTTTAGGCAGGTATGACGTCATCTATGTCTGTCCCTTACGGGTATACGGTCACGTCCTATCTATTCCATCCTTTATCTAAGACGTAAACAGATAAAAATGCAACTTTTGTTCACATTTCTTCTAACCGAACGCTCCTTGTGTCAATTTTGTCATTTTTAACCTTAGAGCATTCATACGGGAGACGGCAAGGCTGGGCGAACCCCTCTGCCAATTTACGCTGACCATATGACCATACACGTTATATAAAACTAGTTGACGCGCGGCCGTTGCCATTTGGTGTCGCTTTCGTGTCGCACTAAGAGCTCCAAAAAAATGGTTAATTGTGCAGTTTCCTCTTGCAAAAGGTGATCCAGCTACTCAAATCTTCGAGATTATGGCGTTTCCTATCACATTTAAGTATAAAATATACATTACCGTGTTTCATTTGTTTACAATTTTGAATTTTTTTATAAGCCGTTACGATAGAAAAATACAATGGTACGATGGTAGCTCAACACAATACACGGGCATTATATTATCTGTGACACGGGCATTATTGCTTAGTGCTGGGACAACGTGAGTGAATGATGCTGATTCATATTTTTATTTATCATTCATTCACTCCGGAGTTTGTTTAACCAGATATAAGATTAAAATAGAAATTCACGTGTAATATAATAGAACAAAAAAATATCAAGAAAATATTATATTATTACCTATTATATTGCTCAACTTTGCTTTGTAGTTTAAAAAATCTTTTTCTATACAATATACTTTTTTTTCTTTATTTAATGGCTATACACCTCATGGTTAAGTCGGCCATACACACTTACTCTAAACAATTTTTCGACTGCATCTCACTTGATTTTAAGCCTATTAAATAAAAAATTTTCAATAACGTCCTCAAAATTTTATGTTGTAGTTGAGGTCATAAGTACAAAAAAAAATTGTATTTAGTTTTTTGTTTAAAAGGCTGAAAAGATGCAAAATGTTCATAAACTTTCAAGTATATTTTATTCAACTGTACTTCTATTTAATTTTACACGTTGACTGCCAGACAGCATACAAAAAAAACTATTGTTTGCGGTCACCGTTAACCGCGTTTTCGTTTCGATTCCGCGTTGCATTGCGATTTCATGCCACCTGCTTTATGCAGCAAGTTGTTGGGGACATCAGTAAAGAGCACAAAGCAAGTGATTGTCGTCATCGTCGTCGTCAGAGCAAATTTTAATAATGCAACATCATTATTAAAATCACACAATAAAGCTTTTTCTTCTTATTTTAGTGGCTTTGAAGTTTGTACGGGCAATGTAAACAAAAACGCTGTCATCGTCACGTTATGACAAATGAATAACATATAACATGTCTTACTATATGTAAATAAAAATTGTCATAGTAGTAAACATCTACTAAGCTAAAATGGTAGAATTAACGCCACATACGTGTAGCAAGGAATTTTATGTTTACTTTAACTCACATTTTTTGGTGCAACTTAAAGGAAAATGCCCGATATCGTCCCAAGCGTTATAACACGTTGGGCCCTATCACAAATGAAGGGTTTTCTAAAATACTAATTTTGTTTGTATGGAGTAAGTTGCTACCTCGTGCTTTTTACTTGCACGAGATAGTAAATTTCTACTATACGAGCAAAGCTAAACGAAAAAGTGCCTACCTATTAAACATGTTTATAACTATGTAGGTAGTTATATAATAAAATCAGAAATTAGTTCTTGGTAGTAACAATTCTCACGTAAAACATCTAAGACATTCCCGCTATACCCCCACCCTCCCACTGCACGATAGTCATCAAACATAGCATCCCCGAGAGCTGATAAAAATTATGATTACGCATCGGAGCGCTTACTGTCTTTTGTCTTTCTTTAACTGACAATATAAATTCGCCCCCCCCCCCCCTCCCCATCAAAACATTATACCTACGCCTATGACTGAAAATATATATTTAGTTCAGTCGATCAGCTAAATAGCAAATGAAATTGCTGTATTTGACACAAAAAAACTAATTAAAGCATTTTAATAATAATTAGCAGGCCTCGCTTTGTACTAATTTAAGAAACCCTGTCTTCATTGTATTTTTATTAACTCTAGCCGAACAGGGTATAGTAATAAAAATACAATTTATTGTAACATTTCAAACATTCACTCACGACGATTCAAATAGTTACTCATTCTTTGTGTCACATCACTAGGGACATTAATTCTTTGTGGTGGGGATTGCGTAGATACACGTTAATTGTCGATGTGTGTGTGTTTCTTCATTGTAGGGTAATATTTTCATAGTGTGTGTTCGTAAACATTTTCGTAGTGTGCGTAGCGTGTTTACCTCGCCTCCCGCGAAAAGTGGCAGAATTTATACTGCGATTAGTGCGATTTGTTGCGTACCGCATCCATAGGTTAAATGATCTTAGTTTTTAAGTTATTTTTGCCCCCTCGATGCTATCCGAACGCGCCTAAAATGAACTAAAAAAAAAATTGTTTGAAAATACTTTTGACGTGATCACCTTTGCCATTCTAGAAATACTTATTTTAATAGAAATATAACAATAAATGGGAAAAAAAGCGCGGGAACTTCACATAGTAAAGGCGGGCTCTTTAAAATATTTTATTTGTAATTTTTTAATTGTAGTCAGTTACTTAATAAAACACAAACAAAAGAGGTATATAACATATAGGCATTAAATAATATTATAAGCAGATATGGGGAAGCGGAGTTCGAGAAAAAGAAAAAAAAAGGAGGATGAACCGGAGTCTGGTGATGCAGATAGGGAGACAGATGAGGTAAGGTTGGTAGAAACGGATATGTCCTCTTCGGACAGTGATGAAGAAATAAGCAATGCAGATAGGTACAAGCCTTATTATGTTACTGACTATATACGCAGATATCCGGAAGAAATTAGCGGCACTGAATTTGTGGTTTTTGTTGAGTCATCAGACATCCAGAAACCAATTGGAACAAGAGATCTTCTTTCTTTGTCAACTTGTTTAAAGCGCTTTAACAAAGGCGTCAAATTTTTAAGAAATATCAATAAGTTTAAGATAGGTATTTATTTTGAAAAACCAGACTTGGCGAATGCCTTTTTAAATAATAATACCTTCTTGAAAGAATACAAATTCAAAGCCAGTATTCCTGCTGCTACAACTGAAGTGTCCGGAGTTATAAGAAATGTACCTACCATTATATCAAACAAGAGAATATTTACTATGATAACAAGTACAAAAAAAATAATAACAATAAAAAGAATAATGAAAAAAATAAATGTGACTGAGGGTTTTATATTACAACCTACAACTACAGTAATAGTGACATTTGCCACTTCCATTTTGCCAAATCATATAGATATTGGTGGTTGGAGACATGATGTGTCTCAATATATACCACCAGTTAAGCAATGTTACAAATGTTTGAGATACGGACATTTGGCAAAATATTGTAAAAATTCTGAAAAATGTAGTATATGTAAAGAAAATCATAACTATAAGACTTGTACAGTTTCTATCGAAAAAGCTACTTGCATTCATTGTGATGGCAATCATACTAGTGTGTCTCCAATATGCCCAGTTAAAAAACAGAAAATCATTGAAAATAGAAATAAATATAAGCCTGCTTCTTATGCAGATATTACAAATCCTTTAAATTTTCCCAAATTAGAAAGTAAGACAAAAAATAATGTAATTTGTTTACACTGCTCAATACTGACAGCAAGTGTCTCTCATTATTAGTTGAAACCATAACTAAATGTGTTTCTTTGCATAATACTCAAAATACTTCTATAAATTCTAAAAGTGTTTTAGAGGTCTTAAAAAATACTTTTGGTAAGCAATCAAATCCCCACAATTCACCCCCAATCAATTGAATATCGTACAGTGGAATGCTCAAAGCTTATTAAGCAATCAACTTATTTTTACGAAATTTCTTTATGACCATTTTATTCATATCGCAATTATATGTGAAACATGGCTAAAGCCTCAGAAGCAGTTTAAAATCAAAGGTTATCATATTGAACGTAATGACTGTGGCAACAAGCATAATGGTGTTGCTATTTTAATCCATACATCATTAAAATATCAAAAAGTAACATCTTATTTTGACAACTCTCTTCAAACAATTGTAATACATTTAGAACTAAATCAGAACACTATTTCAATAGCCAGTATATATTGTCCAACAAATTGTATTCCCAGTTTCTCTAAAAATAAGTTTAAACATTTCTTGAATTCTCTCCATAGGCCGACGATTATAGCTGGTGACTTCAATGCTCATCACTCAATTTGGGGATGTCCGTTATCGGATTCCAGAGGTAAGGATATTCTTGAGTGTTTAGATGAATGCAATTTAGTCCTGTTGAATGATGGTCAGGTCACAACTGTCGGTTCTCATTCTTGGAGACCCAATGGTTTGGACTTGACTATGGTATCTCCTTCATTAGCTCTTCGCTGCGAATGGTCAGTACACGACGATCCATTGGGCAGTTATCATTTGCCAACATTTACTAAGATTACATTCAATAGTAGTTCACAATGTTTTAACTCTCAAAACAATTTTCAGGATGAAAATGATTTTAACAATTGCATTAATCATAGATTACTTGATTGGAAGTTGTATTCTTCAATTGTTAATAAGGATTTAGATAATTTTCAATGTAACCCTATTAGTAATCCAATAGATTCATACAACTCTTTTTGTCAAATCATTTTGACAGCTGCACAAAAGTCAATTCCCTCTCGTACCTCTCGGTCCGAATCACGTAACATTGCTACTCAAAACTTAAAATCAAAATATCGAACAGTTCCTTGGTGGAATAGTAATTGCGCTAAAGCTGTCCAGGAAAGCAAGCAAGCCTATCTTGATTTTAAGAATAATCCTTCTCAAGAAAAATATATTAATTTCAAAAGATTACAAGCTGCTAAAAAACTTACCATTAAGAGAGAAAGACTAAGTAGTTGGATAGAATTCTGTACAAAATTAAATCGATTGACACCAGTTTCAGTAGTATGGGGTAACATGAGAAAACTTACACATAAAACATATAAAAAGCAAAATAGTGATTTTTCGTGGGTCAGTGATTTTTTACGTAAATACACGCCTGACTTTGTGCAAAATAACAGGCCAATTGTGAAGGACAATAGTTTACCAGATAATCAGTCATTCCTCACTGATCCATTTTCTTTTGACGAATTAACTGCAGCTCTGAAATCTAGAAAAAACACTGCTTGTGGATTAGATAGTTTATCGTACAAGATGTTTCAGCTACTTAACACTGACAATCTTTATAAGCTTTTACAAATTTATAATATTTTATGGCAAGATTGCACAATTCCTCCTAATTGGAAAATGGACTGCTTGGTTCCTATTTTAAAACCTGGAAAAATTGCATCTCATCCCGATTCTTATCGTCCTATCGCTTTAACGTCTTGTGCTGGTAAATTATTTGAACAGCTAATCAAACAAAGATTGGAATTCTTCATAGAAAAGAACTCAATTTTACCTTTAAACCAGTTTGGGTTTAGGCGAGGACTTTCGGCTCAAGAAAGCTTAGCACATTTTTTTTTGGACGTCACTACAGCTCAAAAGAATATGGAGTATACAATAGCAGTGTTTTTTGATATAGAAGGTGCATTTAATAACGTTAATCATGGTATTTTGTTTGAATCTCTATTATCTTTCTTACCTGTAAAAATTGCTTATTGGATATATGCTTTTCTCACGGATAGAAAAGTGTATGTCAAAATAGATAATAAATTTTTAGGCCCTAGATTTTCGAGCAAAGGTGTATGTCAAGGAGGCATCTTGAGTCCTATTCTGTATATTTTGTATATAAGAAAACTAAATTCCATTCTTAATAATAATTTAGTCAACAATCTTCAGTTTGCTGATGACCTTGTCATTTATTGTAAAGGTACTAATGTATTAGATATTCAATTAACATTAAATAATAATCTAGTGAAGCTGGCAGATTACTTCTCAGAACTTGATTTAAATGTTAGCCTTTTAAAAAGTAAAGTTGTAATATTTTGCCCAAAATACAGTTCTCTACCTCTAATTAATATTACATACAGCAATCATACTTTGCCTATTGATAATTCAGTTAAATTCTTGGGTGTTATTTTTCACGAAAATCTTACGTGGGATTTATATGTTGATTGCTTGGTGAGCAGAGCTTTAAAAGCCACTAATGTAATTAGGTCCGTTACTGGATTGAAATGGGGTGCTGATCCTAAAATTGTGTTAATGCTTTATAAAGCTTTGGTCAGAAGTCATTTTGAGTATGCTTTCTTTTGTTACGCTTCCGATCCAAAATACATAGATATTATTGATAAAATACAGAATAAGAACTTACGATTAATACTAGGTGCTATGAACACTTCCCCAATAAATTCTATGCAGGTCGAATGTCATTTACCACCAATGGTTATTCGCTTTGAATTTTTAAAACTTAAATTTCTTTTTAAACTCTTATCACGTTCGAATAATGATCTTTTAAATAAATTAAATGTATGTTCCACTAACACTTTTCTTTCAAAGAATTTCTCACATTTTATAAGTTTAAAAGAACAATGTAATATATTTTGTAGTACTACTTTACATTGTTATAGTGGCTCATATGCTAGTAAATTCTGTGACATTCATATTGTCCTACATAAAGATTTTAAAGATAAATATGATGTTTACGAAAGTCTACAGGCTTGTAATGATTATCGATCAATTTATACAGATGGTTCAAAGACGAATGTAAGTGTTGCAGTAGCTATGTATGATGCAGGTAGTAAAACTGGACATAGTTTTAAAATGTGCCAAAATGCCAGCATATTTTCTGCTGAGGCGAATGCTATAATTGTAGCTCTTAACTACATTCAACAGTTCAGCCAATACAAAAAATGGATTATTATTACTGACAGCATGAGTGTGTTGATGGCTTTGAGAAATCCTTCCTTTTCATCAGTCACAAATCATTTAATATATAATATCCGAGAGCAGATACATCATTTAAAAATAAATTATCAAATAGACATTATATTATTTTGGACTCCAGCTCATATCGGTGTATATGGAAACGAGGAAGTAGATAAACTGGCCAAAACTATGAACACTCTAGACGTACCTATAAAAAACATATCAATTTCATATACTGATTGTACAGCTCTAATCAAGAAAGAAATATTGAAGCTATGGGAAGAACACTGGGATAGTACTTTGCTCATAAAAGGGAAGTGGTATCGAGAAATAAATAATAAAATAAAACAACCCTGGTTCAATAGACACAATTACATAAACAGAAGATTTTTTACTATTATTTGCCGTTTGCGAATTGGGCACGGTCGATTCAATGACCATTTGTACCGGCTAGGCATGACTTCTTCCCCATCGTGCAACTGGTGCAACACCACCTTACCTCAATCTCTGCATCACCTTTTTTACGAATGTCCAATTTTTGCCCTGCAAAGAAACATTTTATTAGAAGAAATTTCAAAAATAATGAAACACCAGCAAGATCTACCGCGCTCTTTACAAAAACTTCTTTCCATTGAAAAATGCTTTGAAGCAATTTATGAATATGTAACCTCTACGTTTGGCGATTTGTGAATTCAAAAGAAGAATGAATAACAATAGTTTATTGCATACAGACTAGGCTGTATGGTTGACGCCTTTGCCTTTCCCAAATGGGATAAACAAAATTAAAAAAAAAAAATGTACAAAGATTTTTCGTGGATTTTACCATAATATAATTTGTGGATTATACGGTGAACAACAAACTATTATTGTTTTTTGATTTACTTAATAAAATGTCTTACAACTCAAAGCTTATTAATTTTGAGACGGAATTACAACACAATCTAAAAAAGTTTAAAGGTAATTTCTTTAAATATTGTAGGTCACATGCTTACTTATAATTACGAACAATTTCGGTTATTTGCGTTTGGCGACTTAGACCAATACCAATATTAGCTAACCTTGCCATCGAAATTAACAATGTTACTAACTGTATGAATAAATAAATGAAAATAACACAACGAAAGTTAATAAAATAATCGGATTTTCTTTAGTATTCGGCGGCAGTGGGATAATTCTAAAAAAATTAACCTAACCAACTCTAAGGTAAGGTGATCTGAGGCAAGTCTAGGTGGTCAAAAAAAGACATTTGCTATTTCTTTCTAACATTCGTGTTTACAAAAGTTTTTAAATTGAGATTTTTCAAAGACGATGCATTTTATTTATTTTAGATAGAACTGGAAGAATAGAAGCAACTGGATTATGATTCAGGTCATCACTGCCTATCAATAGTAAAAAAATTCTTAGATACTGGTGCTGCAGACTGTTAAAGCTAACCCAAATGTTATCAATTCTATTATATTTGTGTCTTTACATTTTGTTTCAATCAATAAATCAGGTCATTAAAAATCTCAACTCAGGTGCAACAAAACATCTGTTATTAATTTTTTACATTTTAGTTATTAGTTACATGTAATATATTTTTGTAATCTATATCTTAATTTCTGTTGAGATATTGTTGTTGAGAATCTTGTGTTATGCACAAGGGAAGTAGCGGGTCATTCCCAACACAAATGTCTTCGGATAATAAACGCTTTATTATTGTTATTATTATAACTTGCAACTTTTTAGTCAGCCCTTTTGCCACTCTCCAGGTTTTAAAACTGAAGAGTTATACCGACTGACTAGCGATGCCAAGATTTTGATGTGTCGAGTGAGCCTATTGTACTCCTAAACAGGTCTTAGTAGGGCAAATGCAGCTTTAGTTTCCTTCATTCTACTGTCCATGTCTTTGTCCGCTCCTCCCTGAAATGAGTCACAAGCACAACACATTACATATTTGAACACCCATCATAAGCTTATCAATGGTTGACAACCTGCTTAACTTGAGCAATTGTTAGCCGAGCATACACATTTTTATCCATGTAATGGTACATTAGTTTTTCAAATATTTGCTTTTTGGTTCATGTCTCACTTTATTTTACAGATATAATTCATGATTTTGAAGATTTGTGTATGGAATCTGCAGATTATAAAAACCAACTCATCACACAAAAAAAGAAATGTGAAAGGTAAAAATCCATATTCATAAATCTCAACAATTACAGAAGATCTTATCTAAGCTATCTGAGCAAGTAGCAGATGTAGCATCTTGATATTTTTGTTAAGGCATCTTTAATAGCGCACTCAAACTAAGTAATTTCCAGAGGGAGGTGTGTATACACAAATTATGTATATACTATTCACATGATTATTGATAATTTTATATTTAACACAAATTATCAAATTCCACACAAGGCAATTGTTTGTTCAATAAAAACACAAGCTACCTATGTCCTTTTGTACCTTAAGCAGCAGATTTTCCAGTGAAAGAACTTACAATACGTAGTTTTCTAAAGGTAAATGGGCATTGTGTTCAGTCTGTAATCTCCATATGATAAAAGATATAGCGTTATAAAAAATTTGAAATATGTAAGTAGTAAAATTATTTTTTTAATTCCTAATAAAATTTCTTTTTCACAGACCCTGACTATTTATATGGGAGATTTGAAAATTAATTGTACAATTTCGATTTTCAATGCCGCCATGACTTTTAGATGACTATGTTTACATGGGTAGGTTTCGCCTTGATAGATATTGACCGAACACAGTGTATAATATATTTTTTTTTACATATAGATAGAATATACACTTGGGTAATCCAATAGGATTATATATTAAGACAGACAATTATTTTGTCTTTAGTCCTCACTAATCATCGTTTTTTTGTTTTCAGTAAAACATGTGATAGCTCAGAGGCGTTTAAAAAGATTATTGAGTCTAAAGAAAAAGTTATTGAGACAAAAGATAAAATCATTCAGCTTGTTGGTAAGCATCTAAAGAGTAGTGAAACCTTGTTCATCATTTACAGTATTAGATATAGATAAAAGGATAATATGTAAAGGCAGAAACAAACTATTGTGTCGTGGTGTGTATGTGGGTTGTACGCGTCACAAACGCGTCAGAAGTGTATCAGTTGCATACATTTAATATGGCTAGAAACACATTATTACAGTGTGTTGTGTCGTGGCGCTAATTTGTTTCTAGCCATATAAAATGTATGAAACCGATACGCTTCTGATGCGTCACAACACAACACGACACAATAGTTTGTTTTAAGCTTTAGACATGCAAAATACCATTCATATTGGGGACAAATTGTCGTCAACAATAATCAACACTCCCCTTTAGAGACAACTAATTTCTGACTCAGAAAATTGGAAATTCAGACTGACTATTATAAGTGCATCCTTGAGTTTAGTTGCCTGTCACAATGGGCAAAAAAAATTATCGCTTTAATAGAAGCTCATTCATATAATAAACATAAAGAAAAAATTGCTTTTCGAATAACTATAAAAACAAACAAGATATAAGGTATTAAAGATTTTTCTCCATCTCTTTCTAGCAAAACGGCAATTTACATGGAGTTTATATGGCCGTACTCAACAGTCATTGTTGAGTACGGCCATATAAACTCCAACCAAAGCACGGTTGATGTTGGATCTCTCTGTTTAATCGCTTTCAAATTTACAGCTTATAATGCTTGTATCTAATGTATTTCTAAGTCGATTTAAATTCTAATTTCACACGATTTTATCTTTTTCTACATTAAATTATAATTCAGTCATCATAATTTTTCAGCCACAACACTTACGAGACTGTATGAAACCAAGAACTGGAATATCATAAATGATGCCTTCCGAATCATATGCGGCGATACAATAGATGAAATCAAATCAGAAGTGAGTGATATTGATTCGGATAAAGTCAAGAGTGAAGACGAGAAAGTAGATTCAAATATAAGTCTGAACAAAGAAAGCTCACTGGAGGATGTCTCGTTCAACGACGAGTCTGTATCGGAAATAGATGCAACACCGACTGGCAGAAAAAGTCCAATAATACAATCTAAAACACTTCGCAACGGCAAGACGACCTATTCCTCTGATTACCGTGATAAGAAGAAATGTCCAGATAGTTGGTATGATAGTGTTTGTCACAGTTTCAGATTCCATATAGAACTAGATATACACTAACATTGCATACACTGATAAAGCTACACAGGTACATAGACTTAATTATTGAACTGCAAATCAATTGCTGGTTTCGATTTTATTAAGGTATCTCGCATACTTAAGACAGGGTGTCGACTTGTCCACAACCAATTTGTCAGTGGTTTGTTGGTCATTACGGAATTTTACCGAAATGTACGGAATGACGCGTTGATGGCGCCACCGTGGTGCCATAGTGAGACAGTGGGACGGTGAAGTGTAAAATAAGGATTTGCCAAAATGTTTCATTTTTTAACTTCACAAGATGATCCTACAAAAGTGCTGTAATGATTGCTATTTTCTATTGCACTGGTAAAGGAGATTATGTATTTCTCATCAAAAATCTTAGAACGTGCGAAACCTACCTTTTATGCTCAATTACAAAAAAAAAACAATTCGATGTAATGAACTAATAATTGTTGCACTTCTATTACAACTTACGTAGTAGTTCTTAGCCTCTCTTCTAGCTTTCATAAACCTTATTTGATTTTCCAGCACAATGTATAGGATTCACACTATAATATTTTAACTACCCAAAATATTATTATCAGGCCTACACCAGAAAATAAAGCGATAAAGCTCAGCTTCCCAACACCATCGAGGAGCAAGGGTGGCGGGAGATACAGACAGTCGCGTTTGAATCTCGTGAAACTCAAACAGACTAATATTATAGACCTGACCAGATCACCGGAGCTTATGGGGCAGAGTAATTCTCAGGTGGCGTGCAAAGTACAGGTTTGAATTTGTTTGTTTAATTGTACTTGGACTTTTTCTTGTTTGCTGCAGATAGTGACGTCACAGAATATATAATAGTACTCCATACAGAACGGCCACTCACCTCCCCGCACTCATTTCAAATATCTCATCCCACCCCGCACTTCGTTGTAGACATCACTGACACATAAACAAGGGCGCGTGCGATCGCTTGGGCGAGGAGACGCGAGCACCGGCCGATAACAGACAGCGCTATGCGGGTAAAAAAGAAGGCAGTCGCTGCACTTCTCGCGTCATTTCGATTGATAACCGCGCACTCAGCCCTACTAGATTCCACGCACACATTTGCGCGTATACAAACGTCATTTGCTTAAGTAGTAGTAATAGGTAATTGATTTGCGAACGTTGTATGGAGTGTCCGGGGTGTGGCGACGCGCAAGCGAGTCTTATGGTACCGAAAAATTCCGAAACATCACATATATTTTTTATAATAATTATAAACTTATTACCCTTTTCCTCATGAACACGTAGAGATTACTTATACCTACAGGTTTGTACGGAACCCTCGGTGCGCGAGTCCGACTCGCACTTGGCCGGTTTTTTTGAGGTAGAGAGATGAAATTAATAACAAATTGTTGCAACTTTAGGGGATTTTTATTGGATATAAAATATTAGATGTGAAACAATGTCCGATAGATGGCGTCCGTGCACGGAGATGCATTCATGGAGACGCTCGCCATAGTTGAACAAGCGCCACATTTTCTGAGTTTCACACACCACAGACGGAACACGCTTAACAATTTTCGGGGCCACAGTACCGTGTTCCCGAAAATTCTTAACCCACTTCAAAATTCTCCCGCGGTTGGGAACACGCGGAGGGAGATCGAAGTGCGTGCGGAATGCGCGCTGTGTATTAACGATTGAGTCGTTATAACGAACAAGGCCTCTACGGCGAACGCGGATGTTGAATGCTCCAACACGCCATTGCAACTAACTAAAGTCTGATTTTTAATTCGACAGAATTCTGACATTTCAGAAGTGCTGCCAACATTGAAAAATTCTCACAAAAAAGGGAGAACATTTTATTAAAATAAACCTTTCTTGAATTTATTGTTTCAATTAGAAAAACTAAGACTTAAAAAATTACTGATAATTTTGAAATGGTAATTACATTGTTTAATATCACATTATTGAAGTTACAATAATTGGCAAGGAAATTATTTTTCTATTACTGGGATCCCTGTTCAATAATCCATAGGCTGCCAACCTTTTTTAGAAAAACCTCTTCGTTTGTAAAATTTTTGCTTCTTATAGGAGCCAATATAACATAATGTCAAATATAAAATTAAAAAACTATTTACGCCGCGTCATGCACCGCGGTCCGAGTTGCGCAAAGTGAAACAATTAATATTAGAGGGCATATAATATCACAGCTGAAAAATGGCAAGAATGCATAAACCTTATAAAGAGGAGGATAAAATGTGCCCTCTTAATAATCTGCTGGATAGTGTATGTGATTCTTTTATAATCTGTGTTGATGATGATGACGACAATAATGATATAAGTGATGATGATTAATAAATATTTTTATTTGAGAAATATGTTGTTTTACTCCATTTTTCCATTAAGCACTTAAAATGTACATTATAACTAGTGTGCACTGAGTGCACAAAACAAATGTACTACTATTTACAATGTCATTACTTGATCTAATTCTGTTTCATATTTTTTGTTATTAAATATTTAAAAAATTCTAAGCAGAAAAGGTTATTGATACCTGATTTGTCTATGGATGACATATGTCAGAATTCCGTCGAATTAAAAATGAGACTGTAAACTACCCGTCACGCACTACACAATGAGAAGTGCGGCAATGTTGTGCGACATCCGTTCCCAAAGTTACTCCGATTACAAAAGTGGTCTTTCATTCTCCGCTACTCTGTATCTATCTATTTATAATATATAAAGCTCATATACATATTACTTTACCTGCCAAACGAGAAAGATATTAACTTCTCTGTTGAAAGGAGGAGTGATGCTCCTCTTTTCTATTATCCGCTCCAGCGGAAATCGTTTCGAAATTTAAAAATGTCTGTCTACCGTATTGAGTTTTAAAATCTCAAAAAAGAGTACTCTGGAACGGCAACGATAACATTTGAAGCGCTCTTTGACATCACGTTCTGTATATAAAAATGACACTCTCGGTTATCATACGATGAAGGGGTTTGACGTTATCTACTTTGATTCATGTCTGTGGTCGCGATTGCGAGCGTTCTTAGGCAACGGTAACCTCTCAACGCCATATGGACCGTCTGTTTGCTGTTTCCATTTTCTCCGTGTCCTGTAAACTGTGTAGGTCACACAGTTTACAGAAAGAGAAAATGGAAGCTTTTCGCCGTATTTAAAAATGCAATGTTTGCTGTTATTAATCGCCTTCAATTATTACTACATACAAAAATGTTTCTATTTTAATGTCCTTTTGTGACTTTTGAATCAAGATTTTTTTAAAATATTTTCTTGTTATTTTTTTTTTGTTATACAGGATTACTTTTTTATTACCCAGGAAAATTTAAGGGACGCTTCACGCCATAGTAGTAGAATGATTTAAATATTAATAAAAAAATAACTCACCTACTTAATATTATATGAATTTTTTAAAATATCCAAAAACTGCTGCAGTAAATTAGTAATTAGTATTTTTAGAGATTTTTCTTATATATTCTTTATTGTACACACATTTTTAAATAGAAACATATTATACAACAAACATGTACAAGGGCGAGCTTATCTCTTGAAGAGATCTTTTCCAGCCAACCCTAGCAGAAGTGTAAAATTAAGTAGATGCGGGACGAGGTGTACATTTATAAATTTACCTTACTACTATTATAAGTAACATACACACACACACACACTCTTTTTTTTACTTTTTTTAAATTTTTTATTTCATTTTTTTATTTTTTATAATAATGGATGTGTCCTGAAGCGTCCCTTAAATTTTCCAGGGTGAAAAAAAAATGTATTTATCATTTCTGTTAAATATTTCAGCCTTTAATTAAGAAAGAGTCGACAGACAACGATGACACCATACTGCCATCGCCCACCAGTGGTCCACTCACGTTTCCATCCCTGTAAGTATCCATTTAATGTTGTCACAAACACATCTGACAATATTAGATTGCATTGTATTGTGTAGTTCTATATTGCCGTAACATGCTTTATTCAAAACAAACTAACAATGAAACTCGTCAAACTTGGGATCTCGTGCTTAGCAGTCGCACTGCGACCAGGTTATTGGTTATATTGTCTAAGAAATCGATCTATTACGATCGCTTTGAATTTACTCATCATTGCCGCGTCAATACAAGACTGTTTCGACTGTCTGATAAAAAATGGCAATGAATGCACTTTGACTGACAATTAATCAAGGGAAAGGTGTGGGGTAAAACTTAAAATATGAAATTGTCCAGGTTAAAAAACACAGTCAAAAGCAGCCCCATGAAGAAGTCTCAACTAAGTCTGAAAGTGAAATCTGAAGGAAGAACATCGCCGAATGAAGGTGTAGAGAACGCACCAGTTAACGTAACTGACCCCTGTGAGGAGTCGGTGAATTTATTAAACCCCAAAATGAGGTGAGTGAAAACTGTTTTTTACACACGCCAGGGAAGCTCTTGGCCTTCATCCGTCTCACCTGATGGTAAGTGACGATAAGGTCGAAGGTGGAAGCGAGCTTCACCTGGACTTCTCAACAACTCAGGAACTGGCTATCTTACCCTTATTTGTCGAAACACAACAATGCTATTAACATTGTTATTATGGCGACAAACTTAGGTAAAACAATGGTTGCTAGCCAGGCGAGCTCAGAATACTTACCACAAAAACAAACCAAACAGAAAAATTTCTGCCCCGTGGGGAAGCGAATCCCGAACCTCTCGTTCAACACCCGGTGATCTTAACCACTAGACCACGAAGCTGATGTTACAATTTCAAGTTGGCCGACTAAATTGCATGGTATACTAATAGGTATACCGGCGTATTTAAACACAGGAAATAAAATCTCGCCATTCCTACACACAGGCCTTAAAAAGTAGATGATAATTATTATAACTTTTTACAACAAAGTTCCACAAAGTGTTACTGATTTGCCATGTGAAATAGACTCATAAGTAGATGTTATTATAAAGTCAACAATTATTTGTTGTATCATGCCAATGCCTGGTGTTAATTGTAGACTTTTCTCGTTTTAATCTAAAAAAAATATTCTTGTGTACAATGCGATTCAAATAAGAGTAGGAAAGTCAATGACCTCCATCTGTCAAATGTCGCTTAAAATGTACGGTTTGCAAAAAAACTTATTCTCAACAAGAACGTTGTATTAAAAATGTCTTAAATATTTTTTTACGTTTTACTATTAATTTAAGTATTTAGTCATAATTAGTTTTTCAAAACCATACCATGACCTTTTTAATTTTTTTTCCATTGTTATTTCCATTGATTCTGATTATTGTTTTTTCTCACTCAGTCTTAATAAATAAATATTATTAAAAATCTGATCTTTTTATTTCTCTCAATCTTAGAAAAAAAAATATTTAAAAAAGTCTGATCTGTTTTTCTCACTTAATCTTAGTAAATAAATTTTATTAAAGAAAAACTTTTCTTGCTTACCCTACCTGATTTGAATTGACAGCTATGACTTCACAATATGGCGCCAAGTCGGTCCTATTCTTAGTTGAATCGCATAGTAAACAAACATTTCTGCCTATGTATGGTAACGAAATGTCGGTGCTTCTGTTAATGCCGACAATTTCTTCTTCTAATCAGCTAAAAGATGTCCAGAATGGGTGCGGGGAGGTAAAAAAATTTGGATGATTCAAAAGACCAAAATAAAACAAAGCTATACCTACTTACTTTTTCTAACAGGTTCATAAGTGAACTTAAAGAAAATTCCCCGATAATAATGAACGCGATCGACGCAGATGAAACGCATTTTGAGATAGCATCCAGCCTGTCGATACTGGAGCAAGTGGTGGACCAAACTGTGCAGTGTAACGACAAGAAATGCAGGTTAGTCCTTATTAGTCCTTACCTAGCCATCCTTACTTACCTAGCCTATCCTTACGTACATCCATCCTTACCTAGCGCGCCCATATGGGCAGGGAGAACATCGGGGGGGTTTTAGTGGGTAGACCTGGCCCTCTGCCGGGTTAGTCCCATACACTCTCGCCGTCTAGCCAACGGCGGGTACGGTGTAACTACTTTCGCTGTAACGTCTATACATCTATATCTATATTCTATACAAATAAATAAAATTGAAGTGTCTGTTTGTAATGTCAAAATAACAAGTTTTTTACAAAATGGGTATGAATGTATATCTGGTACCTATAACAAAAACACAATTTAAACATTTTTCGTCTGTCTGTCTGTTTGTTCCCGCTAATCTCCAGAATGGCTGGACTGATTTTGACGGGACTTTCACTAATAGATAGCTAATTATATAAGGTATAACATAGGCTTTATATAACATAGACTTTTTATCAAGATCTTAATAAAAATTGCCTATAATAATCAAAATGCTGCCCAAAGTTAGAAAGAAGAAGAAAGAAAGAGAAAGAAAAAACATTTATTCACTGCTTTACACATCAGTGTTCTTCATTAATTAATTAAAACTAGCATAAAACAAACTTAAGATAGCTTAAATAAACTTAAGATAGTGGTGTTTCGGCAGTGAAAAGGCTACGACTCAGCCAAGATGCTGCATCGTAACGATGCAGCGCTGATTTTCAGTCGTACCCGTTCAGGATATTACACCTTGGTTCCGGTCAAGATACATGCATTACTATCACATGATTATCAAACACAGCCACGCGATGCCGTGGCTCAGTACTTGCAGTTCATAGTACACAACGCCATCCACAGGATGGATTCCCAACATAGATTTAACCATACGTTGTGGCAATAAATCGTACTGGTATCTATCAGAATTAATTAAACTTACAAATAATTACAAACTACTTAATTCTACAAATAATAAAATATTGAGGTCAATTAATTTAAAGGAAGACATAACAATACAACCCGAGGAAATACCGTGAAGATACAGTCTTTTCTTTCTTTCTTTTAAAATGCTGCCCAAAGTTACTGTTCCACGCGGACGAAGTCGCGAGCACAGCTAGATATACATATTTTTTGAAACATGACAGTATCAATCATTCTTAATACACTTTTTTCATTGCAACTACAGCCCCATCAAACGGCCTTTAGAAGAAAACAAGAATATTGTGAATGTTCCGGATCGGGAAGACGTCGAGTCCAGTATTTCTCTGCTGCGACCCGCCGCCAGCGCGAAGGCGCTTGGTGAGAATAAGCTGCAAAAGTATGTATATAATCCTAATATTTATTCAATCATCCAAAATAATATTGTGCTATGGCGATTGAATTGTACATCAAAAGGCTATATGGATTCAAAATATAATAGTATACAAATACCAATTATTCAATAAATCTGCTCACGTAATACTTGATTGTTTTTTTATTGATCGCTACAGAAACATCATTGGCCCTCAAGAAGACATATACAAGGAGCCAGTGGCAAGGAAGAAAGCTGAGAAACGTGCCTTACCAGGGTGGAGCTGCAACGAGTGCAAAAATGTATGTATGGGTATAATGTCGCTCAAGTGTCAGTCGAACTGGGTTTTGCATAATATCTTACATGATTGTAATTATCAGGCAATAGATTAGAAAATGAGCATCGGTGGCGCTGTGGACTCGGCACTTGCCTTCCAATCGGGAGGTCGGGGTTCGAGGCCCGCCATGTACCAATGTGTTTTTCGTTTCGAATTTCATATGTACATTTGTCTGACGCTCCTACGGTGAAGGAAAACATCGTGAGGCAACCTGCATACATCTGCGAAGAAATTCAATGGTGTGTGTGAAGTCGACCAATCCGCACTGGGCCAGCGTGGTTGACTAAGGCCTAATCACCCTAACATAGGGTAGGCTCGAACCCCTCGGTGGGGACGTGTATGAGCTGTGATGATGATGATGAGATTAGAAATGCACACTCTGTGAAAATTTTAACTCTAAATCTATCTATAGTCTATTAATTCGACGGAATTCTGACAGATGTCATCCATAGACAAATCAGATATAAATAACCTTTTCTGCTTAGAATTTTTGTAATATTTAATAATAAAAAATATGTAACAGAATTCAAGATTCAAGATCAAGTAATGACATTGTAAATAGTGTTTGTTTTGTGCGCTCAATGCACACTAGCTAGAATGTAAATTTTTAAGTGCTAAATGGAAAAACAGAGTAACACAATATATTTCTCAAATAGAAATATTTATTAATTATCATCACTTATATCATCATTGTCGTTATCATCATCAACTCGGATTATAAAAGAATCACACACACTATCCAGCAGATCATTAAGAGGGCATATTTTATCCTCTTCTTCAATAATATGGTTTATGCATTCTTGCCATTTTTCAGCTGTGATATTATATGCCCTCTAATATTAATTGTTACACTTTGCGCAACTCGGACCGCGGTGCATGACGCGGCGTCAATAGTTTTTTAATTTTAGATTTGACATCTTGTTAGATTGGCTCTTAGAAGAAGCAAAATTTTTACAAACGAAGGTTTTTCTAACAAACATTGGCAACCTATGGATTATTGAACAGGGATCCCAGTAATAGAAAAATAATTTCCTTGACAATTATTATAACTTCAATAATATGATATTAAACAATGTAATTACCATTTTAAAATTATCAGTAATTTTTTAAGTCTTAGTTAAAGCTTTGTGTTGTAATTTCTTGATGGAACTCCATGGTACATCATCGTCATACATCATCATCGTCAGGCCTGACGATGATATATCGAAACCGGTCGCAATAATTTAAACATAATAAAGATTCAAGTGGAACTTGTGAAATTAGTGTTTTAATAACAAGATTTTCTTAGTTTTTCTAATTGAAATCTTAAATTCCATAAAGGTTTATTTTTTATTTTGCTCAAATGCTCTCCCTTTTTAGGGCGAGTTTTTCAATGTTGGCAGCACTTCTGAAATGTCAGAATTCCGTCCAATTAAAAATCAGATTGTAGCTCCTGCCCGCGTCTGCGTTTGCGTGATATTAATATTTAGGTAGCTTATTTTTTATGCAATCTGCTTATATCCTTCCCCACAACTCAAACTATCTCCATACCAAATTTCATCTAAAACGGCTCAACGATTATTGATTCCCCATACAAACTTCCATCCCCCTTTTCACCTCTTTAGGAAAATTTCTGTGATAAAAACTATCCAATGTCCTTTCCCGGGACTCAAACTATCTTTATACCAAAGGACAATGTCGAAAATCGCCCCATGACCAACAAAGATTTGATTTACATCATAATTATATGCATATTTTATAACACTCATAACAAATATATGTATATATTCGACGGACAAATCAAAAATATATAAAAGTAGTACTTTCAGAAACAAAACCAAATGAAGTAAAATATACGAATGGTTTTTGTTGCCTTTGCTCGACTGAATAGAATTGAGTCGATTTTACGTAGGTATGGACGTTTATTTATTTGTATAAATTATGTTATTCATAAAATCTTTCACAATTTACCACGTAAATTATTAAAACATAACGTCAATTGACTACTCACGCACTGTCGCTTGTTAGTTCGTTGTGTTTTTGACTTGCTTTATAATTTCGAGATTTCTTGTTCTTTACTACATGACTATAATAACGTTCTTTCATTGATTGCAATAATTTTTATTTTAATAATTGTATAGGTATGGACTGTGTGTATTGCTCTAACGAAATAAAGTGTTACTTCAACTAACCTCAAAGTCTAATTCATTTTGATATATAATTCGATTTCGAAGCTTGTCCGTAGTATTTATGGGGAAATGCATAACTTTTTACAACAAAGTCCCACAAAATGTAACTGACTTGCCTTTTGATAAGTTTAAAGCGCATGTAAAAAAGACTCTGATGAGTAAAGGATATTATAAAGTTAACGATTATTTACAAGATGCCAATGCCTGGTGTTAATTTGAAGAAATTATTAATGATAATAATGTAATAATCGTGTTGTTGTGTATAACTATTCATTAAGTAGTATTGGTAACGTTGTACTAAGAAGAGAACTGACAAATCTACATTTGTTATGGAAGTTGAGCTCAAATTTTTGCCTTGAGGTCAGCTTCCAATTGACGACTCTGTAACAATACAGGGAGAAAAAAAATAGCCCTTGCTGGTTTTCTTGCTGGTTCTTTCCAGTACAAGGTCTCCCGCCGTAGACTTGTGAACCATTGGCGTAGCTTCCTTGACTTTCAAAAGAGATTGTAAAATCCAAGTTGAATAAAATATTTTGATTTTTGATTTTTTTTTTTGATTTGATGTGGACGTACAGTATTTACTAATGTCTAATTATACGAGAAACATTTTTTCACTTCTGTTGGTATTGGTGCGAACAATGTATGAACGCAGAGCAATGTCCTTTGATCTTAATCGCTTCAGCGGCTTAAGCGTGAAGAGCTAACATACAGACGGACTTTCGCATTTATAAAATTAGTATTGATTCTCAATGTAAACTTACAGCTAGATCTAGCCAACACGCTTACAGTGTAACTCGATAGTGCTCTTTGTATATTCTCAATCACAACCGGAGGGAGACTGTATACCAGGGCGGTCTTGTAACTGTCACTAATCGATCAATTATATGAAAATGAGTGGATTAATCAATAATCGATATTTCTGCAACGAATTGGATAGTTGCTTTTGTTTTGTTTACCTTTGCGTTTTAATATTGCTTGTCAGTTAGATGCGTTTTGTTATCAATATTCACTGAAATAGTAAAATCAATTTTTCTTTCTTTACAAAAGTTATAGAAATTCCTTAATTAAAGAAAGATTGGTAAACTACTCGTAGTATCGTTTACATAATATACAAAATACAGTATCCTACATTTCATATTTTAATGGGTACCAGGCTTGCCAATTTTCTTTGCACTTTAAAACCAAATATGTATATCAGAAACGGATCCCTAAATTGAAAAATGGTGTTCTGAACCTTACATTATTTTTTAAAGACCTTTTCAACAATACCTCACACTATGGGTGAGACGAAAAAAAGAATTACTCCCACTTGCATGGGAGCTACCCTAAAAAAAATGTTTTTCTATATTTTTTCTACCACTTTTTGGGCATGATTAATATACATACCTATACCAAATAACAGCTTTCTAGTACTAATATAGTCTCTGAGTAAAACCGCGGACAGACAGACATGGCGAAACTATAAGGGTTCCTTGTTCACTACGGAACCCTGAAAACAATGCTCTTTGCAGTTCTACGCCGAGCTATACAAGGACGACGAGAGGATGCTGCTGCAGAAGATGGAGGAGTGTTCTAAGCATCGTGGCAAGCGGGATCCCACTCGGCCGAAGACGCCCGACGGATTCTGGAATCCTCGCTGGAGCGTACCACGAGACACTGAGGAGTTCAACCGCAGGAACAACGCGACGTAGGCAGCGGGGAACGGGGCCTCTTTTTTTGCAATCATTTATCAGGCGTCGAGCGTCGTCTGCGTTCTATTTCTACTCATTTTCGTTATGTTTTCAACGAAAATCGAGATAATAGTAGATTTTATAAGTGCACAAATCGAATCATTTTTATTTGAGACTTTTTGCAGCTTTGATAGTAATGTCGAGGATAAAATGGTTTCGTGGACGAGTTATAAACTCTGCTTTTCACTTCGATTGCGAGGAAATAAAATAGTAGTATAACATAACATTTTTTTAATTAAAATTCAAAGTAAAATTAGTACAGTTTTAAATACTGAAGAAAATTGTTTTTATGTCTTAAAAAACACATAAGGCAAATAAATTAAAGTAAATATAATAAAATAACAAATTCTATCTATGAACTTCTTATTGTGTTCGGCTGTATGGCTCATTTTCTTTGCCTTAATATAGATACGTTAATGCACTTGTGCACAAAATTCGATTTTGTGCAGCCTATATCCTGCGCAAATAAGCACTTTCGGAGCATGAGAAGTGAAAAATTTATTTTCGTCGTAACGTTCTACTGCAGGGGTTCCCAACGTTTTTCCCTATACGCCTCACCTAACATTATGCTAACATACTACGCGAACGATTGCTAAGATTAAGCAACGTTCGCTGTGGTCAGTCGTAGGATGGGTGACCAAAATAAAGAAACATCTCAAGCTCCTCCGTGCTTTGGAAGGCACGTTAAACAGTGGGTCCTGCGCCTGATCTCACCCTGGTTGTGTCGGTTAACCGTCCCATCAGACTACGCGAGTGAAGGAACAGAGAGTGCACTTGCGTATGCGCAGTCACTTGTGCACTATAATATCTCCTGCACAGATGGCTAGTCTCTGTGGAGATTGGCCGCAGTGACTGATTAGGAGGACATTATTATTATTAGTAGTCGGGGCACAGCGAAGATCATTTTCCTCAATGTACAATGTTATTTTTTAGTTACTAAAAAAATGTTGTGTGCTTGTTCAGACAAGCAAACTGAACAACTTTCACTATGGACCAACTTTGAAATCGCAAAAAAAATCAGCTGTTCCATACATCTAGGTTTAGTGAATGTTGAACATTTGTATGGAACAGCTGATTTTCGCTCGCTGCGACACAAACCCCCCCTCCCCCTTGGTTCACTCTACGCCCCCCAAGTGGGGCGCGCCTCACTGGTTGGGAAACCCTGTTCTACTGAATGTAATCACAACGAAATGAATAAAAATCGAGTGCATTCGATGCTCGACGACGGCTCGATAATTAAAAAAAATAGGACCCCAGATCATAGACCAAGGAATTTGTGTACTGCACTCCGGGACACCTGAATCGAGCCACCTTCCACATTTGGATAATATCGCCCATAACTGTTAAAAAATTTTCGGACATCCAAATTATGCAATTTCGTAGCTGACATGTTCATGTTCAGTCTAATGTGCTGATTATGAATATGCCAGCTGTATAATTGCATAAAACTTTTATGGACGATATAATCAAAAAGTGCAAATTGGCTCGATCTTAGGACAATCCTAAGTAGTATGCTGTCACTTCTTGTCCTTGATGGAAAGAATGGGACAGCATGCCACAATATTGCCCTGAGCTATAAGAAGGTTGGTAAAGTTAGCCATTAATTTATCAACGTGTGCCCTTATCGCATAAAACTTTTCTTTTTCTTACGTCATTTATAAGGAAATTAAGTACATTACTTAATATCAAGGTCTCTTTTCTTAAACTTTGGTGCGTTCAGAGCCTTCGCGCTTTAAACAAGTTTTCGGTCTAATCCCGTACTATAAGGAAATTAAGTAATGTAAGTTCTCTTTTCTCCAACTCGGGTGCGTTCAGAGCCTTCGTGCTCAGTACAGCTTTTCTCTCTAACCCCGCTCAATACCTCAGAGCGTGACGCTTGGATGAAACAACCGGCCCGTTCGATACCTAGCTTCGACCGACAGATCAAGTTACAACTGAACAACCGTCCGAAGTTGACGGTTTAAAAACGATCTAACGCTCATTACTAAACTCTTAGTTGATTGGTTGAATTTAGGACCGTAATATATTACGTCATCTACTAGAAATAGCGAGAAATGAAAAATTCATTTGAAAGATGGAGATTTAAGATATTATTGCCGCTATGCGGTCACTGCCTTAGATCGAGTTAAATAACAACCGACCAACTACACTCCAAGGTACTGAATGCACTCCTTTTGTAGTGATCTGTGTTTTGGATTGGTGATGACCCCAAATTATTCTCTTTAATGAACTTTTTAGTTACGCAAATTTGTTTATATTTTAAATAAACTTACGTGGATGATAACATGCGTGTAATCTAAACTTGTATATACCGGGTGTAACTTAACACCCCAATAACATTTAAGGGGCATATAAGTTAGATATTAAATGGACCTTCGGTGCTTGTCTGAGACCTGGAACCCCAATACTTTCAGAGTTATTTGATTTTAAACTGAAAGCAAAAACTTTTAAGTGACAACCTTAATCAGCTCTTAACACAAAAGAAATTTAAACATAAAATGCCACGTGACAGACGTGAGCGTAATATTCCTCCTACGTATACGTAGGGCTGTCGGCACTTAATAGCAAAAAATAATTAATTTAGTTTTAATGACGTGAGCGTAGTATTCCTCGTACACTTACGTAGGGTTATCGGCACTTAATACCAAAAATAATTTATTTAGTTTGTATGGGAAAAAAAGAAGGTTTGTTAGCGCTAATATTTTTCCTACAGAATCTCTACTTCTGATGGATACATACCCTTGAATGTTATTGGGGTATTCAGTTACACCCTGTATACTAGACTTGTATAAACTAGACTAGATATGCTGTGGAATATTGAGAAATTGTTTACTGTGTTACACAACTCATTTGCGGCCGAAATTAATAGGTACATAACTGAAACTTAATCGAATGGCCGCCGTTTTACTAACCGTTGTTATTTTGCTGAATTAACAAAAATATCTGGCCAACTAATCATAGATAGTCTCTCTCAGATTGAAGGTTAACTATTAATTTCGGCCGGGGGTTGTAGTGAGAGAGAATGAATCACAGACGTATAAAGGGAAGCAGCAACATAATTTTACTCAGACATTTGTCATATAAGTTATGTATATCGTTTTTACTTTCACTCCAAGGTGACATGATATATCGCTCTTTCTGTTTTTCGTCTATGGCGATCCTAACGCACACAAACATTTCCGAAGCCGTGGCAGACGTCACGTGACGTAGACGCCATCATTAGTTTTGTCAAAATAAGAGACAAATGGCGTTGTGACATTGTGTTATAATGTTTTGTTTTGTGATTATAAATAAAAGTAACTGGTAGTCACACAACGCAACCCTTAGGAACGATTTCTCTTTGAACCCGGCTTAGCCCAATTTCACATTCTTCATTGAAACATAAATAAAATCTACATAATTTATGCAGCGTGGAGATAATTTGTTTAGATTTTTTCATGGACTTCGAATATATTGGCGTATAGACGTACTACTCATTAAAATGTGACGCTATATGCACTGTCTCTTCTTCTTCTTCTTTTGTTAATGGCAATGTGTTATCTTGTGACAACAGTTCTGCCAGCGCTGCATCTCAGGCTTAGTATATGGACTGTCTACTGTGTATTAACCGAGCATGTGTTTGGATAATATAGGTAGTGAATTTTGGACTGTACTTTGACTTTTGTGATACTACTGTAGCTTTATTTAGTTAGATCCGACCACCTGGAACAAACACATTATAATAAAACATATACCTCTAAAACTTCATGAGACTATACGTTCTCGCTCTCACTGTCAGTCAGTTGGTCTATACGCCAGTACATTTTCTAAGTCTATGGATTTATCATACAACAAAGTGGGCAAAAAGTGAACTGCCCAGACGCCCCATTCTACTAATCAGTTACAGCCGAATCGAAACTGAACCGTTGCGATTGACCAATCAGAACGCCACATTATCGCGTCATCGAACAGTTGAAAGGCAATATAAGCGCTCCGATTGGTCGACCGCAACGGTTCAGTTTCGACTCGGCTGTAACTTATTAGCAGAATTGGGCCTCTGATGGTCAGTGACTATTATGAAGGACGTGAATTGCTATTGAGTTTTATGAAAATCACGAGTTATTTTTTCTATCGCGCCATGAGATTCCGATAGGCCATAAAGACTTGACAATGCTAAATTATATGTAATATTCCATGAGACATGTTTGAGCTCGTGGTGGACATCATCTGATAAGATTGTTTATGTACCTACTTTTAATTCATAACGCACACGTTATTTTGTTGAATATTGTTTATTCAAACGGAATTTATGTATTTTTGTGGTGCTGCTAGTGGATGGGGCTTCAAACGTTTTAATATTTTTTTTTGTAATACAAATACCAATGTTAATTTAAGATTCGTTATGTAATATGTGTATGAGCCCTTGCACACATTAAACATATTATATTTTCTTTTCCTTGCCTTAAACATTATATGTCTTACTTACCTTACAAAAATTAGTAAGCATAAATTGTCATGACGCACAGTTTGGGACTGCGTAAGAACGCGTGGCCGGTTCATTAGACTAGTAAACTGAAGGAAGGAAGACCTATATTTTTATCGCTATGCCATGCTATATTTTGACGTCAATAACAACGCAGGCCATATGTTGAATTATGAGTTTTGAATTTGAATACGCAATTTCTCTACTATCTGAGCCTTCTAGAACATTCCCTCTAGTTTAAATATCGCGGATTAACGCATGGTAACATTATTCTTTGAAAAGGAACATTTTGTGCATACTACCCTACTGTCAGGTAAATACAGATGATGAGATGGGTTCTATGTTTTGTCCATTGAAGGTTTTTAAGTTAAATATAATTTATACACCTCAAAAACAATAGTGTGTCTAAAAAAGTGTTTACGGAAACCATTGCAATTGCCGTGGAGTAACGATAAGTAGGTATAATTTATAAATCTCACTTCTGTGATAATATAATTCCTAGTGTAATTTTCAGTCGTGTTTAAGCTTTTCACAGACGTGAAAGGTGATGTTTCTATTTTTCTACATAAATATGATTATTCAAGGAAAATCTTGTTTTATTTTTTTAGTTCACCATTCTGCCTTTATGGATATAGTAAGTAAGCTTCAACTTCTAATGAATATTGACAAACTTTTATCACATTTAAAGCAGTGAACAATACCATAGACGATTATATCATCCTTGACAATACTAACTGTAGAAGTTACAATTAATAAATACACTAAGTATGATATAAATAAATAGCATAAGCAATAAATATGTAGCACGAACAGGCAGAATACTTTATAAAGTGCAGTCATCGCATTCACAATCTTATGATTCATTCTGCACAACTAGGGGTAATTAGCCAGTGGTTTTGTGATTGAGAATACCATTAGCCAAGCAAGACATGATGTTGGAGAATCATCAGTTTCGTTGCTAAAAACAGTGTTACCTACTAGAAAAATTTTCGTAACCTTTGTGATTAAAAAAAAACGCCTTACAATAGGATTTTCTCCTGTGTCATGGGTGCGGTTACAAACATAGAATATCACATGCACATACGCCCAGACCGGAACAAATTTCTGTAGGCCATACAAAATATGGGAATCGAACCCGCGATCCGTTGCGCAATAGGTGATCACTCTACCTCTGCGCTAACCGTGTCGATTTCTACAGTAGGCACACAGTGCGTTATTCCGTAAATGGAGTTTCTAGGTCGACTGCACAAGATTTTCTCCATATCTGGTATACAGTCCTCAATGCCAGTACTTGTCCTTATCTGGCTATTCCTATTACCTTGCACACTTCTTTTGGATCATGCTATACTGTATTTTTAATCGTGGGGCGGTATTGAATAACGGCTTTCCATTTGACAAATCATCACTGCATTGTAAAAATCTACAATAGTAACAATGGACTCATAGATCTTGCATTGACACTGTAATGTTGGAACTCATTATTGGGATTAGGGACTATTTTTATGACTACTTGGTTCGGGGTTTAATTCTCAACAATGCGAATGTCTTGATTTATTGGTGATAGTCGGATTCAGTCTTAATCCGATTATTGAGTTAAGGACAGATTCTGGTTTGGGCAGATTGCAGATTAGAATGCACTCTACAGATCAACAAACAAGACTGTTCCGTGTGGCTGACCCCAGCCGGGCCACAAAAAAAAACTGTGAAAAATAGATTGTTTGAGTATGTCACTATAATGTTTAGAGTTTGTCGGCAAGTTTCAGAGTTTGTCGCTTGCGGGTTTCAGAGATCTGTGTGGCCCGGCTGGGGTAACGTTACCCCAGCCGGGCCACACAGATTTCCAAAACCAAACGACACATAGCGAAAATCCGTTTGCTGATATAGATAGGCGGCAGTTTGTCAGAGTTTGTCGATCCACCGTGTCAGAGCTCACCTGCAGCAAAGTTGCTGCAACTGAGCTAGCTGGATCTCGAAAACAGAGCGACGTAGAGAAAAACTGTTTGCTGGAATAGTGAAGCGGTGTTTTGTCGGAGTTTGTCGAACAAGTTCCACAGTTTGAGACATGCGCATTTCCGAGATATGTGTGGCCCGGCTGGAAAAACGTTACCCCAGCCCGGCCACCTGGATCTCGAAAACGAAACGACCTAGCAAAAATCTGCTAACTGACAAAGATAGGTGGTAGTTTGTCGATACATTCTTCAAAGTTTCAGAGTGTGTCGACGCCTCAATCCAAAGAACGAAAGAATTCTTTATTGGATAAACAGTCTAGGAGCCTGGAGTCCCAAATGTACGAGGTTTCGTTATTTATTATGTTTTATGTACTTACAATGAGATGTTAATGTAAAATAATTAATTGAATTCAGTGAAGAAACAGTAACCGTTAATATTTAAATTAATGTAAATCCTCCATGAGTGATTGATATATTTTAAATGTATTATTAAAGCAACATTTGGCATCTGGTCTCCTTGTCTATCTATATGAAGTAATGTACAGTCCAAGATCCAGCTGGCTCAGTTGCAACAACTTTGCTGCAGGTGAACTCTGAAACGGTAGATCGACAAACTCTGAAACTTGTCCGACAAACTTCCGCTTATCTATATCAGTAAACAGATTTTCTCTATGTCGTTCCGTATTCGAGATGTGTGGCTCAGCTCGGGGAACATTGCCCCAGCTGGGCCTGAAACTTGCCAACAAACTCTAGACATTATAGCGGCATACTCAAACAATAAATTTTTCATAGGTTTTTTTTGTGGCCCAGCTGGGGTCAGCCACACCCACAGTAATGGAGGACTGCTCAAATCCCCATTAATTGTCGGAGAGTTATTTTACAAGGTGGAATGCTGGAGACCCTATTCCCACTTGTGGATGTGAAGTTTGTAGTCTAGCATATATATATGTATAACAATATTGTAAAATTCGAAAATTTGATATCTACCTCGCTGAATGAACACTGGAAGCTTGATGCCTACCTTGCGCATAGTCAGCAGTCTCGCCTTAATTCTATTCTGGTATTTGTAATATAATGTAATAAGATATTATTATTCTAAACTAATGTTAGGGTGTTTCCTAAATTGATGCCTATGCATAATTTCGATACAAGCAACATTTATGAGATCATCAATGTGACCAACGGTAACCTCAATTCATTTGCATTGCAATGAACTATATGTACATGTAAGTGTTTACATTATGATTCAGTGCGGTCGCTGCCAACAGTTAAAATAACATGAGTTGCGAAATAAACACGTGGGTGGATGATGAAGCAACAACAACATTTTGGAGAACACCTTTATTTTAATCAATAAAACAGAATATTAAAGTACTTTTCACTAGCTTATGTTAAAATGAATATGTAAAATCAAATTAATAATAATAATTAGTATTTCAATGCAAATCCTTACAAAAACAACGGATGATGAATTTATTATTTTCACCTATGAAATAGCATGGTAACATTATAACCATTCCCCAATTAATAAACTTTTTACAATTTTTTTTATAACATTTTACCAAGTTACTATTTTGCTTACAACATTTGTTTTACTAATAATGAATTTTTGCATTTAGTAAAAAAAATAGCTTTATTTATAAAAACTGAAAATTTATGATGATGGATACTAAGGATTTGCAGAGTTCTATCTATGAAAGTTTCTTAGCTTTCTGATATAGAGTATCAACAACCTTGCTCATGTGGTGTATAGTTTCTAGAACTGTTTCATAGGTCTTTTCAAGGGGTGATTCATCAAATACAATTAGAACACCTTCTCCTTGGTCTAATATACCATTTAGTTTTTTATCCAAAATCATCTGGGAAAGTTTTTTTTCCACTTGTACTACAGGCAAGCGGATACTACGGGCTACATGGTCTACCTGCACTCGCATATATGGCTCTACAATACGACATAAGTTCTGTTCTAACATTGTGTCATACAAGGCACCTAGATGTGCTCTCACTACTGCATCTTCCTCAAGTTCAGGTTTGTAAGTCTTCAATGCTGCTTGGAAATCGGCCAGTGATCTCTTATGTGAAGCTGTGGCTACTGCTCTCATAGCTTCCAGCTCCTTCCCTGCATATTTGAGGGCAGCCTTACTGCCACAAACTGTACTCACTTCTTCGGCCTGGTTTAACATGATTTTTGATAGTAACATATATTTTAGAGCTGTCAGAGCTTTGGGACTGTCAGCACCATCATAACCTTCAAATGCTTCATAAAAGTATGAGTAAGCAGTTTTGAAATCACGTTCGTCTGCAGCATGGAGTATACCTGATTGCAAATCTAGAGCTGCTTGCATTTTTGGAGGGCAATATATAGCATTGGCTGTAGTTCTTGCTGACGTAAGGGAAGCACGGGCTTTAGGCAAATTGCTGAGTGCATGATAAGTTTTGCTTTCCAAAAGTAGAACTTCAACTAGCAGGTTCTTATCATCCAATTTCTTGAGTTCTTTTAGTAGAGCGGTAGCCAATTCCAAGGCTTCTGTATACATACCAGTGTCGAAATATAAAGCAACCAACCTGGCTTCTAGCGATTGCCGCAAAAAGGTGCGTCGCTCTTCCTTCGCCCATTCTATACATTCTTTACATAACTGCACCTCTATACCAATGCCAGCCTCCAAATCCAGGAAAAAATCAACCAGTGAACGCACGAGTTTCGCTGCTTTAGCCTTACTTATAAGGCTGAGAAATGGTCTCGTTGCTTTAATTAGTTCTGCTAACTCCTTAGCTTTGCCTTCCTTCTTGTATTTTTCGCCGAGGTTTAAGATTCCCTGTTCTTTAGCTCTTATGTTTTCTTCGTCATCTTCGGGCAGTTCACCTGTGCTAACCATTTTGTCGGTCATGCGGACGTCTTCGTCTCTGTTCGTTGAGGAGACGCGAGACCTCTCAAATAACATAGCGCCAGCCATGATGTGTTTATTTATATGCTAACACTGAAAATTGTTAGAGCCAAACAGTTACTTCTCACTTTACAGCAGTATTTTTCCTTTGTAATTTTGTATAATCGCTAAGTCATCGACGACCTCAGAAACAAATCGTAGTAGACGCGTACACAGTTGCCAGTGGTAGAAAATAAAAAAACTACCTACTACAAAGCGTGCGGTCCACAATTAGATAACAGTGAAACGTTTGCATGCATGCAAACAACCCGCAACGTCGCAGGTGACATTAGAAGTTTAGAACTATTGTTCTAATGTCAGGAAAGCGATAGCGAGTGATCGCTCTGAGATAGGCGGTAGAGCCGCAGAGGTTTCGTTCTATGAGTCTGTCAAGTTGACAGTCAATGTCATTTGAATAAAAAAATTGGAGGGAGACATGTATTGCGCCTCAAGTATCATTACAGAGCACTTCTGTAATTATTGTAGATATTGTATTGATAAAATAAATTCAAACAGTAAAATACAAATAAAAGTCGCCGGGAAACTGACGTTGACATTGACAGTTCTGGAGACAGTGTACCCTTTCTGTTAGCACTGTCAGCGCCAATCGGTGACGTCATAACAATTACAAATGCGCACATAAGCAATAGGCCAGTTGAACCTTTTTCAAACTAGGGCTTAAATTGTTCATAACTGTTGTATTAGAACATAGCACATGAATAATATTTTTTTGAAGGCTGAAAAGTACAAAAAATCTATTTTAAATTAAGCTTTTCAATTTAGAACTGAAAACGCGGTCAGCCATGATAGTCTGTTGATTATCTCTGGCATACATCAAATGACGTCACAAAACGGAACAACTATTTGAATGCAAATAGCGTCACGAGCGCTGATAGCAAATTTTGGACCGTACCCAAAATATTTACATTACAGAACTGACAGTAGTACTTTTAATATTTACTGCGCCAGAAAAGACGAAGGAACTGAAATATTTTGTTTGTAAAATAACGTGGTAAGTTGGTAACGAAATATACAGTGTGTGTCTGCATCAAGTGCACATACGAGGCAAAGGGGGTCGTTTTAGTGATAAAAAAATAGAAAAAAAAACATTCCACATTTTTTTTGTACTTTTTAAGGGCCATTTAATTTTTTTACCCTCTGTTGCGAACCTGCAGGCCTATTCGTTAACTACGGTTGGTACCTAACTAGAACTGTCATTTTTGAAAGACACTCTTAGAATGCTCTAAGAAGACACTAAGTATATCCATTACTTAGTAAATCTTATGTGTTACGGCAATGTTCATGGTAGAAGTAATGGATGTTAAGTTCCTTTCAAAAATGACAGTTCTAGTTAGCAACCGAAGTTACAGAATAGGCCTGCAAACGTGCATAAACCGTTATAACTCTTGAATGAATAGACACATATTAATGAAATAAACGCCAAGGTGATCCTTAAAGATCAATAGTGCTATCAAAATACAAATTTTGTCAATTATTATCACACACAAGTAATAACAGAGGATCAAAGCAGAAAAAAGCGTAATTTTTTTAAAGTGAAACTTTTTTATTACAACGCCACAAAATTTTACGTCCATCTATCGCATGTCGTCGCATAAAAAAGTCCATTCGCTTAGATACGGTCGCCTTTGTACTGCGCCGCCTAGGCACTTGGCGGCTTTTATAACAGGAAAAGAAAAGGATGCCGCGTGGGGCGCACACCCGCTAGTGAATATGGCAATTTTCATCGAAGCGCCAGGTTGCGTTTGTTGACTCTGTTACGTAGGTATACCGAAAATGTTTTTTCGTACTGGGAAGGACAGTGAAATTTATCGCATGTACAGCCAACTGGTTGTAGTATTATATTATTTGCGGATTAAAATCATATTAAAATAAAACATTTTCTTTGGAGAAACAATTTTATAATTATGTCAATGTCCCTGACAAGATTGACATTCCTGAAAAGTAAGAAACTTAATTATTTCTATTGACAAGTAGTTTGTATACCTACTACATTACCCCCTTTCCAGTAACTGTGTTACGATACAATAAGCAATTAAATTAAACTAAAACAAAACAATGTTATTATCGAAGAAAACAAAAATAAATTTATTCTATCCATATTTGCTTGGTATTTTAACTTTTCTTCCAGTTCTAGTTATAATCTCTTTAGAATCTTGCTTGACATTTTTAATAACATGACTAACTTTTTCAGAATTAATATTATCTTCATCATGTAATAAATAAGCAGGTTTTAATCTATCTATTGAAATATTTACATTTTTATTTTTAATATTAAGAGTAAAATATTTATCAAAACGGGCAATAACTAAAAATGGTCCTTCATAAAATGCTTCTAACGGTTTCCTTACTCTATCAGTTCTTAAAAATACATGTGAACAACTTGATAAATCTTTATGTACAAAAACATTATTATTACTTATATTTACAGGTCTTTTCCGAGGCTTCAAATTGTCCATTATGTTGAATATAAAGTTACGATATGTATAACATGTTACCCTTTGCCTTGACTGTCGTCTCTTAGTCTCTGTGTGTAAAAAAACTTACCTGCTTTTACTTGATTAACTCTGAAAAAAGGCGGGAACCTTCGTAAAGAAAAGGCGCACTTTTTTAAAAATTGTTTTGCTTTGCGATTTAATTGTATATATTTTGTATAAAAGTGTATTTAAGTATAAATATAATAGATTAAAAACAAGTTATATATGTAAATAAGAAATGGGGAAGAGGAAAAAACCGAAATTAGATGGCGACCCTGTTCCCACTGAATCCGACTCTGAAGATTCTAACTTGGACACGGATAAGTATAAGCCTTACAAAACCGAGAACTATGTTCGACAGTATCCTGAAGATGGTGGAAATTTCGAGTATTTAGTAATTTATGAAAGTACAAAAGAAGCGACGCCTATTGGTGATCGTGATCTTATGTCTTTAGGCTCAGTGTTGAAACGTTACAACAAAGGCATTAAGCGTTTCAAGAGAATAAATAGATATAAAATAGCGGCAATCTTTGAACGTCCTGAATTGGCTAATATGGCATTAAACAATACCAAAACAATAAAAGAATTGGAACTAAGAGCCACTATCCCAGCTTCATTGACTGAAGTAACGGGAGTCATTCGTGGTGTGCCCACATACATGTCTAATTATAAAATATATTCTGGCATTTCCAGCTCCAAAGATGTTGTGTCGGTGCGTCGACTGATGCGCCGCGCTCGTGACGACGATGATACACCTGTCCTCCTGCCAACCCTGACGGTAGCGATAACATTTTCCTGTCCTACACTTCCCGATAGCGTCGATATAAACAGCTGGTTCTTTGAGGTAAGCCCGTACATACCACCTGTCAGCCAGTGCCTACGTTGCCTACGATATGGGCACATAGGAAAATATTGCAAGAACGCACAAAAATGCTCCATATGCTGTGAAAATCATAATTACAAGCAATGTAGTAAAACAGCAAAAGAAGCAATTTGTTTACACTGTGGTGGAAATCACATATCCATTTCTTCCGAGTGCCCTAAACGAAAACAAGAAATAGAAAAAAATAATTTAAAATATAAAAACAAAACTTCATATGCTGATATGGTTAACAATAAAAATTTCCCCTCTTTAACAAAAAACAAATCAGACACTAATATTCAACAGATTTTACTATCAGATCAGATTTTAAATCTTATTATATCCACAATCGTGAAAATAAATTCGCAAAAAATGAATGCAGATGCTCCAATTACAACAGAGTCCATTAAAACATTAATACTCGACACCTTAAATACTAAAAAGTCAATCCCTATGGATAAAAATGGATAAGCTCAATATTGTACAATGGAATGCTCAGAGTTTGCTAAGTCACAAACATCTGTTTTCACATTTTTTATATGAAAATGATATACATATTGCCATTATTTCTGAGACATGGTTACAAAATACTAATACATTTCATATAAAAGGTTACAAAATAGAAAGATTAGATAAAGGTTCTAAACACAATGGTGTAGCTATTTTAATTAGAAACAACATAATTTACAATAAATTACATACTAATTTTGACAATTGTTTACAAAATATTGCAATAAGAATAAAATTTAATAATCAGTTCTTGTCTATAGTTAGCTTCTACAGTCCCACGTCTGCTTCTCCTTGCAACTTCAACTATACCCATCTTGATCGTCTAATTAAATCCATTCCTGGGCCTTTATTTTTAGCTGGAGACTTTAATGCTCACCACACCATGTGGGGATGCACATCTACAAACACACGTGGTAAAGTAATGCTAGATGTTATAAATGACAATAATTTGTGTTTATTGAATGATGGTACAACTACCACTGTTGGTTCTCATATATGGCAACCAAATGCATTAGATCTTACAATAATTTCGCCTTCACTGGCACTAAGATGCAATTGGTATGTACACGATGACTCTTTGTGTAGTTATCATTTTCCTGTTGTTACAACTCTCTTATGTAGTCCTGCAAATACAAACAGTAATGTTAGTAATAACTTTTCACATCCCAATTATAAATATGTTGATTGGAAAAAATATCAAAAAATAGTCTCTGAAAAACTACAGAATTTTAATTTGAATACATGTAATGCAGAAGCTTGTTATGAACAATTTTGCAATATCATTCTTGAAGGAGTCTCAGAAGCAAATAGTATTAGAGTAAATATTACAAATAGGTCACAGTCTTCCAATAACATTCAATATAAAAAAAAATTAAGTTTGCCCTGGTGGAATGACATTTGTGCACAGGCCGTTGCCAAATGTAAGTTATCCTATATAAAATTTAAAAATAATCCATCATTACAAAATTATTTAGAATTCAAGAAAACACAAGCTTCTAAAAAACTTATTATAAATAAAGTAAGATATGAATCATGGACAGAATTATGTAATTCATTTAACCGACAAACTCCTCTTTCAATTATTTGGAACAACATAAGAAAGTTTAATAAAACCTATAGTAATCCAGGTAATACTACAGATGATACTTGGATACAAAGTTTTTTAGACCAATACTCTTCCACCTCATACAATCAACAACCTATATTAGATTTAACAAACAATAGCAACATTTCTAACGAAGAAAATTTTTTCATGAAGCCCTTCGCCATGTCAGAGTTTTTGGGTGCTATTTATTCACGGAAGGACACTACATTTGGCTTGGATAATATTTCATATAAAATGTTCAAGAACATGAACACATTTAGTCTTGACATAGCTTTGAAAGTATTTAACCTCTTATGGAGCTTTATGTGTATCCCTAAAACTTGGAAAACAGACTGCCTTGTACCTATACTTAAGCCTGGTAAAGCTAGCAATAATCATAATTCTTACAGACCCATTGCACTGACCTCTTGTGTAGCAAAATTGTTTGAACAATTAATAAAACAAAGACTTGAATACTTTATAGAGTCTAATAAACTTTTACCCTATAGTCAATTTGGCTTTAGGCGTAATCGTTCTGCTGTTGAAAGTTTGAATCATTTAAATCTTGATGTACATAGAGCTCTGATTAATAAGAAGTTTCTTGCTGGTATATTCTTTGACATCACAGGTGCTTTTAATAACGTAGATCACAATGTGCTTGTAGATGAGTTATCTTCACTTGGTTTACCTGTAAAATTATTAAAATGGATTTTTAATTTCCTTAGCCATAGAAATGTGTATGTAAAATATAGAAATAAGTTGTATGGACCTCAACCATCACATAAGGGCGTATGTCAAGGTGGAATTTTAAGTCCTTTGTTGTTCATTTTGTATATAAATAAGTTAAGTAGTATTTTAGGAAATGATGTTTCTTGTCTTCAGTATGCTGATGACCTTGTAGTGTACTGCTCAGGAACCAACATACAATTAGTTGAAAGAACACTAAATAATGCTTTAGAAAAGTTAAAAAGTTATTTTGATTATTTAAAATTACTTGTAAATCAAAATAAAACTAAAGTTATAGTTTTTACTAAATCCCGATATTTGCCTATTAATATCCATTATGATGGAAATTTATTGCCAGTTAGCGATGATGTGAAATTCCTTGGCGTCATCTTTACAAAAAATTTATCTTGGAAAGCACATGTTTGTAGCTTAGCAGATAAGGCTCTACGAGCTCACAATATTTTAAAAGTACTTGTCAAAACATATTGGGGAGCTGATCCAAAAATATTACTTATGTTATACAAATCCATAGTCAGATCCCATTTCGAATATAGTTTTCATTGTTATGCCTCAGACGTTTCTTTAGTTGATAAATTGGAAAAAGTACAAAACAAAAATCTTAGATTAATTACAGGTGCTATGTGTAGCACTCCTATTGTTTCTTTACAAATAGAATGTAATATTCCACCCCTATTATTAAGATTTAAATATTTAAAATTAAAATTTATTCTAAAACTACATTCTATTACCAACCACCCTCTTTTGGTCAAGATAAATGACCACCTGCTTTCAAACTTTAATACTTCCATAAAATTACCTTTCATCCTTCTTGATTATAATGACCTATCAGCATATGTAAATAGAAATGATATTTACAAAAAGGATAATTGGGCATGTTATTGTACTTCTTTCGAAGCAAATTTCCTTTTGATTGACATAATAATAAATCACAGTTTTAAAACAAAGGAAGATGTTTATGAGGAGCTAGCTAAATGGCCAAATCATCAATTCATTTACACTGACGGATCTAAATCAGATGCCGGAGTAGCTGCTGCATATTACCACAAAAACATCAAGTATGGTAAAGGATTTAGATTACCTGAAAATATGACAATTTTCTCAGCAGAGTGTGCAGCCCTTTTATTGGCATTACATTATATACAATCTGACATATTGTGTTCTAATAAAAATGATTTTATTTTAGTATCTGATAGCATGTCAGTGCTCAAAGCTTTATCACACACTGGCTTTCGTGAAACAAATTACCTCCTTCTAGAAATAAAGGAAATGATAAAAAGGATGACTTTGGCTGGAAAAAACATTAAATTCATTTGGACACCTGCACACGTGGGAGTGACAGGCAATGAAAACGCAGATTATCTTGCGAAAATGTCAAATACGTTTGGCAGACAAAATTGTACATATATTTTAAGACCCTGGCAAGACCTTTTACCTGATTACCGACCGACACTTATTAATGAATGGACAGTTCAAAGAAACCAAATCATCCAGTCTAAAGGAGCATGGTATGCCAATATTAATAAAGATGTAGGCAGAAAGCCTTGGTTTACATTAGGAACAAACTATTTAAATAGAAAATTTTATACAATAATAACACGATTGCGACTTGGACATTGTAAATTCAAAACTCATCTTCACCGTCTAAAAATAATTTCATCTCCCATTTGTACAGATTGCAATTTACAGGAAGATCAAACTTTGGAACATATTTTTTTCAAGTGCCCGGCTTTCAATGTACAACGACTATTATTTATAAGCAAGTTACTGGAAAATCATGAAAATATCCCGCCTTCACTTCAAGAATTACTGACAAGCAAAGAAAATTTTACCTCCATTTATGATTTTATTGTCTCCACTGTCGGAGAAATTTAAAACATTTGAAAATATTCAAGAATTGGCAATAATTGCCTTATTAACTACAAATATTAAGAATTAATAATGAAGACTTTTTACTATGTACTCAGACAACTAGAATAAGAACTGGCTGTATGGTTTTAAACCTTTGCCTGTCCAATTTGGACTAATTTAACTTCTCTCTCTCTTGATTAACTCTGTTATCTAAACCTTGCGTACTTAAATAAATAATCCTAAAACTAAAACTGCACTTTGAATACCTACACAATTCAACAGGTTATGGGGCCAGCTATTCAGAGTGCATTAAAAAGTCAAATCTAAAGTAAAAAGTGAAAAAACAGAAAATACCTAGTACGCCGGCAAGGACGCCATCAGCAATGGAGAAATACGAAGAACTGGCAAACATCCAACGTCTAAAAGACGAGAACTCGTTTTCTACATGGAAATTCCAAATTAATATAATACTACGCAGTTATGGTTTGGAGACAGTTATAGCGGATGAGCAAATTGCCCACGCTACCAAAGATGAACAAAATGCTTTTTCAAAAATGGACGCCAGAGTACAGAAAATAATTATGATGACTTTGGATAGAAAACATATTGGACTTTTGATGAGTTGCACAACTGCCAGAGAAATGTACAAAAAGCTGTGTGATATATTTGAAAAATCAACTTCTCAAAAGAAATGTCAACTGTTACAAGAATTCTTTTCATATAAATATAATACAGAAAAAGACATAGCTTATCACATTAGTTCATTAGAAAACATGGCATTTCAATTAAATACACTCGAAGAAAAAGTAAATGAAAATATGTTAATTTCAAAAATACTTTCAACTCTCAATGAAAAATTTAACCCATTTATTACCGCATGGAAATCAACTTCTCTCACTGAAAAAACATTGACAAACTTAACTAGCAGATTAATATCAGAGGAAAAAAGATTGAATTTTAACATGTCAGAGGAACAAGAAACAATTGCATTCAAAGCATTTAGAAAAGGAAGAAAAATAAATTATAAAAATAAAGAAGTATCATGTAAAATATGTAAAAAGACCAACCACACTACTGAGAATTGTTATTTTAATAAGAAGAAAATTTGCTCTATTTGCAAGAAAAATAACCACAGTGAAAAAGACTGTTTTTTTAAGAAAAATAAAGTTGCATTTTTAACATCTACGGAACAAGAAAATATTGATTTTATTGTCGATTCTGGCTGCACGTCACATATGACAAACAACATAAATATTTTACAAAACATAAAAAATGATAAAACTAACATATACATAGCAAAGAAAGATGATAAGATTACATCAACAAAAAAGGGAAATATTGAATTTCAAGAATGTCTGTTGTCAAATGTACTTTATATAAGTGATTTGGAAAAAAATCTCATATCAGTCAATTCAACAACAAATAATGATGGCAAAGTAATATTTTCAAAAGATGAAGTAAAAATTTATAAAGATAATAATATTATACTTAAAGGAGAAAAAATGAGTAATGGTCTATACACAATAAAATTTAATAAAACAGAAAATTCATTAGCTGCAATAAATACTAAAGAAACTGCAAAAGATTTGCATATCAAAATGGGACACCCCAGTAAAGAGGTCATGAAAAAGATTATTAAAGCTGTAGAAGGAACTAAAGTAACAAATCAAGATATAGAAAACCTAAATAATATATGTGAAATATGTACAATAGCTAAACAAACCAGAAACCCCTTTAACACAGTAAGATCAAAAGCCCAAAGAAAATTAGAAATATTGCATACAGATATATGTGGTCCAATTACCCCTAAAACATGGGATGAAAAAGCTTATATATTAACTGTATTAGATGACTTTACTCACTATACAAAAGTATACATATTGAGAAATAAAAATGAAGCATGTGATATTATTATACAGTACATAAAAGAAGCAGAAAGGGAAACAAATCAGAAGGTACATAAAATAAGATGCGATAATGGAGGAGAGTACACTAATAACAAACTGAAGGAATGGACTAAGAAAAATGGGATTAAAATAGACTATACTATACCTTACAGTCCACAGTTAAATGGTAAAGCAGAAAGACTTAACCGTACTTTGCTAGAAAAGTCAAGAGCAATGTTATATGGTTTAGACAATGAACTTTGGGGTGAGGCTGTTTTATCAGCAACCTACCTCCTTAACAGAATACCTTATGACGGCTCAGATAAAACACCTTTTGAAGCATGGACAGGTTCCAAAGCAAACATAACCAATGTTCAACCATTTGGCATCAACTGCTACTCAAAGAAACTAGGACATTTAAAGAAACTAGAACCTAGAAGTGAAAAACTCTTTATGATTGGCTACGCTCCAACTGGCTATAGACTGTGGGATAGCCAAAATCGAAAAATTCTAATAAGAAGGGATATCATTTTTGAGAAAAGTGAAAACCATGTGGAAGAAAAGGAAATTAATGTAAAAACATCAGAAGAAGGAAATGAAACAGAATGTATAACCTTAATTAATAACCCAAATACTCTAGAAGAACAAGCTACATTAAAAGAACAACAAGTTGATATCAACACAACTTATGAAGGAACTGAAATAAACATAGAGCTAGAAGAACCACAGATACCATCAACATCAGAGGAAATTACTCAAAAGAAAACTAGATCAGGGAGATCGGTTAAAGTCCCAAACAAATATAATGAATATGTTTTAATATCATATGAAGAAGCAACAAATGGTCCAGACAAAGAAAAATGGAATAAGGCTATTCAAGAAGAGACAGTTTCTCTATTAAAAAATGAGACATGGGAAATGGTAAATTATAAACCAGAAAACAAGAAAATTTTAACTACCAGATGGGTTTTTAAAATCAAACATGATGGAACATACAAAGCACGACTGGTAATAAGAGGATGTGAACAACAAAAAGGAATAGATTATGAAGAAACATACAGTCCCGTAATTAACAGCAGTCCGTTAAGAATACTTTTTGCTATAGCACAACTTAAAGATTTTGACATACATACCTTTGACATTAAGACCGCATTCCTATATGGTAGTATAGATGAAGACATATATATGTATCCTCCACAGGGAATAGAGAACAGTGAAGGTTTATGTAAATTGAAAAAGGCCTTGTATGGCATTAAACAAGCTCCAATGAGATGGAATCAAACTTTCACCGATTATCTTAAATCTATAGAACTATTACAGCTAGATACAGAACCATGCATATTCAAAAATAAAACCAACACATTATATATGGGTATACATGTCGATGATGGAATAATAATTGGCTATCAACAGGAAATAACAAAAATAACTGAAAAAATATCACAGAAATTTGAAACAAAAATAGAGAAACAACCAAATACATATCTTGGTATGGAAATACAACGAGAAAATAACAAATACATTAAATTAAAACAGGAAAATATGATACAATGTTTGTTAGAAAAATATAACCATGAAGATGCCAAAGTAGCCCTAACTCCTATGGAAAAATTTGTGAAGGAGACAGTGAAACTAACATAAAATTCCCTTACAAAGAATTGTTAGGAAGCTTAACCTACTTGTCAAACAAAACTAGACCAGACATTAGTTTTGCTGTGAACTATTGCAGTAGAAATTCAGAAAATCCTACAGAGAAAGATGTGACCATATTAAAAAGAATATTAAGATATTTAAAAGGAACCAAGGAAAAAGGATTAGTATATAAAGATGTGTTAAGATCAGTAGATAATAACTATGAAATAACCGCATATTGTGACTCTGACTATGCAGGTGATATTTTATCAAGAAGAAGCACAACAGGGTATGCTATATACCTTAATAATAACCTAATCAGCTGGTGTACAAGAAAGCAGCCTATAGTTGCCTTGTCGACTACTGAGGCTGAATATATAGCAGCCGCAGAGTGTGCCAAAGAAGTGTTATACTTAAAAACAGTGATTGAAGAGCTACTAAGTGTGAATGTTAAAGTGTTGTTAAAAGTTGACAATCAAAGTGCAATAAAATTGGTAAAGAATGGTGTACTTAACAGACGCTCAAAACACATAGATGTAAGGTATAAATTTATTCATGAAAAAGTAGATAACAAGGAGTTATACATAGAGTACTGTCCAACTGATATTCAGATTGCTGACATTTTTACAAAACCCTTAAATAAAATTAAATTTGAAAAATTTGTGAAGGACATTGTTTGTTAGAATTAATTCTTTGTTACATACATACATAATTGATTTATTCTATTGTTTCTTTTGTAATTAAGATTATTTTGATCTATAAAAAACTTAAATTCTATACATTAATAAAACTTCATTAGCATTATCTTAAATACTTATTAAAAATAAAACACATTTTAAAGAAAAATAATTAAATCTTTATTAACTGTTAAAAATAAAATATATCTAACTTAAAAATAAACTCTCTTGGGAATTGTTAAAACATAACCGAAATACTTATACTGTTAACTGCATTTAATATTAATGTTGAATTCATGTTATATTATAAATTTAAATGTATACTGAGTAAATTTAAAACTTATTTTGACATGTTATATAGTTAATAATTATACATATTTCTAAAGTAATTTATTATAAAATTAAGGGGAGGTGTTGAATATAAAGTTACGATATGTATAACATGTTACCCTTTGCCTTGACTGTCGTCTCTTAGTCTCTGTGTGTAAAAAAACTTACCTGCTTTTACTTGATTAACTCTGTTATCTAAACCTTGCGTACTTAAATAAATAATCCTAAAACTAAAACTGCACTTTGAATACCTACACAATTCAACACATTACTTTTATTAAATCTGACACAAACGTATCTGGATCAATTTGGACATTAGATTTTTCAAAAAATTCACCAGGTACTTTCATTGTGGTACCATAGACCATTTGACTAATGGTATAATTCTTATCATCCCTAAGGGCAGTACGCATTCCTAACAATACCGTAGGTAGTGTATCTGTCCATTTTACAGAATGATGCGCTTTTAGAGCAGCTTTTAAAGTTCTGTGCATTCTCTCTATTTTACCATTACACTGTGGATGATAAGCAGTGGTAAATTTAATTTTTGATCCACATATTTTAGCAAAATTTTTAAATAATTGAGCTTGAAATTGAGAGCCTCTATCGCAAACAATGGCGTGAGGAATCCCAAATCTAGCTATCCAATTTGAATAAAATGCTTTAGCTACAGTTTCTGCTGTACTATTTGATATTGGAATCACTTCCATCCAATCTGTGTAGCGATCTATACAAGTCAAACAATAAATATTTCCTTCTGAAGGAGGTAAGGGTCCTATTAAATCGATATGAACTACTTCAAAACGTCCATCTGGTTCTTGAAACGAGGTTATTACTGTTTTCGTGTGCCGAATAATTTTGTTTTTCTGACATTCTATACAAGATCGAGCCCAACATCTAACATCTTTATTAATGTTTGACCAAATAAATTTTGAAGTTATTTGTTTAGCCGACGATTTAATACCAGGATGAGAGAGATTATGCATTGTAATAAAAATTAACTTTCTGAATTTTTCAGGAATATAGGGTCGAATATTACTCGTGGAAATATCACACCACAAAATATCACCAGTGGTTAGTTCACACGGTTTAAATGACAAGGAATTTGAAAGCTTCAGCTTTTCAAGCTCACTATCATCAACCTGAGCTTTAGCAATAACGTTATAATCAACAACATCTATACTACTTATTCTAGACAAAGTATCAGCGATAATATTATCATGACCATTAATATGCTGAATATCGGTAGAAAATTCAGAGATATACTGCAGTTGTCTAAGCTGTCTAGGGGATGCTTTCTCATTCTTTTGACGAAATGCAAATATCAATGGTTTGTGATCTGTAAAAATGACAAAATCTCGACCTTCCAAATAATGTTTAAATTGTTTTATAGACAAATATATACTCAGCAATTCTCTATCGTAAGTGCTATATGATTTTTGGGCATCATTAAGTTTTTTAGAATGAAATGCAATTGGTTTCCAACAATTGTCTTCAAGTTGCTGTAATACCGAACCTATTGCTGTTTCTGATGCATCTGTAAATAAAGCTAATGGGTATTTATGATTAGGATAAGTTAATAAGGCTGTGTTTGCTAAATAATTTTAACATTTTTGAAACATTTCTTTTGCTTTTTCTGTCCAAACCACTTTTGTTTTGTCTCGTTTTTTTGCACCTTTTAGATAATCATGTAGAATAGCTTGAGTTTTAGCCGCATCTTTGAGATAACGTCTATAAAAATTAAGTAAACCTAAGAACGTACGTAAATTATGAATAGTATCTGGCAATTTATAATCTAATATAGCTTGTACTTTGTTAGGAAGAGGTTTAGTACCTTCTTTAGTAATAAGGAATCCTAAAAACTCTACTTTTTCAAGACCAAATTTAGATTTTGACACGTTAATACGTAAGCCATATTGGTCAAGCCTTTGGAAAATTAATTTTAGATGTTTTTCATGATCGCAAGGCGTTCTGGAAGCTATTAAAATGTCATCCAAATATGGAAACACAAAATCTAGGTCTCTAAACACTGAATTAATAAACCTCTGGAATGTAGCAGGAGCGTTACATAATCCAAAGCTCATAACATTAAATTCAAATAACCCAAAAGTGGTAATTATTGCAGTTTTGCATTTGTCCTTTTCATCCATTGGGATTTGGTAATATGCTTTATAAAGATCAATTTTAGAAAAAATAGTCTTACCAGGTAAAATTGTGAAAAAATCATCAACTCGTGGAATCGGGTACCTGTCCGGAATAGTTTGTGCATTTAATCTCCGGTAATCGCCACACGGTCGTAATGATCCATCTCCTTTCCTTACTACATGAAGTGGACTAGCCCACTGTGAACTTGAAGGCCTTATTATTCCGTTATTCAACATAAACTGGAACTCTTCTTTAACAGTTTGAAGTGTTTTAGGGTCCAATTGTCTTGCTTTACAATAAACAGGTTCGCCTTTTGTAATGATTTGATGTCGTACTTCATGTTTGACAGATGTAGGCAGAGTATTCGGTTTCGTAATATTGGGAAATTGCATTAATAAATCGTAGTAACTTTGATTTTTATTCATAGTACTAATGACATCTCTATCTGTGATTGATCCAATGTTTCCAGAAACTGACAATTTTGTAACAGCATCCACCATTTTTAACAATGTTTGATAAAATCTGCTCCTAGAATACCTTTATCAATTTTAGCAATGATAAATGGCCATTGAAATTGACGACGTAGACCTAAGTCGACTGTTAAGACTTTAACTCCACATGTTGCAATCTCCGTACCATTTGCTGCAAATAATTTTAGAGATCTGTCCAATTTGTTCTTAGTAGTTGCAGGGATTATCGAGACATTAGCTCCACTGTCTACTAATAACCGTAAACCAGTTTTTTTCTCGGTAACAAAAAGACGAGATGTGCGACATTCATGCGTTTTCACAGCCGAGTTCGCCGCTAATTCTGCTGTGTGTTGAAGTTTTCCTTATTAATCCAGGCGCATGGAGGCTTACATTTGTCAATTTTGCATTTTTTGCCAAATCGGAAGTGGTAATAACAGTATTTGCCTTTAGGGTTGAATCGTTTGAAATAACTGTTTGACTTGTTACTTCGGTTCGATTCCCTACTCGATGAACGACCTCTGCGCATGTAACACGACATAGCAGATATTTGATTTTCCAAACTCGCTATTTTTTGCAAAAGCATTGAATTTTCGCTGTCTTTGTTTGTAACACATATTTCGTTGCTAGGGCTAATATCAACAATTTTGTCTGCCATGACTGCTAATTTCTGTGTGTCTTTGTCACTGACTATCAAAATGTTTTTGATGGTGTCTGGAAGTTTGTCTAGCCATAAGGTCTTAAGCACAGTGTTTGAAATATCTGATCCTGCCAAAGATTGCATTTTACGAAGCAACTGCGAAGGTTTTAAGTCCCCAAGTTCGATTCCGGTGAGTAACATTTTCATGCGCTTATTCTCGCTATCTTTGAAAATTGTAAGCAATCGGTCTTTGCTTTGTGTATATTTATTCGTAATATTGCTATCGCTAATAATGTCCCATAAATTCTCTACTAATTTCGGATCGATTTGGGCAACCAAATGGTTAAATTTCGTAGTCTCAGATGTAATCTTATTAATAGAGAACTGTGCTTCTATTTGGTAAAACCATATTTCTGGTTTTTCCGGCCAAAAAGATGGAAATTTTAAACTTACTTTATCGGTCTCCAAAGCCATATCGTTTTCCGTCATTCTTGTATATATGCGCCCACACGTAAATAGAAAAAAAAAATGCTCAGATATCGGGGTCACCAATTATCGCATGTACAGCCAACTGGTTGTAGTATTATATTATTTGCGGATTAAAATCATATTAAAATAAAACATTTTCTTTGGAGAAACAATTTTATAATTATGTCAATGTCCCTGACAAGATTGACATTCCTGAAAAGTAAGAAACTTAATTATTTCTATTGACAAGTAGTTTGTATACCTACTACAAATTCCCCAAGATGAAACTTGATGTAAACCAACAATAAAAAAAGACGGGTGTTTTGGTAAACTTGTAAACAATTTATAATAAATATTCATCGGTGTGTGGCTGCACCTATCATAGACACTTCAAAAATGGTGAGGATACCAAGAATCAATATTAAAGGATACCAAAAAATCGATATTTTATTTTAGATAGATTCGGAACGTGATGATGTTGGATCTCCTATAATAAATACAGGTTACCACTTAGAGCATTCATTGATCTAAGGGTGGTAATGACTGATTCTACGAGTGACGAAGAATAGTGTCTAATTTCACTCTGCTAATGTGTACCTACTCAAATTTTTATTAAAATTCTTTTTGCTACTTTAGCTATGTGTATTTTTTATATTTGAATTTTATTACAGTGACTACAATTATGTACGGGTATACTGACACTATCTAAGCGAATGGACTTTACAAAACTTTTTAACAAAAAATTGCACCGCCGAAAAAACTAAAAAGCAAAAACACTGAAAAGTGGGATCGCTTGGAAAACTGAAAACAATCATGCCCTATCTATACTTAATTCGAAAATGCATTTTCATTGGTCTCTCAATTATCATTCTGTTCTTAAACAGAATTGATGGCTCGATTGCTTGAATCGATTTGAAAGTAACCATTGTACATCACTAATCGCAAAATTTGACAGACGAATGATAAAAGCCCTTGTACCACGAAACTTGTTTACTTTGAAGTGATTCTGTCGTTTAAAATTCATTGCGTACGGCCAGAACACCCGATGGTGGTCTTTCAAAGCCAAACCCGCAATGTAAAATAAATATATCAACATTCCCAAATACGAATTTATCGCAGTAGTATCACGCGAATATCACAACAAATCATAAATAATTGATTTTAAAATGAATTACAGCTATTTGTGAAACAAAGTTACTTACCGATGATAGGATACATCTCCATTGACACGATTTACTACTTTTGAAGAGTTTTTACAGTTTACAATTTGCGCAATTTGGCATTTTTACGTTTTCAACCACAGGACTCGTCAGCGTTACGTTAGAATGCCAACTAAAGTAGAAGCGCGGTCAGTTTGAGCATTGCTCAAACTCGGGGCGTCTCGGGGCACGCTGCACCGGGCAACAGGTGGTATCTAGCCTACTCTAAATCTATGGTGTCTACCACAGATTTAGACTAAATCTATGGCGTCTACTTTCTGTGTTACCTGACAAGACCGCGAGATGGCGCGAATTTTATATTTTACAAGCTTTTATTTAGCTTGCACTGTATTGTATTGTATGTATGTATGTTCGGGTCAGCGTTGGATTTCGTAGTATAATTATACTATTTATTTGTACCATTATTTCATGATGTGTAGTATGTAGTATCGTAATGCCAGGATACTACGCGAAAGTAACATAATTTTGCCCTCAGCTCGATTGACAAGTTTTATTGATTCAATTATTCTCCATTTTATTATTTACCAAATAATAAAGACGAGTGATCGCCTACTGCGCAACGGGTCGCGGGTTCGATTCCCGTACGTGACAAATATAACCAAAGAATTAATTTGCCACGGGCCTCATTCGCCATTTAGCACAAAAAAAACGAAACGTAGTATAATTTTTGACATGTAGAGTCTGACACACGAAACATGAGCTTGGAAAAAAGCGGCAAATTCAAAAATTCTAGGTAATACTGTCTACAGAAGGTAAAATACATGTTGATACTTGAAATATTCTAATATTTTCTTATTTATGGAGAAATTTAGAATGTTAAATTTGTGAAAGGATTGTCTTTTTTTCCTTGAATATAGTAGAAAAAAAAGGAGTTTATACTTTTTTTAAATTAAATATTAGGTAATGTTTAGTTTCAATGAACTTCCAACAATGAGCCTTTTATAAGAAATCGCTGTATTAGGATTTCATGAATGTTAAAATTACTTAATATGTGTAATATTTCGACAGAAATTAAGAAAAAATATTATGAAATTGTTTATTACAAAGTATCAAAATCACCATGTTGAAATAAACTACATGGGGACATTGTATCAGTGTTGCTACTTGAAAAAATGTCAGGTTCATGTTTCGTGTGCCAGACTCTATATTTTTCATTTCCATAGACAATAATTTTGTGAGGATCGGAATCCAACGCTGGTTCGGGTCAAATCTTGCGAGACACCCACTACACGGATAATACCGATTGAGCTGGAATTTTGCATGCATAATATCTATACTAATGTTATAAAGAGGCAAGATTTGTATTTTTATGTTTGTATTGAATAGGCTCTGCAACTACTGGACCGATTAGAAAAATTCTTGCACTAGGTAATAGAATGCTACAATATCACTGAGTAACTTATGCTATAAAATATTTTTCTACGGGAAAATATAGAATTCCCACAGGATAAACGAAGATAACGCGGGCGAAGCTGCAAGCGGAAAGCTAGTTATGTATATCGCGTGACAATACAATATTATGATGACATGGTGCTGATCTGATGCTGGAGCTGGTAGGTAGCCATAGGAACTCCGCATTAAAACGATACCACCCCATCGAGTTTGGGATCGTTTGATTTGTTTTGACGAGTATTTTGATTCTATATTGTAACCAGGGTCTGATGCTGGAGCTGGAAGGTGGCCATAGGAACTCCGCAATAAAACGACACACACAGCCCCATCGAGTTTGGGCTTGTTAGATTCGTTATGACGGGTACTTTGATCCTATATGGTAACCAGGGTCTGACGCTGGAGGTGGAAAGTGGCCATAGGAACTTCGCAATAAAAATACACAACCCCATCGAGTTTGGGCTCGTTTGATTCGTACTGATGAGTACTTTGATCCTATATGGTAATCAGGGTCTGATGCTGGAGCTGAAAGGTGGCCATAGGAACTCCGCAATAAAACAACACAACCCCATCGAGATTGGGCTCGTTTGATTTGTTTCGATGAGTACTTTAATCCTATATGGTAACCAAGATCTGATGCTGGTGCCAGGGCCGGATTTAAAGGTCTGGAGGCCTCGGGGCAACAAAGGAGTGGAGGCCCCTTGGCCCCAAATTATTTTATTGATTGCCTGATTGGAGTGAACAAATATAGATCGATGATTTCTTTTAATATTTAATGTAATCATGTTTGTACAAAGAACTTGGGGATACCGCCTAACTCATAGCTATGCACTCGCTATCATTCTAATGTCACCTGTGACTTTAGAACTATGGCTCTAACTAATACCATCTGTGATATTAAAATGATAGCGAGTGCATCGCTATGAGTTAGGGCCTCGGAGGCCCTACTAGCCGGGCCCTCGGCCGGGCCAGTGTATCTCTTTGACATACAGTCTACTCACCACAGATTGCAATAGATATAATTTGTTGACTTCAGTGTTGCCAGTAACAGTTGCAATTTCACGGTTTTGTTGTGGGTATTTTAATTTGGGTTTTTGATATTTCTTCACAATATCAAGTTTTTTTTCGATACTCCTAAAAAAACGAGTCTTTAAAGTTCCAATACCAACTGTCAACTCACACTTTGCAAGCAGGTTTGGTGACTTCATCAGGGCACGCATTTATAATGCTGTCGTGAGGTTCTGTAATATTAAAGATTGTTCCAATCGGGTGGCCAAATTGGTTGTGACCGAATGGTTGCTTTCACAGAGGAGCTTGTTAACAAATACTCTTAATAAAAAAAAATGTATTTTTTTCTCTCTCCCTCTTATTTTTATAATATAAAAAAATATAACATTATTACTTGTTACTTACAGAGGAAGCAATGTGATTAACAATAGAAAGTATGAAAATTTTGTTAACAATAAAAAAAAGACAATGCATTCACCTCATGGTTCCCCAAGATACAGGCGATGCGATGCCTAGTTTGGGGACCTCTGCTAATAATATTGTAATTATTTCTGCAGTGTACTAATTTCTTAATAACCACTATAAATAAATATAGTTATGGACTTAATCAAATTAGATAAATTAAATAAACAAGTTAAATTATATGAAACACTAGCTGTGCCCGCGAACTACGTTTCGCCGTCGAAATGCTTAACACACGGCCCGTTCCAGATAAGCATTTTTAGCCATAAATACCAAAATTTTTAGCATCTTTGCGTTTCATTAGCCGGTGATGCTAGTTTTTTTTGCTGGTTGTCATGCGTTTCATTTAAGCATTTTTAACACGAAATGCTAGCATCAAATACCCATGCTAATAGATGGGTCCTCTGATACCACTTTTTGACAGCTTTCAAATTTGACATTTGGAATCTTTTTTTCATGAATCTAAAAGGATTTTCAGCGGATTTAAAAAATTTATTGAAAGATATTTATAGTATTAGCCAATTCTGATTTATATTATAAAATTTTTAAGTGGCTGGACTAATTAACTGAGGTGTCAAAATTCAGCACGAAAAATCAGTACCTTGCGTTTCATTTGTAACAATTAGCGCGGCTAAAAATGTCAACATTTCTTAAAAGAAACGCAAAACGAGGCTAACATCAGATGTTAGCCTCAGAAAGTAGCAGTGCTTTATCTGGAACGCAGTGACCATGAAGCAAATTCATGGCAGTGACAGTGTTTAATTTTTTCCTCCATTTTATTCTATAGCCTCCCGCACGCGCACCCCCGCCTTGGTGACGCTCACTTCGCAACGGGCCGTGCAGCAGAAATCGTAATATTTTAATTTCGCTATAACTTCAAAACCAAACGTCCAATTTTAATCATTCAAAGACCAAATATTATCTACATAAAGTGTACTTAGTGATGAAATAATTTATTTTGATAAGGATTAATAGCATGAGAAAAATAAATGCGTTTAAATGTAGTACAACAAAAATTCAAGATTTATTAATAAAAAAATGGTTGTTGTGCCTCACTCGACATAGATAGGTATAGTGTGTCGCGGACTTTTTTGTAGATATTTATAAGATCTACAATTAATTAGAACATTTTATGGTTCTATCTTTTATAGTTTAGGCAGCGTACGCAAAATAAGTTACTTTTCTGGTTGATTTTTTACACCTTGTGTCCGAAAAACCCAAATCTTACGGAACCCTATTTTTTTCCAAAATATAATTTAGCCTATGTTACACGTGGATAATGTAGCTTTCGAATGGTGAAAGAATTTTTAAAAACGGTCCAGTAATTTTTGAACCTATTCATTACAACCAAACAAACAAAGGTTTCCTCTTTATAATATTAGTGTAAACAAATAATTAATAACGTTATTATAATACTAATTGCGACTCTCTTTATAATCGATGGGTCACTGATTTTATAAAACCTCTTACATTTGCATGCTGATATTGTTATCTGCTAAATAGGTAAGAACTAATTACATGTTTAAGAACGTAATGTACCCTGTTTATAGCAAATAAATGATTTGATTTGATTTAGCGAAAAACGAAAAAAAAACACAATATGCAAAATTTATCTCATACGCTTGCTAGGCTTTATAAGGGTCGCCCTTAGCGAGACAGAAGCTATCGCCTTCATGGGCCCCGCAGGAAGCCCCCCGCTGGAACATCCATCACGGTGGGCGGTGAGGTCATTCCATTGAAGCCCTACCTCAAATACCTGGGGCTCACCATAGATGGTAGGTGGGGCTTCAACGAACACTTCCGTTCGTTGGAGCCCAAACTAATAGGTGCGGCCGACGCACTTGGGCGCCTCCTCCCTAACGTTGGAGGCCCGAGCGCCAGTTGCCGACGCCTCTACGCGGGAGTTGTGCGCAGCATGGCACTGTACAGGGCCCCCGTCTGGGCTGATGCTGATGCTTAGAGGATACCGGACAGTGTCTCATGAGGCGGCCTGCGCCATCGCCGGAATTCCCCCGTGGGAGTTAGTGGCACACGTACTGGCAGCAGCCTACCGTGTGCAGGTTAGCCTCAAGGGAGCAGATCGCGGCCCTGGAAGGGGTACAAGAAGAGATGTTCCGCCTATAGCAGAGAGCCTGGGTGAGCCGGCCTCCGGGATTCTTAGGAGAACTGTAGAGGCATTGCTCCTCGTGCTGAAGCCATGGGCGGAAAGAAAGCACGGATCACTCACGTACCATCTGGTGCAGATCATTAGTAGTCACCGCTGCTTTGGCCGCTACCTGCACCGGATTGAGCATGAGCCAACTACTCAGTGCCACCACTGTGGTGCTACCGAGGACTCAGCACAGCACACCCTTGAAGAGTGTGCTGCATTTTCCTCGCAGCGCAACACGCTGGCCTCGTGCATTGGCCCTGACCTCTCTCTCCCTTCTTTGATCACAAGGATGGTCGAGAGAGTGAAGAGGCCTGGGACGCAGCAAACTTTCTGTGTGGAGGTCATCACACAGACGGAGGCAGCAGAGCGGATTAGGGAAGATGACCCATCGGCAGACCCCTGCCGTCGTAGGAGGTCAGGACGAAGGAGGCGACAGTTTGCTCGCCTTCTTCCTCCTGACGGTGACCAGCGGGACGCGGGCCAGGGAAGCCCGAGTCCTGCATTGCACAGGTCACCGCCAGTCGTCGATGCTCCTAATGCCCAAGAGCATCGCCAACCTTCCCGTTTCGGGAGGCAAGAGGGGCTCGCCACAGGCGAGCAGACGCTGACAAGGTCATGGAAGTGTCCGAAAGGGTTCCTATGGCCTTGTCCGGCCACAAGGCGTCCCTCCTCGGCGTATCCTCTTCGTCTGATGACGGGGAGGATGCGGCGGTGATGGGCGTGCTCGTGCCAAGGTGTATTTGAGGGGGCATCGTTGGGTTTTAGTCGGTAGGCCGCGGTCCCTGGCTGGCACTTTGCCCCCAGTGGTCGCGGAGAGCCTGACATAACCTCGCGTTTTCCCAAGCGCGAGGTATGCGTAAAGCATTTCCCAACGTAAAAAAAAGGATCGAACCACTGCCACGAAGATTTAAAGTCGAGGATCTAACTAACGCATAGCATAGACCACCCTGAGGGCCTATTACCGATCTCATGGGTTTGCAAATGATATCATATGATATATATTCTTTATTGTTCACAAATTTACATGAAAAGGTGTTACAAAGAAGAAAAATGTACAAGGGTGAGCTTATCTCTATAAGAGATTTCTACCAGCCAACCCTAGCGGGTGTACAAAAACTCTGATTGCGGGAACAAAATAAAATATAATTTGTGCACCAAAACCAAATAAAACATAAAAAATAAATTAATTTTACACATACACACACGCACGCCCATCACCCACACACGTACACACACATGAACACTCGTGCACACACACACACACTCGCGCACACACACACACACACACATACTATTAACAATTAGTTAATAAGTGCTCTTTCAGTTTCTGTTTGAAAATACCAACTGACGTGCTTTCCCGGACAGCAGCTGGCAATCTATTCCACATCTGAGCTGCACGGACGGTGAACGAGTTAAAAAAGAATTTTGTATTGGATGGAGGTAGGACAAGAATGTTTGTTACACAGGAACGTATAGGGCGGGAAGAAGGAGGTAAGTGATTAAATCGTGAACGTAAATATTCGGGAAACTTCGGATCATACAGGATTTTATAGGTGAGGACAAGGATGTGCAAATCTCTGCGGTGTCGAACTGGCAACCATTTTAATTGTGATCGATAATGAGATACATGATCAAACTTTCTGAGACCAAAAATAAAACGGATTGCCAGATTCTGAAGTCTTTCTAGTTTGTCGAGCAATGCTTCAGTCACATCCAAGTAGCACACGTCAGCGTAGTCGAGAATGGGCAATAAGAGAGAATGTGCAAGCATAATTTTAGTTTTGATATCATAGTGCAAAACGAAAAATACGATATCCGGTCAGATTTTTGATCATTTGTTAATTATTTAATGATGACATCATTGAAATTATGCCATATAGTGATGATGTCATTGGAGATCGGTAATACGAAATGCAGCATTCCACGACTTCTTTCTTCAAATTTATACCATGTCATACGATGAAAGATCCATAATTGGCCTGCTGACCTATATGGACTAGTGATATTAAAGATATCACATTATGGACGAAAATATTTGAGGCGATGTAGATGATTTAATAAGATATATTCAGATGCAGAATAAATCAAGAAATTACGACTGGACATGCCATAAAAAATAAAGATAAATACCTACCGATTAACTTTGTTTTAGTAGACATTCGTTTATTTTAGCTTCATTTCTAATTATATTGTTATAGCATATAGTATCTTTTTATTTATTGTAGTTTGAATAGTTGTATTTCAGGGATTAAGCTAAAATAATATTTCTTAGCATAAGTTTTCGTATTGCAACTGGTCGTGCCACAGGCCTTTCGTTATCGGACTATAAAATGATCCCATCACTAGTTGTGTGATCGAGTTGGTCCATGGGTGCCGCCTCGCCATATCTTATCTTTTATATGACTATGTTAACATGGGTAGGTTTCATCTTGATAGAGTATTAATTAACCAAATACCTTATATAGGGTAAATTTTGAGGTACCAGCAACCTCGCAGGATTAGATAACTAGCATCATTAACTACAAAGTTTGTTCTACGACTTTTGATAATTCGCTAGATTTTACTTTCGTACAAAACTAAATATTCATTTAATATACCTCTAGAATGTTTGTAACTCTACACGCATAGCGTACGAGTTTAGCGTCGTCTTCCGTCACCGTTTATAAATGAAACATAGACTTATCAATGTCACGACAGTGCAATAAAAACTTGAAAATTTATTTCTGTTCAATTATTAGTTTTAATTATCTTAAAACTCGTAAAACAAACGTTGTAGTTAATGATGTAAGCTATCCTGTGAGGTTGCCGGTACCTCAAAATTAACCCTGTATAGTTTGTGCCAGTGGCATATCTTGTTTTGGTGCTGATGCTAGGGGCTGCTTGTTTTATTAAATTTTTCTTTTGGCTTTACCATTTAATAATTTGGCTTCATTATTATCAAATTTAAAAAACAAAATATTTCACTCTCTTTTGTAATAATTACCAAAAACTTATATTCCATTACGACCGTCTGTAATAAATTAGTTTCATATACTATTTAGAGCTAGGATTAGCTGATATCCCAGCTTCATCAAAAGGAATTGTAGTATACTTTATTAGATTGGAATCATAGCTGACTTCGCTCCCGTCCTCACAAAGTATCGTTGTTCCCATAGATGTTCTTTCTGCTGCAACCTTCTCTTCAAGTAACCTGAGATCGCGTTCAATTTTCAATTCTTCTAGTTCTTTGGCTCTTTTTTCTTCCAATTCTAAGTTTTCTCTGTATTTGATGAGACATGCAGATAAATAATTTATTGGATCTGCAGGTTGATATAAAATAACCTTAGCAATGCATTGACGTAAAGCTGCTCCAACAGTTTGCTTCAAGTATTGTAATTCATTGGTCTCTTGGGCTTTATCCGGGCAAAACTCAAATAGGTCAGAATGACTCCTAATGCGAACAAGGTTTCCCAAACCATCGCTTTCATATTCACTTGTTGAATCAACTTCACGGTAAATATGTTTTCCATCTTCGTTAATATAATACCGACCATAATTATCGTAGTAAAACGTATTTCCATCTCTTTCTTCTTTTATTTTTAATAAGACCCCTGAAGAATCCATTAAATATTCACTTGCTGTTGGGTGAGCTTTATATACTCGTTGTTTAGTTTTGTCATCAATAAAATAACGACCACATTCGTCAAAGAAATAAATGTGTTCAGAGTCATCTTGCAAAGGTACTAACTCGTTACGTTCGTTTGGCTGATATAAATTGTGATCATCGGGCAATTTATAAATTTTCCTACTATATCCATCAACATAATATGTTCCAAGTTCATCGACAAACTCTTCTTTCATATCAGTAGCACTAAGTATAGAAATCAAAGACTTATGACTTCTATCTCCAAACACTGTTAGGTCCCACAAATAACATAATTGGGTCACTAGGCGCTCTCGTTCATTTGTTGGTAGTAAGTGATTGAAAATCTTGAATTGAAAATAATCTTCACATGCACATAACTTATTAGCTTCAACTTCATCAATTGGGATATCGTACATGTGATGAAGGCTTTTCAAGCTGATTTTCAGATCTTCTAGTGAGCAAAGTCGTTTTTCAAAATATTCTTTCTTATTTTGTAAAGCCATTACTGCAGCAGAAGATGGTTCCTGTTCTAATCGCTGAATACGATCTTCTAAAATGGCAATTTTTTCTATTACTTTATTAATTTCAATATTATGACCTGTGGTACCCCTAATCATAGTGTATTCATCTTGGCCTATTTTTTTCAAATCTTTAAATAACATCACAGTGGACTGTGACTTTGAATTTTGCATATCACGCACAATTTGTTGTAGGGCATTCGTAAGGTCAGCATTCAAATTAGATTTATTTATATATTTACTTAAAATGAAGGCAAATTCGTCATGAATTTTGTCTAACCAGTTAAGAAGTTCATTGCATTCATCATTAACTTGTACCTTAAATTCAACAGCACTTACAAAGTTTCTGTAGCATTTTAGTTTCTCTAATAGTAGATGTGTAATATCTTTGTGCATGTCTTCAACAATTTCTAAATCAGCAGATAAATTAATTTTATCAATATTTGGCAATGTTATTTGGTTTTTTTCCATGTACTTTTGATAGTATTTTAAGCGATGTCCTATAGAATCAATTGTAAAACTAATAGCTTGATAAATTTCTTCTTTAGTAAGCTCATTTGTGCGTTTTTTGAAATTATCTATTTCATTTACAGCATGTAGCCACCCTAAATGGAAATCAGCTAGAGCATCAATTATTTCTTCATTTTTACGTTGTTGTATAGCTGAACGTACTCTACACATGACATTGAATACGTTATCAGAATAATCCCGTCTTGTGACAAAAATAACAGGAGTTTCATAAAAATGTTTTACCGCATTCGTTATGTCAAATAAAAACATTATATTTCTATCTGCTTCCATTTATATAATAATATTTTTACAAATATTTAGGAGCTATTTCAAAAAATACGATTGTCGTATAATATTGATAATGATAACATACCTCAGAAGAATAACTAAAAAAGCATATTGTTCTGAGTAACATACCTATTGACATACCTATATCTGTCAATAAAACCAGATTACAAAGGAGGTCAAATTGTACTACTGCAGTTAAGTCAATGATTATAGTATACAAAAAATATTTTATAAAAAATAAAAACCGACTTCAAAAACACTTCTATATTGAAGTCGGTGCCAAACGATGATCTCCTAGAAAGTCTTAAAAGTCATCGACTTCAATAAAGAAGTGTGATGTTGTCTGTACCTATTCTTATATTACTTTTAACTTTTCAGTGTTTGTGAAGTCGGTTTTTATTTTTTGGAAAATATTTTTGATTTTTAACTTTTTAGTGAATGAAATCTTTTTAGTGAAAGAAATCTTTTCAGTGAAAGAAACCATGATTTTCATGGGATTCCATCATCAGATCCTGACTTTGGTGACCTTGGGACCACCCTAGGAGATTATTCTATCGAATACAAAAAGAATTTTGAAAATCGGTCCACAGTTGGCGGAGTAATCGCGTAACATACCTACACACAAAACAAGTTGGACACACCTTAAAATTTAAGGGTTTTAGTCGATTTTCTTGGGATCCAATCATCAAATCCTGACTTTGGTGACCACGGGACCACCCTTGGAGTATACTCTATCGAATACAAAAAGAATTTTGAAAATCGGTCCATAATTGGCGGCGTAACCGCGTAACATAAAAAAAACATACGCATCGAATTGAGAACCTCCTCCTTTTTTTAAGTCGGTTATAGTACATTGTTACCCTAGGGGTGAAAGTAACTTATTTAGACTCGAGACGGGGTTTGGCGCCCGAGCGTAGAGAGGGCGCCTATAGTTTGAGGTACTAAATAAGTCTTTTACCCGAGGTAAACACTGTGCTTTTCATTACGAATACAAGTTTGGTATTGCGGGTTACTATTTTGGTGATAATAATAAATAGTCCAACTTACAGTTGATAAAGAGTTGTAATGAATGTCCAATGCGTAACACACACAATACACAATTTTTATATTAGGACGGACAGAAGAAACAGTCAATATAAAACTATGATAGGTATCACGAGCACAGTTCAGAAAGGGACGCAGCACAAGAGAAATAGGCAAGAACACAATACTAATAAAATTAAGCATAGCGAAAGTGATAACAGTACTGAAGGTATGGCAAGAGGTAGGGTAGCATGCGCTTCGCGTCTTGAGTGGATCTCGACTGACTGAATGGTGCGCGGCGCGAACGTGGCCGCGCGCGCGCAGATAACTCACTCGCGGGAACAATAGCCAGTTTTTTTTATACCGCGGCTAGTGCTAGGGCCCTGTCGATACGCGCTATCGATGGCGTGCCGTGGCGTGGCGTGTATCGATAGCGACGTGCTGGTAACTAAGGTGATATGTGTAAATAGATATGTTATATTTGTTTATGTGTAATAAATATATTTCGTATAAATGTAGATTAAATAAATAAAAATATAAGTTATAAATGTAGGTAAGCACCCTACACAAGGAAAGTAAAAATAAAAACATGAATCAGTTAGAGAACATAATTGAGTGAATTTTATTTTAATAAATCAACAACTTCCGCTTTTGCCTCTTCTCTTATGTATGAAATCTCTGCTATACGGAAGAATAAACAAAACTCTAAAATTCGAAAAACAAATGAAGATCGGATTGCCGCTTTCCCGCTTATTTTGTTTTTTTTTCTGTGGCTGGCCAGCTATTTAGCTATTATTTTTCATTTTCATCATTGAAAAATTTTAAATATTTTGCCCAAATCTAAGTTATTTTAACGAAATAGTTGAAAGTAAATTATAATAAAGGCATTTAAAAATATATTCTTTTAATACTTAGCATTATGTTATTTCAATTTTCCACCGAGCTGTTGTATAGAACGTCGGAACATGGTTTAATAGACAAGTTTCTTTTTTAAAATTTGTCAGCAGTCAAATCATTCAAAGTTGTCAATCAAAATTGTCAGTTGAAAGTGATTCTCCCTAGGGCTGAAAAGTATTACTTTCAACCCGTTCCTCGAGCAACTTCGGACCTACTTTCAGAGTATGAGTAATGAAATAGTACATTGTTACCCCAGGGGTGAAAGTAACTTATTTAGGCCCGAGACGGTGTTTGGCGCCCGAGCGTAGCGAGGGCACCAATAGTTCGAGGGACTAAATAAGTCTTTAACCCGAGGTAAACACTGTGCTTTTCATTACGAATATAAGGAAAGTAAAAATGAAACAATGAATTAGCTAAAAAACGTGTAAATTATATTTTACATAAATCAACAACTTCTGCTTTAGCCCGCTTTCGCTTATAAAATCAGGCGTTAACTCCATACCAAAATCAGATGAACTCATTGTGTTAATTATTAACACAATTTTATACAAATATAATTAACAGAATCTCTGCCTATACATACGGAAGTGTTAACAAAACTCTACAAATGGAAAAAACAAATGAAGATCGCGTTGCCGCTTTCCCGCTTATTTTGTTTTTTTTTCTGTGGCCGGCCAGCTATTCAGCCATTATTTTTCATTTTCATAATTTAAAAAATGGTAAATATTTTGCCCAAATCTATGTTATTTTAAAGAAAAACTTGAAAATAATATATAATGAAGTCATTTAAAAAATATATTCTTTTGAATACTATTAAATAAATAAATAACATTGTTATTTTAATTTTACACCGCGCTGTAAGAGAATGGCTCTATAGAAAGTTGGAACATGGTTCAATAAAAATGTGAAAAAAGAACTAGTTTCTTTTTTATAATTTGACAGCAGCTGTCAGTTGAATGTGATTCTCCCTAGGGCTGAAAAATATTACTTTCAACCCGCTCCTCAGGCAACTTCAGACCTACTTTCAGAGTATGAGTAATGAAAAGTTATTTTACTTATTATATTAATTATTAATTAAATAAATTGATTGAAATGGTGAAAAATAAATTGAAATGGTGTCAGGCTAATGAGGAAAAATACTTACTTTACACAGGCGTAATAAAAATTTCGTTAAATTTTGGAATTCTACCAAAAACTTAAACCAAAAAAAGGCTTTACCAGTGACAGTTGACGGTGTGCAGGACACTAAAGACATTGCTGAGTTATTTTTAAAAAGATTTAGGGCACAATCAGAGCTTTGGGGGAATGTGGGCGGGACGCCACCTATCACCTGTATCTCTAGTTCAAATTGTGCACAATTCGAACCTAAAGATGTAGCGAAAGCGGTGCGTAGCATGAAACGCGGCAAGTCGCCAGGCCATGACAGGCTGAGTCTCGAACATATTCTATATGCCGGCGATATAATTTACACCAAACTGTGTGAATTATATAATATGTGCCTTAGGTATTCATTTTTGCCAGACAGTCTCATGAAAACCATTGTAGTGCCGATCGTGAAAAACAGGACCGGCAATGTAGGTAGTGCTGCCAATTATCGGCCAATTTCTCTGGGAACTATTATAGGGAAGATATTTGAGAGGCTGTTGCAGCCCTTTGGTGAACAACATATGCATAGATGACGCGCAGTTTGGTTTCCGTACCAGTACCGAAATATGTTTATGACTGCGTCCGGGACCCGTCCTCTTCCCCCCGGACCTCGACTACGAGTAGACGTCTCTAAATATGTACCGCGTCATATTATAAAATAATTATTAAATTATACATTCAAAAATTAGTAGTAAATAATAGGAGTGCATAAGTGACAAAGAGCTCTTCACAACGCTAGTACGCAGCTTGCAGCATACAGTGAGTACCTACGAGGCCACCACATTCACTACGCCTGCACCGTTGGACGGCGACGCCCTCCTGCTTAACCCCGCCTGCAAGGACCAGCGAGCGCGTATCCGCGACTGGGCACCGCCTCTAAGCGCCGCCCGCCCGTGTGACGCATTAACGTCCACTGACCAACAGCAAAGACGTTACCCAGCTGCGCTTCGCCGTCTGTCTTCGGGCGCACTACCTACCGCTTATGATCTCCTGGTAGCGCGCAGCACTATTATTGCTTATTGTACGAGCTCTATTAACGTTCATCGACCAACAGCAAAGACGTTACCCAGCTGCGCTTGCCGTCCGTATTCGGGCGCACTACCTACCGCTTATGATCTCCTGGTACCGCGCAGCACTATTATTGCTCGAGCTCCTGTTCGCAAGTTTGCTTGTAGATTCTATATCATTGCTTGAGCACAACTAAGTTTTGATCATTTGATATATATGTACACGATTGGAGTATTATATGATCTGTCACAGGGGCCCAATATATAGATATTGCACATTCACGTCCAATTAGAACTGTTTTGGTTGTGCAAATAGTTTTATCTAAACGAAACCCTAGTACAATAAGGAGTGCAATACATGTTACTTTGATTGAGTCCTTGTGCAAGCGCAATCCTTTGTTAATACTGCGCATATTGTATTCCATCATCTACTTATCCATCGTCTACGCAATAACGATATAACTTCAGATTGCCTTTATTCAATTACAACTAAATATGGACAAATCGCTGTCTGAGTCAAACCTGAGTATGACTACGAAGGATGACTCGCCACCGAATTTCCGTAACAAAAGAAAAAGAGACGACGTGAATACTTCTGATTTTGATGCCTTTAAGGAAGAGGTGAGACAACTAATAACACATTTACTAACTCAGCATAAAAACGAATTTAAAGATATTATGCCTACACTTCAAAACATTCAACAAGTAAATTCGAACATTCAGGACTCGGTTGAATATCTTACCCAGCAAAATGAAGAATTAAAGAAGCAGATCATTTCTCTGGAGTCTAAAACTAAAGAGGATGGCAAACGAATTAGCATGCTGGAAGGGAAAATTGAGGAACTGCAGAGAGCACAACGCAAAAGCAGCTTTGAACTAAGAAATGTTCCTATAAAAAGCAGTGAAACAAAGGAGGACCTGCTAGAGTTGGTTAGAAACTTATCGGCAAACATTGGTTGCAATTTAAGCACAGCTGACGTTAACGATATTTATCGTGTCCGAGGCAAAAAGGCAGATGCCACTAATACTTCCATTGTAGTGGAAACTAATTCCACTATAATAAAGACTGGCATGCTGAAGATGAGTAAACAATTTAACATCACTCACAAAACTAAATTAGCTGCAAAACACCTTGGCTTTAGAACTAATGAGGACACACCAATTTATATAACAGAACACCTGACTTCCTTCGGTTCGCGTCTACACTTCTTAGCGAGAGACTTAGCCAAGTCAAAACAGTACAAATTCTGCTGGACGGCTTACGGGAAGATATACGTAAGGAAATCGGAAAACTCTCCTATTATCAATATTACTAGCGAAGCTCAAGTACAACAACTAATGATACTTGAAAAATGACTATTTTTGGTAGCTCTCAATGTATACCTCTGGATTTCGTTTACATTGCTAGTCATGCAGATTCTATCATTTTTATATACCACTACTTTATTGATGTTTTATTGTTTAATTGACAGTCTTACTTTTCAATTCGTAAGCAAATATTTGTCATCATTTTTTACTGTTTACTTTGTTTACTTTATAAAACTACAAGAAAAAACACAATCATTAACGTACATTGTAATATTAGCTACATATATAGCGCACACACCACTCACCACCTCCCACTCAAACTCAAACCACCTAAACAAACATAACTCAACCATGCGTACACTAAACAACTACCTACAACCCAGTTACCTACTCACGGATTATGCATTTTACTGCAAATGGTGCTTATCCCAATTTAAACAGCAATATACATTAATCGCATTAGATATTCTGTTGCATCCGCTTTACAAACACAATAATACTTACACACGATCATACCCACATTCTTCACGGGCTGAACAGAACTTCGGGTGGCTTTTAATACATAAAGTGAAACATGTTACTAATAAAGCACCTAGCCCCTCTTTACTATCAATATGAGTAATTTATTACAAACACTGCAAGAAGTTGATAACTTTAACATAGCAAAATCTTTTGTATGTAATGTCACCGCTTTCACTGACCACTATAAAAAAAATAAAGCGGACTTTACTATTATATCGCAAAACATTAGAAGTGTATATAATAATTTTGACGATTTTCTAATAACCCTATCCGAACTTAACTTTAAACCCGACCTCGTTATACTTACAGAATGCTGGCTGAACCCTAATAAAACCATACCTACCCTCATTAATTATGACTCATTTATGACTTCACAACATTATAATCAAAGTGATGGGGTGATTGTCTATATAAAAGATACCCTTCGGTCCTCTGTTAAAGAGATAAAGCTAAACGATGCCTCTTGCTTACAAGTTGATATTTTTAATAATACAATTTTATCTATTTACCGCTCACCTTCACATACAAACGCTGAAAATTTTACGAATTCCTTATGTGCTCATCTTGAAACCATAAAATCAAGAAATAACATAGTAATAGCGGGAGACATAAACATAAACCTGTTACCAAAACCTCAAGAACAACCCTACGAATATAACAATAGATTACACTATCTCAATATGCTATCAACATTTGGCGTGCTCCCTGGTCATAGCTTACCGACTAGAAATATGAGTTGTCTCGATCATTTTATGCTAAAAATTAATCCTAAGAAGATCTCTGCACTTATAGTTATTATAGAAAGCACTATAACTGACCACTTTACTACTTTTATGTCGCTATCTAAATCTAAGACAAGACAATTTGCACCTAAAACCAACACCACAGTAGATTTTGATAAAGCCATGAAATACCTACAGGAACAACACATATCGGATTTAGTTTTCAACGATGATCCTAATATAATAACTGAACATCTTATTAAAAAATTATCTGACTCTATTAAACTAAATACGATAACTAAAAATATACCAAGGAGTAAACGGATATTAAAACCATGGATTACTGATGGCATATTGAGATGTATTAAAAACCGCAATAATCTTCAGAAACAATCTCGCAATGAACCTCTTAATGAAATTAAAAAAATAACCTATACGCGGTACCGAAATTATTGTAATAATTTAATAAAAAAACTAAAGCGTAAGTATAACAGACAGTTACTCACAAACTCTCTTAACAACAATAAATTGTTATGGCAAAATATAAAAAACATTACCTATATTAATAACAAGAATAGTCTAAACCCTGAACTAATGTCTTTAAAACCATCTATATCAGAATCAGCAAATTATATAAATTCTTACTTCTCTAATATTGGCAAAAAACTAGCTCAAGACATCCATTCAACGTTAAATAAAGAGGAACAAGCGAATTATTTGTATAACCTCCCAAGACATGCTAATTCTCTTGTTCTGTTGGATACTGACATTGACGAGATCAACAGGATTATAACATCCTTAAAATCTGACAGTGCTCCGGGATGGGACACTATCTCAACTAAGTACATTAAGCACGTAAGACATGTTGTAGTCCCAGTCATTACGCATCTTGCCAATCTCTGTTTCAAATATGGTGTTTTTCCCGTACCATTAAAAAAGGCAATTATTACACCAGTTTACAAGGGTGGAGACGGAGACGACATCAATAATTATAGGCCCATCTCAGTGCTGACAGTTTTATCAAAAATTTTAGAAAAACTATTAAATTCTCGACTTTTAAACTATCTAACTACCTTCAACATTATATCCTCTTCCCAATTTGGGTTCAGACAAGGCTTGTCTACCGAGGATGCGGTGAGTTCCCTAAGTACACTAATTACAGAACAACTTGATGATAAAAAGAAAAGCTTGTGTGTCTTCCTTGACTTAAAAAAGGCTTTTGATACTGTCTCTGTCCCCATCCTTGTACAAAAACTCGAAAAAATTGGGGTTAGGGGTATACAACTTGCAATTTTCAAAGATTACTTGTCCAACAGGACACAGAGGGTGAAGCTTGATCAGTATACCGGTGAAGATGTTGGCGTGTCATATGGCGTACCCCAAGGAAGCGTTCTGGGCCCAACCCTTTTTCTTATATAATAGGTTGGGGAAAAAGTTTCTTCGCATTTTTTAAGAAAATTCAAAACATTTTTTAATATAGTTTATTTACATTTAACTAAAGTATGTCGGTACTATTTTGTTCGATAACTTTTTGCCATCTTGTTGGTAGGGACATGATCCCATTGCAATAGAAATTTTGGGACTTTTGGTCAAAATACCGCGACAAGTGGTTTTGGCAGTCCTCTCGTGATGTTAACCTGACACTGCCTAAAGAATTTTGAAGAGACCGAAACAGGTGGAAATCTGAAGGTGCGAGGTCAGGACTATACGGCGGATGCATTAACACCTCCCAGCCAAACTCTCTTAATTTTTGCTGAGTGGCTAAAGATGTGTGAGGTCTAGCGTTATCATGATGAAAAACCACACCCCTTCTGTTGATTAATTCCGGCCGCTTTCTCTCAACTTCTTGCTTTAATCTCATCAGTTGTTCGCAGTAGAGTTCAGTTTCATTCAAAAATGGTTCGGTTTCATTACGTCGTAATAAAGAATCACAAATGAGTACACGGTTCATTAGGTTTCTTTCAGTGAGCTCGTGAGGTACCCAAATGTCGAGCTTTTTTGTGTACCCAGTTTTTTTCAAATGCGCCAAAACTGTTTTGTGGTCAATTCCCAGTTCTTCAGCTACGTCGTAACTACTGACATGCCGATCTTGCTCCACTTTTTCAAAAATGGCATCCATTTTATCTGTAATAGGGCGACCAGAGCGACGTGCATCTTTGACATCAAAATTTCCGGATTGAAAACGCTTAAACCAAATTTGTGCTACTCTCACAGACACTGCACTAGGTCCATAAACATCGCAAATTTTTTTCGCGGCTTGCGTTGCATTTTTACCTTTTTTGTAGTAAAATTTTAAAATGTATCGAATTTCTTCATTAGATTCACTCATCTTGGCGGTACGAAAAACAAATGAAAATCACACATTTTCCTAATTTGAATTTGGAATTATGTTCTTTAAAATTTAAACTTTCAATGATACCAAAACCAGCCAGATACAAATAGTATAGCCAAAGAGATTTTATTACAAGTTTATACATACTATAATGCGAAAAGACTTTTGTATTGAGAATGCGAATATCTTTTCATACGCTGATGACACCGCTGTTGTTTTCACTGGAAGTTCTTGGGAGGTCGCTAGAAGAAATACTGAAAATGGTTTGGCCCAGATTTCTAATTGACTTAAGTATAATATACTAACAATTAACACTAATAAAACTAACTACATATGTTTTGGTATCTATAATAACGCTCAACCAAATAGAGACTTCCAAATAAAAATACATGTATGTAAAAACAAACCATCCAACTGTAATTGCCCAATCATAAATAAGGTAAGCCATACTAAATATTTAGGTATCCTAATAGACCAAAGACTATCGTGGTACCCTCAAATTGAATATCTATGTGGAAGAATAAGAAAATTCATATGGATATTTAAGACACTAAGACATGTAGTTCCAAATAAATCATCTGATAGTATTGCTCCAAAAAATATGCTGTTAAATAATATCTACATTGCACTTGTACAATCAATCATGGCATATTGTATCCCTGTCTGGGGAGGTACATACCGAACGCACTTTTTGGATATAGAACGAGCACAGAGAGCCCTCCTTAAAGTTATGTATTTTAAAAAGCTGCGTTACTCTACTGAAAGCTTATACAGAATGTGTGATTTGCTATCGGTCAGGCAGCTATACATACTGCGTTTAATTCTAAAAACTCATAAAACTTTGAGATTCGACCCGAATGTAACAAATAAAAGAAAAACACATAATGTAATAGCTGCCCTTAAAACTAGAACTGTTTTTGCAAGGACACAGTACAAGAGAAGATCAATTTATCTGTACAACAAATTGAACAAAGAACTACAAATATACACAAAGACACTGCATGACTGTAAATTTACTGTACTTACTTGGCTGAAACAACTCAATTATGAAACATGTGAACAATTCCTACAGCCCCCGGCTTAAGCTTCAGTTGATGTGCTTTGTGATCGGAATCTGCTATAGATCGCGATCCCAAGGCAGTTTCGCAGGGCTAACTTAAAACTAATCTTTAACACACATACACACGCACACACAAACACGCGCACGCACTTACATACACACATACACAACATACACACACACACCATACACACACTCAAACACTCACACAGAGATAAACTTCGTAGAATATTTAAAATTGTATTTACTCACTTACCTTAACCTTGTATCACAACATGATATGGAAGAGCGGAGCCTCCTGATACAGGCATAATCTTTGCTTAAAAGGAGACTCCGACATTATTACTACTAACTAAACTGTTTGTGAAAGTAAATAAACCATTTTGAATTTTGAATTTGAATTTGAACCAACGTAGTAAAATGGGGCGACACGACTCCCAGTGAATACAGACTGGACTGCAGGGTCCGCCAGGGAGGGCTGACTTCTCCGGACCTTTTTAACTTTTATGTAAATGATCTGATCGAGGAACTGAGACGAATCAAGGTCGGGTGTCATATTGGAGATGTTTGTGTTAACAATCTCAGTTATGCCGATGACATGGTTCTTCTCAGTCCTTCGATCAGTGGATTACGGAAGCTACTGGCTATTTGTGAGCATTTCGCTTCTAAGCATGGCTTGAAATACAATGTTGCCAAGACGGTAATGCTTGTATTTCGCGCCGGAAGAGGTCCTGAGATAGTACCGGATGTATTATATGTATTATACTTATGTATGAATTCGCCAGTGAGGGTTATTGAGTAGTTCAGGTATCTGGGTCATATTTTGACTGGTAATATGACGGACAATTTGGACATGGAGAGAGAGAGAAGGAACCTGTCCATTAGGTGTAATATGCTCGCGCGCAGATTTGCAAAATGCTCTGAAGATGTCAAAGTGACCTTATTCAAGGCTTATTGCATGTCACTGTACACATGCCAGCTCTGGAAAAGGTACACAAGAGCGGCACATGGCACCATAAGGGTGCAATATAATGACGCATTTCGCATCCTTATGAGAAAACCCAGATTTTGCAGCGCGTCAGGCATGTTCGCCGATGAACGGGTTCCCGATTTCTTTGCTGTTGTACGATCCCGTATTGCGTCCTTTTGGTACAGAATACGGAAATCGGACAATACTTATCGAGTGAACATAAAATTTGTAGATTGGTTTAATATTCTTGACTAATTTTCACAAAATCGGTACAATTTTTGAAATATTTGAAATGTTGAAAAATGAAGATACTCTTTTCAAGCTATTTTGAAAGGTGTTATATGTTTTTATATTAGGACTAAGGAATCAAACTCTTTCATCCATTTAAAACTATTAAAAGTAATAGATTAATATTGATAATAAAAAAAAATATCTGACTGCAATGTTCTGGGTTACGCGTAGAGGGACGGGACGGGACTCTTAATCCTAATGTCTAAAATGACGGATCACATTTTTTTTGGTCCACTTAAGGAACATGGATATCGAACGAAGAACCTAAAGAGTAGAACACATTGAACCTAGCCACGTTGACTTAATTTGACATGACTGCCGATAAAGTTCGTTTCCAAACCCAGCGATATGCATATCAAATGAAAGGCCTTGATGAGTAGAGCACTATGAACATAGGAAAATCGCCCTAAATTCAACATGGCCGCCGCTCAAATAATACGGATAAAAGTTCGTTTCCAAACCCAGCAATATGGGTATCAAATGAAAGGCATTGATGAGTAGAGCACTATGAACCTAGCAACATTGACATAAATTCAACATGGCCGCCGCTCAAAAAAGGTGGATAAAAGTTAGTTTCCAAACCTAGCAATATGGGTATCAAATGAAAGGCCTTGAAGAGTAGAGCATTAGGTACCTACGAAAATCTACCTAAATTCAACATGGCCGCCGCTCATAAAAAGGATAAATGTTCGTTTTCAAACCGAGCAATGTGGGTACCAAATGAAAGGCCTTGATGAGTAGAGCACTATGAACCTAGCAACACATAAATAAATTCAACATGACCACCGCTCAAAAAAGGTGGATAAAAGTTCGTTTTCTAATCTAGCAATATAGGTGTCAAATGAAAGGTCTTCAAGAGTAGAGCACTATGGACCTAGGAAAATAGCACAAAATTCAATATGGCCGCTGCTCAAAAAAAACGGATAAAAGTTCGTTTCTAAGCCCAGCAATATGGGTATCAAATGAAAGGCCTTGATCTGTAGAGCACTATGAACGTAGCAACATTGACGTAAATTCAACATGGCCGCCGCTCAAAAAAGACGGATAACAGTTGCTTTTCAAACCCAGCAATAGGGGTATTAAATGAAAGTAGGCCCTGAAGGGTACCTAGAGCAGCCATGCTCTAAGTGTGTTGCGCGGAACCCTAGGGCTCCACAATATAAGGGTTCCGCAATAATTTAGATAAAACAAAACACCCTTTCTGGTCGTACTTTTATTATGCTTATTAATAAAGAATACACTTTTAAAAACTATTGTTTTATTTTAGGATTCCGTCAAGTATTTCGCTTTCCAAAAGGGTTCCGTCACCAAAAAAGTTTTCAGAACCGCTTTGGGGCCTATTGGATGTTCGATGTTAGATGTTACCTGTGTTTAGTGTCTTTCGAGACCGTGATAATGCAACGATCGTGAACTAACTAACGATAACTCCAAGTTTGTGTGTTGGATGTTAGTCATCACGGCGAGTTTGCTAACCGAACTATGCCAGCAACGCTATATCGCACAGTACACATTACAAAAACGGAAGTCTCAATACATTTTAAGGCTAACCGCATAAATACGTTTTTTCGCATTCGTTTTCTGAATGCGGGCATCCGAATGCATCAAATCTATACAAGATACTCATTGACTGCCGCACACGTTCGTTTTTATTACGAACGGAACACGTTCTGTACGTACATTTAGGTAGAATGGTAGAAATCCCGAATGAGAAGAAACGAACGTCTGCGCTACGTTCACGAAACTCCGTGTCTGTACTCCGTGATCGGATATCGAATACGGAAAACGTATTTGTACAGTAACCTCCCCATTCATGCTATACATTAACTCTACCAAAACCACCAGTATTACGAGCGACATAAGAACGGTCCAAAGGTCAAACAGTATAGCTTGACAAGGAGCTTACTGTACGACCAATCAAAATTGGCCAAGTTGTCATATCCAAAAAAATATATTTTGTTGGTGTTACCAACACCCATTATAAAATCTAAACTTTATTCGTATACAGTTCTAATTTATTAACAATTGTTTATTTTAATTCGAAACATGAATACGATAAAGATTATTCCTGCAACTGTGTAGTTCTTTCTACTGAAGAAGAATTTATTAATATCAATAATGTCTCTAAAACAATAATAATACTTAGTGTTTATAGTAATATGTAATGTATTTAATTTTGTGGACTGTTAGAAAAAGAGCATTACGAACCTACGAAAATTGTCCTAATTTCGAAATGGCCGATGCTCAAGAAAGGCAGAATAAAGTTGAATCATTATGGAATAAAATGGAGGAAAAAACTAAACACTGTGTCGTGTGTGTGTGTATTTTGATGGCGAAACGTAGTTCGCAGGCACAGCTAGTAGTATAATAAAATGCCTGTCCGAAAATTTGTGTTGTTCTATCTATAGATTCTGGATCTCTGTCCACCAGAACGCAAACCGTAAATAATAATGTGTGTAATTGTGTATATTATCTGAAATTAATGTTGAATTATCCGACTATATTTTTTATTATATTTTTTTATTGACTCTATTTCTTTTGAATAGTACTTTTTTTGCATTTTTATTTTTTTATTGTATTTTATTTTTATTGCAATAGGTCGTGTGCCTGAAATAAAGACTTATTATTATAATTATTTTTATATTCTTCGCTCTGCACGTCTGAGTTAATATTATTCATTTGTAAAGTCAAGATGACGTCAGAAGTTCTCTTAAGTATATTTTGCACTCCATATTTATTAATCTTCCCTGTATTGAATGCAGACATTTCAAACGTCAAATTTTTATTTGAGTCAATTAGAAATCCATAGTTGTTAGTAGTCATATCCTGAAAAAGAATGTTGTTGAAAATGTCGACTCTGTAGTTGTAAAGCGGTTTACCGCAAATATACGTCGGTGTAGTTACAATTATGTTCGCATTTGAGACTTTTTCTAACTCTTCCCTAAGACGATTCACTAGTGCATTAAGATCTTGTTACCTGTTGAAATCGGTCTCTCCAATCATTAATATGCAATAATCGTTCTTAGTGTAATCCTTTAGTTTGATATGTATATCTTGTAATAGAATATCGATTCCAACATTTGCTTCATAGATTCTTTTATAGTATCTGTCTTTTGATTTTTTGAATTCAAATACTTGATGTCAGTAGTTCTTTCTATATGTATTTCTTGTTCAAGTCCTTTGATAGTAGTATTTAAGTTATATATCTCTTATTGTGCAGTTATAAGATCTTGTTGTAGTTCTTTTATTTATGTTCTAAAACTATCATGTGCTGAGATTTAGCTGGACCTGGACTAGAGTTATTTAGAAGAGTAGACGACAAGCTCCTACGGCATCTTCTGATTGGCTGTGGAGATTTACATATGTTTCTTAATAGAGTTATCTCTTGAATATTTTTATCTAATTGGCGCTTTAGTTCGTTATTTTCTATGATTTTGGTATCTAACTCATTTTCACAGCTTTCTAGATCATTTTTCAGCTTACTTATTTTTAATTTTAATTCATGTATAACATCAAGCTCGTTTGCTGTTTCCACGCTATGTGATAAGACTTCTATAGATTGGAAAGTACTATTTGGAGAGCTGATTGGGAAATCTATTTGGAACTGATCTATTTGAAACTTGGGAAATAAGCAGTATTAGCACTGTTTACAGTCTGTGGAATACGACACCGATGCAATGTGCAAACGAAGCGCCATCCACGGCGCACCCGCTCATCCGCTATCCAGGGATTCCTCATTATGCATGCATTTTTCTGCTAATGGGGCAGCACCTAGATTGCTGCGTTATTAAGGTCTTTGAACGCCATCTGCAAATTATAATTTAAGGCAAGGGACGCGTCGCTGCCTGACAAGGTCATGGGAACTCGGGTGAATACTTCCACGACCTCGTCGGCGTCTGCTCGCTCTGAGCGAGCCCCTCTCGCCCCCCCAGGGTGGGGAGGCCGACGATCCCTCGGGGCATCCGGGGGATCGACGACTGGCGGTAACCGGTGCAATGCAGGACTCGGGCTTCCCAGGCCCAGGTCCCGCTGGTTACCGTCAGGAGGAAGAAGTTGGGCATATTGCCGCCTTCTCCGTCCTACCCTCCTACGGCGGCACGGATCAGCCTGGGGGTCATCCTCTCGGGCCCGCTCCGCCGCTTCCTTCTGTGTCATGACATTGATGCAGAAGGAGTTAACTACCTCCCAATAACTCTCTCTCTAGCATGGCCGAAACCACTGCTTGGAGGGAGAGGTCTTCGCCGGCTATTTCTATTAGGGCGCGTCGCGGTTCGACGAAAGAAGGGCACACCGCTAAGGTGTGCTGGGCGTCGTCGTCCTCAGCGTCACAATGATGGCACCGGGGCGTCATTTCCCTACCTATTCGGTGCAGGTAGTGACCAAATGATCCGTGGCCACTTAGAACCTGTACCAGGTGGTATGAGAGCGCCCCATGCCGCCTGTTCGACCAAGTGGTGAGGAGGGGTCTCATTGCCTCAACGGTCCTCGTAAGAGTACCCGAGGCCGACCCGCTTATCTCCCCGAGCTTCTCATACCACTGGCGGAACATTTCGTTCCGCGCATCCTCCAAGGCGGTTGCCACCTCACGGCCCAAGTAGCATTTATCCTTTATGATAGTTATTTAAAATACCTTTTTGTCATAAAAAAGTTATAATAAGGAATTTGTATATCTTGTAAGTTCTATGCCAGTTAATTTTAGAGCTCCTTGGTCTTAGAACTATATGGTTTTTGCTTTAACCTAAAAGCCTTTTTCAAGAGGTTAATATATCGCAATCATAGATTGTTTTCCAGAGCTATAAGTCCTAAGTCTTCTAAGTTCCGAAAAGGTTATAATTGGGTTGTTTTTAGGATAATCAAATGCCTAAATATGACGTGAAACGCATTGTTATATCTCAAATGTGACTCTTTCATAACCTACTTTACTAATACCTTATTAGCTATCTCAAAAACTGTTTAATAACTTAATAGCATTTTGTGGCTACATATATTTAGGAAAATCACTTTAAGGCGTAATAGATAGCTTTATAGCATAATTTATAAGCTTTTATTAATTATTATAACCTTTAAATACATCAAGAAACTACTCAATCATCACCGTAACTTCAAAGTTATATGGAATGCCCACTTACAAATATACAGGATGTCTTAACAAAAAATTGCGAAAAGTTAACATTATAAAAGAAATTCGAAAAACATAGTACAGCGAATCATCACAAAAAAGGTAGTTTTACGTTGGTTAAGTACGTATACGAATATATCTAAGTCCTGTTATTTATGTTCCATCCTTTCCTTATGAGTTTTTACCAATTGTATCACAAAATAGTTTATTCTTTTTAGCCGATACAAATAATGAAGAAATAGAAAGTACAATCAGAAGCCTCAAGGCAAGGCCATCCACGGGCTATAATGGTATCCCTGCCCAGGTTTTAAAGCATTTGAGTACTTTAATTACTCCAACCTTAACAAATCTATTTAACAGTTGCTTAAGACTTGCAAAATTTCCTGATGTACTGAAAAAGTCTGTTCTCATACCGATTCATAAGGCTGAGAGGAGAGATTGTGTTGATAACTAAAGGGGAGTATTTAAACGAGTGACTGTAAATTAAAATTTTAAGAGACAAATGATTAATTTGGGTTATTGTACTAAGCGAGTGACTGACTGCGAGTGACGATAAATCGGTAGATAAACAGAACAGTTACTTATATTATAAACATTCATTCGAGTTAGGTCAAATACAAAATGAGAAGCTAATATTAATTTGAGCAAGATTATTATTTGAGCGATCAACCTAATATTAATTTCTTTGAGTGTCATTTAATTATGGTGGTGTTGTGTGTGTCTGTCTGTGGCATCATAACTCCCGAACCGATGAACCGATTTTGATTTTTTTTTGTTTGAAAGGTAAATTAGTCGGAAGTGTTCTTAGCTATGTTTAATGACCATCGGTCCAAGATGGCCGCCGCCAAAAAATGGCAGAATACATATTCGTACACAACTCCCTCAATATATATTTATATATCTATATTTATGTATAAAATATTTATAAATTTGTGTACTTAGTATTTATCTTTATTTAGTATGTTGTTACTTAGTTGTGTCAAGGTTTGTTTAGTTCTTATTTTTTCCAATTCGAACACCGTCAACAAAGATTTTCTCACATTTTACGGGTTGACTGGTAGAGAATGCCTGGCATTATGTCCGCCCCTGTACACTTTATTTAGGCTCTGCGAAAGTTTAAATAAATAAATAAATATGGGTGTCAAATGAAAGGGCTTGACTAGTAAAATACTACACACTATGATAAATTTAAAATCCAAGATGGCCGCCACCACAGAATGGCGAACTACATATTTTTTTACAACTCCCTCAATATGGGTATCAAATGAAAGGGCTCGACTAGTAGAATACTATACACTATGATGACAATCTCAAATCCAAGATGGCCGCCACCATAAAATGGTGAATTACATTTTTAAGTTAGGGTGTTCAGGCTTAGGGTTTAAAAAGTTGGGCTTCAGGCTTAGGGTTGAAATAAAAATTAAGCTTAAAATTTAAATAACTCCCGACAAAAAAAAAACCTCCAAAAAGTAAAAAATAAAATGCGTTGGTTGGCCCATTAACTTAGATATATCTAGTAGGTCAGGGGGTGCGAAGAATCACCGGGTAAGATCCGGCTACCATCTACGACGACTCGACCTGGCAACCTACAACAAGCGTACACTGAGGACAGACGCGAAGTTAACGGAGTTGGAAGAAGCTATCAGTAAGCTACGCTGGGATATCATTGGTTTATCTGAAGTCCGAAGAGAGGGGGAGGACTCGATAATCCTCAATTCCGACAACTTGCTGTACTACCGAGAGGGCGATCAACAGTCCCAAGGTGGTGTCAGGTTCATCGTCCACAAGTCCCTCGTCAACAACGTAATAACCATCGGGAAGTCGACCAGGGTAGCATATCTGATACTCAGAATATCGAAACGATATTCGTTGAATGTCATACAGGTTTACGCTCCGACCTCGACACACCCAGATGACGAAGTGGAGGCTATGTATGAGGAGATCTCTGAAGCCATACGTAGCCACAATACCCACTACACGGTTGTGATGGGGGACTTTAACGCTAGGTTGGGGAAACGTTGCGATGATTAGTTGAGAATGGGGCAATTTGGATTTGGGCACCGGAACACCAGAGGCCAGATGCTAGCGGACTTCATGGAGAAGGAGAAGCTCGATATGATGAACTCCTTCTTCAGGAAGTCCGAAAGCCGAAAATGGACCTGGATGAGTCCGGACGGTAATGTCAAAAACGAGATAGATTTTATCATGTCGACGAAAAGGCACATATTCAATGATATCTCCGTGATCAATGCCGTCAAAACGGGGAGTGATCACAGACTGGTACGAGGCACATTGAATATCAATATTAAGCTGGAAAGATCTCGACTGATAAAGTCTACGCTCCGACCAATACCTGCGCAAACCCAAAACCCCGAAAGGTTTCAACTCGAGCTCCAGAACCGCTTCGAAGCCCTTGAGAACAGCTTAAATGTGGACGATCTAAACAACATGGTGGTGGATACTGTCCATACGGTAGGGTCTAGGTTCTTTAAAACCCGCCGTCCCAGAACAAATAAACTCTTCGACAAAACCCTCCAACTTATGGATCGGAGACACGAAATGAGACTGCAGAACTCAACGGATGCTAGTCGTTACCGGGAGCTTAATAGGCAGATATCAAAGTCATTGGCATGCGACCTTCGCCGATTCAATACGGCTCGTATTGAAGAGGCTATCGAGGGAATTAAAGGCTCCAAAGTATTTGCGAGATATCTGTCTATTGGGCAAAGTCAACTGACGCAGCTGAAGATTGACGACGGTAGCCTCATTTTGTCGAAGCCTGAGATCCTAAGGGAAATTGAGAGTTTCTATGGACAGTTATACTCCACGCAAGTACCTGTTTAAAGCGAGGCTAGAGACCTCAGAGCCAAGCTTACCCGACACTATACTGAAGATATCCCGGACGTCAGCCTGTACGAGATTAGTATGGCTCTCAAACAACTAAAAAACAATAAGGCGGTGGGTGATGACGGAATCACTACAGAGCTTCTGAGAGCGTACCATAGACCACATCCATACGCGGCGGCAGGTTATACAGAAGACCGAGGAGTATAATCTGCCACTTTGCTTGGCGTTTGTGAAAGCCTTCGATTCGATCGAGACATTGGCGGTGCTGCAGTCTCTCCAAAGGTGCCAAGTGGACTACAGGTACATAGAGGTGCTAAGGTACCTATACGGAAATGCCACTATGTCGGTTCGACTCCAGAACCAGAGCTCTAATCCCATCCAATTGCAGCGAGGTGTAAGACAGGGAGACGTTATCTCTCCAAAACTCTTTACCGCTACATTAGAGGATATTTTCAAGCTTCTGGATTGGAAATGATACGGCATTAACTTAAATGGCGAGTACCTAACACACCTCCGTTTTGCCGATGATGGAGTTCCAATGGCTAAGACCTTGGAAGACCTGAACACCATGCTCGGAGATCTCAGTAGTGCTTCCCAAAGAGTGGGTCTTAAAATAAACATAGATAAGACAAAAATCATGTCGAATGCCCATGTTGTACCCACTCCAGTTAATATTGGGAACACTACACTTGAAGTTGTAGACAGCTATGTATACCTGGGACAGACAGTCCAGCTAGGTAAGTCCAACTTCGAGAAAGAGATCTCTCGTCGAATCCAGCTCGGATGGGCAGCTTTCGGGAAGTTAAGAAAAATCTTCGCGTCCAAATTACCTGTGTCTCAAGACCAAAGTCTTTGACCAGTGTGTGTTGCCAGTGATGACTTACGGAAGCGAAACGTAGCCATTCACTATGGGTCTCGTCCGAAGGCTCAAGGTCGCTCAGCGGGCAATGGGGAGAGCAATGCTTTTTTATTTTTTTTATTTTTTATGAATGCTGGATAAGCGTTTGGCCTCCATCTCACCTGATGGAAAGTGATGATGAGGCCGAAGATGGGACACGCCTAGCCAGAAGGTGCCTATTCACTCTCATCTTGAATAACTCCAAGTTATATTGCTCAGGGAACAAATCCGCGGGCAAAGAGTTCCACTCCCTTGCCGTTCGCCATATGAATGAGCAAGCGCATCGCTTCGTGCGTTTAATTGGAATATCAATGACAAAAGGGTGGAACCCCAGCCGCCGTCTGGTTCCCCTGAGATGGAAAGGAGAAGCCGGAATTATTTCATGTAATTCCAAAGCACACTCTCCGTGATATATCCTATAAAATACCGATAAACATGCCACCTTACGACGATGTTCGAGGCTCTGAAGCTTGGCCCCCGTTAATTTGGTGTCACCAATGAGGGTCTTAGCACGCTTATCAATAGAATCAAGGGCCGCTAGTTGATATTTAGCAGACCCATCCCACAAGTGGCAGCAGTACTCCATACAAGATCGAACTTGTGCTTGATATAGTTGGAGCAACTGTTCCGGTGTGAAGTACCGCCTGACCTTGGAGAGAATGCCGAGCTTCATAGCTGCAATTTTGGCAACGGTTTCTATGTAACTACCAAAGTTGAGATTGTTAGTTACATGCATACCAAGTAGGTGGAGATGATCAGTTACCGGTATGGACATACCACGGAAAGTCGGAGTCAGATAGAAAGGACTCCGTTTAGTGGAGAACAAACACGCCTGCGTTTTGCTAGTATTAAACTGGACCAAATTAGCGTCACCCCATTCAGAGACCGCCCGGAGTGTAGAATTCAAACGATCCATCATCGACTCCCGACAAGACCGGATCTCCTCTTTATTGGCCTTTGCATTGGAGACATATCTATCAACGACTGAGGTGTCATCGGCATACCCGAAGTCGGCATTGAAGTGATCGGCATACCGCTTGGGGTCTCCCTGCGTGATCGTATCCGAAATGAGGAGATCCGCAGGAGAGCTAAAGTAACCGACACTGCTCGAAGGATTGCTCAGCTGAAGTGGCAGTGGGCGAGACACATAGCTAGAAGAACCGATGGCCGCTGGGGCCGAACGGTTCTTGAGTGGCGACCACGATCCGGGTGACGCTCAGTGGGTAGGCTGTAGTGTTTTGATTTTAGCGTCGTCAAGTCGGGGGACCGCAATTAATATCTATAATGTAAATAATTAAATAAATAGATATATTAATTGCATTGTAAATCCATAATATTATAAATGGGAAAGTGTGTGTGTGTGTGTGTGTTTGTTTGTCCGTCTTTCACGGCAAAACGGAGCGACGGATTGAAGTGATTTTTTAAGTGGAGATAGTTGAACGGATGGAGAGTGACATAGGCTACTTTTTGTCTCTTTCTAACCCCCCACTTCCCTAAAATGGAGGGTGGAAGTTTGTATGGAGTATTCCGCAATTTTCAAGGTAGAAAGCTAAAAATTGGTATGCGAACTATTTGTGACTAACAAAAAAATCGTACATCATTTTTTTTTTGAAATCTGCCCCCAAACCCTTAAAAATAGGGGGTGAAATTTTATATGGGACATTTTGCAGTTTTCAAGGTAGGAAGCTAAAAATCGGTACACAGACTCTTTGTTACCAACGAAAAATACCTGCCTTACTTTTTTTTTTAAATCTTCGGTGTTACGTGTAAAGCTAGTTGAATATAAAACTTAAGTAGGTAGGTGCCTATTTAACTAGCAGTAGGTGCAAATACAATCTGAAAAATAATAGAAGAATAATAATAAACATATCCTTTGGTTTTGTAAACACTCTGTAGGTACACCACGCGAAATGTTGTTTTTTAATAAAATGTAATCTAAGCTCTCTTGGCATCTGAAATTACTACTTAGTCCGTCCGCGGTGATATAGAAGTACTATCAAATCTTACAAGAAAATTTAATGCGTAAAGGGTTTCAAAAATAACTAACAGTTTGTGATAAGGTTATTTAAATTACCTAGAGGTTATTTTTAAGTAAATTTCGTGCGTTAATAGTAATTCAGGCTATTTAAGAGTTATTTGTAAAGCTAGTAAGCCTTTCATTGAAGGCAGCCATTTTTAAGAGGTTTATTGTGGCAAGAATTTTCGAAAATATCAATTTATTTATTTTATTTGTTAGTGATAATAAATTTAAAAGACATTTTTACGTTTATAAATAATTGTGTGCCAGATTGGAGGTTAAAAATGTATTTAATGTATTTTTTTTACACTACGTATGACCATTAAATATTTTAAATATGCCTGATAATTAGGGCGCGTGTATTTTATAAGCATATTATCCCATAATTTAACAGGAAACTGGTATTCGCAATAGAATTTATAAGCACGTGTGAATTACAGACATTTTGCTTCGTATATGAATACCCAAGTCATAATAAAAAAATAGTATTACAAATGGAAGCCATTTGTCTGATTTGAAATAAGTTTTAACTAATATATAACCAGTCTCTTATAAAATATTTTGAAAACTTACTAATAAGCTTTTGCTGGTACTTGACAATAACCTAATTCTCGAAAATGACTGCTGCGATAAAAACTGATTATGACTAGTCCATGACTAAGCTGAGACTTCATAAAGGTTATAATTAGGTAATACTGAATTTAACCCGGTTATAAAATGGTTAATTTACAGTTACATCTAGGTTATCAAGCAGGCCTTTAGGTAATTTGTCTAGTCAGTAAAGACTAAAAATAAGGTCTGCACTAGGTTGTTATGGAGGGCCTTTTTGGTTATTAAGAGTTTATGCGGAGTTTATTATGAACATATTAGGACCTATCGTATTTCTTTGAGGAAATCCATAAAAAGGTTATATAACCTATTTGTGACCTTTCTATAACTTAAATTGTTACTTGGGGGGCCACCATCCTTAACCAACTCTTAACCCTTCTTGGTCTAGCTAGAGAGACTTCATGTCAGGCAGTCAACTGCTGTCCGATAGTTCTATTGGACATTTTTTTTTGGATCCTGCTCAGTATGGCGATCTGTACATATCTACATTTAGCCATTTTATTCTGACTCTCGTCTGTACTTGTCATTAGAGCTAAGAGGAAAGGTCCATTGACCTCACTCATTATTTGGTGAAACGGTGTTTGAGAATGGGCATACTATTCCTCCTCAGTCTTGTGTGTTGTATACTTCCAGATCCTGATAATTTAGCTGCTAGAGCATTCACATGTGTTGAGAGTTTCTTCTGATAGTTTTGACTTCGTGAAGATATTTCCTGTTTAACCGTTGGAAGTTTTAAATCCTGTAGAATGTATTTATTACTGATGCAATTAGGAATGCTGAACATGGTGCGCATGGTTTTTGTCTGAAACTTTTCCAGGATTTCTACATTACTGTTGCTTGCTGTGCCCCAGAGTTCAATTCCATAAGTCCAGACTGGTTTTAATATGGTTTTGTACACTGCTATTTTACTTTCATTTGATAGATGCGAGTTTTTGCCTATCAACCAGTACATACCCCGAAGAATTGAGTCTAACTGTTTACGTTTACTCCAAATGTGTTACTGCCATGTTAGTCGTCTATCCAAATGCATTCCTAGGTATTTTGCCGTGTCAGCATGTGGAACTTGTTCCCCATTTAGCGTGATAGGTGATAGGTGGACAATCTCCCTTTCTTAACGCAAATGTGACGTCGACAGATTTCTTTTCATTTGCTTTGATTCGCCACGTCATAAGCCACTTCTCTATTTCCACCAGGTGCTCTTGTGTATTCGCACATGCTATTTCAGATTTGACATTTGCTGACAGTATTGCCGTGTCATCTGCGTAAGTGGCTATGAAAGTATTTGGTTTTGTTGGAATATCGGCTGTGAAGATAAGATACAGCACCGACTGAGAATTGTAATGTGAGGATCTGATGATATTTAAAGTTGGTAAAACAAATCTTCCATAGTCTGTTTCCTGGAAAATTTCCATGTGAAACCTTCACGATATTTATAAATATCTTTATTATTACTTTCTTGGGCCTCTTCTGATAGGAGACCTATAGGAACTACTGCATATCCCCGTGGATTAATATTCTGTGAATGGTAGTTGGCATTTATATCATGGATACCATTTCAAAAAGATAACAGCGGTTTTCAGGGAGTATATTTTGAACTTTTCCTTATTTATTGCTAGCCCACTAGACATTGATCAAAATGATCCATACCTAGTCTATAATTCAAATGTTTGCTTATGCCAAATTAGACTACTATCTTCGAATTGGAGTACCTTTTTTTTGTCAATATTGGTCACAAATTACGTAAATTTCACCTGTCAAATTTTTGCTTATGTCAGTTATATTTTTTATTCCTTGAAACACCTTGCCACTATTCTGTTTATACTGATAAATAAAGTGAAACAACTCTTGTTTGATATAATTTGGTAATTCGTCTTCACAGTCTGGCCCCCTAGACAAGATGTTTTTAGATAATCGCTTACGCAATCGCCAAATGGACAATGTATGAGATTTGACAATTGCGCTCGAAAACTAAGCGAGGGCTTATGTCAAATCCCATATATTTTCCTTCTAGCGATTGCGTTAGCGATTATCGAAATGCATCTTGTCTAGGGGGGCTGTTATCTCCCGAACTTTTGTAACTAAGCATTGAAATCGAGCCTCGTGGTTATTACATTCACTCTTTAAGTAAAAACTGAATAGTTCTTTCGACTAATTGAAATGCTATGCTGGGAACTGCCTGAAAAATCATTATGAGTATTTTTTAAAATCTATAATAATAAGTATTACTTTACTTATATTATAAAGCTGACGTTTGTTTGTTTGTTTGGTTGAACGCGCTAATCTTAGGAACCACCGATTCAAATTAAAAAATTCTTTTTGTGTTGGATAGTCTATTTATCGAGGAAGGCTATAGGCTATATAACATGGCCTCATGACTAATAGGAGCTGAGCATTAATGAAAAATGTTGCAAAAACGGGAAAAATATATGGCGAAACGTAGTTCGCGGGCACAGCTAGTTCGTAATAATTGTTGAGTTTTGCTCTATTTTGTTTAGGTGACGCAACTAGACGCAGCTAAATTTAGTGTATCTGTATTTTTTACAGATATGTTCTTGCCAAATATATATAAAAAAAGGATTGAGTGCAAAATGAAGTGCTAAAGTATAGCCTTGGATTCAAAGCTGTATATCTATACAATCGTAAGTAATTTAAGCGTTTTAGTTATTCAGAAATAATATAATTACCTGAAGGTATAGACTCCATTATGTCTTAGACCTAATATCAACTAAATAATATTTAAACGGTGTTGTTTAAACAAACGCTCAAAACTGTGACAAATTACTCCACAAGCAAAACTGTTTGAATCGAGTGTTGTGGAAGTCGGAATAAGATGTGTCAATAGTTTTTCAGATCATTAAAAGATAGTGTCATATGTCTGGTTACCAAATTAGACTACTATCTTCGAATCGGAGTAACTTTGTTTTTGTCAATATTGGCCACAAATTACGTAAATTTCTTAGAGCAGCAACGCTTTTTTCGTAGGTATTTCATGTCCTTTGGTATCCATAGTCTAAGGGTTCCCCTGACAGGTGAACTTTGCCGTTTTAATTCAAGTTGCCTTTAAATTCAAGTACTCTTGAATTTAACTTGACTCTTGTTGAGCTTTTTGTCAAATCAAATTAAAAGAACAAATACCCTTAACGGAAAACATTACTTAAAATTACAAAACACTTCAGTGAAATGATATTATTTGTTTTCCATAGCAACAACCGTCTCATAGACCAACGTAAAATATTCGTAAAATATTTCATACTGAAAAGCTAATGGAATTATTACTGAAACAGGAATGAGCTCTTGCTTAAAAAAGCGTGCCGAGCGAGAGATAAATAACTGTACCGTTTGTCTCTTTCTTAAATGTGTGACCACAAATTCTACAAAATAGGGTTTTTTTCTTAAAAACAACATTCAACCTAAAAATGCTTTTGAAAATCATAATATGCTTAATAATCACGATTGTTAAGGAAGAGATCGCTTTTAGCGACAAGGTCGCCCTTTGTACAATTAGTGTTAAGTGTATTATTTATACGTTGACTTTAAGCTGGTTGGTGTTGTACAACGAAGAAATATTATATTCTATTCTATTATTTCAAAATGGGTTGCGCAAAAGAATTTTATATCTGCTTTTCATTCAAGATAGGTTTTATTAATATCATAATTATTTAAATAATAATGAATGTCAATGATTGTCTTTCAATAGATGGGTCTTTCGAATCGGTATATTATGTTGAACCCACCGCCACATAACAGATAATCAAATATGTCAACTTGTCAAAAATGAGTCAACACTAAAATCTCTCTGTGATATTTAAATACATACCTAGTAAAAGAATTAGTAATATTTTAAGAAGAAAAGAATTAAAAACACATCAGTGTGAGTCGAATTGTTTCAACAATATTGAAAACTTTTGTGGTTTCGCCAATATCTTGAACAGAATGTTAATGCCAATTCTTTTTTCTAATAACTTAACATCACATCGTGTAAGCTAAGCAATAAATAACTAATATAAATTACTTTTATTAAAAAATGTTAAAAATTGCGATAATATTTATGTTAGGTACATACCGTGCGGTCACCCTACTACAATGACAACGAAAATTACTGACATTGACATAGAATCGTTGTTGCAATATAACATTTTTGAATACTACCACTAGAATATTTCCTGGACGTAAAATCATAGTGTTTTAATAATTAATAGTAGGCTAACACGATAATTTAATTTATTTCATGTTATAATTATTACAAAAAAAACAAATTAGGTATTTTGGGCGTTAAAAGTAATTAAAATAAACAATAATAAAAATATTCATCTACCAATAGTTGTTTCATAACTACTAATTATAAAATATACAACAGTAGCAACACTGTGGGAAAGGGATAAAAGGTGGACTTTTTGGCGGGCTTTACAGCGCCCTTTCGCGCATTTTCAAATTAATTTTATTTAATTAGTTTCTTATACACTTATATTGATTTTAGTACATTAAATTAGTTAATCCTACATATAGTGTACTGATAAAATGTCTACTGCCTCTGGGGGCGACGCCCCCGGGGTTAAAATACATCGTCCTTCCAAGAGAGTACGTGAAAGTGACGAACATTTTGAAGACACAATAAACATTGACCAGGATTTATTCAAACCATATTCAAAAATAGGATACAAAAGGGTTTTTCCTGAAAATTCTACAAATGTTGATTTTTGTGTCTACGTAGAAGGCGAAAAGTTAGGAAATAAAAACCCATTGGCAATAGCAGCTTTATTTAAAAATGAAATAAAAGGAGTCATTAATATAAGAAGAATGAATGCTAACAAAATTGCAATTACATTTTCGCAAGCAAATAATGCCAACAATTTTTTGAAAAATGAAGATTTTTTACAAAAACATGACTACAAGGCCTATATTCCTGCGAGAGCCGTTGAAAAAATTGGTGTACTCCGCTTTGTTCCGACGAATATCTCCAATGAAGAGCTATTTAAGAAGCTGACCTCTTCCTTTGAAATCATCAGCGTTCGCAGATTCATGAAAAAGGTGGATGGTATGCTTAAGCCCCTTGGTTCTGTAAGTGTTACTTTTCTTACCAATGTATTACCGGATTATGTTTATCTTGACATCTTTAGATATAAAGTGCATGAATACATTCCTCCTTTATTACAATGTTATAAATGTCTAAGATTCAATCATGGTGCAAAAATTTGTAATGCAACACAGAAATGTTCTAAATGTGCCGGAGAACATCATTACACAAAATGTGAAGACATTACTATTAAATGTATAAATTGTGGAGGTCAACATCTTGCCATTTCTAGAGACTGTCCTGTCAAAAGAGCTAAAATTACAGAAAAGGCTAACAAAATTTCATACTCTAATGCAGTCCTTAGAAATAATGAACAATTGATGAAGAATTACTCTACCCAATTTCCTCCATTAGTCACAGGCAAACCAACACAACCCATAAGCAACAATAATGAAAAAATTACCACAGAAAAATTAATCAATGAAGTTTTAAAAAATGATACCATTCTTAAATGTCTAATTGGTACTTTAGCAGCTCTAGGAAATGACAGCAGGAAATTGACTTCCACAATTATCAAAGAAGTTTTGACTTCAAAACTTAAAAATGGATAGTACCACTTTAAATATATGTCATTTTAATGTGCAAAGTGTTAAGAGCAAAACACCTCTACTTATTAATTTCCTTAATGAAAATCACATTGACATTTGCCTTCTTAATGAAACTTGGCTACAAGATAAACATAAATTCAAAATTCCAAATTATAATTTTATATTTCAACATGGTCCTAATGGTCATGGTGGTGTGGGCATACTTATAAAAAACTTATTTAAATACAATGTTGAACAGACACCATACTATGAATTTCTGCAAACAGTTGCTATTACAATTGAAACTGACTTAGGAAGTCTGACAATTTTGTCTGCATATGCTCCACCTGGGAGAACTAACTTTAGAATCAATGCACTTAAACGGATTTTACATAATCTACCTAAGCCAATAATGTTGACTGGGGACCTTAATGCACATCACATTGCATTTGGATGCAGAACTACAACATCTAGAGGAACTAATTTATACAATCTTCTCGATGATTCCAATATGTGCATATTAAATGACGGCTCTCCTACTACTGTAGGTAATATCCGCAGTCATCAATCAGCAATAGACATTATGTGTATCAGTCCTTCCTTTGCTCCTTATTGCACATGGTCAGTACATGATGACCCCATGGGCAGTTATCACTATCCAACAATAGTGAATATCCAAGCGACACCCGAACAATATATAATTGGTGAACCATGTGAGAAATATTTATATCGTAAAGCCAACTGGTCACAATTTCAATCTGAAACAAAAAATATTTTTTCCAATTTTAATTATACTGACACAGATCCATTAACTCTTTACAACATTTTTTATGAAAAATTAATAGAGATTATGAACAACTGTATACCAAAATTTAAAAAAACTAATCCATACAAAACTAGACAACCAGTGCCTTGGTGGGATAGTGAGTGTGCAGAGGCTGTAAAACAGAGTAGGGAAGCTCTACAAAATTATAAAAGGAATGGCACTATAGAAATGTATCTATTATACAAAAAAATTGATGCACAAAAGAAATTGTTATTACACAACAAAAAGAAAAAAAGTTGGTCCAATTTAGTAGACTCTTTTAATAGATACACCCCTATCAATATTATTTGGAATAACATTCGGCGTTTTAAGCATATGAACTCACAAAATAATAAATATAAAAATGATACATGGATTCCAGACTTCCTAAATAAGTATGCCCCAGATCATGTTCCCAGTGATTCAGAGATCCAGCCGCTTAACAGCATATTAGATAACTCAAATACAGATAATAGCACATTTCTTACAAATGATTTCTCATGGCAAGAATTACAACTGGCTATTAAAAATCGTAGAAATACAACCCCCGGCTTAGATTTAGTTACTTATGAAGTAATAAAGAACATGCACTCTAATGCTCAGAAAATATTACTAAAAATATATAATTTATTATGGCAAGCCCAAGTCATCCCTGAGACATGGAAAACACAATGTGTAATTCCTATACTCAAGCCAGATAAACCTCATAATGACCATAACTCATATAGACCAATAGCCTTATCCTCATGCATAGGTAAGATTTTTGAATTTATGTTAAAACTTAGATTAGAGTGGTATTTAGAGTCAAACAACATCTTACCTGTTGAACAATTTGGTTTTCGTAAGGGTCGGAGTTCTACAGAAAATTTTGTGTCTTTGATTACCGACATCAAAAAGTCTCTCTTCTGTAATTCATCTACAATCTGTGCCTTCTTGGATATACAAGGTGCTTTTGACAATGTGGTTCCATCAGTCCTTATACAAATATTATCAGAAGTAGGTATTCCAGGAAAAATCTGTAATTGGATTTACAAATTTTTATTTAATAGGAAAATGTTTGTCAAATATAATAATATTCTTCATGGGCCAAAATCAGTATTCAAGGGTACAATGCAAGGATCTACTATATCACCATTGTTATATAATGTATATACTAGCCAAATTAAAAAATATTTAGATATTAATCAAACAAAATTTCTACAATTTGCTGATGATTTAGTTATATATTCTTCTAATAATAATGTAAATATTGCTGTTAATAATTTAAATTGTAATTTAATTGGTGTACATAGTTATTATGAAAATAGATTAAAACTAAAAATTTGCCCCAATAAGAGTGGTGCTATGATTTTTGGTAAGAAAAATATTACTAGTGACAATAATATTATATATGACAAATCTCCTTTACCCTGGCTTACTGAAAAGAAATTTCTTGGTGTCTATTTGGATCAAAAATTACATTTTGAAATGCACATTAATTATATATTAAAAAATGCTTCAAAAGGTTTAAACATTTTGAGAATGTTGGCTGGTGTTCATTGGGGGGCAGATCCTATAACTTTGTCGACACTATACAAAAGTATTGTAAGAAGCCATTTCGATTACAGCTGTTTGGCTTATATGAATGCTGCACCAACATTGCTAAGGAAATTAGACATACTGCAAAATAAAGCCTTAAGAATTATCACAGGTGCTATGTGTTCAACACCTATAAATTCTATGGAATGTGAAACATGTATCCCACCTTTAACACTTCATCGATTAAAAATAGCTGAAAAATTTTGTCTCAAATTGCTTGCCACTGACAATAAGTTGCTACTTCACCAAATATTACCTCAAGAACACCTGCCAATAGGCTCCTATGTTAATGTTGATCAGATTATATCTGGGAACCAGCCACAGTTATTAAGAATTTTATTGAATGTACAGCAAAATACAGTGAATATGTATAAAAACAGCTTGCCACCACTATATTGTATGCAATACAATATATTTATAAATTCCAAGATAGATCAAATCAAAGTCAAAATTTCCAATCAAACTGACCTGTTAACTTGTTTAAATTCTCTCAGTTATCATTACAAACTATATACAGACGGTTCTAAAACCTCTTTAAAAGTAGCATCTGCATTTTATGATCCACAGATAAAGTTGACCAAATGCTTTGAAATAGACAATAATTGTACCATATTTACAGCAGAATGTTATGCTATATATAATGCATTATTGTACATAAACTCATCCATTGTAAATAGTAAATATTTTATCATAATAACTGATTCACAGAGTGCTTTAACTTGTTTACTTAATAATAATATGAAACATAATCTCAATTACCTAATTTTAGAAATTAAAAAAATCTTACATATATTAGAATCCAGGGGCTTAAGCATAAAGATGTTATGGGTACCATCACATCAAGGCATAACCGGGAATGAAGTGGTTGACCAAGTGGCAAAAAATGACACTCCTGAAGATCACAAACACATTTGTAAGGTGCCATATACTGACTACCATAGCCTAATATCCTCATCACAAAAGCAGTTGTGGACAGAATACTGGAACAAGATAGCTATGGATAAAGGAAGATGGTACCACGACATACAGAAGTCGTTGCCCGCCAGACCGTGGTATCATCACAAAAATATAGCCGACATAAGCAGCAGAAACTTTGTGACAACTTTATGCCGTCTAAGATTTGGCCACTGTAGTATCCCATCTCACCTTTTTCGACTTAGGCTCATCGATAATCCAAAATGCAACTTTTGTAATGAAGATATTACAGCCGACTTGGAACATTTATTCTTAAAATGTCCTCAATTCAATCTCTCAAGACTAGTGCTGGCCAGTGAACAATATTACTATTCTCTTTGCCAGTGAACTGTGCAATAATAACGATGGAAATGAATGACAGTAATACTACAGATAACATTAACTCACTACATAATCTTCTAAGTAATAAAAAATATTTTAAAATTGTATATAATTATGTTCTAGATACAGTTAAGAAAATATAATACGTATATTAGTTTAATTTGATTGTAATAGTTTTAAGATTACTTTAATTTATTGTTAAAATTGTAATGATTGACACGAAAGGGCTTGTACCCAGTGTCGTTAATAAATTAAAAAAAAAAAAAAAAAAAAAAGGGATAAAAGGTACAGTTAGTGCTATCTCTCTCGGCACACTTTTGCACTTTCAAGTGTTTAGTCTTTATTCACAGAGAAATAAAGTCCAAATTTGAACAACAATATTTTGAAGAGCTCATTCCTGTTTGAGTAATAATTCCATGGAAAAGCTCTATTTGGATTACGGTGCAATGATTATATCTAGCGGTCAAAACAAAAAAGCATATGAATGAATATAGCTGTCCATCAACGGTAGTACTTAAATATTTATATATTCTCGCAATTCCCTCTTTAAGACGACGGCATATTTTTGACATTATCTTGATTTTCGTTTAGCAGATTTTAAGCCAGCGTCGTCGGGTAGGTTTCCTGTTTATGAAATGGTCACACTGGTTGTGCTTTTTGTTTGCCTGCCATTTGACAGCTGATTATCGTCGGCCATGTTTGTGACAATTTGACGAGTTCTTTTTGTGAAGTTCGTTCTATTTTTTTAATTTAAACTGTAAATCAAAATACATATTCAAAAATAATTCATAGACCCATAATCCTATTTATCTAACATAATGCGTTTAATATTATGTAGTAATGTAATTAAAGATGTGTAAAAGTGTAAAGATTTTTATTGGTGACTTCTCAAAACATTATTGTGCCTACGTTTTCGATTAATCTTTTAGGGCAAGGTCCCTCGATTTATTATGTAAATAAGTTTGGATCAGAGTGACATTCAAAGCTGATTGTATGGTTATTTAGTGCTCCGTTGTTCATGTGGCGAAATTTCCCTTGGGAACTGATCTATTTCGATAGAAACAAAGTGGTAAATTTACCAAATTTGTTGCTAATGGGTACAATATAAGTGGTACCTTTAACTCTAGTACGTGTTAATGATGGCCCCAAAGCCTCCTCCACCACCGGGCCCACCTCCGCCTCCTGGCCCTCCACCGCCACCGATTTTCGGTGGAGGAGCAGCCAAGAGCGGTTCCTCTGATGACAGAGGTGCCTTGTTGAGTTCCATAAGGCAGGGTACGAAGTTAAAAAAGACTGTGACTGTAGACAAAAGTGGACCATACATACCAGGGAAAGTCTCCACTGCACCTACATCAGCTACAACTGTTGGAAATGGTGTTAAAGGAGCAACTCCCATACAGAATGGAGGACCGCCCGGTCTGGGGGGACTTTTTGCAGGTGGAATGCCAAAACTGAGACCTACTGGGAAATTGGGAGGTAAGGATTCTATTAATATGTTAAAATGTAATTGTTATCATTAATCAAATGAAATTTATTTCAAATAATAGTATGTTATAGCTGTATTTTTTTTGTCTTGTATTTTTCTGTGGAATCCTTCCTCCAGCTTGTGCTTGTGACAAAAACAAATAAATTAATTCTAAAATTGAAATTATTTGAAAATATTTATTTGTACATAAGCTACATACTAGACTTAGTTATTTCAACATTTATTGGTAATTTCTAAAATGATAATTTATTTCTTTTAGGTTCAACTCCTAATGGACATGCCAAAACAGATGCTCCTCGTTTTCCAGCTGTTCAACAATTACCAAAGTCTTCTCCTGAGAAAGGTAGACCTATGCCTCATCAATCAACAGGAAATGTTGGAGCCTTAAGTGCTGCCTTATCGGAGGCACTGGCAGGGAGAGAACAGAGAGACAGTCCAAGGGAGTCTCCTAGAGAGTATACAAGAGAAATATCAAGGGAGGCACCACGAGACCCACCACCTGCACGCCCTGTTGTTCGGAGACAACCTAGTGACATCAGAGTCAGAGGCCCTCCACCACAGCCACCTACTCAGAAACCCGCAATGCCTTTGGTAAGTAAACTGTATGCTGCTCATTAATAGTATTCATGGATTTGCCAATAGGGGATAAAAATTTTGTTCATAACACAAAAAAAATTGTGGAGAAAATAATTAAAAGGAAAAAGAAAAAGTAACTATTGAAAATTCCATACCATCTTTTTCTTGTTAAACAAACTTTTGCGTGTATTATATGGCAGATGTGTACAATGATGTCTGTGTATGTTGGATCTTTCTGCCGTCCTTCCAATACTTTCCTGCTAAATCTAAGCTATTTCAAATATAATAAAAAAGATTAATTTCACTTTTTATGTCTTGTGCTTCAAAGTGTCACAAAAAATAGAAACTGCAAAAAGTGGAACAATTGGTGATAAATTGTTGCCAGTCAAATTAAACTTTTATTATGACAATATGTGTAAAAAAAAGGCATAAATAGGCACTGACATACATGTAGGTATAGGTCAGTGCATAAAGCACACATTTTCGGTGGATTTTGTATGACATACAACAGTCAACTATCTTATATCATTAAATGTCACTTTTCAGATTTTCAAATAGAGAGTGTATACATGTAGTTTGGCATTTTACGCAGCTGGAGATGATTAATTTGTGGTCAATAAACTGAATCTGAAAATCTGATATGATTGTACTACATACAATTTGGCAATATGGAAAATGCATTGAATTTGAGTTTTATTTTAATTGATGACAAGTTATAATACATCTCATCACATATGAGTTGAAAATCAGATTGACACATTCCATATTGCACATTTTTGTATGTATCTTATATGGCAGATCACTGTCTATCTGACAACTTAATGCTTTATAACTTTGTGCATTTTAAAAAGTTACTTTACCATTGTTGTTGTTGTTGTTATTCCTAACACCTTAAAAGTGCATAGGGCCTTTACAAGATCCCACAATGCCTTTTTATCCGTTGCAACTTTCAGCTCTCAGTTCACGTTTTTCTCATAGCTCGCAGTTAACGTTTTGGCGCCACATCTGTCAGCAGGCTCACCGACTCTTTGATGGTTGCTACTTGAAAGCAATGTTGGCATTGTTTGTTGTCCCTATTCGATGTGTGTGGCCTATCCATTTCTATTTCCGCAGAGCGATTTCTTCACCGATAGGTAATTGCTGGCAGAGGTTCCACAGGCCTTTGTTTCGTATTGTTTTCAGCCAGAAAATGCGTAGCATTGACCTAAAGGTCTTATGGACAAAGAATTGCAAATTGTTTGTCAGCCCTTTCGTCACTCTCCATGTTTCAGGGCTAGAAAAGCAATACCAACTTGACTATTGATTTGAAGAGGGACATTTTGATGTGTGGAGTGAGCATATTGGACTCCCAAACAGGTTTGAGTTGGGTGAACACAGCTTTGTCTTTCTTTATCCTACTGTCCACAACTTCGAATGCTTCGACCTGGCTCATGATGGTACTACCGAGGTACTCAAACTTGGAGATGGATTCTAATTCTTTCCCAACATAAGAAATAAAGATAGGAACTAGGATATTTGTGGTCCCACTGTTCTACTTAAAATATTTTTGAATTCCATGGTTGCGTTTGGAACCTGGGTCGTGGTCCCGAATGCCGCTTCAAAAATAATTTTTAATTTCAAGGGGGTTTTCGGAAGCGCAGACCTGGTCCTAAAAGCCTTTCGACCCATTTTATTAAAGAGCTAATGATAGCAAAATAATGTGCATATAAGTATAATAAAAAAGTGTGCATTTAAGTGCAGGAAGTGGTCTGTTAAGTTGGCATGTTTAAAGAATTAATTATAAGGTTGTTACTATGTGAACCTTTAAAAATTCGTATTTTAGGCAACATGGCGACTTTGTTTTATTTATTAATTTTTATTGCAATTAAGTTGGCGAACAAGCAAACTGCCCACCTGATGGTAAGTGGTAACAGCAGGGACCGCAGCAGCCGTTCGAAAGAGTAACCCATTCGTATGGTAACCCAGTGGGCTCGGTAAGCCGTTCAACAGGTTTCCCAACGATAACCCGTAAAATAGGGGTTACCACCCACAACAATAATTTACCGCTTACCTAATCTTAAAGGTTTTCAGTGTTTATGTGCTTAACCGCTTACTGTTCGGGTTAGGGTAACCCTTTCCCTCACGCACACCGAGCGATTGAAATAGCACTGCGGGCGCAATAAGGCCGGTGTTCGGTGGCGACCTAGGGCATATATGCGGTGCAAAAGCCATCTACACGCGATATACGTAAGGTCTAAAATAACTTGCACAAATTAATCAGCGCTTAGAACGGTAACCCATTTGGGGTTTTTGATATCGGTAAGCGGTAACCCGAATTAATTCAATCGAAGCGATTAATGTGTATACCGGTAAGCTGTTTGAAAGCTTACCGTAAGGCAAAGGGTTAAAAAACCCAGCGTTATAAAATACCCGATCAAAACCCTAAGGTTACCGGCTATAACGGTAACCGGGTCCGGTCCCTGGGTAACAGTCACCTATAATACATGTGGTTCCTGTGAGATTCGCAGCAAAACTGCAACTCCCACAAAAATCACAGTGTACGTTATCAACTTGTGACTTAAGATGTAAAGTCACGGTACCCAGTAATTTCAATGCCATATTTTACCCTTCAAATCGGAACACAGCAATGCAAGCATTGCTGCTTTGCGGCAGAAATAGGTAAGACGGAGGTACCCATGCACACGATTCTGGTACAGAGAATTGCCCAAGTTGCAGAAGCTTCTATAATCAAGGTGTTTTATCACCGAACAGTGATATAATAGGCCTATAATAGTAATCATTGTGACTGCGTGTACTATAAAGGTTTTTATTCTATAAGATTAAAGAACATTAAAGTTCTATAACTGAGCTCTTAGAACGCTTTCAGGACCATACAAAAGAATCTTTAAAGTGTTGAATTGTAATAGATTAGAAAAAGTGATTATAGTACTATTTAGTACAAAAGACGACTTCCTTCTAACACATTAATGTATTTATTTGGCACTCATAATGTGTCAAAATAACTTTTACAGTACTAGTATTGTAACAATATCGAAAACACTATTACAGTATCATTCTGCAATATACAAGAACCTAGCACAACCATTACGTAATGTTTTAGCTTCTTAAAAGCTCCCTTAAAATCGCTATGGGCTAGTTCTTTAAAGTCATAAAAACTCTTCTATAGTATTATATAGTACCATAGCGACTCCTGGTTTAGTTGCTAAATAATTTAAAGTGAAATGGCTGCTGTTTTCTGCCGTGATTGCACATTAACAGCACGACTGAAGCAAATTTGTACTATAGCAGCCATAGTCGGGACAAGTCCTTATTTTATTTTTTATATTTAAATAAAACACGAAAATTATGAGGGCGCGTTGTCAAAATTAAAATCAGCATAATGATTTTATCGATACAATTTTTTTCGCAAGTGCAATGACACGACAGAGTCAGAGACAGTCCTTGAATATTTTGTAGTATGTCATTTTTACTAAAAGTTATGTTAAGCAACAATGACGAATAACATAAAGCATCATAATTAAAGTTACCTATATTTGTTTTCTTGAGGAACATTAAATGGAGTGATAACAATGATCACTGGAATTATTTATGGTGCAAAATAGCACTATAAGTATGTGTTAGTTACTTTTATAGTTTAGCTTTGTGACATAAGCGTTGCAGAGCACTATTGTAGTACTAAAAAGCGTTTCTTGACACTTTACCATTTCAACTACAGAGCTAATTTATCACTATGAGAGCCTCTATGTAATGTTTATAGATTAAATCAGTGATAAAACTAGGGCCTTTTCGGGGTTCTGTAGAAGTTTACAAGACTATTATAGTGCTAATCATAAACACTAATTAGAGGCTCCAAAATGTTCTCAGGACCTTTATAGTATCAAATTTTGCTACTTGGGTGTATACTTATTATTGTTTAACTAGGTAACTTCTTACTACAATTTCCTTTTCCTCAACAGACTATTTTTTGCAGAATGTTTTATCACTGTATATATGTAAAGTGCTTATAAAATCTCTGGCATATCTACTTCTTGGATCAATGTTAAACTAGGGTGGGAAACATCTTTAAAAAGAGCAACATTGATGTAGTTATCATTATAAATATTGAGTCTTTTTCAGATTTCGTTACAATTGGGTATTTTATACGTAAATTGGAGCTTAAGTATTGTAATTAATTTCGGACAATTCACATTTTCTTAAATTGTTACAGTTTCGTTATTTAAATTTGATATAAGGTTCTAATTACAGTAATGGCCAATTATTTTCATTAAAGACAAAAAGTGACAGCATATGTCTTAGGAGTTTCCTAAGCTTAGTTTGATTAAATTGGCCATTAATCTCTTAAAAAATTGTCCAAAGCAAATTCCTTCGCTTAAAAGACCTATTGCTAGAGTTGCCAACAACCATTCACAGATATCCGGGCCATTAGAAATTTTTATGCGGAACTTGGCCAAAAAAGCGGGACTTGCCTATAGATGTGCACAAACCAAAAAAAAAAAAGAAATATAAAGTAAATTAGTTTTTTAAAATTAAATCTTTGATTATATACTTGTAATTTAATCATAGAATTAAATTCTGCTATTACAATATGATAATTATCACCACATAGGAATACTACCTATATAATTAGTAATTGAAGCACTTTTCTCGATCAACTGAGCCAAATCACAATTAGTTTTTATTTTTTAAAGAGTGCCCACTTATTTTGTGATTTTCGAAAGAGTACATATTTTCTGATAAATGTTTATCTAACCAGGCTGGCTTTTTCATAAAGCGGGACAATTAGCGTCCCGCACACATGTTTCGCGGGACGCATTATTTGACCCGTGGAAACGGGACGTCCCGCCTGACACGGAACTCTACCTATTGCTATTTATGTCTACATAGAACATCGTGGACGACGATCCACGATCTATACTTACGTGCAATGAAATCGACCCGCCTCATAGGTTTCGATTCGAAAATATCGGTATGTAAAAAATAAGATTAGACAAACAAAAACTGTAAATACAATTTGGACAATATAGACTTATTTCTTCGGAAAACCCTGTTTCTCATTTTTACGTTTTATGCAATCTCTGTGATTGCGCAGAGTGTTAAAAGTTAATTGAATCAATGTTTGAATTCAAAAATTGATTATTCCTAAAGATTTATTGACTCTTTAAATTGAACTGAATTCGCTATTTTTAAAAAATGTTGCTATTTTAAAATTTCGTTATCAGTTTGTAAAATCTTCACTCGCGAAGAAAAGTTTGGAATCAGTTACTTGAAATTGGTTGCGCGTTATCTTGAGTAGTTAATACTTTTTTAATAATCGTAAAAATGACATCATTTTAAAGGTTCAACTCTTTACTTTTAAACCGATACCGAATTCATTAAAAACAAGGCAGTATTTATGGAGCCATTCCGCATTAAGTGAAGGTGTATCGAATAAGACGTGTTTCAATTGTTTGATACGTCACGAGTTGCGACCTATTGACCCCCTATAAACGCACCTGTTATCGGATTTTCTTTATCAGTCGACTTTCACACGTTGGCCGGTACACATCTCCGCCACTTTTGACCCTTTACCTTGTACGACAATGGAGACAACACCTACAGAAGCAGCACAAATCGTAGCCCTATTGCAAGAAGGGCTCAGCCAGCGGGTTGTCGCTCGTCGGCTCCACATAAGCCAATCCTGTGTTTCGAAAGTTTATAAGCGCTTTCGGGAGACTGGTGGCTTTATCCCGAGACCAAGATCTGGACGGCGCCGGTGCACATCGGAGAGGGATGACCGTTTTATCGTGTCAACCTCTCTCCGAAATCGGCATTTGACTGGTGTCGACGTCCAACAGGAGCTCCGAGATGTTCGTGGGGTAGCAGCCAGCGAGTGGACAGTTCGCCGACCACTCAAGCAAGCGAATCTGACTCCAAAAAGGCCTGCCACAGGCCCGAAACTCACGGCAGATCACCGACAAGCACGCCTTCAGTTTGCTCGCACCCATCTTGATTGGGAGGTTGAGCAATGGAGGCAAGTCCTGTTCTCCGACGAAAGCAGGATGTGTTTGCGACAGAAGAGGACGGGTCTACAGGCGGCCTGGGGAGCGATTTGCACAGTGCTGTGTCGCTGAAACAGTGGCTTATGGGGGCGGCTCTTGTATGATGTGGGCCGGCATTTCCTTCGATGGTAAAACCGAGCTTGTTTTCGTGCCTGGCGGGGGACGAGGAGGCGGTCTAACTTCGGACCGGTATATTTCCGATATTCTCCTGGAACATGTCGTTCCCTATGCGGGATACATCGATGATGACTTCCTCCTTATGCACGATAACGCTCGTTGTCACACTGCCCGTGTAACAACGGAATACCTCGAAGAAGTCGGTATTGCCACATTGGACTGGCCAGCGCTCAGCCCTGACTTGAATCCCATTGAGCACTTGTGGGATGAACTGAAGAGGAAGGTTCGTTCCAGAACTCCTGCTCCTTCATGTCTGAATGAGCTGAAATCAGCGTTGATTGAGGAGTGGGAAAGTATTCCACAAGAATCAATTCAGAAGCTGATCAGGTCTATGAAGAATCGTCTTGGAGCAGTTATTAGGGCGAGGGGAGGGAACACAAAATATTGACACTTATTTTTAAAGATAAATAAAATTTTTATTTAATAATTTTTGTTGTTTTATTCATTCATTATTTTTCCCTATTTCCTTGTTTTCCTACCTCCTTCACTTAATCCGGGATAACTCCACAATTACGGGCTTGATATGAATTAATTTTATATCGATTTAAAGTGGACAGTTGCACCTTTAAAACGATGTCATTTTTATGATTATTAAAAATTTATTTAGTAAGCAAGATCACGCGGAACCAATTTCAAGTAACTGATTCCAAACTTTTGCTCGCGAGTGTATAAACCTAAATCTGTCACAGTAAAAACTGAGGGGCAATCGCACTATTTATAATGTTGCAACCAATTCAGAAACGTTTCCGTTCCCATACATTTTGACAACACCTTGACAAACGTTCGTAAGTAGTGCGATGATTGCCCCTCTGGTATAATGTAAGCTTAGGCTCATCATATTTATTGATCATGGGTAATGTTTGATTTGTCGAGTTCTAAACCAAAGCGTAAAGGTGGGTCGATTTCATTGCACGTAAGTGTATCTACTTTAGTGGGCTATCTATGATAGATGGCCTACATTAGCGAGCTTTATACGTACTTATAGATTTCTAAATATAATTTTGTAAATATAAAGGGGAATCCCACACGGACCCTTCGAAAATAAATCGTCGCGGGCACGAACACGTGACACGGCCCTTGTCGACCGCGGGTGGTCGGTGGACCGAATTAAACCTCGTCACTTGGATTAACCTTGTTGGGCGGTGCACAGATTCCTCAAACGGCAATCATATGGTTGCGTATACGATGCGTTGTCTGCTCACGCGTTGACCCAATGGTATTAAATTATATTATGTTTTATACTAATTACTACTTATAAATATATTTAGAACTTGTATATGGATTTGCGCACATACTTATCAATATAAAGTCTTATGTTGTTTTTTCCTCATAATTGTTGTTTGTTTTTAAAATCTACTTTGGATTCTCTGAATTCTCCTAAGGTCGACTGGCAAAGAATGCCCATTGCATTAAGTTCGCCTTTGTACACAGTACATAAAGAATAAATGTTAAAACTACCGAGCGTCGGTGGCGCTGTGGACTCGGCAATTGCCTTCCAATCGGGAGGTCCGGGGTTCGTGACCGCCATGTATCATTGTTTTTCGGTTTCGAATTTCATGTGTACATTTATCTGACGCTCGTGCGGTGAAGGAAAACATCGTGAGGCAACCTGCATATATCTGCAAAGAAATATAAAGGTGTAAGGTGTAAGTATGTGAAGTCGACCTATCCGCACTGGTCCAGTGTGGTTGTATAAGTCCTGAACACCCTAACTTAGGGTAAGCTCGAGCCCCTCGGAGGGGACGTATATGACTTGTTGTGATGATGTTGAAAATTTATGGCTTTCTTTGAGAGCATATCATTTACACAAGGGATTTTAGATTCGCATTGGCTGCATAAGAATATAATGAATGATGAAAATCTAATAATAATCGCCTAAAAACCAATAAAGAATTATTATAAACTAGCTGTGCCCGCGAACTACGTTTCGCCATAATATTTTTTTCCCGTTTTTGCAACATTTGTCATTGATGCTCAGCTGCTATTAGTCGTAGCGTGATGTTATATAGCCTAAAGCCTTCCTCTATAAATGCACTATCTAACACAAAAATAATTTTTCAATTTGAATCAGTAGTGGAGATTAGCGCGTTCAACCAAACAAACAAACACTCTTCAGCTTTCTAATATTAGTATAGATATTAAATTCGTATGCATGCGGTGATGGAATAATAATACACATATCGATTTATTCTCCAGAGAAACACTTTCTTCACCTTTATTCCTGTAATATACACTTTTTGAAAATCCTACAGGCTTTGCCTTTTGGATACACTTGTCAGCAGTACTATTCTGTATAAAATTGGTTAGTGTTTACAATTATTAAATGCCATTGTTTATCTAGGTTTTTTTATCTAGAGATATAATTGCCCTAGTATTATCTTGTTCACAACATTAACTTTTACTACGGTAATTAAGATAACAATCTTAAAATATTTAGAACGATTATAAAATAAAAGGTTGTTTAACTTCGGATTATCCCAAACTTTATATGTGTTTATCGATTATATTTATACAAATCTACCGGAAAGTCACCCGATAATTTTGAGTTCCGCTTTTTAATTTAGAAATGTAGGCAACTTGATTCAATTTTATTCGCCACCTTTCATTTCGCAAGCTCATTGGCAAACGCCCGTTTGTTATCTTTATCGGGTATTTTATCGCCTTGGTGGTTGATAATACTATCTATTGGTAATTGTTATGAATTTTGTTGTTACGTTTGTTTCAATTTACTTTGGATTGGAATCTATAGTTCACGTGAAATACTCTAAAAGTCCGGCGATGGGCGTTTTTCGACTGCAACGCTATCGGCACTTTCCACTACGTGGCCCTCGGGGGCGACAAGTACTGACGGCTTCAAAAGTAGAATTACCAACTATTTCTTTTATTTAGTATGGTTATACTTATTTTGCATTGTTAATAGTTGATGTATGACATGTAGACATGGTACTAAAAAGCTTGTTTACTTTTGGAGCCGGCTGTACATGGCACGGTAAAGCAGAATTATATGTCATGTTCTTCCACTCGGCGTCGGTGCTCGGTATCGGCACATTATATTGTCTCCGTCTCCGTTGTCGACCCCCATCCATTGTGCAGGACCGGGCCGGACAATGAAACGCTCCCTCTCTTCTATATACGCCTATGAAGGGCAATGGAGAGAGCTACGCTCGGGGTTTCTCTAGGCGATCGCGTCAGAAATTATGAGATCCATAGAAGAACTAGGGTCACCGACATAGTCCCAAAGAATTGTGGGCAGGACACTGAAACATGGCTCGCAGGACGGACGGTCGTTGGGTTGTAGCGGAAAGATCTTCGAGTGGCGGCCACGTTCTAGGAGGCGCAGTGTTGGAAGGCTCTTTACAAGGTGGACCGACGATCTGGTGAAGGTAGCGAGAAGCCGCTGGGTGCCAGAGACGCGGGACCGATCGGGTTGGAGATCTCGAGGGAGGCCATCGTCCAACAGAGGCCGTCTCTTGGCTGAAATGATAATCAATGATGAGCAACAGAGACACCGCTGTGGCAGCGTATATAGCGCCATCTCGCTCTCAGTGCGGCTCTAATACTATTTTAAGCGATCATGATCACCCCCTTGGCTATGAATCGTATTTAGGCAATTGACCATTGTTAGATTTTTGCTTAGCCATTGCGATTCAATTGTGTTAACAAACAAACGGACAAACGCATTGTTTGTCCGTGCGGTGACATGACGTATTTGGAATACATTTTTCACCGCTTCCTTTCCTCTCACGGATGGCGTAAGAGTCGACTAAGGAGCTCACCGCGTTCGACGCCTGCAAAGAAATAGAAAACTCAAAACAAAACCTTAAATCAGGGGTGGTTAACCTTGTGCGATCTACAATTGCATACTTTAAATGGGTAGATCGCACATTTTACTTTTTTTAATGAAGCAGTATAATTAATTGGTATATAATCATTTAATATTAACTATTTTAAAATAAAATTAAGGTGCTACTTTCCCGTTTTTGAACCATTTCGATTTACTGTACCGCCACAGATATAAAACATTCAGGTCTAAAATTCATATTATATGATATTGTTAAACATTTTATCTAAACATTCTTAAAGACGGAAACATATAAACAATAATATTTCACTCGATAGAAAAAAAATCCAAAGATCACTCTGTTAAATATTTTATAACAGTGTGAATCAGAAAATATAATAATAAATGACATCAAAGTTTTACCAATAGACGTGCACTTTTATTGTCTAGAAAATTGTAAAAATACATTTTTAAATTTGTAACCCACTTTTCTAATAATCGATTAAAACGTGTAAAAAGTAACGTTTCAGTTCGGTCACACATAGCTCGTAAGCGACATTAGAAACTATGCAATTATCAACTATATTACCTTGCAATAAAGAAGTCGCCGTGCCCGAGTAGATTTGCTGGGAAACCTCGCTTTAATGTATTGATCCGTATACGTTGCACGTATTTTTATACGTATACTCAAACTCGAAAACTACACCGTGCTAGCCAGGCGGGTGGCAATCGGTGGATGAAGGAGGAACATATTACTTTTAGTATACCTAATATTTTTTATGTAAAAAATACGAGCAACTGGGCATTGGTAAACGCATCAATTTAAAAAAAAAATAGAAAATATTATATGATTTTATACTGAACTATACTGCTTCATTTAAATGTAATTGGTAGATCGCACAAGATTTCGTTAGTTAATAGTACATGTTGGGTCTAATCAAGTTGACCACCCCTGGTTTAGGGTTTTGTTTTGAGTTTTCTCACCCGCGCTTAGCGGTGAAGCGATGATGTAAATTATAGTAAACACACAGTCAATGTTTGCTTTGGTTTTGCATCTCAGATTTGTTTTCACATCCGTGGGTGTGCTTGAACGTTTCAATTTTTTCGGAATACATGACATTGACACATGCTCTGTTTGGTTAGATGATTTTTCTGCCGGCGATATGGGTAGCTAGGGTTGCCAGATGGCCGGAAAAACTGAGAGTGCCCCGGAATTGTGTACTTATCATGTGTCCAGTTATTCCAATTTTGGAACTTTTCTGTCCCAGAATTATTAAAGCTTCTGAAGTTATTAATAGCTTCAGAAGCTCTACCAGCAAAATGTAAGTGCTTAGTTTTCGTATGATATATAGTACCTTTCAGCCCATAATATCCTATTACCGGCATGTCCGGTCTTAGGTCTACCACCACATACAAACACTATAAGCCTGTGATGTGTCGTTTTTGCTGTGGAGTGCAATATATGGTAGTAATATAATACATACTTTGCCTTACCCCCCCTCCTTCTGTTTTCTCCTTTTATTATATTTACGAGATGGGGTGGGCTGAAAAAGGGTGACTGTATACAAATTAGTTGAACAGAGTTTTCGTGCGAACAAAGCAGCCGGTGGCGCACTTTATTTGGCACACTGACGCCTTGAGCGGCATGATTGCTTTACAGGACGCGACCGGCAGCTGACCCGGTTTCGCGGGCGTGGTGCTCATGAACCCCCACACTGTAGGCTATATTAATAATGCCGCTCGTTAGTGTTGTGACCTGTTGTTGTTCTTATAGCTTTCTGTGACATCATCACAATCACGATAAACGCATTAAACCATTGTGTCACTTAGGACTTGATACTTCCTCTGTAGTTGAGAAATAAAGATGGAGCTTGTTGTACCTATTTTTTTTGGGTTTATCATTAGTCACGTCCAGGTTTAAGATGGTTGTTCTTTGTTAGAGAAATACATGTTCTTAACTTTGTTTATCCAATTTGTAGGTCAGGTATTATCATAAAAGCTAGATTTTATTGCCATTCAACAGTATTTTTGTGTGGATCAAATAATGCATCATTAACAGTCGTACGACTGTTAAATGTTGTATATTTCGTAGTTAAACCGCGGCGCACCTATTTCGCATATTTTCGAAAATAGTTGTAATATTAGACACACTCATTTTTTATTCGACTCGCGGTTATTAAAATATTCTTTATGCATAAAGTCCCCTGGTATCTAATTTTATTAACGTATATTTGTATGTATCTACTTCCTATTCGACTATCCGTAAGAACATTTGGTTTGATGACAAACTAACACCCTCGAGCCTCTACAACTTCGTCGTGACATCGCCTCTCTTAGCGCCTTTTACCGAATGTTCCATGGGGAATGCTCTGAGGAGCTCTTTAACCTTATCCCTCCCTCTCCATTTCTTAACAGAAACACGCGTAAGGGCCTTCGGAGTCATCCGTACACTGTGTCCTCCTTCTCACACCGTACCAAGAAATTCCAAGATTCCTTCTTCTGTCGTTCATCCCACACTTGGAATTCTCTACCTGCGCACGTATTTCCTCCATCCTACAACATGGGTTCCTTCAAAAGAGGCGTGAAAAAGCATCTTTTGGGCCGGCAAGGGGCGGGCAGGTAGGATAGTCGATGTCGTCCCTATTCTATCTGTCAACTCATTTGGGCCTCTTTCACCGCTTAACATCAGGCGGGAGGAGGTCATTTGCCGGGTCCTACATAAAAAAAAAAAAAACACGGATCGGTATATACCAAACTGAACTGTGCTTCGATTAGTCACCTCAGCTATCAGGTGGTCTACTACTATGATAGTTTATAACGACGACGTGAAAATGTTGGTTAGAGCGAGATGGCTCTATACGCTGCGAATGCTACAATAGTTGTGTCTCTGTTCACACTTTGTTTAAACCTAACTCTCGTAGCAAGGCTCAGACCTAATTGCGCCGTTGCATAATGCCGTCCGCGGTTTCCATTGTGACAGTGAAGTTCAAACTTGGCGGCTAATTGGGATTAGTCACAGACAGTGCCACCTTTTGAATATCAATGAGCCCGTGATTCATCTAATATATTTGCTGAGCTTCACCTAATTGGTGGTGTGGTGACGTCATGTTTAATTTATTGTTTATTAAGAGCCTTCACCGTCAACAGACCCCTTTACTCAAGTTAATGAATGTTTTGTTTTCTCTGCGTTATCGAACCAGACATGATGAGATCCGTAAAAGAACCGTCGCCATACATAGCCCAAAGAATTGCGAATCTAAGGTAGCAGCGGGCAGGACACATCGCTCGTAGGACTGACGGCCGCTGGGGCGGAAAGGTCTTCAAGTGGCGGCCGCGTACCGGGAGACGCAGCGTTGATAGGTCCCCCACAAGGTTGACTGACGGTCTGATAAAGTTCACGGGAGTTGGCTGGATATAGAAGCGCAGGATCGATCTGTTTGAAGATCCTTGACTGAAATGATGATTATCATTAAGTTTCGTTTTAATCTAACAAGTCAAATTTTGAAAGGCGGAATAAGACAAAACATTCATTAACTAAACCAGACTTAATTGACGTTCATAAGTTAAGTCGTTAGTCTCAAACTTTTTTCAATGATTTTGTGGTGGTGGCAGTTGTTGAGTGAGAATAGGTCTCCAGTCTCCCACTAACCAGAACCGCCGCCAACCAGGTTAGAGGCGGTTCGACAGAGGTTTGCTCCTGTTGGTTAGTGTTAGGGTTTCATCTAAATCCAGAATACACCCGGCTAGTGACTGTCTTTCATACATGACTATGACACCATCACAATATGAGATAACGTTTTGACAGCACAGTCTTTTCACAACTAGAGATAAGGTAGCCGGCTCTTTTGTTTCTGTTCTATCCGTTTGAGAAATCTAGGCAATGCTCGCTTTAACTTCGACATTATAATCGACGCAAAGAAGATTGGCAAGCCTGTAACCCATTAAAATATGAAATGTAGGATATACTGAATTTTGGATATTATGTAAACGATACTAGTTTACCTATTTTTCTTTAATTGAGGAATTTCTATAACTTTTGTAAAGAAAGTAAAATTGATTTCACTATTTAAGTGAATATTGATAACAAAACGTATCTAACTGACAAGCAATATTACAACGCAAAGGTAAACAAAACAAAAGCAACTATCCAATTCGTTGCAGAAATATCGATTATTGATTAATCCACTAATTTTCATATAATTGATCGATTAATGACAGTTACAGGACCAAAAATAGTACTAGTACATAACAATATTACTTTTCCTGGTTTTGTCTTGAGGTTTTAGATAAGAGGGCACAGTACCTACTACTAGCGCCGCCATTCGTTTTTTATTAATTATGATAAAGACATTTCTACAAAAAATAAATCAGTCAACTACTCAAAACAGATATTTCAGATTTTTTGAGCTATTCACGCATAGATTAAATGTATAGGAATAATCATAATCCGAATTATTGCTCAAAGTGGCCACTTTTAAGGCCAAAAGTTGACCGAACCCTTCGCCCCCACAGAAACTCACAGTGTTCGTCATTGTCGTGATGTCATGCGTCCTTCGGGTGTGTTCGTTACCGTTAAATTGTTAAAATAAGAATTAATTCATTATTTTTGTTACCAATTTTATTTGTTGTTTTCATGTTATTTAAGAAAAGATAACTGTGATTAACAAACTAACTAAAATAACAACTAGTGGAAAAAAAAGTTCGCTTAGTCCGATTGATCGAACTATGCGGTTGAACCACCTGGCCACAGGGCCTATAGCATGCTAAATAAATTTGAACATGCTATACAATATAAAAATATAATTGAAATTATATGTCTATACATATAAGTTTCGGTTTCGGCTGAAAATCCGCGTTTCCGTCGGATACTAGCTTTTATATTTGTTTGCGAATTCTATTCTAGAATCCTAGAAACGCGAATAATCCTGCACGAGTTAGTCATCTGTGTTATTTTTACCCAAGTATTTATGGAATCATGCTGAATACAAGTGAGGTGTTGTTTGCAAAAACTATCCTTGTTCTATGTTCCGTATGTGCGGTTCAACATGAACCGCACATAAATAATTCAGTCCGTAACAGAATTTTGGATCACATGCAAAAAATCTTTCACCCATAGGCCATAATAGCATTATCGACTCCCAAAGTTGACGACATTATGCAAGGCGTTACAAGTCGGATTTTAAAATCATTTTTATATTCACCACAGGTGTCTATTTATAATATTTGTATAGATATCGATGTGTTCGTTTTACATATTATCAGAATATAATTTTAATGTTGCGTAATTAATAATAAACAGGAAATTAAATTATCATTATTTTTGGTATCTCATAAACATGAACGTAACCAATTCTGTGCTTTAATAAATTTTATAATAAACACACCACACTGCGAGTCTATTTACTCAAATTGATTGCAGAATTCGTTGTTTCTATGTAGGTAATATACATCGAAAATATTATACCTAGGTATATATATGATTATTATTTTATGTAGGTCAACTTATTTATTAGGGATATTGTTAAATTATTTTAACATAAAACATGTTCTATTATATGTAGAACTGATCCAAATCACCATTCCCTGATCATGGGGCTCAGTCGAAGTTTAGCTTATCTCTGCTACCTATTTGGTATTCAAGCATCAACCTTTCGATAGCCTTACAAGGAAAAGGGAAACTTAACGCCAGGAGGTGCGCCGTTGCGGTAAATTGTTGTTGTCCAACCTTGCTCGTCTATATTCCAAGTTGCATTTCAATTTCCGCTTTTGCACCTGTAGTGAACATTACAATTTCCTAGTGTATTTCTGCATCTAAGCATCCTGCAATACGTATTGTGCAAGCGTGGCGGAATACGAACCCTCCTTTCCTGAGGCCTAAGCCCAGGGAATACACCCATTGGTGTATTGTGGTCGAGATATTGATGATTGAATTTCCGATGTGAAAACTATAGGTACAATGTTCCCTCGTGGTATCGTCCTCCCTAGATTCCGAGCTTGAACAGAATGTTGGAGTTTACGTACAAAAGGTTTTTACAACTGGTAAATACAGTACTGGTATGGTACTGGTAAATGTCTAATGATGTGAGAGTTTAAGGGTATCCATTACTAAAAATATAAAAAATATCTTGTTTTATAGTAGGGGAGACCAAGAGGCTAAATAAGGGTTTATTTGAGTGTTGTGCGAACCAATTGGATTGTGAAGATTAGATGCTAAAAAGGAATAAAAGGTTGTGTATAGGTTTTGAAGAAATGTAGAAAAAAACAGTCAGTAAGAAATACTTAGTCGCTTCTAGTGGCTAAGTATTTCTTTGGATGGGTGGCCGTACGAGGGTGTAGAAAATCGAGAAAAAAACTATTGCAGCGCGTGAGATATTCAGAATAAGGAGCTCCTAATCCTATTCAAAAGACTGATGATTTGGATGCGACCAAAACTCATGGGCGATTTTTGAAAATGAAAAAAAATTAAACGTGACATTGAAACACTCGAGCGCATCAATCAGATTAATATGAAGATGATTAAAGTTTGATGTCCTTGTCGTGCTGACCCATAATCTGATAATTATGTGGAGGTATTTCCTTAATCTGAATGTTTGAAAAAAATTGTTTGAGACTCTCTTATTCCCTTATGACACGCGATTATTGAAATGCACACTTTTCTGCCCTTCCTATGCCTTAATCTGATGCGCTCGATTTTTTCTAGCGATCGATTTTCTTACTATTTTGATTATTTTATTTATAGAGTTATGCCCTAGACGCATCATGACCCTATTACATAAAGGGTTTGTGTGGGGCTACTGAACAGGGTGCAAGGTTTCCCCGCTTGGGCTCCCCTAGTCCCCTACTATTACATTCAATAACTGATGAATAGGTATTTCAATAAAAGTATAAGTAAATCTTCTCAACCCTTTTGCCCACGCGCAGTGCTAAAAATAAATGACTCCATAAGGTAGAGGAACCCTAATAACTAACCCACGTTTGGTTGTTCATTTTAGCGATAAACTGCAAAATTGACTACGGTGCCGTTATTAATTTAAAACAACTGAACCGATTCTGATGAGACTTGGTTAATAGCCAGATTACTTATATTATGTACTTTATAATCTAAGCTTCCACGCGACCGGTGGGTGGCTTGGCTAGGCTAAAGTCGTCAGTGGCGTCCATTGTGGCGCCAGTAAATTCAATTATTTGAACAAGGTAACGAAACTAACATTAACAAGTATTATCGACAACTAATTTGAAACAATTAACATCGTATCTTTTTGTGTCAATATGATTTGTCCGATAATGGCTTTAATTTTAATGCGCCTGTTTGTTTACGAGATTAAGATCGCAACGGTGACTTCATGCGCGGTCGTTCCGGCTTACCTTGTTGTGTCCTACGTCAAAGTAGTAAAATCTCTTTGGGCGTGTTCGTTTGTGTACATTTATTCACAGACAGACATATTATTTGATTTACAAAAAAAAATGGAATTAATTTGGTTGAGTAGTTTAACATATTATCGAATAAAAACTTTGTTTCTTTTATAATGTTAGTTTTTTTTGTATTGCATTGAATTGTATTGCAATTTGAGATGCGCTGCACTTTAAATTAATAATATGTAATAATAATAAATTTATTTCTCACCATAAACAATAAAGCATTTGTTTACATCAACAGTAAATATTTTTAACACTGTTTTGATGCACTATTTGATAATCACCTCTATGATATTACAATGTTTATGGCGGAATAATGCCTAAACTAGGATTACTCGTGTGTCTCGGTTATCAGCCCTCCACCCTAATAATTGTTACAATAATAAAAAAATACGTAAACGATAGCTAATAACAACAGTAATGGGACCGAAGTTACAATTTTTAGAGCGGTTTAAAATGTTTCTCAAATACCTTATATTTTGTTGATATTATCTTAGCTTGTGGTACCTATAAGTCAAAAGCTTATGGTGCTTATTGTATTACTATTAATTTTTAAAATACAATCGACAATACCGGTTTTTTTTTAAATTGTTATTGGATATGCGTTCAGGCGTGTTAGTGTATGCTTGTATCTGCGTCTGGTTGTCTCTCTGTTAGTGTGTGTGCGTGGGCCTTAGATCATGGGCATATGTATGTAAGAGTAGATTAAGAGAGTGCGAATGACATGAGAAAGAGTGTAAACACCCGCGTAAGACTGCTGGGTAATTAAATGAATTAAAATAGAAATTGTATTGAAAAATGTATATTGAAGAACTTATAAATGTTACATTGGAAAATAAAAGGAATAATTAATTGAATACATCAAATCTGACATATTTATACATCACTGTAATTTATGACATCTAAATCATCTAAATAGGCTTTATGTCGCTTATAAAGAGGGTGCGCTTATTAATCACAAGCTAGTAGTTTTTCTGTTGCATCGTAATTAAGTGCTTTTTAAGTTATTGTTAAGTGTTTATTTTGAGGCTGTTCGGTTCATTCTATAAATTTGGCTAATGTCATTAAAATACCTGTATGTATAGATATGGGCCAGAGATTTGTATTTGACCAAGGTACAGGAAGTTATGAGGGGTCTACAATTTTATGGTGGCGAAGGACAGCGTTAAATATGAATATTTGCCTAATTGTGAGAAGAGTTGCTTCTTTATAAAGTAGCTCAGTTGGGTATTTCCTCGGTTTATGTAGCATCACTTTTATCATAGTCCTTTGACCTCTTTCTAGTCTCAAAAGGTGGCTTGCAGCGGCACCACCCCATACTGGTAACTGGTATACAATAAGAAAGGAGAGATTGGCAAAGGGCTTGGTAAATCTTGATAAGGAGGTTAATATCTGCAGAGTCACGAAGGGTTTTAAAAATATGAAGTAATTTACGCAATCTTTTGCTTAACTCTGAAATATGTGGTTCCCAATTCATGTTCCTTTCGATAAGAACGCCTAAATACTTGTGTACGTCAGTTTGAACTAAGGACGGGCAATCGCAGTTTATATTAAGACATTCATTGATATTGCACCTAATAGAATGAGCTTTAATACAAAAATGAGCAGGAGCGTTGGTGGCACTGGACATTCTAAAGCATATTATGTATTTTGTTTTCGGCACATTGATGGTAAGTAGATTATTGTCAAGCTATCTCATAACATTTTTAAGGTTATTTTCAGCAAACTTCTTACTTTACTTTTGGCCAAGATGAGCTACGGAAAATTAGTGCGGTGTTTGATGGCACTAATTTGTGTGCACTTTTTGCACCATTATCAATTTTTAGCTTGCAGAGATTATTTATATACACTAAAAATAGGCTTGGCCCAAGTGCGCTACTTTGTAGAATGCCATAAGAAATTGGTGAGCTATCGCTCAGTATTCCGGAAACTAACGACCTGGCTTCGATTAGTAAAGTATTTGCGGAACCACTGGAGCGCAATGCCTCTTATTCCAAGATCTTCTAGTTTAAGCAAAAGAAGTGGAATTGATACGGTGTCGAACGCCTTTTTATGGTCAAGAAAGATAGCTAAAATCTTTCACCTTTGTCTAGGGATATTGTTACCAACTCCGAAAGATTAGCAACAACGTCTTCAGTGTTTCTCCCACGGCGAAAAGCGTGCTGGTTGTCAGCTAACTGTTGCTTACTCTCCAAGAAGTTAGTTAAATGAATGTTTACCACTTTTTCAAATATCTAGCTTATTGTGCTAAGGAGAGAAAAAGGCCGATAGTTCATCACCGTCCCTTCATCCCCACTCTTAAATATACTAACGGACGGCTTTTTTTAAAATATCGGAATATACTAGTGGAGATGCCAAGATTACATAGATGTGCTATAAATGTACGTAGGATTTTATATGAGTAGGAATGGAGTCTATACCTGGCGAGCTGCTAGCTTTAAGGCTACGGATGATTTTGTCGGATTCAACGTAATCGGCTGGGTTCACACACATTGAATGCATATTTCCAGTAGTGCTGACATTACTCAAAAGCATAGTCTCGTCAGTATTTAGCTTTCTAAGAGCTCTTACAGATTAGCGACACTGTCGCGCGAAGTCGCCGATTGTAGTCGCGCGACCGCCGGCGACTGCTCGCGACCGGCAGCGATATCAGTATAGTTTTATCTTTATTATAATTATAAAACAACACTCCCAATTAATATTTGACCCAAACATACTTAAAGGTAAACGCCCTAGGGGTGGAGTTTGTACTGCCCAAATCTCAAAAGCATTTTCACGCAGATTTTATGGTTATCTTGGTCCCTTCTTATACAATAAGTTGAATAGTTTCCTTAACATTTATCCTGTAACAAATTTAATTGCAAACTGAAAATTACTAAATACTTACTAACTTTAGATTATGTAACTACCGAGAAATCACTTACCCCCATAATGTAATTTAAAATTATTATTATCGCATATTGATGAAACTTATTCTACTTATTCTTCCTACTTTTACACACACTCGCATGCACACACACACGCACATTCACACACGTACACACACACACACACACACACACATTTATAGGTACATCACATATTGCTCTGGTCACATAGAAATAAATTACCATTAATTCATTAATGCATACCTAACACCTTTTACTGATTAGCTATATATGTTTATATGTGGATAGTTGGATACATATAATTATACAATCGTATCTATTCTAGTTTAATACTGATGTTGCATTTCTAATCGTCTTTTTTCTTTTTTGTGTATTCTCTTGTATATTGCTCATTTTATTGAAACTACCAATGGATAGTGGACATCGCTGTGGCGGGGGGCCTGGTGACCTGTACTACAGGTTCCTTTTGGATACCTACCTCAGGCATCAGACTCTCACATAACATTTGGTTTTCATTATTTTATTGTAAGCCTCGATACATTGTAAATAAACAAATTATGATTATTATTATTATAGTAGTTCGGTTTCTAATGAATGTAGTATGGAAGCTAAGGTTTCAAAAATGGATTTTAAGGAAGAAGTACTTCTTTTGCTATCACTCAAACGACAAAAACGAAAAAGGAAACGTCGAACTATATTGGTGCACGAAATGTTGACATAAAGGGGACATGACAGTAATTTTTTTACTTTATATCCCCTTTTACAACGAGATGAGAAGAATTTTTTAAATTACTTTAGAATGTCTATGGCGTCGTTTGACGAATTAATAAATATTTTGAGATAATCAGTTACTGTATTCAAAAAATTATTAATAAATCAAGCAATTAATCAATCGATGTAAAAGTCGTTCATTTTTGTAAATTTTGCAAATTAAGTGATAGCAAAAGAAGTACTTCTTCCTCAAAATTCATTTTTGAAACCTTAGCTCCCATACTACATTCATTAGAAACCGAACGACTGTTCTGATACCGCTGCCGGTCGCGAGCAGTCGCGGGCGGCCGCGCTTGAGCCGGTGGCAGTCGCGGGCGGTCGCGCGACAGCCGGTGGCAGTCGCGGGCGGTCGCGCGACAGCCGGTGGCAGCCGCGGGCGGTCGCGCGACAGCCGGTGGCAGTCGCGGGCGGTCGCGCGACAGCCGGTGGCAGTCGCGGGCGGTCGCGCGACAGCCGGTGGCAGTCGCGGGCGGTCGCGCGACAGCTGTCGCCGCAGTCTCGCTCTAAGTATATCAGATGCCAGTTCCTCGCAAATCGACGTGAAAAACTTTTTTACTGAGTCGAGAGAATCGCTAGGTTGTGGCAACAGTTTCAGCCTGGTCGTGATTAGTTCTCATATTACATAGCCCCTTGACAGTTACCCAGGTACCTTTATTATTTTTATAGTTCTGGCTAAATTTGTTTCTGTAGTTTTGGTGATAGAATTAAAATGGAGTCATCGAATTAAAATCAGCATTAAAAACAATTGGTGATAGAATTATAATGTGAATTGAATTTAGCGAAGGGGAATATTTTAAAAAGTAATGAGGTAGGCTTTGTGTAGGTACGATAAGCGCCAGGTCAAGCTTTACATTTGCACTACGAAAACCGATATCTAATCTACCGAGCGATATAAGAGTAGTCCAAAGGTCAGACACGATACAACTTACAACTACAGACTTACTGTACAATCCATTTGCACACGTGCGTTACAAACGATCCGAACCACAATGTGAATGAATACTATCATTATCATCATCACAGCTCATATACGTCTCCACCGAGGGGCTCGGGCCTACCCTATGTTAGGGTGATTAGGCCTTAGTCAACCACGCTGGCCCAGTGCGGTTTGGTCGACTTCACATACAACATTGAATTTCTTCGCAGATGTATGCAGGTTTCCTCACGATGTTTTCCTTCACCGTATGAGTGTCAGACAAATGTACATATGAAATTCGAAAACGAAAAACACATTGGTACATGGCGGTCTCGAATCCGGACCTTCCGATTGGAAGGCAAGTGCCAAGTCCACAGCGCCACCGATGAATGAATACTATATAAAAATATATTTTTCAAAGTTTCTATTTGAGTATTGTTGATATGTTGCGTCATTTACAGTCATTTTTAAAGAATCTTATATGAATCATCAGATGGCGATGATTCATTGTTGACAACTCGAATGACCAAGTGATTGTGTTGAGTCAATGCACCTAACTTTTGTTGAGATTTCTATATTCAGGCATTCTTTTTATATTCTCATGATGGTACAAAGTTCAACAATTCTAATATATACAATTCAAACAATTGTAACAATTCTTCTTGTTATTCTTTTAACCGACTTCTTGAATTATTTAAAGTTCGGAATTTACAATCGCGTGCTTCACTATTACTTCACTTCAATGGTGCTTTGGCCTGTGCATCAAATACTTACAAATGGTCCGAGTTTGCTATAAAGTTCTGTTACGATCTATCATGATCCCTATCAATTTAAGATTCATTGTGACGTCTATGTACGTCTTTTTGTTAAAATAATGATATCCTCCTAACCGATATTCGATTACGGCGGGCAATCTCAACAGAGACTAGTCATCTGCGCAGGATATATTACAGTGCAGTGCACAAGTGACTGAGCAAACGCAAGTGCATTCTGTTCCTTCACTCGCATAGTCCGATGGGAGGGTTAGTTAGCCTACACAACCGGAGCCAGATCATAAAATATTTGGAGTAACAGTGTCTATCCTCTTAAACGTGCCGCGTAGATTCGGTGAGGTAGGTTAGGTCACGCAGTGTATGCCCATAAGGGCAGGGAAAACACCGGGGGGTTTTAGTGGGTAGGCCTGGTACTCTGCCGGGAGAGCCCCACATACGCTCGCCGTGTAGCCAACGGCGGGTACGGTGCGGTTACGCATTTCCCCCCGAGATTAAAAAAAAGGTAATTTGTTGACCCTAGCTAGAATGACCGTAATGTAAAACAAACAACAGCTTACGGCTAGGGCTGCCTCAGCGTAGTTTGTTTAAAAATACTCCCAATATTACGATTTTTATAAAAAGTGCTAGAACAGAAGTTGTTCGCTATTATGTGTACTTTCTCACCCTTTCGGCTTGATACATCTTTTTAGACTAAACTAGTATGAAAATCGGGGTTTTGGTCCCAAGTGACATGACCCTAGGGTCGGACTCGGAATGATGAGCACATGAGCGATACCAAACACAGTTTGGGCCATGTTAAAAAATAATTTCAACGTCACTTCACTTTCGACACAGTGCGGCCGTGCCTTGCTCATCTGCAGGCGCAGGGAGCGAACGTGACAAGAGGCGGCACTCGACGCCCCTCGCCGCGCCGGAAACAGGCGTGCGCAGGAATGGCCAATTCAAATTATCTGATGCGAAGAAATTAAAAAATAATATATTAAGTAATATTGAGTGCCTATCTATCCGATTTAGGAAGGCACCTTACAATATGAAGGACAATTTTGTACTTTTAGTATTTATTAGTAGGTATCATTGTACGTACTTAACACAACTGAACTTGAAACTTGAGGAAATGTGAAATACTTTGTTTCTATATCAGTATTATCTGTCTTAAAATTGTTTTTTAGGATTCCGAACCTCAAAAGGAAAAAACACGGAACTCTTATAGGATCATTTTGTCAGTCATTCGCCCGTAATCGGCAAATCGGACCGCGGTGATTATCGAACTAATTTTAAGTCATTTGTCGTACTTATAAATGTTACTTTTTTGCAGACTTTTATCACGCTAATTGATTCTTTCAGATATTATTTGGCCACTGTTTTTGAACAAAAAGCCTCTTGACTGGTTTTTTTATAACACTATTAATCTTCTAAGATCTTTTCTTTATTTGCTGTTTTACGAAATCATCATCATCTACGGAGTTATCGCCCCAAGCAAAGTGCAAGTACACTTGCGCTTTCACCCTCTAACAGCAAATTCCATAATTTCTTCACCGTCCGCGCTGCCCGTGTTTAGGAGGCGGTTTAAACTTTGTATGACATCTCCAAGGAGCGTCGGTGGCGCTGTGGCCTCGGCACTGGACTGTGCTCCGAGTAGAATCGGGAGGCCCGCGATCGATCCTGCCATGTACCAATGTGTTTTTCGTTTCACGAATTTCATATGTACATACATTTATCTGACGCTCCTACGGTGAAGGAAAACATGGTGAGGAAAACCTGCATACACCTGCGAAGTAATTCAAAGGTGTATGTGAAGTCAACCAATCCGCACTGGGCTGGCGTGGTTTGGTTTGACTAAGGCCTAATCGCCCTACCATAACTGATTAGGGTAGGCTCGTGCCCCTCGGTGGGGCTGTGATGATGACATCTCCAATGAGTTCAATAAGTGGCCGGTGAATTGAATCGTCGTGTGTGTCATGGTCATGAGCGGTCGGTCGTTCCTTGTTGCAGAGCTCGTCGGACTCGGTGCTGACCACCGGCTCTATATCGGAGCGCATCAACAGCCTGCAGCAGCAGGGCGCCGAGCCGCCGCTGCCGCCGCACATAGCCACCACGCTGCAGAGGAACAAGAGCTCCCTGCACACCGCCGCGCAGGGCAACCTGGGTACGTGGCACGTCACGTGCGATACATTGCCGACGAGGCACAGATGAATCTATGACATCTATGAGGAAATCATTAGGGCCGTTTTTCAATGCCATCGTAGTTCCCTTCCTGGATAATTGTTCTTTCTATGTTTTCTAAGCTAATTATTAAAACAGACTTCCAAAATCCTAAAAAAAACTAATTAACCACTCGAGTGTGAGCCAAAGCGGATGAGAGGAATTTGTGAGAATAGAAACGGAAATGAAGTTAAGGTTTAAACTCAAACAATCCGGACATCGAATATATTGGTGTTGACCTCATTATTTGAATAAGAAAGAAAGTGTATGTTTAACTTGAAATACACGATTTGATGTCAAGCATAAAAATCAGGGCATTCGACGTTTTGTGATAAAGTCAAAATTATTTTTACAAATGTCGAATCAGCCCTGCGAGCATGGAACTCTCGATAAACAAAATTTGACAGCTAAGATCGACATACTCGACAAAAATCGATAAATTTGACAGATATTCCTAAGGAGTGAAAAGGACAGATGCTTTTGTCGATCAATATGTGTCGATCGACAAGTCCATGCTCACAGGGTAGGGATTTGTAAAATAATAAAAATATATTCGCAAGCCGGCTTAATCTTAAGGTTTATGACTTTAATAAAGATTAAAAAAAATATATATATATATATATATATATATATATTCGCTAGATTTGTCGTGTAAATAGTTGTGAAGAGAAAAGCGACTTCGTTTCCGTGATTTTTCCATTCATTTTATTCTGATGTTAAAAAACAAACATATTTCATACAATGTCGTCACCCCCACCGCCCCGTCGTCGCACAGGCGGCAGCATGAGCTCGCTGACGTCGGCGCCCAGTGCGACGTCGGCGCCGGCGCCGGCGTCGTCGCTGTCCACGTCGGACCTGTCGGAGCGGCCGCGCGTCAGCCACGGCAAGCCCAACCTGGCGCCCAAGCCGCCCGCGCTCGAGCCGCGCCCCTCGCCGCCGCCCAAGAAGCTGCTCGTCAACGGGAAGGCCGCGTCGCGAACGCAGAGCATGAGGGTGCCGAGGTGGGTATGGGTACTCCACGCTCCCCCTTGTGTTGCCCAATATTGGGTCTTGATCTTGCAGTCCTTCGAGACTCTCGCTGCAAGACCGAGTTACCAAGATCGGCCTAATAGGCTAGATGACTAAAAAAATTTTTTGCTTTAACCCTTAACCACTGACGTACGTATGTGGTACGTCACCCTAACGGTTTTTCGTTCAAAACTTTAGTTTGCGTGGGAATTGTTGCGCGCCCTTTTTGATAGTTTCCTAATCGCCAGTGACGCGTGCGCGAGAGTGGGGAGCGGACGTCTGCCACGTTTCTAAGTAGGTGAGTTTGACTACCAAACGTATGTGGTACGTAGCGTCAGTGTTAGTGATACTATTTTAAAAATAATTATTTGTGTTTGTCGACAGATAAAATGAACCGTAAGAGGATAAATTCTTCTTCTATGCCTACTACATCAAAAATAAAACGTGTTCAAGTGAATATTGCCAACAATGAAGAAATTATAGAATCTTGGCTTAATGAATCTGATCAATCATCGGCGGATGAAAATGACTATATACAATCTGATCGCGTCGTGTCTTCCGAGGACCAATATTATGGTAGTGCAGAGCCTCCCGTTTGTGATTTAAATTCTGCATCTTCTGAAGATGACATTCCATTATCACATATTGCCAGGCGAAGTGACCGCCAGGATAGCGTTTGTAGAGATACGATTGATATGAGCGATATATCATCGCAACATCGCAGAAAATACTATTATGGCAAAAGACGCTGCATGAAGTGGTCTGCAGAAGGGCCATCGAGAACCACACGTACACAGGCACACAACATCGTGAGTCCAATAGCAACTTATGATTTTCCGCCCGATAGTTCACCTGCCGAATTATTTGGTTTGCTGATAACTGAGAGTATAAAATCCCAAATCATAGAAAACACTAACCAAAGATTAGAAATAATGAGAGAAAAATATAAGCGTCATTGTAAGCCTGAACTGAAACAAATAGATTCTATTGAGTTGGATGCGTTTATTGGGCTGTTGATTCTTAGTGCCGCTTTCAAATCTAACAACGAAGATATAAATTCTTTGTTTGCTACCGATGGCACAGGCAGAGATATATTCAGAGGAGTGATGTCCAAAGAACGTTTCATGATTATCCTCATAAGTATTCGATTTGATGATGCGTTCACCAGAGCCCAAAGAAAAGAGTCGAATGTTGCTGCAGCGATCTCAGATATATTTTATGACTTTATTGCTAATTGTCAAAAGTATTATAAAATTGGTGAGAACACCACAGTTGACGAAATGTTAGTATCGTTCAGAGGCCGGTGTAGATGGAAGAAGTACATGCCTAATAAGCCATGTAAGTATGGCTTGGAAATAAAATGTCTAACTGATAGTACCACCAGTTATCTTTACAATGCATACCTATATACGGGTAAAGATAGTGATGGAAACGGGCTAAATGACCAAGAGAAACAATTACTTGTACCAACGCAGAGTGTATTACGTTTAGCAAAACCCATTATGGGAACCAATCGGAACATCACAGCTGACAATTATTTCTCCTCTATTGAAGTATGTAAAGAACTCAAAAAAAATAGTTTGACATACGGGACTTTGAAAAAAAATAAAAGGGAAATCCCACCGGAGTTCCTTTCCAAAAACCGACAAGTACAGTCATCTGTATATGGTTTTACGAAAGAACTTACTCTATTATCTTATGTCCCAAAAAAAAACAAAATCGTCATGATGATATCATCGATGCATCATATAGAAAGCACCGATTCTGAAAAAGGGATTCCCGAAATAATATCTTTTTACAACTCGTCGAAAGGAGGTGTCGATTCCATGGATGAAAAGTGTGCCAAATACAGCTGTGCAAGAAGATCTAGACGATGGCCATTGGTAATTTTCTATAGGATTCTGGACATTGCTGCTGCTAATTCTTTTATAATGTCAAAATATAATTCTGCAGATCGCCTAATATTTATGAAAAACCTTGGAAGAAGCTTAGTAACGCCGCACCTAGAGCGAAGGTACACAACGCCGCAACTTCCACATGAGCTCTCATCTCTGATTGGACGCATCTTAGGCAAGGATAAGGAAAATACAATCAGTCAACCAAGTGGCGAATTTGTTAGATTTGAAACCATGAAAAATTGTCACATTTGTTTCAAACTGAAACGTCGTAAAACTCGGTACGGCTGTCAAGCTTGTCATAAACCAGTCTGCTTGCAGTACTCGAAACCGACCTGTAACAATTGTTGTTAAAAAGTGCCTTATATTGTGATTTATGGCAATCGTGATTTTTTTTTTAATTAGAACCGTCCTTAGTAATTAATAAAACCAACAAAAGAAGTTACTATTTCTAGAGATTATTTTAATGTTGATTTTTTTTTAAATGTCTATGTTATTTTGATGACCTCATGGTTTTTGATTAATAAAAAAAATTCTAAGATTATTATTACAGTTTTTTCATTGTTCCTATTTCATTTGAATGTGTCTAAACATAATAATTGGAGTAATCATCAAAGTTACAATCTTTTGATACATTAAAAGGCCTTCAAATTAACGTACGTATACTATACGTACGTCAGTGGTAGCGTAACAAAATCACACGTCAGTGGTTAAGGGTTAATAGAAGCTCGTTCATATAATAAACAGAAAGAAAAAATCGATTTTCGAATAACTATAAAAACAACCAAGATATAAGGTATTAAAGATTTTTCTCCGTCTCTTTCTAGCAAAACGGCAATTTTAAAGTTTATATGGCCGTACTCAACTATGACGTCACGGTTGATGTCGGATCTCTCTGTCTAATCGCCTTCAAATTAACAACTTAAAATGCTTGTATCTAATGTATTTCTTAGCCGATTTTAATTCTAATTTCACAGAACTGCATCTTTTTCCACTGTATTTTAATATTTAATGACGAGACGTAAAAATTAGAATTCAGTCATCATCCCAATTGTAGCAAGACCAAGACCAAGGCTGATCCATGTCGGTCTTATTACGAAACCTCGTCTAAAGTTAATCTTGGTTTAAATGTAGTGCACTTTCACTTGTGTCAATATACATAGATAGAGACAGCGTCCACTTAGTCCTAGTTTAAACCAGGACTAACTTTAGTCCATGTTTTGTAATAAGACGGTTCGAGATTTGAGCAAGTCTTGCTCAAATCTCACATGGATCGGCCTTACCTGGAAATGAAGTCAGTATTAACATGAAGTCAGTATTATTATTAGTCGGTAAGCATCATCAGTATTCACAATCGTAAGGAAACTCTTTTTCTAATTATTATAGTTTTTTTTTTATAAAATTATTTGTATTTTGTCGCTTATGTCGATAATATCTAAACGACCTGATTGCGTGCGGGCGCAGCACATTCACAACTTTGATGTCTTAGATATAAAGACTAGCTACTTGAGCACGGGGAGTACCCCGCGTCTACGTATAGGCCACACCTCCCATTGTTTGATTCATTTTCGATGTAGCGCCTTAACGAAATATTCGAAAAAACCTCGAGATATTAATGAAGGATATCCAACCTTTGCATTGCTGTCACTAATGTCACTTTGGCATCAGCTTGTGAGCTTGTTTAAAATCTGTAGGTAATAAATAAACGCCAATATTACATTTTTAATTCATTTCGTCAAAGGCATAAGCGCCGTAAATCCGTCAAATGGAGGATGAGCTCTTTTACCATTACCACTCTATTACTTTTCAAATGAACTGGACTTAGAATAAAGGTAATTAAAAAAAAAATACGTGCCCCCTAACTTTTTATATCTCGTTTCAAAAGACCAAATAAAATCATACGAGAATAATTATGAAATGTCCATTATTGCGTGTTGGTCAGGTCGCCGCCGATATCGCCGTTGTCGCCGGGCTCGCGGCCGCCGCAGCTGCCGCCGGCGCCGCTCAACCCGCCCATCGGCACCAAGAACAACGCCTCGCACTTTGGTACGCGCATATCTTCCTACACTTCACGCTACTATTTAATACTCCGGATAAAAAATAGCTCATAATTATCCTTCGTCGCCGATCAACCTATCATCATCATCACAGCCCATACACGTCCCCACCGAGGGGCTCGAGCCTACCCTATATTAGGGTGATTAGGCCTTAGTCAACCACGCTGGCCCAGTGCGGATTGGTCGACTTCACATACATCATTGAATTTCTTCGCAGATGTATGCAGGTTGCCTCACGATGTTTTCCTTCACCGTAGGAGCGTCAGACAAATGTACATATGAAATTCGAAACGAAAAACACATTGGTACATGGCGGGTCTCGAACCCCGACCCCCCGATTGGAAGGCAAGTGCCGAGTCCACTGCGCCACCGACGCTCTACCTATATTTCTACCGAATTTTAATTACAATCGGTTCAGCAACTTGGCTTGACAGCGTAACAGACAGAGTTATTTTCATGTTTGTAACATTTGTAGGGATTAGGGCTACGTTCACTTTGGACACGAATTGGTATCGTACGTAAACGTATTATCGTGGTCATACAACCTCAGTGCTAAGCTAACATTGAATACGTTTTGAAAAGAAAGAAAGAAAAATGGTTTATTCGATGGCACTACAGTCTGATTTTTAATTCGACGGAATTCTGACAGATGTCATCCATAGACAAATCAGATAAAAATAACCTTTTCTGCTTAGAATTTTTAAAATATTTAATAACAAAAAATATGAAACAGAATTAGATCAAGTAATGACATTTGTAAATAGTGTTTGTTTTGTGCACTCAAAGTAACTAGAATGTTAATTTTTAAGTGCTAAATGGAAAAAAACAGAGTAATACAACATATTTCCTAAAATAAAAATATTTATTTCCTAAAATATAATTATAAAAGAATCACACACACTATCCAGCAGATCATTAAGAGGGCACATTTTATCCTCTTCTTTAATAATGTGGTTTAATTTTTCGGCAGTGATATTATATGCCCTCTAATATTAATTGTTTCACTTTGCGCAACTCGGACGACGGTGCATGACACTACGTAAATAGTTTTTTAATTTTAGATTTGACATATTGTTATATTGGCTCTTAGAAGAAGTAAAAATTTTACAAACGAAGAGGTTTTTCTAAAAAAGGTTGGCAGCCTATGGATTATTGAAAAGGGATCTAAGTAACAGAAAAATAATTTCCTTGACAATTATTGTAACTTCAGTAATATGATATGAAACTATGTAATTACCATTTTAAAATTATCAGTTATTTTTTAAGTCTTTGTCTTTTCTAATTGAAACCTTAAATTCGATAAAGGTTTATTTTTTATTTTGCTAAAATGCTCTCCCTAAGAGTTTTTCAATGTTGGCAACACTTCTGAAATGTCAGAATTCCATAGAATTAAAAATTGGACTGTAGCACGGTGAAACACATAAAAAAAGAGAAAACATATAGATGTGCCACGGAAAGGGCATACACTCAGCATAATGCCGAGGCGTCGCAGACTGCCCGGCGCTGGCTTCCGTAGACACCCTGAAGTAATTTTTCTCCGTCAATTAGACAGTGCTTCGGTGATACCACGTACGTAAAGTCATCTTAGGATCTGGAGTCATCTGCGATGGATAATAATCATCTTCTGAACCAGAGATTACGAAAGCGTCCTTATCGTATCCTGAATGGGTACGCGAAATAGTTAAAAAAAGTGATGAACTCGGTAAATTTCATCATATTACGAAAGAGATTCATTATATTATGTTCGTACACGTAAGTTAATTTAACCTTTCTTAAATTCATCTTACTATTTTCAACGCACAAATGCGTAGTAAAAGCCCAACAAGAAAGATTCTGGTTGTTTTCGTACGTCGTAAAAAAATGTACGTATACGTACGATTAACTCGCACCTTGTACGCAGTCTGTGTGCTTCCATAATATTTGAAAGATCTGGATTGTTCACGCGTAATCGTACTTTTCAGCACGAATCAAATTTGTCCGAACACGTGTCCAAAGTGAGCGTGGCCTAAGGTGCGATCCGAATGAGCTTATGAGAGCAGCGAGCGGTGTGAGCGAAACGATAGTTTGCGTGCTTACGACGCTGACGTTTCCTTAGACGTTGACGCCCATTAGCCTCACAATTAATTTTCAGCAATAGCACGTAATTTTTGCATCTATATATTTCTTAATAAACACTTATACTTCATTCCAGATAACATTAAAAAGAAGTAAAAAAAGGTTCTTTTAAAGGTGCACATTTTCAAATCATTGTGTTAATAAATGTTTAATTACGCTTTTGTCAATTTATGCGTAAAATGTACAAGCACAGCTATCTAAACAACTACCTACAAAATAATAAACTTTTACTATTTATATTATAAAAAGTATAACAAAAAGTCTCGTGCGAAATATAAAATATTACTACAAACAACAAAATGGCTCTGTTAAAGAACCCAAAGAAGCAGAGGTTTGCAACCTGCATAGATTGGAACGTTTACGTATAATGCGACCAAACTAAAAGTAACTATGTTCGATCACAGAGTTGGCGAAATTATGTCGTTTTGATTTAACTTGATGGATCATCGTGTCGCTTGTCATCAAGGAACGCGCCTTGCTTGACAATCTTGACATTCTATTTGTTTTTTGGTGATGCACGTATATCTTTACACGTGGTTTTAAATTGTCTTTCGTGCGGGCCCTAGTGTCTCTCAAGCCATTCAACAGAACGTCATGGTTAACGTTCAAAAAAATATACAATTTGTAGACACTGAAGTAAGAGCTCAACTGCTGTTAAAAGGAAAAGAAAATAAAAATCAGTATCAGAGTTAGGTATGTTGTGGATATTCAAATGGTAAAAGGAAAGGGAGTTACATATACGGCTTCAACAATATCATTGTGAGCCCAAACCTATTGAGCTCATATGTTACAAGTTAAGGGCTATGTAGCCAGTAAAATTAAAAAGTTCAAGTTCAATGAAATTAAAGATTTTCTACCAGATGCTTTATCTACGATAACCCCAGATTTTTTTCAGTGGCAAGTCTGCATTTCAGAAAAGAAGAAGATAGATTATGTCAGTTGGATATTGTCATCGATAATATGGTGGAGCAATGTGTGATTAATATGGGGCAATCATCATCATCTTCGTCGTCCTCATCTGATAAAGAGAGTTAATAATTTAAAATTAATCTACTTATCAAGTTATGCTTATACTTGATAAGAGTAGTTCATGTTGGAAATAATAACAAAAAAATAATATTTTTATTATATTGTGTAAATTGACCCAGTTTCAATATTTGTGGACAAATAATAATAAATAGTTAACATTACACTCCAGAGTATCTGGTAATACATATAAGTAGATAATATCAAATATGATTAGGTATGATATTCATCATTATACATGACATGAAAAGGTTTCGAAACCCTGCTTCTTTCCGCTTCTTTTTTTTAATGTTATCTGGAATGAAGTATAGGTAGACAACAGAAAATTAGTCTACTACTGTATTTTTTTCCTCATCTCTCATTATAATGTAACCATGTCAATTGTTATTTTCAATCGTTGATATTGACACTCGACAGTCGTATGACGGAACACTCACAACGATTACGATCCGAGGCATGGTCGCCGTAAACGCAAGATGGCGAATGTTGAGGTAATCGATGACTCCAGGTTAGATGCTGTCAGCACGTTCATCGTGATTCGAAACGAGATTTAGCGCGCTGACATCGATATCATTGCCATCCGGAACGCACATATAGTAGTTTTGATGTGAGTGCAGAAAGTGTATCGTATGCAGCTTGTAGCTGCGTGACAAAGATTTGATTTTTGTCATGTCTGCGGCGTGTGTGACGTGTGCGGCGTGTGTGTGTAGGCACGCTGCGAGCGCCGCGCGGGCTGCGACCGCCGGGCGTGTGTCCACCGCCGCCGCCGCCGCCGCCGCCCGCGCGACACGGCTCCCTCGCCGCGCCGCCTCCACCGCCGCCACCGCCGCATCGCCAGCCGGTGAGTACCACACGCACACACAGCTATCCACCACAAGCGCATACACCCACCCACCACACGCACACACAGCTATCCACCACAAGCGCATACACCCACCCACCACACGCACACACATCTATCCACCACAAGCGCATACACCCACCCACCACACGCACACACAGCTATCCACCACAAGCGCATACACCCACCCACCACACGCACACACATCTATCCACCACAAGCGCATACACCCACCCACCACACGCACACACAGCTATCCACCACAAGCGCATACACCCACCCACCACACGCACACACAGCTATCCACCACAACCGCATACATCCACCCACCACACGCACACACAGCTATCCACCACAAGCGCATACACCCACCCACCACACGCACACACAGCTATCCACCACAAGCGCATGCACCCACCCACCACACGCACACACAGCTATCCACCACAAGCGCATACACCCACCCACCACACGCACACACAGCTATCCACCACAAGCGCATGCACCCACCCACCACACGCACACACAGCTATCCACCACAAGCGCATACACCCACCCACCACACGCACACACAGCTATCCACCACAAGCGCATGCACCCACTCACCATACGCACACACAGCTATCCACCACAAGCGCATACACCCACCCACCACACGCACACACAGCTATCCACCACAAGCGCATACACCCACCCACCACACGCACACACAGCTATCCACCACAAGCGCATACACCCACCCACCACACGCACACACAGCTATCCACCACAAGCGCATACACCCACCCACCACACGCACACACAGCTATCCACCACAAGCGCATACACCCACCCACCACACGCACACACAGCTATCCACCACAAGCGCATGCACCCACCCACCACACGCACACACAGCTATCCACCACAAGCGCATACACCCACCCACCACACGCACACACAGCTATCCACCACAAGCGCATACACCCACCCACCACACGCACACACAGCTATCCACCACAAGCGCATACACCCACCCACCACACGCACACACAGCTATCCACCACAAGCGCATACACCCACTCACCATACGCACACACAGCTATCCACCACAAGCGCATACACCCACCCACCACACGCACACACAGCTACCCACTACACGCACACACGCCTACCCACCACACGCACAACATGCCTACCCTCCTGACGCACACACGCTTATCCACCACACGCATACACGCCTATCCACCACACGCATACACGCCTACCCACCACACGCACACACCTACCCTCCACACGCACACACACCCACCCACCACACGCACACTCGGTTCGTTTTTGCTACGAAGTTGAGTTATACTTTGGCATATTTTCCATAGAATAAAATGTCATTGAACAGTCCGCAGCAAAAACGAGTCATTGTTGAACATAGAAAATTAGAAACCGGCGGGCATTAGACGATCTGATCGAAACGCGAAACGTCTGCCGCAGACGCTGAACGGCGACGAGTCGGGCGCGCCCGCGCCGCCGCCGCCGGTGCGCGGCTCCTCCATGTCGGCCCGCGGCGACCTGGAGGCGCGCTTCGGCGAGTTGTTCAACCCGGCCGACAAGTTCCCCGCGCCGGACCCCTTCCGCCGCGTCGCCAAGGGGTACAGCAGCGCCGCCGCCGGTGAGTGCTCCAGGCGCGCGTGCACGTGACACGCACGCGGCACACGCGACACACGCGACACACGCGACACACGCGGCACACGCGACGCACGCGACGCACCTTCCCCGCGGCGCTACTGAGCCGCACTGCTGCTGCTATAGTCTATTCAAAATAAAAATGTCCCCTGCCTTACAGGCCGATCTTTTCCGTTTCATGCATACCTATTAGTTTCCATGTTTTAAAAATATAACTTATTTCTTTATAGGACTGATATTCATGTTTCTATTTAATGTGGAATTAATTATTGCATTGTTGATAAAAAAATAACCGAAGATGTTATATTTTTAAAACATAATATTTTTAATCATGGTAACTAGTATGCATTAAATGGAAAACTTTGACCTGTCACCGAAACCTTCTTATCTTGAATAGACTACAGTGTCGTGGGTTTTCCCCCCTTCTGCACTACTAACCCCTTAGACAAAAGCTACACACAATTTTTTCGCAGTCGTTTCGCAGAGAAAAATGTATGACGATGACATTAGGTGCGGAAAAAAATAGCGCTTGAGGTTACCACGTGCTAATGTTATCTCCATACATTTTCTCTGCGAAACGACTGCGGAAAATTTTGCCTGTGTCTTTTGACGTAAGGGGGCTGGTCCATTTGTATCGTGAGTATTTTTAAAAAGGCATATTATGTACATACATATATGCGTTCTCCGTAATACTACCACATTTATTTCGTGACAAGGTTTAAGACAGAAACTATATTAGTTACTAAGAATTTAGTTTCTTACTTCAAGCGCTACCTTTCCGGTTTCAAGCAAATTTCTATTTACTGTACCGCCACAAATATAAAACATACAATTTTAAAATTCTTTAAATATATTATATTGTTTAACATATTATTTAAACAATATTAAAGACAGAAACATGATTAATAATATTTCACTCGATAGAAAAAAAAACCAAAGATCACCCTGACCAATATTTAACCAGCTGTGAATTAGAAAATACAGCAATAAATGACATTAAAGTTTTGCCAATAGATGTGCATTTTTATCGTCTAGAAAACTGCAGCAATAAATTTTTTTGTACCCAGTTTTTTAAAAATCGATTAAAACGTATAAAAAGTATCGTTTTAGTTCGGTCACACAGCGCGTAAGAGACATTAGAAGCTATGCAATTATCAACTATATTTTATTGCAATAAAGCTATCGCCTTGCAAATAAGATTTCCTGGGAAACCTCGCCTTAAATCTTGTCAGGAAAATAAAGGTAGTCCAGTAGTGCAAATGGGAAAAATTCTCCACGGCATTACTAAGCCGCAGTACTTACTTGTAGTGTGTCGTGGCGATTTTTATCCCCTCTGCAGGGAAAAAGTCTTTACTACACTACCAGTAGTGCGGCTTACACATTGTGATCAAGAAGGGGACAGAGATACAGTGAGTACTTGACGTACAGCGAACACTTGACATACACCATTTGATTTTTTTATGTGGAAATATCTTCGTGATATTTACATATGTAGTTACTGTGCGAACTACGGATACGTAGTGAAATCCGATGCTTTGACGGACAGACTGTTTCAATATTTTCATTGTTCACACGTTTCCCTTAAAGTTAAATCTTTTCTAACCGCAGAGTGAGCAGTAGCAGCGTTCGAAAATGGAATATAAGAAATTCGGCTTAATTAATGTGCTTAAAGCTTACAACAAATAATAGTAGATATTTGTCTAGCTCAGTGGTGGCCAACCGGTGGTCGATCGCGGTTGTTAGTCCAGTCGACCATGGTAATGAAAAATATATTTTAAACCCAATGATAATATAAAAATTTTAAATGGTAAGCAAAGATATATCGTGCTAGGTTTTTTTAGTAAACTGTAGACCTTAAGTAAAATCAATCTTAGGTTGGTCACCCATGTCATGATATATCTGTGTTCTTGATTTATTCAAAAAACTTCAATTTGATTCAATTTGCAATATAGTAGCTTGTGCGTGGATCACTGTTTAAGCGGTGTCTAAACTACAGGGATAATTGAGTGTGCCTTATTTACCACGTCACATTTAATGTATGCAAACGTCATAGAGGACTTAATGTTAAGAATTTATTTTATACACTATACTTAATAGTTACAATTAATTAATTTTACTAGTGGAGTAATCAGCGGTACTGCCTAATGATGGTATTTTGTTTCTAATTAAAATGTTTCTTATTTTTTAATTCAAAACTGGAACATATTTAACAAACAGGGAAATAATTATAATTTTGTTACGGAAATAGTTATGATATTTCATAAAATACCTAGAATACTTTTCCTTACAGAATCAAAAGTCACACACGCGTATAATTTATTGAGAAATAATTTAATATATAGTTTATATCAGTTATTGTCAATTAAGATAGCTAACACAAAATACCTAACTTATGATTTTATTGAATAATTTAAAATACTATATAATTACTATTTAGTAATTTGTGTTACAAAATAACAGTATTTTAGTTTTCTATAGACAGCAGCATGCTCTTTCCCTCGATATAAGTTGCAGTGTAGATTGTCTATGCTTTCACAATATTAAATCTTTAATGTTTTATTTGTATATTAGTAAAGCGGGTTACTTTTATTCAATATTTTGAAATCCATGCTAGTATGAGAACATATTGCTTCAGTGTTTAATTAATTGATCCATCACATACGGGTTCAAATTGAAATGACAAATAAAGTGAAAAATTAATTTGGGGTAGTGATAATAATATCTATTGGAGTATTTATCGACATTTATCAAATTCGATGCACAGTCGAATTGTTATAAGTCTCAAATATTTCGAACAACACTTCATGAGACGAGACGAATGTTACTTCGATAAAACGAAGTTAAAAATAGACTGATCAGAATGTCGGTGTATTTTGTTTTAGTTTTAAAAGTAGTGTAACTTATCCTTTAACAGAGGAGCAAAACGCACATAGATTGTGCTCTTAAGTCATATACATATGAATGGAATGTAGTGTATTATAGATAGCTATGTTACGATAGGTACAAGTCATAACAGTGTTGACATAATAATTTTATTATTATTAGCGGTAGTGTTAAGCGTAAAGAGTCATGATATTAGTTTGTATACCAAAATGAATGGAATTAATACTATGAAAAATTTATTTATAAAAGTTATTTTGTTATTATTATTATTACTTCGATGCATGATTGCATGTGAAATGTTTTTATAGAAGATGGTGGTATTTCTATATGATATAAAATTTCAAAAATTGACATTTGTATTTTATCTGTTGACTTAAGTTCTTTTTTAAATAATTCTTTACTTTTCTTCCCCCTATATTTTCTACAGTATCTAGCGTATTGTCTATGTTATTTTGATACATATCAGGTAGTGATGAAACATGAAAAAGTGTAATGTTTTTCTATATTATATTTCAAACAGATACTGCATTTTTACATTTATAAAATTCATTCCAGAGAATTTAATCTAGTCCCATTGAGGTCTTTGATCTTAACTTTAATTTGACTTCAGTGTTTTTCATATTCATAAGTGTGTTTCATTATTCAGACATAAATCATGTTTCACAATTGAAATTACACATTTTTCATGACAAATTCACATTCATAACGACAATAATTTTCATAATCTCTTAGATGCAGTATTCGTTTTTTTTATCGTGTCGTAATATAAATCATGGGAGATCCATTTTTCTGTATTCATGGTCACACCAAATATGGCATCAGCGTACCGATATTGTCCGTTCCAATATATTTTGTAAGCTGTTTTTTGTAATTACTTGATCATATTTTGTAATAACTTGATCATATTAAAACTTGTTGTGGTCTTAAAAAAATATTCTGTATCAATAACGCTATATTGTCACATGGTATTAAAATGCTCAAACTCTATTGGAACGGATTTTACATTAATAATATCTTAAAGTATCACTTGTTAGTAATATTATTTTGAGGTTTACAACAATTTGTATCCAGTCAAAGTATTATTTATATGTATTGTATTGGTAGAGTAAAGCAAATGGAGGGTCTCAATGCAAAGTTTCGCCTATAATATCCGATGAAAAGCGAGAAACCGTAGTATGAACACATATCGTAATCTATGGAGACTATCTAAAGCATTTTGTTGCTGGAGTGTTACTGTCACATTATTACCAGTTATCCCACACTACACGGTGAACCTCGGCGTCCGTGTCTGCTAAAATCCACAAAGACCGGTTCGCCAGTAAGGATTGAGGACCCGCCAAATTCCCGCCTTCTTTTAATTAATTTTTGGTGAGGCTGTGAAGGTCATCTGCGGTCAACAGCATAGGCCAATCCATTACTAGGTACTGCTGCTTGAGCTTTTTCATGCCTTGACGTATAATTTAAAAAAATTGGTATCGTTATAACACGGGTTACACGGGCGATTGGCCCACCCCCCTTCCTCCATAAGTCCATAGATTATGGGAATAGTAATACAAGTCTACTGAAATAGTAATACAAGTCCATAGATTACTGAAATAGTAATACAAGTCCATAGATTACTGAAATAGTAATGCAAGTTTATAGATTACTGACTGAAATGTATACGGGTGGGTACTGCCGGGAATTTCCGACTGGAAGCTTCGCGTGGGACTTGCCATTCGGGCATCAGTTATGCGTATCATTTCAATTAACATATTTAAGTACCTATTTGATTGTTGTAAGTACATACGGCAACACGTCAGACTTTACATGTTGATGTCTGTTCGATTGTACATTCTAATTTGCAATTCAGTCAACGTTACTCGCTCGTGTGTTAACTGGGACCCTTTACACAATAATTTATTATTGGCTTATTTTTAATAAGATCAAGATACGCGTAGCACTTGCCCGGAAATTGCACGAAATAGGAAAGAATGTTCAAATATTGTCTATGTGGTTACGTAGATGGAAACTGTTGTGATCTTATATATTGATATATAGTGAGGTGCCATTACTGCAAACTTGTGTATTTTATCATATTTGTAACGGCTTTATTATTATTCACTTTATCACCTTATATGTTTTTACAAGGAACGCGCTTTTTTTTACTAGTGTGTTAACTGCACAGTAGAATTATAATGTACATTTGGTATATACTTATTGTGGAAGAAATAATATATTTTTTGTTGTTGTATGCTTCTGCGCAGTTAAGATCACTGGTGAGTCGCTCTATATGCTTTTATATCGAAGCAGTCGGTATTGTGATAGTGATGTCTATGATGCTTAATATTTTATTTTTGATTAATAAAAGATTTAAATATTCATATTCGTACTTTCATTGTGTAACCTGGGCGGTCGTGTGAGTGTCACAGCTTAATTTAGCACGCCAAATTCGATTAAAATTACAAACAGGCGTAGAAAATGGCGACAAACCCGAACGGTAAATAAATAAATTTCTTGCTGATGAAAGTAATGTGCGTGATTTAGAGTCAGATTCTGTCTTGTGTTGAATATCTGTATTTTAAACCCTTTTCTATGCCTGTGATTGTAGTATAAATTAGTACTTATTGATATTTTTCTAAAATTTCATTGTATTCTCAGACTTTATAATTACTTATAACATAAAAAGTAACGATAAGAGAAAATTTTAATGTCGTTTATTATGTTGCTTTATATTAAACGTAGTACCAAAAGTCTTAGCAAGTAATAATAGTGTCAGTTTTATTAGGCCGAGGCAACACGCATGTAGCGTTTGGGTAAGTAATGTTGTTTTTTATTGAGGCTTGTCATTTGTGGTTGGCTTTATATTATGTTTTCGCGTTTTGTCATTAACACTAGTGTGCACGTATGTACATTGCATCGCAGTATCCATTGTTCAATTCAATTCGCATGTAACCGAGATGTGAGCATGAAAACACTGAATTACTTTGCGGCTTGCGTGACGGTAAAGAATGACACGATTCAGTATCCAGGTGGCTACTTCGTCTGAAGGCGCCTTTTGCGTCGGCACTAATTTATGCGAACATTGATTTTTTTTGTTCAGTTTACAGTGGCGGCGTAGGGTAGATTGGCACCCTGCCCTGGGCGGTTTTGTACTAAGCGTAAGCACCGCTACTTAAAATAAAACACCAACTACTAAACACGCTTTCGAGACTTTTCTTTACTCAAATATATTCGATCACATTATTAAACTTGAGTTCCTGTCACTACGTTTATACGATAGGTATTATTATTCAATCGAGTGCCATGCCACCAAGAATATTTCATTCCACATATTTCAAAATAAAATGAAAATACACTTGTGGTGTATTTTAAAATATGATATAAGAAGTAACTAAGGCAGTTATTTTGTAAGAGTTAGCTGACGTTGTCACCCTTTGGTGCTTGGCACCCGGTGCGGACCGCCGCCGCTTTACACCGCCACTGTCAGTTTATCATATATTCATACGAACTAGGCTATTCGCAGCTAATTACAGTACACATTGGCCTACGAACTATCGCATTCGTGTACTTTGAGCGTTTTTACTTGTATATATTTTGAGTGGAGAACGTTGAGTTTTTAGTACGTATCGAGTATTTCGCGCGTCGCCACCTAGTATGAAGATTTTGACGAGCGAATTGTTTTTGTGTAGCGAACAAGGCGCAGGCGCCGCCGCCGCCGCTGCGCGTGCCGCTGGAGGGCTGGACGGGCACCTCGAGCGCGTGCTAGCGAGCGCGGGGGGGTCGTGCCCCCCCACCGCCCCCCACCGCGGCCCCCTCTCCCCCCACCGTCCCCACCGCGCCCCCCATCCCCCACACGCCCCACCTGGCGCCCGACTCCCACCCCGCTCACGCGCTCCTCTCCGTCGCCCACGCGCTGCTCTGCCCCGCCGGCACCATCGCCAATCCCGCCCTCGCCCCCCGCCGCCACAACATAGACGCCCTCTCCCTCCCGATAGACGACCTCACCATGCCCGCGTGCGACGTCGGCGACTTCAGCGACGTGGTCGACGCCATCAACAGGCTGTGCGACACGATGAAGACTTCGCAGTACGCGCGCGACGATACTGAAACGGACAGCGCCAACGATAGTGTTAATACGTTCTCCACGAGCGAGGAGATGGCGATCTGCGCCGACGCATCCCTCGGGGAGACTGCGATCTGCGCCGACGCATCCCTCGAGGAGACGGCGATCTGCGCCGACGCATCCCTCGAGGAGACGGCGATCTGCGCCGACGCATTCCTCGAGGAGACGGCGATCTGCGCCGACACATCCCTCGAGGAGTCAAACGTGAGCGTCGTGCCCGTCCAATACGAGGACGCGGCGATCTCGCTGGAGAGCGCGGGTCGAGACGACATCTCCATCTACCACGAGGCGGAGACCGCGTGGTCGACGTCCCTGGAGCGGACGAGCTCTCGAGACGACAGTTTGGACCGATGTGGAACGTCGATCGGGGAGGAGGAGCCGCTTTTATCCAACGAATCTTTCACGCACGAAGTTCCGCACAAATTGCTGGAGGCCATGTACGCAGACGTGGTCAGCCCCGAGGCGTCTTTCGGCGCCGTAGAAGTTGCGACTAGCGCGCGGAACTGGAGCGAATCGACGGTCTCGCTGCCTGCGACGTCGGAAGTAGCCTGCGAGCTGGCGAGCGAGATGTACTACACGGCGTCGTCGGAAGTGTCGCTTCTATCCGATATAGAGATACCGGTCGCGGATCGAGCGGCCGTGGACGACGATTCGCTCAACGGAAGAGAGACGAGCGAGGAGAGAAAGGATTGCGTGATAGCGGGCCACGTGGCCGCCATGCGCGAGCGGTTCGAGAGCATGACGCGCACGAACACGCCGTGCCCGGACCTCGCGCGTTCCGCCTCCCCTTCGTTGGACGTCTTCAGAAACATAACCCCATCTCCTGATCGCTTAGGCTAGACAATACCACGGTAATAGTATAATACAGTAAGTGGACTCGGCCTCTCTTTGAAATTTTATACCTACGGCCGCTCGGCATCGCTTGGTGCGTGGCCCGCGATAGGGCTGCTCGCTTACCGACTGCGCTCCGTTTGACTCGTGGTGAACTGCATTCGTGACAGCCCTTGTAGCTATGCGATCCAAGTGCGATCGTTGATCGAGGCGCGTAGGCATTGCGCGCGTTTCGACAGTTTCTATTAAGTCATTCTACTGTACATATTATTACCGTGACAATACTGTGTTCCCGTTGTCTCAATGGTGTATTTGAGAGCGATACTCGAAAGCCGCCTGCCGACGACTGTGCCGACTGTTCAACATTATGTGCCAACGCACAGTCGACACAAAACGAATGGGTTGTGATTGGTTTTCTTTTACAAGTTTTATAATGTTTAGTAACGATCTATATAGCAATTTCTTAAACTATTACATATCGTGAAAGATTGGCTTAGTGTTTATTATGTAGTCCATTTATGGGAGACTTTACAATCGATCAATAAATGAGATTGATTTGATTGATTAGTAAGTAGTTGTAAATGTATTGTGATCATTCGTATTTTATTTAGAGGATATACTAGCGAAATTAATGCAGGCATGTGAGAAATATTCCAACAGTATCTACGAAGGCGGTAAATAACGCTTTAATAAGCTTTGGAAAGGGAATCGGCTTGTATCGGCTCCGTGGAGCGTCATTTCTGTCACACACGTATCAATGTGAACTATGCCGCTAATATATGTAGTTGTAATATAGGTAGTTGTTAAAACTCCTAAGTTGTTAAACTCAACTAAACTGAAACCTTAAACTCGACTAAACTGAAACCTTAAAAGACAGTTACAGGAAATGGTTTACAGTGTTAATAAATTAATACAAGGACACAAATTGAAACAAGTGTATTCTATACTGGAGGGAGACTGTACCAGGTTCACCTGCTTTTAGGTACCTGCAGTGCTTGCATTGCTGTGTTACGGTTTAAACGTAGATATGGCAGTGAAATAATTAGTTGGCAACGTACACTGTGGTTCTTGCAGCAGATTTGCAACGAATCTCACAAGAGCCACATGTACTATTATAAGTGACTGCTACCATTTGCCATCAGGTGGGCAGTATGCTTGTTTGCCAGATTAGTTGTATAAAAAAAATACAAAATAGCATCTTTTTTAAGAGCTCCATGGAAACAGGACTAAAGCTGAAAGCACATTTCTCAGCCTTGCACGCGCCGTATTCTGGAATTCGTTGTATGAAATTATATGAAACCTCGCACATTTGACCCGCACTGAGATGCGCCGAATTTCAAAAATGCGGATATTGAATGCGGAGGTATCCGGATATTGAAGGACACGTGCTGATGACGTCATATAATGTGCTGATATTAGCGTTCACCTTTTAGTGCTTCGTGCGATAGAAACAACTGTCAACGAAGTCGATGCTAACTTATTAGTACGTACCTTTACGAAACTTTTACGCATTATTTACCGCCAGGTAGAACTGTACCTATTCTACTGTACTTATTCAGACCAAGTAGCGGGTAATTAATAATAATGATATCTACTGACACACTATGAAGTTTTTATTAGTCTACAATTTATTATTGCTGATGTGTAACAGTTGCAAGTATGGTGTATTCTTTTCAGGTGGTAATGTACCGAGTTATTTTAAAGTTGCCATAAATAGTTTAAGTGTAATGTTATGTTTGTTGTACTTTTTTATGTTTCGGTTACTTAAAAGTTGAGTAAATTGACTCGCGGATTGAATTTCGACATTTCATTATTTCGATGCGTAGTTGCTTACTTCGACAACTCATTGCTTAGACGGACATATTTTCGGTAAGGATTATTAATCCGAAAGACAATATTTCGATAGAACCATTCTTCGATATGCACCCGGTTCGACAAATCGCTATTTCGACAGAAAATACTGCCCGAATAACTTCTCTGAAATGTAACCAAATTACCTTATTCATATATTTGAGGGTTAATTATGTTAACCTAAAACATATACAAATATATTAGCTCGTCGAATATGCCCTGTCTAAACAATGAGTTGTCGAACTGTGTTTTTTGAAGTGACCGATATGTCGAAATAATGAACTGTCGAAATTCAGTTGGCGACTCTTAAAAATTAGCTGTTGTGAATTTGTACTAAATATTCTATTAGTAAATCTAATCTGCAGTGATACTAGTTAATTTGTTAACGAGCCTGTTGTATCGCAATTATTAAAATATAATGTACTACTTAATAAGGGTTTGGTACTATTGTAACTTACTGATCCTAGTGATAGATTTCGTGTATTATAAGCGTGTTATGTGTACAGACGAGACCTTTTATTACTTGTAATTCAATATACGCTTTATTTAAAAGTCTTGTATTTATAATTCTATTTTCCATAGCTTTGGAAAAGCGTCGATGGAGTAGTGCGTAAGGCCGTCGCCTTCCAATCGGGAGGTTGCGGTTCAAACCCAGCCACGTACCAATGTGTTTTCAAAGAACAATGGCAGACTAACATCCGAAAGAATCATTTAACGTTCACAAATTCCAATATTACAAATGTGCTTAAAATGATATCTTATGATTTTTCCAAAAAACATATACGTGAAAGTCTGAAAAAAAGTTACATGTGCAAGTACGACAAATGACTAAAAGTTTGAGGTCCTTTGACAATGAGGTCCTTTGACAATCACTGCGGTCCGATTTGCCGATTACCTGTCAATGCCGGTTCGAATTTGTATTACGTTGAGAGTAATAAGTGTTACAGATCTGTCATGTCAGCGCTATTACAGCGATTACGCGTTGCAGCGATATCACTGTAACGTAGACAATTATTATATGATGGCGATAACTAGCGTGAGCGTGCTCACAATTGATACAAGACGCGAAATATTAATTCGGACCGCATTGTCTATTTGACATTTGACCTTGGTCTTTGAATTTGAGATTGGTCCGAACTTCGCTGTTTTATTTTTGCGTTGTTTTGCGTACCTAAAGAGTAACTCTTGACTGCTACTGTGCGTGTGTGTGTACTGGACTACTGAGATCTCCTATCATGACTGTTGACTACTGCTAGCCAAAGGATTTTGATTCTCGACGACGTAATTTACGGTTTTAAGAAATAACCTCTTAAAGTTTATGCGTCTTTAACTTTTTGTCCAGACTTCGTAGAATATTCATTCTGCTATTATGTTACTGAAGAATTAAAACTCTCTAGTTTGGCATATTGTTCATTCATGTTCACTAAAAAAATATATAAACAAAAATTTGTTAGGGAGTTTGCCATTGTTCTTTGAATTCATATGTACGTTTATTCGACGCTTTTACGGTGGAGGAAAACACCGTGAGGAAACCTGCACAAACCTGTGAAGAAAAAAAAAATTCTTTGCAGGTTGTGTGTGAAATCGACCAACCCGCACTTGGCCAGCGTGGTTGACTAAGGTCTAATCGCCCTAGTGTAGGGTAGGCTCGAGTCCCTCGGTGGGGACGTTTATGAGCTGTTGATGATGATAGCTTTGGTAAGAATTGGAATTAGAGCATTTTCCGCAATCCCAAATCAGAAACGTTACAAGTAATTTGGAAGTAGGTACCTAATCGAGTCATATGAACGAATGTTTAATGTACCGTCAACGGTATATGATGTAATAGTATTGAGTTTTAAGTTATCGCCTTTAACATAATAGATATACAGTATGTAACAAAAACCCTCCTGTGAACCCTTTTAGGAGCATGTTCAGAATCGATATATAAAAGACTAGCTTTCCGCTCGCAACGTCGTCCGCGTTATTTTTGTTTTCCCGTGGGATTTTTTCCCGCAAGAAAATTACCCTATGTCCTTCCCCTGGTCTCGAACTATCCCAGTACTAGTAGGTACCAACTTTCATCAAAATCGGTTCAGTAGTTTCGAAGCCTATTCAATACAAACAAACAATCAAATCCTTCCTCTTTATAATATTAGTATAATATAGATATGGCGTCATTGAAAATTCGAAATTGTAAAATTATTTTTCTAATTCCTCACATTTTTTCATCCCAGACCCAATTATTTGGACTTCAAAATTAATTTTACAATTTCGAATTTTCAATGACGCCTTGATGAACTTTTATATACTTATCGATTCCGAACATGCTCCTAAAAGGGTTCATAGGGCTTACACACTGTATGTGGGTGCTCAAAAAATTGTTGGTTGTTTTTCCACTGCTTGGCTTGACTCGGTAGGGCTTCAGGCGTCGGCAGATATATGGAAGTCGTGCCGTTGCCAGGCGTCGGCGAGTGGAAAAGACTGACATATAACTTCATACATTTTTGTTTCGCCGGCAGCCGTTTCATTTCCTTAATGATGCTTCCTAACTACCAAAATATACCTGGATTAAATTCAGTCATCTTTAAATACACCACTGTTGAGGTATTAATTTGCCCGATGCGATCACGGTGTCATTCAGCTTCGTTAAATCCATCTTCAGACATAATTAAAACTTGCGAGGCACGCATGTCGAGGTGCCTTTAATAACAGTCAAACACAGACTTTCGATGGTATGTTCCGGGGTGACCTCGAGTTGAGGCAAGCTTCACGTTGAGGCGCGTACGTACTTGAGGCAACTGCGAACCGTGCATACCTCGGCCTGCGGTTGCCTCAAGACCTTACCACGGTAATAGTATATACAGTATGTAAACTCGGCCCCTCTTTGAAATTTTATACCTACGCCCGCTCGGCATCGCTTGGTGCGTGGCCCGCGATAGGGCTGCTCGCTTACCGACCGTGCGCTCCGTTTGACTCGTGCGTATGCCCTGCGGCGAACTGCATTCGTAACAGCCCTTGTAGCTATGCGATCCAAGTGCGATCCAGATCGAGGCGCGTAGGCATAGCGCGTGTTTCGACCGTTTCTATGGAAGTCATTCTACTGTATATACGAGTACTATTACCGTGACCGTACCCACCTTTCAATATCGTTGAAGTTAACCGCCTCCGTGGTCCACCCGGTGGCCCACCCTGGGTGTTAATCGGAAGGTCCGGGGTTCGACTCCCCATGGGAGAGTTTTTCTGCTTGGTTTGGTTTGTGGTAGTAGTGGTGGTGAGCTTCTGGCCCCGTCTGGCTAGTTTACCAAGTTTGTCGCCATAATAACAACGCTAACAGCATTAGGTCATAGCCAGATCCTCAGATGTAATAGTGTGACTGTGAGTATTAATTCTTTTGAGTATCACACTGGTGTGACTGTGAGGAAAAAAAATTCTTCTGTGTCGCACTGCGGTGACAGAGTAAACACCCAGATGAAGGTCAAGAGTTTCCTGTCGTATGTAAAAAGTCTTAGGCGTGGGCCAGATAGAAAAGGCGCGGGCGCGGCGCACCTGTAGCGCGCCATCGGCGCACGGCTTCTATCTGTTTTGTGCCCGTCCGTTTTCATACAATTAGTATGAAAGATCATTCGACAAGCTTCCAGATGGCGCGCTACGGTTGCAACGACGGGCGCGCCGGCCGTCGCACTGCTGGCGCGCAGCCGCGTACGTACGTACCTCAGTCTATAGTGAGTGATGCGGGGGACCAGACGTTTCTTGCAAAAAAAAATGCGTCAATTACGTGACGTGTTGATTTTAACATTAAATTTTGCGAAATAATTAAAGAACACCCACCACTATATGATTATAATCGTTCTGAATACTGTAATCGTTACGTACAAGACAAAATATGGCACCAACGTACTCACTCGCTGGCGCACCGTAGCATACAAGCGCTGTTCGCGCCCACGGGCGCGCCTGAAGCGCGCTGAAGGCGCGCTGCGAGTGCGCCACCGGCAGCCGTACCGCCTAACTCAAAGCGAGCACTCGCTATCGTTATCATGACATTAGAACAATAGTTTTAATGTCACAGATGACATTAGAGCTATTGTTCTAATGTCACGAAGCGATAGCGAGTGATCGCTATGAGTTAGGCGGTAGGCCCCCTGGTGCGACTGATGCGCGCCGCGCCGCCTCTGTCTGGCTTGCGCCTTAGGCGCATAACACATTGCACCGAACACCGCTGCGGTGTACGGAGGGACGAAAACCGCATGCGGCTGCGGCGCACTATGTGGAGGTGCCTAAGAGAGCTTGGCCATAAATACATTTTGTAAAAATCGGCGCAGGTACTTGTATTATACCTCAAACTATAGCTAAGAAGTTGATCTACTATATTATGTATAAATTATGTATGTAACTAGTACTTTTTTATAGTAAAGAGCATCTAAATACGATGATTGAAAAATTATCACGAAAACATCATAATTTGTATTTTTTTCAGGATGATTTTCTAGTAAGCTAGCAATGAAAATTATACAAGTATTATACCATTTTAGAAAGCTTATAATATATACTTTTTTTTGGTATACATAAATATGCTATATATTTATAAATATATTTACTAGAAATATTTATCTCATGACATATCATTTTTGCGTATCTGAAACTTTCAATTAGAGTTTTGACAGTTGCCGAAATTTGCCGAAGGTCTGTAAATGATGTTATTTGATAGGAAATTTAATATTTTTATACAGGAAGAAAAAAAAAGTTGCAACTTCATTGCACAACATAATGCTATCTATCATAACATGAAATAGTAATAATTTCTTAAAAATACGTGGGCGAATCTATTTGTTTTATTAGTTGATATAGGTTACACTTGTGATATATTATTAATTGCGGTTTATGTTTTGATAATGTATCGAGTATTTCTCACCATTTTTAGTTCGCCTACAAAATAAATTATCAATAAAACACATAGGAAACCGAGTAACCACATAATGATAAATAGTTTTTATTCCCATACTTTGCACACGTTTCAAATCAGTTATTTAATATAAAATAGAGCATCTGCATACTGAATAATTACATACTGTTTTTCGTTCGTTATTGTCGTTATTAAAAGTGTATCTAACCACCTACACTCTCGCAATGAGTGAATTCCAATGTACCAGACGCGACCTATGTCTTGTTTTGATTGAAAGTGACGGGAATTATGTTGTTGCTTTAACAAGTTATATACGGAATAATTTTATCAACTTTTCTGAGGCAAATATCGCTAAAATTGTCGCGAGTGTACAAAAAAATCTTATTACGAACTTTCGTCAACGCTACACTAAATCTGGCAGAAATAAAGAAAATTTTTTAAATCAGAATAGCCTGTGGTTGAATGCCACATTCACAGTAAATCTGGAAGATCCTACTTGTGAATCTGAACCTTCGACATCGACGGGGAAGCGAGGACGCCCTTCTAAAACCTACGAAGACAGTTCCGATAGAACACAAAGACGAAAAAACAAGGAGTTGCTTGAAACATGTGGCCTTGATTTTATACTGAATTCATATCTTCAAGGATTGAGATCTCAAGGGGAAACGGAAGAAGCATTCATTGTCGAAATTTTACGAGTATTACCCATAGATAAAAAAAGTGAAATACGTCAAAATCTTTTAAATGAACCGGCACATTTAACAGCGTACTCTAAAGATGAAGCTCTCAGTATTTTTATAGAGTTGGACCTTAACATGGCACAGTATGAAAACATGAGAAATTGCTTAATTGCGAAGAACTGCGTATTATTTCCGTCATATAAATCAATTCAGGAAGCTAAAGGAATGTGCTACCCACCAACATCAAGCATAGAAATTAATAATATTACAGCAAAAATAAAACTGCAAGATCTGCTGGATCACACTATTGCAAGAATTTTGAAAATCAATGGTGTATACAAAGCTGGCAAAAAACATTTAATGCTGTATTCGAAATGGGGCTGTGATGGCTCAAGCGGACAAAGTGAATACAAGCAAGTCTTAACTGAAGAGGATGAGTTAATTTCTGACACAAATTTATTTATATCTTCATTAGTACCTCTGAAACTTGTTGATATTAATACAAATGAAACTTTGTGGGAAAACCCTGTTCCATCATCAGTAAGATTTTGTAGGCCCATTTTAATAGAATTTTCAAAAGAGACACCAGAGAAAACTACAAGTGTAGTTAATGAAATTATAGCTCAAAGAAACGCTCTCACAACAAGCTTAATCAATAAAAATGGTGAAAGTATTGAAATCAAACACACATTATTTTTGACAATGGTTGACGGGAAAGTGGCTCAAGTTTTGTCAGAAACTTCATCAGGTGCTGTATGTACTATTTGTGGTGCAAGACCTACAGAGATGAACAATTTAGAAAAAGTACAAAATAAACCTCTTGACGAAAATTCTTATCAATATGGGCTTTCGACTTTACATTGCTGGATTAGATTTATGGAACTAATTTTACATATATCTTATAATGTAGGCTTTGAAAAATGGTCTGCTACAACGACAGAAAATAAAGATTTGAAAAAACAAAAGAAGACATATGTACAAAGAAGGTTCAGAGAAGAACTTGGTTTAAATATAGATAAACCTAAGCAAGGTTCTGGTAACAGTAATGACGGTAATACAGCTAGACGATTTTTTCAAAATTATCAGTGCACTGCAGAAATTACCGGTGTGGATGAGGAATTGATAAAACGATTTTATGTTTTACTTCAAGTTATGTCTAGCGGAAAAGTAATTAATGCTACGAAATTTGGACAGTATGCTTTCGATACAGCACAACGATATGTTAGTAAATATATGTGGTATTATATGCCATCATCTGTCCATAAAGTCCTAATTCATGGGTAAAGTGTAATTCGGCATTATTCAGTGTTACCTCTTGGACAGCTCTCCGAAGATGCCCAGGAATCAAGGAACAAAGACTATAAACGATTCAGACTTCATCATGCTAGAAAATGCTCTAGAGTAGCTACAAATGAAGACGTTTTACATACACTTTTGTACACTTCAGACCCTTACATAACAAGTTTAAGAAAACCTTCCAATAAAAAGTCTATGGAACTTATAGATGAAGCTGTAGAGCTAGTAGAATAATATAATTCTATGTTATTTTCTTTTTCTTATTATATTTAATTAATAAGAGTAATTTTATGTGTTTATTTTGTATTAATTATAACATTTAGGTCACATTGTTTAAAATTAGTCGTAAATTTATGATAATTTTTCAATATTTCATGTTTTGTATTTTTTTACAATTATTAAATATATTTTTATATGCATAGACTGTATATTATTTTAAAGTACGTTTATCTCAGATTACCTAAAAAAAAAATCAGCTGTATATCTATAAAAACATGGAAGTTATAGATTTATGACCCGAAACCGACTCGATCTCCACATAGTGCGGCGGCACGGAACCGTGCCACCGTACGGTTTGCTCCGTATCACCGTCCGGAGCTGCGGTGCACGACGACGCCCCGCATCACCGCATTATCTATGTTGAGATCTATTAAGCGTATGCACGTCCTTTCTACGCAAAAATCCGTACGATACTGCGGCACAGTGTGGCATACCCCGCGGACCGCACCGCATCACCATCCGGGAGTGCGGTGCCGTCGCGCGCGCCGCACAACCGCACGGGCATGCGGTGTGAGTGTGTTATACCCTGCGGTTTTTGTATACAAATTAAGATTCTTCAGTCAAAATTAAAAACCGCAGCGCCGCACACCGGAGCGGTGTCCGGTGCAATGTGTTATGCGCCTTAAGTGGAATTTGACGTTATTACAAAACAAGCGTTATGGAATACAACAAATTATCGAAATATCAATACATAGTTCATGTATTACTTAGTATTATATTTTACGACGAAATTACAAACGATTGTCAACCTGCTAAACGTTTACAGCCTTATTCATAAAAATATTGTTATTTATTGCGTCATCTGCTAGAAAGAAATGATAAATTGATATGAATGAGTAGGATAAATGATATTATTGCTGCAACGCGTTCAACACCTCAGAGTAAGTTAAAAACAACTACACTCCCAGGCTCATGTGCTCCAGTTACATAATCAGCCTGACAAGCGTGTGGCTGACCACAGCCGGGCCATAAAAAAAAAACTGAAAAATAGATTGTTTGAGTACCTATGTCAGTTTGTCGGCAAGATTCAGTTTGTCGCTTGCGCGTTTCAGAGATCTGTGTGGCCCGGCAGGGGGGGGGATACGTTACCCCAGCCGGGCCACACAGATCTCGAAAACGAAACGACCAAGTGAAAATCTGTTTGCTGATATAGAGAGGCGACAGTTTGTCGAACAAGTTTGAGTTTTCATCGGGCACGCGTTTAAGGGGGCTGTGTGGCCCGGCTGGGGTAACGTTACCCCAGCCGGGCCACACAGATCTCCAAAACCAAACGACATAGTGAAAATCTGTTTGCTGATATAGATAGGCGGCAGTTTGTCAGAGTTTGTCAATCCACCATTTCAGAGCTTACCTGCAGCAAAGTTGCTGCAACTCAGCTAGCTGGATCTCGAATACAAAGCGACGTAGAGAAAAAATGTTTGCTGGAATAGTGAAGCGGTGGTTTATCGGAGTTTGTCGAACAAGTTCCACAGTTTAAGACATGCGCATTTCCGAGATATGTGTGGCCCGGCTGGAAAAACGTTACCCCAGTCGGGCCACCTGGATCTCAAAAACGAAACGACCTAGCAAAAATCTGCTTACTGACAAAAATAGGTGCTAGTTTGTCGATACATTCTTCAAAGATTCAGAGTTTGTCGACGCCTCAATCCAAAGAATGAAAGATTTCTTTACTTGTAAATAGTCTAGGAGCCTGGAGTCCCAAATGTGCGAGGTTGTTATTTTTTATGTTTTATGCACTTACAATAAGAAGTTAATGTAAAATAGTTAATTGAGTTCAGTGATGAAACAGTAACCGTTAATATTTAAATTAATGTGAATACTCGATGAGTGATTGATATATTTTAAATGTATTATTTATGCAACATTTGGCATCTGGTCTCCTTGTCTATCTATATGAAGTAATGTACAGACGCGTACAACTTTCTTTAAAAAAAACGATTTTAATAAGTGCATGCAAAGTAAGTTTTATGTGGTTTTGTCTATATGTATATGCTGAAAAGAATAATTTTTGTATAAAGCATTTTCCATAAAGTTTATTACGAATTCATTGTTTCATGTTAAAAGTTGTTGTCCTTTCCACCCACTCCGTATATCAACTCAAGTAAACATTAAAATAAAACTAAAAAATTGGTTTGTTTTGATAACATACTGCAGCAGGAGCAGGTGCAGCGAAAAAAAATCTATGTGTTCCTATAGATTTTACATCTCTTGAGATGGACTTTTGTGAATTAAAAAAGTGAGAAGAATAAATTGAATTGACTTCAATCAAAATATCTTTGGTAAAAGTATAAAAACTTAGGAAAATAAAAAACCTCACCGTGTTGCGGAAAACAATTTAATTACCTATGGGTATCTTACCATCTTATGGATAGGTAATGGAATTGTTTTTCGCAACATATTAAATTCATTATTTTTTTACTTTAATATAATTCTTATTTGAAAGTAGGTTGGATCTATTCCAATCCATTAATAATGATAGTCACACAAACACATCAAAATATTACTATAAAAGTTACTGCATTTCATTCGCGTACTCGTGCAAATACTATATACCTAATCAAAATCGAGGCCCGGCTTTCCAAAGCGCTGTAAAGTTTCACCGTGGGGGGCATGAAAGGACAACAACTTTTAACATGAAAGTTGTTTCGACTTTATGGATGTTTTATACAAAAATTATTTTCAGCATATACACGATATTTCATAATAACCAATAAAAATAATCAATGCGTTATCTAAAACTAATTATTAAATTGTGTTTCCCCGTAATGTCATTCAACCCAAAATTATACCCATGTAAATCATAGACATGATGATACTATGATATACATGAAAATTTTGGGGTCTATGACATTACGTGTAAACACATTTTAATAATTAGTTTTAGATAATGCATTGATTATTTATCGGTTATTATGAAAGACCGTGTATAACAAACAAAACCTCATAAAACTTACTTTTTTAAAGAACGTTGTACGCGACTGTACATTACTTCATATAGATAGACAAGGAGACCAGATGCCAAATGTTGCTTAAATCATACATTTAAAAAATTAAATCACTCATCGAGGATTTACATAAATTTAATTATTAACGGTTACTGTTTCATCGCTGAATTCAAGTAACTATTTTACATTAACTTCTTATTGTAAGTACATAAAACATAACGAAACCTCGCACATTTGGGACTCCAGGCTCCTAGACTATTTACCCAAATAAAGAATTCTTTCGTTCTTTGGATTGAGGCGTCGACAAACTCAGAATTTTTGAAGAATGTATCGACAAACTACCACCTATCTTTGTCAGTAAGCAGATTTTTGCTAGGTCGTTTCGTTTTCGAGATCCAGGTGGCCCGGCTGGGGTAACGTTTCTCCAGCCAGGCGACACATATCTCGGAAATGCGCATGTCCCAAACTGTGGAATTTGTTCGACAAACTACCGCTTCAATATTCCAGCAAACAGTTTTTCTCCACGTCGCTTTGTTTTCGAGATCCAGCTAGCTGAGTTGCAGCAACTTTGCTGCAGGTAAGCTCTGAAATGGTGGATCGACAAACTCTGACAAACTGCTGCCTATCTATTTCAGCAAACAGATTTTCGCTATGTCGTTTGGTTTTGGAGATCTGTGTGGCCCGGCTGGGGTAACGTTACCCCAGCAGGGCTGTAGCTAGAGTCGAATCTGAGGTAGGGCAGCATTGGTTACAGGTAGGGCGGAGCGTCGGTGGCGTTGTGGACTCGGCACTTGCCTTCTAACCTGCATACATCTGCGAAGAGATTCAATGGTGTATGTGAAGTCGACCAATCCGCACTTGGCCAGCGTGGTTGACTAAGGCCTAATCACCCTAACATATGGTAGGCTCGAGCTCCTCGGTCGGTACGTATATGAGCTGTGATGATGAGGGCGGAAATAAAAAAAATATCATAATTGATCTGCCCTCGAAGCACGAGCTCCTAAATCAATCACCATGTATATGTATATGTACATCACTAACTTAAAGGTCAGTGATGTAGAGGTATGAGGAATACCATAGCTAACATTACCAACATGAGTTGACCAACCGGTTGCCATTGAACTACGAGTGGCGATTGTATTTTGTGCTTCCACCTGTTTTGAGCAATGAGATTCTTCGTGGTCAATTTGCTCTTCAACTCTTCGTTTTTTTTCCAAAGAAAGGCCGTATATCCATCGCAAAATAATGAATCTTCAATTTATAGCAATTAAAAATAACAATTGTATAGATTTTTGACTAAAACACTCTTTAGCGTACACTTTTAACCAAACTACAAACAAACATAATCAATCTCTAGTTTATGTTTATTTTAGTTCAAAAGGGGATATACTTTTAACTTAGAACAACGTAAAAATTTTGCTCCTTAAATTTTTAATATATTTATTATATTACAATTGATAAATATCAAATATTTGTGGTCAAATGTTTTAAGAAATACGCAAGCAAGTGTTGGCAATTACCACTTTCACTACACTGAATAGCACTTCAAAGTAATCATCACTCATTGCCTGTTATTAGTACTCACTACACTATTACTATGGATATGTCTCAAGTAAGTGCAGGTATTTCGGATCTTGCTTCGGTATTTAGCTCAAGAATGGGCGAGTTCGAACAGGCCTTACAGAAACAGATGGCATCATCTTCGTCTGGAGCTCAGTTCCAAACTTTAAAGGTACTGTCAACTGATTACCTACAATTCAAAAATTTCATAATGAATTCTTTTCAAACTTTGCAATCACAATTGGAGTTGCTGAATGCTGGTCTAGACAGATCGGAAACCCACTCAAGGCGGAATGTTCTGCTAGTTCATGGTTTGCCGGAAGACGATGGGGAGCATACAGAGACAAAAATTCTTAGTGTACTTTCTGATAAAATGAATCTCCCTCATATTCCACGAGATTGTATTGAAGCCTGTCATCGATTAGGTAGCACTAAGAGAGAACGAGCTCGTCCGGTGCTGGTCCGGTTTGACAGCATGAGGGCTCGCACAACTGTGTGGAATGCAAAGACTGCTTTAAAAGGAAGCAAGATTTCTGTGTCTGAGTTCCTTACAAAAGCTAGGCAGATTGTATTAACTGACGCTCGAAAATTCTTCGGTTTAAGAAACTGCTGGTCTTCAGACGGTACAATTGTGGTCTTGTTGCCGAACAAAACAAAGAGAAAGATCACCTCCATGGCTGAGTTGCATGGATTAAAAGTTGAGTTCCCGATGAAAACAACATAATGCACATTTTATCTCTTTGATTGTCTTTATAGTATTCTGTCTGTAGGTATGTTTTTCGGATTTGTTAATTAATGGGTACGTCACTTCTAAATAACACATTTATATATTAGTTTATCTTAGTATTTAGTTATAGGCTGTCTAATCTCTTTTGTTTTCCCAGTCTAATGTAGATTTAACTGTGTAGATAAGTAGTAGTAGTACAATTATTTAAATCTACATAGGTACAAAGTTTGTTTTGGTTTACTGTAGTAGCTCACAAACTATCTAAAGATAATAACTGTAGCTTAGCTTCCACAGACGACTAATTATGTATGTATATACGGTACGATTGTCACTTCAACAGATAACAAAATTACTGTTATTTTACAGACTATTTATAGTTTAACCCGTGCAATGTAGACTAGCCCCGTGGTCCGAATTGAGCTATTCGTCATTGTTTTATACGTCTGCGATTTGCACTGGGGCCTTACCATGAGCTTTTATAAAACCATCCATAATCCGTGCAGTTCTTAAGCAGGCCTTAAACAGGATTGCTTAAAATCGTACTATGAGCCCTGTTTAGGTGAACGGCTTATAGATTGCTTGAGTCGTAAGGTGAACGGTTATTTGTCTCTGGTCTGCCTTAATGTTAAAACGAGATAGCGCTATACAACTGTTGTATCTGACATCTCTGTTCTTCGGAAGCGTTCGAAAACCATTGAAAGATTAAAAACCGGTTGAACCGGTAAAAGAGAATATCTCAACATATTTACAATTATTTGTTATTTTTGTTGTTCGTTTTAATGTTTTTTATTCTCAAGATATGAGTTATTATATTTTATAGTTGTCTTTATTTTATTACATCTTTACTCTACATTCTCCAAGAATTTTCCAAGCTATTGATAGTGGAAGGAAATTTTCATAGCTTGTTATGAACGTACTTAACCTATGTACATTAATTTATTTTAAGTGGCAGAAAATTTTAAAGAATTACAGATCTTCGAAGTTTTGTATAAAATACACCTACTTATTGTACTTTCACGATCCATGTCAAGAAAGCAGTCTTACTTACAAGGGCATTACCATCCTTCTGAAAAACGAAAACAGCAAAAATCTCGATTCTGGGGAAATCCAAAAGGGAAACACCACCAAACAAAAAAGAATTTTAGACAACGACCAATCGTGTTCTAAAATACAGATGTTTTGTTTGTATTTTCTTCTCTAAACAATCGATAGAAAAGTGTGTCGGCAGTTTTTTGTGTTGATTCTTCATTGTACAAAGTGTTTGCAAGTAATTTACATCGTCGTGCTTTGTACAGCGATAAGAACTAAGAATATCTACCTATTACTTCCAGAGATTTCTCTGATTACTTCTGAATGAAATCAACTCGAATGGTATCTGGGTTCGTCAATGTTATAGATATTTTTTCGATGTTTGCATGACTTGGAAGACGTCTGGTAAAATACATATAACCAGTATATAGGTTTTAATAAGTCTGCACAAGCGAGAAGTGGAAAAAGATATGGAAAGCATTACACAATTTATGTTTAGTAAATGAATAATAATTATGATGTTACTCTTCAACACCCACCAGCTTTAGTCATCTCATTACCATGAATACTGAAAAGCAAACCATATGTGAGGCTAAATTATTGAAATGTTTAAAACCAAATAGGTATATGCAAATAAATCCAAAAAGTGTAAATTAATTTGAATGTGTCATGCGAATAAAAGACAGTTATTGTGAAGAAATAAATGTTTTATTATAAGTTGAATCTTAAAAACCTGAATTTTGTTTGCTTTATTGAAGAAACTCACTCACAGACAGCTAAATTTGAAAAAGTACATATATTTGTCATAGGATATCTGGTGAACAACCCAGAAGCGAACAAATTTCATTTTTGGCTGCTGCTTCATGTCTGCCACAATATATGAATCTTGCACTGCAGTAGACGTTTGGTTAAATGCTTCTTGGATTAATCATGATTAGCTTCATTGCATAGTGTGAATACAGAGGCAAAAATTTGGGCCAAGAAAGATTGGGAATAAACTGAAATGATTGTTTTATTTTAAGACTAACATTGTAGTATTTTTTTGTTTCTTGTGTTTGATTTCATTGTTTTGAGCCTAACTTTTTATTATATTTTGGAAAAATGTTATTCGTTTTATTTTTACCAATAATAATAAAGCTTTATTATCTAGTGTATTTAAATTTTTTAAATGAGAGGATGATTTGTCCAAGTAAATGATTCGTGATTATACCCTAGATGATTTGCATCAACACATACATTGTTGTGATGTTGCAGTTAAGCATTTTTTTGCCCGAGCATTTCTCACAAGTTAATTTCTTTCTCTCAATCGATCATCAGTTGACCCTGGTGAGGTTAACTGATGATCGACAAGACTAATCACACACCCTTGTAGGTAGCATAAGAAACCTAATAAGTGTTTATTATAAACGTCTTTATGGTGAAATGATATATCGTCATTGAAGTTCTAACACCACGTAAGTCATTTTTGGCGGAAAAAAGATCACACGACGTTTTTTGAATACTTCGCATTAATCACAAATTCGTACTAACATTATAATGGTTTTATTTTTCCTAATGGATCCAATGAAATGTCTGTAAGTAATGGAATGGCATTAAAATAGTATATATTTATGTATAATTGTGCAGTTTTTTCACTCTTCGTAAAAGTTGCTATTTTGACATACACAGTGTGTATAGAACTTCAACGACGATATCCACTTTCAAGAATTGAAAGCTTAATTTCACTGAATGCCCTCCTTTCTGTGTCTTATTGAGTGTAATCATTATATGCTAACAACAATGTGCATATACTTAGATCTGTCTGTAATGCACATCTGAAATATTTTTTTTATTTAATATACCGGGTGTAACAGAATACCGCAATAATATTTAAGGTTGTTGATTTACAAAAAAAATGTATTATAACTATTCTTTGTATTTTTATTACTACTACTGCCTACTTTCGATTTAATACGCTCAACAGTTAAGAGTATTAAATCGAAAGTAGGCATATAATAAAAAAACAAAGAATAGTCGTAAAACATTTTTTTACGTTTACATTTACATTTTTTTACAAACAAACTTAAATATTATTGCGGTATTCCGTTACACCCGGTATATGTAAGTTTTTTTCTATGTAATACATAGAAAGCTCTCACTTCAAGTTTTATATTATTTATATCATTTCCCATAGCACAAAAATTGTTGAGAAGTTATTAATGAACCGTCATATTAATTATTTTGTAAACTGAGTTTTAACTATTTATTACTATTTTTCAACTTTAGGAAGTAGTGGGTACAATTATTTTTTTTTGCCACAAAATTAAATTCACATCTGCAGAAAGAAATTTTGTTTGTGGAACAAGAAGTGCCTTTTTGCCTCAAACTCACTTTCGCATTTATAATATTAGTTAGGATGGTAAGATATTATGTGTAGGTTTGGTAAAAGCTATAGAAGCATTTTGCAAAGTTAATGCTTATCCTTAATAATTTGGTGTAATGCCACCACCACTTCAACTCACCGCTGGGAACAGGTTTCTCCACAGATGAGGAGGAATGAACCTACTACACCATTATGGGAACATAGTAGGTAAGGTAGTAAGTTCACAATTTGAATCTTATTAGCCTTTATTATACACACCTTAACTCATACACATTACATTCTTTTAGCATATTTTTGGAAACCACATTTATTTCTTATTTGCACATTGTTAATGGTATCAATTTCTTGTGATAAAACGGGAAACCTGTCTGTTGAGCAACATTTTGGGGTTCCCCAGTTGAATTTTGGTATGATCCATGTGCATAAAGATGAACAGCTGTTAAAACCCTGTAACAGAAAAGGTTGTTTTTGCTAAGCTGTGAATTAAAGGTTGCTACAAAAAATGGTCCGAAGTGACCTTTGTTTCTAAATTAATTATTTACTTTGTTTCTATATTAATTTTCACTATCAGTTGAAAGTATAGTAAAAATTCCTAACCAACATTCTAACCATTCCTTCTAACCAAACATGGTTAGAATGAAAAATGTTACCTACATTATGCTTAACATTAGATAAAGTAGAACAAAATAAAATTAATGTAAAGGCAAGGGTTTTTAATATAATCAATAAACAACTAACATCTATCTATTATAATATAGTATAATAACACAAACTATGCAAAGGATTTCAATGCAGTTTCAGCAATAGATTACCCTATCTATTCAAGAGGAAGGTTTGTATGTAATATACATATAATATTATTAATCACTTCAAACTGCCCCACATTAGTATCTACATTGCACCCGTGCGAAGCCGGGGCGGGTCGCTAGTTGCTTAATAAATTCATTTTCACAGAGTAGGTACTTCTTTATACTGAAATTCATTTTCCTCTGAATCAAAGGTATTGATTGTTCTGAGGGTATCATTAGCTTCTCTCGATGTCACTTGTTTTAACTCCGTGCGGTGTTCACTCTCCAAAAATTCAAATATTTCATTATCGTCACATCACATCTCAAGCAATATCTCAACGTTCAAGAGTAATAAACACTGTGAAAACTATATAAAAATTAAAAACACTCGCGTGACTCGGCTATTAATTATACGAAAATTAGGGAGTTAAAATTAGAGAAAAAGTCACTACAGCCGTTTGAAAACATCTATAAAGTTAGTTTTAACAATTATCTTATGAAAATTCCGCCAAATTGGGCCTAATCCACTTAACAATCTTGTTACAGCGGCTGAAGAGCAACTTTTTAATGATTGCTTTATTTGACATTTGGGACGTTCAAAAGCAGTTTTCAAACTGTCAAACGGGCGGTCATGGTACGAAAGTTCATACATAAAAAAAGGTGAACGGTTTCGTGACGTCATTTTAAGCAGGCCTGCAAACGCGCTGCTTTAAGCCGGTCATGGTACGGAAATAGACAGCAATACTGTTTAAGGCCTGCGATAAGAGCTCATGGTAAGGCCCCTGTTCGTAAAGTTAGGAATGTTGGCGCATTTTGGACCATGGTCTAGATTTTTTTTTTTTTTTTACTGAGATTTTTTTTACTGTACCAGTGATAAAAATGTTTAAGAAAAAATCAGTTTTTTTGCCTAAAACGTATTTGCTGTTTCCATATTTTTTAAACATTTAATGTTATAATTGTCCTGTGTATAATACATTTAAACTTTGTTTATATAATAATTCATAGCCGGTGCCAGCGGATGCCGTACCTATTTGTTTCTGTTTTGTTGTAAATGTAAAGACTTGGCCAACCCTTGCGCGTAGCGTATTTTGTTTTGGGTGTTTAATTATTATATTTGTTTTTTTTTTGTTTATAGTAGTTATAATATTTTCTATTTGTTTTTATGTCTATTATAATTGGTAATAATTATTTTACTGATGACTCATCAAATGATGAATTTGAGAGCGCTTGTAGTGATATTTCTGATGAAACTCTTACTGATTCTCTCTCATTGGGCATGAATTTGCAGTCTGTCTTCCACGGTAAATCCTCCTCGCTTAATATAGTTCATATTAACGCACAAAGTATTCTGGCACACACTACAGACTTGATTACATCATTTAACAGCGGCGTAGTCGATGTTATCTTAGTTTCTGAATCCTGGCTAAAACCTTCTTTATCATCTTCACTTTGTTCTCTTTATGGCTATAAACTCTTCCGCAATGACAGGGCTGGGGCTGGTGGTGGTGGTGTCTGCATATATATTAGAGATGACATTCCTTGCACTGTTGTCAGTAAATCTCCCAGTGAGTACACTGGCTCCCTGGAACACCTATTTCTGGAAGCGTTAGTTCATCACACCAAAGTCTTAGTTGGAGTGGTTTATAGCCCTAATGATAAAGTAAATTACTTCGACTCTTTTGAGACCATTCTTGAAACCATAAGTACTTCTTACAATCATGCGATTTTGATGGGTGATCTAAATACTTGCATTATTAAAAATAATTCTAGATCTCGTAAACTTAAGTCTTTAATATCTTCAGTAAATTTTGAACTTCTTTCCTTGTCGCCCACCCATCATTCCCCAAATAGTTCCCCTTCTCTTTTAGATTTACAAATACTTTCTCAGCCTGACTTAGTTTCTTCCTATGGTCAGCTTACTGCTCCGTTCTCATACCACGATCTCTTATATCTTAGTTATAATGTTCGTCCTCCTAAACGTAAAGTCAAAATTTTACTTCAGCGTAACTTTAGGGGCATATGTGTTGACCACTTGAGGGAGGATTTTCTTGGTATGGATTGGTCTCCCGTATTTACTGTCAATAGTGTTGACGAAAAGGTACAAGCATTTAACACATTGCTTTTAAAACTTTTTGACAAGCATGCTCCGTTAAGGCCAGTGCGTGTAAAACATTTGCCGGCACCTTGGCTTACTCCTAACATTAAGAACCATATGTTGCGTCGGGATAAGGCCAAGCTCCTATTCAAGAGGTCGCCTTCTATTGAAAAACATCAGTCATATAAGTTATTACGCAATCAATGCAACAGGATGTGTAGGGATGCTAAACGCCGCTATATTCACTCCCGTGTTGATAATAGCTCATCAGCACAAATTTGGAAATTTCTAAAGTCACTTGGTGTGGGCAAAAATTCCGACAATTCTGACTCTCTGCTAAATCTTAATGCACTTAATGAGCATTTTTCAAAATCTCCTGTTGAACTTTCTAACACAATAAAAGTCCAATCTCTTAGTTTACTTTCAAACGGTGCCCCACATGGCTATGATTCCTTTTCATTTCTTGAAGTCACTGAGGCAGAGGTTAAAAAGTGCATATTATCTATTACTTCTCATGCTACGGGTAGCGATGGTATAAGTCGAGACATGATTGTCCCAATATTAAATAATGTTGTTCCCATTGTAACTCACATCCTCAACTTTTCCTTAAAATCTGGTACCTACCCAAATGGTTGGAAATCCGCACTTGTACTTCCTTTACCCAAGTCCTCTAATCCTAAATCCTTTAATGACTACCGACCTATCTCTATTCTCCCTTTCTTATCCAAAGTCCTAGAAAGTGTTGTCCATAAACAATTGTCCACCTTCCTAAATCGTAACAATATAATCAGTCCATTCCAATCTGGGTTTCGGCCATGCCATAGCACAGTGACGGCGCTGTTGAATGTAACAGACGACATACGGATTGCGATGGACAGAAAAATGTTTACTATTGCTGTTTTACTCGATTTTAGTAGCGCTTTTAATTCAGTAGACTACGACATTCTTATAGCTATCCTTCGCTCTATTAATTTATCTCCCTCGGTGATTGATTGGTTCTCTGATTATCTTCGAGGTCGCCGGCAGTGCATTAGACATAATAACTCCGTATCGAGTTGGTGCCAAATCGCTGCAGGTGTGCCACAAGGCGGCGTACTATCTCCATTACTTTTTTCTGTCTTTATTAACCAACTCACTTATGTTATTTCGGCTCCCTACCATCTGTACGCTGATGATTTGCAAATATATAGGCACACTGACATTAGTAATATTGACAACACAGTTGAAACAATCAACCAAGATCTCATAGCTATCAAGACCTGGGCAGACTCGTTTGGTTTACTTGTTAATCCCAAAAAATCACAAGTAATGATCATTGGCAGTAACAGATTGATTAGCAAATTGGATTACAAGGATCTTCCCCAAATTATATTTGATGGTACTGCAATACCTTTTACAGAAAGAAGCAGAAATTTAGGCGTGATCTTTGATTGTACCATGTCTTGGAATGCTCATGTCAATGAGGTTAGTCGCCGTATGCATTATACTTACCACTCTCTCAAGCGGCTTCAATACTTCCTGCCATTTAGTACTAAAGTTATGCTTGCTCAGTCCCTCCTACTCCCCATTCTCGACTACGCCGATGTGTGTTACTTGGATGTTACTGAGCAGCTCTTAAATAAACTTGAAAGGCTTCAGAACTTAGCAATTCGCTTTATTTTCTGCTTACGTAAATTTGATCACGTGTCTGAATGCCGCAAGCAACTCAAATGGTTACCTATTCGTCAACGGAGAAATATGCATATCCTCTGCCTTATCTACAAAGCCCTAAATTGTCCTCAGTTTCCTCAATACATACGTTCCCGTTTCCATTTTCTCCCTCCTAGTTCCCGTCCCCAGAGGTCATGTGTTACCAATAACGTCCTAAAAGTTCCCCACTTTAACACAATCTTCTTCCGCAAGTCTTTTACCGTACAGGCTGCCAAGTTGTGGAATGGGCTGCCTGTTTCAGTTCGCGAGAGACGTTCCGTCCAATCCTTCAAGCGCCACTTAAAAGAACATTTTCTCTCAAATTTGTCATCCTCATCAGTATAATAAGTAAGTATGTATGTATATGTATATGTATGTAATATGTGTGTATCAATATATATGTAGGTATATGTGTTTTAGTTATTTTGTAAAATTGTATTTTTATAAAGGTAGAAAAATTTGTTCCCGCATATACACAACATCTTACACTGCCACTTGGGTTGGCTGGAAGAAATCTCTCCCAGAGATAAGTCCGCCCTTGTATACCTTGTACTCACTGTATATTTAAATGTTTATATGTACAATAAAGAATTATATATACTATAGATTGCAATATAGCCCATATTGCAATCTATGGTACGGGGAATCCCCTCTGCATCACAGTTATTACCTCTCACCTACCTGGCGGTCGTATGCGACCGGTGTGACGTCACGCTATGATTTTTTTTATAAATACCCTCAAAAAAAATTTTGTCACAAAAAAAAATATTTTACAACTAAAGCATATTTTTAATTCTGTACAAGGCAATGTATTAATTTATAAATTTTCTTTCGTGAGGGTATTTTTCAATTTCAATTATTACATAGCGTAAAGCCACACCGGTCGCACGCGACCGGTTGGCGGCTGACGGGTTCTCGTATAATTAAATAGACCCAGCGATGTGATGGCGCTTCAAATGCCATCTATACACAGAACAAATAATTTTTATAATATGCAGTGAATGTCACAAACTGTGGTATGTTCGGAAAGTTTAGATACCTATCGCTACAATTTTTTTATCTCAAACTATGAACAAACAATTTAATTATAATAATTTTTCTTAGTTTTTGGTATTTTTAAGGTAGGGCATCGTGATTTCAAGGTAGGGCATTGCCCTACCTTGCCCTACAATGCCCCCCCCCCCCCCTATCTCTACGGCCTTGTACCCCAGCCGGGCCACACAGCCCCCTTAAACGCGTGCCCGATGAAAACTCAAACTTGTCCGACAAACTTCGACAAACTGCCGCCTATCTATATCAGCAAACAGATTTTCACTAGGTCGTTTCGTTTTCGAGATCTGTGTGGCCCGGCTGGGGTAACGTATCCCCAGCCGGGCCACACAGATTTCTGAAGGTTATATCAAATATGGTAAGTTCCTGAATGAAAGCAGCGCCAGACCGATCGGTGTGAAGATCCTTGAGAGGCCTATGTCTAACAGTTAGCCTATGTGGCTGCCACCAAACATGAAGAACGATTTCGTTGAAGAAACAAAGACGTGAGGTGTATGTAGTTGCAGTTGGTTTTAAAGGCCTGTCGTTTCCAGTCGTGCGTCTTGACGATCTAAAACATAGGGTGTTGGAACCAATAGTGGACCACTTAAGCGGATTTTGACTTTACTGCGGTCACTGTGTACACAGTTATCATTTGAGCGATGCTGCCTTTGGCACAATGATTCCTAGATACATACTTATACAAATGTGGCAAATGTTTATTATGATCTTACAATTGATTTTTTGTAAGGCCTGTCCAAAGTCAAAAATTCAAAAGGCACCATTACCTGACCACCATTCACTAATAGATGACCATTACTCTACCCAATACCTGACCACCTCAAATAGTCAATTAATTTGCAAAATTATTTGGTATTTTTTTCCGCTTTTCTTTTTTCACGAATGCGTTTCCTGGTTTCAGCTTGTATACTATTCTGTTTTTTTCCATCATCGCTTAAGCTTGATGACTCAAGTCAATTAACTTAATCAATACCTCTACTGTGGTCATCTTTCGGAAGCAACTTACAACACCTATACAAATATTTTACCTCAAAGCCTGACCACCCTAGTTATCCTTTGGATACGCATCTTTTATAATGAAAAGAGTTAACAGAAATCACAATATAGCTTATTATCTATTTAAAACCAATGAGGAAGTTGAATTTTATACAAAACATGTTTTTCCATTACTTGACCAGTCTGGTCAGCTTAAGGTAAATTGTAATTTTGGTGGCCCAAAATATAACCAGGGCTCTAAAAACCACATTATTTAGTAAATAGAAGAAATATTGTAAAAAATATCTTAAATCATAGGCCCTCATTATCTTTGATGAGTAGTGAATCCATAAATATAATTCAAGATGGATCACGATTTCCAAAGTAATACGAAATTTTAAGTCTTAGTAAAAATCTTGACTATTCACGCGGCGCCATTGTTGCAGCAAGAAAACGTTACATTTTTCCACCAATAGGAAGCAAGTTTATATGAGGCTTGACAGATATAGTGTTGCCACTATTGGAAAACCAAAATACACTAACTTTGCTTGCTTTGCTTTTTTAATATTGCAATGAAACCCTGTTTTGGTCAGCTTTGGGTGACTGGTCTGCTATTGGTTCCGCCACCCTAGTTTTGAACAATTTTGGGAAAACCTCTAGGATAATACAAGCTGAGTCAAAACAGAGCCCCGTGCAGGGAAAGTATCCTCAATACTGATATACTTGTTATAAACACATTGTGATACTGTTTGTTAACCCCAATAAAGAGAAAAAAAAACTAAATTAACACCGGAGACTTGTTATCCGGACTATGCTAACATCCCTTAATCATCATCCCTCTGTCTGCTGTGGAGTAGTCGACAAAAACCCCGCGAAGATACAAAGAACAATGGCACGGCTCCATACATTGGTGGTCATGGAATTATTTTCTCAGGAACACCAACATACTATTATTTATTACTATCGTTATATGAAATCATTAAAGATTTAGTAATTATTTATTCACAAAAAGCTGGGAGAATCCTGCAAACGCATTAAATTCACCATTAAAAGGTACCTACTTTACTGTGATCACAGATTAAGTATTATTTACTATGTAATCTGTAGTTTATGTTCATTTTTTGTCATAGATAAAGAATGAAATAGATGGGCTATAAAAGCCGTCAAACATGAGGAAAAGAGATAAACTTATACACATTGCCAAAGGAAAGAAGAAGATGGCATCATTTTTTTTTGTCCTTGTTACCGTATATAGGTGAAACTGGTAGTGGGGATTGTTTATCACCAGCGTCTGGTGCTAAACAAATACGTGGAAGAAATTTGTTGTGTGAATTATAGCTTACTGTGTAATTATTTAACACTTTAATTAGTGTAATTGTGAACTATTTGAACATTTAAATCATGGTGCACTGCTCCGTTTTAGGTTGTAATAGCGATAGTGCTAGAAAACAGGAAAATATAACCGTTTACAGGTAAGACCTAAATTGTGTCAATAAAAAGCTCCAAAACTATTTTTTAAATTATAAATACAAGTTATATTGCAATATTTTATCATTCTACTATGGTTCTCAATCATATTATGGGATTAAACATGAAATTTCAAACTAAGTAGTAAGGTTACTGTTAACCTAAAAGCTAGGAATGTCGCCATACAATATGGCCACGTATACAGCCAACGCGTATAACATTTTGCCGGGTTATAATGATACCAGTTACGCTACGACTATTTTTCCTTGATTCGTAGGTAATTTGTTACGTGAAAGGGAACTCACATATTAGTTTCTGTGTTACATTAATATTGACATATTTAAGTATAAAATTTTGAGCATTTTAGATAACAAAGTTAATTCTTTTGAAGTGAGACTTTCCATTTGCTTGTTTGTCTGTATTTAACAGATTTCCTTCGGAGATAACTACTCGAAAACAGTTGGGTTAAAGCTACTGGTCGATTGAATTGGCAGCCAACCAAGCATACCAGAATGTGTTCTAAGCATTTTGAACAGTGGATTCAGAAAAACAAAAAAGGCACTTTTCTTAGGAGTGGTGCTATTCCTAAACTTTTTTTACAGATCAGTAACTTATACATATTATATCTACAAGGTACATACCCTATCAAGCCAAAACCTAAATTTATTTTTCACAAACCCAACTATTTTTATGGGGGATTTCGAAATTTATTTTACAGTTTTGGATTAACATGGGTAGGGTAGGTACCAAATCCTTTTCTACTATTTTGATATGGCCAAACATATTATTAATGGTTTGATTTTGGTCATTTTCTATTAATATAACAAGTCTGACCATTAGTACAGATACAGTTTAAAAATTTATTAATTAATATTTTTAATGTTGTAAAATTAGAACCCGCTTTTATTTTTAACCTGTATACATATTGTTTCAGGACGCATCGGTGTTGGATTTCGGTTCAAATAGCCCCGAAAGAGAAAAATGCGGCTTCAAATGCTGGGTTTGAAACAATCAGCGAGGTCATCAAATAAAAAACTACGGCCAGTGCGTCAATCGCTTAGACGATTGGGAAAAAAAGTAGTCACACTTGAAAATGTGTAAAGTGGTTTGAAGTGTAAGTTAATGATGCAAAATTAGTAGTTGGACATTTTAGATACTGTAGGAGGAACCAATAGAGATTTTCTGAAAAGATTTTTAGGAGTTGACAAAAGAAAGTATTCTGAACCTTTAAGGAAATTCGCGCTGTGCTTACACTTTTTAAGTTCAAAGGCATATGAGTTTGTACGTAAGCAATTTAATACGTGTTTACCACACCCAAAAACAGCTGGTGAGTGGCGAGGAGTAGACAGCCTCTAGAAAATGTTTGTGATTTATTAGCAATTTTGTGCCATAGCTAGTAATCTGGCTTAATCCAAATGAAATAAGTCATATCTCTACTTTGTCTGAATATTTAACAAGAACACATAGGATGTAGATATAGCTCTATGCACCGAACAAGTGTTTCTAATTAATTATATAGGTACTTGACAGAACATAATCTTCCTGAGAGATCTACAAATTGGTCTTGTCCTGCGCTATTTCCAAGTTGCCGCCAGCGGGGGCCATTTATTTTAACGAAATATACTCGAGTAAAACCGAAAAGTGTAGTTTTATTTAAAACTGTAAATAACTTTAGACTGCGGCGAAGGTTGAATAAAGAATTCAATAAAAAATATCGCAACTTCCTCCCACTTTTACTTTTTGAGACATATTATTAAGCGAGGGGCGCTCATTTAAATGTCTCAAAAAAAATACGTAGATCAATCAACCCTACTTTATGTTTATAGTGGTAAAAGCCACTATAAACATAAAGTAGGGTAAAACTTAAAGCAACACTGGTATACCCATCTACTTTAGGCAGGTATGACGTCATCTATGTCTGTCCCTTACGGGTATACGGTCACGTCCATAGATATAGAATGAAATAGATGGGCTATAAAAGCCGTCAAACATGAGGAAAAGAGATAAACTTATACACATTGCCAAAGGAAAGAAGAAGATGGCATCATTTTTTTTTGTCCTTGTTACCGTATATAGGTGAAACTGGTAGTGGGGATTGTTTATCACCAGCGTCTGGTGCTAAACAAATACGTGGAAGAAATTTGTTCTGTGAATTATAGCTTACTGTGTAATTATTTAACACTTTAATTAGTGTAATTGTGAACTATTTGAACATTTAAATCATGGTGCATTGCTCCGTTTTAGTTTGTAATAGTGATAGTGCTAGAAAACAGGAAAATATAACCTTTTACAGGTAAGACCTAAATTGTGTCAATAAAAAGCGCCAAAACTATTTTTTAAATTATAAATACAAATTATATTGCAATATTTTATCCTTCTACTATGGTTCTCAATCATATTATGGGATTAAACATGAAATTTCAAACTAAGTAGTAAGGTTATTGTTAACCTAACAAGCTAGGTATGTCGCCATACAATATGGCCACGTATACAGCCAACGCGTATAACATTTTGCCGGGTTATAATGATACCAGTTACGCTACGACTACTTTTCCTTGATTCGTAGGTAATTTGTTACGTGAAAGGGAACTCACATATTAGTTTCTGTGTTACATTAATATTGACATATTTAAGTATAAAATTTTGAGCATTTTAGATAACAAAGGTAATTCTTTTGAAGTGAGACTTTCCATTTGCTTGTTTGTCTGTATTTAACAGATTTCCTTCGGGGAACCTCCTTTTATTTTTAACCTGTATACATATTGTTTCAGGACGCATCGGTGTTGGATTTCGGTTCAAATTTGAATACGCCCCGAAAGAGAAAAATGCGGCTTCAAATGCTGGGTTTGAAACAATCAGCGAGGTCATCAAATAAGAAACTACGGCCAGTGCGTCAATCGCTTAGACGATTGGGAAAAAAAGTAGTCACACTTGAAAATGTGTAAAGTGATTTGAAGTGTAAGTTAATGATGCAAAATTAGTAGTTGGACATTTTAGATACTGTAGGAGGAACCAATAGAGATTTTCTGAAAAGATTTTTAGGAGTTGACAAAAGAAAGTATTCTGAATCTTTAAGGAAATTCGCGCTGTGCTTACACTTTTTAAGTTCAAAGGCATATGAGTTTGTACGTAAGCAATTTAATACGTGTTTACCATACCCAAAAACAGCTGGTGAGTGGCGAGGAGTAGACAGCCTCTAGAAAATGTTTGTGATTTATTAGCAATTTTGTGCCATAGCTAGTAATCTGGCTTAATCCAAATGAAATAAGTCATATCTCTACTTTGTCTGAATATTTAACAAGAACACATAGGATGTAGATATAGCTCTATGCACCGAACAGGTGTTTCTAATTAATTATATAGGTACTTGACAGAACATAATCTTCCTCAGAGATCTACAAATTGGTCTTGTCCTGCGCTATTTCCAAGTTGCCGCCAGCGGGGGCGAGGTTGGGGGTGGCAACACGGGCAACTAAGAATAACCAGCTATCTACATCGGCATCTTGCGTTCTTTGCCAGATCTTTTTTCCACATTGTGAGCAAGCTTCCCAACTTTGGGCTTTTAGCACCATATTGAGTGCGGTATCAGTAGTTCAATTCTTGAACTTACCCAGCCCAAGTGAATTTTTACCTGTATTGTAGTGAATTTTATCTCTGTAAGCCGAAGTCCTTTATTCGATGACAATAACGGTGCTATTGAAATCTAATTTTAGAAAATGTTTATTTAAAATTTAATATTATACATTTTCTAAATCTTCACAAATATTTAGTAAATGTGTAAATATTGGATTTTAAATAAACTGCAGAGATAAAGAAAAAACAATGATTATTGCCCGCTGTATTCTTCATCGAGCGACGATCTTCGCAAGGTACCTAGCTGGCAAAAGCTGGAAGCGAGTGGTCGCGGATCGTGCTCAGTGGCGAGCACTTGGAGAGGCCTATGTCTAGCAGTGGACGCGTGTAAATGATGATGATGATTCCTAATATTTTTTCTTATATTTGTAAAGATTTTTACATAATAGCTTAAATAAATAATAGTAAAATGTTTTAAAACGAAATATACTCGAGTAAATCCGAAAAGTGTAGTTTTATTTAAAAGTGTAAATAACTTTAGACTGCGGCGAAGGTTAAATGAAGAATTCAATAAAAAAAATCGCAACTTCCTGCCACTTTTATTTTTTGGTGTAAATATTGGATTTTAAATAAACTGCAGAGATAAAGAAAAAACAATGATTATTGCCCGCTGTATTCTTCATCGAGCGACGATCTTCGCAAGGTACCTAGCTGGCAAAAGCTGGAAGCGAGTGGTCGCGGATCGTGCTCAGTGGCGAGCACTTGGAGAGGCCTATGTCTAGCAGTGGACGCGTGTAAATGATGATGATGATTCCTAATATTTTTTCTTATATTTGTAAAGATTTTTACATAATAGCTTAAATAAATAATAGTAAAATGTTTTAAAACGAAATATACTCGAGTAAATCCGAAAAGTGTAGTTTTATTTAAAAGTGTAAATAACTTTAGACTGCGGCGAAGGTTAAATGAAGAATTCAATAAAAAAAATCGCAACTTCCTGCCACTTTTATTTTTTGAGACATATTATTGAGCGAGGGGCGCTCAATTAAATGTCTCAAAAAAAATACGTAGATCAATCAACCCTACTTTATGTTTATAGTGGTAAAAGCCACTATAAACATAAAGTAGGGTAAAACTTAAAGCAACACTGGTATACCCATCTACTTTAGGCAGGTATGACGTCATCTATGTCTGTCCCTTACGGGTATACGGTCACGTCCTATCTATTCATTCTTTATCTAAGGTCACGTCCTATCTATTCATTCTTTATCTAAGTTTTTTGTAGTTGATAAAATTCTTTGTTTTTGCAAGACAAAGGGATTTAATCTATGCAGCCATGTCTTATGAATCAATATTAATTATTAATGCTATTGTGCGATATCAGTACCGCTGGCACCTTTCGAAGGAAATAAAATAAAATGGTAAAGGATTGATGGAAATGAAAAAATAATCTTAATTCAATCCCCCCAAGAAATCTACCAAAATAATGCAAAAATTGGGAGCGAATATAATGGGTGTGATCATTAACATAATAAATTAATATTTTTATTCTCCCGGCTTGTAAAAATTTTTAAACACTGCAGTTCTATTCGCATAAAAATCTTATTTTACATAGAGGTGTCATTTCTGTCCGCACCCAAGGCCAAAACTGCCAGTTCTTTGCGCGTTCACCGCAAAAAATCCCCATTTGTTGTAACTTCACAGTTTCATGGCACGCCCACACGCCTTATTTTATCAAAAGCATTGGGATCCTTAGCGTAGATATTTACAGCGGCGTCCAGTTCCGCGGTCACCTAGAAAATAAAGTCCAACTGGCTTTTGAAAAGTTTGATGTGCAACAAGGCAAAACGGTATTTCTCGCCAGCGCGGAAACAAAATCTCAGGTCCGACCGGCCACATGTAACTAGAATGTTGCTGTCATCTGTAGGTGCGAGCACCAATACCAGCTTGGAACAGCTTGGACTCTTGACGTGATTCTCATCTTACAAATGATGTCGAACCCCTAAACCTAAGTAGAGACTGCCTCATCACTGCGTATTCTACCGTTTGTACAATCGGATGTGTTCACAGGAACTGTTTGACATGATGTCAACAACCCCATTCTACCTCTCGCCTTCGGAGAGGAATTCATCCACTCACCTTGGAACCAAAATGGGCACGGACCGTAAGATTCTTAAGCTCGTGGAACGAACTCCCTTCTCAGGTTTTCCATAAGTACTACATCATAGGTTCTGCAAGAAGGGCGAAAAGGTTTTTGCAAAGTTGGCAACGCGGATATCACAGAGTATCGCAGACGTCCATAGACTGCGGTGACCGCTTACCATCAGGCAACCGGTATGCTTGTTTGCCTCCTTCGCGGTATGTATAAAAAGTATGTTTCCATTATGTAAAATTTGCCGACTTCAGTATTTAGTCCTCTACAAGGTATTCTACAATGAGTTCTAACTCATTTTGATCGGCCCCTGCCGATGAGCTACTTTCTTTTTGTGTATAGTTGAATATTCATAAAAGGAGAATATTAACCTAGTGTAAGTTTAATGTAATAAATTTCAAACAACTTCAGTATTTTTTTTTCATTTCCTCCACTTAGCTAACCTAATAAGCACGTGGTTAGGATTTTTTTTGTCCGTGACCCTCACAGGGCACATTTCACACAAACCGAGGAATTCACGTGACAAAATGGTAGAATGGGGTTGTTGGCATCATGTCAAACAGTTCCTGTGAACACATCTGATTGTACAAACGGTAGAATACGCAGTGATGAGGCAGTCTCTACTTAGGTTTAGGGGTTCGACATCATTTGTAAGATGAGAATCACGTCAAGAGTCCAAGCTGTTCCAAGCTGGTATTGGTGCTCGCACCTATAGATGACAGCAATATTCTAGTTACATGTGGCCGGACCTGAGACTGTTTCCGCGCTGGCGAGAAATACCGTTTTGCCTTGTTGCACATCAAACTTTTCAAAAAGCCAGTTGGACTTTATTTTCTATGTGACCGCGGAACTGGACGCCGCTGTAAATATCTACGCTAAGGATCCCAATGCTTTTGATAAAATAAGGGGTGTGGGCGTGCCACGAAACTGTGAAGTTACAACAAATAGGGATTTTTTGCGGTGAACGCGCAAATTTGTGTCTTCGCGGGGTTTTTGTCGACTTTACTCCACAGCAGACAGAGGGATGTTAGCATAGTCCGGATAACAAGTCTCCGGTGTTAATTTAGTTTTTTTTTCTCTTTATTGGGGTTAACAAACAGTATCACAATATGTGTTTATAACAAGTATATCAGTATTGAGGATACTTTCCCTGCACGGGGCTCTGTTTTGACTCAGCTTGTATTATCCTAGAGGTCCCAAAATTGTTCAAAACGATGTTTTAGAGCACGTCGTCAAGACGCACGACTGGAAACGACAGGCCTTTAAAACCAACTACAACTACATACACCTCACGTCTTTTTTTCGTCAACGAAATCGTTCTTCGTGTTTAGTGGCAGCCAAAATAGGCTCACTGTTAGACATAGGCCTCTCAAGGATCTTCACACCGATCGGTCTGGCGCTGTTCATTCAGGAACTTACCAGGACCTTCCAACAGATTGTCGTTCCACCTTGCGGGGGTCTATAAAACGTCCCGTTTGCTCACAGCCACTTGGTTCGCTACATCTCGGCGACCTAATTCTCTTGCGAATCTTATCCTCTCCGATTCGATCACGTAGAATAACTCTGAGCATAAGCCTCTTCGTTGTCCTTTGGGTAACTTTGAACATTCTTTTCAGGCCCATTGTCAGCGGTTACGTTTCGGTCGCATGAGTGTTATCACTGGCAACACGCAAATTGTAAACTTTCGGCTTGAGACACTGTCCGACCGTCCGACTGTCCTGGCCCGAACGCTGTTCAGCCGAGTTGGATTCGTGGATCTTTTTCTGAAAGTTGGTTGCGGAAAGCTCAACTAGGTGCAGTTGAGCTTTCCGTCCCATTAATCGTTTGAGGACGTATACATCCTTATCAACAACTTTTAGTGTTTAAGTTTCCAATCTTCATAGAATTTGGGACTTGATGGGAAATGATATCATAGTGCAAAATGAAAAATACGACTTTCGATCAGATTCATGATCATTTGTTCATTATATCATGATGACATCATTGAAGTTAAGCCATAATTTTGATATCATTGGAGATCGGTAATACGATGAAAGACCCATAGTTGGCCTGCAGGTTACTGGGGCAATCACGTATGAGGACGTGTACAATAAACCCGTCCCGTCCATGTATGCTAAGGCGGCCAGTCGTCCCGCATTCTGCGGGACTGTCCCGGAATGACAGTTGTAATCCCGCATTACAATATTTAAAATAAAATAGTCTCGCAAATCGTCGAATGCGACCCGCATTCCTATCTTTTTTGTAGATGTAGATTCGTTTCCCATCGTCTCGAGTGAACAATGTACATTGTTGTCAAAAAATTTCAGTGTATCTACAGCTTCCAAGTTCCAACATAATAGAAATGGTACTAAAAAGGAATCTGAAGCTGAACTCGAGACCATATCGGTCGGGGCAGTCGTGCCACGCAATGCTCACTCAATTAATCCTTTTTGATTACATACGAGTAGGTATCGGGCCACTCAAAGGGCAATGAAGAACATTGATGAGATAATCAAGGACTCTAATTATATTTGAAAGGGGTTTCTCTACGTGACACCGATACAGAAATGATTAGATCTAGAGAACTAACACACCTACAAAGCCCAAAGAATTGAGAACCGTGGCGGTGGACAGGAGACTTAGCAGGACCGATTGGTACTGGGGCGAAAAGAACCTCAAGTGGCAATTGCATATGCAGTGTTGGTAGGCCCACAAGGTGGATCGACGATGTGGTAGAAGCGTACGACCCATCGGTTCGGAGAATCATGGGGGAAGCTTATGTTCAACAGTGGGAGTCTTTTGGTTGAGAAATGATGAAGCAACAGGCAATCAAATATGGCTCGTTCGCTGTAGTTCATTATTACTTGCCTACACGACATTTTGTTTTTAAATCACTAGGAATAACTCCTATAAAAAAACAGTATTTTATCTTTCACACAGAAATTATTAAATTTTCGTTAAAACCATTATTCAATATTTGTGCGGATACGTGTGCTTTTGCATTTTCCTCTCATGTAGCACCATTTTTTACGCTTACCAATGATTTGAACAATGTTTAACGTTTCTTAACCTTGATGCGATAAATACTGGTTTTTCACAAAGGAAAAGACTGCCACGAACACATGTGCTTAAAGAAGTCCCTATACAAGTTGATACAGCGTTTATCTGAAATAGATAAACTAGCCTGAACTGTATTATCAGCTATATTCGCAATTTTTTAAAATCTTGAGGACTAACTTGGAGCGTTCTAACAAAATTTGGGAACTTGTAGGGTAGTTTGTATAGAATTGTGCAAAGGACAATACTACGTTACATTTACATTCGACCAATCATAATGTGCCATGAAGTCGATTGGCCGATTGAACATTTCACTATGTCGGTTGCGGTTTATATAATAGAACGGTTACGCTGTATAGAGGCGGTTACCAAATAAAACTCCATGTAATTCATCGGCATATTTGAAGTAATATATTTCTTCCAACATAACGTCTTAAACGCTTACGTTTAAACGTTGTAGTTAGTGTTTTATTATCAAATTTAAAAAAAACAATATCAGATACCTACCTCTAACGTGTTGATAACATTCACGTGATTATCTATCAATACTTATGTGAAACTAAATGTAACAAATGCAGTCTTATAGCTAGCTGAATCCCTCCCCACTGGGCAAATAATAGATGGGATGCGATGTAAGTCACCGAAACAGCTAGGCATAACAGACGACTCCCTAAGTGAAAACAGATGTGAATTTGCAATGAAATGGCACTCACCGCTCGAGAGGCATGAATGACATGAGCCACTTCGTAATCGACAAATCACAACATATAATAGTTATCGGTCGAAACATAAACAAACTCGAGTAACGTTCTCATCAAAACTTGCAACCTTTATAAATTAATGCAACAACATAACTAATACATATTATTACTCACAAGTCGCCTCGGTTCGCACGCGTCGCGTCCGCGTGAAACGCCACAGGAGCTAGACATACCACCATGCTTTGTGAGAGCACACCGACAAGGTTCGAAATTAAAAGCGAGCTTTCGTGTTTCAAATAGCATTTAATCAGTAAAATAGTCAAAATTCTACAAGAGTAGGCAAACGTCACAACTTCACGTGGAGATGCTTAAGAAAAAATTTCAAGGCATAAGTAATAGTAATAATAATAAATGTAAACATTGAATCGTTCGACAATAATTATCCTTACGCACATAACACCAGATAAGACAGTTTCGAGAGGGGGGGGGGAGGTTTGCGCTACTGATCTGCCGGCGTCTATGCGAGAGTTGTGTGATAGTGTCGCGGGCGTCGGGGACAGGGGGCCGCCAATCCAACAACAAGGCACGTTGTGACGCGGGGTCGCCTGCGGGCGCCCGCAGGGAACTGGGGGCCCAACCGCGGGCGGCGACGTGACGTCACCTGTCCCGGCCGCCTTACCTGTAGCGCGGCTGCATCACGGGCAGCCCCGGCACGCCGCCCGGGAACATGCCCACGGGCACCACGCCCATGCCCATGCCCACGCCCACGCCCACGCCCTGCATGCCCGGCATCAGCATCCCTGCGCAAACACGCCACCCCCGTCAGCCGGCCGCTCGCCCGCCCCGCCCACCGGCCCACCGCCGACCACCCAATACCGACGCGCGATCACCTCCAATACTGCGTCACTATCGATGTGAACGCTCTTTTTCTCATTTGTATATTTACGCGTTCAAACGGTCTTGAGCGTTTACCGACTGTTTGCGACCGTTAGCGGTGGGTTCTAAATGACTTTAATTTTAATACTGTTCACTTTTTAACTATGTATTGTACGTACAAAGTTAACTTGTTTTTGGTCCAAATTAATAAAAAATCCGACTACAAGAACTGCTCTTTTTTATAAATCAAATCAATTAGATAAATAGTTATATTTATTTTATGAATTATACATTGGAAACGTTAAAATTATTAATTTTACGGATTACATTGATTCTAACTCTACCACGGATTAAATCGATGCAGAACGAAGCCAGAAACGAGAGGCTTTTCTTTGGGTATCCGTATTTGAATAACAGAAACAAAATCCCCACACAGTCGCAATCGCAACAGATAATTTGCTAAGTTAACCGGACCAATTTGAAAAGAGCCTTCACATATTTCCACGATTCAAAAGTAAACACAATTGAACTTTTAATTGCATAGTCAAAATAAGGTTTAGTATGCGAAAATTAAAAAGCGTGATCGGCGATGGTATTTGGTAATTGGAAGTGGGCCTCCTGGACCGCCGGCGCCGGCAAGGGCCTTGCAAGGACTGCACCCGCGCGCACACTCTACCGCACCGAGCCGATCCATAAGACATCACCAATGACAACTAGTCAATAATTTTAATTTTAGTATTAGACAGCTGCAAGTACTATTTTAATCTATTATTTTATATATTTTTTAATCTATTATGAGCTTTGCCCCTGAGATTTCAGCAGAAGAATGGCAAATCTAGTACACATAAAAATCGGGAATATACTTATCTAAGCCTAAATACGTATAGGGATGGATCATGGACGGGTTATCCATTATTCTCGAAGAATAAGACTAAAGGCAAAATGCACGAGAGTTCGCCATTCTTTCGTTTCAACATAAATAATGTTGGATAAAAATACATCACAATTCTGTAAAAAACAAAATGTTAAGAAAGATGTGAGGTGATTGATTGACGGCAACATTGAATTGATGAACAGTTAGTCTTTTGCATATATGACTATGAGGAGTATAGTATCATTAACAGGGATTAGTTCTCGGTGGATAGTGATAACTAGTAATGCGTAAAATGTAATATTTCGAGACATATATTCTAATATATCGCTCAGGAACAAAGCTGTACACGAAACGGACGAGATATTGCAGTGTATATGTGGAGGTTGCCGCTGGATCGTCCCGAGAACTCTATACACCGGCGCGTGCGCACGGAGCGCAGTCCACGAAGGCCCCGGGTGCACTAAGCGAACGAACACAGGTACGTACGATTCGTTATTCAAATATCACACTTCCAAAATACTCGAGCGGCGCGCACGCGGGCTCTGTAGTGCATGCATGTGTCCGTGTGATTCGAGTTGGTTCGCTCACAGCCGCCAATACAGCCAACGACTATTTTATTGATTAACTTCTCGTCACATGCACATCGGAAAGCGACAAAACTACTTTACGTAAATATATTATAATATTAGTGTACCCACCCGTGAAACCGACAGTCATGTCTTATTATAATGACACTACGAGAAAATCGAGACAGTAAATAAGATAAGAACTACTACAGTAAGCAAATCCATTAAGGAATGTGAATAGATTTACCGCTCATTTTCATCCCGATCCTCGCGATCGTGCGGATGGCGCGCGGGTCACAGTTAGGGGTCTTGCTCGACAATGTTTTGCCTATGGTCGTCTATTGAATGGCGGTGGGAGTTCGTCCGGCGTGTTAGTGGGATGTCGGGAGGTGTGAGTGTCGGACAAGCTGTTACATGATAGCAATACGAGACAAGAAGTGGGTACGGTGTGGGGCGGCGCGGCCTCGCTGCGGCGCCGGCGCAGCCTCCACCGAAATAACTCCGACACAATCCACCCTTAACCCCGACATGTTCTGGACATGTCGGTCGCCCACTGCCCAGGTACAGTTGCCGTGGAAAACAGACAATGATAGATTGTGATCTTATTATGTTTTATTCATTAAAAAAAGTCCACGCCATTTTCCACGTCGATATGTAACATGTCATACAAGAATTACAAAGTGTCAGTGTGATCATACATAGAGTAATCGGAACACTTTGGAAATAATAAATGTAGAAATTCACGACCGACAACACCTAGTTATTCTTACTTCAATAAACTATGAGAAACTCACTCACACTATTTCATAATCAAATGCAAAATAATACTGTATGTTTACAACCACACTGGTAGAAATTCACTTGTTTTCCCTACACATATCGATGTATAAAAGTATGAATACTACAGCACATATTCGTGACAGTTCGGTCTTAATGATATAAAATTCATAAATCACTCTCAGTTCACGTTACAATATGTAAATAATCTGTTAACAGTTGGCCCATATTGACATCAAAAATACAATTTTGGTTTCAACAAAGTTACATAAATATAAACATGTCAGAGTGCAACATTTAGTGAAGGTAACAAGGCGATTAACAATCCTAGTACTTCCTCTAAATTATTTAGTAACCACAAACACTACTTAATTATTAAGTTAGATGAAACACATTTGACACAAGTCTTTTTTTGGAATAGAGATCAAAAGTATGTATGACATAAAATGCTACGGTATAACTATAATATCACTGTTTTATTATACAAATAAATTTCTTTTTTGTTGTATGTGTGTATATGATTGTAACAAAATATATTAAACTTGTGATTTGATTGTAAACAACGCATCAAAAATAATAAACTAATAAATCAAAGGGGAAATTTGTCTTTGTCAAACAAAGCGGAATGTGAGATTTCAAATCTACAAATATGATTGGTAAAATATGAATGATAATATAATTCTTCAATAATATAAACATCTGCAATCTACGTGGAAAATTAATTACGTCCGAATTAGCCAGGCTAACGTTTGTGATTGGTATATAATTATATTATATGTTTGGTGAAGATTGCTAACAAGAATGAGATTTTATAAATCAACACAAAATTATACTATTCAACAATAATAACATTTAAATAGGAGATTAAATGTTGTACTGGCACTGCATTGGGAATTCTATGCAATCAAGACACAAGTTATTATTTCTTTTGTACTAAGCAATATTTAAGAAGTGTATCGTTTCTGAGCGCGTTCCTCGATTTTATAAGGTTCACATGCCGTGAGCTTCAAAGTTGTGTATAATATTTATTATTTTTTTTAATTGCATTCAAGTATATCGCCATTTAACTTTTGTTACGTGCTATATGATTATACGTGTCATTATTAGTTACCCAAGTAAGATTCCGTAGTTAAATAGCAAGTTAACAGTGCATGTGAATGTGACTTCATGCCATTAATTACATTTAGTTTTGATCCAATGAATAAAAGCAGCGTCAATTCTGTCATAGTACAAAAGAAGAATAGTTCAAAGGTTATTTCTTAACAGTAACGTCCCGAAAGTGATATTATTTCAAATAAACTTTTAGGTTGACATAATTTTTTTTATTTTATATATTCCATTAATTAATAAAAGCAGTGGGGTTGTATTGTAATTTGCAAATCAGTCACATTATAAATTAGCGTTCCAGGGTTATTTGTCAATGACACCCATCATTTATTAATATACAAGATATGGACTAAATGTCAAACATTTAATTTAGTTAACCTAACCATCATTAAATATTTCGAGTCGTCCTGTACTTACTAGCTTTAACAAAACTCAGTCAACTCTGACATTCGCTCACTAACCATTCCTGATGATGACTAATACTCACATATGTGGTCACTAGTACCTTCAACATAAAACATTACATTAATTTGTGATACTACAACACATAAAAGTATTCAGAAACTACTTCCAATTTCATATGCATAAAGATATAATTTGAATAATAAAAATGTTTTCAGCATAAACATTAACATCTTTACACTTACTATGAAATCTACTAGGCCAATAGAAGTTCGTAGAAGGTTAGTGGAATTAGATGAGTTCTACTCTACAATGACCATATTTCTCCCCTCTTCTATGAAGAACATTTTCTATAATATACTGGCCACCTGCCTCTTTAAAAATATATATGAATAGTTTGGAGTTGAATTGATAATATTATTAGAGTTCTAAATCTGGTCAGGGTAATTTTTCATTCTCCTGCAGATTTAAAACAAATTTCAAACATTGTTTTTTCTTAAATCATAGAAAGACATTGTCTACCAAACAATACCCAAAGTAGTATTTAATTTCATTATCTGCAAAAAAAAAACTAAATGACAATGAGCCTGTAGGACAAATTACTGAATAACGCATAATAAAAATTAAAGTCTGAAATGTTACATAATTTCGTTAATTTAAATTTAAAAAATATTCATTTTTGGGTAACAAGTATGGAAACTAATCATTAGCATTTTAAAAAACAAAAAAAAAGTTGTGATATGGAAATACGTCTATACCTTAATAAGAGTTATAAAATTTTTGTTTGAACATCTACCTACAATGATTTGAGAGGAGAATGACAAACCATTACACAATGATTTAGGTAATTGTATATTAATTTTTATTATTGGTGTATTACTTTTTTATTATGCATTTTATTAATCGTTTCGAAAAATGGTTAGGATGTGAAGTCTATCAAAATTATTTTAAAACAGAAACAAAAAGTTGCCTATGGTTTGCTATGGTTTGATGTCTATGTCGTATCATAGCAACCTGTTGTTTTTTATTAATATACCATTGTTAGCATATCAAGTTTTCCCATTCCGTAAATTTTTTATTGAACACTTTCTACAAAGTGCACATTTTCATTAGGCACAGTTTCCTGTGAAAATTTGACAAGAAAGTCTCGAATTACGTAAATATATTAATATAATTTAAGTTCAAAAACTTCAAATAATTTAGAACGGTAGGTAGGTAGCTAAAGGTATTACTTTGACAGATCTTCCACATCATTTTAGTAGTGTTTTAGATATTAGTAGCATAGTATTTGTCAATAGCCAACTTGTAACGTGTTATGAGATAAGTGTTGTGATACTCTGCGTCATATTCGCAAAATGACAACATCGCGTAAATAATAATAATAAGAGAAGAAAAAGTTTTCAACTTGTCGACCATTCAACTTAAGGAGCGTTCCAGATAAGCACGGATTTGCAACATTTTCAGCATCAACGTGTTTTATTAGCTTTTAGTGTTAACTGTTTGTGCTGGTTTTGTGTTTTCTGCTTAAAGATTTTTGCTAGAAATTTAGTTTTTGCAGCTTTTAATTGACACTAAAAAATTTTTTTTCATGAATCAAAGGTTTTTCAGAGAATTATATAGCTTTAGCCGATTTTGCAGGCCAATTATGGATCTTTCATCATATGACATGGTATAAATTTGAGACAAAGAAGTCATGAAATGCTGCATTTCGTATTACCGATCTCCAATGATATCATTACTATGGCATAATTTTAATGATGTCATCATTAAAATAATGAACAAATGATCAAAAATCTGACCGAAAATCGTATTTTTCGTTTTGCATTAAGATATCAATGATATCATTTGCAAAACTATGAGATCGGTAATGGGCCCTCTGATTGTAAGTATTTCAACATTTAAGTTTCCGGACGTGAGGTGTGAAAACTCAATACGAAAAATCAGTTACCACTGAAACAGTACGTTTGCAACAAGTACCTAGACTAGAGCACGTCTAAAAATGTTAACATTTCTCGGGGGAAACACAAAATGCGGTTAGCGCCAAAAAGTGGCGATGCTCATCCGGAACGCACCTCAAATACGACGACGACGCTATGCGATGACGACACATTTCGCCGAAAATTACTCAGTAACGCGAACTTTCCGCGGAGTCGCTTCGCGTGCGCGCCGGTCGCGAGCCGACGGCGTGTGAACCTGCGCGCGCGCAACCTACCGGTACCGGGCGGCGTTGACGTGCGCGTGTTGCGCGTGCGGCGCGCGAGTGTAGGTGTGAGCGTGCGGCGCGGACGTCGCGTCGCGATACTGACCGGGCTGCATGGGCCGCATCAGGTGGTGCGCCGGGTGGGGCTGCACGTGCGCCGGGTGCTGGTGCGCCGGGTGGTGGGGGTGGTGGTGGTGGTGGTGGTGGTACGGCGACATGACCACCACCGGCGGCATGGACATGGACATGGGCACGGAGACGGGCACCGGCACGGGCACGCGCACCGGCGGCAGCACCACGCCGCCCACCACGCCGCCGAGCAGCGGCCGCCGCAGCGCCGCCGCCTGCTGCTGCTGCTGCTGCTGCTGGTGGTGCTGCCGCGCGGCCGCCACCGCCGCCGCCGCCGACGCCGACATGTGCGCCGCCACCTGCGCCGACACACCGACCGACCGACCGGTACCGCCGTCGATATATTAGGCCCTCGCCTATGAAATTGGCGTTTTGCCGCACTGGCCACTTTGATCTTGAATATCTCCTATATGGCTAGGAATTCCAAATTCAGATTTATACAGCTATCTACTCATGTATTTGCGTTTCGAAAACATTGATTTACTACCAAACGTAGATAACGCATGAACGTTCGAAAAGTGGGCCGGTGAAGAACTGCCCAATCGGGCCTCGTGCAGTTCATTTCCATGCGTTGGAGCGACAACGCGATAAGCAATTTTGAGCATTATGTTTGAGAGTATAAAGTTGATATTTTCTTGTAGCAATTACTAAAACGTCAAAAATGTGGCTAGGTATGAAATGATGTAACTGCACACGGTTGTATTTCAAATAGTTGCCGTAATAATAAAGAATAAGGTTGAATTCGATAAATATGGTACTTTCTTTATGGTAATTTTAATTCGGGTGTGCATATTCAACTACCTATTTAACAGCGTACAAATGTATAGTCGATTAGGTGACAGATTTCAAGCGCGTTTTTGTATGAAGTGCTCTATCGACGTTTGGTAGTAAATCAATGTTCGAAAATTATAATTCACTTGTTTTTTCCTCAATAATTTGGGACTTTTCAATCGATTGTTTTGTTTTCAACTTTTTTGGAATCAATTTTCGCTTGGGGCGTGTTGATTCGCTTCACTCAATTCGTGAGGTACCCACCTTTCGAGGTTTTTCACCTTCCCAATTTGCTTCAAGTGGATTCAAACAGTTTTATCACTAACACCGCAGCCCGCAGCTAAATCGGACGTGGTTTGCGATGGATCCGCTTCCACAACAGCCTTCAATTCTTCATTATCAACTTTGGTCTCCGGTCGTCTATGGAGCTTGTTCTGCAGGTCGAAATTTCCAGAACGAAAACGTTAAACGTTAGAACCAAAAACGCACTGTGTTTTCTTTTGCGGCACCGTCGCCATACACATCATTAATCCTTCGAGCCGTTTCTGTAGCACTGGTGCCACGGTGGAACTCGTACTCGTAAATAACGCGATATTTCAAGTTTTCCATTTTGTAAAATGAGTGACGCAAAGAAAAAAAGAACAATTGAGGAAAAAACAAGTGAATTATAATTTTCGAAACACATATACATGAGTAAATAGCTGTATAAATTTGTATTTGGAATTCCTAACCATAGAGGAGATATTTGAGATCAAAGTGGCCAGTACGGCAAAACACCAATTTCATAGGTAAGGACCTAATACATATACACGGTGTAAGTGATGATGCGATCCAAACAAGGCTACGTAATCTATTATTTTACAGTTTAATTTACATTTCGGATAGCGTAAGCAATCGTTCTTTTTTTTTTGGAACTTTAAAATATTGTTTTATGATGTTACTCGTATATTTACACAATACTTTACGAAAAATGCGAAAAACAATTACAAAAAATCTATTTATTTTTATTTTTTTTTCTATGTAATAGTGTTAAGTATCACTAGTAACATGATCTAACTCAGTTTGGGTCGCATGTTTACTTAAACCCGATATGTAGGTACTACGTACTAGATATGCCCGCCCGAACACTCACTGTGTTCCAGTGAACTGTACTGCACACAGTACACCTCACTCTAGTGTATCGTCGCCATTCAAGCAGTGTGAGCGCTCACGGGTCGGCAATAAATTCTACGAAAATCGTGTTTGAAGTGTGAGTCTGGGCATAAATAATAATTGAGTATTCAAGAGAGTAAAATATCTAGTTGTTCAAGTAAATATATTGCTAATAACACAATGTAACCAATATTTCTATTTATTAACGCTGATATCTGTTCTGTAAACTCTGACTATAAGAATCAACGATCAAGAAACTAATTTTATTTGTCGACAACCACTAGCATGAATGCATTATGTTTTATCCGTATCTGTGGTCTAGTGAATGTGACCGCCGGGTGTTGAACAGGAAGTCTGCGGTTCCATTTCTCTTGGGGTAGATGTTTGGTTGGTGGTAAGGCTTCCTCCTAGCCTGCCTGACTAACTACCACCGTCTTACCTAAGTTTGTCGCCATAATAACAATGTTAATAGCATTGTTGTGCTCCGAAAATTATTAAAGGTAAGATAGAGGTAAGAGGTAAACCTTTACTAGAATGTATCAGAAAAATATTTCGAGTGAAAGATGTGAATGAAAGTGAATAATGACCACAGTATACTGTCTGATATCACCTTTAGGAAACCAACATTTAAAGTTAAGCCTGAAGAATATAATATTTTTTCATTTTCCTGTTTCCTTATTCTTATTGTATGGTAAACAACACTAGCTAAGTACTCTGATCAAAATGTTGAAGATCTATTAACATAATGGTAATAAAGGACATGATTAGTATCAATTGTGATTATGATTAGTTATGGCAAAAATGTATAACATCACTTATTCATGAAATTGCAATCAATATTTTTAGCATATCTCTCAAAGAAGACATTATTATCTTAACAATTAACTCATATTGTGTGTGTATTGTTATTAGAAAAGGAATTTTACATTTTTAAGTGATGTTAATTAATAGCAGATCTCTCGACCACAGGCATTTTGTCTAAACGGAAGGTCCAAAATGTATAATAGTTTACATTTGTAAGGCTATCAATAAATAATTAGAATTTGTCAATTATGTTTAACTATGCTATCTCTGCTAACATAAGATTATTAAGTGATTTTCATTATAGTGTCCTCATTACAGATTAAATTCTTAAATTTTATACAAATTCATTGAATTACTGACCTCAGCTTGACTGGAGCTAGGTGTGATGATGGTGTGCTGTGCCTGCTGAGGTGCCGCATCAGGCTTGGGCTTGGGTCGGTACTTAGCCCCTCTCGCCCTAATCTCCTCAAGGGACACATCCTCGGGTGGATGCACGATCTTGGAGCCCGCGCCAGTGGCCGTCACCAGCGGGCAAGAGTTGGCCGCTGGCGGCTTGACCTCCCCATTCTCTTTGGGGTCCCCACTGTTGGCTGACGTCGAGGTGGTCGGCGGTGCACTTATTGTTGCGTTGCTAATAAAATTGAAGTCTATCTTAAGTGTCTTACATTTGCGCATTGAATGAAAGTTTTATTTGGCAGCCATTTTATTTATTGGACAAGTATAGGGTACGGTCCATAATCAGATAACAGTGCAAACGTTTGCATGCATGCAAACCTGTTCAAATCGATCACTTATGATGATGGCTTACGGATGTTGACTTTAACAATGACAGTTCTGCAGACAGTGCACTACCTCGTTTCTGTTAGCACTGTCAGCATCAATCGGTAACGTAATCCATTACGTCATACCGGCCATACCGCTTACAAATGCGCACATGAGCAATTTTGGACCGACTGCTTGCATGCAAATAGCGCACACGAGCACTGATAGCAAATTTTGGACCGCACCCATACAGTTATGCAAGCTGATTGCAGTTAAATTTCGTTTTTTTTTTCATATATGGCAGGTTAAGAATTAGAAAAAAATATAGGTGTTAATGAATAGTACAAAAACTCAGACACCCCAACTTACTTTTATTATGAAAGAATTATACACGGTTACTTTTTTCACCCTGGATAATTTAAGGGTCGCTTCAGGACATGGAAGTAGAATTATTTAAACATTAATAATAAAATTAACTCACCTATTAAATTTAATATTAATTTTCTAGAATATATAAAAAATACTGCACTGATATGGACACTGAGTGAATTTGTAGGCAAAATATTGAATGAACGCTAACTGGCAACGTCGCCGATTCAAAATCATCACTGAGTTGATAACAATTTCACCTTCCTACTTTACGGCCTCGAAACCGGCAAAACATAATACTCAAAAAAGTTCTTAAAGAAAACAAACAGTACTAGGTAGGTATTACGGTTATGGTAGGTTGTTTTGGCGTACTTAAAAAATCGGAATCAACTTTAAGTACCTACCTAAGAAATAATTTAAATCAACTTTAGTTCTAATAACAAAAGAGTTCTAAACCTAAGGGAAGTCCTCCTTGACTCATACACATACATAGGACGTTTAAAACTTTTCTGTTGGTTCACGAAATGCAGCTTTGATACGTCACTTCAAGTCTCACAATTGTGAGCTCACTTGCGCACACCAAACACTTAATTTCACTCCACAAGTACCTAGTCTACGGTCTACCGGAGTAAGGTCTGTGTATTTGCGAGATGTGTACTAACTTTGATACTAAAATTCCGAATGATACGTCGATTGCCGCGCGTCGGGCGCGGGCGCGATATCGTGAAACGTTCACACGCACCGGGGTCTAAGGCGAACTAATTTTGTTCGCCTCTGATCCTGTCGGTTCGGGCCGGCCGGCTTTAGTTCAACTAAAGTCGGCCAGCTCGACAGGTAACAGCAAGCAACAAGCCGACGCCGCCGGTGTTCGGGGCCGGTGCCGACTATCTCTGTTTTTCGCTATTATAGTGTTTAGTGCAATAATAACTCTTATTTCAAACGAGTTGTAGATTGATCTTGCTTGAATAAATAATACAACGTTGCCGCATTTTTCTAAGCCCGTAGTAGTAAATGCTTTATTCATTCATAATCTTGCCTTATCTTCTAGTAAACAAGAACAATGTCTATCGGATAAAACAAAAAAAATGTAACCACATATTTTTTTATTTGAGTCGTATACCGTCTACCGAGCTACCATTAAACTTTTCGGGGTGATAATAAATTAAATTCATGCAGATTTATTTACGAAGATTATGTCCATTTTTGCATTTCTTGTAAATTATTGTCTTCCCTTGCAAGTACGATGTTGCCGATGGTTGCCACTTAGTCGTCGATAAGAGAGACGATAGAGGAAATTTAAAAAGCGGCATATTTTAAATTTAATTTTATATAAAATCTGATGCATATTTTTAATTGAGGAAAAAATTCTAAACCTCATTCTGAACAATAAACCGTAACCAATTTAATTAACCGTAGGTTAAATAAGAAATAGGTTCATATTTTTTTAAATATTGTCTTCATTGCATTTTGTTATATTATCTTTGGAATACAGACTTAAGATTGGGCCTGATACTTGCATTTTTGGTAATGGGCTCAAAATAAACTTGGCTGACACGATATTTAAGATATACTTACCTATAGGCAGGAAAGGTTGGTTTACTAGGCGTTGTGTTTGGTAGACTAGCTGCAGGAAACAAAGGCCTCATACCTGGCATCATCATTCTGAAAAACAAATCATTTATTATTAGACTCTTTAGCACTTCATTGTAGTACCAAGAGACTTAATACACTCCCGCAGGCCTACTCGCTAACTACGGTTGGTAACTGGAACTGTCATTTTTGACACTTTGTATCCATTACTGGTTTAGCAATCTAAAACCTAGTCTCTACCGCAACCACAGAACGCATATTAAATTGTATGTTTTGAAGGTTTTGACACAGACCAGTGATTATGTAGGTCCTGGCTACGAGCTATTTAGCCAAGCCTATCAGACGGCTGCCGGTCTATTCGGTTGCTCGCTGGAGCTGTCATTTTTGGGGGAGCTTAGCATCCATTACTGCTATCATGAACGCCTACGCCTATCGGATCGCGTAGCCTAAATAAGTTATTTTAGTTATTAAGTTTTTTCTGTTCCATCTTTATCATCTTTACTCCTTTTTTAAAATTAATTCTTTGCTTAGTGTTATATACCTACCTACTTAAGTTTATTTTTTTCTGTATAAGTTGAATTTTAATTTTTGTTTTTATAGCTAGAGGTTTTTTTTTTTTTGTTATTATGTTTATGTCGTCCCCAAATGGTTCCCTCTGAAAACCAGCGCTTCTGTTACAATATGTAACAGAAGCATTTAGCTGAGATGGGACCATTTGGCCATTTGTTGCTTTTTTTTAATCATTGTTAAACTTTTATCTTAGACTAATGGCCAATAAACTTTTCTTTCTTTTCTTTCTTTCTTTCTTTCTTTCAATCTTATGTGTTACAGCAGCGTTCATGATAGCAGTAATGGATGTTAAGTTCCTTTCAAAAATGACAATTCTAGTTAGCAACCGTAGTTACAGAATAGGCCTGCTGAACACCTAAATCGAGCCACCTTGTACTTTTGGAACATATTGTCCATAACCTTAAAATTAAAAGAGTATTTGGACAAAAAAAGTTTTTATGCAATTTTGTAGCTGACATATTTATGTTCAATCTGATGTGCTGATTAGTAATATGCCAGCTATAAAATTGTATAACACTTTTTGGTCGACCAAACATTTTTTAAAGTTATGGATGATATAATCCAAAACAGCAAGGTGGCTCGATTTAGGTATCCGGGAGTGTATTATAAATGTGAAAGTTACTTGGTCCTCTGTTACACTTTCAGACCTAAACTACTGAACCAATTTAATTGGTATAGAGTATAGAGAGAGAGATAGAGATTGCTAAGCCCTTAGGAAAGGTATAAGTTACTTTATATCCTGAATTTTAATGAGTTCCCCGAGGAATGGGCGGTATAATAGTGTAACAAGACCCATAACTAAGCCGGCGTCTACGCATTCAGACTATTAAAATTAACTTATATTTTTTTTTGATGGGAAACAAAATTTATTTTTAGGCTTTAAAAACAATTGGAGCGCGTTAAGAGCCTTCGCGCGAAGTACAATTTTTGGCTCTAACCCTGTTCAATGCCTTCGAGCGTCTCGCGCGGGTTAAACAACCGGCCAGTTCAAGACCTTAGAGTCAGAGCGAGTTACAATCAAACAACCATCGAATTTGTTGGTTGTAAAACGCTCTGACGTTTATTACTGAAATACTCTTACGTGCTTGGATGATATTGGGGGCCATAATCTAAAATGTCATCTTATAGAAAGAGAGAGAAACAAAAATTCATGTGAAAGAGGGAGATAAAAGATTTAGTTGCTGCAATCCATTCAACACCTCTGAGCGAGTTAAAAAACAACCAGACAACTACACTTTGAACGTGCTGAATGGCCAAGAAGCATGCTGTCACATTCTTACACTAAAGACAAAAAGTGACAGCATACTACTTAGGATTGTCCTACGCTAAGGCAGGTTAGTGAAATTGACCGTAAAAATACAACGCAATGTAACGTGGGCTTGCACGCTTCGGACAGCTCATGGCGACAATAGACGGCGTCAGTTGTAAATGAAAAAACTTTTATTTGTTAATAAATACTGATTTTTTTCTTTGATGTATTGAGTACCATAAATACATTGTGCATCTATTTTAATATAGATCAATATGGCCCTTTACAGCATGTAACTGAAATGAATACTTTCGAAGATATTACAGATTTAAAATGTAGGGACATAGCCGGGCCCGGGGCCTGCGGCCCTATAGCACTTAATGATTAGCAGGACAAAAAGCTGTGAACATTGTATATAAAGACATTCTGTAGTATATTTAGTATCAGAATTGCACCCGTGCGAAGCCGGGGTGGGTCGCTAGTTTAATAATAAAATATAGAAGATTTAAAGAACATACCTAGGTGCCTGCATGAATGGTGACATCATCGGATTCATGGGCATGTGTCCAGGATACATCCCAGGAGGCACCGGACCCATGGGTGTGGGTAATATTCCAGGTGTGACACCAGATGGACCTGCCCCGAGCTGGACAAGTTAAATAAACATATGAAAAGCATACTTCAATGGTTTGGTAAAATAGATGTACATGACAAAATATAGAATATGTATTTAAAAATGGAGAAAAAATTTACAAAGACATTTGATTTTAAGTAAACAAATCATGGAATTTAAGATTATTACAGATCTTCAATATTGACATAATTATGTCTTCCTATAAATAGCATACATACCAATGCTGGAGGCTTTTTCTTTGCAGCGGGTTCATCGTCTTCACTGTCAGAGCCTTTGCCACCACCTAAATAATCACATTATAATATAACAAACTACTGCTCTACCAGCAAAATAACTAAAGTATAATATCAAGTCTAAAATGCATTTGCTAAATAAATAATAATATTTACAGAAAGTGTATTAACTACACATCCAATAACACCTATGCTAAATTATGTATTAGATATATGTTTAATAGTTTTGTACCTACATTTCATCCAAAAATGATTTGTTGAAGGTGAAAAATAATTTGAATTATACCTGATTTTTGTTTCTCATGTTCTCTTACATCTTCAGGTGGAATACCTTCCATTCCATATATTTCTATTTCTATATTTGACCTATTTGGTAAAGAGTTTGGTACTTTGTCTATTGCTTCTTTATGTACCTGCAAAAAAGAAAATTTAGGCTACATAAATGATTTGAATTGGATTCATATTGATAAATAAAAGTGTTATTTCTGAATTTGTACGTGTTATTTTAAAGAGTACCTAAAATTGCGCCAATACGGCTGTCTAAAGATATAACTACGCTATTCACATGCCTGAAGCCGTGGGCGGGCGGGGCGCTAGCCAATTTCGTCAGACCTACCTGCATGCAGTGTATTGACAAGCCTGGTCCAGTGTATAACTTCTTGTGGCAAATGTGGCATTTGAAATGTTTCGCTTTCTGATGTTGTATCAATATTTTTTCATCGTCGAATTCCCTATTACAATACCTGAATATTTAAGCTAAGGAAGGGCATAATACAGTGGTAAAGAATAGTTGGAGCAATAAAAGAGTAACCTAAGTAACAAGGTACTTATTTTGTAAAAACTAATCCAGCTATATTGAAAAAGGATACCAGCACCACGGTTTCGATGCCTTCTTCTTCTTTCTACCCATTTTGCACTATTAAACTAAAAACCGAACTCAATACACAGTTAAACTTTAAAGTATTGCAACTGTTTTGTCAATAATATCACAGTTTTATTAACACTATTCACAATTTTAGAACTTAAAATTAAAAAGCAATGGAAATTGTAATAATATGCAACGCAAAATGGCGACGGACGATCGACTCGTTTTGCCACTATGGTCGGTCGGTCCACAGACATCAAATACAAATGTCTACGCCACATTGCAACTGTGATCCGGTCATAGACAAAAGGCGCGCTCCACTTAAGTAGCACCATTTTTTCGTGTAAACAGTGGTTAAGTGTGGGTTAAGTGACCATGTATGAACTTTATTAATAAAAAAGAAAAGCAGGGGGGCTACCGCCTAACTCATAGCGATCACTCGCTATCGCTTTCGTGACATTAGAACAATAGATCAAGTGTCACCTGTGACCATTGATTTACTCTCAGAACCTCAGAACAATCACTACAGCATAGAAGGAAGATTAAAACAAGAATTAATTGTGTGCTATTTGTCTCTTTCTAACATACGGCACAAAACTGTGTAAATGTAAGAGATGAGTAATATTTGTCTTTTGGCATATCACAAGGTGGTCAGTATATGAATTGATTGAATTGTCATTTTGGTTAAAAATATTAAAATTGGTTAAAAATATATAACACGGCTAAATTCTATAGTACCTTGTATCGAAGATAGACCATCCGAGTTTGAACTATTTGAATTGTTCGTATAATATTTGTTTATGCGTCCCGTGGCTAGTAATATTTTGATGATATTTTATTAATATTTAAGTGATTAGAAAGCAAGAATTATTTAGGTATTTACAAATAGTGTGTGTTTGTGCACTCCGTAACACAATGTCTTGTGTAGTTTGGGGCTGCAAGTCTCATTCGTCGCGAAAGGAAAACAAGCAAAATTTATTGACCTTAAATTGGCATGTTTTCTCATATTGTTACTTGAATGTGAGCTAATAAGTACACTTATATACATATGAAATATCGCTGAATCATTTTGTAGAAAAACAATACGTAATATTAACTTCACTTTTATGTTTTAGCGATTTTTAGAAAATTACTTTGAGGTTTTCTTGATCATGCGTAGTATTGTAAAATTTTGTCGATATTATTATTTTACAGATTTCCTAAAGACAATGTATAAAAAAATATGGATAAAGTGTATTGTCAGACGAAATTGGAGTCCAAGAAAGCATAGTCAAATTTGCTCCAGATATTTTCCATCAGATTAATTTTGTATGTACTTAGTAGTAAAACTATGAAATGGAGACGTCATGACGTAAGTCAAGTTATTTAATGAAAGGAAATCTTTAAACCAAAATATTATTTATGAAAATAAAAACGTATTTAATTTCTTAACTATTTCTTTAAGGAATCCTTGACACGGATGTCAAGAACAACCAGTTCAGATAATTTTTTTCTAAGAATTAAAATATTAGATCAAGAAAAGAACAGAAAGAGTAAAAAAGGTAAAATATCAAAACGCCGCCTTCGGAAAATTTACATTCTAACTAAGCCCGGCCGCACATCAAGCGTAATAAATCTATCGAAAAATGTCTTAACAATAAAGTATGGTCAAATGTTAATGTTTTTAGTTTAATTTCCAAGCATATGTACAAATAGTAGTTTTAGCATTCACGAATTTATCCAAGGTTCAAAATCCATGAGGGTTAAATTTTCAGGTAAGTAAATTAAATATGAGATATGAACCTCAAGTACCTCTAAGCGATGCGATAAAAACATGAATTAAATCTAAGCGATGAAATAAAAGCAGTGTGTCTTCGATTTCCTTCCTATAGAATTTGTGAATCTCTGCAATAGAAAAATTCCAACATTTTAGATAACGGGAAATACCCGTCACTTAAATAGTCCAAATTTTGGGGTTCCGTACCTCAAAAGAAACACTGAACCATTATAGGATCACTTTATTGTCCGTTTGTCTGTCAAGACTATCTTGGAAACGCGTGAAGGTATCGAGTTGAAATTAAAACCATATAATTACTCAGTTCTACACTAACAAGTTCTAGTCCCTTGAAGATGTGAAAAAATCAAACTTCTAAGTTAACAAAAAAAGGTACGGCCGTTTATGTCGCCAAAAACGTATATTTCGACATTCTCACGGGCATCAAAATGTATAGGGTACTTTTCGTTGATCTAGCTAGAACTATGAAATTTGTGAAGTTATATAGTCTTATGGCCTTACAAATAAAAACTTATACCGAGGATAATCCTCGGAATAATTTATTCTGTGTTTTGTCTTGTTTTAGCACATGTCAGATGTAATATGTCAAAATAAGACAAAACACGGAATAACTATTCCGAGGTTATTCCGAGGTATAAGTTTTTTATTTGTAAGGCCGTTACACTACAAGTCAGGGAAAATCTCAAACTCCACATTTGTAATTAAATCATAAAAAATTTAGTCTCTATTTAAAGTATAACCTACAATTTTGTACGGGACCCTCGGTGGGCGAGTACGACTCGCACTTCCCGCTTTTAGTCTCATGAACGGCCAGCCTGACCATACCAAAGAGACACAGCAGCTATTAGCTGGATAAGTTACATAAGAAAATCTACCCTTAATTATTTATGTTATATTTCTCGTAATAAAGACATTTAAGTATTAGGGATCTATTAAATACCTACATAATATAATTATCGACGTTGAAACTAGGTGAGTGATGAGCACGACATCACTGGGAGAAGAACTGACAAGCGAGAATTAGTGACGACCTACAAAATTTCGAAACATCTTGCATATACGTGTCTCTGTCTAACTTCTATTAGCAGCGCCTAATGTCAAAGTGAGTCAAATATATTAAGTTCAGTAGCTATTTTTGCTAGGTTCTATGCTTTAGTTATTCTTCTGAGCTCAGAACAACAACTAAAGCATAGAAACCTTGCTAAAATAGCTACTGAATTCAATATATTTGACTCACTTTGACATTAGGCAGACTTTAATTAGTTAGAAAAAGAGAGGTATTATATTTTATAAGATGTTTCGAGTAGGTGGTCACTACTTTCTGTTTCTGCTAGTGATGTTCTACTCGTGACTCACCTAGTTTTTACGTCGATATATTATGAATATTATGAATTAGGGACAGGTGGGGTACAATGAAACGAAAAAAGCATTTTTATTTTTTAAGAAAAACTGTGCTTTATATTTTGATTATCTTTGTTTAGAACGATCAACAACGATTCATGATCTACCTATTAAGAACAAAAATAAGTTAAAAAATTAACCTTAACCTGTAAAAAATGCGTTTTTGCTCAACGCCTCTTCTGTTTCAATGAGCCCCAGGTCTGGGGTACAATGAAACGGTGTCTGGGGTACATTGGAACAAGGCTAATAAAGATAAAAAATGGAAAATTCTATATTCATTCCTGCGTCTCTATCTCCTGGCTGCTTTGGTATTTTTAACATATCGATGCAATTTTACTGGACTTGGCAGTTTAAGCTCAGCAGCAGTTCGTTAACTCGTACTCCATCCTACAAGTTCAACAGCGCTGCTCGCACATTGTTTTACTATGCAAGCTCCTATCTGTCTTTTTCTTACGACTTCTCACCATTATTACTTCAAAATCTGTAACTAAATTCCAATAATCTATCCCGGGCATATAATAACGGGGCACAATGAACACTGTCTCATAGTATCCCGTTCCATTGCTCCCCATAAAGTATCTGAATCTTTTAAAAAAATCTAAAAATGTTGGGTTATGTTTTCCATTCCACATGTTACTGCATTTAATGCGTAAATTGATTAAGAATCATGCAAGAAAATATAACATACCTCTTATTGATACTTTTCTTGTGAAATCGAAAATTCTTCGTAAAAAAATTCCAACTTTGGAGCCCTCAAAACAATTTTTTTCACATTGAAACTTTGTTGTCGAAGACTGGTCATATTGCACTGTGCTATCATGTGCCGCATGAGGCGCTCTTATTGATGGAAGCAAAAGTGCGCGAATATGTTTTAAATTACAAAAATTATCGTCTTTGTTTTATTGTACCCCGTGTTCCAAATGCGCCCCACTTGTCCCTAAATATATTCTTAATACTAAAATGTATTTATTACGAGAAATACAACTTAAATCATAAAGGGTACATTTTCTTATGAAACTCAACCTGTTAAAAGCTGCTGTGCCCTTTGGTATGGTCAAGCTACCCAGTCAAGAGATTAAAAGCGGACGTTGACATGTTCTAGAAAGACGAGTAAAGGAGCTTTTGGAGGATGGAATGGTATTTGGTGCTTATGATGACTAATTTAAACGTCTGTGACGACAAATTACTCAAAAATAGCATTGAAAAGCAAAAAAAACTTATACAATAATTGTAATAAAAGTGATAATTAAATGTTTTGAAAAGTTAATAGTAAATAAATAAAAATATTTCAAAATTATTTCTTTTTCAGTTCTCTCTGAAGATTGAAAAATCTGGCGTACTAAGACAAAAATTGCACTATTAAAATTATGGGTGTTTCTCGTTAGCTAGATTGATGAAATATTTTCCATTCATGAGATTCACAAATTCAATGGGAAGGTAATTAGTAATTTTTACGTTAACTTAGAAGTTTAATTTTTCCACAACTTCAAAGGACTGTAGACCTAAGTACCTACCTACATGGTTTTGATTTTAACTCGATACTTTCACGCGTTTCCGAGATAATGGGTCTTGTCAGACAAACGAACAATAAAGTGATCCTATAATTGTTCCGTTAGCTAGCAGTTTCGTTAGCGCACTAAAAGTCGGTCCGCATGATAATCTGTCACAAACTGTCATTTGTCGATTTAAGCGGGCTAACGAATGCGGACCGGGCGTGAGCGTTGTGATCGCTATAATCAAAATTATTCTCATGCGGACCACATCAAATGTTGAAGTTACTGTTGCTGTATGTATATGTCTATGGTATGAAACTTCGGCGGGAACTTTGAACGTGAAAGGCGCCCATATATTTTCTGTAAAGCTTTCGTAAATTTCGTATTTCATTTTATTATAATAGTTGTAACTGTATATATATCATCTTAATTGTAAATATAAATAGTATAGTGTACATTTTTAGTTAAATATGGGAGCTATTAAAAAGCGAAAAAAAGAACCCCCACCAGACAAGTGCTCGTCTCCTGGAGAATCTTCTTCAGACTCGGAGGCTGCTGAAAACAGTAACAGCAGAAAATATGAGATTTATAAAGTCCCAGGATATACTAGGAAGTACCCCGAGAATACTGCAAAGTCAGAGTTTATTGGTTTCGCATCACACAAAGATGAGCGCCAATATAATGACAAAGATAGGCTAGCTCTGTCACATGCCATACGCAAGCATTGCGTTACTGGCATACTCCACCTAAAATCTATCAATAAGTTTAAGATAGGTATTACATTTGACTTATCCAACAATGCAAATGTTTTCTTACAAAATAAGAAATTGCTGGAAGAGCTTTCCTTGAAAGCAACAATTCCAGCTAGTGACACCGAGGTCACTGGTGTTATAACGTCAGTACCAATTGACTTATCGAACAAGAATATATCGACTCTTATTGGAAGTTCAAGGAATATAATTCAGGTGAGGCGCTTCATGCGTCGTGTACATAATGAGGATGGTGCAGTCTCGTTCCAGCCAACTCCGACAGTCGCAGTCACGTTCGCATCGACAGAATTGCCACAGTATGTATACCTGGACTCTTGGAGGCACGAGGTAAGCGTATACGTTCCTCCAGTCAAACAGTGTTTACGGTGTATGAAGTTTGGTCACATTGCCAAATTTTGTCGAAATTCAGAAATATGTTCGATTTGCACTGAAAACCACAATAGGCTAGTTGACCCTTTTTTAAAGTAGGGCTTAAAATGTTCATAATTGTTGTATTAGACCATAGCACATGAATATTATTTTTTTCGATGGCTAAAAAGTGCAAAAAATCTATTTTAAATTAAGATTTTCAATTTTGGACCGAAAACACGGTCAGCCATGATAGTCTATTCATTATCTGTGGCAATGACGTCAGTCTTATAGTAAACAAAGCACGGGGGCGAAATAACCTCACAAAAACAATGCTTTCTATTAAATATCACAAAATATAGTAAAACTGTATATGGAACGGGACAATAGAACAGTAATATAGAAATACCTCTTCAAAGAGTCCAGGAAATCTGTGGATTAGACGTACCCAGTGATATAGACATGCGAAATATTTGGTTAACACTCGCTTAAAGAAATCCTGTAACTATCTACTGAAACTCAAATGTATTTTTGCGAAAATCACATTAATGTAAGTACTATAACTGAATAACTCAATCTGTGTAGGTACTTCAGTTTCAACTTAAACAAAATAGAAGTTTTTAGGTTGTATGTAAAATCAAATCTATAGGTAAATTAATTAAATTTTTATCTTTCAGTTAGAATGAAAACTGACTGCAGCCGACCAACCAAATTTTAACTTGACCAGAAAACTGAGAGAAAACTTGACCATTTACGCCTTTTTGATTTAATCTAAGTTATACACTGACACTAGATGATGTTTCAAGGAAAAGAATATGTACTTATGTCCAATTGAATAATGATGTAATTGAATATTAATTAAAAAGTATGTAATACTTTTTATTGTCAAAATAAAAATTTTCATTCATTCATTCATTCATTCATTAATACAAACAAAAATATCAAAGTTTCATAATGAATATATTTATCTAAACAACTTTTACTTGAATTTACTGAGTACCTAATTAAAATTTGTTGCTTTCAGTGGTTACTTAATGAGAACTATTGTGTACTAACCTGTCCTCCTCTTGACAACGAGATTGATAAGGCAGTAAAAGTTGTGCAACATAATACAAAGCAGTGCATGCTCAGCCAAAACATCAAAATGTGACCCGTCAACTAGAACAACATTATGTCAACAAAATAACTCAAGTATTCATATACCAAAGCACCATAGAAGTAAATAGGTCCAGTTTGGTAAAACTGAAAGATGTTATATCTTCACTGATTAAACCTGCTGGCCACCATGGCTGGTAAATTTCAGAACAGCTTACGCAAGAATATGCAAGTTATCCATTTTAAAGCCGTATACAAATATATTAAATGTGATTGCTGTGTTGTCAGCCTGTGCTCTTATTAATTTACAAGACCCTTCTTATTAAATAAATAATATAAAGAATTTTTTTTTCTTTACTTTATACATAACTAACATCTAAAGATGACATAATAAATTTTTGTACTACATTAGTCATTATGTTCTTCACAAAAAAAATGTTCTATGTTTATTTGACAATAATGACTTGTATAGGTTTAAGTTGAATCAAAATATTTTAATTTGAAATGCATGTGTTTTATTTTTCTGTTACACCTTAAAAGATTTATAATATTTTATAGGTTTGTTGCTCATTTTTATCATTGTTACTCAAATATAGTATATGTTCCAAAAGTACAAATAGGTTGAATAGAGTTAGATCAAATTTATTAATTTGTATATATTACCTTAAGGTCGCAGGTAATAAAAGTCAAAATAATAGTAAAGTGATTTATTATGAAGTAATACTTTCATATAATTTAGGAAAAATGTAGTATAGTTTCCAAAATGACACTATTTGATCAATAAGTTTTTTGACATTCAGATTGTTAGAACAAATACCTATTATAGCTAATATTGTCAAAATGACATACTGCTAGCAACACAAAAGTATATAAGTTTTGTTTGCTTTAGCACAAACATCTGCATCTATATTTGAGTTAAGCATACTGTTCACAGTTTTCCGTCTTTGATAATTAACATTATCTTCAGTAAAAGAGCATGACAATTTTGTATTAATCTAATTTTATGGATAACTTTTGTTGAATAGACTATTACAGGGTATTAATCAGAAATGAGGTCACATTTTGCAAATTTCAACCCAAATCTTCATTTTTCAACTTTTATCCACATTTCATTATACTCGTAGGTGTCTGCAAGATTTCCCACCAAAAATCTTCCCAACAAAAGAACCATCATGTGTTATGCACTGGCTGACTTTATAGCACATGGAAGCTGTTATTGTTTATAACGAAGCTCGAACTAAAGAGCACTTCTGTATTGATGATTCGTGGTTTAGTTTTCTATGCACTTTATTCTTTCTTCATTGAAGAGGTCTTTTATTTTTTAAGAAATATGTCACAATCTGTGTCTGTGAATGTATACATATTATAAGTAATTTTTTTCATGCTTGACAAATGAACAACTGCCAATCTTTCTCTTTTTATGTTCATTTACAAATTCTTGCAGTACTACACTGGTATTTGACACATGATCCTGATGTTTTCTTTTCAACATTTCTCTTGAAGTAAATATTTTTAGTGTTTATTTGACTTTTGAGAGATAGAATTCTATCCAATAGCATTCAACTGCTGTACAAAATAGCTCCTCACTGTGATGGTGCAACCACACCAAAAATGCATGTTTGCAACTATCTTCTGCCGCGTGACAATCTTGACAAGTACACTTGTAACCGTTCTTCATTATAACAGTATTGAAACTGTACTTATATTGTTTAGAGCGATACACAAAGAATCTCCTGACCATCAATCTGTCTATTTTCGGAAGATTTGTACTATCTGCTCTCACAAATCCAACATCAATGGTTGATTTTGCTAATAATACAAATAATTTACGATATTTACAAATATAATAACGGAGACTTGGACGATTTTTTGCCAGTTTTAGGAAAGAATAGTGCAAATCGACGAGTTGTTGAATCAAATTTGACATTTCTTTGTTTACTATATGATTGACGTCACGGCCCTGACCACAGGATATCAAAGCGTTTACGGCGTGAGATAAAAAAAGATTATTTCTAGCATTTTCAAATTAAAATTTTACAGCAATCATTCATTGTTATTTATTAAAATCGGTATATTGTGGAACCTTATGCCAAATACTGTTAGAAATAAACAATATTTTAATAAATTTTGATATGAGTCAACTACCCTATTACAAATCTTGCAAAATAGAGCCTAATAATGCTAAATGCGCCAACTGTGGTGGCGATAACATAGCAATTTCGAATCAATGCCCAATTAAAAAACAAAAAACTGAAGAAAATAGAATTAAATCACGTACAGCCAAATATTCGGACTTGTTAAACGAAAAAGTTTTCTCACAATTAAACGCAAAAAATTTTGAAACCTAGATGAAAAATTTGACGAAATCTGACCGCTTTATTAATTTACTGGCAAATGCTATAACACAAATTATTATAAATAACAACGCAGTGTTGGTTTCCCTTTTAGCCGAGGCTTAACAAGCTTTTCAAGCCGACTTCGCCTGGTAAATGGTATTACAACGTTTTATCAGCATTCACTGAGAGGCTGTTTTCCCTACACCAGTTGTTTATGGTATTGAGGGCTTTCTGCATAATGAGGATCCGTAACGATTTTAACTATAAATGTAGCTTTGTAGACAATTAAAAAACATTATAAATGGTACCAAATTTTTTATTCTACGATGAAAATTGACGAAATTATAACGAAAAAACAGATCGCTCCGTCAAGCGGCCGCCTGGCAGGCGTGTGACGTCACACGACACGTTCTAGGCAGACTCCGCATCGGTGCTAGCTATCACTCCCGAGTTTTCGACTAGCCGCGCGCAGCGTTTAATGCTTAATCGTATTATGATCGTATTACATACCTATATTTTTTTTTGTTTATGTCATAGTGGTAGTAGTATTCAAGAGGTTCAGTACAGTTTGAGCAATGAGTAATAAACTAGATAGAAATCGGTATTGTGCAAGGTCAATCGGATAAACTTCCTATTTTTGACATTTTTATGGAAGGTTATCTGACTTACCCATAAAGTACACCAGTGCCGAAATTCGTGGTTGGAAACTTCAAAGGAAGTGAATAAAGCTACATATTTTAAATAAATTAAAATAATAATATGTAGGTTATTGACCTCTAAAGTTATGTCACTAAGTTATAAACTAGTATTTACCTTTGAGTATTTCTTTGGTTCCTAACTATCTTTAAAACATTCAAATAGATATTTTTTGATGTAGGTAGGTATAGGTTGGTATTCTGAGCACAAAATGAGTAGGTAGGTCTATTTCGTAAGATGTACGAACAAATGAACACAGGACTGTCTTCAGGATCGTAACGTGACAGTTTTGGGCGGTCTGGATCATTCATAGTATGGTGGTGATGTTATGATCGAAACACACAATGAGGGTGCAGCGTGGCGCGGAATATATTATTTATTTACACTATGAGCGTGCGCTCCCTTTTGATTTTCTCTTTTAAAACACACATTTTTTATTATTCCTGATACCTAAACCTATCCTATCCGTACCCGCGGCCGTACCGCCTAACTCAAAGCGAACACTCGCTACCGTTATCGTGACATTACAACAATAGTTTTAATGTCACAGGTAGGGTTGCCAGCTCGTCAAACCTAATAGCCGGACAGACCAGCCAGTTTGGCCGGACATTTGGGTAGAAAGGCCGGACACCCTACATTATTAAGGGATTTTGTCTCAGTATTAATAGGTACAACAAAAAAATTAATGAATTGAAAAAGCTTGATTTTACACCTACAATCAAGCTTTTTGATTATTATCATAAATCTTGTTAAATTCTAGTGAAATAATAAATAAAATCGAATGCCAAATCAGTCTTAGGTACCTATGTACTTTATTATTAATCAGTCAAATAGTCATCAGTCAAAATTAAATTCTATATACTTAAACATTGAACAATACCGACAGAGCGCAGGGGGCGGGCGACGGGCGGCACTTCGGCCCTCCGCTAGGAGTAATTATGTTCAGAGGCGCGTTCAGCGCCTCTGGGTGTAGTTGTCCGGTTGTTTTTTAACTCGCCCAAAGGCGTTGAACGGATTGCAGCAACCAAATTTTTTATCTCCCTCTTTCACATGATTTTTTATTTCTCTCTCTTTCTAGTAGATGACATTATAGAATATGGCCGCCAATATCATCCAATCACGTAAGAGTATTTCAGTCATAAACGTCAGAGCGTTTTACAACCATCAAATTCGATGGTTGTTCGGTTGTAACTCGCGCCGACACTCAAAGGTCTTGAACGGGCCGGTTGTTTCACCCGGTTGTCACGCTCGAAGGCATTGAACGGGGTTAGAGCGAAAAGTTGTACTTCGCGCGAAGGTGCTAAACGCGCCTCTGTGCTTCGGCCTGCGTGAGTGCGGGAGCGACCGACAGTCGACTCTCGTCGCCTGCACTTGGCCACGCTCGGCGCTCGCTCGTTTGCGAAATGTAAAAAGCCTAACAAAAGCCGGACGGGCCGGACGCAGTCAAATTTGGCCGGACAAGAGGTCAAAAAGCCTAACCCTGTCCGGCTTTATCCGGACGCCTGGCAACGCTAATCACAGGTGACATTTGAACTGTTGTTCTAATGTCACGAAAGCGATAGCGAGTGATCGCTATGAGTTAAGGCAGTAGCCCCCCTGGACTGCTGAGATGATTTTGAGTGTAACATAATGTCGGTCGGTCGGTTATCCGGGGTCGGTTATCTGGGGAAATGCTTCCTCCTCATGGTGTAATCTAAAGGCTGGTGTTCCTCAAGGCGGCATATTATCTCCAATCCTTTTTTCAATTTTTATTAATCTCATTACTCACCGGCTTCGCTGTTCGTATCATTTGTATGCCGATGATCTTCAACTTTACGCTCAGGCTGGTGTTGATAACTTAAATGAGGTTAGAGATAAAGTTAACGAGGACCTATTTGCTATTAAAACTTGGTCTGCAGGCTTATTCACTAACTTAACTGACAAGTGGAAATGGCTATTAACCATCTATAAACATGACGTTTTTTATCTGTGGCTAACCAAAAAGCCTGTTTTGGTATTCATATTCACTAACACCGGTGTCTAACGAAAAATCACTAGGCTCACTGTTAATCACTAGGGTTGTATTGATAATCACCGAATGACAAGTTTCATCGATATTTCACCTAATTGGTATTCTGTATCGTTCAGTGTCTAACGTTTGACGTTTTGAATGCCTTATAGTGAAAGTCACCGTAGGTTCGATTAATCACTATTGGTAAGCAGTGTTTTATTTTAATCCACTCTAATTATCAAGCTTAAAAGTAGGACTATTAACATTTTTAAGGTAGTGAATTGTTAATTTGGTTCAATTAAATCAAAACTAGTATGTTACATCGATATTCTATATGGAATTTTGAAATTATATATTTTTTGAAACTATATTTTTCGAAACATCATATTTTTGTGATACTTCGACGAGTATGATTTTATCATTATAACAAATTGACACATTTAGGGCTTCGAGGAGTCAAATCTTCATTTAGCTCCGTACGCAGATAATTGAGTATTTATATGGACACTTTGTAATTTTACAAAATTCATTAGAGGAGAGAAGAAAGGTGTCCAGCAGGCGTAGCACGAACCGTGGATTAAACGGGATAAGAGACAAATATCATGTTTCTTCTCGCTCTCTCGTATCACGATGAAGCGAGACGGGACGAGGGTTAGTCACTTTCTCTGCTATAGTTCACGCGACAGAAGATATAATAGTACTTCATACAGAACGGCCACTCACCTCCCCGCACTCATTTCAAATACCCCACCCCGCACTTCGTTGTAGACATCACTGACACATAAACAAGGGCGCGCGGGATCGCTCGGGCGCGGCGACACTTCACGTTCAACGAGTAGACGCGAGCGCCGGCCGATAACAGGCAGTCGTTGCACTTCTCGCGTCATTTCGATTGATAACCGCGCACTCAGCCCTACTAGATTCCACGCACACATTTGCGCGTGTACAAACGTCATTTGCTTAAGTAGTTGTAATAGGTAATTGATTTGCGAACGTTGTATGGAGTGTCCGGGCCCTACTGATGAAGGACTTCGATATTTGGTGTAACTAAAAAAGTAAGTTCATATAGGTATTTAAATGCAATTATATGGAATATTCACATTACGACAATTCTGTAAAATATTCTTACCGTTGTGGTTTCGTCAGGGAATTGAAAATATGTATAGGTAAGTCTTAGGTAAGTATATATTTTTTTTTCAAGAACAGCAGTTTTTATTTCAATATATCATGCACTTTGATCGTCGTCGATAAATAATCATAAATTTCAACAGTGATCGGCGGAAATGTTTGCTCATCTTCTTATCACATCTTATCAAAGTATCAAAGTAACGTCACCGGCTTGGATATGCTCGCTGTTTCAACAAAATTTCAGAATGGCGGTTGTATCTAAGTATTTTGACGGTTCATCGTGATAAAATGCTTTATTATATCCTCTTTTTGGTGTTCATGCTAGGGGGGGCTGGGTATTTGATGCTAAGTTTTCGTGGCAAAAGTGTTGATGTGGAACACACGAACAACTAGTCTAAAAATGTTGAAAACGGTGCTTATCTGGAACGCTCCTTTGATAGTCTTATATTATCTGTGGGTTCAATGACAGAATTAACGAGCCAATTTACGAAGTTACTGATTTCATTTCGGGAAAGTCCGGTAACTAAGGCTACTAAAATTAGTCGGGTAATGCACAGTGACGTGTTGTGATTTATCGATATCCACTACTAGGGAACTACGTGACCTACGTGAACGATAGACCACGTGGTTCAAATGCCTTACAGAATAGCAATTAGTAGTTTTGATGGGTTGTCTACTTTGGACGGTGGACAACTATAAACAGTTGATCACTTCGAACTGCCAAATTAGCGAATAAGGCTGCTGATCAGTTTGGAATTTTCGTTAACCCGACAAAATGCCAAGCAATCATTGTAGGTAGTCCCAGCCCCCCTAGCACGTCCACCAAAACACGATATGATAAAGCGGTTTATCGCGGCGAACAGTCAAATTGTCAACAACAATATTGTCCCATTTTGCAGTAGTGTAAAGGATCTTGGCCTTTACTTAGACGAGACGTTTAACTGGCAGTCTCAGGTCTCCAGCATCTCTCAACGGGTCACTGGGATTCTTCGGTTTCTGTACCGGCTCAAGAACTTTCTGCCACCCGATATTAAGAAAATGCTTGTTCAGACCTTGATCTTCCCTGTTATCGACTATGGTGATGTGTGCTATCTCGACCTGAATGCAGATCTGCTCAACAAACTAGACGGCTTCTGAATAACTGCATTCGGTTCGTCTACAATCTGCGAAAATACGACCACATATCTGTGCATCGGCAGCGTTTGAACTGGCTACCTATTCGGCAGCGTAGACTCGTTAGAACTTTAATTACCCTTTTCGCTTTTCTGAATGGTCCTAATTCACCCAGTTATTTAAATCCGCATTTTCAGTATTTATGTACGTCCCATAATCGAGATCTTCGGTCCTCATCCAATTATCTCCTTACATGTCCTGCTCACAGTTCTGAAATAATTCACTCTTCATTTTTCGTACAATCCATTCTTCTCTGGAACGCTCTGCCCTTAGATATTAAGGCTCGTATTAATAATTGCATCTCAAGTGTGAGATCGATCTTAAGATACTGTTTTTGACAGATGTTCCATACATTAAACGTCAAAACTGCAGCTTAAGATCGCTCTCAACTTTAAGACGCGTTTATTAATACGAGCCTTAGAAATCTGTCAACAGGTTAAGTTTCAAAAATAAACTGCGGAAACATGTACAACAGAACTGTATGTCATAACGTCGCTTTTTGTTGGCTGTATTATTCTTGCTACTAGTTATTGTTGGTGAATAATAATATGTATTAGTTTATTTTTTGTCATATTTATGTATTAGGTTTAATAATTTATGAATAATGATTTCGATTTGATTTTAATTTTGTTTTTGGGTACATCTACCACATTTGCTCTCTGCACCCCCCGTAGGTTGACTGGTAGAAAATGCCTCAGGCATTAAGTCCGCCTTTGTACACAAGGTATATAAAGCATTAATAAATAAAATAAATAAAATGTCCTGGGGCCTTATTCTGCTAGCGTTAATGCATTTGTGGCGTGTCAATAACGCTTCAATAGCATCGCTTTTTGAGACAGTTATTGTTGGTTAACCGAATACTAACTAAAACATTTGTAACTATTGACTTATCAAGAAATTGTAGTACAAATAAATTGTAGCAGAAAATGCGCATAAAAGCGACAAAAGCAGTTTTATTGAAACGCTATCACGACGCGACAACGACGTTAAGATTAGCGGAATTAGTTCCCTGGTCGTTGGTTTTAGTTGATTTGTTTACTGAAAAACTGATAATTTTTGGCTTTGGTGCCCGTTTTGTGTAGGCGACAGGCTGGAGTACTGTATGGCCCATACTGCCAGATGTGGCTTTGAGTGTAAAACCTAGTGAGTTATTATAAGCATGGGGGACCTTTCATTAGGCATAATGTTGTTTGTCATAAAGACGCTTGGCATAAATCACTAAGCATAATAATCGAAGGGCATAATATTAACGTCACATAATTATTTCATTGCATAATTTGTATAAGGCACAATTATCCAAAGGCATAATTTTATGAAGCATAATTAATGAAATCCCTAATTTCTTATGACATAATATTGTTAGTCCTAAAATGTTTTGCCATAATTTTAAGTGTCATAATTAATGATATCTCTAATATTTTGGGACATTTATTTATAATTAGAAATGATGTTATTTTAAAGGATATAATGTTTACTCTGTTTTACCTAACTTTTTATAATAACATTTCATATATTATTTTATTCAAATATGATACTCGAATCTTCTATATTTTCATTTGATATAATTTTTGCATAGTATATATATTGATTTTTTTATTTGAAAAAGTAATTCATTCATGCTACTAGTGACAGAAACGAATCGCTGCAAAACCGACTCCATGTAGTCTTGTTTGTCTTACCCCTAGAGTGTTATTCAAACCCGCGTAGGCGCGGAGGGGCGAGGCGGCCCGCGAGCTGAGGAGCAGGTGGTTTTAACGCTCGCCGCCGCGGCTGAGGATGGCCGGCGAAGCCGGCCAGCAATCCGAAGCTGCGGTGGTGAGCGAAAACCAATCTGCGACGATAAGCTCGCGTGGGACCGCCGGAGCCCCGCAGCGTCGGAGCCGTGACAGAAACCATGCATGTGCATGCTTGCTTGCGTGGTACATGCTTGCTTGCATTGTGCATACTTGCTTGCATGTTGCATGTTTGCTTGCACGTTGTATGCTTGCTTGCATGTTGTATGCATGCTTGCATGCATACTGCATGATACATTGCTGCATGCTTGCTTGCATGGATACTGCATGATATATTGCTGCATGCTTGCGCAATATAGTTTATGCCTAGAGAAATTCTGCGTAATCGTATTGTTCGTTGTGATTAATATGCTAAACATTATTTATGCTTTGAAAAATTATGCGTCAAGTTGTTCTGTGTTTCGAGTTTATGGGTTTTAATACTTATGACAAATGATTTTCTGCCACACAATATTATGCTTATTACCATTCTGCTTCCTGATTATTATGCGTCTTGACGATTATTTCAATCGAAATTATGGAATATGATTTTATGACAATAATTTTTATGCCTAGAAATAGAGAGCCATAAGCATGATTTTATGCATATATGTATGTAAACCTATCTATGAATGTTACCGTCACAAAGAATGTTTCCATTTTTCAATCTAGGCGTGCAGCTTATGGTGATGAAGCCGTAGGTTAGGTGCAAGTAAAGAGAACTGGCCACATTGTGCACTGTTAAAGCCAGAATAACATCAGAACACAAATAGATTCACTTTATCATTATACGGTCTAATATTGCATGGACTCATGCAACGGTTAGTCTCTCTCTACTCGTTTACTGTAGGTAGGATACAAGTCTCCCTGCCTGCCACAAAGAGAGTTTTTTTTTCATTGATTGTAGCACTAAACAAGAAAACATTCAACGATTTATTGCACACAAAGATATAGAAACAGAAATTTTTCAAAAACAACACAGATGTTACACACAGGCCGCCTTATCTATACTAATACTAATTTATACTAATATTATAAAGAGGAAAAATTTGATTGTTTGTTTGTTTGTATTGAATAGGCTTCGAAACTACTGAACCGATTTTGATGAAAATTGGTATAGGGATAGTTCATGACCAGGGGAATGATATAGGGTAATTTTCCTACGGGAAAATGTAAGATTCCCACGGGAAAACAAAAATAACGCGGACGAAGTCGCGAGCGGAAAGCTAGTAATATTATAAAGAGGAAAGATTTGATTATTGGTTTGTTTGTATTGAATATGCTTCGAAAGTACTGAACCGAGTTTGATGTAAGTTGGTATAGGGATAGTTCGAGACCAGGGGAAGGGCATAGGGTGATATTCCTACGGGAAAACAACAATAACGCGGGCGAAGCTATGAGCGGAAAGCTATTGCTAATAAGCAATCTCTTCCAGGCAACCTTGGACCAGGGAAATACATAAAGGAAATTAAAAAAAACACCATAATCTATTATGTAAGTTGGGCAAATAATATAAAAACAACTGTTGTCGAAATTTCAAGATCGCATTAACAAAACAAGCCGAACGTTTTGTAACTAAAAATTCAACATGGCTGAACGGTGCATTAGGTTCGAATAACGCATATGTGCAAGAATTGAGAGACGAAGGCGGATCGGAAAAAGCTTCGATTGTTGCCATAATGCGAAGCTCTAATACAAACGAGTAAAAGGTGATAAAGAAAAAATATTTCATGAAACCATCAATATGAAAAGTTTCTCTGCAGATGAAGCTTTGGCCCTCTACGGGGATTTGGATCTGTCAAAAGCTAGTACACATTTTTAAGATTTGGATGTCAAAAGCTAGTACTCATTTTTAAGATTTAAAATTTATAGAAAAGAACTTTTCCGTCATTATTATAACATATCGAGTATCTGACGCAAAAAAAAAACGTACTATCTGCCTGCTTCGAGTATTGAAGTAACAGACACAAGTGCTAAAGTAAAGCTACAAGATTTGCTGAATCATACTATTGGCCGTGTTTTGATGATAAAAGGTGTTTACAGACCTTCTCAAATACATCTCAGGTTTAGCGAATGGGGATGGGTTGGTTCATCGGGGCAAAGTGAATACAAACAACGATAAACTTTGAGGTAATATTATATTTAACTTTATAAATGTTGAGGGAAACATGTCTCCTGAATAAACAGACCTGAATAAAAGATTCTTGTAGGTCCACGCTCTTATAGTGTATTTTAGTCAACTATCACGTCAATTAGTGATATAATAACAATATTATATCATTATTCCTTTATAATCACCTTCATATTCTCGTAATAAGCAAACAATGAAAAGGAAAAAGTAATTTTGTATGGAAAAGTAGCGATTTTTTATTTCGTATATTTGTATGTGTAATAATAAATTAAATATATAAAGATTCTAGTATCATTTCATAGCCTAGATATTGGAGATCCCGTATGCAAAATTTTGTAGCCGTAGGTGTAGTAGAAAAAAAGTTGCAGATTTTTGAAACGCAACTCACGCTTTCATCCCATAGTGCGGCGCGCGGCGGCGGCGCGGCGGATAGTGTCGACTGACGTCACAGCCTGTCCGTAGACAGCGGCGGATTTAATAAAATCAGTTGATGCAAATTGGTTTATAACTTTACATCGGATGGACCGATTTTGGTGATTTAAAAAACATATTTATTTTGATACAACAAGGAATGTTACTATGTATGTTGTATTATGAAAAGCCATACCATTACGGGACCTCATTCCACAGGAGGGAAGACAAAACACCTCCCTGCGGGTAGCCTCTTGTGGACAGAAGTTCAATTGATGATTTGAGTAGAGATAATTATTAACAACCACCCTGTTGGAGAGCATTGTCTCTACCCACCTGGTTGTAGTCGGGTCTACATTTTATTTTTTAATTCCCTGACTAACATTGTTATAGGTGCGTTGTCAAATGCGCCCTCTATATCTAAAAATGCACATAGTGCAATTTCTTTGTCCTCGGCGCTTTTTCTATCCTGTCAGTCAAGCTGATCACCAGGCCTATTCTGCAACTTCGGTTGCTAACTAGAAGTGTCATTTTTGAAAGGAACTTAACATTCGTTACTGCTATAATTCTATAGTTCTATAAGTGAGAACCGTTTTTGGCTCATTGCGTAACTACTGTCACTACTATTTTAATTTGATTGCTGTTGGTTTTCCATGTAAATAAAAATAAAAATAAAATAAAATAATGATCGCTGCCGTAACACATAAGATCACTAAACCAGTAATGGATATAAAGTGCCTTTTAAAAAATGACAGTTCTACTTACTTACCAACCGTAGTTAGCGAATAGGCCTGCAGGGCCGTTTCGGTTGATTTGCCGCTACGGTAAGCGTGCTGGGTAGGATGAATAGGGTTTACAGTCAATACTGTTTCCATAATGTGTATATTTATAACCGTTTCCATGACCTTCGTAAGGAAGGATGAGAGGCTTATGGGCCTGTAGGACTTCGGTTGTGATTGGTCCTTCTTGCCCGCCTTAGGTATAAGTATGACTTTAACTGTGGTCCACCTCTCTGGAATATGTCCCCAGGCCAAGCTTGCCCTGAAGATTTTGGACCAGATGGGGAGTGAGGACGTTTGCTCCTTCTTTAAGTTGTGCAGGAAAAATGCCGTCGCTTGTTGGGCGCCCGACTCAAAATTATTTAGATATACTTACTTACATTAGTTTAAGCACTTAGTTATTAAGGTTAATTAAAAACTCAAAACAATTATAAAAATATATACCTACCTACTTAGATAGGTATACTCACATTAGTTTATGAACTTAGAGTTGATTATTTTATTTAGATATACTTACATTCGTTTAAGCACTTAGTTATTAAGGTAGTTTAAGAACTTTAGAGTTGATTATTTTTTGCTTTTTAGTTTTTTCGGTGGTACAATTTTTTGTTTAAAAGTTTTTAATCTAAGGTAATTTACAACAGAGAAATAAAAAAAAAACCTTTATCGCAAAACTTAGGTACTTGTGATCTTGTAGTATTGGTTTGGTACCTACCCGACTGTTTTGACATCATTAATTTGTAGATTGTGAGCTCATCACATTGTTTTAAAAATAACATAGGTTCAATTTTAAATAAACAGAAAACAATGATGCTATCTAAAGCTGTAAAACCAGAGTTTGTCTTATGTGCCTACTTATTAGTTGTATTGACACAAGTTTAGCTTTTACTCACATTTTATCGCGCTTAGGGCTAGTACACATACTATTCACACTATATTAATCTGTGACTGTGAGAATAACATGAATTTTTCACCTCACAACCTCAAAAAGATTCTGTTTATAATTCGAAAATCTGAATGCATTCGAAATTTGAGTGCATTCTGTCCGCTGGCGTGGATAGTTTTTAAAATTCGAACTTTCTATTCGACAATATTTTAACAGACTTCGAAAAAAGAGGGTCTTCTATGTTCTATGCACCAACTTTAATATTAAACTGTGATGTTGTATATGTTTCTTATATTATTTATGACTTTTTGGTGTTTTTAAAGTCGGTTTTATTTTTTAACTGACTTCAAAAAAGGAGGAGGTTCTCAATTCGATCCGTACGTACCTATGTTGTTTTTTGTGTATGTTACGCGATAACGCCGCCTTTCAAAATTCTTTTTGTTTTCGATAAAGTATACTTCTGGGGTGGTTCCAAGTTCACCAAAGTCAGGATCTGATGATGGGATCCCATAAAATTCAAGGGAAATCTTCAAATTTTTAGTTAAGTATGTCCAACGTGTTTTGTGTGTATGTTACGCGATTGCTCCGCCATTAGTAGTCCGAGTTTCAAAATTCTTTTTGTATTTGATAGAGTATACTCCTGGTGTGGTCCAAAACAGGATTCGATGATTGGACTCCATGAAAATCGAGGAAAACCCTAAATAATTAAGAGGAACAGATAAAGATGATTTAATTTTAGTAATATATAATATTATTAAATTCACTAAAAAGATTTCATTCACTAAAAAGATCAAAATAAAAAATAAAAACCGACTTCAAAAACACTTCAATATAGAAGTGTGATGTTGTCTGTACCAATTCTTATATTATTTTTAACATAAGTCGATTTTTATTTTTTGTAAAATGTTTTTTGTATTTTTTTTAAGGAACTACTTATTTCATGTCGTACGCCAATCGCCAACTTATTTTTAGAATAATTGCACTGGCTAGCAAGATCACAGCATGAAAAAAATTACCTCGTGACAGGCATAACAGTTTCAAAATATATTTTCAATATAACCAATTGTAGTAATCTTAGTTTAATTTTTAAAAATTATTAAATAGATAAGTACTTAGTTACTTATATTATTTATGCTGTTTTTTCCACTTAGCATTTTCCTCCCTGTAGTGAGGTGAAAAGTTGTGTGTGAGTAGATTACCTACTTTGCGGTGTGTTGGCTGTGTGTTTCGCTCGTCAACAAAGTTGGTACTTGACGGTGCTTAATAAGGGACACAGTCCCACATTCATCACGGCAGCCCGAAGTGAAGTCCTAGACATTACCCTCTGTACGTCGCGCTTAGTGAACCGCATTCAGGGATGGCACGTCTCGGAGGAGGCTTCACTATCCGACCACAGGTACATTAGATTCGACATAGCAGCTAAGCTTGACAAACAAATCGAATCCTATCGTAATCCTAGGCATACAAACTGGGAGGGCTATCGGGAGAGCCTGAAACAGAGCCTGGGGACAATACCAGCCGTGAAAACTGTAGAACAACTAGAATATGCGGCAGGGGCAGTATCCACAGGCATCTTAACAGCCTATGAGAATAACTGCCCCTACACCACCAGGGAAAGTAATCGTAAAGTGCCCTGGTGGAACAGCAAATTGCAATCCCTTAGGCAAAAAGCCCGCTCTCGCTTCAATAAAGCAAAAAGGGATGGGAATTGGGAAGCCTATTCTCGGACCCTAACGGGGTTCAATAAAGAGTTAAGGAGGGCGAAAAGGAGATCTTGGGGTAGGTTCTGTGACATGATCAACAGCACAGCCCATGCCGCAAGGATTCACAAATTGATATCCAAGGCGCCTCCTTCCCATATTGGCTTGCTTAGGAAGCCAAATGGGACTTTCACGTGCGACGCAAAGGAGACCTTAGAACTCCTAGCCCAAGTGCACTTCCCAGACTCGAGGGTAGATGAATCATCCGAGGAGCTGCGGTCATTCTCCAGGCCTAGGCCGAAAGTGGATGATTGGAGAAAAGCCTCTTTGATTATCGGCCCTCAACGGGTGGCTTGGGCTATTAACAGCTTCAAGCCATATAAGACTGCAGGTGAGGATGGCATTTTCCCGGCCCTACTACAACAGGGTAAGAATATCCTCCTCCCAGTCCTAGTGAGGATCCTCAGAGCTAGTTTAGCATGGGGGTACCTCCCAAGTCTATGGACTAAGGTCAGGGTTATATTTATTCCCAAAGGAGGGGATAAAGATAGGGCCCAACCGAAGTCCTACAGACCGATCAGCCTATCCTCTTTTCTCTTGAAAACCATGGAAAAGGTAATCAACCTATATGTAAGGGAAACGCACCTGGCAGGCGACCCCCTACATTTAAGGCAACATGCCTACCAGAAAGGAAAGTCAACGGAAACTGCCTTAATCGATCTGACCGATAGACTTGAACAAGCGCTCGAAGATAAAGAAATAGCCTTGTGTGCCTTTCTGGATGTTGAGGGTGCCTTCGATAACACCCCAACAAGAGTTATTGTACGATGTCTGCAAAACCGCGGCATCGATCAATTAATAATCTCTTGGATAGAGGCAATGCTCACAACGCGAACAGTGAAAACCACGCTGTTGGACTGCACATTAACCGCCAGGGTGACTAGAGGGTGTCCCCAGGGTGGGGTGCTCTCTCCACTGTTGTGGTGTCTGGTCGTTGACTGCCTTATCCAGGAGTTAAACAATGCGTACCTTCCCACTCAAGGATACGCAGATGACCTGGTGGTCCACATAGTTGGAAAATGTCCCTCAACTATATCAGGTCTCATGCAACTCGCTCTTAATAAGATCGAACAATGGTGCTGCCAGGTGGGGCTGTCTGTGAACGCCAGTAAAACCATAATAGTTCCTTTCACTAGGAGGAGGAATTTGCACTATTGAATTCTCTCAGAATGTCAAATACCTTGGAATCCACCTGGATCAAAGACTTAACTGGGGTATACATATAGGCAACATTATCAAGAAGGCCAAAGCAGCGCTAGGTATCTGCCGTAGGCTAACCAGCTCCAGGTGGGGACTGAAACCTAGTCACCTTCTCTGGCTTTACACCGCTGTGGTAAGACCTATGGTTAGCTACGGGTGTATAGCTTGGTTTAAGCAGACTGCAGTAGGGACCACCATAAAGGCCCTGGAAAGCCTGCAAAGATGTGCCTGCTTGATGATTACGGGGGCTATCTCATCTTCTCCCATCCTTGCAATGGAGGCTATTCTGAACCTCCCACCACTCCACCTGTTCATACAGGGGGAGGCTAGGATGGCAATGCTCCGAGCTGTGGAGGGGGGCAGATCGAGATGGAAATCCCAAACCATGAGGAAGCTACAGGGCAGCCTAATGGTTAATCCTGTCATGGCAATGCCAGCCGATGCCATGATTGAAACTTTGGAGTTCAAGAAGAACTACAAGGTCATGATTCCTAATAGGGATGAATGGGACAAGCAAGTCCCTGAGCCCTTTAGGAAAGCTAACCAGACATGGTACACTGATGGCTCTAGAAAAGAGGGCCAGTCAGGTGCAGGTGTCTTCGGAGGTAGTGCGAAATCCAGGAGAACCACGTGCCTGGGCGCATATGCCACCGTATTCCAGGCAGAAATGTATGCCATTATCGACTGCGTTCACGCAAACATGTCGAATGAGGGTAAGAACATCCTCATCCTGTCAGACAGCCAAGCTGCTCTAAAAGCGCTTGATGCTGTAGAATTCAAGTCCAAAATCACCTTAGAGTGCACGAAAGCCTTGAATGAATTGGGGACCAGGAACTCGGTAATGATTGGCTGGGTTCCAGGCCACTCCAATATCCGAGGCAATGAAATTGCCGACGAACTGGCGAGGGCTGGTTCCGAGAGCGCTCTCATAGGACCAGAACCAGCTTGTGGCATTTCGAGGGGGATTAAAAAGAGAGTCCTCAGAGATTGGGTACAAACACAAGCCCGACTCCAGTGGGCCCATTCCCCTGGACTACTGCACTCGAAATTGCTCATTAGGGAATTTTCACCTGGAGTTGCAATACAAAACCTCCAACTAAGCAGGGGCCAATTAAGGGCGCTCACTAGAGCCCTAACTGGTCACTGCAAACTCAACAAACATCTGCATAGAATGGGCCTGACTAATGTTCCCACGTGCAGATTTTGTGGTGAGGATGAAGAGACACCATTTCACATTCTTTGTGAATGTCATGCTCTCATCCACACAAGGAGCCGAGCTCTGGGTGGACCTAGTCTGCCACCACATGATGCGAAGGCTCTGTCTCCAAAGAAGGTTATTGGCTTTTTCAACGCCGCGGGCCTATTTGGAGACCTTTAAAATAGAGGGGTCGGCCACAATAGATCTGTACAGGTCGCAGTGGCCCGCTGGGGGACGCCCCTCCGTCGCCCCTAGTATCCCCTCGAACTCCAGATAGATAGATAGAAGTTCGTACTTTTGAAATCCTCGCTACACAGTGTTGCCGTTTGAAGGAAAAAAAATACACTAAACTGTTGTGTACATTCTGCTAGATTTTAAGAAAATCGAATGTTGAAAATGCGCTAAATTCCACCAATAATTTTATTTTATTTATTTATTTTAGGAAGACTATCGACTATAATATTTAACACATAGAAAAGCAGTGAATTTAGCAGTGAATGTAAAGGTAGATACTTACTTGAAATAAAAAAAAATGTGATTTATTTAATAACAATACTATTACATCGACCAAAATTACTAAAATCTACCAAATATAATAATTCCATATACCCAAAGCTGGGCATTAACTCGTTAATCCGTTAATCGTTAATTAACGAAGTTAACATTTCTATTAACGGATTAACTTTTAAGTTAACTTTAAAAAATGTTAACGGACTCGTTAACTTCCGTTAAATTATCCTAAGTCCGTTAATCGTTAATCCAGTACCTACTATTTACCAAAAAGATACCGCACAGGCACTGCGCCGTGTCGCGAAAAACAATGACAGCGAGGCAGCATCGCGAGTAACAATGATGTTGAGGAAGATTTTTTTTAATTCTGTTACTCAGTGTAAAGAAAATCCTCAGAGCCACAAATCATTAAAGGCTAAAGCTCAATTTATCGTCAAAATGTAGCTAGACACGAAATCCAAAGACTCTTTTAATGATGCGGCATTCCTCGGGAAACAGATATTTATAAATCTGTTTATTTATTAAATATAATACTGCTATACCCTCGAGCGCTGCAGTTGAACGTCTTTTTCCCACCGGCAAAGATATTTTAACGCCGAAACGAGCCTCACTCTCAGACGATAACTAGAACATACTAATGTTCATGAAGGGGAATATGAATATCCACATTGTGCCAGATGATTAAATTACACACTTTTATTTTTAATATATTTATACACTGTCTTTTTTTGAACCTAACCTATTAACTTTCAGAACCCAAAACAACAGTTTTTGTAAGCAGATCACTAACGCAACGATATAAAAAATGCAATTTTTATCACGTGTTAACGGATTAACGATTAACGTTAACTTGCGTTTAATCTTCCGAAAAGTAACGCCTTAACGTTTAACGAAGTTAATTTTTTTAGTAACGGATTAACGATTAACGAAGTTAACTATTTGATTAACGGTGCCCAGCTATGCATATACCATCGTCGTTATCATTACGTGATGGTGCTGATGGTGTGCCTTTAACAATAAAAACTGACCCAACTGTTGTTTCTATTTGTTAGTTGTCAACTACGATCTAAAATAATTAAAATCTACCTACAAATCTACACAAAAGCAGCTCAGCTCGTTCTCTTTTAAAAAAGTTTGTTTTTATGTTACAGTTATTACATTTTCGTTGATTTAATTCGTAAAGTGAAATGATCCATTTAAAGTTGAATTGAAATGTTTGATGCGATGTGGTGCGATATTTTTAGGTATACGACATATCGAAGATCGACGATATATCTACAATAGATTTCATGGTCGTAATATCGAATAGCATTGAATCGCTATATTACATCGATACGAAAGCATCCCTAAAAACAATGGTAGCATCAAACATTGTGTCCAGGGGCAGAAGTCTCTTCTCGACATATATAACGATCGTAAACTTTGCGATTTATGTCGATAATATGTAGTGTCTTTTCTAGCTAATTCATCAAAATATGATAAGAATCTAAAATTGGGAAAAGAAGACAAAATTATTTCTTATATTAGTACAACAATATGCTTTATTCAGTTACATATTACTTAGCAGATTATTGTCTAAGAAAAAATCTATTACAGGCGCTTATAATTTGTTAGCCATTGCGCCGTGAACATGTGCCGACTTCCTTTTATAAAGGAGTAATGCATGGACTGCGTCTGTCAAATTGTAAGCGATCGCGATTAGCCATCGATTAGCCCTCAGAACAATCACTACAGATTAGCCCATTAGGCGCTACATCGAAAATTAATCAAACAATGGGAGGCGTGGTCTATACGTAAACGCGGGGCGCCCCCCGTGCTGAAGTAGCTAGTCTTTATATCTATGAAATCAAAGTCGTGAATGCGCTGCGCCCGCATGCAATCAGGTCGCTTAGAAATTATCGACGTAAGCGACAAAATACAAATTATTTAATTAAAAAATAACTATAATGATTAGAAAAAAATGCTTTTACACGATTCTGAATAATGATGATGTCTACTTATTTATGGAACTTTTTAATGAATACCTAATACCGTTTACTAGTAATTCTGAATTTTATTATTTTTAAGAGGTAATTTAAAAAAATAAAATGTATCGAGGCAAAATCTTTAAATCGCGTTTCCGTTTTTTGGCGTTTCTAGCTAAAGATACAAAGAAAGAAATATTTGAGTTTCAGATCTGTAAGATCTCTCAGTGACCTATGACATTACATTAAAAATAACCAATATTTTCGACATAGTGCCCTGAGTAGTGCCCTAATCAAATCAACTCATTTACTCATTACTTTTTTTAACGTTTTACGGCTCTGACTTTTACCTATTGGCATAAATCCAGATCTTCAATTTTCCACCAGATTCCACTAAATAATTTTAGCGCATTGTTTTGAGAAAAGAATGCGCTAAGGAGCCTAAAATTGCGCCAAATCTAGTGCGAAAAGCGCTAAATCGGTAACACTGTCGCTACAACAGGATTTAATGCTTTACTTCGAGCGAGTTACCTACTTTCGCCACAGATAACATAATACTAGCTTTAGCGTCAAAAAACAACTTTGCAGCCATGCATAACAAATAACTATTTCAAATTAAGTTCGATAGGTCATACAAAATACAAAATCATAAATAAAATAGTGATTATGTATAGTGGTTCTAGCTTATACCCAATGGTAAGTGGAAGTGAAATTCAAATGCGATGATAACTAGTGCAGGAGAGATAATCCACGCTGCACTTGCCACCTTCACCTTGCTGACATGTAAGATACTTCCTTACGCCTCTTTTTACTTTTTAAAGTAAAAAGAGGCGAAAGGAAGAAAATCGAAGAGGAAGTAAATTGTTCGACATAGAAATGAGTTGTAAACTGAGTTCGCGTTGTAATAGTAGCCACAGTACGAGTATGCTGTGATAATACACACCAGTACCTGTAGTCCTTAAAAAACAGGTGGGATTAGGAATCTTTAGAATACTCGCCATGATAAAGGTGATAGGACTCGCTTAGTGACGTAATATTGCGACTTATTTGTGGTAGTTCGGGATTATTACAGTCCCCACGTTATAAAAAGCCTGTTTTGACTGCTGCCATCTCAATAGTTTATCCGTCAGTTTTGACAGATAAATTATGAGGATGACAGCTACCTCTACATCGTCAATGATGCGTGTTGCGCGCCGCTGCTGTCAATGTTTTGATCACTCCACGTTTGTAGCAGATATAGATCAGTAATGACTCTCTGTGGATTTCTCAAAATCTCTTGGATCTGTGATTAAGAAGATATTATTTACACATTTACACAAAAGGGACATCAGAGTCAATGGTGGTAGGCAATCTGTGGGCACAGATTAAGTATTAGTTACTACGTAATCGTAGTGTTACGCCGATGGTATAAGAAACTTCCGGCGTGGTTTTCTTGACCTTAGAAGCGTTTTCAGCAGCCTGAAAACGCAGTTCAGCGCGTTTCAGGAGGTGCTCTACCACATACTAGAATATCGAAATTTTACCCAAGTTGCCATTGTTGGCGCCTGAAATTTTCAGTATCAAACCACACCATAACCTGAAAACCCGTTTTTAGGCGTTTTCAGGACCCCTTATGGGCCTTTGAAGAACACTTCGATATATGACTAAATTTTCAGTAGCAGTGAGTGAGATAGCACGATAAGAAAGAGACAAAAATAGTGAGCACCTTCCAGAGATAAAAGATAGATCGAGATGCATCTAGAAACTTCTAAACGTGCTGACTGACAGAGATAGAACACGCTCACAGATACAAACATAATCGGGAATGCGATGGAACTTTCTAGAAAGACAAACAATCGATCGGCTATGGAATGTTCTAGAATAGAACCTTCCCGAATGCCTCGAATGTTCACCGGTCCTACTGTAGAAGCGCGAAGGCGGTACCACGGATCTTTCGAGAAAGAAAGACAGACAATCGATTGGGTACAAAATATTCGAGAATAGAACATTCTCGGATGCCCCGAATATTCGCTGGCCCTACTATATTATAAGCGTGTGGGCGAATGCGGACGGGCAGGTAACGTGCTTTCCAAGAGAGCAAACCGAGCGGATCAAGCGATACAAAGTGACTTGAAGCGATCATCTGCGAATTGAAAGCGTGTTATAGTCAAGTGTTGTGTGCCAATAGTGCTTATAGTGGTTTTCGGTGTTAAGTGAAGTGACTTAATTAGTGCTTAATTAAATGTTATCTCATAATTGTCGGTGTTTCGCAATTTTCTATTGAACACCCACCCCACAAACTTAACAGTAGGTAGGTTACGTACATTTTTTTGTATTTTTAATTCATTTCGGAAGACAAAGGGTTTCAAGTTGAGGAAGACAAAGAGAATGTAGCCATGTGTAATGAATCAATTTTTAACCGACTTCGAAAAAGGAGGAGGTTCTATGTTCAGGTGTGTTTATTTATTTTTAAGGTATGTTCACCGATTACTCCGCCATTTGTAGACCGATTTTCAAAATTCTTTTTGTAATCGAAAGAGTATACTTCCGAGGTAGTCCCATTGTCACCATGTCATGATCTGATGATGGGATCGCATGAAAATCGAGGGAAACCCTTGAATTTCATAGGCACGTCATCGTATCTTCACCGATTACTCCGCCATTTGTGGACCGATTTTCAAAATTCTTTCTGTAATCAAAAGAGTATACTCCCGAAATGGTCTCATTGTCACCATGTCATGATCTATTAATGGGATCCCATAAAAATAGAGGAAACCCTTGAATTTCATACGCATGTCTAACGTGTTTCTTGTTTTTGCTGAAGATATTCAGGTATTTGCATCTGGTAGTCATCATATCATATTACTGAAAGTTTTTGATAGGTTAGGAGTTCGCGAATAATTCTTTCAGTACTTTTTAGAGTGAAAGACGTTTTATTTTAAGTTATTCAGGGTGTGCCTTGGCTCAAATTCTAAAACGCATGTATTATTAAATTAAAAAGATAAAAAAAAAATATTTTTACAAAAAAATAAAACGACTTTCCAACATACAAACACCAAAAAGTCATAAATAATGTAAGAATTCATACAACATCACAGTTTTATATTGAAGTCGGTGCCAAGCAATAATCACAGTTGGACTGCATAGATTGGACACTATGCAGTTACGACATTATTCAAATTGGACTTGATTATTCAGTTTTGACATTATTAAATACAAGCATGGTCGTTGGTCATTTTTCAATTTGGACATTATTATAGCAAGTCGTTGGCAGACAAGGACAAGCATACTGGCCGCCTGATGGTAAGTGATAACAGTCACATATAGTATACAGTACATGTGATTGTTGTGAAATTCGCAGATTGCAATGCAACCCCCACAAGAACCACAGTGTACGTTGCCAACTTGTGACATACGAGTAAGCGCGAACGCACACGGCCGATTATCGGTGACCGACTTTTTGACGGTGGAAAATGAAACATATGGAGTTGTACGTTGCAACCATTGATCGAAGCGACCAAAACGCATGAACGATCGAAAAGTGGGCCGGTGAAGAACTGCTCAATCGCGACTCGTGCAGTTCCTTTCCATAGTGAGTGATTAGCTGTCGGCACGTAAACATGACGAAGTGCGCATTCAAAAGTTGTGGTAACAATAGCCAGAAACGACAGAAAAAAGACGGGATTTCATATTTTGCGTAAGTAACTCATTACACATCTTATCATGTATTCAAATATTCGATTTATATGTAAAAACCAAACAAAAACAATTATTTTAATCATAAACATGTCTCTTCGCGTCAGTGTCAGTAGGTACATCACAATCGTCTCGCTCGCACGGGCGGCGTATCACGTTGTGTTATCTCATTCATGCGTTGGAGCGACAACGCGATAAGCAATTTCAAGCATTAAGTTTGAGAGTATAAAGTTGATATTTTCTTGTAGCAATTACTAAAACGTCGTTTGATCTGTGGCTAGGTATGAAATGATGTAACTTCCCACGGTTGTACTTGAAATAGTTGCCGTAATAATGCAGAATAAGGTTAAATTTGATAAATACGGTACTTTCTTTAGGGTAATTTTCATTCGGGCGTGCATATCGTCGGCTTACTGCAAGAAGTCATTATACAGCGTTAGCTTTGATTAGAGAAATGGCTTAGTGAAGTTCGGATAGAAAAATAGTCATAATGTAAAAACATAAAGGATACTGTACAAAAACAAAATGCTAATTTAAAGATCCAGGTTTTATTAATCAATTTTAAATACTGACACTTCGAAACATGATATTATATTTTTTTAAAAAGCAAAACATGTAATTAATGGCTTTAGCCTTAATTCAAATAAGAACAAATCGACATGTAATGAGTTCTTATAACTCGAACGAATTTGGATTAAGTTATATTAACTTCAAAAAATAATATACAATAATAATTAAATCGTGAAACTTCGTCACATTTAAATAAATTAATTTAAAACTTGCCATCAAACAAAATTAAATCATCCTCGTTAATTATATTATTTAATTTGCATTCGGCAAACGAGAAATGAGCTTTTTCAAAATTAACATCTTCCTGTCCCGTTTTATTATGTGGTATAAGCTTCCCGCGTCTGTCTTGTTGACCTTCAAAATTTCCACTTTGACTTTGATTGTCTGGAGGACTGCACGGATGTGGACATTTATAATGACAGGGTTGTGGAAGCTATACTTACGGTGGGTGCAAAGCTTTGCAAAATGGGTCTTTCCTTACTAATTTTGAAATAAATTTGACAGCTATGTCAACTAACACAGTGATAAGTTGATTTAGCTTTCAGCAACTCAATTCATAGTTAACATTAGATTGACAGCTTGTTAGTTAATTTTATCGCTGAACAGCCTTTCAGAAACTGGGTGTAAGTGATTCTTTGCAATTAATTACTTCTTGCAGTGAGCCGACGATATTCAAGTATATATTTATCAGCGAGTACAAATGTACGTATAGTCGATTAGGTGACAGATTTCAAGCGCGTTTTTGTATGAAGCGCTCTATCTACGTTTGGTAGTAAATCAATGGTTACAACGCACACGAACTACAAAAAGTCGGCCGTAAAATTAATCGGTGAGTCCCGGCCGGCCCGATCGACCGACACTGACTGACAGTCGGCCGCGTGCACTGGCTTGGTAGGGGTGTCAATATCGATATCTCTTTTTTAAAATTCCTTGGCAAAAGTTTTGTTTATTTATCAAGGATTAAGTTTAAACGTTTGATGTTTGTTACATTAAATTGTACGAAACTGTTATTAATTTTAATCTCTGTTATGTATAATAAAATCGTAGGGGTACAAAAATCTGTAATTGCGAAATATTAAGAAAAAAAATACATAGGTCGCCTTAAAATCATTAGCAGAACACGATAGAATAGTTTAAAAAATGTTTGTTTGTTTGTCTGTTTGTCCGGAAAGATTTCCGAAAGTACTGGACAGAATTTGATATGGCTTACACCACAATGCTTAGAATTTTCCGGAAGAACATTTTGGAAACGGAAGGGGCATAATTTTATTTGTTTCAATTCACTTTTTATTTTTATTGAAAAAATACCATATAAAATTTTCGAACAATGCTTATGTAGAAAATCAACATGGCGCACGTGAAATTATTTTGACAAGTCTGTTAAAAATCTTTTCTTTTATTGGCTGTGCCCATCTGGTTGATTCCTCTGTAACTCCATGATCAACCCTAGATGTGCACGCATCTCGATTGCCACCGACAAAATGACTGCCGTGCCGTGTGTCGGTGACAAAATCGGTGGAAAAAGTCGGTGAAAAAGTCGGCCTACAAAAAGTCGGCCGTGTGCGTTCGCGCTAAGTCTCCTTAGACAAAAGCCACACGCTTATATTTCCGCAGTCGTACCGCAGAAAAAATATATGGAGATGACATCAGCTGCAGAAAAAAGTAGCATGAGATTGTCACAAGATTGTCATACATGTCCATACATTTTTTCTGCGGAATGACTGCGGAATAATAAGCCTGTGGCTTTTGTCTAAGTTGGCTGATGTAAAGTCACGACAGCCAGTAATTTCACTGCCAAATCTCACCCTTCAAACCGGAACACAGCAATGCAAGCACTGCTGCTTTGCGGCAGAAATAGGTAAGACGGAGGTACCTAAGCAGGTCCCTTGGTACAGAGTCTCCCTCCGGTAAAGGAAGGTTATTTAAATCCAATTAGTGCCAAAGAAATAGCTACCATTGTATACTCTGCACTATCTGTGACACAGACAGCTTGCGTGATAGCGTGGGTCGTCGAAGTGGCTGCATGACTCCCATGAGTCGGGGGCGTGCTGCCGCTCCAGCAGCTCATTGGTTGGCGGCTGCGCGTCAGAGCCAACGCTGAAAGGATTACCCCTATCTTAGTGTAAGGTGTTCGCTTATTTACATTGTTTAGGTGCGAACGCATTGAGTGTTTACTATGAATCATGATTTTAAATACAATGTTCATAATGAATTTGCTATTTCTATAAAAGTTCAAGTATTTCTGGCAGATTTGCGAGAATATTTCTGATTCGTTAATTACATTTTTCTTCATCGGTCCGGTCGAAGGAATAAGGTCTTAACTTATGCCGGTTTCAATATTCTATCTATCTGTGGATTTGGTTACTAGCGATAGGCATTTGACATTAGCTCTATACAAAATACGTCAAAATTCTATCTCCAGTAAGCAAATCCACAGATAGATAGGACATTGAAACCGGTCGTTGACCAATTTCATGTGACCGTGTGCTGTGCCCAAGTAGCAAAAAAGTCCTATAATGAAAATTATAGGACTATCAAGACTAATACAACTCTTATACCAGCACTGGCAACGACTTCTATTCTTATAATAGCATTCGATAAGCTTTGATATACTCAAGATTACTTGTTTTAAAAACTACGGCTTATAGTACACTACAGGATTAAGTTATAAATCTTGTTATACTCAAGATAACTTGATCTTATGAGTAAGGTTTATAGTTCACTACAAAACTAAGTTTAAAGACTGTTATAGGACATATGTGCATGTAGCAAGACTAATAGTCTTTGTAAAATGTCTGATTCTGTAGTAGCATTTAGTGAGAGTACTAGATTTTATTACATACTTAGGGGAGACCGTAATAAGATTGTGAATATATAGACTTGATCAGAACTATTATAAAAGTAAATGTAAAATGGAGGCGGATAGTTCTTATTACAATTGAAATAAGCGCTTTTATGCTTATAATAGTCCTAACACGCTCTCAGGCGAGGACTTTTTTAAATATGGCGAATATTAGATAAATTATATTTTTATAAATTTATTTATACAATTGTGTAACGTTCGATTTATAGAGGCGCATTAAAAATAGTATAAAAATAGCATATATATCAACATTGAATATTACTTCCCAATGATTTCACACCCTATATCTATTGACATTCTCACAAACTATGCTGTCATGAATGGTAATATTAAAAGTTATGTTAAATGAATCCTGTAGTTATTTAAATTTCAATTTCAATGATCGCTCATGATAATAAACATAAACGCATATGACAAGTTTTAGAAAATATACTTATAACCAATAATGAAGTATATTACTAGGACATTTTAAACAAAATTTGTTTAGTAAAGAGCTTATATGAGACGCTTATAGAAGTTATCATACTTATAAAGATTGTGTGTCTATAATTATTAGACTCATTATACTTCTCTAATGCTATTACAAGTACATTATGGAAGTTAATAACATTCTGTAAGTTGATTATACGATTGTTATAAAAGCAAAATGCTCCTATAAGTGTGCCCAAATCCAGGGTTGTAACAAACTATAAGTATCTTATAAGCTTGTCTTATAGATAATCATAAGCACATAATTTGCTAGTTGGGTGGTCACCGCTGTGTTTAATACCAAATAACGTATGGAAAAAACCTCACATCTATACACCAATTATACTTTCATACTTATTACGTCCCTTTTTTCTTTTTCCTTCAACTTTTCCTTCTAAAATTGTCTTAAAGAAGTTATCGTGGCGAATCAAGTGGCCAAGCACCTTTCCTCTTCTATTGTCTATAGATTTCAACAACTGTCTTCCCTCGTTGACCAAAAGTAACACTTCCTCGTTTGTTTTCCTTTCTGTCCAGTTAATCCTCTCCATCCTCCTCCAACCTCCAACACCACATTTCAAATGCCTCCAACCTTTCTCTTTTCCCTTTGCGTCAACGTCCATGAAAAAGGGGACGGCCGAGAAGAACTTTTTTCGATCAAGTGAAGGAAAAAGTGGGAGTCGTGACGTATCAAGAGGTCAAAAGCCAGGCGGAGGATAGAGAGAGGTGGCGATTGCTCCACCGACAAGAGCAATAAATAGCTCTTAAATATAAGGACTTATTACGTGAGCATGCATTTTGAGGTGGAAATTATGGTCCCCATGCCCACCCCCCTCATTTGTATTCGCTAATGACACCGCTCTCAGTTGGTTTTTAGGGTTCCATGGTAAACAAGGAACCCTTATAGTGTCGTCATGTCTGTCTGTCTGTCTGTCCGCGGTTGTACTCAGAGACTTATTAGTACTAGAAAGCTGTAATTTGATATGGATATGTATATTAATCAAGCCTAAAAAGCGGTAGAAATTATTTTATATAATTATTTTTTTAAAACTCTCCAAATGATCATGCTTGGCGCCGATTTCAATATAATCAACTGTGATGTTGCATGTATTCTTATATTAATACTAGCTTTTGCCCGCGGCTTCGCTCGCTTTAAATTCGGGGTAACACCGAAGATTAAAAAAAAATGATGCACGATTTTTTTGTTAGTCACAAATAGTTCGCATACCAATTTTTATCTTTCTACCTTGAAAATTGCGGAATGCTCCATACAAACGTACACCCCCCATTTTATGGAAGTGGGGGGGTTAGAAAGAGACAAAAAGTAGCCTATGTCACTTCCCATCCGTTCAACAATCTCCACTTAAAAAATCACTTCAATCCGTCGCTCCGTTTTGCCGTGAAAGACGGACAAACAAACACACACACACACTTTCCCATTTATAATATTAGTATGGATTAGAAATTCAGAGTTCGTCTGTCTGTCTGTCAATACCCTTTTTCTCAAAAGCACGTAGATAAAAAACTCGGAACTACGGTGTCCTTTGGCTGTTAAACTCCGCCTTATTACAAGCATGAACTAAAGTTAGTCATAGTTTAAACCAGGACTAAGTTGACGCTGTCTCTATCTATGTATATTGATACAAGTGAAAGCGCACTACTATTAAACCAAGACTAACTTTAGACCAGGTTTAAACCAGGTTTTGTATAAGACCGGTAAAGTCAACGCGTCATATTTATATCCCATATTTTGTGTTTTCAGAAGGAAATCAAACAAAACCTATAGGGCACTTCTTGTTGCCCTAGAATCATGAAATTTGGCAAAAAGCAATGTCCAATTAATTGTTCATGTCCAATGATAAAAATATAAATCTTATTCCTTCATCCTGTACAAATCTCAGATCTAACAATATCTCAAAAAATATATCGTTTTAAGATAGTGTTTATAGTAAGTATATTTGTGAGTGCTTCCCCTAATCATTTTATCTGACACTATCTCGACGGGATAACATTTAGATATCAAAAATACGAGTAAATACCTATTTGTACTAGTGTTACCTTCATTTGAATTTATTAAAAGAGTAATAAATCAAATCAATATCTTCATCGTTTCAACTCACAATAAGTACGTCTAGGGTTACCAGACAGTATCTATGCCAATATAATTCTGACAAAAACCCTCTTTCCTAATGAAAAGTCCTGGTTGTGTTAAATAACTGCAAATGTAGGAACCTAATCATAGGCGTATATAGAGGGGGGGGGGGGGGGGAGGATAATAAGTAAGGGGATAGATAACAATGAATATTCTTATTGTGAATGAGACGGAATACATGTACATGACAAGGAATTATAAGAGAAATAATTTAACCGATTAAACTAGCCAAATTAGGTACAGTAAGCTCCCATTCAAGCTTTACACCGCCACTATTAAGAGCGATATAATAGATCGAACAGTAAAGCTTGATTAGGAGCTTAGTTAATATCGTTGACTGTACTAAACAAATCTCTACTGAACATCGGTTATCAACAGTGACCACTATAATAAAGTTTTACTGTAAGTACTTGCATACATGTTTGCGTTGTTGTTCCAAATTTTGCGGTTCGTCACCGCCTGCTGGGTTCGCCGACCCAGCCAGACAGGTTTTGCAATGCATGTGAATAAGTCATGTCAAGGAAAAATACGGACCCAAATTATACACAATCAAATTAAAACCTGCAAGAGGTTATACATTTTTGAAACTTACATTTTATTTTTCGGATTAATTTAAGTTTGATGTAGCCTGCGTCCTAGGGTGGCTTCATGCTTGTGACTATAGGCATAACTCTATAGGAGGAGCACATGTGATTTTTTAATTTTTTTCAATCGATACTGTGGCGAACTCCCTTCTCAGTCGCGCTTTGTTTGTAGTAATCGCACAGTAATATTTAATTTTCATGTTTGGAATACGATCGTTGCGTTTACGAGGATTGCTCCATGTCTTTTGTTTCGGGCCTTTATTCGGCAAATGGCTCTAGTCTATTATACACTTATTATACATATTGTCTATACTGTCTTTACAATTTGCGGTCTATGTAATTGTGTACATACACGCTTGGCAAAAGTGTACATGATCACTTTAAACGTTTCCTCGAATTTACTGGTATTCGTAATACCACATCCTAACTTGGTGACAATTTGATCTGCTCTTTAGAATAAAAAAATAACAAAATGAAGATTGGTTCACAACTAGCCGAGTTCTCCATCAATATACAAATAAAATATATAGATACAGTCGAACATAGAACCTTCTCCTTTTTTAAGTCGGTTTGTGTGTGTGTGTGTTTCACTTAGACTAGTTTTAACAAAAAATTAACCGACCAAGTGCGAGTCGGACTCGCCCATGAAGGGTTCCGTACGATTTATGACGTATTAAAAAAACTATTCACTAGATCTCGTTCAAACCAACTTTCGGTGGAAGTTTGCATGGTAATGTACATCATATATTTTTTTTAGTTTTATCATTCTCTTATTTTAGAAGTTACAGGGGGAGGGGGGGGGGGGGACACACATTTTACCGCTTTGCTTAAGTGTCTCTCGCGCAAACTATGCAGTTTAGAAAAAAATGATATTAAAAACCTCAATATCATTTTTGAAGACCTATCCATAAATACTCCACACGTATGGGATTGATGAAAAAAAAATTTTTGAGTTTCAGTTCTAAGTATGGGAACCCCCAAAATTTATTGCTTTTTTTGTATTTTTGTGTGAAAATCTTAATGCGGTTCACAGAATACATCTACTTACCAAGTTTCAACAGTATAGTTCTTATAGTTTAGGAAAAAAGTGGCTGTGACATATGGACGGACAGGCAGACAGACATGACGAATCTATAAGGGTTCCGTTTTTTGCCATTTGGCTACGGAACCCTAAAAACCGCCCAATTGCGACTTGGACTCGCGCACCGAGGGTTTCGTACAAACTTCTATAACTTCATAACATGTGCATATTTCCCATTTTCAGATTTTCTCCTTAATATGTGCTATAAAACCTTGTTTCTTGCCAAGTTTCATGATTCTAGGTCAACGCGGGAAGTACCCTATTTATGTTGATTCTCTTGAGAGTGTCGAAATATTATATTGTCATTTTAAACAAATGTTTTTTTTTTACTTTAACTTACAACCAATACACACAACATGATATTTTTTAGTTTGAAGGCGGAGGTTCTCAATTCAACTGTATAGGTACATTTTTATGTTTATTGCACGATTACTCCGCCAATTATAAACCGATTTTCAAAATTCTTTTTATATTCGAGAGAGTATACTCCAGAGGTAGTCTCATTGTCACCAAGTCAGGATCTGGTGATGGGATCCCAGGAAACTCGAGGAAAATCCATAAGCAAGTCCAACTTGTTCGATATTATCTCTCAAGCTATTTAGATATTTGCGTCTGATAGTCACTTAATCATGTACTTTCACTTCTATAAATAAAGAGTTGGTGGTTGTTTTACAATTTTTGCGCTTAAGTTGTAGACCATAATATTTATTAAAATATTTAAGCTTTCGCTCTAATATTTTCTTACGCAAATCCTTGCACACCCCACAATTAGTGCGGAATCTAAGGTTGTCGGCAACACCAAGTACTTTAAAGGGTCTGATTGGCAGTTTATACTTATTGCATCATTCTTGATCTTGTCTCAATTATGTCTTGCGGCTTAATAAAAACTATTATAGTTGAATGATAAAATGGGTGGTAATAATGATGATAGAAGATAATTACGAGTTAAACATAATATTGTATTACTTCGCAAGAACTCTTTTAAGGTGCAAGATTTAAACAATAGTGAAACAGAGACACTGCTGTAGCAGCGTATACCTAAGTTATTATGGCGAGGGGGCAAAGATCTAATTAGCTACTACAGTGGGCCAATCACACTAATTTTCAGTTCGAACGGACCGCAAGTTTCAAATTCTAATCCAGTTCTAATTACAATTCAACTATGGACAAAATTGGTATCGCGCTAATTTCTTCATGAGAGTTAACACTAGCAAGACCGAAATTTTGAACTACCTATAAAGACCAAGTGGGGTCAAATGACTCATTCATGGGTTGTAATGTTTTATTCGTGTATTATGGTTTTAAGTTTTATTGATTAACATCTAATAGTAAATAAAAGAACTTAATAGTAATTAAACATCTATCTCGTGATAAAAAAATGAAAATATTAGGCACATTTTTGACATTTTAGCTCCTTGTTTACATTACAAGAGCCACACAAAGGCTTTTTACAACTAATACAAGATTTATTGGTTTTGTTCCTGCATTTTTGCACGTAACACCGTTTTCTCTTTCCACTACGTTCTTCTTCAGGCTCTGGGGGTATGCTATTATCGGGCTGTGAAGTAGATGGTATTATCAAGGAGTGGGTATCTTGGCCGACTAACTCCCTTGCCAAGTCAAGAATGAACTTTTTTCTACTGATTTTTTTCTCGGATAGTTTTTTGTACAAAATCCAAGAATTAATTGCTGCCAAATCCAAAATATTATAAAACACTTGCACGGGCCAACGACGAGAAGGTGCTTTGACACTATATTTCTTGGCCATTTGATCAATAACGTCTACTCCAAATTTCGTAGCATTGTAAAACTTCACCGTGTTCGGCTTCTTTTTTGCTTCTTCTGGATCAACAAATACATTAGAGTGAAGTGAACTTAGAATCATAACTGATTTTGAAGGTTTTCCTTGATAAACTGTAAGTGTGCAGGTTTCAGAGTTGTGAATATGTGTTTCATATAAACTAAGGGATGCATTTTTTATAGTAGCTGGAATATCTCTTCGTGTTTTGTTTACCGTACCAACTATTGATGTACGTTTTTCAATTAGCTTTTTAGCTAAACTTACACTGGTGAAAAAATTATCAGTTGTTATATTTCGACCAGTATTCAAGTATGGGTCCATTAGTCGCAATACAACGCACTCGCCTAAACTTTGATTTTGTGGACGGCTTTCATCTCTTCCTAAATATGGGAAACCATTACACAAGTACTTTGAATCAACATCAACGCAAAGCCAAAACTTGATTCCAAACTTGTCTGGTTTGTTACTCATAAACTGCAAAAATCTACACCGAACTTTTGTGGAAAAAAGCTGTTCGTCAGCAGTAAGGTTTTCACCAGGCTTGTAACATGAAATACTGTTATGGATGAACTTATTCCATACTTCCGAAATCATTGCAAATTTATCTGTTTGCAAACGTTCAGCCCTTTCTGTTCGCACATCAAAACGCAGGAAACGCATTATTTCTTTGAAACGATTCCGAGCCATGTTTTGTGAACAAAACTGAATACCCCAATTTTTGTCCCAAAGGTCATTCACAGCAATATTTTTAGCCCCACAGGCTCCTCGAGCGTAGATAATTGCAATAAATGTATCTAATTCATTCAATGGGAGTGACCAAGTATTATCTTCAAGTTGGCGGCGAGCTTCGGTTTCAGTACATTTCTGAATATGCCGCAGCATGGAGTCATCAATGATAAGTTTCCACGCAGATAAAATACTTCCTTTGTAACACCTTTTTGCAAAAGAAGTTGGTCCAGCTTCCTCTGTTAGAATATTCTGTCGTGGACGACGACCAGGTTGATTCAAAACTGATAAGTTTCCAGGAGTCCAACTTACACCGCTAGAAGATACCTCGACATCAGTGTTGTGGTGAATAATTTCAGTTTGTACTCTGGAACCTCGGCCACGATGCCCTCGACCCCGACCTCGACCTCGACCTCGACCTCGACCTCTTCCTCTTCTTAGGTTTGCGCTACGTAAAGTCGAGAGAGGTACTGAATCTGAAAGTGGAGTAAACGCTAATATAATAAAAGGTTTCCTTTTCTCTCAATATGAAAATTCTTATTTTATTTACATCAATATATAAAATAATATACACCTACCATCAGAATCGCTATGAGTGTGATCATCATCCCTAGAAGAATCACTATTTTGTGTAATATTGTAATCACTTTCTTCACTTTCTGAGTCTAAATGCAAAATGTGCCTCTCTTCAGTCGGTTCACAATCTGATTGGTCGTCCGGTAAATTTTGCAACACTTCCAATATTTCAGAAGAGCGAAGGGAACGATAATGAGGCATTATATTATTATGGCGAGCCGTGATACGTCTTTGCTTCGACAAGAACAAAACAAGAAAGAAACGAAATATTTTATTTCAACTACCCACAACACGAGTATATTCAACGAAATGTAAATATTTACAAAGCACGCACGCAGTGTCAAATGACCACTGCGGTCTTTCTAGGTAGGTGATAATTTTTAATTAGTATTTATCTTGCTATCGGTATACACATATCAGAATAATGTAAACAATGACGAAATATTAAAAGTCATAAAACGACAATAACTTCAATGCTATGGTTTTGATAATATGATTGATCAAAAACTTCATTGAGGTCATTTGACCACTCTGGTCTTTGTAGTGTTAAACCGCAAGCGAAGCTGGATCGCATAAAGGAAGAGAACACACACACACACAGAGAGAACAGAAAGGGACTGAATAAAGCCAATCTTCAATCCAAAAAAAGGAGTGTCGCATGCATTTTGTATTTTGACAGCGGTTGCGTTCCAACTTCAATCGGGTTGTGTTCCCAATCTCTTGTGAAAACATTACCGCTACATGAAATGTCCTAGAAGTTGTAGTTCAGTAGTAGTTCTATTCCAATACAACTGCATTTTTATCGCGGTTGGCCTCCTGCTCAGCCGCCGAGAGTGTGTTTTTGACAGGTCCTGTCAGGTTCTCATGTACATGGACTAATAGGCTGTTTTGGATTATCCAAAACGCTGTTCTTGAAAATGAACTGTAATTATATTATATTAGGCGTGAGGAACTAACAGGCCTTGTCAAAAACGCATTCTCTCGGCAGCTGAACTGTAATAAGTTATAGCCGAACCGAAATTAAATAGTTACGGTCTGCCAATCGAAGCACATAGATTTACTATTAAATGTTCGATGATGTGATGTGGCGTTCTGATTTCAAATTTCGAAGCAAATCCTATGCCAGCCCGTCTGGCCCCTTTCTCACCATCTCTGACAGTGACAGGTGCGACATTTGTCGAAATAGATGAAAATATCCTTCTGGACTACAATGTTGAATTTGCAAAATTTTGAAATCGCAAAATGTTGAATTTGCAAAATGTTGAATCCCTAAATGTTTAATTTGTAAAAAGTTGAATTTTCTGGACCCATAATATTGAATTTACAAAATGTTGAATCCCAAAATGTTGTAATTTCATATATTTGTTGATAATTGTCGCACCTGTTTATCGCGGTGTGTCGGCCCCCTGGCCATGATCGCTCAAAACAATATTAAAACCGCATTGAGAGCGGGATGGCGCTATACGCAGCAAGAGCGGTGTCTCTGTTTCAATATTGTTTTAACCTTGCTATAAGTGATCATGGTTGGATTCCTGGTAAGACAATTCCTCTTTGTGTAAGGAGACACTTATTGTGTAACTTTGATTACACGATCGCTTGCAATAGACGTCAATACCCCTAGCACAGAATAGATAATAGTACTACGTACCCTAGCACGCACCACTCGTTATAGTATAGGTAGTAATTGTATTTACTTACTAGCCGATAACGATTGAGATATTAAATGGACAGCTAGAAACACTATCGCGAGGTCATAACGTAACGATAGTTCTCTCTCTTTAAAATACTTGGTGAGAGATGTTTATATACGTCAATGAGATATTACGATAGCTAGCTGTTGAATAAAACGATACGGCATGTCAAATTGAGTTCGTGCTGACGTTTCTCATACTTTAGCTCTCGTTAACGAAGTATACCATAGCCATTACGATACTATTTAGTTCCTTAAACGATCGTAGTGGCGCTGCTATAGTTTTCATACAAAATAATACGATAACCATAACCTAAACTATAGTGGTTCGTGCTTGGGGGACAGGTATCAAAAGTCAGTCAAATAATGTCAGAGTATATAATAGTACATTGTTACCCCAGGGGTGAAAGTAACTTATTTAGTCCCGAGACTAAATAAGTCTTTAACCCGATGTAAACACTGTGCTTTTGATTACGAATACAAGGAAAGTAGAAATAAAAACGTGAATCAGCTAAAGAACATATGAGTGAATTTTATTTTAATAAATCAACAACTTCTGCTTTTGCCTTTTCTCTTATGTATGAAATCTCTGCTATACGGAAGAATAAACAAAACTCGAAAAACAAATGAAGATCGATCGATTGCTTATTTTGTTTTTTTTGTTTCTGTAGCCGGCCAGCTATTCACAGGCGCGGATCCAGCCCTCCAAAAAGGTTGTGGTCACAACCACGGTAATGTAGTATATAATTACCGTGTCACAGCCAGCCGAGAATCTGCCAAGTGCGAGTCGGAGTATGAACTCGGTCATGATCGTATTGTGCATCGCTACAAAGATGTTTCCAAACATACCACACTGACCAAGAATCTTTTTTTTTTATATTATAAGCCTATTGATCTCAATAGACCACGAGTGTGACGTCACTGGTCTATCAGGGTTGTGGGCATGCCCATCGAGCCCACAACGGTGGATCCGCGCTTGGCTATTCAGCCATAATTTTTTATTTTCATCAAAGAAAATTTTTTTTAATATTTTGTCCAAATCTAATTTATTTTAAAGAAATAGTTGAAAGTAAATTATAATAAGGTCATTTAAAAATATATTCTTTTCATACTTAACATTATATTATTTCAATTTTACACCGTGCTGTAATTGAGTGGCTGTATAGAACGTCGGAACATGGAAATAGAACTAGTTTCTTTTTAAAATTTGACAGCGGCTGTCAGTTGAAAGTGACTCTCCCTAGGGCTGAAAAGTATTACTTTCAACCCGCTCCACAGGCAACTTCAGACCTACTTTCAGAGTATGGGTAATGAAAAAAATATCAAATACTTATTACAAAAAATAAAAACCGACTTCAAAAACACTGAAAAGTCAAATTAAGTCGGTGCCAAACGATGATCTCCTAGAAAGTCTTAAAATTTGCCACCGACTTCAATATAGTAGTGTGATGTTGTGTGTATCTATTCTTATATTATTTTTAACTTTTCAGTGTTTTTGAAGCCGGTTGTTATTTTTTGTAAAATATTTTTTATTTTTATCATTAGACTTTGGACCTGAATTTAATACCAGCTTACCAGGTCAGGTCAGCTCAAATCCAAAAGTTAAAGATCCTTCCATCATCAGCTCGGTGCATGACTACCAGACGCAAATACGTGAACAGCTTTGGAAAAAAACATGAAACACGTTGGTACTTCCAACGTGTTTCATGTTTTTTATAAAATTTAAGGGTTTCCTTCGATTTTCATGACATTACACTAAAATTAGGATCATGAGATCCTAACTATAGTGACATTGGGACCACCACAAAAGTATACTCTATCGAATGCAAAAAGAATTTTGAAAATCGGTTCACAATTGGCGGAGTAATCGCGTAACATACCTATACTCGTAGGTACACAAAACACGTTGGTCATATCTAAAAATTTAAGGGTTTCCCTCTATTTTTATGGGATCCTATCATCAGATCCTGATTTTGGTAACCTTGGAACTACCTCAGGAGTATACTCTATTGAGTACAAAAATAATTTTGAAAATCGGTTCACAATTTGGCGAAGTAATCGCGTAACATACACACAAAATGCACGTTGGACATAAGTAATACCTATTAAATTTAAGGGTTTACCTCGATTTTTATGGGATTCCATCATTAGGTGACCTTGGCACCACCGCAGGAGTATATCCTATCGAATACAAAAAGTTTTGAAAATCGGTTCACAATTGGCGGCGTAATCGCGTAACATACACACAAAAAAAACATATGCATCGAATTGATTACCTCCTTCTTTTTTGAAGTCGGTTAAAAAATTAACTCCTTAAAGTCAAGGATCCTTCCATTATCAGCTCGGCTCATAACTACCAGACGCAAATACTTGAATAGCTTCAGAAAAAAACATAAAACAAGTTGGACGTGCCTAGTAGGAAAATCAAGGGAAACTTAAATTTTATTTAAGGGTTTCCCTCGATTTTCCTGAGATCTTATCACCAGATATTGACTTTGGTGACAATGGGACCAATCGGGAAGTATATCTGTAAAACAAAAAAGAATTTCCATATTGAATAAAACCATGGTTTTATTCAATATGAACATTCAGTTCCATCAAGAAGTTACACCAATAAGTATAAATGTTAAAAAAGAATTTCCCTAATCGGTTAAAAAATGAGAGTTATGATTATGAGGTAACAAAAAAAATATAGTCAAATTCATAAAAACCTTCTTTTTATAGAGTCGGTTAAAAAGCAAAGGGATTTAAGCTCATACAGCTAGGTTTCATGTGTAGTTTTTCCAATACAGCGGTTTCGTGACTTTATTAATATAAATAATGTAAGACTTAATATTAAATTAATATAATTTTGAATAAATGCTGCATTTCTAATGTAGCTACTTTTTTATTTTCTCGCATGTGCACGAAAAGTAGAGTATTATTCTCAGGGATAAAGTAGTTTAAAGTCTGCAGCACAAAAAATGCAGCGAGGTGTTTAAGTAAGCTTAAACACCTCGCTGCATTCAGGAGCCTAATCTTAAATTCCTCGCTACGCTCAGTATTAACAAGGGAACAAGGGTTTGAGAACCAGAACAGTAATCCTACTTATATTTTTGTTGCACTACCCTCACCTTTCACCCATCAAGCCGTCAAGGTGTTGTGACAGGTCTAATATCAGTTTTATTTAAAATTTCATAATTTCGCTAGCTTTTAGTCTCCTGTATTGTCCAAAACTTGAGTTTGGCAGTAATGGTTGTGCTAGCGACCGATTGCCGTTTATAAAGAAGTGAAGTGAAGTGAAGTGAAGTGAAGTGAAGTCTCCTGTACACAGAGTACACAGAGATCTCCAGTCCTCATAATATAACTATTATTCAAAACCTTTCGAATTGACAAGTAATTTTCTTGTGTTATTACATAAAGTTTAGTTATACAGATGTTTTGCGCATAAAAATATGGCTAGTGATCAAAGATCTTGTAAAAATCCATCAAATAAATCTTGTTACGTGTGCGGATGTTATGTAGTGAAAAATCTTATAAAATACGGAAAAGAGAAAAGCAACTGCTCCAATTTACGATTGGACATTCACACAAAAGGCAAAAGAAAAGTCACTAACCAAATAAAACCTGTATTTTTAAGCTTGAAATACTCTATAGCGGACAATTTAAAATTAATGCAATTATGTTAAAAGTACTTATTGTTTAAACGATTTTTTTATCCTTTTAAATTTTTTTAAGTATCGCTGTAAATTTAGCCCTGTTACAATAAATTCACTTTCAATTTTAAGTTATGTCAGGCAATTGTAATATGAAACAAGTACAATTTTGTCAGTTGTATAAACAAGTTTGAAATTTGTTCCCTTATGATTATTAAACACTCTCGCTGCGCTCGGGAGTGTTAACCAACTTAACCATAGTGCCCTTCGTTACGCTCGGGATTCAAGTCTACACCCGTGACCTAAGGCACTTCTTTGTCCCCTTGTGTTAATAATTTAACATTAGTATGTCCAAATTAAATCACAGTTTACTTGTATACTGTAGTGCACCTATATAACGTCGACGCCAATGACCTATTTGCCGAGTCAGCGTGCGCTATGCGCCTACGGTTGTGTGACTTGTATGAAAATTAGAGGTTTAAACTATGGCAGAGTCCATTAAAATAAGAAATATTATATGACATGTTCCTCTACCTATGTAAAAAATATATGGGTGGTAACTAATAAAAATTTTTGGGAGAAAGTTGAGGCATACCCCTTGGTCTATAGCCCTTTGCCGATATGGTTCCATAGGCCCAATCTTTTCGTTAACAAAGATATTATCTCGATGCGAATTCAAGTGAATTATCTCATTTAAACGGTCGTACGCTCGTTAGCAGGTTCGCGTGTCTTCTCACCGGTAACTCTCTTAAAAACAAGGCTGGCTACCGTGGCGTGACAGTCTCGGCAGTATTCGCGGGTGAAACACATGCCTCACCTGCGTGCGATGACGGCTTGACGCTAACGATCTCATGTTCGCGACGCCGATCAAAAACATTGGACAGCAGTAAAACATTCGCGACAAAAACCGCGTGTTCGGATTTCAAACGCAGCTCTTGTTTTGTTTTTTTTTTGCTCCAAATATTGTGACCATGGGGTTAAAATCGGACGACGACAAAAGGCCCAGCAAGCTGGCCATCATGGATGAAGATGTTTCGGACGTACCGCGTAAGTACTTTTTTATTTAATGGATATAATTTATGACAAAAATTAAGTTAAATGAATTATTGCTCCTTTTCTTTGAATTTTCTCCTTTTTTCAGTTTGCACTATTCATTTAGTGTTTTGAATTTCATAAAATGTTAAACTTAGTTCTTATCAGAAGGTATTCGAGATTCCGTTACAGAAAGGATTTTAATGCTTGAATCTATATTATAATATTATTATTTATATAAAAGATATTTCGATACAGTTAAAAAGTTATGAAAAGTATAAAATAACTGGCACAGATCCTAATAAAACATTTATCATTGGTTAATTTAATTAAATTAGTTAGGTAAATGAAAATATTACTTTGTGGGTAAATCTTACCCATGCACAGACAGGTACGCTTAATTAATTTTATTGCTGGCTAAAAATTATAATTTTATACTTAATATTACTTATATAGTTATATAATTTTTACCAAAAAAGCTTAAAATATTTGGGGTTGATTTTTATCAATTGCAATTATTGAACAAATTTTAATTAGAATTAAGAGAAACCGTAACTATAAAAGAAAAATATTATTGAGTATACTTACATTTCAAAAGATAAGTAATAATTCATAATTGGAAACGTGATAAAATAATATTTAAGTAGTTGAATGTGCAATAGAAATGGTTGTACGAAGTTTATTGCGAAAGCAACTTTCGCTAGCGTTTGGATAAGCAGCTTTCGGTGTCCGTTTGTTTTGGAAATATGTTCTATAGGTAGGTAGTACGAGTAGATACTAACTTATTACAACTTTCCTTCCTAGGTCTTGTATTAAACAGTAAATAATACAAAAGTTAAGTAGTTCCATTTACATTGTTTGACTGAAGGAAATCTCATTCAGTGATAAATCAACCATTCGCAAAAAAAATTAACGAAAATTGTTGTCACATTGTTGTGTTTAAATAAATAACTAATAATCGTGTTTCAATCCATTAGGAAAAGAAAAAAAACTGATCCAAAGTTAGATGATTTTTTTGCATTTGTGAAACTCATGAGTTTATTGAACAACTAAGTAAACAATAATTACATTATGCAAGCGCACAGAAAATTATTGTCGAATACCGCAACACGCAGAATTGTGTATAATATACTCGTATAGTTGTGAATTGGCTATGTTATGTTGTCATATTATTATAATGTTTGCAAAAGGGTCGGCTTTTAAATAATTTAAAATGATAGACACAGAAAGTCTCAATTTCACCATAAACTTGAACTTACATTTATGCTTATTAATGTATGAATTAAAAGAAACATGTGTGTGAATCACTTGAGAACGACCGACTTATAAGATTTGCGTTGCGGGGTTTGAATCAGTTACGATGCCAAGGTGCAGTTGATTAGGTCGTTCGCTGGGTATGCCATAGGACTCGGTTCCACCAGCGGTGTCGGATCATCATCACAGCTCATATACGTCCCCACCGAAGGGCTCGAGCCTACCCTAAGTTAGGGCGTTTAGATCTTAGTCAACCACGCTGGCCCAGTGCGGATTGGTCGACTTCACATACACCATTGAATTTCTTCGCAGTTGCTTCAGGATGTTTCCCTTCATCGTAGGAGCGTCAGACGAATGTAGGTACATATGAAATCCGAAAAACGAAAAATATATTGGTATATGGCGGTCTCGAACCTCGAACGTCCTGATTGGAAGGCAAGTGCCGAATCCGACTAAGGATGGTATTCCCTTTTTAACCGACTTCAAAAAAGGAGGAGGTCATCAATTAGATGCGTATGTTTTTTTTGTATGTATGTTACGTGATTTCGCCGCCAATTGAGGACCGATTTTCAAAATTCTTTTTGTATTCTATAGGGTATACTGCTGGGGTAGTACCAAGGATACCAAAGTCAGGATCTGATGATGGAATCCCATAAAAATGGAGGAAAACCCTTAAATTTTTAGGTATGTCCAATGTGTTTTGTGTATATGTAACACGATTACTCCGCCAATTGTTGACCGATTCTCAAAATTCTTTTCGTATTCTATAGAGTATACACCTGGAGTGGTCCCAAGGTCACCAAACTTAGGATCTGATGATGGGATCCTATGAAAATCGAGGGAAACCCTTAAATGATATAGGTACGTCCAACGTGTTTCGTGATTATTCCGAAGCTATCTATTCACGTATTTGCGTCTGGTACTCATGAACCGAGCTGATGATCGAAGATCTTTAATTTTTGAACTTGACCTGACCTGACCTTGGACCTGAATTTAATACCACCTTACCGAAGGTGAGCTGGTATTAAATTCCGGTTTAAAAGATTTCATTCACTAAAAGATAGACACTAAAAAGATAAAAATATTTTACAAAAAATAAAAGGCGACTTCAAAAATACTGAAAAGTTTTCCCAAATTAATTCCGTATTCCAAAGATCTTTGCCCAATGTAGATTTGGTCAAAGAAATTGGATGACTACATCAAATGTGTTAGCGACACTGATATTTGATCCGAGTCGGTGTTTTGCTTTTTTATATGCGGTGATACTTTCATCACATTTTGATTGAATGTCGAGTCATTTATACATAAAAAAATGCTTATACGCGAATGTCTGTCCTCGATCTGTAATTCTCTAATTAAATTATCCTGAATGCTATTCTCTCTTCGCCTTTGAATCCATGGCTTCACCGAAAGCTTTTTTGTTTTGATTTTTTCTTTTTTAGTAATAACTGAATAACAATCGCTGCACATAAACTTGTTCCGCGTCCGTCCATTTTCTCATGCAATGCAAAATCTTAGACAAAGATATTGATCAAATATTTGATATAGAAATTGAACAAAGATATTTGATAAATGGAATACCACCCTAAACTACGGAACCTTTCTGCCCCCGACGGAGGCACGTTCGGGATCGGGATCGGGTACATTTAGGTTCAATGAATGTATTTTAACATTTGTATGGAACAGCTGATTTTTTTTTGCGTTTTCGAAGTTGGTCCCATAGTGAAAGTTTTTCAGTTTGCTTGTCTGAACAAGCACACAAAATTTTTGTCATAACTAAAAAATAATCTTGTATAGTCTGCAGGGACAAAAAATGAAAAAAAAAAAACAAAATATACGATACTTATTAAGTAATACCTACATACTCGTAAATAACAACCGTTTAAGTATCAAGTATAGAATGAAAACATTTATTGAACCTTAACAAGGAGACAAAAATTAACAATTAAAATCATTTTGGTTGGCATTTTAAATTTTTATCGAATTTTTTTTTGTTTAAATAACGGTAGTATGCATCGTTGATATGATCGATGACATTCACGACTGTATTTAAATTTGTCTGGGTTTATTGTTTTGATATACCTATTTGAATCTCGATAAACAATAGCTTTGTTTTTGAAACTGCCGCGAAAATAATTGAAATGTTTTGCAGCGAAATATTTCTTTGTTTATGTTTATCATTTCAGACAGATATCATTTGTAAGAGCAGCAATAAATCTCCACTTTAAAATTATCTGGATTTTAACTTTGTGTGTTATCTAAAACCTCGTTTAGTTGCGTCCTCTGCTGAGTATTTGTGATACCTACCTAGCGATATTATATTTGAAACAACTATCACACATACATTAAAAGAAATCTTTTATCTCTTAACATCTTTCGTCATTGTTAGTGATTCGCAACATTACGACATGAGTTTTATGAAATCTGCGCAGACATAGGGGGCCAGTGGGACCGATGCGGAGCGGATTTTTTTTGTAATATTCGTGTTCCTATGGACCATGCCACACAGAAAGTGCCCGCGGAAGTGGCGCGGCACAAGTAAATCGCTTCCGTTAACTTAGATATGTTACACGACAAAATTTAGAAAAAAATATTTAAAAATTCGGAAAATATATGAATTTTCCGGGAAAAAAAAAATCATCTCGGGTGGGAATCGAACCTGCGTTACATTCATGGGAATGTAACGCGGGTTCGATGAGAACCTTTGAATTTATATTTGAAGTTCGATAGAAAATGACAAAATTTATGGGAATACCGGTCCATACCGGCCGGCATTTGATATTTTTAACAAACTTCAAAAAAAGGAGGAAGTTCTTAATTCGATGCGAATGTTTTTTTTTGTGTGTAGGTAAGTATATTAATCGATTAAGCCGCCAATTGTGGACCGATTTTCAAAATTCTTTTTGTATTCGATAGAGTATATTCCAAGGGTGGTCCCAAGGTTACTGTAACGGATGCGGCTAATGAAAATGAGATATTACGGCAAGTAAAGCGAATGAAGTTTATTTGCTTCGAGACACACGTATAGCACAGTCAGTATAAAACGAAAGCGATTTAATTTTATAATACGGCTACTTATATAACTAATTGCACAATATTTACAAATATAGTACCATCCAAATAAATAAAAAAATATTACAATTACCTTTAAAATATAAGTAAACAAATTTTATAATTAATACAAATATATTAATTTTAAACTACACACAATATTAAACAAAATAAAATATTCTGTACCCAACAGTCACCAAAGTTAGGATCTGATGATGGGATCCCATAAAAATCGACGAAAACCCTTAAATTTTTAGGTGTGTCCAACGTGTTGTGCGTGTATGTTACGCGATTACTCCGACAATTCTGGACCGATTTTCAAAATTCTTTTTGTATTCGATAGAGTATACTCCTGGAGTGATCACAAGGTCACCAAAGTCAGGATTTGATGATGGGATCTCATGAAATCGGGAGAAACCTTAATTTAATACCTTAATTTAAACCTTAATTTTATAATAGTATTAAATTAGGGTTTCTCAATTCACTAAAAAGATTTCACTCATTACAAAGATAAAAATAAAAATTATTTTACAAAAAATAAAAACCGACTTCAAAAACACTGAAAAGATAAAAATAATCAGAATAGGTACAGACAACATCACACTTCTATATTGAAGTCGGTGCCAAACGATGATCTCCTAGAAAGTCTTAAAATTTGGCACCGATTTCAATATAGAGTGTGATGTTGTCTGTACCTATTCTTATTATTTTTTACTTTTCAGTGTTTTTGAAGTCGGTTTTTATTTTTTGTAAAATAATTTTTATTTTTATCTTTGTAATTTAATACTATTATAAAATTAAGGTTTAAATTAAGGTATTAAATTAAGGTTTCTCCCGATTTTAATGAGAGTTTTTGAAGTCGGTTTTCATTTTTTGGAAAATAATTTTTCTAAGCCCGTTATCGTTTGTGAATTGTTCTATTCTATGTTATATAAAAAGTTCGGCTATATCAACGGACTCATTGGGATAAAAAGTAGCGTATGTACTTCCTCAGGGCTGAAGAAGAAATTTCATTAAAATGGTTCAGCGGTTTGGGCCTGAAAGCGCAATAGACAGACAGACAGAGTTACTTTCGCATTTTGTAATATAAACAGGAAACTAGGGATAGGTAAATTATTCCTCTTTTAAAATAAATTGAAGTATTTTTTCCTTGTTTACACATATAGATGCTGTAGCTTGTGATTCACGCAAACACAATAAATAGTCTGCTTGCACAAGTGAAAAACTATGCAAATGAATCGTTACAGCAACGCAACGGCTGTAGGTACACAATGTGTATTTCTTTGTTTTAAATGTCTAGTGGAAAAGCGCGTCACATGGCATGTGAATTTTATTCGTTGAGGTTCTTGGAACTCATTTTACACGTGTAAACCTTTGAGGTCTAGTGGTTGAGATCATTGGGTGTTGATCAGGAAGGCTGGAGTTCGATTCCCCGTGGGGGCAGACATTTTTCTGCTCGGTTTTGTTGGTGGTAGGGCTTCTGAGCTTGCCTGGCTAGCTACCACCGTTCTATGTTCGACTGTATCTGTTTTTAGGGTTCCGTACCTCGAAAGGAAATAACGGAACTCTTATACGAGTAGGATCACTTTGTTGTCCGTCCGTCCGTTCGTCTGTCTGTCTCTCAAGACCCTTTTTCTCAGGAACGCGTAAAATCAAATACTCAGGTCTACTAACTGTCCCTTGGAGCTGTAAAAAAATCAAACTTCTAAGCCAACGAAATCCAAAGATACAGCCGTTTATGCCGCAAATTTTCGACACTCGCAAGGGAATCAAAACCTACAGTATAGGTATTTCGCGTGAACTCAGAATCTTGAAATTTGGTACGAAGTAACGTCTTTGCAAAGCACAGATAAAGGAAAAATTGCGAAAACCGTAAATTTTTAGTTACATCATATAATAAAAATACAGGTTTGTACGGAACCCTCGGTGCGCGAGTCCGACTCGCACTTGGCCGGTTTTTTGTGTATGTTTGTCACCGATTACTCCGCCATTTATGAACCGATTTTCAAAATTCTTTTTGCAATCGAAAGAGTAACTCTCAAGGTGTTCCCATTGTCACCATGTCATGATCTGATGATGGGATACCAGGAAAATCGAGCGAAACTCTTAAATTTCATAGGTACGTCCAACTAGTTTCATGTTTTTTTTTCTTCTGAAAATATTCAGTTAATTGCATCTAGTCGTCATCCTATTATGATACTGAGCTGATGATGAAAGGTTTCTAGTAAGTTAGGAGTTAGGGGATCGTTTTTTCAATAAATTGGGAACTTATTGACGCGTATAGCTGTATTTTTTAAAATGATTCAGGTGAGCTGATAGTGGAAAGTATAACTCCTAAGCAATTAGGTTGTAAGGAGTTCGGGAATAATTCTTTCAGTACCTACCGCTTAGATTTAGTTTGTAGCTTGCCTTGGGTGAAATTCTATCTAATTCGCATGTATTAAATTTACTAAAAAGCTTGAGATATTTTTTTTTATTAAAAAAAATAAAAGCGACTTCAAAAACACCAAAAAGTCATAAATAATATGACAATACATACAACCACACATTTTTATATATTGATTAAAGTCGGTGCCAAGACGACCGAGCAATGATCACCTGGAAAATCATAAAAAATAGAAGAACAATTAATGTAAGTAGTAAAAATTTGACACCAACTTCAATATGAAAATGTGAATTTGTATGTATTCTAACCCCTCGTTTTCACCAAGAAACAAGTAAAATACTAGTTTCATACAATACTTGTAGAATACTTGTCAAAACATAATTATTTGTTTTATACAATACATGTAACTGTCTCAAACATTCTTTCGTTCATACTGTGTTGCCAACAAGTCTCTAAACAAGTATAAACCACATCTGCGTTTACACTTAGATCTATGACATATTCAAACTAGTCTGATACATTGACAGCGTTCACACTTACAAAAAGCAATCGTGTTTTTAACAAGTTTTGTTTATTTCGCTGAAATTTATGTATCATACTAATTTAAAACATGTTTTAAACTCTATCCATGCTTGTTGGATAAAGTTTTAAACTTTTACCGGACGGACCGTATTATTTTACGGGGGGAAGAGAAGAAGAAGAATGGAGTGGTCAAAGAAACAAACTATAGATCTCATTGAGCTCTTGCATGTAGAAGAATGCCTGTGGAATGTGAAAAATGAACTTTATATAAAGATCGTCAGAAAAAAAAGATGCATGCCACTTTTTGAAGCAAATTCTCGAAATTTACTGGTATCATCCTAACAAAATTTCTAAATCCACTTCTGTCTTCTATTCTTAAATCATTCAATATGGAACCATTGGCCCCCTTCTTGGTCTTTTCTTCTTAAAAATTATCGCGACTAGTACTTGCGTGTTTTCCTCGAATTCGCTTCATTTTGTATTATACACGGTTATTTTTTTTATCACCCTGGAAAATTTAAGGAACGCTTCACGACATGGTATTAGAATGATTTTAATATGAATAAAAAAATAACTCACTTACTTAATGTTATATTTATTTTCAAAAAAAATACAATAAATGCTGCACTAGTTGAGAGCAGCATTTTTAGATTTTTTTATTTAAAAAAAAATAAATTTTTTAATTCATTGTTTTTATTTTATTTATAATAATTGATGTGTCCTGATTCCTGAAGCGTCCCTAAAAAAATAACCGTGTAAGCAAGTATACTGCACTCATGAAGTAAAGTTCCTCAGCACCTTTACTTTCCATTGTCAACAGTCAAATAAGTAGAAAATATTAATGAAACCGGACTGGCGATTTATAAGTTTAGCTACAACAAGTACAAACGTGACATCATAAACAAGTAGACAACTAGTAGTTCACAAACAATTTCATGCAACAAGTTTCATACATGTTTTGTATTCAACAAGAGTTTTATACATGTATACGAGTGTAAACAATAAACGAAAACATTGCATAAAACTTGTTAAATACATGTAATATACCTTGGTGAAAACGAGGGGTAATAGTGGCTATTATCCCGGAAGGAAGCAGGGGACAACGTTTGTATGGAAAAGCGGCCCGTATGATATCCTCTTAAAACAGTATCAAAACCGCAGTGGAAGCGAGATAGCACTATACGCTGCAATAGCGGTGTCTCTGTCTCAGTATTGTTTTACCTTTACTCTGACCAATCATGGTAAGGCGTACCCAGTTGAGACTTTACTGATTGCTCTTAAAATTGAAACTCGTATTTCCCTCCTAACAGCGCTGATTTTCGAATGCGAGCGTTGGCTTGTCGTATTGCTGACTTCACACTGCAAGCGAAACAAAAGTTGGCTCGACGCGTTGCTGACTTTACATTGCAAGGTTGTCATAACTAGCAGGCTGATTATGTAACTAGAACTTTTTTTTTTTTCTCGGGGGGAAATGCGTAACCGCACCGTACCCGCCGTTGGCTAGACGGCGAGCGTGTGTGGGGCTCTCCCGGCAGAGTGCAAGGCCTACCCACTAAAACCCCCCGGTGTTCTCCCTGCCCTCTTGGGCGCGCTAGGTAAGGTCCAAACTGCGACTCACTACCCACGCGCCCGATTATGTAACTAGAACTGTCATTTTTGAAAGAGAGAATTTTCATGGATTTATTAATAGTAACTCACTAGTAGTAGTTAAAAAATCCTTGGAAATTTTATATCCATGACAAAATAACAGTTCTAGTTAATAAATAAGCCGCACTGAGAGCGATATAGCCATAGCACTATAGGCTGCATAACGGTGTCTCTGTCTATCTCTGGATTTTTTTATGGACATAGAATTTTGACGTTTTTTTATGGAGCTTATGTCAAATTCCTATCGTTAGGATCGTTAGTAACCGAATCCACAGATAAAATATTGAAACCGGCATTTAACCTTGCTCTGAGCGAGGCGCCAGGTAGGTTTTTTTATCGTGTTCGCCATGCCCTATAAACATCCAAATTTAGTACCAGTTACCTACCTAGTCTTTAAAGTAAACGCCGAGGCTCTCTGTTTTCTTAAGCTTCTTTTCCTTAAACACTGACAAAGTAAACAAGAACAATTTTGTTGGATGTTAAGTTTACGTGGGTTTATGGAGGTCTCATCTATGCATGTTGTGGCTAATATCTTATAAGTTTCTTTCAAAAATGCTCCAATTGTAAATCATATTTTTTCTGTAGTATACACAAGTAACTAATCATTTCAAAGAAACGAACAATTTTCAATTAATTTCATTGATTTGTTTACTAAGTGATTATAATTTTAAAACTAATTTTATATAATAAATCACAGATCACGAAATATTTGCATCGTCTGGAATTGTTGACCTTCATGGTTGACACTGACTATATTTTGAGCTTTTGAATTAAATTGAAGTTAATGTGATACCTAATCAGAACAGCCTAAGCACTAGCAAATTAATTAGTTTAATTATATCTGTAAGATGTTAATTGAGTGACAGACTTAGCTGCCACACAATACATAATTGTAGAACAATAACAAAATATTGCAAAAAAATCATATCCACAGGCATCACAGGCATGCCCACAGGGGGGCGGTACCTACCCAAGGACTAACTCGATCACACAACAAGTTGTGCGAACATTTTATAGTTCGATTACGATGGACCTGTGGCACAACCAGTTGTGTCATGAAAAATTATGCTAAGAAATATTATTATACTTGTCTTATCCTTGTAACACAACTATTCAAACTTTAATAAATGAAAAGGTCTACAGTTTAGAAAAATCTATGTACCAATTAACCAACTACTTAGACGTGTCACGGAGATAAATCCATCAAACCATGTCTCGATAGCACAATCAGTTGTGCTATCAAATTGGTCCATGGGACCTCGCTCCCCACAGGAGTGGGATAAAATGACATACATCAAAATGAAATTTTTCCTACCACCTGCTCAAAAATTACATATTCTGTGTAATGTAAATCGAATATTAAATTAACTCATTTAAAGCCTCTAAAAACAGGGATTGAATATTGTACCGAATTTCCTTCCATCCCTAAGGATTGAATTTATTTATATTTGGAACATCAAAAGTACTTTAATTTTGATAGAAACCCATATTATACCTATTGTTAGACTAATCATCACAGATGCCCAAATGTTCGTGAGGACAGACACTAAAATAGGAAAAAATCAAACAAAATTTTAATTTCTCCATGTTTATATTTGTAGGTTTTAGATGAAAAAGTAAAGGGATTCAAGCACATAGAACCACGTCTTTTGTGTAGCTTTTCAATACGAAAGTATCGTGAATTTTTAAGTATAATACCACAATTTATGATTTTAATAATTTAAATTAATTCCTCGCTATGGTCAGGATTTAATTACTTAACACCATCGCTGCGCTCAGGATTTAACCATAGACATAAAACACATTTTTGCACATCTCACCGCACGTGATGTCAAAACTGGGTTTATTACGAAATGCATTTGAACAACGCATTATCGATTGATAACGTACCAAATATTAATTTCGAAACTCCCACGCGTATTCTATTATTTATTGATATACATGGAAAATACATGTCAAGGATGCTTTGTATGTAAGGATAGAAAGTATAGACAAATTAGTGTTCGTGTGTCACGTGCTGCTATCAAGTTCAAGTTTACGTTAAAACCAATTGGGTCTTTTGAATGCAGTCATGCCCTGAATACCTAATTAACTTGCAAATGTGATTTATGTTGCTTGTTACCACTCAAACTGGAATTACCGTGTATTAACAGTGCTTAAAACATCGATAGGTACAGGATTTTCTTAACAATATGTTAAACAAGCTAACAGGAATTGTAGGTATCTATATTTATCGTGTTATTGATAAATAATATAAAAATTATTTTAGTTATAGAGTGTTACTTATGTCTCTTTTTTTCACACTTTCAAACACACTTATTAGATAAGTACCTAATAGTTTCATATTTTTTATAAAACTAAGTTATTCTAAATATTATATTAACTTTGCATTTGTTCTTTAACAAATTATTGATGGGGTTTAAATAAACCCGCTATCGGCGACACACAGTACTCACGCTCACACAGTGGTGCTTTAGTGCAGTATCTTGCAACCATTCTCCCTCAGCTAACAAACGTCAAATTTTTGTTTTGTTTTTATTATCTTATACTGTCAGCAGCATAATAAGGTAAGTAATTGGCAGTAATAATTAGGCCTTTGACACACCTCTTAGCTGAGTGAAGTATCTTAATATAATCAGATGTAAAGAGAACTTTTGAGAACCGATCTCCAATCTTAATTTATAAGGTTTTGGTGTGTGACTATTGTGTCGTGTTGTGTTGTGACGCGTCAGAAGCGTATCGGTTGCATACATTTAATATGGCTAGAAACACATTATTACAGTGTGTTGTGTCGTGGCACTCATGTGTTTCTAGCCATATAAAATGTGTGAAACCGATACGCCTCTGACGCGGCACAACACAAGACAACACAATAGTTTGTTTCAAGCATTAACTGCTGGAGCAAGAAGCTTATGTAAGCGCCCCCTAAGGAAGGGGTTCCCATAGGAAGCTGAGACATTCAAAAAATATAAGCGAAACGTTGTTGGCTAGTAAGTTATCACGGCATTAAGCAGAAAAATGTTATATTTTTTACCGACTTCAAAAAGGAGGAGGTTCTCAATTCGGTTGGTATTTTTTTCTATGTATGTACATTGATTATGCCGAGATTTCTGATCCGATTTAAGCGATTCTTTTTTTGTTCGATGCGAAATAGTTGCCATTCGGTCACATAAAAATTTAATTCAGTTTGGCCCAGTTGTAATTAAGGTATTTTAAGTTATTCTGTGTTTGCCTTGGCTCAAATTCTAAGTAATACGATATGTTTAACTATAAAGGTTGAAATAAAAAAAATGTTTAAAAAACAAAATCGACTTCAAGAACACTAAAAAGTCATACATAATATAAGAATACATACATACAACATCACAGTTTTATACTGAAGTCGGCACCAAGCAATGATCACCTGGAAAGTCTTAAAAAATATAAGAACAAATTAATAATGTAGTTAGTAGTTAAAATTTGGCACCAACTCCAATATAAAACTTTTATGTTGTATGTATTCTTTCTTATATTATTAATGACTTTTTAGTGTTTTTGAAGTCGGTTTTATTTTTATGTTATTGGTTTATGTATTTATGACATCACTTATTTATGAAATCGACTTTATCGAAAGTGAAGATGTGGATTTTTTGTCACACCTTAACTGAATTGAAAGGATTTTCAAATAATTCAACTTAAGTTTAATGGCATTGTTCAACTAGTAATAATAATGAAGAGGCATGCGCACGTTGTATTTTGAACAGTAAACAGTTTAGCACGATTAGTGGTATTGACAAAGTGAAGATTACATTTTAATAGGAGGAATAATGCGACGAGTCACCTGGTAACCGCCATTTATAGTGTAGTTATCTTTACAAAGGCTGCGTGTTTGTGGAGTGTGTATAGAGAGTAGTATTGTTTTGTGAAGGTTTGTAAAAATACACAAAATCAGTTGCAAAAATCATGCAATCCTCACTAATATTATAAATGCGAAAGTAACTCTGTCTATCTGTGTGTACGCAATCACGCCTAAACTACAGAACCGATTTAGATGAAATTTGGTAAAGACGTAGTTTGAGTCCCAGGAAAGGACATAAGGTAGCTTTTATCACACCTTAGAAATCACACCTTAAGGGGGGGTAACTTTGTATGGGTAATCAACAGCCGGTGAACTGATTTATATGAAATTTGATATGGAGATAGTTTGAGTTGTGGGAAAGTACTTCCACGCGGACGAAGTCGCGGGCAAAAGCTAGTCGCCTACAGTTGATTCTGTATTGACGGTGTGGTGTTTGGCAGTATTACTTCCTGCGAAGTAAATCATTACAGACATGTACACACGACGACATATCAGACTCCCCATGTTGACCTAAAGTTACGCTGCTCGTAAGTGGCGGTTAGTGGCGTAGTGCGAATGTAAAGCTTGACTCGTGGCTGTCAATTAATTATAGGTACTGTTTATTAATTATTAATTAATGAGCAAATAAAAGAGTTGATAATTTCAGACGAGTTTGTTTAATTATCTGCGAATTGTGTGCGTGCAAAACATACACAGATTGGAATGCTAATTTTTTATTTTTATATACTTACATATTATATGTAATATATATCCCACGCATCTCTCTTTATATTTTTCTACACTACCTTTTTGGTTGACCTGTAGAAAAAGTCTTAAGGCATTAAGTCCGCCAATTGAACATTTTCCCACGTTTTTGCAAAGTCACATTCGTGCCTGTTTGGTTGTTCGGGTGGAATTTTGCAACTCAAATTTTAAGCACTTCCAGACCAGCTTCGTGTAGCAAGGCATTGAGCGATGAATAAAACGCATGAACCCATTAAAATTAGTCACACACACACACACTCATTCGGTTACGTGAAATCATAACAGCGCGGCGATTGAAAATCGCTATCGTCAACTGAGCTATGTAAGTAGTTTGGTTGGAGGAAAGCAAAAAAAAACAGACTTGGAAACAAAGTTTAGCATTTTCTATAAAAATGCTAAATAAACACGGATTCAATCCCCGCCCAAGTCAAAATTTATATCTTTATTCAGTTTTCAAAGTTTAGAGGCGTTAAAATACAAGATTCCACCGTAAAAAACAAACATACAGATACAGGAAAGAGAGTTAACAAGAATAAAATATTGATTATAGTCTTAAAGAAGCCCACCTTTTTATGCGTCTTTAAAAGGACAAAATAATCCAACGGGGCCTGGGAGGAGAGAACCTTAGGTGAACTCGAAGAACGTGGGGCGCATCTTTATGCTATGTTATCCATTCGTTCAGTGTCTTTAAAAGTGATGTTTGTGACTTTATTTTGTCAGACGAAGGATTCTTAAGATTTTTTTAAATTTTTTAATATAATATTTACTATACATTTCTGAAATTCAAGTACACAAGCTCCGAGTAAAGGAGCCTACAAATATTTCATTAAGTATAAGGACCGGGACAAATTGTTATTTTATTTGAGTTTGTATTTGAACATTAATGAGGATTGGAGTGGGATTTCTGAAAAGGCTCGCTACCCATAATCTAACAACGCGTTAAATTTCAGCTTCATTGTTGTAGTTGATTTTACGATTAGTCAATGAATGCTTTGCTTTTATATATATAAATAAAAAGATTGAACGCTTGAATTGAAGGTTTGTCAAACGCGTCCCTACTATTATGAGCCTCCGCTCTTTATAGTTACCTGTAGGTATTATTTCCGTTGCATCTCTACAGGATGGTTGCGAAAGCAGCTATGAACATTTCCTTTGGAGACGGACACACGGCATATTATTTCTTAAGTACCTACATATCTTTTTAATAAGCACCTAAGTACCTATTATGTTTAGTCGATTGACGAATAAATAAGTGTCAATATAAATCGTAAAAGAAAACGTCAACAATAATAAAGATATTCATTTTGTTTTATAAGGAAATTTTTAGAATGCATTTTTATGGTTTTATTTTTAAACAAATTACCCTTATATATCAAATTTGGTAATTTGACATGATTACCGAAAGACTAATAGCAGGAATACTACCACGGCACTAAATAAAGGCTACAACATTAGAACAAATCTTATCAAGAGTGTTTTTGGGTTTCATTAGTTGCATATTATCTCTTTGTTTTAGAATAGATAGGTATGTGCGGTAACAGGTGACAACGTCGTTTTACACTCTTGGCCCAGTATTTTGACTGTAAATAAATTAAATGTAAAAAAACCTTTTTAAAAACAAGCTTTTATTTAAATGCGCTAAAAAGAATTAATAAACTTTTACACTAAAACTTTTACTTATAACGCCATTTCACATTTGACACAATTTATATGACATAAAAGCTTGTCGCGAGATTTACTTGTGTGTAGTAAGAGTACTTTTAAGTACCTACTCGTATTTACTTTAAAAATTGTAATGTATAAAATTATTCACATCAAATTATTTACTTTTCTTTTTATCTACAAAAGTAAATCTCGCGACAAGCTTTTATGTCATATAAATTGTGTCAAATGTGAAATGACGTTACAAGTAAAAGTTTTAGTGTAAAAGTTTATTAATTCTTTTTAGCGCATTTAAATAAAAGCTTGTTTTTCAAAAGGTTTTTTTTACATTTAATTTATTTTTTACTTTTTAGTTATCACTGGACACGTTTCTCAGTCTGTTCATCTCATTCAACGCATCATTGTTGCAAGGTCGTTTGTCGGAACGTCTATACAGAATTTCAGCTCAAACGGTTTAAGATATATACTTCAAATTTGATTTTTAGCTTTAGAAGTACGACATATTGGATTAATAGTGACATCACTTAATTTTTCAAGTTATTCTTAGCAAGACCTTTTAGTTAGTTAGTTTGGCGGGGCTCTTTCGCACTTAGCCTCTTGATTGGGCCATTGTGCGTCCTGACCTTGCGTCAGCCTACATCCTACTCCATCCATCCCAGGTCCTCCCAGAATGCCAGCAGCCTCTGTGGGCTACTACATGCTTCCGGCATGGATGCCGGGGAGTGGAGAAGTTTCGCCCGTTGGTCGGCCACGCTTGTGCATTCCATAAGGACGTGCTGTGGCGTTTCTTCCGCCTCCATGCATCCTCTGCATAGGGGGCTGTCTGTCACCCCTATTATGAATAGGTGTTTGTTTAGGAGACAGTGTCCGGTTATAGTAGCTATAACTTTTCGGATTTTGTCTCTCTTTAGTCTGATGAGGGAACGGGCAAGCTTTTTGGATGGTACCGGGATTGCGTTTTTTGTTTGCTTGCATCCCTCATTGGCTCTCCATTCTGTTAGGTGTTGTTCCTCGGTTTTCTTACGCAGCCAGGTTTTAATCTGGGCCTGTGGAATAGGCATTAAGGGTTCTGGTCCATACACTTTTGTGTTTGAACCTCTCTTAGCCAATTCATCTGCTGCATCGTTGCCAAGTGAGTCGCTGTGTCCTTTTATCCATTGCAGAGTTACCCGGTTTGTATCTGCTATGGTTTGGAGCATGTTATGGCATTCCAGTATAAGGATAGAGTTGATAGTATTGCTTTGGAGGGCCTGCAGGACAGATGCGCTGTCTGAGATAATCTTTATGTTAAGATTATTAACACCCCTAGCTGCAATTGCCTGTGCCGCTCTGGTGATGCCAATGCATTCTGCTTGGAAGATGGTGTTCCGCCTATCTAGGGTTATTGATAATTTGATATTAAGGTCATTTGAGAAGACGCCGGCCCCAGTTCCACAAGTGGTTTTGGAGCCGTCTGTATATATCCTAACTTCTTTAATGTCAGAGCAATCTTTCGATTCTGCTGTAAGTTGGATATCATATCTTCTGCCAAAGACATGGTGGCATGGTATTCTATCGATTGGTGCATCGAGAAGAGGTGTTTCTTTCGTACTCCAATCTAGGATAATTGAGCAAGACCTTTTATTTGATACCCATATTGTAGGAGTGCATTAAAAATAATTGGTCCGCCATCTTGGGTATGCAGCCATCATCTTGGATTTAAAATGACGTCACACAGTTAACTGTGCATTTTCATCCAAACTGTGTGTATACAAAATTTCAGCTCAATGTTAAAGATATCTAGTTCAAAATTGATTTTAAAGCTTTAGAAGTCCGCCATATTGGATAAATAGTGACGTCACATTTTTTTTCGAGTTACTCTTAGCAAGACCTTTTATTTGATACCCATATTGTAGGGGTGCATTAAGAATAATTGATCCGCCATCTTGGGTATGCCGCCATCTTGGATTTAAAATGACGTCACACAGTCAACTATGCATTGTCATCCAAACTGAACGTGTATACAAAATTTCAGCTCAATCGGTTAAAGATATCTGCTTCAAAATTGAGTTGCAAGATTCCACCCGAACATACTTACATACATTGCAAGTTAATAGTCCAGTAGTGGGACGGTGTTTTTAACGCAAAAGTTATGATAATTCTAAAGTTGTTTAATTTAACATATATCGTCAGGGACATGTTTATAGACACTTTTGCAACTTTTTAGAACTTTTCTACATCGGCGTTAGGTATTATTTAGGTATTTGCAACATCTCTTAATAAAATCAGCAATATAAAATTTAAGTGCAATATTTTGATTTTATCTGCCATTATACGTAAGCAGCTGTATATTTTATAGTTTTTAGAAATTTTAGATACTTGCTATACTGTTAGGTAAAAAATTGTTACTTATTTAAGCGATATTGAATTTAAGTTTCTAAAATTCATTGAATACGCTGTAAGACTATATAAAAATGTTGTAATAAAAATATTAGAAAAATGAAGGTTCAGCTTTCTTTGTAAATTACATTTTATGTCGCAGTGAGCCTAATACTGTATTAAAGTTATTAAAGATGAGTTGACTATTCTATGCCAACGCGTAAAACTTTAATCCAAAAAATTAGAAAATTTTGTTATAGGCTTTAGAAGAAAACAAAGAATTTATAAAAGCGCGCAATTTTCTAATAATTGCGGACAGGTAGGCGGCTAGGTTAACCCAGCGCGAGCCTCGCGCTCGCCGCGTACCTACTCGTGTGTCCGTTCTCGATTACTTCTAGGTTTGCAGAAAATCTACTCACGCACTAGACGGTTACTTTATTGTACAGTTGATAATTGCATAGCTTCTAATGTCGCTTACGCGCTGTGATCGAAAGAAAACGTTACTTTTTAATACGTTTTACCAATTTTTGGAAAACTGGATTTCAAAATTATAAAATGTGTTTTTACATTTTCAGTCATATATTATTATGTATGTATTTATTATACATATTTTCTGATTCACAGCTGTTTTAAAATAATGGACAGAGTGATCTTTGTATCGAGTGAAATATTATTAATCATGTTTGTCTTTAAAAATGTTTAGATAATACGTTCAAAAATATGTTTTATTTATATTTTTTTTTTTTTTTTTTTTTAAAAAACGTCGCCCCACACTAGGATTTTCTCCTGTGTCGTGGGTGCAGTTACAAACATAGAATATCACATGCACATACGCCCAGACCGGAACAAATTTCTGTAGGCCATACAAAATATCTGTCCCGAGCGGGAATCGAACCCGCGACCCGTTGCGCAGTAGGCGATCTCTCGACCTCTGCACTAACCGTGTGCACTGCCGTAATTTGTGGCGGTAATCAAATCAAAAACGAAATTGTTCGAAAACGGGAAAGTAGCTACGCGCTGCAGTCGCTGCACTGATATTAGTATTAATCAGTAATAAAGCATACGATTTTTATATGGGGTAAAAAAGAGATTTCTTATTTATGGACTTCATCTTGGAAAAGTAAGTAAAAAGGCGTGAGATTTCGAGCGCTTGGTATCCCCCAGTCAGTGAGGTGAGAGAAATGACGGGGCGAAGAATCTCTTGCATGAAAGACTAAAAATTTATTTGCACCAAAACTCTTAGACCGTAAAATTTAATCTGGAGCCATATTAGTAATAAATTATTTCTTGACCCTGCCGAGATTAGCCGCCGTGATGAGAAGTCAGTTATCGAATCTTATAACTAACTTGTGCTTTTCGTGTATGAAACAGCCAACGGAATATTCAAGAAAGAGCAAATTAAATTCTCTATTCTAGACAGAATGACAATATGCACAGAATACAATTATATGATGTAGTAAGTCATCATACAAGATTCAAAAACAAAAGAAACTGTGAAGAAACTTCTTATAACAATAAAAAATAAATGAAAATTCCACATTTGACGTCACGCGGCATGTCGGATCTCTCTGTCCTACCGGTAATTTAAAACCTTAATAATTTTCTTGCTTTTAATGTTATAAAATAACTGAACTAAGTTATTTTTCATAAAATTAAAAATTCTATGTGCATCTTCCTATTGTGGTAGCATGGAGCCATCGCGGGCCGTATCCCCATACCCTTTGTACCTAAGAGGGGAAACGGTGGATACTTATTATGCCCTAACCACCCGGGCGGAAAGAGTGGTGCTCCAAAGTCAATTAGCTCAAGAGGGAGAGGCCAGTTCAATTCATCAATATTTATATCTCGAATAAGGCCCTATCTCTTTCTCCATTCTATGATGTAAATGCCCACAGGTATTCACAAGCGAGCGCTTCCAACTCAAGTTGCAAAATCGTTTAGATTGGTTAGAGTATTATATCAGTTCGCCTTCAGGACCAAAACTGGACACCAATACGACTTCAACGAGTTTTTAGACATGGCGACGTAATATCGCCGAAACTGTTCACAGCTGCGTTAGAGGATGTATTTCAGCTTTTGTAGGTACTAGAGAGGGCTCGGCTTTTACATGACTCACCTTCGTTTCACTGATGGTATTGTAGTTATAACTGAGACCATGGAAGATCTAGGCACATTCCTGAAGACCTCTGTATAGTTACCCAAAAAGTCGATCTTAAAATTAACTTGGACAAGACTAGAATCATGTCGAATTCCCACGTACTCGTAGTTCCCACTCCTGTAAATATTGGATGTTCTACTGTGAAAGTTGTTGACGAATATGTTTACCTGGAGCAATAGTCCAATTCGGTAAGTTAAACTTCCAGAAAGAGATTAATCGACGAATCCAATTTGGCTGGGCAGCGTCCGAAAAGCCACAGCTACGCAGCATATTTTCGAACAATCTACCTAGATTGTTCTCTTCAATACTTGCGTGTTGCCACCTGCCGGTGATGATGTACGGACCAGCAGGCCAATTATGGATCTTTCATCGTATGACATGGTATAAATTTGTGATAAAGAAGTCATGAAATGCTGCATTTTGTATTACTGATCTCCAATGATATCATCACTATGGCATAATTACAATGATGTCATCATTAAATAAAGAACAAATGATCAAAAATCTGACCGGAAATCGTATTTTTCGTTTTGCACTATGATATCATTTGCAAAACCATGAGATCGGTAATAGGCCCTCTGAGACGTGGTCTCTTACAAAGGACCTCAAAAGAAGACTTATGGTCACTCAAAGAGGAATGAAGTGAGCTGTGCTCGGGTTTTCTTTACTTTGAATGATGGGAACCACAGGAAAATGAAAGGCTAATGCCTTATGTAGCAGTGGTCCTTGGCCGTTGGGGTGGAAAGGTCCTCTAGTGGCGGCCGCGTGCCAGGAGACTCAGCGTTGGTGGGCACTTCACAAGGTGGGACTGAACATCTGGTGAAGTTTGCGAGAAACCGCTGGATACGAAAAACGCAGGCCCGATTCGATTTGGAGATCTTCGGGGAGGCAATCTTATGTCCAACAGAGAGCGTCTCTTAGCTTAAATAATGATGATGAAGTATTCACAAGGTCCCTAACCACGCGTTTCTTCCCCATATTAGGTTTTAATTAAGCCAGATGAAACTTTCATTTATAACAAATGCAGTGCAAGTCTCCTAGGATAAGTGCACTTTCCTGACTTGAGGGTACCGGGCACTCTTCTAGACACTTGTTCAGCCATATACTGGTGAAATCTATCTCATTTTTTCCTTCCTTCCTTCTTCCTTAACCACTTCGACGGCCACTTCGTCCTCGCCAGGAGCTTTAACATTCATTTATTCATTTACTAAGAGCTGTTCTGATTTCAGAGTTCTTTGGTATACTTTAGAACTTTAGTATACTTGAAGCTTTGGAGTTCAAGAAGAACTACAAAGTTTAGATTCCTAACAGAGATGAATTAGATAAGGAAATCCCTGATCCCTTTAAGAAAACTAACTAGATATGGTACACTGACGGCTCCAGAAGAGAAGGCAGAATAGGTGCAGGTGTTTTCGGAGGTATTGCGAAATACAGGAGAACTATGAGCTTGGGCGCACATGCCACCATATTTCAAGCAGAAATTTATGCCATCATCGACTGTTTTCACGCGAACAGTTCGAGTGAGAGTAAAAACATTCTCATTCTGTTGGAGAGCCAGGCTGCTTTAAAGGCACTTGCTGCTGTAGAATTCAAGTCCAAAATCAACTTGAAATGCACAAAGGCCTAGAATGAATTCGGGACCAGGACCTCGTGTAACGATTGCGTTCCAGGTCACTCCAATATCTGAGGCAATGAAATTGTCCACGAACTAACGAGGGCTGGTTCTGAGAATGCTCTCATCCGACTAAAACCAGCTTGTGGCGTTTCGAGAGGGATCAAAAACAGGGTCTTCAGGAAGTGGGTACAAACACAGGCCTGTCTCCAGTGGGGTCAGTGCCTATATAGGATTGCAAAACCTCCAACTAAGCAGAAGCCAACTAAGGGCACTCACTAGAACCTTAACTGGTCATTAAACTCAACAAACATCTGCACAGAATGGGCTTGACTAATTGTAGATTCTGAGGCGAGGATGATGAGCCACCAATTCACATACTTTGTGAGTACCATGCTTTTTTTATTTATTTATATATTTATATAAATAAGCGGATCGGCGGAGCGGCTTGAGGATCATCCTCCCGCTTCCTCTCCGCGGCCTCCTTCTGCGAGATGACGTCCTCACAGCCCCCCATTCCGCCTCGCTACCGAGCATGGTGGTGGCCATGCTCCGCGAGGCGAAATGGAGGGATGTCGCCTCCTTCTGCGAGGACGTCATTTTGCAGAAGGAGAGGTCTCCGCCTCCCAGCGCAGCGTTGAGTTCGCTGCGCTGGCAGCTCTGGGTGGACCTAGTTTGCCACCCTTCAATACGAAGGCTCTGTCTCCAAAGAGTGTTATTGATTACTTTACCGCTGTGAGCCTATAAAGAGACCATAGGCCTTTAAAAAAATCTGTACAGATCGCAGTGGCTCGCTGGGGGACGCTCGCTCGCGGGGCGACGATATTTGAATAAACTGTAGGTGTTTTAACATTCCACTTCTAACATATGCTTTCCACTATAAATTGCCATTTTATATTTAAAAAACCGGCTAAGTGCGAGTCGGACTCGCCCATGAAGGGTTCCGTAGGATTTATGACGTATTAAAAAAACTACTTACTAGATCTTGTTCAAACCAATTTTCGGTGGAAGTTTGCATGGTAATGTACATCATATATTTTTTTTTAGTTTTATCATTCTCTTATTTTAAAAGTTACAGGGGGGGGGGGGGGGGGGCACACATTTTACCACTTTGGACGTGTCTCGCGCGCAAACTATTTAGTTTAGAAAAAAATGATATTAGAATCCTCAATATGATTTTTGAAGACCTATCCATAGATATCCCACAAGTATGGGTTTGATGAAAAAAAAATTTTGAGTTTTAGTTCTATGTATTGGGAACCCCCAAAATTTATTGCTTTTTTCTATTTTTGTATGAAAATCTTAATGCGGTTCACAGAATACATCTACTTACCAAGTTTCAACAATGTAGTTCTTATAGTTTCGGAGAAAAGTGGCTGTGACATACGGACGGACACAGACAGACAGACATGACGAATCTATAAGGGTTCCGTTTTTTGCCATTTGGTTACGGAACCCTAAAAACGATTACTCGAAGTGAGAACTTACGGATCGAACACGAACCGAATACGTATGAGTGTTCAAGCGTCCATACAATCACAAGGACCGGCCAAACCGGATCAAAACCGAACACGAATCGAATACGAACCGAATACGTATGAGTGCGCAAGCGCCCTAAAAGTTGTGTTTTGTGTTCCTTGTCGTAACATCTTATGCTTTCAATTTGTGTATAGTTGAAATTAATAGTAATGAAAATAATAATTATATCTTTTTTTTTATGATATAGGGGGCAAACGAGCAGACGTATCACCTGATGGTAAGTGATTACCGTCGCCCATGGACACCCGCAACCCCAGAGGAGTTACAAGTGCGTTGCCGGCCTTTGAGGAAGGAATACGCTCTTTTTTTGAAAGTTTGAAGGTCGTATAGGTCCGGAAACACCGCAGGCGACAATTCGTTCCAAAGTTTGACTGTGCGAGGCAGGAAGCGACGGGAGAATCGCACAGTTGTGGACTGCCAACCATCTAAGTGATGGGCATGGATTTTTTGTCGCGTAGAACGATGGCGGAAAGAGGCGGCAGGTATAAGTCCGAACAATTCCTCGGAGCATTCCCCGTGATAAATGCGATAGAAGATGCATAGCGAGGCGATATCTCTACGCAGCGCCAAAGTATCAAGCCGATTTGATATTTCCAGGCAGTCGACGATTCGAGTCGCTCTCCGTTGAATGCGGTCCAGTGGGAGAAGCTGGTATTGGGGTGCCCCAGCCCAAAGATGAGAACAGTATTCCATATGAGGCCGATATCTGCCAGTTCTGGGGTGTATTCTGTTTTCAAAAAACTGGAACGGGGACCGGTTTTGTACGCTCTAGATACAATGCAGATGTAAATTTTTATCTAAATGATATCAATATTATTGATTTCATTAGACGATGTTATTTGTTACAGTTACTATCAAGCTTATAATTCTGGAGACGCATTTTTGAAAAATGATTCACAGAAGTGAACCTGGAATTCAAACACGAATATGCGAATTATTTTCTACTGTTGCCAATTTAAAATATTTTTAAATCACTCGCATTCAGTGTTGTCATTAAAAACAAATTCCCGCGAACCACGTTTCGCCATAATAAGGTTTAACGCAATAATAAAAATTGACGTCAATAATCAAGATAAAAATTATTCTTATATAAGAGGTTGGACCAAATTACCAAGTCAGCCAAATTTCTTCAAAATCGGTTAAGTACTCGTAGTTTCGAAGTTTCCCACATTCCGTGTGTTTTGTGACAAGTGAGTAGTACCCACTCGATACAGAATGCACGTATTGAATATTCAAAAATAGTGAATTTGTATTCCAATATTACGATTTCGAATTTTAATTCTATTATTTCAAAAATGCGTCTCCGATAATGCAATGTGAGGCTAGCCTATGCATTTGTGCACGCTAAAACGTAGCTTACGCGGACATCCGATAGTTTTTTGTTGCGCGGAGCGGTGCGTGCGCTATTTGTGCCTGCGCGCGGTGCCGCGCTCGCTTGTAGGTCACTTTATTCGTATAACTTAATATCTGTTATAATTTATTTTGCAAAGATGTTACACTTCTAATTTTTTGCGTAGTTATAAATAGCATTATCGTGATGAAGTGGTATTATCTTTAAAAACTTAAATACAATATTAGACCAAATATGACAAAAAAACAGAATTACTAAGAAAGCTTAAATTCTAGATTTCTAATCTTTCATAAGGAAATTCGGTAGTAAGTTTTATTACTATTTTCCCAATATCAGAAACTTAAATTTTATATTGACAAAGTTATAAGCATTTTTTAGTTTCGGTATGAAGCAGGTACATAAAATTTCTAAAAACTTAATAGTATTATGATATCATTATTTCATACTAGATCCTGTATATTTCTTCCACTTAAATTTTATAATCACAGATTTTTTTACGAATTGTATAAATACCTAAATTTTACCTAAAGCAGCCATTAAAATTTTCTAACTTTTTGCAAAATAACTCTTAAATATGTATTACATAAAATATCAAAAATTTGGAAACTTTAAGAATTTCATAACTGAAACTTCTTCCACTACTGGACTATAAATAAAAGCTTGTAAAAATAGTAGATTGTATCAGGGTGGTTGCAGATGCAGCTTTTTAATGTATTTTTTTATTGCAACTACTTAAGTTGGCAAACAAGCAAACTGCCCACCTGAGGATAAGTGGTAACAGACATCTATAATACATGTGGCTCTTGTGAGATTTGCAGCAAAACTGCAGCACTCCCACAAGCACCAGAGTGTACGTTGCCAACTTGTGACATCAGATGTAAAGTCGCGGTACCCAGTAATTTCACTGCCATATCTTACCGCAAGTGACTGAGTTTGCAAGTAGATACTGTTCAATTAGAATAACAAAATTGTTTTGAGGAAGTGATACGATTACACCTCGGCTTAAAGCGAAGTTTAGACTAACAGGTTCTTGCGGCAATTTCTTGAGCAAGTACTTGTCGTCTCGTTTACACTGCATTTAATATTTTTATCGGAAGTCTACTTTGCAAGTCACTAGCAATCGCTCGCTAGTAAGTTCTTGCATGATTGTTTAGTTAGATCAACAAGTATTTTTATGCTATTTCTCATCATAGACTTGCTGCCTTGTTTAGACTACAAGCAATATAACTTTTGCCTGTCTAAACCGCGCTTAAGGCAAGTACGCTTCGGCATGCTTAAGGACGTCGCAGCATCCTTCCGTACCGCCAATGTACGCCGAGCCTACAAAATCTCATCTTCGATATGTTATGGGTGTTGCAAGCACACGCAAATCTCTAATAGAAATTAGCCTTTCCTTTAAATAGTTCATGGCGTTACGAAATTCAATTATACGTACGAAATAAAAAGAATAACTGACAGGCCGGGTGCACAGCACATGAATACATAATATAATTATGTTGCCGTTGCATCGCAATGGAGCCCTTGACACGGTAACCAGTTCGAGAGCACACATAATGAACTATGAGACAGTAACCTAAATTATGTTTTCTATTTAAAAATGTAAATATCTGTATTATGTAATCATCAAAAAAAATTAACAACGTGCTTAACCGCCTTACAACACACTTTAGAATTATTTATTAATAGTGTAGGTATTTAAATAATTAAAAGAGGAAATATGGCAACTTTTATCCAGTTCGGAAATTAACAAAGAAATTAAAAAAAATTACCTGTTTTAAAAATAATATGAAATTCTTGGGCATATAAAATAAAAACACATTGCGAGGATTTAATACCGACTTGACTCTACTATGTCCCATTTGTAGACATGGAATTTGTTAGAAGTGCAATCTATATTGATTAGCAATGCCTAAGTAAGTGACTTAAGCACGTTTTACACGCATCAATTATGCGGAACACTAATGATTACACGCATATCCACGTGCATTTTACGGACGGGTGGCATCTACGTGGGAAAATAAGACTTGTTGGTTCTTGTCTTTCTTTAAGAGTTTAATAAATTGTCGCTTAATAAAAACTTGGTATATGGTTAAGAGGTTCTGATTATACGGAACCCCAGTAGAAAAGGTACAGAAGACCGAAGTCATATGGCAGACCCAAGAAAGGTCTAGTAATTTTGCCAATTGCTATCGTACTGGATTATTCCGTCCTAAAAAGTGTTGAAAATACAGTTCTCTTTAATTAGCTTGGCTTCGAAAGTTTTCTTTCATCAGCAAACCGTCCCTCGAGCCGGATTAAAACTTCAAAAAAACACTAACTCCTAGAGTAGGCTGTGTGGTGAATTAGGCTTGATCCCGAACGTTGGCATAGGGCGGAAGGCAAAACAGGGAGGTTTAGAGGGTAAGCGACATCCAGTGGCCTAGTACGTTCGGAGAACCACTACCCCCAGCGTTGGGCAAACTTATCGTACGAAAGGCCCACCGTATCAAAATCACATTTAAATCCACCAGTGTATATAAGCACGCGCCCGCCACAATCGTGCCGGTAATTATTTTTTTATTGCCGTACGCGAGCTGCGGCTGCTCCTTAATTACCCGATTATTTAATTAGTTTTGTCATTTTTTCAACATTAAGAAAGTAAGCCAGTAAAACAATTTATTTTCAGAGAAATATATATCTAATAACTAATGATTAAATGAAATGTCCTGTTCCGAAGAAACATGAACCAAATACACCTAATGCCTACTAATATACTAATATTACTATTACTAATTACAAATTTACTAATATTACTATTACGAATTATTAATATTAGTAATAATATTATACAGGGTGTAACTGAACACCCCAATAACATTTAAGGGTATGTATCCATCAGAAGTAGAGATTCTGTAGGAAAAATATTAGGGCTAACAAACCTACTTTTTTTCCCCATACAAACTAAATAAATTATTTTTTGGTATTAAGTGCCGACAACCCTACGTAAACGTACGAGGAATACTACGGTCATGTCATAAAAACTAAATAAATTATTTTTTGGTATTAAGTGCCGACAGCCCTACGTAAGCGTAGAAGGAATACTACGCTCACGTCTGTCACGTGTCATTTTGTGTTTAATTTTTTTTGTGTTAAGAGCTGATTATGGTTGTCACTTGAAAGTTTTTGCTTTCAGTTTAAAATCAAATAACTCTGAAAGTATTGGGGTTCCAGGTCCCAGACAAGCACCGAAGGTCCATTTAGTATCTAACTTATATGCTCCTTAAATGTTATTGGGGTGTTCAGTTACACCCGGTATATGCTATATTATAAATGCTAAAGTAACTCTGTCTGTCTGTGTGTTACGCAGTCACGCCTATACTACTGAACCGATTTAGATGAAATTTGCTATAGAAATAGTTTGACCCCAAGACAGGACAAAGGATAGCTTTTATCGCAGAAATCACCCCTTAAGGGGGAGAAAAGGGGGTGGAAGTTTGTATGGGAAATCAATAACCGCTGAACCGATTTAGATGAAATTTGGTATGGAGATAGTTTGAGTTGTGGGGAAGGATAAAGAATAGTTTTTATCCCCGAAATCGTTCCTTAAGGGTGTAAAGGGGGGGGAGGGGGGGTTTGAAAAAGGAATCAATAAAAAAGGACTTCCACGCGGACGAAGTCACGGGCAAAAGCTAGTGTGCTATCAATAAATAAATTTCCTATTATAACTGTTACAACAAACCGTAATGGAATACCGAGGAACTTATAAGAGTAAATATTGAACAGAGTTTTATCTTATGAGAGCTATTCGCTTAAAACTCTAAAAGCAAAAGAAATGGACCACTATCATTCCGCGATGTTGAAAAAAAAAATATTATGTATAGTTGTCCAGAATCTAATGGCAATGGCACCATCTTCATAATAAAAAATGTGATGATATTTATATCAACATCACATTTTTTATTTTAAAGATCATCAGATCTTGAATTTGGTGACAATGGGACCAATCGGGAAGTAAGTATATCCTCTCAAAGAAAAAAAAATACAGACATAAATAAGGGTTTCCTTCGAGACCTAGACCCGAGTATTTGATTCCTATAAATTACAGCTTGATATCTCTCTACGTGATCTCGAGAAAAAGGTCTTGACAGACAGACAAACAGACTGACAGGAGGACAGACGAACAGATGGACAACAAAGTGATCCTATAAGGGTTCCGTTTTTCCTTTTGAGCTACGGGGCCCTAAAATTGTGAGTGACCCGAGAGATGACGTCATACTCACGCGACAGGCATTTTTATCTGTCGTCACCATTGATTTACTATCAATGGTCGTCACGCGAGATTATTTGTAACATTTCTAATATCAATATACTAAACATACAAATGAAATTATCTGACAGACGAAGGCTACTGTAACTTGTCCAGATGAAGATTAGCGAAGAGAGATTAAAACTTGAAGTCGATTTTCCATGTACCACTTAAAGTGTTGAGATTTTTAAATATTCACAAAATACAGATAAGGTTGTCAATATGATTGAGAACGTTTTCCCATCCGTTCCAAATTTATAAACAAATCCTAACTATTTTTTTCTTATTTTAGACGCAAAATTAATGACATAATTGGGATGACCCCTGACTAACTAGATTGTTACACATGTGAGAAAATTGTGTGTATTTTTATTATTTGTATTACTTACTGTCAGAGTGATCAGGTAAATATCTTTGGGAAATGCTTAAATAGGTAGAGTTGCAAATTTAAAAAAAAAATCAGACAATGTTCAAAAGTCAAGTATTTAAAGGACGCAAGCGTTCATTATTAACTAAACTCGCTAGCAAGCTAAGCGTTTAGTTAGCTCGCTAAGCGTTCATTATTGACTAGCAGTCTATTTATTTATTATGAACTAAACTGGCTGAACACAAAGAATGTGTATGCAGACATGGTTATTGATTAAACTCGCTAAACGCAAAGAATATGCAGGCAGACGTGGGGTTACTGACTAAACCACACTAAACTCGCTTACAACTAGGGAATCCAACTGTCCAGCTATATGCGGGACGTCCCGATTCCAAGGACGTCAACAATACGACCCATTCAATGTGCGTGCGGACACTAAAATCCTGCTTTTATAGGAATTGGAAGGATGACTGAATTCTAATTTTTACGTCTCGTCATTTAATATTAAAATACCGTGGAAAAAGAGGCAGTCCTGTGAAATTAGAATTAAAATCGGCTAAGAAATACATTAGATACATGCATTTTAAGTTGTTAATTTGAAAGCGATTAGACAGAGAGGTCCGACATCAACCGTGACGTCATAGTTGAGTACGGCCATATAAACTCCCTGTAAATTGCCGTTTTGCTAGAAAGAGATGGAGAAAAATCTTCAATACCTTATATCTTGGTTGTTTTTATAGTTATTCGAAAACTGATTTTTTCTTTCTGTTTATTATATGAATAAGCTTCTATTAAAGCAAAAAAGATTTTTTAGTCATCTAGCCTATTACCGGGCAGGTCACGCGTGGCGTCATGTACATTTTACTTACACACTCTAAAGGTGCAAACAAACTGGGCTTATGTGATGCCACGTATGTGATGCTACGTCCATCTGAAGACGCTTAATAGAAAATGTATGAAGAAGCATTATTTAGAACTACACTTAGCTTACGTGCATGACGTCGTTAACGCGACCAATCACATAACGTGGCGTGGCATCACATAAGCCCAGTTTGTTTGCACCTTTACTATTTTTTTTAGTATAGACCTCCAAACAAAACCACAAAATCCAATCCAATTAAATCTGATTAATTTACATCGATCGCGCACGACTATCACGATAGCACAAATCAAAGTGTACACTGTATTTAATTCTATTTTTAAAGTAAAAATGTACTATTATTAATGTAACATAATATTTCAATTCATTTCTCATCCCAATTCAGAAAAAAAATATTTTAACGTTTTCGTATTCTGTATTTACGAAATAAGCTGCATCCTTTTTAATCCCCTGTCCCGCAGTTTCCCGCAAATTGGAATTTTAAAATTGGTAAGCCTACTTACAACCACGCTCGCATGACGCATCGAAATTTCCCAGCTTTTCTTTTACGTGTAAGTATAGTTTTAGTGATTTATTGTTTAATATAAAGCACCTTTAGCCAATTGTTTTATAATTTTTAATATTTAATACATTTAGCAAAAACTATTGTTATTGTTTGGTATTGCTCGGCTCCACCTGCATCAATGTTAGTGTTAACGCCTGCATCGTAATACACTTTATTGAACGCGTTAAAAATAGCGCGTTAACAACCATGTCTAATATTATGCTGTGAAGTAAAATAATAGGAACGAGTTACTACAGTGGAGTTAGTAGGTACATTGTTTTTGAACGTTGATTCATGAATAAAAAAATATCCTTCCTATTACTGTAGTATTATATTATCTGTGCTATTACTAAGAAAAGAGTTCAAATTCTTTCGTATAGTTCCTAGAAAAAAATTAAATTTCTATCAACAGTCAACCGCTCATATCATTATAGAAATGCTATTTACATATATTTACTCAGGTAACGCTACGCCCCACGATTTAATTTTTTTGTGGTCTAGATTGATGAGAAGCGTGGTATGATGACTGGTAATTCAGTGGAATTATTTTTAAGCTTTTTGTACATTATCTACATCATTATTATCTTTATTTTCAACAAAACCTTATAACTTATTTTAGTTTGAATTGTTTTTACTATATCAAAATATTTTCACGGATAAAACGAAAATAATGCGAACAATTCTGCAGGCGGAAAGCAAGTTGTTATAATATAAACGTTAAACAATACAAGATGCAGAAGGAAATAGCTCATAAGGATGAATCACTGGCAAAAACAATGTCATTTGCATCGGTAATTCAAGGTGTATAAGGGGAAAGTCTTTTAAAATACGACTCCTTAGCAACCTAGTTTCATAATTTATTATACAGTAGCTTAGTATTCTACTAATATTTGAAAGTGTCTCACATTGGCAAACCTTATGTCGAAAAAAATTTCTCTGTTGCTAATATTCATGATGAACAACAGTGTAAATCCATTATATATACATTTCTAATGAAGCCTATAATTTTCTCACATAAAGAAACTTAAGGAGAGCTCATAAATGACTTGGGTGCCTACATTCGTTTCACTATCGAGTTAAAACACTATGAGGTGGTTGGTTGGTGACTTTGAGAACAATCGATATTTTTCATTTAGTGACTTTGCAATTTCATTAGAAATGCTAAATAAATAAAAAAACTGAATATTAGAAGACGCAGGTTCGAGACCTGTCCGAAATGATTTTCTTCTAATATTGCTGTAGCCAGCGATTGATCGCATGTAAAACGGAACGTATAAGTAGATATTATACATTTCGTATATTCCTAGTAGAAATCAAAAACGAGTGGAGGACCACTCGTTGCAGAATTCACGGAATGAATAGATATTCAAAAATAGTGAATTTGAAAATTCGTATGCGATTCGATCTTACGGTTTCGAATGCGAATTTGAAGCTGCATGGTTTAATAGGCTAGATTACTAAACATTTTTTTTGCTTTAATAAAAGCTCATTCATATAATAAACAGATAGACAAAATCGGTTTTCGAATAACTATAAAAACAACCAAGATATAAGGTATTAAAGATTTTTCGCCATCTCTTTCTAGCAAAACGGCAATATACAAGGAGTTTATATGGCCGTACTCAACAATGACGTCACGGTTGATGTCGGATCTCTCTGTCTAATCACCTTCAAATTAACAACTTAAAATGCTTGTGTCTAATGTATTTCTAAGCCGATTTTAATTCTAATTTCACAGGACTGCATCTTTTTCCACGGTATATTAATATTTAATGTCGAAACGTAAAAATTAGAATTCAGTCATCATCCCAATTGGTGATAGGACTTCTGAGCTTAGGTTGGCTAGCTGCCATGTCACCATCTTGCCTATATGTTTGTCGCTATGATAACAATGTTGTGTTCCGACAATCAGAGGTAAGATAGCTAGTTTCTCAGCTGCTGAGATCCGGCTTATCATCACAGACCAATAGGTGACACGAAGGCAAAGAGCTTCCCTGTTTTGTGTGAAAAATATTGCCACTTTAAATGAATCAGTTTATGTATATATGAAGTAACAATTGCGATTATTATCATGCACCGTGAACCATGGACAGGACACTATACCTATGTGTAGGAATTATCGTTCATATTATTTACCATGTTTTCCTGCGTTTGACTATAATTTTCAAAACCAGAACCAGTTGAATTGTAAAAATAACTATTGAATCTAGAACATTTTATAATTATTACGTTGTCGCGCACCATTTACATATTTAATTAGTGTTATTTCCTGATTTTCGACTGCTTGTTGTTTGTTGTGAATTCGTTCGCGTGATGTTCATGCAAACATCAAAACGTTTAAGGTGCGAAATTAAAAAAAAACTTGTGAACTTGGATTCTGTATTATTATCACCTAATCGACGCGGACTTTGAATATGACAATTTAATGACAAAATTTGGGAAATTACACAGACGGACTTTTCCAGCCATCAGCTGAGGTACATACTTACCCATTTGTGAGCGATTCTATTTCGAAAACATGAAAGTATACTCTATCACCTCACCCAAAGGTAATTTAATGATAACAACGCTATGGAAGTGAACGAGTTTCTCCAGACTTCCTCAATCATACGCAGGAATTTTAATAAATTTTAATTTTTTAAATTTATATGAGCACTTTTTCAATACTTTGTTGTATTAATATGACGTCGACTTTTGTTTATTTGTGATTAAAAGGCATATCAAAGTGGTCGATTTAATTTCAAACTATTACTTTAAACAAATTAATATTTCCCACGAATAGGCATAAATTTCCGAAAATTCATATCAAATCTCTAGGGAATAATTTTTTTGCGGACTGTATGTTGAGGCGTGCGTAATACACCGTATATCATGGGGACGCATTTTTGAAACAATAGAATTCAAATTCGCATTCGAAATCGTAAGATTCGCACACAAATTTCCATATTCACTATTTTTGAATATTCATTCCGTGAATTCCGCAACGAGTGATCCTTCCCACTCGGTTTTGATTTCTACTAGTAGAATATACGTAACTTATATATGTTCCGTTTTACATGCGAGATGAATCGGTTTTTAAAATTAATGACTTAAGTATTGCCATGTTATTGCGTACCGAAATTAATTTTTTGTGCGTGTAATGGTTTCCAATATAAAATTTCTTATTAATGACAGTAGTTGACAGTAATGAATTCGGAGTGATTCAAAAATCCTTAAAATTGGGATCAGTAGAAAATTATTTCGCACGTGATATGTATTCGTGTTCGAATTCAAGATTCATTTCTAATGATTCAAAAATGCGTCTCATGGACTTTTTTTCTAAGTCCATGCCGTAAATTACAATTCACTCCCGATTTGAAGATAGACTTGATTTTTGGTTACGAATATGGTCGAAAGGGATTTATACTGGTTGAAATTAACATCCAGCTTGTTCTTGATTCATCCCAAAGCACAGAATACTAAATAGTTACTACGTACCCAAAGCAGCGAACAGTACCTATTCCATGCAAGAGCAAATTTGGGCTTTATAGAGGATGCGCTTAGTTGTTTCGGCGAAACAGTGAAAAAAAATATTTTTAAGTATACCTAACCAGCTATCAAACAAATAGTTACGAATATATTGGCTGAAGGAGCATTTGGCACCATCGAGATTCGCAATTTTTTTCAGGTAGTTTCGCCTTGGACCTAATGTTGGACCATGCTACGAGTATATTCATGATTTTAACATTAATAATAATATGTTAAGTGTATTTATCTGTATTTGCAGTTTTCAGTTCATGATTTTGAGTTATGTCGTTCGAGCGATAGTAAATTACATAGTTTATCCAAGTACACAATAAAGTAACTTTCTATTAAGAGGATAGCGTTTAAATGTCATCATAATATTTAATATCATTTAATTTTAAATCTTATTAATGCAAACCATTAGTCTAATCTTATATCAACATAATAGGTTTTTGCATCTAGAATTTCCGGTTTTGTAAGTAGCACGATGGAGATGACTATACATATACAATGTTATATTTAGGCTCAAAGTTTGGGGAAGACCCACTAAACATAATAACACATTTAAAGATGCATATCAAGTTAGTGTCGGATGCCTTTTTCCTTGAGACACGAAATGATTGTAAGTCTTCTCACATTGCAGCCAGGGTTGTTTCCGCCTACGATGAGTCAATATTATGTATAGTTTGTCTTTTATATGTTATCAGAAAATGGATTTACTTTTGCATTGAAACTATAGTCTCTCTGGGTAACATTATGAGATCTGTTAAGTTCTTATAGCAATGCATTGAGTACAATATTAAAGTAATACAGTTTTTATCATTGCTGTAAAAGAAATATTGGTAATATTAAAGTAATATTTACGCAATTTGGTGATAAGGATTTCATATTTTTAGTACTTACTTCGCCTCCCACCTCAATGTCACCTTGTCGAGAGCTGGAGCTGCGGCAGACAAAGCTGAACATGCGAAGCGTCGCAAATATGATTTTTTATCAAGTACGAGTAATTACATATTTGTGCCGCTTGGATTTGAGACTCTTAGACCTGGGGGTCAGTCCACCAAAAATTTTATTAACAAAATCAAACCCAACTTATTGTATCGACAGGTGACAGGAGGGTGGTTCTTTCCTCGCCCAAAAAATCAGCATCGCGATTCTAAGAGGCAATGCAGCCAGTATTCTTGCCACCATGACTCCCGGTTGTGGCCTCATCGACCTCCTTCCTGGACCCTTTATACCCATTTATTTTTAATATTAAAACTAAAGTTGATTGTAATAATTGTACTTTTTTAGCAACTATTTATCTTAAGTATTTAGGTAGATGACTTGATTTAAATATCGCTTAATCATTTAGAAATGTTAAGTACTTACCTAATTCAGAAATTAAACTGGTAAGGACTGTTAATAAGGAAATATTCTAAATCTCTGTTAATGAAGATTTAGAACATTTTGTTACTAGAGTCTATTTTCTTTAAATATTATATGACAGTACGATTGATTTTAACTTGGCTATGAAATTGTGAGTGTAGAAAACGAACACAATTTATCGACTTGCAGTTTTCGAAACAAGCCCAATGTGAAATCGTGTGTGCGAAACTGCGAACACGTCACCGCTTGTCCAAAAGGTTGCAAAATAAAAAAGCATCCAATAATAACTTTTGAGCGTAAACTGGTTTTGAGATTCTCTCTGGGGAAATACGTGTATAGGGTTGTGCGATAGGTGATCTCATTTCATTTGATATAAATTGTTTTTATAACAGGGAATCTGTTGTTAACCTCACTGATAACTCTATCACACTGATGGTAAGTGATGATATATCATGTTGACGTACATCTGATAGTGTATCGGAACATCGTAATATGTTATGTAAAATGCAAGATCTACAGATCTACAATGTACTCGTAGATGCCATGTCATGTAACATGTCATTCGCGATGCAATCAAAAATGACAAACTCGCTTATTATCAGGGAGCGTCATTGTTAAATTGTAGCTGTCTCTGGTCCGTTGGTGTGGTGATAAGTGATAACATACAGGCTATGGACGCTTCCTGTATCAACATTTTATATTAACAGTTCGTATATTATTAATTTAATAAGACTCAGACTTTTCAACATCTTGCGAATCTTGACCAACCAAATTGTCCAACTTTCACATTTTCTTCTGTTACAGAAAAAACTGTAATGAAGGGTATCCGCTCCATATCCTCTAAAGCTATTGGCAGTGATAATCTCAGCCTAGATATGCTTCTTCCCGTGTTGGAGGATACTGTGCAGATTATAACACACATAATTAATTTTCCCTTAACACACAGTATTTTTCCGTCATTGTGGAAGAAAGCAACTGTCATTCCGCTTCCTAGAACTAACAATCCTACAGTTCTTACCGATTTTAGACCTATTTCCATATTACCCATCCTATCAAAAGTCCTTGAATCTATTGCTCATCAACAATTATATGGTTACCTTTCCGCGAACTCCCTCCTATGTCCGTTCCAATCTGGGTTTCGACCTTCTCATAGCACAGTTGGTGCGTTATTGAATATTACAGAAGATATCAGAAAAACAATGGATGAATCGAAACTTACTGCAGTTATTCTGCTTGATTTCAGCAGCGCATTCAACTCAGTTGACTTTGATATCCTCCTCGGTGCCCTTCGTTCAGTGAATGTCTCTTCCACTGCAATTCAGTGGTTTCATTCTTATCTGTTTGGCTGCCAACAGTGTGTGAAAATTGACGATGCCACATCTAACTGGTGCAATCTCATTTCTGGTGTTCCACAGGGTGGGGTTCTTTCGCCACTTCTCTTTTCAGTTTTTATTAGCTTTATCTCAAAAGTTATCTCATCTTCTTATCATCTTTACGCTGATGATCTTCAAATTTATAGGCATTTTGAGCCATCACACGCCTTAGAAGCAATCAATAACTTGAACCAAGATCTCTCCAATATTCTCCAGTGGGCTAAGTCTTTTGGCCTTGTCGTCAATCCATCGAAATCGCAAGCGGTATTGATTGGTAGCCGTAGGATGAGGGGTAAAGTCGATATAAGTGCGTTGCCACCTTTGGTTTATAATAAGTCAACTATAGATTTCACTGACAAGGCTCGAAATCTGGGACTTATAATCGACTCGAATTTGTCTTGGATACCCCATATAAATGATGTTAGTAAGCGTATGCATCATACTTTTCACTCTCTCAAACGGTTGCAATATTTTCTTCCATTCAAGACTAAAATTATGCTTGCGCAATCTCTCCTTCTCCCTCTTCTCGACTACGCTGACGTTTGTTTCCTGGATACTAAGGAGGAATTATCAAATAAACTAGAACGCCTCCAAAATTTAGCCATACGCTTTATATTTAGTTTACGGAAATATGATCATGTCTCTCACTTTCGCGCTAATTTAAAATGGCTACCCATCCGAGATCGTCGTTGTGTGCATATCCTAACTACCCTGAACAAGGTCCTGAAAGATCCAAACTCCCCATCCTATCTGCGCTCCCGTTTTCAATTGCTCCCTCCTCCATCCCGTCCTAAGCGTAGTTGTCGTGATGTGCGCATGCTGGTTGTTCTAAGCAGCAATTCACATTGTTTTCGCAACTCCTTGAGCGTTCGTGCTGCTCAGCTTTGGAACAGTCTCCCAAGTGACATACAGCATAGCCAGGCGCATACCAGCTCCCGCGTTAAGCGACATTATATTTCAAAACTATATGAATAAGTTCAATGATCGTCAGGTATATTTTATTTATTATTTATCTATGTATATGATATTTGTATAAGAATAGGTATTTATGTATAATTGATATTATTTAATGTATTGCTATTTTTCCGTGTTGTCTAGTACACTTACGCACGCCACTAATGTTATGGGTTGACTGGCAGAGATCTCTATAAGAGATAAGTTCGCCCTTGCATACGTCATTACTGTACAAACTTTTTTTTTCTTGTGTTTATGGAATAAAGAGTATATTAATATAATACACATATGCTATAACAACATTTTATATAAAGCTACATTGCTATAATATTCTTAATTTTCATTTGAAATATTTTTCAGATTTATAATAATCCATACTATTATTAATATTATAAATGCGAAAGTGTGTTTGTCTGTTACACAAAAAATCAATGGTTTTGTTGACACCCCTTACGATAAGTTTTGCACCCAATGTGGTGATTCGTCCAATGTCGCTGTGGCAAGTAATATTCGCAGAGTTTTAAGGTTTCTTTTCCTTTTGTCGAAGGTGATTTTGTTAGTGTCTCTTGGTGTGCACGTGCAATAATATTGATGCAATTCTCAACCAAAGGAAAGATTTGTCTAAGACTGGTTTTAAGTTTGCACAAAGTCTGTTTGAAATATTTATGGTATCATCGTTAGTTCAGCCGAAGACGCTCACTGTTGGAACTAAACTTTTAGTATACTGTATGTTATAGATGCGATCTATACTATACTTTGAGTGCTTGTATTGCGAATATTACAGTGCAGGGGTTTTCTGAAACGCTAATTAAATCCTGGCTAAGTGCGAGATGGGCGAGTCCATCTCGCACTCGGTTCCGTAAAAACTTATCTAAGTACCTATATGTATATAAGTTCCTAAGTTATATATTTACGGTTTTCACATATTTTCCTTAACATGTGCTATAAGACCTTGCTTCTTGGCACATTCCATGACTAGGTCAATGGGAAGTACTTTATAGGTTTTCATTCCCTTGTGCAATCACAAAAAGCGCTATTCGATCCACTGGTGGATCAAGATGGTGGATCCTAGTGGACAGAGGGGGGAAAATATGCGACACAAACGCTCATTACCTTTTGATCGCGTTGACTAATAAGCTTGATTTTTTCACCGCTGAAAGAGACTGCAGACACAAATCATCTTCATCAAAAAAAAAAAAAAAAAACACGCAACATATATTATGCAAAATACGAGTATATTAACTGACCAAATCTTGTTAGCATAAGTTACCCAGGAATACTGGCATAATAATTATAATGATCCAAAAATTGTGAAATAGTCCATACATAAATTATTAACATATAGTATAATATTAATAAGATATATATTTGAGTATAATTAAGTATATATAAGTATAAATAGATATTATTAAGATATATATTTAAATTTTTAAATTGATTGAGTTGCGCAACTCACCTTAGATTAGGAGTAAAAAGTAGTCGTAAGTCTTAATATAATAATTATAATAAAATAGATCACAATGAGAAGATTCCATGAAAAGAGCACGGACCACGAGTCTGTGGACTGTTAAATTAGTAATAATAAAAAAAAAATCATCTTCATCACAGCTCATATACGTCCCCACCGAGGGGCACGAGCCTACCCTAACCAATTATGTTAGGGCGATTAGGCCTTATAGCCCGGCCACACGCCCCGTCTTCCCTGCGAGCATGCCTGCACAAACCAGTTTGCGCAGGTAAGTGCGTGCGTGTGGACGGCAAGACGGTAGCTCGCGCAGTCCCGGAAGCGCGGCTTGTGCAATCGTTGAATTGCTGAAGATTTGGACTGCGCAAACTTGGCTTGCACGGTTTTACTTGAGCGTGTGGCCGGTCATTCAAGCCGCGCATCAGTCCGAAGGAATTATTTTCGACTACACATCGCTACAAATACATAGATATCGCAAATTAAAAATGAGTGATGTAAGGGGTTATTCAAAGGATTTTTTAATTCAGTTCATAGAACTTTACAAATCGTTGCCGGCTTGTTTGCTTGTTGCCTTTTTATCAGCAAACAAAAAAATAACATTAATAAAAAACCCTCCTCTGTTGGCCACATCTTGACGTGATGCGCGACGAGCTATCCAAATACATATAGGACTGCACAGCCCAGTTTGCAAGAGCTTACCTGCACGTGTGGCCACTACACCGTGTACCGTCTTTTTGTACAGTCATGACTGCACAGTCCTGGACTGCGCAGGCAAGACGGAGCGTGTAGCCAAAGCATTAGTCAAACCACGCTGGCCCAGTGCGAATTGGTTGACTTCACATACACCTTTGAATTACTTCGCAGATGTATGCGGGTTTCCTCACGATGTTTTCCTTCACCGTAGGAGTGTCAGATAAATGTACATATGAAAACGAAAAACACATTGGTACATGGGGCACAGACCAGTGCCGAGACCACAGCGTCACCGACGCTCACCCGACGCAGACCCGAATACTTAATATAAATTTCAGCTTGATATCTCTACGCACCCTCAAGGAAAGGTATCTTGGCAGACAGAGGAGACAGACGGACAATAAAGTGATCTAGCAGGCGTAGCACGAACCGTGGACAAAAGAGGACAAGAGACTAATTACACATTTCTTTTCGCTCTCTCATATAACAATTAAGCGAGACGGAACGAGTAGGGTTAGTCACTTTCTCTTCTATATTCCACGCGCCGTTCTAGGCCCGCTGTAAGCTATCCGTTTCTCCTTTTGAGGTGCGGAAATCAAAAATAGTGCTTAATGGTAAATAAGAAGTGCCAAGTCTATGTTGCGAACCTGCATGGTGTGACGTCGCTAAATCTATTGAATTTGCTATATTGAATCTGCGTGGACTTCAATTTTGAACAATTTTCTATTTTCCCTCGGGAACTACTTAATGAATCGGGATAAAAGGTAGCCTATGTTCTCTTCCATGTCAAAGGCTACATACATGCCAAATTTCATCCAAATCCGTTTAACCGTTTTTGCGTGATTGAGTAACAAACATCCACACTTTCACATTTATAATATTACTAGTAGGATTATTTGAATTTCTAGCTCTATCTTGATTGTTTACAGCTTGGCAAAAAAGAGTTTGGAGCGGTGACAGCTGGAACTAAAAAGCGATTCCCGTAATAAAACTAATTTCACAGCTAGATAGTGTATTAATGAGATTGTTGTTACCTAATTTTCCGACTGAAATTTAAAAATTGCTTATTTTTTTGAAATTGTGTCTTTATTTTTGTGTTTCTTGTGCGTATCTGTACTAGAGGCGCCCTCATTTTTTCAAACCCTTTTGTCAAGCTATAGTTGGGCTGTTTTGATTCTTCGCAAATTGTTTCTTTCTTAGTGGATATAACGACATAAAATCGGTGTAGTTTTGTGTTTCAAGTATCTAGGTACGTAGGTGAAGGACATTAAGCGCATTAATACAAAAAAAGTACCTAAGCTAAGGAAATAGCAGTACGGCATAGTTCCTAAGCCTATGATCTGATAATTGAAAAAAATGAAATATGGTAACGTCAACATTTATTACGTATGCCGGGTATTCCGGGATTTACCGATTTTTAATTTTTTAAATAATTTTACCGAATTCCGATTTTTATGATCGGCAGCACTGACGCGGGTAGACCAGTTGGATAGTCTGTTTGTTGGCAATTTTGTATAAAAAAGCCTGAACCATAGTTTAGATTGGATTTGTCGCAGGTCTTCAGGTCTAATTCCTCATTGCACACATACGTATGTATGAGTCACACCACGTGCTCTGCCTATAATAATCGCCTATTTGCTCGACCACAGCACCTGTCGAGCAAACATTGTCGATGTAATAAGCAAACAGTGATTAATGATTGCAAAAATTACGACTAGCACAGTGTTGTTTGCAGGCACTTCAGATTGTTCGAGATTAGGTTGGGTACCAAACCGTTTATCTTTTTACTGGCTCGAGTTTGAACCGTGTCTTGCTGTTTGATATCGTCTTCCAATGATGTTATCTCCCTTGTAAATTAGAAATCAGAATCAGACGGACAGATATATTTTATATTAAGATGTTTCCAAACAAGCGCGGATCCACCGTTGTGGGCACGATCGATCGGCATGCCCACAAACTAATAGACTTGTGAAGTTGTGACGTCACACTTTCATGGTCTATTGAGATCGATAGACTGATAATAATTATATCCAGTGCCATAAAAAAAACAATGAATCTTGGTCAGTGTTATATGTTTTGGAAACATCTTTGTAGGGATGCACCATAAGATCATGAGCGAGGTCATACTCCGACTCGGCACTTGGCCGATTCTCGGATGGCCGTGACCACAACCTTTTTTGAGTGTTGATTAGGCTAGATGAATTAAAAAAAATATTGCTTTAATAAAAGCTCATTCATAATTATAATAAACAGAAAGAAAAAATCGATAACTATAAAAACAACCAAGATATAAGGTATGAAAGATTTTTCTCTATCTCTTTCTAGCAAGACGGCAATTAACATATAAAATTTAAGTTTATATGGCCGTACTCAACAATGACGTCACGGTTGATGTCGGATCTCTCTGTCTAATCGCTTCCAAATTAACAGCTTAAAATGCTTGTATCTGATGTATTTCCAAACCGATTTTAATTCTAATTTCACATGATTGCATCTTTTCCGACGGTATTTTAATATTTTATGACGAGACGGACGAGAAAATTAGAATTCAGTCATCATCCATATTGTCATTGAGCCGAGATCAACTTTCACATAACTAATACTACCTGCGGTCCCATTTGAACCGTTCCTCTGCCACCGAGCGTCCGATTTCTGTCGATCTTCGTTTGGCATCGGAAATTCCCTATTTTCCAATCGGTCGACTGCAACGCGAGGGTTCAATCAACTAATCATCGCTGGGCGAGTGTTGGCGTTCGAGCGAAATGATACGAGCGAGACGCCACTTCAAACGAACAATTCAAAAATAGTGCCCCCGGATTAATACTTATCTAAGATAGCCAGTTCCTCGGTTGTTGGGGAGTCCAGGTGAAGGTCACTTTCAACTTGACTTGACTGACCACCAGATCGAGATCCTGGGCGATGCTTATGACCGATAGTGGCCATCTCTCAGCTGAAGTATTGACTCATTATCACAGCTCATAAATGTCCCCACCGAGGGGCTCGAGCCTACCCTAAGTCAGGGTGCTTAGGCCTCAGTCAACCACACTGGCCCAGTGCAGATTGGTCGACTTCACACAACCTTTGAAATTCTTCGCAGATGTACCTATGTGGTTGCCGCACGATGTTTTCCTTCGCCCTAGGAGCGTATCACAAATGTACGGACGACAGCACATCATGGTAAGCACTGTGGCATCTTATGTCGTTGTAATAAGTATTATTTTGCAACAGAAACGTTTAGAATGATGTGCAGGCGTTTGTACGTATGAAATTCGAAAAAGGAAAAATATTTTACAAAAAATAAAAACCGACTTCAAAAACACTGAAAAGTTGAAAATAATATAAGAATAGGTACAGACAACATCACACTTCTATATTGAAGTCGGTGCCAAACGATGGTCTCCTAGAAAGTCTTAAAATTTGTCACCGACTGCAATATAGAAGTGTGATGTTGTCTGTACCTATTCTTATATTATTTTTAACTTTTCAGTGTTTTTGAAGTCGGTTTTTATTTTTTGTAAAATATTTTTTATTTTTAACTTTTTAGTGAATTATCAGTTCACCGAATAGCGTTTCCCTGATTTTTATGGGATCCCATCATCAGATCCTGACTTTGGTGACCTTGGGACCACCCAAGGAGTATACTCTACCGAATACAAAAAGAATTTTGATAATTGGTCCACAATTGGCGGAGAAATCGCGCAACATACTCACAAAACACGTTGGACACACCTTAAAATTTAAGGGTTTTTCTCGATTTTCATGGGATCCTATCATCAAATCCTGACTTTGGTGACCATGGGACCACCCTTGGAGTATACTCTATCGAATACAAAAAGAATCGCGTAAAATACACAAAAAAAACATACGCATCGAATTGAGAACCTCATCCTTTTTTCAAGTCGGTTAAAAAAGGTTCATGGCAGGATCGAACCCCGGACCACCTGATTAGAAGACCAGTGCTGAATCCACAGCGCCACCGACGAAATCTTGTTGATTATCATCATACTTTTTTCGGTAAAGACATCTTCGTGATCTAATTATCACTTGCTCTACTTCGACTAACCATATGTAGGTACGCCATAAAAACGAAAGGTGACATGTGATTTCACAATAGAAAATAGTGCGTTTCGCAAACCACTGGCTATCGTATTTGCTTTTCGGTGAAACCAACGTGAGTATGGATGGACACGTTTGCGGCTCAGTGCGTTTTGTTGTATTGCATAACTGCCATACACATACTTATGCATGTAATAAAACATTAGCTATAAGTGTGTTAGGTAAAATATTGCAACTATCGCGTGGCGGAATAAAATATTTTTATGTGTTTACTAGCTGTGCCTGCGAACTACGTTTCGCTTTAATAGGCTCGATATTGTAGTTATTTTTTTAGCTTCCTGTGGTTTTTTTGAAACCTTTCCATAGTGGACGCCTACATAGGCCAACGAACCTTTTATCACATGCTTCTAGCTCTAGTAGTTCGGACTTCACATTGATACCTCAGTCTGTCACTCACCAAAGTCTAATTGAGAAGTTTTTTATACAACTAAGTTGGCAAACAAGCAAACTGCCCACCTGATGGTGAGTGGTAACAATCACTTATTGTACATGTGGCTCCTGTGTGATTTGCAGCAAATCTGCAACCCCCACAAGAACCACAGTGTACGTTGCCAACTTGTGACAAGATGTAAAGTCAGTACCCAGTAATTTCACTGCCATATCTTACCCTTCAAACCGGAACACAGCAATGCAAGCACTGCTGCCTTGCGTCAGAAATAGGTATGACGGAGGTACTCAAGCAGTCGACCTTGGTACAGAGTCTCCCTCCGGTAAAAAGGTAGGTAGGTGCAAGTATATCTTTTCCAACCGCCTGTAGTTTGTGGTTAAAACCACAAAACTAAGGTTTCAAAATATTTGGCGCTGCGTTTAGGCAAATTTGCATTGAATCAGTATTCGAATACTGATTTTCGATTATACAACTTAGGCCCGAATCATGAAAGACCGAGGGACGATTACCCGAAACAATTGCATCCCAAATAATAGGTATTTGATTGAAATTGAAAGTATCGTACGTTCGTTCGAATGACTTGTTTTCATTTTACTTTTATGGGGAAGTCTGAATTAGTTTCGGATAAATCTTCGGCACGCGTAATACAGCGGTTGGCCGCATAAGGCCGCATTAGACGAGTTTTAGGGGCAGGGGCAATAAGGCTTATTTTTCAGGTTATATTACTTTAAACGGTTTACGCTTTTGTAAAAGCCTTGCCGGCACGTCCTTGTAGGTAGTACTCAAAGAACACCGCCTGGATCAGCAAATAGAGAAATATTACGTCGCGAATGCATGTGTCGTATTTTCTTACCCGCGATTGTGTCGCAATTTTTTTACCCGCGATTAGTGAAAACGTGAATAAGAAAACCGTTTATCTTTCTTTCTTTCTTTCTATACATGCTGGGCACAATAGCGCATGCAATACTTTACAAATATAAACAAAAAATAAAAACTTCAGAAAATCACATCAGGAGAGATAAAATAAACCTGCATCTTTAGCCACGAGAGTACTTTATGTATACCTGAAATGTCTTAGCATGTCTTAGGCATACCATGCCAATGCCATAACCAGCAGGCCGCAGTATGAGTATTTAATGAGCCAAGGTAGCTGCTTTTCACAATGTGAGTCGTATGTGAAAAAACATTCATTTGTTTATTAAATAAATATAATCTTTGTAAAAAATATCTAACTAGACCTAGATCATAGAAAAATATCATTAACACTTTATAAACCAATAATGGTGATAAATCTAATTCTGGTACAGTCATAGAAGTAATTTGTATTTGTATCTTTGCATATGTGTGCGTAACTCGTTCCCTTATCGCTGGAATCGCGGAACGTGACATATCATCACGAACGAGTGCGGCTGCTCATCCGCTAATCTTATCTCTGCTTCAAGAGCTGTTGTTTTTCACTTCTTATTTCAAGCTAGAACTGCACCCTTCGATTTTATCCGTAGGTACGGCTTGGGTAATTTGCTATTCTGCGCATTTAGCTATCAAATTATTTTATTTTTTTATATTCAGGCAACATGGAACGCTAATATTTATATTTATTTATTTATGTACACAAAAATACATTACAAATTAATGAAACTTAGATAATGTGGTAGATACAACTCAACCAGGATCTGCTTATTTCCGAAAAAAAATCTATCAGCAGACCTGCGACAGGAAAAAATATATGTTACGTATTTACGGGCGTTTTAATCATTGATATTGATATTTGATTCTATTTATAAAGATCCTATGTTGCCAGAATACACATGTAGATACATAACTAACCATAATTTTTGACATCTGCTGCAGTATGCCCTTCCGAGGCTTCCGTAAGAGGTCCCAGCGGATGACATGAAAATACTCGTACTCCCAATATATTTTCATTTTTCCATTCTTCCATCCTTATTAACTTTCCCATACAACCTAGATTAAATCACAAAGGTTAGGCACTTAATTTTTATTCATTAATGCTCTAGGTATCATTTTCTATAAGTCATGTAACTTATTTAAAAATAGCATCCCCCGAGCTCGCTTTTTTCGGGGAGGCAAGATCTTGAGTGAGTGGTAGGAGTAAAATATTTAATATATTGATTTTGATGTTTTCAAATGTATGCTTCAACGTTGCTGCAACTGAGCCAGCTGGATCTCCAAACAAAGCGACGAAGCGAAAATCTGTTTGCTGGAATAGTGAAACGGTAGTTTGTCGGAGTTTGTCGAACAAGTTCCAGCATTTGTCGTTAGCACATTTCTGAGATGGCTCTTTTTCTGTGTGGTGCTCGCTTTCTGTGTGGCTCAGCTGTAGAAACGTTACTCCAGCTGAGCCACCTAAATCTAGAAAACGAAACGACGTTAGCGAAAGTCTGTTTACTGATAAAGATAGGTGGTAGTTTGTCGATACGTTATTCTAAGATTTAGAGTTTGTCGACTTAAATCCATCGGGGGTCCAGAAGCAGGCCGAGGTACTTGAGATGCGCCTCGACCGGTATACGAACCCCCCACTCGAACTCGCTTGCGTCGGGGGGCGTGGAAACTCATGGCCCTCGATATTTCAAGGGCCACATTCAAAGGCGGATGCGTCCGAAAACCAAAGAGGAGGCCTAAACATACTAACTTAGCTTAGGCTTAAGCTCGAGACCCTCGGTGGGGACGTATAATGAGCGACCAACAAAATACCGATCAAAATCGATCAGTTACTGATTGACACTCTTAACAAACAAGGCTATGTTGATGTTTCTGATTCACCAGCCATTTGACAACAAGGCAGTAAGAGTATGTTTTTCAGATAAGATATACGTATACCATACCAGCACGCGTAGCACAAGGACCGCGAGATAAATATGTATATCATTAACTGTCACTCTCTCGACACCAAACAATACCTATCTCATTCGCTATTGTCAAAAGTGACATTTCGGTGTAGAGAAATACAAGAAAATACTCTCGCGATCCTTGTGCTACGCGTGCAATGTGATTTTAGGAGACATAATAAAATTAATGTGGAATTTGACCACCCAGGATATTTGGTGCCGGGTGATTATAGTACACAAAAAGTGGAATTTGATCACTGGGTGATATTACCCAGTCTAACACCCAGTTCCCGAAAGGCTGTTCAGCGATAAAATGAAGTAACAAGCTGTCAAATCTGATGCTAACTATGATTGAGTTGCTGAAAGCTAAATCAACTTAGCACTGTGTTAGTTGACACAGCTGTCAAATTTATTTCAAAATTATTAAGGAAAGACCCATTTTGAGTTTCCAAAATACATATGAATATAACAAAATATATGATTTTATCAATGTGACAGTGTCTAAAAACATTTCTCACGAGAAATCAATTATTAAAGGTAAGTAAATTTTGGCTAACCAACGTTTCGGAAACTCCAATTGATTTGACACTGCTGTTAAGATGACATGGATGTTAGTTGAACAATATTTTGATCAGCCTTTCGGAAACTGGGGGTAAGTGGAATAATGTGTCAGCCTGCACGACCGCATAGATCAACATGGATTCCTATTGCCCGTGATATAATTTACTTACTTATGTACTTAATACTTATATTGAATAGCAATTTATATGGAAACGTCAACGACACAATATTGCAGCCGACTACACGTGACTGACGCCAATGATCAGAACAAAAATATCGCGAAGATTAATTATAAAGGTAGGTTTTATAAGTGCTTATTCGTAAAAAAGTGCTAGTTACGGCAGATGTATCTATTACTCAATGACCTGCCCCCCTAGCACGTCCACCAAAACACGATATGATAAAGCAATTTATCGCGGTGAACTGTCAAAATACGACGAAACCCTATTGTATTTTGACAGTTCACCGCGATAAACCACTTTATCATATCGTGTTTTGTGGACTTGCTAGGGGGGCAGACCACAGACTAATAAAGGTTCACAGACAATTATGGGTCTACTTGTTGTTTACATTCATTACTATCAATCAATCGTTATCCAACATAGTCTTTATTGACACCACAACAAATAAAAGTTGTACTCACACAACTAAACTATTAATATGAATCTACTTATAACATAAAATATTTTATCTAGACTCATGTTCTAATTCTAATATTAAGAACTCAACACTAATATTTTAAAGGCATAACTTAAAGCCCTTGGCCTTTTACAAATTACATTATAATACAGGTTCGCCATACAAAACCAGTACTTTAATGTAACTTGAATTCCATTAAAATACAGTTCGATTGACGAAGCCCGACCAAGGAGGTTTTGTCACAATTTTCTTTTGTGCCAGTACATTGTCTATGGCGGCGCGTGCAACCGCGCATGCGCGGTAGAATGTTGGTGTTGGCGCCATTTCTCTGAATTTTTCATTCATTATTTTACTGTTATTGGTTAAAATAATAAATAATATAAATGTATGTAGTTTTAGATTTCTGTATTAGTTTCACAATTGCACTGTTCAAAATGCAAATAATTATTAGAATAAATGAGTTTGATTTTGTTTTAATTTTGTGTCTTTTAATTAATTTAGGTAACCACTGATTGCATGAGTGTAGATAAAGTAGTGTATGAAATTGCACATAATTAGGTCTTAAAACACTCGTGTGGTACTATTAAAATTCTCGGCAAGCCTCGAATTTTAAACACACACTAGTGTTTTAAGACCCTACTATTATGTGACTATTTCATAAACTACTATTATACTATCTAATTTTCACAAGCTCGAATTACACAGTTGAGTCAAACAAACTCCTCCGTGGGCAAATGTCGTAAATTTTGCTCAAGGAGACAGTCGAAGTCTTTGAATGGTTTTGTTTACTTTAGTGAGATTTGCTAACTTCAATATTTTGAATACTTTCATTTCAGGGGGCATTGGCTTTATTGACCTTGTAGAATATGTAAATATATCTTTTTACAATCTGTAGGTGTGTTTTAGAGCGAATCAACAACATTTTTTATCATAAAAACATCAGCCTCAGGCTATCGTGCGCTTGCGCATGGATTAAAGATACGCGACTTGTCTGACGCCCGGAGCCGTGAGTTGACAGTGTCTGCGAATAATCCCTATGCAAATATTACAATTGTCTGTGACAATAGATTACTTTTACAGGTCGAAGCCAATGACGTTTAATTTAATCCATATTGTAATAAATTGTAAATGCGTTAGGTACTTTCTTACATTTTAACGCTAAAACTGTTAAGAGGATTGTGAAGTTGTAAATTTTCATACAAAATGCGATAACGCTTTTCTCCCTCTTAACATAGTTCAATTTTCATAATTCTTGGAAATGTTGTAGATTTAATGAAGATCTAGATACGTTTTGATTTTGAAGTAATATTGCTCAGAATATAAATTATTTGCATAAATATCCATATTTTGAACTTCTAAATTATACTGAATTACAAAAAAAGCAAAACGTACAAACATAGACTAAGGTATACTGAATCTAATGAGACCAAAAATATCTAATTTCGTAAAGGTTTAAGGGGGTAAAACAGTTATCGCCCGAAACAATATTTCAATATGAAATGTAGGCACTTGCCTCAAACTTTCAACTCTAAGTGGTGTGCCACAAACTGCATTTTTGAAAATGCATACTCGAGCCATAAATTGGCACTTCACAGTCCTCTTAAGAGAATTTTATTGAATACTCCTTTACTTATCCACATGGCATACAAGCATCACAAACAGTGGTGAGGTACTAATCGAAGTTTTTAAGGGGCTAACTAACACCAACGGCCTTGGATAAATGATCCCGTTCTTATTATGACTCTTTCGAATCCGAGGAATTTGTAAGAAATCTTGTGCTTAAGCCCAAATTTTAACAGCCGTGGTCTAGTGGTTGAGACCACCAAATCGGGGTGGATCGGGAGGTTCGGGATTCGATTCCCCATGGGACAGAAGATTTCCTCCTCGGTTTGGTTGGTGATAGGGCTTCTGAGCCCGTCTTGCTAGCTACCATCGTCTTACCTAAGTTTGCCGCCATAATAACAATGTTAATAGCATTGTTGTGTTCCGACAATTAGAGGTAAGATAAGCCAGCTTCTCAGCTGTTGAGAAGTCCAGGTGAACCTCGCTTTCAATTTCGGCCTGTCAGGCCGAATGCCAAGATGGTCCTTTTAACCCGCAAATAAAACTTAATAGGGCAAATGAATAGCAAGTAACAAGATGTTACATTTGACCGGGGTCAATAGGATAACAAAGGATCCATAAAAACCAGCTTGAGAAATATATTTTCTCGGTAAATGAGTCAGACAGCGCGCTGTTTAAAGAGACGCAAAGAATGGTTTATTAACAAATTTTCTTGAACCAAGCTAATTAAGAGCGTGAAAAACAGTATGAGGTAAGCTACATGACCAAGAAGTGGTTCAGTCAGTTTCCGCGAAAACAATATAACAATAATTTTTCACGCCGATAACAATGCCAGCGCTTGTCGTCTTAATTGTTATTAGAATATCTTAAGTATATTTCTAGGTGTTCAGCGCAAAAATATGTATAATGTATTGAAATGGAATCCGGAAATTTTGGTATGTTTTTATTCACTAGAGCGGTTCCCAACCTTTTAATCTCCAGGGACCTTTTACATTTCTTTGTCATGTGTCGAGCCGGGACCGACCATTATGTACAAAAAATCTAAATTAATTTCTAAAGTGTATTATTGATAACTTAATAGTGTCATAACGTTCATCTTCTACACAAGTTCGTAGGACTTGTTCGTAGGTTCGTAATTTATTATTGCTTGAAGCAACCAGCAAGTAATTATATGTTCTTATGCTCTCAGTCGATTCGGACCTTGTTCTATTACCAACAAAGAGATGCTTCGAGAAGTGAGTTTGCATACGCGGACCACTTTTCTCCTTCCATGTAGCACGGGTAGTTCGCGGACCACTGGTTGAGAACCAGAGGGCCTATTACCGATATCATGGTTTTGCAAATGATATCATTATGATATCATAGTGCAAAACGAAAAATGCGATTTCTAGTCAGATTTTTGATCATTTGTTCATTATTTAATGATGACATCATTGAAATTATGCCATAGTGACGATATCACTGGAGATCGGAAATACGAAATGCAGCATTTCATGACTTCTTTTTTAACCGACTTCAAAAAAGGAGGAGGTTATCAATTCGGTTGTATTTTTTTTTATGTTTGTTACCTCATAACTCCGTAATTTTTAAACCGATTTCCAAAATTCTTTTTGTATTTGATAGAGTATACTGCAAGGGTCCCATGGTCACCAGTCAGGATCGGTTGATGGGATCTTATAGAAAATCGAGGAAAACACTAATTTAATACCTTTAGGTATTAAATTCGGGTTTACTTTCACTAAAAAGATTTCATTCACTAAAAAGTTAAAAATATTTTTTTTTTACAAAAAATAGAACCGACTTCAAAAACACTGAAAACTTAAAAATAATCTTCTTCTATATTGAAGTCGGTGACAAATTTTAACACTTTTTAGGAGATCATCGTTTGGCGCCGACTTCAATATAGAAGATTATTTTTAAGTTTTCAGTGTTTTTGAAGTCGGTTCTATTTTTTGTAATCTCAAATTTATACCATGTCATACGATGAAAGATCCATAATTGGCCTGCAGCAGTGCGTTCTAGTTTTGAAAATCGGCCCACAAATGGCGGAGTAATCGGTGAACATACTTACCTACATAAAAATAGATACAGTCGAACATAGAACCTCTTCCTTTTTCGAAGTCGGTTAAAAAACATAGTCATCGAATTGAGAACCTCCTTCTTTTTGTGAAGATGGTTAAAAATATTAAAAAGGTAGAATATAAGTATTGTTGCTAGAATCGTTAACGATGGTTAATTTTTCATTGACGACAGCTAACACCATTGTTTGTGCGATGATGTCACAAAGTTAAATCGGAATTATTTATTACATGGTATTCACTTTACGATCTGAGGACAAAGCCTGCTATTTATTATCGTATCTTTTATATCCTAGTCACATGATTACCAACTGTTAAATAATTATATTAAGTAATTCAAATCTAAGAGAGAGACACTTTCTATTTAATTAATGCGATGATAAAATTTTCTTTGATATTTCCCAACGATAACACAAATAAAATATAAGTTAAGATTTTATAATCCTGTTACTTAAAGAAATACAAACTTCTAAATAGTATTCACAAAAAGATTAGGTTTCTACCATCCACTACTTGAAATACCTTATACTTTTCTTAAGGCGCATAGTGCTCCCAATGACCTTGCGTCGATCGTCCCGCACTGATTACATAGGAGTGAGTAAGTGAGAGCGAGGGGAATATTTAAGCAAACCTTTACGCGTAAGATGAATTATTTCAATAAACAATTGATAAAGGCGAATAAGCAAAATCTAAAAAGACCATCCCCTAGAATATTTTTCACTTTATTTATTGAAATCAAAAGTATATGATTTAACCTAATATTTACGAAGCGATTAGGTTTACAGTTTTAAAATCGAGGCATGTTTGGGTCACATTTTAACCAAGTTTTAATTAATTTATCAAAAAATTAAGAAGACCATCCTCTAAAGAATGCGTTGAATAATAACATATCTTTTTTAAAGATTTTTTTATTCAATATTTATGAAGAGAATCGGTTTTTTCTGCAGTGATTTTTTATGATTGACGTTACTATGCGCCTCCATAGCTTTTATTCGCTCGCTGTGAGAATTGTGAAGCTGTTAGTTTTCGTGCAAAAAGCGATAACATTTTTCCGCATTTAAGCATAGTCGAATTTTCTGATTTTTTGAAAATGAAACTAGTACCGTATTTTTTTTATTTTTTTTATTCTCAACCATTTTTAGCACGTTACAGAATTCATGCAGTATCGCCAAACTGAGTACAGTTTATTGGCGAATATGACGCTCTTAAAAAAAATTAATATTCTAGATTCTAGAGAAATCTATCTATACTTACTATACACGGTTATTTTTTTATCATACTGGAAAATTTTAGAGGCAGCTCGGTAGACGCTAGACGACTCATATCAATAAAAAAAACATATGGTTATATTTTTAAAATTTTATCCGCCAATAATATTAAATTATACACATTGTTCTTGTTTACTACAAGATAAGGTAAGATTATGAATGAATAAAGCATTTACTACTACGGGCTTAGGAAAATGCGGCAACGTCGCATTATTAATTCAAGCAAGATCAATCTACAACTCGTTTGAAATAAGAGTTATTATTGCACTAGACACTACAATAGTGAAAGACAGAGACAGTCGGCGCCGGCGGCGGCGTTTTGTTGTTTGCTGTCGCTTGTCGGCACGAGCCGGCCGGCTTTAGTTCGCCTTTGACCCCGGCGCGTGTGAACGTATCGCGATGTCGCGCCCGCGCCTGACGCGCGGCAATCGGGCGCATTCGGAATTTTAGTTTCAAGTTAACACATCTCGCGAATACACAGACCTTACTCCGGTAGACCGTAGACTTTTACTTGTGAAGTGAAATTAAGTGTTTGGTGTAAGAAAGTGAACCCACAAAAGTAAGACTTGGAAGCGAAAACTGCATTTCGAGACGTTAAATACTAACCAAAGTGATATGTTGTTGTGGTCATGTATAGTTTTAAACGTGCACGACTATGTATGAGTTAGAGGACTTCCTTTAAATTTAGAACTCTTTTGTTATTAGAACTAAAGTTGATTTAAATTGTTTCCTAGGTAGGTAAGTATTTAAAGTTGATTCCAATTTTTTAACTACGCCAAAACAACCTACCATAACCGTAATACCTACCTAGTACTGTTTGTTTTCTTTAAAAACTTTGTTTTGCCGGTCCTAAGTAAGCCCGTAAAGTAGGAAGGTGAAATTGTGATCAACTCAGTGATGACTTTGAATCGGCGACGTTGTTGCCAGTTCGCGTTCATTCAATGTTTTGCCTACAACTTCACTCAGTGTCCATACCAGTGCAGTATTTTTTGGATATTTTAGATAATAAATATCTAATTAAACAAGTGAGTAAATTTTATTATTAATGGTTAAATAATTCTTCTACCGTGTCCTGAAGCCACCCTTAAAATAACTGTAGTGTAAATGCCTATATTATCTGTTATAATTATTCTGTGGTTTTTGTCTGTATGATCTATGACACTTTTGTTCTGTGCTGCTCCTCTTCTATTACGATGTCTACCGATGAAGGCAATTATGATCGTAAGATTTTTGTTTTATTTATTCACCCATAGAAATGTAAAACTTACATCTTACATTACATGGTGACAGCGGTAAAAAAGCTATCAAATTTGGTTTTAACTCGATTAACCTCTAAAAAATAATGTCGCTACCTCAAAATATGGATAGTTCGTCATCATCATCAACGACGGCGACTCAAAGAACTCTGCCCGTTGCTCATTTGGCAACGCCACCTAATAGGTATCTCGGTGAATCCACCTAGCGAATTTAACTTCCAAGACATAGATGCGTGGCCTCGATGGCTCCTTAGATTTGAACAGTATTTACTTCTAACGGGGCTAAGAACAGATAAAGAAAAGTGTAATTTAATTTTGTATTGCATGGGTGAAGGAAGTCTGGAAGTTTTAAATCAAATAAAAAAGACAGAAAATTACGACGAACTAGTTCACAGATTCAATGAATACTTTAACCCGAGAAAAAATTTAATATTTTTACGTACGAAGTTTAACAGAAGAGTACAGCATCAGGGTGAATCTGCAGATGAGTATATAAAAAGTATATATTAACTGGCTCAAAATTGTGAATTTGAGAAAATCACTAAGGATGAGATTTTGAGGGACAAATAAGTTTCAGGGATCAATGATTGCAATCTATCTGAGAAATTACAGATGAAAAGTAATCTGACACTTCAAAAAACAATTCAAATTATAAGAGAATATGAAATCCAACATACTCAAACCAAAGAATTATTTCAGGACACTGAAGTAAATGCAATAAAAAAACAATTTAGAAATAACTCATCACATAATCAGAACAACATGAATAAATCATACCAGAAAGTTGATGTGAGGCAAAACATATGTTCATATTGTGGCTATAATTTTCATGAGAGATCTAGGTGCCCAGCTCGTAACATTATCTGCTTCAACTGTAATATTAAGGGACACTATTTGAAAATGTGTAAAAAACTAAAGAACATAAGATCACTACAAGAAACTGAAGAAACATCAACAGGTAATGAAAACAAACATTTTCTTTGGTCTATTAATAACAAAATGTTAGAAAAAAATGATGCATGGTTCTGTAAAATATTTATCAGAGTTAGGTATATATGCTAATTTTTTGATAGACTCTGGTGCAGACATTGTGTGTATACCTTTATCAATAATTCCAAAAAAAATTTTGAACAAAATACAGCCACCAGATCTATCAATACAAGTAGCGGATGGTAGAAATCTCAACATATTAGGTTATTTTCATGTGTCATAGATCATACAGATAAAAACCACAGAATAATTATAACAGATAATATAGGCATTTACACTACATCCCCTTCAACAAAGATTGTGCCATCTGACTGCGATTTGTATGTCAATTTCTTATACTATAACTTCCAATAAATGATGTTTATTTGTCTAAGATTAAAGAAGAACAAAAAAATTATAAGATTTTAATAATAATTAGGAAATATTGTATCGATGGTTGGCCTGAAAAAAAGGAAATTGATTCTAATTTATATCAATATTTCCAGTATAGATTTGATTTTAGCATTTGCAAAGATATATTATTAAAAGGTTCAAGAATTGTTATACCATCAGTATTACATAAAGAGGTATTAGAGTATATACACATGGGACATCAAGGAATTGTAAAATGCAGACGGAGAGCTCAAATGGCGGTTTGGTGGTTGGGACTAAGCACACAAATTGAAAATTTAGTAAAACACTGCCCTGAATGTGTAGAGCATAAAGTTAACCCAGTAAATAAATTCTGTGAAGAAAAATCACCAGCCACCAGACCATGGCAAGTTATTGCAGCTGATTTATTTTTTTGTAAAAAATGGTATCTGATTGTAACTGATTATTTTTCAAGATTTTTTGAAATTTTTGAACTTTCATCTTTAACAGAAAATATTATTATTAATAAAGTCAAAGAATTATTTTCTAGATATGGGATCTGTGAAACATTTAGATCAGACAATGGGCCACAATTCAGGGAAGGTTTTAAAAGGTTTGCACATGCATATAATTTTAAACATATAACAAGCTCACCATATTATAGCCAATCTAATGGCTTAGCTGAAAATGCAGTGAAAGTAGCAAAGTCATTAATAAAAAAAAAATATGGTCAAATAGATCAAGCCCTGTTAGCATATAGAACGACACCTTTAGAAAATGGGTTTTCTCCTGCTGAATTACTGATGGGTAGAAAGTTAAGATCACATTTACCTCTTATTTCCTTTAAACTTGAGACAAAAAATTGTAAAGATGTTTTTAAACGGGAAAATTATATCAAACAAAAACAAGCTTTGTATTATAATAGACGACATCGTGCCAAGGATTTGTCTGATCTACATGTTGGGGATAGGATATGGATAATCGATCTTAGGTGTTATGGAAAAATAAAAAAAATCCTTCCTTATAGGTCATATTTGATTGATACTAATAATGGTCAATTCAGACGTAACAGGTCACATTTCATTCCAGCTCCATATGCAATAAATTACAATAATTTTAGTAAAGGATGTAATAGTTTCTCTAATCTAAATAACTATGTAAACGATGATAATATTATGACAAATATTTGTAATCATCAACCTATTTTGGAAGATTCTGAAAATAGTACTTCTGAAAATGTTAATGTGAATAATAATGGTAGTTTAAGATCATCCTCATTTCAGAATGAAAATAATTCTAGATCTGTAAGACAAAAGAGGAAACCATATTGGCTACATGATTATGTTACCGAAAATGTTTAAAAATGTTGCTAAATTTAAAATTTGTAAAAGTGTGATTTATATTGATTTAAATAAAATGTTGGTTGGCATCTTAGGAGAGGGGATGTAGTGTAAATGCCTATATTATCTGTTATAATTATTCTGTGGTTTTTGTCTGTATGATCTATGACACTTTTGTTCTGTGCTGCTCCTCTTCTACTACGATGTCTACCGATGAAGGCAATTATGATCGTAAGATTTTTGTTTTATTTATTCACCCATAGAAATGTAAAACTTACATCTTACATTACAATAACCAGGGTGATAAAAAAAATAACCGTGTATAAAGCTCGATTTTAATATAATGTTAAATAATAATTTTAAACAAAAATGTAATTAGGTAATATCAATTTCTTCCAAAAGTACAGCTTTTAATCGTTTTTTAAAAATTATTTTATTTTTATTGCTACAAATATCTGGATTTAACCAATTGAAAAATTTTGGAATCATATATTTACGAGTACGTTGGCCAAAATAATTATTGCTATTAATTTCTTCATATCTTTTTTGTGTTTTTTCTCTAAAATGACGTAAGTAAATTTTATCTTTTTTAAATTTGTCCTTGCCAAATTCGTCAATACACATAGAATATTGAACTTTTTCATGTACGGGTAATATTTTTAATTTTTTATACAACAATTTATAATTTTTATTGCAACTCATTTTAGGTTTTTTGTCCACTAAGGTGTTTTTAATTATTCTAGTCTGGATATTTTCAATTTTATCAAGATATGTTTTAAAGGTACACCCGTACGCATTTATACCATAACTTATTACTGATTCAACTAAGCAGTGATATAAGGTGTACAATATTTTTTTACTTACCACATCTTTTAAGCTTGTCAACTTAGCCATGATTGCTCGAAGTTTATTACAAACTATATTTATATGTGCATTCCAACTAAATTTAGTATCTATTGTTAAACCCAGATATCTATATTGTTCTACAAATTGAATTTTTGAGCATGTACAAACTTTTCTTTGTTTATGTAAGCAGTCAAACGTGTGGCCTATAATATTTATACTTTCATTCGGCTCTCTCAGATAAGGTGACTTAATTAACATGCACTTCGTTTTTTCCATGTTAAGAATTATGCCATTATCATGGGACCACTTGATTATATTGATGAAATCGGCTTGTATATTTCTTTCCACAGTTTTAATATCTTTATCCGCGTATATTATACATGTGTCGTCAGCGTACATATAAATTGAACAATTTTGAATAACGTTACACATGCTGTTTACGTGCATAATATAGCCTACGGGTCCGTACACAGAGCCGGTTGGCACACCGTATATTACGTCAGCTTCCTCTCCGCTCCTTCCGCTGACCACAGTTGTCAGGATTCTATTACGCAAATAATTTTTGAACCATTCGATCACTGGACCACGAACACCACATTCCTGCATGGCAATAACAAGCTGCTCGTGGTCCAGCGTGTCAAATGCTTTTTTAAAATCAATATATAAGGTAACAACATACTTTTTATTATTAAGATGCTCATTAACCTCGTCTGTGAACTGAGACAGAGCTGTCGAGGTGCTCCGCATTCGCCGGAAGCCATGCTGAGTATCCGATATTATGTTATTTTTTTCTAAATATTTACTTAACTGAGTCATCATAACAATTTCCATTATTTTATTGACCACCGATAATATAGCGATAGGTCTGTAGTTTGAGTAGTCCAAATGACTACCTTGTTTATATATAGGTCGAATTATTGACTTTTTTAATCTATCCGGATACTCACCAGACATCACACAAGAGTTTACAAACTTTGCCAAAATAGGACTTATGTTTTTCTTTATGGCCTTTAGATCTTTAGCCCTTATACCGTCTATACCTGCAGCTTTTCGACAGCTTAATTTATCTATAATTTTCTCAATATCCTTATGGGTCACTTTTTGATACCGAAATGATACATCGCAGTCTTTCACGTAATCATTTCTCAATAAATTTTTTTCTTTACAGTTATGCTTAATTTTTTGAATTTCTAAAGTAAAAGTTTTGGCAAAGTTTGTACACACTGTCTCAATGGAATTATTTTTACCCAAGTACTTGATTATTACATCATCGAGATTTGGTTTAACATTTCCCAGCCAGTTATTAATTGTAGTCCATATTTTTCTCAAATCATTCTCACAATTCTTAAGTTCGTTTTCCTTATATTTTTGTTTAGCCATATATATACATTTATTTGTAACATTTCTGAATCTCGTATAATCTAATTTATATATAATATTTTTCGGGCTAGCTTTACATTTACGAAACAGTTCATCCCTACGCAATAACATATTACGCAAGCTGCTAGTTACCCATGGTTGTGTTTTTCTTTTATTCGTAAACGATTTTTTAGTTGTTGATTCATTATATACTGTGTTAAAAATGTAATAAAGTCTATCATACATATGTTTAGGACAGTCAATATTGTACACTTCAGACCAATCAATATTATCTAATTTCGTTTTAACTACATTATCATTAATTATTTGTACGTTACGTTTCGGAGTATCCGCTGCCGACAGTGGCGCAGTAGATAGGCTCACGCCTATGATCCGACACCTTACAGGCGAGCATGTGTGCGCGCACGGCGCGCATCTCGCCGGCCGCGCGCACCCACACATGGTCAAGGCACGACGTCACTAGCTGGCCGTCGAGTATCTCCTCACGCGTGCATTCATTGATAACGCTCTCTAAAGCGCGGTCACACAGGCTGTTTTTGTAGTTTTCGGTAATATTATTATTTACTGAGATATCGATATTTATGTCTTCTGCAATTACCATATTATCGGTACGGGGTATATTTCGCAATATGTTGTCGAGTTCCTGTATAAAAGTATTTTTACTGTACCTCGGCGGTCTGTATATAGCAATGATATGAAGTGGATTTTTGTAATTCTTTATTTTCATATGTAGTAATTCGAATGCTTGACCTCGTCTTCAATTCTTCAATTTCTAGTCCTTTTTTGGAATACACTAACAGTCCACCGCCTCTTTTATTTTCTCTTGTAAGTGAATGTATATTATATCTGTCCAAGCTGTACATAAATATTTCATCCTTTTGTATATTAATTTCGCTCAGTATTATAATATCTATGAAGTCCATACAGGTATCTATTATACATCTAAATTCATCAAAATTTTTTCTTATCGATCTTATATTTCATGTAAATATTGCTTAATTTTAAAGTTATTAGCAACTAAATAACTTTATATTCGAGTTAAATAAAACTTCCTTGAGTGCCTATTTAAATTTAATTAAAATAGTTTATTTTATTAAGTTGAATTACTTTTAACATACACACAAAAAATGCGACAAATTAAGAACCTCCTTTTTAAAGTCGGTTGAAAAGAATGACGCACAGACCTAGATTAAGGTGTATTGAATCTAATGAGACCAATGTCTCATTTTCTCTGTTTTCTTCCTTCCTTCCATTGCCATTATCCCTCCTGGATATTGGAAAGAGAGCAATTTTAAAAAAATCTATGGATTCTATTTTTCAGTTATCAAAGATTCAGACAACTTATATTCTAATAGAATTCTTGTTCTTCATGAAACATCTTGAGCTGTAGTGACACGAATTCCGACTTCTACTAAACGTGTCATACACTGAACTTAAATGCCTTTCTTCCTGAACAGGATATGAAAAGATATAAAAATGTTCATTGTTTGTGACATGCACACACAATGAACATTTGTTTTGATTCGCCGACGACAACAATGTTAATAGTTAGAGAGACGTACTTACCACGCTGTAGCCACTGGCGAGTGAAGGTCCGGTACGATTCGTTTTTTTATTCGTACATTCGCGATTAACTGTAGTAAGCTAAGCGCTACGGACAAGGTTAGCGATTTTATCAACAAGCAAACGGGGGCCTAATTTTGCTAATTTTAACGTTATTATCGTGTCTTTATGGCGTTTCAATAAAACTGCTCTGTTCACTTTTACACGCTTTCCGTGGTGCAACTTATTCGTACAACAGTATCTTGATAAATCAAGTGGCAAATGTTTTGTTAGTTCAGTAACCCACAATAACTGTCTTAAAAGGAAAGCTATTGAAGTGTTATTGACACGCCACAGATTATGTAATTTTCGCAGAATTGGGCCCAAGCACTATTTTTCTGCAAAGTTTTCAGTCGCAGTGTCAATGGACGTGTAAAATATAAAAAGAAAAAATCAAACATTACGTTTTAATTTTCCGGCAGTGCAACGTCACTGGATAAAACATAGAAAGGAAAATCATATATTACGTTTTAATCGGCTGTAAAAAACTTGTAAATCAACGCGATCAAAAGACAATTGGGATGATGACTTAATTTTAATTTTTACGTCTCGTCATTAAATATTAAAATACCGTGGAAAAAGATGTCGGCTTAGAAATACATTAGATACAAGCATTTTAAGTTCTTAATTTGGAAGCGATTAGACAGAGAGATCCGACATCAACCGTGACGTCATTGTTTAGTACGGCCATATAAACTCCATGTAAATTGCCGTTTTGCTAGAAAGAGATGGAGAAAAATCTTTAATACCTTATATCTTGGTAGTTTTTTTAGTTATTCGAAAACCGATTTTTTCTTTCAGTATATTATTATAATGAGCTTCTATTAAAGAAAAAAAAATTGTTGTCATCTAGCCTATTATGACCGTTATTTCACGAAGGTAACAAACCTATAGGGTACTTCCCGTTGATCTGGAAACATGTGGCATGAAACAATATCTTACTTATCGAATGTATATCGTAATGGAAAATGATCTGAAAACCCTTAATATCTTATTAGGAACTTGTACGAGTGCGTAGATAAGTTTTTACAGAACCCTCGATCCGCGAGTCCATCTCGCACTTGGCCGCTTTTTTATATTTTTTGCTCAAATAACCTAAATCTTCTCAGACATCGATACGTTTAGCTCATCAAAAGCTATGTTCAATGTTGCAGCTCATAAGCTGATTTCAGGCTTATTTGTGTATGATTTCTTACTGAAGATAAATCTAAATTCGGACACCATACACACTCAGTCACACACACACATACACACACGCCCTAACATAAACGTACATACATTTCATTTGACTTTTAATGATTTAATGTTAATAATGATGTTAAGTATGATATGAACATAATATAATTGTTATTTTGTAACTTAATTTTATTTGATTTAATTTAGTCTGACTTGTTTTAATTTATTTAGATCGTATTTGATTTGTATTAATTTAATGTGATTTGATTTAATTTGACTTTATTTAATTAAGGGTTTTTTAGATTTTTAATACTTTTGCAATTTTTAATATAATACTTCAAATTATTTTTTTTATATTGAGTAGGTACCTACCCCCTACCCTATTTTGTACATGTTTTGTGAACATAATGTTTCTTTAATTGGCTTATGTTATGTACAATGTCCTTTTTTTTTCAAAATTCTTTTTGTAATCTCTCGAGGTGGTCCCATTGTCACCAAGTCGTGATCTGATAATGAGATCTCAGGAAAATCGAGGGAAACCCTAAAATTTCATAGGCACGTCCAACGTGTTTCATGCTTTTTCTGAATTAGAGTTGTGTAACTCAGGAGTGATTGATTCAAAAGATATATATCTGACGCAAGGAGTGATTATATCAGTATATCACTTCAGTTTCAAATATATCAGTAGCTCAGTATCTCTTTCAGTCGCCTGAGATGTCCGAGAGCATTGAAACCGCATTGAATCAGTAACTCTTGTCTTTCACTCGGCAGGATTTTATTAGGTGACTGATTTTTCATATTCACAACAGTATTAAGAAAATTATTTGAAGTATGTATGAATACAAATTAATTGTAAATCTCTTTATGAATGCTAAACTCCAAATAATAAATAAGTTAATTAAATTTAATTCATTATATCAATGATAAATTAAAGAAACACTGAGTCACTGAGTTAATGATCTAGATAAAGATATAAATGATATAGTGATATATATCAGCAGCTTCAAAAGATACATATCTCTCTTTTTCTCTCAGTGATATACTCTGCACAAGTCTATTCTGAATATATTCAGGTATTTGCATTTGGGAGTCATCAAGTTTATATTAAAGTCGGTGCCAAGCAATGATCACATTTAAACACATTGGGGACACACATTTTACCACTTTGGACGTGTCTCTCGCGCTAATTTAGAAAAATATTATATTAGAAACCACCTCAATATAATTTTTGAAGACCTATCCATAGATACTTCACACGTATGGGTTTGATGAAAAAAAAAATTTTGAGTTTCAGTTCTATGTATGGGGAACCCCAAAAATTTATTGCTTTTTTCTATTTTTGTGTGAAAATCTTAATGCGGTTCACAGAATACATCTACTTACCAAGTTTCAACAGTGTAGTTCTTATAGTTTCGGAGAAAAGTGGCTGTCACATACGGACGGACAGACAGACAGACAGAAAGACAGACATGACGAATCTATAAGGGTTCCGTTTTTTGCCATTTGGCTACGGAACCCTAAAAAACAATGATTACTGACGAATTAAAAGTGATCGCGATAGATATGATTACAGAGTTGTAAGATTCACATTGATTTTTTGTGTGTGTGTGTGATTTGGAGAAAATAAACTTGTGTTCATTAAGCATACTACTTTCACGTTAACATAATGGCGGTGTCAACTTGCTCCAGCTCAGCTTAAAAATATTTTTTCCGAGCAGCGAGTGCCCAACCAAGCAATAAGACAGCTAAATTAAAGGTCGTCTTTTCATTTCCTCAAACAATAGGTTTTTTTTCTCCGATTGTTTTTACGGTGTTTGTCTTCCGCGGAGAGTACAAGCCGCCCACGAAAGGTACCACGTCCAATAACCAGACCGATTTGTGGACAATCGGTGAGAAGGCTAGCATCGCCGGAAAGATAAGATTTCCGGTTTCGTAGTAAAGATAAAAATACTAGGATCGATACCGGTGAAGCAAGGCGAGGACATGCAAAAAAACCGATGATTAATTTTGTTCAGAAACCTCGTTTTTGACGAATCTCACGTTATTATAATTATGTCTATGCAGTCTGTATGACTTGACAATACGAATTGGTGTGTATGAATGCAACTAAGCTGTTCAAATTATGCAAAAAAAGAAAAATCTTAGTTAAAAGATACTAACTTGTTAAATGTTAAGGTGTAAATTGTATTGTGCCTAATTTGTCTGAAAGATAATTTGAATTAAACACTTCTTTCATAAGGAATGACCCTTAAACTTTACGAAAATTTTAAACGCTTTTTGGCAATTTTTGTGCTATTAAAGATTTCTTAAAGTTTTTGTGCTTTTAAGGATTTCTTAAAGCTCTGCCACTTTGTTTTCAAAATGCCTAGCTTTGGCTTCACTAGAGCACTGTCATCATCATCACAGCCCATATACATCCCCACCGAGGGGCTCGAGCCTACCCCTTTTTTTTTTTTTTTTTTTTGGGAGGGGGGAAAATGCTTTTACGCATTCCTCGTGGTCGAGCCAAACCACGAGGATATGTGGGACTCCCCAGACCGTACCCGGCCCGGGCCTACCCACTAAAAACCCCCCCAGCAGCTCCTCCGTCCGTCACAAGACAGGGGGAAGGGGACAACAGCCAGGCCTTATTCCCGCTGCCCCCCTGCCTGTGACATGTCCGTTGCCGGACTCTCCACCTGGCTCAGCTACTTTGTGGAGCGGCACAGAATTGCGCCGCTCTACACCCCGGTTGGTTTTTTATTGTGGTTGTCTTCCACGCGGTCCGACGCTCAGTGCGCCGAACCCCCGGCCCGCTCAGTGCGGGTAACGGGTTGCCCGACGGCAGACCCCACTGGGTCCACCGCCGCGCGGTGAGCCGAAGCTCAGGGAAAATCCCCAGAAGGTGCAAAGCACCTTGGCGATAAGAATCGCCTCACCTCCGCCAGCCGAAATCGACTTCCAGCGAAAGCCACACCTCTTCTTAACACAAGAAGAGGGGACTTCGCCCTTCCCCGCATGAAGCGGGTGGCCACACGAAGTGGACCGCCAGGTTGAACCCGGCCATCCCACACCCCCCCCTCTATGGGGGTCCTCTCGTCAGACTATTAGCCCGCGGCAGAGAATTTGCCGGGTTGTCCAGGGTGCACCACAAGGAGGTTGTCTGACATCGCACCCCGCTCGAGCCTACCCTATATTAGGGTGATTAGGCCTTAGTCAACCACGCTGGATAATGAGCACTGTGATAGAACTGATTACCCTAATGCGTCAAACTTGTTTTGTCTTGTTAGTTATAATTTGTATTAGGATTTTTTGTGAGCCTTTTGATCAAGTGGTTTTACTATGTAAATGGTTCCGGGTTACAGTCGAACTAAATTTAAATTTTATCTCACATTATTAGTCTCGTTATTTAACGAGATAATTCGACCTACCTCTCGCACATTGCCAGCGGTGTGGAGGCTCGGGCAACCTACTTTGCCAACTTTCGACCTAGAGCACCTTTGCTTTTTAATCTACTTTTTCGAATCTAGCTGTGTCTAGCTGTGTCTTCTCTAGTACGTATTACATTATAACTCAATGTTCTCCAAATCTATCGGCCATGTCACATGCGCTGCTCGCATCTAGCCGCTTTCCTTCACCTTCACCAGCTCCCTCACCATGATCGCTCAAAACAATATTGCAACCACTGCCACCGCCCTGAGAGCAGGATGGCGCAAGAGCGGTGTCTCTGTCCCACTTCTCCACCATCATCACCATCTCAATTCGTTGTCCTTCTATCCGTCTGTATGTGTGTCCCTTTTTCTCGGGAATGCGTAGACATCAGACCTCGGGTCTGCAGTCTACAGTAGGGCTGCCATAAGTTCTGAACCATCGACCTGGACATTCGGAATGAATTGTATAGAAAACTGCAATGAAATAATTAATTAAATCGGACTTGTTCATCGTTATGAAGTTTTAAGTTTCCTTTTTGGTAGAATATTTACGAAAATTGAATATAATTAAATATATAATATAATAAAAATTCAATAAAATCAAGAATAAAACAAATTATGAACATCTTTACTTCCTTAGCGTTATCTCCCTTATTCGATGTTCACGTTCTCGATGTCTTTTTTCTTTGCCCTTAAATATTTTTCTGAGGTTCTGATTTTTCGAAGCACAAAAATGTTGACCTAGAAACATGAAATGGCCAAATGCAAGGTCTTATAACACATGTTAAGGAAAAATCTGATACGGAATCCTCAGTAGGTACGCGAGTCCTACTCGCACTTGACCGTTTTTTTAACTAAGTTAAATATAACTTCGTCAAATTGTTTCCGTCGGCGCTACAACTATATTATGGGGCTTCAAACAAAATTTGATTTATTTAACTCAGAAACAAAACCGTGCGGCAATATTAAAATGTGATTGTTTGCGTTTCTATGATTGCAACAACTAAATCACACAACGATCTATCAACACCATTCTGGATCGCCATCAATTTCTATATCTCTGCCACAATCTTTCTGTTTCGATTTCATAACGAAAAGGATTGCGCGGCGAACCTACGAGTACTTATACCTAGTACGATAAAAATACTTAAGTTATAGACGTATACAATAAATAAATAGAATTAGATAAAGATCTTTGCTGATGTTGATAAATAGACTTAATGGTGGGCGTTCGCGTAACTCGCCTTTCGTTTTAGTAGGAGATAGGAACATTTATAGTATGTTACATTTCGGCGTTCGAAACTGAACTAGCAAAATCGAAATGTAAGTGTAAAATTAGAAAATTGAGTTAATTTGCGTCATATTGACTGGGAAAATTATAGTTAGAACTTGGTTTCAGCTTTTGATGCGGATGGACGTATTTTAGGCGTTTATTTTTAACTTTGTAGCTAAATGCTAAAAAGAGTTCATATACCCTTTATTTAGGGTACGAATTTAGATACTGACATTAAATCAGTCTTATGATAAAATTGGATTAATATAAACAAAATTTGACAGCTAAGATCGACATAGGTACTCGACAAAAATATATTAATTTGACAGATATTCTAAGGAGTGAAAAGGACAGATGCTTTTGTGGATCGATATATGTCGATCGACAAGTCCATGCTCGCAGGGCATATTCGATAAATGTAGAATTCGAACTAAACAGTCAGTCCAACGTTTACCAAATGCGCACCACGTGATACGAGTAAAACCCTTAAGAACCCTGTAAACGATCAAACATGTTTGTCAAATTTACGTGTTTGACAAACTTGTTTGTTCGTGTAGGGCTGTGTTTGACGCGTTTGACAAACGAACTACGTGTCTGATGTGTTTGAAAAATATCTGGATTGACGTTGTGTTTGATGAAAATGTGAAGTTTGTCAAGCAAGTTTGACAAACGTGTTTGATCGTTTACAGGGCTCCTAGACAAGAACTTAGCGCGCGATTGACGCACGTTAAGCGCTCGTCATCTGAACCATATCTGAACGTAGACTCAATTGACGTATCAGCTGTGGGAGCATGGACTTGTCGATCGACATATATCGACCGAAAAAGCGTATGTCCTTTTCACCGCATAAAAATATGTGTCAAATTTATCGATTTTTGTCCAGAATGTCGATCATAGGTCAAATTTTATTTATCGAGAGCTCCATGCTCGCACCCCTATCTTACACTGACTAATGTATCCTTTTATTCTTTTGATTGTAGGATTCTGAGCTTTGATTCGTTACCGATTTGGAACCGTGTCACTGTTGAATCTGAGATATCCTGAGGGATTTTGAGTTACATAGTAATTCGAATGTTCTCAGGACTCTAAATATTTTATATCTTTACGTTTCGCTCGTGTAGGAGTGGGCCGAGCCAGATAAATCGTCTAATCGGTCGGGAAGTCGCCACTTCTGCCGCTCACGGCCGTAATTGATGAGGAGATCGCGCCCTATTTGTTCTAGAATTACGGCGAGCCTACACAAGTAGGTACACACTACTTGGTACCTATAAGTACAGTGCACAAGCAGGGTGCGTGACATCTAGTCTAATCTAGTCATGGTACCTTCTTTAACAAGGTGGAATGCTGTTTCGCAGCTTATACCCACTAAATTTCAACGACACGGTATTAGTGTATGTGATCTCGACGTCCATCTTGTCCTAAGTCGAGGCGGTCCAGAGACTGATGGGAATTCTCCGGATCAGCCCGAGACGGCCCGGCCAGCTACGGGCCAGGTCTTAACGTCTGTGGAAATTACACTGGACATAAAGGTAATCAGGTCATGGAAGACGGGCTGCATAGGTTGGTCACGGTACCTAGTAATTTCACCCCAAAATCAATACAAAATTTCTGCAATTATAGATCAGATGAGATAGTCAAATGCAGATGAATCACTATTGAGTCTCCTTTAGATCCGATGGTACTTATAACTTATATTTGTAATTGTGTACAAAAAACTGCTTAATGCCCGTGGCATACCTACCAATCGAACTTCGATTAATTCAGAGTCACAAGCAAGATGATATAATCTATAAATGTCCTTGCATACGCAAAACCCATACTCCTGTGGTATACCTATTCTTCGTACTATTTAAGGCCAAATCTCCTGTTCACAAATCATCGAAACATTACACTAAACCACATGAAGCATTGGAAAATTTCCATTGAAAACAAATTCTTGTTGTTATTTTTTAGTGTAATGTTTCGAAGAAACAAGCGCAAGAGACACGCTGGAACTTATACGCTAGCACATACCGTTTTAAACTTCGTTAAACTCTACATGAATATCTTAGAATAATAAGTTTCTATTTAATAATGAAAAGATTAAAAATTAATACTGTTATCACAAATGCATACACTACCAATTTTTTTCAAAACCTATTGATGATGATATCACACAAATGACGAGTATTTTATTGGTATCAAAACTAAAGCTGTTCGACCACATAACTTGCTTTGTAATGGTTTCAAGATACGTACCTACTATGATTTTATGTAGGTACCAATAGCATTGTTAATTTGTTATGTTTGTGTGTATGACTGATAATGTGTTTTTCTCTTGCAGGTAAGTTGTAGTCATCAGCGTCACCCATTCGGTAGCTATTGACATAATTCAACGATTACAGCCAAGGTTAAGTATGAAGATAGAGCAACTAGAACGTGACTATTGTTGTAAAAACATAATTAGTTTGTCTGCTGCACTTTATACGTGTTTTGAAAAATCTCCTCGTTTGCCTTTCAAACGGAAAAAATAATTTCCTGCTGTCAACAAGAATATACATAGATAAATGAGGTAATCATATTGCCAGGATTTTTCCTGTGGGTTGTATTGAAATAATAAAAAAATGTAAGCTTATCCGTATATGACCGCCTCCGTAGTCTAGTGGCTTAAACCACCAGGTGTTGATCGGGAGCTCCGGGGTTCGATTCCTCTGTGGGGCAGAAACTTTTGAGAAAAGATAACTCAAGCATTTAGCAAGAATCGAGCTTTATATAGTATAGATAACAAACATAATGAACATCTAGGTATAAACAATAGACGCGTATAATGAACATGACAGCAGTCTGAGAAATATGGAAATTTTGCGGTGTAGACAGGAATTAATATTTTTATGTCTAGTTGCGGTTAGCGGTGGCTCAGTCATTCATTATTCTGTCACCGCCAGCAAAGGAATACATAAATCACTTTCCCCTTTAAAACTGAATGAACCCAATGTTAAGTAATGCTAATGACCAACTTGACCAATAGTGGGCATTTCTCGGCCAAAATTATAGCGTACTTACATACACCACAACATTATTTTGTATAACTACACAATCATACACTTTTCTGCATAGTGTTCTAAAAACATTCACATTCTAGATAAACACATTTTTTATTATACTACTAGGCTAGTCTCCAAAAGGACCAATTCACCTAACGCACCCCGCGTTAGGTGAATTGGTCCTTTTGAACCCGTACTTGCCCTCCAAAGGGGCGGAGGGGTTCCGCAGGGTGGTTTTGCCGAGTATTGTGGGACACCAGTAAAATTGCCGCTGGTGGACGAAGGTCCGACGGCTTACCCAAGTCTAGTCTAGTCAACAGTCCCTTGGAACCATAAAGCTTATCCTGCCTCAAAAAAGTTGTAACAGGTATCATTATACAAGGTGTTTGGTGAATACCCTATCAAGCCTAAACCCACCCATGTTAACATTGTCATATAAAAGATATAACGTCATTGAAAATTCGAAATTGTAAAATTAATTTTCTAATTTCACATCTTACATTTTTTCCACTGACTCAACTATTTATACGGGGAATTTTTAAATTAACTTTACAATTTCGAATTTTCAATGACGCCATAACTTTTATGTGACTATGTTAACATGGGTAGGTTTCGGCTTAATAGAGTATTGACCGAACACGGTATTATATCACGAGTACATTAACATTAGAAATAATACTACATTTTGACACCTTACAAGTATCGTCCACGCCTAGGCACTCGTGATAATGCCTAGTTTATCTGTTTGCTTAGGATTACTAAACTAGGAGGAGAATTGTGTACGGCTGTTTCATATCTTAATCATGCTCGATTCAATATTTGCTTTATTTTTTATTATATGCCAAATATATAGGTACGCAGCTCTTGTTTACCGTTCGTTATTCACACAGAACAGAAAAACTGGTCTATGGTTATTCTATATCCACTTTTAAGGCGAGGAATTTCCACGTGCAAGCCCATATGTTCCGCACTTCACACCGTTCATTTGTACATGACGTTAGCGCGGACGCGGCCACTGAACAGGCGCCAACATCATGTGCCGCACAGTAAAAATATAACAGTACAACAAGGACGTTTTATATCGTATGCAATATACTTTTTGCTAGGTTACAAATAAGTATTGATTTATAAACTGAGGTAAGTACCTACAGTAATTCAACCAATAAAGATACAGCTTTATGACTTCATTGCTATTTTTTATTGTAACTTTACTTGTATGTAAATATGGACACTTTTTAATTGTTACATTACATAGTATTTTTATTTGACAAACAACCACGTGTTTTTTTTAATAACTTAAAAAATAACAAAGTTTAAAAAGCTTTCATTTGCTAGTGACGTCATTGTACTCGTCCACCATTATAATACCGATACAAACATATATTTTATCAGAAAGAGACGTAAAGCAATTATCAATAATTAGCGACTTTTTCAAGATTCATCATAATTAGACCGTTTCTTCACAATTTCAAAGGTTTTAAATGTTTCTATGATGTGTTATTAATAAAATGTAAATTCAAATTTTATGCATATTTCTTTTGTGCAGTATAGAATGCATCACTAGAATACAAGAAATGCTCGATTAGCTAGAAGTAGTATTTAAAACAAAAGCTAAGAATATGACTGACGCGGCGGCATATACATATAAAGCACTGTTAAATTTTTTTGTTTGACTTCGACGGCTATTCGGTTTGATTTAGATATAGTAGATTGTTACACCGAGCGCTAAGTGACTTATTAATGCCCGCGGATGTTTGGTTCACGAGCACTTGCTCGAAGGCACTAATAGCCCGAGGGCATTAATAGCTCACTTACGAGGTGTGTAATCTGCTTTTCCTTCAACTTATTAAAAAATAATAAAAAACTGAAGTTGACTGTAGAAAAACCTATTTATTTATGACAAAAAAAATACAAATTGTTCTTATTAAAAAACCAAACCTTATCTTGACGGTGGTGACGGAAGTGGAAAATCTACAAAAAAAAAACTCACTGTCATGTACACCACAAAACCTTTATTTCTTGCCGTCAACATGAATGTGCACCAAAAAACACCACTTTCACTGCACAATATTCACTCGAATACAATTTTTAATTTATTAAAATAAAAGCTAACCTTCGCCATAAAAGCCAATTGCCTCTCTTTTTTAAATAAAATTGGCTTTGTAGGGTCCTATCTAACTTGTTTTGCGCATGTGTATTTTTTGTGACATGTTATACAACCACTCAAATCTCTTTGGAAAAATGCCTACATTTTGTATGAATTTGAATTGTAATTTCTTTTTAAATTAGAAAAAAAAACAACAGGGCAATTATGTTGAATGGGTCATTAATGAAATTTCATACAATACTACTGCCGTTTTCCAGGGTAGTAATGTATTACTTAGTGTTGCCTTTTCCGATGATTAGAGTAAAATTAATGAGTAGTTTGAAGAAAAATATTTTAATAGATATATGTAGGTATTTTAATACAGTACTGAATAAATAAGTACTATAACTTATTTCGCTTACTATTCGTCAATAAAAATATTTTAATATATATATGTAGGTATTTTAATACATTACTGAATAAATAAGTACTATAACTTATTTCGATTTGATTTGTTAACCGACTTCACTGACTTCACGAAGTTATGAGGTAACACATACCTCATAGCTTCGTCATTTATTAAATGATTTTCAAAATTCTTTTTGTATTCAGAAAAGTATACCCCCGAAGTGGTTCCATGCCATCAAGTCAGGATCTAGTATTAGAATCCCAAGAAAATCGAGAGAATAGGCACGTCCAACGTCTTTCCTGTTTTTTTTCTGAAGCTATTCAGGTATTTGCGTTTGAAAGACATCATCTCAAGGATTCTTCCACTATACTGAGCTTACGATGGATCCTTAACTTTAAGGAGTTAGGGGGGGTTAGTCTTTAGATATAAAAGGTACGTATTGACTCTCAGTTAGGTATATTCTTTTAAGTTGACTTAGAGAGCTATTATTAATTTCACGAAAAAAATAAAAATATTTTTTTTACAAAAATACCGACACCACTTCAAAACAAAAACTACTTCAAATTAAAAATGTAATGCTGTGTGTTTTATTTTATTGCTACTAAGTTGGCAAACAAGCAAACTGCTCACCTGATGGTAAGTGGTAACAGTCACCTATAATACATGTGGTTCCTGTGCGATTCGCAGTAAAACTGCAAGCCCCACAAGAACCACAGTGTACGTTGCCAACTTGTGACATCAGATGTAAAGTCACGGTACCCAGTAATTTCAGTGCCATATCTTGCCCTTCACACCGGAACACAGCAATGCAAGCACTGCTGATTTGCGGCAGAAATAGGTAAGACGGAGGTCTTACCTATTTCTGCCACAAATCAACACACGACCATGCACACGACGCTGGTACAGTCTTCCTCCGGTAATTCTCATATATTATTGTATACTATATTAGTGTATTCTTATATATACTTTTTGACTTTGTGGTGTTTTTATTTTTACTTCATGATGTTCACGCGGTATTGGCGTCGTTTTCTAAGCGTCCTTGGTAGCTCGAAAGCTTTGAGACTTTTCCGAAACCACCTCAGCCGATCAGGCGGCGTACATCGAAAACATTATTTTTTCACACTATCTGGCTATTTTTATCCTTGCCTTAGCAAGCATCAAAAACGATAGTATTTTTGTTTTTAATTATATCCCAATTTTTGTGACAGGTATCTCTGGCAGGTATTATTATTAGATGAATTTGAAACAAGCTCAAACCTGTTTTTGATGTGCTACCATCATCAACGCTGGCCAAGTGCGGGTTGGTCGACTTCACACACAACCTAAGAATTTCTTTACACGTACACGTGTGTGCAGCGGTCGGCGCGCCGGCACGCTACTTAGTGGTAGGTATTTATAACGCTGCATTGCGTGAGTGACAGGGGCGTGCATATACTAAACAAGATTATCAAGAAGAAAGCCACAAATCGCTATGAATATCAGGCAACCGTATTAGTCTCTAAGCAACCTGGTTTTAAAATATTAATTAATATTCTACCACCTTAGGCCGTTCTTTACCATGATGACTTTACATTTGACGACACGGTTAGCGCACAGAGTTCGAGTGATCGCCTACTACGCAACTGGTCGCGGGTTCGGTTCCCAATTTTAACCGACTTCAAAAAAGGAGGAGGTTATCAATTCGGTTGTATTTTTTTAAATGTTTGTTACCTCATAACTCCGTCATTTGTAAACCGATGTCCAAAATTATTTTTGTATTCGATAGAGTATAGAGCAAGGGTTGTCTCATGGTCACCAAAGTCAGGATCTGATGATGGGATCCCATAGAAAATCGAGGAAAACACTAAAAATACTTCTTTCACTAAAAAGATTTCATTCACTGAAAAGTTAAAAAAAAATATTTTACAAAAAATAAAAAACGACTTCAAAAACACTGAAAGCTTAAAAATAATATAAGAATAGGTACAGACAACATCACACTTCTATATTGAAGTCGGTGACAAATTTTAACACTTTCTAGGAGATTATCGTTCGGCGCCGACTTCAATATAGAAGTGTGATGTTGTCTATGTGTTTAATAATTCTATGTTTGTAACTTTGATGACACGGTTAGCGCAGAGGTCGAATGATCGCCTACTGCGCAACGGGTCGCGGGTTCGATTCCCGTACGGGACAAATATTTTGTATGGCCTACAGAATTTTTTTCCGGTCTGGGCGTATGTACATGTGATATTCTATGTTCGTAACTGCACCCACAACATAGGAGAAAATCTTAGTGTGGGGCGACGTTTTCAAAAAGAAAAAAACTGCATCTACGACACAGTTGAAAATCCTAGTGTGGGCCGACGTATTTATATAAAAACACTTTCATTACTGAGTGACTGACAGATTACGCACAGCCGTAATTAAAAGGCACAAAAAGCGGAAATTTGACATGTATGTTGAAAATTCGGGGGGTAAAACTAAAAAAGAATAGTTTGTATGGAATCTCTATGACATTTGCAGCGGGCAAAAGCAAATATTTTATAAAGTTTCACAAAATTCCGCTGATCAGATATTTTCTTTTAATACAATGAAGTGATCTTTACATAAATCGAACGGAAATTTATGTTAATTATTTTTTACTTTTTTATAATCAACTCACGCATGACCATAAATGTTACGAAATTTAAAAGATTCCTAAAATACTGTTTTACTGTTCATAATCATATATAATACATAGGCTCGAATAAAACTCTATTATTTACCTACATGTATAATGTGCTGTTGATTCTACCTTCTAAAGCTTTGATGTAAGGCGTTGTACATAAAGAGGGTAACATTAAGTATTTAAAGGAATTCAGCAATAAAGTTTTATAGGAAACATTATTTTGAATCTATGAATCGTTGCATATTTACTTGAAGAAATTATCATACTGGCTTATTAACACTGCACTGTGCTATATGGCCGCGGCAATAAAATATAAACATTTGGGAAATAAATATTTACCACTTTTCTTTCAGCATTTTTTGTATGCATTTGATTTAACATTTCGTCTTTGACTTCTTTTATTAGCGATTTTTACACATAAAATAACTTATAGAAAAAAAGAACGAAAAACATATTTTTTCACACATAAAATAATTTAGGAAGAAGGATTAAAATAGTTTTCTCCTTTATAATACCTAATCCATTATTTACACTATTCACCATATTACTACACTAATCTATAATAATAATGAAAGTTAACAAAATAAACGCAAACTGCAAAATTAAAATTCGATCGTAAAGAAACACGTAATATATTTTTTGCCGCCGCGACACGAAGCGACATGACCATACCCTGAGACGACTTGGCGAGTACTGTCTTATATGGAGCGCGATTGCAACCAAGCCAAATTATAGAATTTTCGTCATTTTCCTAAATATTTTATATGACATCAAAAAATCTGTCTTCACAGTTCACTAGATAATAACGAACTACATGTTTTGGTATAACTTTTATACTGTTTTATGTATATTTCGCTTTCAAATCGTGGTTTTAGTTTTTGATTTAGACCTATGTTTGGATTTTTTTTCTATCGAGTGAAATGGAGTAAATCGTGTTTCTGCCTTCACAGTTCACTAGATTATATCTTCAAGTTTAAGGTGTGTGAATTTCAGAATTGTGGGTTCTAATATTATCCAGATCTAGACGTTCTAAGATCGGCAAATTTGGGAAATCCTCGCCTTAAGAATTCGAATTATGTTTCGCCTTAAAAGTTCAAAGAAAAAACTGTAAATCTACTTTTCCGCGGGAACTACTTACTTTTCCGGGATAATAAGTAGCCTATATGTTAATCCATGTCGTAATCCGTCTACCTACAAAATTTAATCCAAATCCATTCAGTAGTTTTTGCGTGAAAGAGTAACAAACGTCCATACATCCATACTCACATACATTACGCGTTTATAATATTAGTCAGGAAGTGTATAAATATCAGATCTTTTATATGGTTGTACACAACATATAACATATCCTTTCACAATTTTACGTTATACAATCATATATGGTTATCCTAATGTAAGAGACATCAATAAAATTGACGTCATTCAAGATCATCTTTTCTTGCCTCAAGCGTTGTTACTGCAGTCTCCAGTGTTGTATACAGGATGTATACAAGTTTCTTGGTGTGGTATGAGACAATATGGCATTATGGCATAGCGCGTCGGTGGCGCTGTGGCCTCGGCACTGGACTGTGCTCCAAGTAGAATCGGGAGGCTCGCGATCGTATACTGCCATGTTGTACCAATGTGTTTTTCATTTCACGAATTTCATATATACATTTCCATCCGACGCTCCTACGGTGAAGGAAAATATCGTGAGGAAACCTGCGTCCTGCATACACCTGCGAAGTAATTCAAAGGTGTATGAGATGTGAAGTCAACCAATCCGCACTGGGCCAGCGTGGTTTGACTAAGGCCTAATCGCCCTAAGTAGTTAGGGTAGACTCGTGCCCCTCGGTGGGGACGTATATGAGCTGTGATTATGATGATAATGGCATAGTTGGCTATCAAATATAATACATTGTACAAGATTTTGATTTGTATGGTTACTGTGGGGATTTGTTACCAAATCACACAAAAACGGATAATAAAAGACACAAAAAGGAGACATCCTCATAGTAAATTAATCAGAATATACTCGTATCTACGTGACAAATTACCGAGCCTCAAAATATAACGTACCACCGATGAAATACAGGCAGGCATTCGTCTGGTGTTTGTTTAAATTATTTTTACCAAGAATCCAACCATCGCCATCGCAACTTTTAAGGCTTCATTAACACAACAGCTGTTGTTTTATATTTGGTGTTGTGTGTCGTCGGTTTATTAACATGACAAATATACCCGTTTTGCTGTAAGAGGTTGACAACTCTGAGATGAGCTCATCGAGCCCCACTTAAAACTATTTTTTAGCATAACCTGTTTAATATACCAAAGTAGGAAAAATATATGTTAATTTTGAAAATGTTTCTGAGAATATCCATGTCCCCAAAATAAAATTAATCAAAATTTCTCTTTAAAAAAATGCCAAAGACACCCATCAAAAGCAGGGGTTATTCACTAACTGGACACGAAAAAACAGCTTCCAGAAGAAAATCTGACTTATTTAACAAATGTTATTCAATTATTTTCAGGGAATTAACTCGTTACACTTAATTTGTTAATATTGATGTTTCATATCTTCAACTAAGTTACTATAGTTTCTTTAAAAAAATATTTTGATTTTTTCGCTCAATTTCAATAATCCAGTAGAATCTCATGTCTCAAAGTAAGCTCAAAGTCGTTGGCGCTACATGGCGTTACTCACCCTCTTATCGCCAGAAAGTTTATTCATTTTGTTTTTTCTATTTATGCATGTTCATACAATCAATCAATCTTACAAACTTGGAATTAAGCTCTCTGAAGGTAATTTACATCAGTTGAATGATGAATGATTGAATAAAAATTTAATCTAATTATATTAAACTCTCGTGTCATTCATAGTGCATGCTTGTAACCGAACTCTTCCGAAACGGCTTGAAAGATTTATATGAATTTTTTCGGTATCACATGTGTATATTTGGTAGGTCTGAGAATAGGTCGTAAATTTTTTTAAACCCCTAGGTGATAAGGGTTTTTTTTGACAATTATTATGGCGAAACGTAGTTCACGGGCACAGCTAGTTTTATACACGGTTATTTTTTTATCACCCTGGAAAATTTTAACTCACTTACTTAATTTTATATTAATTTAAAAAAAATACAAAAAATGCTGCCCTAGTTGAGAGCAGCGTTTTTAGAGATTTTTTATATTTTTTTTCATTTTTTTTATATAATATTGGATGTGTCCCGAAGCGTCCCTAAAATTTTCCAAGGTGATAAAAAATAACCGTGTATATATAAAATTGAACTGACGCCAATATTTTTTAAAAAATGCAAGGAAAATCTACTCGTAAGTGATGTTTTATAGTGGGTACAGTACAGTACATAGGACGTGTTATATATTACTTTAGTTTCATTATAATACTGTACATATAAGTGCATATATTAATATTAACACATTTAATTTGTATGAATTTTGAATTACGCAACTGTATATTTCTCCACATATAGTTTTTACTAAAATACTTGTAAATAGAATGAACCCGAAGAAAATGGTGAAATACAAAGAAAGAAAGAAAAGTTTATTGGCCATAGTCTAGAATCTAGATGATAAAGTTTAACAATGATGAAAAAAAAGCAGCAAATGGCCAAATGGTCCCCATCTCAGCTAAACGCTTCTGTTACATATTGTAACAGAAGCGCTGGTTTTCAAAGGGAACCATTTGCTTGCAATACTCTTTATACCCAGTTTCTTCACAATTACATATAATACGGAAAAATGGCAATAAAAACACGGTATGCAAACAATGAACAAACAGACTTACGACCATTCTTATCAGAGTCCACCTACTCAACAGTTCGTAAACCTCACTCAACTCAGGCAGAATGACGCACGCGACGCGACGCAGCATTGTTTCGCAGCCGAGGAGTTTCACCTCTGCAACAACAGGTATTATGTTATCTGTGGCAACAGTAAGATTCCGCGGTTCCGCGAAGTCTCCGAGAAAGGCTTACCCTAGAACACGTTGGAAAGTGCCTAACCACCACCGGCTGCGCAGTGACTGACACTCTTAGATCATTTAACCTGACACTGCACTATCGGGCAATGCTCGTCAATTTGTTTGATTTAATTACGATTTCCTGGTGAATAACATGCTTACTTTGTAAGAATGTAAATAGTCGGCACTTAATTGAATTAATATCATATACATACTATATCCTATGTCAGTAATAAAAATGCAAAAAAAAAATGTCGTATTAAAATGAGGAATAACGCAATTAGTCAGAAATTAAAATAAGAATTACCTAATAATTGGGATAAATATATTGGGATAATGTGTAAAAACTAAAGGTAATCTGTAATTTCGTCCTATTTGGCCCGTTGAAGAACCGTACCTACAGCCACTAAATTATATGTAGGTAGGTACATGTTTGAATAAGAGTTGAGTAAGAGTTGAGAGAGAAATGAATAAAAATTGAAACGACTAGTAGGTAATGAAGTTTTTTACATAAGTAAATAAATACCTAACACTTTCAAATGATTGATTTGTTGAAAAATGTTTAAGTAGGAATCATACTCTTGACATGACAAGACAAGTATCACGCATAATAAGTGTCAATTTGAAGCAGGGATTTTTACGCTTAAATAAAACGGCGTGCGGATTATTGCGTAAGTATTTAATAAAATACAACAAACAATTGTACAAATTAATGACGACAAAGAATTTAAACTACTGCAATATTTTCTTGAATTAGCGTAGACGCTTCTTAGAAACAGAAGTGGCTTAAGTAATTTATGTTAAAGAGTCTAGTCTTATGTGGGTTAATTGGTTAATGTATGTGTAGAATGCCAAGTGCTGGTGCTGGGCCGGCACGCCGCCGCCGCCAAGCAGTCTGGTGATCGACGAACTAGAACTATGTAGATTATTATGGCCCTATGGCAGGGGTCGACAAAAGGCGGACCGCAGTACGACCGCAGTACCTATTATTGTTTCTTGAGTATACTAATAGACTTCGAAGAACATAAATTAATTTTAAAAAAATCATTTTTAAAAACAAGCTCTCATATGCTCTAGCTCCAGCATCAGACCCTGGTTACCATAAAGGTTGAAAGTACTCGTCAATACGATTCAAACCACAGAACACAGAAAGAGGTGACCTCTTTCTGTGTTCTGTGATTCAAACGAGCCCAAACTCGATGGAGTCGTGTCGTTTTATTGTGGAGTTCCTTTGGTCACCTTCCAGCTCCATGTCATCATAATATTGCATTGTCACGCGATATTCATATGCACGGAAAATTCCACCTCAATCGGAAACCGGGTAGTGGTTCAAATTGAACTTGTAAGATTTCGTTACACACACAGGAACAGGCTAAAGTAAATAAAAGCTTGTAAGAAAGGGCGAGTAAAATCAGAGAGGTAGGTAGTTGGTTCATTAGGTAAAAAAATTAGGTAAATAAATTACTTGGTTCATTAGGTATGCTACACTACTGTCATGTCGTTTTAGAGAAAGCGACCGCTAATGAAACTTATTGATAATCCCTGCCCTATATTGCATACAATAAACAACGACAAATTGATATTAGTTTCAGTGCTGAAAAGGTTAACTAAAAGTCACGGTAATAATTACCGTAGTACAGTCAATTCAATTTTTAGGTAAAGTTTTTTCTTTCAGATTTGACAATTCCGCCAATTTCGAGTGGGATGCGAAAACACGGATATAAATTATGATGAAGTTTAGTGGTATGATAGCTACTTAGCCGGTTGGGCTACCTGTGGACAATGCAAAGCGAAAATTAAAATATAACATTAAAATATTGTTAGTAGCGGCTAAAATTAAGGGTTGTAGGTGAGTAATTAAAGGAGGGTGTAGGTATGACTTGAGATGTACCTAATACCTAGGACAATTTTGTAGGAGGAAAATTATAGCTTTATTTGGTATTTCTCTATATATTTTAAGAGGATATTCAGGAAAGGGGTATTGATTTGAGTTAGGAGGAAATTCATATTTGAGGTGCGAGGAATAGATTCAGGAAGCAGGTCGTAGAAAGAGGTTTGATGTCTCGAACAATTAAAGAAAGTATGATCCACGGTGCCTTCCTCAAAGCCGCATTCGCATATAGAGTGGTCTTTGATGTGAATTTTAGCCAGAAAAACTGGAGAACAGACATGTACAAGGCGTAGCCTACTGATGGTAGATGTAGTTAATTTATCGGCAGATCTGTATTTAAAGATCCATGCCTTAGTAGGAATATCCCTCTGAATGCTCCCATAAAATTTTCCTTTTAGGGTACAAGAGTGTGTCCATTCCTGTTGCCACTGCCTAGTCATATCTTCTTTTAAGGTTACCCGAATATCCTGAGAGAAGCATTGGTTATACGAGTAGGTGGGGCTTCCTAAAGCTGTGGCCTGTTTAGCGCATGCATCAGCGTTTTCATTCCCCGTGATACCACAGTGTCCAGGGACCCAAACGATAGTAACATCTTTGTCCTGTGAGTGACGTAGTACAATCAAAGAATTTGTTTAGTAGGTTGACTTTTATTATAAGCTTTTATTTACTTTCACCTGTCCGGTATCTGTAATGAAATCCCATTTCCCGGTTTCCGATTGAGCTGAAATTTTGCATGCTTATGTATATCGCGTGACAATAAAATATTTAAAAAGCTTTGTATTTAAAAAAGTTTTTTAAATAATTTAATTTGTTATTACAAGTTTTGCTTTTTACTTTCACCTATCTATCCCTTGTCTGTTGTGAAATCTAGCAGGCAAAAGACTCACTTCCCGGTTTCCGATTGAGTTGAAATTTTGCGTGGGAATTTTGTAAATTCCTTCCTTAGTGGGCATACAATAGCCAAAAACAAAACCCTGTACCGAATTTCATGCTTCTAACTCCAGTAGTTTGGGGCTCTAATGTTGATACCTCAGTCAGTTACAGTCAGTAAGACTTCTTGAAAATCTTGCTTGTTCATCATCTTGCTCTATTTCCGGACACGCTGTAGTCAACTCTTTTATCTATTTAAGAAATATTTCACAGCTAATGTTCTTGTTTAATAAGACTTACTTGTTTTTGACCTTAACAAGTGCCTGTAAAAGTCTACATCGAAATTGTCGAAAGAAGATTTTTGTGCACTTCATCGAATAAAAAACTAAAAACGTCCGACCCTTATGAATTGCTGTTATAAGTATAAATTGCTGTTTTTGTTACAGCAAATGTTGTCGTTGAATAAGACTTACCTGTTTTTAAGTGCTGTAAAAGTCTACATCGACGTAGTCGAATGAAGATTTTTCAAATTTGCATTTCATCTAATTAAAATCTAAAAACGTCCGACACTTATGAATTGCTGTTGTATAAGTATAAATTGCTGCTTTTGTAATGACAAACACAGCTATAGACCGTCAAACAATTTGTTGTGTCGCGGTCATAACGACCCGGTGCCATTTTAGGATCATCCCGCTAACGACTCGGTTCAAGGCTCCGATATTTTTCTCCGCGCAGGCTTCTCGCTAAATGGAGATCAGTAGGCTACGTTCGCAGAACAATATAACGGAGTAACAGGACTTCAAAACGGCTTATGTTGGATTTACATACGAAAAGGGCTAAAAGGAATATGTAAATCTTCCGATTTCCTGATTGTCTTGTGTGCACAACTATCACCTACTTTCAAGAAATATACAAATTGCACGTAGAAATGGTATCTATTTGTTTTGCCACTAAGTTACAATTTATAATACCTACTGAAGTACAAGTTGAGACCCTGCCATGATCGCTTATAGCAAGGTTAAAACAATATTACAACAGAACACCGCTCTTGCCGCGTATAGCACCATCCCACTCTCAGCGCGGTTTCATTATTATATTGTTGCGGGCCGCTAATCAATATAACAGCAAAATAATGTTCACTCAGTGAATTGGGTATCCTGTTCCAGAACAGGCTATCCATAAGGGGCCGGCGAAGTACCAGGGTCGTCTGCTTAGGTACCTCCGTCTTACCTATTTCTACCGCAAAGCAGCAGTGCTTGCATTGCCGTGTTCCGGTTTGAAGGGTAAGATATGGCAGTGTAATTACTGGGTACTGTGACTTTACATCTTGTGCCACAAGTTGGCAACGTACACTGTGGTTCTTGTGGGGGTTGCAGTTTTGCTGCGAATCTCACAAGAGCCACATGTATTATAGGTGACTGTTACCACTTACCATCAGGTGGGCAGTTTGCTTGTTTGCTAACTTTCTGCAATAAAAAAAAAAAGTGCGAGTTAGACTCTGGTTTCTTTATCTAAGTATATATAAGTTCCTAACTACATATTTACAGTTTTCAGATTCATGAGTATAGGTCAACGGGAAGTAGTACCTTATAGGTTTTGATTCCCTTGTGAAATAGCAAAATGTAAATATGCTAAATCTTTTTATCGCGTGGACTTAAAAGTTTTAATTTTTTTCACAGCTGAAAGCGACCGTAGACCCAACTCGATTATTTAATATATTCAGTTTGATATCTCGACGGGTTCCTAAGAAAAAGGGTTTTAGAGAGACAGACAGATGGACAATAAAGTGATCATATACGGGTTCCGTTTATACTTTTTGAGGTATGGAACCCCACGCTACGCGCGCTACAGTATGTCATACTTAAAACGAGGCTTAAAAGGAGCACTTCTCTCCAGGTAGGCCGTGACTGAGCGAGCTGTGCCCCTGGCATTACAGATGTCCATCAGCGGTGGTTACCACTTAACATCAGGTGGGCTGCCACCGTTAGCAATAAAAAATCAGTCAAACAAAATATGGATATAGTTGTTAGCTATATACTTGCAATAAATAACTAACAGAAATTCAGTTCAAGTCATAATACAAAATCTTTTACGCTTACTATACACCATTATCAGTTTGCGGAAATTCGTAGTCAACCTTTATGAAGAACTGCAGTGCCTCTGCTGATGAACGATCAGACAGCTCATAAGGGAGATTCACTACTCACAACCATTTTAGTCCCGCTAATCGCGTGTTGGGATCGCATGATGGATTTCGGGCTAAACGAGCCGAAGCACTCGAAATAGCCCACGCGACACGAAAACCGTATTTGTGCTTTTTGCGGAGGACTTTACTGTAGCAGCTTTTTTACGATATAAATAATTAAAACAACTTAAGCATACCAATTTATAATGATCTTAAATGCTATAAAATACATGCATACATACATACACAGCACTTTATTGCATTAAGAGGAAGTCATCATAAGGTTCGTTTTTTCATACAAACGTACCCCCTGAGGGAGACTCTGTACCAGGGTCGTATGCTTGGGTACCTCTGTATTATTTATTTCTGCCGCAAAGCAGCAGTGCTTGCATCAGTTTGAAGGTTAAGATATGGCATTGAAATTACTGGATACCGTGACATTACATCCTAAGTCACAAGTTGGCAACGTACACTGTGGTTCTTGTGGGGTTTGCAGTTTTACTGCGAATCTCACAGAAGCCATAGTTGCTTGTTTGCCAAATTAGTTGCAAGAAAAAAACTCTTCCTGGATAATGGCATAAAGCATTTTTTTTCCAAATAAATCTATTGCCACTATTAGCATGTTCCTATGATTTTCTTTGGCGCGTGTGGTAGGGTTCACCGTGACACCACTACTCACGCGCCCGGGCTAGGCCGACCTGACTGGTCGAGCTATCGCCAAAGACGGATTGCCTGAGAACACCAGGGCAATACCCAGACGGAGGTCCTTACGTGCACTCAGGTCTCCACGAAAAAAAGTTTAAAAATCTAAAATAGTTTTTAAAAGCAAAAATATTTGCCAGATTTTGTGCTGTATTCAAACATGTACGTACACACAGCAACACGCTAGGCTTTACATGTTAACCTTGAGACCGCCCTTATGTCGCTCGTAATAGCGGCGGCTTTCGTAATGCAAATGTAAAGCTTGACGTGTTCCTGACTTTGCATAAACATTTTGACGAGATGTGAAATAAGAAAAAAGCAATACTTACATAAAACAGACATTATTTAATTTATAATGAAAAAGTAATTAAATCTGTCTTGTTTTAGAGGAGGAAACAGGCGAAGGATAACAAATGCGAAGTCTATATTGTTTAGTGAACTTCAGATTTATTCCTTAATATTTGCTATAAGACCTTGGTTCTTGCAAAATCTCATAATTATAAGAACGCTATAGGTTTGATTCCCTTGTGAAATCGCAAAATTTGCGTAAATTCGCGACATTAATGATCATATCTCTTAATTGCGTTAACTTACAACTTTATTTTTTTCTTTGAAAGAGAGCAAACCCGAATGTTTGATATTATATTTTATTGTGATAACTCTACACGTTCTCCAGAAAAGGGGTCTTGACAGACAGACGGACAACAAGGTGATCGTATTTAAGGTTCCCCTTTTTTCATTTTGCAGTACGGAACCCAAAAAAGAATATTAAAAGGAAGAAAAGAGAATATAGGTGGGAAAGTCCAAATTTAAAGAATGCCTTGAATTCCAGCTACGAGTGCCCACTTACATTTAAAAACATCAGTCATTTAGATTAGTTAACATAATATCGATAAATTAGTTTATAATGAATTTCTTTACCTTACATCAGCTTCTACCTTACATATCACACGTTGTACACTTGAGTACAAAATGATCGACACGGTCAAAGTTACAAAAATATGTATACGTTTTTTTTTACGTTGCGATTTTTAACTTTGACCGTATCGATCTTTTTGTACTCGAGTGTACGTAAATGAAAAAAAAACATTTCATGACGAGGACTTATAACGCGCGAGATCTAATTAAACAGATTTCGCATCACAATGTCAAGGTCTCAGTGGACATTCCATGGACAATCGATCAATCAGTTCATTCACGCTCGCGCGCATAATGAGTTGAACGGTATCACTCGCCCCAGAATGTGAGGGTATTGCCATTATGCCATTATTGAATTCATTGTATTCGGCGTACCGAGCATGCGATGAAACACGATATTGTTTGTTGACAGTCCGTGGAAGGTCTTGAGATTTCACCATGGGATCGCAAGCCAATGAAGTTTTCAAATGGTTGTATCAAAATTCTCATTTCACTTTTCTGTCCAAATCCACTTTAATGCAGTTGTTTCCTAAAAGCTAAAAAACAACCTAAAATTATATTAATCCTAAAAAAACAAACTAATCTAAACAAAACAATTTTAGATATAAAAAACTTAATCCAAGCACTCACCGCCTGTCAGCGGGCAACACTCCCAAAATGCTAGCAGCATTGCCACGTTGATACTTATTCTCTGGTTTGCATAAGAACTATCATTTTGGTAACGACAGTGTCGCGGGTAACAGTTTTTTGTCTATTGCTGCGGTTTCTCGCAACCTTCACCATGTACCCACCTTATGTCATATATTAAGACAATTGGGATGATGACTGAACTCTAATTTTCACATCTCGACATAAAATATTAAAATAGCGTAGAAAAAGATGCAATCATGTGAAATTAGAATTAAAATCGGCTTAGAAATACATAAGATATAATTTACGGCTGAGAAAATAGTATACTATGCTTATGTAAGGAGCATACTTGAGTACGCCAGTTGTATTTGGTCGCCCTATTATAGCAAATATATTAAGGCGAGGAATTTCCACGTGCAAGTCCATATGTTCCGCACTTCACACCGTTCATTTGTACATGACGTTAGCGCGGACGCGGCCACTGAACAGGCGCCAACATCATGTGCCGCACAGTAAAAATATAACAGTACAACAAGGACGTTTTATGCAATATACTATTTGCTAGGTTACAAATAAGTATTGATTTATAAACTGAGGTAAGTACTGTAGCGCCCTACGCGCGCTCCGGGATCGTTGGGAACTTGGGACGTTAACTCAAACCATTTAGATATATTTCAATCTGTTCTATTTCTCAACTCTCTTTACGATCTCTCAAGTTACAATGTTACAATGTGCAATGCCGCAATGTAATGTGAGTCACATACTCCTGGTGATCGTCCTTTATATGTCAATACTTCTAGAATGGTGTCATTCTATATTTAAAAGGGTGACATTCCTTGCCACTGAGCACATTTATGCAATGAGGTGGAATGCGGTGTCATAGACGCAAGGAGGTCACCACATTCCCCCCGTACCGCTAAAAAAATTATTTATTTAAAAGATCAATAATTTTTTCCTAATCACCAAAAGTTCACTAAACATTCTACTACTTAACTACCTGCCTATCTGGGAAAATTTTACAATTGACATGACGGTCTTTGCTACTAGACTGGCTTTTACAACCTGATCCATGAAAAAGATTATGGTTGGAAAAACCCCATACTTTCAAAAACCCAGATAAAAAGAAAATACACGCCATGTATATATTTGCTAATTATTATACGTCCTTTTCAATATTAATTTAAAATTCATCATTCAACACTCAGGCCGTATAATACCTCGACTCTTTTTCCTTTCCTAGCCATAGAACAAAAAATCATCTTACTTATGGTATGTATAGTCTATGGAACTTATTCTATAATTAGTCTGTGACCTATGATTTGTCAAATCTGATTTACGCTATCACAAAATTAATTGAATTAAATTACTCTAATTAATAAAACAGAACATCTTTGTGAGAAGCACAATAAAACTAATAGAAATCTCTTATTTCTGGATTCAACAAGTGGCAAATTGCCTGATGAGAGGATCACATCAGAGAAGACAATGATGTACGTAATTGTTTTCATTACGTAGAATTAAAACGTACGATACCATTCATACTTTATATGCACAACAAAAATCTTACATTATTTTGTGTGTTATAATGCATGTTATGGACACAGGGCCTTTAAATTCTACAAAGGAAACTGACAGTAAAACTGCGAAATATTTTAAACTTTACCATCAAGTCACAATTTAAATCATACCAACCTCACCAAACCCACCTTTATTCTTCTCAACTAAACCAGCATGATACCTGTCAGACACCAAAATCTGACATCCATTCCCTATGGGATAACTGGACCTGGTACCACTACATAGTTTTTCTACGAAATGACAACTCGCAAGCCTATCTCCTATCTCCTATCATATTATAATAATAACATTTATTTTCAGTGTGATGACAAAGACCCTAGCTAAACGTTTTTCTTTTTTCAGTTTTCCTGATGATTTGTGCCAGTATGAATGGTCTGTTTGTCTACTCTCGTCAGTGATCACCTCCAGTCTTAGTTGAACGAGTAATCAGTATCCCAGGAACCATGAAACAAGTTACAAAGCATCAATACAGAACAATTACAACTACAATAAAAGTTTACAACAACAGGAATTGCCGACCTTATCAAGACTACCAAATCTTATTGACAGATCAACCATTAATTAAATTATCTAAGCAAAACATTGTTTTATTTTTATAGACTAAGTGAGAAAATTCGTATAGATAATCATAGTAACATATATATTACCAAATCAAACTGTTCTTTCTAACATCTTAATTCTAACTTCTATAAATTTTAATTTCACGAATGGTTCATTCAATATGTATATTTTTTAAATATACTTATCTTAATCTAAACAGTTTCAATCTATTAACATGAACTAATAGTTTTTGAGAAGTACTCAGCTTCTTTATCATTTTTATATGGACCTTTGTATTGGCAACTTAATTTATTGCTAACTCCAGTAACTCTCTTTGGACAGTATAATAACACTAATTCTCCTCGATTATAACTCACGGGACATGCTTTTATATCATTTACATGTTTTTGTTTCAAACGCGCTTTATATAAATTATGTCTCACTTTATCTATACAAATCCTATGCCTACATTGTCTTTGTACTAAATTTAATGTTTGCATATTGTGGCTTAAATTTACATCAGTCATATTTACACGTTTATATAACGCATTGAACATCGGTAAAGGATATGAATCTGTAGTGACTTTCTTATTCAATTTTCGAAAATCAACGCAAAATCTCCACTTATTATCAGGTTTTTTGACCAACACGACCGGTGAAGCGTCTGGACTCCGAGGCTCACGAATGATATTATTTTTTACCATTTCTTTCTCTTGTTCTGAAATTGTTTTATATTGTTCAATGGACATTCTATATGGTGCCTTTTGAACCGGAACTTCATCTATAGTGTCTATTTTTACTTTTGTTAAATTACATTTGCCAAGCTCATTTTTATTAAATGCAAAACATGATCGGTCATTCATAGGTAAATTATTCAATTCATTGCGCTCATTAAGAGGTAAACCTTTAGACGCATTAAACTCTATTCTATCGTCTGCGACAGATGATTCAAATGTATATTTATCATTTTCCGACACTAAATTACAAAAGTACAAATAATCATTTTTCGATAAAATTTTCGTTTCTGACTGTACGACCTCAATGGTGTTTTCAATTCTCACAACTTCTGACTTTGACATAAATTTACAAACCATATTTTTTATCTGCACTTGACCATTCGTAAAATTTAACAATACATCATTTTGATACAAGAAATCTTGTCCCAAGATCATGTCTTGATTTATATTATTTACAACATAAAAACTATGAACAAATAAGACATTTTCTATTATGATATTCTATCTCATTTTCCCTAAAACACACAAGTTCACACCATTGATTGCCTTCAGATGCAAAACGCCGGCGTCAATTATTTCTCCAAACATATCCGCCACGTACTTCGATATAACCGAGACTGATGCGCCCGTATCAATCAAAGCACAAATTTTTTATCGCGACACATTGCACGTATAAATGGAACGAACTCACTTTTTTGAGGGGTTTCTTCTTGCTGTGATGGCGATTGAACAGTCCCTCGAATCACATCAAACGCCTCCACTTGTTTAGGTGCATCTGGCCTCCAGCCAGCACGTACATTTGTATTATCCCCGGCTGCATTACCTCTCGTAGATTGTGGTCGGGGTCTAAAATTGTAACGGGTCTGGGAGTAATTTGGTTGGGAGTGAGGAGGATTTGACACCGTCCCGGTAGGTCCGACAGTACGTCCAGCTGGTTGTACTCGAAACCTGTCGTCACCTGCTCCCCCTTGCATATGCATAGCGGGTGGTACAGTAGCCACGTAACCACCAGGCCTCACGTTCAACGAGAGTTTCCCCTGTGCCGTAGAGTTAACAATACCATCACTATACACATCTTTTAGCTGTTTCAACACCTTTTTCAGTTCAGCCTTCGTCGCGTATATCTGTGGGGCTAATTTGTTTTTTAAATAAAATTTGCAATTTTTTATAAAATGTTGAATAAAACATGCTTCATCAATCGCAAGTCCGGCTTTCGATGCGAGGTTTTCTAGAGAATAAAAAAAAGTTAATGCGTCTTCCTCGTGACCCTGTTTACGTGCAAAAAAATTAGCGATCGGGTTCGTAGTTGGAGCAAACTCATCACTGATTTTCTTCCGTAAATCTAGAAATGCAATTGTGTCTGACAACATCGATTTATAAAATAATAGCGCTGGACCCTCTAAATAAGCCCCCAACACAAGCTTCTTCGCCTCTGCGTCGAATTTGTTCACCGCAGCTTTAATATCAAATTGATTAAAAAAATCGTGCACATCACCAGATAATCCATCGAATCGCTCCATGATGACTTCTTTACTTCTTCTTCAATATACGCAGTTCAATTCTTCAATATGCGCAGTTCAATATATGTAGTTCCAAATAATACCCGGCGCCTCCACCATGTAGCGCCCTACGCGCGCTCCGGGATCGTTGGGAACTTGGGACGTTAACTCAAACCATTTAGATATATTTCAATCTGTTCTATTTCTCAACTCTCTTTACGATCTCTCAAGTTACAATGTTACAATATGCAATGCCGCAATGTAATGTGAGTCACATACTCCTGGTGATCGTCCTTTATATGTCAATACTTCTAGAATGGTGTCATTCTATATTTAAAAGGGTGACATTCCTTGCCACTGAGCACATTTATGCAATGAGGTGGAATGCGGTGTCATAGACGCAAGGAGGTCACCACAGTACCTACAGTAATACAACCAATAAAGATACAGCTTTATGACTTCATTGCTATTTTTTATTGTATCTTTACTTGTATGTAAATATGGACACTTTTTAATTGTTACATTACATAGTATTTTTATTTGACAAACAACCACGTGATTTTTTTAATAACTTAAAAAATAACAAAGTTTAAAAAGCTTTTATTTGCTAGTGACGTCATTGTACTAGTCCACCATTATAATACCGATACAAACATATATTTTATAAGAAAGAGACGTAAAGCAATTATCAATAATTAGACTTTTTCAAGATTCATCATAATTAGACCGTTTCTTCACAATTTCAAAGGTTTTAAATGTTTCTATGATGTGTTATTAATAAAATGTAAATTCAAATTTTATGCATATTTCTTTTGTGCAGTATAGAATCCATCACTAGAATACAAGAAATGCTCGATTAGCTAGAAGTAGTATTTAAAACAAAAGCTAAGAATATGACTAACGCGGCGGCATATATGTTATAGAGCACTGTTAAATTTTTTTGTTTGACTTCGACGGCTATTCGGTTTGATTTAGAAATAGTAGATTGTTACACCGGGCGCTAAGTGACTTATTAATGCCCGCGGATGTTTGGTGCACGAGCACTTGCTCGAGGGCACTAATAACCCGAGGGCATTAATAGCTCTGTTACGAGGTGTGTAATCTGCTTTTCCTTCAACTTATTAAAAAATAATAAAAAACTGAAGTTGACTGTAGAAAAACTTATTTATTTATGACAAAAAAATGCAAATTGTTCTTATTAAGAAACCAAACCTTATCTTGACGGTGGTGACGGAAGTGGAAAACTCACTGTCATGTACACCACAAAACCCTTATTTCTTGCCGTCAACATGAATGTGCACCAAAAAACACCACTTTCACTGCACAATATTCAATCGAATACAATTTTTAATTTATTAAAATAAAAGCTAATCTTCGCCATTAAAGCCAATTGCCTCTCTTTTTTAAATAAAATTGGCTTTGTAGGGTCCTATCTAACTTGTTTTGCGCATGTGTATTTTTTGTGACATGTTATACAACCACTCAAATCTCTTTGGAAAAATGCCTACATTTTGTATGAATTGTATGAATATGAATTGTAATTTCTTTTTAAATTAGAAAAACAAACAACAGGGCAATTATGTTGAACGGGTCATTAATGAAATTTCATACAATACTACTGCCGTTTTCCAGTGTATTATTTAGTGTTGCCTTTTCCGATGATTAGAGTAAAATTAATGAGTAGTTTGAAGAAAAATATTTTAATAGATATATGTAGGTATTTTAATACAGTACTGAATAAATAAGTACTATAACTTATTTCGCTTACTATTCGTCAATAAAAATATTTTAATATTTTAATATAACTTATTTCGATTTGATTTGTTAACCGACTTCACTGACTTCACGAAGTTATGAGGTAACACATACCTCATAGCTTCGTCATTTATTAACTGATTTTCAAAATTCTTTTTGTATTCAGAAAAGTATACCCCCGAAGTGGTTCCATGCCATCAAGTCAGGATCTAGTATTAGAATCCCAAGAAAATCGAGAGAATAGGCACGTCCAACGTCTTTCCTGTTTTTTTTCTGAAACTATTCAGGTATTTGCGTCTGAAAGACATCATCTCAAGGATTCTTCCACTATGCTGAGCTTACGATGGATCCTTAACTTTAAGGAGTTAGGGAGTTAGTCTTTAGATATAAAAGGTACGTATTGACTCTCAGTTAGGTATATTCTTTCAAGTTGACTTAGAGAGCTATTATTAATTTCACGAAAAAAATAAAAAAATATTTTTTACAAAAATACCGACACCACTTCAAAACAAAAACTACTTCAAAATAAAAATGTAATGTTGTGTGTTTTATTTTATTGCTACTAAGTTGGCAAACAAGCAAACTGCCCACCTGATAGTAAGTGGTAACAGTCACCTATAATACATGTGGTTCCTGTGCGATTCGCAGTAAAACTGCAAGCCCCACAAGAACCACAGTGTACGTTGCCAACTTGTGACATCAGATGTAAAGTCACGGTACCCAGTAATTTCAGTGCCATATCTTACCCTTCACACCGGAACATAGCAATGCAAGCACTGCTGATTTGCGGCAGAAATAGGTAGGACGGAGATATTTTTATCCTTGCCTTAGCAAGCATAAAAAACGATAGTATTTTTGTTTTTAATTATATCCCAATTTTTGTGACAGGTATCTCTGGCAGGTATGTCATCCATCATATTATTATTAGATGAATTCGAAACAAGCTCAAACCTGTTTTTGATGTGCTACCATCATCAACGCTGGCCAAGTGCGGGTTGGTTGACTTCACACACAACCTAAGAATTTCTTTACACGTGTGTGCAGCGGTCGGCGCGCCGGCGCGCTACTTAGTGGTAGGTATTTATAACGCTGCATTGCGTGAGTGACAGGGGCGTGCATGTACTAAACAAGATTATCAAGAAGAAAGACACAAATCGCTATGAATATCAGGCAACCGTATTAGTCTCTAAGCAAACTGGTTTTAAAATATTAATTAATATTCTACCACCTTAGGCCTGTAAGAAAACTCGGGAAGTACTACACAGCTAGCGTTCTTTACGATGATGACTTTACATTTGACGACACGGTTAGCGCACAGAGTTCGAGTGATCGCCTACTACGCAACTGGTCGCGGGTTCGATTCCCAAATATTTTTAACCGACTTCAAAAAAGGAGGAGGTTATCAATTCGGTTGTATTTTTTATGTTTGTTACCTCATAACTCCGTCATTTTTAAACCGATGTCCAAAATTATTTTTGTATTCGATAGAGTATAGAGCAAGGGTGGTCCCATGGTCACCAAAGTCAGGATCTGATGATGGGATCCCATAGAAAATCGAGGAAAGCACTAAAAACACACTTCTTTCACTAAAAAGATTTCATTCACTGAAAAGTTAAAAATAAAAAATATTTTACAAAAAATAAAAAACGACTTCAAAAACACTGAAAGCTTAAAAATAATATAAGAATAGGTACAGACAACATCACACTTCTATATTGAAGTCGGTGACAAGTTTTAACACTTTCTAGGAGATTATCGTTTGGCGCCGACTTCAATACAGAAGTGTGATGTTGTCTGTACCTATTCTTATATTATTTTTAAGTTTTCAGTGTTTTTGAAGTCAGTTTTTATTTTTTGTAAAATATTTTTTTGTAGTTACGGGACAAATATTATGTATGGAATACAGAAATATGTTCCGGTCTGGGCGTATGTGCATGTGATATGTAATATATTCTACTCGTATGTTTGTAACTTTGATGACACGGTTAGCGCCGAGGTCGAATGATCGCCTACTGCGCAACGGGTCGCGGGTTCGATTCCCGTACGGGACAAATATTTTGTATGGCCTACAGAATTTTTTTCCGGTCTGGGCGTATGTACATGTGATATTCTATGTTCGTAACTGCACCCACAACACACGAGAAAATCTTAGTGTGGGGCGACGTTTTCAAAAAGAAAAAAACTGCACCTACGACACAGTTGAAAATCCTAGTGTGGGCCGACCATGAAGCAAATACAAAGAGGAGGTGCCCTATCGCGTTTTCCGTATGAAATCAAGTGAAGCCGGAAATCGGGGTGCGGGGGGAGGGTGCGCGACGCCACTGTCACCGTGTAGCGAGTAGAATTACTAAAATGCCAGCGTTATTGACGTTAACATAAAAGTTCCGCTATACATTACTAGGTGGCAGCAGTGCTAGTACAGACTAAAATGCCAGCATTATTGACGTAAACATAAAAGTTCCGCTATACATTACTAGGTGGCAGTAAAAGATACATTCGTAGGAGAAAGATAATTATGTTAAAAGATACATTCGTAGGAGAAAGATAATTTATTAGGTGCTGTGTCAATATAATCTAAAAATAAAAATCGTTAAAACTGCTTATATTAATTCACGTGTTTTGTTTTCGCCCTTAATACATCCTACGTTTTCGTTAGTATTTTTACTCGCCACTAGAGGGCCTTTTGTGCTTTATCGGGACATTAACAGAAGCGCCCATGTGGCGTCGAACATTCTAGAAGCAATACGTCAAGTAATAAATTAATAATGCTTGTTTAATGTACTTACAAATGGAAAGAGATTTTTTTTTCGTTCACTTTGTTTCTGTCGTCTGTGTAACTTTTGCACGATAGAATACAACATTTCATTTTGTATTTAGGTAATTTAAAACTAAAATAAAAGAAGAGCGTACGACGTACTAATCCGACAGATAAAAAGATCGACTGATGTCAGCGCCTCTGGCGTTAAGTAGCTAAAACTAAAAATGCGTGACGTCAGGACTCTGGTGATAGGAGCTGGACCTAGATGCTTATAACATCTCCTCTTTGTATTTGCTTCATGGGGCCGACGTATTTATATAAAAACACTTTCATCACTGAATGACTGACAGATTACGCACAGCCGTAATTAAAAGGCACAAAAAGCGGAAATTTGACATGTATGTAGGAAATTCGCCATCTAAGGGGGTAAAACTAAAAAATAATAGTTTGTATGGAACCTCTATGACATTTATGCGGGCGAAGCAGCGGGCAAAAGCAAATATTTTATAAAGTTTCACAAAATTCCGCTGATCAGATATTTTCTTTTAATACAATGAAGTGATCTTTACATAAATCGAACGGAAATTTATGATAATTATTTTTTTACTTTTTTATAATCAACTCACACTTGACCATAAATGTTACGAAATTTAAAAGATTCCTAAAATACTGTTTTACTATTCATAATCATATATAATACATAGGCACGAATAAAACTCTATTATTTAGCTACATGTACAATGTGCTGTTGATTCTACCTTCTAAAGCTTTGATGCAAGGCGTTGTGAATAAAGGGGGTAACATTAAGTATTTAAAGGAATTCAGCAATAAAGTTTTATAGGAAACATTATTTTGAACCTATAAATCGTTGCATATTTACTTGAAGAAATTATCCTACTGGTTTATTAACACTGCACTGTGCTATATGGCCGCGGCAATAAAATATAAACATTTGGGAAATAAATATTTACCACTTTTCTTTCAGCATTTTTTGTATGCATTTGATTTAACATTTCGTGTTTGACTTCTTTTATTAGCGATTTTTACACATAAAATAACTTATAGAAAAAAAGAACGAAAAACATATTTTTTCACACATAAAATAATTTAGGAAGAAGGATTAAAATAGTTTTCTCCTTTATAATACCTAATCCATTATTTACACTATTCACCATATTACTACACTAATCTATAATACTAATGAAAGTTAACAAAATAAACGCAAACTGCAAAATTAAAATTCGATCGTAAAGAAACACGTAATATATTTTTTTGCGCCCGCGACACGAAGCGACATGACCATACCCTGAGACGACTTGGCGAGTACTGTCTTATATGGAGCGCGATTGCAACCAAGCGAAATTATAGAATTTTCGTCATTTTCCTAAATATTTTATATGACATCAAAAAATCTGTCTTCACAGTTCACTAGATAATAACGAACTACATGTTTTGGTATAACTTTTATACTGTTTTATGTATATTTCGATTTCAAATCGTGGTTTTAGTTTTTGATTTAGATCTATGTTTGGATTTTTTTTCTATCGAGTGAAATGGAGTAAATCGTGTTTCTGCTTTCACAGTTCACTAGATTATATCTTCAAGTTTAAGGTGTGTGAATTTCAGAATTGTGGGTTCTAATATTATCCAGATCTAGACGTTCTAAGATCGGCAAATTTGGGAAATCCTCGCCTTAAAGAACTTGAGAAAGTGCAAAAAAATTTCTAAAACATATAAATTTCAAATGTAAAAAATATACCAATAGTACGTCTTACTTGGAACTTTGTCGTGGATACAATATCTTAACTCTTGAAGAACGGCGACAACAAATGGATATGGCATTTCTGTATGATATTATCTGTAATGGGTTGGATTGTCCAGCACTTGTTGAACACATATTTGTGGGAACACCCAGACGTCGCACAACTCATACTTCTTTGTTCCATGTACCATCTCACTCCACTAACTATGGAAAAAACTCCGTACTAACACGAATCGTTGCAACTTATAATAAACTATACCATAAAATTGACCCTTTTATAGGATCCAAACATTTATTTGTATCCAGAATTAAAAAATGTATTTTGGGCCTTGAATGAACTAATAATTAATTGAGTACTTATTATGAAGTTCTTATTACTTTCCATGTAGGTATGTACCTAATATTTCTTTATATCTTACATATATATTTTTTTATGTAAAATTAATAATTGTTAATTATAGTCGGTTAATTTAAAGTTTAGGTTGGTAGTAGCGGATTGGTACATAAATTGAAAATGTATATATATAATATTTATATATGTATATAGTATATAAATGTATATATTGATAAATAGTTATTTATTATAATATTATTATATACGTCTATGTAAGATAAGTGTCGATATTACGAGAATCATTATATTATGTTTCATGTAGTATAATGTATAATATATTTATATGCAGTGGTATGTGTAGTGGATAAGTGGGTCAACCAAATTACTCGTATATTGTAATTATTTGTAACCAGATGTGGATAAGTATGTTTATTTTTACCGTGGATAGCTATAATTGGCTTACAAAATGTAATTAATGTGGTATATTAGCAATTGTAAAATGCTGTTGTTATCCCTAATAAAGAAAATAAATAAAATAAAATAAATAAGATACAAGCATTTTAAGCTGTTAATTTTGAAGCGATTAGACAGAGAGATCCGACATCAACCGTGACGTCATCGTTGAGTACGGTCATATAAACTCCATGTAAAATGCCGTTTTGCTAGAAAGAGATGGAGAAAAATCTTTAATACCTTATATCTTGGTTGTTTTTATAGTTATTCGAAAACCGATTTTTTGTTTCTGTTTATTATATGAATGAGCTTCTATTAAAGCAAAAAAATTTTTTAGTCATCTAGCCAATTGTCAGAGATCGTGAAATAGGGGCCAATTTGTGGGGGGCCACCAACACTGCGTCTACCGGTACGCGGCCGCCGCTCGAGGACCATTCGTCACTAACGACCGCCAGTCCTGCGTGCCCCGCCCACTGCCACTTTAGGTTTGCAAGTCTTTGGGCTTGGGTGACTTTACTTCTTCTACGGATCTCGTCATTCCTGTCTCGATCAAGTCGAGAACCCCGAGCATAACCTTTTCTATTGACCTTAAGCCTTCTTTGAGGCCCATTGTAATAAGTGACCACGTCTCAGTTCCGTGGGTCGTCATTGGCAACATGCACGAAGACATAAGCAATATAGCAATTGATTCCTAACAGTTTCCTTTTTGCAGCTTACAGTTGGTACATCATAATACCCATAACGTATGATAAATCATGCATCTGTTGATCTGCACATCTTGTTGGGATAATGTGCTGCTTGTGAATATGCGCATAAATTATCTCACACAAGAACTCAGGTGACCTTTGTATTTCGCGATGCAGGTAAAGTCAACAACACGTTAAGCATTACACTTGCACTACGTAAGCCGTCACTATTACAAGCAACATAAAGCGGCCCAAGAGTCAAACTGTAATGTCTGGGACGTTGGTGTGTGTACGTAGCTAAATCACTAAGGCCAGTTAGTGAATCAGACGAAATCATTGGCATTTGAGCTTCCAGTGTGAAGAAATGACGCAGAATTGATGTAAGTAGAAGAAAGAAACAATAACCAAAGTATTAACAAAAAATTAAAATCCGGCGAAATGTGAGTTGGACTCGCGCACCGAGGTTTTCGCACCTTTATTGTACACAATTATTTTTTATTGTTGGTTTCATAAGTGATTTTGTACAAGGGTTTATACAAGTTTATCTCTCGAGGAGATCTCTACCAGCCACCGCTAGCAGGTGTAACGAGATTTCAACACCCTATGCATTATTATGCAGTTTACTGCCTTAGGACATGGCTGTCTCGTATGTCCAGCGCCGAATGTGGAGAGTACCAAGACCAAATCGTGTCGTCTGGGATAGATACAGAATTAACTAACCAGCAGGCCTATTCGCTAACTAGAACTGTCATTTTTGAAAGACACTTTATATTTATTTCTGGTTTAGTGATCTTATGTGTTACGGCAGCGTTTATGATAGCAGTAATGGATGTTAAGTTCCTTTCAAAAATGACAGTTCTAGTTAGCAACTGAAGTTATAGAATAAGCCTGCGGATCACAATAAAGCTACCCGGACTTTCGATATCGAAGGTCAATATTGACTCCAAACCAATGCAAGCTTTGGTAGAGTTACTTGTCAATGTTGAGCACAATGAATGAATAATCATAGTTCAAATATTTATACAATGGGATAATTTTCTAAATAGTAACAAACCGCTCAGATGAGCTGTGATAGTACATACTTACCTATTTTCGAACTAAGTTATTTGAAATAATAAAGATAGAGCGCGAATACAAAATCAAAATGTTCTTTTCATGACTTGATAGAAAACTCTTTTGAATCGTTAAAATTTTTCACCTACTACCCATTCAGGACACCTTTTAGCTGATAAGAGGAATACGAATAAAAAAAGAATGGGCGCAAAAACTTATCACAAGTAACAACATATAAATTATGTCGTCACCAAACACAGCAATATTTAATCACATAAATATTTAATCACAACAACATTTATTTACATTATAACCAATAATATCTGTAAATTAACACCAAGCATTGGCATCATTCAAACAATCGTTAATTAAAAATCTTACTTTTTTAATCAGGCAAATCAGTTACTAGTAATAAGTTATTTGTGAATCAGAAACACTTTGTGCAACTTTTTCTTTAAAAGTTATAAATTTCCCCATAAACACGAACCTCTAGTTTTTGGAAACCTACCTATATGTTAGAACGGTAAGTTTATTTTTATTGTCTCTTACACAGTGTGATGAACAAATACGTGTTATTTATTATTAATCATTTTTTCTATCTACATTAAAATCATATCAGGGCAATAACTAAACGAATCCATTTTGAATCGGTGCAGTTTACAGTTTTGGTAAATATCTATTGGTAATATACCGCGGTTTTGGGCATTATTATATTTAGTTCACAGTACTTACATGTGGAACAGAATGCGAAATGACTCATTCGTCACTTGAATCATGTAATGGATCTCACTGTAGTGTGTGATTACAGCAGATGTGGTTCGAGTTAATCTCGACTTTATTCCCTTGACATACGAGGGCATGACGTCACGCCCCATGCAACCATTGTCGCGGGCAGCGTACAAAATACTTGTGTCCGGTAGCGGTGCAGTGAACGAGATGTACTGACGAATCAGCAAATTGAATAAGTAGCCAATCCATGTAGATTGTAAGGTGCCTTTTTAAAGATACATACATTATATGGATATAAACAAAATTCTTTAATGCAGGTAGACATATTGTATGTACCATTGTTACGCTGATCATATACAACTCAATGATATACAACGCTGAAGATATCTCTGTCAAGCCTGACGGCTTTCCCGATGCTTTACAGAAGATTAATAGTACCCTGCGTAAAATCGCCCAATGGTCGTGCGATAATTGTCTTCTTCTGAATCCGCTGAAGTCGAAATTTATGGTGATGGGAACAAAGGCACAGACGGCTAAAATTGAAAGTTTTAATCCAACTCTCAGCCTTAATGCTCAAAAATTGGAAAAAATCGAGGAGGCTCGAAATTTAGGAATCGTCTTTGATAAGCATCAGCGATTCGAAACCCACCATGCTAGCATCCGGAACTAAACTTGCTCAGTGAAAGGGCCCGTGTGATTTTGTGTGAGTCCCTAATTTTGTCTAGACTCAATTATGGAGATATTGTTCACTGCGGACCCACGATATCCCTTTTTTTTTTTTTCTCGGGGGGAAATGCGTAACCGCACCGTACCCGCCGTTGGCTAGGCGGCGAGCGTGTGTGGGGCTCTCCCGGCAGAGTGCCAGGCCTACCCACTAAAACCCCCCGGTGTTCTCCCTGCCCATAAGGGCGCGCTAGGTAAGGTCCACACTGCGACTCCACTACCCACGCGCCCGGGCAAGCCCGACGACCCACGATATCCCTGGCGATACCCCTGGTGGTATCGTGGGTCTTGTAAAATCAAACGATACCCCCAATAAATAGTGTTGCGACACTAATTACTAAGAGCTTTATCATCTCTTGAATGTTATATTTACAAAAAAAAATCAAATTATAGTCTTAATCTTCTTCCAGTTAAACTTCCTTTATACAATATTAAAAGTACTTGCCGTCTGTGTGGCATAGCCGTAAAAGTTATGTACACAATTTTTCTAATGCGTGACCATACAAGAGATAAATGCATTTCCGCATTCCACGCCGCAACACTACGGTCATTTGTTGGGGGTATCGTTTGATTTTAAAAGACCCACGATACCACCAGGGGTATCGCCAGGGGTATCGTGGGTCCGCAGTGATATTGTTTATGGACCACGCTGATTGTCAAGATTACAGAAGTTATTGCAACGGGTTCAGAATGTTTGTTGCAGGTTCTGCTTCAATATTCCACTTAGAACTCACGTCTCACCCTATTTGATTTCTCCTTCGATGTTAAAAGTGGAATTGCGTAGGCGTATGCTGCGTATGCACCTTCTGTGTCTCGTATTTGATGTCCTAAAGCATAAAAAACCCGAATATTTGTTTGCTAAACTTAAATTTTCAGCTTTGCGGGACGAATATGGTGCTAATAGGTTCGCGAGGATACCTCTGGAGAACTATTCTCACCGCATTGTGGCTTTCCGGGGTAGCTTTCGATTTCATGCCACCAAGTGCTGGATGATTTGCTGCCGCCTATCAGAAACCCAGTTTCTTAATACACATTTAAGCTCAAAATACGATCACATTTGCTAGAAGTAACTAAGTTAGGTAATTCAGCAACTTGGTAGGCCTTTTACTAGTTTTAAGTGCTGGTGCTGGTTGTACAGTCAGCAACATGTCATGCTTTACATTTGCATTACGAAAGCCGCCGCTATTACGAGCGACATAAGGGCGGTCTCAAGTTCAACATGTAAAGCCTAGCGTGTTGCTGTGTGTACATATAATATGCCTATGTAGATCTTTTTTATTATTTTTTTGAACCTGACTATTTTACTATAGTATAACTTTATTGTTTTATTTTACAAAATACCTACCTATATACACGGTTATTTTTTTATCACCCTGGAAAATTTTAGGGACGCTTCAGGACACATCCAATATTATATAAAAAATAAAAAAAATGAAATAAACAATTTAAAAAAAATAAAAAAAAAATAAAAAAAATCTCTAAAAATGCTGCTCTCAACTAGTGCAGCATTTTTTGTATTTTTTAAAAAATTAATATAAAATTAAGGAGGGGGGTTATTTTTTTTATTCATATTTAAATCATTCTAATACCATGTCGTGAAGCGTCCCTTAAATTTTCCAGGGTGATAAAAAAATAACCGTGTATATACTACCTATATATTTATATATACCTATCTATATATTTAGTCACGCTTCCTAATGACAATCAAACACATTTTGCATGCTTGCTCCGTACGTAAAAATAATTTCTGCTAACCGCGCTCATCTCAGGGTGATGGCTGAAAATCAGTGTTTTGTCTTCGGACAAAAGATTACACTGAGCCTTGACCCTACTTGCTGCTGCACACATGTATGAGAACATTCGTCTAAATGTATTCCTTGTGCTTTTGTTTTATTTTTCTATACTTAATGTACCTATGTTACCTACTACTATAATGTTACATACTTGTTTGTCGCTGTAACTGTTTGTATGTGTGTGATGTAGCAATAAACGAATTATATCTATCTATCTAATCTTCTAATATTTAAGATTTTTATGCTAGCCCTTCACGCCACTTCATTTTACAGATTAAAAAACTCTCGACTAATTATAGATTATTATAACAATTCAGTTTTTGATTTTTTTGAGCCTCGCCCGCTTACACACCCTAGAATGGCCCTTTAGAAAAACTATTTTGACACCCCTGCGTCTAGCTAGTCCTTTTATAAGGAGAAAGTTTTAGTTTCCAATGCAGGTTTTATGCAAGCGTTAGGCAGATTGATTCTTCTGGGAAGAAATGGGTTTCATGCCTCTAACTGTCGAAATACAACCATGCCGCTTTGTTGGAAAGGCTTACGTTAGTTCACCTGCTAAATAAACCTTACCAGTTTTACCACCGGCTAAACCGAGCAGACATTTGGTTGATACACGAAGACTGCCATCCGCATAGAGTGCTCCACCTATTGTTCGAGATAAGTACATTGCATTCGTCACTGCGGGCGCGGCTGTCCAATTGCTGACATTAGCTCATCGGCCATACTGCCGCACTGAATTGTATGTGGCCCACTAGTTCGACGGCACACTGATAAAGAGCCGCTTTACCATGATTGCTTATGAATAATATAGAATTAGAATAATGAAGGCGAGATGGTGAGATGTACAGCTCAATAGCGGCTTCTCTGCTTCGAACAGCCGCTTCGAAGTTCTTAGCCTTGCTCCAAGCGACTGTGGTAAGGCCGTAAGACATTAGCTGTGTTCCATTTAACCATCACCACTTTGCTGGTGCTGACATCTGATGTTAGCCTCGTTATGCGTTTCTTTTAAGAAATGTTGACTTATTAGCCGCCTAATTGTTACAAATGAAACAGTATGAACTGATTTTTCATGATGAATTTTGACGTCTCACCTACTTAGTCCAGTAACTTAACATTTCAAATAATATAAATCAAAATCGGCTAAAACTATAAATATCATTCAATTTAATAATGAAATCCACTAAAAAGTCTTTTTAATTCATGAAAAAAGTATCCAAATGTCAAATTTGAAAGCTGTCAAAAATTGGTATCGGAGGACCCATCTATTAGCATGCTGCATGGGTATTTGGTGTTAACTTTTCGTGGCAAAAATGTTTATGTGGAACATACGAAACCAGCACGAAATGCTAACACCAAAGCTAAATGAAACGCATTGATGCTAAAAATGTTGCAAACCCGTGCTTAACTGGAACGGGCCTATTGTGTGCAACAATATCGGGCACCACGTGCAACTCTTTGTGCCGCATCCTTTTTTTTTGGAGGGCGCAACCGCACCGTACTCGCCGTTGGCTAGACGGCGGGCGTGTGTGGGGCTGGCCCGGTGGACTTCCAGGCCGACCCACTAAGATCCCCCGGTGTTCTCCCTGCCCTTGTGGGCGCGCATGGTAAGGTCCACACTGCAACTACCACTACGAGCGCGCCCGGGCAAGCCCGACCAAGTTGGTCGGGCAATCGCCTAGGGGGATTGCTCGAGAACACCAGGACGATCCCCAGACGGAGGGCCTTACGGTGCACGGCGCCAACCGTGCACGCAGGCCTCCACGGCAGGGTCATTAGACGGGTATAGCTTGCGCGAATGCCCGCCTTCGCCTGCCTATCCGTCTGCGGTGGAGGGGAGCTTGGGTATCTTCCTGAAACTGAAATTTAAACCTGTATTATATCCAACTAAATTGATAAACATTCGCCTATAGCTATCTTTACTAAATTTTTAACCGACTTCTAAAAAAAATATTTGACAAAAATAAAAAATGACTTCAAAAAAGTTAAAAATAATATAAGAATAGGCACAGGCAACATCACACTTCTATATTGAAGTCATTGACAAATTTTGACATTTTCTAGGGAATCGTCGTTTGGCACCGACTTCAATATATGTAGAAGTGTGATGTTGTCTGTACCTATTCTTATAATATTTTAAACTTTTCAGTGTTTTTGAAGTCGGTTTTTATTTTTTGTAAAATATTTTTTCTTAGACAATAGCCCCCAGATTACTTCGGTTAGGGTAATTCTAGGTTCTTCCATATACACATTGATTAACTACCAATACATTATATTTTCATCATGAAAAGATTTGCTGACTCAGCAGTTCAGAACATTAGGGAGAATATGCTTTCATGATTTATTTAAATACCTATTTAATCATCATTCATTAATTTTTTATCTCTTTTTTGTGCACCGGCGGCGCCTCATCGTCTATGCCGCAATTGATTACTTACCTATTTCTTGTTACAAATATCGATGTTAGAAACATTTACTTTCAAACAAATAAATCAAGCTTGCAAACAATCTAATAGTGGACATTATTCGGTCAATATTTATTTTTAATTGTAACTTACTTTGTGGTAAGCCAATAAGTGCGTTCCTTTTTCACAGAGTTTTTGTTACTTAGATTATTTTGCTTAAATCATTGTTATCTTGTTTCTATGGCTCTACCGAGTCTAATTACTCTTCGCTAACTTCGCTTGTAAGCTATTCAATGGCTTCCTATAACAATGCCATCTAGTGCGTTGAAACAATACTTGTTCTCAGTTGTTTTGCGTTGAGTTGCCGCTGTTTTATAATAGTTCCATCGTCGCACAACAGATAGCGCTCCACGCGGTAACTGCTTCACGGAGGAAAACACAATAATAATTTGTTGTAAGTTTACGGAATTAATTATAGGTGTACCACAGATAATATAATACTACAGTACTAATCTCTATATCTTGTGTAAAAGTAAACACTAAGGTTTTGGTTCAGGCGACGTGGCGCTCTCTCAGAGCTCCCGATTTTGCTACGAATATCCGATTTCTGTGATAATATTGTCTCGCGTTCTGACAATCTATGAATTATGTCCTGATTTTTCATGATTAAGTACTTTATCATGAAAAATCAGGAGCTGAGGAATGCTACATGTATACTCGTGTTCAAAAAGATCGATACGGTCAAAGTTACAAAAATTTGTCTACTCTACCAACTCTACCTTAATGTTAAGTCAATAGTCTGTTAATCAATATATTTTCAGTATATTTTCGTAACTTTGACCGTCTCCTATCATTTTGTACTCGAGTGTACCTACATACATGCAGATACACTGTATCCTCTTTTTCACACCGTACCAAGAAATTCCAAGATTCCTTCTTCTGTCGTTCATCCCACACTTGGAATTCTCTACCTACGCACGTGTTGCCTCTATCCTACAACAAGGGTTCCTTCAAAAGAGGCGTGAAAAAGCATCTTTTGGGCCAACAAGGGGCGGGCTATAGTGGATGTCGTCCCTCCTCTATCTGTCAACTCGTTTGGGCCTCTTTCACCGCTTAACATCAGGCGGGAGGAGGTCATTTGCCGGGCCCACCATAAAAAAAGATAAATGTAATACAAAAAGATATCGAGTCAAAAAGCTCTAAAGCTTATTTCATATTGAAAATTCTAACGGTCAATTTCCCTAACCTTGTCTTGGCTTAAGACAATCCTAAGTAGAATGCTGTCACTTTTTCCTGTAATGAAAAGGATGTGACAGCATGCCTCTTAAAATTGTCCTAAGCTATGACAAGGTTAGTGCAATTGGCCATAAGAGATATAGCTGCGTAAGACTAGGGATGGCTACTTATTTTTTTTTATTGTCCGTCCGGTTGTTTTAAAAATAATGGGCAATTTTTTACTTAATCAAATACTTGCTACGATACATTGATTACAAATGTCAGGTGACGTCACGACCATGAGAAAACTCTTATGTCGCTCGCAATAGCGACGGCTTACGTGATGCAAATGTAAAGAAAGATACAGAGACTGTACATTTTGAAGCACGTTGTGCCTCCTCAACTATTCTAGTCTCAGTAGTTTTTACGTAGTCTCAGTAGCAAAAATAGTTACGTGTGCACATTTTTTGCTGCTGGGCAGTCTCTCATTCCGCGTGGTGCAGGTACTGACCGGACATGGTTGTTTCGGTCTCTACCTGCACCGAGTTGCACGTCGTCGGGAGGAAGCTCCCGAGCAGACCCTGTTGGTGTGACCAGCTTGGCGACGCCAACGCAGCGAACTCAACGCTGCGCTGGGACTGGGAGGCGGAGACCTTTTGCTGCCGAGCATGATCGTGGTCATGCTCCGCGGCGAGGCGGACTGGGAGGGCTGTCGGCTTCTTCTGCAAGTACGTTATCACGCAGAAGGAGGCCCCGGAGAGGAAGCGTGAGGCCGATCCTCAGGCCGCTCCCCTCCGCCGCAGACGGATAAGCAGGAGAAGGTGGGCATTTGCTCAAGCAACGCCTGTTTGATGACCCTGCCATGAGGCATGCGTGCACGGTCGGCTCCCTTCCATGCCGCCGTAAGGCTTCTACGTCTGAGGATTGTTCTGGTGTTCTCGGACAATCCCCCTTGGCGATAGCCCGACCAACTGGCCGAGCTAGCCCGGACGCGTGAGTAGTGGTATCGCATTGTGATTGTGAACCCTACCACACGCGGCCCAAAACGCAGGGAAAACACCGAGGGGTTTAGTGGGTAGGTCTGCCACTCTGACGGGTGACTCACGCTCACCGTCTAGCCAACGGTGGGTACGGTGCGGTTGCGCATTTCCCCCCGAAAAAAGTAAATTGTTGATTTTTCATGAAAAAAAATATTACTCTATAGTAGTTTTTAAGATTGACACAAATGTTATTATACCGTTATTTTACATAGATTACATAGTTTTATTGAGAAAAGATTATTATAATTTTGTTTTTCTCACAGTGGATGAGTCATATAACTTTTCATTATTATAATTGACATATTCATTATTTGAAAACTTTATTGTAATCTATTACTACTCTTCTTAACTGTAAACATTATTTTATTTCACGAACCGAAAAGCACCGAAAATGACCGGGTTTCCGGTTCTTTGGTAAAACAGAACCGAAAAACCCGGTTCTGAATAATGTCCGGTTCTGTATCCTCTAGCAACAACATCTAGTCACAGATTACAATATGTCTGTAATGTCTGAGTGGCCGCTTGTATTAATTTTTTCTTTATTTTTTTTAAATTCTTGCATTTATATCAAACATAAAAGTGCGTTTAGGAAAAAAATAATGTAAGTTTGCTATTGTTAGACTTCGTTGAAAATATTGTATTTTTGCGTATATATTTCTTCAACACTTCGAGTATATAGCACATATGCCTGAAATATAGGAGAATACTATATGTTATAGTACAATTGGCAACCCTACTGGACACTTATTGTAGTTGGGAAATTATGACCTCATGCGTTATCGTTGTTTTGTGGTTTTGATCTGGTTGCCCGAATTGCATGGCTTTGTAATGTTTTATTAGCGGATTCTGTACCTCACCCACAATGCAAACAATAAAACGTCTCTAATCTTATCATTTCAATTCATTTCAATAAATAGTCCGAAGTGACAAACTCTCTCTGTCTGCTCTACGATCTCTATATTAACACTCCTATCTATAGTCAAGTCAAAGTATTTACTTGAGTAAAAGTCGTAACTTAAATTGTGATTTTTATACAATAAGTATTGTGACAATAAAAAAATTGTCTTATTATTGCGTTCGGTGGCGTAGTAGTTCGCGCGTCCGGCCTGTGATTATAGCGATTACGCCTTCGCAATGATCCGTCACGAGATGGGTGACCAAAAACCTAGAATCTCGAGCTCCTTCGTCTTTCAAAAGACTAGTTAAGCCGTTGCTCCCAGGTGTATTTGCAAACGTTAAAATGCACCAACCTGCACTAGATGATAAGCATAACTTTCTTCACTTCATTCAAATTCTCGTTTATTGTATGAAAATCACAACGTAAGTTACGACTTTATTTAAGTAATTACTTTGACTTGACTATAGATATGACTGTAAGAGGCTGAGTAACGCCAACGACCTTGAGACATGATTGTACTATACGGGCGCGGTGCGTTATTGAAATTGAGCGAAAAAATCAAAATATATATTTTTAAAGAAACTAGTAACTTATTTGAAGATATGAAACATCCATATTATCAAATTAAGTGTAACGAATTAATTCCCTAAAAATCATTAAAACAAACATACAAATAATACAACAGTTTGAGCAATCGTTAAGCAATCGTTAAGGACTAACGTGGAAGGAGCATGTAGACCTCACTATTGAAAAATCCATAAGGACTTTCAACACGAGTGTCGATCTACTTTCGGTCAAACCTGGGGTCTCAAACCCAGGATACTCTACTGGATTTATAACATAATGATACTGCCGGTCATAACTTATGGCAGTATTGTCTGGTGGCCAAGAACAAAGCTGGTTACATGCAGGGAAACACTGAATAAACTCCAAAGACTAGCCTGCATGGCTATAACGGGGGCCTTCAAAACAACTCCTTCGGTGGCCCTGGAGAGATTTTTGAATCTTGAGCCACTGCATAGCGCTATACGAAGAGAGGCTATGGGAGCACTCTATAGGCTCAGAACTTTGGGACTGTGGAGTGTAAACAGGCCTTTATCAAGACACACGACATTCAAGGCTGAAGAAGAGCTTCTGCTGCTGGACATGACCAGCGACAGAATGATACTTAAATATGTTTTTAGGCGACTCTTTCAAGTACACATTCCAACAAGGGAGGAATGGGATAAGGGGCTGCCCCCCCCCCCACAGGGAAACAGCATGATTTGGTACACAGATGGATCAAAGATGAAATCTGGTACGGGAGCAGAAATATACTGCAATAAAACTGAGATCTCAATTGGCATGGGCAAGCTGGCTACTGTGTTTCAAGCTGAAACATACGCCATCCTTGTCTGTGCACAGGAGAATCTAGACAAAGGTCGCAAAGGCCTTAACATCTACATTCTCAGCGACAGCCAAGCGACTCTCAAAGCGCTTCTGTCACACAAGGTGGAATCCAAACTAGTAATGAACACAATTGAAGAATTAAACAAACTAGGTAAAGACAACACCATACGTCTAGTCTGGATTCCAGGCCATAAGGGTTTCGATGGTAACGAAAAGGCTGATTGTCTGGCAAGAAAGGGATCGGAAACACAATTTGTGGGGCCGGAACCGTTTGTCGGAATTACCGCAAAAACAGTTAGTACAGGCCTAAGAGCTCAATCACAAAGGAGGCACCAGGAAGAATGGGCCAAACAGAATGGAATGAAACACGCCAAGCTCTTTATAGGCATGGACAACTGGCTCAAATTTACATTGAGCTCTAGCAGATCCCAGACCCGCCTAATGCTCGGTGCTCTCACCGGACATTTTGGCACTAGGATTATGCTAACCAGGATGGGACTAGCCAGGTCCAAAATCTGTAGGGCCTGCAAGGATAAAGAGGAAAGTATGGAACATTTGCTGTGCCATTGCGATGCTCTTGCCTGCAGGAGGCTAATGCTGACGGGAGTTGGTTATCCAAAACAGGAAGATTACAGGGCCATGCCACCAAAGGACATCATCAAGGTCATGGGCACGGTGAACTGGACCGAAGGTGGTGATGGCTTTAGGGACTAACACCTGGGGATGCACAATAGACCCAGAGTGGGTCGAAGTGCAAAGGCTCACTACTTGGGCCACCCCACTTCTAAGATAAGATAAGATAAGTAATCGTTAAAAAACATTTTGACATAAAAATTTTGTTTATTAATCGATGGACAACTTCGTACATGATCTGACACTTCGACGCATTTTCGTTAGAAAATTTGATTAAATTAGAATTTCTTTCTTTACTTAGGAGCCTTATAATGAAAAAATATATTTTATTGTTATTGAACTGAAGTATATTGTATCACATACAATAAATAATTCGATGCTTCAAACATGCATCGGGAAAATGACTATTACTAAGTTAAGAAAAGGCAATCGTAAAACCGCGTTATTATTATTGTAGATAAAAAATTAACTAGTTTTATCAAGTAAATGTTATTTATTGCGACAAACGAAAGATACCTATACAATTTTAACTTAATCTGCGCGTTTTTTGTTAGGCTTTCTTAACCCTTTATTTTAAAATGTGGGTCAATTAAATCCATTTATTTAGTGCAGTGGTTCTCAAGAACCACTCGGGCAAATACCTAGTATCTAACCGATATGCCCCTTAAATATTTTGTCTGCGTTTAGTTACATCCTGTACATGTATGTCAACTTTTTGGAAGGTTTGAATTATCCATTATAATATAAAACATATACCCCCAGTTTCTGAAAGGCTGATCAAAATATTGTTCAACTAACATCCATGTCATCTTAACAGTAGTGTCAAATCAATTTGAGTTTCCGAAACGTTGGTTAGACAAAATTTACTTATCTTTAATAATTTGATTTCTCGTGAGAAATATTTTTAGACACGGTCACATTGCTGAAATAATAATAATAATTGTTTATTGTCCACAAAAATCATGATCTTACATTTATATGCAAATGAATGTAATTATTACACAACCAACAAAATTTATAGGCACGTAGTTTAACAAATATTAAAATAAAAACAAAAACCAAGACTATTTGGGACAAAAGGAGTCTGGCTCAGCTTATGCCGTACCAGGCTTAAACAAAAACCTAATACAGCGCTGTTTTTCAGCCAGTTCCTGTGATTTTCTTGTTGATTTCACCGTAAGGAAGACATCATTCTTAAGCTACATCATTAGTGACTATTTAATTTTATACCTATTACAGTTTTGTATTTTATTTAGTTAGTAACACCATTCCTATTAATGTTTATTACAGAGTTATTTATTAGTATGATGGATAATATACCAGAGACATTAACAACACAAAAGTGATTCATAGGCCACCGAAAAATACCTTTAAGTTTAACTGTGCAGTGTACGGATGTTTCAGATTCTCCCCTGCACGTTGTCTCTGAAGTAATGCTATTTTATAGTGTTTTCTAAATTGAAAGGCACTAATTTTTTCCGTAGCGGAGGGGGAAGATCATTCCAAATTTTCGCGGCTCTGAACCTGAAACATCCCCTGTACCGGGCAGATCTGAATGCAGGTACCACAATATTATTCTGTAAAACGGGCCGGAGAGACCTCCCATGTGTACTTTTAAAGAAGTTCAATTTGTCAAACAGATACTGAGGGTCTCTATCCCAAACCACTCTACGGACCAAACAAGCATATTGTAGCTCTCTTCGACAGCTCATGTTGAGTATGTTATATTTGTTCAAATAAGGAGTTATATGACTTCGCTTGGGAATACTAAAACAAAATCTAACACACGCGTTTTGAACCCGTTGTATAGCTTTTTCAGAAGCCGCATTTAATCTAGGTCCGTAAACTGTACTGCAGTAATTAAATGCGGATAATACCAACATTTCGGTCAGTTTCACTCTCACGTCCGCGCTTATATACGGCCGAATTTTGTACAAGCATTTGAGTTTGAAGAACGAGCTTCTAATTTTGCTGTCAACGTGGTCGCGGTATTTTTGTTCGCTGTCCAGTATTACCCCTAAATTACGGACGTCATGTTCTTGTGGAATTATAGTCTTATTGATTGTAATTGACTCTTTACAGACCAAACCTAAACTTATCTGCCTTTTGGTACCCAAGATAATCATTTTTGATTTATTTGGGTTGAGAACCAATGAATTCTGTTTGGACCACAACCAAATATTTTGCAGATCATCATTTAAGCGTCTAATTGCCTCCGCTTGGTCTTTGTTATTAAATGAGTAATAAACCTGCGTGTTGTCAGCATAAAGATGATAATTGCACCATTTAATGTGTTTAGGTAGGTCAGCCGTATACAAGGAAAACAGAACAGGACTTAGTATCGAACCCTGCGGCACACCTCCAAGTATTTTCTCAACTGTAGAATGCTTTTTCGAGCCACTATGACAGTCCAATACCACCATTTGCTCCCTATCAGATAGAAATGACTGAAACCATGAACAGGCGTTGTGTGAGAAACCATAATGTTTTAACTTAGCTATGAGTAAATCCTGATGTAAGCAATCAAAGGCTCTAGAAAAATCCAAGAGGACCATTATGGTGCATTGTCCCTTGTCAGATGCATCTGTGATGTCATCTGTTATATGTAATAGTGCTGTCTCTGTGCCATGTCCTTTGCGGAAACCCGATTGTAATTTGGGTATAATATTTTTTTCTTGCAGAAAATTTTGTATTTGGTTTAGAACCACTTTCTCTAAAACCTTCGACAGTGTAGATAACAAGGAGATGGGACGCAGATCCTTGAATTCATTAACTGTCCTTGCCTTTGCTATAGGCCTAACTAGCGCTCTTTTCCAGCTCACTGGGTAAGTGTGTGTTAGAATTGATGTGTTTATAATCTTTGTTATAATGGGTAAGGTTACATCCAAAGTCATGTTGATCATGTCCATACTCAAACCATCTATGCCAACTGCCTTTGCTTTGATACTTTTTAAACACTTTAATACTTCTGTTTTTGTAGTAGGTTTCAAGTTAAATTCAGGTCCATCAGAGTTCACGTTATCATTAAAGTAATCTAAGGTATTCTGGTGTACTTCTCCGTTACCTGACACTTTCACGAAATGATGATTAATTTCATCTGGGTTGTTCATATGGTCCGGTATATGGCTTTGGTCATTGTTCTTAACTGGGACCGATTTTCTAATATAATTCCAAAGTTTTTTGGGATCTTTTAAGTTTTTGTTAATGTAGTTGTTGAAGTAGGCTCTTTTTTTCTCTATCAATAGTATCATATATTTATCATATATTTTGTTTTATTTATATGTATTTTGAAAACCCAAAATGGGTCTTTCCTTAATAATTTTGAAATAAATTTGACAGCTGTGTCAACTAACACAGTGATAAGTTGATTTAGCTTTCAGCAACTCAATTCATAGTTAACATTAGATTGACAGCTTGTTAGTTAATTTTATCGCTGAACAGCCTTTCAGAAACTGGGTGATAGTCCTCGTGAACCGAGTCACGAAACGCTAGCATATAATGTTAACGGGTAATATAACGAAGCTCCTAAATAGGCTAGATGACAATTTTTTTTTTTTTATAGAAGGTCATTCATATAATAAACAGAAAGAAAAAATCGGTTTTCGAATAACTATAAAAACAACCAAGATATAAGGTATTAAAGATTTTTCTCTATCTCTTTCTAGCAAAACGGCAATTTACAAGGAGTTTATATGGCCGTACTCAACAATGACGTCACGGTTAATGTCGGATCTCTCTGTCTAATCGCCTTCGAATTAACAACTTAAAATGCTTGTATCTAATGTATTTCTAAGCCGATTTTAATTCTAATTTCACAGGACTGCATCTTTTTTCACGGTAATTTAATATTTAATGACGAGATGTAAAAATTAGAGTTCAGTCATCATCCCAATTATGTCCATATGAATAAATGTCTTGCTGTTTTGCTTAAAAAAAGTAAGCTAGTCAGTCGATGACCCCAAGTTTTTGTTCCGTTCCACACACCCGTCGCACTATTAATATCTAGTTTTTGTTGCAATAATTACACGTTCATTCTTAAACTGTTAGTGGAATTGAATAAATAGAATACAACTTACTATTTGTCATGACTATACTCGTAGGAGTAGCCTTGAATTAAAATTTCCGGTATCGTTATGATGAATAATTTCAGCTACTTACCCTAGTAGCATTTTATATAGGCATTTTGTTGGGCCATGTGCACTTCGTTAGTTGGACAACAGTTAGATTTGGCCATCTTTTTGAGGTAGGACCTACTACAAAAGGCCAATGTAGAATTTCGTGTTTTTAATAATAGAAAGCCTTAATGTTTAGGTACCTACTAACATTTTTTGACATTTGCTTTTACTTATATCAAAACAGCAGATGCATTGGACTGATGTTGGCAATTGCTTGGACATAATGACAATATTTTATGGGATAGGGCCAATGTCAAATGATATCTAATAGGGCCTACGATAAATATACTACAGAAATGCCAACAGTTTTTAACTAACGGTAGGCAGTAGTAGTACCTATTAGCCTAACGTTGGTAATTTGTTGGATGTAATGATAACATTGTACTATAATCGGCCAATGTTAGATTTATGAAGGCAATATTACTAACTATATCCCAACGGATTGATCAATGGATGCCAACATAAAATGCTACTAGGGTAATCAAATTTTTAGTATTACATTTTACTGTATAAGTTACAATTTACATTTTGAGCTTTTCCAATTGAAATGAACGAAGTATAATGTAAGTGTAAGTAAACTAAACATACTTATTTAATCAATCATACTGTAAACGGTAAATTTTTAAAATAAGAAAATATTAAATTTTTACAAAAATAGTCCGACTTCGAAAACACAAAAAAAAATAATAATATAAGAATTGAAAAAAAATTTGATGTTGTTTGCATTCTTAAATTTCTTCGACTTTTTTGTGGTTTTGAATTTGGTATTTATTATTTGTAGATTTTTTTTGTGAATTTAATCCCAGTTCTCCGAAACAACTTCAAAGAATACAACTAAGGGTTATCAATGATAACCCTTAGTTGTCATACGTGCCTATTATATTAAAGAATTAACCTCTAAGTCCCGTTAGTGAAGGGTTCTTCATCAGCTCAGCATGGTGGAACAATCCTTGAGATGATGATTACAAGACGCAAATGCCTGAACAGTGTCAGAAAATTCATGGTACACGTTGGAAGCGTCTATGAATTTTAAGGGTTTCTCTCGATTTTCCCGTATTCCCATCACCAGATCTTGACTTGGTGGTTTAAGAGAATACTCTTCCGAATACAAAAAAAAAAGAAAAACTATTCATAATTTTCTGGAGAAGTTGCGTAACAAACATACAAAAAATCTCCTCCTTTTGTCAGATCCATTAAAAAATAGTGGTATTAATATAGTTAATAAAAAAACTTAATAATAAGATGCTTAATTAATAAAAAAACTTATTATTAACTACAAGCATAGACAAAAAATTAATCATCCTTGCTACAAAGCAATATACAACAGCGTGTCAAAAATGATCACCACGCTAAAATGGTGCCATTTACGCCCACACTCAAGACAAAAAAGACCTATATTAGGTACTTGTAATAAACTTTATTAAATTCTATATTGCCGTAATAAATGTGAGGAATGCAATCATTAAGTAAAATTTAGATTTATTAACAGAACATGCTTCGTAAACATAATAATCTGACAAAACATAAGATTATTATTTAGGGGTATTTTTCCTAAGAGTAAAGTATATAAATAATCGAGCATCGAGCTTTATATATTATGGATGTAGATAAGTTCGAAGACGGCATACAATTTCCCTTAATTTTCTGTGTCTTACCAATTTAACCACCTCCGTGGTCTAGTGGTTAAAATCATCTGGTATTGATCTGTAGGTCTGGGCTTCGATTCCCCATGGTGGCAGAATTTTTTTGTTTGGTTTGATTGGTGGTAAGTCTGCTGAACCTGCCCGGCTACGACCGTCTTACTTAAGTTTGTCGCCATATTATTAATGTTATGTACCTGTTATCGTTGTACCAGAATCTGATGGCAAATATAGAACTATAACTTCAATAGTGAAAACAGAGTTTTCTTCTTGTAAGATAAACACTTAACATCTATACATCTGTTTGTAATGTCAATATAACAAGTTTTTACCAAATGGGTATGAATGTATATTACAGATAAAGTATTAATTTAAGTCCAATACAACCACATTTAATGTATAATAAGAAATGCAATGAAAAAAAACACATATCATTAATACTTAAAAAGTAAATAAACTTCATGAAAACTTCATTCACTAATCAAATCTGCTTATATCTAATTTCTTTTTTAAATTTATGGAAATATTTTATGAGAAACTTAGTCTGAGTCACAAATATAATATATTAAAACTTTACGTGTAAATGCTACGGCATTATACCGCTTAAGTATTGTGCGCGAACTAAAATAAAATATTTTACAAAAAATAAAAACCGACTTCAAAAACACTGAAATGTTAAAAATAATATAAGAATAGGTACATCACACTTCTATATTGAAGTCGGTGCCAAACGATGATCTCCTAGAAAGTGTTAAAAGAAGAATGGCAGAACCCCGTGTATTTTCAGTGTCGCACTTAGGAGTTATGTATCTTAATGAAAATACCCTTAAAAGATAGGTCTAAGTCCAATTAAAAAAAAAGGTAATTGCAGCATATTTTTTTAAAATGGGGTTTTCGTGTTTTGCTGCAATAAGTATAACCTACAAATATCAGTGAACTTACATACAGATAATATATGATTTAAAAAATAGAATACTAGAATTGATTTGAAAAATAGGTAATTATAGGTACTTATTTAGTTACCGACACAGCCGAAATCATATAAAAAGGTATTACAGATGACAATTGACAACAAAACATAGGGTGGGTAGGTACCCTATCCACATGATGTATGATTGTTGTAATGTAAGGGTGCGGTTCATGGACAAACAGCCAAACGATGTTATCACACCGACCGAAGTAATAGGCATAATCTTGATATTTGTTTCAATAAATTATATTATTAAGACTTATTGACAATAAGTTATTAAAATAAATCTTTGTCTTTAATACTCATTAATATCGAATTCCGTTTATTTATCAATTGTTATCACATAAAACTTAAAAAAACGTATTAAATAGTTCAATCTTATAAATATTTTAAACAATATATTTATTTAATTATTTAAGGTGGCAACTTATTTGTTTATACTTTACCTATGCGTTTCGTTATTGCATGTGTGGTTGAGTTTTGATACAAGTTTTATTTTTTCGATTTTCTCATTATTCCCGTTTTACAAAAAAATCATATTTATAGGAAATGAACAACTATAATTGTCTAATATAATGCATAGAATTTCATCGACTATAACTTGATATTTTATGCGACCCTGGGTTTGCCATTCTTCTTTGTCACCGACTTCAATATAGAAGTGTGATGTACCTATTCATATATTATTTTTAACTTTTCAGTGTTCTTGAAGTCGGTTTTTATTTTTTGTAAAATATTTTTTATTTTTAACTTTTTAGTGAATGAAGTCTTTTTAGTGAAAGAAACTCTAATATGGTTTCCCTCGATTTTCATGAGATCCCATCATTAGATCCTGACTTTGGTGATATTGAGACCATCCCAGGAGTATACTCTATCGTATACAAAAAGAATTGCGAAATCGGTCAACAATTGGCGGAGTAATCGCGTAACATACATATACACAAAACACGTTGGACACACGTAAAAATTTTATGGTTTTTCTCGATTTTTATGGGATTTCATTATCAGATCCTAACTTTGGTGACCATGGGACCACCCTTGGAGTATCCTCTATCAAATACGAAAAGAATCATCAAAATCGGTTCATAAACGACGAAGTTATCTGCGTACAAACATAAAAAAAAGCATATATACGGTCGAATTGAGTAACCTCCTTTTTTCGAAGTCGGTTAAAAAGGCGGGAAAACAAAAATATGTTTTTTGGAATATTAGCTTTGTTTTACTTTCCTCATATCCGAAATGATAAGTAGAATGTTTATTTCATGTCATTTCAGTCTCGAACTATTGGCGCTCTTACTTCGTTCGAGCGCCAAAATATTTCGACTGTAATAGGTGCTGTTCCGCCATTATAAAGCAACCTACTATTTAACTCTACATTTCCCATGAGATTCCTGGTTCAACATGTTGTGTTCCGACAATTAGAGATAAGAAGCCAACTCTTCAGTTGTTGATGAGTCCAGATGAAGTTCGCTTCCACATTCAGCCTTATAGTCACTTACCATCAGCAGGCGTAGCACGGGCTGCCAAGACTGGACTGGACTGGAAAGGACTCGAGTCACGCATTATCTCACAATTTCAGTGACATAATCTCTATGTCTTAAAGAGTAGCACGGTGGCGCGTATTAAGTGGGACTGACGTGATAAAAATTTCTTGACGCTCGTCAAGGGACACATGTGACTGAGTTTTATCAGGAATCATACCTGGAATCATGAACATTTTCGCAAAATTTGCGAAAACGTGTGACAAACATAGGTAAACGGTCAAATCTTTTGATCACGTTGACTTATACGTGCGATTTTTTCATAGGTAGCTGGAAGAGACCGTAGAGTCGAGTATATTTCATCATCACAGCTCATATACGTCCCCACCGAAGGGCACGAGCCTACCCTAACTAGTTAGGGCGATTAGGCTTTACTCGAACCACGCAGGTCCAGTAAGGATTGGTTGACTTCACATACACCTTTGAATTACTTCGCAGGTGAATGCAGGTTTCCTCACGATGTTTTCCTTCACCGTAGGAGCGTCAGATAAATGTACATATGAAATTCGTGAAACGAAAAACACATTGGTACATGGCAGGATCGATCGCGGGCCTCCCGATTCTACTCGGGTTCACAGTGCCACCCGATTCTATTCACAGTACCACCGACGCTCTATACATGGTATATACGCTCCCACTATCTGTACGCTTAGATCTTTTAAACTACGCAACGGATTTTAATGCAGATTTCACCAATAGATAGAGTAGTTTAAGATGAAGTTTTATATATATAATAAAACAAGCGACCCGCCCCGGCTTCGCACGGTTAATAGTTTAATATATATTATGCACGCTGGCAGCCGCGTGCAAATCTCTAGTTTCATATACATTTCAGTTTGATATCGCTATGCTGGCTATAGATGCGTTCTCGAGCAAAATGCCCTTGACAGGCAGAGGAACAGACGGACAGCCGAAAAACAAAGTGATCCTATAAGTGTTTCCATTTTTTCCCTTTGGGGAACGGAACCCTAAAAAAGATATAAAAGCGAATACAAAAAATCTCAAATATCAGGACCACAATTACATCAGTTTGTTCTTGAAAAAGAACGAGTATGATTTGACTCAAATTCATCGTGCGATTTGATTTCAAGCTCAAAACTGAAGCATGTTTGGTTTTCTTTTTCATTATTTACCAATTTGTTTTTCGAATATCATATCTACACGAAAATCTTAATATATTATATTTTATTGATTTTATGAACCTGCCAGTCTTAGCCAAGATTAAATTTTGTTGCATTCTATTAATAGAGAAGTGATATCACGCGATTTTGCTGGATGTTGGATCATTAATTTCATTACTGTCAAAACAGGAAGTTCAGTAGTTTTACTTACTATTTGGCAATTGGATAAACTATAAAGATGTTTAATAAAATTTTGTTAACAAAAATAGATATGCATAAATTAATTAAAGGCATCCATAAGTAGTTTTGACGCAAGGAGTTAATTTACAAAAATCAAAGGTCCAGCAGAGTGAATCCTATTTTCTTCTTTTAATGTGCACCTACATAGGCAAAGCGTTCCCCATTTTAAAGCCGTGATTAAATGTCATAAATATTCCTTATCAATACCTATTACGGTTTCTACATAATACTTGATAAATTAAGATTCTGAAACCCCATAATAAAGGGGATAAAATATTGTAAATGGATTTTGTTTGAATTTTAATCGCTTACGAGTTATATTTAATGGCTCTTTTATTCCATCCCTTCGGACATTATAAATAAGGGTTTAATTATTGCAATTAAAAACTGTACAAACCTACATACTTACTAGCTTTTAGTAGCTTTGCTAACTTTAAAATATATAAAATACATATATTGTTTAATAATAAATTAAATAGAATAAGGATACTAAAACAGAAGAAATAATAGAATGAAAAAACCTATACCTACCTAACCTAGTATATACAGCCTACACATACAGCAACAGGCCAGACCTTATGTTGACCAGCCCCTCTAGCATGATCACCGAAACACGATATGATAAAACTATATATCGATGTATAAACTGTAAAAAAGCTAGATTTCTTAGTTATCTTTAAGTTTTGGATATTGGTATTGTTGTTTTGGGCATTGTTAAATATATTAATGCCGAATTGCCGATTAAATTTCAAGGTGGCCAATAAATCCTATATATTTTGACAGTTCATATCGATTTATCGTTTTATCATATCGCGTTTCGGTGTTTATGCTACGGGGGCTAGAGGCCGCTCTTATGTCGCTCGCAATTGCAATAGCGACAGCTTTCAAAAGCTTGACATGTTGCTGACTGTATCTATGTAGAGAAACAAACTCTGTTTCATTAAACGAGACCCAACAAAGACGAATAGGCAACTATTTTGCTAAGTCAATAGTACCTAATAGACTAGACTCATTGTTTGATTGTATAATGCATTATTAAATCTAGTGGTTTCCTGCCTCGCTTTCAGCGCTGGTTCAGCAAAAAGTTACGTCCGTGGTCGCTCGAGCCGGCGCATGCGCGTCGCGCGTGGTCCCACCCCCGCGGCCCGCGCACTCCCATTAGTGATGGACAGCTGACAAAGGAATATCGATTATGCTTAAAAACAAACTTTCCTTTTTTTACCTCGCGTATATTTTTGTTCTACCTTTTACGCCAAAGACAAAGATTAATAGGCTCATTTGACGTCGAAAGATGAACTGGTTATTGTCTGATTGCTTACAATATCTTAAATAATATTTAACTATTTAGCCTTGTATGTGCATAAATTGCTGTTTATTTGAGAGTATGGAATGTTCGTAAATTGAGAGAGTCTTCACAAGAAGAAGAAGTCAAAAAGTGGGAAGGTTTTTTCCCTGTTTTTAATCGGAATTCCTGACAATATTGGTGTTCTTCTTATGATGATCCTCTTCTAAGAGTTAGCATATGACAGTGGGCATATTGTTCATTTGCGATAATGATGATTCTATTTGATTTTTAGCGTTCTCATTTCAAACGCTCTGCAAGGTTACATAAGTTTTAGCAGATAATACCCGGAGTCTGTGAATGAATAGAAAGTGGTTGAAACGTCACTGTTAAAATTTGTGAATTAAACCTGAAAGGTTTGTAAATTATAGGGGTCTGTAATTGGCTTCGTATTAACCAAGATAATTATCAATCGACACACCGGTATTAAGAATATGGACGAAGTACTCTAAATTTTCAACGATTATCGACATTTCTATATCGACAGTAAGCACATGCCTAGCTCCTATATTTACTAGCGGCTAGTATCGCGGCTGTCGGCCAGTCTTCGGCTGACTGTCGACCACTGTTATTCAATAACATTAAACCTTTAAACTCCATCATGCATCCCCTACACTCGACCCTTCGCGTCGGTACCACAAACGTGACATAGTTTTCAATGCTTACGTTTAAACTAGGTTAGCTGTATCGTAGTTTTCGTTGACAAATTTTCCTCTTATCCCAATATCATGGTGTCTCGTTCGCGCAGCGCTCACGTGCTGGTGTGGGAGCAACCAGGATTGGAAGATCAGAAGCGTAGGAATGGTGGTGAGTAGATTCCGTCCAGCGATAAGCGGTCACGTGACCTGACGTTTATGGTTCCGCTGCATCATCAAGTCATGGTTGGTCGCGTCAACTATTAAATTCGTTTTTTTAACTGAAAGTTTATTTCTGATGAAAACACAAGGCCTTAGTACGTCGACTGTTTATTTGCATTGATGGTTTGTTGTAGGTAGGTAAATAAATTACTGAATTAAATTTTATCCCACTGTATAGCTGTTTAGATATGTTCAATATAAGCTCGTGTTTAATTTAGGCTAATGTTTACACAGATAAACGCAAAAAATACGACAAATCTGAATAAATTTTTATTAGTTGGTGGAATTAAGGTACATTCGAGTACATTAATTGACAGACTTTATTGGCTTTAAGGTAGAGTTGGTAGAGTTATACATAGTTTTGTAACTTTGACGGTATCAATCTTTTTGTACTCGAGTGTACCTAGAATTTCTTTTTTTATAAGGATGAGGTGACTTGTTATATATATGAAAGTTATAGAAATTTAATTTAACATTTATAAACGAAATACAGGTAAGTAGTTTAAATAAGGGACTACATACAAACCCAGGTTTAAGTGGTATTTAAATATGATGCATTATGTGTATTGATAAAATAACTTTAAAAAATACAAAGTCACAAACACAAAAATAGGTAATTACTTTACTTTATTCGTTACCAATTTTCACGTAATCTTTAAAGAAGTCTTAATTGGAACGTAGTAGTTTTAACAGCGAATAAAATCTAATTTTACTGAACAAGGTAAAAAGATATCAATAGAGTCAAAATGTTGCTCGGGTTGGACATCTTGCATTGGATGGCTTGGTGGCTATCACTGTGTCATCATAGTTTAGGTTTTTCTTGTATCAATTTTTATATCGAAAATTTATTTAAAACTTTATCAAACAAATTGCAAAATTAAAAAAAAAACAAACCGAGGTACTTACTTACATAACACATCACAGAGGAACTCTATTTATATCATATGAATTATCCCTACCCGTAGGGATTATCCCTACCTTGGTAAGGATAAATGTTTAATGCCCAGTAAAAGATTTTGACTTATCGGAACACATTTCATAAAAGCTCTAATATTGCTCTACATAAAACTAACTATCGTATTGCTTGAGTAAGATTTTCGACTGGAAGTAAGCTAGAACCACGAAACTTGGCAGAAAAATGTCTCCTTTCCCACAGATCCAAATAGGCACCTCCATAAAGGCCTTAACAAGTTGCGTCCGCTCGTAGGTACGTAGGATAAATAAATTTGCGTAGATATCACTGATAACAGGATTGTTTGATATTAGGAACTCTGTAAACAAAGCTTTTGTTTGTACTTTCGGCGCTTATGTTAGTGACATAATACTGCGATAGTAGAATTAGCTTTGCGCCTGCAGTTTTGCTCGCGTTTTTTTGCTATTCCCGTGGGAATCTATTTTCCCTAAGGAAATAGCAGACGCTGTAAATAAAGCTCTGTTGAAATGAGTTAAATAGTTTTATCGCTTCTTCTTCTTCGTCGTTCCTTCACTACTGAGGATCGCGACCACATATAATGCTGCTCCTCCAGAACGCTCGGTTCCAGGTGGAATGCACCGCCTGATAAATACTTTAAGCGCTTAAGAGGCTGACAACTATGAGCTGAACTCATCAAGCCCCATTTAAAACATTTTTAGCAAAACCTGTTTAATATACCGGATAATAAAAGAAAATATTTTACTCTTGAAAATATTGTGTTCCCAAAATAATTTTTATTGAAATTTCTCGTTAAAAAAATGCCAAAGACATCCATCAAAAACATCTTCCAGCTGAAAATCCGAATTATTTAACAAAGGTTTAATTTAATGTCAGGGAATTAACTCGTTACATTTATTTGATAATATTGATGTTTCATATCTTTGAATAAGTTACTAGTTTATTTAAAAAAATATATATCTTTTTTCGCTCAATTTCAATAACGCACCGTACCCATAATCCAGTAGAAACTCATGTCTCAAGGTCGTTGGCGAACGCATAATAGTCCAGAGCGCACTGATTCCGCGGGGGAATCAATATTGTTACCTAACTTATTTGTATAAAAAATGAGAGAAAATACGCGCTGCACTAGCTACCTTCACCATGCCGACTTGCACGGTGCTTCTTCATGCCACTTTCAAAGGATATATACTGTCACACGTGTGCTGGCAGAGTTTCATTTTATGATTGTGTGACACAAAAACGAGTTGCCAAATTTCTCAGTTCGCCTTGGAACGCATTTCGCTTGCAGGAATTTCCGGGTTTTTTGTATGAAACAACAGACTTTCTCGTGACTTCATAGTTGGTGCTAGTGTGAAAATTGTTCAGATTGATGGACTCTTTACTTATCATCACAACTTTTTGTAACACCCTATCTCAGTCAGTTGTAGTTTCGGGTCATGTGAAGTATCGGAGTTTGTATTAATTATGTTATGGGTCATTACCAAAATCTGTAGATTTACACGCAAGCCTTGTAATTAGACGGCTTTTGCAATTTGTGAGCGACAAAAGCGGACTTAAGATCTGATAAGTTCTGCGTGTGTCATCATCACAGCTCATATATACGAGTACGTCACCCACTACCGAGTGGCTCGAGCCTACCCTAAATTAGGGTGTTTAGGCCTTAGTATGTCAAGACCCTTTATCTCGAGAACGCGTGGAGGTATCGAGTTGAAATTAAAATCATATACTCAGTTCTACAGTCCCTTGAAGCTGTGAAAAAATCAAACTTCTAAGTTAACACTAGCAGCCATTCCGCTGGTGTTCCCATACCCGGCCTAACCTCGAGGGCTCGTCCGGAATCAGAAGGAACAGTGCATAATAACTTCACCCTTCATCAAGTATAAAGGTTTTTTAGGGAAAGAATGGGGAAGTCTCCATCGCGTGCCAATATTTACTAACGAAAATATGGCGGGTCAAGGTGTTGCATTTTTGACTATATTATTTACTGAAATAAATATTTTGATAAATTTATTTTCTGAAACACTAATTTATTGTGCAATATTACAAAATAACTATTGAATTAAGAAAGAAATTGCAGATTGCTCGCGTCTGTGCCCTCGTTTATGAGAAAAGTATATTCATATGCATTACAATTCTTTTCCAGATGTGTATGAAATTTTTAACAATACGAAAACTTCTCTTGATTTTTGTTAGATGATCCCGGGCCGGATTGCAATCCTTCCTATCGCTTCCCCATTTATGGTTTATTTAGGGTATATGAAGTACCTACCTTCTTCCTGTGCTCAAAGGATATTGCTCTGCGTCCATACATTGTTCGCCCCAAGGCCCCAATACTAACAGCAGTGAAAAAATGCTTTTCGGATAATTAGATATTAATAAATACTGTACGTCTACATCAATTACTACGGACAAGCTTCGAAATCGATATATATATCAAAATGAATCAGATTTTGTGGTTAGTTGAAGTAACACTTTACTTCGTTAGAGCAATACACATAGTCCATACCTATTTACCTATTATATACTATTATTAAAATAATTATTATTGCATTGCAATCAATCAAAGTGTGCAATGTGCACCAGACATAATCGCTAGAATTTCAATGGCTAAAAGAGCTTTTAACCGTAACAAAACTCTGTTTAAGGCGAAAATTGATGTGAAAATTCGGAAGCGGCTTATTAAGACCTATGTCTGGAGCATAGCGTAATACGGCTGTGAAACATGGACGTTAATGCAAAGGGAAAGAGAAAGGTTGGAGGCATTTGAAATGTGGTGTTGGAGGAGGATGGAGAGGATTAGCTGGACAGAAAGGAAAACAAACGAGGAAGTGTTACTTTTGGTCGGCGAGGGAAGACAGTTGTTGAAAACTATAGAGTATAGACAATAGAAGAGGAAAGATGCTTTGCCACTTGATTCGCCACGATAACTTCTTTAAGACAATTTTAGAAGGAAAAGTTGAAGGAAAAAGAAAAAGAGGACGGCCGAGAAGAACTTTTTTCGATCAAGTGAAGGAAAAAGTGGGAGTCGTGATGTATCAAGAGGTCAAAAGCCAGGCGGAGGATAGAGAGAGGTGGCGATTACTCCACCGACAAGAGCAATAGCTCTTAAATATAAGACGAAGAATCAATCAAAAAACGTTATTATAGCCACGTTGTAAAGAATAAGAAATCTTGAAATTATAAAGCAAGTCAAAAACACAATTCAAACTAACAAGCGACAGCGCGTGAGTAGTCAATAGACGTGTGTTGACGTTGTAAATTAATATGAAAGAAGTTATGAAAAGCATCATTAATACAAATAAAATAATGTCCATACCTACATAAAATCGACTCAATTCCACTCAATCGAGCAAAGTTAACAATGACCATTCGTTTATTTTACTTCCTTTGGTTTTGTTTCTGAAAGTACTTTTAAATATTTTTGATTTGTCCGTCGAATTTGTAATCCTAATGAGTGTTATAAAATATGCATATATAATTATGACGTAAATCAAATCTTTGTTGGTCATGGGGCGATTTTCGACATTGTCCTTTGAAAATGTCACGGCTCAAATGCCAAACTGAAAATCTAGTCGCAATGTTTGGTATGGCGGACAAAAAACAGAATCACCGAGAGTATGACCGCTGGCAGCACAATGGCCATTGTATGATCGGCCTTGCGGTCACTGCATCACTTGATGAAGTCTGGTGCTTCAGTTAAATAGCTCCGAAATTAGGTTTTGTACCTATGTTACCTGTACAAAGTTTGGCGCGTTTAGGAAAAACCGGCCAAACACGACCTAGATCTAGTACCTATCTATACAATACTTTCTTACTATGTACATGTTTACGGTTTTCAGTATTTTTCTTAACATGTGCTATAGACCTTATTGCTTCTTGTATTCATGATTTTAGGTCAACAGCAAGTAGGTACTCTATTTTTGATTGCCCTGGAAAATTGTAAAATTTGCTGTCTATACGATAGGTCACATATCTATGGTGGTATGGTTAAGTCCCACCCCACCCCCAGTGGTGGGTATGGACCCACCATACCCTTGGCGGGGGTATGGTGGGTCCGGAGTGATATAAACGGTCATGTCTTTTGACGCGCGTTGACTTACAGGTATTATATTTTCGGGAACTGACGAACGACGAAATGATCTATACGTTCCGTTTTTTTTTCCTTTTGAGATATACGGAACCCTAAAAGTCAACTGCAAACTTAAGCTTTGTTGATTTATTTTATAACAGTTATCGTAAAATTTCACGAATTTTCAACGTAGCATAGACGAGCAACGAACATATACACAGTACACTACACACCCTTATTACTTCAGCTCCTTTCTTTCAATGAAAACGAAAGTTACGAAAGCTGATGACTTTCGTTGCTTCAACACCCCTACATCTATTTACACACAACCATAAATCTATTCGCCTGTGATGTGCAGTTTTTGCTGTAGAATATCAATATGAGTGGGACAAACGCGTCCATTTTTATATACTTTTTTATGTTCTTTCTATCTGCCATAGATTTTTTTAAAGTAAAATTATTAAAACCTTTATGTCTGAAAGACAGTGCCCTTTTCTTTTTGAAAAACCTTGTAAACGATTAAAATTTAAACAAAAACCATATACACTATACTATCCTTCTTTCGGAATCTCAATTTTTTAAGTATTAATTATTTATTTATTCTTTAGTATATTTGTGTTCAAAAGTGTATTTAACTTTTAATAATCAATTACTCATGTAAAGAACTCTATAAATGGCGTTTTCTATTTGTGATTTTGCATTTTCTTTAAAAATGCTAAATAGTTTGAAGAAATGATTAAAATAAATCAAATACTTACAAGAAAAAAAATCCCGCCCGAGACGATTTTTTTTTCTTGTAAGTACTTATTTGATTTATTATCATAATCTTTTCTGTAAATTGCGATTTAAAAGAGGAGAAAAAAGAAGTCCTCCAAGTTTCTTCTCGTAAAGGCTGTCTACTCAGTATATAGTTAACTTTTTAATCCGTCTTTAACTTGCCTTTGAAAACATCTCGGAAAGTTTGAACAAAGGTTAAATAATTATCATCTCTTAGAATATTTAATTGTTTTTTTAAAGGGGCTCGGTGACGTAGTGGTCAGTGGTCGGCTTTGGTTTCGATATTGAAAACAAAGCAACCTTCGCCATGGTTGAACCCTGGATGGGTGACCAAAACTTTGTGATCTCGAGTTGACGTACAAATGACTCCATTCCACGTGATAGATGTGGTAAGTGGAAGTGGAGTCCAAATGCAACAAGCTAGTGCAGACAGAATACACACTGCATGCTATCCTCACCCTACCGGTCTGCAAAGTGCTAATTCTCCTTACAAAGGACCTGGGATTGTAAGGAGAAGAAAACACGTGTGCTGGCAGAGAGGTTCATTTTTGATTGTGCGAAATGAAATGAGTTGCCAACCTTAGTTCGCGTTGGAATGGTAGTCACAGTAAAACAATCACAGTAAGTAGAAAAGTGTTGGTAAAATACATAAGTAGTTTACACAGTTTTCGAATATTAGCGTCTAATACTCCCCCTCGTAACACGCAGACAATGAAATCGTGTCCACAGCATGCGTCGCACTCACGTCACTAAAGTTCGATTGACAAGCAAGAAGTAATTACGGTCATTGGGAGAGTATCACGTGAACGCTGTGATGATGTCAATTTGACGAGCACCAGATATTAGCCAATTTTAGAAATCACACACTACCAACTACTCTGAAGGGGAAAGGTTCATGTAAATCTATAGTACTATACTCCAAGATTTCTAAAACCAAGAAAATTTGCCTTAAAGTCAAATAAATATTAATAGATCGTCACCTAGTCACATGACGAAAGTCTAGAGAAATTCTTTGAAGATTAAGATTCCTATAATATAGGTTTGTTCCCTCGAAAAGGCCACTGGAAAAGATTCCAGAGCCAACATTTAAAGAGTTTTTATGTTATATACATAGTGTTATACTTGTGGTGGGTAACACTCACATGTTTACGACAAAAAATATATAGACGAAGTAGAAATCAATTTAGCGCATTAACAATCCTAATGAAACCTCTTTGTTATGGCTTCTTCAGAAAATTAAAATGTTCAACTGTATCAAGGAAAAATATACATAGCACACTCATTTGTATATTATATCATAAGTTAATATGTTACGTCAAAGGTTATTGAAATGAAGAATCCTACATTTATTTTTAACCGACTTTATACAAATTAGGAGATTACGAATTCGACTACATACTTATATGTTTTTTTTATGTGTATTTTCTTATAACTCTGACATTTATAAACCGATTTGGAAATTTATTTTTCATTTCTCATATTTTAATTGAAAGTAGGTCATTGTTTACCTAAGTTTATGGCAGAAAATTATACATACATCATACATCGCGACTATTCGCGACCGACAAGGGTCCGAGAAGAATTCAAAAAAAGAATGTTACCACAGACTACTAAGTAACCACGATACTATGTGATACTAAGGATACTATCGGTCACAGCCACATCTAGTGTATAAAAAGTAGAAACTTCTTAATTTGGGCAATGAAAAAAAACATTTTAGAGCCACACATCGATACTAATATAATAATAAACTTCGTGAAAATTTTCCAAACTAATCAAAAATACTTAGGTATTATAATCACAGACATATAAATAAAAGCAGACTTAACATATTGTTCCAAAATGCGTAGCAACTTCACCACATGTAAACATTACTCACACACAAACAAAAGTCAGGGCCGCATTAGGGTACGCCGGGGCCACACTCTGCACTCTTATCTTTGCTCAAATTTATTAGAAACAGTCATAAATACGTCATAATATGCCATGACATTATAGCGCTCAATTATTGTGCGTGAAAAAAGGCGGGGAAGTCAATATCATCGCACACAAATATGTTTTGGAATAGTTTCGTTTTACTTTCCTCTTATTTGAAATAAAAAGTAGAGTAGGTAGGTAGAGTAGATTTAGAAGTAAAAATTCGGGTGAACACACCCATTTCAATCTCGAACTATTGGCGCTTCTCTCTTCGTTCGAGCGCCAAAATATCTCGACTGTAATGGTACTATTCAGCCCTTATAAAACAATCTACTATTTTTATTTGAGAGGATATACGTCCCGATGTTTTTTTAAATACAATAAGCACCCTCAGTTGTATTCCTTCAAGTTATTAGTCATACAAATACCTACTCGATATACCAATAAGCTGCGAGATTTGATGCACTTTCTACTTGTGCATATAATAATATATATATGTACATCTCAACTGTAACCAAAATATTTCCAAGAGATTTAGAAGTAGTCTGCAGTAAAAGAGAAAATAATATGTTGCCCCCTACATTTCGGAAGTTAGAAGAACCTTTACGAGAAGAGCAGACAAGAAACTCGGTCACTACAAGCCCACATCGTATAGCCCCCGGAGGTAGAAGCAGGCATAAATTAAGTTTGCTTTCAACTTTTCTCTTTTTATTAGGTAATTTGAGAATAAAATCTAATGTTCTCGTAACCGATATTCGGTCACGGCGCGCGGCGGCTAATCTCAACAGAGACTAGCCATCTGCGCAGGAGATATTATAGTGCACAAGTAACTGCACAAACGCAAGTGCACCCTCTGTTCCTTCACTCGCCTAGTCCGATGGACGAGTTCGTTATTCAATTTCAAGTGTAAATATCAAATCTACGATTAGCAATTTAGCTTTATACCCCCTCTTAACCGACACTCCCGTCGTGCGATCAGGCGCAGGACCCATTGTTTAACGTGCCTCCCGAAGCACGGAGGAGCTTGAGATGTTTCTTATTTTGGTCACCCATCCTAGGACTGACCACAGATAACGTTGCTTAACTTTAGCAATTGTTCGCTGAGCGCACGCGCCAATGCGGCAACAAGCTATAAAATCCATTAGAGCAAAGGAATGAAATCTATTACAGAAATAAATGGTATACCTATATAATATTTGCGATGTAATTAAATTAATTTTCATATTATGTATTATGTGACTAGCAGTTAGAGATTATAGAAGAACAATTTTTAGATTTTAAAATATATTCTTTGGATATGACCTTAAAGATTAAGTCCAACAGAAAGGAAATTTATCATAAAATTTTGTAATTTTAATTTTTTTTTGAATTTCCAAATCTTATATTGCAAACAGGTATAATGGCACCTTACATATATTTCAAGTGTGCCGTCATGGTGTAATCTGTAACTGTAACCACCATTTGACATGATGAATTGAAGTCGCGTAATTTGTGTGGTTACGTCCAAGTTTCATATTTCTTCAGAATACGTATTAGTTCTTAAAATAAACATACACAAATCCGTCTTGGCAACGTGGTTCGTTTTAGTTATTTCGGCTTTTTCTACCATATCGACTGATTTTATTAAAATTGTAAATTATAATTGCGAATGTGGTTTCAAGGACTCATTGAATTCGTAGAGCTTAAAACGTAGGTACTTATAGTGATTATATAACCTATGGGAGAACCTATTGCAATTACTTTAGTCTCATAAATTTTGATGTACCTTATCGCTACCCCTGCCATAAAATAAAATAGGAACTTTTAAACCACCGTTTCGCAAAACCAAGTTTGGTCGGAATTCCCAATTGGGGAGTTCTGTTCCGTCTTTGTGACCTATAACAAGTACCGTGATGAAATTGATATTATATTATGTGATAATATTATTAATATTCGAAAATTATTGTTAGATTTATAAGATTTTAATTTTACACATAAGTATTTATAAATTAGTATTTTTAACGATTTTTTCCATTAGTTAAGCACTTTATTAACTGTGAATGTTGTGTTTGTCTGTAAGTGGTTGTACAATAATTCATATAATTAAGCTTAAATTTTGTTTAATATTTACCTGTTGTGGCAACTATTGACAAACTTATTAAAAAAAGAACTTTCATCTGTGTAAAAGGCTCATTAGGAAAAACTCCATTAGCTATCTTATATTCACTGATTAGCAGAAGATTAGTAGATGATTTTAAAGTCTGAGTACATACAACATGGAGTGGAATGATATGGTTTTACGATCTCACAATAAATATTAAGGCTATTGTTAGATATATCGCTTATTTACTGATTAGTCGATTCATGATAATATAAGGCCTCTGAGAACATACTACTTACATGGAGTGGAATGATATGGTTTTGCGATCTCACATCAAATACTAAGGCTATTATTAGCTATCTTATATTCACTGATTAGCAGATCCACGATGATTTAGTTTAGACTCTGAGAACATACTACGTGGAGTGGAACGATATGAGTTAGCGATCTTACAACAAATAAAAGCTATAGCCACTTCGCGAAATCTTTTTTCTGGGCAGTATGGACTATGGTGGATTAAATTATTACTTCGTCAGCTTCACAATTTAGTATCTTACTATTACCTACTATTTAGTATATTTCAACTGATATTTTACCACTAAGTTGTCAAACAAGCGTACAGCGTGTCCACTTGATGTAAACGGTTACCGCAGCCTATGACGCTTGCAACACTGATCTATATTATCGTCTATTGTTGTACATTATCAAAAATGTAACCCAGGTTACATTTTTAAGATCCAGTATTTCAAAAATCGATTGCGAGCAATGCATGCTTTGCATCAAAAATAGGTAAGATGGCACAAGCGCAAACGACCCAGTACAACTCGGGTTTTCCTTTAGACCAACAATAGAACACAGAAAGAGGTTTCTGTGTTCTATCGGACCAACTAGTACTATTCCTACCACTACCACGTAGCGTTCCTAAATGGGTTCCTATATTACTATTGACATAACAAGCGCAACGAGTTTTTAAGGGAAGAATAAAACCATCAAATTAAAAAAAATACGTAGCGACTGATGATGAGATATACTATTTTAATAACTTGAGTGGTATGAATTTGAGTAAGCGAAAAATTAACAAAACTGACGACGAACCTATTCGAAACACTTCATTTTAGACAAAATGCCACTCACCATAAATAAATCATTTGCCAAATATTGAAAAGAAAAATGCAGGACGTAACGTTGACACTCAAACAAATATTAGGTCGCTCAAATATTATGAAGCTTCTCATGTTGTATTTGAAGTAACTCGAATGAATGTTTATAAGTTACTATTCTGTTGATTTATCGTCATTCGCAGTCAGTCGCTCAATTAATCACAATAACCTACATTATTTTTTTTTCTCTTAAAATTTTAATTTACAGTCACTCGTTTAAACACTACCCAATTTTTTATAACCATTCCTTGTAACACAACTTCAGTCGAAAGGGTAATAGGAAAAAATAAATCAGAAAAAATGTCATTTTTCTGTTTCGAGTTATTTGTCCTACTTAGCTAGAAATTTGTTATTCTCATGCATACGTCAGTTATACCCTGGTTGTATGTAAGCATATTCATACTACTTCACCAGAAGACGACGAACTTACATTTGTCGATAAGACGCTAAATAACAAGAGTTACAGCCGAAGTTCTAAAAGCGGGTGCACTTCCAGTCCATAGGGCGCTTCAGTAGCTATTTAACTCCGTCGTACACTCTGCTTAAGAGGACTGTGAAGTGCCAATTCATGACTCGAGTATGTACTTTCAAAAATGCAGTTTGTTGCACACCGCTTAGAGTTGAAAGTCCGAGGCCAGTGCCTACATTTCAGAAATATTGTGTCGGGCGATACGATACCCCCTAAACCTTTACGGAATTAGATATTTTTGGTCTCATTAGATCCAGTATACCTTAATCTATGTTTGTACGTTTTGCTTTTTCTGTAATTCAGTATAATTTAGTCAAAAAAGATAAAAATGCTCGAGGTAGTTTGGATATTTAGATGCCAAGTTTTTAAGTCTAACATATAAGTAGATATTTAGATGCTAACAAAATTTATATTCTCAGCAATATTACTTCAAAATCAAAACGTACAAACCTAGATCTTCATTATATCTACACAACATTTCCAATAATTATGAAAATTGGACTATGTAAAGAGGGAGAAATGCGTTATCGCTTTTTGTATGAAAATTTACAGCTTCACAATCCTCTTAATTGCTATGTTTCCAAAAAAAAGTTTTTTTGTACAGGCGGGCTGGGCAGGCGGCACTTCGTGACGTTCATGTTGTTCCTGGGTATGGCCAACGCATACATCATGCGGACCAACATGTCCGTCGCCATCGTGGCCATGGTGAACCACACCGCGCTGCCCGTCATCCACGAGGTGGAGGCGGTGTCCGAGTGCGGCGTGGGCAACGAGACCTCGGTACGACTTCGACAGTTTCGGAATTAGGAGGCGGACATTTTTGTTAATGTCTGTCTAGCAGCAGGCGTAGCACGGGCTGCCAAGACTGGACTCGAGTCACGCATTATCTCACAATTTCAGTGACATAATCTCTATGTCTTAAAGAGTAGCATGGTGGCGCGTATTTAGTGTGACTGACGTGATAAAAATTTCTTGACGCTCGTCAAGGGGCACGGTGTGATGTGACTGAGTTTTATCACAATTTTCTTGCTCTCCGACTGCTGCTATATCTTCTAAAGTATTAAAGCCCTTGCTACAACCACAGCAGTCGGCGCTTAGGCACGCCAAGAAATTTGTGATAAAACTCAGTCACACGTGTTCCTTGATGAGCGTCAAGTAAATTTATCACGTCAGTCACACTAAATACGCGCCACCGTGCTACTCTTTAAAACATAGAGATTATGTCACTGAAACTGTGAGATAATGCGTGACTCGAATCCAGTCTTGGCAGCCCGTGCTACGCCTGCAGGTTTTTACGTAATCAAGAGCTAGCGACAATACATTGATTTGTTGCATGACGTCAAACGTAGGTAATTTTTTTCATACAACTAAGTTGACAAACAAGCACACTGCTCACTGATGGTAAGTGGTAACGGTCGCCCGTGGCATTTCCTAACGAATACTATAAAAAATGCAAATTAAGTTCGCATCTAAGGGTGGCGCCATTGTAGTTTCACATCATTACCTACCTGTTGTTTAATTTTTTTTATCATAGAAACGGATGAAAAGCATAAGAAAAGTAGTGCATCTCTCGGTCGCAAAATTGTTTTTGCCTTGGGCGATGTAGGTACTTTGAATCTTAGGGGGTGCGCTCGGGGAATGGCTAGCGCCGATCCCGATCGTGCCTGTATGAGGGTAGAAGTTGCTGGTGTGGGGTTGAGGTATGGGGCCGGGTATGGGGTTTATACCCGAGTCCAATGGCATATCCAAGGGCCGGCTTTGTCAGCTTTTCAGTCCCTTGTTGAATCGTAAAGAAATTCCCCTTCCCAAAAATCACTCATTTAGCTCAACAATCTACTAATCCGTGTAAAAATGATTTGAGTAAATTTTAAGTTTGCAAAAAGTCAAAGACAAGTTTGCAGAGCGTCAGTGGCGCTGTGGCCTCAGCACTGGACTGTGCTCCGAGTGAAATCGGGAGGCCTGCGATCGATCCTGCCATGTACCAATGTGTTTTTCCTTTCACGAATTTCATATGTACATTTATCTGACGCTCCTACGGTAAAGGAAAACATCGTGAGGAAACCTGGCGAAGTAATTCAATGGTGTATGTGAAGTCAACCAATCTGCACTGGGCCGGCGTGGTTTGACTAAGGCCTAATCGCCCTACCATAACTGGTTAGGGTAGGCTAGTGCCCCTCGGTGGGGACGTATATTATGAGCTGTGATGATGACTTACACCAAAATGGTCTAAGGATGATGATGATGAAAGTTTGCAAAGGCTCAATTACAATATGGACCATTTTTACAGGGCGTGGTGCTACAAGATGGCGAGTACATATGGAGCTCTACGAAACAGGGCTACATTCTCTCCTCCTTCTTCTATGGTTACGTCATCACTCAAATACCTTTCGGGATTTTGTCGAAAAGGTAATTAATTGTATTCATCGTTGATGTTTGTTGATAGCTTAGCATGGTTATAACATATTCAATATATTGTGCAAGGCCGGACTTAGGATTAAGAATGTTGGCCCGACCGAATCCATGGTGGCAAATTTTCAGGAGCAGCAAAGTGGTTAAAAAAATTGAAAATATGATATTCGTTTGTGATCTACCTATCAATACCTGCCATTTGATATACCAACCAACATAATTGTTTTCATTTGTGTTGTTTAATAACTATTATTGTATTCTATTTCTGGCACAAATGTTGAGATGAAATCTCGTAACTACAAACGCACTTATAGAAGACTGGACAAAACATCGATAATTTAAACTGAAACTCGCAAAAAATAAGTCATACCTGCTCAAACTTTGCTATAAGCACAAGCGTGCGGGGAGTAGGTACCGTATATGTCAAAACATATAACTTAAAATAATGATTTAAGTTAAGTATTAGCTAAATAGGCGTGGCCGAGGCCCCCACCCCAGAATGGTCTAATGCCCACACCAGGATGTTAGGCTACCGATTTAAAATTTTATGATAGACACCAAAATAGTGATAGCTTTAAACAAAATCATGGGCCCCTGAGAAAAAACTCTAGATACGCCAATATACGCTTTGCAGAGAGGTACGTCCTTATAAGGATGCTCCAGCGGTATGCACTCCAAGCAAACTGGTAGTTTCAGCCACAATAATAAACAAGTAAAACTATTTAATAAAAATAACATACATAATAAATAAGTAAAACTATTCAATAAAAAAAAACTTTTTTAAATACAAGCTTTTATATCGTCATAATATTGCATTGTCACGCGATATATATGTATCAGCTCAATCGGAGACCGGGAAGTGGGTCAAATGTAATTTGCAAGATTTCATTACATACACTGGACAGGTGAAAGTAAATAAAAGCTTGTAAAAAAGTAATATGGATATTTTTAATAGCATTGTTATGTGTTAAGAAACAGAAGCTTTACCTACTACTACTTTGCCCTTTGTTAATTGTTGTAAGTAATTTGTGGTTAACAGTGCTGGTGATGCATTTAGTATTATATTAAGTGTAACTGTTCTAAATATTATTGTACTGTATCACTGTTTGTTGACCTGAATAAAGTGAAAAAAAAAAAGACCACGGAGGCGGTTGAAATCTTCTGCGATTAAAGTCATTGGAGACAAAACTGTTAACCACTTTTCAAGGAAAAGCATTACATTATTCAGGGTGTAACTGAACACCCCAATAACATTTAAGGGTATGTATCCATCAGAAGTAGAGATTCTGTAGGAAAAATATTAGGGCTAACAAACCTACCTTTTTTTCCCATAGAAACTAAATAAATTATTTTTTGGTATTAAGTGCCGACAGCCCTACGTAAGCGTACGAGGAATACTACGTTCACGTCATACAAACTAAATAAATTATTTTTTGGTATTAAGTGCCGAAAGCCCTACGTAAGCGTAGGAGAAATACTACGCTTACGTCTGTCACGTGTCATTTTGTGTTTAAATTTCTTTTGTGTTAAGAGCTGATTATGGTTGTCACTTGAAAGTTTTTGCTTTCAGTTTGAAATCAAATAACTCTGAAAGTATTAGGGTTCTAGGTCTCTGACAAGCACCGAAGGTCCATTTAGTATCTAACTTATATGCCCCTTAAATGTTATTGGGGTATTCAGTTACACCCGGTATATTTATCATTCGTTACTCAGGTACGGTGCTCGCCTCTTCTTGGGAATCGGAATGTTAATCAACTCTGTGTTCGGCCTGCTGGTGCCTGTGGCCGCCGAGGCTGGCATCGGCTGGCTCATCTTCGTACGGTTCATCCAAGGTCTTGGAGAGGTGAGTTTTTTTACTTCTTGATATAATACTACTAATTGCTTTAACGACTTCGTAGAAAGTTACTGAGGATCTTTCCAGGTAGCAACCGTTTTGGACATACAGCGCCAGGGGCAAAAATTATTGATCGCCGAGTAGCCTTTCTAATCTCAAACCTCTCTGCCCCCTATAGAGTTCCTATAGGAGGCAGAGAGGTTTGGGGGTTTAGCTGGGTATGGGGAAGCCAGGGAATAGTGTCACAAACACAACATCTTATACTTGGGTTGACTGGAAGAGATCTCTATGAGAGATAAGCGCGCCCTTGTATAATATTTACCTACTTTAAGTTTTAAATGTATTTTTTTTACATTTGTGTGTACAATAAAGAATATAATAAAGAATAGAATAGCCCTAAAAAAGGAGGGCACATATCATTGCTCTGGGTCAACCCAGATCGACAGCGCCGTAGGACTATAGGCAATAAACGCAAAAATTGTAGAATCATGTTCGTTGCGTATTGCATATTTCTTCTGTGTTGAGGCTTAGTGAAAAAGTTATAGTCACCTCATCTACGTAATTTTACTAACAGTGGGATCCGTATAACTTTATCCTATACTAACTGTTCCGACAGACGTCGTTCTGCCAAAAGTGTTCAGTAGTCGTGTTTGGACAATATGTGTTTTTTTATGTTTTTCCGGCATTTGGTCCGAAGAACCTTCTGCGTAATTCAACAAATACTTTAAAAAGACGTTCACCCTATCTTAGATATATAATATAAAACTTATGAGGGTCTAACTGTTCCCGAGTTTTACGTTTGACATCACATTTAGTCATCCAATTTTTTTTACATAGATTCAACCAGACAACGTATGTTATGTGGATTTAACAAACTTCGCAACAATAAAGCTTTGTACAGTTCAATGACATAATATAGTAGCCCTAATGTAGTCTACAAGCGAGCAAGTGACTTTTGGTAAATATCTTATTTTACATAATTATATCCTGTGTCTGTAGCTCGACTTATAAGAAAACAGATGTATCGTGAATAAATTCTGAATTTGCTTCTTTTCAGGGACCAATAGTGCCTTGTTCCCACGCGATGCTGGCTAAATGGATTCCGCCTAACGAGAGGAGTAGGATGGGAGCAGCTGTATATGCCGGTAGAGTCAATTCTGTTACTTTTTAGACCAGTCATTAACCGGAAGAAATCTATCTTTATGAAATGGCCATCTGTGTACCTGTCAAAGTAAATCTAATTTTGAAATGAATTTACGATATTCATTCAATCAATTTTACTAACATACTTACATAATATGTTTTGGGTTATATACTCGTAATATCATGGATACACACTCATGCATCCATTATAGCCTCTTGGTTGGGCATCACCTCAATTATACAACTTCATTAAAGCTCCTCAGATTGAAACCTTGGAACCATGCATTTCAATCCCTTTACATCTTTTATTATTTAGGCCAAAATTACATTACCATCAAAGAAATTGAAATCTGGCAATGATGACCTTATTTCTATGACCCTACTTCAATGGTTGTTTATAAACAAAATCTATATCGCGAACTGTAATTGTACTTTTAATTTTCTGTCACATATTTTTTTTATTAGGAAATATGATAATTTGTGTCATATTTCCTAATAAAAATAATGTGAATCAGTGGCAGCTAAATGAGAGCGGTATTCAATTTATTAGTCCTATTAAAAGTATTTTTAACCGTAATAATAATTTTCCTAAAATCCCGATTGATTTTTAAGAAAATTATTAAAAAGTTGTCGGAAAATTATTAATAAATACAAATGTATAGATAAATTCTTGAAATCCAGGGGCCCAATTCTGCTAATAAGTTACAGCCGAATCGAAACTAAACCGTTGCGATCGACCAATCGGAGTCGGAGCGCGTATATTGCCACTCAACTGTTCGATGACGTGATAATGTAAAGCAGAATTGGTCCCCAGATTGCGGTACCTATTGATAATGCCGCAATTTGGATTTCAGGAATGTTGATTCGCAGTTGGTGTTGGTTTGTCTTATAGTCTGTGGTAAATTTTAGTGTCTTATATTATCTATGGTGTGTGTTGTCTGTCAGGTGCGCAATTCGGCACGGTGATCTCCATGCCTCTATCCGGACTGCTGTCGGAGTACGGCTTCTCTGGGGGCTGGCCGTCCATCTTCTACGTGTTCGGGCTTATCGGCACAGTGTGGTGCCTGGCCTTCCTGTTCTTGGTGTCAGAGGACCCCGAGCAGTGCTCTTCCATCAAGGAGACGGAGAGAAAGTACATCGTCAGCTCGGTGTGGGGAGCCGCCGGGTCTAGTGTGAGTGGTTAATCAAAAACTTGGGAAACCGTGTGACCAGAGTGATGCTGTAGACCAATTACTCCTTGTTTAGGGGTATAATGTGTGTGCCCAGCAGTGGGATGTTTATTTGTTGATGTGATGATGATGATAATGAGGATCAGTTAATATCGATAAAAAATATCCCTTGGATCTTTCCAGAAAATTTTATAATGTGCAACATAAATATATGATAATGATCCTTCGAGCCAGATTCTAATTATGACTTTCTTTGATATTAATAGTACGACTACAATGTTCAGTATCGGTATAAGTGTAATAATAGTCTTTCAAGTCGAATGTGAATCATGACTTTTCTTAGATATTATTAAAAAGCCCAAGGTTATTAATCTACACTGGCGGCAAACAAGCATACTTGATGTTTGAGTTGAATTCAGGCGACCTCACTAACGTTTCTGAAACTGCTGTGCAACAAAGGGGAAAATCACCATGGTCCTTCGAGCCGGATGTGAATCATACCCAATCATGATCCTTTTTCTATGATTTTTAGCACTCAAAGTTTTTGCGCTCAGTGGTATCATAGTGCTTGAGATAATGATGAAAAAACTGATTTAAATTATAAACTTCTTTGCAGTCGCCGCCGATCCCCTGGAGCAAGATCCTAACGTCGATGCCGTTCTGGGCCATCATGCTGGGGCATATGGGACAGAACTACGGCTACGAGACGCTCATGACTGAACTGCCCACGTTCATGAGGCAGATCCTGCACTTTTCCATCAAAGATGTGAGTTTTATTTCTGCTTTATACCACCATAACCACGGTAATAGTATAATACAGTATGTGGACTCGGCCCCTCTTTGAAATTTTTATCTACGGCCGCTCGGCATCGCTTGGTGCGTGGTCCGCGATAGGGCTGCTCGCTTACCGACCGTGCGCTCCGTTTGATTCGTGCGTATGCCCTGCGGCGAACTGCATTCGTGACAGCCCTTGTAGCTATGCGATCCAAGTGCGATCCCAGATCGAGACGCGTAGGCATAGCGCGTTTCGACCATTTCTATGAAGTCATTCTACTGTATACTACAAGGTTATTTTTTAATTATCACAAAAAAATTGTCTGCTTGTTCAGACACAAGCAAACTGAACAACTTTCACTATGGGACCAACTTTGAAATCGCAAAAAAGTCAGCTGTTCAATACATCTAGGTTCAGTAAATGTTGAACAGTTGTATGGAATAGCAGATTTTTTTGCGATTTCAAAGATTTCAAGAACAAGCACACAATTTTTTTGTGATAATTAAAAATAAACTTGTATATTATTACCGTGCCATAACCGAGCTTCTTAAACGAATTCTTATTCGCGGGGTAATTGAGATAATTTAGGGGGTGGGTTAGGGGAGGGACTTCAACCGAACACCTTACGGAATCCAAGCTTATTTCAACTCAAAACAAATACATATAGGTTTCGCTCATGGACGAAGTGAACTTGGAACGTCATGGTGTATCGCAAATTCAGATCGCAAATTCAGATGAAACATGAGTGTAGCATGACGAAGTATTAAAGATACCGAAAAAATATATATGGATATTGTTAATAAATTAATTAATGTCAGTTTCAAATCTCGTTTTCGACGATTCGACGTGATTGCTGGAAATAGTAATTTCAATTCATAATTATTATTTTCGCAAAAGAAATTAGTCACATTTTACTGTTAGATGCTCTTCTAATTCCATACATATATCAAATAAGTACTTAAATAATATATGTATTGTTTATAATTTAGTTTTAGTTTAACAATAGTTTATAGTTTACTAGCTGGCAAACATCCGCTTAGATGGGTTTTAAGTTATATACCTAGCTATATTTTCACGAATTTTCCACGAACTTTCCTACACTACTCACATCCTCATTCCAACTCCCATAACTTTAACACCGTATTGACATTAACACAGTCACAATGTGTAAACAAACAAAAGCCAGTAAAGACACTTCTGCACGTCCAATTTTAGATACAATACTAGCTGTGCCCGCGAACTACGTTTCACCATTTATAAATTAACCCCCTAATTAGTGATTTATAAATTAATTAAGCCCTAATTAGTGACTTATAAATTAATTATCCCCTAATTAATGATTTATAAATTAATTAACCCTTAATTAGTGATTGCATACACCTGCGAAGTAAATCAAAGGTGTATGTGAAGTCAACCAATCCGCACTGGGCCAGCGTGGTTTGACTAAGGCCCAATCGCCCTAACTACTACTAATCGACTCGTGCCCCTCGGTGGGGACGTATATAAGCTGTGATGATGATAGTGATTTATAAATTAATTGTGGTTTCGCCATAATAATTGTCAAAAAAAATCTGACGAGGGCCAACCTTATAACCTAGCCTACAAATAATATAATAACTAAAAATTTCATAATTATCGGTCAATCCGTTTCGGAGGAGTTCGATAATAAACACTGTGACACGAGTTTTATATATATTAGATGTAAACATAGGTCCTTAGATTGAATTTTGTTTGATAGTACTTACCTACTATTTTTAGGACACCCCCCCTCACTTAAAGCACGCATTGTGACTGATAGTGCTAACAGACGATCCGATTTGGTTGGATCCAACGTGATCCAACCAAATGAGGAGCCGACGCGCCTACAGACGGTCCGACGCGGTTGGCAATCCAACATTAGGGATGCCCTAAAAAGTATTATGTACCTATATCGATATCGATACAAAATACTATTTTGGCCAATACAAAAACATAATTTGTCTTTGCGAAACTCAAATAAATTAACACCTTTTGTTAATATTTTATAAAGTTTATAAAATTTGTTTATAAAGAATAAATAAATAGGTACAGATAGATTTCATGGTTGTCCTTATTTTTTTGAGGTAATGTTTGTTAGAAATATTTATTTCCTGTGATCCTACTCTATCGATCGGTATCATAAAAATCCTGATCCAGACAGGTGATTATTTAGCAGTCTTTGAATGCGGTTGGATTTGTTTTTGAATTTAAAATTATGAATTCTTTCCGCAAAGTTATATCTACGGTATTTAATGTACTTTTCCTCTATGTGGCATCGCCGTCGGATGCCTTGTATTGTATCACTGAATAGGACCATTCGTTCCATTCGTTTGGGAACTATGAAGCCACAGCCAGACATCCAGCCAGATACACAGACACACAGATACCTAAAATAATACCTATACCTATAGATTAAAAAATTATCGTACTCGTAAAAATATCGAAAGAAAAGTATCAATACTTCAAATTCAAAGTGTAGAGTACTTCAACGTCAGTCAGTGACTTGAAAACAGCAACAAATTAAGTAGGTGTGTATAAACAATAATAAAAAAGCATCTGTAAATTCACAAATTAAAGTTTATTATATTAGGTAGGTACTCATAAATAGGGTAATGTCTGTTATTGATTATATAAGTAATCAACTAGCAGGATGTACAGTAAGCTCATATTCAAGCTTTACATTGACACTACGAATACCGCCACTATTACAAGGGACATAAGAACGATCTCAAGGTCAAATAGCTTGACAAAGAGCTTACTGTACAATGCGTAACTAAACGTGCGAAAATAAATAAATAATGAAACACGGTTGCCCTGTTAAAACACAAACAAAAAGTAAAACAACATTTTTGCAACATATTTTTTTCTCTACTTTGTGGTTTGGCAGGACAGCAGTCGAGTCATTTTAGTTTACTAAATTATTAATTTATTACTTTAAGCACACATAATTAAATTAAACAACAAAGTATCGATACTTTTGTTTTTTGTCGTGTCCCTACTTGTCGGATGAGCGATCGGGCCGTCGAGCATCCAACAAGCTAATAATAATTATGTCGGGGCGACAGCCGTACACACGTTCCAATTTGGTTGGGGTCGGGCGGTTGGCTCCAACCAAATCGGATCGTCTGTTACGGCTATGATTGATCATTGTTGGTGGTACAAACATACGCGTGTTGACAATGTCACCCGGTAAAAATACGCCTCATAAATCATTGGTCGCTAGTGGGTCGGGGGCGGGGGGTGACGCGGGGTCAATTGCTTCCATTGAATCATTCGCGCGTGGTCGTGGTCGCAGTCGCGGCTGCGTTTATTTTACGCCATTTCTCGTTCGTTACATCGCTACTAGCGTTGCCAGACGTTCCGTATTTCCTGGGACGTCCGGTTTTAGGTATACATACGGCCCGTTCCAGATAAGCATTTTGCGCCATAAATACCAACATTTTTAGCATCTCTGCGTTTCATTAGCCGGTGATGCTAGTTTTTCTTGCTGGTTGTCATGCGTTTCATTTAAGCATTTTTAACACGAAATGCTAGCATCAAATACCCATGCTAATAGATGGGTCCTCTGATACCACTTTTTGACAGCTTTCAAAGTGACATTTGGAATCTTTTTTTCATGAATCAAAAAGGATTTCAGCGGATTTAAAAAATTTATTGAAAGATATTTATAGTATTAGCCAATTCTGATTTATATTATAAAAAAATTTAAGTGGCTGGACTAATTAAGTGAGGTGTCAAAATTCAGCACGAAAAATCAGTACCTTGCGTTTCATTTGTAACAATTAGCGCGGCTAAAAATGTCAACATTTCTTAAAAGAAACGCAAAACGAGGCTAACATCAGATGTTAGCCTCAGAAAGTAGCAGTGCTTTATCTGGAACGCAGGGAGAGTTTAAAATATTCCGGCGGAAGTGACTCTGTCCCGTATTTATTGTTATGAGGCAGCCGACTCATGTATGAAATAGATGGACTCCTAATTGAATAAAAAGTTGATGACCGTTTTTAATTACGAGTATAATTATGTATATTGATTTTTAAACGGTGTTACTTAGCTTGCCCTGTTTGTTTGGGTCAAATCTCGCAAGTTTTTGTCTACTTGCCAGTGTCCGATTAAGCTGAAATTTAGTATAGATACACCTTTAGTTCCGATGACAATGCAATTATGTAGGTACTATTATTATTATCTTCACTTTCAATAAAACCGTTTAAGTTAAAAAAATATTTTTCATACCCTTAGGTGATTTTTTTATAAATTTTGTGGTGAAACGTAGTTCGCGGGCACAGCTAGTTATAATATAAAATTTCACCTTGGGCGGAATTCGTACTTGCATCTTCAACGTAGTGTGCTGGCCAGTGACCAATCAGTCAATTAGTTTTCTCTTTAATTATTACATTGAGCTTCAACAAAGTTTGACTTAACCTCAAACACATGTTTGCTAAACAAGCCACACGCTAAGGTCCTCCGCACATGGAGCTACTCAAAAACAACTAATCACAAATTGGAATAACTAACGAGTTGCTTGAGCGTCACCGCCTTTAGATTGGCATGAAGTTCGCACACGACGCGACTAGACACCAACCGGTCAGTAACGCGTTTTACGCGTTAGTAACCGATTACGCGAGTAAATGTGTTCTATAATTACGCGTGACGACGCATGCCGGTCGCCGCGCTACTGGTTACCCAAGTTTTCAGATATTTTATTTGAAAAATGAACAAGCAAACCTTAAATATTAAATTTAAATAACTATCTTTGTCCCAAACTATTCACCAATGCTATGAAGGATATATTCAACACACTGGACTGGAATGGCAAGGGAATTAAAGTAGACGGCGTGTACCTAAATCACCTGCGTTATGCTGGTGATATAGTAATAATGGCAGAATCTGCAGAAAAACTCGAAGAAATGCTGAAACAACTATATCACGCGTCCATGCAAACCGGTCTCAAGATGAATATGGAGAAAACAAAGGTAATGGCAACAACCAATCTTGCTGGAAACTCCATTTCATTAAAGGGACAACCGCTGGAACAAGTGCAGGAGTACACGTACCTAGGACAGGACGTGCTGAGGTCCAAAATCTCCCAATCGCTCAAAACGAAAATTTTCGATCAGTGTGTATTACCCGCTATGACCTATGCTTGCGAAACATGGACACTAACCGCTGGAATGATCCACAAACTCAAGGTTACGCAGCGTAACATGGAGCGCGCTATGCTTGGCTTGACATTACGTGACCGAGTCCGGAACGAGCTCATCAGACAACGCACCAAAGTGGTTGATGTGGGCTACCGAGTCACCAAGTTAAAGTGGGCTTGGGCCGGACACGTGTGCAGACGACACGACGACCGATGGAGCAAGCGCGCTCTGGAGTGGAAACCCAGATTAGGCAGGAGAAGCGTAGGCAGACCACCTGCCCAATGGGCCGACGACATCAGGGACATTGCAGGCCCGGTCTGGTCAAGAGTGACTGATAATCGATCAGTATGGAGGAACATTGGAGAGGCGTATGCTCAACGGTGGGCGAATACACGCTGAGGAAGAAGAAGAACTACTTATCTTTGGACATTTTTACAATTATCTGTTTTACGCAGCTCTCGTGCTATCTGCAGTTCACATTATTGCGAATGTACGCGGGTAAACCCAAAACCTGCGAATATTCCTTCGGATGGTATAATACAATGTCGTAGTCATCCTCGCTCGATCCACTCGACATGTTAACCCCTCGTCAGACGTGTGCTTTTGTGAAAAGAAATAATACAACCGACTGAAACCTTGCAACTTGAGTAGCGTCGTGTGCGAGCGACAATTTCTTACTGAATTGTAATTACTGATTAGTTCCGTCATTTTTGAGTAGCTCCATGTGCGGAGGGCCTAAGTTTTCCGCAGTCGCTCCGCAGAAAAATTGTATGGAGATGACCACAGAACACAGATTCTGTGTTCTGTGGAGATGATATTAGCTGCGGAAAAAATAGCGCGTGAGGTTGTCACAAGCTAATGTCATTTCCATACATTTTTCTGCAGAACGACTGCGGAAAAATGCCTTTGAGTGCTTGTTCGCCAGACAGAATTTCAGTGTGGTGCCGGTATAAAATGATGTCCCCACCTTTATTCCCACTAGTTCAGTTTGACGGTTCATTTGAGCGGCATATTATTAAAATGGCTGAGCTGATGATGATAAGATGGCAATAACCCTCTTCCGGTTCCTTCCAGAACGGTTTCGTGTCGGCCCTGCCGTACCTGTGCATGTGGCTGTTCTCGATGTTCATCTCGGTGGTCGCCGACTGGATGCTGTCCAGCGGCCGGCTCAACCACACGCAAGTGAGGAAGGTCATCAACAGCATCGGTCAGTATGTTAATTATCTCACTTCACATACATCCCACTATTGGGCAAGATTACTAGAACTATTGTACAACATAAAAGTAAAGAACAGTGATCACCACGCCCATGTGACGGTAGCGAAACGGCAAAGCCACAATATTTTGGCTAAGGTGTAGAGTTTGTGAAGTAAGGGCTTGTAGAGTTTGAAGCTTGGCTCTACAAAATATTTGATAACTTTTTGATAGAGCGAGTCATTCTCGTCTTGATAACATTTTGCATGAAAATGTTTTTAGTGGGATTGTTTTAAAATGATCGTAGACGCGCTCACGCTCCTTAACTAAGAAAGATTAAGTCGAAAGGTTTTTTTTATTGCAATTAGATTGGCAATCAAGCTTACTGCCCACCTGATGGTAAGTGGTAACAGTCACCTATAATATATGTGGCTCCTGTGAGATTTGCAGCAAAACTGCAACCCCTACAAGAACCACAGTGTACGTTGCCAACATGTGACTTAAGATGTAAAGTCACGGTACCCAGTAATTTCAATGTCCTAACTTACCCTTCAAACTGGAACACAGCAGTGCAAGCACTGCTGCTTTGCGGTAGAAATAGGTGAGACGGAGGAACCCATGCACACGACGCTGGTACAGAGTCTCCCTCCGGAAAACAGATGTCTATCCTTTTAAACAGGCTGCGTAGATTTGGACGCGACAAATTAGGTATTTTTGTTGACCCTAGAATGACCGTAATGTAAACAAACAATCAGCTGACGTGACGGCTAGGGCTGCCACAGCGTAATTTGTATTGAAATCTTTAAATAATCCTTCACTTCAACAATGTTGATTTTTATTAAAATTGCTAGAACAAAAATTGTTCACGATTATGTGTACTTCCCTACCCTTTCATCTTGATACACCTTTTTAGACTACCCCATCATTATGCTAAACCCGTCACTGGACCTGTTTATTACGGACTTGAACATGTTTATTATGATGAAAATGCTATTTATTTCTATTTTGTGTTTACTCATTTGATTTTGGCAACAGTAATCAGGTGTCAATTTTTGTAAAAAAATACTTCCATTCTTTTAACATCACGTCTACTCTTAGAGCATTCAACCTATGCTCTAAGCGTCTACTGGTCTATTGGAACGAACAATGCGTTCTTAGCATAAATCAAAATTATTCTTTGGTCTTTTTTAATTTTTTTGTTTGAATAAATGCATTGTAATATCGAATCCATTGAGACGATGCCGGGAACCTGAGGTGCTTGTGTGATCGCAGGTGAATACGGCCCGGCGATAGGCCTGATGATCGCCGCCAACACGGGCTGCAGCCCCGCCGCCACCGTGGCAGTGCTCGCTGTGGGCGTGGGACTCAACGGAGGCATCTACTCAGGGTTCAAGGTAAGCCTGACCTATTTTTATGCTGGGGCTCCAGCACCTTCGTAAATGTAAGTGTTAAAACCTGCGTCATTATACGCCTTATTTAATGCGTAAAAAATTTTATTTTTATTTATTTAGTATTATTAACACTAACGACATTACATTGCAATAAGAAAAATGATGATACCCGCAATAGTGTAGAACACTGTGTCGCGTGCATCAACGCCCTCCTCCGAAACAGTAGCAAACAATAACATTTTAAAATAATTACAATAATACTTAAATAAAAGCAAAAAGTGATTAGACTAACAGAATATTTGAATATGTATGAATGTGTGTGTGTGTGTGCGCACGTGTGAGTGTTGTGTGCGTTAAAAATAACGGCTCAACATGGTGGTCACATCTGCGGAGTTTGACACAAAAGCTATCAACTTCTAACGCCACTAACAATGCCGCATAGAAATTAACGCGTTACGCTGTTGGCCACATCTGTGTAGTATTAAAATTATCTCATAAGATAACGCGCAAGGATCAGGAGACCTATTTTTTAATTACGTATGCGATTTAGAAATCATCCCTGACTAAATAGTCAGCGATGACTTTGAGGTCACGAATTCCTAAACATCCTATTATTGAAAGTCGAACGCAGAGCTACCAACATAGATAAAGTACACACATACGAAAGGGTTTGGTTCCACGCAGAATGTAGCCGTTTTCGGTATATACCGGTTATTATACGGCTAAAAAGTCATTGCTACTAGGCCAAATTATACGAAAATAGTGTGTTTGTGACACAAATTTAAAAGATTTCAAACTTATTTATTTACTTATTTGAGAAATTTTAAAAATTTTAAATCTAACTTAAAATCAACACACATCAACTTCAAACTTGTCAATAATAATATGTTCTCTAAACAAAACACAGATAACGTTTTCACAGTTATGACTTGTTTACGAGTGGGTGAGGGCACTCGTAATGAAATCACATCCGTGACTAAGGTAGTCACATAAGTGATAATTTACACGGTTATTTTTTTATCACCCTGGAAATTTTAAGGGACGCTTCACGGCATGGTATTAGAATGATTTAAATATAAATAAAAAAAATAACCCCCATCCTTAATTTTATATTAATTTTTTAAAAAATACAAAAAATGTTGCACTAGTCGAGAACAGCATTTTTAGAGATTTTTTATTTTTTTTTATTTTTTATTTTTATTTTTTTATTTAATTTTTTTTATTTTTTATATAATATTGGATGTGTCCTGAAGCGTCCCTAAAATTTTCCAGGGTGATAAAAAAATAACCGTGTATATTCAAAAATAAGAATTATTGAAAATCGGTTATTATTAGTCACATCGGTGATACGTAATTCAAAAATAGCTTCTCTTATTTAGTCGAAAGCGACTAAATAACAGACGCAACGCTAACAGACAGCACGCTTGGACTTCCTCATAATGGTAGATAGTTTACCAAGAGAGCAAACAACTAGTTTTAAGGCGAGTGGCTTTTTTAATCCTGAACGCAAAAATACTCTACTTCTTATTACCCTCTATGATAATAACTTTTTTTTTCTTTTGACCGATTATCCCTCACTGAATGTTAGTACCTAAATAATTAAACGTTCTCGTAGAGGGTGATAACAAGTAAGAGTGTCTACCTCGGGAGCAACATTATTTTATTAAGAAAAACACTCTCGCCTTAAAAAATAGTTGTTTGCTCTCTTAGTAACCAATCTTCTATTCTTGTACAACATTTTCACTGCGAAAACTGTCGCTATTTCGAGAGATTCACTGTACATTGAAAACTTGTGACATTAGAAGAACAGACACAGTATCCAATAATTTTAATATCCGTTTTACCCTTCAAACCGAAACTCTAATATAAAATTCAATAAGAGGTTTGCCCATCCAGACCATTATTGCCTGAAAAATGCATTGTGTCCTCAGCTCACTGCTGAAGTTGTAGATACTTAACACTGGTAAAGAATTAAGTAGTCTACAGGTTCACGTTAGGATGAAATAAAATTGACTTTTTTGCTATCGCCACAGGTGAACCACTTGGACATCTCGCCACGATTCGCAGGAATCCTGATGGCGTTCACCAACTGCCTGGCCAACCTCACGGGACTGCTGGCGCCCATCGTCGCAGGATATATCATTGAGGGCAGGGTGAGTAACTACATCACTGTGACTCATTCACCTTTTGAAATAAAAAAAAATAATTAAACTTTTTTTCTCTTTAAATTGTTTTTTTTTTCAAATCTTATCGTCGGTATTACGTATTTTCTCCTTTTATTTTCTTTTGGGTACTTACTTATATATTTAATCTTTCCTACTTACTCGTATGTTTACTTGGAGGAAAATTTCATTTTGTATATAAACAGAAAACGCTAATTTTTTAATGGGGCCCAATAGACCATTTTTAATTTATTGCATATTTATCTATTAGTGACTAATAAACAAGGTACAATGTGTAGCCATTGCTATCACGAGAGATATAAGAGGGTGACATAAATGAATTCAGGCGCGAATCCAGCCTTCAAAAAAGATTGTGGTCACAGCCATCCGAGAATCGGCCAAGTGTCGGAGTATGACCTCGCTCATGATCGTATATACCTAGTGCATCCCTACAAAGATGTTTCCAAAACATATGACACTCTGACCAAGATTCATTGTTTTTAAGGCATTGGATATAATATCTTCAGCCTATCCACAGAACACAGAAAGATGAAAGTGTGACGTCACAAGTCTATTAGGGTTGTGGGCATGCATGCCCATCGTGCCCACAACAGTGGATCCGCGCTTGAATGAATTGGAATTAAGTTGGTTCCTTTATAATTTGTTATACATATATTAACCTTTATAATTTGTTCCCGGCAGCCAACGCAAGCGCAATGGCGGATCGTGTTCTACATAGCGGCCGGCGTGTACGTGTTTTGCGCGACGTTCTACAACGTGTTCGGTTCTGGACGGCGGCAGGACTGGGACAATCCAGCGGACGACGAGGCAAACGCTAAAAAGGCGGCCGACAAGAAAGCCAACAAGAGGAAAGCCGCCAACGAGAGCCAAGCGGAGACCGCGCAGTAACATAATTAGTCTGTGCTCTTTTCACTACTCTATGGTCTTTTCGTCCTTGAGCAAAAGACCCAGTCGCCAAGCCGTGAACTAAACTATTGGCCTTGCAGCTTGTGTATTAGCCATTAAAAGTGTAGGTACCTAACCAATTTCTCAAATCCAATTTGGTAAACTAAAACCAGTTAATAATATCGCAATAGACATGTTTCGCGTGTAGACACGGAACAGATAAAAATGAGAGAGTTGTGCTGATCTCTTCGGTCCAGAAGCAAACAGTTGAGTCTATTCGGACTTTTAACTCATCCAGAAAATCTCCACCAGTCAACAACATAGTTAAAATCTAGTAAGGTTTGCGCATTCTTAAAAAGTAACAACGTTAAATTTAACTTTAAACATAAAGAAGGTCTCTATTCAAGTAGGTATAGGTATAACTGCGCATATTCGGTGTTAATTTATTTGAGCATTTCCAGAGCTAAAATATTGCCATGAAGCCGGGTCTAATGTGCGGGATGTTTTTCTACACAAAATATCGAAATATTACACAAAACCACAGATAATATTCGAAAATGATATGTTTTCGAATCATTCAATTTTCGAATATTATCTGTGGGTTTGTGTGATGTTTTAATGTTGTGTAGATAGATATACAGTGGCGGTCACAAAATTAAAGACACCAGTCGATTTTCATACAAACGAGGTAACTTTGAAGCCTTGGTTCTCCGCCAGGGATTGACCTAGCTGTGATCAGATGATGGCCATCTAGGGAGTGAATGAAGGAGATTCAGATCGCTATACACAGCCAACTGATCTGATCAGCATTCTAAAAAATATACGGATATGTTTAAAAAATCCGCAAAATAAGCATAACATTGTATGGAAATCCAGAAACTGAAAACTCTGATTCTTACGAGTATATCTCTAAAAACGCTAATCAGATCAGTTGGTTATGTATAGCGATCTCAATCTCCTCCATTCACTCCCTGGATGACCATCATCAGATCACAGCTAGGTCAATCCTTGGCGGAGAACCAAGGCTTCAAAGATACCTTGTTTGTATGAAAATCAACTGTTGTCTTTAATTATATGACCGCCACTGTATGTATAATAAGTGCAGGGGACACGCCTTTATTTTTAGCGGGAGACAAATCTACTGTCTGTATTTCTATACAATATATTTAAACATTACGCAAAACATTATACTTACAAAACCTTAGATCATACAAAACCTATTACAAATTGAAAACAAAAAAACTAAATCTGCGCCTGTATTTTTTTATACAGATATTAAAAAAAATAACATTATTTATGTTATTTTTATAAACGAAAATTTATATGGAATCAAAAGTTTTGTGGACTTACTTAATGTTTCCAAAAAACCGGAGGCAGAAACTTCTACTCCACGTTACCCGAGAGCTTATAAAAAACAAGTGACTACGGAAACATTGGACTTTTACGAATAATCATATCTCCGTAATTTTTATTCAACAAGAGAATTACTGTTTAAGTACCAAATTGGACTAAAATAAAATTTCATTTGAAAACCTATAAAGACATGTTTTAACTTTTTCAAAGCTCAGCTTTCGGTGATGCGCCTTCTTCAGATCGCGCTCAAATATTTTTTATTATCGTATGTAGCGTTGGGCCCCATAACAGTTATTTCTTTATAGTCTGAGAGACAGTGTGCAATTTGTCTCTTAATTTGTTATCATTATAACAAATATGTATGTATTTGACTTCTTACATTTAAAAGTCACAGAGCTTTAAACTACATTTATACTTGTATACTTTCCAGGCTATTTAAATTTACTATAACTATTTTAAACGGATTATTCCACTTTGAGCTCCTGGGTAATATCACCCAGGTGATCAAATTCCACATTTATGTGTACTAAAATCACCCGGCACCAAATCACATGGGTTATCAAATTCCACATAATTATAATTTACTTTTTTTGTTTCCTTAAAGCTCCTGGGTGATCTAACTCTACGTGAGTTTTATTATGTCTCCTAAAATTACCTGGTATGGTTTATGTATATCATAAGTATATCAAAAACATACAGTTACTGCCTTCGAAATGGCTGGTGAAACAATCGACATAGCCTTATCAATTACTAGAGTATCAATCGATTACTGATCGGTTTTGTTGGACGAAACGGATATCACTCGCCATAACTCATATAAGTCCCTACCGAGGGTCTCGAGCCTACCCTAAGTTAGGATTTTTCGGCCTTAGTCAACCACGCTGGCCCAGTGCAGATTGATTAACTTCACATACATCACTGAACTTCTTATGTTTTTCTTCACCGTCGAACAAATGTGTTCATATAAAATTCGAAAAACAAAAAACAAATTGATACATGGCATGATCGAACCCCAGAATCCCCGATTAGAAGGCCAGTACCGAGTCCACAGCGCCACAGACGACGAAACGGATAAAGTGAACTTAAAATACCGTTTACGTAAAAGTACATCATTGAAATCATACCACACCGGTGATTTTCGGAGACATAATAAAACTAATGTGGAATTAGATCACCCAGGGAGCTTTAAGGAAACAAAAAAAGGAAATTAAAATCATGTGGAATTTGATCACCCAGGTGATTTGGTGCTGGGTGATTTAAGTACACAGTGGAATTTGATCACCTGGGTGATATATCACCCAGGAGCTCAAAGTGGAATAATCCTTTTAAATATGCATGGAAACGCACATCAACAGGGCTGTGATAAAATCTTGTGTTGCAAACACAACCTCAAAAACTCTTATGGGGTCGACCTTTTGACGAGTTGTTGAAATTGAATGTTATTTATTAATTAGTTGTAATTACCATAAAAGTATTTTTAGCTAGTTTTATTGCTTGAGAGCGTGTGACGCGTAAATATTAATCGTAGATTCGGGTCCAATAGTTAATTGTTACCGTCCCAGTCTGATATTTTGATCCTTTTATTAATATTATTCGTCATAGTAATTTGTATATAGTGCCATTAGCCCAATATTTTATCCATGAATTAATTTATGCAGTATTAGAATGTTATATTATTTATTTTACTATCTATCAAAAATGAATTAAAATTTAACAGAGGGCAGCTTTTATATGACATAGATTTAAACAAATTCTACTTCCGTCGTTATACATTACAAATGACACTAATAAATCTAAGCAAATACATAGGCTGAGGGGCATGTACCTACTATAAAAGTTTCTTCAAAATATCTTTAATCACAACCACAAGCAATTGATATGCTTTTGTAGAAAACGGAATGAATATAAAGTGATATTGTTCACTTTAAATGCTTATTATCAGTCCCTTAGTCTATGTTAGTTTGTGCCAAACTAAAATAATATTAAAACACTGTGTTGTGAACTAAGAAGTAGGCAATTTATTCATCACTTGCTTACTTCGAGTGGATATGATAAATAAGGGTGCTTGTACACGGCAGTAAGTTGGTCGCCCGCGATATAAATATAAACTTATATTTAATCGTGAAATGTCAGTATCTTCGACACCAAACTATAAATCTATCTCATTCTCAACTGTCAAAAGTGACGTTCTGAAGTCAAGTGGATCGGAAATTTTCCCGCAATCATTCAACCAATTTTTGAATTGATCGTTAAGCAGATGTTGGCGTTGAGTGAAGTCGCATAATATTATTTTTCAATAGAGCAATTCTAAAATAGGGGCCCAGGTCGCTGGAGTCGCTCACCCCGTCACTATGCTTCTCAAGGGTCTCACAGATTAACAGTTGTCTCAGTTCTCAACAGCAAGCCCGACAAGGTCTGCATAGCCCACTTATTGTCTGGTCGAATACTAGCTCGACGTTAACACATTAGCAGGTCGCACTCGACAGTTCAATTTGCTGCAACCACCTGTTTGTCCGGCCGACATCGGTGAACGCTCGCCGATGAAATCTGAAAGGGTACTGTGAGTGAGTGTGTAACTTATTACGGTAACTAGCAGACTAAAACTGCCGGTGAACTGTTACAGCCAGTTGCATCAAAATATCTTACTTATGATTTCAGGCTAACTTCATTCTTTTCATTCTTTACGTTTCAAAAGTCAAATGAATAGCTAAATCGTATTATTAGTAAAAGAACCCATTCTTTCCATTTTAGTTGATTTTTCATGTCTTTTTACAAAATTGTAATATGGAAATAAAATTTTAAAACTTTCAACTGGGGCCCCACTTTTGGATCGTGTACATGCGCCCTAGGATAACAGACTGTATGCGTGAAAATAGGTATTTATGCATGAAATTAAGTTTAAAAATGTGCGTTTGCGCTTCGTCGTCGTGTACTAAGTAAGAGTTTATGTGATCGATTATTGTCTAAGCTTTTGCTGACTTAAGAAATACTCTATTTCATTCAGATTAAGCAACGAAGTAAACGATCTTAGTAGTTCTCCTTAAAGGTCTATTTTAAAATATTTACTCGTAGTACGCTCGCGTTAAAAAAGCAGTGAAAGAAATTATTTTATAACAAACGAAAAAACTGATATTGAATAATGACTCTTTTAGTTTGAGACATTTTTTATCTATTAAACTAAATCTTTTAAAATATAATTTATTTCAATTTTATCTCCACTGTGAATACACCATAATACTGATGCCTCACTCACTATTTGCTTAGCTTGAACATGGTTCGAACGTACTAAAGTGAATTAAAATTTGTATAACTACCTAGTGTCTACTTAACATGGATTTATTAAATAAAAGTCCATGCTACTTATTGACAGATTGACACTCAATATACATAATAACAAAATGTCATGATATAGAAATCTTGAAAACATTGTTTGCTTTTTAGCTAACTTTGACTGAAATGGAGTAAAACAGTCTAAGTAGGTATATTGCAGCCGTATTAATTATGTTTCTTGTATTGTCATTGATATGATTCGTGTATTATAATGATAACGAGTAACGTGCCTTAATGGATGTAGGTAGGAGTACAATTTCGTATCGATCAATCAACGATGCGTAGAACGCATTGTAGCTGTCACGTAAAAATACATTCTTTAAGAAGAAACAGCTGCGTTTTGTAAGACCTATGTTTAAGACTATATGAATAAAAATATATTTTAGATAGATATTGTTTTATTCTCATGGCCCTTAAGATCCCAAAGAAGTTGCTTTAGATCGCTAACGTATTTTGTGCGGATTATAAGGCGCGCAAATCATGCTTCCTTATTTAGAGAAAGATACTGTATTCTATTGACCACTGCAAGTGATAAATAGGTACTTACAGACTGTAAGTACCTATTTATCAAAAAACCAAACTGTACTGTAAGTCTTACAGTACATATAAAGCAAACACACGGGTGGGTGGCCATTGGTCCTTTTGGTTTTTTGGAATACAATGTAAGTAGTATGTTATGAGTATACTATAATTGGTTGTATGAGGACTATCGAGGACAACAGACGTTTTTCATCCGGACTCGACCGGACAAATACAGTATGATGTGGCTGCGTATGACAAATAGTGAAACTCTATTTTTGGATTTTTTGTCGGTGAACGATGGGTTGTATAATTTTCAGACACAGGCAAACACTCTAACCTTCTTTCAAAATATGAGAAATTAAAAATATCATCAAATATCTTTGGATAAAAGACGCGGTGGCGGCGCAAGGGATAACGACGTAGCAAACGAATTTGCTTGTAAGGAAACAAGCACGAACCTTTGTTCCAGACCCGCCCCTTGACTGTGTGACAAAAATCTATCGCGATTGTTTTCGATTATAACGGTCAAATTGCATCCATCATTAGTCTTTACCAGACACAGAGTCTTGTATTGTCGCCGCAATGGTTGGCAAATTCAAAGCGATCGTGATAGATTTTTTCTCATACTAACCCGATCATCCCTGTTCCGGTGAGCTGGTTCAAGGTTAGGCAAACGTACATTAAAACTGCCATCGGCAAACGTATAGATTAGTGTAGTGCACCCCGAATCGAAACATTTCTCACTGTGAACTTTTTTTGTGGTGGGGAGATCTGTTACCGAGTTGACGAGGCGCCCACTTGTTTATGCCGTAGGACTCTGATCCATTTCATCCATCCATCCATTACTTGCCCGGCTGAACCACCCCACGACACCTCCCGCCACTGATGGAAGTACATTAGGGATCGGAAGGCCAATTCACTGGAAGCACCCCCTGAGACAGGCCCAGCAGTATACTGGGATTTCGCCTAGGGAGGGTCACCAAGTTCAACTCGTTTGTGACCCCCGAGAACGAAAACCAGGTTAGGGCTATAATATTTATTTTATTTTATTTAGCCCCTTCCCAGCTTTTTAAGGTAGTTGAAGAGCGCCTTGCAACACAGTGATGATCACACTGCGGTGTTCCTCCCGATGTGCGACATGGTGCAGATTGTCATGGAGACAGCCCTGTCCAATCAGAATCTGCTTTACTGATTGCATTTGCATCTGCCCTGCCGTTAGCGCCCAACCCATCTCTTTGTGACCCTTTTTTTAGCGAGGTGAAATACTGTTGCACACCATACCTGCCAATGCCTAGTAGGCAGGCGTGTGTGAGACTTTCCTTGTTGAGTGCGGGGCATACCCACTAAACCAACCTCGATGTCCATCATGTCGATAGTCGCGGTGATCCGTGGTATGGGAAAGCCCAATTATCCGGAACATCCCGGGATACCCGACCAACTCCGGTTCGGGTCTTAACGCCTGCGGAGGATTACCTTGGATATTTGGGTAATCCCCAAACGGGGCGCCTATAGTCACGTGCATATCAGGAGCCATACTAGCGTGCAGGCCACGCCCAGGGCTGCATACGCCCGCCTTCTACCGCTTAACCGTCTGCGTTAGAGAGGAGCGGCGCGTGCGTTATTTTCCCGCTCCCTCTCCCCTATCACATCCCCGCAGAAGGAGACCACAGCCTTCCATTCCCTCTCACCAGCCAACATCTTTCGAGTGATATCTCTTTCTGTGACTCTAGATAGGTAGCTGATACGATATCATCTTCCCAGTCACCGTATATGCACACTGTTGCATATAGGCTTCTTACGAAAAAGAGAATTGGATCGTCTCCCACCACGAGCGCCTCGTTTAGTTACCAGTAGTGCACCGCAAGCAGGTGGGGTTGACTTTGTATTGTTGTGTTCAGAATGCCGTACATCCCGCGTTTACGCTTCATAATTACCAGTACATTGACGGGCTACTGCGGACATTTTATCCCACACCTTCTTAGTTTAGGTATCACGGCCAGCCCTTAGCTTTGGAGAAGCATAGAGGGCGAGGCAGGCATTTCCTGCTGAGATGTAGAGGAGTGTTAAGAGGATTGTGAAGCTGTAAATTTTCATACAAAAAGCGATAACGTTTTCTCCCACTTTACATAGTCCAATTTTCATAATTTTTGGAAATGTTGAAGATATAATGAAGATTTAGGTTTGTACGTTTTGATTTTGAAGTAATATTGCTCAGAATATAAATTATTAGCATCTAAATATCCATATTTCAGACTTGAAAACTACCTCAAGCATTTTTATCTTTTTTGACTAAATTATTCTGAATTACAAAAAAAGCAAAACATAGATTAAGTAAGGTATACTGAATCTAATGAAACCAAAAATGTCTAATTTAGTAAAGGTTTAGAGGGGTTAAACAGTTATCGCCCAAAACAATATTTCAATAAGAAATGTAGGCACTTGTTTTAGACTTTCAACTCTTAGCGGTGTGCAACAAACTGCATTTTTGAAAGTGCATACTCGAGCTATTAATTAGCACTTCACAGTCTTCTTAATGTACCTACTGTAAGTGCGTTCCCTCCCTGGGAATCCAATTACATGTCGCTTGCACTGTTTTTTCTGAACACAGTCTCTGTTGGCAAGAATGAAAATGTTATGTCTGAGAGTAGACCACGGATTTTTTGGGAATTTACCTTTTCAAACTTGAATCTTGGTAGCATTTCAAACTATTAACTTTTAGCCGTATGTATTATCCGTGCTTTCTTAGTGGTTTTCTGTGGTTCCCATCAAAAGGATTAGAGTCTGGCGAATGAAAGTTGAACCCAGCAAAACGCGGGAAATTTAAAAAATTGGGGAGGGCAATACTGAATATAGCAGGAAAAAACGGAGTTGATACTTTTTATTAAATATTAATGTTTAGTTTCAACAAACTTCTAACAATGATCTTTTTATAAAAAAAATCGCGGTATTTCAACGTAAAGCAAATGCTTTATATTTTTATGAGAAGCTTTTTTTATAATTTCTTCTAGTTCCGCTGCTGACATAGACATGTTTTTGTTTGCAACCTAGTGCTTGCTTATACTCCATTATGCGCATTATCAACACCTCATAACCATGCTCCCTTAAACCTTCGTCTTTCGCATATATTATTGGCTCAGGTTTGTGCTTCTGTACCAAAACCGAAAAGTTACAAGTTTATTACAAAGTATCAAAATCATAATATTCCACTAAACTACAAAGGGACATTGTATCAGTGTTGCAACTTGAAAAAATGTCAGGCTCCGCATTCGTTGGCCAAAATCTATTATTCATTACAAAGTTACCCGTGGTGGCAATAGTAAATAAACTTTCAAAGTTTTTAGACTTCCGCGATTTGCACACATTTTAAATACAATTAATTCGGCCAAAACGTCAGGAAACAGTAAGTCAAATAGTTATTGTTTATCGCGAAATGGACCCGAGTAAATTGTATTTAAAATAGTAATACTATTTTAAAATTCTTGTAAATCGAAAAAAGGTGTCGCCTCATTAAAATAATGTAAGTGTCACTCTCTCCTACCGAACAATAATATCTCAAGGAATTTATATACTGTTACGCTACTAGGTAGATATATAAATTCTTTGTTATTATAACTAAAACAGTCACTCTCATTAAGCGTATTTCTCTGTAAGCATCAAGCGAAATGCGCAAAAAGCAAAGCGTAAGCACAACACAAGCTGTGTTCCAGATAAGCATCACCACTATGTCAAAATGTCAACATTTCTTATAAACCAGCAAGGTTTATAAGAAATGTTGACATTTTAGCCCAATTTTAGCCACACTACATTATTACGTTACAAATGAAACGGAAGGAGCTGATTTTTCGTGCTGAATTTTGACATTTCACCTACTTAGTCCAGTAACTTAAAATTTCTTATAATATTAATCAGAATCGGCTAAAACTAGAAATATCTTTCAATTTGTTTTTTAAATCCGCTAAACCAATGAGTCCAAATGTCAAAAAGTGGTATCAGAGGATCCATCTTTTAGCATGGGTATTTGTTTACTTTTCGTGGTAAAATGTTTAAATGGAACACACGAAACCAGCAGAAAAAGTTACTAGGAAGGCTAATGAAACGCGTTGATGCTGAAAATGTTGCAAATCCGTGGTTATCTGGAATGAAATGTGCCTATGGTTATCTGGAATGCATTGTAAACCTCGCATAAATGATATTTGGGCGAATACACACATTACATAAGTGCATTAAACATGACACAAGTTTGATCTCGATCCCGATAATAGACATTAAAATGTTAGAAATTAAGAAGATTAAAATTTGAAAGCAATGGCTGTATGGTGTTAAATCCCTTGGCTTTCCCCTCAGCAGGAAAAATTTTGGGACATTCCAAAAAAAGCTAATCAAAATGGCGGCTCAAGATGAAGTTGACGTATGTGAAAGTTGGGAGGATATGGACGAGATTGGTGTAAGTCTATAAATTGTAAATGTCGCTATTTAAATCGCCACCATTTACCATTAATACTGTACAGCTATGGCACTGACATGTATTCCGATGTATTACAGTTAGATCAAAAGATCAAGCTAATGTCAAGTGAGTGCGCGCTTGTGAAAAATCTGAAGGGTTGCAAGGTTACAGTGGAGGATAACGCGTGTATTGGATCTCAGTGCGTGATGCCGGAGCCAGCTATCCGTATATTGAAGAGACCCTCGTCCTCAGGCAATGGTCAAATGAATGGTGAAAGTCGAGCTCGACCCGTCAAAACTCTTGAACAAAGACAGAAAGAATACCAAGAGGCGCGACTCCGAATACTGGGTGAAGCTCGGAGCCCCGAAGATGTGATTGACGATAAGTATGTCACTTTTACCATAATTTTTAGTATTATAATCCACTCTACATAACCAAAAAATAACACGATTGTTACACTAATTAGCCTTCTCCGTCCGTCCTCTTCTGTTTCCATAAAATAACATAAAGTTATTCACAATATGAATTTATTTTTTAAAACAATCTTGATTGATTCTGATTGACTGTTGTACAATTCTAGCTTCTAAAGTAGTATTACTAGTTACACATTATTTATAGATTTTTTTACTATTTCAGTCTTACTCGGCTACAAGATAAATTGCAGGCAAATAATCTCAATGAGAATCACAATAGTAGTAAAACAAAGTCCTGTCACAATGACAATAATGCCAAAGGTAAGGATCGTAAGGTATTGACACGGCTCCCACCTAGTGCATCTCCCACAGTTCTCTTTCCATCGCCACCTCCAAGAGGAGTTTTGGTTATACGTACACCGAGAGGACCAGATGGCACTAAAGGTTTTGTAAGAAGGTAGCATCTGGTATAAGTATTTTTACACATTACTAAGTTCCATCCATACATATTTCCTAAATTACAATGTTTAAATTTTTCCCAAGTGTTGTTTGTAACTTCGACTGTTATGTGTAAAGTCGCATAAGTATGTTCATGAGCCTGTGAGTGTCTATATGTCATACACTTGACAGTTGTTTAAGAGCCTATATCCTTAGTATCTCCAATAGATGTCTAATAATAATTTATGAATTAGATTGTAAAAATGTGAAAAACATGCCTTTTCAATAATATCCAGTTTTATATACAGTGTTTCAAAATAACCAATAATAATAAATTCTTTATCAAAAATTCATTATTTAAATGTGTTAACACATAATGTCATTCAACCCAAAAGTTTGATGTAAATCATAGTATCATCATCATGTCTATGATTTACATGAAAATTTTGTATTGAATGACATTATGTGTAAACACATTTTAATAATTAGTTTTCGATAAAGAATTGATTATTTATTGGTTATTTTGAAACACCGTGTATATCAATGATGTCTTGCACTAGCAGTGACCAATTTCCAGTCACAATCCTGGTAAAGTACAAGCTACTATTATGGTTACAAAAACCTTTTGTTTCACATTTTTAGAAATCTCATTCTGAAAATATTGGAGTCGCGGTAGATAGTATTGGCTCTTATTAAACTGGTGTATTATCTATCTTTATATAAATCTTCACAACTTGTGGCAATTTTAACTTACTTTTTTCACATGTTTTTTTATAGTTGCACACTGTACATTATAATTAGAAAACAAGACTTACATTGAATTAAAATTCAAATCAATATAATTATGCCTATGTTTGTTGAATGCATTCACATTATAACAGCTTTGATTGTAAACTATTTGGTGATGGTGAAACAAGTTATATATTAATTGTGTAGTAAGACCATAACGATGATGTCATTAATAAACTATAACAACAAGTTGTGAAGATACATGAAATTTCAGAGTGCTCACTTCAGGGAACAACCACAATCATTGTGATAGTTTTATATTTAACTTCAAGTTACACAGTACTTCACATTTATGTGAACTGAACACTCAAAATTATGAAAGGTGTGCACACAAAGTTATGATGTCGTCATAGCTACAAATGTAACATTGTATAAAAAGTACTTAATAGGAAAATGAATGTCATTTAATGTGTATAGAAGGCATTGTAATTAAAATGACAACACTATTCTATATTGTGTATACAACTATATTGTGTGCACGTTTTTGATGAATTTCAAAATTGAAATTTTAACACAAATTTTTTATACATAGATTTTCTACCTTGTATAGTATATAGGATAAGTTACATTATAATTGTATATTTTTAGGTAGACTTATTAATAGGTTTGTAAATGGCATCGAGTTCTGTTTGTGTTATAAATTCTAATTAGGTATGAGGGGAGACCAAAAAGTGATATTAAATTTTAAATACTTTACTGTGAAGTTGGTAGGTCTTCTCTGGAGTTTACTATTCATTGCTGACGTATCACATTCTTATTTCAAAATGCAATAAACTTGAGACGAAGACCGTAATCATTAGTTAAGTCATTGACGAGGGAAGTTCAGATTTTAACACAAATAATTCTTGTATGCCCTAATTGTGACTGAGGTGCATGTTATGTTTTCATAGTTATTTCAATAACAAATCTTGTTTTGGCTGTAATGCCACATAGATTATGAAATTTTTGGTGGATAGTATAGATTTTGTCTAGGTGTATGAATTATTATATACATTTATTACTGAAAGCAAAACCATATGCTGCAGGAAAATAATTTCAAAAATGTTTGTACTGTGCTAGTCCTGCATTGTGTCCAGTATAGGATAACAACTGTAAATTCGTCTTTATTTTTGTATTAACTCAAATCTTGCAATGTATCTTGCATCATCTAAGCAGTGAGAACTGCAAAAAATATAAAAAGGATAAGTTTTTAAATATATGAGTCTGTCTGGCAAACATTTTAAGAAGTGGTTCAGGCCATCAAGCTGAATAACTTTCACTCTGGGATCGAATCTGACATCGCGAAAATCCCACTCACCTGTTCCATACAAAACTTCAAGACTTTCTCATACAAAGCGAATGGGGCAACTGATTTTTTCTCCCGATTTTCGGGTTGGTTCTATTGTTCACTATGATAGTCTGAAGAACCCATTTAAATATTGCTGCATCAAAATTAACACTACAATTAATTTTTTTAGTTACCTTATGTTTCAGTCATAATTGGATAATTTAATTATGCATTTGTTGGTAAAATATCAACTATTTTGGCCAACTGTGATAAAATGATTAGGGATAAGTCATACATTTTGATTTATTATTGAAATAACTGTGTGTTGTGTGAAACCATTATAGGGTAAGTTAAATAATCGAGGATTGTGATATAGAATAATCATGGTATTACAAGCCTTACCCCATTCATGAAACATGATACAGGAGAATGTATAGTGTTTGTAAGAGATTTTTTGATACCTGATATCGGGAACTAGATTATTATAAACTTAGACCAATTAAAAATTTTAAAAAATTGACAAGAAGCAGCAGTAACTCAGCCAAACTGTACCACAAATGTGTATAACATGTACATATAAACTTCTTTCGGATATTTTCTAGAATGGCAACAGATTATATACATACCTGAACTTCAACATTTACATTTTTTCTGGTCTGTGTTTAGCTGTGTTAATTTCTGACCAACTCATGTTCACTGTTAGCTGTTTAAACTAGTGAGACTATTCATTAATGATAATAAATAATCATCGATTTTTTTGTCTGTGCATATGCATTACTGTGAATATCCGATATTAGTGAATGTTGAGATACATTGGCATAATATATCAACAATAACCAATTTTGATTGTTACTAAAATCGAAAATACACCAGTTAATGTTAACATACACAGAGGTGATACAGTGAATGTTAGATTCAGCGATTTTCAAATTGTGTGAACGTTTAGTCTTTTTTCGAAAAACTAGGTTAGGTTTAGTGTTGCCATCCGTCCGGATAAAGCCGGACAGTGTTAGGTTTTTGACCTCTCGTCCGGCCAAATTTGAGAGCATCCGGCCCGTCCGGCTTTTGTTAGGCTTTTAATACTATCATTCAATCATCTTTAGTAAGTAGTGAACGAGCGCGAGACGAGATTGGCTTATTTGCTCACAACTGTGTGTTTCATTAATTTTTTTTTATCAATAATCCCTTTTTTTGGTATTCAAAAGTCCGGCTTTTAAATATGTGATTTATCTGATATTTTTCTTAATGTCCGGCTTTGGGACCCAAAAGTCTGGCCTTTTTGATAGGTAAGTCCGGCTTTTTGATTTTGAGAGATGGCAACGCTAGTTAGGTTAGACATTGTGATCATATCACCACATACAGCAGAACATCAAACTGCCTGTAGCATGCCATACACTAGCATGCAACAAACGCTAGAGACTGCTCATAATGAACATTTATCAGGTTATCATGGTCGATGATAACAGTCACTGGTGACCGAAATCGTCATGATATACCTATTTATTTATTTATTTATTCAAAATGACTTGCAGGCTTACAGAATATTCCAAACCGCCAGTAAGTCTAGTCAATGCAATTAGTTATTACAACAGCAAGAAATACAATATCAAATATAATTGATAGGTAACAATTTTGGAATAAAAAAGCTAACTACACATAACAGATATTATACGATTGATGTCAAATTAGGATTAAAATAATAATAATAATGTTATATATGTCAAATTACATCGGAATATAGAATTAAATGTCAAATAGAAACAAAAAAAAAATAGTAATTTACAGAGATGTCGAAAAATGTCCAGCCCATCTATATGCCCAGCTTGCATAATTAGTTAATATAATATGATATTATATAATATTAACCTTGGTAATTGTTAATAGAGACCAGAGTATCTTAACATACACTGCGCTTCGGACATTCACAGTAACACATACATAGCATAAAATCTTGTTGAGTGGGTCAGCTATTAAGACAAATGTATTTTTAATAAAAGAGACCTATAAGATATTTAGATTGATGAAGGATTTTGTTACAATTTCATGTTTTAAGGAATGCGACGATATGAAATTGACTGATAAATAACTCGAGTTTAAAATAATAGTTCATCACAGTTGACTTGTCTAGAAAAAAGCTGTGTACCGTCAATAGAATTCAGTGCGGCGTACCAACTAGATAAATTATTGTGACTGATAATTAGGTATCTAAAATACTAGAATAACTATAGACAAAATGTATAGTAACGTTATCTAAGTATAAAAACTTATGACAAAATGCCCCTGTGATTTTGTTCAGGCGGACAAAATATAATCAAAGTGGGTGAATAGGCAAATAATGTCGTTACAATCGCTAGCGGGAAATTTTTATATGTAAAAAATAATTACTATCCTTACTTTATACACGTGTTGTGTATATATTGGTTCATGTTTTATGAACAAATTTTAGTGCCAATTAACATATTTATATGCTTTTTCGTTTGTGTTACGCGGCTTTTCGTTTGTTTATTACCTAAACTGTTTAGATTGCATGTGTTCTAAAAATTTTGCTATTCTCATTTAATATTTTTGAACCTCTTACTGCCTAAGAGAGAATTAGCTCCATAATGGTAAGGTTATTATATGTTTGCCACAATATATATGTCAATTGCACTATACATAGCGTGTGGAGTGGAGTTTTAAAACCTGTCTAGTATGGGCTTAGGAAGTGCTCGAAAGCTATGGTCGTTTTATTTATTGAAGACTACAGCGCCGGTTAGTTGAAGCTGACGTTGTAGTCCTCAGAGCAAAAAAGGTGATCTTATTTTATTCGAAAGTTTTTGAGACCCGTTCTAGGCATAATTTAATATATAATTTTGTCATTGAGATGTTTATCCTAACTCCGGCCATCTTAGTATAGATATAAATCTCTTATTTTTATTAATTAGTTTATACTCGAAACGCTTTTGGATTATACATGAAAATAATATTCATATCGTTATTTCCTGCATTGACTATTTTCAATATTATGAAATCAGATGTTTACATATAATACCACTTGAATAATTTAAGTCCCGCGAATAACTGAACTTTTGTTTGAGACTTGCAAATTTAAGGTGTGTGTGTATGTAATGCAATCATTACATAAAGTTGTACCTAACGATCTTCCTGGAGCATATTTTTATGTTTTTCACAAAGATCTACCAATGACATGTAATTTCTCTGTGTTGATTTATAAGAAATAGGTATTTTTAGTTCGTAAATTTATATTTTAACCGGAAATTGAAACTATTAAAATTGTTAAAAATATTCGTTGTTTTTTTAGTCTTCGATTCAAATTCAAATTCAAATTCAAAAATCTTTATTCAACTTAGGCCTTTACAGGCACTTATTGACGTCAAAACAAAGCAAAACATTCTAATTTAAAGGAAACATAAATTTAACCTTGTATGTGCATACATCCTGAATATACCTACTCAAGATGTCTGCAAATACAAGTAGTAAAGAAAAAAAAAAAAAGTTGATTTGTTAGTAATGTGTCTTAAGAAGTTAGTATTGTGATTGATATTTTTTTATTTGCGACGATAAATTTTGAAATTAGTCAATGATGACTAATATTTATTTTATACAGTTGTTTTTATATTGGTTTATTGTAATCATGAATATTACCTACTGTAGCATTTCTAGATTTTTTTTATTTGTTTGTGCGGTGACTGATTTGGAGTCGCCGCTCCCTCCTCCCGCGGAGAACTTGACACAAAACCTTTTTTAAATGAAACATCACTTTCCGGATCTACTGCCATGTACGTATTTGGGTTTTAAACATTTTAATTGTTTAGCCCAATGTTCCGACTGTGATGCAAATAAATCCCAAGGAACCATGGACACCGTGAGCTTAGTTTGCGTAGAAGGACCACACAAAAATACACAGACGTATAAAGGGAAGCAGACAACATAATTTTTCTCACACATTTGTCATAAGTCACATATGTCACATTTGTAATGTATATCGTTTTTACTTTCACTCCAAAGTGACATGTCTATTTCTGTCTTTCGTCTATGGCGATACTAACGCACACATAAACGTTTCCGAAGCCGTGGCAGACGCCACGTGGACGCCATGTTTAGCTTTGTCAAAATAAGAGAAATGACGTCATGACATTGTGTTATAATGTTTTGTTTTGTGATTATAAATAAAAATAACTGCTAATCGGACAAGAACAATGGTAAAGTGCTGTGCCCCGAAGTGTTCTAACGCATCATATAATTAAACTCCAGAAATATTAAATTAATATACGTAATGTTTACGTACGTGCGTAATGTTTACATGTGGTTTTTGAACGATACGTTTAGTCTGCTTCCCTTTATACGTCTGTGTAAAAATATGATATGTATGTCGGTAGTAAAACAATAAGCCTAACATTGATCTATGACACTCACCACAGAACACAGAAAGATGACGCACCACCTTTAGTCATCTCCTGACGACGAATTCTCAAAAGAGTTCGACACATTGAACTAAGTAATAAAAAAGTTTAAGACCTGAATATAAGCGATTAAATACAGAAAGTGTTTTTTCAAGGGCTAGATGCGGAGGGACAGACAGCAGAAAGTTCAGACAGCAGGTTCCGCCCGCATAATGTACAACTCTGAGAAATGAGACGTATGCCCGGAATGTGGCCCCCTCCGCATCTTATACGCCGCCCGCACTTCAAGCGGCTTTACATTTGGTTAAATTCAGAAAACCTCTAGACTAGAGGCCTCTACAATGTGTCAATTAACTTGCGCATAACCTGAATATAGTTTGTTCAGAATCTAGAAAAGAATTCATTCCACTAACAAAAAAAATTGAGTAGGTAGGTACTTAAGTATATATCCGAAATCAAATTTTCAACTACGCCGCTTTTTAGATTAACCTAGGTCTGTCATCTTTGCCGGCGGTGGTTGGGTAGATGGTGCGCGCTTTCTAGAAGGTTAACTCCCCTAAGCAATCAGGAAGGAATCTCACTCGGCCGATCGACAACCGGCCGGGATATATTACGTTAATCTACCTGGTCGCCCGTCTGGGGATCTCGTTTTTGTGTCAGTATAATAACTCACCGCTGGGCTTGTCCCCAGGGGGTGCGTTAAAGGTCCGTCATCTTTACCTCAGCGGCGCGACGGCTAAGCAGCAACATCGTATTTGCAGGCGCGCCAACATAGAGTTTCAAATTTGCAAGAAATGCAACAAAACAGAAATATGGACATTTCTTTGTAAATAATCCGCGAGAATTTCATTTATATACATATAGTTATAATGGAAATATGTTGGGTTGTCTGAGGCTTTGTGTGTGTGTGTTTTTACACTTGCCTAAATTCAATAAGGACTGAACTGAATTTTGCCAAAATGTAGCCGCTTTTCCGAGCTGTCACATGACTACCTACGGCACAAGGAGAGACCCGTGCCCAACAGTGGGTTGCGTATGTATGAGTTGAACAGGGGCGGATTCAGGATGTCATTTTAGGGGCTATCCTGACAAGGTCCATTTGGGCATATTGACAAGGTATATACTAGGGTTAAAATAACAAGTTATCAAAAAATAAAGGTTTTACCTACTGCCCTGATTTTTTTACAAAATAAAGTAACTGCGCCTTGTGTCACTATAATTTGAGTCGGAATTATTCCTGGTCGTTTGGGGAGGGGCATGGCCCCAATGTAGCCCCTGAATCCGCCAATGGGGTCGAAGTAATGACTATTAGTTGAAAGCGATAATGGAATAGAAATTGCAACATTTTTACGATTCTCTTGAACTCTGACGGCCTTAGAGGGAATTATTGCAACGACCGTTTTTCCTTCCTCGATAATGACAGAGGCAAAGAAAAACCAAGCGAGAATAAGTTTTTAGATGCAACACTGCTTTTATACATACCAGCCTACTGGCCTATTATGTGGACATACCAGCCTACTGGCGACCGCCCTTATATCCCTACATTTTTTGTAGTTATCTGTTGTCATAGGGGCCGACCAAGGAATGCAATAAGTATTGGCTCAAAATATTTTTTAAAGAATTAAGTATTTCTTTGGTTTTATTACCTAAGGTGAACATTCATACTTCACCTTGAGCGAAAACCAATTTGTGAGCGGAAACAAGAATCAATTATCTTGCATAGTGGCGTTTCATGTCCATAGATTGTCGTTCTGATAACTCGATGTGTCGCTGTGAACCGGTCTTATGAGTAAAATTATTTCATTAAAACGTCGGCTTGGAGTAATCTCTATAATACTAACAAATACTTAGTATCTCGGAATGCATAATAAACAAGTTTCAAAGTTGTTCCGTCGTCGGTCAGTCTACGTAAATTCTTGAGTTGGTTCACTAGTGTCGAGATGGCGGCTTTAGAACACTTGAGTGAGCGCGATAAGGCTGTTCTTAGGAGTATTTTCGACCCCACTGCAACTATAGGGGACGTTGTGGATAATGGGGACACTTTTGGAGATGAGGAAGGTGAGAAATTTTCAGTATTCAAGTAGGTATGCACTTTAACTCGCTTGTTTTTATTCACATCCATACTAATACTAATTATGAAGCTGAAGAGTTTGATTGTTTGTTTGGTTGAACGCGCTAATCTCAGTAACTACTGATCGAATTAAAAAATTATTTTTGTGTTCGATAGTCCATTTATCGAGGAAGGCTATATAACATCACGCTATGACTAATAGAAGCTGAGCATCAATGAAAAATGTTGCAAATACGGGAAAAAATATAGTTGCGATATTATGATCTCTGATCATAAGTGTACTCAGTGGTTACACCGTGTAACAAAACAGTGTAACCATGGGTCAAAAGCGAAAATAAGAAGTCGCACAGTGACAGCAGTTCTCTCTAGATTCTTAAATCTTGGGTAGGTAAATTGTGAATGCTTGGAACTTTTCGATGGACAAAACTAAGCAAGGAAGATGGTTTCAATCAAACGTTGTTAATGTCTTGATATATTATGATATCTTTGAAAAGGACTGAGGTTAACTAACGTGTAATAACATAATAATAAATCCAAAACAAATTTTACTATATTTCCTAATTTAAACTAATAACTAAGAAACGAGATCCATTTTCACTCAGAGATTTTAGGACAGCATGTTTTATTTCTTTAATTGTTAATAGTCTAGACTTTATTGTGAGTATAGAATTTTCGGAATTATTGTTTTTTATTAGTATGTATTAGAATTAGAATACGATTTAAAACTATGATAATAAGAAACTGAGCCAGTTGGTGAACCAGTATTAACCTTTTATAAACGTAAAACGAGAACGAGGTTAGAAACAAAGCAGGGTGCCTGATGGTAAGTTACTTCAGTCGCCTTTAGCGCATGTGGTTTTTGTGAGACTTGCAAATCTACAACCCTAAAAGAACCCCAATGTACGTTGCCCACTTGTGACATAGATGTATCAATCGGACGGAACACGTCGGCAAAAACCGCTGTTTGGCTGCAAAAATAGATAAGATCCAGGTAAGTACCCGCGCAGACGATCTGCTAATAAGTTGCAGCTGACTCGAAACTGGAACCGTTGCGATCGACCAATCAGACCCCCTAGACAAGATGCCTTTCGATAATCGCTAACGCAATCGCTAAATGGACAATATATGAGATTTGACAATTGCGCTCTAAGGGGGCAGAACGCCACATTATCACGTCATCGATCAGTTGAATGGCAATATACGCGCTCCGATTGGTCGACCGCAACGGTTTAGTTTCGATTCAGCTGTAACTTATTAGCAGAATTGGGCCTCGGCTCTGATGAGTCTTGCTGTGTTCTTCCCACTAGGTCCCTCGTTCGAAGACGTATATTTCCATGTAAGTGTGCCATCAGTGCAAGTTTTAGCTTACTCGCTTACTCTATCTATCATGGTAACATCGTTTTTTACGCAGTGCCTAAAGTAACCATCACAGGTAAAGAAATGGTATAAAGAAGTATTGATTATATTTATACATATAATCAAAGTAAAAAAGATTTGATTCAAGTGTTTTATCAAGTCATATTTAAACAAAGATTTTGATCTCTATGTATATTCTGCTTACTACTTTAGTACCTAGTGAACCAACCGGTGTTTCTTCAAGGTCATTGAGTAATATTATCGAAACAACTACATTAACCATTAACATTCCCTTAATTTTGCAAATTTGTCGTAACTATAGAGGTGAACACGGAGTCCCACCGGCAGTCGAGGTTGTTGTGTGCGCAAGGCGTGCAGCTGGCTGAGAGCGGGAGGCTGGACGAAGCCCTGCAGGTCCTCAGCGAGGGCGTAGAGGCGGCGCCGGACCGCGCCGCTGCCTACAACGACAGGGCTCAGCTTCTGCGACTTATGGAGAGAGATGACGGTATGGTACATACCTACATCGTTAAATCCTGGCAAATATAATGGTCGGTTTCAGTATTCTATCTCTGGATTTAGTTACAGCGATAGATATTTGACATTAGCTCCATTAAAATACGTCAAATTCTATCTCCGGGAAACAAATCCAGTTAGGATGTCGGATCGGAACCGATCGAGAGAGATAGTATGGATGCTACTGAAAGATATTCCTTATAAGGGAAAGAAATCTTAGTTAATTAGATTTTGTGTTTTATTTGACGCCAGTAAAGTGCCTTTAACGGTCTTGAATAAAAAAAATGAGTTTGTATAGGTTGGTATATACGGTAGGCAGGCGAAGGCAGGCATTCTCACAAGCAATGCCCGCCTAGTGACCCTGCCGCGGAGGCCTGCGTGCACGGTTGGTCCCGTGCACGCCGCCGTAAGGCCCTCCGTCTGGGGATTGCCCTGGTGTTCTCGGGCAATCCCCCCTTGGCGATAGCCCGACCAACATGGTCGGGCCTGCCCGAACGCGCTGGTAGTGGTAGTCGCATTGTGGACCCTACCATGCGCGCCCACAACGGCAGGGAGAACACAGGGGGGTTTTAGTGGGTCGGCCTGACACTCTGCCGGGCCAAGCCCACACACGCTCGCCGTCTCGCCAACGGCGGGTACGGTGCGGTTGCGCATTTCCTCCCAAAGAAAAAAAAAGTTGGTATATATACGGATGCGTTTCAAGATATGCCTAGGAATTTCATAATCTGACCTGACGAATTATTCGATCGGCCGACGACATACAGATAACTGCGATTTTGCCGTTTCTAATGTTGCTTATTGAAATTGTTTCCGCTTATGTAGCTCCGTTACACGGTAATATCACGGTAATATTTATAATTATTAATAAATAAAAATAAAAATAAAAAAAAATAAATATACCGGGTGATCAATCTAAATGGGTCAGTAGGGAGAAATCAGAAACAATGACAGAAAGCGAAATCTATTCTTAGGAACCATGGCGTCGATTTTAGATTTAATAATAATAATGGCATTTAAATTTTATTTAAGTTTCATACATAAGCGGGAAACGAACCTGTCAAAATCTCTTTAAAAAAATGTTATAAATTCTGCAAGTTTTTTCGTTGTTATTATTGATGGTGGATTCAATCGAATCATTTGTCTGAAGAGAGCACTTTGCATATCTTATCTGCATCGATATTATGCATTACAAATTGCGTATATTTAAAATTAGAACATTAAATTAAATAATTATCTTATTTTTGAGTTTTTTTTTCAATTATTTAAACAAGGTATCATTAAAAATGAGTTCCATGTGACTTATGATTCACACCATCAACAATAACAACGAAAAAAACTTGCAGAATTTATTACATTTTTTACAGAGATTTTGACCAGGTTCGATTAGGTACTGGTTATGTATGAGAGTTAATAAAATTTGAATGCCATTATTATTAATAAATCTAAAATCGACGCCATAGTTCCTAAAAACAGATTTCGTTAGCTCTCATAGTTTCTGACTTCTCCCTATTGACCCATTTGAATTGATCACCCTGTATACAGTATGTCGACTCGGCCCCTCTTTGAAAGTTATACCTACGTCCGCTGAGCATCGCTTGGTGCGTTGGCCCGCGAAAGGGCTGCACAGTGCACGCTTCCATAAATACCTTAATATTACGCTCACTAACACACCAACCGCGACCGACTGACGACGGATCGACCATGCAGTCCATTTGGCTCGTGGGTGCCCTGCGACGAACTACATTCGCTTCGCCCTTGTAGATGCAATCCGAGTGCGATCCCAGATCGAGGCGCGTAGCCATACATAACGCGTGTTTCGACCGTTTCAATGAAGTCGGTCTACTGTATAACACGGTAATATATTATTACCGTGGCTTCGATAACAAGTGGTGTAATTAAACACAGATGATGATGAAACACAGATGCGATGGCGGACCTGGAGCGCGCGATCCAGCTGACGGAGGGCGCCGGGGGCCGCGCGCGCGCCCTGGCGCTGTGCCAGCGCGGCGTGTTGCTGCGCCGGCGCGGCGCTGACGATGCGGCGCGCGAGGCCTTCTCAAGGGCCGCCGAACTTGGCAGCGGGTTTGCCAAGAAGCAGGTAGGGCCCGTTACTCGATAGGTTTTGCCATACATCTATCTATCTTCTATACTAATATAAAGAGGAAAGATTTGATTGTTTGTTTGTTTGTTTGTATTGAATAGGCTTCGAAAGTACTGAACCGATTTTGATGAAAGTTGGTATAGGGATAGTTCGAGACCAGGGGAAGGACATAGGGTAATTTTCCTACGGGAAAATATAAAATTCCCACAGGAAAATAAAAATAACGCGGACGAAGTCGCGAGCGGAAAGCTAGTTTTACATAGATTAATTAGATGAATCCTTAATGTGATGACTGATGTTTGCATGACGTATTCTTTCAATCCATCAGTCCTCATCAGTCATGAGTGATTCAATTGATTGACGCTTACATGAGGAAAGCCTTACCGCTTGGCACAGACAACGGCGGCGACACGACTTACGAGGCGACCCGAAAAACAATTTAATCGTGAATCGTGTATTCGGGACGGCTACAAAGCAAAATATGGCTGAAGTATTCGTGCTCGGCGGTTTAGCTGATGGTTTTTGAGCCCGCCTGGCTAGCTACCGCCGTCATACAATCATAAGTTGTCGGCATAATACATATAATGTTTATGACATTGTTGTGTTCTGATATTCCGTTGTAGAGGAATCCAGGTAAAACCCGCTTTCATATTTGGCCTTATCGTCACTACCAGCTCTTACTATCAGGTGATATGAAAGCTATAAGACCTTTTCTGTCGTAATTAACGAAAATAAAAAAGGCCACTGTGCTGTACCGCATCATGTGGCTTGGTAGATCCCCTTACCATTATCGCGTAAAACAGTATTACAACCACAGTGGGAGCGAGACGGCAGTATACGGCAATAGCGGTGTCAAGGGACATTTCATGAAGCCCATAATATGTGAAATTGAAATTATTTACATTTTCACACCTGCTACTTCCCTTCACGTGGACTGCTGTTATTCACACTCTATCTATAAATTCGTAGATCATTCGCACTTTGCACTTAAGATATTCAAATGTTTGGTTTTTAAAAATGTCACGAATTTTTACATTGTCAGTCCTGCTCAAGTATAAGGCAAAAAATTGATACTGGGGCGCGTTCAGAGCCTTCGCGCGAAGTACAACTTTTCGCTCTAACCCCGTTCAATGCCTTCGAGCGTGACAACCGGGTAAAACAACCGGCCCGTTCAAGACCTTCAAGACCAAGAGTGTCGGCGCGAGTTACAACCGAACAACCATCGAATTTGATGGATGTAAAACGCTCTGACGTTTATTACTGAAATACTCTTACGTAATTGGATGATATTGGCGACCATATTCTATAATGTCATCTACTAGAAAAAGAGGGAAATAAAAAATCATGTAAAAAGGGAGATGAAAGATTTGGTTGCTGCAATCCGTTCAACGCCTCTGAGCGAGTTAAAAAACAACCGGACAACTACACCCAAAGGCTCTGAACGCGGCTCTGAACGCGCCTCTGCTGTATGTCGTTAATTATTAACCGACTTCAAGAAAGGAGGAGGTTATGTAATTTTTTTTTTGTGATGAGAAAAATCCATTTCATTTTGAGACTGAATGCTTTTATAGTTTGTTCCATTATAGATTGACTTATAGATTCTGCGGTTCAAAACGTATTACAATACTTACATTGTTAGAATTGTTTAAGTTTTCTACAAATCACTAAATTATTTTGAAATTGTTACATTTACCTTCCAGGTTGTGGAACTAAATCCATATGCGGCGCTCTGCAACAAAATGCTGAGCCAAGTGATGCGAGGGGAAAAGGATATAAAATTGTGATTTTGTAAAATAAGAAGATACATGCAGCATAAGAAATAAATAGAGGAGGGGAGGGGGGAGCATTTTCTACGTCAAAACTCCGCCCAAAAAGATCATTTCCATGCTGAAAAACAGTTGTCGCTGTGAACATTTTATAGTTTCACTACTTTTATATAGTAGGCAACATATGTTTAGTATAATCATATTTTGATCTGTTTTAATATTAGGCACATAACACATTGCACCGGACACCGCTCCGGTGTGCGGCGCTGCGGTTTTTAATTTTGACTGAAGAATCTTAATTTGTATACAAAAACCGCAGGGTATAACACACTCGCACCGCATCACCGTGCGGTTGTGCGGCGCGCGCGACGGCACCGCACTCCCGGACGGTGATGCGGTGCGGTCCGCGGGGTATGCCACACTGAGCCGCAGTATCGTACGGATTTTTGCGTAGAAAGGACGTGCATACGCGTAATAGATCTCGACATAGATAATGCGGCGATGCGGGGCGTCGTGCACCGCAGCTCCGGACGGTGATACGGAGCAAACCGTACGGTGGCACGGTTCCGTGTCGCCGCAGCCGCATGCGGTTTTCGTCCCTCCGTACACCGCAGCGGTGTCCGGTGCAATGTGTTATGCGCCTTAAGTGTAAAATTTGTACATTGTTATCCAGTTTTGTATAAACTCGTTCTATAAATTCTGACATTTTTCATTCCGAATTTATTAAAAAATGTTGTTAAATATAAATGACGACACGTTTTGCGCAGAGGTCGAGTGATCACCTACTGCGCAACGGGTCGCGGGTTCGATTCCCGTACGGGACAAATGTTTTGTATGGCCTACAGAAATTTGTTCCGGTCTGGGCGTATTTATTTATTTTATTTATTTATTTATTTATTTATTCTTCATGTACTGTGTACAAAGGCGGACGTTTTTTATAAAAAACAAAAACGAGGCGACGTTTTTTTTTATGAAAAAAACAAAAAAAAACAAATAGGAAATTTCTCCAAATAAAATATCCAGTGTGATATATACTTATAAATACCGTTCAGTGTCTGCTGGATGCAACAGTTTTTTCAGGTTGAGCATTCATAGAATATCTCTAAAATACAACTCAACCTATATCTGACAACGCAACTGATCGTAAAAATTGACTTGTAAAAGCCGTTACACACATGCATAACGTAACAAAATTCCTATAGTATGGACGCGGACGCCTAACGCGTTGTCGGAATGTCAGTTAAATTGTTTGTCTTCTGTCTTCCTACCGTCCATACCCAGTACTCAACAGACTGACAACATTCGCGCATATGCCGGGAACATTACATACCTACTTACCTAGATAAGTAATGTTTGGTTCGGACGCGTGGGGCGTCAACACTTATGAAATGCCCGTTTCATATTGCATTACACGTTGCGTCGCTTAAGTCTGTACCGGGCACAACAATAAATATGAAAGGGATTATAAATAAAACTCAAACATCTAATGGATTAGAAATTTATATTATTGAATACAATCGACATTTACATTCGAGAAAAACTGGCGGAAATGGCAGACACCGCCCGCAATAGAAAATGTCAATGTAAATGTTTTGAAAAAACGACGAAACATTATACTACTCTATCGAATAATAGAATATGCAATTTAATCTCATTAGTATGATCATGTGCAGACATTTTTTTTCCTTAATACAGATAATAAAGGAGCTTTGGTTGAAATATTTGTTCACACAACTAGGTTATAAATTTCAAAAAAATATTATTAATAATCCGTAATACTAGTTATAATAATAGGCGAGAGACGAGTAAGTATTTAAAGTGCACTTGGAAATTTGCGGATCGTGGGGACGGGTTTCTATGGAAAATGTCATATGAGTAGATACGTCCTTTGGCACATTGTAACATACTGTATAGAAAATCAGTACTTTCAGTAACTAAATGTAATAAAATGTTATAGATTAGAGTATAATAATGTCCTCAGATTATAGAAACCCATCCCGCAATCCGTGAGATTATCACAGAGCTAGTTTGCTATGTGAATTGACTTCAAACTAAATAAAGATTGACTGCGGGAACTAATGATAATGGAATATAATGCAAGAGTAGAACTTTATTGCGTTACTGATGCGTTTATGTTACATTTGAAAAATGGATGTTACATTGTATCTATCTGTCAAACCAATGGATGCATTGTAACATAAACGTACAAATTAAACATGACTTTAATTTTGTGACAGGTGAAGGTCAGCAAATATACCAGTATTTTTATGACGTTTCCTTTAGTCCCCCATAATTTGATGTTGATTACTTTTTATTTTTATTTTCTATACCCAATATTGTTTCCAAAAACAAATACTTACATTATTAATGTTTCGGCACATAACATTAAAACGAAACTTTAGTCATTGTCAGTGCTTTGAAGTCCTGAAGCACTAAAGGAGAAAAGTTCTTGTGGACACAAGAAAAGTAAGGAAGGGGTGCTATGTAAGTAAAAATCTGATTAAATAATATATTATACACATTACTGGCGTATATTTTAATTTAATGGATTAAAAAAGTTGCGTCAATTGTAATGTATAACATGATTTTCATTAAATACCTCAAAAAACTTCACGATAAAGATTACTTTGACTTTGACTAGTTTCGCTCGCACCAGTAATGCGTACAATGACAATAAAACGTTGGTAACTACACAATTGAAACGGTATCATCATATCATAATATTCAATAGAATACGCCTAATTAGTTAAATGGAAAAATATTTACAAATATATTTTGGCACAGGTGCATGTTGGTGCGACCAGCGACATGGCCGCTGAAAAATTTTTAAATATCAAATTCATTAGTTAGTAAGTAAAACACTTCAATAGAACACGACAAAACCTGCACCAACTACGGGCTTAAGCTAACAGGTGAATTAGGCCTATGTTCGAGTGAGTTTCTCAACAAAATACTACATTAGCTCTTTCTCTAAAACGTGAGAAGTTTAAGTGTGGCATCGCTGTAGCCTCTAAGGGAACAGTATCAGTGAATTGTGGCTCTCAAGACACAGTCTGTCCCCAGAGAGACTACAGCGTCGCCTGCGCTTAAAAAGCCTTCTGCTTGGTGTGTCACTTATGTATAGCGAGTCGTACATAACACAATCAGATCTTCTCGTTCGGATACGCCAGAAGCATCAGCATCAAAATTTGCTTCCGACATTCCGTTACAATCCACCCCGAACCATCTTCAATTGCGACACTGTAATCCATTTGCGACTAAAATTTATCTTATGTTACGTTATAATAATCGTATAATATATAATTAATAATAATTATAAGTAATCATTAAACTTGTCAAAAGTCGTTACATACCTCTACGTAATCTAATTACTATGTCACAACAACGCTAACCTCCGATAATATGATATTAAAATTTAACATTAATTTTATTACATAATATGAGTAAATGATCTCATCTAGTGTTCGCGAATGGTTTGCAATGCCAGCAATAATCCTCCCTTCCTGTCTGTATCGGACCATAGACTCGCAAAGTGCACACACCCGCCAATCCACGATTGCTTAGGAAATAAAAAAATTATTACTTTGGAGGAGCATTCTAAAGCTAACTACATTTATGATCTATGCTAAATAATACAAAGATACGTTAAGAACTAATTCTCACTGAAAAATTACCATATCTATCAGGTAATATCATAGAGAAAAGGCTTTTCATAGTTTTTCGACACACCGAATAATTTAAACCGCTTTAAAATAAAATAAATTTAAAGCCGGCGAACGAAAAGCGTTCTTCACGTTATTTCAAATCTAATGCTTCTTTTTATTAATACTCAAAACGGCAAATGTATGTCTATGCCTATTTACAAGTGAGATCTTAGTTACATAATATTATGGATTCTTAAAATACGCCGCTACAAGTTTTTGAAACTTTCATCTAAGTAGTACATAAACTTCTAACTGACCAAGTCATAGTAAAATTAATAATGTCGAAGGCGTAAGCTAGCAGACACTACAGATTATTATATTAGTGAAATAAATAGTTTCATAACTTTATCAGATTATAGGCATCGGGAATTAAAATTACATACTTATTTTATAGACTGCAGGCATTTGGTTTGTTGATAAATATAACCTTTTACTTAATAGCATGTTATGTGAATAAAAAATAATAATAATTGGATTCCGTAAAATTATGATTCATCCCAATATTTTTTTTCATAGTAAATAGCATTATGATCAAAAATTAAAAACATGGACTAAATCTGACATATCTGGAACTGAACTAAATCAGCAATCTATAACCGTATATATAAATAAATATAATCTATAACCATATAATATAATATACACAGTTGCAATACTATTTATCTTAAATTAATATAAATAATTTAACAAAAATTAAAGTTTGCACAATATATTATTATTGAGTATCATAGCCTGTGTTCGTGACTGTTGGCTAATTAACCTTATGTAAACTTTTTAATGACATCATTAAAAAAATACGTGCAGCTGTTCAAAGTGCAAAAGAGAAACTTCATTGGCGGCATGTATCACCTATAATAATATGCACTAATTAGGTAATCGTACATGCATATACATTCAAAAATATTCACGTACGTTCTTGAGACGAAAGTATAAGAATGTCACTTGACTTCATACTTGGAATGGACTTCCAATTCAGAAGGTACATTTAAAACACAACAGACATCAACTTTATAATCAAAGAAGAAATGGATTGCTTGAGGTGTCGGTAAGCGTAAAACTTGACAATGCGTGGGCTGATTCGATTAATTCTTTATTTTTTCAAGTATATGTTGGATTAGGAATGAAGATCATATGAAGACAAAAGCGGGCAAAATTGCCGGAAAAAACCGTCCAAACTTCGAAATTCGAAAACAAGAACTTTTGAGATCAATCCACGTCCATCGGGACATCAGTAAAGAATAGAGCAGGCCGGCGACAGAGGGCCTACCCTGATTCCGCCGCCCTAGCGCGGGTAGGAGAGGGACGCGGTTGGGTAGTGGGTACCGTGTCGCCTGCATTGCATTTAACGCCTGCGATGGTAGGGACAGCTAGGACACTAAAATCGCTCCCATGCCTCTGGCGGAGAGGAAAGTTCATACTATTCTACATTACAGGCATTACGGGATAGGCCGAGTGACCTACGCGTCAGCGCCCGGCGTATGCATATCGTATCCATGGCCGGAAGATGTTCCCGAGAGGTTTCCGTAGGAAGTTGCAGTCCAATGCCGTGGAGTACCCACCACACACCCTTGCCCCTTCCCAAGGCTTGGACGGTACGCAAACACATTCCCCTCGTTTAAAAATCGAACTATAGCGTCAAATTACAACAAACAAATACAATCTCTATTCAACCAAATTAAACCCCTGGGCGAGGATGAATCAGTCAGTGTAATTTTATCACATGTGATAATTTTATATAAAGAAAGAATAGTTAAAAATAATTAAAAATCAAACGCGTCGAAAGGTTGTGTTAAAACTATTAATTCATTTATTTTATTATCTCTGTTGAACAATTATGAAATGTCAAAGCAGACGACATTTTCACATGTAGACAGACATAGTTACTAGTCTGTGTAGGCAGACATAAGCGCTAGAACGCAACCGTTGCTTATTTGCACTTTATTAATGTGAAAATAACGACTTAATGTTATCACAATATTATTATTTATAATAGTGATTACAACGTAATGAAGTTTCCCTTTATGTACACACTTCTGTGAGTACTGGCTGTTACCAAATATCGATGTTTAATGATGTCATTAGGAATTTTTCGTGCGAATCTGTATGACAAATTCAAATGCAATTAGAACATGTTTAAAAGACATTAATACTACTATAAGCTACTCGCTAAGAACGTAATCAATGTTCCGATCTAGAGGTTTTTTTTCTTTAATGGCTTGCACGGCTTGTGCATCAGCAACAGACGCAACCTCGAAGTTGAGTGTACAACACAACGAAGGAGCGCAGCACGCAGAAATCAACGCCGATTTTGTCACTTAACTAAGGTTGTCCCGGAATGAGAGCATGTGTCCCGGGTCCCAGAATTAAGAAATATGTCCAAATATGGGCAGAGTTCATGAGGAAAGAGAATTTCGTTTATTTTGTCCATTCCTATTAGCAATGCCTTTTGCGAAAGAATTTTTACTTTATTGGGCAACTTATGGATTTAAAAAAATGCTTGAGGGACCCGATGGGCAAATATAAAAAAAATGTTTCAAAAATGGCTTTTTGTTTTTCGTCCCGGATTCGAAGCCAACAAATCTGGCAACCCTACACTCAACACATTGATTACGGTACGGACTTAGTGAGTAGCACTTCAGCTGGGGATCTTCGCAGGTTGCTATAAGGTACATACATTTTGCGTTACAAGCTTTTGGCGTGCTAGGGGTGGCGCTCGCGGCGTTCGCTACATTGACCCCGTCTCCAGCTGAGTTCAATCTAAGTCTACCGCTGACTCATTTCTAAAAATGGCTGACGTAGAATATTAGGGCAAGCAATAATTGGAACTCTTTTCTCATCTAGCTACGTCCTACTTAGATGAGAAAAGAGTTCCAACCCATTTTAAACTTTTGATGACTTTTTGACACAATATACGTCAATTTTGTTGTATTAATTATATTGTGGTTATAGGTACGTCGATTATTCTTTTCAGTGTACAATACTATTTGAGTACTAACGGCGTGGGTGTTTTGTTAATTTACGCATTGTCAACGTCACATCAGATCATCCAAAATAATCAGTGTCTTCAAACTATGTTATGTCTTCGAATCTTAAGAATCAATTGAAGACAACGGTTATTACCATTAACAGTATTTATAGTAAAAAGTATTTGAAATGAGCCAGCACAATTACCCTATGCGAATACTTACGTAACAATAATAATAACAAATCAATATTTATTTGCGATTCACCTTATACTGTTATCAAGTAAATAGTCATAAAATGTTTAGATGAATAACAAAGACCGAGCGAAACTAACACTACGATACTTACTTATTTATTTTATCAAGAGCAATAGCATACTCCACGTAGTACGATATAATTATAAAAATCAATTACATTAAAAAGAAATAACACCTAAAATTTGTCATTTATTACAATTAATTTTAGAATCAAATGCTTTCTCATTTAAGTTCACATCTTTTTAATCTAGCAAGAATGTTATACGACTTTTAAATGTTATTTATCAATTATTATATTAATATTATTTTAAATTAGTAAGGCTATTAGTAGATTGCAGGCAGCCTTTTCACCTTGTCCTAGAAAGATGGTGTCGTAAAATGCAACAGAAATGCGAGAGTGGAACAATTCGGAGCATGATTGACTCACATCGAGTTACGAAATTATTAATTAATAATAAATTAATTAATATTGATTAAGACAGTCAATAGATGAAAACCGTAAGCACAGCGGGAACAGGAAATCGTAAAGAACGAGTATGTAATAGCTGATCGACACCACCAAAAAAAAATGGCTGTCAAACCGTTAACAAACATAAATCTTAAAACACTTGTAATGAATTTATATTTTCTTTAATATGGTTTCATATTACTTATAAAAAGCTGAGTAAGATAAAATTTTGAATTTATCTCATCTGTTTCTCGCCAAATTAGTTCTGACGTGACGTAGATTAAAAATTTGTGACAGAGCAAAAAGCTTTGTCAACTGTCACGGTGGCGAGAAATACGTTCCGTTCCACTAAGACTTTTTTGGTTTCTAAAATATAAACACGTATAAACAACGTTTTGACAGCCAGCCTAGGACCACAATGGAATCGAATAAAACGTAGTCACACACATACACAAAACACACGTGCAAAGTGAAACACTCAAACAAGCTCATACAACAACATGATTAGATCATACACATCACAAATTGCAATCACGATAGAGTGAGACTATTAACGTAGGTATAACAAATCAACAATAGACAATGAAAACTTAATACAGACAAGTGTAACATCTAAATTATTAACCGACCGAACGAAAATCAGATCCACGTGCATGCACACATTCAATTGGTCGAAAGGATAACATTTAAGAAGTGATTCACTAACTAAAACGAATGTCGAGATTCAAAACGCGAGTTTATCAAAGGGCTGGAGAAACAGCGACAAAACCGAAGTAAGTAGGTATATTAACAGCGCCATCCACACGACACGACATCCATATATTCGATTATACATTTATATTGATATGTGACAATCGTGAGGAACAACGAAACGCGAGCCTTACCACAAAACGTTAGACACGTTCCAAGTCGGTCGTAGAAAAGGCCGCATGCTTTCAGTGCCGCCATCTTACAATCCATAGACTACGAGTCTTCTGGCGTCACTCTACGACCAACATAGAGAAAAGGAACATATCACAGAAACACGAACATCAAAACTTTCTAGCCTTGTCCTGTCTGTTACGTAAAGCAAACATTAAATTTCCTAACATCTCGCCATTGTAATAATTGTAGATATTACACGAAACTAACAACAACCGAATCACAGTGAAACACCTAAAAATGTATGAGCGACACCAATATTTAGGTACTAGGTTTTATCGAGTGGCCCCAACGTTATGATATTTATATTCTTCACACTAAACACGAGATAAATCGAGATTCACATAAAAACGCGCGAACGAAGCACCATCCGAGTGCAATACGCGATACAAGGCATGCGTTCAACACGGACGTGTTAGCAATAAAACAGTACAATTATAATTAGAGAGCCTCAAACGTAACGACGATATAACAACAAAGTATTGCTTGGCAAAAATTCGTTGAGACAAATTCTTCATTACTAAAAATAAATAGGTATAGATTATAAATATAGTGGTACAAGGATATTGTGACACGTAGTCAAAACCGGAACTAAGGCCGCCATCTTGGAAAATGTCAAATTCGCTTCGCTTGACTTTTGGCTAAAATGACAATCAAAATTTCAATCGCATTATTTGTCCCCCTTGTCAATGTCATTGAAGTGCCCATGACTATCCTTGTGCCACTAAACTATTGCACGGTAACTTAACATTCAAACATTAGTCATGTCGTATTGGATGGAGTAAAGAGGGGTGTAGTAAAAAATGTTTTTAACGCCGAATTCTTCCTCGCGACGATCGACTCCCACGTTCTCCTTTCGAATATTCCAAATAGTTCCAGAAACAAAGCTTTCAGTCGTGGATGAGCGAGACAGCGAATAACCAGCGTCGCGAGTAATAGAGACAGTCGATAGGTGAAAGAGTTTCCCGCGCCCCGCAGCTGGAGCGACGTTGAGGTACTAAGTCAGCTTCTATAGTTTTAGAAGAATGATTCAAGCCTGTAACAAATAAAAATCGATTTAATGAAGAGTTGGGTTTATGGTAATGGATTTTATGGTTATCTAATTGACATCAACAAGTTCCTGTGAATTAAGTCGAAAAATCTTTATTCATTTTTTAACAGACTTCACAAAAAGGAGGATGTTATCAATTCGTCTGTATGTTTTTTTTAAATATGGCGATGGGATCCCAGGTAAATCGAGTGAAACCCTTAAATGGTATAGGCACGTCCAATTAGTATTATATTTTTTCTGAAACTATTCAGGTATTTGCGTCTGGTAGTCATAAGCCGAGCTGCCATTGAGAGCGCCTTAAGCCACTCTCAGCTAATATCCGAGCTGCCATTAAGTTTGCATCGAATTGTACCGTACCGAGACTTTGGCTGTCCTGTTACCTTCGTTGATAATGACAATAGATACTTTATCTTTTTTAAAAAACTCTCTGGCCATTATTAGCATGTTCCTATGTTTTTTTAATTAAGTTAAACATTAAAAAAGATTCAAACGTCCAAAAACCTAAAAAATCCGTCAGATATTCTGCTGTATTCCTGCGATCAAATTTGATGAGTTTATATGAAAAAAAAAGCAAAACCAGTCGAAGATTTTTCAAATTTTAATGCAAAAAGTAATTAAATCGATCTAGTTTAAAAGGAGAAAACAGGGGACTACGAAACGTCTATTTAGTGTACTTTTCATAGATTCGTTCTTCGGTGTGAGCTGCAGTTGTCCTTATCGCGCTCTACTCAGTCAGTTGACGCGTGAGAGCAACTCATTTTACAAATACCTATTCTTCAATTCTTTCGACCTTACCTTTCCTCTTAAAACCTTTCCTCAAATCACGTACGTACCTTTACCGTTCAGACGTGCTGCACATACTCCGGGTTGAGGAAAGAGAAGCCCATGAACTCGGTCTGGTCCAGGTTCATCATGAACAGCTTGTCGGTGGGCGTCAGCTCCGTCTTCTCCTGCGTGAACTGCTTGTCGAAGTTCGACACGTCCTTGCGGTGTTTCTGTGCAAAGACAATAGCAATGTTAGATGTCAAGTGCAGTAGTAGATGGCAACCCGTAAAAGTATTATTTTATTTTTATGTAGCTATCAGTCCCATAAGAGACAGGTGATTGATATTTTATCTCATCAATATAGCAGACAGTAATCACACTTAACATATTTTCCCATTATTTGGTTTACTATCATATAATCCTTAAAAAGACGTACTTACACACCATCATTTTTTTTACTATTTATTTACAGACAAATATTATATTTTATATTATTGTTGCGGCCAGTGCAACAATAATACTACTAGCGGATTTCACACTATTTGAAAAATTACATACACAAAATGTAACCATCACCGTTGGGTTTACAATAAACAATTGTATTTTAATTCTAATGTATTTACGTAAAACAGAATTGTAAGCTTGTTTGTGGTTCAACAATAAATAATAAAAAAAACCGTACTCATTCATGAGTACGGGTTGCGATATCCAAAACTCTGTTCGATTTCACCAACCTTTTCTTAGCTTAGGAAACTGCAAAGAAGTATACTGTCAGTTTTGTCTTTAATAAAATGAATCTTGCCAACGTCACCAATCTTGTCCTAGTTTAGGATACTCTTAGGTGGCATGCTGACACCATCTAAGAGTATCCTAAACTAGGACAAGATTGGTGACGTTGGCCATGAGTATCGCTTTTTTAACGGACGACGTCCGAAAAGCGCTTGTGCGAATGAGCACGAAACAAGCACGAACCACTAAGTTACCTATGGCACAGATAATATAATACTACAGTATAGATGCCTCATCCCATACAATGAAATGGTCCCTACTTAAGTCGGGCAATTCTTCGAGCTGTTTTATTTCACCATTTCACCGCGAGATGACGCAACTAAAACGCCACTGACAATTCTGAGCAAGCTCGGGCCATCGAACCTTTGCTACATTGGGCTCAGTAGTTCTCGCACGCACTCAACAGATGGCACTTTAATTAAACTCCTGCTATGCTTATGATTTTTTTAACAAATTCATATTTATGCTTCGTTTAGTTCATTACAATGACTTATGCGTAAATAGATCTTATAAAACATCATACGCTTACGGTACGCTAAATGTGTTACAATTTGGTAAAAAAGTGACGTATAAATCCATGTTATACCTAAGGGGTTGTTCCGCCATGGATTGGATTTATGTCATACATTTTATATACCTACGTTTGATATTTAAGATGTAAAGTAAATATATCATTGGAGATAAGTCATTTTGGTAGTGGGTACTTTCTATTATCACAAGGTTATCATCTGTAACTTCAAATTCAAAAAACTGGTTAAGAATAAAGCAAACTTGCAAATTTTTCATATGTGACCTTTTTTTATCCCGCCCAAGACGATTTCTTTTTCACTATGCGACCAAACTCGAAATCGCGGAAAAAAATCAGCTGTTCCATACATTTAGGTGTGGATGTTGAACATTTGTATGGAACAGCTGATTTTTTTCCGCGATTTCAAGATTGGTCCCATAGTAAAAGAATTTCATTTTGCTTGTCTGAACAAGGACACAAAATTTGGCTCCTGCTGGAAAAATGACCCGGTATGTATACAAACTTACCTATAAAAAACTAAGCAATTTAATTTCAAATTTTATTATATAAAATATAATTGAGAAATTAAATTGCAAAATTTATATGCTTATAGCCGGCTGAAATTAATTTATTCGACTGTTTTATCAAATTCCGAAATTATATAATTTAGTACTATTTTTAAACAAATTTTTTCCTTGTTCTTTGTTACCAGTTATAATTTTCTATTTCATTTTAAAGAATGTTGTTATTAATTCTGTGATAAAAAATCATAAAAACATAACATGCATTACGCGGGTTCGAACCGCAGACCTCTAGCGGTATAGCGCAATAATTCCGCAGTATATCCTCATGAGCCATCCGTTCGCTTAGATTTGATGTTGAAATTTCGAATCTTTTATTTAAATTGTGACGTGTACGTGTACTGTCAATCTATATATCTTTTTATATATACAATTCTCGTGTCACAGTGTTTTTTACCGAACTCGATCGTAACGGCTTAACCGATCTTTATGAATTTTTTTGTGTATGTTCGGTAGGTGTGAGAATAGGTCGTAAACTAGGTAATTTTTATTATGGCGAAACGTAGTTCGCCAGCACAGCTAGTACCTATATTATAAAAAGAGAAGTTCTCGTCTATAGACGCACGCACAGCCGTAACCGCTAATGGTAGAAACGTGAATTTTGGACAGTTGTTTTAATTCAAAATTTAAGAAAATTTAACCCTGAGGGATGAAATAGGGGTTGCAAGCTTGTATGGATTTTTTTAAAATAAGCAACGATTTTGATAAACCTGGAGAATCATGCTCTTAAAAACATTTCATTGAACACGTGTTTCATGGTTTATTGGAATTCACCCCCTTATTGTGCAAGTTAGGGGTTGAAAAATTCTATGACGCCATTACTATTATAATTCTGTCAATAAAATATGTAAAAAATAATTTAACTCAATGCTATGTATGCTAGTTCGTAAGGTCTGTGACCTTACGAACTAGCATACATAAATAGTGCCATCTATGAGTGAGCAGTATGTAATCAAATAGTCAAAGCAGACATTGCGTGCTTCTTTGAGCTATGCTTTTGAGAGATACATTGAAGTTCACATAATTTGTCGCTAGGAGTGCTAAAAATTTATAAAAAGAGATGTTAAACCGTTCTAGCATGACTTAAAAACGTATTTTGATACTTCCCACGTGCTAAGTGATTTTTTTAAATATAATCAATATTTTTCTGAACCGCCTTGTTGACTTTTACTAAATTAAAAAAAAAGTCATTACAAAAATCGATTAAAGTAGCGCCATCTGTTGATGCTTTCATGGAATTATTTTACTTTTGTTCGTGATGGGTCCCCGTGCCTATGGTTATCGTAATTGTATTATTTGTATGAAAACTACAGCAGCGTCGCTACGGCTGTGTAAAGAACTAAATGCTATTGAAATGGTAATGGTATAGTTAACAAGAGCTAAGTATAAGAATCTTCAGCACGAACTCACTTTTGACATGTCGTATTGTTTTATTCGACAGCTAACTATCGTTATATCTCTCACCGACTACTTCACAGTGAGAGATATTAGATTTTACTATCGTTACGTTACGAGCTCACGATAGTCTTACGATAATGTTTCTAGCCATGAACCAAATACAAAGAGGAGATGTTATAAGCATCTAGGTCCAGCTCCTAACACCAGAGTCCTGACGTCACGCATTTTTAGTTTTAGCTACTTAACGCCAGAGGCGCTGACATCAGTCGATCTTTTTATCTGTCGGATTAGTACGTCGTACGCTCTTCTTTTATTTTAGTTTTAAATTACCTAAATACAAAATGAAATGTTGTATTCTATCGTGCAAAAGTTACACAGACGACAGAAACAAAGTGAACGAAAAAAAAATCTCTTTCCATTTGTAAGTACATTAAACAAGCATTATTAATTTATTACTTGACGTATTGCTTCTAGAATGTTCGACGCCACATGGACGCTTCTGTAACGTAAAACGTAGGATGTATTAAGGGCGAAAACAAAACACGTGAATTAATATAACGATTTTTATTTTTAGATTATATTGACACAGCACCTAATAAATTATCATTCTCCTACGAATGTATCTTTTAACATAATTATCTTTCTCCTACGAATGTATCTTTTACTGCCACCTAGTAATGTATAGCGGAACTTTTATGTTAACGTCAATAATGCTGGCATTTTAGTCTGTACTAGCACTGCTGCCACCTAGTAATGTATAGCAGAACTTTTATGTTAACGTCAATAATGCAGGCATTTTAGTAATTCTACTCGCTACAAGGTGACAGTGGCGTCGCGCACCCTCCCCCCGCACCCCGATTTCCGGCTTCACTTGATTTCATACGGAAAACGCGATAGGGCACCTCCTCTTTGTATTTGCTTCATGTTTCTAGCTGTCCATTTAATATTTCATAGTAAGTAAATACGATTACGATACTATAACGAGAGTGGTTCGTGCTAGGGGTACTGATTGGTTTCTGGTTGCGGGCTCCCAGCCGGTACTTTACTGGAGAGAGACTGTACCAGGGTCGTGTCACGTGTGCATGGGTACCTAAGTACGTCTTACCTATTTCTGCCGCAAATCAGCAATGCTTGTATTGCTGTGTTCCGGTTTGAAGGGTAAGATATAGCACTGAAATCACTGGGTACCGTGACTTTACATCCTAAGTCACAAGTTGGCAACGTACAACGTGGTTCTTGTGGGGGTTGCAGTTGGTAACAGTCACCTATAACACAGGAGCCACATGTGCTATAGGTGATTGTTACCACCATTGATTTACTACCAAACGTAGATAGAGCACTTCATACAAAAACGCGCTTGAAATCTGTCACCTAATCGACTGTACATTTGTACGCTGTTAAATAGGTAGTTGAATATGCACACCCGAATTAAAATTACCATAAAGAAAGTACCGTATTTATCGAATTCAACCTTATTCTTTATTATTATTACGGCAACTATTTGAAGTACAACCGTGTGCAGTTACATCATTTCATACCTAGCCACATTAAATTTGACGTTTTAGTAATTGCTACAAGAAAATATCAACTTTATACTCTCAAACATAATGCTCAAAATTGCTTATCCAACGCATGGAAAAGAACTGCACGAGGCCCGATTGGGCAGTTCTTCACCGACCCACTTTTCGAACGTTCATGCTTTATCTACGTTTGGTAGTAAATCAATGGTTACCACTTACCAACAGGTGTACAGTTTGCAGTAGCAATAAAAAAAAATATAATTTTGAATTACGATTTTTATCAATATCCAAATTATTTTTGCTTGCGGCCCGTGACACCATGATTGAAACCTGTTTATGTCTCATATAAAAATAAGATTTATAGCCAATCTCAACAACCTTGTCTTAGCTTAGAAAACTCCTAAGAAGTATGCTTTCACTTTTGTCTTCAATGAAAAGAATGTGACAGCAAGCCACCTACGAGTATCCTAAACTAGGACACGGTTGGCGAAACTGGCCACGAGTATCGCTGATTTAAATTAAACGCTTTTTAACGAACGTTCGAAAAGCGCTCGTGCGAACGAGCTCTGTAGGGCTAGCACGCACATTTGCGTCAAAGTATTCGTATCGTTATCGTGAAATATTACTAATATTTCACAATATTATGAGTACTTGAAACTAAAATTCTCATACAAAAATATACGATGACGATACTTATATACCTTGACGCAAATGTTCGTGCTGCATCCACAGTGTGTCTCTGTCTAGTGCGAATTTTATCGAGCTCTACTCGATCGTACGCATCGAACGCGTTAACGCGAATTTGTATGGAATTAGAGCAGTACCATCTAGTAGTCACTAGATGAAGCTGTCTCATTCCATAGCAGCTACTAGATGGCGCTGCTCTAATTCCATACAAATTCGAGTTAACTCGTTCGATGCGTACGATCGACACTGATCGTTTTCTGGGTGCGGGCTCGCACTCGCCAGCAAATCTACGTTATAATGACGTCCCAATACAGTCAGTCAAGGACACAACGGACGTCATAAAAAGACGTCGGGGGGGTCCTGAAAAGTACCTTAATTTGTCACAGCCTATGGGACGTCATCTGAGGACATCCTTACAAAGTCAAGCAATGACGTAACATGAATGAAAGGGCGTGACTTGTAAAATACAGTACACCAGGAAAAATTATATAAATAACCATAGCGGATAACGGTAATTTATAATACACAAAATGAAAATATATAAAATAAATTAATAGTGTACCGGCGAGTGGGGCGAGAATGAAAAGCGCACTCGAGTTAAGATACTTCGAGCCTTATACACGGTGTTTCATAATAACCAATAAATAATTAATGCGTTATCTAAAACTAATTATAAAATTGTGTTTACCCGTAATGTCATTCAACCCAAAATTGTCATGTAAATCATAGACATGATAATGATACTATGATATACATGAACATTTTGGGTTGAATGACATTACGTGTAAACAAATTTTAATAATTAGTTTTAGGATGACGCATTGATTATTTATAGGTTATTATGAAACACCGTGTATATCTCAAAGTTGCACAAATGCACACAACGCCATCGCGCTCTAACTTGCATCAGCGCCATCTCTGTTGTCACGTACGAACTAATAGTATTCTGTAATTATACACAATGTTATATTTTAATGCCCTAAAAAGTGTAAAATAAATTTTAATTTATAACATGATACATTTTTTATAAAAATATAAACATTCCTCGTGCTTGTTTTATTTTATATCCACGACCAATGGATAGTGGTCAAGTAGAGGTACTATAATGGTAGTCTGTACGACGTCTAATAATGACGTATAAACTGCTATCCTACAATCGACGTACTGTTGACGTTATTTAGACGATGACGTACTATTATCGAACCTAAAATTGACTAAAAAGTGACGTCTATAATTAGTCATTGACGTCAGTCCGCTACGGCCGCAGCGGATACTCACGATCTTGGGCTTGAAGGGCGGCTGCACGTCGCGCGCCTCGACGCGCGCCCAGTCGATGCGCCGGAAGAACGGGTGCGTGCGCACGTCCTCCTCGCCGCGCGCGCCGCACCCCAGCCGCTTCTGCGGGTTCTTCGTCAGGAACGTCTTGCACGCGTCCTTTGCCTCCTGATTCACGCCGCACGGGATAGAGTGGCAAAATAATCATTCTGATATGAATAATCATAATCATTCTCAAGTACATGCACACACACTCACACACATACACAAAAACACACAACTTACATTCGTACCCTGTATGGGATTATGTAAAATGTCGTTTCACTGTTTTTAACCGACTTCAAAAAAGGAGGAGGTTATCAATTCGGTTGTATTTTTTTTTATGTTTGTTACCTCATAACTCCGTCATTTTTAAACCGATTTGCAAAATTCTTTTTGTATTTGATAGAGTATACTGCAAGGGTGGTCCCATGGTCACCAAAGTCAGGATCTGATGATGTGATTCCATAGAAAATCGAGGAAAACACTAATTAAATACCAGCTCACCAAAGGTGAGATGGTATTAAATTAGGGTTTCTTTCACTAAAAAGATTTCATTCACTTAAAAGTTAAAAATATTTTTTTTTTCCAAAAATGAGAACCGACTTCAAAAACACTGAAAACTTAAAAATAATATAAGAATAGGTACAGACAACATCACACTTCTATATTGAAGTCGGTGACAAATTTTAACACTTTCTAGGAGATCATCGTTTGGCGCCGACTTCAATATCTATAGAAGTGTGATGTTGTCTGTACCTATTCTTATATTATTTTTCAGTTTTCAGTGTTTTTGAAGTCGGTTCTATTTTTTGTAAAAAAAAAATTATTTCTTATTGGTAATTCTTAGTAATCGTACAGTACTTTTTTGCGAAACCTGTTATTGGCATTCTAAAATGTGTTATAAATATACTGTTGGTTTCTGAATAAAAAAAAAAAAATTATCTATTTGAATCAGTCTCCGAAGACCCTCAGTATCGATTCGAACAATGTTTTAATTGTTGTTTAATTCGAAATCTAGTTTTACATTATTATTATACATTGTATGTATACATATGCAAGGGTGGATCCAGCATTTATTACTGGGAGGAGCACAAGGGGCAAATGTTCTTAATATTGGGATTATTGAGGTTTCGGTAACAAGTCGAATTTTCCGTTTCATGCATACTAGTTTCCACGATTAAAGATATTGTTTTAAAAATATAACATCTTCTTCGGTTATTTTTATCAACAATGAAATAATTAATTCCACATTAAATAGAAACATGATTATCAGTGCAGTTAAATATAATTATTTATAATTCTGAAAAAATATTTGTTTAATTAGGTACCTACATATATGTATTTGAATCGTGAATCGGAACATATACATTAACATATACATAACATTTGATGCCGAACTGTCGTTTAAAACTCACTATAGTAACATACACAATAAAGCTACTCGACTTCTCGGTTTTATTTTACGATTGACGAAAGAATTCAAAAATCCGTATAGTATCATCTATTTATTTAATTCTATAGTTCGTAGCAATCTAGAATATGGATCAGTCATTTGGTCACCTTATTATAAAGTCCATACTAAACTGATAGAGAATGTGCAAAGAAAGTTCTTACGATGCCTAGCTTCTCGCCAAGGTCTATCTCGGAAATTAAGTTGCTATAGTGACAGATTAACTAAATACAATGTTACAACCTTAAAAAACAGAAGAAAGCAGAGCGATTTAATTCATCTTTACACAATTGTAAATTCAGGTATAGATTCTCCGCCCTTACTTTCTTCAATAAATTTTAACATATCCTACAGAACACGAAATCCTGTGTTATTTTCCTTACAAGTCTATCGCAACAATACATCCTATTACAATCCAATAGTCCGCATGTGTCGCCTTTACAACGAAATAAGTCATAACAACTCGGACTTAGATTTATTTGGCAACAACTTATATTCATTTAAAAATAAATTTTTGATTATTTGTAAATAATGAAGAATACTAATATTATTCTAAACACATCAATCAAACAATACCATTAAGTAGTTTTTTTTTATTTAGTCTCACCAACTGCTCATACATGTATACTAGTCATGTTATAGATACATGTTTGTAGGTTATAGTTAGACCCAGGACCATTGTTTGCATACTTACCTATATTAATTTGTTGTAACTGTAACCTGTTATGTCTTATGAATAAATAAATAAATAAATATACATTACCTACACAAATATTTTATTTGTAAATTTAAAACAAATATTTTTTCAAAATTATAATTTTATTTAACTGGACTGATATTCTTGTTTTCATTTAATGTGGAATTAAAAATTGCATTTTTGATAAAAATAACCTAAAGAGATAAGTTATATTTTTCACGGAAACTACACTGACCTTCAAAAGTAAGTAAGTACCACACTTTTAAAATTGCAATAACTTTTAAAGTAGGCAAAATATATTTTCAAAATAAAAAGCATTAAAAAGACTAATGTATAAAAAACTATAACTTCCGAGAAACCTGACGAAATGAGCTGAAGATGTTTTTTGTTTGAATCCTTTATCTTTTGTAGTTTAGGGAAAATTTTAATTTTAAAAGTGTAGTACTTACTTACTTCTGAAGGTCAGTGTAGTAGGTATGCATAAAACGGAAAACTTCGACCTGTCACGGAATCCTTTTTATCTTCAATAGACTCTTCAATAGTTTTTAGTTGGCAGCGACTTAGCTATGTCCCTGATATTGGCGAAGTCTATGGGCGGCGGATACCTCTTACCATCAGGTGGGCCGTCTGCTCGTCTGCTACTTACAGCAATAAAAAAAAAGACTATACAAATAACATCAAGAAATATATTTGTAGTATTATGTTTTCTGACTATGCATATACGAATACGTAATTGTTTTAAAAGATAGAAAATGAAAAAAAAATGATTCACTAAACAAATCAGTGTAGGTATTTATTACGAACTAGCTGTGCCCGCGAACTACGTTTCGCCATCAAAATACTTAACACAGTGTTTAGTTTTTTCCTCCATTTTATTCCATATAGATTCAACTTTATTCTGCCTTTCTTGAGCATCGGCCATTTCGAAATTAGGACAATTTTCGTAATGTATAAAAACGAACGTGTGCGGCAGTCAATGACTATTTTGTATAGATTTGATGCATTCGGATGCCCGCATTCAGAAAACGAATGCGAAAAAACGTATTTATGCGGTTAGCCTTAAAATGTATTGAGACTTCCGTTTTTGTAACGTGTACTGTGCGATATAGTGTTGCTGGCATAGTTCGGTTAGCAAACTCGCCGTGATGACTAACATCCAACACACAAACTTGGAGTTATCGTTAGTTAGTTCACGATCGTTGCATTATCACGGTCTCGAAGGACACTAAACACAGGTAACATCTAACATCGAACATCCAATAGGCCCCGAAGCGGTTCTCAAACTTTTTTGGTGACGGAACCCTTTTGGAAAGCGAAATACTTGACGGAACCCTAAAATAAAAGAATAGTTTTTAAAAGTGTATTCTTTATTAATAAGCATAATAAAAGTACGACCAGAGAGGGTGTTTTGATTTTTCTAAATTATTGCGGAACTCTTATAGGGGTATTGTGGAGCCCTAGGGTTCCGCGGAACACACTTAGAGCATAGCTGCTCTAGGTACCCTTCAGGGCCTACTTTCATTTAATACCCCTATTGCTGGGTTTGAAAAGCAACTGTTATCCGTCTTTTTTGAGCGGCGGCCATGTTGAATTTACGTCAATGTTGCTACGTTCATATTAGTGCTCTACTGATCAAGGCCTTTCATTTGATACCTATATTGCTGGGCTTAGAAACGAACTATTATCAGTTTTTTTTGGCCATATTGAATGTTGTGCTATTTTCCTAGGTTCATAGTGCTCTACTCTTCAAGGCCTTTCATTTGATACCTATATTGCTAGGTTTGGAAACGAACTTTTATCCACCTTTTTTGAGCGGTGGCCATGTCGAATTTACGTCAATATTCCTAGGTCCTCTACTCTTGAAGACCTTTCATTTGATACCTATATTGCTAGATTAGAAAACGAACTTTAATCCACCTTTATTGAGCGGCGGTCATGTTGAATTTATTTATGTGTTGCTAGATTCATAGTGCTCTACTCATCAAGGCCTTTCATTTGGTATCCACATTGCTCGGTTTGAAAACGAACATTTATCCTTTTTTCGAGCGGCCATGTTGAATTTAGGTAGATTTTCGTAGGTACCTAATGCTCTACTCTTCAAGGCCTTTCATTTGATACCCATATTGCTAGGTTTGGAAACTAACTTTTATCCACCTTTTTTGAGCGGCGGCCATGTTGAATTTATGTCAATGTTGCTAGGTTCATAGTGCTCTACTCATCAATGCCTTTCATTTGATACCCATATTGCTGGGTTTGGAAACGAACTTTATCGGCAGTCATGTCAAATTAAGTCAACGTGGCTAGGTTCAATGTGTTCTACTCTTTAGGTTCTTCGTTCGTTATCCATGTTCCTTGGGTTGATCCAAAAAAATGTGATTCGTCATTTTAGACATTAGGATCAAGAGTCCCATCCCGTCCCTCTACGCGTAACCCAGAACATTGCAGTCAGATATTTTTTTAATTATCAATATTAATCTATTACTTTTAATAGTTTTAAATGGATGAAAGAGTTTGATTCCTTAGTCCTAATGTAAAAACATATAACACCTTTCAAAATACCTTGAAAAGAGTAGCTTCATTTTTCAACATTTTAAATATTTCAAAAATTGTACCGATTTTGTGAAAATTAGTCAAGAATTAAACCAATGTACAAATGCACTCGATAAGTATTATCATAAAAAATGCTTGTATGGCTTGATCTTTTTGCCTTACCACCACGGTACGACATAAAAAAGACAATTTTGTTGGCGAAATCCAGTTGGGTACAGCCATTAACAGAAAATATTAAATTTTATTTGTACTATGTGAAACACTTCATTCCTGCCTTTCAATTTTCGAAATCCAATTACTTAAGATCAGGCTGTATGGCGTAGTTCCATTGCCTTTCCTTCGTGGAAGAAAATACCTTCTCTCTGTACTATGTGACAGACTTGTCAAAATAATTTCACGTGCGCCATGTTGTTTTTCTACCTAAAGCACAGAATAGATAATAGTACTACGTACAGAACGGCCACTCATCTCCTCGCACTCATTTCAAATACCTCGTCCTACCCGGCACTTCCCTGTAGACATCACTGACAAGTAAACAAGGGCGCGCGCGATCGCTCGGACGAGTAGACGCGAGCGCCGGGCAAGATCTTTCCGGACAAACAGACAAACAAACAAACCAACAAACAAACAATTTTTAAAAAACTATTCTATCGTGTTCTGCTAATGATTTTAAGGCGACCTGTGTATTTTTTTTCCTAATATTTCGCAATTACAGATTTTTGTACCCCTACGATTTTATTATATATAGAGATTATCATTTTATCTTAGAATAATAACGCGTTATTATTCTAAGCATTTTATATTCAATGCAAACAAACAATCAAATCTTTCCTTTTTATAATAGGTCAGTCGATCGGTCAGTATGGGCCAATGTACAAATGCACTCGATAAGTATTATCATAAAAAATGCTTGTATGTAACTATAGGACATAACTACAAAGATCAGGCCTATTATATCATGATGACATTGAAATTACACCATAGTGATTAGTGATGATATAATTGGAGATCGGATACCAAATGAAGCATTTCATGACATGTTTATCTCAAAATTTATACCATGTCATACGATGAAAGATCCATAATTAGGCCTGCTGTTCTTCGAAACCATGTCATCAGAAAAACTGCAAACATAAATTTTAAAAAACTTGTACCTACTCAGTCCGGGAATCAAACGCAGTCTTACTGAAAAATAAAATCTACAATTTTTCTATTGGTATTATGAAACATGATATCTAAAATGAACAAATTTTTAGAAATTAAATGAATAAATTAAATTTAATATCAAATAACGCTAATAATTTGATAAAAAAATATAAAATTTAAAGGGTTATTGCCCGTGGTTCACCTGCGTAGTCCACCTATGTGTACCACGGGAAAAAAAAACTTCCCTTGGTTCACCCAGTTGTACCACAGGAAGAAATTTTTTCCCGTGGTCCACTTAGGTGGACCATCGGAAGTCAATTATTCCCGTGGTCCACTTAGGTGGACCATCGGAAGTCAATTATTCCCGTGGTCCTCCACTCGTATTTATCTTAATTATTTTTGATAAAGAGGTTGCTCTTGCTCGCATTCATTTATAATTTTCTTTATTTTCAACGTGACTTCAAATTAAAAACAAAATTTTTAGAATCTCATTTGCACTATATAAACTAACATCCTTAGCGAACAAAGATATAGCTAAAATGGCTTACTTCGCGTATGTCGAATCGGTAATAAGGTACAATATCGTTATATGGGGAAATGGTGTAGGTATAAAAAATCTATTCATAGCACAAAAGAGATGCATTAGAGCTATATGTGGTATACCATCTGATACATCATGTAAAGACTATTTTATATCATTAGGGATATTAACAGTACCATCCATTTACGTATTAGAGATTTGTACATTTGTTAAATTAAACTTTAACATTTTTACTGAAGCGAAGGACGTCTACAGGACAAATTCCAGAAATCCCAACAGACTTGTTTTGGAGGTGACTCCTAGAACCGTCTGCTTTTAAAAAAAATGCTATTCCATGTCCATAAAAATTTACAATAAGGTTCCTAATTTGATAAAAGAGTTGCCATTTTTTCGATTTAAGCGGGTGCTACGTAGATGGTTGCTACATGAGGCATTCTATGATATTGACCAATACTTAAATTATAAGGATATTAATGTTATTTTATCATTTCTGTAATTAATACACTGAATAGACTTCTAAAAAGACTATTGATGCCACAAAACAACACATTTCACTAAGCACTTTTAACGTAATGGCCGGTATACACTTTGTTTAGTTAAGTGCTTAGTGTTTAGTAGACTGTTTAGTGTTAAGTGATAAGTAGGTGCTGTCCCTACACTGTTTAGTAAACGATGTTTAGTTTATTTGTTCATTATATGGACTAAACACTAAACAGATCTGTCCAGACGTGTTTAGTGAGTGTTTAGCTGCAAGTGAGGTGTAAAGGCGGGAGAGCGGGAGGGGCGACTCGCAGAAAAAATAGAACGCGTTCCTATTCGCTAAACACTTAACACTAAACAGAAGCTGTCCGAACGTGTTTTTCACTAAACACAACACTAAACAAGCCACTCGCACTAAACACTAAACAAAGTGTGTACCGGCCATAAGCAACAAGATATTATTACATTTCTTAAATGCAATATAATAGCAAAGTTTTAGCTATGAAAACAATATACAACGGAGTACCGTTGGTGCACATTATGGAACAAATTGTAGAAACATTCTTTATTTTTAAATATGCCGTGTAATTTTTCCAAATGTAAGCATTTAGTTCGTGTTCTTGCTTTACTCTGCTTTTATTCGTTTTTATCGATAATTAATGATGGCCGTCAAAAGATGGCGCTTTTAGCATAAATAGTATTTTATCAATAAAAAATAAAGTGAAGTGTTATTGTTTATTTTTGCTTGCAGTATTATGTAGGTAAATATTTATTAATTTTAGTAAAGAAATTATGTATTTAGATTTTACAAAAACATTATTTACACAGGTAGAATGTTTATTTGTCTCTAGTGGATGTAGGTACGCTACTGCTGTATGGGCGTAGAACCTTTGCCTTCCTAAGCTGGCATCTATGCTAAAAGGACATGTCCTCTTTTGGGCTAAGAATATAATTATTTATTAACCAACATGTTTCAGGTATTATTGTAAAGAGTACTCAAAAATCTAGGGTTTAGAATAAAATTTAGGTTTTTTTAGGCCTGCAAATTCAAAAAAACAGCAATTTTCTGATTGACTTTCATAGTATGTAAAACAAAGCGATTTTTGTATGGAAACCAATGACAAGTTACTGAAACGTGTCACAAACTAATAAATAAGTAACAAAAGCGCACAAACGATGTGATAGTGAGTGACTTTCTGACTAAAATTCACATAAATTACATTTTTAATGTTTTATCAAGATTTACGAAAAACGTGGCTGTATGAACTTAGCTCCCTTTGCCTTCTCTTGCAGAAGTGACAGCGTCAAAAAAAGCCTCGTTTAATTTTGTGATTATAATGATCGTGATCGCCTATAATCTAAGCAATCACAATACATCACGATACTTTTTATTAAGAAATGCACAATCTTGTGTTGTTGCTGCAATGACTGTTAAATTAAAGGCAGCGCAGACGTTATAGATTTTTCCTTCGACAATAAACCCCCAGGTGACCACATATTGAATTGGATTGCAAATTAGCAGCATTGCACTGCTGGTAACAAACAAGCATCTCTGACTCTGACCAAAAAAATGATACATGTAATCAATAGGTCCATGCTATTAAAATGAAATCTAGCACAATAAATGCATTGGTTGGTGGCAGATGACTTCTATACTTTACTTTGTAGCAGTGTGTTTGTGCAGCATTTGTTAGGATGAGCCCCTGGCTGTAGTGTCTAGTATGTGATACCTGTTTTACTCTGCCTACTCTTAGGATAAGCACCTACCTCACAGTAATGAAATATCAACATAAATAAAATATACTGGTCTGTTCTTAAGAATGCTACAGTTTTACTATTTCAATAACAAAAGATTTTTTACAAAACAAATGCTAATTAATGAAGTCATTATAATGAACTAAGTGCAAAATTCTCTACGATTACTATAATGCTAATTCAAAGTGTAAATATTTACTTCTATATGACTACATACCCTCGATTTTATCATGGGTACTAAATATGTAATATGAAATGTTGAATAATTATAATAGTGGAAACTATGTGAAAGAGTTGTAATATAGAAACTGGTTGCAGGTATGAAATAAAACCCAGAAATTATGTAATTTTTATTTATTCAATTTCAACATCTTCCCTCATTAGTACGTCATTTCAAAATTGAGCCAGTGCACTGTGGGACATCCATAGGTCATAAATCTTAAAAACCTGCTTTCTTGTTTTACATTTTATTCCTTGTCGTTACATTGGATAGTTGCGGTACCTTCTGAAACTATAAATAGGTCAGTAATTAGAGTGCGCCTTCATTATCTATTGTGCATTCAAAGAGAGCGCATCGCCAATCGTAAATACTGTTATCAGTGATAGCCGTAACAGACGATCCGATTTGGTTGGAGCCAACCGCCCGACCCCAACCAAATTGGAACGTGTGTACGGCTGTCGGCCCGACATAATTATTATTAGCTTGTTGGATGCTCGACGGCCCGATCGCTCATCCGACAAGTAGGGACACGACAAAAGACAAAAGTATCGATACTTTGTGGTTTAATTTAATTATGTGTGCTTAAAGTAATAAATTAATAATTTAGTAAACTAAAATAATTCGACTGCTGTCCTGCCAAACCACAAAGTAGAGAAAAAAATATGTTGCAAAAATGTTGTTTTACTTTTTGTTTGTGTTTTAACAGGGCAACCGTGTTTCATTATTTATTTATTTTCGCACGTACAGTAAGCTCTTTGTCAAGCTATTTGACCTTGGGATCGTTCTTATGTCCCTTGTAATAGTGGCGGTATTCGTAGTGTCAATGTAAAGCTTGAATAGGAGCTTACTGTACATCCTGCTAGTTGATTATTTATATAATCAATAACAGACATTACCCTATTTATGAGTACCTACCTAATATAATAAACTTTAATTTGTGAATTTACAGATGCTTTTTTATTATTGTTTATACACACCTACTTAATTTGTTGCTGTTTTCAAGTCACTGACTGACGTTGAAGTACTCTACACTTTGAATTTGAAGTATTGATACTTTTCTTTCGATATTTTTACGAGTACGATAATTTTTTAATCTATAGGTATAGGTCTTATTTTAGGTATCTGTGTGTCTGTGTATCTGGCTGGATGTCTGGCTGTGGCTTCATAGTTCCTAAACGAATGGAACGAATGGTCCTATTCAGTGATACAATACAAGGCATCCGACGGCGATGCCACATGGAGGACAAGTACATTAAATACCGGAGATATAACTTTGCGGAAAGAATTCATAATTTTAAATTCAAAAACAAATCCAACCGCATTCAAAGACTGCTAAATAATCACCTGTCTGGATCAGGATTTTTATGATACCGATCGATAGAGTCGAATCACAGGAAAGAAATATCTCTAACAAACATTACCTCAAAAACTTAAAGACAACTGATGAAATCTATCTGTACCTATTTATTTATTCTTTAGGTATAAACTTTATAAAATATAAACAAAAGGTTTTAATTTATTTGAGTTTCGCAAAGACAAATTGTGTTTTTGTATTGGCCAAAATAGTATTTTGTATCGATATCGATATAGGTACATAATACTTTTTAGGGCATCCCTCCTGTTGGATTGCCAACCGCGTCGGACCGTCTGTAGGCGCGTCGGCTCCTCATTTGGTTGGATCACGTTGGATCCAACCAAATCGGATCGTCTGTTAGCACTTTGAGTCATTAAAAAGCGTGACGTCATTTGTTGTCATTGCGGGACCTGTGAGTGCTGTGTGAGTTTTTTCTGAAATGGATATCCAAGAACAGGGTATGTAATAATTAATATTTTTATTTTAATTGTATCTTAGTATATATTTTCTTTAGTATGTCATTGCTACGAGGCGACTTTTCTTGGAGTATTATATTTTAATATTCAAAGTTTGAATAAACTTTTAAATATGTTCCCACTCGCTCCGACTATGGAGGTATATTGCACCATAATCTTTAGACTTTCTTATCTTAGGAAAATTAAAACTTGGCTGCCCTTATCTGCCCTTTTGGCGATGACAAGGGTGCTACGGTTGCCAGATTATCTCGTAGCATTTGCTACGAAATTAGTTTATTTAGTCTTAGTGCTTTGTGTAGGTTTTGTGACTGAATTTTAACCGTTTTTTTTTGTTTTAGGTAATTTATATATATGCTCGTTTTCAAGAATGCATATTCTTGAAATATGGCTAACTGTCAATACCGATAATGACTCGGAAAAGTGTCGTCAAGTCCTACAAAGTTTGTTGACTACTCTGAACGACGATGCTGAGAACATTGATATTCATTATTTAGAGAAAATTGTTAATAATTTATGTAAAGCTATTGCTCGATTCTGGAAAAAATGTAATAGGGATAAAACCAAGCTTTTATATAAGAATTCCGATTGGTTTAATGTTATTGAAAAAATTCAACTTGTGAAAAACAATAAGCAATGTACTCCGTCTGAAACGTCGCCGTGTCATTCACGTGGTCGTCCTCGAAAACCTTTTACGCAATGTAGTAAAAGGACTAAACGTCGGAGAGTAGCTGATTTGTCAAAGTCTGATGATTCTACTGTGAGTGCATTGCTTGATGTTTCAGACTGTTCATTCGATTCGTGTATATCTAGAGTTAGCACTGATGATGTCTTGTCACTTGTGACTGATGCTCAGTTGACAAAACATCAGTATTTATTAATTAAAAACTTTGTTAATAGTAAGATTTCTCCCAATGTATTACCATGTTACCAACAAATTACTAAAGCGAAACAGAGATGTTACCCTTCTAATATAACTGTTTCCGAGTCTTCAGCTGAAGTTGAATTACAAAGTCTTTTTGATCACACAGCTTCTCGAATCCTTGAATCTCAAAAAGAGGTCTTAGATCAGATTCCTGATGATTGTTTGTCTAATATCTCTTTACTTGGGAAATGGGGATTCGATGGCAGCACTGGACATAGTGAATACAAACAATTTTTTTCAGATTCAACTTTAGAAGATAGTAGTTTGTTTGTAACATCTTATGTACCCCTTCAAATTATTGTAAAATTAGCTGAAGATAATTGTAAAATTTTATGGAAAAATCCTCGACCCTCTTCCACTAGGTACTGCCGTCCTATTCGATTTCAATTTTTGAAAGAAAGCACAGCAGTGTCTTTGCAAGAGGAAGCTTATTTTAAGGATAAAATTGAAAGTTTGCAACCTACTTTTATTCAGATCGACAATCGTGAATTGGTCGTTTCTCATAAGTTGCAGCTTTCAATGGTAGATGGTAAAATTTGTAGTGCTTTAAGTGAAACATCTACAAGTAGATGTTATATATGTAATGCTACCCCTAAAGAGATGAATAAAATAGACGAATGTTTACAAAAACCTGTAATAGAGAGTAGATACCAATTTGGATTATCACCACTACATTCTTGGATACGTTTCTTCGAATATTTTATTCATCTTTCATATAGATTAGACATAAAAAAATGGCAAGTTAGGCTAGATAGTGATAAACAATTGTTATCAAATAAAAAACAATATGTACAGTCCCAGTTTAGGGAACGATTAGGTTTAATAGTTGACAAGCCGCGTAGTGGTGGAAGCGGGACGTCTAACGACGGAAACACGGCCAGGAAGTTTTTTTTGGAATCAGCTGTATCTGCTGAAATTACAGGTTTGAATAAGGATCTCATAGATCGTTGTTGTGTAATATTACAAACGTTATCTTCTGGACATAAAATTAATGAATGCAAGTTTAAAGACTATGCATTACAAACAGCATACAGCCTGGTCGAGGAATATCCGTGGTATAGTCTTCCTGCTTCTGTCCACAAGGTGCTCGTACATGGATCAGATATTATAAGTTATGCATTGTTATCTATAGGAGAACTTTCCGAAGAAGCTGCTGAAGCGACAAATAAGTATATCAAAATTTATAGACGAAGTCACACTCGAAAAATGTCACGTGAAGTTACCAATCAAGATTTAATACAACGAAAGATTTATTACATTCAGATCCTTATATTACAAGTCTTCGGAAACTTCCCCCTAAAAAGAAAAATACTCTGTCACAAAGTGTAATAGAATTGTTACATGTTTAATATTGTTAGAATAAGAATAATTTATTTGTATTTTGTTAGTTGTTTTGTTTTTTTTGTATTTAATTAATTTTAATTTATTTATTTCTATTATTTTATTATAATTAAATAATGTTATCAATGTTTTGACTCTTATTTTATTTAAAATATATGTTTTACATTCCAATTTTTAAGTGTTTGTTCATGATAAATTTAGGTAAAAGTATGTTATTGTTTATATTTGTTTTTTACTGAAGTAAACGTTTTTTATTCCGTAAATACATGTACTTCTTTCATTTTAATGTTCCTAAAACACTTTTACAACTATAAGTCACTAAAATAATACAATGTATTGATAGTAACAGGACTTTAACTATTTATGACCGCCCTTGTATGGAGCGTGTCCCTCTGTGCAGTGGTGTTATATGAGTTTGGTGCGGAGCCCATCCTAAATTCATGGATTTCATTTGATTTTTCCTCTTATCAGCAGTCTCATGTGATGGATCATTTTCTTGAATATGTTCCCCAAAATATGACTTAGCTTGCTTAATTTAATATGTTCCAAGACTGATTAAAATTAAATTGAAAATTTTCATTCTGGGGAACATATTCAAGTGTGGAATTTAAGCATCAATATGTACAAAGATGGCTTCTAATGCCCTATTTAAAATAGATTGACCACCAGGTTGGTTGGTCGCTTACTGCAGCTAGCAGTGTAAGTTATAAGATTTCTTTTGAAATAGGTAATTAGAGGACTTTTGTAAGTAAAATTTTAGTAACCTCTAATAAAACAATGGAATTGTTTGAATCAGACCCAAAGAGTATAACGTATAGTTAGATTTCTACTGGACAGGTTTTCCCTGCTTATATGGGCTATACCTAAATGTAAAGTTGCATATTGATTTTTGAAGCAATAACACTTTTTTATATAAGTAAACATGAGTTTTTGAAATGCATACACGAGAAGCAATTCTGCAAAGGGGATTCCTTAGCCCATAGTCTGACTTAATATAAACCTAAGGCCTTTTTAGGCTTTGAACAAACCTCACCTAATTGAGTTAAGCAAGAGAACAATAAAACAAATTGTGTGACTGTTAAACCTGTCCAGTATTTACATACTATATCAGTGGAATTTTCTATATTTTCAAATTCAATTAGTTTCTGTTCTTTGATTTTATTGTTAGTAAGTCAAGCATGAATTATTTGGTGTAAACAATACAGTGAACTTATATTACCGTAAAAATGCAAAATCATATTGACTCATGTGATTTTCACAGACTCTGGCATTACTTTACGAATATTTTACAATCCCCGAGAATCTTCTTTTTTAAATATAATGGTACCCTTCGACATTCCAAATTATAGCACTCTGGTACAAAAAAAATGAGAAGTTGTATCAGGAGTGCGACTGTAACCTGGAAGTATAACATTTTGTTGTTCAATTCTTGGGTCTGGTTACTTCGTACGTTCAAATTACGAGAAAACTTAGTCCAGTTAGCAAGCCAATATTTAAATCACATGTAAAATCAAGAACCTGAGCATAGCTGTAGAAAATAAAAGATACTATTTTGTGAAAGGAAGGAAGGTTACACACATACACACAAACAATAAACAAAAGTCAAAACGACAGCTACAGTGGCATTGACAATGACATCCTTTTAATTGCCAGTAAAAAAAACTAAATGTGGCCCTGCTAAAGAAACAATAAAATTTTTCTCCTAAATGCAGGCCTTAATATTTTTAATATTCATGGATAAACATCCTTCTCATAAAGTTCTATTTCCGTCATAAATTTTTAAACTGGTTAAAAAAGGTTCAGAATAAAATTCTACGTTCCATACAAAAAGTGGACATGTCCTTTAATACGAATTTTACTTTAATCCCTTGGGAGTTTCATACAACATTATATCCCCGGGGATATAATGTTTTGCTTTACGTTCAAGTCAAGGGGTTATAATTGAACATTGTCGAGCAGGTGGTATGAAACATTATTCTGGGGGGTCTTAGTCGAGCTTTCTTGATCCCATTACACATTCAGTATCCTTAAATTCAGGCGACTCGTCTAAATCCGACCGATTATTTATAACAACTTTGATTATATCTTAGTTTTAAGAGAAAACACCAAGGTCGAGAGAATTCAAAAATAGGTATTTGTATATATATGCATTGCTGTATAAATATAAATGTATTGCTGTCGCGCTGTATGTCCGAACTTAGAGCGATAGGGACAACTGCAGCTCGGACCGAAAATACCTATAAAAAGTACACAAAATATGAATTCGTAGTCCCCTGTTTTCTTCGCAAAAAATTTACCAATTTAATTACTTTTTGCGTTAAAAATTAAAGCATAGTAGATTGCTTTATAAGGGTGGAAAGGAATCAATCCCTACGAGGTTGTTAGACGCCCGAGCGCAGCGAGGGCGGCTATAGTCCGAGTAGGGTTTGATTCCTTTTACCCGTGTGTAGCACTCTACTTTTCATTTCGAATGCAAGGAAAATAAAAAATAGCTTTTCTAATAAAATTTATTAATAAAAATACTCCTAACATGACATATCGACATCGTGTTTTACACTTAGTGTACTTTTAAGCATTGAATATCTGCTCCATAGCGTAGACGCCTGCACTTTATGAGATAGTTCATTAAAGTATATAAGAAATACATTTTCAGAAAATGATTTTATATTCCTTGCATCTCGCCACTTCATAAAGTCGGAATATGTATTTAAATATCTTTCCTTTGAAATTTTTGGCAAAAAAATTTCGAGTATTGTATTTGCTTTGTTCGTGACTGAATCTGGAGCCGAAATTTCAGAATCGCTTGAATTCATTGTTTTTCTTAAATACCTAAATCACACAATCAAGATTTCGGTACAGCGTAACAGATTCCCCTCCCGCCAAAATTATCTTTTTCACAGGTATTTTTAAATTTGGAACACATCGCGTTACCTGTTACTGGCCATTCAGCCATAGTAGATTGCTTTATAAGGGTGGAAAGGAATCAATCCCTGCGAGGTTGTTAGATGCCCGAGCGCAGCGAGGGCGGCTATAGTCCGAGTAGGGTTTGATTCCTTTTACCCGTGTGTAGCACTCTACTTTTCATTTCGAATGCAAGGAAAATAAAAAATAGCTTTCCTTAGAAATTTTTGGCAAAAGATTTTCGAGTATTGTATTTGCTTCGTTCGTGACTGAATCTGGAGCCGAAATTTCAGAATCGCTTGAATTCATTGTTTTTCTTAAATACCTAAATCACACAATCAAGATTTCGGTACAGCGTAACAGATTCCCCTCCCGCCAAAATTATCTTTTTCACAGGTATTTTTAAATTTGGAACACATCGCGTTACATGTTACTGGCCATTCAGCCAAATACTTTTATTATCATTGTACCAAAGATTGTATGTACGTAACCTATATCAGTTCTATTTTTAAAATTTTACTTTCCGCCCTAAGGAGGGAAGTAAATAGTATGAGAATTTCCCGCCCGCTGGTGGGAACTAGCGTTTTCCTCCCAATACTCAGATCAAGGAAACGCTCCTTTCCGAGCATGAGGAATGAAAAGACTTTTTCTGTGTTCCTATATTTTGCTTTTTTCATATAATCTTGTTCAATTTGTTTGCTGGACGTTTGAATACAAAAGAAAATTAGGGCGATTTTGTAGGTTTTTGAATGTTTAAAATCTCCTTTATTAATTAACTTAATAAAAAAAGGAAAACATAGAAATATCCTTATAGCGGCGATTGATTTTATTGGAAAAAATAGAGCAACTAGTGCCATTATCCAGGCAGGAAACAGGGATTACGTTTGTATGGAAAAACGGCCTGTACGATTGCCTCTTAACACACAGCAGTCATTTGATGAAATGTTATAACGCCAATCCTCAATTTTCTTTCGTACTTTATAATTAAATGCTTATGGACATACTGGTGAACTAAGGGAAGTTTTTTTTCCCCGTGGTACACATAGGTGGACTACGCAGGTGAACCACGGGCAATAACCCAATTTAAATGCAAATTCACCACCTAAAAGTACAAAACGTGTCGTTACCTAAATGAGTGCAATATTAGTCGACCTAAGTTAAATTCAAGGATATCCATTAGGTATACACTAATCAATTTGTCAAATGTTATTAAAATGTTAATAAAGGAGTTACCTATGTAAATTATATTCTATATTAAGGATAAGCAATATAAAGCATTTTATTTATGTTAGATATCATGTTTCATAGTAGCATTTACTACTTGTAGTGTCTTATAGTTACAGACTATCCCATACTGACCTATCTAAATGTGCCATCCTGTATAAGGGCTACTACATGGTTAAGGAATAAATCTCTTCGGCGAAGACAGGATAATTAAGATCGAACTTCACTTCAGGTAAGTTCGTTTGATCATTTAAATATGTATAAGATTATTAATTATCTTACTTAATATACAGGTTACTTCTTTATCAACCCGGAAAAAGGGACGCCTCAGGACACATCCATTAGTACAAAAAAAAATTGTAAACTTTTTAAAGTTTATTCATTAATATTATCTAAAAATTAAAATTGCGTCCTCTGACAAATGCAACCCAAATGTAACTTTTCAATGGACTAAATTAACTATTGCATTTTTGATATACACGGTGTTTCATAATAACCAATAAATATTTTATCGTTATCTAAAACTAATTATTAAATTTTGTTTACCCGTAATGTCATTCAACCCAAAATTTTAATGTAAATCATAGACATGCATTGATATACACTGTGTATTAAGTGACCTAAATAAAGTGATGTTATATTTATAAAACATAATATTTTTAATCATGGAAACTAAAATAATAGTATGTACGAAACAGAAAAATTCAATCAAACTGTCACGGGACCCTTATCTTGATGAATGGACTATAGTTATTGTAGATAAATATTTATATCTATCTATTAAGTTTTTAAAATATCTCAAAAACCGCTCAGACAGCGACAGCACCCCACGTTCTCCCGAAGGAGAATGAACGATCATCGATGGCTGGTAGTCGACGACCATCGCCCTTCTCACGCTCAGGGTAACGCGCCACACCTCATCAACACGGTTGTGGCCGCCTCACATAGTGTGAAGGTCTAGCGAAGAGCTTACTATAGAAATGATCCTATGAAGTAAGGTCTTAACTAAACAGAGTCGCTCTGAGTATTTAAACCAGTCCGTGGCACTAAACGTAACCGCGATACAGAGTACAGCCTGCGCCATCTAGCGACAACGAAAAGAAGTTTTTATTCGAACACTTGCTTTAATAAAATGACGCGGCCACCAGGCTATTTATAAAATGCCACGGCGGCGGCACGTTGATTTCGCCGCGTTGTTCTCAAAAGGGTATTCAGTAAACTTTTTAGGAAGTTCTTCTGTTACAATAAACTTGTAAATTCATGACTATTTTCGTATTATTAGTTTTCTGCATATTCGTATTAGGAATTTCTGTTCCTTGTAAACATTTTCGTTTTTATTAATAATAATATTATTTACATCAACTATGTATTTCACCAAAAATGACCTATCCTAGGATCATGGTCATTATTTCACTAAAGACGCTCACTACGGAAGCCTGAGCATAGCCCTCTCCATTGCCCTTTAAGTGACCTTGAGCCTTCCTATGAGACGCTTTGTAAACGGCCACGTCTCAGTTTCCTACGTAATCACTGGCAAAATGCACGAATTGAAGACTTTAAGTCTTGAAACACTGCGGAAGAGGGGCTGAGAATATACTACGTAGCTTCCCAGCCGAGAAGGATTCGTTGATTTATCTCCTTCTGGAAGTTGGACTTACCGAACTGAATTATTTGCCCCTGGTAAACAAACAGATTTGTCAATCACTTCCAGTAGGTACTTTACAGGTGTGGGTACTACACGGGACGGGAATTCAAAATGATTTTACTCTTGTTCATGTTTATTTTGTCGACAGAGGTCTTGGAGCATTATGCCTAGATCTTTTATGGTCTCAGCCTCAGACATGACTTCGATAACATCAGCAAAACGAAGGTGTGTCGGGTTAAGTCAGGTACTCAACGATTACGTTGATGCCGAATCCACTCCAGTCCAAAAACTTAAATACATCCTCCAGCGCATCTGTGAACAGCCCCCCTAGACAAGATGTCTTTCGATAATCGCTAACGCAATCGCTAAATGGACAAATGTATGAGATCTGACAATTGCGCACGAAAGCTAAGCAAGGACTTATGTCAAATCGCATACATTTTCCTTCTAGCGATTGCGTTAGCGATTATCGAAATGCGTCTTGTCTAGGGGGCAATTTCGGCGATATAACGTCGCCCTGTCTCACACCTCGCTGAAGTTGTGTTGGTTTACAGTTTTGGTCCTGAAGGTGGACGGCATGTTTGGCAATGTTTTAGTGCAAAGACTGCAATACTTGTTTGTATCGATAGTCTATTTGACACCTCTGGAGTGACCTAAGCACGGTTCAGCAGGCCTATTCGCTAACTACGGTTGGTAACTAGAACTGTCATTTTTGAAAGACACTTTACATCCATTACTGGTTTAGTGATCTTATGTGTTACGACAGCGTTCATGATAGCAGTAATGGATGTTAAGTTCCATTAAAAAATGACAGTTCTAGTTAGCAACCGTAGTTAGCGAATAGGCCTGCTGGTCTCGACAGATTCGAAAGCTTTTTCATAGCCCACAAATGCCAAGCACAGTGGCAGTTATACTCCTCGGACTTTTGTATCACCTGCCGAAGCCGTGGAAGGGTGGAAATCATTGACGTGCGAGCGAGACGATTCGTGATGACTTTCGAGAACAGTTTGTATACAGGATGGATTTTTGAGATGGGATTTAAAGGGCAGGTACATTAACCGTTATAGTTATAAGAAAACATTGTTAGGCAACCATCCATAACTGTTTAAGATATTCTAATCTGCATTCACAGATTTTGGAAAAAAGTTACGTAAAAAAGTTTGAAAGTAATAATTTAATTTTACTTACATTTTTTCAGCCAGTCCTTCCAAAAATAAAAAGTTTGGCCATTGTAGTGCAGATAGATTAGATATTTTTGCGTTTGTTTAAAAATACTTACATGTTTAAATGATATAATTTGTTTTTATTTAAATAACAGTTTTCCTTAAAAGTAAAAAATAGGATTCATAGAGAGATCACCGTAAGAAATAGGAGCCGAAGATTTTCCGTACAAAATGTATGGGAAATGTTTTTGGCGATTTCTGTCGTTTCTAGTACTCATACCTTAAATGGTCCCATAGAGTATTTTGATCCCTACATGAAATAGGATCGATAGGCATAAAAAAATTTTTTTTGCTATCTCAGCATTTTTTTTGTTGACTGTAACTTTTTTCCAAAATTTGTGAATGCAGATCAGAATATCTTAAAAAGTTATGGATGGTTGCCTAACAATGTTTTCTTATAACTATAACGGTTAATGTACCTGCCCTTTAAATCCCATCACAAGAATCCATCCTGTATATGAATTCAGGAGCGTGATGGGTCTGTAGTTCTTCAACTGGGCTACAGAATAGACAATAGTACTACGTACAGAAGTTGCACTCCTTTGATCTTGAAAAAAGCCGACAATTTAAATACCTAAACTTTGAGCATTCACGCCGAATCACACCTTAACGCCACGCGTTAGAGTATGTTATTAGTACTCTGCAGCCTCACGTCGCACGAACGCGAACGCTTGTTGCTAATGGAAATTAATAAAGCGCGCGCAAGAAAGCGCGCGAAACGTTGCTATACATTGTGAGTGCATTAATCCCAAGAGTGCGGCAGCCCCGCTGCTTTTCTACACTCTCAGACTGCGCAGAACTGTAGGTACTTATCTTGTACCTAAGCGCGAAGTGACGAAGGCCTGACTGGGCCTTATTGGTAGTTTTGAAGAAAAGTGCTACAATGTCGTCGTCAACGTCATGCTTAAGGTGTTTTGCCCTTGAGTATGACGGAGTTTAATAGCCTCTGCAGCGACATCCAGACTGGAAGTGCCGGGTGGACTTTCAGAAGCTTTATCATCACCAGGTGCCTATTTGAGAGCCACACTAATATCGTCCAAGCTGACAGCCGGCATGTCTTCGGTGTAGTGCCGGGTCAATTTGGCTCTAGGGTCTGTGGCCTGAATAACAGATATGGGATGGATATTTTTCGAGCTTACTCGACCGGACAATGGCGCAAAGAAGCTTAGCGTTGCGCTGTGAGTGCGCAGAGAGGCCGGAGAAGGATGTGGACTAGCAGACTCTTTTTCTATACGGGGCAGGGTGCAGAGTTATGGGAGCGGCGGCGAACTCGTCCCTCGAGAAATGCCCTCACTCACACATACCCCGCTTGCTTCGTATGTGGAATGATCTTGCTCCGCTAAGACCTTTTCTAGAGCTAGGCTAGAAGGAATTGCGGTGCGGTTACGCATTTCCCCCCGAGAAAAAAAAGGCTAGAAGGAATAGCAAATTGAAATGGTACTAAAAGTATAAATTGATATTTTCTCGCTCACTGCCCAGCTTCCTCGTGAATACTTCTATATGAAAAAAGAAACATGATAATACAGAGTACTGCGCAAATTTTCATCGTCTAACCAAAATATAGTGCTATTTTTCTCCTGTGGCCACATTAGCGCTAACAGGTGGTTTCAACTGTCCTAACATTTTTGTGAAAGTTTATGTATCTATCTATACTATATAAAGCTCGATTTCTATACTATATAAAGCTCGATTGGTTACATTGCTGTTCAATGCGTTTGTGGAATCGTATGGTGTACATGTTCCTATATTTAGTGGTCGACGGTCGTCGCTCTGCTGAAATGTGTCTTGGCAAACGACTAGAAGATGTATAACTAATAAATTATTTACCTTGCTCAGCGTTTTAGGGTAGGATACGCTGTTGTCGGTGATCGCAGCGAACAGTTCCTCCTCATCTTCGCCATCGAACGGCGGCTGCCCCACCAGCATTTCATACAGGAGAACCCCATACGCCCACCAATCAACGGACTTCCCGTACGGCTGGTATAAAATGATCTCCGGCGCAATATAATCGGGCGTGCCGCAAAAGGTCTTGGTCGTTTTGTCGCCAGTGATGCCCTCCTTGCACATGCCGAAGTCGGCTATCTTGATGTGGCCGTCCTGGTCGAGCAGCACGTTGTCCAGTTTGAGGTCCCGGTACACGATACCGCGCGAGTGGAGGAAGAATAGACCTATCGCGATTTCCGCCGCGTAGAATCTGCAAGTTAAGAGAAATTGTGAAATTGAATTTGACATTTGAAGGCTCAATATGAATAATCTAATTAAATGAAACAATATACATATTACAATAATAATTTATATAGCCTCTGCTTATAATAAGAAGCCATCCCCAATTATGGGGATTTTATACGCTACATTATGTTTGTAAAGTAAAGAATCATTGATTTTTTCCCCGAAATTGAAAACATTACATTATTATAAGGTATCTTGCAAATTTAATACAAGAGTACTTTTTTAATTACATGCCTCAGAAAGGTTTTAAAATATTAAACTCTATAATTATGTGGAATAAATAATTATAGGTAAAAAAAGCGGGAACCAGGTAAACAATGGTGAATGTCTAAATGGAATATTTCGATACAATCATTGTCGGTCTGAAATAGAACACGGAGACTTACACGGCGACGGGTTCCTTGAATTTGCCACACTGCTGGATTTGGAACATAAGATCGCCCCCGTTCACGTATTCCATTACGAAGTACAATCGATCCTGGAATTGATGCAGATCATTTAATGTTAAATTATGCAAACACCTGGCGAAAGACTGTCCCTACTAATATTATGAATACTAAAGTAAATTTAGTTATTGTTTGGAATTTACGGCGGCAAAGGGTTGATTTATAGCTATAACAGGTGGAGGCTATAATTCTGGGTTTTTCATTTGGCATTATAAATCTGCAGTGATAGTTCAAGTTCACTATAAACGTCAGCGTTTGTCCAGAAATGGGGCACATACCATGGTCTGAAAACATGAATGCAGTTGGACCAAGAACGGCGGTTTGCTGCTCAGCGCGAGCACTCTCTTTTCCACCATGGTGCACTCCACGTCGTCGTCTTGGATGATGATGTCTTTCTTCAGGATCTTGATGGCGTAAAGTTCGTCGGTGCCCCGACGTTCCGCTAGCATCACCTAGCATAAGTTAAAAATAGATTGAAATCCTACCACCCTTCGTGCGGTGCACGGATACCTCTTTTTTAGGGCGAGGGTATCTCTTTATGATTCTGCAAGGTAAAAACCCCATTCTCGGCTAAACCACCCTCCAGTAATCTCTCCGCCCCCGGTGGAGGCACGCTCGGGATCGGACTAACCATTCCCCGAACGCACCCCCTGGGGACCGGCCCAGCGGTGTGTTATGATTTATGATGCTGACACAACAAGCTGGGACTAAACGCTAAGAGAGGGGTCACCAGGCTACCACGCTGAGATCCCCCAGACGGGCGACCAGGTTGGAAAACGTAATATCTCCCAGCCGGTTGTCGGTCGGCCGGGCCAGATTCCTCCCTGGCACCTCCTACCCAATCGCCTGCGTCGGAGCGGGGCGGCTTGAGGGTCCTCTACCTGGGCCCGCTCCGCTGCCTGCTTCTGCGAGATCATGTCTTCGCAGAAGGAGGTTGTAGCCTCCCACGCCGTTGCGCTGGTACAAATTGGCAACGTACGGTAAGGAACTTTATTCCCGACCCATTTCGATGACATATTGCTAGACACTGACTATGTATAAAAATCAAAAATTTCAATTGATATGTCAAATGACGCTAAGTTGCGTGTGAGTAAACAGTGTATGCAAAGACTTCATAGCAACATTCCTAGCTATTATGGTGCCTTATAGTTAACCTTAGGTGGGTCACAAATTAAATTTCTTGACCGTGCATTGGGGCAATTGTAAGGGTTGTAGATTTGCAAATTTTACTTTTCCTTTTTTCGCCCTGGTGGCAATCGCACTATTGGTTCCCTCTGAAAACCAGCGCTTCTGTTACAATATGTAACAGAAGCATTTAGCTGAGATGGGACCATTTGGCCATTTGCTGCTTTTTTGTATCATTGTAAAACTTTATCATAGACTATGGCCAATAAACTTTTCTTTCTTTCTTTCTATTTACGAACGTTTTACTCAAAACCATCATGTTTTAACATCCCTTATATTTTAACAACTGTCAAAATGTATGAGAATGGAATCGTTTCTGATCCGGTCAAAAAGTTGTACCTAAATACTGCGATCGCACTTCTGGAGAGCTGACACCCACGCCATGTTGAACTGGCCCACGCTATGTCGCCTTTGCGCTGCGCCCGCCTGTCAGACGATGTTCAAAGTTTCTTTGCACTCGTTACCTATAGTACGTACCTTCCCAAACGATCCCTTGCCGAGCACCATGATGAAGTTGAAGTCGGAGGCCCTGATGACGTCGGCGGCGGCCATGTTGTGCGGCACCTCGCGGTCGGGCGGCGGCGGCGCGCGGCGCGCCCCCACGCTGGTCGCGCGCATCTGGTGCTTCAGCTGCGCGAGGTCCGCGCCCTCCTCCGGCACCGGCACGTTGTAGAACTCCCCCTCCTCCTGCGTCAGCAGCTTGAACCACCCGTCCGCCGGCGCCTTCATCAGCTCCGATATGCCGAACGACAGGGAGCCCATGAAGTCGTTGCGCGACGTGCGGTCCCAGTCCCATATCTGCGGCGTGATTACGCTTCTGTTGTACTCGTATGTACTTGTGGTCGACAACGATCCTGACCCATGGTCACATTGTTTAGTTACACTGGTGTAACCACTGAGCACACTTATGTTATGACCGATAGTTACACAACGCATCATGTTTTGCGCTTGTGCTGCGCTCTTATAGCGAGCGAGAAGGGTTCGGTCGGGGTTCTTCAAAGGTTAAACTAAAAACTATGGCCTGGGGGCCTAGACAAAGTGACAATTTTAAAACGATGACGAAGTTTTATAACAACAAAATGCATGGGATCGACACGTGTCTTCGCTAAATAACGTGGCGAATCGATCAACGTCATCGATATGTAAGTTGGTAGACAAATTGATTTGTAGCGAATTGTTTTTTCGTAGCTTTCATATTCTACTCAAAACAACTCATTTTTCATTAAAATGGTATGAAAATATTAATTTGATTCATTAATTTAACCATGTCTTTTCCATTGATCAGTTTTGAGTAGGTACTTAGATATCCAATATTTAAAAAAATATGTTGTTTTTGTGAGAAAACTATATTCGACACAGCGATCGAAATCCTTACATTGCCTAGGAATTTGTTTTCGTTATCTCAGAGACGATGACGCATTTAGTAATCGTTTTGCTATGAAACAGTTGCCACTTGTCAGAGCCCCCTGTTGCCTCTTGTTTATCATAGCGTTGGTGAGGAACAAGGCGCTTAGAAGCAGAATGTCCACTTCGCAAAATGTCTACAGGTTGCAAAATGTCCCTTTCGCACAATGTCTCTTTCGCACAATGTTTATTTCTGATAATGTCTCTTTCGAATTAAGAATACAGCCAGTCAACTGTATAACGGTGTATTGTCGGTGAAGTTGAAATTCAAACATATTACATAACAGATTTCGTTTACTAGATAAAATTTGTCTTAAATCCAAATAGCCATTGATCAATATCAGTAGAATCTTCGTTTGTATTTATCATAAAAGATAACTTTTTCAATGCATTCTTAACCATCGCGCCATCTAAGATAAAGACTCTACTAGCGATGCGTGATTGTTAGGTCATTCGAATTAACTACTACCACTAATTTGCGACTTGAATATTAGTAGTATACTAATGTTAGTATTCGAATGACGGCTACTATTAGTAATAACTACTTTTAATTCGATCTCCACTCTTGTTAGTTGTGAATGAATAAGTCATTCAATTCATTCAGCAAATCGTTGCGCTAGCGCCCATCCTTGAATGAATCGATCAAACGTTCTATTTTAGTCGAATACATCATTCAATTCAAAGTCTATCGTGTTTGAGAGTGAGTACAAAGTGAAGTGAAAAATGTACATAAAAATATAATTTTTCCGTTTTTCTTGTTAGTGTTTATATTTTTGTTTACTTCAGATGCACGTATAATATGATTTATTTGCTACTCTAATCAACAGCTTACCACTGTTACTGAGTACGAATTAGTGAATATCATAACAAAAATGCACGCTTGATGTACCTAAATGTGCGAATATCAAATTAGTTACTAATTTCATTCGAATGATTCGAATGATCTATACAGTCGAATGATTCTAATGGAATCATTCATAGTCGCGCACCACTAGACTCTACCAAAGCGCACGAAACGATCAACATGTGGTCCCGTCGAGATATCTCGTGTGCCTAGTCGCTTTGAGGACTGTTTGCTCAGCCGAGCCGGCAAAGTACCCAACAGGCAATTGTTTCAAAGTAATCAAACGAGGTTCAGGCTTTCAGGGTCGGGCGTGGATCTCGGCCCTTTTGCGCCAACTTGAACAAACTTATATTGGCGCTCGGCAAGAATCTGAACATTTTGTTTATGTTAGTCCATGCATTAAAGTCGAAAGCACACACTCAAAAATGCCATGGCAAGAATAAATAATTTTTAAATTTGTTAAATTTTTTTTTTCTTTATTTAATGGCCATACACCTCATGGCTGAAATCCTTGCATTTCTTTTGGCACCATAGTCAATCTTACTTCAAACGGAAAACTTCGACCTGTTACGGAATCCTTATCTTGAATAAACTTTAGCTTGTAAGACTAACATGGTGTCAAACCAAATAAGTATAGCTGTGTCTACGATTTCTTTTTTGTTGATAGAAAAGATTGCACCAACCATCGTACACTCGACTCGTTTCCACAGAATTGCAAAAGGAGAAACAGAGGAAACGGTATGTGATTGTGGTAGTGCCGTGCGTGTTAATGAGTCGCAGGTATGCGTAGCTCCACATCTAGGAACCCGTAATTTCTTCACCGAGTCAAAGTGAATCCCGCCTCGTCGAATGTCGGTAAATGTTTGATGTACGCACTCATTGTGCATTCGATCTGTTTTATGTAGGCTAGGTTTCAATATAATAAACAAAAAAATATTATAAATCAGAAGAAATGTTTTCTAATAGTGAAAAATGTGTTTGTTTTTTTTTGTTAGTGTTCAAGTAGGTAGTGTTTGTTTTACGAATCAGAATTTGGCGACAGCGTTACCTGTAGTAATTTTTTTTATAGATTATGGGTAGACACTTGTCCTCATCTTGCCTGATGGTAAGCAAAGGTGGGGACTAAGGTGGAGCGTGCCTACTCATTAGGTGCCGACTCACTCTAGTCCTGAAAAGACTCGGGTTGTAACACAGAGGACGGCAAAGAATTCCATTCCTTTGCAGTACGCATTAAAAAAGTGGAAGCGAAACGTTTCGTGTGGAGCAGTGGAATTTCTACTATGTAGGGGTGGGTCTTTGCCGTTCTCCGGGTGCCTCGGTAGTAAAAGGGAGATGGTGGAATAAGATCAAACAGCTCTTGGGAACACTCTCCGAAATGTAACCTGTATAAAAAACCGATAAACGGGCCACTGCGCGGCGATGTTTAAGACTCTGGAAATTTGAAATTTTCAGAGAGTCTTCACCGATCAAGCTCTTCGCCCGGCGCTCCACCGAGTCAAGGGCAGATAGCTGGTACTTAGCAGAGCCATCCAAAAGGTGACTGCAGTATTCCATGCACGACCCGACCTGTGCTTGATAAAGTGTAAGAAGCTGCCCCGGCGTGAAATATGTTCATTTCGCACTCTCGCTGAATAAAAAAACAAATCGATCTGTATAAAAGTTCAAAATGGCGGAATGAAAGGTCAAAATGGCGGAATATCAATACAAAGAAGATATCGGCATGTGCTGTCACGATACTCTTTAATGTGCAACTGACAAACCTCAATGAGCAGCCGACGATCCTTGTCCTCGGCCTTAAGGTCGAAGTTCAGGGTCTCGTTCCACACGGGGTTCAGCGTGCTGCGGATCGTCTTGGTTTTTTTCTTCACGTTATCCGCATCAGGGATCAGCTTCATCTTCACGTAGGGGTCAGAGAGGCCGTTCGGGTCCATTGGGATTAAGTTGCGGCCTTGCTTCACTGGAAAAAGATGATAAAAAAAAATATTGTTATTAAAATAACAGGATAATAATATTAAAGGGTTTCTATAAAGAATGCTGTATTAGGAAAGACCACCATATTTTTTTCAGTTTGTGTTTGTGAGTTTTGTTTTCTGTTATATCATTGAGGTTTTATGTTGATACAGATTTTATTTTATCCTTAGTAATTATTTTAAGTTAAGCCGTCATGGAAAGATAAAGCAGAGAACAGCAAAGGAGGTCTTCAGTATTTGCCCAAATATGTACCGAGGTACAAATTATATGAAATGAAAGATAATAATGTGTTGAAAATGACCCAAGGGCGAAAATATTTCAAACTTAATAGATTTTGCAAAAAAATAAGATGAAAAATAATAACTGAATGCGTAACTTCGTGAAACGAAACGTGATTATTTATGGACGTCATTAAGGATTGACATTGATAATCAGTCATTGTTATGGTCGCTTGATAATATTTTCACTTATAATCTTCTTCTTATTAAAGGTTTTTAAAGAAGTTAAAGTTCTTCTAATTAAAAATCTGGAGTTTGTTATGTGTGTGTGTGTGCCAACATCTATTGCGATCGCTTACAAATCACCAGTAATTGTGAATTTGATACGTCAGTAAAATAAACATCCAATGACTTCTCACTTTTTTTAAATTGGGTATTGTTTGCCAAAATAAATACCATACCACAGACTATGTGACACTTATTAACAAGATTTATAACGCTTAGGAAATTTTTGTAATATTTGTCAAAACCCTATTTTTATTATTTTAATAGTTGGGAAACCTTAACTAAACAGGTTTGGAGAATACACTACGCTAATACGCTTTATTTAATATTGAAGCTATGTTGCCAGTCATCAAAATGTTTAAGTCATCATTTCAGGTGGTACAAATGGTTTAAAGAAATTATTTTTATTATTTTATGAATTTTTAATTTTTTTACATAGAAAGATGTAATAAAAATAAAACCCGAGGTACGTGTTTTGGGCATAGTTGTATGGAAGAAAAAATGGATCCTTTTGAAATCATAAAAACTCATTACGGTTGTGGCGGTACTATTAGGAAACTACGCACTATTCTTGAACATTACAATGCTCAAATAAAACAACTATTCGTACGCCAGTCGATCATGAAATTCAAAGAAACTGGTTGAACAGGAGACTTCAAAAGTCCAGGACGTCTTCAAAGTGGTCGTAGTGAAGCAAATATGATCCTTTTTTAACTGAGTCTTAGAAAATCATACCACCATTATTGTTATCATGTTTAAAATTCAACATGCTCTGAAGACAACGTAAGTTTCTTTGCTCTTTTTCATTAAAATGAATCACTTTTCTAATAACTTATAATTCGGCGTCTGCATGAGACAATACTTGGCCTGTATCTAAGAGCTTAGTAATCGAAGAGCCGAAATAAATAAAGTGTAACTTTTTTGCAGCACTCGTAGTGCAGTTAATAAAAAAAGTAAAAACTTGCGTTAGTGTCAAATTATTGGTTTTCGGGCAATCGATCTTATATTGATTGCCCGAAAACCAATAGATTGATTAAAATTTACAGTCCAGATTTAAGTTTATTATTAATCGTTCCTTTTGCACATCAATCCCCAATAGTGTACAACTGAAATACCAAAATTGCCTAAGACATTATTTCCTAGCAAACCGATAGCAAAAAGTCACAAGTAAGTAAACAAGTAAACTTTTGACACACAAGAATTTGGAATTGCAGCAACAGTGTACCTTCAACGCTAAGTTTGTTCCCATGGCAGGCGACGTTCAGCTGGATGCGCCCGCGCCGCTCGGTGTGGTCGCACCCGCACAGGTTGGGCACAGACTCCTCGCACCGCTTGTGCACGTTCATGTCGCATACTTTAGCGGGAACAGGCAAAACCACATTAATTTACCATCGTCGCGAATGAGCGAAATCATCAATCACTATCTTTTACATACATATTTTTCTGTTCGAATTTATTATTAAAGTCGAATATCATAACGACGAAAACAAGTTCAAAGTTGTGAGGAGTAACACGTTACCACATAATCGATATTGTTTACATAAAGGAAGGTATAAATATTTTTCTAAATAACAACAATGCAGCATTTACAATATCAAAAATATTAATGAAGTACTTACCTCGACGGCAGTTAGTAAGCTAGAGCCACTTAAACTAATGAACCCATAAAAAAACTTAAAGTGCAGTGAAGGTAAATTAACAGTTTTTTTAAAAAGATTGTGCATTACAGTTAAACGATTTCTGGCGGAAAAATCTATGGATGTGGAATTTTTGCCTAAGCAATTAGCAGCTAATTGGAAAGCATCTATTTCAGTGCTTAGTAAGCACTGAAATAGATGATTTCCAATTAGCTGCTAATTCAATCGAATAACATTCAGTCTACAATTAACTACCAAAACAAGCAAAAAAACAAATTCGTAAATTCGAATTGGATTCGATTTTAGTACACTTCACAGTTGTAAGGAAAACTGGGACATTGCGATGTGTCTTGTGTAGCCTGCAAGTATTCATCATAGCGTCCGTCTAACCACGACAATTATTGCAGTTTTGCGGTACGATTAAAACTAGCTATTGTCTCTGCTTCATTATCGGTCCATCGCTAATTATCTTTATTCGAATCATTATCAAAATTGAAATTATCATCCAATCGCAATTCGCAACAAATCATATACTTATACTTTACAATTAAGCACCGGACTTAACCGAAGCCTTTTACTAACTTGGCCAAAAATGAAATTGATGTCCCTAGATATAATTACTCCAGACCATTTCAGGAGATTATCCAATCAAAACAACTTTCACAACTTGAGCGTTAGTCAGCTGGGGTTGTTAGTTTAATACCGACAAAGCTTTTAATATTATCTGATACGATTAACCAGAAAATTATACCGAAATGACATAAAACTAATTATGAACTCTCAAACTAATACGAGCAATAATACAAAGCGTTCAAGTGAGCCTAGAAACATTCATGCAAAGCCAAGAAATCAAGATTCAAGTAAATAACGATAAAGTTTAAAAGCGGTTTCGATTATGCAAACAGAATTAAGACTTTCGGACTAAGTGTATAAACAAAAGTTAATTGTATTTGGGAAACTTCGCCGGCACTCGGAAAATATTTACTTAATCTTAAATGAGCTCTACATTATTATCATTGACTGAAGCATTGAGTGTATAAATTATTTTATTTGTGCAGGAGGATAATAGATCAGGGAACAGTACATATATAACAATTCACAAATACGTGGATAGTGTGCTCGGTTTCTGATAAATATTTTCTCTATTTGCTGATTGCGTGTCATACACCATACCCATTTGTACTACCTTTATCACATGTGAAAGAAACACATTCAGTGTAATTCAGGCACGTTCAGTCAATTTTGTCTAAAGGGTTGCCCCGGGAACTATTTTCCTCGGTTTCATTTCTCACAGCAATTCTAATTGTGATTCATCAGTACCTCCACATTTGAATCCCTGGTGGGCGAGACCGTGCAGCAAGGTGCCACAATGATCGCAAAACGTTGGAGCAAGGAACGTCCACGTGTTCCATTTGTGAGGAGCGTAGGCGGCCTTATCAACAATAAAACATAGTTAATAACAGCAATAGATGGCGTACGACCCGAGGGCTTTGTAGACGTGGAAACCACAACACCCACTTCCGAGGAAGGAAAGAAATAATTACGGCCCAAAACATAACAAAACGCGAGGTGCTTAAATCTACAAGATACAAAGACAGATAAAAGCATTAGCATAAAAGAACCACCACCAAGAAATCTGTAAAGAGAGCTAAAAGAGCACACAAAGCACGTTAGAAATCTAAGCGTAGTAGAAGTAGCGTTTAAGTAGTTTCATGAACGATCATCTTGCGATTCCTCTGTGTACCTTGACATTTGAGCCCCTGGTGGATGAGGCCGTACAGCAGCGAGCCGCAGTGGTCGCAGAATGTCGGAGACGAGTATGTGTGAACGCGGAAGTTGTGCCGAGTTCGTGTATCCTGTTGGTGATTTAATCGTTGACATAACATACATGAACTATGTATACACATTGCAAAAAAGATGAAAATGTCGGTGCACTGTCGTTAAATTAAAAAAGAACCGCCGTTTGTGATTAATTAAATGCCCGAGTATATTTGTACAAACGAAAACACTACAGCTGACCGACTCTGTGGGATGAGGGATCAAATTAAAGTTTTGTTTGTCCCAAATGTTTATTTTGCAGGAGTGTTTTATTGGATCCAATATATTTCACTTCAACATGACGTCTCTTTGGTCGCAAGAGGCGTACTTGTTTGTACGAACTCCTGAAATTGCGACGTCATGTGCCATTTGAGCTCGTTGAAAGGTCACTCTTTGTTTTACCTCAGCCCTCCGCCCTTCTCCCACGTACCTATGTCAATTATTTCATTTGATTCGTGAGTTCAGAAATTGGCATTTGGAGTTTCTAAATCATTGAAATGTTCGAAATATACAATAGTGACTGTCATTGAATCATTTAAATTTGAATTTTCTTAGTGAATCTGTCTTTTGAAGTTGTATAGTTACATTTCCTTCAGTAAAAGTTAAGTTATTCTGATATTCATATATGTATGTGTGTCATTTGCCTATTTTATATCCTTATTTAAGATTTATAGATTGTAATAAAAATACCTTTAAAATAAATACTTTTCGTAATGGATTCTCTCTTAGAGGCCTTTGGATGAGTATTTAACCAAATACAGGAAAACTAGGCTTCTTTTTGTCTTGTTAATTAATTATACGCTAAAAAATATATTACTTTCCCATATAACTGATAGCACATCATCTCTAAAAACAAAATTCGGGTAATTGCAATGAAAAATGAACCAGAATACGCAATATAGAATTGACATGGAGAATAAATTAAAATATTGCTTTTCGCTTGTTCTTCGTTATTCCGATATTTAACACGAGAAAATACATCGGGCAACGTTAAAATAATTAATGAATCACAATTTGGTTAACGGGTTACTTTAAAATCAATGATTTCATTCATTTATTTTAGTCGCCATTTTATCGTATAAGAGCAATTAAAGTCATCGTTAACTGAAATTTCAAACGTCGAATTATCATCAAACGGAACGTAATTGGTGGATGTTCGTTCGCATGGCGGCGTTTCATCGAGCCATGTTCCATTATTATGTTGTTACGAGAACCGGTAGCAGGGGGGATTAAATATTAACAGTAAACGGTTAAGAACACTGCAGATTCCATCAAGGCACAAGCGAAATTAGTTTTACTTTCTACGTTAAAATGCTTAGGATAAGAGCGTTTATTGAATCCTCAAGATAAAAACATTGCTTATATTAAAGTCAGCTTTTATATTTTTAATATAACAAATATAGGTTTTTTTTTCAACATGAGTACGAGTATGAGTAAACGTTCTCATTTTGAAATATCGTCAATTTTTCACCGATCATTCAGTTAACATCGCTGAGTAGAAAAAATATTTGAAACGGGTCAAGAACGCGTTAACCACAAAACACAGTGAAAAACATATTTTGATAAAATATTATAGGTCTCAGTGTCGCGCCGTGGAGTAGGTACGCTAAATATATAAGGAATTCCAAAAAATTGTATTGCAATTTAAAGAAGTTGTTCAAATAATCAAATTGAACAGATTTTAGGGTTACGTAGTAACTATTAACTGTGCTATGGGACCAATTGTAGAATCGAGAAAAAGATAACTGTTTCATCCGAAAGTTCAAGATCGGAGGGGGACTCTGTAGCAGGGTCGCCTGCTTGGGTAATTTTGTCTTACCTATTTCTGCCGCAAACCAGCAGTGCTCGCATTGCTGTGTTCCGGTTTGAAGGGTAAGATATGGCAGTGAAATTACTGGGTACCGTGATTTTACATCTGATGTCACAAGTTGTTAACGTACACTGTGGTTCTTCTGGGGGGTTGCAAATTTGAGTCTCACAAGAACCGCATGTACTATAGGTGACTGTTACCACTTACCATCAGGTGGACAGTTTGCGTGTTTGCCATCTTAGTTGTATAAAAAACCTACTCAATCGGCTGATTCAATATGTATAAATCAGCCGATTAAAAGGGTTAGATTTGATCCCATATTTAAAGTTTGGTGGCCTGAACAAGCTTCATCAGAACTTTTTGGAACACCTGTATAAGACAAACAATAAACTAAATGAGCTGACCAGCGCATCGTATTCTGAAAAACTACATACTGCAGTGATGGAATTAAGTCCAGAACCTATCGTGAAAATCGCTGACATTAAAGTAAACCCGTGCGACTGACAGTAAAGAGGAGGTCTGCAAGGCGAGATCATTATGCAAAACGCCATAGATCGAAATAGAATCCCAGAACAAAGTAAAAGGCGTCAATTACTGCAATTCAATAGCGTCTACGTTGTTGTGACTGATGACAAAGAAATTAAATAATCCTGACCTTCTAACCGATTGTCAGTTATGGCGGCCAATCTTAACAGCGACAAGTTATCTGCACGGGAGATATTATGGTGTCTGCGTAAACACAGGCGCGCTCTCTTCTCTATTAATCCGATGCGACGGCTAAAAGTTGCGAAAATGTTATGCCTATGACGTCACGCGTCGATGGTTAGTAGTTATAGTTGCGCTACCAAGCAGGCGAGCACGTGACGCGGTCGCCGAAGGCGGGAAGGCTAGTCAAAACCAAAATATTCTCTATTCAAATATGACTTGATAGAAAGCTGTTTTGGCTCGTCCATCGCTTCTCTTAGCGCCTTTTACCGAATATTCCATGAGGAATGCTCTGAGGAGCTCTTTAACCTCTCCCTCTCCATTCCTTAACAGAAACACGCGTAAGGGCCTTCGGAGTCACCCGTACACTGTATCCTCCTTTTCACACCGTACCAAGAAATTCCAAGATTACTTCTTCTGTCGTTCATCCCACACTTGGAAATCTTCTACCTGTGCACTTGTTTCCTCCATCCTACAATATGGGTTCCTTCAAAAGAGGCGTGAAAAAGCATCTTTTGGGCCGACAAGGGGCGGGCAGGTAGGATAGTGGATGTCGTCCCTACTCTATCTATCAACTCATTTGGGCCTCTTTCACCGCTTAACATCAGGAGGTCATTTGCCGGGCCATCCATAAAAAAAAATTCTGCCTACCAGTCATCGCAAACTTTCTGCATGTGGCTAGTACCTAACTGTCAAGACTGGAACGAGTTCAGACGCAAGATCCATACCACTGTTTAACATGAAATCAAAGCACAGACGAGCTCAGGCTCTTTTAACATTTTTGGTGACCCATAAAGCGCGAACGTTTTTTGAACACAACCAAGTTGGCGAACATGCTGTGCGCCAGGACCCCGGATCTTCGGATCAATAACGGGTGGTCACAATCACTATGCCACGGAAGCGTTGAAGTTCCTATTTCAAATGCGGAGGGCTTATTATAGGGCTTATAACATTCAGCTAAGTAGGGGATGACAATTCTATGAAAATTTGACCATAATTTCCAAGAATATACGTACCTAAGCAATGTCAAGTTTTGGGTATGTACTTATATACTTGAATGTTCTCAATTTTCGAAAAATTGGTTAGTAGGTAGTACAAAAGAAACACGATGAAAATCTTTCATAAAACATATACGAGTAGGAACCTACAGGAACTTATGTCAGTTACAGTTAATCACGTAGGTTCAAAAAACGTTATATTTCGATATCGTACCGTTTGAGCTCTTAAAAAGATTTATTTCGATATCCCGCAAAGAATATTCCAAATCCGCAGATTCCTTTATTTTTACCGACAACTCAATGCGAATTTTATACTTCTTGATACTTACATGATCTGTTTGTGATACATTTATACTTTTTATTGTATCTATGCCTAGGTGGTGATTATTTACTCATCGATTAATCGGCAATTGTACTTAATCGAATCGATGTAGAAAATCGAATCGGAATACGTGCTTATGTATCGATTCATTTGACGATTATAGCAAGGCCGCTCAGACGATGATGTTGCTAAATGCTCTTGTTGATGCTAAAACCGATTTATTACGACGTCTGTCTCGAAAAATCAATTTTAATGAAACATAATCATCAAATTAATACGATCAATGGCTAATTACCGATGAGTAATAAAATAATTCTGTATTTTAATAAAATGACGACCATTCCTTGAACATCATAAATTGCTTCGAAACGCAGATTTAGTGTACAGCTTTTGCAAATAGCTTGGACTAGATGTTTTAATAACGATAACAACATTTCGAATAGATAAAACTTCTTTTCATTTCTTATTTGCGTGGGTATAGGTATCATAGTTATTTCTCTTGTAAATATAATTCATAAATATCCTTTTGCCCCCTTCAAAGCACCTATTTTAACTTTGGTTAAACAATTTTCGCACCACATGCATTTGGACATTATTCCCCTTATAATATCAATTTTTATATAGTTTTATGTTGGGTATAATCTCGCTAATGAAACACGAAGACTGAGACAGTGATACCTAATACCTAATAAAAACTTGCACCACATGATGCTATAGAACCCTATATAGATACGTTTTCATATGCTACAGTGAGTGTATCACGTATACGAATACACTTTTATGTATAACAGATACTGTAGCATAGGCATGCTACTCGTTTTTATGCTGCACAGAAATGTAGCATGGGCACGCGTACATGTCATATGCTGCACAGTGTAGAATAGGCAGGCATGCGCACACTTTTGTATACTGCACAGAACTGTAGCATGGGAACGCGTACACGTTTAAATATGTTGCACAGAACCGTAGCATACCTATATGGCTGTAGCACACCTCCGCCGCGAAACCAACAAGGCGAAACCGCTATGCTAGTTCCGCAGCGAAACCAGGCCACACACGCTAAGTTCGCAATCAGTGAGTGAACCGCCAGGCGCCATTACGCCAGCGGCAAGCTAGTGAAATGTCGTCATCGCTCTGTGCCCCAAGCACGAACCACTATATTTATGGTTATGGTAATCGTATTATTTTGTATGAAAACTATAGCAGAGCCGCTACGGTCGCTTAATGGATCGTAATGGTATAGTTTAATGTTAGGGAACTTACAAATGGCAACTTTTAGTTCGCATCGGCGCCGCGGGTGGCGCTGGCAGTCGAAAACTTAGTTTGCTGCTTGAGACATATTCTCTCTAATCTATGATTTCGTGATTCGAACGTTTGACGGTTAGGGCATTCAGTTTTGAAAAACATTGTAATTCGAAAAATAAAAGTGAACTGCTGTGACCATTTGTTTACGTTTAACATTCTTCACTTACGGAATCGTATCAAATATGTTTAGGCAGAGAGAGGAGCCGGGGTGGTGAAGGTGAATGTTAATGCATTGTAAAGTAGCTACTTAAACCTGCACCTGGGTCATAAGCCCCAGGCACCGCTCTTGGCTCTCTTCTCTGCAATGCGATGCACCCGGCACCCGTATGGTAAATGCATGGAATGCTAAGTTATCGTCTCTCCTTGGGATTAATCTAACATTAACGAGAGCTAAAGTATGAGAATCGTCAGCACGAACTCACTTTTGACATATCGTATCGTTTTATTCGACAGCTAATTATCGTAATATCTCTCACCGACTATTTTACAGTGAGAGAACTATCGTTAGGTACGTTACGAGCTCACGATAGCCTTACGATAACTGTCCATTTAATATCTCAATCGTTATGTGATAGTAAGTAAATAAACTATGATTCGTGCTAGGGATGCAGGTCTTTAATTTAAAAAGACGAAGAATTTGGGCATACAAAATAAAACAAAAGATAAAAAGTTAAGAGAAAACAGATTATGCATAGAACTTATGTCACATGAAGACCGCTTTTATGATTATTTTCAGATGACCCCGCAAAACTTCTAAGATTGCATAATCTTTTAAAGACACATATTAAAAAACAAAACACAAGATTTTAAAAAGTTAGAAACGAAAAGATACGGGATAAAATTGAGTACTTAACAGAAAATACTAACTAAAATGACGTATTCTGACGTAAATTTTAATTATAATACCTACATAATATATTCAATATTCTTAAACTATTACATAACTTCTTCATTTAATTCCCGTCCAAGCTGCCTCCAAAGGCTTGTATTTTTTTATACTCAGGATGACCTAAAAATAAATCATAGGTCTATTACGGACCTCTTCAATTAATTCCTCTGTGAATTTTAATGAATTTGACACCATTTTTATAAAAATATTACAGGTTTCGCCTACAAAATCTGTCGACTTCGACAGATCGCGCACAAAACTAAAAGCGGAACAGACAATGTGGCGAATCGAACGCGGAGGTGTAGACGGCGTTGAAGCAGATCGGGCGGATCCGCGCACGACAGAGATAGCGCCATAGTTAAATATGCGTGTTAGAACAGCCTATACACGCCTGAGCTCGAGCGCCATACAAACGACAACGCGGGAGAATCGTTCAGCGGTTTCGCTACTACAGTTCCGCGGCGGAGGTGTGCTACCGGCGATAATAATCGTAAAATTTGTGCGGAAAGAGAGTACTCGTTAGTAGGAATTGAAGGCGATGCTCTGTTTATAACATTTTTTTTCCAGGCTACAAAGTAGTTTACATGTATCACGTTGGTATAGTGCGTACGATTCGAAAGAGTACAAGAGATTTTATTTGAAAAGAGTCACTTAAGTTAATTTTTTGATTGTGGCGCTTCTCCTTCCGCACTTCCGAATTTACGAACGTCAAATTGTGTCCTTTGCCACGCGTTTGATTTTATTGTCCAACAAATCAACTTACGTCGGAGTCGGCACCTTTGTCCGCCCCGGGACAGGTGAAGGTGACATATTCGTGGCATCGCTTGTGCACCACGAAACTGCAAACTGCAACAGAACAGAATAAATCTCTGAGTTTATAATTCGGAACATAAAATAGGTAGTAGATTCTATGGCAAGGAAGCATAATAATATTTTGTGGCGAGGGCGCTATTTTGAATCCAGAACATAGCGAAGGATACTATTAGAAACCTGAGCTATGGCGGAATTCAAAGTAGGTCGCCAAAGGCAAAAATAATTTTGCGACCGAGAGACAAACTCTGCTTTTCTTCCCATGTTATGAGAAAAATGTCACACAAACAATATGATGTGAAAATTTGGCTTAAAATGTAAAAAATGTACGAAAGAGCGCATGGCTACCGCGAGTATTTTTTTCTCAAAATGTGGCACAGGCATCGAGCTCCGTGCATCAGTGTATTGGTCGATCGAACTCGAATCAAATGCGGCGAAAAATTAAACAAAAAATTAATATAAAACGTTTGATGTAAAACTACAGTGGCACCACACCTAAATGCAAACTTAATTTGCATTTTTTATAATACCTATTCGTTAAGAGAAAACACCAAGGTCGAGAGAATTCAAAAATAGGTATTTGTAAAATGTATTGCTGTCGTGCTGTGTGTCCGAACAAATAAACTGAGCGCGATAGGGACAACTGCAGCTGGGACCGAAAATACCTATGAGAAGTTCACAAAATATACGTTTTGTAGTCCCCTGTTTTCTCCGCGAAAAATTAACCAATTTAATTAGTTTTTGCGTTAAAAATTGAAGAAAGGCTTTTTCTGTGTTTCTATGTTTTGCTATTTTCATATAATCTTGTTCAATTTGTTTGCTGGACGTTTGAATACAGCAGAAAATTAGGTCGATTTTTTATGTTTTTGAAGGTTTAAAATCTCTTTCAAAAATTAGCTTAATAAAAAAAGAAAAACATAGGAACATGCTTATAGTGGCCATTGATGTTATTGGAAAAAATAGCGCAACTAGCTAATACCAGGAAGGAAACACGTTTGTATGGAAAATGGAAAAACGGACTGTACGATTTCCTCTTAAGAACTTCGAAGAATATTTTCAATTCCAAATTCAAAACACATTTATTGGCACTTCCCCAACCCGTCTGGTGAGCGTAGTGTGGTAGGCCGATTTCTCCTAGTCGAAGGAGACCCGTGTCCCGTACCCAGCAATAGGACGTTTATGGGTTGAAACGACGACCAGTGGGCCTAGCACGCAGGAGAATCGAAAATCGAATCGAAATCCGAATCGAGGAGTTTGTATGGCAATTTTATTAGTTCTGCTACTCGCCGCCGTGGCGCTAATAAAATTGCCATACAAACTCCTCGATTCGGATTTCGATTCTCCTGCGTGCTAGGCCCACTGAGTATTCAATATCTTCGAAGTGTGTAATCATGGGATAAGTTCTTCAATATCTATGCAAATTGCTATACACTATATACACAAAGCAACTTAAAGCCTTCCGATAAATTGCTTCGAAATAAATTAATTGAAATACAATTGGAACTTTAATTATTCAATTAATCGAATAACGTTTCCCTCCGAATAAATGGGATCCTCATTGTTTTATGCCGCCGTTAATTGTGCCGGGACGAATCAAGATAAAGTTAATTATAATTAGATGAAAAGGTGTGAACGCGAAGGAATTAGTATGCTCCAACAATGGGCTCGTCAGGAATGAATTCTGCTTCGTTTTATTAGTTTGATTAAATCAAAAATAAATGTACACTCAAGATAAATGAATCCAGGACACATTAAGATTTCTGAATATCTCGGATTCGACAATACTTTAGCTTTGTGGAATAATTTGTGTCTTGGAGACAAGAACACCTACTTAAATTAAAGTAATAAAATTAGGGACAGTCAATTAAGCTTTGTATTCAAAATAAATTATTCACTTAACTTCTATTTGCAGTTTTATATGTATTATATATATTATAATATGTATTTGTTGTTTATAGTACAAAGTATAAGTTTTCCACATATCTTCCATAATTTTAAGTGACGAGATAAGCTCGAAATCTGTAACAACTGATATCTAACGCCCGTGTTCTGACTACCGAGTGATTTAATTAGTTATAAGAAAATGTGGAAAAATTTCTAGAAACTCTTAAGAAAGCAGTAGATATAGATGTAGCTGACGTAAATATGAAATAGGATTCTCACCTTGGCACTGGAAGCCCTGTTTGCCGAAGCCCCTGGAACAAAACAAACTGGTGTTAGATTTCGCTCAGGCTTTTGATCGAGTTATAGGATTATTGAACAGTTCGAAACTTTCAAATAAACGAACTTTCTCAATGTTTATTTGTGTAAATTATATTAAAGTATAGAAGCTTCTGCTACGATAATATTATCTAAAATGTGCTAACTTTATATTCCAGCGTCAAAATGGTATTATTCTTAGTACAAGGGAGCAACAGAGGGGGTGTTTGAATTTAAAAATGTAACCGCCTCCGGGATCTAGAGGTTTAGACCACCTGGTATCTGGAGGTCCCGGGATTGATTTCCCATTGCAGGGGTCGAAACAGATTCAGTGTTCAAAAATACTGATTTTACTGACCAGAAATCTAAAAAAACTGACTTTTACTGACCATCTGAACTAACTTAAGAGGACTGTGAAGAGCCAATTCATGGCTCGAGTATGCACTTGCAAAAATGCAGTTTGTTGCACACCGCTTAGAGTTGAAAGTCCGAGGCAAGTGCCTACATTTCTTATTGAAATATTGTTTAGGGCGATAACTGTTTTACCCCCCTAAACCTTTTATTTAAGATTTAAGAAATTAGTCACTCTTGATCTCATTAGATTCAGTATACCTTAATCTATGTTTTTTTTAATAAATAAAACTACTTTCTGCAGACTCTTTGGTCTGCACTTTTTTTAGATTGTATATTGTTTGTTATTTTGATTTCTATTTATTTATTTTCCACACCAGTAACACACTTGTTGCTCCTTAATATTCTACATGTGATGACAGGTGTTGTGTCATTCACATTTAGTGTTGTGTCTTTAATCTATGTTTGTACGTATTGCTTTTTTGTCATTCAGTATAATTTAGTCAAAAAAGATAAAAATGCTCGAGGTAGTTTTTAAGTCTAAAATATGGATATTTAGATGCTAATAATTTATATTCTGAGCAACATATTTTCAAAATCGAAACGTACAAACCTATATTTTTTTTATTACCTATATCTTCATTATATCTACATTTCCAAAAATTTAGAAAATTGGACTATTTAAAGAGGGAGAAAAGGGTTATCGCTTTTTGTATGAAAATTTTTGTTTGAAAATTATAGGAACGACACAGGTACACACAGACAGACAAAATTGTATCAGTAAAATATTAATAAGGTTCCAAAAAAATTTATGGGGCAATATGTGTGTTGATCTCAATAAACTGACCATTTTCTCAAAAAATTGACATTTACTGACCATGCTCAAAAAAAATGACCAGTTTCGACCCCTGCCATTGGAGCAGAAGTTCTTCTGCTCGGTTTGGTTGGTGGTAGGGCTTCTAAGCCCGCCTGGCTAGTACCACCGTCTTACCTATGTTAGTCCTGGCTGCCACCGTCTTACCTCAGTTTAACCATGAAGTTTAGCTATAATAACAATGTTAATAATAACATTGTTGTGTTCCGGCAATTAGAGGTAAGATAGTCAGTCCCTCAGTTGTTTAGGAGTCCTGAGGGGTTATTGTCTAAGAAAAAATCTGTCGCGATCGTTTACAATTTGATAGTCGCAGTCCATCCATTACTCCTTTATAAAAGAAAGTCGGCACAGAGTTTTATGTTCACGGCGCAATGGCTGTCAAATTATAAGCGACCGTGATAGATTTTTTCTTAGACAATAACCCACCTGGTCAAGCTCGCTTCCACCGTCGGCCTTATTGTCCTTAGAGTGCTCTAAGTTATTGTCACTTACCATCAGCTGAGATAACTAGGCCAAGAGCTTCCCTGTTGTATTTAATATAAAATGGTTTTTTTTAAATGCACATCAAAGGACTTATCACCCAATTATTATCATCAATTATTTTACACTGTCACCTTGGGGGTGAAGAAAAGGATTCTCCCTGGGACTGAAAAGTATTACTTTCAACCAGCTCCTCAGGCAACTTTAGACATAAAACATACTGATTGTACACCAGATTTATTTCAACGCCGAGAGGTCTAGGCGTTAACACGATATGTTGGAGACGCGGGAGAGTGGTTCGTGCTTGGGGCACTGCACCCTAACCATGATCGCTCAAAACAATATTAATAACGCAGCAGAGAGCAGGAGGGCGCTATACGCAGCAAGAGCGGTGTACCTCCTTCAATATTGTTTTAACCTTGCTATAAACGATCATGGTAAGGCCGCTGACCTGGATAACCGGTTTTGGCGACACTGTGATTCATGATCTGATAATTGGGCATTTATCAATTAGTTAAACAATAACTTCCACAATACTCGTTTTTTTTCGGGGCTCAAGGCAGGTTCCTAACAGCTGCTAACGTAAAACCGGTCGATAAGTGCGTCACTCGCACCTCGGCCGGCTTTTGACGTAAAACTACACGTCAAATAGCATTGCTTTGCGAATAGCACTCAAGTAGGTAGTGTTCTTTTGTATCGGTATTATTACAAAACCTGCAGGCCTAATTCTCTGACTTCGGTTGCTAATTAGAACTGTCATTTTCTAAAGAAACTTAACATCCATTACTGCTATCATGAATGCCGCCATAACACATAAGATCACTAAACTAGTAATGGATATAAAGTTGCTGTCAAAAATGACAGTTCTAGTTACCAACCGTAGTTAGAGAATAGGCCGGTCCTCCACCCTAATGCAAGATCCCAGGGCCGCCAGACTTCACCATTTTCTGATGAACAAAATGTGTATGATTGAGTAGTTTAGTATACGTACTGATCATATGCCTACCTGCTACCTTGACCAGACGGCCTTTTCGCTAACACTTAGATGAACGTAAGTATTGGTATGTTAGTGAGACACTAATTAGTGATATTCCTTTGTCGCACATGATTGAAGGACCATTGGCCTGCGTAGTTAGTAACAATTTTTGTTGGAAGTTTTGCTAAATGTACTCCTTAACAATAACGATATAATTTAAAATATCTCTTCTCTTCGATGTCTCTGTGGATAAAAATGGCCGATTACACGCAAGCACTCGGACAGTCACTCGTAGGCGTAAAAAGCGATAAACGATTTTCTCATTGCAGTAACGAGTCGGAGAGTCCCACCGGAGAGCACAATTGCAGCACATTGATCGTATGCACTAGATGTGTCTACCTTACTTACGTTGGTAGTGTTGCAAAATAAATGGATACAAGAAAAAATTTCATCTTGGGAAGGATTTGTCTTCAACATGCCGAAGACTTTTCCAACCCCATTAAAAATTCAACTGCAATAATTTCATTTTGTATCCTTAATCCAAAGTAAACTTAAATCACTGTTAATAACTTAGTACCAACATCATTACCAGATTTCGTAAATATTGGTTGAGAATGAGGCATTGTGACTTTGCATTTTCTTAAAAGATGCTAAATAAATTGATATCTAAATAAAACAATACAAGAAAAGTTCCAGCTCTGACGGAATTCGAACTTACTGTATTGAAGCAATGACGAGGTCTGATCCAGCCCGAGTGAAATTTCCACTGTTCTGTTCTCTTTTTACTTTGATAAGCCAAAGTATTGGCTTTAGGTACCCACTGTTGATAACTCAACAAACGTTTAACATTTTTAAAGAAATATAAAGTCACAAATAGTTTTTTCGATTTCAGTAATGTTGTTTTATTCCTACATTGAGATTTTTTTGCACCGAAAACCATTTAGCCGTTTATCGTTATTAAGTAACAAACATAAATTCTGATCTGCGGCAGTACCGCCTAAGACATAGCGATCACTCGCTATCGCTTTCGTGACATTAGAACAATAGTTTTAATGTCACAGGTGATATTTGAGCTACTGTTCTAATGTCACGAAAGCGTGTGATCGCTAAATCGCTATGAGTTAGGCGGTAGCCCCCCCTGATCATTATCGGGGAATATAGATAAAAAAAAGTAGATTCAATGTTGTAAACTCAAAAATCTTAAATCTTTATTCAATACAGACCTTTACAGGCACTTATAGACGTTAAAAATATCTTGTTGTAGTTCAAGTGCATACTTAATTGTTTGTACCGAAATCGAAATCTATTGAACTGCTATGTGATATAATAATAAACATCGAAAGTAAGTTCCCTGCATCGATTTTGGAATAAGGTACTTATTGATATTTGACTTATTTCCTAAGCTCATGACATTTTATTTCAAATCTCATCTTCTATTGATGCGCTAAAATACGTAACGTTATGCTTTTGATGAGTCAGAGACACATCTAGCGGATCTAGGTCCGAAGTGATTCAAACTAAATCGGATATGCCACGAATTGGATCGTCGCTCGCTCGAATGCCATTACCTAGTTCAATTAGCGTTCTAGTGCCACCTGAGCTGAGATAGGTATTACCTGACATAGCTAACGAGAGCATTACCGCCATTGGCTGTTGCATTATACAGATTATAGATACATAGGTTGGATTGGTTATACGGATTTAGAGATGGTAAAGCCTTGGTAAAGCACAATAGCACCGTGAATTTCCGACGCGATATAGCCGTTTGCATCGATGTAGGGGGCCTAGACAAAGTTACAATTCAAAAACCATAACGAAGTTAGAAAATAAGAAAATGTCTGGAAATGATTCCTCGTCAGCTTATCACGAATCATTATACGTTACCGTTCGATACAGAACGTATAACGTAAACCAAACCAACGCGTAGATACAACGCATTACATATGGTTCAGTATTAACCAAAAGGACAGACCGCTGTAATGAGGACTTCGACAGGGTAAACGTTGACTGCGTAGAATCTACCAAAGTCCGCATCCAATCCAACAACATTATGTTGTTTCCTGCGCGCGATTTCAATTGAGTCGAAAATTTCGTTCATTCTACAGTTAAGTGGCATGATGTTGATGGTGCTGTACATATCCCAAATGGTAATAGGGTCGTCTGCATGGGTACCTCCGTCTTACCTATTTCTGCAGCAAAGCAGCAGTGCTTGCATTGCTGTGTTCTGGTTTGAAGGGTAAGATATGGCAGTGAAATTACTGGGTACCGTGACTTTACATCTAATGTCACAAGTTGCAAGCAACGTACCCTGTGTTTCTTGTGGGGGTTGCAGTTTTGCTGCGAATCTCACAGAAGCCACATGTATTATAGGTGACTGTTACCACTTATCACCAGGTGGGCAGTTTACTTGTTTGCCAACTTAGATGCAATAAAAAAAACTCGAATGTAAAAGGACCTCTAGCCGCCTCCGTGGTCTAGTGGTTAAGAACTTGAGACCACCGGATGTTGATCGGGAGGTGCGGGGACGATTTCCATGCGGGCAGAAATTTTTCTGCTCAGTTTGGTTGCAGGGCTTGTGAATCAGCCTGGCTTACTACCACCGTCTAACCTAAGTTTGTCGCCATAATATCAATGTTAATAGCATTATTGCGTTCCGATAATTAGAGGTAAGATAGACAGTTCCTTCGTTGTTGAGGAGTCCATGTGAAACTCGCTTCCACCTTCAGCCTTATCATCACTTACCATCAGGTGAGACGACGACGGCCTTGAGCTTCCCTGTTGTATGTAATAAAGGACAATTAAGTTGCTGTTGATATACAGGCGTGATAAAAAAAACTTATACTAAGTGTATTATTGAAAAATACCCACTTTATCATATGATTTGTCCTATCTAAAGGTTGTCTGGTAGAGATCGCCTATGGCGATAAGGCAGCGTTTTTTGCTTGTTGAGTATGTATTGTCATTGTTTGTGTCATTTTATTTAAGCAAAATAAAGAGTTTCTATCTATCTATCTAACTTCACGGAACTGCACACTGACTTTATTACTTAGGAACAATAAAGTTCGCTGACACATACGGGTATCCATAACGCTGCGCATGCAGTTTACGTGAACATGTTATATCGTTTGGGTCAGCTAAAAAAATGGTGACCCCCCTCGTCGCAAGCTATGTTAGCCAGTAGGATTCCCTGCCCTCTGGGAATGCCCAGGAGAATTGGATTGAATGCTTAAGGCGCTTAATAGTGCTGACGACCTTGAATCGATCTACCCGCACTAATCAGTTGAGTGTGTGTGTGTGAGAGAGAGAAAGAGGGTTTACATTTTACAAAAATAAACTTACATATAAGCTGAAATTCTTAAACGAAACAGAAATAAAAGCGAATATGAAAAATGATAAATTTTTATCTTTTGATGAAGGTGACAATTAATTTCTTTATTTTCACTTTATAAATGTTTCATAATTTCATATTTAAATTATTACTATATAAAAATTATATAATTTATTTTATTTTGTTTTAATGGTAGTTATTATGACTAATATAGTAACAAAATTATACAACAATAAACTAATTATAGATCTACACAAGTAAAGACAGAGTAATAGTTGACGCTTAGTTGAACAGACACTAATCATATTATTATCATATTAAGCTTAAGAGAACATAAGATTTACATCAAACAAACAAAGAAAAACACACTAATATTATGTAAAGCTGTTATTGTTAATACTTATTCAAACAGTATGAGCAGTCTACCGCGTGAAGAATTAAAGCATGGATCGAACACATCAATGTCAACCTTTTCACATAACTTATTGCAGTTGCTACCAGCACGTAGAAGAAATGAATTTCTTCTGTAATGAGTATTCGAGGTAGGTTCATAAAATGGTTTAAAACTACAAAGATACCTTAAGGGGATACTAAATTGTAACAATGAGAGAAGCTCGGGACAATCTATTTTACTGGATGCAATTTTATTAAGAAAAATTACATCGGCAATAGAACGTCGATCCTGCAATGTAAGAAAATTGAATTTTTTGCATATCTGGGCATATTTGTTAGAGTCCCATGGTACACCTGTGCGGTAACACAGATAACGTAAAAACTTTTTTTGAATATTTTCTAAGCGATTTATGTATACTTTGTACCTCGGGCAGGCCCCCGTCACTCGCGCAATGCAGCGTTATAAATACCTACCGCTAAGTAGCGCGCCGGCGCTCCGACCGGCAGAGGGCCGCCGCGCCGCCACCCGCCGCGCCGCACGCGACACTTTTATTATTATCAAATCTTGTAATTTTTTTTTCATATTTTGTTTTTATTGTTTTTTCATTTACTTATATTATTGCTTTTTTGTTTATTATTAATTTAGTTTTTAATTTCTTTTAGTTTTTATCAATAATTTTTTTTATTTATAATTTTATTTTCAGAACTAAAAACGGGATTTTTATACCTAAATCGAATAATTTTCCGAAAATTTTCAGTTAAATGTTGATGCGAAAAAAGTTCCACTTGCATTGTGGTTTTACAAAACCACACAATAATTTTAATTTAATAAACTTGATTAACAATACGGTGGTTCATTACTGTGAAACTATTGGATGTCGTTGTTAAAAGACAAATAAAAATTTTGATTTTTTTTCATAGTCGAAATTCGAAGTAATTCGAACTAATTAGATAGTAATTCTTCGCCATAGTAACAATCTTCAGTCCTCAGTTTAGTTCCTCACTTGCTGAGGAGTTCAGGTTGAGCTCACTTTCATCTTAGACCTTTTCGTCACTTATCATCGGCTGAGATGAAAGCCAACTACTTCCCTGTTGTTTGTATAAAAAACAAATAGGCAGTTTTATAAAAAAACAATAAAGTCTCGATGAACCGGCCGCAAGTACTTTATTTGATTCCTCACAAAAAAAAATATTTCACCTTCTGTTTTGAAAATATTGCCTATTTATAACAATTATTCTAACGATTCAGGATATTTTCGATAGTAACATTGAATAACCGTGAGTTCAAACATGAAAAAAAACATCGTTCATGTATTTTTCATAATAATTCGTAATTTTTTAATCATTTGTAATTTGATAAATGAATAAAATTAATAAAGAAAAAATTTCGCCATGTGCGGGATTGGTAATTTTTTTATAGGTAATTTGTTTTTTTTTATAATTATTAAATGTATTATTGACGATACAATAATTTTCTATTCTCTTATTTTTTAACATAAACTATTTTATTTTAACATGAGGCTTTCCTCGCAATCACTTTATTTCATTATAATCCTACGTATATCAATAAAATAATAAAATTAAAGTTTTACTTTGACTATTTTGTTTATGTTCTTTGCACAACCCTTAAGTTTTCGCTCGATGACGCAATCACGCGGTGTACGCGGGAATCTCGACTCTCGGCGCGCGTTCATAGAGACCTTTTCTTCTTGCAGCGACTTTTGTCTGTTGGTTTTGGCTATTATTATTACAACGATTCGAGCGTTTCTATGGGAGTGATGTATCTGTTACGTAGTAACTATTATCTAATCTGTGCCTCGGGTTCCACACTTGAGACGCATACTCCAAGCCACTACGAACTAGCGAGCAATACAAGATCTTAAATGTTTTGGCGTTAGTAAAGTCTTTGGAATTGCATATTAAAAATCCTAAAGCCTTGGTGGCTTTAGATGTTATGGAATTTATATGCTCATCAAATAGTAGCTTGGAGTCATGCATCACACCTAGGTCCCGCATCGAATGCACTTTATCCAACTTATACTGATGAAGTTTGTAGTCGAAAGCTATAATATCTTTTTTTCTAGAAAATGACATAACACAGCACTTAGAAGGATTAAGATCTAATTTATTAGCTTGACAATAGTCTTCGAGATGCTTCAAATCCAGTTGCAGCAATTGTCCAGATTTAATTGAATGCACTTTAGCAAACAACTTCATATCATCCGCAAAACAAAGAAGCTTAGAATTGTGACAGAATAAGTCGGCATCGTTAATAAATATGTTAAACAGGAGTGGACCAAGCGAGGATCCCTGAGGTACGCCACTAGGAATTGGCACCCAGCTAGACATGTAGTTATTAATAACAACCGCTTGACAACGATTTTCAGGTAAGACGCAAACCAACGAAGTAAATCCCCTGAAATTCCGATCAGTTTAAATTTCTCAATTAAGATATCATGAGGGATCCTATCGAACGCTTTACTGAAGTCAGTGTATATGACATCTACTTGACTACCCTCATCCATGGCCTCAGTAACAAGATTATTAAGTAAGACCAAATTAGATACTGTTGAGCGCCCTTTTAGAAAACCATGTTGGGAAGAGCTAAGGGCAGGATAAACCTGGCTATGAACTACTTTTTAAAGTATCTTAGCAAGTAGGCAAAGTTTAGAAATCGGTCTATAGTTTGTTACTTCAGACCTGGAACCTTTCTTGTGAACTGGAGTTATAAACGCTCTTTTCCAAATGCTGGGTACATGGCATGTGGTGAACGATGATATAAATAGTAAAGTTACAGGCTTAGCGAGTGATTGCGAACAATTATTCAGAAAGATAGCAGGTAAGTTATCAAGGCCTGCTGATTTAGAGTGGTCGAGAGATTTTAAGAGTTCAAGAACAAATGCTTCAACTACTTCAATTGAAGAAATATCAGATACAGTAATGTTAAGGTTTGGTTTTGCAAGTTGTTGAAGATGCGAAGGCAATGTATTGTTGTGCGAGAGAAAGGAGGACTGGAGGAGGAAAGGAGGAAAGGAGGATAATGATTAGATTATTACTGCCTGAATTACATTTTAACTTTTCATTTCACACAAATTTCATTCTGCAAGTCTGCATACGTATATGGAAAGATAAAAAGAGCGGCCATTTGTAATGTCATGCGCGGGCGCAACTAAACCTGATTCACCTAGACTCTAACATGTAACGCTAATCGAGACAATTACGTTCTGCCGGCTGATATTACACTCTCGACTACCGAGATCATGTGAGATCATGTATGTAATACACGCAGTACATCAATAGTCTCTTACTTATCCTACTAATCCCACTAATATTATAAATGTGAAAGTGTGGATGTTTGGATGTTTGTTACTCAATCACGCAAAAACAGCTGAACGGATTTGGATGAAATTTGGCATGCATGTAGCTTTTGATATGGGAAAGAACATAGGCTACCTTTTATCCCGATTCCTTAAGTAGTTCCCCTGGGAAAATTGAAAATTGTTTACGAGCTAAGCCGCGGGCAGACAGCTTTGAAGTATGCATGTCACCTATGCTATGGAAAAGGACGACATGTACTTTATATCCCTTAATGATCTCTCAAATAGTTCCCGTGGGAAGATTAAAAATTGTTAACGAGCGAAGGTTTAGACCTATTTCTGAAGTCCACGCAGACGAAGTCGCGGGCAGAAGCTAGTAAATGATAAAGATTTCAATAGTTTATCCCACAACTTTTAAAACTTGCGCTATAATAAAACGCCACTTGTTCCTTCTTAGAGCACATATGCATTTATTTCGTTTTTCCAATTTACCGTTCCAGCCTGATCAGCATGACCACCGAAACACGATATGATAAAACGATATAAACTGTAAAAAAGCGGGTTCTGATAGAATATGAATGTGTAGAGGATACATCCGTAGAGACCATACGGAAGCACAAAATCCAAGACCCACAAATATACACAGATGGCAGTAAAATTGATGAGGGGGTTGGAGCCGCCGTCTCGTGGTGGGTAGAGGGAAAAGAAACCGCCAGTTACACATTTAGTCTCGATCCCGCCTGTACGGTCTTCCAGTCTGAACTGTATGCTCTGCATAGGGCGATAGAGATGGTCCGGAGAGAGGGTGTCACCTCAGCAACAATACTGAGTGACTCCAGATCCTCATTGGAGATCATCACGAACCCCAAAGCAGGCCATCAGCTAGTGCAGAGGATACATGAAGACATCAGAAGTATCAGAAGGAACGGTGGAGAGGTCAAACTGTTCTGGCTGAGAGCACACGTAGGCACAGTGGGAAACGAAAGAGCAGATGAATTAGCCAAAAAAGCAGCGCGGGTGGTAAACGGAACGCGGGACTACTGTGAGATCCCCGTGTCGTTCGTGAAGAATAAGATAAGGGAAGAGACGATCCGAAAATGGCAGGATAGGTACGTTACCTCCTCTACAGGAGGAGTGACCAAATGGTTCTTTCCAGATCAGGCGAAAGCCTATAGCTGGGTCAGGAAAGAAAAACCATCACCTCGTCTGATACAAGTCTTCACGGGGCACGGGGGGTTCGCAGAATATCTGTACCGATTCAAACTCAAGGACAATCCATATTGTGAATGTGACCCCGGGGAGATTGAATCGGTATGGCACGTGATCCTGGACTGTCCCAGATTTGCCAGTGCCCGCCATGACTTAGAACATAGACTAGGCAAAATAGTGATAAGGAAAGAGAATATTCATGCGCTACTGATGGATAAAAAGGCAAAACCACCCTTAGTGCAGTTTATACAAATAGCAGCCGATCTGGCAACACAGCGAAACCAGAACTGTACTCCACCAGCGCAGGGGGGTGATGATGGGTCGGTAAATATGGCACCACGAACGCCGGAACCTTACGTGGCCCCAACGATAACGCAAATGCAGTGGTTGAGCGACGGAGAAAAAGGAACAGTAGGTCTCCTCACAAGGGCTGTGGCGTTGTTCATGGATAGTGCAGGAGAAAGGATTGGCATTAGTTTCTGTATGTCCAGAACAAGGAAGCACGTTGCCATATCACCTGGCCTAGCAGTCCTGCTAAAAGGCAGCACTACCAGGGCGACCATTAAAAGAAAAGTGTTTGATGCAATGCCTGAGGTGATGCTCGCAGGGCAAAAATGCCGGATTGTACGTTTCAGGAATAAGTCGATCCTGCTCCTGGACTGGCACATTGACAAGTCGTCCTTTACTATAGCGGGGGAACTGCTGTTAAACATGGACGGAGACCCAAGAGTCATCAGCGTGGATGTCATGAAGGTAGATCTCGAGAAAGGGAAAGTGTCCGATTACACTCCCTTATTGGAGGCCTCCCGAAAACACAAAATTATCGTGTACGAGGGAAGAGGCCAAAACCTCGACTTTCTGCTCAAAGACCACGAGCAGACTCCACGCAATGAACTAACAGAAAGTGGCTCAGCCCGGGCACAAAGGCAACACGAGGAGGCGATGCAAGAAGCAAACGAAAGAAGACGCCTCCAATCACAAAGACAATCCCCGACAGACGACCTCGTCAGGGGCATATCTGTTGCCCTGGGCCACGCTCGTCCTCGTAGAACAAGCAGTGAGACAGTACCGGACTCGGTCCCTAAACATAGAACGGTCTCCTCACCCAAAACCACACTGGCAGACATGGGAAGGGTGAGACCGCCATCCAGAATAGTCACTGACCGGGACGGAGATGACCTAGTCAACGCCTATCTAGAGTACCTGGGGACACTGCGGGCGACGCTGCAGGTAAAACACACCACCTGCAGCAAGATACTTGAGGCATTTCAGATAAACGCCCGCATGTCACTACAGGAACTCCTGGACGGGGCGAGGGCGGTGGTCTATAACAACGACACCGGGACTGTGGTGGCGGGAACTCGCCCTATAGATAAAAAGCAGATGGCGGCGTACAGTGGCACGTCAGGCATGGTGCTGGTGGATCATGAAGCAACTGACGAAAGGGGAGCAATCACATTCTGCACACCGATTGAGGACCCAATAGTGGTAATTGCCAAGTGCACCCGCTTCATGCTGGAGGACCGAATTCTAAAAACGGCGGAATCCGTGAGTGGAACTTGGATCTCCGAACCATGGGGTAAACTGGCAATCAGATGGGTTGACGGTGTGCCGCGTTGCGGGAAGACCACGTGGCTCCTCAACAACTTCCAAATGAAGGAAGATATGATCATCACTAGCACACTCGAGACGGCAAAAGAACTGTTGGACAAAGTTACGACTCGATTCGGGGCGGTCGTGAAGGGGAAAATAAGAACCATTGCCTCAGTTCTCATCAATGGTGTGGAAGCATCAAAACGCCTTTTGGTGGACGAAGCTCTCCTAGTCCATTTTGGAGCTATCATCATGGCAACAAGGCTGACCGGGGCAAGAGAATTGGTACTAATGACCGATACAAATCAGATCCCCTTCATAGACAGAGACAACCTGTTCGAGATGCGTTACGGAAGCCCCGCCGCCATCACGTCGGTAACAGAAAAGCTCCTCTGCACACACCGAAGTCCGATGGATGTGGTGTATGCCCTCCAAAACATCTACAAGGGTATTTACACATCACGGCAAGTGCTGAGGTCCATGACATGCAGAATGGCATCGGAGGCGGTGTTACGAAGGGGCAACCCAAATACTCTCTTCCTTACCTTTACTCAAGACGAGAAAGAAGCGTATGGGAGGGAAGGGTTCGGCACCGGAGAACAATCTAGACTGCTGACGATCCACGAAGCACAGGGACTAACGTACGATCACGTGGTTGTGCTCAGAGGAGCAGAAAGGAAGAACCCTGTCCATGATAGTGTCCCTCACGCGGTGGTTGCCATTACCAGACACACGGTATCCTGCACCTACTTCTACCGGGAGTTGAAGGAGGACGACGCAATTAGACGTCTCATTGCCCTTCCCAGCATAGCAACAGATGAAGTGGTCATGGAATACAATAAAAAAATGGTGCTCAGGGCCCTATCAAGCGGAGCGACCTTGGTGTAACTAAAAAAAAAAAACAAAAAAAAAACAGACGTAACATATATTATGCCAAATACGAGTATACTAACTGTCCAAATCTTATGAAATAGTCCATACATAAATTATTAACATATCGTATAATATTATTAAGATATATATTTGAGTATAATTAAGTATATATAAGTATAAATAGATATTATTAAGATATATATTTAAATTTTTAAATTGATTGAGTTGCGCAACTCACCTTAGATTAGGAGTAAAAAGTAGTCGTAAGTCTTAATATAATAATTATAATAAAATAGATCACAATGAGAAGATTCCATGAAAAGAGCACGGACCACGAGTCTGTGGAGTGTTAAATTAGAGAGAAAAAAAAAAAAAAAAAAAAAAACTGTAAAAAAGTTAGATTTTTTAGTTATCTTGAAGTTTTGAGTATGTTTTGGGTATTGATATTATTATTATCTTGGGCATTGTTGATATATTAATGTCGATAATGTGTAATTTTTTTATTATACCATCATAAGGACGAAGGTTGAAAGCCAGACGATCTAGTGTCTTGGGTCGCCCAGATTCCAAGCCAACCCATGATTGGAATGGGGAACCACCCGGATTTTTTAGTGGGTATATGAGCGCCGATAAGCAGGGGAGTCCCACAAAACCACAAACAACCCCAACCTCTTGTGGTAGATTTAAAATGGTTTGCTAACAGATCAAAAAAGGCCTTTTTTGGAAGCCCGGAAAAAACAATATAGGCATATAGTTATTCTAAATCCGCCGCCGGATAGGTGTTTTTAAAAAAAATACATTTTAAAAAATTTTGGAATGTATATTTGACATTCCTAAATTTCAAAATTTTAAACACCCTCATATTTCATAATTCAAATGTGATCGATAGTACTCGAAAAACTGATTAGGACACCTAGCTCGTAACTCATCTTCGATGGTGTATACGCCCTCTGAGCGCAGACGTATCGATATACGAGTAGTTAAGTTAGTAACAGCTGCTAAGTCGGTCAAAGTTTATGTAAGTTTTGCCATCTATATCCGGATTGCAGAAATTTCAACGATTTGCGATATGGAAGTTTGGAAACTTGATGCAGACAAGTTATCTGAGCTCCCTGTAGGCGTAGCTATCGTACTGAGATTGACAATTTCATATTTCAAAGTTTTAGTACTTTAGTACTATTATTATTTATTCTGTGGTTTTAGTAATGGGAGCGTCATGTAAACTAGTAACGTTTACTCCTTTTGAACTACACAATCGATATCCCAACCCAATAGAAATAATGTAAGTGTTATTTTACAATACGACTGGGTTCGATGCCCTAACTGAGAACAAGTTTTTTTTAAGTCAATGTATGCTGTTTTTCTTGTCACTAAAATACAACAATGATGACTTGCCCATAATACTGACCGATCTAAATGTGCCAACCTGTATAAGCTGTGGTAATGAAAGTCATATTTTGAATCTGTCCTTATGCGAATAAGGGTGCAAAACGTGTGACGTTTTTATAAGTTGGCAAACACGCAGGCTGCCTACCTGATGGCAACTAAAGTCACCTACTCGTACTACATGTGGTTCCTGTAAAACTTTCAAACCTACAACCCCTACAACATTGACATATACGGTACCTAATATGTCAATGCCCTACAGGGACGCCAATGTAGAGAGAAATGCAAAGTAACTTCACGAGATTATTGGTAAAAGACAGAAAATAGTAATTTTTTAATATTATTTTCTTAAAGTAGTAAGAAAGCAAAGATTGCAATTGTCGGCAAAACTTTATTTATCTGAGATCGGACAAATTAGTACATGATTAGTTTTCAAAGTTTCAACATGATCTCTCCAATTTCAGTGACTGACCTAATGATATCAAAGGAGTATTTATCTCTCTGACAAAGGTGTACCTATAGTTTTGAACTAAACCAATAAATTTTGAACACATTACGGCGGCGGCGGCTCCGGTCATAGCTTCGAAACTTTGCACACTTAGAGAATTATCTGTAGTGTGCACAGATTTGTGCATAATAATTATTATTTCAACAGCGTTGCTGCAAGACACAGACACGTGTGCAAAGTCAATTTTGAACTTCGAATGTTTTGCAAACTGATAGCACATGACAAAAAACAGTCTGGGCTTCTATAGGAAATGTGTGAAATAGAAATAACAATACAAAACACATACTTATTTTCTAGCATTTGCACACAGATCTCGGAAATTCTATAATATTCCTAAGTTGCAATAGGAGTTAATTTCATTCGTTACGGGGTGAGCAGGGTAAGCACACCACGACCACATCAAAATGCATTTTGCATGCTTGCTTATGTATTTGCAAAAGAAAGAAAAATATAGGAGAAAACAGTAGGTTGGGTGAGATAAGACATTGTGACCACACACAGCGGAGAATTAGACTGCAATCTGCATGTGACAAGCTGTACACGAAAGCGAAATACCATCGTTATTTTTTTGCATACTCACGGTTGCTTTATGCTTCTAACACATTTCCTATTGTAGGACAGTTTGGACATTTCGGACAGTATAACAGTTTGGGAATTGCATAAAATTCCTAGGTAGTGCGTGCAATATAAATCATTTTAAGAATATCCGTGCCATTTTAGGAATTCTGTACATTTCCTAAGAAATGTATAAGGTTCCTGATTACACGCACTTCCTATAACATATGCACATCTTCCTCCAATCTTATTCCGGGCTCGAAGCAACGATTGACTCACATTCACTATAGATTTATCACTGCTTTGATGTCAGTCAAGGAGATCTATAACCTTTCCCCGAGTGAAAGATGAGATTTGAAAGGATCCGGTGGAATAGATAAATAGGGCTAGGTTCAGAGGCGCTTCACTTGTGCAAGGAGATATAAATGTTGTGTGTTCTAAAGCGTAATCTTCGCCGCTTCGTTATTGATGTTGATATGGAGAGGAATTTCGAAGTTACATTGAGAAGGGTTAACTGTCGGCAGGTGGCGATTTTATATGTGCCGAGTTCAGACATTATAGCCACAGTGCAGTATATATATATATTACTAGCTGTTGCCCGCGAATTCGTTCGCATGGAATTAGTAATTTGGGTACTTAGTTTATTTTTTATCCAATCTGCTTATATCATTCCCCACAACTCTAATTATCTCCATAGCCAATTTTATCTGAATCGGTTCAGCGATTATTGATTCTCCATACAAATTTCCATTCCTTTTCACCCCCTTAAAGGACGATTGCAGCGATAAAAACTACTCTATGTCCTTACCCGGGGCTCAAACTATCTCTATAACTAAATTAATTTTTTTAAATCGATTTAACGGTTTAAGCGTGAAGAGGTAACAGACAGACACACTTTCGCATTTAAAATATTAAGTATTAGTATAGATGTTATAAGATTTATAGTTTCCCTGTTGTGTGTAAAAAAACATGTTATTAACATTGTTATTATAGCGACAAACTTAGGTAAACGGTAAAGCCCTACCACCAATCAAGCCCTTAGAATAATAACGCATCTAAGGATAGCCCGGTAAAGAGCGCGATGATTAAAGTGAAGCAAAAATGACACCGCTGTGTGCAGTCGCTTACGCGCGAAACACGCACACTACGATAAAAACAGTATGGAGCTGCCGGCGTAGTGAGCCATATATGGCTCACATTTAGTTGCATGATTGCATCAAATTGTGCGCGCCGGTTGGGTTTCTATGCGTTATTATTCTAAGATCAAGCCATTACCAAACAATGTTTAAGTCGCACTAAAAATGTATGTAAGTAGAAATAAAATCGAACTATCCCAATTCCTAATCAATTAACGGCTTACTTAATAACAAACAATCACGCGTTGTTCACATCACGTTGTTTGTCATGAGTATATGTGAAACATTCACGTCCACAGCAGCGTCAATACAATGAGAAGCACAATATCCACGATTATCACAATTTAACGAACTCTACACAAAACTATCTCCAGTCGCCGACCGCGGTGTCGTGATCGTATCGCCGCGCCGGCTGTCGCGCGAGTCGCCGCGCCGTCGTCGCGCCGCGCTTCCGCTGTCTGCGGCGAACAAAAGCCGTCATGGATGCATAACACCACAATGTGCTCCTTGTGTTCAGTGCACGCGGAATACATCTGTTTCAGGACTACATACACATATTTTCTGAGAGTTCAACACGTTGAGGATCTCGGTAATCTTGGCATTATTGATGATAACGAACTATTTTTAAGAATCTCCAATTGTTTTATGCAACCCAGTTGGCAAACAAGCAAACTGCCCACCTGATGGTAAGTGGTAACAGTCACCTATAATAATACATGTGGCTCTTGTGAGATTTGGTGCAAAAACTGCAACCCCCACAAGAACCACAGCGTACGTTGCCAGCTTGCGACATAAGATGTAAAGTCACGGTACCCAGTGTACAGTAATTTCACTGCCATATCTTAGTCTACAAACCGGAACAAAGCAATGCAAGCATTTTAGCACTGGTTAGGACGACTTTAGCACTGGGTGGGTGGGTATCCATTTGCCGACGCTCCTACGGTGAAGGTAAACATCGTGAGGTAATCAGGTAACCTGCCCCCTAACCATGATCATTTAAAACAATATTAAAACCGCGCTGAGAGCAGGATGGCGCCATACGCAGCAAGAGCGGTGTCTCTGTTTCAATATTATTTTTACCTTGCTATAAAAGATCATGGTATAGTGCCTCCGTAACCTTGCTATAAGCGATCATGGGCCCCTGCATACATCTACGAAGAAATTCAAAGGTGTATGTGAAGTCGACCAATCCGAACAGGGCCAGCCTGGATGACAAAGTCCTTAACACCCCAAATTAGGGTAGGCTCGATCCCTCTAATAAATGCTTGAAGATGCATCATGACTGGATTAAAACACAGAACTGGTTGTAATACATTCATGATGTATCTTCGCGTGATAATTTCAAGCGTGTAAAATACAAAAGCAAGTTTGTGCATCATATTCAAAAGGTGAATTAAAATACATCGAAATTAAGGACATTCAAACAAAAAATGTAGAAGCCGTGAACATTATGATATTATTTCATGTGTTGAGCTACGAAGTTCAGTTACCAATATAACTGAAGGGTATGTCAATATGTTCTTTACTAAAATATGTATATGAAAATGTACAGAACTTCGCCCAAGGTTTTCGGTACCTTCAAACTGTTCTCACGTCTTGAGACTCTATTAAGGAGGTTATGTTATTCATTTTTGATGAGGACTGCGCAAATATGCTAAGAACTGAACCGAGACGGTGCAATATTAATAAGAGTCAAGTTTGAGGTTCGTTGAGTCTCTCAATATTAATCAAACTTTGTAACTACAATATTAAATTTACAATTCGAATTCACAATAGGGGCGAATTTGATAAGCTGCGACATTTCTATAAAGGGTGAGTGAAACTGATGCCCTCTGAAGGGCAAGTATTCTTAATTGTTCTAAAAGGATAGATAGAGACAGCATCATGCTTAAACAGTGTATTACTTTTTACTTTAGACTGCATTTTTAAAATCTTTAGTGAAAATGTCTACCTAACGTCTCGTAAGTATTTAGGGGCTGACACCTCCATGTGCTCCATGAAATTATAATAGCTACAGGAAGTTCTGACAAAGGTTATTGTTCGAAATTGAATTTACCGAGACATGCAAATTGCAAACTATTCTGTTCACACCAGCACACCGCACATTCGTGTTATAGGAAATGAGATTCACTAGACTAGAGCATACCAGATTATGAGCACAGCGAAATGAATGTTTTCAAATGAAAATTATACTAATGTTCTTAACCTATACGTGTATAGTGTATACCTTATATCTAATATATAAAATTCTCGTGTCACAGTGTTTGTTACCGAACTCCTCCAAAACGGCTTTACAGATCTTTATGAAATTTTTTGTGTATATTCAGTAGGTTTGAGAATAGGTCGTAAACTATTTTTTATAAACTATTATAGCGAAACGTAGTTCGCCGGTCAGCTAGTCTAATCTAATATATAAAATTCTCGTGTCACAGTGTTTGTTACCGAACTCCTCCAAAACGGCTTGACCGATCTTTATGAAATTTTTTGTGTATATTCGGTAGGTCTGAGAATAGGTCGTAAACTATTTTTTACCTATTTTTTATTATGGCGAAACGTAGTTCGCCGGCACAGCTAGTATAAAATAGAATCCCTATTTCCCTTTTCACGTCATAACGTTAGAACGACTTTGCCGATTTCATTCAATTTTTTTTTAAGTTTTCTAATACCTTGTTAAAGGTTCGAATAGTACAAAATTAAGAAAATTGCGCAGGAAATTGGAGAATCTCAGAAGTATTTATTGCGCCATCCTTCTCGATGATTATAATTAATTATAATATTTTATTATAGTTAACTTGCAACTATTTCTTTAAAATAACACAGATTTTAGGCAAAATATTTACCATTTTTTCAAAAAACAATGGGTGAAAAGCTGGCTTACCAGAAAAAAAATACAAAATAAGCGGAAAAACGGCAATCCGATCTTCATTTGTTTTTTCGAGTTGTAGAGTTTTGTTTATACTTCCTTAAAGCAGAGATTTGTATTAACAAAATGTGTTCATCTGATTCAGATATGGATTTAACGCCTGATTCCATTAGAGAAGAGGCTAAAGCAGAAGTTGTTGATTTATTAAAATAAAATTCACCCATTTTTTCTTTAGCTCGTTTACGTTTTTATTTTTACTTTCTTTGTATTCGTAATGAAAAGCACAGTGTTAACGTCGGGTTAAAGGCTTATTAAGTCCCGCGAACTATAGATGTCCACGCTAAGCTCGGGCACCAAGCCACGTCTGGGGACTAAATAAGTTACTTTCACCCCTAGAGTAATAATGTGCTATTACAAACTATCTTCTTTACACTAGAACCGAGCGTATGTGACGTCACCAGCCAGCCCCCTCAATGTGATCGCTTGGAACATAATTAAAAGCTCTCTTTATTCGAATATTGTTTTAACATTGTTCTAACTATAAGCGATCGTGTTAAGGCGCTTGGGGGAATATTATGACGTATTAATTCCAGGCAGTTTTCTGAATTGTTATAATACCATTTCTTTCTCTGTGTATAATGAGTAAAAGAAAGGCACTGATAGCAATTCAGAAAACTGGTCGGAATTAAGATGTCATAATACACGCCCTGGGCTCATTAGAGGGGACTCATACAGTATACCCGTGTGATACGTGAAGTTTTTGGTCAGCGACGCGCAAGCAACCTTCCAGTATCGGGAGGTCGGGGTTCGAGACCCACCATGTACCAATGTGTTTTTCCTTTCGAATTTCATATGTACATTTGTCTGACGCTACTACGGTGAAGGAAAACATCGTGAGGCAACCTGCATACATCTGCGAAGAAATTCAATGGTGTAGGTATGTGAAGTCGACCAATCCGCACTGGGCCAGCGTGGTTGACTAAGGCCTAATCACCCTAACATAGTGTAGGCTCGAACCCCTCGGTGGGGACGTATATGTGCTGTGATGATGATGATGATGAATTGGAAGGTTTAGTACAAGACCCGTGTTAAAACACGAAGAGGAAGAAGTTTAGTATTCTCCACCAATATGTTTTTACTTTTATCTACAGTAATTTCATGATTAATCTTATGTGAACATTTTTACAGTTTTTTTTCTACATGGATCTTGTAGTGACCTTCCGAGTTTCTTGCCTATTCTACTCGAGAAGGTTTAATTTTCCTTCCTCCTTATTGAAATTTTGTTTGTTTTTAACGTCAATAAATGCCTATAAAGGCCTGTGTTGAATAAAGATTTTTGAATTGAATTGAATTGAACCTATCACTCATTTGCTAATCTTCTTCCTTTATGTTTGATGGCAGTGCCTGCGAGGATTCCATTTATTTCAAATCTAAACATACCTAACCGCTCTTCTACTTAATTCTGTAGGCTTATCTGAGTAAAGCAATGGCCAAAGCATATATGTAAAAAAAAACATACTAAATCTATGGGACAAAGAATAATCACGGCAAATCAATTAATGACTCTAAAAATATTTATAGTGAGAAGCAGGTGACATTTGAAAACGAGACAAGAACTGATAAGGGCACGAAATTCATGAAGATGAAGAAGGTCCCTTTCCACCTGTTATAAGTTTTATCTACATCACTTTTATGATTGTCTTAAGTCTTTAGAGTTCTTTTTTGTTCAAAAGGGCATCTTGTAGCCAACCAACTATCAAATCAAAAATCTAAATAACCTCGGAAAGGGGTTTATAAAAGCTTTATTTACAAAACTATCTCGCCTTTGAAGCCGCACGACGATATAGCAAAATGAGTTAACCTATAAACTGATTAGAAAGCTCCACACCACACACAACTTTTTCTATCGCATAATGACACTCGAGCCTCCAATCGGGCTTTCGAGCCAGTGGTTCGTGAAATTGGCGCGCCCCGCCCGCCTTCATCGGCACCATGTTTTGTGCTGGCGACAATGTGGCACACGATTCGAATGGGGGCTTCCGTATTTTCGTTCACCAGTCACCTACCTACTTGGTAAATGTAAAAAATGACAAGTTTACTTCTAATTTTTCTAATGAAATCTAGTGAAGAGATAGTTTTAGCCCTTTTTAGGGTTCCGTGCCTCGAAAGGAAAAAACGGAACGCTTATAGGATCACTTTGTTGTCCGTCCGTCCGTCCGTCTATCTGTCTGTCAAGACCCTTTTTCCCAGGCACGCGTGGAGGTATCATGCTGAAATTTATATCAAATACTCAGGTCTACTGTCCCTTGGAGCTGTGAAAAAATCAAACTTCTAAGCCAACGCAATCAAAAGATACAGCCGTTTATGCCGCAAATTTCCGCAAATGTTCGACACTCGCAAGGGAATTAAAACTTACGGGATACTTCCCGTGAACTCAGAATCTTTAAATTTGGTAGGAAGAAGTAACGTCTTATAGCACAGATAAAGGTAAAATTGTCAAAACCGTAAATTTTAAGTTACATCATACGAGTATAATAAAAATATATGGGTGAACTTTTACTTATATACCTACAGGTTTGTATGGAACCCTCGGTGCGCGAGTCCAACTCGCACTTGGCCGGTTTTTTTAACGAGGTGGAACGCTGTTGCGCACCGTACCTGCCAATGGCTAATCGACAGGCGTGGGACTCTCCCTGCAGGGTATACCCACTAAACCAACCTCGACGTCCATCATGTCCATAGTCAGGGTGTTCCGGGGTCTGGGTAACCTCAATTCTCCGAACCACCCCTGGACAGCCCGGCCAGCTACGGGCCGAGTTTTAACGCCTGTGGGGTTATTACCCTGAACATGGGGGTAATACCCAGACGGGGGGGGGGGGGGGGGTTTAATCGCGCGCATCAGGACCAGGCCACCATAGCGAGCAAGCCACACCTAGGGCGGTCATGGAAGGTGGGCTACAAAAGGCAGCCTTGTACCGCCCAACCGTCTGCGTCGGAGAGGAGCGGCATTTGGGTCATAGATAGTTTTAGCCCTTAGGGAGGACATAGGCTACCGTTCATTATCCCGAATTCAAACACGCGATATAAACGTGTAACGAGGTGCCATATCGTTCTAGATAAAAATAAATCCAATTTGATTGGGGTGGGCACGACCCACTTGACCAGAAGATCTCCACCTCTATATACGCCTATGTATACAGTAACGGAATTTTTGGTGCTTCCTTTACTGGATCTACCCTCAATTACGTCACCACGACACACTGGTCACTGGTCAAAGTGGGTCGCCAATGTGACGTGATGGCGGGTTGTACAGTGGACAGGGACATGATGCACCAAGGGTTTCATCACTACTGTATTGCATGGAGCAAAGGAATTCAGGGGCAACAGTTAGTTTTTATTAAGTAAATCCACGAAAATAGTAGTCCACGACCATCCACCGACAGTTATATTAGGCCACAAAATACAACTTACTTTCACATTACGAATTCACGTCACCTCGTTAAAAAAGGTGTGCTAGCACCTTTTTTAACGAGGTGGAATGCTTTCTCATCTCGTACCTGTCGGTCGATTGCTAATCGTCAGGCGTGTGTGGGACTCTCCGCTCACAGCGCACGAAGTATACCCACTAAACCCACCTCGACATCCATCTCATCTCCGGAAAAACCAAATGCTCCGGTCCACTCTAGGACTGCCCGGCCCGCACGGGTTGGGTTTATTGTTCGGTAATCTCCAGACCAGACTTATGGAAGATGGCAGACAAATAGAGAGGCCTACACCCAGCAGTGGGATAAAGAAGGCTGTGGATGATGATAAATCTCCAGACGGGGTGTACTATTATCTATTCTGTGACGGGGTCCAGACGGGAGGTCTACAAACACGCGCCACACCTAGGGTGCTCATTAATAAAGGCAAACTGCATAGGGCGGAGCGACTTGTGTTTTAAGTTTTAAGATCTGTTAATAATTTAGTAAAAAGTACATTAGTGTAAGTTGTGTTAACATTTTAGTAGATTGTCATTACGAAAAATTTTGTTAAAAAAGATTCTGTATTTCCAATAACAATAGATAGATTTATTTAAAATTCACTAAAACAGAGAATATAAAAGTCTTCAACAAAAGTCCCTGTCTCGAAAACCGCTCTAATTTTACTAACAAATCTTTTGTATTAATTCTTTGCATAATCCTTGAATCGTCTAAACTTTTTTATTCATCTCCGAACTTCATTCGGTACCGTAAGTAAATTTGACTCCATTGTAACAGGTTTTCAAAGGCCAAAAGTTGTGGTAAGCAATGAATTATCTACTTGTCAACGTAAATTATAACTTTTTGCTTTTGAAAGGGCTAATTCAATACGATCAGATAAATTACTTACTATTCTCTACTACCCTCCAGAAATTGTTAATAATGTCGGTTATCAAAATAAAGGTTTTTATGTGTATTTTATGTACAACACAAGCAGGATCCCATGCATCTCGTCAAAAACGTCGTCAAATACACGTTTTGCCAGAGTACGCAATTCGTCAAAAACGCAATTCGACAAAAATGTACGCAATTCGACATATAATTTACACATCCTGACTTAGTTATGTGTATTATTTATATTCGAATTTTATTACAATGACCATAATTATGTGCGGGTGTACTGACACTATCTAAGCGAATGGACTATACATTTTCTCGATTTTTAACGATTTCCCTAGGGAACGCGAGGTTTAACAGGGCTGAAAGCGATATAACTGTATTACACGTAGAAGATGTCGCGTGCAAGAGCTAGTAATGTTATTATTAATTAAAATCTACAGAGAAGCACTCATCCTTTTGTTCACGTGGATTTAAGTGTAAAAACGTCTTGCAAATCTATCGAATTGCGGCTCTATCGAGTTGCGTATCTAACGAGTTGAGTTTCTGGCATGCTGTTTTGTAATATGACGTAATGCGTATTTGACTAGTTTCGTTTTTGACGAGATGGGTGTTTTTATAAACAGCACAGTTGGCAAACAAGCTTTGATGGTATGTGAAGTAACACCTTTTTTTTACGAAAAAATGCCTTAGCACACTTCCGGCCGTCAGGGCAGGCTGACGACAAGGGTATGTAAGACATGCACCCACAAAAAAAACCGTCTGAGTTTCTGCCACCACTATTATCCTAGGAGGTATGGTATTGGGCCCGGGAACTGTGGTGGTCTACCGCGCTACCCCCTAGTGGTGGTTGGACGTCTGCTGGAGGACCTCACATGTGAAGTAACACCTACAGAGACCCCAATGTACGTGGCCAACTTGTGACTTAAGATGTCAAGTTACAGTATCCAGTAATTTCACAGCAATGCAAGAACCGATGCCTGGCGGCAGAAAGAATCGGCGAGATAGAGGTACTCGCGCAGACGTTTCTAGTACTTCCCATTCCCTCTGGTAATATTCACAATGAGCATTCTAGTACTTACCTCTCCCTCTGGTAATAATCAATGAACATTCTAGTACTTACCTCTCCCTCTGGTAATAATCAATGAACATTCTAGTACTTACCTCTCCCTCTGGTAATCACCAATGTACATTCCTGTACTTACCTCTCCCTTTGGAAACCATCAATGAATCTTCTAATTGGTGGATCATTGAGTTGAATTGAATTTTTTATTGAGATGATTAGTATCTGTGTATTCTAATGTTATTTTTTTCAGCACGCTATTAAAAAAAACCTCTATTATAACTATTTTTCATTTTTCATTTCATTATTATTGACAATAATAATTATTGACTTAAAAAAAACCTCTATTATAACTATTTTTCATTTTCATTTTTCATTTCATTATTATTGACAATAATAATTATTGACTTATGGGACGTCATGTAATGTTGGTACTAACTTAATTAACCCTAAGAACTTTATTACTACATGACGGAATGAATGATATATCATATGTATATGAACATCAGAGGGCCTATTACCGATATCATGGTTTTGCAAATGATATCATATGATATCGTAGTGCAAAACGAAAAATTCGATTTCCGGTCAGATTTTTGATCATTTGTTCATTATTTAATGTTGAAATCATTGAAATTATGCCATAGTGATGATATCATTGGATATTAGTAATACGAAATGCAGCATTTCATGACTTCTTTTTCTCATACGATGAAAGATCCATAATTGGCCTGCTGGTCCAACCAATAAACACTTGCTATCAGACTCACTAATTTTTAACAATTCAAACCCTAGACCGGCGCGGCCAACAAACCTACCCTACCAACGACGGATAAAAGCGCTTCCCTCTCAATCTTTTCGTATTAGGATTTGAACATCATTTGTTTGAATTTTCCCCATTTGTACATTCGAACTGCAAACATCTTTTTTATTTCGCCCTTCGAACACGAAATAGAACGGGTACTTAATCCGATATACGTGTGATATCTCTGGAATACAGAAATATCCGAACGTGAACCGATTGTTCCCGCTAATATGTTACGTATCTGCGTTTGATATTAATTTTGCGCCGTCAGCGCGGACGGCAATAAATTTCCACGCAATCACGATTGTTTTATTGTGTAATTCCTGATTTAACACGATTGCTTTCAAGCTGACAGTTATTGTACATCCGTCGTTGCTTGAGAAAAGCAAATCGTCACGAAGTTTTGCATTGACGCCCCGCCTTGTAATTATATACATCATGTTATGTCATATAATTGGACGATTTCGTGAAATATGTCATGTCACGCTACACATGAAACTCTTGATGAGGTCTCTTCTCTTGTTATTCTATTCTATTAATTATTCTATTAATTTGCAATGCTGTGCGGTGATACAGGCGAATTACATCTATAAGAACCAAATTTCTTAAGGCAGCAAAATCGAATTAAGATTTTGTTTATGTATTCGGTGACTGTTTATGTAGCGGTTTGTAAAAAAAATCTCTATAAAAATGTGCCTTTAAATTTTTCTTAGTTTCTACTCCTAGTGGATGATTCGCAACTTGGCTCAGTGAGGTGGAAACGGCTCAAAAATCCGATTTTTGTAGGAAGCCTATGTCTTCCAATAGCCCCCCTAGCATGACCACCGAAACGCAATATGATAAAACGATAATATATCGATATGAACCGTTAAAAAAAGTTGGATTTTTCAGCTATCTTGAACTTTTCAGTTGAGTATATTTTTGATATTGCTATTGTTATTTGAGGTATTATTAATATATTAACGTGAATAAAATTTCATGGAAGCCATTAAAAAACATGCAACATATTTTGAGTTCATATCGATTTATCGTTTTATCATATTGTGTTTCGGTGTTTATGCTACGGGGGCAGGTGTGGTAAGGCTATGATAGTAAATTGTTGGCGTGACTTTTATATCTCTATTGTATATAATATATTTGTATATGTATATTGTATTTAAATCTCTATATGTTTTAACACCTCTACTAGCATCGCCCGCGATTTACGTTTCGACATGACACTCGTAATTGTAAAAAAAATCTGGCAAGGGCCACCCTTATCACTTAGAGGTATAAAAAATAGCCACTGACCTATTCTCAGACCTACCAAAAATTCACAAAAAAAACAAAATATCGTCCAGCAGTTTCGGAGGAGTTCGATAACAAACACTGTGACACGAGAATTTTATATATTAGATGTATTTCAATTAAACGGTTTTATTTAGCAGCTTGCCCTGTTTGTTTGGGTCAAATCTTGCGAGTTAAATTTGACCTACCTGTCAGTGTCCGATTGAGCTGCGATTTAGTATACACCTTTGTTTCCGATGACAATGCAATTATGTATCATTATTATTATCTTCACTTTCAATAAAACCGTTTAAGTAAAAAAAAAATACTTGTATTATTACCATACTCTCGTTGCCTTAGCAATAGTTTTTTTAGACGCAATGTCCAGATTATTTTAAATTTTAAATATATTTATAAAGTTGAATGACATATACTAGCTATTTTTCAGAACCTTAAAGCGGCGATCTATTTTGTGGGTAGGTGAAGGCGGGCTTTAAAGACTTACAGTTGATTTACATTCACAGCGCACAAACAACTAGGCAGTAAATTAAACATTAGTCACTGGTTTCCGTCTCCGGGAACAGATCAAAGTGGGTTTGCTAGACCGAAAATTGCCAATGGCCTGGCTATTCAAGACGGAGCCGGGCCCTAATTAAACGCGGGCGATTGAATCACAGCACCTGAAGACAGATTAACAGTGTGCTCACTTAGCCGTTAAGCGAAGGTTGGGTTCATTAATGATAATTGGACCTTTTAATAAGTATACTTAAGTATCTATGGAATGTAAAATATGTCTATCGATATTTTCGATTTGTGTACGGTAATTTCCAACTATTTGCCAATAGGGTCAGGTTCAGGTACAGCTATAGGTGAGGACGTAAAAATGAGCGAAAGAGATTCAAAGAGTAAGATCGATGAACATTTATCCCTTCAGAGAACTAATTTTCGAGCGTTCAGACGCTTAATATCTAGCATAGAGGTAAGCGAAATCTCCGAGAAATGGGAACTCGAAGATGAGATACGCAACATCCAGTCACGATGGAACGATATCGATAAGCTTCATCTAGTAATAGACAACATTCTAGAAGGTACTGATGAAATGTACCAAGATGAATTTATTAGGCAGGAGATACTATTTAAGCGAACGAAAAAGGCATTGTATCAAAAACTATGCGCCACATCTCATACCCAGCATGCTACCCCTTTATTAGAAATACCTACTTTCACAGGTAAATATACTCATTGGCCTACTTTCTTCGACTTATTCACTGAGTCAATTCACAATAATAACTATTTATCTAAGGCGCAGAAAATGCAACATCTGAAAGGGAGAGTAAAAGGTGAAGCTGAGCGTTTGATTCAGCACCTAAATATTTCAGCTGAAAATTATGACGTAGCTTGGGAAATTCTAACTCATCGCTACAATAACCCCCAAGTACTTTTTACTACGCATATTGAAATTTTTCTCAATCAACCCAATATCAGTAAACAGACGGCAAACGAAATAAAAAGATTATATGACACCACCACCGAATGTATTCATGCTATCCACAACCTTGGGGTGGACACCAATACTTGGGATCCGATTTTGGTACACCTGTTAACAAAAAAGCTAGACAGCGATACCTACAGCGCGTACAAGGAAGCACGTAAGTCTCCCAGAGATCTAGCCTCATTACAAGAGCTATTGTCGTTTCTTGAGAGTAAATTTATTGCTCTCGAGCCTATTCACAAGCGAGAGAGAGATAGTATAGTTCAATCGAAGCCGACCTTAGCGTATTATCCTTCTAAGCGTTCTTTTGGCCCGAAGCAAAACTGTAACTATGGCCGACCATTCAAAGGATATCAAGCAGCAATTACATCTACGTATAAGTGTCCTTTATGTAGTTTCGATCACGAACTTTATAAATGCCACAAATTCAATAACATGTCAGCGGAAATAAAATTGAAGACAGTTGCGAAACTGAACCTTTGTAGAAACTGTTTATTCAAACACGCTAGCGACAAATGCACCTCAATTAAAAGGTGCAAGGAATGCAATAAAGAGCATCATACGATATTGCATGACGGGCTTGTAGGGTTGTCGCGCTCGACTGCGGTACCTATGACGGAGACTAAACCAAATTCATACATAACATCTCAGCCTACATCAACAACTAAGCCCCATACAACTAAGCCTCATGTTGCGAATCACGTTAGTACTAACGACGAAGAAGTGTTATTAGCGACTGTTTTGTTAAATGTAAAAAGCGCCGATGGCAATTACGTCACATTAAGAGCTCTTTTGGATCAGGGCTCTCAGATTACTTTAATATCAGAAAACGGCGCTCAGTTGCTAGGGTTGCCACGACGGAAATGTAGTGCATCAGTATCGGGTGTAGGTATCAGCCCTAAGCAAAGTAGAGGTCTTGTTACTCTCGAGTGTAAATCTATTTACGATGATTATTGTTTAAACACAGAAGCGTCTGTTATTCCTCGAGTAATAAGCGATCTCCCTAACGTGTCCTTTTCTAGGCAATCGTGGCCTCACATTAAAAATGTGAAATTAGCGGACCCTGAATATAACGTATCTAAGCCCATCGACATTCTGTTGGATGCCTGCGTATACTCCGATGTCATCATGAATGGACTTGTCAAAGGGGAACACAATGCGCCGATAGCACAGCAAACCAAATTAGGGTGGATTTTGTCTGGCAATATTAAAACTCTTCACTGTAACGTTGTGGTTAATAATTTAGCTGAAATAAAAAAATACTGGGAAATCGAAGAGATCCCCAGTACTACATCAGAGCTTACCAGTGAGGAACAATATTGTGAACAGCATTACACTGCTACCACAAAGCGTCGTACCGATGGCAGGTATGAAGTAGCCCTACCATTGAAAACTAATTACGAGGAAAAATTAGGGTCGTCTAAGGCGAAAGCGATAGCGCAATTTAAGCAATTAGAAAGCAAAATAGAACGAAATAAAGCATTATCAGCAAGCTATAAGCAATTCATTAGCGAATATAATGATTTAGGACTCATGCGACCAGCAAGCGATAGTAGTAAACCTCCATGTTTCTTACCACATCACGGAGTGTTGAAAAATGATTCTACCACTACGAGTCTTAGAGTGGTATTTAACGCGTCGTCAAAAACCAGTACTGGATTTAGCCTCAATGATGTGATGGAGTGCGGTCCAAACTTACAGTGTGACCTACAATCATTATTACTTACTTGGCGACAATATAAATTTACGATTACGATTCATTTACGATTTACGCTCACAACGACTTTGTAAAAAGAATTAAAATACAACCCATTATCGAAGCCCCTGATATGTCGATCTTAAATAGAGTTGTCAATACTTCAGCACCAACGTACATCTTCACTACGGAAAATCACGAGCAAGCTTATCATGAGATAATGGATAAGATCAATACCATAAAGCAGGAGTCAGCATCCGATTTTAACATACACGATATCCATCACTACTCCATCAGCTATGGGATAATAGCGATCTTACTAATAATAGCAGCAGTAGCAGTACTCTTTCGTATAAGACGGAAGAGGCTTCGTCGAGTGCAGCTTCCGTGGCTCTCATCGTCTCCCGTGGGGGAGGCCTCGGCGAGCGGTCTTCATCGTCGGCGTGCGTCTGATGGACTTCAAGAGCAAAATGAGTGTAGTGAGTTACCTAGTGAGTTGCGTAAAGCAGTGAGCATGAACATTTTAAGTGGTAATAGAGGCACGGCGCCTTCAAAACCTCCGCGATCAGTATCAATTCATATACCGAGTACATCTTATAGTGAAATAATCAGGCCATCCGGGAGCCAAAACGAATAAGTGTCAGTGGACTTATAAACATTTAATATCGGACAATTATTTACTTTTATTAATTTGTTTCAATTGTTTACTTTTACTATTATTAATGTCTATAACATTTTTATTTTAATTAACATTTGTGTATAATGAATTTATGAATCATTTCTATACGATTTTAAGCATTGTTTAGCGTAAGCGATTATTGTTTATCACCTTTTTAAGTCTTTTTATTGAACAATGTGTGTTTGCTATATTTAGCCAGCCTCTTGTACTTTAGCTACCTACTTAGTTGTATTCCTTTTCTTCTCCGTTTGGCAAGATGTACGGGCCAGCCGCACATAATTTTACGTTACTTGATGTGACCTAGATTAATTTAGCGTGTCTTGCATGACGCCGCGCGCTGTGCTTTACTTATTACGCAATAGAGCATTATTGGTGAGAAACAATAAATTAGTGTACTTTCAACACTCCACGTGTTCGGTCATTTAGCGCTCTTCGGAGTCATCCCTCTTCAGCGTTAGCGTTAGCGTCAGCGTCCCGAGTGTGTGGTTTACTATACAATTTGGATAACTCGAAAACGACTGATCGTATATTTGACACTTTTTACAGTTTTCAGTTGGCAGATAATAATATATTGAGTTGAAAAATGAATAAATCAATATGGAAAAAATGGTGTCGGGTGGGCAGGCAGGCTCGAACTCGCATCTTCAACTAAGTATCGTGTTGACGCCTTGATCACTCGGCAGCAGAACTCTATTAAAGGTTCCGTTTTTTCCATTGGAAATTGGGAACCCCGAGAACCACCAAATAGTTACTTTAATTTATTTATTAATACTTAATGTACATCGTGTACAAAGGCGTGCTTAATGCCTAAGGCATTCTCTACCAGCCAACCTTGGGGTGCTGAAGAAAGCAGGTGTGGTAGATGCACCAAAAATAGTAGCAGACCAATTTAGCATCATCAATTTTATGATTATTAAAATACAAAACTTACTTAATAGTAACACAGTTACCTTATGTGGAAGCGAAAGGCAAATGTTTCTCGACTTCGGCGCAATACTATTGCAGCACATAATTACCTGAAACAAAATAAAAATAATCAGCTTGTAATGTATCAACTGTGAGCTGTTATATTTCTCACTGAGGACAATTTTATGTCTTACAAGGAATACGGGACGACTTTTAGAAAGATATAACTGAAAGAGACTAATATTATGTTAGCATTTTCCAATGCGTTTTGTAATTGGTTTTGAACTGCTAATGCCGAGAGAAAAACATTATATTGCTTACTTAGATAGAGTCGTAGTTTTTAATATGTGATCGATACCATAATTTTTTTGACAGTTTGTTCGCAAACATATTTCTTTTAAAATGTGAAATCGAGCCAATTCGCACACACATCAAATCTCCTGTTCGCTTATACATACAAAACTCTTGTTTCCAAACCATGCAACAAAATCGGGCACATTGAGAAAAGCAACACTTTCACAGTGAAAGGGACATTCCTCTGGAAATATTTGTAAACAATATTCCTCTATATCTTTAGGGTCTTGGACATGACAAATAACCGCTCGATATAAAGCTCGCACTCCGTAATATGGCACCCGCCCAGATTGCCGCCTTAATATCTTCAAGCCAATTGCGAATTAAATTTAAGGTGACACAAATATTATCGGGGGCTATTCTCACAGCCGATGAACGAAGATCCGCACTCGCAATTAGATACACGACGCTGTTTTGAGAATACGCGGCTTTTTCGTAGACACGCTCGTAGACGATGTCCGTAGACAACGTAGCTGCTCTTAGAATTTTGTTTATGATCTCGATCACTGCTTAGCTACTGAATAATTAATGAAATAAACAAATGCTGCTCATAAAAATGCGCTAACCTAAGCCATGAACAAAAATGATACAACATATAAACGATACGAATATCAAACAAAGTTCGATTCACAATTCAGCATTTGAGTAGCGAAAAAGCACCCTAATCAAACCACATATTATAAACGTACACACTTACGCTACATACACTTACGTTACATTAAAATATCAAAAACAGCATTGTATGTACATGCGGCGACTGCAGCCACTTACCATCAGGCGAGCAGCCTGTATGTCTGGCAACTTAGTTGTATACAAAAACTATACAAAAACTGATAGGTACTTATATCATTCCAGTACAGTTTTTCGTTTTCGTAGTTACTTTGACTACAGGCTGTGTTTCGCGTAACGAACGCACGCAGCAATCTATTTCGAACGGTGGGCGTGAAGCTTCGATCGTCGACTGCGAGCTATGAGAGTTGCCCCCTAAACCGAGGTAATTCAATGTCACGATTCATCATCAACATTGTAAGGGTGTGATTTATGGACGCAACTTTGTCACGCAACTTCGGTCATCATTCACGTGCTTACATCCGAATCGGGAATGTCGAGACATTGATATACGCATGAGATTTTATTTTATTTACAGCTGGGAAATACACGTGGACCTCATCTCGCCTGATACAATCTTATTAGGATAGATCTTTAAGGCGCATAGTGGTCCTAATGACCTTGCTCGATCGTCCCGCACTGATTACATAAGTAGCGAGCGAGTGACTGAGTGAGTGAATTGAATTTAATTAGGGTTTTTTTCACTAAAAAGATTTCATTCACTAAAAAGTTAAAAATAAAAAATATTTTACAAAAAACAAAAACCGACTTTGAAAACACTGAAAAGTTAAAAATAATATAAAAATAGGTACTGACTACATCACACTTCTATATTGAAGTCGGTGACAATTTTTTAAGACTTTCTAGAAGATCATCGTTTGGCACCGACTTCAATATAGAAGTGTGATGTTGTCTGTACCTATTCTTATATTATTTTTAACTTTTCAATGTTTTTGAAGTCGGTTTTTATTTTTTGTAAAATATTTTTTTACCATAATTCTCGTTTATGAAATTCAGACAGGCAAGGCTCGGAACCGGTTTGAAATATACCGGTTAATGTCGGTTTTGCTCCGATCTTTTCTTGAGAACGCGAACTTTTTGAGAACTTTACTATAACTTAAATAAACCGGTTTAATCGACAATTGGCGGATTGTATCGTGTTATTGACTTGAAGACGCGTACGGCCACGCAGTACGTTTTAACGTATGTATACACACCAGCACATCAGTTTACCTTGATGTGCTGTCGTCCGTACGTTGACGTCTGATGTGTGCAGTGGATTTACAAGCACTATTACTTGTAAGTATTTAACATGGGTAAAAAGCGAAAGAATATAATATATAGGTAAGTACATACTTTGATTACGAAGCAAACTACACCAATTTCAACTGTGAAAAGTGAAGTAGGTACTGAATAACACTAAAAAGTGTCAATCTTGCGTTCGTATTTACCGGTTTTTATTACCCCAAACCGGCTTATTGATAAAAACCCATATGTAAAAACTCTTACAAGAACTGGTTAAAAAACGTGTTTACTGGAACAAAACCGTAATGAAAAGGTTTTACGCCAAGTACCTATATGATAACGGTTTTAAAATTAAACCTGTATCCGAGCCTTGCAGACAAGCAATTCATAATCTATATTGAAAAAGTTCGCTGCTGGGTGATTCCGTGGCAGTGAGTGAGACAACAGGTTGCTGGAAGTGCCGGGAATATTTATGGGTTCAAGTTGTGTTCTGTGGGTTCAAGCGTCCGTCGCAAACAAACAAAAACAGCATTTTCCACGGCGTTCACTCCCGGAATTTCTGTGGTACAATCGACTACAAGAAGATCGATACGGTCAAAGTTACAAAAAGATGTATTCACCACAGCTCATATACAATGTGTTATAAAAACCCAGTCAACCCTTAATGTCAACCCTATTATATATTGCGTAAATATTTACTTATAGGCTTAAAAAAGAAGTTACAATTAAAAAAAACAATTATTGATCAAAGAATGTCCACTATTAGAATGTTTTTAAAATTGTTAAAGTAAAATAATATACAATATTTTGATTATAATGTGAGTTGTCAAATTGTCAATAAAATAATATATTGTTCGCATAAGAATTATTGTACTGATCGTTTCGAATAACTGGGTACTCAAATTTATATTTTCAAGTCTCCGTTTAGTCGCCCACAACACGATAATTATACTATTACCGTGCCCACAGTTTGTCGCTCACTTAGTATTATGTCAGGAGTCTTTATTAGCTTTTCTTAACGTCTTTATTTTAACTTTAAATTCGCTCGTTTAAATACTACCCTTAAAAATAAACCGACATTAACGATCTATGTCCACAAGCAATCACAACAAAACAACAACTTCGAACCGCAACGTTTATTCAAATAAATCCGAACGGAAAAAAAAGTGTATCGCAGAAAGTTATTTCAACGTTCAGCGGACGAGAGATAACAATTTATCGAAATAAACTTTCTAGCCGGTATCGCCCCGGTATTGTGTAGGTCGGGCGCTATCGTGATCGTTTTTAAATCAACAGTCACTACGACGTTAATGCAATACTGACGAATAATGCAACTGTGTTGACAGACAACTTCTTGCAATATTCTTGCTTCCTGCCGCTCTCCCTCCCCTGACCGCCAGAGCCTGACGTATGACGTAATTTATGAATGACCCCAACTTGGTGCTTTTGGCAGATGGAAACCGATATGAATAGTACCACTGCTTTGCAGCAAAAGTATAGGTAATATAGATGTATCCACGGAGAGAAATGACATCTCCTCCAGTATTGACAAAGCAGTAATGGACTTTCTTTATACACGGTTACTTTTTTATCAGCCCGGATAATTTAAGGGACGCTTCACGACAGTAGAATGATTTAAACATTAATAATAAAATTAACACGCCTCTTTAATTTGATATTAATTTTCTAAAATATTCAAAAAATACTGCACTTCATGGAATTTGTAGGCAAAACATTGAATGAACGCGAACTGGCAACCGTGTAGTGGCAAATTACCGTGTAATACGTTAGAAAATGCACCACGCATACTTTGCATTTTAGACAACGTTAGGTCCACTCCGGCCTAGACCTGCGTGCACGGTTGGCCCCGAGCACGCCGTCGTAAGGCCCTCCGTCTGGGAATTGCCCTGGTGTTCTCGGGTAATCCCCCCTTGGCGATAGCCCGACCGATTGGTCGGGCTTGTCCGGGCGCGTGGGTGGTGGTATCGCAGCGTGGACCTTACCCAGCGCGCCCATAAGGGGCAGACAGAGCACCGGGGGTTTTAGTGGGTAGGCCTGGCACTCTGCCGGGTTAGCCCCACACACGCCTGCTGTCTAGCCAACGGCGCGTATGGTACGGACCGCGACCACTGGAGGCAGAGTGTCATTCTAGAGTAGGCCGTGTTACCGCCAAAAGCCAAAACATGCCTCTGGCATACACATTAACACGCGAGCACGTCCACCCACCACTGTATACACCTAGCGTCCACGTCCACCATCGTCAAATCGTCTGATGAGTAGAACTCTCCGAGAAGGGCGCTGCCAGACAAGGTGGCGTCGGCATCTGAGGGGCAATCGCACTAATAACAAACGTTTTAACCAAATCTAATTCGTTACCGTTCTCACATATTTGACATCTGACAGCTGTCAAGGTGTTGTCAAAATGTATGGGAACGGCAACGTTTTTGATTTGGTTTAAATGTTGTAAATAGTGCGATTACTCCTCAGTCGCCTAGAGCACGGTAATATCGGTAATATTACCGGTAATATTGCCTAGAGTAATCACAGAGTGGGGCACCGATTGTGACACTGAAAGCGATACATAAATTTTTAGGAACACAATAAGGGGCAAGAGCGTTCGCCGCCGGCTATCGCAGTATTTCATATCTAGCACGGAGCTGAGTGCCAGTTTCCTGTTCGTATTGCTGTTAATGTATGCGATATATGGATCGCCTACTTGAGTTATGACTCTGATAATCTGTACGTTAATGTTGGATAAAGTGTTATCCGGGAATAAATTTTAGAATACATGTGTCCTTTTCTTTCCGTGGATTTTGGAAGAATAATCCTCAGTTGATAATATAAAATTATAATCATTTTTAGTCCTCCAAAGGAAAGCGAAGACAGACAGAAGGCGTGGTTAGACTAAATATGGCAGGCCAATACTAGCTGTGCCCGCGAACTACGTCTCGCTATAATAATTGTCCACAAGAAAAATTCTGAAGACCCTTATGACCTAGGGGTATAAAAATAGTCAGACCTTCCAAATATACACAAAAAATCATAAAAATCGGTCAACCGAAGGAGTTTGATGACAAACACTATGTCACGAGATTTTTATTTATTAGATAATGTATGGAGCCATCAAACAGAAACCATCAAACAGAAACGCCAAGCTAGGCTTGGCGATTTTCACGCTTGCTTTCTGTCTACGGTAGCTTTAAATTTAATTTGAAAAGTTGATTATTCTTAAAGAGCTTATGCGTCGTTAGACTAGGATTTACGGCAGTATGAATTAAAAATGTAATATTGACGTTTTATCTGTGGATTTATGAAGCTCACAAGTTGAAGTCAAAGTAACATTAGTGACGCTTTTTTTAACGCGATGGTAACTCTTAGAAATTCTTTATCGGGGTTTTTTCGATATCAAAAAACCGAAAAAATAATGAGACGTTAGAAATTGACAGGACCATATCAAATATGAAAACATCTCCATTCAATGCATTACAATTGTTTTAAGCCAGCCATTGTACTATGACAGCAGACACTATAGGGGCCCTATTTCTGAATTGCTCGATTGATTTTTTTTAGAATGCGTGCAAGAATCTTATCAGCTTCATCAGAAGTATTTAAATACAATAAATTATGTCGTTTTCATACACAACAATATTTGGTTACATAAAGTAACAGAAATACACAGTCACATTTCTTCTTACATTGTAAGTATAGTGAAGTCTACAAACTAACACCAAACATTGGCATCATTAAAATAATTACTAACTTTAGAAATCCAGGGCTTGGTATGTACCAGACGAATGATTAAAAAATGAAGCCCCTGGTTGGCAGTAAATATAACAATACATCGTTTCATCAGAGACACGCCCACATACATAGGCCTTAACTATCAAAATGATCGAATATATGTTAATTGTTTCATATGGTGATGTGTCAATTTTCTTTATAATTTATTAGGTTGACAATTTTTTCGGTTAATCAATTTAATGTTCTAGTCCTTTTTAAAACCAGAATTTTATTGAAGCAAACTTTACGTACCTATACAGATTATTATTCTGACATTTTGAGTCTCTCTAGGAATTTGTTTAGTGCTTGGGAGACCTGTCCTGCTTCTCCGTCAACATGCTCCTTTGGGAACGACAACAATATCCCGCCTCCAGAAACGTTCTAAATAACGGAGCGGAGCTTTGCATTTGAGTGACAGTGAACGTAATTTATTCTTTTCAGGTAAGGTAATGGGAATTATGGCGCTGACGTGCTTCTGTGCCAGTGGCACGAGTGTGCCGTAAATACACAGAAGCAAGAAGAGAATGTTACAAAATAAAGCTAATGTTAAAAGTTGAAAAGTTGTTCGAAACTCATACTCTAAAAGCATATCATGGCTACGTTTCATCTGTTCTCTCATATGGCCTGTTAATTTGGGGCAATTCTGTATTCGTAGACAAGGCGTTCAAAATTCAAAAGAAATGTGTTCGAGCTGTCTGTGGAGCATGGCCCTTAGATAGTTGTAAGGCATTATTTAGTTCTTTAAGACTCTTACCATTGCCGTGCATGTACATTAAAGAGGTGTGTCTTTTTGTTAAAACACATCCACATTATTTCCAACTAAACAAAGATGTTACTTCAAGACCTACAAGATATCCTTATAAGCTATATACACCCCAATGTAATCTAAATATGTATAAGCATAATGAATATTACATGGCAATCAAGATATACAGTCCCAAAAAATAGTGTCAAGCGAAAGTCCAGAGTTAGAGCACCTCTTGGAGTACCCGAATCACCCCCATGTATGTTCCGCGATTATTCGTAGTTTTAGAGTAATAATTTTTTTTCTGACTTTTTGAAAATTTCTATCTAAAGAACTTAAAAATTTTTAATAAAAAAAAGTTGAACATATTTTAATGTTTTTCTTTATGCCACTGAATTATCTTTAGTGCTTCTTTTATGTCTAAAATAATCAGCTTCGTAACTTTAGTGGAAATTTAGAAAACAGTAGTGTAAAGTCAAAATTTGAATGTTAGTGAATAATTACTTAAAAATTCATCTTTAAATTAAAAATCTAAACAGGCGAATTCATGGTTTCTAAGTATGTGTAAAAACTTCTCTAGACTCTCTGCTTTCATAATAATTTTAAAAAAAAGTACTTAATAGGGCTACTTTGGCTTAAATCGGCCATCAAAGACAGCAAGGTGAAAATTTCATAAAACTCGACTTCTGAATAATTTTTTTTAAATTCCAATTATTTATTAATAAACCAAAAATGATTGTAGAAAAGCTACAAATTTATTATTTGAAGGTCAAAAATAACTGTTCCTGCTGCCATCTTTAATAACCTTTGAAGGTTTATTATAACTTAATAAATGAAACAAAACATTATTTTCAAAGTATTTATTATTCGATCGCTTAAAGAAAGTTTTCAAAATGACGACCTTCGTGCTCAATACATATTCTACATCGTCTAAAAAAGTTTTTTTTTAAATTTATAAATGCAATTCTGTTGTTTTTTATTGTTTCTTCCGCTTGTCTTAATTTTGTTCTTAACACTGTGACGTTTGTAATGTCCTTGGCGTATACTAATTCCTTGTAGTATCCCCAGACGAAAAAATCTATGGGGTTCAAGTCGGGGGACCGTGGCGGCCACGCAATGGGCCCTCCACGACCGATCCATCTGCCTGGAAATGTTTCAGACAAATGTTGTCTAACATTTCTAGCAAAATGGCATGGAGCGCCGTCGTTTTGAAAAATCATATTTCTCCGCGTTAATAGGTCTACATCTTCTAATAAGACGCCGAGATCACGTCGTAGAAATTGCAAGTAGGCCTCGCTGTTCAGTCGGTCCGGTAGTTCGAACGGACCAATCAGCTGTCCGTTTAGGATGCCTGACCACAAATTGATACTAAATTGTTCTTGGAAATTAGATTCCCTTGTGAGGTGTGGATTTTCAATACTCCACGAATGGTAGTTATGCGCATTAAACACCCCACATCGCTTAAAATGTGATTCATCAGTCCATAGAATATTTTTAAAGAAATTTTCGTTTTCAGCTTGTCTCCGTAACATTTCCTGACAAAATGCCACCCTTCTCGGGTAGTCTGCGGGCTTGAGCTGCTGAACTTTCTGGATGTGATATGCGTGAAAACGCTCTTGATGAAGTATTCGATGTGCTTGTGATTTCGGAATTCCGATTCGACGTTCTATTGTTCTTACACTAACTGATGGATCTCTCACCACTTCTTCGACCACTGATTGGACAGTATCTGGGTCACTCATTTCAGATGGGCGCCCCGATCTTCTACCTGGTAGGTGTCCTTCCATGTAAGAGTTATGTACTCTTAAAATCATGCGATGATCAGGCCAAGTTTCAGGCTGAGGTCCACCTCCATTTTGTACTTGCTGCCGGAATAACCTGGCTGCTTCAGAAGCATTTCCTCTTGCATATCCATAAAAGTAATGCATAAGAGCATATTCTTGCGATGAAAAAGACATCACAAAATGAAGAGCTTGAAAAGTCCGTTAAGAATGCCAAATTTGTCAAAATCCCGTATTCACACAAAACCAAATCGTAATCACACTCAAGGTCCGTAAAGAAAGCAAAGTTCGTCAAATAATCACAGATGAGAGCATACGTAAGGCGCAAACAAAAGCAGGCAAACGACTGGCGCCAGAACACAATAGGCGCTCGGACTACACCCCCCGCCTCATCCCCTTGTCACAAAGAATAGCATTCCTCAGTTACAGTTATCCATTTCGCCAATGAGAGTGAGAGAGATAGCAATAATGCGGTCTCTTTCATATCCTCTCACTCGGGCAATTTTTTAGCAGTTAAGTACTACGTTACATCCAACACTACAACCGATGTGATCCGCGAGAAAAATATTTAAATATGGGTTTCATGTAGTTAATTTTTGCTAAATTGTAATTAATCTGAACCTTAGAAATTATAAAAAGACCAGATATTTTTTTTTATCATCTGATAGGAATTTGGTAAATTTTATGAAATTTTCACCTCGCTGTCTTTGATGGGCGATTTAAGCCAAAGTAGCCCTATTAAGTACTTCTTTTTTTAAATGATTATGAAAGCAGAGAGTCTAGAGAAGTTTTTACACATACTTAGAAACCATGAATTCGCCTGTTTAGATTTTTAATTTAAAGATGAATTTTTAAGTAATTATTCACTAACATTCAAATTTTGACTTTACACTACTGTTTTCTAAATTTCCACTAAAGTTACGAAGCTGATTATTTTAGACATAAAAGAAGCACTAAAGATGATTCAGTGGCAAAAAGAAAAACATTAAAATATGTTCTACTTTTTTTATTTAAAATTTTTAAGTTCTTTGGATCAAAATTTTCAAAAAGTCAGAAAAAAATTATTACTCGAAAACTACGAATAATCGCGGAACATACATGGGGGTGATTCGGGTACTCCAAGAGGTGCTCTAACTCTGGACTTACGCTTGACACTATTTTTTGGGACACCCTGTATAATAAATTACCAAACAATTTGAAGGACCTACCGCTGACTACGTATATTTAGAAAAAAAATTAACCAAATTTTGGCAGACAAGCTATACTATAGTATTAGTGAATATTTAAATGATTATTTTTAGAATTTAGATCATTACTCAGTATTTTTATAATTGACATAATCTATTTGTTTCGAGTTATTTAATTACTTATGATTATTGATATTTAAATTATTTATGATTATTGACATTTAAATTAATTACGATTATTGACATTAACAAGTACCTATATTTTTATTTTATGACACAATATTTAATTAAAATCTGACAAAATGAGAATAATGACATTACTTAGCTGTTTTGATGTATTTCTATAAATAATAAATTATGTGAAAATGTCATTAAAAATTAAATAACAATTTATATTTGCATGCTTTTGACATAAGCGGAATATGTGACACTTTATACACTTGAAGATCATATTGTAACACCATGTTCTAGCAAATAAATGATATTCTATTCTATTCTATTCAAATTCAAAAATCTTTATTCAACATAGGCCTTTACAGGAACTTATTGACGTCAAAACAAAGCCAAACATTCTAATTTAAAGGAAACATATTAACCTTATATGTGTATACATCCTGAATAGATTCAAGATGTCTGCAAATACAATAATAATTATTATTATTATTATTATCCATTTATTTAAAAATATTCTTAAATTTAAGTTTTTACAATATATATATATATATATATATATATATATATATATATATATATATATTATATATATATATTATATATATATATATATAACAGGCAAAATATTATAAAAAAACTTAAACCTAGTATGCCGGCAACAGCGAGGCAAGGCCCAAGCTGCCGGTGGTTAGGGCTGCAGAGAGAGGAATGTCCGAACAATACGTGCCGTGTCGAGAATCACTGCTTTCTGTATCCGACTCTTGATCCATTCCTCAAGCGAGAGCCTCTTAAGATGTCGGTCGAGACTCTTCGCTATCAAGCCATTCGCCGAAACAACTATTATTATTATTATTGTATTTGCAGACAAGTAGGAATGAAAAAAAAGGTTGACTCTACATCTGTTCGGAAATTGGGAGAGCCTTCTCGAGAAGAACAGGCAAAAAAACAGATCCCAGCTGGGCCACAAAAAAAACTACGAAAAACAGATTCTTTGAGTATGCCGATATAATGTCTAGAGTTTGTCGGCAAGTTTCAAAGTTTGTCGTTTGCGCGTTTCAGAGATATGTGTGGCTCAGCTGGGGTAACATTACCTCAACCGGGCCACACGGATCTCGAAAACGGAAAAACATAGCGAAAATCTGTTTGCTGACATAGATAGGTGGCAGTTTGTCGAAGTTTGTCGGACAAGTTTTAATGCTTATCGGACGTGCGTTTAAGTCGGCTGTGGCGCCCAGCTGGGGTACTGTTGCCCCAGCTGAGCCACACGGATCTCGAATACGGAACGACACACAGCGAAAATCTGTTTACTGATAGGCGAGAGTTTGTCGGACAAGTTTCAGAGTTTGTCGATCTACCGTTACAGAGCTCACCTGCAGCAAAGTTTTTTCAACTGAGCCAGCTGGATCTCGATAACAAAGCGACGTAGTGAAAATCTTTTTGCTGGAATAGTAATGCAGCAGTTTGTCGGAGTTTGCCGGCTAATTTCAGAGATTGTCGCTTGCGCGTTTCAGAGATATGTGTCGCCCAGCTGGGGTAACGTTACCCCAGCTGAGCCACACGGATCTGGAAAACGAAAAGACATGGCGAAAATCTCTTTCCATGCACCAATTACTCGTAGGATTTGAAAATAATGAATAAATGTTTGTAATGGTTGTAGGCATGTTATAGATATGGTACATTGTGCGAATGGGACGTTTTGCTAATGGGACTTATTGCGAATAGGACGTTTTACTAATAGGACAATACATGAATGGGACCTATTGCGAATGAGACCATGTTCGTAAGGGACTTTCTGCGAATGAGATGTTCTGCGCGTAAACCATAATAACATCATACCCTCAGAACATATTGCCATTTCCTTTCAGCCCCGTGTGGTAATAAATAAACAGTAATTTCTGGTCCTCTCATCATTATCCCGGGATAAGTGACTTCCCCCTGCCGTGCGCTATCAATATAATAATTTATTTTCCCTCTCCCAGTGGATTGGATTGTAACCTGATACGTTGTTAATGTTGTCGATCAGTGAGAATTGTATGTGTTATCAATGTCCGTTGGCATGGTGTCATATGAGTGTTGCACTACTTAAACTAACGCTACATACAGACACAGGTAGTGATTTTAGCCGGATGAAAGGGGACGGGCAGTTTTAGCAACATCCTTTCTTAGAAAATGCAATGGAAATATAAATAAATGCATATGGGACCAGGAATGGACGGCAGGTGCTAAACATCGTCGCCAAAGATATTTTTCCCGATTCATTGTGGCGATATTTTGACCCGATGATATTGTGCAACGCCCCCATTCCGTCCCTGCATCTGTCACGTACTGACTTTCTTCAATAAGTATGGCGATACATCCAAATTTCCCGTCCCATTCCGTCAGGGGAAGAGCACGTCCAGACCGTTGCGCGGTAGGCGGGCTTTCGCAGCCAACCTCGTTAAAAAAAGTGGGAAAAGAAAGTCCCGTATGCAGCGAGTTTTTGGCAATAGAATAACATCTTAAAAGAGGACAAGAGAAGGTAAGACTGTAGAAAGAATAAGAGGTTTGTTACTTACACTTTCTATTACAATAAAACTACTACCATCCTCACAAACTCGCGTAATTCGTTACTAAATTTATAATAGGTTTTAGTAGATTATGAGATCAGGCGAGCATGCTACATTGCAGATTTGGAGCTATCCATGTCATCCCTAGGTGTAGGTAAAAATTATACCTAAATAGAGTGATGACTGATAGACATATTAACGCGTTTGTTGAAACCTCATATAAGGGTACCTTATCATCTACTTGTATTTACTAACACACATTTCCAGCAGCCCCAAGTTCCCCATCGTGCACTATAATAGTTGTAGTGATAGATGTGGGGGTGTAAAAGATACGGAGGTGTAGCAAGTAATGAGGGTGTGTACAAAATTTCTCAAAAACTTTACGTAATATGTATTAAAGTAATAGAAAAGCTTGCTAAAAATACTCATCAATAGTATCCAGCCAGCCTTTAATAGAAATATGCAAAGACATTATAAGAGTAGACCAACAATGCAAACGAAATGTATGAAGTCCCCTTCAACCAATTTTGATATGATAATAGCTAAATAAATAAGCATAATTAAGACTCATCGGTAATAAATAATGTTACAATGTGATTTAGTTTTTATTACTGTTCGTTTTTTACACTACAAAACGAAGTTATTTGGGCATGTTTAAGTATTTTATAACTTGACGCGCGCTCGACAGTCGAATGCAGTACAAATACAGTATGAGTAGCGGCCGCCTGACCGCTGTTGTGGTTGAAGGGGGTTTCTTAGAGGCCGCGCGTATTGTCGGTCTATCTCTTATAATGTCTTTGGAAATATGACTAGAAACTCTAGCAAAGCGGGTATTTGCAACTTTTGTTATTAAAAATGCTGGAGTTTGAGATACAAAACGTAACACTATACAAACGCGACGCGCTGCTTTAAATCAAATCATTTAATTTCCATGGTTAATACGCTAAGCTCGATTAGCCACCATTGTTATTTTAGCGGCAATAAATTAGGATTATTACGGTAGTGCAATATCATGCGTTTATGATTATAACCAGCGCGGTGGCAACTCTCCAAACCGTTGTATATCTAGCTTTCTTCGACGCCTGCTTTTCCGTGGCATTTTGACGAATGGCGGTTACCTCGGAACGATGAAATGTGGAATAGCACAACTAGTTTTTACACTGTCGCGTACTATAAATAAAAATAATGAAATAGAATGTCAACGATCCTTTGTTGATTTGAGAATGTTCATTTTTCATCATTTTGGTGTTTGCATTGTATTGCGTACTTACTAAAATAATGTTATAAATGTGCAACGCGTGATCTTTGCCACTCGATCACGCAAACAGCATTCAACAAAATCACTTTCAATTTAATAATTAACGTCACTGCACCCATCACCGCAGTGCTGTATAAACAATCAGTAGTCACAGACTCTTGTATTGTCCTGACATGTAGATTTTTCTTGCAATATTGTAAAGCTACTAGTGATTTTTTTTTATATAATTACTAGCTTTCCGCTCGCGTCTTCGCCCGCGTTATTTTTGTTTCCCGTGGGAATTTTTTTCCCGTATGAAAATTACCGTATGTCCTTCCCCTGGTCTCGAGCTATCCCTATACCAACTTTCATCAAAATCGGTTCAGTAGTTTTAAAGCCTATTTAATACAAACAAACAAACAATCAAACCTTTCTCTTTATAATATTAGTATAGATTTTCTTGCTTATATTGTACATTTCAGAGAAATATAATACAGAGAGGACATGCACAGAGGTGGACTTATCTTTAAAAGAGATCCTTTTAAAAGGAAAAACCGACGAAGTCAATGAACTTAAGCAATATGGCGGGCGTGAATTTCTCTTGTCAAATTTGCTATACTACTACATACTCGTACCTACTTTAGTGGCACATGTCATATCAAAGGTAAATTCCCTTGAAAATTCAATTTGATTTTCAATATCTTTACTGCGGTACGGCAGAATCAAGTCCATAAAACCAATTTGTTTATGCATGTTAATTTTTTTGTTTATTTTTTGAAACTTCTCTTTTTATTGCACATAATCAATAAGTATATAACTTTTTTAACTTTTAATCAGTTTACACGATTTTTATCAATTTAAATCTGTAAGATATCTAAATTGGATGTTGATATGATGCTGTTATTAACAGCGAATAAAGTTTACTTTGGTTTGATAAAGTATAAAGCAATCAATAAAGTTGACATTTCGCTCGGGTTGCATAAATCCTCGGCAAGATTATTAGCTTTACCTATTTGATGAAAATCTTTTCAGCTATTCCAAAGTCCAGTATTTCTTGGTCAGCAGGGAGCACTGTATCCAGAAAAAAATCCGTGGGGTTGTTTACATAGCGGTTCTCTGACGCAATGGATAAAATAAAATTAAGAATTATTTCCTTTTTTTTTCAAAGGAATTTTATTTAGCTAGATCATCCGCTTTAACGTATCTGGAGTGAATTTTGGTGATACGCAGACGTACAAACTAAACGCGTATACGAACTCATGGACAAAATCTATAGTTATTAATAATTCAATGTAAAAGTATTACAATGTATTGACAGATCTAATCAAGGTAAAATAATCTAAGCGATTATGACAGATTTCGTCTCAGTCGGATTGAAATAAAAGATAAGTAGTTTCAATTCTGGAAGTCTTAATTTTAACCTTCGTAAGTAGACGAAGTCAGGGATTTCTTGACTGAGGCAGTTTACCATAATTACACCTCTATGAAGAGATAGAAAGCTCCATAGCAACCCGTTCAGTAACCGTGATTAAGTAGGCCTTTTCATTTGAGTGACCAGCAGTCTACGGTTTGAAATCAAATCAACCGAACTGTTCGCAAATTCTTCGACAGTGGGAAATAATTACTTACTTACTGTACCTTTCTCATTTTTCACGAAGTAATGAAAGTTTAATCGTATAAGTAGTTTGGTTAATATCACAAAAGTATATAAGTTCAAATTGGTAAGTTTTTTAAAACTATGGCTCACGCCATGATGGTTATGTGTTATTAAAAAGCAGTACATATATGTATGATATTATCTGTCAAGTCTTGTCTTTATGCGCGCAATCCCTCAGCCGAGACTGAATATGTTTCGGCGGCGTAAAGGGAATACGTGAGCACAGGCGGGCACTTTGCACGGGTCATACCGCGTTCAGCGAAGCAGAGGGCGTACTCTCTACATCTGTGAATTTTTATTTATTTATTTATTTATTTATTTATTTAAATCAACATACAAAACTTTGTTAGTATACAATATAACTTAAATAACTATGTTAGAACTAAGTAGACAAAAGTATGATTCTGTTTACCTCAATTCCGCTAAAATTATAATGTGTCAACGTGCAATAAACAGCTTGTCATTTATTCAACCATAATGGGTAGATTCGTTTTAAATAATACGATGATTTTTTCTCCCTACCGCCGATCTTACAATACTAATATGCGCTTAGATGTTCTAATAATAAGACTGCGTATTGCGTATTCAGAGAGCGCCGGCCAGCGTGATAAAGAAAGGTGAGTTGTATTTCACGCGACATACAAGCGCATCCAGCGTAGCAAGAGTGCAGCAGGGATCGACTCAACAGCAGTCACCGAAACTGTGAACTTGTATCTATTTTTCGTTGAATTTTTTTTATTTATTTGTATACAATATACTAGTACCTAAACTAGGCCGAGCCTGTGCTATAGGTACTAGATACTTCCTAAAGACTTTTAATAACGGAATGTATATTATGTATAGTTTCAGTAAAAAACTCTAAGAAATTACTCAAACCAAACCCAAGACTTGCTTGTTCACAAGTATGACACCTATTATTAGTTGTTGATGATTTGTATATTAAATGAATTAAATGCCAACCCAACAGTTTATGTTGCCGATCTTTATCGCTATAACGCATCATCGGGTAAATGTGAACGGTAAAAAGAGGGACAATCGCATTATTTACAACGCTTTACCCAATTGAGAAACGTTTTCGTTCCCCTACATTTTGACAACACCTTGACAGCTTTCAGGTTTCCAAACATATGGGAACTCTCACGATTTAGTTTTGGTTAAAATGCTCGTCAATAGTACAATAATAAGGCCCAGATCAGACTTTTAAAGATCCTTTTAAAGATCCAGACCTTTAAGCATCTGCCAAAAACCGACAACGCACGCGGCATTTGGCCAGGGCATTATGCACCTGAAGCTCGTGTCACGTCCATACCTGCCGCTGCCCACTAAACTCGTAAGCTGGTGTTTGGATCGGTCTGACTGAACGCGACTTCACCGCTATTGGGTTCAATAGCGAACGTACACGACCGTCGGTGACCGTTTTTTGACGGTGGAAAATGAAACTATTGCGTTCTACGTTGCAACTTGCAACGCACACAAACTACAAAAAGTCGGCCAACAAAATCACTGAATCCCGGCTGACCCGACTATCGACCCAATAAAACCATAACGTGCACTTCTCTCGATAGCCACCGACAAAGTGACAGACGTGTGCGCTGAGTCGGAGGAAAAATTGGTCATATTATCGAACCTACAACAAGTTGGTCGTGTGCGTTTGCTGCTTAGACCATTTAGTACTGGACCCGCCATTGTTGTTGCAGAATCCGGAACATTATTTTCTGTCAATTTTTGAGGGGGACGAGGTAGCACTACATTTGCAAATACACACACATTCACAAACATAAATTGCGTCGCTATGAACGCACACTGAATGAAAAACACAACACAAATGTAATTTCACGCACACACCTTCATTTTTTTCTATAATACGTACATTTTTAATGTCCTACTGTCATAATCTAAAAGAAGAAAGTGGGGATTATAGGGATGGGTTCCATATTGATCGAATGATATCGATATTTTTCATTGAATGGTTAAATGAATGGTTTGTCCTTTTGACATTATTGAGGTTTTGTACTCTACGTAGATATATATATATATTAACACATATTATGAACTATTATTATATTTGACATTGGTATTTTATAGCTACATTTTATAGCATAATATACATTTAATAAGAATATCAATGTCTAAAAGCAAGGCGATGCTAAGTTATACTATCAGCGATCTACAGGAAAAATTTAATAAACATACGATCAACCCGCAGGTTTCTTTTAACCGAATTCAAAAAAGGAGGAGGTATTTACGTACACGCAGAGAAATCAGAGTCCACCAGAATTACAAAACCGTGTTGTTAATTCAATTTTTGTTTGAATTACTACTTTGTTGTAATTCAAACAAAAATTATCTAATTATCTATATCTTTACGATATTAATTTATTCACTACTAAATATATTTTCCACTGTATTATGTGAATTATAAACCACACATAGAAATAAAATAAATTAAAAGAACAAGAATTTTGTTGAGATAAACGATAATATTTGCAACTTTAACAAAATCCTTTGTAAAAATTACTAAACAAATGTGTACAGTTATAAAATGGCCATGTTCCTATTATTGTTGTATCGTGTAATCGACAAGTACGAAGTTATCAATATTCATAACAATAATATTTTAATTATTACAAAGTTTTTCTTTATATCTACAGAAACAGAACGGTTATGTGACTAAAACTGTTCATTCAGTGCAATATTTTTATCATTTAAAATTGTTATTACTACAAGAATTGTATGGTAAATACCACCTGTAATCAGTTGCCTGTACGATTGTATTTTTGCCCTTACTATTCTGCATGTATCTTATACAGAATAGCAAGGAACAGTAACTAGACACATAGTTAAACACTGCCCCGCGCCCTGCTTGCCTCACCCACGCAACGTGTCATTCGTTCACCTTCACTTCACCATTCATTCGTGTAGTATTAATGGCGGAGCTAGCCTTTTATAAAACTAAAGATATTTGGAGTAATATTGATAAAAAGTTGCAAGGTTTAAGTCTCCTCCTGTTATTAAGCATTTCAAAAAAAATGCACCTGTTCAAAATGCTTTGAGCATTTGAGCATTGTACTCGTTCGAGTGGTTGACTCACCCATGATGGGTGCCTATTGCATGCAATGGTCCATTTTATTTTAAACGTGTGGTTCTTTGGAAATCTAGAAATGTTTGTTAAAGACACATTAACCGCAACTCGTGTTAAAAGCAGCAATTTTTTAATTCAATAGTTCGTTCTCGATAACTTGCGTCGACTGCACTATTCTGTTTTCTTGGCATAGAAATAGGGGTGTGGGTCATGAAATTTCTGTTCAATTAAAGTTAAGACTGCATATTATTTTAATAAATGTAAAAAATAGGTATATTTACAAAAATATCTCAGGGGTGGAAGTTTGTATGGGGAATCAATAACCGCTTTACCGATTTAGATGAAATTTGGTATATGCAGATAGTTTGAGTCGCGGGCAAAAGCTAGTTTTAAATAAACATATTATGATCAATACAAAAAAAAAACAATTCCGACCCACACAATAATTTTTTTCTTGTATTCATTGTATTTTTAAGTTTATTTAAAAGTTAACATTTTTAAAGAAAATGAAAAGACAAGAATTTTTTTCTTCTATGAATTATTGTATTTTTAAGTTTATTGTAAGTTAAAATTTTTAAAGAAAATGAAAAGACAAAAAAATAATGACTAAGAAATAGTGTAATGTCCTTGCTAAGTATGTTTACTGTTGTCGTGATTTGAAACTAGTGAACCACTGCCGCTTTTAATAAATTGTTTTTTCCATAAAACCATTAGTTATGTTATTGTGATTTTACTATACTTCGTGAGTATACTTCCTTGTTTCATAGACTTTATTAATTTACGAAGACAACTTTTATATAGAATCAAATGTAGGTACCTACTTCAAATTATTAGATTAATAAAATTATAGTTAAACTTTGCATTATAAATTCTATTCGTATAACTAGAATGAAAAAAAAAACTATTTTTAATACGGATATAATATTTCAAAATTAGAAAACAAAACAATACGTGCAAATTATTATACTCGAAACATAATATTGACAACCCGAAATAATTAGTCTCGTGGGGAGTGCACAACTGACGTTTGTTACTAGTCTCGTAAGGAGTCGCTTTGAATGAATGTAGTCTCGTGGGGAGTGCACTTTGAATGAATGATAATAGTTTGACGGTACGATTTAAATTATCCCGATTTCGTAAAACTTAATTTTAGATGAAAATCAATAATAATATTAGAAAAAATATACGTACAAATGAAAAGATATACCACCTTTTTTATATTTGATGTATTGGACTGATTTCTGCAGGAAAATACAGCACAAATAGGCATTTTCGTGGAGCTCTAATCTCAACCGCATTCCGAGTAATTATGATTCGAAATGGCGCCTGAAGTAGTTTTTATAAACGCATGAGATTTTGAATCTCATACTTTGACAGAGGGGAAATGAATGAGAAGGCGGGTCCAGTACTAAATGGTCTAAGGTTTGCTGTAAAGTTAAAATACGTAGCACATCACTGGACGCTGGCGACAGCACCGTAGCATTGTATAATATCGTAGCACTGTACAATGCCGTAGCGTTGCACAATGCCGTAGCGAGTCCATAACTTACTACGGCCTTAGATAGTAGCCAACCGCACTGACACCACCCACGCAGATTTTAAATTTATATTTGCAGCTGTATGAGGCTTTTAAACGGACGACTTTCCCGGGTTTATTTCACGATTCGACGCCCAGACAGAGCGTAATCATACCTTAAATGAAAACGTGTTGCACGCGCATCCATTTACGTAGAGTTTAACTTTTTAACCGACTTCAAAAAAGAAGGAGGTTCTCAATTCGATGCGTATGTTTTTTTTGTGTATGTTACGCGATTACGCCGCCAATTGTGGACCGATTTCCAAAATTCTTTTTGTATTCGATAGAGTATACTCCTGGGATGGTCCCAAGGTCACCAAAGTCAGGGTCTGATGATGGGTTCCCATAAAAATCGAGAAAAAACCATAAATTTTTAGGTGTTTCCAAAGTGTTTTGTGTGTAACAAATTGTTCAGATAAATTCTAAGTCCTTACGATTTTTTTGTGCCAAGTGGCCAGGTTGTATTGTGGGGCCAGGCGGGTCACTTTACTTAGTAAAAACAGTCGAAACGCTGTCCGTCGGCCGCCTAGAGGCTAAACAGATAAAAATAAACAGATAAAGATTCACTAAAAAGATAAAAATAAAAAATATTTTTACAAAAAATAAAAACCGACTTCAAAAACACTGAAAAGTTAAAAATAATGTAAGAATAGATACAGACAACATCACGCTTATATATTGAAGTCGGTGCCAAATTTTAAGACTTTCTAGGAGATCATCGTTTGGCACATTGGCACCGACTTCGATATAGAAGCGTGATGTTGTCTGTACCTTTTCTTACATTATTTTTAACTTTTCAGTGTTTCTGAGGTCAGTTTTTATTATTTATAAAATATTATTTTAGATTATAAGTATAGCATTGCACAAAGAGAAATTTAATAGAAAGCATTATTTTCTCTTTGTGCTGTTTCATGCATTTCTATAATATGCTTCATTTTAGTTTTTAGTGGGATGAAGAACGAAGGACCTTAAATTACTGACAAAGTTTGATTTGGATTATCGTTTACAGTTTTAATGATTACCTGCCCACAATATTATCCGTCTGAACTACTCGTAAAAGAAATGTAGCCTGACTGGTAAGTTTGAACTCTGAAGTAACAGTAAAAGACAATAAAAATTAAAATATGCGGTAACCGATTTAGGATACGTGTGCGGCAAAGAAAAAAAAGGGCCGACTTAGGGAAAATACCTCAACTATATATTCGCAAAGAGGTGGAAGACTGGAAACAAACCTCTTCACCAACCCGTCTAGCCGGCGCCATGTGTTAGGCCAAACCTTCCTCGTTTTAGGAGAAATCCATGACCAGCGATGGAAAGTTTATGGATCGATTGAAGAATAAGAGGTAAAAAATCAAATTTGACAAGATAGATTTATCCGAGTTCTCTCGCCTTACGAAGACGAAGCGAATCCAATCGAGTCGTCAACCGGATAGACACTTTTTTCATTTCCCCGCGAATCAATCATAGCTCGCGCAGCTTTACTCGGAAGGGCAATTGAAAAATCCTTTGAGAAATTGGCTCACGAGCCTCTGCTTTATGGTGATGAAAAACTTCGTTTGATGGCGATAATATTTACCAAGTTGCTGAGTAAGTGCATTTTGGACTTAATTGCCTTATCCAGAGAGTGCAAAACCTTCTATTAAGCTTCTAGCTAAAGTACCTACATGTAAAGTAGAACTGCAATGTAAAACGAGGTCACGTGACTTCTGTCATTCATTTATGACTGGCTCGACCTCAGAACAATCACTACTGCTTTAGTTATTCTTCTGAGGGCTCGACTGGTTTCTATCTCAGACCAATAACTATAAAGCATTTATATAATGCTTTTCTTATTCTTCTGAGGTTACTATATTCAAAAACGATTCGTTTTTGCTACGGACAGTTATATTTTGACACATTTGCCATAAAATAAATGTAAATTTAACTGTTCATAACAAAAATGAATCGTTTATGAATATAGAAACCTGGCGTTAGTGTATTGCCTTTCTGTGTTTGCGTTAGTGAATACGTATTGATACTTTGGCTAGGGCCTCTGACGACCGAGTCACATCTAACAGTCGAATTGATAGTTGAAACGCAAAAAAACGGAAATCTAAGGCGACGACATAACAAAATCACGTACACTTTTGTCATTCCCATACATTGCTCTATACGTTTAACTCGACAATAGGCGCGTAGAAATTTTGGCGAGTGTGCACATATTGCAGATGTTGAAACATGAAGTTATCCAATGCCCATTTTTTATCTCGAAGAACTCAATTCTACTAATAAGCCGAATCGAAACTGAACCGTTGCGATCGACCAATCAGAACGACTTATTCGTCAACTGGCGAGCGCAAAACTCGCGAGCGCTCGCCAGTTGGCACCTTCCAATTTTACCTAATTTTTTTTGTCTTCAACTCGCTCGATGGTGGAATCTGACATATTTATGTACAGTCAGCTACAGAAATATTTAAGTAAATTTAAAGTAGGTACCTATTTTAAATGTTTAAGATACTTTATACGACGTAAGTTTAAAATAAAACAAAACATAGTTTTGAGACAAATATATAAATCAACAAGACAAAAACTGCTTATTTTCCTAATAATTATCAACAATATCACAATGACTCAAGAATTTGGCTTATTACCAATTATATTAACTGTCCAAACCTAAGCAATGTGAGTGAAGTTGACTATGAATGCTCTTTAAGAAACTTAATTTACTACCCCTTCCTTGCTTATATACTCGTATATTTGAAATTGCAAAATTTGTAAAACAAAATAGAAGTCTCTTTAAAAGTACTAAAGAATTAGTTCCAAATAAATATACAAGATATATAAATAGAGTTGATCGTGGTGTTCGACCAAACTGTACAAAATTCATAGATAACTGTTGTTGTATGTATTATAATATGTTACCAGAAAATTTTTTAAGTTTAACATTTAACAGATTAAAGTTGAGCTATATAAATGGTTGCTATGTAAATTATTTTATTCTGTTAAAAAAAATTTAGATAATAATTAGTTTCAGTATTAGTTTTAAACTTTTATTGTAACACATATCTTTTTAAAGCTGACCATCTGCAACTATACCCACCATTTTCTATTGTGAATGAATAAATGATTTTGATTTTTTTGATTTTGAACAATCGCATTTATCCGGGTTGCACCCGCCATTGCTATTGCTGACACGAGTGCAATTTCTTCTCGATATTTTTTGTGAAAATTATAGTTTTAGTTAAGTTTTAAAGTTAAGGATACGTTTCACATTAGAAGACGTAAGTATAATACTTATTTTAACTAAGTAAAATTATTATCAATTTACTCCCACAATACATTAATATCACTATAAACTTCCACATTCCAATATTTTTCACTGTTTCGCCTTTAATTTTGGACGTCATTTTTTCCTTACACTTCTATGGACGGGGTCACTGAGGCCCCTGTTCTTCATTACGTAGTTTACACGTTTTTTAGATATTAGGCTAAAATTTATGTATTAATCGTAATAAATAGGTTCAAATCAAACTAAACCAATACAAATTAAATAATTTTTACTTAGTATAACGAAATAAATAACATGTGAATTCTTATTATTTTAAATAATTATAGAAATAAGTCTCATCAAACAAGAAAAACTACTTTTTCCTCAATTATGAATAAGTAAATCCTACTTATATTATAAATGTGAAAGTGTGGATGTTTGGATGTTTGTTACTCAATCACGCAAAAACGTCTGAACGGATTTGAATGAAATTTGGCATGCATGTAGTCTTTGACATGGAAAAGAACATAGGCTACCTTTTCTCCCGATTCCTTAAGTAGTTTACGAGGGAAAATTAAAAATTGTTAACGAGCGAAGCTTTAGACCCAATTCTGAACTCTCGTCTGCGTGGAGTCGCGGGCAGAAGCTAGTTAAACATAAAAGAAAGCTCGTAGGTAAAAAAAATAGAAAAATGACACCTACTTAGCAAAAGCAATCGTAATACAATTGTTTTGTCGATATTTTCTGACGCACTCGGATGATTATATTGAACATTTTTAAAGAAAAATTGATTAAAAGTAGAAGAAAATAAAAATATGATTGTCCCTATATTTGTAGACAAGGCGGGGGCTCAGAGACCCCACGTCCATAGTTAAAAATTAACTGTTTTATTTCCTAGTTTCTCTACAGGCGACAGTATTAAATGCTTAATTTTTATTATAAAAACCAAAGCACGCTTCATGGTAATCAGGGCATAGGAAGAGCTACGTTCTGGTCCGAAAATGAAAACCAAATGCGATTGTACATATTTCGAAAAATCGTAAACATAACAGATATTAAAATTCAATTCCAAGCCAGAAAACAAAACACAAATACTCAGTTACCAACCTCCCAACCCAGGCAAATCTGCGGGCAACAGCTAGTTTTTTATAGTTTTTGGTTTCAATCTGTTTTTATTTGACTGTACTTTTCATGTGCGCGCGAGTTGACGACAAAAAAATAAAATAAAATCGGAAGGTGCCAACTGGCGCGCGCTCGCAAGTTTCGCACTCGCCAGTTGACGAATAAGTCATCAGAACGCCACATTATCACGTCATCGAACAGTTGAATGGCAAAATAAGCGCTCCGATTGGTCGACCGCAACAGTTCAGTTTCGATTCGGCTGTAACTTATTATAGTAGAATTGGGCCTCTGCAATTCGTGTTTGCTTGCAAAGAGAATTTTCCAATAACGTTGACACAATTGGATGAGACGGTGGTGGGCAGGCGAACTTAAATCTATCACAATCATTAATTACAGCTGAATTATAGAATATGGATAAGTTAACAAAACTTATTCTTCTCGATGTGAACGCATCCGATGTAGACTGGCAACACTAATTGGCAGAAGCCGTTTCAAAACAAGATGCTGCAGATGAAAGATTTATAGGAGCCAACGTTGCCAACGGCTCTCTCATTTGGAGCATGGAACGTGTTTTATACGCCGATAATTATGCTGAGATATCTGCTTTGCATCATAAACTGTGAGGAATTATTCAATTCTGCAATCAATTTTATAATGTATGACTATATAATATATAAAACTGCCCGCTGCGAATAGCAGCTTTATGAGGGTGAACAAAGAAAATGAAAATAAATAACCTTCCACGACCATGTATTAAATAAAATAATCTGAAAAGAAAACAACAAACAGAGAGAAACAGGACGGAGACTCTGTACCGAGTCGACTGCTTTGGCACCTCCGTCTTACCTATTTCTGCCGCAAAGCAACAGTGCTTGCATTGCAGTGTTCCGGTTTGAAGGATAAGATATGGCAGTAAAATTACTAGGTATCGTGACTTTTTACATCTTGTGTCACAAGTTGGCAACGTACACCGTGGTTCTTGTGGGGGTTGCAGATTTACTGCGAATCTCACAGAAGCCACATGTATTATAGGTGACTGTTACCACTTACCATCAGGTGGGCAGTTTGCTTATTTGCTAACTTAGTTATATAAAAAAAATAAACTGAAACTAAATTATTACCCGCCATGATTGGTAATACCGAAAGAAAAAAAATATTTTACAAAAAATAAAAACCGACTTCAAAAACACTGAAAAATTAAAAATAATATAAGAATAGGTACAGACAACATCACACATCTATATTGAAGTCGGTGCCAAACGATGATCTCCTAGAAAATTTGCCCTTTTACTTTTTGGTGTAGAGTCAACTTTTTTTTCATTCCTACTTGTATTTGCAGACACCTTGAGTATATTCGCGATGTATGCACAATTGCACATACAAGGTTAATATGTTTTCTTAAAATTCGAATGTTTTGCTTTGTTTTGACGTCAATAAGTGCACGTAAAGGCCTATGTTGAATAAAGATTTTTGATTTGAATTTGAATTGCGACTTTTTACAGCGATACAAACGCGCGTTTGATAGTCGCACTATTGCATCGCGATACCCGCGATCAACAAGTATTTGTATCGATTCATTTGCGCGTTTGTATCGATGGAAACGCGCATTTGTAGCGCGGCTGCGTCGCGTTTGTATTGAAGCAGCCGCGCGTGAGTAGCGATGCACGCATGTTTGTAGACGCGGGGGTAGAGGGGGAGTTCTTGATATGTGGAATATGACATCCGATAACACTTAAAGAACTTTTTACTGTGGTTTGTTATTGTTTAAATGTTGACTCATATAATGTCCACGCATCGTTCTTTCACTTATAAATGGATGCACCCAATAATTCCGTAGTCTGCGTTTACGTTTCTTCTTTAAAAGTAATAATAATAATAATAATAATAAACTCTTTATTGTACAAAAATTGTATGACAATGGGATACAAATGTAAAAAAATATATATATGTACAAATAGGCGGCCTTATTGCTAAAAAGCAATCTCTTCCAGGCAACCATAAAACAGGGAAATAAGAAAAAGGACAATCAAGGGGAAGGGCGCAGAAATAGGAATAAATATTGCTTGTGTGATAGGAAAGGGACACAAATAACAGTATAGCGGTTAAGGATTTGTGGATAGGAAGTGACTACGAACTAAAGATTTGAAAGAATCTAGCGTACGAGCTCTCTTAATACTCTCAGGGAGGGAGTTCCATAGCCGGACGGCTTGAGAAGGAAACGAGTACGTCAGAAATTGAGTCGTGCGAGGCGGAATGTCCAGGAATAAAATGTAATTAGATCGCAAATTACGACTCGACGAAGTGGACCGAAAAGAGAAATGGGACTTAAGATAAGGTGGAGACATTGGATGAAACAGAATATTGTAAAGAAGGGACAAGACATGTAAGTCTCTACGTTGTCGGATTCGAAGCCATTTGAGTTGAGAGCGATAGTAAGAAACATGATCAAATTTTCGTAAGTTAAAAATATATCTAATGGCCACATTTTGCAGACGCTCCAGCTTGTCGAGAAGCTCCTCAGACAGATCCACCCAGGCACAATCAGCATAATCGAGAAGAGAAAGCAGAAGTGATTGTGCTAGTTCTATTTTAGTACTAATCGGGAGAAAATTACGAAACCTGTTGAGTGAACCATAAGCAGCGAAGAGCTTCTTGCGAACAGCTTCGACTTGCGGTCGCCAAGATAAGCACTGATCAAAAACTAAACCTAAATTTTTAACACATTTGCTAAAAGGAACAGTAGTACCGCCAAATACTACCGCTGGCAACAAACTGTAATCAGTCCTTGAAACAAAATACGGACTGCCAATAATAATTGTTTGAGATTTTGTAGGATTAATGATAAGTCCATATGATTTACTCCAGTTGTCAATCAATTTGAGATCGCTGTTAGTTTCAGCGATAGCAAGTTGTATACAAGAACTTAGCTTAAACAAATTTAAAGTTGCAATCAAAGATGTACTTATTAAAAAAGCATATTATAAAGTGTCTGATTACATGACGGACAAAAAAGCTTGGGTTTGAACTCTCAATTCTAATATTTAACAATGTATTGCGTTTTGTTTCAAAGAAACGTTCAGTGAGAGCAATTTATTTATAATCTAAGTTCACGCACTTCTCTCAGAGATAGCTTATATAATGTGAATTAACACATCTATTCTTGTAATGGAAGTTGAGCTCAAACTTTTGCTTTGAGGTCAGCTTCCAATTGACGACTCTGTAACAAACCAAAATTGTAAATGGCGATTTAAAAGAGGAGATAAAAAATTTAGACCTTTCGAGTTTCTTGCCTGTTCTTCTCGAGAAGGCTCTCCCAATTTCCGAACAGGTGTAGAATCAACTTTTTTTTTTTTTTCATTCCTACTTGTATTTGCAGACATCTTGAGTAAATTTAGGATGTATGCACATACAAGGTTAATATAATTTCTTTAAATTAGATTGTTTTGCTTTGTTTTGACGTCAATAAGTGCCTGTAAAGGCCTATGTTGAATAAAGATTTTTGAATTTGAATTTGAATTTGCATGCGAGAGATTTGATAATGTTGCTTGCGTGTAGATCTGCAAATCATCAGCATACAAGTGATAGAGACACGAAAGTGAATGTGTAATGGAATTAATGAATATAGAGAATAGAAGTGGAGACAAAACGCCACCCTGAGGGACACCCGCATTGATACTGCACCAGTCAGAGAAGGAATCCTCAATGCGTATACGTTGCCGGCGCCCTAGCAGGTAACTACGAAACCAGTCAACTACGGTAGGAGATATGCCAAGAGAACGTAGCACTCCAATAAGTATATCAAAATCCACAGAATTAAAGGCATTACTAAAGTCTAAGAGAGTTAATACTGTGAGTTGATGATTTTCCATACCCTGGCGAATATCGTGCGTGATTTTGGTTAAGGCGGTAGTCGTACTATGACCCATTCGAAAGCCGGATTGCATTGGATTTAAAAGGTTATTAACATTGAGGAACTTAAGGAGCTGACGATGAACTAATTTTTCAAGGACTTTGGAAAGGAAAGGGAGAATTGATATTGGACGAAAGTCGGAAAAGGAGCCGGGATTGACTTTTTTAGGAAGTGGAATTACAAAAGCATCCTTCCATGCAGAAGGAAATTTACCAGAATTGATAGAAGTATTAAGGATATATGTGATGATTGGAACAAGGATGTCTAATATAGGAAGGATCATATTACGACTAATGCTGTCGTTACCAATAGCACCAGAGGATATAGAAAGGACAGTTCTCTTAACATCACTATCCGTAAATTGCTCCATAAAGAAAGGAGGATAATCAGGTACAGGCATAGAAGAAAGATTGTTTAAAGTTTCAGATTTACGCGCACCGTTGAAAGGTGTCGTTGAAGTGAAGTGTGAATTAAGAACATTAATGTCTAACTTGAAGTCGTTACTATGTACATGTGATTTGCCAATACCGAGAGATTTAAGGAACTTCCAGACTTTTGCTGGATCTTCATTTTCTACTGACTTATGAATGTGGCGTCTTTGGGCGTCTCTAATCACTGTATTGCAACGATTTCTCACTGCATTATACTTAGCTTGATTTGCATTTGAAGGATCCAGTTTGTATTTATTTTTCGCTCTGTTCCTTTTGGCCATAAGTTTTCTGATATCGTCAGTAAGCCAAGGAGCTGGGAGATGTTTTATTTTAACAGGCCTTAAAGGGGCATGAACATCATATAACTCAGTTAATTTTGCGTTAAAAAGCTGCACTTGTTCATCAACAGAGTCACAGGTGAATACATCCGACCAATCCATGTTAATGGCATCCTCTCGTAGCCTCGCGACATTCATCTTGCTAAAACTGCGTCGAAGTAAAATGTGTGATTTTAGTTTTGGAGGGCGAATACGATACGAGAGGAAAACCAGATCGTGGTAAGAAAAAGCGTCAGCGGAAAATTGACCATGTTTACTTACCATATCGAGAGATGAGACTATCATAAGGTCTAGGAGAGACGGGGTACAATTTGGAAAATGATGTGTTTCCTGTAGCGGAAGAATATGAAGATTAAAGGATCTCACCAACGAGAGTAATTTTTGGGATCGGGAATCATTTCTAACTAGACAGGTATTAAAGTCACCCATGAGAATAGTATGCGTAAAAGCAGGAGTAAAAGTCTCGATGAGTTGCTCAAGAGAAGCAAAGTAGTCTACTCTCAGGGATGGACTGTAATACACGCCCAGCAAGATTCGAGAATGAGATAGAGAAATATCAAGAAATAGATGTTCGGCGGTATTGGGAAGGGGTGGCTGAGGTGAGTGACTGAGAATTGAATAGGAGATATTTGCACGAAGATAAATTGCCACCCCTCCATGAGAAGAACTTACGCGATCGTTGCGAATTAAATTGAAACCAGGAAGAGAATATGAAGTAGAAGGTAGCCGGGGATTTAGGAAGGTTTCTGATATAAGAATGGCATGAATATTCTTATTATCAAAAGAAGTAAGCATATCGGGATAGTGAGAAGGAATACTCTGAGCATTGAAATGTACTACGTTAAAGTTTTTCGCAACATCGCCGAACGAGTCATGTAGGTGCTCACCCAGAGACTTATCGAGGCTGCGAAAGCTAGATTCTGACGAGGGAGAAGAAGAGCAGGATAGGAAGAGATCACTATCGTTTAGCGACACGTCCATAGTAATAAAAATAAATATTCTAAAACACAAACGATACTATAAAAGAATAAAAAAAAAACTAACCTAAAAAAAAAACTAAAACAATACTTATAACTAAAATAAAGACTATACAAAAAAAGCATTATCAAATACACACAGATACACAGATAATATCATGAGTTCATGAAGCCATTACTGCTTACACTTATCTGTGGGCAATACATGGAACAATGGCTTAAAAACACTGTTACAGAGCCGAAATAAACAGAAAAAAAAAAAAAGATTTGACATTGACTTGACTGTTAATTATTCTAAAATTAATCAAACATTCAAATTACCTTCCGAAATAAGAATTGCCCAATAAAACAAACAGTCAACAATAACAAGTATCCAATAAAAATGATGACTACAGCTACAGCTACAACCGCACAGACAAGTAGGTAAATTTAAATTATGTTCCTTTCAGTCACTGATCTATCAAGAAGTAATAACATATAGCGAAATTATAAAATATACTTATTTTCTTTTTGCAGACGCAGCTCTTCTGTTTTTCACACCGACCACTGCGGGAGCAGGCTGTTCCACGGCAGAATCCTTATTACCGCGAGGCCCTGGTGATTTGGCAGAGTTCTTTGGCTTGAGGTCTTCAATATCGCTTAAGGACTCAACAACACGACGCTTACCATTGGAATCAATAGCAATTATGCGACCCGACTTAGTCCAGCAGTTTGAAATTCCAAGTTGTTCTCTGGTAGACATGAAAATTTTGTGCCGAAGCCTTGTCAAAAATTCGGAGATGGTGATACCTGTACCCTTGAATGCAGTTTTCATATACCAAACACTGTCACGCACCGCATCAGAGTTGAACTTCACTAGCAATGGCCTAGCCTTGTCTTGTTTGAGACGTCCCAGGCGTACTGACTTTCGTACAACATCTGCAGACAGCTTCAGTGAACCAAGATGATCCGAGGCCAGGTTTATGAAAGTTTGAATAGTATCTTCATCATTACACTCGGGTACACCATGAAGCAACAAAATATTGCGCCGGCTTCTCATTTCTATGGCATCATTGTCACTAGCAATAGCTGCCACTTGCTGCTCAATGGTAATAATATTATAATACAGATAGCGTTATTGTTTAAATCTGTTTCAAGCGAATTTATCGCGTTGTGGCTGTCGACGAAATACAGTAGGGTTACTCTTGAGCCGAATCCGATCGATCGGCATTGAGATTGTGATTTTTCGTACGCTTATTTTTGCGCATTGGCTCCAAATTAACTCCGTATTATGCGGATTTTGGGTGAATTAAACTCAGTATTATTAATTTTTCTCAAAATACGGATCCAATTTGGCGCTAGTGTTGTTACTCAAGCGTACGAAAAATCACAATCCCAATGACGATCCATCGGAATTAGTTCAAAGGTAACTGAACGTTTTGCGACGTTGCGTTTGTATTGATCCTGTATCGCGTTAGCATCGATGCTATATCGCGTCGCGTTTGCATCGCGATTGTATCACTGCAGTCTACGCGGCTAGGTACTGAATCGCGACTGCAGCGCGATTGTATCGCTTCTTTGAGTAGCGCGTGTGTGTAAAGGTAGACGATTTACGACTGTATCGATGTTGCATCGCGATTGTATGTACTACGTTACTACTGTATGTACTGGAAAAAGTCGCAATGTATAAGGGCCCTAAGATATCGATATGGCTAGGATCGTAGGAAAGCATGCAATATACATCGATGAATATTGGAAGAATTCAAGAGGATAACACGTTGCCCCAAGCCCAAATGCTCTGTAGGGTTACTCTTGAACCGAATCCTATCGATTGGATTGGTATTGAGATTGTGATTTTTCGTTCGCTTATTTTTTCGCATTGGCTCTAAATTGACTCCGTATTGTGCGGATTTTAGGTGAACCAAACTCAGTATTATTAAATTTTCTCAAAATACGGATCCAATTTGGGGATAGTGTTGTTAGTCAAGCGTATGAAAAACCACAATCTCAATGACGATCCTTCGGAAATGGTTCAAGAGTAACCCTACTGACAATACGTAGTCACTCGCAAAAGTAGAACAACGTTAATATATTCACAATAACTTAAAATAAAAGCAATTTTCTAAGGTATTTGGTAGTATATTAGGCCTGTGGTTTTTATACTAAGAGTAACATTTGAAAGTAAAACAGTGAAGTGACAACAAAGAATAAATATGTGTCTCAGCACAATTTATTCTTGTTCCGTTTACAATGTTAATTTTAATGGCGATTGAACATAAAGAGGATGAACTTTACATTAAATGACGTCCTGAAGTTGTAAAAACATAGAATTTAGAAACGTACAGTCGTGGATTCTTGTCGGCCCTTCTAATTTAATGTTATCTAGATAGAACCGAAAATCTTTGTCCACAGTAATTGTACCTAATTATGCCAATCGCTTTAGTCGCATAAACTAATTACCAAAAAATACCGCCAATAAAGATAGCTTCACGTTCTCTCTAAAGAAATTTACATTTCTGGCGTCGCTCATTGAATGATTTTACAGGAAATTCGTAATGAATCGAATTCTTTCTTCAGTAGATGCTGCAAATTGAATTTCCATTTAAAATTTTCTCCCCCCTCCCTAACCGACGTTCGCCTCGTCAATTTCATAATCAACATTGACACCTGATTCAATTGTCGAAAAATTGGCAAAAGGCATATTTTCTTCACCACTTTTTATTGATTTGCTAGCATTGTTAAGCCTGACTTTAGGGAATTAGTAGGGAAGTAATTACATTTGTTACTCTTTCGAATTTGTGTCACTATTATTAATCAGAATCGTCAATATTGTACACCACAACATTAATTTCTGTCTTACACTTCATAAAAAAAGCGTATTGTTGATTATTTTACTTGGGCGATTACATCATCATTAATGTTATCCCATTTTATACAACGAATAATGAATAACTTCATTAATAGATGGAATTTAGAAAAGGCTGAGTGATACATCTATTTAATAAATGGGTTCATTAAAGTTAAAGACTACTGCGTCACGGAATGATAAAGTCTGATACACCATGCCTGTATCCGAAGATCTTGGATAAATACCTGACTGTATGTCTTTGATCACTTTAAAATTCAACTCAAAGCGCATGTTTTAGATAATTTATTCCACGCAATGCGTTCAAAGTTCGCAAACTTTTATCTAAAGAAAAGTTAGCGCCGAATCGGAGTCAAATAAGAAAAGTTTCCAGTGAACTGAGAGACACATTCGTTTGGGGATTAGATTAAATGTAACAAAACTTTCTTTCACGGGAGACTCAGAGCGTAGAGCGGGGAATAAATCAACGTGGTTGCTTAGACTGCCAAAGGATATTATCAGGAGAACACATCTATTTCTGCGAGTAGAATAAAATGACACGTTTTCCGTTAAAGATAGGATCACTTTTACTTGTTCCATCTTAGGACCCACGACAAGGTTTGGCGGTCGTTGGAGCGGACAAGTCCTCGAGTGGTGGCCGCGCGTGGCCTTCCAGAAGACAGACCAGCGCGGCGATCTGGTTACAAATCGCGAAAAGCCGATGCAAGAGGGTAGCGCAAAACCGATAGGCGTGGAGATACCCGAATAAAATGATGATAACGAGTCTGTGCAGACTAAGCCATGGTAACAGCTTTGCATCATTTGGTTCACTGGTGACATGTGAAGCTCTCGAAACTAACAGCGGATTACATAGAACCGCGTTATCTACACATGCGGCTTTACACATGTGTCCATTATTTACGATAGACGCAAATAGGCGTCACTTGCAGTCGGTTTTCGCAGAATGGCCAGCCAAGACTATCGTAATAAACTGATCAGTGGGTAATAAACAAATTTGTATAATCGTGTGTGAGCCAGGCACAGTAGAATTTATTGGTAGATTACTCGAGGAAATGATAGTAGATTAGAATATTATGCGAGTATCAGTAGATATTAATTTATGGTTGACCAAAAAACACTATACATTTTATCTTCTAAATATTATTACCTGCTATCCCGAATCTCCTGACTGTTAAATTTGATATCCTATAAAATATACTTTATTGTAAATCCCCTTCAGTTGTTTAGAAAAGCTGTAAGGTTTCAAAGAACGCGATAGACAACCCTGTTGCTCCATTAAAGACGCACTTAGCGAGGTTTAATGCCTTCCTAATGCGGCTTTTAGATGTTGATTAACGCCGCCGTAATTTGCTAACGCGTAAACATCTATACAAAATGGATAGGATGACTTTCCTTGTTAGATAAAAGCCATAAAAATTGTTTACCCCATTTTCTTACTTATAACAGATACCTGCTTTATTGGAATAAATTATATCCAAATAGATTGAAAGTGTCGATTGAATCTTTTTGTTTTCAATTGGTTATCTTAGGTTGTGGTAAGAAACGATAAGGCCGAAGAAAGAGGCGTGCTTCAACTGGATTCCTCAACAACAGATAAATCATGAATTAATGAATGTTAACGACTACTGCAAGCATAAAATGGATTCATTCTTTAACGTAAAATAGATGGCACACTATCAAACTTCCAATTTGATGCAGTAACACTGGCTTTATAAAACAGACCCTAGCGTATTGTAAAAACAAGAAAAAAAACAGGCACAGAAACAAATCCGCCGGCCGCAAACGTAACAGCTGAAAAAAGGAACGCTCATTCAAGCGAACCTGTACTCTAGATTCAAAAGTGGAACGCGAGAAGTGGCGGGATGTTGCGTGCCAGTTCCGGCACAATCGCACTCGACAAATGAAAACCATCGATAATGTGAGTCGGAGCTCTGGAACTTTTATTCAATTTCAACTTATGGTAAGATCTAACTTTTCAAATTTGACTTTCGAATGACACGGCAGATTGTAGAGAATTGTTTTATTCTGATTCAAAGCGGACGATTGGTGTGACAATATTAAGTAAGCCATGCATTATTGAGAAATTTGCACGCATAATTTTCTTTGATCTGCACAAGCTTCTTAGGTTTTGGAATATTGTTACTTTAGTTTTCTTTGTTGCCCATGTCCACTCCTACTATGAATACCATTAACAATTGTAACAATCCTACTATCGGTATTGATATCAATTTTTCTTATTTTTTGAGTAAGAGTTGCCATTTTGAATAACACTTGCGACTTAGAGCACGTTATATATAAGTTAATTTCAAAGAAAAGAAAGATAATTTTACATTTAATACTTAACCCAGGATCTTCTAACAAAATTTCGACAAAATCAAATTAATCTTTACTCAAATGACTAATTATGACTCGAGAGAAAGCTCTTTTGAATCGTCTAATTTTTTTACTTGACAAACTTATCAGCTTTATCAGAAGTAACTACATTTACAATAAATTATGTCGTTTTCACACACAATAATATTTCTTTATGTTTTTATTACGAGTGATGTTTACAAATTAACACAAGCATTGGCATCATTCAAATAAGATCAAACGTAGGTAGTCAAAACAAAACCTCACCTAGCTAGTATCCGGTGATGGAAATGTGTCACGTGTCAAATGTGATGTCATTTGCGAGTGACTGATGTGGGTCGACACGTCAATAGAGGGCCGTCGGTGTGGTGAAGGTGCGTAATGGTTTCCGACCCGGAGGAAATTTCCCATGAAATCTGAAAACCCTCTATTTTCCCCGAGGGTAAACTCAGTGGTTTTTTTCACAGAAGATCATAGACATTTGTATTAAATTATGTACACAAAATTGACTTCTCACTTCTATGACAAAGTTTTACTTAGAATTAAAAAAAATGTCGCCCCACACTAGGATTTTCACCTGTGTCGTGGGTGCAGTTACCAACATCGAATATCACATGCACATACGCCCAGACTGGAACAAATTTCTGTAGGTCATACATAATATTTGTCCCGTACGGGAATCGCACCCGCGACCCCATGCGCAGTATGCGATCACTCGACCTCTGCGATAACCGTGTCGTCAACTTATCAATTTTAAATTGGTTGTTTTAACTATAGACACTTACCTAGGAGGTTTAAAAATGTTACGTTTTTTTTTATTGCAACTAAGTTGGCAAACAAGCAAACTACCCACCTGATGGTAAGTGGTAACAGTCACCTATAATAGATGTGACTCTTGTGAGATAGATTCGCAGCAAAACTGCAACCCCCACAGGAACCACAGTGTGCGTTGCCAACTTGTGACTTAAGATGTAAAGTCACGGTACCCAGTAATTTGAATGCCACATCTTACCCTTCAAACCGGAACACAGCAATGCAAGCACTGCTGCTTTGCGGCAGAAATAGGTAAGACGGAGGTACCCATGTACACGACTCTGGTACAGAGTCTCCCTCCGGTGATATTTTCTCCGGTGAAGTTTGATCCGATCAATGTATAAGAGTAGAGAAATGAATAAATCCTTCTCATAACACCAAGTATCACGTGTTTAAATGCAATAATTAAAAAATAATAGACAGGTAGGTATTGTGACTATTGTTGTTAAACGACATTGCCTTGAAGCTGAGGCACTGTTTCCCATTCCCACTTTGATAGAACTGTCGAAGTTCACTGAAGATTTCCGCAAGTCACCGCCGACGTACGTTTTAAGTCACTCAATCTTGCCAAGTTTTTCCTTTGTTAAATTAACTTCATGTCAAGTGAGTCGAGTTTGGAATCGCGCAGGGTGATTTTTGCTAAGTAATTGAAAGTTCATCCGTTGGAGTGTAGCGGCTGAGGAGGAGCACTGTCATGCCAAATCGACGATATGAGACCATCAAAGGATTAAGGAATCAATATCTAGAAGCAGCTAATTAAGGTTTGGGAGGAATTTTGAAGCCTATTAAAGTTTGGTTAAAGTCAATCTTACCTCTGTTATTGACTAGCTTTCCGCTCGCGGCTTTGCCCGCGTTATTATTATTTTCCCGTGGGAATTTAATATTTACCCATAGGAAAATATTTTTTAAAGCTTATATAGAATACTGTTATTTATATTTCGGAGCTCGGATAATAAATTTCATAGAAATTGGAGCAGATTTCAAATATTTTCCATACAAACTTTCAACCCCTATTTTGCACCTAAAGGAGGTGAATTCCAATAAACCACGAAACACGTGTTTAATGAAATGTTTTTAACAACATGAATCTTAAGTTTTATCAAAAACGTGGCTCATTTAAAAAAATCCATACAAACTTGCAACCCCTATTTCATCCCTTCAGGGCAATTTTTTTTTAAAATCTTAGTGTTCCGCATTTTGTATTGTAATAACTGTCCAAATTTCACGTTTCTACCATTAGCGGTTACAGCTGTGCGTGAGTCTATAGATGGGAACTTCTCCTTTTATATATAATATTATATATAGATTGTTAGACGTACACATTAATGAATTTGAACAGAATACATACGAGTACATTAAACGGATAATGCCATCCGATCTAGTGTAATGAAGTGGAGTGATAAAAAAAAAGTGAAAAATGAGAAACGTGTTAATGGACACTTCTTAGAGACATTATCTTTAGCAAATTAAGATCGAATTAAATTACTTATTAGCTGCAAAATAGGCTAGATTGTAATATACTTTGGGGTGTTCATATGCGTCCCATAAAAAAAAGAATACAATTACTTACTGGGTACCGTGACTTTACATCTTAAGTCACAAGTTGGCAACGTACACTGTGGTTCTTGTGGGGGTAGCAGTTAGCTGCGAATCTCACAGGAACCACATGTACTATATGTGACTGTTACCACTTACCATCAGGTGTTCAGTTTGCTTGTTAGCCAACTGATTGCAATAAATAAAGTTATTCGCTGATAGTAGAATACAATCAGTAACTCTACAAGTATGTGAGTCAGAAATAATTTTATTCCTCAAATGTAGATGGACCGAGAATATGCTGGGTAGCTTCCCAAACGCTGCCCACCCAAATGGGAATAGCCCTCTCTATTCCCTTTAAGTTAACCTTGAGCCTTCTTAGGCGGCCACAGCATATTCTCAGGCCATGGTAGATCGACCGAGAATATGCTGCGTAGCTGCCCAAACGCTGCCCAGCCAAATTGGATTCGTCGATTTACCTCTTTTTGAAAGTTAGACTTAACGAGCTGAACTATTTGTCCCAGGTAAACATATTCGTCAACAACTTCCAGTGTAGAGCCTTCATCCTTCCAAGAAGTCATAGTCCTTGGGTCCGTGGTTTGGATAGTAGTCCGTGAAAAACCTTTATTAATGCCTTGGAATAATAAAGCTATATCATGTATTGGTGTATTAGACAAGTAACGATATATTTTCGGATGTTACCTAAATGATAAAGCACTCGGAACGTCTTTAATTCCGCTCGACTTGTGTTTCGCTAATTCCGTCTTGTCCCGAACAGCAACGGTTGCATTAGGCGCGGACGTGACTCGCTTCCCGAGAGATGTTGCGCACAAGACGTGTGAATAGACGAGTGAGAAACGAGGAACAAATGGGTAGATTAAGTCCCCCTGGGAATGAGCCCGGGAAAGCTGGCTTGACATGCATTTGAAACAAACAAACCGGAGAATGATGGATGAAAAGGCGCGCGTATGTTATTATATGAATGTTCAAAGCTAATACGCTTCTTAAGGAGTTTATTGACGCCAACAACCTTGGATCGATTGCCCCACGCAAATCATTTGAGTATGAGCGAATGAGGGGAATTTGGATGGAAATACCCGGGGGATATTATATTTTTGCGTCTGATCAATGCTTAAGAATGATGAGGAGAGTGGTGTGATGACTGGTGCCTAAGACCTATCATATTACTTTTAGCTTTCAGTACATTATCTACACTATCGTTATCTTTGTTTTTAATAAAACCGTTAAACTTATTTTTCACCTATTTTTATTTGGTTACATTATTTGGTTAATGTCGTCATACTTCATTACAACACACGCTAATTAATTTGCTACATGGCAGCAGCTTATTTTCTTAAAATATTCCGTAGTCTTATTCATTCCCACAAAACGAGCATTTATGGGATCCACGAATTTGTTATGACAGGCGGTAATATTTAAAATAGTGGCAACATTTTTAGAAGTGAACGAAACAAAATATACGCCTTACGAAATAATAAATGACCTAGCAAGGATGGAAGTCAATTGATAATGTAGGATATCGCGCAACACATAACGTGTTAAGACGAATGAACCACGCATGTATTTCTTCTTAGTAAACGCTGTATTTCTTAATATGTCTTAGAACTTCTTAGTCTTTTTTTAGTAAAACAAAGTTGGTAGTAAAGTAGTAAAACAAACAAGCAGGCTACCCACGTGATGGTAAGCGGCTGTAGTTGCCAACAGTACATGTAGTTTCTGTAAGATTTGCAAATATACAACCGCTACAAGGACCCCAATGTGTGTTCCTGTTGTAGGTTGTTTCAGTAATTGAAACCACGAAGTGCAACACATAAATATATTTCTAAGAGAGCGGTACCAAAAAGCTTACATGTTTCATGGCGAGACGAGAGAAGAAGGAAGTTAAAATTACCACAGACCACATATGTCACAGCAGGCACAGATCAATCATAAATGTGACAGTTGCTATAACAGTTACACTTGTGAAATAAGTTGTCAAGTCACAGTACATAGTAATTTCACTGATTGTACCCATCAAACCGGGATATATATAATATGCAAGAATGGCTGCTTGACGGCAGAAATAGGTAAGACGGAGGTATCCGCACAAATACCCTCTTTGGTAAAAGCAGTCGAATATTGGGCTTGAGAGGAAACACAAAGGTCGAGAGGATTCAAAAATAGGTATACTCGTATGTAAAATAAATTGCTATCGCAGCTGTGTCCGAACAAACAAGCTAAGCACGATAGAAACAACTGCAGCTCGCACCGAAAAGTACACCAAATAGACTGTTTCCTCCTCTAAAATTAGACTGATTTAATTACTTTTTGCATTAAAAGTTAAAGAAAGGCTTTAGCCGTGTTTCTGTGCTTTGCTGTTTTTATCCAATCTCGTCAAATTTGTTTGCCGAATGTTTGATTAAAGCAGAAAATCTGGTTAACTTTTTAGGTTTTTGAAGGTTCAAATCTCTTTTAATAATTTAACTTAATAAAAAAAGGAAAACAGGAATATGGTAATAAAGGCCATAGATTTTGGAAAAAATAGAGCAACTTTTGCCATTATCCAGGAAAGAAACAGGGTACTACGTTTGTGTGGAAAAACGTCCATTGTGATTTCCTCTTAGAAGCAGATTTATATCCTCTGTTGCTCGTGCTTTTTGGTACTACCAACCCTATACTACCAGTAGGTAACAGTCATTTCCTTTCTGATAACTCAATTGCCCTTGTTACAACTGCAGTAGTGAGTTGTTAGTAGGGAAATATCATTAGATCAGTAAGAGACGTCAGTTGCACTATGTTCACACAGAGTCAGTGTTCAATTCAATTCAATTTTTAGGTAAAGTGGCTTCTGTCAGATTTGACAATTTCGCCAATTTCGAGTGGGAAGCGAAAACACGGATATAAATTAAGAAGTTTAGCGGAATGATAGCTACTTAGCCGGTTGGGCTACCTGTGGACAATGCAAAGCGAACATTAAAATATAACATTAAAATATTGTTAGTAGCGGCTAAAATTAAGGCGCTTAACACATTGCCGCCGCATCCCGCTGCGGTGTACGTTGTGGGACGAAAACTGCATGCGGCTGCGGCGGCACGGAACCGTGCCACCGTACGGTTTGCTCCGTATCACCGTCCGGAGCTGCGGTGCACGACGACGCCCCGCATCACCGCATTATCTATGTCGAGATTTATTACGCGTATGCACGTCCTTTCTACGCAAAAATTCGTACGATACTGCGGCACAGTGTGGCATACCCCGCGGACCGCACCGCATCACCGTCCGGGAGGGCGGTGCCGTCGCGCGCGCCGCACAACCGCACGGCCATGCGGTGTGAGTGTGTTATACCCTGCGGTTTTTGTATACAAATTAAGATTCTTCAGTCAACATTAAAAACCGCAGCGCCGCACACCGGAGCGGTGTCCGGTGCAATGTGTTATGCGCCTAAGGGTTGTAGGTGAGACATTAAAGGAGGGTGTAGGTATGTGTTGAGAATTATCCTAATACGTAGGATAATTTTGTAGGACGAAAATTATAGCTTTTTTTGATATTTCTCTATATATTTAAAGAGGATATTCAGGAAAGGGGTATTGATTTGAGTTAGGAGGAAATTCATATTTGATGGGCGAGGAATAGATTCAGGAAGCAGGTCGTACAAGTGTTAAGTCAGCGCTGTCGCGATCGCGAGCGCACTGTGCTGACGTAAAACTAATTCAAACAATGCCAGTTTCGGGTTAGCACTGAAAGCGACTGACGCTAACAATTTACCCAACGGAAATGAGAATATATAGCCAACCCCCATAACAACGACAACTGACAATACAATACAACAAATGGTATTTGTTACATAAGCAGGCGTGTAGGGCCTTATGATCATCTGATGTAACAAATACCATTTGTTCGTCCAAAATTCGTCCCGGTTACAATTAATTTCGGTACCGAAATACACCTACATATATGACAAAAACGTATAGATATTGCGAACATAAAGGACCCCTTTACTAAATTGGCTTACACGTCCCGGTTGGTGGGAATCACAGAATTTCAAAACAAAGACTTTCATGGTTGTATGTACGAGTACGAGTATATTACATTATATTATATTAGCGACCCGCCCCTGCTTTGCTCACGTAATAGAACATATGCCTACACTTTTGCAATAGATTGTTGTGTTGAGTGTGAATTAAACTTAAATGTAACAATTTACCACCCTAACAAAAACAACGCGGGCGAAGCTGCTTAAAGTAAAGCTAGTTACAGAATAAAGAGACAGTTGCGTTCTAATTATCAATTTCAGATCGCTGTAATTTACCCACGCAAGTGCTATACCGCCCCGTATACATTTGATTTTGCCGAATTTGCATAACACGAAATAGCCCGCGAAATGAACAATTTGCATTGCTAAAATCCATTAATCTCTCGTTCGCAGTTTAGAATACAAATATCCACGATGCTAACGATATTCAATTTTTATCGATAGGTACCTATCGTGCGGATCGAGGGTAATTCTTCGAATTCAATTTCGACTCATCAGGCATTAGCTGATTTTATACATTTACGACCAATCATTTCAAATATAACATAATAGTTTTAGCGCGTCTATGGCTGAACTGAACGTCCGTCCGTGTGTCCATGGTTGAAAGAAAAAAATATTACCTCGCCATATATGTTGTCACTTCTTGTATTTGTTATTTTTACTGAGACGGAACAAACATCTGATAGCGGGGCGTTTCTATTGACACCATCCCCCCACTTTGGGGCGTTGGACAGCCAAACATGACCAGATAGGCCAACGAGCACCTATCTGACATAAGTGAATATTTAACTGTACATACGGTTTTAAGTTATCAAATTGTCCAATCACAGTACATAGGCTGCTTGACCACCGCCGCCGTCACCGGGACGTCAACGAGAACGACTTAACTTATTACATACATACAAGTTTTGGCTGTATGGTGTTACTACGTTTGCCTATTCCTAATGGACGAATATTTCTACATTCAAGATGACGTAAATTTATATAGATGTAATTCAACATTAATTTATGTTATTGGAACAAAAAAAAATAGATTTTACATCAATTCAAAAGACACTAAAATTATTATTTAAATTATAAAAAACAAACATTAAAAACCATTCCAAAATTCAAATAAGTACATGTTGCTTCATCATCATAACTCATATACGTCCCCACAGAGGGGCACGAGCCTACCCTAACTAGTTAGGGCGATTAGGCCTTAGTCAAACCACGCTGGCCCAGTGCGGATTGGTTGACTTCACATACACCTTTGAATTACTTCGCAGGTGTGCAGGTTTCCTCACGATGTTTTCCTTCACCGTAGGAGCGTCAGATAAATGCACGTATGAAATTCGTGTTAAACATATTGGGACATGGCAGGATCGATCGCGGACCTCCCGATTCTACTCGGGGCACAGTCCAGTGCCGAGGCCATAGCGCCACCGACATCACCGACGCTCATGTTGCTTAGACTATTTATGTGTGTACTTGTAAATGATCATAAGCCATCCTATTTAAATTACTTGGCCTTTTTTTAAATAATCTATATATACACGGTTATTTTTTTATCACCCTGGAAAATTTTAGGAACGCTTCAGAACACATCCATTATTATACACGGTGTTTCATAATAACCAATAAATAATCAATGCGTTATCTAAAACTAATTATTAAATTGTGTTTACCCGTAATGTCATTTAACCCAAAATTTTCATGTAAATCATAGACATGATAATGATACCATAGTATCATTATCATGTCTATGATTTACATGAAAATTTTGGGTTGTTTGGGCTGTTCATTCTGCATATCAATGACATGTTTTCCATTGAGAACACACATTGTTATGCAGATGATAGTATGGGTGATGTGCGGTATACCGACCACCAGAATGTCCCTCGGATTTCGTTGCAAGAAAGGCGGTCACAACTTGTGTCTGAAGTCGAGGACTTTCAGGGCGAGTCTCCGAATGGGGTGCAAAGAACCTAGTTAAGTTCAACCCCACGAAGACACAAGTTTGCGCATTCACTGCGAAGAAGGACCCATTTGTCGTAGTGCCTCAGTTCCAGGGAGTTACTCTTCGTATGTCCGGTGGTATTGGGATCCTCGGTGTGGAAATTTCTGCCAAAGTGCAGTTTGGGAGTCATTTGGAGGACAAAGCCAAATTGGCGAGCAAAAAACTGGGCGTCCTGAACAGAGCCAAGCAGTACTTCACTTCTAGCCAGAGGCTGATGCTTTATAAAGCATAAATACGGCCGCATATGGAGTACTGCTCGCACCTCTGGGCAGGAGCTCCGAAATATCAACTCGACCCTCTTGACTCCCTGCAAAGGCGTGCATTCCGCATCGTCGGTGATCCCAATATCACGGCCTCAATGGAGACGCTGGAGCAAAGGAGAGACTTTGGTTCTCTTTGCGTGCTCTATCGGCTCTTTAACGGAGAGTGCTCTGAGGAACTGTTTGCAATGGTGCCCTCGTCACCTTTTTATCATCGCACCACCCGCCACCGCAATAGAGTTCATCCGTACCACCTGGAACCGATCTCGTCTAGCACAGTTCGGTTTCGGCGTTTATTTCTTCCACGTACGTGCAGACTCTGGAACGAGCTCCCAGCTGCGGTGTTTCCTGAGCGCTACGATATGTCCACTTGGGCCACTTGCTCGTCTGCCACCTTTAGCACCTTTAGCAATAAAAAAAATGTCGTGAAGCGTCCCTTAAATTTTCCAGGGTGATAAAAAAATTACCGTGTATAAAAGGAGATGTTCCCATCTATAGACGCACGCACAGCCGTAACTGCTAATGGTAGAAACGTTAAATTTGGACAGTTGTTTTAATTCAAAATGCGGACGCACACTAAGAACAGATATTTTAAAATGTTAACCCTAAAGGGATGAAATAGGGGTTGCAAGTTTGTATGAAAAAATCTTTAAATTAGCAACGATTATAAAACTTGATGAGATACTCATGCTCCTAAAAATATTTCATTGAAGACGTGTTTCATGGTTTATTGGAATTCACCCCCTTAGGGTGCATAATAGGGGTTGCAATTTTATATGGAATATATTTAAAATCTGCTCCAATTTCAATGAATTTATTTTTCGGGCTTAAATAGGCTACAAAATAAATTTCCACGGGAAAACAACTATAACGCGGGCGAAGCCGCGTGCGGAAAGCTAGTCAAAGTAATAAAAGAAAACCCGATGCGATGCGACATCATGGTGCTTCAGCGGTGGTGGGCAAGTTTGAATATGTTTTGTATTGCCGGATATTCCGGCACATCGGTCCGTCGGCGACCGGCGTCGTAATCTCGGACAGAGTTTAAGCGGTCACGCTCGCGTCAATCTACCAAACTTCGGCGATCGGGTATCGGGATGACAGCGCTCGGGTGACGGACGTGCGAGGGGCAGGCAGGCGGCCATGGTAAATAGTGTAAGAGGAAATCGTACGGGTCGTTTTTCCATGCAAACGTAGTCCCTGTTTCCTTTCTGGATAAGTGCAATAGCTGTTCTATTTTTTTCAAAAAAAATCAATTAATTGTTTTTTTTTATTGCAGATAAGTGGGCAAACAAGCAAACTGCCCACCTGATGGTAAGTGGTAATAGTCTCCTATAATACATGTACATGTGGCTCCTGTGAGATTCGCAGCAAAACTGCAACCCCCACAAGAACCACAGTGTACGTTGCCAACTTGTGACTGAGGATGTAAAGTCACGGTGCCCAGTAATTTCAATGCCATATCTTACCCTTCAAACCGGAACACAGCAATGCAAGCACTGCTGCTTTGCGGCAGAAATGGGTAAGACGGAGGTACCCAAGCACACGACCCTGGTACAGAGTCCCTCCGGTGAAATGAGATATAACCTTCAAAAACCTGAAAAAATTGGCCTGATTTTCTGCTGCTTTATTCAACAATCCAGCAAACAAATTTGACAAGATTATATTGAAAAAGCAAAACATAGAAACACAGCCAAAGTCTTTCTTTAATTTTTAACGCAAAAAGTGATTAAATCGGACTAGTTTTAGCGGAGACAACAGGGGACTACTAGGAGGCAACGTATATTTTGTGTACTTTTTGTAGGTATTTTCAGTCCGAGCTGCATTTGTCTCTATCGCGCCCAGAACGATTATTCAGGCACACAGCGCGACACCAATCATCATTTCAACCAAGAGACGCCCACTGTTGGACATAGACCCAATACATTTTACAAATAGAACCTTTACCTATTTCCGAATTCTCTCGACCTTAGTGTTTCCTCTTAAACCTATGTCGCTAGCTCGGTACTGTGATCTCGTTCTCGATGATATCCCGGTGACGGCGGCGGCCTATGTTAGGGTGATTAGGCCTTAGTCAACCACGCTGGCCCAGTGCGGATTGGTCGACTTCACATACACCATTGATTTCTTCGCAGATGTATGCAGGTTGCCTCACGATGTTTTCCTTCACCGTAGGGGCATCGGCAAATGTACATATGAAAATCGAAAATGGAAAACACCTTGGTACCTGGCGCGATCGAACCACGGACCTCCCTATTAGAAGGCTAGTGCCGAGTCCACAGCGCCACCAACACTCCTCATTTATTTAGTTAGTGACCTTTAAACTAGTACCTATAGGAAATTTCTTCAATGCATACATACATACGTATATGGGTATGTCGAGGGAACCGTATCTGATCATATGATGCATGATGATGATGATGCATTCGTTTCATCTAGGGAACTTTTTACTTAAATAAATACTTACAAAAAATATGCGGCAAATCAGGATGAAATATTTGTTAGAGATATATTTCTTTTTAGGGTTCCGTAGCCAAAAGGCAAAAAACGGAACCCTTATAGATTCGTCCTGTCTGTCTGTCTGTCTGTCTGTCCGTCCGTATGAAACAGCTACATTTCTCCGAAACTATATGAACTACACTGTTGAAACTTGGTAAGTAGATTTATTCTGTGAACCGCATTAAAAGTTTCACACAAAAATAGAAAAAAGCAATAAATTTTGGGGGTTCCCCATACATAGCCTTTGCCTGCCTGTTCTTCTCGAGAAGGCTCTCCCAATTTCCGAACAGGTGTAGAGTCAATTTTTTTTTTCATTTGACTTGTATTTGCACACTTAAATTGTATTTTGTATTTTAATTGTATTTTAAATTGTATGAGCTGTACTCAGAAAGACAGTTTAATAGAACTGAATCTTTTCAAAATTATGTTAAGTCGTATTTAAAAAATTTTTAAGCAGGCTTGTCAAACTGCGAAAATTAAATATATTAGTGCTCAAATTTATAACAGTACAAACAAAGTCAAATCTACTTGGAAAATTATCAATGCAGAGACTGGCCAAACAAAAGCTTCAGCAAATAATTATAAACTTAAAATTGATGGTAAATTTATTAGCTCAGACTCGGATGTTGCTAATGAATTTGAGAAATTTTTTACTCGAATTCCTGTAGATTTGACAAGCACTTTAGGCTCTTCCACCCCCATTGCAGAATCCTTGTTGAAAGAAAATGTTCCTTATTGTAATACTGTATTTAAATTTAACCATATTAGTAAACGTGACATCATAGACACTTTCAAATCGTTGAACATTAAAAAAACTGCCGATCTCTGGGGAATATCTGTATATATGGTAAAGAATGTTATTGAAATAGTTGCTACACATTTAGCTTTAATTTTCAACAACTGTATTGATAGTGGTGTGTTTCCTGATTTGATGAAACTTAGCAAAATAACTCCATTGTTTAAATCTGGTAGTACTTCAGATCCTTCTAACTTTCGTCCTATATCCGTACTATCAACATTCAGTAAAATTTTTGAAAAAACCGCGCTTAAGCAATTACAGAAACATTTTAGTAATAATAACTTACTGCATATCAAACAATTTGGTTTTACCCGCGGACGGTCCACGACTGATGCTGGAATAAAATTGTTAGAGTGCATTTATGAGGCCTGGGAGGAGTCGCAGGATGCCTATGGTGTTTTTTGTGACTTATCGAAGGCTTTTGACTGTGTCCAACATCAGACGTTAATCAGGAAATTACACTATTACGGTATCCGTGGTACCGCTTTGGATTTTCTCACTTCTTACCTAAGTGACAGGATTCAAAAGGTGGTCATCAATGGAGAGCAGTCACCTGGATCATTTGTAAAAATGGGGGTGCCGCAGGGCTCAATATTAGGTCCATTTCTATTTCTGGTATATATTAATGACCTCCCTCACCTTGTAAGACACGACCATGAGATAGTCTTGTTTGCAGATGACACGTCTTTAGTATTTAAAGTTAAACGTGGACAAATTAATATTGACGAAGTAAACATTGCACTCTCCAAGGTCGTTCACTGGTTCGGCGCCAATAATTTGTTGTTAAATGAAAGTAAAACAAAATGCATTAGATTCACTATGCCAAATGTTCGATTAGTTAAAGCCAAAGTCAAGGTTAGGGATAAGGAAATAGAGCTGGCTAATCAAACTGTATTTCTGGGTATAACTTTAGATTCTAAGTTACAATGGGGTCCTCATATTGAATGCCTATCGAACAGACTAAGTTCTGCAGCATACGCCGTAAAAATGATTCGTCAAATAACAGATGTGAAAACTGCGCGGTTAGTCTATTTTAGCTACTTCCACAGTATTATGTCATACGGGATACTACTGTGGGGAAATGCCGCCGATATTGGCTGCATTTTTGTACTGCAGAAGAGGGCTGTTCGGGCGATCTATGGGATGGGCTCCCGAGAGTCTTTAAGAGAAAAATTCAAAGAAATTGATATTATGACTGTACATTCACAATATATTTATGAAAACTTACTGTATGCACACAAGAATAAAGATATCAAATTCAGTAAAAATAGTGACTATCATAATTTAAATTTAAGAAATAAAGACAAGCTAGCAATGCCCACATATAGGCTCCATAAAATAAGCAACTCTTTTGCAGGTCACTGTATACGAATGTACAACACGCTGCCATGTAACATGCATGACTTGTCAGTAAATAAATTTAAAATTTTAATTAAAGCTCAGTTAAGCAAAAAGGCTTATTACAGTGTTAAAGATTTTTTGAATGATAAGGCAGCGTGGCGGTAAAAGAAATGAATTGCTCGTTCTCTGAATAGTTTTGTAATATTCACAATTTGTAAGACATTTGGCGATTTTAAAAGAGTTTTGGCACATGAGTTTCTTGCCCGATTCTTCTCATGTTAGCCCCTACATTCGGAATCGGGTCGCTCTTGGCGATTACATGCGCGGCAACAACTCCGCGGATGTACTTGCCACTAGCGCACGGGTTAGCTTGATTTTAGTCGAATATTTTTTATGTTTTAATAATTTTGTAAAATGTGTAAAATTGACGATTTTAAGAGCCCGCAAGGGCCTATGAAATAAAGTACTTTTGATTTTGATTTTGATTTTGATTTGATTTTGACACATCTTAATAATAGTTGGGGTGTGTGTACATACAAGGATTAAATAATTTAGTTAATTAGATTCTTGGTTGAAGATTTTTTATGTTTTTTTTTTGACGTCAATAAGTGCCTGTAAAGGTCTATATTGAATAAAGATTTTTGAGTTTGAGTTTGAGTTTATAGAACGGAAACGCAATTTTTTTTTCATCAAACCCATACGTTTTGGGCATCTATGGATAGGTCTTCAAAAATCATATTGAGGTTTCTAATATATTTTTTTTCTAAACTGAATAGTTTGCACGAGAGACACGTCCAAAGTGGTAAAATGTGTGTCCCGCCCCCTGTAACTTCTAAAATAAGAGAATGATAAAACTAAAAAAAATATATGATGTACATTACCATGCAAACATCCACCGAAAATTGGTTTGAACGCGATTTAGTATGTAGTTTTTTTAATACGTCATAAATCCTACGGAACCCTTCATGGGCGAGTCCGACTCGCGCTTGGCCGGTTTTTTACGAGTTTGGCGACAGCGTTCTCCATCGTTTCGCACAGTCCAAACGGCATGCAGACACCATGCAGTGCTTTGCGGCAGAAATAGGTAAAATAGAGGTACCCTACCCGCGCATACGACTCGTACTCTCTCTGGGTGACGCCGGTAAAGATATAGATGGGCCCCTTAGCCCGCTGTCATTACACACACCGGCGGCGGCGGCCATATTGCACGGTGAGATAAAGGGGCAAACGGCGAGCCAAGAATCCATTTGCCGTTGAGCATAATGTGTAGAAGATTATATTACGTCGGTATTATCACATGAGATAACCGTCCCCTACGTTTTGTTGTAAGCAGCCAATGATATTATATTTAAAAAGTTTAAAGATCCCTACATACGAGTATATCATGAACTAGCTGTGCCCGCGAACTACTCGTACATTTCGCCATATATTTCTTTCCCGTTTTCGCAACATTTTACATTGATGCAGCTCAGCACCTATTAGTCGTAGCGTGATGTTACGAGTATATAGCCTTCCTCGATAAATGGACAGAAAGAATTTTTCAATTTGAATCAGTAGTTCCTGAGATTAGCGCGTTCAAGCAAAGAAACAAACAATGAAACAAAGTCTTCAGCTTTATAATGTTATATACATATAAGTATAGATACGGGGATAACTCGGTCTGTGGGGATACGATCTGTTACGGCTTTATATGAAATTGGGTATCAATATAACTTAAACTGTGAGGAAGGGTAGGACATTAGTGCCATCTTTTGTTCCGATTTTAAATGAGTTTCCCGGGAAACGCGTTATATTATCGAACTCGCAATAAGTCTGAATTCCATGCAGACGAAGTCGCGGGTAATCGCTAGTAGATTATGTTGGGAGCAGAAATAAACAACAACGGACTCGATAGGATCACATTTCAGGTTACCGGTCGCAACATAAATGGCTTCCCATTACGTATCGCAGAAAAATCCGAACTTTGTGCACACTTTTCTCAATTATTTTTAACCCCCAGTCTCCTGCTAATTGATATTTCTCTATTTTGCACTGGCTTCATGTCCGATTCCTTCACTCTACAAGAAATAAGGCTGTGGAATTTCCTACCGCTCGATATAATATTAAGATGCTTAACGCCCAAGCACCTCTTTAGGTGCGAGAGCATTTCTTAAAATTAACACCATCATTCATCATCTGAATAATTACTTTAACATTATAGTAGGTAATGATATATTTCCACCAATCCGCACGGGGAGAGCGTGGTTTGACTAAGGCCTAATCGCCCTAACATAACTAGTTAGGGTAGGCTCGTGCCCCTCGGTGGGGACGTATATGAGCTGTGATGATGATGAATGATATATTTAAGTGTGTATTGTATATATACTTATCATATTATTTGAATATAACAATGAGATTGTCATTTATTCCATTTCTTATGCCGCCATTTACTTTCTCTGCTTGGCCCAATGGTTGTCTGGTAGAGAGCGATGTATATCGTTAAGCTTCCGCTATATGTGCAACCTAATGTTCAAATGTGAAATAATGATTGAAATTTTGTTTTTTCATTGAATAGTACAGTAGAAACTGTCTACCATAGTTTAGCGGGAATTTTTTAAAAGCTTTATTGTTTGCATTGTTTTTTCTACGGGAAAATATTATTTAAATTCCCACGGGAGAAACGGCAATAACGCTGGTGAAACTACGGGCGGAAAAGTAGTATGTTAAGCAGGTTAAAGTATCAGTATCAATTATTATTTGAAATTTCTTCAATTATATCGGTCTGAGATCATCTGCGATCTTGTGGTTGGAACCGCTAGCCGGTACCGATTTGGGAGTCCAGTTCGATGGGAGCAGTTTTTTTGCTTTGATGACATGACAGAGCTCGCTCGCTACCGACCCTTGGTTTCTGAGCTCGCCTGGCTAACGCACCGTCTTACTTTCAAGTGGCAAGTGACGAACTTCGCCATAATAACAACATCACTTACATCGTTGTTATCCGATAGTTAAGATAGTCAGTTCCTCAATTGTCCAGGAGTCCAGGCGAAACTCGCTTAGGAGATGAATGAAGGCCATGAGTTTCCTATTGTGTGTAAAAAATTCAAACATCTATATTTAATACACATTATTTAATTAATTTAGATATACTGTAAGCTGTGTTAATCTCCACACCTTTTTAGACACTTAATGTGTGAACTCATTAAAACCATATCGCGTCGGCACTCATAGCATGCCTGCCGACGGCATCGCGTAAGCGGATTAAGGGATTTTAACGCAATCACATCTTCGCGAAATGGAAAACTCTAATAAAATCATACAGCACCCGTCTCCTCCGCCCTGCCGCGTAAAAAACCCGAACTACGTACAAGGATTTCGCATACAAAGGAAAATGTTAAAGTGGGCTGGCGAAGAAGCTTTTTATAACACATGGTGGCAAACCAACGACCACTGTAGCCTATAGACGCTTACAATATGGTGCCATTTGCCCCAAAACCTCTGAAGTACGAAGTAGTACAAAAGGCGCCAGATCACGCTTTACATTTGCACTTAAAACCGCACCTATTACGAGCGAAATAAGAGCGATCCAATGGTAAAGATTGAAGCAGAGCTCACTGCACAAGAACACCGACTGAGACAGCATCTTCTCCTCATAGTCTGGCGCTCTACACACAGAGGCAGCACGCGGAACTGTAGCGGAGCGAATTTTTTGTAATGTTCGTGTTGCTATGGACCATGCCACACAGAAATCGGCCGCGGAATCGGTGCGACGCAAGTAAATCGCTTACCGCAATACGCTACCGTCTCGCTTCCGCGTCGGTGTGTGAAGTGCTTTACGAGCTCTGCTGCGTTCCGCGTTTGCACTTACGCACATTGCGAGCGGTCTAATAATTTCGAGTTCTGCGTAAATTTTACCAGTTTAACACTCTTCTTACCATGGACTTAATTTAAGTCCATGCTTCTTACTCCTTACTTATAAAACAAAAATATGTCACTCGATATTGACAGTAGTTCATCTTCGAAGATGAAATTCTGTTAGTGAGGAGCCTTTCACATTCTCTTTGATTTCGCCAGACACCATGACCTTCCAGTTTTTGACAAAGAAAATGAAGCTCCGACAGAGCGCGGAGGACATAGTTTCACAAACACAAACACACAATATAGCAATGTGTAGGAAATGTCATATGTCACGTGACCCCGTTATGTCATTCCCGCACGTTAGCAATCCATTCATTTGCAAACTCATTCATATCGTAACAATGCCTTGCTATATTCTCAAGCGTGAAGTCAGATCAGACCCGGAATTTGGACTCCAGTCACATTGGGACAGCATGCATTTAAAGCATCAGCATTCTAAGTGTGCCATGACTTGGAAAAGTTTGGGAGCCCCTGTTCTACGGTTTTATTTGCCTAGTGCTCCATCCAACGTAAGCGTCACTGGCGTCATACAAGATTAAAAAGTGCCGCATTGAGCTGCTAAAATAATTTAAAAAAACTTTTAATGCTTTAAGCGCTCTTTTGACGTAGATAACAAAAAGTGACGGATTTCATACGGATAGATTGTTGGCGCTATTACATTCCTGTTTGTGGTGGAAGAGAAAGAATGAGTGACATGATATCTTTTGTTTCCCCTCCAGCGAAAATGATACACATCGATACCTCGCTACTCGCGAGTAGCGACAGAGGTCTCAGGTCAGGGCCAATTCCTCTAACAAAGCACAGCCTGATCGAAGCTACATTCGACCGATCGGAGTGCATAGATGTCTTTCATGTGTTCGAGATAACGCGATAATGCGCCGATCGGATTGGTCGAGCACAACGGTTCGGTTAATTACTTGTGTGGTCATATCAGTCAATGTCATTTTAAAAAGTCAATATTTGTGTAGTAAGCAGCCAGCAGTAGCCAGTGTATCAATCATATAAAGGACTATAAAGGAACTGCAATAATTGTTAGTACTTGTTGAGTTCCCGGCACAGGGGCCTGAGGTGGAATAGTGGGTGCTATATAGTCCCCTGGGGGACTGGGCTAGGGGATTCTAGTGGACCCCGACAAAAGTTCTAGGAGCATTTTGAGCTCCTTGCTGCACGGCTATGTGCTGCTGCAGCAGTACTCGAGCGGGTCCTCCCTAATCTGGCTGGACCGAATTCGTCGTGCAGTCGACTGTATCATGGAGTGATACGGTCGATGGCACTATATGGAGCCCCGGTTTGTGCGGAGTGCCTATTCCCCCGTACGGTGGCCCTATTGCGGAGACCGCAGAGTTTATCGCGTGCGAGTTTATCGCACGATCAGCCACGGAAAGGTATGCGTTCTAGCAGGCACGCCACCGTGGGATATCGATGCACGCGTCCTCGCGGAAGTGTATCGTCATCGGGTCGCAGCAAGGAATCGGGGGGAGCGACTCGTCGCAGAACAAGTGCGACGGGTCCGCACTCTGGCTCAGAGGGAGGCTCTGCGCCAATGAGTAGAGGCAATCACCATCCCAGCTGCCGGCCACCGGACGATAGAAGCTATCCGTCCGGTGTTGGAGGAGTGGGTTGGGCGCCGGCATGGCAGCCTCTCGTACCGCATGGTGCAGGTATTGACCGGACATACATGGGTGCTTCGGTCATTGCCTGCACAAGGTCGCTCGTTGGGAAGAAACGCCGCAGTGTTACCACTGCGACGCTCCCGACGATACGGCCGAGCACACTTTATTAGAGTGCTCGGCCCCAATGTCGCGAGCTATACGTGGCGTTGGGCGGTAGTGACCTCTCGCTGTTAGTCATCGTCAGTAAGGTTCTGGCCAGTGAGAGGGAATGGGAGGCTGTCGCCTTCTTCTGCGAGAATGTTATCATTCAGAAGGAGGCAGCGGAGAGGGAGCGAGAAAATGACCCAAATGCCGCTCCTCTCCTGCGCGCTAGGGTGGCTCCTGATGCGCGTGATTAAAGTCTCCCCCTCCCGTCTGGGTATTACCTCCATGTTCAGGGTAATAACCTCACAGACGGACCGTAACTGGCCGGGCTGCCAAGGAGTTGTTCGGAGAATTGGGGTTACCCAGACCCCGGATCACCCTGACTATGGACAAGATGGACATCGAGGTTGGTTTAGTGAGTATGCCCTACAGGGAGAGTCCCACACACGCCTGTCGACTAGCCATTGGCAGGTACGGTGCGCAACAGCATTCCACCTCTTAAAAAAAGGAATTCTAGTGGAAGGAGTCCAGCTATTGCTTATTAATATAGAATTAACCCTCATAGAAGGCCGGGTCCACTTAAATGATTCAAACCTGGACCTGGGTTAAGCCGACCCCATTTAGGGCTCAAAGATGATACAGATATTATTTCATCACTTGTTCGTACCCCGAAACTTTTTCGGTGTTATTAATTCAGAAGTTTCCAAGAGAGTGAAATCCGTTAAAGTAGGTACTGGCTGGTCATATATAAACATGATAACGTAATAAATTTAATGGAAAACATGGCTAAACTAGGTCCTGGAGGACTTATCAAGTAGCAAAAGAAGGTGCTCGTTAAAACTTTATTAAATTATTAATTTAAAGTTGGGTGGGGTAATGCTGTATTAATGTTAAAACTACCTAACTTCAATACATTGCCAAAATAATACTTCCTTTCTTTAAATTAGGAAATTTAATAACCATGACAACGGAGAAATACTCATTTCAGGGTCTGTATAAATGTCATGAAGTGCATATCACATCAACAGCTCTTATACGTCCCCACCGAGGGGCTCGAGCCTTCCCTAAACTAGGGCGATTAGGCCTTTGTCAACCACGCTGGCCAAGTGCGGGTTGGTCGACGACTTCACACACAACCTATAAAGAAATTCTTTCCTCACAGGTGTGTGCAGGTTTCCTCACGATGTTTTCCTTCACCGTAAAAGCGTCTAATAAACGTACGTACGTATGAAGTGCATATGTTTTTACTTATATTTTTGTCGTATTTAGTATCATTGCGTGTAGTAAAGTTTTTTTTTCACTCGAGGTAAAAACAACTTTTACCTGTTGATATCTGATAGAGTATTCAACATATGGGAAACTTACTTTATCCTGTGTTCTTTGCAGAGTGAATAATCCATATTAATAATAAACAACACTAGCAATTCCATATGAGCGCTCCACGTTCACGCGAGATTCTCGGCGAGTCTCGCCAAGAATCTACGCGAGAACCTCGGCAAGAACTTCTTGGGTACACACTTCTCGCGAGATAACGCGAGGTAAATATTTAATTTTTCCTCTTTCTCTTTCGTTTCCGCAAAATAGTTGCTTACTTATTAACATTAGTAACGATAAAAACGAAAAAATCAAAAAATCATGATAAATTAGGATTTATTCAATAAATCACGATTAATTGGATTTTATTAAGAAATCATGATTTTTTCCAACCCTGGTACAAGGTTCTCAATATAGTTCTCGCGCCTTTGTCTCGCGCCAATAATCCGACAAAAGTCGGAGAACTACGCGAGAACATGCGAATCGGATCCACATTCACGCTTCTCGTGCTGTTCTCGCGTTCTCGCGATATTCTCGCGAGAATGTGGAGCGCTCATTAAAATTATGGACCGATTTGATTTGATTTTTACATCCTATTTCAATGGTCATTTAAAATTAACCCTAAAATAATCAAACATCCGCCTTTACAGTTACGAACTGACTTGTCTCTTCACTTCGTGATTCTATACAAATGAAAAATTAACCCTTGAGCAGCCCAATGATCTACCAATTACAACAAGTGTCAATTGAATTGAATTTGTTCGTGCCAACTTCAATCTCACCCGTCCAACCGGCGCTCGAGCTGCGCTCTTTGAAAGAATCGTTTAAAGTTTAGCTGATGGGGCAGGGTCACTTCCGACCCCGACGGCTCGTTGTTTAAGGAGGCGACCCACATTTCGCATGGGGTTAACAGACCGACAGAATGCAGCGGGTCGATCTGCGCGCGCCGCAACAGGTGAACGAGATATGAGGGCCATTTACACGTGCCGATATATCCGCAACTTGCTATTCGACTACGTTTCGATCTATTTGTTACGGAATCTACGGTAGAGAAGGCACAGAAAACTAGGAAAGCTTGGGAAATAATATATTTGTTGGAAAGAATTAGTTATTAACAATAAATTGAATTGAAAATGCAGTTGAAAATAATAACCATTTTGATTGTATAGAAGAAGTAGGTGAGCCGTCTACTTCTAGAGAAGTTGAAATTGTGGAACCAACAGAGAGAAGGTATCCATTACGGGAAAGAAGACCCACTAATTTCAATGATTATTTTCTTTATCAAGTAAAAGAAGGAGTTAGGGATGATCCTCTGACCATAGAAGAAGCTTTATCTAGAGATGATGAAGAGGAATGGCGTAAAGCTATTGAATCAGAATTGAATTCTTTGCAGAAAAACGGAACATGGTCTTTAGTAGACGATGTGAAAGTAAATTTTGTTGATTCTAAATGGTTATTTAAAATCAAAAGAGAACCAGGAGAGAAGATTAGGTATAAAGCCAGACTTGTTGCTCGTGGTTTTACTCAAGTGAAAGGAGTTGACTATAATGAAACTTTTTCACCAGTGGTACGTCATAGTACGTTGAGACTACTTCTAGCCATTGCAGCAGAGAATGAATTACATATTGATCATATGGACGTAGTTACTGCATTTTTAAATGGTGACTTAACAGAGAAGGTCTATATGAAGCAGCCTAAAGGATTCGAAGTAAAAGGCAAGGGAATTATGTATTGGAGATGTTGTACTGGTTGAAGGTGTTGGAAAGCGGACCAATTGGCCCTTGGGTCTAGTCATGGAAGTATATCCAGGAGTTGATGGAGCTTGTAGGGTGGCTAAAGTGAAGACCGCGAATGGAGTTAAAGTCAGACCCACAAAAAAAAATATTTCCACTCGAGTTTAGGTCACCGACAGCGACTGACATAACGGACTCAGACTCTAACTTTAATAGGACTTCTACACCTACAGCACGAGCACAAGTGACTCGATCAGGGCGTGTCGTAATACCTAAGAGATTTTTCGACGAATAATATTGCGATTACTTCGTATCGCAACGGCCCGGACGATGTTGTGACCTTTTTTAATAGTTTTTAAATCTGACTTTATTTGGTATCTTAGTAACAGTATTTTGTTTATATAATGTCATTTTTCAATTCAATTTATTGTTAATAACTAATTCTTTCCAACAAATATATTATTTCCCAAGCTTTCCTAGTTTTCTGTGCCTTCTCTACCGTAGATTCCGTAACACTATTATAAGAAATATTCACATTGCGCAAAACTGTTAAATTTTAATGTCCATTAAAATATTATTATAGATTTTAATTATCTATGTCCAAAGATCTATGTTAATCTATAATGAAAAAAAATAGGATGTCTATTCTAGAGATTTGCCGATTTGTGTTTTTTTTAACTCTTTCGATTCTACTCCCCCTCGTTATTTACCCTAAAAACAAAAGAGCATTGTTATTATTCAATGCACGACAGTTGTTGTGTTCGTCAAATGTTTCAAAAACAATCTGCTTATGCTAAATAATATTTGGAACATGAAAGGACTGGGCTATTATGATGAAACAGTTTAGATTAAAAAATCGCAGAAACAAAAATGAATAAAATGATTCGAGAGTAATAAACTCAAACTCAAACTCAAAAATCTTTATTCAATATAGACCTTTACAGGCACTTATTGACGTCAAAAAAAACATAAAAATCTTCAACCAAGAATCTAATTAAGAATCTAATTGGTCCAATATCTGTAACATGCTATAGCGGATCTTACGACTTTATTTAAACAATAAAAAATATTTTGTCCTAATTGCACACATTAGCGCACAGAGAGAGAGAGAGAGAGACAATATTACTTAATAAAAAACAACAGCAGAGAAGTCATGAAAAATAAAAAATACGACGTCGTACGCTGCAAAAGCCACATCCGGGGGCCCGGCGCCGGGTCCACGGATACATAATTGAATGGAAGCGTTCCAAATTATTTATCGAGCCCAATTGTAAGCTCGGCTCTTGCCGCTGACAAATGCCGGAATAGTTCCAATATCCATTGGAGCGGAGCGCAAGCAATAACATTTGAGTATTGATGTCGTGGAGGATTTAGTAGGCGGCGCCTTGTACCATATAAGGGACGATCATTGTCCCCCTTCACCTGGGATTTTGCAAAGGAGTGACATTTGCTTTAAGATAATAGTATTTTTAGGGTAGAGGCTGTGACGTCACAAGACTTTGTTATATAAAGCGCTCGAAAAAAGCGTTAAGATCATTTTATAATACTGATACAGAAAAGGGTACAACGTATTCGAACTTGAAACAGAACAATCTGAGAGTAGCCTTAACCAGTTATTATTTAAAGCAATCCGTTTCTGAGAACAAAATTACGAAATAAAGGATAGCGAAATAAGTATGGACAATGTTCCTTTGTACTAAAAAAAAGGATAAGTTAACATAAAACACTAAGGAGAAACTTGTTTCCTCAAAACCTCACAAATGGATAAAGTTGAAGATGCTCCTTTTTCTTGCCCAATAATAGAAATGGATTTCACGTGATTGATAACACCAATACAGTCCTTGTGTTCAGGGATAACATGGAAAAAACTATGTATGTTTTGTTTTCGTTTGAAGAACAGCAACACATGCATTAGATATGGCAATTGTTGTGTTGACGAAGGTCAGTGTTGTAGCGGTGTTTGGGGCTATGCGGAGAGCGTATATTAATCTTGAGGTTATAAATATTACTCTTGAGGGTAACAAACAGTGTGGTTAAGAGGATAATGAAAATATGTAAACATATTAATAAAATAATGAATGGAATTAAAATAAAAACTCATGTGACGTCTCACAAGTTGTCTTTAAATACCCATTCGGCCAGTGAAGCAACTGACAAAGGGAATGATTTCTCATACAAAGTCACAGTTTCTCGAGTCATCCGGTGCAATTGACTATTGGTCAATCGACGGATCATAGAAATGGATTATGATGAGCTCCCCACGCTTTGATTTTTAGTTATAAAGATTTTTGAATATATTTTCTCCTTTTTAGTGCACTTTCTACGCGTAAATAAAAGCGTGCTTTTTAAAAAGTTTTTTTTTTATGTTGTATTTTCTATTCAGAATTTATTTATATTCTTTTTGTATAAAGCTGAGCTTAAGATAAAGATAATGATGTCTGTCCAAGCAAGTACACTTTTTTACTTTCCAGATGCAATTAGACAGCGTGCTATTTACCATGAATTTAGAATCAAATAAATAAGACTAGTATATGCCCATAATTATGTTAAAAACAAACAACTTACGCACAGAAAGAACCATCGCGCGCTTTGATGACAAAGGTCAGCTTATTCTTTCTATGATTCGAAACGTTTCAAAGAGAACATAATATCTGTGAACTTGTGAAGTAATGTTAATTTGGTGCACAAAAATTTACGTTACTATCAATTATTAGCAATCTTCCAAATAAGGTGTGAATATCGGTGAGATTTTTTGTGGATTCACCACCTCATCAGTCGTCACCCTGTCTGTGAATACATCAAATCGAGAAAGGACTTCCACAAAAGATTACGAAATAGAAGAAAGAAAAATTGGCTGTATGGTTTAAACCACTGCCGGTGCGAGTTCAACGAATAATATTTCTCCGGTAGCCATTGACGTCCCTGAGAGGTCATCTCCCTGAGGCTGAGCTGTCAGCGCCTGATGAGAGCCCTAATCCACCGCCGCCTTTCAAGTTAATTGCGCGCTTAGCAAGAATGATGCAAGGATTTGACGCGGCCAGCCTCCCGAATTTGTTTCGCAATAAATCACTTCCAACGTATTGTCTGGGCTTTAAGGGGCACATTTTTCAACGTTGGTAACGAATCCATTCACTAATAATACAATCGACGTTAATTTTAGTATTGCACGCACATATACATTATATAAAAATTTACATTTATTTTATACTATATTGCCAAATGAAAATATGGGAATAAGATATACTCGTAGTACTCATAAAAGAAAGTTTTAACGCCCAATACTATTTATCATTAGTCCTTAGATCATTTATTCTTAATGCTCTAAGCATTAGTCATTTAAACTACAGTTTGTGTAACGCCCATATCCTGATGCAAATGATGCCATAAAGTCTTCCCGAGAATATGCGTACGTATTTCCGACGCAACGTAAAATCGTATTAGCACCCCTTAGCGGCCCGTGTAAAGTGGATCTTACCCATTACATTTCCGATTTAGCATATCGTAAAATCTCTTTGCTGCGGCCATTCGTGAGCGGTAATGGAACATGTACAAACCGATATCACCAAATCAGTGACAGACAGTCGATCACAGAACCCTGGAAACGGTGCCTTACTAATACTTGTTGTTGGAAACGCAGCCGTAAGCGTTGGTCTTAAGGTTGTTTTATGTGTGATTGAGCCAGGTTGGACATGGGTAATTTTGCGTCAGTGATTTGTGTGGGCACAATACGTAATGAATTGGTGGGTCTGCAGGATTGGCAGTTGCTAATGCGAGGACATCGGGCAAGGGCAAGGGCGAAGTATCGGCCCTTTATTAATGCAGTTCTTGTGCGTGTAAATTAATCAAAGTTACACGCGTAAAACAAAATAGCCTCTTGAGATTACCAAATAAAAACATAACTGTGACGTGACCTGACCTTGACGTCATCTGACCCTTTTCTGACGATAAGCCTCTCGGGGACATCGCTGTGACAATCTACGAGGGTACTAAGGGTGCAGAATTCACGGAATGAATATTCAAAAATAGTGAATTTGGGATATTCGTATTTGAATCTTATTATTTCGAATGCGAATTTGAATTCTATTGTTTTGTTTTAAAAAATGCGTCTCCCGAATCGGACTGTTTTCGCCCCGCTCCAGTAGCCTGCGTCGCCCTTGGCTCAATGAAATATTGAAGTGACAAAGTTAACTAATTAAATTCGCCGGGCCGGAGTTTCTTAATGAATCTTATTCTAAGCGTTCACTGAATACCTTGCCTTCTGTTGGCGATGTCTAATTAAATTTTTATGGCTTTGATTATTTTCAAACAAGCGGAGTGGTGCTATATTATATGTAGAGCCTGAGAGTCCCGACTTTCCGAGCCTACATGAATTGATAACTTAGCGAAACATATATGTGCACCGTGTATTGACATAAATTAATTTTTAAACTGTTTTAAAATTGTAGAATTGGTTAAATTACTCGAGAAAAAAATAGAGATTTAAGAGTCAAAACTTATATTAGTCATTTTTATAAAAGCGCTTGTTATTAGAACAAAAATATCTTAAGAATATTAAACACGCTTTTAATAAACAATAATCTTAATCCAGGAGTACTAATAGACTAGCTTTCAGTATGTGATAGTAAAAACAGGTGTGATAGATATACCGAATTAGTAGCAGATAAATTTTGAATCAGGAATTTTTTGAATACAAAAATATAATCCTAATGCAAGAAATCAAAAAACATATGATATAAGTATATTATAATATATCAACAATAAATATGTGACTGTAATAGTTATTATAACAATGCCTATCAAATCAACCATTGACTGCTCAACTTAAAGGTAAATTAATTAGCGTTGTTTTTGTGTTATCTATATCTTGTTTTGAAACCTTATCATTGTTATTTTGACCGGAGCACTGCTCGACATTAGTGTATCTTTGAAACTTCTCATATGCTTCTCATATGACAATTAGATGAAAATTATCGATGCCAATGACGTTCAAAAGCGATTGTAAAATCCTAATTGAATAAGGGATATTGAATTTGAATTTGTACCATAGTTATCAAGAAAATAACAACGGCGGCCATTGATTTTGGTTGACGAATTTCAAAAAATAAAAAGCAAACATAAACCTCTTTGCATCACTAAACTTGTGTTAACAGATGAAAGCACCAAATTAATTCACAATTCACAAAGCGATCTCTCACCGTCGTGGAGCGAAACACAATTCTCCGTGGAGTTTTGACATTGTTATTTCGTAAACCGATAGAGAGCGTTACCTTACGTGTGGAACCGTACGTTGTAAGGATTTTGCTGTCGGTACAAAGATTGTGTTAGTCATCAGGCTTTGGTGTTGAATGGGACTTTAGCAGGGGTGACCACACGACGGCATACTACAAGAACATGCCACAGCCAAATAATAATATCACGATAATAGGACTGAATGGGACTTTAGCAGGCGGAAGGGTGACCACACGACAGCATACCCAAATGCCTCACGCCTCAACCAAATAATAATATCACGAGAATAGGACATACTTACGAATGTCTGCATTGTAATAAAACTGCATATTGTGTATGCTGCCAAATCGAAAACGTGCAGGTATTTAAGTACCTTGGTTTCATTGTTGATGTCAATTTCAGTTGGAAAAATCATATGAATAATGTGTGCAATAAATTAAGATTTATTCTGGGTAAATTTTTTCAGTTACGAAATGTATTAAATAAACAGACATTGTTCGTTGTTTATCATGCTTTGGTGGAATCACTCATATCTTATGAACTTAGTGTGTATGGTAGAACCTTCACTACCTACGTAAATAAAATTAAATTGTTACAAGCTAGGTTTTTAAAGATACTAGTTAACACTAAAGCTAAAAACACTAAAGCTAAATACAGAGATAATTATGACAATCTGTATAAAGTATGTATGATTTTACCAGTACACGACAAAATTAAATATGTAATAGCTGTAGATCAGTATATCTGCGATAATTATAAAGTACCAATGCGAATGTGGCGGTGGCGCTGTGGACTCGGCACTTGCCTTCCAATCGGAGGGTCGGGGTTCGAGACCCGCCATGTACCAATGTGTTTTTCGTTTCGAATTTCATATGTACATTTGTCTGACGCTCCTACGGTAAAGGAAAACATCGTGAGGCAACCTGCATACATCTGCGAAGAAATTCAATGGTGTATGTGAAGTCGACCAATCCGCACTGGGCCAGCGTGGTTGACTAAGGCCTAATCACCCTAACATAGGGTAGGCTCGAACCCCTCGGTGGGGACGTATATGAGCTGTGATGATGAATGCGAATATACAAATCTTTTAGGAAAAAGTACATTGTAAATATGTAGTGCCTAGAAAGTGCAATTACTATGGAAAGACAACACTTCATTACATGACTCCTACAATATATAACGATATCAACTTTGAACATAAAAATCTAAGTAAACCTGTATTTTAAAGAAAGTTAAAAGATATGTATCTTGAAAGAATATAGTTGTGAAACCTATTGTTACAAATTATATTATTGCCTAGTTAAGAAACACGTAAGTTAAAGAAATAACCACAGTTATAGGTATGGAATGTATTTGAGCGTATTAGCGCCAACAAACTGTTTATACAATTTGGCGCGATTTCAGAAATTGTAATTTATAACTGTTTTAACATGAATAAACTTCTTATTATTATTATCTTATGATATCCACAAAAAAGTATTCAGTCTGAAAAAAAAACGCAAGAAGAGAATTAAGAAATGATTGGATTTTGTTATCGGCAAATGTTTTTTCAATGAGCCGCGTAGAGAAATTGTTTTGCTTAAAATGCCTAACTACATTATTCCAGTTGATAATCAATTAATCAACATAAACTCAATAAATACTTAAGCACTGAGACATAATTCATTCAAATCCATTTTTATATATTTTTCAGTTGACAAAACTCGTGTCAGCGGTCACCCATCCAAACGCCGTTGCCAAGTTTTTCTTTTTAAAACACGAACGCTAAAGCCTCTAAGCCACTTTGCTTTATAAACAACGTTTCCGGAACTTTTACGAAGAAAAATTCACTTACAAAGAGTAAAATTCCCGTCATTATCATAATGTTATTATTTCAAACTTACAACTTTGTATTTTTAAGAGTTTTAAAGACTCAAGTTACGAGTAGGTAGGTAGGTAGGTATAAGTTACGTGATAAGAAAACAGTGTAACCGAATTAGTTGAATGAAATTGATTTTCCATAGTAATGAAAATATAGCAATGAGGCTTACTAACAACATTGTTACGAGAAGTTCTTTAGAGCAATCGATTTCTCTTTATGAAGTTTACATGCCCTCCTGACTGAATGATTCATGATCGCAAAGCCCAAGCTATGCACTAAACTAGTGTAGCATTTTTTAAAGATTTAACTAGTGCGTATCGCAAAACATAATAACAATGTCCCGACATTCTAGAAAATTATGGAGAACGCAGCTCGTTCTCTGCTTTAATTAAATTACAATTAATTCAGCCCCGAGTGTGTACACGCCGCTGTTGCTTCTGCCTTAGGTAGTTATGATAATGCTGGCTTACAATTTATTAAGGCGGGCTTCAAGGCAACAATTATACTTACTGCCTTACTGCCTGAACTCCCTCAGGAGCAGGGAAGGTTGCTGAGCCGTCAGAGATGTCGGGGGAATGGCTACTTGAATTATGTAGCCTCCAATTTACATTTGGACCTGCAATTCTTGGCACGTTTCAATGTTTTAATGTGTATAGACTACCTAAATTTATAAGGCTTTCTCTAAAGCTACGGCTCTGCCATCGGCGGCGTTTAATATTTTTTTCTAATTACACATATGTATTTTTTTCTTATTTTAGCTTCTCAATACTGTTCTGACACTCTCCGTGATAAAAAAAATATGTGTTTATTGTGTTATTTACTGGAGTATAATTGATAACTAAGACGAAACCGTGAACACTGATTTGCCTGATTTTGCTCTATAGCCTCTTAAGGCGTAAATAATCGTTATAATTTTGACATCACACATATGTTGCCAACTGCTTCGCTTATTATTTGGTGTATGGCTTTGATAGTGGTGTTCGGCGCTAATTGCTTTTATACTACACTCCGCAGATGTGTCACTGTTCTTAGGCGATATTTTTAACACGTTTAATTACGCGTATTACGACTCAGGCTTCATGAGCCCTAACGTTAGGGTATTTGAATGTCATGTATATTTTCGCATATATCAATTTCAAGTCAAGAAATCATTTACCAATCGAATCAAATAACAAGAATTTCACTAATGCACTCGTATGAAAAGAAGAATGAATCAATGAATGCTTTATTGCACACAGAAACTTAAAAATAAATTACAGAAAAAAAAATATCTTAGATATTTCGACTATGGTATTATAGCCCTGTCCCGAAATGCATTACAAAATAGCGACATAATAAAATAATGCCAACCCATGGAATCGCCCCTTGAGATCAGATATTTCTGATTTTATTATTATTAATGAGAAGCATTAGCTGAGGCTTGATCCTTGTCTCTCATTCTTTCATTTAATTTTTTCTCTCTTTACTCTTAATGTATGTCGTGCCTCTCTACTTAGCAAGAGTTCTATTTTATTTCTTTGCATATCTTAATGTTTGTGTGCGGTCACAGATTACGTAATACTAGTAGTCTAGTGATAACCCCTACTTACCATACCCAGTAACATTTATTCGACATAGCATTCGAAAACTAAATGATAGATAGATGATTCGAAAAAAAAGGGATTTTAATTCGAGGGACTAAAGTGGACCTCGAAAGCAGCGAAGAATACTTAATTTGTGCATTCTACTTTTTACCATCGACTGCGAGAAAATAAATGTTAGTATAATATTTAAATTTGTCACATTTTGGCATATAATCGATGTTAATGAGAAAACAAAGCATTAAATATAAACTGTTGGCTGTGACGGCTTCTGTCTCGGTTAATTCGTTGAAATAGTTAAGAAATACGAAGTCGGAGAATGAATTGGCTAGATGACAAAAAATTTTTTTTTGCTTTAATAGAAGCTCATTCATATAATAAACAGAAAGAAAAAATCGGTTTTCGAATAATTATAAAAACAACCAAGATATAAGGTATTAAAGATTTTTCTCCATCTCTTTCTAGCAAAACGGCAATTTACAAGGAGTTTATATGGCCGTACTCAACAATGACGTCACGGTTGATGTCGGATCTCTCTGTCTAATCGCCTTTAAATTAACAACTTAAAATGCTTGTATCTAATGTATTTCTAAGCCGATTTTAATTCTAATTTAACAGGACTGCATCTTTTTCCACGGTATTTTAATATTTAATGGCGAGACGTAAAAATTTGAATTCAGCCATCATCCCAATTGGCGCTATTCGTGGGTTTCTAGTCGCAGAACAAATTGTATGTTTTCAGGTACAGCACCCGAGATTTACTACAGTAGTTGATGCTTTAGTATGAAATGATTTCGGAGTCATAGTGTTTCATTTTCGTCACTGGAAGAACTCATTTTATCATAATTATGCTAACAGATTTTCCAATGACATAAAGCAAACACGATAACAGATAGAAAAACAGTAACTGAAATTATCGGGATTTTTTTATTGTATAGGTCTATGGAATAATAAAACTCCATTTAGCCAGCCACTCTCACCCAGTTTTATTTATTTTTTCATAATTCGTGCTTGTTCCAAATTTAAATGTTTTTAATCACTTACTGAGTAAAAGAGAGTTTTATTCACTGTTATTGATGACTCAAATGCTTCTTTTCGGGTGACAATGCTAAAAATATCACTTTTAGTCCACTCTAGGCCTAGCTGCGCCTTACAATCAATCTTGTGGTATGGATGGTTGAGTTAACACCGGATCCGACAAGAAAACCGGAGACTGGAGCTATAACGCCGAGCTCGGCATTTTCGCCGGGTCCGAGATAGTGTGAAGGCAGCTTCCGGCTGTCTCCTGGCCCGGCAAATTCGCCGGTCTGGCAAGCGGGGCCAATATGTAAATGACTCGTTAAACAGTATTTCTAGCGCCAGTGGGGCTAGCACGCAGGAGAATCGAAAATCGAATCGAAATCCGAATCGAAGAGTTTGTATGGCAATTTTATTAGTTCTGCTACTCACCGCCGTGGCGCTAATAAAATTGCCATACAAATTCCTCGATTCGGATTTCGATTCGATTTTCGATTCTCCTGCGTGCTAGCCCCACTGATCTCGTTCTGGTCGCTGACTATCCCACTGAAGGGGCAAAGAGTCTAGCGCAGATGCTAAGTCTCTGTTAAGATTGGCCGCCACCGTGACCCGCAGTGTCCCGCGGAGATGACAAACAAGTTTCTTTTAAGATTGGCTGCCGTGACCGAATATCGGGTAAAAGGACATTTATGACGACTCTTCCGTTTCTTTTTCTCTTTTTTGAAGCTGGGAAATCTGTTCATGCTAACAGGTAAAGTTGACTAAGCCCCCCCCCCCCCCCCCCCCCCCCACTTAGGTATGTCAAGACTCTGGTCCATCAGCAGCTATTCCATTGGTAGGCCCTACCTGGCTAAGCCACCCTTCGAAACCTCTCCGCCCCCGATGGAAGTACGATGGGATCGGCAAGGAGAATTCACTGAACGTCCGAAATTTACCTCTTTACCAAGTTTCCATTAATTTTGTCATTTCTTTGAGTAGGAAGAATAAACATTTATTCTACTATCAACGCTCACAAACTTCCACGTTTATACCTATTTGGTAATAGGGGATAAAAACCTAGCAAGAAAGGCATATTGGTATAAATAAATAAAAATCCATTAACCACTCCATAGGTGCTACGAAATCAGCACGTCCGACCTAGAGAAGCAGCTGCGCACGTGTTTTCCTTGTAACCACGCAGTACTCCAGCACATGCCACATATAGAAAACTATGAGCATTCAGCATTTCTAACACCAGCGGGGTTTTGGTCTCATTTTGTAAACACTTGCGTGAACACAGATTTTGTCGAGCAATGATTATAGTAGGTTGCTCATCAAGGTATGTAAACAGTCAATTGCACATGAAATGCAATAATTGACCGTTTACTTGCGAGGTGAATGCACTGCTTTTCATCACTCATGCGAGGAAATTATTCAAAGTTTGTTGTGAAAATAAAGCTTAATTAAAATATATTATTCAAGTACCCCTTTCTCGGGAAAACGTAAAGATATTAACCTGAAATGATCATCAAATATTCAGGTCTACCGGTCTATTTCAGCTGTGAAAACATCAACCCAACGCGAACAAATGATGTGACCGTTTATACAACATATTTTTACAAGACGGGAAGTATACCCGTCATGTAAAAGAAAAAACCGTAAATGTATAGTTAGGAAGTTATACATATATTTACATAAGCTTGTACAGAAACCTCGGTGCGTGAGTTAATCTCGAACTTTGCCGGTTTTTTATTATTATTTATTAATAGTTAATATTCGTAAGATGTTTCAATGTAGTTACTGCGCGTACGCTTATGACTAGGGATGCCAGGTTTAAATAAAGGATTTTTGAACAGAAGGTTGTAAAAAACGGGATTATTGCTTTCAAGTTGAAACAGTAAAAAAAAACTAGATTTTAACTTGAAAAAAAGAAAAAAAATTCATTCAACTCCCATATAGCGTAGTTTTATATGTATGTATTCTTTCCAAATATTTTAGAGATAAATATTCCAAGATAATTCAGTCATAGTATTAAGTCGCTGCTTTATGGAATTATTATGGACAATTATCAATTTTTTGTGATCTGGTCGAAAATCGGGACATTATGCATCCCGATTATGTTAAACTCGGGATGTGTCCATATACCTCTCGAAATCGGGATGTCCCGCTCAAATAGGGACACCTGGCAACCCTACTTATGACATACCTGCTACATTTTATAATATCATTGAAAAACAACTCATGTACCTAACTGCAATTTATACTTATCGTTGCGACGACAAATGTGTTCAATAAAATAATTAAGAAACCAATAAGTCTTGACAGTTCAACAACAGCTGCGCGAGTGGTTCTAATCTTATTGCCCAAATATGGGAGAGTCGATGTAACCAATGCGTAATTTAAACGCAACATATTGCCCTAACTGCTGCTATTTGAACCGTTTAGGAGCGTGGGAAATGTTTTGTTTTGTTAAAATATACAAAAAATTCGCTCTTACTACTAATACTCGTTTTAAGTTAGTCACTCATAGTAATGGTTTAAATATTTTTATTTTTAAAGGCCTTCACAAAAAGGAGGAGGTTCTCAATTCTACTGTATGCTTTCTTATGTTGGCTACCTCATAATTCAGTCATTTTTTTTATACACGGTTATTTTTTATCACCCTGGAAAATTTTAGGAACGCTTCAGGACCCATCCATTATTATATAAAAAAATGAAATAAAAAATAATAAAAAAATATCTAAAAATGCTGCTCTCAACTAGTGCAACATTTTTTGGATTTTTTAGAAAATTAATAAAAAATTAAGTGAGTTATTTTTTTTATTCATATTTAAAGTCCCTTTAATTTTCCAGCGTTGTAACACTGTATATTCACCATCACAACATTTTTGGCCTTGTGAGAGATATAATTGCAATTTTCATTCGAAAAACATTATGTAATTTGTTTACCTAAATAATAAAATGTCAGTGTCAACATTCCTCTGAACGTTTCTTTTGTGAATAGGCAAAGGAACTCGAAGCCTTCTGCCACTTCTAAGTAATAAATATATTATGTGATGTTTTAGTTTTGTTTCAAGTTGTGATTTTTTTAAGTAAGTAGCTTTTAATTAGATATTTAAACCTCTTAATAATATTACCATATTTAGAAAGACACTTAGGCGCTTCGCGGGATAGTTTCCATAGTTGAGGTAGAACATAAATTTGTGGAAGTCTATGATGTAAGATGGTCATTGTTGAGTCTGTGGGTAGAATATTATTGTGTTTTGATCATCTGTGGAGCTAGTGCAGCGGTATTGATTTAGAAGAAATATCGTCTTATCGAATAGGTGTATATCGATACTGCGTTCTTATACTTAAAAGGGTTTATTTATTAATCATTTTCGCTTTGTTTAATTATGTCGAGTTACCTATGTTTGTTTTGGAATGGTTTAAGTTTCAAATTATTTTAGTATACTTCTTAGAGAATTAATTTAGTCTCTAGGCTTGTAGAAACCCCGCGGCGTCGCAGGGTGAATGCTGTTGGGCTTTGTGCTGGCATTAATTATAGCAGAGTAGGTCACCTTGCGGCTACCCTTCCGGGTTTAGTTCCGTGCCTCCCTTAAGGAGGTACCTTCAAAATTCTCCTCAGAAGCAGGAGATCATACTGATTTGATATCTGTTATTCGGATCGGGTGAGGTAGTAGTATTTTTGTTCTGTGTATCGATAGTATTAACGGTGCATGAATTGCGGCCCGATTCCTTGATTGACCCCTGTTGTTTCGCTTTGACGTTGTCTCTTGTCAATGTCAGGATGAGGTCGATTAAATCCGGCCCTTTCCCGTTTGGAAGCGTGGAAGAGCAGTCGCTCGATATGAGCTGACCTTAATATTTTTATCCAAACCCATCATGGGATGGACTACTTTAACTCTTAATTTCCTTTTATAAAACCCATGGAGAACATGGTAAGTTGTGGTTTTCAATGTAATTTTGCTGTGGCGTAGGTCCGCCATTTTGATGACCATGTTCTAACCATTGTGTTATTTTGTTTTAGGGTTTTAGGCTTATACCTTAGTCATTCTTTTTCGTACCATTTTATATTTTACTCTAACAATAATAAACAAACGGGGGACTGATGCAATTCAAGGAACCTGCTTATACTTATCCAGAACTTGGGTTGGAGTGAATCCCGCTATCGCGAAGAACTTACTCTCTGGCGTGTCTAGGTAACGTGCCCTGATTTTTCTTACCATTTACATAATCCCCGAGGGAAGGAGCAGTCACCAGCTCTCTAATTTCCACCCAGCGTGAGGAAGGAAGATGGTTCGCTCGTAATGTTATATCAACCCGCTTCTATCTTTACCTATATTTAGTTTATGATAGCGTGTCGTGAGGAGTAAAGCCCCCACCTAATTGTATCCTACTCATATTTGAATAAGCCTTAAGATATTTTTCTTACACTTAAGTACCTACTTATGAGGATGTAAAAAATATAATTCTTTACAATCCGAATTGTATCCTACTCATATTTAAATAAGCCTTAAGATATTTTTCTTACACTTAAGTACCTGCATATGAGGATGTAAAAAAAAAGGAAAAAGAACAATAATAATAAATTGCATGAACTAATTAAATTGTGTATACTTTATTGGATCCTTCCCACAGCTGAAGTCTGCTTGCATCTGTATGGAGGCGCCCTTTAAAAATATATCCATACACCTCTCCAGGTAGGCTCTTGTCAACAATATGAAATATCAACCCACGACCTGATGGTAGTTACAATTTTCTCTCATGCTCACCGAAAAAGGTTACAGCGTGATAAAAAAATAACCGTGTATAGCTTGTTTGCTCTCAATAAATACAAATTTGAGATTATTTAGCTTCTTGTTTCGCGGGGGTGTTCAGGAACAGGTACACTTCCCAATTTTTCCCATTGTCACAAGTCAGGTGATGTGATCCGAGCAAAATCGAGGGAAACCCTTTATAGGCACGTCTCACGTGATTCACGTGTTTTCAGAAACTATTCAGGTATTTCGCGTCTGGTATATATCCATAAGCTGAGCTGGTGGTGGGAGGATCCTTGACTTTTAGGAGTTAGAGATTAGTTTTTAAATACAATAGGCACATATTGTCCCTAAGTTGTATTCCTTCAAGTTAGTTCGTGAGCTGGTATTATGTTCACTCATCACCACAGCTCGGCTCGTATATACGAGTAAGTATGTCACTACCAAGGGGCTCGCGCCTACCCTAAGTTAGGGTATTTTAGGCCTTAGTCACGCCCCCTAGCATGACCTGATAAAGTGATACATCGATATGAACTGTTAAAAAAGTTGGCTTTTTTAACCATCTTGAAGTTTTGAGTATGTTTTGAATACTGGTCTTGTTATTTTTGGGTATTGTTAATATCATGTAATAAATGTCGATAAAATTTAAATGTACCCATTATATCCAACATATTTCATAATGTCATGTTTCGGTGTTCATGCTACGAGGTCAGTGCGGATTGGTTGACTTCACAACTTCACATACACCTTTGAATTTTTTCGCAGGACAAATTATGTACATATAAAACTCGAAAAACGAAAAACACATTGGTACCCGCACCGACTTAAACTACACAAAGGATTTTAATAATCATCAGTTAGATAATTTATTCCGGGCAGTTTATACAGGGTGACAGGAAAAGTCGACGTATTCCTTGAAAGGGGTTATAGTACAGGTCATAAGCAACAAAAAAAGGCCAATTAACCAGGGGTTAAAAATAGTTGGTTATCGAGCTACGACGGTTTTAAGATTTTTGTGATTTTTTCCGACTTGTCACCAAAAACATTTTTTTTTTAAAACTACATCATTTACAATGACAAATTGATTAATTGCGGAAAGGTGAAAAATGGGCAGTTAATTTAAATTAAAATTGTTGTCAAAAACTTACATAATTTTGGAAAAAAGAGGTCTTTATTGACAATTAAGTCGATTAATTTTTTATCTTTCTGAAAATCGACGTCAATTATTGAAAAAAAATGTATGACAGTTGGCGTAAAAACTACTAAAATAACTTGCTGGTTTCATAAGCTTTTAAAAAAGGTAAAAATATTATTTACTTTTATAAGTAGTTTTTACAGAAATTAGCGAACAGTTGCGCTGTAGGTCAAAATTAATAATTTCATCTTTGAATGAAAAATCATGTCTGGAAAAGGCAAAAGTACGAAGTAGAAATAAAGGAAATTGCATTTTAATACACAAAAGACTGAAAAATACTAAACAACAAACCAACATAAATAAAAACATTTATAAGTCCTGTTCAAATTGTCTGCCATTGTTACGTATGCACGCACGCAGCCTATGGCGTACCTCACTCACTGTCACACGCGTTGAAAGTGATGTCTTAATGACTTCAGCAGCTGATACGATCCTCGCCCTCAAATCTTCAATGGAAGTCGCAGGTGTGTGGTAGACTAGATCTTTCATGTGACCCCAAAGGTAATAGTCACAGGGCGTCAAATCAGGACTTCTCGCCGGCCATGGAGTCGGGCCACCTCTACCGATCCATCTTAGTGGATAATTTTCATCCAGCCACTGTCGTACACCACGGTAAAAGGGAGCTGGGCACCCATCATGCTGGTATACCATATTTCTTCATGTAGCTAGCGGAAGATCTTCCAAAAGCGTGTTCACTTCCTCTCTTAAAAAAGTTTCGTATGTTGTGCCATTCAGGTTTTGGGGCAGGAAGAAAGGTCCAATTAAATTATCGTGTACAATTCACACATTTAGTGAGAATCTTCTCTGGTGAGCCCTTTCTTTACTTTTTCTTGGGTTTTGACCTTTAGGGGCCCAAAAGTGAATATTGTGGTAGTTTGTGATACCATCACGATCGAACGTAGATTCGTCGGTCCACAGGATTTTCTTTAGATAATCTGGATCTTCAATCTCAGCATTGATTAAAAATCTGCAAAAATCAATTCTTCTCACCGGATCACCTTCTTCAATGGCTTGAACTGGTGTGTAATGGAATGGATACAGTTGTGCTGTACGCGATGCGGCAAACCAGGCTCTCCATTGTGATATACCATGTATTCTTGCCACTTGCCTTGTGGACACAGTAGGATCTGCTCTGAAACTCCGAATGATTTCATCATCGTCCTCGTCAACACCAACATTACCAACGAGCGGTCTACCAAGATCGCGTTGTTGTCGTTGAACTGAGCCCGTTTCTCGAATGCGCTGATAGGATGCACCAAACACGCTCACGTGAGGCAAACGGCGATCAGGAAATCTGATTTGGTACTCTCTTTGTGCTTCAGCGGCGCGGCGTTACTTTTACAAAAACCATAATAAAACAAAATATCTGCGTATTCTTCGTTTTCAAAAGCAGCCATTTCAAATTAGCGTATCGGTTTATTTGTTATCAAAAGTTTGTCCGTAATCTCAAAAGTAGTTTCAAACCTAACAAACAATTTCAATCAGGAAAACAAATGAATGATGTTGTCGAAACATTCGTAATCCTAATCAATCATGTTCCACAACATCCAAAACCTATGCAACCTCTGTGGTTAGGTCAATCCAAAGAGGTTACAGCTTTTTGGATTGCAAACTTCGTTCTGCTTCAATCAGTTCAACCAAAAAGGCTGGATAATGACGTACTGCCATGATTTCTTTTAAGTTGCATGGAAATTATCTAAATAAACCATAGCCTTAGACAATTTTGAACAGAACTTGTAGTATTATTTAGTAATTTAGTATTTTTTATTCTTTTTTGTATTAGAAGCAATTTTCTTTATTTCTACTTCGTACTTTTGTCTCTTCCAGACAATTTTTATTCAAAGATAAAATTATGAATTTTGACCTACAGCACAACTTTTTGCTAATTTCTGTAAAAACTACTAATAAAAGTAAATAATATTTTTACCTTTTTTAATTAAAAGCTTATGAACCAGCAAGTTAATATAGCGAGGAAATGCAGCCAGCATTCTTGCCACAATGACCCCAGAGCCCGACCTTTTCGACCCCGCCCCTCCCACTCCACATATTTTTACTACATTTTAAATTACGTACTTGTGCGTTATTGAAAAGTTATTTTAGTAGTTTTTACGCCAACTGTCATACATTTTTTTTTTCAATAATTGACGTCAATTTTCAGAAAGATAAAAAATTAATCGACTTAATTGTCAATAAAGACCTCTTATTTCCAAAATTATGCAAGTTTTTGACAACAATTTTAATTTAAATTAACTTCCCTTTTTTCAGCTTTCCGCAATTAATCAATTTGTCATTGTAAAGGGTGCAGTTTAAAAAAAAATTGTAACAAGTCGGAAAAAATCTCAAATATTTTAAAACCGTCGTAGCTCGATAGCCAACTGTTTTTGACCCCTGATTAATTGGGCTTTTTTGTTGCTTATGACCTGTACTATAACCCCTTTCAAGGAATACGTCGACTTTTCCTTTCATCCTGTATATAATATAAACTACCTATAACTTACGTAGTAACTATGATCTAATCTGTGCTATAACAAGCGATCTGTCCCAGCTTCGTACAACGCTGACGAAGTTGCGGGCAGTTCATCAGAGATAAATAAACGAAAATTAGATTTGGAAAATCATGAACTCTCCAGGACCGCGCGTTAAAATACACTGAAGTGCGTTAAATGGAACCATAAGGGAATGACATTACAAAACACATGATTCTTATTACCATTTACATACTGCCATTGTATGCGTTTCAACGCAAGTCAGTCAATAGGAAATACTCGTAAACATAATGGTCTGTAGAAATATTAACGTCAGCTTGTCTAAACCAACAAATTTTAAAGACGCGAATTGACTGAAACGACGAGAGCAAGATCGCACTAACAAGTCGAAAGAACTCAATAACACAAACATCCGCCCCTCACTTAGTTTCACGAACAAAGACTTCTGAAATAATCGTTCAAACCTTAGAAAAGAGAAAAGTAGCCCTATAATTTCCCGAACGGTTCTTTTGCCTTTTCAATGTCGACACAAATGACAGTGATTGATTGAACTAACCGTAAGCTGCTTAATTCTTGCGAATTAAAGCTCAGCATTGTTGTTTCGCTCTTAAATCAACACCTTTAAAGTTGAATTCGACTGACGAAGCCGTCGAGAGGTCGAAACTCGAAAATTGCAAGATGGCGCTTACGCAGTACGCCCTTCCAATTGGCTAACGTTCCGCCATGAATATTGTATAGTACTTAGCAAAGCTTCTTTAACGAATAAACTTAACAACAGTAAAGATGTTTTTATCTGACACTCGTACATGAGAAGTTATATACAACGCGTTTGGTGCATTGCACGCATTCCCTATATATTAATCCGAAGCCTGCCCATGTTAACATTGGTAACATTGTCGTATAAAAGTTATGGCGTCATAGGAAATCCGAAATTGAAAAATTGATTTTGAAATCCCTCATGAGTCTGGGAAAAAAAATATGGGGAATTAGAAAATTAATTTTTCAATTTCGAATTTTCAATGACGCCATGACGCCATAACTTTTATATGAGTACAGGTTTCGGCTTGATATTGCACCAGGTCACCGCCAGTCAGTCGTCGATGCATGCTCCTAATGCCCAGCAGCATCGCCGGCTTCTCCATTTTGGGGAGGTGAGAAGGGAAGCAGACTCTGATGAGGCAATGGAAGTGTCCGCAAGGGTTACCATGACCATGTTCGCTGGCGATGGGTCCATCCCCAGCGTATCCTCTTCTTCCGGTCACGGGGAGGATGCGGAGGTGATGGACGTATGTGAGGCCAAGGCGTATGTGAGAGGGCATCGCTGGGTTTCAAATCGGTAGGCCGCGGTTTCTGGATAGCATTTTGCCTTCAGTGGCCGCGGATTCCGACATAACCTCGCAGTTTCCCAAGCGCGTGGAATGCGTAACGCGTTTCCCAACGTTAAAAAAAGACCATGGACCGAAAAAATGTACCAAAGACCTTGTATTTTTCAAAAAGGCACACATATGACTAAGTTTTATTGGGCACCCAGAGGATGTGCTGACACAAATTAATGGACCAAAGTTACTGCCGCATCATCCATTAGTTGGGAACTTTCCTAATCGCGACATGTTTTTGCTGACATTCTTGTGTGTGCCGTGTAATTAATGAGTCGCTTCACGCTGCCCAGACGAGTTCAGTGTCAGAGTTCATTAATAAAATCGTGTAAGAGAATAAATTGGTGGCTTATATTTTAAGAGGAAAACAGCAACTTAACGAGTATTTTGCGATGCGTAAAATATATCACTTTAGTTTACTGCAGTGAACTCAATCAAAAAATTATGACATTTTTCAAGATTTGCGCTAGAAAAAGACTGTGCATAGAATAAAAACCGACTTCAAAAACACCAATGATATAAGAATACAACATCACATTGAAGTAGGCGCCAAATTTTAACTCACTACATTAGTTACTTCTTAAATTTTTCAAAACTTTCCAGGAGATCATCGTTTGGCAAAGACATCGTTATTAAAATGTGATGTGATGTTGCTTGTATTCTTATTTAATTTTATTACATTTTGGTGTTTTTAAAGTCGGTTTTTACTTTTTTATTTGGATATTTTGTACATGCATGCATATTACAATTTCACCCGAGACAAACATCAAAATTTGAAAAGTATTAAAAGAAATATTCCCGAACTCCTAACAACCTAATTGTTAGCTGGTTATGCTTTCCACTATCAGCTCACCTGAATCACTTGAACACAACTATGCCTCAATATGTTCCCATTAAAATGAAAGAACTAACTCCTAACTCTTACCCAAAAGAAATCTTTCATCATCGGTTCAGTTTGCTAAATCAGTGCTAAAGTTGTGCTGTGCACCTATAAATTACATTACAATTACAGGGTCTTTAGAAAACATTAAAAAGTTAAACAAGGTTTATTATGCAAAGACATGTATAGCGGACTATGCAACAACTCTCGGAACTTGGTAGTACAGTTCTCAGAGAAGGAAGATATATGTTATTATTAAATAATTTTACTTTTATTTTTATTTTTTTTATTAAGGAAACAAACAGCATGAATTATTACATGTGATCTTATAAAATACAAAATAACTTATACACTAGCCTAATTAGTTTCCACAGATAAGTATAACATGTGATCTGTTGATCGAGAGATCGAATCAGGTACGATATAAATAAAGGAATAGGTAACTGATCTGACTTAACTGTACAGTGTTTACATTAATTTACAGAAATAAATAAAATAAAGAAAAGAAAAAAAAACACTTTGGCAAACAAACACTGCTTTAAAAGCTACAATTCCTTCGTTCCTTCAAACACCGACGAAATTGGCCTGAATTCTCATGAAATATATCGATGTCACTATATGTGGTATTATATTTTTTAATAGCTCTAATAAGAAAACTATTACCCCTATAATTAGTTTTGCAAAAGGGAACATCAAAAGTAACCATGTATCTTGCGTTGGGCCTAGAACATTTAAAACCCAATCTAGTCAATAAAAATGAAGAATCTACAAAACCATTTATAACTTTAAATAATAAGATCTGGTCTTTGTGCTCGCGGCGAACCAACAAAGATTCAATGTTATTGGAGTCGAAGTTCCTGACCCTATACCCCAGCCGTTTGACAAACTTCTTTTGAATCCGTTCCAACATATCTATATATTTAGAGTACATCGGGTTCCATACAGATGACGCATATTCTAACTGAGACCGAACGTACGAATTAAAAAGTAGTATTAAGGTGTTAACATTTTTAAAATCTTAACTTTGGCGTAAAATGAAGCCAAGTAATCTATACGCCTTCGCAGTGATTTTGTTAAAGTGTGGTTCAAAATATAAACCACTATAATTGCTAGTTTTACCTCGAGTGAGATCCTTGCGCCGCAAATCCAACATCAGCGATTCGGCGCTGCTGCCGGAAAACTGCGTAGTAAGTATATCAGCTTCCCCCCAATTATGTCATTCACTTATCTAACAAAGGAGGATACCACACGAAAATAATGATTTTATCTCGATACATCCAACAATTATTAGATATAAAAATGAGAACATGTTTGAATCATATCTGCTAAGTTATAAGCAATAGGAAATATATAAAGCAATAGTTTTCCATCAAGCTGTTAAAACCAACTAGGGAATGCAAATTTCGCGAGATTGGGGCTCAAGCGAGATCCCGCGAGTTTTTGAATAACAAATACTGCGAGATCTCGCCAATTTCGAGATCTCGCGAGATTAGCAGTTTAGTGTGTTATTTTTTTGCAAATAATCACAATATTTGAATAAATTAGGAAAAAAAAATTATAAGTATTATAAGATAAGAATTTATGTTTTTCAATAGACTTTTATGCATCAAACATTGTTTGACGTATCTGTCTATAATTTTTCAATAAACTTCTAAGTAGTAAACTTTGACATACGTATCTATTAAATAACAAATATATGGCCTTATTCATAAAAATATTTAAGTAATGTTTAAGTTAAGTAATGTTGCTGTCTCTTTTGATGTCCTTTCTTTTGTAATGAGATTGGAAGTGACAGCAACATTATTTAACTTAAACACTGCTTAAATATTTTTATGAATAAGGCCATTAAGAAACAACCAGTCTTCTCTTCTAATATCAAACAAATATCTTTTAGTAATAAAACAGTTCTTTTATAACAAACAAAACAATAAGAAGTCAAAAAAAATGAAACTTATTATCTAAGTTGAGTTGACTATTTTTTGTAGTATTATATTATCTGTGCTATTATTAAACTGAGATATTATTATCAATTTAATGAAAATAATGAAACTATTACTACTCAGTAGATCCATTAGATATTACAGATTAATTAACAACATATACCAATTAGTCAGACTATTAGACTATTTTATGCTCAAATGCAATCTCGTTAAACTCGCGAGATCTCGCCTTTTTTTCGTCCGAGATCAATCTCGCTACAAAAGGGCGAGATCTCGCGAGAACGAGATTGCATTCCCTAAAACCAACCTTTAAAACAATCACCCCCAATTTTAGTAAGTCCTATTTTTAAAATCCTTTAATAACTAACGTCATCTATACATTACAATCTACCTTTTAATACTTTGGCTTCAATATTATCATAACTGTTACTATTCACAAACAGTGATATTTTATTATATTTTTGACTATATTTTGTTTAAGAGGACTGTGAAGTGCCAATTCATGGCTCGAGTATGCAGTTTCAAAAATGCAGTTTGTTGCACACCGCTTAGATTTAAAAAGTCCGAGGCAAGTGCCTACATTTCTTATTGAAATATTGTTTTATTATCCACTTTTGGTCAAAAATGCTCGAGGTAGTTTTTAAGCCCAAAATATAGATAATTAGATGTTAATCATTTATATTCTGAGCAATATTACTTCAAAATCAAAACGTACGATCTTCATTATATCTACAACATTTCCAAAAATTATGAAAATTGGACTATGTAAAGAGGGAGAAAAGCGTTATTGCTTTTTGTATGAAAATTTACAGCTTCACAATCCTCTTAAATGAGAATAATACGAAAATCATCAATGAATGAAAAGGTTCACCAGTTTTAAATTGATTCGTTTTACATTTCAAGCGCACATGTTACCTTTGAAACTGTAAATATGAACAGAATATCACATAAAAATTATGTTTCACTGTTCGCCAATAAAGTTCAAATTTGAATATAGCCACAGTTATTATTATTGGTTATAGAGACTTTCAATGATTGAAATTTATTGTCATTCCAGTGTCTGTTAATTTGTTTATTTATTTCTTACAACTACTTGTACTAATAGTGCTATCTAGAATATCTATAAGCCTAAATAAGGCTTGTCTAGACATTGAGTTCTCACTTAGAACACAAAATATATTGATATCTTAAATTATCTTTATTAGGTATACAAAACATATAAGCGAATATGACGTACCGTACCAGACACGTCAGGGATTTTAAGTATTCAACTCAGCAGCGTTACATAAAATAGTTATATTTTTGAAAATACCACCCACTTCTTTAATATCAAGGCCCTTATTGATATCTTAAATTATCTTTATTAGGTATACAAAACATATAAGCGAATATGACGTACCGTACCAGACCCGTCAGGGATTTTAAGTATTCAACTCAGCAGCGTTACATAAAATAGTTATATTTTTGAAAATACCACCCACTTCTTTAATATCAAGGCCCTCTATTAGGTAGGTACCTCATGTCGTGTACAGCTATGATATTTAGCCATGACGAGGGTAGATATCAATTTCCAGCTGACTTACGCACAGTGGTCAGCACAAAGCGCAAGCAGGGCGAGACCTGATTGTTGTCTTGTTTCTTTGGTAAAAACCTTGTTGCTTGCATTACGATGCGACCATGTTACCGCGAAGATACGTGTCGCGCTGTCACGATAAAATTTAACGATAATACGATAATATACGCTGTCGCGACGCATCTGGATCACAACTTCGTCATGACGCAAGTGAGATATAATTATGGCTGTTGCAATACATTGTTGTATCACTAAGTCACGGCAATAGTATATACGAGTACTGTGACTAAGTTCTAATGCGACGACGGGACATAAATATCACCATTATAAATGTTAGCAGCACTGTTACTCGCACTGATATGTTGGTATAATAGTTTCTTTTAGGTGACAAACCTTTTCATTCTCCGAGTGTAAAATTAGGTAAAATTAATAACATGTGTTACTACATGTAAAAAAAAACATTCATGGTAGTAAAAATCTACTAAGCTAAAATGGTAGAATTAACGCTTCATTCGTGTAGCAAGGAATTTTACGGTTACTTGTACTGGTATTTTTTTGGTGCAACATAAATATACGGATTCGTAATAGTGACAGATTGGTATAAGTATAACGTATAACTGAATTTGTAAAAACATAGCAATTTTGGTGCAACCGGCCGTAACAGCCGGTTGCACCAAGTTTTACGTTTTACGATTTCGTAAAAAGCAACAACTTAATACATAAAAATGTGTCGTTTCACTATTAAATATAAGATTCGCGCCGTACCTTTTTAAGCATAAATGATAAAATAAAACTACAATTGGAATGATGACTGAATTCTAATTTTCACATCTCGACATAAAATATTAAAATAGCGTAGAAAAAGATGCAATCATGTGAAATTAGAATTAAAATCGGCTTAGAAATACATAAGTTACAAGCATCTTAAGCTGTTACTTTTGAAGCGATTAGACAGAGAGATCCGACATCAACCGTGACGTCATCGTTGAGTACGGCCATATAAACTCCATGTAAAATGCCGTTTTGCTAGAAAGAGATGGAGAAAAATCTTTAATACCTTATATCTTGCTTGTTTTTATAGTTATTCGAAAACCGATTGTTTCTTTCTGTTTATTATATAAATGAGCTTCTATTAAAGCAAAAAATTTTTTTTAGTCATCTAGCCAATTGAAACTAGAGCTGTGACATTATGGTGCAATTCTTACGTATTTATATTGACTTCTACTGTTACTTGTGCGAATTCGTAAAACGTACATTTGGTGCAACCGGTCGTAAGATTGAGAGAATTTTGAAATAGGTATTTGTAAAATGTATTGTTGTCGCGCTGTGTGCCCGAACAAATTGTTCTGAGCGGGTTAGAGACAAATAAAGCTCGGACCGAAAATACCTGCAGGGTGTTTAAATATAGCAGAAAATCAGGCCAATATTTCAGGTTTTTTGAGAGTTATATCTCATTTAAAAATTAACTTAATAAAAAGGAAAACATAGGAACATGCTCATAGTGGCCATTGATTTTGTTGGAAAAAATAGAACCGCTATTGCCATTATCCAGGAAGGAAACAGGGGACTACGTTTGTATGGAAAACCACCCGTAAGATTTCCTCTTAAGCCGTGTCTCCACCGAATAAAAGTTGTCAACTTTTGTGTTGTCAGCAAAAGATGTTGGTGGAAACGCACTTTTAGATTTTATGAAATCTACATACTTAATCGTTCGTTCACAGAAACAGTTGTCGGTAGTCTGTGACTATTCGTATTTATCTAGTCTGTGGAAGGCGCCAAAGGGTTTCAACTAATGGACCTGTCTGTTGGAGTTTTTAGCTTGCTGCATAACATCAAACTAGAAGCACGGTAATTATATACTACTAGCTTTACGCTCGCGACTTCGTTTGCGTTATTTTTGTTTTCCCGTGGGAATTTTATATTTTCTCGTAGGAAAATTACCCTATGTCCTTTCCCTGGTCTCGAACTATTCCTATACCAACTTTCATCAAAATCAGTTCAGTAGTTTCAGAGCCTATTCAATACAAACAAACAATCAAATCTTTCCTCTTTATAATATAAGTATAGATTACCGTGCTAGAAGGGAGCACAATCAACCTCACAGCACGGCGCGTGGACTATAGAAGAGAAAGTGACTAACCCTCGTTCCGTCTCGCGTCATTGTAATATGAGAGAGCGAGAAGAAACGTGTTATTTATCTCTTGTCCCGTTTTATCCACGGTTCGTGCTACGCCTGCTGTACTTAGTGTTCTTTCTCCTTAACCCATAGCCGTTTCGTTTATTGAGAAATGGTCCTGAGCAGAAAAAAACAAACAACAAGAATCTTTGCGAAAGTGGTAAATATTCCTACTGCTGTCTTTTGAAGCTCATTATTACCACATTTGTTATTTCTAATTGTGTTTGCACTGTTGTAGATATCTTCGAATGAATATGTTTGCCTCAGTTGCTGGAACAGTTTACAAAGTAATATCGAAGTACAGGAAGCAAATATAAATGAACTTGTTCCACCACCACCTTCGAGGTAGTTCCAGAATTATAAAAAAACAATAACCTCTGGTCACGACTGTTTTGTTCCTTAGTGTTCAGATACTAATGTCATAGAGTACCTGATTTTTTGAGTTTTCTTATGAAGATATCTTTTCGAAAACTTGCTGTTCATGAGTGGTCCCAACATCCAAACAAACTTTTACCATCTCATGAAATCTAAATAATCGTTCGTTCACAGAAACAGTTATCGGTAGTCTGTGACTATTCGTATATTGAGGTATCTGGTCTGTGGAAGGCATTAAGGCACCAAAGGAGTTCAACTTAAATATTGTTCTCGAATTAGTGATAGCACGTGTGTATCATGCTTTTTAATAAGGGAGGCGCACATTTAGCGGAAATTAGGCGATGTAGCATGAATAATTAGGCACCTAGTTAGTTGCTTACACGCGGCCGCTGCGACAGAGCCACGGTGCGACCTAATTGCGACGCTCGCGCTTCTCAGTAATAAATTAGCAGGATAACAAGGTTTCCGAACGTTAAATTCGCGAGCATCAAGAACGTTTAGGTGAATTTAGGAGAGATAGCTTCGCCTCGTGGTTGTACCCGCGCAGATATAGATATAGTCGCCAACACGTCAAGCGTTACACTTGCACTAAGAAAACCGACGCTATCACAAGCACAACACAAGCGATATAAGGGTGATGGAAAGGTTAAACTGTCATATTTGCTGTGTTGTCGTGTAGACTGTTCCCGCGGGAATTATGAGATAAAAAGTAATCTTAGCGGTAGTCTAGGTCTCCACCTCCCCACACACGCCCGTCGTCCAGCCAACGGCGGGTAAGGTGCGATTACGCATTTCCCCCCGAAAAAAAAAAAAAAGGTCTCCACCTCCTTAATACCTAGCCGATTGTCATGAGTACTGTTCCTGCGAGAATTTTTGTATAATACCTAAATAATATTTCCGTTATCTAGGTCTTCAGCTATTTACATACCAAATGTCAATGCTTGGTCTATTGTTGTGTGTACGTACTGTTCCCATGAGAATTAAGGGATAAAAAATAATTGAGCGTTACTCTCTAGGTCATCAGCTATTTTTCGGTGAATTAGCTATCCGATCCTGAACGTGCCTCCACCGGGGTGTAGATTCCAGAGGGTGGTTTAGCCGGCCTCGTCAGTTTTAGTGCCTTGTGAATCGCAAAGAGATTTCCCCGCCCCTAAAAAAAGTCACCAGTAATTTACATACCAAGTTTCATCAAAACCCGTCAATTTCTTTCCAGATGCCTTCCAGCAATTAAAGAGATATTAATTTAATGCATTGCACGCACGCACGCATTAATTTTATGATTCGAATTATTAAATCACTCCGGTAAAACAGATAAAAATACTAAGCTATCCGTATCGGTCCTACGTTTCGATTGATCCCAACCAAACCAAGCAGAAAAACTTCTGCCTCCACGGGGAATCGAACCCCGGACCTCCCGATTAGCACGCGGTGATCTAAACCACTTGTAGACCATGGAGGTGGCGTCCCATTTTAAAAGATCTTTTTAAGAGCCACCAGATTTTGTTATCATCTCAAATTAACCTAGACTAAAATTAAAATTTCTAATTCTTTTCAAAGTCTTCGCAATGGTAAATTCTATCGTTGGAAACTATTTTGGCTAATGAATTTTTAAATTATAACTTTGGCTATAAGAGATATAAAAGCTGTATGTTTGTATAAATACCCAAAAAAAAAGAATAAAATGTAATACAGTGGATTGCCGTGATCTGAAATAAACATTATAATTATTTAAAAAAGCAGTCTACTTCTCATCACGGGTCACTAGCTAGGCAAGCATATTGTGAATATTCGTGAATACGTTATAGTTTACGCGAATGACAAGAAAGTTTGTGATCGCGCGGGGCGTTTATAAACAGAGTGACATGTTATGTAAACAACCGCGGTACGTTTGAGCGATTCATCACGCGAATGCGGCAAGTGAGCGAAATGATTCGTGTATAAATCATGCGTTTTGATGAACAATCGCATTCGTCAGCTCGGAATGATTAGGATCTAAAAGTCAAGAAATCTGTAAAGATCTCTAAATTGGTGAATTGGTAATTGTTGATACGTAGTTATTAACAGTGAATAGAGGCTACTTTGGCTTACATAAAGCTCAAAGAGATATCAATAGGAACATTTCGTCAGGGCAGCAGGCGTAGCACGGGCTGCCAAGACTGGACTCGAGTCACGCATTATCTCATAATTTCAGTCACATAATCTACGTCTTAAAGAGTGGCACGGCGGCGCGTATTTAGTGTGACTGACGTGATAAAAATTGCATGATGTTCGTCAAGGAACAGGTGTGACTGAGTTTTATCACAATTTTTATTTTCGGGGGGAAATGCCGTACCCGCCGTTGGCTAGACGGCGAGCGTGTGTGGGGCTCTCCCGGCAGCGTGCCGGGCATACCCACTAAAACCCCCCGGTGTTCTCCCTGCCCTTATGGGCGCGCTAGGTAAGGTCCACACTGCGACTCCACTACCCAAAATTTGGCGTGCCTGTGATCCAACTGCTGTGGTTGTAGCATACTTTGAGAGATGTAACAGCAGTCAGAGAGCAAGAAATTTGTGATAAAACTCAGTGACACGTGTCCCTTGACGAGTGTCAAGAAATTTTTATCACGTCAGTCACACTAAATACTCGCCGGCGTGCTACTAATTATGTCACTGAAATTGTGAGATAATGCGTGACTCGAGTCCAGTCTTGGCAGCCCGTGCTTCGCCTGCTGGTAGGAGCTCGGTGGCCTAGTTGGTCAAGGCGTCAACACGGTTTGAGACGCGGCGCGGGTCCAAATCCCGCCCGAGACGAATTTTTTTCATTATTAATTTTATTCTTTTTAACAACAATCCAAAGCGTCGGTGGCGCAGTGGACTCGGCACTTGCCTTCCAATCGGGGGGTCGGGGTTCGAGACCCGCCATGTACCAATGTGTTTTTCGTTTCGAATTTCATATGTACATTTGTCTGACGCTCCTACGGTGAAGGAAAACATCGTGAGGCAACCTGCATACATCTGCGAAGAAATTCAATGATGTATGTGAAGTCGACCAATCCGCACTGGGCCAGCGTGGTTGACTAAGGCCTAATCACCCTAATATAGGGTAGGCTCGAGCCCCTCGGTGGGGACGTATATGGGCTGTGATGATGAACAACAATCCAAGTACGAACTAGCACCTTGTGCTCATCTTACGTGTTTGTTATACCTAGATTAAGTCGTTTTATTGTTTTTGTGAATGTAAACAGTGTAAATAAACATTGATGAATCATAATAAAGAAAAAAAAATAAGGTAGATGAGAAATTATGCAAACGAGAATACTGAGATGGAAGTCCGTGGTGTTTGTCGTGGCTGTTATCACTCGGTATTAATTGAGCATACGTTTTTATTCGTATCGAACTCAGCTATATAAAAAAATAAGCTCATTGAAAGCGTCCTGCTTGCTTTTGTATATTTCCTTCTATTTCTCATTAACTATAATAAACACACAATAAATTTCCTTGTCAACAAAGTCAAAAACACGTCTCAAAGAATATTTACTTTAGTATTTCTTTTATTCTTCTACGGACCTTGACTCAAGACGAAATAATATCGTATAGAAATGTTTGTATACAAAACAACCAATTGGTTTAGTCTTCACTAAAAAAAATGAATAAATATTATCATGTCCATTCCCTCAAATAGATTAAGCTATTTGAGGGAATGGAGGGAATGGTATTGAACACTCACACTCGGACAAATGTTTTCTAGTTCCATGTAATTGGGGGTAAGTCTGTTGCGACTACCACACTAGAATAGAATGTCCCAGTCAGAAAACTCAATAAAGTTCTTTTGTCCGACCCGGGACCTCGATTATTAGCAGCCGCATTTGTGACTACCCGCTATCCGCCGCTACGACTACCCGCCATTTCGTAATCTCAGTCCTATACATTTTTAATCTTATCCAATAGGGTTGCCGCATAGCTCTAATTAATGGACTTACGTTTATAGGAACGCCGGGCAAAAATAAATGATACTTGGTTGCGCCACTCCGTCACAATTAAGAAGCCTTTATTACGAAACTCTGAATAATAAATAAACTTATGAATGCCACATAATCGGTGGCGAATTTTACGGACACAAATAATTAATGGATATATTAATGAATAAGAACAAAAGTGATTTAGAAGGAAATAATGAGACACCTTTGCTTTGAATACGAATGGGGCAAGTCTCAACTACCACTAAGCATGTTCCTATGTTTTCCTTTTTTTGTTAAGTTAATTATTAAAAGAGATTTTAAACCCTTAAAAACCTAACAAATCGACCTAATTTTCTGCTGTATTCAAACGTCCAGCAAACAAATTGAAGAAGATTATATCGACGATGAAGTGAAATGACCTCCTATCTACAAAGGCGATTTTAGAGGAAACGAAAAAAAGAAAGAAAGAAAGAATTTATTATGTCCTGAGTCCTGAAGCAGTGTGAACTACTAAATACGTTTATTATTTTTTTACACTATTAACGAAAGATTTTTATTATAAGTATTGGAAATTTATCATCATAGGAATCTTTTATTTATGACTATTATATGCAAAATTGGAATTTTAAATCCATTAAAAATAAGAATAATAAAAAGTGAGAAAATGTCAGTTAGGAGGTCATTACACTTCGTTGTCGATATGAAAAAGTCTGTCTGAAGAAAGTTGTCTGACGCTCCTACGGTGAAGGAAAACATCGTGAGGCAACCTGCATACATCTGCGAAGAAATTCAATGTTGTATGTGAAGTCGACCAATCCGCACTGGGCCAGCGTGGTTGACTAAGGCCTAATCACCCTAACATAGGGTAGGCTCGAACCCCTCGGTGGGGACGTATATGAGCTGTGTGATGATATGAAAAAGGCAAAACATAGAAACACAGAAGAAGCCTTGTTTTAATTTTTAACGCAAAAAGTAATTAAATTGGTCAATTTTTCGCGGAGAAAACAGGGGACTACGTAACGTATATTTTGTGTACTTCTCATAGGTATTTTCGGTCCCAGCTGCAGTTGTCCCTATCGCGCTCATTTCAGTTGTTCGGACACACAGCGCGACAGCAATACATTTTACAAATACCTATTTTTGAATTCTCTCGACCTTGGTGTTTCACCAAGGTCGAGAGAATTCAAAAATAGGTATTCTCTTAAGGAATTCCGTTACTGCGTATTTTTCAATTCGTATTTGCTTACCCCATTGCTTCATCCTATCGATGTGATCCCTCATATATATTACACCATGTTAGTTCAGCAGCGGGCATGTCAATTTGTAAGTTTGTTTGTAATAAGTAATCTCTGGAACTACAAATTTTTAAATGTATTTAATTCCGAAAGCAACGCTTTTAGGAACCACATTAAAAAACAAACAAACACACATCCGAGCATTAGTTTTTATTGTAGAGTCCTCATTACTCAACAGATCGAAAGGACACACAGCCGGCGCCATAACTGAACACGAAAACGGCGCTGTTAATTAAACACCTGCCGCTTCTATCGCACGTATATACAACAAAGATATTGCGCGTTACTTTTTATTGACGGAGGCATTAGGGTTGCTGCCCGTTTTATATTATATTACTACGTTTAAGCCTATTGTGTTATACAACGTGTTAGAAAAATACCCTAAAAGAAATGAAATAAAAAATCCAAATACGAGAATTTCAAAACAAAATACCTACATAAGGGATCTATTTTGATGCTTCGAAAAATAAAAGCTATCATGACGGCCGGGGCACAAAGTATTACCAAATACGCATGGAAGAATAATAAATAACAATTCTTGTGATAATTTTGTGGCTTTCCTCGTGGACCAACTATGCTTAGTGCTTAGTTTGGCTGGGCTCTTTCGCACTTAGCCTCATGATTGGGCCATTGTGCGTCCCTAACGTCAGCCTTCATCCTACTCCATCCATCCCAGGTCCTCCCAGAATGCCAGCAGCCTCTGTGGGCTACTACATGCTTCCGGCATGGAAGCCGGGGAGTGGAGAAGTTTCGCCAGTTGATCGGCCACACTTGTGCATTTCATAAGGACATGCTGTGGCGTTTCCTCCGCCTCCATGCATCCTCTGCATAGAGGGCTGTCTGCCACCCCTATTGTGAATAGGTGTTTGTTTAGGAGACAGTGATGGACCAACTATGTATGCACAACTAGTCGTATCAACTCTTTGAAATAAAAATGTTATAATTATGACTCTTAAAAGAAATGGATATTTTTTAATTCCATAATTGTGTAATAAATAACAGAGTTTATAATATAATTATCATTGAGTTGTTGTATTTAGTCCTACATTGTAGCTATTGGTGTGATTATTTATTCCATATACATATAACGCGAATTAACTCAATATGTAGCTCTATTTATAATTGTTAGGGAGTAGGTAAGTATATAGCAAAACTTCCGACAAAAAAATGTCGGTAGTTGGTACTAACTACGCAGGCAGGTAAGTACTCTTAAAATTTTCGGCTGTTAGGTGATGCTTATTAAAAGTGGAAGGGTACTCTGAATATCACACATAAGTAACAGTTACAAAATGACGATGATTAAACCCAAACTATGTACCTCATTACCTCAATTTACTGAAATTATTCAACTTTGGTAGAAAATTGACCCCTGATCCTCAAAATACTGACTTTACTGATCATTTTTAGAAAAAACTGACTTTTACTGACCTTAGTGAAAAAAAACTGACTTTTACTGATTTTACTGGCCAGTTTCGACCCCTGCCATTAATAATCTCTATTTTTCGATTTACCGACTTCATTCGAATCGAAAATGAGAGGAATGGTTGAAATGTTAGACATATTACATTTTAAATTTATCAATTTTTTAAATAATTATTTTTTTCAATTGTATAAAATATAAAGAGCAATCAAAATCAATTTTTTAACAGGCTTACTTGGATCTGCAGTTTCTCCATAAACTTCTATCGTTGTCGCTTACCTGCAAAGAAAAAAAGTTATGTAGATCATTTCCACAACACACAAAACATATTTACGTATAATTTATATTTTCAGAATTAGTGAAACATTCTAATTGTATGTATATTGCTATTATTCTCCGTGGTCTTGTGATCGACCACTGGATTGAGTGGGAGATCCGGGGTTCGGTTCTCCATGGAGGCAGAGGCTTTTCTGCTCGGTTTGGTTGGTGGTAGGGCTTCTGAGCCCGCCTGGCTAGCTACCACCGTCTACCTAAGTTTGTCGCCATAATAACAATGTGAATAGCATTGTTTTGTTCCGACAATAGAGGCACGAGAACTATAGCCAGTTCCTCCGTTGTTGAGGAGTCCAGGTGAAGCTCGCTTCCACCTTCCGCCCTATCGTCACTTACCATCAGGTGATGTGAAGGCCAAGAGCTTCCCTGTCGTATTTAAAAAAATCATCAACATAGAAACACAGCCAAGGCCTTTCTTTAATTTTTAACGAATTAAGTAATTAAATCGGTCTAGTTTTAGCGAAGAACAGGGTACTACCGAAACGTATTTTTTGTGTACTTTTATAGGTATTTTCGGTCCGAGCTGCAGTTGACTCTATCGCGCTCAGAATGATTGTTCAGGCACACAGCACGACAGCAATAAATTTCACAAATACCTACATATTTCTGAATTCTCTCGACCTTAGTGATTCCTCTTAATTTGACAGCCATTGTACTATCAACGCAAGCCTCTGCGCCGACTTCCTTTTATAAAGCAGTTATGGATGTACTGCGGTGTTGTCAAATTGGAAGCGGTCGCGATAGATTTTGAGTTACACAATCAGGGGGCAGCCCCCCTAGCATGACCACCGAAACACGATATGATAAAACGATATATCGATATAAGCTTTTAAAAAAGTTGTATTTTTTAATTATCTTGATGTTTTGAGTGTGTTTTGGATATTGGTATTGTTATTTTGGGCATTATTTATATATTAATGTCGATAAAATTTCAATATGGCCATTATATCTATACTAATATTATAAAGAGGAAAGATTTGATTGTTTGTATTGAATAGGCTTCGAAACTACTGAACCGATTTTTATAAAAGTGGGTATAGGGATAGTTCGAGACCAGGGGAAGGATATAGGATAATTTTCCTACGGGAAAACAAAAATAACGCGGGCGAAGTCGCGAGCGGAAAGCAAGTGCAATATATTTTGACAGTTCATATCAAGTTAGCGTTTTAACATATCGTGTTTCGGTGTTCATGCTACGGGGGCAGGGACCTTACCATGATCGCTCTGAGCAAGGTTAAAACAACATTGAAACAGAGACACGCAAACGCAGCATGAACGCTGCGTTTAGCGCCTTCTCGCTCTCGCTGTGGTTAAAACACCATTTTAAGCCGTCGACGTCATGGAAAGAAGACAGGGGCCTTATTCCGCTAGCGTTAATGCATTAATGGCGTGTCAATAACGCTTCAATAGCATTTCTTCCTGAGACAGTTATCGTTGGTTAAGCGATAACTATTTTTTTTAACGGTGTTTTTGCTAACGGTGGCAGACGAGCCTATGGCCCACCTGATGGTAACCACTGCTCGTGGGCATCTGCAATACCAGGGGCACAGCTCAGTCACTGCCTACCTGGAGAGAAGTGCTCTTTTTGAGCTTCGTTTGAAGTTGGACATATCGTGGCGCTCAGGAAACACCGCAGCTGGGAGTTCTTTCCAGAGTCTACACGTACGTGGAAGGAATGAACGCTGGAACCGAACTAAAACATTTGTCACTATTGACTTATCAAGAAATTGTAGAAATTGTAGTACAAATAAATTGTACCACGAAAAGCGTCTATAGTGACAAAGCCAGTTTTATTGAAATGCTATCAAGACAACAACACTCAGATCAGTAGAATTTGGCCCCAGTTCTCGCTTAACACAGTAACTATTTGAGCTAAAGAGCTCAATGCCAAACCCGTCCTACCTACTCATCGAAACAGGAATTCTCGCAGAGAGAAATTTCCTTCGTCAAGTCTGTCATCTCTTGTATACAAAAATAAAACTGGGGCTTCTATTCCTTAAGATGTTTACGAAGTTGTCAAGTACTTGCTCCTTGACACATTAACTTTTACCCTTTGTCACCCGATACTGTTGTGCTGTCGGGAAGCAGTTGCCACAAACGTGTCAGGGGAGTTTAGGCATATATAAACACTTGCATAAACAAGCAAGTTCATAGTCGTTGTGCCCCGTGGATTTACTCGCCTCGGGAGCTTAGCCAATGTGGGAATTTAATTTTGGAAGTTCATAAAATTCTAAGTCAAAATAAATTAAAAAACGACCAAGTGCGTAATATATAACTTTCTAACTAAGAACATATTTACAGTTTTCAGATTATTTCATTTGCTGTAAGATACTGCGTGATATTGCTTCCTGCAAAATTTCATGATGCTCCATAGGTAGATGGAAAGCAAACCACGCTGAGGACATCCCTTTCATGTCATAAACAAAGCAATTAGACACACGATTTGCTGATAACTTTTAAAATCAAGCAACGTTAAAACAACACGACTAAAGTTGATTCCTTGACGTCAAACTGTCTGCAGAGTCGGGCCGTTTGGTCACAAAGTTTCTTTTGCCGTTAAATTTTGTAATTACATTACCGAAAAACTCTACGCTTTTCTGTGACAACGGGGAATTTGGTACATACTTACTATTGTATTGTATTCAATATGTGCAACTGGCAGAACAGATAGTTGAACATATTGGAATAGACGGGTTCGCGTGCATGCCTCGAATAGGGAATAGGATGCAAAGAATTGGTATTATAATTTTATTGACAACAAATCGTTCATAATACATTTAGAACCTTAACAATTTGTTAAGAAGGGGCCTAACCACAATGAAAAATACACAAGTTATTAGCTGTTTAAAATAATTGCGTGCTATCTTATAGCAAAACAGATTTTTGTATAAAATACTCGTAGGTATTAAATAGGGCGGACACGTCACAATCTAATATTGCGGTTTTAAAGTTCTTTACAATATATCTCCACCGAGTTGTCTGTGGCCAAGAAAGAATTGAGTAAGTAGTGGAAACGACGAGGTATCGTGTGATATTATTAGGTTGGGGAAAAAGTCTTTTCGCATTATAGTATGTATAAACTTGTAATAAAATCTCTTTGGCTATACTATTTGTATCTGGCTGGTTTTGGTATCATTGAAAGTTTAAATTTTAAAGAACATAATTCCAAATTCAAATTAGGAAAATGTGTGATTTTCATTTGTTTTTCGTACCGCCAAGATGAGTGAATCTAATGAAGAAATTCGATACATTTTAAAATTTTACTACAAAAAAGGTAAAAATGCAACGCAAGCCGCGAAAAAAATTTGCGATGTTTATGGACCTAGTGCAGTGTCTGTGAGAGTAGCACAAATTTGGTTTAAGCGTTTTCAATCCGGAAATTTTGATGTCAAAGATGCACGTCGCTCTGGTCGCCCTATTACAGATAAAATGGATGCCATTTTTGAAAAAGTGGAGCAAGATCGGCATGTCAGTAGTTACGACGTAGCTGAAGAACTGGGAATTGACCACAAAACAGTTTTGGCGCATTTGAAAAAAACTGGGTACACAAAAAAGCTCGACATTTGGGTACCTCACGAGCTCACTGAAAGAAACCTAATGAACCGTGTACTCATTTGTGATTCTTTATTACGACGTAATGAAACCGAACCATTTTTGAAGAAGCTGATAACTGGTGATGAAAAGTGGATCACGTACGACAAGAACGTGCGAAAAAGGTCGTGGTCAAAGGCCGGTCAGGCTTCACAGACTGTGGCGAAACCCGGGTTAACTCGCAACAAGGTGATGCTGTGTGTGTGGTGGGATTGGAAGGGCATTATTTATTATGAGCTGTTACCACCAGGCAGGACCATCGATTCTGAACTCTACTGCGAACAACTGATGAGATTAAAGCAAGAAGTTGAGAGAAAGTGGCCGGAATTAATCAACAGAAGGGGTGTGGTTTTTCATCATGATAACGCTAGACCTCACACATCTTTAGCCACTCAGCAAAAATTAAGAGAGTTTGGCTGGGAGGTGTTAATGCATCCGCCGTATAGTCCTGACCTTGCATCTTCAGATTTCCACCTGTTTCGGTCTCTTCAGAATTCTTTAGGCAGTGTCAGGTTAACATCACGAGAGGACTGCCAAAACCACTTGTCGCGGTATTTTGACCAGAAGTCCCAAAATTTCTATAGCAATGGGATCATGTCCCTACCTACAAGATGGCAAAAAGTTATCGAACAAAATGGTACCTACATACTTTAGTTAAATGTAAATAAACTATATTAAAAAATGTTTTGAATTTTCTTAAAAAATGCGAAGAAACTTTTTCCCCAACCTATTATACAGGGTGGCCCAAAATAACGTAGACAAATAATTGTTGAAATAATTTTGTTAACTTTAAACTCAAGTTAAATTAAATTATATATTATAAAAACACAGCTTATTTCTTACAAGAATCCCTATCATTCTTTAAAATAATCTCCTTTTGCACGAATATAGATAGTCAAACGTTTTCCGTACCTATATTTTACATATATTTTGAACCACTCGCGTGTAAGACTAGCCTTCAGGTCATCAACAGTTCTATGAGGCGTAATACAGGTCCTTGCCTCTAAGATGGACCATAAACTGTAATATATTGGATTTAAATCAGGCGAGTAGAGTGGCCATTCTTTTTAGGCTTATGAAATCAGGGAAATTGCTTTTGCACCACTGTTGAACACTTATGGCTCTGTGAGCTGGAGCAGTCTTGTTGGAATATCCATGGATAGTTACCAAAGTACTGTTGTGTCCAAGGAAGAACCACAGATTCAAGGATGTCTCGTCGATAAGTTCCTTGGTCAATTTTGATACCATTTTGAACAAAAACGAGGGGAATTTTGCCATTGGTGCAAATTGCACATCACTGTTTTCGCTTTTTGGCAACTTGGAATAACTGCAGTAGCTTCAGGACGAGTGCAAGACCAGATCCTGCCATTTTGGTGATTATTGGCTTGTTCTATCAAAAACAAATTTTCATTGAATAATACGATATTTTTCCAATTCGAACCAGCGGAGCGCTGTTTGAGCAAACGACATCTTTCAAGGCGAACTTTTTTGTCTTTCTCTGTAGGCAATTGGGCTCTTCTGAGTTTGTAAGGTATCAATTGAAGGTCATATTTCTCTGTACACTGCATGGTAGACCGACTTATCCCCAAGTTTCGCGACATTTTTCTTACCATGGTTGTGGGTTTCGGGCTAATCTTTGTTTAATAATGTGTTTATTCTTACAAGTTCGAACAGTCCGTCTACGTCCTCTCCTAGGAAAGTCATCGATATTGCCGAGCACAACATAGCATTTAATTGTCGAAGAAACTAGCTGACAACTAACACCAAGAATGTTTCCTATCTCAAACTGCCGTTTCCCACGCTCATACAATAAATTTATCGCTCCATGCTGCTCTAACATGGCGTGATAAATATATTTTAACAATTTTTAGCTAACAAATACTATTAAAATGGCGCCACTAAATGTGAAAACAAGAAACTTAAACAAAAGAGAACGCAATGCATTCCATTTTTGAGATAATAATTTTTTTTTATTTTTTCAACGTTATTGGCCACGGTGTACATATTATTAGAATGATATTTAAATTTCTTTTAATGGCTGTTGTGTGGATTATTAAAAAAGTTGGACGCGTATTTTTTTCTTTTTTACCTTAATCAAAAACTTGCGAAGATACATTTATTTGAAACTGGTGGGCCCGGCAGACTTTGTCCTGCCCGATTACAACGCCTCCTACCGGGTCCAGTTGTACGTATAAACCTTCCCTGTAGAGAAGATGTCACGTGACGTCATGCCTGTCCACATTTCGTAGCATGTTATGATTATGACGTAGCGAACCCTCATGCCTTGATTGAAACGAAATAATAACAATGAAACATGACATGAAACATTCACACATGTCCTCTATACTTACATTCTAACGCGACAAACGCTGATGTGACTTGGCTCTGATCTAATTGCAAGGATAAGTAAAATTATTATCGTCTTCAATTTAAATTATAAACGAAATTTTAAAACGTTCATTCTGAATATGGAATTTGAAGTAAAATTTTCAATTGGAGCTCTGAAGAGATACAGGTATCTTTATAGCTGCAACTCTCCGCCTTTTTCCAATACATAATAGGCACTTCATTAATTATGAGAGACGCCTGGGGGCTGCCAGGTTCGTGGAAGTGAAAGAATTCTCGACAAAAGCCTTTGACAAGCGCACTCAGTCAGGGCCGAACTCGGGGGAATGTATGGGGTATTTTTAGCATCTTCTGCGAAAAGATTTGAAATCTTGCTATTTTCCTTATTGATACACTCGCTATAGATACATCACATAGATACATCTGAGGAGCGTGGTGGCGCATTGGCTCGTGCTCTCAGCGAACGATTGCTAAGGTTAAGCAACGTTGGCTGTGGTCAGTCCTACGATAGGTGAACAAAATACGAAACATCTCGAGCTCCCCCGTGCTTCGGAAGGCACGTTAAACAGTGAGTGAGTCCTGCGCCTGATCTCGCCCCGGTCGTGTCGGCTAACCGTCCCATCGGACTGGGCGAGTGAAGGAACAGAGAGTGCACTTGCGTTTGCGCAGTCACTTCTGCACTATAATATCTCCTGCGCAGATGGCTAGTCTCTATTTAGATTGGCCACCGTGACCGAATATGAATTCAAATAGTTTCTGCTTTTTAGATTAAAAATACAAATAAATGTTATGACCATTTTACTAACCAAACATTCCGGAAGCAAATTTGAAAATTAGTAGATCGCATTAAATACCCGCATATTTTTTTAAAGTCAGTACTAGAAGATGTTTTTGTGATCCACAAAAGCCATGCCAATATAGAGAAGCTCTATGTAGAGAGCCACTGATATGTGATCGCACGAGGCTCTAACGTACGTACGTCCGAGTGTTTCGCGCACACTAGTGGTATCTATTTCAACCACTCCAATTTGCGTTAGTTTTCCGTAGTTTATTTTGTTGGTGTGCCTAGTATTAAAAGCTCTTTCAAATCTATTCGGATTGATTTATTTTTTACAAGCTTTTTTTTTATTTATTACTAGCTGTGCCCGCGACTTCGTCCGCGTGGAATAGTAACTTCTGTTGAAGTTGATAAAAAGAAGCCTATGTTATACCTTATATAATTAGCTATCTATTAGTGAAAGTCCCGTCGAAATCGGTCCAGCCTTTCCGGAGATTAGCGGAAACAAACAAACAGACAAACAAAAATTTGTTAAATTGTGTTTTTGTTATTGGTACCCGCTATACATTCATACCCATTTAGTAAAAACTTGTTATTTTGACATTACAAACAGACGCTTCAATTTTATTTATTTGTATAGATTTATTTCACCTGTCCGGTGTTTGTAATGAAATCTTGCATGTTAAATTTGACCCATTTCCCGGTTTCCGATTGAGCTGAAATTTTGCATGCATATGTATATCGCGTGACAATGCAATATTATGATAACATGGAGCTGATCTAATGCTGGAGCTGGAAGGTGGCCATAGGAACTCCGCAATAAAATGACACAACCCCATCGAGTTTGGGCTTGTTTGATTCGTATTGACGAGTACTTACCTAGCAAAAAGCTTGTATTTAAAAAAGTTTTTTTGTTATAATTTTACTTGTTAGTGATTGGAACGAGTTTTCAAAATAAATTGATTAGGTATACTTGAAATCAAAGATTTCGATGTTAAGTACCGCCTCCGTGGTCTAGAGAGGTCGAGACCATCTCCATTGGGACAGAAGTTTTTCTGCTTAGTTCTATTGGGGGTAGGGCTTCCGAGTCCGCAAGACAGGCTACTTCTATCTAACCTTAGTTTGTCGGCATTATAACAATGGTTAGTATAACATTGTTGTGTCCAATCCAGCTTCCCTGCCCCCGTAGCATGAACTCTGAAGCACGATATGATAAAACAATAAATCGATATGAACTGTCAAAATATGTTGCGTAATGCGTATAATAGGTTTCTTTCTTGAAAATTTATCGACATATATTTATAATACCCGACATATACTTTAAAATAACAATACCAATATCCAAAACACTCAAAACCTCAAGAAAGCTGAAAAATCCAACTTCTTTAACAGTTCATATCGATATATCGTTTTATCATATCCTGTTTCGGTGGTCATGCTTGGGGGGCTGCTGTTGTACATTACGATATAAGTGCGGTATGTTGGTTACAACTTACGTGGCGGAGTTACAACCCGAGCAGAAGGCGAGGGCGTAATAGAGCCTAGTGTGTATAATCAATATACGCACGTATATCGTGCGACCTTTTTCAACACACTTGTGAAGAAAAATTCTTAATAAACTGAATTTTTGGCATAAATAACACAAATCATTGTCAGTTTGTAGAGAAAACTAAATAATGTCATGAAAATAATCGTTTCAAAAATCATGTAGTTCGTTGATGTCTTTTATATTACCTCTAGCTTTTAAAAAATATAGTACATTACTGGCGCGGCCGGCAAGTGCAGCATTGCTGGACTCTGTGATGCGTGCCCCGGCTATAATACACGCGTGTTTTATGAGCTGCTTAATGTATCTAAAACCGGTAAAATTAGATCCACTTTACGAGCAAGTGTGTTGAAAAAATGATTACGCGACACGACAAGTTACCAGAGGTAGGGTCTTTACCAAAGTCGTCTGCATAGGTACCTCTTATCTTACCTATTACCTATTTCTGCCGCCAAGCAGTCCTGTATTCTATATTTAGCGTTAAGGGTATTTATAAACCTCCTATAACTAATTGGGTCGCAATTTTTTAATCCACGTATAGTGACAACGCGAATAAAGGAGCCGTGAATAAGGAGCTTTTTCTGTACGTCGGTAATTTCCATCGCAGGTGTCCGTAAAAGACGTATTCAAAGTCAAACATCCCACGTTCATATTCTAAGACCGAGCTATATCTGTAATATAAAACATTTTTATCGGGTCTAAATAAGGTTAAATCCAAATGACAAGATCCTTCCATTAAAGGACCCATTCGATCAATCATTCGTTCTATTACCTCTGAAGATGTCCAATCATTCAATTCACGTACCTATATTGTCTGCGATATTTTATTCCTAGTGTTTACGGACCTTTTATATTCAGCGGAGAACAATATTTGGATTTCCACTTAAATGTGATGTACGACGCATTTTCTTCATGAAGACGTACTCTGAATACAGGACCGGTTTTTTCTTTACTTTGTTATTGCTTGCTCTCCTATCACAGTTGGCATGCGGATAGAATATGAATAAATTTTGTGAGAAGACAAACATTTTTGTATTAGAACAACTGAAACTGAAGGAGAATTGTATATAAATATTTTGAATAGAAAAAATAACAGCACGTACTCTAGCTAGAGGATCCTATTTGCTTTCATTTGGGATTGACGGCATTTTCATTACTAGGGACCCGCCCGAGGTCGATTTTTTATGAAAAAGTACTACCCGTGCGTAAAGCGCTTATATCACAAGGAAAAATGTGGCTTTGTGAAAGAGTTTGACTCGGTTTAGTTGTTTTTAAACAGCAAATGTATGTAGGTTTGATAATCGACAACAGATTCTGTTGGGAACCACACAATCATAACGTGTGTGCTAAGCTAAGGCCCATTTCCAGTAGACTTACTATATTGGTTTTCCATTTCCAATATAAATTGCTGAACTTTAATGCTGCTATACCTAAATATAAGTTTAAAGAGTATTCTCTACATAGTCAACTAATACCATAATAATTTCAATGTTAAGCTAACCACAATTGTTACAAATAAAAATAAAATATACAGATAAACCTTCAAAGGTTTTCGAAGTAGGATTTTTTCCTGGAAATTTCCAGTTATTTTTTTTAATTATTTAGCATTTTTAAAGAAAAAGCAAATCACATTATAAAAAAAGTTTCAGAGATTACTTCCTACAAGTTCCTTATAATATTAGTGTAGACAAAGGAAATGGAATGGGTCCAAGGAACTTTAATACTACGTGAAATTCCTTAGACGCTATTACAGATGGCAGACTCTCACAAATGAGTCTTTGGCATACTTCGATAGCTATGAAACACAATATTTGAATCTTGTACTGACCAGAAATGACATTCTGTATCTTACGTCATCCAAGTTTTGTTATGGACGCGTTCGCAAGCGTCCAAGACTACATTAGACAATGCTAAGTTGTCTCCAGCACAGAAGTTTATTCAAGAAGAAACTATCTTTACAGGAAAACAGTTAAATGTTCTAAATGGAAAATGCTCAAACTATAACTCAACTGTATGTTGCATCCTATTCGCTAGAAATACAGTATTACCCAGTACTTGGACGACTTTCAGAAAATTTTAACCTACGAAAGGAACAGATTTATCGACATCTATTCTACAATTAATAAAGTCATTGTGTCTGATCTGACCATTGACCGTCAAACATTCCCTTTGATGGGCTACGTTCTCTAGAGTTCTAGAGTATTATCACTAGCTTCTAAAAGGTGTTGAAGTGTTAAGAGGATTGTGAGGCTGTAAATTTTAATACAAAAAGCGATAACGCTTTTCTCCCACAAAACATAGTCCAATTTTCATAATTTTTGGAAATGTTGTAGATATAATGAAGATCTAGGTTTGTACGTTTTGATTTTGAAGAAATATTGCTCAGAATATAAATTATTAGCATCTAAATATCTATATTTTAGACTTAAAAACCACCTTGAGCATTTTTATCTTTTTTTGACTAAATTTTACTGAATTACGAAAAAAGCAAAACGTACAAACATCGTTTAAGGTATACTGAATAGAATGAGACCAAAAGTGTCTAATTTCGTAAAGGTTTAGGGGGGTAAAACAGTTATCGCCCGAAACAATATTTCAAACAGGAATTGTAGGCAATTTCGACCAGTTCTTGCAACTCTCTCTATCGCACGATACGGGTCGGGGGCAGGGGTATAATGGGGCATAATCTACTAGTGATGTGGCATAATGTTATCGTAGTTATTGTCGACTAGGGAGGAGAAAGTAATATCGATATATCGATCAATACTGAAAGGTATTACTCAAGTCTACACAAATACCTTCTACATCAAAAAGTAAATGTCTTTTCGAATACGTTTATTGATTTTAGTGTTTTATTTTAAGGATCTTATTTCAATACAAACCTTATTTAAGGGTAAGCAGCCTGTAGCCTGTTAACTAACTGTAAATTCCCAAAATCAAATAAGAAAATAAATTGTAAGTAAGTATGTAGTTGTTTGATAACCGACTTCGAAAAAAGGAGGTTACTCAATTCGACCGTATACCTATGCTTTTTTTTATGTTTGTTCGCGGATACCTTCGTCGTTTATGAACCGATTTTGATTATTCTTTTTGTATTCGATAGGATACTCCAAGGCTGGTCCCATGGTCATCAAAGTTAGGATCTGATAATGGGATCCCATAAAAATCGAAAAAAACCATTAAATTTTTACGTGTGTCCAACGTGTTTTGTATATATGTTACGCGATTACTCCGCCAATTGTTAACCGATTTTCAAATTTATTTTTGTATTCGATAGAGTATGGTGATGATGGGATCCCATGAAAATCGAGGGAAACCCTAATTTAATACTAGGGTATTATATTAGGGTTTCTTTCACTAAAAAGACTTCATTCACTAAAAAGTTAAAAATAAAAAATATTTTCCAAAAAATAAAAACCGACTTCAAAAACACTGAAAAGTTACCGGCACCGACTTCAATATAAAAGTGTGATGTTGTCTGTACCTATTCTTATAATTATTTTTAATTTTTCAGTGTTTTTGAAGTCGGTTTTTATTTTTTATAATAGATATGTGCCACAAAGACACAGTCAAAAGAAATTCGTTTTTTGTTTCTTGTGATAGGTATTTGTTATGCATTGTATGTTCGTTATCGTATTCTAAATTGCTCACAAACTATTTTTCGTATAACCAAGTTGGAGCAGCTAAAAAACGTGTAACAAACTATATGCAAGTAGCGTTATTTTTAATATTATTTTTTTTTACTCGCGTTATGCAATCTACGAATGTATAACAAATACAAACGACAAAGTAAATAATATATGTAGGTTAGGCAGGGTAGGCATATATTTGGAGAAGGCACCCTTCGTACGGTTTTGACGTTTTTTTTTTTTCATTTTAACAATATAATTTAAAGCACCTGATTACATATAATCCTACTAATAGGTTTTTTTTTTCATACGACAGGGAAGCTCTTGGCCTTATATCGGAACACAGCAATGCTATTAACATGTTATTATGGCGACAAACTTAGGTAAGACGGTGGTAGCTAGCCAGGTGGGCTTAGAAGCCCTACCACCAACCAAACCGATCAGAAAAGCTTCTGTCCCCAATGGGAATCGAACCCGGACCTCCCGATCAATACCCGGTGGCCTCAACCACTAGACCACGGAGGTGGAAAAAAATAAATTCTAAAACTATTAGTATAACTAGTTATTTACTTAATAAAACGCCTGCGTTTTTTAATTGTGGATGTCAGTCCAGTCTACTTTTTTAATGTCATCTAGCCACCTTTTCCTTTGGTATTCCGGGCTTTTCGAGGATTTTTGGGTTTGAGGATCAATTATGGAAACTCATAGAGGGATCAGTCACAGAGCCCTGTTGTTAACCCTGATTCCACCGACGCACATTATTTTTGTTTTGCTGCTGACTAATTTCAAAGATGGATGGAGATGGAGCTAGTTGCAGATGTTACGTTTGGCTTATTAATAAAGAAATTGAGGTGAACATCACCAACAAAAATAATCATATAATTATTAAAAAATATTATTCATCATCTAAGCCTTTTCTTCTACCATGGCGGTATAGGCCTCCTTCAACTTTCTCCATTCCGTTCTATTTTGAGCTACTCTAATCCAGTTTGTGCCCACCATCTTGACGATGTCGTCCTTCTACCGCATCTGTGGTCTCCCGTTGGGTCTTTTACGGTTCCATGGCCTCCACTCTAAGATAGTTCTGCACCACGAGTCCGGCTTTCTGGCTATATGTCCAGCCCATTGCCACTTGAGCTTTGCTACGTGGTGTGTAATGTCCGAGACCTGACGCCGTTTTCGGAACCAACTATTCGTTTTCGTGTCCCGGAGTGTTACTCCTACCAATTTTCTTACCATTGCTCTTTGTGCCACCTCTAGTTTGTGGACGATGGCCTTAGTTGTTATCCATATCTCGGCTCCATAAGTAAGCACTGGTAGGACACACTAGTTGAAGATCCGCGCTTTCTGTTTTATGCTAATGCTCATATTAAAAGCAAAGCCAAGTTCTGCAAAAGCTGCCCAGCCCAATCAAAAAAATATTATTATTATTTATTATTACTTTTTATTTTTGTATCCCTGTTCCTATTTAGTTTGTATGTAAAAGTATTATTATATGTTTAATGTTTTATTTTCAGAAAAGATTCACATCTCAAATGCAAGTTATTTTAATTCAGTATAACACTCATCTTAAAAAATTGCATTTTCCTTAGACAGGTAAATATAGGATACATACTTTCCTGACAAAAAGTCCTCACCCTCAATCCTATAAGTTACCTATAGGGATACCAAATAAGTGCCTTCACAATAAATTTCAATACAGAAATAATTTACGAAATGTAAATAAATTCTGTATTCCGAACCTCATCTACTAAAATATTATGAAGAAAGAAGATTAAGTACGTTTGTAATTTTGTTTGTAATGAATAAACTCAAGCACTACCAGACTGATTTTAAAAATTCTTTGGCTAATAGAATGCTACATTATCACTGAGTAATATAGGCTATAAAATTATTTTTCTGTGTGAAAACATAACATTCCCAGACGAAAAATGAAAGTAACGATGGCGAAGTTGCGAGCGGAAAGGGAGTCAGAAATATAAGCAACGCAAAACATTACGAACGATAGAATAATAATTTCGAGCTCTCGCGCCGGCCGCAGCCGCCGAGTATCGTGGCCGAGTCGCGCGCTGCTGTGTCGTAGTGTGCGTGAAAATTTGCGCATGTTGTATTTGTGGTGTAAACGCCAGACCGGAGGCCGAGCGATGTGAAACAGATAGCATTTTAGAAAATACCTACTCGCGCCGCGCACGATTACTTCACAATCCTCTTAAATTGAAATTTAGAACAAGGTATACTTAGACTCGTCACTAAAGTCTATTCAAGTTAAGAAGGTTGCCGTGACAGGTCGATGATTTCCGTTTCATGCATACTAGTTTTTATTATTAAAAATACTATGTTTTAAAACATATAACATCTCTTTAGGTTAGTTTTATCAAAAATGCAATAATTAATTCCACGTTAAATAGAAACAAGAATATCAGTCCAGTAAAATATAATTTATAAATGATTATATTTTACTGGACTGATATTCTTGTTTCTACGGGTCACGGGAACATTCTTATCTTGAGTAGACTATAGTATTCAAGAATCAGCCTAACTTTAAACTGCATGTTATACGATAGATCTAATTGGTACGATTTTCGCAATTTATTCTGGTAATATTCGCAACATAGCAATAACAGTCTCGTGGTAATGAAATTGCTTAACGCCAAACCATAGGACTATTGTAGTTAAAGTATGTGTACTTATAGGGTTCTTTTTGTTATAACTTCTACTAATGGCTTTTTAAAATAGGCCAATTGCGCTTGATATAGGTACAACATTTTGAACACTTTTGAACACATCCTGCATTTTCAAACATGCACTCTAAACACATTTTTGGTATTGCTTGCATAATTTATTAATGTTGACATCTCAAAAATTCATTTTTTTTATTTCTTGTCTCTGTTTCAATTTACAAAGTACTTGTATATTAAGGTACGAGCCGTTGCGTAAAAAGTAAGCAAATCGGAAATCAGCCACGTCAAATAAGTGAGAAACCTTTCTTAAACGTGATAAAACATAGTTGAAATCTCTATGGGTACGAGTGTAACTTAAATTTTCCCGCCAATATCATAATTGAATTCGAATTCCGAAATTGTTAAACCGAACAAAAAGCCTCGTCGTTATCTCCAGAGGATTCCGTTTCGAAAGAAATGAATTGGAGAAACAATAGCGCGAGAGATAGGAAACAAACGCACGCCAGTGAAGATAAATTACAACCTTTATATTGGAGGTGTCCCTCGGCCGCTGCAGGTGAAGAATGGTCGTCATAAATCATAAATTGTTCCTATACCAGTCGATGTAATGCGCAAATTTGTGGCGCTATCGAAGTAATCGTACTTTTCGATTCGGACTCGTTCATCGTGGTCCATTGCTGCGGAGGAATGTCACACCCTTCCTTATAAATAGCTTACACAAAAATTGCCTCCTTCGCTGCAGCGATGGCATCTCTCCCCCTCTTACCTTCGAAGAGTTACTGCCAAAAATGTACCAATAAATTAAGTGGAACCATGAGAATCGAGCGGCAAATGTAATCTAAGATGAACACCACTTTAATAGGCAAGAAGACTATTTTTTTTATATTCGACATGTATGTTATTAAAAAATAATGGACACATGTTTTTTTGAAATTTCGCATGACACATGGATTTGAAATTTCGCATGACGTCTAAGAAAATAGTACTACATGGAGAAAAAATTAAAACAAATATAGTATGTTCAAAATCGAAACATAATTTATAAATAATTTTTTTTCAGTTTTGCTATTTAGTAATTAAAATTTCCTTCTTAAGAATAAAAATTAGCTCAGTGGCTTAGGTATGAAAGCGTAACCATCAAACTCACTTTCGCATTTATTAATATTAGTATGATGATATGATTTACGCTTTCAATTGTACGTATATTCGACGCTTAGAAGTAATGAAGGTTTTGGTGCAACCGGCTGTTAAATTACATTTTTAACGGAAGGAGACTCTGTGCCAGGGTCGTCTGCTTGGGTACCTCTGTCTTACTTATTTCTGCCGCAAAGCAGCTATGCTTGCATTACTGTGTTCGTGTTTGAAGGGTAAGATATGGGAATGAAATTACTGGGTACCGTGACTTTACATCTTATTTCACAAGTTGGCAACGTATACCGTGGTTCTTGTGGGGGGGTTGCAGATTCGCTGCGAATTTCACAGGAGCCACATGTACTATAGGTGACTGTTACCACTTACCATCAGGTGGGCAGTAAATTATTTGCCAACTTAGCTGTAAAAAATAATTAGACAGGACATCAGTTAGATAGCCTGCGTCCCACACCGCCTACCAATCATTTATTGCTCACCCAATAAGACAACCAATAAAACAGGTGCAATATCAGGATGGACTGAACTCGAACGGAACTGACTTTTATTAGCCGTGTTCCGAATTACAAAGCGTGCGCTATAAAAAACCTTTTCGTTCAATAGCATTAGGGTCGCTGGAGAAACATCCTCCCCGTGAAGTAGCTGTCCCTGTATTTCACTGTTACGTTAAATTAATTGTTTGCGTCTGAAAATAAAAATAATCATCCCGGGGGTGGGCGGGCGCCTGGAATTTTGATGAGACGTCGGGTCAGAGTAATATTTATCGGAAGGAAGACAAATTTTATCACTGAAGCAAATTTAATATTTTAATATACTTTTTATGTAATGAGTAAATGCGGGTTTTCGTATACAACGTAAAGAGCTCTTAAGAAATGATCTCAATATAATGTTTTTTTTCTTTTGGAAATCCGACGAACTTTTTTAGATTATTAATATAATCAGTTTTAATCACATTGATCTTCTAGGCCTAACTTATATTCAAAACCTAAAATTGAACCTTCGAGACGGCAAAATCTATAATATACTAATATTATAAAGAGGAAAGGATTGTTTGTTTGTTTGTATTGAATAGGCTTCGAAACTACTGAACCGATTTTGATGAAAGTTGGTATAGGGATAGTTCGAGACCAGGGGAAGGACATAGGGCAATTTTCCTACGGGAAAAGTTAGTTATAATGTAAACAAAGTTGCATACGGTCAGCTAGTATATCTATAAAAAACATCTTGAGTTTTTTAATATGTTTTGACGTCTCGTCGTAATACCAGCGCTTCTGTGGATGCCACAAAAAATATCTAGCAGAGAGGACTACGTTCGTTTACTAAATTAATATTTTTATAACTTTTTAAATCGGTATGTATTGTTATTATAAAAAAATATCAGTAAAGTTCGAATAAACGTTATTTATTGAATACATTAACTGAATGAAAGAAGAAATAGGTATATAAAAAATTTACAAAATGAAAAGAGAGAGATATATAAAATTGTGTTGTGCGAAACCAAACGAATTACAGCACTGATAGTAAGTAATGGTTTATCCTTAAAAGATAGATATTCTTACGCGACTTATATCTTTAGAGTTCCGTACATTGATTTACTACCAAACGTTTGGTAGTAAATCAATGGTTCCGTACCTCAAATGGAAGAAACGGCACCCTTATAGGATTACTTTGTTGACCGTCCGTTCGTTTATCTGGAACGCGTGGAGATACCAAGCTGACATTTATATCAAACTAGCTGTGCCCGCGAACTATGTTCTTATAAAAGACTTCAACGCGTTATTAGAAAGATCTTCTATTTTTTTTCCGTTTTAGCAACATTTTTCATTGATTCTCCTCTCCTATTGGTAGTAGCGTGATATTACATAGCCTAAAACCTTCATTGATAAATGAACTATCCATCACAAAAATAATATTTCAATTCGGACCAGTAGTTCCAGAGATTAGCGCGCTCAACCAAACAAACAAACAACCAAACAAACAAACAATCAAACAAACTCCTCAGCTTCATAGTCCGACATAACCTGTTCGGCCGGCCGTTCAGGTATCCATGAGGACTCTCTGCCTCCACTCCTCATAGTGGTTGGCAAACTGTGTGTACCGAAAAAAAAGAGAAGTGCAGCGACTGCCTTCTCTTTTACCAGCATAGCGCTATCTCTGTTATCGGCCGGCGCCGATGAAGGGAACGCGCGTGCCCTTGTTTAAGTGTCAGTGATGTCTACAACGAAGTGCGGGGTGGGGTGAGGTATTTGAAATGAGTGCGGGGAGGTGAGTGGCCGTTGTGTACGTAGTACTATTATATCTTCTGTGCCTAACGGATACTCCCCGTTGACCTAGCATCATGTTTTTTGCAAGAAGCAAGGTCTTATAGCACATGCTGAGGAAAAAATCTGAAAACCGTAAAAATAAACATAGTTATGTAGCCCGAGATGAATTTTTTTCATTATTGATTTTTTTCTTTTTTAAATTTATTTTGCATTTTTAAAGAATGTTCTCTGTAAAAAATACTTAGAAACTTATATACTTAGATACAGTTTGTACGGAACCCTTGGTGCGCGAGTCCAACTCGGCTACTTTTTTTTAAATCGACTTTATTTTCTTTCTTACTCCGTCACATAAAAGGTATCTATTGTCACTACAGTAGTACCTCGGCATTACCCGAGGAACCTTCTCACAACATAATTCCGGGGAATAAAATTGAAAACATACCAGTATTGGTATCTTCAACTTATATTATTTTGAAAAAAAAATATTAGATTTTTACATTTTTTACTTTCTCCATTGGGAAAATACCATATTCAGGAATAACATAATTCCTTTGTCCTGAAATTCGCAAGCTAGTTACGAATTAGGTGTGAATGTTATGATCCATCACACCGAATTAATATTTATATTTTTAACAATCGAAAAGGAAACAGACTAGGAAGCATCTCTGCAAGGCCAGTAAAGCGTGTTTTTATAGAAACAAATATAAATACTTATTTTATATAGATATAGGTAACCATGTTTGTGTATGTTTAGCTACGAGTATTGAGTATGTAGTGTTTTAATGTTACCATTTCGGGTTTTATTATGCGCTTTTAGATTTCCCGCAATTACTATATTTCCGACACAGCCACATTTTGACTGTAAGAAATCTGCGTTAGAGATAAGTCAACCTATGTGTGCACCAAACTTTTTTAAGGTAACAAAGTAAGCACGGTCATTTTACAAAAAATACACTTGTCTTGTAATGATGCTTTATACATATTATTTTTGTTACATTTTATTAAACGGGGTGGTTGTTGCGCAACTTTACACAGTCGCCAGACAAACTAAAAGAACGGATATTTTCCAAGAAGGCGTTTGCGGTGAATTTGTGAGATCTCCAGTAGAATATTTCAATTCCCTACGGCGTAATACAAAATAAAGCTTAGGGCACACCAGACGATACTGAATAATCATTAATTATAGATCGAAGCATAGGAATGGGAAAAAATTATAATCTTGTATACAGGGTTAATTTTGAGGTACCGGCAACCTCGCAGGATTAGATAAGCGCAGGTCGTGACATTGATAAGTCTAAGTCTGTTTCATTTATAAACGACGACAGAAGACAACGCTACGCTCGCGCGCTGTGCGCGTAGAGTGACAAACGTTCTAGAGGTATATTAAATGAAGATTTATTTTTGTATGAAAGTAAAATCTAACGAATTATCAAAATTCGTAGAACAAACGTTGTAGTTAATGATGCTAGCTATCTAATCCTGCGAGGTTGCCGGTACCTCAAAATTTACCCTGTATACGTCGCAGCGATATAGTAAAGCACGCCGTATTACAAGTAGGCGCGCCGGATTGAAAGGCGTCACTGTAATGTAATGCGGCTACCTCACGTTCAGCCGGATTGTGGTGGTGATAAATGTTCTACAAAGCGGCGTCCAACGTTTAGCTTTATCGTCAGCAAGAACCAGTGTAGGGTGACTATAAATTATATAGAACAGAACCAAGAAAAATATTTAGTATGGTAACAATAATACCAACATTTTTGTGTCCTTTTGTTCTTTGATAGTTTAATTTATTTAGTCATTATTTTAGAGACCTTGCATTTACGTTTCGACTTGTCGTAAATACAATGTAGTCAAGTTTCAGTTATTTTCTCCAGTTTGGGATTCAAAATTGAGAGACATCATAATTGGTACCCGTTTTCATACCTTTTATTAAAGTTAGAAATAACTCTATTAATTTAACACAGTTACAAAAATAAAAACGTATGACCTGTTTCTATACATGTCATTATTCACGTAAACATATTAAATACATATTTTTAATATGTATATTTATATAATATACAAGGACTTAGCTATTAAAATAAACATTCTAGATTCTGTGAAGTGTTCGAAACGTCGAATAAGATCAAATAAAGGTACTTGAGTTAAATCAGAAAGTTTCATTTAAAGGTATTGTAGCCGTGTAAACAAATGACTGTATTATATATCCTCACTATGTTTTGTCAAAGTATTACATAAGCGAAAGAAAGTAATAGAATTATTTATTCCTCCAAAACCCGGTGCATCCCCAGCTTTTAAAGTTCTGAGGGGAATCTTTTATGAGAGGTCACGTCTGAGGCGCCCGGAACGAGGCAAAGGTGAGCTGATATCAACCTTAATACTTAGTAGTATTTAGCCCTTACACTATTTATTGAAACTGGTTGATTCCCAGGATTTCTCTCGCACGGTTAATAGAAATATAACTGAATTACTCAACTAAAAAACCGACCAACCGGGTGTCGGACCACGAGCAATATAGGGTTTCCGTAGTCCGTACTGGCGTATTATTATTAAGACTGTTATGGTTTTATTTTTCTATAATTTCACATGATACGTTAAAAATCTAATTTGCTACCTATTTTACTTAATATTTAATTGAAAAATCAAGACCTAGGGTTAAGAACTTTAATAAGAAAGGACAAGTTTCTCCTGCCTAAAATTAATAACCTATATGGATGTAGAATGTTAAGCTATCTTGTCCCTAAGTACATTAACGATCTTTCAGATGAACTTCAAAACCTGTATAAAGAGGGGGGGGCAAGTACAAAAATAAAATTAAAAGGGAACTGCTAAATAATAAGGAGCTAAGTAAATACGTGTAATTATTTTTAAGAGTGTCTCGCTGTTCTCAGATAAGCCCTGGAGGCTTCAGAGTAACAGCGTTATTAGTGTAATTTTTCATGTAAATCATAGACATGATGATGATACTATGATATACATGAAAATTTTGGGTTGAATGACATTACGGGTAAACACAATTCAATAATTAGTTTTAGATAACGATAAAATATTTATTGGTTATTATGAAACACCGTGTATACTCGCAATGTATTGAATAATAAATAAAAAAAAACAACTTTATCAAACTAATTTTCAATTGAATTTATACGAAGCTTTCTATCCAGTCATATTTGAATTAAGAGTATTTTGATAATAATTTCATACCTGAATTATACCCATAGCAATGTGTATTCATGTAAAGAAAACCATTTGAAATAATTTCAATTCACTTTCTGCCGAAGTATTGCTTACCTATGCCGACATCAAAACGTTTTTGAGCGACCCCGGTTTAATGTCACAGAGCCAGTAGCTACCTGGCTAATGACAATTAATAATTCAACGTTCAAACGAGAATGTTGAATTACGAGTATACTACATCACAGTTCAAATTACACGCTCAAGTGGTATACATACAATTGCGAATATACAAAAAGTTGCTTTGACAGGCCGACTTGACTCTTACGCCCGGAGCGTAAGGGCGATCAAATGCTCGACTGTGTGCGATACGGACGCCAGTACTGCGACCTTTTCCAGCTGTAAAAAACGAGATCTCAAGCACAAAGGTCACCGATACAAAAGGTGGCCAATAAATAAATTAGGCCCGGTGAACACACTAATTGCATTGGGGAGTTGAAAGCGAAAATTTCGCTAAGCCGCGAGCACACGTTTCAATATAAAATTTATGTAAAAAAAGAGATTACGATATAGACGTAATATTTTTTTAAAATCCTGACCTGACCACAGTTGCTAACCAAAACTGTCATTTTTGAAAGAAACTTAACTTCCATTAGAGAGCTATTATGAACGCCGCCGTAACACATATAATCACAATACACGGTTATTTTTTTATCACCCTGGAAAATTTTAGGGACGCTTCAGGACACATCCAATATTATATAAAAAATTAAAAAAATAAAATAAAAAATTTTAAAAAAATATAATAAAAATAAAAAATCTCTAAAAATGCTGCTCTCAACTAGTGCAGCAGTTTTTGTATTTTTTTAAAAATTAATATAAAATTAAGGTGGGCGGTTATTTTTTTTATTTATATTTAAATCATTCTAATACCATGTCGTGAAGCGTCCCTTAAATTTTCCAGGGTGATAAAAAAATAACCGTGTATAATCACAGGTGTAGAGTCAACTTTTTTTTTTCATTCCTACTTGTATTTGCAGACATCTTGAATATATTCAGGATGTATGCAAGGTTAATATGATTTCTTAAAATTAGATTGTTTTGCTTTGTTTTGACGTCAATAAGTGCCTGTAAAGGCCTATGTTGAATAAAGATTTTATGAATTTGAATTTGAACTAAACTAGTATATAATGGATACAAAGTTTCTTTCAAAAGGGTCAGGGCCTCAGGGGGGTTATTGTCTAAGAAAAATTCTATCGCGTTTGCTTACAATTTGACGGTCGTAGTCCATCCATTACTCCTTTATAAAAGGAAGTCGGCACAGAGTCTTATGTTCACGGCGCAATGGTTGTCAAATTATAAGCGATCGTGATAGATTTTCTCTTAGACAACAATAATGCACCAGTTCTAGTTACCAACCGTAGTTCGTAAATACGCCTGCAGTGGGAGACACAATACTAGAGTCGTCTGCGCTGGTAGCTCTATCTTATCTATGCATCTGATAATAACACACGTTGGCAATGATTGGGATGCTTGGGGTCAATTGGTGAACATGCATAAAAACGTCGAACATAGAACTAGTGACGCAACGAAAACGAATATTCGCCGAATAGTAATTATATTTACGGAATATACGAATTCGCCGAATATCATCATGAATATTAAAAACTAGCTTTTACCCGCGACTTCGTCGGCGTGGAAATTCTTCTTTATTGATTCCCTTTACAAATCGAATACGAGTAAACCGCATTTGATTGATATTTTTAACAACTTTTACTTAGTTTTTCGAATGACGTTGGTATCCTGTTTAAAAATACCTTTTTAATCCCTGACATTATACCACCACAATCCCCTCATTCACTCACGCATGATTACACGTTTACGTCTTCCTATGGAAGTTAAATCCCATTTCCGCTTCCACACATGAAATGTATATATGAAAAACAATATAACCCAAATAGGGAAACAAACCACCTCGTCTTTGCAATATAAAGCTTTAAGTATAGCCGGATGGTGAAATTCAGAGAAAGCAATGTCATGCTAATGGCTCTATTCAGCCGAACACGTCCACGGGAAGACAGCCTCCGCTTGCCTGTTAACGAGGGCTGTCTACTTTTACTTTTGTTTTTCAAATTAGTTCACTGTATGTAGACCCTAATCATTGAAACATCGCAATAGAGAAGATATTTTTAATGTCTGTATTGTAGGTTTTTTAAAAAATATTAGACATGCATTTTTATTTCTTTTTTCAATCAAAAACTTTTGAAGATATATTGATTTCAAATGTCGCATGACGTCATAATTATGTGGGTAAATTTTGTACTTGTAACGTATCGAGCTTTTTATCGCTTAATCACAGTAATTTTTGTTTTTTAACAGAGTAAGAAATACGTCGTGTCTGATATTTTTTTATAATCTAACGCGGCAGACTAATTACCTTTAGAATTTTCATACTAAGTTCACGGACTATTTCAATTATTCTTGTTAATGAGTTGCCTATATTGTTATAATAAAAGTATTGATTGTGTTCATCTACGACCACTCTACAGAGAAGGTGCAAAAGGAGCCCTAACAAAGAGGGTTGTCAAATGTATCTCAGAAATCTTTAACCCTAAACTTAAGTTATCTTTTCATTAAAGCTCTTAGGGGCTATTAATAGGCGGCGATCGTTCGTTATTGAAAGAAATTCTTTTTCCAAGCGATTGTTCGTTTCGCGACATCGAGGCAATGTGTCAATAAATCACTCTGGTGGTTTGGCAAAGAGTCACCGTTTAAAATGATCGATAGCAATTTACATCAATTTTCAATATTACACAACAAGGGGACATAATGGGTTGAGCGTTCATACGCGCAGTAAATGATAGCGGTGGCTTCGCGAGCTGGATTTTTTTTTATTTCTATTAGTCGTAACCTAAACTAACCTTTTTTTTTTTTTTTTTCTCGGGGGGAAATGCGTAACCGCACCGTACCCGCCGTTGGCTACACGGCGAGCGTGTGTGGGGCTCTCCGGGCAGAGTGCCAGGCCTACCCACTAAAACCCCCCGGTGTTCTCCCTGCCCTTTTGGGCGCGCTAGGTAAGGTCCACACTGCGACTCCACTACCCACGCGCCCGGGCAAGCCCGACCAACCGGTCGGGCTATCGCCAAGGGGGGATTGCCCGAGAACACCAGGGCAATCCCCAGACGGAGGGCCTTACGGCGGCGTGCACGGGGCCAACCGTGCACGCAAGCCTCCACGGCAGGGTCACTAGACGGGCATCGCTTGTGCGAATGCCCGTCTTCGCCTGCCTATCCGTCTGCGCCGGATGGGAGCGGCTTGAGGATCTGCCTCCCGCTCCCTCTCCGCGGCCTCCTTCTGCGAGATGACGTCCTCGCAGAAGGAGGCGACAGCCCCCCATTCCGCCTCGCCGCGGAGCATGGCCACGACCATGCTCGGCAGCGAGAGATTTCCACCTCCCAGCGCAGCGTTGAGTTCGCTGCGCTGGCGTCGCCAAGCCGGGCACACTAATAGTGTGTGCTCGGCAGTGTCGTCGGGAGCGTCGCAGTGATGACACTGCGGCGTTTCCTCCCGACGCGCGACCCGGTGCAGGTAGTGACCGAAGCAGCCATGCCCGGTCAGTACCTGCACCATGCGGAATGTGAGGCTGCCCTGCCGGCGCCCAACCCACTCCTCCAACACCGGACGAATCGCCTCGATCGTCCGGTGGCCGGCAGCTGGGGAGGCGAGTGCCTCACCCCACTGGCGCAGAGCCTCCCTCTGCGCCAGGGTACGAAGCCGCTCCACCTCCTGTGGAGCGGATCGTCCCCCCCGTTCTCGAACAGCAACCCGATGCCGATACACCTCCGAATGGACGCGTGCATCGACATCCCACGGCGTTTGGCCCGCAAGAACGCAGGCCGCGCCGTGGCTGACCGTGCGATAAGCTCGCACGGCCCGGGCCGCTATGACCCTCTGCGGACGTCGCAGTAGGGCCACCGTACGGAGGGAGAGGCACTCCGCCCATACCGGGGCTCCATATAGTGCCATCGACCTTATCACCCCGTGATAGAGCCGACGGCACGCCGATCCTGGACCTCCCACATTAGGGAGGACCCGTCCAAGTGCGGCTGCGGCGGCGCACAGCCGTGGAGCGAGGAGCTTGAAATGCTCCTCGAAACTCCATCGAGGGTCCAGAACCAGGCCGAGGTACTTGAGATGCGCCTCGACCGGTATACGAACCCCCTCCACTCGGACTCGGAGCCCCGGTGGGATCCTGCGACGGGGGGCGTGGAAACTCATGGCCCTCGTTTTTTCAAGGGCCACATCCAAACCCAGGAGGCGGATGCGTCGGACAACCAAAGAAGTGCCGACCGACGCAAGGTGGGCCGCCTCCTCCCCCGTTTTAGCTCTCGCCGCGACGAGCGTGTCGTCGGCGAAGCAGACGACCTTCATTCGTGGAAGAAGGCTGCCCCGCAGGACCCAGTTGTACCCCAGGTTCCACAGTAGAGGACCAAGTATGGAACCCTGAGGCACACCTGCCGCCATTGCCCACGAATGGACGCGCCCATCCGGCCCCTCGTAGAGGACAGACCTGCCTTGCAGGTAATCCTCCACGAGGGCGCGGAGGTACGGAGGCACCCGGTGGAAACGGAGTGCCTCCTTTATGCACTCGTGGGGCAGGCTGTTGAATGCGTTGCGGATGTCGAGAGACACCGCTACAACAGTCTCCCCACGAGCTGTGGCCTCCTCAGTCCACCCCTTGAGGAGGGTCATCGCGTCCATCGTGGACCGGCCGGTGCGGAAGCCGAACTGGTTATCAGCCAAGTCCGGCCCCCGGTCCTCTAGATGCTCGACGATTCGGAAAGCCAGGATTTTTTCCAGGAACTTCCCGGCCTCGTCGAGCAGTACCACCGGCCGATACCCAGTCGGGGAATCCGCTGGGCGGCTCTCCTTCCTTAATAAGCAGAGCCTGCCTGCTTTCCACCGACTAGGGAAGCGGCCCGAGGCAATGCACACATCAAGCACTGCCCGGAACCGCTCCTCGAGGTGTCCCAGGGCGAGGGCCAGAACCCTGCTTGGGACACCGTCCGGCCCCGGCGCCTTCTTTTTGCCCCGGAACCGCTTCCTCACCGCGTCGAATTCCACGTTCGACACGGGAGGGATGGCGGCAGCCACTTCCACCGGAGGGGTATCCGGGGGGATCATTCTGGGGGGCTGGAACGGACCGGGATTAGGGAAAAGAGTTCCCAACACCTGGTCCAGAAGCCCCCTGTCCATAGCGGAGGTGGGGGGAGCAGAAGCTTTAAACTTCCCCCTCACCATTCGGTACGGACGCCCCCACGGATCGTCGTCCAGGAGCTGGATAAAGCGCTCCCTAGACTCCTCCTTGGCCCTGCAGATTTCATTCCGCAGAGCCTTCTTGGCTGCCGCATACACCCGACGAAGCTCAGCTTCCTCGTCGGGTGTAGTTCTGGCGCGCCTACGACAGCGCACGTAGGCACGCCTGGCCCTCATACTGGTGGTACGCAGGTCCGCAATCTCCTGCGTCCACCAGTACACCTGTCCTCTTTCGGGGCAGGCCTGCGCCCTTGGCATGGCGGCTTGGCAGACGACCTTCATGTCGTCCGCGAAGAAATCCGCCATGCCATCGGCATCCCCGGCGAGATGGGGTGGCACTTCCGACCACGCCCGCACCATCGCCGCTTCCTCCGCCACATCCGGGCGGAGCTTGGTGAGCGCCCATCGAGGGAAGGCGCTCACTGCGGAGCCCCTGTGGTTCGGGGCCCCTTGGGATGCCGTGGAGACCTCATATCGGACATAAAGGTGGTCCGACAGGGTCTCCACATCTTCCTCAACTCGCCAGTCGTTGATTCGCCTGGCGAGTGAGGGGGTGGCAAAGGTCACATCCACCACGGACGTACCCTGCACCCGGACGCAGGTAGGGGTGGATCCCCTATTCAAAATCTGGAGCCCCAGGGACAGAACCCAGGACTCCAGATCTCCACCCCTCGCATTGGTGCGGGAGGACCCCCACGCAGTAGACCACGCGTTGAAGTCCCCCGCAACAAGCACCGGTACCGGGGCCGTTCTACGGACGACCCCCTCTAACGCAGCCAGGAACACTAGGAAGTCCGCCCGGCTGCGATTGGGGGAGAAGTATGTCGAGATGATCAGCATTCCCCCCCACATGGCGGCAACGTAGCCAGTGCCCCTCTCTCTCAAAACGAGAGAGGGGGCTGTGCCACGCGCCGCCCGCATTATAGCGGCGGAACCATCCGCCGCCTCCAACCAATTTGACGACTGTGGCGGAACATAATACGGCTCCGACACAATCGCCAAACTCACTCCCCACTCCGCTGCGGTCTGACACAAAAGGTCCTGTGCCGCAGCGCAGTGGTTAATGTTCGCTTGGAGGAGCTTAATGGGACCACTAAGCATTGGTGGTCTCCATTGGCTCCTCCTGGGCCGCAACTGCGGCCGATGCTGCCTGTGGTGCCAGGGGTGCCGGTGACGCCGGGCTCCTCGGGGCCACGGTCAGTTTTACCGGGGCCAAACGGCCTCTGACCGGCGGGGGGCTACAATTCATACCCCCCATTCTGTGGCTGGCCGGCATCTTGGCGTCTGCACAGACGGCGCAATTTAGTGCCGCCGTGCAGTCCACAGCCTTATGCCCATCGGAGCCGCAGCGGAAACACAATCCGCTGCGGTCTTTAGCAGAGGGGCACCGCTGTATGGGGTGCCCCAGGCCCATGCAGCGGAAGCACCGCATGGGCTTTTGCTCCAGAAGTTGGATGGAGGCAGAACTCCATCCAACTTCGAGTCGACCAACATCAGCCAGGCGCCTCGCGGCCTCCACAGGCACCGAGGCGAAGGCCGCCCCGACACCCCGCACCCCCGTATGCACGCGGCCCACCTTTATGTGGTGGGCCGGGCAGCCACCGGCCTGTGCCAAAGTCTCGCCAAGCTCTTCGGCGGACACCGAGTCGTCAAGGCCGATGACCCGGATGTCAGCCGTCTTTACGGGACGCGTTACCTTAGCCGCGTCCCCCAGCGCTTCTCCTAGCTTCGCCGCTAAGGTGTCGGCCTGAGACGCGGATGTCTCCTTAGGGAGCTCGATTATTCGAGCCCCTGTAATCCCAGTCCGGAACTTGGCTGGTCCTATTCCTAGGGCGCCAAGGCTTACGGAGGCTTTGGCCTTGGCGATGGCCTCACTATAGGTCAGACCCTTCGCCACAGCCTCCGGCTTGAGGGCCAACACCACTGCCAGGGAGCGCGGCGCCTTGGGCAGTCTCGCCGCCTTAGGTGCCACGGTGGCCCCAGAAACCCCAGCCTTCTTGGGCAACTCCCCATCTGTTACCGGCTTCTTCCGGTTACGCCGCGTGACCACCGACCACGAATCCTCGACCGGCGCCGCGATCGGTGCCGTAGCCCTCGACGAGGAGGTAACCACCGCAGGTGTTGGAAGGGCAGCCCTCCTCTTGATCACTCTCGCCGCTTTTGGCATATTAGCCGGCGGAGCAAGAGTGGTGTTGGCCGTCGTGGCCTTCTCTTGCCGCTGCTGTTGAGGCTGCGACAGCTGCGGCTGCGGCTGGACCACATGGTCTGACGCAAGCGGCGGCCTCCGGACCTGGGCCGGCATGAGCCGCCCATCCACCTCGAGGCCCTCCAGGCGGGCCGACACCATGAAGCCAACTTGAGCTAATAACTCCCGCTGGAGAAACTCCATTGATTCCAAAAACTCCCCCCTGGAAATCCCCCCAGCGGGTGCGGCCTCAACCGGCTTGGCCTTCGGCTGTACCACCTCTGGGAGCTCCACCTCCATTTCGGCCTCGGAGGCGACAGCCTCTGACTCCGCACTCTCCACTATTTCGGCGGGAGGGGAGGTCGCTACAACGCGACGGCCCCACGGGCGTTCCCCCCCGCGCTCCGAAAAGGCCCGACGGAGGGCCTTCATCTCTCCCATCATGACGTCTAGCTGACCTCGAAGACGTTTGTTGTCGGCTTGAAGCCGACGCATTTCCTCAGAGGTATTTCTGGACGCTAGCTTACGGACAATCTCAACCAATGATTCGGAGGCATCCTTAATTTCCTTGACTGAGGTCCCCTTTAGATTACGGGACTTACATGCCACTTTCAGTAGCGCCTTCGCGTTCTCCTCCGCCTTGCCGCAGAGGTCAGCAGTAGGCTCAGGAGAGCGCTTTCCCTTTCGTTTTTTGCCTGGAGCTACTGCAGCCTCCGGCTCCGGGTCAAACTTCGACTCCTCAGAGTCAGTCTCCGCTTCCTGCTGCCTGTACTCACGTCTCGCTTGTGAGAGTCCAATGCTGTGGGTTAGTCCACCTCTACCCCCTTTGGTCCGAGGGACTTTGGGGGCATATGGCGCCGTAATCTGCTCCTCATCCGCCTCTGTTTCCAGGTCCGTCACCAGCGGATCCTGGAAAAACCGACCAAATCCCGGCCTCTTCCTCTCACCACGTTGTGGAAGGGAAGGTAAGTCTACCTCCAGCCGTGCAGGCTTCGTTCCGCTGCTAATCTCTCTATAAGAGGGACTTTCAGCTTTAGCGTGGCTCCGACGGGGCGCTTTCCCCCCGTCGCTTGCCAGCGACAACACTGGGGACACCACCCCATCCCCCACCTTAGCTGCACCGGTGTTGACCGGCGAGCGACTCTTTTCCTTCGCGGGCTCCGCAGGGATCTTGAGGGTTACTGAGGCCTTAAGAGGCCTCCCCTCATCGGCACCGTCCGTCTCGGACATTATGTCCGAGTCGGACATGTCCCAGTTGTGGGCCCAGCCCAGTAGGGAACTTGTTGGCGAATACAGCCTCGATAGCTTTATGTATTTGCAACAAGAAAGAAAAAAAGGCAAATAAAAAAAAAAAAAACCTAACCTAACCTACAAAATTTTATCTCGACGATGTTTCCCTGATGTGATGAACCAAGGCTCAGCACAAATTACGCGATCGTCGCGATAAAAATTTTGAAAATCTTAACTAGAAATAATTAACCTACGGTAACCTAAACCTATACATACATCCAAAACACCTAAAAAATAACTAAAGAGAAACAAAAACACGAAAAAACTTATTTTAAATGCGGATTCTTGAACCCAAAAGAGTGCCACCTACAGCACCGAGGTGATGTAGGGGAGCTCAATTTTCGGACCAAAAATTCCCTAACACGAAATTTGACCCACTTGTAGAGCCACTAGGACATTACAAATGGTACCAAAAGACGCGTCTTGGGGAGATATACAAAGTTGCGGAAGACTCGGAAGTCGTGCAACTCGTATATCCCGAGATATTAGCCAAAAACAAAAACCAAAATAAAACGACGCACTTACGCAAAACGAAAAAGTGAAAAACAAGAATAAAAAATACAAAACAAAAATCAGGCCTAATGCCACCTACACTAAAACATGCGGTAAAAAATCTATTATTTTTTACCGCAAATAAAATAAGAAAAACTATAAATACAAAAAAGTTATTCGCAATAAACAAAAAATTGCTAGTTCGGTTTTCAGGCGCCGAAAAAACAGAAAAACCGTAACTAAAAATAGAAAATATTATACTAAAAATCTAACTATACAAGCAAAAGAACGAACAAATAATGAACTATTTTTTAATATAACAACAAAAGAGAAAAAAGGAAAATCAACAAAGTTACGAGCAAAAAACCGAAAAATTATAGCAAATTGCTAATAATTTTTTCAGGCGTTCCGTACTGGGGTGGACGCGGGTGAGCACTGGCACGTCCGGCACGGAACTCAACCTAACCTAAACTAACCTACAGTTTTCAGCATTATCCTATGTTTGATTACCAAATTTTCAACATTTACTACGTCTTGGTGGTAAGTTCTAAAATTTACCGAATATATGATGGTAAAAGTCCGAAATGGACAATGATCACACAACAGTTCGGACTTTTACCATTAACAGTTGGTAGATCTTAAGTTTTACTGGTAAATCTTAAGATTTACCGTAGTTCGGGCTTTTACAATAACATATACATTTAAAACTACCGACAACCCTGAAGAAAGAAATGTGTTAGGTTAATGTGGGTCGTAACGTCTGGATTTACATGTGAATCGGGCGGGCGCAAATGACAGGATGCGTTGACGGTGGAAGCCAGGGTGCGAATAGCTCGCGAACCGGTAACTTACACTCGACCGGCTTTATTGCGTTCGCATAAGGTGCAAATGGGCTTGTTGTACTGTATTGATATTAGCTATAGGTATAGGGTTAACCGTTATATCATAAACTGATGAATGTGTTTGAGATATTGAGAAATCAATAGTTTTTGTGTATTACATTTAAATATTTTAGCTGGCTCGAACTCAACCTGAGTTCGAGCCAGCTAAAATATATCAGAATTCAAGAGAAAGGTTGCTAGAGTTCCGCGTGTGTGTGTGTGTGTGTGTCTGTGTGTGTGTGTCTGTGTGTGTGTGTGTCTGTGTGTGTGTGTGTGTGGTGTGTGTATATATGTGTGCGATCTGGCGTTTTGGATTTCGGGCTTGCCAACGAGCAAGTGACGCATGCCGTAAGCTTCCATAGATGTAGTATAATACCTTCAATGTGGTATAAAAAGTTAGAATAAAACATTCTACATTTATAAAAAGAAGAAAATTAATTGAAAGCGAGTGAATCCCCATTTCAATTATTCTGCCAACTTAATGTGCTTCGAAGTACCACTCGGCATAATATTATCGCACTCTTTTGTTAATCCCGCATAAGCTCCTTGTAATTGAATTTATCCCTTCGCCTCGGTCGTCGGCAAAGAGCAAAACTCTTTAGGGTGCAGGAGCCGCTTAACCCTTTCGAAAAACTTGCAGATATTTCAAATGAAGATTAAGCAAATCGACACGTTTTCGTGTTGTTCCACTAAAGTACTATCCTTATCGATAGGAATAAAGATCGACAAATCCAAAGCATACTCTTTCTTTCTTCTTTCTCTTTCAGGGAGATTGTTTATAATATTTATAAACAATCTCCCTGAAAGATTTGATAAAGTTATCATCCTCCCAGTTCTCTTTGCTATCGATATATAAATGGGGCTTGCGGGAACTGCACTTCGACCCCTGAGGATGTTTTGTGATGTCCCAGTTTCTTTCTTATTCAGTTGCTATCGCCATTTGTGGACGAATTAAGTTCACTCATAAGTCACAACTAGTCCAGATGGGAAAGCCTTAAAATCTTCAGGTTTTGGATATCCAATCCACAAGAGACTTATTCTCTTACGAATAAAAGAATCGCAGTGGCACAATGTGCGTTCCACAAGCACTCTTCTTCCTCATTGCAGGCCCTACATCTCTCTGTTTTACGCAAACCCATTTATTTAACATGCAATTAGTGCCGAAATGGCCAGTCAAAACCCCCAAGAGTCGGATTTGCGTTCATTAAAGATAGCAATAATATTGAAACATTTATCGAGAAAACTCTAAAAACAGTTACATTCTCGCTTCAACGACATAATTAAAAAATCAATACAGGAAAAACTAAAATCATGCAATTCCGACCATATACAAAACCACCCCTAACAACAAAAAAATTTAAAAATTAAAGTAACAGATACAATTTGCATAATATAATTTGCTTGATTTAAATATTGACTTCAATTATAGCTCAAATAGATAATTCCCAAAGCAGTCGACTATATTTTATTAAACCTAAAGTTACTTAATTTAACATCTGTAATATATTTATCTATGATATAGTACTAGTTGTGCCCGCGGACTACCTACGTTTCGCTTTAATAAAGGTCAACACTCAAAAATTTCTGGAGGACCACCCTTACCACCTAGAAGTATTAAAAACAGGCTACTACCTGTTTTCAGACCTACCGAACATACACAAAAAATTTCATAAACAAACGGCTTGACCGTTTCAGAAGAGTTTGGTAACAAATCCAGCTTTATATAGTATAGATAGATTGCGAGCCACCATTTTGGAAACCCTCATATTGTTATTAGTATGTAGGTAATTTTACAATCTACTTTACTGGATGATGAATCATGTAGATGGCTGGCCAACGGTTCATTAGTTGCAGAGTATATCGATGACAAACAAGCAAATTGATGAATCCTCGTTATATCACAGTGTAGGTAGATCGTCGTCATCGCTAATTGCAAACCAACAAGCCAACACCACTCCCCTCGATTCAAATTGCTGAAAGGGAATATCAAACAGCCCGATACCACCTTCGCCGCCGCCGCGCCGCCGCACGAGACGATGTACAAACAACAGAGTACAAACAACAAATGCAAATGACAAATGAAGTTAACCGGCAGGTGCCTTAATCAAATTAACGTATACCAGTGAATTTGTAACGAGTGCTCAGCTGCTCACCCGCGGTGAAATCAATGCCGCTTGTTCGATCAAAGGACCAGCGCGGCGCCCCGGCGATCTGGGAGGGTTCGGAATTAATCATCTCTCACTGCACTGCCTAAACTAGATGGGATTCAAAAAAACTAGAAGGTATGCTCTTTCCATCTTAGGCATTAGGCACAATGGGAAGTTCCTAACTGCAAGCTGATGCTCTTGAAACTAAGTATATTTATATTGTTAATAGCGATTCAATAAAGGGGGTAATAAATTAGACCTTCCGAGTTTCTCGCCTATTCTGTTGAAGGTTCTCCTAATTTCCGCACACTCTCGCCTTCTATCATACTTAACTTTTTTCCTCTACTTGAATTTATATGGGTATCAAATGAAAGGGCTTGAAGAGTAGAGAACTATGAAACTAGCCGTAGGCTAGACGGCAAGCGTGTGTGGGGCTCTCCAGGCAGAGTGCCAGGCATACTCACTAAACCCCCCGGTGGTCTCCCTGCCCTTGTGGGCGCGGGTGGTAGGGTCCACAATGCGATACCACTACCCACGCGCCAGTGCAAGCTCGACCAGATCGAGCTATCACCAAGGGGGAGATGTCCGAGAACACCAGGACAACCCCGCAGAGCGCTATAAAACTAGCAACATTGCACTAAACTCAATTTGGCTGCCGCTTATAAATGGCGTACAAAATTTGTTTTCAACCCCAGAAATATGGGTAATAAATGAAAGGGTTTGAAAAGTAGAACAATATATACCTAGTAACATTGCCCTTAATTCAACATGGCCGCCGTTCCGCCTGGTGACATAAGATGTGAAGTTCGTAGTTAAGTCACAGTATATACAGTGGTGGTCACATAATTAAAGACACCCTTGATGTTGACCACATACAACAAAATAAATGATATTTAGATACCCAAGATAGGTATCAATTCCATTTGAATTGTTATTTTACACTGCACTGACGCCGTATTTTTAAAATGAGGACAGCAAAAAAAAATATTAGCAATAGTTTAGATTAATTCCGTTTTTAAATGTAACACAAACTTTTTCGATGCGTTTGCCGCTGGCCAGCTCATTAAAGACAGTGCGTGTTTCATGTTGTAAATGTAAAATAAAAATAAAAGGAGCACTTTTATTTTAGTGATACGCAAGAACTCTCAGTTTCAACATTGCTTTATGTTTGATTGTGAAATTTAAACTGAATTAATATGGGAACAGCAAAAGTTGCGAACCTTCTACAAGGAAGATAATTCTCAATTTTTATGACAAGGGTTGGTCACACAGGAAAATTTTAGATCACTTGCGATGCTCTAAAGATATGGTTATGAAAGCTATCCGGCATTTAAAGAAGTTTAATACTACGGAAGTTTAATAAATGTGCCTAGGAAACCTAGACCAAGAAAAACAACCCCACGAGAAGACTCAAGAATAGCATTGTTGGCTAAAAAAGAGCCTTTCAAAGGATGAGAAGTTGTTAGTTTAGAAGTATTTGGTGCAGAGGGGTCTAGAGGAGTGTGTGCAAGAACAGTTAAATGTGATTATGTGAGGCAAACTTGTTTTGAAGAATTTCTCGTAAAGTCCCACTTTTAAAGAAGGAAAATATCAGAACAAGATTACAATTTGGCAAAAAATGCACACTGGACAGAACGACAGTGGAGAAGTATATTTTTTTTCGACGAAATTAAAATTAATATGGTTAACTCTGATGGAAGTGAGTTTACGTGAGGCATTCCTCCAAAAAAGAAATAAATCCAAAGTACACAAAGAAAACAGTCAAACATAAAAGGGGTAATATCAAAGTTTGGGCATGTTTTTCTGGTAACAGTGTGGAACCTATTAAAAAAAAAAGGTAACATAGATAATTTTCAATATAAGAATATTTTAGGAGAAACCATGTTGCCTTATGCCGATGATATGGACTTTTCAACACAATAACGATCCCAAGCACACTTCAGCAGTGGTCAAAGAATTTCTTAGGAGCCAATCACTAACAGCTTAAGATTGGATACCGTACAGTCCCGATACTAGCCCGATCGAAAACTTGTGGTACTGTGTGAACAAACAAAATAGTGGCAAAAAAACGTACGAGTACAAGTAACGGGATCAACTTTACACGGCATTTAGGCAGAGGAGCAGATTTCGATTGAAACCTGCAATAATTTGATCTCTTCAACGCCTAGGCGGTGTAAGGCTGTTATTGCTGCTAAAGCACATGCGACAAAATATTAATAACGTGGTTTTTATGTTTTTAAAATACATCAATCATGTTTTTAAAATATATAATAATCAAGTTCGTTTCAATATTTACAATATTTATTTTTTAATAGTTACTTAATTTGCATGTCTTTAATTAGTTGGCCAAGTCTCTATATTAGTTCATACTGCTTGCAATAAAGTTACACTTAATTTAAAGTTAAAATACAATATCTTTGTTCTCTTTATTTCATTTCAAACATTTCATGATAACCAATACAGTAAGTTAAACAGTATTGCAAGCTCTTATTGCATTATAACAAAAAAATATAGGGTTAGTAAACTTTGAAAACTGAATGTCCTACAAGTGGGGGATTACTCTCTGTCACACCATTTTGTCACACCAGTGTGACACAGGAGAATTTTTTTCCTGACAGTCACACTACCTGGCTTAGCCTGGTGTGACAGGCAATAACTAATAGAATTATTAAGACTAAGAGTCACACTATTTACTCGTATGGTTAAACAAAAATAATAGTACAAACAAATAATTATTTACTCAAACAAAACGGAAAATATTATTAAGTCTTAACGTAAGTATACTGTTTAACGTAGTCCAGACGAGTTCGTTCCCTCAGACACTCCAACTTGTTTTTATTATAAAAGAATGTAAATAATTATTATTAAATTTTCGCCGATTTTATTTATGAAGATTTTTCCATATTTTTAACTGACTTGAAAAAAGGAGGAGGTTAACAATTCGATGCGTATGTTTATTATTTTGTGTGTATGCTACGCGATTACGCCGCCAATTCTGTATTCGATAGAGTATACTCCTGGGGTGGTCCCATTGTCACCAAAGTCAGGATATGATGATAGGATCTTAGGAAAATCAAGAGAAACCCATAAATTTTATAGGTATGTCCAATGTGTTTCATGTTTCTTCCCAGGCTATTCAAGTATTTACGTCTGGTAGTCATGAACCGCGCTGATGATGGAAGGATCCTTAAGTTTAAGGAGTTAGAGGGTTTTTTAAATACAACAGGCACGTATTGACACTTTGTCTAATACTTCAACTATCGATACGATACGATGATCTCCTAGAAAGTCAAAATTTGGCACTGACTTCAATATAGAAATGTGATATTGTCTGTACTTATTATGAGAGACGATAACTTAGCATTCCATGGATTCACCGTGCGGGTGCCGGGTCCATTATTTTTAACTTTTCAGTGTTTTTGAAGTCACTTTTTACTTTTGTTTTGTTGCATTTCTTGCAAATTTGAAACTCTAGCTAGTCGTTCGCCTGCAAGTATGATATTGCCGCTTCCCGAAAAAATCTTCATAAAAACTGTAGCTGTAGTTGTATAAAAGACGCATTTCATTATTAATTATAAAACCGTCCTTATTCATTTCTAAATGTCTTCTCGGGGTTGATAATTCTCCCAGAAATGTAAAGTGCTCCCGTAATACCATAAGATGTTTTGCAAGGTAAGGTTAAAACCTTCTGATGATTTCTCTCGTAAAAGCATTTGCTTAAAATGATCGTGTATGGAAATCTGGAATATCTTGGAACCATCGAATTTGAGGAACTACCTTTGAGTAGGAGCGGCTGAGTTTCACTTTCTGTTGAGTTACTAAGCAGGATGCCCACCTAATGGTAAGTGGCTATACCTAGTGGTTCCTGAAAGACTTGCATATCTATTACCCCTACAAGTAGGTACATGACGACTCTGGTACTGATTCTCCCTCTGGTAAAAAAAAGGTTATTCAAAAGGACGACACGGTTCTTAGAAATAGTATCAGTAGGTGCAGGAAAAAAATTGGTAGTAACGCTAAGATTCGCCATCGTTGCGCATGTCTGCTCACTTTAGCTGCCGTGCGCAGGCTACAGACTGGACTATCTAACTTACTCTTAATGAGATCGATCCACTCAACCTCTCGTGTGATGTCACACAATTTTTATAGAATTTTTAACGGTCCACCTAAGTGAAGGGTCCAGAGATGTGAACGTTTAAAGAAGGTGGACATTCCAGTTAGTGGACGCTTAGGGAAACCCACGTGTTGAACTGACTGGAACTAACGATAATAAGATCTAACGGGTCCAAAGGGGTTGAATAAGTTAACAATACTTGTCCTTGTCGTCAAAATATGATAGTGTGACTGTGAGGAATAAAATTCTTCTCTGTCACACTGGTGTGACTGTCAGGACAAAAATTCTTCTGTGTCACACTGGTATGACAGAATGGTGTGACAGAGAGTAATCCCCCCTACAAGTGTCTTTAATTATGTGTCCACCACTGTATCTAGTAATGTCACTGTTTTGTGTTATAACAAATTAAAATAACGGCAGCTTCTCTTGATAGTTGACAGGTGATGCCCGCTTCCACCATCGATTTTATCATCGTCTACCATCGGATGAGATGAATCATTTACCAACAGGTTTCCGCGCGATTTATTGGCATCGGCATACAAGGATGTATATGCTACCTTGTATCCTTGTCCTTGGCACTACATGTACTAAAGGCGACTATAGCCACTTCCCATGAGGTAAGCAGCCGACTTTGATGTATAAAAATACTATTTTATGAAACTACTAGCAAAACACAAGCATATGAGCGGAATAGATAGAAAATAATAAGATTAATAATGAGATGAGTTACATAACATACACACACTTACAGAAACATACTGAGACAGATATTCCTTTGTGTACTCACTTCGTTGAAAAGCCATTAAGGAGACGATGAGACTATATCGAATAAACACCCATTTACCATCATCACGATAACATTGAATTTCCCCCGAATGAGAATGATAAATCAGATCGGTAATTAAAACTCGGGAAGGGTAGATTTATAGGCAGTTTCGTTCAAAATCATTAATTTGATCTCACAATATCATTTTCGGACGGCGATTAATTTAAAATTGAACAGCTCGAAAACAATATCCGACTTAGGCATCTTTACCAAGTGAAGTACCTATTGTAAGTATTTATTCAGTTTCGCGAAGGGAACGGGCGGGTTTGTTTAATGTATGGGTATGTACTTGTCCGGTTGTCATCTATTTACCTATTTAAGTGAAGAGTGTATGCTTACTGTATAATTCACTGCAAGCCTTTACAGGGCATTGACGGGAAATTTTTACTAAGCTGACCAGAATATATTTTATCTCGTTTCTCGTTTCGATGAATTTAATGACATAATAATGGATATTTAGAATAGGGCTCTTTGACTTGATAATAATACGATTAAGTATATATGCTGAAAATAAGATTTATATCGGAAAATTATTGTTTAAAAGTATTCGATGTCACTATCATCTCCTATCTATATCTGTGCTATCATCATACCTCTCGGCTGATATTTTTTTTTTAATTTTCCACCTCCCCCCCCAAAATGACCTCCCTTATACAGATTTCATCTATTCACGTCACACCTCTGTGTCTGGGTCACAGAAATTGATATGTGTACCAAATTTCAACTTTATCGGTCTAGTAGATTCGGAGATAATTGACTGTGACCGACAGACAGATGGACACACGAGTGAGCCTATAAGGGTTCCGTTTTTTTATTCGGACGTACGGAACCATAAAACCAGCGATGAACCGCACGTAAAACAGAACGTGAGACGCATTTTTGAAACAATAGAATTCAAATTCGCATTCGAAATCGTTAGATTCGCATACGAATTTCCAAATTCACTATTTTTGAATATTCATTCCGTGAATTCTGCAACGAGTGGTCCTACCCACTCGTTTCTGATTTCTACTAGTCATTTCATTTTTTCAAATATCTTTATTTACCATGAATATTAACAACAGCATGTACTTAAACACTAAGTTACATTGACATCAAAAGATTACAATACTTTATGAGGCTAGTTAGTCGCCTTTAAAAGCTTACAAGAAAAAGTAAAAAACTTTCAAGAACTTAGTTTAAGATGTTACAACAGTTAACAACTCGATAACAAAATATGCAAATTGTTTTGAATTACAATATAGCTTTTAGTTTAGGAGGTATATTAACAAAAATGCGTATAACAATTAACTGCTTGCACGGTCATCTACTAACATCCGGCGACCAGTTAATGATCGCGGAGAGAGCCCTCACGCTGCCCGTATTAGGCCGCACGAGTGATCCTATAAGGGTTCCGTTTTTTTATTCGGACGTACGGAACCATAAAACCAGCGATGAACCGCACGTAAAACAGAACGTGAGACGCATTTTTGAAACAATAGAATTCATATTCGCATTCGAAATCGTTAGATTCGCATACGAATTTCCAAATTCACTATTTTTGAATATTCATTCCGTGAATTCTGCAACGAGTGGTCCTACCCACTCGTTTCTGATTTCTACTAGTAGAATATACGCAACGTATATACGTTCCGTTTTACATGCGATTCATCGCTGGTTTTTGTAATTTAATGAGTTATTACCATGTTATTGCGTATCGAATTTTATTTTTTCTGCATGTAATGATTTTTAATAAAGAATTTGTTTTAATGACAATACTCAATTCGAGTGATTCAAAAATCTTTAAAATTGGAAACAGTAGAAAATAATTTCGCACGTGATTTGTATTCGTGTTCGAATTCAAGATTCATTTCTAATGATTCAAAAATGCGTCTCCGTATATGTTGCGTATATTCTACTTAGACATCAAAAATGCGTGAGTGGGACCACTCGTGAATCATCATCATCATCACAGCTCATATACGTCCCCACCGAGGGGTTCGAGCCTACCCTATGTTAGGGTGATTAGGCCTTAGTCAATTACGTTGACCCAGTGCGGATTGGTCGACTTCACATACATCATTGAATTTCTTCGCAGATGTATGCAGGTTGCCTCACGATGTTTTCCTTCACCGTAGGAGCGTCAGAAAATGTACATATGAAATTCGAAACGAAAAACACATTGGTACATGGCGGGTCTCGAACCCCGACCCCCCGATTGGAAGGCAAGTGCCGAAACCATAGCGCCACCGACATCAAAAATGCGTGAGTGGGACCACTCGTGAATATGGTGGTTAATTTGAATTTCGAATTCGAACCTTACGCCTTCGAATGCGAATTCGCGAAATGCTAAAATGCGTCTCCAGGTCGAGAAAGGCGAGGTTTAATAGTATGGTAACTCAAATAGCCATACCGAGGGTCTCGAGGGCTATAAATCATGACCTTTGCGGTCGTGTACAGCTGTTAGCGAAGGTCTCTGTACAAATTAAGTTGTTCAGTTGGCTGAAGCGGATTAATTTACATAAAACAATAGGGGATTCCACATTATATCAAGAGTCGGCATTGTGTTACATGAACGATTCACAAAATTATTTATCGTAAAACTTTAAAAGGGAATCAGTTATGGGGGTTTTATATCACCGGTTAAAAAGAAAAAACTGTTAGATTAGGCATCAACTATTATGAAAAAAAAATCATAAAGCATAATATTAATCGACTTTAAAAACACTGAAAAGTTAAAAATAATATAACAATGGTACAGACAACATTACATTTCTATATTAAAGTCGGTGCCAAACAATAATCTAGAAAGTCTTAAAAGTTGGCACCGACTTCAATACAGAAATGTGATGTTAACGTACCTATTGTTATATTATTTTTAACTTTTCAGTGTTTTTGAAGTCAGTTGTTATTTTTTTCTATTTTTTTACAAGCTTTTATTTAACTTGCAATGTAAGTACTCGTATGTAAGTATGTTCGGGTGAAATCTTGCAACTCAATTTTGAAGCAGATATCTTTAACCGATTGAGCTGAAATTTTGTATACATTGTTGTTGTTGTATACACATTCAGTTTGGATGACAATACATGGTTGACTGTGTGACGTCATTCTAAATCCAAGATGGCGGCATACCCAAGATGGCGGACCAATTACTTTTAATGCACTCCTACAATATGGGTATCAAATGAAAGGTCTTGCTAAGAGTAACTCGAAAAATAATGTGACGTCACTAATAATCCAATATGGCGGACTTCTAAAGCTTGAAAATCAATTTTGAAGTAGATATATTTAACCGATTGAGCTGATATTTTCTATACACATACAGTTTGGATGAAAATGCATGGTTAACTGTGTGACGTCGATGGCGGCATACCCAAGATGGCGGACCAATTATTTTTAATGCACTCCTACAATATGGGTATCAAATAAAAGGTCTTGCTAAGAATAACTTGAAATAGGCTCAAAGCACTTCGCTGCTGGTCAAGCATACGTGGCCGTAAGTAGGGTAAAATCATTAGAAGCTCTTCTTATTGATGAGCTAGACTGTTCCAAGTTAACCGGCAAACGACCTTGCAACAATGATGCGTTGAATGAGATGAACAGACTGAGAAATGTGTCCAGTGATAAATAAAAAGTAAAAAATAAATTAAATGTAAAAAACCTTTTTAAAAACAAGCTTTTATTTAAATGCGCTAAAAAGAAAAAATGATCTTTTGCACTAAAACTTTTACTTATAACGTCATTTCACATTTGACACAATTTATATGACTTAAAAGCTTGTCGCGAGATTTACTTTTGTAGATAAACAAATAAATTAAATAATTTGATGTGAATAATTTTATCCATTAGAATTTTCAAACGAGGTAAATACGAGTAGGTACTTAAAAGTACTCTTTTAAGTACTTTTAAGTTACTACATACAAGTAAATCTCGCGCGCTTTTATGTCATATAAATTGTGTCAAATGTGAAATGACGTTATAACTAAAATTTTAGTGCAAAAGTTTATTTTTTCTTTTTAGCGCATTTAAATAAAAGCTTGTTTTTAAAAAGGTTTTTTACATTTTTATCTTTTTAGTAGATTATTTTGAGTATTTTAAATTTACTTGATAATGCTATTGTATTTCAAAAACTGACCTCTTACTCCTAAAAGTTAAGAATCCTTCCATCATCAGCTACTAGACACTAGTACAGTAGGCTCCCATTCAAGCTATGCATTTACACTACGAAAACCGCCACTATTACGAGCGGCATAAGAACGGTCCAAAGGTTAATCAGTATTTTATTTTATTTTATTTATTTGATACACAAAACAGAATATAATCAAACATTGAATAATTAAAGCATGTACAAGATAGCGGACTAGACTATATCCCTAAACATGTGTATACATCATGATTCAAAGTAGAGCGGTACAGTATTAGCAGTGTAGGAATTCTAAAGTTGACAGTAGTTGTTATATGTATATAAAAAAAGGCCAATGATTAACCAAGAAGCAATTACAAATTTAAAAATACATGTCTGACATTAAATTTAAATTTAGAAAGTTTTTGTCCAAAGATGTCAATTGTTTTGTGATGAGTTTTAGAGATTGCATTGTATTGACAAGTGGGTTGTAGAAAGAGGTATTATTTTTAAATACTTGCAGCGAGAAAACATTAGCGAAGCCGTGACGAGCTCGGGGCTTAATGTTTATGTTAATATTTGCTAAAATAGATGGAGAGTCAATTAATGAATGAACAATTTTATACAATATGACAAAATCAGTATATGAGCGGCGAGCTTTGAGTGTTTGTAATTTAAATTTCTTTAGTCTCTCTGTATATGATTTTTGCGTGCGATTTAAGCCTTGTCTAAAGCACAAGATTCCCAAGCATTTTTTTTGAACTCGCTCAATGCGTTCACTGTGTACTTCATAGTGAGGTGACCAAATGACTGAGTTATACTCCAGTATACTGCGAATCAAAGCAAAATAAAGCACTAAAAATGTTCTAGGATTGTGAAAATGTTTGGTATTACGGGAAATGAAACCTATAAGTTTGGTACTTTTATTAATAATATAATCGTAATGGTCTCTAAACATGAATTTTTCATCCAAAATAACTCCAAGATCCCGAATAACGTGTTTTCTTTCAAGTCTGTTATTGTCAATCGTATAGTCATAGGTTAATTTCTGGTGTTTTGATGTAAATGATATTATATATCCATCCACTCAAAGTACGCAAATCGGCCTGTAGACTATCATAATCTTTGCTATTGTGTATTTCTATGTAAAGCTTAAGGTCATCTGCATACAACAAACATGGGTTGACAAATTTCTCAATGAGATCATTAATAAAAGCATTGAAAAACAGCGGGCCAAGATGGGAACCTTGCGGGACTCCAGAAGTTACATGAATTGGTGTAGAAAGAAAACCTTTAATTGCAACAAGTTGGCTACGGTTGGTAAGATATGATTCAAGCCAACGTAACAAATTGCCGTGAATACCAAACTGCGATTCTAATTTATAGATTAAAATATCATGACAAACTCTATCAAAAGCCTTGGCAAAATATGTATATATACAATCCACTTGAACTCTTTTTGCAATTGCACTACAAATATAATTTTTAAATTCTAAAAGATTGGAGGTGGTGGAACGATTACGGACAAAACCATGCTGCAACGGAGATATCAGGTGCTTCATATGGTAATAGAGCGTATTATGTATTAATGATTCAAAAAGTTTGCCCAGGCATGACAAAATACTAATGGGACGATAGTTTTCGCAATGGGCTCTGTCACCTGTCTTATATATAGGGATTATGTGAGCAGTTTTCCATAAAATTGGAAAAACTCCAGTTTGCAGTGACCGATTAAAAATAATAAAAAGGGGTTCACTTAGTTCCTTTCCACAGTTTTTTATTACAAGGGGAGGAATTCCTTCTGGGCCCGCCCCCTTACCTGAATCAAGCTTGTCAATTTTACGTATAATTTGATCGCGACTAACAACTACACTGCTCATAGAGATTGTTGCTTTGCTTTCAGTAGCATCAGGAATACTAGAAGTTATATTTGTATTTTGAAAAACTGAGCCAAAATGATGAGAAAAAAGTTCTGAAATTACTTGCTGGTCAGAAGATATTAAGTGCCCATATTTCATAGTACGTGGAATCAAGTCCGAACCTTTTTTGCTCTTGACATATCGCCAAAATTGCTTAATATTATTTGTTTCAATTGATGATTCTACCGATTCAATGTAGATTTTGTAGTCACGATCAATAAATTTTTTGCATCTGGACCTATCATACAAAATTCGTCATAATCACGAGGATTTTTAATTTTTTTATAACGACGATGGATAACTGACTTCTCTTTAAGAGAACGTATCAAAGCAGGAGAAAACCACACAGGTAAGTTTTCGTAATGTTTTTTTTGTTATTGGAGTGTTTTTTGAAAGTATGTTATTGAGGATAGTGTAGAACTTATCAATTAATATATCAACATCGGTATCATCTAAAATTTCACCCCAATTTACGACCTTAAGATCAGCTTTAATTTGAACGAAATTACTTTTTCTAAAATTAAGTCGAGGTTTAGTTTTCGGTTTTAATGGTTTAGTTGCTGTGGCCTGAGATTCACATTTTACAACCAAGGGTGGATGGTATCGGTCTATTTTGCTAATTGCCTCAGTGTCACGCACTTGTACGTTTGTTAGAGTGGATAAAATAAGATCCAAGAATCTCCCATACTTATTAGGTACACTATTGTATTGGTATAAATTACATAAGCTTATATTTTCTATCAGGAGATCAGCTTTTTCTCCCTGAGGACTGCTAGGTATTAGCACATCAGAGTTCAAAGATTTCGTCCAAGTAATGTCAGGAGTGTTAAAGTCGCCAATACAAAGAAACTCATCTTTTTCATGACTCTGTACAATATTTTGAACATTAGTGTAAAACTCATCCAAATCTGCAATTGACAGATGTGGTGGAAGATAACACAGACATATATTAATTCTTCTATCACAACTCTTCCTAGGTATCATGCTAATCCAGATATCCTCAAAGTGGGACTCCCAAGAAGTCTGTCTGACAAAATTTAAATCTTTTTTATTGAGATTAAAACGCCATCGCCATCTTTTTTGTTGATTTTAGTTGTATGTCTATCGCGTCTTAGAACAACATATCGTGTGTCAAACACCTCAGAATCGAAAACTAGTATAGCTTGATAAGGAGCTTACTGTACGAGAATAGCTTCAGAAAAAAACATTGAAACACGTTTTAAGAGTCTCCCTTGATTTTCATGAGGTCCTATCAACAGACCCTGACTTTGGTGACCATGGGACCGCCCCAGGAATATGCTCTATCGAATACAAAAAGAAGTTTGAGAATCGGCCAACAATTGGCGGCGAAATCGCGTAACATACACACAAACAGAAAACATACGCATCGAACTGAGAACTTCCTCCTATTTTGAAGTCTGTTAAAAAGGACTAAGTTTTACACTACGTTTTAATAAGATTATAAAATAAACATAGTGATATTTTCACAGCTGAAAGAGAATGTAGACCCGAGTCATTATCACAGCTCATATACGTCCACACCGAGGGGGACGAGCCTACCCTTACTAGTTATGTTAGGGCGCTTAGGCCTAAAGTATGATTCACACCAACCGACGCAGGAGCGCAGCGTGTCGCGTCGTAGCGCAGCGGATGCGCGAGTACGCGCCGGTAGCCGGCCACGTCCGCCCGAACGGCTACATCTGCTCGAACCCGGGCGCGTGCTCTAAGCGTCTAGTAAATGCTTTAGTGTCAATTTCTATTCGCGGTATTGACGTGGCGTACGAGCGCATTCCAAGCAGCGTAAATTCCATGCAAACATGAACTTTAACATTTATATACATAGAAGTCTGAATTTACTTTAGCACAGTGTGAATTGCACTCTGGCGCGCTCCCCGCCGCCCGGTTGGTGTGAATCGTACTTTAGTCGAACCACGCTGGCAAGTGCGGATTGGTTGACTTCACATACAGCTTTGAATTACTTCGCAGGTGTATGCAGGTTTCCTCACGATGTTTTTCTTCACCGTAGGAGCGTCAAATAAATGTACATATGAAATTCGTGAAACGAAAAAACATATTGGTACATGGCAGGATCGATCGCGGGCCTCCCGTTTCACTCGGGGCACAGTCCAGTGCCGAGGCCACAGCGCCACCGACGCTCCTTCCTCCGAGACCCGAGGACCTCTACAAGGTCCGTGAAAAGGTTCTTCACTGACAACGAAGTGATCCCATGAGGGTTCCGCTTATTTCCCTTTGGAGGTACGGAATCTTAAAAAATATTAAAAACTTAATGATTAGTTTGAAATTAGACTGTAAGCACGTGTCTCTAGCTTCCCCAGCTTTCATTGATGCTAGTTAAATATATCAGCAGCGTTTATCGTTTATGAAGTGAGAGAAGCCTCGCAGCTTTCAGATAAACACGCTTCACCTGTAATCGACGGCTCAATGGATCGTGATCCGAAATCCATTTACGCGAAATCGGGCCACGTCTAAATGGAGAGGTCGCCTCACCCCGACTGATTTATTGGTGGCTCTCAAACTCACTGCATGACACGTGGGTGGGACATGCTAAAATAGAGTACAGAGCGGCAAACCGGTTTATTTCTCCGAAACAGAGATGCCTTAGCCGCATCTCTTAATTATTTTTAACATTGGATGAACCTGTAACTATAGATAGACTTCATCATGGCCTCCCCCTTATCTCAAATTTTGGCCTTAGTGAAAATATCACGATTTCCGAGAGATGTCGGTGCCTATGTCCAACAGCGGACGTCTTTTGGCTGAAATGATGATACCATCGCCGGTAAGTGGTGAAGCGTGATATACAATTTCCATAATTTTTGCTTTACCGGCAGCCGTGCCGTTGCGGAGGAGGTGAACTTCGCACGGCTGCGGGAGTTCGCACACCAATGGCACATGATGCGAAGCAGATTGGGAAGAGGAGCACCGGATATGGTGAGGAACTCCTACCGGAGCTGTAACTGTGATTTTTGCCCCTATTTAGGGGAAAAGACGCATCGAAGGCAGGCAAGAGACAAAAGAATTTACATGGAGTCAAGAATTGCGCGCAGCAGAGAGCAGATGCAGGTTCCGCGCGCATTTCCCTTGTTTCAGCCATAGGATTCGCTAAGTTGGAATGGCTATGGACGGTGGTGGGAAAAAACAGCAAATTTTTACTCCATGGGGAATCAAACCCCAGTCCCAGACCTCCAGATTAATACAGAATGGTCTCAACCGCCAACCCACGGATGCGGTTAAATTCCTTGAATACTCGCTTATCGGTCGGTACAGTAAGCTCCTTGTCAAGCTATACTACACTCAGGGACAAATTTAGAGGAACACTACACTTTTTACAGAGATTCAAGCTAATTTTACAACATCATATCGATGTGTGGTGTGATTGACCTTTAAGGCGCATAGTGGTCCCAATGACCTTGCGTCGATCGTCCCGCACTGATTACATAGGAGTGAGCGAGTGAGAGTGAGGGGAATATTCAAGCAAACCTTTACGCGGAAGATGAATTATTTCAATAAAAAATTAATAAAGGCGAATAAGAAAAATCTAAAAAGACCATCCCCTGGAAAATTGTTCACTTTATTTATTGAAATCGAATGCATGTGATTTAACTTTTTAACGAAGCGAATATTTATCGTTCCTCTAAATTTGTCCCTGAGTGTACGAGTATTTCACCTTATGTCGCTCGCAATAATGACGGTTTTCATAGTGTAAATGTAGAGCTTGAATGGGAGCTTATTGTACTTACCCCTCGAAATGCCCCTTGCTGGTTTCGGACTACTCAGTACCTTATTTGTTCAAGTCATTGGTAATAACGCATGTCTTAATAGGTAATTGGCAAAACAAAATTTGAAATTGGCAGAATAGAAAAAAACAGCATTTTCGCCACCAAAATTTAAATTGAAATATACAGTCGGCTCGATTTTAATTAAATTTAGAAGAGCTTTGTTCCTTTCGTTTTGTTCGTCTACTTTACATCATAGATAGAATATTTTAGATTTTATCGTACTCTATCAGAAGTGTAGATTAAAAAGTACCTACACCTACACGAAATAGGGCGCAATACTCTATTTTACACTATGGGTGGTGAGTGGTGACCCTAGGTGTATATAAAAATGAAGAAGCGTGATTCATTAATTTGAGTCAATCAGGGCTGGATCAAATACCGCCACACCACATACCCGTAAGGCTACTCTCTGTGTCCATAACCGATCCTTCCTCCATAACCGGCCCTTAAAACCAAAACAATCTTCATTAAAATATGACTGGATAAAAGTTCATTTAGATCTTTTTAGCGACCTTTCGATCCTGATCTACTGTCCCAGAATTCGATTCCCCGCAGAGGCAGAGTTTTTCTATTTTGGTTGGCTGAAGTACTTCTGAACCTACCGGGCTTACTGACGCCATCTTACTACTTTAAACATCGTAATAACAATGTCAATAACGATGTTGTGTTTCCACAATACAGGTACAGCCAGTTCCTCAGTTGTTAAAGATTTCCACAATACAGGTACAGCCAGTTCCTCAGTTGTTAAAGATTTCAGGTGAGGCTTCCATTCCCAAGTAGCATTTATCCTTTATGATAGTTATTTAAAATACCTTTTTGTCATAAAAAAGTTATAATAAGGAATTTGTATATCTTGTAAGTTCTATGTCAGTTAATTTTAGAGCTCTTTGGTCTTAGAACTATATGGTTTTTGCTTTAACCTAAAAGCATTTTTCAAGAGGTTAATATAACGCAATCATAGATTGTTTTCCAGAGCTATAAGTCCTAAGTCTTCTAAGTTCCGAAAAGGTTATAATTGGGTTGTTTTTACGATAATCAAATGCCTAAATATGACGTGAAACGCATTGTTATATCTCAAATGTGACTCTTTCATAACCTACTTTACTAATACCTTATTAGCTATCTGAAAAAATGTTTAATAACTTAATAGCATTTTGTGGCTACATATAGTTAGGAAAATCACTTTAAGGCGTAAAAGATAGCTTTATAGCATAATTTATAAGCTTTTATTAATGATTATAACCTTTAAATACATAAAGAAACTACTCAATCATCACCGTAACTTCAAAGTTATATGTAATGCCCACTTACAAATATACAGGATGTCTTAACAAAAAATTGCGAAAAGTGAACATTATAAAAGAAATTCGAAAAACATAGTACAGCGAATCATCACAGAAAAGGTAGTTTTACGTTGGTTAAGTACGTATACGAATATATCTAGGTCCTGTTATTTATGTTCCACCCTTTCCCTATGAGTTTTTACCAATTGTATCACAAAATAGTTCATTCTTTTTAGCCGATACAAATAATGAAGAAATAGAAAGTACAATCAGAAGCCTCAAGGCAAGCCCATCCATGGGCTATGATGGTATCCCAGCCCAGGTTTTAAAGCATTTGAGTACTTTAATTACTCCGACCTTAACAAATCTATTTAACAGATACTTAAGACTTGCAAAATTTCCTGATGTAGGTACTGAAAAAGACTGTTCTCATACCGATTCATAAGGCTGAGAGGAGAGATTGTGTCGATAACTAAAGGGGAGTATTTAAATGAGTGACTGTAAATTAAAATTTTAAGAGACATAAATGATTAATTTGGGTTAATGTACTAAGCGAGTGACTAACTGCGAGTGACGATAAATCAACAGAACAGTAACTTATATTATAAACATTCATTCGAGTTAGGTCAAATATAAAATTAGAAGCTTCATAATATTTGAGCGACCTACCTAATATTAATTTGTTTGAGTGTCAACGTTACGTCCTGTATTTTTTTCAATATTTTCCAAATGATTTATTTATAGTGGTGTTGTGTGTGTCTGTCTGTGGCATCATAACTCCCTAACCGATGAACCGATTTTGATTTTTTTTTTGTTTGAAAGGTAAATTAGTCGGAAGTGTTCTTAGCTATGTTTAATGACCATTGGTCCAAAATGGCCGCCACCACAAAATGGCAGAATACATATCAACAACAACTCCCTCAATATATATTTATATAGGTATCTATATTTATATATTTATGTATATAATATATATTCGTATTTGTGTAGTTAGTATTTATCTTTATTTAGTATGTTGTTACTTAGTTCTGTCAAGGTTTGTTTAGTTCTTATTTTTTTCCAATTCGAACACCGTCAACAAAGATTTTCTCAGATTTTACAGGTTGACTAGTAGAGAATGCCTCAGGCATTAAGTCCGCCCCTGTACACTTTATTTATGCTCTACGAAAGTTTAAATAAATATGGGTAGCAAATGAAAGGGCTTGACTAGTAAAATACTACACACTATGATAAATTTAAAATCCAAGATGGCCGCCACCACAGAATGGCGAATTACATATATTTTTACAACTCCCTCAATAGGGGTATCAAACAGGGATGTTATGGATCTCCGTAACCGTAACCGAAACTATCGGATATCCGTAATAAAAATATATCCGTAACCGTATCTGTTTCACATGTTTCGGAGAGTTTTGAATAAGGGCGGAGTTTAAATAAAACGACATGTTTCGACAGGTTTTTGTTTCACCGCTCGCGCGCCACGTGAATCTTGCCGTTTGTTTGTTATTTCTAGTCATAACATAACCTCTTTCATAATTAGTTAGTTTTTTATTTAACAGTTCACTATTTGTGTTTATATTTTACTTCAATCTAATATCCGTAACCGAAACTATCCGAAACTAACAGATAATCCGAAATAATTACATATCCGTAACCGTATCCGAAACCGATATAATTTTATTCCTATATCCGTGTCCGTATCCAGATCCGAAATAACATAACATCCCTGATCAAATGAAAGGGCTCGACTAGTAGAATACTATACACTATGATGACAATCTCAAATCCAAGATGGCCGCCACCACAAAATGGTGAATTACATTTTTAAGGTAGGGTATTCAGGCTTAGGGCTTAAAAAGTTTGAAATAAAAATTGAACTAAAAATTTAAATAACCCGGGTAAAAAATACCTCCAAAAAGTAAATAATAAAATGCGTTGGTTGGCCCATTAACTAGATATATCTAGTAATATTTTGAATTTTAGCATCGCAATATCTATAATGTAAATAATTAAATAAATAGATATATTAATTGCATTGCAAATTGAATATAAAACTTAAGTAGGTAGGTGCCTATTTAACTAGCAGAAATAATAAAAGAATAATAATAAGCATATCCTTTGGTTTTGTAAACACTCTGTAGGTACACCACGCGAAATGTTGTTTTTTAATAAAATGCAATCTAAGCTCTCTTGGCATCTGAAATTACTACTTAGTCCGTCCGCGGTGATATAGAAGTACTATCAAATCTTACGAGAAAATTTTATGCGTAAAGGGTTGCAAAAATAACTAACAGTTTGTGATAAGGTTATTTAAATTACCTAGAGGTTATTTTTAAGTAAATTTCGTGCTTTAATAGTAATTCAGGCTATTTAAGAGTTATTTGTAAAGCTAGTAAGCCTTTCATTGAAGGCAGCCATTTTTAAGAGGTTTATTGTGGCAAGAATTTTCGAAAATATCAATTTATTTATTTTATTTGTTAGTGATAATAAATTTAAAAGACATTTTTACGTTTATCAATAATAGTGTGCCAGATTGGAGGTTAAAAATGTATTTAATGTATTTTTTTACGCTACGTATGACCATTAAATATTTTAAATATGCCTGATAATTAGGGCGCGTGTATTTTATAAGCATATTATCCCATAATTTAACAGAAAACTGGTATTCGCAATAGAATTTATAAGCACGTGTGAATTTTACAGACATTTTGCTTCGTATATGAATACCCAAGTCATAATAAAAAAATAGTATTACAAATGGAAGCCATTTGTCTGTTATGAAATAAGTTTTAACTAATATATAACCAGTCTCTTATAAAATATTTTGAAAACTTACTAATAAGTTTTTGCTGGTACTTGACAATAACCTAATTCTGGAAAATGACTGCTGCGATAAAAACTGATTATGACTAGTCCATGACTAAGCTGAGACTTCATAAAGGTTATAATTAGGTAATACTGAATTTAACCAGGTTATAAAATGGTTAATTTACGGTTACATCTAGGTTATAAAGCATGCCTTTAGGTAATTTGTCTAGTCAATAAAGAGTAAAAATAAGGTCTGCACTAGGTTGTTATGAAGGGCCTTTTTGGTTATTAAGAGTTTATGCGGTGTTTATTATGAACATATTAGGACCTATCGTATTTCTTTGAGGAAATCCATAAAAAGGTTATATAACCTATCTGTGACCTTTCTATAACTTAAATTGTTACTTGGGTTCTCGGCTTTATCGTCACGTCAAGTGAGATGAAAGTCAAGAGCTACTCTGTTTGTGTAAAATACCTATCGTGCATTCAGCGGGCCTATTTTCTTACTTCACTTGCTAACTAGAACGGTCATTTTTTAAAGAAACTCCAATACGGGTGGAGTGTTTCTACACCATCATGCGGAAACGGTGTGCACCACAGAACACAGAAAGAGGTTAGAAAGGCAATCATGCACCGTTTGTACGGGAACCGCTGTCGCCAGTTTTGCTCCTACTTCTTTTCCTTGCACCGCCCATGCAAAGTCGCGCGAAATCGGGCTGAACCAATCACAACGCTCACTGGGCTCCTCATTCATAGAAATTTACTGACGTCCAGAGCCGCGTGTACAAATAACATTATTTTAGTGATTGACATCGATTAATAGCTATCGATATTAAATATTGCCAGCAATTTAACCATTTGAAATATAAATATTTACCAAAAAATAATTATTACTTTCATTATAGGTACGTTTATAATTAATAATATTCAAGTAATATTTTGTTTCTATGTAACAAAATTAAAGCTTTTTAGCTCAAAAATGTTGAAGGTTAGACGTAAAATAAAAGAAAAACTATAATACTATAGTGCACCGGTCTGAAAGCATAAACTAGAATGGATAATCTGACAAACGGACGTGCGGTAGTTTAGTTGTTAGGATATTTTAGTTGGATGGAGAAGTAAATATTTGTAAAGTAAATATTTACCTGTAAATTTGTGTTTTTAAAGTACTCAAATCTTCATGTCTTGCATGGCCACCTACCTATGCTAAAATAGTCATATAAATATTATGGTGATATTAAAAATTCTAAGTTGTAAAATTAGTTTAGAATTTGCCCATATTTTTTTTACTAATCGAACTAATTGTATCGTGAAAATTGAAATTAATTTTACAATTTTAATCTTTGATTACATCGCCGTACTTATATGAATAGGATGTTAGAAAGGGTAGGTGTTAGCTTCGCCAAACATTCTGTATTATCGATAAGTAATAATTATTATTATGGCATTTTAAGTGACAAATAATATGTTATTTTTACTTTATACAAATATTTTAAAATATACATTTATCGATAAAATGTAATGCGTGCGTTTTTTGATTAGCACGGCACTATCCCTTGTACTGCGACTACTGCGTTAATGCTCATTAAGCCAAATGCGTCACTACGGAAAGCAGTGTACTACATTACGCGCTCTAAGTAATATGGCAAGAATCGCGGGCGTACATTGCCGGTAATGTATATTTTTTAGAAAAATATTATGTAACTTATTGTTATGATCAGTTTTGGTGGATTTTGACATTATGATCTATGGAATATGGTCATTATGATTAATTTACTACTTACCGATGAAAAGAAATTCCTTCTTTAGCTACACTTGACACCTGACTTCTTGTTTTACAAGTAATTATAGCACAAGAAGGCATTTTTTTATATTTATAGCGCCGCGCTTCACGATACACTCACTGTAGTTGTCCGTCAGTGATTAAACAACGCGTTCGCGTTGCGGGGCCACAAGTATGAGCATTTAGTCATAGTTGTGGCTACGCGTGCCCCGCCCACATAGCCCTTCTAACCTCTTTCTGTGTTCTGTGGTGTGCACTGTGCATCCCTGCCCCCTAGACAAATGCCACACGCTAACTTCGTGACCGACGAACGAAGCTTCGGCGGTCTATCAACTGCATTGGGCCAGTGTGGTGGAAGAAGAGAAAATCCTCTTTTGGTTGCCCACGCTCGGCAGAGGGCGTGCTGTAGCTGCGATGCTGGACCATCCCAACTAATATTAGGTATATGCGAAAGTATGTTTATCTGTCGGTATGCCGCTGAACCTAATCTAATGAAATTCGGTAAACAGATGGCTTACGAGGAAACTCTAAGGTCGAGCTGAGCGCGATAGAGAAAACTCGGACTAAAGATACCTATGAAAAGTACACAAAATAGACGATTTTTTAGTCCCCTTATTTTTCATCTAAAACTAAAGCGATGATAATAATAATAAATAATTTATTCCACAAATATTTGGTTACAAAGTCTTTGCATATAAAATAGGTGGTATTAACTGATAGGTGGCATTTTATTATTATTAACATATGCATTAGTTGCTGAAGGAACTCAAACTAGACAATAGCCTGTATCTTGATTTCCAAAATTAATTAATTTTATTGATTTAATTACTTTTTGCGTTAAAATGAAAGAAAGGCTTCGGCTGTGTTTCTGTCTCATCTTTTTTTAACAGCTCATATACATCCTTATCGAGGGGCTGGAGCCTACCCTAAATTAGGGTGTTTGTTTAGGCCTTAATCAACCACGCTGGCCCAGTGCAGATTGGTCGAATTCACATACACCTTTTCGACACAGTAGACTTCTTCGCAGATGTATGCAAGTTGCCTTACGATGTACATAATGTACATATGAAATTCGAAAAACGAAAAACACATTGGTACATGGCGGTCTCGAATCCCGGACCTCCCGATTGGAAGACAAATGCCGAGTCCACAACGCCACCGACGCTGTTTGTGTGTTTCGTTTTTTTTTTCATATAATCTCGTGAAATTTGTTTGCCGCATGTTTGATTATAAAGCACAAGATCTGGCCAATTTTTTAGCTTCTTGAAGGTTACAATCTCTTTTAATAATTAACTGAATAAAAAAGGCATAACACAGACGCATGCTAATCGTGGCCATAGATTTTGTGATTAAATAGCAACTGATGTTGCCATTACTCGGGAAGGAACTACGTTTGTACGGAAATACGGCCCGTGTGATTTCCTTTTAAGGCGCATAGTGCTCCCAATGACCTTGCGTCGATCGTCCCGCACTGATTACATAGGAGTGAGTGAGTGAGAGTGAGGGGAATATTCAAGCAATCCTTTACGCGTAAGATGAATTATTTCAATTAAAAATTAATAAAGGCGAATAAGAAGAACCTAAAAAGACCATCCACTAGAATATTGTTCACTTTATTTATTGAAATCGAAAGTATATGATTTAACCTAATATTTACGTCGCGATTAGGTTTAAAGTTTTAAAATCGAGGCATGTTTGGGTCACATTTTTATCAAGTTTTAATTAATTTATCAAAAAATTAAGAAGACCATCCTCTAACTAAAGAATGCGTTGAATAATAACATATCTTTTTTAAAGATTTTTTTATTCAATATTTATGAAGAGAACCGGTTTTTTCTGCAATGATTTTTTTATGATTGACCCTACTACTATGCGCCTTAAGCCCTGAGGCAAGACAGGCTACTTGTTATCCCAAACTTAAAGTTCCCTTGGAACCTGGCGTGTGATTCGAACTCGCGGTAAAACGGAACTCCACGCAGTCGGAATCGCGGGTAACACAACAGCTAGTACGCAAACATGTGTTCACATCAGAACTTTTAAGTGATTGGCTCCTAAATTAACCCTTTGACCATTCAAAACGAACGCTTTGATTACCTGCTTAGAGAGTAGCCATTCAATTCAAACCAGGACTAAGCCTTGCCAATTCTAATTTGATTGCCGAAGTTTTCCCCAGCCAGCCTCTCCCGGGCAGCGGGACGGAATCCCCAATTACTCTAATCCATGCACAATTAGAAATGAATCTGGGAATTTTTGGATACACTGTTCATTAATCTAAATATTTAATCATAGTTGCGTTAGGTAGAATCACAGAAGATATGTAGGTATGAATTTTTAATGTAATAATGATGTAGAATAAAAATCTTGCATCAAAATATGTAGATTTTTAGAAACGACCGTATTATAAGGTTATAAATACACCAAAAGAAGCGGGTCCCTCCAATCGCAGGTTTTAAACTTAAATGGAGGGTCTCAAACCTTTATAAGTATTTATTGTCATCATTAAAGGATATTTTAATTTTGACTATCTATACTACCTCTATTTATCATCATTTGAAAATAGTTTTTTTTAAGAAATGCATCTCGCGACAACCTTTTATGTCATATAAATTGTGTCAAATGTGAAATGACATTATAAGTAAAAGTTTTGGTGTAAAAGTTTATTTTTTCTTTTTAGCGCATTTAAATAAAAGCTTGTTTTTAAAAAGGATTTTTTACATTTAATTTATTTTTTACTTTTTAGTTACCACTGGACACGTTTCTCAGTCTGTTCATCTCATTCAACGCATCATCTAGTTAAAGATATCTGCTTCAAAATTGAGTTACAAGATTTCACCCGAACATACATACGTACTTACATTGCAAGTTAAATAAAAGCTTGTAAAAAAGGTTAAGTTATGTCATAACTGTTGAGGTCAATATTATTATCATTCAGCCAAGAGAGTTTCAACTCTTGGACATAGCCCCCAAGGATCTTCAAAAAACACATCGTCATTGATTTATTTCAGTTCATTTTAGTTAACTGTATTCTTTTTCCGCCACCAACTCAAAGAAGGTTAATTATGCCATGACTGTTGAATCCAATAAATAATATTGTAAAAATTTGGAAATAAAAATACACTTAAATTACTTACATCGTACGTAAGTTTTATTTCTTAATCAAGACATAAAAAGCGCAATAAGAAGTTTCACCGCCCATTGTCCAGGTCATGCTTCCAACATTTTTTCGTCTCAAAGATAGCCTTGCTAATCCCCTGAGACAATCAGTGCGGTCAGAGGAGTATTTAGCTAGTCGCCATTAGCCGCTGCCGTCAGCTCCTCTGTTACGCGGCTGGATGGCCGAATCCCTTTGCTAATTCGAACTCTCTGTATCTTATAACAAGAATGAAATGTAACGGGATTGATCAAATTATACTCGTAGTTAAGTTGTTCGATACTCACATTTTTACTTATTTGACGATACTTTCTTAATTTTTTCACGGAACCGAATTGCATAAGCTCGTCAATTTTACAAGCTTTCACCTGTCCGGTGTCTGTAATGAAATCTTGCAAGTTAAATTTGACCCACTTCCCGGTCTCCAACTAAGCTGAAATTTTGCATGTATATGTATATCGCGTGACAATGCAATATTATGATGACATGGAGCTGAGCTGATGCTGGAGCTGGAAGGTGGCCATAGGAACTCCGCAATAAAACGGCACATCCCCATCGGGCTTAGTCTCGTTAGATTCGTATTGATGAGTACTAAAAGATTGTATTTTTAAAAAAGTTTTTTAAAAATAATAATAATAATAATAATAAACTCTTTATTGTACAAAAATTGTATGACAATGGGATACAAATGTAAAAAAAATATATATGTACAAATAGGCGGCCTTATTGCTAAAAAGCAATCTCTTCCAGGCAACCATAAAACAGGGAAATAAGAAAAAGGACAATCAAGGGGAAGGGCGCAGAAATAGGAATAAATATTGCTTGTGTGATAGGAAAGGGACACAAATAACAGTATAGCGGTTAAGGATTTGTGGATAGGAAGTGACTACGAACTAAAGATTTGAAAGAATCTAGCGTACGAGCTCTCTTAATACTCTCAGGGAGGGAGTTCCATAGCCGGACGGCTTGAGAAGGAAACGAGTACGTCAGAAATTGAGTCGTGCGAGGCGGAATGTCCAGGAATAAAATGTAATTAGATCGCAAATTACGACTCGACGAAGTGGACCGAAAAGAGAAATGGGACTTAAGATAAGGTGGAGACATTGGATGAAACAGAATATTGTAAAGAAGGGACAAGACATGTAAGTCTCTACGTTGTCGGATTCGAAGCCATTTGAGTTGAGAGCGATAGTAAGAAACATGATCAAATTTTCGTAAGTTAAAAATATATCTAATGGCCACATTTTGCAGACGCTCCAGCTTGTCGAGAAGCTCCTCAGACAGATCCACCCAGGCACAATCAGCATAATCGAGAAGAGAAAGCAGAAGTGATTGTGCTAGTTCTATTTTAGTACTAATCGGGAGAAAATTACGAAACCTGTTGAGTGAACCATAAGCAGCGAAGAGCTTCTTGCGAACAGCTTCGACTTGCGGTCGCCAAGATAAGCACTGATCAAAAACTAAACCTAAATTTTTAACACATTTGCTAAAAGGAACAATAGTACCGCCAAATACTACCGCTGGCAACAAACTGTAATCAGTCCTTGAAACAAAATACGGACTGCCAATAATAATTGTTTGAGATTTTGTAGGATTAATGATAAGTCCATATGATTTACTCCAGTTGTCAATCAATTTGAGATCGCTGTTAGTTTCAGCGATAGCATGCGAGAGATTTGATAATGTTGCTTGCGTGTAGATCTGCAAATCATCAGCATACAAGTGATAGAGACACGAAAGTGAATGTGTAATGGAATTAATGAATATAGAGAATAGAAGTGGAGACAATACGCCACCCTGAGGGACACCCGCATTGATACTGCACCAGTCAGAGAAGGAATCCTCAATGCGTATACGTTGCCGGCGCCCTAGCAGGTAACTACGAAACCAGTCAACTACGGTAGGAGATATGCCAAGAGAACGTAGCACTCCAATAAGTATATCAAAATCCACAGAATTAAAGGCATTACTAAAGTCTAAGAGAGTTAATACTGTGAGTTGATGATTTTCCATACCCTGGCGAATATCGTGCGTGATTTTGGTTAAGGCGGTAGTCGTACTATGACCCATTCGAAAGCCGGATTGCATTGGATTTAAAAGGTTATTAACATTGAGGAACTTAAGGAGCTGACGATGAACTAATTTTTCAAGGACTTTGGAAAGGAAAGGGAGAATTGATATTGGACGAAAGTCGGAAAAGGAGCCGGGATTGACTTTTTTAGGAAGTGGAATTACAAAAGCATCCTTCCATGCAGAAGGAAATTTACCAGAATTGATAGAAGTATTAAGGATATATGTGATGATTGGAACAAGGATGTCTAATATAGGAAGGATCATATTACGACTAATGCTGTCGTTACCAATAGCACCAGAGGATATAGAAAGGACAGTTCTCTTAACATCACTATCCGTAAATTGCTCCATAAAGAAAGGAGGATAATCAGGTACAGGCATAGAAGAAAGATTGTTTAAAGTTTCAGATTTACGCGCACCGTTGAAAGGTGTCGTTGAAGTGAAGTGTGAATTAAGAACATTAATGTCTAACTTGAAGTCGTTACTATGTACATGTGATTTGCCAATACCGAGAGATTTAAGGAACTTCCAGACTTTTGCTGGATCTTCATTTTCTACTGACTTATGAATGTGGCGTCTTTGGGCGTCTCTAATCACTGTATTGCAACGATTTCTCACTGCATTATACTTCGCTTGATTTGCATTTGAAGGATCCAGTTTGTATTTATTTTTCGCTCTGTTCCTTTTGGCCATAAGTTTTCTGATATCGTCAGTAAGCCAAGGAGCTGGGAGATGTTTTATTTTAACAGGCCTTAAAGGGGCATGAACATCATATAACTCAGTTAATTTTGCGTTAAAAAGCTGCACTTGTTCATCAACAGAGTCACAGGTGAATACATCCGACCAATCCATGTTAATGGCATCCTCTCGTAGCCTCGCGACATTCATCTTGCTAAAACTGCGTCGAAGTAAAATGTGTGGTTTTAGTTTTGGAGGGCGAATACGATACGAGAGGAAAACCAGATCGTGGTAAGAAAAAGCGTCAGCGGAAAATTGACCATGTTTACTTACCATATCGAGAGATGAGACTATCATAAGGTCTAGGAGAGACGGGGTACAATTTGGAAAATGATGTGTTTCCTGTAGCGGAAGAATATGAAGATTAAAGGATCTCACCAACGAGAGTAATTTTTGGGATCGGGAATCATTTCTAACTAGACAGGTATTAAAGTCACCCATGAGAATAGTATGCGTAAAAGCAGGAGTAAAAGTCTCGATGAGTTGCTCAAGAGAAGCAAAGTAGTCTACTCTCAGGGATGGACTGTAATACACGCCCAGCAAGATTCGAGAATGAGATAGAGAAATATCAAGAAATAGATGTTCGGCGGTATTGGGAAGGGGTGGCTGAGGTGAGTGACTGAGAATTGAATAGGAGATATTTGCACGAAGATAAATTGCCACCCCTCCATGAGAAGAACTTACGCGATCGTTGCGAATTAAATTGAAACCAGGAAGAGAATATGAAGTAGAAGGTAGCCGGGGATTTAGGAAGGTTTCTGATATAAGAATGGCATGAATATTCTTATTATCAAAAGAAGTAAGCATATCGGGATAGTGAGAAGGAATACTCTGAGCATTGAAATGTACTACGTTAAAGTTTTTCGCAACATCGCCGAACGAGTCATGTAGGTGCTCACCCAGAGACTTATCGAGGCTGCGAAAGCTAGATTCTGACGAGGGAGAAGAAGAGCAGGATAGGAAGAGATCACTATCGTTTAGCGACACGTCCATAGTAATAAAAATAAATATTCTAAAACACAAACGATACTATAAAAGAATAAAAAAAAAACTAACCTAAAAAAAAAAAAACTAAAACAATACTTATAACTAAAATAAAGACTATACAAAAAAAGCATTATCAAATACACACAGATACACAGATAATATCATGAGTTCATGAAGCCATTACTGCTTACACTTATCTGTGGGCAATACATGGAACAATGGCTTAAAAACACTGTTACAGAGCCGAAATAAACAGAAAAAAAAAATAAAATAAAAAAGATTTGACATTGACTTGACTGAGGCGCGTTCAGCGCCTCTGGGTGTAGTTGTCCGGTTGTTTTTTAACTCGCTCAAAGGCGTTGAACGGATTGCAGCAACCAAATCTTTTATCTCCCTCTTTCACATGATTTTTTATTTCTCACTCTTTCTAGTAGATGACATTATAGAATATGGCCGCCAATATCATCCAATCACGTAAGAGTATTTCAGTCATAAACGTCAGAGCGTTTTACAACCATCAAATTCGATGGTTGTTCGGTTGTAAGAAAGATGAGAGTAACGACTGTTTCCAAATAACGAATAACAGTGCTGTGTTATTTCCATATAGCTGTTATTGTAAACTGCTGTTCCTTTATTTAAATAAAAATAAATATTAAAATAAATATTACTTTTTTATTATTAATATAAAGGACGATTACGTAACCTGCATGAAAATATATATAGTATCACGTAATAAGCTACGGAGGAAAGGAAACTGCTGTGACGCCCACGCCACAGGAGTCGCGGCGATAATCGTAGCATCATCCATGTACAAAATGGCGAAAGCATGTAGTCCCCCTCCCCCCTCGTCGGGGAGGAAAATACTGGCTTCTCATCCGCAGCCCGTTCAGATAATGACCTGTTATATTTGGATATAATGCTTTTGTTGAAAACTTTGTCGGAGTTAATTAATACGTGTTTGGCATTAATAAATTATCTAAGTAGTTCAAACGTTGTAATAAACACTGTCATGATAAACACAAATGATGTCAAAGATGATGTCAGTACGAGTAATGTCTTTGGAGCGGAACGCATCTTATCGATCAAGACAATCGATCCATTTTCTTTCTTAGCGAATACTAACATGTGGAACTAGATAAGCCATATATTAAGACGTTAAGAACCAAAATAAGCCCTTCTAACGCAATAAGTAAAAAAAAATACAAAAAATAAAAACCGACTTTAGAAACTCGGTGCTAAATTTTAAAACTTTCTAGGAGATCATCGTTCGGCACCGACTTCAATATAGAAATTGTATAAAGTAGGTACATTATGCATATATTTTTATTATTAGGCGCGTCAATATTGCTCTTTGGTCGCGACCTACATTAGTAATATTGTCTGTATTCTTATATTATTTTTAACTGTTTTTATTTGTCTGCTTTTTGATTTTAGTTTTTTTTTTCATTTTTATCTTTTTAGTGAATTTAATACCAGCTCACCGCAGTAACTTGAAAGAATACGACAAAGAGTCCTCAATACGTGCCTATTGTATTTAAGAAAGCCTATAACTCCTACAAGTTAAGGTTCCTTCCATCATCAGCTCGGTTCTCATGACTACCAGACGCATATGCCTTCGGAAGAAACATACATTAAATGGTTTTCCTCGATTTTCCTGGGATTCCATCAAGAAATCCTGACTTTGCCACCGCAGGAGGCAAAGTATCATACTCTATCGCACCATACTCTATCAAATTAATACCAAAAGAATTTCGAAAATTGGTCCAAAATTTGCGAAGTACCTAATCGCGTAATAACATACACACAAAAAAAATACACATCGAATTGAGAACCTCCTCCTATTTTAAAGTCGGTTAAAATACCAAGCCTTTTATTTGTGCCCATACATCACTCAAAATGCGATGTGGATGAATAAAACGATCTGTCTGTAACTGGTACGTAATGACGGGTTCCACAGACAGAATTGGCTAGTTGAGTAAAAAATTTTTTTGCTTTAATAGAAGCTCATTCATATTATAAACAGAAAGAAAAAATCGGTTTTCGAATAACTATAAAAACAACCAAGATATATGGTATTAAAGATTTTTCTCCATCTCTTTCTAGCAAAACGGCAATTTACAAGGAGTTTATATGGCCGTACTCAACAATGACGTCACGGTTGATGTCGGATCTCTCTGTCTAATCGCCTTCAAATTAACAACTTAAAATGCTTGTATCTAATGTATTTCTAAACCGATTTTAATTCTAATTTCACAGGACTGCATATTTTTAAAAATTAGAATTCAGTCGTCATCCCAATTGGGATAATGACTGAATTCAAATTTTTACGTCTCGTCATTAAATATTAAAATACCGTAGAAAAAGATGCAATCATGTGAAATTAGAATTAAAATCGGTTTGATTAGACAGAGAGATCCGACATGAACCGTGACGTCATTGTTTAGTACGGCCATATAAACTCCATGTCAATTGCCGTTTTGCTGGAAAGAGATGGAGAAAAATCTTCAATACCTTATATCTTGGTTGTTTTTAAAGTTATTCGAAAACTGATTTTTTCTTTCTGTTTATTATATGATTGAGCTTCTATTAAAGCAATTTTTTTAATTCATCTAGTCTTTTATCGCGATCGGTGACGTTAAAACAAAATTCCATCAAGCAGACGGTAAGCCTTCGATGTCCTCGCGCCGAAGGAGCGCGCGCGGTAATGAAAATGCTTTCAATTCCGTCGCAAACGGCTCTTTCCGCCCGCCGCGTTTTCTGTTCTGACTGTTGCTTATAATACTCGTATATCCGTTTGTCAAAGAGATATCAGCGCCTTGACGGTTGATCTCTGCCTAACGTTGTACAATGAGATTATGTGATTGAGGCTATTGATTGCCAATAATGTTGGCAGCGTGATACGATACCGTATATTATTATTTCAAAGCATTCCGGACGTCCGGTATCAAATGTGTGTTCATTTAAAATTTATTAAATCGCTGCTTCTGAAATCGTTTTTGGAACTATACGTAGTTTTCTCTACTACTGCTTGGCGACATGGATTCGAATTTCGAAGAGCTTTTCGGTGATACAAATAACATTACAAGTAACAGTTCAACGCTATTAATATTCGACATTGACCTATCAACAGATGATCGTCGAGTCTAATTCAAATTGCAAGAGAAATGTATTCTATGTGCGCTATGCACTTTTGACTTGAAAAACAAAACTTTCCCATTAAAGTGATATTCAAACTACACATTATTCAAATTACTCGAAGCGGGTTAAAACTCAAAACTTCGTACATGTTCTCTCAAATACATAACTTTTTTAATAAAATAGTCCAAATACCAGCGCACGGTACTGAAATCTCCCTTGCATAGTGGGATACTTAAGGCTCACATAAGAAACATCCTAATATAACAACATTAAGGTACAATTTCGCGCGTAGGGAAAGTCGAGTGCCGCCAGGCGACACGATCAGCGATTCGTTGTCCCCTGAATAACTTACACCTCATAAACTCGACAGCAATGCAGCACCCAAATTCCGGTGGTCGGAATATTTGATGTATGGCAATAATTACGTCCAAACTACACGTGCTCTGCGACTTCCGGCACGTGTTTGAATATTTTTTTTTACTTTATAACTTTTCCGGTACGTATAGGCGGATCAGCGCTATACCTCTATTATGTAAAATAATATTTATGTTGAATTTCAAAACCCTCTATTCGTCTATTTTGTATTCTTTCTATTGTCATCAAATTGCATGTTGTTCTTCATATCAAACGAATTTTAATGCCAAGTATTATCTCTAGTGAGTTATTTTTGTACAAAAAATAAATATGCAAGTAGAAAATTAAACAGAACAAATGAATAATTATCAAATCAAATCAAATCAAATCGTTTATTTGCTGGAATATGGTTTTACAAGGTGTTATGTTCAGTTTTCCGTCATATCCTATCGATATATGTGCAAATATATTTAAGTTAATTTAAGTTTCTCAAAATGATACAATTTCTCAAAGTGACACCCAGTAAAACAGATTATACAGTATAATTTCGTTACAATTTTACACGATAGATGACGTACAGATTATCATGATTATAAAGTCAAGGGATTCTTAAATGTCAATGGTTGATCATAGTGATATAACTAGTTCAAAATGTATGTATAAATGTCACGTGAAATGATGTCAATAATGAATACAATTTAAAACAACACCAATTTAATAACAATGTCAAGCAATTCGAATAAGTCAATAGTAATAAATTCAAAAATTAAATCATGAGATCAGATATTAAGTATTATACAATGATTACATTTACACATATATGTCATTTATTTCAAATAATCTTATCCTTTATATATTCGTCAACTGAGTAAGACATTTTGTTAAGTAAATAATTGAACAATTTATTTTTAAATTCGTTAGTATTGGTACATGTAATACGATCGGGTAATTTGTTAAAAACTCTTATAGCCATTACAAACAAACCAGTAAAGAAGTCAGAATAACTTTGTTCTTACAATAATTATATTATCTCACATCTTCAATCGTTTGATCGTTTGTCGGGTAAAATAAACAATTTCGAATTAACATCAGTTAAGAATCGTAAATTTTGGTTTATTAATGTATTAATTATTTCCACACCAACAATAAATTTGCCGGACCTAGGTATCTACGTCTACGTTTAATATAAACAGATAATATCAAACCAAGAAAAACCTTACGAAGACGATCCTTTGCCGAACTAAGCACAAAGGCGAAGTTTAATTTCCGTTAAGAACAATGAAGCGACGTCCTCAGACAATGCTGCGATGATATCCACCGCCCGAGGATTTACTCTTGTATCTAATTACAATTAACGGCCAACAAAGATCTCGTCCACGGCCGATGGAATGCCTTATTGCTCGCGAGGTTTCATTATTGAAGACACAAATTAAGTGCCATTCATCTCTTCGAGCAGTACACAGCAAAAAAGTTTAAAAACCCATATCATATAGGTGTTGCCGGGTGAACCGTATTTACAGATCAGTATAGTAAAGAGGGTAAGAGTTTAAGGGAGTTGAATAAGTATATGAGAATTTGTAAACTTAGTAAAAACAAGCCGTATGTCTAATTTGGACGAATTTAGGGTCAATGGCCCGAGTGGCATGACCTTAGGGTTAGGCACTGGATACTAGAATGCAACATCAGGAGATGAGTTCCACGAGGTACTCCAAGTCAATAGGCTAGCTAGATGAATGAAAAAAAAATATTGCTTTAATAGTAAGCTCATTCATATAATTAACAGAAAGAAAAAATCGGTTTTCGAATAACTATAAAAACAACCAAGATATAAGGAAAGTATTAAAGATTTTTCTCCATCTCTTTCTAGCGAAACGGTAATAAAACCCAAAATTTTCATGTATATCATAGTATCATCATCATGTCTATGATTTACATGAAAATTTTGGGTTGAATGACATTACGGCTAAACACGATTTAATAATTAGTTTTAGATAACGCATTGATTATTTATTGGTTATTATGAAACACCGTGTATATGGCCGTACTCAACGATGACGTCACGGTTGATGTCGGATCTCTCTGTCTAATCGCTTACAAATTAACAGATTAAAATGCTTGTATCTAATGGATTTCTAAGCCGATTTTAATTCTAATTTCACATGATTGCATCTTTTTCTACGGTATTTTAATATTTTATGACGAGAGGTGAATTTAGAATTCAGTCATCACCCCAATTCATCATATTTGGGAGAAATGAGAGTCAGCGACCCTATTGACTTAACCCTAGAGTAGACGCGTCCATCACTACGCCTTTAGGTACAAGATAAGTCTACATCCTCGTACACATAGAGCTGGATCCACATTTGCACAATATAGAGAACGATACAGTAGCCCGACTTCATATCAGGGACCGGACCCGGTTACCGTTATAGCCGGTAACCTTAGGGTTTTGATCGGGTATTTTATAACGCTGGGTTTTTAAACCCATTGCCTTACGGTAAGCTTTCAAATAGCTTACCGGTATACACATTAATCGCTTCGATTGAATTAATTCGGGTTACCGCTTACCGATATCAAAAACCCCAAATGGGTTACCGTTCTAAGCGCTGATTAATTTGTGCAAGTTATTTTAGACCTTACGTATATCGCGTGTAGATTGCTTTTGCACCGCATATATGCCCTATAGTCCAGTCAACGAGGAAATTCGTTGTATGGAGACATCCGACAAATTCTTCCGTCTATGAAATTTGGCATGTGGTGATGATACCTAATACATATGACAGATGTACAATAATCCAACAAAATTTATAATGGGAAGTTAGGTATTTTTACCTAAACATGAAAAACGCTTATAGCTCTCTGTGGATATTTCCTCAGTTTCAAATTATTCTTGTATACGTACGTATGTACTAGTTAGAACAAGTATGTAAAGTAATCCAAAATTTTTTCAATTTGGGTGATGCACTAAATTGAACTTTTAACATTTTGCGCAATAACTTCTATTAAAAAATTTCTCTGCCAATTTTTATTTTTTAATATGGTCTTATTTCCCTAAATAAATAGGTTTGTTAACTAATCCAATACATTTTCCTTTTTAAACATATTTTTTTGATTGTTGCTTAATAACGTGATGTGAAAAATTACTCCGTCCATTTTTATAACTTTATACGTTATATGATTTAATACTAAAACAGAATTATCAATAATCCAACAAATTTTCCAACTTTCATATATTTTTTATGATGTATGCCGATTTATATTTGTGCGTACCTTATGCATCACGCAATTTGTGCGTAGTTGATCTTCACGTGACCGCTCGGAGCTACTTTTACTTCGTTTTGCACCACATTATGAGAATTAATACTAATACCTTCAAAACTAACTCTAATACGAGTAAAGAAACATTGTAAAAACATAATTTTATTTTAATGCTCTTATAAGGGGAAATTAAACTTTAAATTAAATTAAGCTCATCGTTTTGTTACATGCCGCAATTTTTCCAAGAGTTCCGTAGGTACCTCGAAAGAAAAAAACGGAACCCATATAGGATCACTTTGTTGTCCGTTTTTCTCTTCTCGGTCCTTTCTCTCGGGAACGCGTAAAGATATCAAACAGAAATTTATACCTACAAACCATTCGGGTCTACGGTCTCTTTCAGATGTGAAAAATTATAATTGTAAGTGAAGGAGATCAAAAGATATGACCATTTATATTTCATATTTTCGCAAATTTTGCGATTTTATGAGGGAATCAAAACTATAGGGTACTTCCCGTTGACCTAGAATACTGAAATTTTCCAAGAAGTAAGGTCTTATATCACACGTTGAGGAAAAATAAATACTGAAAACCTTAAATAGTTAGATAAGTTTGTAAGGAACCTTCGCTTCGGTGCACGAGTCCAACCCGCACTAGGCAATTTATTTTATCTATACCACGGTAATATACTATTACCGTGTCTGTATTTCCTAATATTATAAAGCTGAAGAGTTTGTTTGTTTGGTTATACGCGCTAATCTCAGGAACTACTGATTTAAATTGAAAAATTATTTTTGTGTTGTATAGCCCATTTATATAGGCTATATAACACACGCTACGACTAATAGAAGCTGAGCATCAATGAAAAATGCTGTAGAAACGGGGAAAAAATTGTTATTTTCCGATATCCATGTGAACGAAGTCGCGGACACAGCTATCATAGCATAAAAGCTTGTCGCGAGATTTACCTGTGTAGATAAACAGGGACACAATACCTATTCAACTTGTTCTTGATAAGTATAGGTAATTCTTAAAAAAATGTTTTTATGAAATAGGTAAGTAAATATGGTCAAATAATAAAAACTTATTTTTCTCAAACATACTACGATATACGACCAAAAATTCTTTGGAATAAATCGAACTTCCAGTACTAGGCCCAGCAGTGGTGGGTGCGAAGTCAGACAACCTCCTCCTGGTGCACCTCAGGCATCCCGCGGGTTAATAGTCTGACAAGTAGCCCCCATGGCGAAGTCTCTCCTTCTTGTTGTAAGAAGGGGATTTGGCTATAGACCGCTGACCCGTTGCGGATCATAGTTTGGCTTGAATTAATCCAGCAGTGATTTTGCTGGCTAAGGGACCAATTGTTCACTATGACGCTTGGCATCTCTTGTTGTTGTTCTGTTCGGAGTGTCCGATCCAGACTTCTTCAAGCTCTGGCTCGTATGCGCCACAGTGGATTCAGTAGAGTCTGCTGTCGGGCAAACCCATTACCCGCACTTAGCCGAGCCGGGGGTCCGGTGCACTGAGCATCGGGCCGTCTGGTCCGTGCCAATGGGATGACTGGCTAGAGGGTCTCCAGTCCCGAACGGCCATCCTAGGGAGCTCACCCTGCAAAGCGCAACATGGATCTTAGTGACGAAAAACAATCACACCAGGGGGTTTCAGTCTCCCCCGTAGGACCGCGCAAGGTGGCTGTAGGCAGCCGGGCGTATTTGGTGCTGTGCTAACCGAGATCCATTTCTTCAGATGCGAATTAAAAATGCGAACCCGTTAAGAGTGAGCCACCGTCGGTATTCGGGCCGGCGGCGGTGGAAAATGTAACCGAGGCGAGTGCAAGTATTATTGATGAGGGGGAACTCCGTTATGGAAGTGGAGAGGAAACACCGCGTTTAACGCGATCGCGCAGCAGATCTGCAGAAGTGTACAGAATAATATTAGTAATGTAAATAGTAGCGATAAGTCTAGCTCTAAGTATAGTAGCAAATTTAGTGCTAAGGATGTAGATAGTAAGTTGACAAAATCGGCGGTTTCGCTAATGTCAACAAAAGGGTCGAGGGTTGAAATCATCGTCATTACAGATGTAATAATAAGGGGGAAAAGAGACGGTTGGACGATTCTGACATGTCTAATGAGTCGGTGCAATCTATGATATCTTGCACTGATGCCATTAGAATGACGATCGGTGATGTCTCAGATGCTGGTGGTGCTGCTTCCGAGCGGTGACGGTAAGTCCGCAAGAAGAAAAAAAGATATCGAATGGCTCAGGTCTGGGGACTTGACGAGGGGACGTGGTCGCGGTCGCGGTCGTCCCCTCACGACGGGTAAATATGTCGGCTTGGCGCAAGATAAACGAGATCTGGCAGCTACTAAGAAAGCCGAAGAACAAACTCATCTTGACCAAGAGGTGGCGCTTATGTATCGCAAGGGTAATAAAACCAGGACCCGTTGCATGAGCTACAGTGAGGTACTTGTTAACTCATCGGGGAAGACAGCAATCAACTCGGAGGAGGTCGTCAAAACCAATTCTCAGGTCATCCTAGATGTTGCTCGTAAATAAGGTAACCGAGACACCTGTCCCGGTTCTCTCGATCTCCAAGAGAGACGCAGGAGCCCCTCCCCCTTTAAAAGAGTCGGAAAGTTTCGATAAGTGGACTAAGGCTCTGGGGCGTAGAGCAAGAACCAAAAGAAATCAGGAGCAGGTCCAAGCCCTGGCGGCTAAAGCAGCTACCCTTAAAGAGAAGGGAGCTAAGGTTAAGGCTAAAGCAGCCAAGGCCAACATCAAGAGAGCGATGAAGGCCCCCCGCAATCCTGCGGTGGTACTTACCATCAGGCCTGAAGCTCAGGAGGAATGGCCAGAAGCAAGTTAAAACGGGATGAGCTGGGCGTCAATGACCTCCGATTCAGGGGAACTGCCACGGGGGCTCGTCTTATCGAGCTTCTGAAGGAAACTCCCTCTGAAAAAGCAGTCTTATTGGTAAGCAATTTAAAAGACGTCTTCCCTGAAAATGTCAGTGTCATTAGATCGGTTAAGTGTGCCGATTTGCGTAGTTCCGGCCTGGACGACTCTGTCACCAAGGAGGATGTGCGCAGCGCGTTTTCCGAAAAGGGCGGCTGCTCTACTGAGGCAACAAGGGTGGGTGAAATAAAACAGAAACCTTACTCGCTCGGTATCGTCTGGATTAAGTGTCAAATCCTGGAGCCGAGGTCAACGCGCTGTTTTAAATGCCTTGAGCCCGGCCACAACAGAGCAAAATACTCGACGGGGAATGACAGCAGTGACCTTTGCTTCCGTCGTGGGATAGCCGTTCACAAGTCGTCAGGATGCAATGCCACTCCAAGCTGTGCGATTTGCACAGATTTCAAGAATTGCCACCTTCTTTGAGATTTGCACAGACTTCAAGAAGGTGGCAAATCACGTAATGGGTGGAAGAAGCTGCACCCCGCATGATTCCCGCAAGGGAGGTCCTTCCGTTGCCCTCCATTCCGACCATCACGAATGGGGAGTATGAAGCAGCTTTATTCAGGCTCAAAGCCAAAAAGACCGCACCAGGACCAGACGGCGTCCCTGGACGGACTATGGTGGTAGCTTTACCTCCACTAAAGTCTCGGTTTAGGGACCTCATGGATAAATGTCTCACCGAAGGAAGATTTCCAAAAGATTGGCAGACAGGGCGACTCGTTCTTCTTAGAAAAGTAGGCAAGCCAGCTGATTCTCTGTCAGGATATCGGCCCATCGTTCTGCTTAACGAAATGTCGAAAATGTTCGAGCGTATCCTCGCCGTTTCGCCGTCGCTCGCTCGGCCCGAGCAGGCCTGACCTGGCGGAGAACCAGTTTCACGAATAACGCGCTCCGCTAGGTCAAATCCCTTTCCAAAGAGGCTACCTCCGATAGCTGCGTCTTGATAGCAGTTTCTTTAGACATAGCGAATGCTTTTAACACGCTTCCACCTCAGTGCGTCTTAAAGGCACTCAACTACCACGAGGTTCCCCTATACCTGCAGCACGTTATTGCTGATTATTTTAGAGAGCGAATCGTCCTTTACACTGACAGCAACGGACATGTTGTTCGAAAGTTTATGATGCTCGGTGTTCCATAGGGATCGGTCCTTGGCCCTCTTCTGTTGAACATCGGGTATAATTATGTACTAAAAGGGAACTTACCCCGCGGACTAGAGGTGTGTTACGCCGATGATACCCTTGTTACAGTTCGTGGAAAGAATTACAGATAGGCTTCCCTACTAGCTACAGCTGGCGTAGAACAAGTCGTCTCAAGAATTGAAAGATTAGGGCTCTCGATAAAACAGAGGCCCTAGTCGTCAATGGGCCTCGCAAGGGACCCCCACCTATCTCATGATCAATGGGACACGGGTGGATATTACTCTACACTTGAAGTATCTGGGTTTAGTGCTGGACAGGAGCTGGAACTTTAGAGAACATTTTTCTCGATTGGCTCCAAAATTGGTATCCACAGCCATGGCCCTGGGGAGGTTGTTACCCAACACCAAAGGTCCTATTGCTGTCTTGTGACGAGGGCTATCCGGGGATACCGGACTATTTCAACGGAGTCCGCCTGCGCCTTGGCATCGATGCCACCATGGGATTTGGAGGCACATGTACTAACGGCGGTATATAATAAAAGAGTCGCCCGACTGAGAGAGAGGTGAAAAATTGGCGTGAAGAGGCCATGAATTCAGTTCTTGGGTCCTCGTGGCCTTCAAGGCTCGAAAGAGCAGAATATGGTCAGTGGATCAACGCGGTACGCCATCCTGTCCTCCGTGACTGGGTTACAAGGAGATTTGACACCCTCAACTTCCACCTCGTGCAGGTACTGACGGTACATGGCTGCTTTGGCAGGTACCTTCACAAGGTTGCCAGGAGGGAAGATGACCCACGTTGTCACCATTGCGGTGCGGACGAAGACACCGCGCTACACACTCTTGTGCATTGTCCTGCATGGACTGCTCAGCGCGGTGATCTTATATCCGTGATTGTTATTGACCTCTCATTGCCCGGTGTGGTTAGAGCTATGCTCACCGAGCGGGCGGCCTGGGATGCTGTTTCTCACTTTTGTGAAGTGGTCATGGAGACGAAGGAGCGCCACGAGAGAGCTCGTGAGGCGGACCCCCTCTTCAGTGCGAGAAGGTTAGGGTGGCGAAGAAGTGGCTACAACGCTCTGATTCCGCCACCTTAGTAGGGGCGGCGGGCAACGCAGTTGGGCGCCGTGTTGCCTGTATTGCACTCGATCCCTGTGTCGGTAGGAGCAGCTCTGGGACACAAGCTGCTCTCATGCAGAGAGGATAGTCTACAGGCCGAGCTGGCTCACGCGAGCGTAGCGCTATGCGCCTGCTCGCAGCCGCCCTGAAATGGCCGGATAGGTGTTTCCGAAGGGTTTAGTGGGTATATGCGGCACTCGACCGTGGAGTCCCACGCACCCTTGCCCCTACCCAATGGCTTGGAGGTACGTAAAAGCTTTTTCCTCGTAAAAAAAGACCAAGCAGCAGCAGCAATTTTTTATCTAGCGTGCTAGAACGCCCGGCAATATAATTTGAAAATGGAACAATAGTACTCGTAGATTGTACAACAAGGGCATAAAATGAGGCACTGTAGCCCGAGACGATTTTATCCACCCGAGCCGTAGGCGAGGGTGCATAGCAAGTTGAGGAGTACAATGACTTGTTTATTCCATTGTTTTACACACTGCTTTTCACTTCGATTGCAAGAAAATTATTATTCGATTAAAGAATGCTCTGCTAGATAAATTCTTTTGAAAAGTATAAAAAAATAGTCGGTATTTGCGCGCGGCTTGACTATTTTTATCGTCTAATGTAATGTCTAATTTATCATCCATATCTTGTGGCTACAAAAGTAAAACTAAATGCTGGTTAGGTAATACATATATCCAATGTTAAAAACATTACTAATTAATTGTCGCCAAGATTTCTGAGTCTAATGAAACATTATCGTATTGTAATTATTATTGAATTAATCTGTGATAGCTAGATAGCGTGATAGCGTACCTAGGCGAAGCGCGGCCCGCATACTCACTATCGCCCGGCAAATCCGGCAATGCTGAACTTGCGGGTCGCGCCAGTAATAATTGACTATTTAATAGCGAACATGTTTTAAAAAATATATGAACGTTGGAAAATTTGTTGGATTATTGATAATTCTGTTTTAATATTAAATCATATAACCTATAAAGGTATAAAAATGGACGGAGTAATTTTTCACATTAACTTGATGTGAAAGCAAAAATAAAAATAAAATATTTGAAAAGGAAAATTTATTGGATTACTTAACAAACCTATTCATTTAAGGAAATAAGATCATATTAAAAAATAAAAATTAGCAGAGCAATTTTTCAATAGAAGTTATTGCGCAAAATGTTAAAAGTTCAATTTAGTGCATCACTCAAATCGAAAAAATGTTGGATTACTTTACATACTTGTTCTAACTAGTACATACGTACGTATACAAAAATAATTTCGAACTGAGGAAATATCCACAGAGAGCTATAAGCGTTTTTCATGTTTAGGTAAAAATACCTAACTTCCCATTATAAATTTTGTTGGATTATTGTACATCTGTCATCTGTATTAGGTATCTTCACCACATGCCAAATTTCAGAGGCAGAAGAATTTTTCGGGTTACAAATGCCCCGTTGATTGGACTACTAGGTCGCCACCGAACACCGGCGTTATTGCGCCCGCAGTGCTATTTCAATCGCTCGGTGTGCGTGAGGGAAAGGGTTACCCTAACCCAAACAGTAAGCGGTTAAGCACATAAACACTGAAAACCTTTAAGATTAGGTAAGCGGTAAATTATTGTTGTGGGTGGTAACCCCTATTTTACGGGTTATCGTTATCGTTGGGAAACCTGTTGAACGGCTTACCGAGCCCACTGGGTTACCATACGAATGGGTTACCCTTTCGAACGGCTTAAGCAAATAAACGGGTTTTCCGGTCCCTGCTTCATATAAAGGGACGAATCGGCGCACGCACACATACAACCGTCGTTTACACGGCCGCCAAGCATGCTCTGAACGGCATAGCAACGCAGTGTCACCACCAGTCACCACGCCACGCGCCGGCCGAGATTGTTGTGCTCTACCATCATTGATATACTACCAAACGTAGATAGAGCGCTTCATACAAAAACGCGCTTGAAATCTGTCACCTAATCGACTATACATTTGTACTCGCTGATATATACTTGAATATGCACGCCCGAATGAAAATTACCATAAAGAAAGTACCGTATATTCAACCTTATTCCGCATTATTACGGCAACTATTTTAAGTACAACCGTGGGAAGTTATATCATTTCATACCTAGCCACAGAGCAAACGACGTTTTAGTAATTGCTACAAGAAAATATCAACCTTATATCTCAAAAAAACATAATGCTTGAAATTGCTTATCGCGTTGTCGCTCCAACGCATGAATGAGATAGCACGTAATACGATGCCCGTGCGAGCGAGACGATTGTGATGTACTGACACTGACGCGAAGCGACATGTTTGTGATTAAAATAATTGTTTTTTAATGGTTTTTACGTATAAATCGAATATTTGAATACATGATAAGATGTGTAATGAGTTTACTCACGCAAAATATGAAATCCCGTCTTTTTTCTGCCGTTTCTGGCACTCACAGCTAATCACTCACTATGGAAAGGAACTGCACGAGTCGCGATTGAGCAGTTCTTCACCGGCTTTCTTTTCGATCGTTCATGCGTTATCTACGTTTGGTAGTAAATCAATGTGCTCTACGTACACGCTGCGCCGGCCGCTCACGCGCGGCGTGTACGTATACGTTCACCGATTTTTTTGTAGGTACTAACCCTAGCGCCCAGTTCAGCTTTAGGTATAAATTTCAAAGACACGCCTGAGTCGGGCTACTGTATCGTTCTCTATATTGTGACATTTGTATCATTTTAGTGTGTCAGATAGATACACTAAAACTAGTCGATATCGATCGAGCTGCTTTATGATCTGAGAAATTTTAAAGAAATCATTGAAAACAGTCGCATCTACTCTAGAGCCTTCTGCGCTTGTTGCGTCTCCGTAATAACAGTACGAGCTTTTGAATACATTTCAAAAGAAACTGATGGAATATAGCCGGACGACATGGTTAATCGATCAACGTCGATCGCTTGGTCTGCACACCCTAATACGCTGCACACCCTAATACGTTGCAGCTTAGACACTTGCTGTGTTACTACAAAAAGTTTTGTAGTAACACCGCAAGTGAATGTCGCCGTTTGAAGATCGGCCGCGTATCGGGAGACGCAGCGTTGGTTGGTCCCCACTGACGATCTGGTGAAGGTCGCGGGAAGCCGCTATATGCGGGAGGCACAGGACCGATCGGTTTGGAGATATCTGGGGCAAGCCTATGTCAAACAGTGGGCGTCTTCTGGCTGAAATGGATCTGGGTTATTGTGATGAATCAAATATCAGCAGAAGTTACGTCAAAGAGGTTCATTCAAACCGCACTAGAAGTGAAACTGAACAATAAATTGTACAAAAACAGAACATAAGCATAATCGTAGTCCTTTAAATTAAATAGAAACCGCCCGCCGCCTAAGCCAAGCCGCCACTGTATCAATCTGATGAAAAGAAACGCGAACACAAAGGGAACAATGGCGGGTAATACTAAAATCCTCATAGACAGACAAACGTACAAAGGTGAGCGTATTGCGATTTACGAAAGCATTATGATGACAAATACCTTTGCACGTTGAAAATAGCGCTTATTTAAATATATATGGCTGTATTATATTATGAATAAGCCCATTTTGCAAGCTTCCCATTCCGAGAATTCCTCTTTTTACGGAAGTCTCTTTTCTATTAACGCCTCTGTTCGTGTGAATATGAAATTGTCAATGTTTTCTCTAAACATCTGTGGTTGGGTTTGTACTAACAAAATTTCGTACCCCCCGCGTTGGTGGCAGAATTTTCGGCAAATAATGACACCTCATGTAGTATATAGGTGTGAGCACTAAAGTTATGTGATACGCAAACGACATACGATGCGATATGACATAGGTGTAAAATAGTTCTTGTAAAAGTGCGCATAAAATTTCAAAAAATTTGTTCTTTTTTTCTTTCAATTTCCAACTTAATTATGCAGCAAGAGGTAACATAACCAGATGTTAATGAATTTTAATTAGGTTCCAAATACAAAACTTACATTTGACTTTCGCATCACAATAACTGAGTCTATAAATTTTCGAACAATGGGATTTCAGACCCAACACACACATTATAAAGCCAACGTTTTTGGTAGATAATGAATTGTAAACAAGTCCAGATTATTTGATTAGCGAAGGATCTATTCACTAGATTCGCAAGAAGAAAACGCTCACAACTTTAAGAGCTGGTTGTTGACAAGTTCCTAGATTGGGTTTCACAGGATCCGGGCGTTGATCGACTGGGGATCCGGGTCCGTGATTACGTCTGCCAATGACAGCATTAAACTACGAGGTCGAGCTGATTGACACATTTGTTTCTCGACGAGGAAGCAATACACGATTTTACACGAGCATGGTGGGGCATTGGCGCGTGCGCTCAGCGAACGATTGCTAAGGTTAAGCAATGTTCGCTGTGGTCAGTCCTAGGATGGGTGACCAAAATAAGAAACAGCTCAAGCTCCTTCGTGCTTCGGAAGGCACGTTAAACAGTGGGTCCTGCGCCTGATCTCGCCCCGGTCGTGTCGGTTAACCGTCCCATCGGACTAGACGAGTGAAGGAACAGAGAGTGCACTTGCGTTTGCGCAGTCACTTGTGCACTATAATATCTCCTGCGCAGATGGCTAGTCTCTGTGGAGATTGGCCGCCGTGACCGAATATCGGTTAGGAGGACATTATTATTATTATTACACGATTTTGTTTATACAACTAAGTTGGCAAACGAGCAGACGAAGCAGGTAATATATGTGGTTCCTGTAAGATTTGCAAGCCTAATAACAATCCCTACAGGGACCCCAATGTACCTTGCCAACTTGTGTCATAAGATGTCAAGTCACAGTGCCCAGTTATTTCATTACATGTCTACGCTTGAAACGAAACATAGTCACCAAGTCCAAGGTCACGATTTCGTATCTCCGTGACTACGCCACCGTTACGGTTAACGTAGTGCCGAAAACAGAGACACGGATCTCCCCCTCTGAGGACTGACGACGACGGCTTCGTTGAGGTTCAAAAGAGGAAGGTGCGCCGACAAAGAGGTACTCAGAACCGCTGCGGCACCGCACCTACAGGGCCCGACTACCTGCTGCGAGCTGCGATACCGACCACGGCCGTGTCCTGTTCCGCCTGCATACCACCACTGAGCAAGACGTCGGACAGTGCATACTGAAGAAGGCCAAATTCAATCTGAGGTGGCAGCCATTGGAGTCGCGTCACAATGCTAGTTTTAAAGCGTTTGTGGTGCGAGTTACGAACTCTACGCTGGAGACCTTCATAAAGGAAGACTTCTGGTCGAAAGGAGTTTTGTATAGGAAATTACGTGGAAGCATTCCTAACACCACCGGAACGGCGTAGAATACGCCATAATAATTTCACTGACATAGCCTATTAAATTCTATATACTAGCAAATTGTATTTTATATATGTACGAGTATGTTAGCTCTTCCTACATACTTAGTACAATAAATTATTAATTTACAAAATACAAACAGTATCCGATTTTGTAAAACTAGCAAAAATTACTCGCTTACACAGGCAAGGGCTTGTTATGCCCAATAAAGTTTTGTTATTTATTTATTTATTTATTTATCCAATAGGCACACTTACAGCAATACATATGAAAACACATACAATTAACTCAAAAATACATCAGTCATTATATGCTTGCTACTTAAAAGTGTACACAACAATTGCTGCAGAATTTTACAATCAGTAAATGAACAAAAGATCTCTTAAATCTAAGTAAAACTAAGTAAACTAAACTAAGTAAAACTAACTATAATAAAAACTCGACCTTAAGGGATAGATTTCTGCAATTTACGTCTGAACTGTATATAAGAATCATTGAAGATATCAATATCCGGTAATTTAGCATTTATTTCATTGTAGGTAGAACAAATTCTGGAAAGGGGATGATGCAAACCTAAGTTAGTTCTAGATTGAAACAGACTAAAAGTTTTGGTTATGAGCTTCCGGGGATAGTGATAGGGAACAGATAATCGTACCATCTCCAGTATGTTAGTACACTTAACCTTGTTATTTAGAATCTTGTGCAAAAATAGCAAGTCCGTTTTGTTTAGTTATAACTAAATGAACTAAAAAGAATTGGACTATTGCGATTAAGCCATTTGATGAATGAATGAAGACATTACAATGCCCAATATAACAATCGCTGGAAGCAATCGCTCCAATGGGGTCTCTAGACAATCAATCAGTCCCATAACAATCATTTCAGTTGACGATATTGTTTAACGCAAGACGCAACGCAAGGACTTTGTATAATTAAAACGCTTTTAAAAGATATAAAGCATTACTTACAGGCAAAAGATTTTACGACAATTTTCCTGCACAAAAATGATGCTAAATCTACTCTTTGTATTGGTATTAAGGGGAATGCCTATGCTTGCTTATCGCACGAAAGCTGCTTTTGTTACCCAACTCATTAAATGGTATTGTTGCGAACATTTTTTGTAGTATTGTGAAGGTGGGTCCGTCGCGACGCGAGAAATACAGCTTTAAAAGTTCCAAACAATTCAGGCAATAATTTTAATTAGGTTAAGCTTAGCTTCGGTACCGCGGACCTCTAGCCTTGCTCTTGAATCAACTTTGATCGATCGACATTGGGATTGTGATTTTTCGTATGTTTGAGAAGCAACACTAGTATCAAATTGTACTCGTACTATAGAGTTTGGTTTACACACAATCCGCGCAATACGGGCAGGGCCGGATTTACATATTTTACGACAAAAATACCCCCCCCCCCCCCCCAATCTACCTTTACTCCTTACAAAAAAGTGTTAATACTGTTTTCTTTTTCATCATTTGCTCAGGTTTCTTTCTTTACTTAGTAGTAATAATTACTAGTGAGATTAAAAGCTTTAATAAAACAAAATATTATTTGCAATTTGAGTAACAAACATATCTCTTTGGTTTTTAGAGAAATACGTCAGTTTTACACAAGAGTTATTCTATAAAACAGTGCACAAAAGTGGTAATGACAAAACGCAACATCAATAACACTAAATAATACAATAATGTTCGTTGGGGTACCAAATTGTAGATATTGATAGGCAGAACACAAATTTTAATGTGTATCACATTTTCAAATGGCGGTTACCTACTGAAATAATAATTTTCCGAATTTGTTTTTTTTTTGCCGCTTTGCCGCCCCTTAACATTTGCCGCGATAGGCCCGGGCTCACTTGGCCCCTATAGTAAATCCACCCTTGCCTACATGCGGCAGGGCACGAGCACACAGCGGGGACTAAACCAGCCGATGTCTGTAGCGTCACAATGTCGGTCTGGAATCGAAGCATACTATCGTCTCACTGAATCAGGGCTGTAAATGAACTAGTAATTCCTGGAGATTTCGGGATAATCGGCTTAAGAAGCTGCGATTAGAGAGGCTCAAGGAGAGCAGGGAATCAGATATGAGCTAGAGCAGCTTTACTGCAGACTAGCTGTGCCCGCGACTTCGTCCGCGTGGAATAGTAACGGCTTGACCGATCTTGATAAAAAGTAGCCTATGTTATACCTTATATAATTAGCTATCAGTTAGTGAAAGTCCCGTCAAAATCGGTCCAGCCGTTCCGGAGATTAGCGGGAACAAACAGACAGACAGACAAAAAAAAATAAATTGTGTTTTTGTTATTGGTACCCGATATACATTCATAGCCATTTAGTAAAACTTGTTATTTTGACATTACAAACAAACACTTCAATTTTATTTATTTGTATAGATAGTATTTTCGTATTTCACTAGACACAAAAAAACTAGACACTTATCAGCCTGAAGAGCAAGCCGGTTTCAGAGGCGGGTATAGTACACTGGACCACATATTGTCGATTAGAACCGTCATAGAAAAAACGACTGAATACCAGATGCCACTGTGGTTGGCCTTCATAGACTATAAGAAAGCATTTGACAGTGTTGAATCATGGTCAGTCCTAGAGTCACTACAAAATGCACGTATAGACCATCGATATACGTCTCTGATTGAGAATATGTATAAGAAGGCAACATTAAAGGTCAACCTACCACCACTTACTGAGCCGGTTCGGATTGAGAAGGGCGTGCGACAAGGCGATACGCTTTCACCAATTGTTTACTTTGGTGCTAGAGGACATCTTCAGAAGCCTGAACTGGGAAGACCGTGGTTTAAACGTACTAGGTTATCGCTTAAATAATTTGCGTTTTGCCGATGACGTCGTTTTGCTGGCAAGTGACCCGAATGAACTTCAGTGCATGATCCAAGAACTTAGCGACGCTTCCATCAGATGTGGCCTGGTAATGAATTTAGATAAAACAAAAGTTATGACAAACACAAATTCTAACGCTACCATCAAAGTTAACCATGCCACCATCGAAAGAGTAGATAAATACGTCTATTTGGGACAGGAGATGGTAATCGGTAAAAAGAACCAAACGAATAAAATCACTAGACGTGTGCGATTGGCCTGGGCAGCTTATTCCAACCTCGAGTTTGCATTTAAAATGAGTCTTAAAGCCGAACAAAAGGCACGCATATTCGACCAATGTGTTCTGCCGGTTCTCATTTATGGTGCTGAAACCTGGGTTTTCACGAAAGACATACTATATAAGTTGAGCGTGGCCCAGCGAGCACTCGAGAGAAAACTGGTTGGAGTCACGTTGAGGGACCGTAAAACCAACGAATGGCTGAGGCAACAGAGTAAGGTCACGGATGTCATCAAGCGCGTTGCCAAACTAAAGTGGGAATGGGCGGGTCATGTGGCACGCAAGACCGATTCATGGAGCAAGCGATTGCTCGAGTGGCGACCATGGGGTCAAAAGCGTCCCCCAGGAAGACCGCAGATGCGTTGGGATGATGACATCAAAAAGACAGCTGGCAAAAAGTGGCTTCAGGTCGCACAAGATCGCGATGAGTGGCGTAGTTTGAAGGAGGCCTACACCCGAAGGTTAGAAACAGGCTAATGAGAGAGAGAGAGAGTATTTTCGTATTGATAGTACTAATGGCAAAAATCACAAATTTGACAATATTTAAATTTACCATTTGGTAAATTTGACTTCCAAGAGAATAAGGTTTATTTTCTTACAGTACAGGTTCACCTTAACATGCATTTTACAAGGTTTATTGTATGCTGCACTTCGAAATAAATATACTTTTGTAGATTTTTACAAATTGAATTTTAACTTCAACAGCTTTTTTTTTTTTTTTTTTTTTTTATGGATGGCCCGGCAAATGACCTCCTCCCGCCTGATGTTAAGCGGTGAAAGAGGCCCAAATGAGTTGACAGATAGAGTAGGGACGACATCCACTCTCCTACCTGCCCGCCCCTTGCCGGCCCAAAAGATGCTTTTTCACGCCTCTTTTGAAGGAACCCATGTTGTAGGATGGAGGAAACACGTGCGCAGGTAGAGAATTCCAAGTGTGGGATGAACGACAGAAGAAGGAATCTTGGAATTTCTTGGTACGGTGTGAAAAGGAGGACACAGTGTACGGATGACTCCGAAGGCCCTTACGCGTGTTTCTGTTAAGGAATGGAGAGGGAGGGATAAGGTTAAAGAGCTCCTCAGAGCATTCCCCATGGAACATTCGGTAAAAGGCGCTAAGAGAGGCGATGTCACGACGAAGTTGTAGAGGCTCGAGGGTGTTAGTTGCCTCTACATCGCCAATTATTCGAATAGCGCGACGCTGCAATCTGTCCAGAGCATCGAGGAGGTACTGAGCGGAGCCGTCCCAAAGGTGCGAGCAATATTCCACGCAAGACCTAACCTGAGTTTTATACAACAGGCATAGTTGGTCCGGCGCAAAATACCTACGCACCTTGTTTAGGACACCGAGTTTCCGTGAGGCAGCAGTTATAACGGATTCGATGTAGTCTCTGGGGTTCAGATCGCAGCGAATGTTCATTCCCAGCAAGGTGATGTTACTCTGTGTGTGAAGGGTTGTGCCCTGAAGAGAAGGAGGGGGGAGGAAAGGTGACCTTTTCGCCGAGAACGCGCACACCTGTGTTTTCTTAGCATTGAACTCGACAAGATTGTTGGAACCCCATTCGGAGATGAGGTCCAGCGTCCTGTTGAGCTCAATGATAAGATTCTGCCTCTCCCTATCAATATTGCCACGAGCAGCCCCTGAGCTTCCGTGATATCCCCCATGCACTGTACTGTCGTCTGCATAGCAATGTATACTTCCCAAGGAAAGCATGTCATTGATATGCAGAAGAAACAATGTTGGGGATAGAACGGAGCCTTGTGGAACACTAGCATTCACTGCCACGAACCGCGAAGCGCAGCCGTCAACGACAACGCGAATTCTACGCTCGTGGAGGAAGCTGGCAATCCACGTACAGAACTGAGCGGGCAATCCGTATGCCGGAAGCTTGGAAAGGAGAGCCTTGTGCCAGACTCTATCAAAAGCTTTGGCGATGTCGAGACTAATAGCCACAGACTCGCCGCGCTTATCGATAGATTCTCCCCATTTGTGCAAAAGGAACGCTAGAAGGTCACCTGTTGACCGTTTAGGACGAAACCCATACTGACGGTCATTAAGCAACGAGTGACCTTCCAGGTAACGGATCAGCTGGGTGTTAAGGATCCTCTCCATGATTTTACACAAAATGGAAGTGACGGCTATAGGGCGATAGTTAGCCGGATCAGAACGATCTCCCTTTTTGGGAACCGGCTGGACATTGGCCTCTTTCCAAGATTTCGGCACACAACCAGCAGAGAACGACAGACGGTATAGACGCGTAAGGACCGGAGTCAACTCCGCTGCACACTTCTTAAGAACAATCGCAGGAATGCCGTCTGGTCCACTTGCTTTTCGAGTATCGATCGACTGGAGCTCCGCCCGCACATCACGCTGTCTGATACGGATATCGGGCATGGTGCTGCCACAATGGGACAGTTTCGGAGGTTGTGTACCACAGTCATCGACACGGGAATGAGCCGCAAAGAGTTTTGCCAGGAGGTCGGCTTTCTCCTGCGGCTGATGAGCAAGTGAGCCATCGGCAAGTCTCAGCGGTGGCAGCGAGGGTTGGCAGAAGTTTGATTGCACAGCTTTGGCCAGGCGCCAAAAAGAACGGCTACCCGTAGGGTGCGATAGCAGTTCCTGGCCCACTTGTGCAATGCGCTGAGCATCCGCTCTAATGTAAGCCCTCTTACATAACTTGGTGGCATTATTGTAGGCTGTTTTCAGTAGGCTTGTATTGGGATCCTTAGATGCTCGGCCTCTGATCCAAGCGCGGTAAGCCAGCTGTTTGTTTTCAACAGCAGAGGCGCACTCGCGATTGAACCAGAGGTTACGTCTGCCTCTACTGACGAGATTGGAATGCGGAATATAATATTCCATTCCTAGTATGATCTCGTCAGCAACAGAGGTAGCGCAGGAGTCCGGATCCATCCTATTGAAACAGCGCTGCCACCAAGGAACAGATGCGTAATAATCCCGCATACCGTCCCAATCTGCTGACGCTTGCCGTGGAAGATGAAAATTATGTTGATTAATTATTTTTAACATTTTACTCCCAATCTTATTATGTTGCCATCACGGCTCGTCGTATCTACGAGTAAGAAGGCAATTATGAGAGAATTAAATTATATAAAAAATAGAACGTTATCAACATTTCTGCCTCTTCGTGACGAAATAAAATATAAGGAGATACAAGATGGAAGTACATTAAAGTATGAGTGTTCAAAACAAAGTTCGGTCTGGCAAGCCATATAGAGATTCACCAACGAAAATCTTAAAGTAAAATACGAGTCGTTAGAGTCGCCGTCACCGAAAACGGTAAGTATATACACGGTGTTTCAAAATAACCAATAAATAATCAATTCTTTATCGCAAACGCATTATTAAAATGTGTTTACACGTAATGTCATTCAACCCAAAATGTTCATGTAAATCATAGACATGATGATGATACTATGATTAATATGAACATTTTGGGTTGAATGACATTACGTGTAAACACATTTTAATAATGAGTTTTCGATAAAGAATTGATTATCTATTGGTTATTTTGAAACACCGTGTATAGGTATAAGCTTCATAAGTGATGATAACATTTACTTTACACATTAAAAACGCAATAAATTTTATAATTTATATTCAATTGAATCTAATATTTAATTAAGTTTTAAAAAAAATTGCATTATTAATTTTATTTTTTGAGAATAAGTCCTACCTGTTTCTATTTCAAAAATAACCAAAATTATGTAAATGATTGTAGTTGAAATTCACATAACACGGTTTTGGGTATTTAAATTTTCGAAACCCGTCAAGAACCAACCAATAGCCCAACAGCGTTACCATAACAATTGTCCAATCAGAACGCCGTCCTTCATCATCGTCATCACAGCTTACGTCCCCACCGAGGGGCACGAGCCTACCCTAACTAAACTGTAGTTATGTTAGGGCGATTAGGCCTTAGTCAAACCACGCTGTAAAAAAAACTAGATTTTATACGACGATAATCGACAATAAAGACAGATAAATTCAAATTTGCGCTTCCAAGGTAATGGATTTGTGGGATATCCATAATATTACACTTACCTTTAGGACAGTGAATAGAATGTACGTAGGTATCCCATGCAACACGTTCGGGCCAACTTACCTGTAAGAGAAAACAATCACATTAGATTTTGATTTAAAATTCAATTACATAATGACAGCGGTCATAATCATAACCTTGTTCAAGGAGCTTGGCGGTGCGCTCAGCGAACGATTGCTAAGGTGAAGCAACGTTGAATGTGGTCAGTCCTATGATGGGTGACCAAAATACGAAAGACTCCGTGCTTCGGAAGGCACGTTAAACAGTGGGTCCTGCGCCTGATCTCGCCCCGAACGTGTCGGCTAACCGTCCCATCGGACTAGGCGAGTTAAGAGATGGACTTGCGTTTGTTGCGCAGTCACTTGTGCACTAGGTATAGGTAATATCTCCTGCGCAGTCTCTGTTGAGATTGGCCGCCGTGACTGAATATCGGTTAGGAGGACATTTTTTGATAATATGTAAATACTAATAACAGGTCAAGTACGCGTCATCTATACATATATACAAATAAATACAATTGAAGTGTCTGTTTGTAATGTCAAAATAACAAGTTTTTACTAAATGGGTATGAATGTATATCGGGTACCAATAACAAAAACACAATTTAATATTTTTTTTGTCTGTCTGTCTGTTTGTTCCCGCTAATCTCCGGAACGACTGGACCGATTTTGACGGGACTTTCACTAATAGATAGCTAATTATATAAGGTATAACATAGGCTACTTTTCACGCGGACGCAGTCGCGGGCACAGCTAGTCTAATATATAAAAATCTCGTGTCACAGTGTTTGTTATCGGACTCCTCCGAAACGGCGACTGGTTTTTATAATTTTTTTTGTGTATCACCGGTGGTTTTTATACCCCTAGGTGATAAGGGTTACCTTTTCTAGATTTTTTTTACTATTTTTTTAATGATTTGGCATCAATAAATACTTACTGTTTTACTTTCCGCCCTTCAAGAATTAGATAGATATCTATTAGAACAGCTCCTTCGTCAGAAAGCAAATACTGCAACGCAGTGCACGTTATAGTTGAAATTGCCGCGACGTCTTCGCGTACGAACAAACAAGTCGTGTCAAATATTATTGAGACAAGCTTTTGTTACAAAATTGTTACATTATTAGTAGTAAGAAAACATTTATTTGTTATAAATTGTAACAAACAAATATTTTCCAACTTGTTCTTGGTACAATAAAGATATAATTTAATTATATCAAAATTAACGTTTACTGTTTATTACACCTGAAGTGCTGATCGGCAGCTCACCAATCAAAGATTCGATCAAGATATTCTCGTAGGCTTCACTTTAGGAAAGGTTCTATTTCTTGTGACAAGTAATCTTGGAGCATTTATTACCCAAGGGTAAATGATTTAAGCAAGTAACATAAATGTTTAATTACAAGACTGTGAATAATCTTAGCGAATGTTATTTGGTACAAAACTAAATTAGCGAGCCATAGACCACGCCTAAACGTCTGATGGGCGCTAAAATGTTTACCACTGTTGTAACCGGATACGTCAGCCGCCCTGATGTGTTCAATATTTGGCGTTACTACCTATTTTCTAGTCGCACCTAAAATGTACAACAGGTAAACTTTACTCAGTACAAGCTCGAATTTAAGTTTGTCACACACAACAGAGTAAGCTCTTGGCCTTCAGCTAGGGTTGCCAGGTGTCCCGATTTGAGCGGGACCTCCCGACTTTGAGAGGTATATGGACACGTCCCGATTTAACCATAATCGGATAATTTTTGACCAGATCACATTGTCAGTTTTCCATAATAAAGCAGTGGCTAAAAATAATGTCTGAATGATCTTGAAATATTTATCCCTGAAATATTTCAAATGAATACACATAAAGACTTTGAGCATGGGAGTTGAATCAAAGTTAAAATCTTCTTCTTCTAACTTTCTTTTGTTAAATAAAATCTAGTTTAACTGTCCTGACTTGAAAGTGATGATCCCGATTTTTACATGTTTCTGCCCCGAATTTTCGCTTTTTAGACCTGGCAACCCTACCCACCTGACGGTAAGTGACGATAAGGCCGAAGTTAAAAGCGAGACACAGCCGGACTCCTCGACAACCGAGGAACGCGGAAATTACCTGCCATCTTCAGGACACAACAATTTTATTAACATTGTTATTATGGCAACAAAATTAGGTAAGACGGTGGTAGCTTGTCCAGGCGAGCCCAGAAGCTCTACCGCCAACCGAACCATACAGAAAATATTCTACCCCTATGGGGAATCAAATCCTGGAGCTCCAATTCAGTACAGGATTTTCTCAACCGCTAGACCATTTGAAGGAATTTGTCTATATCATTCTATAAGGGCCGACGCCCACTGTCGGCACGACACGATAAAGGATCCTTCAGCTTCGCTACGTGCACAGACGCACACTGACGCAAAATTTTGCCGAGACGTCCTCGGGCGTGTATTGTGTGCTTTGGAATGCCAGACCGATCCTCACCGGAGGGAGACTCAGTACCAGAGTCGTCTGCATAGGTATCTCTATTTACCCATATTTCTACCGCCGGGTTTGCTTGCATTGCTGTTCCGGTTTGAAGGGTAAGACATGCAGTGAAGTTACTGGGTACTGCGACTAGACATCTTATGTCACAAGTTGGCAACGTACTTTGGCGTGCTTGTAAGGGTTGTAGACTTGCAAATCTTACGGAATCATATGTACCGTCAAGAACCAACCAATAGCCCAACAGCGTTACCATAACAATTGTCCAATCAGAACGCCGTCCTTCATCATCGTCATCACAGCTTACGTCCCCACCGAGGGGCACGAGCCTACCCTAACTAAACTGTAGTTATGTTAGGGCGATTAGGCCTTAGTCAAACCACGCTGTAAAAAAAACTAGATTTTATACGACGATAATCGACAATAAAGACAGATAAATTCAAATTTGCGCTTCCAAGGTAATGGATTTGTGGGATATCCATAATATTACACTTACCTTTAGGACAGTGAATAGAATGTACGTAGGTATCCCATGCAACACGTTCGGGCCAACTTACCTGTAAGAGAAAACAATCACATTAGATTTTGATTTAAAATTCAATTACATAATGACAGCGGTCATAATCATAACCTTGTTCAAGGAGCTTGGCGGTGCGCTCAGCGAACGATTGCTAAGGTGAAGCAACGTTGAATGTGGTCAGTCCTATGATGGGTGACCAAAATACGAAAGACTCCGTGCTTCGGAAGGCACGTTAAACAGTGGGTCCTGCGCCTGATCTCGCCCCGAACGTGTCGGCTAACCGTCCCATCGGACTAGGCGAGTTAAGAGATGGACTTGCGTTTGTTGCGCAGTCACTTGTGCACTAGGTATAGGTAATATCTCCTGCGCAGTCTCTGTTGAGATTGGCCGCCGTGACTGAATATCGGTTAGGAGGACATTTTTTGATAATATGTAAATACTAATAACAGGTCAAGTACGCGTCATCTATACATATATACAAATAAATACAATTGAAGTGTCTGTTTGTAATGTCAAAATAACAAGTTTTTACTAAATGGGTATGAATGTATATCGGGTACCAATAACAAAAACACAATTTAATATTTTTTTTGTCTGTCTGTCTGTTTGTTCCCGCTAATCTCCGGAACGACTGGACCGATTTTGACGGGACTTTCACTAATAGATAGCTAATTATATAAGGTATAACATAGGCTACTTTTCACGCGGACGCAGTCGCGGGCACAGCTAGTCTAATATATAAAAATCTCGTGTCACAGTGTTTGTTATCGGACTCCTCCGAAACGGCGACTGGTTTTTATAATTTTTTTTGTGTATCACCGGTGGTTTTTATACCCCTAGGTGATAAGGGTTACCTTTTCTAGATTTTTTTTACTATTTTTTTAATGATTTGGCATCAATAAATACTTACTGTTTTACTTTCCGCCCTTCAAGAATTAGATAGATATCTATTAGAACAGCTCCTTCGTCAGAAAGCAAATACTGCAACGCAGTGCACGTTATAGTTGAAATTGCCGCGACGTCTTCGCGTACGAACAAACAAGTCGTGTCAAATATTATTGAGACAAGCTTTTGTTACAAAATTGTTACATTATTAGTAGTAAGAAAACATTTATTTGTTATAAATTGTAACAAACAAATATTTTCCAACTTGTTCTTGGTACAATAAAGATATAATTTAATTATATCAAAATTAACGTTTACTGTTTATTACACCTGAAGTGCTGATCGGCAGCTCACCAATCAAAGATTCGATCAAGATATTCTCGTAGGCTTCACTTTAGGAAAGGTTCTATTTCTTGTGACAAGTAATCTTGGAGCATTTATTACCCAAGGGTAAATGATTTAAGCAAGTAACATAAATGTTTAATTACAAGACTGTGAATAATCTTAGCGAATGTTATTTGGTACAAAACTAAATTAGCGAGCCATAGACCACGCCTAAACGTCTGATGGGCGCTAAAATGTTTACCACTGTTGTAACCGGATACGTCAGCCGCCCTGATGTGTTCAATATTTGGCGTTACTACCTATTTTCTAGTCGCACCTAAAATGTACAACAGGTAAACTTTACTCAGTACAAGCTCGAATTTAAGTTTGTCACACACAACAGAGTAAGCTCTTGGCCTTCAGCTAGGGTTGCCAGGTGTCCCGATTTGAGCGGGACCTCCCGACTTTGAGAGGTATATGGACACGTCCCGATTTAACCATAATCGGATAATTTTTGACCAGATCACATTGTCAGTTTTCCATAATAAAGCAGTGGCTAAAAATAATGTCTGAATGATCTTGAAATATTTATCCCTGAAATATTTCAAATGAATACACATAAAGACTTTGAGCATGGGAGTTGAATCAAAGTTAAAATCTTCTTCTTCTAACTTTCTTTTGTTAAATAAAATCTAGTTTAACTGTCCTGACTTGAAAGTGATGATCCCGATTTTTACATGTTTCTGCCCCGAATTTTCGCTTTTTAGACCTGGCAACCCTACCCACCTGACGGTAAGTGACGATAAGGCCGAAGTTAAAAGCGAGACACAGCCGGACTCCTCGACAACCGAGGAACGCGGAAATTACCTGCCATCTTCAGGACACAACAATTTTATTAACATTGTTATTATGGCAACAAAATTAGGTAAGACGGTGGTAGCTTGTCCAGGCGAGCCCAGAAGCTCTACCGCCAACCGAACCATACAGAAAATATTCTACCCCTATGGGGAATCAAATCCTGGAGCTCCAATTCAGTACAGGATTTTCTCAACCGCTAGACCATTTGAAGGAATTTGTCTATATCATTCTATAAGGGCCGACGCCCACTGTCGGCACGACACGATAAAGGATCCTTCAGCTTCGCTACGTGCACAGACGCACACTGACGCAAAATTTTGCCGAGACGTCCTCGGGCGTGTATTGTGTGCTTTGGAATGCCAGACCGATCCTCACCGGAGGGAGACTCAGTACCAGAGTCGTCTGCATAGGTATCTCTATTTACCCATATTTCTACCGCCGGGTTTGCTTGCATTGCTGTTCCGGTTTGAAGGGTAAGACATGCAGTGAAGTTACTGGGTACTGCGACTAGACATCTTATGTCACAAGTTGGCAACGTACTTTGGCGTGCTTGTAAGGGTTGTAGACTTGCAAATCTTACGGAATCATATGTACTCGACTGTAGACAGTCATTAACCATCAGCAACATCACATTTTTTTATTTTGAAGTCGGTGCCAATTTTAACTCATGATCATCGATCATCCGCACCGATTTCAAAGTAAAAAATATGATGTTGATATTCTTACATTATATTGAATTAAATCGGTTAAAGATATATACAGTTGTGACGTCACGCTATAATTCAATGTGTCATCGCCAGTTTTCGATTTAGTAAAAAAATACGCGTCCAATATTTCTCCATCACGGACATGAAAATAAAATTTTGCCGTCATCCCCATTCTATCGACGACAAAATATTTTAACAAAAATAAAAACAGACTTCAAAAACACTGAAAAGTGAAAAATAATATAAGAATAGGTACAGACAACATCACACTTCTATATTGAAGTCGGCGCCAAACGATGATCTCCTAGAAAGTATTAAAATTTGTCACCAACTTCAATATAGAAGTGCGATGTTGTCTGTACCTATTCTTATATTATTTTTAACTTTTCAGTGTTTTTGAAGTAGGTTTCTATTTTTGTTAAAATATTTTTTATTTTTAACTTTTTAGTGAATGAAATCTTTTTAGTAAAAGAAAAAAGGTTTCCTCGATTTACATGGGATCCCATCATCAGATCCTGACTTTGGTGACCTTGGGACCACCCTTGCAGTATACTCTATCGAATACAAAAAGAATTTTGGAAATCGGTTTAAAAATGACGGAGTTATGAGGTAACAAACATAGAAAAAATACAACCGAATTGATAACCTCCTCCTTTTTTGAAGTCGGTTAAAAATTAAAAACCAAAAGCCGACTAAAGTAACCCAGTTTATTAGAACAGAAATAAAGATGGCGGATTGTGGAGCGTGCGCGTGTTGAATGAATGAACGAATATTCATTCAACACGCGCACGCTCCACAATCCGCCATCTTTATTTCTGTTCTAATAAACTGGGTTACTTTAGTCGGCAGTAAACTTTATGGGAACGTTACGACGACCATTCCCCTTTATCAGAGCCAAGCTGGCATCGCTCAATTAGATAGTTATACTACTTATACTGCGCTTCCACGTTGCATTATATCCCCTCGGTTGGCTGACGGTATAAACTTTATACTATGCCTGCGATGCATTTTGTTAAAATCTCAATGAAAGGTTCGTTCGTATAGCGAAGACTTCTTCAAAAGATTGTTGCAAACAGTAAAAGATGAATTGCTCTTCTCTAGCATAGACTCGCTCGGAAACACACCTCTCTCTAGCACACACTCGCTCGGGACGCTCGGAACGCTGAGCTCCCCGCTCGAGCATTCCGAGCGATTGCTAGATTCAATATTTTTTCAATGCTTTATTTTGACGTTTTTAAGTGTGTGCTTCATAATTGAAAAATGAATAAATCGACATAAGAGAAAATTTCGTCACGACTAGCGTCTTCAACATACTTTATACTCTACTTTGGCGTAACAAAGTTAAAAAGAGTTCAATACAGTTGTCGTCGGTACTGGTAAGAGCTGGGTAGACCAGTGGTTGCTGCAATTTTTCCTTCTGATATTTTTTTCATACTACAATTTATTTAACATTTTTAAAGGAAATGAACAGTCACAAATCTATACTAATATTATAAAGAGGAAAGATTTGTATGTTTGTATTGAATAGGCTCCGAAACTACTGGACCATTTTCGAAAAATTATTTCACTAATAGAATGCAACGATATCACTGTGTAATAACATAGGCTATAGAATATTTTCTTACAAGAAAATATGGAATTCCCGCGGGAAAAACGAAGATAACGCGGGCGAAGTTGCGAGCGGAAAGCTAGTATGTATAACATATTCATACTTACGAATTTGAGTATTTTCATTTCATTGAAAGTAAATCCGAAGCAGTAGTGGTCAGAGGCTTTGAAAGCAACTAATTAGTAAGTATAGGTATAACATCAAAAATGAAAATTACTATATGGCAACCATTTTAATTCTTATATAGTATAGTTCGATACTAAAAACTGTATTATATTGTTTTTGTTAATAAAACCACTTCTTGGAAATGTCTGTATTTTATTATATAGTTCAGTAGTATGTACTTATTTAAATATTAATATTAATAATTACTTGAGAGACGTCTGTATCGTACGGTAGCTTAAAGCAGAGAGAGGGCGGGGAAGAGGCAGATTTGACTTTGACAACTAGTGACGTTCCATTCAGCTAGTGATGTCTCTTCTACATCTTTCCCTTTTACAAAACAAATACTTATTAGCACTAATAAAAATTTTACATTATTACTTATTAATATACATTCATGATGTTTCTTCTACATCTTTCCCTTTTACAAAACAAAATACTTTTTAGCAATAACAACTTTTAATATTATTATTTATAAAAATTTATGCTTATATACTATTAGTAACAAAATTAAGCAATAACAAAATGTGGTGAACTATGGTAAAAACTTATATACTTAAGTAGGTATAAGAAATGCTTGCCAGGGAGCCACACATCCGGTCCGGGTAGCTATAAGTATTAAGGTAGTGACACTCAGACAATCGCCAAATCATTAGGACCTAATGTGATATGAAGATCTTATGTATTCAGTTTGGTTATTTTTGTCTAAAACAATATATGATCTATAAGTATTTTTTTTGCAAATAATTCCTGGCATCCAAATATTATTATTCGGGTCTCTTTTATAGAATACACTTTATCCTACTTGAAAGTCAGACTTTGGCCTAGTACGAAGGTTATAATTTACAGTATTTCGTTGTCTAACTTTTTCAAATAGTGATTTTACATTATTATTAATTTTTGGTTTAAGATATTCATAAGTTACTGGAAATTTACATTTTAAGTTTCTACACATCATCATCTGAGCTGGAGAGAGCCCAGTTCCAGATACAGGTGTAGATCTATACTGTAACAATGCTACTCTATAATCAGACCTATCATGGGAACATTTTTGCAAAATTTTCTTACATATTTGCACTCCCCGTTCACTCATACCATTTGACTGTGCATATCTTGGGCTTGAAAATTTAAATTGAAAACCCCATTCTGCTGCAAATTCTTTACATTGCCTAGAGTCAAAAGGCACATGGTCACATACAATCTCAGATGGAATTCCAAAATTTGAAAAAATATCAATTAGTTGTGCCATAACACAATTGGCACTTTTATTGGTCAAATGTTTCATATCCAGCCACTTTGAATAATAATCATAAATAACTAAGTATGACTTACTTTTGAAATCCATTATATCAATTCCTATTTTGTTAAATGGCAAATCTGGCACCTTATGGGAAAGCAATGGCTCTTTTACATTGTTATTGTGGTAGATTTGACATGGTTCACATTTTTTAACAAAATTCTCAATATGTATATCAATATTAGGCCAATAAAATGATTTTCTAGCTTGTTGTTTCATTTTAGTTATTCCTATGTGTCCTTCATGTAATTTTAACAATACATAATTCCTAAGAATTTTTGGAATTATTAATCGATAGTTATAAAATATCAAATCATCATCGACAGTGAGAGAGCCTCTTAATTTGAAGTAATACTTTAAATTATCTGTGACATTTTTAATATTATCGGGCCAACCATTTATTATGTAGTTTTTTAATTGAGAAAGGTCACTGTCATTGATGGTTTCATATTGCAACTCCTTTCTACGCTCATCTGTACATTGTATATATTTTGACAAGCCAACACAATGCACTAATTCATTCATAAAAGAGTCATCTTGTGAATCACACTCCTCATAGTATCTTGACAGCAAGTCTGCAATATACATGTACTTGCCCTTCATGTATTTAAAATCTATATCATATTTTAATAATTTAAGGTTTAAGCGTTGTAATCTTGGAGATGCCACATCATGAATATGCTTTTTTAGTAAAGATTCCAGAGGTTTGTGATCATTTACTACAATAAATTTTTGACCATACACATAATGATGATACTTTTTAGTAGCCCATACTACACTCAAGAGTTCTTTTTCTATTTGTGAATATCTTTGTTCTGTTGGTGAGAGGCTACGAGAAGAAAAGCTTACTGGTTTGCCATTCTGTAGTAAACAACAACCTAGACCACTCTGGGATGCATCACACTGTATAACAATTTTTAATTGGGGATTAAAGTTTTGTAGCACTGGGGCTGAACTAATTTTAGTTTTTAGATCTTGAAAGATTTTATCATGATTTTCTGTCCACAACCATGTAACATTTTTCTTAAGTAACAAATATAATGGGGCAACTATATTTGCCAAATTAGGCACAAATTGTCTAAGATAATTTATCATTCCAAGAAAGATTTGTAAATCTTTTTTGTTCTTGGGGCTTTTAATATTTAAAATCGCATTAACTCTGTGTTGATCTATTTTCATACCAGAGTCAGAAAATGTGTGTCCAAAATATTTGACCTCTTTTAATTTATACTGAAATTTTTTAATATTAAATCGTACATTATGCAAACGTGCACGTTCAAATATTTTTGCCAACATTTCGTCATGACATTTTTCATCAGTTGCCAATAATATATCGTCGCAATAAATTATCACTCCAGGGATGTCACCAAAAATTTTTTCATTATATTTTTGAAACACCTCTGAAGCTACACATATACCAAAGGGAAGTCTGTTAAATTTATAACATCCAAATGGACTGTTGAAGGTACAGAGCTGACTTGACTGTTCTGACAACACCACATGATAAAAACTTTCTGTTAAATCTAACACAGAAAATAATTTCTTATTGCACAATTTGGGCATAATGTCTTTAAGAGTAGGTATTAATATTGGTTCTCTAATGAGAGCCTCATTGAGATCCTTGGGATCCAAACATATTCTTAACGATTTATCATTCTTTTCTATTATTACTAAATTGCTAACCCAACTTTTAGGATGCTCTACCTTACTAATAATCTGGCGATTCTCCAGGTCGTTCAACTTATCCGCAAGTTTTGACTGTAGAGCAATGGGCACACGACGTGGTGGGCGTACTACGGGCTGTGCTCCGGGTCGGATGTGTAACTCCAATGGCTCACGAAATGATCCAACTCCCTGAAACAAGTCCGAATAAATTTTAACAATGTCCTCTTTAGTTTTAATTATTATGTTTTGATTAGTTTTAATATTATCAATATTACTAGGCTCTGACTGCGATAGGTTATATTTTAATAAATTTAAGTCTAAACAGGTTTTCAATCCTAAAATAGGTTTTACATTCTCTTGAACTATCAAAAATTCAGCATTAATATTTTTATCATTATGAGAAATCAATAACTGGCACTGTCCAATAGGATATATTTTTGTGCCACCAAACACTTCCAAAATTGTTTTTGTCTCAGACATAATATTTTCATCATCGACAATCTTCTTAAAATGTTTTAGAGACAAGACGTTCACCTGTGCTCCACTATCCAACTTAAATACAACTTTTTTATTATTTTCGATTGTCAGCACCTGTTTGAGCTCCTGCGAGCTGCCAATAGACTCACATTTAATAACATTTAATACCACAGATGAATCTGAACCAGAATCATTATTAATATTATGTATTTTTCTATTTATTTTACAACCTATTTTGAAATGATTTGGTTTGTTACAATTCGAACATACTTTACCATAGGCTGGACAGATTCTAGGACCATGTTCGGTGTGACATTTTAAACATTTATATAAATTTTTATTATAATTTATATTATTATTATTGGAATACTTAGCTTTGTAAGATGCTGAAGGCATGGTGTGTAAATTTTTTGGTTGATATTTATTCTGCCAGCTCGTTGCTCGCCCCACTGGTTTGTCTCTGGAGATAATATTTTTCTTTTTAATTTGCTCCACTCCATATGGTTGTTTTCCTGCTATTATCCGTATGTTTTCTTTCGATAGTTCTGCTGCTTCAGGGTTAGGTCACTCATCTCCAAAAGTTTTTGTTGTAAATTTTTGTCCAAAATTCCAATCACAATTCTGTCTCTCAGCATTCGGTCAGTTTGATCCATATAGTCGCAATATTCTGCCAGTTTGCGTAAATCCGAATAAAAGGAATCGAAGTTTTCATCTTCTTTTTGAATACGCCGATTAAAATTGAAACTTGAAATGATCTGATTTTGCTGCGGCCGGAAATATTGGTCAAATGCAGTTATAACCTCATCATACTTGAGTGTCAAGTCTTGATTTTGTCTAAGTACGTTATAAAATAAATCTTGTGCGTGGCTACCAATTGAATTTAACAAAATGGCGGCTTTACGATTTTCAGATATGCGATCAAGGCCAGAGGCTGTCAAATAAATTCTAAACGATCGCTGAAATTTTAACCATTCCGGGTATAGATCGCCTTTTTGATCTAAATTTATAGGATTTGGTAGCTGGTACTGCCCAGTGAACGGCATGATAGGCTCAGGTGGTGTGCTTACCGCGGCGTGTTCTTCGTCTTTGCTCATTAAAACAGATCTTAATCCAATCCAATCTTCAAAATTGCACGTTTCCAGGCTGCGCCATGTATTATATTGTTTTTGTTAATAAAACCACTTCTTGGAAATGTCTGTATTTTATTATATAGTTCAGTAGCATGTACTTATTTAAATATTAATATTAATAATTACTTGAGAGACGTCTGTATCGTACGGTAGCTTAAAGTAGAGAGAGGGCGGGGAAGAGGCAGATTTGACTTTGACAACTAGTGACGTTCCATTCAGCTAGTGATGTCTCTTCTACAAAAACAAAAGCAATTCTTGAAGAAAATACGGTTTGAGATCGACTTAAACAAAACCACCAATTTATTGTCTATCTTCTCCTGTACTGTACGGACGTAAAAAGAAATAAAGAAATTGAGCGTGTACCGGAAAAATTGGTAAAGCGTTCGTTTGAGCTTGAATCTTTTGAAACGATCTAACAACAATTACAGTGAACAACAACATTTGTTCGGTCGGAGCATCGGGATTGCGAAATTAAATTCTCACGCACCGACGCGCACCTCCCCGGGCCCATGCGTATCTGAATAAAAACCGCACAGAATCAAAACTTTGAACTAACGCCGCGGAGATACTGCAAACGCGAGCTTGCAAAGTCACTGACTGAATTCACCCCAACCGAACCGTGAAGGTTCGGAACCTTCATTTTCAAATTCAAATTTGATATATTTTATTCAAATTGGATTATTTCATAATCACTTTTGCACGACAAAGAAGCTACGCCAATAGAAACATTACACGAGTGAGCCTGCCACAAATCAGGAGACGCGTTTTTTAATCATTTATTAGAAGTGAATCTTGAATTCGAACACGAATACAAATCATGTGCGAAATTATTTTCTACTGTATCCAATTTTAAACATTTTCGAATTACTCGAATTCGAATTAAAACAATTCGACATAAAGTCTGTCAAGAAAGTACCGGAAAAAGATCAATAATACACAAAATGTTAGTTATTTATCCAAATTTATTGTATCGCCTTCAAAGTATACTCCTTCAGAAACTATACACCTACGCCAACAAACAATCCAATCATGAAAACATGGTTTATAAACGCTTTTTCCGGAATTGAGTTCAGTTCTCACCGCGAATTCTCCTTAAATGTCTTTTACTGAATGAAAACGGTTGTCTCGGAGTGGTAATTTGAGTTAAAGAAAAAGAAAGAAGTCAGCTGGAGTCATATCTGGTGAATGGTGGTTGCTCGATTGTATTTGTTGAGTGGTCAACAATTCGTTTACAAAGATGGCCTTGTGCGAACGCGCATTATCCTGGTGAAATTGACTTGAAGACGCGTCGCTGATGTACGTTTTAACGTATGTACCTTGACGTCTGATTTGCGTAGTGGATTTACACACCACTATCATTTTTAAATATTCAAGATAAGAAGAAAGCGAAAGAATACAATATATAGGTACATAGTATGATGACGACGCAAACAACACTTATTCATGTGAGGAAGTGAAGTAGGTACCGAATAACACTAAACAGTATAAATCTTGCGTTCTATTAACCCGGTTTTATTACTCCAAACCGTTTTATTGATAGAAACCTTTATATAAAAACTCTTGCAAGTTAAAAAATCGGTTTAGTGGAACGAAACCGTAATGGAAAGTTTTTGCTCCAAATAGGTACATGATAACGGTTTAAAAATTTAACCGGTATTCGAGCTTTGATTGTACCCACTTGATGAAGAAGGCAAAGCACGGATTTATATCTCCACATAGTGTCTGTGCTCACGGGGTTAGTACTGAGCGTTAACTCTGTACGCTTGAATACTCACACGGCCATACATTCCCGTCGTCACAGACATATTTATTTGTTAAATTTTTATTTTCGTTGCAGAGCTCGGTGCTAGATTTATCGTATTTGCGCAACCAGTATTATAGATTAATTTATGCTTCGAGATACCGTTTTAGTAAAATTGTCAATACCACCCGTTTTTAAATATTATTTCTACACCAGCATACGATTTTAAATTGTATGGATATGCATAGCAAAAACGGTGTACTAAACGCGCAAAACTTGAAATTCTGAATCAAGCAATCAAGTCAAAGTTTAAGCTTAAATATGTGAAAACTTAGGGCCAGTTTTACGAACCTTGTCTCAGCTAAGACACTCCTAAGAAGACTGCTGTCACTTCTTGTCTTTAATGAAAAGAATGCCACTTAAGATCGTCCTAAGCTAAGACAAGGTTAGTGCAATTGGCCATTACATTCTTTGTTATGTTTGAACAAGATTCTTCATTATATTCTATTAATTTGTATTTATACACAAATTGCCTTCATGGAGCCGAAATATACTCAAATATTCTATTACTTTTTTATACATAAATATTACCTTGATGGAGGCCTGCGTTTATGTACGCCATACTGCGTGAGCGCTGGTATTGTCTCAATCAAGGTTTTATCTATCTACATAAATGTCTAGTAAAAATAAATACTTATCAATACAAAAACAAATACTTTTAAAAAAATTTTACTACTTACTTATCTGTTAAATTGTCTATAACTGTCACGAGTTGTACAAAATAACACACGTGTATGTTTTACACACGTAGGTTTTACATCTCTATACAGATTGCACATCTCATCTCTACATACGAGAATAGTGAAAATGAAGGTCATTGTAAAATTTGAACTGATTCGTTGGCAAATCGGTGAACACATTTAACTCTGTTCTCTTCTTAGATCCTAACAAATAACGCCCTCATCATTCATTACAGAATTATTATTACAGAAAATCGCTTCAGAAGACAATTTTGCTGAAAAATATTATAGATACAAAAAATATATAACAAGTATTATTCTCCAAAACACGTAAGAAGTTGATGTGAAACATCCACACGTTTTAATTTTCTGAAATAATTATTTCAACGTCGTCAGAAAGTGACCCAATTCAAACATACCGTGTATTTTTATATTGAATTAAAATCGGTGAATTTATAGCTAAATCGCGCACTTTACTTTTATAATAAACTAGCTGCACCCGGCATGCAATGGAAAGCCATTTTTTAAATTTTTTTGTAATTTTTTTTTTGCTAGGAACCCTCACGGTCCTCCCCAGTACACCCTACCAAAGTTTCATTACAATCTGATGAATGGTTTCGGAACGCATAGAGGACAAACAAACATAGTAATACTTTGATTTTTATATATAAAGATAATATTTTTAAGTTGCTGATTGTTTTAAATTTTCGTTTTTATTTCTTTCAATACTTATTTCATCTTACGTGTGAGTATTTTCTTAGAAATGCTCCTCATGCGTTCTCTCTCATACCTTACTGGTTAGTGCGATAGATCCGAGGTCGTTGGCACTACTACTAAGCCCCTAATTGTAATGGTTTATTAAACCAAATTCGTCAATTACGTTGATTCGTCAAAAGCTCTCAAATTTGAAGATCGTAATCTGCACCATTAACATAAATTTTCAGCCGTATCATATAATACCATCAAATAGGGTAATAAATGCATCGTTTCGTCGGTTGGTGTTCAAGTGCCTCGTGGGTATATTATGTGCCATGCCATTAACCTGAGTTTTTTAAATGAACTTGACATAATTATGTGAATATTCTATATTTCGATAAGTGTAGTGGGTTAAATTTAAATAAGGCACCGTATTTGCAGAAGAGACTTATATGAAATACGAGTTCAAATTAAAAATAATACTTTAAATAAATTAAATAGGAGTCGTGGACAGATTTATTAAAAAATACGCTAGAATACAAAAGCTAACTTAGATAGCTAACTACGTAATGCAATAAAACTCACAATAACCAAAATAAACTGCTGTGTACCATTTTTAAGATAGACACATTGACATGTTATTCGAAAAATATCACCATTGAAAATAACTATCACGAAGACAGTTATTTTGTGAATGATGTCTAGTTGGGTATGTAAAGTTAATTCAGAACCAGACATTGTACTTATTTAATTGTACCATAATACATTTTTAACTCTATGTATTGAGCCTAGAAATTGAGAAAATCATTACAACTTGCTTTTATATAGTTCGATCGTACGAAAGTACGAAGTCACAATCAGTTGGACTTGGAGTATTTTTACTGACAGTGTGAGTGTGTGGTTCAAATCCACACCCAGCGAAAATACTAACTTTGCTATCGATATAGGTAAAAATATGTAATAACCAATAACTAATTACATGCGTGATGAAGGAATTGAATCTATAGATTTGAAAGAAAATCGCCCAAAAGGGGAAAAATTTGCAACAAAACAATCGTAGCCAAACGACAACAAAAAATACAAACTTTTTTAGTGTAGATAATGACTAAAACTATTTTTAATGCACTAACAGTGTATTCTTTACATTATCCCTTTACATTTAACCAACTTTATCCATGTCGCCTATCCATCACCATCTTCTCGGGCCATCGCCAAACTAAACCGATAACGGAATATGCGCCAACTCCCGTAAAATATGAAGGGCCTCACTATAAATCCCCTCCACCCGTCCACAGATAAATTGTTACTCTTTAATGCCCACTAAACGCATAAACGGACATAAAACTCGCGATTATTCACTTTTACGGCGGCTCTGAATTCCTCGCCGTTTATGGAGCCGCGTAAATCGTGGAGAGGTTGGAGGGAAGTGTCTACTCTACAGTGGATCTGCAAACAGCCCTTTGGTAGGCCACTCAGATTGTTTGCATGGAGTACTACTCGTGATAAATATTCAAATCGTTACCTCGAATCTCGTGACAAACGTCGATATATCCTTTTAACAGTATATTCGCATAGAGATGAAGTGTTTATAAAAATTCCAGATCATTCTAGATCACTTGTCAAATTATCATCATTATCATAATTTCAGCCAAGGGACGTCAAGTATTTAATTGGACATTGGCCTCCCCCTGAGATCTCCAAACCGATCGGTCCTGCGGCTCCCGCATCCAGCGGCTTCCCGCGACCTTCACCACCACCAAATCCTCGGTCTACCTTATGGTCTACTAACGCTGCGTCTCCCGGTACGCGGCCACCACTCGAGGACCTTACCACCGCAACGGCCATCCGTCCTACGAGCTATGTGTCCCACCCATTGCCATTTAAGGCTTTCAATTCTCTGGACTATGTCGGTGACTCAATTTGTTCTACGGATCTCAATATTTCTGACACGATTGCGCAGGAGAACCCCGAGCCCTGTTATTCTACACAAATAAACTTTTCAATATTCATGTTAACTCACTTTGCAGCAATATATCACTTCGGGATTGTGAGTGGCAGCATTTGCATTTTATCTACTGTCGCACTGAGAAATACATCATTGCTGTCGAGAATTTCAAAGGGCTTATGAAATATTTAAGGGAATGGACACCTCTTCATATTTATAACCTCTTGAAATTCGACCGGTTCCGAAGTGGCGTGTTTTGATTCGATCCGATTTAAAATGTTATTATACTGGAGGCTTTTATTTTATTACTCGGCATTATTCAGCTTATAATATTCAGCACGTGTTCCTTATGATATTTCATTAATACTGTTACTACTATCTATCTACCTCTAGCTAGGATAAAGGAATAAAGGAACCATCTCGGCGAAATAGTGACCTTGAGTTGGGGCATTAACATTTTCTCTATATCTTAAAATATTCTTATGATCAATTCTTCATGTACAGTGTTAGGGTGTTGGAGAGAGCAGATGCGATAGATGCAATGTTCAGCTACAAAATTTGGTACTTGAAACTTGTACTCCAATATGTGGTACACAATTGTGTTGCCCATTGCCGACCGGATAAGCAAGCTGAAGGAAGTGGCAGTGAGCTGCGGGCCATATTGCGTCCACCTCTGAATACACGTGTACTGAAACTAATAAATAAATAAATGAAGCGACAAGAGTTGGAAGAAAGGAGTTCTTGGCGACAATGTATAGTGTAGAACGCCTCAGACTAGGTAGAGCGACGGTTTTTTTATACAGCTAAGTTGGGAAACAAGTAAACTGCCCACCTGATGGTAAGTGGTAACAGTCACCTAAATTATACATGTGGCTCTCGTGAGATTTGCAGCAAAATTGCAATCTCCACAAGAACCACCGGTACGTTGCCAACTTGTGATATAATATGTAAAGTCACGGTACCCAGTAATTTCACTGCCATATCTTACCCTTAAGAGCGTCGGTGGCGCTGTGGTTTCGGCACTTGCCTTCCAATCGGGGGGTCGGGGTTCGAGACCCGCCATGTACCAATGTGTTTTTCGTTTCGAATTTCATATGTACATTTGTCTGACGCTCCTACGGTGAAGGAAAACATCGTGAGGCAACCTGCATACATCTGCGAAGAAATTCAATGATGTATGTGAAGTCGACCAATCCGCACTGGGCCAGCGTGGTTGACTAAGGCCTAATCACCCTAACATAGGGTACGCTCGAACCCCTCGGTGGGGACGTATATGAGCTGTGATGATGATGATGATGATCTTACCCTTCAAACCGGAAAACTGCAATGCGAGCACTGCTGCTTTGCGGCAGAAATAGGTTCAGAGATAGACAAGCAGACGACCCTGGTACAGAGTCTCCCTCCAGTTGGTGCACCACAGTGGACACGTAAAGTGCGACTTCCCCTTGGCGTCTAGGTAGAGTTCGACTCCCCCTTGACGATAGTTCGACCAGTTGGTCCTACTACACGCGCCCTAAGGGGCAGGGAGAACACCGGGGGGTTTTAGAGGGTAGGCCTGGCACTCTGCCGGGAGAGCCCCACACAACGGCGAGAACGTTGAGGCCACGCATTTCCCCCGAGAAAAAAAAGGTAGAGTTCGACTATTTATTGTTAAAGGTTGGTATTAACCAAAGGGCAGCCAAAGTGTTAAACACCTCAGAATTGCTATTAGCGACACTTTAACCCTTACACGTCCCACTGCTGAACACAATGTCCCAAATCCCAATGCTGGGACGCGGCCTCAGAATGAGGAATCGGTCTACTATAAGTTTGGGCAGAATGATTTATATATAGGCTGTTGTTTCGAGTTTTATATCTCTCCGCAGAGGTGGCACCTACGGTTAAACTCCCGGCTCTTACGACATTCCACGGGAAAATGGGAAAATCCATCACCACACAGACGACAGCTTATACAGGATGGCACATTATATCATATATTATATATTATATCGGTAAGTATGGGCAAATCTGTAACTATAAGACACAAAGATCTGTTCTTAGGAACCATGTCATCGATTTTAGTGACAAGGAAAACTGCATGCATGGATTAAAAAAAAATTGTATTCAGTTCGGGAATCGAACCCGGTCGAATTGAAAAATAAAACTTACATTATTTCTAATTAGATATCGATTGTGTTGTGTAGGTTATAAGCAGTAAATATTACTAGGAAACATGATATCCAAAATGAATGAAATGCATTGTATTTCATATCCTTTAATTTAATTTAGTTAGATATTCGAAATGTTGACCATTTTTTTTTCAATGCAACATTTAACTCGTTTATGTAACGATACGTTGACTATTACGTTTTGAATCTTTAGGTGGTGCATTTGCATTAAAATTTATTTGCGTTATTTGATGCAAATAAAGTAACAAATTAAAAAAATATTCATTTTAGATATGATATATCATAGTAACATTTATTGCTTATACCTACACAATCGATATCCCAATAGAAATAATGTAAAATTTTTATTTTTTCAAAACGAAAGTTTTTTTAAAATTTATGTATACAGTTTTTCTTGTCACTAAAATCGATGACTAAGAACAGATTTTGGTATGTCTTATAGTTACAGACTTGCGTCTACTGACCGATCTAAATTTACCAGACTGTATATTATCTATGCAAGTTTTAAATATGATTTGGATTCAAATAACTGCACTGGAATCACCAGAGACACGAGTAAACAAAATATTATGGCATAACGCCAACTCATTCTTTCACGCTGCATAGACACCAATTTTACCGACTCAATATTGTTTTTTATGAATTTAACAATGTGTACGTAGAATCTATCGAGACTATTTCTGGTAATAACGTTTGTTTCTAAAGCATTTTAACGGTTTAAAGGGTTTGAGCGTGTGGCACACTGAAATTTCCATGTGATAGCATAGCTTTGCACATTCAATATTCAATATTTTCTAACAGAATTTTAAGAGGTTTATTGCATTAACGTCTAAACAGGAAAGCAAACGAAAGCCCGAAGCCAACAAAAAGAGCCAATGTTACGGGACTACTAGCCGTTCACTTCGAGTTGCTGCTGTCAGGTGACGTCACAGGCATAGCTCGCCATACTTAACTGTGTGGGCGAGCACGACAGCAAACTCGAAGTAGTATATCAGTGCGTGTTGATTTGAGAATATAGCGAGGTCTGGGAACGAGGCATGGGACGAGGAACCGAAGACAGTCGGCGTCCGCGCAGCGGCAAGCGGCTTCCTTCGATTGTCGCTTTCTTCTTCATTATAACAGCTCCTATACGTCCCCATCGAGGGGCTCGAGCCCACCCTAAGTTAGGGTGTTTCGCCCTTAGTCAACCACGCTGGCCTAGTGCGGGTTGGTCGACTTCACAGACGCCTTTGAATTTCTTCGCAGATGTATGCAGGTGGCCTCACGATGTTTTCCTTCATCGTAGGAGCGTCAGACAAATAAATGTGCATATGAAGCGTAAAACACATTGGTACTTGGTACATGGCGGTCTCGAACCCCGGAGCTCCCGATTGGAAGGCAAGTGCCGAGTCCACAGCACCACCAACGCTCACGTCCAATCAGCGACGGGCGACTCGAATTAAATAGCCCGGGCAACTGGGGTTCGTCATCCAGCCCGTTGACCCGAGTTGATTTTCTCATCTACCGAGTTGACTCAGTCATTCATTACGGACTCGGGCTACTTTGGCTTATCTAAAGGCACCAGTACACGTTGGCCGAGCGCGCTCGGCGAGTGCGCTCGGCAGATTTTCGTGGTACCGTTTACACGTTGGCCGTGTTTCATTCTGCGTTGGTCGCTAGATGAAGATGGACGTTAGGGAGATCGCGGCCTAACTAAACATGAATTATTTAATGTATTTAGACAAGTTACTTCATCATCATCATCATCATCACAGCTCATATACGTCCCCACCGAGGGGCTACCTACCCTATGTTAGGGTGATTAGGCCTTAGTCAACCACGCTGGCCCAGAGCGAATTGGTCGACTCATGCAGGTTGCCTCACGATGTTTTCCTTCACCGTAGGAGCGTCAAACAAATGTACATATGAAATTCGAAACGAAAAACACAGTGGTACATGGCGGTCTCGAACCCGGACCTCCCGATTGGAAGACAAGTGCCGAGTTCACAGCGCCACCGACTCTCAAGTTTTTATTGTTTTGTTTGGGTTCCATATAATAGATTCAATATGATAAAAGTCAATGAACCTAAATATCTCCTCATTACTCCTATTACTCGTAATCGCGACACTACAGTCTACTTCGACGCGTAGCTCTAAACTAAACACTCGGCCAACGTGTGAACGCTGTTTGCGGTTTGCGCCAAATCTCTTTGATGTGTGCACGAAAAACCGACACTGATCGGGTCGACGGCGAGTGTTGGCGGCAAACGCCAAATACACACAAAACGGCCCAGTACACGTTGGCCGAGCGCGCTGGGCGAGTGCGCTCGGCCAACGTGTACTGGGACCTTAAGACTACGGCGCATGGTGCCGCGACGCGTAGCAGTGGACGAGTCGAGTTAAATAGCCCGAGCATCATCATTTTCAATATCGGTATTTTTGGATAAATAACGTAGTTTCGTTTTATTACAAAAACACAAGAATAAATTCGACTTTGAATCGTCAGACGGTCGAATCAACTCAACCCAACTCAGCCCGAGTGGCAACTCTGGTTAGAACTTATTTCAACTCGAGTTACCGGAGTTGAAAAAATTGCGCCCCGACGCATCACTACATCCAATTGCCTCAACACTTTTGATTATCACGTCTAAATTCTATATCTCTTTTTGATAAGTGTAAACAGTCACCTGTTTCTCGAAGTTTCCTCGTTTAATATTTACACTGGTCCTTCAAGCCGGATATGAACCCTCGACCTATGTTTGTCCTTGTTCTAGCAACATTGGGGTCTTAGGTCGCTAAGAAAAAAGTTGCTAGATGTTAGGGTTTTTGGACAAGTGTCTTTCTAGCTGCAGGCGTCTACATGCTATGATATGTTTAACGTCAGGGGAACCGTAGGCTTGTTTGCCACCTTGGTGGTATTAAAAACATATTCCCGGGAAATGAGCCAGTTCTGGAATCTCCACAGACGAAGTCGCGTAAAGGAGCTAATTGTACTTTTGTGAAACTGTGTACTTTTGTCACTCATTCTCGCAAATAACTGAATTTGTATCAAATTCGGCACAAACTGCATAATTTTCAAACAACGGAATAAGAGCAACGGAACGAGTGTGCTGACAAAGACATTGAGTTTACGTAAAATTGGTCGCCACAGGAAGTGGGTGATAGCGCAGGCTAGCATGTATGATCCAAATAGGGAAAAGAAAAGGTGGGATTAGGGAAAAAAGCTTTAGAATTAGAACACTCGCCGTGATATAGATGACAGAACGCGCTAGGTGACACAGCATAATACGATCTGCGATCTGCATACAACTTGGTAGATTTAAAATGGCAAGTTTTTAATTAGAATCGTGCTGCCTCGTGGGAACGCAATGAGTTTCCTCATTGCGTTCCCACGAGGCATCTCGTTAAACAATGCTTCGTAAAGCATGTTGGACCACTGGGTCCTACTAATCTCCTATCGTGCGGGTAACCCTTCCACCGGAGTATGCAAATAGGGAAACAGAGACCATATATGGTCTGTACACACACTTGTGTACAGACCATACATGGGCAATATCTCCTATTAACTACCCAATCCAAGCTCCTATACAGATGATTGTCCTAAATGAGATCACATACATACTCGTACTTTATTGTACATAATTTTCATACAGCAACACAATTTAAACTAACGTGCACAAGGGTGAACCCATCTCTTAAAGAGATCTCTTCCAGCCAACCCTGGAGGAAGTAAGAAAATTAAGTAGATGCGGGTCAAGGTGTACGTTTACAATTACTTTAATCGATACGATTATATTAATAGATATGGATATAAGCAAATAAGATACACTACATAAAGTATCATAAAAAAACCAGCAACGACTGCTTAGCTTCTCGATAGCAAAGTAAAGAGTACAGTGAGCGCGCTGCTGGCGCCGAGCCAAATGATCACAATTAAGCGAGAGAAAGTTGCAACAATGCTCCCAGACTTCATTCATTTGGCCCGCAAAAGGCTAAAGTATCCGTGGTTACGATTTATTACCGCGAAAGCCATTAAGGCATGTTTGTATTTACGCTTTAAACCAGTGTTTAAACCTGGATTAGCTTTGGGAACATGTTTATAGTTTTGTGACAACTTTTGAGTAAACTCTTGCAAATTTTGCCGAAGAATAATCTTCGCCCAAAATATCTGCAAGAGTCACTAACTCGTTGAAGTGTATCAAGACGCTTCACTGCCTACAGGCTCGGACGCCACCAAATGCAGAGACGATACGAATAGTAAACATCGTTTAAAAAACCAATAGAATTTCATTATTTACACATTTAAAACTGGAAGAGAATTTCTATTGATTAATTAATACTCTACGAGTATATCTTTTCGTTCGTCTCGTCTCCTCATTGGTGGAGTCCGGGCCTATAACAATCTTTTGTCGTGAGTTCGTATAACTTTAGACCAAATACACAATAAATTGCGCAATAAAAAAGTCGATTAAAAGCAAACCTGGACTAGTGTTTCAATGTACTTCATTGAAACACTAGTCCAGGTTCAACATACATACCTAATAAAAACATCATTCTCAAAAGCGTACTTAAGGCACTGGACAAGGCATAATTTTTTTTTAAAGTAACACGTACGCAGCGGGCGACAAGGATTAACACTGTAACAGTCACGCAACCGCCCTGCTCCGGCTGTAAGCAATTATTAATGAAATTTCAGTGCACGAATTGTCCGCGCTCGCGGTGAAAAACGGTGTAATGTCGGCCATTTCAGTGTAAACACTTCGCCACAAGTCCGAGTGGCGGTAAGAGACGGCGGAAGCGGGTGATTTCTTTCACAATTTCCAAGTGTATGTAAGTATACCAAATTAAAAATGGAGACACGAATCAAGTCCTTCTCGTGAAGACTCTTCCAGTTTCCGAAAAGGTGTAAGAGTCAACCTTTTCTTTACTTCTTCTCACGTGTATTTGCAAATATCTTGATTATATTATGTTTGCGGTGAATGCACATACAAGGCAAAATATGCTTTATTCTAATTAAAATAAATAATGAAATAAGCATTGATCTTAAGTTTTAAGTTTATTAGTTTTTTCGTGTTACAATTTCAACAATATCCTTGATGATATTACAATGTTACCATACCATCTTATACTTTGCCTTAAATAGGATAATAATAAGCAGCGACCTGTGGCCAGGAGTGGGACGGATATGGGTTGAAAATCCGGCACCAATGCAGATCAAACCGCGGGGCACAGCTAGTGAAAGCAATCGTAGTGTCACGCGGGCACTTAGAAATGGCAAAAAAAAGTCAGCTGTTCCATACAAATGTTCAACATTAACTGAACCTAGATGTATGGAACAGCTGATTTTTTTTGCGATTTCTAAGTTGATCCCATAGTGAAAGTTGTTCAGTTTTCTTGTCTGAACAAGCACACAAAATTTTTTTGGTAAATAAAAAATAACCTTGTATAGGGACAAAATAGCGAATTTCCATACATTCAACCAAACTATTACAGAAAATATGCGGTGCTTTTACCACACTCCATGCCGTGAATGAACCATAGAGCCGGAGCTAATACGCGTAATGGATGTTTCCAATTATGTAAATTCTCTATGACAGCAAGCAACCACAACGTACCCAGGAGCCCAGTTTTCATGATATCGGAGTTCAAGAGACAACGTACTGTTGAAAAAAAACAATAGACAATTTATTTATTTGAAAAGTTACGTTGAGAAGATCTAATGCAATATCAATGACGTCTTTATTTTACAACTAGCCTTCCACCCCGCAGCTTCGCTCATGTCATTTTCTTTATTCCCATGGGAATTAACTGTTTTTTCGTAGTTGTAAATATACAAAGAAAAGTCCCGTTTGAATATGTTAAGCACTTAGATATACTCAAACAAAAATGAAATTTCAACCCCTAATTCACATTTCTACTGAACAAAGTTCATGGGTCTTTAACTTCAATAGTTGACGTTCGGCGATGATGAATCATTAGAACAATAGAATTCAAATTCGCATTCGAAATCGTAAGATTCGCGATACGAATGTCGAAATTCACTTTTTCTGAATATTCATTCTGTGAATTTGGGACGAGTGGTCCTACTCACACGTTTTTGATTTCTACCAGTAGATTATACGCAACGTTCTGTTTAACGTGCGATTTATCGCTGGTTTTTAAAATTAATAAGTTATAGCAACGGGTTTTTATTTTTTCTGCGTGAAACGGTATATAATATAGAATGTGTGTGAATTGTTTTAATAAAACCACTGAATTCCAGTGTTTCAAGAATCTTTAAAATTGGGAACAGCAGAAAATAATTTCGCAAGATTTACTTCGAATGATTCAAAAATGCGTCTCCAGCAGGCCTATTATGGATCTTTCATCGTATGGCATGATATAAATTTAGGTAAGGAAGTCATGAAATGCTTCATTTTGTATTACCGACATCCGATGATATCATCACTGTGGCACAATTTTCATGATCTCATCATGATATAATGAACGATTGATCAAAAATCTTAATAAAAATCTTATTTTTCGTTTCGCACTATGATTTCATAATGATATCATATGAAAACCTTACAGAAAAAAAAAACATGAGATCGGTTATAGGCATTTGGCTAGGCGGTTGTGATTTAGCTCCGGCGATGAGGGACGTGCGGTGGACAAATGTGTCGCTACCTCGACGCCGTCATCTGGTTCTTTTTGACGTCCGCGAAAGGGCGGCGGTGGTCGACATACGGCCTAAGCTGGTTGTGATTTAGCTCCGGTGATGACGGACGTGCGGTGGACAGATGTGTCGCTACCTTGACGCCGTCATATTTCTCTTTGGCATCTTGAAATCGCAGCGGCATTGGACAATGTAGACATACGGCCTAAGACTGTGGAATAGCTGGGATCTAACGTCTTATGTCACAAGTTGGCAACGCATTGGCGTCCTTGTAGAACTGTAGATTTGCAAATCTTACAGAAACCACATGTACTGTAGCCTCTTACCATCTGTGGGCAATCTGCTTGTTTGACAACTTTGCTGAACTCAAAAAAATGTAACTGAAAAACCGGCCGAGTGCGAGTCGGACTCGCGCACAAGAGTTCCGTTCCATTATCTATACAACATTAGACAAAACGGTAAAAATAAATCACGTTTGTATGGGAGCCCCCCTTTAATATTAATTTCTTTTGAATTTAATTATTTATTTTTAAAGTGAATATACAACTAACTCGGTGGCGCTGTGGCCTCGGCACTGGACTGTGCCCCGAGGAGAATCGGGAGGCCCGCGATCGATCCTGTCATGTACCAATGTGTTTTTCGTTTCACGAATTTCATATGTACATTTATCTGAAACCTGCATACACCTGTGAAGTAATTTAAAGGTGTATGTGAAGTCAACCAATCCGCACTGGGCCAGCGTGGTTTGACTAAGGCCTTATCGCCTTAACTAGTTAGGGTAGACTCGTGCCCCTCGGTGGGGACGAATAATTGAGCTGTGATGATACAACTAAATATTCTGTAAATATTTCAAGCGTCTCCCTGGTGCCGTTATTAATATTGAGCAAAAAACTGCAAAAAAATTACGCCCCCTATTATATATTATTTACAAATATTTATTTTATTCTGTTTTTAGTATAAGTAATTATAGCGGCAACAGAAATACATCATCTGTGAAAATTTCAACTGTTTAGCCGTCCGCTCCCGCCTACTCCTCGCGCCAGCGTCACGCGTGTAGTTCGCTGAACAATTGCTCAATTACCATAATGCATATTTTGTACGCCACTGCGACTTTATTGGCATTTTGCATGGAAGCCAACAATACAATTTGGCAATATCGATGACGCTGGAAACCACTCGGGCTACGTGGACGTGCTCCTTCAATTACTATAATAAATAACGCCCCTAGACTAAATTTCCGGTACTTTGGTTATTTCATTAGTTATCATCACTTCAATCAATATACGCTATACCGCTAAGCTTTGGCTTCTTCTTAGTGGAGGACTTTGATCCAACTATATCACCTGGCAATAATCTTGAGTCGTTGTTTTTTATCTCATCGCAAGGATGTGATTGCGATAAACTCCCTTCCTTAGTCGACTCTAACGACATTTACGGGGCGCATAGTCATGTTATATAGACGCCTGTGTTGAATGTAACGAGACTTTGTCCGAGTTCTTTAATAGAGAAATGGTCATAAACGATGATTAATAGCGGACGTAGCAATTTTAATGGTATTTTTACATCGCTTATAATAATAACATCAAAGGCCCATCATAAATACGAAATCAAGATCTAAAAAAATATCTGATTGCAAAAAATATTCATAAATCCTGCGTTAGCTGAAATACAAAAAGCAAAGTATATTCATCAGAATTAACATAGTATGTGCTTACTATTGAGTGTGCTTAAAATGGACAAAAAAAAAGAACCTTCATTGTTTTGTCGCCATCTGAAGGTTACGATAGTTCGATCAAAATATTTTCCAGACAAATAAATCCTCTCGACGCATAATGAACAATATTTTTTAATTTAAAAACGCGTATTGTCCAATACGCATTACGACCAATACGCATAATGACCAATATTTAATTAGCTAAACAACCAATTCGCGTATTAGTAGCTACTCATCAAACGTGTTTTATAAGATATGTAAGTGTCTTCTTGAATACTCTCGTCTTGAATGAATACTGACCATTTATTAATCACACTTTACGGAATTTAGTCCCGTATTTCATGTTAAATATTTAAAATTATCGTCGATGGCGTAGTGCGTAAGGCTGTCGCCTCCCAATCGGGAGGTAGTGGTTCGAACCCCGCCACGTACCAATGTGTTTTCAAATTTTGAATTCATATGTATGTTTATTCGACGCTTTTACGGTGAAGGAAAACATCGTGAGGAAACCTGCACACACCTGTGAAGAAAGAATTTCTTTACAGGTTGTGTGTGAAGTCGACCAACCCGCACTTGGCCAGCGTGGTTGACTAAGGCCTAATCGGCCTAGTTTAGGGTAGGGTCGAGCCCCTCGGTGGGGACGTATATGAGCTGTTGATGATGATCATGATTTAAAATTATACAGCATCGCTACCATTTTAGTAGCAAGCGTCTATGGGCTACAGTAACCTTATGATATCGGATAGAAGGTATTATCTTGCGCTAATTTATTGATTGTTTTTATGCCGAATTCAACGCGTTGCGTTGTGGCATTGACCAGCCGGCGGTACTTCCACAGGCGTAGGTAGAACTTTCCTATTCCTCCTCATACTAGGAGCCTTCCTCCCAATACATCCCAGGTATCCATATAGTCCTTAGGGGGACGATCAGGAATAAGGAGAACCCAATTCAGCAAACCGTGGCCTAATCTCGGGTCTGCCTGGTAGAGCCACGCATTCAAAAATTTAATCCCGGTCACAAGTGCCTTTTACCCTGGGACGTGGTCCCGTGATTGTAGTCAATGTTGAGTATCTTCTTCATTAATCTTCTAATTAAGCATTCTGACAAGGTTCCTACTCGGAGGAGCTAGAGAATAAACAAAAAATAATGTTTTTATTAGCTTGATTTTTTTACAAAACAAAGTACTTAACCGCGCCTTATATTGCTAAATATGGAATTTCTAGGTCTTTGGGGGGGGCCTGTGGCCCCATGAAACCTCCCTAACCCTCCCCTGTATCCACCAATCATCAACAGCTCATATACGTCCCCATCGAGAGGCTCGAGCCTACCCTATACTAGGGCGATTGGGCCTTATAGTTAACCACGTTGGCCAAGTGCGGGTTAGTATCCGCCAATGAGACCCTCAAGCCACATACTACTTGCAACCCGACGTATCGTTGTCCACGACCATAGTCCATGATTAAATACCGCTCCTTTGGCCGCTGGTCCGGGAAAGTTCCGAGCCATTATGGTGAATTATAAGTTGAGGCTGGGAGTTAATCAAACAAACGGGGGACTTAGTTTCGGTCTCCCGCTGAATGCCGGATTAATGCGGGCTTGTTTTGCGTATGCCGGGTTGTCTGCTATTAGCCAATGTAATTGGAATAATTAATTTCCCCTTTACAAACGGCCGATATTCGTCAGAGCTCGACCGTGGACATTTTCAAAAAGTAAATGAAATGAGCGCTGCTTGACTAATTGTGTACATTGAATTAATGTAGGTATGTATATATTATGTGTATGTATTTTATTTATTTTATACAATTTTAGGTAAGTTTATGTTAAGTTAACCAAATAATATTGAAATGCAAGCTGTGCCCGCTAACTATATCTACGTTTCGCCAGTTAAAATATTAATATAGGTTATAGCTATAAAAAAAGGCGGTTGGTGATAGATGGGTATCAATTTAGGGTTATAAGTATTTTTGATGCCAAATCACAAATAAAACAGTGTTGTCAAAAAAAACATACTAGAGAGACCACCCTTATGACCTAGGGGTATAAAGTTAAAAATAATATAATAATAGGTTTACAAATTAATTACAAGAAAACTAAAATCATGCAATTTAGACCATATCAAAAAACACAACTTAATATAAATTTCCGTTATAATGACATAGACATAGAATCTGTAAATACTTTGACATTATTGGGATTAGATATAGATAGTAATATAAATTGGAAAGATCACTTAATCAAACTAAATTCAAAATTGTCATCATTTACATATGCCCTTCGCGAGCTAAAGAAAAGCACCGATTTCAACTCGGCGCTTTCTGCATACTATGCATATGCCCACGCGTGGCTATCGTACGGCATTATACTATGGGGGAATAGCACGAACGTACAAAATATCTTTCTAAAACAAAAAAAATGCATCCGAATCCTATCCAACATCGATATTACGTGTAGCTGCAAACCGTACTTTAAGAAATATAATATTTTAACTTTAACTTCACTATACATATTCGAACTGTGCAAATTTGTTAAAAAATACCAACATTTTTTTACAAAAATAGGCGAGGTACAGAGACGGTATCCTTCGAGATACGCAAATAATTTAATACTTCCACCATCAAGATTGAAAATGCATAGCTCGAGTCCATATGTTATGGCAATTAAAATATTTAACAAACTTCCTCACAATTTGAAAAACGAAACTGACGATAAAAAGTTTTTTAGAACTCTTAAACAATTGTTGACAGAAAAAGCATACTATAGTCTAAATATCTACTTAAATGATAAACTATGACAAACATTGCCATTTATTTTATTTTATTTTGTTTAATTTAATTGCTCACTTATAAAATTTGACATTCTTTTAGTACCATTGACATCAAAACAAAGTAAAATAATTTATAAATTATTAATAATGATACCTATTAAATATATTTACATAAATGATAAACTATGACATTGACATTTATTTAATTTAATTGCTTTCTATAAAATTTAACATTCTATTAGTACCATTGACATCAAAACAAAGTAAAATAGTTTATAAATTATTAATAATGATACCTATTAAATATTTTTTGACCAAATACTTATATTAAATAAATAACATATAGACATTACAAATACATTCTTATGATATAATAAATTACTAACACTAAAACTAAGAAATTAATTAAAGATAGCCTACGTGACTTGTACCTAATTCACACTGAAAGGGAAAAATACAAGAACATTTTGTTTAGATTATGAAAAAATCTACCCTCTCCTCAGCTCATCATTTATATTGCTGTGCCCATCAGGGTCCATAATTGTGCCTATACTATAACTACTTAAGAACCCATGTAAAAATTATGGTATGCAATAAAACATTTGAATTTGAATTTGAATTTGGTACAGACCACATCACACTTCTATATTGAAGTCGATGCCAAGCGATGATCTCCCAGAAAATCGTAAAATTTGTCACCGACTTCAATTTAGAAGTGTGATGTTGTCTGTCTTATATTATTCTTCTATTAAGTATTTTTAACTTTTCAATGTTTTCAAGTCGGTTTTTATTTTTTGTAATAGTTATTTGTTATACATGAGTGCAAAGTTGCTTTTTAATCGCGTGCTCAACTTTGATGACCGAGCAAGCGAAGGATTCTAAAATTGAATCACGAGCGCAGCGAGTGATTCAAACGTTAGAATCCTGAGCGTTACCGAGGGAATCAAAAGAGCACAAGGTGAAAAATCTTTGCACTCGAGTGCAACACGTAACTTTTCATTCCCCCTCACCGAGGAAATGACTAAATGCAAAATAAAACATTTACAATCACAAGATGATATTATTTCAGTTTAGGTACATTACTACAACATTATGATAGGTAAGTATTACAGAAAAATATTTATATTATGTATAACAAATAATACGTATTTTACTTGTTTTCAAGTTTCTTATTTTATAACAATACGACGTCAAAACAAAATGGCGCGCGCAAAGCAAATTAAAAAAAAAGGAGGTTCAGAGTCTGACACCCAGTTTCTGAAAGGCTGTTCAGTGATAAAATTAACTAACAAGCTGTCAATCTAATGCTAACTATGAATTGAGTTGCTGAAAGCTAAATCAACTTATCACTGTGTTAGTTGACACAGCTGTCAAATTTATTTCAAAATTATTAAGGAAACACCCATTTTGGGTTTCCAAAATACATATGAATAAAACAAAATATATGATTTCAGCAATATGACCGTGTCTTAAAATATTTCTCACAAGAAATCAAATTATTAAAGATAAGTAAATTTTGGCTAACCAACGTTTCGGAAACTCAAATTGATTTGACACTGCTGTTAAGATGACATGGATGTTAGTTGAACAATATTTTGATCAGCCTTTCAGAAACTGGGGGTAAGTTTTTAACAAATTTAATAAAAGTTGTATGATAAATTCGGCACCATGGAGATGGAAGTAGATAGGTTTAATGATGTTTTGAAATCACATACCTAGTGCACGCGATGTTCTATATGATTGCAAATGTTTTATTTTGCATTTAGGTAGTCATTTCCTCGCTGCGGGGGGATGAAAAGTTACGTGTTGCACTCGAGTGCAAAGATTTTTCACCTTGTGCTTTTTGATTCCCTCGCTAACGCTCAGGATTCTAATTTTTGAATCACTCGCTTGCTCGGTCATCAAAGTTGAGCACGCGGTTAAAAAGCAACTTTGCACTCATGTATAACAAATAACTATTATTTTTAACTTTTTAGTGAATGAAATCTTTTTAGTGTAAGAAACTCTAATTTAATACCAGCTGGTATTAAGTTAGCGATTCCCTCGATTTTCATGGGATCCCATCATCAGATCCTGACTTGGGTGACCTTGGGACCACCCCAGGAGTATACTCTATCAAATACAAAAATAATTTTGAAAATCGGTCCACAATTGGCGGAGTAATCGCGTAACATACACACAAAAAACGTTGGACACACCTTAAAATTTAAGGGTTTTCCTCGATTTTCATGGGATCCCATCATCAGATCCTAAATTGGTGACCATGGGACTACCCTTGGAGTATACTCTATCGAATACAAAAATAAATTTGAAAATCGGTCCACAATTGGCGGCGTAATCGCCTAACATACACAAATAACTGAGAGCATCGAATTGAGAACCTCCTCCTTTTTCGAAGTCGGTTAAAAGTGATGCAAACAAAATTGTCAACAACGTAGCAACTGCCAATACGAACATAAATCACTGATTGAAGTTAATAAAGAAATCAGAATATGATTCAGTGATGAGGGTAAACACTGAATATGAGATGACAGAATCCGAGCTGTCACGTAGCAAATATTTCACCGGAGTCGACATTTCCTAAGCAGTTATTGGCATCGCCCAGAACTACTCGTATATCGCTGTCCGATACAAGACTTGGTTGTGACAAATTCGAGTGACAAACACGATGCGACGAGGGTCCGGTTATCCCAAAGAGGTCGCTTTGACCCGCAAATTTTATCAGAAGGTAGCGGAAAATAAACGTTATTAGTTCCGCCGTGAAGGAGATCGGCCTTGTCTGCTCAACGACGCTATTATGCGGTGAACGCATGAAAATATTGTCAATGTTTGCGGAATCTGACCAATAAATAGCAGGGGCTTATCGTACTATTCACGAACGTTTTAATCAAAACCAAATCGTTAACGTTCCCATATATTTTGACATCTGTCAGCTGTCAAGGTGTTGTCAAAATGTAGGGATGGTTACGTTTTTGATTCGGTTAAAACGTTGTCAATAGAGCGATTGTCCTAAGTGTATCTGCATAAGTCCGATGTATCTGCATAAATAAGTTCTTATCCAACTGCCAAAGGAGGGTAAGGTATTGATTTCGACAGTCAAGGTACGGTTGGATTCATCTCAAAAACCCAAGTATCCATTGATAGTTTTTTTAAATCAAAATGGCGGATTTTTGCCGCTGAATTGTGAGTCGTTAATAATTTTTTTTATCCAAACCTATCGAGTCAGGTATCAAAATAAAGGAAGTTAAAAGGAGATAACAAAAATATATAAATACGTCATTTGTTTCAAGTTGATCCTTATACAAGGTGTTTGGTCAACACTATCAAGCTGAAACCTACCCATGTTAACATTGTCAATTCAATTTCAATATAGTTTATCCAAATTGGATTATTACATAATCACTTTTGCACGTCAAAGAAGCTACGCCAAATCATACACAGACTCTACTATTTGTATGGGGGATTTCAAAATTAATTTTACAATTTCGAATTTTTAATGATGCTTTTATATGACCGTGAACTACGTTTCCCTTTAATAAAACAAAACAAATTCTGGAGAGGGCCACCCTTATAACTAAAAAGTATAAAAAATAACCTACGACCTATTCTAAGACCAACCAAATATACACACAAATCAGTCGAAACCCGTTTCGGAGGTGTCCGATAACAAACATTGTGACAAGAGATGTTTACATGTTATATTAGATGTTAACATGGTTAGGTTTCGTCTTGATAGGGTACTTACTTACTACGTACTCTACTTCGGTTTAAAAGACTATATTATGAGCTGATAGCCAAGTTAAACACCCGCATAAAGTTTGGTAGCAGGCGGGACCCATTAATTTTCATTCGGTTTAAATCTGCAGATAGTAGTTTTGCTGACAGGTTTTCTATAATTTGCTGTTACTCCATTAATGACGTTGCAACTGATGTCAAAAGGTATGATATAATCACGGCCTCGTCACGGTGCACAGCCCCCTTGCCATGATCGCTATATTATAAAAACCGCGCTGAGAGCGGGAACACGGGATGGCGCTATACGCAGCAAGAGCGGTGTCTCTGTTGCAATATTGTTTTGACCTAGCTGTAAGCGATAATGGTAAGGCTCCAGGAGAGGCATCATCGCTTGCAAGGCAAGATGAGACGCATTTTTGAAACAACACATTCGAAATCGTAAGATTCGAATACGAACTTCCAAATTCACTATTTTCGAATATTCATTCTGTGAATTCCGCAACGAGTGGTCTTGCCCACTAGTTTTTGACTTCTACCAGTAGAAACTACGCAACGTATATACGTTCCGTTTTACATGCGTTTCTTTTTTTTTTTATTGCAATTAAGTTGGCAAACAAGCAAACTGCCCACCAGATGGTAAGTGGTAACAGTCACCTATAATACATGTGGCTCCTGTGAGATTCGCAGCAAAACTGCAACCCCACACAAGAACCACAGTGTACGTTGCCAACTTGTGACTTAAGATGTAAAGTCACGGTACCCAGTAATTTCAATGCCATATCTTACCCTTCAAACCGGAACACAGCAATGCAAGCACAGCTGCTTTGCGGCAGAAATAGGTAAGACGGAGGTACCCATGCACACGACCTTAGTACAGAGTCTCCCTCCGGTATTCATCGCTGGTTTTTAAATTAATTAGTAATTGCGTGCCGGTTCTTATTTTTAAACGGTTTTATGTATCTTCCCCTTTTTGTTTGGGTCAAAACTTGCAAGTTAAATTTGACCCACTTGCCGGTGTCCGATTGAGTTGAAATTTGGTATACACCCTTAATTCCGATGACAATGCAATTGTGTAGAATTGGGATGATGACTGAATTGAAATTTTTACGTCTCGTCATTAAATATTAAAATACCGTAGAAAAAGACGCAGTCCTGTAAAATTAGAATTAAAATCGGCTAAGAAATACATTAGATACAAGCATTTTAAGTTGTTACTTTGATTGAAGGCGATTAGACAAAGAGATCCGACATCAACTGTGACTTCATTGTTGAGTACGGCCATATTGACTCCTTGTAAATTGCCGTTTTGCTAGAAAGAGATGGAGAAAATCTTTAATACCTTATATCTTGGTTGTTTTTATAGTTATTCGAAAACCGATTTTTTCTTTCTGTTTATTATATGAATTAGCTTCTATTAAAGCAAAAAAAATTTTTTTGTCATAAAGCCTATTATTATCTTCACTTTCAATAAAACCGTTTAAGTAAAAAAATTTTTACTTATTATTTATGCGTAAAACAGTATCCTATATAGAATTTGTTATTAATCACAACATTAAATTCAACATTTAAAAATCGGGAACAGTAGACAATTATTACGCACACGATTTGTAATTCGTGTTCCAATTCAAGATTAATTTCTTATGATTGAAAAATGTATCTCCAGGTTTTTGCCATACAACAAGGCCTTTGCCTTTTTTAAAAAAAACGTCGCCCCGCACTAGGATTTTCTCCTGTGTCGTGGGTGCAGTTACACTTACAAACAAAGAATATCACATGCACATACGCCCAGGCCGAAACAAATTTTTGTAGGCCATACAAAATGTTTGTCCCGTACGGAAATCGAACCCGCGACCCGTTGCGCAGTAGGCTATCACTCGACCTCTGCGCTAACCGTCTCGTCTAAGCAATCTTTACCATGGATGGAACGTATAACTTGAATTTATTTAATTATATTTTAATTTCGACCTTTTATGCGCGTTCTGTTGATGAGGTACGACGTCAAAACAGAGACACAACAGCGAACTAATAATTCTGGTTTAAAATATGAGTTAACCGACGCGACGCGACGCGTAATTTGAAAATAATTATTCCGCAGTATTGTCGGGAGCCACAATTAATGAGTTGTGAACATTCATTCTGACCGCCACGACGACGCCGCAGCCACAGATTATAAAATAAATATTCAGCACCATATTCTGGCTCATTACAGACGGTAATTAACTAATTACTGTATATCACGTTATCCGTAAAAGATAAATTGCACTTGAAAGTTGCTTATCGAGGTACTTTTCATAAACATGCACTTCTATTTTCATGAAAACTCCTCCAATTGTAGGATCGTGTAAGTTTGTAGAAATACTTAGGTATTTATAAAAACAAGCAATCAATGCAATTTTGTAATTACAAAAATATTCTGAAAAAATCAACGTCACTCTGATAATAAAGATTGCGTTTTCTTCTTCGCTTCTTCACACAAGTTCCAGTTTAATAAATTGCTTACCGTTCCAAAGTATCACTCACATAAAATCGTCTTATCAAATTCGGTTAGTTACGGTTCCTTGCCTCAAAAGGAAAAATGGAACCTTTACTTCGTTGTCCGTCCGTGTGTCTGTCAAGAACCTTTTTCTTTGGAAAGCATGAAGATAGTCAGTGCGATCAAAAGATATGTACGTTTATGTCGCATATTTTTGCGTATTTTGCGATTTTACAAAATCAAATCAAAACCTATACGATAATTTCGGTTAACCTAGAATCATTAAATTGCAAGAACGTACGTGTTAAGTAAAAAAATCTGAAAACCGTAAATATCTTCTTCTTCTTCTTCCTGCCCATGTTCCCAGTTCATCTGGGGTCGGGCCTCCTCGTACAGCGGCGCCAGGCCAAACGGTCCTGGGTTGTCACAGGTTCGGTGATACTTTTAAGGTCTTTTAGGACATTGGACCACCACGTAGCTGGGGGTCTCCCTCTGCCTCTGGGTTTCTCAGGGATGTTCAGAACTTTTTTCACGGCATAGTCATGTCATAATAGCGTCAAATATACAGAATTAATTTTCAAGCAGGAGTCAAATTTTGCGTGCTTATTCAGACAAGCAAACTGAACGACTTTTGCTATGGGAACAACTTTCAAATCGCGAAAAAATATCTGCTGTTCCATACAACTGTTCAACGTTCACTGAACCTACATACGTAGTAACTATTAAGTAATCTGTGCCTAAATGTATTGAACAGCTGATTTTTTTCGAGATTTCAAGACTAGTGCCGTAGTAAAGATTGTTCATTTTGCTTGTCTGAACAAGCACACGAAATTTGGGTCACGCTTAAAAAGTAATCCTGTATAGTTAAGAACTTGCATACTTTTACACGGTTATTTTGTTATCACCCTGGAAAATTTAAGGTCACGAAATGCTTCACGACATGGTATTAGAATGTTTTAAATATGAATAAAAAAAATTACTGACTTAATTTTTTTTGAATTTTCTAAAATATACAAAAAATTCTGCACTAGTTGAGAGCAGCATTTTTGGAGATTTGTTTTTAATTTAAAAAAAATATATTTTCATTTTTTTTTATATATAATAATGGATGTGTCCTGAAGCGTCCCTAAAATTTTCCAGGCTTTTAAAAAAATAACCGTGTATAGATAAGTTTGTATGGAACCCGCGGATCCAACTCGCACTTGGCCAGCTTTTTATTAAGAGTTCCTTGAAATCTTGCTTGATTGTCTAGCTAGGAGTACTTTACCTACATACTAACATCAATCAGACACTTTTTTTGTTAAACTTAAAAACGATCTTATTACAAAACCTGGTCTAAAGTTCGTCTTGGTTTAAACCTAGTGCGCTTTCACTTGTTTTAATATATACAGGTAGAGACAGCGATAGGTTTAAACCAGGACAAAGTATAGACCATGTTTTGTAATAAGACGGAAGCAGTTTTGCCTATCATTATACACGGTTATTTTTTTATCACCCTGGAAAATTTTAGGGACGCTTCAGGACACATCCATTATTATATAAAAAATAAAAAAAATGAAATATATTTTTTTAAATCTAAAAAAAAATAAAAAAATCTCTAAAAATGCTGCTCTCAACTAGTGCAGCATTTTTTGTATTTTTAAAAAAATTAATATAAAATTAAGTAAGTGAGTTATTTTTTTTATTTATATTTAAATTATTCGAATACCATGTCGTGAACCGTCCCTTAAATTTTCCAGGGTGATAAAAAAATAACCGTGTATAATCATAATCAGACACTTCATACAATAGAAAAGTTAGAACTTCCTGATAGTGAAGTAAATACGCAACTCACATGTGAAATATTAAAATCGAACAGGAAAATCCCCCAAAATCTATATCCAAGCAACCGCCCATTATGAACTCAACAAACAATCGCAGGCAACGAAGCAGCAGTCGATACAATGTGTACGCTGAAATCGCAATTTCTGTGCCCGTAATAGTCTCTACAAAGTCACTTGTTCCTAACAGCTGCGGTCTCCGGGCCCCACTGCGCATTAACGTTAATGCTATTGTGTTATGTAACTAGTTTGTGTCCTGGACAGCGTCTACCAGGCTGGACTACTGAAGAGTTACTTGATCTCAAAAACAAAATTTTGTCGGTTGATGAAAATAACCCTTCAGTTGCTTGTGGCAACGCTGAGAGAGCACGCGTTGTATAATGATGCGGGAATAGATTCAGTAGTTTATATTGTTTAAAACATATCTATAAGAATATATATAGGTACTGATGAAATTTAAAAATCAATATTTGGTTTTAACCCGCCATACAAGAGTTTTAAGTCAACAATTGCCTACGCACCGGTTGCCTAACAAAGATTGCAGTGTTAGCAATAAGGCCTACTGTAAACATTTATTTATTTATTCATCTTAATAGCAGGGTGTGGGTTTGCATTAATGTTTTCCATTAAGTTTATGCTCAGGATCCGGTCGGTACAAGCGGAGAGAAATATTTCAATCTCTGAACTATTCTAACGCGAAATGGCGTTCCTTGAGTGTCCATTGAATAAATCGATGCCATTAAAAATCCTTCGAGAGCAGGCGGACTTAAGAAGGCCGCATGGCAAAATCATAATACGAATCATTATGATTCATATTATGAATGGAGAGCAATTCATCATAAGCAATTATGTATTCTATTTGACAGCTTTGTATGAATATTCGTAAAATGGTCCACAAATTAGACATTGCTACAATGTCAATTGGGACCATTTTACGAATACAAAGCAGTCAAATAGAATTTGCTTAGATGAGTTGCACTCAATTCATAACAAGAATCATAATATCATTCTGCGATGCGAACTTTTTAGGTCCGCTGTTCTATTTTAGAGCGATGTTCTATCATCTTAATTAGCCTATATTATTCCACTGCGGGGAAAGACCTCCCCTTCCTTTCTCCATTCTTTGCGGTCTTGTTCTATCATAATCTATATTTGTTTTAAAAGCGATGTTTGTAGCGGCTCTTAAAGATTTAATCTTATACCTGAAGCCTTAAGGCGCATAGTGCTCCCAATGACCTTGCGTCGATCGTCCCGCACTGATTACATAGGAGTGAGTGAGTGAGAGCGAGGGGAATATTTAAGCAAACCTTTACGCGTAAGATGAATTATTTCAATTAAAAAAAGATCATCCCCTAGAATATTGTTCACTTTATTTATTGAAATGAAAAGTATATGATTTAACCTAATATTTACGAAGCGATTAGGTTTACAGTTTTAAAATCGAGACATGTTTGGGTCACATTTTAACCAAGTTTTAATTAATTTATCAAAAAATTAAGAATCCTCTAAAGAATGCGTTGAATAATAACATATCTTTTTTAAATATTTTTTTATTCAATATTTATGAAGAGAACCGGTTTTTTCTGCAGTGGTTTTTTATGTTTGACCTTACTATGCGCCTTAAAGATTTTATCCTACATCTAAGGCGTCCTATACTTACTGCAACTTTTCAACAGACTTTTTTCTTTTGTTTCGTCAGTTTTTTTGAAACGCATTAGCATTGCGGCTGTATGTATCACATTTGCGTCATGAGCGCGACCATAATAGCCGACAACAGTTTACCACGAAAGAGGTGTTCTGTGTGGTCACCAGCCCAGTAGCTGGCCGACATTGCAGGAAAGTCACAGTGTGTAGGTATGGCCTAAGTGTAAAATAAAACTACGTTATGATAATATTGACTTTAATAATAATTTGTTACCAATTTAACATTGTCTATTAAAATCAACAGGTCATCGGGTATTGGTACAGGGTCGATATTTAGCGGGTTAGGATTATTTCTGCTCGGACTCTGTCAGTCACAATATCACTCGCACCTCAAACAACGCATAAAAGAATAGGATAGATTGATAACATTTTGTAATTAATTGTGTACCTTTACCTCTTTAATAATTCCTACCAATTCATTTTTTTGAAGTGAGAACTTATTTAGCGGCGTTGTATACACTTTTTTTGTAATGGGTAAAAAATGTTAAACTCGCATCAGGACACGTGACCGTCAGGACACATGACCCTGATCGAAAATTCGTAAGACCAATTAAAATTGAAATGGCCGCAGGAGCTGTCGAGGTGCGGTGAGGGGTCCACGTAAGCCGGCCGAGAACAATAGCGGCTGGCAAAAGTACTGGAAGTCACACGTCACTTGAGACAGTTTTAATCAATTTATTTACTTTGTTAGGAAAAATCTAAATTATGCTTTTATTTGATTTTGTTGTAAATATTAATTAGGTAAGTTAGTATAAATTAAATAGTATTTATTTGTTATAAAATTACGTTTTTAAGTAGTATATTAATGTCTGTTTTGATTTAAATGTCATATTTTTAATTTAATTGTAAATATTTTGATTCATTATTACTAGTTATATAATTATGTACGCACAACGTTACAACAGGAAGTTGATTTTTCTGAGGGATAAACTTTTTAATGTAATATAAATTGTCATGTTTGTGTACGATAGCGCAATAAATAAATATTGTATTCTACCACATAAAAGATAGTACTTTTATTCTGATAATTAAAGCAATTCGTGCAAAATTATTCCATAACCATTCCAAAATATCCAAAACGCTCAACGTTAATACTTAAGTTTTCACTTCTGCCGGCACTCCCGGAGTGCAATCCGCAATTTTTATTCAATTGATCATAACAGCTCATATACGTCCCCACCGAGGGACTCGAGTCTACCCTAAGTTAGGGTGTTTAGCCCTTATTCAACCACGTTCACCCAGTGTGGATTGGTCGACTTCACATACACCTTTGAATTTCTTCGCAGATGTATGCAGGTTGCTTTACGATGTTTTCCTTCACCGTAGGAGCGTCAGATAAATATACACGGTGTTTCAAAATAATCAATAAATACTCAATTCTTTATTTACATACAAAACTTACTCAACCTAGTAAATACGAGTAGGTACTTAAAAGTACTCTTTTAAGTATTTTTAAGTTACTACACATAAGTAATTCTTTATCGAAAACTCCTTGGAAAACTCATTATTAAAATGTGTTTACACGTAATGTCATTCAACCCAACATTTTCATGTAAATCATATAGTATCATCATCATGTCTATGATTTACATGAAAATTTTGGGTTGAATGAAATTACGTGTAAACACATTTTAATAATGAGTTTTCGATAAAGAATTGATTATTTATTGGTTATTTTGAAACACCGTGTATAAAGCTCGATTAAAACTCTATTATACTGTTTAAAGCTGACTGAAATAAAGCTGTCCCAGTGACGCGTCGAACTAGGCCCGGGGCAAAAATAATCCTATCGATTCACACTGAAAGCGACTTCCAACGTTTCGCATGAATTAGCAACAGACATCTGTGTCAGCCGCCCGCCTAGTAGCACACATCGGGAATTAGCAGCGGAGGTCGGCGGGGCTTCGGAAGCCCCGCGATCCACTTAGAGGCTTTGCGATCACTTCATGGTCTGGTCTGTCGCTATGCCGGCGCCGCCCCAGCCGCGATGGCCCTTCCGAGGCTGGGTCAAGCCACTGATCCGCCGATACATTTTATTGGCAAATGATGTACTTATCACACGGAGCGCCTACGGTCACCTATAGAACAGAGTACTTGGCCAATTACGTGTACAGTCAACAGCACGTCAGGCTATGCAAAACTATTAAATTTCTGTATTGATTTAGTTGTATCGATTTAGATTGTATTTATTGATTTAGAACCTTAAACTGTTCAACGTGAAGTTCAAAGTTGGTTGAAAATATATGTCATTTTGTGGTAGCTTGGTGTGCTGTTAACTGTACCTAGTATAGTCTATAGCAAACAACTACACAATTTTCAAATATATTCATTGGAACAGAGCAGGACTCTTATCGACCCAACTTTTGCTTCCAAAATGTTTAGATATAACACTGATTGCTCATAACTTTTGCACGCATCGCACGCATGCATGAGCCTGTTCCGGTGGAGTAGCAAATAGGGTCTCTACCTGTGACTGAATGGTCTTCAACAGAGAGGCTTACTATGTAAGCGACTGCATTGGATTTGCCATCGCTTGTTCCGAATCTCAGGCACTCCCGATTCTGACTAACGACCGATTGCAATATCCTGTCTATCTATAGATTTGTTTAATACAGATAGAATTATAATGCATTTTGTATGAAGCTAACGTCAATTACCTATCATTGTCATCACAGCTCATATACGTCCTCACTATGGGGTTCGAGTTTACCCTAATTTAGGGTGCCTGTTTAGGTTTTTGTCAACCACTCTGGCCCAGTGCAGATTGGTCGACTTCACATACACCTTTGAATTTCTTCGCAGATGCATGCAGGTTGCCTCATGATGTTTTCGTTCACCGTAGGAGCTTCGGACAAATATACATAGGAAATTCGAAAAATGTAAAACACATTGGTACATGGCAGGATCGAGCCCAGACCTCCCGCTAGTGCCGAGTTCACAGCGCCACCGACGCTTCTAAATACCTATAGCTAATCGTTAGTAACCAAATCTACAGAGAAAGAGTTATTAAAACACTCCGGCATTTAGTTCCGGCATTTAGTTCCGGCATTTAGTTCACTCCACCAGAAGCAACTTTAAAACCCGGAGAGGTAGTTAGATGATATTCAAAACACCCTTAACACCTAAAGGGAAGCAGACTAAACGTATCGTTCAAAAAGAGTGGTAACTTTACCGCATGTAAACATTACTCACACACAAACAATATTGGTAGTTCTTTTTTATTCCTAACTCAAGATATAGTGGACTGTATTTTAGCGGTAAAAAGACAAACATAGGTTTTGTAGAAATTAGGATCTACTTGCAAAATACGTAACGTAGTATGCGAGACGGAATATCAGAGCTGCAACAGGAACAAGAGAAAGACACATTCACAGCTCTCTTAGGATGGAAAGTAATGCACACTTACTTACTTGATTTTCTGGTGGCAGAAACGGTCTCGCGCCCACTCATAACCAAAAATCTCATAACCAATACGTAAAGGTCCCACTCATAACTGCTGATGTGAGAAGACGAAACTCATAACCAACACAACTACACGATTATGTACAGTCGCTTTAATAATTATTAACAACATTAACAAATAGGGTGAATAATATTTTAAATCAAAGTAAAGCTTGGTATAAAAGAGGTGTAAAGCTGGCATCTTGCTGGTCAGCGAGGTGAGGGTGGCTATTGCGGTGTGTTATCTCTCTCCCGCATTAAAATTAGACAGCACAAGCAATACAGAAGACAAAATGTATTTTTTTTCCAAAAAATTAAACCGACTTCAAAAACTTTTAGAATACAAACAACATCACAGTGTTATATTGAAGTTCGTGCCAAATTTTAACTAGTAGGTACTTATATTTTTCAGCTGATTATTGCTTGGCACCGACTTTATTATGACTTTTTGGTGTGTTTGAAGTCGGTTTTATTTTTTGTAAAAAAAATCTCTTCAATCTTTTTAGGTAATTTAAAATACCAAAACCTTATCCTAAATATAACAAATACTATTCTGAAAACCGCATCAAAATCGATTCAGCTAAACGCGAGATAATCGCCGACAAACATACATACAAACATTCAGGTCAAACTGAAACTTAAAAAAGGGAAGAGGTTCTATGTTCGACTGTATCTATTTTTTTCAAGTCCGTTAAAAAGGAACTGCTTATTTCATAAAAAAATGTTCCAGCAGACCTGCGAAAGGAGAAATTGTAATATATTAGAATGTGTGTATAGCAGCTAAGAAGGCGATCAAATAGTAAAAAAAAAACATACTATATAATATACTAAATAAAAAATATGTAGCAATACCTATATACCGGGTGTAACGGAATACCGCAATAATATTTAAGGTTGTTGATTAACAAAAAAATGTTTTATGACTTTTCTTTGTATTTTTATTATATGCCTACTTTCGATTTAATACGCTGAACTGTTAAGCATATTAAATCGAAAGTAGGCATATAATAAAAATACAAAGAATAGTCATAAAATTTTTTTTTTTGTTAATCAACAACCTTAAATATTATTGCGGTATTCCGTTACACCCGGTATAAATAATATGAATATTATTAAATATTTATATATCATAATTAGGACTTGGATAGATAGTATTCTCTTATGCGGCGCTTGAAAGAGTAGATGAGATGTAGCTATCAGGACAAACTAATTCTCAATCACTTCTCAATATTGTTATTTTTGTTGAAGATGTCACGGAGAGAAACTATTTATACCTTCCTCGCACTAAGATTTGTTTAGTGCTTACCCGTGGTACTACCGTTGGTACTACTGTTAGTATAGTACTGTGGGTATTTTTTGTTGCCCGATCCCGGATTTGATGACAATGAGACTAATCGAGAACTATACCCCCTCAAACAAAAAAGAATTTTCCAAATTGGTTATTAAATCACAGAGTTATGAGGAAGTAAACGTAAAAAAGAACATACAATGGAAATGATAAAGTCCCTCTTTTTGTTAAGGCGGTTAAAAAATTAAATTACTCGCAATTGAAAGTTGCGTTAGTTGCTTTTAAAATAGTTTTATTAAAGCGTTCCTTAATTTCTTCAAAATAATATAAATATTAAAACCGATAGTTACCCACATGGTGTTCTTTGATTGTCAAAGATAATAAGTAGTACTACAGGCAAAATTAATCACCCGTAGTACTACCGGACACGTGAGTAGAACCACGGGTAAGCACTGAATTTTTTGTGTATTGCGTCTAGAAATGACAGTTAAGACTGTGCTGCCGTTTGTACTGTAACTATAAATTATTCTTTTTAGTATGAAATAATAAAACAAAAAGTACTTACTTTAAAATTAGTATGCAAGTATATAATAGTAAGCAAGCACTATTGGTCTCAAATGTACATCAAAGTAGTTCACAGTTTAGGTATTTGCTTTTTTTATGTTCGGTTATGAGTTACTCCTCTAAATTAAATATTTTATAAGTTTAAAATATATTTCATAACCATGGTTATGAGTGGGTCCTCAAGTCAGTTATGAGTCGCCACATTTTATTCCAGTTATGAGTTTCTGGTTATGAGTGGGCGCGAGACCGCAGAAACTCCTTGGTATGGTACAGGATCAGCGTTCAGGCGCAGTCTTTTCCCTGCGATGCTATAGCTTTGTCTTCGTGTCGTTCGTGACAATGTCACAGGCAATTGTTACTGTCTATTGTTAGCGGTTCACAGTTCAAACATAAAATGAGCAGTAAAAAAAAAACACAGACTTTCTTGATCACTAATACGTGTTCACGAGGCGGTTATAGGAAGCGGCGACAAATTAAGATAATTATTAGCGGGAGCTCATTAAACACTGACTTGGCGTAGGTAAGCGCCGCGCGGGGTGCGATGTCAGACAACCTCCTTGTGGTGCACCCTGGGCAACCCGGCAGATTCTCTGCCGCGGGCTAATAGTCTGACGAGAGGACCCCCATGGAGGGGAGGCGTGGGATGGCCGGGTTCAACCTGGCGGGCCACTTCATGTGGTCACCCGCCTTATGCGGGGAAGGGCGAAGTCCCCTCTTCTTGTGTTAAGCAGAGGTGTGGCTTTCGCTGGAAGTCGATTTCGGCTGCCGGAGGTGAGGCGATTCTTATCGCCATGGTGCTTTGCACCTTCTGGGGATTTTCCCTGAGCTTCGGCTCACAGCGCGGCGGTGGATCCAGTGGGGTCTGCCGTCGGGCAACCCGTTACCCGCACTGAGCGGGCCGGGGGTTCGGCGCACTGAGCGTCGGACCGCGTGGAAGACAACCACATTAAAAAACCAACCGGGGTGTAGAGCGGCGCAATTCTGTGCCACTCCACAAAGTAGCTGAGCCAGATGGAGAGTCCGGCAACGGACATGTCACAGGCAGGGGGTCAGTGGGAATAAGGCCTGGCTGTTGTCCCCTTCCCCTTGTCTTGTGACGGACGGAGGAGCTGCTGGGGGGTTTTTAGTGGGTAGGCCCGGGCCGTGTACGGTCTGGGGAGTCCCACATATCCTCGTGGTTTGGCTCGACCACGAGGAATGCGTAAATGCATTTTCCACCCTCCCAAAAAAAAAAAAAAAAAAAAGGTAAGCGCCGCGCGCGCATATAAATTATAGTGTGCATTGGAAAGAAAGGGATGGATATAGGATGGAAAAGGATAAACGTATTTTGCAAGCGTTTTCATTTGGTGTTTGTTTATTTATCAACTTATAATCGAATTATCAGAATATATTATTTTTAAATCCACCAAATATTAATTTAATTTTATTGTAATTTCTGGAGTTTTATTATATGATGCGTTAGAATACTTCGGGGCACAGCACTTTACCATTGTTCTTGTCCGATTAGCAGTTATTTTTATTTATAATCACAAAACAAAACATTATAACTAGGGCTGCATCCGATACCGATACCAATGCCGATATATCGGCGATATTTTGGGTATGCCGATATATCGGCATCGGCGATATTTTTATTGCCGATACAACGACACTTTTCAAATTTCTCGCTTTAAAAAGAAATGTAAACGCGTAGCTTGTTTGATCTAGTTCGTAGCAAACGAGGCACGGACTATCTAACCTATTTCAGGCACGGTCATACCTACACCTAGTACAAGTTCTGAGATGCCTACTAGTGGTGGGCTTTGGAGCGTTTGTGAAAATATTATTAGAGAGGCCGAGGAGGATGAGCCCCTGTCCACTCTGAGCTGTAATTCTCTCAAAGAGGAAGTCGAGAGATACCTAAGATTTCCTAATATATCGAGAGATGCAGACCCGTTTGTTTTCTGGCGCAATGACGTATTATAACCACACTTGAAAAAAATGGCGCAGAAGTACTTCAGTTTCCAAATGAGTTCTGTCGCATCTGAGAAATTATTTTCCACCGCAGGTTTTATACAGACTTGCGAAATCGGCTTTCTCCGCAAAACTTCAGAATGCTCTATTTTTTAAACAAAAATCTTATTAATGTTAATTTAAATTATTAACAGTTATTGATTTTATTTTAAATAATTATTAGCTGTTACCCTTAATTCTTAATTTTAATAATCTTATTCAGTCTGTAACTGTTTATATATTTTAATAGAAATTAAAAATATTTAACCAAAATTGTGTGTTTTTATATTTTACCTTAATTTAATTTTAATTCACTAAGCGTTTGTATCGGTGTCGGTATCTACGATATTTTTATAAGAGTATCGGTATCGGTATCGTATCGGCAAAAAGGCATATCGATGCATCCCTAATTATAACACAATGTCACGACGCCATTTATCTCTTATTTTGACAAAGCTAAACATGGCGTCCACGTGGCGTCTGCCACGGCTTCGGAAAAGTTTATGTGTGCGTTAGTATCGCCATAGACAAAAACAGAAATATCGATATATTATGTCACTTTGGAGTGAAAGTAAAAACTATATACATTAGTTATGACTAATGTGTGAGTAAAATTATGTTATGTCTGCTTCCCTTTATACGTTTTTTTTATGGGATAGGGGGCAAGCGAGCAGACGTATCACCTGATGGTAAGTAATTACCGTCGCCCATGGACACCCGCAACCCCAGAGGAGTTACAAGTGCGTTGCCGGCCTTTGAGGTGGGAATACGCTCTTTTTTTGAAAGTTTGAAGGTCGTATCGGTCCGGAAATACCGCAGGCGACAATTCGTTCCAAAGTTTGACTGTGCGAGGCAGGAAACTTCGAGAGAAACGCACAGTTGTGGACTGCCAACCAACTAAGTGATGGGCATGGATTTTTTGCCGCGTGGAACGATGGCGGAAAGAGGCGGCAGGTATAAGTCCGAACAATTCCTCGGAGCATTCCCCGTAATAAATACGATAGAAGATGCATAGCGAAGCGACATCTCTACGCAACGCCAAGGTATCAAGCCGATTTGAAATTTCCTGGCAGTCGACGATTCGAGTCGCTCGTCTGTGTTAACACCTGATAGCAAAGTATAAACGCATACCTCCACATCTATATGAAGAGGTGCTGAACAGCTATGGCCGTGGCGGCGAGGGATCAAGCCTAACTTAAATTGAATCATGGAAAAATGGTTTGTTCCCAACGCACTTTCAGAATACCATTATTTTCGTTGTTCCATCCAAAACAATTGAAGTATTTAAATTGGACAAGTTTATTGGATAAGCCTCCTATTTACATATAAATTACCACCTGCGGCTTGATTATCTCGTAGTAGAAAATATAATATCATTCTCAGATATGGGTCATATCTTATATAAACAAACAAAATCTACAACCGAAGTGGTGGAAGCGAATTAAATATTGTTATTATGGCGACAAACTTAGGTAAGACAGTGGAAGGCGGGTGGGCTCAGAAGCCCTACACTATCCAAACGCAGCAGAACATTTTTTGTCCCCATAAGAAATCGAACCCCGGACCTCCCGATGACACTCGGTGGTCTCAACCACTAGACCAAGGAGGCGGTTATAAAATCAATATAAGAAAAAAATTCAACTCGGGTATACCCACTGGAGTTCACCAACACGTAAAACGAGCGATGAAAAGTTAACCGTTTATTTTCGATAATTCTTCCATAGGTACGGTAAAAGTAAAAAATCGACAGTTAACTTTTAATCGCTTCTTTAAATGTTAGTGAACTCAATTCTTAACCACCAAGTGATTAAGTGTCAACACGACACGTCGAAGACGCTGGTTTGAATTCTGCCCTAGGTGGCTATTTTTTAACCGACTTCAAAAAATGAGTAGGTTCTCAATTCGATGCGAATGTTTTTTTGTGTGTATATTACGCGATTACGCGGCCAATTGTGGACCGATTTTCAAAATTCTTTTTGTATTCGATAGAGTATACTCGAAGAGTGGTCCCATGGTCACCAAAGTCAGGATCTGATGATGGGAGCCAATGAAATTCAAAGAAAACCCTAAAATCTTAAGGTGTGTCCAACGTGTTTTGTGTGTATGTTACACGATTACGCCGCCAATTGTGGACCGATTTTCAAAATTCTTTATGTATTCGATAGAGTATACTCCTAGGGTGGTCACAAGGTCACCAAAGTCAGGATCTGAAGATGGGATCCTATGAAAATCGAGGGAAACATTAATAACAGCTCACCGAAGGTAAGCTGTTATTTAATTAGAGTTTCTTTCACTAAAAAGATAAAAATAACAAGTATTTTACAAAAAATAAAAACCGACTTTAAAAACACTGAAAAGTTAAAAATTATATAAGGATACGAGTAGGTAACATCACACTTCTATATTGAAGTCGGTGACAAATTTCAAGACTTTCTAGGAGATCATCGTTTGGCACCGACTTCAATATAGAAGTGTGATGTTGTCTGTACCTACTCGTATCCTTATATTATTTTAAACTTTTCTGTGTTTTTGAAGTCGGTTTTTATTTTTTGCAAAATATTTTTTTCTAGTATTGATTTTGATGTTACTGTAAATTTTATTCGGATTGTTTAAAAAGAAATCCTTTTCTGTCTGTCTGTTTCATCTGTCTGCAAATTTATCTATACTAACATTATAAAGAGAAAAGATTTGATTGTTTGTTTGCATTGAATAGGCTCCGAAACTACTGGACAGATTTGAAACATTCTTTCACATTTAGAATCCTACATTATCCCTGATGAACATAGGCTACAAAATTATTTTTCCTATGGGAAAATATAAAATTCCCACGGGAAAACATAACTAGCGCGGGCGAAGCTACGAGCGGAAAGCTATAGTTCTCAATAAAAAGACTTGACACTATAAATCGTCGGGACAGTTGTTTATGTGTTCTTGGCAATAGTTTTGTTCATTCTTACCACACAAGGAGCGGATAATCGCTAGAAACAAACAATAAAATAATAGCTGAATACCTACTTAATATCTTATCGAGAAATCTTTTCTTTATTTTTTTAGAACGACGTCATCAAACACTAATTACAGAAATGACAAAAATAGAACTAGAGAAAAATAGACAGAATATTTAAGAAATCGACCTCAACAACATCAACAAACAAAAAACATTGTAGAATATTAAACAGAAGAACACGTCCTTTCGACGACAGCCTCCTCCATTTTCCAGAGTCGATTCAAAGGCGAAAATAAAGATCCTACTCGTATTTCCGTCGCCTTCAATCCCGTTCCCTTATGCACCAAACAAGGGGAACATTGGCGCGCCTAAATACCTATTATCACTAATCCAAGACGGATTACACGATTACTGGAAGGAAAGAGGCATTTTCTCGTTACCTAAAGCGGGAATTTTAGCGTGGAAATTCTTTTATTCACTTAGGGCCTCGAGTGTAATACCGAATTCCTATCCAGTAATTAAAGGGAATCCGTGGATGTGGAGCAAACAATACATTTGGGAAACTAAAACGTGTACCCCGCCAAAAACGTAAATGTGACAAAAAAAAAATTTTTTTTTTTTTAAATACAAGCTTTTAATACTCGTCAATACGAATCAAACGATCAAACGAGCCCAAACTCGATGGGGTTGTGTCATTTTATTACGGAGTTCCTATGTCCACCTTCCAGCTCCAGAATTAGATCAGTTCCATGTCATCATAATATTGCATTGTCACGCGACATACATATGCATGCAAAATTCCAGCTCAGTCGGAGACCGGGAAGTGGGTCAAATTTAACTTGAAAGTAAATAAAAGCTTGTATAAAAAAATAGGATCACTTCGTTGTCCATTAGTCTGTCGAGACCATTCTCTTAGGAACCCGTAGATAGTAAACCGACTCGGGTGTGATAGGTACTCGGATCTATGGTCTCTTTCAGCTGTGAAACATACTTGAAGCACAGTTTAACACGCAGCTTAACTGTGTGTTAAACTTGCACAGCACAGTTTAACAAACTGAGCTTGAAGTCAACGCAATCAAAAGATATTATGACCGTTTATGACGCACTAGCGTTTGCCCGCGGCTTCGCTCGCGTTAAATTCGGGGTAACACGGAGGATATCCAAAAAAAAAATAAGGCAGGCATTTTTCGCTGGTAACAAAGAGTCTGTGTACCGATTTTTAGCTTCCTACTTTGAAAACTGCGAAAAGTCCCATATTAAATTTCACCCCCTCTTTTAAGGGGTTGGAGGCAGATTTCCAAAAAAGAAATTATGCGCGATTTTTTTGTTAGTCACAAATAGTCCGCATACCAATTTTTAGCTTTCTACCTTGAAAATTGCGGAATGCTCCATACAAACTTCCACCCCCCATTTTAGGGAAGTGGGGCGTTAGAAAGAGACCAAAAGTAGCTTATGTCACTCTCCATCCCTTCAACTATCTCCACTTAAAAAATCACGACAATTCGTCGCTCCGTTTTGACGTGAAGGACGGACAAACAAACAGACACACACATACACTTTCCCATTTATAATACTATGGATTTCCGCTAAGTTTGCGATTTCACAAGTTAATCAAAACCTATAGGATAGGTACTTCCTGTAGACTTAGAATCATGAAATTGCGCAAGAAGCAAGGTCTTTTAGCACACGTTAAGCAAAAATATGAATACCTTAAATATGTACAGTAAGCTCCAATTCAAGCTTTACATTATTTACACTACGAAAACCGCCACTATTACGAGCGACATAAGAACGGTGCAAGGGTCAAAGAGTATAGCTTGACAAGGAGCTTACTGTAGATAGTTAGGAACTTGTATACTTTTAGATAAGTTTGTACACAACCCTCGCTGCGCTAGTCCATCTCGCACTTAGCCCGGTTTCTGACAACATAGGTATTATCTGTTTCCTATTGGCATATGAGTACTTGTATTGTATAAAGGAGAAGACTAGGTACTCGCTGGGTGCGCTGACATCTACTCATTTAAAAGCGTGTGTGTATGCATGGAAATATACATTGCCGGCCGGCATATTCTGAGTATGGTTGCCAGGTGTCCCGATTTGAGCGGGACGTCCCTATACAGACGCGTTCCGATTTAACCAAGATCGGGAGGGCTACCGCCTAACTCATAGCGATCACTCGCTATCGCTGTCGTGACATTACAACAATAGTTCAAATGTCACCTGTGACATTAAAACTATTATTCTAATGTCACGATAACGATAGCGAGTGATCGCTTTGAGTTAGGCGGTACGGCCGCGGGACATAAAAAACTTGATTTTTGACCAGATCACTTAACAGTTTTCCATAATAAAGCAGTAACAAAATTATCTTGGCATATCAGGTCTAAACAGTTAAAGATTATTCAGAAGTTAATAGGAATAATATCGCTTGATGGGACTCTAAATTAAATTCCAGGCCGGGCGTCTAAGAAAATCCATTTCAGCCATTCGGAATTCAATTAAAACCCTAAAATCAACGACGGAGCCGAAGCGGGTAGCACACACCGAAGTTATAGCGAAGTTGCCGCACAAAATACAAATTACTGAAACAATCAATATTTTGAAATATGATCATTGATTTTTCATATCGATTGTAGCATTGGATCAGCGGACAAAAAATAAATAAAATTGAAGTGTCTGTTTGTAATGTCAAAATAACTAAATGGGTATGAACGTATATCGGGTACCAATAACAAATACACAATTTAAAACATTTTTGTCTGTCTGTCTGTTTGTTCCCGCTAATCTCCGGGACGGCTGGGCCGATTTTGACGGGACTTTCACTAATAGATAGCTAATTATATAAGGTATAACATAGGCTACTTTTTGCCAAGAGTTACTATTCCACGCGGACGAGGTCGCGGGCACAGCTAGTTTTCAATAAAGCTGTGGCAAACCGCATGTATTCGTTACTGAGTAACGAGTACGTCGCTCGATTCTCATCGTTACTATCGAATATATTTCGTTATTCGCATGTTACATATATGAGAACAATTTTAAAGAACGCACGAATTATGATGCGAAATGTGACTACAAAACTGTTAACTGTATCTTATATTAAATTGGAAAGGAATTCATGATTCTTTTTTATCAATGTTGATTTAATTGAAAGAGTTTCTAGTCCCTATGATCATCGAGTTTTTATATCGATTGTAACAACTTAAGCATTGGATCAGTGGACAAAACTCTTTTCAAACTTGTTTAAGGGACTTATTCAAGTCAAATACAGATTCTGATCAAACATAATATCCAAATTCCGAAATATGTAACTGTTGATCGCAGTTCGTATCGCAGCCATAATAAAATCAAATACAAGTTCATCCAGTCGAAGGGTTCTGGTCAAGAGAGGATGTGGGAGTGAAAGTTAAAACCGTTGAGACGGCGAACAATGGACACTCAGCATTGGGGTATACAGGTTGAAAGTTAAAAGAATAAAGAGAAAAAAATGAGTCTAGACCAGTTAAGATATTGGGAGAGCCCTTGTGTTGTGACCAAGAGCAAGCTAAACTTGTACAAGTCTTTGTGGTCTAATGGTTGAGACCATCAAACTCAAACTCAAACTCAAAAATCTTTATTCAATTTATTCAATTATTCAATATATATATTTACAGGCACTTATTCACGTCAAACAAAATATTAAAAATCATCAAAAAAGAATCTAATTCACTAATTATTTAATCCTTGTATGTACACACACCCCAACCATTATTAAGATGTATGCAAATACAAGTAAAAGTAAATTTAAAAAAAAAGTTGACTCTACACCTGTTCGGAAGTTGAGAGAGCCCTCTCGAGAAGAACAGGCAAGTAACTCGGAAGGTCTTGTAATCATAGGTCATCTGGGGCTCGATTCCCCATGAGGGCTGGAGTTTTTTTTTCATAGGTTGATTAGTGGTAGGGTTTCATAGCCCGCCTGGCTGGCACCACCGTCTTACCAAAGTTTATCGCCACAGTTACAAAGTTATTGACATTGTTGTATTCCGAGGTTCCGTCCGACAGTTAGAAATAAGATAGCCAGTCATTCTAATTTCTATGTGTCGTATTACAAAAAATACACTTACGGTCTGTCGACAAAATCTTTTATAATAAGGATGTGTCTCTCTAATGCATTCATGTCAAACTCAAATTCATTGGTGGGCCAAATGCATATAATTTTAAGAATGAGTGAACCGCAAAACCCACCCATAAAGAAGGATAAAAGTCATTGGATAGGTAGAGTGATACCGGAGCGGACGCTAAACTTTTATTTAGAAATTAAAATTTCATGCGCATTTAAATTGAAAAATATTATTGAGACACGCTTTGCGGGCCGGATCGGCCAAACGTGCAAAGGGCCGCATGTTTGACACGCATGCTCTAATGGAATTGGACCGTTATGATTCCAACAGAAATAAATTAAAATTTAAAAAAACAGACATTTAAATTGCATAAGTAGCAAATTAAGCGAGATTTCATAGCACGTTCGTCATACATAGTAAAAATAATGAAACAAGATAATGAGTGGACATTAAAAATAATAAAACGGCAAATTAAACCGGCACGGTTTCGCTTTGAAGCAAAAATTAAATTTTATACACATTTTTCACGAGCTCCAGGGCTCCTTATAATTAGTCCCTCGGGCGCGACGGGAGAGGTAAATAAATATTCCCGTTTTAACGGTTATACACGCGGAAGTAACTAAGAAAATATTTCGAGAACAAAAGGAAAAAATTAATGGAAAGTTTAACAGCAAACGCACACGTCCTACTTCTTGTAGGCCTGATAATAGGCCCGATTGTCCCCCGACTCTATGGCCGACTCTATGGTCAACTGTATGGCCGACTCTATGGCCGACTCAATGCACACACACATCTGCCACTTTGTTACCGGCATTGATTTATTACCAAACGTAGATAGAGCGCTTCATACAAAAACGCGCTTGAAATCTGTTACCTAATCGACTATACATTTGTACTCGCTGATATATACTTGAATATGCATGCCCGAATGAAAATTACCATAAAAAAGTACCGTATTTATGGAATTCAACCTTATTCTGCATTATTACTGCAACTATTTTAAGTACAACCGTGGGAAGTTACATCATTTCATACCTAGCCACAGATCAAACGACGTTTTAGTAATTGCTTCAAGAAAATATCAACTTTATACTCTCAAACATAATGCTTGAAATTACTTATAGCGTTGTCGCTCCATCGCATGAATGAGATAACACATAGCTATACGACGCCCGTGCGAGCGAAACCATTGTGATGTACTGACACTGACGCGAAGCAACATGTTTATGATTAAAATAATTGTTTTTGATTGGTTTTTACGTATAAATCGAATATTTGAATACATGATAAGATGTGTAATGAGTTTACTTACGCAAAATATGAAATCCCGTCTTTTTTCTGCCGTCTGCAACTTTTGAATGCGCACTTCGGCATGTTTACGTGCCGACAGCTAATTACTTACTATGGAAAGGAACTGCACGAGTCGCGATTGAGCAGTTCTTCGCCGGCCCACTATTCGATCGTTCATGCGTTATCTACGTTTGGTAGTAAATCAATGGTTACCGGCTATCGAGAGAAGTGCACGTTATGGATTTGACAGGTGTTTGGTACATCCACCACCGAGCAGGGACACGTCACTTATTAAGCAAGTGCAAGCGGCCCACTGTTGGTCGGTGTGTAGGCAGTGTGCGTTAAGAGGAAACACCAAGGTCGAGAGAATTCAAAAATAGGTATTTGTAAAATGTATTGCTGTCGCGCTGTGTGCCCGAACAACTGAATTTACTGAACTGAGCGCGATAGGGACAACTGCAGCTGGGACCGAAAATACTTATGAAAAGTACAGATATACGTTTCGTAGTCCTCTGTTTTCTCCGCAAAAAATTGACCGATTTAATTGATTTTTGCGTAAAAAATTAAAGCAAGGCCTTTTCTGTGTTTCTATTTTTCGCTTTTTTCATATAATCTTGTTCAATTTGTTTGCTGGACATTTGAATACAGCAGCATTTTTTAGGTTTTTGAAGGTTTGAAATCTCTTTTAATGATTAACTTAATAAAAAAAGGAAAACATAACAACATGCTTATAGTGGCCATTGATTTTATTGGAAAAAATAGAGCAACTAGTGCCATTATCCAGGAAGGAAACAGGGGACTACGTTTGTATCGAATAACGGACTGTACGATTTCCTCTTTAACTCATTCAATGCCGCCACGATTTTCTTGAGGCTTATAGAGATGCCGCCTTGCGTAAACCGCGGACACGCTAGGCGTGTTCGCGGCACTGCGACTTTGAAAAAAGACGGACACGCCGCGCGTGTCCGTGGCACTGACTGAAGGCAAATTCTTTTATACCAATATTTTTCAGCTTAACACTGTTTTCTAGTTAGTAAGCCTTGTGCTACGCGAGAATAACAGTGGCTACAATAGTATCGTGAGTTTTGGTTCTTGAAATTATGGCGAAAAATTGATTTTATGGCAAGTAAAGATATTACAATGTAATCAGTGGCTCTCAAACTTTTTTACTAAAATCCCCAAGAATGAATGATTTGCTGTGATTGTGAACTGTGACATTGGCTTTATTAATTGCGATCATACCTACTTACTCGGAATGTTCATCTTATAATATTGAGTAACAATCGTTGTAAAAATTCGTTTAATTTTTCTAAACCAATACAAAAACTTTTGAAATAAGAGAAAAGGAAATCTCCATACAATTTTACGTTTTTTATCTCGTACTATCGTATTGTTGGTCTTACCTAACTACATTAGTAGCTATGAATTTAGTTCAAAATATTCATATGAGATATATTTACTTTAATATTGATCTTTTTTTGGAAAAGCTCTTTTACGGATCTTCTTATACATACACATAAGGCTAAATTGTTTGTTCTTTGGTTGAACGCGCTTACCTCAAGAACTATGTACTGGTTCGAATTTACAAATTAGTTTTGGGCAATACAATCATCATCATCAACAACAGCTCATATACGCAGTGGCGTAGCTAGCTTGGGTGGCACCCGGGGCGGAAATTGTGGTGTCACCCCAAGATGGAAAACGGTCAAAAATAATAAAAATTCGGTATTACATAAAGTACGATTTATTAATTAAAAAACAACTAAGTGTCGTATATTAAAGCATGAAATACAAACGAGGCACGCTGGAAGTTGTTGACGAATATGCAAATAGTCCAGCTCGGTAAGTCCAACTTCCAGAAAGCGTTCGGGAAGCTACGCAGCATATTCTCGGCCAATCTACCGCAGTCGAAAGACGAAAGTCTTCAATTCGTGCGTGTTGCCAGTGATGACATACGGAACTGAGACGTGGCCGCTTACAATGGGTCTCATAAGAAGGCTCAAAGTCACCCAAAGGGCAATGGAGAGGGCTATTCTCGGGGTTTCTCTACGTGATCACATCAGAAATGATGAGATCCGTAGAAGAACTAGAGTTACCGACATAACCCAAAGAATTGCAAACCTTAAGTGGCAGTGGGCAGGACACATCGCTCGTAGGACTGACGGCCGTTGGGGCGGTAAGGTCCTCGAGTGGCGGCCGCGTACCGGGAGACTTCTACGGATCTCATCATTTCTGACGCGATCGCGTTGATAAACCCCGAGTTTAGCCCTCTCCATTGCTCTTTGAGTGACATTGAGCCTTCTGATTAGACCTATTGTAAACGGCCACGTCTCTGTTCCGTACGTCATCACTGGCTACACGCACGTATTAAAGACTTTCGTCTTAAGACATCGCGGTAGATTAGCCTAGAATATACTGCGTAGCTTCCCGAAGGCTGCCCAGCCGAGTTGGATTCGTCAATTTGCCTCTTTCTGAAAGTTGGACTTACTGAGGTGGACTATTTGTCCCAGGTAAACATATTCGTCAACAACTTCCAGTGTAGAGCCTCCAACTTTCACAGGAGTGAGTACTACATGAGAATTCACCATGATTTTGGTCTTGTTCATGTTCATTTTAAGACCCACCTATTAGGGTTGGCAGAGCTGGTTTCCTTGAGTAAGGTTTACAAAAATATCCAAAAGTCTAAGCTCGGTGAAAATGTAATATGTTTACAAGTCAAAAAACATTATAAATAGAAAATCAAAAGTAAAGTCAATCATGACATTGTCAATGGCAAGGAAAAACATAGATATAAAAGACTAAGAAAGAGTCCTTCACATTCTTCCCCCCTGGGGCTGCAAGGCCACTGCCTTGCACTAGCCGCAGTGTCGAATGACAGCTTAATGTGCCGCGAGAGGTTTTCACATCGACGACCCTCACTCTACCGTCAGCTCCAGGATAAATTGCTTAGACTATTCCACCTTTCTCAGAAGTCGGGTCAACGACAACCACCACATCACCAACACGTAGTTGATTTTCATCGCTTGTTGGACTAATGGTACGCGGTAATAAAAGGAAGTAGGTACTTCTTACAACCATCTAGCCCAAAACATATCAGCTAAACATTTCGCTTTTCGCCATTGCTTCCAAGAGCATAAATCGACAGGAGCCGTAGTAAACTGGAAAATTAGATGAAGTTCCAAACAAAAAATGAAAAGGTATTAAAGAAGAAGTATCAAATGGACTTACAGAGACGTGTGTTCTTCATCGTATGGAAGCGTTATTCATTAAATTATTACTATGAGCCTAACCTAACGCTAAGTTATGCACTGCATCAGCTAACTTAAGTATTGCCTGGTCTTAGGATTGACTTTCGGGGGCTAGGCACTGACATGTTATTATGTTGTGAGACAGAGGTTGAAAAAAATACATCACTATGAGTAGCAGGAATAGTTTGATGAACATCTGGTGCATCGGCGGTAAAGGGGTCTGAGTGGTGCACATTCTGCGTCGCGCTTTTTCGACGAGGAGATACATTCTGTTACGTTACCCATTTCTCCTTCCTTCTCGCTGATGATGCTCTGAAACGTGCACGAGAATGTAGTTCCTTTATTTCTGCTATACTGGCACTGAGTCTCTTATCCACAAGATCCGTCTGAGCTTTTATCTTCGCTTCTTCTAACTTGGTTTTCATCTGGGCTTCCTCCAGCTTGGCTTCTGTAGCAGCAACTAACAACCGTGATTTTTCCTCAGCAGCTTCCAATTATAACTGTCTTCTTAGTGCAGTCGTAGACATAACTGACATCTTTGTACTAGATGCTGATAAAATCGATAAACGGCTGTTGCTTTTGACGCTGTTTTGGAGACGATCTTGGTAGCTCGCGTGCTGACTCTTTGTAACTCTACTGTGAGCTAACTTTCTCTTCGAGCTTTGGCTCTCGTTAACATTTTGCACATATTTTTATACCTTAAAACTTAAGTCGGTTGAGAAGGACCAATATCAGGGTTGGCAGAGCTGGTTTGCTTGAGTACGGTTTACAAAAATATCCAAAACTCTGAGTTCGGTGAAAATGTTATATATTACAAGAGAAGTCAAAAAACACTTTTAATAGAAAATCAGAAGTAAAGTCAATCATGACATTGTCAATAGCAAGGATAAAACTTAGATATAAAAGACTAAGAAAGAGTCCATAACACCACCTGTTGGGAAACTCTACAGAGGTCTTCGAGTATTGTGCCTAGATCTTCCACGGTCTCAGCAATGACTACGATATAATCGATAAAACGAAGGTGAATCATGTACTCGCCGTGTTATGTTGATGCCGAGTCCTCTCCAGTCCAGATTAAATACATCCTCCAACGAAGCTGTGAACAGTTCCGGCAATATTATTACGTCACCATGTCTGACACCGCGCTGAATTCGTATTGGTTTTGAGCTTTGATCCTGAAGGCGGACTGACATAGTGGCGTTTTTGTACATTGACTGCAACACTTGAATATACGGCTAGTCTATGCACCTCTGGAGTGACCTAAGCACAGCTCAGGTCTCGACAGAATCAAAAGCTTTCTCATGGACCACAAACGCCAAGAATAGTGACAGATTATACTCCTCGATCTTCAGTATAACCTGCCGCAGCGTAAGAATGTGGTCTCTGGTCCCGACTCCCGGCTTGTTCGGGAGGCTGAAAGTCGTCAAACCTGCGCGCGAGATGCTTCGTGATAACTCTCGTGAACAGCTTGTATACATAAATTAGCGGCGTGATGGGTCTGTAGTTCTTCAACTGGGCCTCGTCGCCTGTGCCATGCTTTAGGCGTTTTGCCCTCGAAAATGGCGGAGTTAAATAGCCTCTGCAGTGCTTTCCGGACTGGTAGTCCACCCGCTTTTAAAAGCTCAGCTGTAACTCCATCATACATAGCCTTGTTGTTTTTGAGCTGTTTGAGAGCCACAATAATCTCGTAGAGGCTGACGTCCGGGATGTTTTCGGTGTAATGCCGTATCAATTTGGCTTTAGGTTATGTAGCCTGATTGACAGATGCCTGCGATGTTGTGTAAAGCTATCCATAGAAGCGTTCGATCCTTCGATCTCAGCCATAAACTCAGGTCGGGACGTAACGACTCATTGTTTGACGACCATTGTTGCTCGGAGGTAATTTTTAATTAATTTTAGTTTGCTAAACTTCAGTTTGCTAAAATTTCAAGCCCGAAAAGTGCTAAGATGGCAGCACTTGTTAGAGCTAACAACATCAATAAAAATAATTATTAAATTTTGTAATCCCTAGCCGATCAAATCATAAAGTTACGAAATAAAGTTACAAGGCGTAAAAAGAATACACTTCCGTGTTAATAATTTAAAAACAAGTAATACGTTATTTTTGTAATTTTATTAAAAACTTGGTTACATTGCCTTATTGGAAAATTTTAGCACTATTGACCACATTCATACTGTGAAGCAGGTAATTTAAGAGGATTGTGAAGTAATCGTGCGCGGCGCGAGTAGGTATTTTCTAAAATGCTATCTGTTTCACACCGCTCGGCCTCCCGTCTGGCGTTTACACCACAAATACAACACGCGCAAATTCTCACGCACACAACGACAGCAGCGCGCGACTCCTCGGCGCGAGAACTCGAGATCATTATTTTACCGTTTGTAATGTTTTGCGTTGCTTAGGTATTCCTGACTGCCTTTCCGCTCGCAACTTTGCCTTCGTTATTTTCGTTTTTCGTGAGGGAATTTTGTTTTCCCGTATGAAAAATTATTTTATAACCTTATATTACTCAGTGATCATGTAGCATTCTATTAGTCAAATTTTTTTTTAAATCAGCCTAGTAGTTTTTAAAAATAAAAAATATAATAAATAATAATAGCTTTATTTCTAAAAATCATTTTAACAATAATTACGCCGAGACTTCCTAGTGAGCTAGTTTTTGAGTTTATTCATTACAAACAAAAATACAAATCTTCTTTCTTTATAATATTTTAGTAGATAAGTTTCGTAAATTATTTCAGTATTCTTTTGAAATTTATAGTGTAGGCACTTACTTGGTATCCCTACCAAGTCCTACTTTCTAGGACTGAGCTGTTATTTGTTATGAAAGTACCTAGGTATCTATCGTACATTTACCTGTCTAAAGAAAATGACTTTTTGTAAGATGAGTGTTATACTGAATTAAAATGATTTTCATTTGAGATGTGAATCAATAATGGATCCTTTTATTAAAAAAATAAACACTAAACATAAAATGACATTAAGGGTCTGTTTCACAATCAATAAGTAAGTTTTGAATAGCTTACTTGACTGATTCTTTGACATATTTTTCATATAACAACCGTCAAATCATCTGTCAAATAAGTAAGCTATTCAATACTTACTTTTCGATTGTGAAACAAGCCCTTACAATTGTTTAAACAAGAACAGACCGCTTGTTAACTTAAAAATAAATAACAAAAAATCTATTATTTTAGATAGATAAATTAATACTTTTACATACAAACTAAATAGGAGCAGGGATTTAAAAAATATAAAGTAATAATTATGCATCAAATAAAAAATACCTCTCATTTTTATACACTAATCTTGGGTAGTTATACTAATAGTCTTAGAATTCTAATTTTTACCACCTCCGTGGTCTAGTGGTTGAGGCCACCGGATGTTGATCGGGAGGTCCGTCCGGCGGGGTTCAATTCGTCGGGTTCGTCCGGACTACAAAAACACTGAAAAGTTAGAAATAATATAAGAATACGTACAGACAACATCACACATCATTATTGAATACGGTGCCAAATTTTAAGACTTTCTAGGAGATCATCGTTTGGCACCGACTTCAATATAGAAATGTAATGTTGTCTGTACCTATTCTTACACTATTTTTAACTTTTCAGTGTTTTTGAAGTTAGTTTTTATTTTTTGCAAAATATTTTTTTTGTTTAACTTAATTTTTTAGTGAAAGAAACCCTAATTAAATTAGGGTATCCATCGATTTTCATAGGATCCCATCATCAGAACCTGACTTTGGTGACCTAGGGACCACCCTAGGAGTATACTCTACCGAATACAAAAAGAATTTTGAAAATCGGTCCACAATTGGCGGAGTAATCGCGTAACATACACACAAAACGGTTGACACTGTTAGCGCAGAGGTCGAGCGATCGCCTACTGCACAGGTCGCGGGTTCGATTCCCGCACGGGACAGATGTTTTGTATGGCCTACAGAAATTTGTTCCGGTCTGGGCGTATGTGCATATGATATTCTATGTTTGTAACTGCACCCACGACAGAGGAGAAAATACTAGTGTGGGGCGACGTTTTTATAAAAAAAAAACACGTTGGACGCACCTTAAAAATTTAAGGATTTCCCTCCATTTTTATGGGATCCCATCATCAGATCCTAACTTTGGTAACCGTGGGACCACCATTGGAGTATAATCTTGAGAATACAAAAAGAATTTTGAAAATCGGTCTGCAATTGGCGGCGTAATCGCGTAACATACACAAAAAAAAACATACGCATCGAATTGAGAAACTTCTTTTTTGAAGTCGGTTAAAAAATACGAAGCGAAAACCGTTCGAAGGGTGCCTTCTTCCCATATATGCCTACCCTGCCTACCCTACATACTCGTATATTATTTAGGTACTTTGTCGTTTGTATTGTTCATACAATCGTAGATTCCATAACGCGAGTAAAACCTTAGAGCCCAGCTTTAGAGGAATAAAATTCAAATAAAATAATATTAAAAATAACGCTACTTGCATAGTCTATTACACGTTTTTAGCTGCTCCAACTTCATACATTGCATAACAAGTAACTATCACAAGAAACAAAATACGAATTTATTTTGAGTTGGTTTCTTTATGGCACATATTTATTATAACAAACAACTACTTACATAGGTACTTACATTTTTTTCCATTTTTGGTTTTGGGAATTTACAGTAAAGTTAACAGGCTACAGGCTGCTAACCCTTAAATAAGGAAATTTGTATTGAAATAAAATCTTTAAAATAAAACACTAAAATCAATAAACGTATTCAAAAAGATATTTACTTTTTCATGTAAGTATAAGGTATTTGTGAAGATTAATAGTTCCGACTTGAGTAATAACTTTCACTATTGATCGATATATCGATATTACTTTCTCTTCCCTAGGCGACAATAACTACGATAACATTATGTCACATCACTATCACTACATTGTACCCCTGCCCCCGACCCGTATTGTGCGATAGAGAGAGTTGCAAGAAATTGTCGAAATTGCCTACAATTCCTGTTTGAAATATTGTTTCGGGCGATAACTGTTTTACCCCCCTAAACCTTTATGAAATTAGACGCTTTTAGTGTCATTAGATTCAGTATACCTTAATCTATGTTTGTACGTTTTGCTTTTTTTTGTAATTCAGTATAATTTAGCCAAAAAAAGACAAAAATGCTCAAGGTAGTTTTTAAGTCAAAAATATAGATATTTAGATGCTAATAACTTATATTCTGAGCAATATTTCTTCAAAATCAAAATGTACAAACCTAGTTTTTCATTATATCAACAAGATTTCCAAAAATTATGAAAATTGGACTATGTTTAGAGGGAGAAAAGCGTTATCGCTTTTTGTATGAAAATTTACAGCTTCACAATCCTCTTAAGAGTACAATGAATACCAGAAGCCTCTCTACATTGCGTTCATTGGTTATTCCAAAGTATTCGACAAACTCAATCATACCTATATTTGGCCAAGACTGAAAGAACAAGGAATCTGTGAAACCTACATAAATATAATTGAAAACATCTACAGTAAAAGTGTATAAAACTTGAATCAACAGGCCAAAAATTCCCAATACATAGAGGAGTCAGGCAAGGAGATCCGCTATCTCCAAAGCAATTTTCAGCTGTATTTGAAAGTATATTCAGGAAAATAAACTGGGGGAACCTTGGTCTAAATACATATAAATGGAAGGCGCCTGAATCATCTTCGATTCGCTGACGAACTGGTTTTACTGGAAAAAGATCCAATCCATCCATGATAAAGGATATAGCGAATGCAAGCCGGGAGGTAGGTCTTGAACTGAACAAAGACAAAACCAAAATAATGACGAACTCAAAACAGGTAAACATAATAATCGAGGGAAACCAGATCGAATACGTCTCCGAATATGTGTACCTGGGTCAAATAATTTCGCCTGCTGACCAGATGTCTAAAGAAATTGACAAAAGAATTACATATGGATGGAAAAAGTACTGGTCCTTAAAAGAAATTATGCAAAGCAAAGATCTAGGAATCCATGTTAAAGTTAAAACCTACAACACTTGTGTACTCCCATGCATAACATGGATGTGAAACATGGTCCCTTACAAGACGTCAAAGAGACAAACTCTTAAAATGCCAACGAACAATGGAGAGAAGTATGCTGAAAATTAAACTGAAAGATAAATTAAGATCCACAGATATTGGAGCCAGAACAAAAATGACAGACATACTTACGCGCATTGACCAGCTAAAATGAAGATGGACTGGTCACTCTCTTAGAGACTGTAAGGATGAGAGTGGCTCTCAACAGAAAACAATGGAAAGAGTTGGAGGAGGCCTTTGCTTTAAGGCACTCAGAGACACGCGACATACTTTAGATTATGTTATAAAAATAAAACTGTAATTATTTATGTTTCTGAAATAAAAGGCTATTTTATTTATTATATTGCCTATAAGTCAGTGATTTAATATTGATTAACATTGTCATAATTTGTACGTTTTTTTTTCAACCGGGGCGGATCGTCCCCACCGCCCCTAATTTGGGTTAGACTCGAGCCTCTCGGTGGGGAAGTATATGGGCTGTTGATTATGCCGATGATGATGATACTTGGGATTGTTAAACATCTTCAAATGACATCCTAATGACTCAAATGATTATAGCAAAGGTGCTGTGGAAGAAATTCCCTCTAAAGTCTTGTCTTATGAGTCTTTATTTATATTTATCATAGTTTCAATTGGCGGAAATCATAGTTATAAATAAAGATAGACTAATTTTACGAAAAAGTTAAAAAAATCTGATTTTTTTTAACTGATTTTTGTATGGACTGAATGGACTTTAAAAAATCAACGTATTTAGTATGGATGAGTTCAATTAAAATTCGCACTACTTTGCTACACAAAATGGAATCTGGACTAAGCTTCATATAAAAACATTTAAAAAATCAAAAAGTTAAGTTTGGAAAAAAGTCAAACTCACACTTGACCATTTTTGATAAGTCCACTATGTGTCTCCTCATTTATGCTAATAATCTAAATTTAGTATGGAAAAAAAAGTCGAACACTTGACCATTTTTTGGTGTGTCCTCATTAGCTGTGGAATTGTACGGGGGTCAAAAATTTCGTTATTTTTAAGCTGCACCGTTTTCGAGTTATAAGGAATTTTGTAATTTTCTTGAAGTTATGCAGGGTTGAAATTCCTTACAAAAACAGTCGAAAATGTCCTAAGTCCCGGAGTCCCGGCTTCATACTAAATACGGTGAAATTTTTGTAAGAGCTGCTAATGTTTTCCGTGTTTTTCTCTAAATGGCATATCATACGTCATCTACCAGTGTTGAAAACACTGCAGCGCACCTCATCAACCGTTAACGCTTAACGCTTTGGCGGTGTATTATACGATGTACGAATAGTACGATTAGGCACGATAGAGTTCGCGCTTGGTAACATTTCTTTTAGTATAGTGCAGGACAACGTTACCTATTCGTACATCGTACGTGTACTATACAAGACTTATCTGCTAGCGTTAACGCATTTGTGGCGTGTCAATAACGCTTCAATAGCACCGCTTTTTGAGACAGTTGTTGGTTAATCGATTAGAAACTACAAAAACATTTGTCACTATTGATACAAACTACAAAAACATTTGTCACTATTGACTTATTAAGTATAATTTACTAAGAAATTGTAGTACGAATAAATTGCACCAGGAAATGCGTATAAAACGGCAAAAGCTGTTTTATTGAAACGCTATCAAGACACGATAACGACGTTAATATTAGCGTAATTAGGCCCCTGTTCTTTTATAATATTTAAGTTTTATTGCTGGCCGCTCAACTTCAAAACGCCGCCGCCGCCAACTTTAGCCTCTTACAACCTTTTAGCAAAAAAAAGTTTGAGAACCTAAGGGTATATTTTATAAGTGAACACGCCTAGCGTGTTCTCGGCACTACAAATTACATTTTTTTCATAAAATAAAAAAACTAGTTTTTTTAAGTGACCACTTTAAGATGACATAGCCTTACTCGTAAAAATTATGCACAAATAATTTGAACAAGAAATCTGGTCTAGTTTATGAAATATTTTCAAAACATTCAGAACACGCGTGGCGTGTTCGTGGCATAGCGATGTAGGTTTGCTTGAACACGCCAGGCGTGTCGGTGGCATTGAATGTGTTAAGAGGCTTAGTAATTTTCTACTGGATTACAGGCGCGGTGCGTTATTGAAATTGAGCGGAAAGATATGAAACATCAATTTTATCAAATAAAATTTTACGAGTTAATTCCCTGAAATTCATAAAATAACCTTTTTTAAATAACTCAGATTCTCTTCTAGAAGCTGTTTTTGATGGGTGTCTTTGACATTTTTTAACGAGAAATTTTGATTAAAATTTGTATTGGGGAAATGGATATTCTCAGAAATATTTTCAAAAGTAACTCATATATTTTTTACTGCGGTATATTAAACAGGTTTTGCTAAAAAAGTTTTAAGTGAGGCTCGGTGAGCGGTTGTCAGTATCTTATTACGAACGTTCCATTTTTCACCGATAGTTGAGCTGGCCGGGATTGACTGTATTTTTTTTTTGTTGACCAACTTGTTGTAGTTCGTGTGCCTTTTAAACGTAGAACTCCATATGTATCATGACTGCAGACCGGCAAGCCTTTGTCCCAGGATCGCATTTTTCATCTGCACTTGATATTGCGGAGCGTAAGTAGGGAACACTTACTAATGATCTTATCTTATTTTCAATTCCAATATAATTATTATCAAATATAAAAAAAATGTTTTTCCACATGACATTTTTGTTGCAAGCTGTACTTTAAAGTGTTAGCTAAAACAAGCGAGGCGAAACAGGAATAAAATCTGGGGCGAAACAGAACTCATAAAATATAATATACTAAGGAAAAAATATTTTTAGGGCGAAACGGGATTAAATGCGAAAAGGCGAATGTGGAACAAATCATCATTTTCACCGTCAAAAAATTGGTCACCGATAGTCTGTCGTGTGCGTTCGCACTTAGCCGAAAAAAAATACAAAGCATGTCATTATAACAAATACGTAAAGCTCTTAAAATTTCATGTTGAGAATTTCCGAACAGAAAGTACTTACCGAAAAGAAAGCACCTCTACACACAATAGAAACCAGGAAAGGAAGTGCTCGTACAAAATACGGGCTACAAGAGCAGTTTGCTACAAATGCTTTAAACGTAGTACTTTGTGTATGGCACTTCACGTAGAAATGGATTATATTAAAACTAACATCTGCCCGCGACTTCGTTCGCGTGAATTTGCAATTTCTGCAGCTTATTTTTAATCCGATCTGCTTATATCCTTCCCCACAACTCAAACTATCTCTATGCCAAATTTCATCTAAATCGGTTCAGCGGTTATTATATTCCCCATACAAACTTCTACTCCCCTTTTCACCCCCTCAAGGGACGATTTCTGCGGATAAAACCTATCCTTTGTCCTTTCCCGGGACTCAAACTATGTCTATACTAGATTTCATCTAATTCGGTTCAGTGGTTTAAGCATGAAGAGGAAACGGACAAACAGATACACTTTCGCATTTATAAATAACTAGCTGAGCCCGCGAACGAATTACGTTTCGCCTTAATTTATTTTTTCCCGACATCTTCAACAAATATCGTTAATGTACACAGAAATAAATACAAAAACTTAACAAATTATATACTAAAACCTTCCTCGGGAATCACGCTATCGAGTGGTGAAAACCGCTTGAAAATCGGAGCAGTAGTTTTTGAGGTTATCGCGAACAAACAGACAGACAGACGCGGCGGGGGACTTTGTTTTATAATATGTAAGGATATTAGTATGGATTTAGTCCTTTCCGATTACGAAATTCCAAGTAGCTTCACTGAGCACGTACTCTTTAAAAAATTCTATAACACAAACTTACACATGCATTTATTGTCGTCAAAAAGAAGAAAAAAAACTGAGAGCATAATATTTTACATTACTAAACTATTTATCACTATGTATGTGTAACCAGACACAAATAAGAATACCAGCAAAAAAGTGACAAATATAAAATAGTTATTTGTTAAACATGTGTGCAAAGTTGTTTTTTAACCACGTGCTCAACTTTGATGACCGAGCAAGCAAAGGATTCTAAAATTGAATCAAGAGCGCAGCGAGTGATTTAAAAATTAGTATCCTGAGTGTTAGCGAGGGAATCAAAAGAGCACAAGGTGAAAAATCTTTGCACTCGAGTGCAACACGTAACTTTTCATCCCCCCTCAGCGAGGAAATAAACAAAATTACCCCAAGGAGGTTCAGAGTCTGAGTTTGAAAAAAGTTGTATGATAAATTCGCCACCATGGAGGATAGAAGTAAATAGGTTTAATGATGTTTTGAAATCACATACCTAGTTGCACGCGATGTTCTTAATTCAAATTTACTTTAACCTCAAGCGGATAAAAACGGCTTTGGCGGTCAGATATCGAATAGCAAAAATACTCTTTCCGAAATGGGGGGATGAAAAATATATTTCATACCTGCCTGAGCCTTTAGAAGCCACACGCTTATATTTCAGCAAGGGTAAAAAGTAATGGAAATAGCATTAGCCGCGGAAAAAATCGCATAAGGTTGTCACAAACTAATGCCAATTCAATACATTTTCCCTACGACTACGCTAAGATAATCCTGTGGTTTTTGTCTAAAGGCGCTCGCAGTTCGGAAATTGGGAGCGCCTTCGCGCTTTTATATTTTTTATAATATTAATAAAATATACAAATGCGTCCGTTGCTACTGTATCATACAAAAAGAATACGAAAGTAAAGAAATGCAGTAAGTATTTATTCAAAACAATATGTAGAGAACACACACTGAAAAAACATTACTTAAAATATGGACGTCAGTCCGCTCAAGTTATCGGATAATTTTTTTTTCTGAAAAAATGCAAATGGAGAAATAATCAACGATAAATCGTTACAAGCAAAATCAAGCACTGGTATATAAACATTATAATACGGTTAAATTATATATCAATATAATATGACATTTATAATATGTGTAGAACACACTTTTCTTGGACTTTGTATAAGATGTGGCATCCGTTTGATATACGACAAGAAGTATATTTGATCTAAAAATTTACTTCGCGACGCCGCCGTACAGTAGTAGCAGTGACCAATAAATTAGACGATCTCCACGAAAAAAAAAACAAAACACTCGTCAGTTTGACGTCACAGACCATTTATAGGCACGCGCCGTACCGTCAACTTTGAACCGGCCCAGTGGGCCGGAAAGGGCCCTATTAATCGCGCGAAAAACCCCCACTCGTACACGTCTCGTACAGTAATGAGTGTGCAAACACAGATGACTGGTGTATAATTAGTGTTATGTTAACTTCCCTTCACAGTTGGCCAGGTTTCGGGCGAATGCGGATGCTTCGAGAGAAGGTTGCGATGATAATTATGCATTGATATTATAACCTTGTTGAGACACATCGTGATATATCAAAAATCAAATCATTTTTGCACAACATGCAAATACCATTGGTATTCCTACTAAGACAATTTTTTTTCCAAACGGTTACAAGTTTTTAAAAATTATACCAATAGAATTGAAACTTAAAAAAGTGAATCAATCTTACAATTGTTGGTGGACATACTTAATAAAAAAGTTAAACAGGGACTGGATGGATACAGTCAGTTATTTATAAATTATTTTACATCTCTCATGTTCGGTAAGTAGGTCCTTATTACCCCCAAATGGGGCTTGTAGGTGACCAATTAGCGCTCTAGGGTAATAATGTAGCTAGAAAAGCCCTGAGGCTGAAAGTAATTTATTGCCAGCATGATGGTTAGATGTACGCGAACTTTTTGAAATAGTGAAGTGTTTTTTTTATTACTTACCGCCCTAGGGCTTTCCAAGCTACATTATTACCCTAGAGCGCTTATTGGTCACCTACAAGCCCCATTTGGGGGTAATAAGGACCTACTTACCTCACAATCGAGATGTAAAGCAGAGTAGTTAGCTCGGGTGTAAGCACCAATTGCACCCTCGAAATATTGCAATCTCGGGCTGCAATTGATGCCTCACAGCCCTTAGCTACTAATCTACTATTATCGGTGTCAAATTGTATTTTTACTAAATAAGTCGAATCGATAAATAAAAACGTGAAATATAATTACTCTCTCAACATTTAAGGTGGTGATTAAGATCATTAAGACATTATATATTAGGTTGGGGAAAAAGTCTTTTCGCATTATAGTATGTATAAACTTGTAATAAAATCTCTTTGGCTATACTATTTGTATCTGGCTGGTTTTGGTATCATTGAAAGTTTAAATTTTAAAGAACATAATTCCAAATTCAAATTAGGAAAATGTGTGATTTTCATTTGTTTTTCGTACCGCCAAGATGAGTGAATCTAATGAAGAAATTCGATACATTTTAAAATTTTACTACAAAAAAGGTAAAAATGCAACGCAAGCCGCGAAAAAAATTTGCGATGTTTATGGACCTAGTGCAGTGTCTGTGAGAGTAGCACAAATTTGGTTTAAGCGTTTTCAATCCGGAAATTTTGATGTCAAAGATGCACGTCGCTCTGGTCGCCCTATGACAGATAAAATGGATGCCATTTTTGAAAAAGTGGAGCAAGATCGGCATGTCAGTAGTTACGACGTAGCTGAAGAACTGGGAATTGACCACAAAACAGTTTTGGCGCATTTGAAAAAAACTGGGTACACAAAAAAGCTCGACATTTGGGTACCTCACGAGCTCACTGAAAGAAACCTAATGAACCGTGTACTCATTTGTGATTCTTTATTACGACGTAATGAAACCGAACCATTTTTGAAGAAGCTGATAACTGGTGATGAAAAGTGGATCACGTACGACAAGATCGTGCGAAAAAGGTCGTGGTCAAAGGCCGGTCAGGCTTCACAGACTGTGGCGAAACCCGGGTTAACTCGCAACAAGGTGATGCTGTGTGTGTGGTGGGATTGGAAGGGCATTATTCATTATGAGCTGTTACCACCAGGCAGGACCATCGATTCTGAACTCTACTGCGAACAACTGATGAGATTAAAGCAAGAAGTTGAGAGAAAGCGGCCGGAATTAATCAACAGAAGGGGTGTGGTTTTTCATCTAGACCTCACACATCTTTAGCCACTCAGCAAAAATTAAGAGAGTTTGGCTGGGAGGTGTTAATGCATCCGCCGTATAGTCCTGACCTTGCACCTTCAGATTTCCACCTGTTTCGGTCTCTTCAGAATTCTTTAGGCAGTGTCAGGTTAACATCACGAGAGGACTGCCAAAACCACTTGTCGCGGTATTTTGACCAGAAGTCCCAAAATTTCTATAGCAATGGGATCATGTCCCTACCTACAAGATGGCAAAAAGTTATCGAACAAAATGGTACCTACATACTTTAGTTAAATGTAAATAAACTATATTAAAAAATGTTTTGAATTTTCTTAAAAAATGCGAAGAAACTTTTTCCCCAACCTATTATGTTAAACAAATATCCAAGTATTTGTTACTGAGTTTTTAAAGTATTCTGTCACGCAAGTGTGATTATAATCCCTATTACTCGCAAAATAAGAATTAATTTCCTTCATACAAAAAACACTTGCAAGGTTGCAAGTATTTCGAAACCTGGGGTACGCGAATTTGCAAGTACGACCCATGCCTAGTTCGGACACAGCGGGACAGCATACAAATACCTATTTTTGAATTCTCTTGACCTTGGTGTTTTCTCTTAAAAGCTTTTTTCATAACTTGACTATGACTATAATAATATGACTAATCACTCAACGAACGAAAGTCGTAAACTGAAGAAAGAAAGGAAAGCTTAATTTAATGGGACACGGGTCCTTGATCCGCGAAACCGTAACGAAACGGTACAGCAGATATAAAAAATATACAAGGTCAGAAACCTTGATGGGTAACCGACGAGCCTAATGCTTAAATAAAGTTATATAGTGTGAAACTGCACACAACGTAGCCGCGTTCTAGTTGGCGACAGCGCCATCTAGTCTTCGGTTACGAAGTGTTCGCGTGTTATATACGCTTTGCTTTGTCATAAAGGGTCCTACTAACGCAGTAATATCGTAGTATTCGTCATGTGGCTTTTTTGTTATTCTGTATTCTTAATTTCTTAAGGTGTTCGCGTATTATTGTTATCGTCATCATGTTAATGTTCTTTAGACAAATTAATAATTTTCAGATTTCACAGTGAAATTTTTAAATTTGCACCAATTGCAGAAAAAATCACGGAGTCTAGGCTGAGATGGTACGGTCATATACAGCGAAGACCAGACGACCATGTCGTGAAAAAGTGCCTTTCCATGGCTACAAAGGAGAGGGGGAGGGGAAGGCCCCCAACTACGTGGATGACGAATGTACGCAAGGACATGAAGCAGTTGGGGCTTTCAGATGACGACGCATACCAGCGGAATAAGTGGCGCCTCAGCACCAGGAAAGCCGACCCCGCGTAACGGGAAAAGGCGAGGCCAAAGAAGAAGAAGTCAGTGAAATTTTTAAATAAAGAAGTACACACTTGTTTGAGTTTTCTTAGAAAATGGCTGTTATGGAGACCATGACCATTATTAATCATTATAATTATATTTTACTCAGTCGAGTGTCGCGCTCGTAGGCTACAGAGACATTGATTTAATATTATTTATTAAGTCCACGGCAAAGCACGAACTTATTGATATTACCTGAAATTAAAAAAAAAACATTTTTGGACCATTACTCTGATCTGGTGCTTTAATAGTATTTTTACATTATGTGAGTTTTTAGGTGGGATCTACAAAGGACATTAGAAGGTTTTTGATATGAAAAACTGTATTTTATATTAGATGGGAGTTAAGGATTTCGTAGGATACAAAGAATCCTAGTGTTCCTACGAAGTTGAATTCTGAGTTCTAAGTCACTTAAGCATTTTACGATACTCGGAGAGGTGGCCGTATTTAATTGTCTTCAAACCAAATATAAAGCGAATGTTTTGTTGATCCGTTTTCGTCGTGGATCTGAGTTATATGGGGTTTGTTTCAAATATTACAATGACGCGATTTTAAATTACAGACGGAACGGAACTCAAAATTGATCAATTTTGAGTAGCTTTTGACGCTTCTCCAGGTTTTTTTTATAAAACACTGGTAAAGCATCAAAAGTTTGCTGACCTCCTGTCTACATTGACGACTTTTTGTCATATCAAAACGAGGGAAGATTCAGTATAACTTATTCAGAACTGTAAGTCAACTGTGAGGCACGGTGTTATACTACTATTAATTCTGTGGCACAGTTATCGTCTTATTAAATACACAAACTTCCATTGCACAAAATAACAGTGAAATAATTGCTTTATCAACATTTTTGCGTAACGCAAAATAAAAGTTGCTAGTAGGTACAGCAAATTATATTTTGTTACAGTAACAAAATAAATTTGTTAATTTCGCAAAAAACAGTTAACGGTGTAAAACTGCATACTTTGCGACGGTATTTTTCACCGGGTGTAACTTAGGACTGTAATTCAACTGTGAGGCATAGTCAGCGTCTTATTAAATCGATATTTCCTCTAACGAGTTTAAGAACAGCTTGTGTGGAGTAGGCCGCCTGAAGTTTGATCACTCACCTGAAAAGTTCCCGATTCGAAGTTAATCACTTCGTTGAATCCAGAAGTGTATTAACGTTTGCAATGAAAATTCGTAATTGGACGAAGTTGCGCCGTATTATTCTTTAATGGAATACAATTATCAATAATGAAGTTTGCAATTAGCCGGCGAAATTCCGTGCGTAAAGGCCTGAAAGGTAATTTCAATTTTTGCTGTAGAAAGTTTTCGGCAAAAAGGTAAAAAGATTTAATGGTTATGTATGTATGGTTTGACTGATTTGTTATTAAATCCCTCTTTTGATTTCGATAGGTATAGTGGACATTGTTGGAGTGGAGCCACAAAACACAATGCAAGAGGTTTGAGTACATGCGTCAACAATGGTTGCTTGTTTTAGGGTTTCATATCTCAAAAATTGCGTTAACATTGTTTGCTTATTATTTAGGGTTCCATAAATCTAAAAAAGAAGAAAACCGGCCAAATGCGAGTTGGACTCGCGCACCGAGGGTTCCGTACAAACCTGTAGGTATATATAAGCAAAAGTTCAGCCATATATTTTTATTATATTATATGAGGTAACTAAAAATGTACGGTTTTCGCAATTTTTCCTTTATCTGGGCTATAAGACGTTACTTCGTAAAATTTATTCGTTAAATTTCAAGATTCTGAGTTCACACGGGAAGTACCCTGTAGGTTTTGATTCCCTTGCGAGTGTCGAAAATTTGCGGCATAAACGGCTGTATCTTTTGATTGCGTTGGTTTAGAAGTTTGATTTTTTCACAGCTCCAATAAGGGACAGTAGACCTGAGTATTTGATACAAATTTCAACTTGATACCTCCACGCGTTCCTGAGAAAAAGGGTCTTGACAGACAGACAGACGGACGGACGGACATCAAAGTGATCCTATAAGGCTTCCGTTTTTCGAGTGTCTGGTTTCGGGGCTGTGCCGACAATTGAAGGTGGATCTTTTTATACAGGCCGTCACTCCGACGAGCTTGTTTAAAGTACTAAAACGATTGAGAAGATCTATACCTGGGATTGTAATGAGGGATGGTAAGTGTTTGGGCTTTAGACCTGGTAAATTGTAACGGCCTAGAGCCGAAGGTCGCTTGGACCAGGTGTCGGGAGGCTGTTTAAGCCAATTGGGTGACCACCACAGCCCACAGGTCATGTATTATAAGACATATGGGACTGATTGGAATAGACATTATTTTTGTTACACGTTGGACTCGAACACCTGGAGGTTATGAGGGAGCATATTAAGCCATGAAAGAACTATGGTACTGTCTGACCAACATATGTGTTGACTTATAGTGATATGAGATGATGTGAATTGATACGCGAGTCATAAGCTGAGATAAGCGAGCTATACCGCAGAGAGTTCCAAGTTTGGAATCGTGAGACGATATTTTATGGGAGCTACCTTTGGTTTGGCAACAATCAGATGGTCATTTGACTGGCCGTGGGCATTGAGCTCATGTTGGAAGATTACACCATCGATGCCGGAGTCTGATGCATCGGCATATCCGTGAGACAAGTACGTGGAAGTGAGTTTTCCTGAGCAGATGTTTCTGGGCAGACGCACGTTTGACAATTGTGAAAGTTCCTGTGCAAGAATTTAGCGGAGGAAGACTGTAGCAAGGTCGTGTGCTTGGATACCTCCGTTTTACCTATTTCTGCCGCAAAGCTACAGTGCTCGCATTACTGCATGTTCCGGTTTGAAGGGTAAGATATGGCATTGAAATTACTGGGTACCGTGATTTTACAACCTAAGTCATAAGTTGGCAACTTACACTGTGGTTCCTGTGGGGGTTGCAGTTTTGCTGCGAATCTCACAGGAGCCACATGTTTTATAGGTGACTGTTACCACTGACCATCAGGTGGGCAGTTTGCTTGTTTGCCAACTTAGAAGCAATAAAAAAACTCATTGTATGGTTTTATGAAACCACGGTGCAAGTGAAATTTTTTTCAGATCGTAGGTATTTAACTGAAAATGTATTAGGGCCATATTGGCTTTGGCTGCTTTGCCGAGCGCCTTTCACTTGTCTATACCCCTATTCCGCGGCCAACTGTAATGCAATATGCGATAGATGGACGAAAAAATTTGAAGCGATGGAATGTTCGCTAGACCGCGAGCGTGTGTGACTCTCCCGATAGAGTGCCTACCCACTAAAACCCTGCCCTTTAGGGGGCGTGTGGTAGGGTCCACAATGCAACATCTTTACTCACGCGCCCGAGAAGAGATTTTATACTATACAATTTATCATGTGTTTTAGACGTGTGCGCCGCGCCGCGCCGATGACCGTCGCCGCCGATCAGGGTAAGCCGCCGCCAATCAGGGTAAGCCGCCGCCGATCAGGGTAAGCCGCCGCTGATTAGTCAAAAAAATCGGCGCTATCAGCGTGAGCGGCATAGCGCTCATTTGCTTGGAATCGCGAGGCGGGCGGATGAAGGCGGATAGGTTTTCAGTTGGTCAGATTTTCAAAACATCAGACTTTCAAATGGTCAGCAGACTTTTGAGATTGTTATCATTCCAAATAGTCAGATTTGGTACAGTTAAAAACACAGGTATCTATTATATTTTCATTCTAATAAATACTTCAACTTATTAATAATAGTTAATAGTTGAAAAAAAACATTTAACAATCGAACATTTAACACTGCTGGCTGATAAATATGAGATTTAAAAAATACTGTTTTCTTTTTAATTTTCTTTTATACAAACCTTGTGCTTATAATAACAAACACAAAAAAGAATTTTCCAATCCAATTTAGTGCAGTCGTTCGGAAGTTATGTTTGTACTTACATACATTTCGGCGATTCATTTTTATTTATAGGCGTAGAAGATTCATTCATATTGTCAGTGACAATAATTTTCCATTCAATGTCTAGGTATGTCGCCTTTTTCGATGATGGTTGTATTTTATCACTTACTTTCTGTGACTGTACTCCGACCATTTGAAATGGTGACGATTCGAAATTCTGACCATTTGAAAGTCTGATGTTTTGACCTGACCAACTAAAAACTGACAAATCTGACCAACTAAAAACAATCGGTTTATTAGAACTGCGTGCCTTTACGTTCAATTCATTTCACGATTTTCAGAATATCGAAGGGTGGCCCTATCCAGAATTTTTCTTTTTTAAACAATCATTATGGCGAAAAGTAGGTAGTTCGTAGGCTCAGCTAGTTTATGTAATTGAGCTAGATATATTATAGATCAGGGACTGCTTATCAGTATAAAATATTGATATAGTATCAGTAAAAATTTCTGTACTAAAATTCTATACAAGGCGAATTTCTGTACCGATATTCTTCATTTATACACTTATTTAACCCTATTTTATTTCTGTACTGAAATCATACGCGCGGGCGTCACTGGCCGCGGGGCGGATGGATGAGAGGCGCCAACGGGTGAGGAAAGATAGGTATGTGCCTATGCGCGCCGCCGCCCGCCGCTGCGCTCAAATCGCACATTGCAACTTGCAACAAACTCACAGAAAGGGATCGCGTTACGCGTAGATGTTTTGATTACTGTAGAGTGGATATTAATTAACGCAATATCAATCGTTTTTGTGTACAATGGGTAGGAAGCGTAGAAATGCCGTGCACGGATATTTTACATTTTGTAAAACAAGCAACGAATCTTCGTGTTTGATAGAAGGATGTGCAATAAAAATAAAAGTAAGTAGGTACCTTCGTCTTAATATTTAACTAAGTAGTTACCTTATTTATTATGTTAAGTTTCATAGTAGTCAATAAAATAAAACGCAATGTTCACGATTTGAATACCTACCTATTCTAAAAGTCTTTGTAGATAGGTATCTATCTATGTTAATAGTAGGTAAGTGGAACCTATCTACCTTAATTAGGTATATGCCTATATAAAACTACGTGTCAGGGTGCTAGCAAGGTCATTGCGAAAAATTTAACAAATTATGGGTATGAATGATGTTAAAAACGGAAGCTATGCTTCGACTGTGTTTGATTTTACATGCTTTCACTTAACGTGGATGAAATGCAAACAAATATATATATCCCACCACTTAGAATAACAACACTAGAAGGATACCTAGTCGGCGCTCTAAAAGTGAGGGAATTCAATATTAGGCATTTCTTGCTAATCACGCGAATGGTCACGCGGGGTCATACCTACGTAGCTTCTGTTATTTTACCTATTATGACTGTTTTTAATGTGAAAAAGTGCCACAGCAGATCGAAAAAGCATATAAACGTGATGAATTAACATTTCATAAATAAATACTCACAATTTTATTTAATTACAAAAAAATATAATAATATTTTACGTTCATTATTGGTTTTGAATACTTATTAGATATTTTCGATACGGTAGGTAGGGTAGATTCGCCTGTTTTCGACCAATTAGTGGAGTTGCCAACTTTGGGAATTAAAATATGTGTGTTCTGACATGTATTTTGTATCAAAATAAATTGTGGTAACTCCTCATATAGTCTATTTTTAATAATTATATATTTTATAATAGTCAAATTAACAGTTTTTTTATATTTAACGGATAATAAATTATTTAATAACGGAATTTCTTCACAATAGAAATATCATTATATTCGTGACAAAGTCGCTCAATAGTATTTATTTCTTCTATATTCGTGTCATCTAAACATAACTTACTTAAATTCTTAGAAATTTATCTGTATCTTTTTGTTTCTCCGTAAAAGTTAAATTTATTGTATTATTTTCCTGATACTCGTATGTCACTGCGCAAAATTTACTTGTTACTAATTTAATGTCTTATGCTCATTGGTGTAATTCGCATATTTTTTTTTTACATGTAACTAAAGCGGCTGGTATTCGAATCTCATCTGTAAACTTTTTAAAATTAAAATCCGGTAATTTTACTATGATAATGATGAGATAATATTGCGTATATTAATAAATGTCTTATTTATTTTCAGGGTCTCCATACTACCAACTTACTTTACCATCTCGCTTCGAAACATCCAACTGAATATAATATCGTATTGAGACGAAATTCTATTGCACGGGAACAATCTCTAGATGCAAGTTCAAGTAATTCTGTTAGTACCCATACAAGTACAAATTCGACTCCCTCCAAACTGAAAAACGTACAAAAAATTGAATACTTAAAAATTCAATGTGTTAATTTAATAGCCATTCATGGTAGACCATTTTCATTAATAAATGACACAGCGTTTAAAAATATTATTTCTATGATCCCGATTGAGCCAACAGAGCTAACTGGTATTAATAGTCGTTCAATTCGAGAAACTCTTATTAAGAAAGCTCATGATGTAAGGCAGGCTATTTCAACTAAGCTAAGGGGTAAACTAGTTTCAATTAAAATTGATGGAGCTACTCGACAAGACCGTTCGTTTTTGGGTATAAATGTTCAGTTTGTGGAAAATGGACAAATAAATGTAAAACACTTGGGCGTAATAGAACTTCACGCGAGAAGCACATCTGAACATTTAAAAGAAATGCTTTTGTATGTTCTAAGAAAATATTTTGTCTCAGTCACACAAATACTGTCAATCACCACAGACAATGGAGCAAATTACTTAAAGGTATCTAGATTAATTAACGAATCATGTTTGGAAAATGACGATGAAGGCAGTAGCGAAGAAGATGAGGAAAACTCACAGCAATATATAGAAACTGTCACTTTGGAAGAAGATGACGTAATTGTAAACCGGATCGACGACGGCGTAGATACTAATTCCTCTCACTCAGTTTCTTCGGTTCGTTGCGCTGCCCATACTTTACAATTAGCAGTAGATGATGCATTACGGGTAAACGAAGCTAATGGAGTTATTGAATCAGTTAGAGCAGTTGTACGTCATCTAAGGACTCCATCTGTACGGCAGATTTTAAAGTTGGCAAATAAGAGGAAAGCTATCTTGGATTGTACCACTAGATGGCATTCGACGCTAGATATGTTGGAACGCGTTACAGAACTAAGAGAATGTTGTTCAACGAATCATGGAGATCCTTCTTTCGTTTCAAATAATACTTGGGATGTTATTCATGACATTATAAAATCACTTCTGCCAGCCAAAATTTTGACGAAAATCTTACAGCACGAACAGCTTACCATTGGTGACTTTTATTACCACTGGACAAAGTGTATTTTGGAAACAGAATCCATTATGGTACCATTGGCACGATACGTTTGTCAAGCTATGAGAACTCGTCAAAAGAATTTGATGGAAAATCCTTTCTTTGTCAGCGCTCTTTATTTGGATCCAAGATTTAATATCGTGCTTTCAGAAGAAGAAATATCAACATCTATTCTGTATCTACAGTCAGTATGGTCTCTAATATTACGTACACATTCTAGTATCCAGAGTCAAAATGTGGAGGACGAACAAGCCCTTAGCCAAAATATTTCTGTCGACGAGCATACCGAGGAAGATATAATGGAAAAACTACTAATTGCTACAGAACAAAACAAACAACGGAGAAGGCATGTTGAAACTCGCCAACCTAGTAACATAGTTATGCTCCTAGAAGAATTTATATACAATCCTCGGATAAACTCTAAAGAAAATATTTTGCAGTATTGGGAAACTAAAAAAGTAGTTATCCACAACTGTATCAACTTGCCAATACTATCTTAGCCATTCCATGCACCCAAGTTAGTGTCGAAAGACTTTTTTCAAACTTGAAATTTGTTTTATCTGACCTAAGATACAATCTTAAAGATAGCATAGTTGAAGATATATTAGTAATAAGAAATAATATAGAAAAGCAAAATTGATTACCTACTGATTTTCACACGATGTTTCAAAATAATCAATAAAATTCAATGTTTCATTTACTTCAAATACACTCATTTGCATAAAAAACGGGTACTGTTGTTATTCTTATACAAACATAATATCTTCTGAGTCCCATAATTTATAAATGTGCAATTGTGCAGTGACTTATCAGCATCCGAATAATAAATCGTATGTTCGACTTTTAGACAAGGCCGCCGAACAAGCGCAGCATATCGCTCAATCTCCCCATGACCTCAAACAAGAAAGAACACTTGTTTCAACCATAAAATTTTTAATACAAAATCCGAAAATATTTGTTTGAGGCCCTGGTGAGATAGAGCGATAATTGTGCTTGTTGCATACAAGCACAATGTCTGTGTAAGCCACTGCATGATCGCACATTATATAATTAAGTCCCATACTCAGAAGATATTATGTTTGTATGAAAATAGCACGAGTGCCCGTTTTTTATGCAAATGAGTTTATATCAATTCCTGCCTAGTACCAGTTATCAGGTGTAGGAGGGCTGTTACTCCTAGTAAGGGCAATTAACTTATAGTAGAACTCATCTTCAATGTCGATTATTTAAAATTTTTCAATCACAATAATTATTTTCTCGGCAAGTAAAAATGTTAATTTGCTACGGTCGTTATGACAAGACCGTTTTGGCTTTTTTGATATTTTTGAAACACTTTGTATAAAAATATAATATTTTTTTTAGATTTAATAGGTAGGTATAGTAAAAATATGAGTCAATTTCAGATCAAAATAATTATATAGAATGAAAAATTGCTGTCTATCCTAAATTATACTTATATTGTGCGTGTACATCGATTTCACAAATTTTTTAGGTCCTCAAGGCCTTCATATAAAAATTAATAATTGGCGTGAATTGATATATAACATTAATAAAAAAAATCGTACTTTGCAGAGTTTCTCAACTCAAGCACACAACGAATAATTATTTTCAACTAAGTAGTAAGTTTTAGAAACTGTTTTAAAAGGTGGTGACCTAGCTACAATGTTCGCTTTTGACACTGGCTCATTTGAAAACTAGTTAATGGATAAAAATGACTGACAAGAAGTAGTTCAAAATATACTTTGTGGAGTTCTTAAGAAACGAATGGTAAATTTTATTATTGTCATTTAATTATTGTTAGTTACCTTAGTTAGGGATCTGAATAATCAAAATAAAAAACACGATGAAATTATTATATTTTATTTTATTTTTAATACAAAAATATTATAACCCGCAAGTATTAACTTGAACCTGTGAGAATTAATCAACATTTTTATACTTATTAATTGTCGTCTTTAAATCATTTGAGAGCCGAAGTAATTGTTCTTGTGGAACATCCTCTAAATGACGTCTGATTGCTACAGCTATTAAATTTCTTTGGCAATGGCATGGAGACATGCTAATTTCATAAGTTTGGGTACTTGCGTCTTTTCCAAACACGGGAATGTTTGGATCACCTTCATCATCACTTGCATTATTAGCTCGACCAATCTTTACCTGACAATATTCTCGTTTACCTGAAAACGAATCAGTATTTTATGCAGGTATGCCAGTGCATCTACCATTAGCTATATACAAGTCAATACATACCTAATATATATACATACATTTTCTTATTTTCATATGTAAGTTAATACATAAGTCAATAAGTAAGTCAATACGGAAGCCCCCCGCATGGAAAAATAAAGAGGAGTTATAGGATTAAACTGTAGGTTAGGTTAGGTTAGATATTGTAATCGGGGAATGGCCAACGCCGATCCCGATTGTGTCTCCACGGAGGTAGCCGGTAGTGGGTCTTCTACCCGAGTCCTGCATATCCTTGGGGTGGCCTAGTCAGCTCAATTCCCTTGTCGAATACCGTAAAGACTGTATTTTCTCTCTTGTAAAAAAAAAGGTTAGATATTGTGACCATACAGAGCGGAGCATCAAACTGCTTGAAAAAGAAATTCATTGGCTTAAACTGTAGATTAGGTTAGGTTATTTTACTTCCGATTACTATTTAGGAAATGTATAGATTTCCTAGGAAATATGTCTAATGTCATTTATTTCACACATTTTTGGTGATTTTAGGAATTACATACATTTCCTAGGAATTGTATACAAATTCCTGATTACATACATTTCCGTTAACATCAATATCATAAATCTTAGACTTACTATCAATAATAACAAATTGAATTAAAATGTTGTCTTATGAACCTTAACAACCGTTACGTTTTAAAATTCAGTGACAGAAATATATCGTTGTAAAACCGACACCACGTATGCTGCATGCTTGCTTGCATTTCATTTCGATTTTAGGGCACGTTATATTATGAGACATTACGTTAGGACTTATGACTATTATAGAAAAGTGTTTTAGGAATTTTAAATATTATAGATTATGATATTTATAGCAAAAAAATTAGGTCATATTATATTTAGAGATTTCGATTTTTGGGCAAGTAATATTATGAGAAATAAAGTTAGGGGTGCTTATCATTCGGACATATGATGATTATGTCAAAAAACATTATGATACGTTAGATTATGGATAAAAAAATTATGAGACAGAATAGAGAACCCCGATAGATACTACAGGCCAGAAATCAAGGCATTGTAATAAGTCCGTCGAGAATAAACAGAATTCAAGATTAAAAATTAAATGTAAAAACACCTTTTTAAAAACAAATTATCTCGCGACAAGCTTTTATGTCATATAAATTGTGTCAAATGTGAAATGACGTTATAAGTAAAAGCTTTAGTGTAAAAGTTTATTAATTCTTTTTAGCGCATTTAAATAAAAGCTTGTTTTTAAAAAGGTTTTTTTACATTTAATTTATTTTTTACTTTTTAGTTATCATTGGACACGTTTCTCAGTCTGTTCATCTCATTCAACGCATCATTGTTGCAAGGTCGTTTGCCGGAACGTCTATACAGAATTTCAGCTCAATCGGTTTAAGATATCTACTTCAAAATAGATTTTTAGCTTTAGAAGTACGACATATTGGATTAATAGTGACATCACTTAATTTTTCAAGTTATTCTTAGCAAGACCTTTTATTTGATACTCATATTGTAGGAGTGCATTAAAAATAATTGGTCCGCCATCTTGGGTATGCAGCCATCTTGGATTTAGAATGACGTCACACAGTTAACCGTGCATTTTCATCCAAACTGTGTGTATGCAAAATTTCAGCTCAATGTTAGAGATATTTACTTCAAAATTGATTTTCAAGCTTTAGAAGTCCGCCATATTGAATAAATAGTGACGTCACATTATTTTTCGAGTTACTCTTAGCAAGACCTTTTAATTGATACCCATATTGTAGGGGTGCATTAAAAATAATTGATCCGCTATCTTGGGTATGCCGCCATCTTGGTTTTAAAATGACGTCATAAAGTCAACCATGCATTGTCATCCAAACTGAACGTGTATACAAAATTTCAGCTCAATCGGTTAAAGATATCTGCTTCAAAATTGAGTTGCAAGATTCCACCCGAACATACATACTTACATACATTGCAAGTTAAATAAAAGCTTGTAAAAAAAGAGTTTCATTAAATCGCCCCTTCGATCCCGGAGCGCGCGAACGGCGCTACAGTAAGTACGAGTAGGTACCTAGTACCTAAACAATGTTTCGACGAAATTCTCCGGGCCGTGCGCCACGCACGATATTATTACGTAATTAGGTACTTACGTTTCAAAGCGCGACGTATGCACTCCTTTAACCGCTGGTGTTCATCTTCCTCCATTTTAAAAATATAATTGTATTGCAATTTTATGTACTCGTCGGTATACACAAACCAATAAAGCAAGAAATACTCGTACGTGTCATTAACCACACAAATTGTGAAAGGCGCGAAGGCACGTGAAGTTGAACTAACGTAAAGGACCGCCCCCGTCCCACCCATTATGGTTTGATTTTATTTCAGTATTTTAAATAATAACAGTTAAATGATATCTGTACAATTATGATTAAAGTACAAAAAAATTTAAGTACAGAAAAATAATTTCTGTACTGAAATCAACTACTACCGAAAATTTAAATGACGTCATTCATACAGATAAATGTTATACTCGTATTCATACCGGTAAACAGTCCCTGTTATAGATAGACTAGCTGTTAAAAATTTTCTAAGAACAAGGCTGCTGGAAATTATGTAAGAACAAGCGAAGTGGTTTTTTGTTAAGTTTCACATTTATTATTTACTGTGAAAAATCACTACCCTACCGATCACAGTGGCAAAAATGTTCACGCCGATGACGCCGCCGTTCACGTCGCCGCCGCAGCCCTACGCCGCCCGCCGCCGAATATTGCTGTGTCGGCCCACATGTCTAATGTGTTTTCACGAGTCTCTTGCGCCGCCTCAAAATTTGCCCATCCGTCTCGTAGTTAACTGGTAGAAAATTATTATTTTTTTGCGCAAGCCAGATTCGTTTTGATTGTTGTCGCTTGAGAACGATTTTTGGGTGGCTGTAACCACAACCATATTAATATTTGCGGGCTGGATCCGCGCTTGCCGCTAGCAGGTTCTCGACCGTGTATTTTCGTTTTTCGTGTTGGAATTCTACAATTTTCCGTAGGAAAAAATATACAGCCCACGGTACTTACTGCTAATAAAGTATTCTACACTTAGGGACATATTTAGAGGAACACTACACTTTTTACATAAATTCAGGCTACTTTTACAACATCATATCGTTAGTTTGATTGTTATCCAGGATTCATGGCCAGGGCCATAACAGATAATGACAAAATTTCCCTATTTGTGACCTGGAGAAGAACGGTAACTTTTAATGGTGGTCTTTTTTATCACAATCGTACAACTGGTTTCCGCGGTGAATTTTTTTTTTTGTAGCGAATCCGATGGCTAGAAGAAAGCTGGTAAAACTAAATATGGTTTAGTATGCTGAAATACACAGCGTTATCAAAACTAGAAGTGAATTTTTATCGTTCCTCTAAATTTGTCCCTGAGTGTATTAGTGAAAGAATTTTCAAAATCAGATCAGTAGTACCAGAGATTACGCTGAACATCCACACTCACAAACTTTACCTCTGTAAAATCTATATATTATATTTAGGAGAGGCCTTTGTCCAACAGTGGGCGTCTCTTGGCTGAAATGATGATGATCATGTGATATATATATATATATATATTTATATATACTTACCGATATTGATGTTTGGCTTAATGTATGCAATTTGGTCCAACTTAAAAGATGGGATAGTTTTATCGATGTTTGACCTTAATATTTCTACAGTGGAAATTCGATTATTTGGCCCTCAGTTATACGGATTCGCGATTAACCGGACTACCAACCCCAATGAAATATATATATTTTTTAATAACTTTATACCTTCAAGAAGAATCCACACATGCACGGAGATGTCCGAACTCGCATTAAAATTAAGAGATCTATTGCTACAAGACGCAATTGCAAAACGACAAGCTTTTATATTTTCATAAAAAAAAGGAACATGTAATATAGTTTATTTTCCTCTTTTTAGGGAATTAAAATTAAAGGATTTTTTAAATCTCTTTTTACTAGGTATTAATTTATTTTATATTTTCTCATTTTGTGATGGCGACCATCTTGGTTTGATTGTTTTTTTTAATTTACTGTATTCAAACTTTTTCATTTGATAATTGATACCCATATTAGGAAAGGTTTTACAAAACAACTTGATGGGGTGGCATATGGATATTATCTCGAACCAAAGTAGTCATCGAGACGAATCAAACGAGCCCAAACTCGATGAGGCTGTGTCTTTTTATTGCAGAGTTCCTATGACCACCTTCCAGCTCTAGCATCACACCCTAGTTACCATAAAGGATCAAAGTACTCGTCAATACGAGTCAAACGAGCCCAAACTCGATGGGGTTGTGTCGTTTTATTGCGGAGTTCCTATGGCCACCTACCAGCTCCAGTATCAGATTAGCTCCATGTCATCATAATGTTGCATGGTCACGCGATATACATATACATGCAAAATTTCAGCTTAGTCGGAAACCGGGAAGTGGGTCAAATTTAACTCGCAAGATTTGATCCGAACATACATACAACATACATATATGCATACATTCATACATACAGTACAGTACAAGCTTAATAAAAGATTTCGATTTAGTTTGGCTACGCGTTAATAGATGACGCTATTTGCCCTTAAAAACTTCCGATTTTTATGGAATGAGTTCTTTCTTTTTTTTTCTTTAATTTCGTTCTTCAATCATTGTGTGGTTTTATGAAACCCTTAAAGAAATTCAGAAAATTGAGGGTATTAAAATCACGTTTTTAATCTTCAATTAAATCTTTTTCTTCTGAAAAGAAAATTATCAATAAAAAACAAATTAATAAAAAAGATAGAATTTTTTTTAAATATAAAATAATAAAATTAAGTACAAAAAAACAATAAAAAACAAAATAAAAGTGATTTTTTTTTTATGGATGGCCCGGCAAATGACCTCCTCCCGCCTGATGTTAAACGGTGAAAGAGGCCCAAATGAGTTGACAGATAGAGTAGGGACGACATCCACTCTCCTACCTGCCCGCCCCTTGTCGGCCCAAAAGATGCTTTTTCACGCCTCTTTTGAAGGAACCCATGTTGTAGGATGGGGGAAACACGTGCGCAGGTAGAGAATTCCAAGTGTGGGATGAACGACAGAAGAAGGAATCTTGGAATTTCTTGGTACGGTGTGAAAAGGAGGACACAGTGTACGGATGACTCCGAAGGCCCTTACGCGTGTTTCTGTTAAGGAATGGAGAGGAATGTGATGCTCTACCTACAGGATTGAACCACTGCGGCTCTGATTTAAAGTCGAAGCTCTAACGCACAGGACCAATCCTGTCATATGCAAAGTTATGAAATTAAAGATCTCATGTTTTTTTGTAATACGATATGCAATAGAATAGATGGACGTAAAAATTTTGAGCGATAAAAAAAAGTTTCACTTTAAAAATTTGTTATCATTGAGTTGTCAATTCGTCATCCAGTCACAGCAGGCAAGCTTACCTTTCCTCCCGCCGTTAATAGATGACTGCTTTAGAACTCCCAGTGGAGAACGCATCGGTAGGTAAGTTTTAAGCTGATCGCACATATCAGCACGCGCCGAACGCGCCGCATTATAATATTTTTTTCATTTCATTTTATTCTCAACCATTTTTAGCACATTACATAATTCATGCAGTATCGCCAAACTGAGTACAGTTTATTGGCGAATATGACGCTCTTAAACAAAAATTAATATTCTAGATTCTAGAGAAATCTATCTATGCTTACTATATAAAGCTCGATTTTAATATAATGTTAAATAATAATTTTAAACAAAAATGTAATTAGGTAATATCAATTTCTTCCAAAAGTACAGCTTTTAATCGTTTTTTAAAAATTATTTTATTTTTATTGCTACAAATATCTGGATTTAACCGATTGAAAAATTTTGGAATCATATATTTACGAGTACGTTGGCCAAAATAATTATTGCTATTAATTTCTTCATATCTTTTCTGTGTTTTTTCTCTAAAATGACGTAAGTAAATTTTATCTTTTTTAAATTTGTCATTGCCAAATTCGTCAATACACATAGAATATTGAACTTTTTCATGTACGGGTAATATTTTTAATTTTTTATACAACAATTTATAATTTTTATTGCAACTCATTTTAGTTTTTTTGTCCACTAAGATGTTTTTAATTATTCTAGTCTGGATATTTTCAATTTTATCAAGATATGTTTTAAAGGTACGCCCGTACGCATTTATACCATAACTTATTACTGATTCAAATAAGCAGTGATATAAGGTGTACAATATTTTTTTACTTACCACATTTTTTAAGCTTGTCAACAAACTATATTTATATGTGCATTCCAACTAAATTTAGTATCTATTGTTAAACCCAGATATCTATATTGTTCTACAAATTGAATTTTTGAGCATGTACAAACTTTTCTTTGTTTATGTAAGCAGTCAAACGTGTGGCCTATAATATTTATACTTTCATTCGGCTCTCTCAGATAAGGTGACTTAATTAACATGCACTTCGTTTTTTCCATGTTAAGAATTATGCCATTATCATGGGACCACTTGATTATATTGATGAAATCGGCTTGTATATTTCTTTCCACAGTTTTAATATCTTTATCCGCGTATATTATACATGTGTCGTCAGCGTACATATAAATTGAACAATTTTGAATCACGTTACACATGCTGTTTACGTGCATAATATAGCCTACGGGTCCGTACACAGAGCCGGTTGGCACACCGTATATTACGTCAGCTTCCTCTCCGCTCCTTCCGCTGACCACAGTTGTCAGGATTCTATTACGCAAATAATTTTTGAACCATTCGATCACTGGACCACGAACGCCACATTCCTGCATGGCAATAACAAGCTGCTCGTGGTCCAGCGTGTCAAATGCTTTTTTAAAATCAATATATAAGGTAACAACATACTTTTTATTATTAAGATGCTCATTAACCTCGTCTGTGAACTGAGACAGAGCTGTCGAGGTGCTCCGCATTCGTCGGAAGCCATGCTGAGTATCCGATATTATGTTATTTTTTTCTAAATATTTACTTAACTGAGTCATCATAACAATTTCCATTATTTTATTGACCACCGATAATATAGCGATAGGTCTGTAGTTTGAGTAGTCCAAATGACTACCTTGTTTATATATAGGTCGAATTATTGACTTTTTTAATCTATCCGGATACTCACCAGACATCACACAGGAGTTTACAAACTTTGCCAAAATAGGACTTATGTTTTTCTTTATGGCCTTTAGATCTTTAGCCCTTATACCGTCTATACCTGCAGCTTTTCGACAGCTTAATTTATCTATAATTTTCTCAATATCCTTATGGGTCACTTTTTGATACCGAAATGATACATCGCAGTCTTTCACGTAATCATTTCTCAATAAAAATTTTTCTTTACAGCTATGCTTAATTTTAATATGACGTCATCAGCATCTGTTTTTCAAGACACCCGGCTCGCCGCATTTTTTGAATTCGTTGTATGAAATTATATGAAACCTCGCACATTTGGCCACACCGTACGCGCCGAATTTGAAAAATGCTGTAGGTGTCCGGGTATTGAGAAACGGATGCTGATGACGTCATATAATACGGCGCGTTCGGCGCGTGCTGATATGTGCGATCAGTTTAAAACGTGCCGATGCGTTCTCCACTGGCTGTGTGCCCCCGCCGCCCGGTGCAAAAAATTAAATGCCAGAGAAGTTTGTTTGCAATGGCTCTATATCATATCTATATCATTCGCCATCCGTTGAGACGGATGGGTCATTTGGTTGGGCCCTGTTTGGCCTCTTGGTTGTTTGTTGTTTTGTTGACTTCAAGTGGTGCTAGCTAGTGTGCTCCTGGAGTCGGCGAGGCTTTCGCCTACAAGTCGACTGATGAGTGTCCTATATCGTGGGGTGACTATGGGTGTCCTGAGTTGCTACTAAAACTAAATGCGTGAAAGAACGTAGCATTCCACTACTCGACACTAGATGGCGCTGACGCCATTGAGATCGCGGTTACATTGTGTGTAATGGTGTGCTATATAGCTTCGCGTAGTTGGTTTATTTCTCCAACTGAGTTGGTTACAGTCACCAAATTTGTAAATAATTTATTTTTGTAATCCGTGTACCGTTTTAATACGGTTTCGCGGAGCAAATTATTTTTCGCCTTTCGCCTACAAGTCGACTGATGTGTCCTATGTCGTGGGGTGACAATGGCCGGGACGGGAGTCCTGTGCCTGTGTTGCTACTAAAACTAAATGCGTGAAAGAACGTAGCATTCCGCAACTCAACAATAGATGGCGCTGATGCCATTGAGATCGCGGGTACGTTGTGTGCAATGGTGTGCTCTATAGCTTCGCGCAGAGATTTAAATCGTTAGATGCGCCTTGCGCTTCCAAAAAGTGACTACGTTTTGTCTGTGTGTGACTGTGCGTTCACACAACAACGCGACGCGCCCAACTTTGACACCTAAAATCGCTAACGGTGTACAATCATGTTTCCTAAGATATTGATTGATGTGTGGTTTGGATTTTTGGAATAGTTTTACAAAGATATTTCTGACGAGGACCCTAGGTGCGTGGGGTCAGGGTGCTCGCGATTTATTCAGGAAGCTTAGCAAACGCTTGAGGGAAGCAACTGGCCACCCTCTCGCAGGCAGCTTCCTCGCACAAAGACTTTCTTTGGCAATTCAGCGCGGGAACGCTGCCTTTTTTTTTTTTTTCCCGGGGGGAAATGCGTAACCGCACCGTACCCGCCGTTGGCTAAACAGCGAGCGTGTGTGGGGCTCTCCCGGCAGCATGCCAGGCCTACCCACTAAAACCCCCCGGTGTTCTCCCTGCCCTTAAGGGCGCGCTAAGTAAGGTCCACACTGCGACTCCACTACCTACGCGCCCGGGCAAGCCCGACCCACTGGTCGGGCTATCGCCAAGGGGGGATTGCCCGAGAACACCAGGGCAATCCCCAGACGGAGGGCCTTACGGCGGCGTGCACGGGGCCAACCGTGCACGCAGGCCTCCACGGCAGGGTCATTAGACGGGCATCGCTTGTGCAAATGCCCGCCTTCGCCTGCCTATCCGTCTGCGGCGGATGGGAGCGGCTTGAGGATCTGCCTCCCGCTCCCTCTCCGCGGCCTCCTTCTGCGAGATTACATCCTCGCAGAAGGAGGCGACAGCCCCCCATTCCGCATCGCCGCGGAGCATGGCCACGACCATGCTCGGCAGCGAGAGGTCTCCGACTCCCAGCGCAGCGAAAAGCTCGCTGCGCTGGGGTCGCCATGCCGGGCACTCCAATAGGGTGTGCTCGGCAGTGTCGTCGGGAGCGTCGCAGTGGTGACACCGCGGCGTTTCTTCCCGACGCGCGACCCGGTGCAAGTAGTGACCGAAGCAGCCATGCCCGGTCAGTACTTGCACCATGCGGAACGTGAGACTGCCCTGCCGGCGCCCAACCCACTCCTCCAACACCGGACGAATCGCGTCGATCGTCCGGTGGCCGGCAGCTGCGGAGGCGAGTGCCTCACCCCACTGACGCAGAGCCTCCCTCTGCGCCATGGTACGAATCCGCTCCACCTCTTGTGGAGCCGTCCCCCTCGTTCACGAGTAGCAACCCGATGTCGATACACCTCCGCGAGGACGCGTGCGTCGACATGCCACGGCGTTTGGCCCGCAAGAACGCAGGCCGCGCCATGACTGACCGTGCGATATGCTCGCACGGCCCGGGTCGCTATGACCCTCTGCGGACGTCGCAAGAAGGCCATCGTTCGGGGGGAGAGGCACTCCGCCCATATCGGGGCTCCGTAGAGTGCCATCGACCGTATCACCCCGTGATACAGTCGACGGCACGCCGATCCTGGTCCTCCTATATTAGGGAGGACCCGTCCGAGTGCGGCTGCGGCGGCGCGGGAACGCTGCCTGCATCATCATGGGCACATTGCCAAGGGGGCCTATATTGCAGTTTTTACACTAGGTCTTTTTACGCGTTAAGGTAATTTTGTAATTGTTAGTTTAATTTCATATTAGTTTTATATATTAGTATAGCTTTTTTTATATATTTGTTAAGTTTTATATTATAAGCTTAGTTTTATAAATTAATTTAGTTTTTTTAAATACTGTATTCCTTTTTCTAAATTGTACATTTTATGTATTGTCTGAATGGAGTAAATATTTCTGGCGAATGTTTTAAATTATAAATATAATACGTGCGCAGACGAATTTCCGACCTTTTTATCGTTCAGATTTGTATTTCGTTGTAATTTTCTTAACTAACCCTTAGAGCACCGAGATAACACACAACTGCTGACCATCACTCTGCTAATGGACTTCTCACTTGCTAAGATATGGACTACTGTTTGCCATATTGTCATCTCTGCTTTTTGTCAATGTAAGTACCTATATTTATTGGGTATTTATCATGTAAATTCTTGACTTAACATCACAATGTTGTATGTGTTTTTACAATTATAGTAAACATTGCTCTTTTTTCTATTGTTATAGCCACCATGGTCGTATGTGTGAATTGCTACATACAACTACATCCTACAACGCAATTTCATGAATATTGCGTTACTGATCTAACTTGTATCTCTTATTAAGAATGATGTAGTCGTGAGGTAAGTTCACTTAATTATACACAAAAAGTGCTGCGCAGAATACCTTTACTTGAAGTTGGTACTTCAAGTAAAGGTTTTCTGATAATGATCAGATCAGATAGTTATTGAAGATTACAACTATCAACCGAGAGAGCAATTGGATATAAATAATTATGTTTGCATACAGTGTGGGATATCACTTATTCAATCTGGGCAGCATTGTCAAAAAATACTCCCAGGGAGTTTAGAACAGGATTACTTACATAGAAAATAACATAATATTACTAGCTGTGTCCGCAAACTCGTACGTTTCGCCGTAATAATCACCTAGGGGTGTAAAAAATAGTTTACGGCCTATTCTCAGACCTACCGAACATACACAAAAAAAATCATAAAGATCAGTCAAGCTGTTTCGGAGGAGTTTGGTTACATACACTGTGACACGAGAATTTTATATATATTAGATGTTTTGTTACACTAAGTAGGTGCGCGCCCTGCGCGCACGGGTGACTTTTGTCACGGCCACAGAAATGTTTTTTCAACGCACTTGCTCGTAAAGTGGGTCTTATTACCTTGCATTTAGACCCGTTATTCAGTATATTAAACACAAGTGCTTTTCACTTTACATAATCGCACAAGTGCGGTAATCTTAACACGACAAATTCTAATTTGTTCAAGATTGCAAAGTAAATGTATTACCAGTACGCATTCTTAAATTAGTCGCTTAATACTTTTTTAAACACGACTTTATGCGGCTGCTAATTGGAAACAAATGAACAGCCTACTACTGGTTACTTAAATATTAAATTAACAACGACACTTAAACACAAACATTTAAAAACAATAATTAATAACTATAACTAAAATAAATTATTAAAAATTCACACAAACTTGTTTTTTAAAAACTAAAATATTCGGTTTATTTAGTTTTGAATTTTGGCTGTTTGGCCCTTTTTTGTTGGCTGTATGAATTATTGAAATTATTGAATATAATATTATTGAAATTTTATTTTGAATTTAAATAAATTGACAATTTATAATCAACGTTACAACGTTACAATTTAACCGTATTTTAAGGATGCGTTCTTATGGTTATCGTATATATTCAATAATTATTTATACAAAAATGCTGGCTTATTTTACCCTCAAATAAATTGCCAATGATTATCCATAATGTAAGCTTTCCAATGATGTAACTTTCATCACTGCATTTTACTGACGCCCACTTTTAGTCCATGTCCTTTGGAACGCTAAAATGTCGACAAAAACTTTTATCAAAAAGCATTTACCCTATGCTCTAAGGTCCAAGGAGTTTTTTTTTAACTATAAAATTCGACACATCAGACTTTACTCCAAAGAAAAATAATTTGCAAAAAACTTGGCTGTATGTCTTATCTAATGAGTTTTCTTTGCATACAGAACTAAATATCTAAAGAAAAAATCGGTGATTCGAAACTATTTTTGATAGAAGTTTATGTTGACATATCGGCATTCCAAATTTAAATTTCATTAATAATCAAGGGAACTTCCATACAATTTAAGCTCCCATTGGCTTTAATATCTAACTTTAAATTGAGAATACTTGACAAATTATAACACTCCAAATCCAGATGCAGGTGGTGTATAAATAATCTGTCAACAGAAAGGGGGTAAAAGGACACGGTCTAAAATTGTATGGGAAGTGGGTTTACTAAAATTGCAGCTATGAAATTTTAACAGCATATAGTATACATTACTGTAAACCACCTGGTAAAAAATAAGATCATAACTAGTCTGCATTTTGTTGTAATTAATTATTTAAGTTAATTACTGCTGTATATTTTAAATATACTTAAGTAAGACAGTGATTGTGCACTTTTTGACACATAAAACATAAATTGGACATAACACATAACGGTACATATAAACAGTAGATGGCCTTGTTGCTAAGGTAGCAATTTCTACTAGGCAACCTTGGGGTTAGGGTGGTTGAAGGAATTTTATTGTAATGGGTACGAAACAAGATAGTGCTGTAAAATTTCCAAGTAAAGATATGTAAAAAAAAAAACAAATAATCATATTTTTAAATACAACTTAGTAAATCAAATAATATGATGAATATATGAACACATACAAAATACATATACGTATCAAAGAATCACAGCGTAAATATAACACTGGCAGTACATTGTTACTCGTATATACTGTTAATACTAGTGTTTACGGCTGCATAGTAATTGTGATAAAGTTGAAATGTAAGCATTGGCTATATTAAAGGTACACTATTTTTTAGCTGATAGCTTCAGGCGTATTACTATCGATATTCCCGTGGGAATTCTATATGTATTATTTCGCAGCAAGACTATAAAAAAAAAGTTTTCTATGAAAATTCCATTAAAACATCTTTAGTAACTTTAGAATGACTCAAACAAAAAACAAACTTTTGCCCCTATTTCTATTATGTGGTGGAATTTTCAAAAGTGCTAAAATACACAATTTACTCATTTCATGTTATTAACCTAAATATAAAGTTTCATGCTTTTAGTTTCAAAAATAACGGAATTACACACAAGCATTTAACACCAATTTTATCCCATCAGGGATGGAATTTTAGCAAATCCTCTTAGAGTGGATGATAACATAAAAGGTAAACCTGTTCACCAAATTTCATATAAATATATAGTTTCAAAAGGCGATGATGATTCAGAAATACATACAATATGAATTATTACACATTCATGGTTTTCATCGTCGGTGGCGCTGTGGCCTCGGCACTGGACTGTGCCCCGAGTAGAATCGCGGGCATTTTCTAAACAAAGGGCTCGTATAAGTCCAAAATTATGGAACATTGGATATGTAACCTCAATGTTGGATGATATGGTGCATTCAAATACGTTGACATACATATATCGAAAGTTTTATTTTAATGCTTTCAACATAACATCACAGCTAGAAAGGTGTTACCACACAGTGTATTGAAATACCTCACAATAATATACGTTCTACTCAATTTGCACGCGAATGCTCCCACGCCAGCACATAAATATTTATTCAGCGGCATCAAAACCAGCAGGCTTACTCTTGAAACAATTTCAGTCGGTCGAAATTGAGATGGTGATTTTTTGTACGCTTGAGTTTTCACATTGGCGCTAAGTTAGACCCGCACTACGCAGATTTTGAGTGAAACAAACTCCGTGCTATTTACTTATCTCAAGACACTGATGCAATTTAGCGCTAGTGTTGCTAAATGAGCGTACGAAAAATCACAATTTTAATGTCGACCGATCGGAATTGGTTCAAAGTAAGCCAATTTCCATTTCCGTGAAACTGTGGCGCGGGCCACTTCGCTCATGTGCAAACCTAAACTAATTCCCTCGCAGAATACGCGAGTTGGCGAAGAGCAAAACAAACCCTACTCTCCAATTCATAATTATTTACGTTGCTGGCTGATTGTCCTTGGGGTTCACTCTTCAAGTCAAACCGTAGGCGTATAGACGGTTATTTTTTTATTACCCTGGAAAATTTTAGGGACGCTTCAGGAGACATCCAATATCACATAAAAAATATTTAAAAAATATTCATATTTAAAAAATTCTAATACCATGTCGTGAAGCCTCCCTTAAATTTTCCAGGGTGATAAAAAAATAACCGTGTATAGAGGGGGGGGGGCGTGCCGACCCCAGGATGTTAGGCTACCATTTCAAAATTCCATGATGAACGCCCACCCCAGAAAAAAACTCCAACTAGATACGCCAATGAGTCAAACTTTCCAACATGAAAGCGTCTAAGCATAAACGCATTGTGCGTTTATTAGCCATATACTTTCTAAGCATAATACTGATTTTGCAAGCAGTTTCCGCAGCGTTAGCACCACGCGGAACACGTATTCTCGAATTTTCAATTTGTGTCCATCTTTAGGTACCTGTAAAAAACGAATAAAAATAACTGAAAGTCAAAAATCGCACGTTGAACATTTTTCAAATTTAGAATGTATTAGTTATTGTGAGAAAACAATTCACTCCCACAATTCTTAGCCTAACCTAAATAAATTTGATACACTCGACGTACTCAATCTGAAATCACACGACAAGCGAGAATTGTTGTAACAAAAACTGAATATTGTACAGCGAGCCAAACTAAGGATTCTCCGAGCGTTTATGCATGCGGGATTTTTCAACATCAGTCCTACTATCTAGCGCTATTTAATATTATTGCGGTTAAGGTCTGACATGTCACATGCGGTCGGCCGCCACAGGCCCTCAGCCTCACATGCACAGACTATATGCAGTGTTGCCACTCGCTCTTCCTCGAGCGTAAACAATTTTAGTATTTGAACAGCGCTAGGAAAAACACCTTAAACCCCTTTAAAGTCACATTCTATAAGTAACTGTTACACAAAACATGACTTGTGCCATGTTTTACAAGCCACAAGTACAAGCTCTGTTTATTAATTTCTAACTTTGAATGTGAATGCCGATTCATCAATCGCTATAAATTTTAACTGTAGAATACATATTATTATGGTGTTTTGCCAGATAGATCTTCTCTCCTTCTCCTATTTATTAGTCTGTCTTATTCGGCAGCATCGGGGATAGGTAATAAGTACGATTTAAAAACATTAATAATATCATTTTGTTACGTTCGTTGGGGTGTTAATGTTAACTAGTTAATTTTATGAAAAAATAATTTGAGATGACAGTACATAAACCACATTGTACTCTAAGTAATTGAGCCACACATCACCTGGTGGGCAGTTCCTTGTTCGCCAACTAAATTGTGTAAAAAAAAACACTTCCAAAAGACGTAGAGTGTGGGTGGTGTGCATACAAACGTAACACGCGGCGCTTTGAAGGCAAATTGCAGAGGCACAGCCGCGCCCCCGGCATATTTATTCGGCGAACGTGACCGTTTACACAAAATGTGTGTTTACAAATGTTCGGCCGTCCGCTGTCCGATGTTTGCCGGCCGGCCCGCGGGCCGCGCGCCCGATATTTAGTTTAGTTTAGTTTTGTACGGTTTCGCGCGATCGATTTCGAGTCGAAATATGAGTTTATTATCTGTAGAAACTTTGTTTATTGAATAAATAAATAAATGAGGAATTATTGTACACCAACTTCTACAGAGCATCACATTATTGTATTGTTAGACGGCCTACTCTCTACAGCAGTGGTTCTTCGCCTTTTAGTGAAGAGACCCTTTTAGTCTAGAACTCTAGACCAAGGCCTAAACTCCCTAACTAGGCTAGGGTAGGCTCGAGCCCCTCGATAGGGACGTATATGAGCTGTGATGATGATACCGATCCGTAAATATAAGTCACGCGCTAACACCTATATTGCGAGATTAGAAACATTTTTTTTGAAATGTTGTCAACACAACTCTGTCTTATCAGAGTTTAGAATTCGGCGGAACAATGTGTATATATGTCAATTTTATTTCTCATTTAAAGGTGCTAGCAATAGCGAGAGCGTACACGGCCGCCTTGGGGGGGAACTCGCTGACATGGTTCTACATAAAACAACTCATGCTTCAGGACAACGCGCACAACAACGCCACTTTAGATGACTTTAGCTATAAAAATGCTACTTAGCCACTAAACTTTCTCGGCCTTATCACAAAAAATTTTAAAATACTGTCTTAAGTTAGACACTGCTTTAACATGATGCTGTTTCATTTGTTTTCAAAGGAAAGATAGAGACAGCATCATGTTTAAACGGTGTTTATCTTAAGACAGTGTTTAAAATTTTTTTGTGGTAAGGCCGTCTGTGTCTCACAAATCGATCCGTACCATTTTAAATTAAGAGAGCAAATTCAACGAAAAGGCCAGATTTGTGGAAAGAAAATTCTTGGATTTTGCACCACGATAATGCGTCTTCGCACAAAGCCATCATTGTGAACAAGATTTTGACCAAAAACTCAACAAATACCATCGAGCAACCCCTTATTCACCAAATATGACTCCGGCGCACTTCTTTCTTTTTCTTAAAGTCAAATTACCTGTTTTCATTCCCGCGGGAAGGTAGATTTACAGTTTTTTCTTAGAACTTTTAAGGCGACACATCGTTCACGGTCACAGCTACTCTTACATATTTTTGCCGCCAAGTAACGACGATGCTTGGATCGACGTGTTCCTTCCGGTTTTAAGGATAACATGGTTAGAAGTTACGAAGTGGTTGACAACGTACATTGCTCAGGATCACTTACTATCAGGCAATCCTCATTTATATTTATTATTTAACCTTCAAGCAGTCGCGCGGAGTTCAATACATTTTCGCTGATAATAATAATAATTCACAGCGCATGCATATCTTGTCCTAAGTAGCTTGTCATGGTTTCACTACCTACCAAATAAACAGTTTACCCTTACTCCCCGCGCCCCCCTACTGCACGGAGCGCAATTGTTTTAGTCACGCACGGTGCAGGCGTCGAAACGACACCTAAGAAACCTAAGATGATGGTTATTTTAATTATTTGTTCTCATGAAGCCAACTGATTTTATAATTTGATTTTTTGTTATATTTTACAAGATATTTATAGCTAGTTACAGGCACCTAAGATGGTGTTTTGTTCCTAAACTGGGTTTTTTCCAAAGAAAAGTTATAATGTATTTTTTGATTTGATAAGTAGTTACTAGTTAGTTTTTACCAAAAGTTGTTTCTTTTTTTCGACAAATTAATGTCCAATAAAACGACTAGTATTCCTAATTATAGAAAATAAATAATATTGATTAATAATTGTTTTATTTCCCTGATATATCCGCATAGGTGTTATAGATTACGCGCGACCGCTACCGTTACAAATGACCGCGCGCCCGCTTAAGGGTTAAATTTGACTACGTTAGGAAGTTAATGTTAATGAGCGCCACTGCGCAACAGAGGTCCTCAAACACAGGACACTTGAGCCTTAGTCCCACTTATCTCTAAAAATTCGGAAGCATCCTTATCCCCCAATCTTAAAACAGTGTTCGCAGCCACCGAAGTATTACTTGGGAACAAAGAGGCAAAGGCGCCGGCCGGCTAATGAAGTCTGCTCCGTTTCCTCGCGAAATTAGCCGGGGTAGACCTCGAGATAGCGCCGCCGGTGTACAACTGAGTACCACAGATTATTAAAATAAACAAGATAAACCCGGGGAGGCTTGTTTGCGTTCCGTCGTCGTAACGTATCATGTCGCTGCGATGCTCGGGCTAAGCTTGCGTTCACGCCTGCGCTATTGCGATAAAGCTACTGAGTCATTGTGTGACATCAAAATTATTGCGTTTATTAACGCGTTAGGACGACGCGTAACAATGCAACAAGTCCTCGGTAGCATCATTGGTCATGGCGTCAACACAGTACTGAGACTCGACTCTCGACGACACAGAATCATAAAAAATGTACCATGTAGGTAGTAAAAATAAAGGTGATTTTCCTCTTTTTAGAGCATTTAAATGAAAGCTTGTTTTGAAAAATGTTTATTTATCTTTATTAGGGACATAAACAGTTATCATTACAAACATAGATTTCAACATCATTACAGTGCATAAACCAATGAAGTGTCCACAGACAACTAACACATTCAGTTGTGAGCAGGGTTTAACATTAAGGAAAAAAAAATATTTTACAAAAAATAAAAACCGACTTCAAAAACACTGAAAAGTTAAAAATAATATAAGAATAGGTATAGACACTTCTATATTGAAGTCGGTGCCAAACGATGAAATCCTAGAAAGTCTTAAAATTTGGCACTGACTTCAATATAGAAGTGTGATGTCTGTACCTATTCTTATATTATTTTTAACTTTTCAGTGTTTTTGAAGTCGGTTTTTATTTTTTGTAAAATATTTTTTATTTTTAACTTTTTAGTGAATGAAATCTTTTTTGTGAAAGAAACCCTAATTTAATACCAGCTCACCGAATATCCCGCGTATTAGCGTTTCCCTCGATTTTCATGGGATCCCATCATCAGATCCTGACTTTGGTGACATTGGGACCATCCTAGGAGTATACTCTATCGAATACAAATAGAATTTTGAAAATCGGTCCACAATTGGCGGAGTAATCGCGTAACATACACACAACACGTTGGAAACACCTTAAAATTTAAGGGTTTTCCTCGATTTTCATGGGATCCCATCATCAGATCCTGACTTTGGTGACCATGGGACCACCCTTGGAGTATACTCTATCGAACACAAAAAGAATTTTGAAAATCGGTCCACAACTGGCGGCGTAATCGAGTAACATACACACAAAAAAAAAACATACGCATCGAATTGAGAACCTCCTCCTTTTTTGAAGTCGGTTAAAAACAAGGAGACGACAAAACAAATGAAAATCTTACCACTAAACAAACAATTAAATTCCATTAACACAAAATAAAAATCAATGCAATAACAATAAACTAAGGATCCCTATGATTTATAACTAGATTCCTAAATTTATTTACACTTATATGAAAGTCTAAAATATCAATTTCCAGAAACCTTTTATTGTGCGACTGACAAGCATGAAATAAAAACACATTTTTGGCATACTTGATTCTGATGGCGTATGACAAAGAACACATCTTTACAGCGAGCGCTTAAGCGAGGACATCTTAACTGTATATTTTTCAATAGATACGGGGAATCTAATAGGTTATGGATCAGTTTGAGTAAGAATACTTGATCTCTTACAGCTCGACGATCCTCCAAAGACGAAATAACAGGGAAGGACAGCTGAGATCGACGACATCTATATTCCAAATATCTTTTAAATTTATTGTTCAAAGATTCGATGTTGTTAATATATAAGTGATATCGAGGGTTCCATACAACAGACCCATACTCGAGAATCGTTCTGAAATAAGAGTTATACAGCAGGATGAAGGTTGAGGGATATTTAAACTCTTTGCATATTCTCAGAACAAATCCCAACATTCGATAATTATGCTTTATTAACAATATAGTTGATATGCGAGTTGAAATTTAACTTACTGTCAACAATTACTAAGTATTAATTGTTTTTTACTTAAGCCGCCTAAAAGCATCTTTTGAGAGTAATACGTTTTTAAATTAACTTTGTTAAAGTCGCCCTAAGTCATTATTAAAATAATATTATTTCACTGGATATTTCACAAAAGGCAACACAATCTAAGAATATTAGTTTGAATTACAATTACTCAGTTTTCACAACCGTAATACTTGTAACGAACCAATTACATTTCAAGAAGAAAAACATCCCGAGCCTTAAATATTTTAAGATCTTTCTTCCAACTTTAATTAGAATTGGTACCAAAGAAAACCGTTAGGGAAAATTGTTAATTACTTTTTTCATGTTCATTTACTTCGGAGTTTGTTAGAGTCGGTGTAGAAATACCTATATTAAAAAAATATCTTGTCACAGTGTTTCTTCTCGAACTCCTCCGAAACGGCTTGACCGATTTTTATGATTTTTTTTTTGTGTATATTTATTTGGTAGGTCTGAGAATAGGTCGTAGGCTATTTTTATACACCTAGGCGATAAGGGTGGCCCTCTCCAGATTTGGTATCAAAAAATACTAAAAACCCAATTTTTTCACCCTTCTACCACCAACCCCCATTTTTAACAGCGATATTTCTGGCGAAACGAAGTTCGCGGACACAGCTAGTAAAGATATATTTCTTTCGCAAGTAAAACTTGATTGTTTACTATCCTATTATCGGTTCAGTAGTTTCGAAGCCTATTGAATACAAACAAACAATCAAATCTTTCCTCCTTATAATATTAGTATAGATATATCGAAGTACAAGATATACTAAGACGACAAAGAAAATTATATATAACTAGCTGCAATTCCTCTACGCTGGGTTTTCTACGGATTTATTCGTTTGTACTTAAGCCTACTACATAGAAATTGCTTGAATTTCTCAAAAAAAAATCCAGAAAATTGACAAAAAAAATTCACGAAGTTACCTACACTCTCCTCACTTTCAATCAACTCCCGTATCTTTTACACCCTGACATCTGTCAACACCAACACACAACTACCATTTACCGCTGATAGTAAGCGGCACTACAATTTGGCGCCCGAATATACAGCAGGTTTTGTGGCATTATATGGCCCATTATTCTGGTCAAATGCTCAGATAGTGTTGATCCATCTCGGTATGTATCTTTAATAATTTTCTTTTTTTTAACGTTGTGTGTTAGTTAAGCTAAAACTCAAAAACGGCTCGACCGATTCTTACGAAATGTTATGTGTATTTGAATAGGTCCAGGGAAGGTTTAAAAGTACAACTGGACCCAGTAGGTGGCGCTGGAATCGGACAGGAGAACGTCTGCCGGTCTCACTAGTTATAAGATAAATAAGAATTCTATGCAGGTTTGGTTCAGATAGGTATAAATAAAAAACAAATTTTAGTTACATTTGCAAAGGTGAATATATTTTAAGATTTTTTGTTCATAGTTTGAGTATATAACATAAATAATATTGTAAAATTAACTTCTCATATAGAATAGAGCGTAGTATATTTTTACAAAAATGGAGCAAAGACCAATTAGTTTTAATTTACTTAACAAAGATGAACTAGAATATGAGGTGAAAATCAGGGGTTCGAAACCAGCTGACACGGTGATGGCTCTGAGAGCACAGATCCGTACTCTCAATAAAGATCTGCCTTCTGATGAAATACTGACTTGTGATCTTGATGTCAATATTGAATTAAAAGTAATTCAAAAGAAATTAGAAGATCTTGAGAAACTTATCACAAGTACTTCAAGTAAGCTGTCATCACTTAAGATGTTAAATAGAATTCAAACTCTTGCACATCACTTATTCCACAGAATTGGTCGCTTGTCTTCATCGGAGTATGATGATAATCTTACTTCTTTAATTACTTCTCTGAATAATAAATTAGATAGCATTCTTGTAAAAATAGATAATATTTGTCATAATTTTAAAAGTAGCTTGGCACCTGAACAACCTATTGAGCACTCCACTGCAACTACACACAATACAGCTAATGATTGCTCCGTGCATAAACTGAATATACGCTTCAATGGCAAGACATGCATTAAAGCTTTCTTACAACGCCTCGAAGAGTTATGCTTGTCTCGTGGCCTTGCAGATTCAAAGCTTTTCTGTTCTGCGGCTGAACTTTTCACTGATGAAGCGCTATGCTGGTATCGAGGAGTAAAGTCAGACGTTCACAATTGGACTGAGCTGAAGACCTTGCTTCTCGATGAATATTTACCATCTGATTATGACCATAGGTTGATGCAGGAAATTAGAAGTCGTACTCAGGGCCCCGATGAAAGCATTGTGAATTATCTCAGCATTATGCAAAATTATTTTTCTCGATTATCAAAACCAATCTCTGATGATGATAAATTGAACATTATCATGTTTAATATAAGACCTTTTTATACTACTCAGCTTGCTCTAGCCCCAGTGGAATCTTGGACTGATCTAAAGAAAAAATGTAGGTTATTAGAAGGTGCAAAGGAGCGATCGGTGCATTTCAGTGAACCTCCTAGGGTCACCACTTCTTCTCTGGCTCCCGATTTGTGTTACAAAAATACTAGTGGTAACAGTGGTAGCAAGGCTCCACCAAAAGTCTCTTCAATTCAGCCAGTGAATAATACACAAAATAATCTTTTTTGTGTCCGCTGTCGGAAAAATGGCCACAGCCTGAGGTATTGCAAGGCGCCTTGGGTACTTATTTGTTATCGTTGTGGAGAAAAGGGCTTCAATGCAAATAATTGTCCAAGGTGCACTTCTTCAAAACCTTCAACCGCAGAGATTCCAAAAAACGCCAAGCAGTGAACCGATGGCATAAAACAGTATATTTTTATAATAAACATTGTAATTCTGAACAATCAAGGCAGAAATACAATAAATTCTATAATAATGTAAATAAAGCTAGTAACATACATATGCATAAAGGTAAGGTTACATCGGTTCACGCTACTACTAACGCCACCTATAATGATACCAGAGCTTATCTGAAGATTAATATTTTTGGCTTGGAATTCAGAGGATTACTAGATTCAGGATCACAGATCTCCATTGTGGGAGGGCAAGCATACAAATATTTTAAAGATTTCGCTACTTTACATAAGTCTGAGGACTTAGACTTTATAAAAACTGCAAATGGTTCTACTTCACGAGTAACTGGGTATTTATTTTTACCAGTATCGATAGAGAATAAAACTCGTGTTATTAAATTTTACGTCGTCCCTGGAGTTGCTACAGAGTTGTTATTTGGCTTAAATTTCTGGAAGGAATTTAATATTGCGCCAGATATTTTATCATTGTTAGAGGATAGCGGACATTTATATAAAAATAATAATCAGGTGTACACAGTTATGTCAGGCAGCCGTGCTTTACATGATTTTGAAACTTTATCTAAGCTTGAGCGTAGGCTGGTCAATGACGTCATAAAGCAATTTGATGACATTTCCGCAGAAAAGAAAGGCCTAGGTAGGACACACTTAGTGAGTCATAAAATTGATACCGGTGACCACCCACCTATTAAACAACGGTATTATGTAGTCTCACCCGCTAAACTGGCAGAATTAAATAAACACCTAGACCAAATGCTGAAGGATGATGTTGTGGAGCCTAGCGGAAGTGCATGGAACAACCCCGTTACTTTAGCGGTTAAATCAGATGGGTCATCACGTTTCTGCTTGGACAGCCGAAAACTTAACGCCATATCAAAGCATGACGCTTACCCTATGCCTTATATTAGCCATATTCTGGACCAGCTCAAAAATGCTAAGTACTTATCTTCTATTGACCTTAAGTCTTCATATTACCAAGTTCCTTTGGACTCTATTGAGTCCAGAGAGAAAACTGCTTTTACTATTCCCTGCAGAGGCTTGTTTCACTTTAAGGTCATGTGCTTTGGACTTACTGCAGCTCCAGCTACGCAGCAGCGGTTGATGGACCGCCTCTTTGGGCCCGAGTTTGACAATAAGGTGTTCGTATATGTTGATGATTTAATTTTACTTACTCCTGAAGGCCCAACGGCCTTCCAGGATCACCTCCAGCTCCTACGTAGGGTAAAGGAGAGACTTAAACTAGCCAACCTTACTGTCAACATGGGTAAATGCCAGTTCTTCAGGAGACAGCTGAAATTCTTGGGTCATGTGGTTGATGAATATGGTCTGCGCACGGATCCTGACAAAATTAAGGCTATAGTAGACTTTCCTATTCCCACCTGCAGGAAAGACGTCAAACGTTTCTTGGGTACTGCATCTTATTATAGGCGTTTCATAAAAAATTTTAGTCATAGAGCTGGTCCCCTTAATGCTCTTACTTCTACCCGTAAGAGCGCTCCCCCTTTCAAATGGACGACCGAGGCAGACGAGGCGTTCAACGACCTAAAACTCGCACTGTCTACTTCTCCGGTTCTGGTATGTCCTGACTTCTCGAAAGATTTTGCTGTCCACTGTGACGCTTCTGATTTCGGGTTAGGAGGTACCTTGACCCAGGTTGTAGATGGACAAGAACATCCTGTTGCGTACTGTAGCCGTTCACTAACACCCGCCGAACGTAACTATTCCGCTACAGAGCGAGAGGCATTGGCCGTGGTACATGTCGTTGAACACTTCCGCCCTTACCTTGAAGGTGGTCGACCATTTAAAATTATTACCGATCATGCTAGTCTAAAGTGGTTTTTAAACCTCAAGAATCCTACAGGACGACTAGCGCGTTGGGGGTGTAGATTGTCGCCTTATAATTTCATTATTGAGCATCGTAGTGGATCTCAAAACGTCGTACCGGATGCACTATCACGTTCTGTACCAGTGGCAGCCGTAGACGCATTTACATCCAGCGATGCTTGGTATAACCATATATTAAAACGTTGCACGGATAGGCCGCGCGCGTGTCCCAATTTTCAAATTATTGATGGTAGGCTTTTTAGATTTACAAAAAGCACTAACAAACTCTGTGGTGACTACCAGTGGAAAGAGGTTGTACCAAAGGAGCTTAGGGAGGATATTATTAAAAGTAACCATTCTGAACCAATTGCTGCGCACTTAGGCGTTGCAAAAACATATAAAAGATTAAAATTACGGTATTTTTGGCCCGGTATGCATAAAGATACCGAGGAATTTATTAAAAATTGTGCCACTTGCAACTCATATAAACATAGCTCACTAGCGCCACCTGGCTTTATGGGGGAACCCAAGGTCTGCTGTCGACCATTCCAGTGCATCAGCATTGATCTAGTTGGTCCACTGCCGATGTCTCGACAGCAAAACACCTTTTTACTAGTAGTTGTGTGTTGTTTTACAAAATATTGTTTATTATTTCCTTTACGGCGTGCAACGGGCAAAGTTATAGCGCAAAGGTTAGAAGACCATGTATTTCTGGTTCACGGAATACCACAGACTGTGATGTCTGATAATGGCTCGCAATTTATAAGTCATGAGGTTCAGGCATTATATGAAAAATACAATATTCCGCAAGTACATTTGGGTCCAGTATATTGTCCACAAGTTAATACGGTGGAACGTTATAACCGCACAATAATCACTGCAGTTTCCTCGTTTGTTGAGAACGATCATAGAACGTGGGATGTTAACATACATAAAATACAATTTGCCATGAACACCTCAGTAAATGAGTCTACTTCTTATACTCCTTTCATGCTAGTACACGGTAGGGAAGCTGTCACAGATGGTAGTATTTACCGTGATTTTGAAGATCTCCAAGAGTTGGTTGTGGTACCACGCGATACTCATGCGTCTAATATTGGCCACCTCGGTGACATTTTCATCAAAGTCCGAGAGTCATTGCGTAAGGCCCATGAAAGGAATATAAAATACTATAACAACAAACGCAGAGATATATCATTTAATGTCGGTGATTTTGTGTGGAAGCGTACGTATAAGCAGAGTTCTGCTAATAAATATTTTACTGCTAAACTTGCCCCTAAATATGAACGTTGTAAAATTATACGTAAGCTTTCTCGCCTCGTCTATGAGCTCGAAGACGAGAACGGAAAATACATAGGAAAGTGGCACATAAAAGATTTTAAAAATTTAGATACTTCGAGTGACTAAATTACATACCTAATAACATAACACCTACTTAATTTTAATTTCTAGGCTCTTATGAAAATAGCGATATTTGTATCAGCTTTTAAACTATTTAAGCACCGCGGGTGCGGCGGTCACAGAATACCCACCCCGCCATTCTTCCTGGCGTCTCGTAGAACCCGAGTGTAGGATAACGCGCCATATAACATCTGGCGGCGTTTTTGCATGTGTCTGTCCCTGTCGTTTTTTATTGATTTGCCTTGATACTTAAGTTTCCATATACCTAACATCTTCAAAATTAATATTACCATTACATAAGTACATAAAGATCTAAAACACAAATATTATACGTGTCTTAGTTCATACCATTATAAATATATTATTACTACCATTATATAAAATGGATATTACTTCTTTAGTATCTGATACCAGAATTAAGGAACAAGTATGTACTTATTATAACTGTTATGTGGTTAGATAGATGCATTTAGCACAAGATCACAAATATAAACGTGTCTTGTTCATTATTTTTATATGTATTCTACTCTAATCAACAAAAATAATTTTGAATTCCTCACAGGAGCGGTTTGCAACTCTAGAAATAAGCCTTTGCTATATTCTTATAATGGAGGAAGTTACATCTAGCTGGAAACGTAGGAAAATCAATATCGACGATCAGGGGCAACGACACCATGCAACTCATTTTTTTTATTATTTCCTTTTTATTGTTTTTTTTTTCTACTTATTATTTGACGATTAGAGTCAAAATGTCTGTAATAACGACATCTACCGGTGGTTGTTGACATTACTTGCTATACACTGTTAGTGTCAAGATATACTTATTTAACAACGCCATCTCGGCGTCAGTCCTGACACTACAGTTTTTTTTTATTACTTTCTTATATTTGATGGGCATAGGATATAATGCTTTTTGCCTATTTATCACAGCCATATAGGTGCTAGCAGAAGTGGTTTCGCTAGATTTTGCCACCTTATTGGTGAATATTTTTTTTACAACCATGTAGGTGCTAGCAGCAGTAGTTTCGCGCTAGATTTTGTCACCTTATTGGTGAATGTGGTTTTTTATTACAATCTTTAACATACCATATTAATGGATTTACGTAGATTTAAGGTACATGCAGGTTAAATATTCTTTATTTACACACGTTTATATTTAAAGCTTTATTTTTTATCTTATACAAATAAATAAACTTATATAAAAAAAAAAAAACGTTAGGCGTAATTGGGTAAAGAGTTTATCACGAATGAATAGTTTTTAAGTACCTAATTGATTCTAATTATGATAATTTTGTTTGGTTGGTTAGGAGGTTTTGAGGCTGACGAGGCGTCAGACGAATTCCCTACGTGAATTCTATCGTGGTTGGGGGGATACTGTAACACCGTTTTTTCTTAAAATTTCATAAAACACTAATTTTGCAAAAACACTTTGGTTTCACTGTAGTTTTAACACAAATTTCACAACTAAAATCACAATTACAATAACTTTGTCAATTAATTTCACAATATCAATGTCAAGTGTCAACGTCAACGTCGTTTCACGTCACGTCAGTGACATTTGCAATTATCTTTGGTCATTATTCACTTTTTGCATAAACAAAATAAATCTCGCGTTTATCCTGGCCTTATTTACAAAGATAGTTTTTTTTCGCCCAAAATCCCGTGCTTCCATTTAGGTGGGTTGATTTTCTCAAAATTCGGAATTTGACATTTAGACCGTTTGTTTTGATCATTTCTATAGACATATTTTAATAAAATACACTTAAACTTATAGATCATATAATTATAGTTTCGTCGAATAGAATTTGGAAAGCATTCACAATTTGTTTATGATTAATTTTTCATTACGTTTTGTTTTTCAACCAAACTTATAACTTTAGCTGGAAATACTTATTGCATATTGTAGAATTTCGAAAGATCCGTATGTTGACTTGACACATCTTGAAGCAAGTTAAGAGTCTTACGAGTGTTATGAAATGAATTTGGTTTTAGGAGAGGTTCCGTCGCCAATACGGCGCTTAACATTCAGCAAACGGACCTCGGCTCCGTCGCTTCCACATAAACGCAAATCTGCGCGCAAGTGGAGCGTTGGTTTAGTCTATCGTCTAGGTTATGATTAGTCTGTGAGACATCGATGGAAGTAATTTGTTATTGATTTGAAGATCATAAAGTTTTTATATATTTAGTTCTGCGAAGAAAATAAATGGGTATTTCTCTCGTTTTCCGTGTGAATTTAATTTGAAAAGTACATTAAGACTTCATAAGTCAAGTCAGTTATTTTTGTTTTCAGCTTGAAGAGTAAAAGCTCAATCATATTTTTAATCGCCGGCGCGCGATTCATTAAATTAATAGAAAGAAATAAATTTTATCAATAGATAATACTCCGCCCACACTAAGGTATCTAATTAGCTTATTATATTTCATGATTTAAAACAGATTTTGTTAATTTTATTTTTATTAGTGGGTATATTGATTATTAAATCAAACATATCACATTTCCAAAATTCGCCTTTTTCATCCCCTATTTCATTAAAAAAACCTGATAGTAAGCGGCATTTTAGTGGGATTAATGCATATATTGAGTAACACTGGTGAATTTCATGTTAAATTCTAGATTTTCACTATATTGAGTTTTACATCATACTTTGGCAAATAACTCACAAATTAAGCTGTTTTCTTTTTATTAATAGCAGTAATTATACACGAAATAGGTGCTCTCCCCTCCATATGTCTTTTTTATTAACTAACCAATAAGAAACTTTGACAATTCATTGAAAATTATGTTTGGAATTAACTTGCAATGTTTATTACCTGAAATTCAGATGTATTGACTGGGATTCCTTCAGAACTCAGTGTTAGACCCACTGACCTCAAGATCATAGGCATATTTAATTATATTTTTAACCTAACACTGTGCTATGAATCTCCAGGGCAGTTCCCGGAGGCCGTAGGGCTCCGCTGCTTGACTTTAGAGCCAGATGAACTAACCTATTATCAAGGAGGAATTCTGTGGAGCTAAATATATTAATATAAAACAGGAATATTATATCTCTGACCCGTGATTGCAAGACTGAGCATAGAAGGTATGATCCACTAACAACCGCTCCGGGGAAGGCTACTAATTTAAAAAAAAAAAGGAAACCTATAACTATTTGTTCGTGTATTTTGTTGCCCCTCATTTTGTAGTTTTGTACCCAATTTGTACCTGATTTTTACCTGCCGAGATTGATCAAACAAACCTGAACCATCCTGCCCTTCGCTTGTATTAATTAAACATTTAGTTAAGTGCTTTGCATTGAGGGATTTTGTTAACTTCAGTAACATTATGCATAAGTGAATTACAACCATGTACCTACCAGAATAAAGCTTTTCATTTTGTATCGGACTAAAGGAATAAGTTTGTTTTTTTTCTTTAACTTTAAGATTTCCCTATATTTCTACAATTTAGCAAAAAAAAGCACGATAGACTAAACCAACGCTCCACTTGCGCGCAGATTTGCGTTTATGTGGAAGCGACGGAGCCGAGGTCCGTTTGCTGAATGTTAAGCGCCGTATTGGCGACGGAACCTCTCCTAAAACCAAATTCATTTCATAACACTCGTAAGACTCTTAACTTGCTTCAAGATGTGTCAAGTCAACATACGGATCTTTCGAAATTCTACAATATGCAATAAGTATTTCCAGCTAAAGTTATAAGTTTGGTTGAAAAACAAAACGTAATGAAAAATTAATCATAAACAAATTGTGAATGCTTTCCAAATTCTATTCGACGAAACTATAATTATATGATCTATAAGTTTAAGTGTATTTTATTAAAATATGTCTATAGAAATGATCAAAACAAACGGTCTAAATGTCAAATTCCGAATTTTGAGAAAATCAACCCACCTAAATGGAAGCACGGGATTTTGGGCGAAAAAAAACTATCTTTGTAAATAAGGCCAGGATAAACGCGAGATTTATTTTGTTTATGCAAAAAGTGAATAATGACCAAAGATAATTGCAAATGTCACTGACGTGACGTGAAACGACGTTGACGTTGACACTTGACATTGATATTGTGAAATTAATTGACAAAGTTATTGTAATTGTGATTTTAGTTGTGAAATTTGTGTTAAAACTACAGTGAAACCAAAGTGTTTTTGCAAAATTAGTGTTTTATGAAATTTTAAGAAAAAACGGTGTTACATAGTGCACGATCGGTCGGGGCTAATAGCACATAAAACCTATTCGCCTGTAACCTGTTTCGTTTTTGCTGTAGTGTTTCGTCGGACCTGATGGGTAGGGATCTCTCCTTAAGCGAGGAGAAATTGTCCTACCACACCCACCACGCTAGCCAGACATTTTGATGAGTTTGTCTCGAGATTCCATATCTTCGCAGAATCGTAATCGCTGTAAACTCCAGTCTTCCATCCACAGAAAGAATGGGAGTGGCGGCGATTCACGTAATGCATACCCACCACCGGAAATCCAATAAAAGCAATTAAATCTGTAGATGATTATAAAACTAATGCTAATATTGCCAACGTCGAAAAAAGACGTAGCGTAGCGGCAGAATTAATGTTTGCGCTTTTAACAAACATTCGGCGTGTAAGGGTACTTCTAATTCAAGCCCCGTTCGGAGAGCCATTACGACGGGTGTTAACTGCCACCAAATTACATTCCGCCAGCCTCGTAGCACAACGGATGTCTATCGTCGATGGCAACATGAAATTCGGACAAACAAATTGCATAATTGCAAAACCGTCCTCAACTGAAGCAGTTGTATAAGTCAATAAAAATATGTAGGTAAAATTGTCTAAAAATTAAGTACTCCCCAATTGACCGGGTATTTTATTAAATAAAACTTTAATAAAATATCCAGTCGATAGAGACTTGTTCTATTATTTTGCATTATTGTTTACCTAATGATAATATTATTTGTACAATAGCTACTTTATTATGCTTACTTATAATTTTGCACTGATATTACAATAAATACTGGAATCATAGTTATTTTATTTTATTTTCAGTATAACATCTTGAATATATGTTTATAGTTATACGATTTCTATAATTTTTCCCTATATTATACGCGGATATCCTATTCCATGTACTTCTTGCATTACTTGTATTTTAGACTTTGTATTTGTATCCGAAATCTTTCTAACTAGAACCGAAATCCGAAATTCACTGTCATGAAAAGATTAATGAACTTATCACCTATTTTCTGGACGTATATTGTCCATGCCTTTGCTTGTTCTGGTATTCACTTATTCTCTTACTATAGTGTCTGTATTCTGTACATTTTTCAATTAACATATTATTATATTTGAATTAGCTCAACCCTAGAAGCTTGAGTTTTATACTAACTCCTAAGCTTATCGCATTAGTGCCAGCGGCCGATTTCACCAAGTTTTACATTCATAATTACCATAACTTAATACGTAACAATGGGTTGCTTCGCTGTTTAATATACAATTTACCTCCTACGTTTATTTGATGCTTAAGACGCAATGCACAAAATTAAAATCGTAATAAATATCATGAAGACATTTTGGTGTAATCGAGTCTTAATTGTATGCGTTAGATCAGAGCGAAAACTCTCAAAAAATATTAATAATAGATAGAGATTGAAAAAACTTTATTCAAATCACACTAGCATTTCGTAGGAGGAGAGGAGTAGCGAATTATTCAATATTTTCCGTAACGTCTCATAAATTTATTCCGAAATAAGCACTCATTATAATTTATCGCTATTGACATAATATTCGGATCATTTCCTGGTTTATTCACGACATCGTATTTTATTATTTTGACATTTCTCATATTCTTCGGCGTACATAAAATAAAACACAGAGAAAGCAACAAATAACAACTTTAGATTCAACGTGGCTAGATGAAAAATGTACTTTTCTGTATTTTCATTACATTTCATTGTGATAAGGAAAATGAAACTCATCATTTATTTTATATGACTTAGCCGATATCTTATTACGTCCTTTGTTTGTAGTATTGAAACTATTAAAAAAACGGGCAACTTTCTTACTTATGGCAGCTTGGCACGATGGTCTCAGGTCCGGCTGATTTTCTAAGATAACGTACCTGAAAATAAAATATACAAAGGTTAGCTTTTATATTAGTTATGAACAACATAGCCAGGCGGGCTCCGGAGCCTTGCTACTAAAGAAACAAGCATAAAATGATCTGACCCGGTGGGGGATCTAACCCCGGACCTCCAGATAAATATGGGTGGACTCGGCCACAAGATCACAGGTAAGTATAAAAGTTTATAAATACATACTCGTGATCTTAGATACATTATCTATTCTCTAGTGACCTTAAAATACATAAGTCTAAACTAGTGACATAATAAAATAAAAAAAAAATAAAAAAGCCTTTTATTCCATGCATATTAACAGTTAACGTTGTGGTTGTGTTTGAGTTTAAATATTAATTATTTATATTTTAAATAAATATTAAATCTATTAATTATATTTGCTATACAAGTTTTTTTATAATTACCAACAAAATTTTGCGTGCCTTTTCAGACAAGCAAACTGAACAACTTTCACTATGGGACCAACTTTCAAATCGCAAAAAAAATCTACTGTTCCATACAAATGTTCAGCAATCACAGAACCTAGATGTATGGAACAGCAAATTTTTTTTGCGATTTAAAAGTTGGTCTCAAAGTGAAAGTTGTTGAGTTTGCTTGTCTGAACAAGCACACAAAATTTTTTTGCTAATTAATAAATAACCTTGTATACATTTAATTTAAAGTACATATTTTAATTTGTACAATTCACTAGAAATTTTAAAATTAGATTATTAAGAAATTAGATTTTTTAAAATTGAAAAATAAAAAATTAATTCTTTATAAGTACCATAAAAAATTTATAAGTATTTGATTTTTTTTTAAACTATTTACAAATATATTCATTAGCATGGACCCCTCTCAGGTGAAGGCCTCCTCCAAGGATTTCCATTTACCTTTGTATTTTGCTATTTTCCCCCCCACTTCTCTTCAGCGCCCAAAATTGGCGCTACCGCGATTGTTTTTGAGAAGGTTATTGGTCAGCTTCCGCAACAGCACGTTTCGCGCGCTGTCGTTGATGCGACATCAGGATTGACCTTGGCTGACCCTTCCTTCCACCGAACCGGTCCGATTCACTTATTGCTCGGTGCCGATGTTCTAGGCCGCGTGTATTGTGAGAAGAGGAGAGAGTTACAGACGGGTGGGCTGGTAGCCTTATCTACATCGCTTGGGTTTGCAGTGATGGGACCAGTTAGGCATAACCCACCATCTCCATCGGTGGACAGTTACATAACTGTTAGCTCCACCTTATCGGATGTCCTTCAACGGTTTTGGGAGGTGGAAGAGCCACCTACCGTGAAGCGAGTGAACCCCTTGGAAGAGGAGTGTGAGTTGTTTTACCAGAACAATACAGGTCGCCTTCACTCGGGACGGCTGATCACTCGTTTGCCCTTTTTGTCAGTTCGCCCCTCACTTGGCAGCTCCCGGCCGTTGCCCGAGAAGCGGCTGCTGTCCATGGAGCGTGGTATGAGTAGGAACTCCGACTTCAAACGGAAGTATGTCGACTTCATGCGAGAATATGAGCAACTGGAGCACATGTCGGTCTCGCGACTGGACTGGCGAAACGAGGAACATAATTTTCTTCCTCACCACGCGGTTTTGAAACCTTCCACCGGGAAGATACGCGTTTTTTTGATGGGTCAGCTCCTACGTCTACCGGAGTTTCGCTGAATCAATGTCTGCATGCTGGACCGAAGTTGCACCACGAGGTGGGTGATGTATTGACCAACTTCCGTCGCCATGCCGTCGTCTTTGTGACCTATATCCGGATGATGTTTCGGCAGACTGTGATTCACCCGGATGATAGACGATATCAGCTCATATTATGGAGGGAGGATCCCAGAGATCCCATGCTAGTCTACGAGCTGAACACCAATACATACGGTTTGCGTTCGAGTCCCTTTGTGGCAATTCGCTCACTTGTGGAACTCGCTGAACGTGAGCGGTTACGATACCCACGCGCATCCTTGGTTCTCAAGGAGGATGCATTTGTGGATGATATTTGTACGCTCCTCTAGTGTCGAGGAAGCCTTGATTTTGCGAGATGAACTAATTGCTCTTCTCGGGGCTGGTGGTTATGAATTGAGGAAGTGGATGTCCAACTCACCTCAGCTTTTGTGTGACTTGCCAGACGACCACCAGCAGGAGCCTCATATCTTTGAGAATGCCAACACTCCAGATTTACTGTCTGTTTTGGGAGTGCAATACAGACCTGTCCAGGACACGTTCACCTATCGATTGGAGCTGCCAAGCCCCAAGGTCTGAACGAAACGGTCGGTTTTGTCTACAGTAGCTCGTACCTTTGACTCAAATGGCTGGATTAGTCCCGTAGTGTTTTGGATGAAGTGCTTCCTACAGGAACTTTGGTCAGCCGAAGTGTCGTGGGATGAGCCCCTCTCGGGCCGTTTGCTGCAAGATTGGGAGTCCTTCATGTCATATACTGCCTAAGGGACGGTTTACAGCCAGCCTTCGTGGCTTTTGTGACGCGTCTGAGAGTGGATACGCAGCCGTCATATATATCCGGACGGTCGATGATAAATATACTTGCTAATTGCTAAGAGTAAGGTTGCTCCACTTCGGACTGGACTAACGATTGCGAAGTTAGAATTGTCTGGAGCTACTCTTCTGGTTTCACCCTGGGACGTAGTGTGGACTTTGAGTCGCTCTTTGCTTGGTCCGACAGTCAGGTTGTCCTGGGTTGGATTAAGATCTCCATCCACTCCCTGGAGGTATTTGTGGCCAATCGGGTATCCCAAATACAGGCCTCGAAGGCCCCGTTGATTTGGCGCCACATGCCAGGTGAAATAAACCCTGGTGACTGTGCATCACGTGGCAGCGAAGCCCCTCAGCTTATTGACCACACTCTGTGGTGGGGCCCCGAATGGTTGTTACAGCCGTCTTGGCCTTCCACACCAGCTGTGGTGAAGGCACCAAATCCGGGCTTGCGTGTTCACGCTGTCGAGACTATGACGGCTCCAGAGCGGGAATTGTTATTAGACCGCTACAGTTCTCTGGACAAGTTGCTCGGCGTGACCGCTTGGATAAGAAGATTTATTCGAAATTGTCGCCGGCCTCAGGACAAAGATTTGTGTCCGGTCCTCTCTCCGCAGGAGCGCCAAGATACTCTTTTGCATTGGGTGCGTATGACCCAGTCTAGAGTGTTTGAACCGGAACTTAAGATTTTCCGTACCGGGACATCCAAATTAAAGGGACCCTTGGTGCGTTTGACTCCCTTTCTGGATGATAAGGGATTGTTGCGTGTAGGAGGCCGATTGAGGCACGCTAACTTGCCTTATAGACCACGTCATCCCCTGTTGCTCCCCAAGGACGGACCATTGGTGCGATTGTTGATCATTGATCGCCATGTGAAGAATGCTCATGCCGGATGTAATGCATTGACCGCGCTCCTCCAACGGGAGTTTTGGATTTTGTCAGCGCGAAGAATAATCCGATCTGTTATCTTTCGATGTCTGCCCTGCTATCGTTTACACCCCGAGACGATGCAGCCCCAAATGGGTGATTTGCCTGCTGATGGTGTGAACGAATCGATGACCTTCTTAGGAGTTGGAACTGATTTCGCGGGACCATTCACTATAAAAACGTCGTGACTCCGTAATGCTAAGACTGAAAAGGCTTACTTGTGTGTGTTTGTTTGTCTGGCCACTAAAGCCGTTCATTTGGAGGTGGTGAGTGCACTCACCATGGACGCTTTCTTAGCAGCGTTAGGCAGATTTGTCTCCCGCCGGGGACTGCCTTCTCTAATTCGGTCTGATTGTGGGACGAACTTCAAGGGCACTGATAGACATATAAGAGAAGTTTGTGTATTTTTAGATAAAAATAATATTGAGATCGGATCCACACTCTCCCGTAGGGGGGTAACATGGCGATACTCCCCGCCGTCTTGCCCTCACTGGGGAGGGATTTTTGAATCTGTTTTAAAGGCCGCCAAGACTCACCTTCGCCGCGTTATTGGGGAGACTATTCTCACATTCGAGGAACTCGCGACGGTGTTTCATAAGATTGAGGCGGTTCTCAACTCGCGTCCGTTATGTCCGTTGTCTACCGACGCGAACGATTTGCAGGCCCTCACGCCGGGCCATTTCTTGATAGGCAGACCACTTAACGCCCTGCCCGAGTATCATTATAGAGATATCAATCCAGGACGCCTTTCGCGGTTTGAGTTGCTCCAGCAGCTTACCCAGAACTTCTGGCGCCGCTGGCACCTTGAATACTTACACATTTTGCAACAGCGCGTTAAGTGGTCAGATAAGATAAACCCACCGAGGGTTGGAGACCTCGTGTTAGTGAAGGACCCAAACCTGCCACCGCTACGTTGGCGTCGCGGACGCATTGTCCAACTTACTCTAGGGTCTGATGGTGTGCCCAGGTTCGCCGAGGTCCTAGTTGGGGATTGGTTTTGAAGCGCGCGGTCGCTACTCTTTCTCGCCTCTCCTTAGACTGATTTGGCGGACAGTCCGGGACTGTCCGGAGCGGGGGGATGTTTACGCTCGAGGAAGAGCGAGTGGCAACACTGCATATAGTCTGTGCAGGTGAGAGCCTGTGGGGGCCGGCCGCATGTGCCATGTCAGTCGAGTCGAATGTAATGACATTGAGAGAGGTTACCGGGCGGCGCGTTTCGAGAAAATATATAATTGAACTAGTTTTGCGCGGCGCACCAAATAATGTTGGTTGCGAACGTCCGCTTGTGAGAGTGTGCCAAAGTTTATTGTCCGCTAAGGAAGTGAGTGGCGGCGGCCTAATAGGCCTATGTAGTGATCCGGTGGTTCGGTGGATTGACAGCAGCCCTTCAGGAGTCGCGACTTCCTTCGGCCTAGCTCAGGAAGTCCACCGGCTACTTACGGAGACCGGACCGGATTAGGGGTAAGTATTACTACCACTTGTATTCGGTTTTAAATTCAGCATAAAACAATCGGCGAATCGCCGACGTGGTGGCGTCTACTTTAGGCGCCATCATCTTTTGGTAGCAGAGCGTGGTTGTGTTAGATGTGATTGATTGATTAGTATTTGACAACAATAATAAGAACAATTAATATTGTAATCTTGTTGGTTGACCAAACGGGCAATACATATTAATTGGTTTTGATTGCTGATTTTAAACCGACTACAATCTCATTTTTGGACCGATCTCCCTAACTAGTTGTCATTGTCATTGTATATGATTGGGGTTAAATGCCTTTTGTTGTTCTAGTTAAGTTCTAGCATTTACCTATATTTGATTTTGGTTTGTTTTTTCATATCTTTGTTTTGCCCTTGAATGTTTTGTTTGTTAAGTTGTAAACTTATACTTGAATTTAACTTGTTTAAAAAATTTTGCTGCTAAATGACGTTGCTGTTGTTGTAATACACTATTTTGCTGTGTTAAGTTTTAGCATTTACATTTGATTTTGTTTTGTTTGCCTTTGAATATTATGTTTGTTAAGTTATTGACTTAATACTTGAATTTAATTTGTTTGAAAAATTCTGTTGTTAAATGCCTTTGTTGTTCTAGTTAAGTTCTAGCATTTACACTTGATTTTGGTTTGTTTATATATTTTGTTCTGCCTTTGAAGTTCCTCCCGATCTGTTTTGTTGTCTGCGGTTGTCGGTCTGTTTGTCTGTGTATTATTATAGTGTATCTTAATTTTGGTGCAAAATGGTCCCGCCAGTCAGCCCGCTTAGTGGTGCCCGCGCGGGTGCACAAAAGATCCTGAGATGCCATACATTGCGTAACATGAATAAAAATAAAATATGAAAACCCCTTTTTTTGGCTTTAAAAGCTTATCCGGGAAAAATAAACATTGGTAAACAAATATTAACATTGGTCTGAACTCACTGTTAAAAGAAAAGGGACACTGTCCTTTATACCCGGTATAATTATTAAAAGTGATAATCACCCACATGGTGTTCTTTTATTGTCAAAAAATAATGAGTAGTACCAGGGGTAAAACAAATCTCCCGTGATACTACCAGACACGTGAGTAGTACCACGGGCAAAAAAAATTACCCGTGGTACTACCAGTAATACCAACGGTAGTACCACGGGTAAGCACTGGTATTTTTATATTCAACATACTACGTTCCATCCTTTTTTGACACGCACTGATTTTGTTTTTAATTTTCTTCGTAAATTTCCACGTTTGGCAGCCGTATGTTGCAAGACAGAGCAAGATGCACGAGTCCAAAGCTTTCTTCTTTAAATTAATTGGCATATTGCTTTTAAAGACTTCTTTTAGACTCCAATATTTGTTCCACGCGAATTTAATGCTACGCTCCTTTTCTCCTTTTCATTACTATTGTTTTTGAAACTTATTTGTTTGCCAAGATAAATATACTGGTCTACGTACTCTAGTGGCTCTCCACCTATACTGATACACTTCTTGATACTATTTGCTAGTGACATAAACATCGCTTATTTTTCTTGGATAGCAAACCAAATTATTTCAATCAATTATTTTAACCAGATTATTTTAAACTTTCCTTGGTAGCAAACCGCTTATTTTGTGTTGGCTTACAAGCCAACACAAAGCCCAGCTTGCACGTTATGAAGAACCAACTCAGAAGGAACAAGAAATGTAGGCAAGCACAAGCCCCGCAGAAAGTTTTAACAAGCGAACAGTAAATTGTATATATAAAGCGGATCCCAAATGAGCTCTATTCCGGTAAATGGAACGTAATTCATTCGGAATTAGCTCCTACGCCAATTAGCGACTTGCCCGGGTTACCTCTGTATGTTGACTAAGCGGGAGTTAAACAGCTACTCCCATACCAAGGCTCGGAAGTCGGTACCGGTTTAAAAGGTTTTTATTAAGGTGTTTTTGTTTGGAAAGTCGCTCATTTGATGAGGGATGATAGGGAAAAGGGAATCCCTCTTTAGCCTCAGTGACGATATAGTACATTACTGCCTCGGCCGCCAAGTGCAGCATTGCCGGGCAATCGTGAGTATGCGGACCGAGGCAGAGCCGAAGTACGCATCACAGAGTCCGTCAATGCTCAGTTGTAGCCACGGCTTGTATAGTGCTTTTCTCAATCATGACAAAACAATAATATAATACGATAATGTTTTACTAATCTCAAACTCAAAAAGCTTTATTCGATATAATACTTACCCTGTAACTGTTTAGACCTTTACATGTACAGTACAATGTGTCCCAAAAAATAGTGTCAAGCGGAAGTCCAGCCAGAGATAGAGCACCTCTTGGGCTATCCGAATCACCCCCATGTATGTTCCGCGACTTTTTGTAGTTTTCGAGTTATGAATTTATTACTGAACTTTTTAGAATTTTCGAACCTGAACAACTTAAAAAATTTGAAAGAAAAAAGTAGAAGACTTTTTTGAAATATTGTTTTTGCAACTGAATCTCTATCAGTTATACTTTTATGCTTAAAATAATCAGCATTGTACCTTTCATGAAAGTTGTGAAAATGTTAGTACAAAGTTAAAAATTCACTTTTGGTAAATAAACAACTTTAAATTAAAAATCCTAACAGGTGATTTCATGGTTGCTAATTAGGTGCGGCTTTTATCGCAGGAATCACCCTTTATGGGGGAGAAAAGGGGGGTGGAAGTTTGTATGGGGAATCAATAACCGCTGAACCGATTTAGATGAAATTTAGTATGGAGATAGATTGAGTTGTGGGGATAAAGAATAGTTTTCATCCCCGAAATCATAGTGTGGGGAGGGGGAATTTGTAAAGGGAATCAAATAAAAAGGATTTCCACGCGGACGAAACCGCGGGCAAAAGCTAGTAATAAATAAAAAAATAAACCTACTTGAGTAGGTATTGTTAGTTGCGTAACGGAATCCGGTCTGTTGGTCATGTTTATTTCATTCACCCTGATTGATATCGATCATCTGTCTTGCGGCAAGCGGGGAGGCAGCACGCATTAATGGATGAGATGCTTTTACAAATGCCCAGCCCCCCAACCATGATCGCTCAAGACAATATTGAAACCGCGCTGAGAGCGGGACGGCGCTATACACAGCAAGAGCGGTGTCTCTGTTTTCATTATTGTTTTGACCTTGCTATAAGCGATCGTGGTAAGGACCCGGGACTGACGGCCGTGTCCCCTGCTTCCGCTACATTTCACTGATAAACTGGCTTTGACTAGCCTCGACTGAGCGATTGGAAACTCGCAATAAAAATGTGTAATTACCGCTTTTTTGTAGTGAAAAGGTGCCTTATTTTTTAGGGTTCCGTACCTCAAAAGAGAGAAGTTTCCATATTGTAAACGAAGCAACGCTCGCCATGGATGTAACCTTATTTTTTCGGGGGGAAATGCGTGACCGCACCGTACCCGCCGTTGGCTAGACGGCGGACGTGTGTGGGGCTCTCCCGGCAGAGTACCAGGCCTACCCACTAAAACATCCCGATGTTCTCTCTGCACGATGTTCTCTCTGTAAATTTCTTTTACATCTCTCATGTGCGGTAAGTAGGTCCTTATTACCCCCAAATGGGGCTTGTAGGTGACCAATTAGCGCTCTAGGGTAATAATGTAGCTTGGAAAGCCCTAGGGCGGTAAGTAATAAAAAAAACACTTCACTATTTCAAAAAGTTCGCGTACTATCGCGCGCAGTTCCGCCTGATCACCGCTACGCTCATTTTCGTTTGCACTAGCGCTCTCTAGCCCCACCCCGTCGACCTCGAATAGACATGGAATAATGAAATAAAAGACTCTTCTTCGGCCTGCCGCCGAGCCGCCGAGGAACCCCCCTACGCCGATTAGAGAGAGAAAGAGTATTTCTTTTCTAATAGGCCAAAACTTAAGGGGGCGTAGCCCGGCGCTTCCGCACGATTCAAGCGAATAAATTTTTAAATGGTCAGGCGGAAGTGCTCGCGATAGTACATCTAACCATCATACTGGCAATAAATTACTTACAGCCTCAGGGCTTTTCTAGCTACATTATTACCCTAGAGCGCTAATTGGTCACCTACAAGCCCCTTTTGGTGGTAATAATAGCTCGGGTGTAAGCACCAATTGCACCCTCGAAATATAGGCTGCGCTCGTGCGCCTAATTATCTCGGGCTGCAATTGATGCCTTACAGCCCTTAGCTACTAATCTCCTATTACCTACCCACATTTGTTTTGTTATATAATTGAATGGATTATGTAATGTAAGTTCGTAATTGGCTTCTTATCTGTTTATTAAATAATGTAATTATTATGTATAGATTGTATGCTGTGAACTTATTGTTGAATAAATAAATAAAAAGACGTGAACACGGTATGTTGGAAACGCGGGTTCAAATCCCGCCCGAGACGAAATTCTTTTCTTTATGGATTATTTCATCATTTTTTAATTGTATTACAAGCTTAATCCGAAAAGTGTAGTTTTATTTTTATTTAGGTAATAAAATAAAAGACAGTATCATGAAATTTAACAAGCAGCAAGGTCTTATAGCACATGTTCAAAAAAACTACAAACATAAATATAGTTAGGAACTTATATACTTAGATATATACATAGTTAGGAACTTATACACTTAGATATATACATAGTTAGGAACTTATACACTTAGATATATACATAGTTAGGAACTTATACACTTAGATAAGTTGTACGGAACCCTTAGTACGCGAGTACAACTCGCACTTGGCCAGTTTTTTCATTTTCAGTGGAAATAACAAATTTTCCAGAGGTAAGAAGTACCAATGTCATCAGTTCATCACGCTTCGTGAGTCCATTGTGATAAACAATCACAACTACATATTATCAATCAAAGTATTGATATTAAGTAAGCCAAAAAATATTGAACATAGCTTACTATTTTATTTATTTATCAATTCTTTATGTACCTAAGTATAATTTGTACAATGGCGGACTTCTCTACCAGTCAACATTCAGATGGTGCGGAGAGCGAATGTGGTAAATGTACCCATAAAACAAAAATAATGAGGGAACCTACAAACTTTTCTTAAAATCCTAAAGACATAAAAATATAAATAAATAAATAAACTAACACATATTATAAGACACCAAACATACAAGTTGCAACACTAATAAGGCCAACAAATAAGCGACGTTACAAAATACAATTCTGATACACAATATTTGCGTAGTTTATTTTTGAAACTTAACCTGCTAGTCCAGGGCAGTGTTACCCAAACATTACGAGTATTCTGTCATGACCCGGTAATTTTATTACGAGTATTCTGTCATGACCCGGTAATTTTCACAATGCTACTTCATAACCCACTCAATAGTTAAAGTTGTACCCCCTCGCTTACTTTAAGTTATATTTCGACATACCTATGTATTAAGTACAATTAAAAAATGTTTTTACCAGTTTTTTAACTTATATTTCAGTATTTGATATTATATCGATTATTATCGATGCCTAGAATTATTTATAATCGAGGCGGGAGCGCTGCGACACGGTTTTTTATTTTGATGGCCTGGCACCGGGTCGCGCGCGACCCACCAAATGGGAAACGCTGCGTAAGTCGATTTCTTAATATCCATCGGCAAAGCCTTCCAGAGAAGAATGGATTGAACAAAGGAGGAGGAATAAATTATTTCAGAACTATGAGACGGACATTTACTATCAAACCAGATTAAAGTCAATAGAAGAAAAATTGCACCCCGGCTGGATTTGAACATATCTTCAACATTAGCTAAACTATTCGAGGATGAAGTCTTTCACTCTGTAGTTTCAAACAAAAGTCATAGATAAGTGGGTTATAACTTACAATTTCTGTTAGGAGTAGTTTTGTGTTCTAACACATTTTTAAAGTTGTTACTAACTGTACTACGTTTCGCTATAATAATTGTCAAAAAAAGCCTTATCACCTAGGGGTATAAAAATAGTTTACGACTATTCCCAGATCATTCTCGACTATTCTCAGACCTACCGAATATACACAAAAGAAATCTCAAAAATCGGTCAAGTCGTTTCGGAGGAGTTCGGTTAATACAAACACTGTGACACGAGAATTTTATATAATACATTATTTATTTGAAATTCCGAAAGTAGGAGAGAAAACAGAAAAGAAATAAAACTATCATTCGTCGTAAGTGGCAAAAGAATAAATATTATTCGGAATTTAGTTGCTCCGGTTCAACAATTCCCGACAGACTTGGTACGAACAAACTCCTTGATTTGATACACAAAGATTTTCTCACATAATTGTAGCATAACTAAAAGTACCTAAGCAACTAGGAAACTACTAAGAAAAGACATCAAAACATCATTGTTCGACACGAGACTATGCCGCAACATTTTGTACCTACGCACAGGTCCTGAGTCATACACAAAAACTTCTTGCTTCATCGGCGCGTGATAAGAAAACTTTGCCCTTTCCTCACAAGAACCATTCCGGTAAGCACTGTTTTCAAGTTCACGACGTCTGTGCTGATAAAGGAACGTGTTCCGTTATAACCGATGAAGTTTGTAGCATTAGACTTACGAGTATATTATAATATAGAGTTGTAAGGGAGCACCAAAATAATATTTATGGGTATGTATCTACCATAAGTAGAATATTTGGGCTAATCGAGCTACTTTTTCTCCATACAAACTAAATAAATTATTGTTTGTGTGTCGACAGCCCTATATCAGTGTCACTTGCTTCTTCTCTCAGCGTTTACGTTTCTTTTGTGTCAATTCCATAGTCGGCTGGACTATGGTTGACACTTGAAAGTTTTTTCTTTCAGTTTAAAGTCGATTAACTCAGAAAGTATTCGGTTTCCAGATCTAAGGCAAGCACCCTAGGGTTCATCTAATATCTAACCTATATATATACCTTAAACATATTTCCGCAATCAGCTACACTCGGTATATTGTATATACGTAATATTTACTAAAATATTGTTTAGGGTGTAAGAAGCACCCCATGAAAGCAGTTTCGATCTAACCTTACGAAACCAGAGAAAAGCTATCTCGCCGTTCGCGATAGAGCAACGACGAGATTCTAACGCTGCCCAATAACTCGCATGTTATATTAACAAGTGCTGTTCAGAATTCAGTGTTATCCCGAGTTCGGTTATAGCACGCCTTCCCTAGAGAACTTATTACAATTCGGGATAAATAAGAAGCCGATATCCTTCCTCAGCTTAACTATCTCTACGCAAAATTTCATTAAAATTGGTTCAGCGGTTTAGGCGTGAAATTGTAACAAACAGACAAGTCAGAGTTGCTTACGCATTAGTGTGGATTAGACATGCATAAAATTCTTTTAATTATCAGCATCTTTTTAATTATCCCATTATCACTCGTTTTGATTCGCTCAAACATAGTATCACACGAAAGACTACATATTACATAGCTCTGCTTCAATTTTAACAATAAAACATTTTTCACTTCTCATGCTCTGAAAGTGCTTTTTTGTGCAGGAAAAGTGCTTTTTTGTGTAGATACGTTAATGCACTTGTGCACAAAATCGAATTTTGTGCACAAGTGCATTAACGTATCTACTCATACGTAAATGTATCTATATTAAAAGCAACGAAAATGACCCATACAGCCAAACACAATAAGAAGTTCATAGATAGAATTTGTTATTTTATTATATTTACTTTAATTTATTTGCCTTATGTGTTTTTTAAGATATAAAGAAATGTAATGTTTTATTTCCTCGCAATCGAAGTGAAAAGCAGAGTTTATAACTCGTCCACAAAACCATTTTATCCTCGACATTACTATGCTAAAAGTCACAGATAAAATTGGTTCGTTTTGAGCACTTGTTGTAAAATCTACTATTGTTTTCTTCATTTCCGAGAATACTTGACTATAGAACCTACTTTGCTATTCGCTGAGCAATTTTAAATATTAATTTGCTGATTGCTGATTGAAATGGGGTAATGTATAATGTTACCTTGCGTCGTCGCGTAACCGAAGCAAGGAGAATATATAATGGAGTCACTGTAATCTCCACATTCAAATTAAAGTCGTCACGCGAGGCAGCCGATCCCTTGTTCATTACCTAGTAATAATAAGAGATAATTTCACATCGTGAAAACGGGTAATTGTGGACCTTGAAATAGAATAAAAAAAAGGAAATTCAGTCATGTCGTTAATTTTTAAGCTTGTTATGCGAGCATAATTATGACAGGATTAATAAGAACTCTATGTACCTTTTCACTTTTTTAACCTACCCTTAAGAAACAAATCATCCATCTCAATTTAAATGTAAGAGGCCAGTTCACAATCAATCTAATGAAAAGATGTAGAATTCATCGTTATCATTTCAGCTAAGAGACGCCCATTGTTGGACACAGGCCTTTCCTAGGGATCTCCAAGCCGATCAGACCTGCGGCCCCGCATCCAGCGGCTTCCCGCGACCTTCACCAGATCGTCGGTCCACCTTGTGGGGGGCCTACCAACACTGCGTCTCCCGGTACGCGGCCGCCACTGGAGGACCTTTACGCCCTAAGGGAGAATTCCGTCCTAACAATGGGAGGTGTACGGGTAATTATTTTAATGATCAAACTTAACCTAAATATTCTTTATTCAGAATAGACCTTGTAGAGGTGCCATTTGATGTCAAGGAAGACAACAATCCTTGTATACGTGGGGCGCACTAAAAGTTTCCGGAATCAATAATAAAAAAATACTACTAATGATCAAAAATAAATTTATTGTTTCTCAAAATATTCTTCCTTTGCGTCAATTCATTTTTTCATACGATTGAACCAATTTTAAAAAACATTTGTGCCACTCCTCCGTGGTAACGTCAGAACAGAAACATGTTATTCATACTCTGCGGCAGCCTCTTCTGGTGATGAAAATCGTTGATCGCGTAATTGGTTCTTGATTTTTGGCAACAGGAAAAAGTCACACGGTGCCAGGTTAGGACTGTATTTGTCTTTCTGGCCGTGTGGCAACTTGCATTGTCGTGGTGCAAGATGATACGGCGTTTAGCGTTATTTTCACGGAGTTTGTCAATAATTTCCGGTAAACAAATAGTCGTGTACCAGTCACTATTCACGGTACGACGATTTTCTAAAGCAAAAGTAGCCAGTTTTTTTTTAGAAAAGAAGCAATCATCTACTTCGAGGCACTTTCACGCGCGCCACTTTGGTTGGTTTCGGCTCATCTCGAAAGTCTCATACGCACGATTGCTGCTTTGGATCATAGCTATAAATCCATGTTTCGTCACCTGTTACTATGTCCCACACCAGATTTGAAGCCCCTTCGTTGTATCTAGCAAGCATAGCATGGCACCAAGTAATGCGGTCCGTTTTGTGAGCATCACTCAAATTGTGTAGGATCCATCGAGATGACTGCTTTTTCACATCGCAATGTTTGTGTAGGATTGACTGTATTTGAGTCATGCCTATATCCAAAGATGTCCGGATCTCATGGTAGGTCACATGCCTGTCTGTTTCGATCATACGGCGCCAGCATCAATGTTTTTGTTGTTCACAGCGGCGCACGAGCGACCTTCATGAAACATGGAGATTTTAATTTTGACTGAAGTATCTTAATTTGTATACAAAAACCGCAGGGTATAACACAACCACACCGCATGTCCGTGTGGTTGATCGGCGCGCGCGACGGCACCGCACTCCCGGACGGTGATGCGGTGCGGTCCGCGGGGTATGCCACACTGCGCCGCACCGCCGCAGTATGTATCGTACGGATTTTTGCGTAGAAAGGACGTGCATACGCGTAATAGATCTCGACATAGATAATGCGGTGATGCGGTGCGTCGTTCATCGCAGCTCCGGACGGAGATACGGAGCAAACCGTACGGTGGCACGGTTCCGTGTCCCCGCAGACGCTTGCGGATTTCGTTCCTCCGTACACCGCGGCGGGATGCGGCAGCAATGTGTGCGGCGCCTTACACGACCGCGTTTGAATTCTGCAAACCAGCTATAAATAGTCGTCTTGCATGGTGCTTCTTCGCCAAAAGCAGATTGAAGCCGAATGAGGCTCTGCCGAGTTGTCAAATTACATTTCAAATCGTAAAAAATAATGCAACGAAAATTTTCCCGAGTTAAATCCATTTTATTGTAATCACGCAATGTTTAAAATGACGCCACTATGTAAAAACAATTGACAGTCAGATGAAGCTAAGTATTCTACGGCTAAAGAGTTTCGTGTTCAAATGTAGTAATAACTTTTTAAATATTGTTTATGTAAGTGGCCGATTCCGAAAACTTTTAGTGTAAGCTATGTACACACCCCAACCATAATTAAGATGTATGTAAATACAAATAAAATGAGAAAAATACAGAAAAATATAGAGAGAAAAATATAGAGAAAAATTCAGAGAACCCTTTCGGGGTTCCTACTACAACAAAGGGTGTAGAGTCAACCTTTTTTTTCATTCCTACTTGTATTTGCAGACATCTTGAGTATATTCAGGATGTATGCACCTAAAAGGTTAATATGTTTGCTTTAAATTAGGGTTTACTTTGTTTTGACGTCAGTGCCTGTATCCCTTTTTATACAATATCCTTTTTTTCCCCTACTTGTATTTGCAGACATCTTGATTATATTCAGGACTAGCTGTGCCCGCGACTTCGTCGTTATACCTTATATAATTAGCTGTCTATTAGTGAAAGTCCCGCCAAAATCGGTCCAGCCGTTCCGGAGATTAGCGGGAACAAGCAGACAGACAGACAGACAAAAAAATTAAATTGTGATTTTGTTATTGGTACCCGATATACATTCATACCCATTTAGTAAAAACTTGTTATTTTGACATTACAAACATACACTTCAATTTTATTTATTTGTATAGATGTATAGATTGTATGCACATGCAAGGTTAAATAAATGTTTCCTACCTTTAAATAAGAATATTTTGCTTTGTTTTGACGTCAATAAGTGCCTGTAAAGGCCTATGTTGTATAAAGATTTCTGAATTTGAATTTGTTAAAATCTATTCAGATATTTGTATATGGTCATCAATTGTTTTAACAACACTCATTATCCCCTGAACGCAGGTGTTCCATTTTCTGGTTACTTCATGTGAACGCCCATTCCTCTGTTACCTTTATTATCTGCTGTTTAATTAAATAGAAGGCCCATTACTAACATACAATATTTATGAGAAATGTGATGTGTATTGTTTACATAACATTAAAAACATAAAAATCTTTCATTTAAATATAATCATTATTTTCTGTGCACGTTCTAGTAAAGAATTCGTTGATTGAATAGATACGATAATAAAAAAATACCACGATAATTCTCGAGATTTCTTGTAAACGTGCCTATTATTCATTTCAGAAATCCAACTACTGAAATTTGCTTACGTGGAAACACTTATAAAACACGTATATGTACAAAGAAAAAACTTAATATACATCGCAAAGCGAAATACGTTAAAACCCAAGCTTAACTAATAAGATAGCCGTGGGTCGCGTTAGCAGGACTGAAAATAGTAAAGTAGGATTTCAGCAGAGTGCTGCGCTCCCAGCCAGAGTACCACTTATTTGCTTCTGAATCTTAGCGTGGAGAGATTTGCGATAAACCCGTTATTACACTTGGAAGCGATACTATTGCAATTTAAACGTCTTCTATTGTAACAATTTGATAACCACGCAAATAAGCCTACGACCACCCACATGTAGAGCCGATTAGTGTGTCTCACGAAAAAAGTTATCTGAGTATAAAATAAACTGACTTGTAAAAAGAGATAGAATATCATAGCATCCGCGTCTCCTTGGTGGCCGACGTCAAAAACAAGAAAGACGTCATCCGTTATGCCTTCGAGACGATCTGCTCACCACCATTCGAACTTTAAATAATTCCGGTGCCAACTGAAAACCAGCGCTGGGTGTCTAACGCCCAGCAAATGCTGAGATGGCAACCCTTTCGGTACGGGCACGCTCAGTACAATAAGGATGTCACTTGTTTTATTATATAATCTGTTGTATCTACTTTGAATATTGTCTTGTTGATTTGTGTCTAATAATGTCGAATAAATGTTATCTTTCTTTCTTTTTTTCTTTAAATAAATTTTATGGCGGGAGAATATGGTAGTGACGACACTGTCCGGAGAGCGTCTGGCGCTGTGAACTCGGCACTGGCCTTCTAATCAGGAGGTCCGGGGTTCGATCCTGCAATGTCCTATAATGTTTTTCGTATTTTTCAAATTTCCTATGTACATTTATCCGACGCTCCTACGGTGAAGGAAAACATCGTGAGGCAACCTGCATACATCTGCGAAGAAATTCAAAGGTGTAGGTATGTGTTGTGAAGTCGACCAATTCGCACTAGGCCAGAGTGGTTAACTAAGGCCTAACCATTATAACATAGGGTAGGCTCGAGCCCCTCGGTGGGGACGTATATAAACTGTGATGACACTGGCCTCGGGCAAACACTGGCTCTCGATATACTGGATGTGAGGCCTAAAGAAAAACTGCTCATTCCGAGCTGCTCTCTAACCCGTGCGGCGACGACGTGGGTAATATTTTCCCTATAAATTTATGCTCTACCCAGAGAGATTTTTCTTGGAAATTCGTGTTACTTTTAAAAATATTTCCACGTAACTGGGTGCCCCTTTGAGAAAATCAAGATTTTGCTGTGCGATATATGTAAACCTACCAGGGGGCTAGACAAAACAAGAATTCAAAAACGATAACGACGTAACGATAATAACGTATGTGGAATGATTCCACATCAGGAATCATTCTCATACGTTGCCCTTCGATACAACCCCCTAGAAAAGATGACTTTCGGTAATCGCTATCACAGTTGCTTAATGGATAACGGGTAACGTATGAGATTAGAAAGCGAAAGCTAAGCGAAAAAGAGCGTCGGTGGCGCTGTGGACTCGGCACCTGCCTTTCAATCGGGAGGTCGGGGTTCGAGACCCGCCATGTACCAATGTGTTTTTCGTTTCGAATTTCATATGTATTGTCTGACGCTCCTACGGTGAAGGAAAACATCGTGAGGCAACCTGCATACATCTGCGAAGAAATTCAATGGTGTATGTGAAGTCGACCAATCCGCACTGGGCCAGCGTGGTTGACTAAGGCCTAATCCCCCTAACATAGGGTAGGCTCGAACCCCTCGGTGGGGACGTATATGAGCTGTGATGATGAAGCAAAAAAGAATAAGTAAAGCGAAAATTATATTTCACAAGAAAAGGAATACCTTCAATTCACTAAATCTTCCGCTTTGGTCATTCTGAAATTTTGAAATAATTACATAGAATGTTGAATTTGTTTTTTAGCGAATTAATCAAAAGCTTTAAGATGAAGACTTATTTCTTTATTTTATACGAGTACTGTAATAGGTATTTAAGCAAATCACGAAAAATTTACAAAAAAAACTATAAATTTTTATATAGAACTTTGCATTTTCCTTAAAAATGCTACATACTTGAATTGAAAAATTAATATTTTTCAATTCAAGTATCTAGTTTCAATTTATGTATTTTAGCATTTTTAAAGAAGATGCAAAGTTCTATATTAACATTTATAAGTTTGCTTTATTCTTAACCAGTTTTCAAGAAATCTGTAAATATTTCTATATTGGATGTTTTTGTAAATATATTCAATAAAATTAAAGAACTTGCTTTGTACCTATCCGAGATTGTTTATTTGTCAAGTAAGTAAGTGTGAAACGATAAACGTCACAACTTAAATTTTGGATTAACCAATAATAATAAATTGACACTACGTAAGGTACAAATAGTTTACATAACAGATGTTGATACGAAGCTATTAACAGTGAATAAAGACTACTTTGGCTTAACAAAGAGTAAGGGAGACCAATAAGGCTAAGAATTTCGTCGCGGCGGGTAAGAGCTCGGTGGCCTAGTTGGTAAAGGCGTCGACACGGTATGTTGGAGACGCGGGTTCAAATCCCGCCCGAGACGAAATTTTGCCCTTATTGATTATATTCATTTTTCAAAAAATCTATATTTTATAGACGATGAGATGACGAGAGATGTTAGGTTGAAAACGATACTTTTATTGGACACTAAACTCTATCAATCATCTTTAAAGCTATTTGACTATTTTCATTCGTTATTGCAATACTGCCCCCGTTATTGTAATTACAGTAAGTCCAAAAAATTGAATTGCGGGAAATCGCACTTTTGTTTCTACATTTTTAAATTGATGTATTATATTGAATATAGCAGATAAGTCAGATATTTAAACGGATACCAATAGTTAAACTTGCGTAGATTAACCCTAAATATAATTTATTTGTTTAATATTAATAGTTTTTTTTAATCTAACGAAATGTACTTATAGTTACCACTTTTATCAGCCCAACTAACACTTTCTTAAACATATTTACAGTAAGTCGGTAACATACTGTAAATATACTTAACGAAATATCCTGTTTATGCAAGTTACTGTTAATATGTTTAGTAGTATATAAATACCTCTATATAAAGAAATGTGAATGCCCGAAAATCCAGTGTCTGTTCTGCAATCTTCAGTTTACGTTCACGTTCTTTTGTAAAGATAGTAAAATGATACTAAAAAAATCAAGTTTTGTCGAAATTTGCCAGGCACTAAGTTAATTTACTCTTTATTTATTAGTAATTAGAGCTCTCATACCAAAGTAAAAAAAATGCGTAATAATCTAAGATATTAAAAAGTAACATCAATGAATTATCAGTTAGTCTTATTAGAACAGCCTCTATTTGTTAATAGTATTCCCAACAATTATTCAAACAGTTTTATTATTATTATAGATTTTAACAATCACACTCTTAGTAATATTAAAATTCTAGTCTCACTAAATTTACCTGAGTTAAAATCTCTCACTTATATAAAATCATACGAATTATAGTCTTACAAATAATTAAAACAGTTAATTTTCGACTAAATAGCACATCACATTCGTGAAACAAAGTTAAAAGTCTTATGATAGATAAACATGTGATATATTAAAAAAAATTAAAAAATATAAAACCGACTTCAAAAACACCAAAAAGTCATAAATCATCACCGTTTTATATTGAAGTTGGTGTCAAATTTTATTTATTTATTTTAGTTAAGTTATTATATGCGTATTAGAATTTGAGTCAAGGCAAACACCAGAATAACTTAAAATAAAATGTATTTCTCTCCAAACAGCTTTGGAATAATTATTCCCGAAATCCAGAAACCTTCCGTCATCAGCTCAATAACATGACATGATGACTACCAGACGCAAATACCGGAATATCTTGAAAAAAGACACGAAACACGTTGGACGTGCTTATGAAATTTAAGGGTTTCCCTCGGTTTGACTGGGATTCCATCATCAGATTACGACATGGTGACAATGGGACCATCTCGGAGGTGTACTCTTTCGATAACATTGGTCGAGGTAGAGGGTCTTGGTCATTTTAATCTTTCTTAAATTTTAAGTTAAAATAGTCTCTTTCTGCTTTGATATAATGTAATGTCCTTTGCTTTAAGTAAATAGGAGGTGAAAAATATTGAATCTTGTGTTGCAATATAAATTCATCATACCCATAAAAATCTGTAAAGTTCATTTGTTTTGCGATAGTTTTTTTGCAACTCACACTTATTAGATGAGCAATATATTCGTCAAAATTATGAACTTTGGTGTCACGCAAGTTTTTCTTAACTTGATGATGGAATTGGTCACGCAGACCAATTAAGTAACTGTTTATAATATTTACTAAAAAGACAATAAATAAAGCTCAGTTACGTTTTGATAAGACGATCAAAAAACATAAACATATTTACAGTAACTATCAACTTTACTGTTAGATTGATAAAATAACTTTGTTTTTATTTATAACATGTATTTAGCATAGTTACAGTAAGTATTATGCGCTCACTCACTTACTTGAGGTATACTAACGGATCAGTTTTATTTTTTTATGAATTACGTAATCTATAAATAGAGTAACTATACTTACTGTCAACATGTATAAGGAAAATACCATATTTATATAATAACAATCTACAGTGACTTTAGTTACGGTAAATATGCCAGAGAAAATATGAAATAAAACATAATTTTTATACAGTAAGTCTACTTACTGCCCTTGTTTTAACGAACGGTTGAATCTTCATAAAACTTACTGTGATTAAGCTTATCGTAACTTTGTCAATAATTAAGATAAAAAAAATTTAAAATAGTGGTATGTAGGTCTTGATTTCAGTATCACGGTATTGTAAAAAAGTCATAACACCAGTAACACGACTTACTGTATATATGACAACGGGGGCAGAATAGACAATCCGATTTAAATGTCAAAAAGGCGTCTTCTTGAAGAAGTTAGTGGCAAAAGCACTGAGGCATAATTTTTTTACACACAACAGAGAAGCTCTTAGCCTTCACCTCACCTGAGGGTAAGTGACGATATATACGCTGAAGATGGATGCAGGCTTCACTCGCCCCCTGACCATGATCGCCCAAAACAATATTAAAACCGCGCTGAGAGCGGGTTGACGCTATACGCAGCAAGAGCGGTGTCCCTGTTTCAATATTGTTTTAATCTTGCTGTAAGCGATCATGGTAGGGCCCCTGGTTTCCTCGCTAATGAAGGAACTGGCTATCTTTCGAATATTTGTCGGAACACAGTCAATAATGTTATTACATTGTTAACTATGGCAGCAAACCTGGGTAAGACGGTAGCTAGCCAGGCGGGCTCAGAGGCCCCACCGCCAACCAAATCAAGTATGCTTATTCTGCTAGCGTTAGTGCATTTATGGCGTATTAATAACGCTTCAATGGTTTTGCCTTTAAGACAGTTATTGTTGGTTTATCGATGATTAACTAAAACATTTGTCGCTATTGACTTATCAAGAAGATGTAGTAGGTACGGATTAATTACACCACGAAAAGCGTATAAAAGTGACAACAGCAGTTTTATTGAGAAGCTATCGAGACACGATAATAACTAAGATCAGCAGAATTATGCCCTAGAAAAGCTGCACCCATGTGTCATCGAATCCCGGACCTCGAGATAAATGCCGGGTGGACACTAGTACTAGACCGCAGCGGTGCTTTAATAAAGTCGTAATAAAGCTTTCTGTTTTTGTTGTTACCTACACATAACTGAGCCAGTTTCGTAGCAAAATGTCGGGTAGGAAAAGGCGAGAGAAAGGTATTTCTTGTATTATATCGTCAATGCTATCCAGCGGCGGGCAGGCGGCCCTATAGGGTTGCCAGGTCTAGAAAGCGACATTTCAGGACAGAAGCTTGTAAAACGGGATTATCACTTTCAAGTCGGGACAGTGAAAAAACTAGATGTTAGATGAAGAAGATTTTAACTTGGATCCAACTCCCATATAGCCTAGTCTTACCTGTATTCAATATATTTTAGTGATAAATATTCCAAGATAATTCAGTCATAGTATTAAGTCACTGATTTATTATGAAAAAATATTGAAAAATGTTTGTGATCTGGTAAAAATCGGGACGTGTCCATATACCTATAACGAGGTGCTACATCTTTCTAGATATAGCAACTCGTTACATTGTCGCCTAACCTAGCTGCATTTTTGAATTTCATGTCTGTCATAATTTCATTTTGTTTTCCCGTCACTCCATTGCCGATATCGGGACGCTGAGAAGTCTCGATTTTCGATCAATTTATACCAAATAATAAGCTGTGTGATTATTATGTTTTAAGTGTAAAAAGAATTAAGAAAATTAAGGCACTTGTGTGTAAGTTTTTATTCTTTTTGGTAAGTTTTGATATGTTTCTGTTTCATGTCTCTACAATAATCCGTATATTATTTGTTATAGAATGTCTTTTCTTTTCAATATAATATTTGTAACGGTGGAATTGGGATGATGACTGAATTCTAATTTTCACGTCATGTCATAAAATATTAAAATACCGTAGAAAAAGATGCAATCATGTGAAATTAGAATTAAAATCGGCTTAGAAATACATTAGATACAAGCATTTTAGGTTATTAATTTGGAAGCGATGAGACAGAGAGAGAGATCCGACATCAAGCGTGACGTCATTGTGGAGTACGGCCATATAATCTCCATGTAAATTGGCGTTTTGCTAGAAAGAGATGGAGAAAAATCTTTAATTCCTTATATCTTGGTGGTTTTTATAGTTATTCGAAAACCGATTTTTTCTTTCTATTTATTATATGAATGAGCTTCTATTAAAGCAATAATCTGTTTCATTCGTCTAGCATACTATCAGTGACGAAACCTTGGTGCTTTATTGACGGCCTACTTCCCTTACCACTGCACGTTACACTGGCGTCCAACGTCTCCAAATCGGAGCTTCCCGCTCAAATCGGCACAACTGACAACCCTAGCTTTACCAGTAATTACCGAAATTAACCGCCCAGCACTGATTACATCTGACTTAGCGAAGGATTTGCGGCTACGTTTATTGATATGTGAGTTTCATTGGCCGACTTTATTAAGGCTTCTATGCGAAAGAGCGATTAAGCTAATAGACGTTTCGAGAAGAACAGGCATGATGATATTCGTGCCTGCAAGAAGACTCAGACTTATTCGTTTATTTTCGCGCTTATGCGCTTGTTTTCGCCACGTTGGTTCATCAGAAGCCTTTCGTTTTTATATATGCTAAGTGCTTAATATGCAAGCTCAGTTTACGGGACGCCAAAGATTTACTTGAGTCTGAACTTTTGACTTGAACATACCGGGACACGGGAGAACATATTGTCTTGTCTTTTCTAGAAGAAAGTTATTCACTTATCCACTTTATTGTAGGAATATTCTAGATTTGTTTGCAATTACAGTAAAATGTATACTCTAAGTATGTTTCGCCATCTAATGTCTAACCTGTGATATAAAATTCTCACTATACAAGCCTTGCTTAGTGTGGGACATTTAGAAAAAACAAATAGGTACTTTGTATATTTTTGGAAATAAAGTTTAGCATTTTTTTAAATGTGAACGTTTCTCAGCTAGAGCTGGTTTTATCTGTAACCACGGAACTAGGTCAAGTAAATTACAGAGTTTGATGAATTGGTAGTATGGTTGGTATTGATATTATTTTCAATGTTTGACATTGAAAAAAAACCCATGACTGACATTGAGCACAAGGGCAATTTTTTATTAAAATTTATTAAACTTCACTTAACTTATATTAAAACAAAACAGTTTCGGTATCTTATTTCATATACTGCACTGCAACAAAAACACTTGATATGACCTAATTTCAAACACAAAAAGTCAACTTTGACACGATCACTACAAAACTCCCGCAACATTCAAATCTGTCGCTAAGGGCCTTACAGCTCGAGCAAGCCCTCTTAACCATTATACTAACATTAATTCAAATTAAATCCATAAATACTTTTCGCCGCCCGCAATGTAAACGTCATTATGCTTCAATTACCCGCCGCTAACCCCAAAGTAGGGGAGAATAGGAGACTTACGTTAAGAGCCTTCGTAGCCGACAGTAGTATCTTGAGTTGGAAGGAAAGATTGTATAGGTAACTTCCAATTTGAAAAAACGTTTATAATATTATTAGACTTACAGCAAACAAGGGGAAACCTGCTTAATATTAAAGTCTAGTACCTATTTCATTCTATTGTTTGATTTCCTTTTTGACAAATATGTATGATTCTTGAGACTGAAATAAAGTTTAAATAGATAAAGTAAGCAATTCTTGCCAGCAATGCAAGAATTTTGAATTGTTCCGGTTTGAAGGGTAAGATATGGCGGTGGAATTATTGGGTACCGTGACTTTACATCTGATGTCACAAGTTGGCAACGTACACTGTGGATCTTGTGAGGGTTGCAGTTTTGCTGCGAATCTCGCAGGAGCCACATATATTATAGGTTACTGTTACCGCTTACCACAAGGCGGACAGTTTGCTTCTCTGTCAACTTAGTTGTATAAAAAAGAATACAATTATGATCAAAAACGACCAAAAAAATAAGAATGAACGAACCTCAAAACGTACTTCAATTTCAAAATAGCTTCAAATATATCTAATGATATTGTGTGGTGTATACAGTTTTTCATTACTCATACTCTGAAAGTAGGTCTGAAGTTGCCTGAGAAGCTGGTTGAAAGTAATACTTTTCAGCCCTAGGGAGAATCACTTTCAACTGACAGCAACTGTCAAATTTTAAAAAAGAAACTAGTTCTTTTTTCACATTTTTATTGAACCATGTTCCGACTTTCTATACAGCCACTCAATTACAGTGCGGTGTAAAATTGAAATAACATTTCGATTTAAAGTATATATTTTTTATATGACTTTATTATAATTTATTTTCAACGATTTCTTATAATGGCTGAATAGCTGGCCGGCCACAGAAAAAAAAAAAACAAAATAAGCGGGAAAGCGGCAATGCGATCTTCATTTGTTTTTTCCATTTGTAGTTTTGTTAATACTTCCGTCCGTATAGCAGAGATTTGTAATAACTGTTAATTATATTTGTATAACATTGTGTTAATAATTAACACAATGAGTTCATCTGATTCAGGTATGGAGTTAACGCCTGATTTTATAAGAGAAAGCAGGCTAAAGCAGAAGTTGTTGATTTATGTAAAATAAAATTTACACGTTTTTTCTTAATTTCTACTTTTATTTCTACTTTCCTTGTATTCGTAATGAAAAGCACAGTGTTTACCTCGGGTTAAAGACTTATTTTGTACTATTACGTTAAAGTGAGTGAAAAATGTTGTTCTTGTGCATAAAGCCCTCAAAATTAATACAGTAGGTATTCTAAACAATTATAAGCGTTTACTACAAAATGTTTTAAAACGCTTCTTAAATTGGACACTGTTAAAATATGATGCTGTTTCATTTGTTTTAAAGGGATAGATAGAGACAGCATCATGCTTAAACAGTGACAGATTTTAAAAACGTTTTATAGTAACACCGCAAACTTCAAAGTATGTAGGCATCTGTGTCTGTTTGTCATTTCCAAGCCAAAACCGCGCATAACTAATTAAAATTATGAGCTGAACGGGATATAACAAATTTGCATAGACAACCAAAAGCAATCCTAGAAATGCTGTCGCGATAACAACAAAGCCGGCTGTGTTGCCAGCGTGTGTCGTTACAATAGCTTTTGTTATAAATTCGCTTTCAAACATTGATCACAACATGCTGTTTTCATCCTGAAACGGAAAACGTGTGCTAAGTATTTGTTCAATTGTTAACTGTCACACGAGTGATTGTATTGTTGCACTGCACTGTTTAGAAAAATAACAAAATCATTCTCAGTTATTGAATAAACAAGCAAGCACGTCATTAATACCCATATCAATTGATTGTTTGGAGCACTAGTGTCTGCATATGACTTTGTTTTTGAGGAACTCAGACAGAATTAGGTCTCCTGGCCTCCTGCTCGCCACGTCGTTATCCTCATAAGGGACATGATGTCTGTCTTAATATAAGGTCTGCACCAGGAAGAAATATATAACATACAAAATTATAACTTGACATTTAACATTATAAGAGTCATTAGGGTGAAATAATAGACTATTCGCACCACCACCCCTTTAAAAATGACATATTCTAGTAGTAGTTCATGTAAACCCAACATCAAAGTGACTCATCTCAAGCCTCAAAAAACAGGTATAGAATATTGTTCTTAATATCATGTGATTAGATTAATTTGTATTCGTAACACAAAAAGTACTCAAATTTTGATAGATCTTTTCTTTTTCAATACCTACATGATTAAAAAAAAAATTTACTACCAAACGTTTGGTAGTAAATCAATGAGTTACAAACATAGAATATCACATGCACAAACGCCCAGACCGGAACAAATTTCTGTAGGCCACAAAACATTTGTCCCGTACGGGAATGGAACCCGCGACCCGTTGCGCAGTAAGTGATCACTCGACCTCTGCGCTAAACGTGTCGTCAAAATTCATCTTTTCGATTCAATTCATCTTATATTGTTTAGCTAAAACAAATAGTGATTATGAATCGACAGCATATGCTAAAAATTCCGTGAGGACACTAAAATATAATAAAATCAAACAAAAATTTAATCTCGCCATGTTGTTTACATGTTGCAGGTTTTAGTTATCCAAGGTTAAAAAACAAAATAAATTAGGCACTTACAAACATTTCTTCTCTATAGTTTTTTCAGTACAAGAATTTCGTGACTTTTTTAAGTAATATAATAATTTATGATTTTTTATTAAATAATTTATGATTTTTTATTAAAGTATGATTTTGAATAAATGCTATATTTTTTTCGTATTTGTTTCTATTGTCTCGCAGTTGGTGCGAAAAGTAGAGTATTTTCCTCGGGGATAAAGTAGGCTTAGTATTGGGTGAGCTTAAATCCCTCGCTACTCGCTACATTCAAATGTACCCGTATCATAAGACACTGCTTTAACCCCTTGGCTAATAATCTGTTAATTGCTACGAGAATTTCTCTAGCAGATATTTAGCTGAGATAATACGAGTAGTTCTTATAAATTAATGTCCTTTATAATTTCTTTTTAAGGAGGGTTAAAAACTATTTTTCTTCGAACAAATTTATAATGAAAACAAGATAAATTTCAACTCGGGCAGACCTCGGCCCTGCGTTTATTTTTTGATATGAAAATATTTTATTGACATTGACACATTTTTAAAACTAAACATTCAGTATTCAGCGCGAACATTTTTTTTTTATCTTTTCCAAAACCAGCACAAAATGTATACCTACCGTATTTCTTAACTCAAGAAAGCTCAGCAATGACGTCACAATACCCGCACGAATCTGAGTGTCTCATTTCATAGTCACCTGTTCGATACGAATCCCTTTAAGGGCGTAAAAGAACGTTATTCAGGGATCGTTACGCCTCCCTTTATTATGTAAAGTAGTCCCGGCCCAGTCATGTGAGTAAAGAACGATACAGAATAAAAGTTAGGCATCACGCCACGCGAATTAACACTACATACCAACATACATACTCGCACGCTTACAGCTAGAGTCATAGGCCTCCAGGCCCGGCCTGGAGCTACTAGTATCATAGGCCTTACCATATCGCCGTATTGATATCGTCAACTATGTAGATGGCGGATGATACGCTGTCTCGATACGCTGCTTTGATACGTTACGCGATATGATCCGATCCTCGCCGAATCGGATTTTAACCGATCATCGCACGTGATACCGATATGAGCATAACGATACTTGATTATATGACGCATTTGATCCTTGATTATATGACGCATTTGATCCCTGTGGCCAGGTGTTTCGACCGCATAGTTCGATCAATCGGACTAAGCGAACTTTTTTTTCCACTTAGTCCAATTTCAGAATCAAACCACACGGACTACTAGATTCCAAGACCACGTTGATACCTAAGGGGTTAACGAAAAGGCGTGCATAAATATATACGAAATTTGTTATGACGATAAAAGATAACATGATACTGATAAACGGAACGGAACGGGCAAATGATACGCATCTGAACCAATTTTTTCCTTGCTTACCGATCTGCAAACCCCATGTTGTCAGCACAAGTTACTATGGCTTCCCTCGGCTGAGGTCTTTTCAGAATAAAAAGCAAAAATCGTTATTCAAAATAGGCATTTACAGACACTTATTGACATAAAAAACAATTTAAAAATTTTGATCGGAGTATCATTGGTAAACATAATCATTATGTCTTCAAATACAATTATAATAAATATATATACTCTAAATTTGTTCCGCAATTGGGAGAACCTCCTGAATAATAACACGCAAAAAAACTGAATAGTTTCGAAAATTTTCCAATAGATTCTTCTCCGATCGGAATTTACTAGAGCGACAAAAGCTAAGTGTTACCTCTTTCTTTTGATCCAAAGTTAGTTAGAGCGCCCTTCCTTTTTTTTAAATAAGCAGGTTTCAAAAGAAGATTCGTTGATGTTAAACAAATATTGACAAAAAATAATACCCCTGTCATTGTTACAAAGCTACAACGAAAAATATGAAATGTTGTCATGAACCAGCTCGGTCTCTGAATTTGCATGGACGTGTAGGCATTTACTCGCGGCGTTAGTACTGAGCTTACATTCTGTGCGGTTTTTTAATCGTGCACCTCAAACATCTCGTGAGTGTCACTCCAATTTGCGAGTCTCGAAGCGATTTATGCCAATAATAACAGCTATTTCTCCTAGAGCAGCATGTTCTTTCCACGTGAAAAAGCATTAAAGCTAAATGCTTACGTGACGACGAGAGCGTCGGTGTCGCCGTGGACTCGACACCGGCCTTCTAATCGGTAGGTCCGGGGTTCGATCCTGCCATGTTCCAATGTGTTTTTCATGTTTCGAATTTCATATGTATATTTTTCTGACACTCCTACGGTGAAGGAAAGCATTATGAGGCAACCTGCATACATCTGCGAAGAAATTCAATGGTGTATGTGAAGTCGACCAATCCGCACTGGGCCAGCGTGGTTGACTAAAGCCTTACTCAGGGTAGGCTCGAACCCTTCGGACATACGTATATTAGTGCAATAAAAATGTTAAATATATTTCCAGGAACGTTAAAATGATTACAAGAAATATTTCAATGTTGAGCAGGACCACATAGGCCACTGAGCTGTTCCGAGCAAATTCAATCCGAGCGAAATTTCAAAACATATATTAATGAAATCAGGTTGATTAAATATTACAAATTCTGTTATTTTGGGTATTGATTCAGATATTTATCAGTTTAAAAAGATGAAATAAATACCTACATACTTGAATAACTATTTCGTACCAAAAAATTGATATTTAAGCCGATTATAGATACATATATACACACTGACCAGCAAAAATTCCGGGTCACTTGGAATTACTTCGATTTCTCGTAGAGTATACAAATTGTAACACCGTTTTTTCTTAAAATTTCATAAAACACTAATTTTGCAAAAACACTGCTTTCACTGTAGTTTTAACACAAATTTCACAACTAAAATCATAATTACAATAACTTTGTCAATTAATTTCACAATATCAATGTCAAGTGTCAACGTCAACGTCGTTTCACGTCACGTCAGTGACATTTGGAATTATCTTTGGTCATTATTCGATTTTGGCATAAACAAAATAAATCTCGCGTTTATCCTGGCCTTATTTACAAAGATAGTTTTTTTTCGCCCAAAATCCCGTGCCCCATTTGTTTGAAATCGACAGACGACAACATAAATTCAAATTCAAAAAACAACATAAATTCAATTATTCAACATATAGGCCTTTACAGGCACTTATTGACGTCAAAATAAAGCAAAACATTCTAATTTATAGAAAACATATAAACCTTGTATGTGTATATGCATACGTCCTGAATATACTCAAGATGTCTGCAAATACAAGTAGGAATGAAAAGAAAGTTGACTCTACACTTCTTCGGAAATTGGTTTTCTAAGTCTTAATATGGTTTTCTAAGCCTTCTCGAGAAGAACAGGCAAGAAACTCGAAAGGTCTAAATTTTTTATCTCCTCTTTTCAATCGCCATTTACAATTTCGGTTTTGTATCACACATATTTTAAACGCGTTTAGTGTTCAATATTAAGTGTATGATACCCTAAACAATTAATATGGTTTTCTAAGCGCCTTAAGTAATTTAAATTATAAATGATAAATTACATGTTTGTTACGTTTTCAAGCCAAAACCGCCTAACAAATTTTAACTTAAAAGGGTGAAATTGGGGTTAACTCAAAACTAACAAAGTGTTATCATTACGGCGAAACGTAGTTCGCGGGAAAAGCTACGTAGTTTCAAAATATCAAACTTGTTAGTTTAGTTTATACTTGATCCAATTACACGAAATGTGAAAAGATGCCTAAAATAGATGTAACTTTGTTATTATAACAGTGAGTAGCGTCTTCAAAACCGGAACCAGAGAAAAGATAATAGTACTACGTACAGTAGTTGCACTCCTTTGATGAAGATGGAAGGTAACTAAACTTTGAGCATCCAAGCTGAATCACACCTTAACTCCACGCGTTAGAGTATGTTATTAGTATTCTAAAGTCTCACGACGCTGCGAGTCCGAGCGACAGGGTTGTTGCTGAAGGCAACCCAGATAGCAATGCAAGTCTGGCAAGTTTGAATCAAACTTTCTAGTTTCCCACTAACAAGCTTGCGTGATGTTTGTTTTTTCAGGCTGTATACAATGTTGCAATGTACATACAATTTTGCCCCAACAAACTTGTCGCATTTTTGTTTAAAAGCGGCAAGTTTGTTGGGGCAATAAACAAACAAACATCACAGAAGCTTGAGGATGGAAAACTAGAAAATCTGGGAAATAATGAAGCGCGCGCAAGAAAGCGCGCGAAACGTTGCTAGTTGTGAGTGCCAGAACAATATACTCCGAGCGGAGCGCGGCAGCCCTGCTGCTTTTTACTCTCAGTGTGCGCGGAACGGTAGGCACTAATGCTGTACCTAAGCGCATGCATATTGATGATAGCATGGCCCGCCGGAACACAACAGAAACGGACAAGATAAAGATATCCATGCAGACGACTCGGATACACGGGGTACAGTGATAATTAGTTATACTTTTGTCCCACTCTCAAACACTATTTAAACAAGAAACATCTCGTCCATTCCAGCGTTTCAACGCTTAATTAAAAGTAAACAACAATGAAAACAGAACAGCGGTACCTACAATTTGGAAACCCGCAGTCATTACTGTCGACTATATACAGTATCGCTGACGGCTTCAATAAAAATTAATCGCAATTCCAAGGCACTGTTCAATTTTCAAAAAAAGTGCTCGTTTCATTAGGACAGAACTTTTTGCTAGGTTGAAATTATGGGGTTTGAGTCTTATGGCATTTTTATTCTATCACCCGCAATCAAACCGAAATCATTTTAAGCTTTACGCATTGCACACCAATAGTTGAGTATTTGTTTTATTTTGTTACTGGGTCATAAATAACATAGAATGAAACATTTCTTTCTTGAAAATATAAATAAAAACATATATCTCTCCTACACAGTTTCATTCGCGAGTGGTCTACGAACGTGCTACGCGTATATTTACTACGATTGGCTACGGGCGTGCTTGTCGTAGCAAATGAAATTGATTTGTGGCTACAGACACGCTACAGAAAGCTTCCGAGGATAAACTTTCACGAAATATGATTACGAACGGAAGCTAAAATAAACATCTAAACTATTTAAGACGAAATCGTCTGGCCGTTTTTCCATACAAACGTACGAGTAGTCCCCTGTTTCCTTCCTGGATAATGGCACTAGTTGCTCAATTTTTTTCAATAAAATCAATGGCCACTATAAGTATGTTCCTATGTTTTCCTTTTTTTATTAACTAATTATTAAAAGACATTGTAAGGTTCACAAACCTAAAAAATCGACCTAATTTTCTGCTGTATGCAAACGTCTAGCAAACAAATTGAACAAGGTGATATAAAAATAAACAAAACATAGAAACACAGTAAAAGTCTTACTTTATTTTTTAACGCAAAAAGTTATTAAATCGGTCAATTTTTCGGGAAGAAAACAGGGGAGTAGGAAACGTATATTTTGTGTACTTTCATAGGTATTTTCGGTCCGAGCTGCAGTTGCAGGACACACAGCACGACAGCAATACATTTAACACATACCTATTTTTGAATTCTCGCTACCTTGGTGTTTCCTCTTAAGTAGATATGTATCATCATCATCATTTCAGCCAAGAGACGCCCACTGTTGGACAAAGTCCTCCTCCAGGGACCTCCGAACCGATCGGTCCTGCGCTTCCCACATCCAGCAGCTTCCCGCGACCTTCACCAGATCGTCGGTCCAACTTGTGGGACGCCTACCAACGCTGCGTCTCCCTTTTCGATTTCGACCTTTCCGCCCCAACGGCCGTCAGTACTGCGAGCTATGTACCCTGCCCACTGCCACTTAAGCTTAAGCATTGGGCGATGTTAGTTTAGTTCTTCTGAGGATCTTATCATTTCTGACGCGATCACGTAAAGAAACCCCGAGCAAATCCCTCTCCATTGCCCTTTGAGTGACCTTGAGCCTTCTTATGAGGCCCCTTATAAGCGGCCACGTCTCAGTTCCGAACGTCATCGCTGGCAACACCCACGAATCAGATCTTTACGGGTTGGATAAGTCCTCTGTGGTCTAACAGGTCATGGCGTCAATACTATACGATCGAAGGTGAAAATGTTCATGTATTGATTTCCATATTCCATTTTCAAAGAAAATGCAAGTATTAAATTTCATGTTGTTTCATTGCTTTTAATCGAACATGTATACGTTTCTTATACATACCTTATTCCTGCTCGTTCAAAATCAATGAAGTATTTTTTCATCATTTGCTTATTACTCAAGTTGTAAATACAAAATGTCACACAAGTTGGACAGCAAACTTAAAATCAACTTTGGAAACTGAGTAAACGAAATTATTCTATCTGAAATTTTACCGAAAAAAAGGTGAGATGTTGATTATTGCCAATGCACATGAAAGGCAGCAATCTGTACGTTATTGAGAAGGGTTCTGGGAATTGGGACCTGCGTCAAATAATTCTACCTAATATCAATTTACTGACTTGATTTTTGCAACAATATATACTAAGTCAAACGGTTGATCAATAACAAGATAAAAAAATAGAGAATATTACACTTTTATTGAATTCGTAACTGATTGAGTGCTCTGTTCCCAGTAGTTACATTCTAAGTTACATTGATGTCACTAGATGGATAGTTTTAGTCCTAGCAGTTACATTATTTGGGAGATTAAATTTAATGTAACTAATGGGAGTTTTTTATTCCAAGTATTTACATTGTTTATCTCAGACCAATTAAACAAATTGAAGCTTTAGTTCAGTAAACTGACAATAAAACGCTTGAAAGAATTCATTGTTTTTTTAGTTTGCGATTTTTTAAAGATTTTAGAAGAATATTGCTGTTATAAAATCATTATCTTGGCAATTTGATTTCAACTAGAAACCCTGTTTGGAGATAGCTAATGATTAGAAAAAGTCATTGCAAAATATCGGCTGAGATATAGTAGACCCCCGACGTGACGTGATTCACAAAGGTGCTGGTGCGTGCATAGAACGATTCGGTTGGATTGAACGTTGAATTTTGCATTACCAGCGCTCCCATAACTCCCAAATCGAACATGTGAAGAATTACTGATAACGATTTGATAATGCAATGAACAATATGGGTAAAATCCATTATTGCACATTTTTTGTACCTCAATTTTATAAATATACTAGTTTTCCGCTCGCAACTTCGCCCGCGTTTTTTTCCCATAGGAAAATTACCGTATGTCCTTCCCCTGGTCTCGAACTATCCCTATACCAACTTTAATCAAAATCGGTTCAGTAGTTTCGAAGTCTATTCAATACAAACAAACAATCAAATCTTTCCTCTTTATAATATTAATATTTACGAATTTTGTGATATAAACCATAAAATATTCTCGTAATATATGAAAATCTCGTATCACAGTGTTTGTTATCGAACTTCTCCGAAACGGTTTGACCGATTTTTATGTTTTTTTTGTAAATAAATAGGTTTGAGAATAGGTCGAAGGCTATTTTTTATAGCCCTCAACGTGATAAGGTAGTAATAGCCTTCTCAGTACAGCAGCTACAGTAATTCTATATTAAGCATAAGTACCGGATAGTGCAAACTATATTATAGTTAATGCCACCAATACACTAAATAAATAATTTGTTTAACAAGGGACCAAAGATACCTTGCCCAAATGCCCAATATAGGCTACTGATACTGACTGAAGTGGTTTACACGGTAAGTGATTTAAAAGCATTTCTAATCAGAAGGCTGATTATGTAAAGTTCTGTGATTGGCAGCTAGAATTGACATTTTTGCAAGAAACTTTATGTCCTTTTTATCCATTACTGTTGTAATGATAGCCGCCATAACAAAAAAAAACTAGTAATGGATATAAAGCTTCTTTCAAATATGAGTTCTAGTAAGCAACCGAAGTGTACCGATATTCGATGAAGGAAAACATCGTGAGGAAACCTGCATACACCTGCATAGTAATTCAAAAGGTGTATGTGAAGTCAAGTGTCAACCAATCCGCACTGGGCCAGCGTGGTTTGACTAAGGCCTAATCGCCCTAACATAGCTAGTAAGGGTAGGCTCGTGTCCCTCAGTGGGGACGTAGGTATATGAGCTGTGATGATGAAGCAACCGAAGTTGGATAATCAGCTTCCTGGAAGTCCCCGAAGCTTAGATTACTTATACTAGTTAAGTACTCAAGATAATGAAGACAATATTTGCAAACATTTTATTGGAAAAGACTAATCAGTAAACATGAAAATGTAACAAAAAGCGCTATTCGAAATTCGAATCACTCTCACTCACGCTACTGGCAGCAAAAAACGAACTTACCGTGAGCAAAGAAGGGAAGAAATTTTCGTCGGCAAAAAAGATTCGTGCTGTTGCTTGTGTAGTTTGCTTATTAAAAGTGAATGGCAAAATAAAGTAACCACTAGATTTAACACATTGTTTACTGGCAGTGTTCACGAAAATAAAGTCTGATTTGGTTTAAGAAAAACCAAGCTGAAAAATCTTTAGATGAGAATTGTTGCCAAGAATGGTAATAGAGCTTCCACTATCAAGTAGTGCGCTAAAATTGACACCAGAAATTGAAATGTTAATAAAAGGTCTATTGAAATCTATTTCCTTCTTATAATACACGGGAGAAGTTTTATAACTTTGAAAAAAGTGTTAATGTTTTAAGCCAATTTTGCCAATTATTGCTATCAAAATTTTCCGAAGCTTTATCCAAGTCAGTAATTAGTTTTTTGGCTGAACGGAAGAAGGTTTAGGATTATTTGAACATTTCGGACAGTCCGAAGCTTTGAAGTCTTCTAAACCACATTTAAAACAAATCAAGTATCGCGGTTTGTCACAGTGTCAGTACTTAAGGCGCATAGTGCTCCCAATGACCTTGCGTCGATCGTCCCGCACTGATTACATAGGAGTGAGTGAGTGAGAGCGAGGGGAATATTTAAGCAAACCTTTACGCGTAAGATGAATTATTTCAATAAAAAATTAATAAAGGCGAATAAGAAAAATGTAAAAAGACCATCCCCTAGAATATTGTTCACTTTATTTATTGAAATCGAAAGTATATGATTTAACCTAATATTTACGAAGCGATTAGGTTTACAGTTTTAAAATCGAGGCATGTTTGGGTCACATTTTAACCAAGTATTAATTAATTTATCAAAAAATTAAGAAGACCATCCACTAAAGAATGCGTTGAATAATAACATATCTTTTTTAAAGATTTTTTATTCAATATTCTTGAATAAAGATTTTTTATTCAAGAATAGGTTTTTTCTGCAGTGATTTTTTATGATTGACGTTACTATGCGCCTTAAGGAATGACGGTTAAGCCGGCATCGGACGCAAAACAAATTAGGTTGAAATTTAGTAGTTATAGCGCGAGTTGCAACATTTTTATCATTATTATTAAAGTGTGTATTTTTATTATTAAAGTTATGATTTGATTTAAAAGTGTTTGATTTTTCTTGAGGAGAAAACCCGTGCTCGAATAAAGAGAAATTGTTCGTCAGTCCTACTACAAATTCATTCCCGGTTCTCACCAATAACGCAGAAGTATTAACTAAAACTCGGCTAGATTTTAAGTAGTTTACTCATTTCTCACAGATCGTGCTTAAACTTTGACGAAAAACTTCGAGAACGTTCGGTGAAAATTAATGAGCGCCGCGAAGTTTATATCCAGACTTGGGAATAATTAATGACCTTTAAAACTAAAACCGTGGAGTAATATTGAGTGATCTTAATGATCTCCGCCTCTGTGAAAATGGATTGCATAAAAATGTTAATGTCCATTGATTACCCCCCCCCCCCCCCCCCCCCCAGTAGCCGTTCGTTACTTGACGGGGTCGATTCCGACGCAGTCGACTAAAATTCCGTTGGAAGCGAGTAAGAACGTTTTTTTATACAACTAAGATAGCAAAGAAGCATGCTACCTATAATGTGGCTCTTGTTAGATTTGCCGCAATTCTGCAACCCCCACAAGAACCACGGTGTACGTCGTCAAGTTCTGACATAAGATGTAAAGTCCCGGTACCCTGTAATTTCACTGCCATATCTTACACTTCAAACCGGAACACAGAAATGCAAGCACTGCTGTTATGCGACAGAAATAGGTAAGACGGAGATACCCCAAGCAGGCGACCCTGGTACATAGTCTCCCTCCGGTAAAATGTGTCGATCTTTATCGATAAATCATGTCGCCCGAAAAGGTGCACAGACGTACCAATGTCGGTGCAAGAGCCGACGTGCTAATCGTAGAGCACGCTTTAAACAATGATATTCGAATGATTCAACCCGTTGCACGTCGCTCGCAAAAAATAAGGAAGTCTTCTCGCGTTGACGTCACGGCTCGCGGACGGTCACGGTCAGCGCTCGACGGCCGATGTATTATATGCGCAGGACTGTGTCGCATATTCATTACTTTTGCATTGATCGGGGATTCTAAACAGAAAGATTAGGTTAAGGGTTGACGTAACGTCATCATAAGGCAAGAATATGATGATGCTACCTTATCCGAGTTTGAATCTATTTTTTCTCCTTGAGAGCATTGTTAAGAGAGGGGTGCTTAAGTGTTTATTTCTATCAACAAACCGACTGGGATGTACCTCCATCTACCAGAAGGCCGCAGACAGAAAGCATAATGTGTGGAAGCAGGAGCTTGAGCTTATTTTAAGATGTATAGAGGTGACGTAAGCTGCGAAAAAATAGGGTGGGACTGTCATAAACTAATTTAATGTCGGCAACGCTGAAGTGAGTAGTCTCAAGCGTCCTAGGCTACGGTAATTACCATCATGGCTACGGTAACCGCTTCATAAGGGTCGATTATTCAATAGTCTGAATTTTTTTTACCGCGGAATGAATATGTCAGTTCGCCAGTCTTGAACGCTAAGGGCCTATTTCTCAATATGACGATTGAGAAATGGGCTGCAGTTACCCGTTTAAGCGTCGATCAGCTACGGCAATCGCTTAACATCAGATAGGCCGTATAAACAAAAGAAAAAAATGTATTTTCACCATTTTCAAGACAATAAAAATGCACGTCTATAACGTAAGGCTTTTATATCACATATTTATTATATTTTCTGATTCACAGCTGTTGAACAGAGTGATCTTTGGATTATTCCTATATAGACTGAAATATTAATAATTATTTTTCTGTCTTCAAGAAAGTTTAGATAATATGTTCAACAATATCATACATTAATTTTAGAACTGTATATGTTTTATATTTGTTGCGGTATACTGGGTATACAAGTAAATTGAAATTGTTCGAAAAAGGTAAAGTATAGCGCCTTAAGGCGATACTTCGAATATAAACGTGCATTTTGATGAAGTACCATAGATCGCTGAAATATGTTACAGATCTGAAAGCGAGGTATACGTATCTTCATATCTCTATCAAGACACGAGCAGTATCGAAAACACGATTTAAATATTTTTCTTCGATAGAAATTATTTTCGAAATAACCTCTGCAAAATACAAAAATTGAAGCTTATAACTAAATAAGAAAGGCAATTCTACTCGAAATTGCTTAAATAAATGGATATTAGCAGTATCTAGAATCGTACAGAAGGTTTTTTCTGTAGTTCACATAATCAATTTTTAAAGAATTAATTTGTGATTTGTCGCTTACGTCAATATTTCTGAGCGAAATGAATTAATATAGACGCAGCGCATTCACGATTCTAAAGTCATGACAATTGAGTATATTTACGTAGTCGTGCGCTCACGGCTTCAGTGCTACGTGAAGGTTGGATTTGTGTTAGTTTTCGCTAGGTACGAGTGTCGACGCACAGCGACGTAAAAATTATTTGGATAATTTCTTAAGTAATAGGTTAATTTAGTTCGCTTATATTATAGTAGGTTAATTTAGTGTACATATTTTTTTAGTTTTGTTTTCTAAGTTCGTAATAGTGTTTAATAATAGTTAGTATAGTAACCTAATTTTGTAAATAATTTGTCATTATGGGAAGAAAAAAAAATACCAAACTGTCTAAATTGCAAAAAAATGAATATTATAAGGAATTAGTTCATAAAATGGCTGAGTCAAATAGAAATAGGTAAGTAAGGTTATCGTTACTTTATATCTATTTACTTACGACGATATAGAAATCATCTTTTATAGGTACTTACATTTGATGAGTGTTTATTTTTGTTGCATTATTCTGTTGCATATTATTATTATTTTATGATTTGGTTACCAATTTGATTTGGTGTATGTGCTAATAAGATTATTAATTATTCTTAGAAAAAATAAATCAATGGACGACGACAAGCAAAACAGGGTTCCCCGGCGGAATCAATAACTGATTTAGACACTCATAAATCTTTGAGCGTTGTTGAAAAGTAAGTACATCTTCTAATAATAAAAATCTCGTGTCACAGTGTTTGCTATCGAACTCCTCCGCAACAGCTTGACCGATTTTTATGATTTTTTTTGGGTATACATTTTTGGTAGGTCTGAGAATAGGTCGTAGGCTATTATTATACCCCTCGGTGATAAGGGTGGCCCTCTCTAGAATTGTTGAGCATTATTAATTAAAGCGAAACTAGTTCGTGGGCACAGCTAGTAATTTTATTTTTTATTTTATTTTATTTATTTTACAATATAGGTACAATTATGTAATAATATACTTATTACAACCACTGTAGGTAGTCAGTTCAGTAGGTAGGTACCAAATGTACATTACAACCACTGTAGGTAGTCAGTTCAGTAGGTACCTAGGTAAGGTATCAAATGTACATTTTGTACCTACATTTGTCTGATGTTCCTACGGTAAAGTTGACAAATCCGCACTGATCCAGCGTGGTTGACTAAGGCCTAAACACCCTAACTTAGGATAGGCTCGAGCCTCTCGGTGGGGATGTATATGAGTTGTTGTGATGTGATGATGAATAATTCGCAGTTGAAAATCAAAATAGGTACTAACAAGAGCTTGACTTCTGTAGCTTAATGTACGGTCAGCAACACGTCGAGCTTTACATTTGCATTACGATAGTCGTCGCTATTACGAGCGACAGGAGCGGTTTTAAGGTCAAAAAGTAAAGCCTAGCGTGTTGCTGCGTGTACTTCATCATTGCAATGTTTACTATCACAATGTATCTTACTGGATAAGTTTGGTACTATGAAGTTTCTTAATAAACATATCAAAACCAATTTTTTTTATTGCTATTAAGTTGGTAAACAAGCAAACTGCCCACCTAATGGTAAGTGGTAACAGTTACCTATAAATACATGTGGCTCCTGTGAGATTCGCAGTAAAACTGCAACCCCCATAAGAACCAGAGAACGAACGAACGAACCCCATTAGAACCCAAGTTAGCAACGTACACGTTGCTAACTTGTGACATCAGATGTAAAGTCACGGTACTCAGTAATTTCAATGCCGTATCTTGCCCGTCAAACCGGAACACAGCAATGCAAGCACTGCTGCTTTGTGGCAGAAATAGGTAAGACGGAGGTACTCAAGCAGACGACCCTGGTACAGAGTCTCCCTCCGGTAAATTATAGCTATTTAATTTTTTCAGACATATTCAAACTGAAGTGCTAAAAAGTGAAGTAAGCAAAGAAACACAAAAGAAACGAAAATCAACAAAAGACAGAGAAGTTATTCGAGTTAAAAAACAAAAAACCACATCGTCTGTATTTTTCGGAAGTAACACTGTAAGTATTTTTGTACATGTACTGCATTGCATGCTTCCACGTGCACGCTATTCTAAATCACATTATTTTTCCTAGAAAATGTTATAAACTGCAACATTTTGTTTTAGGAATTAAAAGATAAAGATGATGATGGACACCGAATAATTCAAATTAATTATTTTCTTCAGCAATTACGCAGAATATCTGGTCACTCTTCATTATTTGACTGTTCACTGAGTACAATGACGCTCATATCAGAAAAAAGCAGGGATTAATTTCAAAATTTTTATTTAAATGCTCGATGTGCAATTTAGAATTTGAAATCAGTAACTCTTTGGAAAATCTAAACCACAAAGCTGTTGAGGGTGCAATGGTGGCTGGTTTTGGCTATGCGCAAGTAAACCAGATTGCAGCTGCTCTAGATCTACCCATATTATCCCAGCATACTTATAACAAATGTCATGATGAAGTATGTAGGGATTGGGAAGCAACAGCGTGGGATGAGATGAAAAAAGCTGGTGATGAGGAAAGAGAGGCCGCCATTCGAGAAGGAAAAGTTAATAAGGATGGTATAGCCCTTATAGACGTGATTGTTGACGGTTGCTGGTGCAAACGGTCATATAAAACCAATTACGCCGCACTCTCTGGAGCCGCAGCTATCATCGGAAGACGTTTTGGCAAGGTTTTATTTATTAGCGTAAAGAACAAATATTGCTGCATTTGTGCAAGGGCTGAAAAAAGAAATGAAACAGTAAGGGAACATGAATGCTTTAAAAATTTACTGGATCTTCTACTGGAATGGAGGCTAACGTTATTACAGAAGGATTCAAGCGCTCAATAGAAATGCACAACATCATTTACTCCAGATTTATTGCAGATGGCGACAGCAGTACATATGCAAAAATTTTGGAAGCACGACTGTATCCTGATGTTACAGTCGAAAAAATCAATTGCAAGAATCATATTTTAAGAAATTTTTGCAACAAATTACAGCAACTGAAAGTAGATACCAAATATTGCATTAAAGATAGAAAACAAATAACAACAGAAAAAATATTAAAAGCAAGAAAATATATCTGCAAAGCTATAAATTACCACAATGCACACAGAGATAATGACAGCGTAAAAAAATTGCATAACGATCTCAATTTGTCTATACATCATGCATTTGACTATCATAATGAATGCAATGAAAATATTTGCAATAAAGCAAATACGAAACAAGGTTCCCAAAATATATTTCAGAGTCACCTATGGCAAAAACTTCGATTCCTTACTAGTAACGTTGCGTCACATGCCAGGAGCTTACTTGAAAATGTCGACAGCAACGTAGTAGAGCGGTTCAATAGTATTATAGCTAAATATGTTGGAGAGAAACGAGTGAATTACGCTTTAAAAAGATCGTACCAAGGAAGATGTGCATGTGCAGTGATATCTTTTAATAGTAAAAAAATATTTACCACTGTATCCAAAAATATTTATAATAAATCTCCATCTATCAAGCTAAAGAAATTTGAACATGAAATTGAAAAAAAAAGACAGTACAACCAAAAAATGAACAGAAAGAAGAACCGCCTATTAATAAATAAAAAAAATGATTTTGAATACGGCGAGAATGTGGAGACACCAGATATGGATGCAGAAACCTACGAAATGACTCAAATAGCATTCTTAAAGAATTTAGAAAAGACAGATGCTGAACGTCAAGAAATTCAAGAAAGAACTATTTTACAAAGCGAGAGTGGAGAATGGATGGAGTTACGCAGAAACCTCCTTACAGCTTCAAATTTCGGAAAGTTATTAAAAGAAAAAAAAATAATAGCTGTGCAAACATGGTAAAAAACATGTTGTATAAAACAGACATTTCACATGTTGCTTCAATCAGCCACGGTAAAAAATATGAAAAAATAGCCCTTGAGCAATTGTCAAAATTACTAAAAGTAACTATCCAGAAGTGTGGCCTTTTCATAGACCGACAGTACCCGTTTTTAGGTGCCACACCTGATGGCGTAATAGATGAAAACACGCTCGTAGAAATAAAATGTCCAATGGCACCTTATAAAATTGGGATTGATGAAGCTATCAAAAAAGGTCAAATGCATTTCTGGCGACATGACAAAAAAACTGGAGAAGTGACAATCAATAAAAACTCTGACTGGTTTATACAAGCTCAGGGGCAGATTCATATTTGTGAAAAAGAAAAATGTATTCTGGCTGTGTGGTATGGAGACAATATGATAAAAACAGAAATCATTCAAAGGGACGACCAATTCTGGCTAGAGCGTATGAAGCCTAAATTATTATCGTTTTATTTCGATTGTCTTTTACCAGAACTAATAGATCCTAGATTTACGAGACATAAACCAATACGTGTACCAGACCTTACCACCGAAAAAGAAAAAAGGAGAGAAAACAGAGAAAACGAAACTCCAGAATCTAATACAAATTACTGTGGTAAGGCAATCATTGAATCAGTAATTAACCTCTCAGATTTTTAGAATATATTAGCTGACCCGATGTGATGTTCTAGACTACAGGAGCTAGCTGATGTTCCCATCAGCTAGCTCCTTGAATACCCAAAACCGAAAGAATACAGGGCCATGCCACTGAGAGATATTACAATAACGGTGTGACAATTATTTTTCGGGACTTTTTTTCCAAACTGCTTGGAACATTATTTGTTCATTTTCGTCCAAAGAATCATCAAAGAAATAATTAGTATTTATTAACAAATAAAAGTTTTTAATTACAACGCGTAATGTATTTGCAACGGAGGCTGTCTTTTGTCACCACGAGCCGCTCTGACTCACGCAGAGACGATATACGTAACACGCGAGCGCGCGTTACATTGCGAAGTACTTTTTTCAGTTGTTTTTTAAAACCTAAAAATAAATTTAGTTTCCCATCAATATTTGTTATATGTTAATTTTAATGGGCTGAATGCGTAGACGTGGGCTTTGTTATGGGTCTTTTTACACTGTGTATATGCAAGAAACAAATGTGCAATAAATAATCTTATACATTTATTTATTGGTGTTTTATTTCAAAAATTGTAGCATAATTTTTTAATAATTATCGTGATTCATTTTTTAATATCTGGTTTAATAATAATTTGTGAAGGCCTTACTAATAACCATTGCCTGATTTAGTTAAACAGTGTTTTGTCACGTTCACTCGAATGACATTTCAAATTCGAACAAAAGAGACAAAACACTGCTTAACTATACAAGGCTTATACAATGGTTATTAGTATGACCCAAATAGATAGCTGAAAATCAGTGTTCAAAATCCGTCATAACACAGATAGACAAAGTTCCATTCGCATTAAATAATGTACTTTACATCTAAACAGGACGGACAGGACATACGCAATTATTATAGAATTATTTTTATATTGATTATTTTAGCATATTATCTTTAACATCACATAAAGTTCCTATTTAATATAATGATACTTGCCGTAAACAGTATCAGCTGGTATATTATTTCTAATTTGCCGTATCAAAAATTTGCCCAAAACAGAATCTGTCCTTAAAATTATAATAATTTATTATATAACATAACAGCGTTATACATTTTTAACAACTTTTACAACTACAAGAAATTGCACCTATTATATGTAGATTTTTTTAAAATTCAAAACAGCAAATGTCCACTGGTACTTAAATAAGGGTAACTGTAATATTAGTACTTGGATACCTTCTACTGAAAAATTCTATTCTATCAATTGTTATTAACAACAATAATTGTTGTTAATAATTGATTGTTTAACACAATTTTAAATTATACAGTAACGGTAGTATCCTTAACCTAATGTTCCCTACAACATTCACATTCAATGAAAAGTTATAGAAAAAATTATCAACTCTACGGAATTTAACCACCTAAATACGCTCGCACTTAGCCGCTCTCGGACGCTCGCGATGTTTTCAAGCGGGGGAGCACCCCACGCGGTGCCGCGTTCTTTCGGAAGCCACGCCCACTCGAGCCTCATTTATTTTCGAAGTATCGCCTTAAGTTGCGTTGCGCGGTACGCTCAAAACTTCAAAAGTTTTAATAGTGCATTTCACCGCGCTAGAAGTTTGATGGAACATACACATAATTTATGTTCATAACGACTTGAGTTAGAGTATACTTCACTGAATATAATTTCATCTTAAAGTACGATGCGTATACATGAACTTTGCTAAGATACAGATAACACACACGTTTTATTTATATTGCGATAATTTGGCAAAGAAGCAAACTGCCCACCTGATGGTAAGTGGTAACAGTCACCTAAATAAAATACATGTGGCTCCTGTGAGATTCGCAGTAAAACTAGCTGCAACCCCACAAGAACTACAGTGTACGATGTCAACTTTGTAACATCAGATGTAAAGTCACGGTACCCAGTAATTACAATGCTATATATTACCCTTCAAACCGGAAGACAGCAATGCAAGCACTGCTGCTTTGCGGCAGAAATAGGTAAGATGCAGGTATCCAAGTACACGACCCTGGTACAGAGTCTCCCTCCGGTAGTGTTCCTCACGAGATTAATCAATGTTTTTTCAAGGCCTAAAAGATGACAGATCCAATGATACATCGGGAGTTCGGGAGGTGTATTCTACAAAATTATGAATGGACATTCACACTCAGAGGATCCATTGACCAGAGCCATGACGGTTCGCCTGAGAGTCTGAGACCGCGCGGTCCGATTGCTTAGTCCAATTGATCGGACAACACGGACTTGTTGATACGTTGTTTACTTTTCTCATCCGGTTTCTGAAAGTCTGTTCAACGATAAAATTAATAAAAAAGCTGTCAAATCTAATGTTAACTGTCAATTGAGTTGCTGAAAGCTAAATGAACTTATGAACTTATCACTGTGTCAGTTGACAGAATAGTCTTTAGTTCATAGCTCTATTAAGACGAAACAGTTTTGGGTCTCTAGAACCGCTTGTCTATAACCATAGCTTAAGGCGAGGTTTTCCTGGAAATCTACGCGTGCACAGCGATTCCTTTATTGCGAGGTAATATAGTTGATAATCGTATAGCTTCTAATGTCGCTTACGCGCTCGTGACCGAACGAAAACGTTACTTTTTACATGTTTTATTAGATTTTTGGAAAACTGGAGTACAAAATAAAAAATGTATTATTGCAATTTTCTAGACAATAAAAATGCACATCTATTGGTAACACTTTTATGCCTTTTTTTATTTTATTTTCTGATTCACAGCTGTTTTAAAATATTGAACAGAGTAATCTTTGGATTTTTTTTCTATCGAGTGAAATATTATTAATCATGTTTCTGTCTTTAAGAATTTTTAGATAAAATGTTCAACAATATCAAAAATGAATTTGAGAACTGCATGTTTTATATTCGTGGCGGTACAGTTAATTGGAATTGTATAAAACGGGAAAGTAGCGCCTTAAAGTAGTGTCAAGTAATCGATGCTAGTGGGTGGATAAACTGAATTGTTTGTACTGAAATCTAATATGTTCTCTATTGATGTTTGTTTTTCAGGTGCCTGCCTAGGTAAATATCAACAACCATTGTTAGATGTTGATATTGACATATAGACAACATACCAACAACACTCTTTTCCACTCCACACAAACAAAGTCGCGGGCAACAGCTACTATTAGACAAGGGGCCGATCACGACCGCGCGTCTGCGGCCGTGCGTCAATAGTATGTACGGCAATAGAGATGTTGACATGTATCGCAAATATATAAAAAGTTATGTTTATACCATAGAAGTGAAATGTGTAATAAATTCATGAAAAATTATGAAAAATGTTTAAAATAATACCCAATCGGAGCGTGTTACGTCACGGTGTGAGAAAAACTCCGAGACAACAGGCATATAAGTGCTTATGTGGAGCACGCTTTTTTTCCGGGGGGAAACCTGCTGTCCCAGGGTTGTTCTTCGGGGATTTGCAACATTTTTAGCATGAACGTGTTATAATAGATTTAAGCACCAAAAAGCGATTATAATTATCTGGAACCCTGGAACGCACTTAAGTTTATTTATTTATCACATTGTGACGTCATCATGATCAGATGACAGCTTGAAGCGTGTAGGGACACAGGTACTTAGAGTTGGCGTGTGAGTTAAGAGGATTGTGAAGCTGTAAATTTTTATACAAAAAGCGATAACGCTTTTCTCCCTCTTTACATAGTCCAATTTTCATAATTTTTGGACATGTTGTAGATATAATGAAGATCTAGGTTTGTACGTTTTGATTTTGAAGTAATATTGCGCAGAATATAAATTATTAGCATCTAAATATCTATATTTTAGACTTAGAAACTACCTCAAGCATTTTTATCTTTTTTTGACCAAATTATACTGAATTACAAAAAAAGGAACACGTACAAACATAGATTAAGGTATACTGAATCTAATGAGACCAAAAGTGTCTAATTTCGGTAAGTTTTAGGGGGGTAAAACCGTTATCGCCCGAAACAATATTTCAATAAGAAATGTAGGCACTTGTTTCGGACTTTCAACTCTAAGCGGTGTGCAACAAACTGCATTTTTGAAAGTGCATACTCGAGCCATGAATTCCTCTTAAATCTCAATCGCCATACATACTATTGACCGCAAGACACCTTCAGATACACCATATCACAAGGAATAAAGCGTCAACTGCGGGCATTTTGTCCTCAACTTTAATTTTATGAGAATGTTTAAAAGTTACACTGATTTGTTTACAAGGAGGTCACCGTAGCAAGCAAGATCTTTAAAAATTTAATAAATAACTAAAGATTTTTTAAAATGTTTTATTATCTTTTCTGTCGATAAAATTAAGCGTAGTATCCCCAATTTCAATATGTGCACTTTATGAAGGCACTGTATATAAGAGAAGTTCCCATCTATAGACGCACGCACAGCCGTAACCGCTAATGGCAGAAACGTGAAATTTGGACAGTTGTTTTAATTCAAAATGCGGACGCACACTAAGAAGGGATTTTTAAAAAAAATTACCCTGAAGGGATGAAATCGGGGTTGCAAGTTTGTATGGATTTATTTTTAATTAGCAACGATTTTGATCAAGCATGCTCTTAAAAACATTTCATTGAACACATGTTTCATAGTTCTTTGGAATTCATCCCCTTAGGGTGCAAAATAGGGGTTGACAGTTTCTATGGAAAATATTTAAAATCTGCTCCAATTTCTATGAAATTTATTATTCGAGCTCCTAAATATAAATAACAGTCTTCTATATAAAATATAAAATTCCCACGAGAAAACAATAATAACGCGGGTGAAGCCGCGGGCGGAAAACTAGTTTAGTACAATTTTTAACAAAAACACTGTAAACGAACTGCCTCGTCCCCCTACCGATCCCCAAATGTTTCATTTGAAATTGTTTCGTTGCAGTTCATAAATATGCAAGAGACCCATCCAAACGAAGTACATTCAGAGACGTGGCATAAAGTTGCGAGTTGAAATAAGCGGTCACATGCAAAATTAAAAAACTCGTAACGTAACCATACAAAAAAATAGGAAAGTTTTCAAATGAGAACATCACAGTACAAGACATAACATAGCATAGCTGCTCATAAATGTTTAATCTTCACCCCGGCTATGATACGCATACTGCTAGGCTATGTAACTTACACCTTGGTAGCCCCTTCTACCCAAAAGATCAATATATGAAACATACATACTCTATAATAACATCTTCTGATATATAAAATTAAAATTGACAGGACAACGCTGTCTGAAGGGTACATTTATAAATAAAAAAATATCTTATTCATATAAGATAAACTAATATACTTCGAATATGAACTCTGTTTATTTTCTCCCAGCAGTGTACACACGATCGGCCAACTCTCCAATAGTCTGTCACGTTTACAAAGTTATTAGTTCACGTCCATTCAACTCGCGAGACCGCAGCACCAGCGGTGTTCAATCACGGAGCTGTTCTGTTCGCACAACAAACAACTATTAATGAACAGACAGACAGAACAATTCGAATTCAAACAGTTGCCAGAGCTAATGCACTGAGCTCGTCGCTGTTCATGCGGAGCTAATTTGTTTGTATGAAACTATTAGTGAGATCTTCTTGAATGAGACGCAGATTCGTTGGACTTTTCAAGTTTCTTGCCTGTTGTAGGTATTCGCGAACGCACTCCCGATTTCCGGATAGAATCAATTTTTATTTCACATTTATTTGCATAAATTTAATTTTTGTGGGGGTGTTATGGTTACTTGCTGGTTAAAATAGCCCTTGCTGGTTTTCTTGCTGGTTCTTTCCAGTACAAGGTCTCCCGCCGTAGACTTGTGAACCAATGGCGTAGCTTCTTTGACGTTCAAAAGTGATTGTAAAATCCCAATTGAATAAAGGATATTGAATTTGAATTTGAATTTGAATTTGAACTTGTTCCCGGGTCGATTTGATTTAATGAGTCTTTTGCGGTAGTGAAGTGTTATGTTCTTAGAAGGGGTATTGTGTTACTTTAGTACAGTGGTTCTTAACCGGTGGTCCCTGGAAGCAGCCGAAAAATAATATTATAGATATAACAAACAACCCTCTATTCATAAACTTTATATTGGTCTAGAGTTGGTTGTCCCTGGCTAGCCAGATATTTGTAAAATGGTCCCTCGTTACTAAAAGGTTAAGAACCACTGCTTTAGTAGGTGACCGACAGCAGGCGCGTTCCATTTGAGCGCAGATTTGCAGCATTTTCAACATTTTTAGCATCATCGCGTTTCATTAGCTTTTGACGCTAGCAAGGCTAGTACCGTATGTTAACCTAATGCGTTCCACTTAAACAAACTCTTGATTTTTAGGTTAGGTTTCCTTTGTGAAAAATAGCGCGGCTAAAAATGTTAACGTTTCTTAGAAGAAACGCAAAACATGGTTAACATTTGATGTTAGCGTGACAAAATGGTGACGCTTAAATGGAAAACGGGGAGTACTATCGATATCTATATTGATATTTTTATCGATATTAAGATAACTTTGAATCTCTATCTCCAACTTCTACCCCATACGTGTAATCGCAAGCCTGTATCGAGTAAACGCAATCCATCCCATCCAAGTTCCCAACTCGAAAGTAGATTACGATAGATATAAGCCGAGGCGGAGACGCCATTACTGAACAACTTTAAACTTCCCTGTTTCAACTGGCGTGAAGCCAGCTTTCTTGTGAAGACGGTTTCATTTTGAACGTACCTATGTACTTTAGTTGTTCGGACTATTTAAGGAAATAGTCCGAAATGTCAAATTACTGTCATGAATGAATATATTTATTTAATGAATGACAGACGAACTATTATTGTTCACATTCAAACCGACAATTCAAACCCTTTTATAACTTTACTGTTTTCAAAGTTTTTGGTAAGACTTCACTGAATTCTGTGTCTAATAAAGTTATTGGTTATCGCTGGCAGCAGCAAATTGACGTAATAACATTACCGTTAACAATTTCTATATAGTTAGCAACATCGTGTAACTACAGCGAAGCACTAAATTAATTGACTAACTTTGGCGCCGAATGTACGGTCTATTCTGATTCAAACATAGATAGGCAGTGTTACAATTAAGTTATCACTTGTGAATCTCGGACTGGGCTAACTCGGTTAAGCAACGCCGCTTGGAAAATTATCTTAATGCATTCAATTACCAAAATCTCGAGTACGAATTGCATTCGAAATTCAAATTGTTTACATACGGTAAACCTAAATGCGCCTAGCGGTTTTATTACCTAAGTACCAACGTACGTACCGACCGACCCGGTAGGAATTTTGGAACAAAAAGTACCTACGCCATATCATCACATCACTGCTGGGCACTTCTATCCTTATGACCGGTTATATACAATATCCAACCGTATTTTGACGTATTTTGTTTATTTATTTGAGCTAATGTCAAATACTAGTCGCCAGTAACCCAATCCACAGATAGAATATTGAAGCCGGCCGTAAGGGGACGAGGGATTGGTCTGCTTCATTACGGCCAGACAGGTTGGTATGGAGTTTGCTCCCAGTTTTCCACCTCTTTGCAGAGGTGCAATTTTGGTAAACACCCTTAGTCGGCTTCTACGACAACCACAGCCAGAAAAGCAGCAGCGACACGTCGTGTCTTCTAACTCCGTCACCACACTGACCAGCCATCGATCAATTTTGAAAAGATTATTTCTAATTCATCAACAATGAATTTACCATAAAAAAAACTCTTAAAGCATTTTAAAAACTCCATTACTGAACCATTCTTAAAGTGAAAATATTACAAAGATATCGGAGAAACTTGAAAAAAGCTATACATTTTGATGAGAAAAGACGTATAGATCCTATTCCCTGTGCCTTTTAGGCAGCAATAAAGTCAAAAAGCAAAGAATACTCTATTGACTACCGCCGCAGAATATACACATATCAGAAACGTTGGTAGGTATCGTAAATCTTGATTCTGGCGCGATGAATATTGATAGAGTTTACAATCTCATACATATATGCTATAAATTATACGGACATAACTCTACAAAAAAAAGCATTCAAATTATAATGTTATGTATGATCAGGAAAAGGCCATGGCGTAACAAAAAAGAGAACAATAATATTTATTTATTTTTCCCACAATCTTAAGAACAATGCAGTTCAGCTGATCTTAATCTAAAGTGTAGGTATACATACTTAAGATTGTAAGAAACTGGTGGCTGCACTAAGCCTTTATCTCTGACCACCAACGATTAAATTATTAATTGGTTGTTTAATATTAAATACCAGCTGTGGCCGCAAACTACGTTTCGCCTTAAGACTTAAACGCTTTCTTAGTTATATCTATACTAATACAAACTTTCAACCCCCGTTTTACCCCCTTAGGGGTGGAGTTTCGTAAAATCCGTTCTTAGCGGATGTCTACACCCTATAAGGAACCTACCCGCAAAATTTCAAGTTTGAAGGTGTTATAGTTTCTGAGATTTCGTCATTAATCAGTGATTGGTATTCTGCTTTTATATATTTAGATTTATACGGATTTTTTTCTTCTTTTTGCTCCTGATTACGTATAAAAATCATGGGTAACAATACACGTCGAGTGAAGTTATATTGCAGATTTAACATTTTTGTCATCAAAAAGCACACTTGTCATGTTTCGTAAAGAAATGAAAATCTTTCTAAAATTAATAGAGTATACCTATAGTATACTCTATTTATTCATCTTATCCTATGTGATTGATTTTGTGTGAATTTGTTGTTTATAGCTTCCCAATTTTTCTATTACCTATACTGATCTTGAAGAAGAAAGTTGACGCGTTGGAGTTGTGGTGCTGGGGACGGATGCTAGGAGTATCGTGTGGACATAGGTTCGCACAAATGATTCCATGTACTACAATAGTAGTAGGAAATTGGGCATTCTGACTCACGCTTCCCTGGGAATGGATCTAGAGTTCCCTGAGTAATGAAGTATCTGGGTACCCGAGTACCTGAGTACTTGAGTTTCAGGCAATGAAACGCCCAAAGCAGCGCCTCTTGCGAGGCGCTGTGGTACCAGCGTTTCATTGCTCGAAACTCAAGTACTCAGGAACTCGGGTACCCAGATACATAATTACTCAGAGAACTCTAGATCCATTCCCTAGAGAAAGCGCGCACCAGAATGCCCAATTCCCTACTACTCACATACATCCATATACACATAAACTACAATCTACAATCACGTTCATGATAATTTGTGAACTATATAACTAAGTGGCGGAGTTCCCTGTGTAATGAAGTATCTGGGTACCCGAGCACCTGAGTACTTAAGTTACAGGCAATGAAACGCTCAAAGCAGTGCTTCTCACGAGGCGCAGCGGTACCAGAGCTTCATTGCCCGAAACTCAAGTACTCAGGAATTCAAGTACCTAGATACTTCATTACTCAGAGAACTGAGTAATGAAGTATCTATCTATCAGAGTTATTCATGAGGTAATAATTCAGACAGGATCATAAAAAATAAAACAAAACAGAAACTGTTTACTATTTATTGTAATTATTTTAATTAAACATAGTGTCTTGAATATCTTTTATTACTTTTCTAATGTCGCAATATACATTGTCAAATATACTCTCTGCAACATATTGTACACTTATCTCTGGTTCACATAAAGCTACATCATTTTCAGTTGATGATAGTGTAGAACTATCGAAAACTTCAATTTTTATAATTTTCGCAACTTTCGATGAAGGTTTCATCATTGTTGTGAAAACACGACTTCTGTTCTGGCGTTTTTGATGTCGTATGGGACCAGCGACATCTCTTCCTGGGAATCCTAGTTCAGGGCTCTGAACCATTTGGTGGGGTATAAAAGGGAAAAGATCATCTGCATTCTGAAATCAAATATTTAATTATGATACGTTTTCCATGCTTATTATTATTATTATTCATAGTCAATATTAACAGTCCCAGAGAACTAATAGTATTAATCGTACTCACCGACATATTCGTTTAGGTATCTACTAAAAAAACTTCTGCGCGCTATGAAATTTCTAATGAAAATGATGTATTTTATAAAAAATTATTCATGTACTAGTAAGTCATAGTTTAAAATTAATTGATTATAAGGTTTATTTAAACGTTACAGGTCTTAATATGGGATAATGCATAATATTGTCGCTTAAGACCTTTTCAAATTAATTGCTCTACGTGTATTACACGACTATTAATTTCGAACTCTATAGGTGTCACATGATACAGCGAAGAACGCGTTCATATATGGAAGACAGCAAAACAAAGTTATCATTTGCACCTATGAAACTTCACTAAGCCTTAATAAGAAAACATTCGATACACGAATTAATAAGATGTACATTCAAAGCTATATTTTAACTGCAAATTATAAGTCTGCTTTGTGTGAGTTGGCGATGTTCCCCTTTTTCGGTTATATTGCTGATCTGGCATAGGATTTTATATGTACGATAGAAATTAACACATACAAAACTACCTAAGTCTATAAATAAACCATTAACAGAGTCAGCGTAGTCAGTGCGCATCGTAATCATCGTAATTAGTAAAAAAGTGAAAGTTATCTTACTCAAGTTATTCCCCGAGTAAAGAAAATGTAAGTGAAATTATAATATCATTATTTTTTGTTTAATGTTTCACAAATTTAGACATTGAGAACTTTAGTATTCAATTTAATATAAAAATACTCGTATTCTACTTACTCATGATCGCAACGATGACTGATATTGATACTGATATATCCGTTTCCATAAAAAGGGAACATAAATGAATCTAAACTAGTTAATACGATTAATTAATAATCTCTATTGTTCGTTAATAAGTTTTAATACTTTTTTCAGGTCTTTGACCAACGTTCGTTCAGATGGGGAATACGATTCCTCTTCTTCTTCATCATCCTCTTCTAGCTCATCTTCGTCATCTAGCATGCAGTCTCTGGTACAACAGGCGGTAGCTCCTACTCAACCACAGCCTGGTCCATCGACTTTACCCACGAAAGAAAAGTCAAAACCGAAAAAAAGATACCACAGTGATATCAAGAATAAATCTAAGAGGTATTTATTATTATTATTATGTCCCAGTGAAATCACAAACCAATGGTGACCGGTCGCTATGATTATTACTGTGCGTCCTACTATTATCTATATTCTATATCCTACTAAAATTGAATTATAGATATTCTCATTATTACATACAACATGTACAAGTACACGTCATTATTGCATGTTTATAAAGACAGCGGGTGTGTATTTGTTGTATAAGCGACTGCTTGACTGATAAATTGATTTAGTTTATAAATCAATTATACACTTCTCAAGTTCTTTTGTATTATTTATTACCAGGAATAGTTATTATTTATGTAAATTAATTTAGTTGTTTTTAAAATTTTACAGATCTAAGAAAGAGGTGTCACCAAAAAAGAAAAAGATGCAGCTGCAGTCTTCAATAGAAGTGATGGGAGAGAGCAAGGACCATAATCAGAAAAGGTATGATTTCCATTTTTGTACAAATTGTATTCCTATAGCTTTCTTCTAACATTAATTTAAAATCTTAACGTGTGTAATATCTATACACAATTTAGAGAAAAGTCACAATAGGATCAAATAGATTTAACTTAATTAAATATTGGATATTTTTTTTTTTTTTTTTTTATGGATGGCCCGGCAAATGACCTCCTCCCGCCTGATGTTAAGCGGTGAAAGAGGCCCAAATGAGTTGACAGATAGAGTAGGGACGACATCCACTCTCCTACCTGCCCGCCCCTTGCCGGCCCAAAAGATGCTTTTTCACGCCTCTTTTGAAGGAACCCATGTTGTAGGATGGAGGAAACACGTGCGCAGGTAGAGAATTCCAAGTGTGGGATGAACGACAGAAGAAGGAATCTTGGAATTTCTTGGTACGGTGTGAAAAGGAGGACACAGTGTACGGATGACTCCGAAGGCCCTTACGCGTGTTTCTGTTAAGGAATGGAGAGGGAGGGATAAGGTTAAAGAGCTCCTCAGAGCATTCCCCATGGAACATTCGGTAAAAGGCGCTAAGAGAGGCGATGTCACGACGAAGTTGTAGAGGCTCGAGGGTGTTAGTTGCCTCTACATCGCCAATTATGCGAATAGCGCGACGCTGCAATCTGTCCAGAGCATCGAGGAGGTACTGAGCGGAGCCGTCCCAAAGGTGCGAGCAATATTCCACGCAAGACCTAACCTGAGTTTTATACAACAAGCATAGTTGGTCCGGCGCAAAATACCTACGCACCTTGTTCAGGACACCGAGTTTCCGTGAGGCAGTAGTTATGACGGATTCGATGTAGTCTCTGGGGTTCAGATCGCAGCGAATGTTCATTCCGAGCAAGGTGATGTTGCTCTGTGTGTGAAGGGTTGTGCCCTGAAGAGAAGGAAGGGGGAGGAAAGGTGACCTTTTCGCCGAGAACACGCACACCTGTGTTTTCTTAGCATTGAACTCAACAAGATTGTTGGAGCCCCATTCGGAGACGAGGTCCAGCGTCCTGTTGAGCTCAATGATAAGATTCTGCCTTTCCCTACCAATATCACCACGAGCAGCCCCCGAGGCTCCGTGATATCCCCCATGCACTGTACTGTCGTCTGCATAGCAATGTATAGCTCCCAAGGAAAGCATATCATTGATATGCAGAAGAAACAATGTGGGGGATAGAACGGAGCCTTGCGGAACACCAGTGTTCACTGCCACGAACCGCGAAGCGCAGCCGTCAACAACAACGCGAATTCTACGCTCGTGGAGGAAGCTGGCAATCCACGTACAGAACTGCGCGGGTAATCCGTATGCCGGAAGCTTGGAAAGAAGAGCCTTGTGCCAGACTCTATCAAAAGCTTTGGCGATGTCGAGACTAATAGCCACCGATTCGCCGCGCTTATCGATAGATTCACCCCATTTGTGCAAAAGGAACGCTAGAAGGTCACCTGTTGACCGTTTAGGACGAAACCCATACTGTCGGTCATTAAGTAACGAGTGACCTTCCAGGTAACGGATCAGCTGTGTATTAAGGATCCTCTCCATGATTTTACACAAAATGGAAGTGACGGCTATAGGGCGATAGTTAGCCGGATCAGAACGATCTCCCTTTTTGGGAACCGGCTGGACATTGGCCTCTTTCCAAGATTTCGGCACACAACCAGCAGAGAACGACAGACGGTATAGACGCGTAAGGACCGGAGTCAACTCCGCTGCACACTTCTTAAGAACAATCGCAGGAATGCCGTCTGGTCCACTTGCTTTTCGAGTATCGATCGACTGGAGCTCCGCCCGCACATCACGCTGTCTGATACGGATATCGGGCATGGTGCTGCCACAATGGGACAGTTTCGGAGGTTGTGTACCACAGTCATCGACACGGGAATGAGCCGCAAAGAGTTTTGCCAGGAGGTCGGCTTTCTCCTGCGGCTGATGAGCAAGTGAGCCATCGGCAAGTCTCAGCGGTGGCAGCGAGGGTTGGCAGAAGTTTGATTGCACAGCTTTGGCCAGGCGCCAAAAAGAACGGCTACCCGTAGGGTGCGATAGCAGTTCCTGGCCCACTTGTGCAATGCGCTGAGCATCCGCTCTAATGTAAGCCCTCTTACATAACTTGGTGGCATTATTGTAGGCTGTTTTCAGTAGGCTTGTATTGGGATCCTTAGATGCTCGGCCTCTGATCCAAGCGCGGTAAGCCAGCTGTTTGTTTTCAACAGCTGGCTTACCGCAGCTTACCGTTTTATGATAATGATATTTAGATTCAAGAGTAATGGTCATATTAATTATATGTAAAATAATTTTATTATAAAAGTTATATTAGTTAGTTGCGTGCTCAGAATGGGATACATCTATGGCAATGAATTTATAATTATATTTTAATTTCAGCATGAAGATGCAGCCAATAAAAATAGTTAAAGATAGAAAAGAAAAGAAGAAAGAAAAACGGGTTACGGCAAACGATTTAATGGGTAGTGATGGTGAGGCTGATTATAAGGACGAGTCTTACGGTAAATCTGATGATTTAAATTCTTATATATATCGTCGCGTCCCGAATGGTTATACCAAACAATACAAAAATAACCAGGAGGGTACGCATTATGTAGACTTAAAAATATACCTCTGTAAAGAGTTAGAAAATGTTAAGCAAAGGTGGCGTAAATCTATTTTAACTTTAAAAACAAAAAGCGATGATAATACTGAGACTTGGCAACACCTAATTAAATTTTTAAAAGAGATAAAAAAAGAGTTCCAAGATGTCCCTGTGTCTTTTGTAAATACTTCCAATCATCCGTGATGCTTAACATTTTTTTTACTCTTTTCTGATATTTTATTTAGGTTTACTGTTAAGGGTTCAACACTTATTGTGATTAGGTATATTGTTTTCTTAAAATCGAGTGAAAATGACATAATAATTATTGTCACTGGATAAAACAAGTTGTTAAGTAATCCCGGTACATGTTTGCAATTTGTTTCATGTTAATTAAAATAATACTATATTATAAGTATTATAGTAATTATATAAGAATCTTTTATATTCATATATCTAGTTAGGTGTAGTACATTAAAAAACTTGTAACAAAACTTAAACGTATTTTTAACTAAAGTATAAATAAAGCTATGGATTCATTCTATATACTTATTCGAATAATTATTTTCCTTTCTCTTTCAGATAAAATGTTCTCTAATAGTGTTCGATGTGAGAAATGTAATACTTATTTAGATAAAACGAATTTCAAATATCACTTAAGAACTAATTTGCATAAGAAAAATTGTAGTTTAAAAACAAAATTGGAAAATGTTGATATAATTGCAACTGCTTTTAAAAATAGGATAGTTACATATAGAGTAAATTCAGCAGAAAATTCTGAACACATAACACCTGAAGAATTTCTATGTACTATCAAAAACGTTGTAAAAACGGTATTTAATATATTCATCATTAGAGAAACATAATGCTTTAAAAATTAATTATGAAATGTTTGCAAACTTCGCTTTACCCACAGCAGTTTGCCAACAAATGAAATCATTTAATACAAAGTATGAGGTGGTATTTTGCAGTTCAGATTTTAATGAAATGTATTTAAATATGAGTCATACTTTAATAAATAAATTAAGTGAGTTTGAACATTCTGCTTCTGGATGGTCACTCACGTCTATTAGTCATCTTGAGATAAATATTAACAGGTATTCTCCATTAAGAGGAGGTAGTTACTTAGATTTGCCGAATGCTATAAAACATACGAAAAGTTGTCTCAATATCAAAAATAATGATAATTATTGTTTCGTATGGAGTATAGTAGCTGCTCTCTTTCCCTGTAAAAAAATGTTAACAGAACAAGTTCTTACCCTTATTACTCATCTGTGCTTAATACTAAGGGAATGAATTTTCCCCCTTCATGTATTGATATTAAGGTGTTTGAGAGAAACAACCCATCTATTAGTATATGTGTGTACGGTGTGGACAACAAGACTTGTATATCCGGACCTCTGTATGTTACTAAAGAACGAAAACTTAATCATGTTAATTTGTTGTTCATAGAAAATAACAAAATCGGACATTATTGTCTAATAAAAAATCTTGAACGCCTTGTAAGTAGGCAAGCGAGTCGACATCATGGGAAAAGCGCTTTTTGTGAAAGATGTTTACAGTTTTTTACGTCTAATATTAAATTAGATTCACATCAATGTTCCAATATATTAACCGTTTTACCAGATGAAAACTCAAAAATTTATTTTAAAAATTTCGATAGACAACTAAAACATAATTTCGTAATATATGCGGATTTTGAAAGTTTGTTGTATAAATATTCAGGAAGTAGTGGTAAAAATACAAAATCGTATAAACTTCATAAACCTTCATGTTTTGCTTATTACATTTGTTGTTCGCATGATCCCAAATTAAATAAATTTGTCACTTACAGAGGACTAGATTGTGTTAAAATGTTCATAAAAATGTTGTTTGAAGACGCAGTATTAATTCATACTATACTAAGAAGTAATAATGCTATGAAATCTCTTACTAAGCAGCAAGAGATTCAGCATCGCAATGCATCTATTTGTCACATTTGCATGAAATCGCTGGAAGATTATGACAAAGTACATGATCATGATCACATAACCGCAGAATATCGAGGAGCTGCTCATTCAAAGTGCAATTTATTATTTCGCATTAAACCATTTATACCAGTTATATTCCATAATTTAACTAACTATGATAGCCATTTATTTATTAAAGAATTAGTTAAGTATAAAGGCGACATTAAAATTATCCCTAAAACTAAAGAGAAATATTTATCATTATCTAAATATTTTGAATTAGAAGATTCCACTTCATTGCATATAAAATTCATAGATTCATTTCAATTTCTTAGTTCTAGTTTAGATAATTTAAGTAAAAGCTTATCAGAAGAAGACTTCTGTCACTTATCAAAGGCATTCACCAATAAAGAACAACTTCAACTGTTAAGACAAAAAGGTGTATATCCTTATGATTTTCTTGATTCATGGTCTAAGTACAATATGAGCTGTATCCCCCGTAAAGATCAATTTTATAATAGTTTAACTGATGAATATATTAGTGATGAGGAATACTTGAGAGCAAAAAAAATTTGGGACACTTTCAATATAAGATCACTAGGTGAATACACGGATTTGTATCTTAAAAGCGATGTTTTGTTACTGTGCGATATATTTGAAAAATTTCGGTGTAGTAGTTTAAAATATTATAAGTTGGATCCGATACATTACATATCTTCACCTGGACTAAGTTGGGATGCTATGCTCCTGCATACTGGCATAAGATTAGATTTAATTAGCGATATTGAAATGTATAAACTACTAGAACAGGGTATTCGAGGCGGTTTGGCACAGTGCAGTCTCAGACATATTAAAGCTAACAACAAATACCTTCCTAATTACAAACCATCTAAACCCTCTAATTATCTTGTTTATCTTGATAGTAATAACTTATATGGATACGCGATGATGCAGAAAATGCCTGTTTCAGATTTTAGTTTTTTGTCTGCAGAAGAAATTAATAGTTTTGATGTTTTATCAATACCTGATAATTCAGAATTCGGATACATCTTACAAATTGATATGCTCTATCCAGACTATTTACATAGCAAACATAGCGATTTACCATTTGCCCCGGAAAAATTTATTCCACCAGGAGGAAAAACATCAAAACTCATATCTAGTTTATACAGTAAGTTTAACTATGTTATACATTACATTTATCTAAAGCAATGTTTACAACATGGTTTAATATTAAGTAAAATATATCGTATTATTAAGTTTCGTCAAACTAATTTTTGAAAAAATATATAGAATTAAATACTCGTTTACGCCAATCTTCAACTTCGGTATTTGAGAAAGATTTTTTTAAACTGTTGAATAATTCAATTTTCGGTAAAACAATTGAAAACCGACGAAAGCAAGTTAATATTAAATTGATAACTACTTGGAAAGATTCCAAAAATAGGACTAATAAAAGGATGGGAGCTGAAAAATTGATTGCAAGACCCAACTTTCACAGTATCAGTGTATTTAATAACAATTTTGTTGCTATACAACTAAGACACGAAAAAATAGTATTGGACAGGCCAATATACATAGGTTTTACTGTTCTGGAATATTCAAAACAACATTTATATAAATTTCACTATGATTTTATTAAAAATAAATATAAAAATAACGCTAAACTATGTTACACTGATACTGACAGTCTATTATACTCCATTAACACTCATGATTTTTATGAAGATATGAAAGCAAATTTGTCCGTATTCGACACCAGTAATTTTGATAAAAATAATGTATATGGTATACCTCTACTAAATGCTAAAATCCCTGAACTATTTAAGGATGAAATGGGGGGTGATGTTATATCGGAATTCATTGGTTTACGTGCAAAACTATATTGTATACAAAGTCAAAGAGCTGAAATAAAAAAGGCTAAGGGTGTTTCTAAGTATATAACTAACCGTATAACTCCGTCTCAATATCGAAAAACTTTAAAAAACAATATAAATTATCAATTTAAAATGAACATAATACGATCAATTAAACACATTCTTTATTCGCAGACAATTAATAAAATAGTTTTAAATAGAAATGACGATAAAAGATACATTATGTCCAATCAAATTGACACATTACCATGGGGGCACTGTGATACAATCTCTTAGTAGTTTAAATCTTACCTAATAGGTACGCATACAAGTACAGGGGTAATAGATTTTATATTAAATATATTAAATATCTTTTTTATCTTTCAGTCTCCTCAACTTACTCTGCTTAAGACTTTAAAAATGGGTATCGGTTCCTATAGAGGATATATTTTTTGAAAAAAGATTCAAGCACGATCTTACCCATTTAACGGAATTGATTGAAATAAAACGAGCAAGGTTGGTTTCACACAGAAACGATTAAACTGATATAATTTTATGGAATTTTAATAATATTAAGAAATTAGGCTAATTTTAAGAAAATGTATGTTAATTAATGATATTGTATTTTATGTAGAGTTTATTGTATGGCACAATAAAGTTGATTAATATCTATAAGTGTGTATTTATTATTATCATTATTACTATGTTTATTTGAAATACAGTTTATATTGTATGGAAATACGTTTTGTTTTATTAAAACTACCATAGTCAAACAGATAGTATAAATAGCTCACACATAAATATTACTTTTCAAACGAAATCATGAAATGGGTAAAGCAACCGCATGTTTTAGAAATAATAAACATTAATATTGATTCCAAATGTAAACCATTTATAAGACACAGTATTCTTTTGCCGAATACTATTCGGTGTATAATATGTGGACCCTCTAATTGTGGTAAAACCAAACCAACCGAAGTATCGTATTTTAGCGAACATTGTAGAAAAAATCCCTGATGTAAAATTATTTATTTTAACAAACGACAAAGAGGTTATTCATCCAAATAAAGCATTACCGAATTCAGTAATGATATTTGACGATGTAGTCTGTGAAAATCAGAGCAATATCCGTAACTATTTTTGTATGGGGCGTCATAAGCTGGTAGATTGTTTTTATCTATTATAAACTTATTCGAAGATTCCGAAACAACTTTTACGTGATAATGCTAATGTATTAGTTATATTCAAACAAGATGATACTAACTTGAAACATATTTACAATGAGCATGTGAATAACGATATGTCTTGGTCTCAATTCAAAGACCTGTGCTCTACCGTCTGGCTACAACCATATCAGTTTTTAGTTATCGTTAAAGATTCCTTAGTTAACAATGGAAGGTATAGAAAAGGATTCGATGTGTTTATTGATTTTGAATAAGTATTTAAAGAACGTTCATCGGCTTAACAAAACCATTAGCATTCTGTTTTTAATTGCAAACTGTTCTATTATTAATTAATAGGTTGGGGAAAAAGTTTCTTCGCATTTTTTAAGAAAATTCAAAACATTTTTTAATATAGTTTATTTACATTTAACTAAAGTATGTAGGTACCATTTTGTTCGATAACTTTTTGCCATCTTGTAGGTAGGGACATGATCCCATTGCTATAGAAATTTTGGGACTTCTGGTCAAAATACCGCGACAAGTGGTTTTGGCAGTCCTCTCGTGATGTTAACCTGACACTGCCTAAAGAATTCTGAAGAGACCGAAACAGGTGGAAATCTGAAGGTGCAAGGTCAGGACTATACGGCGGATGCATTAACACCTCCCAGCCAAACTCTCTTAATTTTTGCTGAGTGGCTAAATATGTGTGAGGTCTAGCGTTATCATGATGAAAAACCACACCCCTTCTGTTGATTAATTCCGGCCGCTTTCTCTCAACTTCTTGCTTTAATCTCATCAGTTGTTCGCAGTAGAGTTCAGAATCGATGGTCCTGCCTGGTGGTAACAGCTCATAATGAATAATGCCCTTCCAATCCCACCACACACACAGCATCACCTTGTTGCGAGTTAACCCGGGTTTCGCCACAGTCTGTGAAGCCTGACCGGCCTTTGACCACGACCTTTTTCGCACGTTCTTGTCGTACGTGATCCACTTTTCATCACCAGTTATCAGCTTCTTCAAAAATGGTTCGGTTTCATTACGTCGTAATAAAGAATCACAAATGAGTACACGGTTCATTAGGTTTCTTTCAGTGAGCTCGTGAGGTACCCAAATGTCGAGCTTTTTTGTGTACCCAGTTTTTTTCAAATGCGCCAAAACTGTTTTGTGGTCAATTCCCAGTTCTTCAGCTACGTCGTAACTACTGACATGCCGATCTTGCTCCACTTTTTCAAAAATGGCATCCATTTTATCTGTAATAGGGCGACCAGAGCGACGTGCATCTTTCACATCAAAATTTCCGGATTGAAAACGCTTAAACCAAATTTGTGCTACTCTCACAGACACTGCACTAGGTCCATAAACATCGCAAATTTTTTTCGCGGCTTGCGTTGCATTTTTACCTTTTTTGTAGTAAAATTTTAAAATGTATCGAATTTCTTCTTAGATTTACTCATCTTGGCGGTACGAAAAACAAATGAAAATCATACATTTTCCTAATTTGAATTTGGAATTATGTTCTTTAAAATTTAAACTTTCAATGATACCAAAACCAGCCAGATACAAATAGTATAGCCAAAGAGATTTTATTACAAGTTTATACATACTATAATGCGAAAAGACTTTTTCCCCAACCTAATATTTAAAATGGAGCATTCTGTTAAAGAAGAACTAATAAAGTCAGTTCATAATATAAAATCTAAAATTAAGGAAATGCGTAATACAGAAGACAACACAGATTTAATAATGAAAAAAAATTTAAAACCTGTGTCAGAGCCGCTTACCGCTTTTATAAAACGTGAACATAGTTTGAAAGAAAATAATGAATCATCAAATAACATTGATGGTAATAATTCGACCATATCGGAAACTGATGATACTGAATGCTGTAATAATGCTAGTGATATGTCTTATTCTATCTGGGATGATAAGCAAAAACATAAGAAAATAAAACAATATATTGAAAACAGCTATATTTCCTCCTTATCACAAAAAGACGATTTAGCTACTTTAGTCAGCACTAAAGATGTCAATATACCATTTGGAGTTAGAAATGAAAACAGTGAATTGTATATGGGTAATTCTAAATTCAAAATAACTAAATCTGGAACTGTTACTGATCCTATATACTATGTCGCTTTAGATAACAAAGCATTTGAATTAACCCCAGGTATACGCGAATTACTATTAAAACACAAGCCAGATTTAAAACTTATTTCTGATACAGATATACTAGCTTATAAAGATATGCTTGCCATCACTAATGTTCATAAAAGAGATTTCGATCCTAATGGACAAATTAAAGGCGACAAAAGTATGAAATATCGAAAAATAATTAAACCCCTATTTTTAGCAGTTTCAGTTCCTCAATTGAAATCTTCTACTATTCAAAAAGAAGGTGGTAGTTTGCCTACTTTGAAAAAGTATAAGCCAAATACTGATCTAGTATACTGGGACGATCCTAATGAATTAATTGACCGGTTAAAGATACTAATAGCTTCTAGAAATGCTGGTAACAGTAATCACGATAATGAAATTCTCTCAATTATTGAAGAACTAAAGGAAGCTGATATTATTAAAGAATACAACTATTGTTTCTTACAAATTCAAACTCAGTATCATAATATTATTCAAAGATAGGAGTGCATATTATGCTAGTTAAGTTTTCACCACAAACTGAAAATTATTCCATTGTATTTACTCAAGTGATTATTTAACGAAAGCATCAATAACAATAATGAGCAAATGCGATGTCGTAAATGAAATTCATAAAAATGTAAGAAAAAATTTTCAAAGGAGACATGTTATTATGAAGGATATAGATGATTTGTGGCAAGCGGATTTAATAGACTTACATAAAATTCAGCAATATAACTCAAATCATAAATATATTCTAATTATTATTGATACATTTTCAAAATATGCTTGGGCTTTACCACTCAAACGTAAAAGTAAAGATGATGTTTACAATGCTTTTCATACAATACTTAATAAGGGACGTTGTCCTAAAAATCTCCAAACAGATTTAGGCACTGAGTTCTACAATAATAAATTTAAAAAGTTGATGCAGCAATTTTTTATTAATCATTATTCCTCATATTCTACTAAAAAAGCATCTATCGTGGAAAGACTTATAAGGACTTTAAAATCTAAAATGTTTAAGGAATTTAGTTTAAAGGGAAATTATATATGGAATGATGATACATTGAGTCGAATTATTATTGAATATAATAACTCAGTACATAGAACTATAGGCTGCAAACCAGTAGACGTCAATAAATTTAATAAATTACTTATATTGAATCGATATGCGAAGATACAAACACCAGCCGTAAGCTGTAAAAAACGAAAGAAATTTAAGATTGACGATTATGTTCGTATAAGCAAATTTAAAACTGCTTTTGATAAAGGTTATACTCCGAACTGGTCATCTGAGGTATTTAAAATTATAAAAATCAACAATACAACTCCTGTTACTTATATAATTGAAGATTCAAGAAATCAGACGATACTAGGGTCATTTTATGAGCAAGAGTTACAAAAACGAAACATCCGAAGATATATCTTGTTGAGAAGATTTTAAAGAAGAACCGTAATAAATTCTTAGTGAAATGGTGGGGGTTACCGTCCTCTGAAAACAGTTGGATAAAACAGTCTGATATTTTATAATAACAATATTAAAGGAAAAAGAATTAAACTACTAGCAGTATTACATGGGGCATGAAAGAGTGCAGTCTTTTGAATTGGTTTATAAATAATTCACCATTTGAATTACATTTCCCGGGCTATAATTATTGTGGTCCGGGTACAAAACTACAAAAACGGCTTACTAGAGGCGATAGAGGTATTAATATTTTAGACGAGTATTGTAAAGAACACGATATTGCATATAACAGGTATTCTTCATTAGACGAGCGTCATAAGGCTGATATAAAATTGATGAAAATGGCGAAAACTCGAGCATCAGCACCTGACTCAAGTTTTGGCGAAAAAATAGCTGCTCATTTAGTGAACAAAGCAATGTTAGCGAAAGTGAGTACAGGATCTGGTTTGAAACAGGCATATAAAACCAAATTCAACGCTTTGAAGAAACATCTGAAACGTGTTATAAGTCATACAAAGAAACGGCTTTCACATCTCAAGCCAACTTGTAAAAAAGCGGCTATAGATTTAGCGATAGCTGCTGCTCGAGAAGTGACTTCAGATTCAGATATTAAACTCCCTCGGGTGATCCCTCTACCTAAAACCGGAGGATTCCTACCATTGATACCAATTTTTGCTGGATTGTCTGCTGTTGGAAGCTTAGCAGGTGGAGCTGCTGGTATTGCTAAGGTTATAGAAGAAGTTAAAAATGCTAAAAAGCGACTTTCTGAACTCCAAAGGCATAATGAAAAACTTGAATCAATATGTATAGGAAGAGGTTTGCAATTAGAGCATCACAAAAATGGTCTAAGAGTTTGTTTATCGAAGAATAAAAACAAAAAAAACTAAGTCACAGGCTACCCAATCGAGCTCTTACTAACATCGATATTATAAAACATGCTCGAAATATTCCTTATTTTCGAGGAGTCTTCATGAGAGATGAATTACCGCAAAATCCTCAATTATATGAATGTGGTATTATTAATTTAGATAGTTGTCAAAATGTAGGTTTTCATTGGGTAGCCTATGTAAAAGTAAAAAATTACGTGGAATACTTTGACAGTTATGGAAATTTAAAACCACCGAAAGAATTTATCAAATACGCAGGTACTAGAATACACTACAATTATATTAATCAACAGCAGAATCATCCGTTTAACTGTGGTCACCTTTGTCTTAAATTCCTTAAAAAAATTTTGGCATAATAGAGTATATAAATAATTGTATACTTTTTATTTATTAGTATAATGTCATATTTCTTACATTAATTATCTCATATGATTCTCTCATATTTTTATCTGACAATACAGACAGACAGACAGTAATTATTATTATCAAAATCTAGTTTGATTAATAAATACTAAGAGACCTTTAAATTTTGTAGAAGCAAGAAAGTTATTGCATTTACATAAACAAATAGAAATGATTATATTTAATAAAATAGTAAATAAAAAGGTGAAAAAAATCAATAATAAAACTACTTTCAAGGTGAACAGACGTTCCGATCATATCAAACAATTAACTAAATCTAATAAAAAGTTTCTGCAGGCTCTTGGATTTCGAATATGAGTATCTTACAAATTTCCGATATACCACAATTTGATAACACAAATGAGAGTTATGAAATCCATACGTATAGCCCTTATAGTAATAGTTTCAAAGAAAATGATGAAATCAGGATAGCTATACAACAGCAAGACTTATACGTATTACCCTCCGCTAGTTCTATTCTCGTTGAAGGATGTGCTGTGCCAATAGACAAAGACCAAAAACCAATTAAAGCAGACTTGGAATTTACTAATAACCCTTTTTTATTTCTCTTTCAAGACATTCGATATGAATTAAATGGTGTTGAGATAAATCGAACAAAGAATTGTGGAATATCAACTACTATAAAATCTTAAATATCTATGAATGAAGGCGATAGCAAAGTTGCATCTTTATGGGGTTGGAATTTAAGTGGTTTTAAGAGCAATGGTCATTTTAGCGTTCTTATTCCATTAAATAGGATATTAGGTTTCGCTGAAGATTACGACAAAATCCTTATTAATGGTAAACATGAACTTATTTTGAACAGAAGTAGTTTAATTTATAATAGTTTTAAAATTAGTAATCCTCTTATTACACATGTTGAAGTAAATATTAAAAAAATACAGCGTGTGCCACACATAAAAGTGTCAGATCGTGAACGGTTATTATTGCTTCGACAATTAGAAAAAGATAAACCAATACAGTTGGCGTTCAGAAATTGGGATTTGTATGAATATCCTCTGTTGCCTAAAACTACAAAACATTCATGGTCTATTAAGACAGCTTCTCAAATGGAAAAACCACGTTATGTTATCTTAGGTTTACAAACTAATAGAAAGCATAATAAATTAAATGACAGTACAATTTTTGATCACTGTAATATTTCCAATGTTACATTATTTCTAAATTCACAATATTATCCTTATGAATCTATGAACTTAAATTTCAAGGGAAAACGATATAGTATTTTAAATGAAATGTACTCTAGATTTCGTCATTCGTATTACAACACCGCAGCTGACCCGTTGCTTGATTTAATAAATTTTAAAGAAAGAGCTCCATTATTTGTTATTGATTGTTCAAGGCAGAACGAAAATTTAAAGTCTGGACCTGTTGATGTACGACTAGAGATCGAATGTTCTGAGGATATTCCAGATAATACAACAGCATATTGTTTAATAATTAATGACAGGATTGTTGAATATAAGCCACTTAGTAATATAGTTCGTAAATTATCATGAGCGCGATTGTAGATGTTCAAGGCTTCAAAACAGATGATCATAATTTCATATTAAAAGAGTTGGCTGTTTTATGTAACGGGTAAATGCAAGTATTTTTAGTGAGACCTCCATATCCATTTTACTTTTTAACGAAAACGGAGAGAAGACAAGTATGTTGGATAGAGAGGAACTTTAATATATTTTGGAAGGAAGGTTATATAGCATATCAAGAGTTCAAAAATTACACAGATATTGTGAGATTATTAAAAGATAAATGTATACGAACTAAAGGTGCTGAAAAAGTAATATGGTTACGAGAAATATTAGAAAATAGTTGTATTTATAATTTAGAAGATAAAGGTTGTCCTAGTATAGTAAGTCTTTATGATAAGTATAAAAATGTATCTGTAGTAAAACCTTGCTTATATCATTCAAATGTATGTGCTTTAAAAAATGTATTATGTCAAAATTTGTGGTGTAACGAAAATAAAGTTTTTTAAAGAAAAGTTTTTTCTATTTATTTAACTAGCAAAACACAAATAAATTAACAAACCCCCTTCATACACGCATTTATTAAAGTAATTCCAATAGATTATATAAATAGTTTGATATTACCTAAACATTAACCTTTTGCTAAGTACTGCTACAAAACAAATTTCACTGCGTAAAACTCGAGTACTTTGGAACTCGCGGGTACCCAGATACTCAGAGATAAGCTCTGTCATTGAAATCACTTCACCATTATGTTATGAAATGAATTGGACATGCTAGCGCGCGCTTTCCCTGGGGAATGGATGTGGAGTTCTCTGAGTAATGAAGTATCTGGGTACCCGAGTACCTGAGTACTAGAGTTTCGAGCAATGAAACGCTGGTTACACAGCGCCACGCAAGAGGCACTGCTTTGAGCGTTTCATTGCCTGAAACTCAAGTACTCAGGTACTCGAGTACCTGGATACTTCATTTACACAAGGAACTCCACCACATAGTTATATTGTTCACAAATTATCATGAACGTGATTGTAGATTGTAGTTTATGTGTATATGTATGTATGTGAGTAGTAGGAAATTGGGCATTCTGACGCGCGCTTTCTCTAGGGAATGGATCTGGAGTTCTCTGAGTAATGAAGTATCTGAGTACCCGAGTTCCTGAGTACTTGAGTTTCGAGCAATGAAACGCTGGTACCACAGCGCCTCGTAAGAGGCGCTGCTTTGGGCGTTTCATTGCCTGAAACTCAAGTACTCAGGTACTCGGGTACCCAGATACTTCATTACTCAGGGAACTCTAGATCCATTCCCAGGGAAGCGTGAGTCAGAATGCCCAATTTCCTACTACTTACAATAACTCTGCATCATACAGCGCCTATCAACCGCAGTGCAGTCACGCATTTTGAAATATGTCGGCCATGTATCTCGTCGTGGTAATGACTCCATCGAGGAAAGGTTGAAGGCACCAGGTCGCGTGGTAGATCACCAATGAGATGGACAGACAGGATCAAGACCTCGGTCAAGATGAAGTACACGGTTTGCGAATGTACAGTAAGCTCCTCGTCAAGCTATACTGTTTGACCTTTGGACCGTTCTTATATCGCTCGAAATAGTGGCGGTTTTCGTAGCGTAAATGTATAGCTTGAATGGGAGTTTACTGTACACGGAAAGCTGCAGTCCGCGACGAGCGGCGCCGTATTACCAAGATCATCACTCATCGTGCTTCACAATGATGACCACGACCACTCAGGCAAGAGTATATACCGACTAAGAAGAAGATACTGATGCACCCAAAGTCAAACTTGGACACAGCTAACATTTAAAAATACTCAAATATATAACCTGACGCCCTATGGGCTATTAAAAAATAATAACGCATCAACAATAGATCGTTAAACTAATAAAGTACGAGTACTACTCCGATCGATTTCAATGTCCACGTACGTAATACATATACAAAAGCGCTTAGAATTAATTAATTATAAGTACAGTAAGCGCCGCGACAAGCTGTACTGTCAGACCTTCGGACCACTCTTATGTCGTTCGCAATAGAGGCGGTTTTCGTAGTGCAAATGTAGAGCTTGACATTGCGCTTCCTGTACGTAGCGTCCACTCAATTAATACAGAGAAACTATCCAATCACAACAAAAGCCTGCAGCTAATCAAATTAACTAATCACATTATATTAAATCCCACGTTAGCCAGTAATGGTGTCAATTTGCTTAATGAGGAACAAGAGCTGAGGGTCAGTTCCTCTAACAAACCGCAGCCCGACCGAAGCTGAACGGTGACATTCGACCAATCGCAGTGCATAGATTGTCCGTCAAAGGCGCGTTCCAGATGAGAACGGATTTGCAACATTTTCAACATTTTTAGCATCAACTCGTTTACTTGGGTTGTCTGGTAGAGATCGCCTACGGTGATAAGACCGCCCTTTTTGTATTTTTTGTATGTTAGTTTTATAGAGGTATTGTTATTGTACAAAATAAAGAGTTATTCATTCATTCATTGGCTTTCGATGTTAATTTTTCGTGCTGGTTTCATGTGTTCCATTTAAAAAATTTTGCCAGGAACAGTTAACATCACACATAGGTACCCTGGCTATTAGATGGGTTTTATCATACCATTTTTTCACAGCTTTGACATCTGAAACTTATTTTTCAAGAATCAAAAAGATTTAAAAATAAATTGACAGAATTTTATAGTTGAAGCCGATTCTGATTTGTATTATTTGAAATTTTAAGTTACTGGACTAATCAGGTGAGGCGCCAAAATTTAGCACGCAAAATCAGTTCCTACCGTTTCATTTGTAACAATTAGCGTGGCTAAAGATGTTAACATTTCTTAAAAGAAACGCAAAACGAAGCTTACATCAGATGTGAGCGTGGTGATTCTTATCTGGAACACACCTCAAGTATTCGATGACGTAAACGTCAACGTAAGTGGCGATCTGCGGGTCAATTATGGATCTTTCATGGTATGACATGGTATAAATTTGAGAAAAAGAAGTCATGAAATGCTGCATTTCGTATTACCGATCTGTAATGATATCATCACTATGGCATAATTTCAATGTCGTCATCATACTCGTATATAATGAACAAATTATCGAAAATCTGACCGAAAATCGTATTTTTCGTTTTGGACTATGATATCATTTGCAAAACCATGAGATCGGTAACAAGCCTGCTGATTGGTCGAGCGCAACGATTCAGTTACGGTTCAGGCATAGCTTTAGTGGAATAGGCCCTATGGCATCCAGAATTCTGGCATTAGCTTCGGACTTAATGCCGGATCCGCACTCTCGCGAGTTTCCCCCATTGACAAGTCATCAGGTATCGGGTGCGCCTCGCGGAGGCCCTCGCACCAAGTCTTAGCGAGCGGAGACTGAGTAGTGGACCGTGGTGGTGGCCATCCATTTTCTCGCACTGGCGTCACCTCTTCTTACCTCCTGAAGATTGTATGTACATCCGCCCAAAACTATTTTTTTATTGATTTTATTCATTTTTCAAGTTTACGTATTGGTTTTTTTATGACAGGAAAGCTGTATGCCGTCACCTTCTAGTAACGGATTATTAATGCGAGCTTCACTTGGATTCAACAACAGAGGTACTGGTCATCTTATTTGTAAATTTTGGAAACAATGTTAGTACGGAAACAATTGAAGGTGGGATAATGACCAGAAGGGCTCGAAGGCCCTACGACCGAGCCAAGCAGGAAAACTCCTCCAGCCTAAAAGCCTACAACTACAAACGCCATATCCATTAGATTTTATAAAGAAAACTTAAACATCGTATTCCGTTTACTTTGCAGTCCGTAAATCTCAGCCATAAATCTGTTTCATTTTACATTAACTCAAAATAATACCTACCTTAAAAGATCACGACAACAATATTTCAGAAAAATTACGAGCCCATAACACTGCCCGCCGCGACTTACGCAAGAAAACGCAATATAAAAATACATTTGTTCATCAAAAACGCAATTTTCCAAGCAATTAAGCCAGGCTGTGAAATGTTATTAGTGATAAAACACCTACAATCCATTACGGCACAAGCCATCTTGGTTTATGGTGTAGCGCCACGTGGCCGGTGCCAAAAACCATTAAAGCTCATTACGAGTAAATCAACATTATTTAACAATTTCATGCTAATAATTATATTCGTTTAGGTGTACTGGGTTCCAAATAACTCCTTGTGGGACCCAACTAGGGTTGCCAGGTGTCCCGATTTGAGCGGGACATCCCGATTTTGAGAGGTATATGGAGACGTCCCGCTTTAACTATGACCGGGACGCAAAATGTCGGGATATTCAACCAGAGCACAATTTTTTTTCAGGTTTCCATAATAAAGCAGTGACTAAATACTATCACTAATTTATCTTGGAATATTTATCGCTTAAATATTTGGAATGATTACATATAAGACTAGGCTGTATGGGAGTTGAATTAAAGCTAAAATCTTCTTCTAACTTCTTTAAGGTAAAATCTAGTTTTTTTACTGTCCCGACTTGAAAGTGATAATCCCGATTTTAACAAGCTTCTGCCCCGAAATGTCGCTTTTAAGACCTGGCAACCCTAGACCCAACCCATCGTGCACTGCTTGTGGTACACCCGAGCCCGACGTATATCAGATACTCTGGCACCCGATTTCAATAGATTTTTGTTCGACATCATACTAGTCCTCGAGAGGCGTATAGCGGGAGAAGCAACTTTGGTAGGCTCCTCAAGATGGAACGACGATCTGGTGAAGGTCGCGGGTAGCCACTGGATACAAAAAGCGCAGGACTAATCGGTTTGGAGATCCTAGAGGTGGAGTATGTCCAACAGTAGGCGCCTCTTAAGCTGTAATGATGAACCGGAACTATGGCCCGTTGCCATCAACCAATCGGAAGGCACAGATTGACTTTCAAATGTTTGATGACGTTATAATGTTGCGTTCTGATTAGTCGAAAGCGACGGTTCAGTTTCAGTTTAGCAGGGGGTTTATTTGTGGAATTAGAAATCAAGAATTTGCGAATTTTTTTTACCGGAGGGATATTATGTACCAGGGTCGCCTGCTTGGGGTACCTCCGTCTTATCTATTTCTGCCGCAAAGCAGCAGTGCTTGCATTGTTGTGTTCCGGTTTGAAGAGTAAGATGTGGCAGTGAAATTACTGCGTACCGTGTCATTACATATTATGTCACAAGTTGGCAACGTTCACTATAGTTCTTGTGGGGGTTGCATTTGATGCGAATCTCCCAGGAGCCACATATACTATAGGTCACTGTTACCACTTACCATCAGGTGGGTACATTGATTTACTACCAAACGTAGATAACGCATGAACGTTCGAGAAGTGGGCCGGTGAAGAACTGCCCAATCGCGACTCGTGCAGTTCTTTTCCATAGTTACTAAAACGTCAATTGATTTGTGGCTAGATATGAAATGATGTAACTTCAAACGGTTGTACTTTAAAAAGTTGCCGTAATAATGTAGAATAAGGTTGAATTCGATAAATACGGTAATTTTAATTCGGGCGTGCATATTCAACAATATATCAGCGAGTACAAATGTATAGTCGATTAGGTGACAGATTTCAAGCGCGTTTTTGTATGAAGTGCTCTATCTACGTTTGGTAGTAAATCAATGGGTGGGTGTATGCTTGTTTGCCAACATAGTTGAATTAAAAAAAAATTCTCCACTCCAATCGATCGACTACAAGGAAGATTCCGTTTTTTTCCTCTGGAGCTACGGAAAAATACATCTTGGAATTTTCTTTGAGGTAAATTTTAAGGTTACCTCCTAAGACCTATACCTCCAAAGAAAACCGGAACCCTTATAGGATCATATCGTTGTCTGTCTGTCTGTCCAGACCCTTTTCTCAGGAACGCCTATCAAACTGAATTTTATAGCGAATACACAGGCGTACGGTCTCTTTCAGCTGTGGAAAAATACAACTACTTAGTAAGTCAACGCAATCAAAAAATATAGACCCCGAAAAGTTTGTACGCGATGTCCTACTCGTATTTGGTCGGTTTTATTTCGTAGTTATCCAAACCTTTGGCCCCGCATTCAAACTTTACACAGGACCCGACAAAACCTACAGTTTTCGGGAGATCGTCATTCGCTCATGAGCATGACAGAATATACTAATATAATTAACGTAATAATCTGTTTGTTCACCAGGATGTGCGAGTGATCAATCAAATTATATTCTCACGATCTCAAGGCGAATCCGCACGCTGCCGCCATCGCATAAAAAAATTACGAGTCATTTTCAAATCACCGTTAATTTTCCTTGACGAGACAAGCGCAGCTACACTTCTGCTGTTTCATGCAGATAATATTAGTAAACAATTTTTGATACATTTGACATTTTTTTAGTAAGCACGTCAACAGAGGGAGACTATACCAGACACGTCTGCATGGGTCTTACCTAAATCTTACCTACATTACCTATTTCTGCTGCCAAGCAGCGGTGCTTGCATTGCTTTTCGGTTTGAAGGGTATAAGACAGGCAGTGAAATTTCTGGGTAGGTACTGCGTCATGACCTCATATGTCATAAGCTGGCAACGTACATTGGGATTCTTGTTGGGGTTGTAAATTTGCAAATCTTACATGAACCACATATGTACTTTAGGCGACTGTAGTCACCATCTACCACCCATAATGCATAAATAAAAAAGATATATACACTGGGCCGCAAAAAATTGATTAGTAGCAAAGGCCTCAATATCTTCTACAGATTATTTATAATCTATGATAAGTAGACCTAAAACGAACACCCAAAATATATTAAAACGGTTTTACAATTTTAAAATTTGTTATTGAATAAGTAAACCCTAATTAAGTTTATAATGCTAGCTCTAATACTATAGTATTCGAATGTTTTGTTTTCTGACCCGGTTCCTCCGCGATCCAGTGTAGCATCAACGTTCGTGAATAAAAATGCGACACATTAAAACGGAGCACCGCGAAGCTAGTAGCTTTATTAAATGTAGCGCAATTAATAATTAGCGAAATAGCCGAGCCCACAAATGCTAAGTGATTAAACGTCGAGCCTGGTTATGACGCAATAATGATCCACTTTGCACTTTCGTTTGTTTTATGAGTCCAATTAAACGGGCTGCCGAACGCCAATGTGCCGCGCACAACTCGGCGCTGAAAATATTAAACAAATGCCAGTAGCGAAGTTCGAAACATCCACAGACACGGAGGAAACTTCGTAGTTTTTCTTAAGGGCCGTTTTTCCATAAAAACGTAGTCCCCTGTTTCCTTACTCGATAATGCAAAATAGTTGCTCTATTTGTTTTCCAAAAAAATCTCTTTTATTAAGTTTACTATTACATTAAATGAGATATAAACCTTCAAAAACCAAAAAAAATGGCCAGATTTTTTGCCATAGTCAAACATCCAGCAAATAAATTTCTCAGATCTTACATCCTATATAACAAAAGAAATATATCAAGGTAACAAATGTCTGGTGGTCTTTCTTGACCTCAAGAAAGCTTTTGACACCGTCTCTGTCTCCATTCTTATACGCAAGCTGGAAAGTATTGGGTTCCGCGGATCTGCTCTTTCCCTTCTCAGTAGTTACCTACAAAATAGAAAGCAGGGTGTAAAAATTGCAAATTTTGTAAGTGATGAAGAAAATGTAACGTTTGGTGTCCCGCAGGGCAGTGTTCTCGACCCGACGCTCTTTTTGATATATATTAATAACCTCTGCAATCTTCGTAGCGTTGGGGGAAGGATCCTGTCATATGCGGATGACACTGCTATTATTTTTACTGCTAAGACCTGGGATAAAGTAAGGGTGGAGGCTGAGAGGGGACTAGCTAGAATTAGTCACTGGCTTAGCGAGAATCTCCTTTCTCTTAACACCCAAAAAACTAATTATGTATGCTTCGCTCCATACATAAACTCGCAGCCCTCACCTGATTTTCAAATCAAAATTCATTCCTGTTGTACCCCTTTTCCTAACACTTGTAATTGCCCCAAAATACAAAAAGTTAGCTGTGTTAAATACCTCGGAATCATCGTTGACCAGAGGTTAAGTTGGTATCAACACCTAGAACTAACTATAGGGAGATTAAGGAAACTAATGTGGGTTTTCAAATCTCTGAGACACGTTATGAGTACCGAACTACTGAACAAAATATATATCGCACTAGCCCAATCCGTCATAATCTATTGTATCTCGGTATGGGGAGGAGCAGCTAAATCATACTTTATAGACCTAGAGCGGGCGCAAAAATCCTTGATTAAAGTAATGTACTGTAAGCCCTATAGGTTTTCTACCGAAATCCTATACGAATTGTCTAAGCTGCTCTCCGTTAGAAAACTTTATATTTTACATATGATACTAAGATATCACAAAACGTTACCTCTTGATCACGCCAAACTTAGGAAAAGACGGTGCGATATCGTAGCTCCTGCATACTCCGCACGTACAGTGTTTGCTAGACGTCAAAATATAGCTCAAGCCCCACACGCTTATAATAAAATAAATCGCTTTCTTAAAATTTACCCCATGCAACTGATTCAGTGTAGGAAAACTTTGACTGAGTGGCTCTCTACTCTTAATTACGATGACGTGGAAGACATTTTGGTAAGAATGGCTTGAATTTGACAGAAACTTTTTACTTATATAAGTGTTCACACAGATACAACACAAACTAGTAGGTATATGTACCTCATTCATACACACCCTCACCCACACACATTCACACACACACATGCATACGCACGCACACACACACGCACACATACACGCACACACATTCACATGCACACACACACACGCACACACATACACGCACACACACACACACATACGCACTACAACCACTCAGTTATACATTTTTACTGACTTCCTTTTCATATAAGTAGGTAAATCTAAATTGTTATAATTATGTAGGAAGAGCGAGGCTTACCCAACACAAGTATCTTCTGATTACTTTCTGGGAAGCCCCGGCAACTTATTTGTAAAAGATTTACTGAAATAAAACACATTTTATTTTATTTTATTTAAAAAAAAATACATATCAACTCATCAAAATTTCAGGAGATGATATGAAAAAAGCAAAACAAAGAAACTATAAGCCATTCTTTAATTTTTAATGCAAAAAGTAATTAAATCGGTTCAATTTAAGATCATGAGAAACCCTTTGGTGCTGTCGAGACCCGGGTAGGGCTTAGGTCACTTCAGAGATACCAAATAGACTATCGATACATCCAAGTGTTGCAGTCATTGTACGAAAATGTCTGTGTATTATGCACCAACCGAACACCCAACCAACCCAAATCCAACGTTTGGTAAGAAGTCTGTAGCAGAGGGACACAATTAGGTTGATGAAATGACTTCTTTGGACCTTTATCCAATAGAGATATAAGGCATTTCCTAAAACAGATAGAATTGGCAGATAAAGGACTTGATAAAGACAAGGATCGTAAAAGTAGAATAACATCACAAAACTAAAAAAAAACACTACAAGTAGGACAGAAAAACTGGAGCTAATGACCATTATTTCATGTCAAGTATCAAGTTAACACATGATAAACATTACCTGTTACAAAAGCTATCCTCCTGTAGCAGTAATGACATAACTTTTTGTTTGCCTACTGTTAGAAAATCCCTCACTGCAATACAATAAGGCCACTGTATATTAATTTAAAACAAATCATATTGCGAAACAGCTATTTTTGCAACGCCATTACCAAGTCAGGACATTGCCGCAATGCCGCCGAGCGTTTACGATCATGGATACACTCATTAAATTTCAGCTGAGCTTGCCCCTCCATTAAAATCCCGTTTACCTGCGCGCCAAAACGCCAGCCAAATATAAACTTTGGGCACGCAAATTCAGAACACGAAATTACATGGCGGTCAACTTTTATGGGATTAACAAAGCCAAAACAGAGGAAGGGTGAAAGCCGTCACATCGGGCTAATAAAGTCTTCTAATGATCTATGGTTAGCTCATTACGAATATGAACCATAAGAAAACCGGAGAGAGAACAGATTCGAGGGCTATTTCTGTCAATCAGCCTTTCATAATCAGCACAAAATATATTTTCACGGAAACAATATCGTATCGGGCTCGATCTGAGTGGACTCATTAAACTAAAATTATATTTCGCTTCCTGTAACACAGTCTCGTCCTCTTTTACCGGAGGGAGACTCTGTACCAGGGTCGCCTGCTTGGGTACCTCCGTCTTACCTGTTTCTGCCGCAAAGCAGCAGTGCTTGCATTGCTGTGTTCCGGTTTGAAGGGTAAGATATGGCACTGAAATTGGCAACTACACCGTGGTTCTTTGGGGGGGTTGCAGATTTGCTGCGATTCTCACAAGAGCCAAATGTATTATAGGTGACTGTTACCACTTAACATCAGGTGGACAGTATGCCTGTTTGCCAACTTTGTTGTCATCACAGCTCATATACGTCCCGGCTCTCTATTTCTAGGCATAAAAATTATTGTCATAAAATCATATTCCATAATTTCGATTGAAATAATCGTCAAGACGCATAATAATCAGGAAGCAGAATGGTAATAAGCATAATATTGTGTGGCAGAAAATCATTTGTCATAAGTATTAAAACCCATAAACTCGAAACACAGAACAACTTGACGCATAATTTTTCAAAGCATAAATAATGTTTAGCATATTAATCACAACGAACAATACGATTACGCAGAATTTCTCCAGGCATAAACTTGCGCGCAAGCATGCAGCAATGTATCATGCAGTATGCATGCAAGCATGCATGCAACATGCAAGCAAGCATGCAACATGCAAGCAAACATGCACAATGCAAGCAAGCATGTACCACGCAAGCAAGCATGCACATGCATGGTTTCTGTCACGGCTCCGACGCTGCGGGGCTCCGGCGGTCCCACGCGAGCTTATCGTCGCAGATTGGTTTTCGCTCACCACCTGCTCCTCAGCTCGCGGGCCGCCTCGCCCCTCCGCGCCTACGCGGGTTTGAATAACACTCTAGGGGTAGGACAAACAAGACTACGTGGAGTCGGTTTTGCAGCGATTCGTTTCTGTCACTAGTAGCATGAATGAATTACTTTTTCAAATAAAAAAATCAATACATATACTATGCAAAAATTATATCAAATGAAAATATAGAAGATTCGAGTATCATATTTGAATAAAATAATATATGAAATGTTATTATAAAAAGTTAAGTAAAACAGAGTAAACATTATATCCTTTAAAATAACATAATTTATAATTATAAATAAATGTCCCAAAATATTAGAAATATCATTAATTATGACACTTAAAATTATGACAAAACATTTTAGGACTACCAATATTATGTCATAAGAAATTAGGGATTTCATTAATTATGCTTCATAAAATTATGCCTTAGGATAATTGTGCCTTATACAAATTATGCAATGAAAAAATTATGTGACGTTAATGTTATGCTTTTCGATTATTATGCTTAGAGATTTATGCCAAGCGTCTTTATGACAAACAACATTATGCCAAATGAAAGGTCCCCATACGTCCCCAACGAGCGGCACGAGCCTACCCTAATTAGTTAGGGCGATTAGGCCTTAGTCAAACCACGCTGGCCCATTGCGGATTGGTTGACTTCACATACACCTTTGAATTACTTCGCAGGTGAATGCAGGTTTCCTCACGATGTTTTCCTTCACCGTAGGAAGTCAGATAAATGTACATATGAAATTCGTGAAACGAAAAACACATTGGTACATGGCAGGATCGATCGCGGGCCTCCCGATTCTACTCCGGGCAGAGTCCAGTGTCGAGGCCAAAGCGCCACCGACGCTCTTGGATATTCAAATCAAAGTTTTGTTAACGGAAATCAATATACTTATTAGTTATTTTAGACAGTTTCTAGACCGAAGAGTGACTTCTTTGCTTTTCTATAAACATTTAATCACTTCATCATTAAGTTGTAGACTCTGTACCAGAGTCGTCTGCATAGACACCTCCTGATTATGTCTGCCACAAAGCAATGGTGCTTGCATTGCTGTTCCAGTGACGTGACGTGACATCTACCGTCTCATTTGGTCCTTTAGTCCTACTTTAAACCTGACGCTGTCTCTGTCTATGTATGTATATGAAACTAGTAAAAGCGCACTAGGTTTAAACTAATACTAACTTTCGACCAGTAGATCTACTCTGTTTCTCCGAATCTAACTTTCGTCAACTAACGAAGATCAAACGAAATTTCGAAAGTGTTTTACTCTATTTCATTTTCGAACACACACAATAATTTTGTTTCCATAGACAAACTTAGTGAACGAAGGGAATGAGACCATTGAAGTAAAGTGGGGTGAATAGAGTGAACAAGTAGGTTTCCGCAGTCAATAGAGTGAAACAAAATATGAGGAACGAATGGAGTGAGACCATTGCCGTAAAATGGGGTGGATAGGGTAAAGGGTTTCCGGGGTCGATAGAGTGCAACGAAAACCTTTTGCTTTCTTCGATATATGCGATTTTCTCGTTAGTTTGTTAGAAAATAGTACATTATTTATGGATAATCTCAAACATTTTTGTCAAAATGAAAACAATCACGATTTCTTGGAATTTGAGTTTATATAGAATAGAAGGTGAATAGAGTGGTTTAGCAATGTTTTCGAGTGATTTTTTTATGGTCCGCTATCGCGACACATTTCTTAGAAAGGAATATTTCAGTCGCAATTACATTTTATATTGTGTTGTTTGTTTTAAAGTATTCTAAATTATACGTAAGACTCTTATTTGTACTAATAGGTATATTTTGAGCTTTTATGTAAATAATATTGACGATTTCTGATTTCAGTTTAAAATAACAAGTTCCGTTAACCCGTAGCAAATCGATGCTCTTCAATTTTAATTCTCAAATAATATTCAACTGAGTGCAATTTTGTATAAAATCCCAAGTCAGGATACGACGCTAAATTTAAATTATTTCCGAGGCAACGTCGGGTCTTTCTACGCTCTCTTTACACTCGTCACGCAAAGCAGCTTCAAGCAAAAGTATTCCAGCAGCAATTTCACATTAACTTACTTAAAAAAAGAATTTTGAAAATCGGTCCACAAATGGCGGAGTAATCGGTGAACATACATAAAAAAATTGATACAGCCGAACATAGAACATCCTCCTTTTTCGAAATCGGTTAAAACTCACAATTTACGAATATCAAAAGGTACTCAACACTTTTGTGTTCGCTAATTTGAGGTTAAAATTCCAAAAAATAAACTGTCATACTTAATTCTTCGGTTCGAACTTTCGCAAATTAGTGTAGGTATGGAGAATATATCTGTCAAACTATTTTCAGTCGAACGAATATTCGAATCGAATAGAACCGTGGTGGGAAACATGCGAAATTCGTTCGAAATTTCGTTTTCGTAGAAATACTGTAGACCCCCAGGTTTTGTAATAAGACCGAAAATGTCACAAGTTGGCAACGTCCATTAGCGTCCTTGTGGGGGTTTATTTATTTATTAATTCTTTATGTACATCGGTGTACAATGGCGGATTTAATACCTGCAGCATTCTCTGCCAGTCAACCTTCAAGTGGTGCAGAGAGCAAATGTGGTAGGTGTACCCATTTGCTTGGGGTTGGGTTGTATATGTGCATGTGCAAGTCTTACAAGAACCACACGTTCATGGTTTGGAAAAAGAACAGTCTTGACAGTTTTTTAAATCACACTTTTAATTACCAGTTAAATTTACCAATGGTCGTGCTGAACGTTTATTGGCTTGCTGCGGCATAAGAATAACAAAGTTAAATGTTACATCAAATACACGGCCATCACAGCGTCAATTCCCAACAGCAACGTGATATTAAGTCTTTAAGGCGCAAAATTTTCGGCGGCCATTGATTTCTTCGAGAATTTCCATTGGACACGCCCAAAGAAAGATGAAATTTTCATCCTGTTAGCGAGCAATTACGATAGATTGTTTCCATTTCATCAACCCCTCCTTCAAAGATCGTTATTTGCAAAGGCTAAGATTATATTCGGATCCGATAAAGTTTTAATATATTTTGCAAAAAAGTACTTGTCATACATTTTTATAAACAGCTCTGAATCTGTTCCTTTCCCTTATAACTTCTATGTACCTATTGTAGATACATACACACCTTCACCTGTCAAAACATAACCTTCAATTTTTTCTCCGCCGTATATAGTTGGATAAAAAAGCTTCCTTTCAAAGCACCAAAATAAATCCAGCGAACGCATAGAGCACACAAAAGCATTCCTTGCTTTTAAAATGGCCCTACGAATATCAATATTTCATAGCATTTCCAAAAAAGGAATGATTCCTCTTGCTTTAAGTATAAAGGAAGATGCCGGACCACTGACTGATATCACCATGACTTTAAAAGCTGGATAGACCGTTTTTTGGGAACAGGTACCCCTGATGACGTAGGTGATCGATGAGGCTGCAAATTTGTAAACTTTTAATTTCCAGAGTGCTACAGCATTTTTAAGTTTGTATGAAACTTTATTTTTCGCTAGGGTTAGGGATGAAAATTTGGCTGTATGTTTTCTTGAATGATTGTATTGGAAACTCTAAACCTTCTGGCGATTTTGAATTTGAAACTCTGTTGACAAAGTTATGCATCGTAAAAATTAATATCTCAGAATTTTAATTTTCATAGAAATTGAGAAGTTGCAGGTTGTTAAAGTTTGTATTATAGGTGGTCAAGATATTGATGAAGTTTAGCAGGAATGTACTTTTATGGACAGGACCTGTCAGCTAAGAACCGATTTTAGGAAATTCAACCCTTTACTACGGGAAATTATGGAATTCCGACGGAAAAACGCACATAACGTAGGCAAGGTTGTGGGCGGCCTTATACAAGTTTATTTTTTAAATACCTACTAAAAAAAATTGTGTGCTTGTTCAAACAAGCAAACTGAACAACTTTCACTATGGAACCAACTTTAAAATCGCAAAAAAAATCAGCTGTTCCATACAAATGTTCAACATTCACTGAACCTAGATGTATGGAACAGCTGATTTTTTTTGCGATTTTAAAGTTGGTCCCATAGTGAAAGTTGTTCAGTTTGCTTGTTTGAACAAGCACACAATTTTTTTAGTAACTAAAAAATAACCTTGTATATTTATCCATCTATACTAATATTATAAAGAGGAAAGATTTGCATTTTTGTATGTTTGTATTGAGTAGGCTCTGAAACTACTTTCAAAAATTCTTTCACCATTAGAATGCTACATTATTGTATCTATATTAAGGCAAAGAAAATAAGTCATACAGCCAAACACAATAAGAAGTTCATAGATAGAATTTGTTATTTCAATCTAAGTGAAAAGCAGAGTTTATAACTCGTCCACAAAACCATTTTATCCTCAACATTACTATCAGCCATCGCCTTCGGCTCGCGCTGCTAAAAGTCTCGGATAAAAATGGTTCGTTTTGTACACTTGTTGTAAAATCTACTATTTCCTACGGGAAAATATAGAATTCCTACTGGAAAACAGAAGCGTGGGCGAATCCGCTAGCGGTAGGCTATTTTTCTGTGGGAAAATCAAATTCCCACGGGAAAACAAAAATTACGCGGGCGAAGCCGCGAGCGGAAAGCTAGTTCACAATATTTTATGTGAGTTTACTGCTTAAAACAATGCGTGAGTGACACTGATAAGAATCTCCACAGATTTTCATGTACAGCCCACAACAAAGCATTTATCACAATAGTTATCTCTATAGATGCTCTAATTAAGATATAGAGGCGACAAATCAATACTGTTTTTGTTGTTCGCTTATGCACGGTCCACGCCACACTCGAGTATGCTGTACCGACGAGCCTCTCGAGATCAAGGCAAGGCCTTGGCCTATCGAACTACGGGGACTGAACAGAAAAACTGGTCAAGTGCGAGTTCGACTCGCGCACCGAGGGTTCCGTACTTTATACAAGGTTACTTTTTTATCGCCCAGGACAATTTAAGGGACGCTTCACGACATGGTAGTAGAATGATTCAAATATGAATAAAAAAAATCTCACCTCCTTAATTTTATCTTAATTTTCTAAAATATCCAAAAAATGCTGCACTAGTTGAGAACACCATTTTTGTAGATTTTCTTTTTACTTTTTTAATTCATTTTTTTATATAATAATGGATGTGTCCTGAAGCGTCCCTTAAATTTTCTGCGTTGATAAAAAATAACCGTGTATAGAAGTTTGATATATAATATTCATAAATAACTCTTTATTGCACAAATAATGCGTAACAAAAAGAAACAATCGTAAAAAAGAAGAAATGTACAAGAATGCCTTATCGCTATAAAGCAATCTCTTCTACTGGAAAGGGGAAAGGTACGGAACCCTAAAAACCATGGCAGAATATTCACAATAATTTATATTAAGCTAGCATAATAGTATTTTATGTCGCGCAGTTGCCGGTCCAACAACATCGGTATTGCAATAAATAAATATCCACCTGACTTGAATATTTCATCGATTTGAAATAGTGTGGTGTAGTAGAAAACTTCACTTTTCATATTTAAAAATGGCTTCAAGTGAATAAGTTGATACTCAACATTCGCCAAACACCTTCAATTCCCTTCTCAACTCAGAAAAATATAATACTTAAATAATAACACGTGATTGTTTTTCTAAAACTACATATTGCGTTTTCAGTAACATTTACAGCCGGTTACACCAAGTTTTATGTTTTACGATTTCGTAAAAAGTAACAACGGTCGTTTCACTATTAAGCCCATCACACACAATGAAGATACTATAAAATATATCTTATCTGCGACGTATCGCTAACCCTACATTTCAATGGAGCACCACACACAGTTAATATAATATATTTTAAATACAATTAACTCGGGTCTATTCTAAAAAAGTCTAAAAACTTTAATATAATATATATTTTACATTACAGTATCTTAAGATACTGAGCGATACGTGAAAGATATCTTAGCCTACTAACGATATCTTAAGATATTGAAATATATATTAATATACTCGGCGATATTTATCTTAAGATAAACTACAGTATGTTCTATCTAGCACTGTTTTTTGGTTCTTAAGTGGTCCTCTTCCCAGATTTTACGCTTTTTACAAGCTTTTATTTAACTTGCAATGTAAGTATATAAGTATGTATGTTCGGGTGAAATCTTGCAAGTCAATTTTGAAGCAGATAACCACCAACCAACCACCTATTATTACCACCACCAACCAATTATTTTCAATGCACTCTTACAATATGGGTATCAAATGAAAGGTCTTGCTAAGAGTAACTCGAAAAATAATGTGGCATCACTAATAATCCAATATGGCGGACTTCTAAAGCTTGAAAATCAATTTTGAAGTAGATATCTTTAACCGATTGAGCTGATATTTTGTAAACACATACAGTTTGGATGGACATGCATGGTTAACTGTGTGACGTCATTCTAAATCCAAGATGGCGGCATACCCAAGATGGCGGACCAATTATTTTTAATGCACTCCTACAATATGGATATCAAATAAAAGGTCTTGCTAAGAATAACTTGAAATAGGCTCAAAGCTCTTCGCTGCTGGTCAAGTATACGTGGCCTTAAGTAGGGTAAAATCATTAGAAGGTCTTCTTATTGAAGAGCTAGACTGTTCCAAGTTAACCGGCAAACGACCTTGCAACAATGATGCGTTGAATGAGATGAACAGACTGAGAAACGTGTCCAGTGATAACTAAAAAGTAAAAAATAAATTAAATGTCAAAAACCTTTTTAATAATAAGCTTTTACTTAAATGCGCTAAAAATAAAAAATAAACTTTTACACTAAAACTTTTACTTATAACGTCATTTCACATTTGACACACTTTATATGACATAAAATCTTGTCGCGAGATTTACTTTTGTAGATAAACAAGTAAATTAAATAATTTGATATGAATAATTTTATCCATTAGAATTTTCAAACGAAGTAAATACGAGTAGGTACTTAAAAGTGCTCTTTCAAGTACTTTTAAGTTACTACACACAAGTAAATCTCGCGACAAGCTTTTATGTCATATAAATTGTGTCAAATGTGAAATGAAGCTATAAGTAAAAGTTTTAGTGTAAAAGTTTATTTTTTATTTTTAGCGCATTTAAGTAAAAGCTTGTTTTTAAAAAGGTTTTTTACATTTAATTTTTTCTTCTCGACGCAATACATATATGATCAAATTCACTGTCCCATTCGTCATCAGACGACCTGTCAAGTACTTATACATCTAGATTCTAGCAACAGCAGTCAGATTTGTATGCGGTTCATGGCAAAAAAAAACACTCTGTATAAGGAACGAAACCGGCGACTCGCAAGACTGCCTCTAATACAATGATGCAGTTGCGATATATTATCGTATCTTAGCGGTGTGTGGTCCTTTAAGATAATATATTTTTATATTAGATGCTATAATATATATTATCTTCACTGTGTGTGATGGGCTACAAATATATGATTCGCGCTGTACATTTAACTTTTTAAAACGTAAAGGATAAATAAAATGAAACTAAAATTGAAACTAGATGTGAGACATTATGGTGCAATTCTTACGTATTTAATATTGACGTTTACTGTTACTTTTTACGAAATCGTAAATCGTAAAACTTGGTGCAACCGGCCGTTACAGTATAAACAAAAATTCCACTGTTTTCTTGTAATTCAAGGGTCAGGTTGGTGTACATCTACATGAGTATTAGGTCTTCATGAGTGTATTGTTTTGTTTTACAGGTAAGTCCACTGGGAAAAAAGTTCCCAGTATTCTTACTAGTTAGTCTATTGGTAAGGAAATTCCCAGTAGTACTACTGGTAAGACTACTGGGAACAGCCCGATATTTCGAGTTACCCATGCCACTCAACATCTACATCTTCCCAAATTTTCATGTATAACATTAGAATGTATAAGAGATCACAAGTTTCAACATTGATATTTAACAAGCCGATAAAAACGGCAACCCTTATAAATACCAAACTCACCCGGAACGTGCTCGCATTTCCATGAGGAACTTACCTGAAAAAATAAATCGAATTTGTTAGTCGGCGATTTCCAAAAACTTGCGAGCGCCTAATCCAATTGATATTCATCGAGGGATATCCGATGAAATTTGTAATAATTTTATTCCATGCAATTTTATATATATTGAATTACGAACTTAGGCGATTCACACACTGCCACGCACCACGCAGCGTAGCGCGTGAATACGTGTTCTTACATTGTAAGTATTTCCGTTTGTATAGAAAACACGCACAGTCCAACATACAGAAATCGCAGCCACGCGTGTTCATGCAGATCACGCGCCTATAAGCGGTGAAAGACGCACCCACGCGCGTAGGTGCGGGCGAGACGCAAGGTATGGCACACCGCCGAGTCCCGTGGTGCCGTGCGTGATTTTGGAAGGGCTTGACGTTGATTTTCGAAACGCAACTACGCGCGTGAGTGCGTATAAAACCCGCATGATGATGCGGATCTGCACTCCCGCAAGTACGCGCGTAGGTGCGTCGACACGCAACATGCAGCGTGGTGCGTGGCAGTGTGTGAATCGCCTTATGTAATTCTCGACAGGTTTTGTCGAAAAAAAATAAAGCAAAACGGAGAAGGTGACTGAGTACTACTAAGCCTTTGCGGTTCTATTATTACTAAAATAATAAGTAGAACCAATGGTAAAATATATTTTTTTTTACAAACAAGCAAATTTTTTGTACCGACTTAGAGCGCTACATGACAAACGAAATTCTTAATAAATGACGAATTCGTTGGAGAATTTTAGGCTTCCATAGACACTCGTACTAGCAAGGTTCAAAATGTACTGGCTGAAAATATTTGAAATAAGATAAACCGGCCAAATGCGAGTCGGACGAGTACGAAGGATTCCGTACCATTGACTAGGTAAACAACAGTAGGTACACAAATTTCGTATTTATTATTAAAGTAAATACACAATTAAGTATTTTGTGTATATTTCAAGTGCCTACCTGTTACCATTTATTGATATCGAGCAAAAAGGGCAATAATCGCGTTTGTTGTACGGGAGCCCCCCTTAAATATTTTTTTTTAGTATTTGTTGTTATAGCGGCAACAGAAATACATAATTTGTGAAAATTTCAACCGTCTAGCTATCGCGGTTCTTGAGATATAACTTGGTGACAGACAGACGGACGGACGCACGGACAGACAGCGAAGTCTTAGTAATAGGGTCCCGTTTTTACCCTTTGGGTACGGAACCCTAAAAAAGTTGTAAATAAGCATGGTCGTTGGTAATTTTTCAATTTGGATATTATTAAAGCAAATCTAAAATGGCGTTACATAGATTCCTCAAACTTGGTTACTTACTAGTCTGTGCAGTGGAGCCATCTTTAATCTCGAACGCAACATCGCTATTAACTAACATTGTTTTGCGATTACCTTCTTAAGTATTAGGTAAGATGGTGGTCACCATCGAGACGCGCTTAGCAGTCCTACACTACAACTACAGTAGAACCTCTATAAGTCGAATTTCAAGGGAGACCCTAAAAATTTCAAGTTATAGAGTTTTCGACTTATAGAGGATTTCGACTTAAGTGGATTTTGATTCGACTTGTAAAGGCTAAGATTCATTCTAACTAATTTTGAGTTAGAGAGGTGAAATTAATAAAAATTCAAGTTACAGAGGTTACAAACATATGTATACTTATAACAAATCAACTTTATTTCAAAACATCGTTCGCAAAATTTGTTTTATTCGAATCGACAAACTATTGATAATAATAAATACCCAAAATGAAACACCCCCCCGTAGCACATCCACCAAAACACGATATGATAAAGCGATTTATCGCGGTGAACTGTCAAAATATGACGAAACCCTATTGTATTTTGAAAGTTCACCGCGATAAACCGCTTTATCATATCGTGTTTTGGTGGACGTACTAGGGGGGCAGACAACAATCAAGCAAGCACGTGTTAACGTCGGCTGTAATAAATTCCTTTATCATTTCTTAGAATTGGTAATCCTATATAGTATACTCCTAAATTGTTTTTTTAAAAACAATGGTGTACATTGTCAGCAAATTCTTCGTCGGTATGTACCTACCTACTAACTTATATTTTTTTCGAGCTAAAGAGGTATTCAAGATCAAATAACCGAGTTGTAAAAGTTGTCAAATAAAATGCTGCTATGTTCGATATACAGAGGGCCAATATATTTTTTCGAGCTTTAAAGGGAAAATATGTATCAAAATAACTCAAGTAATAAAGGGTTGAGATTTCGAGTAATGGAGGTTTAGGGGCTTGAAGGGAAGGGAACAAACCTTTTTTTTCGAGTTTGGGAGGTTTTCGACTTATCGAGGTTCGACTTAAGGAGGTTCTACTCTATCAACCGAAAAATTCGTTATAGTTATCTAAATTCGCCATGTCAGCAATAAAAACGGTGTTGAAATATAAATATCTTGTTAATTGTTTGTCTATCAACACGCGAGTGTAATATGAGGGAATATACCGTCAGCGTGGTGAATAAAATAATACAGAATGGCAACTTAGTCCTGAGTGCTGCGCGCACTTGCAGCACAACTTGCAGGACGCAAAAGGCCCTGCCTCCTCGCGTTTGGAGAAACTGGTGCTTATCAGTTAGAATTATCTACGGGTGTGTTTAATATAGTAATATATATTATCTATAAGTGCACTCATGTTTTGATAATGGATTTATCTCAATGGTTACACAACGTTCAACCATCTGGTTAAGCGTTGCGCTAATGACTTGGCTAGTTGCCTTTCAAAAGTTTAATGAACTGCTTAGGCGTCCAATTAATTTAAGCAGATTACTACAACATATATGTACAGTATATTGAAAAGCTGGGATATTTTGTATATTATTAAAGCATTATTTAAATTCAACAATTACTCAATTAGTAAAATCTACCTTCTCTTATGAAACCTTAACTTCTCCTTACAAAACGTGATCTAAAATGATTAAAATATGATTCTTTTTCATTTGTGTTACTGCTTGCGGTGGACCGTGCAAGTGAGCCGCAGCCGCAGCCTCAACAGCAACGGACTGCGAAAGTTGCAACGGTCAACACCACTCTTGCCCCGCCGGCAAATATGCCGAAGGAAGCAAGAGTGGTGAAAAGGAAGACAGCGCCTTCTGCGCCAGTGGTAGTACCCTCTTCGTCGGGGGCCCCGGCGCCAGTAGCGGCACCGGTCGATGACGGTTGGTCGACGGTTGTGCGGCGAGGTAGAAAGAAGCCGACAGTAGATGGGGCGACGCCCAAGAAGGCTTCCGCTGATGTCTCCAAGCCTTCGCCAAAGTTGCCTAAGACACCGCGATCTTTGGCGGTGGTGCTGGCCCTCAAGCCAGAGGCAGTAGCGAAAGGCCTCACCTATGGTGAGGCAATAGCCAAGGCCAAGGCCTCCGTCAGCCTCAGCGCCCTAGGCATAGGGCCCGCCAAATTCCGGACGGGGATAACCGGAGCTCGAATAATCGAGCTCCCAAAGGAGACATCCCCGTCTCAGGCTGATTCGCTGGCGGAAAAGCTGGGAGAAGCCCTAGGGGACGCGGCGAAAGTGACGCGTCCCGTTAAAACAGCGGATATCCGGGTCGTTGGTTTAGACGACTCGGTGACCGCTGAGGAGTTGGGGCAGATCCTGGCGCGGGCCGGTGAGTGCCCGGCCCACCATATCAAGGTGGGCCGTGTCCACACGGGGGTGCGTGGCGTCGGGGCGACATTCGCCTCCGTGCCAGTGGAGGCGGCTAAGCGCCTGGCTGAGGCCGGGCGCATCGAAGTTGGATGGAGTTCTGCCTCCATCCAACTTCTTGAGCAGAAGCCCATGCGGTGTTTCCGCTGTATGGGCATGGGCCACCCCATACAGCGGTGCCCCTCCGCTAAGGACCGCAGCGGACTATGTTTCCGCTGCGGATCGGAAGGTCACAAGGCGGTTGACTGCATGGCGGAGCTGAACTGTGCCGTCTGTGCGGATGCCAAACGACCAGCCTGTCACCGCATGGGGGGCATGAACTGCAACCCCCCGCCGGTCAGGGGCCGTTTGGCCCCAGTGAAACTGACCGTGGCCCTAAGAAGTCCGGCACCACAGGCAGCACCGTCCGCAGCGACGGCCCAGGAGGAGCCCATGGAGACCACCAATGTCTAGTGGTCCCATAAAGCTCCTCCAAGCTAATTTGAACCACTGCGCCGCGGCACAGGATCTCCTATGTCAGACCGCGGCGGAGTGGGGAGTGGATTTGGCGATTGTGTCGGAGCCGTACTACGCTCCGCCACAATCGTCAAATTGGTTAGTGGCGGCGGATAATTCCGCCGCCATAATGCGGGCGGCGCGTGGCACAGCCCCCTCTCTCATTTTAAGAGAGAGAGGCACTGGCTACGTTGCCGCCATGTGGGGGGGAATTCTAGTTGTTTCAACTTATTTCTCCCCCAATCGCAGCCGGGCGGACTTCACAGTCTTCCTGGCTGCGCTAGAGGGGGTCGTCCATAGGACGGCCCCGGTACCAGTTCTAGTTGCGGGGGACTTCAATGCGTGGTCCACAGCGTGGGGGTCCTCCCGCACTAGCGCGAGGGGTGGAGATCTGGAGTCCTGGGTTCTGTCCCTGGGGCTCCAGATTTTAAATAGGGGCTCCATCCCTACCTGCGTCCGGGTGCAGGGCACGTCCGTGGTGGACGTGTCCTTTGCATCCCCCTCACTCGCCAGTCGAATTAATGACTGGCGAGTTGAGGAAGAAGTGGAGACCCTATCGGACCACCTATATATCCGATATGAGGTCTCCACGGCATCCCCAAGGACCCCGTTCCGCAGGGGCTCCGCGGTGAGTGCCTTCCCGCGATGGGCGCTCACCAAGCTCCGCCCGGATGTGGCGGAGGAGGCGGCGATGGTGCGGGCATGGACAGCAGTGCCGCCCCATCTCGCCGGGGATGTCGACGGCATGGCGGATCTCTTCGCAGACGACATGAAGGTCATCTGCCAAGCCGCTATGCCGAGGGCGCAGGCCTGCCCCGAAAGGGGGCAGGTGTACTGGTGGACGCAGGAGATTGCGGATCTGCGTACCGCCAGTATGAGGGCCAGGCGCGCCTACGTGCGTTGTCGTAGGCGCGCCAGAACTACACCCGACGAGGAAGCTGAACTTCGTCGGGTGTATGCGGCAGCCAAGAAGGCCCTGCGGAACGAAATCTGCAGGGCTAAGGAGGAGTCCAGGGAGCAATTTATACGGCTCCTGGACGATGATCCGTGGGGGCGTCCGTACCGGATGGTGAGGGGGAAGTTTAAATCTTCCGCTCCCCCTACCTCCGCTATGGACAGAGGGCTGCTGAATCGGGTGCTGGGGACTCTGTTTCCCGATCCCGGTCCCTTCCAGCCCCCCAGAATGGTCCCCCCGGACACTCCTCCGGTGGAAGTGGTTGCCGCCATCCCTCCCGTGTCGAACGTGGAATTCGACATGGTGAGGGAACGATTCCGGCGCAAAAAGAAGGCGCCGGGACCGGACGGTGTCCCAAGCAGGGTTCTGGCCCTCGCCCTGGGACACCTCGAGGAGCGGTTCCGGGCGGTGCTCAATTTAAGCATCGCCTCGGGCCGCTTCCCCAGTCGTTGGAAAGCGGGCAGGCTCTGCCTGTTAAGGAAGGAGAGCCGCCCCGCTGATTCCCCGACTGGGTATCGGCCGGTGGTGCTGCTCGATGAAGCCGGAAAGTTTTTCGAGAAGATTCTCGCTTCCCGCATCATCGAGCACCTAGAGGACCAGGGGCCGGACTTGGCTAACAACCAGTTCGGCTTCCGCACCGGCCGGTCCACGATGGACGCGGTGGCCTTACTCAAGAGGTGGACTGAGGAGGCCACAGCTCGTGGGGAGACTGTTGTTGCGGTGTCTCTTGACATCCGCAACGCTTTTAACAGCCTGCCCCACGAGTGCATAAAGGAGGCACTCCGCTTCCACCGGGTGCCTCCGTACCTCCGCGCCCTCGTGGAGGATTACCTGCAAGGCAGATCCATCCTCTACGAGGGGCCGGATGGGCGCGTCCACACGTGGACAATGGCGGCGGGTGTACCCCAGGGTTCCATACTAGGTCCTCTGTTATGGAACCTGGGGTACAACTGGGTCCTGCGAGGCGACCTTCCGCCACGAACGAAGGTCGTCTGCTTCGCCGACGACACGCTTGTCGCGGCGAGGGCTAAAACGGGGGAGGAGGCGGCTCACCTTGCGTCGGTCGGCACCTCACTAGTCGTCCGATGCATTCGCCTCCTGGGCCTAGACGTGGCCCTCGACAAAACGAGGGCCATGCTTTTCCACGCCCCCCGTCGCAGGATCCCACCGGGGCTCCGCGTCCGAGTGGAGGGGGTCCGTATACCGGTCGAGGCGCATCTCAAGTACCTCGGCTTGGTTCTGGACTCCCGATGGAGTTTCGGGGAGCATTTTAAGCTCCTCGCTCCACGGCTGTGCGCCGCCGCACTCGGACTCGGACGGGTCCTCCCTAATGTGGGAGGACCAGGATCGGCGTGCCGTCGACTGTATCACGGGGTGATACGGTCGATGGCACTCTACGGAGCCCCGATATGGGCGGAGTGCCTCTCCCCCCGAACGGTGGCCCTCTTGCGACGTCCGCAGAGGGTCATAGCAACCCGGGCCGTGCGAGCTTATCGCACGGTCAGCCATGGCGCGGCCTGCGTTCTAGCGGGTCAAACGCCGTGGGATGTCGATGCACGCGTACATGCAGAGGTGTATCGACATCGGGTTGCCGTTAGTGAACGGGGGGGACGATCCGCTCCTGAGGAAGTGGAGCGGATTCGTACCCAGGCGCAGAGGGAGGCTCTGCGTCGATGGGGTGAGGCACTCGCCTCCCCAGCTGCCGGCCACCGGACGATCGACGCGATTCGTCCGGTGTTGGAGGAGTGGGTTGGGCGCCGGCAGGGCAGCCTCACGTTCCGCATGGTGCAGGTACTGACCGGACATGGCTGCTTCGGTCATTACCTGCATCGAGTCGCGCGTCGGGAGGAAACGCCGCGGTGTCACCACTGTGACGCTCCCGACGACACTGCCGAGCACACCCTATTGATGTGCCCGGCCTGGCGACTCCAGCGCAGCGAGCTTAACGCTGCGCTGGGAGGCGGAGACCTCTCGCTGCCGAGCATGGTCGTGGCCATGCTCCGCGGCGAAGCGGAATGGGGGGCTGTCGCCTCCTTCTGCGAGGACGTAATCTCGCAGAAGGAGGCCGCGGAGAGGGAGCGGGAGGCAGATCCTCAAGCCGCTCCCATCCGCCGCAGACGGATAGGCAGGCGAAGGCGGGCATTCGCACAAGCGATGCCCATCTAATGACCCTGCCGTAGAGGCCTGCGTGCACGGTTGGCCCCGTGCACGCCGCCGTAAGGCCCTCCGTCTGGGGATTGCCCTGGTGTTCTCGGGCAATCCCCCCTTGGCGATAGCCCGACCGGTGGGTCGGGCTTGCCCGGGCGCGTGGGTAGTGGAGTCGCAGTGTGGACCTTACCTAGCGCGCCCATAAGGGCAGGGAGAACACCGGGGGGTTTTAGTGGGTAGGCTTGGCACTCTGCCGAGAGAGCCCCACACACGCTCGCTGTCTAGCCAACGGCGGGTACGGTGCGGTTACGCATTTCCCCCCGAGAAAAAAAAAAAAAAAAAAAAAGGGGTAAACATAGACAGCGTCAAGTTTAAACCTTAACCTTAATAACTTAGGCAACTAATACAAGACAGTTTTGTAAAAACACCGAAAGCTCTCATTCTGTACGGTTATTTATTTGCGTGGAAGCTAAAGCATGCGCGCTCATTTCCATCCACGCGAGGCCCAAAAACAATTTCAGTCATTTCAATTTCAGGTCAGTTAATCAGCCCCCGTGATGAAGGTTCTGTAACGAGATACTCCGAGTTAATCCCGCGATTCCGACCCGGCCAACTTCACTCCAACTCCACTTTTAATGTTGCCACTGCTCTTTTTGGTGAACCGTTATTTGACCGAGGTGAAAAGTTACATGACACAAGGGTCATCCTTGCATTCGTCTAGTTAAAATTTTGTCGGAACGAAGGCAATCGAAACGCAATCCGTATTTGGGTTATTCCACAAAAATAGGACAACTGTATATCCTCATGTGCTAATTATTTAATTACGAAGTATATTTAATAATTCTAAATGATTGAATGCTATTTCATATTTACGAAAAAAATACTACAAGATCACAAACTAATTTTAGATATAACATTGAATTATATACTTGAAAAATGTTCTTACTTAAGGCAATTGTCAGACGCTAGTCGATTTTTAACTTTAAAATCAGTTTTTTAACTAACTTTGTTTATGATTTATATAAAATATTACAATGAACAATGGACAGTAAATATTGCAAAATAAGCAGTTAACATTATTACTTAAAATAATTTATAAAACAAATCCAATAGTTGAATAAGCTTTTAGGGACAACAGTTGTCCTTACTATCATTAATTACAATTGAGAAACTAAAATACTGAATAATTTTCAAGTATCATTCACACAGAAAATATAATCATTTTATTTTGAAGACATTTATGTTGCTACGTTACTGTTAAAAATATGTTTGACCAAAGCCCTCGAAAGTAGTCCTATTTTCATGGAAGCGCCCATTTGAACAATGTTTCAAACATTAAGTTCACAGTGTTACCACAGTTTTTTAACAATGTATGTGTTACTGACTCGCTACTGCGCCACTTGCGTCGTATCGTAGCCCGTAGCCCGTAGTAAACGTAATAATTTTCACATTTACACAAATGCGGCCAACAGCTTAAGGCGCATAGTAAAGTCAATCATAAAAATCACTGCAGAAAAAACCGGTTCTCTTCATAAATATAGAATAAAAAAATCTTTAAAAAATATATGTTATTATTCAACGCATTCTTTAGAGGATGGTCTTTTTAATTTTTTGATAAATTAATTAAAACTTGGTTAAAATGTGACCCAAACATGCCTCGATTTTAATACTATAAACCTAATCGCTTCGTAAATATACGGTTAAATCACATACTTTCGATTTCAATAAATAAAGTGAACAATATTCTAGGGGATGGTCTTTTTAGATTTTTCTTATTCGCCTTTATTGATTTTTTATTTAAATAATTCATCTTACGCGTAAAGGTTTGCTTGAATATTCCCCTCACTCTCACTCACTCACTCCTATGTAATCAGTGCGGGACGATCGACGCAAGGTCATTGGGAGTACTATGCGCCTTAAGGCGTTAATTCACATAATGCATTGTTATAGTTTTATGAAAAATTCCTATGAAATGTATAAAAATCAAATAAGGATATTCTTATACATATTATGTGAACTTAACATTTTGTTTTTTCAACAACAAAAAAGTTCTGTAGCAAATCATGTAATATATACAGTCAATCAATACCACAAACCAGATACGAAACGTACTGACTTTGTGATTCGATTTCGGGTCCGAATCGATTTAAACAACACTTTCATGCTATTCGAATCAGCAACAGGAAATAAATCGTAATGATATAAGAGCCTCGTCATCATCCCTGTCGGCGCAGCAAACCAAAATATGTCTTGGCCTCCGATGCTAAATCCGCCACTCATCTCCCTATGCAAGTTCAAGCCAGTTATGATGATGCGGGAAATTTAGTATCAGATAATAGTCAAATAAAAGTAATGTGGCTGTCATATTTTAGTACAGTAAGCTCCAATTCAAGCTTTATATTTACACTAGCTGTGCTCGCGAACTACGTTTCGCCATCAAAATACTTAACACAGTGTTTAGTTTTTTCCTCCATTTTATTCCATAATGATTCAACTTTATTCTGCCTTTCTTGAGCATCGGCCATTTCGAAATTAGGACAATTTTCGTAGGTTCGTAATGCTCTTTTTCTAACAGTCCACAAAATTAAATACATTACATATTACTATAAACACTAAGTATTATTATTGTTTTAGAGACATTATTGATATTAATAAATTCTTCTTCAGTAGAAAGAACTACACAGTTGCAAGAATAATCTTTATCGTATTAATGTTTCGAATTAAAATAAACAATTGTTAATAAATTAGAACTGTATACGAATAAAGTTTAGATTTTATAATGGGTGTTGGTAACACCAACAAAATATATTTTTTGGATATGACAACTTGGCCAATTTTTACTGGTCGTACAGTAAGCTCCTTGTCAAGCTATACTGTTTGACCTTTGAACCGTTCTTATGTCGCTCGTAATACTGGCGGTTTTCGTATAGTTAATGTATAGCATGAATGGGGGGGTTACTGTACAAATACGTTTTCCGTATTCGATATCCGATCACGGAATACAGACACGGAGTTTCGTGAACGTAGCGCAGACGTTCGTTTCTTCTCATTCGGGATTTCTACCATTCTACCTAAACGTACGTACAGAGCGTGTTCCATTCGTAATAAAAACGAACGTGTGCGGCAGTCAATGAGTATTTTGTATAGATTTGATGCATTCGGAAAACGAATGCGAAAAAACGTATTTATGCGGATAGCCTTAAAATGTATTGAGACTTCCGTTTTTGTAACGTGTACTGTGCGATATAGTGTTGCTGGCATAGTTCGGTTAGCAAACTCGCCGTGATGACTAACATTCAACACACAAACTTGGAGTTATCGTTAGTTAGTACACGATCGTTGCATTATCACGGTCTCGAAGGACACTAAACACAGGTAACATCTAACATCGAACATCCAATAGGCCCCGAAGCGGTTCTCAAACTTTTTTGGTGACGGAACCCTTTTGGATAGCGAAATACTTGACACTAAAATAAAACCCTAAAATAGTTTTAGGTGCATGGCTGCTCTAGGTACCCTTCACGGCCTACTTTCATTTAATACCCCTATTGCTGGGTTTGAAAAGCAACTGTTATCCGTCTTTTTTGAGCGGCGGCCATGTTGAATTTACGTCAATGTTGCTACGTTCATAGTGCTCTACTGATCAAGGCCTTTCATATGATACCCATATTGCTGGGCTTAGAAACGAACTTTTATCAGTTTTTTTGAGCAGCGGCCATATTGAATTTTGTGCTATTTTCCTAGGTTCATAGTGCTCTACTCTTCAAGGCCTTTCATTTAATACCTATATTGCTAGGTTTGGAAACGAACTTTTAAACACCTTTTTTGAGCGGTGGCCATGTCGAATTTACGTCAATATTGCTAGGTCCATAGTGCTCTACTCTTGAAGACCTTTCATTTGATACCTATATTGCTAGATTAGAAAACGAACTTTTATCCACCTTTATTGAGCGGCGGCCATGTTGAATTTATGTCAATGTTGCTAGGTTCATAGTGCTCTACTCATCAATGCCTTTCATTTGATACCCATATTGCTAGGTTTGGAAACTAACTTTTATCCACCTTTTTTGAGCGGCGGCCATGTTGAATTTATGTCAATGTTGCTAGGTTCATAGTGCTCTACTCATCAATGCTTTTCATTAGATACCCATATTGCTGGGTTTGAAAACGAACTTTTATCCGTTTTGTTTGAGCGGCGGCCATGTTGAATTTAGGGCGATTTTCCTATGTTCATAGTGCTCTACTCATCAAGGCCTTTCATTTGATATGCACATCGCTGGGTTTGGAAACGAACTTTATCGGCAGTCATGTCAAATTAAGTCAAGGTGGCTAGGTTCAATGTGTTCTACTCTTTAGGTTCTTCGTTCGATATCCATGTTCCATGGTTTGATCCAAAAAAATGTGATCCGTCATTTTAGACATTAGGATCAAGAGTCCCATCCCGTCCCTCTACGCGTAACCCAGAACATTGCAGTCAGATATTTTTTTTAATTATAAATATTAATCTATTACTTTTAATAGTTTTAAATGGATGAAAGAGTTTGATTCCTTAGTCTTAATGTGGAAACATATAACACCTTTCAAAATACTTTGAAAAGACTATCTTCATTTTTCAACATTTCAAATATTTCAAAAATTGTACCGATTTTGTGAAAATTAGTCAAGAATTAAACCAATCTACAAATTTTATGGTCACTCGATAAGTATTATCATAAAAAATGCTTTATACATTGGTTGTATGGCTTGATCTTTTTGCCTTACCACCACGGTACGACATAAGAAAAAGACAATTTGGTTGGCGAAATCCAGTTGGGCACAGCCATTAACAGAAAATATTACATTTTATTTGTCTATGTGAAACACTTCATTCCTGCCTTAATTTTCGAAATCCAATTACTTAAGATCAGCCTGTATGGCTAGTTCCATTGCCTTTCCTTCGTGGAAGAAAATACCTTCTCTCTGTACTATGTGACAGACTTGTCAAAATAATTTCACGTGCGCCATGTTGTTTTTCTACCTAAAGCCAATTCGAAAATTTTATATGGTATTTTTTCACTAAAAATAAAAAGTGAATTTAAACAAACGAAATTATGCCTAAATGTTCTTCCGGAAAATTCTAAGCATTGTGGTGTAAGCCATATCAAATTCTGTCCAGTAGTTTCGGAGATCTTTCCGGACAAACAGACAAACAAACAAACAAACAAACAAACAAACAAACAAACCAACAAACAAACAATTTTTTTAAAACTATTCTATCGTGTTCTGCTAATGATTTTAAGGCGACCTGTGTATTTTTTTTCTTAATATTTCGCAATTACAGATTTTTGTACCCCTACGATTTTATTATATATAGAGATATAGAGATTACGAAAACCGCCGCTATTACGAGCGACGAAAGAACAGTCCAAAAGACAAACAGCATAGTTTAACAAGGAGCTTACTGTACACTCCCTAACTGTTCACCAATTACAGAGAAAATCCAGGATCCACGTAGAACTATTAAACTTACAGAAGTGTGGCATGCCATAATGAAACTTAAAACAACAAACCTACCGATTTTGATGGGCTACTATTAGACAGAACCACTTCAATAAAGCGGAGCAATAGACCAATCTAAGCATTTTGAACTGCTGACTTTTATCTGGAACTAGCCTTCCGCTCGCGGCTTCGTCCGCGTTATTATTGTTTTCCCGTGGGAATTTTAGATTTTCCCGTAAAATAATTTTGTAGCCTATTATATAGAAGACCGTTATTTATATTTAGAAGCTCGAATAATACATTTAATAGAAATTGGAGCAGATTTTAAATATATTCCATAAAAACTTTCAACCCCTATTTTGCACCCTAAGGGGGTGAATTCCAATAAACTATTTAACACGTGTTCAATGAAATGTTTTTAAGAGCATGAATCTCAAATTTTATCAAAATCTTTACTAATTTTTAAAAAATCCATACAAACTTGCATCCCCTATTCATCCCTTCAGGGTAATTTTTTTTTTAAATCCCTTCTTAGTGTGCGTCCGCATTCTGAATTAAAACAACTGTCTAAATTTCATGTTTCTACCTTTCTGACACAATTCAATATCCACCTTTTATTCCGCAAAGTGATTCTTATTACTGTAAGGGTTTATTTTTCATTAGATCTGCCAAGTGAATCAACATGGTGATTGGTGATATGATGAGGTGCGGTGATCAACATAATTATGCTTTTGTTATCTCGCAACACTGGTTTGATTCGGTTCTCTGTCATGTATGTAAAGCAGTGTTTATTCTTGTGTTTTTTTATGCAATCAAGCACTATAGTAATATAGATAGATGCGAAAACTTAGTATTAGTTTTTAATCGTATAAGTAGATGTCAAATAGTTTAAAGATACTGTTTGTTTTTCAAATAAAATACATTAAATTATTTATATATTTAAATTACGGTTTTTGCCCAAGGTGGCATGATACTATGGTTAAAGCTAAACAAAATTCACAGTGGGCAAAACTAGAGTTCACTCTCATCCGCTGAGGCTGAGACCTCGAAGTCTCTACGTGGACGAGGGGCCGAGATCGCGATAGAACGGACAGACAGACGGACGGAAATACGAGGACATACATAAATATTAACAAACAAATATTGTGTCACACTAAACATTCGAGTGAGCATCTCAAGAATTTCAAGTTCCTCCGTCTACAGTTCTAGCTGAAGAACCACTCAATCTATCCACTCAATAAACCAGTGCCAATGCTGCTATGTGACAAGTTTGAAGTTTAATCAACAGGAATATAGTCTTTTATCTTTATTCTCTTCACTCCAATTAACTTCATTTGATCAAACTTCACTCTTTATTAAGACTATTTTCCAAAACCTCATCAAACACATCAAAAGCACATCTTCCAAAATATTTTCAACAAATTTTATGAGAGTATATTAAATACACCCCCATTAAAATGTTATTCATCGAAAATACCACGTCAAACTTAACAAATCCAACAGCACAAGTGAATTACAAACCAACTCTTAAGAATTGCTGAATTTGACACTTCAGGCGTTTTCAAACTGTCAAGTTAAGAGTTCATGGTACGAATCGTCCATACACAAAATTTTCTTAACAAAAAATAAAACCAACTCAAAAACACCAAAAAGTCATAAATGATATAAGAATACATAATATAAGATCACTGTTTTATATTAAAGTTGGTGCCAAATTTTAAGTAACTACTTATTGTACCATATCTTTCGAAATAAATTAAAAAAATAGACCGGTTTATAAGCATTGACTAAAACAAGCCTGCCGTGAGCTTGCTTAACTTTAAGAACTGTTAAGCCCCCTGATGTAATACCAAAAAAATACCAATTTGTATCCTACATCCTTAAACGCCTGGAAAACTCCCATTGCCACCTAAATACGCAGATTAGTCAAACCAGCATTACCTAAGCAAATCCGTATATAATTGTTCGTCCGACTACACGGAGCATTATTAAACAACCTCCCATTATTGTGATTATATTTATATTGCAACACTCAGCCAAAAAACTACCGGGAAACGAAACGAGACACGCGAACGAAAACCGCATCGTCACCGCCAGATATGTAAAACAAGCGAAGGTTTACCTGGCTACCACTCAAAAGCCCATTAGTCACCGCCCAAGGGCTGATTCTCACACAACTCGTAAAAAAGTTCGAATTCTAGTATTTTCTCGAGCAGTAAAGCCAATCACAACACAGGACGTGTCCGCTCCGCCATTTTTTATAGAAAGTCGCTCGCATTTTCTCGAGTGCTCGGGAATGGTAGAGACGTCAAATTTGAAGTATGGTTTTTATTTCTTTTTCTTACATTTTTGATTTAATTTCTTTTCAATTATATTTGACGCTTATTGTAGAATTTTACCTAGCATTTTGTTTGTACTATATGTATAAGCACTTGAAAATATATTTTTTTATTTTTTACCTTAAAAATAAATAATTATTTCATAGAAAGATAAAGAAGAAAAAAAATTGACCCTTCTACCCCAGACAAGTCAGGCGACGATCCACAGAGTACTAATAGTAACCACGACGACGAGACAACAGGTTCCTTCCTTCCAATGGTCGCAGAGCTCGACATGTTCAGTGTTTTGAATTCAGATTGGTCGAGCTGTGACTAGCGCTCGAGAAAAAATTCAAATTCAATTTCGTATCCATGAGAATAAGCCCCCGAGGCTCAACGGAAAAATAAATACGAATATCAAAACAGCTTTCGTGACGAAAGCAAGCCTATATTTTTTGCTTTCTAAAAATGAAACCTATGACGGGCGCCTATGCCCGCGGCTTTGAACTTGAGCCTTCTTATTCCTTTGTATTCTGATACTTAGTTTAAAAGTAATAAATAAGCTATTTTCTACACAGTGAAGTAAATCAACTTTCAGAATTAATCATCTATCAACAGACAGATTGACATTATTCGATATTTGATTAGGTGACGACATATCCGTAAATGAGTGTTTATTAGCTGTGCCCTTGTCAAATGCGTTGGTGTGACCTCTCATGGGTCTATTAGCACAGCACCTGAGCATAACTAATAGACTTTATTTCGATTTCAGTTCGGAAATCACAATATTCAACCTACGGCTCGCAAGTACCAGGCAATTACATTACATCTATACTAATATTATAAAGAGGAAAGATTTGATTGTTTGTTTGTATGTTTGTTTGTTGGTATAGAGATAGTTCGAGACCAGAGGAAGGACATAGGATAATTTTCCTACTGAAAAAAAAATCCATTGGAAAACAAAAATAACGCAGCCGGAAAGCTAGTCTTCTATATACATAAAAATCTCGCGTCACGATGTTTGTCCGGGATAAACTCCGAAACTACTAAACCGATTTTAATGAAGTTTGGATAACTGTATGTAATTTGGTCCAACATAAAAGATAGGACAGTTTTTATATCGAGTTTTGACCTCAGTATTTATTTATTACGGTCGCCTTGAAATCACTAGTCAGTGCGGCGTCAATACAAGACTCTGTTACGGCTGTCTGATGAAAACGAGAAATGGATACACTTTCGCGTTAACGAATCAAAGGGCGGGTGAACTAGTGTAAGATGAAGGCCACGAGCGTCCAGAGTGTGTGTAAATAAGGCTGTTTTTGTCACTAGCATCATCCGAGCCACAGCAGTACATCCAATAGGCGCATCTCGCCAGATTTAAGGCGTTTACCACCGCAATGTCCTAGTGCGGATTGGTGGGGAGCGCCAGAGACTTCTTTTTTTTGACCCGGTGTAAAAGATTTCATATCTACCGCAGACAGGGTGGGGCCTGCCTGCGGTTATGTGGAACTCGCACCTACTGGACATACCCACTAAAAGCACCCGGCGTTCCGTCCTTCGCCTGCTCGACACGCACAGGGAACTCTTCGCAACCGCTGTGCGTGGCGAGGGGGAGCACCGAGCACGGTAATATACTATTACCGTGGCCAGAGCCTGGTGCATCGCTCAGCAAGGTACATTCGCCACAAGCACTCCAGCTTCGATCTTGTTGCTAGATGATTCAAAACTTTTGACACCCATTATTTTATTTTAATACGTACTACCAATAAAAAAACATATTAAAGATGGTCGTTATACAAAACGTGTATTAGAGATATAATAGGAAATCAAAGATTATTTTGACATTAAAAAGTTTTATTTTTTATTTCATTATTTCTATAATAGTTAAGGATTACAGCACACACTTTTGCAAGTTAATGAAGACGTCAAATCTTGAGGTCGAACAGTCGAACGTCACTTACAGGTAAGCCCATTTGACTCTCTATTTTTCCTAAGATTGTTAACCAACAATCAGTCCACGTTATTGAGGAAAAAGTTACCTATAGCATAGCCCTCAACAAGGACACTCAAGAGACCACAGATTCCCAATGGTTTTCGATACAAACATTCACGACCGACGGTCCCTCACTGTCGTCCCTCTGAATCTCGGAATTCTCGAGGACTTCATCGCCAATGCCGTCGTATTGAGGGCGATCATTACACATTGTGATAAGGGCGGGCCCCACTCGAACTTAAAAGGCTACTCCGTATCCGTAAAGGTTACTTATCCAACGTTTGCCGTTTATATATTAGTGCGTGCGTTCTACTGGAATAGTGCAAGAGGTTAGTAGACGTTTTATCGAAATATTCGTAAATTTCGTATTGATGAATTTGAATCGACATTCGGATAGCGGGATATATCATTCGGAAATATAACAGTTAATAGTAACAGGACATCAAATTGTTATATCACTAAGGTGTACCACAAGGCGGCGTACTATCTCCTTCACTTTTACTTCATAGCGCCATGAAGAAAATAGAAGTAATGGAACTTGTGGAACTTACAAATTATTACAAACCATTTATTTCGCAATAATAAATATTGAGGTCAATAAGCGAGATGAAAACTATCTTTTAAGTAGGACCAAATTACATACAGTACGTTAAATTTCATCAAAATCAGTTATGTAGTTGGCTTTATCCAGGACATCCGTTCAGTAGTTTATCTCGGACAAACATCGTGACGCGAGATTTTTTTGATTCGGCGTGTGATACAACATTTCCGTTATATGTGTGAGATTAATAGATAAAATACTGTTATATACTTAAACTAGTGGCTTTTAATTCTTTATCAACTATCTATTAAAAACTAACAAAAGGCGAAATCTTCAAAAGCATAAAATAGATCTTTGACAACTTTGACAAGTAAAGTTAGATCAACTGTAACATATCAAGGCAACCCTGTACGGGCAGATACACATCGGGATTTCCGCACGACAAATTTTTCCCATTCGTGTTTAATCTTATTTGAAAGAAAACCCTAGTTTGTCCCGAGTTGTTCAGTAGACTATGCCAACTGGCCGGGAGCAGAGAGGTTACGATAAGTTTGGACCTTTGAAGTTTTCTGGAATACGCAATCACACCAAATCGACAAGCCGTGAACAGGACGGAAAAAGGGACTGCAATGTACAACCAATGATACTTTAAGCAATGAGTTCGAATAGAATTTTAACTTTACTTCTTTATATTAGGAATCATTGCAGAAATTCAGTGTCCAATTTATCTATCACCATACCTATTAATTAAGTCTGCCTTCATATAAAAATTTAACAATATTTTTGTATTCAGTCATCTTGGTAGTCGTCTTCCTTATCGCCTCCTACCATCTGCTAAGATGAGAGCATGGAGCTTTCCATTGTAAATCGAAAAATAAAATAACGATTTCGGGTGATCTTATAATCAGAGTTGATCCTGAAATGAAGTATCCTTCATTGATGACGACGCAAATTAATGACGATGTAAATGCTACTATCTTAAGAATAGTTGAGTGGATTAATGAAAATAACTTTTCCCTCAATGAAGGGTAAACTTAATGTATAAAATTTGTCACACCCAATGTTTTCACATTTGCGACAGAGCGCGTAAGTTCCCACGCAGCTGGCGGTGTCGTCCAAGATCAAACGCGTTTCCAAACTGTCGTGCTACTGCTATCTCCCTGTTTATTTTTTTTTTATTGCAGAAAGTTGGCAAACAAGCAAACTGTCCACCTGATGGTAAGTGGTAACAGTCACCTATAATACATGTGGCTCTTGTGAGAAAAGTGCAACCGCTACAAGAACCACAGTGTACGTTGCCAACTTGTGACACCAGATGTAAAGTCACAGTACCCAGTAATTTCACTGCCATATCTTACCCTTCAAACCGGAACACAGCAATGCAAGCACTGCTGCTTTGCGGCAGAAATAGGTAAGACGGAGGTACCTAAACAGACGACCCTGGTACAGAGTCTCCCTCCAGTAAATGTGCCTTGTGTTTGGATTATCGTCCAAAATCAAACGCGTTTCCAAACTGTGGGGCTAGCACGCAGGAGAATCGAAAATCGAATCGAAATCCGAATCGAGGAATTTGTATGGCAATTTTATTAGTTCTGCTACTCACCGCCGTGGCGCTAATAAAATTGCTATACAAACTCCTCGATTCGGATTTCGATTCGATTTTCGATTCTCCTGCGTGCTAACCCCACTGTATACATTGTTATTAAACTGTGCTACTACTATCTCCCTGTGCCTTGTGTTTGGATGCAGCAGAATAAAAATGAATCGAAAAATTTGTTTTTCCTTTATCTTACCTTTATATCTTTTTGATTTTTGCAAGAAAAAAAGTAAAAAAATAATATTCTTATTATTTTTTTACACTTTTATGGTCATTTTCCTTACCTTTATATCTTTTTGATTTATTCAAGAAAAAAAGTAAAAAAAATCTATTTTTATTATTTTTTTACACTTTTATGGTCATTTTCGTGTTAATCCCACGACCCACAGATATGCGACCTATCCCATTATAATCTAGATGTAATTACCTATAGATCTAATCAAATTTTATTTTTGTTCGCCGTGGGTAAATGTTCCATAGTAAAATGCCCAATGTCCTTAAACTTACAAGATTTTATTACAGACACTGGGACAGGTGAAAATAAATAAAATCTTGTAATTAATATAAATAATGTCACATTACTTCGTCTTTTAAATTTTATAACAAAATTTTAAAAATAAATAAAGAAAATAAACGCTGGAAAGGGGACATTAAGTAAATAAAGGATTCGAATTAAGTAATTGTATTTCGCTTATCATTTGCGGTTGGTAGGTTCCACTTTAACCACCAACCACGAAACCACGGTTAACAAAATATAATATTACCCGTGGTACCATTGATGGCACTATCTAATGTTCTAATGGTACCACGGAAAACAAAATACAAAATTGGCTATTTATTTTGTAGGGTTTAATTATTTCTTTGTATAGGATAGTTTTACGATAGTTAATAAATGTTAACATGTCATCGTAACATTATTGTCATGCTGTGTGCATTAATTTAGGATTATACATCGACATCGACATATTCAATGTAAAGCACACTTCTGCAAGGCGCAAGCTTTTCTCAATCTGTATTTTACTATAGTGTTTTTAAGTTTATATAATCATGTTTATATTGTTGTTGTTGTAAGCTCAACTTTCATTAATAATAACTATTGTATGTCTACCTGTGTGAATCTGTAATTGGTTATGTAGTTTTTTGTTTAAATATATAAAACTGTAGATTCACCAAATAAATAAAATAAATCAAATAAAAATTATAAGCTAGCATTATAGTTCATTAACGTTGATATCTGTTAATTTACCTATACTACATAAATTAATTATAAAAAAAAAAAACGAAACTACGATTCGTGGTTATAGATTTAATACAAATAAGTTAGTTCGAACCAATACATGAGGAAAGCCTGGTTATCTATTTATATTGAAATACTTATTTGTAAAACAGTAAGCCAATTAGGAAACGGTATCGGTAAGGTAATTATGAAATTATAAATTTATTAACAATCGATAGAATTGCGTTACGCAACGTAATATATAATAGTACTTACCACAGAACTACATCGAGATAGAAGGAATGAGTGTATATGCAAAAACAGGGCCCCTCGTTCGGCAACGTCAGTCCACTTCCGCGTGCGACCCCAGGTTTTAAAAACATTACAACAAAATTACTAGTCTCCTTCAGAATTATCTGATGTAGTAGACCAAACCACAAGGTGTATTGAAAACAAGGCATCCAATAGGCAAAGCAGAGCAAATCAACTATTAAGAAATGGACTAATAGCTGACCAAAAGCTGGGCCACAGCTAACGTAATTTACGACTTGCATCTTCCGTCACGTAGTATTTTTGTAATAAACAAAATTTAATAAGCAAGCAGTCTGCCCTAGTTACTACAGTTTCCTATAGTTTCTGTTTTCTGTAAGATTCGTCAATACGCGCCCATTGATTTACTACCAAACGCCCATTGATTTACTATCAATGTACGCGCCCTACAAAAACCAACAAGGCCAACTTGTGCCATAAGACATATAGTAACAGTACATAGTAAATTCATTGCCCGTCCTCAGGTACAGTGGGCGCCACGTCAAGCTTTACATTTACGAGCAACATAAGCGCGGTCCCAAGGTCAAAGTGTATAGCTTGATGTAGCGCCCAAGGAAACCTCGAAACACAGCAACCTCTACTGTTTTGCCGCAAAAAAAGGTCAGATAGAGGTACCCACGCAGACGACTTTGATACAGGGTCTCCCTCTGGTGACCCTGGTGACACTTTAAATGCTACGCTGAGGGGCCTTACCATGATCGCTTATTTATAGGTAGCAATGTTAAAACAATATTGAAACAGAGACCGCTCTTGCTGCGTATAGCGTCAACCCGCTCTCAATGCGGTTTTTATATTATTGTTTTATATCGGCCGATCATGGTTAGGAGGCTGAGGTCTAATTCCGCTAAAGTTGAAGTCGAATCAAAACTTAATCGTTGCGATTGGCCAATCGGAGCGCATATATTACGATTGTTCAATGACGTGATAATGTGGTCTACAGTGTTAACACTGACGTGCTCTGATTGGTCGAACGCAACGGCTTAGCTTCGGTTCAGTGGTGGCTCATTAGCAGAATTAACCCTCTGGTCTCTTTGCTATTGAGTACTGCCATAGAATAAAATTGACGGGTTGCACTCCGGGAGTGCCGGCAGAAGTGAAAACTCAAGTATTAACGTTGTGCGTTTTGGATATTTTGGAATGGTTATGGAATAATTTTGCACGAATTGCTTTAATTATCAGAATAAAAGTACTATCTTTTATGTGGTAGAATACAATATTTATTTATTGCGCTATCGTACACAAACATGACAATTTATATTACATTAAAAAGTTTATCCCTCAGAAAAATCAACTTCCTGTTGTAACGTTGTGCGTACATAATTATATAACTAGTAATAAAATAATGAATCAAAATATTTACAATTAAATTAAAAATATGATCAAAACAGACATTAATATACTACTTAAAAACGTAATTTTATAACAAATAAATAATATTTAATTTATACTAACTTACCTAATTAATATTTACAACAAAATCAAATAAAAGCACAATTTAGTTTTTCCTAACAAAGTAAATAAATTGATTAAAACTGTCTCAAGTGACGTGTGACTTCCAGTACTTTTGCCAGCCGCTATTGTTCTCGGCCGGCTTACGTGGACCCCTCACCGCACCTCGACAGTTCCTGCGGCCATTTCAATTTTAATTGGTCTTACGCATTTTCGATCAGTGTCACGTGATCCTGACGCGAGTTTATCATTTTTTACCCATTACAAAAAAAGTATACAACGCCGCTAAAGAAGTTCTCACTTCAAAAATTAGTACTAAAATACTACACTCGATATCGCATATTCAATTAGCTGTGAACTGTTCGAGTTTTTTACATGGCATTTTTTGTATAACAGTACTGCACCATAAAAGATGCGATGCGTGATTGCGTACAATTGTAAACTATTAATACCTAACAATAATTCCAAATTATTATTGTCTATGTCTGAAATGATGACGATGATTGTAAATTACGGTAGATGTAGCAAGGCTGTTGGTATTTCGTCTTCACGTTATTCGTAACACCTTTTTAACTACCTAAAAAAACTCCCGCCATTAAAATCACCTGGCGTCGTCGCAGTAAAAATGCAAATCGCTCGCCGTACTCTCCCACCATAACAGAAGGTCTACAAGTTAAACTTTATTGGCTGTTGTTACATTTATGGGCCATTTGATCCTTAATGATTTTCTATTAGGCTCCCGCGCTGTAGAAAGGTGCTCAGAGCGTATTTAAAATGCTAAAAAGAATGTCACGGAATCGTTACTGAAAAGAAATGTGTGACAATATTAATTGTGAAATGTCTTGAGTGTGGTGTGCGGAGTTTTGTCTGTAACGTCATTGGACAGCGGCAAACTCGAAGTTAACGGCTAGTATAATGTCCTCCTAACCGATATTCGGTCACGGCGGCCTATATTCACAGAGACTAGTCATCTGCGCAGGAGATATTATAGTGTACAAGCGACTGCGCAAACGCAAGTGCACTCTCTGTTCCTTCACTCGCCTAGTCCGATGGGACGGTTAGCCGACACGACCGGGGCGAGATCAGGCGCAGGACCCACTGTTTAACGTGCCTTCCGAAGCACGGAGGAGCTTGAGATGTTTTTTATTTTGGTCACCCATCCTAGGACTGACCACAGCGAACGTTGCTTAACGCCTCAACAACAGAATTTAGCACACACCAAAACCTTGTGGCAGGATGGCGAGTGTCTTCGTTTACGAAAATACTCGTAGTTGAAAACGAATCATCATCTTCACCTTCAGCGCAAAGCTGCCCAAAGCAGCGGGGCTGCCGCGCTCCGCTAGAAGTACATACATTGTTCTGTGTGCCGCGGGCATATTCACAGGTGCTTTATTCTGCTAGTAGGGCTGCCATAATTTCTGAACCATTGACCGGGACATTTGGAATAGAAAAAGATAAACCATGCAAAATTCACAAGCTAGATTAATGAGTTATAAAAAACTTTAATTAAATAATTAACAATTCAGACTTGTATTTCGTTACTTACATTGAAGTTTCATTTTCGGTAGGATATTAATATGAAAATTAAATAAAATTGAAAGATATGTAGCGTTTTGTCTTTATTTCAATATTCGCGTTCTGAGGTTCTGACTTCTCGAAGCACTTGCATACGACTCGTGCATATCTTAATTCCTACCTAGCTACCAAACCGGGACAAATGAATTATTGACGGGGACACCGGGACGTAACGCTACAAACCGGGACATGTCCCAGTGTACCAGGACGTATAGCAGTCATATGCTAGCGTTAACGCATTTGTGAGTTTGTGACGTGTCAATAGCGCTTGATTAGAATAGAATAGAATAGAATAGAATAATTTTATTTGCTAGAATATGGGTACAATAATAGTTGGTAGTACATTCTGTTGCTCCGACATATCCTATTGACAACAATGTGCAAATATTTCGTCAACTATTTTTAGGTATTATAATTATTTCGTTGCACTGACATTCTGAAAGACGTTATACATTTATCAATAAGTAATACTTAAATTTTCTATTCACTACAATAAAAAAATCCTTATGTCAATAATAAAAAAATACAATTCAACTATGTCAATATCTAAGTATAATACTGTTCACGCTCGAGGAAGAGCGAGTGGCGGCACTGCATTCTAGTCTGTGCAGTGACAGCTTTTTTGGCGGCCGGCCGCATGTGATATGTCAGTTGAGTCGAGTCGAAATGTCATAATTTGTGGTTAGGATGATGTCCGGGCATCCATAAAATATAATACACAATATTCAAGCAAATAGTGATTTGCGCGGCGCACCTAATATCGGGGTGCGAAAGCCCGCTTTGTGTTTGTGTGTCAAAATCGCGAGTGTGAGTCGTGGTGGCCTATTAGGCGTTTGTAGTGCTCCGGTCTCCACCGGTGGATCCACTGCAGATCTTCAGGAGCCGCGACTTCCTTCGAGCTAGCTCAGGAAGTCCACCGGCTACGGAGGAGACGGAAGGAGACAATTGGAGCCAAGGTAAGTAATACCAGCTTTCTATGAGTTGGTAGTCAAATAAAATTCAGCAATACAAGTCGGTGAAACGCCGACGTGGTGGAGTCTACTTGGGGCACCACCATCTCTTGGTAGCAGAGCGTGGTTTTTGATTTGAGTGGTTCTTAGATTTGAGTATTTGATTAGTATTGTACAATTAATATTGTAATCTTGTTGGTTGTCCAAACGGGCAATACATATTAATTGGTTTTGATTGCTGATTTTAAACCGACTACCAGCTCATTTGTGGACCGATCTCCTTAACTAATTGTCATTGTATATGAAAAATTGGGGTTAAATGCCTTTGTTGTTCTAGTTAAGTTCTAGCATTTACCTATATTTGATTTTGGTTTGTTTTTTCATATCTTTGTTCTGCCCTTGACTATTTTGTTTGTTAAGTTGTAAACTTATACTTGAATTTGATTTGTTTAAAAAACTTTGCTGCTAAATGACTTTGCTGTTGTTGTAATACACTATTTTGCTGTGTTAAGTTTTAGCATTTACATTTGATTTTGTTTTGTTTGCCCTTGAATATTATGTTTGTTAAGTTATTGACTTAATACTTGAATTTAATTTGTTTGAAAAATTCTGTTGTTAAATGCCTTGTTGTTCTAGTTAAGTTCTAGCATTTACACTTGATTTTGGTTTGTTTATATATTTTGTTCTGCCTTTGAAGTTCCTCCCGATCTGTTTTGTTGTCTGCGGTTGTCGGTCTGTTTGTCCGTGTATTATTATAGTGTTTATTAATTTTGGTGCAAAATGGTCCCGCCAGTCAGCCCGCTTAGTGGTGCCCGCGCGGGTGCACAAAAGATTTTGAGATGGTTTGCTAGTGCCGTCGCTTTGGTAGACCGACCAGACCGAGAACAGGCCTTGTTAATTCGGCATGAGGGAGTACCTGCTCGCTTGAAGGAATTGGAGCAGCTTTTCGTTCTTCATCAACAATATTTGCTCGACCACCCAGCCGAGGGTGCCGCTGAGTTGCGGGCAGTCGACCAATTTAATGCCGATTATGATCAGTGTTTTGAACAGGCGGATGTGATTATAAACAAGGCTCAGGCAATCCTATCCGCCCGGAGGGGTGAGTCGTGCACGCCCGGGGAGGTCAAGCCTACCCCGGCCGGCTTGCTGGGCAGACTGCCCACTTTAGACATCCCAACCTTTGATGGGAACTTGGCTTCTTGGATGGGGTTCATTAACCTCTTTGATAGCCTGGTTCACTCGAGGGACGACCTGTTCCCTAGCCAGAAATTGGCCTATTTGCTCTCTGCCTTACGTGGAGAGGCTGGTGTACTTGTCCAGCATCTACCTGTCAATGATGACAGTTATGATATTGCAAGGGCATTGTTGACCGCCCGGTATCAGAATGTTCGCTTGCTAGCGGACACACATGTGGCTGCCATTTTAGGGCTGCCACGAGTATCGCGGGTCTCCTCATTGAGGAAGGAGATTTTGAACCCGCTGCTGAGCGCTATTAACGCGCTCAAACGACTTGATCTACCGGTGGACCAGTGGTCCTTTATTTTGCTCCACCTCATCCTCGATAAGCTTCCCATGGAGATGAAGGGACGCTTCGAACAAAGGTACGGGGGCAATAGTGCCTCGTACCTCCCCCCCTTCTCGGATCTCCTCAGATTTTTGGAGGATGAGTGTCGGATGACCGACCACTTGGATCTGGCTCCTATGCCGGGACCGAGTACAGGTCGCTATGAGGCGACCCGGGCAGCGCCACGGAGAGAGCGCCGCCCGTACAAGCAGTATACTGCAGTGCGGCAGAACTCTCCACACAGGGAGAGGCCGATGCCTTGCAAGTGTTGCAAGCGGGATGGCCATCGTTTGCCGGCCTGTCCCAAATTTGTTGGCCTACGCACCGAGGGGCGTAGGAATATGGCCAAGCAGCGGAATTGGTGCTACCGCTGCCTGGGGGCCCATATGGCATCGGCTTGCCCCCACCCACGAGATTGCCACTGTTGTGGAGGGGCCCATCACCCCCTTTTGTGCTTCAACAATAGAAACACTCGTGAGGTGGTGAGAGAGAGGGACTCGCACACGGGCGGGGGCCCCCCTAGGTCACCCACCTCTCCGAGGAGATCGGAGGGGCGTGCCACCCCTCCGCGGAGATTGGACAGGCGCCCCCCCTCCAGTGAGAGGATTGGGCGCCCCACCCCCCCTACGGGCGGGGGGGATCGACGCGCCGCTTATGAGGCGCCACCGCGGGATTGGGCCGCGGTTATTAGGGAGCCACGTCGGGAGACAATACGCTTCTCTCCCCCTCTGATGGAGAGACCCCGGTTGTCACGGGCTCCCCCAACTTTCGCCCATCATGGGCACCGCCCGGCCCCCCGATGCAGCTTTGGTCGGGGTGTGTACGTGCCGGATTGGGACCCGCTCGAGCGCCTTGAGCGCCCTATTCCTCCGCCGCGCACGCATTTTTCTTCCGACCCCCCTTCCCCCCCGTTGCGGGGAATGCGGGAGGATTTTCACTAAACCAACTGTCGGCTGCAACCCCCCCACAGGAGCAGGTGCTGTTACCAACAGCCTCCGTACAGGTGTGGGGCCCGAGGGGCACCTTTGTTTTAGTTCGCGCCCTTTTGGATACGGGAGCTCAGGGTTGCATTGCCTCCAGCTGGCTGGTCCGGCAGTTGAGTTTGAACACATCTCCATACCTTGAATCGGTACGAGGAATCGGAGACCTGCGGATCCCGGATCCGATCGGTCAGGTTTTGTTCTCCTTCTCCCCCCACTTCTCTTCAGCGCCCAAAATTGGCGCTAACGCGATTGTTTATGAGAAGGTTGTTGGTCAGCTTCCGCAACAGCACGTTTCGCGCGCTGTCGTTGATGCGACATCAGGATTGACCTTGGCTGACCCTTCCTTCCACCGAACCGGTCCGATTCACTTATTGCTCGGTGCCGATGTTCTAGGCCGCGTGTATTGTGGGAAGAGGAGAGAGTTACAGAAGGGTGGGCTGGTAGCCTTATCTACATCGCTTGGGTTTGTAGTGATGGGACCAATTAGGCATAACCCACCATCTCCATCGGTGGACAGTTACATAACTATTAGCTCCACCTTATCGGATGTCCTTCAACGGTTTTGGGAGGTGGAAGAACCACCTACCGTGAAGCGAGTGAACCCCTTGGACGAGGAGTGTGAGTTGTTCTACCAGAACAATACAGGTCGCCTTCACTCGGGACGGCTGATCACTCGTTTGCCCTTTTTGTCAGTTCGCCCCTCACTTGGCAGCTCCCGGCCGTTGGCCGAGAAGCGACTGCTGTCCATGGAGCGTCGTATGTGTAGGAACTCCGACCTCAAACAGAAGTATGTCGACTTCATGCGAGAATATGAGCAACTGGGGCACATGTCGGTCTCGCGACTGGACTGGCGAAACGAGGAACATAATTTTCTTCCTCACCACGCGGTTTTGAAACCTTCCACTGGGAAGATACGCGTTGTTTTTGATGGGTCAGCTCCTACGTCTACCGGAGTTTCGCCGAATCAATGTCTGCATACTGGACCGAAGTTGCACCACGAGGTGGGTGATGTATTGACCAACTTCCGTCGCCATGCCGTCGTCCTTGTGACCGATATCCGGATGATGTTTCGGCAGACTGTGATTCACCCGGACGATAGACGATATCAGCTCATATTATGGAGGGAGGATCCCAGGGATCCCATGCTGGTCTACGAGCTGAACACCAATACATACGGTTTGCGTTCGAGCCCCTTTGTGGCAATTCGCTCACTTGTGGAACTCACTGAACGTGAACGATTACGATACCCTCGCGCATCCTTGGTTCTCAAGGAGGATGCATTTGTTGATGATATTTGTACGGGCTCCTCTAGTGTCGAGGAAGCCTTGATTTTGCGAGATGAACTAATTGCTCTTCTCGGGGCTGGTGGTTATGAACTGAGGAAGTGGATGTCCAACTCACCTCAGCTTTTGTGTGACTTGCCAGACGACCACCAGCAGGAGCCTCATATTTTTGAGAATGCCAACACTCCAGATTTACTGTCTGTTTTGGGAGTGCAATACAGACCTGTCCAGGACACGTTCACCTATCGATTGGAGCTGCCAAGCCCCAAGGTCTGGACGAAACGGTTAGTTTTGTCTACAGTAGCTCGTACCTTTGACCCAAATGGCTGGATTAGTCCCGTAGTGTTTTGGATGAAGTGCTTCCTACAGGAACTTTGGTCAGCCGAAGTGTCGTGGGATGAGCCCCTCTCGGGCCGTTTGCTGCGAGATTGGGAGTCCTTCATGTTGTCTCTCCCCGACATTAACCGTGTTAGTATCCCTAGACATATACTGCCTAAGGGACGGTTTACGGCCAGCCTTCATGGCTTTTGTGACGCGTCTGAGAGTGGATACGCAGCCGTCGTATATATCCGGACGGTTGATGATAGAGGAGCTGTTAAGCTCCACTTGCTAATTGCTAAGAGTAAGGTTGCTCCACTTCGGACTCGATTAACGATTCCGAAGTTAGAATTGTCTGGAGCTACTCTTCTGGTTCGGTTGATGAACCACGTTGTTGACACCCTGGGACGTAGTGTGGACTTTGAGTCGCTCTTTGCTTGGTCCGACAGTCAGGTTGTCCTGTGTTGGATTAAGAACTCCGTCCACTCCCTGGAAGTATTTGTGGCCAATCGGGTATCCCAAATACAGGCCTCGAAGGCCACGTTGATTTGGCGCCACGTGCCAGGTGAAATAAACCCTGCTGACTGTGCATCACGTGGCAGCGAAGCCCCTCAGCTTATTGACCACACTCTGTGGTGGGGTCCCGACTGGTTGTTACAACCGTCTTGGCCTTCCACACCAGCTGTGGTGAAGGTACCAAATCCGGGCTTGCGTGTTCACGCTGTCGAGACTATGGCGGCTCCAGAGCGGGAATTTTTATTAGACCGCTACAGTTCTCTGGACAAGTTGCTCGGCGTGACCGCTTGGATAAGAAGATTTATACGAAATTGTCGCCGGCCTCAGGACAAAGATTTGTGTCCGGTCCTCTCACCGCAGGAGCGCCAAGATGCTCTTCTGCATTGGGTGCGTATGACCCAGTCTAGAGCGTTTGAACCGGAACTTAAGATTTTCCGTACCGGGACGTCCAAATTGAAGGGACCCTTGGTGCGTTTGACTCCCTTTCTGGATGATAAAGGATTGTTGCGTGTAGGAGGCCGATTGAGGCACGCTAACTTGCCTTATAGATCACGTCATCCCCTGTTGCTCCCCAAGGACGGACCATTGGTGCGATTGTTGATCATTGATCGCCATGTGAAGAATGCTCATGCCGGATGTAATGCATTGACCGCGCTCCTCCAACGGGAGTTTTGGATTTTGTCAGCGCGAAGAATAATCCGATCTGTTATCTTTCGATGTCTGCCCTGCTATCGTTTACGCCCCGAGACGATGCAGCCCCAAATGGGTGATTTGCCTGCTGATCGTGTGAATGAATCGATGACCTTCTTAGGAGTTGGAACTGATTTTGCGGGACCATTCACTATAAAAACGTCGCGACTCCGTAATGCTAAGACTGAAAAGGCTTACTTGTGTGTGTTTGTTTGTTTGGCCACTAAAGCCGTTCATTTGGAGGTGGTGAGTGCGCTCACCATGGACGCTTTCTTAGCAGCGTTAGGCAGATTTGTCTCCCGCCGGGGACTGCCTTCTCTAATTCGGTCCGATTGTGGGACGAACTTCAAGGGCACTGATAGACATATAAGAGAAGTTTGTGAATTTTTAGATAAAAATAATATTGAGATCGGATCCACACTCTCCCGTAGGGGGGTAACATGGCGATACTCCCCGCCGTCTTGCCCTCACTGGGGAGGGATTTTTGAATCTGTTGTAAAGGCCGCCAAGACTCACCTTCGCCGCGTTATTGGGGAGACTATTCTCACGTTTGAGGAACTCGCGACGGTGTTTCATAAGATTGAGGCGGTTCTCAACTCGCGTCCGTTATGTCCGTTGTCTACCGACGCGAACGATTTGCAGGCCCTCACGCCGGGCCATTTCTTGATAGGCAGACCACTTAACGCCCTGCCCGAGTATCCTTATAGAGATATCAATCCCGGACGCCTTTCGCGGTTTGAGTTGCTCCAGCAGCTTACCCAGAGCTTCTGGCGCCGCTGGCACCTTGAATATTTACACATTTTGCAACAGCGCGTTAAGTGGTCAGATAAGACAAACCCACCGAGGGTTGGAGACCTCGTGTTAGTGAAGGACCCAAACCTGCCACCCTTACGTTGGCGTCGCGGACGCATTGTCCAACTTACTCTAGGGTCTGATGGTGTGCCCAGGTTTGCCGAGGTCCTAGTTGGGGATTCTGTTTTGAAGCGCGCGGTCGCTACTCTTTCTCGCCTCCCCTTAGACTGATTTGGCGGACAGTCCGGGACTGTCCGGAGCGGGGGGATGTTCACGCTCGAGGAAGAGCGAGTGGCGGCACTGCATTCTAGTCTGTGCAGTGACAGCTTTTTTGGCGGCCGGCCGCATGTGATATGTCAGTTGAGTCGAGTCGAAATGTCATAATTTGTGGTTAGGATGATGTCCGGGCATCCATAAAATATAATACACAATATTCAAGCAAATAGTGATTTGCGCGGCGCACCTAATATCGGGGTGCGAAAGCCCGCTTTGTGTTTGTGTGTCAAAATCGCGAGTGTGAGTCGTGGTGGCCTATTAGGCGTTTGTAGTGCTCCGGTCTCCACCGGTGGATCCACTGCAGATCTTCAGGAGCCGCGACTTCCTTCGAGCTAGCTCAGGAAGTCCACCGGCTACGGAGGAGACGGAAGGAGACAATTGGAGCCAAGGTAAGTAATACCAGCTTTCTATGAGTTGGTAGTCAAATAAAATTCAGCAATACAAGTCGGTGAAACGCCGACGTGGTGGAGTCTACTTGGGGCACCACCAAATACATTATTTAAAATAGTAATTTCTGTCACAATTTTTATTTATGTCGTATTCATTAGGTATTCATTCATTACTATAAAAACTATGTCAATATTAATAAGAATTACAATTTAAATATGTCAACATTTATCATTAATTATTTAAAATAGTCATTTTTATGTACAATTATTATTTATGTCATATTTCAAATTATTATTTTTATTTCATGTCATATTGTATGCGATCGTCTAAATAATCCCTAACATTGTAATACATTTTATTAAGTAAAACATCAAATACCACCTTTTTAAATTTGGGATAGGGAAGATTTAATATGTTATCTGGTAATTTATTAAATATCCTAATAGCCATATTGTAAGCATTTTTAGAAACTACTTTTAACCTTTGTTCGGGCACATGAAGTTTATTTCCCTGTCTACCTCTATACACATGTTGATCATTATTAGTAGAGAACAAGCCAAAGTGTTTTTTAACAAATAGACACATCTCAAAAATGTACAAACACGGGAGTGATAGTATGCGTAAAGTTTTGAACAATGGCTTACAACTAGTCAATGAGTCTACGCTGCAAATTGCTCTTACACATTTTTTTTGAATTTTAAATATGACATCGATGTCCACGGAATTTACCATCAGCAACAACCCTATCGCTCGAGCTCGTATATAGCGACGTGCGTGAGGCTTCAGATTTCAGAATCACAAATAACGTACGCTAACACGTGACATTAAGGTGTGATTCAGCTTGTATGGTCAAAGTTTACTTATTTAAAATGTCGGCTTTTTTCAAGATCAAAGCAGTGCAACTACTGTACGTAGTACTGCTATGTATTCTATGCCTAAGCCGTGTAGAAACCAGTAACCAGTTTTTTTTTTCAGTATTTTGCACTTTCCTGTTGGTGATGATGATGCGAGGCTGAGGCCTGCCAAGTAATTCATGACTTCTCTAAAACTTCTAGCCTTCCAAGACCTTAGCGTACACGGTTGAGTAGCTCTTATGTTAGTGAACGACCAGCATTTGAGTAATCTATACTAATATTGCAAAACTGAAAAGTTTGTTTCATTAATTAAACGCGCTATAATCTCAGGAACTACTGGTTCGAATTGGAATATTCTTTTAACGTTGGATAGTCTATTCGAGATAGACTATATTTATAACACCACGCTAGAACCAAGCTGAATTTCACGCAAGCAAAGCTGACGGCACAGCTAGAGTGTAAACACATCGTTAAAAGATAACCAGTGTTATTCCGCAGGGCGCCTGTTCTCCCGCGAAATTGTGTTCCCACGGCAATATTAAAAGTTAACATCTTCAAACGAGGCAACCCACCCACGTTGTAAAATTAAATTCCTGGACAAACAAGAGGGGAGGCAAGATAAGTTGAAGTTTGTATTGGATGACGAAACATATTTAAATTAAATTACATCAAATGTATATGGAATCTTTCTGAACAAATATTTTGTTTGTGTTTGTCATTTATGAGAATATATTTCTAAGCCAGTGGATTGTATACCGAATCATGTGGGACGCAACAATTTTGGATCAAATCAAATAAGATAATAAGGCGCCACGTGTATCTATTATAGGTGACTGTTACCACTTACTATCAGGAACCCTTATAGGATCACTTCGTTGTCCGTCTGGGCTGAGTAACGCTAACGGCCTTGAGAAGGAGTTTCTAATGGATTACGGGCGCGGTGCGTTATTGAAATTGAGCGAAAAAATCAAAATAAATTTATTTTAAAGAAACTAGTAACTTATTTGAAGATATGAAACATCAATATTATCAAATTCAGTGTAACGAGTTAATTTGTTAGAACTCGGATTTTCTGGAAGCTGCTTTGATGGGTGTCTAACATTTTTTCCAACGAGAAACTTTGATGAAAATTTGTTTTGGTGACATGGATATTCTCAGAAATATTTTTAAGAGTAACATATATATATTTTATTTCTACGGTATATTAAACAGGTTATGCTAAAAAAGTTTTTTAAGTGAGGCTCGATGAGCAGTTGTCAGCCTCTCAAGAACCTTTTCTCGGGTAACGGTAGAGATATCAAACTTAAATTAATACCAAATACTCGGGTGCTGTGAAAAAAATCAAACGTCAACGCGATCTAGCGAAGATAAATGACCGTTTATCCATACTAATATTATAAATGCGAAACTCTGTCCGTCTGTCTATCGCGCTTTCACGCCAAAACTACTGAGCCGATTTAAATGAAATGTGGTACAGACATAGTTTGAGTCCCAGGAATGGACGTAGGATAGCTTTTAACGCAGAAATCCCCCTTAAGGAGGAGAAAAGGGGGATGGTAATTTGTATGGGGAATCAATAATCGCTGAGCCGTTTTAGATGAAATTTGGTATGGAGATAGTTTGAGTTGTGGGGAAGGATAAAGAGTCCCGAAATCATTCCTCAAGGGTCTAAAATAGAGGTGGCGTTAATGGTTAAAAAAAAATTAGTTAAAGTTAATAGTTGAATAGAAATATCAGATAATTTTAATGGTTGAAAATATCAGTAAATATTTTTATTCACATACATTATGTTGATATTTTTATTAGCACCGTGGCGCTAAATATTTTATTATTATTATTAGTTCGGTCCGTGATTGAAATTATTCATAACGATAATTTTATCAGTCGGTTAAATTTATCTTCACGGGTTAATATTACCTTCGCGTTAAAATTAACTTGAACTGAATGAATATTTTTATTCGATATGGTTGAAAATATTTATCGAATATAAGTTTAATTTTTTTTTATTAGTTTATTTTAATGGTTGATAAATGATAAGTAAATATATTCAACAACACTAGTCTAAAAGAGGGGGACAATTTGTAAAGGGAATCAATAAAAAAGGATTTCCACGCGGACGAAGTCGCGGGCAAATAAATCGTATATTTTCGCGATATTTTGCGACTTCACCTAAGAAAAATAATGTGAAAACCTTAAATATGTATTTAGAAAGTTATATAATATATTTAAAAACTAAAAATAAATAAGTTGTATGAAGCCCTCGGTGTGCGAGTCCCACTCGCGCTTGGCCGGTTTTTTATCCTAATTTTGGTGCCATTACAAAATTTTGTGTATGACCCCCATATTATACGTACAATGTACATTTTCAGAATTTTGAGCAAAATACCGGAACGTAATAAATCACCGGAACAATTATTGTTATTGCACTGTGATGAATTCATCAATATTTTCCTTGTCATTATCTGCAAGCTACCATAATATTTATAAATGTTTAATTTATGTATTTCGATACATTCACGTGGCTGAAATGCTGAATGCTTGCATAAGATATAATAAGTCAACTCAATATCACCAACCTTATCTAAGCTTAGGATACTCTAAGGTGGAATGCTGTCGCATTCTTTTCATTAAACGCAAAATGTGACAGCATACTTTTTAGGAGTTTTCTAAGCTATCTTATCTTATGAATGGCTCTCAGAAAAGAATGGCGCATACGAAGCTATTCATGGGCCTGAATAACTTAAACAAATTCTCAATAAATGCAGGCAGAACGCAAATCCGACTCTTATTGGGGGCTTTTATTGGCCATTTTGGCACTAAGTAATCGTATGTTAACAAAAATAGGTTTGAGCAAGTGCCATTGCGATTCTCTAACTCGCAGGAGAATGTCTCTTCAGGGTTGGATATCCAAAACCCGAAGAGTTCAAGGCTATCCCACCCGGACCAATAGTGAGACTTATGAATGAACTCAATTGGTCCATAAGTGGTGATGGCAACCAATAAACAAAGAAACTGGGGCAGCACAAAGGATCCTCAGGGATCGAAGTGCAGGGCCCTCAAGGGGGGCCCTTGAGGGCCGAAGATTTCTAAGCTACGACAAGGTTGGTGAAATTGGCCATTAGTCTCGAAACATTGCTAAAACAAACAAACTTTATAAACAGTTACAGTAAATACTCTACTTTTTTTTGCTTTTGACTGGCACGGTTTGTGCATTAGCCACGGACGTACTCTACTTTTAACAACTACAAATGAAGTACCTATCAATAACAACAAACCGTAAATTTCATAACAATTGATCTAATTATATTGCCAAGTATTGCAGGGCACTGACAAATAGCTCATACGTGACTATTCCATTAGAACTCATTATTACGTCACCTTAAACATCAACATAAGGCGACGTCTTCACGCACACAACGCGGTTTGTTTTATCACTCAGCTGAGAATAACAAAGACAATGGAATCCCGAGTATCTAAACAAGTATGATGTATGGGCTACGGGCACCTGTGATAACAATAGGTGCGTGTGCGTCGGCCGACGCGCGCTCGCCATCCGCATAAGGCCACGGTCACTATGTATGCGAGTTATAACGAAATGTTTCGGACGAGTGAGTGTTGCCAGGTGGAATTTAGGGCAATAGAAATTTTTGTGGAAAATCCGTGGATTGGGATAAATATCAGTAATTTTGGAAAATGTAATAATATTTCGGATATCACTTGTAAATGCCACGTTACATGTTGTATAAGGTATTATGATCGTGGTCGATCATGGAAGGGCCTCGGTAATCGGTATAGCAAGGACAAAACAATATTGAAACAGAGACACCGCTCTTGCTGAGTATAGGGCCATCCTGCTCTCAGTGTGGTTTAATATTGTTTTAAGCGATCATGGTTAGGGGGCTAGAGTTATGATTCCCACCCAAATCATAATACTTTTACATGCTATGCGTTAGAATTTTCTTATAGATACCACCGTGCTTTTTACTCCTAAAAGAGCATTTTCTTAGTGTCAAGTGAATAATTTTAGGTTTACTTTTGGTATTTTTTGTGTTAAATTAGCCATCTAAATATTTTTCTTAAATTATTAATAGGAGTATTATAATTTTCTGCGAAAATATAAATTTATTTTTTCAAAAGGCTCGATGACTAAAAATTATTTTTTGTTTTAATAGAAGCTCATTCATATAATAAACAGAAACAAAAAATCGGTTTTCGAATAACTATAAAAACAACCAAGATATAAGGTATTAAAGATTTTTCTCCGTCTCTTTCTAGCAAAACGGCAATTTACAAGGAGTTTATATGGAGGTACTCAACAATGACGTCACGGTTGATGTCGGATCTCTCTATCTAATCGCCTTCAAATTAACAACTTAAAATGCTTGTATCTAATGTATTTCTAAGCCGATTTTAAATCTAATTTCACAGAACTGCATCTTTTTCCATGGTATTTTAATATTTTATGACGAGACGTAAAAATAAGAATTCAGTCATCATCATACAGAATTACAAACCAACATTTTCATGAAATAATAAAAACGTGTAACCAAACAAAGACAAGTGATGGATGTCTCACTATTGCCTACTGTCTGCCATTAATTTTATGTCATAAAGAAAGAAACGTAACACTTACTATAATTATCATCTAAATTTTTCTTACTCAATTGAACTTGGCAAGGCTCTGACGTGAAATATGAAGAAAATAGAAATCCATCATTCTTTTCTCTAAATTCCATAGTAAACGTAGCCTTATATACCGCTCTTGCTGCTAACCATTTTTGACCCATTTCAAATGGGATCGTCCTTTTTCATTGCTCATCGTCCGAGTCATCCGGAAAGGGGCTCACGATGTAGATCTGTCCCATTTCTTAAATCCTAACATAATTGATAATTAATGTAAAAGATAAACGTATTTCGCGAATTGGGAAGTCTGGATTACGACAGAGAGTAAACCCTCTAGTCCGGGGATCTAACGACGACTGCGAGGGAATTTCAATTAAACATCTGAAAGACACTAATTACCGTTTGGGAGATAATTAACTGCCCTGTAAACGTTTAATGTTGATTCGGCGTTTAATTTCTATGGCGTTGGCGACAACCCGAAAATTGAAACAGGCAAGGAATGTTTAATTTCATTCGCAAGTCTTATTATCCAGCGAATCGAAATTACTCAGTGCAAATCGTTATCAGCTGTTAACAATCGCTTAGAATATTTCCAACAATAGTATTCAAAAAATGTAGACATCTGTTGAACAGAAAATATAAACAGTAAGCACTGTTTTACCGGAGAGAGACTGTACCAGGGTAGTCTGCTTGGGTACCTCCATCTTACCTATTTCTGCCGCAAACGTCTTACCTATTTCTGCCGTAAGATATGGCAGTAAAATTACTGGGTACCGTGACTTTACATCTGATATCATAAGTTGGCAACGTACACTGTCGTTCTTGTGGGGGGTGCAGTTTTGCTGCGAATCTCACAGGAGCCATATGTACTATAGGTGACTGTTACCACTTACCATCAGGTGGGCAGTTTGCTTGTTTGCCAATGCCAACTCGGATGCAATAAAAACAAACAGTATCGATTTGTATTGTAATGGGACCAACACTGATCTGTCATCGCAAAAACAATTCTGCTATTTCATAGTAAGGACCACAAAATTACCGTCCATTTTGTCGCAACAAATGAAAATTTGTGACCGTAGCATAAGACATAAGGTAGTGTAATTACGTATAGTATCCCAAGTAGAGTTGAATACTTCTAATAAGATTGGGCATCGATAATTTGCTGGTGAGTATCGATACTTTGCCGGTATCAAATCATCACTATCTCCGTTCAGCTAGGTGCACTCTCCGTTCTTTCACTCGCATAGTCCCATGGGACTGTTCGTGCTCACCCACTGACACGACCGGAGCAAGATCAGATCAGCGCGAAGGATTTACGAAGCACGTAACTTCCTAAGCACGGAGGAACTAAACATGTTTCTCTATGAATTAAAATAAATTTGAGACCAATTTTCAAAGTCATTCTTTAGCAGAATTAGGCATCTGGCTTCAAAAACTAGAGGCTCGTTCATGAGAAAATACCTATATAACTTTTTACATCACAATTTTCCAGAGTGTTTTGAATTTGAGTTTATAAGTTTAAAGCGCATGTGAAATAATATTTTATGAGTAAAAGTTATCTATACTATATTATAAAGCTGAAGAGTTTGTTTGTTTGTTTGGTTGAACGTGCTTATCTCAGAAACTACTGATTGAAATTAAAAAAATATTTTTGTGTTGGATAGTCCATTTATCGTGGAAGGCTTTAGGCTATATAACACCACGCTACGACTAATAGGAGCTGAGCATCAATGAAAAATGTTGCAAAAACGGGAAAAATATATGGCGAAACGTAAGAGTTCGCGGGCATAGCTAGTTATTTATAAAGTCGATTCTTCTTATCGGCTAAATGGCATCTTCAATTAGTAAGTAAAAAAATTTGACAAAATAAGAGAGCTTTGTACCAAGTCATATTTGGATAGAGATTATTATAATTTTTATATATTTTTGGTCACCCATCTCTGATCTGACCACGAACGTAGCATAACTTTAACATGATTAATAATATTTCACTCGATAGAAAAATATGCACGTTTTACCAATAGATGTGCAGAAAATTGCAATTTTTTTTTAAATTTTTGCCCCAGTTTTCTAAAAATCGACTAAAACATGTAAAAAGTAACGTTTTCGTTCGGTCACAACGCGTAAGCGACATTAGAAGCTATGCAATTATCAACTATATTTCCTTGCAATAAAGCAGTCACCGTACACTGTACACCAGTAGGTTTCCTGGGAAAACTCGCGCCATAATAGGTTCGGAATTCGAATTATCTGATATTACATACACCCGAATTAACATCACCTCTATACTCTGTCCACTCGTTTATTTTCTTTTTGACAGTTTGAAACAATTCGAAATTAGTGACGCCCTCACACGTTTACCGATTCGACTAGAAATAATAATCGATATTATTAAAGAAGAACTTGCAATCGATTTATTGCATCGAAATAATTTTTGTTTAAATATTAATTATTCGTTTATTAGTTTTTTTAATTATGTATGAAATAAATAAATACTTATATAACTTTTTATTGATATTAATAAGTTTTTATTGTTCTTCACTCTTGGTTTGAACTTAAATTCCAAGATTTTGACTTAATTCCTTGCATACTTAAATAATTATTCATAGAGTCATAGACACTATATTTATTTTCATGTTTTTATTAAATTTTCAGAAACAATACTTACAAAAAGTCAAATTATTTTTTTCAATATGATCGATTTATCTTATTTCAAGACCTCATGTTTTATAGTCTGCGATTGTTTGTTATGCACAGGGCACTTCACACGGAGAAAAAAATCTTGTAGAGTTTACAAGAACAACAACTAGAAGAACTAGACTTTCTTATTGTTAACGACACAGCAAGAATTTTGTGTTGGATTTACTATAACTAGAATTGAACAGAATTTTTCGTCATTCCAACTTATTCATTCAGTAAAATATAAAAGTGCTTGAGTTGTCATTAATAGCTAATTTAGTATTTTGTATTGAATAAAAGTTCTCAATACTTTCTACAAAGAATACTTTACTAGAATATTAAGTAACTGCAACAACACGAGGGTTAGAGCACATAAAATACTACGCTATGATTACTTGCCATTTCATTTTCAGAACTGAAAATTCTCGTAATGCACACATATTGGTTTTGTCACTATAAACAGTTCAATTGCTATAGTAACTATACACACTGTTATGATAACTGTATATTAGAGTTACGTCTACTAAATCTTGTATTGTAACCTCTACTCGAGCGGTCTTGCAAGTGTTATATTATTTAGCCAATAGTAATTTACTGTAATCACACACTTTTCACAATTAAATTAGTACTTATTATGTTGTTGTCTGATGTGGTTGCATTTTTTGAGGAAGGTAAAACATACACACCTATAGCTATTGTATAAGGCAACCGCATCACACAAGAACACAGTAAACACTTACTATATTGTGAAAAGTATGTGATTACAGTAAATAACTATAGACTAAATAATACAACACTTACAACATTGGGATTTTTAGGAGAATAAATGAATGCTTAAATAAATTTTGATAATCACATCTATTTTATCACTTGTGTTACAAACCATATTATTAAAACAGTAATAATACATATTTAACAGTTATTACAAACTTGGTTGTAAAGTCTTGATGAAAAATAATATCTAAGCACTATCAACTTTATTATGTAATAATGACAAAAAGTAAGTGTTACATATCTCAATAGTGTTACTTCCACATTGTGTCTTTATCACTATAAAAATAACATATTTACTGTTTCCATCAACATGAAAGATAAATTATAGGTTTATTACATGTAACCTTTTATATTTACATAATAATTAATATTACTTTTATTACAATTTCAACTAAAATTTTAATCTATAAAAAAATAACTAAAGAAAGTTCCAGTCAAATAAACTATTCAAAAATAATAATGCTCTTCTTGGCTAAATAGACAGATTCGATTAAACTAGATTATAGATAATAATAATATATTTGCTTCATTAATATCCCCAGTAATTATCACATTGGGAATATAATTTGCTCCGTTAACTCTAATACAATTAAAATTTCTAGTGTAATGTTGAACTATTTAGAAATTGCATTTTTCAGTGAATTCTCATTAATATCTTTTATTCCACCAAATTCTGAAAACTTTGTAAGTCTGTTATACAAATAAATTTATATTGCTTCTCATTTTTGCATATAATTAAGGGGTTAACACCATGTGGCTATACAGTTAATATAGTGAATTAATAAGTACTTTTTCTAATAAAAAAATTATTTAAGATGTTACTATGTCTTAGATTTTTCTTAACAATATGTAAGTATACCACATTTGATATACCACATTTGATCATCTCTGGTCATGGCCATTGTCCCGTTTGGTTTATTCTCTTGTTCTTGTTTATTATTGCAGTCAAAATTTGCCCACACTTTTATTTGCCACACTCAAATGAATATCCAGGTTTTTTTTCAATTTTGCTCGGACCCCCACTGGATGGATTAATTATTAGGTCTTCAAAGGAAATAGGCTTCCAGCATTTCAGCATTACTTAACTTTATTGGCTGAAAATAAAAAAAATATGTGATTTTAGCAATAATGTATGTAGTACCTGCTGTACCTGCCATACCACTATTTGCAGCTAATAAGTAGGCATGCATCTTACAAGTCTGTATTTATCAATTTTAAATTAAAACTCTTTGTGGTGTATGAAGGCATCATGAGAAAACTGGCAACTTACAAGTTCGAACGAGTCTGGACTCATACAAGTTTGAAGACTTATGTTATCTCCAATGATTTTTCACATATTGGACAGGAAATTTAATTTTATTTAGAGGAACTTGATGGCGAAGTGGTGTGTACACTCGGCGTAACGTTTGCCGTGGCCAGAGGCCCAATTCAGCTAATAAGCTACAGCCGAATCGAAACTGAACCGTTGCGATCGACCAATCAGAACACCACATTATCACGTCATCGAGCAATTGAAAGGCAATATAAGCGCTCCGATTGGTCGACCGCAACGGTTCAGTTTCGATTCTGCTGTAGCTTATTAGCTGAATTGGGCCACTGGACCCGTGTAGGTGATTGGTGTGCTTTTACTTTGGACTTGCTGAAGAATGCGGTGGGCAAACAGATCTTGGTTTCTTCTAAAAACAATAATATCTAAATGGTCATTTTTGTAAACTGAGCGTATTGTGATGCACATAGTTTAATGAAATATCAAAATGAGCTTACCTCGAAATGAAATACACATAATATTATATCTTTTTCTAGTTCCCACTGAACAAGTAACTAACACATATCTTCATCCATATAGAATGTTAATTCTTTATACTTATTTACAGTTCTTATAGTTCTGAACACCTTAACACCACACACACAGTTTTAAAAGAACGAGTGGAATAACTGCAATGATGCGGCTAGTTTGACATTTGTAACAAAAGTTTCGTTTCTTCTGCAAAGCGCGTAGTTTGTGTTACGTTTTAATAAGCAATCACAGCAAGATAATTCTTGTTGAAATAACTAATTGATAAAATTGTAACATATTCATATTATTAAAACTGTATAATCAATATTAGTTACTAGACTAGTTATTGTTATCCATACCAGTTACTATATTGTTATAGTTACGTTATTGGTAAAGTGCTACAAACGATAAAGTTGTACTCAAAACCTAGTCTCAAAAACAAGTTTTAATGTATTTAGTACTTAACAATATATCGTTAGGAGCACCATAACTTTTAATGTAATTAAAACATATTATTCCGGTAAACTTTACACAGTGACTTGTAATGATACCGATCAAGAATTGTGGTAGTTAACATAAGCATTCTTGTAGGATTATATTAAGTACACCTTACAAAATAAAATGTAGAGAAAACTGAATGGTAGTAATATGAACCAGAATATTGTATTAAACACTATATTTATGTTAAAATAACTAAAAATCTTGTAATTTTTTTTTACTATACATTTCTTGTAATTTATTTTTCTCCGTGCACTAAGTCAATAAAGTACAATGTACTTTATTCCGTTCCGTAGTACATTATTCCGAAAAAAATACGGTAATTCATCGGCGTGAGCTGTCAAAAAGAAAATAAACGAATGGACAAAGTATAATCACATCAGTGTAGGTACTTAAGATTGTTTTATTTCGTTTCCGTTTCTCGCTTACAGCAGTATACATTCAATTAACATGTTAAACTGTATACGACTGCGACACCACTCATTACCGAGCTACGTCACTGACGTGACACGGTTGACATCTGGAGTGACACTGGCCGCTGCCACGCAACACGAGTAGTTAACACGACGACATAGAGTTGTATGTCGCATGTCAACGCTCAGAGCTGACAGTACCAGTGATTGATGGCGGCGTGGGTGGCGACGAGTCGACATTTTTACCTCGCACGATATTCACGGCAAATCAATCAGTTATTCATAACATTTGCGATGGATCTACGGAAGCTGTCGCGCGATATGCGCGTCATATATCCAGCTAACAATATCGTAAATACGTATTTTATTGCAATATAATTTAACCACCTCCGTGGTCTAGTGGTTGAGACCATTCGGTATTGATCTAGAGGTATGGGGTTCGTTTCCCTTGGGGGCAGAAGTCTTTTGCTTTGATAGCTTTTCTAAGTTTGTCTCCATAAAAACTAGAGTTGTTACGGATGCAAAAATTTTGACATCCGCAGATGAGGATGCGGATTTCAGTATATTCTTAAGATATATCAATTTTAAATACACAAATACATGAAAATCGATTTAATTTTAATGTGTTTTCTATTCATAATATTGAGAACAAAATTAAAACAGTTTTGACAACTGATAACAATAATGTTTATAACAGTGTTGTGTTCAGACAATTGTGTCATCAGTTGTTGAGGAGTCCAGGTGAAGCTCGCTTCCATCTTCAGCCATATCGCCACACATCATCAGTTGAAATGAAGGTCAATAGCTTGCCTGGCAATATTGCAAAATATACAAACAAGCAGCAAGATTCGCCAGTCATAATTAAGAGCGTCGCTGGCGCTGTGGAGGCAGCACGGGCCTTCTAATCGGAAGGTCCGGTGTTCGATCCTGCCATGTACCAATGTGTTTTTTTTTGTTTTTCCAATTTCAAATGTACCTACATTTGTTCAACATTCTTACGGTGAAGGAAAATACCGTGAGGCAACCTGCATATGAAGAAATTTAAAGGTGTATGTGAAGTGGACCAATCCGCACTGGGCCAGCGTGGTTGACTAAGGCTTAACTAAACACCCAAATTTTGGGTAGACTCAAACCCCTCGGTGGAGACATATTGAGCTGTCGTAATGATAATTAATCTTATTCGATTGTACAATACTCAGAACAATAACTAAAGCAAAGCTTTAGTAATTCTTCTGAAGTACAATAACACAGAGTATAGTCAATTGTTTGTCTTTGTTTGACATATGCAATTTGATATGATAGCGAATAAAAAGTAGGTATACGAAATATCATTTATCTTTTGAAACACGTTTGAAACACACAATCTTTTACAAACCTGATTACAAAATGTCCAATAAAACACACACAAAAAAGCCACGAACGGCGTTAGAACAGGCGAAAATAGTTTTTCACACCACCGTGGAATAAAAATTTCTAACGCTCGTCTCGAGATCATCATCATCACAGCTCATATACGTCCCCACCGAGGGGTTCGAGCCTACCCTATGTTAGAGTGATTAGGCCTTAGTCAACCACCCTGGCCCAGTACGGATTGGTCGACTTCACATACATCATTGAATTTCTTCTCAGATGTATGCAGGTTGCCTCACGATGTTTTCCTTCACCGTAGGAGCGTCAGACAAATGTACATATGAAATTCAAAACGAAAAACACATTGGTACATGGCGGGTCTCGAACCCCGACCCCCCGATTGGAAGGCAAGTGCCGAGTCCGCAGCGCCACCGACTCTCGAGATCATTCACTTCTAAAGCGCGTTTTTAGCAAAAAGAGAAACATTTCTTTATACAACAAGCACATTGCCCACATGTAGGCTAACTCTTGAAATCCACTGGTATTGAACAATTTTCCGTATACATACGCTTTAGTTGGGGTCATTGCCTATGGTTCACCTAAGTGTACTACAGGAAAAAGAAATACCCCTTGATTCACTAGTAGGTCCATAAGCATTTAATTATAAAGTACTAAAGAAAATTGAGGATTGGCATTATAACATTTCATTGAATTCTAGTCTAAGACCTGGAAAAACCTTATGTGGCAAAAATAACTTCGCTGGAAATAGGTTAGATCAGGGTTTCCCAACCAGTGAGGCGCGAGCGCGCCCCACTTGGGGGGGGGGGGCGTAGAGTGAACCAAAGGGGGGGGGGGAGGCGCAGCGAGCGGTTTCAGAATTAAACTGTATAAAGAGATTTTTAATTAAAACTGTTCATATAAACTCGCGCGACGCGGACGGTACCACCTATGCGAAGTCAGCGACACGTTGCAACTATCTTTTGAATAAAACTAAACACGCCAATATTTTCATCGTTTGCTTAATATTTTTGACTCGGATTTCGGCCTCTAGGGGGCGCAGTATTTCAGCATAATGTTGGGTGAGGCACATAGGGTAAAAGGTTGGGAAACTCTGCCCTAATGAGAAGTTCGAGGTTTAAATATATAAATTTAAAAAAATCATATCTTCTAAACCAGTGTTTATCAGCGTGTAGGTTGCGGCCGCGACCATCCGTCACTAGCTAAAAAAAAAAACAAAAAAACAGCAGAGGTAGATTCCGTACCAGTCTCTATCTACCTATTTATGCCGCCAAACAGCGGTGCGTGTTGCATTGCTGTGTTCCGATTTAAAGGGTTGCCAGCTTGTGGCATAAGATGTCAAGTCACAGTACCTAGTAATTTCACTGCCCGTCTTACTCTTCTAACCGGAACACAGCAATGCAAGTACCGCTGTTCGACATGCACATTACCCCTTTTTTTGGCGGGAGAATCTCTATGATTCGACAAGGGACTGAAAAGCTGACAAGGCCGCCCCTTGGATATGCCATTGGACTCGGGTAAAACCCCCATACCTGGCTAAACCACCCTCCGGCAACTTCTACCCCCATAGAGGCACGTTCGGGATCGGCGCTAGTCATTCCCCGAACGCACCCCATGATCAATAGCCCTAACACGAACCACTCTCGTTATATAGTATAGGAATCGTATTTACTTACTATCCGATAACGATTGAGATATTAAATGGACAGCTAGAAACACTATCGCAAGACTATCGTGAGCTCGTAAGGTAACGACAGTTTTCTCTCAGTGTAAAATACTCGGTGAAAGATATACGATAGCTAGCTGTCGAATAAAACGATACGACATGTCAAAATTGAGTTCGTGCTGACGATTCTCATTCTTTAGCTCTCGTTAACTATATCATTACAATTACGATGGTTACCACAGATCTACGCTGAAGAACACCGATATATCCCAATTAAGCTACGCAAGGCCAGCAAGGCTATTGAAATTTTGAGTATAGAGTATTCAAACGATATGGAGTATTCCAACTGTTTGGGATCCCATCATAAAATATGAAAAGACTGATGCTGAGGCCCAATTCTACTAATAAGTTACAGCCGAATCGAAACTGAAACGTTGTGATCAACCAATCAGAACGCGACATTATCACGTCATCGAACAGTTGAATGGCAATGTAAGCGCTCCGATTGGTCGACCGCAACGATTCAGCTTCAATTCGGCTGTAGGCTATTAGTAGAATTGGGTCCATCTCTAATGTATAAATAAAATGTATAGTACTCTTACAAATAAAAGCAGTATTACATAAGTAATAAAAAATACTCGCCAAATTATATTCGCACTCCGTCAGCGACTACGAACGCGAATTAAAAAAAATGAGTTTTCGCAAATAATAATGTTCGTTACATCACTTACATCAAGACAATAGCTTCTTGCTGCTGTATTATTATTGTACGTAATTCTTCTTTCGCGAGACCTAATCCGTCATTGTCACAGTTAAATATTTGAACACGTCTTCGTTCCGGATATCTGCTGCTACTGTGTCGTGAGCATTATTGTTGGTGTTACGGACAAAACTCATTCCGGTGTGTTATCTTAATATACATAATATTATGTGTCAGCCTGCTTAAAGGTTTTGCATTATTTCTCGTTGTGAATTTCTGACATTTCAAAAAGTTACTGCCATCACCAATAATATGTTTTATTAAATTATAGATTTTTTTTCTTGTTCTTGTGGATATCTTAAGAACCGAATAACGGTCGGATTCAATATTCTATCTGTGGATTTGGGTAATATTTTGAGTAGTTGTTATAACTCGGTATTAGTGAAATGTAAGTTATTATAACAACTACTCCCACCCAGATGATCAAATTCCAAATTTTTGAGTACTAAAATCGGGTTACCAACTCATTTTCGAAATACATTTTTGCGAAGTCCATTTCTACTACGCCATGAAATGTACAATCGATGATATGGGAGTTCGTGCTTGGGGCCATCCATTCGATGAAATGGCCCATCGATCAAATATCCCGTCGGTTAAATAATGATATGGCGTAATAGAAATGAACTTCGCAAAAATGTCTTTCGAAAATGAGTCGGTAACTCACTAAAATCAACTAATACTCACTAAATTACGGATTTGGCTGAAAATCAGTGTTGCCTTGTACTCATCAGGGCATCAATACTGAGTCAAGTCCCTTTTAAACTGCAGCACACACTTGGAATTCATTGCTTGAAAGATGTGTATTTTTTTTTGCCAATAGAATTTAAGAGTCAATTGTTGTGTAAATGTATTCTTGTTATGTGTTTGTGTGTTGTTTGTTTAAATAAATGTATCTATCTAATATGACTCATCATTCCTCCTCCTTACAAGCCCATGCCACGCTAGCCTGTTACTTCTTATCTTCTCTGTCAATGGTGGTACTTTCAATCAAACATCCTGTTATATCTAATCTTATCAATTCTAATTACGCCACACGACCATCTTAACATTCTCATCTCCGCCGCGTGAACTCTTCTTTCATCCGTCTCCCTTCAGATCCATACATAATGGTTCCCAACACTCAGATCCATATAATATGGATACAATTCGGCGGATATGGAGATACAAGGATGCTATAATTTGACATTAATTTGTTTACCTACTTTCATTTTCTGTAGCTAAACTAGGTAGGTCGCAACTCCCAAACATTCCAACAAGGAGGAACCGAACGCATATTTTTGTAATAACCAGAAGAAGTCGGCGTAAAGATATCATCAACACGTGAATTCCTTCCGTCAGCCAAGCTCGCGTGTGACGTCATTAACAGACCCATTTGTACAACGTCACCGGTTGTAGATCATTTATCTAGAACGAAAATAGCTCCTCTAACAATGATTCGCCGAGCGCAGAAAAACGCACCTCGCATTTGATTTATCCGCTCATATACAACAAACTTTTTGTCGCTCACAACATAATATCACCTCCTTTCTGCTATCTTGGCGTAATTTATTTCCCAGCTGGTTCGTTAGGGCATGTACCTACGCTAAGAAAATATTGCATTTTGCAAAAGCCCGCCTTTAATAAGGGCGAGCTTCTGCTGGCTTTGTCGTTTGTTCTCTCTTCACTGTAATTGGCTTATTTATATATTTCCTTCTCTATTCTTTTAGCTAATTTCAGGGACGAGACAACTGTCTTCGAGAGAGAGTGTAATTAATTATTTATTCGGACCTACGTCCGTCGTATCTCGACATCCACGTTTTGATACTATGTCCAACGTTATTTCTTTTTCTTAGTCTGTGAAATCAACGACAAGTATCTTGACTGATCAACTTAATAGATGATGGGGAGAAATAGGATTGGGAAAAAATAGGGATGAAAAAATTGTTCGATATTTAGAAACTCTTGGCCTTTATCTGATTCATGGTAAACGGCGGTAGGTCCGAAGATAGGTGCAGGCTTGGATTCCGGATTTGGAACACAATAGTATTGTCTGACAGACAGTAAATATGGTGGAGGATGGTGATAGTACAATTAGCCAGGCGAATTTTCTCTTTCACTAAACAGACCAATCATAAGAATCTATGCTCCCGTCCGAGGGGACTTTAAAATAAAAACCACCCATACCTAAATACCTGTCTTCTATAAAACTCACATCCTTGAATACGAAAATGTTATTTTACAAATCAAGACATTTGTGAGATGATTATTACTCTCCTAATGACCGATAATGTGTGGTGTCTTTTTTTATATTATATCTGTTTAAATTGCTAAGCCAATTTCATTATTCTGATCCTTACAAATATAAGTCGCAAAATTTTTATAGACTCCTGATATATAGACCCGCAGTTACTTAGGCTAGGTGGTTCGCCGTTACTTTGATTGATTGATTGATTGAATGACTGGACAAGTGGACACTTTATTGCACACTAAACATACATAAACAGGACATAGCAATATTAGAAACACAATACCAATAGACTACCTTATTGCTAAGGTAGCAATTTCTTTCAGACAACCTTGAGGTTAAGGAAAATCCTTGCTAAAGTATGGTAACGGGACTTTCTTAATGATTAAATAGCATTTATGCACTCCTAAAGTTTATGAAAATATTACGGTTCAGTACTTCGTATAGGATAGTCTTGCTTTTGAATAATGAATCATATGACGTCGGAATATTATCTATACCCATCTCTTTGTAGCATTAAATTTTAAAAACAAACGGCCTGCCTCGTTCGGTGTATAGCGATCAGCGAGTCATATTTTCGCGTAATATGCAAACACCCATATGCTTTCCTTATTTCAGTATTCATGAGGGAATATTCGGAACACATTAAAATATCTATTCTTGATGGCTGCCTCTGTGAAGATCAGAGAGTATTATATTTTCAACGTACACTGTGGTTGTGAGGGTTGCACATTTGTTGCAAATCTCACAAGAACCACATAGGTGTCTGTTACCACTTACCATCAAGTGGGCAGTATGCTTGCTTGACAACTCAGTTGTATAAAAAATCCGCTTTAAGTACTAACTGTTATAACATTTATGCCAGTCGTTTTCTGTATAATGGTTCTAGTGATTAATTTATGTGTTACTAGCTGCGCCCGCAAACTACGTTTCGTCATTATATTTTTTAAACGTTCCTGCAACATTTTTCATTGATGCTCAGCTCTTATGAGTCGTAGCGTGATGTTATATAGCCTATAGCCTTCCTCGATAAATGGACTATCCAATACAAAAATATTTTTTTTCAATTTGAATCAGTAGTTCCTGAGATTAGCGCGTTCAACAACCAAACAATCAAACAAACTGTTCAGCTTTATAATATTATATATTATAAAAGTAAAAAAGTATAGACTAGCTTTCCGCTCGCGGCATCGCCGGCGCTATTTTTGTTTTCCCGTGGGAATTTTATAATTTCCCGTAGAAAAAATATTTTTGTAAAGTTTAAAAAAGGACTACTTACTTTTTAGGGATAATAAGTAGCCTATAAGTATGTTAATCCCTGTCGCTATTCGTCTACCTACAAAATTGCATCCAAATCCACTCAGTAGTTTTTGCGTGAAAGAATAACAAAAATTCATACGTCCATCCATACTCATAAACTTTCGCGTTTATAATATTAGTAAGGATTAAAAGAATTTCAATACGTCAATTTTCAGAGGATTCAATGAGAACAAAATTCATATCATTAATTTCTATTTTATATTTTAATGGTTTCATCAATTTCGAAAAATCTCACTCTCTAACTTAAAGTTTAATACCAGTGACTTTACCTTTTTTTTCTTTGAAGCCCTAGTGAAACTAATTAGGTGTACGTACGTATCAATTTGAAGATCTTTGCTGATATCTGCAAAACCGACATGAAAGGTCGCCTTCTTGAAAAAGCCTCTGATGAATTTCCGGGAAATTTTGCAAACAGAAAAATCACTTTCGCTAGATCTCAGTACGGGGAAAAAGTTCCACACATTTTACGCTGCAAAGTTTATACCTGGCTATTGGGTACTATAAAATATAACACAGTGTACATTCGTTAAGCAATTTCTTGTACTTTTAAAGAATACATAATACGAACACGGACAGGTCCATGAATACGAAATATTTATTTTCTTTACTGTAACCGCTATTTATTTATTAAGTACTCTATTGAAAAAAATTACAAAAGCGAATAGCTATAATGAAGAACGGTACATAGATTGATATTGTTGTCAGAACTGCAATTTTTTCCGTTTTAGGGAAATAAGAAAATTCTGATGTAAATATTATCGTTCAGGTTCAGACAACTGTGTCAAAACGACAACAGTGTCAAAGAAGACGATCTTCATCATTTTGATTTTGAACATAAAATTAGAATAACATATAATAAGCATAGGAAGCGTCGATAGCGTAGTGCGTAAGGCTGTCGCCTTCCAATCGGGAGGTAGAGGTTCGAACCCCGCCACGTACCAATGTGTCTTCAAATTTTGAATTCATATGTACGTTTATTCGACGCTTTTACGGTTAGGAAAACATCGTTAGGAAACCTGCACACACCTGTGAAGAAAGAATTTCTTTACAGGTTGTGTGTGAAGTCGACCAACCCGCACTTGGCCAGCGTGGTTGACTAAGGCCTAATCGCCCTAGTTTAGGGTAGGCTCGAGCCCCTCGGTGGGGACGTATATGAGCTGTTGATGGAAGCATAGGTTATTTTTCAGAACGACATAATTGAATTACATAAATTATAATTCAATTATGTACTGACATTCACAAAAAGCAAAAATTCTATTAAGCACACTGAATTTCCGCTTCGATTCACAATAAAAGGTTTTCCGTGTATCGCAGGTAAAAGAAATGGTTGGAATCACGTCCTATATTCCTCTATCTGGCGAATTAGCTCCATTCAATAGGGGAGGGCATCGCGCGCCCCGCGACGACTCCAATCTCAATGAGAACACGGGTGTTTATTATAATTCAAAGGAACACCAAAACATAATCTTCGGCATCTAAATGAATGGGTCGTGTTCCTCAGTAACAATTTCTGCTTTGTATTACTATTTACAAGGTAAATTTTTCGTTCTAGGTCAAAACCGCAAGCGATTTGTACAAGATTTTATTAATCTGGCAACGCTTTTATATTATCACTAGCTGTGCCCGCGAACTACGTTAAACCATAAAAATTGCTCAAAAAGTATGTTTGAACACAGCAGAAAATTAGGTCGATTTTTTAGGTGTTTGAAGGTTTAAAATCTGTTTTAATAATTAACTTAATAAAAAAAGGAAAACATAGGAACATTCTTATGGTTGCCATTGATTTTATTGGAAAAAATAGAGCAACTAGTGCCATTCCAGGAAGGAAACAGGGGACTACGTTTGTATGGAATTTTAAGAGGAAATCGTACCTCTTAAAAAGGAGCTGCTAGTGTTTTGTGCTCAAATGGGACTGTGAGCTATTTTCATGAGTTTATTTAAAATTTATTTATCATGAAATAAACAATTGAATATTTTGCATTCAGTTGACGTTAAAGATGGAAATATTTTTTTTCCAACTACTCATTAATTTTACTCCTAATCACAGGAAAACGCAACACTTAGAAATACATTATTACCCTAGAAAACACGAGGGCAGTAATGTTGTATGAAATTTCATTAATTTACATTAACAAAAAAAAACACTCGTGGTCATGAGTATTTTTGTGGATTTTCCACCTCATCAGTCACCAGTGTCACCACCTTCAAGATAAGGTTTTGTTTTTCAGTAAAATAATAGTTATTTGTTATACATGAGTGCATAGTTGCTTTTTAACCGCGTGCTCAACTTTGATGACCGAGCAAGCGAAGGATTCTAAAATTGAATCACGAGCGCAGCATGTGATTCAAAAATTAGAATCCTGTGCGTTAGCGAGGGAATCAAAAGAGCACAAGGTGAAAAATCTTTGCACTCGAGTGCAACACGTAACTTTTCATGCCCGCGCGCGGTGCAATAATCTGCTATTTAACTATCCAGGACAAATTCGAAATCGGATCCAATCGCTGTCACGGGCTGAAGTCACCTGGAGCCTTCTTAGGAGTGAAGGTAATTCAACTAATATAGTAACCGCCTCCATGGCCCGCATATCACGAGGCGTTGGTCAATATCACCAGGCATTGATCTGAATGTCCGGGGTTTGATTCCCCATAAAGGCAGAGATTTTTCTGCTTGGTTGGTGGTGGAGCTTCCTATAGCTCGTCTGGCTAGCTACCACCATCATACCCAAGTTTGCCGCCATTATAACATTACATGTTCCAACAATTAGCGGTGAGATAGCTAGTTCCTTAGTTGTTGAGGGATCCACGAAAAGCTCGCTTCCATCTTCAGCCTTATTGTCACTTACGATCTGGTGAAATGTTTTGTGTAAAAAAGTTTAGCTTTTTGTAAAAAAAATCACATAACTGTCGTTGAAAATTACGAAACACTCAGCATGGAAGATGGTTTTCATGGTGATACGAGCATTTAGAAGTTTTGACAGCCCATTTTTCAACATTCCATTCGTTATTGTTTCTTTTGCAAGCTTCTTGAGCAATTTTTGTGTATAGTAGAACTCTGTATCATTTCCTCGCACTGGACGCTAACACATCAAACTTTTCGTCAGCTCGTAAACTTCGCCGGCCCCAATTACCTTCCACAAACCTACAAACTTCGCGTCACAACAAGTAGAAATATATTTTTTATACCTCATAATGGTGCGTTAAAGTTAAGCGTTCAAAGCTTCCGCCTACTGGCGCACAGTGCTAAACTTTGTCGAATTGCGCGGCCGTGTTTGTTTTTGTAGAGTAATGACATGAATAGCTGGAACTATTTTAACTCGCTCACGCCGCCGGCCGTTACGTTTTTTACTGTCGGATGGAGCGCGAATCGGAATTCTTGTGCATTCGTCGATTCAAGTACCGGTTAGGGTCGACGTACAGCAACTGCTAAAGCGAAACGCAAATTTTGAGAGAGTTCCCAACGATTGGTAGGCCAAGCGCAATCGACGGCGAAGCATGACTCGACGGAACATCATTTTTAGTTGCCCAATAACAATATAACTTAATGGGATGGAAATAAAGTTTCAATTTCAGTTGAGCTTCCGATCGGCGTTTGCTCTTGGTCGATACGCTGCGCTCGTAGATGTCAATAGACATGAAAATCTCAGCTTTATTACTGTACTCATTGATTTACTACCAAACGTAGATAGAGCACTTCATACAAAAACGCGCTTGAAATCTATCACCTAATCGACCATACATTTGTACGCTGTTAAATAGGTAGTTGAATATGCACACCCGAATTAAAATTACCATAAAAAAAGTACCGTATTTATCGAATTCAACCTTATTCTTTATTATTACGGCAACTATTTGAAGTACAACCGTGTGCAGTTACATCATTTCATACCTAGCCACATTAAACTTGACGTTTTAGTAATTGCTACAAGAAAATATCAACTTTATATTCTCAAACATAATGCTCAAAATTGCTTATCGCGTTGTCGATCCAATGCATGGAAAAGAACTGCACGAGGCCCAATTGGGCAGTTCTTCACCGGCCCACTTTTCGAACGTTCGAACGTTCATGCGTTATCTACGTTTGGTAGTAAATCAATGACTGTACTATTAAATTACATTCTCATTCGTCAACCGAACAATGCCCTGTCATGCATACCGTCGAATGGACGCCGGGACCTTACGTTATTGCAATAGCGTTCAAATTACAGTGACAAAAAATGGATATAACGAGGCAAGCTTTAGCCCCCCTAGAAAAGATGTCTTTCGATATTCGCTATCGCAATAGCAAAATGGACAATGTTTGAGATTTGACAATTGCGCTCGAAAGCTAAGCAAGGGCATAGCTCAAATCGCATACATTATCCTTCTAGCGATTGCAATAGCTATTATCGAAATGCGTCTTGTCTAGGGGGGCAGGTCTTCCAGACGAAGCAGCATCGAAATTTGAATTCTACGAATACAACAACACGATTCAAAATCAAGTACCTATTCCACACGAAAAATTGACGCCGTGCACCTCCAACAGTGAGTGCGGCACTAAACTGTTGACAATGGAACAAAACTCAGATTCTGTACAGTTCGCTATCGGATCCTCTCTTTACGTTTGAAAATATGAAGTCCGCAAACATTTCCCTCTGCCTGCAACAATGGGATGTTAAGCCTATTGTTCCGTAGGTTTTGGAGCAAAACAAAAATAGCTGGGAAATATCGAAGCAAAATTCACAGTGGCCGGGAATATGAAACATTTATATAGATAAATCGTTTATTCGGAATATATTGTGAAGATAACAAACCAATAACAGGATAGAGCAGAATGTGCAGCAGGCCTATTCGCTAACTACGTTTGGAACTAGAACTGTCATTTTTCATCAAGAAACTATATCCATTACTAGTTTAGTGATCTTATGTGTTACGACAGCGTTCATGATAGCAGTAATTGATGTTAAGTTTTTTTTTTCAAAAATGACAGTTCTAGTTGGCAACCGAAGTTAGCGAATAGGCCTGCAGGTGTGCTGCTACTGCAATGCCTAAAAGGGCCGAGGCTCAGTGGCTCAGTTTAATTGATAACAGTGATTTTCACAGAGTCTCCAGATCACACTACCATAGTTCGTTCAAAAGCTGGCGTCAGTAATCGTTCACTTTTATAGAAATTATTTTAATAGAGACGAAATAGGAATTGCTAATGAAGAGGCGACTTGGGCTATCAGCGACCACACTTGCAGGCCCAGTAACGGTTTATAGAAGGCAAAGCTTCGTCCGACAGTTATTAGAAAGGAACACCGTGAAAAGGTAAGCTTCACTCACATAGTGCACCTTATCGTAAGCACCGAAGGCCACTCGTCATTGGACCTGATATCTCAATAATCGCAAGCGAACAACGCAATTGCTGACTCCAGGTCAAACGCCGCAACAATACCCAGAAGCGAAACTTACCCATAGAAAAGTGTTACACCTTTCTCAAATCCGACGAATCAATATAACAGCAAATGTTTACTGTACACAACTTCGCACAATGATGGTGAAACTCGCAGAGACAGCTGCGACTTGGCTGATGAAGATCGGTTGGATCTTCACCACTATTGCTCCATTATAAGGCACACCTCAAACTTTCCGAATAGTTTTTTTGACACTGCTTGACCTGCGGTCAGTAACTATTCGCCATCCTTCGTACTCGCGAGACTTGGCTTCAATCAACTATTATTTTCTTCCGCTATTTTAACAATTAATTGCAAGGTAAAAAAATTTCTTCCCAAAAGCGACACAAAATGCCCTCAATAAGTACTAGTAATTTTTACTCTTTTTATTTTATCTGCTTCAATCTCGTCTTTCTTATGTGTTTTGTGTATATGGTCAATAAATGTTTTTCTTTCTTTCTTTCAATAAAGTTTTTTGACTTAAAGCCACAAAGACATATGACTCTCCCATGAATGTAAAGCCAATATAGGCAAATATGTATGGACAATAAGGGTAAGTAGTTTGATGAAAATATACTTATATTTTGCCTTTGGAAATAAAAATGATTGAATTTTTCAGTACAAAATGGCAATTTCATACATAAACCCCTAATACACCTTTTTCATAATATTATAAAATTCTGTTACATTGAGATTTCCCACATGTACACTTTGAATGTTTAGCAGGTTAAGAATTTTATTGATTTTGTTGTATTCTAAAGGCAAATGAGACGACATATACTGTTGTTTCAATCTAAACATTTAGATTCTTTGATGATACAATATTTCCAATAGAATCAATTTATGATTTTGTATTGATTTATTTTTCAATTTTACCATATATTTATTTGTTCTGCAGCAAAAATTTTTTCAAGTTATGTAGGTGTGGATGTAACTTGAGGACAGGATGGGAAGAAATTCTTAACATTATGTGAGGAATGACTTCTGGGCTTGAGGGCTGGGACATCTGGAAAATTTAGAACAAATTCATTTAACATTTGATCCAGAAAAGAACATAAATCAATAACTCTATTAAAGGAATGGACACTACTTCAATAAAAGAAGACATAGATGTATGTATTGCAAAAAGGCAATTTGGGGCCGCTTTTGAAACTGGGTGTAAAACATAGTTATATGTCAAATTTTCTAAACCTGTATCTTATTCATCCAATGACTAAAAAATAATTTGTTAAAGGTGTAAACAAGTTTTATATTAAGTTTTGTGTGGCAAACAAGGTATTTGACATCATCTGAGGGGCAATAGCACTATTTACAACGTTTGAACTAAATCAGAAATGTTTCCGTTCTCATACATTTTGGCAACATCTTGACAGCTGTCAGATGTCAAAACATATGGAAACGGTAACGATTTGGTTTTGATTTAAACATTAATAAATTGTGTGATTGCCCCTCCTATTTCACCATCTCTGACAGGTGTGTCAATTGTCAGAATATATGTATATAATGTCATATGTTATCATTTACTTTGACAGTTGAGGCATCTGTTGGATATGGTTTAAAAGGGGTCTGGTAGCACTAGTACCGAAAATACACTCAATTGGTTTACTTTGTACATGCTTGTGCTGCTATGCAAAGCGCCCATCTTTTTTCAAGAGCTTATTGCCAAAGCTATGTCCAGTATTTTTGTAATTTTTGTAAGTACATTATATTATTGAAAAATAATTGTCCTTTATTTATGTGTATTTATTTGCAGGAAATTGTACATATAAAATTGTAATTCATTGATGGGTACTGTCAACATAGAAAAGAACCTTGGAAAAGAAGCAAACATTGCATTTATAGACTATAAATAATTGATTCTGAAGTTAGTATAAATTGAAATTGTTTAAGTAATCTTTTTTTGGAGTTATTTACAATTAGGTATCTGTCATGTCATGTAATTATATTTGTTTGGAAAAATGATATCATTACTTATTTACAACAGTTAATAAGTAATACAATTTTTTATTCCATGCCATATTTGTGACATGTTACTTTTGACAGGGTATAAAAACACTTTTTAATTATACAACAAACAGAATACCTTCATTACCCAAATAAATTATAACCCAATTCAATACAAAATTTGGTTGATATTTATATTCCCAGAAATTGCTAAATAATAAAAAAAAAAAATAAACTTACAAAAACAATTCCTACCTAAGCATCAATTATTAGATTATTTCTTATTAGAATCAGTGAATCCAGTAGGTATAACTCTTTTTGACTCTATTATATTTATATATATTTTTTCTATATATTTAGTGAACTTATTTTTGAAAATAAAAGCACCAAATTCAAAATAGAAGACTTAATTTAAAAATCTCTGAGATCTTCCTAGATAACCGTTGATATAAATTTTCATCTACATATTTATGAATGGCAGAAAACAGATGCTATTGTTTTTATATACAATACTGCATAATGGCTAACCCTATACAACTGACCCATATCTGCATAGCAGCATAACAACATTAGTAGAACATCTGTTATCAATATCCAAAAACAAAAACCGCCACTAATAAATTACCGCCTTCGGAGTGTAAACAAATAGTATTTTTAATTTGTTAGTTCACTAATTTGTTTATTCACTAATAAAGTGAAAAGTGTACTCACCATATAAAATCCTTGCAGTGGGAACAGAACGTTGGCTGCTTGAAGAACCTCGGCATAAACTTGTGGTCTTTCACGAAGTAAACATTCTTCTTCTTCAGAGCACCTTTACGGCCCCGCAGCCGCAACGCCTGATCTGTCTTCACCTCACCACCACCATCATCACAATTATTCTCCTCGTCAGCCATCCCGACGTGCGCTCAAGGAACGCCGACTGACTCCGGAATAAACTATATTTCACAAAATAAATCGCAAAACTACGCGACCCGTACCGACAAGTCTTCCGCTCTCAACGGAACGTCATTACGCTTTGATCAGCTTTGACAAACCGACAAGCAAAAGCAGGGCAAAAAAGCAATCTCGTGAAAAATATTGAACTGTCAATGTCACGTCACGTCAAACATCTTTCAATGTTGCCAAGTTGTAATTTTAAAGACCCCATTTTTTGTAATAATTTGTTGAGCAGATAAACAATTTATTCATAAAATATAAAACAATAGAGAGATGGATTTAATGATTCTTTCATTCGGTCAATTCAACCAACACATGTTTGTCAAATTTTGGATTTTACAAGAGGTTAAACTCTCTTTAAGGATATGTTCGAGAACGAGTAATTCTTACTCGGGGTGGAGTGAATTTAACCCGTTAGCGTTCGAGAACCACCCGAGTAAAACCAAGGGTAATCGATCTAGTACTCTATTTTTTTCTTAAACAAATTGCTACATTTTAAATTAATAAGAACAATAAAAATATTTTTTCTATTTTAAAATACCACCAAAACAACTAAATTTTTTCTATTTTAAAATACCACCAAAACAAGTATTTGTATTTTGTTTAAGTATGTATTAGCTTTCCTAAATGATTTTTTTTGCATTGCTTGTATTTTTAAACTGGCGCCGGTTGTTTTGCATGAATGTATTATGTCTGTCATGAGACCGGTGTAGCTTTACTTACGCTATGTAATAATTGCAAAATACCCTAACGAAAGAAAATTTATAAATTAATATATTGCTTTTTACAGAATGAAAATATGAAAATATTTTTTGTGATTTTTTTTTTGTGAGGGTATTTATAAAATTTTTCATAGCGTCACGTCACACTGGTCGCATGTGACCGCCTGGGAGGTGAGAGGTTTTTTATTAACACGTCACCACATGCCTTTTATAAGTTGATTATTTAAATTCGTTTAACTTCAGGATAGTCATCATCATGCACATAGGCTATGCAAAGCATGCACCTGTAAGAACTAATTGGGCCAACCAGTGCGCGTTTGGTTCCAAATGTGTATTGCTTATTAGCGTGTATGTTAAATATTTTGCCAAACAAAGCAAATATAAAAACGTGAACACGAATAGCCAAGTGTAGTGACAACTTGTTATTAACATTTGCTGATTGTGTATTTTCATTAACTTTAAACGCTAAGTGATCGTGGGTGCTGCCTAAGTGTAATGGTGCTACTGAAGTAAAAGGGGGTCATTGACATATGATCAAGCACTAAAACCAGTAAGTAACTATACAAGTTTATTTTTTAATTACCAAAAAAAAATTGTGTGCTTGTTCAGACAAACAAACTGAACAACTTTTACTATGGGACCAACTTTGAAATCGCAAAAAAAATCAGCTGTTCCATACAAATGTTCAACATTCACTGAACCTAGATGTATTGAACAGCTGTTTATTTTTGCGATTTCAAAGTTGGTCCCATAGTGAAAGTTGTTCAGTTTGCTTGTCTGAAGAAGCACACAATTTTTTTTGGTAATTAAAACTTTTATAATCCTCCCAATTAAAATTGAGATTTCCATTGGAATATACCTCAAATTTAATTATGGCAGCACTGTTCGATAGATCAGCTCAGAAGAATAAGTTGTTGTTCTGAGGTTCCAATGACTTAACAAATACATGGACCGGCCCTATCTACAGAATCAGCGTGACTACCTACAAAACTTTGGCACATAAAATGGCTACCTTTACTAGTGATGTACTCAGTATTAGTTGTGCAATATCGATAAATTTAAGTTTAAACAAATTCATCAATCCACTTATCTACGACATATCTAGGGAAATAGATCTTAGCTAAAAGCTCTCCTAGACAAGATGCATTTCGATAATCGCTAACGCAATCGCTAGTAGGAAAATATATGGGATTTGAAATAAGCCCTCGCTTAGCTTTCGAGCGCAATTGTCAAATCTCATACATTGTCCATTTAGCGATTGCGTTAGCGATTATCGAAAGACATCTTGTCTAGGGGGGCTGCACATTACGGACCTACATTGTAATAATTTGATTGAAAAGTCGTGTTTCAGAAATATTTAGGCAGTTTCAAATTGTGGAACTACGCAAATTCTAAGAAAAACTTATTAAAGATCACTATTTAACTTAAGCGGTACAAAGTTCGCCGAGTCAGCTAGTATGACTATAAAGTTACACCAATAGACGTGTATTTTCTTTGTATAAATAAGTGCGAGAAAATGTTATTGTAAAATAAATAGGAATAGTTTTTTTTTGTAAATAATTATTTAAAGGAGGCGATAAGTACTTACTTTCAAGTAGGTAGGATAATTTGGGTGTAATTTAATTTTTTTTTTTAGTTTTGTACGGTAAGTTACTAATCAAAGTTTATGACAAACTTTGTCGTAGGAACCTTATATGTTCAATTATTATGAAAAATGGAGGTTTTAAAAAACTAAAATTAATTGACAATGATAATAATTCATCAAATATTAAGCTTTCCAATTTTAATTAATAATAATTTCCTATTACTTTAGTCACTGCATGTGAGTTAGGCTTAGGCACGTAAGTCTGTCTGTTTAATATTATATATCGATAGACTAATTAAATTTTCTCTTTAGGTATCTTCACTATCGCCCATTAATAATGTATGTAAATTATCAAAAATATAAAAATTCTTACACAATTAAAGAAAAATATTACTGCTGAACGCTTCTTCAAGTAAACTGGCAAATGAAATCAGAATATGAAACCTTAACTACATATTCCTAATTATATTTTTCACAATTTTGTTTACTTATTTGTGAAGAGTTAATTGCGGTGTATTTTTGTTTTTTCTCGCACTGCATTGTATAATATTGCAAGAAGGCATTCTGTAGTCTTTTATTGTGGCGCACTGTTAAAATATTACTGTAAATTACTTCGAGATTATGGAAAATAGTCAAAATCCGAAGCAAAATTCACACGTTCGTTCGGCACTTAAAATGGCGGACTGGTCACGGTAGGCAATTTTTGTGACGTCACAGAAAATACATGCCACAGACGAAACAGTATGCATCTCTTTCTACAAATGTATTTTCACTTTTCTAAGAAAGAAACAAAACGATATTTGATAGATTCGTGTCAAGATATCAAAGAACAGTTTAACGGGGCATCTCCATATGTCATAGATATAGAATGAAATAGATGGGCTATAAAAGCCGTCAAACATGAGGAAAAGAGATAAATTTATACACATTGCCAAAGGAAAGAAGAAGATGGCATAATTTTTTTTTGTCCTTGTTACCGTATATAGGTGAAACTGGTAGTGGGGATTGTTTATCACCAGCGTCTGGTGCTAAACAAATACGTGGAAGAAATTTGTCGTGTGAATTATAGCTTACTGTGTAATTATTTAACAGTTTAATTAGTGTAATTGTGAACTATTTGAACATTTAAATCATGGTGCACTGCTCCGTTTTAGGTTGTAATAGTGATAGTGCTAGAAAACAGGAAAATATAACCTTTCACAGGTAAGACCTAAATTGTGTCAATAAAAAGCGCCAAAACTATTTTTTAAATTATAAATACAAGTTATATTGCAATATTTTATCCTTCTAGTATGGTTCTCAATCATATTATGGGATTAAACATGAAATTTCAAACTAAGTAGTAAGGTTACTGTTAACCTAACAAGCTAGGAATGTCGCCATACAATATGGCCACGTATACAGCCAACGCGTATAACATTTTGCCGGGTTATAATGATACCAGTTACGCTACGACTATTTTTCCTTGATTCGTATGTATTTCGTATTATTCTTGATTTTTTACGTGAAAGGGAACTCACATATTAGTTTCTGTGTTACATTAATATTGACATATTTAAGTATAACATTTTGAGCATTTTAGATAACAAAGGTAATTCTTTTGAAGTGAGACTTTCCATTTGCTTGTTTGTCTGTATTTAACAGATTTCCTTCGGAGATAACTACTCGAAAACAGTTGGGTTAAAGCTACTGGTCGATTGAATTGGCAGCCAACCAAGCATACCCGAATGTGTTCTAAGCATTTTGAACAACAGTGGATTCAGAAAAACAAAAAAGGCACTTTTCTTAGGAGTGGTGCTATTCCTAAACTTTTTTTACAGGTCAGTAACTTATACATATTATATCTACAAGGTACATACCCTATCAAGCCAAAACCTAAATTTATTTTTCACAAACCCAACTATTTTTATGGGGGATTTCGAAATTTATTTTACAGTTTTAGATTAACATGGGTAGGGTAGGTACCAAATCCTTTTCTACTATTTTGATATGGCCAAACATATTATTAATGGTTTGATTTTGGTCATTTTCTATTAATATAACAAGTCTGACCATTAGTACAGATACAGTTTAAAAATTTATTAATTAATATTTTTAATGTTGTAAAATTAGAACCTGCTTTTATTTTTACATATTGTTTCAGGTCACATCGGTGTTGGATTTCGGTTCAAATTTGAATACGCCACGAAAGAGAAAAATGCGGCTACAAATGCTGGGTTTGAAGCAATCAGCGAGGTCATCAAAAAAAAAACTACGGCCAGTGCGTCAATCGCTTAGACGATTGGGAAAAAAGTAGTCACACTTGAAAATGTGTAAAGTGATTTGAAGTGTAAGTTAATGATGCAAAATTAGTAGTTGGACATTTTAGATACTGTATGTCGCGAAGGTCGCGAATAGACAATAATAAAATAGCAACACTAGTGACGCACGCTTCAACCAATCATAGTTAAGATAAGGCTAATAGCGATTCTTTAGTCTATGGCAAAATAAGTTTGTAAATAGAATAAAGTTTTCGATGTAAAAGTGAAATATAAAGTTTGCTGTGGCTGAAGCTGAGTCCTGAAGTACCGTTCACCTCCTGTGGGTTAAATTTAACTATTAACTAAATACCTTACATCATCAAGTAGTTTCAACTTCTTATCGTTGGTATTCAACGCTAGCAGCCTACGCTGCACAACACAAACACACTTGATTTCCCATCATGTACTACTAAACACCTTGGAGGTACTGCAGACCCGGTGACCAACAACCATCACCGCGGCTCTACCAACCTTAATAGACCCAGAGCTTCTTCTCTGGACGTCTCCAGTCGACTGGGCCTGGAACACTTATTATACCAGGTCTTTCTTGGCGGATCCCGGGCCATTTATTCTGGAGGCCCGGGGCTCGGCTTGTTGCCAGGACCTTACGTCCCGGAACCTCACCTACCCGATCACCTTCTTGGATCCCGGGCCATTTATTCTGGAGGCCCGGGCTCGGCTTGTTGCCAGGACCTTACGTCCCGGAACATCGCCTACCCGATCACTTTCTTGGATCCCGGGCCATTTATTCTGGAGGCCCGGACTCGGCTTGTTGCCAGGACCTCACGTCCCGGCAACCTCGCCTAACCGTGAACTTAGGGGGAAACCAAGTTACACTTATAACAATGAATCACACACATTACTGATCTTCTAACTACAAGATATGCAAGATACTTAGAATTATATCGACGGCACTTCAGGACTCAGCTTCAGCCACAGCAAACTTTATATTTCACTTTTACATCGAAAACTTTATTCTATTTACAAACTTATTTTGCCATAGACTAAAGAATCGCTATTAGCCTTATCTTAACTATGATTGGTTGAAGCGTGCGTCACTAGTGTTGCTATTTTATTATTGTCTATTCGCGACCTTCGCGACACTCCCGACGCAAGGAAGAAGAATAGCAACCAGGTTACTTATATCGACGGCACTTCAGGACTCAGCTTCAGCCACAGCAAACTTTATATTTCACTTTTACATCGAAAACTTTATTCTATTTACAAACTTATTTTGCCATAGACTAAAGAATCGCTATTAGCCTTATCTTAACTATGATTGGTTGAAGCGTGCGTCACTAGTGTTGCTATTTTATTATTGTCTATTCGCGACCTTCGCGACACTGTAGGAGGAACCAATAGAGATTTTCTGAAAAGATTTTTAGGAGTTGACAAAAGAAAGTATTCTGAACCTTTAAGGAAATTCGCCACCCATTCACCCAGCTCAAGTGAATTTTTACCTGTATTGTAGTGGATTTTATCTCTGTAAGCCGAAGTCCTTTATTCAATGACAATAACGGTGCTATTGAAATCTAATTTTAGAAAATGTTTATTTAAAATTTAATATTATACATTTTCTAAATCTTCACAAATATTTAGTAAATGTGTAAATATTGGATTTTAAATAAACTGCAGAGATAAAGAAAAAACAATGATTATTGCCCGCTGTATTCTTAATCGAGCGACGATCTTCGCAAGGTACTTAGCTGGCAAAAGCTGGAAGCGAGTGGTCGCGGATCGTGCTTAGTGGCGAGCACTTGGAGAGGCCTATGTCCAGCAGTGGACGCGTGTGGATGATGATGATGAATCCTAATATTTTTTCTTATATTTGTAAAGATGTTTACATAATAGATTTTTTGAGACATATTATTGAGCGAGGGGCGCTCATTAAAATGTCTCAAAAAAAATACGTAGATCAATCAACCCTACTTTATGTTTGTAGTGGTAAAAGCCACTATAAACATAAAGTAGGGTAAAACTTAAAGCAACACTGGTATACCCATCTACTTTAGGCAGGTATGACGTCATCTATGTCTGTCCCTTACGGGTATACGGTCACGTCCTATCTATTCATTCTTTATCTAAGCCATATGTCTATCTCAATGTGAGGTTCTGAGGATCACAAACTCTCTTATCCACCTAGGGGCCGTTCGAAAACCCGTGAAGTTTTCACTCGGTAAAAAAGAAAAGGATGGATACCTATATTCAGTTAAAAACGAACAGAAGAGTTCTTACGTTTTGCAATGCGAACTTGCTTTATTTTACAACTGCACAAAGCTTTACTTAACATTTTTAAACTTTAACTTCGACCTAAAAACGAAATCAGTAGCCACAGATCACGGAACAGTCAACTGTCAATGTCAGATAAAAACGCTGACTGGGGGCCGTGAGAAATTCACTCCTGTCAGGCGAAAATTAATCTTCACTAAAGCGTTCAGGAATACGAGCGGAGTAATTGGTCGGTTACCCTCGGTTATTCTCGAACGCTATCGGGTGAAATTCACTCTACCCCGAGTAAATATTATATGAGACTTTTGGCCCAGTCTTTAGAATGCCAAAACAAAGGTTTTTACCAATTTACAGCTTATTCGCTTCCATTCCGAGGTTGGATGCTTATTTTACTGGACTATTTGATGCATTACAACGTCGGAAGCGAACTTTATGCAATTCATTTAAATATACTTAAGTTTCTTTAACGAAACAGAAAATCAGTGGAAGCGGTATGAAAGCGTATCACGCGTGCCTCAGGTATTCGTGATTTTGCATAATAAAATTTGTGTAGTTAAGGTATTTTCTTCTCCGATTCTATGGAAATTCTAGCAATCCCAATGTATGACGATGATCTTATATTACACGCAAACTCGTGTTTCGTAAAGGGTAGTTAAAAAAAATATATATTAAAAGATAACAGTAAACAGGAGCCCGTGCAGAGCCTTCGCGCGAAGTACAACTTTTCGCTCTAACCCCGTTCAGTGCCTTCGAGCGTGACGCCCACCAGGCTTAGATCATTTAACCTATGGATGCGGTACGCAACAAATCGCAGTATACATTTTTCTGCCACTTTTCGCGGGAGGCGAGGTAAACACGCTACGCACACTACGAAAATGTTTACGAACACACACTATGAAAATATTACCCTACAATGAAGAAACACACACACATCGACAATTAACGTGTATCTACGCAATCCCCACCACAAAGAATTAATGTCCCTAGTGATGTGACACAAAGAATGAGTAACTATTTGGGTCGTCATGAGTGAATGATTGAAATGTTACAATAAATTGTAGTTTTATTACTATACCCTGTTCGGCTAGAGTTAATAAAAATACAATGAACACAGGGTTTCTTAAATTAGTACAAAGCGAGGCCTGCTAATTATTATTAAAATGCTTTAATTAGATTTTTGTGTCAAATACAGCAATTTCATTTGCTATTTAGCTGATCGACTGAAATAAATATAAATTTTTTTCAGTCATAGACGTAGGTATAATGTTTTGATGGGGGGGGGGGACTAGTAGAATACCACACACTATGATAAATGTAACTGGTTTATTTAAATTAAAATACATCAAGTAATTCATTCAAGTCATGGTCAAAGTAAAATAAAGGTACCATGAAAAGTCAGTAAACAAATAACAGAACGACACTCCGGAGTGCGATCAAAACAATGACTAGTGTGACTTGACTTGCGCCACGCTTCTATCTGAACCCGTCGAAATAAGTTAGCGCGGGGTGCAGTGGGAGGGTGGGGGTATACCGGGAATGTCTTAGATGTTTTACGTGAGAATTGTTACTACCAAGAACTAATTTCTGATTTTATTATATAACTACCTACATAGTTATAAACATGTTTAATAGGTAGGCACTTTTTCGTTTAGCTTTGCTCGTATGGTAGAAATTTGCTATCTCGTGCAAGTAAAAAGCACGAGGTAGCAACTTACTGCATACAAACAAAATTAGTATTTTAGAAAACCCTTCGTTTGTGATAGGGCCCAACGTGTTATAACGCTTGGGACGATATCGGGCATTTTCCTTTAAGTTGCACCAAAAAATGTGAGTTAAAGTAAACATAAAATTCCTTGCTACACGTATGTGGCGTTAATTCTACCATTTTAGCTTAGTAGATGTTTACTACTATGACAGTTTTTATTTACATATAGTAAGACATATTATATGTTATTCATTTGTCATAACGTGACGTTGAAAGTGTTTTTGTTTACATTGCCCGTACAAACTTCAAAGCCACTAAAATAAGAAGAAAAAGCTTTATTGTGTGATTTTAATAATGATGTTGCATTATTAAAATTTTCTCTGACGACGACGATGACGACAATCACTTGCTTTGTGCTCTTTACTGATGTCCCCAACAACTTGCTGCATAAAGCAGGTGGCATGAAATCGCAATGCAACGCGGAATCGAAACGAAAACGCGGTTAACGGTGACCGCAAACAATAGTTTTTTTTGTATGCTGTCTGGCAGTCAACGTGTAAAATTAAATAGAAGTACAGTTGAATAAAATATACTTGAAACTTTATGAACATTTTGCATCTTTTCAGCCTTTTAAACAAAAAACTAAAAGTACAAAAAAATAACTCATTTTTTTTGTACTTATGACCTCAACTACAACATAAAATTTTGAGGACGTTATTTTTTCTATTTAATAGGCTTAAAATCAAGTGAGATGCAGTCGAAAAATTGTTTAGAGTAAGTGTGTATATTGTATGGCCGACTTAACCATGAGGTGTACGGCCATTAAATAAAGAAAAAAAAGTATATTGTATAGAAAAAGATTTTTTAAACTACAAAGCAAAGTTGAGCAATATAATAGGTAATAATATAATATTTTCTTGATATTTTTTTTTGTTCTATTATATTACACGTGAATTTCTATTTTAATCTTATATCTGGTTAAACAAACTCCGGAGTGAATGAATGATAAATAAAAATATGAATCAGCATCATTCACTCACGTTGTCCCAGCACTAAGCAATAATGCCCGTGTCACAGATAATATAATGCCCGTGTATTGTGTTGAGCTACCATCGTACCATTGTATTTTTATATCGTAACGGCATAAAAAATACTTCAAAATTGTAAACAAATGAAACACGGTAATGTATATTTTATACTTAAATGTGATAGGAAACGCCATAATCTCGAAGATTTGAGTAGCTGGATCACCATTTGCAAGAGGAAACTGCACAATTAACCATTTTTTTGGAGCTCTTAGTGCGACACGAAAGCGACACCAAATGGTAACGGCCGCGCGTCAACTAGTTTTATATAACGTGTATGGTCATATGGTCAGCGTAAATTGGCAGAGGGGTTCGCCCAGCCTTGCCGTCTCCCGTATGAATGCTCTAAGCCACCAGGTGAAACAACCGGCCCGTTCAAGACAGAGTGTCAGAGCGAGTTAAAACCGAACAACCATCGAATTTGATGGTTGTTAAACGCTCTGACGTTACTACTGCACCTATTACTACCGGGAGCTGAAGGAGGATGACGCCATTAGACGCCTCGTTGCCTTTTCTAGCACGGCAACGGATCATGAGGTCGTCGATTACAATGAAAAAATGGCTGTCAGAGCTCAGATATGCGCAGCGACTTAGATGCGGAAACGAACCACCTCACCCCGAATCCCTCTTGCGGTAGTCCCTCTAGCATTAACCTGGGCTAAGAAATAAGTTAAAAATATAAAAAAAAAACATATGGACATAGTTAAGTTAATAGTTAAGAACACGTATAAAAATATCGAATATGCACAGCCGGCTCCGAAAGTGGATAGCAATCTTTTAGCAAATTTGGTGCCATGTCACACCAACTATTCATTTATTTAGTATGGTTACACCTATATTTCATTGTTAATGGTTGGTGTGACATGGAACTAAAATGTTTGTCTACTTTTTGAGCCGGCTGTACAAACAAAATTAATAATAATAAAAATACAACATATATAATATATTTTAATGTTAAAATATAATATATAATGTAATATATAATTAATGTATGTTAAAACATAATATAAATAATAACAAAAATCTGTAATATGTAAAGTATACCACCAAGTAAAGTTGCAGCAACCAAATCTTTTATCTCCCTATTTCACATGAATTTTTATTTCTCTCTCTTTCTATCAGATGACATTTTAGATTATGGCCGCCAATATCATCCAATAACGTAAGAGTATTTCAGTAATAAACGTCAGAGCGTTTTACAACCATCAAATTCGATGGTTGTTCGGTTGTAACTCGCGCCGACACTCTAAGGTCTTGAACGGGCCGGTTGTTTCACCCGCTTGTCACTCTCGAAGGCATTGAACGGGGCTAGAGCGAAAAGTTGTACTTCGCGCGAAGGCCCTGAACGCGCCTCTGTTGATATATTGCTGTCATATTGCAACTCTACAGGTTTTCTATTTCGTGGTTCTCTTTGTGAAAAATAGAGTGGTAATAAGCATACAAGCAACATAAATTGAACATCAGATAATTACAAAAAAATATTGTGCTGCTCAAGTGGAAAAGATTGTTGGGTTGCGTTCCGAAACAAAATTTCCTTTGTCAAATGGGTAAAAAGTGATTTCTCGAAGAAAACTGACCTAGTGTCGCGGAACGCCTTATCTGAGGATTTTCTAACCTCTCTTCCATATTATGTTTCATCGCTATCTCTCGGTAGAGAGTATATATTCTGCCATGCCATATAACAAAATGCCATATGACATCAAACTATATTTTTCTTACTTTCATAGTTTGATGTCATATGGCATTTTGTTGTGGGGAAATGCTGCCGACATTCAGATCGTTTTTGTGCTGCAGAAAAGGGCTATTCGAGCTATCTATAACCTTAAAATGAGAGATTCTTTGCGAGAAAAGTTTAAAGAAATTGGTATTATGACAGTAGCGTCGCAATATATTTATGAGAATCTAATATATGTTCATAAAAATATTCATTTGTTTTGTAAAAATAGTGATATTCATTCAGTTAATACTAGACAAAGGAACATGTTAGCTTTACCAAATACCAGGCTCCAAAAAATCAATAATTCTTTTAGAGACCTGTGTATACGTTTCTACAATAAAATACCAAGTTGTATACAAGAACTTAGCTTAAACAAATTTAAAGTTGCAATCAAAGATGTACTTATTAAAAAAGCATATTATAAAGTTTCTGATTACATGACGGACAAAAAAGCTTGGGTTTGAACTCTCATTTCTAATATTTAACAATGTGCTGCGTTTTGTTTCAAAGAAACATTCAGTGAGAGCAATTTATAAGCTAAGTTCACGCACTTCTCTCAGAGATAGCTTATATAATGTGAATTTTGCTTTGAGGTCAGCTTCCAATTGACGACTCTGTAATAAAACCAAAATTGTAAATGGCGATTTAAAAGAGGAGATAAAAAATTTTGACCTTTCGAGTTTCTTGCCTGTTCTTCTCGAGAAGGCTCTCCCAATTTCCGAACAGGTGTAGAGTCAACTTTTTTTTTTCATTCCTACTTGTATTTGCAGACATCTTGAATATATTCAGGTTGTATGCACATACAAGGTTAATATGATTTCTTTAAATTAGATTGTTTTGCTTTGTTTTGACGTCAATAAGTGCCTGTAAAGGCCTATATTGAATAAAGATTTTTGAATTTGAATTTGAATATGATCACTCGCTGTCGCTATCATCATTCTGGATTTGAAGTTAATTGCAATGTGCAAACTTGTTACAATAAATCTTTTTAAATTTCCTCAATTTACCGCGTTAAGTTAATGTCAACTGTCACTAATGTCAGTAGTGATAGTTGACATTAACATAACAGCCATGACAGAATAATTACCACCCCTGAATTTTATAGGATAAATAAATCGCTCCTTCCAGGATCTAACTGACAAGGCAAAGTCGTTCCAAAACATCTCGATAAAAATGTTCTAATGTCACGAAAGCGATAGCGAGTGATCGCTATGAGTTAGGCGGTAACTCCTTGGGATTGAGTCAATTTAGCTATTTACCGAGCGAAACTTATCCGTTTTGGAACGCAACCTTGAAAATTAAATGTCAATGTCAATTTTCATTATTTCTGTCACAGATTGCACAGATTTCTGTTGAACGCAAATTGTTAGCGGGTGGCCGTTAAAATTGAATTAAAAGTGTACGGTAGTGTTAATTATTTGTTTATTCATATAAGGTTAAATGTAATTATTTCTTTGTATTCAGTCATCACTTTTAATCAGACATTTAATAATTTTGCTTCAAAATGAGTTCAGATAATTCAGATTGTGGTCCCAACATAGCGTTATCACTGGTAGCACAATTTGATGATATCAATCGTTTGAACGCCGTCCTCAACGATGGTGCCGCCGAAGAAAGTAAGTTAACGACGTGATATGGCAGTAATTGCGATTTTGATGCTGTGATTTTACACCTACCAACATTTTTCCCAGATTTCTTAGCTTTTGTGAAGCAAATGGACTGGGTACGTAATCAGTGGGCCATAGCTGAAGCAGAGGCAGTTCGGCTTCAAACTGAGCTGGACGAAGCACATAAGACACTTGCCAAATGGGAAGCAAAGTTTGCACATGTCCGAAAACTCTTAGATGGAGAAAAAAGGGAGCGGAACATTGTTTTGAAGAAATACAGTGAATTGGTAATTATAACATATCAACTACAGTCTTAGCCATATATTTGAATAAGATTCATTCAACACAAAATATTTATAAATTCAAAATCAAATTGTTTAATTGGTAGAAATGTGTTATACATTAAAACTATTAATATTTTATAACCGTATCCTAAATTACAGAGTAAATTATTGGAGATGGCTCGGGACTTACTCTTCAATGACAACCGCAACAAATTGAATGATGAGACCCTACAGAAACTAGCATTCTTGAATGGAACTGCCCAGCAAGATCACAACACTAGACTCAATGGAGTTCCAGAACTGAATTCAACAGGTAATTTTTATTTCAAAAAACAATTTTGCCTTGTCAGAACCAGGGTTAATGATTTAAATCAATTTATTTAAGTCAAATTATTTATATCATGATTTATATCATGATTTAAATCACTGATTTAAATCAAGTGATTTATTTTAAAAAGTCAATGATATAAATCAAAAATGTTTTTTTTAGTATTAGGAAGATATGTAAAAAACTGTTAATGATATTTAATTTACACCATAACTCCAATTCAATATCAACACCGAACAATTTTTATCTTAGCACCACGCACGATTTGGGGAATTCCGTGTTTTCTATTACTTGATTGAGATGATGTAGGTGGGAGTGTTGTTAGCTTAATTATTTTTTTGGCCTGATTTCTATTAAAGTTGCCAGAAATACTTAAATAAAAACTTACCAAATGATGTAAAAAAATAAATATAAGAAATCATGACCTTTCCTTGATGTTTCTAAAGAATATTAAAAAAATCATGATTTTTTTTTATTTATTTGAAAAAAATAAAAAAAAACTGTCAAAAACAAAAAAAATCACGATTTTCATCAACCGTGGTCAGAACATAATTCTAACAGTATGATAAACAAATACTGGCATAATGAGTTATCAATGAAAATCACAAAATTTTATTCAACATAAGCCTTTGCAGGCACTTATTGACATCAAAAACAACTTTAAATATTCTTGTTAGAAGATTGTAACTTTACATAAAAGATTTATTGCCTGAAAAAATAAAAATAGAAGAAAAAAAAAGTTTACACCTGTTTGGAAATGGGGAGAGCCTTCAAAAAAACAACAACAACATTATACAATAATAATTTTATTGATGTTCTTATCTTATCTTCGGGTTGGGGCGGCCCAATCAAATTGAGCCTTTGCACTTCGGCCTACCATAAATCTTTTGTGCTTCCCCAAGCTTTAGTCCGTAAAGCCATGCCACCTACGGTCCAGTCTATTGTGCCCATGAGCTTAACAATGTTCTTCGGTGGTATGGCCCTGTAATCCTCCAGTTTTGCATTCAATTCCCGTCAGCCTAGGGCATTGCAGTGGCACAGCAGGTGCTCCATGCTCTCTTCTCCCTCCTTGCAGGACCTATAGATTTTGGAACTGACATGTCCCATCCTAGTTATCATGATCCTAGTGCCGAAGTGTCCGGTTAGAGCACCCAACAGTAGAAAAATCTGGGATCTGCTTGAGTTCAGTGTAAATTTGAACCAATTATCCATACCCATGAAGAGCTTCTCGTGATTCATTCCTTTCTGATTGGCCCATTCTTTTTGGTGCCTCATTTGCAGTTGAGTTTTTAGACCTGTACTGACTGTTTTTGGAGTGATCCCGACAAATGGTTCCGGTCCTACCAATTATGTTTCCGATCCCTTTCTTGCCAGTTAGTCAGCCTTCTCGTTTCGTGCGAAACCCTTGTGACCTGGGGCCTTATTCTGCTAGTGTTAAAGCATTTGTGGCGTGTCAATAACGCTTCAATAGCATTGCTTTTTGAGACAGTTATTATTGGTTAACCGAGTACTAAAACATTTGTCACTAGTGACTTATCAAGAAATTGTAGTGCGAATAAGTTGCACCAGGAAATGCATATAAAAGCATTTTATTTCTTATCTTCATGTTATAAAAATGTCTGTCATTGTCATGGCTGTACTAGTCAGTATATTGGTGAATAGATTGTCATCAATATACTGCCCAGAATCAATTTCTTCAAACAATGTCCGAGGAAGTCTCTAGTGTGTAAATAAGCTAAGTTCACGCACTTTCTCAGTATATTTTCAATTGTTTAATGTATGTATGTGGTAATATTGAATCCTTCTACAAGTATAGTGATATACATAATATAAATACGAGACAATGATTGGCTTTTGTTACCTAAAACGAGACTGCAAAAAGTTCTCAGATCCTTTAAGGGGCAAGGTATAAAATATTATAATACATTTAAAAAAATATAATAGACCTACCAATTTATAATTTTAAAAATTACATTAACAACACTACTCAGGAAAGGGTACTGTACAGTTAAAGGTTATTTGGATGTCCACACCTGATAATTTCTTTTGTTTGATATGTAAATGTAAATAAAGTCTGACATTGCCTAAATCTATACTAATATTATAAAGCTGAAGAGTTTGTTTGTTTGTTTGTTTGCTTGAACGCGCTAATCTCAGGAACTACTGGTCCGATTTGAAAAATTCTTTCAGTGTTAGATAGCCCACTTATCGAAGAAGGCTATAGGCTATATATTATCACGCTAAGACCAATAGGAGCGGAGCACCAATGAAGAATGTTTCAAAATTGGGGGATTTTTTTTCTTATTGAGAGCTTCCGCTGCGTGCACTGCGTAAACGGTTAAAGTTTTGCAAAAATCATGTATGACAGAATTGTTTCCCCTTAAAAGTTCTAAAAAAATCCGCGACAGCATGTCTATCTTTTAAGGTTAGCTCACTATAACCTTTTTTATTCTAACCAAATTTGTTCTAAAATAATGCATTATTTGCGAAGGTGTTTATATAAACATGATGTTAATCCTTATCCAAATAAATACGTTATTCATCACAAGTATTTAATTTAAAACAAAATTGCCCAATCGAAATTACATCATATGATTTAAATGAATATCTTAGGAGATATCGCAGTTTTAAAATAACATCACAGCAAAATAATGATCGAGTACTGCGCGCACAATGTGCAAAGCCGGCGGGCAGTCATGGGGGAAGGGCGGTGGCCCCAGTTAGCTATCTACTTCTGCGGGAAGAAAACAAAACTAAAAATATAGTGTACGCAGAAGTACTTTAAAATAACATTAGTTTAGTTCTTTTGGGAATAACCTACAATCTAAATGATATAAGATTATAAGACCCATTACTTACTCACCTATACACGGTTATTTTTTTATCATACTGGAAAATTTTAGAGGCAGCTCGGTAGACGCTAGACGACTCATATCAATAAAAAAAACATGTGGTTATATTTTTTAAATTTTATCCGCCAATAATATTAAATTATAGACATTGTTCTTGTTTACTACAAGATAAGGTAAGATTATGAATGAATAAAGCATTTACTACTACGGGCTTAGGAAAATGCGGCAACGTCGCATTATTAATTCAAGCAAGATCAATCTACAACTCGTTTGAAATAAGAGTTATTATTGCACTAGACATTACAATAGTGAAAGACAGAGACAGTCGGCGCCGGCGGCGGCGTTTTGTTGTTTGCTGTCGCTTGTCGGCACGAGCCGGCCGGCTTTAGTTTGCCTTTGACCCCAGCGCGTGTGAACGTATCGCGATGTCGCGCTACGCGCCTGACGCGCGGCAATCGGGCGCATTCGGAATTTTAGTTTCAAGTTAACACATCTCGCGAATACACAGACCTTACTCCGGTAGACCGTAGACTTTTACTTGTGAAGTGAAATTAAGTGTTTGGTGTAAGAAAGTGAACCCACAAACGTAAGACTTGGAAGCGAAAACTGCATTTCGAGACGTTAAACACTAACCAAAGTGATATGTTGTTGTGGTCATGTATAGTTTTAAACGTGCACGACTATGTATGAGTTAGAGGACTTCCTTTAAATTTAGAACTCTTTTGTTATTAGAACTAAAGTTGATTTAAATTGTTTCCTAGGTAGGTAAGTATTTAAAATTGATTACAATTTTTTAACTACGCCAAAACAACCTACCATAACCGTAATACCTACCTAGTACTGTTTGTTTTCTTTAAAAACTTTGTTTTGCCGGTAATTACATATGCCTACACTACGAAGATCGCCGAGCCTGCCTAAGCCCCTTTTTTTTTTTTTTTTTTTTTTTCTCAGGGGGAAATGCGTAACCGCACCGTACCCGCCGTTGGCTAGACGGCGAGCGTGTGTGGGGCTCTCCCGGCAGAGTGCCAGGCCTACCCACTAAAACCCCCCGGTGTTCTCCCTGCCCTCTTGGGCGCGCTAGGTAAGGTCCACACTGCGACTCCACTACCCACGCGCCCGGGCAAGCCCGACCAACTGGTCGGGTTATCGCCAAGGGGGGATTGCCCGAGAACACCAGGGCAATCCCCAGACGGAGGGCCTTACGGCGGCGTGCACGGGGCCAACCATGCACGCAGGCCTCCACGGCAGGGTCACTAGACGGGCATCGCTTGTGCGAATGCCCGCCTTCGCCTGCCTATCCGTCTGCGGCGGATGGGAGCGGCTTGAGGATCTGCCTCCCGCTCCCTCTCCGCGGCCTCCTTCTGCGAGATGACATCCTCGCAGAAGGAGGCGACAGCCCCCCATTCCGCCTCGCCGCGGAGCATGGCCACGACCATGCTCGGCAGCGAGAGGTTTGCACCTCCCAGCGCAGCGTTGAGTTCGCTGCGCTGGCGTCGCCAAGCCGGGCACACCAATAGTGTGTGCTCGGCAGTGTCATCGGGAGCGTCGCAGTGATGACACTGCGGCGTTTCCTCCCGACGGGCGACCCGGTGCAGGTAGTGACCGAAGCAGCCATGCCCGGTCAGTACCTGCACCATGCGGAATGTGAGGCTGCCCTGCCGGCGCCCAACCCACTCCTCCAACACCGGACGAATTGCCTCGATCGTCCGGTGGCCGGCAGCTGGGGAGGCGAGTGCCTCACCCCACTGGCGCAGAGCCTCCCTCTGCGCCAGGGTACGAACCCGCTCCACCTCCTGTGGAGCGGATCGTCCCCCCCGTTCTCGAACAGCAACCCGATGCCGATACACCTCCGAATGGACGCGTGCATCGACATCCCACGGCGTTTGACCCGCAAGAACGCAGGCCGCGCCATGGCTGACCGTGCGATAAGCTCGCACGGCCCGGCCGGTCCTAAGCCCCTAAAGTAGGAAGGTGAAATTGTGATCAACTCAGTGATGACTTTGAATCGGCGACGTTGTTGGCAGTTCGCGTTCATTCAACGTTTTGCCTACAACTTCACTCAGTGTCCATACCAGTGCAGTATTTTTTGGATATTTTAGATGATAAATATCTAATTAAACAGGTGAGTAAATTTTATTATTAATGGTTAAATAATTCTTCTACCGTGTCCTGAAGCCACCCTTAAAATAACCAGGGTGATAAAAAAATAACCGTGTATAAACGAAGTCGCGGGTTAAAGTTAGCGAATAACTATTCCACGCGGACGAAGTCGCGGGCGGAAGCTATTATATGAACTGACACATCTACTTGTAATGGAAGTTGAGCTCAAACTTTTGCTTTAAGGTCAGCTTCCAATTGACGACTCTGTAACAATACAGGGAGAAAAAAATCGCCCCGTGCTGGTTTTCTTGCTGGTTCTTTCCAGTACAAGGTCTCCCGCCGTAGACTTGTAAATCATTGGCGTAGCTTCTTTGACGTGCAAAATTCATTATGTAATAATCCAACTTGAATATGGTATGTTGGAGACGCTGATTCAAATCCCGCCCGAGATGTTTTTTTTTCTATATTGATTTATTCATCAGTTTTTCAATTTTACCATGACAAACACCTTAGCCTCGTGAATGACTTAGGAACCCTGCTGTCTGATATGTCGTACTCTCGCTCGGAGGACGACTTGGACCTGTCGTTGGCGTCGACGCGTCGCTCGTGGGTACAGCGCGGCGGCTGGGCGGCGCGCAACGCTCCCCCCGCCTCCAAGAAACGACGCTCGTCCTCTTCTTCTGCTACCAAGGTACGGTCGGTCACCCATCTACCTCTCACCACAGGTAACGAGCGTTAGTTCTTTTTTTCCGTTTGTGCTGTATACAAATGTGTGTATCTATGAAGAGATTCGGTACAAACACAAGCCCGACTCCAGTGGGCCCATTCCCCTGGACTACTGCACTCGAAATTGCTCATTAGGGAATTGAGTCACAATACAAAACCTCCAACTAAGCAGGTCGCAGTGGCCCGCTGGGGGACGCCCCTCCGTCGCCCCTAGTATCCCCTCGAACTCTAGATAGATAAATCTATGAAAAGAATGAGTATTGTCGAAAGATAAAATGTCTATACAAATAAATAAAAGTGTCTGTTTGTAATGTCAAAATAACAAGTTTTTACTAAATGGGTATGAATGTATATCGGGTACCAATAACAAAAACACAATTTTTAAAAAATTGTCTGTCTGTCTGTTTGCTCCCGCTAATCTCCAGAACAGCTGGCCCGATTTTGACGGGACTTTCACTAATAGATAGCTAATTATATAAGGTACTAGCTTTCCGCTCGCGACTTCGCCCGCGTAATTTTTTGTTTTCCCGTGGGATATTTTTCCCTTAGGAAAATTACCCTATGTCCTTCCCCTGGTCTCGAACTATCCCTATACCAATTTTCATTAAAATCGGTTCAGTAGATTCGAAGCCTATTCAATACAAAAAAACAAACAATGAAATCTTTCCTCTTTATAATATTAGTATAGATAATATAGGCTACTTTTTATCAAGATCTTAAAAAAAAATTGCCTAAAAAAATCAAAATGCTTCCAAGTTACTATTCCACGCGGACGAAGTCGCGGGCACAGCTAGTCTATCATAACACTATATGGCAGAGTATTAAGCTAAAGTTAAACTTAAGTCATTCTGGTATAACTGTATGAATATTTTCAGACGGTGGAGCTGCAAGGTGGCAAGGTGCTGGCCACCGCCACTACCACGTTGACACTGGAGCGAGCCACCGCCAACCACGACCTGAAGAAGGCCACCACTGGCCATGACTTGAAACCGCCGCAGAACTTCGTAAGGCTGGACTTGTATAATAATAATATGATCAAAATGAGCTGATGATCTTGTGATGGTCGCGGAAGTCACTGTGTGGGAAGAGCGTAGGGTCAATCGGTTTTGAGATCCTTGGGGAGGCCTGTATCAAGCGTTACCTTTAGAACATTGATAGCGGGAGAAAATTTCGCCTTGAAAATATTGTTAGTATAATTTACTCCCGTGAACATTGTCATTCGCGACATTGTATTGCCGCCTTTTGACTTCAATAAACCCTGTAATAACAAAAATAGATCACCAGACGAATGCATAACCAGTACTGCAGCCATACAACTCTCCGTCCATTTCCTCCCTATTTCACTCACCACTTATCGTCTGTGTAGCCTCGAGACTTTTTCTTTTATCTATTACTAGTAGGCCCGGCAGACGTTGTCCTGTCCGATTCCAGCGCCACCTACCGGGTCCAACTTTACGTTTAACCTTCCTTGGAGCTATTAGCTAGCAAATACACACAGAAAGTTTCTTAAGAATCTGTCGAGCCGTTTTTGAGTTGTAGCGAGACTAACACAAGGTTTATGTGAAGTCAACCAACCCGCACTGGGCCAGCGTGGTTCGACTAAGGCCTAATCGCCCTAACATAACTAGTTATGGTAGGTTCGTGCCCCTCGGTGGGGACGTCCGACGTACCTACATGAGCTGTGATGATGATGATGATGACGAAGTATGTTTGAGATTGAAAACATCTTCTACAGCAACCGATATCGGAGAGCAGTGACGAAGCGCCGCCTTCGCGCAAGTCCAACGGGCGATCTTCTGGCGCCAAGGAACCTTGTGCCCCCTGCACGCCATCTGCGCCAATCAAGACTGGTAAATAATTAAAGCTTTGTGTTGTAATTTCTTGATAGAACTCCATGGTATTTTGTTATTAAAACACTAATTTCAAACATAACGGTTAGTTATCCCAACTTCGATTTATAAAAAATGGTATTGTATGTGTTTTTTTTAAGTCATTTAACGTAAACGTCAAACAATTAACGTATTTAATAGTACAATTGTTACCCTTTAGGGCAGGGAGAACACCGGGGGGTTTTAGTGGGTAGGCCTGGCACTCTGCCGGGAGAGCCCCACACACGCCCGCCGTGTAGCCAACGGCGGGTACGGTGCGGCTACGCATTTCCCCCCGAGAAAAAAAAGGGGTAAAAGTATCGGGTTAAAGACTTATTTAGTAATCTGTGCTGGCGCAGCGCACCAGTACATATTATATTAATGTAATAAATGTTCAATGGAGGTAAAAACAGTATCGTCCTGAAAAAAGTAATAATCGCGCCAATATTACGGAAATTCTGGTTTTATCACCTGCATCAAGTTCAAGATCAACGACAGCATAGCAAGCATAAAATGCTGTTAAATAACCGTTAACAACGAAAAATGCATTTTTAACAGCATGACTAAAATCGTTAATAGCCGGCTTTGCATTTATACTTTTTTTCTTTTTAGTTTATCTAAAACTCCACAGACTCGTGGTCCATGCCTTTGGGATTCTTGGGAACAATATCGTGATCTATATATTTATATTTTTCTAAAACGCTTACTACTAACTCTTCACTTAATCTAGGGTGAGTTGCGCATTTACAATTTTATATTTTAATGTATATTAGTTGCTTAAAGAAAGATCATCTATATTATATTACTATGTTCGTACGTGCGTTATTATACTAACTATATAATACTATTCATATATTTTACAATCTACTGATAGGACTAGTTCCGGATGGGGTTCGGGATGATATGTTTATTGGGGTCTTGCACCTAGATTGCTGCCCGTGTAAGGGCTCTGAACACCATCTTTTCATTATGGTCTTTGATCTCGTCATCCGTTGCCGTGTTGGAAGGGGCAATGAGGCGTCTGATGGCGTCGTCCTCCTTCAGTTGACGATATAAATAAGTGCAGGACACCGTGTGCCTAGTTATGGCGACCACCGCATCGCATTTATACTTATGACAAATGTGTGAGTAAAATTATGTTAAGTCTGCTTCCCTTTTTACGTCTCGAGGGCCGTTCTGTACGGAGTACTATAATATATATTCTGTGCTGATAATGCACAGATTCGGAGAGTGTTTCGGATACCCCCCGCGGTCCGCCGCAGCGAACGCCTTCTGCGGTGTCGTCGGCGTACGGCGGGTCGCCGCGCGCGAGGCCCCGACAGCACAACTTCATCGCCAAGAACTTCTACAAGCGCGAGACCTGCGGGCCCTGCGGCAAGACGTGAGCATAATGTTGTGTACTCTACGGTCCCCGTGTTCTAAAGAAGCCCGTTTTGACAGCTCGCATCCCGATAGTTTATCTATCAAACAAAAGCTCGCCGCACACAGGAGCGCGTTCAGAGCCTTCGCGCGAAGTACAGCTTGGCAAAAAAGAGTTTGGAAAAAATGAGAGCGCGACTCGTACAGTTTCGTATAATGAGCGCTCCACATTCTCGCGAGAATCTCGCGAGAACGCGAGAACAACACGAGAAGCGTGAATGTGGATCCGATTCGCATGTTCTCGCGATGTTCTCGCGTAGTTCTCCGACTTTTGTCGGTTTTTTGGCGCGAGACAAAGGCGCGAGAACTATATTGAGAACCTTGTACCAGGGTTGGAAAAAATCATGATTTTTTAATGAAATCCAATTAATCATGATTTATTGAATACATCCTAATTTATCATGATTTTTTCGTTTTTATCGTTACTAATTTTAATGTAAGCAACTATTTTGCGGAAACGAAAGAGGAAGAGGAAAAATTAAATATTTCTGTCTACTAATCTACAGTTCTGAGGCAACTATTTGGAGCAATAGCCTCCTCAGCATCAGTGGAAAGTTTTTTTTTTACATTTGGCATTGTTCACTCGAAATGACGTAACAGACTAGGGAACGAAAAGCTTGAAAAATAGTTTTTTTAATCAAGAATTACAATAATGACACTGAAATATGAAATATCTGATTTACTCGGAAAATAGATTTTCATAAAAATACATTTTTCTTTACAAAAATACAGACATTTGATTTTGTGCCAACCCTGCCTTGTACCGTCTCGCGAGAATCTCGCGAGAAGTGTGTACCCAAGAAGTTCTTGCCGAGGTTCTCGCGTAGATTCTTGCCGAGACTCGCCGAGAATCTCGCGTGAATGTGGAGCGCTCATCAGAAACACGAAAATAAAAACACAATTTCAAAAAAGTTAAGTAATTTTTTAATAACATTTGGAAAATTAAGTAACGACAGTCTCATTAATACACTATCTAGTTGTAAAACTAGTTTTACAACGGAAATCAGTTTTTAGTTCCAGCTGTCACTGCTCCAAACTCTTTTTTGCCAAGCTGTACAACTTTCGCTCTAACCCCGTTTAATGCCTTAAGAGCGTGACGCTCGGCTCGGGTGAAACAACGGGCTCGTTCAAGAGCGAGATGCAAGCGAACAACCGTCGAATTTGATGGTTGAAAAACGTTAGTACACTCTGTGCCCATTCAGAAGCTTCGAGTGATGCAACCAAACAACCAACTCGAGCGAAACACTGACAGATTTTATGTCAATGTCAAATATATCAATGTCGATGTCAAAAATACGCTAATTATTTATTATTTTATTAAGTAACACTACTTTGAACTCTTTTAAGCCTAATACAAGGGAAATATAGTGATTTCTATGTGTTGTAATTATTTTTAGGCAGAAAAATGGATATTGACTGTTAATTTCATAGTAAGGATTAGTAATATTTTGCCCTTTGCTTGATCTTGATCGGCAAGATACAAACTAAAAAAAAAGATAGCAGCCGACCCGTTCTGAACCTCGGAGCGAGTGTGAAAAACACTCTCGGTTGCACTCTGACCCTCGGAACGCAACTCAGTCCCTGTGGTCTAAGAAGCTAGTTTTGGCAGCTGTCATCCCCATAGTTTATCTGACAAAACCGCGCTTCACTGACTTGAGCCAAACTTAAGCTTATTTGGCTCAGCTTCGTGAAGCGAGGCATGAAGCAATACTAATGATTTTTGATAGCTTCGATTATAGCATGTCTTTCGGCCAAAGACCCAAAAGAGACGCTATCAACGAAGAGTGCGATCGGAAAGAATGCGCCATTGATTGTGTGGCATTTTTATTACAGTATAAAGTTCGCTAAAGTCGGCGTGAAGTGTGAGACTTGCCGTGCGCAGGCGCATCCAGAATGCCGCGCCCTCTTACCGCTGCCCTGCGTACCGCCGGGGCCGCAGGGACGACGCCCTAACGGACAACAGGTGAGGGTTCGATGCCCGGACAGACAAAAAACTTTCATTACATGCGACAGTGAAGCTTTGGGCCTTCATCTCACCTGATGGTAGGTGGCGATAAGGCCGAAGGTGGAATCGAGCTTCACCTGGACTCCTTAACAGCTAAAGAACTGGATATGTTACATCAAATTTTCGGAACACAACAATGCCACAGATTAGATAATAGTTACTACAATGCTATTAACATTGTTATGATGGCGACAAACTTAGGTAAGACGGTGGTAGCTAGCCAGGCGGGCTCAGAAGCCCTACCACCAACCAAACCGAGCAGAAAAACTTCTGTTCCTATTTGGAATCGAACCTCGGACCATCCGATCAACACCTAGTAGTCCTAACCACTAGACCACAGGGGTGCTTGATGTTTAAATGTCAGTTATAAATAATAATTATTGTAATCATTTATATCAAACATTATTCAAACATGATTTTCTATAGAATGTAAAATCGATGTTTTTTAAGCTGTTTTAAAATATATCCCACAATTTTTTTAAACTGTATCTTGAAGGTGTTATTTTACTAATTATCCTGCCAATGTGATGTTATAAAGCATGCATTTGTACCGATAACGTATACTATGGTTGTCCTTATGCAGGAGGGTTGTATAGCGGACTACGCTCCAAGCACGCCACCTATGGTACCAGCGCTGATGGTGCACTGCATCAACGAGGTGGAGAAGAGGGGGCTCTCTGAGCGAGGCCTATATCGAGTCAGCGCTCTGGACAAGGATGTCAAGCGGCTTAAGGTGAGTGGAAATGTGGGATTTTTTGTCATCTCAGTCATAATACGTCCACTGCTTTACATGGGCAGACGGAGACTCAATTTATTTCACCAATAAACTTGTAAGTTTGACGAATAAATATGTATATGTATGTAATAGTAGTGTAAGAAACCGTAATAAATAAATTTTAAAAAAAACTTTCTCTTATCCATCCATAGGTATACCAAACCCAACTACAACCTATAGGTATATCTACATCACATTTAAACCCCTAGGTATACTTACTTACATCTCTCTTCAACCATTAGGTATAACTGCATCCCACTTCAACCCATAGGTGTACCTACATCCTATTTTAACCCATAGGTATACTTGTATCCCATTTCAACACAAAGGTATACCTACATCCCACTTAAATCCATAGGTATACATATGGATCGTCCGAAGGCTCAAGGTCGCTCAGCTTGCAATGGAGAGAGTGGCGGTTCTTGAGTGGCGACCACGATCCGGATGATGTTCAGTGGGTAGGCCCCCGACCTGAAGGCTTACCAAATCCAATCGATCGGCATTGAGATTGTGATTTTTCGTACGCTTATTTATCAACACTAACAACATAGTGGATCCGTATTTTGAGAAAATTAGATAGCACCGAGTTTGGTTCACGCAAAATCACCACAATACGGTTCCAATTTTGTGCCAATGTGGAAAATCAAACATACAAAAAATCTCAATGTCGATCGATCGGCCTATGCCTAGCAGAGGGCCGACCGCCTTTTACCGGAGACTCTGTTCCAGGATTGTGTGCATGGGTACCTCCGTCTTACCTATTTCTGCCGCAAAGCAGCAATGCTCGCCTTGCTGTGTTCTGGTTTGAAGGGTAAGATATGGCACTAAAATTACTGGGTACCGTGACTTTATTTATTTAATCTTTATCGCACAACATTAAAAAATGTACAAAAGGCGGACTTAATGCCAGAGGCAGTAAGTATGTGTCAGTCCACCAGTAAGTCAACCAGTAAGTATGTGGGAAAAATTATACACGGTGTACAAGTCAAATATTATAACTGAATACTGTCCGATAGCAGCGGTCTAGCCAGATTCGTAAAAGTGTTTTCGTAATTTATTTTTAAAGGATACCTTACTACGAGCAGATCTTAATTTAGGGGGTAAATCATTCCATAAACGCATAGCGGATGTAAAGTATCGTGACTGTACATTCTAAGTCACAAGTTGGCAACATACAATGTAATTCTTGTGGGGGTTACAGTTTTGCTGCGAATCTCACAGGAGTCACATGTATTATAGGTGACTGTTACCACTTAGGTACCATCAGGTGGGCAGTTTGCTTGTTTGCCAACTTAGTTGCAATAAAAAAAAGGGCGTCGTGCGGTTGAGATGATGATGATGACCGACCCGATCACACGAGCGAACGACCTTCTCCCTCCGCCTTCCAACTTACTATTAAAACACTGCAGACTCACGCACTAGTCCCACACACCGCACTCGTAGAACAAGAGTGCGAAGGCCCGGTGTAAACAGTTTGCGATACATTAGGTACAGATATGTGCTTGGTCGCTTTTTCCCACTTTCCACTACACGGCGAACTCGAGCGTCCGAGTCTGAGGCGCGCTCGCGTTGCAGCCGTTCCCCGCACCGGCTATAACCGCCTGGTGAATTTACTCAGAGAGCGAAACATCCCCGTGAGCTAGAAATCCATCAGGTTAGGTTTGCCGAACGAGGCTTGAGGATCCACCAAAGCTCTCGCCCTCTTTTAAATAATTAAGGAGAAGTTGTAACAGCCATTTGTGGCTAACAGCATAGGTCCTTCATAAAAAAACCGGCCAAGTGCGAGTGGGACTCGCTCATGAAGGGTTTCGTACGATTTAGGACGTATTAAAAAAACTACTTACTAGATTTCGTTCAAACCAATTTTCGGTGGAAGTTTACATGGTAATGTACAGCATATATTTTTTTTTAGTTTTATCATTCGCTTATTTTAGAAGTTACAGGGGGGGGGACACACATTTTACCATTTTGGAAGTGTCTCTCGCGCAAACTATTCAGTTTAGAAAAAAAATGATATTAGAAACCTCAATGTAATTTTTGAAGACCTATTCATAGATACCCCACACGTATGGGTTGGATGAAAAAAAAAATTTGGGTTTCAGTTTATGTACGGAGAGAACTCCCAAAATTTATTGCTATTTTTTTTCTATTTTTGTGTGAAAATCTTAATGCGGTTCACAGAATATATCTACTTACCAAGTTCAGTCAACAGTGTAGTTCTTATAGTTTCGGAGAAAAGTGGTCGTGACACACGGACGGACAGACAGACGGACAGACAGACGTGACGAATCTATAAGGTTTCCGTTTTTTGCCATTTGGCTACGGAACCCTAAAAAATGACGATGATGATGACGACGATGATGATTGGAGAGCGCGTCGCGCAGGAGCGCTTCCTCCGCGGCTGCGGCTCCCCGCAGCTGGGCGGCGAGGACGTGCACGCGGTGTGCGGGTGCGTGAAGGACTTCCTGCGGTCGCTGCGCGAGCCGCTCGTCACGGCCGCGCTGTGGGACGACTTCATGCGCGCCGGCCGCGCCGGCCGCGCCGCGCACGGCGAGGACGCGAGCGCCGCGGTCCTGCACGCGGTCACTCAGCTGCCGCCGCCCAACAGGGACACGCTCGCCTTCCTCGCGCTGCACTTGCACAGGTATTATTTGGTCACACGCTATTTGAGGCACTTGTACACGTTAAGAATAGAGATAGATAGATTAATACTTTTTTAACACCCTTGCTCGTAAAGCTGACGTAATTCCACCGGTTTTATATATGTAAAAAAGCGGGTCATAAAAAACTCGTTTGTTACCAAAGCAAATAGTTAAGTTATAGTCCATGCAAATTCCATAACAGTATTGTTTGCCATTTCAAATATGGAACTGATCGCCGCCGCGCGACTCCAGCTAGTGAGCAGCGCGCTGTTGCTATTCAAATTTCGGACTAATCGCCGCGCGGCGCCAGTCAGTAGGCAGCGCTAGCGCGCTGTTAAAATGGCGGGAAAGCAACAGTGTGCATTCACAGTTCGTTTATGTGCGTTTATTTAAAATAATGTTTTTTTTTTCTGTTTCCTCGCAAATGTGTTAAAAAACGTCGTACGATATACGTGCGTATTGGTTATAACCATCTTAACGCACTAATATCGTAATGTACTATTTTATTTAAATTACTCACTGGTTTTATTTAGATTAGGTACTTGCATTTTTGAGTAAAGCACTATACAAGCCTCGGCCTACAATGACTGCTTCGCTGGTCACGCTATGATTGCCTCGAGCTAGCCTAGCTACTCTCCAGGCCTTCCAGCTTGGCCATCACTGCTGCCCTTGCTGTCCTCGCTGTTTATCTCAGCTCGTCCATCAAGTGCTGCACGCTGACCGCGCTGTGTCGGCCTGGAGCTGCGCTGTCGGCCATCATCAGCGCGACCAGCAAAGTAGTCATTATAGACCGCGGCAGTAATGTACTATTAATAATTAACTTAATAAAAAAAACATAGCAACATGCTTTTAGTGGCCATTAATTTTATTGGAAGAAATAAATAAACTAGTGCCATTATCGAAAAACAGCCTGTACGATTTCCTCTTAAGAATAAAGGTGACGTTAATGGTTAAAAAAATTGTAGTTAATAATTGAATAAAAGTATAAGATAATATTTTTATTCAAATACAAAACTTGAACATTTTTTACAAGTTAATTGATTGTAACTGGTTAATAGTACATTACTGCAGAGGCCGGGAAGTTAGGGATTGCCGGACGAGTAATGCTTTCAACGCCGAGCGTGAGCGAGGCCTTGACAATAATTACGAGTCCGGCAATCCCATTCCCGCCGAGGTATGTATAGTGCTTTTCTCAATTCAGTGTAATAATAATATCATATAAGTAAAAACCTTTCATTAAAATAATTATTGTTTAATGTTGTCTATTTCTTCAAATATTTATAATTGCCGTGATCTTCGTATAATTTAGCTTTATGATCTGTAAATAAGACAATAGTAGGTACCTAATAATAATAAGCTTCCTCTCTCTTGTTAAACGATTGCGTGCCCAACGGGTCCATAATGATCTTATTTTTTGTGAACCACCTATTTCACACATTATGGTATGCATAAAAGATTTTGAATTGAATTGGAAACAAATGAGTATAATATGAGTAAAAAACAAATCAAGCAATTAATTAATTAATTTGAAAATGATATTTTTATTAGCACTCTGGTGGTCAATATTTTTATTAGTTCGGTCTGTGATTAAAATTATTCATTACAATAATTTTATCGGTCTGTTACATTTATCTATACGAATTAATATTACTCTCGCGTTAAAATCAACTTGATTTAAATGAATATTTTTATTCAATGTTGTTGAAAATATTTATTGAATATATGTGTTAATTTTTTTATTAGTTTAATTTAACGGTTCATCCTTATTTTCAACAACACTAGTTAAAAATATAACATACTTTTATATTTGTTTCTGCATAGTCTTTAAAACCGCTAAATAAATTAAAAAGTGAATAAATAAATGAAAACAAGAAAAAAATTCCGTCTCAGGCGAAAATCGAACCCGCGTCTTCGACGTATCGTGTCGGTGCGTTGACCACTGGGCCACCGAGCTCTTACCGAGCCCGACGAAAGGGCTTTGTTTGTATCTTTTGTCCCAGTTGCCATCCGCCATTTTGTTTTTTGCCAACCTACTAAAAACCCCAAGCAGCTCTTCCTTCCTTCATAAGACAGAGGGAAGGGGACAACAGCGAGACCTCGTCCCTCCTGACCCCTGCCTCATCCCCTCCCGCGACCGCCTCCTCCTGGAGTACAGGGGCCCCGACGATGTCCTCGGTGACCTCCATCCCTGCCTCCAACTTTGAGGTTCCGGCACAGGAGATATAATAGTACTTCGTACAGAACGGCCACTCACCTCCCCGCACTCATTTCAAATACCTCACCCCACCCGGCAATTCGTTGTAGACATCACTGACACGTAAACAAGGGCGCGCGCGTTTGCTCAGGCATGGCGACGTTTCACGTTCACCGAGTAGTCGCGAGCGCCGGCCGATAGCAGAGACAGCGCTATGCGGATAAAAGAGAAGGCACTCGCTGCACTTGTCGCGTCATTTCGATTGATAATCACGCACTCATCTCTCCTAGATTCCACGCACACATTTGCGCGTGTACAAACGTCATTTGTTTAGGTAATAGTAATAGGTAATTGATTTGCGAACGTTGTATGGAGTGTCCGCGGTGAGGTTCCGGGCTCCGCCCTCCTCCTGCTAATGGGCGTATTGGGGGCAGAACATGTCTTATAGGCCCCGGCAAACATATTGAACAATTTCACAGAGAAAAAATACATGCGCAGTTGCAGTATTTAGTACCAAAGATCCGGCAAGACGTTTGCCGGGGCCTGTACCCCCAAGGTGGTGGTCCGCCAGTTTCCCGGACGCCGTGCACAGAGGGCGTTTGTGCTGTATCCTGCCTCCCCGCACCGGTAGCACAGCGTGCTCCGGCTCATTTCTCCCTTTTTGGTATACGAGTACACCCTATCAAGCCGAAACCTACCCATGTTAACATCTATACTATACTAATATTATAAAGCTGAAGAGTTTGTTTGTTTGTTTGACCGCGCTAATCTCGAGAACTACTGGTTCGAATTTAAAAATTCTTTTTGTGTTGGATAGTCTATTTATCGAGGAAAGCTTAAGGCTATATAACATCACGATATTGTTATTTTCGGACATCCACGCGAACAAAGTCGCGGGCACAGCTAGTAGTCATATAAAAGTAATGACGTCATTGACATTTCTAAACTGTAAAGTTAATTTTCTAATTCCTTATGCATTTTATTTCACCGACCCAACTATTTGTGTGGATTTTAAAATTAAATTTACAATTTCGAATTATGAATGAAGCTATAACATTAATATGACTATATTAACACGGGTAGGTTTCGGCTTGTATTTACAATCATAATGTTAGTAGTATTTTCATCATCATCTGTTGCAGGGTAGCTGAAAGTCCCGAATGCGAGATGGGCATAGAAAACCTGGCTAGAGTGTTTGCCCCCACAGTGGTGGGTTACGGGCTGGTCACACAGCCAGCGGAGATGTACTCAACTACGGCGCAGATGGTCAATGTGAGTTGGTTGTTTTTATTTTACATTAACAACACACAGTCAGGATCAACTTATCCTGTGCAGTTAGTCTGAGATTATACCCCATTTTCGTTGTATAACTGTCACATCGGACTATGCCTTACATGTTATTACTATAGTAATAACATGTAAGGCTAGTCGACTCATCAAAGAAAAAAAGTTTGATGTTTTGTTTAATAAAAGAAGTAGTTGGTTAGGTACACACAGGGTTTTGTTTCAATAAAGAGCCAAAATTACCGTATGAGCAAATTCATCACCCATTGTTTTAAAGGATTGGCAATTTAATTAGCTCTACCTACGTCATGTTAGCATTAACGCCAGCATCGCGTTTTTGAACGCTTTAAAAGATCACAATAAATCGTGGTTACGTCTATGGAGATTGCTACAAAGTGATGAATGCAAAATGCTGCTGAAAATCGGGCTACTTACACTTGTGAAAGAAAAAATACGTGTTGAGGTGAATTTGCGTGTAATCGAGGTGAGCGTTAAAAATACACAGAGATTTAATGATCCCGCCTGGAAACAGGTAATTGAAGCGACGCTGTATGGACGATGTGTGACGTCTTATGCCCAGTTTCCATATTCAATTAGCCTATTTAGTCCATTAGCCTAGCTGATGAACACATATACATGGTGTAGAAAAACCAATCATAAAGCCCGCGTCTACGCATTCAGACCATTAAAATTAAGTTATATAAAAAAAATTGATGGGAAACGAAATTAATTTTTAGGTTTTAAAAAACAACTGCTAATAGTACTACGCAATGTAACGCGCGGTCGCGCGCTACGGTTATCGTCTCTGCGAGAGTCAGCGGCTCGCGGCGACAATAGACAGCGTCTGTTGTAAATACACTGCGCGTTGTAAATTAAAAACTTTTATTTGTTAATAAATACAGTTTTTTTTCTTTGACGTTCCTTTGGATGAAAATTAACAAATCATGTTCCAAACACTTTGGTATAAAAACCCCGAAAAAATAATTGTAACTTTGAACTTAAATATCTCGGTAACTATTAATTTCCCAGATATGGTCTAGAAGACAAAAGTGATATTGACGATGGTGTCAATACGTGGGCTTCGGCTTTGTGATTAGTTTTTTTACACCCGTTATGTGACGTCACAATATCGCATCTCAACAACGCGTTTTGACTCAGGTGGAGCAATTTCAACGTAAACATAACCTCAGCGTTGCCTATTCCAGGTGATGCAGCTCCTGCTTCAGCTGCCCACTGACTTCTGGGCGCAGTGGGCCTGCCCGAGCGGCTCGCCGCCCCCCACTCTCAAGCCGAGGGGATTTTTCTTCTCACCGGCCGATACTGGGTATGTACCTAGGTACCTACCGATATATTCTAGCTAGTTTTTTTTACCTTCATCATCACATACATTTTGTATGTCATGGGGAAGCTGAATGGCCTACAAGGTGCTTGGTACATACATACCCTATCAAGCCGAAATCTACCCATGTGAACATAGTCATATAAAAGTTATGATATGTCATTGAAAATTCGAAATTGTAAAATTTATTTTCCAACTACCCAGAGTACCCATACTTTTTGTCACAGACCCAGCTATTTGTTTGGAGGATTTTAAAATTAATTATAACAGTTTCGAATTTTTAATGAAGCAATAACTTTTATATTACTAAAAGTAGACATGGATTGGTTTCGGCTTAGATAGGGTTTTGACCAAACACGATGTATATGTAGGACGTGTGGAAGGAGGAGTGTGTGAAATTGTTGATTTTTAATGTTTTCTTTCAATATTTGCCCAGTTTTTAAGGTTCCTATGGGCGGTGGGATGCTATCAGTATAAATGATATTATTCGATGTGGGTGTACACATAGAAGGGGATGTTCCGTGTTAAAAGAGAGGAACTCTTATTTTAAAAAAAGATAATCAGGCTTTCTGAATTTAATAATGTTAAATATTGATAACGCGAGATGTAGCCATCTCCGTGCACTCCATGCTTCCATGTTTTGGATACACGCATTATTGAAAAAAGGTTAATATGACATCTTGGAGGTATGTCAAAAATTAATCTGCAACAGGCATTTTGTACGCATTGGTCTAAGTGGCTAGTCTTTTACAGAAGTTAGGGCTCATAGACAACATCACCATATTTAATTAAGCCTTGAAAGTACCAAAGATTTACAAAGCCTGAACCTAACCTTCTCTGACACTGAATTTCATATATTATAAGTACAAAAATGTTTCATTCGTAGAAGCAGCTTCTAACTAGAGTATGTATATTTTTTTAAAACAACTGACTATCGAAAACCACACTCTGATTTTTGGTCTGATCAACCTCTTCGACTTCTTCCTGTATAATAACTATTGATATTTTTTTATTACTCTGTGACTATGCCAAGAATCATAAATTTGATTTAATGGGTGTAATAATTAAATGATTAAGAACTAAAGAGTTTCTTCCTGACCATTCAGCGCTGCCATTCAAATCTCTATACAATAGTTCTAATGTGTTTGTAATTTTGCTTAGTGCTTCGGAAATATATATCCGAACGTCGTCCGCGTATATATTTGGCTTTCAGTCGTTACAATATTGTATTTATTTAATTATGTCTGTACTATATCTAATAAAAGGTAGGGGGCACAAGATGGAACCCCGGGGTACACCTCGATCAACCAAGTTTGGACTGGATACTATATTACTACCGTCGCGTTTCCTAATTTTTACAGACTGGTAATGGTCACTTCAATGACTTAAACCATTGAACAGCTTGCATATCGAGGCGATAAGTCAGCTTAGATAAACATAAGAGGCACATCAATGCAATCGAATGCATGAGAAAAATCTACAAACCCAAGGATCGTACCGCGTCCAGTATCCTGGGCTGCGATTATATTCTCCGACAATATATGGCACAACTATCGTTATTATCCTCAAAATAGCACTGTAGTCTAAAAGCTCTCATTTAATGCCAAATTAAGCACTAATCGTGAGGAGGCTAGAGTTTCTCTAAAAGGAAATTGAAGCTTAAGATTACGGGAAATTATAAATGGCAGTAATATGCTGCTTTCACTTGGCGTCGTAAGTCAAATCTTGAGTCTTTTCGGGCAATCGGAAATTAGCTGGAGCGCATATTTTGTTGCTGCAATGCGTTCAACACCTCTTTGAATATGCTATGTTTGTCGACTTACCTCTCTGGCTCTGCTCTTGATGTGTCGCTGATCGTTCTCGCGCGTATGTAATGGTTGCAAAAATTATCCATCCATAGTTGATTGTATCGGAAAGTGCTATAAAGTAAAACCACAAATAAGAGCGAGATCTTTTAATAAAAATCCACGCAAACGCTTATCTTTAAAAAAATAACCGAACAACTACACTCCGAGGCTCTGAAAGCGCTCGTGCTCCCCTTCGCTGAGTTCTGACGATTTACGAAAGCGCAAAAACACAAGATGCAATGTTTGGCTAGGTGCTCTGCGAAATGGTGTGCTTGGGCCCTACCATGATCGCTTACAGCAAGTTTAAATCAATATTGAAACAGGGACACCGCTCTTGCTGAGTATAGCGCCATCCCGCTCTCAGCGCTGTTAATACGGTTTTGGGTGATCATGGTCAGGGGGCTTATCACAAAGACATTGTCGTATTCCTCTACCGAGCTTTAAGTCGAGTATTGAATAAGTATAGGTGAAATATTGGGCTGTTCCCTTCCCAGTAGTCTTACCTATTAGTCTTACCTGTAGTACTACTGTGAATTTCCTTCCCAATAGACTTACTAGTAAGACTACTGAGAACTTTTTTCCCAGTAGACTTACCATTAAAACAAACAATACACTCATGTAGACCTAATACTCTCATGTAGATGTACACCTGACCCTTGAATGCGTAACAAAAATCTTTCACGATCGATCGATCAAGTTGTTTCGACAGTTTTAAGTTTCATTTGCAATAAGAACATTGTTCGATGCGACTTTTTACAAATCTTACCAAAAAATAAGATACTTCTGATATCTTCATTTGTTTCACATTGGATCGGTCACAAAAGCAAAAGCACCCTGGGCTTATAGTACATTGTGCACCATGATTGTAATTTTCTGTATGAGGCTCTTCTTCAGTTGAAAACATGCTATATCCATAATTTTTCCTTGCAGAGTGGTGAGGAAGAAACGCAACTATTTTCAGTGAACAAAAGTAAGTTTTTAGTATTTAGTATTAGATTCCTCTTCAACCAAACGCACAGATGACGTTAACCATTTTGTTTGTAAGATTGCGTGCGTAGTGGTTTTATTTTTATATTTATATAGGAAAATATATACACGTGTGAAGTTGTTACTTTTGGTTATAATTAGCACTTATTTTTTTGTACTTATCCGTTTTATATTAAATTAGTTATAGTTATATTACATAGCCAATTATGTTTTTTCATAGGTTAACCGAAGTTAGTAAATATCTGTGGATAGTTATTTTGCAATTTCTATTTTTGTATTTTTGTTTATAGCATGTTATTTGAGGACAGAAATGCCATAAAAAATCTTCCGTATAAATAACGATTCCTGTGAAATGTATGTCTTAAGCAAACCATGTCATATTGCATATAGGACGAACTGGGAAATTACACTTCAGTGTCACAAATTATTGTGAAGTCACAAATTACACTTTTCAAATAACAGCTATTGTGGTATTTTTTTCAATAACATCACTAGACCATCTACTTACTTACTATGTTGAAGATATAAGGAACTTGGTAGTAACTGCCATGAGAATTCTCTCAATGGCCACACTGTAAGCTCTTTGCGAGCTGATTTGCGTTATATCGTTTCGGGTTACAGTCGATTTTAGTATCTGTGATTTTGTAATGTGAATCTTCTGTACCTGTGTTATTGCTTACACTGTCACTAAGATTAGAATTGACGCATAAATTTTTTTGTACCTTCATTTAAATAAATACAGATTTAGTTTTTGTTTAGTGTTTGATTAGATTTAGTTAAGTGTTAGATAAACTTCTTTTCATTTCAACTAATACTATGATAAAATTGTAAAGTATTATATTAAGTATGTTTTTTTTAATATAGTTAAAGTTTGTAAGTCTACAGAACAGTCAAATCTGGTTTAAGTTTCTATTTAATATTGATATTTCAGGGTCTTACCTCATTTTCTGATGTGTAGCAAAATAGTTACTTATTTGATTAAAAAATCTTATTCATAAGGCAATTAATAGAAATCTCCAAAATTTTTAAAAAAAGTTATTTTTTAGATCTGATGAGCATGACTTATGTTTACTAGCTGTATATAGTATATTACATTATATTCTAAAATGATAGCAGTTATATGGTGCACCATATTGAGTATCCCTAAATTTTGCATAAGACTACCATTTGGAATGTATAGTCCAGTAAGGTATCCCGTTTCTTATGGTCACATTTGACGCCACTTGCCTTAACATCTTATCACTGACCTTGTAGAAAGGATTGTCAATTTTGAACAAAGGGCCAACATGTTCTTTGCTAATCCAAACGAACGGTACGCAAATGTATGGGCACGACGAATTCAATGTCGTCCAGCTTTATATATTATAGATAATTCATTATAAATATGTCTACAGGATTTTGGGATTTATGTACTTGATACATAATATTTATTGGGACCACCGTATACCCATGTAAGTTGTAGTAATTTACTCTTGTAGTTGTTAATTTCCGTTATTACGACGTCACCCGACCGCCTATAACGATTATATAGTACTAGGCGTATTTGTATATAACGGTTACATTTTGTAATTGGCGATTTTAGACCCGTCGAGGCGAGATATGTAGGGTATTTATCGTTAAAGTAATAAGAACCCTATTTCTTCAGCTTTACAATTTCGACATTGTACTAACATTATCGACGCCGTCGTCTACGTCTCGCCGGTCTTTAATGACCATTACATTTCCTGTCTAGGTATAGTTATGTATGATAAGGGCATAATATGACAAATATTATTGTTTTCGTGGATAAGTTCTTAGTTTCCTTCTCAGTTAACCTCAACGCGAGTGTTCGAATAAAAATCAACTGAGAAATAAACTGTAAATGGTGTGTATGTGTCGTAGGATAATTGAGGAATTAGGCCTCTATTTCGTCATCTTTGACAGATGTGACAATTGTCAAAATATATGACATTATGTCCAGTCCAGATAATTTAGCGTAATTGCAAAATGTTTGAAATTGTTACTATTTTATTCTGATACTTCCCAGTCTACCTTCGAGCGTTCGCTCGCTTGGCTCACGAATTTAGTGACCAGTGCAGACCAGAAAACCAAAGGAGTTTTGTTAAAAATGTTTCTGTACAAGTGTCGATCAATTATCCTAGGATTTTTGCAATTTGTCCTACTCCTACAAGATACATCTGTAGGCTGTATATTTTAGTTTTATTTGTTACCTTTATTTTACTGTGAGGGACTAGTTTGTGTTGTAGTGAATAAGTTGCTGTTATTCATAAAGGTCATTACGATTTTATTAATAAAATGTCATTCTACAGAAAATTAAGCATGGATATAAGTTTCCTAATTAACGCATCCAGATTGAGATGCGAAAAAATGTGTATGGAAAAGTCTTCTTTGTTTCTATTTATGCTTACTGACACGTGTTGTTTAACAACCTTATGGTAGTTTTCTCTGAATAAATGTATCTATTTGCATTTAAATGTATTTTTCTTTTCAATTGACATCCAGGTTAAATAAAAAACTATATTACCCTACTGTGCTTTGACAGTAAATAAAACTTACCGTCAAAACATTTCGATACGTACCTTTGCTTTAATATTTTTTGTATAGGTATACCATATTCTTAAATAACACTAAATTAGAAAACTTTTTTTTTATATAAACGCTTAAGACCTATTACGTAAAGTATATTGTTTGATTAATTGTTTGACAAACAACAAAACAATCAAGATTTTTTAATACTACTAATGATACACTTCTTATGTAATATTTATACCTACAATAATGTCTACAATGTCTAAACTAGGATCAGTGTTGCCAAGGCGCTCGAGTCATAAGTTACGTGTTGTTTCTTGAAAAGTAACTTTTTTCGCGTCACTTTTTTGCTGTAGTATTTTTAAAAATTGTTTAAGTATCTATGTAAAGAAACAAATAATTTTATATACTAACCTTTTCAAATGATACCGAAGTAACTAATTTTTGGATGCGTTCCTAAATAATAAGCATTGCAAACAAAATTGTTAAAAAATCGACTAGCCCAAAAGGTCACTAAAATTACCTTAATATCACAAGTTGCTTAAATCTTGTTAATATCATGTATGATGTGAACTTATTGTTGAATAAATAAATAAATAATAAAATGTGACAGAAGAGGGTCAAAAGTCACAAATTTTTTGTGACAGTTTGACCATTTGGCAACACTGACTAGGATACCATTATGTATATTGTTGGGTCATGGGATTAATTAAGTAAATGAGATAGCTCGTTTGTTTCCTTGTTTGAACACTGTACCTTTAATCTATGTATTGTAAAATTAATTAAAGAAAACTAACCATGAATGTTAATAACGGGTGTTTCATTATGAGGACAAGATTTTAAGGTTCAATTAAACACAATTTTGTGTAGCAAAACATTAAAATTTTTATTCGATTTATAATTTATACCAATAAATACCTGTAAACCATAATGTTTTTCAGATTTTGTGCCAGCAAAGCCGTGGCGGTTACTTATAAAATGTGTTGTTTCATACATAATTCCTTAACACATTCAATGCCACCGACACGCCTGGCGTGTTCAAGCAAACCTACATCGCTATGCCACGAACACGCCACGCGTGTTCTGAATGTTTTGAAAATATTTCATAAACTAGACCAGATTTGTTGTTCAAATTATTTGTGCATAATTTTTACGAGTAAGGCTATGTCATCTTAAAGTGGCCACTTAAAAAAACTAGTTTTTCTATTTTATGAAAAAAATGTATTTTGTAGTGCCGATTAGTGTAGTGTAGTCACTTATAAAATATACCCTTAGGTTCTCAAACTTTTTTTTGCTAAAAGGTTGTAAGAGGTTTGGCTAAAGTTGGCGGCGGCGGCGTTTTGAAGTTGAGCGGCCAGCAATAAAACTTAAATATTATAAAAGAACAGGGGCCTAATTACGCTAATATTAACGTCGTTATCGTGACTTGATAGCGTTTCAATAAAACAGCTTTTGCCGTTTTATACGCATTTCCTGGTGCAATTTATTCGTACTACAATTTCTTAGTAAATTATACTTAATAAATCAATAGTGACAAATGTTTTTGTAGTTTGTATCAATAGTGACAAATGTTTTTGTAGTTTCTAATCGATTAACCAACAACTGTCTCAAAAAACGTTTTTTTTTCAAATTGAAGCGTTATTGACACGCCACAAATGCGTTAATGCTAGCAGATAGTCTTGTATAGTACACGTACGATGTACGAATAGGTAACGTTGTCCTGCACTGTACTAAAAGAAATGTTACCAAGCGCGAACTCTTTATCGTGCCTAATCGTACTTCGTATAATACACCGCCAAAGCGTTAAGCGTTAACGGTTGATGAGGTGCGCTGCAGTGTGTTCAACACTGGTAGATGACGTATGACATGCCATTTAGAGAAAAACACGGAAAACATTAGCAGCTCTTACAAAAATTTCACCGTATTTAGTATGAAGCCGGGACTCCGGGACTTGGGACATTTTCGACTGTTTTTGTAAGGAATTTCAACCCTGCATAACTTCAAGAAAAATATTTACAAAATTCCTTATAACTCGAAAACGGTGGAGCTTAAAAATAACGAAATTTTTGACCCCCGTACAATTCCACAGCTAAGGAGGACACACCAAAAAATGGTCAAATGTGAGTTCGACTTTTTTTTCCATACTAAATATAGATTATTAGCATAAATGAGGACACACATAATGGACTTGTCAAAAATGGTCAAGTGTGAGTTTGACTTTTTTCCAAACTTAACTTTTTGATTTTTAAAATGTTTTTATATGAAGCTTAGTGCAGATTCCACTTTGTGTAGCAAAGGGGTGCGAATTTTAATTGAACTCATAAATACTAAATACGTTGATTTTTTAAAGTGCTGGCTCCATACAAAAATCAGTTAAAAAAATTTCAAATTTTTTTAACTTTTTCGGAAAATTAGTCTATCTTTATTTATAACTATGATTTTCGCCAATTAAAACTATGATAATTATAAATAAATACTCATAAGACAAAACTTTAGAGGGAATTTCTTCCACAGCACCTTTGCTATAATCATTTGAGTCATTAGGATGTCATTTGAAGATGTTTAACAATCCCAAGTATCATCATCATCGTCATAATCAACAGCCCATATACTTCCCCACCGAGAGGCTTGAGTCTAACCCAAATTAGGGGCGGTGGGGGCGATCCGCCCCGGTTTGAAAAAAAAAACGTACAAATTATGACAATGTTTATCAATATTAAATCACTGACTTATAGGCAATATAATAAATAAAATAGCCTTTTATTTCAGAAACATAAATAATTACAGTTTTATTTTTATAACATAATCTAAAGTATGTCGCGTGTCTCTGAGTGTCTTAAAGCAAAGGCCTCCTCCAACTCTTTCCATTGTTTTCTGTTGAGAGCCACTCTCATCCTGTACGGATCTAACGTGGCTCGCAGTTCGTACTGCGAGCCACGTTAGATCCGTACAGTTTCTAAGAGAGTGACCAGTCCATCTCCATTTTAGCTGGTCAATGCGCGTAAGTATGTCTGTCATTCTTGTTCTGGCTCCAATGTCTGTGGATCTTAATTTATCTTTCAGTTTAATTTTCAGCATACTTCTCTCCATTGTTCGTTGGCATTTTAAGAGTTTGTCTCTCTGACGTCTTGTAAGGGACCATGTTTCACATCCATATGTTATGCATGGGAGTACACAAGTGTTGTAGGTTTTAACTTTAACATGGATTCCTAGATCTTTGCTTTGCATAATTTCTTTTAAGGACCAGTACTTTTTCCATCCATATGTAATTCTTTTGTCAATTTCTTTAGACATCTGGTCAGCAGGCGAAATTATTTGACCCAGGTACACATATTCGGAGACGTATTCGATCTGGTTTCCCTCGATTATTATGTTTACCTGTTTTGAGTTCGTCATTATTTTGGTTTTGTCTTAGTTCAGTTCAAGACCTACCTCCCGGCTTGCATTCGCTATATCCTTTATCATGGATGCTAGAATCATTGGATCTTTTTCCAGTAAAACCAGTTCGTCAGCGAATCGAAGATGATTCAGGCGCCTTCCATTTATATGTATTTAGACCAAGGTTCAACCAGTTTATTTTCCTGAATATACTTTCAAGTACAGCTGAAAATTGCTTTGGAGATAGCGGATCTCCTTGCCTGACTCCTCTATGTATTGGGAATTTTTGGCCTGTTGATTCAAGTTTTATAGACTTTTACTGTAGATTTTTTCAATTATATTTATGTAGGTTTCACTGATTCCTTGTTCTTTCAGTCTTGGCCAAATATAGGTATGCTTGAGTTTGTCGAATACTTTGGAATAATCAATGAACGCAATGTAGAGAGGCTTCTGGTATTCATTGTACTCTTAAATTACCTGCTTCACAGTATGAATGTGGTCAATAGTGCTAAAATTTTCCAATAAGGCAATGTAACCAAGTTTTTAATAAAATTACAATAATAACGTATTACTTGTTTTTTAAATTATTAACACGGAAGTTCTTTTTACGCCTTGTAACTTTATTTCGTAACTTTATGATTTGATCGGCTAGGGATTACAAAATTTAGTAATTAGTTTTATTGATGTTCTTAGCTCTAACAAGTGCTGCCATCTTAGCACTTTTCGGGCTTGAAATTTTAGCAAATTCAAGTTTAGCAAACTGAAATTAATTAAAAATTACCTCCGAGCAACAATGGTCGTCAAACAATGAGTCGTTACGTCCCGACCTGAGTTTATGGCTGAGATCGAAGGATCGAACGCTTCTATGGATAGCTTTACACAACATCCCAGGCATCTGTCAATCAGGCTACATAACCTAAAGCCAAATTGATACGGCATTACACCGAAAACATCCCGGACGTCAGCCTCTACGAGATTATTGTGGCTCTCAAACAGCTCAAAAACAACAAGGCTATGTATGATGGAGTTACAGCTGAGCTTTTAAAAGCGGGTGGACTACCAGTCCGGAAAGCACTGCAGAGGCTATTTAACTCCGCCATTTTCGAGGGCAAAACGCCTAAAGCATGGCACAGGCGACGAGGCCCAGTTGAAGAACTACAGACCCATCATGCCGCTAATTTATGTATACAAGCTGTTCACGAGAGTTATCACGAAGCATCTCGCGCGCAGGTTTGACGACTTTCAGCCTCCCGAACAAGCCGGGAGTCGGGACCAGAGACCACATTCATACGCTGCGGCAGGTTATACTGAAGATCGAGGAGTATAATCTGCCACTATTCTTGGCGTTTGTGGTCCATGAGAAAGCTTTTGATTCTGTCGAGACCTGAGCTGTGCTTAGGTCACTCCAGAGGTGCATAGACTAGCCGTATATTCAAGTGTTGCAGTCATTGTACAAAAACGCCACTATGTCAGTCCGCCTTCAGGATCAAAGCTCAAAACCAATACGAATTCAGCGCGGTGTCAGACATGGTGACGTAATAATATTGCCGGAACTATTCACAGCTTCGTTGGAGGATGTATTTAATCTGGACTGAAGAGGACTCGGCATCAACATAACATGGCGAGTACATGAGTCACCTTCGTTTTATCGATTATATCGTAGTCATTGCTGAGACCGTAGGCACAATACTCGAAGACCTCTGTAGAGTTTCCCAACAGGTGGTGTTATGGACTCTTTCTTAGTCTTTTATATCTAAGTTTTATCCTTGCTATTGACAATGTCATGATTGACTTTACTTCTGATTTTGTATTAAAAATGTTTTTTGACTTCTCTTGTAATATATAACATTTTCACCGAACTCAGAGTTTTGGATATTTTTGTAAACCTTACTCAAGCAAACCAGCTCTGCCAATCCTCTTATTGGTCCTTCTCAACCGACTTAAGTTTTAAGGTATAAAAATATGTGCAAAATGTTAACGAGAGCCAAAGCTCGAAGAGAAAGTTAGCTCACAGTAGAGTTACAAGAGAGTCAGCACGCGAGCTACCAAGATCGTCTCCAAAACAGCGTCAAAAGCAACAGCCGTTTATCGATTTTATCAGCATCTAGTACAAAGATGTCAGTTATGTCTACGACTGCACTAAGAAGATAGTTATAATTGGAAGCTGCTGAGGAAAAATCACGGTTGTTAGTTGCTGCTACAGAAGCCAAGCTGGAGGAAGCCCAGATGAAAACCAAGTTAGAAGAAGCGAAGATAAAAGCTCAGACGGATCTTGTGGATAAGAGACTCAGTGCCAGTATAGCAGAAATAAAGGAACTACATTCTCGTGCACGTTTCAGAGCATCATCAGCGAGAAGGAAGGAGAAATGGGTAACGTAACAGAATGTATCTCCTCGTCGAAAAAGCGCAACGCAGAATGTGCACCACTCAGACCCCTTTACCGCCGATGCACCAGATGTTCATCAAACTATTCCTGCTACTCATAGTGATGTATTTTTTTCAACCTCTGTCTCACAACATAATAACATGTCAGTGCCTAGCCCCCGAAAGTCAATCCTAAGACCAGGCAATACTTAAGTTAGCTGATGCAGTGCATAACTTAGCGTTAGGTTATGTTCATAGTAATAATTTAATTAATAACGCTTCCACACGATGAAGAACACACGTCTCTGTAAGTCCATTTGATACTTCTTCTTTAATACCTTTTCATTTTTTGTTTGGAACTTCATCTAATTTTCCAGTTTACTACGGCTCCTGCCGATTTATGCTCTTGGAAGCAATGGCGAAAAGCGAAATGTTTAGCTGATATGTTTTGGGCTAGATGGTTGTAAGAAGTACCTACTTCCTTTTATTACCGCGTACCATTAGTCTAACAAGCGATGAAAATCAACTACGTGTTGGTGATGTGGTGGTTGTCGTTGACCTTTATCCTGGAGCTAACGGTAGAGTGAGGGTCGTCGATGTGAAGACCTCTCGCGGCACATTACGCTGTCATTCGACACTGCGGCTAGTACCACTGCCTTGCAGCCCCAGGGGGGAAGAATGTGAAGGACTCTTTCTTAGTCTTTTATATCTATGTTTTTTCCTTGCCATTGACAATGTCATGATTGACTTTACTTTTGATTTTCTATTTATAATGTTTTTTGACTTGTAAACATATAACATTTTCACCGAGCTTAGACTTTTGGATATTTTTGTAAACCTTCCTCAAGGAAACCAGTTCTGCCAACCTTAATAGGTGGGTCTTAAAATGAACATGAACAAGACCAAAATCATGGTGAATTCCCATGTAGTACTCACTCCTGTGAAGGTTGGAGGCTCTACACTGGAAGTTGTTGACGAATATGTTTACCTGGGACAAATAGTCCACCTCAGTAAGTCCTAACTTTCAGAAAGAGGCAAATTGACGAATCCAACTCGGCTGGGCAGCCTTCGGGAAGCTACGCAGCATATTCTAGGCTAATCTACCGCGATGTCTTAAGACGAAAGTCTTTAATACGTGCGTGTAGCCAGTGATGACGTACGGAACAGAGACGTGGCCGTTTACAATAGGTCTAATCAGAAGGCTCAATGTCACTCAAAGAGCAACGGAGAGGGCTAAACTCGGGGTTTATCAACGCGATCGCGTCAGAAATGATGAGATCCGTAGAAGTCTCCCGGTACGCGGCCGCCACTCGAGGACCTTTCCGCCCCAACGGCCGTCAGTCCTACGAGCGATGTGTCCTGCCCACTGCCACTTAAGGTTTGCAATTCTTTGGGCTATGTCGGTAACTCTAGTTCTTCTACGGATCTCATCATTTCTGATCTGATCACGTAGAGAAACCCCGAGAATAGCCCTCTCCATTGCCCTTTGGGTGACTTTGAGCCTTCTTATGAGACCCATTGTAAGTGGCCACGTCTCCGTTCCGTATGTCATCACTGGCAACACGCACGAATTGAAGACTTTCGTCTTTCGACTGCGGTAGATTGGTCGAGAATATGCTGCGTAGCTTCCCGAACGCTGCCCAGCCGAGTTGGATTCGCCGATTTACCTCTTTCTGGAAGTTGGACTTACCGAGCTGGACTATTTGCCCCAGGTAAACATATTCGTCAACAACTTCCAGCGTGCCTCGTTTGTATTTCATGCTTTAATATACAACACTTAGTTGTTTTTAAATTAATAAATCGTACTTTATGTAATACCGAATTTTTATAATTTTTAACCGTTTTCCATCTTGGGGTGACACCACAATTTCCGCCCCGGGTGCCACCCAAGCTAGCTACGGCACTGCGTATGTTGATGATGATGATTGTATTGCCCAAAACTAATTTGTAAAAAATTCGAACCAGTACATAGTTCTTGAGGTAAGCGTGTTCAACCAAAGAACAAACAATTTAGCCTTATGTGTATGTATAAAAAGATCCGTAGGTACAAGAGCTTTTCCAAAAAAAGATCAATATTAAAGTAAATATATCTCATATGAATATTTTGAACTAAATTCATAGCTACTAATGTAGTTAGGTAAGACCAACAATACGATAGTACGAGATAAAAAACGTAAAATTTTATGGAGATTTCCTTTCTCTCTTATTTCAAAAGTTTTTGTATTGGTTTAGAAAAATTAAACGAATTTTTACAACGATTGTTACTCAATATTATAAGATGAACATTCCGAGTAAGTAGGTATGATCGCAATTAATAAAGCCAATGTCACAGTCCACAATCACAGCAAATCATTCATTCTTGGGGATTTTAGTTAAAAAAGTTTGAGAGCCACTGATTACATTATAATATCTTTACTTGCCATAAAATCAAATTTTCGCCATAATTTCAGGAACCAAAACTCACGATACTATTGTAGCCACTGTTATTCTCGCGTAGCACAAGGCTTACTAAATAGAAAACAGTGTTAAGCTGAAAAATATTGATATAAAAGAATCTGCCTTCAGTCACTGCCACGGACACGCGTGGCGTGTCCGTCTTTTTTCAAAGTCGCAGTGCCGCGGACACGCCTAGCGTGTCCGCGGTTTACGCAAGGCGGCATCTCTATAAGCCTCAAGAAAATCGTGGCGGCATTGAATGAGTTAATCACAAGTCACGCACATGTCTTGGTTTGTAATTTAATGGATTATGTAAGTTCGAAATTGGCTTAATTCTTACCTGTTTATTTAAATCAATAAATATTTATATTTTAATATTTGGCTACAGAAAATCATGTTTTACTGAAAATTTCAAATCTTGTGCTGTTATTGAAACATCCATTATATTCTGGATTAACAAAATATTATGGCAATAATATATAAGGCGTTTTGCGACTAAGTTATGTCTATATTTATATATCGTAGTAATTCTCCAAGAGAATTTCTTCTTAATTTAGCCTTAGAATTTAACTTCGTAACTTACTTCTTAATTTAGCCTTAGAATTTAAATCTAGATTGGCCATAGTCCCTAAATACACAAAAATAAGTTAAACCATGGCATACAATTGTTACCATATGTTCGACTTGTTAGGTTTATTGGCTGGAAAATTAAATAATATTAATAACGGATCAATTAAATTTCATAACAATTGCATTTGATTTGTTCAGTATTTCATCGGCAAATAAAATTTCATAAAGAAACAAAAGTAATCTATAGAAAATGTAATATTTAGTTATTACTTTACTCTCATAATTTGTAGCATCTAAAATAAAAGTATTGTATATTTCATTTTGGTTTTTGTTTTAGGTATATTTTCGTAACATCACGAGCCTAGTCACAGACTAGTGTAGTTTCACTGAATACGGTGGAACGTGTTTTTTTCGTTTTAAAAAGTCAGTTTGTGAGAAAGGTTTAATAAAAATCATGTGTCTGTTATTTACTGTTTCTTTTTCTGCACTTAATAAATATCTTTAACACAACTGAAATGTATTAAGTACTTGAACTTGTATCTCTCTAACTTCATAACATACATACATTGACCAGAAACTCAGTTTATAGTCGCCTGCGTACCCCTTTATCTTATACTACCTGTGCCCGCGAACTACGTTTCGCCTTATAAAAAAGACTTCAAACGCGTTCTTAATTATATATTCTATATTTTTCCCGTTTTAGCAACATTTTTCATTGATTCTCCTCTCCTATTGGTCGTAGCGTGATATGACATAGTCTAAAAGCCTTCCTCGATAAATGGACAAATAAATCCAACACAAAAATATTTTTTCAATTCGGACCAGTAGCACAGAATAGATAATAGTACTACGTACAGAACGGCCACTCACCTCCTCGCACTCATTTCAAATACCTCGTCCTACCCGGCACTTCCCTGTAGACATCACTGACAAGTAAACAAGGGCGCGCGCGATCGCTCGGACGAGTAGACGCGAGCGCCGGGCGATAACAGAGACAGCGCTATGCGGGTGAAAGAGAAGGCAGTCGCTGCACTTCCCGCGTCATTGCGATTGATAACCGCTCACTCAGCCCTACTAGATTCCACGCACACATTTGCGCGTGTATGAACGTCATTTGTTTAAGTAGTAGTAATAGGTAATTGATTTGCGAACGTTGTATGGAGTGTCCGGGGTGTGCCAGTAGTTCCAGAGATTAGCGCTTTTAAACAAACAAACTCTTCAACTTTATAATATTAGTAAGTATGTATAGACACTGCTGCCAAGCAGCAATGCTTGCATTGCTCTTCCGGTTTAAAGAGTTATGGCCGTTATACACTTTGTTTAGTTAAGTGCTTAGTAGACTGTTTAGTGTTAAGTGATTAGTAGGCGCTGTCCCTACACTGTTTAGTAAACGGTGTTTAGTTTATTTGTTCATTATATGGACTAAACACTAAACAGATCTGTCCAGACATGTTTAGTGAGTGTTTAGCTGCAAGTGAGGGGTGAAGGCGGGACAGCGGGAGGGGCGACTCGCAGAAAAAATAGAACGCGTTCCTATTCGCTAAACACTAAACACTTAACACTAAACAGAAGCTGTCCGAACGTGTTTTTTACTAAACACTTAAGACAAAACAAGCCACTCGCAGTAAACACTAAACAAAGTGTGTACCGGCCAAGACAGGCAGTGAAGTTACTGTGCGCGTATAGCTATGCGTAGGTACTGGGTAACTGTTGACTTGACATGTTTATGGCACTCTATTCCCATAAATGATGTTTCTTTTTCAATAAATAAAGTCGTAACCCTTGTATAGTATAACCACCCCGGATAATTTAAGGGACACCTCGTCTCATCGCCACAGTTCATATACGTCCCCACCGAGGGGCACGAGCCTACCCTAACATGTTAGGGCGATTAGGCCTTAGTCAAACCACGCTGGCCCAGTGCGGATTGGTTGACTTCACATACATCTTTGAATTACTTCGCCTACTTTTCCTTCACCGTAGGAGCGTCAGATAAATGTACGTAAGAAATTCGTGAAACGAAAAACACATTGGTACATGGCAGGATCGATCGCGGGCCTCCAGATTCTACTCGGGGCACAGTCCGGTGCCGAGACCACAGCGCCACTTCGTCTATAACTTATATTTGAACAACCATAAAGTTTTTATGCAATTTTGTTGTAAACATATTCATGTTCAATCTGATGTGCTGATTATGAATATGCCAGCTATAAAATTGCATACAACTTGTTGGTCGACCGAACATTTTTTTTAAGTTATGGACGATTTAATCCAAGCGTGCAAGGTGGCTCGATTTAGCTGTCCGGAAGTGTATTTGCATATCCTACAGGAACTTTGTACTATAGGCAATTGTATCCATTTACCAGCAAGTGGGCAGCCTGCTTGATTGCTAACTTTGCTGTTTAAAAAAGCAATGTTATTTAAACTTTGCTTTTAGGATTTGAGCACAATCTTTTTATCGAGATAAGAGAGATAAAAACTTCATCAAGATATAGAATTGTATGAAATCTGACATTATTTGTGCTTGACAACAAATCTGTTTTTTCGACTTTATGCGTTATGATTATAAAAAAATTAAATGTAAAAAAACCTTTTAAAAACAAGCTTTTATTTAAATGCGCTAAAAAGAAAAAATAAACTTTTACACTAAAACTTTTACTTATAACGTCATTTCACATTTGACACAATTTATATGACAGAAAAGGTTGTTGCGAGATTTACTTGTGTGTAGTAACTTAAAAGTACTTAAAAGAGTACTTTTAAGTACCTACTCGTATTTACTTAGATTGAAAATTATTCACATCAAAGTATTTAAGTAATTTACTTATTTATCTACAAAAGTAAATCTCGCGACAAGCTTTTATGTCATATAAATTGTGTCAAATGTGAAATGACGTTATAAGTAAAAGTTTTAGTGTAACAATTTATTTTTTCTTTTTAGCGCATTTAAATAAAAGCTTGTTTTTAAAAAGGTTTTTTTACATTTAATTTATTTTTACTTTTGTTGTTACTGGACACGTTTCTCAGTCTGTTCATCTCATTCAACGCATCATTGTTGCAAGGTCGTTTGCCGGAACGTCTTTCAGCAGAATTTCAGCTCAATCGGTTATAGATATCTACCTCAAAATTGACTTTTTAGCTTTAGAAGTACGCCATATTGGATTAATAGTGACATCACTTTATTTTTCAAGTTATTCTTAGCAAGACCTTTTATTTGATACCCATATTGTAGGGGTGCATTGAAAATAATTGGTCCGCCATCTTGGATTTAGAATGACGTCACGTTTGTACGTTTAGTTAACCGTGCATCTTCATCCAAACTGTGTGTGCATACAAAATTTCAGCTCAACCGGTTAAAGATATCTACATCAAAATTGATTTTCAAGCTTTAGAAGTCCGCCATATTGGATTAATAGTGACGTCACATTATTTTTCGAGTTACTCTTAGCAAAACCTTTTAATTGATACCCATATTGTAGGGGTGCACTAAAAATAATTGGTCCGCCATCCTGGGTATGCCGCATTTAGAATCAATCAATTGGTATCTTGGATTTAGAATGACGTCACACAGTCAACCATGCATTGTCATCTAAACTGAATGTGTATACAAAATTTCAGCTCAATCGGTTAACGATATCTGCTTCAAAATTGAGTTGCAAGATTTTACCCGAACATACATACTTATATACTTACATTGCAAGTTAAATAAAAGCTTGTAATAAAACACAGACATCAGTATTTCCACTTTAAATATATTGTTGAAATTAACACAATACAAATTGAGCAAATAAAATAAACAACTGAAATGTTTATCACAGAGCTGTGATATGGCAGTTGTTATTATTTTCATAATCGTCAGTAACTTGATCGACTAGACGTAGCGTTCCATAGACGAGGTAATGTTTTATGGCCGGTATACACTTTGTTTAGTCAAGTGCTTAGTGTTTAGTACACTGCTTAGTGTTAAGTGATTAGTAGGTGCTGTTCCTACACTGTTTAGTAAACGGTGTTTAGTTTATTTGTTCATTATATGGACTAAACACTAAACAGATCTGTCCAGACGTGTTTAGCTGCAAGTGAGGGGTGAAGGCGGGAGCGCGAGAGGGGCGACTCGCAGAAAAAATAGAACGCGTTCTATTCGCTAAACACTAAACACTTAACAGAAGCTGTCCGAAAGTGTTTTTTACTAAACACTAAGCAAACCACTCGCACTAAACACTAATGAAAGTGTATGCGGGCCATTAGTCGTTTTAATCCCATGGCACGATGAGTACATGAAACAATATCGATTTGGCAGTTTTGTTGTAATAAAATTAAAATTCAATAACTTTTTCTTATATTTTTATTTATAAAAGTAACAGACTCAAATGTTTGTAAAAGGAACTGACATTAAATCATAATTTAAAGAAAGAAGGCTGTTCCGTAACTATCCAGTACTAATGGTTTCATACACTACTAATATTTTTTTATCACTTGTTCTTTTTTAAATAAAAAAGGGTATAAATGTAGAGGTTGGTTGTTAATGAACAAAAAATAGTTAAACTACTTGCCTATCCATGGGATTAAACCGATCAACATTTTACTGTATATTTTAATGACATCATAATTCAGATCAATATACGTGACAGAATTTGAACATTTCCTATAAACAAATATCTTCTTACTTTTATAAATAAACAAAGAGTAATGCTTTGAAGTCCTAAAATGCCCAGATCCTAGAAATAACTGTAAATATTAAATACATAGTGTAATATAATAATATTAACAAGCTATAAATAAATTAGGGCTAAATATTTCGTGTAAATGTTATTCTTTTCAAACAAGTCAATGTTTGTCAATCAAACCATATAAGCACAATATAGAGAACGATACAGTACTTTGACTCCATAAAAAGGGATGAATCGGCGCACGCGCAAATACACACGCCGTTTACACGACCGCCAAGCATGCTCTGAGGCCCAATTCAGCTAATAAACTACAGCCGAATCGAAACTGAACCGATGCGGTCAACCAATCGGAGCGCTTATATTGCCTTTCAACTGCTCGATGCCGTGATAATGTGGCGTTCTGATTAGTCGATCGCAACGGTTCAATTTCGATTCGGCTGTAGCTTATTAGCTGAATTGGGCCTCTGAACGGCATAGCAACGCAGTGTCACGCCGCGCGCCGGCTGAGATTGTTGTGCTCCATACGTTCACCGATTTTTTTGTAGGTACCAACCCTAGTGCTCAGTTCAGCTTTAGGTATAAATTTCAAATACACGCCTGAGTCGGGCTACTGTATCGTTCTCTATATTGTGATATAAGTAACGCTTAGAAAATGTCAGCAAAAACTATATAGAAAATCTGCTGTACGAATCGTTGTAGACTAAGAACTGGACATTTTGAAACTTCTGAGCATATTGAACGGTTGACTATCACAAAATCTGAAGTTGGAATAAATCATAGAGATAAGCTACAATTTACAAAAAAATTGGCAAAAACCTATCCATTTACTATTCATAGGTATATTATATCACCGCGTCGTTCTCAACTTATTATACAAACAGAAACTTTAATACCAAGCAGATTACACATAACTCTCCACAGCTTGTCACATACACAGAAGTCTTTCACTGCAAATAATCGATTCACAATTCGATGTTTTGTAAAGAGCCCATAGACTATCCAAAGAAAAATGAGCGCGGTGACAATATACCTATAACATGTTACATAATAAACGCACACTCTGGCGTGCCCTGGCAATAATTTTTCATCGCTGTGGTTCAAGCAGCTATTAATTATTAACAATAGTATTTTATTTCCTTTTCTATTTTTTGTTTACTTTTGAACATTGGGACACATAAGTTACTGTCACTTATTCCCTTTCTTCCTGGGGATGTCGTAAGAGCTAAAGGACGATTCTGACCCATGGTAACACTGTTTAGTTACACTGGTGTAACTACTGAGCACACTTATGACCTATAGTTACACTAATGTAACAATCGCGCATATTTATGACCGGTGGTTACACTCAAACATGTTGACAATACTGTCCACTTAGATTCAATGATAATTAAAATAAAATGAACTGCAAGTCATTCAATGTCACTTTCATTGCGGATTGAATGCTGCATTAATAGTTAATTAATAAAATGGATAATTATGAAATAATTACACCTCGACGAAGAGATGGATAATTCTAAGCGAACCCTTTACACTAACCCATCAGGCCAACATCATTATCGTTTATTGTACACTTTAAAATGAAAGTTATTTAAAGAAACAAGTAAAATTATTTAAAAAAACTTTTTTAAATACAAGTTTTTGTACTCGTCAATACGAATCAAACGAGCCCAAACTCGATGGGGTTTGTCATTTTATTGCGGTGTTCTTATGGCCACCTTCCAGCTTCAGCATTAGGTCAACTCCATTCCATGTCATCATAATATTGCATTGTCACGCGATATTCATATGCATGCAAAATTTCAGCTCAATCGGAAACCGGGAAGTGGGTCAAATTTAACTTGCAAGATTTCATTACAGACACCGTACAGGTGTAAATAATAAAAGCTTGTAAAAGCTATCTACTGGCTCATTTATCCTTCCTTCGACTATGGGTCAAAGTGACGAACATACTATATTTAAATATTATGTTGTGTGCGACGAGATATATTTTAATTTTATTCATTTGAACTGCTTAACTGGATTTTTATATTAATATCTTAACGTAAAAAATCAAATACGACATTCAACCCATAAGCTGCATAGTCTGTAAACACGACACAAGTCGTGTTTTGCATTAAATAAATAAGAATGTTCGTTCGCTTCAACCCATATACGTAACATTGCTGAGCACGGGTATGTCCTCAAACGAGGAGGAATATGTTTATAGCACCACGCTGGTTTGCCTACCTCTACGCAGAGGTGTGCCTGCGGTAAATTCCGTTAGTATTCTCTTACGACATCCACTGAAAGAAAGCAGAGACTCTAATAATAAGGATAAGGGCTGTATATGTTAATAAGGATGTAGCAGAACATATTATTATTTAAAAAAATCTAAAAAATATTAGTAAAAATCTACATCCGGCCAGAGTGAGCTTCATTATTTACATGTTTTATAATTACAATTTTATTATTCTTACTATATGTAATAATATCAATTATTAAGATTCCCTATATTTATACAATCTTTCTGGCTTACTTTTACTGGCCTACTTTACATTTGGTGTTTACATGGGTCGGTATATGGTCAACTTGATGAATTTAAAAAAGACAGCCTTCTCATTTTTACTATGATTGTGTACAACATTAGTTGTGTATATGTTACCGGGATCTTCAGATAGTAGAAAATGCATGTTTACTTCACATATTTCTTGATAATCACCATGTATTGTAATTGTTATATTTACTAGGTATTATATACAATGACGGATTACCATATCTCCGGTAACATATACGCAACAAGCCGAGACACGAGTGCAGTATTTTCATTCATACTCTCCGTTATCCGTATATACAAACATATATGATTATAATTATTAACAATATAATTTATATAAAAATCTTTACTCTTATATTAATAGACCGTTCATAAGACTAACAACGCTACTATGAGTCTTTGGTAATGAAATAAAAGCTTTGAACTTACAGACTAGACGAAACTCTATCAACATCACTAAAAACATTGCATGACGCTAATAATTTACAGTATGATTATAATTTGCATTTACTGCCTGTGTCACTACCTTTCTCATGACTAGTAGTGTAGTGGTAGTGACGGAAAATTTAAAACACCTGTATCAGTATATGGTATAACGTGATAACTTTATCACCCGTTGTGGAATTTTTCATGACGAGTCAGTCACAAGTAATGCGATGAGAATTTTTTATCACCTGTCACCACCAGGAACGCCGTAGGAAATTTTGATTTACCGCCAGCACCAGTAGTAATTCTACAAGATTTTTTTACTGCCAGTGACCAATAGTACTACGGGAAAGTAGCAACACAGACAGTTAACGGTAATTTGTTTTATTATTTTACCTAAACATATTGGCGCCTCTGGCGACATCCGAAAATAGTTTTCATTATCATTTTGTACATTCATTATTGCTATCTATTAGATACTTCCTTTTGTATTTTGAAGGATATAGTTAAATATTACTAAATTACCTAGAAATAGTATTTGTCAAAAATGCAATTTTAATAATGTTTTATATGCTCACAAATAAGTGAGGTGTATAAAATTGTTTAAAAAAGATGAGAAATAATATTTTGCGAGTGACAAATATAGTCGTATGTCACAATTTGTACACTGGCGAACTGAAATAATGATTCACATGTGTGGAATGACTTGGAAACTAAGTAAATATAAAACAAAAATATAAGTAATTGTGATTTTTTGGTATTATAATTCTTTCTTAAGCTTTTTCGGAGTGACTCGATTATTTTTTGACGTGAGCATTACATAAAATAAATGCTGCATATGACCCTGACGTTTCGTATCAAGTTTCTTTTTAAATTTTCACATATATAACTAAATTAACTATATTGTGTTTATGTTAATTATAACTTACCTAACACTATTTATGGCAATAACCCGACCAGTACACACAAAATTATAAGACTATGCAAACAGGAACTTATCGTCACTTATCGCACTAGGTTACAATGTAACCATATAATTACAAAAAAGAACTCGAGCTTAGTGCATGTTGAATTCGAAAATATTTTTTTAGAATGAGAATTCGTAACGCACGTAGTATCACACCATCAGATAATATACTGGTTTGAATTGAACAAGATCGGTCCGGCTAAAATGATGATGGATTACTGATACTATTCACTGAAGTTTAACATTCAACTATTATGCTAGATCATCAGATACAACACTGGTTTGAACAAGTTCGGTCTGGCTGAAATGATGATTGATCACTGGTTCCTTTCACTAAAGTTTAACATGCATCTATTATGCTAGTTTAACATTCAATTATTTTGCTAGATCATCAGATACAATACACTGGTTTGAACAAGTTCGGTCTGGCTGAAAAGATGATTGATCACTGGTACCTTTCACTAAAGTTTAACAATGCAAATATTATGCTAGTTTAACATTCAACTATTGTGCTAGATCATCAGATACAATACACTGGTTTGAACAAGTTCGGTTCGGATGAAATGATAATGATAGTGGATCACTGGTACGGTCGGCCAAAAAAGTGTGTTTTAGTTTTGACAAAACTTCGCGTATCAACAAAATACCGTTAGGGTTACCTTGGCAGCTGTCAGTGTGTTATTGCAAAGGAAAGTCAACTATGTTGTTTTAGGACATGAAACTGAATATCAACCTTAGGCTGGTAAACCAATTTTTTGGCCGAATGTGCTATTCACTGAAGTTTATATTCGTACAACTATTATGCTAGAAGTTCCATCTACGTTCATATTAATGTTAACGCCTGCGCCGTAGTGCGTGTCATAGAACGCTTTAAAATACGGCCTTAAAACAGTGGAGTTTGCAACAATAAGCTATTATGGTTATTAACGTTTGTTACTACCTATCCCACATGTGATGTCAAATTTATTTTTATAAACGCGTCACGGCGTAAGTTATATATAGCATTACTACATAATGTGGCTTTTACATAATATCCATTACAAGTATGTTTTTTTTTCTGTCTGAACTTTTTTATTTATTATGAAGACAACGGCTCCATAAGGGGGCACAGTCAGTCCACTAGCGCAGCCATTCTTTTTTTATTAATAATGATGAATTAAAGATATTTCTACAAAAAATAGCACAGTCACGAACTCAATATAGATATTTTAGATTTTTGGGAGCTATTCAGGCATAGATTAAAGTATAGGAATAATCAGAATTATTGCTAAAAGTGGCCACTTTAAGCAATAATTATGATTTCGACTTTTCTATACGGTTAATGTGTACAAAATAAATCTGAAGTATCTATATTGAGTTCGTGACTCTGCTATTTTTTGTAGAAATGTCTTAAATTCATCATAATTAATAAAAAACGCAAGTGGACTGACTGTGCCCCCTTAATGAGGATTAAAATTTAAATAGTTCTTGGCGTGGTTTTGTCACTATACTTTACCGACTTAATTGTTTATTGAATAAATAAAATTGGTAGATATATATTACAACAAATTTTTAGACTTACATTCTAATATTTTTATCATTCATTGCCGCATAATTTAATATATTAATCTATATTGTATAAAGTTTTTAGTATAATATTATACTATTTTTTCTGTTCTATCTACAGGGCGAGTAGGGTTTTAGAACTCTTATTTTTCTAGTTATAGTTAAGATATAGGCCATTATCACATGAATAGAAAACTATGCAGTATTAAAGTTACACAAAAGTTTTATAATTGTTTTCATAATATTATAAATGATATCACTTTTCCAATAATTTTTATACCAAGTCACCTAAATTAAATAAAAATGAAGTTTTAGTCATTCTTGATGAGTATTTTTGAGATATTTTGAAAAATAACAGTGTTCAATAATGTTCTTAACAATATTGTTACTAATAAGATTTCATTTATTTTGTACGTTTTCTTAATCTTGTCATCAAAGCCTACATAACGTAGTATTAATTACATATATACAATATATTTTGACTGATATTATCTCTTGCTACTTATACAGGATGTAACTGAACACCCCAATAACATTTAAGGGTATGTATCCATCAGGAGTAGAGATTCTGTAGGAAAAATATTAGGGCTAACAAACCTACTTTTTTTTCCATACAAACTAAATAAATTATTTTTTGGTATTAAGTGCCGACAGCCCTACGTAAGCGTACGAGGAATACTACGCTCATGTCATACAAACTAAATAAATTATTTTTTGGTATTAAGTGCCGAAAGCCCTACGTAAGCGTACAAGGAATACTACGCTCACGTCTGTCACGTGTCATTTTGTGTTTAAATTTCTTTTGTGTTAAGGGCTAATTATGGTTGTCACTTGAAAGTTATTGCTTTCAGTTTAAAATCAAATTACTCTGAAAGTATTGGGGTTCTAGGTCTCAGACAAGCACCGAAGGTCCATTTAGTATGTAACTTACATTCCCCTTAAATGTTATTGGGGTGTTCAGTTACACCCGGTATATAAAACTGACTTGAAAATGCAGACTCTTCTAATTCAAATATTCCGAGTTAGTTTATTCGAATATAATCCTGGGCTACTGGGCAACTTTCTCTTTGGAGCGTACAATTAATATCCTAACAAACTGTAACTGGTATTGCTGTGTCTATTTTTACTTATCTCGTAGTGGCGCCAAAGATTCTACGACTAATGGTAAGTGTTACAAAAATACACTTAAAAAAAATATTATTTTTGAAGTACAACCCTATTTTAAAATCTTCTGTTAATAAGATAGTTTTTACCAAATCAGCTTGACCGAGATTACAGCTAACTAGGGTTGAGTGAGTATTTGGCTTTTTAAGTGTAATTTTTCTTTTTTTTTTTGTATTTTTGTAACACACAATTTTAAATCTAATGCACCTCGATTTCTTTGGTGTCGTTGCTTCTCAGTATTTTGGGCACATCCTCCTCGCCAAACTTGATGCCGTAAGGGCGTAAATGGTATATCAAGTAGTCTAGTACGTACATGAGCTTGGGGTCGACGTAGTGGAAAGATATCGCGTGGTCCGAGCAGCAGTCCAGACCCTGAAACGAGAGGTTCTGAATGTTATGTTTGTGACGTTGCATTTTTTAAACATTTTAAAGAAAATTCAAAGTCATTTGCTAGTCTCGCTGAAACTTAAAAACCGCTTGACCGATTTAAATATTTATTTTTGTCTTTCGTTCGCCTTATACAAGACTGGGTTGAAAAGATATATAAAAGGGAAAATCCTTAAGAAAAGCTAAAAATAATATAAATAAATAATGGTCATTTTGTACCACTGGTTTGGTTGTTTTGTATGCACTTCTGTCACCTATTAAGGTGGATACGAAGTTCGCTGGGAGAGCTACTTTCCAATAAATAACTCATTATTGTACAAATAACACAACAAATAGAGACAAAAATAAAAAATAATGATATGTACAAGCAGGCTGCCTTATTGCTATAAAGCAATCTCTACCAGGCAACCTTAACACAGGTAAATGGAAAAGGGACAATCAAGGGGAAGGGTGCTGAAATAGGAATAAATAGTGCTTGTGTGACAGGGAAAGGAATTAATTAACAATAAAGCGGCTAAGGAATTGTGGATAGGAAGTGACTACGGACTAGGGATTTGAAAGAATCTCGTACTCTCAGAGTTCCATAGTTGGACGGCTTAAGAAGGAAACGAGTATATCAGATACTGAATCGAGCGAGGCGGGATGTCTACGGATAAAATGTAATTATGTGGCTGACCCCAGCTCAGCCACCAAAAAAAACTGAGGAAAATAGATTGTTTGAGTATGCCGCTATAATGCCCAAAGTTTGCCGCTTGCAGATTTTCGCTATGTGGTTTCGTTTTCAAGATTCCGTGTGGCTCAGGGTAACGTTACCCCAGCTGAGCCGCTCTCTAAGACGTGCAAGCGACAAACTCTGAAACTTAACCAACAAACTCTGGACATTATAGCGGCATACTCAAACAATCCATTTTCCTCAGTTTTTTTTTTGTGGCTCAGCTGAGGTCAGCCGCAACTTACGACTCGAAGAAGTGGACCGAAAAGAAAAATGAGACTAGATAAGGTGGAGACATTGGATGGAACAGACCATTGCAAAGGCGAGTCAAGACGTGTAAGTCGAATTCGGCGCCATTTAAGTTGAGAACGATAGTAAATAACAGACATGGTCAAATTTTCGTAAACTTTAAAAGAAATTAAATGGTCACATTTTGCAGACGCTCCAGCTTGTCGAGAAGTCACTCAGACAGATCCACCCAGGCACAATTAGCATAGTCGAGCAATGAAAGTAAAAGTGATTGCGCTAATGCTGTTTTAGAAAGTTGAGATACATAAACAGCTTAAATTACCTCATCACTGGGGTAGTAAATGTACTTCCAATACCAGAAGCCCTTGTCTTTGTTCGGGAACAGATGGTCCTGGGGCACGAACGGGAAGAAGCGGCCCCTCTTGAGCGAGTCGCGCGAGTCCATCGCTGTAATGCCAATCTTGTCTAGGCAGATACCTGTGACGGATGAGATTATGTACCACTGTGAGACTTTCAAAGCGAAACAAAGTCAAAGAGTTCCCTAGAGCATTCAGCATTGAAGAGACAGTAACTTAGAGAGAGCCAAAGTCTCTCCATGACTCTGATCGGCCCATTAGATTGGTATCAGATGACGAGCAGCTTGTCTTTGCAGAGAGTCAAGTAGATCAAGCTGGTATTTAGGAGCTCCTTCCCATATACACGGTGTAAAAAGATCCATAACGAAGCCTGCGCTTACGCATTCAAACCATAAAATACACTTACATATACAGGATGTATAACTGAACACCCCAATAACATTTAAGGGTATGTATCCATCAGAAGTAGAGATTCTGTAGGAAAAATATTAGGGCTAACAAACCTACTTTTCCCATATAAACTAAATAAATTAGTTTTTGGTATTAAGTGCCGACAGCCCTACGTTAGCGTACGAGGAATACTACGCTCACGTCATACAAACTAAATAAATTATTTTTCGGTATTAAACGCTGACAGCCCTACGTAAGCGTACGAGGAATACTACGCTCACGTCTGTCACGTGTCATTTTGTGTTTAAATTTATTTTGTTTTAAGAGCTGATTATGGTTGTCACTTGAAAGTTTTTGCTTTCAGTTTAAAATCAAATAACTCTGAAAGTATTGGGGTTTCAGGTCTCAGACAAGCGCCGAAGGTTCATTTAGTATATCTAACTTCTATGTCCCTTAAATGTTATTGGGGTGTTCAGTTATACCCGATATATAAAAAAAATTGATGAGAAACTAAATTTATTTTTAGGTGTTAAAAAACAACTGCAAAAGTACTACGTAATGTAGAGCGCTCGCGCGCTACGAATATCGTCTCTGCGTGATTCAACAACTCGTGGCGACAAGACAGCGTCTGTTGTAAATAAAAAAATAACAGTTTTGTATTAACACCCCGAAAAAATAATTGTCACTTTAAACTTAAATATCTCGGAAACTATTAATTTCCCCGGTATGGTCTAGAAGACAAAAATGATATTGACTCTGGGTTCAATACGTGAGTTTCAGCTTCGCGTTCGGTCTTTTTACACCCTGTATATGAGCAGTGCGGCCGAACATGAGCCTTATACAACGCGTTAATTAAATTGCTCAAAATACGAATATAGTTCGTTCAGAATCATAAGTAGAATCAATTTCACTAATAAAAATATGGCTCAGATTTTATCAAAAATTATTTTTTTATCCACGCCGCTTTTTAAATTTACTTAAGTCTGTCGTCTTTTCCTCTTTTCTGCAGTGCGGCGGATGAGAGACAACATGGTACTCGCAGGCGCGCGACTATAGTTTTTAATTTGCAAGATATGCAACAAAGCAGGATCTTCGTAAATAATCGCGAGAATTTAATTTATTAATTTACATAAATAATTTATTAAAAAAGATAAATTTGGGTGTCTGAGGATTTGCGTTATTTAATTAGCACGTTGTAGAGCACAAGATGCAGCAGGCGTAGCACGGGTTGCCAAGACTGGACTCGAGTCACGCATTATCTCACAATTTCAGTGACAATCTCTATGTCTTAAATAGTAGCACGGTGGCGCGTATTAAGTGGGACTGATGACGTGATAAAAATTTCTTGATGGTCGTCAAGGGACACGTGTGACTGAGTTTTATCACAAATTTTTTGCTCTCCGACTGCTGCTACATCTTCTAAAGTATTAAAGCCCTTGCTACAACTACTGCAGCCGGAGCACAGGCACGCTAAGAAATTTGTGATAAAACTCAGTCACACGTGTTACTTGACGAGCGTCAAGAAAATTTATCACGCCAGTCCCACTAATACGCGCCACCGTGCTACTATTTAAGACATAGAGATTATGTCACTGAAATTGTGAGATATCTATCTATCTGGAGTTCGAGGGGATACTAGGGGCGACGGAGGGGCGTCCCCCAGCGGGCCACTGCGACCTGTACAGATCTATTGTGGCCGACCCCTCTATTTTAAAGGTCTCCAAATAGGCCCGCGGCGTTGAAAAAGCCAATAACCTTCTTTGGAGACAGAGCCTTCGCATCATGTGGTGGCAGACTAGGTCCACCCAGAGCTCGGCTCCTTGTGTGGATGAGAGCATGACATTCACAAAGAATGTGAAATGGTGTCTCTTCATCCTCACCACAAAATCTGCACGTGGGAACATTAGTCAGGCCCATTCTATGCAGATGTTTGTTGAGTTTGCAGTGACCAGTTAGGGCTCTAGTGAGCGCCCTTAATTGGCCCCTGCTTAGTTGGAGGTTTTGTATTGCAACTCCGGGTGAAAATTCCCTAATGAGCAATTTCGAGTGCAGTAGTCCAGGGGAATGGGCCCACTGGAGTCGGGCTTGTGTTTGTACCCAATCTCTGAGGACTCTCTTTTTAATCCCCCTCGAAATACCACAAGCTGGTTCTGGTCCTATGAGAGCGCTCTCGGAACCAGCCCTCGCCAGTTCGTCGGCAATTTCATTGCCTCGGATATTGGAGTGACCTGGAACCCAGCCAATCATTACCGAGTTCCTGGTCCCCAATTCATTCAAGGCTTTCTTGCACTCTAAGGTGATTTTGGACTTGAATTCTACAGCATCAAGCGCTTTTAGAGCAGCTTGGCTGTCTGACAGGATGAGGATGTTCTTACCCTCATTCGACATGTTTGCGTGAACGCAGTCGATAATGGCATACAATTGTGAGATAATGCGTGATTCGAGTCCAGTCTTGGCAGCCCGTGCTACGCCTGCTGATAGTTTGTGACGTGGCTATTATGCCGGATCCACACTCTTGCCAAACCTCAACAAACCCTCACAAATACAAACGTGAGGATAGTGTGAGATATGGTTTGTGTTAGCTTGCAATCGCTTCCAGCCGAAGCGATGGAGTGTCGGTTTCTTGGCACAAATCAAAGGACAATTGCCACAAGCGCTTGCGACGGGTCTATAATGTTAGTTATTCCGCTCGAGTCGCGAGGGGACGCTGGATTGCGACATGACTTGGGCGGCCGCGGTGTGTGCGGTAAAAGACGAGTAGTTTGACCCAGTATCTGTAATTATTTATTGTGTGTCTTGGAGGTCTATCTAGAACCCCTTGTTTAGTGGAGATTCACTAGTAAGAGTTGTACCTACTCCCAAGAACAGTCCAGCCACGTCCAACTCGTGGATCGTCAGTGGCTCGTCTTGTGGTGATCAGGGGCCCCTGTTTTGTACGCCACGGTGCCTAAGAAGAGAAGAAGAAGCTGGACTGTGAGTACGTAGGTCTTACTTAATAAACATGTTAGGTATTGTTAAGCAACTCCCACGTGCCTCCTAACACAGCCGCGAAACGCGGTCGTAAGTACTCCCCGTGGTGGTAGCTAGTAGGTTTAAGCAAAGTGTTTCTGCTTAACACCATCACGGCCGAGTACTGAACACTATCGGCCTTACCTCAAAAAGTTTTTAAACACTGTCTTAAGTTAAACACTGTTTAAACATGATGCTGTCTCTATCTATCCTTTTAAAACAAATGAAACAGCATCATGTTTAAACAGTGTTTAACTTTAGACAGTGTTTAATTTTTTTTGTGGTAACGCCGTATATGTTTGTGTGCACTGGTGATGATTAGAGGGCATATAGTTTTATAAAATGGGATCACTAAAATTTGCCAAACGCTTGCGTTAGTTTGGAGTTTTTGTCAAGCGCCAAACGTGTGGACTCGGCATTATACGTTTGTGACTGCAGTGTGTTCTAGAGAGGCAAGCAAGGACATCGAACTTGTGTTCCCTTTAATCTATATTGGCTAAGTAAGAAAAGTTTTCAGTTTGTTTACGTTATACCCAGCCAAAGGTGACTCCACCCTTCGGCTATTTTATAAATCTATAATATGCCCTCTAATCATCACCAGTGCACACAAACATATAGACCCGTCGCAAGAGCTTGTGGCAATTTTCCTTTGATTTGTGCCAAGAAACCCACACCCCATCGTTTCCGCTGGAAGCTATTGCAATCAAAACCACATCACACACTATCCACATGTTTGTATTTGTGAGGGTTTGTTGAGGTTTGGCAAGAGTTTGGATCCGGCATAATGGGATCTGTGAAATTTGCCACACGCTTGCCTTATATAGTTTTTGAAGTTTGTGGTTAGTGTCAAACTTGTGGACTCGGCGTTACATATTTATAATCTCACCCATTTCCGCATCTTCCGCGCCCTCGTCTGCTGCCTTACAGAGGTGGGGGGAGGGGAGCGCCTTGTTCACAAACTGTTCCAGTGCCTCGCGACTCAGCACGTACCCCGCGCCGCCGCTCATATAGCCCTGCAGAAAGATTGTTCACTAAAGTCGTACTTTTTATACTTTTAACGGTTACCTACTCCTTGTTTAATTCAAATAGAGTTACTAAAACATTCACCGTAATCTCTGAAGCTTTGTTTTCAAATTCATCGCTTAAAATGTGTTCACTATAGGTTACACATAATTAAACAATCGGACTTTTAAACTATGACGACAAACATGCATTCCATTACCGTGTGGCATTTGGTGGCTGTATGTGAACGTTATTATAGTTTTTGGCTTGCACCAATCGATGGACGATGAACAAATCGAAATCAAAGAATTAATTTTCTGTGCAAACCGCACTTTTCAAGTGACAGTTGACGGATCGAGGTCATTGGCTTTCCTATGCACCTTTGGAACGCGTAACTTTAAGGTCATTTAATACGTCACTTTTTATGACATAGTAGTACTTGGTGCAAGCAGCCGTAAATCATCAGCTATCTACATACTGTAAAGTTCGTGCAATCGTGTTGTTCGAAAGAACCACAAACATTTCTCCATTCTCATGGTTTAACTTTAGTCCCAAAAATTTAAGCCTCAAATTTATTTCAAGACCCGAAAAATGTAAGACTATTGAGGCTCTTTCATTTCAATCGTAAGGATAATATTTTTTAATATTATTTTATCGCAAATACTAGTTTCCATTTTTCCGATAAATCGTCGCGAATACAGTTTGTTATGCTACAGTCATATTAATGTTTTCGCAACATGACGTTACGTTTGTATGAAAGGAAACACAAAAGTTTCATACATATTAAAAATTCTCCATAAAAATGAGCGAGTGGCTAAATTGACAGATTTAAGCTCAGTTGTTCAGTCTGGTTATTTTACTGAAAGAAGTTGTTCCAGTATGTATGGAGTCTGGCCCATAAAGCTGCCCCCCTAGACAAATGGCACGCGCTAACTTTTCCGCAGTCGTTGCGCAGAAAAAATGTATGGAGATGACATTAGCTGCGGAAAAATAGCGTGAGGTGGTCGCAAGCTAATGTAATTTCCATACATTTTGTTATTTTGTTATTCCATACATTTTTTTAAACACAGCGCAGAGGTCGAGTGATCGCCTACTGTGCAACGGTTCGCGGGTTCGATTCCCGCACGGGACAGATATTTTGTATGGCCTACAGAAATTTGTTCCGGTCTGGGCGTATGTGCATGTGATATTCTATGTTTGTAACTGCACCCACGAAACAGGAGAAAATCCTAGTGTGGGGCGTTTTTAAAAAAAATACATTTCGTGTTCAGTTATTAAAAAATTTGGCAAAAATATAAGAAACGGATTCTAAGTGTTAAATTCATCTATTCTATTCTAACTATCAGCTCTGTTTATTGGCTCATGTTGTTTATAAATTGCAAATTATTGCCACACAAGAAACTACCATCATGGCGGAAGATGTCACTTACTTATTGACAATGACGTATTTGACGTTAAAAATACATCAACGAAATTGTCCGCGAGTTACTATTTAGTACAGTTGAGTTTATGGTGGTCGAAGAGTTCGATTTATTTTGAATGGATCCCACTACCGTCGCTCTGGATATTACTTCATCTCTAACTGAGAACTTAAAGTAACACAGTTCTTGTAACGTGTCGTGTATGTAGGTATTTTATTTGAGAGACACTTCTTTATTGACTACTCAATAGTTACTTTGTTTGCGTTAAAAACTACCAACCTCAACAATCATTTTACTGTTTTGCCTGTCACTTTAAACGAATCCACTAAGCCTGCAACGATTTTTTCTATTATGAATAGTAACTTTGCTCCATAATATCCACCATTTGTTTTACACACTACTTCCGAGAAAGAAGTTCTTAAGTCCATTCCGAGGCTGCCGGCTGCGGTTCAAGCTGCGCTTAAGGCGCTACATCGAAAATGAATCAAACAATGGGAGGCGTGGTCTGTACGTAAACGCGGGGCGCCCCCCGTGCTCAAGTAGCTAGTCTTTATATCTATGGCATCAAAGTCGTGAATGCACTGCGCCCGTAAGCAATCAGGTCGTTTAGAAATTATCGACGTAAGCGACAAAATACAAATTATTTAATAGAAAAATAACTATAATGATTAGAAAAAAATGCTTTTACAAGATTCTAAATAATGATGATATCTACTTATTTATGGAACTTTTTAATGAATACCTAATACCGTTTACTAGTAATCCTGAATTTTCTTATTTTTAAGAGGTAATTTAAAATATAAAATGTATCGAGGCAAAATCTTTAAATCGCGTTTCCGGTTTTTGGCGTTTCTAGCTAAAGATGTAAAGAAACACATATTTAAGTTTCAGATCTGTAAGATCTCTCAGTAAGCTATGACATTACATTAAAAATAAACAATTTTTTCGACATATTAAGGGAGTTCTATTTAGCCAGGTCCTAACGTTAATCGTTAGAATTATAGATATTTATGTTGCTGGTTTATATATTTTTTTTATGTTTATTTATTATCTTTCTGACTATTATTATATTATTAATATACTATTTTTATTTTTATATATATCTTTGTTCTTCTGTTATACACGCATACCATTTTTATAATAAAATTTCTCCTCTCGCGGGTCTGCTGGAAGAAATTTCATTTTTGAAATAAGCAGTACCTTTGTACATATTTTCTTCTGTGTTGTTTATATATATGTTAATTTCTGCGTGCATGAATTGTTAAATAAATAAATAAAAGTGCAATTCGGACTGCTTCGGCATATTTTTTTTTGTCACACGCCATTTATTTTTCGTTGCCATAATCAAAATCGACGGAAAAAATTCAATTGTATTCTTTATTAGAGCCGAAAATCTATGCATATTTATATATTTTTTTTTTTTTATGTAAGGCCCGGCAAATGACCTCCTCCCGCCTGATGTTAAGCGGTGAAAGAGGCCCAAATGAGTTGACAGATAGAGTAGGGACGACATCCACTATCCTACCTGCCCGCCCCTTGCCGGCCTAAAAGATGCTTTTTCACACCTCTTTTGAAGGAACCCATGTTGTAGGATGGAGGAAACACGTGCGCAGGTAGAGAATTCCAAGTATGGGATGAACGACAGAAGAAGGAATCTTGGAATTTCTTGGTACGGTGTGAAAAGGAGGACACAGTGTACGGATGACTCCGAAGGCCCTTACGCGTGTTTCTGTTAAGGAATGGAGAGGGAGGGATAAGGTTAAAGAGCTCCTCAGAGCATTCCCCATGGAACATTCGGTAAAAGGCGCTAAGAGAGGCGATGTCACGACGAAGTTGTAGAGGCTCGAGGGTGTTAGTTGCCTCTACATCGCCAATTATTCGAATAGCGCGACGCTGCAAACTGTCCAGAGCATCGAGGAGGTACTGAGCGGAGCCGTCCCAAAGGTGCGAGCAATATTCCACGCAAGACCTAACCTGAGTTTTATACAACAGGCATAGTTGGTCCGGCGCAAAATACCTACGCACCTTGTTTAGGACACCGAGTTTCCGGTTTTATTTGTAGGTGGACTAATCAGTTATTTTTTCTCGATTCTTTGGACGATGTTCAATGAAAGTTCACATAACAAAAAGGCGACATTTAATTATTGTGTTAGGTACATACACACCATACTTTGTTTGTCATTTAACATATTAAACAATCGTAAAAGGAAAATTTAATCTGTTCCTTCTGTAATTCCGGTGGCCGAGTATTTTGATGACGCGGATACGATTACCGTCCAAAACGACCTTTTTATTGATTATAATTCATTTTCAAAAAGCCAGTTGTTAAAAGAAAACTAATAACTAGTTGCAGATAAACTGCGAAGCTTTCCAGAAACGGCTATGAAACTAATGGCCAATTTCACGTACGTAACCTTAGCTTGGGAAACTCCTAAGACGTATGCTATCACTTTTTGTCTTTAATGAAAAGTGTGTGACAGCATGCCACATTTATTTATTATTATAAAAGACACAAACAGAATACAATCGTAACAAAAAAAGAAAATCAATTTCTAAAGGCTTAAAACTAGACCGTATTCCAAAAACTTGTGTCCTAATCAAGTTAATTAGTTTTAATTTAAAAGGTAGTTATGTAACTTATATTTATTATAGGTACTATGGATGCATAAGATTTTATACAAAACAAAACACATGAAACTCCTTACGCAATACCTCAACAATATGTGTGGTGTCAGCTAGCACAAAAGATATCCCTTATGCAATTCTTTAAAAAGTTCGGTTTAGAGATCACAATAACGAATCGAGTAACGACTTAAGAGTATCCTAAGCCAAGGCAACGTTAGTGAAATAGGCCAAAAGCAGCCAAAGGGCCGCGCTAACCGGACGCAGGCAGTAAGTTTACAATATAATAAAGATTCATCAGCCGCCTCACCTGTTTCGTGAATGGCTTAAACCGGCAACCGAAGTATATGGGGTCCATGGGATTGTGGTCGGCCAGCATATACCGCAGGTTTTCCACCACCACATACCTGAAAACAAACGACCGTTCAACCGGTATTGTTGACTGAGAAACGGTTTTATGGCCCGTGCGTGGTCTACGTGCTGTCAAATTAAAATGTTACACATTTCAATTTAAATCTTATTCCCATTATCGAAGTGCTCATACTTCGCCCGCTACTATTGATCATGCTACAGACAGACTGGTCTCAGTAGCATTTTCCTACTACGCTGTTCTAGTGGAGTAATACGCGAACATAGGTTATAGGGGAGCGTCAGTGGGTGGCGCTGTAGACTCGGCATTGGCCTTCTAATCAGGAGGTCCAGGGTTGGATCCTGCCATGTAAAAAACAGCGTCGGTGGCGCTGTGGACTCGGCACTTGCCTTCCAATCGGGGGGTCGGGGTTCGAGACCCGTCATGTACCAATGTGTTTTTCGTTTCGAATTTCATATGTACATTTGTCTGACGCTCCTACGGTGAAGGAACACATCGTGAGGCAACCTGCATACATCTGCGAAGAAATTCAATGATGTATGTGAAGTCGACCAATCCGCACTGGGCCAGCGTGGTTGACTAAGGCCTAATCACCCTAACATAGGGTAGGCTCAAACCCCTCGGTGGGGATGTATATGAGCTGTGATGATGATGATGATGATGTAAAAAACGAAAAACCAATCCGTCTTATTACAAAACATGGTCTAAACTTAGTCCTGGTTTGAACCAGGACTTAGTTGACGCTGTCTCTATCTATGAGTTTGAACACAGGTCAAAGCGCACTAGGCTAAAACCAAGAATAACTTTAGAACAGGTTTAGTCCAGGTTTTGTAATAAGACCGAATGTGCCTAAACACCCTACTAACTTAGGGTAGGCTCGAGCCCCTCGGTGGTGACGTATATGAGCTAGTTAGTTTGACTGGGCTCTTTCCCACTTAGCCTCTTGATTGGGCCATTGTGCGTCCTGACCTTACGTCAGCCTCCATCTTACCCCATCCATCCCAGGTCCTCCCAGAATGCCAGCAGCCTCTGTGGAATAGTACATGCTTTCGGCATGGATGCCGGGGAGAGGAGAAGTTTCGCTCGTTGATCGGCTACACTTGCGCATTCCATAAGGACGTGCTGTGGCGATTCCTCCGCCTCCATGCATCCTCTGCATAGAGGGCTGTCTGTCACCCCTATTGTGAATAGGTGTTTGTTTAGGAGACAGTGTCCGGTTATAGTAGCTATAACTTTTCGGATTGTGTCTCAAGGAGAGACAAAAGCCGACGTATATGAGCTGTGAGTTTAATAAGTTTTCTATAATATAATATTGCACTTAGGATTTCTTTTTTCTAATTAGCGTGTTACTACTGAGGGTGCCTACTGCCTATGGCAATGAACTACGCGTTTATCTACATCCTTCCTGCAAGATAAGTTCTATATTTATATTGATCGTTTGCGTGGAATGTGCCGGACAACGCTAACAAAAATGCTTCGTTGAACGTTTCAGCATCGAGTGGATCGAGAAGAGTATCTATAGCCACATTATGAGACAACACGCATATCACAAGATAGGAGAATTGTTAATAATTTATAAAGGGTTAATTGGAAAACACCCGCAACCTTTGCGAGATTAGATAGCTAACATCGTTAACTACAACGTTTGTTTTATTAGTTTTAAGATAACTCAATAAATTGAACGAAAATCAATTTTTAAGTTTTTATTGCACTGTCGTGACATTAATAAGTCTATGTTTCATTTATAAACGATGACGGAAGACGAGACGCTACCACGGTAATAATATATACAGTAGAATGACTTCATAGAAACAGTCGAAACACCCGCTATGCCTACGCGCCTCAATACTGGATAGCAGCTGGATCGCATCTAAAAGGGCAATCACGAATGCAGTTCGTCGCAGGTTACATGCAATGCACGAGCCAAGAGCTTTATAATATTAGTAAGTACTAATATTATAATATTAGTAAGTACTAACATAGACGAAGAATAATATAGACTGCCAATGTCATACAACTATAAGAAAGGTCCTATTCCCGCCTTATATCTAGATGGCGCTGACCTATAAGGTTGCTAACTTAAATTTTGTTGATAATTTATACTGAATCATGCCTGAAAATCAATAAAAAGTTGTTTTAATAATAGTAAATTACAAATAATTCTACAATATTCCGCCAGAACAATTTTAATCTTTATCGAAAAGTTTAATCCTATTACACGGTTTCTACGGTTTCGCGCTAGATGGCGAATACAATTAAGCACGGTGCGGTCAGTGCGGTGCTTAGATTGTTATAATACTTTTATCTACACTCATGTTCTAATTCTAATATTAAGAACTCAACACTAATATTTTAAATATTAGTGTTTAAAATATTAGCCTTTTACAAATTACATTATAATACAGGTTCGCTATACAAAACCAGTACTTTAATGTAACTCGAATTCCAATAAAATACAGTTCGATTGACGAAGCCCGACCAAGGAGGTTTTGTCACAATTTTCTTTTGTGCCAGTACATTGTCTATGGCGGCGCGTGCAACAGCGCATGCGCGGTAGAATGTTGGTGTTGGCGCTATTTCTCTGAATTTTTCATTCATTATTTTGCTGTTATTGGTTAAAATAATAAATAATATAAATGTATGTAGTTTTAGATTTCTGTATTAGTTTCACAATTGCACTGTTCAAAATGCAAATAATTATTAGAATAAATGAGTTTGATTTTGTTTTAATTTTGTGTCTTTTATTTAATTTAGGTAACCACTGATTGCATGAGTGTAGATAAAGTAGTGTATGAAATTGCACATAATTAGGTCTTAAAACACTCGTGTGGTACTATTAAAATTCTCGGCAAGCCTCGAATTTTAAACACACACTAGTGTTTTAAGACCCCCTATTATGTGACTATTTCATAAACTACTATTCTACTAGATGGCGCTTAATTTAATGGATAATGTTACATTCAATAATTTTTCTTTTTAAATTCTTTCTGTGTATATTATAGGAATTGTAAATGATATCTCATGTACACAAATATTAAAAGAAGTAACAAAAAGTGTATTTTAAGCTGTAAAAAAAAGAAAAAATACACGTGGAGAAATTAACTTCGTTATACCCGATGCTCCGATACATTTTAATTCTATCTTGATTCTATGCACGGTAGGTAGGTACCTAAACTTTTAGGTGCTGAGTTGCAAGGCTTCTAGTCTTTTTTTGGAATGCGTTCGGATTTATGTGCCGATCGGTTATTTTTAGAAGCGACCTACTTTTATTATTTTTGTCTAAATGATAAGTTGATGATATCTTTAAAAGACTTCATTTTTGTTGTTAATGATATTATGAGTTAAAACATTATTTCTTATATTTTTTATTAAATGAGGCACATCAAAAATTGAAACAATTTTGCGTTCTTCACTATAGAAAAATATTTTACAAAAAATAAAAACGGACTTCAAAAACACTGAAAAGTCTACAAATAGGTACAGACAACATCACACTTCTATATTGAAGTCGGTATCAAACGATGATCCAGAAAGTCTTAAAATTTGTCACCGACTTCAATATAGAAATGTGATGTTGTCTGTAACTATTCTTATATTATTTTAAACTCTTCAGTGTTTGTGAAGTCGGTTTTTATTTTTTGTAAAATATTTTTTATTTTTAACTTTTTAGTGAATGAAATTTTTTTAGTGAAAAGAACCCTAAAATAATATAAAGGAAATTTGGGATTTCCCTCGATTTTCATGAGATCCCATCATCAGATCCTGACTTTAGTGATCTTGGGGCCACCCCAGGAGTATACCTACTCTATCGAATACAAAAGGAATTTTGAAAATCGGTCAAAACACGTTGGACACACCTAAAACTTTAAGGGTTTCCCTCGATCTTTATGGAATTCAATCATCAGATCCTAACCATGGGACCACCCTTGGAGTATCCTCTATCGAACACAAAAATAATCATCAAAATCGGTTCATAAACGACGAAGTTATTCGCGAACAAACATAACAAAAGCATATATACGGTCGAATTGAGAAACCTCCTCCTTTTTAGGGTTCCGTAGTAAACAAGGAACCCTTATAGATTCGTCATGTCTGTCTGTCTGTCCGCGCTTTTACTCAGAATCTATTAGTACTAGAAAGCTGTAATTTTGTATGGGTAATGTATATTAATCATGCCAAAAAAGTGGTAGCAAGAAATATTGAAGAAAAAATTTTTCTTAGAGGTAAGTGTCCCCCCCCTCTAACTGCTAAACGGTTATACACTGTTATTTTTTTATCACCCTGGAAAATTTTAGGGACGCTTCAGGACACATCCATTATTATATAAAAAATAAAAAAAATGAAATAAAAATTTAAAAAAATAGAAAAAAAATAGATAAATCTCTAAAATGCTGCTCTTAACTAGTGCAGCATTCTTTGAATTTTTTTAGGAAATTAATATAAAATTAAGTATGGGAGTTATTTTTTTATTCATAGGTAATTTAAATCATTCTAATACCATGTCGTGAATCGTCCCTTAAATTTTCCAGGGTGATAAAAAATAACCGTTTATATGGACACGTGAAAAAAATTACAACAGTAGTATATGTATACAAGATTATTTTTTAGTTATGACAAAAATGTGTGCTTGTTCAGACAAGCAAACTGAACAACTTTCACTATGGGACCAACTTCGAAATCGCAAAAAAATCTGCTGTTTCATACATTTAGGTTCAGTGAATGTTAAACATTTGTATGAAACAGCTGATTTTTTTTTTTGCGATTTTTAAGTTGGTCCCATAGTGAAAGTGTTTCAGTTTGCTTGTCTGAACAAGCACACCAAATTTTTGTCATAACTAAAAAATCAACTTGTATAACGAAGTTTAAAGGAAAACTATCAGAGTTGAGTATTAAGTACAAACTAAAAAGTTATAGACGAAAAATTAGTACTGAATATAAATTTACGAACCAGGTGAAGTTAAGTAAATATAAAATCATTGGAGCTTTAATCATAATAATAATTACTAATTTAATAGCAACGTGTTGTGAGGTGTGATGTGAGTGTGAACTCAAAGTTGGCATTTGCAACTATGGAACCCTACACTGCGCGTGGCCCGATACGGTTTTTTTAGAAGTCGGTTAAAAAGGGTTTATTTTTTGCCACTCCTAAATTTTTTAGTAGCTCAAAAATAAAGAAAAGAGTTTTTGTGTTTTGCAACGCGAACTTGCTTTATTTTACAACTGTTCTGCGCAAAGCTTTACTTACTATTTGCAAACTTTAACTTCTACATAAAAACGAAAGCCACTAATCACAGAACAATCTTCTGTCAATACCAGGTAAAATTTAACGCTTTCTGGGGTCCACGAGAAATTCACTCCTGTCAGGCGAAAATTACTCCACTTTGCTTCTCGAACGTTATCAATTACCTTGTTCTCGAATGAGAGGGAATGTCTGGCAGAAAGTGTCAAAAATGTGTATATAGCGCCATCTATCGTGCTCTTGTATAACTACATAAATCTATGTAATCACTGCTGTGCACCCTAGGAGCGTGTGTGCTTTGTTGCTTTTAGAAAATATCGACAAATTTTGGATTTGATACAGCTCGCTCCATCTATTGCTCGTGGTTATAACTAATTTTAGAAATGTTAGACATTGACAATCCTTTCTTTATATCATCCTTGGTACTAATATTATAATATTAGTAAGGATATAAGTTTGACGTTTCACAAAAATGGGTTTTCTTGGTTCTTCACGCGATCTTTCGCCTATTTGGTTAGTAAGTGAGTGAAATAAATAAAATATATTTGCTTGTTTATTATTAATGTATTATATCGAAGGCATTTTAGGCAACCTACATGTTAGTTTCGTTAACATTTTTATTGCATAAAAACCTATTTAATTAATTTCTTTAGATCGACAAAGTAATTCTATATGCATTCTGAAACTCAACTACATCCCATTTGCTAATACTAATTAGCAAATGGGATGTCTCCACACGCCCAGTTAGGTTGACTGGAAGAAATCTCTTTTAGAGATAAGTCCACCTTTGTACATGTTTCTCTTGTGTATTTGTTTTTTTTATTGATTTATGTGCAATAAAGAGTTTATATAATTTAATTACAAATCTAGGCAGAAACTGTAAGCGCGCGGCTCTATCGCGGGCCAGCGCACCAAGCGATGCCGAGCGGCCGTAGGTATAACATTTCGAAGAGGGGCCGAGTTCACATACTGGGGCGCGTTCCAAGCCTACAACTTTTTACTCTAAGGCCGTTCCGTACCTTTCGGCATGACGTTTGGCTGTCACAATTACCCCGTTCCGAGCCTCCGAGAGTCGCAACTTTTTGGCGATCAATTTTGATGGTTACAAAACACTCTGACGTTTAAAACGTCACTTTAGTGGATAGATAGGTTAGTTAAGTTAAAGTTATGTCATCATCATCATGTCAAATCTTAAAAAAAGCACACTAGTTTACTTTAATTTTCAATTTACTTTAGTTAATATTAATAAAAACCTTATTTATCTAAAAGCTTAATTTATTAAGTATTCATTATTGTGTGTGACTTGTATGACTTGCGAAATGGAAGACTTCCAATTAGTTTTAAGTAGTGACGGAACTCCTCATTATGATTTAGATGGTGTTGTTTTGATCCAAAGGGTTGCTGGTAAACAAAAAAGCTTTTTTATATTTTCTAATTATTCCTAATTTTACTTTTAACATTACGTGAAAAATATACAGGGTGTCCCAAAAAATAGTGTCAAGCGAAAGTCCAGAGTTAGAGCACCTCTTGGAGTACCCGAATCACCCCCATGTATGTTCCGCGATTATTCGTAGTTTTAGAGTAATAATTTTTTTTCTGACTTTTTGAAAATTTCGATCTAAAGAACTTAAAAATTTTTAATAAAAAAAAGTTGAACATATTTTAATGTTTTTCTTTATGCCACTGAATTATCTTTAGTGCTTCTTTTATGTCTAAAATAATCAGCTTCGTAACTTTAGTGGAAATTTAGAAAACAGTAGTGTAAAGTCAAAATTTGAATGTTAGTGAATAATTACATAAAAATTCATCTTTAAATTAAAAATCTAAACAGGCGAATTCATGGTTTCTAAGTATGTGTAAAAATTCCCTAGACTCTCTGCTTTCATAATAATTTTTAAAAAAAAGTACTTAATAGGGCTACTTTGGCTTAAATCGGCCATCAAAGACAGCAAGGTGAAAATTTCATAACACTCGACTTCTGAATAATTTTTTTTTAATTCCAATTATTTATTAATAAACCAAAAATGATTGTAGAAAAGCTAAAAATTTATTATTTGAAGGTCAAAAATAACTGTTCCTGCTGCCATCTTTAATAACCTTTGAAGGTTTATTATAACTTAATTAATGAAACAAAACATTATTTTCAAAGTATTTATTATTCGATCGCTTAAAGAAAGTTTTCAAAATGACGACCTTCGTGCTCAATACATATTCTACATCGTCTAAAAAGTTTTCTTTTAAATTTATAAATGCTATTCTGTTGTTTTTTATTGTTTCTTCCGCTTGTCTTAATTTTGTTCTTAACACTGTGACGTTTGTAATGTCCTTGGCGTATACTAATTCCTTGTAGTATCCCCAGACGAAAAAATCTATGGGGTTCAAGTCGGGGGACCGTGGCGGCCACGCAATGGGCCCTCCACGACCGATCCATCTGCCTGGAAATGTTTCAGACAAATGTTGTCTAACATTTCTAGCAAAATGGCATGGAGCGCCGTCGTTTTGAAAAATCATATTTCTCCGCGTTAATAGGTCTACATCTTCTAATAAGACGCCGAGATCACGTCGTAGAAATTGCAAGTAGGCCTCGCTGTTCAGTCGGTCCGGTAGTTCGAAGGGACCAATCAGCTGTCCGTTTAGGATGCTTGACCACAAATTGATACTAAATTGTTCTTGGAAATTAGATTCCCTTGTGAGGTGTGGATTTTCAATACTCCACGAATGGTAGTTATGCGCATTAAACACCCCACATCGCTTAAAATGTGATTCATCAGTCCATAGAATATTTTTAAAGAAATTTTCGTTTTCAGCTTGTCTCCGTAACATTTCCTGACAAAATGCCACCCTTCTCGGGTAGTCTGCGGGCTTGAGCTGCTGATCTTTCTGGATGTGATATGGGTGAAAACGCTCTTGATGAAGTATTCGATGTGCTTGTGATTTCGGAATTCCGATTCGACGTTCTATTGTTCTTACACTAACTGATGGATCTCTCACCACTTCTTCGACCACTGATTGGACAGTATCTGGGTCACTCATTTCAGATGGGCGCCCCGATCTTCTACCTGGTAGGCGTCCTTCCATGTAAGAGTTATGTACTCTTAAAATCATGCGATGATCAGGCCAAGTTTCAGGCTGAGGTCCAACTCCATTTTGTACTTGCTGCCGGAACAACCTGGCTGCTTCAGAAGCATTTCCTCTTGCATATCCATAAAAGTAATGCATAAGAGCATATTCTTGCGATGAAAAAGACATCACAAAATGAAGAGCTTGAAAAGTCCTTTAAGAATGCCAAATTTGTCAAAATCCCGTATTCACACAAAACCAAATCGTAATCGCACTCAAGGTCCGTAAAGAAAGCAAAGTTCGTCAAATAATCACAAATGAGCGTATCGTACGTAAGGCGCAAACAAAAGCAGGCAAACGACTGGCGCCAGAACACAATAGGCGCTCGGACTACACCCCCCGCCTCATCCCCTTGCCACAAAGAATAGCATTCCTCAGTTACAGTTATCCATTTCGCCAATGAGAGTGAGAGAGATAGCAATAATGCGGTCTCTTTCATATCCTCTCACTCGGGCAATTTTTTAGCAGGTAAGTACTGCGTTACATCCAACACTACAACCGATGTGATCCGCGAGAAAAATATTTAAATATGGGTTTCATGTAGTTAATTTTTGCTAAATTGTAATTAATCTGAACCTTAGAAATTATAAAAAGACCAGATATTTTTTTTTATCATCTGATAGGAATTTGGTAAATTTTATGAAATTTTCACCTCGCTGTCTTTGATGGCCGATTTAAGCCAAAGTAGCCCTATTAAGTACTTCTTTTTTTAAATGATTATGAAAGCAGAGAGTCTAGAGAAGTTTTTACACATACTTAGAAACCATGAATTCGCCTGTTTAGATTTTTAATTTAAAGATGAATTTTTAAGTAATTATTCACTAACATTCAAATTTTGACTTTTCATTACTGTTTTCTATATTTCCACTAAAGTTACGAAGCTGATTATTTTAGACATAAAAGAAGCACTAAAGATGATTCAGTGGCAAAAAGAAAACATTAAAATATGTTCTACTTTTTTTTATTTAAAATTTTTAAGTTCTTTGGATCAAAATTTTTAAAAAGTCAGAAAAAAAAATATTACTCGAAAACTACGAATAATCGCGGAACATACATGGGGGTGATTCGGGTACTGCAAGAGATGCTCTAACTCTGGACTTACGCTTGACACTATTTTTTGGGACACCCTGTATTTACAATTTATAAATACAATTGTATGTAATGTCAAAATTTGAGTTTATAAAAACAACTTGAGTCGTTCCACACCTTAGAGCAAGACAAAAAACAACTCGGAGTGTTTGGAGTGTAGGCTCGGAACGCGCCCCTGTATATACTATTACCGTGACGCTACGCTGGCGCGCTGTGCGCGTACGGTTACAAGCTTTTTAGAGGTATATTAAATGTTTATTTTTGTATGAAAGTAAAAATGTAACGAATTGTCAAAAGTCGTAGAACAAACGTTGTTGTTTATGATGTTAGCTACCTAATCCTGCGAGGTTGCAGGTGTTTTACAAATAACTCTGTATATAAAAAATAATAAAGATGAATCACTTTTTGTAAGTTGCCAAATACTCTAGAATGGCTGTAACGATTCTTGCGAAAACTTCTGTATGTACCTATGTGAATAAGCCCTGTGAAGTGTGAACCCTTTTAGAAGCATGTTCAGAAGCAATATACGATGTGTTTGTGTATATAATTTTTAAAACACTTCAATAACATAATTTAAAAAAAATACATATTAATTATTATTATAATCATTGATATTTTCAAAATAACACGGATTGCTAAGTTATGTTTTTCCTCTTTGTGCGCCGACAGAGCCCCTCATCTGTGCCGGTAATTGATTAATTGTAAATACTGATGTTAGACATATTTTTTCTAAATGTACTAATTTTAAAAACAATATAATAGTGGACATTATTTGATCGATAATAGCTTTTTTTTTAATTTTATCCTCTTTTTTGGTATACCTGTTAGTAAACATATATACGCTCCATTAAAGATTTACAGGGTTTTTGTTACACTCTGTACATTAAGAGCCTTTTGAACGCTACAATAAACCCATTGCCTGACAAGCCTCTTATAATTTCTATAATAAAAGATCCAATTAAATACATAATTTGTTAGCATACAGCCATAACAGTGAGCACGCACGAGTTTCAATTCATGCAGTATTCACAGTTCCCCGTATTTACAAAGATTGCAATGTGCATGCGTATCTAATACAACACACGTCGAGCACCTGCGATATGATAAAGGAATGAAGTCACCGTGAAATTGCATTACAAGCGCGGCCGTGGAAAGCGCAAGGATGTCATTGACCACTCAAATGTAAATGCAATACGTTCCATGATGCAATGTGCAATAAATAAACTGCTATCTCTATGCACAGTTATAACAAATATTTCCATATATGTCTACTACTAGGCCTCTTGTCACTACGCGTATAGGGACAAGATAAGTACCTACCATTCCGCGCACACTGGGAGTGCAAAAGCAGCGGGACTGCCGCGCTCTTGAGTTTGATGCATACTCACAGTGTATAGCAACGTTTCGCGCGCTTTTTGAGCGCTCAAAAATTATTTTTAATTATTTACTATCAGCAACAACTGCTATCGCTCGAACTCCTTGAAATTACTGATCATTGCGGCGTCAATACATGACTCTGTGTCGTCTGACTGATAAAAAATAGCCATCAATGCACTTTCGACTGTCAAAATCGAAAGCGATCGCGAAAGATTTCTGTTGCACAAATAAGTGGTCGAATTTACTAATAACAAACGTAAACGTAAAGGTGTTTTTCTGTTAAGCTGCTCAAAGTTTAGTTATTTAGGGTACGTTCGAGAACGAGTAATTCTTACTCAGGGTTGAGTGAATTTTACCCGATAGCGTTCGGGAACCACCCGAGTAAAATTGAGAGTAACCGATCGCGTTCGAGAACCACCCGAGTAAAATTGAGAGTAACCGATCTATTACTCTGCTCGTATTTCTGAACGCTTTCGTGAAAGTAAACGCAGTGTAATTTTCGCCTGACCGGAGTGAATTTCTCGCGGCCCCCAGTCAGCGTTAAATTTTCCCTGACATTGACAGTTGATGGTTCTGTAATCTGTGGCTAGCTGATTTCGTTTTTAAGTCGAAGTTAAGGTTTGCAAATGATAAGTAAATGACGTGTAGTTGTAAAGTAAAGTAATTTCGAGTTGCAAAGCCATTGCTTTTGTTGACTTTGACAAGGGACTCTTTTTTTTGTTTTTAACTGACAGAATCTTGCTTTGTATGTGACTTTAATAATAAAAGATTTTATACATTTCACTGTTGTTTTAATAATGATGTTTCACATTGATTTGAGTATTAAGGTAAGTACTAGCAAGCAGCCGTTACAAGACAAGAAAAAAATTGTTTTCATAAAGTCAAGTAGACAAAGGTATAAAATTATTCAGCCACCATAGAACCCGCTTGAAAACTCCGGAATTGCGAAAATCACTCGCTAGCGTTTCAAAACCAGTTAAACTTCTCTTTCTCGCAATAAGTCTATCCTTTTCATGTTTACCGAGTGAAAACCTCACGAGATTTCGAACGGCCCATTAAAATGTCGCCTTTTTTCAAGATCAAAGGAGTGCATAACTGCTGTACAATATCTATTCTGTGCTACTACGTCGGTCTATCCGTGCGGTGACTTAGATTAAAGGCGTTACTCTATTGCGGCGCAAGGCAATGCTATACGCACGTTGTTTCGCTATGTATGAAAATGATAGTGATAACGCCCATTGCAACCCACGACACGTTACGCATAAATGAGTCTATAGGTTTAGTTACATATGCCTATCTTTCTATACATGCTAGGTTAACTGCGTAGGTCAGTCCATACGGCCGTTCCTCAGCCCTATCTGGGACTATTCCACCAGGTCTCCAAATAAACTAGGTGGATATAGACTGCCAAAAAAAAATGTCGTAAAAACTCACGTGTCATCGTCCGCTTTGAGGAACCAGTCGGCGTCCCTGCGATGGTGTTCGTACACGTAGCGAAAAGCCTCTTTCGTCTTCGCCCACAGGTGGTCGCGGCCCTCGCGCACTGGCAATTTCACCGTTGGCAGCTTGTCATCTGGTTCATACATACAAAGAGTATAAAGCTGGCTAATTTCACTAGAATGCTAATACGCTAGTTTATGGAATTTTCACGACGTAGGTTAGGTTCTTGTAAAGAGGAAGTTAAGTGACAATAACATATTTTTTTTTTTTAATAACTATGTTGGCAAACAAGGAGGCTTTTATTACTGGCAACACTTGTTTCAAGTACAGCAGCTGTTAATTTTAAAGGCTATGGTTATCTCTACTCATTGGTTAAATGAGCTTTTGTAAAACATCAAAAATAATAATAATCAGCAATGATCGGATTGGGAAATTGTAGGCTAACCCCCTCTCTAGCCGACCGTTAACACTATGTTAGTATGGATACGACGACGGAACAGAAAAAATAGTACAAGTAGCATGAGGACATACTCGTACATAGTGAGAGTAGTTTCGAATACTTAAACCTGCACTTTCTTAACCGTATTAAAGCAAATTCTAAAGTTTGCGTCTTATTTTTATAGGTTAATTTTTACACAACCAAAAAAATACGTATCTTGTGCATCGTGTTTTATATCTTTGTTTTAAAATAAACACACAAAACTATTTATCTATGACAGTTCAAGAGGATCTTGTTGCAGCGCTTGCCCCACGTGGCGTTGACGTGGTCGGCGCGCCGCCGGTGGTTGCCGGGCTGCGTCATCACCCAGCACAGCACGCGCACTGTCTGTCTGTCTGTCTGTACCCAGCGCAGACTCACCGTGCTCGGAGCTCATGAACAGGATCTTGTTGCAGCGCTTGCCCCACGTGGCGTTGACGTGGTCGGCGCGCCGCCGGTGGTTGCCGGGCTGCGTCATCACCCAGCACAGCACGCGCACTGTCTGTCTGTCTGTCTGTACCCAGCGCACACTCACCGTGCTCGGAGCTCATGAACAGGATCTTGTTGCAGCGCTTGCCCCACGTGGCGTTGACGTGGTCGGCGCGCCGCCGGTGGTTGCCGGGCTGCGTCATCACCCAGCACAGCACGCGCACTGTCTGTCTGTCTGTCTGTACCCAGCGCAGACTCACCGTGCTCGGAGCTCATGAACAGGATCTTGTTGCAGCGCTTGCCCCACGTGGCGTTGACGTGGTCGGCGCGCCGCCGGTGGTTGCCGGGCTGCGTCATCACCCAGCACAGCACGCGCACGCGCCGCGCGAGCGCGTCCGCCAGCGAGCGGTCCTCGTGCCTGTGCGCCGGCTCGTCGCTGCGGTGTTGCACTATCGCCGATATGGGGTGCTTCTCGAGGTCTCGCACAGATTCCCTGGAAGGCGTGTCGCTTATATACCAGGCTATAAATTGAACGCTTGCTGCTGAAGCCTTCACTTAAAGTACACTGTCATATTGTGAGAACTGATCTACTTAGAACGACATAAAATATCCAGAAGTGAAAAAACCTTTAAGCATTTTTGTTTCTGTACAGTACTATTTGATCCAACCACGCGTTGTGGCGTAGTTTTTTTTTTCGTTTTTGGGCTAGAAACATACCAGTAACACTCGGGGGCTACCTCAAAAGACTATCCAAAGTTCCATCACAAGCTAGTCCATGACATTAGGAACGCATAAAGAACAGACATAAAAACATTCTTTTTTTAACAAAATTTTTGTATTGCTAGGTAGAAGTGGGTACTTCATTACAGACTAAGAGGCAAAGGCGACATTTTCAGATATTTCTCCCCATTATTGTGCTATCACGTATTTTAACATGGGTAGAATTCCGTGTTCGTCAGATTTAAAAGACACAATAATGGTTGTTCAAAAATATACGATTAAACATTTCAAACTCACGTTAACCAAATTATAAGCATAGCATATGCACTGCCAAAGCTTAATAAAATAGTACACTAAAGATTGCACCACTCTGCAATTTAGCATAAAAAAATCAAATCGCGTAAAATACTTGAAATAAAATATTATAAACGAAAAACCATTGTAATGAATGAATGACAAAGCCATAACTTTTACTGTTTTATTATGTGAAATCAATTATGTACCTTATTACATTAATGCTATTTGTTTCTAGGAATGGCAAGTCGAGTTAGTAGTATATAGGGTGGATAAAATTTAGTTTGTCGAATTTCAAAATATGTCCAAGAAGTTTACTGTGATCTGTGAATAGAAAAAATACGACTTATCGAGAGAAAATAAGAGAATCCTCATTCCTAGAAACAAGGAAATAATATAACTACTTAGTGTTAATTTTTTACACTTTGGCCTTAGATATTTTGTATACAATAAAATAAATTCTGAGCGATTTCATTTAATTAGTCTAAAAGCATAATTTATTGACATTATTCATACGCGTTCTGATTATTTCCGTGAAGCAATTGAAGGATACACTTTCATTGTTATTTTATGCGAGACCAATTGGCCAATGCTTGGGATATGGTAACGATGACTACTGTACTGTACTAATCGGCATCAAGACAAATTGTAAAATCTGTTGAGATAAATTTATGTATGTACCCACCTATTGTCAAGACAAGTAACACTACTGCAATTAACAAAAATTAAATTATTATAAACATTGCGTAAGTTGCCTTTAAGGCAATATATCAATTGTAGTTGATATATTGCAATTGAACAATAAACGCAATTTAAAATAGCATCGGCATTGTTTGCACTACTTTGCACCTAAGATAAATTACTGTCAAACAACTGTACAGCCAGGGCTGCCAACTACTCGGAAAAATGTATTTATTAACCGACTTCAGAAAAATAAAAACCGGCTTCAAAAACACTGAAAAGTTAAAAATAATATAAGAATAGGTACAGACAACATCACACTTCTATATTGAAGTCGGTGCCAAACGATGATCTCCTAGAAAGTCTTAAAATTTGTCACCGACTTCAATATAGAAGTGTGATGTTGTCTGTACCTATTCTTATATTATTTTTAACTTTTCAGTATTTTTGGTCGGTTTTTATTTTTTGTAAAATATTTTTTATTTTTAACTTTTTAGTGAATGAAATCTTTATAGTGAAAGAAATTAGTGTTTCCCTCAATTTTCATGGGATCCCATCATCAGATCCTGACTTCGGTGACCTTGTGACCACCCTAGGAGTATACTCTATCGAATACAAAAAGAATTTTGAAAATCGGTCCACAATTGGCGGAGTAATCGCGTAACATACACACAAAACACGTTGGAAACACCTTAAAATGACAATGCCAGATTCTGCCCCACCATTTACTGCAATATGAAATCTACGAAAAAATCTATATGATTTTTTTTCTTGTACTGATTTAATTATTACCTAAAAGTTGTGGATATTGAATAGATATTAAAATAATGTGCACCTACTATTTCCGTTGCGATAAGAACGAAGAAATGACGCATGCGTTTTGTTGTACGACGTAGGTACAAACAGAATAAAACCTCAATTAAGTTTTCGAAAAATGCCGATCTCTTTTTAACATAATGGATCTAATACGCATATCGGTTATAATTTATTAATGTTTATAAATAAGTTTTTGCATACGTCTTTGCGAAGTGGACATTCTTTAACTATGTGAAACTAAACGCCAATTCTGGATTGATATTGTTTGACATTTACTTTTTCTTATGACTCTGTGGTGTGGTGAACTGGTGACAAACTGACAAAGTGAACGAAATGAAGACGGATCGGGTTTTTTGGAAAATATAATAACGACTTTTGCTTTTTAATACGGACTCGACCACGCCTTCTATATGACTTTGTGTATTTGTTTTTAGGTTACCAATTTTTTGTTTGTGATTTGGAATCATGTTGAGATGCATAAATTGCTATTTGCGTGTGTTGCGATAGAATACAATTACCTATTCACATTTTGAAGAGGAACAGTTTATAAGTTTGTTTGTATTGAATAAACTCAGAAACTGCTTAACCGATTCATACAATTATTTTACCGTTAGAACTGAAGCATCATACATTACCTATATCTCTGATATCCCGCAAGATCGGAGCCTAGGTATGTGGGGGCACAGGTAATCTATATCGACAATATTGATTGCTTCGACTTGCCAATAAATAGTGGGCTATAAGATTAATATACTTATTACTTTAATTATCGAAAAACGGACGAATAGGTACCTAGGAACTACTTATTTATAAGAATTATGAATGCGCCTGACTATTAATTTATGGCAATTACAATTTTCTGCACAAATGCACTTCGAAAAACATCTGTACTCGTTTTTAGTATATTAAAAAAACCGCAACAACTAGAGAATTTTTAACTTTTATATGTTCATTACCAATATTACAGCTATCAAATTTCGTTTATCGCATTCGAGTGTATCTAATTTTTGAGGTCAGTAGGGGTGGCAAAAATTTTATAGCTTTGGGGCGGCAAATGTGTAAATCCAGCACCGGGTAGGTACCTAATTTTATCGGGTGGGGCAAACCTCTATAGAACTTCTGGCATTGTCATTTAAGGGTTTTCCTCGATTTTCATGGGATCCCATCATCAGATCCTGACTTTGGTGACCATGGGATCACCCTTGGAGTATACTCTATCGAATACAAAAAGAATTTTGAAAATCGGTCCACAACTGGCGGCGTAATCGCGTAACATACACACAAAAAAAAACATACGCATCGAATTGAGAACCTCCTCCTTTTTTGAAGTCAGTTAAAAAGGAGGAGGTTCTCAATTCGATGCGTATGTTTTTTTGTGTGTGTATGTTACGCGATTACGTTCTAGACTACCGCACAGGTTTTTATTACAATAACTACGATATAAGTGCAAAAAGACATAACGTTGAATCATTGGTATGTAGACGCCAGTTGTTAGATACCATATTTTTATATAAAATTATTAATAACCATGTCGACTCAGCTAATTTACTGCAGAAAATAACACTGAAAGTTCCCAGATTCTCGTCTCGTTCTAAGGATACCTTTTTCATCCCGAGTTTTCATACAAACTATGCCAAGAACACCTTTTTCAGGCGTACATTTTATTTATATAATAAGTCATTTAATAAAATAGATATCTTTTTAAATTCCCTTTCGATGTTTAAAAGAAAAGTGGGCGAAATTTTGTTTCAGTAAACAAAACATTATTGGTGACATATTGTGGTATATTTAGATTGTTAAACTATTTATTATTTATTTTATATCCGTCATAAGCATATACTAGTTTTAAATATTAATAATTAATGTTACTATAGGTTAATTTGTAAAAGTGTATTTGATAATGTATTTTATACAACTGCCTGTACCTAAATAAAAAAAATATATATACACGGTTATTTTTTTATCACCCTGGAAAATTTAAGGGACGCTTCACGACATGGTATTAGAATGATTTAAATATAAATAAAAAAAATACCTCACTTAATTTTATATACATTTTTTAAAAAATACAAAAAATGCTCCACTAGTTGAGAGCAGCATTTTTAGAGATTTTTTTTTTATTGGATGTGTTCTGAAGCGTCCCTAAAATTTTCCAGGGTGATAAAAAAATTACCGTGTATAATAGTCTAAATTTAATTTGGACTCTAAAGGAATTAAAAACTGCTATTGTCATAATTACTTTTAATTCAACTTTAAATTGTTTGATATTCCTAATTTTTAATTTAGAAATTGGCACCCTTCCTACAGGGCGAGAAAGCTTTTTTCTTTTTCTTTTTTTTTATGTATGACCCAGCAAACGACCTCCTCCCGCCTGATGTTAAGCGGTGAAAGAGGCCCAAATGAGTTGACAGATAGAGTAGGGACGACATCCACTATCCTACCTGCCCGCCCCTTACCGGCCCAAAAGATGCTTTTTCACGCCTCTTTTGAAGGAACCTATGTTGTAGGATGGAGGAAACACGTGCGCAGGTAGAGAATTCCAAGTGTGGGATGAACGACAGAAGAAGGAATCTTGGAATTTCTTGGTACGGTGTGAAAAGGAGGACATAGTGTACGGATGATTCCCAAGGCCCTTACGCGTGTTTCTGTTAAGGAATGGAGAGGGAGGGATTAGGTTAAAGAGCTCCTCAGAGCATTCCCCATGGAACATTCGGTAAAAGGCGCTAAGAGAGGCGATGTCACGACGAAGTTGTAGAGGCTCGAGGGTGTTAGTTACCTCTACATCGCCAATAATGCGAATAGCGCGACGCTGCAATCTGTCCAGAGCATCGAGCAGGTACTGAGCGGAGCCGTCCCAAAGGTGCGAGCAATATTCCACGCAAGACCTAACCTGAGTTTTATACAACAAGCATAGTTGGTCCGGCGCAAAATACCTACGCACCTTGTTCAGGACACCGAGTTTCCGTGAGGCAGTAGTTATAACGGATTCGATGTAGTCTCTGGGGTTCAGATCGCAGCGAATGTTCATTCCGAGCAAGGTGATGTTGCTCTGTGTGTGAAGGGTTGTGCCCTGAAGAGAAGGAAGGGGGAGGAAAAGTGACCTTTTCGCCGAAAACGCGCACACCTGTATTTTCTTAGCATTGAACTCAACAAGATTGTTGAAGCCCCATTCGGAGACGAGGTCCAGCGTCCTGTTGAGCTCAATGATAAGATTCTGCCTCTCATCACCACGAGCAGCCTCTGAGCTTCCGTGATATCCCCCATGCACTGTACTGTCGTCTGCATAGCAATGTATAGCTCCCAAGGAAAGCATGTCATTGATATGCAGAAGAAACAATGTTGGGGATAGAACGGAGCCTTGCGGAACTCCAGCGTTTACTGCCACGAACCGCGAAGCGCAGCCGCTTCTTAAATATTGCATCACATGACATATCGGATTCAAAACCAATATCTAACAGCAATTTCTACCTGCTGGACAGCTGTCGGCTTCGGCAGTTCCTCAATAGTTTAACACCATCACCATGATGTACTATTTACTCTCCAAAAACACTGATTGATAATTTTCAATGTTATCATACTTGAGCCGACCCAGTATGTAATTATTTGTCTTGGGCGCGGATTAGAGGGCTATAGAGGGCTATTGTGAAACCCGGAATCTATCACGAACGCAGAATTAAAGTAGTCATTGAAGCGGCGATACGAGGAATTATTATAATTTTATTTTATGACATAGTGTACTTAAAATTATAATACCAAGTCTATGAATATTCAATTATGCGGTATCACTGTTTCAAATGTTCAATATTGTTTTAACCTTTCTTTGAGCGAACGTAGCAAGGCCCCTGTTGCCGTATGTACACACAGCAACACGCCCTACTTTACATATTGACCTTGAGACCGCCACTATGTCGCTCGTAAAAGCGGCGATTTAATGCAAATGTAAACTTGACGTGCTGCTGACTGTACGGTCGGCATCAGAAGTAGATGGACATTTCAGTACCGTGTCACAATAACTATTCCTTTTATTTAGTACGGTTGTGTGTGTGTCACACCAACTATTAACAATGCAATATAGGAGATATTGCATATATTGTTAATAGTTAGTGTGACATGGTACCAAAATGATTACTTATCTACTTTTGAAGCCGATTGTACAACATTGACTATCAAAATTAAAAGCGATCGAGATTTTGAGTTATAAAAACGTATCTGACGTGCCGATAAATTAATCTTTCGTCAATCACTTGATCGTGCTACGAATATGAAAAACATGTCTTTGGCTCCAGCATAGCAGATTAAAGTCTGCTTATAAAAGCCATATAAGTTATCAACAGTGATTCTAATACACATCTAAAGTAAACAAGTAAATAAACTTATTTATACAGTTGGCCACACTATCAGTGCTCCTAAGGACTTTAACGTGGCGTGGTGTGTACAAACTTGAAGATGGACGAGCTAGCACATAAACAACATGTCAATTAAATTACGCGAAACCTGAATATACACAATTACACACATTATTTTTAATAATATTTTATAAAATACTGGCCAGTTATGTTACCTTTTTATTTAGAACTTTAAAAATGGAACATAAGGCGACAGTCATTTTTTTCATCGATTGGTTTGTTTCCCGCTAATACTGATTTATTTGTGGTTCTAGTCTGAGGAGAAATTTAAAAGTTTATAAAGAGCATTGCTCATTTTGGGCCCGCCCGTGAAGAAGGCAAAGTTATGTTTTAATAAACCCCTCTTTAATTTTTATTTATATCATTTTTTAACATTTACTAAAAGTATGCGATTTATCAGATTTATTTAGAAGTATTTTATACATATTTTATTATTTATAGACTTCCCGGTTGAAAAAAGTTTCCAGCCACAATATAAAAAATGATTTCAAGTCGAATCCACGTCGAAGCGATTTTGTATATCACATTATTGTTTTGTTGTTTTTATATTATCTCAAGCGATATGTGTATATAAGTACCTACTCAGCACTGTGTAAACTGCATAAATACCAGTACATAAAATAAGAATTAAGTTGTGCTGTGAGCACTCAAAATGTAAAATCTAAAATCGATATTTTTTTAGTGGTAACTGTTTTGCTGTCAATTTGATTGCTCTTATGTCAAAACGCCATTGACGTCACTCGCTTTTTAACTTGTTTGAACTGTGAATGCCCTGGTAATATGTTAGATTTTACAACAACATTAGCTTTCTAATACGGACTTTTTACCTGCAACAAATAATTAACACGGCCTTTGTATAAAAGGACTCTTCTTACTGGCACAATGGAACAAATACGGTATGCGTAAATCAACAAAATACCTTTGAGTCAATTTTATTTATTTCCTAACAAAGCATTAAATACTCAAACGCATATTTCTGAAAATAGTATATTAACTGGCGGCCTTTTTGGTTAGATTTTCTATTTTTATTTGCATTCATGTACTTATCTAAAACAATAAATATCTAAAACAAGACCAGATGCAGTATGTAGGGAATTCAAATCTCGCGAGATTGGGGCTCAAGCGAGATCCCGCGAGTTTATGAATAACAATACTGCGAGATCTCGCCAATTTTTTGCAAATTATCACAATATTTGAATAAATTAGGAATTAATAATAAATATTATGAGTATTATAAGATAAACATTTATTTTCACGATTTTTTTCAAGACTTTTATGCATCAAACATTGTTTGACGTATCTGTCTATAATTTTTTAATAAACTTCTATGTAGTAAACTTTGACATACCTACGTATCTATTAAATAACAAATGAAAGAAACAACCAGTCTTCTCTTCTAATATCAAACAAAAATCTTGTAGTAATAAAACAGTTCTTTTATAACAAACAAAACAACGAGAAGTCAAAAAACATTAAACTTATTATCTAAGTTGAGTTGACTATTAAACTGAGATATTATTATCAATTAAATGAAAGTAATGTAACTATATCTACTCAGTAGATACATTAGATATTACAGATTAATTAACAACATATACCAATTAGTCAGACTATTAGACTATTTTATGCTCAAGTGCAATCTCGTTAAACTCGCGAGATCTCGCCTTTTTTCGTCCGAGATCAATCTCGCTAAAAAAGGCCGAGATCTCGCGAGAACGAGATTGCATTCCCTAGCAGTATGGCAAATGGGCATTGCTTTTTGATTATTTGTCGATTTTATTAATAAAAGTCATTTTTTCGTGTCAATAGAAGCCACGTTAGTTGAAATATACTAAAACTGCCCGATTTAAGGCGCATAGTGCTCCCAATGACCTTGCGTCGATCGTCCGCACTGATTACATAGGAGTGAGTGAGTGAGAGTGAGGGGAATATTCAAGCAAACCTTTACGCGTAAGATGAATTATTTCAATAAAAAATTAATAAAGGCGAATAAGAAAAAACTAAAAAGACCATCCCCTAGAATATTGTTCACTTTATTTATTGAAATCGAAAGTATGTGATTTAACCTAATATTTACGAAGCGATTAGGTTTATAGTTTTAAAATCGAGGCATGTTTGGGTCACATTTTAACCCAGTTTTAATTAATTTATCAAAAAATTAAAAAGACCATCCTCTAAAAAATGCGTTGAATAATAACATATTTTTTTTAAAGATTTTTTTATTCAATATTTATGAAGAGAACCGGTTTGTTCTGCAGTGATTTTTTATGATGGACGTTACTATGCGCCTTAACACCACCAGAGATTGTTGGGGCAGATGATAAAGGCGCACTCCGAGGAGAGATTACCGTTTTCTACTACTTCGAGCGCGCAGGAACACGCGCGTAACAGCTGTGCAGGCCCAAAATGAGCTTGAAGGAGTGCTAGGAGTGCGAGTGAGCGTACTGTTCGATTGAGAAAGAAGAAGTTTGAAGAAGTTGGCATAGGTTCGTATGTACCGGCCAAAGCTCCAAAACTTGATAGATACCATCCTGTACATCGGTTAAACTTTACACGCGAACGTCGTCTTTTTTTTTTATTGCTGAAAGTTGGCAAACAAGCAAACTGCCCACCTGATGGTAAGTGGTAACAGTCACCTATAATACATGCGGCTCTTGTGAGATTCGCAGCAAAATTGCAACTCCCACAAGAACCACAGTGTACGTTGCCAACTTGTGACACCAGATGTAAAGTCACAGTACCCAGTAATTTCACTGCCATATCTTACCCTTTAAACCGGAACACAGCAATGCAAGCACTGCTGCTTTGCGGCAGAAATAGGTAAGACGGAGGTACCTAAGCAGACGACCCTGGTACAGAGTCTCCCTCCAGTCTTTGGGACATTAACCAATGGGGTCGGGTGCTTTTCACTGATGAGTGTAGAGTGCTCTTAAACCAGATAGATGGAAGGCAGAGAATATGGAGACGCATAGGAGAACGAAACATTCAGACTAATTCTGAAAATACAATGGCATATGTGGGCGGCTCAGTTATGGTATGGTGTAGGGTGAGATAGCTTTCGGAGCTCATACGGAATTAGTGATGGTGGATGGGTGGGTACATCAGGAATATTTCAGAAGAACACGTGCCATTTGCCCCCTATAATAATGACGGCTTTACAGCATAACGCAGGAAAGACCAAACCAATCAGTTTTAATTTGAGTACATACCGTATGCACCTATTATGTACTGGTGCTCGTAAATCGCTTTACGAAGCGATTACCTATTGATATTCCTTTAACATTTAAACATACTGTTGTTTCATGCATACGAAATATGCGTTATATGCATACTTTTGGGCGAGACCCAACCAAACTTTGTTTGGTAACGGTTATATGCTCATGCATCCGTCCCTCCGTCCGCCTGTTTGTCTATTATTTCATTGAGATCACGACCCCAGACTTTGAGTTGTCACTAGATGATAGGGTAAGAACTCTACTTTTGCCCATTTTGAAATTTTTAGGTTCGACTCCATGGTCAAGGCGCCTAGGACCAAAAATCCTTATTTCATGAATAAACTCAATGTAAGCAACTCGTTTAACTGGACAGTCTATATGGGCCACATCATGCGGCAGTTCCCACGTTATGGGTTGGGAACCTCAGACTAAGGGAAACTTAACACATTCAATGCCACCGACACGCCTCGCGTGTTCAAGCAAACCTACATCGCTATGCCACGAACACGCCACGCGTGTTCTGAATGTTTTGAAAATATTTCATAAACTAGACCAGATTTCTTGTTCAAATTATTTGTGCATAATTTTTACGAGTAAGGCTATGTCATCTTAAAGTGGCCACTTAAAAAAACTAGTTTTTCTATTTTATGAAAAAAATGTATTTTGTAGTGCCGAGAACACGCTAGGCGTGTTCACTTATAAAATATACCCTTAGGTTCTCAAACTTTTTTTTGCTAAAAGGTTGTAAGAGGTTTGGCTAAAGTTGGCGGCGGCGGCGTTTTGAAGTTGAGCGGCCAGCAATAAAACTTAAATATTATAAAAGAACAGGGGCCTAATTACGCTAATATTAACGTCGTTATCGTGTCTTGATAGCGTTATTTGCCGTTTTATACGCATTTCCTGGTGCAATTTATTCGTACTACAATTTCTTAGTAAATTATACTTAATAAGTCAATAGTGACAAATGTTTTAGTAGTTTGTATCAATAGTGACAAATGTTTTTGTAGTTTCTAATCGATTAACCAACAATTGTCTCAAAAAGCGTTGCTATTGAAGCATTATTGACACACCACAAATGCGTTAACGCTAGCAGATAGTCTTGTATAGTACACGTACGATGTACGAATAGGTAACGTTGTCCTGCACTGTACTAAAAGAAATGTTACCAAGCGCGAACTCTTTATCGTGCCTAATCGTACTATTCGTACATCGTATAATACACCGCCAAAGCGTTAAGCGTTAACGGTTGATGAGGTGCGCTGCAGTGTGTTCAACACTGGTAGATGACGTATGACATGCCATTTAGAGAAAAACACGGAAAACATTAGCAGCTCTTACAAAAATTTCACCGTATTTAGTATGAAGCCGGGACTCCGGGACTTAGGACATTTTCGACTGTTTTTGTAAGGAATTTCAACCCTGCATAACTTCAAGAAAAATATTTACAAAATTCCTTATAACTCGAAAACGGTGGAGCTTAAAAATAACGAAATTTTTGACCCCCGTACAATTCCACAGCTAATGAGGACACACCAAAAAATGGTCAAGTGTGAGTTCGACTTTTTTTTCCATACTAAAGGACATGTCCACTTTTTGTATGGAACGTGGAATTTTATTCTGAACCTTTTTTAACCAGTTTAAAAATTTATGACGGCAATAGAACTTTATGAGAAGGATGTTTATCCATAAATATTAAAAATATTAAGGCCTGCATTTAGGAGAAAAAAATTAAAAATGTTTTTTTTTATTGTTTCTTTAGCAGGGCCACATTTAGTTTTTTTTACTGGCAATTAAAAGGATGTCATTGTCAATGCCACTGTAGCTGTCGTTTTGACTTTTGTTTATTGTTTGTGTGTATGTGTGTAACCTTCCTTCCTTTCACAAAATAGTATCTTTTATTTTCTACAGCTATGCTCAGGTTCTTGATTTTACATGTGATTTAAATATTGGCTTGCTAACTGGACTAAGTTTTCTCGTAATTTGAACGTACGAAGTAACCAGACCCAAGAATTGAACAACAAAATGTTATACTTCCAGGTTACAGTCGCACTCCTGATACAACTTCTCATTTTTTTTGTACCAGAGTGCTATAATTTGGAATGTCGAAGGGTACCATTATATTTAAGAAAGAAGATCCTCGGGGATTGTAAAATATTCGTAAAGTAATGCCAGAGTCTGTGAAAATCACATGAGTCAATATGATTTTGCATTTTTACGGTAATATAAGTTCACTGTATTGTTTACACCAAATAATTCATGCTTGACTTACTAACAATAAAATCAAAGAACAGAAACTAATTGAATTTGAAAATATAGAAAATTCCACTGATATAGTATGTAAATACTGGACAGGTTTAACAGTCACACAATTTGTTTTATTGTTCTCTTGCTTAACTCAATTAGGTGAGGTTTGTTCAAAGCCTAAAAAGGCCTTAGGTTTATATTAAGTCAGACTATGGGCTAAGGAATCCCCTTTGCAGAATTGCTTCTCGTGTATGCATTTCAAAAACTCATGTTTACTTATATAAAAAAGTGTTATTGCTTCAAAAATCAATATGCAACTTTACATTTAGGTATAGCCCATATAAGCAGGGAAAACCTGTCCAGTAGAAATCTAACTATACGTTATACTCTTTGGGTCTGATTCAAACAATTCCATTGTTTTATTAGAGGTTACTAAAATTGTACTTACAAAAGTCCTCTAATTACCTATTTCAAAAGAAATCTTATAACTTACACTGCTAGCTGCAGTAAGCGACCAACCAACCTGGTGGTCAATCTATTTTAAATAGGGCATTAGAAGCCATCTTTGTACATATTGATGCTTAACTCATTCAATGCCGCCACGATTTTCTTGAGGCTTATAGAGATGCCGCCTTGCGTAAACCGCGGACACGCTAGGCGTGTTCGCGGCACTGCGACTTTGAAAAAAGACGGACACGCCACGCGTGTCCGTGGCACTGACTGAAGGCACATTCTTTTATACCAATATTTTTCAGCTTAACACTGTTTTCTAGTTAGTAAGCCTTGTGCTACACGAGAATAACAGTGGCTACAATAGTATCGTGAGTTTTGGTTCTTGAAATTATGGCGAAAAATTGATTTTATGGCAAGTAAAGATATTACAATGTAATCAGTGGCTCTCAAACTTTTTTACTAAAATCCCCAAGAATGAATGATTTGCTGTGATTGTGAATTGTGACATTGGCTTTATTAATTGCGATCATACCTACTTACTCGGAATGTTCATCTTTTAATATTGAGTAACAATCGTTGTAAAAATTCGTTTAATTTTTCTAAACCAATACAAAAACTTTTGAAATAAGAGAGAAAGGAAATGTCCATAAAATTTTACGTTTTTTATCTCGTACTATCGTATTGTTGGTCTTACCTAACTACATTAGTAGCTATGAATTTAGTTCAAAATATTCATATGAGATATATTTACTTTAATATTTATCTTTTTTTGGAAAAGCTCTTGTACGGATCTTTTTATACATACACATAAGGCTAAATTGTTTGTTCTTTGGTTGGACGCGCTTACCTCAAGAACTATGTACTGGTTCGAATTTACAAATTAGTTTTGGGCAATACAATCATCATCATTAACAACAGCTTATATACGCAGTGGCGTAGCTAGCTTGGGTGGCACCCGGGGCGGAAATTGTGGTGTCACCCTAAGATGGAAAACGGTTAAAAATAATAAAAATTCGGTATTACATAAAGTACGATTTATTAATTGAAAAACAACTAAGTGTCGTATATTAAAGCATGAAATACAAACGAGGCACGCTGGAAGTTGTTGACGAATATGTTTACCTGGGGCAAATAGTCCAGCTCGGTAAGTTCAACTTCCAGAAAGAGGTAAATCGGCGAATCCAACTCGGCTGGGCAGCGTTCGGGAAGCTACGCAGCATATTCTCGGCCAATCTACCGCAGTCGAAAGACGAAAGTCTTCAATTCGTGCGTGTTGCCAGTGATGACATACGGAACTGAGACGTGGCCGCTTACAATGGGTCTCATAAGAAGGCTCAATGTCACCCAAAGGGCAATGGAGAGGGCTATGCTCGGGGTTTCTCTACGTGATCACATCAGAAATGATGAGATCCGTAAAAGAACTAGAGTTACCGACATAGCCCAAAGAATTGCAAACCTTAAGTGGCAGTGGGCAGGACACATCGCTCGTAGGACTGACGGCCGGTTGGGGCGGAAAGGTCCTGGAGTGGCGGCCGCGTACCGGGAGACGCAGTATTGGTAGGCCCCCCACAAGGTGGACCGACGATCTGGTGAAGGTCGCGGGAAGCCGCTGGATGCAGGAGGCGCAGGACCGATCGGTATGGAGATCCTTGGGGGAGGCCTGTGTCCAACACTGGGCGATTTATGACTGATATGATGATGATACAAACGTATACATATAAGCTCAAAATCAGTTTTTCCTAGCTTTGACGACAGCAAATGCGTTAATGATATCTTCAAAATTTATATTTTGTGTGGCCTCGTGTTCTATAGTTAGATTGTTCAGTCTTATTTCGGTCATTGTTCATCATCATCACCTTTTCAGTCAAGAGACGCCCACTGTTGGACATAGGCCTCCCTCAGGGATCTCTAAACCGATCGGTCCTGCGCCTCCCCTCCCGCATCCAGCGGCTTTCATCTTCACCAGATCGCCGGTTCACCTTGGCCTACCAACGCTGCGTTACCCGGTACGTGGCCGGCACTCGAGGACCTTTCCGCCCCAATGGCCGTCACTCCTGCGAGCTATGTGTCCTGCCCACTGCCATTTAAGGTTTACAATTCTTTGGGCTATGTCGGTGACACTAGTTCTTCTACGGATCTCATCATTTCTGACGCGATCGCGTTGATAAACCCCGAGTTTAGCCCTCTCCATTGCTCTTTGAGTGACATTGAGCCTTCTGATTAGACCTATTGTAAACGGCCACGTCTCTGTTCCGTACGTCATCACTGGCAACACGCACGTATTAAAGACTTTCGTCTTAAGACATCGCGGTAGATTAGCCTAGAATATGCTGCGTAGCTTCCCGAACGCTGCCCAGCCGAGTTGGATTCGCCGATTTACCTCTTTCTGGAAGTTGGACTTACCGAGCTGGACTATTTGCCCCAGGTAAACATATTCGTCAACAACTTCCAGCGTGCCTCGTTTGTATTTCATGCTTTAATATACGACACTTAGTTGTTTTTTAATTAATAAATCGTACTTTATGTAATACCGAATTTTTATTATTTTTAACCGTTTTCCATCTTGGGGTGACACCACAATTTCCGCCCCGGGTGCCACCCAAGCTAGCTACGCCACTGCGTATATGAGCTGTTGTTGATGATGATGATTGTATTGCCCAAAACTAATTTGTAAATTCGAACCAGTACATAGTTCTTGAGGTAAGCGCGTTCAACCAAAGAACAAACAATTTAGCCTTATGTGCATGTATAAAAAGATCCGTACAAGAGCTTTTCCAAAAAAAGATAAATATTAAAGTAAATATATCTCATATGAATATTTTGAACTAAATTCATAGCTACTAATGTAGTTAGGTAAGACCAACAATACGATAGTACGAGATAAAAAACGTAAAATTTTATGGAGATTTCCTTTCTCTCTTATTTCAAAAGTTTTTGTATTGGTTTAGAAAAATTAAACGAATTTTTACAACGATTGTTACTCAATATTATAAGATGAACATTCCGAGTAAGTAGGTATGATCGCAATTAATAAAGCCAATGTCACAGTTCACAATCACAGCAAATCATTAATTCTTGGGGATTTTAGTAAAAAAGTTTGAGAGCCACTGATTACATTGTAATATCTTTACTTGCCATAAAATCAATTTTTCGCCATAATTTCAAGAACCAAAACTCACGATACTATTATAGCCACTGTTCTTCTCGCGTAGCACAAGGCTTACTAACTAGAAAACAGTGTTAAGCTGAAAAATATTGGTATAAAAGAATTTGCCTTCAGTCAGTGCCACGGACACGCGTGGCGTGTCCGTCTTTTTTCAAAGTCGCAGTGCCGCGAACACGCCTAGCGTGTCCGCGGTTTACGCAAGGCGGCATCTCTATAAGCCTCAAGAAAATCGTGGCGGCATTGAATGAGTTAATAGATAGATAATATATGATACGAAGTCCAAGAGCTTTCGTGTCGTATGTAAAAAAAAAATATAGGTACAAACTATGGTACTTGATTTTGAATGCCAGTCAGTAAGTGCATAAGGTGCTACTTGCACTCACCACGTGAATAGAAGTGAATGGATTCACAGCCGCGTAATACGGAAAAACAGCTCTAACGCAATTTTAATCAAACAATGCTTAGGTATGTCATCCTCTATTATTCAATTGATGTTTTAAAAATGGGCGTGTAATGTCCAGAATAATTTTAATTGAGTGATTTTATACTGAACCAATAAGCTTCCAACGTTACAAAGTACTGGAACAAATCGTAGACGACTGATGTGCACGGGTCGACAATCTAGCCAGTCATAAATAGGATAATGGCAGGAAGATCACATTGACCCGACAAAATCTACATTAGCTTGAAGACGTCTTTAAAGTCACAACCTCAAACGTCAGAAGTTCACTCTGCACGAACAAGAATTACCTGTCATCCACTGTTCTCAAATTATTTCATTTTTTTCGTTTTCTTTTATTCGAAAGTGTTGCCTCGGAAATCCTGTGCACCATGGACCCTGTCGGGCGCAGCAAAGTAGGGGAGAGGATGACTTTGGATCTAACATTTAAGTAATCTCTTTACCCACGATTGACGCAAATGGTGCAATTCGCAACACGTACACCGTGCGTGCTCAAATGGTTCACTGCGCAAATTGTACACCATGCTGAAATGATGCACTTCACAAAATGTACAAAATTTGCATTTAAGGTGAATTGACTGCTGAAAGATTTGGAAATTGATCACAAACTTAAAATGAACAAAAATCTTTGGTATTGCATAGTTGATTAACTTAAAAATATAATCAACATACACATACATTTATGTAGGTACTTAATAAATAAAGATTAATTCCATTTTACTCATATTTTTATTATTCAACTAATTTATTGTTATTGTGTTATTATTTATTTTATTTTTAGAAAATATTTTATGGTTTAAATTATTTCCGAAGAAAAAATATTTTTTTAATCACCAACAAGCCCCTACAGCATTGCATAACGCAAAAAGGATACAATATATCCTCGGTTAAGATCTCAGACAGTAGTCCTTCTAGCTTTCGAATAGCGGCAACATTACTACTAGTACAATAAGCTCCCATTCAAGCTTTACATTGACACTACGAAAACAATCACTATTACTAGTGACATAAGAACGATCCAAATGCCAAACAGTATAGCTTGACAAGGAGGTAGCTTACTGCTCCTTCACTCAGATGGATTAAACGGCACCATTAATGTAATTGCAAAAGCTTCTCTATCATATCAATCTAATATGACAATCCAATCCAATAAGTAATGAATTGTATGATTCTAGTTATCTTCCTATTTCTTTCTTACGTGTTGTCATTTGGGACTTTATCAATTAGGTAAGATTACTCTGTAAATTCGCTATATGCTATATAGTTAGCTGGACACATATAATTTATATTTGCAGTTTTTCTTTTCGCTCACTCAACACACACAAAATAATTTCATTACAAAATTCTAAATACCATTTATTTCTTACTGTAGCCATTAAATGTGATTTCTTGGTATCACCCATACACAGAAATGAGCTCCCACAATATTATTTATTTCATTATTGTGTCTTGTCTACTCATTTAAGGCCCTAAAGCTAGACAAATGAAAAATATACAATTTATTTTGCATATAGTATCTGACACTATTAATTTAACTGCACAAAATACATAGCACTAAACTACATGCAAATACTTATAACAATATATAAAACAAAAATAATAAGGATAATAAACAGATAAGCACAACACGGGAAGGAAACATTAGAAGCGTTAATCATGCGACATGCAACATGCACATATCCTAAACTGACCTGTACGACGACCACACGACTTCTCTGGGATATCCGGATGTTGTTAATAGTATATATGCAAAACTAAATCCGGCCGAGATCCCAATCACCAGGGTTAACACAAAACGGCGACCCATCACCCGAGGTTCGGCCTGCACAGGTTGAGACTTCTCTAACATCTTGTACATCTTTGGTACAAAAGTACGGAACAGTAAGGACAAATGATACGACACAGTACAATCACGCTTTACAGCTAGTGTGTTCTCTTTGTGACTGGCGCGTATAGAATTAAGAAGCAAAATAGACATGTAACTTTTAGCCGCGCGCGACGCGTGTATCAACAGAGAGTATACAGACTGATTCAATAAATCTACCTACACCGAAGGTTTTACGCGAAATGCGAAACATCCACGCAATTCAGCCGATGCCTACGGCCAATAAATAACAAACGTAAATGAACAGCGGCAGACGCGGGTTCTCTATAATGGTAAATAACATTATTCATTTAATGTCATGCCGAAGTGTTTTAATGACGAGAGCGACATTAATCGCAATGTTGTACAAGTGAACAATTGTGACCATTTGTTCACCTGTATGAGTTACATAACAAAAGGCTCCTAAGGATGTCCCATGGGATTAGGGTTACCATTAAGAAATTTGAAAAATCCTGACAAGAAGTCGGACTTTTCAATAAAAGTCCGGTCATTTTGCTCAACCATACAAACACTGGAGCGCATTCAATACCTTAGAGTCTGTTCAGTTGTTTTTAACTCACTCTGAGGTGTTTTTTCATTTCTTTCTTTTCTAGCAGATGACGTAAATGATAAGGGCCCCAATATCATCCAATCATCTAAGAGATTAATGAGAATCATATAGGAGAATTTTACTCTTATATGAGAATCATATAAGAGTAAAATTTTATTATTCTTATTCCATTTAAGCTAAAAAAATCCGGACATTGTTATAAGCCGGACAAAGTCCGGACTGGAGTCTAAAACTCCGGACATGTCCGAACTAATCCGGACGGATGGTAACCTTTTATTTAGGGATGGCAGCAAGCAGACTTCCGCTCTTATTTACTTAAGCGAGCCCGCGTATGTCTCGTAAAAACGTGATGCCGCCGGAGTGAAGAGAGCGAATTGCGACTTGCGAGGCTTAAATAGCGAACTGATAGACGCGGAGGCCTTATGTACCTCTGGGATATATCAGGAGCAACAATACCAAACGGATGGAAAGCAGATTATGAAAAAGATGAATCCTGATTTCTGCTATGCAACTATTTACACAGCATGGCTGATAAGCTGACATACGGCTCTTTTTAAACGGTAACCATAGCCAATGGAAGCTTTCTACCAGAGTGTCGCGGCTTAGTGCTGTGAGCACGTCGCCTTTTGCCGGTTTGCGGCGGTCACACTCTGGCATAGGGCGCCTATTTGAAACGACAGCCAGGGAATTTCCTGGCGATTTCTAGCCGCCTCATGTTGGGCGTCGCGAGCGGCAACCGCGCCGCCTAAGGCGTTGGCCATCACAGAAAAGACGTAGGGCGAGGACGCGTCGCGGACAGGGCGCAGACGCGGCGCCCGTTTAGTTTACTTTCATATTGGTGGCAATTCTGTTGGCACTAATTCGATTAAACTAAACTAAATTTAGTTTTAGTGCTGTCAAATTGTTTTCAGTTAAAATTCTCGAACAAAAGCACGATTTGACAGCACTAAAACTAAATTTAGTTTAATCTATTCCAACAAATGCCAACAGAATGAACACCATTTTGTATGAAAGTAAACTAAACGTATAGAAGCGTCGCGACACAACACAGACAGAAAAGACGGGGCGCAGACACGACGCTTACTCGTTAGAAAGGACGCCGCCCTGTCCGCGACGCGTCCGCGTCTTACGTCTTTTCTGTGTGGCCAGCAGCGCCTAACACTAAGCGCCCGTGACTCTGCACTACTGGTACAGCCTCCTCTGCTTAGGCACCACATACAGCACAATCATTTTCATCTTATCCACATCTCATTTCCAAAAATCTACTTTTCGTGGTGAATAGAGTCCAAATTGATGTAAGGAAAACAAGCAGCCCGTATATGCGTAGGTACGCTTCAATTGCGTAAATTGGTTTTATTGTCGAGCCAATTTGCTTGCGAATTATAATTGTGGCGTTTTCGCTCGTTTTATTTTAAGTCGGTATACAAATTGAGATTACAAAACGGGTGCTGTTTTTGTAGTTACACAGGTGCCACTTATAATATAGCATGATGTCCAAGTACATACCTACTTATAAATATTTCTCTTCGTAGAACCTTTTCCGCAATCCAAGATACACTTGAAAAAAAAAATAACGGAATCGGTTTTTTTATTTTCAGTCCACATGGGCAACACATTTAGATTAATTTTTATTGCACATATAGATCTAACTGTTACTGTGTTAGAAACGGAAAGAGAAGCGAAATCGTCAACATGGATGTGTAATACTCGACTATAATAATAATAATAACTCTTTATTTCAGACCTTTTACAGTCCATAGCGGGTTAGTAACAAAAATTACTTAATACTATGTTATTGACTAAAATTAATATAGTATCTTGGACAAAAGAAAACTGATTGGTAAAATGGTAATTTTTCAACACACTTGCTCGCAAAATGGATATAGCGAAAGGAGGCCATGATTTCACTTCTATGTATGTATGTAAGACGGCAAGTAACTCCCCATAATAAGCTAACTAGATGGATTGTTTCGCTGATAATTTCTTACTGGAGAACACCAGTGGTTGCCCTTGACGTTTCGCTGCAAACGCACTACAATGTGCATCAATGAATAAATGGTAAAAAGTTATTCGCAGCAGGGTGCAGTGGAATGCCAAGAGGTTGTCGAAGTGCTCAAATGCAATCTCTAAAACTAGTGTCCATAAGGCACAGGTTTCGAGAATGTCAATTTGGATCAGCCCAAAGCATCTATGAGTGGGTTTACTCCACCAGTTCCGCGGTAAAAATTCACCATGACTAACATGGCAACCTACGAAGTTCTTCAACCGTTTTCGGTAGAAGAAAATTTCGCATTGCTGCAACTCTCTCTGCGGAAGATCTCGAACGATTTTTACTTTAAATATACCAAAAGACGTTCACCTCGCCACTAGCAAGTTGCCACCGATGGAACAACGCCCAAACATGCTGAATATACTAGACCAGAGTAGCACCAAGATGTCATCAATATACAGATAATATCTTACGATCTTGTCAATGAATCTTTGAAGTTTGTCGAGCATTCCACAGACCACACGTCATGAAGGAGAAACTCAAACAATTCAAATGGCGTAATAAGGACAGTTTTGCAAATGTCTGCTTCTTTCACTGGAATTTGTTGATACGGTTTCACCAGGTTCACAGTGCTGAAAACATTAGTCAGGCTGTGGAAAAACACCGGCCAAGGGCGAGTTGAACTCGCGCATCAAAAGATCCGTACAAACTTCAATAATTTCGTAACTATATGTATACATATTTCCGGTTTTCAGATGTTTTCCTTAATATGTGCTTTATAAGACTTTACTACTGCCTAATTTCTTTTCTAAGTCAACCGGAAATACCTTATTAATGTTGATTGCCTTGAGTGTCAAAATATACGTATTTTGCGGCATAAACAGCCGTATCATCTTTTTATGTTAACTTAGAACTTTAATTCTTTCACAGCTTTAAGTGACTGTAGACCTGAGTATACAGGTTGAATTTCAACTCAATACCGTGAAGTGTTCCTGAAATAAAGGGTTTTGACAGGCAGACAGACAGACGAACAACAAAGAGATCCTATAAGGGTTTAGTTTTTTCCCTTTGAGGTATGGAATCCTAAAATTCGGTGAATTCAAATAATTCAATTTTTGCCATGAAATGGTTGGGGACAGTGCGCATTGGTACCCAAACAAGGTACTGGTTGGGGACAGTGCACACTGGTACCCCATCAGGGTACCGGTTTGGGACAGTTGACTGCCTGGTAATCACCACAAACACACCATCAGTTCACACCCTCGCAAGCCATGTGGAGTGTTGACGCCCAGGGACTACTTAACAAAATAATAATTATAGTGCTATTTAGGTGCAAATATTATAACATCCACCTCATCATCATCATCATCACAGCTCATATAAGTCCCCAGTGGGACTTATATGGCACAAGCCCCTTGATGGGGGAGTCCCCACAGAGTGTTGTGCCTACCCTAAGTTAGTGTGTTTTAGTCCTTAGTCAATCACGCTGGCCCAGTGCCGTAGGTAGGAACCTCAGACAAATGTACAATATGAAATTTAAAACAAGAAAAACACATTGGTACATGGCTGGATCACACCCCGGTCCTCCCTCCCCTTGTTGTGTAATAAAAATCTATCATGATCGCTTTCTATTTTGACAGTCAAGAGTGCATCCATCCATCACTTTTTTTTCAGGTAGTCGACACAGAGTCTGGTATTGACGCTGCAATGATTGGTGAATTCAAAGCTATTTTTTCTTAGCCCCCCGATTAGAAGGCCGAGTCCACAGCGCCACCAATGCTCTTATATCATGTAAAGATGTAATTAATCATATATTATTAAAATAAACAAATAATTCAAATTTAAGGTGTATATGGGGCTTATGATATTCAATGAATATGTTACCTTGAACAACCTCATTATAGCAAAACAATCTAGAATGGGTGTTTAGTATAGACATGATTTCATTTAAGCTACAAGAGACAGTTATGTACAATGAACACAGTAAAAAGCGAGTCACAGAGAAAACACACCAACTGGAACATGTCACTTTGAGAACACAAACCACCTTTAAAGAAGCAATCAACCTCCACCTCTGAAAGTCGAAACCACAATAAACAGTTACTGAAAACATGTTTATACAACTTGTTGACGTGTTTATAAAAGAAGTTATGTGCAATTCTGTTTATACAATCATGCTGTTTGGGATTTCAGAGGTATGACAATTGTAAAAGATTTTTCATGAATTTGTTATTACTGTAAATTTTGTAGATCTTTGCAAATTTAGTCACCAACAACATAATACATTAATTCATCACATACAATATTAAAGTTATATGTATAAGCTGCAAAAAGAAGAAAAATTTTGTTAACAAAATTTAATAACAGGATGTTATTATTGTACAACAAGATATTCCTGAAATAACACAATATTTAATACAAGGTTAAATTTAAATAAGGTGCCAAATTTGAAATATAATTCTAGCAACTACAAAACAAACTATCTTCATGACTATTAATTTCCATTATTATACAGTATGTCCGGTTTTCTTTAATTTAAAATATTTTTTAATAATCAGAGAAGCTTATATGTATATGAAAATCTATCTCTTTTTTCATGAAGTTCAGCTATGTGACCAGTGTTGCCACCTTGAAATATGTTAGGGCGCCAGATACACATTAAAATGTCGCCAGTTTCTTAAAATGTGGACAAGAAAAAAACCACCAAATTCCACAAACTTTTTTTTAATTTAAATAAAATACTAATAAAGTATGTAATGTAGTTGAACAATAGCTAAGCAAAACTGTCCTCTATCTTTTATTAGTTCATCAATGAAATGGGGTGCCAAGACATTTTAATAACTTCAGTACATTTAGTCCGATGCATTTTTAAATCATCCGTTGCCTTGGAACCGGAGAAAGCCATAGACTTAGAATATACTGGCGTATAGACGTACTGACAGCTCATTATAAAATGAGACCAAAATATTTGAATTGTCAATTCCAATACTATGTGGCTGAATTCTAATATCCAATGTGGCTGATCTGTCCTTCAAAATCGGTTAAAAAGTAGCTAAATGCACTGTCTCTTTCAAACTCTAGAACTAGAGAACTTCATAAGACTATTATAGATTCTCGCTCGCACTGACAGTTGGTCTATATCTATACGACAGTATATTTTAAGTCTATGGAGAAAATGATCAATACCTACAGGAAACGAAACTGCTGTTCTGTAATGTAGTGGGAGCATTCATAGACTTTAAGCTATGAAACACGAAACAGCTATACCTAGCTAATCTATACCTAGTTATACTAGGTATAGATTTTCGTGTCTATTCGGAACAGTAGGAAATTTTCTTCTCGAAGAAGTGTTGTCTGATTCCATTCCAGAAAACCGCTAAAAACCACTAAAAAAATAAATATGCTAAATGATAGAAAAAATATCGCTAAAGGTCTTGAAAAACCACCAGCTCTGGTGACAAAACCACCAAGGTGGCAACACTGTATGTGACTCATACTGAGTCTTCTGTGAATTTAGTCCTTATTTAAATTTAATCCATTGTTAGTGTATTAGGCTTCCTAAGAGATGTGCTGAAATTGGACTTTTAACTTGAAATTGCCCAGCAAACAATAGTGTTTTTGTTATATTAAGCATATGCGTATTTACTACTATGGCAGAAAACATTTGTAATCAGAATCTTTAGTTCATGGCTTAAGTTTTTCAACTACTTCCATTTCATATCACGATAGTGAATGTTAAATCTAGCACCTGTCATTTTATGTTATTTAAATTGAAAACAAATATGTTGAAATTGAAAACTATTAAATATTTTATAATTAAATTAAATATAATTAAATATTAATAATTACTAGGTACTTAATGCTCGCTAGCAAATGAAAAATTATTAATATTAATGATACTAGGTACTATTAAAAATAGTGTAGAAAAATAAATGATCAAAGCCTTTATATAAAACCTTGATTCATGAGCAACACCTGGATCTAATTAAATTACTTGAAATAAAAAATACATACGATATTGTAATTATTTTGTTGTAAACGAGTTGCAGAGAAATTATGAGTCGCCAAATACTTGCTATATCTCAACTAATTATAGGATGTAACAATGAAATAGATAACAGCAGCGATAACTGAAAACTTCCATTCTTGTCTTGTTTTTAATTTGTAAGGTACATTATTTACTCACCGTCATTGTTATTAATAAAGTGCCTATTTTATAGGCACTTTTACATCACGCTCTTCTCTACACTCCAACTCCAACATAATCTTTTTACTAAGTTTTCTATATAGATTTTACGTGGTTTTACATAAAAATACAAATGTTACATTGGTAAATATAAATACAAATGTACAATTTTATTTGAGAAGTAGTTTTTTTTTTTTTAATTTTGTTTATCCCATTTGGGAAAGGCAAAGGCGTCAACCATACAGCCTAGTCTGTATGCAATAAACTATTGTTATTTATTCTTCTTTTGAATTCACAAATCGCCAAACGTAGAGGTTACATATTCATAAATTGCTTCAAAGCATTTTTCAATGGAAAGAAGTTTTTGTAAAGAGCGCGGTAGATCCTGCTGGTGTTTCATTATTTTTGAAATTTCTTCTAATAAAATGTTTCTTTGCAGGGCAAAAATTGGACATTCGTAAAAAAGGTGATGCAGAGATTGAGGTAAGGTAGTGTTGCACCAGTTGCACGATGGGGAAGAAGTCATGCCTAGCCGGTACAAATGGTCATTGAATCGACCGTGCCCAATTCGCAAACGGCAAATAATAGTAAAAAATCTTCTGTTTATGTAATTGTGTCTATTGAACCAGGGTTGTTTTATTTTATTATTTATTTCTCGATACCACTTCCCTTTTATGAGCAAAGTACTATTCCAGTGTTCTTCCCATAGCTTCAATATTTCTTTCTTGATTAGAGCTGTACAATCAGTATATGAAATTGATATGTTTTTTATAGGTACGTCTAGAGTGTTCATAGTTTTGGCCAGTTTATCTACTTCCTCGTTTCCATATACACCGATATGAGCTGGAGTCCAAAATAATATAATGTCTATTTGATAATTTATTTTTAAATGATGTATCTGATCTCGGATATTATATATTAAATGATTTGTGACTGATGAAAAGGAAGGATTTCTCAAAGCCATCAACACACTCATGCTGTCAGTAATAATAATCCATTTTTTGTATTGGCTGAACTGTTGAATGTAGTTAAGAGCTACAATTATAGCATTCGCCTCAGCAGAAAATATGCTGGCATTTTGGCACATTTTAAAACTATGTCCAGTTTTACTACCTGTATCATACATAGCTACTGCAACACTTACATTCGTCTTTGAACCATCTGTATAAATTGATCGATAATCATTATAAGCCTGTAGACTTTCGTAAACATCATATTTATCTTTAAAATCTTTATGTAGGACAATATGAATGTCACAGAATTTACTAGCATATGAGCCACTATAACAATGTAAAGTAGTACTACAAAATATATTACATTGTTCTTTTAAACTTATAAAATGTGAGAAATTCTTTGAAAGAAAAGTGTTAGTGGAACATACATTTAATTTATTTAAAAGATCATTATTCGAACGTGATAAGAGTTTAAAAAGAAATTTAAGTTTTAAAAATTCAAAGCGAATAACCATTGGTGGTAAATGACATTCGACCTGCATAGAATTTATTGGGGAAGTGTTCATAGCACCTAGTATTAATCGTAAGTTCTTATTCTGTATTTTATCAATAATATCTATGTATTTTGGATCGGAAGCGTAACAAAAGAAAGCATACTCAAAATGACTTCTGACCAAAGCTTTATAAAGCATTAACACAATTTTAGGATCAGCACCCCATTTCAATCCAGTAACGGACCTAATTACATTAGTGGCTTTTAAAGCTCTGCTCACCAAGCAATCAACATATAAATCCCACGTAAGATTTTCGTGAAAAATAACACCCAAGAATTTAACTGAATTATCAATAGGCAAAGTGTGATTGCTGTATGTAATATTAATTAGAGGTAGAGAACTGTATTTTGGGCAAAATATTACAACTTTACTTTTTAAAAGGCTAACATTTAAATCAAGTTCTGAGAAGTAATCTGCCATCTTCACTAGATTATTATTTAATGTTAATTGAATATCTAATACATTAGTACCTTTACAATAAATGACAAGGTCATCAGCAAACTGAAGATTGTTGACTAAATTATTATTAAGAATGGAATTTAGTTTTCTTATATACAAAATATACAGAATAGGACTCAAGATGCCTCCTTGACATACACCTTTGCTCGAAAATCTAGGGCCTAAAAATTTATTATCTATTTTGACATACACTTTTCTATCCGTGAGAAAAGCATATATCCAATAAGCAATTTTTACAGGTAAGAAAGATAATAGAGATTCAAACAAAATACCATGATTAACGTTATTAAATGCACCTTCTATATCAAAAAACACTGCTATTGTATACTCCATATTCTTTTGAGCTGTAGTGACGTCCAAAAAAAAATGTGCTAAGCTTTCTTGAGCCGAAAGTCCTCGCCTAAACCCAAACTGGTTTAAAGGTAAAATTGAGTTCTTTTCTATGAAGAATTCCAATCTTTGTTTGATTAGCTGTTCAAATAATTTACCAGCACAAGACGTTAAAGCGATAGGACGATAAGAATCGGGATGAGATGCAATTTTTCCAGGTTTTAAAATAGGAACCAAGCAGTCCATTTTCCAATTAGGAGGAATTGTGCAATCTTGCCATAAAATATTATAAATTTGTAAAAGCTTATAAAGATTGTCAGTGTTAAGTAGCTGAAACATCTTGTACGATAAACTATCTAATCCACAAGCAGTGTTTTTTCTAGATTTCAGAGCTGCAGTTAATTCGTCAAAAGAAAATGGATCAGTGAGGAATGACTGATTATCTGGTAAACTATTGTCCTTCACAATTGGCCTGTTATTTTGCACAAAGTCAGGCGTGTATTTACGTAAAAAATCACTGACCCACGAAAAATCACTATTTTGCTTTTTATATGTTTTATGTGTAAGTTTTCTCATGTTACCCCATACTACTGAAACTGGTGTCAATCGATTTAATTTTGTACAGAATTCTATCCAACTACTTAGTCTTTCTCTCTTAATGGTAAGTTTTTTAGCAGCTTGTAATCTTTTGAAATTAATATATTTTTCTTGAGAAGGATTATTCTTAAAATCAAGATAGGCTTGCTTGCTTTCCTGGACAGCTTTAGCGCAATTACTATTCCACCAAGGAACTGTTCGATATTTTGATTTAAAGTTTTGAGTAGCAATGTTACGTGATTCGGACCGAGAGGTACGAGAGGGAATTGACTTTTGTGCAGCTGTCAAAATGATTTGACAAAAAGAGTTGTATGAATCTATTGGATCAGGCGTTGGAATCACCCCTATAACTAGCGGGTCGTTAGTGGAGCGGCTCTGGGCTACGTTCCAAAACATCACCCGAGTGCACTCGGTCACTCGAAGTATGTCCTAAAACATTTCGGGTGCACTCGAGAGTGTTGGAGTGGCGTGTCCTAAAACGCTACGGAGTGCACTCGATCGAGTAGAATCTCACCCGCATAATATAGCAAGGTGTAATTTCACTCGATTGGATTTGGCGGGAAATTGTGTGGATTTTAAAATTGTGTGATTGTGATTACAAAGATTTCATATTCACACACAATTTGTGCATCTCGGAGAGCGAGGATGCGCTTCGTAACGTCGACAATAAGTTAATTTCAAATTCCAAAGACTATAGGTATCGTAAGTGACACGATTGTAAAATTGGCCTTCATTTCCGCTGAAGCTAGGTTAGGCCGCGATTTAAAAGAATTCATATTCTGTTGGTTTTAGCATTTTCGTAGATGAAACAGAGGAATGTAATCCATGCATTAAAGCGAATGGACGCGCCGATGAATTATATATTTTCTTATTGTTGTATATTTGGTTATGTAAACAAAGCAGACAACACTCTTGCCGTTCTAAAACAACCAACACTCCGACCACCCTAACCGGCCACTCTCCCCCCACCACCTACTCACTCCGGGTGATGTTTTGGAACGTAGCCCTGAGACAGTCTCCGCCATTTTTTTGACGCCATTTTGCTTTTGGGTGCATGTGTGTGTGTCGTGTCGTGTCATTTTTTCATCATAGAAGTAGAACGCACACATTTGCATTTCATTTTTCATTATTACATTGTTGGTTTGTTTAAATCTCTAATTTATCTTCAGATTTTATGTGTTTTAAGCATGTTTTTTAAGATTTTTGACACTCACTGTTCTTGATTCAATAACAGTACCTGTGTGTACGAAGGGATTCGGCAGTTTTATCGGTTTGTTTGCTTGTGATTTTCTAAACTTAATAACTTTTTGACCTTTCATTGTTTCATACTATTTCATGCTAATATAGCTGAGCCCACCTGGTTAGCTACCATAATCTTACTTAAGTTTATCAGATCACCATGGTGACAGTACAACTTGTGCAGAGTACAACTTGTTACTCTGATAATCAGACATCCAGCAACTCTCTTGTAGGCAAATCCAGGTGAAGAACGCTTTCATCTTTGGCCTAATAGTTATTTACCAAAATGTATGAAGTTGAACTTTCCCATACTAAAAAACGAGCGAACTTTATATTGTTATGAATCCACTAAAATATTTTACAGACCATCGGCTTCAACAGAGGTTACATTTCTGGATGCACATCAATTTTGAAATCGATAAAAACAACTTATGAACACAGAAAAACTAGTGTTATTTTGAAACACAAATACTTGAAGATGAATATCTTGAGTTGAGTATGCAATAAATAACTTCCTCCAAGTGAAATAAATTCAGGAATACTTAAAAATCCAATAATGATAGGTGAGCAAAGTTGTGTAATATTTTTTTCATTAAATAAACAATAGTTTAAAATTAATTTAATATTATGTTTTCCATTAAATAACCTACACTATGTTGTTGTTCAAAATTACATGTAATTTTTTTTTAGATTGAATGAAAATGAAAAACACTTCTTCTCAAAAAGAGTAGCAAAGCTCTGCTAAAATTGATCTTCTGATGGTGCACATGTCTGGGCGCAAGGTGACTTCGGAAGCATAGAGAAGCTCGATATGTTAGAAGCTTTGGTTACTCACCATGGACCTGAATTTCATTTTATCAATTTTATTAATATGCTAAGAACATAAGCCACTGCACAAGCAATGAACAGGACATGAATAACAGAAAGTGGGCTGTCAAAAGGTGATTAATTTGTTTTTGACATAAATATGTTTGCTTATTAACCCCTTGTTTCTGAAAGGCTAATCAGTGATAAAATTAAATATAGTACATTCAAGATAAGAAAGTTCCCTTGACAAATCGATTTTTTCCGTTTCATGCATACTAATTTCCGTGATGAAAAAAATAATTTATCTCCTTAGGTTATTTTTATCAAAAATGTAATAATTAATTCCACATTAAATAAAAACAAGAATATCAGCCTAATTAAATAAAATTATAATTCTAAAGTTTAAAAATAAAATGTTTGTGTAAAGTATAAGTTCCGATTCATGACTCAAATAAATACTTAATTAAACAAATATTTTATCAGAATTATAAATAATTATATTTAACTGGACTGATTTTAATGTGGAATTAATTGTTGCATTGTTGACAAAAATAACTGAAAAAGACATTTTTAAAACATAATATTTTTATTCACGGAAACTGGTATGCATGAAACGGAAAAGTTTGACCTGTCACGGGAACCTTCTTATCTTGAATATGCTATAACAAGCTTAACTTCACTTCACTTCTTGGTTAAGTGGCAACCGGTCGTTTTACACAACCATTACTGCCAAACTCGAGTTTATGGATAAGACACTGTTTCTGAGTTTGCTTTTGTTGACAACGGCCAAAAGTGTGCTATAGTTTTGTTTTGGGTCACCTAAAAATGGACAAAACATGACAATGACACTGACAACAACAATGTAGCAGCACAAATAAAACATTTAATAAAATACAGTTTAAAGTTTAATGTTGATAAATCTTAAGTTAACTGTCAATTGATTCACTGTGTCAGTTGACAGAGCTGCCAAATTTCTTTCAAAATCTATAAGTCAAGATCAGTGTTATACTATATGCCCCTATATTAAAGAAAATATTTCAAAATTGGGTTGGGGTGAATGAAAGGGTGCGCAAGGTCCTTTTTTATGGTTGTATCGTATAGAATAGCTAAAAATAAACACTTTTTATTCTTGTCCATTTTTTCTCAAATCTTATAGTGTGCGAGTAAATCAGCTTTGAAAATCACAATGGCAGCAGGACTTAGAAAAATTTTGAGATGTTGCATATTGCTATTATGACACCTACTTTTTATGGTTGTATAATATAGAATAGCCTAAAATAAACACTTTTTACTCTTATTCACTTTTTCTCAAGTCTTATAGTTTGCGAGTAAATCAGCTTTGAAAATTACAATGGCCGCAGGACAAGAAAAATTTTGGGATGTTGCCTTGATATTAGGACACCTAATTTTTATGGTTGTATCATATAGAATAGCTTTAAAATTAACACTTTTTATTCATGTCAATTTTCTCTCAAGTCTTATAGTTTGCGAGTAAATAAGCTTTGCAAATCACAATAGTCACGACGAAAAAAAAAATGGGATGTTACGTTGCTATTATAACACCTACTTTTTATGGTTATATCAGAAAATGACTAGAACGTGATGAGCAGATCAATACACACTTGTTCACAGTGGCTTTCTATTTCTTGTGTTTAGATTATGAAATCGAAAATTGGTACCAAAGGTTTTATAATTTTTATAGACAAATCAAATTTTCATAATTAGACTGTTCAGCTTAAATCAATATATTAATTTAGTTAAAAATATTTCTTAGAGAAACCTTTGCTTGTGAATTATAAATAGCACCAACTGAAGTCCAAAAATACTTTCTATACTAGCAGCCGAAACCCAGCAGTAATAGCCAATTACATGACACTGAAAATAACTAAGTAAATTTATCTTGCCGTATCAACATAGTAACATGCTTGAATTGTTTTACTACATATACAACAGAACTAGGTCTGTTCGCGAAGGACTATGTTGATCCCACAAACGTGCATCAAGTGTAATACCCAAAAATTTTGTAACTACAATTGATGAGTTCAACGATTCGATTGTATCCACTTTCCTTACATTTGGCCATGAGAATTTAATAAATCTAGTTTTATTTGAGTTTAGTGAACCAATTTGGAACATTTAACTCTGACACAATTATTTAAGAGAATGTGAAAGTTTGATAAACATAATTTTAAAAGCATTACAAAAGGAATGGGTATGCCATTCCTTTTAAATGCTTTTTCAAACTCTAATTAAAATCATTTATATGAATGAATATCATTAATTTATGGAAAACATTTCTTATTGACCTTAACATATTCATCAAAATTAAAAACTAGATTGATTTGTTTGGTTAGATTACCTACTATAAAATTAATTGCTTTTAATGTTAACTTCTTCAAAATGTATTCAAACGTTTTAAACTATTTGCCATTGTCTGCAGAGTTCAATTCTTCAATCTGAAGTTTTGTAAATAATCAATAAAACAAAATTATTTTCAAAAACAAAGTAATGTCTTATATAATTATCTTTTTTGTATCAACAGGTGTACAGATATTGAGAAGTGGAGAGACTAAGATCAGATGGAGAGGCAGGTTATTTATTTTTACTAGGTTTTTCACTGTTTTTCATTTTAGAGTCGTCACACTTTATACAAATGCTTATTTATCTTTTCAGAATCGCAGAGTAAGCACAGCGTTGCATGGCGGAGAATTGTGGGTTCTAATAAGTTCCATTGTGTACGTTTTTGTCATATTGTATGTTAAATTCAATAAAAAGATAATCGCATTTCGTTGTTTTGATTTTTAATAACCTAAAATATTATCAGAATTAAAAAAGTAGATTAGGGCTGTAAATTTATATCGATAATTTTCAGTATGTCGATAATAAGCAGTCGATAGTTTTGCAGCACTATCATTACGGAGCTGTCATTTCACTACGAAACGGCCGCTAGAGGGGTTGATTCCTATCTGTAACAGTAATATAATTTGTGTATTGGATTACTAATAGGGTTACATTGAAAATTATCTAAATCCTTATTAACAATTGAAGAATACAACTTCCAATCAACTAATCTATGATTAATGCGATTGTTAAAATCATTTTCATCCTGAAAATTGTTTTGAGAGTTAAAACATTGTGAACTACTATTGAATGTAATCTTAGTAAATGTTGGCAAATGATAACTGCCCAATGGATCGTCGTGTACTGACCATTCGCAGCGAAGAGCTAATGAAGGAGATACCATAGTCAAGTCCAAACCATTGGGTCTCCAAGAATGAGAACCGACAGTTGTGACCTGACCATCATTCAACAGGACTAAATTGCATTCATCTAAACACTCAAGAATATCCTTACCTCTGGAATCCGATAACGGACATCCCCAAATTGAGTGATGAGCATTGAAGTCACCAGCTATAATCGTCGGCCTATGGAGAGAATTCAAGAAATGTTTAAACTTATTTTTAGAGAAACTGGGAATACAATTTGTTGGACAATATATACTGGCTATTGAAATAGTGTTCTGATTTAGTTCTAAATGTATTACAATTGTTTGAAGAGAGTTGTCAAAATAAGATGTTACTTTTTGATATTTTAGTGATGTATGGATTAAAATAGCAACACCATTATGCTTGTTGCCACAGTCATTACGTTCAATATGATAACCTTTGATTTTAAACTGCTTCTGAGGCTTTAGCCATGTTTCACATATAATTGCGATATGAATAAAATGGTCATAAAGAAATTTCGTAAAAATAAGTTGATTGCTTAATAAGCTTTGAGCATTCCACTGTACGATATTCAATTGATTGGGGGTGAATTGTGGGGATTTGATTGCTTACCAAAAGTATTTTTTAAGACCTCTAAAACACTTTTAGAATTTATAGAAGTATTTTGAGTATTATGCAAAGAAACACATTTAGTTATGGTTTCAACTAATAATGAGAGACACTTGCTGTCAGTATTGAGCAGTGTAAACAAATCTACATTATTTTTTGTCTTACTTTCTAATTTGGGAAAATTTAAAGGATTTGCAATATCTGCATAAGAAGCAGGCTTATATTTATTTCTATTTTCAATGATTTTCTGTTTTTTAACTGGGCATATTGGAGACACACTAGTATGATTGCCATCACAATGAATGCAAGTAGCTTTTTCGATAGAAACTGTACAAGTCTTATAGTTATGATTTTCTTTACATATACTACATTTTTCAGAATTTTTACAATATTTTGCCAAATGTCCGTATCTCAAACATTTGTAACATTGCTTAACTGGTGGTATATATTGAGACACATCATGTCTCCAACCACCAATATCTATATGATTTGGCAAAATGGAAGTGGCAAATGTCACTATTACTGTGGTTGTAGGTTGTAATATAAATCCCTCAGTCACATTTATTTTTTTCATTATTCTTTTTATTGTTATTATTTTTTTTGTACTTGTTATCATAGTAAATATTCTCTTGTTTGATATAATGGTAGGTACATTTCTTATAACTCCGGACACCTCAGTTGTAGCAGCAGGAATACTGGCTTTGAATTTGTATTCTTTCAAGAAGGTATTATTATTTAAAAAGGCATTCGCCAAGTCTGGTTTTTCAAAATAAATACCTATCTTAAACTTATTGATATTTCTTAAAAATTTGACGCCTTTGTTAAAGCGCTTTAAACAAGTTGACAAAGAAAGAAGATCTCTTGTTCCAATTGGTTTCTGGATGTCTGATGACTCAACAAAAACCACAAATTCAGTGCCACTAATTTCTTCCGGATATCTGCGTATATAGTCAGTAACATAATAAGGCTTGTACCTATCTGCATTGCTTATTTCTTCATCACTGTCCGAAGAGGACATATCCGTTTCTACCAACCTTACCTCATCTGTCTCCCTATCTGCATCACCAGACTCCGGTTCATCCTCCTTTTTTTTTCTTTTTCTCGAACTCCGCTTCCCCATATCTGCTTATAATATTATTTAATGCCTATATGTTATATACCTCTTTTGTTTGTGTTTTATTAAGTAACTGACTACAATTAGAAAATTACAAATAAAATATTTTAAAGAGCCCGCCTTTACTATGTGAAGTTCCCGCGCTTTTTTTCTTTTTTTTTCTTGAGAAGTAGTTTCATATCGTAATTTTTTTTTATAATATTTTTGGCTTGTCATCTAAGCCTTTGAGCCATATTCATGTTGTAAATATGTAAAGTAAACACTGATTAGAGAGAATATGTTGTAAATGGCACAGACTGGCACAGCACAGCACAGACGTATGATTGGAGCGCGTTGAGCCTCTGGGTGTAGTTGTCCGGTTGTTTTTTAACTCGCTCAGAGGCGTTGAACGGATTGCAGCAACCAAATCTTTTATCTCCCTCTTTCACATTACTTTTTATTTCCCTCTCTTTCTAGTAGTAGACATTATAGAATATGACCGCCAATATCATCCAATCACGTAAGAGTATTTCAGTAATAAACGTCAGAGCGTTTTACAACCATCAAATTCGATGGTTGTTCGGTTGTAACTCGCGCCGACACTCTAAGGTCTTGAACGGGCCGGTTGTTTCACCCGGTTGTCACGCTCGAAGGCATTGAACGGGGCTAGAGCGAAAAGTTGTACTTCGCGCGAAAGCTCTGAACGCGCCTTTGTAGTTGTAAGCACAGACTAAAGTTACAGGTGCCGGATTGATGGATCAATGTCAAAATCAAGGGTGCGGTCCAAAAATTGATATCTGCACTCGTGAGTCGTGTGCGCTATTTACACGCAAACAGTTAGTCGGTCCAAAATTGCTCATGCGCATTTGTAAGCGGCCCCCCAGTATAACGTAATCGATGACGTCATCGATTGATGCTGATGCCGCATTTACACATTCGTGCAAATCGCGAGGCTAATAACTAACACGCGTAAGTAAACCAAAGCACACCAAAGAAAATAATAATCTAACGAGATGTAAACAGTACGCTCGCTATTCGCCTCGCGATTCACGCGTTGGGAGCGGTTTATCAGACGCGAATCAAACTGTACTTGGGCCATTTTAAATTTTTAATAGGCCACATGACATGACAGCTTATCAAAGCTATTCACTGGTAGCCTTGTAATGGCGATCACACAATATTATTTATTTTTCGAATGATAAAATCGCACTTGTTTTAATTGCCACATATTAAATTGATTATCGAAATGAAAATGAAGCTGTCAAATGTGGCCTATTATAGTGGCCCGACTATAGTGGCGCCCTCATTTTGTCCAAACTCTTTTTTGCCATGCTTTGTATTGTCCAAAGAGGATAGTAATACCTACTACGGGAATGTTGTCCATAGAAATTAAGATAGGTAGGTAAATGCAAAAAACCGATTTTCCCGACCTTTGACCTTGAATATTTTGTGACGCAGACGAGATTATATGAGACTTTTTCCCCAGTCTTGTTGATTGGATGATATTGGGGGCCATAATCTAGAATATCATCTGCTAGAAAGAGAGATAAATTAAAAATTCATATGAAAGAGGAAGATAAACAATATTATTGCTGCAACACGATCAACTCAACTCCTCATGCCTCAGAGTACCGAACCGAGCAACTACACTACGTCCGCTTGTTATTTGTCGATTTAGCGCGATATCACATATTCGGAAAGTTGTGAGCGCTAACACCGCTCTCGTCGCTCTAAGCATAAGCAATAAGCTCATTCGGAATCGGAACGCAGTTAATACAATGAGACTGTAATTAATGGGTGTTGTTGCTCTTTCTCCTGAAATTATTTTTATTTTATTATTCTACAAGGCGTGTGCATAAATCATGATCCGTTTGATTATTTGTAGCTTTATTTTTATTTGTTTCTCTAAAAATATTTCCGCACACCAAGGAAAGTTTTCCCAATTCTGCAAAGATAACATGCTCAAAAGCCTAAGTTGCAGTACGCAAGTAAGTACGTCGTTTTTAATACAATTTGTAAATAAATTAAGAGCTCCATATTATTTTAGTTGTTTCACCAATCAGCGACAGGACATCATATTTGGAAATTTTAGTGTTGCTCTGACCATACTTTATTTACGTCTATTTATTATTGTTTTTCTATCAACATCAATAGTTAATATGGCAAGTGTAATTAGAAAATATTTAATGGCACTTTAATCTGTTTAAAAATACCTAATAATATTTCAGACAGTGATTTGTATATACATTATTTTAGATAGTATTGTTTAATGTTATTATTTTCATTATTCGCACCCAAATAAATTCACTGTTATTATTTAGATTTCCTTGATTATGCTTAACAAAACACATTATATAAATTTATTGACCTAAAGTTTTGGGTTATTCAAATATCAAGTTATAAAAAAGCAACAAACTGGTCTTTGGTTTGCTTATCTTGGATGGTATAGGGTAATGGTGGTTATATATTGCTGGCTTAACTTTCAAACTGTCTATCTCCATTTAGGCAAATTTTACAGGAGGAAAAAAAACTATTTTATTGAATAACTTACATAAAAACAAAGGCCGGTAACTTAATGTAAATTAAAATATTGTCATTTTACTAAAACTTTTCACTTTATTTAAATTGAAATATTAAGTAATTGTTATTTTAATTTAAATCAAGTCACTGGCTTATGTTTTTAATGTAAGTTATCCAACAAAATAGGTTTTTCTTCCTTCTGTAAAATTTTACTAAATGGAGATACGAAATTTGATAATTAAGCCAGCAATATAAAAACCATATTTATTTTCTAATATTTTTGAGACAGGCATTTATTTGAAGACTTGAAAACTACTAATTATGAACAAACATCTCTTTGTAACTAACTTATACTTGATAACGCTATCTATCTAGTCTAGAATGTCTATAAGCCGCAATAAGGCTTGTCATTGGCTTGTCTAGCATTAAGTTCTTGCTTATAATACAAAACTAAATAAAATATTGATATCAATTTTGAAAAGACAGTCATTATAATATCTTTTATTTTTCATTTTAGTTGACTGGACAGCAACCAACAGAGTCTGATGTATGTAAGGTTGAGCATTATGCATCAGATAGTCCCGAATGTAAATATATGGACTTTGGACCAATACGGACAAATGCAAAAATTGGGGGAGTGAGCCTCAAACCATACCTTCTGGATGAAGGATACACCTATAACTTTACGGTTCTAAACATCACATTCACCAATATCAAATGGAAAAGTAAGAATTTTGTTGTAATATACATCATATAAATTGAAGGAGGCGGCCAAAATCTGCCCATTCGATGTACCAAGGTACAATATATGGAAATAAATTTTCTATAATACGCTGAATACGAGGGTGACCTTTTATATTTCGGAATTAGGGAACAAAAACAAATATTAATCATCGAAAATCTTATTATTGTTTTTCAAAATATTCCCCATGAAGATCTATACACTTTTGCATGCGTTTGAACCAATTGTGGAAGCACTTTTTCCACTCTGATTGAGGTATCTCCAAAACATGCATTCTGAATGCAGCAACCGCTTCTTCAGGTGTCGAAAAACGTTGACCTCTCAGTTTGTTTTTTACGTGGGGGAATAAAAAGAAGTCATTTGGTGAAAGGTCAGGACTATATGGCGGATGACTCATCAAATTGATGTTTTGGGTGCTCAAAAATGCAGTTGTTTGAGCCGATGTGTGAGAGCTCGCATTGTCGTGGTGTAGAGTGATCCATCTTCGATGGTTGGTTTTCCTGATTTCTTGGAGGACAACTGGCAAACAAATTGTTGTGTACCACTCGGAATTGACTGTTCTGCGTTGTTCTAGTGGTACGGTTGCGACATGTCCAGTTTTTCCGAAAAAACATGCGACCATTTGCTTGGAAGTGCTTCGTGCGCGAACAACTTTTATTGGATTTGGCTCATCTTGAAACACCCATACAGTCGACTGCTGTTTACTTTCGGGCTCATAGGCGTAAATCCACGATTCATCACCTGTCACGATGTCATAGACGTGTTTTGAAGCACCGCGATCGTATTTTCGAGCATTTCTTTCGACCAATCGACACTATTATAGAGCCTTTTTTTGAGCGATTGACAAATTGTGTGGGATCCAACGCGAACAAATTTTTTTGACAGTTAAATGTTCATGCAATATTGAGTGTATGCTGGTCCCACTAATGCCTAAGGTTGTCTCTATCTCACGATAGGTCACATGACGATCTTGCAATATCAGTTCGCGCACAGCATCAATGTTTTTCGGAACAACAACTGATTTTGGACGACCTTCACGAAATTCGTCTTGGAGTGAACTCCGACCACGATTGAATTCACCATGCCATCGATAAACACTGGTCCTTGATGGAGTTTCATCGCCAAAAGTTGAATTAAGTTCATTCATGCACTGCTGCTGAGTTAATCCACGTCGAAAGTTGTAAAAAATAATCGCACGAAAATGATCACGATTTAATTCCATTCTTGGGGCAGATGAATCTTTTAATTTACTGTAAACAACACAAATAGCGCTCATATGTCAAAACGTTCTGAGTACGTATAACCTCAAAAACTTCTAACTTTACGATAGAGCTGTCAGTTGACAGATTGCAACACCAGGGTTGCCAAATCCCGAAATATAAAAGGCAACCCTCGTAATATAACAACCCTATTTTTTTTTTGTTATTTGGAAACAATTAAAAATCCATTTTTATTTGCAAGAAAATACACCATCTTAGACATCCTATAACCACAGATTACATATGATAGATAACAATATAAATTGAAAAATTAAAAATTAAAAAATCCGACAATAGATGGCACTATTGTCGGATTTTTTAATTTGTATGACGCGGTCAACTTATAAGCACTGGATGTGCTTTTGCAGCAGGCTCGATTTCGAATTTCATTATTTTATTTTATAAAGTTATCGAATTTAGTTCGAAAACAATATTTTATTTTAAACTAAATCATCGAGTGAGTCCATAATTTTTTACATTCCCGTTTAACACAAGCTATGCCATCTATGCAGTTTTGGATCGAACTTCCTGTGTCGGTAGCCGTGACCATAGATCGTATTTTAACATTTTGTGGCGTTTTGTTTCTTGCGCAGAGACAGTTGATTTGCAAGTTAAAACATTATTATTTTTTAGTTTTGATTGTTGTAATCCCATTAAGATAACTTTTTTTTTGTATAAGCGCATGATACAATAAAACTTAAGCAAAAATTAACTAAAAATATAATATATTTTTCGAAATATTCTAGAATTTTTCTCAACATTTTGGTACAAATTGACTATTGGCGACCTCCTTTGCACAAATTATTGATTCCCTTTACAATTCCTCCCCCCCCCCCCTTTTTACACCCTTAAGGAATGATTTCGGGGATAAAAACTATTCCTTATTCTACCCCACAGTTCAAACTATCTCCATACCAAATTTCTTCTAGATCGGTTCAGCTATTATTGATTCCCCATATAAACTTCCACCACCCTTTTCTCCCCCGTAAGGGGTGATTTCTGCGATAAAAGCTATCCTATGTCCTTTCCTGGAACACAATCTATGTCTATACCAAATTTCATCTAAAGCAGTTCAGTAGTTTTGGCGTGAAAGCGCGACAGACAGACAGATAGAGCTACTTTCGCATTTATAATATTAGTATGGATTTGTCGATAACTAATGTAACTCTGCAATGGATAAAAGGACACAGCGACTCACTTGGCAACGACGCAGCAGATGAATTGGCTAAGAGAGGTTCAAACACAAAAGTGTATGGACCAGAGCCCCTACTGCCCGTTCCACAGGCCCAGATAAAAACCTGGCTACGTGAGAAAACAGAGGAACAACAGCTAACAGGGTACATAGCCAACGAGGGATGCAAGCAAACAAAAGACGCAATCCCAGTACCATCCAAAAAGCTTGCCCGTTCGCAAACAAAAGACGCAATCCCAGTACTATCCAAAAAGCTTGCCCGTTCTCTCATCAGATTAAAGTGAAACAAAATCCGAAAAGTTATAGCTACTATAATAGGACACTGTCTAAACAAACACCTATTCACAATATGGGGTGACAGACAGCCCTCAATGCAGAGGATGCATGGAGGCGGAGGAAACGCCACAGCACGTCCTTATGGAATGCACAAGTGTGGCCGATCAACTGGCGAAACTTCTCCACTTCCTGGCATCCATGCCGGAAGCATGTAGTAGCCCACAGAGGCTGCTGGCATTCTGGGAGGACCTGGGATGGATGGAGTAGGAAGGAGGCTAACGTAAGGTCAGCACGCACAATGGCCCAATCATGAGGCTAAGTGCGAAAGAGCCCAGCCAAACTAACTAAGACCGTAGAGGTGCTGAAATCACCCTACTAAATTAAATATTATGTTACTCTGTTCACAGAAATGAAGATTCGCTTCCAGCCGACGAATTACCAGAACAACCACTGTCGCAACATAGTGCTGTCAAACAACTTCACCATAGATGACCGGTCTGTGCTGTACTACGACTGCTACTGGTCCTATACGGACGGCGACTACAATAACACCAGCCACATACTGGACTTCGTGGCGGAGAACAACGCAGCACAGTACAGGGGACAGTATTACTTCAACATTCCCAACATGCAGATGCTAAGTAAGCTGTAAATGTATTCAGACTTTTCTGACTTGTACACTTCCTAGGATGAAGTAAATTAATAGAAATCTATATCACAATAATTATGATATTTTGCAATTTGATCAAAATAAAAAATATACAATATTTTTACTTACATTTAATTGGTGGCTTTAAAGGAGGAAACCTTTGTCAATACAAAGAGGCTAGGTATTATTTCTAAACTATTACTTTAGAAATCCCATTCCTTGCTATGGACGCAATATGTGTGTGGGGGATCTGAACATAAATACGCTTACTGAAATTCTTACAGGCCCTTATGTGACGGAAAAGGAGTGGAAACCGTTTCTTTATATCGAGATACTGAGCAACCGTCTCCAGCTGCACATCAACCCGCCACCAGCTCAGCTCAAGATAACCGGTTACCAAGTGGAAGTGAGGAAGGGGTGCAGCAAGGGCGCGGCGGATTGTCAAGAGGAGCTGGTGAAGAAATCCAATATAAAGCTAAAGAACAGCACCCAAGAAGTGACCACCAGCTACAACTACGTGGGAAACTCTGGATATTTTTATTTTGTTGTGACACCATTACATGAACACTGTTCCACTGATGTCCGCAGCTGCCAAACGGTTGCCAGTCCAAAGATCAACATCAGTAAGTGGGATTTATACTATATGTAGCAGCGCCATGTAATCTTTCGTTTAGCTTTTTGCTCAAGATTTTGTGTGCAAATAAATCGATAGATAGGTACTCGTTAAATGGAAACAAATATTTTTTACAAAACATTTTTGATGCACTAAAATTATTTTAACATAAAAAAACATTAACAACAATTTATTGTTTGACTGACTTGCAATTGGCTAGATGACTAAAAAAATTTTTTTGCTTTAATAGAAGCTCATTCATATAATAAACAGAAAGAAACAATTGGTTTTCGAATAACTATAAAAACAACCAAGATATAAGGTATTAAAGATGTTTCTCCGTCTCTTTCTAGCAAAACGGCATTTTACATGGAGTTTATATGGCCGTACTCAACGATGACGTCACGGTTGATGTCGGATCTCTCTGTCTAATCGCTTCAAAATTAACAGCTTAAAATGCTTGTATCTTATGTATTTCTAAGCCGATTTTAATTCTAATTTCACATGATTGCATCTTTTTCTACGCTATTTTAATATTTTATGTCGAGATGTGAAAATTACAATTCAGTCATCATCCCAATTCTATTCACAACTACCTTATGATTTGTTTGGTGGCCGAAACAAATCATTAGGTAGCTCTGTCTTGCCCTTTGTCATCCACTAAACACGCTAGAAGAAAATAAGACAATGAAACATTTACAAAAGTATTGATTGCTAACATTTTACAAGTGACTATAATGTTCTGATTGGGTTCACATGTAGCTACAGAAGAACACAAAACGCTGAACATTTGCATCGCGAGTGTCATAGCACTGGTCGTCGCCACGCTGTTCGCATACTACATTGTCCTGCGCATGATCCGGAGATATTGGTGCAAGGACTACAGGCTCGCTTCAGGTTAGTTCATTCGTGTTTTCATACATCTTATTTTTGCATGTACACAATGATAAATTGTTATTGTAATATTTTAAATCTAATAAAACTTAACTGCTTCCATTTTTTTGTGAAAAGAACAACTGGGTTCCGATCTTTAGGTTCTAGGTTAGATTCCTCATAGTAGTAAAGTAAATTGCGCTTGATTGGTGGTGTGTCTGCGATATCTTACTAAATTTGTCGAACTAAAAACATTGTTGATTGGTAGTGTTTTTCCGGTCCAATTATTCTAAGTGAGATAGCCAGTTCATCTGTGACTGAAAAATTATTATTAAGTTTGCTTCCATTTTGGAGTTGAAAGGCTAAGAGATTTCTTGTTGTAATAAAAAAAGGTGGTGTCTAGTTGGCTGGTATGTATTCCAAATCAGTTAGTTGTTTGCGTGGTTGAGTAACAAATATAACATTGAAATATTATATGCTGCCTTCACACGCTTCCGGTTGATGTACACGAGCATGACGCAGGTGCCTATTTATTGTCAACATATTGTCTGAACAAGCAAACACCGTTTGTGCACGTATGTGCGATTGTAGGTTTTTGACACAACTCAAAGGATGAATGTACTTACGCCTGTGTATCTGTTCGATCGCTTTAATGTCTCTTTTTATACATAAAAAATTGGCAATCAGTCGAGATGCGTGTGAAGAGTTTTCCCTGAGCCGCTCTGTTTGCCGAGCTGCACAGCGCGGGTCTGAACGCTAAGAAACTTTCTCATTTATATGTCATAGAATAGAATTATTATCCCCCCAAGGTCTTCTGCCTTGAAGGTTTGTTAAATTATGAAGGAAAGTTTCACAAATTCATATAGAGTGCTACACATTTAAATAAAACAAAAACTTCCGGACTTGCGAACGAACACTGTTCAGCATTTGTGGTCACAGGGTGAGTAAGGCGCAAGCATGAAGCAAATACAAAGAGGAGGTGCCCTATCGCGTTTTCCGTATGAAATCAAGTGAAGCCGGAAATCGGGGGGCGGGGAGGGTGCGCGACGCCACTGTCACCTTGTAGCGAGTAGAATTACTAAAATGCCAGCATTATTGACGTTAACATAAAAGTTCCGCTATACATTACTAGGTGGCAGCAGTGCTAGTACAGACTAAAATGCCGGTATTATTGACGTTAACATAAAAGTTCCGCTATACATTACTAGGTGGCAGTAAAAGATACATTCGTAGGAGAAAGATAATTATGTTAAAAGATACATTCGTAGGAGAAACATAATTTATTAGGTGCTGTGTCAATATAATCTAAAAATAAAAATCGTTAAAACTGCTTATATTAATTCATGTGTTTTGTTTTCGCCCTTAATACATCCTACGTTTTCGTTAGTATTTTTACTCGCCACTAGAGGGCCTTTTGTGCTTTATCGGGACAGACAGAAGCGTCCATGTGGCGTCGAACATTCTAGAAGCAATACGTCAAGTAATAAATTAATAATGCTTGTTTAATGTACTTACAAATGGAAAGAGATTTTTTTTTCGTTCACTTTGTTTCTGTCGTCTGTGTAACTTTTGCACGATAGAATACAACATTTCATTTTGTATTTAGGTAATTTAAAACTAAAATAAAAGAAGAGCGTACGACGTACTAATCCGACAGATAAAAAGATCGACTGATGTCAGCGCCTCTGGCGTTAATTAGCTAAAACTAAAAATGCGTGACGTCAGGACTTTGGTGATAGGAGCTGGACCTAGATGCTTATAACATCTCCTCTTTGTATTTGCTTCATGGGCGCAACCCACATAGGATCTGGCGCGGGCGCGGACGTGGCACGGGCGTTTTCCATTCCATTAAAATTTCGTCGTAAACTTAACAGATATAAAGACAAAATTTGAATACACCGAAAGGTATGGCACGGACGACCGTATGACGAGACCGCTCGGTTAGGTGTGTGTGAAATTTGAATGAAATGGAAAACGCCCATGCCATGTCTGCGCCCGCGCCAGATCCAGATCGCCAGATCCTATGTGGTTTGCGCCTAAAGGTGAAGGTGAAAAAACCAAAATGTGCAGTTTGTCATCACGCTCTTGACGGTCCCAGCCATTATTAAGATTTGATAAACGAAGGGTTTTCGCTAAAGAAATAGTAAATGCTAACCCCGTCCACAGACTGAAGATATCACGAGCTTCGTTTACTTAAAATAGGCCACACTAATGTTATGTGACTAGCTGTGCCCGCGAACTGTTTCGCTTCAATAATGCTCCACACTGCATTTTCCTTATTTTTGGATGAGGATTTATCACCTTCCTGTGGGAATTTCGAAAATACTCCCTTAGTTGGCAGGGGCGGAATCTTCTAGGGGGCATAGCCCCCATGGTCCCGCCCCTAGATCCGCCAATTTTGGTGGGCGCCTTAATAAGCTCACGACCCTTGTACCGCATTTCATGCTCTGCAGATGACGGTAGTGAAATAATAAATCTGATGTTGACATTCACAATCTTAAGCCATCCCGTGACCATAAACGCTTAAAAGCTTTCCAAATTAAAATGCTTAAAACCAAGGAAATCACTGAAATTCGATTCATAACATATTTGTCGCAAAGTAGTCATCCTCAACCAGCAGGCGTAGCACGGGCTGCCAAGACTGGACTCGAGTCACGCATTATCTCACAATTTCAGTGACATAATCTCTGTCTTAAAGAGTAGCGCGGTGGCGCGTATAAACTGGGAGTGACGTGATAAAAATTTCTTGACGCTTGTCAAGAGTCACGTGTGACAGAGTTTCATCACATTTTTTTTGCTCTCTGACTGCTGCTACATCTTCTAAAGTATTAAAGCTCTTGCTACAACCACAACAGTCGGCGCACACGCACGCCAAGAAATTTGTGATAAAACTCAGTTACACGTGTTCCTCGATGAGCGTCAAGAAACTTTATCACGTCAGTCACACTAAATAAGCGCCACCGTGCTACTTTTTAAGGCATAGAGATTATGTCGCTGAAATTGTGAGATAATGCGTGACTCGAGTCCAGTCTTGGCAGCCCGTGCTACGCCTGCTGTTGGGAATGCGTCATCGCATTTCTTCCAACTTTTTTACGGTGACAAATTTTTATATCTGCAATTTCGCCTCGCCACAGTCCAAGAGATTCCGGCCCCCACCAAGGTGCTCGTGATATACTCTCCGGTGAGCCGCCTTCACGCCGAGTGCGTGGCGTCTTTCGTCTCGTACCTGAGGTCCGAGTACGGGTTCGACGTGATGTACGATGGCGACGTGTCGTCCACCACCCACGGCGACCCGTACATCTGGTCCGAAGAGGCGCTGAGGCTCGCCACGCACGTGCTCTACATGGTCGGACCCACGGAGACCACCAATCTGTTCAACAACATCTACGAGAAGCCAATAGGTATGTGAGAGATTTTTTTTTTGCGAGCCTCAGTCCGCATTGTGCTATCCTCCTGTATCAGGGTTGCCCAACCAGTGGGGCGCGCCCCACTTGGGGGGCGTAGAGTGAACCAGCGAGCGGCTCCAGAATTAAACGGTATAAAGATTATTTATTAAAATTGTTCATATAAACTCGCGCGACGCGGACAGTGCCACCTATGCAAAGTCAGGGACATGTTGCAACTACCTTTTGAATTAAAGTTTTATTCAAATACGCCCCCCGGCCCCTAGGGAGGCGTAGTCTTTTAGCATAATGTTGGGTGAGGCGCATAGGGTAAAAGGTTGGGAATCCCTGTCCTATACGATAGATGCACCTATCAGTGAACAAATCAATGGTCAATTTGTCAGAGGTGCGATTTGATATACTCGTCGGCAATCGAATAGAGTTGACAGTTCCGTTTGATTGCAAATGATTATTGAATATTATGGCTTTTTCTCCCTGGCCTCTGCATATTTTTCTAGTGAATTGACCAATAGTTAACAATCATTGATGAATTAAATTCTTTATTTCTTTCCGAACATGTCTTATAATTTTATAAGACTTATCCTAATTAATGTAGAAGTTTACTTATTTTTGTAAAGTTAAAAACAAAAAAAAACGAAAGTGGGAAAGAATCATAAAAATATATTTACAATTAAAGTTGAAGCATATTTACAAGCGAAACGCTTGCAAAAATAATTTCGCGCTCCAGGCCAGGCGGCTCATGTGACGTCACACGATCAGAGTTCATTCGTATTCAGTTGTTTGTGCGCTAGAGTTGCAATGTTTTGGTAATTTCGACAGACTAGTAATTTCATGTGATGTCATGTCACTAGACCGTGACAACCAGTGAGCAGCCACAGTTATAACCCCGCAAGTCAAATACGTAAATTTAAATAATCAATTTCACGGTCAATTATTGACAGATTTCAAAAAAAGAATCACTGGCTTATTAGTTAGTCTGTATTGCAATTCTGTCTCGTGAAATAAAACATTTTCAACGTCATGCTGAAACGTCGCTTTTCAGGAGCGCACAAGGACGTCGACAAACTCCAGCTGACGATGCTCAAATCGTACCGCGTGTCTCGCAACCAGAAGGACGTGTCCAACGTTTTCTTCGACCACTCGAACGGGCCGGTGCCCCTGGAGACCAAACACGGTCATTCGTTCGCGCTCCTGAAGGACTGGCAGAAGCTGATCTCGCACCTCTCCAAGAACATGCTGCCGAAGAAGCAGCTCATGCGAACGGAGAAGGGGCGGTGCTTCCTCGACGACCTGAACAAGGCCAACAAAATGTTGGGCAGCAAGTGCGAAAAGGAGAAGATTTTGGTGTAAAAGAACGGTGAGGTTTTGGAGTTTTCGTTTGTGGCAGACACATAAGTGTTTACGAGTCCTGAAGTACCTACTTGAAGCTTATCACCTCTTAACAGTTTTGATTCAGTGTTACTTTTGTGTGTGTGGCCGAGATGTCAGTACTTGTTGGAGTTACTGAAATCCAAATACTCTGTGTATAGTGACACTGTATACAGTGTATATCATCGTTATTCGCAGTAGACAGTGTATACTATACACTGTCTACTGCGAATAACGATGAGCAATTACAAACAGTCTAACTGTAGAAAGTGGCAGTGGAAAAGTTTGTAAGATTTTGTCATATACACAGGATGTTTAGTAAAATGAATTTCAGCACAAATGTGCTATAATGTAATTCATTGATAAGGTCTCACTGTGTAGTGTTGAAAAGTGATATTGGAATTAAAATACTGTAAGAGGTGATAGCTAAATTGCAGGTCATTTATACGGTTTTGGATTTGAAGCGTGTTGGAGATCGGAAAATTATATAAGTATGTATACTGATTAATTGCGTTGTTCATTGGTGTTTGTTATGCATATTTTGTGACTATGTTACTCTTTAAGAACACGCAGAATCAACCAGAACATGAATATAATAGGACTGCGATAGAATTGTGACGTTTCTGCTGATTGCGCAAGCAAAATATGCTTGCCGAAGAATATTTGATTGTTAATTAATATATTATAACGATATAACCCAGTCTTCTAAGTTAAATGTGCTATTTGTGTGTACCTTGTAAATAAAACTATTGTTTGTTTGCCGTCGATCGTTCTTACGATGTTAAATAAATGGTGTCTATGTTATAATTTAGTTCAGGTGTTTGGGATAAATGTTGGTGGGGAAGCGTTGTAACACCCAGTTTCTGAAAGGCTGTTCAGCGATAAAATTAACTAACAAGCTGTCAAATCTAATGCTAACTATGAATTGAGTTGCTGGAAGGTAAATCAACTTATCAGTGTGTTCGTTGACACAGCTGTCAAATTTAATTCAAAATTATTAAGAAAAAACGCATTTTGGGTTTCCAAAATACAGTATATGAATAAAACAAAATATATGATTTCAGCAATGTGACCATGTCTAAAAATATTTCTCACGAGAAATCAAAATCATTAAAGATAAGTAAATTTTGTGCTAACCAACTCAAATTGATTTGACACTGCTGTTAAGATGACATGGATGTTAGTTGAACAATGTTTTGATCAGCCTTTCAGAAACTGGGGGTTAGTGTCGGATAATGTCTGTGGAGGATGGTGTCAGTACGATTTGATCTGAGTAATAAGGCAAAAAACACAGGCTACCTATTGATAGTAATATTAAAAAATTATTCACTGATTGCACAGAGTTCGCTTAGCAATTGGTCTTAGTTAGAATCCGGTCTTTTACAAGGTTGTCTGTTGCGCACCTTACCCACCGATGGCTAGTCGACAACTGCGTGTGGGACTCCCTGCTGTGCGGGGCACACACACTCGATGTCCATCCTGTAAAAAAAAGTATTCCCATATGAAACACACACACCCTCTCACCCTCCGCTAATACTATTCAACACGTATTCACACACACACACACACACACTCTCTATATGCACACCTCAACTTATTTTTATTAATTTTTGTTTTTCAATAAGTCATAATGTTAAATTTTATTGGTTTTATGTATTGACGTGAAAGAGCGAAGTCTTTTAATACAAGCACTGACTCCAAACGCAACTGCTTGTAAAACACCCGTGGAACAATAAAGTTTATTATTATTATTATCCTGTCCATAGTCAGGGCGATCCAGGTTCTGGGCAACCCCAATTCTCCGAAACACCCTAGTACAGCCCGGCCAGCTTCGGCCCAGGTCTTTACGCCTGTGGGGAATTACCCTGAGCATGGGGATATACCTTCAAAAGCCACCCTAGGGCGCAGGCCACCTAGGGCGTAGGGCGGTCATGATAGGTGAGCTGCAAAGCTGCCTTCTACCGCCCAACCGTTTGAGGGCAGCGGATAAAGGGTCTTTTCCCCGCTCAAAGTTCTCCCTCCCATTCCCTCTTACTAGCCAGCATCTTACTTACTTACGATGACCGCCAGCGAGAGGTCATCGCCCCTCAACGCAGACGCCAACGTCTTTGCGATATTAACATCGATTTTAGCAAATAGCAATAGCATGTTGCACGCTAAGACGTGAAAATTAGTGTGCTAATAAAATTAAAATTACCTACTGCAATTTATAGCGGTCCGTTTATTTGTAATGGGTCATTACTAATAAACGGACCGCTATTGCAGTGAATAGCGACATCTCGCTCTAACTTCGGTTTTAACCATGTTTTAAGCGATAACGGTAGGCCGCCTGTTGCATGTGTGCTATACAATAAGTTCATGATGTAAATGAGTCAACAAACCCAAAATTTTCATGTAAATCAGACATGATGATGATACTATGATTTACATGAAAATTTTGGGTTGAATGACATTACGTGTAAACACATTTTAATAATGAGTTTTCGATAAAGAATTGATTATTATTTATTGGTTATTTTGAAACACCGTGTATAAGCAACAACGTTTCCCCATCGATTTAATTACGTTACTTTGTCACCGTAACTGTAGTGTACCAATAATTACCTATTAATAAGATTTTCATTTAGTATACGACTGTGCACATTTTTTTGTCTGCACATTAAACATAATATATTGTGTATTTTGATCGGTGGAACATTATTATCGTTAATACTCTTGGACATTCCAAATGTTGAACATAATCGTGCCATAATGTTGTATTTGATGTGTCACTGGCGACTGCGTCACTCTTGTCCCATATAGTGTCGACCAATTTTTCTAATAGAACTAACCAGTCATATTAATGCAATTTGTTGTGTATTTTTTCGACGTGTTTTGGGCCTGATTTTTCAATGGTCAAATATGTTTTTATAAAATTAATATAAAATAAATTGAACACTGAGTGTTGGTAATATGACAGATTTTCTATACAAAAGCTGTCAATACTCTTAAATTTAATGATTGGATAAAATTTATTTGACGCTTCAAAAATCAGCACTTCTAATATTTAAATGTAATCTATCAATGCTAAGTTTCAGTCTTACGCTAAGAAATCGTTGATCTCAATGAAAATTATTGTTAATCGTGTGTCCTCCTCGTCATTACAGGATTTTCAATTACTACGCTCAACATATTATATCTTATGATGTATTTTTGTAATAAAGGCATACGTATCTGATTACATGATTGTTTTATTTCTATGTGAAATGCATAAAAATATTTTACGGTCACCCATGTTCGTCTTAATTTCTTTTTCCTTTTTGATTATTATTGTTCACTTTATTGAAAACTCGTGGAGTGGACTCGGCACTTGCCTTCCAATCGGGGGGTCGGGGTTCGACACCCGCCATGTACCAATGTGTTTTTCGTTTCGAATTTCATATGTACATTTGTCTGACGCTCCTATGGTGAAGGGAAATCATCTTGAAGCAACCTGCATACATCTACGAAGAAATTCAATGATGTATGTGAAGTCGACCAATCCGCACTGGGCCAGTGTGGTTGACTAAGGCCTAATCACCCTAACATACGGTAGGCTCGAACCCCTCGGTGGGGACGTATATGAGCTGTGATGATTATTGAAAACTCGAAAAAAAATATATGCCAAATTTAAGTATGCTATGTATGGAAAACATGGTCGTGGGGTCTCGAGGCCCCGGACAAACGTTAACGGCCGGTTTCAATATTCTATCTATCTGTGGATTTGGTTACTAGCGATAGGCATTTGACATTAGCTCCATACAAGATACGTCTCTCCAGTAAGCAAATCCACAGATAGATAGGATATTGAAACCGGTCGTAAGTCGACAACAGAACTACCTCTATCGTGTGGCTGACCCCAGTTGGGCCACAAAAAAAAATGTGAAAAATAGATTGAGTATGCCGCTATGATGTCTAGATTTTGTCAGTTTGTCGGCAAGTTTCAGAGTTTTTGCGCGTTTCAGAGATGTGTGGCTCAGCTGGGGCAACTGCTCCAGCTGGGCCATACAGCCCCCTTAAACGCAAGCCCGATGATGAGCACTGAAACTTGTCCGATAAACTGCCACCTATCTATATCAGCAAACAGATTTTCGCTATGTTTTACCGTTTTCGAGATCCGTGTGGCTCAGCTAGGGTAACGTTACCCCAGCTGAGCCACACATATCTCTAAAACGCGCAAACGAAAAACTAGACATTATAACGGCATACTCAAACAATCTATTTTTCACGGTTTTTTTGGCTGTTTCCTCGTGGTCCTACTAATTTCTCCTACTAGTGGGACCACGAGGAAGACTAGTTCCTCGTGGTCCTACTGCAGATTTGTGGCCCAGCTGAGGTCAGCCACACACCTCTATATAAACTCGTTTTCGATGAACATGGAAGGTGTAAAAGAAGCCTCAGCCAATCACTGACCGCCAGCTAGCGAGCCAGCCAATACCGTGCCTTGCCGAGACCTCTCGCCACCCGCCACCTGCCAAGCCATGCCAAGAGAGGGGGTACTCCTATAAAAGCCTATGCGCGCTCATTTTCGATGTCATTTTAGTTGTATTCAGTTTGTAAGCAACAACTCTGTTCGATATTTGATTAAAAAGTGTGAAATCAAAAGATATCGTCCTTATTTCCTTACCCTGGTTTTCAAAGGTATTGTGAGGCTCAGTGCCAGGAAAAGCGGGGAAGTGACTAATATTAAAGATTTGTAGATAAGGCGGGGCCTTTGAGACCCAACGTCCACAAAATCGCTCAATTCTAGACTGCTAGTTTCTTTAATTTCAGTTTTGATTTTAAGATAAATGTTTTTATGCAGTCCAGTTATTTTATTTCTTCGGTATGACGAGTAATGTTGCCACACTACTACGTTCCTGCCTTCTTTTCTCGCTACTTCCATTATACACCACTGGAGTCGAGACAAGTGTGTAGCAGGCCCAATAAACACACTACACCAGCAACACAAGCAAGTGACGAGGCAAGTGAAACAAAAACAAATTATCATTGGTTTATTTATCACGATAAAAATTTTGAATGTCACATGTATTTCCCGTAAATTATATATTTTAAGTTCCATGTAACATGTTAAAATTATATAAGTAATCGTCATTTTATGATACTTACTTACTATTTTACCAATTTGTTGTGTTAGTATTTTTTTAAAAAACATTGCACACCACATTATCCGAGTGATTATTGTAATTAAACGCCTAATTGAAAAAGAAAATCATCAAATTAATGCATGAATGTGAGTTAATTCATTGTGAGATGAGAATGCCCAACAAATACAACAATGTGACAATAAAATCTAATGAACAAAACACAGCCTAATTATAGTACATACGAAGGTTATTTACACAACTCCTTAATAAAACTCTTAATTGTTTAAAAAACACATGCTGGAACATATACAGTGACTAACTTATACATTGCCAACATAATTATCTATAGGTACTCCATAAGAGTATACTGACCTATATAGAACAGCAACAATTTAGAAATTTTGCACATAGGTTACTATAGGTAGTAATGTAGGATATGAAACACAAAGAAAATTTCAAGATGGAGAAGAGAAGGCAACAGACAAATAAATTCAAACGTAAACTATTTGTATTTTAACATTTGCATATAAAATTTTAAATCCTTCAGTTCCTTGCAAAGACAAGAAAGGAATTGTAGAAAATGTACAGTATAAGGCAAGTTTGTAGTAAGTTGTAACGAGGATAGCTAGAAATTGTACGAAAAAAAAATATGCATAAAAAATAGAGATTTCTGACACGTGACACAAGATTTACTGATGCTGTACTAAAACGATGCAACACTTCTTAAAATAGGCTCAATTCAAATCTATTTAGCTCATCTGAAAACATTCCATTTCAGACTAGTAAATCATAACCACTTAAAATCATTATTACCTATAATACTATTGATTTACAAACATTGCACACGAAACATATTTCTGTTCAGTTTCCGAAATGTTGTCAATAAAAAAATAGCCTCTGTTTGGTGTCAATAAAGCCGAAATTAGACGGTTCATCAAAAGTGATTCATTTCTGCGATGAATAGTGAACGATGAACAGTGAATAGCTTTGTTTGTATAGACGGTTCACTTTTGATGAAAGCTATCATTTCATTCCTCGTGGAATTCCCGCGAGAACACAACGCCCGTGGCGACGCGGCAGTATGAGAAATGAACTGTGAATGAGCTGTCGCTGTTTAGACGTTTCACTTGTCGTTCATTGCCGATGAATGATGAAAGATGCTAGTGAAAACAATCGGAAGCCGGAAGCTTTCATCGCGAAGGCACATTTCTGATGAACGTCAATTTAGACATTTCATTTTCGGTCTTTCATGAAGCATCGAAAATGAAAGCAAAAATGAACCGTCTTATTTCGGCTTAACGCACACACGGACTTGCTGACGCAACATTGTAGTTGACTTCCGCGTAACGCATAATGATTATTATAAATATATGGATAAATAAATTGCACAATACTTAGCTTAATGCGGTACAGTAACGTAAACAAATTTATCAGTCAAGCTTATCAAAATATAAATTCATAATACCACAAGAAAAATTTACTTTGTAAAGATATTTTTTTACTACAACCATACAAATTAAAACAAACAAATTAATATAGTACGCCTAGCTAGTCCTTAGAATAATGAGGAAAATTCTGCTTTGTAGCCACAGAAGTAAAGAAAATTATAATCATTAATGTAGACGTATGTAAAATAAATATTATCAACATCATTCCTCAATCCCATCACCTACACGTCTCCACGAGCGACGGCCTCGCCGAGTCATCAAATTCAATAGTAGCTATGACTGTTAATTAACCCCCCGGGGGCTTATTATGTAACTTCGGTTGCTAACTACTAGAACTGTAATTTTGCAAGAAAACAGATTCCTTATGGCTACATTCATTATAGAAGTAGTGGATGTGAAGTTTCTTTAAAAAATGACAATCACAGTTACATAATCAGTATATCCAGCATTCAATTAAATTGGGACGATTCAAAAGAGCTTTCTGTCAGTCATATTTTACGTACGGGACAAATGTTTTGTATGGCCTACAGAAATTTGTTTCGGTCTGGGCGTATGTGCATGTGATATTCTATGTTTGTAACTGCACCCACGACACAGGAGAAAATTCTAGTGTGGGGCGACGTTTTTTTTTAAAAAATTATATTGTCTGTATACACAAGTTATAAGTGATGTGTAAATGTCACATTACTAAATAATTTTTAACCTTACTCTGAACTCCTCCGAAACGGCTTGACCAATATAAATGTTTTTTTTGCGTATATTCGGTAGGTCAGAGAAAAGGTCGTAAACTATTTTTTATACCTCTATGGCGAAACGTAGTTCGCGGGCACAGCTAGTATTTTATGTGCGTGAGGAAGAGGTAGATCAGCTCTCCGTGAGTCGACTTCAGAGCAGACTAGAAGTTTGGCCGAACCAAAACTGATATGTTGCTCTCGACTAACCAGAAAGCCTCATTATACGTCATTGAGTGGTCAAAACCTACTAAATGGTAGGTTTACCTGGTACTAAATGGTCTAAGGTCAAAACAGATTAAGACAATATACGCGTTTCTTTTGGTCAAAAGTAACATTTCATTTTTGGTTCGATTTCGAAGTTTAAAATGGAATCGAACCCAAGTAAAAAATCTAAAAACAAACAGTTGTCTTTAGTATATAAAACACTATATACAAGCTAAAACATGAAAGGTATATACATAATTTGAACTAATGGCTTTCTAGTAAACCTAAATGTCATTTGACCCGCTCACAGAATGGAGCATTGGAAGAATTCGGTGAACAGGTAGCTTCATGTACTGAAACAGACAAAAAAATTCACTGTCAGATTAGTTGATTAATTTCATATACCACTATTACTATCAGTAACAATTTTCAATTATTTAAACTATCATTCAAAGTTGTTTTTTTTGTCGAGTTTTTACGAGTTGGAGATGCAAACGGAATCATGTTTATACCTACACGAGTTAATGAAACCGCGACCCAGATTATGTTATCAAAATTTGCATTCACCGATAACCCTGATAGCATCAACCCTGATAGTATCGACAAGTAAATTACATAGACGGCATTTCGTAATTTTAATATGCATGTTATCATGATGGCTAGTTGTAGGTATCCCTGGAGCGTCGGTGGGCTGTGGCCTTGCCGCTGGCCTGTCGGTCTACCTATTTATACCGTATATACCGGTATATACTATTACCGTGCCCTAACTTAGGGTAGGCTCGAGCCCCTCGGTGGGGACATATTAGCGATGTGGTGATGCAGCTGTTTTTAATTCCTTATATATGACGAGTTCCCTGTTTTAAACCCAGTAAAATGATTTCAAATCTACCGCAGGCGGAGTGGGGCCTGCCTGCGGTTATGCAAGACTCGCCTCGTAATCAAGACATACCCACTAAAAACACTGGGGGGTCCCGTCTAATCGCATTCCCGACACACAAAGGGGACAGTCGAAGGATGTGATATAGCGGATTATGGCGGTAAACTGTCAAAATACGTTTTTATCGTATTTTGAGAGCACACCGCGATACGCCCTTTTATTAAACTGTCAAAATACGTTTTTATCGTATTTTGAGCTTAGATCATTTAGCCTAGGGATATGGAATGCAACAAATCGCAGTATACATTTTTCTGCCACATTTTGCGGGAGGCGAGGTAAACACGCATGTTCATAATCAGATATCAGTGAAAACAGTGAGAACATTTGCATGCATGCAAACAACCCGTTCAAATCGTTAGCACTGCTCACGGACGTAAGCACTCAGATCAATTTTGAACCGAGCTTTCGATCTGTGAGTCTGTCAAGTTGACAGTTAATGTAATTTGAAAAGAAAAATTGGAGGGAGACCTTTTGTGCCTCCAGTATCTTTACAGAGCACTTCTCTATTAATTGTAGATAATCTAATGAAAAAATAAATTCGAACAAACTAAAATAAAAATAAAACTGATGTTGACATTTACAGTTCTGGAGACAGTGCACTACCTCTTTTCTGTTAGCACTGTCAGCATCAATCGGTGACGTCATCAATTACGTCATACCGCATACAAAATGCGCACATAAGTAATTTTGGACCGATTGTTTGCGTGCAAATAGCGCACACGAGCGCTGATATCAAATTATGAACCGCACTCCTAATGGCAGCGGCCGCGCGTCAACTACTTTTATATAACGTGTATGGTCATATGGTCAACGTAAATTGGCAGAGGGGTTCGCCCAGCCTTGCCATCTCCCGTCTGAATGCTCTAAGATTTTGAGAGTACACCGCGATACACCCTTTATCATAATCGTGTTTTGATAAGGGCCTATTTTTAAAAAATCTATTCAAAGTCAAATACATATGAGAGCAGCCATTTCTAAACACATAAGTGAGATAAAAAACTTAATCGTGTTTTGATAAGGGCCTATTTTTAAAAAATCTATTCAAAGTCAAATACATATGAGAGCAGCCATTTCTAAACACATAAGTGAGATAAAAAACTTACATGATCTCTAAGCTGCTGTCACTGTTTTTGGTGGCCTGCTCGCCCTCGCTGGAGTTGGAGCCGCCCGACTCGGACCGTTGGCTACGGCTCCTGTGTGGCTTCTTCTTCTCTTCCGTGGTGGCTTCCGTCGACGTTGCTTCCTCAGACTGGCGCTGCCACGCCGGTATCGAGGGAGGGTCAGACCGTGTTTTGATAGCGGGGAATTGGTTCCTGGGGTAGTAAAATTTTACTAAGATATGCCGTCGCATGTGTTAGCACTGTGCTATATTTATGTCCCTTGAATTGTAAGACTATATATGACTTAAAAAAGTTGGCAACCCTTGGTGTAAATGCTGGCGAAATAGCTGCTCTTATCCAGCGCACGCTTCCTGGTGAAATTAGTCACGAGACCCGTGAAACGCGTTGAACTGCGTGTCACGGGTCTCGTTGACTCCGTTGGGAAGGAGATCGTCGCGGCAGCACTGGCTCGGGCTGGAGGCTATCCCGAAGAGCAGATCCGAGTAAGCGATGTCACTCGCGGGCTCTCGGGAATGGGAATGACTCACGCCAGTGTTCCCATCGCCGCCGCTAAGACTTTGGTGCGAGCAAAGCATGTAGTAGTGGGGTGGTTTTCGGCTGGGGTGCGGCTTTTGCCCCCCAGACCGACCCGCTGCTACAGGTGCCTAAAGGTGGGCCATATGGCTGCACTTTGTGTGGAGGAGGTCGATCGCAGTCGGGACTATTTCCGGTGGGGAGAGACCGGGCATAAGGCGGTAACTTGCATCGCCTCACCCCACTGCGGCCCTTGCGCCGATGCCGGATTCACGGCAACCCACAAGGTGGGTAGCCCGGTTTGCCGGGCAGCCCCGAACAAGCGCGTTCGACGCTTCACTTATGTGAGGCCTCCACGCTTTTCGGAGGAGTTGCCGCAAGAGAACCTTGAGCTGCGGGCTGGGGATGGTCCGTAGCCCACCATCTGGTTCCGGGGAGGCGGCGTGCGTATCCCGTACGCCTTCCTAGTGGTGATGTGGGGGGACGACCATCTGCCCTCTCATTTAAGTGGAGTAGCTGTCCAGAAGGCAGCTAACCATATCTAGGGTCGAGCTCTGGGCGAATCCAATCGGACTCCCGGAAGGCTCCCCTAGGCTACGTGGTTGTAGGACGCTGTCGGGTTTTTAGTGGGTGCAAGCCCCACATACCCCCGTTACCGATCCCCCGGTAAGCTGTAAGTGCGCTAGGCATTTTCCCGACAAAAAAAGGGGTAAATGCTGGCTCCAAACTATCGTCCAACAGTCCAACACTCCAACAGACTTCAAACTTGTCCCAACTCACGATCGATCAAAACATATGGCCCGATCGCGCGCCAACACCGTCCAACATGCACGAACTGTCCCTTTACATGGGGAAGGTTGGACGAACAGTTGGAATGTTGGACGATAGTTTGGAGCCGGCATAAGACAGGACGACGTTAGCCTAAAATGTTCGCAGATGGATATTGTGTTTAAGTTTTTGGACTGGACTCGGTATCAACATAAACGGTGAGTACAGCGAAGTACCTACATGACTCACAAACGTTCTGTTCCTGATAATATAGTCATGGCTGAGACCCTATAACACCTAGCCACAATGTTCCTCTGTAGAGTTTCCCAGCAACATCTATAAGTACATCTGATATGGATTCCAGGACATGAAGGTTTCTATGGAAACGAGAAGACCGTTAGCACGGTAATAGTATAATACAGTAAGTGGACTCGGCTCCTCTTTGAAATTTAATACCTACGGCCGCTGGGCATCGCTTGGTGCGTGGTCCGCGATAGGGCTGTTCGCTTACCGACCGTGCGCTCCGTTTGACTCGTGCGTATGCCCTGCGGCGAACTGCATTCGTGACCTTGTATTTTGTTTGGACACTTGGATCGCATAGCTACAAGTGCTCACTTGTAGCTATGCGATCCAAGTGCGATCCCAGATCGAGGCGCGTAGGCATAGCGCGTGTTTCAACCGTTTCTATGAAGTCATTCTACTGTATTACCGTGCCGATAGCCTCGCAAGAAAGGGACAGACAGACAACAAAGTAATCTTATAAGGGATTCGTTTATTCCTTGAATCCTAAAAATGGGTCTGAGTAGCACAGAGACCTGCAGAGCCTGCAAAGAGAAAGAGGAGAGCATGGAACCATCTGAACTAATTGTAAAATTCATGGGTCAACAGTGGTGAAAGCAATTAATAAGAAAACAAAAAAGAGACAGGAGCAACACAAAAGACTCTAAGGGGTCGAAGTGCAGGGTCTGAAAGGGTCTCCCAATGCAATCAACTAATCAAAAACGGTCGAGCATCATTTGGGAAGCTACGCAGCATTTTCTAAGGCCATTTACCGAAGTGTTTCAGGATATGTCTTTAATTCGTGCGTGTTGCCAATTACGATGTACAGAACTGAGATGTTTCAATGTACTTCAAATGTTCAGATGTTTATTCAACGCTTTTACGGTGAAGGCAAACATCGTGAGGAAACCTGCACACACCTGTGAAGAATGAATTTCTTTACAGGATGTGTGTGAAGTCGACCAACCAGCACTTGGCCAGCGTGGTTGACCAAGGCCTAATCGCCCTAGTTTAGAGTAGGCTCGAGCCCCTCGGTGGGGACGTATAGAGCTGTAGATGATGATAATGAATGTACTTTAAAAGAAAACCCAAGATTACATACATTATTTATCTTTCTTATTTACCTTTTATTGCTATGCCTTTCAGGTGCATGTGATATTTAGTACTTGTACATTTCTATGTTTTAGTCACTATGTCGCATGTAACGCAATTATAATTAAATAAATAAATTATTATTATAGATTTCTCTTTGTGATCAAATCAGAAATGATGAGCCCAAAGAATGCGAATATCCCTTCAACCTTCACAGGAGTTGGGTACAACATGGGAAATCGACATAATTTTAGTTTGTCCATGTTCAATTTAGAGACCCACAACTCTACAGAGCATTGTGCCTAGATCTTCCACCTAGAACCTACTACAACTTACCTTTCTACCTAAATTCATCTACATTTCCTATAATATAATAATAAGATACACAGGTAATGAAACTTTTTGGTGATATGATAATAATAATAGCTCACCTACTGAGCAGAATTCCCTTTACTGAAGCTATATCAGACTTGATATTGTCTAGTTGTGACCGCATCGCACTCTGTTGTGCTGTAGCTTGCATGTCAGCACGAAGAGAAGTCACATTTGCATTTAATACGTCTAGCGATTTGCGGAGCTCGTTAATACACTCAGCCGTGGACTTTTGCTTAGGCTCATCAATGAAAATAAGATGCTTGATACAGTTCTGAAAAATTAAAAAAAGTAACTGTTTTATTGTTCTTCACTTCAATTTCTTTCATACATACAACTTATGTAATAATAGTTAAATATCTATCTATAATATACACGGTGTTTCATTCAAAATAACCCATAAATAATCCATTCTTTATCGAAAACTTATAATTAAAATGTGTTTACACGTAATGTCATTCAACCAAAAATTTTTATGTAAATCATAGATATGATGATGATACTATGATTTACATTTGGGTTAAATTACATTTTAATAATGAGTTTTAGATAAAGAATTGATCATTTAATGGTTATTTTGAAACACCGTGTATAAAGCTGGATGCCTTGTTAAATAAAAGTAGAATTTAATAAATCTTAAGTATGGTCTATCTATATCTTAATGTTTTGTTTTGTTAATTTACTTTTATGTTGTTAACTTTATAGCAATTTTTTCTTTTTAAAAAAACGTCGGCCCTCGTCGGATTTTTCTCCTGTGTGTGCAGTTATAAACATAGAATATCACATACACATACGCCCAGACTGGAACAAATTTCTGTAGGCCATACAAAATATGTCCCGTACGGGAATCGAATCCGCAACCCGTTGCGCAGTAGGCGATCACTCGTCCTCTGCGCTAACCGTGTCGTCAAATAAGAATTAATTTACCCAGATGGTTGCTTAGCTATAATAATAATGGCAGTTTAGTTCCCTCAACATTCAAATTTGTTGTTGAGGGAAGTTGGTGTACTATGCATTAGCCTTATCCATTAGCCTTAATTCAGTGATAAATACCAAGCTTGCCTTATTGTTATTCACACTCTCATAAATTAAGATTTTGATTTGAAATCAACAAGATGAAGCATTCATAAAATTCATATAGCCCTAAAAATATTAAATAACCTTAGAATAATAAGTTCAAGAATTCATATAAAATATGTGTCATTATGATTAGTCATGACTAGACCCCGTTATCGGAGGTGCAATTTGGTAGCTGGACGTTCTTAGAGATGGGTAAAATAAAAATATTTCGTAATTCGTCTTCAAGCCGCTGTAATAGGAAAAGAATGTTTTAATTTATACAAATATTTAAATATTTTGTTAGCGAAACAAGTTTTATTTTTCAACTTACTGAAAACGTGCTCGGAGATGCATTAAATTTATGATATTATGATAAATGGCAAACGCGTATTATGGCGATTTCATACAGAGTATAAGGTTTTAAAAAAAAAAAAACACTCATTTTAGACTAAGATGACTCAAAGCTGGTTAGTGAAATATTTTAATTGATAAACATTAAAAATGATGATATATACACGGTGTTTCATAATAACCAATAAATAATCAATGCGTTATCTAAAACTAATTATTAAAATGTGTTTAGACGTAACGTCATTCAACCCAAAATTTTCATGTATATCATAGTATCATCATGTCTATGATTTACATAAAAATTTTGGGTTGAATGACATTACGGGTAAACACAATTTAATAATTACTTTTAGATAACGCATTGATTATTTATTGGTTATTATGAAACACCGTGTATACACGGTTATTTTTTTATCACCCTGGAAAATTTTAGGGACGCTTCAGGACACATCCAATATTATATAAAAAAATAAAAAAAATGAAATAAAAATTAAAAAAAAAATATAAAAAAAAATAAAAAAATCTCTAAAAATGCTGCTCTCAACTAGTGCAGCATTTTTTGTATTTTTAAAAAAATTAATATAAAATTAAGGAGGGGGGTTATTTTTTTTAATTATATTTAAATCATTCTAATACCATGTCGTGAAGCGTCCCTTAAATTTTCCAGGGTGATAAAAAAATAACCGTGTATACCGTTTTTTTCCGGGGGGCGCATTTGCGCAACCGCACCGTGACCCGGCAGTGTCAGGCCGACCCACTAAACCCCCCTGAGTTCTCCCTGCCCTTGTGGGCGCGCATGGTAGGGTCCACACTGCGACTACCACTACCAGCGCGTCCGACCTGATCGGGCTATATCGCCAAGGGGGGATTGCCCGAGAACGGTCACACTTTGAAATGCATACTGTTAATTGTCATAATTTCGATTGGCATACGATGGCATAAAAATCAAAAAGCATAATAATATTTGGCAAAACATATCAATAGGCATAAACATTATTATAATGCAGAATTGTCGAAAGACATAATATTAAAAATCATAATCTTTGAAAGGTATAATCTGGTTTGCCATAATTTTAGTAAGCATACTTTAAAACGCATAACTGTTATTATGCATAAGTTTTTTTGTCATAATTTAACTATGCATAACTCACTAAAGACGTAGTTTTATAAAGAATAATTGTTGTATCTAATGAAGCACTAATGCGTTCCTTTATAAAGAAATGTAAAGGGTATCGTAAGTTCTTAGATCATTTAACCTATGGATGCGGTACGCAACAAATCGCAGTATAAATTTTTCTGCCACTTTTCGCGGGAGGCGAGGTAAACACGCTACGCACACTACGAAAATGTTTACGAACACACACTATGAAAATATTACCCTACAATGAAGAAACACACACACATCGACAAATTAACGTGTATCTACGCAATCCCCACCACAAAGAATTAATGTCCCTAGTGATGTGACACAAAGAATGAGTAACTATTTGGGTCGTCGTGAGTGAATGATTGAAATGTTACAATAAATTGTATTTTTATTACTATACCCTGTTCGGCTAGAGTTAATAAAAATACAATGAAGACAGGGATTCTTAAATTAGTACAAAGCGAGGCCTGCTAATTATTATTAAAATGCTTTAATTAGTTTTTTGTGTCAAATACAGCAATTTTACTTGCTATTTAGCTGATCGTCTGAAATAAATATATATTTTCAGTCATAGGCGTAGGTATAATGTTTTGATGGGTGGGGGGGGGGGGGACGAATTTATATTTTCAGTTAAAGAAAGACAAAAGACAGTAAGCGCTCCGATGCGTAATCATAATTTTCATCAGCTCTCGGGGATGTTATGTTTGATGACTATCGATCCAAGATGGCCGCCGCCACAAAATGGTGGATTACGTATTTTTTCACAACTCTCTTAATATGGGTATCAAATGAAAGGGCTTGACTAGTAGAATACTACACACTATGATAAATGTAACTGGTTTATTTACATTAAAATACATCAAGTAATTAGTCATGGTCAAAGTAAAATAAAGGTACCATGAAAAGTCAGTAAACAAATAACAGATCGACAATCCGGAGTGCGATCAAAGCAATGATTAGTGTGACTTGACTTGCGCCACGCTTCTATCTGAACCCGTCGAAACAAGTTAGCGCGGGATGCAGTGGGAGGGTGGGGGGATACCAGGAATGTCTTAGATGTTTTACGTGAGAATTGTTACTACCAAGAACTAATTTCTGATTTTATTATATATCTACCTACATAGTTATAAACATGTTTAATAGGTAGGCACTTTTTCGTTTAGCTTTGCTCGTATGGTAGAAATTTGCTATCTCGTGCAAGTAAAAAGCACGAGATAGCAACTTACTGCCATACAAACAAAATTAGTATTTTAGAAAACCTTTCATTTGTGATAGGGCCCAACGTGTTATAACGCTTGGGACGATATCGCCAAAAAATGTGAGTTAAAGTAAACATAAAATTCCTTGCTACACGTATGTGGCGTTAATTCTACCATTTTAGCTTAGTAGATGTTTACTACTATGAAAGTTTTTATTTACATATAGTAAGACATGTTATATGTTATTCATTTGTCATAACGTGACGTTGAAAGTGTGTTTGTTTACATTGCCCGTACAAACTTCAAAGCCACTAAAATAAGAAGAAAAAACTTTATTGTGTGATTTTAATAATGATGTTGCATTATTAAAATTTTCTCTGACGACGACGATGACGACAATCACTTGCTTTGTGCTCTTTACTGATGTCCCCAACAACTTGCTGCATAAAGCAGGTGGCATGAAATCAAATCAAATCGAAATTAAAACGCGGTTAACGGTGGCCGCAAACAATAGTTTTTCTATTTTGTATGCTGTCTGGCAGTCAACGTGTAAAATTCAATAGAAGTACAGTTGAATAAAATATACTTGAAAGTTTATGAACATTTTGCATCTTTTCAGCCTTTTAAACAAAAAACTAAAAGTACAAAAAAATAATTCATTTTTTTTTTGTACTTATGACCTCAACTACAACATAAAATTTAGAGGACGTTATTGACATTTTTCTTTCTGGAGTAAACTTACATTGCATTTTGTAAAATACCAATATAGATTATTTAATAGGCTTAAAATCAAGTGAGATGCAGTGGAAAAATTGTTTAGAGTAAGTATGTATATTTTATGGCCGACTTAACCATGAGGTGTACGGCCATTAAATAAAGAAAAAAAGTATATTGTATAGAAAAATATTTTTTAAACTACAAAGCAAAGTTGAGCAATATAATAGGTAATAATATAATATTTTCTTGATATTTTTTTATTCTATTATATTACACGTGAATTTCTATTTTAATCTTATATCTGGTTAAACAAACTTCGGAGTGAATGAATGATAAATAAAAATATGAATCAGCATCATTCACTCAAGTTGTCCCAGCACTAAGCAATAATGCCCGTGTCACAGATAATATAATGCCCGTGTATTGTGTTGAGCTACCATCGTACCATTGTATTTTTCTATCGTAACGGCATAAAAAATACTTCAACATTGTAAACAAATGAAACACGGTAATGTATATTTTATACTTAAATGTGATATGAAACGCCATAATCTCGAAGATTTGAGTAGCTGGATCACCTTTTGCAAGAGGAAACTGCACAATTAACCATTTTTTTGGAGCTCTTAGTGCGACACGAAAACGACACCTAATGGCAGCGGCCGCGCGTCAACTAGTTTTATATAACGTGTATGGTCATATGGTCAGCGTAAATTGGCAGAGGGGTTCGCCCAGCCTTGCCGTCTCCCGTATGAATGCTCTAAGCGTAAGTTAGTTCGCAATAAACAGGCAAAGTGGACACATGTATTTTATTTACCTCAAAGTGCAAGCAAGAATCAATCTTATCACAGTTACATAGTGGTCAACATCGAACCGGATTACGACTAGTGAACAAATTACCTGCGAACATCGGGCAGCGCGTGAACAATAGCGACCGCATACCTGTCGTCGAATGCAAGTATAAAGGTGCCTTCACACAGCACTATTATCATTACATATTTATTTCGTTCCGACTATTTTTTGACATCAAACTAATTTAGATATTTATTAAAATGAGTTTGGGATTTGAAGAAATATTAAATTTATTAGAAGAAAGAGCTGGAATTTTACAGAAGGCTCAAATAAATTTAAAGAAATGTCCGAAACAGCGATTAACGAAAGGATACATAGAAGCTCGAGTAAAATCAATTGAAGAAGACTGGCAATCATTTAAATCATACCATCAAGCGCTTGTGAAGTGTACACCAAAGGAAAAACGCGGAGAAATTCCATATTTTTTTAATGAAACGTATTACACTATTGAAGATTTATATTTATGCATAACCGGAGATTTAAACGATATGCTAATGACATTCGGAATAATAAAAGATACAAGTGAACTTACAGAAGCAAAGATTATCCCGCATGTAAAGCTACCCAATATAAATCTCCCTACATTTACCGGACAGTATGAAGAATGGCCTACCTTTAATGATTTGTTCACGTCGCTAGTACACTGTAACACTACATTAACAAAGGCTCAAAAATTGCATTACCTAAAATCAAGCGTTGCTGGAGAAGCTGAAGTCCTGCTTAGGCATATAAAAGTAACAGACAACAGCTATGAACAAGCATGGGAAGTTCTGAAACAAAGATATGGAAGTAAGCGATTAATAGTAAACTCTATTCTCAAAAGATTTTTTGGACAATGTAAGATTACTTCACCAACTGCAAATCAAATAAAAAGTTTACTAGACACAACAACCGAGTGCCTCAATAGTCTCAACAACTTAGAAGTGCCAACTGTTTCATGGGATCCTATGATAATTTATATTATTATTCAGAGATTAGACATCGAAACTCATAAAGCTTGGGAAGACTATGTTTATAGCCCCGATTCTGAAAAATTACCTACTTGGCAAGAATTGAAAAACTTCTTAGAGGCCAAATTCCGAACATTACAATTGCTTACACCTACTTCAAGCACAAGAGAGAACAGAACAGTAGTTATTAAAGAGAAATCTTTTCATGTTTCTGCACCAGCAACGACAAAAGCCTGCAACATGTGTCAAGAACTACACACACTTTGTCACTGCAAAGAGTTTACAAAGTTAAATCCTATGGAGCGAAGCGAGTTTGTAAGAGAAAAACAATTATGTTACAATTGTTTGATTCCTGGTCATTCTGCACTGAAATGTCGCCTTAAAATGTCCTGCAGAATATGTAACAGACGACATCATACTTTATTGCACCAGAAAAACTATATGAACCAATCAGACAATATACAAACTCACCACAGTCAAATGCAAGATACAATCGAAGGAGAGAATAGTCAAGACATTCAACAAGACGACGCAATATCGTTACATATTGTAACAAAGAAGTCCACAGCATTACTTCCAACAGCATTGATTCCTGTAAGAGATAGAGAAGGACATATAACAATATTGCGCGGATTGATAGATCAAGGTTCTCAAGCAAGTTTTATAAGTGAAAGAGCAACACAACTACTAAAATTAAAGAAAAAACCAGTACGTGGAACCGTTACTGGAGTCGGATCTACACAGACCGAAGTAAAACATGTGACCCAAATTCAACTTCTGTCAAGGTATGAGAAAATGTTCCAACTCACAGTAAACACTTATGTTATGTCCACGCACTTGACAACAAACTTACCATCTAAATCATTCGTTTATCCAAAACATAGCTGGTCTCATTTAAATAATCTTTTCTCAGCTGATCCAAGTTTTAATCAACCAGGGAGAATTGACCTTCTATTAGGTGTTGATGTTTATACTCAAATCATTAAGAATAATTTAATCAAAGGTCTCCCAGGGTCACCATGTGCACAAGAAACAACTTTTGGGTGGATACTCTTTGGAGAGATACAAGCTAACAACATAGAAGAACCAATCATTGCAATGCATCACAATGTTGACATCGAAGATCTATTATACAAGCTTTGGGAATTAGATGACGACAAGAAGAAAATACTCACAAAGGAAGAAGAAAGATGTCAAAGTTTGTATGAAGAAACAACAAGAAGAAATGAGAATGGAAGATATATCGTCAAACTACCTTTCAAAACTTATACTCCTGCTGCGATAGACGGAAATACGAGAGAAATTGCGAAGAAGAGACTATTACAATTAGAAAAACGTTTAGAAAGAATAATGATTTAAGAATAGAATATAATAAGGTTATGGAAGATTACTTAACACTACAGCACATGGAAGAGATACCAGAAGAAGAAAAAGAAAAGATATCAATTTACCTATCACATCATGCAGTAGTCAAAGAATCAAGCGATACTACTAAGACAAGAGTGGTATTTAACGCTTCTGCACTTGGAACTAATAACAAATCTCTGAATGACGATTTAATGATTAGACCACAACTTCAAGAAGATTTAAGATCATTGTTCATAAGATGGCGTTTAAGAAGAATTGGATTCGTATCCGACATTCAGAAAATGTATCGACAAATATTAGTTACCAAGGAAGACGCAGATTATCAAAGATTATTGTGGCGAGCTAATCCAAACTTACCAATTAAACACTATCGCTTACTGAGGTTGACTTTTGGTACCGCTTCTGCACCGTATCTCGCTGTTAAAACACTACAACAAATAGCATTGGATGAAGGTAAAGAACACCACAAAGAAGCTGAAATTATATGTACAGACTTTTTCATGGATGACCTTATGTCTGGGCAAGATAATGAAGATACAGCAATAGAAGTAGCTCAAATATTTCATCTATCTTAAAAAGATGTGGATTTATTCTTCAAAAGCGGTATTCCAACAGCACCAAATTCCAAAAAGAATTTATTGAAATAGATAAGTCACCCTCAAGAATCGATAAGGATACAAGCAAAGTTGTCAGAACACTAGGTTTGTCTTGGGACTTAAACGAAGATCAATTACAGTATCATACAACACTACCTGCACTGTCTGATGTAGTTACCAAAAGAAATGTCCTGGCAGAAATTCAACGTGTGTTTGATCCTCTTGGCTGGATAACTCCTACACTGCTAACTGCAAAACTGCTACTGCAACCGTTATGGCTAGAAAGAATTTCTTGGGATGAAGAATTACTACCTGAAAGAAAAGAACAATGGTTAGAAATCATAAATAGTTTAAAAGATTTACATAACATAAAAATAAAGAGATGGTTACATACGACAAATGAAAACTTACCTGATGTAACTGTACACGGTTTCTGCGATGCGTCGACTGTCGCCTATGGTGCTGTAGCATACATAAGAGTAAAAACCGAAGATGGACAATATAAAACCGAATTGATAGCAGCTAGATCTCGAGTTGCACCTGTAAAACCACAGTCATTACAAAGACTGGAATTATGTGGGGCAGTTTTATTGTCAAAGCTCCTGAAACAAATAAGCGAGTCCACACGAATTCCTAAGACACGAATCTACGCTTGGACTGACTCGACAATAGTATTATCATGGCTTAGAGCTGACCCTGCAAAATGGAAAACATTTGTAAGAAATCGTGTAGTAACTATTTTAGATAATATCGGCAACGAATGGTATCATGTAAGATCACACGAAAACCCAGCTGATATCGCGTCACGAGGAATGATGTTAGTAGATTTAAAAAACTGCGATCTCTGGTGGCATGGACTTCACTGGTTAAAGAATGATGAAATCTTGATGCACAGCCCCGACGAACTCGAAGATACCGTTGAAGACCTGAAAAAAGAAAAAAATATTAATGTAAACATAAAAGTAACTGAAACAGAAACAAAAGAAAAAACATTACTTACCCAATTTGATGAATTAGATTCTTTAACTGAATTATTAAAAACTATAACTTACTGTAAACGATTTATACATTTCAAGAAAATTACACAAATTAAAAATACTTTTTCTACTGAAGAATTGAGTGAAGCTTTAGAAGATTGCGTAAGAATTGTTCAAAAATATGAATTCAAAGATGAAATTGATACATTAAAACAAATAAAACAGTTAAAAAGTAGAAGTTCGTTGTTAAAATTAAACCCGTTCATCGACGAGAAGAATATCCTTAGAGTAGGTGGTCGCCTACGTCACGCTGATGTCCCTGTCAAACATCCTATTATATTAAGCAATAAAAGTCCACTAGCAGCGTTAATTGTTAAAGATGCACATCAAAGAACACTACACGGTGGAGTTCAATTAACAATGAATTATGTAAGATCTCGCTTTTGGGTTATAAGACTCAAAAATCTAGTGAACATTACTGTAAATAAATGTTTTGTATGTACGAGGCAAAAGGCAGTATCAAGAAATCAAATCATGGGTAACTTACCGGCTGCAAGAGTGAGACCTGCACGCCCATTTTCAAATGCTGGAGTAGACTTTGCTGGCCCTCTACAAATTTTAAGATCAAAAGGACGTGGAAGTAAGACTGAAAAGGGCTATATTTGCATCTTCGTCTGTCTGGCTACCAAGGCAATACATCTCGAGTTAGTGGGAGATCTAAGTACAGATGCCTTTCTAGGAGCCTTCAAACGTTTTGTAGCCAAAAGAGGCCGTTGTTCTCACATCTGGAGTGACAGAGGGACTAATTTTATTGGTGCAAGCAAAGAGCTACAAAATATGTGGGGAGATACAAAACTTCAAATGCCTGCTAATCTGATCAATTTATTAGCAGAAGATGGAACACAGTGGTATTTCAACCCGCCTTACAGCCCTAACTTTGGTGGCCTATGGGAGGCTGGAGTCAAATCCGTTAAACATCACCTTAAACGAATTGTAACTACACATCTTACATTTGAAGAAATGACTACTGCACTGCACCAAATCGAAGCGTGCCTGAATTCGAGACCTTTGTGTCCAATTGACAACTCCAACGCAGATAATTCAAACTCAAACTCAAAAATCTTTATTCAATATAGACCTTTACAGGCACTTATTGACGTCAAAAAAAAACATAAAAATCTTCAACCAAGAATCTAATTAACTAAATTATTTAATCCTTGTATGTACACACACCCCAACCATTATTAAGATGTGTGCAAATACAAGTCAAATGAAAAAAAAAATTGACTCTACACCTGTTCGGAAATTGGGAGAGCCTTCTCGAGAAGAACAGGCAAGAAACTCGGAAGGTCTTGTATTTTTTTGTCTCCTCTTTTAAAATGCCAACATTACAATATTATATTTCACAAACATTTTTTTTAATAATATAGAAATGCCTGTCGGTATGAGTGGAACAGTTACTCGAATGAAATTTATCCTATTATCACAAAGTGTTAACACCCTTTGAACGTCAATTATCTCATTTTTTGTCAATCCCAAGCAGTTTTATCTGTCATATAATCAGACACTTTATAATATGCTTTTTTCATAAGTGCGCCCTTGATAGTGACTTTAAATTTATTCAAGTGCTTTAATATTATTTGGGATTTTATTGTAGAAACGTACACAAAGGCCTTTGAAAGAATTATTATTTTTTTTAAGCCGAGTATTTGGTAACGCTAACATATTCTTTTGCCTAGTATTTACTGAATGAATATCACTGTTTTTACAAAACGAATGTATATTTTTATGAACATATACTATATTCTCGTAAATATATTGCGAGGCGACGGTCATAATACCAATTTCTTTAAATTTTTCTCTCAAAGTGTCTCTTATTTTAAGGTTATAAATAGCACGAATAGCCCTTTTTTGCAGCACAAAAACAGTCTGAATGTCGGCAGCATTTCCCCACAGCAAAATGCCTACGACATCACACTATGAAAATAGGCAAAGTATACAAGTCGTGCTGTATCAACATCAGTCAGCTGACGTATTTTCCATACAGCGTAGGCTGCAGATTGATAAATTGTCGAAGAGACTTAGTGTCTCTTCGACAATTTATCAATATGTGGTTATGTAACACTATGGCGAGAAATAAAGTTATTATTATTATTTATTTTATTTATATTAAGGTGCAGTAACAGAGATACAGATTTTACAATAAAATAGAACTATGCTAAAGTAACAGCCTAATCTGTTCTTCAGTTGATACTATACCCAACATTCATAAAAACAGTCAAAATTCAGGAATTAATTAAATTAGTAGTAAAAATCTATGGTTAAATATGTCATAATCATAAGTATGACAACATCATAATCAATCATAAGCTATACATAGCAAGTGTTTGAAATTATGGTGAATGAGTTCCCTATGGATTTATGGATTTTGTCAGTTATGCTTTTCAAATGTATGTCTTTTGAATATTATGCCTTTGAAATATTATGGCAAACATAAATTATGCCTTTTGTTACTTATGCTTATTCAAATTATGCCTTTACATGGTTATGCCTTAAATATTTCGGCCTTATAATATTATGCGTTATGAAGTTATAACATAGAGACTTATGGCAAGTGATGATTATGGCAATTAACGTTTTGCATTTTTAGTTTATGAGGAAAAACGTTATGCCTTTCAATAGGTAAACCGAGAACACCAGGGCAATCCCCAGACGGAGGGCCTTACGGCGGCGTGCACTAGATTGACATTGCTTGTGCGAATGCCCACCTTCGCCTGCCTATCCGTCCGCCGCGGAAGGGAGCGGCTTGGGGATCTTCCTCCTGCTCGTGCTCCCTCTCCGCAGCCTCCTTCTGCGAGATGACGTCGCCCTCGCAGAAGGAGGCGACAGCCTCCCAGATATATGATATACCTATTCATTTTAATCATGTCAGTTGTTAGCACATAAACATGTTTAATTTTTGTGTAAGACTTCATTATGGTAGAGAAAAAAAGTATTCATATAGTTTATATTTCACAATTATTTGTACCCATCTCTATGAACATCCAGCTACCAAATTGCACTTTTGATAATGGGGTCTAGTCATGACCAAACTTTATAACAACAACATTTACATACCTTATAAACCCAATAGCATCCATATGCAATTCCTCCATAGATAATCAATGGAAGAATACGTTCTCTAAACCATGAATGACGAGATTGGTGGAAGAACATAAGTTCTGAAGTAAATGATGGCAAATCTATCATTTCGCCACATTTCTCTATAGCTTTTTTTATTTCTAAGTCTGTAAGTCCTTTACTACGTAGAAACCTCTCTTTACTTTCCATTGTACATCTCTGCACACTTGGATTGCTCAAAAACTTGACTGCGGTTGTCACCTGCAATGCAAAAAAAATCTGTTGAGATTTGGTGTTACAATTTATTTCTATAAATAAGCATTTTGTTTGTAAACATTTATACAGGTGACAGCAGGGTATTCAAATTCAGAACTGTTCATTCTTAATAAATCATTTAAGCAACCATCAATGCCCAAATCCTTGAGATAGTCTGTGGAACTATACTTTTCTCAAACTTTTAGCGTTTGCCGCATCCAGTGAGAGCCTTTTTCCTTTTTTTAACAATAAATAAAAGTATTCCAATGAGCAAGTCTTTTTCCATTTTCGTGTAGACGCCTCAGAATGCAAAACCAAATTGCAAGCCAATGTTATTTATTTATTTATTTAATCTTTTATGCACAATTAAAAACAATGTACAAATGGCGGACTTAATGCCATATGGCATTTTCTGCCAGTCAACCATTGGGTTCAACAGAGACTACATGGCGGTGCAATCTTATTAATTAATTTATCCCATGTGTAAATATAAGTACTATAATATATACATTACACTAATTCAAACAAATAGATAAAAATAACATAGGTACCTACTATAGATATACTTTAACTAATTAATATAAATAAAAAAAATGCATAAAGAAAAAAAAGTTCTGCGTGAACAGCTTTTTTTAAAACTAAATAAACTTTTAGACTGTTGAATATTCAGAGGTAGTTTGTTCCACAGTCTTATTGCGGTGACCCTGAAGGAACTAGACAAAAACTTAGAGCTATGGAGAGGCATCCGGAGGTGAAGGTTTCCCTTGGATCGAAGCTTATTAATATAGGGCCTGTCGACACCACTATATATGACGTAAGATTTTAGGTAAGAAGGCGCATTAGGCTGAAAACGGTAGGAAGATACATGGTCGTATTTACGTAACCCGAAAATAAAATGTATATGGGTGATTATACGGTATTTGATTTTTTTGTGTCCCCAAAGGAAAAATGATCTATTTAATATTTATAATTTCACTACTTGACATTACTTTTGTAACTGTAAGGATAAGGGCCAGAAGATATTTTCATTTCTATTACTTTTATGGGCACCAGGGGAAAATGTGTGGTCAGGGGAGTGACACTATTGGCAGAGTAGTGACAAATTAAGACAGGGAAGTGACAGGCTATTAATAATTAGTATAGGAAAGTAAATAAATATTAAATAAAAGACTTGAATTATAACTTTTAGCATATTTTTTATGAATAAAATACAGTCAGTCTAAAAAGTTATAAAATGTAAGCACATTGAGTACTTATAAAAGTTTTAATCACCCAAATGAAATAACAGCACTAATTCCTGCTTATAAAATTATATTTATTGGGCTCATTTGAAATTAAAACAAATGTAATTATCTTAGGAATTACATTACTAGGTTTTCAATGATTGATTAAATATCCAAAGGCATTAAGCATGGCAGAAGAAAACTTCTAAAAAGAATATTGAGGAACTTTCCAATTAACTAAACTAATAGTAATAAATAATGATGAACCTAATAACCTATAAGTAAATCAACTTTGGTAATTTAAAAGTATATAAAAACTTTCATGTTTTTGTAATTTAAAAAGAACAAAATAAAATATGTAATATAATAAATGATAATATAACTTCTTGAAACTATCCGTTATAGCACTTTTTTTTTTCTTATATTCCAAACAGTTAACAGTTAATTTTTCATATACATCAAATGGCTCTGGATTCCCTTAGAATACACTGTTTCCTTTCATATTTTATACAACTAAGTTGGTACACAAGCAGGCTGCCCACCTAATGGTAGTGGCTAAGTCGCCTATAGTACATTTATTGTTCCCGTGAGATTTGCAAATCTATTAATTAAACAACATCATGTGTAGACAGTAGTAAGATCGAAGGTCACATAAATAAAGTTTGGAAAAGCCGTTAACATGCTTATAAAGGTAATCAGAGATAATTCCGTAAATATTATTAAGCATAACAAACGGGTACAGAAATATAATTACTTACCAAATTTTCACGAATTTCATTGCTTGCAGACGCAAAAGCATCCGATGTCATTTTCAAATGATTTTATTATACTAAGTAGCTATTATCAAACACTGTTATTATTGCAAAGTACGGGAAGGTAAAATTATTATCGATTGTCGGGAAACGTCTCAAGACCAGGCTCTCTTTTTACCACTCAAAAATTAATTTCGGCTCTCAAGAATCTTAAGCAGCACGCCTGATTTCTTTAGTCTTCTTTACAGCACGCAAACTGAAAATTTCACAATTTTTAATTCTATGAAACCCACAAGAAATCGACAGACAGCAAATACTGCAAATAGCAAAATGAAAGTCACAGAACACATATACCGTGCGTTCCGAATTGCGATAAAAGCGATAATATCGCGAATCCGACCAAATTAAATCGTCACAAAATATAAGGGCTATTGAATCAGTAGGTTATGTTGTGACTTTGGTCGGATTCGCGATATTATCACTTTTATCGTTTTACGGAACGCAGGGATAATGAAAGTACTCCTGTGGCAAAATGAATATGAATGAAAATGAAACATGACAAAATTCTACAGTGTGACCATCTCAAAAACGGCAAATCTGCCCGTTAAAAATGCCAAAATCTGCCAAACGTAACACAAAAAAATTCTCAAAAATATGCCGTATTCTTATTGCCTCAATAGAGACGGGATGTCGGGAATATAGAAATATTTTTTAATATAATATAGAAATATTATTTACATACCGATAATAGGGTCACTATAATATTGTATTTGCAGACATCTTGAGTATATTTAGGATGTATGCACATACAAGGTTAATATATTTTTTTTAAATTAGATTGTTTTGCTCTGTTTTGACGTCAATAAGTGTCTGTTTGAATTGCCAAATACATATACAAGTTTATATATTTTGGAAGGTTCTTTTATAATAAACTCTTTTGAACCAATTTTAAAACTGCATCCTTTGAAAATGCAACATCGGATCACAAATGATATACACATCAAGATCCTCGATGAGTCTGGTAGCCCAAGGAGAAAGAAAAGGCCACCCAAACCCAAATCTATACTAATGTTATGAAGAAGAAAGATTTGATTGTTTGTTTGTTTGTATTGAATAGGCTTCGAAATTACTGAACCGATTTTGATAAAAGTTAGTATAGGGATAGTTTGAGACCAGGGCAATGACACAGGGTAATTTTCCTACGGGAAGAAAAATTCCCACGGGAAAACAAATATAACGCGGGCGAAGTCGCGAGCGGAAAGCTAGTCAGTTATAAAAAATAAAGTAAATGTATTTTATTTCAATAATTATAGGTATTCATGAAATCTGCCACTTTTTGAATCGTTCGCATATTCTGCCACATTAAATCGCCCGCATATTCCGGCACAGCTAAAATTTACAACCCAAATCTGCCAAAACGGCAGAAATCTGCCACAAATGGTCACACCGTCAAGCTGTCATTGAGCCTCTTAGACTAAGTACACCAATGGACTCGCTATGTACTTCACTTTTTTAGGATATGTATTAACTATGGCACGAATAAAGCGTCCATTACAAAGCACCGTGTTGTTGTGCTAATATATCAGTCAGTGAGCGTTATTTGTGAGTGCATTTTACAGTTATACGTTTTTCATTAATTTTTTAAATGAATTGTATAAAAAAAACATAAGAAGTGTGGAATCTTGGATGCGGCGTCCCTGGTTTTTTCCGCCATCTTAAAACACCAACCCAAATGGCACGCTTTTTTCGTAAGTATTTCATGTCCTTTGGTATCTATAGTCTACAGTCTGATTTATGCATGGAATTATTACTCAAACAGGAACGAGCTCTTGCTTAAAAAAGCGTGCCAAGCGAGAAATAAATAACTGTACCGTTTGTCTCTTTCCTAAATTTGTGACCACAAATTCTACAAAATAGGGTTTTTTTTCTTAAAAACAATAACATTCAACCTGAAAGATGCTGTTGAAAATCATAACATGCCTAATAATCACGATTGTTAAGGAAGAGATCGCATTTAGCGACAAGCTCGCCCTTTGTACATTTAGTGTTATGTGTATTATTTATACGTTGACTTTAAGCTGGTTGGTGTTGTACAACAAAGAAATATTATATTCTATTCTATTATTTCAAAATGGGTGGCGCAAAAGAATTTTATATCTGGTTTTCAATACAAGATAGGTTTTATTAATATTATAATTATTTAAATAATAATGAATGTCAATGATTGTCTTTCAATAGATGGGTCTTTCCAATCGGTATATTATGTTGAACCCACCGCCACATAACAGATAATCAAATATGTCAACTTGTCAAAAATTAGTCAACACTAAAATCTCTCTGTGATATTTAAATACATACCTAGTAAAAGAATGAGTAATATATTAAGAAGAAAAGAATTAAAAACACATCAGTGTGAGTCGAGTTGTTTCAGCAATATTGAAAATTTTTGTGGTTCCGCCAATATCTTGAACAGAATGTTAATGCCAAATCTTTTTTCTAATAACTTAACATCGCATCGTGTAAGCTAAGCAATTAATAACTAATATAAATTACTTTTATTAAAAAATGTTAAAAATTGCGATAATATTTATGTTAGGTTCATACCGTGTGGTCACCCTACTACAATGACAACGAAAATTACTGACATTGACATAGAATCGTTGTTGCAATATAACATTTTTGAATACTACCACTAAAATATTTCCTGGACGTAAAATCATAGTGTTATAATTATTAATAGTAGGCTAACACGATAATTTAATTTATTTCATGTTATAGTTATTACAAAAAAAAAATGTAGGTATTTTGGGCGCTAAAAGTAATTAAAATAAACAATAATAAAAAATCTTCATCTACCAATAGTTGTTTCATAACTACTAAATTACAAAATATACAACAGTAGCAACACTGTGGGAAAGGGGTAAAAGGTACAGTTAGTGCTATCTCTCTCGGCACACTTTTGCACTTTCAAGTGTTTAGTCTTTATTAACATAGAAATAAAGTCCAAATTTGAACAACAATATTTTGAAGAGCTCATTCCTGTTTGAGTAATAATTCCATGGATTTATGTCATCCATAGACAAATCAGATACCTATAACCTTTTCTGCTTAGAATTTTTTAAACATTTAATAACAAAAAATATGAAACAGAATAAAATCAAATTAATGACATTGGAAATAGTGTTTGTTTTGTGCACTCAATGCACACTAGCTGGAATGTGAATTTTTAAGTGCTAAATGGAAAAACAGAGTAAAACAACATATTTCTCAAAAAAAAATATTTATTAATTATCGTCACTTATATCATCATTGTCGTCATCATCATCAACTCGGATTATAAAGAAATCACACACGCTATCCAGCAGATCATTAAGAGTGTACATTTTATCCTCTTCTTTAATAATATGGTTTCTGCATTCTTGCCATTTTTCAGCTGTGATATTTTATGCCCTCTAATATTTCATTGTTTCACTTTGCGCAACTCGGAACGCGGTGCATGACGCGGCGTAAATAGTTTTTTAATTTTAGATTTGACATCTTATTATATTGGCTCTTAGAAGACGTAAAAATTCTACAAACGAAGAGGTTTTTCTAAAAAGGTTGGCAACCTATGGATTATTGAACAGGGATTCCAGTAATAGAACAATAATTTCCTTGACAATTATTGTAACTTCAATATGATATTAAACAATGTAATTACCATTTTAAAATTATCAGTAATTTCTTAAGTCTTAGTTTTTCTAATTGAAACCTTAAATTCCATAAAGGTTTATTTTTTATTTTACTAAAATGCTCTCCCTTTTTAGGAAGAGTTTTTCAATGTTGGCAACACTTCTGAAATGTCAGAATTCCGCGAATTAAACATCAGGTGGGTTATTGTTTATGAGAAAATCTATCACGATCGCTTATAATTTGACAGCCATTGCGCCGTGATCATAAGACTCTGTACCGACTTCCTTTTTTAAAGGAGTAATGGATGGGCTTCGACTGTCAAATTGTAAGCGATCGCGATGATTTTTTCCTAGACAATAACCCGCCAGACTATAAGTTAAGCTTGCCATTGCTGTCAATTCGGCATTTGTCATTTGGCATTTATTGGTATAGACTAAACTAAATTTAGTTTTAGTGCTGTCAAATCGTGTGTTTGGTCGAAAATTTTAACTGAAAACACAATTTGACAGCACTTAAACTAAATTTAGTTTAGTTTAATCGAATTAGTGCCAACAGAATTGCCACCAATAAGTCAAAGTCATTGTCAAATGCATTTTTAAGAGCTGCGTTCGAAAACATCACCCGGATAAGTCGGTGGTGGAGGGAGAGTGTCCGGTTGGGGTGGTCGGAGTGTTGGTTGTTTTCAAACGGCACGGATGTTGTCTGCTTTGTTTATATAATCAAAAATAAGGAAATATATAATTCATCGGCGCGTCCGTTTGCTATAATGCATGGATTACATTCCTCTGTTTCATCTACGAAAATGCTAAAACCACAGATTTAGAGTAGGCTAGATACCACTTGTTCATTAAATAGTATGAGAACCGAGCGTGCCTCCGTATCCCCACTCACTATGACGTCACGCGAGTCATTTAGTGATGTACACACATAAAAAGAATCGTTTCAATCGCAACGCGCGATGCGCCGCGCTCGCTTAGTGAGCCAACAGACTTCGACGAGAGACGATGCGCGTTTATTTATTTATTTATATATTGCATTATAAGTGTGAGATGAAGTTACACATTGTACCTTGTTAAGGCGTTGCGATTAAATATGAATAGAGAAGGGCAGGCATTTAGTTTTACTAACTAGGAATTATTTAATTACATTATTATGAAGACGTGATATTGTAAAGTGCCTAATTACATGGAAAATAAATAAATTGAATAAATTTTAATAAATTAAACAAGCGTCAATAAATAATATTAATATGAATGAATTAAACGAAATGTCAATAGATTAATTGGAATGCCAAAGAATAAAATGAAATGTCAATGTATTAAAATCAAATTAAATTAAATTGTATTAAATTAATTAAACTAGATTAAATCTAATTAAGTCGTTCATAAAATATATAAGTCAATCGAATTATTAGATTTATTTCGAAAACGTGATACTACGAGTATTAAGCTCCTAATTAGGTACCTAAATGGAAGTAAACAGATTGAGTAACATTTTTATGAAGTAGATTGGATGTCAGTAAATAAAAATTAATATAGTACCCAAATGAATAATTAAATGTCAATCAAATTATAGGATGTCAGTTGATTTAAAAACTATCTGTGTGCCAAAGGACATGTCCACTTTTTGTATGGAACGTGGAATTTTATTCTGAACCTTTTTTAACCAGTTTAAAAATTTTAACGGAAATAGAACTTTATGAGAAGGATGTTTATCCATGAAAATTAAAAATATTAAGGCCTGCATTTAGGAGAAAAAAATTAAAAATGTTTTTTTTTATTGTTTCTTTAGCAGGGCCACATTTAGTTTTTTTTACTGGCAATTAAAAGGATGTCATTGTCAATGCCACTGTAGCTGTCGTTTTGACATTTGTTTATTGTTTGTGTGTATGTGTGTAACCTTCCTTCCTTTCACAAAATAGTATCTTTTATTTTCTACAGCTATGCTCAGGTTCTTGATTTTACATGTGATTTAAATATTGGCTTGCTAACTGGACTAAGTTTTCTCGTAATTTGAACGTACGAAGTAACCAGACCCAAGAATTGAACAACAAAATGTTATACTTCCAGGTTACAGTCGCACTCCTGATACAACATCTCATTTTTTTTGTACCAGAGTGCTATAACTTGGAATGTCGAAGGGTACCATTATATTTAAGAAAGAAGATCCTCGGGGATTGTAAAATATTCGTAAAGTAATGCCAGAGTCTGTGAAAATCACATGAGTCAATATGATTTTGCATTTTTACGGTAATATAAGTTCACTGTATTGTTTACACCAAATAATTCATGCTTGACTTACTAACAATAAAATCAAAGAACAGAAACTAATTGAATTTGAAAATATAGAAAATTCCACTGATATAGTATGTAAATACTGGACAGGTTTAACAGTCACACAATTTGTTTTATTGTTCTCTTGCTTAACTCAATTAGGTGAGGTTTGTTCAAAGCCTAAAAAGGCCTTAGGTTTATATTAAGTCAGACTATGGGCTAAGGAATCCCTTTGCTGAATTGCTTCTCGGGTATGCATTTCAAAAACTCATGTTTACTTATATAAAAGTGTTATCGCTTCAAAAATCAATATGCACCTTTACATTTAGGTATAGCCTATATAAGCAGGGAAAACCTGTCCAGTAGAAATCTAACTATACGTTATACTCTTTGGGTCTGATTCAAACAATTCCATTGTTTTATTAGAGGTTACTAAAATTTTACTTACAAAAGTCCTCTAATTACCTATTTCAAAATAAATCTTATAACTTACACTGATAGCTGCAGTAAGCGACCAACCAACCTGCTGGTCAATCTATTTTAAATAGGGCATTAGAAGCCATCTTTGTACATATTGATGCTTAAATTCCACACTTGAATATGTTCCCCAGAATGAAAATATTCAATTTAATTTTAATCAGTCTTGGAACATATTAAATTAAGCAAGCTAAGTCATATTTTGGGGAACATATTCAAGAAAATGATCCATCACATGAGACTGCTGATAAGAGGAAAAATCAAATGAAATCCATGAATCTAGGATGGGCTCCGCACCAAACTCATATAACACCACTGGCTCAATTTTGAAATGACGTACTAATGAGGGAAGATGTTGAAATTGAATAAATAAAAATTACATAATTTCTGGGTTTTATTTCATACCTGCAACCAGTTTCTATATTACAACTCTTTCACATAGTTTCCACTATTATAATTATCCAACACTTCATATTACATGATAAAATCGAGGGTATGTAGTCATATAGAAGTAAATATTTACACTTTGAATTAACATTATAGTAATCTTAGAGAATTTTGCACTTAGTTCATTATAATGACTTCATTAATTAGCATTTGTTTTGTAAAAAATCTTTTGTTATTGAAATAGTAAAACTGTAGCATTCTTAAGAACAGACCAGTATATTTTATTTATGTTGATATTTCATTACTGTGAGGTAGGTGCTTATCCTAAGAGTAGGCAGAGTAAAACAGGTATCACACACTAGACACTACAGCCAGGGGCTCATCCTAACAAATGCTGCACAAACACACTGCTACAAAGTAAAGTATAGAAGTCATCTGCCACCAACCAATGCATTTATTGTGCTAGATTTCATTTTAATAGCATGGACCTATTGATTACATGTATCATTTTTTTGGACAGAGTCAGAGATGCTTGTTTGTTACCAGCAGTGACCTGCAATGCTGCTAATTTGCAATCCAATTCAATATGTGGTCACCTGGGGGTTTATTGTCGAAGGAAAAATCTATAACGTCTGCGCTGCCTTTAATTTGACAGTCATTGCGGCAACAACACAAGATTGTGCACTTTCTAATAAAAAGTATTGTGATGTATTGTGATTGCTTAGATTATAAGCGATCACGATCATTAAAATCACAAAATTTCTTTCTTCTTTCTTTCTTTTATGCTTATGGCAATTGGTCGTTTTGAGTGCTTACAACCATTACTGCCAATATCAAGTGCCAGAATAGACAGTCTTGTGGTTCTTTGCGCGCGTATATAGTAGAATGTTACGTCGTATTATTACCTGTAAAGACAATCACAACACAGACATAAACCACCAGTTAAGTTAGTATGGTAAAATAAGTTATAATTTAATTTGGTTAGAACATATATATTTACACAGCAATTTTAGGACACGGATATCATTAAAAATAAGTAAACTCTTAATATTAGTTGGTCTAGGGATATAGCTAGAGGCTTTTTTTGACGCTGTCACTTCTGCAAGAGAAGGCAAAGGGAGCTAAGTTCATACAGCCATGTTTTTCGTAAATCTTGATAAAACATTAAAAATTTAATTTATGTGAATTTTAGTCAGAAAGTCACTCACTATCACATCGTTTGTGCGCTTTTGTTACTTATTTATTCGTTTGTGACACGTTTCAGTAACTTGTCATTGGTTTCCATACAAAAATCGCTTTGTTTTACATACTATGAAAGTCAATCAGAAAATTGCTGTTTTCTTGAATTTGCAGGCCTAAAAAAACTAAATTTTATTCTAAACCCTAGATTTTTGAGTACTCTTTACAATAATACCTGAAACATGTTGGTTAATAAATAATTATATTCTTAGCCCAAAAGAGGACATGTCCTTTCATCTAAATCCGTCATCCACATTAACAAACATTGAGACACAGACACACTAACAAACATTCACATGTACCTATAATAAAATTGATAGGATGTAACAAAATGTGTTTGATCCCTAAATTACCTGTAATAGCTTCCTTTTTCTGGTTAAATCAGAAAATGTCGTATTTTCATTTGTTGTTGGTTGGTGGTAAACTTTCTGTAAAATAGAATATTATTTCTTTTTTAGCGTACTTGATTCAGACTTGACTAAGTAGGCTCATTAAAGAATAGAATAGAATCTCAAAATTACTAATAAATGTCATAATTATCAGTAGCAGGTATATGTCATTAGTCATTAGCATAGAACACTTATCCACTTACTTCTTCATTTTGTGTCGTATTCAGCACCAAAATTTTCGGATATGCTGTTCCGGATAATCGTCTTAACTTTTTGCTGATTACATAGTCCTCTTTATTGAAGTGGATTGAGCAAATTGTACTGTGTGGTGAAGGAAACCAATTTCTATTTCCTGTCACTTCAATCCATTTATTTTTTACAATGGGATCGCTTGGAAAACTGAAAACAATCATGCCCTATCTATACTTAATTCGAAAATACATTTTCATTGGTCTCTCAATTATCATTCTGTTCTTTAACCCAAATTGATGGCTCGATTGCTTGAATCGATTTGAAAGTAACCATTGTACATCACTAATCGCAAAATTTGACAGACGAATGATAAAAGCCCTTGTACCATGAAACTTGTTTACTTTGAAGTGATTCTGTCGTTTAAAATTCATTGCGTACGGCCAGAACACCCGTTGGTGGTCTTTCAAAGCCAAACCCGCAATGTAAAATAAATATATCAACATTCCCAAATACGAATTATCGCAGTAGTATCACGCGAATATCACAACAAATCATAAATAATTGATTTTAAAATGAATTACAGCTATTTGTGAAACAAAGTTACTTACCGATGATAGGATACATCTCCATTGACACGATTTACTACTTTTGAAGAGTTTTTACAGTTTACAATTTGCGCAATTTGGCATTTTTACGTTTTCAACCACAGGACTCGTCAACGTTACGTTAGAATGCCAACTAAAGTAGAAGCGCGGTCAGTTTGAGCATTGCTCAAACTCGGGGCGTCTCGGGGCACGCTGCGCCGGGCAACAGGTGGTATCTAGCCTACTCTAAATCTCTGGCTAAAACCAACAGAATATGAATTCAATTAAATCGCGGCCTAACCTGGCTTAAGCATAAATGAAGGCCAATTTTACAATCATGTCATTTACGATACTTATAAAGTCTTTGGCATCTAAAATTAACTTATTGTCGACGTTACGAAACGCATCCTCGCTCTTCGAGATGCACAAAATTGTATGTGAATATGAAATCTTTGTAATCACAATCACAAACAACTTTAATAAGATCCACACAATTTCCCGCCAAATCCAATCGAGTGAAATTACACCTTGCTATATTAAGGGGGTAAGATGCTACTCGATCGAGTGCACTCCGTAGCGTTTTCGGACACGCCACTCCAACACTCCGGAGTGCACCCGAAATGTTCTCGGACAGATTTCGGGTGACGGATTGCACACGGAGGATGTTTTCGAATGCAGCTGAATGCGAAGAGATCTAAAGTTTACACCACAGACATATAACTTTATATGTCTGTGGTTCACACCATGGAACCACAATATAGAGAACGATACAGTAGCCTGACTCAGGCGTGTCTATGTTTATACCTAAAACTGAACTGGGCGCTATCTTATCTTATCTTCGGGTGGGGGTGGCCCAATTATTGAGCCTTCGCACTTCGACCCACCATGGATCTTTTGTGCTACCCCTTGCCGTAAAGCTTAGTCCGTAATGCCATCGCCACCAACGGTCCAGTCTATCGTGCCCATGAGCTCAACGATGTCCTTCGGTGGTATGGCCCTGTAGTCCTCCGGTTTTGGGTATCCAATTCCCGTCAGCCTTAGTCTCCTGCAAGCTAGGGCGTCATAGTGGCACAGCAGGTGCACCATGCTCTCCTCTCCCTCCTTGCAGGCCCTACAGATTTTGGAACTGGCGTGTCCCATCTTGGTTAGCATGATCCTAGTGCCGAAGTGTCCGGTTAGAGCACCCAACAGTAGGCGAATCTGGGATCTACTTGAGCTCAGTGTTTTGAGCCAATTGTCCATACCCATAAAGAGCTTGGCGTGGTTCATTCCTTTTTGATTGGCCCATTCTCTTTGGTGCCTCATTTGCAGTTGAGTTCTTATACCCGTACTGACTATTTTTGGAGTGATCCCGACAAATGGTTCCGGTCCTACCAATTGTGTTTCCGATCCCTTTCTTGCCAGGTAGTCAGCTTTCTCGTTTCCGGTGAAACCCTTGTGACCTGGTATCCAAACTAGACGTACTGCATTGGTTTTACCCAATTTGTTCAGTGCTTCGATTGTATTCAGCACCAGTTTGGATTCCACTTTGTATGACAGGAGCGCTTTGAGAGTCGCTTGGCTGTCACTGAGAATGTAGATGTTTAGGCCATTGCGACCCTTGTCTAGATTCTCCTGTGCACAGGCTAGGATAGCACATGTTTCAGCTTGAAACACAGTTGCCAGTTTACCCATGCTGATCGATATATCAGTTTTGTTGCAGTGTATTCCTGCCCCTGTACTAGATTTCATTTTTGATCCATCTGTATACCAGATCATGCTGTTCCCCTGAGGGGGTGCCAGCCCCTTATCCCATTCCTCTAACTGGGCGCTAGGGTTGGTGCCTACAAAAAAATCGGTGAACGTATACGTACTCGCCGCGCGTCAGCGGAGCGGCGTGTACGTGGAGCACAACAATCTCGGCCGGCGCGCGTCGTGAGCGTGACACTGCATTGCTATGCCGTTCGAAGCATGCTTGGCGGCCGTGTAAACGACGCGACGTTTGTATGTGTGAGTGCGCCGATTCGTCCCTTTATACGGAGATGGGCTACTGTATCGTTCTCTATATTGTGATGAAACTAATGTTGTATAGTATGTACAGTAAGCTCCCATTCAAGCTATACATTTACACTACGAAACAGCTATTATTACGACATAAGGGCGGTTCAAAGGTCAAACAGTATAGCTTGCTACGGAGCTTACTGTACGTAGGAGCGCGTTCAGTCTTCGCGCGAAGTACAACTTTTCGCTCTAACCCCGTTCAATGCCTTCGAGCGTCTCGCGCGGGTGAAACGACCGGCCCGTTTAAGACCTTAGAGCAGCCATACTCAAACTGCGACCCGCCAAGCATTTGAAAGTGGCCCACCCGTTGTAGCTTCAAATTCTTAACGAAAGCCAATTAAAATACCTAAAGTATCTACCTAAATTCCGCGGGATTATTAAGAGGACTGTGAAGTGCCAATTTATGACTCGCGCTATACTAAAAAATTGTTTTCAGTTAAAATTTTCAAGTAAAAAACATGATTTGACAGTACTAAAACTAAATTTAGTTTAGTCTATTCAAACAAATGCCAACAGAATTGACACCATTATCATCATTCTCACTAAGATTTAAATAAACAATTAAACATAATAGGTATTATAGTAATGCCTAAAAACAGGTTGTGATTTATTAGGTAGCGGCCCGCGCGACACAGCTGAAATCTGAAAGTGGCAAAAGAAAAAAAAAGTTTGACTATGGCTGCCTTAATTGTCAAACCTGACAGAAGCCATTTAACCTAAAAATAGATAGATAGAGTGTCGGAGCGAGTTACAACCGAACAACCGTCGAATTTGAAGGTTGTAAAATGCTCTGACGTTTATTACTGTAATACTCTTACGTGATTGGATGATATTGGGGGCCATAATCTAAAATGTCATCTGATAGAAAGAGAGAGAAATAAAAATTCATGTGAAAGAGGGAGATGAAAGTAGAGCCTCTGGGTGTAGTTGTCCGGTTGTTTTTTTTTAACTTGCTCTGGAGGCGTTGACCGGATTGCAACCCGGCCCGTTCAAGACCTTAGAGCACAAATTATATTACTCCTTAGAGTGACTCTAAGGTCTTGAACGGGCCGGTTATTTCACCCGGGCGCCCGGGTGTCACGCTCGAAGGCATTAAACGAAAAGAGGGTTATACCGGCTACAGACTCACGCGAAAGGTCTCGGCGAGACTTCTCGCCATTACAAAGCACGTGTTTGTTGTTGTGCTAAACTGTAAAATGCACTCACAAATAATGCTCACCGACTGATATGGTGAGCATTTCATGTCTATTGGTATCTATAGTCTAAGCTGGAAATTGAACCACAGATTAGAGAGAATATGTCTTTTGATAATGACAGTCAAGGAAAAAGCGCGGGAACTTCACATAGTAAAGGCGGGCTCTTTAAAATATTTTATTTGTAATTTTTTAATTGTAGTCAGTTACTTAATAAAACACAAACAAAAGAGGTATATAACATATAGGCATTAAATAATATTATAGGCAGATATGGGGAAGCGGAGTTCGAGAAAAAGAAAAAAAAAGGAGGATGAACCGGAGTCTGGTGATGCAGATAGGGAGACAGATGAGGTAAGGTTGGTAGAAACGGATATGTCCTCTTCGGACAGTGATGAAGAAATAAGCAATGCAGATAGGTACAAGCCTTATTATGTTACTGACTATATACGCAGATATCCGGAAGAAATTAGCGGCACTGAATTTGTGGTTTTTGTTGAGTCATCAGACATCCAGAAACCAATTGGAACAAGAGATCTTCTTTCTTTGTCAACTTGTTTAAAGCGCTTTAACAAAGGCGTCAAATTTTTAAGAAATATCAATAAGTTTAAGATAGGTATTTATTTTGAAAAACCAGACTTGGCGAATGCCTTTTTAAATAATAATACCTTCTTGAAAGAATACAAATTCAAAGCCAGTATTCCTGCTGCTACAACTGAGGTGTCCGGAGTTATAAGAAATGTACCTACCATTATATCAAACAAGAGAATATTTACTATGATAACAAGTACAAAAAAAATAATAACAATAAAAAGAATAATGAAAAAAATAAATGTGACTGAGGGTTTTATATTACAACCTACAACTACAGTAATAGTGACATTTGCCACTTCCATTTTGCCAAATCATATAGATATTGGTGGTTGGAGACATGATGTGTCTCAATATATACCACCAGTTAAGCAATGTTACAAATGTTTGAGATACGGACATTTGGCAAAATATTGTAAAAATTCTGAAAAATGTAGTATATGTAAAGAAAATCATAACTATAAGACTTGTACAGTTTCTATCGAAAAAGCTACTTGCATTCATTGTGATGGCAATCATACTAGTGTGTCTCCAATATGCCCAGTTAAAAAACAGAAAATCATTGAAAATAGAAATAAATATAAGCCTGCTTCTTATGCAGATATTACAAATCCTTTAAATTTTCCCAAATTAGAAAGTAAGACAAAAAATAATGTAGATTTGTTTACACTGCTCAATACTGACAGCAAGTGTCTCTCATTATTAGTTGAAACCATAACTAAATGTGTTTCTTTGCATAATACTCAAAATACTTCTATAAATTCTAAAAGTGTTTTAGAGGTCTTAAAAAATACTTTTGGTAAGCAATCAAATCCCCACAATTCACCCCCAATCAATTGAATATCGTACAGTGGAATGCTCAAAGCTTATTAAGCAATCAACTTATTTTTACGAAATTTCTTTATGACCATTTTATTCATATCGCAATTATATGTGAAACATGGCTAAAGCCTCAGAAGCAGTTTAAAATCAAAGGTTATCATATTGAACGTAATGACTGTGGCAACAAGCATAATGGTGTTGCTATTTTAATCCATACATCATTAAAATATCAAAAAGTAACATCTTATTTTGACAACTCTCTTCAAACAATTGTAATACATTTAGAACTAAATCAGAACACTATTTCAATAGCCAGTATATATTGTCCAACAAATTGTATTCCCAGTTTCTCTAAAAATAAGTTTAAACATTTCTTGAATTCTCTCCATAGGCCGACGATTATAGCTGGTGACTTCAATGCTCATCACTCAATTTGGGGATGTCCGTTATCGGATTCCAGAGGTAAGGATATTCTTGAGTGTTTAGATGAATGCAATTTAGTCCTGTTGAATGATGGTCAGGTCACAACTGTCGGTTCTCATTCTTGGAGACCCAATGGTTTGGACTTGACTATGGTATCTCCTTCATTAGCTCTTCGCTGCGAATGGTCAGTACACGACGATCCATTGGGCAGTTATCATTTGCCAACATTTACTAAGATTACATTCAATAGTAGTTCACAATATTTTAACTCTCAAAACAATTTTCAGGATGAAAATGATTTTAACAATCGCATTAATCATAGATTAGTTGATTGGAAGTTGTATTCTTCAATTGTTTTGTTAATAAGGATTTAGATAATTTTCAATGTAACCCTATTAGTTATCCAATAGATTCATACAACTCTTTTTGTCAAATCATTTTGACAGCTGCACAAAAGTCAATTCCCTCTCGTACCTCTCGGTCCGAATCACGTAACATTGCTACTCAAAACTTAAAATCAAAATATCGAACAGTTCCTTGGTGGAATAGTAATTGCGCTAAAGCTGTCCAGGAAAGCAAGCAAGCCTATCTTGATTTTAAGAATAATCCTTCTCAAGAAAAATATATTAATTTCAAAAGATTACAAGCTGCTAAAAAACTTACGATTAAGAGAGAAAGACTAAGTAGTTGGATAGAATTCTGTACAAAATTAAATCGATTGACACCAGTTTCAGTAGTATGGGGTAACATGAGAAAACTTACACATAAAACATATAAAAAGCAAAATAGTGATTTTTCGTGGGTCAGTGATTTTTTACGTAAATACACGCCTGACTTTGTGCAAAATAACAGGCCAATTGTGAAGGACAATAGTTTACCAGATAATCAGTCATTCCTCACTGATCCATTTTCTTTTGACGAATTAACTGCAGCTCTGAAATCTAGAAAAAACACTGCTTGTGGATTAGATAGTTTATCGTACAAGATGTTTCAGCTACTTAACACTGACAATCTTTATAAGCTTTTACAAATTTATAATATTTTATGGCAAGATTGCACAATTCCTCCTAATTGGAAAATGGACTGCTTGGTTCCTATTTTAAAACCTGGAAAAATTGCATCTCATCCCGATTCTTATCGTCCTATCGTTTTAACGTCTTGTGCTGGTAAATTATTTGAACAGCTAATCAAACAAAGATTGGAATTCTTCATAGAAAAGAACTCAATTTTACCTTTAAACCAGTTTGGGTTTAGGCGTGGACTTTCGGCTCAAGAAAGCTTAGCACATTTTTTTTTGGACGTCACTACAGCTCAAAAGAATATGGAGTATACAATAGCAGTGTTTTTTGATATAGAAGGTGCATTTAATAACGTTAATCATGGTATTTTGTTTGAATCTCTATTATCTTTCTTACCTGTAAAAATTGCTTATTGGATATATGCTTTTCTCACGGATAGAAAAGTGTATGTCAAAATAGATAATAAATTTTTAGGCCCTAGATTTTCGAGCAAAGGTGTATGTCAAGGAGGCATCTTGAGTCCTATTCTGTATATTTTGTATATAAGAAAACTAAATTCCATTCTTAATAATAATTTAGTCAACAATCTTCAGTTTGCTGATGACCTTGTCATTTATTGTAAAGGTACTAATGTATTAGATATTCAATTAACATTAAATAATAATCTAGTGAAGCTGGCAGATTACTTCTCAGAACTTGATTTAAATGTTAGCCTTTTAAAAAGTAAAGTTGTAATATTTTGCCCAAAATACAGTTCTCTACCTCTAATTAATATTACATACAGCAATCATACTTTGCCTATTGATAATTCAGTTAAATTCTTGGGTGTTATTTTTCACGAAAATCTTACGTGGGATTTATATGTTGATTGCTTGGTGAGCAGAGCTTTAAAAGCCACTAATGTAATTAGGTCCGTTACTGGATTGAAATGGGGTGCTGATCCTAAAATTGTGTTAATGCTTTATAAAGCTTTGGTCAGAAGTCATTTTGAGTATGCTTTCTTTTGTTACGCTTCCGATCCAAAATACATAGATATTATTGATAAAATACAGAATAAGAACTTACGATTAATACTAGGTGCTATGAACACTTCCCCAATAAATTCTATGCAGGTCGAATGTCATTTACCACCAATGGTTATTCGCTTTGAATTTTTAAAACTTAAATTTCTTTTTAAACTCTTATCACGTTCGAATAATGATCTTTTAAATAAATTAAATGTATGTTCCACTAACACTTTTCTTTCAAAGAATTTCTCACATTTTATAAGTTTAAAAGAACAATGTAATATATTTTGTAGTACTACTTTACATTGTTATAGTGGCTCATATGCTAGTAAATTCTGTGACATTCATATTGTCCTACATAAAGATTTTAAAGATAAATATGATGTTTACGAAAGTCTACAGGCTTATAATGATTATCGATCAATTTATACAGATGGTTCAAAGACGAATGTAAGTGTTGCAGTAGCTATGTATGATGCAGGTAGTAAAACTGGACATAGTTTTAAAATGTGCCAAAATGCCAGCATATTTTCTGCTGAGGCGAATGCTATAATTGTAGCTCTTAACTACATTCAACAGTTCAGCCAATACAAAAAATGGATTATTATTACTGACAGCATGAGTGTGTTGATGGCTTTGAGAAATCCTTCCTTTTCATCAGTCACAAATCATTTAATATATAATATCCGAGATCAGATACATCATTTAAAAATAAATTATCAAATAGACATTATATTATTTTGGACTCCAGCTCATATCGGTGTATATGGAAACGAGGAAGTAGATAAACTGGCCAAAACTATGAACACTCTAGACGTACCTATAAAAAACATATCAATTTCATATACTGATTGTACAGCTCTAATCAAGAAAGAAATATTGAAGCTATGGGAAGAACACTGGAATAGTACTTTGCTCATAAAAGGGAAGTGGTATCGAGAAATAAATAATAAAATAAAACAACCCTGGTTCAATAGACACAATTACATAAACAGAAGATTTTTTACTATTATTTGCCGTTTGCGAATTGGGCACGGTCGATTCAATGACCATTTGTACCGGCTAGGCATGACTTCTTCCCCATCGTGCAACTGGTGCAACACCACCTTACCTCAATCTCTGCATCACCTTTTTTACGAATGTCCAATTTTTGCCCTACAAAGAAACATTTTATTAGAAGAAATTTCAAAAATAATGAAACACCAGCAAGATCTACCGCGCTCTTTACAAAAACTTCTTTCCATTGAAAAATGCTTTGAAGCAATTTATGAATATGTAACCTCTACGTTTGGCGATTTGTGAATTCAAAAGAAGAATGAATAACAATAGTTTATTGCATACAGACTAGGCTGTATGGTTGACGCCTTTGCCTTTCCCAAATGGGATAAACAAAATTAAAAAAAAAAAAAAAATGACAGTCAAAAACTGTCAAAGTTCTCAAAGTCATACAAAAGTACAAAACAAACCGATTATTTGTGTATAATTTGGTACATTTTCTAAATAAACAAACAATAAGAACCGTCTCAAAAAATGAGTGATATTACTAACGCTACTGAAGCAGCTTCTCTTGCTGTACAGTTTGATCAAAGAGGCGATACTGATAAAGCAGTAGAATGTTATAGAAAAGCTGCATTATTACTTGACCGTGTTTTAAACACAATGTCGCCTGGAAAACAGCATGAAATACGTCTCAAAGTAAGGGAGTACCTAGAGAGAGCTACCACACTACAAGAAAAGAAAGATAGTGAGAATGCATTGATTTTATATATCAATTATTTAAATATTTGGTCAATGACTCATGGTTTGATTACTAACTGTTACTTTTATATTTCTGATTTTTCGTTTTCCTGAATAACGCTAAATAAATCGAAAAATGAACAAATCAATAATATTAAAACAAATTTCCAAAGCATTTCATGAAAAGTAGACAAGATTCATATGGCATTATGAGTCATTCTACAGATTTTTGCAGATTAATGTCTAAGTTCTTCACCCATAGGGCTGCGTTCTCAATAAATGCTATTAAATTCAGAGAGTCACTACTGTAGTATTGCCAGATCTATTTTTCGAAATATTGGGACTTGAGTAGAAAAAATTGGGACGGACGAAGACAAGACTTATATTTAATGTATTTGCAAATCCATTCTTAGCAGGATATAATGATATCAACAATTACAAATCAAGCTTTAATAGGTGAATGGCATGGCAGGCAGGCAGGCATGCTATATATCCAGGCATGCTAGTGTCGTCACCAACCTCACCTCTTAACCTCCCACCTTGTGCGTCGCTTCGCTAAGGTTTTAATGTGCCTGCAAAAAGTGGGATTTTGGGTGTCCCGCTCACGGTGCTGGCGGGACGCATTCCGAGGGGGTGGAAAAACGGGATGTCCCGCCAAAAGCGGAACATCTGGCAACACTAGTCACCAGGCACCAGGGTACATTTGTTTTGGGCACTCATGAATTATATGGTGGGTAGATTCTATAGGTGCTCTGCAATCGCATTCTGGTGAGCTTTTCCACCCACACCTATACATGAAAATGCCACATCGGCCATGCCCTGTGTGAAGTCTATTAAACTGGCACCATTCCTCTCTTGGGGCTGAGAAACCTTTGAGTTTTTCAGTAGGATTATAGTCGCTGTAGACTGTAGGCAGGTTGGAATTCCATTCCTCTATCCATTTGTTTTCAATGTTTGAAAATCAGGTAGACAGTCTGCTTGTTGCGAACTTTTTTGTATAGTAGAACCTCTTAAGGTCGAACCTCAATAAGTCAAAAACTTCCCAAACTCAAAAAAACTTTTGTTCCCCTCCCATAAAGCCTCCTTTATGTACATTAAAACACCAATTTTAATGAATACCTTCAATGTGCTCTGTAGCAATCCAAATACAAAATGGAAGTGTAGTTTTATGGAGGTACCAACATGCATTAGTCTTATATTCATTATATACAAGGTCTCAAAACCTCTATTACTTGAAATCTTAACCTTCTGTTAGCCGTAATAAGCAGCAGAGTCCCTACAAGTAATTTTGATACATATTTTCCCTCTATAACTTATAAATAAATTATACCTCTGTATATCAATCATTGCAGTATTTCATTTGACAACTTTTACAACTCGGTAATTTCACCTTTGATTTGAATACTGCTTGAAAAAATTATGTTACCAAAGTTTAGAATTTACCAGAAATGTACACCATTGTTTCTTAAAAAACAACTAAGGAGTATACATTAAAGAGGATTACCAATTCTAAGAAATGATAAAGGAATTTATGACAGACGTTAACACGTGCTTGCTTGCTTGTTGTCAGGTGTCACAGTCATGAGCTCCATGGTTTCCCTCAAAGAAGCAAAAACAGTTTTGATTACTTATAGAGCAAACCAGCAACTGGAAAGAACAAGAATTTTCTGCTCTTTATACATTAGACTGCTATAGGTATATACGTAGATATGAAATGAATTATCTAAAGTATAAATATGTTTTTTACTCCTGTAACTTAAATTTTTATTAATTTGTGTAACTCAAAATAAGTAAGAATGAATTTTAACCCCTACAAGTTAAATCAAAATCTGCCTTAGTCGAAATACTCTATAAGTCGAAAACTTAACTCGAAATGTTTTGGGTCTCCCTTGATATCTGTCTGACCTATAGAGGTTCTTTGTATTTATTTATTTATAGCCTTTAATCAGAATTTACAATGAATATATGGTAACCTTAACAATATATATTTCCTTACCTGCACCCTCCCCCCTAGTATGACCACCGAAACACGATATGATAAAACGATGATAATAGCTGTTAAAAAAGTTTGATATTTTAGTTATCTCGATGTTTTAAGTGTGTTTTGGATATTAGTATTGTTATTTTGGGAATTATTTATAATACAGGATGTCCCAGAAGCCAATGTCAAGCCGAAAGCGGGTGATAGACTAACTCATATAAGTTATCAGAAAAATACAAAAAAAATCTAAGTCATATATTGAAGTCATATATCTAAGTCATAGGTATATTATATGATAAACAATTTTTGTGTATTTAATTTATTTCACTATCTGTCTCTCTCACACTTCGTAAAATGACTCTATACCATTTTGGAATCCTTATTAAATGCGCCAACTTTTGCAGTTACTTGCCAATTACATTTTTTTTCAGTACAGTTTGTTAAAGCTAAGCGAAAAATTAATTTTGAATATTTAATTTAGATAAAATCTGGATTACAAAACAAAAGAAAATGTTTAGAAAAGTCAAGATTTGTAGCAACAAGAGTGAAAAAACCGTCACAGGATGTAAATTTTATCGATTTTTTTAAATGCTAGATTTTTTAAAATATGTACTTACATGACTTAGATTTTATAAATATTTTTCTGATAACTTATATGAGTTAGTCTATCACCCGCTTTCGGCTTGATGGCGGCTTCTGGGACACCCTGTATAATTTTTTTTTGTAATATAAATGTCAATAAAAATGCAATGTGACCATTATATCCAATATATTTTGACAGTTCATATCGAGTTAATTGTTTTATGATATCGTGTTTTGGTGTTCATGATACAGGGGCTGGGTCGTAAACCCCAGGCACTGCTCTTGGCTCTTTTCTGTGCAACTCAATGGACCCTGCACCCAATATATATTTCCTTACCTAGTGAATATATCTAGATATCGTGTTTTGGTGTTCATGATACAGGGGCTGGGTCGTAAACCCCAGGCACTGCTCTTGGCTCTTTTCTGTGCAACTCAATGGACCCTGCACCCAATATATATTTCCTTACCTATACAGTGAATCCATGAAATGTTCTTATATTATAATTTCAATCTGTCTTGGGCAAAGGCCTCCCCCAGTCTTTTCCACTCTTTTTTATCAGTTGCTACTCAGTTGCTACTCTGTCCACATTCTACCAGCAATTTTCTCTATCTCATCATCCCATAGTCTAAATTGTCTGCCTCTCTTCCTTTTATAGCCTCTTGGGTATAAGAGGAAGATTAAAAGGATTGGTTTTAATCCATTTTTCTCCTCCTCTTATTGTATGTCCTGCCCACTTCCATTTGAGGCGTATGTAATGTCGGCCAATCCAGTTCTGTCTCTCAGTTTCTTATTGCTTGTCTTATTCATTCTTCTCTAGTTGATCATGCTTCGTTCCATGGATGTTTGACTTGTTTTTAATCTAGTACTTTGAGCCTTGGTGAGTGACCAGATTGGACAACCGTATGTAAATATTGGTGATATACATGTGTTGAATAATTTTCTTTTGATGTTTATACTTGTTTGTTCAGTTTTCATGATAGCTTAGAGAAACCAGTACCTTTTCCATGCATTTACAATTCTTAAAGGTTCTATAGATATTCTACTGTACAAGAAAGAACATTTAAGATCAGAATGATGCATGCAACGTTCATAAATACATGATGTTTCAAAATAACCAATAAATAATCAATTCTTTATGAAAAACAAATAATGTTATTGTTCCAAAATGTTCATGTAAATCATAGACATGATGATGATACTATAATTTACATGAAAATTTTGGGTTGAATGACATTACGTGTAAACACATTTTAATAATGAGTTTTCGATAAAGAATTGATTATTTATTGGTTATTTTGAAACACCGTGTATAGGACAGTGGCAGTATGCCAGAGTAAAAGTAATAACAGTAAGTATATTGTTCTTTGTAGACATTGCACAGCAAGCAGACAGTGAGCACAGCTTGCAACAATGTTGTTTCCTTATGCAACAAGCTCTGCAGGCAGATGAGGCAGATCTTCAAGATTTAGCCCTTCAATTGTACACTCAAGCTGTGGAGCTAGCTGTCAGTGTGGTAAGTTGAGGCAAATGGATAATAACTAGTTTAAAATTGTGTGTAAGTTGAGTGTGGTAAGTTGAGGCAAATGGATAATAGCTAGTTTAAAGTCATTAAATAAAAATATAGTCCACATTGTTAAGCAAGTCATGTATTTGCTATTTTCTTTAATCTTACTTTCAAAAATCTTTCACTATCCTCAGATCTCTATTATTTGTTGTTCTGATTTCACGTCCTGATTCTGGTAGTGTTGAGCGGATTTTTTGAGCTGCCACAGTTTCTTTGTGTATTAGTTGCTGTCACCGTTTATGGACCAATTGAGTTCACTTATGTGTCTCACAATTGGTCCAGGTGGGATAGCCCTATAGCCCTGACCTTTTCAGACTCATTTCCTTTCCTACGAGTTAGAGAATCACACACAGGGGCACAATTTGTTCCATGCTCTCCTCTTCCTCATTGCAGGCCCTGCAGGTCTCTGTGTTATCAAACCCATTTGTGAGTTAAGTTAAATAATTCAGCTAGCCCCGGCTATTGGTGTTGACTCAAGTTGATTTTCTTGTCTACTAAGTTGACTCAGTCAGGCCCGGAAAGTAAGCTTGCAATAAGTGTGTAATTTAGAAGTAAATTTTTTCCACAAATGTGGAAAATTTTCAATTTTTCACATTCGCGGTAATGAATGCCGAACGACGATTTAAAAAACTGTTGATTGGAATTACGAGGGCGGGTCAAAAAGTTCGCGGAATGAGGGGGGGAAATGTGACTTTTTACTACCTGCACTAGTTGTGACACTCAGTAAGAGTATAAATACTAAGTTTAAAAAAAAATAGGTCATAATTACCTGAGCTACACATCAATCAACAAGTCAATCCGGAAGAAAATTTGCAACATGGAGAAAATTGAGTTTCGCGCAGTCATCAAGTTCCTTACCAAACAAGGAAAACCTCCCCAGACTATTTTGGAAGAGATGTCTTCTGTTTACGGGGACTCTTGCCCTGGTAAAACCATGGTTTACAAGTGGCACAACCTGTTTAAGCAAGGCAGGGATTCGATTGAAGATGATCCGAGGCCAGGGTGGCCTGTCGAGGCAACCATGGCAGAAAACGTCGAAAAACTTGAAAAAATCATATTGGAAGATGCCCGTTAAAAGAAGAAACAGCTTGCAGAAATGATTGGAGTATCAGCTACAACCATTTTGAACATCTTGGCATGTCAAAGGTGTGTGCAGCGGCGAGTTGAGTGTTGTCGCGAGTTTTTAGCGCTCTGTGGTGAACAAAAGGATGAAGTTTTGAACCGAATTGTGACTGGAGATGAAACTTGGGTTCATCATTATGAGCCTGAGTCCAAACAAGACTCCATGCAGTGGCACAAAAAGGGCACACCACCTCCGAAGAAATTCAAAGTGTCTCCGTCGGCTGGAAAACTCATGGCTACTGTTTTCTGGGATTCAGAGGGAATCCTCCTTATTGATTATAAAGAAGAGGGTGTCTCTATCACTGGAGAGTACTACGCTGCACTATTAGAATGTCTGCGAGATGCTGTGAGAGAAAAAAGACGGGGGCAAAATTGACTAAAGGTGTGCTCCTTTTGCACGACAATGCACCCGTGCAAGGCGCAAGTTGCGATGGCTGCTGTTCAAAGAGTGGGCTTCAAATCTTGGAACATCCTCCCTATAGCCCAGATTTAGCCCCAAGTGATTATTATTTGTTCCCCAAAATGAAAAAAGAGCTTCGAGGGAAGAAATTTTCCAGCGATGAAGAAGTGAAGAGCGCAATTTCGGCCTATTTTGAAGACAAAGAGAAATCATTTTTTTTCGAAGGTATTAATAAATTAATTGATAGGTCTAATAAATGTATTAGAGTTAAGGGAGAATACATTGAGAAGGAAAAACAATTTTGTGTTTTATTTCTTACTTTTTACACTCCATTCCGCGAACTTTTTGACCCACCCTCGTAAGTATTTGTTTTGTTATTCACAATCCCAATCTTTGTTGTATCTAGATGACTGACGTAGTTTCCTTTTACTACAAAGCACACAGGAATAAATTAAATTTTTAAGGTAAATTTGAAAAATTTAAGGTAAGTTCCGTTATCAACAAGGAACCCGTTATAGTTTCGTTATGTCTGTTTGTCTGCCTGCGGTTTAGCTCAGACACTCAGATCTAGGCCAGTATTATAGGAAGCGGCATCGCCGCTCTGAATCGAATTTCTATGAATTCATATGAGACGAATTATATAGGCAGCGGCGGCTCTGTTCTTTTGTCTCATAGGCCTGCGCCTGCATATTCTGAGTCAATGTCGATATGAGGCGGCGCTGCCGCTCGGTTTTGCCGCTACAAATAGCGGCAGCGGCGGCGGCGTCGCTCATAGAATTATACAAAACGACATCGCCGCTCTGCGTTACCACATTTAACTTTAGACTTTAAACGAACTGTGTCGAACATTTTTGTTTGTTCAGCGCACTAAAGCGCGACCTAGCCGCTACGAATGTATCGACACTACTGAAGTCATACAAAAATGTCATAAAAAATGTATCGACACTACTGAAGTCATACTAAGGCCGGTAGTATATGAGGCGGCGCCGCGCGGCGCGGTCGCAGAAAAGAGCGGCGCCGCCGCTACCTTTTTAATTCGTCTTATACGAACTCACAGAAATTCGCATTATACGAACTCACAGAAATTCGCATTCAGAGCGGCGATGCCGCTCCTGATAATACCGGCTATACGAATTCGGCCTTAGTAAAATATTAATCACAATGAAAAAGTAGTAAAATAAAAATTAGAGATTTTTTTAGGGTACGTTAAGTGGGGATGATTGTTTTCTTGTTTATTCCATTATCCCACAGTGTGGGGTGTCGTTGGATAGGTTTTTAAAAATGTTGTGGGTGTGCACACCAATTCAGCTATCCGTTTGTGAAATATTAAGTTTATAGTGCTAATTTTTGTAAGTTAAGTCCCCTGTCAGATAAATGGTTTTTTATGGATACGTGAAAAAAATGTATATTATGTAATATAACAAAATTAAAAGGCACATTATCTATACTAATATTATAAAGCTGAAGAGTTTGTTTGTTTGTTTATTTGTTTGCTTGAACGCGCTAATCTCAGGAACTACTGATTCAAATTGAAACATTGTTTTTGTGTTGGATAGTCCATTTATCGAAGAAGGCTTTAGGCTATATAACATCACGCTACGACTAATAGGAGCTGAGCATCAATGACAAATGTTGCAAAAACGGGTAAAAAATATACGACGAAACGTAGTTCGCTGGCACAGCTAGTCACAGATAAGTAGGATTTACAAATTCAACCAACTTATAAAATGTACTTGGTGAAGGAGATTTTGTACAAATTTAATTGAAAATTAGATTATTAAGTTGTGAGCTAAGTATAACGGGTAGTAAATCATGCGAAGTTATAATTAAAATAAAACTATAACCACATAGTAACTATTATCTAATCTGTGGTATAACAGCCTTCATAATAATAATAGTACGGAACTACATTTCGCGTGGCCTGACACGCACTTGACCGGTTTTTTAAATGACGATATAATATTATTATATTTTTTTTATTGTAGCTACAATCTATTTGTTCTCTTTTCTACTATAATTTTCTTTTTTATAGAAAACGAATGATCGCAACATTGAATCGAAAATAAAGGGATTAGCATCTCAAGCTTTGGACAGGGCTGAAACAATAAAGGGAATCAACAAAATGGGATCTTTGCGTATAAGTCAATCTAACAACAAGCCCAGTGAGTACAATCATAAACTTAATTTATCTTTGACCCTAAAGTACTCGCATGGGGTGAAAGCATTAACGCCTTTAGGTCCAATTTCACCAATATTTAAACAGGTGGTTAGTTAACTAACAAACAAGTTTTTGACATTTCACTCATACAATAAGTGTCAAAAACGGTTGTTTGTTAACTATAACGGCCTGTTAAATGTTGGTGAAATTCGACCTTAAAAGACTACTCGCCGAGTTCCGAATTATCACCACGTCCCCCAAGGTCGCTTCTTAATATCGAGTTACAAAAGTAGAATACGTCTGTGCTCTCTTGAGTGGTGACCCCATGCGAGTAATGGCGTAGCTTATTTAAAGGAGGATGAGTTGCTTATTTTATTATTCCTTCAATAAGTGTTATACATACATTATAATAAGTAGGTATTATTAGTCTAGTGTGTCTGAAAACGCTTGGAAGCTATTTAACTCCGTCATACTCGAGGGCAAAACGCCTAAAGCGTGGCACAGGGGCGTGGTGGAACTTTTCTTCAAAAAGGGCTATAGGGCCCAGTTGAAGAACTACAGACCCATCACGCTTCTGAGTCATGTATACTATACCTAAGCTCACGAATCGTCTCGCGCGCAGGTTTGACGACTACCAGCCATTGACCACATTTATACGTTGCGGCAGGTTATTCAGAAGGCCGAGGAGTATAATCTGCCTCTGTTTGGCGTTTGTGGACTATGAGAAAGCCTTCGATTCTGTTGAGACCTGGGCCGTGCTTAGGTCACTCCAGGGGTGCCAAATAGACTACCGGCACATCCAAGTATTGAAGCCATTGTGCGAAAACGCCACCATGTCAGTCCGCCTTCAGAGGGCCTATTACCGATCTCATGGTTTTGCAAATGATATCATATGATATCATAGTGCAAAACGAAAAATACGATTTCCGGTCAGATTTTTGATCATTTGTTCATTATTTAATGATGACATCATTGTAATTATGCCATAGTGATGATATCATTGGAGATCGGTAACACAAAATGCAGCATTTCATGACTTCTTTTTCACAAATTTATACCATGTCATACGATGAAAGATCCATAATTGACCTGCAGGACCAAAACTCGAAACCAATACGATTTCAGCGAGGTGAGAAAGGGTGACGTTATATCGCTGAAATTGTTACCAGCTGCGTTAGAGGATGTATTTAAGTTTTTGAACGGGAGAGGACTCGGCATCAACATAAAGGGCGAGTACATGACTCACCTTTGTTTAGACGATGATATCGTAGTCATGGCTGAAACCATGGAAGATATGAGGGTGGGTCAAAAAGCTCGCGGAATGGAGGAATGGAACTCTAATACATTTATTAGACCTATCAATTAATTTATTAATACCTTCGAAAAAAATTTATTTCTCTTTGTCTTCAAAATAGGCCGAAATTGCGCTCTTCACTTCTTCATCGCTGGAAAATTTCTTCCCTCGAAGCTCTTTTTTCACTTTTGGGAACAAATAATAATCACTTGGGGCTAAATCTGGGCTATAGGGAGGATGTTCCAAGATTTCGAAGCCCACTCTTTGAACAGCAGCCATCGCAACTTGCGCCTTGTGCACGGGTGCATTGTCGTGCAAAAGGAGCATACCTTTAGTCAATTTTCCCCGTCTTTTTTCTCTCACAGCATCTCGCAGACGTTCTAATGGTGTAGCGTAGTACTCTCCTGTGATAGAGACACCTTTTTCTTTATAATCAATAAGGAGGATTCCTTCTGAATCCCAGAAAACAGCAGCCATGAGTTTTCCAGCCGACGGAGACACTTTGAATTTCTTCGGAGGTGGTGTGCCCTTTTTGTGCCACTGCATGGAGTCTTGTTTGGACTCAGGCTCATAATGATGAACCCAAGTTTCATCTCCAGTCACAATTCGGTTCAAAACTTCATCCTTTTGTTCACCACAGAGCACTAAAAACTCGCGACAACACTCAACTCGCCGCTGCTTCTGGTGTGGCGTGAGCTTTCTCGGCACCCATCTTGCACACACCTTTGACATGCCAAGATGGTCGTGTAGGATGTTCAAAATGGTTGTAGCTGATACTCCAATCATTTCTGCAAGCTGTTTCTTCTTTAAACGGGCATCTTCCATTATGATTTTTTCAAGTTTTTCGACGTTTTCTGCCGTGGTTGCCTCAACAGGCCGCCCTGTCCTCGGATCATCTTCAATCGAATCCCTGCCTTGCTTAAACAGGTTGTGCCACTTGTAAACCATGGTTTTACCAGGGCAAGAGTCCCCGTAAACAGAAGACATCTCTTCCAAAATAGTCTGGGGAGGTTTTCCTTGTTTGGTAAGGAACTTGATGACTGCGCGAAACTCAATTTTCTCCATGTTGCAAATTTTCTTCCGGATTGACTTGTTGATTGATGTGTAGCTCAGGTAATTATGACCTATTTTTTTTAAAACTTAGTATTTATACTCTTACTGAGTGTCACAACTAGTGCAGGTAGTAAAAAGTCACATTTCCCCCCCTCATTCCGCGAACTTTTTGACCCGCCCTCGTATTTGCACAATGCTGGAAGACCTCTGTAGAGTTTCCTAACAAGTGGGTCTTAAAATGAGCATGGACAAGACAAAAATCATGTCGAATCCTATGTAGTACCCACTCTGAAGATTGAAGGCTGCACTGGAACTGGAACACTGGAAGTTGTTGACGATTATGTTTACCTGGGGAAAATAGTTCAGCTCGGTAAGTTCAACTTCTAGAAAGCGGTAAATCAACGAATCGAAATCGGCTGGGCAGCTTTCGGGAAGCTACGCAGAATATTCCCTGCCAATCTACCGCAGTGTCTCAAGACGAAAAACCATGAGATCGATATAGGCCTGCTGTTTCCAATGTACAGTAATGTACTGGCGCCATAGAACTTGTGGCTCGTTTTTGGGGTAATTTGTAGATGTATGTAGTAAGTGTGTGTAGTTTTATAATAAGCTTCTACAAAGTATCACCGACTCACCATTTTATAAATTTATAGTTTACATCAATAAAACTCTCATGATTAAAGCTTATAGCAAAGTGAATGATTCATTTAAGTGATCGCATCATATGGAATTAGCTTGCCTAAGAACATACATCTTGATTAGTTTTTGAATGTATGCACATGCTAGGTTAAACATGTTTCCCCATTTTTAATCAGACTTGTCGTTGACGTCGATAAGTACATGTAAAGGCATTTGTTGCATAAAGATTTGAATTTAGAATTTTACCTTTCAAAAGCCGTATCTCCGAGCAGAGCTCAGTTGCAAAGGGAGCAGAGTGTGCACTTAAAAGTGAGTGGAGGGAAGCACACCTACACAGAAGAGGAGAAGGAAGTTCTAAGGCAAACGTCAAAGATTAACAACAATTGTTTCCTGCCCTTCATGGATGTGGACTTGTCCGAGAAGTTTCAGTACGCTCTACCATTCGAAGACAGGGCCAGTGAACTAAAGCTGTCGTCGAAGCAAGAAGCCGAGTTCGATTTATGGATACGCCCGCACGAAATATGCAGTGATCCGAAACTTATTGCTAACGAACACATTGACTGTTTCAGTATTAAACAAACTGTAAGTACCTAGGTGTTGTGTCTATGAGTAAGTAAAGAGCTAAGAATTAATTCCTTATACAGGGTGTAAAAAGACCTATAACGGAGCACGCGTCTACGCATTCTGACCATTAAAATTAAGTTATATAAAAAATGTTGATAGGAAACGAAATTTATTTTTAGGTTTTTAAAAAACCACTGCAAAAAGTGCTAGCAATGTAACGCGCGCTCCCGCGCTACCGATATTGTCTCTGCGTGAGTCAGCGGCTCGTGGCAACAAAAGACGGCGTCCGTTGTAAATAAATACATTACGCATTGTAAATTAAACACGTTTATTTGTTAATAAATATTGTTTTTTTTCTTTGATTTTTCCTTGGACGAAAATTAACAAATAATGTTCCAAACAGTTTGGTATAAAGGCCTCGAAAAAATAATTAGCACTTTAAACCTAAATATCTCGGTACCTATTAATTTCCCAGGTATGGTCAAGAAGACAAAAATGATATTGACGATGGGTTCCATACGTGGGTTTCGGATTCGCGTTCCGACTTTTTACATCCTGTATATGTTTATTGGTAATGTTTACAATTTTAAGAGTAGACAAAAAAATTAAACCGCAACCGGGTAAATACTGAGCAGGCGAGAGGGAGAGTGGGTGTGTGTGTGAGAGGGAGAGGAAATGCGATTTTATTCTATGTGTCACTCTTGTAGGCTGATTTGTTTGCCTATGATAGAACAATACTTTGTTTACCTCTCTTTCAGATAGTATCAGACTGCTCCTTCGTGGCTTCGCTCGCTGTAAGCGCTCTATACGAACGGAGATTTAATAAGAAAATAATTACATCCATAATTTATCCAAAGAATAGAAATAAACAGTCAATCTACAACCCGTTCGGGAAATATATGGTGAAGCTACATCTAAATGGCGTCAGGAGAAAGGTTGGTTGAATTGAATTAACTAAAACAATTGAGGTCTTGAGTATCATCTGGGGAAAAGTATCATTCATTAATATTAGATAACTCGTAATAGTCCAGATACATAAGGGAATGTTGTTTGTTAAGTCATGTTTTAAGGCAAAACTTCGAAAATATTCTTAGAGTTCTTTCGAATTCTTTTTGATGTAATGTCATAGGTCACTGAAATATCTTACAGATCTGAAAATATGTTTCTTCATACCTTTGTAGACGCGACATTAACCAGAAACACGATTTAAAAGTTTTGCCTCGATAAATATTATATTCGAAAAATACTACTTATTACGATTACTATTACGAGAACGATGGTTACCGACATATTTTAATGAATCTGAAAGTTGTAGTGAGCAATCTTTTTCTTTATTGAAAAAGAAACAACAACATTGCCACTTAAACTTCTGCCGTCTTATTACAAAACATGGTCTAAATAAACTTAGTCCCGCTGGCATATTACCGATCTCATGCTTTTCAAATGATATCATGATGAAATCATAGTGCAAAACGAAAAATAAGATCTTCGGAGAGCGGTTATACCAAATGAACCATTTCATGACTGCCTTATCTCATAATGTATACCATGTCATACGATGACAGATTCATAATAGGCTGTGTCTATCTATGTGATTAACACCACAAGTGAATGCGCAATAGATTTAAACCAAGACTTACTTTAGACCAGGGGCCCAATTCTGCTAATAAGTTACAGCCGAATCGAAACTAAACCGTTGTGATCGACCAATCAGATCGCGTATATTGCCATTCAACTGTTCGATGACGTGATAAGGTGGCGTTCTGATTGGTCGATCGCAACGGTTCAGTTTCGATTCGGCTGTAACTTATTAGCAGAATTGGGCCACATGTTTTGTAATAAGACCGCTGGGGTTTGTCTGTAACACCTTACAAATTATTGATTCGTCACGGTCGAGTAAGTATAGGTAAATACAAACGCATATTATTACTTTTAGGACTTACACGTATTAAATAACAATAATAATTTTCCAAGCAAAAATGAACTTTATATTCACAATACCCCTTTATAAATTACACAGAAAGTATTTTTTTAGCACAGTTTTAATATTGATCATGTAATCCTATAATCCCTCATCAGGGCTCGAAGAAGAGATCTCCACTTTTTTAGATCTTGTGCGGCAACTTCCAGGCCCTTCCAGCCGAGTCCAGTTGATGCAACCTCTTATTCAACTGAGCGCCTCCAGGTGATACTGGGGCGGCTTGGCCTTTTACCATACCCTTGCCACGTTAAGAGGAAACACCAAGGTCGAGAGAATTCAAAAATAGGTATTTGTGAAATGTATTGCTGTCGCGCTGTGTGTCCGAACAACTAAACTGAGCGCGATAGGGATAACTGCAGCTGGGGCCGAAAATACCTATAAGAAGTACACAAAATATACGTTTCGTAGTCCCCTGTTTTCTCCGCGAAAAATTGACCGATTTAATTACTGTTTGCGTTAAAAATTAAAGCAAGGCTTTTTCTGTTTCTATGTTTGGTTTTTTCGTATAATCTTGTTGAATTTGTTTGCTGGACGTTTAAATACAGCAGAAAATTAGGTCGGTTTTTTAGGTTTTTGAAGGCTTAAAAAGAAGGAAAACATAGTAACATGCTTAAAGTGGCCATTGATTTTACTGGAAAAAATAGAGCAATTAGTGTTATTATCCAGGAAGGAAACAGGGGACTACGTTTGTATGGAAAAACGGACTACGATATCCTCTTCCTTCCTCTCCTACTCCCTTGTTTCGATAGATGTGTGTCTGCTCTTCTCAACAAATGTCCAATCCAGCGCCACTTTCTCATTAGTATCTCCTTGTCGATGGGTTTTTGGACAGTTATCATCCACAGCCTTGCATTTGAGATGGTTCGTGGCCAGCAGATCCCCAGTATGCGCCGTTAATATTTGTTCTGACCTGTAGCTTTATCGTTTACTTCATTTTTGATGAAACATGTCTCGCATCCGTGTAGGAGGATTGACTTGACATTGGATACTCTGATCTTTGTACGCCGAGTGATTATGGAAGACTTCCAAACAGGTTTCAATTGCGCATACGCGGCTCTGGCTTTGTTGATGCGGGTCCACGACGCTCGCTCCCCAGGTAGGTGAAGCGTTGCACTTGTTCGCCATTGATATACTTACACGTTTATTTTTTATCACCCTGGAAAATTTTAGGAACGCTTCAGGACACATCCATTATATAAAAAATAAAAAAATTAAATAAAAAATAAAACAAAAATAATAAAAAAAAAATCTTTAAAAATGCTGCTCTTGGCTAGTGCAGCATTTTTTTATATTTTTTTTAAATTAATAAAAATTAAGTGAGTTATTTTTTTTATTTATATTTAAAGCATTCTAATACCATGTCGTGAAGCGCCCCTTAAATTTTCCAGGGTGATAAATAAATAACCGTGTATATGGACGCTGCATCAGGGGTGTTGAGGCGCATCTTTGGTCTTTAAGTTTTAATATAAGTACGAGTAGTTTTAATTTTGGTTCTTATGGATACGGGTAGATTATTAATTAATCGTGGAACTAGGAAAGCGCTAGTTCGCTCGCCATAAAAGTTTTTGTTTCTTTTGTGCTACGCATCGTGTGTACACAGGATGGTCTATTTTAGACTGATACCGATTATTAAAAAATTGTTCTTTATGAAGACAAAATTTAACTTTTTCGTGAATCGGCAGGGATTCACAATATCTCAAAACTTGAGAATCTAAGTAGGTTTTGTGTGTTCGGCCATAGCTTGAGAGGCCGCATGATACGATCGAGTCAAAGAAGGCATTATAAAAAGTAGCCTGGTTTTTAAAGGAAGTCGGTTTTTGTTATATACATCTTGGCCAGAACTGCTCGTAGCTTGTTACAAATGTTCTGTCAATATGTGGGTCCCAATTAAATTTGTCATCTATCAGTTACCAAACCTTTATATTTGTAGAAGTGGGTGCTAACTTGGTCGAAAAACTAACACATTAGTTTATGTCGGCAATTTAACTTTACCCAGGATAAAAAAAAACTTTTTAACCAGAATAGTAAGTATACTATCCTGGGTAAAAAGTATTCGCTATTTTAATTTAAACATGGAGATCTTATGTGCACCACCTTTGTTTTTGTCGCATTAAGCACTAAACCTTCATTGTGACACTATTTATTTAAAATATCAAAATCCCTTTGAAGTAGATCTGTAATAGTTCTTTCCTGTGATAAGTGATATTAATACAAGTGTCATCCGCGAATTGAAATGAGGTGCTGCTCTGAAATATATCGTTCATGTCGTTCACATATGCCAAAAAGTACAGGGGTTCACACACTGATCCCTAAGTCGTGCCATGGGTGACAGGAAATGTCACTTAAGACCGTCAGATATACGCACTCGGTGGCTCCTATTTTTTAACCAGTCAGCACATCAGTTGTATATCGGCCATAGTTGTATAAGGCCAGAAAGGCCTCTTCGAGTTTCAAGAGTAAAATATTGTGATCTAATGCATCAAAGGCGCGTGAAAAGTCTATAAATAAAGTTAGAACGAGTTTTTTCTCATTTAAGGCTTTATAGTGTGATTAGTGAACTTTGAAAGTAGTAATGTAGTACTTATATTCTTTTATTTGTATCTATTTTATTATCTCGCGGTTTCCGCAGTAGAGACCGCGTTTCGGAAAACGTAGTATTAATTTAAGCTACCGATGAAACTGAATTAGCAATTTATGAGTGCATAGCTGTTTAGCTATTGTTTAGCAGCAGGCGCCTTCTCAATATGTATCAGATTTTAGAATGACAATGCAACTGTTTTAGTGAAATACATTTTTTACAATTGGTAATAATATAATGAAATTAATAAACAAACAAAATTTTAATGTTTAGATAATACGTTAGTCGCTTCGAGTTACAGTTTGTCGAGTTATCTCCCAAATACCTCTTTGAGATTTCAATTTACCTCTTTGACATTTCAATTTAAATGACAACGTGACGCATGAGCAATAAAAATTACCTGAACATGGCGTCACATTATCTTAGCAGAGCAAATGTTCGAGTAAAAAGTTCTTTTCCCTGGTCGCTAGATGGCGCAGGTTGTACACTGTATCGCGGTTACGTTTACTGCCACGGACTGGTGTAAATACTCCTCAGTAATTTTGTTAAATTAAGACCTTACTTCATAGGATCATTTCTATAGTAAGCTCTTCGCTAGACCTTCACACTATGTGAGGCGACCATCAACCGCGTTGATGAGATGTGGCGCGGTACCCTGAGCGTGAAAAGGGCGATGGTCGTTCGTTCCTTTACGGGAATGTGGGGCACTGTCGCTGTCTGAGCGGTTTTTTTAAGCTTTTTAAATGTGGCGTGTTCGATCGTGTCAGTCGTTATTCGATGGTGACGACTCGACGAGATAATTGACTTATTTGACTTCTACGTCTCTGCGATTAAGACCACGAAGCAAACTTTGTTTTTGCATCTTGATTAGGACGTTCTGCGCGTAAAGTAAACCTTTTGAAGTAATTTACATATAATGTAATACCCATTTATTCACAAGTTCATCAAGAATTTCGGTCTTATACTATTACCGTGGTCTTGAGTGAGTGTTGCCAATGTTGGTTGTTTTTTGGATCTTCGAAACGGTTATAACACACTATAGAGAAATCGTTCTCTATTTTGTGGTTATAATGTAGACCGGTTAAGTTTTATTATAAGAGGTTTATGACATCATAATAGAAATAGATAATCAATTAATAGATGATTGCCAACGGGGCAAATTAACTTACCTATAGTTGATTTTTGTTTTGCTTTAAAAAGTAATTAAATAACGTAATTGTAAGTCTTTTTTCAGTGGAAAAGGCTCTTCTCATGTATGTCTTTCTTTCGGATTTTATTCTCAGCAAACGTAGTAATTCACCAAATCACGGGGACCCATCACGAACAAAAGTAAAATAATTCGATAAAAGCATCAATAGATGGCGCTACTTTAATCGATTTTTGTAATGACTTTTTAGTGAATTTAGTAAAAGTCAACAAGGAGATTCAGAAAACTATTGATTATAAATTTTAAAAAATCACTTAGCACGTGGGAAGTATCAAAATACGTTTTTAAGTCATGCTAGAACGGTTTAACATTTCTTTTTACAAATTTATAGCACTCCTAGCGACAATTGTCTGAACTTCAATGTATCTCTCAAAAGCATAGCTCAAAGTAGCACGCAATGTCTGCTTTAACTATTTGATTACATACTGCTCACTCATAGATGGCACTACTTATGTATGCTTGTTCGTATGGTCACAGATTGAGTTGAATTATTTTATTTTATTATATTACCTACAAGGTGTTTGGTATGTAGGTATTTTGACATAATCATAATAGTAATGGCGTCATTGAAAATTCGAAATTGCAAAATTAATTTTCTTAATTAAGCTTCACCACACAAATCATTTGGTTACGACTATTTAACTATGACTGCTGATAATCGTCATACATCGGTGAATTCATGGGGAATATATTATATTTATATATAATATGTATATTAATTTATTTTTGTTATAATATGTATGTATTAGTATCTTATGCATTTTGTAGGTTATATCAAGTTTACTTTTGATCTTGTTAGTGTTAGAATTATTGTCATATATATATATCTCTTTGTTTAATGTTAAATTAATGTAAAACCAGTATTTTTTTTTTATTATAGTACATCTACTTCTTTTTCTCTGCATCACCCAAAGGTTGACTGGTAGAAAATGCCTCTGGCATTAAGTCCGCCTATGTACACAAATTGTACTGAAAGTATTAAATAAATAAATAAATAATTCCCATACATTTGAAAGTGTAATGTCGAATTACACAAAAACATGACATCTTAAATTTCACCACTTCCAATAGGTCAGGATTGGTCTACTCGTTAGATCTTCGTTTTTAAATCTGTGTGGCAGTGGTTCGATCCTGTCCTGATGTAGTTATTTTTTAAAAAAATGGCTTGTTTTATTATTTTGTTTTTCTTTATTGCTTTTTGTTTATTAAGTATATCAATTCCTTTTATTTATATCTCAATTTGTTTTTTATTTATAATTTTCTTTTAAGAACAAAAAGATTAAGGTTAGGATTAGAAACGCGATTTTAATAAGTAAGAACTTACCCTATTTAATATTTTTTCGGAAATTTTCAGTTAAATGCCTACGAACCGAAAAAAAAGTTTCACTTGCATGTTGGTTTCATAAAACCACAGTGATTTTTTCACTGACCTAACTATTTTGTATGGGGGATTTCAAAACTAATTTTACAAATCTGAATTTTTAATAACATCATAAGTATTATTCAACTATGTTAGGTACATACATAGTCATAGATAATATAGGTAAGTAATACGTAAAGTACAGTCAGCAACACGTCAAGCTTTACATTTGCATTACGAAAGCCGCCGCTATTACGAGCGACATAAGGGCAGTCTTAAGGTCAACATTTAAAGCCCAGTGTGAGTATTAATGAAAGAAAAAAGAAAGAAAGAAAGAAAATGGTTTAATCAATGGCACTAACACAGAATAACAAATAAAAAAACGGAAAACACTAATAGATGTGCCACGGAAAGGGTATCTCAGCATAATGCCGAGGCGTCGCAGACTCCCCGGCGCTGGTCTTCCGTAGACACCCTGAAGAGGCACCACTATGGCACACACACACTAAGCTATAAACAACAACAAAAATCTTAATATCTACGTAATACACTCAACATGGAATAATAGAAATATACAAATCAATACATATAGGTACATAAAGCTCCACGTATATACATTGTATCAACAGCATGACGTGTCATAAATTGTGACAGGTTACATAACATAGTATCAGTAATACAAAAACTTAGAGGTAGTTTACAAACACAGCAATATTTTTTCTTTACATACACAATTTTTGTAAGTTTCCTGACTATAAAAAAATAAATAAAATTAATGTAGGTACTACTTGAATTATTTTTTAATCTCAATGGTGATTAGGTATATTTTGAATTTTGCCAAATAAAATATTATAGGTACAGTGTTTTATTAGATTTTACCATTTACAAATATTGTGGCAAGCGCGACTTACAATAGACGTCACATAATTTAAATAATAGATTCGAAATTTCAACATCAAATCTAAGTGAACAGATGGCTCATGCGGAAAGACTGCGAAATTATTAAGCTATACCGCTAGAGGTCTGTGGTTCGAACCCGCATTAAGTATCTTTTGTTTCAATGATTTTTTATCACAGAATTAATAACAACATTCTTAAAATGAAACAGAAAATTAGATAACTGGTAAGAAAGAACAAGGAAAAATAAAATTTTGTTTAAAAGATAGTACTAAATTATATAATTTCGATATTTAATAAAACAGTCGAATAAATTAATTTCAGCCGGCTATAAGAATATAAATTTCTCAATTATATTTTATATTATAAAAAAAATATAAGTAAGTAATTAAGAATTAAATTTCTCAATGATATTTTATAATATAAAATATCACTGACAAATTAAATTGCTCAGTTTTTTCAGATGTATAAATATAAAAATAAACACTTATTTTATATAAAAAACAAAAATCATAAACTGAAAAATCTTGTCAAATAAAAATTTTAAATCTCATTTTAACAAAATACAATATTATGTGACTTTGATTTTCTTTAAAAATACTAAATAAATTAAAAAAATGATACTTAAATAAATCAGTGAAAAAAATCGTCTTGGGCGGGATAAAAAAAGGTCACATAAAAAATTTGCAAGTTTGCTTTATTCTTAACCAGTTTTTTGAATTTGAAGTTACAGATATAATAGAAAGTACCCACTACCAAAATGACTTATACCTCCAATGATATCTATTTTACATCTTAAATGTCAAACGTATATAAAATGTATGACATAAATCGTATAACCATGGCGGAACAACCCCTTAGGTATAACATTGATTTATACGTCAATTTTTTACCAAATTGTAACACATTTAGCTTGGTGCAGCCGGCCGTAAGCGTATGATGTTTTACAAGACCTATTTACTTACGCAGTCATGAACTAAACAAAGCATACTAAGCATAGCAGTTCACAAAGTGCCATCTGTTGAGTGCGTGCGAGAACTACTGAGCCCAATGTAGCAAAGGCTCGATGGCCCGAGCTTGGTGCGTCATCTCGCGGTGAAATGGTGAAATAAAATAGTTCGAAGAATAGCCCGATTTAAGTAGGTCCCATTTCGTTGTATGGGATGGGGCATCTATACTGTAGTATTATATTATCTGTGACCAAATGATGCTACTGACATTCTGTAGTAATCGAAGAATCTGTCAGGATACTGTCGCTATTTTGTCGCCGTAATGTAATACCACAGACCTATAAAGGGAAGTGTAACACTGACTCTCCTTTACTCTGTTCACATTTAGAGGATGAATGCAGTGTTTGCGTTTGCATTTCTTTTTTTATTATGTAGAGCCAAGAGCATTGCGATTAGAATTAATTCCTCTTTCATAAATGTTTGCATGTGTCGGGAATCACGAGACTACTTACTGATCAATCTGAATTTTTAAGATATAATGTAAGGCAAAAGGTCACAAAAATACATTTTTTTAACAAAATGGTAAGTTTTATATAAGTATAAGTCAAAGAAAAATCGTGTAGCATTTAATATCTTTAAAAAATTTGGGCAAAATATACTCTTTATTCGAATCCTTAGAACACCATTATGCTTAAATAAAATGTGAAAAGTCCCAATTCCAAATCTGCAAACGCAGAAATACGACTAATTTAAGGCCAAACTTTTCTAAAAATAGGTTTTGCGCGGCGAATGCATGCCTTAGATCCCTCCTTTCACTGGTTTTAAATATAAGCTAGACAAAAATATTTTAGAGCTTTTTTGTGCATATGAGCCAGACAAAAATATTGTACAGTATTTAATTACACTTACAAATGAAACCGACGACGCGTCGGTCATCTCAAAAATTGCTTGATATGTGAAGATGAGACTAACAGGTAAATAATTGCATGTTTTTCCTACAATTATACTAAAAAAAAAACAATAATTACAGCGTATATAATGTATTGTAATGTTATACCTAATAGTATTCCATGTAATGTAGAATAACAACAATCAATAATATGTATAGTATTGTTGTGCCCGCAAACTATGTTTCGCCATAATGATTGCCCAAAAATTAGGAGAGGGTCACCCTTATCACCTAGACATTCGTATTGCAGAGACTATTATTCACTTATTTATTGTGTCGAGATTAATCTACATCTAACTGTAGTATTATTATTATAAGGCTTCAATTAAGTCGACACTAATAAATAGTAAAAGTGTCCAATCACATGACTCGGGTAGAAAAATTTGCAAAGTTATCGGTGCTGGCGGTCTCGCAACACCCCGTTTCGAATAATCATAGCTATTGTTTCAATTAACCTAGAGACACGTTTATGTAGTGTTTGAAAGCTGAAATGATACAGATTGAAATAAACACTAGAAAATAATACCATAAAGAGGGTAGGGTAGTTTTTAGGGTTCTGTGTAAGGTATCTATGGATAGGTCTTCAAAAATGATGTTGAGGTTTCCAATATAAAATTTTTTCTAAACTGAATAGTTTGCGCGAGAGACACTTCCAAAGTGGTAAAATGTGTCCCCCCCCCCCCCCCTGTAACTTCTAAAATAAGAGAATGATAAAACTAAAAAAGTATATGATATACATTATCATGCAATCTTCCACCGAAAATTGGTTTGAACGAGATCTAGTAAGTAGCTTTTTTAATACGTCATAAATCGTACGGAACCTTTCATGGGCGAGTCCGACTCGCACTTGGCCGGTTTTTTGTATAAAAATTGGATTTAATTTAAAAAAAAAACAAATAAACTAAGATTATCATAAATATCTTCGCAATGATCCGTGAAAATTAATTTAATTAATAATTATTATAATAATTCTCTTATAATAGCTTTATAAACACGCTACTATTTCATAAACATGTTATAAACAACAAATCATTTTATTTTCCTATTCCGCATTGCAGTATTCCTCGCTATACATTGTTCCGAGTATTGTATGTTTTCCCTGTTTTTAGGTCATCATAGACGATCGCCTTCCCTACAGCCGGCATGGGCGACTACTGTGCTCGTACTCCAGCAGCAAGAACGAATTCTGGGTGTCACTGCTGGAGAAGGCATACATGAAAGTGATGGGAGGCTATGATTTCCCCGGATCCAACAGTGTAAATACGTATTTATTCATTTCGTTGCATTAGGTTATGTACAGATTTTTCATTGATGTACTATAAAAGAACTACATACACAATCTCGTAGAAGACTCGACCAAAAAGTGTCGGAGACTTTCTGACCTGTATGAACGCATAGTTAGCAATATACAGAATGTTACAAAAGTACACGTAAAGCGGAAAGGGGGTTAAATGGTCCCCTACAAAGAGTCCATTTACAATATTCAGTCCATTTATAGTATTTAAACCTTAGTATCACCGTATGACTTACCGCAAAAAAATTCATTAAATTTTTCCTCGATCTACAAACCATCATCATCATCATAACAGCTCCTATACGTCCCCACCCAGGGGCTCGAGCCAACCCTAAGTTAGGGTATTTTAGGTTTACGATGTTTTCCTTCACCGTAGGAGCGTCAGACAAATGTACATATGAAATCCGAGAAACGAAAAACACATTGGTACATGGCGGTCTCGAACCCCGGACCTCCCGATTGTAAGGCAAGTGCTGAGTCCACAGCGCCACTGACGCTCTTTACAAACCATATTTCAGTAAAATTAAAGAGTAAACTACGCAGAATGAGAGGTGCGGTGCTACGGTTCTCTGACATGACAGCTTGCGAAGGTTGACAATATTTTTGGCTTTGATAATATAATATAAACCGCGTTTGGTCAATACTCTATTAAACCGGAAATGTGTGTGTATCTAATCTATAAATAAAAACAGTCCCAAAAATTCGTCAACATCCCTATTTGGCGTTATAGTGTTGTATGCTGCTCAAGCGTACGAAAAATCATAATTCCAAGCCGATCGATCGAAATTGTTTCAAGGCTAACCCTACTGATAGTAGGGGAGGCCAGAATGCTAAATTTGTAGTCACCCGAGCGTGTCAATTGTGGACTCATTGTACTTATCTTCAGATAAGGTTGTAGGGACCAAAAAATGTTATATCATATTTTTCATTTCACTGGTGGGGAAGGCGGTCAGGGGGTTTCAAAGATTTCAAGTAAAAATAGTGGACACATTTTTACTTGAAATGATTTAACGTGTCAGATTAATGTAAGTTAGGTTAATTACACGCTAAAAAGTATGTGCTGTTAAAATCTGACGATTCGAATCTGTCACAAGGGAGTATGAGAGTCACAAAGTTATAAACCAAAAATTGGAAAAAAATCACTGAGGTATTAATGATAGCAGTCAAATTAATTTTTATTTTAAAGAAAATAATAACGGGAATAAGGGGAGACATTAATCTGACGATTTCAGCTAGCCGAAGTATAAGAAAAAATATGAACCCCCCCTCCCCCCACCACAAAAGGCTCACATATAGTGGAGGTACTTCTAAAGTGTGCAAGCTATCCCCCATATCTTAATCTGACGCGCTCGAGTAACTGCAAAAATCCCCTCTTGGGCTCCCCTACTATGAGCAAACTGGTCTTAACGCCGATTTCCAGTACCCAAAAATGTTGTGACATCTCAGCCACCCTGCTCAATGCTCACAGTTCGTTAATTTCAGATAGTAGTGTCACGCCGCATCATCATCACTCATCACTTATTGTCATCGCAGAATATCGACTTGCACGCGCTCACCGGCTGGATTCCGGAGCGTTGCGCGATAAGGACGAGCGAGCCGGATTTCAGCGCGGACAGCTTGTACGAGACGGTCCGGTCGCGGCTCGACAGGGGCGAGGTGTTGGCCACCGTCGCCACCGGGGCCCTGAGCGACGCGGAGGCCGACAGGACCGGACTGGTCGCCACGCACGCTTACGCCGTGCTCGATGTCCGGATAGCCAAGGTGGGCGATCGGATCCTTAAGCAATCAAAATCGAAATAATGTTTATTCAATTCCCAATTATGACTCGATAAATTGTTATTATTATTTTTTTACCTGCTGCCATAGCCGCTGGTGGACCAGAGTTCATATGCCACTCTCGCATACACTGAACTGTCAATGCTACGCTCCCGTAGGCCTTATCGTCTGCCGCCATCTTGAAAAAATCAAAATGGTGGCCTTAAGGCGCTATACCGAAAATATTGGTTATTTTTAATATAATGTCATAGGTAACTGAGAGATCTTACAGATCTGAAAGTCAAATATGTGTTTCTATATATCTTTAGCTAGACAAGAGAAGAACCGGAAACGCGATTTAAAGATTTTGCCGCGATACATTTTATTTTTTAAATTACCTCTTAAAAATAAGAAAATTCAGGATTACTAGTAAAATCGAAGTTGGATGGAGTTCTGCCTCCATCCAACTTCTAGAGCAGTGGCCCATGCGGTGTTTCCGCTGTATGGGCATGGGCCACCCCATATAGCGGTGCCCCTCCGCTAAGGACCGCAGTGGACTATGCTTTCGCTGCGGGTCGGAGGGCCACAAGGCGGTCGACTGCGCGGCGGCGCTGAACTGTGCCGTCTGTGCGGACGCGAAGCGGCCGGCCAGTCACCGTATGGGGGGCATAAATTGTAACCCCCCGCAGGTCAGGGGCCGTTTGGCCCCGGTAAAGGTGACTGTGGCCCCAAAGACCCCGTCACCGGCACCATCGTCAGCACTGACCACCGCCGTGGTCCAGGAGGAGCAAATGGAGACCACCAATGTTTAGTGGTCCCATAAAGCTCCTCCAGGCCAATGTGAACCACTGCGCCGCGGCACAGGACCTCCTGTGTCAGACCGCGGCGGAGTGGGGTGTGGGTTTGGCGATTGTGGCGGAGCCGTATTACGTTCCGCCACAGTCGCCCAACTGGTTGGTGGCGGCGGATGGTTCCGCCGCCTTAATGCGGGTGGTGCGTAGCACAGCCCCCCTCTCTCATTTTAAGAGAGAGGGGTACTGGCTACGTGGCCGCCATGTGGGGGGGGATGTTGGTCGTGTCGACTTACTTCTCCCCCAATCGCAGCCGGGCGGACTTCACGGTCTTCCTGGCTGCGTTAGAAGGGGTCGTACGAAGGACGACCCCGGTGCCGGTGCTGATCGCGGGTGACCTCAACGCGTGGTCAACTGCGTGGGGGTCATCGAGAACCACTCCGAGGGGTGGAGATTTGGAGTCCTGGGCTCTGTCCCTGGGGCTCCAGATCTTAAATAGGGGCTCCACCCCTACTTGCGTCCGGGTGCAAGGCACGTCCATAGTGGACGTGTCCTTCGCCACCCCCTCACTCGCCCGTCGAATCAACGACTGGCTAGTTGAGGAAGATGTGGAGACCCTATCGGACCATTTATACACGGTTATTTTTTTATCACCCTGGAAAATTTAAGGGACGCTTCACGACATGGTATTAGAATGATTTAAATATAAATAAAAAAAATAACCCCCCTCCTTAATTTTATATTAATTTTTTAAATTATACAAAAAATGCTGCACTAGTTGAGAGCAGCATTTTTAGAGATTTTTTTTATTTTTTAAATATTTTTTTTTATTTTTTTATTTCATTTTTTTATTTTTTATATAATATTGGATGTGTCCTGAAGCGTCCCTAAAATTTTCCAGGGTGATAAAAAAATAACCGTGTATATCCGATATGAGGTCTCCACGGCATCCCAAGGGGCCCCGAACCGCAGGGGCTCCGCGGTGAGCGCCTTTCCAAAGTGGGCGCTCACCAAGCTCCGCCCGGATGTGGCGGAGGAGGCGGCGATGGTGCGGGCGTGGGCAGAAGTTCCACCCCACCTCGTAGGGGATGCCGACGGCATGGCGGATCTCTTCGCGGACGACATGAAAGTCGTCTGCCAAGCCGCCATGCCGAGGGCGCAGGCTTGCCCCGAAAGGGGACAGGTGTACTGGTGGACGCAGGAGATTGCGGACCTGCGTACCACCAGCATGAGGGCTCGGCGCGCTTACGTGCGGTGTCGTGGGCGCGCCAGAACTACACCCGACGAGGAAGCTGAGCTCCGTCGGGTGTATGCGGCAGCCAAGAAGGCCCTGCGTAACGAAATCTGCAGGGCCAAGGAGGAGTCTAGGGAGCAATTCATGCGGCTCCTGGACGATGATCCGTGGAGGCGTCCGTACCGGATGATAAGGGGGAAGTTCAAAGCTTGCGCTCCCCCCACCTCCGCTATGGACAGGGGGCTGTTGGACCGGGTGCTGGGAACCCTGTTCCCTAATCCTGGTCCGTTTCAGCCCCCCAGAATGGACCCCCCGGACACTCCTCCAGAGGAAGTGGCTGCCGCTATCCCTCCCGTGTCGAACGTGGAATTCGACACGGTGAGGGAACGGCTCCGGCGCAAGAAGAAGGCGCCGGGACCGGACGGTGTCCCATCCAGGGTTCTGGCCCTCGCCCTGAGACACCTTGAGGAGCGGTTCCGGGCGGTGCTGGATCTGAGAATCGCCTCGGGCCGCTTCCCCAGTCGGTGGAAGGCGGGTAGGCTCTGCCTGTTAAGGAAGGAGAGCCGCCCCGCCGATTCCCCAACTGGGTATCGGCCGGTGGTGCTGCTCGATGAGGCTGGGAAGTTCCTAGAGAAAATCCTGGCTTCTCGGATTATCGAGCACCTAGAGGACCGGGGGCCGGACTTGGCTGCCAACCAGTTCGGCTTCCGCACCGGCCGGTCCACGGTGGACGCGGTGGCCCTCCTCAAGAGGTGGACTGAGGAGGCCACGGCTCGTGGGGAGGCTGTAGTTGCGGTGTCGCTGGACATCCGCAACGCTTTTAACAGCCTGCCCCACGAGTGCATAAAGGAGGCACTCCGCTTCCACCGGGTGCCTCCGTACCTCCGCACCCTTGTGGAGGATTACCTGGACGGTAGGACAATCCTCTACGAGGGGCCGGATGGTCGCGTCCATTCGTGTGAAATGGCGGTGGGTGTACCCCAGGGTTCCGTACTAGGTCTTCTACTATGGAACCTGGGATACAACTGGGTCCTGCGAGGCAACCTCCTTTCACGAATGGAGGTTGTTTGCTTCGCCGACGACACACTTGTCGCGGCGAAAGCAAATACGGGGGAGGAGGCGGCCCACCTTGCGTCGGTCGGCGCTTCACTCGTCGTCCGACGCATCCGCCTCCTAGGCCTGGACGTGGCTCTCGACAAAACGAGGGCCATGATGTTCCACGCCTCCCGTCGCAGGATCCCACCGGGGCTCCGTGTCCGAGTGGAGGGGGTCCGCATACCGGTCGAGGCACACTTTAAGTACCTCGGCCTGGTTTTAGATCCCCGATGGAGCTTCGAGGAGCACTTCAAGCTCCTCACTCCACGGCTGTGTGCCGCCGCAGCTGCACTCGGACGGGTCCTCCCTAATGTGGGAGGGCCAGGATCGGCGTGCCGTCGACTGTATCATGGGGTGATACGGTCAATGGCACTCTACGGAGCCCCGGTATGGGCAGAGTGCCTCTCCCCCCGAACGGTGGCCCTCCTGCGACGTCCGCAGAGGGTCATAGCAGCCCGGGCCGTGCGAGCTTATCGCACGGTTAGCCACGGCGCGGCCTGCGTACTTGCGGGTCAAACGCCGTGGGATGTCGATGCACGTGTTAGGAAATACCCCTAGCCTTTGAGGTAGTAAATGCCTTTCAATGCAATTTTAATCTAATCCAGTTAATGAGGTAATGCAATTACAAACGAAAATATAAATTGAATTATTATTTTTATTAAAAATGACTCGACTACTAGCTCGGAATGCAGACTTCCCCGAGAAGAGCTAGCGAGAAACTCAGGGGTTGCTCTTTTCAAATAAAAGTTACAAAGGTGTACATATTACATAGAAATAAAATAATAAATGATTAACCATTAAACATAGCAAACAAAAGTAATAAGTCATAATAAAACAAAAGAACGAGTTATTAGTAATTAAATAAAGAAATTAACGAGTTACACTTTTACAAACAATATTAAAAGTTGCTGATGAGACAGGGAAATAGAATATTCGACAGAATACTTAGCTTGGTATAGTAGCAGCCTAGCAGCAAGACAAACTTGTTCCCGAAGATCGATGTTACTTAAAAACTGTTCACAGCAAAACTGACTATGGCAAAGCTGTAGCCTCTTTATATTAACAGAAAATGGCGGGAACAAGATCGCGCCGCAAACATTCCACCGGAAATAGGCTTGTTATTCAATAATAAATGATTATTATAATGTAATTTGTTTTCCTATTTTCTTTAAATAGTCTAAACATTATTTTAAAAATACGATACACAATTTAGAGTGTATAAATTATGCATCGTATTTTATGAAATGAAACCACGTGGAAATTACAATTGAAACGGTACAGAGAAAGAACCAATTCATGATGTATTTAAAACATCATATATATTAAGGATTTAATAAAACCACGTGGTGTCAAATGGTATCAATTTGAGATTTGCATAACACTAAAATATCTTAATTACTTATTTACAATAGGTAATCACAGATACGACATAGAATTATACATGTTAAACATTATTACTCTTATTAGGTTCTAACCTTTTCAAGGGTATACGTATTGTTTACAAAATAAATACTGTTATTGTTTTTATAATCAATATTTTGATAACTCTAGAAACTATTATGATTTAGACTTTAAAAATATGTTTAAGTTAAGTAAATAAACAAGATAATAATGAAAACAGCTTTAGAAATAATTATATGAGTATTATATTTTTTATTATTACCCTTTATAAAATTCTAATATATAACACGGCCATTCTGATGTGTACTTCGTTCTCGAAGTACATTTTTTTCATACAATCAACAATCCAAGTGACGCTTTTGGGGGTTCTTGCAAACAAATCATAAACTAATAATATTTACTGTAAAAAAATATTGACCTACATGATGTAGGTAATCAAAAATTCAAAAAAGTCTTAATTTTTTTTTATCATTCCGGCACATATGTACTTGGAATGTTGAGAAAAATTTATATATTTTTTCAATCACATCATTGGCAACACGAAATTGGCACTTATGTCCCTCGGTAGTAAAGGGACATAGGTCCCAGTGCACAATATCACTAAACCAATAAAAAATTAAAATTGAAAATTCGACATTATTATACAGATCGACAAACATCTTTTTACATGTGGTCAAAATCTGAACTACAAAGAGAATCAATCTTGATAAACTACTGTTATTTATTAATACCCTAATTATTTTTTATGTACATTTTTTTTTACTTAGAGGCTCTAAATATAAATTAATAAAGTGGCATTTAAACAGCGCCACACTTAGGCCTCCATTAACATTTCACAAAAATATGATCATAGATAGGTTTAGGTATATTTACTTCATTCTCTCAAAAAATGGTTATCAAATTTTACATCACTTGCAAAAAGTATTCAAAGATGATCATTCACAAAAATTAAAAAATAAAATATAACTAGGTATTTACAATCTCAAATTTATATATAATATTCACAAATAACATTCATTATATGAAATATTCACAAAAACCATTTCAATTTTATTATAAATTAATAACAAAACAAAATATGCTTCAATGAATTAAAATCATAAATCATTATGACAAATATTTCAAAATTTGAAATACAAATAATATGAAATAAAATATGAAATCAATATCAAAACGATATAAGAATCATTTTAATTTGAAAAATTTATGTAGGTAATATGCTGACACTACACTATCACATGATCTTCGATAATAGAAGTTTTCGATTGAGTGAGCTGTCTAGACTAGCCAAAAACACCAGAAATTGTCAATTTCTCTTATAAATTCAACTGATATATTGATACATCCACCTCTCTTTCAATACACATAAAGTATCGATTTTTTTTCACCTCCGATATCACCAAATAAGGGAAGGGGATATCCTATGTAAAGGTTGCCTGGCAGAAATCGCTCACGGCGTTAAGGCCGCCTATTTTGTTATTTTTGTATGTATTGTCCAATTATTTGTTATTTATGCAAAATAAAGTATTTCAATGTACCTATCTAATTATCATCACAGCCACAGGCAGTCTTCAATGACAGCCACAGGCACAGTAAAAGTCACAGGCACCGCTACAGGCACAGTATCCAGTAAAGGCCACAGGCACAGCCACAGGCACAGTCTCCAGTTAAAGCCACAGGCACAGCTACAAGCACAGCCACAGGCACAGTCAGTAACAGTCTCAGTCACAATAAACTGTCAGGACCTACTTTATGATAATCTTTAATACCAACAATTCACTCTTATTATTAATATTAAATTATAACACGTGAAAATTAATACCCCAGTTGTTTTTAATTTAAAGACCTAAATAGCATCTTCGATAGTAGGTAGCGTCATTTGACTTCTGCCACACAAACTACAAACTGTCGTAAGTCGAGTGGATGGTGGTATTCAGAGAAATAATTCGTTCGGCCAGACTGACACATTGATTAGTTTAGTGATTAATACAGCTAAAGTGGTTGGGGTGTATTTGATGATACTAGAAGGTACTTTCAGGATTGAAGTTATCGCAAAGTGGATAGTGGCAATCATTTGGTTATCTATTGTTAAATCTCGAAATAAAAAAGAGTTTGAGCAAAATTATTAATGGTGGGGAATTAAACTCTCACAAAGACGGTTAGACTCAATTAAAATTGTACTTTTATTATTTGTTCTTTTACAACCCGTATTATTTATTAAGCTGCAGAAGGTACACACAGCAACGCGCTAGGCCCCACATGTTGACCTTGAGACCACCCTTATGTCGCTCGTAATAGCGGCGGCTTTCGTAATGCAAATGTAAAGCTCAACGTGCCGCTGACTGTACTTATAATGTTAGTTCAAACTATGTTAAATCCTCACATCTCATCTCTTAGATAGAATCAGTAAATCATTTAGGTTTTCGAGATTGAAACAGAAGGAATGTTACAGATAATAAAAATCAAGATTTTTCATTTATTTAAAATGTTCATGGGGTGTAACGAAAGCTGTAAACTTTAGCTGCGTATTCAGATTTGACTAGCACCGTAGTTGCTATTCAATTTAATTCAGGCACTTGAAAATTCCTATATAAATTATATTATTACCTATTTTTGTATCGACAAGAGGAACCACCATCAGTAGGCTTTTAACACTACATAAAATATTCCCTCGGCATCAAATAATCGTTTTAACAAGCAAGTTGCCTAATCATTCAGTGAAAAAGAAAGGAAGTGGAAATATTAACAAAGGCAAAAAACATCATAGCCTTTAGTTGATGTCTTCACACTACTATTAAAAGATGCTACCCTGGCTTACTATTTTGAGTTTCAGCAAATTACCCACATATTTATAAATTTTTTCCGATATTTATTTCTTAACTGAATACAGAAAAAATATTTAATCTCGAAAGATTTTCTAAGTACCTACATCGCTATAAGGTGGCCAAATAAAGGAGAGCCTTTGAAGGCCTTACCTGCTTTTGCAAACTTAACTTAATCACGCCAACCGAATTCTTCTCCAAACATGTCAATGTCCGCACATTATGGTGGCTAGATCAGACACCAGAAGCGCCATGTCACCTCGCCGAAATTGCTAGATGATGAGTCGTTGATGGTGGTGAGCAGCCCATGTAGATTTGTATGCTCCATATGAAAAAAAGAAAATATGTTATTGTTGTGATCCCACTTCTGATGTTAGGAAATACCCCTAGCCTTTGAGGTAGTAAATGCCTTTCAATGCAATTTTAATCTAATCCAGTTAATGAGGTAATGCAATTACAAACGAAAATATAAATTGAATTATTATTTTTATTAAAAATGACTCGACTACTAGCTCGGAATGCAGACTTCCCCGAGAAGAGCTAGCGAGAAACTCAGGGGTTGCTCTTTTCAAATAAAAGTTACAAAGGTGTACATATTACATAGAAATAAAATAATAAATGATTAACCATTAAACATAGCAAACAAAAGTAATAAGTCATAATAAAACAAAAGAACGAGTTATTAGTAATTAAATAAAGAAATTAACGAGTTACACTTTTACAAACAATATTAAAAGTTGCTGATGAGACAGGGAAATAGAATATTCGACAGAATACTTAGCTTGGTATAGTAGCAGCCTAGCAGCAAGACAAACTTGTTCCCGAAGATCGATGTTACTTAAAAACTGTTCACAGCAAAACTGACTATGGCAAAGCTGTAGCCTCTTTATATTAACAGAAAATGGCGGGAACAAGATCGCGCCGCAAACATTCCACCGGAAATAGGCTTGTTATTCAATAATAAATGATTATTATAATGTAATTTGTTTTCCTATTTTCTTTAAATAGTCTAAACATTATTTTAAAAATACGATACACAATTTAGAGTGTATAAATTATGCATCGTATTTTATGAAATGAAACCACGTGGAAATTACAATTGAAACGGTACAGAGAAAGAACCAATTCATGATGTATTTAAAACATCATATATATTAAGGATTTAATAAAACCACGTGGTGTCAAATGGTATCAATTTGAGATTTGCATAACACTAAAATTTCTTAATTACTTATTTACAATAGGTAATCACAGATACGACATAGAATTATACATGTTAAACATTATTACTCTTATTAGGTTCTAACCTTTTCAAGGGTATACGTATTGTTTACAAAATAAATACTGTTATTGTTTTTATAATCAATATTTTGATAACTCTAGAAACTATTATGATTTAGACTTTAAAAATATGTTTAAGTTAAGTAAATAAACAAGATAATAATGAAAACAGCTTTAGAAATAATTATATGAGTATTATATTTTTTATTATTACCCTTTATAAAATTCTAATATATAACACACGCGTCCAGTCGGAGGTGTATCGGCATCGGGGTGCCGTCCGAGAACGGGGGGGACGATCTGCCCCACAGGAGCTGGAGGTAGTTCGTACCCAGGCGCAGAGGGAGGCTCTGCGCCGGTGGAGTGAGGCACTCGCCTTCCCAGCTGCCGGCCACCGGACGATCGAGGCGATCCGTCCGGTATTGGAGGAGTGGGTTGGGCGCCGGCAGGGCAGCCTTTCATTCCGCATGGTGCAGGTACTGACCGGACATGGTTGCTTCGGTCACTACCTGTACCGAGTTGCACGTCGGGAGGAAACGCCGCAGTGTCATCACTGCGACGCTCCCGACGACACGGCCGAGCACACCCTGTTGGTGTGCTCGGCTTGGCAACGCCAGCGCAGCGAACTTAACGCTGCGCTGGGAGGCGGAGACCTTTCGTTGCCGAGCATGGTCGTGGCCATGCTCCGCGGCGAAGCGGAATGGGGGGCTGTCGCCTCCTTCTGCGAAGATGTCATCTCGCAGAAGGAGGCTGCGGAGAGGGAGCGGGAGGTAGATCCTCAGGCCGCTCCCCTCCGCCGCAGACGGATAGGCAGGAGAAGACGGGCATTCGCTCAAGCAATGCCTGTCTGATGACCCTGCCGTGAAGCCTGCGTGCACGGTCGGCTCCCGTGCACGCCGCCGTAAGGCTTCTCCGTCTGGGGATTGTCCTGGTGTTCTCGGACAATCCCCCCTTGGCGATAAATAGCCCGACCGATCGGTCGGGCTAGCCCGGACGCGTGAGTAGTGGTGTCGCATTGTGGACCCTACTACACGCGCCCTAAAAGGGCAGGGAGAACACCGAGGGGTTTTAGTGGGTAGGCCTGGCACTCTGCCGGGTGAGCCCCACACACGCTCGCCGTCTAGCCAACGGTGGGTACGGTGCGGTTGCGCATTTCCCCGAGAGAAAAAAAAAAAAAAAAATATTACTAGTAAACGGTATTAGGTATTTATTCAAAAGTTACTTAAAAAGGTGGACATCATCAGTATTCAGAATCATACAGTAGCATTTTTTTCTAATCACTATAGTTTTTTTTAAATAAAATAATTTGTATTTTGTCGCTTACGTCGATAATTTCTAAACAACCTGATTGTATGCGGGTGCAGCGCATTCACGACTTTGATAACATAGATATAAAGACTAGCTACTTGAGCTCGGGGGGCGCCCCGCGTTTACGTATAGCCCTCGTCTCCTATTGTTTGATTCATTTTTGATGTAGCGCCTTAAATCATCAATCAAAAAACCTGCTTCGAAGATTTTGCCTAGTTAAAAGCCACTGTCGTCACCGGGTCCTTGAGCGACGGAAAGGCCGACAGGACCGGTCTGGTCAATTTCCTTTGTTTTCTGCTTACGCCCAGGCGTTAGCTAAGCTATACCACGTATTGCCACGAAGGTACCAATGGACCGCGTGTTCAGAGAGTTCGCGTGTCATTTTTAAAGTTGGAAAATTACACTGTGTGGATTTCGAGAAGGAAAGAAGGTGGAATACAGAAATAATAATATGGAGTCCCTTGACGAGAAATGTTTGCCTTCTCAGCTGTCCAAAAATGATTCCCACTCCGTGTAAACGTTTCGTGAATCTTGAGGTAAGCGCAGAAACTACTTTGCCAAACGTTTAGGTTCTTTGACCTATGAGGTTTCTAGATCTTATGGCCAATTGCACTAACCTTGTCTTAGCTTAGGACGATCTTAAGTGACATGCTGTCACATTCTTTTCATTAAAGACGAAAAGAGAAGTGACAGCATTCTTCTAAGGAGTGTCTTAGCTAAGACGAGTGTTCACGCTCGAGGAAGAGCGAGTGGCGGCACTGCATTCTAGTCTGTGCAGTGACAGCTTTTTTGGCGGCCGGCCGCATGTGATATGTCAGTTGAGTCGAGTCGAAATGTCATATTTTGTGGTTAGGATGATGTCCGGGCATCCATAAAATATAATACACAATATTCAAGCAAATAGTGATTTGCGCGGCGCACCTAATATCGGGGTGCGAAAGCCCGCTTTGTGTTGTGCAAAAGAGTGCCCGCTTTGTGTCAAAATCGCGTGTCTGAGTCGTGGTGGCCTAATAGGCATTTGTAGTGCTCCGGTCTCCACCGGTGGATCCACTGCAGAACTTCAGGAGCCGCGACTTCCTTCGAGCTAGCTCAGGAAGTCCACCGGCTACGGAGGAGACGGAAGGAGACAACGGGAATCGGGGTAAGCCACAATGCCTTCTATGAGCGGGTAGTAGGGCATCAGCAATCAACCCAAAATTCCTTACTCGGTGAAACGCCGACGTGGTGGTGTCTACCTTGGGCACCACCATCTCTTGGTAGCAGAGCGTGGTTTTTAGATTTGAGTGGTTCTTAGATTTGAGTATTTGATTAGTATTGTACAATTAATATTGTAATCTTGTTGGTTGTCCAAACGGGCAATACATATTAATTGGTTTTGATTGCTGATTTTAAACCGACTACCAGCTCATTTGTGGACCGATCTCCTTAACTAATTGTCATTGTATATGAAAAATTGAGGTTAAATGTCTTTTGTTGTTCTAGTTAAGTTCTAGCATTTACCTACATTTGATTTTGGTTTGTTTTTTCATATCTTTGTTTTGCCCTTGACTATTTTGTTTGTTAAGTTGTAAACTTATACTTGAATTTGATTTGTTTAAAAATTTTTTTGCTGCTAAATGACTTTGCTGTTGTTGTAATACACTATATTGCTGTGTTAAGTTTTAGCATTTCCATTTGATTTTGTTTTGTTTGCCTCTGAATATTGTGTTTGTTAAGTTATTGACTTAATACTAGAATTTAATTTGTTTGAAAAATTCTGTTGTTAAATGCCTTGTTGTTCTAGTTAAGTTCTAGCATTTATACTTGATTTTGGTTTGTTTATATATTTTGTTCTGCCTTTGAAGTTCCTCCCGATCTGTTTTGTTGTCTGCGGTTGTCGGTCTGTTTGTCCGTGTATTATTATAGTGTTTATTAATTTTGGTGCAAAATGGTCCCGCCAGTCAGCCCGCTTAGTGGTGCCCGCGCGGGTGCACAAAAGATTTTGAGATGGTTTGCTAGTGCCGTCGCTTTGGTAGACCGACCAGACTGAGAACAGGCCTTGTTAATTCGGCATGAGGGAGTACCTGCTCGCTTGAAGGAATTGGAGCAGCTTTTTGTTGATCATCAACAATATCTGCTCGACCACCCAGCCGAGGGTGCCGCTGAGTTGCGGGCAGTCGACCAATTTAATGCCGATTATGATCAGTGTTTTGAACAGGCGGATGTGATTATAAACAAGGCTCAGGCAATCCTATCCGCCCGGAGGGGTGAGTCGTGCACGCCCGGGGAGGTCAAGCCTACCCCGGCCGGCTTGCTGGGCAGACTGCCCACTTTAGACATCCCAACCTTTGATGGGAACCTGGCTTCTTGGATGGGGTTCATTAATCTCTTTGATAGCCTGGTTCACTCGAGGGACGACCTGTTCCCTAGCCAGAAATTGGCCTATTTGCTCTCTGCCTTACGTGGAGAGGCTGGTGTACTTGTCCAGCATCTACCTGTCAATGATGACAGTTATGATATTGCAAGGGCGTTGTTGACCGCCCGGTATCAGAATGTTCGCTTGCTAGCGGACACACATGTGGCTGCCATTTTAGGGCTGCCACGAGTATCGCGGGTCTCCTCATTGAGGAAGGAGATTTTGAACCCGCTGCTGAGCGCTATTAACGCGCTCAAACGACTTGATCTACCGGTGGACCAGTGGTCCTTTATTTTGCTCCACCTCATCCTCGATAAGCTTCCCATGGAGATGAAGGGACGCTTCGAACAAAGGTACGGGGGCAATAGTGCCTCGTACCTCCCCCCCTTCTCGGATCTCCTCAGATTTTTGGAGGATGAGTGTCGGATGACCGACCACTTGGATCTGGCTCCTATACCGGGACCGAGTACAGGTCGCTATGAGGCGACCCGGGCAGCGCCACGGAGAGAGCGCCGCCCGTACAAGCAGTATACTGCAGTGCGGCAGAACTCTCCACACAGGGAGAAGCCGATGCCTTGCAAGTGTTGCAAGCGGGATGGCCATCGTTTGCCGGCCTGTCCCAAATTTGTTGGCCTACGCACCGAGGGGCGTAGGAATATGGCCAAGCAGCGGAATTGGTGCTACCGCTGCCTGGGGGCCCATATGGCATCGGCTTGCCCCCACCCACGAGATTGTCACTGTTGTGCAGGGGCCCATCACCCCCTTTTGTGCTTCAACAATAGAGACACTCGTGAGGTGGTGAGAGAGAGGGACTCGCACACGGGCGGGGGCCCTCGCAGATCACCCACATCTCCGAGGAGATCGGAGGGGCGTGCCACCCCTCCGCGGAGAGTGGAGAGGCGCCCCCCCTCCCGTGAGAGGATTGGGCGCCCCAACCCCCCTACGGGCGGGGGGGATCGACGCGACGCTTCTGAGGCGCCACCGCGAGATTGGGCCGCGGTTATTAGGGAGCCACGCCGGGAGCCGATACGCTTCTCTCCCCCTATGATGGAGAGACCTCGTTTGTCACGGGCTCCCCCAACTTTCGCCCATCATGGGCACCGCCCGGCCCCCCGATGCAGCTTTGGTCGGGGTGTGTACGTGCCGGATTGGGACCCGCTCGAGCGCCTTGAGCGCCCTATTCCTCCGCCGCGCACGCATTTTTCTTCGGACCCCCCTTCCCCCCCGTTGCGGGGAATGCGGGAGGATTTTCACTAAACCAACTGTCGGCTGCAACCCCCCCACAGGAGCAGGTGCCAACAGCCTCCGTACAGGTGTGGGGCCGAGGGGCACCTTTGTTTTAGTTCGCGCCCTTTTGGATACGGGAGCTCAGGGTTGCATTGCCTCCAGCTGGCTGGTCCGGCAGTTGAGTTTGAACACATCTCCATACCTTGAATCGGTACGAGGAATCGGAGACCTGCGGATCCCGGATCCGATCGGTCAGGTTTTGTTCTCCTTCTCCCCCCACTTCTCTTCAGCGCCCAAAATTGGCGCTACCGCGATTGTTTATGAGAAGGTTGTTGGTCAGCTTCCGCAACAGCACGTTTCGCGCGCTGTCGTTGATGCGACATCAGGATTGACCTTGGCTGACCCTTCCTTCCACCGAACCGGTCCGATTCACTTATTGCTCGGTGCCGATGTTCTAGGCCGCGTGTATTGTGGGAAGAGGAGAGAGTTACAGAAGGGTGGGCTGGTAGCCTTATCTACATCGCTTGGGTTTGTAGTGATGGGACCAGTTAGGCATAACCCACCATCTCCATCGGTGGACAGTTACATAACTGTTAGCTCCACCTTATCGGATGTCCTTCAACGGTTTTGGGAGGTGGAAGAGCCACCTACCGTGAAGCGAGTGAACCCCTTGGACGAGGAGTGTGAGTTGTTCTACCAGAACAATACAGGTCGCCTTCACTCGGGACGGCTGATCACTCGTTTGCCCTTTTTGTCAGTTCGCCCCTCACTTGGCAGCTCCCGGCCGCTGGCCGAGAAGCGGCTGCTGTCCATGGAGCGTCGTATGAGTAGGAACTCCGACCTCAAACAGAAGTATGTCGACTTCATGCGAGAATATGAGCAACTGGGGCACATGTCGGTCTCGCGACTGGACTGGCGAAACGAGGAACATAATTTTCTTCCTCACCACGCGGTTTTGAAACCTTCCACCGGGAAGATACGCGTTGTTTTTGATGGGTCAGCTCCCACGTCTACCGGAGCTTCGCTGAATCAATGTCTGCATGCTGGACCGAAGTTGCACCACGAGGTGGGTGATGTATTGACCAACTTCCGTCGCCATGCCGTCGTCTTTGTGACCGATATCCGGATGATGTTTCGGCAGACTGTGATTCACCCGGACGATAGACGATATCAGCTCATATTATGGAGGGAGGATCCCCGGGATCCCATGCTGGTCTACGAGCTGAACACCAATACATACGGTTTGCGTTCGAGCCCCTTTGTGGCAATTCGCTCACTTGTGGAACTCGCTGAACGTGAGCGGTTACGATACCCTCGCGCATCCTTGGTTCTCAAGGAGGATGCATTTGTGGATGATATTTGTACGGGCTCCTCTAGTGTCGAGGAAGCCTTGATTTTGCGAGATGAACTAATTGCTCTTCTCGGGGCTGGTGGTTATGAACTGAGGAAGTGGATGTCCAACTCACCTCAGCTTTTGTGTGACTTGCCAGACGACCACCAGCAGGAGCCTCATATTTTTGAGAATGCCAACACTCCGGATTTACTATCTGTTTTGGGAGTGCAATACAGACCTGTCCAGGACACGTTCACCTATCGATTGGAGCTGCCAAGCCCCAAGGTCTGGACGAAACGGTTGGTTTTGTCTACAGTAGCTCGTACCTTTGACCCAAATGGCTGGATTAGTCCCGTAGTGTTTTGGATGAAGTGCTTCCTACAGGAACTTTGGTCAGCCGAAGTGTCGTGGGATGAGCCCCTCTCGGGCCGTTTGCTGCGAGATTGGGAGTCCTTCATGTTGTCTCTCCCCGACATTAACCGTGTTAGTATCCCTAGACATATACTGCCTAAGGGACGGTTTACGGCCAGCCTTCATGGCTTTTGTGACGCGTCTGAGAGTGGATACGCAGCCGTCGTATATATCCGGACGGTTGATGATAGAGGAGCTGTTAAGCTCCACTTGCTAATTGCTAAGAGTAAGGTTGCTCCACTTCGGACTCGATTAACAATTCCGAAGTTAGAATTGTCTGGAGCTACTCTTCTGGTTCGGTTGATGAACCACGTTGTTGACACCCTGGGACGTAGTGTGGACTTTGAGTCGCTCTTTGCTTGGTCCGACAGTCAGGTTGTCCTGTGTTGGATTAAGAACTCCGTCCACTCCCTGGAAGTATTTGTGGCCAATCGGGTATCCCAAATACAGGCCTCGAAGGCCACGTTGATTTGGCGCCACGTGCCAGGTGAAATAAACCCTGCTGACTGTGCATCACGTGGCAGCGAAGCCCCTCAGCTTATTGACCACACTCTGTGGTGGGGTCCCGACTGGTTGTTACAACCGTCTTGGCCTTCCACACCAGCTGTGGTGAAGGTACCAAATCCGGGCTTGCGTGTTCACGCTGTCGAGACTATGGCGGCTCCAGAGCGGGAATTTTTATTAGACCGCTACAGTTCTCTGGACAAGTTGCTCGGCGTGACCGCTTGGATAAGAAGATTTATACGAAATTGTCGCCGGCCTCAGGACAAAGATTTGTGTCCGGTCCTCTCACCGCAGGAGCGCCAAGATGCTCTTCTGCATTGGGTGCGTATGACCCAGTCTAGAGCGTTTGAACCGGAACTTAAGATTTTCCGTACCGGGACGTCCAAATTGAAGGGACCCTTGGTGCGTTTGACTCCCTTTCTGGATGATAAAGGATTGTTGCGTGTAGGAGGCCGATTGAGGCACGCTAACTTGCCTTATAGATCACGTCATCCCCTGTTGCTCCCTAAGGACGGACCATTGGTGCGATTGTTGATCATTGATCGCCATGTGAAGAATGCTCATGCCGGATGTAATGCATTGACCGCGCTCCTCCAACGGGAGTTTTGGATTTTGTCAGCGCGAAGAATAATCCGATCTGTTATCTTTCGATGTCTGCCCTGCTATCGTTTACGCCCCGAGACGATGCAGCCCCAAATGGGTGATTTGCCTGCTGATCGTGTGAATGAATCGATGACCTTCTTAGGAGTTGGAACTGATTTCGCGGGACCGTTCACTATAAAAACGTCGCGATTCCGTAATGCTAAGACTGAAAAGGCTTATTTGTGTGTGTTTGTTTGTTTGGCCACTAAAGCCGTTCATTTGGAGGTGGTGAGTGCACTCACCATGGACGCTTTCTTAGCAGCGTTAGGCAGATTTGTCTCCCGCCGGGGACTGCCTTCTCTAATTCGGTCCGATTGTGGGACGAACTTCAAGGGCACTGATAGACATATAAGAGAAGTTTGTGAATTTTTAGATAAAAATAATATTGAGATCGGATCCACACTCTCCCGTAGGGGGGTAACATGGCGATACTCCCCGCCGTCTTGCCCTCACTGGGGAGGGATTTTTGAATCTGTTGTAAAGGCCGCCAAGACTCACCTTCGCCGCGTTATTGGGGAGACTATTCTCACGTTTGAGGAACTCGCGACGGTGTTTCATAAGATTGAGGCGGTTCTCAACTCGCGTCCGTTATGTCCGTTGTCTACCGACGCGAACGATTTGCAGGCCCTCACGCCGGGCCATTTCTTGATAGGCAGACCACTTAACGCCCTGCCCGAGTATCCTTATAGAGATATCAATCCCGGACGCCTTTCGCGGTTTGAGTTGCTCCAGCAGCTTACCCAGAGTTTCTGGCGCCGCTGGCACCTTGAATATTTACACATTTTGCAACAGCGCGTTAAGTGGTCAGATAAGACAAACCCACCGAGGGTTGGAGACCTCGTGTTAGTGAAGGACCCAAACCTGCCACCCTTACGTTGGCGTCGCGGACGCATTGTCCAACTTACTCTAGGGTCTGATGGTGTGCCCAGGTTTGCCGAGGTCCTAGTTGGGGATTCTGTTTTGAAGCGCGCGGTCGCTACTCTTTCCCGCCTCCCCTTAGACTGATTTGGCGGACAGTCCGGGACTGTCCGGAGCGGGGGGATGTTCACGCTCGAGGAAGAGCGAGTGGCGGCACTGCATTCTAGTCTGCAGTGACAGCTTGTCAGTTGAGTCGAGTCGAAATGTCATATTTTGTGGTTAGGATGATGTCCGGGCATCCATAAAATATAATACACAATATTCAAGCAAATAGTGATTTGCGCGGCGCACCTAATATCGGGGTGCGAAAGCCCGCTTTGTGTTGTGCAAAAGAGTGCCCGCTTTGTGTCAAAATCGCGTGTCTGAGTCGTGGTGGCCTAATAGGCATTTGTAGTGCTCCGGTCTCCACCGGTGGATCCACTGCAGAACTTCAGGAGCCGCGACTTCCTTCGAGCTAGCTCAGGAAGTCCACCGGCTACGGAGGAGACGGAAGGAGACAACGGGAATCGGGGTAAGCCACAATGCCTTCTATGAGCGGGTAGTAGGGCATCAGCAATCAACCCAAAATTCCTTACTCGGTGAAACGCCGACGTGGTGGTGTCTACCTTGGGCACCACCAACGAGATTAGTGCAATTGGCCATTAAACAAGCACCTAGGGTCCATCTAATATCTAACCTATATGTCACTTAAATATTATTTCGGAGTTTAGTTACATCCGGGCATACATGTATCAGCAGGCCTTTTATGGTTATTTTATCGTATGTCATGGTATACATTTTGAGATAAGGATTACTGATCTCCATTTGGTATTACCGATTTCCAATGATATCATCACTATGGCGTAATAGGTTAGATGAATGAAAAAGCTGAAATGAAGAAGCTCATTCATATAATAAATAAAAAGAAAAAATCGGTTTTTGAATAACTATAAAAACAACCAAGATATAAGGTATAAAGATTTTTCTCCATCTCTTTCTAGCAAAACGGCAATTTACATGGAGTTTATTGGCCGTACTCAACAATGACGTCACGGTTGATGTCGGATCTCTCTGTCTAATCGCATCCAAATTAACAGATTAAAATGCTTGTACGTAATGTATTTCTAAGCCGATTTTAATTCTAATCTCACATGATTGCCTATTTTTCTACGGTATTTTAATATTCTATGACGAGACGTGAAAATTAGAATTCATTCATCATTTCAAATTCAGTGATATCATCATGATCGGTAATAGGCTTGCAGGTTGTTGATTACGTCAAAAAAAGGGGGAAAAAAGTGTGCAATATTGATTTAGTAATCTGCCACAGATGTTAAAAAAAACCGGCTAAGTGCGAGTCGGATTCGCGCACCGAGGGTTCCGTACAAACCTGTAGGTATAAAAGTAAAAATTTACGGGTTTCACAATTTTTCCTTTATCTGTGCTATAAGACCCACAGAACACAGAAAGAGGTTAGAAAGGCAATCATGCACCGTTTGTACGGGAACCGCTGTCGCCAGTTTTGCTCCCACTTCTTTTCCTTGCACCGCCCATGCAAAGTCGCGCGAAATCGGGCTGAACCAATCACAACGCTCACTGGGCTCCTCATTCATAGAAATTCACTGACGTCCAGAGCCGCGTGTACAAATAACATTATTTTAGTGATTGACATCGATTAATAGCTATCGATATTAAATATTGCCAGCAATTTAACCATTTGAAATATTTAGAAAACCAAAAAATAATTATTACTTTCATTATACGTTTATAATTAATAATATTCAAGTAATATTTTGTTTCTATGTAACAAAATTAAAGCTTTTTAGCTCAAAAATGTTGTAGGTTAGACGTAAAATAAAAGAAAAACTATAATACTATAATGCACCGGTCTGAAAGCATAAACTAGAATGGATAATCTGACAAACGGACGTAGTTTAGTTGTTAGGATATTTTAGTTGGATGGAGAAGTAAATATTTGTAAAGTAAATATTTACCTGTAAATTTGTGTTTTTTAAAGCACTCAAATCTTCATGTCTTGCATGGCCACCTACCTATGCTAAAATAGTCATATAAATATTATGGTGATATTAAAAATTCTAAGTTGTAAAATTAGTTTAGAATTTGCCCATAATTTTTTTACTACTTAATCGAACTACTTGTATCGTGAAAATTGAAATTAATTTTACAATTTTAATCTTTGATTACATCGCCGTACTTATATGAATAGGATGTTAGAAAGGGTAGGCGTTAGCTTCGCCAAACATTCTGTATTATCGATAAGTAATAATTATCATTATGGCATTTTAAGTGACAAATAATATGTTATTTTTACTTTATACAAATATTTTAAAATATACATTTATCGATAAAATGTAATGCGTGCGTTTTTTGATTAGCACGGCACTATCCCTTGTACTGCGACTACTGCGTTAATGCTCATTAAGCCAAATGCGTCACTTCCGAAAGCAGTGTACTACATTACGCGCTCTAAGTAATATGGCAAGAATCGCGGGCGTACATTGCCGGTAATGTATATTTTTTAGAAAAATATTATGTAACTTATCGTTATGATCAGTTTTGGTGGATTTTGACATTATGATCTATGGAATATGGTCATTATGATTAATTTACTACTTACCGATGAAAAGAAATTCCTTCTTTAGCTACACTTGACACCTGACTTCTTGTTTTACAAGTAATTATAGCACAAGAAGGCATTTTTTTATATTTATAGCGCCGCGCTTCACGATACACTCACTGTAGTTGTCCGTCAGTGATTAAACAACGCGTTCGCGTTGCGGGGCCACAACTATGAGCATTTAGTCATAGTTGTGGCTACGCGTGCCCCGCCCACATAGCCCTTCTAACCTCTTTCTGTGTTCTGTGATAAGACCTTACTTCGTACCAAATTTCAAGATTCTGAGTTCACGGGAAATACCCTGTAGGTTTTGATTCCCTTGTGAGTGTCGAACGGAAATTTGCGGCATGAACGGCTGTTATCTTTTGATTGCGTTGGCTTAGAAATTTGATTTTTTCACAGCTCCAAGGGACAGTAGATCTGAGTATTTGATATATATTTCAGCTTGATACCTCCACGCGTTCCTCAGAAAAAGGGTCTTGACAGACAGATAGACGGACGGACGGACGGACACCAAAGTGATCCTATAAGGGTCCCGTTTTTTTCTTTCGGGGTACGGAGCGCTAAAAACGCCCACTTCCCTATTCGCACATACACCATTTCCACAGGGCGTCAAACTGCTGAAGCTCAAGAACCCCTGGTCGCACCTGCGTTGGCGCGGCAACTACTCGGAACTAGATACCGTCCACTGGACCTCGGACCTCAAGGCTGAGCTCAACTACGACCCGGACAGCGCCGCGCAGTACGACAACGGGGTCTTCTGGATCGACTACGCCAGCATACTGAACTTCTTCGACGTGTTCTACCTCAACTGGAGCCCGGAGCTGTTCAAGTTCACCTACTGTATACACCAGTGAGTTTGATGTAGGCTAGATGACAAAAAAATTTTTTGCTTCAATAGAAGCTCATTCATATAATAAACTGAAAGAAAAAAAATCGGTTTTAGAATAACTATAAAAACAACCAAGATATCAAGTATTAAAGATTTTTCTCCATCTCTTTCTAGCAAAACGGCAATTGACATGGAGTTTATATGGCCGTACTAAACAGCGATGTCACGGTTCATGTCGGATCTCTCTGTCTAATCGCTTGCAAATTAACAACTTAAAATGCTTGTATTGAATGTATTTCTAAGCCGATTTTAATTCTAATTTCACATGATTGCATCTTTTTCTACGGCATTTTAATATTTTATGGCGAGACGTGAAAATTAGAATTCAGTCATCATCCCAATTACAGCTTCAGCGGTGGTGGCGCACGATCGTGATTACTAGCTGAACCGGCCACGCGTTTCGTTGGCTTAGTAATTACAGTACGTTGGATCAATTTTATACTAAACTTTGTAAAGTAGCAGACACAAGACGGCCACGGCCACTACCAGTACCTATGGTTCTTCTAGTTAACCAAACTCTTGACAAAGTGACAATTCAAAAATTGATTGATTCGTAACGAATCGATGAAGAAGCGAATTGTTTTTTCGTTACTTTCATGTAAATAATAAATCCATTTATTTTCAATCACAATGACTTAGATCAACGGTTACAAAGCCTAGTTCGTTAAGCCAGAGTGAGAGACGGTACCCATACTAGGATACCCTGTGTTCCAGGCTCCGGCCTTCTCCCGGTTGTTTTTTTTATTTAAGAAAATAGGAAGAAAAAAAATGTGTATGTGTGTGTGCGTGTGTGCGTGTGTGTATGGGGGTGTGTTATTGTTTTCATAGAGAAATATCTGTTCGACACAGCGATCGCTACAATCCTGTTACGTAGGCTAGGAATTTGTTTTCGTTATCTTAAAGACGATGACGAATTTAGTTATGTTTCGGTATGAAGCGATTGCTACTTGTCTATGCCCCCTTGGTCGTATGCGGCCACTGGTCGTGGTCGTGGCCAGGCCGTGTAGTGCCTCCGTTCCCCCTACCTCCGTTATGGACAGGGGGCTGCTAGACCGGGTACTGGGGACTCTATTCCCCGATCCTGGTCCATTCCAGCCCCCCAGAATGGTCCCCCCGGGTACTCCTCCGATGGAGGTGGCTGCCGCGATCCCTCCCGCGTCGAACGTGGAATTCGACACGGCGAGGGACCGGTTCCGGCGCAAAAACAAGGCGCCGGGACCTGACGGTGTTCCTGGCAGGGTTCTGACCCTCGCCCTAAGACACCTCGAGGAGCGCTTCCGGGCGGTGCTTGACTTGTGCATCGTCTCGGGCCGCTTCCGCAGTCGGTGGAAAGCGGGCAGGCTCTGCCTGCTAGAAGAAGAGCCGCCCCGCGGATTCCCCGACTGGGTATCGGCTGGTGGTGCTGCTCGACGAAGCCGGGAAGTTTTTCGAGAAGATTCTCGCTTCCCGGATCGTCGAGCATCTAGAGGACCGGGGACCGGACTTGGCAGTCAACCAGTTCGGCTTCCGTACCGGCCGGTCCACGGTGGACGCGGTGGCTCTCCTCAAGGGTGGACTGAGGAGGCCACAGCTCGTGGGGAGACTGTTGTTGCGGTGTCTCTTGACATCCGCAACGCCTTCAACAGCCTGCCCCACGAGTGCATAAAGGAGGCACTCTGCTTCCACCGGGTGCCTTCGTACCTCCGTGCCCTCGTGGAGGACTATCTGCAAGGCAGGTCCATCCTCTACGAGGGGCCGGACGGGTGCGTCCATACGTGGGCAATGGCGGCAGGTGTGCCCCAGGGTTCCGTACTAGGTCCTCTACTATGGAACCTGGGGTACAATTGGGTCCTGCGAGGCGACCTCCTTCCACGAATGGAGGTCGTCTGCTTCGCCGACGACACGCTTGTCGCGGCGAGAGCAAAAACGGGGGAGGAGGCGGCCCACCCTGCGTCGGTTGGCGCTTCACTTGTCGTTCGACGCATCCGCCTCCTAGGCCTGGACGTCGCCCTCGATAAAACGAGGGCCATGATGTTCCACGCCTCTCGTCGCAGGATCCCACCGGGGCTCCGAGTCCGAGTGGAGGTGGTCCGCATACCGGTCGTGGCACACCTTAAGTACCTCGGCTTGGTTTTGGATCCCCGATGGAGCTTTGAGGAGCACTTCAAGCTCCTCACTCCACGGCTATGTGCCGCCGCAGCCGCACTCGGACGGGTCCTCTCTAATATAGGAGGGCCAGGATCGGCGTGCCGTCGACTGTATCACGGGACTATATCTACTGATACGGTCGATGGCACTCTACGGAGCCCCGGTATGGGCGGAGTGCCTCTCCCCCCGGAACGGAACGGTGGCCCTCTTGCGACGGCCGCAGAGGGTCATAGCAACCCGGGCCGTGCGAGCTTATCGCACGGTCAGCCACGGCGCAGCCTGCGTTCTTGCGGGCCAAACGCCGTGGGATGTCGATGCACGCGTACATGCAGAGATGTATCGACATCGGGTTACCGTTAGAGAACGGGGGGGGACGATCCGCTCCCGAGGAAGTGGAGCGGGTTCGTACCCAAGCGCAGAGGGAGGCTCTGCGTCAATGGGGTGAGGCACTCGCCTTCCCAGCTGCCGGCCACCTGTTGGAGGAGTGGGTAGGGCGCCGGCAGGGCAGTCTCTCGTTCCGCATGGTGCAGGTATTGACCGGACATGGTTGTTTCGGTCACTACCTGCATCGGGTCGCGCGTCGGGAGAAAACGCCGCAGTGTCATCACTGCGACGCTCCCGACGATACTGCCGAGCACACTCTGTTGGTGTGCCCGGCCTGGCGACGCCAGCGCAGCGAACTCAACGCTGCGCTGGGAGACGGAGACCTCTTGCTGCCGAGCATGGTCGTGGCCATGCTCCGCGGCGAGGCGGAAGGGGGGGCGGTCGCCTCCTCCTGCGAGGACGTCATCTCGCAGAAGGAGGCCGCGGAGAGGGAGCGGGAGAATGATCCTCAAGCCGCTCCCATCCGCCGCAGACGGACAGGCAGGCGAAGGCGGGCATTCGCGCAAGCAATGCCCGTCTAATGAGCCTGCCGTGGAGGCCTGCGTGCACGGTTGGCTCCGTGTACGCCGCCGTAAGGCCCTCCGTCTGGGGATTGCCCTGGTGTTCTCGGGCGATCCCTTCTTAGCGATGCCCGGGCGCGTTGGTAGAGGTAGTCGCAGTGTAGACCCTACCGCGCGCGTCCATAAGGGCAGGAAGAACACCGGGGGGTTTAGTGGGTAGGCCCGGCACTCTGCCGGGAGAGCCCCACACACGCTCGTCGTCTAGCCAACGGCGAGTACGGCGCGGTCACGACTTCCCCTCGAAAAAAAAGGCCGTTTAGTGCCTCTGTATGTGTCTGTTAAGCTTTCACGCCCTTTGTTAAGCTGAATTAATTTTAATTAAATTTTTTATAGAGATAGTTGGAAAGGAAATCTTACTTTATATACAAACGTAGTCCCCTGCTTCCTTTCTGGATAACGGCAATAGTTGCTCTATTAACAAAAAAATCTACAGCCTCTGTCATCATGTTTCTATGTTTTCCATTTTATTAAGTTATTTATTAAAAGAGATTTAACCCTTCAAAAACCTAAACAATGGGCAGATTTGCTGTATTCAAACACGCAGCAAAAAAAATTTGACGAGATAATATGAATAAAGTATGACATAGAAACACAGCTAAGGTGTTTTTTTAATTGTAAAATGCAATAGCAACTCACTCGCTCTTGTTTTAGAGGAGAAAATAGGTGACTACGGAACGTCTGTTTTGTGTACTCCTCATAGGTGTCTTCGGTCCGAGCTGCAGTTGTCTCTATCGCGCTCGGCTCGTTGGTTCTGGCATAGCCGCGACAGCAATACATTTTACAAATACCTGGGGGTCTACTCTATTTTTACGAAAAACGAAATTTCGCATGTTTCCTACCACGGTTCTTTTTGATTCGAATATTCGTTCGACCGCAAATAGTTTGACAGATATATTCTCCAAACCTACTCTAATTTACGAAAGTTCGAAACGAAGAATTGAATTTGACAGTTTATTTTTCGGAATTTTGACCTTAAATTAACGAACACAAAAGTGTTATCTTTTAATATTCGTAATTGTGAGATTTTAAGTAAGTTAATGTGAAATTGCTGTTGGAATATTTTTGCTTGAAGCTGTTTTGCGTGAGGAGTATAAAGAGCGTAGAAAGACCCGACGTTGTCTCGGAAGTAATTTAAATTTAGCGTCGATTCCCGCCTCGGGATACAAAATTGCACTCAATTGAATATTATTTGAGAATTAAAATTGATAATTAAGAAGAGCATCGATTTGCTACGAGGTAACGGAACATGTTATTTTAAGCTAAAATCAGTAATCATCAATATTATTTACATAAAAGCTCAAAATACCTATTGATAGATAAGTACCAAAAAGATTCTCACTTATATTTAGAATGCTTAACTTGAAAACAAACAACACAACACACAATGTAACAGCGACTGAAACATTCCTTTCTAAAAAATGTGTCGCGATAGCGGACACTAAAAAAAATCACTCGTAAACATTGTTAATCCACTTAAAATAGAACTTCTATTCACCTTCTAGATACAAACTCAAATTCTAAGAAATCGTGATTGTTTTCATTTTGACAAAAATTTTTGAGAGTATCCATAATTAATTAACTATTTTCTAACAAATTAACGCAAAAATCGCATAATAGGTAATAATTATCGAAGAAAGGAAAAGTTTCCGTTTCACTCTATTGACCCCGGAATCATTTTACCCTATCCACCCCATTTTACGACAATGGTCTCACTCCATTGGTTGTTCATATTTTGTTTCACTCTACTGACCCCGTAAACTTATTTGATTCACTCTAATCACCCAACTTTACGGCAATGGTCTCATTCCATTCGTTCTTCATTCGTTCACGAAAGTTGTTTATGGAAACGAAATTATTGTGTGTATCCGAAAATGAAATAGAGTAGCGGCACGTTCGAAATTTCTTTTGATTTTCGTTCGTTGACGAAAGTTCGTTTCGGAGAAACAGAGTAGCAGCCCTGTTCTTGAATTCTTTCGACCTGAGTGTTGTCAGTTAAGCCCTTAAGAAGACATAGGTTACTTTTATCCCGAATTTTAATGAGTTCCTTAGGGAATGTGTGATATAAACGAGCTCGCGATATACTGAATTCCACGCGAGCAACTGGTAGTTGTGTATAGGGTTACTTTTTTATCACCCCGGAAAATTTAAGGGACGCCTCAGACCCCTTAGACAAAAAGCACACGCTAAATTCTCCGTAGTCGTTCCGCAAAAAAAATGTATTAAAATGATGCTATTTTTACCACAGCGAATGTCATCTCCATACATTTTTTTTGCGGAACAATTGCGGAAACCTTAGCGTGTGGCTTTTGTCTTGGGGGGCAGGACACAATAGTAGAATGATTTGAATATTGAAAGAAAGAAAGAAAGAAAAAATATTTTCATACCACCTGCTCGACAATGTTCAATTAAATCCCCCTTAACTTCAACGTAAAGCAAGACATTATATCCCAAGGGATATAATTTTGTATGAAACTCCCAAGGGATTAAAGTGTTTTAAATATGGAACATAAAATTTGTATGAAAATTTAGCATAGATGCTAGCTTATGAAGGCAAAGGTTCTACGCCCATACAGCAGTAGCGTGCATCCACTAGAGACAAAGACATTCTACCTGTGTAAATAATGTTTTTATAAAATCTAAATACATAATTTCTTTACCAAAATTATAAAATATTTATCTACATATTACATAACACACATAACAATTACATTTACTTTATTTTTTATTCATAAAATACGTTTTATGCAAAAAGCGCCATCTTTTGACGGCCACCATTAACTTTCGATAAAAACGAATAAAAGCAGAGTAAAGCAAGAACACTAACGCTGCCAGCGGATAAACAGCATTTGGAAAAATTACGCGGCATATTTAAAAATAAATAATGTTTCTACAATTTCTTCCATAATTTGCACCAACAGTATACCGTTGTATTGTTTTCATAGCTAAAACTTTGCCGCCAACGCCATTACGTATTTCAAAATTGTAATATCTTGTTGCTTACGTTAATAAAGTGCTTAGTGGAATGTGTTTTGTGGCATCAATATTACAGTCTTTTTAGAAGTTTATTCAGTGTTTTATTGATAAAGTTAAAAAACGTAAGTAAATGTCCAGGTGCTTCAGCTTTTTTTTTGTTTGGGGTCAATAGGTTGTCGACTATTTGAGATTTATTTCGACAGTTGTGTGTAGTAATTAATTGCTGTTTCAAAAGAAAATATACAACAAAGTTGAAAAATATAAGAATTTTATTTGATACCATTTTATTGTTAACAAATTAATATTCGTCCTGCGTGCTACTAAAGGTCATTGACAGGGTCCAGCAGCTGATCGTATCGTATTGTAAATCGATATATAGACTAAGTTCATACTTGTGTTATTATTAAATATGTTTTAAGTTTTTGTAATGTTTTAAGCTTTACTTAAGATATAATTATTGCGTGACGTGTTCGTGCTTGAGAAAAATAAATCTTTTTTTTTGTATTTTATGGTTTTCATGATAATATCATAATTTTAACCATAGTGATAGTGATAATGATAATGTGACAGTGTTTATGATGAAAATTACCACCTAAGTAATTGGTTATAGAGCCCTGAGTTTTTATTGTCTCGCAGATGGTATGAAAAGTAGAGTATTCACCTCTGGAATAAAGCAGTGTCTTCGTCTTAGGCGACTTGAACCCCTCGTTTCACTTAGGACTCTACATAACTCCCTCGCTTCGCTCAGGAGTTAAACTCTAGAGTCCCTCGTTGCGCTCGGGGTTCAATATGGCGCCCGTGACGTTAGACACTGTTTTAATCCCTTGGTGCATAATCTACTATTATTTGGCGCTAACATAACACATTGTGACAATAAAACTAGTCAGTTAAATAACATAACATTTTACAAAGAAAAATGACACACACAATATTAAATTATTATAATTATATATTAAATAACAAATATTTAAAAAAACCTTACTTATTACCTCGTTAACTTCTGCAAACGTATACTTGACCGCCGCAGGATCGTTCTGATCCGGCTAACTATCGTCCTATAGCCGTCACTTCCATTTTGTGTAAAATCATGGAGAGGATCCTTAATACACAGCTGATCCGTTACCTGGAAGGTCACTCGTTACTTAATGACCGACAGTATGGGTTTCGTCCTAAACGGTCAACAGGTGACCTTCTAGCGTTCCTTTTGCACAAATGGGGTGAATCTATCGATAAGCGCGGCGAATCGGTGGCTATTAGTCTCGACATCGCCAAAGCTTTTGATAGAGTCTGGCACAAGGCTCTTCTTTCCAAGCTTCCGGCATACGGATTACCCGCGCAGTTCTGTACGTGGATTGCCAGCTTCCTCCACGAGCGTAGAATTCGCGTTGTCGTTGACGGCTGCGCTTCGCGGTTCGTGGCAGTGAACGCTGGAGTTCCGCAAGGCTCCGTTCTATCCCCCACATTGTTTCTTCTGCATATCAATGATATGCTTTCCTTGGGAGCTATACATTGCTATGCAGACGACAGTACAGTGCATGGGGGATATCACGGAGCCTCGGGGGCTGCTCGTGGTGATATTGGTAGGGAAAGGCAGAATCTTATCATTGAGCTCAACAGGACGCTGGACCTCGTCTCCGAATGGGGCTCCAACAATCTTGTTGAGTTCAATGCTAAGAAAACACAGGTGTGCGTGTTCTCGGCGAAAAGGTCGCCCTTCCTCCCCCTTCCTTCTCTTCAGGGCACAACCCTTCATACACAGAGCAACATCACCTTGCTCGGAATGAACATTCGCTGCGATCTGAACCCCAGAGACTACATCGAATCCGTTATAACTACTGCCTCACGGAAACTCGGTGTCCTGAACAAGGTGCGTAGGTATCTTGCGCCGGACCAACTATGCTTGTTGTATAAAACTCAGGTTAGGTCTTGCGTGGAATATTGCTCGCACCTTTGGGACGGCTCCGCTCAGTACCTCCTCGATGCTCTGGACAGATTGCAGCGTCGCGCTATTCGCATAATTGGCGATGTAGAGGCAACTAACACCCTCGAGCCTCTACAACTTCGTCGTGACATCGCCTCTCTTAGCGCCTTTTACCGAATGTTCCATGGGGAATGCTCTGAGGAGCTCTTTAACCTTATCCCTCCCTCTCCATTCCTTAACAGAAACACGCGTAAGGGCCTTCGGAGTCATCCGTACACTGTGTCCTCCTTTTCACACCGTACCAAGAAATTCCAAGATTCCTTCTTCTGTCGTTCATCCCACACTTGGAATTCTCTACCTGCGCACGTGTTTCCTCCATCCTACAACATGGGTTCCTTCAAAAGAGGCGTGAAAAAGCATCTTTTGGGCCGGCAAGGGGCGGGCAGGTAGGAGAGTGGATGTCGTCCCTACTCTATCTGTCAACTCATTTGGGCCTCTTTCACCGCTTAACATCAGGCGGGAGGAGGTCATTTGCCGGGCCATCCATAAAAAAAAAAAAAAAAAAAAAGGACAGGCAGTGCCTAGTGTGGGGGGGTCAGAGGAATCGTAGCCTCATATAAAGTTGTGCTGACATTATTTATAATTTTTAAATTTATCTAATCTTTCTCTCAATTTGGTTTTATATTAATTTTCTAAAATATCCAAAAAACACTCCACTAATTTAGTATTCAATTTTTTTTTAAATGTTTTATTTAATTTATTTAATATTTTATGTGATGATGGATGTGTCCTGAAGCGTCCGTTAAATTTTCCGGGGAGATAAAAAAGTTAGCCTGTATAAAAAAAAAACGATAACGCGTGCGTTTGAAGGAAATGGGACGCGGGCACGGGGCCGGCGAAGGACGCGTACAACGTGGGCGAGAACCCGCAGTTCTCGCTGCGCGTGCAGGCCACGGGCGCGGTGTGGCTGCTGCTGACCAGGCACATCACGCAGATCGACGACTTCCGCGACAACAGGGAGTACATCACGCTGCTGGTGTACAAGAACGACGGCCAGAGGGTCTACTATCCGTGTAAGTATCTCTCTCTCTCTCTCCCTCCCTCTCGCACTCTCTCTCTCTCTGTGTGTGAGCGTGTGTGAGTGTATATCAATTGTGTGTACGTGACGCATTATCCAGGTCGACGACTTCCGCCGTAAAAGGGAGTACATCACGCTGCTGGTGTACAAGAACGACGGCCAAAGGGTCTACTATGCATGTAAATCTCTCTCTCTCTCTCTCTCTCTCTGTGTGTGCGTGTTTAAGTGTGTATTAATTATGTGTACGTGACACGTCATACAAGTAGACGACTTCCGCCGTAACAAGGAGTACATCACGCTGCTGGGGTACAAGAACCACGGTCGGAGGGCCTTCTATCCGTTTGTGTGTGTGTATGTGTGAGTGGGTGAGTGTGTATATAGGTGTGTAAGTGTGTCTGCATCTATTGTGTGTACGTGATAACATCATACAGACGAAGACTTTCGCCGTAACAGGGAAAGTGCACCACGCTGCTGGGATACAAGAAAGACGGGTGAAAGGTCCACTGTCCGTGTAAGTCTCTCTTTCTCTCTCTCTCTGTGTGTGTGTTTGTGTGTACGCGTGTGCATGTGTGTATAAGTGTGTATCAATTGTGTGTACGTGACACATCATACAGGTCGACGACTTCTGACATAACAGGGACTGCATCACGCTGCTAGTGTACGAGAACGACGGGCAGAGTGTCTACTATCCGTGTAAGTGTGCGTGAGTTTGTATGTGTGTGTGTGTGTATGTTAGTGTATACATGACGGACTTCCGCCATAGCGCGAATACATCGTGGTGCTGGGGTACATCATGGTACTGGGGTAGAAGGAGAAGGGGTAGAGAGACAGTCTATTAACCCTGTTATAGTGTTGTGTTGTAGCTTCGTAATTTTTTTATTACTAGAAAAGTATATAATATTTCGTATTCAATTTTTGATAATTTAACCACCTTACCTGTTCTTCTTTCAGACGACCCACCGCCATACATCGACGGCGTAAGAATCAACAGTCCCCATTACCTCTGTAAGATCATAGTGGGGCCCGGCAGCAGTGACAAATACACACTGGTCGTGTCGCAGTACGAGAAATCCAAGACCATATACTACACTCTGAGAGCGTACTCAACGTGTCCGTTCCAGTTGGACAAACTAGAACCTTACCCGTATACGGAAAGAGTGAGTTTTTGTGTGTACTACAAGTTTAGTTTTCACTTCAATTATTACACCCGGGCGAAATCCAAGCGTAAGATTTGAGGTTCCCGTGAGATTTGTTAATCCACAATTAACATGTGACTTAAGATATCAATTTTTAAACTTACGCGTTTGCATTTTAAATTACGAAAAATTTGCCAGATTAAAACGCATTTTTTACCTATTTAGATCCGACTTTTTGGCCAGCCCTCCAACCACGATTGCCCAAAACAATATTTAAACCGCACTGAGAGCGAAATGGCGCTATACGCTTCAAGAGCGGTGTCTCTGTTTCAATATTGTTTTAACGGTTTATGCATGCCAGGTACGCACAGAGGGCAATAAAATTAAATGGCCCCTAAAAAATAAAAGAAATGACCCCCTTTAGCCCTCTGCCCCGTATGTGTACTTTATGCAACACCACACTGTATTGTGGTGTTGCATAAAGTTTCCAAAAATCGAATAAAACGTAAAAAGTAACGTTTTAGCTCGGTCACAGCGCGTAAGCGACGTTAGAAGATATACAATTATCAAGTATACTACTTTTCAATAAAGCACTTGCCGGGCACGAGTTGATTTCCTAGGAAACTTCGCTTTAAGAAAAACCGCTGCATTACACACACGACTCTAGTACAGAGATTAACGTGCCTCGCACACAATAACGTAAAGGACATTGCTCTGCGTCAATACATTGTTCGCCTCAATACCAACAGCAGTGAAAAAATGCTTTTCGTATAATTAGACATTAGTAAATACTGTACGTCCACATCAATTACTACGGACAAGCTTCGAAATCGAATTATATATCAAAATGAATCAGATTTTGAGGTTAGTTAAAGTAACACTTTACTTCGTTAGAGCAATAGACTTAGTCCATACCTGTACAATTATTAAAATAATAATTATTGCAATTAATCAAAGAACTTTGTTATAGCCACGTAGTACTTAAAGAACAAGAAATCTCGAAATTAAAAAACAAGTCAAAAACACAACGAACTAACAAGCGACAGCGCGTGAGTAGTCAATTGACGTATGTTTTAATTTAATTTACGTTGTAAATTGTGAAAGAAGTTATGAAAAACATAATTTGTACAAATAAATGAATGTCCATACCTACATAAAATCGGCTCAATTCTATTCAGTCGGGCAAAGGTAACAATAACCATTCGTATATTTTATTTGATTCGGTTTTGTTTCTGCAATTACTTTTATATATTTTTGATTTGTCCGTCGAATACATATATTTGATATGAGTGTTTCGGCGCTCTATCGCGGTGGGTTGCCGGATTAGGTATTTACTACTCAAAATAAAAAGTAAATTAGCACAGTAACTGTATTTCGTACACACAAGTAGTGTATTATTGTTCCTTCTATATCTCGTTCAATCGCAGACACGATTTCACTCCATCTAGAAGGAACAATAAAACACGTGGTAGCAGCGTCTAGTAAGTAAATTATCAGATAAGATTCAATTCAGGTCTGTAATTGGTTGTAAAATATTCCGCTATTTATAACGTTTTAACGCGACAATGCAGTCATCATTTTGTTGAAGTACACGCATCACATCGGTCACATTTAAGTGCAGATATGAAATTTATCAAACAAAAACAATCACTAAAATTAGAATGTATTTGTCCTACGTCAATGAATGAACCAAAGCGTCATGGCAACTTACTACCAAATACCATTCGCTGTGTTGTTTGTGGCCCATCGAATTGTGGAAAGACCAACTTAGTAATAAGTTTATTATTACATGAAGATGGTCCACGATTTCAAAATCTGTATGTTTATTCAAAGTCTTTGTATCAGCCTAAATATACATTCTTAGAAAAAGTTATGAGTATGGTTACGAACACGACTTATAATAAATATAATCATAATAGTGAAATTTTAAGCCCTCACGAAGCTTTGCCGAACTCGATCATTATATTTGACGATGTTGCTTGTGAGAATCAAAATAGCATCCGAGACTATTTTGCTATGGGACGTCATAAAAACATTGATTGTTTTTATATTAATCAAACTTATACTAAAATACCGAAACAATTAGTACGAGATAATTCTAACTTGATTATTTTATTTAAACTAGACGACATTAACTTAAGACATGTCTATGAGGAACATGTAGGGTCTGACATGTCTTGGGCTCAATTTCGAGAAATGTGCTCAACTGTTTGGAATCAACCATTCAGCTACATTGTTATCAATAAAGACTGCGAACGGAATAAGGGATGCTATAGAAAGGCATTTGACACATTTATTATGGTGGACTAGCATTCATAAAAAGGTGTTACATAAATATGGAATCAGTTTCATTTGTGATTTCATACCGAGAGGAAATATAAACAAAATGGAACAAAATTTGAAAGAACAAATTATAAAATCTGCCGCAGCTGTGAAAAGGAAGGTTAATATGATAAAAGATGCAAAAGACGCTAGCAATATGGCATTAGAAACAATATTTAAGCCTATTGTAGAACCACTTAATGTGTTAACAAGCAAAAATAACGAAAGTCTTCATAAAAATTTGGATATTGACCAAAACCACCCAGTAAAAAAAAATAAGTACAGCGAAAGTGAGTCATCAAATTCTGTAAGAGAAGATTTCGAGGAAGCTTTGAACGAAGAAGATGAAAACTCTTATGGTGATGAGGCTTATAAATTATCTAACAAAACTCTTACGATATTACCCTCTGAAGATCACGATGAGCATGAAAACTCGTTTAAATCCATTCAATCATCTCCGAGTATTGCAAAAGAATCTTTCTCATGGCCTACGTCGTGTGATCTAATAAAAGATATACCTTATGGAGTCAGAAACGAGCGAGGTAAACTTTTGCTTGGCAAAACTCGCGTTTACGATGAAGGTTGTAGACTGAGGATTGGAAATCATGATCTGGAAAAAACACCCGGTTTAAAGGAATTATTGTTTAAAAAGATACCAAATTTAGACCTTGTCACTGACGACGACTTACAAAATTATAAACAGATACTAATAGATACTAATGCTCATAAACGTAATTACGATCCTTTAAAACCAGTGAACAGTAATAAAGGATTTAAATATATACGTATTATTAAACCACTGTTTAAATACACAAGAAATATTACAAGTAGTGTGGAAAGTATTCCTCGAGGAGAAGGTATAAACCTTTTAAAAAGGGTTAAAACAGATACTGATTTGGTTTACTGGGACGATCCAAATGAGTTAGTGGAACGATTAAAATTACTACTAGCATCAAAAGAAGCTGGTAATACCGGAGTGATAAATGAAATATATGCAATAATTGAAGAACTATATGAAGCTGGCATCATAAATGTAGAATATAAAAAGCATCCATCAGGAAAATTATTCAGTCTCGTTTCAATGAAGACTGCATCAAGACGACAATGAATGTAGACAAATTTGGACATCATGTACACAAGCGTTTAAGATTATCAGAATTCATTAACACTCTCAATGATACTTTAGTAAAATCTGAAACAGGTGACTTTGATTTAAAATCAACAAAGTTGAAGGGTTTGCAATTTCCTGAAAATAACGACGAAGCAGTAAATAAAGAATACGTGGATAAATGTATTGAAGAACTAAGACAAGAAATAAAAAATAATAATAGTGATGTTAAAAGATATTTAAGTAGTTTAGAAAAGGCGACAATTGTTAGTTTGAGTGCCTTATTTTACACAAAAAAAGAAATAGATTTTATGATTCAAGCAAATTCAACTAAGGATGAGTAAGCGAGACGTAGTTAACGAACTTCACAAAGCAGCACGAAGAAATTTTTCTCGTCGATGTACATTCATAAAAGGAATTGATGATCTATGGCAAGCAGACCTTATGGATTTACAAAAATATTCACAATTCAATAAAGGCCATAAATACGTTCTAGTAGTGATTGATGGCTTATCAAAATACGTTTGGGCTAAACCTTTAAAATCAAAAACAGCAAACTGTGTTATGAATGCTATGCAAAGTATATTAACCACTTCTTCGCGTAATCCTAAAAATTTACAAACCGATTTAGGAACTGAGTTTTATAATACGAGTTTTAAAAAATTGATGGAAACGTATAAAATAAATCATTATTCTACATATTCTGCAAAAAAAGCATCCATTGTCGAACGTGTCATTAGAACAATCAAGTCTCATCTTTACAAATTATTTAGTCTTCATGGACGATATCAATGGCTTGAACATAATTTGGATGACGTGATACAAAACTATAACAACACTAAACATCGAATTACTAAATTTAAGCCTGTTGATGTTACTAAGTCAAACGAAATTTTTGTTAAGTCAAACATTGTTAAAACGCAACAACCTAAAACAAAAAAGAGATTTGCGTTTCGAATAGGTGATTATGTTCGTATAAGTAAATACAAAGGAGATTTTCGTAAGGGTTATACTCCAAATTGGTCTACAGAAATTTTCCGCATAGTAAAAGTTAATGAAACCAATCCTCAAACATATCAAATAGAAGATAAACACAAACAAATTATTTTGGGATCTTTTTACGGGTATGAATTACAAAAAACTAAAGTTCCTGATCTTTACCTTATTGAGAAAGTTTTAAAAAGAAAAGGAAACACACTATATGTAAAATGGTTAGGTCTAAATAATAAAGAGAACAGTTGGATTGACAAGAGTGAATTGGTTCAATAGTATAAATATTGCTACGCAATTCTGTATCTTCTATTCACTTTAGAATTATCAATGAAGGAAGGTGGTGGTATACTTAACACAATAATAGACAATTTACCGATTGAGTTACATTTACCTGGATATCAATTTTGTGGCCCTGGAACAAAACTTCATAAACGGTTGCTTAAAGGTGAACGAGGCATAAACAAATTAGATAATGCTTGTATGTACCACGATATAGCTTATACAAATAGAAATTTAGACGTTCGACATAAAGCTGATTTAGGACTTTTAAATATGGCGAAAAGAAGGTTAAAATCCAAGGATGCTGGAAGAGGAGAAAAGTTTGCCTCTTGGATAGTTAAAAATGCAATGAAAGCTAAACTCAAAGCAGGGAGTGGGCTCAAATCATTTATGACCGGTGTAAAAAAAATACGCTTACAATTAAAAAAACTTAAATCTAAAGACAGTCACTCTGCAATTAAATATGCCCACGCTGCTGCAAAAAAGATATTTACAAATAAAAAGGGAATACGTTTGCCGCGTCCCATTCCTATTCCAAAATGTGGAGGACTTTTACCACTTATTCCGATTTTTGCGGGATTGTCGGCTTTAGGTTCATTAGCCGGAGGAGCAGCAGGTATAGCAAAGGCTGTTAATGATTCTAAAGCTGCACAAAAAAGTCTTCAGGAATCTGAACGACACAACAGGATGATGGAAGCTGTGGCTCTTGGAAAAGGGCTGTATATAAAACCTCACAAAAAAGGAGCTGGACTGTATTTTAATCCATCAAAAAACTAAATAAGGGGCTACCCAGACGTGCACTTACCAATATTGATATATTAGAACACGCAAGTGACATTCCATTTTTTCGTGGTGTTTTCATGAGAGATACGTTACCTACGAAACCTAAAAAGATAGAATGTGCGATATTGAATTTGGATAGCTCCAAAAATCCTGGAACACATTGGGTAGCCTTCGTCAAGCAAAACAATTACGCTGAATATTTTGATAGTTTTGGTAATTTGAAACCTCCATTAGAATTAATTCAATATTTACACAACTTACCAATAAACTATAATTACGTACAACACCAAAAATTTGGTACTACTAACTGTGGTCATCTATGTTTAAAATTTTTAAGATGTTATTGGAAAAATCATTTATATAACGTGTAAAATAAATAAAATTGTCAGTATAAAAATGTCTTTCACTGTGTCTATAACTGGGAGAGGAGCCTCCTTGACAACGAACTATTCGCCAACATTGGAGTTACATGGCGACTATGAATGTGGTCTTTTATATTTTTCTACTTTTAATTCTATTCCTAATATTGATAAACGAAACAATAAATTTTATTATGGCGAAAATGAAGTCATCGAAATTCCTGAAGGGTCTTATGAACTTCAAGATATTTGTGATTACATAAAAAGTAATATTAAAAACACCGTATTAAAATTGACTTGTAACAACAATACTCTAAAGACAAATATATTTTGTTCCAAAAATGTTCACTTTAACAAAAGTGATTCACTAGGTCAAATTTTAGGGTTTCGAACTGAAACAATACATGCAAATATAAGTACTGAATCTCAGAATCCGGTCAGCATTTTATCAACAACCATCGTGAGGATTGAATGCGACGTAGTCAGCGGTTCATTTGTGAACGGAAAAGCTAGTCATATAATTTATGAATTTGTGCCTAATGTACCACCAGGATATCGGATCATTGAAATACCTAAAAATTTAATATATTTTCCAGTAAACCAAAGTTCTATAAGTGCGATTAGCATACGGTTACTAGACGCTGAAAACAAACAGGTAAATTTACGAGGTGAAGAAGTACAACTATATTTGCATTTCCGAAAAAAAAATGATTGATTTCAATAAAAAGCAAGAGGCATCGTGTACTCGAGTCAGTTTGAAAAGATCACCTCAAAAAGACGCACCGCTTCGGCTTAGAAAGAAGTTGACTAAAAGCAATAAGGATTTTTTGAAGTTAGTGGGCTTGTTAAAATGAATATATTAAATATAACTCAACCGACGTCAATAGATAACAGCATTGAAAGTTTTGAATATCACTCGTACAAACCATATGTAACAAGTTTCAACAAGAATGATGAAATACGAATACCTATCAATCAGCAAGATTTGTATGTGCTGCCCTCACTCAGCACTTTGTATATTGAGGGCACAATTAATGTTTATAACAGCAAAAAAGAAAAGGTGTCAAGTGTGCATTTCGTAAATAATCCGGTGTTATTTCTATTTCAAGACATTCGATATGAACTAAACGGAGTGGAAATAGACAAAATAAAAAATGCAGGAATTAGCACAACTATAAAATCTTATTTATCATTAAATGAAAATGAATCCAAAAGCGCAAGAGCTTGGGGCTGGTCGACTACAGGTACAACTAGTGTTGGTGATGGCGGATTCTCTGCTTCTATACCAATGAACAAAATATTGGGTTTTGCAGAAGACTATGAAAAAGTTATAATAAACTGCAAACATGAGTTAGTATTGTTGAGAAGCAACACAAATCTGAATGCTTTGATATTAAATAAAGGTGAAATAGTGGATGATATAATAATTACTAAAATTGCTTGGCGAGTTCCGCACATTAAAGTATCAGACCGTGAAAGAATTAACTTACTAAAACATTTAGAGAGAGATCGAGCAATCACTTTAGCTTTTCGTAATTGGGACTTATATGAATATCCATTATTACCGAAAACTCGTAAACATACTTGGTCTATCAAAACATCTTCACAAATAGAGAAACCTCGATTTGTTATAATTGCCTTACAAACTAATCGGAAACATAACGCTGAATTATCAATGGCAGAGTTCGATCATTGTCATGTACGTGACATACGAGTCTTTTTAAATTCGTCATATTATCCCTATGAAGGACTGAATGTAAATTTTTCAGATGATAAATTTACTTTATTATACGAACAGTACATTAGATTTCAACAGTCTTATCACGGACGTCGACCAGAGCCGTTGATGAGTCTAAAAGAATTCAGAGACGTCGCTCCTTTATTCATCATTGATTGTTCACGTCAGCATGAAACGTTAAAAGGATCTATTGACGTTAGAGTTGAAATTGAAACAGATCAAGAAATACCTGACCAAACAGCTGCATATTGTTTGATTCTGAACGATTGCATATTTGAATATAAACCTTTAAGCAATATTGTAAGGAAAATATCATGAACAACGATACGATAATTGTAGATTTGCAAGGATTTAAAAATAATAAAAATGAGTTTTTAGTAAAAGAATTTGTTATAGCAACTCTCGAGTTTACCCATATATTTTTAATTAAACCTCCTTATCCGTTTTCTACACTAACTGATGAAGAAAAAAAACAAGTTTGTTGGATAGAAAGAAACAGAGGTTACCAATGGAGTGAAGGATATATAGACTACAGAGAATTTAACAGAATTATTAAACCTTTCTTGAAAGACAGGAAAATAATTGTAAAAGGTGAAGAAAAAGTTAAATGGGTAGAGGATTTATGTGGTCATAATAATATCATAGACATAAGTTATACAGGTATACCAAATTTAAATACGTTAAATGATTTGTATAGTAATAATATGTTCCATTGTTTAACTCATAAAAAAAGATGTGCGTTAAGAAATTCATTGTGTATTAAAAAATGGTGTTTTCTCAATGGATACACATTATATGATTTTTGAATCTAAATTTAGAGAAACAATCTTGTTTAAAAATTAATATACAACTATATTAAGAATTTTTCAAATAAAATGTCATGTGTAATAAAAGTTGTTTTTATTATGTTTGATACCCAAAAAGAAAAAAACTTAGTACTTGAAAATATTTTTTTATTAGGAAAACGTTTTAACAAAATTAAAAAGTTATCTATAAGTTATCACCACAAAGTTTTTTGGATATTTTTCTTATAACGGTTTCCGTAAGGTCCATGATTTCATCCACCGGTTCCTGCACCACATATTGAGCACTCAGCACTACGTTTTCTTCCGCATCAGCAATGTCAAAGCAGCTATTTGATGCACTTGAAGAATCGTTCACTAAGTCCAAGACCAGTATTTTAATTAATTTCACGCCTTTCTGCTCCTTAGTGATCACAAATGATTTTGTAGATTTACGAGCTCTTTTTCTTGTGATGTCCTTTCTTTGTCTTATTTTTCTCTCTCCCTGTCTTGATTCATTAGTTTGTTCTTCCCGACGTATCATGTTTTGATATTCTTGCGTGAAGCCTTCCAATGGATCTTGTGCATATTGGGAAAACAAGATATCCGACGAGTTTGACATTATCTGTAACAAGTGAATAATAATAATGAATAAGTTGATATCCATAATTACCTCAATAATCAATAATGATTAAAAAATGATATGAAAAGAGAATGATACTTACAATAATATTACAATATGGACTGCTTGTCACGAACAACGAGTTATGAATGAATATAATATCAAATAAAGTTGAGGCTTAGACTAAATTTGCTTATCTAGCATTGCATCACACTTGACCTCAATACAACACGTGGAAATATATGACATGTGTAAGTGCAGTAATTTATAGTGTAGGTATGCAATAAAAAAACACAATACTATTTTAATGCTTATTTGGCATTGCATCATATTTAGCCTTAATATAACACGCGGAAATATGTAGCATGTGTAAGTGCAGTAATTTATAGCATACTAGCTTTCCGCTCGCGACTTCGCCCGAGTTATTTTTGTTTCCTGGTCTCGAACTATCCCTATACCAACTTTTATCTAAATTGGTTCAGTAGTTTCGAATCCTATACAATACAAACAAACAAACAATCAAATCTTTCCTCTTTATAATATTAATATAGATGCAATAATAAATAAAACACATAATACTATTTTAATTGCATTTATTAACTATAAAAAATATTAACAGGTCAAAAACAATTATATTAACTAATTTAACACTATCTTAGATTAGATTTTCATGTCCCCAAGCCCAGGTTCTAATTTTATCGGATAAAATAAAACGTTTATCATCTTGATTAGATAAAGCTACTTTGTTAACACTCTGAGTAAAAATCTCATGCTTAATGCATCTAAACAAAATATTTTTTTTCCGTATTATTTTGTCGTGAAGCAGAACTGATTTATAATCATCTAATGTTAAGTCTCTTACTACATTTTTTTTCACACCTTTTGCTTTTTTAATAAATGCTGATTCCGTTTTTATACAGTACAACTTAGACCGGAGACCTACGAATTCTGTCATAATTTCACCTCCTAATTCATCTTTAAATAAGCCCGGTATCTTTTTGTTTTTTAAAGGCAGACCAAATATATTGTCACAACTATAGTTACTGGTGTCAAAGAAGCTTAAAAAGTTATCTTTCAAATCATGATAAAAATCTTTCGTTTCAATCTTATAAACAAAGCTATCAGTATCGGTGTAGCAAAGTTGTATTTTATTTCCATAGTAAGGTTTTATGACAGAATAATGGAATTGATACATATGACTTTTAGATAGTTCTAAAACAGTAAAACCAATATAAATTGGCTTATCCAAGATAACCCTTTCAGGTTTCATTTGAACCGCAACTAAATTATTGGAAAAAATAGTAGCGCTGTGAAAATTAGGTCTCGCTATTAATTTGTCCGCTGAAATGAACTTTTTTGTCTTGTTAGATTTATCACACCACTTATTAACCAAGCGAACATCGACTCTTTTTTCACTGTCTTCCAATGTTTTTCCAAACACTGAATTATTCATCAACTTAAAAAGGTCTTGCTGAAAAGTAGTTACAGCTTGTTTTCTCAGTTCTGTGTTTAAATTGATATATTTAGCCAAAAAAGGGCTTTGTTTAAAAATTAAGGCGCGATGAATTTTATTTAAAACAAGACCATTATTAATGCATGTTTTCAAATAAACATAATGGATTACATACTGATATTTAGAATACAGATTAGGACAGAGTTTAGAAGTTTTACCTCCGAGTGGTACAAATTTTTCGGGACAAAAAGGATAATCGTTATGGTCATTATGTAGCTCCTCGGGATATGTTAAGTCCACTTCAAGAATATATCCGAACTTAGCATCATCTGCTACGTTCATGATATTTAACAAATCTACTTCGTATTCGCTTAAAAGTCTAAAATCTGAAACAGGTAAGTACTGACACATACTATAACCATACAAGTTATTGCAATCGATGTAAACTAGAAAAGAATCTGGTTCTGTAAAATCATATTGTGGCATATATTTATTGTTTGCACGAGCATATCGCGTTGAGCACATACAGATACCTCCCCGTATCCCTTTCTGTATAAAACGTATAATTTCTAAGTCAGTTAATAATTCTAACTGAATGCCGGTTTTAAGTAACATAGCATCGAATGAAAGACTTGGAGCTGTTAAGTAAAAAGCAGGATCTAATTGATAGTTCAATTTACAAATTTCACGGAAATTTTCAAATACATCAGTCAATAGCAATACATCGGTTTTTAGATAAAGGTCTGTGTACCCACCCATATCTTGTATTCTAAATGTAGACCAAACTTCCTGAGCATGAGTGTAATCTTTATCACTTATATCTTCATCAGTTAAAGAATTATAGAAACCTTTTTTGTGTGGAAGTTGTTTCTCGGAAAATGATTTCCAATGTGTCATATGATCATACGGATATACTCCTTTGCGTGTTAATAATTTAAATTCAGTTGCGTTTGGAAAATATTTTTTTAAATGCTTAAAATCTGTTTTATCTAACCCACTCGCTAATTTTTCCAAACTGGTTTCTAAGAATTGAAACGAATCGACAAATCGTATTTGAGCATATTTTTCATTCTTTAACTGTAAAAATTTTGTAAATGATACGTATTTTTCCTTATTTTTAGGTATGACTTTAACAGGTCCTAAACTATCGGCTAATTCTTTGATGAACAGATGACAGTCATAGCCGGATAGGTTATGGAAAAAAACGGGAACTAATTTAGGAACGCTAAACCGTAAGTTACAGTATTGATGCGCAGCACCTCGATAACTTCCAGTGAGGTGACAATGATCTCTCACTTTGTCAAAAAATAATAATTGCTTACAAATATGACAAACATCGGTACGCGCATAGGCCTCTGCGTCATATTCATCGAATTCCATCGCAATTTCTTTATCTAAGATGTCATAAATCTTTTTAACGTCAAAATACAGTTTATCAAGAAATTTTTGGACACAGTCTTTTCCTCGATACTGTACAAAAGAATTCAGACTGGTATCGTACGAGCACACTATGTGATAAGCAAAAGCTGATGGAATGTGCTGTTGACGCTGAGAAGTAAAACTTAATGAAGGGTCAGGCTCACAGCCATCGAACGGTATAAGAAGAGTTTCAAAGTCAGCATAGACCACAAAAGGAACGTCTTGCTTCCGTTCGAAATTTTTGAATTGTAGATAAGTTCCTTTCTCAGGCAGTACTGTACAAACGCCGCTGCATGTATGATTATCAAGATTAACTTCAGAAGTAAAAAATAGCAAGCAATCATCACAAAAATATAGTTTCTTATGATTTTTCGTAATTTGACTTCTTACAAGTCGAGAAAGGTTTTTTATCAAAACAAAGTGACATAGAACATTATTTTCAAGTAGAAGCAAGTTAATTTTAGTTCTGGTTTTGGATTTATATCCAGACTTATAAATGGGACCTACAACTATCTGATTATTCTTTAATGAATATACGTTTACACTTAAATGTGGATTGTTTTGTTCGAATTTCGCGATATCCGTAAACGTTACTGGGAAAGATATATCGTCGGTGTTTAGGACCTGTTCAAAGTGCGGATACGACGACGTACGGTCACCGTTCTTTTTAGCCGGGTACAAAGCGGCAACGACGCTCCACAAAAAACAATATTCATCTTTATTCCTGATGTTAATACACGCCTTTTTCTTTTTTATCGCTAGTGGTAAATCTACATAAGTTGAACCAGACCCTCTTAGAGGATCATATCTATTAATGTTAACTTCTAAGGAAACATTACTTAAAAAAGTCCAACCACTGTCACGATCCTCAAATTCTTCAACTTTGTTCTTAATAGTATTTACGAGTGTTTCAAACAACTCGTTAAAATCAAAATTGCGATGAATCGTTAAATTTTTTGTAACAAACGACTTAATGTTATTTACCTCGTTCTTAAATAAAAGAAAATCGGCAAAATATTCAAAATTTACTTTTAAACATATATGCTTATTTAGAGACATTTGCAAAAGATTATAAATTTTAGAAAATATACTATGCAAGAATGAATCGGGTAAAGAGCATCGGTACTCATCTGTAGGAGTAATTCTGTATGTAACGATGCGACCTCTAAACGCACTCGCGAGTTCGACAACACCGGCGTCGTCGTGCGCCCGCGACACTGCGCACCTGCGCTTGTGCGCGCTGCTGCGCAGGTGTCCTACCCATTGTCTGCTGCCTAATTGCATCGAACACTCTGAGCAAAAAGGCATCGTAGCAATTCAGAAAAATAAAGTATACAACTTGTTACCTAACGCTAATCTATAGTCTTTTTAGTTAATTACTTATCCACTTAACTAAATGAATGATTACCGTACCTCATTAATACCTAAGTTACGACTGTAACTTTACCTGGACGTGGGCTCAAAAAAACCGGATTAAATATAAAAACCTATTGTAAAAAATATTTTACTTGCTTAGTTAATTTATTTATTTAATATTTGTTTTATTACTATAAAATACAGGCTTATCTTTAAACAACGACTTTGACCGCTTTAAAAACTGCTGCAAGTAGTCCCACTCGGGCTGGTCTGGCTCTAGCTGCACCTTGAGTGTGACAAGCGCCTTGGTGTACCGCTGGTCGGGCGCTACGGCCAACGCCTCGTCCGTGCTGTATACGCGCGTCTCCACGTAGTAGCGACCGTCGAGCGGAGTACGCCGCAGGAGCGTGCCGTGCGCGGTCTTGTTGGCGAGGCTGCTGTCGAGTCGTTTGCCCTGCCTGACGCGTGACGCACGCTCGGCTGTAACTTCTTCGTCGTCCGACACCAACCCGAACAAATTCAACGACTCCTTTGAGCTCGACTTAGCCTTTTTCGATGAACCAGACCTGTAAAAGACAAAAGAGATTGTATTATATCCTATGTTAGGACAATCAGCAAGAACGTGAAACAACTCAACAATAATTGATATTACTATGTTGTTGTAGAACGCAATGTTCCTATCCTACGATTGACACCTGCAATCTTCGAATTTATCTAACCCACTATGATCGATAAAGAAAACAACACTTCAATACAAAAAAAAACCCACTCTATCAGTGATGAACCTAAAACGAAATTACCACTTCACTTGCATAAATAACTCATATCTTACCTGATAGTATCGCGAGAGATTGGTTTTCTCTTAGGCTTAGGCTTCTGCGCTGGCTCGAACAGTTCTTGCTCGGAGTCAGACCTGAAAAGATAAATTTAATAATATTGTTAGTCTCCTAGCTAATACTGATCAGCAACAGCATACTAACACCATTCACTCATTCATAATCATTTTAGTGTTCAATTGTTATCCACTTCAATCTAATTCATTAATATGTGTACTGTTGGCATACCCTAATAAATAAATATTGTGGTATTATCACATAAAATCTTCACTAACGATTCGAAGATTTAATAAATACTATGACGACAGCATAAATTAAACCTTACCTGATGTTATCTCGAGATGTTGGTTTTGTCTTAGGTTTGGTCTTCTGCACTGGTTGGAAGACTTCAAACTCGGAGTCAGACCTGAAAAAGTAACGCAAAATTGAGTATCGGAAAAAGACAATGCATACTTACACTGATCCTTCATTGTAAGTGTGACGATCTTTAAAACTATCTCATTGTTATTTTCTCCGTACGAAACTTGGAGGAAATAGTAATTACAACCAACTATCAGTAAACCTTTCAAAGTACTTACATAATGAACACTCACAAATAAATTACTGTGGCTGAAGATCTGGATGCTGGGGAGACTCCTCGACGACGACTGACGACACTGTTGCAGCTAGTTCCTTGGCTCGAAGCACTTTGAAGAACAGAATGAACCACTACTCGAAAATTTCGCATTATATAGGAACTTATTGAAAATTCATCAATTTTTACTAGGGTTGTCACAAATGTATCTGTTTTTGAAACCTGAATAAGAAAAACTACAACGAAAAATAGTATTAACTTTAAGTCTAACACAAAGAGATCAATATGAAGTGATAGTCGATGCACTGTGCTGGTGCAAAAGTTGATGAAGGTTGATGAGCTGTTGACTGTACGTGAAAAAATTATCCTGAATGTTGTTTCAGTAAATCTACGTTAGTGAAAAACGTAATCAACTTTCATTAGAAAAAACAATTTGTATTTTTTTTAAGTAAAGTAGTTTATAAGTATTTTGTTTCTAGTTATTCCTTTTTTCTTTGTATACTAGTTTTAGTAAGACATTTCTGTGACGTCATTATTATATCATCAATAATTAAAAATATTTGTTATTAAATAGAAAAAAACAATACAATGTATAATATTTATACATTGTTATTACAGATTTTGACTATTGTAACATTAAGCAAACAATCAATACCTATATGTTTAACAGGTCAGTACACTAGGATTGTCCTAAAACTAATTGAATACTATTACTACTAAAGTAAAATCTTACAGCAAAATCTTGTTGTCGACGTCCCACTACGACTGACTCTCTCTCGTCACTCGTGACAACCCTATCGAGAGTTGCGCGCTAGACATTTTTCGCCGTGGTGCCGTGTGCAATAACCTATTTAAATGACTTTACGTATTGACCTTTAATTTGCTCGTTAAAAACTTTCCATTCATTATTGAAATAATTCAATTTCAAAGATTTATTATTTAAACACAAATTAAACAAAACATCAATTAAATTTTATACATAAAATATATTTATTAGGGTAGTTTATTGACATAATTGTGTTTTAAACGAAAGAAATTCATTATTAGATTTTAAAATTAATGTAAATAAGATACATATATACCCACGTTTTTAACTAAGACGACATTTGTTACTAAAAAGTTTTAAAAAATGCAGTAATACCTTGTAAATGCATTTTTATAACTTTCAATGTATTTGAATTTTTTATATATTACTAGCTGTGCCGCGCGAACTACGTTTCGCCATAATAAAAAATAGTTTACGACCTATTCTCAGACCTACTGAAAATATTCAAAAAATTTCATAAAGATCGGTCAAGCCGTTTCGGAGGTGTTTGATAACAAACACTGTGACACGAGAATTTTATATATTAGATTTATGTTTCAGTGTTATTAAAACAAACCAAAAAATAAGAATGAAACATTATTAAACACGAAAACTTATTGCAATTTTAATTAAAGTACAATCAACAGCACATCAACCTACGATAAATATTTAATTGGGTCTTTGTTAATTAATATAATAATAGTTTCATTGATTGAAAATCAGTTGTTATGACCTTTAAGTTTTTGGATATGTCGAACTGCCTTTACCATTTTTTTGTCGAGGGGAACCGTACTCGCCGTTGGCTAGACGACGAGCGTGTATGGGGCTCCCAGCAGAGTGCCGGCCTAACCACTAAACCACCCCGGTATTCTCCCTGCCCTTATAGGCGCGCGTGATAGGGTCCACACTGCGACTTCCACGTAGTTAAAATGTGCATACGCTCATTATGCTGCTATTTATTTATATGCTTTATTATGTTAAACCTTATACATATTTAATTCAGACAGTAAGTAGGCATGCCTCCTACCCGGTGGATAAGTGACCTGGTTAGGGTTGAAGGAGATTCATAGGGAGGCCTATGTCTTCTGAGCAGAAGACCTAATGGCTGATGATGATGTTGATATTTGATTCTAATCGCTAGTCCATATCCACTTATTTAACTTACATATATTAATATCTAGTGAATGCTAATAAATAAAACCAAATTCAGTAAGTTGTACATATATATTAACCTTGGGCGTTAATAATTGTAATAAATAAATAATTGGGTTTAACCATTATTTCTATATAGGTTTTCAAACGAATAATTTACATTTTGATATATACTTACATATAAAATTAAGTATTTTTGCTATCATTTGGGTCCGTTTCTTTACACTTATATCAAACAAAACTGACAAGGATTATAAACATAAAATAAAAATCCTACGTCATATGGAGTACATCTTTTTGTCTATTTTTAGTGCAAGCATAATATATATTTCATCATAACGCTTTCTGTTTGTACGCTAATACTAGAAAAACCGCTAGTATAACATTTTTCACATTTAGGAATGTCGCAAAATCATTTAAACAAAGTGTCCTCTGTCCAAAGGTTCTCCGGAAGATATCACTCTTAGCGATAAGACTGTCGAAATTGTACATTTTAGCTTTGTAAAACTTCTGTAACTGTACTACTTTCGTGGTGAGTAATAAAGAGTATCTTTCTATCATCACTTCGTAGCCCAGGGTCTGATTTGCTTGGAATGACAATCACTCCAAAACATAGTTTTGACTGAGGTTTTTACAGCCGATCTGTCTGACGCCAACTTTCTTTGGATATAATAATAATAATGTCCTCCTAACCGATATTCGGTCACGGCGGACAATCTCCACAGAGACTAGCCATCTGCGCAGGAGATATTATAGGGCACAAGTGACTGCGCAAACGCAAGTGCAGTTCCTTCACTCGCCTAGTCCGATGGGACGGTTAACCGACACGATCGGGGTGAGATCAGGCGCAGGACCCACTGTTTAACGTGCCTTCCGAAGCACGGAGGAGCTTGAGATGTTTCTTATTTTGGTCACCCATCCTAGGACTGACCACAGCGAACGTTGCTGTGGTCAGTCAAACAAAACCGTATTTCTAGCTGCAATATTCAATTCAATTTAAAATAATTATTTTTGAAGACAAAACAAGTGTAATTAGGTCGCGGACGCCGCGGTCACACCGGACGCGGCGAGCCATACGACACTAAGAATTTGCTGACAGTAAATACTTAACTACTTAATGGCGCAACGAGCCATATGACGCTAAACATTTGCTGACAGAAAATACTTAACTACTGAAATGGTTAGATTTGAAGTAAATTATTTTGAATGATAATTTATCAAAACATAACCAGCAATCGCTGGTTCGAATCATTAGGTGATTTTGTACTTAAACACGGAATAATACGAGCGTAAACTTCTAAACTGAAAATTTACTTTTGTAACTGTAAAAATCTGCTACCACGTGTTTTATTGTTCCTTATAGATGGAGTGAAATCGTGTCTGCGATTGAACGAGATATAGAAGGAACAATAATACACTACTCACACAATATATTTATTATATTATGTAGTTACAAAAATGCTAAGACAACCGGCCTGTGCTATGAACGAATGCTGACTCGTGACTCCTCTCTGAAGTCTGAACTCTCTATATTTATACCAGGTTGGTCGCCTTAGAAAAACCAAAGCCTTACGTATAAAAAATAAGTATTCCCACTAACTAAGATACAATAGACTTATAAATAATAATCATTAAACCCAAAAGCTAATTTTGGGAAAGTTCCGGCGTCGGTACACAAAGAGAACAATAAATGAGTAGTTACACAAAGACAATATTGTTTCCTTCATACGGCAACATGTTTAAAATCATAAAAGTACATAGCTATTATATTACAAATGTTAACTAACAATAGAATACCTCAATAAAGTAATACTGGTACAAACATGCCGCCAGTGAACAATTAAAATTTAAACAAAACAAATTACTGCTATTACAGATACGACGCAGATGCGTGGGAACTTACAAATACCATGTTTTTACAATCGAATATCCTAAGGCCTAAATCTAGCATATTATTTAACATTATATACATGAGTTATTGAAGGGGCATACGTGGGACACAGTCACCACAGTACCCCCCTCCTACCAGTGATTCAGATCACGAAACAACATAAAACCTCATGCAACTTAGTTACTATACTCGTTACTATACAATACAATTTAGTTACTATACTATACTCCTAGCTTAAGAAAGGCCGGCCTGGTAGTAGTCAGGAAAACGAACGCGTCTACCAGATCGGCGAGGAATCGTCTTTTGGGAACCGTCTGATGAATCTAAAATTACATTAGGAGAAGTACCAGCAGTAGCGTGTGAACCCGAGTCACGGTTCAAATTTACGTCCTGCTGAGGTTCCCGATGAATAAAATTGTCTGTTGAATTATTATATACATTACTATCAGGTTGATGTTCCGGTTTCCTCAACAAGTATGCCGGTTTAAGCCTATCGACTGATACCGTGACTTCGCGGCCACGTATATCTAGTACGAATGTTTTTTTCCTTTCTACTTATTACTTTGTACGGCCCATCGTAGGGCTGTTGTAACGGTGCTTTGACAGTATCATCCCTAACAAAGACATGACTAGATGTGATTAAATCTTTGTATATGAAAGTGCTTTTCTGGCCATGCCGAGTGCCAGGAATTGGTCTGAGTTGAGTGAAATTCGAACGTAACTCTTTCACAAACTCGCTATGCGATGGATTAGGTGTCGCTACGGTAGTCCCTAAGAGTTCCCCTGGAAGGCGTAGACTTTGTCCGTATACTAATTCTGCCGAAGTAGCCTGAAGATCTTCCTTCCACGATGCTCTAATGCCTAACATTACAGTTGGTAAAATTCGTGTCCAACTAGTGTGTCTAGAACCGTGACATTTTATCGCGCTTTTCAGCTGGCGATGGAAGCGTTCCACCATACCGTTAGCTGCCGGATGATAAGCAGTGGTCTTAAAATGTTTCGTACCTGTCAGAGCATTTAGTTCTCTGAACAGATGTGATTCGAACTGTCGACCTTGATCCGTAGTAATATTTAAAGGTATACCGAAACGTGCAATCCAATTGGAATAAAACGCGCGAGCGACTCTTTCTGCTTCTTGGTTCTCGATAGGGATCGCCTCAGGCCATCTTGAAAAACGATCTACACACGTTAAACAATAGCGATATGTCTCAGAGTAAGGCATGACAATTATGTCAAGATGCACGTGATCGAAACGTGAAGACGGCGGTGCGAAAGATCCTGGTAGTGTAACGACATGACGGGTTACTTTAGACCGCTGACATTCTATGCAAGCTTTTACCCATTGTTTACAACTAGCGTTCATTCCAGGCCATACGAAGCGCTTTGAAACTAGTTTAGTCGTGGCCCTAGCTCCTGGATGTGAATTATGATGTAAGATATCAAAGGCAGTCTTCCTAAATGGTTCTGTAAGATACGGTCTTACCACACGAGTTGAAACATCACAATAAATCGGTTGGTTACTATCCTGTACGTGAATAAGTCGCAACTGTAAAGAAGAATTATTACCTTCAATCAATGACTTAAGCTCTGGATCGTTTTTCTGAGATATCGCGAGCGATTCCCAGTCAATGCTTCTATTTATTGACTCAATTCGTGACAGTGCGTCAGCTGGAATATTATTTTCCCCACTGACGTGGCGTATGTCCGTGGTAAACTGACCTATAAAGTCTAAGTACCTAAATTGTCTTGGAGAACACTGTTGCTCTTTTTTCCTAAACGCGTAGATAATAGGTTTATGATCAGTAAAGATAACAAAGTGACGTGCTTCTACATAATGTCTAAAATATTTGACTGCAGCGTAGATGGCAAGTAGTTCGCGATCATACGCTGAGTACTTTTGTTGAGTTGACGTTAACTTTTTAGAGAAAAACCCGAATGGTTGCCAGTCGTTTCCTACTTTTTGCTGTAAAGCTGCACCTATTGTTTTTTCTGAAGCGTCACAAAAGATAGCTAGATCTGCGTAAATTTCGGGGTGAACTAATAAGGCTGCTTTGGCAAGGCTTTCCTTACATACATCGAAGTCATGTTTGGCCTCGTCTGTCCATTTCATGGGCGTCCTACCTTTCTTACTACCAACTAGATCATTAAGGCTGGCCTGACTTGCAGCTGCGTTAGGTATAAACCTTCTATAAAAATTTAACATACCTAAAAATCGTCGTAGCTCTTTAGCTGTCGCTGGCAGTGGGTATGTACGCACCGCTTCGACTCTTTCGGGGAGTGGTCGCGTACCTTCGGCTGACACCAAATATCCTAGAAACTCGATCTCGGTTTGACCGAATATACACTTTGCAGGGTTAATTACAACACCATATTTTCTTAACCTATTAAATACAGTCTCTACGTGTTTCAAATTTTCGGATTCATCACTAGATGCGATTAAAATGTCATCAATATAACAATAGCAAAAGTCTAGTTCACTTAACACTTCGTCCATAAACCGTTGAAACGTTTGAGCGGCGTTTCGTAACCCAAAAGTCATATATTTGAACTCAAACAAGCCGAACGGTGTAGTTATGGCGGTTTTAGGTATATCACACTTTGCTATGGGTATTTGATTAAATGCACGCACTAAATCTATTTTCGAAAATACTTTTTTACCACTTAGGCACTGTGCAAAGTCTTGAATGTGGCGCACTGGATACTGGTCAGGTATTGTTCTCTCGTTCAATCGTCGGTAATCTCCACACGGCCGATGCTTCACAGTAGTTTCACTCTCAGACGTGAAGAATGGCGAGGGCGTATCCGACTTCAAAGATGGCTTTTGCACCATGACTAACGGTGCCGCCCATGGGCTCTTGGATGGTTGTGCGATACCGAGTTTTATCATCGTCTCAAACTCCTTTTTAGCTGCTACGAGACGGTCTGGTGCTAGACGCCTTGGTTTTTGCGCTACTGGAGGCCCTGGAGTTACTACTATGTGGTGTTCAGTGTTATGTTTCACCTCTTTCACGACTCCATCTGGGCGTGTTATATCAATGTACCTCGCTAGTAGATCATGATAAGGTGATGTGCCGTTCACCGTCTTTATTGTAGAATGCTGACCCCTCGCTACGTGTCCTTTAACCTTACAACGAGTGAGCGCATCTACAAGTCCTCTATTCTTTGAGTCTACCATTAAATCGTAATACGCCAAGAAGTCCATGCCAATGATAGGTGTAGATACATCAGCCACTACAAATGTCCACGGGAAATCTCGTCGTAGACCGAGGTTGAGAGTCAAGGCGATGGTACCGTAGGTGGCAATCGGTGTCCCATTGGCGGCCACTAGTTCATAGGCAGAAACTTTGCGAGCCGTATGAGCTAATGATTTTGGGTAAACACATAGATCTGCGCCAGTATCAATCAGGAACCTTACCTTGCTGTCCTTGTCCGTAATAAAAATGCGGCGTGATGTATCGAGGGGCTTGATGTCATTCGCCGCTAATGACTCCCGCTGCCGTTTCCCTGCTGCGGTTTGTACGCGCACGGCTGTACGCACTTGTTGGCTCTCGACCCGAATTTGTGGTGGTACCAACACATCCAGTCCCCTGGTCGATGTTTCGACGAAGGCCGCGAGCGTGGTCGACTTCTCGAGCGTGAAGACGGTCTCGCTGTTGTCCTAACACTACACAGCTGTTGCTTCAAGTCTTCTAACCCCTCAAGCAGGCGTGACGATTTTAGTAAGAGCTGTTGGTGGAAAGTTGTACAATCCCCGGACCTGGCTGCTAACTGGTTACGAGACGACATGTCTTCAGCACCAGCGTTTGAGGCAGCAGAGGCCGCAATCATTGCCGATGGCTTTGCGGAACGTAGCCGTACATTTTCTGCGACAAGGTCGGCGATCTCGGCGAGAGTTTCGAGAGGCGTATCTCTCTTAGCCACCACAGCTGTCTGCATGTCAGTAGGTAGCCCTTTTGTCCATATGACGCGTAATAAGTCATCTGACATTGCAGTGCCGGTGAGAGACTTTAGGTGCCGTAGGAATTGCGATGGTGTGCGGTCGCCGATTTCCTCTCCTTCCAGAAGTCGCTGGGACTTGACCGTTTGCGATGATCCGAACCGCTTTGCCAAACTTCTCTTCATCTCATCGTATTCGTCTTCAGTTGAGACAGAAAGTTTCTCCACTAGATCGCTCACCTCTCTCAGTGCCCGGGGCTCCATTTTGCCTAGTATGTATAGGCATTTTTCCACCGGGTCGGTCACGTTTGCCAAACGCAGAAACGTGTCAGCGCACTTTAGCCACGACTCGGGGTCGGTGGTGTCGAATTGGGCCATTTGTGGCCACGCAGTCGGCTTGGTGGGACCGTTGCAGTGGTTTTCTTGTGCCATTTTAGTTTATTTGTCACGGAACGTATATACGGCGGAACCGATGAAATTATACCACGGACGCGGCGCGGACGAAACTGAGTCCAGACAACCCTAAGCGCACGTAAAACGAATGGATCACGTCGGGGTCACCACTTTCGGCGCTCTATCGCGGTGGGTTGCCGGATTAGGTATTTACTACTCAAAATAAAAAGTAAATTAGCACAGTAACTGTATTTCGTACACACAATATATTTATTATATTATGTAGTTACAAAAATGCTAAGACAACCGGCCTGTGCTATGAACGAATGCTGACTCGTGACTCCTCTCTGAAGTCTGAACTCTCTATATTTATACCAGGTTGGTCGCCTTAGAAAAACCAAAGCCTTACGTATAAAAAATAAGTATTCCCACTAACTAAGATACAATAGACTTATAAATAATAATCATTAAACCCAAATGCTAATTTTGGGAAAGTTCCGGCGTCGGTACACAAAGAGAACAATAAATGAGTAGTTACACAAAGACAATATTGTTTCCTTCATACGGCAACATGTATAAAATCATAAAAGTACATAGCTATTATATTACAAATGTTAACTAACAATAGAATACCTCAATAAAGTAATACTGGTACAAACATGCCGCCAGTGAACAATTAAAATTTAAACAAAACAAATTACTTACTGCTATTACAGATACGACGCAGATGCGTGGGAACTTACAAATACCATGTTTTTACAATCGAATATCCTAAGGCCTAAATATAGCATATTATTTAACATTATATACATGAGTTATTGAAGGGGCATACGTGGGACACAGTCACCACAAGTGTTATAAAATATGCATATAATTATGACGTAAATCAAATCTCTGTTGGTCATGGGGCGATTTTCGACATTTTTCTTTCCTCTTACGCAGTTGTCGGGCGAGTGGTCGGGCAGAACGGCCGGCGGTTGCGAGAACCACCCGCAGACGTATCCGTTCAATCCCAAGTTCACTGTGGCCGTTCCCGACTGTCGCTCGCCCCGCCACGTGGTCGTCAAACTGATGGGCCCCAAGAGCTACCAGATCGGAGTGGACGTGAGGGTCGAGTCGCTGGAGGATCCCGATGTGACCGCGCCCTTCCTCAAGAAGTCTTCTGGGAATTATAGGTAGGTTTTTATTTGTTTATATAGGATTCCTTTTTATCACCCCACATAAGTAAAGGGACACTTCAGGACGTGGAAGTAGAATGATTTGAACATTAATAAAAGAATAACTCAAATATTCAATTTTATATTCATTTTCTAAAATATCCAAAAAAATATATAATTTTTTATATTTTTTTTACATACGACAGGGAAACTCTTGGCCTTCATCTCACCTGATTCCAATTTCGCCTCTATCGTTACTTATGTACCACAAGGCGAGATCGAGGCTGTCGAAAAAATTGATAATAATACGTTTTGTTTTAAAATTTATTTTGTCCTTAGTTCATGGCCATTCCCACTACATTTTATTCTGAGATCACTAACATATTTTTTTACTCCGTATATGATAAAATTAACATGAATTCAACTTTTTTTAAAAGTTGCGAAACTAATAAAATAAACGTTAATTAACGTACGTCAAACGCTAATACGGCAATAATACCGTATGCCGTTGATCGAACAGAGGGCCTATTACCGATCTCATGGTTTTGCAAATGATATCATATGATATCATAGTGCAAAACGAAAAATACGATTTCCGGTCAGATTTTTGATTATTTGTTCATTATTTAATTAGGACAGAAATTATGCCATAGTGATGATATCATTGGAGATCGGTAATACGAAATGCAGCATTTCATGGCTTCTTTTTCTCAAATTTATACCATGTCATAGGATGAAAGATCCATAATTGACCGGCAGGTCCGGTTTCGTGGTGCTCCAGCTGACGGATCTGCCGGCCGGCCGGTATATCTTGACCCCCTCTACATACATCCCCGGTCAAGAGGGCCCCTTCATACTGGAGCTGCAGTCGACGTGCGAGCTGACTTGCGAGAGGCGCAACTAGCGGGCGGGAGGCAGGAGGAGGGAAGAGGCTTGCTTGTTGAGGAGCGGCTGCGATGAAGACCTGAGAAAATTCTGATTTCTGACTGGACTATAATTATCATTTCATATCAAAACACATTTTACAGTAGCCGGTGGTTGAGGGGGCACAGTCAGTCCACTAGCGCCGCCATTCGTTTTTTATTAATTATGATGAATTAAAGATGTTTCTACAAAAAATAGCACAGTCACGAACTCAATATAGATATTTTCGAATTTTGGGAGCTATTCAGGCATAGATTAAAAGTAAAGGAATAATCATAACCAGAATTAATGCTAAAAGTGGCCACTTTAAGCAATAATTATGATTTTGACTATTCTATACGCTTAATGTGTACACAATACGTAAATATAAATCTGAATTATCTATACTGAGTTCGTGACTGTGCTATTTTTTGTAGAAAAGTCTTTAATTTATCATAATTAATAAAAAACGAATGGCGGCGCTAGTGGACTGACTGTGCCCTCTTAATAAGGTTTCGGCTTTGTATAGGTTTATCTGTTTTATCTGTTTTTTAATTACCAATAAAATTTTGTGTGCTTGTTCAGACAAGCAATCTGAGCAACTTTTACTATGGGACCAACTTTGAAATCACAAAAAAGAAATCAGCTGTTCCATACAAATGTTCAACATTCACTGAACCTAGATGTATAAAACAGCTGATTTTTTTTCGCGATTTCAAAGTTGGTCCCATAGTGAAAGTTGTTCAGTTTGCTTGTCTTAACAAGCACACAACATTTTTTTGGTAAATAAAAAGTAACCTCGTATACACGGTGTTTCATAATAACCAATAAATAATCCATGCGTTATCTAAAACTAATTATTAAAATGTGTTTACACGTAATGTCATTCAACCCAAAATTTTCATGTATATCATAGTATCATCATCATGTCTATGATTTACAGGAAAATTTTGGGTTGAATGACATTACGGGTAAACACAATTTAATAACCCGTTCAAAATATGTTTTATTAGATCTAATGAAAATTAGGTTATATGCATAATGTGTTGTTGTGTAAATAGGTAATAAATTTTATTTAGATATATAAAAGATATAGAACAAGAGACTTAACGTATATCAATAATGTGAAAGCTTGGTTATTTATTTATTTATTTGATGGATTGGACAGGACTGGATTTACATATTTTACGCCTATGGGCCCAAAATGCCCCCCCCCACCTTACTCCTTTTCTTTTCGTTACTTAGTAGCAGTAATTACTCGTGAGATTAAAAGCTTAATAAAACAAAATATTATTTGCAGTTTATGTTACAAACGGGTGCGTTTCATTTCTTATAATTACAAATGATCTTATTTCAAAGGAAATAACATTCATTGGATATAATTTTTACTTGGTCTAACGACACTTCCTATAACAACATTTCGTATATTATTCATTTGATATAATACTCATATTCTATAACAACAGTTTGCATAAAGCTACATTGCTATAATCATTATATTCTGTATTTTCATTAGATATAATTTTTACATTGTTTACTTCAAAATTTTCTATGAAATATCATTTTGACCCTAAATTATTCTAAAATAGTAAAGTAATTAATCATGCTACTAGTGACAGAAACGAATCGCTACAAAACCGACTTCGACGTAGTATTGTTTGTCCTACCCCTAGAGCACAGAAGATATAATAGTACTCCGTACAGAACGGTCACTCACCTCCCCTCACTCATTTCAAATACCTCATCCCACCCCGCACTTCGTTGTAGACATCACTGACACATAAACAAAAGCGCGCGCGTTCGCTCGGGTATGGCGACACCACGTTCACCGAGTAAACACGAGCGCCGGCCGATAACAGAGATAGCGCTATGCGGGTAAAAGAACAGACAGTTGCTGCATTTCTCGCGTCATTTCGATTGATAAATACGCACTCAGTCCTACTAGATTCCACGCACACATATGCGCGTGTACAAACGTCATTTGCTTAAGTAGTAGTAGTAATAGGTTATTGATTTGGGAACGTTGTATGGAGTATCCGGGGTGTGCCTGAGCGAAAACCATCTGCGACGATGAGCTCGCGTGGGACCGCCGGAGCCCCGCAGCGCTGGAGCCGCGACAGAAAGCATGCACGCTGCATGTTTGCTCGCACGGAGCTTGTATGCTTGCTTGCTTGGTGCATGCTTGCTTACATGCTGCTTGCTTGCACGTTGTATGCTTGCTTGCACGCTGCACGCTTGTATCTATGCTGCGTGCTTTCTTGGATGTTGCATGCTTGCTTGCATGCTACATGCTTGCCTGCATGCTACATGTTTGCTGACATGGTGTTTGCTTGCTTGCATGCTACATGCTTGCCTGCATGCTGTGTGTTTGCTTACATGGTGCTTGCATGCAAGTTAATAAATGCATTGCAAACCAACAGACGTTATATAAAATGTTTTTTATATCATCAGGCATTATGTCAAAAAACTGTTATATCAAATGTTCATTATAACACATGAAATTAGAGAATCTAAAATTATATCAAATATTTATTATACGAAGTCAGCTGTTATATGAAATGAAATAAAATTATATGAATTGAAATTATATTATTTGTATGTTAGATCACCAGTATTTATATCAAACATTACACATCCGTTACAAACATATCTTCACAATCCTCTGATGATGATCTTTAGAGAAATACATCCCTTTTACACCAGAGTTATACTACAAATAATAAAAATGAAAAAAAAAGTAGTAGTTGGCCCCTGTGGTAAATCCGGCCTTGCATACAGATGATAACAAAAATTATACAGCGGAGCATAACCTGTATGGATTAAAAATTAAATAAACAAAGTTCAGTGTACACAAAGCAACACACCAAACTTGACATGTTGACCACTCTTATCTCGCTCCTAATAGCGACGGCTTTCGTTATGTCTATGTAAAGCTTGACATGTTGTTGACTGTACAATATAAATGGCTATAGTATAGGCACGGTAATAGTATATATAATACTATATGACGACTCGGCCTCTCTTAAATTTTATACCTACGGCCGCTCGGCATCAGTTGGTGCGTGGCCCGCGATAGGGCTGCTCGCTTACCGACCGTGCGCTTCGTTTGACTCGTGCGTATGCCCTGCGGCGAACTGCATTCGTGACAGCCCTTGTAGGTATGCGATCCGAGTGTGATCCCAGATCGAGGCGCGTAGGCATAGGCATAGCGCGTGTTTCGACCGTTTCTATGAAGTCGGCCTACTGTATATACTATTACCGTGGTGAGGTCAAATTAATTTTGGAATTCATTTTTTGAACATAATACTTAACTGTTGCTCGTGATTTCATCCGCTTGGAATTCAGTAAGAAGCAGGGGGGTTATTGTCTATAAGAAAGAATCTATCGCGATCGCTTAAAATTTGACAGTCACCGTCCATCCATCACTGCCTTACAAAAGGATGTCGGCGGAGAGTCTTGTGTTCACGGCGCAATGGTTGTCAATTTGAAGGCCATCGTGATAGATTTTTTCTTAGACAATAACCCACCAGATGTTAGTACGTACCAATAGAATTTAATCAATATACCCTATTATGTGGTGGCAAAATCGGCAGTACTCGTCTTTTCTGCTGATAAACTTATGTTTATACCGGGTGATCAATCTAAATGGGTCAGTAGGGCATAATCAGAAACTATGAGAGATAGCGAAATCTGTTCTTAGGAACCATGGCGTCGATTTTAGATTTAATAATAATGGCATTCAAATTTTTTAAACTTTCATACATACATACCGGGCGTAGCACAAGGATCGCGAGAGTATTTTCTCGGCCTGTTTCTCTACTCCGAAATGTCACTTTTGACAGTACGAAATGAGATAGCTATTGTTTGGTGTAGAGAAAGTGACATTTAAAGATAGACATATTTATCTCGGGGTCCTTGTGCTACGCGTGCTGGTCAAAATCTCTGTACAAAATGTTATAAATTCTGCAAGTTTTTTCGTAGTTATTGTTGATGGTGGATTCAATCGAATAATTTATGTAGAGACTACTTATGTATAATATTCATAAGTAGTTTATGCATATTATGCATAAGTAGTTTATTATCTGCATGCATCGATATTATGCATTACAAATTGCGTTTATTTAAAATTAGAACATATTCGTTCTGCGTTAGAAAATATTTAAAAATACTTAAATAATTATCTTATTTTTGAGTATTTTTTTTCAATTATTTGAACAAGGTTCCATTAAAAATGTGTTCCTTGTAATTTATGATTCACACTGACACTGACTTCTCCCTACTGACCCATTTGGATAGATCATCCTGTATATTTGGTAGGGTTCTACAATTTATGAAATTTATTGAATCGAATTACAACTTTTCTTTTCCTCTGCCTGCCTTTATTTAGTCGCGCATTTCGCAATTTTGCCAATGCACCCTTCTGTGATAATCATAAGTTAGTTTTAAGTTAAATCACACGCTAATATTGTTAAATGAATGAATTTTTTTATATTTGGGACAATAAATTTTGACGAAATCACTTGTAGTATTATTTTTCATTGTAGTCAATATTGATAACCTGTACTCGAGCGAAAAGACGGAGAAGAAGAAATTAGGTGTATAAACTCTTTTTACAGCCGGTTGCACCAAGTTTTACGTTATACGATTCCGTAAAAAGTAACAACTTAATACCTAAAAATGGGTCGTTTCACTATTAAATATATGATTCGCGCCGTTTAATTAACCTTTTTAAAGGTAAAGGATAAAATAAAACTACAATTGAAACTAGCTTATGGTGTAATTCTTACGTATTTATATTGTTAGGTACTTTAACGAAATTGTAAAACGTTAATTTGGTGTTGGTGCAACCGGTCGTGGGGGATTACTCCCTGTCACACCATTCTGTCACACCAGTGTGACACAGAAGAATTTTTTCCCTGACAGTCACACCAGTGTGACAGAGAAGAATTTTATTCTTCACAGTCACACTATCACATTTTGACGACAAGGACAAGTATTGTTAACTTATTCAACCCCTTTCGACCCGTTAGATCCTATTACAGTTAGTTCCAGTCAGTTCATCACGTGAGTTTCCCTAAGCGTCCACTAACCGGAACGTCCACCTTCTTTAAACGTTCACGTCTCTGACCCTGAAAAGTTAAGTATTTAAAATAATATTAGAATAGGTACAGACCATGAAGCAAATACAAAGAGGAGATGTTATAAGCATCTAGGTCCAGCTCCTATCACCAGAGTCCTGACGTCACGCATTTTTAGTTTTAGCTACTTAACGCCAGAGGCGCTGACATCAGTCGAACTTTTTATCTGTCGGATTAGTACGTCGTACGCTCTTCTTTTATTTTAGTTTTAAATTACCTAAATACAAAATGAAATGTTGTATTCTATCGTGCAAAAGTTACACAGACGACAGAAACAAAGTGAACGAAAAAACAATCTCTTTCCATTTGTAAGTACATTAAACAAGCATTATTAATTTATTACTTGACGTATTGCTTCTAGAATGTTCGACGCCACATGGACGCTTCTGTCAATGTCCCGATAAAGCACAAAAGGCCCTCTAGTGGCGAGTAAAAATACTAACGAAAACGTAGGATGTATTAAGGGCGAAAACAAAACACGTGAATTAATATAAGCAGTCTTAACGATTTTTATTTTTAGATTATATTGACACAGCACCTAATAAATTATCTTTCTCCTACGAATGTATCTTTTAACATAATTATCTTTCTCCTACGAATGTATCTTTTACTGCCACCTAGTAATGTATAGCGGAACTTTTATGTTAACGTCAATAATGCTGGCATTTTAGTAATTCTACAAGGTGACAGTGGCGTCGCGCACCCTCCCCCCGCACCCCTATTTCCGGCTTCACTTGATTTCATACGGAAAACGCGATAGGGCACCTCCTCTTTGTATTTGCTTCATGGTACAGACAACATCACACTTCTATATTGAAGTCAGTGCCAAACGATGATCTCCTATAAAGTCTTAAAATTTGTCACCGACTTCAATATAGAAGTGTGATGTTGTCTGTACCTATTCTTATATTATTTTAAATAACTTTTCAGTGTTTTTGAAGTCGGTTTTTATTTTTTGTAAAATATTTTTTATTTTTAACTTTTTAGTTAATGAAATCTTTTAGTGAAAGAAACCCTAATTTAGTGAAAGAAACCAATATTAAATTAGCGATTCCCTCGATTTTCATGGGATCCCATTATCAGATCCTGACTTTGGTGACCTTGGGACCACCCAAAAATATTAAATATTATACTCTATCAAATACAAAAATAATTTTGAAAATCGGTCCACAATTGGCGAAGTAATCGCGTAACATACAAACAAAACACGTTGGATATACCTTAAAATTTAAGGGTTTTCCTCGATTTTCATGGGATCCCATCATCAGATCCTGACTTTGGTGACAATAGGATCACCCCAGGAGTATACTCTATCGAATACAGAAAGAATTTTAAAATTCGGGCTACAATTGGCGGCGTAATCGCGTAGCCTACACACAAAATAATAAAAATACGCATTTTTTGAAGTCTGTTAAAAATATGGAAAAATCTTCATAAATAATCGGCGAAAATTTAATAATAATTATTTAACCCGTGTCTGAAAATCGAGTATAGGTCAATATCTTAATTATATTGCACAAAACCCAAATATTGTTTTTTAGAATCTAGAGTAGCATGGGTGCGACCCACTGTAATAGTATTACCGTGGTAGAACCGATTCCTCTTATAACAATATAGATTGGAAGATGGGTGCAAAGCTTTAAGGTGAAGTAAGTATAGACAATTTAGAACCATTCAAGCTATGGTTGTCTTAGACGAAGTCTGACTATTTTTTAAACTGATTTTTTGTTTTTTTTTGCGAATTTTCCCAATTTTTTAGGTAGATCCGCCCCTGCAAGTAACTGAGTTACTAGCTTACTCCAGTTTACTTTGTTATTCGAATAGGACTTGGATATAAATCGTTTCCAATAAAGTAGGTAGACGTATGCAACAAAACACATGCGCCATCCAATAAATTATATTTCAGGTCGGACCGGAACAAATGTCAGAAATTTACTGCATATACATTGAAATGGAAGATCAAATGCTCGTCAAGAATTCTCATTGTGTATAGCTAGGCGAATTTCGACTCAAAGGCTTTTGTAATACGAGGCGATCCGCAAATCTCGAGCGTTCGCCTTGTTGTCAGCAGTTTGCGATACAAGAGACTAGCGGTTTTACTTTGGGAATCAGTTAGGTAAAAAACTTTTAAAATGTAAATTTTCGTAGCTGATTGATGTGTATTTCATGGTTTAGTATGGCATTATCCGTGTGGGGTGTAGATATTGTGTGTTCTTTAACAACACGATATGAGTCAGCACGAAAACAAGCATACGATTAATCTGTCACCAAACGTTAGCGACTCAAAACTCACATCGCCTCCGGCGGCAAATACTACTGACCTCTTTAGTGGCACTGACAGCTTCAGGGAAAAAGTTGGGGACGTATCGTCTCAGAAAGGCTCCACTACACATTTAGTCCGTTATCAAAGTGATGTTCTCGAAACTTTCTGTATAACAGTGAGTGCGCGCAAGTATTTGTAACGATGATGAGGAAATGATCGACGATTTTGTCCCTCAAAACTTTGATAATAAAACTTAGCGACTTCCTCTTCTTAGCACGTCTACTCAACCTAATGATCGAGTCCTATTATCTTTCCCTTTTTACCCACGGCCCATTTTTTGAGACCACACCGTTCAGATAAACAATTTAAAGTCTTTGGCTTTATATTGGTGATGGTCCACCTCATTTTGATTCTAGCCTATGCCTCCATTGCCTTCTGGTATGATGATTGTAACAACAAATAAAACATTGCTTTATTGTACTGAAATTATTGATGCGCTGGCGCACTCAGAATAATCACAATCGAATGAAGCGGATCATATAATCATGATTGAACTTCACTTGAGAAGTTCGTTTAATCATCTATTATAGGCTGTGGTTATGTAAAGTGAAAATATCTTCTTCTGCCGTGCAGCTTTTTAGATCGATAAAAGCTCGTGCTTTTAAATTTCTGAAACCGCGTAGAACAATTAGAATTTACCATATAAACTTCTCGCAAAGAGGGTGATAACTTTATTTTGCTGCGTTCGCTATTTCAGCGTCAAAGGGCCGAGCCACAGTTACTGGCGACAAGGTATACCTACATACATACAAAATACGCGCGGCGCGTGTGCCACTCAGATCTGGCAGCCTCGATACTCGTAAGATTATGTTTCTTTAGCTTGACGTACATCGCTTCGCAAGTAGCGTCGCAGATTGCGCCGGGGCGGCGGCGGGTAGCTGCACGTACGTACAGCATTGTAAAGTAACTATGACGAACGGCTACAGGAAACATCAATTATTATTGATTGGCGATATAGCGATAGTGGTAGCGTTGCCCTCGGCAGGATGCTGACTCGCTGTGATGAGAATGGAATAGGAGCATGGGTTCGCTGGGGGGTTTTGAAGAAGGTAAGAAAGGGAAAAGTGCAGTATGCAAGCAGATAAAGAGAAAGAACTGTTGCCACGAAGGTAGAAGGTTCCTTGGCGCCTCCGACAGCGGTAGTGGCAGCATTGCCTCATCCAGGCTCACGTTCCTTCCTCTGCAACCAATGAGTGCTGTATCGTCCCCTAGGGGACTGAGTGAGGGGATTCTAGTGGAAAGACTCCCTTCCCCCTCCTACCTTCCTGACACCTCTTTCTTTATCTACATACTGCACTTAGGTATGCTTTTGTTTCCTTTTTAAAACCCTCTAGCGAAATATTGCTTTTTAGAATCTAGAGTAGCATGGGTGCGACCCACTGTAATAGTATTACCGTGGTAGAACCGATTCCTCTTATAACAATATAGATTGGAAGATGGGTGCAAAGCTTTAAGGTGAAGTAAGTATAGACAATTTAGAACCATTCAAGCTTTGGTTGTCTTAGACGAAGTCTGACTATTTTTTAAACTGATTTTTTCGTTTTTTTTTGCGAATTTTCCCAATTTTTTTAGGTAGATCCGCCCCTGCAAGTAACTGAGTTACTAGCTTACTCCAGTTTACTTTGTTATTCGAATAGGACTTGGATATAAATCGTTTCCAATAAAGTAGGTAGACGTATGCAACAAAACACATGCGCCATCCAATAAATTATATTTCAGGTCGGACCGGAACAAATGTCAGAAATTTACTGCATATACATTGAAATGGAAGATCAAATGCTCGTCAAGAATTCTCATTGTGTATAGCTAGGCGAATTTCGACTCAAAGGCTTTTGTAATAAGAGGCGATCCGCAAATCTCGAGCGTTCGCCTTGTTGTCAGCAGTTTGCGATACAAGAGACTAGCGGTTTTACTTTGGGAATCAGTTAGGTAAAAAAACTTTTAAAATGTAAATTTTCGTAGCTGATTGATGTGTATTTCATGGTTTAGTATGACATTATCCGTGTGGGGTGTAGATATTGTGTGTTCTTTAACAACACGATATGAGTCAGCACGAAAACAAGCATACGATTAATCTGTCACCAAACGTTAGCGACTCAAAACTCACATCGCCTCCGGCGGCAAATACTACTGACCTCTTTAGTGGCACTGACAGCTTCAGGGAAAAAGTTGGGGACGTATCGTCTCAGAAAGGCTTCACTACACATTTAGTCCGTTATCAAAGTGATGTTCTCGAAACTTTCTGTACAACAGTGAGTGCGCGCAAGTATTTGTAACGATGATGAGGAAATGATCGACGATTTTGTCCCTCAAAACTTTGATCATAAAACTTAGCGACTTCCTCTTCTTAGCACGTCTACTCAACCTGATGATCGAGTCCTATTATCTTTCCCTTTTTACCCACGGCCCATTTTTTGAGACCACACCGTTCAGATAAACAATTTAAAGTCTTTGGCTTTATATTGGTGATGGTCCACCTCATTTTGATTCTAGCCTATGCCTCCATTGCCTTCTGGTATGATGATTGTAACAACAAATAAAACATTGCTTTATTGTACTGAAATTATTGATGCGCTGGCGCACTCAGAATAATCACAATCGAATGAAGCGGATCATATAATCATGATTGAACTTCATATGGTGTATGTGTAATAAAATGCACACGTTGTATTAACTGTAGTTGTTTATTAATCTTGATCACAATTATAATATTGTAAAACAAAGTAGGTAGCCATTATTAATCGTACAATCGTAATCCATGAAGTAAACCCATAGATATATAGAATGCTATAGAGTAAAAGGTGGCGTTCCGGACATCTACCGATAAAGCCGCATTCATGACGTAACACTCCCCCTTGTCGTAAATAAAAAGTATTTGAACTTTTATAAATCAAGTTTATCTGGTTTGCGTCTGATTCTTGCAGATCGTCGCAATTCAGTTGTAAGAGATGCTGGCGTAACTTCTTTTGGGACTTCTTTATTTAACTCTGTATCTTGTCTTATTGTCAAGTTCTCTTCTTGTATTTCTGTCTTTTCTTCCTCCTCTTTATTTTTGAAACTGTACCTTGGTTTATTATAGTTTGGTCCTGGACATTTCGTTTTCAACATCTGATTTGCGTGTCTTCTATGTATAATTCCATCTACTTCAATATCATAATTTAATGTTCCAGTTCTATTGTTTACTATTCCCAAATTCCACTTTGTATCATCGTTTTTGTATTTTCTTATTTGTACTGTTTCTCCTTCTTTAAATTCTTTCTCAATAACAGTCTTATTAGTTTCTTTATTTTCGTTAATATAGGTAGTTAAATTCCTTTTTACTAAATCAATCCTTGTTCTATAACATCTTTTGAACATAAGCTCTGATGGACTCACCCCTGTAGTATTATGTGGTGTTTTCCTGTGCTGCATTAGCAGTTTATTCAATTTATCTTGTAAAGATCCTTCTTCTTCCATCATTTTCCTTAATTTGTCTTTCAAAATGTGTACATATCTTTCCGCTTGTCCGTTTGTAGCTGGATGATACGGTGCTGTAAATTTCTGTACTATACCATTGGTTCTTAAATATTCTCTCATCTCATAACTGTTAAACTGAGTTCCATTATCAGAAACGATAGTCAATGGTAACCCAAATTGTGTAAATAAATTCTTGAGTATCTTTATTGTAGACTGTGTAGTAATCCTATTTGTAGGTATTGCTTCGAACCATTTTGTATAGGCGTCCACAACAATGAGAAAGTAAGTATTGCAAAATGGACCTGCGTAATCTATATGCAATCTTGTCCACGGTTCTGTAGGATATTCCCATGGATGAACAGGTAATTTTGTAGGATTCTTTCTATGTATACAACAATTTCTGCATGAGTTAACCATATTCTCAATATCTCTATCTATTTTATTCCACCAAACATAACTTCTTGCTATAGCTTTCATCTTTACTATTCCTGTATGCGCTATATGTAGTTCATCTAGTATCCTTTTCTGTAAGCCTTTAGGTATAACGACTCTTATCCCTTTAAATATGCAACCATCTTGTAATGAATATTCTTGTAGTGTATTTGTATTTCCTTTTCCTGCTTGTAGTTCATTTAATAATTTTATGCATTCTTCATCTTTCGCTGTAGCTTTCCTAATTTAAAAATTTGTTACTGGCATTACTTCAATTTGATTTAAATAGAATCGATCATCGTCTGTATAATCTTCTTTTTGTATTGTATTATTGTTATTTTTTATATTTCTTGACAAATAATCAGCATTTGCATTTTCATGACTCTTCTTTACCTTTATTTCATATTTAAATCCTGCCAGAAAATTTGCGTAATGTACTAATCGTAAAGCTGCTGTAGCTGGTAATGCTTTATCTGGATTAAGTATTCTAGCCAGAGGTTGATTGTCTATGATAAGTGTAATTTTTCTTCCGTAACAAAATTGAAAAAACTTTTTCAAACCCCATATTAGGGCTGCAGCTTCCTTGTCCAGTTGGCTGTAGCCTTGTTCAGCTTTTGTCAGTGACTTTGATGCAAAAGCAACTGGTCTTTCCTTCCCATCCTGCATTACATTGGACAGGACTGCACCAAATCCTGTAGGTGATGCATCTGTTGCTAACGTTACGGGAAGATCTGGGTGAAAGGGTATTAGTACTTTTTCACTACAGATTTCTTTCTTCAAATTAATAAAAGATTCTTCACATGATTGGTTCCAAACAAATTTAGTGTTTTTTTGTAGCAGCTTGTATAATGGATGTACTTTCATAGCTAAATTTGGTATAAACTGTTGATAATAATTGACAATACCTAAAAATTGTCTTAGTGCATGAATATCCTGTGGTCTTGGTGTATTTAGAATATCTTTGATTTTGTCCTGTATAGGGTGTAAACCTTCCCTGTCTATTGTATGTCCTAAGTAATTAATAGATTTTTGTAAAAATTGGCATTTCTTCTTATTAATTTTTAAGCCACATTCCCGTAGTTTCTTAAATATTGCTTGTAGTCTCTGTAACAATTCATCATAGGTAGACCCTTGTAGAGCAATGTCATCATAGAAACATGCAGTTCCTGGTATGCCTTGTAACGTCTGATCCATGTAGCGCTGCCATTGATTTGGAGCTATTTTGACCCCAAACATTAGTCTTTTAACCTTATAAGTGCCTTTTGATGTACTTATCGCTTGCATTTCTGCTGTAGCTTCATCTACTCTCATATTTAGGTAAGCCTGCTTAATGTCTAATGTACAAAAGTATTTTCCTCCACTTAACTTTGTAAAAATTTCTTCAATACGTGGTATCGGGTAGTTATCATCTCGTAAGTTTTTGTTCAGCGTTGCCCTGTAGTCGGCACACAATCTTATTCTACCATCTTGTTTGATCGCTGGTACTACTGGTGTACCCCAGTCTGAATATTGTATCTTCTCTATTATGCCATTTTCTTCCAACCGATCAATTTCCTTCTCTACTTTTTCTTTAATTGAAAATGGAACAGGTCTTGCCTTCAAGTATACAGGTTTGGCGTTGTCTTTTAATTTAAATGAACACTTGTAATTTTTAATCATACCAATTTCATCTGTAAATAACTCTTTATATTCTGTAATCAACATTTGTAACTTAACTTTGTATTCTTCTTCATCATTTATACTTATTTTGTTAATTTCCTCAATTTGTAGTTTTAATAATCGTATCCACTCTCTACCTACTACAGTATCTACATTTTTGTCTATTATGTATATGTATCCTTTAGTTTGTATATTTTTATATTTTAAATTAACATAACATTTACCTTTTGGCTGTATAATTTCACCTGTGTAGGTTTTCAAATTAATTTCTGTTTTCTGTAGTTTTAGATGTGCTAAATAGTTGTTGTAAAATGAAACTGAGCTAGTTGTAACTGCTGCCCCAGTGTCTAGTTCTAATTTATGTAATTTATTTTCAATTTGTACCATAACTCTAAATTTTTCACTTCTTATGTTATGTAAACTATAAATTTCATATGGTTCAATTTTATCATCTTCTATAATATCTAGTTGTTTTTGAGATTTAAAACATACCACTGTATTGTGAGTATTGACTTTACAGCTTTTACAATATAAATTCTTGGCCTTACATTTGTTCGCTTTATGGTTATCTCTTCCACATCTGTAGCACTTTATATTAGTATTTATTTCCTTTTTCTGTAAGTTATTTTTGTTCTTGTAATTATCTTTATGTATGTAATTCTTTGGCTTGTATGTATTTTTATTTATGTTTATTTTATTTATTGAATCTTGTGTAATGTTACTTGCCATCTGCTTTGATTCTTGTTTTGATATTTCTATAGATATAGCAATTTTCAAAACTTCATCAAATGTATCACATTTTATTTCTTGTAATAACCTTTCTTTCGTTTCATTGCAACGGAGACCCCTAATGAACTGCACTCTTAGGTGTGTATCCAGTGTAGATGTTTTGCAGTTTTTGCATGTAAAATTACATTTTGCACCAATATTTTTAAGATTCGCAACGTAATTCGAAATCGACTCGCCTTCATGTTGATGTCTTGTACAAAATTTGTGTTGCTGCGAGATTTCACTTGGTTTAGGGGCTATGTGATTTTTAAGCACTGAGATTAACTCTTCATAATCTTTATTTTCAGGAGTATCAGGTGAGACTAGGTTTTTAAGTAGTTGGTAGTGTTTAGGTCCCACGCAATTTATAAAAATTTGTGTACACTTCTGAGCATCGTTCACATTTTTCAATTTTATGTAATTTCTTACTCGACCGATGTATGAGTCAAACGATTCATTATTTTCATCGTATGGCTGTAGCGTAATGCCGCCAACAGAAGCTTCAATTGTATTTGCAATTACTTGTTGTTGAATTTGCATCGACTTCAGTGTTTCGACGAGTTGTAATAGCACTTGTTCCGTCGTCATTTTGATTTTTCATCCTCGTCGCCAATTCTATGGTGTATGTGTAATAAAATGCACACGTTGTATTAACTGTAGTTGTTTATTAATCTTGATCACAATTATAATATTGTAAAACAAAGTAGGTAGCCATTATTAATCGTACAATCGTAATCCATGAAGTAAACCCATAGATATATAGAATGCTATAGAGTAAAAGGTGGCGTTCCGGACATCTACCGATAAAGCCGCATTCATGACGTAACACTTCACTTGAGAAGTTCGTTTAATCATCTATTATAAACTGTGGTTATGTAAAGTGAAAATATCTTCTTCTGCCGTGCAGCTTTTTAGATCGATAAAAGCTCGTGCTTTTAAATTTCTGAAACCGCGTAGAACAATTAGAATTTACCATATAAACTTCTCGCAAAGAGGGTGATAACTTTATTTTGCTGCGTTCGCTATTTCAGCGTCAAAGGGCCGAGCCACAGTTACTGGCGACAAGGTATACCTACATACATACAAAATACGCGCGGCGCATGTGCCACTCAGATCTGGCAGCCTCGATACTCGTAAGATTATGTTTCTTTAGCTTGACGTACATCGCTTCGCAAGTAGCGTCGCAGATTGCGCCGGGGCGGCGGCGGGTAGCTGCACGTACGTACAGCATTGTAAAGTAACTATGACGAACGGCTACAGGAAACATCAATTATTATTGATTGGCGATATAGCGATAGTGGTAGCGTTGCCCTCGGCAGGATGCTGACTCGCTGTGATGAGAATGGAATAGGAGCATGGGTTCGCTGGGGGGTTTTGAAGAAGGTAAGAAAGGGAAAAGTGCAGTATGCAAGCAGATAAAGAGAAAGAACTGTTGCCACGAAGGTAGAAGGTTCCTTGGCGCCTCCGACAGCGGTAGTGGCAGCATTGCCTCATCCAGGCTCACGTTCCTTCCTCTGCAACCAATGAGTGCTGTATCGTCCCCTAGGGGACTGAGTGAGGGGATTCTAGTGGAAAGACTCTCTTCCCCCTCCTACCTTCCTGACACCTCTTTCTTTATCTACATACTGCACTTAGGTATGCTTTTGTTTCCTTTTTAAAACCCTCTAGCGAACCCTGGCCCTTGCATTTCTCTTCCATCCGTGAACCCCCGCAACCCAACCCAATAAAATGGATCGCTTAGTCTTAAAGTGTTTAATGCTCTTATTTCACTAAACATATTTGAATTAAGTTGTCGCACAATCTTGTGACTTGCATCATCACTAATGTTATATAAGGGTGTGCTTCAAAATTAAATTTTGGCCTTCTCGTGCTCATTGTTTCTTGTTGCTAATTTCACAAACGAAAAATATCAAGGCTTTGGTGCATAGGTAGGTATTAGAAGGTACTTGATTGAAGAGCGTGAAACCAAGGTAACTTAACAGGAACTTAGCAAGAACAAAATTTCCATACACTATTACTCGTTTTGTCTCATAACAGCTCATATACGTCCCAACCGAGGGGCTCGAGCCTACCCTAAGATAGGGTGTTTAGGCCTTAGTCAACCACAAATGTATGCAGGTTGCCTCATGATGTTTTCCTTCACTTTGATGTAGAAGCGTCAGAAAAATGTACATATGAAATTCGAAAAACAAAGTATACACTGATATTTGGCGGTCTCGAACCCCGGACCACCCGATTGGAAGTGCCGAGTCCACAGCGCCACTGACGCTCGCACTTGTTTTGTAGAAAGTTAAAGTTGTGAAGATTTTTTAGAACTAATTGGCATGGCGGTGACTATATGGGATTTTCAGACATACGTCTGATTGTATCGGGAAAAACTAGTGAACATCAGAAAAACAAGTGATTATCGGATTTGCTTTCATCTTTGGCCTTATCGTCATTTACTATCAGGTTGGTTAAAGGTAAAAAGCTCCTTTTTCGTAAGTAAATGAAAAGAAAAATTCACGTGAACCGACCCTCTGCAATTTTCCAGTCGGAGTGCAATTATTGATGATCTGTCTGTCTGACAGCTATAACCCGCACTGCTGAATGTAGGCCTGTCTTTCATGTCGCGCCACATATTTCAATCCTGGGCTTCTCTCATCCAGATGCTGCCAGCAGTCCTCCTACGCTACTACTCCTTACCAAAACGCGGTCTCCACTCTAAGACTCGTCTGCTCTATACTAGGGCATCCAGTCTCGGAAGGTCGCCAGCTTCGGAACTAGTTTTCGAGACTGGACATGGAATTCCGGAACGAGTGCCGGAACTGCGAGTGTTTGTATAATATCGGAAAATAGATATCCGAATAATTATTGTATTTATAAAAAATTATGAATTACAATTAAGCTTATATTAGTTAAAACCGGCGGCCCTACCGCCTATCTCATAGCTATAGCGAGTGATCGCTTTGGGATCTGGGATAGGCGGTAGGGCCGCGGAATCACGAGATTAATCGCCAGTTCCGGAACGGAACTCTCGGTAAAAATAGTCCGAGATTCCGGAATTTTGAGATTCCGCGGAATCTTGGAAGCCAAGCCCTTGTCTGCTCCAAAGATTATTGATTCTACGGCAGACGTGACCAGCCCACTGCTTCTTGCGCGCTCATTCTTTGGGCGATTGCAATGATTTTCGTCGTATGACGAATGTGCTCGTTTCGCACCCTATCTTTTAACGGGATATCGAGTATAGTCCTTTCCATGCGTGCTCAGCTACTTTAAACTTATAGTTTAATGCTGCAAAATCCGTAGCTTCATGTGACAGTTCCGGACAACAACTGAATTTCACGGAACCTTCCTTTTGCTTTATGGTTAATTATTTGGCAATTAAGGTCGAGCATGAAAGGTAAATCTGTGGGTGAGGCAGTTACTGCGCCACGTACAAATAACAGCTTTTAAGGGATGCCTACTTGATGGGTATTTAAGTAGTTAAAAGTTGTGTTAACTTATTAGATGAGAGTTGAGAGGGGAACGTTTTGGCGATGGTAATGTTCGCTCGTTCGTGGTTTACAGCACTTACATGTGCAAATGCTTTTTCAGGGTTCCGTATACCTACGAGAGGCATTCAATTATTACTTAGCCTCACCGCCCGATGGCGCTGTTGTTACAAAAAAGTTTTACTATCGTGCAGTAAATAATTTTTGAAGTCTACTAAGAAGTTTTCAATCTTTTCCCTTCATTTGTTTTGTTTTGACAGCCTTTGGAAGCGAGCGTGTCGGTCGGTTTTACAAAAATGGAAAAAGAGCAATATCGTTCAATGATTAGATTCTTGTTTTTGGAAGGGAAATCGCGCAGCGAAATCAAAGAGCGCTTGGATGCTGTGTACGGTGACTTTTCTCCTTCGATGGCGACCGTCAAAAATTGGTTCAACGAGTTTGCTCGTGGCCGCACGTCGGTTTTTGTGTGCACCGAAAACGGCTACTACGGAGGAAAACGTAAAAAAAATCCACGATTTCGTGTTGGCAGACCGGCGATTGAAGATTTGCGAGATAGCTGAGACTGTAGGCATCGCAGAAGGGACAGTGCATCATATTCTGCACGAAGAACTGGGTATGAAAAAGTTATCGGCGCGATGGGTGCCGCGTTTGCTCACACCAGACAACAAGCGCAACCGTGAGACCACATCGGCGACATGTTTGGCGCTGTTTCAACGCAATCCGGCGGAGTTCTTGCGTCGTTTTGTGACCATCGACGAAACATGGGTTTATGGAGACTGCCCAGCTGTGGTAGGACAGTCCGCCATCTGGCCCTTGAGGGCCAGTTGTGTGTTCAGGATTCAGGGTTGGATCTTGCGAGTTGATTGAAATGCGCCGATTGGAAAAACAACGGTGTATTTAAGAAACTACAATAAACGTTTTCTTGAACGTTTACTTAAAACTAACATATTAAATAAAATATCTAACAATAAGACATTCTCCAAAATTATAAGCAACAGAAGTCATTTCTGACATGTCAAATGTCAATATGTATTTTCAGCCTAACCAGCCAGTACCTATTATGTGCAACAATGTTGCCACACCACCCCCCTACGGAGAAACATAACTCGCCTATGGCGAAGTTGGTTAAAACAGAAAATAGATGGATAAGAACTAATAAAGCGATTTAAATTTTACGCGTCTACCAGATCTTGTGACGTATGGCTGTTTGGAAGTCTCCGATGCATGAGTTAAGGTAGGCAGCGCCGGGGTAACTGCAGATCCAGGTAGCGGGAGAGCTGAAGGAGCAGCTGTAAGCTGCTGGTCACTTTCCAATGCAGGACGCGGGTCGATCGAAGGCAGCACGGTGGAGTGAGAGTCAGGTGAAGTTTCACGATCAGGCTCGTCGGTCAACACGTAAGCTGGCTTGATGCGGTCGATGCTCACCTCCGCTTCTCTGCCTTTAATAAGCAAGGTGATTACACTGGTACACACCAGAGACCAAGGAACAGTCGAAACAGTGAACTTTACCCGGCGAACGTGCTCCAAAGAAGGCGAAGACTGTTCATTCGGCCGGAAAGGTGATGGCTAGTGTTTTTGGGACTCACAAGGTGTGATCTTCATCGATTACCTCGAGAAGGGTAAAACAATCACGGGGCTCTACTATTCCAAGTTATTGGGCCGATTCAACGCCGAATTGAAAAAAAAAACGGCCCCATTTGGCAATGAAAATAGTGCTGTTCCGCCACGACAACGCGCCGGCTCACACCTCTGCCGTCGTCATGGCCAAATTGGTCGAATTGCGCTACGAATTGCTGCCCCATCCACCGTATTCTCCAGATTTGGCTCCCTGTGACTTCTTCTTGTTCCCAAATCTGAAAAAGTCACTCGCCGGCAAAAGATTTGGGTCGAATGATGAGGTCATCGCCGCCACAGAGACCTATTTTGAAGACCTCGGGAAATCGTATTTTTTGGACGGGTTAAAAAAGTTGGAGCATCGCTGGGCCAAGTGTATTGAATTGAAAGGAGACTATGTTGAAAAATAAATCTCTGCTTTCTTAAAATTTTCGTTTTTCTTTTGTAGGCTAAATGTTTGTTAAATCGCCTTCGTACATACAGGATCACTTCGTTGTCCGCCTGTATATAAGGTCGATTGCAGCAAGTTTTACATCTTACACGGTAGTGACAAACGGCTGGTTTCACCAAGTCTCATGTTTTACGATTTCGTAAAAAGAGACAGTAAAAGTCAACGTAACATGTAGGTAGGTGTGATACTTAGGTACTCTGGTACTATTATTTATTCTGCGATATGGGTGGTTCCTTGTTAAATAAACGATTCACGCCGATCACACCACACATTTGACGTGTTCTTGACGTTACAAACGTAATGGACAAATTAAAATTCAAACCGTGAGAAGTAGGTAGGTTCTAAGACATCTTGGCTTGTCAACGAAATATTTAAAAATTATTTATTTACTTGATTCACGCGTCATTCACGTCAACAAACGTTTAAAACGTAAAGCTATACTGAAATAGAAAAATACGAAATAAAAATAAAATTTCAAATCGATGCACACGTAATTCGTAGATAAATCAAGTTGACTTCTCTACAAAGTGTCGGTGTGTACTGTGGTCATTGATTTACTACCAAACGTAGATAACGCATGAACGTTCGAAAAGTGGGCCGGTAAAGAACTGCCTAATCGGGCCTCGTGCAGTTCTTTTCCATGCGTTGGAGCGACAACGCGTTAAGCAATTTTGAGCATTATGTTTGAGAGTATAAAGTTGATATTTTCTTGTAGCAATTACTAAAACGTCAAGTTTAATGTGGCTAGGTATGAAATGATGTAACTACACACGGTTGTACTTCAAGTATTTGCCGTAATAATAAAGAATAAGGTTGAATTCCATAAATACGGTACTTTCTTTATGGTAATTTTAATTCGGGTGTGCATATTCAACTACCTATTTAACAGCGTACAAATGTATAGTCGATTAGGTGACAGACTTCAAGCGCGTTTTTGTATGATGTGCTCTATCTACGTTTGGTAGTAAATGACTGTGGTGTATACTTAGTTACTTGTGGGATGAGTGGATGGGTGGTGGTATGAACAGCGTCTGTCACTGAAAGAGTGATCTTTATAATGTACCTACCTACAGAAAGTGTCACGTCAAACTTTACATTTCACAACGAAAACCGCCGCTATTACAAGCGACATAAGAAGGGGCAACAGTATAGAGCTTGACGCGGCGCTTACTGTACTAGCTGTTGCCCTTGACTTTGTCTGCTTTCATGCAGTCATATCGCGAATTCGGTCATACGCGTTCCCTAGGGAATTCATTAAAATTCAGTTTGAGAAGAAGCCTTTGTTCATTACTAAATCTAACTCTTACTAAATTTTATTAAAATGCAATAGACACGGACAGATAAAGTTTCGCATTTATAATATTTGTGTGGATCTATAATATTAATATAATAGAATTAAGTTCATGCACGTCCTCACCGAGGGGCTCGAACCTACCCTAATTTAGGGTGTTTAGGCCTTAGTCAACTACGCTGGCCCAGTGCAGATTGATCGACTTCACATACACCTTTGAATTTCTTCGCAGGTTGGCTCACGATGTTTTCCTTCACCGTGAGGAGTAATGCCACCAGGATCCCTTAGCCCGATCCCCTAGGGGACCCACGTGAACTCGTGAGTTCCTCAGGATCCCCCATATGTTTAAAGTACGTAGAGCGCCGGATAAATGTACATATGACATTCGAAAAACCTCCCGATTAGAAGACCATTGCTGAGTCCACAGCGCCACCGACAATAGAATGAATAAATGTTACGAAATCGATAGTGCTCCAAATGGATTTTAACATTCGTGTAAAGTAGCCTTTATGCAGTGCAACACAATAAATATATTCACTATAATAACGCCCCGGCGATGGCCCGTTTGGAGCGCTACGGTAAACGCATTAGGGCCCGAATTTGAATGGAATATTTCAGTACAATGAAGTCGTAAATTGTCGGGGCCGGAGTTATTGGCGGTCGTAAAAAATTCGCGTACGCACTTTTAGCACGTGAGTAAGAAACCGCACAGTAAAGAAAGATAGTGTTGTTACCTCCAATTGCGTTTGTGTGCACCGTACCCCCTGAACGCCTGTTTAGTAGTTTAGTACCTACGTTTTGTATGTGAGCGGATATTACATGACAGACGCCAAACTCAGAGGAACACCCTGTGCTGAGTTTAAGAACCTATCTGCGTGGGACGCTAGCCACACGTGTACACACCTACTGAATTCTATAGACGTGGTTTTAATTTATCGACTAGTTGCGTCCCTACAGTGCCATAGCGATTACTGGACTGAACTCAACTGAACACCGAAATAATATTGAAAGGGCATAAAAGTTAGATATTAAATGGACCCCAGGTGCTTATCTTAGATCTGTAAGATCTGGAAACCTAATACTTTCCGAATTAATCGAATTTAAACTGAAAGCAACAACTTTCAAGTGACAGCCATAGACCAGCTGACTATGGAATCAGCACAGAAGAAATGTGAGCACTGAATGAAGAAACGAGACACGCTGATGTAGGGCTGTCGACACTAAGGTTTAAAAAATAATTTATTCAGTTTGTATGAAAAAAGTAGCATGATTAGCCCCAATATTTTTCATACAGAATTTCCACTTCTGATGGATACATATCCTTAAATATTATTTGGGTGGTCTATTACGCTTTGTATACTCTTTGGTCAGTATACGTAAAAGGCACAAGCGAATCGTGTCTCGCGTCTAATGCCTAAGCTCGTATAATCAAAGTTTTTAGTATCAAAATCGCCATTCACTTGTAGAAGCGTGCGGATGCATTCGCACAAGCATACTATCTTCAACGTCGTCAAAGTATGTTGACTGTTAGGTTTTCCTTCTACCTTACTCAAGAGCACTTGAGCAAGATATGAACAAGATAACAGAAGATTCTTTGGTAATCGTATGACAGCCAGCACCCGATAGTTTGTGCTCTAGTTCAGAGGTTTTAAAAATTTTCCAAGTCGTGGCACACTTAGAAAATTTGAATTTTCTAAGTGTGCCACGAGTCGACGCACCCTAGTAATTTTTTTCTATTTTTTTTTCTATTCTTGTTGTATCTTTCTTGGAATTTTGCTTTTAAACACAAATATCAGGGGCACCTGACGGCACCCCTGATCTCTCTCCGTGGCATCCATGGTTGCCGCGGCACCAACTGTGGGAACCTCTGCTCTAGTTGATATTGAGTTATTCGAGAATAGATTTGGTGTCAGTTCACGAAATCCACCCTTTGCAATATGGTTTATGATAGCATAGCTTTATATCCGGTTGACGAACGAAAACATTATTATTTAGTCCATTATTTTGGTAAAGTGGAACATTTATTTAAAATGAATAAGAAAACTGGAATTAACGCAAAAAAGAACCTTTTTAAATTGCCAGACGTTTCAGCCGGGCGCGGGCGGCGCCCCTAAACAAGAACGGTGCAGAACGGAGTTCGAGACCACAAACATGCTCGTTGTTTTTTCAAAGTTTTATTTTTTCAATTACCAAAATAGAGTAACTTATTAACTGAGTTGACATAAAATATTGAATTTATGACAAAATTATAAATTTTGAGAAATATATTTGTTTTTTGAGAAATCTGTACAATGGATAACATTACTTTTCGAACCTGTAAGCTAATTAGATCAAAGTCCGACCTAGATATTTCGACATTAGAATTGAACACACTAAATTCTACAATATTGGATTCGACAATGCTCAGTGCTCAAAGTGAAACACTCAATAATGATATTTCACATAATAACTATTTAGAAGAAATCGAGTTCCTAAAACAACAATTAAAAAGTTCAGAGCAGGAAATAGAAAATTTAAACACTAACACAGTTAAAAAAAAAATGATTGAAAAGCAAGATAAACAAATCGATTTATTAAAAAAAATATCAGCTCATTTTGGGAGTAAAATTAGGACACCTATCAGACGTAAAATTATGCAAATACATTGAACACGTGTTTCTTGGTTTATTGAAGTTTACCCCCTTAGGGTGCAAAATAGGGGTTGACTTGAATGTTTCTATGGAAAATATTTAAAATCTGCTCCAATCCGAGCTCCTAAATATAAATAAGTCTTCTATATACTTAATAGGCTATAAAATTATATTTCCTACGAGAAATTATAAAATAGGCTAGTTGACCCTTTTTTAAAGTAGGGCTTAAAATGTTCATAAGTGTTGTATTAGACCATAGCACATGAATATTATTTTTTTCGATGGCTAAAAAGTGCAAAAAATCTATTTTAAATTAAGATTTTCAATTTTGGACCGAAAACACGGTCAGCCATGATAGTCTGTTCATTATCTGTGACAATGACGTCAGTCTTACAGTAAACAAAGCACGGGGGCGAAATAACCTCACAAAAACAATGCTTTCTATTAAATATCACAAAATATAGTAAAACTGTATATGGAACGGGACAATAGAACAAGAATATAGAATTACCTCTTCAAGGACTCCAGGAAATCTGTGGATTAGACGTACCCAGTGATATAGACATGCGAATTATTTGGTTAACACTCGCTTAAAGAAATCGCTGTAACTATCTACTGAAACTCAAATGTATTTTTGCGAAAATCACATTAATGTACGAGTAAGTACTATAACTGAATAACTCAATCTGTGTAGGTACTTCAGTTTCAACTTAAACAAAATAGAAGTTTTTAGGTTGTATGTAAAATCAAATCTGTATGTAAATTAATTAAATTTTTATCTTTCAGTTAGAATGAAAACTGACTGCAGCCGACCAACCAAATTTTAACTTGACCAGAAAACTGAGAGAAAACTTGACCATTCACGCCTTTTTGATTTAATCTAAGTTATACACTGACACTAGATGATGTTTCAAAGAAAAGAATATGTACTTATGTCCAATTGAATAATGATGTAATTGAATATTAATTATAAAGTATGTAATACAAACAAAAATATCAAAGTTTCATAATGAATATATTTATCTAAACAACTTTTACTTGAATTTACTGAGTACCTAATTAAAATTTGTTGCTTTCAGTGGTTACTTAATGAGAACTATTGTGTACTAACCTGTTCTCCTCTTGACAACGAGATTGATAAGGCGGTAAAAGTTGTGCAACATAATACAAAGCATTGCATGCTCAGCCACAACATCAAAATGTGACCCGTCAACTAGAACAACATTATGTCAACAAAATAACTCAAGTATTCATATACCAAAGCACCATAGAAGTAAATAGGTCCAGTTTGGTATAACTGAAAGATGTTATATCTTCACTGATTAAACCTGCTGGCCACCATGGCTGGTAAATTTTAGAACAGCTTATGCAAGAATATGCAAGTTATCCATTTTAAAGCCGTATACAAATATATTAAATGTGATTGCTGTGTTATCAGCCTGTGCTCTTCCTAATTTACAAGACCCTTCTTATTAAATAAATAATATAAAGAAAATTTTTTTTCTTTACTTTATACATAACTAACATCCAAAGATGACATAATAAATTTTTGTACTACATTAGTCATTATGTTCTTCACTAAAAAAAAATGTTCTATGTTTATTTGACAATAATGACTTGTAAAGGTTTAAGTTGAATCAAAATATTTTAATTTGAAATACATGTGTTTCATTTTTCCGTTACACCTTAAAAGATTTACAATATTTTATAGGTTTGTTGCTCATATTTATCATTGTTACTCAAATATTCCAAAAGTACAAATAGGTTGAATAGAGTTAGATCAAATTTATTAATTTGTATATATTGCCTTAAGGTCGCTGGTAATAAAAATCAAAATAATAGTAAAGTGATTTATTATGAAGTAATACTTTCATATAATTTAGGAAAAATGTAGTATAGTAGTTTCCAAAATGGCACTATTTGATCAATAAGTTTTTTGACATACAGATTGTTAGAACAAATACCTATTATAGCTAATATTGTCTCCTTTTGAGTGTTTTCAAAATTACATACTGCTAGCAACACAAAAGTATATAAGTTTTGCTTTAGCACAAAACATCTGCATCTATACTTGAGTTAAGCATACTGTTCACAGTTTTCCGTCTTTGATAATTAACATTTTCTACAGTAAAAGAGCATGACAATTTTGTATTAATCTAATTTTATGGATACCGTTTGTTGAATGGACTATTACAGGGTATTAATCAGAAATGAGGTCACATTTTGCAAATTTCAACCCAAATCTTCATCTTTCAACTTTTATCCACATTTCATTATACTCGTAGGTGTCTGCAAGATTTCCCACCAAAAATCTTCCCAACAAAAGAACCATCATGTGTTATGCACTGGCTGACTTTATAGCACATGGAAGCTGTTATTGTTTATAACGGTTTAGTTTTCTATTCACTTTATTCTTCCTTCATTGAAGAGGTCTTTTATTTTTTAAGAAATATGTCACAATCTGTGTCTGTGAATGTATATATATTTTTCCTCCCAGTAATTTTCTTCATGTTTGACAAATGAACAACTGCCAATCTTTCTCTTTTTATGTTCATTTACAAATTCTTGCAGTACTACACTGGTATTTGACACATGATCCTGATGTTTTCTTTTCAACATATATCTTGAAGTAAATACTTTTAGTGTTTATTTGACTTTTGAGAGATAGAATTCTATCCAATAGCATTCAACTGCTGTACAAAATAGCTCCTCACTGTGATGGTGCAACCACACCAAAAATGCATGTTTGCAACTCTCTTCTGCCGCGTGACAATCTTGACAAGTACACTTGTAACCTGTTCCTCATTATAACAGTATTGAAACTGTACTTATATTGTTTAGAGCGATACACAAAGAATCTCCTGACCATCAATCTGTCAATTTTCGGAAGATTTGTACTATCTGCTCTCACAAATCCAACATCAATGGTTGATTTTGCTATTAATACAAATAATTTACGATATTTACAAATATAATAACGGAGACTTGGACGATTTTTTGCCAGTTTTAGGAAAGAATAGTAGTGCAAATCGACGAGTTGTTGAATCAAATTTGACATTTCTTTGTTTACTATATGAGTGACGTCACGGCCCTGACCACAGGATATCAAAGCGTTTACGGCGTGAGATAAAAAAAGATTATTTCTAGCATTTTCAAATTAAAATTTTACAGCAATCATTCATTGTTATTTATTAAAATCGGTATATTGTGGAACCTTATGCCAAATACTGTTAGAAATAAACAATATTTCAATAAATTTTGATATGAGTCAACTACCCTATTCCCACGGGAAAACAATAATAACGCGGGCGAAGCCGCGAGAGGAAAGCTAGTAGAAGTATATGATTTCATTATGACAGCCTGTTGTTGAAAGTGGGAATGTTATGGTTATCAAGGGTTATCATGGTGTAAAAAGATCTCACCAAGCTGTGGTGCAATTTCAATTTAATGTAGCCAACACGTTAACACTGCAATTTTTTTGTATATATAACGCCTTAATATATATTTTTGAGTACATTGTTTAAATAACAAATAGGCATACGAAGGAACATAAAAAATTCGTTAAGTTGCTACCTAGTAAGTAGTTCACTAGAAATCATTCCCGAATCCCGCGGCTGTCTAGCTAATTAGTTCAGCTCATCATACTCAGTGCCTGTTATCGTATCGCGAAGAGGGGTTGTGTAATCAAAGATGGTTAATTATAAATTCTGAAGGAGTTCCGTGGGTATTAAGCAGTCAAATAGGCCTATTACACCCCCGAGGAATATAAATTGAGGCGCTGGCTGCGGAGAACGAAATCGAATAGGTACTCTAAGGTTACATAACCTACCCACTCCCACTTGTAAAAAATAATTAATACTAACAACAAATAGAACTACAAGAGGTTAGTAGAGCATCCAAGATAGACCTGGAGGATGAGGGTTCGATTTCCTTTAGGGGCAGCAGTTTTTATGCTTCGTTTGGTTCGTGGTAGGGTTTTTGCTTCACCTGGACTCTATGTATATCAACTGAGGAACTGGCTAACTTTCCTCTATTTTTTTGAAAACAGCAATGTTGTTAAGGTTGTTATATGTCAACGAACTTGTGTAAGACGATGGTAGCTAGCCGAGCGGGCTCAGAAGCCCTACCACCAAGCAGAAAAATTTCTGCCCCGTTGGGATCGATCCCCGGACCTCCGGATCAATACCGGGTGGTCTCAGCCACTAGACCACGGAGGCACCGACTTTTCTTTTATAAAAATCCAATGATCATTTGGTTTTTCATTTTTTTTTGGAGTGCTCTGAGGAACTGTTTGCAATGGTGCCCTATTCACCTCCTTACCACCGCTCCACCCGCCATCGCTGTAGTGGAGTTCATCCGCATTACCTGGAACCGATCTCATCTAGCACAGTTCGGTTTCAGCGTTCATTCTTTCGACGTACGTGTAGGCTCTGGAGCGAATTCCCAGCTGCTGTGTTTCCTGAGCGCTACGATATGTCCAACTTCAAACGAGGCTTAAAAAGAGCACTTCTCTCCAGGTAGGCCTGAACTGGACCCCTGGCAGATGGCCATGAGCGGCGGTTACCACTTACCATCGATCAGGTAGGCCGCTGGCTCGTCTGCCACCGTTAGCAACTCCATAGAATGCAGTTGAAGTTGAATGCAGTGAAACGAAATAAAAACAATTTTATTTCTTAGATATAGATAGATAGATGACTTGAAAACGTCAAATTTTAATTAATTGAAATAATTTTATCTACCACTTACTCGAAATGCTGAACCTCCCCGAGAAGAGCGGGCTAGAAACTCGGGGGTGACGTTCCCTTAATATAATCTAACTCCTAACTCTCAAGGAACCTTCCATATAGTCAGACGCAAACAACTCAATCTTTTTTGTTTTTACTACGGGACAATAAAGAATTCCCACGCGAAAAACGAAAATAAGGCGGGCGAAGGTGCAGGCGGAAAGCTGTAGCTTTATAATATAACATTTGAGGAATTCCTCGATTTTGCGGAATCCAATCATTAGATACTGACAAAATGGGACAACCCCAGGAGAATATTATTTCAAATAGAAAACTGTTTTGAATACAAATAAAAAAAAATGCCTACATAAAGTCGAATATGGAACCTCCTCCTTTTTTTTAAGTCGGTCAATTATGTTGGAGTGCAAATGAATGCGTATTATTTGACAAAATGCCAATCTTCCGTTTGCTGCTGTCCCAAGTGGGGAAATCTTGTTTCGGTTACTACTCGTGTATCTTTTGACGCCCAAAACGGTGTAATGGCCGAGATAGGGTATTACCATAAATTGTACGCCAATTTCAGCGACAAACTGGCCAGTGCTTAAGGCCAAGCCAGTTCACGAATCTACTCTTTCACGGGGGTGACTTATTGCTTATTGCATTGCAATACGGTTGTTTATGGCATACCTCTTAATTGTCGTTTCGCTAGGTTCACGAATGAAAACATTCCGATTAATTGATCTTGGAATACCGGATTAACAAGCTATCATCTCACTATCGTTGTAAATTACGAAATAGTTAACATGGAAGTTAATTTTTATGATGATATGTGGGTAATATTAAGTTTTTTTTCAGCGTCACTAAGCAATTTTTCATTTTCCGAACATCGTGTTTTCTCACACCACACCACACACGCGGTGTATATACACTCATTGGCAAATCTATTTGTTTTGTTTAGTTCTTTAGTATTCATTTTTTACTTCACTTTTCTGTTAATTTAAAATAATACTGAAGAGCGAAGACTTCCTGATACACCTGGTAATTGAAATACCACTTGTTTGTTTGTTTCGTTTTCAGTCTATAGATTTTTTGTGTAACAAACTTTGTACCTACTCAAACATCTATATCTATGTTCTCGTTAGACTGTGAACTGGCTTGGCCTTAACAACAATTTGCAATTCATCGTCTGTTGCAAGCGGGAAAGGAGTCACTCGCTAAACACGTCTTATCATTATACCAACCATTTTCCTACTGTTATTTTCTGTTGTAAATAATATAAGAATGCAATTATTTTGTAAGGATTGCCGAAAAATCTTTATTTGTGGCCGTACCTTTTTTTTGCGGGGAATCTCTTTACGTTTCGACAACGGATTGAAAAGCTGACAAGGCCGCCCCTTGGATATGCCATTGAACTCGGGTAAGAACCTCATACCTGGCTAAACCACCCTTCGGTAACTTTCACCCCCATGGAGGCACGTTCGGGATCGGACTAGCCATTACCCATACAGTCGACGGCACGCCGATCCTGGCCCTCCCACGTTAGAGAGGACCCGTCCGACTGCGGCTGCGGCGGCATACAGCCGTGGAATGAGGAGCTTGAAATGCTCCTCGAAGTTCCATCGGGGATCCAAAACCAGGCCGAGGTACTTGAAGTGTGCCTCGACCAGTATGCGGACCCCCTCCACTCGGACACGGAGCTCCGGTGGGCGCCAATCGACGCAAGGTGGGGCGCCTCCTCCCGCGTATTTGCTTTCGCCGCCACAAGTGGAGACTGTCCACCTAGCGATAAGTGGCAGTTACCACAATGTGACCCCCCAGACGGGCGACCAGGGAGGAAAACGTAATGTCTCCCGACCGGTTGCCGCCCTTGTTGGCTGGCCGGGCCACTTTCGTCCCTGGTTGCTTAGGGTGCCAACCGCCTGTGACGGAGCGGAGCCTCCTTCCGCGCCCGCTCACTCACGCTGAATATAAAATTCGTGAAACGAAAAACACATTGGTACATGGTAGGATCGATCGCGGGCCACCCAATTCTACTCGGGGCACAGTCTAGTGCCGAGGCCACAGCGCTACCGACGCTCCTACAGGAATACAAGTGAAATAATAATATAATTTTGATATAATTACATAGTAAATTTGTAGTTTGCAAAAGTAAAGGTTGGGCCACATAGTGCAGACTCATTTATAAGAGTGTCGCTAGTGGTAAATACAGTTAATAAGCTTAAGTACCGACAACGACACACGATTGACATCACGCAGAAGCCTTTCATGGCTGCGTGCACATGATTTAGCCGCTAATTGGGGCTCTTGTTAGCAATCGATCAGAGCTTGGCGTTTCATTGCCACACATCAGTTCACCAGCTCTCACGCAATACGGATACACACAGACTTATTATGAGAACTTTAACCGCTTAGCTGTTAACGGAATCTATTTTAAGTATATCACACTAATGTTATACGAAAAATTGGGAGTGCTAATATCGTTCGATGTAATAAATGATAATAAACGAAGAGTTGTCGTATAATTTAGTCACTTTTATGCTACGGCTTCACCTGCGTCCATGCGATTTATCATACGGGATAATTTGGACATAACACAGGATGTGGCCAACGGCGTAACGGATTAATTTCTATGCGTCATTGTTAGTGGCGTTAGACGTTAATAGCTTATGAATCAAACTCTACAGATGTAGCCACTAAGCTTAGCAATCATTTTTAATGCATTCAATTAGGCGTATTACGACCGACGCAGGCGTTAACACTAACATTTACGTAGGTGAAGCCCTAGCTTTAACCTGAAGTTTGGCAATAGAGTGTGGGTAAAGGTTGGGCGACATAGTCCCCTTCTATGATTACCCTTGATGGGGACGCTGGGATGGTACCATCTAGGGGGCTTTTCAGCCTACCTGATGCTGATGACAAGGTCGATGGAGTGAAAGCTAAAACAGAGTTTTAGTAGGTAAACTTCCAGGGTGTTAACTTCAGGTTGAATCGGAGTAACACATACTCTCAATGTTGACTAGATATACATGTGAGAGCTATGCGCGTATTTTACAGGCCGTTACGTGTGAGGGATTCTCACATCCAGGTGGTAGATACCTGGATGGATTTACTCCACCTATTAGTGTTAAAATCTGGTCGGCAGCTAGTGGTTCAATGAAGATTTTCTCCATCTCATATCGCTCCATCTTAGAACGAGATGGACGTGTCGAGTTGGTTATTAGTAAGTATGCCCGCATTATTTACGCGTGGCCTGCGCGCTTTACTAGTTTGGCTCTAAGTTTCCATTTTCCTTTGAGAATCCGGACGATCTGTTATTAAGCCTCGACGAGCAGTAGTGAATGGGTGGGAAAATGCAATAGCACTTTTTATGCTGACCTTGCACTTCTCGAACGTCGGTGTTCACTTTACTGTGTCTTTGTCGATTATGCAGATGGGTTTTTGTTGAGCAGCACTGGTGGTAAGAATTCACCATGCTAAAACAGCGTATTCAATGGCGTGCTTGTATCTGGCTGTGATTGCTATAGCTACGAGCTGTTTCAAGTTTTCAACCGAAGCGTCGCCGGTCTTTCGGGAATTTACGCCTCTTGAAGTTACGTATACGTCAATATATGTTAATTTGCGAAAATATGCCACATAAACGTTCCCATTGACATGTGTTTGATTTTTTTACAACTGAAAGAGACCGTAGAGTAGACCCGAGTATTTCCGGGCGCGTGGGTAGTAAAGTTGCAGTGTGGACCTTACCAAGAGCGCCAGTAATGGCAGCGAGAAGTCCAACACACGCTCGCCGTCTACCGGCGGGTAAGGTGCGATTACGCATTTTCCCCCGAAAAAAAGACCCGAGTCATGACAACAGCTCATATATGTCCCCACCGAGGGGCTCAAGCCTATCCCAATTAGGGTGTTTAGGCCTTAGTTAACCACGCTGGCTTCACATACACCTTTGAATTTCTTCGCAGATGTATGCAGGTTGCCTCACAACGTTTTCCTTCACCGTAGGAGCGTCAGAAAAATGTACATATGAAATTTGAAACACGAAAAACACATTGGTACATGGCGGTTTCGAACCCCGGACCTCCCGATTGTAAGGCAAGAACTGAGTCCACAACGCCACCGACGCTGCCATCATGTCATGTTCGGTAGGTAATTTAGTTAATCAGTACTCCACCTCTCTAAAATCGTAGGCATGCAGATCATATCCAAGAGTTAAAATATATCAGCATTTGCATAAAATCACAATTAATTTGCTGTGCGAGTATTGCAGGCTGTTTTGTATTCACTTCGATATCCATCTCTAATGTGACCGGTGATAAATAGTCTCAAAACGTTTCACTAATAAATTAAAACGAGAAAAAATAGAAATTATATAAACCGGCGCGGCGAGTCATAAATATGAGGTCGCGACGTGTAAAATGAAACAAGTTCGGGGAAGACCCGTAGAAATAACGCGGGCGATTTTCCTTGAGTTTTCTCATTTTCCGTTTCTTATTTCCATTTTTAATCTGCGAAGGTCAACGCAAATTATCCCATTTAAGGTAGTTTCAGAATTTTATTATAGCTTACATAATAATATAACAAACTGATTTTATAATTGTAGAATAGCTCACATTTGTTGTAACTTATAAAATTCAAATCTATATAAATAAATAAAATTGAAGTGTCTGTTTATAATGTCAAAATAACAAGTTTTTACTAAATGGGTATGAATTTATATCGGGTACCAATAACAAAAACACAATTTAATTTTTTTTTGTCTATCTGTTTGTTACCGCTAATCTCCGGAACGGCTGGACCGATTTTGACGGGACTTTTACTAATAGATAGCTAATTATATAAGGTATAACATAGGCTACTTTTTATCAAGATCGGTCCAGCCATTACTATTCCACGCGGACGAAGTCGCGGGCACAGCTAGTTATAAATAAAAAAAATACTAATTTGATTAATAAAAAAAAAAAAAAAATTTAAGACATTGCGGTAGACGGATGCGAATATATGTTCGAATCCTTTTGGCAGAAAGCAATGAACACCTTAAATATGTGGTAAGGAACTCATACCTACAGTAAGATAATTTTGTACGGAACCTTAGATGCGCGTGTTCATCTCGCATTGGGGCGGTTTTTTTTCGTCAGTCTCTTCGGTTCCATTCCATGTCTTTGATCCCCAGAAACCGCAAAGTACTTATACGGTCTATAAATTCCGTAAACATTACTTATAATATTCATCACCATCATCATTGCAGCCAAGAGACGCCCACTGTTGGACATGGGCCTCCCCCAACGATCTCCATACCGATCATCCTGCGCATGCCCGCGACCTTCACCAGACCATCGGTCCACTTTGTGGGGGCCTACCAACGCTGTCTCCCTGTACGCGGCCGCTACTCGAGGATATAATATTCAGGATTATAAATTCATAACTATTAATTTGTTAAGGCGACGCGGTAAAAAGTTATGAAAAGAAACTTGTCAGAACTCACAGCTGTCCCCTCCAATTTGGAAACGGGCCTACCTAAAGAAGAATTCAAAATTGTTTTACGTTTTATTAAAAAAAAAATGGAAAGAAATACACGCAAACCCAACAATCAAAGTTGTCAACTTTCAAATAATTTGACAAAGTTGCGTTTGTAGCCGGACGCGTTTGTCGGCGTGAAAACTTAACTTAGGGCTTCTGGAATAAGGTTCAAGTCACACAAACCTTTGTTGTATCACGTGCATCGATATTTGTGTACGGTTGTCACTCATTATTTTCTTGTCATATCGAGATGACGAATCCCCGGGGATATTCGGGATCGAGCAATATTTGTTCCCGTAAGTTGCGCGATAATTATAAATCAAAATCGTTGATAATGCTCCCTCTATTTTGCAATTTGTGTAATTTATGTGCGCACGTTTTGTTTTTAGGCGTAATTCTTTGATAGGTAATAAGTTGAGCAGGGCAACACTTTTATCTAAGCTATATTTTAAAATTTCATTTATTACTTGCATTACTAGCGTTTCGCTTTAATAAAGCTCAACACTTAAAAATTTCTGGAGAGCACCTAGGGTTATACAAAATAGCCTACGACCTATTCTAAGACCTACCAAATATATACAATAAATTTCATAAAAAACGGTAAAGCCATTTCGGATGAGTTCGATAATGAACACCGTGACACGAGGTTTTTATATATAAGATTTATCAATTAGGCCTTTATAATACGATCGATACGAAGCAGTATACTTACTAATATTATAAAGTGGAAAGATTTGATTGTTTGTTTGTATATAGGCTCCGAAACTACTGCACCGATTATAAAAATTCTTTCACACTGAGAATTCTACGTTATCCCTGATGAACATAGGCTATAAAATTATTTTTCCTACGGGAAAATATAAAATTCCCACGGGAAAACAAAAAAAAAACCGCGGGTAAGCTGCGAGCGGAAAGCTAGTATATTATATGATTTATAGGGCTAAAAGGAAAACTTGGATCAAATTCCCATGCGCACGTAGGAAAATGAAATGTTTAAATCGAAACAAAGAGGTTAAATACTTATAGCTCACTCATCACCTCCCTTACTCTCATTTTATTCGGTCTCTTTGAACTTAAGCTATTTTAATAATGTTTATTACAGCTTGTTTACAGGTTTAACAATTAGTTTCTGCATAAATCTTTGATTACAGACTGAGATGCAAATAGAGCTCCAAAAATCAAATCAGTGAAATTTTAATGTCATGCTGAAACGCAACCGAGTTGCCCCACTAGAAGCTTCGACGTATTCGACGCCAACCTGAAAAAAAATGTTTTGCGGTAGGTAGGTAAGTACTGATTACAATTACGTGCCTATTCTATTTAAAAAACTAACCTTTAACTCCTAAAAGTTAATGATCCTTCCATCATCAGCTCGGTTCATGACTACCGGACGCGAATACACGAAAAGTTTTGGAAAAACCATGAAATGCGTTGGACGTGCCTATAAAATTGAAGGGTTTCCCTCGACTTTCCAGGGATTCCATCACCAGATCCTGACTTGGTTACGATCGGACCGTCTCAAGAGGTCACTCTTTCGAATATAAAAAGAATTTTGAAATTCCGTTCACAATTGGCGGAGAAATCGATGAACATAAAAAATGGAGATAGTCAAACATACTCGTAGAATTTCTTCCTTTTTATGAAAGCGCTTACAATAAACCGAATCCCGATTGCCGATGAGCTACAAGATCGCCCCTCTGATTAATAAACATGATACAAGTTTGAACCCGGGCTAATACGACACGCATTGAAAAAGATGTCAACAAATTTCTGTAAAAGGCAATTTGCATCCGCCAGCACATGGCTTGATATCCATATTTCAGTTCGCTTTTCATACGGTAGGTAGCCGCAGAATTTCTTGTGAATAAATTATGAATATCTTTGTTAAGCAGAAAAACTTTTTCTGTTACAAAATCGTACATCTGGAGACTTATGAATTGTGCCTTCGCGAGATGAAATGTATCCTTACTTTTTTGTCGTTTACGTGGATCCCAATGGAGTTCTCTGTAAAATCGTATGAATGAGTAATGCCCGCTACCGAGAGAGAGAGATACGTATTTAATCTGTGAATCTCGGATTTGAAAATTAAATGATATATAGAGGCACGGTAATAGTATAATTATTACCGTGATAGAGGTCTCGTTCGATTTCAGTTGGAAGAAATTGTATAATACACATGTATGTTCTATATATATGTTCGTATGTCATACATATCTAATATTTGTTGTTTTTATTATTTTATGCTGAATCATAATGCGATCATACTTACTTACCGTTAATGTCACATGCTTTTGCAAATTTTGCGATTTCACAAGGGAATCAAAATCTATAGGGTAATACTTGCCGTTGACAAAATCATAAAATTTGGCAAGAACCAAGGTTAAGTAAAAAATCTGAAAACACTAAATATTTACATAGTAAGGAGCTTATATATTTAAATAAGTTTGTAATGAGCCTTTGGTGCGAGTGCCCGGTTCATCTGGCCGGTTTTGTTTTATAGGACGAAAATAACCAATTTAAAAACTATACTAGCTATGCTCGCGAACTACTTTTCGCCATAATAATTGTCCAAAAAAAACCCTTATTACTCAGGGATATAAAAATTAGTTTACGACCTATTCTCAGACCATCGAATATACACAAAAAATTTCATAAAAATCGGTCAAGCCGTTTCGGAGGAGTTTGGTAACAAACACGTGACACGTGACACATCGAGCTTTATACATATAGTAAATAGATGCATATATAATAAAAAATAGTAGATTAGTAGCTAAGGGCTGTAAGGCATCAATTGCAGCCCGAGATAATTAAGCGCACGAGCGCAGCGAGGGCGCCTATATTTCGAGGGTGCAATTATTGGTGCTTACACCCGAGCTAACTACTCTGCTTTACATCTCGATTGTGAGGTAAGTAGGTCCTTAATACCCCCAAATGGAGCTTGTAGGTGACCAATAAGCGCTCTAGGGTAATAATGTAGCTTGGAAAGCCCTAGGGCGGTAAGTAATTTAAAAAAACACTTCACTATTTCAAAAAGTTCGCGTACATCTAACCATCATACTGGCATTAAATTACTTACAGCCCTAGGGCTTTTCTAGCTACATTAATACCCTTGAGCGCTAATTGGTCACCTACAAGCCCCATTTGGGGGTATTAAGGACCTACTTACCGAACATGAGAGATGTAAAGATTATTATTATAAAACTGTCGCATTAAGTTCTTTGATCTCAGTACGATGGTTTACTGAGATCAAAGAACCTAATGCGACTGTTTAGGCGATAACTCTCAAGCCTCGTTTGTCCAACTCTGAATTAATCATGTTATTTTTGACAGATGGTCCGTACATATAGGCTCGTATGAATAATTGCATCAAACATGAGATCGATCTTGAGATACTGTTTTTGACAGATGTTCCATACATTTAACGTCAAAAGTGCAGCTCAAGATCGCTCTCAAATTTGAGACGCGTTTATTAATACCACCTAAATGTCACAACAGTATCTTTAAATCGATCTCAATTTTGAGATACGTTTATTAATACGAGCCTTAATGACAAAGTTCGAAAAGTAAGTCAAACTAACACATGTCATGCGAAACGTCTAACATGCACGGGCGGCAAATTCCATTCGGAAAAGCTCTAGAGCTATCACGGTATCGGGAGCAATCCTGTGGCCACAGATTGAAATGAATCGATCAAAATCGCATGAGCACTTTGTGCGATTACTGAAATATCGGATACAGCCAAATACCGGTGTCCCGGAACTGCCGGACCTATTCGCGAGCAATGCGGGGTTTAACTTTCGAGTGGGTTCATCAATCGATTTAATGGTTATAATTGGATAAAGTATGAGTGAACTGATTCATTTTTAGGATCGCGATGTGAATGCTTGTTACGATTGCTAAAGTCAAGCAACTTTTGCTGTGGTCAGGAGCCTGATGGGTGGCCAAAATAGGTATATCTTGAGCTCCTTCGTGAACTTCAATTCAAACTTCAGCCAAATTTAGTTGATTTGTCACTGGCCTGTCTCATTTTGGACTGGCGTATGGTAGCTACATAAATAAAAACATAAATAAAGACTCCAAAAACATCAAAATGAGAAAATTAATATAAGAATACACACAAAATAACATTTTTATGTGGAAGTCGGTGTCAAATGCTGATCTAGAAAGTCTTAAAAATGTAAGAACAAAATTAGTTGAAATTTGCCACCGACTTTATAATAAAAAAAAAAAGATATGTTGTATGTATTCTTGTATTGTTTTACACTTATTAGTGTCTTTGTAGTTAGTTTATATTAAATAACTAGTGGGCCCGGCGGACGTTGTCTCGCCCGATTACAGCGCCACCTACCGGATCCAACTGTACGTTTAAACCTTCCTTGGATCTATTCAAATACACACCGAAAATTTCGTAACAATCTGTCGAGCCGTTTCAGAGTTTTTGCGAGACAAACACACAGCGTTTCATTTTTATATATAAGAAGACTAGTGGGCCCGGCAGACATTGTCCTGCCCGATTACAGCGCCACCTATCGAGTCCAACTGTACGTTTAAACCTTCCCTGGACCTATTCAAATACACGCAGAAAATTTCGTAAGAATCTGTCGACCCGTTTCAGAGTTTTTGCGAGACTAACACACAGCGTTTCATTTTTATATATAAGAAAGATAATACATTTTTATTTTCATCTTTTTAGTGAATTTAATACCAGTTCACCGAAGCAAATTGAAAAAAAAACCGATTTGAATTTAAAAACTAAGTTCTAATTCCTAAACGTTACGGATTCTTCCATCATGAGCTCGGCATGGTGGAAGAATTCTTGAGATGATGATTATCAGATGAAAATACCTGAATAGATTGCGAGTAAACAAGAAATACATTGGACTTGCTTATGAAAATAAGGTTTTCCCAATTCTTCTAAGATCCCACCAGATCCTGACTCGGTGATAATGGGATTACGTGAGGAGTATACTTTTTCGAATTCGAGAAGAATGTAAAAATCGGTTTATTATTGGTGGAGTGATCAAGTAATGTTAAGTTTTCAGATTTTCCTTTACACGTACTGTAAGACATTGTTTCATGCTAAATTTCATGATTCTAGGTCAAACTGAAATACCTATTGGTTTTGATTCCCCTGTGATATCGCCAAAATTCGAAAATTATCGACATAAACGGTCATATTTTTTGATTATACATATCTAAATTAATTAGGAATAAAGTTATAATAGTTAATTTGGTAAGATTTCATAATTAAATGCATAATGGCAAAATGGCGCTAGGACGCCAGAATTTCAACTCCGCATATACGAAAGGATGACATACGAGTATTAAAGAGCTTAAGTCGTAAACACGGCCTTTGATCTGTCTCCGCTGCTTATATTTATTGCTATAAGAGTGGTTTACGTTTCTAAGTGGATACTGGAAGCTGCACTCGAGATTCCGCAAAGGTATGGCCTTTTGTTCGCGGATAACTTGAGAGCTTTTAAAGCGCGACTTACACAAATAACATTATAAGGTTCAGATTTTGAATGTAACTTTCGTTGGAAACGACGGGCAATGTTTGAGTGAGTGGATCTTAATGTGTTGTGAAGTGCTCTGCGTGGAAGACTTATTGTTTTTCTGGTTTATGTAATTTAGGTACGTAAGACTGAATGTTTAATAATGCCTCTATGAAACGATATTAAAATGAATACCTGGAAACTGATACGACTTTATTTACAGGATTAGAAAGAGAAGAATGTCTTCTTTTTTTCAAACAATCACCAATTTTATACCTCAGCTCAAAATGTTTTAGTTAAATAAGTTAAAATTAGAATTTTTGCATAAAAATTACCTTAGGTCATTGCAGTGATGATCGTCTACTTTATTAGTAGACTTTATACCATATACTTATACAGGGTGTAACTGAACACCCCAATAACATTTAAGGGTATGTATCCATGAGAAGTAGAGATTCTGTAGGAAAAATATTAGGGCTAACAAACCTACTTTTTCTCCCATACAAACTAAATAAATGATTTTTTTTGTATTAAGTGCCGACAGCCCTACGTAAGCGTAGGAGGAATACTACGCTCACGTCTGTCACGTGTCATTTTGTGTTTAAATTTCTTTTGTGTTAAGAGCTGATTATGGTTGTCACTTGAAAGTTTTTGCTTTTAGTTTAAAATCAAATAACTCTGAAATTATTGGGGTTCTAGGTCTCAGACAAGCACCGAAGGTCCATTTAGTGTCTAACTTATATGCCCCTTAAATGTTATTGGAGTGTTCAGTTACACCCGGTATATGTAACAAGCTAAAAGCTGCATACATACCTCTATCGCTCTCCACATTCGTCTCAACCACAGACACTCACCCGTGCACGCTTTCGCGCCAACCGATTTACGACACGAATTTGTTATCTATTTTTGAACCTACTAAATTATTGTTAACTGGTTTTAAAAGTATTGTTTCTACACCAAGAAGTCTTTAATTCAGTTAAAATATGGCGCCCCTCGTTGGGCGCCAAATTTATGCGTGCACACACGAGTGTCTGTGGTCGAGACGAATGTGGAGAGCGATAGAGGTGGCCGCGTTTCGTATGCAGCTTTTAGCTTTTTACATATTTTTACACATTTCTAAACTATTTTCTTGTCTAAATAAGTATATTTCCAATAAAATTGTGTGTCCTCTGTTGGTTAACATCTGTTCATTTGTGTTGTCATGGTGACTGGTAGAAAATGACTAAGGGTAGGTTTTTCGATCTTAGAAATAGCAAAGTATTAGTAGGTACACCTCATAAAGGACCTGTATGGCTCATAGACTACGGTCGGTTTACTTTCCTCTTACTAATACTTTACTAACGATCGAAAAACGTACCCTAAGGGCATTAGGTTGAAACTATTATTGTGCACTAAAGTTTTAAAATAATCAAATTGATGATGAAGAAAAAGCATGTGCTTATAAAATATGCCATAGCTAATTATAAGTAGCGCTTGCCTCAGCTTTGCCAAGTCACGATGCTATCTCTTCCAATTTTCCGGTGTCTGCTTCGAAAAATTTCAACATGACAACATCTTTTGAAAGAGCGCCGTGTATTTTATGGGAAACATTTTTAACGATTTGTTAATGCATGCCGTCCTCTGTTATGCAGACTGTGGTACATTCACAATTAACATTGCGAAGTTAAACGACTTAAGTTACGTAACATACGTACGAATTTTAAAGGCACAAAACGAAAATCTAGTTCCAAGCTGTAACTGTAGAAGTCACCTTCAAATCGTTTTGTCTCTGCTTGGAAACAAACAAGATTGACATTTTCCCTGTCTTTGTCTGATTGACATTTGTCTGCCCCTAAATTACAGTTGAGCGACCAATTGGAATTAGCTAAGTTATTTCATTTGTCTCCTCGTTATGCTCACGTTAAGTCCTGCCGGAGATAAAATTAAAATTAGAGGATTTAAGAAACTAATAGCCATTTTCACCAACCTCTTCTTAGCTTAGGGTACTCTTAGGTGGCATGCTGTCACATTCTTTTCATTAAAGACAAAAAGTGACAGCATACGTCTTAGGGGTTTCTTAAGCTAAGTAATGGTTGGTTAAATCGGCCATAAATATTATTAACACTTATAATTTTGAGGATATTACGGGGGAGGATAGTTTATTCATTGGTTCCTTTTTGTCCCCGAATTTAAGTTTAGGGACAGGTGTGATTGTTCTCTTGTGTTCGGTATCGTTGTAGCTGCAATGAATCATTTGCATATTGAGTACTTTAAACATACAATTTTTTTACATTTACAACATTATAGTAGAATTATTAACCAAGGGGATAAAGTTCTGTCTTATGTCACGGGAGTAGACTTGAATCGCGAGTGTGGCAAGGGATTTAAGCTCACCCGAGACTAAGATTGATTTATCCCCGACGAAAATACTTTACTTTTCGCACCACCCGCGAGAAAATAAAAACAAATACGTAAGAAATACAGCATTTATTCAAAATCATATAACATCAATATTAAATCATAAATAATTATGTAAGTTGAAAAGTCACGAAACATCTGCATTGAAAAAACTATACAGAAGAAATGGCTGTATGTTCTTAAATCCGTTTGCTTTTTAAACTTTGAAAACTAAAACCTACAAATGTAAGCAACATGGTGAAATAAAATTTCTCCCACAAAGTAACTTAAAAATATTTTTATGTGCTTTGTCCGTAGGTAGCCCAACCGAGTAACCGGCTTGAGTAAATAGTCAACTTCATTTTCCTACATTACGTGTCTTTTTCGAACTCGACATTGGCGGAATTGTCGCACACGTAGTGACAAAAGCCATTATCACAAAAAAAAAACAAAATGTCTTTGGTTAAAGTTTGATTTTATTATATTTTAGTTTTTTCACCAATTTAGAGACAATCCTTGTTATTAGGTACTTTGTGTTGGGCTTACATGATCAACCTAGACCATGACCTAGAATATGTAATTTTTGAGTAGGTGGTGCGAAAAATTAATTAAGTATAACATTTATAACGGATCAAATTTTTCCATATTTGTTAGTAAAACATTATTTTCTTGTTACTTAATTGTTTTGTCTCGCTTCGTTCCTATCCACATGAAGCAAAGAACTTTTATTTGATTACAACAAGCGCTTGTTCGTCTCCATTCCATTTCCAACAGATAAACTTGCACTTTAAAGCCAATAAATTCACAAGACAGTGAAAAAGTTACACATCTGTACTGGAGATATACGGCGTCTCCGCTTCGTGCACTCAATCTGTAGCTACAAGCGAACCGGACTATAGTCCATTTCAGACGTAAATGGGAAAACGTTAAACAATCTTATTAGTGCTGTTTAACTTTATTAACTCGTTCATTTATTTATTACGACAGGAAAGCTCTAGGCCTTCATATCACCTATTGGCAAGTGAGGATAAGATCAAAAATGGAAGAAAGTGTAACCCGGACTCCTCATCAACTCAGAAACTGGCTATCTTACCTCTAATTATCGGAGCACAGTAATGTTATTATTTACCATTGTTACCATTGATTTACTACCGTAACGTTTGGTAGTAAATCAATGATTGTTACCATCGAAAAAACGAAATTGTTACGAAAGGTAAGAAGGTGGTAGCTAGCTAGGCAGGCTTAAAAGCCTACCACCAACCTAACCAAGCAGAACTTTTCTACCCGTTCTGATATGGAGATCCGGGGTAAGCGAACCCCGGATCTCCATATCAGAACAAGGTCTCAACTACTTGACCACGGAGACATTAAAACTATTTTTCTTTAAGATGGCCTTATGGTAGTATGGGTCGTAAAAATTGACGACACACTGTCTGAGCCCTTCGGGTTTCTAAAAGGAGTAAGACAGGGCTGCGTACTGTCATCCATTTTGTTCAACATTTACGGTGAATACATTATGCGAAAGACTTGCGAGAATTGGAACGGAGGAGTGACGATTGGTGGCAAAAAGATCACTAACCTCCGATACGCTTATGACACTACGCTTTTCGCTACTAGCGAAACTGAGATGGTTACCTTGTTGGACACTATGGAGCGTATCAGTGGTGAGCTGGGGCTGTCGATAATTAGATCGAAGACCAAAGTTATGGTAATAGACCGAACCGGTAAATTAGAGCTCACAGGCGCGCTAAATCTCGATTATGTTAACGACTTCATCTACTTAGGCTCCACTATACCTAACAATGGTTCATGCGAAGCAGATGTGCGAAGGCGCATTGGAATGGCGAAAAGCGCCATGTCACAACTTGACCACATATGGACAAACAAGCACATATCTCGGCTTGTGACCAGCCTGGCGTTCTCCATTTTCATGTACGCCGCGGAAACTTGGACCCTAAAAAAGACTGACCGAGCCCGCATTGATGCTTTCGAGATGTGGTGCTGGTGAAAGCTGCTTCGTGTTCCATGGACGGCACACCGAGCAAACGCATCTATACTCAATCAGCTCAAGACCAGACTCTCCACTACCTGACTCCGCAGGATACTCGAGTACTTCGGACACGGTGCTAGGAAGCGCGGTGATAACCTGGAGAAGACGGAGGGGACTCCTCCTCGAGGACGGAGCCCTATGCGTTGGTCCGACCAGATTCGCTCAGCATTCGGCTCCAGTGTTAGCGACGCCATCCGGTCTGCTGAAAACCGAGCGAAATGGCGTAATATATCGCTAAAAAGTGCTACTACAATGAGATCACGACCCTCAGCATTGAGGATAACGAGGCAAGGAGGAGGATGTTAGTAATGTGTCAAGGGTTGTGAGGGGTTCTAAATAAAATCTGACGGGACACAGCCAGGCTAACTTGCTTGCGTTATTTGGAATGGCCGTGCGTGGTGGGGAGATCAACCGAATCTTCTGCTCTGAGGGCGAGGGGAGGGGAAGCCTTGCGATGACTGTATTAACGATGAGGTGATATGTTTAGACATGTTTCCTGGAATGCAATATGTTGTATTGACTAAAGCTGAACGCACATTTGTCCGCGCCCCACGTGCCGTACGCGCCGCATTTTGGAGTTCGTTGTATAAAATTATATGAGACCTCGCACATTAGCACGCGCCGAATTTCAAAAATGCGGTAGGTATCCGAGTATTGAAAGACGCATGCTGATGACATCATAATCATAATCGCTAATCTCCGGAACGGCTGTACCGATTTTGACGGGACTTTCACTAATAGATAGCTAATTATATAAGGCATATCTACTTTTTATCAAGATCTTAAAAAAAGAAAAATTGCCTACAAAAATCAAAATGCTGCCAAAAGTTACGCGGACGAAGTCGCGGGCACAGCTAGTAGATAATAGAGACGAAGGTGGCTCGCAAGAGCGCGCCGGCCACCGGTGAAAATTAAATAAAACCCATCAATTTATTACATGAAATAATTTTTTATGATAGTATATAAGCTAGTTACGAGATTTATACCTATTTTATATTTTTTCATAGAATGACTAATATTAAGATCAAGTTTATAGGTACCTATTGCATGTATTCTTGTTTATCTACACGGTACAATTCTCACGACTCTTACAAATCTAACGAAATTGATGGGTTTTATTTAATTTGAAGTTTATTTTCTTCTTTTTGGCATTGATATAAAAGAAAGCTTGTTTTTATAAATGTTTTCTTTTTCTATTAATTAATTTTATATTTTTAGTTACCACCGGAGCCGGACACGTTTCTAAGCCTGTTCATTTTATTTAATTTTTTATTTCTTTTATTTTTTTTATTTCACGAAAATATGTAGGTAATCCGCCATTTTGTGAAGGCGGCCATAAGATTTAAGCTTTTTGTCAGGGTGTTATGTCATCTTTTTTTGTCATACTGCATTTTACAAGCCAAGCCCTTTAATTTCATATTCATATGGGGGGTTGTACAAAAATATATAATCATTGTCATCAGAACTAAAGGTGTGTTTCATGATTTGCAAATTTTGAAGTGCACCACAAGTATGTACTGCAAGTAAATTAATAGCTTATAAGAAGGGCAAAATTTTAAGATAGCGGTTGCTCTCATAATACATGAATAGTTGCCGGAACAAATAAATAAAATGCAAATATTTGTTTAGATTTTTTATTAATATCACTGTATAACCTATTCACCAACGACCAGAGTACCTAGTGCAAGTGCAAGGCACTCCAATGAGTTTTAGCATAATATATTTATTTAAACACTAGCTGTGCCCGCGAACTACGTTTCGCCATCAAAATACTTAACACAGTGTTTAGTTCTTTCCTCCATTTTATTCCATAATGATTCAACTTTATTCTGCCTTTCTTGAGCATCGGCCATTTCGAAATTAGGACAATTTTCGTAGGTTCGTAATGTTTTTTTTCTAACAGTCCACAAAATTAAAACATTACATATTACTATAAGCACTAAGTATTATTATTGTTTAGATACATTGTTGATATTAATAAATTCTTCTTCAGTAGAAAGAACTACACAGTTGAAAGAATAATCTTTATCGTATTCATGTTTCGAATTAAAATAAACAATTGGTTAATAAATTAGAACTGTATACGAATAAAGTTTAGATTTTATAATGGGTGTTGGTAACACCAACAAAATATATTTGGATATGACAACTTGGCCAATTTTGATTGGTCGTACAGTAAGCTCCTTGTCAAGCTATACTGTTTGACCTTTGAACCGTTCTTAAGTCGCTCGTAATACTGGCGGTTTTTGTAGAGTTAATGTATAGCATGAATGGGGGGGTTACTGTACAAATATGTTTTCCGTATTCGATATCCGATCACGGAATACAGACACGGAGTTTCGTGAACGTAGCGCAGACGTTCGTTTCTTCTCATTCGGGATTTCTACCATTCTACCTAAACGTACGTACAGAACGTGTTTCGTTCGTAATAAAAACGAACGTGTGCGGCAGTCAATGAGTATTTTGTATAGATTTGATGCATTCGGATGCCCGCATTCAGAAAACGAATGCGAAAAAACGTATTTATGCGGTTAGCCTTAAAATGAATTGAGACTTCCGTTTTTGTAACATGTACTGTGCGATATAGTGTTGCTGGCATAGTTCGGTTAGCAAACTCGCCGTGATGACTAACATACAACACAAACTTGGAGTTATCGTTAGTTAGTTCACGATCGTTGCATTATCACGGTCTCGAAGGACACTAAACACAGGTAACATCTAACATCGAACATCCAATAGGCCCCGAAGCAGTTCTCAAACTTTTTTGGTGACGGAACCCTTTTGGAAAGCGAAATACTTGACGGAACCCTAAAATAAAACAATAGTTTTTAAAAGTGTATTCTTTATTAATAAGCATAATAAAAGTACGACCAGAGAGGGTGTTTTGATTTTTCTAAATTATTGCGGAGCCCTTATAGGGGTATTGTGGAGCCCTAGGGTTCCGCGGAACACACTTAGAGCATGGCTGCTCTAGGTACCCTTCAGGGCCTACTTTCATTTAATACCCTTTTATCCACCTTTTTTGAGTGGCGGCCATGTTGAATTTATGTAAATGTTGCTAGGTTCATAGTGCTCTACTTATCAAGGCCTTTCATTTGAGACCCATATTGCTGGGTTTGGAAACGAACTATTATCCATTTTTTGAGCGGCGGCCATGTTGAATTTATAGCAATTTTCCTAAGTTCATAATACTCTACTGTTTTAGGCTTTTCATTTGATACCCCTATTGCTGGGTTTGAAAAGCAACTGTTATCCGTCTTTTTTGAGCGGCGGCCATGTTGAATTTACGTCAATGTTGCTACGTTCATAGTGCTCTACTGATCAAGGTCTTTCATTTGAAACCCATATTGCTGGACTTAGAAACGAACTTTTATCAGTTTTTTTTTGAGCAGCGGCCATATTGAATGTTGTGCTATTTTCCTAGGTTCATAGTGCTCTACTCTTCAAGGCCTTTCATTTGATACCTATATTGCTAGGTTTGGAAACGAACTTTTATCCACCTTTTTTGAGCGGTGGCCATGTCGAATTTACGTCAATATTGCTAGGTCCATAGTGCTCTACTCTTGAAGACCTTTCATTTGATACCTATATTGCTAGATTAAAAAACGAACTTTTATCCACCTTTATTGAGCGGCGGCCATGTTGAATTTATTTATGTGTTGCTAGGTTCATAGTGCTCTACTCATCAAGGCCTTTCATATGGTATCCACATTGCTCGGTTGAGCGTCGGTGGCGCTGTGGACTCGGCACTTGCCTTCCAATCGGGAGGTCGGGGTTCGAGACCCGCCATGTACCAATGAGTTTTTCGTTTCGAATTTCATATGTACATTTGTCTGATGCTCCTACGGTGAAGGAAAATATCGTGAGGCAACCTGCATACATCTGCGAAGAAATTCAATGGTGTATGTGAAGTCGACCAATCCGCACTGGGCCAGCGTGGTTGACTAAGGCCTAATCACCCTAACATAGGGTAGGCTCGAAACGTATATGAGACGTTTGAAAACGAACATTTATCCTTTTTTTGAGCGGCGGCCATGTTGAATTTAGGTAGATTATCGTAGGTACTTAATGCTCTACTCTTCATGGCCTTTCATTTGATACCCATATTCCTAGGTTTGGAAACTAACTTTTATCCACCTTTTTTGAGTGGCGGCCATGTTGAATTTATGTAAATGTTGCTAGGTTCATAGTGCTCTACTTATCAAGGCCTTTCATTTGAGACCCATATTGCTGGGTTTGGAAACGAACTATTATCCATTTTTTGAGCGGCGGCCATGTTGAATTTATAGCAATTTTCCTAAGTTCATAATACTCTACTGTTTTAGGCTTTTCATTTGATACCCATATTGCTAGGTTTGGAAACGAACTTTTATCCTTTTTTTTTGAGCGGCGGCCATGTTGAATTTAGGTCGATTTTGCTAGGTTCCTAATGCTCTACTCTTCAAGGCCTTTCATTTGATACCCATATTGCTAGGTTTGGAAACGAACTTTTATCTATCTTTTTTGAGCGGCGGCCATGTTGAATTTATGTCAATGTTGCTAGGTTCATAGTGCTCTACTTATCAAAGCCTTTTATTTGATACCCATATTGCTGGGTTTGAAAACGAACTTTTATCCATTTTTTGAGCGGCGGCCATGTTTAATTTAGGGCAATTTTTCTTAGTTCATAATGTTCTACTCTATTAGGCCTTTCAGTTGATACCCATATTGCTAGGTTTGGAAACGAACTATTATTCTTCTTTTTAGAGCGGCGGCTATGTTGAATTTATGTCAATGTTGCTAGGTTCATAGTGCTCTACTCATCAGGACCTTTCATTTGATACCCATATTGCTGGGTTTGAAAACGAACTTTTATCCTTTTATTGCGGCGGCCATGTTGAATTTAGGTCGATTTTCCTAGGTACCTAATGCTCTACTCTTCAAGGCCTTTCATTTGATATCCATATTGCTAGGTTTGGAAACTAACTTTTATCCGCCTTTTTTGAGCGGCGGCCATGTTGAATTTATGTCAATGTTGCTAGGTTCATAGTGCTCTACTCATTAATGCCTTTCATTTGATACCCATATTGCTAGGTTTGGAAACTAACTTTTATCCACCTTTTTTGAGCGGCGGCCATGTTGAATTTATGTCAATGTTGCTAGGTTCATAGTGCTCTACTCATCAATGCCTTTCATTTGATACCCATATTGCTGGGTTTGGAAGCGAACTTTTATCCGTTTTATTTGAGCGGCGGCCATGTTGAATTTAGGGCGATTTTCCTATGTGCATAGTGCTCTACTCATCAAGGCTTTTCATTTGATATGCATATCGCTGGGTTTGGAAACGAACTTTATCGGCAGTCATGTCAAATTAATTCAACGTGGCTAGGTTCAATGTGTTCTACTCTTTAGGTTCTTCGTTCGATATCCATGTTCCTTGGGTGGATCCAAAAAAAGTGATCCGTCATTTTAGACATTAGGATCAAGAGTCCCGTCCCGTCCCTCTACGCGTAACCCAGAACATTGCAGTCAGATATTTTTTTTAATTATCAATATTAATCTATTACTTTTAATAGTTTTAAATGGATGAAAAAGTTTGATTCCTTAGTCCTAATGTAAAAACATATAACACCTTTCAAAATACCTTCAAAAGAGTATTTTCATTTTTCAATATTTTAAATATTTCAAAAATTGTACCGATTTTGTGAAAATTAGTCAAGAATTAAACCAATCTACAAATTTTATGGTCACTCGATAAGTATAATCATAAAAAATGCTTTATACATTGGTTGTATGGCTTGATCTTTTTGCCTTACCACCACGGTACGACATAAGAAAAAGACAATTTTGTTGGCGAAATCCAGTTGGGTACAGCCATTAACAAAAAAATATTAAATTTTATTTCTACTATGTGAAACACTTCAGTCCTGCCTTTTAATTTTCGAAACTTAAGATCAGGCTGTATGGCGTAGTTCCATTGCCTTTCCTCCGTGGAAGAAAATACCTTCTCTCTGTAATAAGCTTGTAATAAGTGACAGACTTGTCAAAATAATTTCACGTGCGCCATGTTGTTTTTCTACCTAAAGCCAATTCGAAAATTTTATATGGTATTTTTTCACTAAAAATAAAAAGTGAATTTAAACAAACGAAATTATGCCTAAATGTTCTTCCGGAAAATTCTAAGCATTGTGGTGTAAGCCATATCAAATTCTGTCCAGTAGTTTCGGAGATCTTTCCGGACAAACAGACAAACAAACAAACAAACAAACAAACCAACAAACAAAAAATTTTTTTAAAAACTATTCTATCGTGTTCTGCTAATGATTTTAAGGGGACCTGTGTATTTTTTTTCTTAATATTTCGCAATTACAGATTTTTGTACCCCTACGATTTTATTATATATAGAGATACACAATTCAAGCGTCATCAAGATTAAGTTTGAAGGCCCGTTGTTTCAACGCGGGAACAAAGGGCAAAATAAAATTAAAAACACGCACAAGAGAACAAAGTGAATCGCAGAATTCAAAAAGATAGAGTCAGGGTGAGACGGAGTCAAGTTTGACGAGGGTTTTTGTTATCGGCCATTCGTTCTGATGTTTCAGCGGCCATCGCGGGTAATGAATCGGCGCTGTTTAATTCACAGCGACGTCAAGAGAGGCAAAGAGGTAATGATTGCAAATTACGTTTAAAAGAGCAGAGATCGAGTCTTTTATGTGACAGGCGCGCTGGTGCTGACTGGAATGGGGGCCTGTGAACAAATTACGTATTTACGTTTTCATTGGTGCGAAATCGCAGTTGTTAAGGAGAAATATTCACCTTATTTTATGAAATGACTAGCTTCCCGCTTGATGCTTCGCCCGCGTAATTTTTAGTTTTTCCCGAGGGAATTCCATATTTTTACATAGCAAAAATAATTCTATAGCCAATGTGTGGTAGTGTAGAATTCTACTGAGTTTAAAGAAATCGGTTTAGTAATTTTTGAGTTAATTCATTATAAACAAACTTACAAAAATACTCGTACAAGTGTTTTCTCTTTATTGGCTGTGTGCACCACTTCAGCGCCACCTAGCGTCCGCCACTTTGTTAGCTCTGACGCTTTGATATTTAATCGCGACATTATGACAAAATATTAAAGTCAAAAACTACCTTTTTATCCCCCCATCTCGGAAACAGTATTTTTGCTATTCGATATCTGACCGCCAAAGCTGTTTTTATCCGCTTGAGGTTAAAGTAAATTTGAATTAAGAACATCGCGTGCAACTAGGTATGTGATTTCAAAACATCATTAAACCTATTTACTTCGATCTCCATGGTGCCGAATTTATCAAAGAACTTTTTTTAAATTTGTTAAAAACTCAGACTCTGAACCTCCTTGGTGTACTCGAATGTACTTTTGTTTTTATTTGCTTTGCGCGGGCCATTTTGTTTTGACGTCGTATTGTTATAAATAAGAAACTTGAAAACAAGTAAAAAAAACGTATTATTTGTTATACATAATATAAATATTTTTCTGTAATACTTACCTATCATAATGCTGTAGTAAATACGAGTATGTACCTAAACAGAAATAAAAGTATCTTGTGACTGTAAATGTTTATTTTGCATTTAGTCATTTCCTCGCTGCGGGGGGATGAAAAGTTACGTGTTGCACTCGAGTGCAAAGATTTTTCACCTTGTGCTCTTTTGATTTCCTCGCTAACGCTCAGGATTCTAATTAATCCTTCGCTTGCTCGGTTATCAAAGTTGAGCACGTGGTTAAAAAGCAACTTTGCACTCACGTATAATAAATAACTTGTTAAGTGTTATTCAACATTTGTATAGTTCGCCAGATCTAGTTTGTACTTAACTCAATAGATAGCGCTGTATGCAATTAAAACGCGGTGGCGTTGTGTGCATATTGCACTTATATTAGTTCATATTAGTTTTCATAGCTCTAAATAGATGGCGCTGATATCAATTAAAACGCGGTAACGTTTAGTGCAAATGCATTTTATATAAGGTGTTTTGCTTGTTAATAAATTCGAGAATTTCGAGTAAACAGTGACGTAGTTTTATTTACTTACACATCGGATATAGTGATCATTTGGTGCCGAAACCCGTGAGTGAAGTCAGTGTCAAAGTGGTAATCAATCAGTGCGTTGAACAAAGAGAGATAGAGACAGGAAATCGTGAGTACAGTGAACAAAACAAAAGTGAAGTGGCAAAATAAACTCAAAGTCAATAACGTAATAAACTTAGTGAAATTTAGAAGACGAGTTAAAACACTTAGAAAATTTATTGATTAGTGGACTTTGAAAAATTTATAGATAAGTGGACTTATAAATTTTACTGATTAATGAACTTAGAAATTTTACTGATTATTGAACTTAGAAATTTTACTGATTAGTGGACTTAGAATTTTTATACATGTGTGGACTTAGAAATTTGTATTGATCAGTGGACTTTGAAAATTTATTGGTAGCAGGACATAGGTGGCTACTTATATACCAGGTGGAATATAAATCAGTTGGATAGTGCTGACTTTAATTTTGATTAAACATGGAGAATTTTGTGGTTAAGCAAGAAGATATAATGAATAATGTAATAAAATCTAGAACAAATTATGGAAAATCTCCAAAAGAGCGAATAACAATATCGTACATTCAGTCAAGATTGGACAATTTAGAAAAAGTTTGGTCAAATTTTACTACCACACATGACAAAATTTTAGACTGTGTATCAAGAGATATCAAAAGGACTCATGAATATTTTACAGAAGATTACTACAACAAAGCTGAAGAAACATATTTAGAATATAAAACCAAACTTAACCAGGATCGAATAAGGTTGGCACCTCTAATCCAGTCTAGTGCATCAACAAATATCGAAAATGGCTCCACAAGTTGTGAAGTTAAATTGCCACAAATAAAATTACCTACATTTAGCGGTAAATATGAAGAGTGGGAATCTTATCATGATATGTTCCTCTCTTTGATTCATAATAATACTAGTTTGACGTCTGTGCAGAAATTACATTATCTAAAAAGTAGTTTGAATGGAGAGCCAGCAAGTCTCATAAAAGATTTGGCGACAACAGAGAGTAATTATTCAGAAGCATGGTCGCAACTTATAAGACGATATAAGAACAAAAGGTATAACACAAATGAGATACTGAAAAAATTATTTTCACAAAGAGTGTTAATGTCGGAGTCTGCACATGCAGTAAAAAATTTATTGGATACAACAACATCATGCCTAAATTCTCTAAAAAACATTGGAATTGACATTGAATCATGGGACATTATGGTGATTTATATAGTAAATTCTAAGCTGGATACTGAGTCCCGAAGGGCATGGGAGAATGAAATTAATAAAACTGCAGAAGACATACCTAAATGGAACCAAATGGTCTTATTTTTAGAACGCAGATTCAGAACAATCGAAATGATAGAAACGAATCCGACTCCAAGGACGATTCCACAACAAAAAAAGTATGTGCCTAACAAGGCTAAAAGTTTTCATGTTGGAGCGACTTTAGAGACAAAGACTCAAAAACTGGTCACTTGTTCGATGTGTTCAGAGCAACATCAACTCTATCACTGTCAAAAGTTTGTTACCCTATCACCCCAAGAGAGAACAAACTTCGTTCAAATGAGCAGATTATGTTTTAATTGTCTGAACCCTACACATTCTGTTAAATTCTGTAAACGAACAATGAACTGTCGTAAATGTGGGCGTAGACACCACACCTTACTACACTATGAGAATCAAGTCTCATCCATAAATGAGCCCACTGTTGAGTCTATCCAAACTGAAACACGAGAACCAGAGAAGAGTGCTGATTCAAGGGTAGTTGCACTTTTCGCATCTGGGAATCAAAGTAATTTTGAAGTGCTATTAGCGACAGCGGTTGTTAAAGCTAAATCGAAAAATGGGTGCAGTTATGAAATAAGAGCATTAATAGACCAAGGATCTGAAGCATCTTTTGTGACAGAAGCCACTGTTCAGTTGTTGGGTCTTAAAAAAGCATATGTGAACGGCGTCATATCAGGAGTTGGTAATGGTGAAATGAGAACGAAGAGTATGGTCACATTTACAATAGAGTCGATACAGAATCCAGAATATAAAATACAAGTTAATGCATATGTTTTGAGCACCCTCACCACATTACTACCGTCCAAAAATGTTACGGTTATAGACTGGCCAGAAATGAAGAGTTTAACGTTGGCCGATGATAACTATGGATTACCTAGAAAAATTGATATTTTGTTGGGAGTAGACATCTATAGTGATATCCTGTTACAGGGTATGATTAAACATCCAAGGTATAATAGCCCCATAGCGCAAAACACAAAATTTGGATGGGTTTTATCTGGAAGGGTGGCCGATGAGCAATATGGTGTTGAGGAAAGAATAATAAGTCTACATACATTAAACAAAACTGATCAACTATTAAAACAATTTTGGGACATGGAGACAGAGCCAAATTGCATTAAAAGAAAATTGAGTAGAGAAGAGAAAGCGTGTGAAGAATTCTTTGAGAAAGTTACTACGAGAGATGAGGAAGGTCGTTTTATAGTGTCTCTTCCATTCAAGACTGATGATCCCGAGTGTATTAATGGGCGGAGTAGAGAGATTGCTACAAAAAGATTCTTATTATTAGAGAAGAAATTTTTAAAAAATCCAATTTTAAAACAGCAGTACACTGAGGCAATTGATGACTACATTAAGCAAGGACATGCAAAACAAATATTGAGTCGAGAAGAGATTGAGAATCCAAGGGCAGTTTATCTTCCGCACCATGCGGTTGTGAGAGAAGACAAAGAAACGACAAAAACACGACCAGTATTTGATGCGTCATGTAAAGGTGTAAATAATGTTTCTCTTAATGACGAATTAATGACTGGTCCCAAGCTGCAACCGGATTTGCGTCATATATTGATGACGTGGCGAACTCATCCTATTTGCTTAGTGGCTGATCTTGTACAAATGTATAGGCAAATTCGTGTACACGAGAGATTTACAGATTTCCAGAGATTTTTATGGCGAACGAATTCTGAACAGCCATTAGAACATTACCAATTAGTGAGATTAGCCTTTGGGACTGCTTGTGCACCATACTTAGCAGTCAAAGTTCTGGAACAACTTGCTAAAGCAGGACAATCTCTTTATCCTGTTGCGTCTAAAATAATTTTAAAAAACTGTTACATGGACGATATTTTAACGGGCTGTGAGTCAGAGGCAGAAGCCGTTGAGATATATGAGCAACTTAACAAACTAATGGGTTCTGGTGGATTTCAAATTCAGAAGTGGTGTAGCAATAATGCCAAATTACTAGATCATATCAGAGAAGAAACCAAGACCGCAAACAATTCAATGATTTTCAAAATTAATGATATGGTTAAAGTGCTGGGTATTTCTTGGAATAAATGTACTGACAATTTTGAATATATAATACAAATACCAGAAGAGAGTGAGAAGAAAATAACAAAAAGAAGTGTTTTATCGAATATAGCCAGACTATACGATCCAATGGGATGGATTGCTCCCATCATTATTAGAGCAAAAATATTTATCCAAAAACTTTGGAAGTCTGGTTTAGATTGGGATGAGCCTCTTACCCCAAACTTACTGCAAGAATGGATCGAATTTAAAAAAGATTTGAAGAATGTTCAAACCATAGAAATACCGAGATGGTTAAATACACGAAAGACTAGTCAAATAGAACTGCATGCCTTTGCAGATGCGTCACAATCTGCTTATGCTGCAGCAGTATTTATGAAAGTCACAAATGAGCATAACCAAATTAGTGTATCTTTGATAACAGCTAAAACTAAAGTAGCGCCAATAGAAAAGGAAGTATCTGTCCCAAGATTAGAGCTCTGTGGTGCTTTGTTGGCGGCAAAATTATTATTTGAAGTATCGCAAATAATGTCAATACCTAAGACACAGTTGTACGCGTGGACAGATTCGACAGTGGTGTTGGCATGGTTACAAGGAGAACCAAGTCGGTGGACTACATTTGTAAGCAATCGAGTTTCAGAAATATTAACCATGCTGGACAGAGAACAATGGGGTCATGTACGATCCACAGATAATCCTGCTGATTGTGCTTCACGTGGCCTGCGATGCACAGAATTAAAAAATCATATCTTATGGTGGAGTGGCCCCTCATGGTTATCTACTAATGAAATATATACATTTGAAACAGATTTCAAAACAAATGTTGAAGAGAAACCGATTAAGATATTAAATGTCGCTGTAAAAATCGAAGAAAAATTTATTTGGACAAGATTCTCATCACTTTATAAATTACAAAATGTATTAGCTTATTGTCGAAAATTTCTTAATTTAAAATTACCCAAAGGTCAAAGAAAAACTCTAAATAAAATTATTACTAATGAGGAGAGAAAAGAGATTTTAGAAATTTGCATTAAGGAAACACAAAATTTTTATTTCCAAGGAGAGGTTAATCAGTTAATAAGTCAAAATTGTGTTCCTAAAAGGAGTTCAATTCATTCTCTTCATCCCTTTCTTGATGAGAAAGGGATTTTAAGAGTCGGTGGTCGAATTGATAACGCTTGTGTAGATAACAGCAGGAAACATCCAATTATTTTACCAAGTGAGAGTCATCTCAGTAAACTGATTGTGATGGACGCACACAGGAAAACTTTACACGGTGGTCCACAAATAATGCAAAATTTTGTGAGATCGAAGTATTGGATTTTAAATTGTAGAGTTATTTCAAAACGGATTTATAGAGATTGTACTGTTTGCAGGCGGTATTCCCGTCAAGTACATAATCCGTTGATGGGACAGTTACCTGAAGTGCGATTACGTCCCTCCAGAGCATTCAAGGCATCAGGGGTAGATTTTACTGGATTTATTAACATAAGATTCTCTCCAGGACGTGGATCCAAATCATACAAAGGATATGTGTGCTTATTTGTATGTATGGTAACTCGTGCAATACATTTAGAAGCCGTATCGAGCCTTACAGCACATGGATTTATAGCGGCATTCAGAAGATTTGTTTCGAGAAGAGGTTTATGTCAACATATTTATAGTGACAATGCTACTAATTTCACCGGCGCTGATAAAGAGTTACAAAAAATGTTTGCAAAGGCTTCATCACAGTTACCAAACGAAATAAAACGGTTGTTAGTAGGCGAAGGCACTACGTGGCATTATATTCCGCCACACGCACCTAATTTTGGAGGATTGTGGGAGTCTGGGATTCGATCTGTAAAAACACACATAAAACGAGTTATTGGAGAATCAACCTTAACATACGAGGAACTAACTACAGTGTTGACACAGATCGAAGCATGCTTAAATTCACGGCCATTGACACAATTAAGTGATAATCCTAAAGATCCATTACCACTTACCCCAGGACACTTTTTAATTGGGGAGCCTTTGGTTGTTATACCTGATGAAGATTCATCACAGGTAGATAACATTACTGGAATGTCAAGGTGGAGATTGTATCAAAAAATGGTAAATGATTTTTGGCGCAAGTGGTCTGAGGAATACTTATCAAATTTGCAACAAAGATTTAAGTGGTCGATCTCCAAACCAGAGCCGTCAGTAAATGATATTGTTATCATTAGAGAAGATAACATGCCTCCAGCGAAGTGGCTTTTAGGAAGAATTTTAGAGAAGCATCCTGGCAAGGATGGCGTCACCAGGGTGGTGACTATAAAAACAAAGAATGGTATTTTAAACGCCCATGTAATAAGTTGTGTTTTCTTCTTAAAAATTAGCATCGATTTTCTTGATTGTATTCTACCCATTACATGATGTTGCATGGTGGGCGGATTGTTTCTTTATAACTTCTTTGTTTGATACTTAAAGATAAAATATCTGACCTATTTGTAAATTTCCTTATTAAAAGACATAGTCTTTGGTGGGCGGAATGTTAAGTGTTATTCAACATTTGTATAGTTCGCCAGATCTAGTTTGTACTTAACTCAATAGATAGCGCTGTATGCAATTAAAACGCGGTGGCGTTGTGTGCATATTGCACTTATATTAGTTCATATTAGTTTTCATAGCTCTAAATAGATGGCGCTGATATCAATTAAAACGCGGTAACGTTTAGTGCAAATGCATTTTATATAAGGTGTTTTGCTTGTTAATAAATTCGAGAATTTCGAGTCAACAGTGACGTAGTTTTATTTACAAATTTATATCACAAAATTACTGTGATACCTTGATTTGGGTGAATATAGGCCTGTGAAATCATTTTGATCATTCAAATTAGGTGAGGTAAGTAAAATTTATTCAAAGTGTGTTTTATTTTGGTTATGTCAGGATTGCTTACTTTCCTTTTTTAGTTGTAATTTTACTGTAAAACAAGAAGATGAAGCTACTTTGGGTTTCATTAAATAATATACATATTTAATTGGTCATGTATCGCTTATTAATAAAATATCCGCTGTAGATCGAATTAAATATCGTATTATTAATTATTCTTTAGTATTATTACTCATTAAATACTAAATACCGGCAGGCCAATTATGGATGGCGCATGGCGCCTAGAGAGAGGGCCTCCGCCCTGGAGGAGGCCATAGTGGAGATGTTTCGCCTGTGGTTCGATGAGCTAACGGGTTCGGCCTCCGGATCGGACACTCTGTCCAGGACCGTCGAGGCCATGCACCCGTTCCTCTCGACATGGGCGAACAGGCACCACGGGTCGCTGTCGTACCATTTGGTGCAAATTCTCAGCGGCCATGGTTGCTTTGGCCGCTATTTGCACCATATTGGGCGCGAACCGACCCCTGGGTGCCACCACTGTGGCGCCCCCGAGGACACCGCGCGGTGTGCCCCGCCTTCTCCTCGGAGCGCCGGGCGATGGTCGCCATAATTGGCGAAGATCTCTCCCTCCAGAACGTGGTCTGTGCCATGCTGGAGGGGGAGACTACGTGGGATGCGGTGAACTCCTTCTGCGTGGACGTGATGACGCAGGAGACGGTGGAGAGGGGCAGGGAGGAAGATCCCTCTGCTGACCCGTGCCGCCGCAGAAGGCTGGGACGGAGGAGGCGGAATTACGCCCGCCTTCTTCCTCCTGACGGCAACCAGCGGGGTCCAGGCTTGGGAGGCCCGGGCCCTGCATTGCATCGGTTGCCGCCAGTCGCTGATCCCCTGGATGCCCCGGGGGATCACCGGCCCCCCCAACTTGGGGGGGTGAGAGGGACTCGCCTTGGGCGAGTGCGCGCCGACGAGGTTGTGGTAGTTTCCGAAAGGGTTCTCATGACCTCGTCCGGCAGCGAGACGACTCTCGTCGCCGGATCCTCTTCGTCTGATGACGGTGAGGATGTGGTGGCGGTTGTCGCGCTCGCGCCAAGGCACATGTGAGGGGCATAGTTGGGTTTTAGTCGGTAGGCCGCGGCATTGCACTCCCTGGTGGACATACCATCCCGTCTGCCAGGGGCCGTGGAGAGTCCGACATAACCTCGCGCCTCCCAAGCGCGAGGTATGCGTAACGCATTTCCCAACTATAAAAAAAAAAAAAAAAAAAAAGGCCAATTATGGATCTTTCATCGTATGACATGGTATACATTTGAGAAAAAGAAGTCATGAAATGCTGCATTTCGTATTACCGATCTCCAATGATATCATCACTATGGTATATTTTCAATGATGTCATCATTAAATAATGAACAAATGATCAAAAATCTGACCGGAAACCGTATATTTCGTTTTGCACTATGATATCATATGATATCATTTGCAAAACCATGCATCGGTAATAGGCCCTCTGGTTTGTGAGTATCACTCACAATATAAAATTTCAACCACAAACCTCTAACTAAAGGAAGGTTGTTGGTATCTGCTGGACATCCTTTAACCGCCTTTGTGGTGTAGTGGTTGATACCGCCGGGTTGATCAGGAGGTCCGGGGTTCGATTCCCCATGGGGTAAACAATTTTCTGCTCAGTTTAGATGGTGATAGGGCTTCTGTGCAGTGGCGTAGGTAGCATGGGTGCATGACACCCAGGGCAGAAATTGTGGTGTGGTGAAATTTTGTAATCTCTAGCCGATCAAATCATAAAAAGTAAAAAAGAATGCACTTTCGGCGTAGGTAAGGGCGGAATAAAGGAAAGGGGGGCTCCGATTGTAAATCAACTTACGCTACATAGTATTGATACCTACACTAGGTAAAGAAACTGGGAATCTAATAGTTACCGAGATATTTAAGTTTAAAGTGACAATCATTTTTCGGGGTTTTTATACCAAACTAATTTTTGTTCAAAGAAACAAATTTGTATTTATAAACGTATAAAATTTTTTCATTTACAACGCGTAATGTATTTACAACGGACGCTGTCTTTGTCGCTTCGAGCCGCTGGAGACGCATTTTTGAATCATTAGAAATGAATCTTGAATTCGAACACGAATACAAATCACGTGCGAAATTATTTTCTACTGTTTCCAATTTTTAAGATTTTTGAATCACTCGAATTTAGTATTGTCAATAAAAACAAATCCTATGTTAGAAAACGTTACACGCAGAAAAAATAAAATCCGGTACACAATAACATTTTAATAGCTCATTTATTTAAAAACCTGCGATGAATCGCATGTAAAACGGAACTTATATTACGTTGCGTATATTCTACTAGTAGAAATCAACAGCGAGTGGGTAGGACCACTCGTTGCAGAATTTACTGAATGAAACTTCAAAAATAGTGAATTTTGTAATTCGAATGCGAATCTTACGATTTCGAATGCGAATTTGAATTTCATTGTTTCAAAAATGCGTCCCCTGGTTCACTCGGAGACGCGTAGAACTTTTTGCAGTAAAAATAAATTTCGTTTCCCATTAATAATTTATTTATTTAAGTTCATTTTGATGGTTCGAAAGCGTAGACGCGCCCGCTTTATGGATCTTTTTATACCCTGTAGCAAAGACATTATAATGTCTTTGCCCTGTAGAGTCACGCAAAAGATTCAGGTACAGACTGTACAGAGAGAGAAAGACGTACTAATAAAGCTACTTGTACTAATAAAAGGCGGTCTTGTTATCTCAGGTACGCTTAAAATCTATGTCCACTCCAGGCAAAGCCGAAGGAACGACCCATTTAAAATGCAAAACGACAAGAGATTTACGGGAAGTCAATAGCGCAGCGGCAGTTTCCCGCTAAATGGAAATCTGACTGTGCATTTTTATAATTAATGCACCAATCGCTGAGTTTGAATGGAAAGTTGGAGATTCTTAAGGTTCGTGCACACTGTATCGGGGCGCAGCGGATTGGCTGCCTTGCTATCGCAACTCGAAATCTTCTACGAGCGTGTTCGATGGTCGGTCAATGTAAATCACGACTGCTTTTAACATTGACAGTTACATAAGAGAATTTTTTTTTACAAAAAATAAAAACCGACTTCAAAAACACTGAACACTTAAAAATAATATAAGAATCGGAACAGACAACATCACACTTCTATATTGAAGTCGGCGCCAAACGATGATCTCCTAGAAAGTGTTAAAATTTGTCACCGACTTCAATATAGAAGTGTGATGTTGTCTGTACCTATTCTTATATTATTTTTAAGTTTTCAGTGTTTTGGAAGTTGGTTTTTATTTTTTGTAAAAAAAAAAATATTTTTAATTTTTTAGTGAATGATATCTTTTTAGTGAAAGAAACCCTTAGAAATTAGTGTTTTCCTCGATTTTCTATGGGATCCCATCATCAGATCCTGACTTTGGTGACCATGGGACCACCCTTGCAGTATAATTTATCAAATACAAAAAGAATTTTGGAAATCGGTTTAAAATGACGGAGATATGAGGTAACAAACATACAAAATACAACCGAATTGATAACCTCCTCCTTTTTTGAAGTTGGTTAAAAAATGAAGGAAGCGACGATAATATTACTATGGGGTTCGCAGTTGCCGAGTCCTCATATACCAAATTGTGTTGCCAAGTGCCAGTTGGACACACACACCGAGAGTTTCGCACAAACTTATCTAGACTTATCAAGCTGAAGAGTTTGTTCGTTTGTTTGTTTGGTTAAACGCACTAATCTCAGGAACTACTGATTCAAATTGAATTTTTTTTTCTGTGTTGGATAGTCCATTTTTCGAGGAAGGCTATAGCTGAACGAAGTCGCGGACACGGTCTTAGTATATAGTCAAACTAAAACTCAAAAATCTTTATTCAAAAAGACTTTTACAGGCACTTATTGACGTCAAACAAAAAACCAAAAATCTATTTAAACAAGAATTCAATTAAAAATCTATTTAACTAAGATAATTAACATACAAGGTTTAAATATATTATTTAAACCTTGTATGTACATACATCCCAACCATATTTAAGTTGCAAATACAAGTCAAATGAAAAAAAATCGAATCTAGTTTGAAAACTAGAAGAACAGGCAAGAAACTCGAAAAGTCTAGTACTTTTTGTCTTCTTTTTTTAAATTATAAATATTACAATGATTAATATGTAAAGTATTTCACAAACATGATTTTGAATTTATAAAAATAATATAGAAATGCCTGTCAGAGTGATTGGAACATTAATTCATTTTTTTTTTTATAGAAGGCCAAGCAAATGACCCGATTCCACCTGGTGGTAAGTGGAAGTAGAGTCCAAATGCGAAGATAGCTAGTGCGGGAGAGAGGTTAAACGCCGCACTAGCCACCCTCACAGTCAATTGAAAATTATAGTGCACTTTGAACTTCAGTTATTATACCGGGTGTAACGGAATACCGCAATAATATTTAAGGTTGTTGATTAACAAAAAAAATGTTTTATGACTATTCTTTCTATTTTTATTATATGCCTACTTTCGGTTTAATACGCTGAACTGTTAAGCGTATTAAATCGAAAGTAGGCATGTAATAAAAATACAAAGAGTAGTCATAAACAAATTTTTTTGTGAATCAACAACCTTAAATATTATTGCGGTATTCTGTTACACCCGGTATAGTTATTAGACACCTTATTATATACTTTATTTATAAGAAAATTATATGTTCTGAACTACTTACATATTTACAGTTTCTAGATTTTTCCTTAATATGAGTTGCACAACATTGCTATTTGCCAAATTTCATGATTCTAGGACAAGGGTAGTATCCTAACCCTAAGAGCGTCGGTGGTGTTTTGGACTCAGCACTGGCCTTCCAATCGGGAGGTCTGGGGTTCGATTCTGCCATGAACCAATGTGTTTTTCGTTTTTCGAATTTCATAAATGTACATTAGTCCGACGCTCCTGCGGCGAAGGAACATCGTAAGGCAACCTGCATACATCTGTGAAGAAATTCAAAGGTGTATGTGAAGTCGACTAATCTGCATTGGTCCAGCGTGGTTGACTAAGGCCTAAACACCCTAACTCAGGGTAGGCTCGAGCCCCTCGGTGGGGAAGTATATGAGCTGTGGTGATGTGCTGTAAGACTGCTTTTTGCCAAACTTACGTTTCTAGGTCAACATATAGTCTTTGATTCCTTTGCGAAATCGCAAAATATGCGCCATAAACGGTCATATCATTTCATCGTGTCGACTTGCAAGTTTGAAATTTTCACAGCTGAAAAAGACCGTAGACCTGAATCTTCTTCTTCTTCTCTTATATATAATCTCTCTCTTTATTATAAGAATGGCCGTTCGTTAGTCTCGTTAAACTAAAAAACTACCAAAGCGATTTGATCATTTATTTTTATCTTGTATTCGCCTAAATGCAGGGGTGGTTTAAAAGAAAAATAAATAATCAATTCTTTATCGAAAACTCTTTATCGAAATGTATTTACAAGTAATATCATTTAACCCAAAATTTTCATGTAAATCATAGTATCATCATCATTTCTATAATAGAATGTAATATAATTTAAATACAATATTATAATCATTATAATTACATAACTAAAATAAATTTTATAAAAAAATAAAAACATTTTAGCACTCCTCCAAACGTGGTAGCCGCGGAAGAGTTCCAAGAATGCTGGCAGCGTTCCCTCTTTGTATTGCGATGCTTAGCCTTTGCGCGAGAAAGCTGCCAGCTCTTAGGTTCCCAGTCACCTCGAGTAGGCGCTTCCTAATTTCAATGATTTACATGAAAATTTTGGCGAAAATTACTGGGTACTGTGACTTTTCATCTTATGTTACCACTTACCATCATGGTAAGTATGCTTATTTGCCAACTTTGTGGTATAAAAAAACCCACTAGATTATTAGAGCGTTTAACATTTGGGGAGAGAATAACAGAGTAATAAAAAATCGGCATTAGGTAAATGTTGGTGTTCAAAAAAGATCATCAAAATATTTACAACTCAATGTTTTTGTCACGTTTTGTATAGAGCTTGGTGAACAACAACAGAGCGGAGGATGGAGCGTGAAGCAATTAATGACGTAAAGAGGTTTACCGAGATGACTAATTGGTTTCATCCACCCGTATCGACCCCCGATGAGACATAAATCTGGGGGGATACTTTCTGACACCGGAATCGGTTCGTATGCGTATTTCGCTTTACAATGCCGCGAAGATCTCATTATGTTTTCTATATTCAAAACAACCCGTACAAGCACTCGTGGAAATCGTACAAGCGGTTTTTCCATACAAACAAAGTCCCCTGTTTCCTTTCTGGACAATGGTAATAGTTGCTCTATTTTTCCCAATAAAATCAATGGCTGTTTTTATTAAGTTAATTATTAAAAGAGATTTTAAACATTTAAAAATCTGAAAAATTGACATAATTTTTCTGCTGTATTCAAACGTCCAGCAAACATATTGAACAAGATTATATGAAAGAGCAAAATATAGAAACACAGATAAAGTCTTGCTTTAATGTTTAACGCAAAAAGTAATTAAATCGGTCAATTTTTCGAGGAGAAAACACGGGACTACGGAACGTATATTTTGTGTACTTTTCATAGGTATTTTTGGTCCCAGCTGTAGCTGTCCCTATCGAGCTCAGTTCAATTGTTCGGACACACAGCGCGACAGCAATACATTTTACAAATACCTATTTTTGAATTCTCTCGACCTTGGTGTTTCCTCTTAAATACAAATTGTGCTTTATAATTAAGCGAATACAATTTCTTAATTTTTCACAATTAATGTTTAGAAAAAGCGCGAAAGAAAGAAAGAAAGAAAACATTTATTCACTGCTTTACACATCAGTGTTCTTCATTAATTAATTAAAACTAGCATAAAACAAACTTAAGATAGCTTAAATAAACTTAAGATAGTGGTGTTTCGGCAGTGAAAAGGCTACGACTCAGCCAAGATGCTGCATCGTAACGATGCAGCGCTGATTTTCAGTCGTACCCGTTCAGGATATTACACCTTGGTTCCGGTCAAGATACATGCATTACTATCACATGATTATCAACGCTATCATCTATTTTACACATGATTATTAGCTAACACAGCCACGCGATGCCGTGGCTCAGTACTTGCAGTTCATAGTACACAACGCCATCCACAGGATGGATTCCCAACATAGATTTAACCATACGTTGTGGCAATAAATCGTACTGTTATCTATCAGAATTAATTAAACTTACAAATAATTACAAAATACTTAATTCTACAAATAATAAAATATTGAGGTCAATTAATTTAAAGGAAGACATAACAATACAACCCGAGGAAATACCGTGAAGAGAAAACCATTATTCCACATCAAGTTTGCATTTGCTTTGCTATCAGCCACTTCTTGTAATGTTTTTTAAACGTAGTTTTTGTAGCAAGCTTTTTAAGCGGAGGTGAAATATTGTTCCAACAAAAAGTGGCTTGATAGCGAAAACTACCTTCAAAGGCTCTAGTAGAATGGAAAGGCGTCTTCAGCGTCTTCAAGTCTGTAAGCCTGGAGCTGTGGTAATGATGCCATTCAAGTTTTTCATATAGATATGTGGGGTTCCGTTTACTTATGATGTCAAATACAAGACCAGCCAAATAATGGTTTCTTCTGAACTCCATATTTAGAAGACCAGCACGATTCAAATACGGTGTAACATGACATCGAGGTGGTACCTTGTAACAAAACCTAACACATGCATTTTGTACTCTCTGGATGAGACGTTTACTTCGAGAAAGAATACATGAACCAATAACGGTATCCGCATAATTTAATCTGGATAATATAATAGCTTCACATAACTTCAACCTAACAGATTCGTCTAAAAGATGTCTTATTTTATATAAAATTTTTAAACGAAATAAACAGTTTTTTACAACATCTATTACATGATTTTCGAAGCGTAATCTATTGTCCATGAGGACGCCAAGGTTTCTTGCTTCAGTAACATACTCAATAGGATAACCGTTTATGGATATTGTTATAGCACATGATGCAATAGTTTCGATCTGCTTTTTAGAGCCTATATTCATAAATTTTGACTTCTGGGGGTTTAAAGATAGTGCATTATGTTCAGACCAAATTGCTATTCTTGCTAGGTCAGAATTGATTCCACTGATAGCGGACGTAATGTCTTCATTAGGTTTCATATGTATATATATTTGTACATCATCGGCATAAAAATGATATTTAGAAAAACGAATTTGTTCTGTAATATCAGACATATATAATATAAACAACAACGGACCCAAAATGGAACCCTGAGGGACACCTCTAATAACATCTTTGGCTGCGGAATAGACATACGTTCCATCATTTTTCTGTATCTTTACTATCTGCTTTCTATCACTCAAATAACTGCTAAACCACAGAATAGCACTGTGATCAAATCCATAGTAGTTCATTTTTGAAAGAAGCAGTAGAATGGATATACAATCAAACGCCCGCGAGAAATCCAACAAAGAAAGAACTGTGCATGAACCAGAGTCTTGTGCTGCAAGTATGTTATCAATAACATCTAACAAGGCCGTTGCAGTACCCATATTTTTCCGGAAACCTGACTGCATAGCTGGTAATAAGTTATTAGATTCCAAGTAATCATATAGTTGTAAGTAGACAATTCGTTCAAGGATTTTAGATAAATATGGTAGGATACTGATCGGTCGCAGTTCTTTGAATTGTGTTGCGTTTGTTACTTTAGGCACGGGAGTAACTAGGGCTGTTTTCCAGAGCAAAGGAAAGGTTGACGTGGCAATAGATTTGTTAATAATCGCAGTGATAATAGGCAGCGTTTCGGGTAGCGTCAGTAATATCATATCAATATTTAAATCATCGATTCCTCGGGAGTTTGATTTAATGGATAGGATAGCCTTCGACACATCTACCTCATCAACTAATTTAAGTTTAAAAGATGATTTTGATATTTTATAGTTAAATTCGTAATAGGTAAGAGTGCTAATTGTTACATTATCCCGACATGGAAGATTAAGGAAATGTTTATTTACCTCGTCAGGATCAGAAAAAGTATCTGAAAGGCTCTCAATTTTCGTGTTAGGCAGAACTGTTGTTTTTAAATTTTTCCACAAATTTTTAGCATCTCTCATTTGGCTTTTTATGATTTTGTTGAAATATACTTGTTGCTCAGAATAAATTGCTTTTGTGACTAATTTTTTAAGTGATTTGTAGTATACTTTATGAGAATCAAGCTTAATGGATCGATAGCGCTTGAGGGCTTTATCGCGTAGGTCTATCATTAATTTAACATTGGTAGTAATCCAAGGCGTCGGCTTCTCTTTTAAGTATACATGCTTTAAAGGTGCGAAATTGTCGAATTAGTAATAAAAAGGAATTAAACTTACTGACCATACTATCTACAGAATCGCCCATTACAAACAGACGATCAATGAACTTCAGGTGTCTATTAAATTCTTGCATATTAATATCTTTCAAGGGCCGAAAAGATATATGTCATGGGACTGGCTTTTCTTTTTTAATTTTAAAGCTAACATGCACCATGGCATGTCCATTTAAGCCTGTAACGTTGCTAACAATAACATTACTAACGAGAACATCGGTACATACAACATCTATTAGGGTCGCACTATTTTTAGTAAAATGAGTATACTCAGTAACTACTTGATTCAAACCTGAGCACTGGAGGAAATCGGAGAACTGCACATATTTTGAATTATTGGTTTCAAACTGATCAATGTTAAAATCTCCTAAAAGCACTATTTTATCTACATCTGAAAATGTGGACATAGTGTCTGCAATGCAGTCAAAAAACATTGAGACAGACTGCCAGGGCAGCCGATAAGCCGTTCCTACGGCAAGTTTCACGCCATTAACTAGAACCTTCAACCACAGTTGTTCTGTCAAATTTTGGGGATGAGATATAGTAATCGCTCTAAGACCACGGCGGATATAAAAACCTACCCCTCCACCTCTACCGCCACGTATTTCAACAACCGCATTCGGAACCGGTACCCGGCAACCCTCGGCGCTAAATTCTCACATCCCTCCTTGAGCCAGGTCTCATTAATTGCTAATAAATCGGGCTTGTGTCGCTCCATACTCATAACGAATTCATTACCACAAGTATTAAGAGACTCCGCATTATAAAGTCCAATTGTAAAATTCTTATTGCTTAAAGCCATTTATGTCGCGAACAAATAAAACCAGATAAAACAAGATAATGAACATGGACAAATAAGTAGGTATACAAATCGCGTGAATTTCAACATAAAAAACAAATTGACATTTTTGTAAGAGTTAAGTACTACAATCAAACCGAAAAAGTCTCTGAACCAAGTTACTGTAGTTGACATGAATACATAACAAATAAATGTAATAAGCAAAGCATCGACAGCGAAGCGGAGAAGGGGAGAATTTGTACAAGCTGGCAATAACAGTGATTTTGGTTGTATAAAATAATTTACAAAGCCAATAAGCAAAAGCAAAAATGTACATAATCCATTTGTTAGCAACATAAAAAGTATACGAAATGGTACCATTTTAAAACTAAAAAAATGTTCACTGATTTGTTCTTTATAAGGCCGAAGTGATTGCAGGCGAGCCAACGTCACTCGGCCCAAAAACTCGATCCAAGTCGGCTTGCGTCCGCAGACGATGTCGCGGAGCGTCTTGCCCAGGGTGCTGTCGCGCGAAGATCCTGCCGTCCCTGGTCCAGACGAAGCGCCAGCCTAGCCGCTTGCATGACTCGCGCGCCTGCCGAAAAAGTGCGCGATTGGCGCGTGTCAGCCGCTCGTTCACATAAAAACGGCGAGGCGGCCCGGGCACGTCTACGCCATCGGTGGTGACGGTGCGACGCACGCGGGCGGCCTGCAGCAGGTCGTCGCGCACCGCGCGCCGCACCAACCGCACTACTATAGGGCGCGGCCTCGCCTCCGCGCCTCCCGCGCCCGCCTCCGGGGGGCGGCCCACGCGCGCAGCACACACCACGTCCTCCGGCCCCAGCTTCACCCCGATCTTGGTCGCCAGGGTCATGACGATGTGCTGCAGACTCTCCCCTTTCTGCTCCGGGATGCAGGTGAACTCCACGTCATTCAGGAGAAGCTCCTGGTCGCGCTCGTTGAGCTCGGCTTTGAGGGATTCGATTGTGTCCCCCGGGGTAATGCGAGTGCCGTCGGCCTGAGCGGTCGCTGCCGCATGACTCTCCAACTTCTCAACCCGTGATCTGAGCTCAAAGACAGAGTTACTCTACATCTTGTTCGAAAATTGGCGGAATACTCTAGAAGTGTATATTATTTTTCCAGTGATGTCTGCTAAAAGAACAAATGAGTACTTTAAACTCCGAAAACTTACCTTTATTAGCAAACCCAAAAAATATTAGTTGTTACTTGAGCGGCATTTGGTTTGTCACTATCCACAGTTCTTGTATGAATGCCATACAGTACCTTGCATCGCTCCATTTCTTCGTTAGGGCAGCTGTTGCCGCCTTCGAGTGGTGCAGGTTTATTTGTATAGCTTTCTGCATTTTAGGATGGGATGGGATGGAAGTTGGAAGGGATGTGGGAGCGAGGGTTATACAAAATTAAATGGGGAAAAGCGGTTGTGCAGGAAAAACTAGGTTTGTTAGGAACTTACTTGGGTGGGAGTAGTGGGAAGGAATTGAGGGGATTTGCGGCGGCCTTTCTGGAGGAGTGTTCGTGGGCTAAGGATGGCAGTTGGACTGGCCGTACCCGACAATGCGCTCCCCCTCTGTGACCCCCTTTCCCTCTCTGGCTATTGGACCTAGGGGCACCACCATGTCCGCCCCTTGGTCGCCCATTGGGTGGCCCTCCGCGTCCTGGTAGGCCGCTGTGGGCTACTTGTGCCCATTGACCCTTGCCGTTGGACGTGGAGTGTTGCGGGCCAGCCGTCCCGCTGGGAGTGGGAGGAACAGTGGAAGGAAGGTTCCGAAACCCTGCATTAGACGAGGGTTGAGGGTTGGTGTCGGTTCTGGGCTTGGTCGACGGCCTCGCAGCCGATGGGCTCGTAAGAGCGCTCCCCTCGGCTACTTGACCAGCGTCCCCACCCTGATCCTCGCTCCCTCTTCCCTCCGGTTTGTCCCCCTTAACTCTGATCTGGATGTAATCAAAATCCAGGAACAGTATGCGGTTGACCTTGCGCAGGGCGACCAATGATTCCGCATCCAAGGCGAAGCAGATAGTCTGCCCCTCCTTTTCTGCTTTGGAACCGATCACCCGCCAGGAACCGCAGCCTATGCCTGGATTTTGCTTGTCAAGCCTTACTAGTAGGGACTTCATGCTGCCAGCCGTGTCCCTTATGTAGGCCGTTGCTATGATGGGCTTAGGGAGGTCCTTTTCTTCTACTACCTTCAAGCAGGCCCCTTCCCATGGTCTAAAAGCCCTCATACTCGTCTCGAGCCATTTGGCAGTTGCGTCACCCAGGCAGGTGAACACGAGGGCACCAACCCGAAGGACGCAACCCCCAAATCTCGGACCCTCTTCGAGCGTGGTCTCGATGCAACGGCGGAGGTAAGACTTCACCCGCTCCGCATCCGCAGCGGTGAGTGGTCGATGCTCGTCGACGATGCCTACTTTGCGCGAGCGCGCTGTATCCGCAAAAGAAGGCCCCGGCTGTGGTACCATAGGGTCCATTGCGACCTTCTTCTTCCGCGGTTGCTCCTGTGGAGAGGTCAAGTCAGATCTGCGCCGCTTGCCTGTCCCCTGATCCCGTCGTCGGCTACCTTTTTTTCCACTGGATCGAAAGGCACTTCCGACAATGGGCGCCGGCACAGTTCTGTGGTCTCCTCCCTGGAGAAGCCTCGCTTCATCCACACGATGAGGCGTCTACGGGCTGCGCCATTTAGGTTTGGCCTGATCCACCTACCCTTGCGGCCCTTGCCCGTTTTTTCTGCGGTGGTGTTGGGTTTCCCCACATCATCCGCTTGAGCAGGTCCTGGAGGCGTTGAACGACCTCCTGTTCCTGCTTGCGAGGGGGTAGCCTCCGCTACCTCCATAGGAGTACTAGAGGGCGCTGAGTCCCTGCTAGCATCCGCCTCGACGATAGGCGTCTCGGCCAAGAGTTGAGACAACTCGGACAATTCTTGTTGGTAATCCATACAGATCCCACGAGCAGCTAGGGAACTAAGATGTCCATCCCCGCAGAGCCCCGCGTGCGGGGATAAGGCTAATTAGTCCTTGAGGTCGCCTGGTATCAAGGACCCTCCATTTGGGCTGGGCACCCCCCAGCCAAAGTATCCGGGGCACGGGTCGGATAACACCCCGGATTTGGGACGTTTTTGGGGTCGAGGTGTCGTCTCCTCCAGGACATAAGGAAGGATGTGGGAGAGTGGGGTTAGGGATGGGGTAGTTTAAGGGTGAGAGTAGGAAGGGAATAAGGGTGATGGAAGCGGCCTTTAGCTAACTGTCAGGGAGGGTAAGATGGTAATCCCTCCGTAACAGCCATTGCCCAGGGTGCACCGGCGCTGATCCAAACCCGCGCACACGTGGAGGTAGCCGTGGAAACAGCACCCCTGAATTTATCATACAACTTTTTTAAATTTGTTAAAAACTCAGACTCTGAACCTCCTTGGTGTACTTTAGTTTTTAATTTGCTTTGTTTCATTTCCTCGCTGAGGGGGGATAAAAAATTACGTGTTGCACTCGAGTGCAAAGATTTTTCACCTTGTGCTCTTTTGATTCCCTCGCTAACGCTCAGGATTCTGATTTTTTTATGTTTTAGAATCCTTCGCTTGCTCGGTCATCAAAGTTGAGCACGCGGTTAAAAAGCAACTTTGCACTTATATATAACAAAAATAACTATTTAGTCAAGGTCACATCTTATGTAGGTAACATGAGATTTGCGATTGACACACTCTTTGCGACTTGAATAGGTATGATTAGGTTTATATGTGATTACATTACATACATGAACGGCCTCAACTCAAATTATTCTTTTCACTCGAATAAGAGTTTGACGAATCATTCGAACTACTCATGTAACGGAGGACCGGTTCAGTTCAAATCTTTATTTAAAGTCGTTCAATGGATATCCTAACCAAATTTGATGTTCGCTAGATGCTTTGATTGCACTTCTATATTCTCTGATGGAGCTTCAACGCAAACAGAGTAAGAGAACAGTTGAGAAGTTATTAACCGGGATAAACTACATCGACATCATTTTTATAATTTTATTCTTTATTATGGTCAGTAATTAATGTTTAATTATTTTTCAATCTTTTTAAAGATACTACTAACATTTAAGTATAAGATTCAGTATACAATTAAACCATAATTCGATTGAACGATATTAATGAACGATATTTTGTTAATTTCACAGATATTGGCTAACTGAAAATAATTTTGTTAAGCTGCGTTTTAAGCTAATTGAATCACTCGATGTTTGGTGATGCTAACTAACAGTATAATACCTCAGTACATTCGACCGGTTCAGGTTGAATGTGTCGCCCAAATATCTTTAAAATTTAAAAGTTGTTCGATGGAAATCTTACACAAAGTTGATATTTACTCGTTCTTCGATCGAGCTTCAACTTAAAAAGTTTTATAGAATAGGATAAAAATAAGAGAACTCGTTAATCGAGAAGCAAGATAAAACCACGTCAATATCAATATTAATTTTAATCAATTAGGCAGTTATTATTTTTTAAATTATCTAATACTATTAATAGTTGTCTAAACATTTGAGTAAGTATAACATTTAGGCTGGATTCAACCAAATACGAAGTTACACGAGTATAACTATCACGGGAATAATTTTACTCATTGAATTTACTCTTGGATATCTTCGTTTGCGTTTTTCCAACGTACTCGAGGAGTACGCTAAACTCGGTATTGTAATACTTTCGTTGATGAATGAACGTCGAATGAAACTATAAACCTATAAAAATGCATGTATTATTGTTTCTCCTAGCATAACGTGAAATGCCGCAACAATTCAATTTTGTAGGATAATACAGTGAAATGTCAAGTTGACAACATGTAATTTCTAGTTTTTAATGGTAGGTAATGTTTGGTTGCCCGTTTGCGTTTTCTGTTATTTCAATATATGTTCAAGTTTAGCTAACAAATACAGAGTGGCTTCCTTGGATAAACGAAATCTTACAGCAAAGTCGTGGTCATAGTAATCATCAAAGTGATTGGCTCTATCCTTGATCCACCTTGGACGTCTTGACACATATTCATCATCACTGTCGGATTCTTCTATAATATTTCTCAAACGTTCCATCGTGGAGCGGTTTTGATAAATATCTTCTTCGAATTATTCTTGAAAATACTTACTCAATAATATTTACGAATAAACAAAATTGAGGATAATTTGAAAAGTGACTACTTTGACAGCTGTTATACTCTCAGATTAACCTTTCACACCGCCAAAATCGCCCGTGTTATTATCTACTCGCGTGTAGATACCTTATTCTTAGATTAGTCGTTGGTAAAATGCAAAATCAGGTTTCCCTTAGAATAAGCAGCGCTTACTCTCGTGTAAAAACTTACACGAGTTTGGTTGAATCCGGCCTTAGAAGAAGATCAAACCACACCCCGATCGAACGATATTAAAAACGGTTGGATTGCCAGATGCTAAAAATTTAAAGCAGTTTCATTACTCCATTTTTACGTTGATTGGATTACTACTATTTGGTGACGGTAATAGCACGCAGCAATGTATGCGGAATCACGTTTTCTATTGGTTATTGAGAGAATGTTTCGAGAGAATGTTTCTTTATGCCGGCCCCTACCTATAGGGGCACAATCAATTGTTACAGCGTGTCATATTATCCGGAGGTCGTGTTAATGTGGACGTTCGTGATTAATGCTTTCGCCTCTACTATATTTTAGTAGCTCCCCTTTATGACTCTACCAGAGCGGATGACGGAAATTCATAACGATAAATTACATAACTGTCCGACACATAAAAGTGATGACCTCAACTGATAATGATATTGCTAGAGAACTTATCTAAAAACGTTAAAGTTGGTATTTTTTTTTAACAAATGTGAAGCTATTGGTTTTTAATTCGTGATGGTTATAGTAGAGAAGTTCGACTATCATGAGATGTGCGTCGGATCTCGCGGTCGCAGTGGGCCTGAAGATAGGGTTACAAGATAACAGGAATTTTCCTAACATATCCGGAATTTTGGCTGTCTATCAGGGAAATAGGAATAATTTGAAATTGTCAGGAATTTTTGGAATGAGAAAAATATAATCACATTATATAAATATTATAATAGAATAATAAAATGTAATATAATAAAATGTAAAATGTAATCGGGGCGTACTTTTCAATGCTGAATATTGCTTTCAGCAACTACTGTCTTTCATTGCAATTTTATGAAACTCTTCACATGCTGTGTTTTCAGATTGAATTGTGTCAACAGTAGAGCCTTAACAGCTAGACAGTCTATTCCTCTCCGATATTCACTGCACACCCATTAACGAGAATACTTCTTAAAAAATCGCATTTTGTCGCACCACACTGCATCTCACACACGCATATTCAAGATCGTTTTAAATAACTAAACGTTGGTCATCCAAGTTGAATCACACCTTAACGCCACGCGTTAGCGTGTGTTATTAGTAATTCTGAAGCCATCGCTATATAACATCGCTACAAGATCGAGCCATAGGGTTATTATTCGTATTGTTGGGGCTATACAACTTCAATGAAGCTGTAGTCACTGCGACCTAAAAGATCTATTGTGACTCGCCGCCAAGTTACAGTATCTCTTTTAGCCTGGCCGCTACCAGGAAGTCTAAGATGGCTCTGGCTTCAAGAGATTTCAGTTCCCCTGGGCTGATTAAGTGTCTTCCCAGGTGGATACTTCGTTTGTAACTTAGAGGTCCACAATCAGCCATAGGGTTGTTGCTGATGGTAAATAAACGAGCGCGCGTATGAAAGCGTGCGAAAGCGGGTGACACTTTGAAACGCATACTGTTAATTGTCATAATTTCGATTGGCATACATCATATGGCATAAAAATCAAAAAGCATAATAATATTTGGCATATCCCTATCAATAGGCATAAATACTAAAATGCAGAATTGTCGAAAGGCATAATATTAAAAATCATAATCTTTGAAAGGAATAATTTGGTTTGCCATAATTTTATTAAGCATACTTTAAAACGCATAATTTTACTACGCATAACTGTTATTATCCATAATTTTGTTTAACATAATTTAACTATGCATAACTCACTAAAGACATAATTTTATAAAGAATAATAACTGTATATAGGTATCCATAAATCTTCTTTGAAATAATCCGGAATGTATTTTTCTCCATACGAGGATTACTAATTATTAAAAAACTAGTGCTATTTAAAACCGACTCAGTCAACCCCGACTCCACGTAGTCTTGCCTGCCTTACCCCTAGAGTGTTATTGAGAACCGCGAAGGCACGGAGGGGTGAGGCGGCCCGCATGCTGAGGAGCAGGTGGCTATGAGCGAGCCGCCGCGGCTGAGGCTGGTGCCATCAAGCCGAGGCTGCGGTGGTGAACGAAAGCCATCTGCGACGATTAGCATGCGTGGGTCCGCCAGAACCCCGCAGTGCCGGAGCTATGGCAGAAGTCTTGCATGCTGCATGCCTGCTTGCATGCCAGCTTGCGTGCCTGCATGCATTCTGCATGTCTGCATGCATGCTGCATGCCTGCATGGTGCATGCCGGCTGCATGCATGCTGCATGTCTGCATGTATGCAAAATGATATGATACTCGTATATTAATATTATTACGTGATTTCTTAACATTAATTGTAAATTAGAACTTTTTTGTTTAGTATTTTTAAACTATTTCTTAATAAATAAGGTTAAAAAAACAATGGTAAATAAGACACATAAGACAATAAATTTAATCTGTTATGTATAGCAAGTGTTTGCTTTTTGAAATTATGGTGAATGAGTTCGCTATGAATTTATGGATTTTTCAGTTATGCTTTTCAAATGTATGTCTTTTGAATATTATGCCTTTGAAATATTATGGCAAACATAAATTATGCCTTATGTTACTTATGCTTTTTCGAATTATGCCTTTTCATGGTTATGCCTTACATATTTCGACCTTATAATATTATGCGTTATGAAATTATGATATAAAGAGTTATGGCAAGTGACGATTATGGCAATTAACATTATGCATTTTTAGTTTATGACGAAAAACGTTATGCGTTTCAATAGGTAACCACATTGTGAGTATGAATTAATCCCAAGAGCGCGGCAGCCCCACTGCTTTTGCACTCTCAGTGTGCGCGGAGCAAACTGTAGGTTAGGTACCTACTTATGTTGTACCTAAGGGCGTAGTGACGGACGCCTGCCCATATTACTTGGGTTGGAAACGAAATTTTATACTCCAGCCCTATGCCCTCATTCCCCAGTGGCATAACCCTAGGCTCTAGGTTTTTGTTTCATTTATTTTTATTTATTTATTGTTATTTACAACTTATTTTATTTTACAATTTGTGTACTCTTAAACCTAAATAAGTTTGTATGAGTTCGCAACGCATTGCTTAAAAATACAGTACTATAACTACATCTAGAAAGTAAACATCTATTCATTCATAACGATAATTACAAAGTCACAATCATTACCATTATCTAGGATGGCACGTTACGATACGATAGGTCTTAGGGACTAGGGTTCAACGACTTTCAACGACTTGACACACAATATATTGAATTTATATATGACTTGCTTTCCGCTCGCGACTTCGCCCACGTTATTTTTGTTTTCCCGTGGGAATTTTGTCCCGTAGGAAAATTACCCTATGTCCTTACCCTGATCTCGAACTATCCCCATACCAACTTTCATCAAAATCGGATCAGTAGTTTCGATACAAACAAACAATCAAATCATTCTTCTTTATAATATTAGTATAGAAAACCAGCTGTGCCAGCGAACTACGTTGCGCCATGATAATTGTCGAAAAAATCTGGAGAGGGCCACCTCTATTATCTAGGAGTTTAAAAGATATATACAAATATACACAAAAAAAATATAATAATCGGTTAAGCCGTTTCGGAGGAGTTCGATAACAAACACTGTGACACGAGATTTTTATATATATAAGATGAGGGTTTTCGACCCCAGTTGGCATAAAAATTTCCAAAATGGGCTAGACCAGCGGTATTTTATTTATATGTGTATCATCTATATATGTATAGGTGTATCATCTAGTGAAAGTTTTTAGGTGTCACCGAGATGATAGAGCCTTTTTAGGTAATCTATAACTTCCATGTTTTTATAGATATACAGCTGATTTTTTTTTAGGTAATCTGAGATAAACGTACTTGAAAATAATATACAGTCTATGCATATAAAAATATATTTAATAATTGTAAAAAAATACAAAACATGAAATATTGAAAAATTATCATAAATTTACGACTAATTTTAAACAATGTGACCTAAATGTTATAATTAATACAAAATAAACACATAAAATTACTCTTATTAATTAAATATAATAAGAAAAAGAAAATAACATAGAATTATATTATTCTACTAGCTCTACAGCTTCATCTATAAGTTCCATAGACTTTTTATTGGAAGGTTTTCTTAAACTTGTTATGTAAGGGTCTGAAGTGTACAAAAGTGTATGTAAAACGTCTTCATTTGTAGCTACTCTAGAGCATTTTCTAGCATGATGAAGTCTGAATCGTTTATAGTCTTTGTTCCTTGATTCCTGGGCATCTTCGGAGAGCTGTCCAAGAGGTAACACTGAATAATGCCGAATTACACTTTCCCCATGAATTAGGACTTTATGGACAGATGATGGCATATAATACCACATATATTTACTAACATATCGTTGTGCTGTATCGAAAGCATACTGTCCAAATTTCGTAGCATTAATTACTTTTCCGCTAGACATAACTTGAAGTAAAACATAAAATCGTTTTATCAATTCCTCATCCACACCGGTAATTTCTGCAGTGCACTGATAATTTTGAAAAAATCGTCTAGCTGTATTACCGTCATTACTGTTACCAGAACCTTGCTTAGGTTTATCTATATTTAAACCAAGTTCTTCTCTGAACCTTCTTTGTACATATGTCTTCTTTTGTTTTTTCAAATCTTTATTTTCTGTCGTTGTAGCAGACCATTTTTCAAAGCCTACATTATAAGATATATGTAAAATTAGTTCCATAAATCTAATCCAGCAATGTAAAGTCGAAAGCCCATATTGATAAGAATTTTCGTCAACAGGTTTATTTTGTACTTTTTCTAAATTGTTCATCTCTGTAGGTCTTGCACCACAAATAGTACATACAGCACCTGATGAAGTTTCTGACAAAACTTGAGCCACTTTCCCGTCAACCATTGTCAAAAATAATGTGTGTTTGATTTCAATACTTTCACCATTTTTATTGATTAAGCTTGTTGTGAGAGCGTTTCTTTGAGCTATAATTTCATTAACTACACTTGTAGTTTTCTCTGGTGTCTCTTTTGAAAATTCTATTAAAATGGGCCTACAAAATCTTACTGATGATGGAACAGGGTTTTCCCACAAAGTTTCATTTGTATTAATATCAACAAGTTTCAGAGGTACTAATGAAGATATAAATAAATTTGTGTCAGAAATTAACTCATCCTCTTCAGTTAAGACTTGCTTGTATTCACTTTGCCCGCTTGAGCCATCACAGCCCCATTTCGAATACAGCATTAAATGTTTTTTGCCAGCTTTGTATACACCATTGATTTTCAAAATTCTTGCAATAGTGTGATCCAGCAGATCTTGCAGTTTTATTTTTGCTGTAATATTATTAATTTCTATGCTTGATCTTGGTGGGTAGCACATTCCTTTAGCTTCCTGAATTGATTTATATGACGGAAATAATACGCAGTTCTTCGCAATTAAGCAATTTCTCATGTTTTCATACTGTGCCATGTTAAGGTCCAACTCTATAAAAATACTGAGAGCTTCATCTTTAGAGTACGCTGTTAAATGTGCCGGTTCATTTAAAAGATTTTGACGTATTTCACTTTTTTTATCTATGGGTAATACTCGTAAAATTTCGACAATGAATGCTTCTTCCGTTTCCCCTTGAGATCTCAATCCTTGAAGATATGAATTCAGTATAAAATCAAGGCCACATGTTTCAAGCAACTCCTTGTTTTTTCGTCTTTGTGTTCTATCGGAACTGTCTTCGTAGGTTTTAGAAGGGCGTCCTCGCTTCCCCGTCGATGTCGAAGGTTCAGATTCACAAGTAGGATCTTCCAGATTTACTGTGAATGTGGCATTCAACCACAGGCTATTCTGATTTAAAAATTTTTCTTTATTTCTGCCAGATTTAGTGTAGCGTTGACGAAAGTTCGTAATAAGATTTTTTTGTACACTCGCGACAATTTTAGCGATATTTGCCTCAGAAAAGTTGATAAAATTATTCCGTATATAACTTGTTAAAGCAACAACATAATTCCCGTCACTTTCAATCAAAACAAGACATAGGTCGCGTCTGGTACATTGGAATTCACTCATTGCGAGAGAGTAGGTGGTTAGATACACTTTTAATAACGACAATAACGAACGAAAAACAGTATGTAATTATTCAGTATGCAGATGCTCTATTTTATATTAAATAACTGATTTGAAACGTGTGCAAAGTATGGGAATAAAAACTATTTATCATTATGTGGTTACTCGGTTTCCTATGTGTTTTATTGATAATTTATTTTGTAGGCGAACTAAAAATGGTGAGAAATACTCGATACATTATCAAAACATAAACCGCAATTAATAATATATCACAAGTGTAACCTATATCAACTAATAAAACAAATAGATTCGCCCACGTATTTTTAAGAAATTATTACTATTTCATGTTATGATAGATAGCATTATGTTGTGCAATGAAGTTGCAACTTTTTTTTTCTTCCTGTATAAAAATATTAAATTTCCTATCAAATAACATCATTTACAGACCTTCGGCAAATTTCGGCAACTGTCAAAACTCTAATTGAAAGTTTCAGATACGCAAAAATGATATGTCATGAGATAAATATTTCTAGTAAATATATTTATAAATATATAGCATATTTGTGTATACCAAAAAAAAGTATATATTATAAGCTTTCTAAAATGGTATAATACTTGTATAATTTTCATTGCTAGCTTACTAGAAAATCATCCTGAAAAAAATACAAATTATGATGTTTTCGTGATAATTTTTCAATCATCGTATTTAGATGCTCTTTACTATAAAAAAATACTAGTTACATACATAATTTATACATAATATAGTAGATCAACTTCTTAGCTATAGTTTGAGGTATAATACAAGTACCTGCGCCGATTATTACAAAATGTATTTATGGCCAAGCTCTCTTAGGCACCTCCACATAGTGGGACGGTCTGACGGAAACATGAACACAGCGTTACCAAAACATGAGTATATAAGCGTTACCAACAATGATTGGATCATTTTAAAAAACTGAATATGTGAGCATAAAAGGAAAAAACTGCAAGGGACTCTCTATTTTTGTGTGTCCTTGTCGCACAAATGTCATTTTAATAATTTTTTGCTTCTTATGTCATTAAAATATGTATGTAATTAGTTACCTACTTGAGATCTCTTTTGTCAGAGTGTTACCACCTCAGAGGTTACCACAAATTCATGTGTTAATAAGGGTAGATAAAATAGATCATTATTGTCGTAAGCAAACTCACAATCAATCATAGCATTAGGTTTACAATTGTCAACTTTGTCATGGTATAGCATTATTTTTATTTGTGTATTAGATTTAATTTATACTATTTGTTTTGATTTAAGGAATTTTCAACGTATAATGTTTTAAAGTATCTAATAAACTTGCTTTTGTGTATGGCATAGTATTTGTCAAACTAAATCACCGTTATTACGTCAGCTTAAAGTAGGCTTCGGCGAATTTGAAAGTCGATCAAAGATTTTCGAAGGATTTTTTTTTTCATTTTATGAAGGATTTTAAAATATGGTTGAGAAAACATGAAGATAAATGTATGACGTTTGGGGATGTCATTGTCAAACAGTCGTTTTTCTGCTGATATGATGATTATGGTGATGAAATACAAATATATTAGTTTATAAAAGAAAAATAATATCGTGAGTAGAAATGAAACATTTTATTACATACAACCATTTTTGCTTTCCTATCTCTGAAAATGTTTCTTTCCAATTATTTTTATGTTCGTTCCCTGTAAATATATGTATATGCAAGTCAAACAACTCATTTTGAACAGAGTGCTTTAATTTATTTTCCTACATCTTCTCAAGATCATAATACCAAAACGAACAACAGAATTTCCTCGACTCTAGACAGCCAAACGTTTACAGAGGTGAAACAATGCGAGTTGGGAGTTAGTTTAAATTGTTTTTTTCCGTGCACATTTTCTCATTTATAACGTGAAAATACGAACTACCCTCAGGTGGGTATTACTGTCGGCGATAATGATAATAGCAAAAGTTTATTTTCGAAGTTTCGCCGAGCCTCGCGGTTGAGTCATTGGCGCACCACAATTCTACGCTCTTTCAAACAGTTCTGTTTTAGGCCGGACTTGGGTCGGGGCCCCACATTTAGTCTCTTAAAAATTTGTGTTTTTTAAGTGAAACTTTTTTCACATCGCCTCAAATTTTTTCGTCCCTAGTAATATACAAAAACATGAGATGTTTAATTTCACTACTATGGTCTATGCGTTAGATCTTCGACTTTAAATCTGTGTTGCAGTGGTTCAAGCGTGGTGTAAAACGTAATTTTTTCATAAAATGGTTTTTTATTGGTTTTTTATTTATATTATTTTTTATTACTGAGTTTTTTTATTGCTTTTTATTAATAATTTTCTTTTCAGAAGAAAAAGATTTAGGTTAAGATTAAAAACGCGATTTATACATATAACCAAGATCGAAAAAATTTCTGAAAATTTTCAGTTAAATGCCTAGGATCCGAAAAAAAATTCACTTGCATCATGGTTCCATAAAACCACATAATGATTTTTTATTATTGTTTATTTTACTCCAACAGTTGAATGAAATTACCCAGATAAAGTTAAAATTATATTATTTTATTTAGCCAATTGAGCTTGTAACACACCTTTTGTTCTGATGATAATGCGATTAGGTATATACCTAGTTTCGCTGTAAATCTAAAACTTAACAAATTGATGGGTTTCTTGAATTTAATGTTTATTTTTCTTCTTTTAGAGCATTCAAATTAAGCGTTGACTATGTACTTTTTAAGCAGGAGCCAAATTTTGTGTACTTGTTCAGACAAGCAAACTAATCAATTTTCGATATGGAACAGCAGATTTTTTTTCGCGATGTCAAGATTGGTCCAATACAAGGAGAAAAAAAATAGCCCTTGCTTGGTTTTCTTGCTGGTTCTTTCCAGTACAAGGTCTCCCGCCGTAGACTTGTGCACCAATGGCGTAGTTTCATTGACATGCAAAAGTGATTATGTAATCCAACTTGATTAAAATATTTTGAATTTGAATTTGGTCCCATAGTAAAAGTTGTTTAGTTTGCTATTGTCTGAACAAGCATAATAGCGAGCATAATAATTATAATGTTGTGTCGCCTCAATTGACATACTCGTATATACACAACACTATATGCTATGAAAAAAAAATATATCTAACACAACACTTTGAATTTATGATCAGACATTTGTTTCGCAAAGTTGTCCCTGTCCATACACACTTCGTGTTCAACCACGGCCATGGAGGGCCCCGAAGCGGGACCTGAATCCACAGGCCAGCAGTTTAAGAGTTTCACTTGCCGCGGGTACTTGCAAAATAATTATTTTCCCCCTCCGTCCTGCGGTTTGCGCTTTCTTGCTTTGAACCGTTACAGAGCGCTGTATTTATTTGTTGGACTTTGTTTGTTCCCATTTACGTTTGATGTATTTATTAACTCTAGAACCAATGGAAGTCTGATGATTTGCGGAATTTGAAATCGTGGATTGGTGGCAGTAAATAAAATTGTGTAACATTAACTCAATGAGGTTATTCCTGACCTTTTAAATTTTCGAAATGAGTAGTTATTCAGCTTTATTTATCCTGAAATTCTGTATGTTTATGCTAAAGTTTATGTACCTGCTCCGTTGTCGTCCCATTTGGAAATTCCCACACCTAGTTCAACCTATTGACAATATCTCAAAATTAAGTGCGAGTAAAATATGTCTCACTGCATTTTTTCTACGTCTCAGTACGTAAGTTAGTGCGTAATTGAGTCCCATTTAGTGTTGCTTGGTGTTGAGTCCGTTCCTGATTACTAGCTCTATTTCTCCGCGCGCGACACCATTGTTGAGACACGTACTCTCGTCGCCAAGCTAATTGGATAAGCGGATTATCTCGGCTTCTTTTAAGTTCTCGGGGTTAGTCTATGTTGTGTTAAAATTTTGTGCAGGAATAGAACAATAACAGTTAAAAGATAAAGCTAAGTGGCAGTAAATTAAAATTTGATATTTGTGCAACAAGCTGTGACCGTAGCTTTGCTTGCGTGAAATTTGGGGGCCGTTCAAGTATTACGTTAGTAAGTTGTTGTTTGTACTTTGCGCGTAACCGGATTTTTTGCAATTATTACCCGACCTCCTCTTCGTCAACAAAAGTCTTAGCCCAATTACGTAAACATTGGTACATATATTTTTCAATGTGTTCTGGTTTCTTTTAGCAGTTATAAGTCTAGAAATAAGGAATATGCTCGGAATGGAGGACTTTAACGCTTAAATAAATACTGCTGACGTAATCACCATCCAGAGCCCCCAACCTCCATGCCATGAAAATCAAGCAGAGCAAAGATCCCCCTCGTCCCCCTGTACCGGAGGAAGACTCTGTACCAGGATGGCTTGCTTGGGTACTTCCGTCTTACCTATCTCTGCCGCAAAGCAGCAGTGCTTGCATTGCTGTGTTCCAGTTTGAAGGATAAGATATGGCAGTGAAATCAGTGGGTACCGTGACTATACATCTTATGTCACAAGTTGGCAACGTATACTGTGATTCTTGTGGGGATTGCAGATTGGATGCGAATCTCACAAGCGCCACATGTACTATGTCTATAGGTGACTGTTACCACTTACCATCTGGTGGGCAGTATGCTTGTTTGCAAACTTAGTTGTATAGAAAAAGGTGTTTACGTAATACTTGAATAGCCCCTTGGTCGTAGCGTGATGATACATAGCCTATAACTTTCATCAATAAATGGGCTATCCTACACAACACAAACTTTTCAGTTATAATACATATACATTAGTAAGTTCTTAACTAATATATACATACATTAGTAAGTATAGATTAGTTAAGAATCCAAAATTAAATCTAATGAAAAATTCATAGGTATCAAAGAGCTTTTGGCCCGCTTTAAATTATAAAAAAAGTGAAAAAGAAATACCTACCATAACCAGTTGTGTTCATTATTTTTCTCTTCATCGCAAATAAGCTTCTCTGTGAAGCTTATCGCAGTGTTTTTATAGCGCATGTAGTTTCGTAGCTACGTCGTAGCATTGATTTGAGACGTAACACAATCAGACGGCCTATTACCGATCTCATGGTTTTGCAAATGATATCATATGATATCATAGTGCAAAACGAAAAATACGACAACTTTTTGATCATTTGTTCATTATTTAATGATGACATCATTGAAATTATGCCATAGTGATGATATCATTGGAGATCGGTAATACGAAATGCAGTTTTCATGATTTCTTTTTCTCAAATTTATACCATGTTATACTATGAAAGATCCATAATTGGCCTGCTGGTTGAAATGGTGAACATTTTTAAAGCTTTACAATAAAAACAGACATACTTTTTCAGTTGTATTCAACTGACAACTGACAACTGAGAATAATGACATTACTTAGCTATTTTGATGTATTTCCATAAATGATAAATTATGTTCGTCATTGTCATGTTCGTCATTAAAGATTAAATAACAATTTATATTTGCATGATTTTGATATAAGTGGAATATGTGACACTTTATACACTTGAAGATCATATTGTAACACCATGTTCAAGCAAATAAATTATATTCTATTCTATTCTTAAAGAAACAATCGTTTGTGTATAACCCTAGGGTCTAACTCTGTTGCCTCTAGGGAGATTCGGTGAGCTACAGAGTTTAGCGCTTCCTCAGCTTTACTTAAAATGGAGTTTCCATTTAAACGCTCTGAGTATGTGATTTGGTAATTGGATTGTGTTCGCCATCTGATAGTAAGCGAAGCGGGTACATTCACCAATATAAAAGTTTATTACGTTGTCAACTTGTGGACACAAGATTTAGATGTAGCTACACAGTGCCCAGTAGTTTCAGTTTCTTATTTTCCCTTCAAACTGGAACACGATATTACAAGCATTGTTGCTTTGCCGCAGAGATAGGTCAGATAGAGGTACACACGTAGAGGATTCAGGTACAGAGCCCCCCACTGGTGATACATTTTGAAGGTATAATGTAATTAACATCAGCGAATAATGTAAGCTGTTATGTGCAAGATGTGCTATTTTTTACTTTATTTTATGTTTATTACTGAGCCAAATGGAAGTTTTCTGTTTTTTTTATGGTATAGGGGGCAAACGAGCAGACGTATCACCTGATGGTAAGTGATTACCATCGCCAATGGACACCCACAACCCCAGAGGAGTTACAAGTGCGTTGCCGGCCTTTGAGGAAGGAATACGCTCTTTTTTTGAAAGTTTAAAGGTCGTATCGGTCCGGAAATACCGCAGGCGACAATTCGTTCCAAAGTTTGACTGTGCGAGGCAGGAAGCTTCGGGAGAATCGCACAGTTGTGGACTACCAACCATCTAAGTGATGAGTATGGATTTTTTGTCGCGTGGAACGATGGCGGAAAGAGGCGGCAGGTATAAGTCCGAACAATTCCTCGGAGCATTCCCCGTGATAAATGCGATAGAAGATGCATAGCGAGGCGACATCTCTACGCAGCGCCAAAGTATCAAGCCGATTTGATATTTCCAGGCAGTCGACGATTCGAGTCGCTCTCCGTTGAATGCGGTCCAGTGGGAGAAGCTGGTATTGGGGTGCCCCAGCCCAAAGATGAGAACAGTATTCCATATGAGGCCGAACCTGCGCCTTGTAAAGCTGAAGGCGGTGCGCCGGAGTGAAATACTGTCTCGATCTATTGAGCACACGAAGCTTCTTAGAAGCTAATTTAGCCTTACCCTCTAAGTGGCCACGGAACTGGACTTCGCTCGTTATGTCGACACCTAGGATCTCAATATTGGCTGAGGCAGTTCTGTATTCATAACACTTTTAAATTTGGAGACCGATATGGATTTTGCTTCCAATTCCTCACTAAATAAGATAAGAAACGTTAAACGTATTTAGCGATAAAGTTGCAAGCCTAATTAAATTAAAGCCCATAATTAAATTACGTTTCATACCGATGAACCTTTTTTAGGAACTCTTTAGGACTGAATCATCACATCCGCCTCTTATGAAGTAGCTCACATTTTTTTGAAAATAGCGTTACTAAACGCACAGTGATTTTGACAATCTCGATTCTCGACCCTCGGAACTAGAAGATTCGAGAAATAATACCGCATCTATTTGGTCTTGTATCCTCACTCCCTAAGCAAACAGTAGTAGATGCGGCACAGTCAATTAGTCAGAATGGAGTCTTACAATTCTAAGCTCTAGCTACGAGATACAAAGTAGAGTTTCGGCCGGAGACGTGTGATCCGGGGCGGTGTGACGAGCCTCTATTAGATATTCCGTTTGACAAGTTTCGGAAGGGATCAGGATGTCGATTCTGTAAAATTCGAACAATAGCTCGCATCTCACTTCGATATTCACGCTCACTTCACATAAGATACAAGATACCCTTACATAGTCATTATCACGAGTTAGTAGCGATAAAATTCTAATAAATACCTCAGAACTATTTTTTATCACCTTCAGAAATAATTTTAAATGTATTTTTAAACTATGATAATAAACTTTGCCTGTTTTCACTCACAAAATAGCAACGTTTTATTTGACACTTTGTTTCGAGTTCGTGTGCGAAGTGAGCTTCGAAGTGAGCTTCGAAGTGATAAAGGAATTCCCTTTACGGAATGCCACTTCATACGTCATCCCATATTTATAATGTCAAAATCTCACGGTCACTCTAGTTCCACTTGCTGCCACGCTCGCAAGTGTAGCGCTGTAGCACAGATTACTTTCAAATCTACATTCGAATTTTGAGAATGCCAATCTAAGAACTCACTGCGGAATCAGATTCGAAGTTTAAAGTGAGGTTTTACAGAATCACACTACAGTTGCTGAGTTCTGCCGGGCCTTTTAATTTGTAGCGTAGGATGTAGGCCTTGAAGTAGGGCGTCTAATTAATTGAGTTATTGCCGATATTGTATATCCTTCAAGACGATTTATTTCAGCAGCTTTGAATTTACTTATGCCAACTTTGTTGCATTAAAAAAACAATTTATTCACAACTAACAGCAAAAGGATGCTGTTACTCTGGAAATTGTAGTAACTGTGAAAATAATATACTGATTTAGGTTAAGGTGTTTATAATGCGAGCTCGCGGCTTCGCCCGCGTTATTATTGTTTTCCCGTGGGAATTTCTTTTTTCCTATAGGAAAATAATTTTGTAGCCTATTTAAGCCTGGATAATAAATTTCGTAGAAATTGGAGCAGACTTTAAATATTTTCCTTAGAAAGTTTCATCCCTTATTTTGAACCCTAAGGGGGCGAATTCTAATAAACCATGAAACACGTGATCAATGAAATATTTTTAAGAGCATGAATCTGAAGTTTTATCAAAATCGTTGCTAATTTAAAGATTTCTCCATACAAACATGCAATCCCTATTTCATTCCTTTAGCAACTGTCCAAATTTCACGTTTCTACCGTTAGCGGTTAAGGCTATAGATGCGAACATCTCCTTTTATATATATAGATTATAAAGACAAAATAAACAAACATGCTATACATATAGCACTTGTTAAATTTCGCTAAAATAGTTAAAACACTATTACAAACCGTCCCCGTGTCAAGCTCTAACAATCGCACATAAATTGTGGAATCTGAAAAAGTTTCAAAATTACAATGAAGGAAAAATTGAAGGAAAATTAAAATCAGCAAATCTTGGCGCGCGATCGCTCGATTCCCGATTCCGAATAATTTATTGGCGGATTATTCGATTAATATTTTATTCGCTCCCGATTATCGATAGAAGTGATTCATGATTTATCGCACTCGGTTGACCTTTCCCTCTGAGGCGGGAGCGTGCGAAGATTAGCCGGTTTTTTATGCGTAATATTACATATTCTTCAGGAGAATTATTATTCACAGATGTTTGCTGTTACTTTATTATAATCTCAAAAAATAGGGATTCTCCAAGAGATTTATTTAACTAAATTCATATTATGACTTTAACAGTAGAGTACATTTATGAAAAATCAATGTTTGTTTATGAAATGTTATAATACTCGTATTATTGTGTCGTGTTGTGTTGTGACGCGTCAGTAGCGTATCGGTTTCATATATTTTATATGACTAGAAACACATTATCACCACGACACAACACACTGTAATAATGTGTTTCTAGCCATATTAAATGTCAACTAACACAGTGATAAGTTGATTTAGCTTTCAGCAACTCAATTCATAGTTACTGTAAGCATTAGATTTGACAGCTTTTTAGTTAATTTTATCGCTGAACAGCCTTTCAGAAACTGGGTGTATTACTATAACTTAATATATTATTAATTATAACTTAATGTATTAGGTATTACTATAACTTAATATTATAAGGTAGGTAGGTATTAGGATAACTTAATATATCTTATTATTGTAAGGTAGTATTATTATAAGGTACTTATGACACCTTATCTATACTATATAAAGCTTGGATGGAGAAAATTTTTAAGTAATAAAAAAATGTCGAGAAGCCCAATGAGCCATTAATTGCTAAAATATCATTAATACTTGTTTGTATACAAGACGCGGAAGGTCATTTAAAATTAATAGCCCTTCATGGGGATTTAAAGATAAACGGAGTCCGCACAAGTTATTATCTCGAAGCTTCCATGAATAAATCGATGCTCAGTTATTTTGGAGTATTATACGCAGAAAACGTTTTATTAAAGCGCTTATCAGATGAGATAGCTCTAAATGCGGCTTATAAAAGAGACCTTTGGTGCTCCGTTATCATTAATCGACAGGTTGATTCACGAAACAATATTCAGCTTTCTCCTTTGATGATCCTTTTCACTTCTTGTCGAAGGATCATCTGCTTATCGAGTTTTCCGTTATTCACAAATACAGAAATCGCAAAATAATAATAAACACTTGAGAGTGAGACATGATTAAAGTTTGATTAAATATTACGAAATAAATGAATATGATTAAATACTTAATATTAACGAGTACGAATTGAGTTATTTAAGACTACGCAGAGATACAGAGTTGAAATGAGACAAAATTGAAATAATTACTAAAAATATTTTAAAGTTCACGTCAAAAGACTGTTATGAGAAAAGGTTAGTGAGTGATTATATTATGATCACGCGATATGGAACTTGCTAGACTTACTTATTATATGTCATGTTTGGTAACAACCTAATTTATTCTAAATTTTTATAAGATTTTTTGACTTGTTCATCAATTGGCGAGTCTCAAACTCGCGGTTGCGTGCGAGTTAGCACCTGCCGATAGACACTCAAAGCCTATGCTAATAATAAGCAAATATTTTATCTTTTTTAGTTTTTCATGTATGTGAAAAGAGGAATACTTTGCAAGTTTTTTAAATGTTCTTCTCGTAAAGGCTCTCCCAATTTTTGAACAGGTGTAGTTTGAACTTTTTTTCTGTTTCTAGTATTTGCAGATATAAGAATAAAGACTGATTATGAATAATATACTGTTTTTTACTGTTGTTTATAAACTTTCCAACAAAGAATTGAAATAAGAGTGACATTGTGCGAAAGGGTCATTTTGCAACCTGTAGACATTTTACGAAGTGGACGTTCTGCCTCTTAACGATTTCGATTATGTTTGAGATGTATGCACATATAACCCCTTTCTTCTCCTCTAATTCGAATTTTGATTTGTTTTTGAAAAAATATTTTTGAATTGATTTGTCCTTCTCATACTACCTCCTATAGATACACTAGAGCCCAATAACAATAACAAATGAACACGTTCACAGTTTGACGTAAATGATTGCCCCCAATCCCCAAACGTTTGTTTATCCAAGCTCCGGGAAACTAGGTTTTTCTATTTCCAAAACGCTGCTCCGGCGAGGCAACGTCATATTCCACTTTGTGATTCACGGAAAAAGGGGTCACAAATACGATTGGCTCGCTTTAGCACTCGCGGAGCAAGTGTTTTGAGTCAAAGGGCGGTTTGATTAACTGATGTTGGTTGGTTTGCTGCGCGGCTCTGGCGTGATTTCGGAATGGTTCCCGTAAGCATTGATGCTTTGGACGAATATTGTTAGAATACGTATACACATTTTCTAAGCAAAATATTCCATCATGTAGGAATAATAATAGACGAAATTGTTACAAGATCATTAGGTTTGTTTTCGTATTTGTTTATTGTATTACAAAAGGGGCAAACATTTTCGCGGTCACCATTTTTAGGGGAGTACTAAAAAGGTTTTTCTTAAATATTTAGATATAATTAGTATTAATTATTACATATTATATATTTACTTGTGTGTAATAACTTAAAAGAGTAGTTTTAAGTACCTACTCGTATTTACTTAGTTTGAAAATTGTAATATATAAAATTATTTAATTAACTTATTTATCTACAAAAGTAAATCTCGCGACAAGCTTTTATGTCATATAAATTATGTCAAATGTGAATAAACGTTATAAGTAAAAGTTTTAGTGTAAAAGTTTATTTTCATCCCCCCATCTCGGAAAGAGTATTTTTGCTATTCGATATCTGACCGCCAAAGCAGTTTTTATCCGCTTGAGGTTAAAGTAAATTTGAATTTAGAACATCGCGTGTACTAGGTATGTGATTTCAAAACATCATTAAACCTATTTACTTCTATCGCCATGGTGAAGAATTTATCATACAACTTTTTTTAAATTTGTTAAAAACTCAGACTCTGAACCTCCTTGGTGTACTTTTGTTTATTTCCTCGCTGAGGGGGAATGAAAAGTTACGTGTTGCTCTCGAGTGCAAAGATTTTTCACCTTGTGCTCTTTTGATTCCCTCGCTAGCGCTCAGAATTCAAATTTTAGAATCCTTCGCTTGCTCGGTCATCAAAGTGGAGCACGCGGTTAAAAAGCAACTTTGCACTCATGTATAACAAATAACTATTTTTCTTTTTAGCGCATAATGAAAGCTTGTTTTTAAAAAGGTTTTTTACATTTAATTTATTTTTTACTTTTTAGATATCACTGGACACGTTTTTAAGTCTGTTCATCTCATTCAACGCATCATTGTTGCAAGGTCGTTTTCCGGAACGTCTATACAGAATTTCAGCTCAATCAGTTAAAGATATCTACTTCAAAATTGCTTTTTTGGCTTTAGAAGTACGCCATATTGGATTAATAGTGACATCACTTAATTTACAAGTTATTCTTAGCAAGACCTTTTATTTGATACCCATATTGTAGGAGTGCATTTAAAATAATTGGTCCGCCATCTTGGATTTAAAATGACGTCACAGAGTTAACCATGCATTTTTATCCAAACTGTGTGTGTATACAAAATTTCACCTCAATCGGTTAAAGATATTTACTTCAAAATTGATTTTCAAGCTTTAGAAGTCCGCCATATTGGATTAATAGTGACGACGTTTATTAGAGGGATATTGTGTCCTGTGATCGATTATATCGATCCGTTTCTTAGAAATACCTACAGACTACATTACGCATAATTTTATTAGTATCATTGCAACCGTTATTGCATGATTGTGTAAAACAAACCAATTTCCACATTTAAAATTACTTTTTAGTTGAATACCTATGATTGCCATTATAATAACCGTTTGATCATTAGGTACAGTAAGCTCCCATTCAAGCTATACATTTACACTACGAAAACCGCCACTATTACGAGCGACATAAGAACGGTCCAAAGGTCAAACAGTATAGCTTGATAAGGAGCTTACTGTACTCGAATCACCGAAAGGGGTTAACGAAATTCATAAAAGGCCACGTTACCCAATTACGTAACGCGTAGTACAATTCTTACATCGGAATTAAATAGTCCAGGTGCTCCCCTGTGTAACTGATCCTATTACGGATGGAGGAGAGTTGGCTTCGGCGGACTGATAATAGCGGCTTTATTGCAGGGAGCCCGGGAATCAATTTTGATCACAATGACCACTCCTCGAGAGCTAGCGCATTTCTGTGGACACTGGCAATTTTTATTTATGTATTAACATCCTGCTGTGGTGATATTGGATTGAATGCAGTTTATGTGGATTTTGGTGGAATATTGGAGTTGGAGGAATTGTTTATTGGTGATTTGTGTACCTGAAATTTTACATTTACATCTATACTATATAAAGCTATATAAACGTAACTGAAATTCAGGTATAGTAGGGATCGGAAGTTTGTTTGGAATTGACAAGGTAAACTGCGTTGATGTTTCCAAATCTGTACCTGACAATAGCTCCAAAAGCATTTTTTATGCATTGACTGTAGTGTGTTTCTTAATCTAATGAGTAAAGTTAATACATTACGTAAATCTGGTAGCACATCAGACTTTTAGACCTATTACTGGATTACCTTTTAGGAGGAACAATTTTCACCACAGAGGTCAACGGTCGGCGTTTTGTGGGACTTGTTTAAGGCGTTTGATTGCTTTCACCGCGAAACCTTGAACAAGAAAGCAGGACCGGACAATATGGTCTCGGACATCAATAATGACGACATAGTCATCGGCACACCAATAATGACGACATATTTCTCATCGGCAATCTATTCGATGTATTTTAATATTTACTATAGCATCTCATATCAAATAATTGTATAAAATAAAATTTGTATTAATTACCCAATGTTAAAGAGGTTCACACCACTATCAACATAATGAACTGTAGCATAATAATTATCTGTGCATAAGGGCTAAAATGTGGACACCATAAAAATGGCCACCGTAGCGTTTCCTCTTATCGCGTTAGATTCCAAGCTTTAGTGGTGTCAGATTGGGCCCGCATATTGATAAATTGTCCAAGAAACTTAGTTCTGCAGTTTAAGCTGTATGAGAAATACGTCAGCTGGCTTATGTTGATACAGCGAGACATATGCTTACATTGCTTACTTTCGTGATTTGATATTAGAATTTTGCTGCGAGGAAATGCTGCCGACATTCAAACTAAACTATTTTTGTGCTGCACATAAGCAAATTCGAGCAATTTATACCCTTGAAATGAATGTTTGAGAGAAAATGTTAAAGGTATTGGTCAATAACGTTTGGCTCACAATATGAGCATATATATTTATAAAATATACATTTATGCTCATATTGTGGTTATATTTTATATTTTTTCGTTCCAGCACTGGATTATGCTGATGTTTGTGATACTGGTGTTAATCAAGACCTTTTAAACAAATTAGATCGTCTAATAAACAATTGTATTAGATTTCTTACGTGCGTTATTTTCAAGATAATAAGTCGACGGGTACTTATTGACGTTGGGTCAAGGTCTATATTGAATTTGATCAAACTAAATCCAAATGATTAATCATGAGAAGGACCTCTATTTTCAGAGATTGCCAGTAATCCGTATGCGATTCGAAAATAAGAGTCACATTTTAAAAGCAAACATGGAAATAGTAAAAAATCGAACTCATTGCTGTTCAGTATAATCCGTTTGTGTACAAATAAAATGATCCAGAAGCCGTGGGCGTTTATTGCAAATTGCTTAAAGAGAGTTTTCACCCAATTTTCCGCACCGCATGGCTCGAATACGAATGTAGAGCGAGATATTATATTTTATACTATATTTTAACCGCAACGTCACCGTTCGCTGTGCAAACACTGCTTAATGAGTTTGCTTCGTTCGATATCATGTTTTTTTGGTTCGCACGTAAAAAAGATATAGGAAGTAAGTGCAACTACAGATATATCTTGGAATATATGTGTAGCACTGTACTCTGTACCAGGGTCGTCTGCTTGGGTACCCTCGTCTTACCTATTTCTGCCGCAAAGCAGCAGTGCTTGTATTGCTGTGTTCCGGTTTGAAGGTAATATCTGGCAGTAAAATTAATGGGTACCGTGACTTTACATCTGATGTCACAAGTTGGTAACGTACGCTGTGGTTCTTGTGGGGGTTGCAGCCTTGCTGCATATCTCACAGGAGCCACGTGTGTTATAGTTGACTGTTACCACTTACCATCAGGTGGACAGTTTGCTTGTTTGCCAACTTAGTAGCAATAAAAAAGCTTAACCTACAACAGATGTATAACACTGTGCTAAAAAAAACAACACTGTAGGAAAAAATGCATTTCTGATTATTTTAGTACTCCAACCTGGGTTGGTCTCATAGAAGTTTTTAATCAAGTATTAGAAATACGATCGATTGGCATCACAAATTGTTTTGTGTAAAACGGCTATTTTTTGCTTACTGAAAATTTTATTTAAAAACAGTGAATGGTGATCAAAATTACACAAAAAATTATAGACAGATAAGTTTCGACTCTGTATACAATACGGCGCATAAGAATGAGATTATGTGGGCACTGAAAAAAGTTCACACACTCAACAAACAAAGACTTGGTAATCATCCCAAGAAAACCTGTTAAACTTTTTTGTTACCTTGCCTAACCAATTCCAGTTCGTAAACATTAAGGTCTTAAAGTTTTCGGATATTCAGTCGTAAAAACTTGCCCAGGCACAAGGCACACAAAACTGAAACTAAAAACAGAAGGCCGTTGCTGAAGGTTTTAGTAGCGACCCGAGTAGTCATGGCAACGGCATTACTCTGGAGTGGAATATTCCCATTACCCACATGGCCGAAATTAATTTTTGACTCTACTTTTTACTAAGCAAGGTCTGGAGTTTCCTACACTAACATCAGTTCATCTACTAACCGCACAGATCGTCATAATCAATGTGTGAGTCTGTTTAGTCATACTGTAGAACACACTTTTGTTTTGTGTATAACTCAAACTATTTTTAACAATATATGTATGTGGGACTAGCTGCGTCGGCGGAAGAGCGTAGGTGGCGCTGTGGACTCGGCACTTGCCTTCCAATCGAGAGGTCGGGGATCGAGACCCGCCATGTTCCAATATGTTTTTCGTTTGGAATTTCATATGTACATTTGTCTGATGCTCCTACGGTGAAGGAAAACATCGTGAGGCAACCTGCATACATCTGCGAAGAGATTCAATGGTGTATGTGAAGTCGACCAATCCGCACTGGGCCAGCGTGGTTGACTAAGGCCTAATCACCCTAACATAGGGTAGGCTCGAGCCCCTCGGTGGGGACGTATATGAGCTGTGATGATGATGATGATGATGAGGACTAGCTGTACTTGCGAACTACGTTTAGCCATATATTTCTTTCCCGTTTTTGCAACATTTTTCATTGATGCTCGGCTCCTTTTAGTCGTAGCGTGATGTTGTATAGCCTTCCTCAATAAATAAATTATTCAACACAACAATTATTTTTTAATTTGAATTAGTAGTTTCTGAGATTAGCGCGTTCAACCAAACAAATAAACAATCAGTCAAACAAACTTTTCAGCTTTGTAATATTAGTAAGTATAGTATAGAAGTATAGTAAGTATCAGCTGATAACCTACAGTTTTCAGTTTTATTCTATAAGTTATTTTTCGATTCGTTGCTATCGGGTCCGAATAGCCACTCCGAAATGAAATAGTCATTATGTAAATCGATTAATTAAGGCATTGTGTGAAGTTTAATAAAGAATTTGTAAGTCATAGCTGAGTTTTAGTATCTCAAGGTGCAGAAAGTGCTTAAGTGAGTAAGCTGAATTGAAGTTTGGCTAGACAAATACATAGGTACTAAATTGTCCACCGTCTGACCGTTTCAGCAGACCGATAATTTTGCCCATAACGGATAAAAAATACATTCCTTTATTTCGGTTTTTTGTTTCGAACGAAGAGATTATTGTGGATTCAATGTTCTTTTTAATCTTGCACTCTGAATAGAAAACCACTTTTTTCTTTGTCCATAATTCACTGAAGGACACGACAAGGGTGAAACGAAATGAGTCGAAACGCTTTTCAGTATCGCTGGTAATGTACTGGAAAAATAAACACTCTGCGCAATATACGTACGAAGTCTTTTTGTTTTGCCGTTGGTGTACTTACTGAATTGTAACGAAAGATATAGTTTTACCATAAATTTAGAAACTTACTGAACCTACTAGACATCTTGTCTGCCTAAGCCACTGTACTAATATTGTAATTGATAATTTAAATGTAGATTAAAATGTAAAAGCCTACGCTTTTGCTTGTCGTGAAAAGAAAAAAAAATCTTCCAGAGGTCTGGAGTGACCGTAAAATGTTTACAGGTGATCTTTGAAAAAATAGGTGCGGATTATTTGTAATAGTTGCTATTATGCAATGCCATTAAGCAATAATTTTCCCGACGGAGAAACTTATAGACAAAGTTACAAACAAACATAAGCTATCAGCTATATCAATTTGAATACATCTATATTTTTTATCCTACTAAGTTGGCAAACAAGCTTACTACTCACCTGATGGTAAGTGGTAACAGTACCCTATAGTAACATGTGGATCTAATAAGGTTTGCAGCAAATTTGTAACCCCCACAAGAAGCACTGTGTACGTGTTGCTAACTTGTGACATAGAATGTAAAGTCATACCTAGTTATTTCACTACCATATTACTACCCTTCAGATCAAACACAGCAACGCAAGCTTTGCTTTGCGGCAGAAATAGTTAAAACGTACCCAAGCAGGCGAGCCTTGTACAGAGTATCCCTCCGGTAAAATTCCATTTCTACATCTTGTCTATGCCATCGATCTATTTGGAATAATTTACATGATCGAACTACATGATTTGTTCAAATACTAGCAGACTGGAGTTAGAATTTAAGTTCAATGCAGTATTTAAACATTATTTAAGTCGTTTTATAAGTAAGGCTTTTTTACTCAAAACATAAGTGCGATAAAACGTGGTTCATTAGACCGAAAGTTAATGCAATGAAATTTGGCGCGAAGGTAGATAAGTAGTAAATGTCATTTAGGAAAATGTTTTTTGGAATTTTTTTCTTTTAAGGAGTGGTAAGGGGTGATATTGTGTAAAAATAAATACTTTTTTTGAAGATAGATTTTTATAGTGCATGCATAGCGCATACAGCTAAAATCGAGGGCGGAATGTTAGTAATTATCAAAATTAGTTTGGTGGCATTAATTTAGGACTGTTTCAAAGTGAACGTTTGTTTGAAGTTACAGCGTTTGTTTGAAGTTTAAAATTAAAGACGACCGAAGGAGGAGGTTCTGAATTCGATGCGTATGTTTGTTTTTTGTGTGTATGTTGCGCGATTACGCCGCCAATTGTAGACCGATTTTCAATTTTTTTTTTGTATTCGATAGAGTGAACTCCAAGGGTGGTCCCATGGTCACCAAAGTTAGGATCTGATGATTTGATCCTATGGAAATCGAGGAAAACCCTTAAATTTTAAGGTGTGTCCAACGTGTTTTGTATGTATGTTACGGCGATGACTTCGCTAATACTAGATCGATTTTCAAAATTCTTTTTGTATTCGATACTCCTGGGGTGGTCCCAAAATCACCAAAGTCAGTAGGTTAAAATTGGGGTTTCTGGATCAGATGAGATCCAAAAACCCCAATTTTAACTATTTTATTTATGCAATCAATAATTTTTATTTATCAAATCAGCCAATTTCAAAAATTTTGTCAATTCTACCGGCTTATCTATTAACTGTATATATTCGGTATATGAACCATTTAGCTATTATGTTTTCAATCTATGAAGTAACTAGGTAGGTAATCTACTAGATAATTGATTAATATTTATGAATTCATGATTGATCATTGTAGAAAGGTATTCTCATAATGAACTACATGACACAATAATAATTATAATCAATAAGTAAGCTGTCAATTGCTTTTTGTTTTTAATTTATTTCTCAGTTGTGGTTATTAAATTACAGATTCAAAATTACAAATTATGTTGTGCATTAAGATATTAAATCGAATGTCATTGAGCACTCTTTTTGCATTGAGTGCAGTCTACTCAAGCTTTAATACATCATAAATGATTTATCATAATGGACAAATAAAAAAAACAAGATCAATTTAAATAAAATGATATATTAAAAAAATAAGTGAATTACATATCTACAGATATTTTAAAAAATCTAAATTATAAAGGACATTGCTCTGCGTCCATACATTGTTCGCCCCAACACCAACAGCAGTGAAAAAATGCTTTTCGTATAATTAGACACTAGTAAATACTGTACGTCCACATCAATTGCTACGGACAAGCTTTGAAGTCGAATTATATAGCAAAATGAATCAGATTTTGAGGTTAGTTGAAGTTACACTTTATTTCATTAGAGCAATACACATAGTCCATACCTATACAATTATTAATAAAATAATTATTATTTCAATCAATCAAAGAACGTTATTATAGTCACGTAGTAAAAAACAAGAAAACTCGAAATTATAAAGCAAGTCACAAACACAACAAACTAACAAGCGACAGCGCGTGAGTAGTCAATTGACGTGTCTTAATGTTGTAAATTATGAAAAAAGATATGAAAAACATAATGTATACAAATAAAAATATGTCCATACCTACATAAAATCGACTCAATTCCATTCAATCAAGTAAAAGTAACAATAAACATTCGTTTATTTTTCTTCATTTGGTTTTGTTTCTGAAAGTACTTTTTAATATTTTTGATTTGTCCGTTGAATAAATATATTTGTAATGAGTGTTATAAAATATGCATATAATTATGGCGTTAATCAAATCTTTGTTGGTCGTGGGGCGATTTTCGACAATGTCCTTTTCCATGCTTCGCTGAATTTTTGTCATTAACGTTTTCGCTGAACTATATAAGTCGTCAAAGAATATATTATCTCCGTTCACTACGTGCTGCATACATATATTTGCATTACAGTTACAAAGGATTTTGTTTTGTGAATTTTCGAACTTCTCTACATCATATATCTCTAATCGTATTATTTTTGTTCCACACTTAGGCATTTTGATGTAAGAATAATAAGTTTCATTATCCTTCTTCCTCTTTGAACTATTGAATCCTTCCAAGGTATCGGTATCCTGTTGCTGCATATAGTTGCTCACACGCTGGGCAAGAGTTGATGAGTTTTTATCGGGATGAGTTGGTTGAAAGGGAAATATTATATCACCAGAGTCCTGAAATATAAATACTCATCTTTAGTAACAAAATAAAAAATTGAATTGACTTTTTATGATAAAATTAGTAACTAAGACGTGCGTAGATACTCCTCTATAGTAGTGCATATAAAAATATTTCCCTATTAAAAATTCTATTAAAACGCTCACGTCTTATTTCCCAGCTTTATAATATTAACCTCAATTTTTTAGACTCGAACAAAGACCATAAAATTTAGATAATAATAACAACATAAAAGCGTTTTGATAAGAGATTGAAAAATGGCCCCGAAAATGGTCTAATAATAAAACGCTATGCATTATTCGCTATGCATTATTCGTACAATTTCAAATAACAATTAAACACTTTTTTTATTGAATATTTTTTGTATAATTATGATAAACTTAAATATGAGCAAATGTTATTTAACTTTTAAACTTACCGACATATTTCTCGTAAAAATTATCTCGCACGTTACGGGTGAACACTGGGACTTCGATTAATTAATGTAACATTTCGCATTTTTTCCTACAATATATATAATGTTTTCGACTGTTGATAGAGTTTATAATCGCATTGTAATTTACACATTCCAGTGCTTTTACGAATATGGTGAGGTGAAATAGGAATCCCGCGACGGAACGGCGCCAGTGTCAATGATGCATTGCATTGTTTATCTTTGTATCTATACGAATACATCAAATTGAAGTGTCTGTTTGTAATGTCGGAATATCAGTAAATTAAAAAAACTGTGCTAGACCACTTGGTAACAGCTTTTTAAAGTACCTAACATACTACAAAGAAAAGATGTCAAATCTAATGTCCAGCTAAACTGAAAACGTCAGAGCCGATTTGGTGGGAATTTTTACTGGCGAATAGATAGATAAAACTAGAACAACACATACACTAATAGCAAATAGGCGGACTTATCACGGTAGGCGATTTCTGCCAGTCACTTCTAATTTTGGAATTCTCTTACCATCATAACACGCGGTCGAGGCCGCGGGTATAGCAAGTATATTTAACAAAATTAGCGTTACTGTTAGTTACTTAATACTAATTCTTACTGACGTTTATTTAAGACTCGTATAGATTCAACTGTAAAATAATGACTGAAATACTAGTTAAGTATTATCTATTTTCGGATGTAGATCTGACTCTGCACTATATGTCATGAACTTCTTACATATATGGATGTAAATCACGTGAAATCGGGTATATTTAAATAGAACCGGGATGAAAGAGGATCATTGTGCCTTTACGGAGCAGAACACCAGCACCCAGCAGAGTCTTCCTGTATCCTGTTGAGTTCACAACATCAATAATGTAAGTAAATTTTCACATAAAAAGTCTCTGCCATATATTATTATAAGAGTGAAGTATTTATTCATGCATACATCAATGAATTCTATATTCAAGTATTCATAATACTTATTATGAGTATTTGAATAAGTGTTTAGTAAGAACATAAATGTGAATAAATGGTACGTAATGATTATTGTACAATATGTGAAATGCACTCCAGCACCTTAAGAATTATTACTAATCCTATTCAATAACAATTAAGCGACTGTCTGTAATTATTAATTAAGTAGTTATAAATCTATGAATAGTGTACTTAATTTTTTAACGTGATTTCAATATCAATGCTTTATACACGTACAGTAGGCTCCACTTCTTATACATTTTGACCTTTGTTTGGACCGCTCTTGTGCGGCTCGTAATAGCGGTGGTTTTCGTAGTACACAAGTATAGCTTCTGCTACCTACTGTACCTAAGTTATAAAATAAGCGGCAGTTAATATTATTATCTATTGACTTGGCTTAGGCTGTAATAGATAACACCTCCGGTTAAAAATGATACTAACAATAGGAACATTGTTATGTTTCATCGTCATCATCACAGCTCATATACGTCCCCACCGAGGGGCTCGAGCCTACCCTATGCAAGGGTGATTATTATGTTTACCTAACTTTAATTAGGTTAATTACACAATTTTAAAATATGTTTCTATTTTTTTACAGGTCACGCAAACAAGTGAATGCTGATGCATTATTCCCATCGGACGATGAAGTACCCCATCATGGAGCTGAGAAGGGGCACAGGAAGAGGTCACGTTCCCCGTCACCCTGTACATCAAAAACCACCCCCACCTCGGTCTGCTCAGAGAAGTCGACTGCGTCGAGGAGCAAGAAGAAGTTAATTATCAAGCCTGTCTGTGACTCTAGAAAACCAACAGCTCGTGATCTTTTTGGGAGCGAAAGTGATGAGGGGGACGATCTGCACTCTTCACCGTGTGGTAAAAAACCAACACCTCTTTTATGTTATATGACACGAAGGCTTGCGAACGGGCATTCAAGGCAAGTGTTTGATGACAAACATGGCACACATTTTATTGATTTACGGGTTTATAAGTGCAATGAAATCGAACATGTGCAGCCAGTGAATCGCTGGCGACATGCGATTGTTTGCGTCAAGAATCGGACGGATGAAAACACTGACGCGTGGCAGCATCTTGCTAATTTCATATCAGCCACACGTAAAGAATACCGCAAATGTCCCCCTACATTCATTAGTAATTATTATTAATATGAGATCACGGGCCTGAAAAATTTTGTAGGTCCATGTATGAGATATAATTTATGTTTATCCTTTTAACGTTTTTTATATAAAAATCTAATATCTTATCATTGCTTATATAAAAAAGTGATTTTGAAAAAATGTGTTATTATAATAATTAAACGTTTTTTTTTTAAATTGTGTTTTTTCTTACAGTGAAACCACTCTCCATGCCAAGAACTGATGATGTCAATTTGATAAAATGTCAATATTGTAAAATTGAATTACCTGTTAATGAATACCGATATCACTTGAGAACAAACTTACATAAATCAAATTGCATATTGAAATCAGAATTTGATAATATTGACATAATAGCTATGGCTTTCAAAAATAGAATAATAAGTTATCGCTTAAATCCGTCAGATGAGTACCTCACGCCGGAATCATTTCTAATGGACAACCAGAAACATATTATACAAGTAATCCGTGACTGTCTTGTTATTCATCAGTGTATTAAAATAAACTTTGAGCTATTCGCTTACTTTGTACAACTAAAGTCAAGCGAACAACATCTGAAGTCATTTAATACTAAATACGATGTAATATACCAGAGTACAGATATTGAAGAATTATTGATCAATATAATGCACACTTTCGAAACAAAAATATCTGAACTTGAACACTGTGAATCTGGCTGGTCATGCATATCAATGAGTCATTTAGAAATAAACATTAACAAATTTTGTCCATTGAGAGGTGGCACGTATATCGATTTGCCACGTGAAATAAAAACATCGAAAAGCTGTATAAATATTCGTAATAAGGACAATCATTGTTTTTTATGGTGTGTTGTTGTAAGTTTATTCCCCCAAAAGAATAATGTGTGTAGAACTAGTTCCTATCCACATTACTCTAATGTTTTGAATATAGATGGTATGATGTTTCCACCATCATATCGTGATATTAGAACTTTCGAAAGGATAAACCCTGAACTTAGTATTAATGTATATGGATTGAACAAGAAAAATGTTGTAACAGGCCCTTTATATGCAACTTCTTCTCAAAAAAATCATCACATAAATTTACTGTATATTGAAAAAAATGATCAAGGTCATTACTGTTTAATAAAAGACATTTTAAGGCTTGTTAAACGTCAAATAACTCGTCACAAAGGCAAAATACATATGTGTGAGTTATGCTTACAATTTTTTACAAGCAAAAGGAAACAAATTTTACATAACTGTAATAAAATTGTGACTGTGAAAAAAATACATATTGGCAATTTAAAAATTTTGAAAGAACAAAAAATTATTATTTTATTATATACGCCGACTTTGAAAGTCTTCTTTTGAACTGTAATGAAAATCGAACAGAAAACACCCGAGTATACAAAGTACACGAACCTGCTTGTTTCGGGTATTATGTATGTTGCTCGTACGATTCTAGCTTAAATAAGTATGTATCATACAGAGGAGGCGATTGTGTTGAAATGTTTATGAAGCTTTTGATTAATGACATTAATCAGATTTACCACATATTATCTGTTAAAAATCCAATGTCACCTTTAACGTTAGAGCAGGAACAAAACTATAAAAATAGCAAGGTTTGTCACATATGTAAGAATTACCTATACGATGATAAGGTACAAGATCACGACCACGTTACATCACAATACCGTGGCGCTGCGCACTCTCTTTGTAATCTCAGATATAGAGTGTGTCCATATGTACCGGTAGTTTTTCATAATTTAACGGGTTATGATTCTCATCTCTTTATTCGTGAGTTAGCAAAATATGAGGGTAACATTAAAATAATACCCAAATCGAAAGAAAAATACATATCTATTACGAAAGTGATTGAAACTAAGAACACCTCATGTCCTATGCAAATAAAATTTATAGATTCTTATCAATTTCTGAGTTCAAGCTTGGAAGAGTTGTCAAAAAATTTAAATGAAAATGCTTTTGTAAATTTGGCGAAAGAGTATTGCGATGTAGAAAAAATAAAATTGTTACGTTATAAAGGTTTGTACCCATACGATTATATGGATTCAATTTCTAAATATGATGAAACTACACTTCCGCCTAAAGAATATTTTTATAACAGTCTCAAAGGCGAAAATATAACTGAGGATGAGTACAAGCATGCATACAGTGTATGGAAAATGTTTAATATAAAGTCTTTGGGAGAATATACAGATTTATATTTGAAAACTGACGTATTGCTTCTTGCCGATATATTTGAAAATTTTAGAGAAACTTCTTTACGGTATTATAAACTAGATCCAGCTTATTATATCACTGCTCCAAGCTTAAGCTGGGATGCTATGTTGCTATATACAGGTATTCAGTTAGAACTGGTTAGTGATCTAGATATATATGAAATGATAGAAAAAGGAATCCGAGGTGGTCTAGCGCAATGTACTCTTCGTAACGCTAAAGCAAATAATAAATATTTACAATATTTTGATAACTGTCAACCGTCGACTTACTTGATATACCTTGACTGTAATAACCTCTATGGTTACGCGATGACAAAAAAAATGCCAATATCTGATTTTCGTTTTTTATCACCGAATGAAATATATGCATTAGATATCTTAAGCATACCCGATAATTCAAATTTTGGCTATATTCTAGAAGTCGATATGGCTTATCCGGAAGACTTACATGACGCTCACCGTGATTTACCTTACGCGCCCGAAAAATTTGTCCCTCCAGGAAGTAAAAATTCAAAATTAATTGCTAACCTAAATGATAAATCTAAATACGTCATACATTACATCCATTTAAAAGAATGTATTAATAACGGATTTATTTTGAAAAAAATTCACAGGGTGATAATATTTCGTCAAGAAAACTACTTACAAAAATATATAGATTTAAATACTCGGTTATGTCAAGCTTCGACTTCTTCCTTCGAAAAAGATTTTTTTAAGCTATTGAATAATTCTATTTTTGGAAAAACTATAGAAAACAGACGCAATCAAATAAATATTAAATTGATAACTACTTGGCATGACTATAACAATAAGACTAACAAACAATTAGGAGCCGATATATTAATCGCGAAACCTAATTTAAAAAATATTACAATATTTTCTGAAAATTTTGTAGCTATTTACTTGGCCCCAGAAAAAATAACTCTAGATAGACCCATATATATCGGGTTCAGCGTTTTAGAGTACGCAAAACAACATTTGTACAAATTTAATTATGATTTTATTAAAGATAAATATCGAAACAAAGCAAGATTGTGTTACACAGATACAGATAGTCTTTTATATTTTATAAAAACCCCTGATATTTATCAAGATATGAAAAAAAACCTAACAATGTTCGATACCAGTAATTTTGAAGTAAGTAATTCTTATCAAATGCCTATAGTAAATGCTAGGATTCCTGGTCTTTTCAAAGATGAGCTTTGCGGTAATGTTATTACTGAGTTTACTGGATTAAGAGCAAAACTATACTGTATTAATAGCATGAAAACAGAAATAAAAAAAGCTAAAGGCGTATCAAAAGCAATAACAAAGAGAATGAAACTGAGCAATTACAATACAGCACTTATAAATGATAAAAGTTTTAAATGTAAAATGAATTTTATAAAATCAATAAAACATATAATATTTTCTCAAGAAGTAAACAAAGTTATAATTAACAGAAATGATGACAAAGTTCAAGTACTGTCAAACCAAATTGAGACGTTACCATGGGGTCATTATAGTACTATACTATGAAATAAGGCTTACAAATATTTGCTTATATTCTTAATTTCATTTTAGTATTTTTTTTAACTAATACCTTTATTCTGATTATCTTTTTTTAAAATAAGTGTTATATAATACATTGCAAAAATATATAAAGAGATATACAGATGTAACTGGTTCATAGTTCATGATGAAGTTCATTAAGCAGCATGAGTCATTGGAAGTTAATCATGTAAAACTACAAAATGAATCAAAAACCTTCAAACATAGTACACTTTTACCAAATTCTATACGATGTCTAATATGTGGGCCTTCTAATTGTGGAAAAACTAATGTTATGATCAATTTATTATTGCATAAAAATGGTGTTAAATTTAAACATATTTACTTGTATTCAAAAACAGCTTATCAGCCAAAGTATATTTATCTAAGATATATAATGGAGAGGATTCCAGAAGCAAAATTTTTCATATTTAATGACAGCAATGAAATTCTTCATCCTAATGATGCATTACCTAATTCGATATTTATTTTTGATGATGTTTTATGTGATAATCAATCTAATATTAGAAATTATTTCGCTATGGGGCGACATAGAAGAATAGACTGTTTTTATCTATCACAAACCTACTCAAAAATACCAAAGCAATTATTGCGAGATAACGCTAATTTGTTAATCCTTTTTAAACAGGATGAATGTAATTTAAAACACATATATAAGGAACATGTGAATACAGACATTGTATGGCCTAAATTTAAACACCTTTGTGCTAAGATATGGCAAGATCAATTTAATTTTTTATTAATAAACAAAGATTGCGCTCTTAATGAGGGAAGATATAGGCAAGGCTTTGACATATTTATTCATTTTTAATACTGATGTATATAATAAGAGTATCAAATGCATAAAATCAATTGATTTTAAATATTAGTCAACAACGGTCCAGCAAGTTTTTATATTACGATGAATGCAGAAATCAAGGAACAGTTGATAAGGTCTGTTGACAAAATAAAAAATAAAATAAAAGCAATTGAAAAAGAAGAGAATGCTTCTAATTTGAAATTCAAAAAAGTATCACTGATAATTTAGAGACACTGATCAAAGCAAATGATAAAGATAAACCAACAATAAATTTTTCAATAGATATGAGTAAAAGTAACTCAAAAGAGGATCTTAAGAGTTCATCGGATTGTGATGATTTTGATGAATTGATCAAGTCAAGATCAGACGAAAGCGAAAAATATTTTGACTATGACGATATTGACGATAATAAAGACAACAATTCTTCAAAAAATGAAAATAATACAATTATGAAACTAGAAAAAGATGATTTTTATGGCTTTTATGATAAAAACCTTAATGTCCCATTTGGTATACGTAGCGAAAACAACAATTTAATGATGGGAAACTGTAAAGTATCATTTTCTTATAAGATAAATACATTGAATTCAGAAAAAGATTATCTTGTGACTTTAAACGACAAACATTATGAATTAACCTCTGGCTTAAAATAACTTCTTATGCGTAATAAACCCAACCTCAATTTAGTAACCGAGGTGGATAAAATAGTCTACAAAGATATGCTTTGTAATACAAACGCCCACAAGCGAGACTTTGATCCAAACGGGCGAATAAAGGGTGATAAAGGGTTAAAATATCGTCAAATCATCAAGCCATTATTTTCTGAAGAGCCTTCTAAATATTCTAAAGAAATAAACAAAATAAAAAGTGGCGGTTTCTTGCCAAAATTGAAAATATTTAAGACTAATACGGATTATATCTTTTGGGATGATCCTAATGAATTAATAGAAAGACTAAAACTTTTGATTGCCTCGAAAAATGCTGATAATACTAATCATAATAATGAAATCATATCAATTATTGAAGAATTAAAGGAAACGGAAATTATTTCATAATAAATAGCCCATGAAATTAATATTTGAAATTAGTAAGAAAGAGTATATTGAACATGGACATTGGTAAACATAGTAATCGTGCAGAACTAAGCACAGCAATCGTGCAGAATCAACGTTTAAATAAAATTGAATCCAACTCTAAAATCTTTGAGAAAGATTGCAATTTTAAAGAATTTCAAATTGATATATTACACAGAATTTTAAAATTAAATCAGACCATCAATATAATAATTGACAAAATAACAAAAATAGAAAAAAGTGGGGAAATCAAGGAACTTATTCGAAACTTAAACAAGCATTATGAGCAAAGCAGATATTGTAAACGAAATTCATAAGAATGCAAGGATTAATTTTCCTAGAAGATATTGAAAGATATTGATGATCTATGGCAAGCAGATTTAATAGATATGCAGATAATGTCAAAAGTAAACGGTGGCTTTAAATATATATTATCAGTTATTGATGGATTTTCAAAATTCGCATGGACAGTTCCTCTGAAACAAAAAAGCAAAGAATATGTGACGAAAGCATTTGAAAAGATATTAAAAGGTGGAAGAGTACCAAAAAATTGACAGACTGATCATGGAACAGAATTTTATAACGATAAGTTCAAAAATTTTGTAACAAAATATGGTATAAATCATTATTCAACCTATTCTACTAAAAAAGCTTCCATTGTTGAAAGATTCATCAGAACTTTAAAGAATAAGCTGTACAAAGCATTTAGCTTAAATGGAAATTATAAATGGAATAACGGGTTGCTTGCTAAAAAACTACTTGAATATAATTGTACCGTTCATAGAACTGTGGGCCAAACTCCAATATCAATAAATCATAGTAACAAATCAAATATATTACAGAGGTATATTAGTATAGCTCGAAAAGAAACAAAAGAATCGAAAAATAAGAAATTGCAAGTTGGAAATTTTGTAAGAATAAGCAAATTTAAAGTTTGTTTTGATAAGGGTTACACTTCTAACTGGTCAACAGAAATATTTAGGATTTATAAGGTGCAAAGAACGAATCCTACAACTTATTTAATAAAGGATACTTATGATAGACCAATACAAGGCGCGTTCTATTCTCAAGAACTTCAAAAACTAAACACCCTGATATTTACCTTGTAGAAAAAGTTTTGAAAAGAAAAGGAAATAGTGTGTATGTTAAATGGCTTGGTCTTCCTGCTACAGAAAATAGCTGGATAGATAAAACAAATAAATTATAATTTTTTATTGTAAGCAACACTATGCCATCTGTTTTTATAAGATATATAAGTTATATCATGTTATAAATAGCTTACTACTTACTTGTTATTTAAACCATGAAGACTATTGAATCATTGAACGTTATCTTTAATTTAAAATAATATTATGAAACTTCGTAAAAAGCTGTGTTCTAAGCTGCCTAATTCAAACAAAAAAGAACAAGCTTCAATAATAATAAAAAAGAGTCAAAAAGTGACTGGATCTGGTTTTAAGAAAACTTTTAAAAATATAGTTAAAAATACCAAGAAACACATTAATAAATTAAAACCGAAATGTAAAAAAAACTCATGAAGTTAGCGCATGCAGCAGCCCGAGAATTGGTAACAGATGCGGGAGTAGAATTACCGAGAGTGATACCCATTCCTAAAACTGGTGGTTTTCTACCATTAATACCAATATTTGCTGGTTTATCTGCTGCCGGCAGTATAGCCGGTGGTGTCTCAGGAATCGTAAAAGCTGTTAATAATTACAACGCAGCTAAGAATAAACTATTAGAACTGGAGAGACACAATAAAGAAATGGAAGCAATATGTATCGGCAAAGGATTACATTTAAAGCCATATAAAGATGGGCTAGGCATTTACGTTTCAAAGAAAAAAAACTGAATTCTTAGCTACCCAATAGAGCTTGAACTAATATCGATATAATAGAACACTCTCACAATATTCCTTTTTTTAGAGGCGTCTTTATGAGAGACGAATTACCATCTATGCCATTGCCTGTTGAATGTGGTGTAATAAATCTAGATAGTTCAAATAATTCTGGTACTCATTGGGTAGCTTATGGAAATATAAATAATTACATTGAATACTTCGATAGTTACGGCAATTTAAAACCTCCCAAAGAGTTCATAAAGTATGCTGGAAATAAAATTAATTACAATTCTAAAAATTTTCAGAATAAGCATCAATATAATTGAGAGCTTGAACTAATATCGATTGAGAGCTTGAACTAATATCGATATAATAGAACACTCTCACAATATTCCTTTTTTTAGAGGCGTCTTTATGAGAGACGAATTACCATCTATGCCATTGCCTGTTGAATGTGGTGTAATAAATCTAGATAGTTCAAATAATTCTGGTACTCATTGGGTAGCTTATGGAAATATAAATAATTACATTGAATACTTCGATAGTTACGGCAATTTAAAACCTCCCAAAGAGTTCATAAAGTACGCTGGAAATAAAATTAATTACAATTATAAAAATTTTCAGAATAAGCATCAATATAATTGTGGACACCTATGTTTAAAATTTCTTAAAACTTTTTGGGACAATAGAACAATAATGTGATATTTTAACAATATAATAATTCTAAAAATATGTAATGAATATTATACTATATCAGAAGAATCATATTTCATTCTGAGTATTATTAAGCTGTTAGCCGCAAAAAGTAGGCGTGATTTTAGTTGTTGTATAATAAAATCGATATGATTATATTTAAACAAAATTCAACTACGAGAGTTAAACGTGGTATATCTTCTCCTATATCGAAGGACACCACACGTGTCAATTTGATAAAGACTAAAATAATTAGTAAAGAAAATAAAGCTTTCCTAAAATTACTTGGATTTAAAGTACAAAATGTTGCAAATAGGTGATTTACCTTATCATGATAACTCCATTGAAAGTTATGAGATTCATAGTTATAATCCGTACAACAATAGTTTTAAAGAAAATGATGAAATAAGAATACCTATTCATCAACAAGATGTATATGTATTACCTTCAGGCAGTTCATTATTCATAGAAGGTTATGTAAAAGTGACTTCAAAAGACTCAACAGAAAAAGCAGTGAAAAAAATACAAAGTTTATCAACAATCCTTTATTATATATATATGTTTCATGACATAAGGTATGAATTAAACGGTGTTGAAATTGATCGCGCCAAAAATAGTGGAATAACAACTACAATTAAATCGTACATTTCCATAAATCAAGGTGAAAGTAGAGCTGCCGCTGTTTGGGGCTGGAGCTTGAATGGTACAAAATCAGAAGATGGCCATTTTAGCGCTATTATACCATTGAACAAAATATTAGGATTTGCTGAAGATTACAATAAAATAATCATTAATTGTAGGCATGAACTTAAATTACATAGAAGTAATTCCGCTTTTAACTGTGTAACCATGGATGAAAAAGATATTATAGAAATAGAAATCCAAAAATTACAATGGCGAGTACCGCATATAAAAGTTTCTGATCGCAATAAATTGTTACTGCTTAAACATTTAGAAAAAGATCGACCAGTGCAGTTAGCGTTTAGAAATTGGGATTTGTATGAATATCCGTTATTACCAAGAACCACTAAGCATTCATGGTCAGTCAAACCCGCATGTCAGTTGGAAAAACCAAAATATGTTATTTTTGGGTTACAAACAAATAGAAAATGTAAAAAAACTCTAAGTTCTTCTGAGTTCGATCATTGTAAAGTGACATACCTGACGCTATTTTTAAATTCACAATATTTTCCATATAATTCATTAAATTTAAATTTCACCAAGGATGAGTTTTGTTTATTATATGAGTTATATTCTAACTTTCGTCAGTCGTACTACAACACTGGTATAGATCCGTTGCTTGATTTGCATCAGTTCAAGACAAAAGCCCCCCTGTTCGTAATTGATTGTTCAAGACAAAACGATTCGCTAAAAACTGGACCTGTTGATGTACGATTAGAAATTGAATGCTCTGATGATATACCCGATAATACAACCGCTTATTGTTTGATAATCAACGAACGACTTTTTGAATATAAGCCTTTAAGCAACATCGTAAGAAAATTATCATGAATATTATTGTTGATGTACAAGAGTTTAAGAGTGCAGAAAACGAGTTTATTCCAAAAGAAATAGCAATTATGTGGAGCGACGGTGTCCTTGTACTGCTGATAAAACCACCATTTCCATTTTATGATTTGAATCGAAAAGAACGCATACAAGTATCATGGATAGAAAGAAATAGAGGCATTAATTGGAAAGAGGGATTTATACCCTATAACAGTTATAAGTATATTATAAGTGAGTTTTTAAAAACTAAATGTATTTATACAAAAGGTTATGAAAAAATGATATGGCTTAAGAAAATAACAATTGTCCTAGTTTAGAAAAACTGTATGAAAAATATTCAAGTTCAACCGATATTAAAAGTTGTATTTATCATAGCAAAATATGTGCTTTAAAAAATGTAATGTGTTTGAATAAGTGGTGTGTAGAAAATAAATGTGACCCTTTTGTATCAATAAATGAATAAGATTGTAATTAAATATGGGTTTTTAAATTAATCCCCGACCCAACCCCATAAATATCCATTTTTGATTTTTACCGTATGGAAGAATTGTGAATAAAAACAGACGGTAAACCATATGTTAACGGTTAATGGTATTTGGTGAACTCCAGCCTTAATGTTTGGAAAGTTCGAGAAAATAGTTATCTAGAAAATAAGTAAATTTTGATCAAAAAAGTAAGTACATAAAAAAATAGAACAAGTAGTTACCTAAGATATATATATATATAAAAAAATACAAACCAAATAACACTCATATTTACTAAACTTTAAGTATTATTATTTATTAATGATATTTTTCATAAAACAGCTGAGTGAGCAATTTAATGAATAGATTAGTGTAGAAAATTTACGACTCTATGGATCTCATCCATATGAACAGTTGGAGCCTCGATCTCAATTTCATCAACAAGAACAGTTGAATGGATAGATAATTTGGAATTGGTAGTTTTTGGATCTCATCAGATCCAGAAAATAAATTAAAATCAAAAAGCAATTGACAGCTTACTTATTGATTATAATTATTATTGTCTCATTTAGTTCATTATAAAAATACCTATCTACAAGTGATCAATCATGAATTCATAAAATACTGATCAATTATCTATTAGATTACCTACCTACCTTATAGATTAAAAAAAAATTGCTGTAGGGTACAAAATTAATTGTTATGTTGTTATTTATTTATGTGTGTACTTGTCAATTTCTTTATTTGTATTTTCGGGTACAATATTTATAAAAAAATGTTTGTTTTATATTTAAAGGGTAGCTTAATTAAAAATATGAATTGTTTATTAATTTTAGTCAGGTATATTGTAAAGTATTGCACAATTTGTGTTAAATAGCAGTACTTTACAATCATACGTCGCTTTCGTTTCCTACCGACTGTGCTATACGTGTGTCTCGAAGCAAATAAACTTCATTCGCTTTACTATCGGAAATCTCATTTCATCAGCCGCATCCGTTACAATAGCTAAATGGTTCATATACCAAACATATACAGTTAGGAGAAAAGCCGGTAGAATTGACAAAATTTTTAAAATTGGTTGATTTGATAAAAAATAATTATTGATTGCAGAAATAAAATAGTTAAAATTGGGGTTTTTGGATCTCATCTGATCCAGAAACCCCAATTTTAACCTACTAAAGTCAGGATCTGATCATGGGATCCCATGAAAATCGAGGGTTTCTTTCACTAAAAATATTGCATTCACTAAAAACTTTAAAATAAAACATATTTTACAAAAAATAAAAACCGACTTCAAGAACACTGAAAAGTTAAAAATAATATAAGAAGAAGAAATACTCGTAAGTCGGTGCCTTTTAAGACTTTCTAGGAGATCATCGTTTGGCACCGACTTCAATATAGAAGTGTGATGTTGTCTGTACCTATTCTTATATTATTTTTAACTTTTCAGTGTTTTTGAAGTCGGTTTTTATTTTTTGTAAAATATTTTTTTATAAAAAAACTAGCTTTCCGCTCGCGACTTTGTCCGCATTATTTTTGTTTTCCCGTGGGAATTTTATATTTTACCGTAGGAAAATTATCCTATGTCCTTCCCCTGGTCTCGAACTATCCCTATACCATCTTTCATCAAAATCGGTTCAGTAGTTTCGAAGCCTATTCAATACAAACAAACAAACAAACAATCAAATCTTTTCTCTTTATAATATTAGTATTAGTATAGATGATTTGATTACAAAATGTTCCAGACCACGAATTTTCGTCAGCGGTCAGATCATTTTGTAACAGACAGTTCACCGTTAAAAAGTATTGAACGAACGTAGCTTTAACCTCAAGCACGGTGGAAATAATATTCATTTCGGACAAACAATAATGCATAAAATCTTTGAGAGTTTTGCTTACAACTTTTTTTTTACTTAACGTAAATTAAAAGAATGTTGAACTAAACTAACCTTTGTTTCCATTTGGTTTTTATATGTTATGTAATGGTACAATGTTAATTAGTACATTGTTACCCTAGGGGTGAAAGTAACTTATTTAGTCCCGAGACGGGGATTGGCGCACTAAATAAGTCTTTAACCCGAGGTAAACACTGTGCTTTTCATTACGATTACAAGGAAAGTAAAAATAAAAACATAAATTGGCTAAAGAAAAATAAGTGAATTTTATTTTTTAAAATCAACATCTTCTGCATTAGCCTCTTATGAAATCAGGCGTTCAATCCATATCTGAATCAGATGAACTCAAATCTCTGCTATACGGAGTATAAACAACAACTCGACAAAACAAGTGAAGATCGGATTGCCGCTTTTTCGCCCATTTTGTTTTTTTTTCTGTGACCGGACAGCTATTTAGCTATTATTTTTCATTTTCACCATTGAAAAAGTGATAAATAGTTTGCACAAATCTATGTTATTTTAAAGAAATAGTTAAAAATAAATTATAATTAAGTCATTTAAAAAATATATTCTTTAATTAATACTTAACATGTATCAATAGAAATGTCAAAATAGAACTAGTTTCGTTTTTATAAATTGACAGCTGTCAGTTGAAAGCGATTCTCCCTAGGGCTGAAAAGAGTTACTTTCAACCCGCTCCTCAGGCAACTTCAGACCTACTTTCAGAGTATGAGTAATGAAATAACAATTTACAATCTATACAAGAATAATGTTTATCTCGTCTATGATTTTAATAACAAAATATCCACCCGAAAATTTCCCACCAACATTGTATTCCTTTTATAAAGCTTCGTTAATTTTGTATTAATCCACCGCCTCAGCTTAATAATACATATTGCATGTTCGACGTGTCTGTCCGCTCGTTACAATTTTATAACATTCGCATTGATGTAAGCAAACAATCACGCACGTGTTTACTCAAAAAAAAAACATCGCGCCAAACACAGCGGACAATTTAGAAAGCAATCAGATTGAATCCGCGAATGATTGCGAAACATATTTTTGTTTATGCCCACGTGTAATTGGGATAAATTCGATTTCGTGCTGAACTCTGGTGAAATCGGAATATGACAGGGAATTTCCCAAATGACCGTTAGCCGTTTGGTATATTCGCTAGAAAATAATATATTGCAAATGTATACCTACTCACTTCTTTTACAAGATTTTATTTACTTTCACCTGTCCCGGTGTCTGTAATGAAATCTTGCAAGTTAAATTTCACCCACTTCCCGGCTTCCGATTGAGCTGAAATTTTGCATGCATATGTATGTCGCGTGACAATGTAATATCATGGTGACATGGAGCTAATCTAATGCTGGATCTGGAAGGTGGCCATAGGAACTCCGCAATAAAATGACTCAACCCCGTCGAGTTTGGGCTCGTTTGGTTCGTATTGACGAGTACTAAAAGGTTGTATTTAAAGATTTTTCCCACATTGAGTTCCGAAACAGTGAGATGACAGTTTTTTATTAGCATTCATAATGCATTTGCATGAGCCACGACTAGGTACACATTGACTATACATTGACAACTAGCCTTTCATATTATAGTCCACAGCACAACAGATTTCTATCAAAAATTATTTCGTTACTTTCATGTTTGACCACCTAATAGCGTTTTTGGTAATGAGAAATAAGTTTTAATCGTTGTGCAGTAATAATTTCATACACGAGTATGTAGAACGTGTTAATTTTATAAGAACGGACAAATGTACACACAGTAACACGCCAGACTTAACATGTTGACCTTGACTTTCGTAATGCAAATGTAAAACTTGACGTGTTGTTGACTGTACATATGAAATTCTAAAAATGAGAAACATATTGGTGCATGGCGAATTCGAACCCCGGACCTCCCGATTGGAAGGCTAGTGCCGAGCCCATAGTGCCACTGACGCTCTTAAACCGATTCATTTCTAATTTTAATATCTGCTTCTTGGCAAACTCTACTGTGAAACATTTTGAGCATTATTTCCATAGTCACGTAGCGAGAAGTTGCTGCGGATGCAGCGCAGGACCGGTAGTGGAGATCCTTGGAGGAGGCCGATGCCAAGCAGTGGGCAATCCAACTCTTGACTTAAATGATGATGAATTCCGTAGTATATTATTTCCAAGCTACCTTTATTAGCTATGTTTATGTAATTCGAAGTTCGCCTTCAAAGTATGGAGGGATGTCGGCTTAGCGCTTAGAACTTTGAGACACTGAACGAAAAGCCGCATAAAGCTCCTTGTGGAACTATTTGACCTATTTTAATAGCCGAAGGATGTCTTTGAGAATAACATCAAACTTAAGATAAAGAACATTTGCAAAAGGGCCATGCCAACAACTGATAAATATTTTAAGTAATAACTAGCGACAATTCATAAGTTCAATTTAGTAATAGTTCCCACTTAAATAAAAAATTACAAACCATAGAAATATGTAAAGAAATAAACAGTACCTTTGTAATCGTGTTTTTTTATAACAATACTAGCTGTGCCAGCGAACTACGTTTCGCCATAATAACGGCGAACTTACGTTTCGCCGAAATAAAAAATAGTTTACGACCTATTCTCAGACCTACTGAATATACACAAAAAATTTCATAAAGATCGGTCAAGCCGTTTCGGAGGAGTTCGGTAACAAACACAGTGACACGAGAATTTTATATATTAAGACTAGCTATGCCGGCGAACTACGTTTCGCCATAATATAAAAAATAGTTTACGACCTACCGAATGTACACAAAATTTTTTTTATAAAGATCGGTCAAGCCGTTTCGGATGAGTTCGGTTGACCGATCTTTATAAAAAAATAATTCACTGTGACACGAGAATTTTATATATTAGATGTTGTTAAACCCGTTAACTAAAAGCAATTTTACTGAATTGGTCTTTTTGGCCTAAGTATTAGACTTTATTCTATCTCTCTCTCTCTCTAACACACACACGCACACAACACACACACACATACACACTAAATAGTACTTTATTCTACTTTCGTTCATATTATACGCAACTCGAAGGTTTACTAATAATGTTAATTGTTAAATTTAAATCAGGGTTTCTTAAAGTGGGGTCCACGGACCCCTTAGGGGTCCGTAGCATGTATATTAGGGGTCCGCAGTAGTTCAGTCTTTAAAGACATTTAAGTCATTTAATAGGAAAGTATGACGTAAACATGACTTACGCTTTGTCTTGTCGAAGACAATCCCACAATTTAACGTTCTCATTGAGGCCAAACAGCAGCGCCCATCTCATTAGTAGTAAGTGTAATGAAAGTACCAATCAATAAAAGTTTTTATTTTTAATATAAATAAGGTTTTTTTTTTAATTCAAAACATATTTTTGACAGCCTCCGTGGAATTGTTTAAATTGTGAAAGTGGTCCGTGACTGCAAAAAGTTTAAGAAACCCTGATACAAATCAATATAACAACACATCATTGCATCACATGAAAAAACTGTATTAATAGTTATTTCAGTTTACAAAATGTGAAATAAAAACGAATGTTCTTTAATGAAAATCGCTGCAATTTTTATAGGACTTTTGAAAAGGGTGACATTATTTTTGACGAATCCAAATTAATGTAAGGCTGTTATACGTCATAGCTGTGACAGGCCTATGACGTCCTTCATCCCTTCATTTACTTATCACCATCTACACGACATCGTCGCCGCCAAATCCTGTGTCTGATAAATAACCGAATAAATAAAATACTCACAATACAACCTTTATAGCAAACTATCCCAAAACTTTTTGTATATCACTTTATTTTTAGCGACATAATTCCGGAGCCGCACAAGCTACTCTCGTCTCTATTACACGGTACAGACGGACGAGGTTTACATGCAGGCTGTAGGGGGGAGCAGCCTGGTACCCAATACGGATCCAATTCAGCACGGTCGATTTGTTACCTTGACAAATCACAAACTGTACTACGCAATTTGTACCTGCTTGATGTATCGGAGCGAATTAGCCGAGTAAACGGTGTTTTGTTCTATTATCGCGCGTCAGTTACTTGGCTTGTGTGAAGGAGTTTCATATCATATACCAAGGTATGTTGGAGGGAATCGATAAGCGGTTCGCCGACAATTATCATCATCATTTCAGCCAAGGGACGCTCACTGTTGGACAAATGCCTCGCGCAAGGCTTTCTAACCCGATCGGACCTGCGCCTCTCGCATCCAGCGGCTTCCTGCGATCTTCACTAGGTCGTCAGTCTTGAGACCTAGGTATCATGCCCACTGTCACTTAAGGTTCGCAATGCCAAGTATCACCATCAGCCTAAAGCAGTCCACTGCTGGACTTAGACCTCTCCCAAGGCTCTCCACGCTCCTCAGTTCTGCGCATCTAGTAACTGCCAGCCGTTCTACGCAGATCGTCGCTCCATCTAGCAACAGGGCGCCCTACATTATACCGCCAAGTATACCGCCTACTTAATGTTAGGCGGCTGAAGGAGGCTTGGTTCTGTGGTTCTGGGGTGTTTGTTCTTATTAAGGCTTCAATGAATGCGATAAAATACGTAGAAATATTCGAGGGGTTTCCTATTGAAATTTCGAGTCACCTCAAATAGGTATGTACCTACTGAATGTTTGGCACTTCAAGTACAAATACTGCGGAAGTTTTGTCCAGAGCTGTTGTCGCTTTAAGAACCATTTATTTTTAAAAAATGTCAAAGACAAACTAAGAATGTATCAGGACAAAATTAAAACAAAAGCGAAAATTGTAAAAGTAGGACTTATCTTCGAATGCTGAAAATCATTATTTGTAAGTCTAAATATGCATAATAAATATTTTAAACATTTTTGATTAATAATAATCATCAGTGTTTAAAATAATACCCAATGTCACGTAACTGCAAAATGCAGTCGGAGAGCGTTACGTCACGGTGTGAGCAAAACCCCCAGACAAGAGGCGCGTTTCACATAAGCACGGATTTATAACATTTTTTAACATTTCAAGTATCAACGTGTTATATAATAGATATTAGCACAAAATGTTATGATGGTTATCTGGAACTATGGAACGCACTTAAGTTTATCAAACTGTCATGTTTGATTATCAGAAGAATAACTAAAGCAGTTTGATCCTCAGAAGAATAACTGCTTTAGTTATTGTTCTGAGGTTTGATCTACGCCTTTGAAAGAAAAGAAAGAAAGAAAGAACTAGACGAAGAAAGACTGACAGTAGTTTGTTTATTTATCACATTGTGACGCCATCATGATCGAGTTTAGGCGCGAAATTAAAAGAATGAACTATAAGTGATTAAATCTATTTTTTATTTGAAATTAATGAATATATTTTTTTATATGCTTTTTCGTAATAATGACGTGTCTATCTATAAAATAAAAACAGTCTCAATAAATTCGTCAACATACATAACTATCTTACCCTTTGAACCGGAACACAGTAATACAAGCACCGCTGCTTGCCAGCAGAAAAAGTTAAGATGGACGACTTTCGTACTGAGTTTTCCTCTGAACTGGAAACTGTACGTTGCAACGGCAAGTTTTATTTTATTCCTTGTGTTCAGATTGAGAATTTAATTAAGATAGACTTACTCTTGATCCCAATCCAACCAGTTTTCAATACTAATAAAAAATAAATAAAATAATTTATTAATAATATAATTTTTTTATTAATAATAATTTCACTACACAGGTATAGTTACAAAAACTATTATTGAGGCCAGCCTAGTAGGCATTCAAGATACCTGTGGCTTAATACTGTCGTACTAAAGTCAATATATTAATTTTTCTAAATAAATTTCTTAAAGTATCTACTGTCCGAGGACTTCCAGCTCAGTGCTGGTGATATAGTGTAAGCGGGATAGTCGGGAAACCTTGACGAAGCTTTACCTACTGGTGGGTGCATGTAAGCTCTGATTACCGCTGAACCCGATAAAAAACAACGACCCACGTTAAGGTGCATATTCGGGCCACTACGTTATGTCAAGCTATTTCTGCCTCGCCCCCGCTGATCTCCAGGATCGCACGTCAAGTGTAAGCTCGCACATAATCTTTTGAACAGCGACTAATCCTTACATAGCAGAACGGGCCCTGGTAAGCTCTTAATCACAAAAATGGCGGGTAAAGCAAATTTAAATTCGCCGCTAATTGCCTCTTCATTTCGACAAAGAGTAACATTTTATATATGTAATTAAAAGGAGGCTTGAAGCAATTGACCTTCATCTCACCTGGTGGTAAGTGACGATTAAAGGCCCCTGTAGACGATCAAACATGTTTGTGAAATTTACGTGTTTGACAAACATGTTTGTTCGTGTAGGGCTGTGTTTGACGCGTTTGACAAACAAACTACGTGTTTGATGTGTTTGAAAAGTATCTGGATTGACGTCGTGTTTGATGAAAACGTGAACTTTGTCAAGTAAGTTTGACAAACATGTTTGATCGTTTACAGGGGCCCAATTCAGCTAATAAGTTACAGCCGAATCGAAACTGAACCGTTGCGATCGACCAATCAGAACGCTACATTCAATTCAATTCAATTCAATTCAAAATTGTTTATTGTTCTCTCACACAGATATTAACAGGTGATTATAATAAGGTAGGTACAAACATTTATTTATCTATGTGAGAGACTGGTATCCGTACTAGGAGACCTGTATTACAGATTACCAGCCTCTCCGACTCTGAACCAGGTGATGAGACTTTGGTAGGTACATAACTAAATCAAGTTGAGTAGGCGTGTGAGCTTGTGTGTGTGTGTGTGTGTGTGTGTGTGTGTGTGTGTGAGTGAGTGAATGTGTGTGGGTGTACGTGAGTGTAAGTGTGTGTGCGCGTGTGTCCGTGTGAGTATATATATATGAACATGTAGAATTTACGTGCTATCTCTATAATTATTTTGTATAATTACAATCAAGTTAGGGTTATGAGGGGACAATTAAGAGATTTTCAGTGTCATCATAGCTTAGGGACTTTAACCAAATAGTCGTAACTTTTTTACAATTAAATGTTGTAAGTGAGTAAATACGTAACAATTTGTTTGCTTTGTTGTACAGATAGCTTCCAAGAAAGCCAAAAAACCTTTGTGATGTAGCCGTGGTCCAGGAGAAAGAAGTGTTACATACCTTGTGTTTTAGACGTTTGTTAGCGTTAATAAAGGGATCAAACTTTATTAAGGAATGTTGTTTCAGGATAATGCTAAGAATAAAGAGTTGCCTTACAGATAAGACGTCAGAGCGAGCGTAAAGATCTTGAGTGGGGAATCGAAAGGGCAGGAACAAACTTACTTTCAACACTGCTCTCTGGGCTCTTTCCACTCTAATTAGTTTAGATTTTGCTGCACCACCCCACACAGTGATGCAGTAACATAAAATTGACTGGCATAATGCTACATACACCATCTTAATAACATTGGTATCAGCAATGTGGCGCAAATTCTTAAAGATGAATATTAATTTGCGTGTCCTGGCTGCTAAGAGGTCGAGATGAAGGTTGAAGTTAAGGGTGTTATCAATCATTACGCCTAGGTATTTAATGCTGAGAGTACGTGTCAGTGGGCGACAGAAACAATGTGGGACAAACGAACAAGAGTGAGCGAATAAGGAAAATTGATCATGCACAGATATATTTAAATTCGTGAGAGAAAAGGGAATATATTGGGTTTTTTGTATATTTAGAGTCAGAGCATTGGCCGTAAGCCATGAGAATACTTCATTGAAACCAGTCTGTGCATAGTGGTAGGCTTGTTCCCAGGTATCACCATAAAAAACGAGAGCAGTATAATCAGCGAATGTCACAATTTTACCATTATGCAACTTAAGGTTGCATAATTCATTAATGAAGGCAAGGAAGAGTGTAGGACCCAACACACTACCTTGCGGGACTCCGTAGTTTATTGGTAAATTATAACTTACGTGATCACCGACCCTCACTCTCTGATACCTATTCGTGAGATAATTCCTGAGTAGCTCAAGCTGGCCATCCCGTATCCCCATCCTCTCGAGTTTATCGAGGAGAAGAGGCGCAGAGACTGTGTCGAACGCTTTTGCGAGATCGAGAAATACTGCTATAACTTTCTTCCTCATGTCAAGTTTGGTGACTATATGATCCGTTAACTCATGAACAGCATCAGCACTTGAGATTCCTGGCCTGAAACCAAATTGGGAGTCTGAGATGAGATTTTTATTCACAAAATAATCCACTAAACGTTTATTAAGCAGTTTTTCGGCTATTTTAGATAAGGTAGAAAGTATAGAAATTGGTCTGTAATTGTTGACACAGCCTCTGTCAACATTCTTGTAGACGGGAATCACTTCAGCCATCTTGAACTCATCAGGAAAGGTGCCAGAAGAGAACATTAAATTGAATATATAGGTGAGCGGTGGAACTAGAATTTGATGATATCGTTTGAGAAAATTGCCAGAGATATTATCTCGTCCGACCGTATTGCCTTTTTTTAAGCTGAGGATAGTGTTTTTTATTTCAAATTCATCAGTTGGTTCCAAAACGAAAGAAATGGGTTAGGAAGTGTAATAGGGAGATTTATAATTCGTAGAACGGGGAATGCTCTCAGCGAGATTTTTGCCAATAGACGCAAAGAAGGAATTAATACTATTGACTGAATTAGTGGGGTTAAAGGGAGCTATTAAGTCCAAAGCAGGGTTATGACTTTTCGAAGTGCATGTAACTTGTTTTATAGTGTCCCAAAGTAATTTGTTATTAGTTTTGGCTGCCATCTGTATTAAACTTTTTTCGTGTTCTTTTTTAAGTTTTTTTAAGAGCCAATTACAGAAGTTTCTGTACCTATTGTAGCTTACTTTGACTACTTCGTTGTTAGGATTTTTTTTTAGTTTTTGATGTAGTTTGTCGCGGTTTTTCATACATCGTAGTAAACCTATAGTAATCCATGGCTTTTTTATTCGTTTTCGGTTGGGGACCTTGATTGTTTTAGTATTGCAAGCAATGGTAGAAACTAGTTCCGTAATTAATAGGGAGGTGGCCACGTTTACATCAGTTATTTTGTAGATAGTACTAAGGTTTAATTTATTCATGTCAGAATCCAGTGCTATATAGTCCAACTTTTTTTTTGTCATGAGTAACTTATAAGGATCAAATATGTGTTGATGATTTTCTAAGAAAAGGACTACAGAATCATGATCTGTGAGTGAAGTCTCGGCTACATAACAAAAAGCTGGAAGTTTGGTTTTGAGCATGAGATGGTCCAAGCAAGTTTTACCGTGTGTAGGAAGGACGTGTCCTGGTAAGATACCGTGACAAGCTAGTGAATCAAGATAAATTGGGGAATTATTATCAGAGTTATTATTGAGTATATCCACGTTAATATCACCCACGATAATAATATTAGCATGATTTAGCCGAGAAAGAAGGTCACTAAGTGACTGAATAAAAGGATCAATATCTTTATAGCCGGGGGGTCTGTATATGGCTAATATGATAGTGTTACAGTCTATTTCAATAGTTAGACAATTAGCATTTCTTATGGATGGCTCCAGAAAACAAGCTCGCAGAGTGCTTTTGTAATATATAATAACACCTTCATTTTGTGTTCGGTTATTTTCTGTTAAGACGTAGTTGTAACCATCTATTTGTGGAATAAAGTGTGTGTGACGTAACCAGCATTCAGACAGAATAATGAGATCCCAATCGGTTTTAGATCTGTCTATAAGAGTGAGAAGGCCAGAATAATTTCGACTAATACTACGAATATTTTGGTGTAAAAGTTTTAGGCTAGAATTAGGATTTTTTATTAAATTAGGGCAATCATCAATTTGACATGTATCTGATTGTGCGATGACAAAGCTATCTAGGTCAGTATTTATATCATTTATATTATCGAATGTGATTAGAAAAATTCAGAAGGTCAAGAGTCATATTATGTGAGGATATATAATGTTCAGTAAGTAGAATTCTAGTGGAGGTACTTAATACAGGGGTAGGTAAGCCTTTGGGTTGATGAATAAGTATAGAGAAATGAGTGGTAGATAAGTGTGTGTAAGTAGTATGCACGTAGTTAAGGCATATACTTGTGTTATTGTGTAGTGATGAATGTATGTATTGTGTAATGAGAAAAAAATTAAGAAGCGTGTGTGTCAAAGTGTTATGTATCAAGTAAAAAGTATTAAATACAAAGTTAGCAAACAAAAAAGTAAAAATAAGCAAAATAAATAAACAATAATAATTTACGGCTACTAGTCACATAGATTGAAGCTTTTTAATGTCTAATTCACTGTCGATGCGAAGCACTGGTGACTCTTGGGTCTTCTTTATAAGAACTTTTCCGTATGATATCCAAGTGCTGTGGTAGTTATTTTCTTTTACTACCTGTCTTGCCAAAAATGCTAGTCGCCGTCCCAAACTAGTGAGCGACTCGTCTACGTAAATAGATTTTGACGGTCCGGGTAGAGCAAGATGGGTGGTATTAAGTTTGTTCTCGCCGTGTGACTTATTGTAAGTTCTACATTGCTTTATAAAGGCATCTTTACAAGCAGTAGTGGTGAAATTCACCACAATGTGATTATTAGTCTCTGATTTAGTTTTGAGACGATAGACATCATGAATATCAGAGTCGATTAGGGGCTGCTCAATTATCTCGCTTAACTTTGTGACTAACTGTCGCAAAACTGGTTTATTTTATGATGGCTGCTTAGGGATGTTCCTAATTTCAATAGTGGATGTGCGGGAATTACGCTCCAGCTGCTCGATTTTGCTCTCAAGTGCCTTGATTTTCTTTTCGTAAGCATTATTATTTTGTTCAAGTTGAGACATTTTATTTAAGACTTCATCGTATTTATTTGTCAAAAAATCTATGCTTTTTTGCAATTCATCATTTTGTTTTTTTATTGCTAGAATAGGTTCATAAAGCTTCTCGTATTTAGTGTTTTGCTGAGTTGTATAGGCATCGAACATTTCTCTCATTTGCTCTAGAAACACTGAATTTGAGTTAGAAGACAACTCCGTTGAGTCATATTTGCGCTTCCACCTACGAGTAACAGAATCGTTATCTAAGGTTTTTTCCGGAATTTGAGCTGAATCATACAGTTGAGGGTCTGATCCATAGCTACATTTGCTTGTGTTTGAGCGATTTGACAACGGCTTTACAGGAGATCGCGCAATTGACATTGTAAAGGTAAGTAACTATATTACCTGTGTTGTTATTAGAGGCCGGCCGATCGAATGCGCACACGCCACGCGCCGGTATGAATTCGAAGTTACGTACGTACGACGGACGTAGTAGGCTATGTAGTCAGCGAGCGAGCGGTGCGGGAACAGCGAGTTGAGCCGGAACAATATGACGTATAGCTATCTCGTTCTGCGCGGGTCGCGCGGTCGCGGGTCGCGTACGGAGTGCGTTAGCTCTTTACACTTACTGATATCCTGGTACTAGGATGTAATTTTGCGCCGTTAATTGAAATTATTTAAATAATTAAACACCAGAAATACAGGGAGCACACTTAAGAAACGTCCGTACACCACGGCGGTCCAGGGGGGAACTGTTCCATGACATTATCAGGTCATGGAACAGTTGAATAGCGATATAAGCGCTCCGATTGGTCGACCGTAACGGTTCAGTTTCGATTCGGCTGTAACTTATTAGCCCCTGGGGCCCAATTCAGGGCTCTTAAGACGAAAAGGTGGAAGCGAGCTTCACCTGGGGGTGTATTATGATATCTTAATTCCAGCCAGTTTTCTGAATTGCTATCAGTGCCTCTCTTTTACTCATTATACAAAAAGAAAGAAATGGCATCATAACAATTCAATAAACTGCCTGGAATTAAGACGTCATAATATACCGCCTGCTGGACTCCTCGACAAGTGAGGAACTGACTATTACCTCTATTTGTCGGAACACAACAATGCTATCAACATTTTTATTATGGTAGAGACTTAGGTAACACGGTGATAGGGCTTCTGAGCCAGACGGGCTCAGAAGCCCTGAGCCAAACTAAACCGAGCAGAAAAACTTTTAGCTAAATAAAGGAAAAAGATGAGATTAATTTAAATGCCTTTCGCAATATTGATATAAGCAGTTAAGTTGCACCGAGGCTATATATGCAATTTTACCGTGAAAGATCTCTTGAATATGCAAGTAGATAAACAGAACTATAATTCTGCAGCAGCGCTGTGGACACATGAAAATATTCACTCGTAAAAAAGCAAAGCGACTGTGTAGATGAATCACAACTTTAATGTTTTCTCGTGCTGCACTGTTTACGGAGATTGCTCGGTTTATGCGCGCGAAGGGAATGCACTGTTTATTGAATTTTAAATGTGATGCTCTAAGTTTTTTGTTTGTCTCCTTGGTAATTGGATGCCCGACAAACTTTTTTCATGCACGAATATTGAAACAAATGATGAAATTCGTCGAGAAAGTATTATATTTCAATAATTTTGTGTTTCTATCTATCTATAACATATAAAGCTCACTGACTGACTGACTCACTGATCGGGTATTTTTGGGACATAGCTACGAGTATCTTATAGAATCACAACTTGTTAACTTCTACCTTTTATGTTAATTGCTAACCCCTTCATAGTTACAACAAGATTTTGTGTAGAAAGTGTCAATTTTACGGTTCCGTGCCTCAAAGGAGAAAAAAACGGAAAGCTTATTGGATCACTTCGTTGTTCGCCTGTCCATCTGTCTGTTTAGACACGTAGAGTTAATAAACGAAAATAATGAACTTTCAGTTGTAAAAAAATCGTAGTTCTAAGCCAACGCGATCAAAATATATCAACGTTCTAGTCGCATATTTTGCGATGTAACAAGAAAATTAAGAATATAGGGTACTTACCGTTGATCTAGGATCATAAAATTTGGCAAGAAATAAAGTCTTTTAACACAATTTTTGGAAAAAACCTGAAAACTATAAATATGTACGTTTAGGAACTTATATACCTACTTGGTTATAAGTTTTCATGGCATCCTCGTTGAACAAGTCCAGCTCGCTTATAGCCGGTATTTACCTATAACAATCCCTTGACAAGTACAATAAAATACTATCTTTAGACATCATTCAAAAAAAGCACACAGCTCAAAATTTATCAGAAACTGATAAACATCAGACAGTATTAATATGTATTGATGATTTAACCCTGGGCTATAGCAATAGGCTCTCAATACGAAGCAGATAAGCCCCGAGTATTCCTATATTTCTTGCTGCCAAGCTAATTGCGTGAAGCAGCCCCTGCACGCTATATTGAAGTCGTGAGATCTATTGAAATCCATTTATAACGAATAGCCTTCGTTATCTCACCTCCGAGTCAAACCGTTGCTAATAAAGCAGACACGCCGAACAATATATCTTTGGGACGGTACCAGAATTAATAGTCGGCCGAAGAAGACATAAAACCAAGATATTGTACGCATGAAGCAAGCATTTGACAGCCATTTATAACAATTTCAGCTTGATAATGGCAATGGGTGATGTATTAATTTTGTGCGGATTAACAATGAATTTATATGATTAGTCGCAGTAAATTGAAGTATCAAAATCGAAATAGTTTATTGAAATCAGTCCAGAAATAAGCCTTTTAACGCTGTACGCTGTGATCGTATGAATCCCATATACTTCTATATGGTGATTCTCCTTAATCTTGATAATGAGCGAAAATCCTAAGTCTATGGTTTCAATACGTCTATGAAAGTGAAACTGAGCGATGGATATTCTATCAATATCAGCATAGCAGTGCTTGCATTAAAATTAAATACTGTCTCTCTGGGCAGTATAATTTTTGGATACGTCGTTGTTCGCTTAATAATAAAAGGGTTTCTTTCTACCAATTGTTTGGAATCTAGAATAGCTTTGCTCCGCGAAGAATAGGAAAAAGACTTAAAAGATGTAATATTCTTAGACGAGAAGTTGATACTTTCTGAGGCTATTGGCTATTTGTCTATCTATAATCACAGTTTTGGTCCCATAGATTGTTGTAAGTATAACGTTGAGATAATATGTATTCTTTGTAACACTGACTGAGATCAATGTCCGACAAGCGACGAGCACAAAGGTCATAGAAACTAAAAAGCTTGAAAAGTCTACAAGCCAATCTGTTTCTCGTAAATCGAATAACGGAGCGGAATGAAATTACAAGTGGTAAGAATCACGGCGTGGAACCCTTCAGTTTGACAATCTATTGGGCGAAGGGGTAAATGTCAGGAACGGAGAGACAGATTCGATTTTCTTGTCATAATGTGATGGAAGAGTATGAAATGCAATCTGTTTCCATTGTTTGCGCAGCGTTTGAAATTCGAGAGTGATTCCATTTTGACTTTTAAACGATTTCGTGGTTTGTTTGTTTATTAATTAATGTCGTGTTTGCTACACTATAATCCATATTGATTTTGTTTCACAAAGTCAATGTCAATCATACAACATTCATATTGCTTTTTAATGCTATTCGCTTATAATAGTATACAAAACTATCTTGCATTTCAAATGATTATTACGAAAAAAAACCAAAATTATGTTATATTATTATTATTATTAAAATATATTATATCATAGTATTATTATTAAATGCAATTCAAAGAAATTAAATTTATCATCAACTCTTACTCACACATCAACTATATCATACCACATACCGTAGACACGTATTGATGTTCAGCCGAAGGCAAACCCTGTTGTCCGTACATTGGGTATACAATAAAGCTCCAGAGTCTGGGCTCCTCGAGGAATTTTCTCCAAGATTCCTCAATCACGAACATTAACCACTACACACCCATGCACTACTTCCAGACACCGCACTCGTAGAACAAGTGTGCGAAGACCCGGTCAGCATACTATGCGAAATATCAGTCAGCGACCCGACCCTGCCATGGAGGCCCCGTGCACGCCGCTGAAAGGCCCTCCGTCTGGGAATTGTCCTGATGTTCTTGGGCATTCCCCCCTTGACGATATTGGCCGGGCAGCTAAGTAGTGGTATCGCGTTGTGGACCCTACTACAAGACGCGCATTAAAGGGCAGGGAGAAGGCGGGGGCATTTAGTGGGTAGGCTATGCACTCTGCCGGGAGAGCCCCACACACGCTCACCGTCTAGCCAACGGCGGGTGCGGTACGTTCACTCACTTCCTCCCGAATAAAAAAGGCACAGACAATACAGACATGTATCCTGTCGCTTCTCCCCGCACCCCACTATAGATGATTCTACTTGGACAGCGGGACATCCTAGAGGTGATGCCTATCCGAAAGAAGTCCAGCAGATAAGGTTCGCCAACAAGGCTTGAGGACCCACCAAAATACTCGCCTACTTTTAAATAATTAAGATGAAGCTGTAAAGGCCATCGGCGTCTTTGTGACGTGAGCTTTTTCGAGAAATGTTAAGTCGGTAACACTGTGAAAATGTATTCGGTGGTGCAAAAGTAATGTCATAATGTGAATTTTTGCAAAAGGAATCAAATGTCATTGCGCTTTGACATAGATGTTGCAGACAGATACAGAAGTAGTCTGGAACTCAGAACAATCACTACAGCATGCTTTAGTTATTCTTCTGAGGTCTCGAACATTGAAGCAACCGCTCACACAGCTCGGGCAACGATGGCGATTTTGACACACTTATTTCTGTTTGGTGATTTAAACTGGCCGTCCAAATCACCAGATCTAGCGGTGCCAGACTTCTTCCTTTGGGGCTTTTTGAAATCTTGCGTTAACTACAACTAACCACAAAACTTGCAAGTCTTGAAAGTTAGCATTGATGAAGAAATTACCAATTTGGAGCTAGTTGTTTTGCGAGCAACAATTCAAAATGCTGTAAATCGAGCACAATTGTGCATCAACTCGGGAGGTTGGTCATTTGAGCGATTTCATTTTTTTGTCTGAATGTCATCAATTTTGCAACTTCAAATAAGCTTTTCATGAAAACAGAGCTATTTTTTTTTATTCCTAACAGAATGGTAGCTAATTCACATAATGACATTACCTTTGCGCCACCTTGTATAATATAAATTTAGATAAAAACTGTAGTACAATATTTTGAATTAATTCAGGCGGCACAACTTTTGATCTCTAATCCGTTGCGGTTATCCAGAGCCCTTACCCTTAAAGTAGCGGTTAGTTGATCAACTTAACTCGGGGTAATAACAGCTCTCGTGGACTCTGAAAAGTGTGACCCTTCGATGAAAACACTCGGGGCAAATGGGGTTTCTTCGATGTGTTTCAACCTTATGTCTCATGGTATAGAGTGCATGTTTAGTGCATTTCGGGCAATTATTATTATTCGTGGTGAGTCCGACCGCTGCTAATATATCATTAAGTTGCCATCGTTTGAGTACTTACTGCTGGGTTACTATGATGGCTCAGTGTAAGATCAAAGCAATATTAAGACAGAGACACACACATTGCAACCGTATAGCTTTATCTCGCTCTTGCGGTTGCGGTTTTAATACTTTTTTAAGCTGTCATATGTTAACGAATATTTGAGCTTGAGATTTGAGCATATATTATATAGGAGAAAATTTTTCAGTTACCAAAGTTGTCCAAAGGAGACTGGGGGGTTCTTAAGAGTGTCTCGTCAAACTCCAGTCTATAAGACAAATTTTTAGCTAAATATTAAAGTTAGTTCGCTAAAATTTAGTCTTGAAATGTATCGAATAAAAATGAAAAGTATTTTTCATTACTCATACTCTGAAAGTAGGTCTGAAATTGCCTGAGGAGCGGGTTGAAAGTAACTCTTTTCAGCCCTAGGGAGAATCGCTTTCAACTGACAGCTGTCAATTTATAAAAACGAAACTAGTTCTATTTTCACATTTCTATTGAAACATGTTAAGTATTAATTAAAGAATATATTTTTTAAATGATTTTATTATAATTTATTTTCAACTATTTCTTTAAAATAACATAGATTTGTGCAAAATATTATCACTTTTTCAATGGTGAAAATGAAAAATAATGGCTAATAGCTGCCCGGTCACAGAAAAAAAAACAAAATGGGCAAAAAAGCGGCAATCCGATCTTCACTTGTTTTGTCGAGTTGTTGTTTATACTCCGTATAGCAGAGATTTGAGTTCATCTGATTCAGATATGGATTGACCGCCTGATTTCATAAGAGGCTGAAGCAGAAGATGTTGATTTTAAAAAATAAAATTCACTTATTTTTCTTTAGCCAATTTATGTTTTTATTTTTACTTTCCTTGTAATCGTAATGAAAAGCACAGTGTTTACCTAGGGTTAAAGACTTATTTAGTCCCTCGAACTATAGGCGCCCTCGCTACGCTCGTGCGCCAATCCCCGTCTCGGGACTAAATAAGTTACTTTCACCCCTAGGGTAACAATGTACTATTTCATCCCCCCATCTCGGAAATAATATTTTTGCTATTCGATATCTGACCGCCAAAGCCGTTTTTATCGCTTGAGGTTAAAGTAAATTTGAATTTAGAACATCGCGTGCACTAGGTATGTGATTTTAAAAATCATTAAACCTATTTACTTCCATCTCCATGGTGCCGAATTTATCATACAACTTTTTTTAAATTTGTTAAAAACTAAGACTCTGAACCTCCTTGGTGTACTTTTGTTTTTAATTTGCTTTGCGCGCACCATTTTGTTTTAACGTCGTATTGTTATAAATAAGAAAATTTAAAACAAGTAAAAAAACGTATTACTCGTATTTGTTATACATAATATAAATATTTTTCTGTAATACTTACCTATCATAATGTTGTAGTAAATATACTCGTATACCTAAACTGAAGTAAAAGTATCTTGCATTTAGTTATTTCCTCGCTGAGGAAAGGATAAAAAGTTACGTGTTGCACTCGAGTGCAAAGATTTTTCACCTTGTGCTCTTTTGATTCCCTCGCTAACGCTCAGGATTCTAACTATTTTAATTTTAATTTTAGAATCCTTCGCTTGCTCGGTCATCAAAGATGAGCACGCGGTTAAAAAGCAACTTTGCACTCATGTATAACAAATAACTATTTACCTTGAGTTTGCAAAGTTCTATAAAGATGTTTATTACTTTAATAAAATCAATGAAAAAAAATTTTTTTTTCATAAAATTCTCAATCCTGTAGGAGTTGTAGGACTTTAGGCGGAAACCCGCCAGTCTCCTTTTGTGTTCTTGTTCAGACGATCAAAGTCTTTTAATATGGCGACTATGGAGCCAAATCATGAAAGCGTGAAATAAAAATACAGCAGCTAATCCATACAGCAGATTTTTTTTCTTTCATCCACTGAACCTAAATGTATTGAACCATTCTTTTTCGCGATCTAAGACCCGACCCGATCGTATTCGATCGGGGTTTTTTAAAAGCATATAAATCAAACATATAATGAGTTATTGATTGCAATCACAAAGGTTTGATAGCACAAGTATTGACCAATTACCGACTAGAAAAAACAAGAATCTAACCACAACTCACATTGAATATCCGACTACCTCACGACAGTCTCCGAGCAAACTGGTATTAACATTTTTTTTTGATGGACCTACCCTGTTGGCCGCAGATGGTCCTTACAGCTTCACCTTAATGTTAAGTGTTATCGCTGATTTGTAATGTCTTACATAAGTGCAGTTTGTGAATAATTTGGAGGACAAAGCCAAATTGGCGAGCAAAAAGCTAGGCGTGCTGAATAGAGCAAAGCCGCACTTCACTAATAACCAGCGGCTAATCCTTGCTAATAGTATAAACGCGAAATTTGTGAGTATGGATGGATGTATGGATGGTTGTTACTCTTTCACGCAAAAACTACTGAATGGATTTGGATGAAATTTTGTAGGTAGACGGATTACAACAGGGATTAACAATATTTACGTTCCTACCCGAATATTTACGTTTACGATTTAATCACTTACCTCCATCTTCCCGCCCTATACCTTCCTGTGTAACAAACACTCTTGTCCTACCTCCATCCAATACAAAATTCTTTTTTCACTCGTTCACCGTCCGTGCAGCTCAGATGTGGAATAGATTGCCAGCTGCTGTCCGGGAAAGCACGTCAGTTGGTATTTTCAAACAGAAACTGAAAGGTCACTTATTAACTAACTGTTAATAGTATGTGTGTGTGTGTGAGTGTGCGTGTGTGTGAGTGTGTGTGTGAGTGTGTGTATGTGAGTATCTGTGTGTGTATGTGAGTATCTGTGTGTGTGTGTGTGTGTGTAGGTGGGTGGGTGTGCGTGTGTGTGTGTAAAATTAATTTATTTTTTATGTTTTAATTGGTTTTGGTGCACAAATTATTTTTTTTTGTTCCCGCAATTCGAGTTTTAGTACACCCGCTAGGGTTGACTGGTAGAAATCTTTCATAGAGATAAGATCGCCCTTGTACATTGTTTTTTTCTGTTATACAATAAAGAATATATAACATATAGGCTACTTATTTTCCCGGAAAAGTAATAATTTCCTGCGGGAAAGTAGATTTACTGTTTTTTTTTTTATTTTTTAAGGTGAAACGTATTTTGCGGGCATCATCATCATCATCACAGCTCATATAGGTCCCCACCGAGGGGCTCGAGCCTACCCTATGTTAGGGTGATTAGGCCTTAGTCAACCACGCTGGCCCAGTGCGGATTGGTCGACTTCACATACACCTTTGAATTTCTTTGCAGATGTATGCAGGTTGCCTCACGATGTTTTCCTTCACCGTAGGAGCGTCAGACAAATGTACATATGAAATTCGAAACGAAAAACACAGGAATTCATATTTGCGGGCATAGCCAGTGCTTTTTATATAGCACATTCAGCCACATATAGGTCTGCTCATGGTCGCACTTCTGGCAAGGAGCTCCCAAATATCACCTCGACCCTCTTGATTCCCTGCAAAGGCGTGCATTCCGCATCGTCGGTGATCCCAATATCACAGATTCAATGAACACGGAGCAGCAAAGGAGGTGCGTGCTCTATTGGCTCGTTAACAGAGAGTGCTCTGAGGAACTGTTTGCAATGGTGTCTTCGTCATCTTTGTACCATCGCACCACCCGCCACCGCAGTAGAGTTCATCCGTATTACCTGCAACCGATCTGGTCTAGCACAGATCGGTTTCAGCGTTCATTTCTTCCACATATGTGCAGAGTTACCTCCCAACTGCGGTGTTTTCTAAGCTACGATATTATATCCAACGTCAACAAGGCTTAAAAAGAGCACTTCTCTCCAGGTAGGCAGTAACTAAGCTATGCCCCTGGCAATGCAGATGTACATGAGCGAAGGTTACCACTTACCATCAGTAGGGTTTCTCTTGAACCGAATCCGATCGATCGGCATTGAGATTGTGATTTTGCGTACGCTTATTTTTGCGCATTGGCTCCAAATTGACCCCGTATTGTGCGGATTTTGGGTGAACCAAACTCAGTATTATTCAATTTTCTCAAAATACGGATCCAATTTGGCGCTAGTGTTGTTACTCAAGCGTATAAAAAATCATAATCCCAATGATGATTTATCGGAAATGGTTCAAAGGTAACCCTACTGGTGGGCACTGGCTCGTCTGCCACCAATGGCAACAAAAAATATAGCAAAAGTCAAGTGACATCACAGCTAGCCTGGTTTATTCCAACAACTTTTTATTCCATTTGGGTATAGACCGGCACTGTTGAATGGGAGCCAAAATGTATCGGTTAAAAACTTTTGCTCAAGAGACTTTTTACAGGCACTTATTAACGATGATGTATATAGGTACACTCGAGTACAAAAAGATCGATACGGTTACGAAAATATGTATACCTACATTGATTAACAGACCTTATTGACTTAACATTAACATCCTGTTTCTGCACCCTTCCCCCGTTTGAATCTCCTCTGTGTTAATCAACAACCTTAAATATTATTGCGGTATTCCGTTACACAAGGTATTATTATGGCGTACAAATGTATTTAAATATCAGCTTTTTATGCTGGGTAGTGAGAACCAATCACGGGCTTACGCCAAATGGGTTGGTTCATCATGTATTGTGGTGGGTATTTGTGTGGTAGAAGTGAGGACGCCTGACAATTGAGCAAATTTCTACAAATATTCTGTGTAGTAAAGGGCGGTATGCTCTTAGTTCTGCTTATTATTATTATTACTATTTTTATTATTAGGTTGAACTGGTAGAGTAGTCTAATCAATCGAGAATAGGACATGCATTAATTTTAACAAACAGGTCGTAAATATGGTGGACTTAAGAGGATTGTGAAGCCGTAAATTTTCATACAAAAAGCGATAACGCTTTTCTCCCTCTTTACATCGGGGATTGGAGTCGCTCACCTCCGTAGGTTTTACCCTCGAGACCCTACACGTGATCCCCGGGTGGTGCTAATCGAGTGACCAACTTCTGGTGGTAGGGCTTGAAAAACCCGACTGGCTAGCGACCACCGTGCGCATGACGTAAAACCCGTCAAGTGGGCATTTTGTGTCCGCGTTTCGGGATCAGTCATCGCACAGCCAGAGCTTGAGGGGTCGTTGCTGCGATTCGTGTGGTTTGTGTGGGCTTCCGTCGACCCAGTGCCCGGTTGACTGCGTTGACCCTCCGCCCAAGAAGACCCGAAGAAACGGCTGTTCCGCTGGCCGCCCGTGGTACAGTACAGGGGCCCAAGCGGACCTAACCAGTCCGTGAGGCTGCCCCACCATGCCACGCATAATCTCGGGGTGGTCCGTCGTGCCGGTTGGTGACCGGACGGTGGGTCCCGGCGACCACTTCCGGGGGGGTTCGGGGGCCCTTTCGTGCGGAGAGTCAGCGCAAATCAGCTGTCGGCTGTTCCCTGGCGAAACAGGCCTACACACGTTAACTATGCTAATCGCTGCAACGACACCTCAATTTCACACCTCTCACTCCAACAAACATGTCAGCGCACAATATTAGGACTGGTCGTACAGCGGTGCACTGTAACATCCGCGGGCTCCATTTTAACCTCTTGGCTGTCCACCACCATCTCGAGACAGCCCGTCCAGCAATGCTGTTTTTGACAGAGACGCAAATTATCTGCCCGGCCGATACAAGCTACCTTAATTACCCCGGCTACGCTCTTGAGGAGTCCTTCAAGGCAAAGGCAGGTGTTTGCTTGTTCGTCCGGGCGGACGTTTGTTGTCGTCGCCTGCGCTGTTTGGAGGAACCTTCTTTTTCCCTTCTTGTGGTACACGTTGATTTTGGCACTCATTGCAGTGTCTACGTGTGCGTCTATCGTTCCCACCGTGGTGACTTGGAGACAACTCGACTTTTTGAACACCTAAGTCGGGTGGCAGATGACGCGCAGGAGCAATTTCCTTCCGCTGGTGTTTTTAGGGGACTTCAATGCTCACCACGAGTTGTGGTTAAGTTCCTCTAAAACTGACCATGCGGGTAGGACTGCCCACGCATTCGCTCTCACGCACGACCTGACACAATTGGTTACCCAGCACACCAGGGTACCAGATATTATCGGTCAAGCGCCCTCTTTGTTGGACCTTCTGCTGACAAATCGCCCCGATGGATATCAGGTGGTGATTCGAGCTCCACTAGGATCTTCAGATCACTGCCTGGTATCCGTCTCAGTGCCTCAGGCGTCGCGACCGTCGCCTGTGGTTGCAGCACGCCGTCTGTGGCACTATGCGTCAGCAGATTGGGAGGGTATGCGGGATTATTACGCGTCTGTCCCTTGGTGGCAGCGCTGTTTCAGTGGGATGAATCCGAACTCCTGCGCTACCTCTGTTGCTGACGAGATCAGACTAGGAATGGAATATTATATTCCACATTCCAATCTCGTCAGTAGAGGGAGACGTAACCTCTGGTTCAATCGCGAGTGCGCCTCTGCTGTTGAAAACAAACAGCTAGCTTACCGCGCTTGGATCAGAGGTCGAGCTTCTAGGGATCCCAATACTAACCTACTGAAAACAGCCTATAATAATGCCACCAAGTTGTGTAAGAGGGCTTACATTAGAGCGGATGCTCAGCGCATTGCACAAGTGGGTCAGGAACTTCTAGCGCACCCTACGGGTAGCCGTTCTTTCTGGCGCCTGGCCAAAGCTGTGCAATCAAACTTCTGCCAACCCTCGCTGCCACCGCTGAGACATGCCGATGGCTCACTTGCTCATCAGCCGCAGGAGAAAGCCGACCTCCTGGCAAAACTCTTCGCGGCCCATTCCCGTATCGATGACTGTGGTGCACAACCTCCGACACTGTCCCATTGTGGCAGCACTATGCCCGATGTCCGCATCAGACAGCGAGATGTGCGGGCGGAGCTACAGTCGATTGATATTCGAAAAGCAAGTGGACCAGACGGCATTCCTGCGATTGTACTTAATAAGTGTGCAGCGGAGTTGACTCCGGTCCTGACGCGTCTATACCGTCTGTCGTTCTCTGCTGGTTGTGTGCCGAAATCTTGGAAAGAGGCCAATGTCCAGCCGGTTCCCAAAAAGGGAGATCGTTCTAATCCGGCTAACTATCGCCCTATAGCCGTCACTTCCATTTTGTGTAAAATCATGGAGAGGATCCTTAACACCCAGCTGATCCGTTACCTGGAAGGTCACTCGTTGCTTAATGACCGTCAGTATGGGTTTCGTCCTAAACGGTCAACAGGTGACCTTCTAGCGTTCCTTTTGCACAAATGGGGTGAATCTATCGATAAGCGCGGCGAGTCTGTGGCTATTAGTCTCGACATCGCCAAAGCTTTTGATAGAGTCTGGCACAAGGCTCTCCTTTCCAAGCTTCCGGCATACGGATTGCCCGCTCAGTTCTGTTCGTGGATTGCCAGCTTCCTCCACGAGCGTAGAATTCGCGTTGTCGTTGACGGCTGCGCTTCGCGGTTCGTGGCAGTGAATGCTGGTGTTCCACAAGGCTCCGTTCTATCCCCAACATTGTTTCTTCTGCATATCAATGACATGCTTGCCTTGGGAAGTATACATTGCTATGCAGACGACAGTACAGTGCATGGGGGATATCACGGAAGCTCAGGGGCTGCTCGTGGCAATATTGATAGGGAGAGGCAGAATCTTATCATTGAGCTCAAAAAGACGCTGGACCTCATCTCCGAATGGGGTTCCAACAATCTTGTCGAGTTCAATGCTAAGAAAACTCAGGTGTGCGCGTTCTCGGCGAAAAGGTCACCTTTCCTCCCCCCTCCTTCTCTTCAGGGCACAACCCTTCACACACAGAGTAACATCACCTTGCTCGGAATGAACATTCGCTGCGATCTGAACCCCAGAGACTACATGGAATCCGTTATAACTGCTGCCTCACGGAAACTCGGTGTCCTAAACAAGGTGCGTAGGTATTTTGCGCCGGACCAACTATGCCTGTTGTATAAAACTCAGGTTAGGTCTTGCGTGGAATATTACCGCACCGCACCTTTGGGACGGCTCCGCTCAGTACCTCCTCGATGCTCTGGACAGATTGCAGCGTCGCGCTATTCGAATAATTGGCGATGTAGAGGCAACTAACACCCTCGAGCCTCTACAACTTCGTCGTGACATCGCCTCTCTTAGCGCCTTTTACCGAATGTTCCATGGGGAATGCTCTGAGGAGCTCTTTAACCTTATCCCTCCCTCTCCATTCCTTAACAGAAACACGCGTAAGGGCCTTCGGAGTCATCCTTACACTGTATCTTCCTTTTCACACCGTACCAAGTAATTCCAAGATTCCTTTTTCTGTCGTTCATCCCACACTTGGAATTCTCTACCTGCGCACGTGTTTCCTTCATCCTAGAACATGGGTTCCTTCAAAAAAGGTGTGAAAAAACATCTTTTAGGCCGGCAAGGGGCGGGCAGGTAGGATAGTGGATGTCGTCCCTACTCTATCTGTCAACTCATTTGGGCCTCTTTCACCGCTTAACATCAGGCGGGAGGAGGTCATTTGCCGGGCCTTACATAAAAAAAAAACATAGTCCAATTTTCATAGTTTTTGGAAATATTGAAGATATAATGAAGATTTAGGTTTGTACGTTTTGATTTTGAAGTAATATTGCTCAGAATATAAATTATTAGCATCTAAATATCCATATTTTAGACTTGAAAACTACCTCGAGCATTTTATCTTTTTTGACTAAATTATACTCAATTACAAAAAAAGCAAAACGTACAAACATAGATTAAAAATGTCTAATTTAGTAAAGGTTTAGGGGGGTAAAACAGTTTTCGCCCGAAACAATATTTCAATAAGAAATGTAGGCACTTGCTTTGGACTTTCAACTCTTAGCGGTGAGCAACAAACTGCATTTTTGAAAGTGCATACTCGAGCCATGAATTAGTACTTCACAGTCCTCCTAAGCAATAAACATCGCTTCTGCTTCAGCCATTGGACTGAGAGGAGAAACAAAAAAGCGGCATACACTTTACTAGTACCTCAGTTTTTCTAGAACATGGACCTTATTTTGGCCAGCTTTATCGTTGGGTCACTTTGCAAATTTCCTGAAAGTCACCTAAATAAGCGAAGGAGGTGTAGATCACGCGGGACGAGGGTTCTTGAAATAGTATTTTATACACACAATAAATAAGGGATTTATTGAATTACGGCCGTTAGATGTGAACACCCATAAATTGGTTTTGGTTTATGGGGGTTGAACGGTAATTTTATGATATCAGGCCAAGTGGATGTTAAATGCGGTGGTGGGCGGAAGCAACTACTTGCATTTCAACTCGAGCTAAGTACTTAGTTTTTTTTCAGTTTTCTTGGTTTTATTCATTATGTTGTGTCATAGAAATAAAAATTGCTGGAAACTATACTAATTTTGGAATTAATGACTCATCATCATCATCAACAGCTCATATACGTCCCCACCGAGGAGCTCCAGCCTATCCTAAACTAGGGCGATTAGGTCTTAGTCAACCTCGCCGGCCAAGTGCGGGTTGGTCGACTTCACACACAACCTGTAAAGAAATTCTTTCTTCGCAGGTGTGTGAAGGTTTCCTCATGATGTTTTCCTTCACCGTAAAAGCGTTGAATAAACGTACATATGAATTAAAAAAATTGAAAACAATAGTACGTGGCGGGGTTTGAACCGCTACCTCCCGATTGGAAGGCGACAGCCTTACGTACTACGCCATTGACGCTTCCTACGCCTAATTAATGACTATAAAATATATTTTTAAGCCTTTCCAGGAGTTCATTTGGCATTAACTTCAATATAAAAATATAAAAATGTGATTATTTTTATATATTATATTTGACTTTCTAATGTTTTTGAAGTTGGTTTTTATTTGTTTGTAAAATATTTTTAATTCGCGAAATAAGAATTAAGGCGCATAGTGGTCCCAATGACCTTGCGTCGATCGTCCCGCACTGATTACATAGGAGTGAGTGAGTGAGAGTGAGAGGAATATTTAAGCAAACCTTTACGCGTAAGATGAATTATTTCAATTAAAAATGTATAAAGGCGAATAAGAAAAATCTAAAAAGACCATCCGCTAGAATATTATTCACTTTATTTATTGTAATCGAAAGTATATGATTTAACCTAATATTTACGAGGCGATTAGGTTTAAAGTTTTAAAATCGAGGCATGTTTGGGTCACATTTTAAACAAGTTTTAATTAATTTATCAAACAATTAAAAAGACCATCCTCTAAAGAATGCGTTGAATAATAATATCTTTTTTAAAGATTTTTTTATTCAATATTTATGAAGAGAACCGGTTTTTTCTGCAAGGGAGTCGCTCTCCTTGTTATATCTTTTCTAAGCATGTGACGCCATAGTGCATATGTAGGAGAGACAAAAATTAACACTTTCTGAGACTTGCCTGTTTTTCTTGTGAATCGTCTTGCCAATTTTTTAACAGGTATAGAGTCAACTGCTTTGATTCAGTTTACGGATTGCAGCCTTAAATGTTGTCCAAGAATCAAAATTTTGAGGAAATCTGAACTATGAATTTCCCCTAATATTTCATAGTTTCAAATGCGTAATAGTTTGCACTTAATAATGGCTTTCTTTCTACTTAACACCACCCCAATGATGAATTGTTTATAAGTTGAATATAAACTGCTCAATAATAATGAATATACTTTTATTATACATTGATGTAGTAATAAATTATGCACAGATTTATGGTTCCAGCAAATTGATCGTCTAACAAGTCATTATTGTCATGGACTTGAAACACGCTTCAAATAACGTGATTCATTAAGATATCTCTTAGAATATGCGTAGAGATTTCATACTTTCCATATTTGTTTGTTACATACTTACAAATATATAATATTGCGAACATACGTTAAAAATCATACGTATATTACCTATTTATTTATGTTTGTAAGATTATCAATTTGTTCATTTTGTAGAGTGTTAGTTGTTGAATTGTTGACCCCAAGCATATTCAAAATGTTTTCTTGAATCATGTCATTTCAAGCGTATTTCAAGTTCGTGACAATGGCTGTGGACTTGATAGGCCATTAGTTTGCTGGTATCATAAATCTGGTGGTGTCAAATAGAATAGAGATTCCGTTATGATATCAATAATAGTACAATTTTGGTGGTGTAAAGTAGAAAGAATGACGAATGGTATGGAAGAAAAAACATCTTAAGAAATCAACACCTTAGCAACACAGATACCTACCGTAAATACCCCTTTGTGTCTATATTATTATCATAGCACATTTTACCTTTCACGTTATTCCGTATGCTTGGAGGCAAAGGCAACCGGATAGGTCTATAAAAAAGGAGCGAATCAAATATGATATTTCTCACGTTAAGGGGCGAGTTTTATGAAGAAATGATATCTATAGCGGAGAACACAGCCAGAAACGGTATCGGCATTGCTGGTGAACTGCCAATAGTTGCGATCAGAAAGTTATGTATGAATAAAAGAATACTTTATAGTGCCAAATTGTATTATCTTTTGTTTGTGATTTAATTATGAGTATAAGCAACATTTCCAGCATTAAAAGATAGTATTAGGATGTACCTATTATTATAAAAGTTATATTATAAAATAATGTAATGTTTACATATATATTATTATATCTATATAAAGTGTTACATAAAAAATCCCTTAAAAAGAAATAACATAATTGCTGATGTACAGCCCTATTTTAAAAATCAAACAGCAACAAACAACACAGAAACTCTGTTGACTAATTTAGACTGACTCAGATATTAACAGCTTAGTAGGGTTGAATGTCGTATTTAGTTTTTTTTTTAAATTTTAATTTTTTTTATTAAGGTATTTTTGTACCACATTGTATATTATATTCTGTTCCTTTTTAACACACAACAAAGAGGCTCTTAGTATTCGTGTCACTTGATGGTAAGTATAAGGTGACCGATGAAAGCGAGTCTCATCTGGACTCCTCAAAAATTATTCAATTGATGTTATATTACTTCCATAGGTATTAACAATTATGTTTTCGTTCGAACGACCTTTGCTGTTGACCGCAGATGGTCTTTAATTATAGCGTCCGTGTACTGTCAACGACTCCACTGGGGTATCATTTCCAATTTTTTTGTAACCACACCACTGCCGACTCGTGATGTGTAACGTGTAATAAAACAATTCGTATTTTTTTAATTTTAATGATAATAAGTAATAAGATGCGGAAATTGGACGAGTTTAAAAGGGATTCATAAAATATAATGATCCTTTACAACAAGTATAACTAATATAATTTAATATGCAGTTGTCAATCAAATAATATCAATGAATAAACATAATTTTCTTGGAGGCAAATAAGATCTCCATAAAGAGAGCATCTCTGTCATGTCGTGATCTTACGAATGATAAATACCTACGAGTAATTGATATTGATAAATGCATAAGTTTTGTATTAGAACTAATTTATGGTGCTGTGGTTAAAAAAAAATTGTAAACGACACCGCACTTGTGTGGTCCAGTTGTGTCGTTGAATACACGATAGCGTCATAGCTTGATTATTTGAAGAAGTCGAGAACTTTGGTGGATCCTCAAGCCTTGCTGGCGAACCGATCTGGCTGGATATCTAGGGGACGAGTATCACCTCAAGGGTGTCCCGCTCAAGCCGGAATAATGACAAGATTATTTGTTTCTTTTTGGCACAAGAGTACTTGTATTGGAAAATGGACTATTCGCGGGATGCACAGATATCTACTAATATTAAACTAAGTGTGTGTACGAGTAATGTTGGCAATTTATAAGATAAGACAAGCAATTAGACCTCCCGAGCTTAATTCCAAACAATTGGTAGAGTCAATTTCTATTTATTGTCTCTGACGTCAATGAGTGCATGTAATAGTACATTGTTACCCTAGGGGTGAAAGTAACTTATTTAGTCCCGAGACTGTGTTTGGCGCCCGAGCGTAGCGAGGGCACCAATAGTTCGAGGGACTAAATAAGTCTTTAACCCGAGGTAAACACTGTGCTTTTCATTACGAATACAAAGAAAGTAAAAATAAAACAATGAATTAGCTAAAGAAAAAACGTGTAAATTTTTTTACCTAAATTAACAACTTCTGCTTTAGCCCGCTTTTTTTTCTCTTATAAAAAAACTCCATACCTGAATTAGATGAACTCATTGTGTTAATTCTGAACACAAGTAACACAAATATAATTAACAGTTAATACAAATCTCTGCTATATGCAAGTATTAACAAAACTCTACAAATGGAAAAAAAACAAATGAAGATCGCATTGCCGCTTTCCCGCTTATTTTGTTTTTTTTTCTGTGGCCGTTCCAGCCATTATTTTTCATTTTCATAATTTAAAAAATGGTAAATATTTTGCCCAAATCTATGTTATTTTAAAGAAATAATTGAAAATAAATTATAATAAAGTCATTTAAAAAATATATTCTTTAAATACTTAACATTATGTTATTTCAATTTTACACCGCGCTGTAATTGAGTGGCTGTATAGAAAGTCGGAACATGGTTCAATAAAAATGTGAAAAAGGAACTAGTTCTTAAAATGTGACAGCAGCTGTCAGTTGAAAGTGATTCTCCCTAGGGCTGAAAAGTATTACTTTCAACCCGCTCCTCAGGCAACTTCAGACCTACTTTCAGAGTATGAGTAATGAAAAGGTATTTTACATACGACAGGGAAGCTCTTGGCCTTCATACCACCTGATGATAAGTGACGATAAGGCCAAAGGTGGACGCGAGCTTCACTTAAACTCCTCAACAACTGAGGAACTGGCTATCTCACCCCTAATTGTTGGAACACAACAATGCTATTAACTTTGTTGACGACAAACTTAGATAAAACGGTGTTAGCTGGCCAGGCGGGCTCAGATATAGTACCACCAACTTAACCGAGCAGGAAATCTTCTGCCCCCATGGGGAATTGACTTAGACCTTCCGATCAACACCCGCTGGTTAAAAGGTCCGTGTTAAATTAACATTTCTGAATTTGAGTTTGGTAGTCCGACACTATGCTTATCCACAGCTAATTGTGCAAGCGACCTACTGGCATCTTATTTAGCTGCGCGCGTGCGTGAGGTCGCGAATGGCTCGGCGCATTCACGAACGTGACCCTTTTCCAATTTACATTCTGGCTCCAGTACGAGTATGTTTTCAGTAAAATCCTGTTAGAATATCACGATCGAGGATAGCGAGGCTTTCACCGTTTTCCTGTATATTGTCGAGTCGAGTTCAGTGTTTTTGTTGGCTTTATAGTTTGTAGGCTGATACTGTGTGAGCGAGTTAAGCTCACGGGTGATGTTGAGTGACTATGTCATAATCGAAGTTTCCAGAATCTTGAGGTTGAATGTTAGGTAGTTCCCTTATACAGGTGGGTGGTAATCAAGTGTATGCCCCAAAAAGCTACAGGGGTTATCGTGATCCGATAATCCGCCCGTGTCCGTACAGTCCGATTCAGAATTTAGATTTACACTCGTATCTATAGTCAAGTCAAAGTAATTACTTGAGTAAAAGTCGTTACTTAAGATGTGATGTTTATACAATAAACGAGAATTTGAATGAAGTGAAGATAGTTATGCTTATCACCTAGTGCAAGTTGGTGCATTTTGACGATTGCAAATACACCTGGAAGCAACGGCTTACCTAGCCTTTTGAAAGACGGGGAGCCCGAGATACACAGTTTTTGGCATATTTTTGGTCACCCATCTGTCAACGGATCATTGCGAAAGCGTAATCGCGTATCACAGGCCGGACGCGCGAACTACTGCGCCACCGAACGCAATAATAAGACATTTTTTTATTGTTACAGTATATATTGTATAAAAATCACAATTAAAGTAACGATTTTTACTCAAGTAATTATTTTGACTTGACTATAGGTACGAGTGTTAGAATACATGTGACGAAGTTCCATTTCTTTGGGTTGGAGCTTCCTTTCTGTCCTGTAGATGTCGTAAGAAGCGAAGTTCGTCGTGAATACGCAGGTGACTCGCATTAAACCTGCGCGATGTTTTCTTCCCATTAGAGCACATTTTCCAGGATACGAACAGAACAGTCAAAACAAAACCCTTCATCAACCCGTCTGGCTAGCCTATAGTACTGTAGGTCAAATACGTTTTGTCTAAGAGAAGATTGCCCCGAAATGGGCTGAAGATATATGGGTTGAATTTAGTGAGTAACAAAAATCAGCCACATTCATATGAACAATCTGTTTTGCTTCATTTATATGAGCCAATCAAAATGAGCTTCTTCATTCAGAAACATTCAAGATGGCTGTCATATTGCAAATTTTACGTATACTTTCACACTTTGTTTAGCACAAAATATTCAGTTTAGTGCAAAATATTCATTTGAAACTATCTATAAACAAATCAAACTCCATTCGAAATCAGAAATATTCGTATACTACTTTCTTAAATATTCTTCGTTATTACCCGACAAACTGAATAAAAGAATATTTTGTCATTGACGAGATAATAAACAGCCTTTATGTGTAGTGTTTTTTATCTTGTTAATAGAAGAACTAAACTAGTTGAATCAAACAAGAACAAACAAAAATTCAGTAACTGCATGAATTCATTTGCATTCGTTTTTTCTGTTCAATATAGAAATAAGCATTCTGTGTATATGACACACATGTTTTCTGGCGAACAAACAATAGAACATTGTTACCCTAGGGATGAAAGTAACTTATTTAGTCCCGAGACGGGGTGCGCCTATAGTTCGAGGGACTAAATAAGTCTTTAATCCGAGGTAAACACTGTGCTTTTCATTACGAATACAAGGAAAGTAAAAATAAAGACGAATTAACTAAAGAAAAAATGACTGAATTTTATTTTAATAAATCAACAACTTCTGCTTTAGCCTCTTCTTTTATGAAATCAGACGTTAAATCCATATCTGAATCAGATGAACTCATTGTGTTAATACAAATCTCTGCTATACGGAAGTATAAACAAAACTCTATAACTCGAAAAAACAAATTAAGATCGGATTGCCGCTTTCGACTTTTCGATAACTTTTCAGTGTTTTTGAAGTCGGATTTTATTTTTTGTAAAAAAATTTTATAATTTGACAGCTGTCAGTTGAAAGCGATTCTCCCTAGGGCTGAAAAGTATTACTTTCAACCCACTCCTCAAGCAACTTCAGACCTACTTTCCGAGCATGAGCAATGAAAATGAATTTTCTTTTGGGAATGATAGTTTACAGTTAAAATCTCATCATCATCATCATTTTTTCAGCCAAGGGGTGTCCCACTGTTGGATATAGACCACCCCCAGGGATCTCCAAACCGATCGGTCCTGCACCTCCCGCATCTAGCGGCTTCCCGCGACCTTCACCAGATCGTTGGTCCACCTTGTGGAGGGTACCAACACTGCGTCGCCCGGTACGCGGCCGTCACTAGAGGACCTTTCCTCCCCAACATCCGTTAGTCCTGCAAGCGATATGTGCTGTCCACTGCCACTTAATTTGCCACTTCTTTGGGCTATGTCGGTGACTCTAGTTCTTCTGCGGATCTCATCTTTTCTGATGCGATCGCGTAGAGAAACCCCGAGCATAGTTCTCCCCATTGCCCTTTGAGTGACACTGAGCCTTCTTATGAGATCCATAGTAAGCGGCCATGTTTCAGTTCCGTACATCATCACTAGCAACATGCATGATTTGGCGACATTCGTCTTGAAACACTGAGGTAGGTTTTGGGCCGAAAATATGCTTCATTGCTTCCCAAACATTGTTCAGCCGAGTTAAATTCGTCGGTTTACCTCATTCTGGAAGTTGGACTTACCGAGCAGTTGCCCCAACGTATTCGACAACTTCGAATGAAGAGCCTCCAAGCTTCATAGAAGTGGGTACTACATGGGAATTCGACATGATTTTGGTGTTGTCCATGCTCATTTAAGGACCCACTTGTTGGGAAATTCTAATTCAGTAATTGCATAAAACTAATACACACAGAGAGGAAGTCGCTTTAACGTACATTTTATATACGAGTATTATGTCATCATCACAGCTCATATACGTCTCCATCGAGAGGCTCGAGACTTTTTTTTTTAGGAGGGGAAATCCTTCTTACGGATTCGACAAGGGGCCGACTGACGGGGCCACCCCAAGGATATGCCGGACTCGGGTAGAAGACCCCATACTCGGCTAAAACCCCTCCAGATACTTCTATCTCCCTAGGGACACAATCGGGATCGGCGAGGCTCGAGCCTACCCTAAGTTGTGGTGTTTAGGCTTTAGTTAACCACGCTGGCCCAGTGGTCGATATCATTTGAATATCTTCGCAGATGTATGCATGTTGCCTTACGATGTTTTACTTCACCGCAAGAGCGTCGGATAAATGTACGGTCGGCTTCAGAAGTAGACGGACACTTCAGTACCATGTCACATCAACTATTCCTTTTATTTAGTATGGTTACACACCTATAATATATTGTTAATAGTTGGTATGACATGGTACTAAAATGATTATTTACTTTTAAAGCCGACTGTACATATGAAATTCAAAAAATGAAAAAGACATTCATATATGGCAGGATCGAGCCGCGGTGGATCTCCCGATTAGAAGGCAAGCGCTGAGTCCACAGCAACACCGACACTCCGAATATGTATACAGGGTAAATTTTGAGGTACCGGCAACCTCGCAGGATTAGATAGGTCATCATTAACTACAACGTTTGTTCTACGACTTTTGATAATTCGTTAGATTTTACTTTCATACAAAAATAAATATTCATGTAATATACCTCTAGAATGTTTGTAACTCTACGCGCACAGCGCGCGAGCGTAGCGTTGTCTTCCGTCGTCGTTTATAAATGAAAAAAACATAGACTTATCAATGTCACGACAGTGCAATAAAAAGTTGAAAATTGATTTTTGTTCAATGTATTGAGTTATCTTAAAACTCGTAAAACAAACGTTGTAGTTAATGATGTTAGCTATCTAATCCTGCGAGGTTGCCGGTACTTTAAAATTTACCTTGTATAATGTATGTAAAATTAAATTAGGACAATCCACGCATCTAAAAAACCATTAATCCGAGGTGCAAACGAAATTATAAGCAAACCAGATGTCCGTTATTGCTCGGGAACGTGTAGCCGCGGCGCATTCTTTTATTATGCACACTTTTCCACACAGCGAAAATGGTCCAAACAGAAAATATAAAGCGTTGTAATTACAGTGGGGAATGGCGCTAAAAACAGCTGCGTGAGCCACTCGCACTGGAAACGAGGCTTTTACGAGCCGCGACGCAAAAAATTTGCGGTTGCTATGTGTGACGCTTCAGCAATGATGGCTCGGGGCCATATCTCGTTATTCCCCGGGCCCTGTAAACTATCTTTCGACATGGGAAATTCTGTATTGAAATTCAACTACAACGAGCTCTGTCTACCGTTATCACTTAGCGTAATGCTAGACGTAACATTGAACGATTAATGTCACGTTGTCTAAAGGATAATAAAAAAACGTTCTATTATTACGAGTATATTATTATCTTCAATGTTTCCGCCCGCAGATCATTGACAAAAACACTTTCCTTAAAAGTGAGCTCTCTGCGTTGGATACCAAATATGAGGAGGCACTTGAGGAGCGACATCAGCTGCAGCACACTATCACTGGTTTTACTCAGTGTAATGACACTTATGTGAAAGCTCTGGACAGAATCACAGAGCTTGAACGAGACCTGTGTGAGGCAAATAGACAAATTTCTGAACTGGAACAATTCAGACAAAATCAGGAAAATGCTCACACACACAGCTTGTTCGATGAACTCATGCATTCACCTAGTGGACAGCTTCTGGCAGAATCCCTCTCACCTACATTGGATAGACCCTTAGTGAATAATTTCAAAAGTAATAAAAAATTAAAAAAATACATTAAAATCAACAAACTGCTGAAAAGGACTCAACGTCAACTAAAACAGTATAATTCTTTTAAGAGTAATATTAAATTAAGGAAAGAACGTGCATGTCTAATAGATTCATTAGACATCTATATCTATGAGCAGGAGTATGTATGATAGGGACATTGAACACCTGAACAGTATCATAAAGAATTTACACCTCTCATTGTCGGCTATTTCAGAAAATTATAATACTGCACAAAATGATATTAAAATGCACATCCAGTCTATCAGAGAACTAGCCACACTCTGTCAGCATAATGAGGACCGCTATCAATCCCTGCTTGATAAACAGTTATTAGATTCGAGTGGGATTAACTCAACAGAAAAATGCAGTGTCACAAACAGTAACAATGTACCCAATCATACATCCTCTGCCCCTATTATGAACAATGTGTGTCAACCACCTGTCAATGTCCGATCTAGTTTTTACTGTTCAGAGAGATCACAGTCGAAGCCAAAATGTATTATGTTTTGTGATGACATTGGAAAAGGTATGGGCCAGTTATTGTCAAATGAATTAGGGTTAAGTGTCATTAATTATTGTATGCCTGGCTCGAATTTCAAAGATATTGCAAGTAGAATTTATAGTTATAAGTTTGATATCAATGACAAACTGATAATTATCTTGGGAAATAGGGGTAATTTAAACAAAATGGCACTGAAAGCATTTTATTCTAATTTAAATAATTTGGATGTAAGTCAGATTATAATGTTTACCTTTCCTTACCATAATGATTTGTCACAAAATGAAAATAATATTAGGTATAAACTTAATTTGACTTTAGATTTAATTACTAATTATTCTGATAAATTCCATGTCATTGATTTTAATAAACTGACATGTGTCACACACAGAGCTTTTTTGACAAAAGATAGATTATGTCTATCAATGTTCTTCAAAAAATTATTAGCTATTATGCTAAGATCTTGTTTATTAACTTTAGCCAAAAAAATGGCTATAAATTCTTGTTTAGCAAGAACTTGGCTATTAATTCTCATGTTGACAATGCTTTTATTGAGCAACATGATGTTTTGGAACAAGTTCCAAGTAATTTAAATTAGATAATCCGACAATAGAGGTAGCCTCTGGCCAGGTATTGACCAAAGATAAGCCTCGATATTTACGGCTTGTCCATCAAAATATTCAAGGCTTTTCTGGTAAAGACTTAGAAATAAATTTATTTTTAGATTTTGAAAACATAGATGTACTCTGTATCACAGAGCATTGGCTAAAAAATCATGAATTGTTAATAAGTTTAGATAATTACAAGATTGTAAGTTCGTTCACTAGAAAATCTGCAATCAGAGGCGGATCCTTAATAATTTTGCATAATGACATCCAATTTAAGGAAAGACAGGACATAGTTTCACTCTCTGTTGAACGAACCATTGAGTTGTCTTGTGTGGAACTTGACAATTTCATTATAATTTGTGTATACAGACCCCCCTCTGGAAATTTTTCAGAATTCGAGTCTGCTATGGAAGATGCCTTAAGAATAGTATGCAGAAAAAGTAAAAAAATTGTTGTCTGTGGGGATTTTAATGTAAATATTTTAGAACAATCCCAAATATCTAGTAGATTTATTAACTTATTCAAATCATTTAACATGAATAATGTATTTAAAGAACCAACCCGAATAACAGCAACATCTGCTACTTGCATAGATAACATCTTCTGTAATTGTAATGTACAAGATAAGTTGATTATAAATTGTATTAACTCTGACCATAGCGGACAACTAGCCTCGTTTGAGCACCATCATGTTTGTTCTATACGTGAGACTACTTGTAGACCTATAACAAAACGTGGTCTAGAGAAATTTACAAGAAATGTTACTAGTCAAACTGCAAATTTACCGATCGAGGGGACTAACGCCAGTAATTTGTATAATAACTTATTTCATGTAGTTAAAAATGAGTGCAATGATATATTCAAAGAAAAAGTAATTAAAATCAAAAATGGGAGAAAGAAATTTAGTGATTGGGCTACGCCTGGTATATATAAAAGTCGCAGGGAACTATATGAACTATATGCTTTAAAAGGAACATCCAATGACCCCGCTTTCATAAATTATGTCAGAAATTACTCTAAAACATTCAAGAAAGTGTGCATGTGCGCAAAAGCTATGTACATAAGTAACAAAATCTGTTCATCTAAAAATAAAATAAAAACCACCTGGAATATCATTAACCAGGAAACAGGTAAACCCAAAAGTACTGTGAATTCTTTCTCTTTAGAAATCAATAACCAAACTATTAAATCAGACAATGCGGTTGCTAAAGCATTTGAAGACTTCTTCTCTCATATACCCATAGAAACTACAAGTAGTCTCAACTCATGTCCCAATGAGGCTGTAGCTCTTTTGGGACGGAGTGTGGAGAGGTGCAACAAGGTGTTCAACTTTTGTCACATTGATGCTAACACTGTTTTGAAAACATTTCGTATGATCAGTACCAAAAAAACTGAAGATCTTTGGGGTATTTCGACCCATATAATTAAATCTGTAATTAAAGAACTTGCACCGCAACTTGCGTTGATATTCAATAAATGTGTCGATGAAGGTGTCTTCCCCGACCTCATGAAAAATAGCAAGTTGATACCTCTATTTAAGTCTGGGAATAAAAATGACCCTTCAAATTATCGACCAATTTCGATTCTACCAGCTCTTAGTAAAATATTTGAAAAAATTATATCTAATCAGTTAACTGATCATTTCTCAAGTAACAACATTTTACATATGAACCAATTTGGTTTTACCAAAGGTCGTTGCACTACTGATGCCGGTGTTGCACTTCTGAAACACATTTTTGCTGCTTGGGAGTGTAAACAAGATGTAATTGGTATATTTTGTGACCTATCAAAAGCTTTTGATTGCGTTGGTCACCAAACTCTTTTAAATAAACTCAAACATTATGGTGTCTCTGAAGAAGCAATGAGACTTATTGAGTCTTATTTATCCAATAGGGTTCAGAAAGTGGTTATTAACAAAACTGAGTCTGTTGGTGCACCTATAGTTATGGGCGTGCCACAAGGATCGATATGTGGACCCTTGCTTTTCTTAATTTATATTAATGACCTCCCACACTTCACTAAGAATCTGTGCGATACAGTACTATGTGCAGATGATACTTCTTTAATATTTAAGGTTGACAGAGGAAATGGCAATACTGACGTTGTAAATAGTACTCTCTCTAAAGTATTGCATTGGTTCACTATAAATAATTTATCTTTAAATTCACGTAAAACTAAATGTATTAAATTCTCATTGCCAAATGTAAGAAAAGTGGATACCATAGTGGAAATGAATAATGAAATTGTTGAATTCATCGACTTTACTAAATTTTTGGGTATAACACTAGATTCTAGATTGCAGTGGGATCCACATATTGAGTCCTTGGCTAACAGACTTAGTTCTGCAGCATATGCAGTTAAAAAAATAAGACAACTTACTGATGTTGAAACGGCGAGATTGATTTACTTTAGTTATTTTCATAGTGTCATGTCATATGGAATACTACTGTGGGGATCGGCTGCTAGTATTGAAAGTATTTTTGTACTTCAAAAAAGAGCGGTTCGCGCTATTTATAATTTACGAGCAAGAGATTCTTTAAGGGACTTATTTAGAGAAATTAATATATTGACTTTAGCAGGACAGTACATTTATGAAAATTTGATTTATGTCTATAAGAATTTTAATACATTTGAAACCAATTTCCAAATTCATCATCTAAACACAAGATACAAAAATAAACTTGCCGTTCCAACATTCAGGCTTCAAAAAACTAGAGGCTCGTTTATGGGGAAATGTATAACCTTTTATAATAAGCTTCCACAAAGTGTTACCGACTTGCCTTTTCATAAGTATAAAGCGCATGTAAAAAAGACTCTTATGAGTAAAGGATATTATAAAGTCAACGATTATTTGAATGATGCCAATGCCTGGTGTTAATTTTTCAGATATTGAATCGTCTTGTTATGTATAACCATTTGTTTAAACAAATATTATTTTTGGTAATAAGTAGTAAGAAGAGAACTGACACATCTAATCTTGTAATGGAAGTTGAGCTCAAACTTCTGCTGTGAGGTCAGCTTCCAATTGACGACTCTGTAACAATACAGGGAGAAAAAAATAGCCCTTGCTGGTTTTCTTGCTGGTTCTTTCCAGTACAAGGTCTCCCGCCGTAGACTTGTGAACCAATGGCGTAGCTGCTTTGACGTTCAAAAGAGATTGTAACAATCCAATTTGAATAAAAGATATTGAATTTGAATTTGAAAATTTGCTGCTTCACTTGCGTTTCTTTCGTTTTTCCCGTGAGAACTCTACATTTACCCGTAGTACAAACCATAAAGCAAAAACATTTCTACTGCCTGAACAACAGCCCCCTAACCATGTTCGTCCAAAACAATATCAGAACCGCGCTGAGAGCGGAATGGCGCTATACGCAGCAACAGCGGTGTCTCTGTTTCGATATTGTTGTAAGCGATCATGGTATGGCCCCTGAACCACAGAATATATTATAATAGTACTCCCTGAACGTCAATCTGCCAATGTTTTGTCAATATATTGAAGATCCTCACAGTTTTCTTATATATTTTTCATATTATGTGATTAAAAAAAAAATAGGAGTATATAAAGGAAATAATCTGAAAACTGAAAATTATTGAGAAATAATACCAATAAACCTAATTATATTTGACGAACCATTTCGAGCTACTTTTGACCCCTTCACAACTCGAAACCTATTTAAGCTACAAACATGAAAATTCTAAATTTCATAAATATATCTCAAACAGTTATTGATATATTTAACTTTGAAAACCGGCATTTTTATGACTGAATCACTAATTTTGCAATCAAAAACCTAACCCACTTCCAAATGACCTTAAAACTTTAGATTTGACATCAAGGTAGGCTATTAGGCGTATACAGGGTAATTTTTAAACTATCACCAACCTCCCAGGGGCTGATTCTAGTGCTCAAATGCAACAACTTTTTGTATGGGACCAACATCGAAATCGCAAAAAAAACATGTTGCATCTGAGCACTATAATCAGCCCCTGGGAACTTGTTGATGGTTTAAAAATTACCCTGTATAAAGGAAAAAATCTGGAAACTGAAAATTATTGATACTAACAATTAAGAAAGTATTAAAAAAGACAGCCACGCTCATAAGCGCGAGCGCCCTGATTGCTTGTCGGATGAATACTAATCATTTCTGTACAAAAAGTAATGATATCCCATCAAAAACATAAATGTGAGATGAAAGCCAAGTTTAATATATAGAATATGTGTTGTTGTTGACTTCGCCTACAAAAGAATTGATATCTATTTGGGTGCCAAGTTCAGACTAATAATTTACAGACAATTATTTACACAATGCATTTATTTCACCTGGGATGTAATTCAAGTTCAGGATTTGAATTGGCTAGGTTTAATCAATAAACCAAATTTCATATTATATGGGCTTAAAATTCTCTGAGCTATGGCATTTTGTTCCGCTGCAACACACACACGTACCTCATTATAGAAATACTCATCGATATGTATAAATGTTTGTGAAATTGTTAATTTTATTTGGGATGTTTGTGTGTGATTGAAGCAACAATAAATTGTTTATCTATCTATCTATTTATGTTGGAGACAATAATTTAAATTAATTAAACAAGTTGAACTACTTGGACTGAAAATTACAATTACTTCAATCACAATATTTCCATTAATCAAATTAATGTTAACACTACAGGCCTCTCCTGACTCGCGCGCGAAGCCGCGAACTACCCGCGATCCATGAGTGAGGCAGCGTCCTCGGTGAGCGATCTCAATGCGAACGCGAACGCGAAGCGGTTCGACTTGTACACGCGAATTCAATGCGTTGCGGTGCAACGCGGCGATTCTGTCCTACGTGCTACCACCACCGCCCCGCCGCGCCGCCGCCGTTCAGTGAACAAGTATTGCCAAATGGTCAAAAAGTCACATTTTTGTGACTTTTGGCCCTCTTCTGTAACACACATGATAATTTAAAGGTAATTTTCGTGACTTTTTAGGCTAGTCAAGTTTTTAACAATTTACAAGTTTTTAGCAATGCTAAACGCATCCAAAAATTACTTACTTCGGTATCATTGAAAAGATACCTATGTAAAATAAATTATTTCTTTAAATACATACTTAAACTATTTTTTTAAAATACTACAGCAAAAATCAAGGCTCAAGAGCTTTGGCAACACTGCTGAGCATTAAACATTTGTCATGGAGGGACGGAAGCGACGGAAGAAAATTATGAACAGAAAACGACGCGACGGTACCACACCGCATCCAGTTCGCGCGAAAATATCAAACCTACCTACCTAATAAAAATTGCATGAAATAATATCTTCTAATACTCCTCTTATAAGAAACACAACCACAAACAAATATCCATCCTGGTACAGCCTATTCTTAATTCGTTGTATAAAAGAGAAAAATAAATTTCACAAGCAGTTTAGGAAGTTTTCAAATCCCCGAGACTATGATACGTTTTCTCTACTCCGAAAGAGATGTAATCTCTTATAGCAGATTGCTATAGGACTTATTTAGTTTCGGTTGAAGAGTCTATCTCTGATGATCCTAAAATTTTTTGGAGTTATGTCAACAGTAGGAAGGGCAGGTCTACTATACCTCAAACCATGACCTATAAAAATAAAACTAGCTCAGATGGACAGGGTATATGCGAGTTATTCGCAGAGTATTTTGGGTCAGTTTACGCAAATTCTTCTCCTCAATCTCACGAATTATATCATATGCCTCGAGTACTCAACTCATTACTATCAAATTTGAATATCACCGAACAGGATATAAAACAGAAAGTTAAAAAGTTAGATGCAAGAAAGGGCCCGGGGGGGCTACCGCCTAACTCATAGCGATCACTCGCTATCGCTCTCTGACATTAGAACAATAGCTCTAATGTCATCTGTGACATTAAAACTATTGTTCTAATGTCATGATAACAATAGCGAGTGCTCGCTTTGAGTTAGGCGGTACGGCCGCGGGTCCTGATAATATTCCACCTAAATTTTTTAAGTACTGCTGTAATGAATTGATCTGTCCTCTGGCTATTTTATTTAATAAATCTATCGCATCTGGTGTATTTCCTACCCGATGGAAAACAGCTCACATTACTCCAATATTTAAATCTGGGGACAAAGGATCCTGTACCAACTATCGACCGATAAGTATATTATCCTGTATGGCAAAGCTGTTTGAGTCGCTTGTTTACGATTCCCTTTATATTTACTTTGGTAATTATATATCAAACAATCAACATGGATTCTTTAGGAAAAGGTCAACACTTAGTAATCTTTTGGTCTTTAAGAATTATTTGTGTCGTGTTTTTGCGTGTGGTGGTCAGGTGGATGCCATTTATTTAGCTTTTGCTAAGGCCTTTGACAAGGTTGACCATAGTCTTCTCATTGCTAAGCTCGAATACTATGGTATTCATGGGTGTTTACTGAGATGGCTAGTTTCTTATCTAAATAATAGAACTCAATTAGTTACTGTAAAAGGGTATTCCTCTACATCTATTTTTACCACATCGGGAGTTCCACAAGGCTCTCACCTTGGTCCGCTTCTGTTCATTATATTTGTTAATGACTTGGCTCATCGCTTATCGTGCCCTTCTCTTTTATATGCTGACGATCTCAAAGTATTTAAGGATGTTGCGGATCCAAAGCAATGCCAAGCACTTCAGAATGACCTATTGGTTATTTCTGATTGGTGTTTTAAGAACAAAATGAATCTCAACGTAGAAAAATGTTTCACAATCTCTTTCACTAGGAAAAAGATTAAACAGAACAATCAATATTTTATTCAGGGCGAAATGCTCTCTAGGAAGGAAGTTGTGAGGGATCTGGGAGTATTATTTGATGAACAATTAACTTTTCGTTCTCACTACGACTACATCACTAAGAAAGGTCGAAAACGTAGGCTTCATAATTAGATCTACCAAAGACTTTAAAAAACCTCAAAGCTTTATGTGCCTTTTCTTTAGTCTAATCAGAAGTGTTCTTGAGTACTGCTGTCCGGTTTGGTCTCCATACTATAAAGTTCATATGGATGCTATTGAATCAGTACAACGACGATGCTTAAAATATATCTCTCGTAAATATCATTTTGGTAGGTCACTCAAAAACTATTATGAGAGGTTATCTAAAATGGATGTGTTGTCTTTACAAGCTCGTCGTAAAAGATATGATTTTCTATATCTTCATAAAATAATTCACGCAACCATTGACGTGCCAGAGTTACTGTCTGCGATGAATATTAACACACGATATAGGTCTCGCTGTCCCAGTACCTTTGCAATACAGGTCTACAAAAACAACACTTCTTTTTATAACCCAATTGTAAGAATGTGCCGTACGTACAATGATTTATCCCGTTGTTGTGATGAACTGGATATATTTGATAAATTTAGTACTTACAAAAAAACTGTGACAGACATCATAAAGAAAGAAAATGTCCTCAGCCCTGCTTAGGAACTTTTTGATTTTTGTTTTAACTTTTTGTCTTAAATTTGGTTGTACAACATTCACAATGTTTTAAATTTAAATTTTATCTTTAAGGTTATATTTGTTATATACAATAAGTCTATAAACATGCTGTGTACACTATTTTTGGATTGCTATCTAGGTATAATTACATTGTTCAAATATGATAATTTTTGTCATGATAGTAATCTGTTTGTGTACCTTTAGTAAATAAATAAATGAATAAATAAAACCAACTGATCGCGTTCGCGTCGCGCCGCATCGCACCCTACATGCGTTGGGTTACGTAGGCCACGTCAATAGGCACCGACTGTTTATTGTTTTCGCGCCGCGCCGTGCCGCTTCGTGTTCGCGTCGAGATCGCTCACCGAGGACGCCGCTTGAGGCCCTGTCCTAATTGGCCATCGCTCGTGCGATGATGCGTTGCGATTTCATCGTGCGATGAAACTGCTCGCGCGATCGTGCGATCAAACATACTGATTCTACTGAATGTCCTAATTGGCGGTCGCGCGATCATGCGATACGACCAAATTGTCTAGTTTTCATCGCACGACCATCGACGCATTGTTAAATCGGACGTTCGTGCGATCAAACATATTTGAGCTCAAAGAGAATAGTAATACTACGGCAACTTGAGCTACACTGATTGTCCTAAAAATTCACGCCGCTCGCGCGACCAAGCGGCGAGGGGCAAGGGAGGGGTACGTCCACCGACCGGCCGGCCCGCCATTTTGTGCACAAACTAATAGTGAACAAGTTATTTGTGTTATTCGTTCGGTTCGTATGTCGTTCGGTTTGGTTCTGTGGTTTGGTTCAACTCAACATGACATTTGAAGAAGACCTAATTAATGAAGTGCGTGCTCATCCGATTGTTTGGAACAAATGGTCTGAAGACTATATAAACAGACTGAAAAATGAGAAAGAGTGGGGTATTATTGCAAAGAATTTGAATAAAACAAGTAAGTTTTAATTGAAATATGTTTAATTAAACATAATATTATAATTATTGATTAGAAAAATAAGTCTGACATTAATTGCGGTTCTTGTTGATGCATTATTAATTGTATTACGTTGAATTCTCCTCAAACTGTTGTTTATTTGACTATTTGTTATGGTCATTTCTGATTGTTTTCCATCCATATGTACTATAATATTATGCAATATACAAACTGCCTTTACAATTTTAATTGCATTTTCAACTGATGTTTCAATACTTTTTAAAAGAATTCTAAATTTATTCGCAGCCATTCCAAATGTGCATTCTATTCCTACCCTCGTAGTGGATAATTTGTAATTAAATCTTGATTTACTTGCATCTCCTGATGCCTGCCTTCTTGGATAAGGTCTCATTAAGAATGTTTTGAGTGGAAACGCCTCATCTCCTAAAAATACGTATGGCGCGATAATACTGCTTTGTGGTAGTCGTTCCTCAGGTGGTAGTTGAATATTTCCACTGCTTAGTTCTTTAAAAAAATTTGAATTGCTGAGAACACCTCCATCACTATCTTTCCCGTAAGCCCCGACATCTATGATTCGAAACGTATTTTGTGAATCGGAGACCGCTAACAAAACAATTGAGTAATAATTTTTGTAATTATAATACATGCTACCAGATAGATGCGGTCTGTTGAGACGAATGTGTTTACCGTTGAGATTGCCACAACAGTGTGGAAATTTGTTTAAATTTGAAAATGAATTAGCAATTTCTTTGAAATCTTCTGTGTTTGGAAATTTCATATGGGTATTGTTAAAATTATTCCAAATTGCATTGCAAACCTGGACCACAATATTTGCTATCTCTGTTTTTGAAATACGAAATGGCACTGCCAACTTTCGAAAAGGTGTTCCTGTTATTAGATACCTGTAATTTTAAAAAACAATTAATTCAATAAATTTATAGGTATACTATTGTAATATTACTTTTGTTACAGAAAATGAAGTTAAAGGGAGGTGGCGAAACTTGAGGGATGTCTTCCAAAAAGAATTAAAAAAGGTACGTAAGCCACGATCTGGAGATCCAGGCAGCCCAACTGAATCGAATTATCAAGGAAAGTGGACCTATTATCATCATATGACATTTTTAAAAGATATAATGGCGCCTCGACCAACTCAGAGTAATTATGACGCCAATGATGATGAATCACAAGGCGCGCAATCTTGGGAAAAATGATTGGGAGTTTGAAATCGATAGTTACAGATCAGATCAAAATTTACAGTTGCCTGACGAAAGAAATTCAACTGAACCTTCCCATATTTTGCCTAATACGGTATCTGATGATGAAGATGATGAATCATTAGCCGTTATCCAAGAGCGCAATCTAATAAGTCAGAGAGCGCGGGTGAGTACATCTTCTTGGGAGCGCAATGTAATAAGCCAGAGTGCGAGTACGTCCTCTTTGGATAGTACGAGTAGATCATCGAAACGCAAACTGCTTGTTCAGAATTTGAAAAATGTTAAAAATGTTAAAAATTGAAGAAGAGAAAATTAAAGCTTTTAAGGAAAAAAGAATGAAATCGATGATGAAGATATGCTATTTTTAAAATCACTTGCTCCGAATTTTCGGTATTTAAACGCGGTACAAAAACTGCGATTAAGAAGTAAAATACAGAATTTAATTGCGGATGAAATTGCTGAAATGATCGCTTCCCCTTGCACCTCTCCCTACTCTGCACATTCTGTTTCAATTTTACCTTCGCCAGTACACGCATCTACTACCTCGTCCTCATACATGTCGCCACCGTCCCAAACTCGTCAGTTCTACGAATCATTTCATGATAATGCTTAACTACTCGTACTTACAATATACATAATTTAATTTTTTCTTTGTTTTATCCAATTCAAATACATAGTTAAAAATTGTTCCAGTTTTTTATTTCTATCTCATATTGATTTTTAATCAATTCATTCTTATATTAATGAATTTAGGTATTTACATAGTACATATAAACATAGCTGGGCACCGTTAATCAAATAGTTAACTTCGATAATCGTTAATCCGTTACTAAAAAAATTAACTTCGTTAAACGTTAAAACGTTACATTTCGGAAGATTTAACGCAAGTTAACGTTAATCGTTAATCCGTTAACACGTGATTAAAATTGCATTTTTGATATCGTTGCGTTAGATCTGCTTACAAAAACTGTTGTTTTGGGTTCTGGAAGTTAATAGGTTAGGTTCAAAAAAAGACAGTGTATGAATATAAGGACAGGTGGGGTACAATGAAACGAAAAAAGCATTTTTATTTTTTAGAAAAACTGTGCTTTATATTTTGATTATATTTGTTTAGAACGATCAACAACGGTTCATAATCTACCTGTATATATGTACATATGTATGTTTATATGTACGATCAACAACGGTTCATAATTTGTCGATACCAGGTACTAGGATAGCAGAATCGATGTACAGTTTTTTTACATTAGATTCACAAAGACTGTGGGAAAACTTTTCCATGGTTTATGCATTTCTGGCACTAGTACTTGGCAGAAAATAGTAGATTATTGCACCTCGCCTTAAATGAAGCCGACAGTGTTATAGAAAACCTTTTACCCTTAAAATCACGAGTACATTAGATACGTAAAATCTTAAACTTCTATTTTCATTTTTTGACGTGAGTTTTTTTATCTGCTATTCCTATAGGTAATAGTTGAAAGAAAAGTAGATTATGCACCACGCCTTAAGTAATTAACAGTAATTAACAAGTAACAGGCACGAGGGCAATAATAAATTACTTAAAATGTTTTCCGGAGTTAATGAGTCGCTAGATAATTCCATTTTAATTCTTAATACGAAGCACTCAAAATAAGACAGTATCACACTTTAACGATTCCAAAAATATTGCAACGTAAAATTATTAAAGTTCCCGCTAATTTACATTTTTAAATCAGAGTTGGCAGCAATCATTTTTTAAATTTGGAACAAGTAGGATAGAAACGAATAATCTATACTAATATTATAAAGCTGAAGAGTTTGTTTGTTTGTTTGCTTAAACGCGCTAATCTCAGGAACTACTGATTCAAATTGAAAAATTCTTTTTGTGTTGGATAGTCCATTTATCGAGGAAGGCTTTAGGCTATATAAGATCGCGCTACGATGAATAGGAGCTGAGCATCAATGAAAAAATGTTTCTAAACGGGAAAAAATAGTATGGCGAAACGTAGTTCGCTGGCACAGCTAGTACGTATATAAACTAAGAACGTATCGATATCCGCTGGCTGAATAGATAACTATTCCGTTGAGATTGGTAACTTCTTTGTGCGATTAAAAACAAAACAAAACTGTGCAATCATGAAATTTCATACATTTTTATTGCTCTAGAGCACTAAAGACTCGCTTTGTGCTCAGTTTTTCAGTGTGATCATGATGAAATTGAAGCATAGTTGGAATAAAACTATTTTATTGCATATTCTAAAAGAAATCGGCCGTGCAAGTTGGAATAATTCGATGCGAAGTGCACGGGATACACACTCACACCTCATGGGTTTCGCGCTCTGCAATGGGCCCTGAATCTAAAGTTGACACTTGAGCTTTGACACTTGAGCCTTGTCTTTGAAAGCCTTATGAACCTTAGCCACTTCCGACTCCGTAAGAAGAAAGTAGTAAGTATGGCACATCTATGTCTCTTGTGTTTCTCTAGCTAGCACTACCTTTATTGCTATCCCACCCAGATCAGTTATCAAATTTGTTAATATAGATAGACCCAGTGGTGAGGACGGTTGAAAGAAAATATCATTCTAGTTATTATGAACTTCTTGAGTGGAATTGATACGAGATCAAGGCTGGAGACGAACAATTAAAAATGTAGAAGATCAGAATCATGTAACATAGATGTTAATCGTTCTTTGGTCATATACGAGGTTGGACTATTTCGAAATACCATCTCCGAAACTGAACCAGTGTATTACTCGTTCCGCTCATTCACGGCACTTATAGAACGTTTAGATGACAGAGTTTCTTATAAGATGCCCCCGATGCCGAATATGTATCTCGCAGACCGAGAAACTTTTGGACCCCCCCGACTTAATCAAGCACGCGAAATAACTTCTCCTAAACCATCCGATCGTACACGTACATTATACTACATTTCACAATCACGCACTAATTGCATTCGTTGCACAAGTGATACCATGCGATATACTAGAAGCAGATACGTAGTACCTGTCGCTTCTCACTGCCCTCCACTATACGGTGAACCTAAGCGCCGAGCCTTTAGAGGCGTACTTATGTTGTGTCACTCCCCGATCCGGCTCGAATGACCAGCAGGCCTATTCTCTAACTTCGGTTGCTCACTAAAACTGTCATTTTTTAAAGAAACTTTCCATCCATTACTGCTATCATGAACGCCACCATAACACATAAGATCACTAAACAGTAATGGGTATAAAGTTCCTTTAAAAAATGACAGTTCTAGTTACCAACCGTAGTTAGAGAATAAGTCTGCTGGTAAATTTATTAGAACAGTGGGACACCCAGGCTTATCCGCTAGAAATCCACCAAGACCAGTTCGCCAGCAGGGCTTGAGGACTCTTCAAAGTTCTCGCCGTCCCTAAACTAGTTTTGACTGTTCACTGCTCACTCAACTGAAAATAACGAGTAAAGGAAGGACTTATAATATGATTTTCCTTAAAATCCGCCATATCCATGAAATTTCTCCTTTAAGAATTGTCTCGTGATATGGGTGATTTTATTGTTTTATTTCGAAGTTTTTCCTTAATACATAAAGTTATTCAACAGATAAACGCTGACGTGCTTCTAACATTAGTACAGCAGGCCTATTCTCTAACTTCGGTTGCTAACTGGAACTGTCATTTTTGAATGAAACTTATCATCCATTGCTGCTATCATGAACGCCGCCGTAACACATAAGATCACTAAACCAGTAATGGATGTAGTGTGTTTCAAAAATGACAGTTCTAGTTACCAACCGTAGTTAGCGAATAGGCCTGCAGATCGCGCCAAACTTCTAGTCTGCTCTGAAGTTGCTTCACGCCTCTTTCTCGTGCACATAAAAAATACTATGTTTATATCTATCGTGATAAAACTTATTAAGTGATGTGACATTCATCCACCACTTATAACCTATGTAGACAGACAATATCATTAAATTTAATTAAATTATACGTATATTTCGACATTGCTACGAATCGTTGCTATGTTCAGAGCGGACCTGAAGTTTGGCGCGATCTGTACCATGTGGCTACTTAGATCGGTGGAAATGGAGTTATTAGGTATCGCTGGCTTCTAACAACACCATCAATCAAGTCGAATGTAGGGAAAATCGATCAAACCATCATCCATAATGCAGTAAAAAGGCTTCACTTCCAACTTCTTTATAGAAGAGATTATGAGGAAATATACTGAATGTGTATCACAGTTTTGTGAATAATTTTTGATTGATCGCATTCGAGTGAAACGCTAACATTAATTCTGTCTCAAATGGACTAGAATTATAAGCCTAACGTGGCAGTGACAGTGTAAACTAGGAGTATAAAATAGTTTGTCACCTTAAAGGCGGTTTTTGTTTGCACAGGTCCAAGAAACGATTTTACCAATGTAAGTAACAATGCTGCTAACATTTGAATACATTTCGCTTTTTTTTCAAACGTTTACCGTTGAGGTTAGTACGATCACATTAGCGCGAATATTGGTGTCCCGTCGACGTATTAGTATTTAGTGATAAAACGATGCATTACAACGGCCATAATAATGCACTTGCGAAATGACATGGCCGTTGCAATGCCATGACAAGACGCATCGCGACAGCGTATTATTATTGTATTAGCGTTCAATTTTATCGTGACTACGGGGTACGAATTTTCGCAGTAACATGGCCGTACCGTAATACAAGCAACAAGATTTTTATCAAAGAAACAAGCTACAACAATGATGATACTCACAGACATTGGAAGGTCTGTCTATGACTAATAATCTTCTATACTATTTAAAGCTCGATATATAAAGCAAAATGTGTTGGTAAGCGCAAATCTCAGAAACTACTGGTTCGAATTGAGAAACTCTTTTACCATTAGAATGCTACATTGTCCCTGATGGTTATAGGCTGTATTATAATTTTTACCGCGGGAAAATATTTCTTTCCTATGGGAAAATTCGATAACTACTGGGCCGATTTTAAAAATTCTTTCACCATTAGAAAGCTACATCCTTCGTGAGTAACATAGGATATTCCCACGGGAAAAATATGACGGGAATATCACGGGAAAAATATGACGGGAAATCTATCGTGAGGCGAAACGAAGTTCGCGGGCACAGCTAGTAGTGAGCTGTCAGTACGTCTATACGCCAGTATATTCTTAGTCTATGATATTATCCCATAAAAGCAGAATGGCCAATCTAAACGCCTACAAGTATAGTACATTTGCGGCTGGAACTAAACTGTTCCGTCCAATCCATGCGCAAATTCCCGCTGCAGCATTATATAGAATTCACCGAGAATGTTGCTGTGGCATGCGGACAGAAACAAAACTAATTAAAATATCTGCCAGTCCTAAATCTAGTCTGAATTTCATTAGTTGGTTCGGCATCCCAAAATGCGACAGTGCCAGTGTCTCTCATTATCGCTGATGTAACGGTCAGCTTTCCTCGCTCAGAATCCGAGGGCTTATTGACTAAGTGCCAGTGTTCTAATATCAAAAATTTTATTACTGTGTTTGTAAGTTAAAATACAGTAAATTTCGTAAGTACAGTAAGTTTCGCATTTCCGCAGTTTTTCGTCACAATTTCGTAATTGCGATGCGTTGTTGCTACGTGTGGAGTGAACGACTGATCACTCGTCACACTGAGCAATGTTTTGACTACGACATTCATTACACGAGATTGGCCTCAATTCTGAAGTGGCCGCTAAAGGACATGTCCACTTTTTGTATGGAACGTGGAATTTTATTCTGAACCTTTTTTAACCAGTTTAAAAATTTATGACGGAAATAGAACTTTATGAGAAGGATGTTTATCCATGAATATTAAAAATATCAAGGCCTGCATTTAGAAGAAAAAAATTAAAAATGTTTTTTTTTATTGTTTCTTTAGCAGGGCCACATTTAGTTTTTTTTACTGGCAATTAAAAAGGATGTCATTGTTAATATGTCAATGCCACTGTAGCTGTCGTTTTGACTTTTGTTTATTGTTTCCCTGCGTTCCGTAAAACGATAAAAGTGATAATATCGCGAATCCGACCAAAGTCACAACATAACCTACTGATAAGCCCTTATATTTTGTGACGATTTAATTTGCTCGGATTCGCGATATTATCGCTTTTATCGCAATTCGGAACGCACCAATTGTGTGTATGTGTGTAACCTTCCTTCCTTTCACAAAATATGTAGTATCTTTTATTTTCTACAGCTATGCTCAGGTTCTTGATTTTACATGTGATTTAAATATTGGCTTGCTAACTGGACTAAGTTTTCTCGTAATTTGAACGTACGAAGTAACCAGACCAAAGAATTGAACAACAAAATGTTATACTTCCAGGTTACAGTCGCACTCCTGATACAACTTCTCATTTTTTTTGTACCAGAGTGCTATAATTTGGAATGTCGAATGGTACCATTATATTTAAGAAAGAAGATCCTCGGGGATTGTAAAATATTCGTAAAGTAATGCCAGAGTCTGTGAAAATCACATGAGTCAATATGATTTTGCATTTTTACGGTAATATAAGTTCACTGTATTGTTTACACCAAATTACAGTTACAGTACCATTCAATTACTAACAATAAAATCAAAGAACAGAAACTAATTGAATTTGAAAATATAGAAAATTCCACTGATATAGTATGTAAATACTGGACAGGTTTAACAGTCACACAATTTGTTTTATTGTTCTCTTGCTTAACTCAATTAGGTGAGGTTTTTTCAAAGCCTAAAAAGGCCTTAGGTTTATATTAAGTCAGACTATGGGCTAAGGAATCCCTTTGCAGAATTGCTTCTCGGGTATACATTTCAAAAACTCATGTTTACTTATATAAAAAAGTGTTATTGCTTCAAAACTCAATATGCACCTTTACATTTAGGTATAGCCCATATAAGCAGGGAAAACCTGTCCAGTAGAAATCTAACTATACGTTATACTCTTCGGGTCTGATTCAAACAATTCCATTGTTTTATGAGAGGTTACTAAAATTGTACTTACAATGGTCCTCTAATTACCTATTTCAAAAGATATCTTATAACTTACACTGCTAGCTGCAGTAAGCGACCAACCAACCTGGTGGTCAATCTATTTTAAATAGGGCATTAGAAGCCATCTTTGTACATATTGATGCTTAAATTCCACACTTGAATGTTCCCCAGAATGAAAATATTCAATTTAATTTTAATCAGTCTTGGAACATATTAAATTAAGCAAGCTAAGTCATATTTTGGAGAACATATTCAAGAAAATGATCTATCACATGAGACTGCTGATAAGAGGAAAAATCAAATGAAATCCATGAATTTAGGATGGGCTCCGCACCAAACTCATATAACACCACACTGGCTCAATTTTGAAATGACGTACTAATGAGGGAAGATGTTGAAATTGAATAAATAAAAATTACATAATTTCTGGGTTTTATTTCATACCTGCAACCAGTTTCTATATTACAACTTTTTCACATAGTTTCCACCATTATAATTATTCAACACTTCATATTACATATTTAGTACCCATGATAAAATCGAGGGTATGTAGTCATATAGAAGTAAATATTTACACTTTGAATTAGCATTATAGTAATCTTAGAGAATTTTGCACTTAGTTCATTATAATGACATCATTAATTAGCATTTGTTTTGTAAAAAATCTTTTGTTATTGAAATAGTAAAACTGTAGCATTCTTAAGAACAGACCAGTATATTTTATTTATGTTGATATTTCATTACTGTGAGGTAGGTGCTTATCCTAAGAGTAGGCAGAGTAAAACAGGTATCACACACTAGACACTACAGCCAGGGGCTCATCCTAACAAATGCTGCACAAACACACTGCTACAAAGTAAAGTATAGAAGTCATCTGCCACCAAGCAATGCATTTATTGTGCTAGATTTCATTTTAATAGCATGGACCTATTGATTACATGTATAATTTTTTTGGTCAGAGTCAGAGATGCTTCTTTGTTACCAGCAGTGACCTGCAATGCTGCTAATTTGCAATCCAATTCAATATGTGGTCACCTGGGGGTTTATTGTCGAAGGAAAAATCTATAACGTCTGCGCTGCCTTTAATTTGACAGTAATTGCGGCAACAACACAAGATTGTGCACTTCTTAATAAAAAGTATTGTGATGTATTGTGATTGCTTAGATTATAAGCGATCACGATCATTAAAATCACAAAATTAAACGAGGCTTTTTTGACGCTGTCACTTCTGCAAGAGAAGGCAAAGGGAGCTAAGTTCATACAGCCATGTTTTTCGTAAATCTTGATAAAACATTAAAAATGTAATTTATGTGAATTTTAGTCAGAAAGTCACTCACTATCACATCGTTTGTGCGCTTTTGTTACTTATTTATTCGTTTGTGACACGTTTCAGTAACTTGTCATTGGTTTCCATACAAAAATCGCTTTGTTTTACATACTATGAAAGTCAATCATAAAATTGCTGTTTTTTTGAATTTGCAGGCCTAAAAAAACCTAAATTTTATTCTAAACCCTAGATTTTTGAGTACTCTTTACAATAATACCTGAAACATGTTGGTTAATAAATAATTATATTCTTAGCCCAAAAGTGGACATGTCCTTTCCTAATTTTATTTAGGTGTCGCTAAACCATTTTCCTATTCTACGGTAACTGTCAAATTCAATTGACATTTCTAATTTGAATCTGACGTTTCTAATTTTAGACGGTCAATTCAAGTTAGATTTAGCCTTCCAAACGCTATTCCAGACGTGAGATTTTTACGCGTAAACTTCCTAAACTGACTAATTTTAGCGGCGACTAAAATCATACCGATTAAAATTAAGCCCTTGCTAAAATCCACCATTTTGGTAACGACAAGTACAAGTCCAAATGAAGTCCAAATGAAGAAATGAGGAACATGCTTAACCGGTCATTTAAATTAAGAGAAATTTCAGTTTTAGGTTATTTAGACGGCGGGCGCATAGAATTGAGTCCATTGTGTAGCCATTTTAACTTTCCTATCTCTTCTTACATAGTACATCAATGACTTATAAGTTATAACCTTTTTAACACCCTTGCTCGTAAAGCTGATGTAATTCCACCGGTTTTAAATATGTAAAGCGGGTCATAAAAAACGCGTTTGTTACCAAAGCAAATAGTTATAGTCCATACAAATTCCATAACAGTATTATTTGCCATTTCAAATATGGAACTGATCGCCGCCGCGCGACTCCAGCTAGTGAGCAGCGCGCTGTTGCTATTCAAATTTGGAACTTATCGCCGCGCGGCGCCAGTCAGTAGGCAGCGCTAGCGCGCTGTTAAAATGGCGGGAAAGCAACAGTGTGCATTCACAGATTGAGTTTATTTAAAATAATGTTTTTTTTTCTGTTTCCTCGCAAATGTGTTAAAAAACGTCGTACGATATACGTGCGTATTGGTTATAACATGCTCGGCTCAATTACGCCCTCGTCTTCGGCTCGGGCTGAAATTCCGCCTCGCATGTATAACCATCTTAACGCACTAATATCGTAATGTACTTTTACAGTCGGTTTAAATCACAACGATGTTAAGCGACTGTCACAAATTTAGATTTACACATTATAGCAGGGTTTCTTAAACTTTTTGCAGTCACGGACCCCTTTCACAATTTAAACAACTTAAACAATTCCAATTTAAACAATTCCACGGACCCTGTTTAACCATATTTTTTGGAAATGAAGAACACCTTATTTATTTAATATTGATAAAAAAATACTTTTATTGATCCTTGCATTACACTTACTACTAAGCTAATGAGAAGGGTGCAGCTGTTTGGCCTCAATGAGAACGTTAAATTGTGAGATTGTCTTCGACAAGGCAAGACGCATGTCATGTTTACGTCGAGTTTACTACACAATGTTTACAGACTGACCTACTGCGGACCACTAATACACATGCTACGGACCCCACTTTAAGGCGCATAGTAACGTCAATCATAAAAAATCACTGTAGAAAAAACCGATTCTCTTCATAAATATTGAATAAAAAAATATTTTAAAAAGATATGTTATTATTCAACGCATTCTTTAGAGGATGGTCTTCTTAATTTTTTGATAAATTAATTAAAACTTGGTTAAAATGTGACCCAAACATGCCTCGATTTTAAAACTGTAAACCTAATCGCTTCGTAAATATTAGGTTAAATCATATACTTTCGATTTCAATAAATAAAGTGAACAATATTCTAGGGGATGGTCTTTTTAGATTTTTCTTATTCGCCTTTATTAATTTTTTATTGAAATAATTCATCTTACGCGTAAAGGTTTGCTTATATATTCCCATCGCTCTCACTCACTCACTCCTATGTAATCAGTGCGGGACGATCGACGCAAGGTCATTCGGAGCACTATGCGCCTTAAGAAACCCTGCATTATAGGGATCAGATTCGCTAGGATCATTAATTGTTAATTCTACTTTGTTAGATTTTGTTTTCGATGTTGTTATAAGACTTATCAGTTTATAAGCAAGCAAGTATTTGCATACTTGCTTGCTTGCCTACGAGCCTGCACAATGCAGTTTGATGTGATGTGCTTGCCTCGCTTTACCTGTAACTATCATCCTGTTTTAACACATTTCCTATTAGAGTTTAGGAATTGGGTGGGAATTCTTAAGATGTGTGTACAAATACTAGGAAATGTGTGTATTTATAAATGATAGAATTGTTATTTCCCATGGAAGCCCGGAATTCTAAAGATTTCCTAGAAATTATATACTATTTCTGGTTTTTTGAAATTCCCTGTTACATATACATTGTTTCTGTTTATTTTTTGAAATTAATTTCATGTTCCTCCGTCGCTGAGATTGTCGTTGACTGATTTTTTGGAAGTAGAATTTTAGGAGAAAGCAACTAGGTACAGGAAAAACATTACATCAATAAAACTGCTCTGCCGATGATTTTAATTAGTTTTATTAGCTCATTGTACAAAAATTTGCTTACACTTTCATCAATTTTGTGTTAAGTTTATTCAATACAGAAGTTTCGTGACTTTTTTAACTAAATATAATAATTTATGATTTAATATTAAATTAATATTATTTTGAATAAATGCTATATTTCTTGCGTATTCGTTTCTATTTTCCCGCAGGTGGTGCAAAAAGTAGAGTATTATCACGGTAATAGTATACATATGTATACAGTAGACTAGACCGACTTCATAGAAACGGTCGAAACACGCGTTATGCCTACGCACCTCGATTGGATCGCACTCGGATCGCATAGCTACAAGGGCAGTCACGTATCTAACGTTACGTATGCAGTTGGCTACTCGAGTCAAACGGAGCGCACGGTCGGTCGCGGGAGCATAGGCGACACAGAACACATATACCCAAGGGAAGAATGACAACTACATAGAAAAACACGTTGGACAAATTTTGACTGTACTGCCATCTTACTGTGGCCCCACGCACTATCTACGCGGTAAAATTCAAAAGCAGTGTAATAATATTTTTTTATTGTAATCGTGATTTATGGAAACTAGATAATATGCAATGATTTTAATTATAAATCATTGCATATTATTTTCTAGTTTCCATAAATCACGTCAGAATTCGCAGAATAGTAAAGGTAAAAATTAAATAAAAGTATGATAGTTTTATTTATGTTTTATTGTGTTCATCTTCTTTTTTATTGCTAGTTTTGAAGCTTTAAGGTTGTTTAATGTACAATACCTTTTAATAGTTATGTGAAAAACACTATTTATAATAATTTTTACATTTATTGAGACATATTTCTGACACTGTTTCTAAAAGGTGAAATTTATATCCTCACAGAGGTTTTTTAATAACAATGTTTTTAAATCCAATATTGATGATGACATTAAAGAGAAATTATCGCATAGAGTAGCACAATCTTCAACACATTTAATTAAATTTCTTGATGCATAAATTAATTTCTTCTTAATGTCGACATACTCTTTACATTCTATGAATGAATGTACATTTTCTGTCAACTTTAATATCTTCTCAAACACACCACAAGTCACATTCAGTTTTTTTTATAATAAACCCACATAATAAGCACAAGCTTGCATTTCAGCTGAGTCAGTCATGCTTGCTTCAAAAGTGTGGTCCACTGAAGCTAGCATATTGATCACAATATCAGGGGCTTCTAGGGGTTTTACTTGTTGGCTTGTGTGTGGTGTAGAAAACATGTCCTTGAAATTATTTATTATTGCATAATAAATGTCTGTTTCACAGTTTCCTGACTCTATGTGGGTTAGAAATCATAGATGTTTTCAATCCACCTATAAAATTGTGAGGCAGTAGGATTTCAATCCATGCAATTTGCACAATTTGCCTGGATTGAGACAAATAAATTTTCCACTGCATCCTGCTGTACCCGACGGGTTGACAGATATTTAATCCTGTTTTTCTTTAGGATTTTTAAATATTTGCAAAATACCTCTTAAAGTCCAGACCCACCCATCTTTCGAAGGTGGTGGGTGGTGGGCTCCGGCATCCAACAAACTCTACTTCCTCAAAAATTTTTTCATTAGTTCAAAATGTTTGAAATGCAACGAGTTCATGGTTATGTTTGTTGAGTGTGGTTTGCCTCTCCTCAAAACAGCAGAGTCGCTATTTACGGCGACAATTTCCGCCGTTGTAATTGCACCTGCAGGCAGTTCCCCTGAAAATGTAATAAAAACTAAATAATGAAAATTGTCAAAACTATAGAAATATATAAACTAGGAATTCAGGCAATATTTTCCTAGGAGCCATCCGACAGTCCCAACACTACAACTCAATCGACTTATTTCTTCTAGCTGTTTTCCTTATTTTTCATTGTTATTCACCCTCACAAAGACAAATCTTACATTCCAACATCTGGATGAAATATTTTTATAAATAATACTTTCAGTTAAAATCAGCTGCTGTTTGTAAATTTTTAATGAACTTTGTAGGAAATGTTTAAGTATGTCATTAAACTTAACTAGAAAAAATTAATCAGGCCTGCCCCATAGCATGATCAACAAAACACACTATGATCAAACAGTTTAGTGCTTTATCATTCATATTGATTTATTGTTTTATCATAATTATTGTTTCAGTGTTCATGCTATGGGGACTGGGGTGGGAATCGAACCCACGGCTTTTCTTAATCAGAACTCTTTGCTCTGAGCTATAAATTTTAGTTTAGACATTTTTAGGTATTCATATCAAATCTTTATAAATTTTCAGGTTCAGATTAATTGATATAACAATATAAATTATTACGTAGGTAAGTTTACCTTGCGATATTTTTGCAAACATGCCTGCAGCCACCGAATGACTCAAAACCTGAGCTGCCTGAGCTGACTAACTTTCATCTTTTCTTTGCAATTAGGGTTAAGGTGATCCTTCCTCAGTGATGGAGCAAACACGAAATTTGGATTTACATTATCTCAGTCATAAAAGTCTTGAATGTGACTCCACTTGACAATGCCTGTAAAGAAATAGAACTATTTTTAGAAACCAAGGATTTTTTTCTTATATTATTTATTTATTTAACAATTTTTGTACACATAAAACTAGACAGCACAAACAACACATAAGACACAATGTACAAAGGATCTGCTTATTTCATAAATGAAATTTCTTCCAGCAGACCTGCAATTTTCTATTAATTGATATCTTCTAGACAAGTTTTTATTGTATATTGTTTAAATAATATCTAACTGGCTTATTCATATCAAACTGGAGTTCCAAATTTTTAATTTATAGTACAGTAAGGAGTAGAGTATGGATGCATTGGTGGTGCTGTGGACTCGGCACTGTCCTTCTTATCGGGAGGTCTGTAGTTAGATCCTGCCATGTACCAATGTGTCTTTCGTTTTTCGAATTTCATATGTACATTTGTCGATGCTCCTATGGTGAAGGAAAACATCATGAGGCAACCTGCATTTATCTATAAAGAAATTCAAAGGTGTATATGAAGTCAACCAATCCGCACGAGGCCGGCATGGCTGACTTAGGTCTTACTACCCTAACCCTTGGGTAGCCTCGAGCCCCTCAGTGGGGACATATATTATGAGCTGTGATGATGATGATGATTGTAAGGAGTTGTAGTTTATAGTACAGCTTGCATAGCAATTGAAATTGATAATACAGACTTTATCCATAGTGCTCAGACTCGGACATTTGGATGGAGTGCAAGCACTATTGATAAAGTATGCTGTCTCAATTTGAAATGTAAAAATTTGGCATTATCAATCAATAAATGAACCATAGTCACACCACTGAACTGTCTAAATAATCATTATTAATATGCAACAAGAGCACTCTACAGGCGGCATATAACTAACACAAGTCTTAGGATGGAGTCCACTCTCAGAACTCAGCATCCACACATTGAATGCATAAAATGCTAGAAATATTTATTATAACACAGATATAAACAGGTAGGATATATACAAAAGCTATTTTTATTCACCTTGTCAAAACCAATCATATCTGGAACAGCATGTTTGGATAATCTCTTCTCTTCAACATTAATAAAGTCAATAGTATATATAATCTTATAATCCTTTGCTCAGCATATAATTTACGTTGGAAGTCCACAGATGACCAACTGTCATTTGGAAAACAATACTTGGCCCACATTTCACATCTGAAAAAGAAAATATTATGAGCGAAAGTTTATTTATCATTATGATATTTAATCTACGGAATTTAGAGACTATTATAATTTTATGTTCTTGCAGTAACTCTAATAGAACTCAAAGAAGTGTTATCTTTTTTATTGTGAACATAACCGCTACCGCTTTAACAGGGGTCTTTTGTCTTTTTTTTAATTGTAGCATTTAGTCGTTAGAGAGGATAACAACCATTACTGCTAGTGTCAAGTGCCAGGATAGACAGTTTCATAAAATAATTTCGCGAATATTAAGAGAAGTTTTCAACGTCGTTGTTTGACAACTGCGATGAAGGCTTGTTGAATAACAAAAAAGGACGTGGCAATGTCAGAAGTATTTAAACTGATCAATTTCAACACTTACCGTCGAATATTTGTTGTTCCTGGCTTTGGAAAGCGATATAGTATAATGTTTGCAATTGCATCATCTTGTGGTGAGATTCCACACTTGAGACATTTTCTCTTCAGGTTATCAAGCATGTTCCCTGACAAACTATTGTTCAAATTGACACGTTTTAGAGTCACTGTCTCAGGAAAAGCAATTAAATCTAAGTAACAACACGAAAAAGAACTCAAGTTTAACACAAAAATCAAAACAAGTCACTGTCTCCAAACGAGTCTATTTCTCATGTAAAAACACAAAAAGACACTATCAAGAAAAGTCGTTATCTCAAAAGCAAGCACACTTCGATATTATTGCGTAAATTCGCAATGGAGAAACAAAAGGAAAATAATTCATGCGCCAGAAATATAATTCGGCCATATTTTTTGTGAATGTATGTTGCCAGTTCTAACATTGACTTTACATCCATTATCCATTTAATAAATAATCTTCAAACTCAAGTCATTCTAGATAATTTTAAACAAAATATACTTTAAAATATTAACTTTCGTTAAATAACGCAAATTTATGTTTTAAAAGATGTTTACCATCAGAAAATATGGTTAACATCTATGAATCTTTTGTTATTATTTACTACCATTTTAGGATTTTTAGAAACATGTTTTTTGAGGTAACACTCGATGTATCCCTAGTAGGTATGTCTCATTGCGCCAATAGAAAAGTCGACCGCCCCTGATAGGCGAGCAGTCCTATCGCGGGCCGCGGGCTGAGAGATACCTACTATTACCGTGGTATTATCCACGGGGATAAAGCAGTCTTAGTCTTGGGAGAGCCTAAACCCCTCGCTACACTCAGGACTCGTAGGTTAGGGTTGGCTGGCAGAGATCTCTACTAGAGATAAGCCCACCTATGTACTACATTATTTCATTGTAAATAATGTTTGTTTGCTTGTGGACCATAAAGGATTTATAATAAAATGTTCGTTGTCAACATGTAACATAGTCACAGTACCCAGGAATTGCACCGCCTCTCTTATTATTAAAAACTAGCTGTGCCCGCGACTTCGCTCGCGTGGATGTCCGAAAATAACAATATCGTGATGTTATATAGCTTAAAGCCTACCTCGATAAATGGACTATCCAACACAAAAATAATTTTTCAATTCGAACCAGTAGTTCCTGAGATTAGCGCGTTCAAACAAACAAACCAACTCTTCAGCTTTGTAATAATAGTATAAATGAGAACAAAGCAAACCACTGCATTGAGACAGAAATTGGTAAGATAGACGTACAAACAGATGAATCAGGGTAGAGTCTCCCTCTGGTAAAATTATGATTTATTAATTATTATTATATAATAGTTGTGGAGCGTCGGCGACGTCGTGGACTCGGTACTCAGCTTCTAATCGCGAGGCTTCGATCCTGCCTCTTGCCCTTGGTGGGGACACAATATGAGCAGTAGTGATTATGTTGATATATCATCATCACAGCTCATATACGTCCTCACCGAGGGGCTCGAGCCTACCCTAAGTTAGGGTGATTATGCCTTAGTCAACCACGCTGGCCCAGTGCGGATTGGTCGACTTCACATACATCTTTGATCTTTTTCCCAGATGTATGCAGGTTGCCTCACGATGTTGTCCTTAACCGTAGGAGCGTTAGACAAATACAATTTAGTAGATATAAAATTCGAAAAACGGAAAACACATTGGTACATTGCGGTCTCGAACCCGAGACCTCCCGATTGGTAGGCGAGTGCCGCGTCCGCAGCGCCACTGACGCTCGCTCGCTTATGTTGATATACAGGGTGTCCCAAAAAATAGTGTCAAGCGTAAGTCCAGAGTTAGAGCACCTCTTGGAGTACCCGAATCACCCCCATGTATGTTCCGCGATTATTCGTAGTTTTCGAGTGATAATTTTTTTTCTGACTTTTTGAAAATTTTGATCCAAAGAACTTAAAAATTTTAAATAAAAAAAAGTAGAACATATTTTAATGTTTTTCTTTTTGCCACTGAATCATCTTTAGTGCTTCTTTTATGTCTAAAATAATCAGCTTCGTAACTTTAGTGGAAATTTAGAAAACAGTAGTGTAAAGTCAAAATTTGAATGTTAGTGAATAATTACTTAAAAATTCATCTTTAAATTAAAAATCTAAACAGGCGAATTCATGGTTTCTAAGTATGTGTAAAAACTTCTAATAAAGAATAAGCCATAATTATATAAAACTATAGTTTCAATTTTATTATTAGCTAAACACTACTATTCACGCGGATTAAAAGAGTCGATCGAACGATCCAACGAACGTCTTACTTGAGGCTTTAGCGAATATATCCTATAAACTGTCGGTGGATCCTCAAGCGTAGGTAGAAAACACCATTATGCTAATATAGTACAATGAATTATGAAACTCCACGAGCTCCCACCGAGTAAGGAATATATTAAAGTAACCCGAATAAATTAACATGAAACTTTGAATTGATTGATTAGATCTGTAACATGTTGAGCAATTGAGTTACTAAGTCCTGAACTCCTGTGTAGGTGCGATGTTCTGTTGGTATTATGGAAAAGCTGTTATACAGGTACATTGTTTGGTGAGCATTTATTTATAGAAATGAGTTGTTCATGTGGAATTCGCCATTGTGAAACATACAAATCGTTGTAATTATCTACGTATTTTATACTATTCCCCCTTTAAAAGTTTATTTTATTCACTGAAAACAGTGAATAAAAACACTTTTAATCACTATTTTGGTGTTTGTAATTAGAACACACCGATATATTCGACCTCCATCTCAATTCTCAATGCTGTTCAACCTACTTGCACATAAAATACTCGATATTAAATGTCTATTTTCGCTTAAGTCTTTCTTTTTCTCGTGGTCATGGCATAAAGTATAGTATGCAACTCTTGAATAAAATGGATGAATAAAATCGAGGGCCATGAATGACTCGCGTCACTCAGGATTCTAACACTAGAATCACTCGCTACGCTCGTGATTCAATCATCATGAATCACTCCCTACGGTCGTGTTTCAATCGTTAGAATCCTTCGCTTGCTCGTGATTCATCTATGGCCCTGGCTTTAAATCCGTCCTTTATTAACTAGTTGCATAATATCCTATTTTATCATTGATACTTAACAAAGGGCTCGCGATTCTTCAAAAACAGTGAATAAAACGCTCTTTGATTCACTGAGTGAATAAAAAAATAGAATTAGGAACATAAGCGAATATACGGATTATACTCGTAGTAAGAAAAAAAGAAAAACGTGCAAAGAGGTTGCACACTCTCGCTACAAAAACGTACTAAAAACCACCAAAACATAATAACTAAGTTTCATAAACTGTTCTAATTTTACAATTAATTTCTAGTTCTTTTGTTTTCTATTGTTCTTTTATGTATTACCCATAATAAAATTTGATTCATAATCATAGAGTAATTATTTTCTCGCAGTCAATGATAAAAAGTAGAGTACCTAACACGTGAAAAAAAAATTCTATTCTAGAATCCTTTGCTCCTCTCGGGATACAACTAGTGCCTCGAAAAGAATTCACCTTTTTTCACTTGTTGGGTAATCTACTATTACACAACAGGTATGTTAGTGGCCTTCATTTCACCAATTGTCTTTGCCCCGTGGGGTTTTAAATAGATTAAGAATAAATTATAATTGTTGGTGAAAAATCGATCGCTTGATCGAAAATCCCATCTTATTATGCGTCTTGAAAAGGCCTGTACTGTTTACTTGAACTCTATAAATGTAGGATGTAGTATTAAAATCCTACAGCATTAAGAAGTTTTAAGAGTTTACCTGCAAGCATAATGTGGGAATCCTTGGGTCCTAGGTTATTTAATTATTTTAAGAACAAACAAAGTCGTGACTTTTTGGTAAACATATTAATTACAAAATAAAAATTTCAATCTACAATTATAAAGTTTATAAACTAGAATTAAATTTATTTACCTATTTTATTTACTTTAATGAAGAACATTTTATTATGAAACTATTCCTACTACTGTCAGAGAATAAGTAGTACCTACAAAAGTGTGCTACGTTTTAATACACATAGTATAAATATCGTATGAACGAAAAACATGTTCTACAACCTATATGTCACTACAATACAAACCATAATTGTTAATTTTTCCAATTTTTTGTTAAGTTTTGAGGTTTATCAATGGCACATCTTCTTTACCCCATCGATAGTCGCAAGATGAATGCTTCAAAGGAAAACAAAAATAGAATTGCCGAGACATTTGAAATGATCTCGTAGACAGTAGCTGATTTAGTTTTCGGGTGCCTTGAGATCGAAGGAAAGGGATCGCTTGTTATTTTGATGAGACTATTTGTGTGGATATAACCAGATTTGTATTATTTGCGGCTGGTAAGCTACTGAAATTTCGGGAGGATATTTCATGTGGAAAAATGAGGATATATATATATTGAATTGAACAAAATTTTCATTCTATTGAATGTAATTTTTAAACCATCAACAACCTCCCAGGGGCTGATTGTAGTGCTCAGATGCAACAACTTTTTGTATGGGACCAACATCTTAATCGCAAAAAAAAATCCACTTTCCCATACTAAAGTCTCGATCAGCTAACCTAGTTTGTATATACACGGTTATTTTTTTATCACCCTGGAAAATTTTAGGGACGCTTCAGGACACATCCAATATTATATAAAAAATAAAAAAAATGAAATAAAAAATTTAAAAAAAATAAAAAAATCTCTAAAAATGCTGCTCTCAACTAGTGCAGCATTTTTTGTATTTTTAAAAAAATTAATATAAAATTAAGGTTATTTTTTTTATTTATATTTAAATCATTCTAATACCATGTCGTGAAGCGTCCCTTAAATTTTCCAGGGTGATAAAAAAATAACCATGTATATATATAGTATAGTGTAAAAAGACCCATAACGAAGCCCACGTCTACGCATTCCGATTATTAAAATTAACTTATATAAAAAATTGTGATGGCAAACGACATTTATTTTTAAGGTTTTAAAAAACAATTGCAAAAAGTACAACGCTCGCGCGCTACGGATATCGTCTCTGCGTGAGCCAGCGAGCGGCTCGTGGCGACACAAGACGGGCGTCCGTTGTAAATACATTACGTGTTGTAAATTAAACTAACATTTATTTTGTTAATGTATACAGATTATTTTTTTTATGTTTCTTCGGACGAAAATTAACTAATATGTTTATTATTATTAATATTAACTAATTTTCGGGGTTTTTATACCAAACTGTTTGGAACATTAGTTCCAAACAGTTTGGTATAAAAACCCCGAAAAAATTGAGACTTTAACCTTAAATATCTCGGTAAGTAACTATTAATTTTCCAGTAGGCTTCTCCTGAACCACTTCCTGTCGATCGACACTGAGATTGTGATTTTACGAACGCTTGGGTTTCCACATTGGCGCCAAATTGGACCCAAATTGCGCAGATTTTGAGTGAACGAAACTCAGTGCTATTCAATTTTTTCTAGATACGGATCCATTTCGTCGCTAGTGCTGCTAAATAAGCGTGCGAAAAGTCACAATCCCAAGGTCGATTCGATCAGAATTAGTTCGAGAGTAAGCCTATTGGTACGGTCTAGAAGTCATAAATGATATTGATGGGTTTAAGTGGGTTTTGGCTTCGCGTTCGGTCTTTTTACACCTGTATATCATGACCAAGTAACTACATTTGAAATTAAACACCAGCCAAGCGAATTAGACTCGATTCTCCTTTTTTTCCTTAACATGTTTTTTATACAACAAAGTTGGTAAACAAGTAAACTGCCCACCTGATGGTAAGTGGCAACAGTCACCTATAATGGTTCCTGTGAGATTCGCAGCAAAACTGCAACCCCCACAAGAACCACGGTGTACGTTGCCAAACTAGTGACATAAGATGTAAAGACACGATACCCAGTAATTTCACTGCCACATCTTAACCTTCAAACCGGAACACAGCAATGCAAGCACTGCTGCTTTGCGGCAGAAATAGGTAAGACGGAGGTACCCATGCACACCGATCCTGGTTCCGACCTTGCTTCTTGCCAAATTTCCTGATTCAAGATCAGCGGGAAGAAACAAGATTCCCTTGTGAAAACGCAAAATTTGCAAAAATATGCAACATAAACATTTATACAGGGTTAATTTTGAGGTACCGACAACCTCGCAGGATTAGATAGCTAATACCATTAACTACAAAGTTTGTTTTACGAGTTTTAAGATACGAGCAACTCAATACATTGAATTAAAATCAATTTTCAAGTTTTTATTGCACAGTCGTGACATTGACAAGTCTATGTTTCATTTATCAACGACGATGGAAGACAACGCTACGCTCGCGCGCTGTGCGCGTAGAGTTACAAACATTCTAGAGGTATATTAAATGAATATTTATTTTTGTATGAAAGTAAAATCGAATTATCAAAAGTCGTAGAACAATCATTAATAACATAGTTTATTCATTTTGCGAGGTTGCCGGTACCGCAAAATTAACTCTGTATATCTTTTGATTGCGTTGACTTACAAGTATAATATTTTCAGAGCTGAAAGACACCAAAGACTATTTGATATAAATTTACCACATCCATAACATGGGTCTACTAAAAAATGAGTTGACTAATACTTACAAGCCCTGGGGGTGTATTATGACATCTTAATTTCAGGCAGTTTTCTAAATTGTTATAATGCCATTTCTTTCTCTTTGTATAATGAGTAAAAGAGAGGCATTAATAGCAATCCAGAAAACTGTCTGGAATTATGATGTCATAGTACACCTCCGGAACTGTTATTCATAATGTACAGTATTATTGAATCTGTTCCATTAATTCTTTTTTTATTCTTTGATATGCATGTTAGTGTCATTTGGAAGAGTAGCATAGAATTCGATGAAGGGGGTAAATAAAGCGTACATCGATTGTAATTTTAAATATTTATTTTATTTCGTAATGTCACTGGAAATAACATAAGAGCTGGCGGCGGAGTCGCCCCGGACTCTCGGGCGACCCCAGCGCGGCTGCATAGACTATAACGCGTAAAAAAACAATTCTCAACGTCATCTATTATATGTATAATATATCTTTATATTATTTACAACCTCAGCTAAACGTATTTACATTCACTACTAACGATAAGTATGTATAACATACAGAAAGCCTTGAAATATCATACACGAGAATAACATAGTCCATCGGAGCACCATCGGCTCAACTATATACATAGTAGGGACATTTTCGTTAGAATTTTTTATTTCTACCCCGTCGGTGGGTGCCGAACAAGATCCGCGCGAAGGCCTGGCGGAAGTCGGGGCTGAATATCGTATAAATTACAGGGTTGAGCGTCGAGTTGAAGTAGCCGAGCCACAGGAAGAAGCTTGCCAAGTAATCACTTATCACACACGTCTGACATATAGGCATCACGAGCGCCATGATGAAGAAAGGCAGCCAGCAGAACACGAAAGCTCCCGTGATTATCGCGAGCGTCTTCGCCGCCTTTCTTTCTCTTTTCGCTTCTAAGGACTCCTTCTTCTCTCTGTGCGTCGGAGCGGGGACTATAGCCCTTTCTTGTTTCGACCCATTCGTGACGGTTGAGGAAGACTTTTCTGGCGAAACAGTAGACGGGGCTTTTTCGCTGATGGTGAACGCGGTCGTCCGAGGCTCTTCGTCGAGTGTATCTACAGTCGAAGTGCTCTGACCTTCGGTGAGTAAGAGTGCAGCTGCCAGAGTTTCTGCTCTTGTGCGTTGGTTGCATTTTTTGAGATTGAGAAATCGCTTTTTGACAAATCTCCTGTCCCTTGCCGATTGGACAGGTCTCCCGGAAGGCGGGGCGCCGTCTGCAGAGGTAGGCCTAGGCGGTGGCGGCTCCCTTCTCCTGCGGATTCGTCTTCTGGCAGTCTGGAAGATCTTCCAGTAGAGGATGAGGATCACAGCGAGTGGTACGTAAAACGTGGAGCATGTAGCGAAGATCTGGTAGGCGAGATCTTGGCTGACGAGGCACTTCTGTTGCTGCGTGATGCGGGCGAGATAGTCTGGGTCCTTCCAGCCCAGCTGAGGGGCCAGAGAGACCACGAGCGCGGCTCCCCACACCAGGAAGATCATCGTGAAAATTCGCCTCTCGTTCCGTATGTGGATGTAGTCCACGTCTGTTACGGCCCAATACCTGCAAAAAGAAAGTCTATTAAAATGTTTGGTTGGTGATATTTTCTTTATTGGCCACACGCAGAAAGTTTGCGTGTACCCCTACCCCTCCGTGTTCTACGTTCGCTTAGTAAGTACCGCTAGTAGCGCAGTCAGGCTCACACATGTGCATGACGTCACCGGCAAACTTTCTACGCGCTGCAAGTATGTCTATTTCATTTTAATTTAATTAAAAATATTGTTTGGCATTTGTTGGAATCAACACTACCTAGTCTATCAGAGTATTCTGAATATAACCCTAAAGATTAATTTATGCCAACAGAGAATAGTGGAGAGAAAGACGTTTGTCTGAAATCATTGCTCTGGGTAAAGTCTCCTCCAACCAAGTGTGTTTAATAGACGGTTTAATACACGTTGAATTAGGGAAATATGATAACAATATTAATCAATACAGTACATACACATACACAAACACTCACATACACACACAAACATATGTGATTGAATCGATATAAAAGAAAAACCTCAGCAAACGTGTCTAAAAATAAATAACTAGACATTAGTAAATTGCGTTGTAAATAATGGGGGCCATTTCGAGACAGTCGTAAAGTGGAAAGCTCATTACAACATTATGGTGTGCATTGTTCACGGCAATAAAAATGAACTGAAGAGTGGCGGGCAATCTCCATTAAAACAACGCTCCTGTATTAACACTTCAAACTACGTATTCAACTACAATGTACATCGATTGCTATCGCCATGAGCTATTTACGTCAAGGCGTGTTCGCGTTCAGGCTTTTTAGTTATTTCAGGTTTCTCTGGCGCTCTGAGGAGATATTTCGTGTCATATTATAAATGCTCTAAAAATTATATAGCTCTAGCTCTAGCTCTAACCTCAAGACACTGCGACTTATTTTTATTATGAAAGAATTATATAAATTGATAAATTTAATTCTCGCACATTATTCATTAAGATAGGTACGTCTATTATTCTGATTTGCTGCGACAGATAAGACTTTTCCATCTTCCCTTTTTAACCGACTTCAAAAAAGGAGGAGAATATCAATTCGATCCGTATGGTTTTTTTTGTGTGTATGTTACGCGATTACTCCGCCAATTGTGGACCGATTTCTTTTTGTATTCGATAGAGTATACTCTTGGGGTGGTCCCAAGGTCACCAAAGTCAGAATCTGATCATGGAATCGGACCGATTTTAGATATTCTTTACGTATTCCATAGAGTATACTCCTGGGGTAGTCTCAAGGTCACCAAAGTCAGGATCTGATGATGGGATCCCATGAAAATCGAGAACCCTTAAATTTTATAGGTAATTGTATAGGTAGTCATAAATCGAGCTGATAATGGAAGGATCCTTAACTTTTGGACTTGACCTGACTTGACCTGACCTTGGACCAGAATTTAATCCCAGCTCACGGAAGGCGAGCAGGTATTAAATTCACTAAAAAGATTTCATTCACTAAAAAGATAAAAATAAAAAATATTTTACAAGAAATAAAAACCGAAAAGTTAAAAATAATATGAGAATAGGTACAGACAACATCACACTTCTATATTGAAGTCGGTGCCAAATTTTAAGACTTTCTAGGAGATCATCGTTTGCCCACCTGATGGTAAGTGGTAACAGTTACCTATAGTACATGTGGTTCTTGTGAGAGTCGCAGCAAATCTGCAACCCCCACGAGAACCACAGTACCTATACGTTGCCAACTTGTTACATCAGATGTAAAGTCACGGTACCCAGTAATTTTACTGCCATGTCTTACCTTTCAAACCGGAACACAGCAATGCAAGCACTGCTGCTTTGCAGCAGAAATAGGGAAGTCGGAGGTACCCATGCAGGCGACTCTGATACAGTGACCCACTCCGGTGAACAGACAAAATACAACAAGAAATGTAAAATACAATAAGTTTTAATTGTATTTTGACAGTTCACCACGATAAACCGCTTCATCATATCGTGTTTTGGTGGTCATGTTCTGTGGGATGATATCCTTATCCTTACTTAAATTATTAACGCGAAAGTTTGTAAGTATGGATGTATGGGGGTTTGTTACTTTTTCACGCAAAAACTACTGAATGCATTTGGATGAAATTTTATAGGTAGACGGATCACGACAGGGATTAACATAAGGCTACTTATTATTCCGGAAAAGTAAGTAGTTCCCGCGGGAAAGTAGATTTACAGTTTTTTCTTTGCACTTTTAAGGCGAAGCATAGTTCGCCGGCACAGCTAGTGTATAAATTAAATATATCCCTTACCTGTCAGTTGCAATGGCAACAAGGTGTAGAATGGAAGCGGAGCTGCATAGAACATCACTGGAAGTCCACATATCACAAAGTTCAGGCCCGAGGATCCAGCCTTGGCTGACCTGAAAAGATTGAATAAAGTTATTAAATTCTATATTTACTCGCAGTAAAACAATCCAAACGAAAAAAGTCCCATTGAAATAAGTACTTTTATTTTGGCTCTGAAACAAAAAACAATCTTTTGCAGTCGCGTCACAAACGGTAATAGAGAAAAAATCTTAGTGCGAGGAGGGGATAAATACTGGTATGTAGTTTATCTCCGTGACATCTTCACCAAAAATAAAGTTTTGTGTCAATGTGTATGATGTCAATGTGTATTTGTGTTTTGGCGTAACTTTTGAATTTGGAGCAACGTTAGTTATTGTATCGCGTTTCACTCTTGAAACCCTTTCATTTGAATACACATAGGTATTGCACAGGTGGCAAAAGGAAAGCGATCCGCCATGTTGGAGCGGCGGCTATATTGAATTTGGAACCGTTGCCATTCTTACGAGAAAATATGTCAACGTCGCTAAATTCGTAATGTTTTACAAAATGAAAACAATGTTGAGAATTAGTTTGTCTTGGAAGCTACGAGTACGTGACATAAAACTAGGCGCGTACTACAAGGTTTTCGCTGCGAGGCAAAAAAGTGACGTATCAATTTGTATCGCTATTTATATACATTTATTCGCTGTACTTTTACAATTATAAAACTACTAGCTGTTGCCCGCGACTTCATCCGCGTGGAATTCGGTTATTATCAGCAAGTCGCTAATTTATGTAAACTGTATGTCCTTCCAGACTAACCTTAAATCTACCCGTAAAATAAGCATTAAAATCTACATAAACCTTACATATTTCTATTACAAACTTTCATCACCTATAGTTATTATACCCCCTTGAGAGTAGAATTTTCAAAAACTTTGAAAGTCATATTTATTTATGGGGGATGAAGTTGTTCGCGTCCGTAGGATTTACCACCTATTCCTAGGCCCACCCTACACGTGTCCCCCGGGTGGTGCTAAACGAACAACAACGCCGAGCAACAGGCGGCGGTCAACTAACCTGTATTAGGCTGCCACAAGCCTGGAGAAGTTAAATGCTCTTCAAAAATGTGGCTAAGGCACCTTGGAAAAGTGCTTTATGTAATTTTCCAACCCCAATTATGAAAATGTCGAATAATAATGAGAGTGATATGTCATGCGCTCCGGCTAACCCCCGGCGCTCGCAGGTTGCCGGGCCTGCGAGTGGTAAATCTGTTACCGAAGACTACACAGAGGTAGGCGACCAGGCCTCTGTGTCAGTGAATGCGTCTGGAAGCACTAACAAAAAATTTATCCAACAAGCGTTCCATCCGAGCTTGTTTACATCAAGAACTAGATCTGCATCTGTGGGAAATATATCTGCACATAGAACGATAGAAGATGATCCAGGAAAAGCAAAGACCAATCCTGCTATTCGTAGTAAACATGCTGAATGGCAGGAAGTAAACCATCGTAAACGACAGAGAAGCAGCCCTGAAACAACTCTCCGCAGCCAAAAAATAAAACCAAACTATTGGCTTGGAACTCCAATACCGACTTCCAATAGTTTCTCTGAACTAGATAACACAGACCAATCTAAACCTTCAGAACCTGACTCAGTAACAACCAAACCTCCTCCATTCTTCATTGACAAAGTCAGCAACATCCAACCTCTCACGAAAATGTTAGAGGAAATGGCAAAAGGAGAGTATGAAATAAAAATTTTGCAAGGAGAGCGAGTTAAAATACAAGCCAAAGGCCCTGAAGCATATTCTACAATATATAAAGAATTAAAGAATAGAAATACTGAGTTCTATACATATAAAACAAAGCAGGAGAGAAGCTTTAGAGTAGTACTAAAACGCATCCACCCTTCCACTGATATAGACTTATTGAAGGAAGCTCTAGAAGACTTAGGTCACAAGCCCACAAACATCTGGAATGTAAAAAATAACAAAACAAAACAACCATTACCAATGTTCTTCATAGACCTACAGCCCAACATTAATAACAAGGATATATATAATATTAAGTCACTTATTAACTGTCGAATAGTAGTTGAACCACCTAGACCAAAGCGTACAATACCACAGTGCTCTAACTGCCAACAATATGGACATACTCAAAACTTTTGTCACAGGCAGCCTAAGTGTGTTAAATGTGCCGGATCGCATCACACCTCCCAATGCCCCAGAAAGGAACGCTCTGACAAAGTTAAGTGCATACTCTGTGACGGAAACCATCCAGCCAATTATAAGGGCTGCATTGTGTATAAAGAGTTACAAAAGGTTAAATATCCTACTCCTTTTCTCAAAAAACAACAGCCAGTCAAATCAATCTATCCAAAACAAAATGCCAATCAGGAAACAGTAAACCAATCCAAAAATGCTAAAGACACGGGAAAATCCTATGCAACAGCTTTAAATAATGAGCCAACCCTAAAATCACGAGATGACAACACAATCAACCCTGAACAGCACAATATAATAGATGTTATTCACACTTTTAGCGCATCAATACAGGCTCTTATGAACCAAATGCTAAAGATGACCCAAATGTTAGCAGATCTCATGTCAAAAATGGCCTTAAATTCTCTGCCTTAAAACTGTGCATATGGAATGCTAATGGGCTATCCAACCACTCAAACGAGTTAAAAACATTTCTGAAAATTCACAAAATTGACATCATGCTCATATCAGAGACTCATTTCACTTCTAAGAGCTACTTCAAAATCTCTGACTACAATTTATATCATACTATGCATCCTGATGGTAAAGCTCATGGAGGGTCCGCTATACTTATCAGAGCTAATATTAAGCACTACCAATCTCAATCATATTGTAAAGACTACTGCCAAGCAACCAACATAGTAGTGCAAGATTGGATAAGTGACATTACAGTTTCAGCTCTGTATTGCCCTCCAAGGCACACTATTAAAGAAAGTGAGTTCAATGATTACTTTAACACACTGGGTCAAAGATTCATAGCTGCAGGCGACTACAACGCTAAACACACTTTCTGGGGGTCTAGACTCATCTTACCCAGGGGTCGTGAACTTTTGAAATGTATTCAAACAAGGAGTATGGATGTTATATCTACAGGTCAACCGACATATTGGCCAACAGATAGAGGTAAAATACCTGATGTTATTGATTTCTGTGTCTCCAAAGGTATAGCAAAAACTAACATTACTTGCAATAGCTGCTGGGATTTATCATCGGACCATTCGCCTATATTCGTTAACATTAGGACCAGGGTAGAAGAGAGTAAAAAAAAATGTACTTTGCATAATAAAAGAACAAACTGGTCACTTTTTCGACATTTAGTGGACGAATCATTTAAAGTATCAATACCTCTCAAAACCGAAAAAGATGTTACGAATGCTGTTGAATTCTTTAACACAAACATACAAAATGCCGCTTGGAACTCTACTCCTCTAGAAAAATTTAAACCTGGTTGCGCACATATTGCTACGAATATCTAGTATATTCGTAGCAATTCGTAGCAAGTTGATTAAGGATAAAAGAGCGACAAGAAAATTATGGCAGCAAAATAGATGTCCTGATACCAAAAGAAAGCTGAACTATAAAATTAAAATATTAAAACGAGCTCTAGAACAGGATCGCAATGCAAGTTTCCAGGAGTATCTTGAAAGTCTTGACGCAACTGCGGCCACCGATTACTCCCTCTGGAAAGCCACAAAAAAAATTAAAAGACCGTCGGTAGCATGCCCTCCTCTCAGAAACAAGGATAACGGCTGGGCACGTAGTGACCAAGAAAAAGCGAACACATTTGCGGAGCATCTGGTTACAGTTTTCCAACCTCACAAATTTGAAGGGCCAACAGATCATGAAAAAAAAGTAAATGACTTCATTAAAGGCATGGATCAAGATGATGATGATCCTGAATTTTTTTCTAAAAAGGAAGTGATACGGGTAATACAAAAAGCAAAGTCTAAAAAAGCCCCTGGATATGACCTCATAACCAACAAGATCTTGCAGGAATTGCCAAACAACGGAATAGCACTGCTCACAGCAATTTATAATGCTATCACAAAACTAATTATGTTGCTTAAACCTGACAAACAGCCGGAAGACCCAAAATCGTACAGGCCAATTAGCTTATTACCTATACCCGCAAAGATGTATGAATCTTTAATATCGCTTCGACTGACACCATTAATAGATGAGCGTAAATTGATTCCTAATCATCAGTTTGGATTCCGACGTAAGCATGCCACTATTGATCAGGTGCACAGACTAATAAGAGAAATCGATAAGTGCTTCGAAACAAAAAAATACTGTGCAAGTGCTTTCTTGGACATATCACAGGCCTTTGACAGGGTCTGGCACGAAGGCTTATTATTTAAGATAAAATCCTTACTACCAACCTATATATATAAAATTCTAAAATCATTCATAGAAAACCGACATTTCATTGTCCAAAATGGTGAAGCACTCTCCAGTCTTTGTCCTATCAATGCAGGTGTCCCACAGGGCAGCGTATTGGGTCCGACGCTGTATCTTATATATACCTTTGACTTACCAACTTCAGAGTGTATAACGACTGGTACATTCGCTGATGACACCGCAATCCTAGCATCCCATGAAAACCCAAATGAAGCAGCGCATATTTTACAAAGCGGGCTGGATGATATATCTGATTGGTTAAAAAAGTGGCGAATCAAGGCAAATGAAACGAAATCGGTGAATGTTACCTTTACGTTGAGAAGAGGTACTTGCCCACCAGTCAAGTTAAATAACTTAGAAGTCCCACAGGCGGACCATGTTAGGTATTTGGGTTTACATCTTGACAAGCGTCTTACCTGGCAAAAACATATTTTCACAAAGAGGAAACAATTAAGCTTACAGTTGCGAAAGTTGTACTGGCTCATTGGTCGCCGATCTCAATTGTCCTTAAACAGCAAGCTGCTCCTCTATAAGACAATACTGAAACCAATTTGGACTTACGGTATCCAATTGTGGGGAACAGCCTCTCATTCAAACATTGAAATTGTGCAAAGATTCCAAAATAAGATGCTGAGAATGGTAACTAATGCTCCTTGGTTTATCACAAATGACCAACTACATAACGACCTACATATGGCAACAGTCAAACAAGAAATTTTACATCATACGAGAAACTATAAAGACAGAATTAAAAATCATCCTAATAGCTTGGCTAGTGTCTTGATGGAAGAAGAGCCAATAATGCGTAGATTGAAACGGAAGATGCCCCAGGACATACTGAAGTAAAATATAAAATAAAGTAGGATGCGACAAAGGTTGCATGCCGAGCATGACATTTACCAAACTCACTATACCCACTGTTTAATGTCCCAGAGAGCGACAGATCACAGTGAAATCTGTTATCAAATAAAAAAAAATATTTATTTATTTCTAATCAACAACCTAAAAAATAAGTTTCAAGCTTCTAGCTTTAAAAATGACAATACTTCCATAAAACCTTTCATCCCCCCTTTCAACCCCTTACAACCCTTCTTTCGCATTAAAAAGAAACCTTTGTCCTTTCTCGGGCTCCAGACTATCTGTGTACCAAATTTCATTTAAATCGGTTCAGTAGTTTTGACGTCAAAGCGCGACAGACAGACAGACAGAGTTACTTTTGCATTTATAATAGTAGTATGGATTTAGGTACCGTACATTAAGATAAATAATGTTTATCGGAAACAATCGTCTAACTTATCAAAGAGAATTGACAAAAACTATTTCGACCTTAAAAATCATTTGAAAAATCCAAAAGCAGCTCTATCATCTTCGTAAACACGAAGTGAATCGATGCCCATTATTTATTTTGAAGTACTAGACTTGCAGTGCGCCATTACGCCCACAAAAGAGATTTATATAAACCGCTGTACCGCTTTTTTGCTGCACGTCGAAAGACTGGAAGAGCGGACTACCATTTTAAAATAGTTACGTTATGCATCGGCCTGAAGCAAATTAATTTTAACTGTTTTAATGGACTTCTTTAATGAATAAATAAATTAGCGTATTATATGAAGAAACTCATCAGACATTATTTATTTTAAAACTTTTATGGACTTCTTTAACGGATAAATAAATTAGCATATAATATGAAGAAACTCATCAGGCATTATTTTTTTAAATACTTTGTTGCATAACACACACATTATAAAACTAGCTTAACTGGTGTGTTATACACCGTGCTCCTGAGGATAAGCATTAACTTGGGTCTATTACTAGACCATCAAACTGAGTAAGTTTACTGACCAATACTGAAATCACGAAAAAAACCAGCTGCTTCATAGACAAGTTCAAGGCCTACTAGACGGAAATATATTATGGCACAGTAGATTTTCTTTGCGAATTTGAGAGTTGCCCCCAAAGTGACATTTGTTCAACTTCACGGTCTAAGTAGGTAACAGGCCTAAGTTAATACACATACGTATACGACGTCACCAAAGTCTCTTTCATGAAAGGTTTTGATCACGTGACGCGTATAGGACTGTTGCCGTTTGTAGATGTACGAGTATCACCGTTTCTAGGCACATGATATATGAGCCGAGCTAAGAATATTGAAGGACAACTAATACCCTCAGACGAACGGTGCGATAAGCCAACATTTACATTTACCCGCAATAAAAATAAATCACAGTCAAAATAAATGTTGAAATGAACAATCCCACAAGTGATTTATCACAGTTGCGTGTTGCCTGTGATAAGTGAGTTGTTAAGTTATTGTAAGTAGGTAGGTAGGAAGTATTTATAGTTATTACATCATGTTCCATTCAATGTTGGGTTGGAGATATGTTTTTGTGACGACGCCAAAAGGTAGAGCGATGCTCCACTTTTAAACTGTTTTAATTAGTGTAAACAATTAGTTTAAAAAGCGGAGCATAAAATTGCCGAGCAAAAAGCTAGGCATCCTAAGTAGAGCTAAGCGGTACTTCGCTTCCAGCCAGCTGCTAATGCTTTACAAAGCACAAACTTGGCCGCATATAGAGTACTGCTTGTACCTCTGGGCAGGAGCTCCCAAATATCAGTCCGACCCTGTTGGCTCCCAGCAAAGGCGTGCATTCCATAACGTCGATGATCCCAGTGCAAAGGAGGGGCTTCGGTTCCCTCCGCGTTTTCTGTCCGTTCGTTGACAGAGAGTGCTCCGAGGAATTGTTTGCAATGGTGCCTTCGTTACCTTTTTACCATCGCACCACCTACCACCGCAGAGTTCATCCGTATCACCTGCTCTAGCTCATGTCTTCCACGTACGTGCAGACTCTGGAACGAACTCCCAGCTGCAGTGTTTCCCGACTCCTTAAACAAGGCTTAACAGATCCCCCTGGCACATTACAGATGTCCATGAGCGGAGGTTTACCACTTACCATCAGGTGGGCCACTGGCTCGTCTGCCACCGATGTCAATAAAACCTACCATCGCTTTTTACCGAAAAATCGCTTTTTAGATATACTACCAAACTGTCATCAGGAGACGCATTTTTGAATCATTAGAAGTAAATCTTGAATTCGAACACGAATCCAAATAATGTGCGAAATTATTTTTTGAATCAATCGAATTCAGTATTGTCATTAACAACAAATCCTACTTAGGTTTCCTTTCACGCAAAAAAAATTAAAAGCGGTAGGTACGCAATAGCTCATTAATTAAATGACCGCCGATGAATAGCATGAAAAACGGAACGTATATACGCTGCGTACTTATATACTACTAGTTGTGCCTTCGACCTCGTTCGCGTGGATGTCCGAAAATAACAATATCGTGATGTTAAGCCTAAAGCCTTCCTCGATAAATGGACTATCCAACACAAAAAGAATTTTTCAATTCGAACCAGTACTTTCTGAGATTAGCGCGTTCAAACAAACAAACTCTTTAGCTTTATAATATTAAGTATAGATTACAATAATAAACGAGTGAACAGGACCAAGCGTTGCAGAATTCGCGGAATGAATATTCTAAAGTTGTGAATTTGAAAATTTGCGTTCGAATCTTACGATTTCGATTGGAAGTGTTTTGTTTCAAAAATGCGTCTTGCGCACTTCGTACAGTTCAATAAGCGTTTCGAATTTAGAATTACTTTAGAAAAGTACGCCAGCGGAAGAGGGCGTCGAAGCACTCCAACCAAATGGACTTTCGAGTGGTCGCTTACGCCTGTTATTTCCGAAGGCATTGCGGCGAGTTAGTCCGGTTATTAAATAATAGAGCCATGCTCGAGCGGCACCGGCGTTACGTGTAATTAGGAATATTCTGGAACGTTCATTTTTGCGGCACTTACCTCGGATAATTTACGTTACGTATTGCAGATCAGTATTTAACGACGTGGAACCATATTTACTATTTTAAAATGAAATGTTACTATTCCAAACAACACTTTTCGTATTTAGTTACGTATATTTGGTTTTGAATATTTTAATTATTTAGCCCGAAGTTGCGAACGATTTTCAGCATGTATTTTGTTTCGTTGTTTTTGTTTTTCTTTAGTTATTTTTTTGGGTGTTTTTAAATGTTTGTATAGGTTTTGGTTGGCGTAGGTTGTGTATATTTCGTCTGCGGGGCAACCTCCTGCCGAATATGGAGGTTGTCTGCTTCGCCGACGACACCCTTGTCGCGGCGAAGGGGCGCACGTACGAGGAGGCGGTCCACCTGGCGTCGGTCGGCACTACGATGGTCGTCCGGCGCATCCGCCTCCTCGGGCTGGACGTAGCCGTCGAGAAGACGACGGCCATGACGTTCAGGCCGCCGCGTCGACGCAGACCCCAGGTGGGGCTCCGTGTCCGAGTGGAGGGGGTCCAAGTCCAGGTCGAGAGCTCCATGAAGTATCTCGGTCTGGTGCTGGACCCCCGATGGGATTTCGAGGAGCATTTCAAGCTCCTCGCCCCAAGGCTGTCTGCCGCCGCGGCAGCCCTCGGACGGGTCCTCCCCAACGTGGGGGGACCGGGCGCAGCGTGCCGTCGACTTTATCAGACGGTGATAAAGTCGATGGCGCTGTACGGAGCCCCGATTTGGGCAAAGCGTCTCGCCCCCCGAACGATGGCCCTCCTGCGCAGGCCGCAGAGGGTCATTGCCACTCGGGCCGTGCGGGCCTACCGCACGGTCTCTCACGGGGCGGCCTGCGTTCTAGCGGGCTCGCCTCCGTGGGATGTTGAGGCACGCGTCCTTGCGGCCGTGCACCGACATCGGGTGGCAGCGAGGAGTCGGGGGGAGCGGCCCCTCCCGCAGGAGGTGGCGCGCGCGAGGCACCTGGCGCAGAGGGAGGCTCTCCGCCAGTGGGCCGAGACGCTCGCCCACCCAGCTGCCGGCCACTGGACGATCGAGGCCGTTCGTCCAGTGTTGGAGGAGTGGGTTGGGCGCCGGCGAGGCAGCCTCACCTACCGGATGGTGCAGATGATGACCGGGCACGGGTGCTTCGGACATTATCTGCATCATGTCGCACGGAGGGAGCAGACGCCGCAGTGTCACCATTGCGGCGCTCCCGACGACACGGCCGGGCACACCCTCTCGGAGTGCCCGGCCTGGCGACCCCAGCGCGATGCATTAGCCGTCGCGCTGGGCCTAGGTAGGGGTACGCCCGTCGCGCTGGCCAGCGTCGCACGGGAGATACTGACCAGCGCGGCGGCGTGGGAGGCTGTCGCCTCCTTCTGCGAGGACGTTATCTCGCAGAAGGAGGCTGCGGAGCGGGCGCGAGAGGATGACCCTCTCGCCGCACCGCTCCGGCGCAGGCGGTTGGGGAGGAGGAGGCATGCGTTCCTCAACGCGCGCCAGCTCCCCTAGCAAGCTGGCGGTTGAAATGGCTCGGCCGGATGACCACCGGCCGAGAGATACTTTTCACCCCTAGCTTGGCCGTCTGGGGGGGTCGAATTTCTCAAGATACTTGTCGACCCCCTCCGTAGAGGTAAGCCCTGGCACCAGGCAACCCTCCAGGGGGCACAATCGGGGAATGGCCAACGCCGATCCCGATTGTGTCTCCACGGAGGTATAAGTATCTAGAGAGTTTTTAGCCGGTAGTGGGTCTTCTACCCGAGTCCTGCATATCCAAGGGGTGGCCTAGTCAGCTCAATTCCCTTGTCGAATACCGTAAAGACTGTATTTTCTCTCTTGTAAAAAAAAAAGGTTGTATATTTCGAGCTAAGATTTCCAAAATTTTTATCTCGACGATCGCGTAATTTGTGCTCTCCTGCGTATACCCCTGCAAGGAGGAGGTCGTCGAGGTAAATTTCTGTAGGTTAGGTTTTTATTTGTTCCTATTGTTGTTTGTGGCGAAAGCGGTTTTAAGACTGATTTCGCCAACAGACTCCCTGCTGGGCTGGGCTCACAACTGGGACATGTCCGAATCGGACATTATGTCCGAAACGGATATGGTCGGCGTGGGAGGAGCCCTAATGGCTCCCGTGAATCCCGGTCATGGGGCGACTAAAGCTATATCTTTAGCCACCTCTTGACCACTTATGCTGAAGTAGGTGTCATATAACGAAGATTAACATGAGATTATTCTTTTACTACTCGTATTTTCATATCTTTAGATTTTACTGGCTGGTAGTCCATGCTTAGATTCTTCAATGGGCGGAAGTTTTTCTGTTTGGTTTGACGTGATAAGCTCAACTCATAATCGGATGGGAGGAGCCCTAATGGTTTCCGTGAAGCTGTGGTTCCCAGTGGAACCAGCAGCAAGTGGTCATGGGGTGACTAAAGCTATAGCTTTAGTCACCCCAATTAAAGCTATAGCTTTAGTCATGGGGTGACTAAAGCTATAGATTCAATGGGGTTAGAAGCTTTTCTCTTGGTTTGACGTGATAAGCTCACCTCATAAACGGCGCCTAACGGCATCACAAGGCAGGCCACCATGAGGTCGGCCACGGCGAGCGAGGCTACGAGGTAGTTGGCCACGTTCTGAAGGTTTCTCTCGATGATGATGGCGGCGATCACGAACACATTACCTGGTGGAGAGACACAACTCACTTAGTGGTTTTCACAACGTAGCTCAGTTGCTAGGGTTGTCAGTACGCTTGTAGATTTAATCATTCTAAATCTATATCTATACTCTATCTTCTTCTATATATTGTATAGATACAAATAAAATTACAAACAGACAGTTTGTAATGTCAAAATAACAAGTTTTTACTAAATGGATATGAATGTGTATCGGGTACCAATAACAAAAACACAATTTAAAAAATGTTTGTCTGTCTGTCTGTTTGTTACCGCTAATCTCCGAAACGGCTTAACCGATTTTGACGGGATTTTCACTAATATACATTCATATCCATTTAGTAAAAACTTGTTATTTTGACATTACAAACTGTCTGTTTGTAATTTTATTTGTACAGATAGATAAAAGAAGATAAGAGTATAGATATAGATTTAGAATGATGAAATTCAGCACCATAAAACTACAAAGTTGGATACTGAGAAGACATTAGAAATTAGAGAAACTTCTCAGCTTTATCAGAAGTACCGACATTTAAAATAAACTAGCTATGTTCGCGAGTTCGTTCGTGTGGATGTCGAAAAATAACAACATGTCGTACATATTTTCCCGTTTTTGCAACATTTTTCATTGATGCTCGGCGCCTATTAGTCGTAGCATGATGTTAGTCTATGGTCTTCTTCGATAAATGGACTATCCAACACAAAAAGAATGTTTCAATTTGAATCAGTAGTTCCTGAGATTAACACCTTCAACCAACCAAACAAACAAATTTTTGAGCTTTATAATATTAGTAAGTAATTAAGTATAGATTATGTTTATACATTTTGTTTACATAAATAGTTATACACAATAGCATCATTGTAACTATTGAAGTCTATTCACACCCCAAGCATCTTTAAAATAACCATTGGCTTAACAACTGGAAAAACTCATAGGCAAGGTTTTTTTACAAGTCTAGTTTTTTACATATTTTTGCCCAATAATTGTTTTAAAACTAATATTCTGCCATCGCGATACACTGTTATAATGCCTTGCAAGAAGTTTCCACGCAAAATCCAAAATGGCGTAGATTCGTACATATGCAATATGTGAGAACAAGTTTTGTTTGTTACAAGTTTCATTCTCTCAGATGTTGCTAAATTCCCAATTATCATGAAAAATTATGAATAAAGAAAAAAGATTCGCCTCGCGCTTGAATTTTTTTCTTATTAAAAATTCCTAATTATTACCTACCATAATGAATGCAAAGTTGAGTTCGGTAATTTACAAAACGCGAGCATAAGTTTAGTTTTAGTTTTTTACAAGTTTAATCCTGTCGATGTTGCTGAATTCCCAATCACCATAGTTACTATACCCTATGAACTCTCATTTTACCACCGTCATGGTACATTGCAATTTACAAGTTAATTCCTGTCAGATGTTGCTAAATTCCCAAATACCACTTTAATTTCCACCCCAGGAACTCTCATTCTATCAACGTCGCGATACATTGTAATGCCATGCAAAAACTTTTCACGCCGAATCCAAAATGGCGGAGCTCTGTAATGTACAAAGCGCGAGCACAAGTCAAATATTAACAGAATCGCCAGAAGTAGGAAATACCGCGGAACACTCCTTGTTCATTTCAATTATTCACGGGGCGGTTTTGAACTGTTGCCGTTATATTTAACTTGTTCCGTTAGCGCTACCGTCGGCGCAGCCATGACGGATTGAACAATGAGCTCGTGAGTCGCACTCAAAAATGTTTATTTTACAGGTAAACAGTGTATTTATTTTATGGCACGTTTTTATATAGCACAATATACATATGTTTTACTTTTATTGCTTTGCATTTTATACTCTGTCGTCTGTCCGGAAGAACAATGTGTTTACCGTTTTCAGATATTTTAAACATGTACAGTAAGCTCCTTGTCAAGCTATACTGTTTAACCTTTGGACAGTTCTTATGTCGATCGTAATAGTGGCGGTTTTCGTAGTGTAAATATATAGCTTGGATGGGTGTTTACTGTACATACTAGACCTGCTTCTTGCCAAATTTCATGAATCTAGGTCAACGGGAAGTACCTTATAGGTTTTGATGCCCTTGTGAAATCGTGAAATATGCGAAAATATAAATAAAGCAAATTAGGGAATAATCGGTGTTTGATTTTTTCACAGCTGAAAGAGATCGCAGTTCCGTATATTTGAATTTTAACTAGATATGGATTTGATCGCGTTGATTTACATGTCTGATTTTTTATACAGTTAAAAGTGATCGTAGATATATTTTTTTTTATTGCAGAAAGTTGGCAAACAAGCAAACTGGCCCACCTGATGGTAAGTGGTCGCCTATAATACATGTAGCTCCTGTGAGATTCGCAGCAAAACTGCAACGCCCACAAGAACGTCAGTGTACGTTGCCGACTTGTGACACCAGATGTAAAGTCACAGTACCCAGTAATTTCACTGCCATATCTTACCCTTCAAACCGGAACACAGCAATGCAAGCACTGCTGCTTTGCAGCAGAAATAGGTAAGACGGAGGTACCTAAGCAGACGACCCTAGTCACACAGACACAGAGACAGAGTCTCCCTCCAGTAAAATTCGCCAAATTGTAGTGAATTTTCTTGCTAATTTGTACTAAAATGGGGAAATCTTAAGGTTAAAAAAAACAAACTTATTCCTTTAGTTCAATACAAAAAGAAAAGCTTTATTCTTGTACATATAGTTCACTTATACATATGTTACTGAAGTAAACAAAATTTCTCAATGTAAAGCACTTAAATTAACTAGATGTCAAGTCTATACAAGCCAAGGGCAGGATGGTTCAGGTTTGTTTGATCAATCTCGGTAAGCAAAAATCAGGTACAAGTTGGGTACAAAAATCATAAAATGAGGGGCAATAAAGTACACCAACAAATAGTTCTAGATTTCTTTTTTTTCTTTAACCCTAAATTAATCCGTATATGTATTTGAATTTTAGTTAGACATGGCTTTGATCGCGTTTACTTACAAGTTAGATTTTTTCACAGTTGAAAGAGATCGTAGACCCATCCATATGTTTGAATTTTAGCTAGATATCTCTATACATTTCCGAGAAAAAGTTTGTTGACATACAGACGGACAACGAAGTGATCTTAGAAGAGTTCCGTTTTTTTCCTTATGAGGTACGGAACCTTAAAAACGGAACGCCTTTTCCAGGAACGCGAAGTGACACCGAGCTGAAATTTAGATCAAATACTCTACCTTCTTTTAGCTTATTTCAGTTGTGCAAAAAATCAAACTTACAAGTCAATGCGGACAAAAGATACCAACCCATCGGATACGGATGCGTCGAACCCCATGGAAACATAAAATTTGGCAAGAAGCAATGTCTTACAGCAAATATTAGGGAAAAAATCTGAAAGCCATAAATATGCAAGTAGTTAGGAAGTTATACACTTAAATAAGTTTGTAGAGATCCTTCAGCGCATACCAAATATCACTTTGTTAGTTTTTTGATGATATACTCGTATGACACTAATGACATGTTTTATGATTACAGGATTTTAATGACTTAGCAAGTTCAACATTTTAGAAATCGAAAAATGTTGTTTGGAAGGATTTTTTCGTCTCCATACGCGTTGAACAATTATGTCATATTTCTTGTCGTGTGCCACTAAACAGTCGTGGAAGAATCCTTCAGGAAGAATATCAACAGAACATAACGCCCATTTTTGTATTTTTGTCTCGAAAGAAGTGTATTGCCTGAAATCAATTTTGGGCATAAGCTTTTTATGATACACTCACAGTTCAGAACTCAAATCACGCAACGTTACGAGCTCAGTTAAAATACCATTCGATTTGAATTTGATTAAGAAGTAAAGTTACCGCACGCGAAGCTACCGAGAAAGAAGCCATTAAAAGGTGAGCTGAAAGATAAAATCAGCGCGAAAACAACTGAATCAAACCCACCCCAACTTTTGTTGCTTTCCAAAGATTTTGATCCCCGGAAAAAATTCGCCCAACTTTTCCTTTGAGCGAAATGATGTGGCCAGTGAAACTTAACAATAACTTTTCTCTTTTGTGAGAACTTCCGATAGTACAAGGGTTGCCAATATCTACTGCGGTAATGACTCTATGATATTTTCCTGTTTGAAGCTTTGAGTATTGGCTATATTTTGATGAATTAAGCCCGTCTTAATTCCGAGCTATCCCATAATAGAACTAGGACACGGATGTGTTTTACTTAGTTCTCCGTTTTCTGCAACGGAATTCCACACATGGGCAACCCACTCCAGGGAATAGGAATATTCCAAGTAGTAGGGATTCAGGCCATCTTGCACCACGCCGCCTCAGTGTGGGCTGGTGGGCAATCTCTTTCACTTCTGAAAAAGATTATGTTTCGAATCAAATCTTTATACAGTTTTCTTACTGACTGATATTATCTTCTATACATATACATACAACAAAATAAAATTGAAGTGTCTGTTTGTAATGTCAAAATAACAATTTTTTACTAAATGAATATGAATGTATATCGGGTACCAATAACAAAATCACAATTTTTTTTTTTTGTCTGTTTGTCTGTTTGTTCCCGCTAATCTCCGGAACGACTGGACTGATTTTGACGGAACTTTCACAAATATATAGCTAATTATATAAGGTATAACATAGGTTTCTTTTTATCAAGATCTTTAAAAAATGCCTACAAATATCAAAATGCTGCCAAAAGTTACTATTCCATGCGGACGAAGTCGCGGGCACAGCTAGTTGGGAATAAGGTACTATCGAGGATTTTATAGTATGGCCATTCTATAAAATTGTTAACACTGCTGCGAGAATAAGATATTTTATTATTATTTTTCAGCAAAGTGTCAAAAATACCCTAACAAAGAATATTATAGAAAAATCCAAATATGACACTCAATCCTAGTAAGCTGTCATCGCAGTCCATCAGAATTGACATGGACTATTTTAACAGAAGATTTTAAAAAAGGGTTGGGCTTCAAGGATAATTATTCTATTTCTTGTTTTCTTCTTTCTTCCTTCCTTTTTCTTTCTTTCTTTCTTTTAAAATTATTTTATTTGTTTTTGTTCAAATGTGTTGTTTGTCAAATAAGTTATTTATATGAACAGCTCCACTTAGATACTAATATTATAAATCAGGAAGAAATTATGCTTGTCTGTCTGTTTGTTACGCTTTCACGCCTGAATCGCCGAACCAATTTTAATGAAATCTAGTAAAGAGATAGCCTAAGCCCTGCGGAAGGACATGGGCTGTTTTTTATAACGAACTTTAATGAACTCCTTAGGGAACGTGTAATATAAGCAAACTCGCGATCTTACTGAATTCCACGCTGACGAAGCCGCGGGCATCAGCTTGTACAGACAGCAACACGTCAAGCTATACATTTGAATCACGAAAATCGTCAATATTAGGAGCGATATAAGATCGGGCCGAAGATCAACACGTCAAGTCTGGCATGTGTTTTATACAAGGTTACTTTTCAAGCAGGGGCCAAATTTTATGGGTTTGTTCAGACAAGCAAAATTAACAAATTTTACTATGGGACCAATATCAAAATCGCGAAAAATAATCAGCTGTTCCATACAAATGTATTAAATAGCTGTTGTTTTTTACGCTTTCAAGATTGTTCCCATAGTAAGTTGTATAGTTTGCTTGTCTGAGCAAACACACAAAATTTGGCTCCTGCTTAAAAAGTAACGCTGTTTACTACAAAGTTGTGTGTTGTCCAAACGAGCCCAAGCACGATGGGGTTGTGTCGTTTTATTGCGGAGTTCCTATGGCCACCTTCCAGCTCCAGTATCAGATCAGCTCCATGCCATCATAATATTGCATTGTCACGCGATATACATATGCATGCAAAATTTCAGCTCAATCGGAAACCGGGAAGTGGGTCAAATTCAACTTGCAAGATTTTATTACAGACACGGGACAGGTAAAAGTAAATAAAAGCTTGTAAAATTAAGGTATGATTATAATTTTATCAATTCAGCACTAATATAAGTTGACATTGTGGACATTACATGCCGCTGTAGTTTTTAAACGAATTTATATTGAATGTGCACGTCGAATAGCGGCACAATATATTTATCAATTTAAGTGGGACCAATTTTATACTGAAATAAAAAACCCGAAAAAATTGCTGTTTCATAAAATAGTTCAAGAACTACAACAGCAAAATGTTTCGCGATTTCAATGTCAAATCTACATTGTTTAATGTATATGTACTCGTACATTAATAGTAGTTTATGAAATAGTCACATCTTAAAGCACTAGTGTGTGTTTAAAATTCGAGGCTTGCCGAGAATTTTAATAGTACCACACGAGTGTTTTAAGACCTAATTATGTGCAATTTCATACACTACTTTATCTACACTCATGCAATCAGTGGTTACCTAAATTAAATAAAAGACACAAAATTAAAACAAAATCAAACTCATTTATTCTAATAATTATTTGCATTTTGAACAGTGCAATTGTGAAACTAATACAGAAATCTAATAAAACTACATACATTTATATTATTTATTATTTTAACCAATAACAGCAAAATAATGAATGAAAAATTCAGAGAAATGGCGCCAACACCAACATTCTACCGCGCATGCGCTGTTGCACGCGCCGCCATAGACAATGTACTGGCACAAAAGAAAATTGTGACAAAACCTCCTTGGTCGGGCTTCGTCAATCGAACTGTATTTTATTGGAATTCGAGTTACATTAAAGTACTGGTTTTGTATGGCGAACCTGTATTATAATGTAATTTGTAAAAGGCCAAGGGCTTTAAGTTATGCCTTTAAAATATTAGTGTTGAGTTCTTAATATTAGAATTAGACCATGAGTGTAGATAAAAAAAAAATTATGATTATAGTGTCATGGAATTAGAACGACCAAAGAGGACTGCGTGCATGTTGATAGTGCAGAACTCGTAGTGTATCGTAGCCAGGTTCGTAGCAAACGTAGCAGACGTAGCTACGGAGCTAATTTCGTAGACGTTCGTATACTTCGTATATAAGGTGAAAAAACAAGTTTTTTTTGGAATCTACATGAGTTATATTACAACAAATTTCCATCATCATCCCAAAAAATTTTAGCGGTCATAAAATCTGTGCAAACGGCACAAAAAAGGGAAAGTATAAGAATCCGAAATATTTCATTTTACACTACACCTAGGCGGATTATAACGTTGCCTGAAAAATATCCGGCAGTCGAAAGCCCTGACCGAGGCTCTTTTTTGCGGGTCTTATCGTCAGAATAGCGGATTAGAAAGGATTTAAACTTCCGAGCCGTTTAGGATCAAGACCCTTAGTTTACAAAGCCGAAATTAAATTTCGTCGCTTATGTTTGTCGATGTTATCTCGGGCGCAGAAAATATGTGTCTAATGAATAGAGAAGCTTCTGAACTATCTGCGCATTCTTAATTATAAAAATTTCGGGGTGTAACGTCTTTCAACATTTTAACTGTATCAGATTCGACCGTGCCTGTTCCAGGTTGAAATATTTATGTTCGCCTTCTTCTAAAATGTAAAGGGTTGTGCACGCAGATATGGCGACTGATTCTTACTTTATACAACTTAGCTGGCAAACATGCATACCGCCGACCTGATGGTATGTGGTAACAGTCACAAGTAAGTACATGTGGTTTCTGTATGATTTGCAGTAAATTTGCAACCCCCTCAAGAACCACAGTGTACGTTACATTGCCAACTTGTGACGTAAAATGTAAAGTCACGGTGAACAGTGATTTTCAAACCGGAACACAGCAATGCAAGCACTGCTGCTTTGCAGCAAAAATAGGTAAGACGTAGGTAGTCAAGCAGACGATCCTGGTATAGAGTCTGTTTACGCTCGAGGAAGAGCGAGTGGCAACACTGCTAGTAGTCTGTGCAAGTGTTGGTCTGTGGCGGCCGGTCGCTGTGACATGACAGTCGAGTCGACTTTGTATTGTCATTGAAATAACTTACCACGCGGGGCGCTATCTCTAGTAAAATTGTTATTGTCGCGAATGTCCGTTTATTGGTGAGTGTTGATTGTCGGCGAAGGTGTTGGTGGTTTGTTAGGGAAACACATATGTACCATCCGGTCGTGGTTCGGTGGATTGACATCAGCCCTTCAGGAGCCGCGACTTCCTTCGAGCCAGCTCAGGAAGTCCACCGGCTACATACGGAAACCGGACCGGCTTAGGGGTAAGTAATATTGTATTTCATTAGATTGTAGTTGGTCACAAAACAAGCCATGATCAATCGGCGAAACGCCGAATTGGTTGCGTCGACTTTAGGCGCCATCAGAGTCTATCTATTAATAGGTACCTTTTTGCTAGCATTGCAATGTTTTTTGACTAACATTCATGTAACTGGCTTAGGGGCGAAATTTATAGGCGCTGGAAACGCTTTGAGTTAAACGTGTAAATTTTTTCAACAGCAATGCAAGCACCATTGCTTGGTGGCAGAAATAGGTAAGAGGTACTAATGAAGACAACTATAGTACTCTATGGTACTAAGGCTCGAGACTCCGTGACTGAGAGGACACCTACTACTTGATTGCAAATTGACTTCTGGAGTGGTGTTTGTGCCTGCAGTAACCCCAGAAACCTGTATGCATCAACAGGTCAGGCCGAAGAGATCAAAGGCGAAAACAAATCAGTCGTAATGGAAATGAATGCTAATTCAATTAGCATGCTAATTTTCACGTCTTAACTGTCAGATCGGGCCATGTGAAATCGCATTCGTATGGGACGAAAGATAGCATTAGCAGACAGTAGTTATGACGCGTTTAAACGTTTCCGTTTACTTATATTCATGTACTCGTGATTTGTGATCGAGCGCGGTCGTGAATTTCGTATGATAGTAGCAAAAGATTATGCTAATGGATCTTTAGCATTTGATAGTTATTGCGAATGCTTTTTATTCCAATACTACAAAACAGCATCGCTTCGCATCGATCTCCACCTTACGTCCAATATTACTATTGGCTCGATATAACTATTACCCTTCCTCAACAGATAAGGATTAGTATGTGATGTGCAGATAATTACGGCTTTGACTGCACCTAAGAACGAGTCAGAAGATTAACCGCCAGGGAATCTCTAAAGCTGGGGGTATACGTGATAAATGGATCAGCAGACGTTTGCAAGCTCCTAATGCCTATTAGACGTGCAATCGTGCGGGAGTGATATTAAGCGTGAGTGATTATATACTCCAAAAATAAGGATACGCTGAAAATTACTATACTATTTATACAGCCTAGTAAGTTTTTCTATAGACTTTTTTTTTCCAAGTATAAGGATATCCCCGAATCTGATAAATGACCGTGTTTTTAGGGTTCCCTACCGCAAAAGGGGAAAACGGAACCCTTATAGGATCACTTTGGTCCGTCTGTTCGTCGGTCCGTCAAGACCTTTTTCTCGGGAACGCACACAGATATCAGACTGGAATTCATATCAAAGACCCGAGGTCTACGGTTTCTACCAGCTGCTGTGACAAAATCATACTTGTAAATCAACACCGTCAAAAGATACGAATATTTCCCCAACGTTGCGATTTCACAAGGGAAGTAAAACCTATACGGCCTTTTTTACTCCTTGAATGGTCCTCGGATTAGTTACTGCGTGTTTTGTCTCGTTTTGACATATGGCAGCCGACATGTGCGGAAACAAGACAAAACACGGAGTAAATAATCCGAGGAATAATTTTTTTTTATTATAAGGCCGATAGAGTACTTTTTTTATTGCAATTAAGTTGGCAAACAAGCAAACTACCCACCTGATGGTAAGTGGTAACAGTCACCTATAATACATGTGGCTCTCGTGAGATTCGCAGCAAAACCGCAACCCCCACAAGAACCACAGTGTACGTTGCCAACTTGTGACTTAAGATGTAAAGTCACGGTACCCAGTAATTTCAATGCCATATTCTACCCTTCAAACCGGAACACAGCAATGCAAGCACTGCTGCTGTGCGGCAGAAATAGGTAAGACGGAGGTAGTACCCATGCACACGACCCTGGTACAGAGTCTCCCTCCGGTGAACTTTCCGTTGACCTAGTCATGAAAAGCGAGGAGCAAGGTTTTTATAGCACATATTAAGGAAAAAATCTGGAAACCGTAAATGGGCACGCGAGTCCAAATCTCACCTTGCGTTTTTTTTTAATTTTTACGAGAAACTCAGTACTAAGTCGAATGCGGCGCGTGTTTCTCTATCTCACCAATTTCAGCCGCAAAGTCTGAATTGTTGTGTTCGGGTTTGAAGGGTATGATCACGGCCGGATTTAGGCATTTTACGCCTATGGGTGCAATGAAATCGCCGCCACGGCTATATTTCAAAATTAATAATTGGTACATGGTAAGATCGAACCACGGACCCTCCCGATTAGAAGGCTAGTGTCAAGTTCACAGCAGCGCTCAGTCAGTTTGTTTACCTGGATAATTTTTTTACGGCGATTAGATGACTTAAAAGCTGCGCTCTCTGTCATTCCAGTGTATCAAAAAGAATAATAGCGAAGCCATTTCAGACTTTGCAATGTACTAACATAAAACGTTATCTACGTCCAGCTTCCACCTGAACTCGCTAAACCGTTATGACGTGATTACCTAGCAAACATCAAAACTTCACTCACAATATTGTTAGAAATTTAGTAACCAGTTTTATCATGGCTTCAACCTAAGCTTGGACGAAGAACAATTCACGCGTGGAAGTTACTAATATGACTTGTTTTTATAGAAGTTTGTTCGGAGAGAGGGAACCGCAAAATTATCGGTAGGAAACAATTTAAAGGTTGTGAAACGCTTACAGTGAAATTACGATGCCGCTATTAAAGTTTCCTTTTAAAATTTTTAAGCGTTTGATGTGCCGGATATGAAGTTAACGATTTAATGTTTTCAAAACTTTCAACGAAAAATTTTTGTGGTTTAAAAAAGCTTTACTATGCCAACTCTGAATTCTCTAATATTAGTATGTTACGGGCTAGAATTTTTATAAATAAATCTCTGATACTTTTATAATTTGCCAATATGAATTATTTATATTTTAACACGCAAACGCCGCATCAAAAATTAATTATAAATTAAAATTAATTCTAAAAAAACTGAAATAAATAATATTTTTTTTAAAATTAATTTATAAATTATGCATAAAATTAATTGCAATTATTTAAATTTTTACATGCGAACGCCATCGCATCATTTACTGCTAAGTTAAAATTAAAAAAAAATTAATTGAAACGGTGTGAAATAAAAATGTAACAAATATTATATTTATGCAATATTTAAGATTACCACAGATGGACAGCTCAAATATTGTTACAATTGGCTAGATGACTAAAATTTTTTTTTGCTTTAATAGAAGCTCATTCATATAATAAACAGAAAGAAAAAATCGCTTTTCGAATAACTATAAAAACAACCACGATGTATTAAAGATTTTTCTCCATCTCTTTCTAGCAAAACGGCAATTTACAAGGAGTTTATATGGCCGTACTCAACTATGACGTCACGGTTGATATCGGATCTCTCTGTCTAATCGCCTTCAAATTAACAACTTAAAATGCTGGTATCTAATGTATTTTTAAGCCGATTTTAATTCTAATTTCACAGGTCTGCATCTTTTTCTACGGTATTTTAATATTTAATGACGAGACGTAAAAATTTGACTTCAGTCACCATCCCAATTGTAAGTAGGTATTTATTGTTTAATTTAATATTTATGTACACATGGAAAAACAAATATGGCACACACAGAATTGCAAAAAAAAATCTAATAGCAATTTAATAAGAATGAAAAAAATAACTAAAAAAACTGGCCAAGTGTATGTTGGATTCACGCATCGAGGGTTCCACTGAACACTAAAAGAGGTTTCTGTGTTCTGTGGAGGGTTCCGTATTACAAACTTAACTAAGTATTTAACTTCCTAACTAATAACATATTTTCAGTTTTCAAATTTTTGTCGTTGTTGTTGATTGTGTTGCCGTGCGTTTACACTGACGAAACATTAACAAAAAAACATGTTTTTTAAACATGTTTCTGTCAATGTTTATAAACGCGTTTCCATTGTCAACACCCCAACAAGTTGCAAAACATGAATTAAGACTTTGACAGCCAACAGTGCGAACGCAATCTTGGACAAATCCATAAAAACATTGACAGACAATAAGTTTTGAGGCGGTCCTAACGCAATCTGCAATAAATCTTAGGATTTGTTCCGAATCCAACACGATTTTCGGCAGTGCGAAAGCAAAAGCATACACAATACACAATTGAGTAATAAAAAATTTAAAAAATATATAAAAATCAAGAAAATGCTAAAAAGGACTCAATACCAATTAAAAAAGTATAACTCATTTAGGAGTAATATTAAATTACGGAAAGAGCGTGCATGTCTAATAGATTCATTAGACATTTATGATAGCAAATTGAAAGAGAGCAGGGGTTTGTATGATAGGGACGTTGAAGAACTCAATAATACTATTAGAAATTTACAACACAAATTGTCAACTATCTCCGAAAATTATGACACGGCTCAAAATGATATTAAAATGCATATTCAATCTATCAGAGAACTAGCCACACTCTGTCAGCATAATGAGGACCGCTATCAGTCCCTTCTTGACAAACAACTTTTGACTGCAAGTGAGAATATTTCAATAACAGAATGCAATGTCACAAATAATAACAATGCACCCAGTCATACATCCTCCGCTCATAGTATTGTATGTCAGTCACCAGTCAATGAGCAATCTAGTTTTCATTGTAAGATGTCTGTGTCTAAGCCTAAATGTATTATTTTTTGTGATGACATAGGCAAAGGTATGGGCCAGTTATTGACAAATCAGTTGGATTTTAGTGTCATTAATTATTGTATGCCTGGCTCAAGTTTCCATGATATTGCAAATAAAATTAATAGTTATAAGTTTGATATTAATGACAAACTGGTTATGATCTTGGGAAATAGGGGTAATTTGAACAAAAAAGTACTAAAACATTTTTGTTCTCATTTAAATAATTTACATGTTAATCAAATAATAATGTTTACCCTTCCCTACCATAATCGTTTGTCACAACATGAAAATAATATTAGATACAAACTTAATTTGACATTAGATTTAATGACAAATTATTCGAAAAAATTCCATATTATTGACTTCAACAAACTGACATGTATTAAAGCTTATTTGACAGAAGATAGATTATATCTATCAACATTCTATAAAAAACAATTAGCTATTTCGCTAAGATTTTATTTACAAACTTTAGCCAAAAACATGGCTATAAATTCTTTCTCTGACAATGCTTTTATTGAGCAGCCCACTCAAAGTACTGAAATTGCTCCTATTGAGCAATACTGTGGTAGTGAAACGACTGTCAGTAATGTTACTGATGATATTTTTAATAAATCTTTAAATTAAGTAATGAGACAAAAGAGACATCCTCTTGCTTATCATTAGGTAGAAAAGATACTGAAAACTTTGTAAATGTATTGCAAAACCCATTTGAAAACAAAAATAAAGTAAATCTTATCAACCTGGTGCACCAGAACATTCAAGGAATGTTAGGCAAGGATCTGGAAGTGGAATTATTCTTGAACTGTAGTAATGTAGACATCTTTTGTGTAACTGAACACTGGCTTAAAAGTTATCAGTTCATGTTTAATTTCAGCAATCATCTGGTTGGTAGTTCGTTCAGTCGAGAAAAATCAATTCGTGGTGGTTCTTTAATAATATTAGATAAAAAGCTGAAATTTAAGGATCGTAAGGATATTGTGAGTCTTTCGATTGAGCGAACAATAGAAATAGCCTGCGTGGAGCTGGACCAGATTATTGTATTAAGTATATACAGGCCTCCTTCAGGATTATATGACCTTTTTGAAGATACTATGGATGAAGTATTGAAAAAAGTGTGTAGTTCCACAAAACAAACCATTGTTTGTGGTGATTTTAATATTAATTTATTAGAAAATTCTAGTTTATCTATTAGGATTAAAAATCTGTTTTGGTCATATAACCTTGGAAATTTATTTTTGGAGCCAACAAGAACAACTCAATCGTCTGCCACATGCATTGACAATATTTATACAAATATTGTTCCTTTAGCAAGAAGAGTTTTTAATAATTTAGAATCTGACCATTCTGGACAAATTGTTACCATTCCACTTAAATGTAAAAGCATGGAAAAAAAGAATATCACTGTTGTACCAAAGACTGCTGGTCGCTTAGAACGGCTGAAAAATAATATTGGTATTAAATTAAATTATATAGGTTATGAAGAAAATCCAAATAAATTATATGAAAACTTTTTTCATACATTTTGTTCTGAATTTAAAAATATTTTTATTCCAAAGACTATATCGGTTGATGGCACTTTAGCTTTTAGTGAATGGGCTACACCAGGTATTCACAAAAGCAGAATAAAACTTTTTGAACTTTACAATGAACGCTCATTCAATACTAGTGATGAATTTAAACTTTATGTAAAAACTTATTCCAAAGTGTTCAAAAAAGTTTGCAAGCTTGCTAAATCTAATTATTTAAGTTCAAAAATAAAAAACAGTAGTAATAAAATTAAAATGACATGGAATATTATAAATAATGAAACTGGAAAAGCTAAAACTACTAATAATCAATATTGTTTGAATGTTGATGGTAAGAAGGTAACAGTTGACACAGAAGTAGCTGCAGAATTTGAAAAGTTCTTTACTGATATTCCAGTCTCAATCACAAAGTCTTTGGATTCATCCCCCGCTATTGCTGAATCTATAGTGAAGGATCATGTTAAAGTTTGTAATGATAAATTCAAATTTGTACACATTAGTGGAATTGATATAACAAAGTCATTTAAAACTTTAAATAAAAAGAAAACTGCGGATCTGTGGGGCAATTCCGTTGATGTTACTAAATCCGTAATTGAAACAATAGCTCCAATACTTGCTAACATTTTTAATGATTGCATTGACTGTGGTGTATTTCCTGATCTTATGAAGCTAAGTAAAATTATTCCTTTACATAAATCTGGTAGCACATCAGACCCCAGTAATTTTAGACCTATCTCTGTGCTACCTACTTTTAGCAAAATTTTTGAAAAAATAATGTTGGAGCAAATGCAAAGTTATTTTAATAGGAATAATCTTCTACACTGTAAACAATTTGGTTTTAGGAGGGGTCGCTCAACAACCGATGCTGGTGTTGAGTTAATACAACATATATTCGAAGCCTGGGAAGACTCACACGATGCGTTAGGCATTTTTTGTGACTTGTCCAAGGCATTTGATTGCGTTTATCACGAAATCTTGATCAGAAAATTACACCACTATGGGTTTCGTGACACTGCACTTGATCTTCTAATCTCTTATCTAAGTGGGAGGATTCAAAAAGTAGACATCAATGGAAAAAGGTCTCAAGGTTCTGCAGTTAAAATGGGAGTTCCGCAAGGTTCCATTCTTGGTCCTTTTCTATTTCTTATATATGTCAATGACCTCCCTGATTTTGTACAGGATAGACATGAGATGGTATTATTTGCAGATGATACTTCACTTTTATTTAAAATTAAAAGAGGTGTGCAAATTAATGACGATGTAAATAATTCTATCTCAAGAATTGTTCACTGGTTTAATGTGAACAACCTGTCACTTAATGAAGGGAAAACAAAATGTATAAAATTTGTTTTACCCAATGTCAAAGAGGTTCACACCACTGTAAAAATAAAGGATATAGGTGTTGACCCTGTGGACACCACAGTATTTCTTGGGATCACACTTGATTCTAAGCTGCAATGGGGCCCACATATCGATAAATTGTCAAAGAGACTTAGTTCTGCAGCTCACGCTGTATGGAAAATACGTCAACTGACTGATGTTGATACAGCAAGACTTGTATACTTTTCTTACTTTCATAGTGTGATGTCGTATGGTATTTTGTTGTGGGGAAATGCTGCCGACATTCAGATTGTTTTTGTACTGCAGAAAAGGGCTATTCGAGCAATCTATAACCTTAAAATGAGAGATTCTTTGCGAGAAAAGTTCAAAGAAATTGGTATTATGACAGTAGCGTCGCAATATATTTATGAGAATCTAATATATGTTCGTAAGAATATTCATGTGTTTTGTAAAAATAGTGATATTCATTCAGTTAATACTAGACAAAAGAATATGTTAGCTTTACCAAATACCAGGCTCCAAAAAATTAATAATTCTTTTAGAGGCCTGTGTATACGTTTCTACAATAAAATCCCAAGTTGTATACAAGAACTTAGCTTAAACAAATTTAAAGTTGCAATCAAAGATGTACTTATTAAAAAAGCATATTATAAAGTGTCTGATTACATGACGGACAAAAAAGCTTGGGTTTGAACTCTCAATTCTAATATTTAACAATGTATTGCGTTTTGTTTCAAAGAAACGTTCAGTGAGAGCAATTTATTTATAATCTAAGTTCACGCACTTCTCTCAGAGATAGCTTATATAATGTGAATTAACACATCTATTCTTGTAATGGAAGTTGAGCTCAAACTTTTGCTTTGAGGTCAGCTTCCAATTGACGACTCTGTAACAAACCAAAATTGTAAATGGCGATTTAAAAGAGGAGATAAAAAATTTAGACCTTTCGAGTTTCTTGCCTGTTCTTCTCGAGAAGGCTCTCCCAATTTCCGAACAGGTGTAGAATCGACTTTTTTTTTTTTTTCATTCCTACTTGTATTTGCAGACATCTTGAGTATATTTAGGATGTATGCACATACAAGGTTAATATAATTTCTTTAAATTAGATTGTTTTGCTTTGTTTTGACGTCAATAAGTGCCTGTAAAGGCCTATGTTGAATAAAGATTTTTGAATTTGAATTTGAATTTGAATTTGAACAACAAATTTTCAGATTTGTATCATACAACAAGTTGTAAAACAAGTGTCTTAGAATAATAACAAGTGTAAAACGTGTAAAACATTACATGTTTTATGTTTCTCAGTGTAAACGCACGGTATAAGTCTGATTTTTTCACAACTGAAAGAGAGCACAGACCCGAGTGATTAAGATTTAAAAAAAAAATCAGTTTGACATTTCTCCGACTACTTATATCTCTCGAAAGGCTACAAAGTGATCCTAAAGTTTCGATTTTCTGTCGAGTTACACAGGCTGGTCACAGCTGCGCCTTGCAATTTTATTCCTTACTAGCTGTGCCCGCGAACTACGTTTCGCCATCAAAATGTTTAACATAGTGTTTAGTTTTTTCCTCCATTTTATTTCATAATTTTATTTAAATAATTATATTTAAACTTTATTCTGCCTTTCTCGAGCATCAGCCATTTCGAAATTAGGATAATTTTCGTAGGTTCGTAATGCTCTAGGTCAGCGGTTCTCAAACTTTTTTGGTGACGGAACCCTTTTGGAAAGCGTAATACTTGACGGAACCCTAAAATAAACCAATTGTTTTTAAAAGTGTATTCTTTATTAATAAGCATAAAAAAGTACGACCAGAGAGGGGTGTTTCGATTTTTTCTAAATTATTGCGGAATACAGGGATATTGTGGAACCCCAGCAGGCATGCTCTAGGTACTCGCGGAACACGAGAGTACCTAGAGCATGGCTGCTCTAGGTACTCTTCAGGGCCTACTTTTATTTAATACCCATATTCTGGGTTTGAAAAGCAAATTTTATCAGTCTTTTTTGAGCGGCGGCCATGTCGAATTTACGTCAAAGTTGCTACGTTCATAGTGCTCTACTGATCAAGGCCTTTCATTTGATACCCATATTGCTAGGTTTGGAAACGAACTTTTATCCGCCTTTTTTGAGCCGCGGCTATGTTAAATTTATGCCAGTGTTGCTAGGTTCATAGTGCTCTACTCATCAAGGCCTTTCATTTGACACCCATATTGCTGGGTTTGGAAACAAACTTTCATCCTTTTGTTTTTGAGCGGCGGCCATGTTGAATTTAGTTCGATTTTCCTAGGTTCCTAATGCTCTACTCTTCAAGGCCTTTCATTTGATACCCATATTGCTAGGTTTGGAAACGAACTTTTATGTATCTTTTTGAGCGGCGGCCATGTTGAATTTCTGTCAGTGTTGCTAGATTCATAGTGCTCTACTCAGCAAGGCCTTTTATTTGATACCCATATTGCTGGGTTTAAAAACGAACTTTTATCCATTTTTTGAGCGGCGGCCATGTTTAATTTAGGGCAATTTTGCTTAGTTCATAATGCTCTACTCTTTAAGGCCTTTCAATTGATACCCATATCGCTAGGTTTGGAAACGAACTTTTAGTCTTCTTTTTTGAGCGGCGGCTACGTTGAATTTATGTCAATGTTGCTAGGTTCATAGTGCTTTACTCATCAAGGCCTTTCATTTGATACCCATATTGCTGAGTTTGGAAACGAACTTTGATCTACCTTTTTTGAGCGGCCGCCATGTTAAATTTAGGGCGATTTTCCTAGGTTCATAGTGCTCTACTCATCAAGGCCTTTCATTTGATATGCATATTGCTGGGTTTGGAAACGAACTTTATCGGCAGTCATGTCGATTAAGTCAACGTGGCTAGGTTCAATGTGTTCTACTCTTTAGGTTTTTCGTTCGATATCCATGTTCCTTGGGTGGATCCAAAAAAATGTTATTCGTCATTTTAGCCATTAGGATCAAGAGTCCCGTCCCGTCCCTCTACGCGTAACCCAGAACATTGCAGTCAGATATTGTTTTAAATTATCAATATTAATCTACTACTGTTATCTATTATGTTAATAGTTTTAAATGGATGAAAGAGTTTGATTCCTTAGTCCTAATGTAAAAACATAACACCTTTCAAAATACCTTGAAAAGGGTATCTTCACTTTTCAATATTTCAAAAATTGTACCGATTTTGTGAAAATTACTCAAGAATTAAACCAATCTACAAATTTTATTGTGACTCGATATTGTCATAAAAATGCTAGGTTGTATGGCTTGATCCTTTTGCCTTACCACCACGGTAAGACATAAGAAAAAGACAATTTGGTTGGCGAAATCCAGATGGGCACTATGTGAAACACTTGATTCCTGCCTTTCAACTTTCGACTTGCAATTACTTAAGATCAGGCTGTATGGCGTAGTTCCATTGCCTTTCCTTCGTGGAAGAAAATAACTTCTCTCGTACTATGTGACAGACTTGTCAAAATAATTTCACGTGCGCCATGTTGATTTTCTACATAAAGCATTGTTCGAAAATTTTATATGGTATTTTTTCACTAGAAATAAAAAGTGAATTTAAACAAACGAAATTATGCCTAAATGTTCTTCCGGAAAATTCTAAGCATTGTGGTGTAAGCCATATCAAATTCTGTCCAGTAGTTTCGGAGATCTTTCCGGACAAACAGACAAACAAACAAACAAACAAACAAACAAACAAACAAACAAACAAACAAACAAACAAAACAAACAAAAGTGTGATACTTACTTTTGCAGGCCAGTGTAGATGCCCCAAAACATTTAATGACAGTGACTTTTTACTTGCTAATAAAGAGCTGGTGATGCTTTAAGCGACTCTTCAAAGAGCCACTCGAAACACAGTTTCGAACACTGGGTAGTTATGTACTCATTGCATAACCTCACTGCGTGAATAGTAAATCAGATTGAGTAAAACTGGCTATTATGGGGATTGGATGGTTGTTATGTTAAATAGCTCTATAAAGTTACTACTGAAATTGGAGAAGCCATTATTTTAGGTGCTTTTACTCTATATAGTTGATCTATTTCGGGATCGATTTTGGTAAAAACTAAAACTGCAGTATTCATTAGATAACTAAATATTTACGAGAATAAAATGGCAAATTTTTGATTTAGAGCTATGTTTGGATTTGGATTTTTTGAAAGTTTAAGGTGTGTGAATTTCAAAATTGTGAATTCTAATATAATTAAGATCTAGACATTCTAAGATCGGCAAATTTGGGAAATTCAAATTTTCATTTCTAATTTTTTCTATGAAGCAATTATTTATTTTAGACGCAATCATTCAATAATTTTAATTTGAAAAAATAACATTTCTAAGTGTTTATTTAGACAAACAAAATGCTAAGTTAAATTCTATAATAATAACTATGTAATATAAGTATAATAGGATATAAATAAAAAAAAGAAAACGAAATAAAAGCTTTATATCATTCTTGAAATTGACGTCTCAACTACTCCAGATTAGTCGAGACAATACTAGCGATTTTCTATTAAGAAATTGCGGAGCTCGACATTTCCTGTATTCCGATTGGTTAATGCCCGGTTTCTATATTAAAAAACGATTCGTTTTTGCTACGGACAGTTATATTTTGACAAATTTTCCATAGAATAAATGTCAAAATTCAACCGTCCGTAGCAAAAACGAATCATTTTTGACTATAGAAACCGGGCATAAACTGTGATTACCGCTCGAGAAAAAACTCGAATTAGAATTTTTATGAATTATGTTAGAAATAGCCCCTAGAATACAGCAATGCAAGCACCGCTGCTTGACGGCAGAAAAAAGTTAGATAAAGGTATCTATGCAAACAACTCTGGTCCAGATTCCCTCTGGTAATGAGACACTGGAGAGTATCATATTAAAACCTTTATCCAATTTTGCCCTGGAGACTTGAAACTTGGGAGACCTTACTGTTTATTACTTGCGCCATATATCACCATCAATTATGGGGATATTAGAAATTTAATTGAATTTTCAACGAAATAACACTCTATCATGATCTCGCCCTAACAACGGACCGATTGAGGATAGTTCGCTGCCCTTTGTCATCTGTCATTTATATGTGTAATCTCCACAACTTTGGAAGTGTCGTTGGGGATACATGATGGATGAGCTTCCAAACATTAGCCCGCACGGGGACTACAGTCTTCTTGTTCAATTTCAAACTAGACTTTGTCAGAATACGTCCTATAAGTATTGCGAGTTGGGATTACATAACTGCGCTTCAAGTTTCGACGCGACTAGAATACATGACGGTTTCAAAAGTCAAAGTCTAGATTGTTGTTGGGTAAAGTCGATCCCGCAATATTGCTTCGCTGTCCAGCTCGGTACAATGGGGTTCCGAGCCGTTTGCATTATTCTGGCCTTTTCTCGAGTACACAACGTCTTCATAAAGCATTCAAGTCAGACGAGGAGCTGAAAGTTATGGGAGCCCATTGTGATCGGGATCAAACGGCTCATAAAGATACAGCATATTTGAGGACTATAGATTTACTTGCACAATGTCGTCATTGTGGGTTGTCTTATCTACCCCTGTCTATTTAATGTTTCTTAAAATATAAATTGTTGGGAGTGTGGGGCGATCTATATTTTGATGGATAGGTACAGATAGAGATAGTGCAAATATAAACATTTATATAGTATACCATATGTCATTCAACCATTGTAGATTTTGAGAGGATTGTGAAGCTGTAAATTTTTATACAAAAAGCGATAACGCTTTTTCCCCTCTTTACATAGTCCAATTTTCATAATTTTTCGAAATGTTGTAGATATAATGAAGATCTAGGTTTGTACGTTTTGATTTTAAAGTAATATTCTTTATTATTTATTGTACACAACATAAATACATGAGACATTACATTTATAAAAAGTATTTCATAGGATGTACAAAGGCGAGATTATCTCTTTAAGAGATCTCTTCCAGCCAACCTCTAGATATTGTGAAATTATCAAATATTCCTCAGCATCTAAATATCCATATTTTAGACTAAAAAATTACCTCGAGCATTTTTATATTTTTGGACTAAATTATACTGAATAACAAAAAAAGCAAAACGTACAAACATAAATTAAGGTATACTGAATCTTATGAGATATGAGAGATAAAAATGTCTAATTTTGTAAAGGTTTATTTATGGGGGGTAAAACAGTTACCGCCCGAAACAATATTTCAATAAGAAATGTAGGCACTTGCTTTGGACTTTCAACTCTAAGCGGTGTGCAAAAAACTGCATTTTTGAAAGTGCATACTCGAGCCATGAATTCGCACTTCACAGTCCTCTTAAGAGAGGAAGGGATTTAAGGGGTTCCGATACATCAACACATAGTTTGTTTTTGATTAATATGCTTAAGGTGAATGATTTCATCAAAATATTTTAATGAAAGTTAAAAATAATTTTTATACGCTACGCAATTTTACGTAAATTTATACTAAAATCGTTTTATTTGATATTTAGCAATTCACAGTAGTTCAAGTTATTAACATTTAATTTGAGGTTTGTTATACTTACATTAAAAAAGGAAAGGTTTAAGTTGAAAAACTTAGAGGTTACTTAGAGGCCCTATGTCAAAATATAACTAGATGATGTTGCGTTGAGTTTTTAATGAGTGGACTGTATAAGGTGCTCGTAAAGTTAACATTTAATAGTCACTCGTCCAGTCAACGACCTTGACCTAGGCAAAATATGTTGCAAACAATAGGAAATAAATCCGCGAACTATACGCTTGTAAATGGTAATGAAAGGGTTGTGGACTTACTGATGACCTAATAGATAGGTATTTCTTGATGGATACAGGCGGCTTGTCTGCCTAAACTCTTGCAATACAACACGTTTCACTAGTACTTATTATTTTGCATGCAGGCCTGCGAATACGTTATTGATCGTCCAATATTTTAGTTCCTCTTAGACACACAGAATCACAAACAAATTTGCACTATATAATTACTTTTTTTATATATGGATTACGAGGATATAAAGAGATTTGTGCGCGCACGTTAATGTTCGCCTTTTTAGCTATGGCGGCTATATACTAGCGGCTATATACGGCTATATACTATGAAGAACAACTTCTCTGAGTCCATCAGTTTGACAACACGTTGATATTAGGATGAGAGGGTAGGAAGTACCCACGTAATAAATATAATTAATTAAATACCTGAAATCAAAAACAATACTCAACAATAACTGTCAATAATGTCAGACGTAATACAACCATTGTAGATTTTAAGAAGATTGTGAAGCTGTAATTTTTTATACAAAAAGCGATAACGCTTTTTTCTTCTTTACATAGTCCAATTTTCATAATTTTTGGAAATGTTGTAGATATAATGAACTTAGAGGTTAAATGATCTATGTCAAAATATAACTCTCAATAATCATTTAATCTGTTAATATTTTTTACCTAATAAAATTAATATGAAATACAAAAGAAATGGCAGACACATTAGAGATTAGAAATATCCTCAAAAAGGTAATATTTGGAGAGTTAAAAAGGGTTAACTTGTTAGCGAGCAAAATAAAAATTATACTCGGTAGTACTGAATCAACAGGATCAATGAAAATGAATCAACTAATTAAACTTGATATTGTCAAGAACAAAGTTACGGAGACACGAACTTTTATTAGTAAGATTGTTTGCGCCGAAAGAGCTTTGAGCAATTAATATGATAAATAAACTTGCTACTCTCTAACAAAGTTAAACTCGCGAGGGTTGATTTCTTCATTAATTAAGTATCTAGGTAGTAACGGGCTGTGATCTGCGAACGGGGAGTTATGGCCCACTTGTTGAGGGTTTGATGACGAATTTATTCATATTATGAATAAACTCTGTATCTCACCCCTTCTATTGAAATATATACTTTCTTTTGGACCAGTGAAACGATCATACTACTACAAATGGGGTGAGAGGCCAAGAGAATGCAGGAAGTAGGAAAAAGAACACGAGCTCCTTAATCGGAGTGGCATACTGGAGTATTATTTCTCGCAACATCATACATGTGCCATTTAGTTTGCAGGCTATTGAATAATGGGTTATGCCTCCGATATGTTTCTACTTAGATAGGATAGATAAATAATAGTTTTTCAATAGACAATTTATGACTGTACTGATTTTAGTAAAAAATTGAAACGTTAAGCTAAGGTTAACGATTACTTGTATTTAGTGTATAATATCATTGTTTTCTACGCGAACTATCGTTATGTTGGCAGTTTGTTGTCTTCAATATCTTTTATATGTTTATATAGCTCGACTAAATCGATAAATCTTTAACACTCTAAACATTAAAATTCCATGATTGTATGTACACCTGGCTTCAAAAGTAGATAAGCATTATAGAGCATTTTAGTACCATGTCACACCAACTGTTCCTTTTATTTAGTATGGTTACACCTACATTGCATTGTTAATAGTTGGTGTGACACGGTACTAAAATGTTTATCTACTTTTGAAGCCGGCTGTACGTCCCGACCCCCCACCTTCTTAGAATACCACTGTCTATGTGAAAACGTTTGGCTTGGTTTTCTTGTATATTTTCTTATATTTTTTAAAGGATTAAGGGTTTTTGAAATATATGTAATGCTCTTGGGTTTTAATTGTTTATTTGTGACATATGTTATAATTGACAAGTCTTCTTTTCAAGTCGTCGTTATGTTCTTTTATACAGAAAAGTCAGATTATAAGAAGTTTCTTAATATTAGGTTAGCAGTACATAGCACAGTCTAGCCATCACATTGTATTGCATGCGTGAGTTGGGTGTCAGAATCCAGTAGAAATGCTCTCAGTACTTGTCTACAAATATATACAGACCAACCAAATAACACAGGAAAAATAATCATTCAATCAATGTGGACAATCTTTCAATCAATGTGGTGATAAATCACATCGATGTCAGCTCAAACAGGCATGGGCACAAAATTTCACAAGTAAGTCTTTAAAGATGCCCTAGTGATTAACATGTAAAAAATTATCGTGAGACATACTTAAAGAAGTCTAGACTTTACTCATGAATTGTGTGGGTTACTGTCCGATTTGTTTCAGAGCCATCGGGGACCCTTCTTCAGGGAGAGTGAGGTCACGTTCCGCCTCGCACTGACTAAAGTCGTCTAGATATCTTTATGCCCTAGTATTTTTTTTTGCTTCAATGTTTTGGAGAAGTTTGTGGCAGTGTTAAACTAATGGAAATCTTTAAATAATTGTTCAAACAATGATTCATCATCATCACAGCTCATATACGTCCTAATATAATGATTCATCATATAATGATTCATCATCATCACAGCTCATATACGTCTCCGCCGAGGGGCTCGAGCCTACCCTATGTTAGGGTGATTAGGCCTTAGTCAACCACGCTGGCCCAGTGCGGATTGGTCGACTTCACTTCTTTGAATTTCTTCGCAGATGTATGCAGGTTGCCTCACGATGTTTTCCTTCACCGTAGGAGCGTCAGAGAAATGTACATATAAAATTCGAAACGAAAAACATAGTGGTACATGGCGGTCTCGAACCCGGACCTCCCGATTGGAAGACAAGTGCCGAGTCCACTGCGCCACCGACGACGCTCTCAAATGATTATGCTACCAGAATTGATTGGGTGTGAAATCCTTGGGGGAAGTTTGGTCTTCATATTCTCTCGGCAATAATGATTGATGATGATATGGAGTAGTTAGAAACGAAAAAATCTAGGTAACGCATAGTCATAGTTCGCGAGAATTCATTTTACATTGTCTATCTTCTTCTTCTTTATATATAAAAATGAAACGCTGTGTGTTTGTGTCGCAAAAATTCTGAAACGGCTCGACCGATTTTTACGAAATTTTCTGTGTGTATTTGAATAGGTCCAAGGAAGGTTTAAACGTACAGTTGGACACGGTAGGTGGCGCTGTAATCGGGCGGGACAACGTCCGCCGGGCCCACTAGTCTTATATATAAAAAAAAAACCTTTTTAAAAACAAGCTTTTATTTAAATGCGCAAAAAAGTATTACACTAAAACTTTTACTTATAACGTCATTTCACATTTGACACAATTTATATGACATAAAAGCTTGTCGCGAGATTTACTTGTGTGTGGTAACTTAAAGTACTTAAAAGAGTACTTTTAAGTACCTACCTACTCGTATTTACTTTGAAAATTGTAATGTATAAAATATGTTGTAAAAATTATTCACATCAAATTATTTAATTTACTTGTTTATCTATACAGAATTTCAGCTCAATCGGTTTAAGATATCTACTTCAAAATTGATTTTTAGGTTTAGAAGTACGACATATTGGATTAATAGTGACACCACTTTATTTTTCAAGTTATTCTTAGCAAGACCTTTTATTTGATACCCATATTGTAGGAGTGCATTAAAAATAATTGGTCCGCCATCTTGGGTATGCAGCCATCTTGGATTTAGAATGACGTCACACAGTTAACCGTGCATTAACATCCAAACTGTGTGTATACAAAATTTCAGCTCAATGTTAAAGATATCTACTTCAAAATTGATTTTCAAGCTTTAGAAGTCCGCCATATTGGATAAATAGTGACGTCACATTATTTTTAGAGTTACTCTTAGCAAGACCTTTTATTTGATACCCATATTGTAGGGGTGCATTAAAAATAATTGATCCGCCATCTTAGGTATGCCGCCATCTTGGATTTAAAATGACGTCACACAGTCAACCATGCATTGTCATCCAAACTGAACGTGTATACAAAATTTCAGCTCAATCGGTTAAAGATATCTGCTTCAAAATTGAGTTGCAAGATTCCACCCGAACATACATACTTACATACATTGCAAGTTAAATAAAAGCTTGTAAAAATGAAACGCTGTGTTTGTCTCGCAAAAACTCTGAAACGGCTCGACATTTTCTGTGTGTATTTGAATAGGTCTAAGGAACGTTTAAACGCAAAGTTGGATCCGGTAGGTGGCGCTGAAATCGGGCAGGACAACGTCTGCCGGGCCCACTATTATAGTATTGAATGATTATTCTCTTTGATTTTTATATAACTGTATCGTAACTATATGTAAAAAAACTAGCAATGTCATGTACTTTTTTAATTGTCGTGTGTATGTGATATAATATCTTTTGTACCATTCACCCTCTAAAAAGCTTACTTTATTCACTGAAAACAGTGAATAAAAAGCACTTTTAATCACTATTTTGGTGTTTCAATTTAGAACACACAGATATATTCGTCCTACATCCCAATGCTGTACATCCTACTTGCACAAAAAATACTCGATATTAAATGTCTACTTTCGCTTAAATCTTTCTTTTTCTCGTAGTCATGGTGTAAAGTATAGTATGCAACTCTTGAATTAAACGGATTTATACCGAAGGCCATGAATGACTCGCGTCGCTCAGGATTCTAGCACTTGAATCACTCGCTACGCCACAGAATAAATAATAGTACTAAAGTACTACGCTCGTGATTCAATCATCATGAATCACTCTCTGCGGTCGTGATTTTGTCATTAGATTCCTTCACTTGCTCGTGATTCATCTATGGCCTAGTTGCATATTATACTATATTAAACCTGTAACAGTGTAATATTATTTAGGTACACTTAAATTCGTCGAGAGCGTCGGTGGCGCAGTGGACTCGGCACTTGCCTTCCAATCGGGGGGTTGGGGTTCGAGACCCGCCATGTACCAATGTGTTTTTCGTTTCGAATTTCATATGTACATTTGTCTGACGCTCCAACGGTGAAGGAAAATATCGTGAGGCAACCTGCATACATCTCCGAAGAAATTCAATGATGTATGTGAAGTCGACCAATCCGCACTGGGCCAGCGTGGTTGACTAAGGCCTAATCACCCTAATATAGGGTAGGCTCGAGCCCCTCGGTGGGGACGTATATGGGCTGTGATGATGATGATGATGATGACACTTAAATTTTATGTATATCATTAAATTTAAGTGTACCTAAATAAATAAATAAGTAACCATGCTAGCAAAGGTATAACTATAACTCATCAGGCGATCAAATATGTGATATTTGCTATTGCGCAATAAATTTTTATTGCCCAATACACACTACAAATATTTTCGTTGTATCCAGTTTTAGGATTTCTTTGACTGAAGTGAACGAAGTACTAACTCATATTTCAATTTTCCACTTTCCCAAAAGCTAGTCCGGTGCTGATAACAAATCAATTGCGTTTCAAAGTCATCGTGGCACTAGTTAACTGTTCGTGGAGGACAACTTGACCTAGTTACAGCAGATTTCGCACTTAACTCCGTAGCGGGGTTTACGTAAATCGAGTGGCTCTCTTGTTTCGGAATCGAGTAGCTGTGGCGAATCGATTTTAGTTTGGATCTAGTTAAGCCCTAAAGCTGTATTCGACTTTGTAAAAAACTTTGCATATATACAACATCTTTTGTTAAGGTTTAGACGCATAATACCACAAACGCAAAATACCAACCCGAGGTATTTTGGTGTTTTGCGAATATATAAAAATTTACGCTAAATACCAACTACGTAAAATACCACAAACGTAACACATCAACCTGACATTTGTGGTCTTTTGCGACATTATTAATTACGCAATATACCAAACACGTACAATACCACAAACGCCAAACACCAACTGGGACTTGTAAAATGATTGCATAGTGGTGTACAACAACAACCAGTCTTTATCTAACGAGGTTTTATTTTTATAATCACCTAGATAATTATAATAATGTCTATGATTTGATTTCAAGGATGATATGTTAATATATCCGACTCGCAACTGTCAACAAAAGAAATCAACATCAGAAAGCGTCGATGGCGTAGTGCATAAGGCCGTTGCCTCTCAATCGGGAGGTATGGGTTCGAACCCCACCGTGTACCAATGTGATTTGTTTCATATGTACGTTTATTCAATGCTTTTACGTTGAAGGAAAACATCGCGAGGAAACCTGCACACAGCTGTGAAGAAATTCTCAGGTTGTGTGTGTTGTGTTGTTTCATCCTTTATTCAATAAATCTTAATATATTGGAAAATGCATATTAAATGTGTTTCACATTCCACCATCTTTTCTTTTCACCAAAATTAACTCAATCATCATCAATCGGGTGGAGTACCTAATGTAGGTTGGTATTTCGCGAAATGTGATAGTAAGTAGGTATTTCGCGTATAGTATTAAGCGTAATTGGTATTTTGCTAACATTCATGTTGGCGTTATGCGTAGTTGGTGTTTTGCGTAGTTGGTGTTTTGCTAAAGTGGTTTTTTGCGTAGAGTTGGTATTTCGCGTTTGTGGTCTTATGCATGTAAACCTTTGTTAGTAATCTTCAGTTGTAAACCGTTAACTGCTGAATAAGGTAGGTCTCACAGATAATACTATATCACATTATTTTCATAATCAGTTAGTCCTAAATTTTTATGCAAGTTGTATAATTCTAATGCAGCCACCGTCCTAAAAATATAACATATCCTTTTACCTAATTTCCTCATGAATAATGTATCATTAATCTATCAACGCATAAAAACCACTCCATCGGCCATCCGAGCCTTAACTTGCTACAAACCAAAATCAGCTAAGTAATCATTGTGATTATTAAATAAACCCAACACACATAAATGCCTCTGTTTAGCCCTCCGTCATATTAAGTTGCCTGGGCTTAATCGTTCGCAACACGGCCACTTAAGCCGGCACGCGGGAAGCAATTTTGCCACATTCAATCCCCCCGCCTATTTTTAGCACAATTTAGATGGATTGTCTTTGTGCCCTTTGCGCTTATTACTTTTCTCCCTTTGGACGTCGTTTGGTCGTTATTATGAAACAGCAATTTTTCATTCCGCTAAAATGATATCCCTTTCGTAATTAAGATGAAACGCTTTCGGTGTTCGCGGTTCGACTTTCTTGTTTTCGTAACCATTCGGTTTCCTTTACAGTGATCCTGGCCTTTGTGGACGCTTTTGGCTTTTTTTTGCTTACGTAATCTGTGGAGAGGCGGCAAATATCTCTACAGATGTTTTTATTTGAGTTTCATTCGATTCTGTTTGGTTTTGTTTACTTTTGGTTTTTGCTCGGTTACGGTCACTCGATACATGAACTCGGAAAAGGATGAGAGCGCAGTATTCATCTTATTAGAGCAGCATTCAAATCTGAATTTTATTACCAAGGCATACTGCTTATAATATTATAAAGTGTCTGATTACATGACGGACAAAAAAGCTTGGGTTTGAACTCCTTATTTTAATATTTAACAATGTACTGCGTTTTGTTTCAAAGAAACGTTCAGTGGAGAGCAATTTATAAGCTAGGTTCACGCACTTCTCTCAGAGATAGGCTTAAAGAGATTGGTATTATTAATGATATTTAGATAATAAAACTACTCAACTCAACACTTTCTTTTGATTGATATGTTAATAGTCTTTTTCTTTATCTTATGTAATGTATATAAGATACATCTAATCTTGTAATGGAAGTTGAGCTCAAACTTTTGCTTTGATTTCAGCTTCCAATTGATGACTCTGTAACTAAACCAAAATTGTAAAAGAGGAGATAAAAAATTTTGACTTTTCGAGTTTCTTGCCTCTTCTTCGCGAGAAGGCTCTCCCAATTTCCGAACAGGTGCAAAGTCAACTTTTTTTTCATTCCTACTTGTGTTTGCAGACATCTTGAGTATATTCAGGATGTATGCACATACAAGGTTAATATGTTTTCTTCAAATTAGAATGTTTTGCTTTGTTTTAACGTCAATAAGTGCCTGTAAAGGCCTATATTGCATAAAGATTGTTGAATTGACATTTGTATGATGTGACCTCAGCAAAAGGATTTTGAGCTTATCAAGTACAATAGGCATCTTGAGTTGCTTGTAAAGTATTCCAATATCAAGTTGATGCGTTCAAATAAGTCTATTCATGTGGACGATCATGAGGATGAGTGACGTGACGTTATCGGAGGTGCTGGTGATGCTGACGTCACATTCGTAAGTGTTGTAACTTACCAACAATAGTGGTGAGTGTGATAAGCGCGAGGACCACGGACGTGACGGCCGTGAGGACGAGCGACGTGACGTCATCGGAGGTGCTATTGCCGCCGATACCATTGATGCTGACGTCACTCTCGCTACAATAAGTGTTGTAACTCACCGACGATAGTAGCGAGTATGATGAGCGCGAGGACCACGGACGTGATGGCCGTGAGGACGAGCGACGTGACGTCATCGGAGGTGCTATTACCGCCGATGCCATTGATGCTGACGTCACATTCTCTACAATAAGTTTTGTAACTCACCGACGATAGTAGCGAGTATGATGAGCGCGAGGACCACGGACGTGACGGCCATGAGGACGAGCGACGTGACGTCATCGGAGGTGCTGTTGCCGCCGGTGCCGTTGATGCTGATATTGCAGCCCCAAGACACCGCCTCCACCCACGTGCAGTTCTCGCCGAACCACTCCGATGGGGGATATGTGACATCACCTGGAACAAGAGAGCTTCTTTAGTTTACGTTAACGTTTGCAGACGCAACGTATAATATACAATGTCAGCCATTGTACGAGTATATTTGGCCGATGTGACATCACCTGGAACAAGAGAGCTTCTTTAGTTTACGTTAACGTTTGCAGAGACGACGTATATACAATGGCTGAATAGTCGGCCACCCACAGAAGAATCCGATCTTCATTTGTTTTTTCGAGTTATAGAATAAAGTTTTGTTTATAAATACTTCCGTATTGCAGAAATTGGTATTAAACACAATGAGTTCATCTGATTCGATTTAAAGCCTGATTTTATAAGAGAAGAGGCCAAAGCAGTAGTGGAAAATAAAATTTACTTATTATTTCTTTAGCTAATTCATGTTTTTTTTCCTTGTATTCGTAATGAAAAGCACAGTGCCACGGTAATAGTATACGTGACAGTGCTGACCTCGGGTAAAAGAATTATTGGTCCCTCGAACTATTGGCGCCCGCGACAAAATAAGTGACTTTCACCCTTAGAGTGGAATTGTACTATTTCATTCCTTGAAAAATTTAAAAAATATCAGATACATAATATAGAAATAACAAAAAAACTCATTTCAAACCAATGTATCGTCGCAACATTTGTATTAAGGAAAAAGGAAGAAAATAATGTAGCCAATATTGTTCATTACGATGAAAATTAAAAAATGTTTAAATCATCACCCCGTCTCCATAAATAAAGCGACATGAAATGTCGCCTTTTTACGTTAATATTCTCATTACTTGTTCGTATCAAAAGAGCAAATAGTATTTTAAATTCCACACCGGTCCTCTCAGGTTATTTATTATAAAACATTATCGAAAAGTATCGTATTTCAAACGGATATGATTAATAAATTCGTGTCATGTTCAATGAATTTTGATATAAGTGTGTTCCTCAAAAAGGATCTTTTCAAGTCAGATTTATCTTGCGGCTGAAATATTCGCAGCCCTCAAAAGGGCGAGTAGTGCTACTCCCGAAGTACGTGCTTGTAATATCAATTGGTGTATTCCCTTTTAAAAAGCTTCAGTTTTAGGCCCAAAGTGTGATATTGATCTATAATATCATTTCGTCTAATGTTGACGCTCTACTTATAATATCAGTGGTAAGTTCAATTAAATCTATGAAAAGAATAATGGCTAAAGTTGATTCTGATATTCTTCAATTAGATGGAAGTTTCATACATATTACGAAACTGGATAGTGTCAAAAGGAATTATGACTGTCGATGGACTGAAGAATGTTTCGAACAATGTATTTCTTGCGTGTACGTACGCTGCTTAAACCTTAGAATGATATCTCATATTCCTACAAAAACCTTTTAATCTCATAAATATATATTTATGTTATTTATAATACACACACAATTTTTATTTTTCATTTTGTACGTACATTAAACTAAAACATCATTCAGTAATGGGCAAGAACAAATGTTCTGTCATTTTATATACAAGGACCAAAAAATAGTTTTTGTAGGTCCATGTCTAAATAGACATGGACCAACAAAAACTATTTATTCTTTATAAAAGAAAAGAAGCGAATGTACACTCAGGGAATAAAAAGGTTCGTCGCCTTGAAGGTGGTTTTCCCTAGCACTATATTTAGGTATATCATCAATATACACGGTTTTTTATCACCCTGGAAAATTTTAGGGACGCTTCATTATTATATCCATTATTATATATAAAAAAAAATGAAATAAGAAATAAAAAAAAGCATTTTTTGATTTTCTTTGAAAATTAATATTAAATAAAGTAAGCGAGTTATTTTATTTATTCATATTTAAATCATTCTAATACTATGTCGTGAAGCGTCCCTTAAGTTTTCCAGGGTGATAAAAAAATAACCGTGTTTAAGTGTAAAAAACAGTACTGATAACATTAAAATAGATTCCATTGCTTTTTTATATTTATTTATAATAGCTCGGCCGCATTATAGCGCATATTCGTGTCTCGTCATCGTTTTTGGACTTCGTTATATGACGATAATATGTTGCTTCGGTCATAATAATATTTGACTCGATAGAAATAAAATCCAAATATCACTCTGTTCAATATTTTCAAACTGCTGTGAATCAGAAAATACAATAATAAATGACATAAAAGTTTTACTAATAGACGTGCATTTTTATTATCTAGAAAATTGCGAAAGTACAATTTTTATTTTGTACCCCAGTTTTCCAAAAATCGATTAAAATGTGTAAAAAGTATCGTTTTAGTTCGGTCACCGTGCGTAAGCGACATTAGAAGCTATGCAAAAAGCAACTTTATTACTTTGCAATAAACAGTCGCCGTGCACGTGTAGATTTTCTGGGAAACCTCGTCTTAATGCAATGGTCTGTTTGTCGTCACAGTTTTCAAAGGTAACATGTGCACGTGAGACATTAAACAAATCATTTTGAAAACTGGCAAACCTTTTCACTCCGCCACTGTACGTAACTTTGTGGCGTCCGAAGAAAGGCACCACTAATTGGGGCTAAGCTGCGTCTTGAAATTTTCTTTGATAAAACCTGACGTTCCGAACGCTCTAGCGTAATTACCGAGGAGCCGAGGACGTCAGTAAAATTAATCCGGAGTTAACTGCCGTCAGTTGTGTTTATATTGAGCGATTCTGTTTGCGTAGACTCAGTCTTGGGGGTCGGCAAATATTTGCTCCTCAGTACACCGTGATCTTGATTACGACACATATTTATTTTGTCCAATTGGACCGAGATGGATGAATGTAAATCATGCCCTTTTGATAGGGATTTCAGGGAAGTTTTTGCGATGTTTTATTCAACGGCGGCGGTTTTTCCGCTCTTCTTTGCCTTCTGGGTCGATGGATGTTGTGTCGAAATATGTCAGAATATATACATCGTATTTTGGAGTTAATCCATTTGTTCGATTGACCTTTAAAAACAAAAAACTGACATCAATGCGATTTGCTGACATAGTAAAAGATTACTGTCATCATTCAACTTATGATGTCCTATTCCAGGGTAGTTGAAAAAGTACCTTGCATGTCGGCAAGGTGATGGCGGCTGGTACAGCTTGTAGTCTCTCTCTTGCACTAGCTTTCTTTGCATTTGGACTCCACTTCTACTTGCCAGTGGAATGGAGTCCTTTCATCATCACAGCTCATATACGTCCCCACCAAGGGGCACGAGCCTACCCCAACTAGTTATGTTATGATGTTAGGGATATTAGGCCTGAGTCAAACCACGCTGGCCCAGTCGGGATTGGTTGACTTCACATACACCTTGGAATTGCTTCGCAGGTGTATGCAGGTTTCCTTATGATGTTTTCCTTCACCGTAGAAGTGTCAAATAAATGTACATATAAAATTCGTCAAACGAAAAACACATTGGTACATGAACCTGATTCTGAGTATTCCAAAACACTGTACAAATTTCAAACATAAGTCTTTTGCAGTCCAAACGGCGTGCTAATGGAATAATTTACCTATAGCTATCCTATAGTTATAATTTACCTATAGCTAGATAATGTTTCTCGGAGAGGTACGTCTACATTTGCGTTAGAAGATGAGAATTTTCATACTGGACAGCTTCGGAGAAGGTATTGGAATTTGGACGTAAAAAGGCAATGACGAAGAATATACATCACTATTTTTAAGTTATGATAAAAATTTTGTGTGCTTGTTCAGCCAAACAAACTGAACAACTTTCACTATGGGACCAACTTCGAAATCGCAAAAAAAAAGTCAGCTGTTTCATACATTTAGGTTCAGTGAATGTTGAACATTTGTATGGAACAGCTGATTTTTTTTGCGATTTCGAAGTTGGTCCCATAGTGAAAGTTGTTCAGTTTGCTTGTCTGAACAAGCACACAAAATTTTTGTCATAACTAAAAAATAAACTTGTATAAGGTGGCGTGGGGGCCTAATATCACAAAGGCGATTTAAATTTTGATAAAAGGGTTCCAAATTGGAATTTAAATGAATAGAAATGGCATCGTAGAATATTGGGGCACTTAGAAGAGCATCGGTGGCGCTGTGGCCTCGGCACTGAACTGTGCCCCGAGTAGAATCGGTAGGCCCGCGATCGATCCTGCCATGTACCAATGAGTTTTTCGTTACTAATTACTTCGCAGGTGTTTGCAGGTTTCCTCACGATGTTTTCCTTCGCCGTAGAAGTGTCAGATAAATGTACTTAAGAAATTCGTGAAACGAAAAAACACCTTGGTACATATCAGGATCGATCGCGGGCCTCCCGATTCTACTCGGGGCACAGTCCAGTGCCGAGGCCACAGCGCCACCGACGCTCGACAAGTGCTAACTTTGATTTGCAAGTGCCGAGCTAGTTCTGCAAGCGATGTACTGCTTGATGATATTGATGCTCTATTTGTAGCCTGCGGTATATATGTATTTTAAAATGTTGGGGTTGTGAAATTGGAGGGTGTATTTTTGGAACAAGACGGTGACTCTTGTGTATTGCAACACCTACAATACCTTTATACAACTTACCGTCGGCATAAATGGAGCATTCCAGTAAAACATTATCATTCGAAACAGTCATACATATGGAATATTATTTCTAAACTAAAAACTAGATACAAAACAAATATGATATATTAGAAAACACTTAAAGTTATTAAAATATATGAATGATCTTCATGTCGAGATTAGTGAGGAACATACACGTAGTATCCTATATAAGAAAGAAATATTTAATTTACACCTTCAAAGACGCACTACCAAAAATCAACTTGCGTCATTGGGCCTATTTTTCGTTGTATCATTTTCCATATGCGAAATTTCATTGTGGAGTCTCAAACCATAAAGTGCATTTTCTTAATGACATTACATCCGAGTACTCATGATACTCTCTGTCTTTTTCTGACTTAGGAATAAATACAGAACTAAAGCTAAATGAATTTCTTAAAGTTCTGTGAACGCAGAACGTATAGATCGGTAGTAAAACCAATTCTATGAAAAACTTCACCGGAGGAAGACTCTGTACCGGAGTCGCCTGCTTGGGTACCTCCGTCTACTTATTATTACTACAAAGCAGCAGTACTTGTATTGCTGTGTCCCGGTTTGGAAGGCAAGATTATGGCAGTGAAATTACTGGGTACCGTGACTTTACATCTTATGTCACAAGTTGGCAACGTACACTGTGGTTGTTGTGGCGGCTGCAGATTTGCTGCAATTCTCACAAGAACCAGGTTTGCTTGTTTGTCAACTTCGCTGTATAAAAAAGCTTAATGCTTCAAAGTCAGGATTGATAGGTGTTTGAAATTAGCAGAGGAAAAAATACATCTAGCGAACGGAGTCCATTTAGTGGTAATAATAGTGTGGTTGATGTTAGTTACCTTGAATGCTGGTTTGATTGAACAAGTCACGTTAAATTTTCTGCCGTTGCAAAATAAATAAATAGATTCAAACGCAATGTTTGCATCACAATCCGCTAAATAGACATGACGGCTGTCTGTTTACATTTCTTTTGATTTGCATTACTTTGATTACATTTGATTTACGAGTACGTTTCTCTGAAGTGTATCTACCATCAAAGAGTTGCTGTCTAAACATACTTCATCTCACTGAATGCATATTCATTTGTATCTTTTTGACCGACTTCACAAAAAGGAGTAGGTTCTCAATTCGTCTGTACCCAAGCAACACAAACTAACTCTAAAAGAGCTGATAAATAGATTTTAACCATTCTTTAAGCTGGATTACGAAGCCTTCTAAAGTAGTGGTTAAGCGCTGGTACAGCTCTTTTAAGTGGACCATATTACGAGTATACAGCTGTATTCCTTAGAATAGCTGGTTAAACTCATTTCAAAAATTGGTTTAAGGCCGGTTAATGTTCTTTTTATGTTTGTAACCTACATAGCTCTGTCTTTTATTGACCGATTTGGAAAATCCTCTTTTTTGAGAGGATGCTTCAACGGCGGGTACGGTGCGGTCAGGCATTTCCCCTCGAGAAAAAAGGATAAAAGAAGGTGTCGAGGAGTACAGGTGAAGCTCGCTTCTACCTTCGGCCTTATCGTCGGTTACCATCAGGTGAGATGAAGGCCAAGAGCCAAGAGGTGACCAGCCTACTACTTTGCCAACTTAGTAGTATAAAAAAGTAGGTAAACTTTTTTTAAAAAGTGAAATTAACTATCTATTCATGTTTTGTAAATATGCATCCTTAGAGCGTCGGTGGCGCTGTGGCCTCGGCACTGGACTGTGCTCCGAGTGGAATCGAGAAGCCCGCGATCGATCCTGCCACGTATTGCCAAAGACTACTGCCAAAGTGTTTTTCGTTTCACGAATTTGAAATGTACATTTATCTGATGCTCCTAAGGCGAAGGGAACATCGTGAGGAAACCTGCATTCACCTGCGAAGTAATTCAAAGGTGTATGTGAAGTCAACCAATCCGCACTGGGCCAGCGTGGTTTGACTAAGGACAAATCATCCTAACTATTTAGGGTAGGCTCGTGCCCCTCGGTGGGGACGTATATGAGTTGTGATGATGATGATGATGATGATGATCCTTAGAAACCCATGTATTGTATTTCAGCAACATATTGATAAACGTTGTTTGAAAAACACTAAGCATATAGCTTGTTATCACGACTTAATTTATGTGTAGGATGCTGTGGCAAGGTGATGTTATTTTAGAACAGTAAAGGTCATTATACAATCGATCACACTGAAATAAGTGCTTCAGTCATTTGGGTTTTCTAAACATTATACTTCTGAAAAAAATATTAAGTTACAGTTTGAAGAAACTAGAAAACTAGCAAAACCTGACTATTCGTTCAGGTGTTTGATATTAATTCGTATGATTCCACAGATGATTGTGAAGCTGATTTTTAATTTCCCAATCAAATCTTCTTTTCGATAAAAAGATTTCCAAACTGGAAAAATATACGGTTCAAAAGAGTGTTTTGAATAAAAAAATATTTCAATTCCATTTGATTCGATTGTATAAAACCTCGGTGTAAGGAACAATTGAAATTGGAACAATTAAACATAAAGTACACAAGCTGGTTGTTGGTGAAAAACAATGTAAAGAGAACAATGCTAATAAAATATTTACCAAACGAATTTCAATTGGTAGGTAGCAATAAAAGTGTCACCCCTGGCTACCAATGTCTGTCAACAGCAGAAGTGTTATGAAAAAAACTTTGTTGTCCCAATGAAAAATGTGACAAACTGTGTTTTTAGAAGGTCAGTTCTACGTTCCATTAACATTTGGTCTTAACACTGTCTTATTAACTTAGAATTTAGAAAAAACTGTGTTAATTATAAATTCGAGTATACTTCATTTAGAACCTGAAGCAAAGTATTTTTCATACTGTCATATTGTTAATGTTTCAGTTATTAAAAAAATAACCCAATTTGGAATAGTTAAGTCTAAACAGTTCGACTGTCGAACTTGTGGCAGGACTAATAGGCATAAAGGCATTATAACACTTTTTTTGAAAGAAAATAATTTTATGATAACCATTAGGATACAGGTTAAATCTAAGAAGTTAATGTCACCGAGGAGAATTCCGACACCAATTTTTATGACATTACCACAGATAATATAATACGCATTACAAAAAAGTTTTGATTGGAGTCAAAACTTTTTTAACTATCTGCGGCACCGCCCGCTTTGGCGCATGCGCTGTGATGTGCTAAGTATTGGCATTGAACTTCGTGGGAAAAAAAATCTTGCTAAAATGTCTGATAATAGAACGTATAAAGAAAATTTGTCTGCTCCCTATATTTTAGCTGCGGCAACGGGAATGTCTCACAATCTACTACCATCAAAGTCGAGAACACTAATTGCACTTGTAACTTTGAACTTAGATTTAACCTCAATTTATGAGATTAGATAATAATAATAAATTTTTTATTGCAGTTATCACAAAGAGTTATTATAAGTACAACAGATCTCATCTTTTAAGTTAAAAAACTTGTATTAGAAGACACCCGCTCTTTCAACCGAATGCACTGCAGTACAGTTAACAGTCTTACCTATTATTTACCTATGAGTAATTTATGACATTAAAAACAATATGGGCTATAGTATAATATTGATAATTATGTATACTTTTAATTACTCTTTCGACAGACTTGCTCGTAAGGTGATACAATTTCATCGGTTTAGATACATGAAATAGCTCATACAGCACGCGTGTGTTATAACGCAAATAGTGCGGTTATATAATATTATTATAATATATAATTTTTGCGTTAAAGTGTTTTTGAAGTTATAATATAAAAGACATTAACGAACCACTCTGATCCATCGTAGGAATGTAGGCACGTCATATAGTGTTAAAAAAAAGAAAAAAAAATCTATAGCGTAAAATTAAATTAAATGAGCAAAGAGTTGGTTTAAAAACAGTAGGTAAATATATTTTTCAACACACTTGCTCGTAAAGTGGGTCTTATTACCTTGCATTTAGACCCGTTATTCAGTATATTAAACACGAGTGTTTTTCACTTTACATAATCGCACAAGTGCGGTAATATTATTTTCTAATTTGTTCAAGATTGCAAAGTAAATGTATGTCCAGTACGCATTCTTAAATTTGTCGCTTAATACTTACTTTTTTAACACGACTTTATGCGGCTGCCTATTGGAAACAAATGAACAGCCTACTACTGGTTACTTAAATATTAAATTAACAACGACATTAGAAAAAACAATAATTAATAACTATAACTAAAATAAATTATTAAAAATTCACACAAACTTGTTTTTTAAATATTAAAATATATAGGTTTATTTAGTTTTGAATTTTGGCTGTTTGGCCCTTTTTTATTGGCTGTATGAAGACGGGTAGCGCGCAAAAAAAAAGTCGCGCGGCATTTTCCCGCTATTTAAATTTTTTGCCTTTTTGTTGTAATTGATTATCTACAAATATGTCGAGTCCAAGTGAAGAAGAATCCATATTATTAACTCCGCCGGAAATAATTGTGGAGGCGCAAAGCGCGAGTAATAGTTTGTTGCCGCCAAAGTCAAAGGATAAATACTTGGCGGCATACGATATTTTCATGCAGTGCAAGAGTGATAAAAAAGCGCAGTCATTTTCAGAAAAATATTAATACCACAAGATCTTTTATTTTCCTCACAAGTGTGTTGAAAAACGTCGTATGATACACGCGCGCATTGGTTATTGCGTACGAGGCGATATTGTGCGCGAGCCGCAGGCGAGCGCGACAAGAAAGCAGAGTACGTAACGAGTAACAAAGCGCGCTCGTATTATAATGTACTATTATTTGGTCATAAATAAACTCTATTACTTTAAATATAACAACCAAAGTAGTGTATGAAACTGCACACTAAGTATAAAAACAATCGAGTGACTTTGTTAACAACAGACACACGTGTTTTAATACCGCTCATTACGCAACATTTTTATAAACTATTATTGACTTTTTACCCGACTGCACGACGCAAATGGCGATCATCAGGCGCCAAATTAGTAAAAAGAAAAAAAAATCGTTGAACTATAAACTATGATTACACCATGTGTTATATCATTAAATAGGCCCTTGAAAAGTATTGTTAGGTTTGTTTGATCATTTTTCATTTTGATTAATTATTCAAGAAATATACCTATCGATGTCGAGTTATTAAACTCAAGTGAGAGCGCGCGCGCGAGCATAGACGCAATTGCTTTTACCTTTCTAGTAAAATCGATTAAATAAAACTTATTGTTTACGCTCGAGGATGAGCGAGTGGCAACACTGCATTGTGGTCTGTGCAGTGAGAGACTTTTTGGCGGCCGGCCGCATGTGACATGTCAGTCGAGTCGAGTCGAAATGTCATGACATTGAATTAGGTTATGATGACCACCGGGTTTCAATAAAATATATAAGCATCTAACAAATAGTATTGCGCGGCGCACCGAGTGATTGTTGGTGCGAGGTTCCGCCAAGTTTTAGTGTCGGGGAATAGTGTATCAAGTTTTCGTGTTCGTTAATGAGTTCGGGTATTGGTGGCCTAATAGGCAAGTGTACCATCCGGTTCGGTCAGACAGCAGAACTTCAGGAGCCGCGACTTCCTTCGAGCTAGCTCAGGAAGTCCACCGGCTACATACGGAGACCAATCGGATCCAAGGTAAGTAATACCAATTTTCTAAGAGCTGGTATTCGGTGAATAAAATTCAGCAATACAAGTCGGTGAAACGCCGACGTGGTGGAGTCTACTTTGGGCACCACCATCTTTTGGTAGCAGAGCGTGGTTTTTAGATTTGAGTGGTTGATTAGTATTGTACAATTAATATTGTAATCTTGTTGGTTGTCCAAATGGGCAATACATATTAATTGGTTTTTGATTGCTGATTTTAAACCGACTACCATCTCATTTGTGGACCGATCTCCCTAACTAGTTGTCATTGTCATTGTATATGAAAAATTGTGGTTAAATGCCTTTGTTGTTCTAGTTAAGTTCTAGCATTTACCTATATTTGATTTTGGTTTGTTTTTTCATATCTTTGTTTTGCCCTTGAATATTTTGTTTGTTAAGTTGTAAACTTATACTTGAATTTAATTTGTTGAAAAAATTTTGCTGCTAAATGACTTTGCTGTTGTTGTAAACTTGTAATACACTATTTTGCTGTGTTAAGTTTTAGCATTTACATTTGATTTTGTTTTGTTTGCCTTTGAATATTATGTTTGTTAAGTTATTGACTTAATAGTTGAATTTAATTTGTTTGAAAAATTCTATTGTTAAATGCCTTTGTTGTTCTAGTTAAGTTCTAGCATTTACACTTGATTTTGGTTTGTTTATATATTTTGTTCTGCCTTTGAAGTTCCTCCCGATCTGTTTTATTGTCTGCGGTTGTCGGTCTGTTTGTCCGTGTATTATTATAGTGTATATTAATTTTGGTGCAAAATGGTCCCGCCAGTCAGCCCGCTTAGTGGTGCCCGCGCGGGTGCACAAAAGATTTTGAGATGGTTTGCTAGTGCCGTCGCTTTGGTAGACCGACCAGACCGAGAACAGGCCTTTTTAATTCGGCATGAGGGAGTACCTGCTCGCTTGAAGGAACTGGAGCAGCTTTTTGTTGTTCATCAACAATATTTGCTCGACCACCCAGCCGAGGGTGCCGCTGAGTTGCGAGCAGTCGAGCAATTTAATGCCGATTATGATCAATGTTTTGAACAGGCGGATGTGATCATAAACAAGGCTCAGGCTATCCTATTCGCCCGGAGGAGTGAGTCGTGCACGCCCGGGGAGGTCAAGCCTACCCCGGCCGGCTTGCTGGGCAGACTGCCCACTTTAGACATCCCAACCTTTGATGGGAACCTGGCTTCTTGGATGGGGTTCATTAACCTCTTTGATAGCCTGGTTCACTCGAGGGACGACCTGTTCCCTAGCCAGAAATTGGCCTATTTGCTCTCTGCCTTACGTGGAGAGGCTGGTGTGCTTGTCCAGCATCTACCTGTCAACGATGACAGTTATGAGATTGCAAGGGCGTTGTTGACCGCCCGGTATCAGAATGTTCGCTTGCTAGCGGACACACATGTGGCTGCCATTTTAGGGCTGCCACGAGTATCGCGGGTCTCCTCATTGAGGAAGGAGATTTTGAACCCGCTGCTAAGCGCTATTAATGCGCTCAAACGACTTGATCTACCGGTGGACCAGTGGTCCTTTATTTTGCTCCACCTCATCCTCGATAAGCTTCCCATGGAGATGAAGGGGCGCTTTGAACAAAGGTATGGGGGCAATAGTGCCTCGTACCTCCCCCCCTTCTCGGATCTCCTCAGATTTTTGGAGGATGAGTGTCGGATGACCGACCACTTGGATCTGGTTCCTATACCGGGACCGAGTACAGGCCGCTATGAGGCGACCCGGGCAGCGCCACGGAGAGAGCGCCGCCCGTACAAGCAGTATACTGCAGTGCGGCAGAACTCTCCACATGGGGAGAGGCCGATGCCTTGCAAGTGTTGCAAGCGGGATGGCCATCGTTTGCCGGCCTGTCCCAAATTTGTTGGCCTACGCACCGAGGGGCGTAGGAATATGGCCAAGCAGCGGAATTGGTGCTACCGCTGCCTGGGGGCCCATATGGCATCGGCTTGCCCCCACCCACGAGATTGCCACTGTTGTGGAGGGGCCCATCACCCCCTCTTGTGCTTTAATAATAAAGACACTCGTGAGGTGGTGAGAGAGAGGGACTCGCACACGGGCGGGGGCCCTCGTAGGTCACCCACATCTCCGAGGAGATCGGAGGGGCGTGCCACCCCTCCGCGGAGATTGGACAGGCGCCCCCCCTCCAGTGAAAGGATTGGGCGCCCCACCCCCCCTACGGGCGGGGGGGATCGACGCGCCGCTTATGAGGCGTCACCGCGGGATTGGGCCGCGGTTATTAGGGAGCCACGTCGGGAGCCGATACGCTTCTCTCCCCCTCTGATGGAGAGACCTCGTTTATCGCGGGCTCCCCCAACTTTCGCCCATCATGGGCACCGCCCGGCCCCCCGATGCCGCTTTGATCGGGGCCAGTACGTGCCGGATTGGGACCCGCTCGAGCGCCTTGAGCGCCCTATTCCTCCGCCGCGCACGCATTTTTCTTCGGACCCCCCTTCCCCCCTGTTGCGGGGAATGCGGGAGGATTTTCACTAAACCAACTGTCGGCTGCAACCCCCCCACAGGAGCAGGTGCTGTTACCAACAGCCTCCGTACAGGTGTGGGGCCCGAGGGGCACCTTTGTTTTAGTTCGCGCCCTTTTGGATACGGGAGCTCAGGGTTGCATTGCCTCCAGCTGGCTGGTCCGGCAGTTGAGTTTGAACACATCTCCATACCTTGAATCGGTACGAGGAATCGGAGACCTGCGGATCCCGGATCCGATCGGTCAGGTTTTGTTCTCCTTCTCCCCCCACTTCTCTTCAGCGCCCAAAATTGGCACTACCGCGATTGTTTATGAGAAGGTTGTTGGTCAGCTTCCGCAACAGCACGTTTCGCGCGCTGTCGTTGATGCGACATCAGGATTGACCTTGGCTGACCCTTCCTTCCACCGAACCGGTCCGATTCACTTATTGCTCGGTGCCGATGTTCTAGGCCGCGTGTATTGTGGGAAGAGGAGAGAGTTACAGACGGGTGGGCTGGTAGCCTTATCTACATCGCTTGGGTTTGTAGTGATGGGACCAGTTAGGCATAACCCACCATCTCCATCGGTGGACAGTTACATAACCTTTAGCTCCACCTTATCGGATGTCCTTCAACGGTTTTGGGAGGTGGAAGAGCCCCCTACCGTGAAGCGAGTGAACCCCTTGGAAGAGGAGTGTGAGTTGTTCTACCAGAACACTACAGGTCGCCTTCACTCGGGACGGCTGATCACTCGTTTGCCCTTTTTGTCAGTTCGCCCCTCACTTGGCAGCTCCCGGCCGTTGGCCGAGAAGCGGCTGCTGTCCATGGAGCGTCGTATGAGTAGGAACTTCGACCTCAAACAGAAGTATGTCGACTTCATGCGAGAATATGAGCAACTGGGGCACATGTCGGTCTCGCGACTGGACTGGCGAAACGAGGAACATAATTTTCTTCCTCACCACGCGGTTTTGAAACCTTCCACTGGGAAGATACGCGTTGTTTTTGATGGGTCAGCTCCTACGTCTACCGGAGTTTCGCTGAATCAATGTCTGCATGCTGGACCGAAGTTGCACCACGAGGTGGGCGATGTATTGACCAACTTCCGTCGCCATGCCGTCGTCTTTGTGACCGATATCCGGATGATGTTTCGGCAGACTGTGATTCACCCGGACGATAGACGATATCAGCTCATATTATGGAGGGAGGATTCCAGAGATCCCATGCTAGTCTACGAGCTGAACACCAATACATACGGTTTGCGTTCGAGCCCCTTTGTGGCAATTCGCTCACTTGTGGAACTCGCTGACCGTGAGCGGTTACGATACCCTCGCGCATCCTTGGTTCTCAAGGAGGATGCATTTGTGGATGATATTTGTATGAGCTCCTCTAGTGTCGAGGAAGCCTTGATTTTGCGAGATGAACTAATTGCTCTTCTCGGGGCTGGTGGTTATGAACTGAGGAAGTGGATGTCCAACTCACCTCAGCTTTTGTGTGACTTGCCAGACGACCACCAGCAGGAGCCTCATATTTTTGAGAATGCCAACACTCCAGATTTACTGTCTGTTTTGGGAGTGCAATACAGACCTGTCCAGGACACGTTCACCTATCGATTGGAGCTGCCAAGCCCCAGGGTCTGGACGAAACAGTTGGTTTTGTCTACAGTAGCTCGTACCTTTGACCCAAATGGCTGGATTAGCCCCGTAGTGTTTTGGATGAAGTGCTTCCTACAGGAACTTTGGTCAGCCGAAGTGTCGTGGGATGAGCCCCTCTCGGGCCGTTTGCTGCGAGATTGGGAGTCCTTCATGTCGTCTCTCCCCGACATTAACGGTGTTAGTATCCCTAGACATATACTGCCTAAGGGACGGTTTACGGCCAGCCTTCATGGCTTTTGTGACGCGTCTGAGAGTGGATACGCAGCCGTCGTATATATCCGGACGGTCGATGATAGAGGAGCTGTTAAGCTCCACTTGCTAATTGCTAAGAGTAAGGTTGCTCTACTTCGGACTCGATTAACGATTTCGAAGTTAGAATTGTCTGGAGCTACTCTTCTGGTTCGTTTGATGAACCACGTTGTTGACACCCTGGGACGTAGTGTGGACTTTGAGTCGCTCTTTGCTTGGTCCGACAGTCAGGTTGTCCTGTGTTGGATTAAGAACTCCGTCCACTCCCTGGAAGTATTTGTGGCCAATCGGGTATCCCAAATACAGGCCTCGAAGGCCACGTTGATTTGGCGCCACGTGCCAGGTGAAATAAACCCTGCTGACTGTGCATCACGTGGCAGCGAAGCCCCTCAGCTTATTGACCACACTCTGTGGTGGGGTCCCGAATGGTTGTTACAGCCGTCTTGGCCTTCCACACCAGCTGTGGTGAAGGTACCAAATCCGGGCTTGCGTGTTCACGCTGTCGAGACTATGGCGGCTCCAGAGCGGGAATTTTTATTAGACCGCTACAGTTCTCTGGACAAGTTGCTCGGCGTGACCGCTTGGATAAGAAGATTTATTCGAAATTGTCACCAGCCTCAGGACAAAGATTTGTGTCCGGTCCTCTCACCGCAGGAGCGCCAAGATGCTCTTGTGCATTGGGTGCGTATGACCCAGTCTAGAGCGTTTGAACCGGAACTTAAGATTTTCCGTACCGGGACGTCCAAATTGAAGGGACCCTTGGTGCGTTTGACTCCCTTTCTGGATGATAAGGGATTGTTGCGTGTAGGAGGCCGATTGAGGCACGCTAACTTGCCTTATAGATCACGTCATCCCCTGTTGCTCCCCAAGGACGGACCATTGGTGCGATTGTTGATCATTGATCGCCATGTGAAGAATGCTCATGCCGGATGTAATGCATTGACCGCGCTCCTCCAACGGGAGTTTTGGATTTTGTCAGCGCGAAGAATTATCCGATCTGTTATCTTTCGATGTCTGCCCTGCTATCGTTTACGCCCTAAGACGATGCAGCCCCAAATGGGTGATTTGCCTGCTGATCGTGTGAATGAATCGATGACCTTCTTAGGAGTTGGAACTGATTTCGCGGGACCGTTCACTATAAAAACGTCGCGACTCCGTAATGCTATGACTGAAAAGGCTTACTTGTGTGTGTTTGTTTGTTTGGCCACTAAAGCCGTAATGCTATGACTGAAAAGGCTTACTTGTGTGTGTTTGTTTGTTTGGCCACTAAAGCCGTTCATTTGGAGGTGGTGAGTGCGCTCACCATGGACGCTTTCTTAGCAGCGTTAGGCAGATTTGTCTCCCGCCGGGGACTGCCTTCTCTAATTCGGTCCGATTGTGGGACGAACTTCAAGGGCACTGATAGACATATAAGAGAAGTTTGTGCATTTTTAGATAAAAATAATATTGAGATCGGATCCACACTCTCCCGTAGGGGGGTAACATGGCGATACTCCCCGCCGTCTTGCCCTCACTGGGGAGGGATTTTTGAATCTGTTGTAAAGGCCGCCAAGACTCACCTTCGCCGCGTTATTGGGGAGACTATTCTCACGTTTGAGGAACTCAGAGCCCCAGAGCTTCTGGCGCCGCTGGCACCTTGAATATTTACACATTTTGCAACAGCGCGTTAAGTGGTCAGATAAGACAAACCCACCGAGGATTGGAGACCTCGTGTTAGTGAAGGACCCAAACCTGCCACCCTTACGTTGGCGTCGCGGACGCATTGTCCAACTTACTCTAGGGTCTGATGGTGTGCCCAGGTTTGCCGAGGTCCTAGTTGGGGATTCTGTTTTGAAGCGCGCGGTCGCTACTCTTTCTCGCCTCCCCTTAGACTGATTTGGCGGACAGTCCGGGACTGTCCGGAGCGGGGGGATGTTTACGCTCGAGGATGAGCGAGTGGCAACACTGCATTGTGGTCTGTGCAGTGAGAGCCTTTTCGGCGGCCGGCCGCATGTGACATGTCAGTCGAGTCGAGTCGAAATGTCATGACATTGAATTAGGTTATGATGACCACCGGGTTTCAATAAAATATATAAGCATCTAACAAATAGTATTGCGCGGCGCACCGAGTGATTGTTGGTGCGAGGTTCCGCCAAGTTTTAGTGTCGGGGAATAGTGTATCAAGTTTTCGTGTTCGTTAATGAGTTCGGGTATTGGTGGCCTAATAGGCAAGTGTACCATCCGGTTCGGTCAGACAGCAGAACTTCAGGAGCCGCGACTTCCTTCAAGCTAGCTCAGGAAGTCCACCGGCTACATACGGAGACCAATCGGATCCAAGGTAAGTAATACCAATTTTCTAAGAGCTGGTATTCGGTGAATAAAATTCAGCAATACAAGTTGGTGAAACGCCGACGTAGTGGAGTCTACTTTGGGCACCACCACTTATTATGATAAAAAAGTATATTTCAGTTTCTCAGTTTTATAGATTCAATCGAACTACACTCGACACATTACGGCTCTTCGCTCTTTCGTTCCGACATACGAACATATGATAATGGATTGAAATTGATTATCAATCCATTAGCCATTAGCTGACAATTTAGCAACCACTTACTGTGATTATATTGCTGACGTTTTAATCCAAACAGTCCTACGATAGACTGGTGTAATCGGTGTGTCCTCAGTGTCTGACACGTAATTGTCTTGAATACAACAACCTTCTAATTTTAAGATGAAATCAACAAGCATCTGATCCGAAATAAGGTACACAAACCTTACAACCGGTTAATAATAAATTCATTGAAAGCCCGAAAATTGTAAACAAAACAGAATAGCATACAATTTTTTCAACAACGCTTCTGCTGTCGACAGACATTGGTAGCCAGGGGCAAGACTATTATTATTTCAAACCGAAATTCATTTGATATCGATATTTTATTGGTTGGTTGATCTTTGCATTGCTTTTCAACAACAATCAGCACGTGCACCATAAGTTTAATTGATCTTTCAATTGTTTCTTGCTGAAGTCATATTCAAACAAATCAGATAGATTTCCAAAAATTGTTTATTCTATACATTCTTGTGAATCTTTTTATTTTGAAAATAATAATCACTGGCATCAGTGGTGGATCTTACTAAAATCCCTGAGTGCTGTTCGATTCACCAGTGGAGCATTAAAAAGAGATGCAGTATCACAGAATCCACCCTGACTAATGGTGGATCACAGTGAATGTCTGCGAGCGATCCACTGGTAGATCGAGATGGTGGATCCTACTTGACAGAGGGCTTTAAACCGACAAGAAGAATGAACATCAAAAACTTAAAATGGATGGATAGATAAGTCAGATAATATCTCTATATCTCGAGATATTACACTATGATAAGCATCAATAGAATTCATGTTCTACTACAAATCCATCCCACGGGCTATGCGGCTTGTCTCAAAATGAAAAGCGTTTATTATCTGGTTGTCACTGGCATCGACGCCGGCTGCCTTGTGCATCCTTTGTACGTAATGCCCTACATATTTCTGTTCTGGGCCCGGATGTGACTTTATCGGATCTCGTATAGTCCACTGGTAGTCGTTATTTCCATGAGTTTGCGCTTGCGACATTGCAGCGGTTTTAAATACATGCCTTGTACTGTTCTTGTTGACAATCGTTTGATTCACATTTTCATAAAAAGTAAAATTGCGTGAGCTTCCTGTGCAGATCGCAGACGTTATGTTTAGCCGTAGATCGAAAGCTTTTTTCCCGTTTTCGAATAATTTCGATTTACTGTACCGCCACAAATATAAAACATTCAGTTCTAAAATTCATATATGATTTTGTTGAACATTTTATCTAAACATTCCTAAAGACAGAAACATGATATTTCACTCGATAGAAAAAAAACAAAAATCACTCTGTTCAGTATTAAAACAGCTGTGAATCAGAAAATACAATAATAAATGACATTCAAGTTTTACTAGTAGACGTGTATTTTTTATTGTCTAGAAAATTGCAAAAATACATTAGAAGCTATGCAGTTATCAACTATATTACATTGCAGGAAAGGAAAGTCGTCGCTGTGCACTGGTAGAGGTCCTGGGAAACCTCGCCTTAAGCATAAGTTCTAAAGAATTTCTAAATTTTATTTATTTCTAGTTACTTCTACAGCAATGGTTACATTGATGATACCACCAAAAGAATAAGTTGATGAGATATTTTGCTCTTGTATATTCTGAGTCTCCGTTTATCTCTTAGTTCCTAATATTTTTCCATGCACCTCGTTCAAGCTCTGCTCAGTACCTGCCGTTTCTTTTAAAACTCTCTTTGTCTTTTCCCAAATGAACGTCGACCTTGTGACAGTGTAACACAAAATCGTTTCAAACCTTTTAAACATATTCTATAAAATAAACATCTATTAACCTTACTATATTCTGGCTAGAACCATTTAGCATAATCACAAGGCTAACTACGGTTCTAAGACCATGTTTGAATTGAAGAAACGTTTGTTGTCAACTCGAAATAAAAAAAAAACATGGCGACACCGAACTTCCCATAACATTAACACAGATAGCTTTCTTCGTTCCATTCAGAATTTTGAAATGCTTATACAGTTATTGTCTCGGAAATGTATTCAGGAGCTGAGGGAATTGGAAGATAGAAACGTTATTGTGTATATATTTGGGATGCCAGTGAAACCTATCCCGAAATCACATAAGCCAAAGTCCTAACCCTAGTTACGGCTTAGACGCAGATTTGCACAGTAAATAACTTTGTTGCGGGTCAATTTTGTGGGAGTTTATCCTCATATTCAATAATATGAAGATAAGAGATATTATAATATGAAAAGACTATTGGACCAAATAAATGATGCGAGAAAATTCAGCTGGCGTAACAAAAGTCTGAAGATATTGGATGTTGTACCTAATTCACACACATCGAAGTATACAATACCATAAAGTAGAAATAGATATCTATTTTAGTATATTCCTTTTGGTATTGTTAATTATATTTATTGATACGACGACTTCATAATTTTTTTCTTCACTTACCATAATGAAGTATAACACTGAAGTCACTGGAAAAGTAAATAAAAATTCAATAAACTCAATATATAATTTTTATCTTTTTTTGCTTTCACCAATATATTTTCTAATTCTAGATTGTCAATATTTTACATGATATGTTTGTTATATATGTAATTATAAAGTGATAAGTATCACTATAACAAGCGTATTCAATATTAGGTATTTCTTCCAATATCGCAAGACTCCATAAACCGTCTACGAAAGTTAGTATTTGATAATGTACAACGACTTAAACTTCTTGCACAACATAAATACCTTGTAGTTCTGATCAAAAATCAATACCACATTATATTTAAAAAATAATCGATCTATCTTAAAATGAAGACGAAAGAACAATAAAAGAAATACAGTAGGAAGGGACTAAAGAATCGTTAAGGAATCCGGAATTGTACGGAGGAACGCTGAAATTAATGATGAATGCCTTAAATCCGGCCGCCACAGCTGCTTTAAATGAAACGGAAAGTCGATTACAATTTAGAATCCCCAGTTCCCTAAGCCAGTCGTGGAAGGCAGTCAAGGTTAAGCTGCGATTTGCGGGGTACTTAAAGTAGTAATAACATCACAAGATTCACTCGCCCTCGGAGATATTCTATGTACGTCGAAGAACATTAGTCATCCCTAAAACGAATTTGGGGAAGATGCAAATGAGTTTTTGTTGCAGACTTGATTAATAAATAAATCAGCAGGCCAATTATGGATCTTTCGTCGTATGACATGGTATAAATTTGTGAAAAAGAAGTCATGAAATGCTGCATTTTGTATTACCGATCTCCAATGATATCATCACTATGGCATAATTTCAATGATGTCATCATTAAATAATGAACAAATGTACAAAATCTGACCGGAAATCATATTTTTTGTTTTGCACTATGATGTCATATGATATCATTTGATACCATATGATATCATAGTGCAAAACAATGAGATCGGTAATAGGCCCTCTGGTTAGGAGTCAAATCTGCGTCTTCAATTTCCACGTTGAAGCAGAGGGCCCATTACCGATCTCATGGTTTTGCAAATACGATGAAAGATCCATAACTGGCCTGCTTACTTAATACCGTATTGATGCAGGTTCGAGTCCTGCCCCAGGAGAAATACTTTCTTGTATTAATTTATATCCTTATTACTAATTTGCACTGTTATGAAAAATGTAAAGTTGCAATATAAAACCTAATACTGTAAAGAGATCCCGAGCATAGCCCATGCATCGGGGTCTCTTTACCGGAGGAATTCAGAAATAATGAGATCCGTAGAAACACTGATGTCACCGAGATAGGCCAAAGAATTGAGAACCGACGTACAGATATTGACAATAGCAGTAGGCAGGAAATATCGCTCGCAGGACTGGCGGCCGTTGGGGCGGAAAGATCCTCGACTGTCGATTGCGTGCCGGGAGACGCAGCGTTGGTGCCCTCCACAAGATGGACCGATGATTTGGTGAAAGTTGCAGAAAGCCACTGGATGTGAGCAGCACATGATCGATCGATTTGGAGATCCTTGGGGAGGCCTATGTCCTTTCTATAGAAACGAATGTAATTTTTTGCAATATACCGATAGTTTTTTTGGTGAACTTTGAAATTGGATACCATTCCATTTCTTCAAAGTCCTACACACTTTTGCCATTGGAGTAACTTTCTACGCATTTCTGTTACCCTAATAGAGCAATGTCTATTAAGCTTGCTGTTTTGAATGTCATTCGGTTATTTGATATCCACAGTATACATTACGATATGTACTATACATTACGATATAAGTGTGGTATGTTGGTTATAACTCACGAGGCGGAATTTGAGCTCGAGCCGAAGGTGAGGGCGTAATAGAGCCGAGTATGTATACCCAATATACGGACGAATATTGTACGACCTTTTCAGCACACTTGTAAGGAAAAATACTAAATTAACTGAATTTTTGGAACAAATAACACAAATCATTGTCAATTTGTAGACAAAACTAAATAATGGTATGAAAAAAAATATTTAAAAAATCATGTAGTTCGTTGATTATTTTTATACTATTATTATTTTTATACTATTACCTCTAGCTTTAAAGAAATATAGTACATTACTGCCGCGGCCGGCAAGTGCAGCATTGCCGACCTCTGTGATACGTGCCTCGGCTATAACACACACGTGTTTTATGAGATGCTTTATGTATCTAAAGCCGGTGTAATACACTTTACTAGCAAGTGTATTGAAAAATTAATTTAATATCATCGTATCGGAAAATTTCGACGCACCTATCACTTTCCCTCAGTAAAATGCGAAAGAGATAAATATACTGTGAGACAATCAATGACATCAATTTGAAAGCTTGAATCGTACGTCACGGTGCCTGTGCTATTTGAAATTCATCTTTATCATAAAATATTCCGTCTATGCTTGAGCATATTTAGCTTTTATCAATATATTGTTGACTATGCGTCTATACAGTAAGCCTCTGTCAATGTTTGGTCGACGCTTCTGCGAGATTGTGTTTCTAGTTCCTTTATAGTATAAATATATAAAAACCAATAAAAACTTACTGTTGGTGTCATTCAGTTCGCGTCTGAAGGATTGCGTCACATTCATGATAGCACCTTTGTCGCTCGCCCTCCTGGAACAAACGAACAGTTTTTTTAAATATTATATTTGTCGTGGCCATATCGTAAAATTGACCATTTCATGAAATAGTTGTATTTCATGGTTGTATTTAATCCCAAATACAGTTGGTTATGTTATGTATGTAACATTACCAATTGTATTTGGCATTATTATTTTATGACCAGCCAGTCGCGTCCAATAATCCCAAAAGTGCTTCTCCAGTAATAATGTGATTAGGAAAAGCGACGAAAAAAATTTACCTCGAGCACGATTTGAATCTGCGTTTTTAAATTACCGTGTTCAAACTACTGAAGACTTACCCAACCCGAGTGAAAATTCAACTGTCCTGACCTCATTTTACTTTGTTAAGCCAGAGTAACTTATTTTACTTATATTATATATTACTGTTAATAATAAATGAACCGCATCAAGAAATCCGTATCGCAGATTTGTGGAATATTATATGTATAGTCTGTCGATTAAATTTTATTTTATTTTATTTGAAATGTGTTTACATGGCATTTTTTAATATTTTTTTGAAATCGTATACTGGTAACGCTCTTGTATGTGGTACTCGTGCTGTTAATGCCGTTATTGTGACATAAATATTTTCGATTTTCAAAATTCTGAGTGGGGTTAAGTTTAGTAGGGTTTTTGAAAGTTCCCATTATTTTCCCGTGTAAACACATTTAATCGACAGACTAACTCAAACTCAAACTCAAAAATCTTTATTCAATATAGACCTTTACAGGCACTTATTGACGTCAAAATAAAAACATAAAAATCTTCAACCAAGAATCTAATTAACTAAATTATTTAATCCTTGTATGTACACACACCCCAACCATTATTAAGATGTGTGCAAATACAAGTAAAATTAAAAAAAAAAAAAAATTGACTCTACACCTGTTCGGAAATTGGGAGAGCCTTCTCAAGAAGAACAGGCAAGAAACTCGGAAGGTCTTGTATTTTTTTTTTGTCTCCTCTTTTAAAATGCCAACATTACAATATTATATTTCACATACATTTTTTTAAATAATATAGAAATGCCTGTCGGTGTGAGTGGAACAGTTACTCGAATGAAATTTATCCCACTATCACAAAGTGTTAACACCCTTTAAACGTCAATTATCACATTTTTTGTCAATCCCAAGCAGTTTTATCTGTCATATAATCAGACACTTTATAATATGCTTTTTTCATAAGTGCGCCCTTGATAGCGACTTTAAATTTATTCAAGTTAAGTGCTTTAATATTATTTGGGATTTTATTGTAGAAACGTACACAAAGGCCTTTGAAAGAATTATAAATTTTTTTAAGCCTAGTATTTGGTAACGCTAACATATTCTTTTGCCTAGTATTTACTGAATGAATATCACTGTTTTTACAAAACGAATGTATATTTTTATGAACATATACTATATTCTCGTAAATATATTGCGACGCGACGGTCATAATACCAATTTCTTTAAATTTTTCTCTCAAAGAGTCTCTTATTTTAAGGTTATAAATAGCACGAATAGCCCTTTTTTGCAGCACAAAAACAGTCTGAATGTCGGCAGCATTTCCCCACAGCAAAATGCCATACGACATCACACTATGAAAATAGGCAAAGTATACAAATCTTGCTGTATCAACATCAGTCAGCTGACGTATTTTCCATACAGCGTAGGCTGCAGAACTAAGTCTCTTCGACAATTTATCAATATGTGGGCCCCACTGAAGCTTTGAATCTAAAGTAATACCAAGAAATACTACGGTATCCACAAGGTCCACATTTTTATGCTTTATGTTAACAGTGGTGTGAACCTCTTTAACATTGGGTAAAACAAATTTTATACATTTAGTTTTCCCTTCATTGAGGTTAGTTTTCCCTTCACTATATCAATCTTTCACTTTTGCCTTCGCTGCGCTAGTCGGAGATAGTCAAATATTAAGTTATTAAGTAAATTAACCTACGTGGTGGATCCATCCACATATTGCCACGATCTGGATCAACAGTGGCCTAATCAAACAGGCCATATACTTATTCGTGCTGAATAAGAAGTTTCAAACTTACTCATACGAGAAGGCGAAAAGCATAGATTTTACCTCACTGTAAGTTAATATTGCAGTGTTTGCCGTTTGGATCGTTTCATAGTTAATGTCCGGAATAAAGCTGGTTCTTTAAGGATAACAAGCAATATACCACGAGTATCTACTACTTACTACGGCCTGCTTTTACACACAACCATCTCACTCGCATCTACCTACATAGAGAAGCACACATACACGCACGCATATACAACAGTTTGTTAATGTAACACACACAAATAAATACACCGTCAAATTGCTTTACATTATTTTGTCAATGCCGCCCATGTTTAAAGACAATGTTTCTTAAAATTTTCATTATTTGATTGCTGTTAAGCTTGTTTTAAATTTTTCGTCTAAAAATTTTTACTATCAAGCAGCTTCACTCATTGATGCTTTTATTATTTCTTTTTAAACATTTCTCACCATCCCTGTTTCCTGCTGAAAGTCCGACCTCTGCCAGAGGTGACCATATCTCTGGGCTGAATGCGGCATGGAAAAACTCTACTTTGGGGAGTAAGACTGGATCTTAGAAATATACGGATAACGGAGAGACAGACACCGGAGTGATCCTCTTCACTCTCATCGAGGTTAGGCGAGCGCGAGCACGAGAGTGTGGTTGGCTGCCTCGCGTCACTTCGCCTCGCATGCTCTTGTCTTGCGCTGGAGTCGGTTTTTGGGCGCGAGGTAAAGGGCGCGAGGTGCGAGGCGAGGTGCGGCGTCTACATTCTCTCTCGCCAGTTCAGTATGCCACTAGACTTGGCAGTGGGACCACGTTGCCAAATTTTATGCCGGAGTAATGACGAACGAGTGGACCCAGAAAAAACTGATTAAGTTTGTGGAGATATATCAAGCGGAACCAATTTTATTGGACCCGACACACTAAGCAAAGATGAGAATGTAGACGGATACCCCTCGCGTCACACAAATAGCCTGAGGCGCTACCTTACTTGTATTGTATAATAGCTTACTAGCCTAGTTACACGGAAAAAAAAGATATCTTGATTCAAGAAAATATGCGGTTATATATGCACTATGCAGTTAAATGTCTTGAATTAAGACGATGTATTTTTTTGAATTCAAAAATGATATCATTTTGAACGAATGTAAACTGCATTCAATCAAAATAACACTGTCGATTCACTAAACATAACAGAATCTTGAATTAAATAATGATTGTCTTATTCCAATGAATTGGTTTTCAATAATACTTTAGTATAACACGATCACGCCATTCAGTCAAGATAACAGAGATTTTGTCCTGAACTCTTCTGCCTTAAATTGAATGAAATATTTTTTTGATTCAATGATATCGGTTTTCTAAACCACTTTATTAAGACGATCATTTCTTCCAGTCAAGATAATATTATCTTGTGCTCATCTCTACACAATTAAATGAATTAAATATAAAGTATTGAATGAAGATTCTGTCTGCCTTGGTTCAACATGATCGATATGATTGAATCAAGTCATTACGTCTTTCAGCCAATATAACTGAAATCTTGGTTCTAAATACCATCTACTTTAAACTAAGTAGATATATTATTGTTCTGAACAATTATTTGTTTTGCATTATAACATCAGCATATTAGCTCAATACAATATTTTGTTTTCGTAAGATTTAACATTTTGAACCAAGCATATCGACTTATCTGATGGAAATCTAGGTATTCGAGTCAATATAATTTTTTATTGTCCTAAAAGAATAATTTCTTATTTAGAAGAAAATATTCTCTCGGTTTAAAGTATAAGTGATCTTCAAAGAAACTGACAAAAGCTTGACTTAATGAAATAAATTTATCAGGGCAAAACTCCACTAAACAGCACCGTTTAGATTCCTTCTCCTCATAGGTATATTAAATGTTTTTGTGGCATTATTGCTATTGTTACGTACACTTTAGTTACACGGCGTATTTATAAATAATGCAAGAACTCCAAGGGTGCTACACCACTGCTTAGATTTCTACACGACGATTCGGAGCTGCGATAAATAAAGTTTTTTTTTTTTTTTTTTTTTTTAGTACTAGTTTAGCAGTACTGTAACATCTTCGGAGCTCTTGCATTATTTCTGGTTACGTTGTGTAACTGATGTGTGGATAGCAACAATATGCCACAAAAAACAATAAGTATGAGGAGAAGAATGTTAAACGGTAATGCTTAGTGGGGTTTTGCTCTGATAAATTCATTCCATAGAGCCAAGTAGAGGTACAACTGGATCTGAAACAACAAAAATAATTATCACTACAAAGTACTTCGATCAACAAAAACACACAAAACCTTTTACTCTACTATTGTCAGTTTCTTATTTAATTCATTCTGGGAAAGTGTTTTAAAAATGAAAACATTCTTAATAAAGTATAAAATATTATTTATTAATTATAAATTAACTTTACAGTAAGCGATTTCCTTAAGATACAAAATTAATTAATTCCCATTTTTTTACAATTTTATTGCTTAAGTATATAGTCGATATATTATATTATTTTTTTACAGATGCAATGAAATATTACTGTGCCACATACATCAAAAGATCTAATGACCTAAGCCATCTCGATGATCCCTACGTGCAATACCCTATGCGATAGTTCACTTATCTACATTTTTGCATTTTTTGTGGTCTTAATCTACAAACCTTACATTTGACAGAATAAGTCTATATTGGCAGACTAAACTTTAAATCTAGACTCAAGTTTCCCGTAACTAACACAATATACACAATAACATATTTTTTTCGTTTCCCACCTTTTTCATCATCTGCTTTTATATAGAGGCGTTATTATCACCAGGATTCTGAAAGAAAATAGAAAGTAAAATACAATATTTTTGTCATCATAATAACAGCTCATCTACATAACATCCCCATCGAAGGACTCGAGCCTTCCTTAAGTTACGGTGTTTAGGCCTTAGTCAACCACGCTGGCCTAGTGCGGATTGGTCGACTTCACATACACCTTTGAATTTCTTCACAGATGTATGCAGGTTGCCTCACAATGTTTTCCTTTACCGTAGAAGCGCCAGACAAATGTACATATGAAATTCGAAAAAAAACCACATTGGTACATAGCGGTCTCGAACCTTGAACCTCCCGATTGGAAGGCAAGTGCAGAGTCCACAGCGCAGTCATTTTTGTTGAAATTTGCATAAAAGTTTTTATGCAATTTTGTAGCTGACATATTCATGTTCAGTCCGATCTGCTGATTATGAATGTGCCAGCTATAAAATTGTATAACACTTTTTGGTCTAACAAAAATTTTTTTAAGTAATGTTATGGACAATATAATCCAAAGGTGCAAGGTGAATCGATTTAGGTGTTCCGGAGTGTATAAACGACCATGAGCCATCGGACTCGCCCACCGAGGGTTCCAGTAACATTATAGAGATGCAACCGCATATTATCGTAAGCTTAGAGGATTTTTAAAACTTTTAAAGGATTTTTTATGATTTCCAAAAGCAAAGTAAAAGAATTCAAAGAAGTTGTATTCTACGTTGCATAAGTGTTGACTCACCTCAACTAATATCATGATACTCTCTGACATTCTTGAGTGAAAGCTTCCCAGTCTTGGATGACTCCCAGGATGTCATTCCATGGATCCTGGGACGGGTGGGATAATGTAGGCTTGCGTCGAACCCATGTCAACTCCGTTGGTAATTTTGTATCTGAAAATTTATATTTTCAATGTTATTTGGAAACGTCAAATGTCATATACGAGGTGTAACAAAGTACCTTACACTAACACTCAAGGAAGTGAAAGAATGTTAAAAATTTCCAAAGTAACATATATCGAAATATGAAATTTTTCTACTACAAAACAAATTTAGATTAAGTATATTGGTATACTCACTGCAAAAGTTCAATTAAATCTTTCGGAATTTTCCAGGACTCCAAAAGAACAGCAATAATATTTTTTGGTACGGCCATGGTAATAGTGCGCTGCTTGCTTCATGTTTCACTAAATTTGATCTGAGAACTATTAAAATTATCACTAAACTAAAATCATTTACATTATATTGGCATAGTATTCGTTGGTTTTCATACTCCAAACCAGTCGCAAACACAGAAAGAATTCATCAGACGAAGGCTTCTTCCCTGAATAAGTCAATCAGGAACACGTAGTGTGGTATGGTTGACGCATTGTGGAAGAATACTTGCACAAGTTCTCTGTGGAAATTGTGTTTTTCATCCAAGCATTGTGTATTACATATGAAAATCTGACATCTTGTTTGAAAGTAAAAGTTGTAAACCGAAAGTGATATTGCCTTAGTTGAAAAGAACATTTGTTTTCAAAGTAAGACAACAGAATTCTTGTGCTAAAGCAATATCGCATTAGATTAAAATTCTATTGACTCTATTCAAAATTCACAATTTATTTACATTAAAACAGTCATAAATTTTCGTCCAAGAAAAATAAAACGTTGGACGGATAAAAGATGTACTTGTAACAAAGAAAACTACGGTATTAAAGCAAAATTTTTAAATATTTTAATTGAAGAACTTTTGACATTAAAATAATATATACACACTCTTGAACGAAAACAAAGAGAGTTGTGATATAAAACCTCAGTGTATTCGAACCAAGACAATGATTTTCTTGTGTTAAAGTAATGTTGCATTCTATTAACAATCTGTTGACTCCATTCAATAATGTCTTTAAATTTCATCAAAAAAATAAAAGTTTCATCGGGAAACAAAATTTACTTTGATCAATTGGCTGTGATATTAAAACAAAATTTTGGAATAAGTATATCAATCCAAGAAGTTTTTGTATTGAAATAAAGCACACACACCCTTCAACGAAAACAGAGAGAATTCTGATGAAAAACATCACTCTATTAGAACCAAGACATCGGTTTTCTTGTGTTAAAGAAATATTAAATTATATTAATATTCTATTAGTTTCGTTTAATATTCTAACTGAGTTTCGTTGCATATTTATAAATACTTGATATAAAGGCATATTTTGTAAAACAAGAACATGAAAGTATTGAAACAATTATTTGAGATATCTTCGGTCAAGTAAGTTTCATGTTATTGAAGCAACGAAATTAACTTCAGGTTAAAATAATATGTTCGAATTGAATTAAGAAAATGAACATTTTTAATTCAATTCCGTGACATACTGTTTCAAAGTAAATTGTTTTGTCTCAACAAAATATGTTCAAGACAATATAATGTTTTGAATGAAAGAAATCCCGGAACTCTTTTTTTTCCGTGTATGTACACAAGAAGCCGAGATAGGTACTAGTTCACTGACGCTAACTTACTATAGTGTTTTAAATATAAGTCTCGCGTTTTCAGGGCATTAAGGTGTAACACTGATATAAAAGAGTATTAATAATAACACTGACAGAGTTTATATAATGCGTTTTGACCTCTTGATATCCTTTCTCTAATGTATGTGGTGACATAAGTCTGGTTTTTTATCGATATACCGGGTGTAACGGAATACCGCAATAATATTTAAGGTTGTTGATTAACAAAAAAATGTTTTATGACTATTCTTTGTATTTTTATTATATGCCTACTTTCGATTTAATACGCTTAACAGTTCAGCGTATTAAATCAAACGGAGGCATATAATAAAAATACAAAGAATAGTCTTAAAACATTTTTTTTATTAATCAACAACCTTAAATATTATTGCGGTATTCCGTTACACCCGGTATACAACGTAATTTTTTGTAAACACAAAACCTGAAAGTAGTCTGTTCAGAATTAGGAGCCAAATCCATTGCAAGTGGTTTCAAACTACGCCTTATTATGTTCCAAATTGAATGAATTTATTGTAAAGTAGTCACAATAATATGTCAAACGTTTATTTCATTGCTGGTGGTGGCGCAGCGTTTAGGCGCCCTGTAAACTATCAAATTTGTTCATAGCATTCCCCCTATATAAAGCTTATTTTATTCACTGAAAACAGTGAGTAAAAAGCACTTTTAATCACTATTTTGGTGTTTGAATTTAGAACACACCAATAGATTCGACTTCCATCTCAATGCTGTACAACCTACTTGCACAAAAAATACTCGATATTAAATGTCTATTTTCGCTTATTTTAATTTTTCTTTTTCTCTTAGTCATGGTATAAAGTATAGTATGCAACTCTTGAATAAAACGGATTTATACCGAGGATTTATATAAATGACTCGCATCGCTCAGGATTTCAATCATCATGGATCACTACTCCCTACGGTCGTGATTCAGTCGTTAGAATCCTTCACTTGTTCGTGATTCATCTATGGCCCTCGCTTTAAATCCGTCTTTTATTCACTAGTTGGATATACTATTGTCAAATTTGCTTGACAAAGTTTGTTTGTTTCATAGTAGTGTGTTTGTCAAACGCAACAAACATAGACGAACAAATGATAAACATGTTTGATCGTTTACAGGACTCTTTACACTGCATTGGGTACGCGCTTGCATCCGTCTCTCTCTCACACACTCGTACTTCATACTCGCACGGTCGCGGTCGCACCGCGCGGTGTCCATAATGAGGCAGGACTGGCCGGGACACGAAGAAAATTAAAAAGCCAATATCTTCGTCAATTCTCATAGCATTATTATTATTTTTTGTATGTAGACATATGAACAAAAATTTTACACACGTGTTTCGGTTTTTGTGTAGTATACAAAAAATAGCGTTGCATATTCGCAATTACCAATAAAATCTGCGAAGCGACCGATGAGAAGATATTTTGTTCCTGACGCTAACAAGGCAATCTAATAGGCAACTCTCAATTTAGATGAAGATGTCCATTTATCATGGAGCTATGTGAGTTGGGCTTTGAAATGGGTAGGTTGGGTCCGCAAAGGCCCGCTTCATCCGGGTCGCGCTAAAATTGCGTGCCGTAAAATTGGGTGCCAGCGAGTAGCAGGCCGTACAAAGCCAATGTTTCTATTTGTACACCAAATAGACAAGCGGATTTTTTTTCATGTCCATCTGGTAGGTTGCAAAAAAAATATTTCACACGTACGTCTATTTTAATCAACAAAATAAATTATGAATCCAAGGGTAAACTTAGGTTCTGGCTAGCCGTGCTCACTTACGATTCTACCGAGAGATTAATAATTGATAGAGATTAATACACATATTTGATATTACCTAGTCATCAATTCAGGCGTTAACCCCAAATAATACTATACGCACATAGTGCGCACACATACGACACTCACGATTTTATTTTTTTGTCTGTTAAATGCCCTAGATTGACAAGGAGACTGGTACCTAGGACCTATTGAATTTTATTATTTTTAACCGACTTCAAAAAGGAGGAGGTTCTCAATTCGGTCGGTATGTTTTTTATGTATGTACACCGATTACGCAGAGATTTCTGAACCGATTTACGTGATTTCTTTTTGTCCGATGCGGAATAGTTGCCATTTGGTCCCATAAAAATTTAATTTAGTTTGGCCGAGTTGTTTTAATTTTATGAGCATTTTTGTTAACATGGACGATGTAATTTTCACGACACTTTGTTTATCAAAATTCTTTTTGTATTCTATAGAGCATACTCCTGGGGTGGTCCCAAAGTCAGGATCTGATCATGGGATCTCATAAAAATCGAGGCAAACGCTGTGAGCTGGTATTAAAATAGGGTTTCTTTCACTAAAAGGTTAAAAATAAAAAATATTTTACAAAAATAAAAACCGACTTCAAAAACACTGAAAAGTTTAAAATAATAGGTACAGACAACATCACACTTCTATCTTGAAGTCGGTGACAAATTTTAACACTTTCTAGGAGATCATCGTTTGGCACCGACTTTAATATCGAAGTGTGATGTTGTCTGTACCTATTCTTTTATTTTTTTAACTTTTCAGTGTTTTTGAAGTCGGTTTTCAGCTTTTAGTATAAAATCTACATCATTATTATCTTTATTTTCAATAAAACTGTTGAAATTTAAAAGAAATACTAATTTTTAAGCGGTTTTCTTAGCTAGTCCTGTTTGTTGTTTGGTATTTAAAATATGCATACAGGTCACACCTATTTTTACAGTATTCTTTACACATTGTAATTTACTTCATAAAATATACATCTCTAGCTTACGCCGTGTATTTACTATTACTTGGACTCAACCCTGAAGCTCTGCCGACGCCTAATCGTAACACCCTTAAGACCTCTGGCGTCAGAGACCGATGAACTTTGAAGGTTTAACAGTAAGTATCCACCATTAGCGTATAACGCAAAGTTTATCACCACACACTTTTTTAAGCAAAAACGTCTAGCTTCGCCCGCTTAAGCGATTACGCTTAACCTAGTTAGCTAAGACTTAGAGACTTGTTTCCTTTAAGCTTATCCGTAAACCGGTGAAGGATGGAAGGAAAGTTTGGTCGGCTATTTATTTTTCATGCACACAGCGAAAAGTAGCTGCGGTAGTTATTTCCGTGTACTGCTGTCGTGGGATTGTGAAGATAAATGACGTAGCGTAGGCCTTGTGTAGTATGATTGAAGAGTATACAGAGTGAGGGTGTACGGGAAATATCAAGAACATTGCACGAGTACGGAGTATTTTTCAAATGGCGCGTTTTGTTAGAAGCCATTTTGGTGCTAGCGTTTGGGGGTAGTTAGGAGATTACATGGTCATTGATGTTGCCATATCGTGACGGTATGTTTAAGGCGAGGTTTTCCAGAAAATCTACACGTGCACGGCGACTGCTGTATTGCAAGGTAATATAGTTGATAATCGGTCGCGGGAAGCTGCTCGATGCGGGAGGCGCAGGACCGATCGGTATGGAGATCCTTGGGGGAGGCCTATGTCCAACAGTGGGCGTCTATTGGCTGATATGATGATGATGATGATGATAGTTGATAATTGCATAGCTTCTAATGTCGCTTACGCGCTGTGTCCGAACTAAAACGTTACATTTTACACGTTTTAATCGATTTTTGGAAAACTGGGATACAACATAAAAAATGTACTTTTGCAATGTTCTAGATAATAAAAATGCAGGTCTATTGGTAAAACTTTTATGTAATTTATTTTTGTGTTTTCCGATTCACAGCAGTTTTAAAATATTGAACAGAGTGATCTTTAGATTGTTATTCTATGCAATGGAGTGAAATAATATGTTTAGATGAAATGTTCAAAAATGACATATGAATTTTAGAACTGAATGTTTAATATTTGTATCGGTACAGTCAATCGAAATTGTTCGAAAACGGAAAAGTAGTGCCTTAATAATATATTTTTAGGGCTACTTCGTTGTTCATCTGTCCATCTGTCTGTCTGTCCGTCTGTGCATCCCTGCATATGTCCATCTGTTTGTCAATACCCTTTTCCAGGGAACGTGTAAAGAAACTAGCAAACTGAAATTTATATCAAATACTCGGGTCATTTCAGCTGTGAAAAAATCATACGACGAGATCAAAAGATCTTTTTTTATAAAACTAAATTGGCAAACAAGCATAAATCATTACATCATCATTACATCAGTACACGTGGTTCCTGTGAGATTCGCATCACATCTGCAACCCCCACATGAACCACAGTGTACGTTGCCAACTTGTGACATCAGATCTAAAGTCACGGTACCCAGTAATTTCACTGCCTTATTTTACCCTTCAAACCGGAACACAGCAATGCAAGCATTGCTGCTTCGTGGCAGAAATAGGTAAGGCCTCCTTGGTAATACCGCCTCCTTGGTCTAGTCTAGTGGTTGAGACCACCGGTAGTTGATCGGGAGGTCCGGGGTTCGATTCCCCATGGGGGCAGAAATTTTTCTGCTCGGTTTGGTTGGTGGTAGGGTTCTGAGCCCTACTGGCTAGCTACCGCCGACTTTCCTAAGTTTGCCGCCAGAATAACAATGTTTATAGCATTGTTGTGTTCCGACAATTAGAGATAAGATAGCCAGTTCCTCAGATGTCGAGGAGTCCAGGTGAAGCTCGCTTCCACCTTCGGCCTTATCGTCACTTAACATCAGGTGATATGAAGGCCAAGAGCTTCCCTGACGTATGTAAAAAGGCGGAGGTAGCCAAGCAGACGACCCTGGAACAGAGTTATTATTACTATGATGTTATTCGGAAACCACTTCACCTCTGTGTGCATATTGTAATTTGAGAAATAATAATAATAATATAATAACTCTTTATTAACATACATTTAGTGTAAATATTAAGAAGTCCCTGACCACCGAGCTAGACTATTTGTCTGTATTTCAGTAGTCAGTGTCCTCCTCCATGGTTATACAAGAGTAACACATGAGAAGCTATACAAAATAATATCAAAGTAACAAAATAATAATACTGTAATATAATGCTAAACAAAATATTCTATTTTCGTGCGGTCTGTGTGGGTGTGGGTGTGTGTGCGTGCGTGTGTTCGTGTGTATATGTGTATGTGGCGTGTGTGTGTGTGAGTATGTGTGAGTGTGTGTGTGTGTGTGTGAGCGTGTGTGTGCATGCGCGCGTGCGCGCGTTTGTGCGTTGTTTATGTGCGATGCAATTGCATACGTGTGTATGTGAGAAAAATGATGTGCATCAAATTGTAACGAGATGTGGATAATTAAGTTAGCTGTGAATGTTGATCTCTATTTGTCAATTTGAGAAATGTGAGTGACGGACAACAAAAAAACATTTTCAGTCAAGTTGATTTTAACTGACCGCAAATCACTGCCGAAAATAGCGAGTAACACACGACTGAAATCGCTCTTTGACATTTAATTCACAACATGAGCGTGAAATTAAATATCAACGCCTCTCAGCTGCGGCTAATTAAATTTTTTGCTCCATTTGTTTTTCAGTTATCGAGTTTGGTGTTCCAGGTTGTAACTTTAAGCAAAGTAAATGTGTCGTCTGATGCCAGTCTTAAGTCTATTCAACTCTTATTAATTAGGCGATGAAACTTCTTTCTGGGGGCTTATTTTTACATCATCTCAATTTTTTTTGTCCACATTATCATTTTTATGTCGCATCACACAAAAACGTGAGATCTTTAATTTCACAACTTCACATTGACCAGGATTGGTCTATGCGTTTGATTTTCGACTTTAAATCGATAAAAGCGATGAAGGGGCTCTTCAAAATGTCACATACGGAATCCCACAAGGTTCAATAATTGGACCTCTGATGTTTTTAATTTACGTCAAAGATAAAATGGGGTTAACTGGAGAACTAACTTTATACGCTGATGATGATGATTCTTGCCTCCTTTACTTCGGTAGTTCTTTTCACGAAATAATAATTAAAGCTCAAAGTGATGTTAACATTCTTAATGAACGGTTTCAATATAATTTGCTCACAACAAATACCTCAAAAATGTCTTTTCTGATTTTGTTGTGCAAAAAATAAATATTTGCCTGAGTTCTTTCCTCTTCATCAATAATGAAGTCATAGAGCCGTCGGAAGGAGAAATATCTGGGCTTGTGGATAGATGACAAACTAACCTGGAAGGAAAACATTGACTTGTCAGGTCTTTGATAGTACCTGTACCTGGGAGCATTAAGAAAAGTTTCAAATTGTATTTCAAATAGAGTGCGTACAATCATCTATAATACCTTGATTAATATCATCTCTTGAAAATCTCATGTAGAATATTTAATTAAGGTGTGAAGATCCGCCGCAAAAACAAATTTAAGCCAATTACAAAGAACTCAGAATAAAATAATTAAAGTACTATTTCAATATCATTATCTTACCCCAACGATAAAATTATACAAAGAAACGAAAATACTAAATATCACACAGCTTTACGAGCGATAGACCGTATAAGCACCGCTGGTCTAGACTTTTACCGGAGGGAGACTCTGTACCAGGTTCGTCTGCTTGGGTACCTCCATCTAACCCGTCATTCTGTCGCAAAGCAGCAGTGCTTGCAGTGCTGTGTTCCGGTTCGAAGGGTAAGATATGGCAGTGTAATTACTGGGTAATTAAACTTTACAAACATCTGATGTCACAAGTTGGCAACGTACTCTGTGTTTCGTGTAGGGGTTGCAGTTTTTTGTTCGTCAGAGTTCCCATGACCTTGTCCGGCAGCGACACGTCCCTCTTCGGCGTGTCCTCCTCGTCAGATGACGATGATGATGGACGTGCTCGCGCCAAGGCGTGTCTGAGGGGCATCGATGGGTTTTAGTCGGTAGGCCACGGTTTCTGGCTGGCATTCTGCCCCCAGTGACCGCGGAGAGTCCGACATAACCCTGCGCTTTCCCAAGCGCGGGGTATGCGTAACGCATTTCCCATCGTAAAAAAAAAGGGGGTTGCAGTTTTGCTGCGAATCTCACAAGAGCCACATGTGCTAAAGGTGACTTTTACCACTTACCATCAGGTGGGCAATTTGCTTGTTTGCCAATTTAGTTGCAATAAAAAAAATATGTCTGTAGGTATTAATAAAAACACGTGTAGAGTCAATTATAATAAATAATAATAATAATAAAATTATTTATTTCTCTCACAACAAGTTAAATTATGATAACCAGCTAGACGAATGCGGCCTCGAAAACGGTCAGATAAGATTATTTCCAGAAATAAACAAGACCTAATACACTAGCAGTAATAAAAACATGTCACCTAACCTTTGGTCGAGCGGTCGCACCAAAGGTTGGGTGACATCGGCCTAAAGCCAAAACATTTACATAGAATAAAAGCAGTATTGGTCCCATTTAAATCCAGATCCTAGACATGTTGCCCGGGGACCCAACGTTCGTCTAATCCTGTAGATTCATTGATTGCAATTTAAATATTACAAGGGCAGTCCCTTCAGGATGAGATAATGGGATGTGTGTTGTTTTAAGCGCGCCTATTTATCTTGGCGGGTTTCGCAAACAAAACTGAGCTGTTAGCAGACGATTTAGAGTCTTGTTTTCTAAGAACCGAATGCTGCTTTATCAGCTTGGCCGATCGCCTGCAAAATGGGGCCTAAAAATGTATCGATCTTCGTATCGCATATTAGCTCGCGCCGTTTTATCGCTCGACGGAGACGTCAAGATCGGGGCTACGGTATGTGATTAAGAAACCGTACAAAACTCCAGCTTTAAGGCGCTATATCGAAAATATGAGTTATTTTTTGTCACTGAAATATCTTACAGATCTGAAACTCAAATATGTATTTCTTTATATCTTTAACTAGACACCACAAGAACCGGAAACGCGATTAAAAGATTTTGCCTCGATACATTTTTTTAATTACCTCTTAAAAATAAGAAAATTCAGGATTAATAGTAAACGGTATTAGGTATTTATTAAAAAGTTCCTTAAATAAGTAGATATTATCATTATTTACAATAGTACAGAAGCAATTTTTTCTTATCATTTTATTTATTTTTTAATAAAATAATTTGTATTTTGTCGCTTACGTCGATATTTTCTAAACGACCTGCAGGCGTGAGGCGCAGCGCTATTTTGATGACATAGATATAAAGACTAGCTACTTTAGCACGAGGGGCGCCCCGCGTTTACGTATAGACCATGCCTCCCATTGTTTGATTCATTTTCGATGTAGCGCCTTAAGCTGGTTGAACGAGTACTACACGTTCCTGTCCGGTTGAAATCCTGGGTCCTAGACTGTGTGTAGCACACGCGCTCAAGTTAACCCGGACAGTTTTAGTTTGTGCTTGTATGCATTGAGAAACCCACCTATCTGGCGCGCTCGTTTGTCTGAATGTGAGACATCTCGAATAAACAGTACTCGCCCATAGCACGCCCTTCTTGTACTGCCGATGTTTGTTTTTTTATGCATAAGATCTTTCCTCTCGCTTTTTTGCAATCTGTGGGAGTAATTCCATGAAATGGGATGGAAGTGTGTAACAGGAAGCCGTGGAAACGCGCGCTATTAGATTTGACTTGTGAGCGCGCGCGGTGTTGGAGTTGGCCGTCAGATGGTAGTGAGATGTCAGATGTTACACATCATATGCGACTTCTGTAATTCTCACTAGTATTTTGTATGTATATTTTTGTGCATATTTAACTTAACACCGCTAACAGCTTTGACGGGACGGGCTTTGTCGATTGGTTTGGTAGTGCCCTCCCGTCAACACTACCAAACCAATCGACAAATCACCACTACCGTATGCACTACTACAATGTTCACGCGCGTGGCTTCACTAATCTTTCATTCTGCACGGTTTCTTATTCATGTAGCTTCGTGTCAGGAATGCTCAGATTAAATGGCTCATGTTTATTTAAAAGCGTTCGGGGCTTCCTCAACATTACCATAAGTAACCTAAAACATTAGGTCTTGAATACACTTATGGGTCTTACGTTTTAGTAGGTATGTGACATGTTTACTTAAGAAATAATAGCTAAAGTTACATTAGATGAAATCTTAATGTAATTAAATTTTACTTCCAGAAAATCTAAATATCTGGAGTTCGATTCGACGTGTGACGTGATGACGAGTTAGGTTGGGTCAGAATAAATCAATAAATGAATCGCTAAAGGTTATCTACCTTGGGAAGTGTTCGTCGATTGATATGACAAATATAGTGTGACTTTTCATGATGTGCACATCATGAATGTGCTATTAAAAATTCGAGTTCAGGTTCTCCTGTGCTTCCCGTGTAATTTGGAGTCGATGTTGGATTCCATCATGGGTCTGCACTTAGTCCGCTGTTATTTAATCTGGTAATGAACCTTATCACTGCTGATATTCAAACTTCGTTGCCGTGGAGTCTACTAAATGCGGACGACATTGTTCTCATAGCTAAGACACCGAATGTTCATCCGGTGTATTAGCTATGCCTGCAGATAAGCCTATCCCGTTGGATTAGTGTACTCAAAAACGCGGACTTCAGGGTCAGTAGGACAAAAACAGAATACCTTAGAGTTGCCCGAGCACAAAAGGGGCCGACGAAGCCACAATGACGACCAGCATGTACAAGCTGCGAAATGTTAATTCTTTGCCCGACCCGACAAGCCTAGACGGATTGTCTTGGCGCAACGAAATTAGGAGAGTCGAAACCGCCTAAAGCGGGACAAGGCAAAGAGAAAGAAGAAGACACAAGCACTATGATACGTTCAATAAAAATAGCAATTTTCATGATATAAACACAGGACATAAAAATAAACTAACATACAGGCTTAGAATAATAACGCATAGAAGGATAGCCCGGTAAAGAGCGCGATGATTAAAGTGAAGCAAAAATGACACCGATGTGTGAATTCACTTACGCGCGAAACGCGCACACTACGATAAAAAAAGTATGGAGCTGCCGGCGTAGTGAACCATAGGATAATATGGCTCAAATTTAGTTGCATCAAATCGTGCGCGTCGGTTGGGTTTCTATGCGTTATTATTCTAAGCATACAGGCTTCATAAAACTAGTGGCTCGTTTCTAGGGGAGAGTGTGTAGCTTTTTATAATAAGCTTCCATAAAGTGTTACCAACTTACCAACTCATAAATTTAAGATTCACGTCAAAAAGACTCACATGAGCAAATGTTATTACAAAGTGAGTGATTATTTAAGTGATCTCACGATACGGAACTAGATGGACTAAGTAATCATAGGTCATGTTTGGTAACAATATTTATTTTATGGTAAACTTAGTGTATATTATGTGTTTCTAACATTTTTTTAAAGATTTACGTGTTTAAAAGCATACCGATTGTATTATTTTATCTTGCAAAAATTATAATGACTATGTAACAAAACCAATTATTGTTAATGGCGATTTAAAAGAGGAGATAAAAAATAGACTTTCCGGGTTTCTTGCCTGTTTCTCTCGAAAAGGCTCTCTAAATTTCCGAATATGTTTCCTACCATTAAATTGGAATATTGTGCTTTTTTTCGACGTCAATAAGTGCCTGTTAGGGCCTATGTTGAATAAAGATTATTGAATTTTAGAATTTGAATTCTATCTAAGACATAATATTTTAAATCATACTAAATAGTATTTATTATTTAATTACAAAAATTTATAAGTCTGTTTTTTTTCAATTTTAATACTGCAAAAATTTCATAACTTTATTATGTACACATCAACATCACGAAGACTCACACTGTATAAGAAATAATTCTGGTATACCAGACAGTAAGTTATCTAACGAAACCGAATAATCGCTGCCTTCTTCAAACAATTACAATAGGCTAAATTCACCTAACGCGTAAAAATTTAATCCACAATATTCATAATTATTTCCATTTGCCAAACGACATCATTAGGCAGGGCTCCTGTTGTGGATCGCCCGAAATTGTCAACTAAAGCAATTAGCGCTGTAACAATTGCATTTATTCGCACAATACAGACAGCCGTGCCCGCTCTTATAATGAGTTGATGCGTATGACTGACGCAGATTCAGCATTGAACCACTGTATATATTCAATATAGAGGATTATTAACGGCCCATTATATTATTTTTGCGATCTAGATTTGTTTCCATTTAATTAAACTACGAATAAACTAATCTTAATAATGTTGAAATTAATAAAACAATAACCAAAAAAGAGGCACGAAAAGATACCTACAAAATATTGAAATAGTTCTCTCGTCTCTTGAGCAAGTGTGCGTAATGCACTATCAAATTTGTTGTTCTATTTTTTCAAAAAGTATTAAGTGATCAAGAATTTCAGAAAACTCATCATATCAGCCATCAAACGCTTACTTCAAAACTGCATGACATAGGCATTGCCTAAAAGATGCTACTCTCCAAAAAGGGCCGAAGATAGGGCTTAGGCTGTCGCCCTGAATGATGCTCTGCCCTCCTACTCTTATCATTCTCATCAAAAAGGGGGCCAACATTTTTACTAGCTGTGGCCGCGAACCACGTTTTGCTCTAAAAAGTTCAACGCTGTAGTTTTCTTATGTTTTTGATTGGGGGTTTCTCAGCTTCCTATGGGAATTTGTCAAATCCTTAGTGATCGCCTACATCAGTGGTTCTTAACCTTTTAGTAAAGAGTACCATTTTGATAATATCTGTCTAGCCATGGACCACCAACTCTAGATCAATATAAATCATATGAATAAAGGGTTGTTTTTTAAAACTATAATATTATTTTTCGGATGGCTTCTTCCAGGGACTAGCGGTGGTCCGTGGACCACCGGTTAAGAACCACTGGCCAAGTTGCCCTTGTACCAAATTTCAAGTTTCTAGCTTCAGTAGTTTGGGCTATACTTTGATACCTCAGCCAGCCACTCACCAAAGCCTTTTTATACAGATATGGGTGTATGGACGACAAAGGATGGTCGGATGTATAGCTAGTTATGTATAAAAGTCTGTATGTAGTTTTAGATTCAAGCAAAAACCATGAAAGGTACACGGATAATAAGTAATCTCTATAATAAGATACACAATATACTGGTGTGGTCACAAAAATCAGTTGAAGTTAAAACTTTTACATGAATTCTGAAAACAAGATCGCCTCTAGTCATTTCATTAAAACTAGACACATTCAAACTACTTAAATGTCGATAGCGGGTCGCTTTTGCCTCATCATATTAATCTACTTATTTAAAATCTGGTAGCGCAGAAAGAACAATTGACAACTGAAACTCGTCCAAATGAATCGTTGAGGAGTAATTTGAATCGTTTGACTGACAAAGGGTAAAAGGCGGCGTAGGATCAGCCTTGGGAAGTGTTGGTTTAAATTATTCAACTCTAACGTTAAAGTTTGGAGTGGATTTGTACGAAAGCAGGGGCGTATTAAATTTTTGATGCGCTGAGTGTTCTGATAATTGGGTATTCGAGTCTAATATAACATGGGTATGTGTGAGGTGGCGGGAGGTTGTGGGTAATGTATGTGGCGCTACTAAATGGGGTAAGGGACAATAAGTGTAAAGTTTAGATTTCGCGATATACAGTGAAGGGATCCGTTCAGAAACATTTTGTTTTAACACTCGGAAAAAAGAAACAGTCATGTTTGCCCGATATTTTTGTATACTCAAAGTTACATATCTTTAATAGAGATCATTTTTAATGGAATCCTATAAGCTATAATGCTCATAAATTGTCGAATTTTACTAAACTAGATTCACAGAAAATAGATACCACACAAAACTAGGATGCTGATGTGTCACCTGTCTTAGCTTGCAAGAAGCCGGTCAGTTATTCACGTTATTGCAAAATCAAAACATTTAGCGAAATCATATAAATATTATTCATGTCAGTGCCTAACCCTGTTTATTGAGAAATCCCGCAATTGGCGCAATCACAAAACTACATCGTTGTCCCGGGGGTCTGTCACTGGGTTGCGATTAACAAGATACTGGCGTGAGTGACTCAAGGAATCGGGGTTTTATATTGATTTATATGAGTGTAGTTTATTTATTTATTATATAAATCGATTTATCTTATTGTTTAGTTCGCTGACTAAACTGCCTCTTAGGGCCTGTTTTACGATCAATAAGAAGGTTTTGGAAAGCTTACTTGACAGATTCTTTGACATATTTTTTATATCATCTGTCAAGTAAGCTATTCTAACACTCGTATCTATAGTCAAATCAAAGTAATTACTTGACTAAAAGTCGTTACTAAAGTTGTGATTTTTATACAATAAGTATTGTGACAATAAAAAAATTGTCTTATTATTGCGTTCGGTGGCGCAGTGGTCCGCGTATCCGGCCTGTGATAATGGCGATTACGCTTTCGCAATGGTCCATCACGAGATTGGTGTCCAAAAACTTAGTATCTCGAACTCCTCCGTTTTTCAAAATGCTAGTTAAGCCGTTGCTCCCTGATGTATTTCCAATCGTTAAAATCCACCAACCTGCACTAGCTGATAAGCATAACTTTCTTCACTTCATTTAAATTCTCGTTTATTGTATAAAAATCACAACTTATGTAACGACTTTTACTCAAGCAATTACTTTGACTTGACTATAGATACGAGTGTTACTCTTCGATTGTGAAACAAGTCCTTAGTCAGCGAATAGAAAATACGAATGAACCTATATCTGTCTCTATATCTGTAGTATTTATAAAAGGCTTTGGTGACAGACTGAGGTATGAACTCAGACTATTGCGGTCTTATTACAAAACCTGTTCTAAACCTGGTCTAAAGTCAGTCTTGGTTTAAACCTAGTGCGCTTTCACTTGTGTTAATATTAGTGATTTATAAATTATTAAACACCTAATTAGTGATTTATAAATTACTAAACCCCTAATTAATGATTTATAAATTCTTAAACCCCTAATTAATGATTTATAAATTGTTAAATAATTAGACGGAATATTGTGAAATATTAAAAAAATAAAATCACTATATCGATTAATGATAGGAACATGCTAATGGCGCCCATCGATTTTCTTTTTGGACATAATAGAGCAATTATTTCCATTATCCAGGAAGGAAACGGTAGACTACTTGTATCTAAAAACGGCGAGTATAATTTACTCTTAAGATAATTTTGAATAAAAATTATGAATAAAAAAATATACGCGTCCTTTTTTATATCTTATTCCAAAATATATAATAAAATTATGCGATAATAATTATCTAATCTTGCCTTACAGCATATGCTCTAAGAATCTTGCCCATTCTCTTTAACCAAAGCTTCCTTGAAACTATTGCACTGAAACATACATCCTAAATAGTTCAACGACTCTACCTTGTCGACAACATTGCAGATTCATTACAAAACCCATTGTGGATGTACCGCCGCGAACATTCGATCACAGTATCCTCGAATCGATAAATCGTCTAAATAAGTTACATCCCATTCGATACCGACCGACGAATAATGTCGAACATTAATCTCTCGGTCGCAAACGTCCCTAAAACTCGCCGCTTGTGAGGATTTGTAAAGGTTTATTGAGTGTTGAGTTCTATTCTGTTTGAGTAGTTCCTGTGTTGTGTTACTTCTGGTTTGTCATGGAGTAATATTGATTGGGAATGAACTTTTTTTACTACTCGTGAATTTGGTATAAACATGTTTAGCAAATTAAAATATGCTTGGCAAAGGTTTGGCAAGCAATGGTGATCATATACAGGGCATAAGTGACGGTATCCCTTTTCTTTTATCAGTGAGTTCAGATCATGATCCTTATTTGAAAATCACTGAAATTTTCTTCCGAACAATTCATAAATTTTCCTATTTTCTTTTCTAAATATTGTGGCGATATATAACTAAGTTAACGTTTACAAATTATATTCTGTCAAAGAACCATAATAAATACACAAAAAATTAATTTTGCAATGTAAGTCGTATAACATTTGCATCATACTGCGCGCGGAATCAGCTGTTTGGGTCATCGAAAGTCAGCGCATCGCATCGGTGTGAGCGGAACAAAAATGATGCCGGCGCGGCGCGCCATACATTGCGTAACATGAAGAACATTAAAAATGAAAACTCCTTCGCTTTAAAAGCTTTTCCGGGCACAAATATTAACATTGGTCTGAACTCACTGTTAAAAGAAAAGGGACACCGTCATTTATACCCGGTATAATATGTAAATCATCTCGAGATACACCGTTACTCCGAAGGCTTATCTTATACAACATAGCCAGTCCCGGTGCCTGACGTGCTAGCTACTCTCTAAGTTCGTAATCAAAGTTTTGGGTTTCAAAATCGCCGTCCATTGCTGCGTGCTGTTATTGACGTATACCTAACCAAATGCGCACTGTCGCTGCATTGCATAGCTAACTTCGAGATCAAAACTTTGATTACGGATTTAGAGAGTAGCGATTCCGATCACATCCGCCCGTGTGTTAGTTAATAGCCCCGTCAAACCGCACGACTGAGGGAATAGAGAGTGCAACTACTCTGTTGTTGGATAGTCTGTCTCCGATATGCGACAATTCAAACTAGAGATGTTATGGAGCTCCGTAACCGTAACCGAAACTATCGGATATCCGAAATTAAATATATCCGTAACCGTATCTGTTTCACAAGTTTCACATAGTTTCGATTAAGGGCGGAGTTTAAATTAAACGACATGTTTCGACAGGTTTTTGTTTCACCGCTCGCGCGCCACGTGAATCTTGCAGTTTGTTTGTTATTTCTAGTCATAACGTAACCTCTTTTATAATTAGTTAGCTTATTATTTAACAGTTGATACTTAATCGAATATCCGTAACCGAAACTATCCGAAACTAACGGATCATCATCATCATCATCATCACAGCTCATATACGTCCCCACCGAGGGGTTCGAGCCTACCCTATGTTAGGGTGATTAGGCCTTAGTCAACCACGCTGGCCCAGTGCGGATTGGTCGACTTCACATACATCATTGAATTTCTTCGCAGATGTATGCAGGTTGCCTCACGATGTTTTCCTTCACCGTAGGAGCGTCAGACAAATGTACATATGAAATTCGAAACGAAAAACATATTGGTACATGGCGGGTCTCGAACCCCGACCCCCCGATTGGAAGGCAAGTGCCGAAACCACAGCGCCACCGACGCTCTTAACTAACGGATAATCCGAAATAATTACATATCCGTAACCGTATCCGAAACCGATATAATTTTATTCCTATATCCGTATCTAGATCCGAAATATCATATCCATAACATCCCTAATTCAAACCACGTTATATCATTTTGTAATCTCTTCTTCTTCATTATCATCTTGATTTCTTCTTCTTCTTCATATTGATTGTTAGGCGAGGTTATAATTAGTAGCGTGAAATATAATTAATAATAATAAAAATTAACAAGATTTTATTATTGCATTGTTACGCGATACACATATTCAGCTCAATCGGAAAACGGGAAGTGGGTCAAATTTAACTTGTAAGATTTTATTACAGACACCGGGACAGGTGAAAATGACAGTAAATAAAAGCTTGTAAAAATGGTGATACTTATGCATGCTTAAATGGAAAACCGGTATTTTATCTTGTGCACTCAGTTTAATCATGGTTTAAAGTTTATTTCTTCTTATAAATTACTGTGTTTGTCCTTATTTTTAGTGTATATTTATTTTGTGTATATTGTAGTGGTGTCCATCTTCTAATTAAGGACCTATCAGAATAACAGCACTTCTGGGTCATTCTGATCATCTATGAACAACCAGAAGTATATGCTGAGGCACATTTCCATTGTTTACTCTGTTTTGTCTATGTCTGTTATTGTTTTGTTTTTTGTTAAAATTATTGTTTTTATTTGTGTGCTTTGTGTTTGTATAAATGTTTCTTTCTATCTTTTTTCATTTTGTGGCTCAGTCCTCCTAGTGTGTAAATGTGAGGAAAATATATTAAATTATATTTATCGATGTACATGTATTTATCATATTATAGATATGTATGTATTTACATGTGTATATACAATGTGATTTTTAGTCACTATCCAAATTATGCGTGCTTCTTCAGACGATCAAACTGACCAACTTTTAAAGTTGCCGGTACCTGACTTGGCAAGATTTTGACGTCGATTTTTTGATTTTGCGCGTGTGCCCTGGCCCTCGTGTGCAACAAAAATTGTTACTGATTTTCATTTCATTTTCATTCTGGCCAATAATATTTCAGTGTTATTATTATACATAGTGTCGCCCATTCGAGCCAATATTAGTCAGAATATCCCACGTTCCCGCCAACTTACGTGCCGCCAACTATACTATTGGACCAATCTTGAAATCGCAAAAAGAAAACAATTACTTAGCTCTTCAATACATCTTTTCTCAATGGATGTTGAACATTTGTACGGAACCGCTGACTTTTTTGAATGGACATTTTGAATGATGTCATTGACAGATAGACGTAAAATGCACGATTTGTTGTTTTTATACAGGCTTTTGAATGGAATTCTGGATACTCCAAAACTACTCAAAGAAATAGCCGAGGCTGCCTCGCCACTCAGTGTCTTTATTTACACATAGGACATATAGAACTAACTTAGGACACCACTCCCTATTGCCTAGACTGTGTAGATTATATGACGAAATCATGAAAAAGGATATTACTATGGATTTATTCCATAACAGCTCAACAGTTTTCAAACGTAAAACGCTCGACATGCTAACTCCATACTTATAAATAGTATAATTGCTATCCTACATTTAAAATATTGTACTATATTGATAACATTGTTGTTAACCGTTATGTTTATGGTGAATGATGAGGCCGTCTATAATTGGAGTTGCACCCAAAGACATTATAAGAGATAGACCGACAATACGCGTGGCCTCTAAGAAACCCCCTTCAACCACAACAGCGGTCAGGCGGCCGCTACTCATACTGTATTTGTACTGCATTCGACTATCGAGCGCGCGTCAAGTTATAAAAATACTTAAACATGCCCAAATAATTTCGTTTTGTAGTGTAAAAAACGAATAGTAATAAAAACTAAATCACATTGTAACATTATTTATTACCGATGAGTCTTAATTATGCTTATTTATTTAGCTATTATCATATCAAAATTGGTTGAAGGGGACTTCATACATTTCGTTTGCATTGTTAGTCTACTCTTATAATGTCTTTGGTTGCACCTATCTAACAAATAATTACTTTGTGTTGTTTAAATATAAAATGATGTAAACCTTGTTGATGGTCCAATAAATAAGTAAAGTGTTACTTTTTTACCCCGGATAACTTGAGGGAAGCTTTAGGACACGGTAGTAGAATGATTTAATTAAACATTAATAAAAACCGACCAAGTGCGAGTCGGACTCGCGCACGAAGGGTTCCGTACCATTGACTGGGTAAACAACAGTAGCTACACAAATTTCATATTTATTATTAAAGTAAATATACATTTACAATATACATTTCAAGTGCCTACCTGTTACCATTTATTGATATCGAGCAAAAAAGGGCAAAAAATCGCGCTTGTTGTATGGTATGCCCTTAAATATTTATTTTATTTTGTTTTAAGTATTTGTTGTTATAGCGGCAACAGAAATACATAATTTGTGAAAGTTTCCACTGTCTAGCTATCGCGGTTCTTGAGATACAGCCTGGTGGCAGACAGACGGACGGACAGACGGACGGACGGACAGACAGGCAGCGAAGTCTTAGTAATAGGGTCCCGTTTTTACCCTTCGTGTACGGAACCCTAAAAAATAACCCACCCATTTAATTTTATATTGATGATCTATATATTTCTAAAATATCAAAAAAAATACTGCACTTGTTTAGTGCAGTATTTAAAAAATAACTAGCTTTTGCCCGCGACTTCGTCCGCGTGGAAATCCATTTTTATTGATTCCCATTACAAATTCCCCCCTTTTTACACCCTTAAGGTATGATGTCGGGGATTAAAACTATTCTTCATCCTTCCCCACAACTCAAACTATCTCCTTACCAAACATCTAAATTGATTCAGCGGTTATTGATTTCCCATACAAACTTCCACCCCACTTTTCTCCCCCTTAAGGGGTGATTTCTGCGATAAAAGCTATCCCATGTCCTTTCCCGCGACTCAAACTATGTCTATACCAAATTTCATCTACGCATCGGTTCAGTAGTTTAGGCGTGAAAGCGCTACAGACAGACAGACAGAGTTACATTCGCATTTATAATATTAAGTATAGAAGTATTGGACTAGTATGGATGGATGGGTCCTGAAGCGTTCCTTAAATTATCCGTGGTGATAAGAAAGTAATGCTGTATATTAGAGCGCAAGAGCATTCACATAAAAAATGGCTATGCAAAGCATTCTGAAACTGAAAAATAAAACATTTTTTATCCTTTTCCAAGCGAACATCGTCTTCACAAACTAATTCCAGAGCTTCAGCATTAATTTCCAACTGAATTTGCGACTCCCTGTCCTTTGAGTTAAACTGCAACTTTTTATAAATGTAATCTAGGTTCCCCCAAAGCCCATTTCATTCGCGTCAAGCATTCCTCGATGAATGAAAGTCAAGAAAACCTACCCAAATACTTTGAGAATAGTAAATATAGAAAATCAGGTTAAGTACGGTCTAAGGGATTCACGTTGAGGGGTACCTTATTTGATTTAGTCACTCCACCTGCCGTTGGTAACTACTCCCGAACTCATTGAATAGTAGTTGTCTCACTTAAACTGAAACAGAATTAGGTAGTCACAATTCAACACTTAAGTAACTAATGTTTTGACACAAAATTTAAGGAGGTCACGCAGAGCTTAAGCCTGTAACTTTTTTTGTATGTTTTGACAATCATTCATCAAAGTGTTCATGTGAGTAAATATTAAATTAAATACGCGTCTATGAGTACAATCTCAGAAAATGTCTTATACTCGGGCATGTTTATTTTTTGTTAGATAAGAAAAAAAAACTGGCTCTGTGATCTAGTGGTTGGGACTAACTGATTTGGAGGTCTGAGGCTCGATTCTTAATGGGGGCTGAAATTTTTCAACTTAGTTTAGTTCATGCTATAGATTATGGCGACAAATTTAGATAAAATGGTGAAAAGGTGTATATTTAGGGTATATTCGGTAGGTCTGAGAATTGGGCGTATACTATTTTTTATACCCCTAGGTGATAAGAACATTAAATATTGTTAGCTCGCGGGCAAAGCTAGTATTTTGTAAAGACATCAATAACCTAAGAGTCGGAGTAGCTATCAAAATAACATTTTATTTAATACATTTGAAAACGAGGAAGTTTTCGTAAACGTTTCGCTGGGCACTACACAAAATGAAATGTATTCTTTGTACTATAAACGAAGTAAAGCAAACTCATACCATATTCATCCACAGTTGGGCATATTCATCCACAGTTGGGCATATTTATCCACAGTTGGGCATATTCATCCATAGTTGGGCATATTCCGTTCAATACACATTTGTCAGATGAAAACAGTGTCGTTGAAAATAAAATTATTTTCAGTTTGTATCAACTAAACACGATTCCGCGGGCCCGTGCGGCCTTAATGCGTCGTAAATATGTATGAAGAACGATATGTACGGTAGAATAAATATGAAGTAAGCTTATGTTCAGGGTTCTGTATTCAAGGTGACCGTTGAAAGGAAATGTAATACTTAAGATCGGGTTCCACCTGCGTTGTAACGCGTTAATAAACACGGTAATGCTATGTGGGCAACAGCTTAACGCGTTAATTGGTATATGCCAATGTTAGAGGCATTAGACATTAATAACTTTTATAGCAAACTGCGATGCCACTATGAAGGCGTTATTTTTAACGCGTTGTCTAGGGGGCTGTTCCTTTGTTGTAGTGCAATCCTGGCCCCCTAGCATGACCACCAAAGTACGATATGGATAAAGCGGTTTATCGTCGGGAAATGTCAAAATTCGATAAAAATATTTTACAAAAAATAAAAACCGACTTCAAAAACACTGAAAAGTTAAAAATAATATAAGAATAGGTACAGATATCACACTTCTATGTATATTGAAGTCGGTGCCAAACGATGATCTCCTAGAAAGTCTTAAAATTTGGCACCGACTTCAATATAGAAGTGTGATGTCTGTACCTATTCTTATATTATTTTTAACTTTTCAGTGTTTTTGAAGTCGGTTTTTTTTTTGTAAAATATTTTTTATTTTTAATTTTTTAGTGAATGAAATCTTTTTAGTGAAAGAAACTTTTAGGTATTAAATTATTAGCCTTTTTCGCGTATTAGCGTTTTCCTCGATTTTCATGGGATCCCATCATCAGATCCTGACTTTGGTGATCTTGGAACCATCCTAGGAGTATACTCTATTAAATACAAAAAGAGTTTTGAAAATCGGTCCACAATTGGCGGAGTAATCGCGTAACATACACAAAAAACACGTTGGCAACACCTTAAAATTTAAGGGTTTTCCTCGATTTTCATGGGATCCCATCATCAGATCCTGACTTTGGTGACCATGGGACTACCCTTGGAGTACACTCTATCGAACACAAAAAGAATGTTGAAAATCGGTCCACAACTGGCGGCGTAATCGCGTAACATATACACAAAAAAAAACATACGCATCGAATTGAGAACCTCCTCCTTTTTTGAAGTCGGTTAAAAACGTATTGTATTTTGACAGTTCACCGTGTATCGTGTTTTGGTGTTTATGTTACGGGGACAGGTAACACGCTTCATATCATCTTAGGGTTTATCGTCACTGACCATTAGATGACGCAAAAACCATAAGCTACCTTGTCTATACATACTTATATTATACACGGTGTTTTAAAATTATCAAATAGTCATTCAACCCAAAATTAACTATGATTTACATGTCAATTTCGGGTTGAATGACAATACATCACATCTAGAAATGGGACATTTTAATAATGAGTTTTCGGTAAAGAATTGATTATTTATTGGTTATTTTGAAACACCGTGTATATACGAAAGATTTGTTTGCATTATACGGGCTCCGAAACTATTTGACCGATTTGAAAAATTCTTTTACATTTAGAATCCTATGTTATCCCCGATGAATAGAGGCTACAAAATAATTTTTCCCAAGGGAAAATATAAAATTCCCAAAGGAAAACAAAAATAATACGGGCGAAGCTGCGAGCGGAAAGCTAGCCGCGAATAAAAACGGAAAGATTCAATGACAGTGTATACTCTTCTAAAACCACTCCAACTGGGGAATGACTACAGTTAATTCCGTTTATTCGGAATTAACTTTGGTTTTAAGAGAGGATACACCACGGCAATAGATATCCCTACTTTTCAATCTAATTTACTGCTCACTATCGCTAAATGCTATCTGCCCGCACTCTGATTAGCGAGTTTGCGGTGAGGAGTCCTTCCCGCCTCACTTTCAACTGCAGGAACATCCCCGCTTAATTTTACGAACGGACTGGACTGGAACCGTCGTGTTGACTTTATTTAGTAGATTTACCGTTAAAAGCTTGAGCTGAACTCCATTAAATATTTGTTAGGTAATAAACAACCATTCGGATTCATTTCGCTCCAGCGCAAGAGTTTATTAACCAAGTTAAAAAGATCCTTTTGATGTCGCGTTTCTGTGTTTGTTTTCCAAATGTTAAAACCAATGTAGAGTTTGAGTAGAGTTTGTTTTACAACTGTTATATGGAATGCTCATTAACATTACTGATGGAATGAGACGTACATAGTTGGAGTCATGACATTCGAATTCTTATGTAGTTAAAATTATACGTGAGATAGACTGCGTAATAAATCAATGACATATTTCTTTTCTAAAAGATGAATGTAAAGTATAGTTCCTAATAAACAATAAAGTAGGAAGAGTAATAAAATTGTTTATTTGATTTAGCTTTATTGGTAAGAAAATAGAATTCAGCACGTACGCATTTAGGCGACGACGACGGTGGCAGTGCGATGGTGTGGTGGCCCGATAAAAAAAAATATCATTTATATTTGTAAGCGTATACATACTACAGAGATTTTTGTGTCACAGATTTGAAAGTGTGATATGGTTGGAAATATGTGTTGTTGTAAATATGTATATTATTGTTGTAAGTGAGTGAGATGGGTACTAAGTGGCGAGTGTGAGAACTGAATGAATGCAGTGTCCAGAAAAACCAAATTTGGTTTATTGGATGCTGGAAACCAAATGTTAAAATGTATTACTTTTTTGTGAAATAAATAAATAAAATAAAATAAATAAAAGCTCCTTACACACTGCGACTTGGTGCAACGATACAATTTTCATAAAAGCGCAATACAAAAGCTGGGGGGAATTCGTACACGGCACCCGCGCCTATAATTTAGGATTTAAAAAGTAGTCGAAATAATTATGTGTATTTTAACAATTATTTTAACCCAAACCTTTCTATTATTTTCTTTATCCTATATTCAGTTTTGGCGAGATTTTTTTTTATTTATATCGATGCCTTGTCATCCTGTATGTCGATGCTCTATCGCGGTTGCTCGATAACTGCGCACGATAACATCGTAATATACGTGCGCAACTATATCGCGCTTAGATGCCCAGGTGGGTTATTGTTAAGAAAAAATCTATATTGTGATCGCTTACAATTTGACAGTCGCAGTCCATCCATCGCTCCTTTATAAAAGGAAGTCGGCGCGGAGTCTTGTGTTCACGGCGCAATGGCTGTCAAATTATAAGCGGTCGTGATAGATTTTTTCTTAGTCAATAACCCACCTGGGCATCTAAGCGCGATATAGTTGCGCACGTATATATCGATGTTATCGTGCGCAGTTATCGAGCAACCGCGATAGAGCATCGACATACAGGATGACACGGCATCGATATAAATGAAAAAAAAATCTCGCCAAAACTGAATATAGGATAAAGAAAATAATAGACAGGTTTGGGTTAAAATAATTGTTTAAATCCACATAATTATTTCGACTACTTTTTAAATCCTAAATTATAGGCGCGGGTGCCGTGTACGAATGCCTATCATTAATAATGCATTGACCTTGCGCTGTGCACTGTGCGCAGTAATCAAACATATGACCATTTTAGTTTACGTACGGAAAAGTTAAAACAAAAAACGTGAAAATAAAAGCTGTTTTCATTTTATACATTACCGCTATAGAATGACCGAAAAAAAATTAGCGTAGCAGTAAGTCGCAGAGTGTGACTTTTCGTAGTAAATGTGATACAGTAACAGAGGCCATCTAGCTGCAGTAACACAGGCGCCTTATTCTGCTAGCGTTAACGCATTTGTGGCGTGTCAATAACGCTTCAATAGCATCGCTTTTTGAGACAGTTATTGTTGGTTAACCGAATACTAACTAAAGCATATTTTGTCACTATTGGACTTATCATGAAATTGTAGTACAAATAAATTGCACCAGAAAATGCGTATAAAAGCGACAAAAGCAGTTTTATTGAAACGCTATCATGACGCGACAACGACGTTAAAATTAGCGGAATTCGGCCCCAGGTATATTACAAACGCGCTGCAGTAATGATACATTAGTTTGCATCGCTGCACACTCGCTTGTGTATGGGTGCAAACGCGATTGTGCAGCGGTCCAACGAATACCGCTGCAAAGACACAGTAGGCCCGTTCCAGTTAAGCACGGATTTGCAACATTTTCAACATTTTTAGCATCAACGCGTTTCTTTTGCCTTTGGTGTTAACATTTCGTGCTGGTTTCGTATGTACCACATAAACATTTTTGCCACGTTAACAGTTAACATCGAATACCCATGCTAATAGATGGGTCCTCCGATACCATTTTTTGACAGCTTTCAAATTTGACATTTGGACACTTTTTTTCATGAATCAAAAAGATTTTTCAGTGGATTTCATTATTAAATTGAAAGATATTTATAGTTTTGGCCGATTTTGATTTATATTATTTAAAATATTAAGTTACTGGACTAAGTAGGTGAGACGTCAAAATTCAGCACGAAAAATCGTTTACCGTTTTAATACCGTTTCATTTCTTACAATAAATGCTGCTAAAAATGTCAACATTTCTTAAAAGGAACGCCTAACGAGGCTAACATCAGATGTCAGCACCAGCAAAGTGGTGATGGTTAAATGGAACACAACTAGTGTGTGGATTTGTGTGTGTGTGCGAGTGTGTGTGTGGATAGTGGATGGTTAAATGGAACACAGCTAGAGTGGTCTTATTGAAAGACATAACGTTATCAAATCCTTAAAAATTACCTCTTTAACTCCACACCATGTAAAAGGTATAAAGATGTCTTAAAAATATAAGCAAACGTTGGCAAAAATCCACTGACTAAAGATTTTCTACTCCATAAAAAGTTTTATATGAACGTCCTGGGAGAGTGTCGTAAAAAGTTTTGAGGTCCCTCGGGAAGCCGTGTCTAAAAGAAGAAAATGTATTCGTGCGTTATTTTAGTTAATATTCTCAAGCCTTTTTCCCAAAGAAAATAAAGGTAGCTTCTGTCGCCACCTTTTCCGGTCGCCATTATGCGGATCGAAATAAAACGTGGGAGCTTTAGCATTGTAGCAACGTTATTTGATTTTGTGATGTCAGAGTGTTCGGGAACACTATTATAGTGCGAAAATTAGCTTAAAAAATGATTTGGAGGTGATCTTGTGATGACAAGTTATGTCAGGGGCACATCCCTATAAAAATACGGACGGAACGTGGTCGAATCAAGTGAGCAGCATGTAAATGGCCGCACATTTGTATGCGTGCGTGTTTTAAGAGATGCTACATAAAATAAATATGTAAATTTTTAGATTCCGTACAGTCAAATCATGCTATTGTGACATGTAACAAGAGTATTATCTACTTTTAGTTAATTTTTTTTGTCAAAAAATAAAACCAACTTCTTAAACACAAACAAGTCATCTTTACATAGTATAAAACAAAGTGTCCCACTTAGATCTTTTAAACTTCGCAACGGATTTTAATGCAGTTTTCGGCAATAGATAGAGTGATTCAAGAGGAAGGTTTATATGTATAACTAGCGATCCGCCCCGGTTTCACACGGGTCATCATCATCATCATCATCAACAGCTCATATACGTCCCTACCCACTGTGGGGCTCGGCCTACGTGTATGAGCTGTTGTGATAAAATTATCCACGATGACAAAGCCACGGGCGGTTCGCTAGTAAATAATATAGGAATGTGCATACATCCAACATCAAAGTTTTAAGTTAAGTCGGTGCCAAATTTTTATTAACTTCATTAATTGTTCCTATATTTTATACGACTTTCCAGGTGATTCTTGCTTGGCACCAAAGCTGGCGGACGGATTGTGGATGTGATATCAGGAGGCACTTTTCTACGTGGTTAATAAGTGAATTTCACTGGTGTTAAAATAACCATGGTGTAACTTATTCATAGCTACGGTTGTTTTTTAATTTTCGTATCTAGAGATGAGAAAATTAGAAATTCTATAATTATAATATTTATTGGATTCCACAAAAACAAAATGTGAATAAACAGATATGACCCCTAAAATTTACAATACCTTACTGTCATAGTTGTAACAACTACAGATTGCCCAATTTTAGAGAGATTTTCCTGAACAAAAAATGATATTGACATCGAAGTAAAAATAAACATATTTAATAAAAATCTCACGAATAAACAGAACTTACACGTAGTATGTAATTCCTAGTATTTTTTTAAGTTTATTCATGTTATTTTTACATTATATGACTACACACGCCATTCTTCATTTATTTTAGACAAATTTTGGTAGAGTTTGAAAAAGCTATTTTTTTTATTATCATTAAATATTATCATTAAAATTAACCAGGCTTACTTTTTTATCACCCCAGAAAGGAATGCTTCAGGACACATTCATTATTATATAAAAATAATAAAAAAAATAAAAATACTGCACTAGTGCAGTAGTTTTTGGATATTTTAGAAAATTAATTATAAAATTTAGTAGGTGAAATATTTTTTATTAATATTTAAATCATTCTACTACCATGCCCTGAAGCAGCCGTTTAAATTTACGGGGTGATTAAAAAAGTAACCCTGTAGATATTTAAAATTAAAGTGAATTCATTGCACCAATTAACGACGGTGCCAAGAGTTGTAATTATTACTTAATGTGCGTTGTCATGAAAATAGTGCTCACTCAGAAAGTCCAATAGCAGTTAAGCTAGACATAAGAATTTATTGGTAGTCATCATCTATCACTTCAGGCGAGAGGTGATTGTTGGAGTAGGCCCTCTCATAGTATCTGCAAGGCGTAAATTAAAAAGATTTATAGTAAATAAAGTTTATTTATGGGAATATTTTCTCATATTTCACATTTCACTCTGTCTGTTATAAGTATCTGCTACTCGATGCAAACTCAATACGCAATTGGGTAAAAGATTATGGCAATTGAATAACAGAGGTTGTGGACTCTCTGCAACCACAGAGTCATAAGCCGTTTTGTCTTTTTTTAAGTTAAATATTGATATGAACATGTAAACATATTGTCTTTTTATTTTAGGACAAATAAAAACATAATTATTATCAAATTTTAAAGATTTTTCTTTGGATTAGAGATTTGTAAAACGTGGTAATTTTATTCTACCTCGTTTTATATTTCAACCATAGAGATACCGACGTTAAAGCATCAAGATGGATGTACTGTCGAAGCGGCCGCATTTCATGGTGGGTGCTTGTTTGGAAGCGTCATCCATCTTGCAAGCGTCGAAATGCTTGACAGATTGGCTTATTTAACCAAAAATATTTCTCGTTATTGAAAATTGGTAATTGTACGGCGCGAATTTAATGTGGTTGATGCTTTAGCCTGGAGGTTAAAGCTGACGGTAATTGAGTAAGCAAAACAGGAAAATTTTGCTATGCTACCGAAGGACATCATTAAGCTGGGCACAAGGGATTAGATTGTGGCACTGTGGACTCAGCACCCACATACAAATCTTTCCTCTTTCTAATAATAGTGTAGATAAAGATTATGAAAACAAAATTTAATTCCATATAAATTATTTATAGTAATTACTTACGAAATTGTCAAGATTGTCTGAATATCGACTATATTTCCAAAGTAGTATATAATCTATGTTGTGTTGAAATAAAATTTATCTATTATTTTCTATGTTTTCTAAATACAAACATTATAGCACTGAAAGCTATCACAATTTGTCAACGAATGACGTAGTTACTATTAGGAAGAATATTGCGAAGCACCCTAGAGAAATTAAATGTTAGTATTACATTGAAAGCCTCAACATATTAAATAAATAATATATACAGCGTGGTCTATAATGAGCGCAAACCTTTGAAAACTGAAAATCGATCTTTGTTCGAAAGCCACACAGTTCATTGTCAATAGTTCGATTTTTATAAAGACGAAAGATTTGTATGTATGTAACGAGTAAACACAAAAACTACTAGACCGACTTCAAAAATTCTTTCACCATTAGAACGCTACATTGGTACAAAATTATTTTTCCTACGGGGAAATATAAAATTCCCACGGGAAAACAAAAACAACACAGACGAAGCGGCGTAATGTAAAGCTAATGTCAATACTCGTAGTTCGATTGTAATCAAATTTGTATATAAACAATCGATAAGTGGCTGATTCTGGGTCAAGTACATCTAGACTTATACTATTATCCATTAACGTTTAATAAGCCTGGTTTAGTTTATCTATTTTGCCTTATAACATAAGAAAAATTTTACCGCATGGATTGACACAAAAGATAAAGTGAGTTAATCCAATTTTATGGAAGACTTAAGATTAATTTGGTTTACCTTATAATATTAAAAACAACCAAATGAGAGTTGGACTTGCACACAGGGTTTCGTACAAAATTTTAGGTATTTTGGAGACGTATTGGGTATTGTGATATTTACGGTTTCAATTTTTTTCTTTACATACTGTAAGGCACTGCTTCTTGCCGAATCGCGTTGAGTTACAAGTTTGATTTTTTCGCAACTTAATGTAAATATACTGAATTTGATATAAATTTCACTGATACGATACTGCACATAATACTGTATTTAATATAACTGTATTTGACATACATATCAGTTTGATACTTCTAAGCGTTCCCGAGAAAAAGTGTCTCGAAGGAAAGACGGACAACGAAGTAGTCCTATAATGGGCCCCTTTTTTGTAGAGGTACGGAACCCTTTTTTTAACCCAGTTAAAAAAGATTTTATATCTACCGCAGTGGGAGTGGGGCCCAGCTGCGGTTATGTGGGACTCACCCCGCTAATCAAGGCATACCCACTAAAAATAGTGGGGGGCTCCGTCAAATCGCATTCTCGACACACAAAGGGTACTTCTCGCAATCGCTTTGTGTGTCGAGAGCGATGCTGCCCGACTAAACCGAGCTCCTCTCAAGGGTAGGGAGTGTCTGTGGAGCGCCTTCAGACACCCCCTCAGCATGGGGGTTATTAGTGCGAGTGACGGGAACCCCACTCCGTCACCGCGACCCATCTGGCAGCTGGTGGAGGGCGTAAGTTCGCCTCCTCCTACCCGGCCGCCGCCTGCGAGACGGGTCAGCATTAGGATCGTCCTCGCGAACCCGTTCTGCGGCCTCCTTCTGTGCAAGGACTTCCTCGCTGAAGGAGGCAAACCTCGCCGGCGAACTCGACATTGCGCAGACTTACGCCAGCGCTCTACAATGTCAGGCGGCACTCGTCTCAAGCCTTCTGCCTGATGGAAGGCCGAACTCTGTTGGTACACCTCGTCTGAAACTGAGACGTCCAGCTCCCATGGTGGGGGGCCCGCCATTACGCACGCTGCCTCGTGGGAAACGGTGCGATACCCTCGAATAACCCTGACGGCCATGACCCACTGTGGACGTCTTAACAGAGCCTTGTTTGTAGCCGACAGGGCATTGACCCATATAGGGGCACCATAAAGGGCCATTGACCGCACCACCCCCGTAAATAGGCGGCGGCATGTATCACCCGGCCCGCCGAGATTGGGCAAAAGGCGCCCAAGGGAGGCAGTTGCCCTCAGAAGTTTGGGGCCCAGCTGGCGAAAGTGGGGTGAAAACTTCCACCTCGAATCCAGCACGAGGCCCAGGTACTTAAGTGTTGAACCTACAAGTACCCGACACCCATCCAATTCAAGAGCTGCATCCGCAGGCGGTCCTAGCCTTGGACCATGAAAAAGGATAGCCTCGGTTTTACCGAGAGCCACCTGAAGCCCAAGCCTTTGGTTGCGGCGGACCACTTGCATGTTCCCAACATTTGCCAAGCGGACGGCCTCGGAGAATGTAGCCGCCTGCGTGGTGACCAACGTATCGTCGGCGTAACAGGTTACGTTTACGCCAGGGCTACAAAACCCCTCTGAGGGCCCACTCATAACCGATGTTCCACAGTAGTGGGCCCAGAACAGTCACTCATCTGACAGACAACGGCCCGATCTTGCAGATAGTCTGCGATAAGCCGTCTTAGGTACAGGGGCACTCCGTGGTATCGGGGCGCCTCGGTGATGCACTCAAACTGCAGGGTGTTGAATACATTGGCGATGTCAAGTGACACCGCCAGCAAAACCTCACCGTGGGTGGTTGCGTTATCGGAGAGGGACTTAACGCGTAAGATTGCGTCAATTGTCGATCGGCCCTCCCGGAACCCGTATTGTGTATCCGCAAGATCCGGACCATTCGTCGATAAGTGGCTTGCGATCCGGCCAGCGACAATGCGCTCCAACAGCTTACCGATTTCATCCAAAAGGACAATGGGCCGTTACGCGGAGAGCGAGTCCGCCGGGCGACCGTCCTTTCGGAGGAGCACCAATCTGCCCTGTTTCCAAATTCGGGGGAAACGACCTGTGGAGAGGCACGAGTCAAAAAGCCTGCGAAGGCGTGGCTCTAACTCCACCAAAGAGAGGGCCAGGACTATGCCATGGGCCCCGTCTGGACCCGGGGCAGTCCGTTTGCCTCGCAATTGGAGGTACGGAACCCTAAAATTAGAAAAAATAATACAGTTACGTTGAAGAAGCAGCACAAATTAATTTCATTTCAACATAGCTCGTGAAACAGGCACTGATTGACATCAAAAACAATTTAATAATGTAATAGGATATTTATTTTACCATGTATCCGAGATATCTTGGGATATATTCTCAATATATCTGCAAATATAAGTAAAACGGAAAAAAATACACCTGTTCGGAAATTGGGAGAGCCTTCACGAAACGAATAGGCAAGAAACTCGGAAGGCTTTTCAATCGCCATTACAGAGCTTATTTTCCAATTATTCACCGATAAAAGTTAAAAAGTACACTGGTAAACTAAACTGGTATGCATACATATACTTTGAGTGTAAAAGACGGACATCTTCTTATCTTCTTCTACTTCTCTTATATATAAAAATAAAACGCTGTGTGTTAGTCTCGCAAAAACTCAAAAACGGCTGGACAGATTTTTACGAAATTTTCTGTGTGTGTTTCAATAGGTCCAGGGAAAGTTTATACGTACAATTGGACCAGGTATTTGGCGCTGTAATCAGGCAACACAGCATCTGCCGGGCAATGTATCGCTGTGTGTTAGTCTAGCAAAAACTCTTAAATGGCTCGACCAATTCTTACGAAATTTTGTGTGTGTTTGAATAAGTCGAAGGAAGATTAAATGCGTACTGGTGGACCCGGTAGGTAGCACTGTATTCGGGCAGGACAATTTCTGTCGGGCCCACTAGTTATATAAAAAAAAATGTTGTAACCAAACATGACATTTAAGAACTAAGTCTAGGCCTATATCATCATCTATGTGATCACTCAAATAATCGCTCGCATAATAATACCCTTTTTTACTCATATAAGAGTCTTTTAATGTGTTTTCTTTTACAAAAAGCAAGCAAATGAAACTTAACCTTTAAGTATAGAAGTGTAGCCTCACAGGCTCCGGGTGAATGTTAGTTTCTAAGTTTTGTGTACTTCCCCCCGCTCCCCATACTTGAGTAGCTCAGTAGCTTCAGTTTTAGTATCAAAACGACCAGCGAAGGAGAAAATACGTCATTCAATGAAAAATACGTGAGTAATAATTATCTAAAAATCTTTTGGAGCCTGTTAGGCTACACGTCCATAGTTGTGTTATAAAAATATGTGTAAGCAACTTTGTTCTCTTTTTAGATTTTCTTGTAAACTTTGACTTACTCGTATTTATGTTGGAATAGTAAAAAAATAAAAGGGAGTATGGTAAATATTTGTTATAATTTCTAGTTGATTTTACGGCTGAAAACGTAGTTGTACATAAAATTACCCAAAATGTGCCATTATATTTTAATTTTGAATGTTTCTAGAATTATTATAAACAAGTGGCTTATATATTCACGTATTTTTACTATAACTAAACCATACTTTAAGTTACATATAGTGTATTTCAAGCGATTTAAAATAATTTTGTTAAAAAAACACTAGTTAATATAGGAGCCTGTGAGACTACACGTCCAGGATAGTGTTATGAAAAAATGACGTCAATACTTAAAGGTTAAGGGAGCTTATTAAAACACCATACGTCTCCCTAAGTGACTTCGTATTCGATTTTTGAAAGATGCTACGACCACCTGCTCTAAGATTTGCATGACTGTTACCCATTCTGTAATGGATTTCAGAGATGCGTTAATTCCGAAAATGAAGGTGCATTTTCGGAATTAACGCATATCGCAATAGTACATTATGATACGAGCGCGCTATGTCGGTTACTGCGTACGAGGCGATATTGTGCGCGAGCCGCAGGCGAGCGCAACAATAAAGCAGAGTACGTAATGACCAATGCGCGCGTGTATCATACGACGTTTTTCAACACACTTGTGAGGAAAACAAAAGATCTTGTGGTATTAATATTTTTCTGAAAATAACTGCGCTTTTTTATCAATCTTCCACTGCATGAAAGTATCGTATGCCGCCAAGTACCTATTTATCCTTTGACTTTGGCGGCAACAAACTATTTCTCGCGCTTTGCGCCTCCATAATTATTTCCGGCGGAGTTAATAATATGGATTCTTCTTCACTTTGACTCGACATATTTGTAGATAATCAATTATCAATTAGAATAAAAAGGCAAAAAATTTCAATAGCGGGAAAATGGCGCGCGCCTTTTTTTTCGCGCGCTGCCGGGCATGGCAGCGCCCATGCTCTTTTTGATGCCAACAAAAAGGGTCAAACAGCCAAAATTCAAAACTAAATAAACCGAATATTATAGTTTTTAAAAAACAAGTTTGTGTGAATTTTTAATAATTTATTTCAGTTATAGCTATTAATTAGTGATTAAACGAACTTACCTGTAAGTGAAGTTCTATCATAATTATACGAGTGATTCGTACGAAGAGATTAGTAACACCTGTAAAATAAATATGTAGGTACTTCAATTGACTTATGTAGTTACGCCTAAGTGACACCACTCCCTACACTGTGTTGAAAGGTGGGTATTTGAAAAAATAAGATACGTAAATTTTAAGAGGGTAACCCGAGCCTAAGTTCTGTCTGACATTGTGCTCCGGAACTCATTAGTTTAGAGTAGAACTGCTTCTAATACCCAAAACCTTAGAGGGGTATTTATTAATATTCATAGGGAGGGTGGGCGTTACTAATCTCTTCGTACGAATCACTCGTATAATTATGATAGAACTTCACTTACAGGTAAGTTCGTTTAATCACTAATTATACTTCGTGATTCGTACTCGAGATTAGTAACACCTGTAAAATAAATATGTAGGTACTTCAATTGACTTATGTAGACGTTTAGAGTGTATGGTTTTGGGTTTTCATTTAGTAGAGGAAAGAAGAGAAGAAAGAGAAAAAATACTGGTTATAATCATTTATTGCTCATCGAGATATCATAATTGGAAAATGCTAATTAATATAAACAACCAAACAAATGTGAATCAAGACAATACAGATCGGGCTAGCACTGTTTCGTCACAGCTCAAGATGACCTTATTATAAAATTTGGCAAATGAGGTGGAGGTGGCACTCCAGCCTGCTGTTTTGCGGATCTGGTCTATACCGACCCCTTGTGCTCGAGCTCGTGACGTAGCAGCGTGCCTCGTGCTATGCGCAGAAAAAAAAGATGTATCTATACCGCTGGTTTCTAAAGTACATTTTATCCAGCGGCTTAGTGTTTGGGTACTTACCGTTTTAAATGGCTTTTTGACACTTACAAAAAGTATATTAGACTTCCTTAAGGTTTTAGTTTTTTCTATATATGATATTAGTGTTTTAGCCGGACAGATTTGTGGCTTTTCTGTATAAAATGGTATTTGTAATAATGGTTGATTACTACCAGGTTTGGACGTTTTGATTAAGTCAGGAATTTTAATAATAATTTTATTTGGTAGAACTGCAATATTTTTTATGTTAATTTTACTTAAAGTTTGCACCCTATGTGCCGTTATTAATGCTAATAGTGTTACGCATTTTTTAGTAAGAAGCTCCAAAGATATTTCTTCATTTGGATACCATGTCGATAAGCAGTCCAATACAACGGCCGGATCCCAGGTTAATTCATACTTGGGAGCTGGAGGCCTTAGTCGAAAAATTCCTTTAAAAAATCTTTGGATTCTATTATCCTCGGAAATGTTTGGGCCAAGGATAAGAGCAAGAGCTGCTTTGCAACTATTTAATGAGCCGTACTGGCTCCCGTTCTCATATAAATGAGTAAGAAAATCTAAAATTTTACTAATCGAAGATTCATATATGTGTAAATTGTTTCGATGGCAATAGTCACACCACTTTTTAATATATACACTATATTGTTTAAAAGAGTTTTGTGCTATAGACGCTAACATAATATCTACTGAAGAATCTGGAACTTCTCGACGGAGTAGTGCTGACCGGATAATATTCCCGCAATCAATTTCAGGTTGGCTTTGATGTTGCTGCTGCTGGAATGAAATATTATATCGTCAGATGTCAGCTCTATGACATCCGATATAAGGAGTGTTTGGAACATTGGATACCAGGGCTGAGTTGGCCACTGGGGAACAATGACAATGCCTGTGGCTTTATCGCAAATTATTTTCCTAAGAGCTTTTAATATTACTGAGAATGGCGGAAATGCATAAAAGGAGAAGCCAAACCAATTTATTGTGAATGCATCAATTGCCTCTGCATCAGGATCTTTTTTCCATGATATGTATTTTGCACATTTTTTGTTAATTCTACTGGCAAATAAATCAATTTCGGGTGCACCAAATTTGTATAATATTTTATTAAAAGCTTGGCTTGATAATTCCCATTCTATATCCGGTTGAATTTTTCTAGATTCTGCGTCAGCTATTACATTATCTTTTGATTTAATGTACGATGCGAATACGAATAGTTTTCGTGATTCGCACCATTGCCAAATCTTTTTTGTAATATTCGTAAGATGGGGGTATTGAATACCACCCATACGATTTATATAGGAAACAGCTGTGGAGTTGTCAACTCTAATCAAAATTTGACAATGGTGCAAATCTTTTGCGAATATTTTGATTGCAAAGTATGCTGCTAAAAGCTCCAAATAGTTAATATGACACAGACGTTCATCGTGTGACCACGGTCCGCTCGCGGTTTCGCCCTTGCATGCTGCACCCCACCCCGTAGTTGAGGCGTCAGAAAAAATTTCTACAGCAAAATTGTCATTTTTGATTCTGTGTTGTGGATTTTCAATCGCATTTAGCCACCATTGAAAATTACTATGCAATGAGGACGGTAAATTAATAATTTTTGTATAATCATTATCTGGTCTTAAGCATAAGAATTTATGTCTTTCGAATTCTTTTGTATAGAGTATTCCATATTCTACTGCAGGACAGGCAGAAATCAATAGACCTATCAAGCGAGCGAAAGTTCTTATTGTGCAGCGGGGCAACTTGGACACGCGGGCTAATTCTTTTTTAATACAATTTTGTTTATCATCTGGTAATCTGATGAGCATTTTTTCCGTATCAATTATGTATCCTAAAAATCTACATAATCTTGAAGGGAAAAGAGTACTTTTTTCTTCGTTTATTTTAAATCCCAAAGAAACAAGCAGTTTCGTACACATCTCAATGCTATAAATAGCTTCACTGTTGGAATTATTTATTAATAAAATATCGTCCAAATATATTGTTGACAAAAAACCTGCCAATCTTAGTAATTTCATAACTGGTTTCATTAATTTGGTAAAAATGTACGGCGCTGTACAAAGGCCAAATGGTAGAACATTATATTCATAAAGTTTACCATTCCAAGAAAATCTTAAAAATTTTCTGGATTCATTGTGAATTTTAATGAAAAAATAGGCGTCTTTTAAATCTACGGTGGCTAATAAGCAATTTTTCGAAATTAATTTTATAGCTGTACGCAGGTCTTCTAATTTAAAATGGCTAGTGTTAATAAACTTGTTAAGATTTTTAAGATTTAGTATCAGTCTATCAGTACCATCAGGCTTAGGTCTTAAAAAAATACTGGATATGAACTGTCCATCACATGGATCACATTCAGATATAGCACCAATTGTGACAAGTTTATTAATAGCCTTTCCTATTTGACTCATTTCCAATTCAGAATACCGACGAGTACACGGCAGCATATGTTGTCTGACATGTCGTGTAAAATTAATTTTATAACCATCAATCCATTCTAATATGAGTTTGTCAGATGTGACCATAGACCATTGTCGGTAGAACAGCGAGAGCTGGCCAGCGTATCGTACCTTGTCTAGCGGCGGCGGACTGTCCTCGGCGGAGGCGATGACCGCTTGGATGGCGGCGCAGGCCTGCCGGCGCTCGACGCAGGCCCGCGGCTCCGGGGAGGCCCCGCCGGCCTGCGGGCTGGGGCTGGAGCTTTCCAGTTTTTTGTCCCGTGAGACTTTGGTTGCGGCGCGGTCTTCTTGACTACCTTATTTTGTTGCTTGAGATCTGTGCTCGACTTGTTCACAGCCTTAGCGACCTTCAGAGTTTCAGCTAAATTTTCTCCGAAAAGGAATTTGTCAATTTTAGTATTGCAAATATGCTCCTTCATATCTTTTTTCAAGTAATATATAGCGATGTTTCGTCTGGCGATCGAATCAGCGTGTTGAATGTCGCACAGAAGTCGAGCTGTGTCCATGAGCTTCTTCATTAGATCATGATTAATGTTGTTAACTTTGAGCTGATCCGTCATTGCTGAGGAGAGGCACGCAATCGTCGTTGCAATTTGTTTCTGTCTTAATTCGAGCTGTTTGTCTTTTTTCTGCAAAGGCTCCGGGAGGGCCGCTTTGATTTCAGCGTTTAGCAAAGGAGCGGCGATGAGAGAAGAATTAGCCGGTATAAGGTATTTATTCGATAATTCCTTACGAATGTTCGGGTCTAAGCCGGAAGTGGCAAGATAATTAAATCTAGTTGCCAGATCTTTATGAATATCTTGACCGTATTCTTCATTATTGGATGGATCATCTCCTAAGATGTCAAGCAGTATACTATCATGGCTGTCTTCCGGTTGCGGATCCGACACCTGTTCTGTGGACACTCGAGTGTCTCCATTACTCGTAGTAATAGTCTTGGACGATTCAGGGTTATTCGTCTCTAATACTGAATCCATCAGATTAGTATCCTTTGAAACAGGATCGTGCTGAGGCGGAGATTCCGCAGACATGGGAATCGTATTTGCCAGTTCCGGATCGGATTCGGTTCCGTCTGAAATGAGTATAATTTACATAATATACTAATCATCTAGTTATTTGTCTATGCGGTTACAATAAGATGTTAAAATTGCTGACCGCGTGTAAAATATAATTACGTATGTATTATTTTACACGGCATAATTCTTAAAGATTTATGCTTAAGGTTTATGCATCGATATGTAACTAAGTTACTTATATTACTAAGAGTGTAATTCGAAGTGATTTACACTCAAAATATAAAGATATGCGTGAAACCTATATTGATATAAATCAAAATGAAAGTCATGGTTCTCGAAGGTTTGTATTTCAGCTTGAATTACGCGAAAACCGACATTTCATATTAGACATCGTCCACGTGCCTTATAAATAAGTTTATCATAATAAAACACGAGGTTTTACCGAACCAAAATTTATCACCCGCTATGTACTTACAACATACAAAATGTTTCGTAATTACCTTGTTGGTGATACGGAGATGGCGAAGATCCTCTTGACGACTCCGATTCTATAATACGACTTCTTCTTTTCCGAGAATTTCTTAATTCCTTTTCTAATTTCTTTAACTTCTTCCGAAAATAATCAAAGTGATCATCTTCACGTGTTCTTTTTGGCATTTTTTTTTTTACTTACACAATTTACTTAAAAACTTACACAACAATAAATCGAACTAAATGTAAGAGAAGCAGAATTTGAGTAGTGGAGTGGTTCGACACTTAAAAGCGAATGGGTTCCGGAGCACAATGTCAGACAGAACTTAGGCTCGGGTTACCCTCTTAAAATTTACGTATCTTATTTTTTCAAATACCCACCTTTCAACACAGTGTAGGGAGTGGTGTCACTTAGGCGTAACTACATAAGTCAATTGAAGTACCTACATATTTATTTTACAGGTGTTACTAATCTCGAGTACGAATCACGAAGTATAATTATTGTTTTTAAATGTTTGTGTTTAAATGTCGTTGTTAATTTAATATTTAAGTAACCAGTAGTAGGCTGTTCATTTGTTTCCAATTGGCAGCCTCATAAAGTCGTGTTAAAAAAAAAGTATTAAGCGACTAATTTAAGAATGCGTACTGGACATACATTTACTTTGCAATCTTGAACAAATTAGAATTTGTCGTGTTAAGATTACCGCACTTGTGCGATTATGTAAAGTGAAGAGCACTCGTGTTTAATATATTGAATAACGGGTCTAAATGCAAGGTAATAAGACCCACTTTACGAGCAAGTGTGTTGAAAAATATCTTGCATCATGGATTAACTAAAATTGGACATAAGTGTTCAAAAAGATCCGTGAATGGATCTTCAAAATTAACTTCTGGATCATGCATTAAAGTGGACGTAAGAGTGCTAAAACGTCCATCAATGGATCTTTAACCGCCTCCGTGGTCTAGTGGTTACGACCACCGTGTTCCGATCAGGAGGTCAGGGGTTCGATTCCCAGTGGGGGCAGAAGTTTTTCTATCTGGTTTGGTTGGTGGTAAGGCTTCTTAGCCCGCCTGGCTAGCTACCACCGTCTTACCTAAGTTTGTCGCCATAATAACAATGTTAACAGCATTGTCGTGTTCCAACAATTAGAGGTAAGGTAGCCAGTTCCTCCGTTGATGCGGAGTTCAGGTGAAGCTCGCTTCCACCCTCGGCCTTATCTTCATTTACTATCAGGTGTAAAAAACTTATACAAATGTATAAATTTAACAATAGAAAAATTGCGATAGAGAAATATTTTGTTTAATATTAAAGATCAGTTGCTGTTTTACTCTACTGTAGCTACCCAATGGATGTTGTTTAAATTATGTTATTTTCCGGAAAGCAAGGAACAGCTGCAAGGGATTTAACCCGTGCAGCTGTTGGTTTTGATTGCAAAACCTACAAACCAATATGTCGGAGTCACCTTTACACATGCCATTAAGGTCCTCAGGTGGAATATATTTAGTTAAAGTGTGCAGTTTTCTTTTTGTTCAGCATTTATGTTAAACTCACAGGAAAAACCCTTTTGGAGTGTTTTATGATGAACACTTATACGACGACTAGAAGAAGTTGTTTAAAGGTGATTCAAATACATTTTTCTTTCTTTCTTTCTTTTTTCTTTCTATATACGTTTGTGAACAAAGGCGGACTTAATGTCTGGGGCATTATATGCCTGTTAACCTTTGGGCGATGCAGAGAATTCAGAGATAGATGTACTAATACCACAGAAATAAGCAAAAATTATCTAAATAAATACATATAGAAATTTATACCTATCCACATGTAATTCACATTAATGTAATTTATTATATATGTCGCTTCCTTTTTTATCAGTTAAAAAATAAAATTGAGACGTTTGCTAGAAGTATGGCTGCCATTCCACATTTTTTGGAAATAATTCTTCGGAGAAAGAAATGCCTTGCAGAATGCAAATACGATTTGAAAGAAAAGCCTTGGCAACTAAAAATAGAGAATTATAATGAAGCTCTTATAAAAACTCAATGCAAAGATGGAAATTAAAAGTAAAGAAATGGTAAGCGTTTTAGTTCTTCAAGGAAAATTCCTCGCCTGTGGCATTGTGATATAAATGAAATATTATTTCAGACACTAACAGAGACCGAGCTCTGAATACTGTGTAAATAGAAACAAGATGATAAAAATAAAGATGTCTTCGACCTGATTTAAGGCGCATAGTGCTCCCAATGACCTTGCGTCTTTCGTCCCGCACTGATTACATAGGAGTGAGTGAGTAAGAGTGAGGGGAATATTTAAGCAAACCTTTACGCGTAAGATGAATTATTTAAATTAAACATTAATAAAAGCAAATAAAAAAAATCTAAAAAGACCATCCTCTAGAATATTGTTCACTTTATTTATTGAAATCGAAAGTATATGATTTAACCTAATATTTACGACGCGATTAGGTTTAAAGTTTTAAAATCGAGGCATGTTTGGGTCACATTTTAACCAAGTTTTAATTAATTTATCAAAAAATTAAAAAGACCATCCTCTAAAGAATGCGTTGAATAATAACATATCCTTTTTTAATATTTTTTTATTCAATATTTATGAAGAGAACCGGTTTTTTCTGCAGTGAATTTTTATGATTGACCTTACTATGCGCCTTAATGAATTTGGCCAATGATAAATTTAATTTAGTACGACTTCATAAGATTATCTAGCTGGAAATGTTAAATTGTTTACCTTTAATTAGTTGCGTGGGGTCCAATCGACTTGGATTGTTATATTTCATTAAATATAATGCACTAGCCGTGCCCGTGACTTCGTTCGCGTGGATGTCAGAAAATAACAACATGTCGTAGGTAGGTAATTTTTTTTCTGTTTTTGCAACAATGTTCGTTGATGCTCAGCTTCTATTGGTCGTGGCGTAATGTTATATAGCCTATAGCCTTCCTCAATTAATGGACTGTCCAACACAAAAATAATTTTTCAATTTGAATCAGTAGCTCCTGAGATGAGCGCTTTAAACCAAACTGTACAGTAAGCTCCCATTCAAGCTTTACATTTACACTACGAAAACAGCCACTATTACGAGCGTCATAAGAACGGTCCAAAGGTCAAAGAGTATAGCCTGATAAGGAGCTTACTGTACCACAGAATAAATAATAGTACTAAAGTAACTGTACTGTACTTTCTAAGCTTTATAATATTAGAAAGTACACTATACATAGTATAGGCATGGACCTTTTTTTTGTAGGTCCATGAGTATAGGTACGCAACTGTGCATTCATGTAGATTCGTAGTTTATGCGGCCCTCTTATTTAAGTGTTTCACTAGTCCCTGGTGCTGATAATGGTGCTATAATGGGAGTACTTGAGGTTGAGGTCGCTGGACCATGTGTGACTCATTAGTCGCAATTTAGTATAATTTTTCTTTCAAATCCTTTCTTACTATCCCTACTTTAATATTTAGACGCTATAGTAGTGATTCCAGGGGTTTATCGCATTTGTGCGTGAGGTCTAAATACAAAAAAACTACAAGTAACTTTAGTAAATGTATTTTTTATGTGAAATGAATACCAATCTGAAGTCTGTCATTTCAAGCACAAACGTCCGATTGCTATTTTGGTATTCGTTACTAATGATTTTGGCCATTGTTTCTGAAGTTTTGTGCTTTTGATGCTTAAAAGCTTATTAACTCTGTTATACTAAGACGTAATTTAAAGCGACTTAATTAAGGTTATTAATAGAAGGTATTTTATTATAATATTATTAATAAATCAGGCATATAGTTGCATTTCCTTTCAATATTACTAATTTCAGCACATGCAGAAGACAAAAGATTGTAAAAATGTTTAACTCCTCCTTCTCATCATGATTTCAGCCACAATACGCTCAATATACAGGATTAATTGTAAAATACCTGCAACCTTGCAAGATGAGATAGCCAACATCATTAACTACAACGTTTGTTTTACGAGTTTTATGATAACTCAATGAATTGAACAAAAATCAATTTTAAAGTTTTTATTACACAGTCGTGACATTGATAAGTCTATGTTTCATTTATAATCGACGACGGAAGACGACGTACGCTCGGCGCACTGTGCGCGTAGAGTTCCAAACATTCTAGAGGTATATTAAATTCATATTTATTTTTGTATGAAAGTAAAATCTAACGAATTATCAAAAGTCGTAGAACAAACGTTGTTGTTTATGATGTTAGCTACCTAATCCTGCGAGGTTGCAGGTGTTATACAAATAACCCTGTATATTACCTCATAGATCAAATACAAAATTTTTAAATCCTATTTCAACATAAGCTTTTACATGCACTTATTAACGTTAAAAACAAAACAAAACTCTAATTAGAAGAAAACATATTTAACCTTGTATGTGCATGCAGTATAGGTTGTGTTCTGTTCGCAAATTCGGAGAGCCTCACGAGTAGAACAGGCAATAAAGGTCTAATCCTTGTCATCTCTTTTATGGCCCTATTTACAATATTGGTTTTTTCACTTACTTTCACTCCACGATTTCCCAGTACGAGTAGGTGGGGTGGGGATCGTTAAGCTTTGTCCTTTGGGAAGCATGGTGCATCGAGCATAGGCAAGGTGTCCAGTAATGTCCTCTACTTTCCCTCTTCTAGTCACTTACCATTAATGAATTTCCCCATTGTGAAGTAATGGATCATCACAATTCCAAGCTGGAATTTGAATTTCAATTCAACGACAAAGGCCCTGAATTCGAAGCTAATTGTACAATGCCCACGGGTGGAATCCTATTATTTCGAGGTCGTTCAAATTTTACCGTATAGCGGGGCAGGTGTAAAATGGAATTACTCCCGGCGCTAACGCGACGACTAGGAAGTGGCGATACAGACGGGCTACTCTCTACTTCCTTTTAATAAATTCAGTGTTCGTCGCTTGAAATACATTGCTGTGTGTGCTTTGTTTCATATACTTAAAACGAATACCTATTTTACCTATGATGCGCGATGAAAAGATACCATTTTGCTCTCGGTGCCGTGGTAAGCTTAGTAAGTTTGCTGATGACGTCATCACGTCACTCGTCGATGGTTAGCACTTTTGCGGTACTAACCAGGCGAGCGCGGGACGCTGTCGCAGGAGGCGGGAGGGGTGGTCATTGGCAAACTTTTTGGGCGCGGAGCAGGTAAAGTGTTTAATATTTATTTTACTCACTCCAGCACACATATCTATACTTTTTTAACTTACGTGTCATGTCGTTAGACTATTACTATGAGGATTTAGCTTCCAGTATAGAAAGTATTTTTGTATTTTAAAAATGAGCAGTGCACGCCATGTATAATTTACTAGCTTTCCGCTCGCGGCTTCGTCCGCGTTATTATTGTTTTTCCATGGGAATTTTATATTTTCCCGTAAAATAATTTTGTAGCCTATTGTATAGAAGACAAATTTTAAGACTTTCTAGGAGATCATCGTTTGGCACTGACTTCAATATAGAAGTGTGATGTTGTCTGTACCTATTCTTATATTATTTTTAACTTTTCAGTGTTTTTGAAGTCGGTTTTTATTTTTTGTAAAATATTTTTTATTTAATCGTGCGACATATTTCTATGTCGAGTTGCTGAATTTTTTTGTTCACGTTGGAATGGTAGTCACAGGAAGCTTAAAAAAGGAAAGGAGAAGTTGAGATTAGGGAAAACTGCCACCGTGCCAAGGGACCAGTACTACCACCGTTGTCTTAGTGAGACATAGTTTCTATCAACCAACGAGGATTAACAAAATTATCTTATAAATGGATTCCTTCAGTAATCGCTTATACCAATATGTGAACTATGCTGCGTCACCCCAAATGTAAAAGGCTGCAGAATTGAAAGGCGGTTTTTCAGCCCGCCCGCTTTGTCCACAAAATATTTTCGATAGGCCATGTGTCTGCCTCGACATGTTAGGCAATTTGTCATCAAACTCTGCCAAAATACGCTCCTAGCTAGCAACTGAAGAGCATTCTATGAAAGTGATAAGTTAGCGGTCATTGGCCCAATATTTCAACATTGAAGATCTTTTGGCACCTACATACAATTACTTAGTAAAATCGTGCTGCAAAATATTCGCTTTTGTTCAAATTGTTGTTTTACACTTTTTCAAGCGTTGTAAAGTGTAAAACAACAATGAAATTACATAGATTATGAAAGTAATCCAATAAAACTTACGATAATGTAACATGTTTTGTTCTGAATTAAAAATATATATTCGTCCCAAAAAACATCTCCGTTAATGGTACTTTAACAGCTGGTTGCACTAAGTTTTACGTTATACGATTTCGTAAAAAGATACAACTTAATACCTAAAAATGTGTCGTTTCACTAATAAACATATGATTCGCGCCGTACATTTAACATTTTTAAACGTAAAGGATAAAATAAAACTACAATTAAAACTAGATTATGGTGCAACTCTTACGTATTTATATTGTTACTTTTACGAAATCGTAAAACGTAAATTTGGTGCAACCGGCCGTAAGTATATTTAAGTTTCTGGACTACACTTGGTATTCACAAAAGCAAATAAAAATTTATGACCTTTATAATGAATGGGCATTTAATACTAGTGATAAATTTGAACGAGTTAGTGCAAACGAAGCGAAAAGAAAATTATGGAACTGCGACAAATCTATTGATATTTCTTAATCTGTAATTGAGACAATAGCTACATCTACCAAATAGTGGTAGAATAATCAATTCATCAGTTGTTGCGGAGTCCAGGTGAAGTCTCAATCATCGCAGCTCATATACATTCCCACCGAGGGGCTCGAGCCTACCCTAAGCTAGGGTGTTTAAGGTAGCCATACACGCTAGGGTATACCTGACAGCTTTACCTGTATAGTTCAACTGTACAGGTAAACTGGAGCGTGTATGTTGCACAACTGTGCAGGTTTCCACACCTGTTCAGGTAACCGAAAAAAATAAGAATTTTGATATTTCTTGCCCGTTGGTATACCTGTGCAGTTTAACTGTACAGGCAAAACTGATCATGTGTTGTGGTTTTTCCTGTTGGTATACCTGTATTAGTTTCACTGTCTGAGCGTGTGTGGCGGTACAAAATAAATAATAAACCGATTTAGCGCTACAGCGTCGAGATAATTGGGATGATGACTGAATTCAAATTTTTATGTCTCGTCATTAAATATTAAAATAGCGTGGAAAAAGATGCAGTCCTGTGAAATTAGATTTAAAATCGGCTTAGAAATTCATTAGATACAAGCATTTTAAGTTGTTAATTTGAAGGCGATTAGACAGAGAGATCCGACATCAACCGTGACGTCATTGTTGAGTACTCTTACTCCTTGACGTTGAGTACTCTAAACTCCTTGTAAATTGCCTTTTTGCTAGAAAGAGATGGAGAAAAATCTTTCATACCTTATATCTTGGTTGTTTTTATAGTTATTCGAAAACCGATTTTATCTTTCTGTTTATTATATGAATGAGCTTCTATTAAAGCAAAAAAAAAATTTTTAGTCATCTAGCCTATTGCTGCCGGTGCCATGGCTTCAACTGAGAGTTTGTACAGGTTCACCGTTACGTGTATGTCCTCTACTCAGCTCTAGTTTACCTGACGGGTGTAACTGTGCAGGCAAACCTGTCAGGTACACCCTACCGCGTATGCATACCACCTTAGTCAACCACGATGCCCCAGTGCGGATGGATCGACTTCACATACACCTTTAAATTTCCTCGCTGATGTATGCAGGTTACCTCACGATGTTCTCCTTTACCATAGGAGCGTCGGACAAATGTAGGTATACATATGAAATTTGAAAAATGAAAAAAAAAACATTGGTAGTTGGCATCATTGAGCCACAGACCTCCCGATTAGAAAACCAGTCCACAGCGCCACCTTCATTCGGCCTAAACATCACTTAACATTAGGTGTGATAAGGGGCCAAGAGCTTCCCTGTCGTATGTAAAAAAACAGGCAGTTATTGACCACAAACGCAATTAACATAAGTTGACTTTACCACTTGTTCGAAATTTAGAAGCGCCTTTTTAAGGCGCTACTTTTCCGTTTTCAAGTAATTTCGATTTACCCGTGTAAGCTATTAATTAACTTACATTGTTGTTATTATAAAAAAAAACAACTAGCTGACTCCGTACCACCTTGACAGATGACAGATCTAAATAAATAAATCTAAATAAACAATCGTGAAGTAGTGTGATTTTTTATACAAAATAACCATTTTTACTTTATATTATCTTTCGGATTTCCGCAAGGATTTAGGATTATCCCTATTATTTTGCTTTTTTATCCACCCCTGTATTAAATTGAACAAAAGGAAAATATATATATATTCAAATCGGTCGAGGCCGTTGTCGGCTACGGGGTATTAATCTGGAGGTTTGTAGTTCAATTCCCTATGCGGATAGAAGTTTTTATCCTTAGTTTGGTCGATGGTAAGGATTCTGAGTCCGCCTAGTGAGTAACCATCACTTTACCGTAGTTTATCACTAAAATAATATTGTTGAGTCACGAAAATCAAAGGTTAAGGAGCCAGTTCCTCAGTTGAGGAGTGCAGGCGAAGCTTGCATCTTCGGCATTATCGTAGAAAGTGTACCATCAGGTGAGATGTAGGTTAAGAGCATTTGTGTGTAAAAGAATTGAAATCTGTAGGTATACACCGTATTTGGTCAAGCCGAAACCTACGCATGTCAACATAGTCATATAGCAGTTAAATTATATATTTTTACTATCGTGCAGTAAATACTTTTTGAAGTCTACTAAGAAGTTTTCAATCTTTTCCCTTCATTTGTTTTGTTTTGACAGCCTTTGGAAGTGAGCGTGTCGGTCGGTTTTACAAAAATGGAAAAAGAACAATATCGTTCAGTGATTAGATTCTTGTTTTTGGAAGGGGAAACCCGCAGCGAAATCAAAGAGCGCTTGGATGCTGTGTACGGTGACTCTTCTCCTTCGATGGCGACCGTCAAAAATTGGTTCAACGAGTTTGCTCGTGGCCGCATGTCGGTTTTTGATGAGCCACGCCCAGGTGCACCGAAAACGGCTACTACGGAGGAAAACGTAAAAAAAATCCACGATCTCGTGTTGGCAGACCGGCGATTGAAGATTCGCGAGATAGCTGAGACTGTAGGCATCGCAGAAGGGACAGTGCATCATATTCTGCACGAAGAACTGGGTATGAAAAAGTTATCGGCGCAATGGGTGCCGCGTTTGCTCACACCAGACAACAAGCGCAACCGTGAGACCACATCGGCGACATGTTTCGCGCTGTTTCAACGCAATCCGGCGGAGTTCTTGCGTCGTTTTGTGACCATCGACGAAACATGGGTTCACTGGTACACACCAGAGACCAAGGAACAGTCGAAACAGTGGACTTTACCCGGCGAACGTGCTCCAAAGAAGGCGAAGACTGTTCAATCGGCCGGAAAGGTGATGGCCAGTGTTTTTTGGGACTCACAAGGTGTGATCTACATCGATTACCTCGAGAAGGGTAAAACAATCACGGGGCTCTACTATTCCGACTTATTGGACCGATTCGATGCCGAATTGAAAAAAAACGGCCCCATTTGGCAAAGAAAAAAGTGCTGTTCTACCATGACAACCTCCGTGTGAGGCGCCGGCTCACACCTCCCCGCCGTCGTCACATGTGGCCAAATTGGTCGAATTGCGCTACGAATTGCTGCCCCATCTACCGTATTCTCCAGATTTGGCTCCCTGTGACTTCTTCTTGTTCCCAAATCTGAAAAAGTCACTCGCCGGCAAAAGATTTGGGTCGAATGATGAGGTCATCGCCGCCACAGAGACCTATTTTGAAGACCTCGGGAAATCGTATTTTTTGGACGGGTTAAAAAAAATGGAGCATCGCTGGGCCAAGTGTGTTGAATTGAAAGGAGACTATGTTAAAAATAAATCTCTACTTTCTTAAAATTTTCGCTTTTCTTTTGTAGGCTAAATATTTATTGAATCGCCCTCGTACATTGAAGCTAATTGTGGCTAAAGAAAATTTATTATTCTCACAAAGAATTACACATTCACTTACATAAGAACTTAATTGAAATTACAGTGTTTTAATTACATTACATTGCGAGCGTTATAATAGAATGTAGATAAATCTATACAAACACCATTTGCCAAAAAAAAAAACTAATTATGAGAGGGTAGGTATCAGGAGCATCGGTGGCGCTGTGGCCTCGGCATTGGACTGACGCTGGCCTCCGAATAGAATCGGGAGGCCCGCGATCGATCCTGCCATGTACCAATGTGTTTATCGTTTTCATATGTATATTTATCTGACGCTCCTACGGTGAAGGAAAACATCGTGAGGAAACCTGCATACACCTGCGAAGTAATTCAAAGGTAAAGTTGAACTATACAGGTAAAGTCAATCAATCCGCACTGGGCCAGCGTGGTTTGACTAAGGCCTAATCGCCCTAACTAGTTAGGGTAGGCTCGTGCCCCTCGGTGGGGACGTATATGAGCTCTGATGATAATGATGAGGTATCAGGGGCGGATCGTTTAGGAAAAAAATGGAAAATTAAAAAAAGAGTTAGTGCTTTTATACAGTACAAATTCTACGATATTGTTATAGATTAAAATTTCAAATAGACAAGCGACAGGGGAATTCCTTGTTTTTTTTGATAGTCGCGTACACGGGTTGATCGATTTGAGTTGTCAACCTTATGATTGTTTTTTTCTTAATTTTACATAGTTTTCTCTATTTATCAACAAATATCGTCTATTGTTTTTATATTGTTGGGTTAGTTTCTATTGTTTTAAACCCAAGAAGCCCTTATGTAAATCCGCCCCTGGTAGGTATTGTACAAAAATATTAGCGTGATGCCAAACCAACAGGACCAGACCAAGTCTACACCGACTAGAAGCAACAGAGTGTTTTAAGCGTTGTTCATATTTAGTTTGAATTTAATAAATGAATTTTCAGTAATATTTTGAATTTATGTAAATTTTTGGTGTCTTTTAAATGTTTTCGTAGCTTGTTGCATAATTGTGCACATTCATATGTTATGTTTTTTGCCGTAGTTAGTTCTAGGTGGGCGTAGTATTATATCATTTGCATTTCGGAATAATTTTGTATGTGTATTTTGACTTTTAGTTGTAAAATTAATATTAGTTTTTAAATCTTTTGATTAACGTATTTCTACAAGACTTTTTTGATGACCTTATGGTTTGTAGTTGTACCACACCCCGGACACTCCATACAACGTTCGCAAATCAATTACCTATTACTACTACATAAGCAAATGACGTTTCTACACGCGCAAATGTGTGCGTGGAATCTAGTAGGGCTGAGTGCGCGGTTATCAATCGAAATGACGCGAGGAGTGCAGCGACTGCCTTCTCTTTTACCCGCATAGCGCTGTCTCTGTTATCGGCCGGCGCTCGCGTCTACTCATTCGAGCGATCGAGCGCGCCCTTGTTTATTTGTCAGTGATGTCTCCAAGGAAGTGCGGCGTGGGATGAGATATTTGAAATGAGTGCGGGGAGGTGAGTGGCCGTTCTGTACTGTAACACCGTTTTTTCTTAAAATTTCATAAAACACTAATTTTGCAAAAACACTTTGTTTTCACTGTAGTTTTAACACAAATTTCACAACTAAAATCGTAATTACAATAACTTTGTCAATGAATTTCACAATGTCAATGTCAAGTGTCAACGTCAACGTCGTTTCACGTCACGTCATTGACATTTGCAATTATCTTTGGTCATTATTCGATTTTGGCATAAACAAAATAAATCTCGCGTTTATCCTGGCCTTATTTACAAAGATAGTTTTTTTTCGCCCAAAATCCCGTGCTCCCCTTTAGGTGGGTTGATTTTCTCAAAATTCGGAATTTGACATTTAGACCGTTTATTTTGATCATTTTTTGAGACATATCATAATAAAGTACACTTAAAGCTACAGATCATATAATTATGGTTTCGTCGAATAGAATTCGGAAAGCATTCACAGTTTGTTTATGGTTAATTTACATTACGTTTTGTTTTCCAACCAAACTTATAACTTTGGCTGGAAATACTTATTGTATATTGTAGAATTTCGAAAGATCCGTATGTTGACTTGACACATCATGACACACATGTTGTGAAATGAATTTGGTTCTAGGGAAGGTTCCGTCGCCAATACGACGCTTAACATTCGGTGAACGGACCTCGATTCTAGTATGTGCGTAAATAGAACGCGCCCATTTTTCACCCTAGTCTTTGAACGCGTCTTTCGTCTATGTTATGATCTCCGAACTGGTTAGTCTGTGAGACATCGACCGAAGAAATTTGTTATTGATTCGAAGATCATAAAGTATTTAAATTCATTTCTGCGAATAAAATCCATAGGTATTTCTCTCGTTTTCCGTGTGAATTTAATTTGAAAAGCTATTTCCAAAGTCAGTTATTTTTGTTTTCAGCTTGAAGAGTAAAAGCTCAATCATATTTATAATCGCCGGCGCGCGATTCATTGAATTAGTTGAATAAATAAATTATATCGATAGATAATACTCCGCCCACACTAAGGTATCTAATTAACTTATTATATTTCATGATTTAAAACAGATTTTGTTAATTTTATTTTTATTAGTGGGTATATTGATTATTAAATCAAACATATTACATTTCCAAAATTCGCCTTTTTCATCCCCTATTTCATTAAAAAAACCTGATAGTAAGCGGCATTTTAGTGGGATTAATGCATATATTGAGTAACACTGGTGAATTTCATGTTAAATTCTAGATTTTCACTATATTGAGTTTTACATCATACTTTGGCAAATAACTCACAAATTAAGCTGTTTTCTTTTTATTAATAGCAGTAATTATACACAAAATAGGTGCTCTCCCCTCCATATGTCTTTTTTATTAACTAACCAATAAGAAACTTTGACAATTCATTGAAAATTATGTTTGGAATTAACTTGCAATGTTTATTATCTGAAATTCAGATGTATTGACTGGGATTCCTTCAGAACTCAGTGTTAGACCCACTGACCTCAAGATCATAGGCATATTTAATTATATTTTTAACCTAACACTGTGCTATGAATCTCCAGGGCAGTTCCCGGAGGCCGTAGGGCTCCGCTGCTTGACTTTAGAGCCAGATGAACTAACCTATTATCAAGGAGGAATTCTGTGGAGCTAAATATATTAATATAAAACAGGAATATTATATCTCTGACCCGTGATTGCAAGACTTAGCATAGAAGGTATGATCCACTAACAACCGCTCCGGGGAAGGCTACTAATTTAAAAAAAAAAGGAAACCTATAACTATTTGTTCGTGTATTTTATTGCCCCTCATTTTGTAGTTTTGTACCCAATTTGTACCTGATTTTTACCTGCCGAGATTGATCAAACAAACCTGAACCATCCTGCCCTTGGCTTGTATTAATTAAACATTAAGTTAAGTGCTTTGCATTGAGGGATTTTGTTTACTTCAGTAACATTATGCATAAGTGAATTATAGTTATGTACCTACAACAATAAAACTTTTCATTTTGTATCGGACTAAAGGAATAAGTTTGTTTTTTTTCTTTCAACTTTAAGATTTCCCTATATTTCTACAATTTAGCAAGAAAAAGCACCACAATTTGGCGCCCGAATATACAGCAGGTTTTGTGGCATTATATGGCCCATTATTCTGGTCAAATGCTCAGATAATGTTGATCCATCTCGGTATGTATCTTTAATAATTTTCTTTTTTAACGTTGTGTGTTAGTTAAGCTAAAACTCAAAAACAGCTCGACCGATTCTTACGAAATGTTATGTGTATTTGAATAGGTCCAGGGAAGGTTTAAAAGTACAACTGGACCCAGTAGGTGGCGCTGTAATCGGACAGGAGAACGTCTGCCGGTCTCACTAGTTAACTACACTTTAGTTATAAGATAAATAACAAGAATTCTATGCAGGTTTGGTTCAGATAGGTATAAATAAAAACAAATTTTAGTTACATTTGCAAAGGTGAATATATTTTAAGATTTTTTGTTCATAGTTTGAGTATATAACATAAATAATATTGTAAAATTAACTTATCATATAGAATAGAGCGTAGTATATTTTTACAAAAATGGAACAAAGACCAATTAGTTTTAATTTACTTAACAAAGATGAACTAGAATATGAGGTGAAAATCAGGGGTTCGAAACCAGCTGACACGGTGATGGCTCTGAGAGCACAGATCCGTACTCTCAATAAAGATCTGCCTTCTGATGAAATACTGACTTGTGATCTTGATGTCAATATTGAATTAAAGGTAATTCAAAAGAAATTAGATGATCTTGAGAAACTTATCACAAGTACTTCAAGTAAACCGTCATCACTTAAGATGTTAAATAGAATTCAAACTCTTGCACATCACTTATTCCACAGAATTGGTCGCTTGTCTTCGTCGGAGTATGATGATAATCTTACTTCTTTAATTACTTCTCTGAATAATAAATTAGATAGCATTCTTGTAAAAATAGATAATATTTGTCATAATTTTAAAAGTAGCTTGGCACCTGAACAACCGATTGAGCACTCCACTGCAACTACACACAATACAGCTAATGATTGCTCCGTGCATAAACTAAATTTACGCTTCAATGGCAAGACATGCATTAAAGCCTTCTTACAACGCCTCGAAGAGTTATGCTTGTCTCGTGGCCTTGCAGATTCAAAGCTTTTCTGTTCTGCAGCTGAACTTTTCACTGATGAAGCGCTATGCTGGTATCGAGGAGTAAAGTCAGACGTTCACAATTGGACTGAGCTGAAGACCTTGCTTCTCGATGAATATTTACCATCTGATTATGACCATCGCTTGATGCAGGAAATTAGAAGTCGTACTCAGGGCCCCGACGAAAGCATTGTGAATTATCTCAGCATTATGCAAAATTATTTTACTCGATTATCAAAACCAATCTCTGACGATGACAAATTGAACATAGTCATGTTTAATATTAGACCATTTTATACTACTCAGCTTGCTCTAGCCCCAGTGGAATCTTGGACTGATTTAAAGAAAAAATGTAGGTTATTAGAAGGTGCAAAGGAGCGATCGGTGCATTTCAGTGAACCTCCTAGGGTCACCACTTCTTCTCTGGCTCCCGATTTGTGTTACAAAAATACTAGTGGTAATAGTGGTAGCAAGGCTCCACCAAAAGTCTCTTCAATTCAGCCAGTGAATAATACACAAAATAATCTTTTTTGTGTCCGCTGTCGTAAAAATGGCCACAGCTTGAGGTATTGCAAGGCGCCTTGGGTACTTATTTGTTATCGTTGTGGAGAAAAGGGGTTCAATGCAAATAATTGTCAAAAGTGCACTTCTTCAAAACCTTCAACCGTAGAGATTCCAAAAAACGCCAAGTAGTGAACCGATGGCATAAAACAGTATATTTTTATAATAAACATTGTAATTCTGAACAGTCAAGGCAGAAATACAATGAATTCTATAATAATGTAAATAAAGCTAGTAACATACGTATGCATAAAGGTAAGGTTACATCGGTTCACGCTAATACTAACGCCACCTATAATGATACCAGAGCTTATCTGAAGATTAATATTTTTGGCTTGGAATTCAGAGGATTACTAGATTCAGGATCACAGATCTCCATTGTGGGAGGGCAAGCATACAAATATTTTAAAGATTTCGCTACTTTACATAAGTCTGAGGACTTAGACTTTATAAAAACTGCAAATGGTTCTACTTCACGAGTAACTGGGTATTTATTTTTACCTGTATCAATAGAGAATAAAACTCGTGTTATTAAATTTTACGTCGTCCCTGGAGTTGCTACAGAGTTGTTATTTGGCTTAAATTTCTGGAAGGAATTTAATATTGCGCCAGATATTTTATCATTGTTAGAAGATAGCGGACATTTATATAAAAATAATAATCAGGTGTACACAGTTATGTCAGGCAGCCGTGCTTTACATGATTTTGAAACTTTATCTAAGCTTGAGCGTAGGCTGGTCAATGACGTCATAAAGCAATTTGATGACATTTCCGCAGAAAAGAAAGGCCTAGGTAGGACACACTTAGTGAGTCATAAAACTGATACCGGTGCCCACCCACCTATTAAACAACGGTATTATGTAGTCTCACCCGCTAAACTGGCAGAATTAAATAAACACCTAGACCAAATGCTGAAGGATGATGTTGTGGAGCCTAGCGGAAGTGCATGGAACAACCCCGTTACTTTAGCGGTTAAATCAGATGGGTCATCACGTTTCTGCTTGGACAGCCGAAAACTTAACGCCATATCAAAGCATGACGCTTACCCTATGCCTTATATTAGCCATATTCTGGACCAGCTCAAAAATGCTAAGTACTTATCTTCTATTGACCTAAAGACTTCATATTACCAAGTTCCTTTGGACTCTATTGAGTCCAGAGAGAAAACTGCTTTTACTATTCCCTGCAGAGGCTTGTTTCACTTTAAGGTCATGTGCTTTGGACTTACTGCAGCTCCAGCTACGCAGCAGCGGTTGATGGACCGCCTCTTTGGCCCCGAGTTTGACAATAAGGTGTTCGTATATGTTGATGATTTAATTTTACTTACCCCTGAAGGCCCAACGGCCTTCCAGGATCACCTCCAACTCCTACTTAGGGTAAAGGAGAGACTTAAACTAGCCAACCTTACTGTCAACATGGGTAAATGCCAGTTCTTCAGGAGACAGCTGAAATTCTTGGGTCATGTGGTTGACGAATATGGTCTGCGCACGGATCCTGACAAAATTAAGGCTATAGTAGACTTTCCTATTCCCACCTGCAGGAAAGACGTCAAACGTTTCTTGGGAACTGCATCTTATTATAGGCGTTTCATAAAAAAATTTAGTCATAGAGCTGGTCCCCTTAATGCTCTTACTTCTACCCGTAAGAGCGCGCCCCCTTTCAAATGGACGACCGAGGCAGACGAGGCGTTCAACGACCTAAAACTCGCACTGTTTACTTCTCCGGTTCTGGTATGTCCTGACTTCTCGAAAGATTTTGCTGTCCACTATGACGCTTCTGATTTCGGGTTAGGAGGTACCTTAACCCAGGTTGTAGATGGACAAGAACATCCTGTTGCGTACTGTAGCCGTTCACTAACACCCGCTGAACGTAACTATTCCGCTACAGAGCGAGAGGCATTGGCCGTGGTACATGTCGTTGAACACTTCCGCCCTTACCTTGAAGGTGGTCGACAATTTAAAATTATTACCGATCATGCTAGTCTAAAGTGGTTTTTAAACCTCAAGAATCCTACAGGACGACTAGCGCGTTGGGGGTGTAGATTGTCGCCTTATAATTTCATTATTGAGCATCGTAGTGGATCTCAAAACGTCGTACCGGATGCACTATCACGTTCTGTACCAGTGGCAGCCGTAGACGCATTTACATCCAGCGATGCTTGGTATAACAATATATTAAAACGTTGCACGGATAGGCCGCGCGCGTGTCCCAATTTTCAAATTATTGATGGTAGGCTTTTTAGATTTACAAAAAGCACTAACAAACTCTGTGGTGACTACCAGTGGAAAGAGGTTGTACCAAAGGAGCTTAGGGAGGATATTATTAAAAGTAACCATTCTGAACCAATTGCTGCGCACTTAGGCGTTGCAAAAACATATAAAAGATTAAAATTACGGTATTTTTGGCCCGGTATGCATAAAGATACCGAGGAATTTATTAAAAATTGTGCCACTTGCAACTCATATAAACATAGCTCACTAGCGCCAGCTGGCTTTATGGGGGAACCCAAGGTCTGCTGTCGACCATTCCAGTGCATCAGCATTGATCTAGTTGGTCCACTGCCGATGTCTCGACAGCAAAACACCTTTTTACTAGTAGTTGTGTGTTGTTTTACAAAATATTGTTTATTATTTCCTTTACGGCGTGCAACGGGCAAAGTTATAGCGCAAAGGTTTAGAAGACCATGTATTTCTGGTTCACGGAATACCACAGACTGTGATGTCTGATAATGGCTCGCAATTTATAAGTCATGAGGTTCAGGCATTATATGAAAAATACAATATTCCGCAAGTACATTTGGGTCCAGTATATTGTCCACAAGTTAATACGGTGGAACGTTATAACCGCACAATAATCACTGCAGTTTCCTCGTTTGTTGAGAACGATCATAGAACGTGGGATGTTAACATACATAAAATACAATTTGCCATGAACACCTCAGTAAATGAGTCTACTTCTTATACTCCTTTCATGCTAGTACACGGTAGGGAAGCTGTCACAGATGGTAGTATTTACCGTGATTTTGAAGATCTCCAAGAGTTGGTTGTGGTACCACGCGATACTCATGCGTCTAATATTGGCCACCTCGGTGACATTTTCATCAAAGTCCGAGAGTCATTGCGTAAGGCCCATGAAAGGAATATAAAATACTATAACAACAAACGCAGAGATATATCATTTAATGTCGGTGATTTTGTGTGGAAGCGTACGTATAAGCAGAGTTCTGCTAATAAATATTTTACTGCTAAACTTGCCCCTAAATATGAACGTTGTAAAATTATACGTAAGCTTTCTCGCCTCGTCTATGAGCTCGAAGACGAGAACGGAAAATACATAGGAAAGTGGCACATAAAAGATTTTAAAAATTTAGATACTTCGAGTGACTAAATTACATACCTAATAACATAATACCTACTTAATTTTAATTTCTATGCTCTTATGAAAATAGCGATATTTGTATCAGCATTTAAACTATTTAAGCACCGCGGGTGCGGCGGTCACAGAATACCCACCCCGCCATTCGTCCTGGCGTTTCGTAGAACCCGAGTGTAGGATAACGCGCCATATAACATCCGGCGGCGTTTTTGCATGTGTCTGTTCCTGTCGTTTTTTATTGATTTGCTTTGATACTTAAGTTTCCATATACCTAACATCTTCAAAATTGATATTACCATTACATAAGTACATAAAGATCTAAAACACAAATATTATACGTGTCTTAGTTCATACCATTATAAATATATTATTACTACCATTATATAAAATGGATATTACTTCTTTAGTATCTGATACCAGAATTAAAGAACAAGTATGTACTTATTATAACTGTTATGTGGTTAGATAGATGCATTGAGCACAAGATCACAAATATAAACGTGTCCTGTTCATTATTTTTATATGTATTCTACTCTAATCAACAAAATTAATTTTGAATTCCTCACAGGAGCGGTTTGCAACTCTAGAAATAAGCCTTTGCTATATTCTTATAATGGAGGAAGTTACATCTAGCTGGAAACGTAGGAAAATCAATATCGACGATCAGGGGCAACGACACATGCAACTCATTTTTTTATTGTTCCCTTTTTATTGTTTTTTTTTTTACTTATTATTTGACGATTAGAGTCAAAATGTCTGTAATAACGACATCTACCGGTGGTTGTTGACATTACATGCTATACTCTGTTAAGTGTCAAGATATACTTATTTAACAACGCCATCTCGGCGTCAGTCCTGACACTACAGTTTTTTCTTTATTACTTACTTATATTTGATGGGCATAGGATATAATGCCTTTTACCTATTTATCACGGCCATATAGGTGCTAGCAGAAGTGGTTTCGCTAGATTTTGCCACCTTATGGGTGAATATTTTTTTTACAACCATGTAGGTGCTAGCAGCAGTAGTTTCGCGCTAGATTTTGTCACCTTATTGGTGAATGTTGTTTTTTTTATTTCAATCTTTAACATACCATATTAATGGATTTACGTAGATTTAAGGTGCATGCATGTTAAATATTCTTTATTTACACACGTTTATATTGAAAGCTTTATTTTTTATCTTATACAAATAAATAAACTTATAAAAAAAATAACGTTAGGCGTAATTGGGTACAGAGTTTATCACGAATGAATAGTTTTTAAGTACCTAATTGATTCTATTTATGATAATTCTGTTTGGTTGGTTAGGAGGTTTTGAGGCTGATGGGGCGTCAGACGAATTCCCTACGTGAATTCTATCGTGGTTGGGGGGATACTGTAACACCGTTTTTTCTTAAAATTTCATAAAACACTAATTTTGCAAAAACACTTTGTTTTCACTGTAGTTTTAACACAAATTTCACAACTAAAATCGTAATTACAATAACTTTGTCAATGAATTTCACAATGTCAATGTCAAGTGTCAACGTCAACGTCGTTTCACGTCACGTCATTGACATTTGCAATTATCTTTGGTCATTATTCGATTTTGGCATAAACAAAATAAATCTCGCGTTTATCCTGGCCTTATTTACAAAGATAGTTTTTTTTTCGCCCAAAATCCCGTGCTCCCCTTTAGGTGGGTTGATTTTCTCAAAATTCGGAATTTGACATTTAGACCGTTTATTTTGATCATTTTTTGAGACATATCATAATAAAGTACACTTAAAGCTACAGATCATATAATTATGGTTTCGTCGAATAGAATTCGGAAAGCATTCACAGTTTGTTTATGGTTAATTTACATTACGTTTTGTTTTCCAACCAAACTTATAACTTTGGCTGGAAATACTTATTGTATATTGTAGAATTTCGAAAGATCCGTATGTTGACTTGACACATCATGACACACATGTTGTGAAATGAATTTGGTTCTAGGGAAGGTTCCGTCGCCAATACGACGCTTAACATTCGGTGAACGGACCTCGATTCTAGTATGTGCGTAAATAGAACGCGCCCATTTTTCACCCTAGTCTTTGAACGCGTCTTTCGTCTATGTTATGATCTCCGAACTGGTTAGTCTGTGAGACATCGACCGAAGAAATTTGTTATTGATTCGAAGATCATAAAGTATTTAAATTCATTTCTGCGAATAAAATCCATAGGTATTTCTCTCGTTTTCCGTGTGAATTTAATTTGAAAAGCTATTTCCAAAGTCAGTTATTTTTGTTTTCAGCTTGAAGAGTAAAAGCTCAATCATATTTATAATCGCCGGCGCGCGATTCATTGAATTAGTTGAATAAATAAATTATATCGATAGATAATACTCCGCCCACACTAAGGTATCTAATTAACTTATTATATTTCATGATTTAAAACAGATTTTGTTAATTTTATTTTTATTAGTGGGTATATTGATTATTAAATCAAACATATTACATTTCCAAAATTCGCCTTTTTCATCCCCTATTTCATTAAAAAAACCTGATAGTAAGCGGCATTTTAGTGGGATTAATGCATATATTGAGTAACACTGGTGAATTTCATGTTAAATTCTAGATTTTCACTATATTGAGTTTTACATCATACTTTGGCAAATAACTCACAAATTAAGCTGTTTTCTTTTTATTAATAGCAGTAATTATACACAAAATAGGTGCTCTCCCCTCCATATGTCTTTTTTATTAACTAACCAATAAGAAACTTTGACAATTCATTGAAAATTATGTTTGGAATTAACTTGCAATGTTTATTACCTGAAATTCAGATGTATTGACTGGGATTCCTTCAGAACTCAGTGTTAGACCCACTGACCTCAAGATCATAGGCATATTTAATTATATTTTTAACCTAACACTGTGCTATGAATCTCCAGGGCAGTTCCCGGAGGCCGTAGGGCTCCGCTGCTTGACTTTAGAGCCAGATGAACTAACCTATTATCAAGGAGGAATTCTGTGGAGCTAAATATATTAATATAAAACAGGAATATTATATCTCTGACCCGTGATTGCAAGACTTAGCATAGAAGGTATGATCCACTAACAACCGCTCCGGGGAAGGCTACTAATTTAAAAAAAAAAGGAAACCTATAACTATTTGTTCGTGTATTTTATTGCCCCTCATTTTGTAGTTTTGTACCCAATTTGTACCTGATTTTTACCTGCCGAGATTGATCAAACAAACCTGAACCATCCTGCCCTTGGCTTGTATTAATTAAACATTAAGTTAAGTGCTTTGCATTGAGGGATTTTGTTTACTTCAGTAACATTATGCATAAGTGAATTATAGTTATGTACCTACAACAATAAAACTTTTCATTTTGTATCGGACTAAAGGAATAAGTTTGTTTTTTTTCTTTCAACTTTAAGATTTCCCTATATTTCTACAATTTAGCAAGAAAAAGCACCACAGTACGTAGTACTATTATCTATTCTGTGGTTGTACTATGACTAAATATGAAGAACCCACGGAAAAAATGAAAATAAAGCGGGCAAAGCTCCGGGCGAAAAACTAGTCAGTTATATTTTTTAATAAAAAATATTTTTAACGCTAATTAAAATAGCGTTTTCCTCGATTTTCATGGGATCTCATCATCAGATCCTAACTTTGGTGACCATGTGACCACCCTTGGAGTATACTCTATCGAATACAAAAATAATTTAGAAAATCGGTCCACAATTGGCGGCGTAATCGCGTCATATACACAAAAAAAACACGCATCGAATTGAGAACCTACTCCTTTTTTGAAGTCGGTTAAAAATTAATATTAAAGCTCTCGTTGTAGTTTGCTTATAAGAATATTACGAAAGATTCTTGCAAAAGTGTGTTCTTCTATTTTCTTCATTTTTTATGGTCATATGTCCTTCAATTAATTCACCATCTCCCTTTAAGCAAGCTTAACAATGCATACCTATGTGTGTAAGTGGGACAAGTTGTGCAAATTGGAGTTACCAGTACACTGTTACGGCGGTGTACACAGGAGCACGAGGGTTACCGCATGCAAACAAACCTCATTGCGAGCGCATGTGGACATATCCCAGCTTCTCAGTGGAATGTTCTTCAATCAGTCACAGTCGCGCTATCGACATCACTTTAAGGTAGATATTTCACAAAAAAAATAAAACCAACTTCAAAATAAATACAAACTAATTGTAAATTTTTAAACTGACCTCCATTGTTGACATTTTTTGGAATTTGTAGTAGAAGATCGCTTGTCTCTGACTTAAGAATAAAGTTTGCTGATTATTGTTTTTTTTAAAACGGTCTTTATTTTTTGTTAACTTAAATATTTTTATTTTAATCTAACATTTGGATTTAGAATTTGACCAGATGTTACCAAAATAAAGAAGAAAATGACTAACATTATATACGTACATAAAAATCATAAAATTCTCAATTGTTAATGAGTTATTTATGTGTAGGTACTTTCTATAATAAGCTCGCCTAAATATTTCAAGAATTATCCTTTAACTCCTAACAGTAAAGGAACCTTTCATTATCAGTTCAGCGAAATGAAAAAATGAAAAAAATGAAACATTATTTTGTGTCTGTACAATTTTTACATACGTACTCGTACTCAAAGAACAATCGATAATTACATTTAAGAAATTATTTTTCGATTACTAGTTTGGGTAGTTTAAGACAATTTTAATTAGTCTAGACTAGACATAGTTCATAAAGAATAACTCAATAGAAGCTTATTACCCTAATAAGAGCAAAAGCGAGCGGCCTGTCTACCACGCAAAAGGCTTTCCGAGGCTGCATACGTTTTTCATTTGCCGGAAAGCCTAGGCCTAACGAGCAACAGTTAGCCAGACCGCTGCTTATCGGCCATACAAAAAGTCTAATTAAACCCCACCGAGGCTTTAATGGGGACGTTCGGGATGGCAATTTACATCTAGATTAACCGCACTCAGCCCCCGACACTATTGTTTAGCGGATTAGCCGGCGACGTTTAATAATTTCTCACCACTGTCTCTTTATAAATAGACTTTTTACGTGATGTGACCTACAATTTTTCTGTATTTGCTTTTCTATTGAGCTTAGATAGAAATCGTGGGAATTTGTGGGACTTATGCTGTGGCATGAATGCATCTTAATCATATAAAAATATATGAACGTTCCGTTATGACAATATCAAGTGTCTAATCTGTGATTGATATATCTATAAGTGATCTATATTCAGTTAACCGATTCGTTGCGGCGCCCATTTTTGAAAACTTTTCGCCATGGCTGTGAACAAATTTTCTATGACACGACTGGCGTGTCAAGGGCAATAGAAGTTGATGGCACGCGTAACGTGCCATCAGCCATGTATATAAAACCAAATGCTTTTTTTGCTTTTTTACTTGTTTAGACTTGATTCAAGTTTAGTTGACATCAAACTACGGTAGTGTACGGCACGATACGTTAATTAAATCGGTTTTGAAGAGGTTAAATACGTATTTTCCCTGAAATGGACGGTAAGTGACTTTACTTTTTCAGATGTTGCAAACCTTTTGTGATATTGTTTAATTTCTTTGTTGTATTCAACGAATTGGTAAATAAAACTAGAAACATTTTATTCGACTTGGGGATTATTCATTATTATAACAAAAGACAATTTGCGGTGTGGGAATTCATATGGTGAGTATCTTGCTTTGTGGGGAGGAGGGTTGTTATTATTACTTAAATAACTACAATGGATGGATAACAGATTTTTGTATCAAAAACTCATTTCTGATTTAATAATAGCAAAATGTTTCCATGTTTTTTCTTCTTATATGTAGTATGTTACAGACAAAGTGATAAATCAGATATTATGCACTACAGTCAACACAAAATAAGAGGCCCGTTTTGACATTTGACGTCATGACGTAACTAGTCATGAAACCATACGACTCTGTACTCGATTCTCACTATAAATCGATTGTAGTTTGTATGAGTATTTAATCGATTTGAATATGTATTGTATACCTGACCAGGAAAATGAATAAACCTGTTCCAGAATTTTTCTTGTTATTGCCACATTATGAATACTTTTTTAAACAAGTAAAATTTTCCATAATCGTATTTTTTCATGTTATTACCAAAGTCAATGTCAAAATTTTTAATTCAACATAGACCTTTACAGGCACTTATTGACGTCAAATAATAAAGAATATAACATTAAACAAAATATAAAGACATTAAAGTAAAATAAAATTTACAAAATTAAAACATTTAAGCTACTAATACAAAAAAAAACTACGACTTTGAAAAAAAATGGGTGAATCTACCTCCTGTTTGGAAATTGGGAGTGCCTTCTTGAGAAGAACAGGCAAGAAACTCGGAAGGTCAATTTTTTTATCTCCTCTTGTAAACAGCCAATATAACAATAATATCAATAATAACAATAATGTATAAGGTATCAATAAAATAAGGTACAATTTAACTATGTATGTATGTACATATTATAGAAATGCCTGTCGGAGTCAATAAAACAGTTATGCAAATGATTCATATTTATACAGTTAATAAAATCACAAAGTGCAAGAATTTGAACGTCAATTAACAATTTTTTCCATAATCGATTATGAATAGTCTATGGACATTATGAAAAAATCGTTAAGCACATCACTGAGCCGAGTGGGCGGTGCCCGTCCATGAAAAATCCAATTACTGTGGAACATTTCCATAGGTAAAAATACAAAACTTTATGGACGTGAACTGTCAAAACGGGCCTCTTATTTTGTGTTGACTTTATAGAATAGAATAGAATAGAATAGAATAATTTATTTGCTAGAATGTGGTACAATAATAGTTGGTAGTACATTCTGTTGCTCCGACATATCCTATTGACAACAATGTGAAAATATTTCGTCAACTATTTTTAGGTATTATAATTATTTCGTTGCACTGACATTCTGAAAGACGTTATACATTTATCAATAAGTAATACTTAAATTTTCTATTCACTACAATAAAAAAATCCTTATGTCAATAATAACAAAAATACAATTCAACTATGTCAATATCTAAGTATAATACATTATTTAAAATAGTAATTTCTGTCACAATTTTTATTTATGTCGTATTCATTAGGTATTCATTCATTACTATAAAAACTATGTCAATAGTAATAAGAATTACAATTTAAATATGTCAACATTTATCATTAATTATTTAAAATAGTCATTTTTATGTACAATTATTATTTATGTCATATTTCAAATTATTATTTTTAATTCATGTCATATTGTATGCGATCGTCTAAATAATCCCTAACATTGTAATACATTTTATTAAGTAAAACATCAAATACCACCTTTTTAAATTTGAGATAGGGAAGATTTAATATGTTATCTGGTAATTTATTAAATATCCTAATAGCCATATTGTAAGCATTTTTAGAAACTACTTTTAACCTTTGTTCGGGCACATGAAGTTTATTTCCCTGTCTACCTCTATACACATGTTGATCATTATTAGTAGAGAACAAGCCAAAGTGTTTTTTAACAAATAGACACATCTCAAAAATGTACAAACACGGGAGTGATAGTATGCGTAAAGTTTTGAACAATGGCTTACAACTAGTCAATGAATCTACGCTGCAAATTGCTCTTACACATTTTTTTTGAATTTTAAATATGACATCGATGTCCACGGAATTTCCCCACAGCACGAGACCGTAGCGTAGTTGTGATGCCACGTATCCATGGTACGCAGACAACGCCGCGTCCTTTGATACAATTTGTTTTATTCTATTTAAAGCATAGACAAACCTATCTAATTTTGTTGCAAGTGAGTCAATGTGCGCTTTCCAGTTGCAAAACTGATCAATAGTTATTCCCAAAAATGAAATATGATTAACTTCTTGTAACCTACTTTCATTATAATCAATATTGATTTGAGGCGAACGGCTATTTCGTGTCTGAAAGTTCAAAAATTTTGTTTTGTCAACATTTATTTTGAGATTATTTTAGTTATTATATTATATAATATCTTGGAAGACTTGGATAAAGTAATAAATACAAGTAAAATTTAAAAGGTTACGGTTAAGAATGGTATTGTCCATGTAATATATTAGGTTAGGGTTATTTTTTGTAAACCATCTTTAAAGAAATGTTTAAAAGGTAATAAATCACTTCGACTGTAACATAGCGATCAGCGATTGTTACTAAAAACAATCGAATTATTCGATTGTTGTGTTTATTCAAATAAATTCGAATATCTATCGGTGTTATTCGATTATTGCGTTGATTGTCAGTCGCAGGCGCGGACTGGCCGGGCGCGCGGCTTACAACAATTTATTCGAGATAATCAATGCTTGGTCTATTGGTAATTTAGTATAGCGCGAGAGACGAAATTCATTCGAAAAAGCGGCTGTCTTCCTTAAATTTTTCAAAAAGTTCCAAACTATTGATGCTTTAAATTTATTAGGCATAGTTATTTTAAAATTCACGCGTAACGTATATACTGTTGCGTGCGCACTTTGTTTACTTATGTTAATTTGTAGTGAACAAATGATTAAATAATGACATTTTTTACACGTTTATTTTAAAAAATCGTTTAAAATAAACTTATTTTTTTTTATTTTTTTTTACTTGTAATGTAATTTTAGTAGCATCGTCGTTTCATAAAACCAATTTTTTTTTTTAAATATTTTATATTATATGAGCATTCTTATTTTATGCTTATGTTAGACTTTAGACCTGCATTTTTGTTGATATAAGTGTAAATGATAATAATACTTTTATAAGTGCAAATAATAATAATATTAACACAGTCGGTTTTTGTTTTCGCGTTCTCGTACCTGCTATCTGGGCAGAAGCTGAAAATCAGCGTTTTGCTTTAGTATCTAGGGCAAATACATCGCTGAGCTTTAGCCTATTTGCATCGCTGTGACACACAATAATCTATCAAGATGTATTTTTATAGTATTGTATTTCATATGGTTATTGTACTCTTAATTCATTTTGTATTATGTTTTATATGTTCTTTGTGTGTTAATAATGATGCAAATAAATTGTTTATCTATCTATCTATCTATCTTTACACTTAACTGGGGCTCATCTTAATTACTATTATAATTATTTATTTACCCGACACATACAATAATCAACTACTTGCAATAAATAATTTCAATATTTGTGAAATTCTCTAAAACATTGGAGACAGTCTACGGCTACCTTATACTTAAACAATTTTATTGTAAGTAAGTTTATCCATTTTTCGCAAAAATAAACAAATCAATGGCGAAAACGTATGGGTCTTTGAGACGCTCCAGAATTTTGTTTACAAATTGTGTCTTTTTGGTCGATCACGGATGGCAACACGAGATAAGTATTTTTTGTAACAAAATGTGTATTTTTTGTCAAAACTAACGTTACAACGCACCTCAAAAGCATCGATGAAAAAAACCCGCACTCGTTTGGTAAAAAATTATCGTCACACACATTGTATTAATTATCTAAAAATGGTAAAAAAAAAAACTACTTTCGAAATCATGATAGTTATGTTCTAGGTAACTTCCCTTTAAAATTTAATTTGAGGGTGTTACAATCGATTCAAAAATGACACGCCTATCGTGTCATGCGCCACACGTTAAAAATAATTCAATGCAACTTATGAAGGTTGTCAACCCCTGCAACTTCTGAATTCACACAATATCCAGAAACTAACACAACAGGCTAGATCTACGCGGAAAAATAAGATTGTTTTGTTCTAGGCAGATCCTTCTAAAACTGAATTTGAGGGTGTAACAATCATTCAAAAAATGACACGCCTATCGTGTCATAAGCCACAAGTTAAAGAAATTGATGACACGCCTGTCGTGCCATCAGCAACGAATCGGTTAAGTAACTAAAGAAGACCTCCTCATTCATGCTACACCGGGCTGTTTGTGTGTATTCTTTGCACGGCCGTGTCTGTGTTATGTGTTTTGTATTGCTAGTGATTTCATCTGTCGATACACGTGACGCTTAAGTAAAATAATGACATTCGGATAGAATACTTTATACACGGTTATTTTTTTATCACCCTGGAAAATTTTAGGGACGCTTCAGGACACATCCAATATTATATAAAAAAAAAAAAATATATATATATAAAAAAAAAAAAATCTCTAAAAATGCTGCTCACAACTAGTGCAGCATTTTTTGTATTTTTTAAAAAATTAATATAAAATTAAGGAGGGGTGTTATTTTTTTTATTTATATTTAAATCATTCTAATACCATGTCGTGAAGCGTCCCTTAAATTTTCCAGGGTGATAAAAAAATAACCGTGTATAGTAGGTTGAAATAAAAGTTACTATTTACCAGATTGTTTTATTTCGCCAGATCATCATCATCCATCGATCAACAGCTCATATACGTCCCCACCGAGGGGCTCGAGCCTACCCTAAACTAGGGCGATTAGGCCTTAGTCAACCACGCTGGCTAAGTGCGGGTTGGTCTTAATTAAATAAATTTCTTCAAATTAACACTTTGACCGCCGTACATTTTATTGCGCGCATCTACCATAATATAGAGAATACCGGTACGCCGGCCTTTTTAGCTGTTTTTGAAAATAATATAGAACGCAAACTATAATAGTTAGGAACTTACTTCTCTTTATATATATTTAAATAACTTGTGTAGTATTCATATAAATAATAAAACATAATATATTTTAGTACTATTTATTTAAAAAGAACATAAACATAAACATCCCTTTTGTAAAAAAAACTCCCTCACTGAAATAGCTCGCAGCGTACTGCGTGCGCGATCGGGCGCGGTCCGTTTGACATGCTCCCTCCCCTCGCCCTATAACATCTATCACTGCTTTGAAAGTGGGTATGTTTAGCTTAAGGGTTCCACTTCATATTACAACAAACGCCGATCACGACGAGTGCCGTGATTTTAATAATAAGTCTATGAAATCGGATCACGGTCTGAGATTGTGATCGGCGCGCTGAAGAAAAAATAGCTTACCGACGCTAGGTCGTAATCGGCTGTCTAAGTGTTAAGCTAAGAAGTTGATTCCTCTGAAATTTTTGATTGAGGTGACAGTCATGTAACATTGAAGTATGTAGTTATCAGATTTGACAGAAGAATTTTACGCCCGCCATGTTGTTTTCCTTCATTGGCTTCGTCGGCTTGTTCTTATTTTTTGGATAGTAATTTCTCCGCTTCCTGTGGGAATTTTTAAAACAAATCCTTCCTTTGTGGGCGCTTACATAAGTCAATGAACCCCTGTACAGAGTTCCATGCTTCTAGCTTCAGTAGCTTAGGCTCTACGTTGATACTTCAGTCAGTCAGTCAGCCGGTCAGTCACCAAAGCCTTCCATAAATCATCATCATCATCATCATAACAGCTCATATCACCGCTCACGTCGCCACTGAAGGGTGCGAGCCTACCCTAACCCTAATTTCTTCGCAGATGTATGCAGGTTTCCTCACGATGTTTTCCTTCTCCGTATAGGAGCGTCAGACAAGTACATATGAATTTCGAAAAACGAAAAACACACTGGTACATGGCGGTCTCGAACCCCGGACCTCCCGATTGGTAGGCAAGTGCCGAATCCATGCACAGCGCAACCGATTTCTCATTCGGCCTTTCATAAATACAGATAAAAAAACCAAGCTGCCCTTTAACTGTGCTCTTCATTCAGCGCAGCAATGGAGATAAATAATTTTCAATGCCACGGTTTCCACGGGTCACTCAGTAATTGTCCTAATTTATCTGCGCCGAGCCCTATCTGGTGCTCGTCAAATTCTCAGCGGAGCCGGAGCTCCATTTCCGTGATTTGCCCAATTTGTGTACAATCTTATTGAGTGCTGTGCTCCGCAGGGGTTGGCTGTAAGCGAGTGTGTATTCATCAACTTTTAACAATATCATTGTTCTGTTTGTGATAGTCATCTTAAAAGTATACTACATACTATAAATGCGAAAGTTCCGTGAAACGAGTTTATCTCAATCCTTCCAAAGCGGTCTTACAGGATGTTGAGTTGATCTCAGGTTTTGTTAAGAGGATTGTGAAGCTGTAAATTTTCATACAAAAAGCGATAACGCTTTTCTCCCTCTTTACATAGTGCAATTTTCATAATTTTCGGAAATGTTGTAGATATAATGAAGATCTAGGTTTGTACATTTTGATTTTGAAGTAATATTGCTCAGAATATAAATGATTATCATCTAAATATCCATATTTTAGACTTAAAAACTACCTCGAGTATTTTATCTTTTTTGACGAAATTATACTGAATAACAAAAAAATCAAAACGTACAAACATAGATTAAGGTATACTGAATCTAATGAGACCAAAAGTGTCTAATTTCGGAAAGGTTTAAGGTGGTAAAACAGTTATCGACCGAAACAATATTTCAATAAGAAATGTAGGCACTTGCCTCGGACTTTCAAAGCGGTGTGCAACAAACTGCATTTTTGAAAGTGCATACTCGAGCCATGAATTAGCACTTCACAATCCTCTTAAACCAGAGAAGAAACGGATTTCTTAATAAGGTCTAGACCAACGGCCGGTTGCACCAAATTAACGTTTTACAATTTTGGAAAAGTAACAATATAAATACTTAAGAATTGCACCATAATCTAGTTTCTATTGTAGTTTTTTTATCGTTTACATTTAAACAGGTTAAATGTACTGCGCGAATCATATATTTAAAAATGAAACGACCCATTTTTAGATATTAAGTTGTTACTTTTTACGAAATCGTAAAACGTAAAACTTGGTGCAACCGGCTGTAAGTGTAGTCGAGGTTCAACTTCGAACTTCCCAGATCCGCCCCCAACCATGATCGCCCAAAACAATATTAAAACCGCCCTGAGAGCGGGATGGCACTATACGCAGCGTGAGCGGTGTCTCTCTTTCAATATTGTTTTAAACTGGCTATGAGCGATCATGGTAGGACACCAGTAATCTTACTCTTGAAGTAATTCCGATCGGTCGACATTGCGATTGTGATTTTTCGTACGCTTATTTAGCTACACCAGCGACAAATTGGGTCCGTGTTTTGAAAAGGTTAAATAGTATATGTACTGAATTTGATACCTGTAGAATCTGTGCAATAAGGGTTCCAATTTGGCGCCAAATTGGCCTCTCAAACTCAAGCGTTAAAAAATCACAATCTCAATGTTGATCGATTGGAATTGCTTCGAAAGTAAGCCTACTGGTCTGAACCATTGGTTTAACGTATTTTTCGTATTAAGACCTGTGGGTCTATCTGTGGACTTGGCTACTAGAGATAAGTAGTTGACATAAGCACCATACACAATACGTTTAAATTCTATCTCCAGTAAACAAATCCAGAGATAGATAGGATATTAAGACAGGTCGTTAGTGGGTAGTAAAGGCTGAAGAACTTATACATGCCGACGCTAGTCCTCATTATGAAATTCCGACGGGACTTGGAACTACGTATTGTTTCTTAGGAACGGTACCAGGTGCAGGTCATCCTAATGTTGTCAGGCGTCGTCTCTGCCGATGGACGTTCATTGGACGTTGCCTCCTTCGTGGCTGACAACAACTGGACAACTCTACGGCTTTTTAACGTCGCCTGTTCACTGTAAACACGGACGATATAATACTACTACTTGGTTGAGAAATAAAGCAAACTTATTTTGCATTTTTTTTAATCCTACATAAGTTGAAAAATGAATAAAGTTAAAAAAAATCGTCTCGGGCAGGGTTGGAACTTATACGCGTTGACGACTGGACCTTTCGGCCGCGAACTCTTGCCAGTCCTGACGAAATCTTTACCTTATTGATTTTTTTGAACTTTGTTAAGCCAAAGCAGTCTTTATTCACTGTTAATAACTACATATCAACATCCGATTCAGAAATCTTTACAGATTTCTGAAAAATTGGTTAAGAAATAAACGTCAAACTCGTAACTCTCATCATGAGTAACAATGAGTTTTTTGAATGTTGGTTCGGCATGGATTCATTCTAGCATGTCCTCAGCGACTCTTATGCGTTTGAGTTTGTGGAGAAAATTGAGGTCTTTTGAAACTTGCCGAGAGGCAAAATGTTTCTTACCCAAGTGATTATTTAAAATGGTACGGATCGACTCGTGCGATACAGAAACTCAGAGGCTATCTCTCTCAAACTTGAATGAGGTTATCAGTCACTATTTCCTTCACTTGTGCGATGCTAATTTCAGTCGAAGACGTTCTTTCATTACATTTCGACCGCTTTGAACGTTTTGTACTCATAAGCACCTGTTTCGATAAGGTCGATTCACCGTAAGCCTTTCTGTAACACTTTTAGTGAGTCCGAAACATGAAATTCCTTTGGCGATGAACAATTTAAGACTTTGTTCGAATTTTCGGCCATTTAGAATTTCGCAATACACACTAGTATCTATCCAGCTAAAAACAGCACTGTGTTTTATATAAATAACAGATTCAACTCAAACTCCGCGCCAAAATGGAAAACAGTTGTGCCAATCTAACAACATAAAAAATTTAATTGGAACCCTAAACAAAATCATTAATTCCCGATACTTTTTTGATGGAATGTATACAGAGTGAAAAAAATATTTGGGCCCTGTTGAGCTCAATTTACTAAAAGGAAACATTCTTTTATTTTCAAAAAGCAACAAAACTACTTACATTCAAAGATTTTCTAAAATTTGCTTTCCTAAACCGGGAATGGAACCAGCTAAAAATAAAAAAAAACTAGACACTCGCTATTTATTCTACTAATCGATAAGATAATCTATAGTCCTTGGAGGGAAACTATCTTAAATTCTTAACATAGCTTGGTTTACTTGAAGTACACATTTTTTATAAAAAAAAAACAAAACTACTAACGTAATACAAGAGCTAAGGGTTGTGCTAGAAAGTATTATTAGGAGCATACACCACAAATAACACTTTGCAGACGGCTACACGAAATGAATTTCAATGAAGACTTAATTTGTGTATCCGGAGCGAGGGGTCCTTTTTCTAACAAAAACAGTTATATTAAAGTTTAACAAAATTTTTATGTTGAATAATTCAAGTGTCATTGGACTCAATTCTGTGCGCCCACCGTCTAAATAACCTAAAACTAAAATTTCTAAATTTAAACTTAATTTAAATGGCCGGTTAAGCAAGTGCTATTCTACGGTGACATGCCAACTAAATTTAGGCAGAGCTTAAGCGTAATTCTAAAATGTCTAAGATTAGTTTTTATTGTGTTTGTGTTGCTATCGTAAAAATATTAAAAGTAAATTAATGGATGGATCTTGTTGTTAAAGAAACTAAAACGGGTTTACGTTTATATAACAGTAAATACATTTAATGTACATTTTATCTTATTTTTAACAATATAATTGTAACTACTAAAAAAATATTTTTATTTTCCTATTCATTTAAGGCGAAAACAATCAATTTGGTCAACATAAAAATTTCTACCTCATTTTTATTTCGATTTGTATTTTTCATTAAAAAAAGGGTGGATTTTAGCAAGATTTTAATTTTAATCGGGATGATTTTAGTCGCCGCTAAAATTAATCAGTTTAGGAAGTTTACGCGTAAAAATCTCACGTCTGGAATAGCGTTTGGACGGCTAAACCTAAGTTGAATTGACCGTCTAAAATTAGAAACGTCAGATTCAAATTAGCAATGTCAGTTGAATTTGACAGTTACCGTAGAATAGGAAAATGGTTTAGCGACACCTAAATAAAATTAGGAATTTTAGCGGCCGCTTCAGAATTGAGTCCAATATCTTGCTAAGCAATCATTTTCTTTTATATTTATGTGTACTCCAAATTAGAATTGATGATAAAATACTAATAATAATATAGATAATAAACTAAATAAACTAATGTTTGTGTTTATTAGAGATAGATAGATAGATAAATCATTCATTCATTTACACAGTACAAATACAAGGCTTTTGACATACTAGGAATCATAAAAACTAGGAATACAGAAAAAAACGTATTAGTGACTGCTTGTAGTGCACTGTGCAAGCGAAACGGATCTGACTCAGCATATTGCCGCAGCAAGCTTTGGCGCTGATTATTCTGCCAGAACCGGGAATAAGTCGACGAAAAGATCTACTCTGAGCGTTTTTTAAAGAAAGTTTTTTTGTTTAGTAAATGCATGGGATTTCTTTTGAATTAGTATGTTATAATATAATATAAGTAGTTTAAGTTTATAATGTAGGTATACATATACTTACTGGATCGATAGGTCAATTTAATTTTTTTTTATTGCAGAAAGTTGGCAAACAAGCAAACTGCCCACCTGATGGTAAGTGGTAACAGTCACCTATAATAATACATGTGGCTCCTGTGAGATTCGCAGCAAAAATGCAACCCCCACAAGAGCCACAGTGTACGTTGCCAACTTGTGACATCAGATGTAAAGTCACAGTACCCAGTAATTTCACTGCCATATCTTATCCTTCATAGTAGAGAGATTTCATCGATTAGTAGAATAAAATATCGTAGCGAGTGTATAGTTTTTTATTTTTCACTGGCTTGATTCCCGGGTGAGGCAAGCGAAATTTAGAAAATCTTTGTTTCTTTTTAAAAATAAAATAATGTTTCCTTCAGGTAAAATGATCTATCTTAAGGATATAATGTAATTTCCCTGCAGGACCTATATATTTTCCATCCTATATATTTAAATACTTAACTATGCATGAAACCCTCAGTGCGCGAGTTCAACTCGCATCTGGCCTATTTTTTTCATTTGCTGTTACCTTGATAACTAGTTGAAGAACTAGTTCAATCAAACAAAATAAAAAATATAAAAAAGCAGTTGATCAAAATATTCTTTATTTAAATATGACATTTGAAAGATAGCACTTTTGAATTGTCCATTTTTTTACCCATCACCCATTCAGGACATCATTCAGCTGATAAGAAGAATAGGTGCAAGAAACTTATCACCTTTTTCAGAAGTAACGACATTTTTCTGGGCTTTGGCTGTAAATAAATAAATTAATTAAAGTAGTGCACCACGGTCTTATTTTAGTTTTGTAACTGCAATCCAACGAAAACCAACTATAAACTATTAACTTGATTTATACTCGTAGTTTACTTTTTATATTACAAATAAAGTAGGTACTTACGAAACATTTAAAACAAAAACACCAGTATATTATACAAAGTGTATAATATACTGCATAATACATTTTTGTTGGCTTTCTTTTAAAGCAATGAAATAATTATTATAATTATGGCAACCCATAAGCTTTTGTTACTGTTTCCCATAATATTCCGGAGGATAAAACAACTTTCACACTCACTCCATCTACAAAGCCATTGCTATCTCTTTGTGTGAGAGCCGGAATCGGAAATGGCTATCCATCAACGAATTAATAATATAATAAAAAGATAGGAAATGCGGCGAAACCGCTTTATTCCACACCAACAGGAAGATGGGGGAATATAGCGTCTTTGATGTTCAGGTACAAGGTAAAATTTTGAGGTAAATTATTTGTTTGTGATGTCAGAAAAATGGAATTTTATTTTTGGATATCTACGTTAATAAAAACGAATCATCGAAATATTATATGTACGCGTACCTATAACAACCAAACGACTGCACCAAATTGGTTAATTCTTGTGTTCGTTATTGCCAGAACAAGGTTGGTATGAAAGAAAATGGTTGAAAAATTATACAAAAAACAAAAATTATGAATTTAAAAATTTTCATATAAATAGTGACGATCTTGATAGATTGACATTCAGGTTATTCCAAATCAATGGGTTCTAACATTGTTGTATTGACAAAAGATTTTTAGTATAGGTCCCTGTGCGAGGCCGGGGTGGGCAGGTAGTTTTTAATAATTTTCTATTATCGAAACCTTGATGGAAATTTGATAAACCTCAAATACACTTATCAAAAGGATATTTTATTTACGTTTACTTTATGTTGTATCAGCGACAATTCTAAAAATACTGACCATATCTGTAAAATTCAATGAAATGACGATGGTCCATAATTAAGTCAAGTCACTATCATTATACAATATGAAGTAAGTATAAATCAAATATTCTCAGATAAAATCATCATTACACTCGTCAGTGTTATTTTTAACAGATTTAATAAAAAGGAAAGGTTCTTGTTTAAATATGTACAGCGACTTTTCTGTCAATTGTTGAACGATATTCAGAACTCATCTTTTTTCGAAAGGTTGTCTCATAGTGACCGTATATAGTATCAGGAACTCAAGATGGGTACCTTACCTAAGTTTGTCGCCATAATAACAATGTTAATAGCATTGTTGTGTTCCGACAATAAGAGATAAGATAGCCAGTTCTTCAGCTGTTAAGGAGTCCAGGTGAAGCCGCTTCTACTCTCGGCCTTATAGTCACTAAGCATTAGGAGAGGAAGGCCAAGACTTCCCTGTTTTACGTAAAAAACCCTACAGGCCTTAAAATCCGCATCGTAACTGACCCGGTGATTCGGAGAATTAGAATTTCTAAAACCTTGGATTGCTCAAATGTCTATCTTAGACGTTAAGGATTAAGTGGGTATGCCTCGCACAGGCAGTCCCACAAGCACTTTCTGAGCGATATTTTAAAAGTATTGGTGTTTACGTCTGGGAGTCATCATCTCATGCTGTTGAACTGATTATGGTAATTTCCTTGTTAAAAGTTCGAGGATAGCTCTTTTACTATTTGGCATTAAAACTTAGTTGCATTCTTCAAGTGAATTAGATGAGCTGATAATGAAAAACACTACTTAATCACACAAAGGAGTAGATAGTGACTCTTCAACTGCCTTAATTTTGCTCATGTTGCTTGTGGTTTATGGCGTCATCTTGTGATTTCGTACTGCCTATCAAAGATTTGACAGCGATTGTGAAAGCAAAGAACGAATGGTAAAGAAAGGATATGACTGATAATCGGTAGTTACTGCCTAAAAATTCAGCGAGGCCGCATCGTTATAATGCCAGTAAAACGGTTATGGTTAATATCTATTATTATAACAGTAGCCACGAACTTACAATTACGGTAAGTTTATTCAATTATTTTTGATTTGCTTTGAGTTCAGTTAAATATAGTGTTATTTTTGTGTTTTCGTAGTTGTCTGATTTGAGTGTGATTATAGTTTTTGGTTTGTTTCTCTATTTTAGGAATAATGACGCCACTTTTGTTGTTAGTTGAAGCAAACGAGCAAAGGCGATGGAAAATGTTATCAATACTAGACGACAATTTTTAAGACAGCATATCGATTCTACTGTCGATGGTGGAGCGTACGTTTATCGACACATTTCGCCTGGAGAAACTATTGGTTATGTGACGATTTGATGTCTTTTTTAATCGTATGAAGATGATTCGTCATCATCATCATTCATCATTCGTCAGCCTTCATTTTTCAGAAAATTATTTGCTTGTGAAAATATAATTGCAATTTTATTTGTATTAATTCTTCAAATATTATTTACTCCCTCTATCTCATTTTTCAATAAAGCTGATATTGCTAACGGATTTTTATTTCATTTCGTAAAGTTGAAAATCTTTACGTAAACACACTAATCCAGTATTGGTAGAGTTTTCAGGAAAAACTCTTTATGAGTATGGTTTTAATAAGTCTTGGTCAATCATATTTAGCAATCATATTTAGGTCGGCGTCTGTGGCGCTGCGGCCTCGGCACTGGACTGTGCTCTGAGTAGAGACGGGAGGCCCGCGATCGATCCTGGCATGTACCAATGTGTTTTTCGTTTCACGAATATCATTATGTACATTCATCTGACGCTTCTACGGTGAAGGAAAATATCGTGAGGAAACCTGCATACACCTGTGAAGTAATTCAATGGTGTCATCATCATCATCATCATCACAGCTTATACACATTCCCACCGAGGGGTTTGAGCCAACCCTATGTTAGGGTGATTAGGCCTTAGTCAACCACGCTGGCCCAGTGCGGATTGGTCGACTTCACATACATTATTGAATTTCTTCGCAGATGCAGGTTGCCTCACGATGTTTTCCTTCACCGTAGGAGCGTCAGACAAATGTACATATGAAATTCGAAATGAAAAACACATTGGTACATGGCGGGTCTCGAACCCCGACCCCCGATTGGAAGACAAGTGCCGAGTTCACAGCGCCACCGACGCTCTAATTCAAAGGTGTATGGGAAGTCAACCAATCCGCACTGGGCCAGCGTGGTTTGACTAAGGCCTAATCGCCCTAATTAGTTAGGGTAGGCTCATGCCCCTCGGTGAGGGCGTTTATGAGCTGTGATGATGAAGATGATGAATCATATTTAGCGTATCTGCAAAGGGTTTCGTTACTTTCGCGTACACTAATGGAAGGACAATGTGTTTACATCTCAGGGGCGTCGCCCTCAGAGGTAGAAGACATTTTATCAGATCACTTTAACACCTTGGCTGCGGCAAGTTATAACTTAGCGAAAACATAACATATATAATTCTTTTTTGTACTGTTAGAATGACCTTGAACCCAACTTCCTTAGGTTCGATTCGCCCCTGAATCTGCCGAACAGGAAATAAAAAATAAACTAGAGAAAGAGGCGGGCCGATATCGGCCTGACACGCTCTAGAAAGTATTTTTAGTAATGATGGGGCAGACAAAAATAAGGGGATATAAAAAATAAAACAATTAGCGGAAAAGAAATGAAAAACAGATTTTTATTATCATATTTAATGCTTAAAAAGTCACTCAAAAATTTTCTAAAAAAAATCATACAAAATTTTCTTTTCTATATTACATATTCATAGAAACTTTTTTCTCGCTAAATTTTAAGGTGATAACATCGAACGTTTCTTCAAAAATTTATTTTATAAAAATAGCACTTTCGCAGGGGACCGTATATTTCCAAATATGTTGATTGATATGTGTAGGTAATATTCAAAACTTACCGCTTGTACTTGGGATTTCCATGCAGATTTTTTTCTAAATTCTATTTATTTTTCTTAGTGAACAATATTTCTTCACTGCTGTCACTATCACTATATAAAAAAATAACTACAGTGCGAATTTGCTCTATTTTCAAAATGTGTACTTTTTTATTGCTTGCCACCGTTGTTTATATCCAACGAACGCTACATCAGCTAAACAGCACAGCACTAACTGGGGGGGCTCGCGCTGTGTGCGGCATCAGGTCGCCTGCGGCCTGTTAGGACGGCGGGTTGAAAAAGGCCCACTGCCGCACTGAGCGGATTTTTTTACTGACAGTGCGTGGTAGGCCAAAAAGGGCCTGACGTACTGTTTTGAAGAATAGAGTTTAGAGTATACCTACAATTTTGACCACAAACTAAAATATATATTTGTCTCTGTCGAACACTTACAAACACATGAAATAATCGTTCCGCACCAGCGAGAGGAACATAGATTCCTTCGTCCGCACCAGCTGAGAGTACCGCGACGGGCCGATTTAGGCCTGTTCCGCAGTGAAAGTGTTAATAACTTATTTAGTGTACTTAAATCGATACTTGATTTTATCGAAATCAAATATTTATCAGGTTTGATTCGTTTTTACATATTCTATGCATTCCTCACGTTAACACACGTCAATTGACTAGTCGTCTGCGCTTCCCCTTATTAGTTTGTTGCATATGTTTGTGACTTGATTTCTAATTCCAAGATTTTTTGTTCTTATCTACGCGGCCATCTTAGCTTACTGTGATTGATTGCAATAATGACTGTTTTTTAATAATTATATAGGTGAACTGACGAGATATGGACTGATGAGATAAAGTATTACTTCAACTTACCTCAAAATCTGATTAATTTTGATTTATAATTCGTTTTTCAAGCTTGTCCGTAGTAATTGACATGGACGTACAGAATTTACTTATGTCTAATTATACACGAAATATTTTTTCACTGCTGTTGGTATCTTATATGGGGCGAACAATGTATGGACGCAAAGCAATGTCGTTTCTTTGTAATACGTTTCTTCTTTCTTTCTTTTATTTGTAATACGCACTGGCGTCTGTAAGGGAGGTGGCTTGAGGTCCGAACGCACCCCATTGAAAAATTTACGTTTACTAGATATACTTAATGAAGTTTTCTTCCAAGAAAAATAAGTAAAAGATAAAAATAAAAGTAAGCACACAACATAAAAAAAGACGATTTCAAATATTTTTTTTTCTTTCAATACCAATTTAGTTAGAAGTTGCAGGGGCGAATTGACGTATTCAAACTTGACACTCCCCCCATTGAAAAGTTATACCTACACCAATGGTAATATGTAATGTTAATTTATTATGTTTTGTAACTATATTGACTGTATTGTTGTGTATTGATGTTGAAAATTTATTTACCATAGAAAATCCAGTTACAAAATATATAAAATTACTAAATTTTATATTTTTATCCCAGTTTATAACTGTGCCTGTTATATAAAAACCGGCCAAGCGCGAGTCGGACTCGCCCATGAACGGTTCCGTAGGATTTATGACGTTTTAAAAAAACTACTTAATAGATCTCGTTCAAACCAATTTTCGGTGGAAGTTTGCATGGTAGTGTACATCATATGAATGAATGAACACTTTATTTGTAAATTTTACAACACACACAGAAAAAAAAACTTATCTAATATTAAACTAAATTAATACCACTTATACACTTTATACTACTGTATACACTTACTACTACTACTATATTACACTTATTACTAAATAATTTATAAAGTTACAATAAGTAATGACATGTGTGTTGCAGAAATACAAAAAGGCGATAGCTCAGTGACTGATTTTGCTTCAAAAGCAAAGCACTGGTATTCTGCTACAGCCCAGTGGATGAGGGCAGTGAATAAAAAAAATTTATTGAATACAAGACTTATACAAGACGAATAACAGATAATATACAAAAAAATACAACAATTAAAACAAGTGATGCTTGTGTACCCACCAAATGCAATAAATAATACAAATATAGAACAGGGTTCTATATGTAATATACAAATGTATATTACATATAGAACCCTAACCACCAGACATGTTGATCTAGGGTGCATTCACTCTACACATAGTTGATGCAACGATAGATAATTAGATATTAAAATCCGCCACCGAGTACCCATTTGGTATACCCACACGCTGCTTTTCTAAAAGAAAGGATTTAATTTTTTTTTAAAAGTAGATTTATAAGTAATTAGTCTCAGCGGTGGGGGTATATTGTTCCAACACTTGGTAGCTAGGTAGCGAAAACTACCGGCGAACGACGTGGACTTGTGTGCGTGAACCTCTAGTAGACATTTCCTAGTAGATCTGGTTCCATATCTGTTATGAAACGATTATATTTTTATTCTTGAAAAAAGATATGTTGGTGCTTTCGAATTAATCACATCGAACAAAAGACTCGCTAGATGTAGATGTCTTCTAGAAGTCATATTGAGCATCAAAGCTCTGTTTACATATGGTGAAACATGCGTCCTGGGTGGAATTTTATAACAAAAACGACAACAAGCGTTTTGGACCCGTTGAATAAGACGACGGGTCCTTGACTGAAGTCGTGGCCCATATACTAAATCCCCATAATTGAGCTTTGACAGAACTAGTGACTCGCATAGAAGGACACGTATTCTTTCATCCAGTAAGTCACGGATTCCATATAAAATCTTAAGTCGATAGAAACATGACTTAACCAAATTCATAACATGACTCTCAAAACGCAACTGGCCATCAAAAACAATACCCAAATTTTTGGCATCAACTATTTTTTTTAGTTTTATCATTCTCTTATTTTAGAAGTTACAGGGGGAGGACACACATTTTACCACTTTGGTCGTGTCTCTCGCGCAAACTATTCAGTTTAGAAAAAAATGATATTAGAAACCTCAATATGATTTTTGAAGACCTATCCATAGATATCCCACACGTATGGGTTTGATGAAAAAAAAATTGAGTTTAATTTCTTTGTATGGGGAACCCCAAAATATATTGCTTTTTTATATTTTTTTGTGAAAATCTTAATGCGGTTCACAGAATACATCTACTTACCAAGTTTCAACAGTGTAGTTCTTATAGTTTCGGAGAAAAGTGGCTGTGACATACGGACGGACAGACAGACAGACAGACATGACGAATCTATAAGGGTTCCGTTTTTTGCTATTTGGCTACGGAACCCTAAAAATCAATACACAACAAACAGATTAAGAATAGTATTATTTCAGTAATCACCAGGTGCTTACAAATTGGGGTATAGACTTTCCCAGTTTCCGCTCTTCCGTATTATTTTAATCAACAGAAAAGTACCTACAGTAAAGAAGTTTAACAACAAACAAAACAAATAATAAATAAAAATACAGATACAATAAATATTCGGGTAGTATACGAATCTGCGTTTGAAACAACACAGGCTTATCCAAAACCCCAACCGAAACTTCAACTGTATTTATCCCAATTTCCATTGCTTACCCAAAGTAGACCTTATTCAATGTTAATAACAATGGATCAATAATTCTGGTTACGATCACTGAACAGTATCGTATAATTATTGAAAACGGAAGTAGGTATAGCTGTCACAAAGCAATAGCTACGAGTATTACGTTCCAAATTAACAGATAAATCTCACAAAGCCTCCGCAACAATCGCGAGAGGGCTGCCAGCTTGCTGGCTTTGTTCTTGTAGGGATGTAAGTAATAGTTCTGAATCCCTCACAGCCCATGACACCCACGGGACACAGATGGCGACGCCATGTTCTATTCTTAATCCGGCAAGCAGAGACGATAATAAAACTTTATTCTTCTACATATTTCAAGGCAGGTGCGAGTAGGCTGCTAAATCCATTATGGATTTAGATAAGGCAGTGAAATTACTGAGTACCGTGACTTTACATCAGTAGTGTGATTCTGTAAAACCTCACTTTAAACTTCGAATCTGATTCCGCAGTGAGTTCTTAGATTGGCATTCGAATGTAGATTCGAAGTTACTAGAAACTAATCTGTGCTACAGCGCTACACTTGCGAGCGTGGCAGCGAGTGGAACTAGAGTGACCGTGAGATTTTGACATTATAAGTATGGGATGACGTATGAAGTGGCATTCCGTAAAGGGAATTCCTTTATCACTTCGAAGCTCACTTCGCACACGAACTCGAAACAAAGTGTCAAATAAAACGTTGCTATTTTGTAAGTGAAAACAGGCAAAGTTTATTATCATAGTTTAAAAATACATTTAAAACTATTTCTGAAGGTGATAAAAACTAGTTCTGAGGTATCTATTAGAATTTTATCGCTACTAACTCGTGATAATTACTATGTAAGGGTATCTTGTATATTATGCGAAGTGAGCGTGAATATCGAAGTGAGGTGCGAGCTATTGTTCGAATTTTACAGAATCGACATCCAGATGTCATAAGTTGGCAACGTACACTGCGGTTCTTGTGGGGGTTGCAGTTTTGCTGCGAATCTCACAAGAGCCACATGTATTCTAGGTGACTGTTACCACTTACCATCGGGTGAGCAGTTTGCTTCTTTGCCAACTTAGTTGCAATAAAAAAATATCATACAACAAAGAAAACTCTAAAAAACCGGCTATTATTCACACCCATTATTAAAGTTAACAGACTTTCAGCACTGATCAACAAAAAATCATCTCCGGACCTTCACATTCTCACTGTGAGTCATCATCATCATCACAGCTCATATACGTCCCCACCGAGGGGCTCGAGCCTACCCTATGTAAGGGTGATTAGGCCTTAGTCAACCACGCTGGCCCAGTGCGGATTGGTACTCTGAGTATCATATTTGATTTATTTTGACAAGACTCGTTGAAACCGCAAATCCGTCAAATCAATTACTAGCCCTTGCTGTTTTGCCGCTATTTCTGCAGTATGGTGCTGAGCTGTGGGGCGGTGAAGCAGAATGGGGCTCTATTTTTGAATCACTCGTCCGGAATCGAGCGCTTTTCAAGCCACATCTGTGCTCAATTCCTATTGATTTTCGTTTCTCTTGAAAAAATATGAAAATGAATCAATAGAACATTACGACGAAGATCAATATCGTTTTGATTTTCGTCAAAAACAAAACGAAAATAAGTAGAAAACGAACACTGACAAGCACTCGATGCCGAAAGAATTATTCAAAATAGGGTCGCGTGTTTTTAGAATCTAGAAGAGAGCCATCCGCGCAATTATCCGGCAGAGGCGCCAGGATATATCCGCTCATTTTCAATCAATAAAGATAATGACATTGCCTTTTATAATTATAGTTCAAGTTGCGATTTATGTATGTATAGATAAATAAAGGACCATTCACTTCACATAAAAATATACAAGGATTGAATTTAAGACACTTAGAAAGGTAAGCGCCGGTAAGTCACATATTAAGTTAATCGAAAAATAACTTTTTCGATTAACTTAATATGTGACTCAACTCATATGTCAATTTCCTAACCCCCAGTGTTAATATGTTAACATGAATCGAAATACTTATATTATGCTCTGATATATCTTCTAGTATATAAAAATCTCGTGTCAAAATGCTTACTATCGAACACCTCTGAAACGACTTGACCGATTTGTATGAAACTTTTTGTGTAGGTATATTTGGTAGATCTGCGAATTGGTCGTATAGGCTATATTTTATACCCCTAGGTGATAAGAGTAGCCCTCTACAATTTTTGTCTTTAAAAATATTAGGTATAACCCTACATTTTCATCCTTCTACCACCAAACCCCTTTTTAATAGCAATAATTTTTTCTCTATCTTTTTTTCTAATAACTTTCGCTATTTAAAAAAATAGCGATATTCGTATTTTTAATAGTGAAATGTAGTTTGCGGGTACTGCTAGTTTTTTTTTTTTTTTTTATTAATTTAACTTTATATACCGGGTGAAAGTGACGGTGTCCATTTTTTTAACAGTGAGCTAAGACCATGATTCTAAATTGAAAATTACCGAAATTTTCTCCCTGAAAATTTATAAATATTCCGAATTTTATATTATTTTTTTCTAAATTTTCTTGTGTATTATAACTTAGTTAACGCTTACAATTTATATTCTGTAAAAAACATCAATAATTACATAAAAAAACTTCGCAATGTAAATCGTATTACGTTTCCATCATACTGGAATCAGCTGTTGGGTCATCAGCTGTTGGGTGTGCGGAACAAAAATGATGCCGGCGCGACATACCTACATCGCGTAGCACGAATAAAAATTAAAAATGAAAACTCCTTTTCTTGCTTTTTCGGAAAAAATAAACATCTGTATACAAATAATAACATTGGTCTGAACTTACTGTTAAAAGAAACGGGACACCGTCACTTGCACCCGGTATATAGAATTATTTTCACACGTCATGTGACCACCTTTTATATAACAATAACGTTAACTTCACCTTACATAATGTATCAATAAAAAATCTAAATTTAAATCTACATTACAAATTATCCAAAATAACACAATAAAAGTAAAAGCTTAATGTTTTCCCTCCAAAGAGTTGCTCTAATCAGTTCAGTTGCTTAGCAGTTTGATGAAATTTACTCCCGGATATCTTCAATTGTGCTTCCAGCGAATTCTGAGCCGAAAACAAAGCAATTACAAACAATTATTTCGAAAACAGAGATCCAACTTCAAAACTTAAAGTTCCATCACAGATATACTAGAGAGAATTCATTGTTTGGAAACAAAGATTATTTATCGTACAGACGTGTTTACACGACTCTCGAGCTGCTATGATTCGTATAACGCTAATAGATAGACATTTATCTAACTTGCGATTTGAAAATGGAACAAAATGAGGCAACACTAAGGTCAATGATATTAAATCGACTTACATATTGTGCTTAGTGACACGATTCATAAATTAACAATATTATTATGTTACCAACGTACACGTTCAAAAATCTTTTTGTTAATGAAACCTAAATGGCACAACGTATTGCTGTAATCCTGAAGGTGAGTGGTCAGTCACCAGCACTTAGTGCGCTGTACGCTCAGTAAGCTTACGGAATTCTATCAGGGCACTAGGCACTCGCGCCGGCAGCGTTTTGCTTTAGGTCAGCTACCTATATGAGTGCACTTGAGTATCTTTGGCAGGAGCAAGATTATTAGTAGCGTGTATGCCGCAAAATACTTTTTCAACACACTTTCTCGTAAGGTGGATCTAATTTTACCGGTTTTAGATACATAAATCAGCTTATAAAACTCGCGTGTATTATAGCCGAGGCACGCATCACGCATCACATCTTCATACCATTATATAGTTTGTCCACAAATTAACAATGATTTGTGTTATTTAATCAAAAAATTTACTTTATTAGATATTTTTCCTCGTAAGTGTGTTGAAAAACGTCGTACGATTTACGTGCGTATATTGATTATACATACTAGGCTCCGCCGCTAAATTCCGCCTCGTTAGCTATAACCAACATACCGCACTTATATCGTAATGTACTATTATAATCTTTACTATATAAAGTGCTTTGGTGACTGATTGAGGTATCACTCGGAGCTATAGTATATTCAGGTCCTACAGGATAAGAAGGTTCCTGTGACATGTCGAAGTTTTCCGTTTGAAAATATTATTAAAAATAAATATAACTTATCTCTTTAGGTTACTTTATCAAAAATGACTTATTTAATTCCACATTAAATAGTAACACATCAGTCCAGTTAATTAAAATTACTTATAATAATTCTGAAAAAAATATTTGTTTGAATTTTTCAAATAAAATATTTGTAAAGTGTATGTAGGTATTTGAATCTTTCCGATTCACGATTAAAATACATACATAATTATACAAATATTTTCTCAGAATTATAGTATTACATTAAACGTTACAAATTATATCAAAAAATATAAGCATAAAAAATTAAATACATATAATATTAGGGATCAATATTATCTTGTCAAATCATATATTTTATGTCAATAAAGTATGAGATACTTGGGATTATATTCATTAAATAATGCAAATTTATAAAAACTCAATTCGATGCTAGAAATAACCACAAATTTTGGAATCATTAAAGCATGCTAATAAGTATGTTATTGGAATGATGACATACTTAGGTTTTAATGTTCGCCTGTAGTTTATTAAACAACGTATTTTTGTTTTTTACCAAATTGAAAACTTGAGACGATACATTGCTTCGAATTCGTACATTTTGCTGCATGTTATATGACGTAACGAGCCTCAATTTTCAATCGTTTTCGAAAAAGCATCTGATATTTTTTTTCATACTTTGCCGTTAAATTTTCTATTTTCATCGCCCTATCCCTATTATTGAACATATTGAACATATAGTTTCTTGGATGGACCGAAGTCCGATGGATGTGGTGTACGCCCTTCAAAATGTCTACGAGGGTATTTATACACCTCGGCAAGTGCTAAGGTCCCTAACATGCAGAATGGCTTCGGAAGCGAGACAACGAAGATACGACCCAAATACCCTCTTCCTCACCTTCACTCAAGAAGAAAAAGAAGAGCATAGGAGAAATGGGTTTGGCATCGGAGATAAGTCCAGAATACTGACGATCCACGAAGCATAGGTACGAACACGTCATAGTGCTCAGAGGAGCTGAAAGATACAACCCGGTCCACGATAGTGCGGTGATCATGCGGTGGTCGCCATAACTAGGCACACGGTGTCCTGCACTTATTTCTATGGTCAACTGAAGGAGGACGACGCCATAAGACGCCTCATTGCCCCTTCCAACACGGCAACGGATGACGAGATCAAAGACCATAATGAAAAGATGGCGTTCAGAGCCCTTACACGGGCAGCAATCTAGGTGCAAGACCAGCCACCAATAAATATATCATCCCGAACCCTATCCGGAACTAGTCCTATCAGTAGATTGTAACATATGAATAGTATTATATAGTTAGTATAATAATGCACGTACGAAAGTAATAATACATACATAGATTATAATAATAATAATACACTTTATTGCAAATAATAATTATTAGATTATCTTTATATAGGCAACTATAAAATTGTTAATGCGCAACTCACCCTAGATTAAGTGAAGAGTACTTAGTAGTAAGCGTTTTATAGATCACATAATATTGTACCCAAGAATTCAGAAGGCACGGACCACGAGTCTGTGGAGTTTTAAATATATTTAAAAAAAAAACATAGTTTCTTAAAATAATGTTAGGATGATTACGATTATGCAAAGCTCACCGCCAGACCGAGACCGCCATGTACCAATGTGTTTTTCGTTTTGAATCTCATATGTTCATTTGTCTGACGCTCCTACGGTAAAGGAAAACATCGTGAGGCAACCTGCATACATCTGCGAAGAAATTCAATGATGTATGTGAAGTCGACCAATCCGCACTGGGCCAGCGTGGTTGACTAAGGCCTAATCATCCTAACATAGGGTAGGCTCGAACCCCTCGGTGGGGACGTATATGAGCTGTGATGATGATGATGATGAAAGCTCATATTATTTCAATGTGTAACTGTTAGTCGAGCTTAGAGTCGACATCAAGGCGTAATATGAATTCGCATAACGCCCAACAAATGGAGACTTATATAACTCGTGATTTGAAGATCGAACAAAGCGAGTCGCCGTTATTCATTTAAAAGAGGCACGATGAAAAAAGATCCGCCCCGATCCCCCCTTATAGTCCGGGAGCGTGACCTAGAAACTCGCGCCTCTCGTGAGCGATGCAGTTTTTGCATTCCACGCCGGCAGCCGACGAGCTTTATTGCGCTCATTAGCAAACTTTTATATTCGTTTTGCTCTAATATGTATAAAGCGATAACGAGATGTGCATTTAGCGCCGACTTCTGAACATTGCGCTTAGCATACTATTCTATTTCATATTGGTATGTAGAATACCGATGACATACAGGAAGTAATGTAAACACAATGCCGATGGTACTGCGCAACCACACCGCGCAGCTAAAAGCGCCTAAAATCTTAATTGATATTTCGTGCGCACAGGCTCTTTACAGCAGTTGGCATCGTGCCGGAGAGCAGCTTAAATGCATAAGTTCGTAGACATGTTATAGTTCAGTCGGCCAAACATGCAGTAATAATGAAATTGAGCTTTGCTCTAAAACAATCACTTCTACACTTATGCGGTTTTATAATATATTGCATGCAATGTCAATATTGACAAGTAGATATAAGGAATTGAGTAGATTTACTACCTCTGAGAGACTTAGAAAAATTTGCATTATTTGGATGACAGTGAAGTGACGTTGGTTTGACTCCAGAGAATAAAATACGGAGATTCGTCACTCACAGTTTATTCCTTCTGATCACACATACACGTTGAACAGATAGACAAATACAGAAGGAGAACGTTAGCACAGTAATAACACAGAAGACTATACAATACGATATACGCAGAAACAATAGGTAATCAGAGGCGCATACGACATGCATTCGGTATGGAGCAATCGAAACGACTGCTCGGCCGGGCGCTTGCGACTGAGAGGTGGACAAGGCCCGCTCGCTGACTCACGGCCAGCGGCCGGCGTATGCGCACAAATATCTATATAAGAAACGGATACGTTTGTCCGTACATTTTACATACAAATTTTTATTATATTTTTGCGTTTACATTTTATTTCTTTATATATCAATATATATGTATGTAGTATAAAATATACTGTAGTAGTAGTATAATGTAGTATATTATGTTTTATCTAAGAATATATAATTTTAGATGTTATTAATATTTTATCAATTATAATAATTTGTTTAGATATAATAATTATAAATTAATATTTTATAATATTTATGTAGTCACACTACATCACCCCCTTCCAGAGACCGTCCTACGGGCGATAATAATCTGGAAATTTTACCCTACGACCTGACCGCGTGATTTTAATTGGAATGTCTTCTGATACACGTAAGTCATCGCGTACTGTAGGTGAAGGTGAATGAGTGTGAGTGTGTAAATGTGAAGGGAGAGTTGTGCTTGTTATGGTGTCTGGATCACGCAGTATATATGCAGGTTTTAATCTGTCTATTGACACTGTGACTGGCTTACCATTAATTGCGAGTTTAAACACCTTGTCTCCCCGCTTTATGACCTCATGTGGTCCGGTGTAGGCTGGTTTGAAACAGCCGGCTCCTGCGTCATCGCGAAGGAAGACATGAGAAGCCGTTGCCAAATCTTTAAATATAAATGGAGACTTTTGTGATCCATGACGCGAAGCTGGGGATGGTTGCAAGTTTTTGGTAAACATGCGAAGGCGCGCTACATAACTTGTAACGTCAGCTGTATTTTCCTCGTCTGGTTGGAAAAATTCTCCTGGCAGACGCAATGGTTCACCATACACCAATTCGGCTGAGGATGAATTTAAATCCTCTTTGAAGGTACTACGTATCCCTAGCAACACCAATGGGAGAGATTCGACCCAACTGCTGTCAGCGTGGCAGGTTATGGCAGCCTTAAGTTGCCTGTGTAACCTTTCTACTAATCCATTGCATGATGGATGATACGCAGTGGTTCGTCTGTGCTGAAATCCAGCAATTTCTGAGAGACATCTAAACAGTGTCGACTCAAATTGTCTCCCACGGTCAGTGACAATTTTTGTAGGACAGCCAAAGCGGGAGATCCATCCACTGAGCAGTGCCTTTGCGACCGTCTCCGCTGTAATATCTTGTAATGGTATTGCCTCAGGCCATCGTGTAAAACGGTCAATGGCTGTGAGACAATACCTAAACCCTTGTGAAATGGGCAACGGGCCAACCAGATCTATATGTATATGTCTGAACCTGGCAGATGGTAGTACATAAATGCCAACGGGAGATGATACATGACGGGTAACTTTAGATCTTTGGCAGGCCAAACAGGAACGAACCCATTGCTTACAGTCACGCTGGACACCAGGCCATACGAAGCGATCGCTAACCAGCTTGGCAGTAGCCCTAGTGCCTGGGTGGCTCAACGAGTGCAAGCTCTCAAACACTTGACGGCGCAAATCCTTCGTGACATAGGGACGCTTGTTGCCACCTCTTACATCGCAATACAACTCGAGGTCAGTACCAGGCAGCTTAACCAATTCCAGACATAAGGCTGTGTTGTCGGCATGTAAAAGTTGTTTGAGTTCACTGTCAGATTTTTGACTCAATGCCAACTTATCGAAATCGATCGGCTGTACGATTTCTTCGACGCGTGACAGCGTATCAGCCACCACATTGCTTTTGCCTGAAATATGTCTTATATCAGTAGAAAACTGTGAAATTAAATCTAAATGGCGGAATTGCCTAGGTGAGCAGTTTTCTTTCCTCGAGTGGAATGCGAACGTAAGAGGTTTGTGGTCCGTGTATATCACAAAGTCACGTGCTTCGATCATGTGCCTAAAGTGCTTGATTGCCTCGTATATTGCCAAAAGCTCCCTGTCATAAGGGGAATATTTGGTCTGCGATGGCGATAATTTACGGGAGAAGAATGCCAGTGGTTCCCATGCATTATCCCTAAGCTGTTGTAAGACAGCTCCTATTGCAGTGTCCGATGCGTCCGTGACTAAGGCCAACTGTGCCCTACAATCCGGATGCACCAGCATAGCAGCACGACATAGATCCCCCTTGCACTCCTCAAACGCAACCGATTCTGTGGGCGTTAAATTGACTGGGTGAGAGCCCTTTACTGACCCGACCAAAAGAGCGTTTAGTGGTGCCTGATGTTGAGCAGCTTGTGGAATGAACCTGCGGTAAAAATTCAACATACCCAGGAATCTGCGTAACTCTCGAACTGTTTTGGGGGTAGGGAAATTTTTAATGGCTGTTACCTTCTCTAGTGGTGGTCTAACGCCTTCAGCAGTGACATGGTAGCCCAGAAACGTTACTTCTGAAGCTCCGAAGGTGCATTTGGCTGTGTTGATTACCATGCCATATTCTTTCAGCCGATTAAATACCTGCCGCAGATGGTCTTCGTGGGTCTTCTGGTCTTTTGAATAGACCAAGATATCGTCGATGTACGAATAGGCAAAATCCAGACCCCTGAGCACTTCATCGACAAACCGCTGGAACGTCTGACCGGCATTACGAAGTCCAAACGTCATGTATGGAAATTCGTAAAGTCCAAACGGCGTTGTGATGGCGGTTTTCGGTATATCGCTCGGATTTATAGGGACCTGGTTATACGCCTTCACTAAATCGATGGTGGAGAAGACCGTACAACCACAAAGATTGTAGTCGAAGTCCTGGATGTGCCGTATGGAATACCTGTCAGGAATTGTTCTGGCGTTCAGCATCCGGTAGTCACCGCAGGGCCGCCAGCCGTTATCCTTTTTCGGCGCCAAATGCAATGGAGAAGACCAAGCAGACTCCGACGGCCGACAGGTTCCAATCTGTAACATGGCCTCAAACTCGGCCTTAGCAATTTTAAGCCTATCAGGCGCCAATCTACGAGGTGAGCAAGCTACTGGTGGTCCAGGTGTTGTGCGAATGTGATGTACTGTGTTATGTTTCAGTGTACTATGCAACCCAGAAGGGCGAGTGATGTCGGGGTATTCACTTAGTATGCGATGATAAGCTGTATGGCCAGACATTACCTTCACTGAAAAAATATCATTATTTTTCGCAAGCGAAGCAGGGGTACAAAGCGTTGTATTAGCATCTATTAAGCGTTTATTGCGCACATCTACGATTAAATTATAGTAAGATAAAAAATCAACACCTATTATCGCCCGCGTTACATCTGCAACAATAAATCGCCAAGCATAGTCACGGCGTAAGCCTATATTCAAAACAAAATGAGCGTACCCATATGTATTTATCGTTGAGCCGTTAGCGGCACACAATTCATAATTTGTTTTGTGACGATGCTCGCCGACTAATTTTTTAGGAAAAACACAAATATCACTACCCGTATCAACTAAGAATTGAATTTTTGCACGATTGTCAGTTACGAATAAGCGACCGGTATTTGGACAGGCGTCGGTCGCCATCACGATCTGCCCTACACTTTTCCCGAAAAATCGCACGGCTTTACACACTTAGTTGCTTTTGCACCAAACTTAGCATGGTACCAACACGTAGGGAATTTTTTGTAGTTGGACTGGGATCGGTTGGAACGTGAACTGTCACGGGAACGGCCGTTGGAGAATGATCTTCTTCGCGATCGGGACATTCTTTCTACCCTCTTGTTCAGAGATTGAACTGCCCGTGTGAGCTCCGCAATCTGGTTAGCCATGTCGGTGGAACTACTAGGGATGGCTGACGCTGCTGCTACTTGCGGGCTTGGTGGGACGACATCGTGAATCTTGTCCGCTAGCTCTGCTACTTCCTCCAAAGATGCCTTGGACTGAGTCGCAATAATGGACTGCGTACTGCTGGGCAATCGACTGGTCCAAATGGTTTTCAAAAATTCCTCGGGAATGTCTGGGCCTGCGAGGTGCTGGAGGTGACGAAGGAATTGCGAAGGTTTTCTGTCGCCAAGTTCCTCATGGATAAGCAGCTGCTTTACCTTTTTCTCCCTTGACGCAGACAATCGTTTGACGAGTTCGGTCTTCAATCGCTCGTACCTATTGGGGGCTGCTGGTGCCGATATTATGTCTTCCACTTCCGACGCATATATGGGATCTAGCTGACTGATAGCGTAGTGGAATTTCGTGGCATCTGTAGTAATATTCGCCAGAAAAAATTGGCTCTCCAGCTGTGCAAACCATAGCGCCGGTTTTTCTGGGTAAAACGGGGGTACCCGTACACCAACCCGATGGACGTCGCTTGGTGGATTCAAATCTGCACTACCGGTCGTTGTCTTTGCTGGTTCGCTCATCTTCACGTGTGTTCTTGGGGGTCACCAATGAAGTGACGTTGGTTTGACTCCAGAGAATAAAATACGGAGATTCGTCACTCACAGTTTATTCCTTCTGATCACACATACACGTTGAACAGATAGACAAATACAGAAGGAGAACGTTAGCACAGTAATAACACAGAAGACTATACAATACGATATACGCAGAAACAATAGGTAATCAGAGGCGCATACGACATGCATTCGGTATGGAGCAATCGAAACGACTGCTCGGCCGGGCGCTTGCGACTGAGAGGTGGACAAGGCCCGCTCGCTGACTCACGGCCAGCGGCCGGCGTATGCGCACAAATATCTATATAAGAAACGGATACGTTTGTCCGTACATTTTACATACAAATTTTTATTATATTTTTGCGTTTACATTTTATTTCTTTATATATCAATATATATGTATGTAGTATAAAATATACTGTAGTAGTAGTATAATGTAGTATATTATGTTTTATCTAAGAATATATAATTTTAGATGTTATTAATATTTTATCAATTATAATAATTTGTTTAGATATAATAATTATAAATTAATATTTTATAATATTTATGTAGTCACACTACAACAGCATTACTTAAGATTAATCGTTCCTGAAAAAAGTAATTAAACGGTTTTATTGTAAAAAAAATAATGATATGGATAATAAATCTATTATAAAGCTAAAAAAAATTAGGAAGGTACTAGGAACTAGTCTTCACACCACTCTCCTCGTCAATCTAGGGCTTTATCAGACGCAAAAAAATTGTGGGACGCGTACATGTCTATCAACAATCAACCGCTCATATCATTATCAATGCCATTTACATATTTACTCAGGTCACGCTACGCCACACGATTACAAAGACGCTGAACTTAATTATATTAACACATCATGGTCTGTATCAAATTTCAGATCAATTGGTCAAGAGGAGGGTAGCATAATTTTAATTACTTGACCCACCGACAACAAACGGGTCGTTACTCGTTTTCCCTCTACTTTGCCCCACTGGTCTACGAGGAAATGTGGTTCCTCGTGGTCCCACTGGCCAATGCGATCACGCGGAATACGTGGTCCCATTGGCCAATGCAATCATGCACTATAGAAAGAAATAGAGGATCTTATATATGGGTAAACGAGGAACAATTAATGGTATTCCGCGTGGTCTCATTGGCGAGTAGGACCACGAGGAACCACATTTCCTCTTGGTCTCACCAGTGGGGCAAAGAAGTGGGATTACGAGTAATGACTCCGACAAACAGAGCAAGCTAACTATAACTGTTTGAAAACGTCTTAAATAATAAATTGGAGCGCTTTAGGTATGTACGTGCTGACTGGTATACGAATAATTCCAAATGCAACATGTAGGTAAACAGTGAATATAAACACTCCACGTCGGATTAAGGATTGCCTCCGCAATTTAAATTAAACTGTCTGTCTCAGAGCGACACCATTGCTAAGATAATGTCTAACGGCCTAACCACAGTTGTTTGGCCAAGATAGAATCACAAACGGTTTGCGGGGCTACTCTCTGAGCTTAGCTCAGGCTTCGGGTCCATAGCTGGTCTGCTGTACCAGTATAAATCAGATCGAAACCATAGCTGGAATGATGATGATTGGAATGATTGTGATGTCGTCTAACATTTGGCCAATGACCAGCGAGATAATCTATGCATTCCTATTGGCGGAACAGTATATTCGCATTTAGCTCAGTTACGATTTATTTCTGTATATCACAAAACAAACAAATTTAAAATCAAATAATCTCCATTCAAATATGACTTGATAAAAAGCTTTTTTGAACCGTTCAAAATTCCCCCCCCTCTTGTAGCTGAAACTGAAAAGTCCCGTGGTGAATTGCATAGAAACTGGGTATACAGGCAACGTTCTTAAACACGTTTCACGTTGACTCTTAACATGACTAACATGTCATGCAATGCAACATGACGCACGTCAAACTTTGCTAAGTGGATACGACGGCTTTAGACGTAGAGAGTAGTTCGCCTTTCGAGTTTGCCGCCTCATAGTGTTACCGCGCATTCAAACTTAAACATAAAACCTCGGAACACAACAGACGGACACGGGCCAGTTAATTTGCATACGAAATTAATTAAGCAGTACAAACTATCTCGGCGATAAACACAGTATTGTTAGTTCTCATTGTTAGCTAGATACGTTTCAGGCTAGTTAACGCAGGAGAATAGAACAATTTTACGTCATAAATCATTTTTAGAGATTACCAAAATCCACAATGAATTTGGAACGTTACGAGGCAATGTATACTGGTACATTACCAGAAGAGGACTTAGCAGTAGAATTTTCTGTGCGGACATTTCCATCTACCTATTTCTACGGCTAAGCAGGAATGTTTGTATTGCTGTGTTCCGGTGCGAAGAATAAAACAGGTGCTCAAATTACTGTGTGTGAGAGATATCTTTTGTCACAAGTTGGGATATTGTAGGGATCCTTGTAGGGGTTGTAGATTTGCAAGTCTTATAGAAACCATTTATTTATTTATTAATGCTTTATGTACCTAGTGTACAAAGGCGGACTTAATGCTTGAGGCATTTTCTACCAGTCAACCTACGGGAGGTGCAGAGAGCAAATGCGGTAGATGTACCCAAAATAAAATTAAAATCAAATCGAAATCATTTACAAATTTTTAAAACCTATTACATAAATATGGCAAAAAATAAACAAATAGGTACATATTATTATTCACCAACAATAACTAGTAGCAAGAATAATAAAGCCAACCAGCTGGGAAGCATCCTGCTTTTTAGTCAACTTCGTTGTAAAAAAATATCGTTCTCGGGTCTGACGGTGTTGGGGCGGCAAAACCCTGAGTGGCGGATGCTAACCTAGACAAAAATCAAAAATCTTTATTCAACATAGGCCTTTACAGGCACTTATTGACATCAAAACAAAGAAAAACATTCTATTTTAAAGGAAACATATAAACCTTCTATGTGCATACATCCTGAATATAATCAGGATGTCTGCAAATGCAAGTAGGATTGAAAAAAAAAGTTGACTACAGGTGTAGTCAACTTTTTTTTTCAATCCTACTTCGGAATTTGGGAGGCCTTCTCGAGAAGAACAGTCAAGAAACTCGAAAGGTCAATTTTTTTATCTCCTCTTTTAAATCGCCATTTACAATTTTGGTTTTGTTACATACTCATAGTCATTGAAAGTTATAAAATACAATCAGTAACTATGCTTACATACGTTTCAAATGTCATTCATTGGTAGATTCCAATAAGGTAGACTGCAAATTTGGTGCAGTGCGCGGGAAGCCGACGGTTGGATCGACTTGGATATCCTTATGGTGGAGATCTAGCGATTAGTTTTAATATTATAACCAAAGATAGAGATAGGCTTCATCATCACAGCTCATATACGTTCCCGCCAAGGGGGCTCAAGCCTACCCTAGGTTAGGGTGCTTAGGAATTAGTCCTCCACGCTGGCCCAGTGCAGATTGGTCGACTTCACATACACTTTTGAATTTCTTAACAGAAGTATTCAGACACGATGTTTTCCTTCACCGTTAGGAACTTCGAATAAATGTAGATATGAGTACGATAAACGAAAACCACATTGTACATAATATGGCAGGATCGAAGCCCGGTTAGATTTCTGTAACTTATCTTGAACTTATCGCTTTGAGTTATTGGTCTGGTATGTCATTCTATTTTCCTTTTTATTATTAATTTCATCCTATTTATTTGTAAACATGTTCTTATTTGCTGTACGTTTGATATATTTCTCTGCCCTCATTTAGTTCATTGTGTTACAGTAATTTAATTCGTAACGAAAGCCCTTAATGCCTACTTAATGGGGTAGATAATTGATGTGTGTGTAAAACGTTTCACATCCATTTCGAATGCAAAACACATTTTAAATTTTCAACCTTTTTCCATTAAAGTGGAATAACAGAAAAAGAGTACGCAACGACACGTTTCATTGCAGAGTTTACGATTCCAAAGTATTAATGAGCCGTAAAATTTTAGCCTGCCACGATCCAGACCACTTGGTTCGGGACGCACAGTTCGCATATAAAATTATTTTGTTTCGCGAAACGGGAGTTAGAGATTTTATTATGTCATAACATTTTTGGGCAATCCGCCTTTTATTTGACACTTAAAGTCGTACATATGTTTTTTTTGTGGGAAGTGAGTAGCTTTTCTTAATACGGTTTCATAAAGAGTCACCGACTTACCATTTTATAAATTTTAATTTCACGTCAACAAGACTTATGTGTAAAAATTCTTATTACAAAGGGTGTGATCACTCGATATGCAACTAGATAGAATAAGTTATTATTATATCATGTTTGTTACGAACATAATTAATTGTAAATGTTTATAAGATTTTTTTACATTTTTAATTTATGTAGGGATACACCATCAATTGTATTTTTATCATTCAATATTATCTATATGAAGATGGAGCCGCATTTCTTCCTGTCATAAGCCAGCCTACAAATTCCACCAGCCGAGTCCTTCTCCTAATCATTATTCTCTTCGAGTGCTGCTCAATTGTCGCGAGTTTAAATTGAGTTTTTCAGATTTCGGTGTCTTATTAAATTGATAAATATGTCAGATATATTGAATGATACCAGACGCTTCACTTTACTTTTGTCTGCGCAGGCGTCTAGCTTGAAAAAGACTGTACGTACACGGTCACTAGTAAACCGCACAGTTAAGTACACGCAAGAAATATTTTTATCGCAATAGTCATAAACGTCAAAATGGTAAGATCATTATCCGTTTAAAATAAATTACACCGAGAAACGCGGTGTACAGTTTTGCAAACTACACGTAGATTATTCTGAATCCAAGCCGGCTTGCGCAAGCAAAAGTGTGGTAAAGCTAAAAAAACCAGACGCGCAGTCTGGTTTTTTTATACAACTAAGTCGGCAAACAAGTATAGCCCACCTGATGGTGAGTGGTATCAGTCAGCTATAGTACATGTGGTTCCTGTGAGATTCGCAGCAAAACTGCAACCCCCACAAGCACCACAGTGTACGTTGCCAACTTGTGGCATAAGATGTTACGTCACGTTACCTAGTGATTTCGCTGCCATATCTTACTCTTCAAATCGGAATACAGCAATGCAAGCGCTGCTGCTTTGCGGCAGAAATAGGTGAGACGGAAGGACCCAAGCAGGCGACCTTAGCATGGAGTTTCCCTCCAGCGAAACGCTCGGCTTCAATTTTGATTATAGTTGGGATGGTTAAGTTTTTAAATACATTTTTATTATTTCTCTATTTTTATAGGTCTTTTTTTGAGATTTCTAGAAAAATAAATAGTCATTGTGTCAAACGCTTGGCCAGCTATTACTGTTCCTATTTAGCTAATCTTTTCCATTTTAATCGTTACATCATATGTCCTATATTGAATTTATATAGAAATTAGGGATTTTGCCTCTAGTTGGCATGACTCCAGGGTCGGCTCTAAAAACTTTACAAAGAGTTCACACCTAGTGTTCATACCACATCTAGTTCGAGACCAGACCGAGATCTTAATGAAACGGACAGACAAAGAAATGGACGAAGGAAAAGTGAACAAATTAAAATTGTAAATGCATAAATTAAACGAAGTTTGTACCATACTAAATAAGTATTTATGATGGAAATTTACGATGTTATAGCAAATCCTATTTGACTGATGCCGCGTAACAATGTTTCGTAAAATGTATTTAATTGACAGAGTGGACAGAGTACTGTGTAAAAGTAAAATTTAAGAATATAGTAAACAGACCGTGTCCGACAAAACTCGCAACGACAAAAAATAAAACATCTGAGTACGACTCATCGTTTCTCTGTAGCAGCCGGCTATCTTATCTTCAAAATAATATTCCTAGTGATATTGTATTTCGTCTTTTACGTTGTAATTCTTAAAATATATTTTTTTATTGAACACACGGTGGTAAAATGATTCAAGTTACAATAAACAACGCACGCGTCATTAAACTGTGTTCTCTGTATGCATATTTTTCATGACGTGCCATTTTCTTAATTCAAAAAGGGCGCGCATTTTCTCTAGGTTTGCTACCATAGTAACAATGTTAATTTCAATGTTTCGTTCCGACAGGGGTAAAAAGCCAGGTGAGATGAAATCCAATAGCTTTCCTGTTAACTTTAAAAATACACTGACCTTCAAAAGTAAGTACTACACTTTTAACATTAAATTTTGCCCTAAACTACAAAAGATAAAGGATTCAAACAAAAAACGTTTTCAGCGCATTTCGTCAGGTTTCTTGGAAGTTATAGTTTTTTATACATTAGTCTTTTTAATACTTTTTATTTTGAAAAAATATTTTGCCTACTTTAAAAGTTATTGCAATTTTAAAACTGTGGTACCTACTTTTGAAGGTCAGTGTATCACTATCCGTACAAATGAAAGACAGTCTTCAACGAGTTTCAATTTATTTTCCTGCAATTATTATTTTGCTAAGCTCAAAGACAAGTTTCCTTACACCACCAAAATTTGTAGGTAGAAAGTGAAATCTGTCATGTTAGTACGGAGGCGTGCGGGCTTCTAGCGCAGGTTAACCTCTCCCTGTTTCATGAATGATTCATGAGGTAGAAACAATTGCTTTTTTTTAGTTCACGTGGAAAACGGATTGCCGAGGGTATTATAAGATTTGTGCGTATCCTTCCGAGGGAATTACTCCGCTGCGTAAGGCAGTTAATAAAACATTCGATCGCTTCGGCATTAAGTACTTTATTCGAATTAATCTACACGGGTTCCAATTAAATTTAATTTGAATGCGCGCTCTTTTAGCGTGACTTAAATCTATATTGGTAATGCTTGAGAACTCATTTTTCTGCCCGCCCGTCTGTATGTTTGCCCGGGCAACCGACAGACTTTTGCCCACTTTGGAATCTTTACGATCAAGTCACAGTGACTAAGACAATGTGTACATGTCACTTAGGGCCAAAACCCCTAATTTTCATTTATAAATTCAATATATGGTTTGAAGCAAATTGTTGACCTGGACTGGACGTTGACCTTTGATGCTGAGAACGCAAATGATGATTGACCTTAAGACCTACACCGAGGGTCGTGTCGCTATGGCCTCTGTTCCTTATTTCAGACCAATATTTTACTATAGGATGAGGATACGTAAACAATCAACAATTTTTCAATGTCGATTAATTTTTAGTATCGATTTTTAAATTTTATTATATTTATGAGGTTTTAAAATATATCGGACTTAACAAAAAAATATACACGCTATCTATACTTTGAAAGGATAAATGTATGCATGATCATATGGCACAACACCCATGTTATTAGTTTTGAAATATTTTTTTTTCTTACGACATTTTGTCTTCACTATTTTCTTAGCTTATATACACCATACTGGGTTTTATGATCACATAAGCTGGAGATTTGCTACTTACATGCTGGAGTCCACGTTGCTATCAGACTCAGAGTGCATCGTTTGTTTTGATATTGTATTATTTATACATTGACGTATTAAAATGACTGATGTGAACGGGATAATGTGCGTTGATTAGTATCGATATACACTAATAGGGTTCCATCATTATCATCACATCAACCCATATACCAGAGGGAGACTGTACTAGTGTCGTCTGCATGCCTCATCATGCCTCATCGTGCCTCATGCCTCTATCTTGCCTATATCTGCCGCCAAGCAGCGATGCTTGCATTGCCGTGTTCCGGTTTGAAGGGCAAGACAAGCAGTGAAATTATTGGGTACCTGACTTCTTATGTCGAGAGACTTTGTGCCAGAGTCGTCTGCATACCTCGTTATGTCTCATGCCTCTATCTTGCCTATATCTGCCGCTAAGCAGTGATGCCAGCATTGCCGTGTTCCGGTTTGAAGGGCAAGACAAGCAGTGAAAATACTGGGTTCCTGACTTCTAATGTCGAAAGACTTTGTGCCAGAGTCGTCTGCATACCTCGTTATGCCTCATGCCTCTATCTTACCTATATCTGCCGTTAAGCAGTGATGTCAGCATTGCCGTGTTCCGGTTTCAAGGGCAAGACAAGCAGTGAAAATACTGGGTTCCTGACTTCTAATGTCGAAAGACTTTGTGCCAGAGTCGTCTGCATACCTCGTTATGCCTCATGCCTCTATCTTACCTATATCTGCCGTTAAGCAGTGATGTCAGCATTGCCGTATTCCGGTTTCAGGGGCAAGACAAGCAGTGAAATTTCTGGGTACATGATATCTAATGTCAAAAGTTGGCAACTAACCTTCTTCCATCATCAAATCGCTTCATGACTAGTAGCCGCAAATACCTGAATGGCTTCGGAAAAACATGAAACATATTAGACGTTCCTATAAAATTTGAATTTCTTCGATTTTCACGGGATCCCATCATCAGACCCTGACTTTGGTAACAATGGGACCACTTCAGGAGTATACTCTTTTGAATACAAGATGAATTTTAAAAATCGCTCTACAATTGGCGGAGTTTTCGCGTAACATACACACAAAAAAATCGCATCGAATTGAGAACCTCCTCTTTTTTTGAAGTCGGTTAATAAAGCTGAGAAGTTTCTTTCACCCATTCTCCTTATCAGCTAAAAGACGTCCTAAATTGGTTGTAGGTAAAAATGGACGATTCAAAACAGCTTTTTATACAGGGTCACAGGAAAAGTCGACCTAGATCCGTTAAGGGCGTGTAGTACACATCATTTCTGAATGATTTCACTATGGAACCCCCCATCCTAAACTTAACCGTTTTCGAGATATTCGAGTTTTATTTTTTTTTATGAAAATGCCCAATTTTTCGGCTATTCAATTGAATATTTTGAATTTTTTTGATTCTAATGATAATTTTTTTTTGGTTTTTTACATGAAGAATGAGATGGTTAATGACCTCAATGACTAAAATTGCATGTAAGTTAAGTAAATAGGTCATTGCAGACGATCGAAACTTAAGAAAATAAGTACAAATTATAAAAATATATTTTTCTTTTCTGGATATCTCAAAAAATTATCATGGCACTTGCTCTGCAGATGTGCTTAAAAACATTATCAGCTATCCAACGAGGTATAACAACCTAGGGTTGTATTTAAACTCATAGAAAAAAACATAGTTGAAAAGGTTCAGGTAGTAGGTCTAACGGGTCCCTCGGCTATTGTCCTTCAAGTTAATCCGGTGCGTGTGAGCGAGACAACTTACGATTTATGCAGGTGAGAGTGAGAAAAATAATGTACAAAAACAAGTTTGGGGATACAACATGCCCACTGTTTTGTATTTGGTCGTTTGTTTGCTTGCCATCCATTTTAGTCTGCTCATGCGATTCGTCCATGGTAGATGCGAATTATTGTGCTTTCGGATTCCCACACGACTTGGCTTTGTTTCTGGACTGATTTTTCTAACTGTGACTACTGTGCTTGTTTACTGGACTCTGATTTGTGCTTGTGATACTGGACTGTTGAAAATGGCAACATACTCGAACGAACAATATGCGGATATGCTTATCTGCTACGGATACTGCAATTGCGTGTCCGCACAAGCTCGGACTGAGTACATACGACGCTATCCCGACCGTCGAGTACCTGATGTGAGCGTTTTCGACGGAGTTTACCGACGACTTCGTGAAACTGGCTCTGTTTTGCGACGACGTACGGACTTAGGAAGACCACGTGTCATTGATGACGACGAGGAACAAGACAACGAAATCGTAGAACGGTTCAGAAGAGACCCAACCACTTCGACCAATATTGTTGCCCGTGAACTGGGCCTAACTCAGTAGAAAGTGTGGTTTACGGTTCATACGGCAGGCCTGTATCCATACCACTACACGCCGGTACATGTAATTGAAGAAGGAGATCCCGCGAGATGCATGGACTTCTGCAGATTCATGCTCAATGCAGATATCGAGGACCCGAATTTCCTAAAATTAATATTGTGGACAGATGAATCCAAATTCGATAAGGACGGGATTACTAATTACCATAACGCACACCATTGGGCTCCTAAAGAACTAGGCAATCCAAATCGTCACAACGACGATTTAGTGTAAATGTGTGGATGGGCATCATTTCCAACCATTTGATTGGGCCTTACTTTCTTCCAGACAACCTCAATGGTGAAACTTATGAAAATTTCTTAAGAGGTGACTTAGGTGACCTACTAGATGATCTCCCATTACAATTACTGCGGGACATGTGGTTTCAACATGATGGCTGCCCTGCTCATTTCAGAAGAAGCGTTAGGGAATGGTTGGACACTAACTATCCTAACAAATGGATTGGACGAGGTGGGCCTTTACCCTGGACAGCCAGATGTCCCGACCTGACCCCCATGGATTTTTATGTATGGCGGCACATGAAGAGCCTCGTTTACAGTGAGCCCAACCCCATATCGTCAGTGGAAGTTCTCAAAGAAAGGATAATTAATGCTGCTAACGACATAAGAAGAACATTAACCACTGGTGTAGTGAAAAGTGGACTACGTGAAAGAATGAGAAAATGTGTGCGAAATAGAGGTGGACACGTAGAACATGAACTATAAAATTTTATTCAAAAACATTAGGTGAATAAATGTTATTTTGAACTGATTTATTGTTTCATTTAGCTTACTACAATCACCGACGATCTGTACGCCAACGAGTTGAGCGTGAGTGACTTTGTATGCGAACTAGCGTTAACAACGCACCAATTACGTTATTTTCCAAACAAAAACCAGTTACTAGTCACTTACGCTCAACTAATAGTTGGCATATGGTCATTATTTGTACGATCGACGATCTGAACAAAAAAAAATGCTATAAAAATTGAATGATCTCCTAGGTCAGGATAGCGGGACATCGATGGATGCATGAAGGTTGTACCTAACCGAGGGAGGCCGTTCAGTAGTGGAAGCCAGTAGGCTGAAATGATGATGCTGAACTTAAGTCAAATTAATTAGATTAAATAAGCGCTATTTATTCTGACTGCCCCATGTAGCCTTAGAAACTAAGTTTCACCGTTAGACCTACTACCTGAACCTTTTCAACTATGTTTTTCTAGGTTGTTATACCTCGTTGGATATCGAATGTAGATGTTTTTAAGCACATCTGCAGAGCAAGTGCCATGATAATTTTTTGAGACATCCAGAAAAGAAAAATATTTTTTTATAATTTGTACTTATTTTCTTAAGTTTCGATCGTCTGCAATGACCTATTTACTTAACTTACATGCAATTTTAGTCATTGAGGTCATTAAACATCTCATTCTTCATGTAAAAAACCAAAAAAAATAATCATTAGAATCAAAAAAATTCAAAATATTCAATTGAATAGCCGAAAAATTGGGCATTTTCATAAAAAAAATTAAAACTCGAATATCTCGAAAACGGTTAACCTTTTCCTGTAACCCTGTATTTGAATAAAGTCTATTTTGATTTTGATTAAACATGTAAGCAAGGACATTTCTCGTGGAAGACAGATGCAGTGAAACATTTTGTTCTTACATTACATTACAGAATACATTTTTTTCTCTTTATTGGGGTTAACAAACAGTATCACAATATGTGTTTATAACAAGTATAAAGTATATTAAGAACTTAAGTAATTGTGTAACCAATGCCGTTAACCACAGAATAATAGATGTAAAAGATCGGATATGCGAAGAATTATATTTTTTGTATCACATTTACTCTTTGTTTTGTTTTTATTTAACTGTATTTTTATTTAAATGGCGCCCGCGGAAGATGAAGAGTCGCGGTTCACGCCCCACATGATTATGCTGAGCAGACTTGAGCGGAGACCATTTCAGTAATAAGTATTATATTCATATTTTGTGTCTTGTTTGTACTTTTCAACTAAAGGATTTTTTTTTCTTTCATTCTATTAAGATTAAATACATCCCGTATCTATCATTTTGGAAGATACGTGACCCAACAAAAATCTTTAAATATTTCCAATTCCATTGATACCTACTGAAAAAGTACAAAATTTTCAACAATAAATACTTATCAAACACTCAGCTCAAGTCTTATTCACATTCATTTCACTTACATGCTTGTACGACGCCCCGACCTCTCTCGTGTTGGGGCGGGCGGGAGTCACACGCATCGCGATGGATTTATAGCGCGATTGCCGGAGACACAAGGATAGCCCGGAAACGGCGTAGCTTCCACAAGTTCAAAGCAACGAAATATTCATCATAAATGTAATGTAGGGAGCGAATGCGTACATCATAAAAATATTGTATTTCGAGTTCCCTAACCTCCTGATGGGGTGTGGAATTTTGACAGCAACACATTCGCATATTTCCGATATTTGGCCATATAAATAAATATGCTTGCTAGTGGAGTAGTACAGTACAGTAGTAAAAAGTCATACTTGTATACTTACTCAAATAGCGTCACTCAATTCTTGTACAATTAAGTGACGCTATTTGAGTATACAATTATAACTTATTTTAAAACTATTTTTTTATGCAATCAACTTCGCAAGTACACAGCCCAACAAACATTTAAGTCACATAATAGCAACTTGTGTAGGCAACAGGCAATTTAAAGCTTCAAAATATTTGTATTTCAGCTGACGTGACAGCATTTTGTTGAATAATAGAGTTTCTGAACAATAATATTTCTATAAGCTTGATAAATTCTGTATAAGGTTGGTAATCTATATCCAAGCTGAATACTGATCGTAAGTAAGTAGTACTGTTAAATAAACCATATTTAAATTGAAGCAAATGAGACTGCTTACAACTGTATAGTAGCTGGAGATTCAGCATTGCTCTGTATAGCTTTGACATAATGTTCTATTTCATGCATATGTTTGCTTTAAGCTGCACAACACATTAAATTATTCTTAGTATACAGAATAATATTTCAAGATTTTTTAGTTTTTATGCAGCAAGCGATTGCATAAATTTTAAATGAGTGTGGTCTTTTACCTAACTTACAGCGACAGAAGCGCACAACATCTTTATATTCAGTTTAAAATATATGAATTCAAGGTTTTTATACAGATAGTAACTGATTATTGAAGGAATCCAGTGTTTTTATCTAAAAAGAGTCGACTACAATACAAGGCTTCCAAATCTAATAATCTCTACAAGAACCTCAATGTAAATTGTCAACTTGTACCATAAGACGTCAGCAGGTCGCAGACCCAATAACTTTACTACCTGTCTTACCGTTCAAACCGGAACACAGCAATGCAAGGACTGCTGCTTACCGTCAGAAACAGGCAGGATAGAATACCCACGACTCAATACTAAGTCTTCCTCTGGTAGCAATTTCATCTTCAATCTATTTGCTATAACCTGTGTATTTCGTATTACACATAGACACTGTTTTGGCTTTATTGCAACATGCTGAACAATATGGCTTTGACATCGAATACCTCCAACGGATTATACATTCAGTTCGGAACCTATCAAAGCGCTTCGCATTCAGCATTGATTAATTTTGGTTGTGGAGGAAGCTTAAAATATTCACGTTGTATATGTCTTGTGTTTGCTACGTTGTGATTATGTTGAACAAGAATAATTAACATATCGCAAACAACTGTTTCAGTAAAAAAATCTTCTGATAACTCAAAATACAAAATAATGAGGTGGGCTAATTGCTGTTTTTGTATTTGGACAGGAGTGTAAAGAAAAATTATACACTTACTCGTATACATTTTACAGTCTTTATAATAGTTGTAATATTTAATATCTTGTTTCCATAATTATTAAGAATATAATTTATTTTGAAATAGATTTGCATTGTGCACAGTGATGCTCTCTTACTTATTTTATAGATATTTATTTTTCTTCTAGTGTTCACAGAAGATCAGCGTCGAGGCATCTTACGATCGTCTCGATATCGTGCTGAGTGGATACCATTTCACAACCGCAGTTACAATACAATTAAACTTGGAACACTAGATTTAATTCTAAAATCTATTTCTCTCGAATCCGTAGATCCGCTTAATAATCACGAATTATTTATGAAAATGGCTACTAAATTTATCCACTCACTTCAACTCAGATACGATGAAACTATTATTCCAAAAAACCCACATATATAAAAATAAAAAAAAACATTTCATTAATAACTATACCCACTACTAGTACTTTGTATTTAGATTTTGCATACAATATTTGTAACGATTGACATTTGAATTTAGTTTTTAGAATTTAAATTAAATACGTATATGGACCAAAGTGAGATAAATGTATATGAGCCAAAGTAATTAAAAGGGCCAAAGTAAGATACGAGTAAATGTACTTCCCCCGTGATAGAATCGATAGTTTGCCCATGTTGCATGATGATCTGGTGAGGTGGCCTTGTTTCAGCGGTCGGTCTGATAAGTTTCGTTTGTGTTACAAATACCTCACTTGGTGGACAGCCTGATTGTTTTTTTTTAAATCCTATAATATCCTTTTTTTTTCGAGGGGAATGCGTGACCGCTCGCCGTTGGCTGGACGACGAGCGTGTGTGGGGCTCTCCCGGCAGAGAGCCGGGCCTATCCACTAAACCCCCCGGTGTTCTACCTGCCCTTATGGGCGCGCGTGATAAAACTATCCTGCCTTTTGGCATATCGTACCTGAAATAACCATGTTTATGAATTAAGAAATGAATCTGAATGTGAATACTCTATTACATTAACCACTTTGGTTGTATCTAAGCTAATTTAAAATAAACAATTTTCAAAATTTAAAAATATTTTATACAGTTTGGTACATATTATCGTAAATTACTATACTTACCCACACTGGCCTATAATTTCTACCTTCCTAAAATCGTAAAAGTACCTGAAACAATACAAAATTTGGTTTTATTGATAACATTTCACAAGAAAATTTCTTCGAAAAATGACGAAGTTCTATACAAATTCACAAACCCCATTCTACCCCTTTCGGGTAGTGGAGTTACAAAAATACCATCACTATTAGCGTTTCTGTATTAAAAAGCTAATTTACCCACTTCCATAATTTTAAATTACGGATTTTCGCCCATCCATCAACAGCTCATATACGTCCCCACCGAGGGGCTCGAGCCTACCCTAAACTAGGGCGATTAGGCCTTAGTCAACCACGATGGCCAAGTGCGGGTTGGTCGACTTCGCCCATGTTAGGACCCATATTACCTTTTTATCTCCCTTTCACTGTTTTTGAATGTTTCTTTCACAGTAAAGTAATAGTTTTTCAGAAACGCCCAGTTTTTAATTATCCTGGTTTATTAACGTTGTACTTCCACGCTTTCTTATTACCTATATTTATCTTCTATTTATAGTAATTTATATATTTATCTGCAAATGATGGTTCAGTCACAAATGACCATATTAGTTCAGTGGCACTGAGATAAAGATGTTAATTAACATTTTATTGTGTTCGCTTGTGCAAAAGAGTGCCACGGAGCGAGACTGGGAAGAGGATCCTCATAACGTTTTCTTACGCAGACGGTTGGGCGTCAGAAGGCGGGCCTTTTTAAATCGCAATCTGTGACAGGTTTAGTGGACCCGAACTCTGGGTTGCTATCCAAGAGCACCGAGAACATTGCTACTATCTACTACTTGCTACTACTTGGACTTAAGGAGGATTAATTAGACAGAGACTACTTACATAGTCTAGATAAATTTCCTTTGGAGTTTCAATGAGCTAACTGGTTGGGTCTGATCAGGGGTGGTCAGGCGAATGTGATCCTTTTGATCCATTCTAAACAAAAAACATGGAGATGGTTATTCATATACTTACTTCTAATATATTATTATACTAGCTGTGGCCGTGATGTGTAAACACTGCTGCAAAATGCACACAACTTTGTAATTTGTTTTCCTTCGAACAATTCAGCATCTAATAAATAGCGTTGCCTTCCGAAACGAACTTTAAATACAGGCTGAAAGGCTGCGGATCTTCTGAGAACTCAAGCGCCCGAGCTCAGAAGTCTATCTTTAAATAAACGAAGGCAATTGAGGTAATTACAATCAGGATAATTAAACAGATTCCTTTTGAGCTCAATTATTAGGCAGTGAAATTTTATATTGCCGTGGAAAAGGTACAGTAAAGAATTTTAATCGTATTGCTAACTTCCGTCGGCGATACCGATGATCGGCTTTTGTATTTGTAATTGAAGATTGTGATTGAAATTACAAATACAAAAATAAGTTAAATTAGTTCCGTCGTCCCGTTAACTTTCGTGCCCTAAAATAGATTTTTCGTCCCATCTATTCGAAAAGAGGCGATGGGTTCCTCGATAAGTGCGAGCAAAATGGGTCATTCCGGCGTACTGAATAAGTGACGATAGGACTTTTGAATTTGGAACACTATTTTAATTAAAAAGTTTGATCGCAATTCGCTTCGACAAAGTCCTGGTGGGTGATTTTGTAACTCATCGGCAATCGGCCATCGTATAGATTTGATAATTCTGTTTGATTAAAATTGATCATGTTTAACATTCTGTAACGTCGTCGTCTGAGTGATCTTGGTATATTTGTTTAATAAGACAACCAATACTTATAGCTAATGAACATAATTCCGATTTTCTTCATTAAGCCATCCAGTTTGATTGATTGATAACGATTGCCGATCAATCGATGATTGTAACTCATCGATTGATCGGTCACCACCCTGGTCAATAATACAAAAAGGAAAAACTCGTTTTTTCCTCACGTGATACGAAACGGCAGGAAAAGTCACTTTTCGTGCTGAATATTTAATATAATTTTCATGCGCAGTAAAAAATTGTCCATTAATTGAAATAGGTTATTTGAGTAGTCTTGTGGTTGAAAGCGTAGGCGTAGCTTCTTTGACGTGCAAATTCAATTCAAAATTCAAAATCAAAAATCTTTATTCAACATAGGCCTTTACAGGCACTTATTGACGTCAAAACAAAGCAAAACATTCTAATTTAAAGGAAACACATTTAACCTTGTATGTGCATACATCCTGAATATACTCAAGATGTTTGCAAATACAAGTAGGAATGAAAAAAAAGGTTGAATCTACACCTGTTCGGAAATTTTTATCTCCTCTTTTAAATCGCCATTTACAATTTTGGTTTTGTTACATTGTCATTGAAAGTTAAAAAAATACAATCGGTATGCTTACATACACTTAAAATGTCAAAAAAAAGTTAAAGACTTATACACTAACAGAAGTGATTATGTAATAATCCAATTTGAATAAACTATATTTGTACGAGCTAACTCGCACATTTATATTTTTGTGTTAAGGCATTAAGTTTACGTGTCCAATGTGTTTGTGTGCGTGCATTGCATTATTATTCATTACGTCAGTGTGCAAAATAAATGCTCATGGCAAACATGACGTGTTTCTTATTCAACTTTTGTTCTCCTCATAAACTTGACATCTTGACATTTCTTAATGGCATCTTGACATCAGTGTACGTCCTTAGCATAGGCGCGTACAATATTGAATTTGAATCAACCGGTATTGATTTCGAGATCCGGAGCTGGATTCCCCATGGGGGCAGGAGTTCTTCTGCTTCGTTTGGTTGGTGGTAGGGCTTCTGAGTCCTCTAGCTAGCTACTACCTTCTTACCTAAGTTCATCGACATAACAATAATCCCATCAAAAAAATAAATGTGAAATGAGAGCCAAGTTCAATATTTTATTATTAAGAATATGCGTCGTTGTTGACTTCGCCTACAAAAGAGTTGAGGTTTATATGAGTGCCAAGTTCCGATTAATAATTTAAAGACAATTATTTTCACAGTGCATTTATTTCTTTTGGGGTGTAATATAGGTTCAGGATTTGGATTGGCTAGTTATTTTACCAAAAAACTAAATTTGAGAAATTGTAGAAAACTAGCTCATTCGCGTGTCTAGATATTAACAGCATTATTGTATTCCGACAATTAGAGGTAAGATAGTCAACTCCTCAGTCGTTGAGAAACCCAGGTGAAGCTCGCTTACTTCTTGGTTCCTTATTGCTATTTATTTCATCTCACCATCAGGTTAAATGAAGGCTTAGAGCTTCCCTATATTGTATAAAAAGGTTAGCTTAACAATATTAGCTTTAATAATAACAGTGAAATATCATCGACCGCGAATCACGCACGCATCTAATATCTTATTCTTCCAAAAATTTCGACGATATGCATACCTGTTCCACATCGAAATGGAAGCGTGCCACAAAAAATGCTTCGGCGTGCCTGGGGATATCGCGTGTCAATATTCATCAATCGTATACTCGGTACGAGTGTAGGTGAAAATGCCAGTCGGTTTTTAAAAGCGAATATGAATAATAGATAGAATAGATTAAAAGGTAACGTTACTTCGTATGCAACGTGCTTCGGTGAGGGGATTGGCCAATTGTGTCGGTTATTTGATATGGGGGAGTGATGCGCAATCTGTAAGCCTATTGAAGTTTTTAAATGCTCATTTATCTTATTTAATTTAATCTGAGGATTTTAGTGGATTGAGAGTTTTCTCATCTTTTTTACTACAAACGTATTTCAAGCGTAAATTGAAGCGTCTCGTCAGCAGCGCTGTGGGGCCTTCTAATTGGAAGGTCCGCGGCTCGATCCTGCCATGTACTAATGTGTTTTTCGATTTTCAAACTTTATATGTACACTAGCTGTGCCAGCGAACTACGTTTCGCCGTATATTTTTTACCCGTTTTTGCAACATTTCTCATTGATGCTCAGCTCCTATTAGCCGTAGCGTGATGTTATATAGCCTAAAGCCTTCCTCGATAAATGGACTATCCAACACAAAAAGAATTTTTCAATTTGAATCAGTAGTTCCTGAGATTAGCGCTTTCAAGCAAACAAACAAACAAACAAACTCTTCAGCTTTATAATATTAGTATAGATTTGTCGGACGCTCCTATGGTGAAGGAAACAATCGTGAGGCAACCTGCATACATCTGCTAAGAAATTCAAAGATGTATGTGAAGTTGGCAAATCTGCACTGGACCAGCGTGATTGACTAAGGCCTAAGCACCCTACTAACTTAGGGTAGGCTCGAGCCCCTCAGTGGGCACGTGTATGAGCTGTGATCATGAATATCAAGCGCTTCTGTGAGGGACTTTTATAAATCTTCTATTCATTAAAAATTGCGCGCAAGAATCTGTCAATTGTGTTAACCACTTTTTTGCAAATGTAGGTAGGAACCTAGCAGAGGTCATTCCATCGAACTTGGTCTCAACGGAGTTAGACAGGAATTCTGACAAATTATCATCGTTAAACTCATTTGTACTAACCGAAACAACAACTGAAGAGGTAGCAAATGTTATTATGAATCTGAAATCTGATTGCTCGCCTGGCTATGATAATATTCCGGCGAAGGTTCTAAGAGATAATTTAGAAACAATAGTACCGCCACTTACAGATTTAATAAACCGCTGTATTAAAGCTGGCGTGTTTCCTCGTGCCTTTAAAAAATCTATTGTACTACCGATACATAAGGCAGGGAAAAAGGACTCGGTAAATAATTATAGACCAATCGCCATACAAACCTCATTCTCCAAAGTTTTTGAGCGTATAATAAATAAACAACTAATAAGTTACTTGGAGTCTATGAAACTTTTATCAAATAAACAATTCGGCTTTCGGGCTGGTAGGTCCACCGATGATGCGGTCCATAATTATATACAGAGTCTGGCGAGTAAATTGGATAAAAGTCAAGAAGTCCTTACAATATTTCTGGACCTTCAAAAGGCGTTCGACACAGTATCTCTACCTATACTGATAAGGAAACTTGAAGCAATGGGGATTCGCGGAAACAAACTGGAACTTTTTAAAGACTATCTATCGAACCGCACACAGATTGTTAGGATTGGTGATTACAGCAGTTCGGAACAGTCAATTGGCTATGGAATTCCCCAGGGCAGTATAATCGGCCCGACCCTGTTCCTATGCTACATTAACGACCTGTGTGAATTAAATCTTGATAATTGTGAAATAACATCTTATGCGGATGACACTACACTAACTTTTTCGCCATGCACGTGGCAAGATGTATTTAAGTTTGCACAGAATGGGTTTAACGTTGTGTCTAAGTGGCTTGCTATAAACAGTCTCACGCTTAATGCAGACAAAACAAAATATATCTGTTTCTCGATTCGGAATTTAGTTATGCCACCAAATCTAAATTTATACGCACATAAATGTTCGTTTCCTCCGTCACCAACGTGCCAATGTACAGTAATAAGTAAAACATCACATATTAAATACCTTGGTGTAACTATAGACAAGAATCTTACTTTTACTGAACACATTCATAATGTTTCACAGAGGGTTAGAAAGCTTGTATTCCTCTTTAAGCAACTACGATACGCAGCAGATGGAAACATAATGAAATCCATATATACAGCCTTGGCACAATCAGTAATATTGTATTGTATAACGTCATGGGGTGGAGCTGCAAAGACAAAACTTATTGAGTTGGAAAGAGCCCAAAGACTTATCTTGAAGATATGTCTTTTTAAACCCAGACTTTATTCAACTACATCCCTCTATGATGAAGCTGAGGTACTTACGGTTAGACAATTGTTTATATTTTTAAGTATACTGAAACAGCACTCTCTTGTGAAATATACACCGAATGTCATAACATCTAGAAGACAATTCAAGGTATGTACTATAGAATGTACCCGTACCACATTTGCTAATAGGTTCTTTTACATAATAGGTAAGAAATTATATAATAATGCAAATAAAATACATAATATTTATCCCAAAAGCAAATTTGAATGTAAGAAGATAATAAGGCAATGGCTCCTTAAAAAAACATATCATGAAACTGAAAATTTATTGAGTGTTTTAATGAAATAGTGACACACAGACATACGCACGCACACGAACATTCACACAAATACACACACACATACACATACCACAAAAACACACACACACACACGCGCAAACCACAAACACACACACACACACACACACATACACTGAACGAACGTTCGTGTACTTACAATAAGCTACGCATCCACACAAACTTATTGTACCTTTGTATAAGTTAGATTAAATAGTCCACATTATATTATGGCTTGTATTATTGAGGGTTGGAGGCCTGGAGTTCTGAAATACAGGCAGAATACTGCCAAGTTTAGACTCCAGTCTCCCACAGACAGTATATGATACCTACAATTGTATTTAATAATGTTTGGAATGTTTTTGTTTGTGGAGAAAATAAAAAAATATTATTATTATAAAAATTATTATTATTCATCGTTTTAATGAAATTGCGCAAAACCTGAATATAGTTTGTTCAGATTTGAGAGTAGAATCCTTTCCACTAACAAAAATATGGGTAAGATTTTAAAATATTTTTTCAACCACGCCCCTTAATAAAATTTACTTAACTCTGTAGGCTTCATCCTGATCCTGTACTTTTATAATACTGATCGATAAAGTTGATCACAGGGAACAAATCTCTTTAATAAACATTACCTCTTAAACTTGAGGATGACAAAAATCTAACAGTGCTTAATGCATAGTGCTCAAAAAACACATCGACATAACTCTTGTTCTTCCTCTTGTCCTATTATGCATTAGGTACTGACTCTTGATTTTAGTGTCGTCCTCAAGTTTTTAATGCAATGTTTGTTAAAAAGATTTCTTCTCTATGATCGACTCTATCTATCGGTATCATGAAAATACAGGATGTTAATTTTCTTAATTTTACCGGGTTCGATTTCATCATATTAATTTATGCGGCAACCTTTGCTTACAAAAACAAAATCTCATAATTTTACAAACTTTTAATTTACTTGCAATGTTATATATGTTTGTTTCAATCAAATTTTACAAGCTGAATTAGAACTTCATAACATTCAATTGAGTTGAAATCTGTATACATCTTCAGTTATGGTGAAAAATAATGCGATACCTACTCAATATTTCAAAATGGCCGCCGCCGCCGTTCAATATGGGGACTGCATTTCCTTGTTGAGATCTTGTAAATCAAATGAGAGGGCTTAGTTAGAATTAAGACGCTACTTTCCCGTTTTATACAATTTCGATTAACTGTACCGCCACGAATATAAAACATGCAGTTCTCAAATTCATATATGGTATTGTTGAATATTTTATCTAAACATTCTTAAAGACAGAAACATTTGGGGATTGGAGTCGCTCACGTCCGTAGGTTTTACCCTCGAGACCCTACACGTGATCCCCGGGTGGTGCTAATCGAGTGACCAACTTCTGGTGGTAGGGCTTGAAAAACCCGACTGGCTAGCGACCACCGTGCGCATGATGTAAAACCCGTCAAGTGGCCATTTTTGTCCGCGTTTCGGGATCAGTCTGCGCACAGCCAGAGCTTGAGGGGTCGTTGCTGCGATTCGTATGGTTTGTGCGGGCTTCCGTCGACCCAGTGCCAGGTTGACTGCGTTGACCCTCCGCCCAGGAAGACCCGAAGAAACGGCTGTTCCGCTGGCCGCCCGTGGTATAGTACAGGGGCCCAAGCGGACCTAACCAGTCCGTGAGGCTGCCCCACCATGCCACGCATAATCTCGGGGTGGTCCGTCGTGCCGGTTGGTGACCGGACGGTGGGTCCCGGCGGCCACTTCCGGGGGGGTTCGGGGGCCCTTCCGTGCGGAGGGTCAGCGCAAATCAGCTGTCGGCTGTTCCCTGGCGAAACAGGCCTACACACATTAACTATGCGAAGCGCAGCAAGGACACCTCAGTTTCACGCCTCTCACTCCAATAATTATGGCAGCGCAAAATATTAAGACTGGTCGTACAGCGGTGCATTATCCCACCAAAACACCATTATTCGAGGTGGGGCTCGCTAAAATCCGCGGGCTCCACTCTAACCTCTTAGCTGTCCACCACCATCTCGAGACAGCCCGTCCAGCAATGCTGTTTTTGACGAAGACGCAAATTATCTGCCCGGCCGATACAAGCTACCTTAATTACCCCGGCTACGCTCTTGAGGAGTCCTTCAAGGCGAAGGCTGGTGTTTGCTTGTTCGTCCGGGCGGACGTTTGCTGTCGTCGCCTGCGCTGTTTGGAGGAACCTTCCTTTTCCTTCCTTGCGGTACACGTCGATTTTGGCACTCATTGCCGTGTCTACGTCTGCGTCTACCGTTCCCATCGTGGTGACTTGGAGACAACTCGACTTTTTGAACATCTAAGTCGGGTGGCAGATGACGCGCAGGAGCGATTTCCTTCCGCCGAGCTGGTGTTTTTAGGGGACTTCAATGCTCACCACGAGTTGTGGTTAAGTTCCTCTAAAACTGACCATGCGGGTAGGACTGCCCACGCATTCGCTCTCACGCACGACCTGACACAATTGGTCACCCAGAACACCAGGGTACCAGATATTATCGGTCAAGCGCCCTCTTTATTGGACCTTCTGTTGACAAATCGCCCTGACGGATATCAGGTGGTGGTTCGAGCTCCACTAGGATCTTCGGATCACTGCCTGGTATCCGTCTCAGTGCCTCAGGCGTCACGACCGTCGCCTGTGGTTGCAGCACGCCGTCTGTGGCACTATGCGTCAGCAGATTGGGACGGTATGCGGGATTATTACGCATCTGTTCCTTGGTGGCAGCGCTGTTTCAATAGGATGGATCCGGACTCCTGCGCTACCTCTGTTGCTGACGAGATCATACTAGGAATGGAATATTATATTCCGCATTCCAATCTCGTCAGTAGAGGCAGACGTAACCTCTGGTTCAATCGCGAGTGCGCCTCTGCTGTTGAAAACAAACAGCTGGCTTACCGCGCTTGGATCAGAGGCCGAGCATCTAAGGATCCCAATACAAGCCTACTGAAAACAGCCTACAATAATGCCACCAAGTTATGTAAGAGGGCTTACATTAGAGCGGATGCTCAGCGCATTGCACAAGTGGGCCAGGAACTGCTATCGCACCCTACGGGTAGCCGTTCTTTTTGGCGCCTGGCCAAAGCTGTGCAATCAAACTTCTGCCAACCCTCGCTGCCACCGCTGAGACTTGCCGATGGCTCACTTGCTCATCAGCCGCAGGAGAAAGCCGACCTCCTGGCAAAACTCTTTGCGGCTCATTCCCGTGTCGATGACTGTGGTACACAACCTCCGAAACTGTCCCATTGTGGCAGCACCATGCCCGATATCCGTATCAGACAGCGTGATGTGCGGGCGGAGCTCCAGTCGATCGATACTCGAAAAGCAAGTGGACCAGACGGCATTCCTGCGATTGTTCTTAAGAAGTGTGCAGCGGAGTTGACTCCGGTCCTTACGCGTCTATACCGTCTGTCGTTCTCTGCTGGTTGTGTGCCGAAATCTTGGAAAGAGGCCAATGTCCAGCCGGTTCCCAAAAAGGGAGATCGTTCTGATCCGGCTAACTATCGCCCTATAGCCGTCACTTCCATTTTGTGTAAAATCATGGAGAGGATCCTTAATACACAGCTGATCCGTTACCTGGAAGGTCACTCGTTACTTAATGACCGACAGTATGGGTTTCGTCCTAAACGGTCAACAGGTGACCTTCTAGCGTTCCTTTTGCACAAATGGGGTGAATCTATCGATAAGCGCGGCGAATCGGTGGCTATTAGTCTCGACATCGCCAAAGCTTTTGATAGAGTCTGGCACAAGGCTCTTCTTTCCAAGCTTCCGGCATACGGATTACCCGCGCAGTTCTGTACGTGGATTGCCAGCTTCCTCCACGAGCGTAGAATTCGCGTTGTCGTTGACGGCTGCGCTTCGCGGTTCGTGGCAGTGAACGCTGGTGTTCCGCAAGGCTCCGTTCTATCCCCCACATTGTTTCTTCTGCATATCAATGATATGCTTTCCTTGGGAGCTATACATTGCTATGCAGACGACAGTACAGTGCATGGGGGATATCACGGAGCCTCGGGGGCTGCTCGTGGTGATATTGGTAGGGAAAGGCAGAATCTTATCATTGAGCTCAACAGGACGCTGGACCTCGTCTCCGAATGGGGCTCCAACAATCTTGTTGAGTTCAATGCTAAGAAAACACAGTTGTGCGTGTTCTCGGCGAAAAGGTCACCTTTCCTCCCCCTTCCTTCTCTTCAGGGCACAACCCTTCACACACAGAGCAACATCACCTTGCTCGGAATGAACATTCGCTGCGATCTGAACCCCAGAGACTACATCGAATCCGTCATAACTACTGCCTCACGGAAACTCGGTGTCCTGAACAAGGTGCGTAGGTATTTTGCGCCGGACCAACTATGCTTGTTGTATAAAACTCAGGTTAGGTCTTGCGTGGAATATTGCTCGCACCTTTGAGCGTCGCGCTATTCGCATAATTGGCGATGTAGAGGCAACTAACACCCTCGAGCCTCTACAACTTCGTCGTGACATCGCCTCTCTTAGCGCCTTTTACCGAATGTTCCATGGGGAATGCTCTGAGGAGCTCTTTAACCTTATCCCTCCCTCTCCATTCCTTAACAGAAACACGCGTAAGGGCCTTCGGAGTCATCCGTACACTGTGTCCTCCTGTTCACACCGTACCAAGAAATTCCAAGATTCCTTCTTCTGTCGTTCATCCCACACTTGGAATTCTCTACCTGCGCACGTGTTTCCTCCATCCTACAACATGGGTTCCTTCAAAAGAGGCGTGAAAAAGCATCTTTTGGGCCGGCAAGGGGCGGGCAGGTAGGAGAGTGGATGTCGTCCCTACTCTATCTGTCAACTCATTTGGGCCTCTTTCACCGCTTAACATCAGGCGGGAGGAGGTCATTTGCCGGGCCATCCATAAAAAAAAAAAAAAAAAAAAACATGATTAATAATATTCCACTCTATAGCAAAAAAATCCAAAGATTACTCTGTTCAATATTTTAAAACAGCTGTGAATCAGAAAATAAAATAATAAATGGCATAAAAGTGTTACCAATAGATGTGCATTTTTGTTGTCTAGGAAATTGCAAAAATACATTTTTTATTTTGTACTCCAGTTTTCCAAAAATCGAAAAAAACATGTAAAAAGTAACGTTTTCGTTCGGTCACGGGCGCGTAAGCGACATTAGAAGCTATACGATTATCAACTATATTACCTCGGAATAAAGGAATCGCCGTGCACGCGTTGATTTCCAGGAAAACCTCGCCTTAAATATAAGCTTTTTGTTTATTTTTTTATATAATAATATGTTATTCATATTTGGCTCTGACTTGAGTAACGGTGTTATTACACACACATTCCGTATCATTGGTCCGGCCATTTTGAAATCTATCAATTCTCAACAACAATTCCCATACTTTATCACTCTCTAAATCCGTACGTTGACACTGACAGATGTAACAAATGAGAAAACTATTCTATCAGAAAGTGGTTTCGGGGTGGACTGATGACCGATCGAGTTGGACCTTTGAGGAACGCGAACCGTAAACGATAGAAACTCGGCCAAGCTTGATATGATATTCAAATGGTGGAATTTTAATGAGCACGAAATAAAATTGATCAAACCAAGATTATTGAACTGTTTATTGAAAAAAAACAAAACTTTAAGAATTTCATTTTAAGAATTTAAAATATACTCGTATATCCATACACAATAAAATGACATCTGCTAGCTGACTGATTGAATAACTGACGGATCTATCATCACAAAACGTAAACTAATGAAATTTTCCAAAGGTTTTCCAACTTCTGGGCAGGAAAATAGTTCAATACCGGAGAAGCAAAATGCCTTTGAAGAGTTTGTTGCCTCCCGTTTACCTCGCTTCTTTAAGAAAGGCATTGAAAAATTTTACTGCGCTAGTAGAGAGGAATGGGTGATGCACACTTTAATAGAAATAAAATAGTAAATATAAAAATAAAAAAAAGTTTTATCTTCTTGCGTTTTATCTAAACGGCAATTTCATAGGTAAATTCCTTATATATTATATTAAAACTATATGTAATCTATTACACAAGAATTGAACCAGAATATGACTACATCTTTACAGTACAGTTTCATTCAGTCTGTATGTGCTATTGCTTTGTAACTACTTCTGTCACCTAGTCACCTCACGGGACGCAATGCATCGTGTTGTTTATTGGACGAGGATCAGGATCTTTCCACTGGTCCAGAGTGCTGTGAGATTAAAAAAAACAGAGAAAGGAAAAATATGACGCTAATTATCCATAATTATGTTGATATGTGAAGTGTTGTTGCGAAGTGAACAAATTCAATGTGGAATCGAACCATATGAAATTGTATTCGGACTGTCTCGCCGCGTTGTTGAAGCGCGCGTTAAATTCAAAAGGAAAAAAAACAGCTGCCCCAACTCTGTATACATGTCACGGGGGTCGTTTATCTCCGTCAACGAGGAAGCCCGGCCCAGAAGACGGAGGGTCGCTATCTTGACCACACAACGTAGAGAACACATTCAAAGGTCTCGACACATCGATACTTAGCGATTGTATCTTAAATATAAAAATATCAGGTCTGCATTGTCATCAGTTTTTCTCGAAAGGTTGGACGCAGCTGTATAAACTTGCAACGGTCAGTTATATATTTTAGTCTAAAGTGCCTATCAGAGGGAGATTTTGTACACACTTAATTATCTGCTAATGCGTCTTTACATCCCTGTGTTCTAATTTGAAAAACAGGTGGGTTATTGTCTAAGAAAAAATATATCAAGATCGCCTTCAATTTGACAACCATTGCGCCGTGAACACAAGACTCTGCGCCGCCATCTTTTTATAAAGGAGCGATGGATGGACGGCGACTGTCAAATTGGAAGCGATAGCGATAGATTTTTTCTTAGACAATAAGCCTTGGTTACAACTTGGTTACAACCGTCTTAATAATGGTTGTAAAATTACTGGGTACTGTGACTCTAACGATCGGTTAGATGTACGGCTAAAAAGGTTAAATGTACGGCGCGAATCATATATTTAATAGTGAAACGTCCCATTTTTAAGGTATTAAGTTGTTACTTTTTACGAAATTGTGCAACGTAAAACTTGATGCAACTGGCTCTATATCTCACAAGTCGACGTGAGAATAGCAAATTTGGTAATTTTTGTAGCATACATACATAGTATACATATTTTACCGCTATTATGTCAACTTTGTCATTAAAAAATCCACTAACTGAACTCTAATTCGTAATTGGCAGCCGCACGTGTCACGAGAATGATGTTTATTTGAAAATAATTCACATTATTTATAGACAACTTCGTACATTAATCAAAATATAATAATATCTGCCTTAGGCTTGTCTTTAACATTTATTGGCGTCTCGATAATTGGCCTTCGCTATCATGTTTTACATATTGTATCTTGGCAGTATAATTATTGCGCTGAAGTGACTTCACAGAAAAAGCGCGTCGGGCCAAAGTGGGTGATTATCAAAGACTAGCTGTTGCCCGCGACTTCGACTGTGTGGAGGGAGCTCATTAAAATTTGGGATAATAAGTAGCCTATGTCATTCATTAGAGTTTAAGCTGTCCCTATACCAAATATCACCAAAATTAGTTCAGCGGGTGCGTGAAAGTGTAACAGACAGCCAGACGAAGCTACTTTTGCATTTATTATATTAGTAGAGATAACCGGACTTTATATACTTTTCAAGAATGTCCAAATTGGCCAATTGTGAATTTTGTTATTGTATGTTTTTTAATAGTTTTTTTAAAGGTGAGCTGTGATGATGATGTTTTTTATACAAGAAAGTTGGTAAACACCTGGTTGGTATACTTGATGGTAAAGGATAACAGTCACATAAAATACTGTGGTTCTTGTGAGACTCTCAGCAAAGCAACCCCCACAAGAAGCACAGTGTACGTTGCCAACTTGTGACATAAGATATAACGTCACTGTACCCAGTTATTTCACTGCCACATCTTACCCTTCAAACCAGAACACAGCATGCAAGCACTGCTGCTTTGCAAGACGGAGCTGGTACCCAAGCAGGCGACCCCGGTACAGAGTCACCTTCCAAATAATATCCATATAAACATCGTTGTGTTCTAAATTGACGAGTTAAAGTCTAAAACGAAATTGATTATCTTCAAATTTTAAATTGTAAATGGCAAAACGAAAATCCATACTTACCACGCAAACGAGTTTCGAATAACACCAGCTGTAAACAAAAGTAATTCAATACTAATTATTCTTTTCTCGGCGCACGCTTCATGATAATGTTGCGAGGGAAATTTGATTCGACACATTAATGATGTATACGATGCTTAAATAATGACGTATTCTTATATTGGAAAAGCGAAAAAAAGTCCTTCAACGCTCGAGTTGGCTCGAGGCACCACGTCGCTGTAATTCGAATCCACTTATTGTTATCGAGTTATGTATGTAATGGAGAAATGATAACATTATTTGATATTCAACAATTAAAATACATGTACGTGAAATGTGAAGCAAGCAGACCTTTATCAATGTAGCTAACGACTGTTCAGAATACATATAACATTTGACGAACAACCATATTACGAAAAAAAGAAATTGGAATATTTTGTGGTTAAGTAACCTTGTTAGGTTCTTTCGAAATTTTTGGGAGCCAATGAATCAGCTGAAACTGTGCTAGACGAGATCGGCTCCAGGAGAAAAATATGGATCAACTCTACTGCGATGGCGGGTGGTGCGGTGGTAGAAAGGTGAAGAGGGCACTATTACAAACAGTTCCTCAGAGCACTCTCCGTTAAAGAGCCGATAGAGCACGCACAGAGAACCAAAGTCTCTCCTTTGCTCCAGCGTCTCCATTGAGGCCGTGATATTGTGATCACCGACAATGCGGAATGCACGCCTTTGCAGGGAGTCAAGAGGGTCGAGCTGATATATGGGAGCTCCTGCCCAGAGGTGCGAGCAGTACTCCATATGAGGCCGAATTTGTGCTTTATAAAGCATTGAAACACTTGGAGTAAAATACTGCTTGGCTCTGTTCAGGACGCCCAGCTTTTTGCTCGCCAATTTGGTTTGTCCTCCAATGACTCCCTAACTGCACTTTAGCAGAAATTTCCACACCGAGAATCCCAATACCATCGGACATACGAACTGAGGCACTACGATAAATGGGTCCTTCTTCGCAGTGAATACGCACACTTGTGTTTTCGTGGGGTTGAACTTAACTATGTTCTTTGTACCCCATTCGGAGACTCGCCCTAGAGAGTCTTCGATTTCAGACACATATAGTCGAATACCTAACTAAAAATAAACTAAAATAATGATCACAGCGCTGTCAATCCACACAATGATTCAGATCAGTGAGCCCAGCCTATAATAGCCGCTGACATTAGCCACAACTTATGTACGTATATACTCGGCCTTTAACGCTGGCCAGCGCATCTCAGGCGATAGGCATGAAATGCGATGGACACAGTACACTGAGCGCATAGAAATGTAACGCGGTTGGACGGAATGCCTTGAGTACCAAGGCGGTGCATATTGTGTGTTCGTTCCACTATCAGTAATAAGGTCTGTGTAACTATGAAACGTGATTTGTTTTGCTAACTTTTATTAAAATCATTAGCTTTATAAAGGTTGTCTCCTTTATATAAGGTCGAATTTCTACTTTCTACTATGCAAACTTATTTCTCTAGTTGCCTCAATTCGCATTAATGCTATGTAATTTATCCCTTTGACTTTATATTTTCTAATAATGTACTGCAAAATGTAGTGAATCGTTAATTGAAGGGTGAAGTCAAAAGTCAGTTTACTTGACAATTATTTGCATAGATTGCTCTAATGACGATGTTAATAATTTATAAGCTCCGTAAAATCGATACGATGGCCAATGAGTTGTCACAGTATCGGCCAATCCATGGCAGATCATCGACCTAAGGGCATGACGGAACTTAATATCCACAATGCCAAGCGTACTTAGCACTTAGCCACTGAGCTAACCGTAACAAACCGTACATTTCGCAAGGAAGTTAAGCAGTTACTAACTACGATGCACTAAAGTAAAATTAACAAATTATATAACCTTGAAAATATCTACGTTCTTTTCAGCTTATAGTCTTATTTTCTAAGGAATAATCACATTACTGTCTTACTTTATGATTTATCTTAATGCAGCGTTGACCGAATCATTGATCTCTACCTTTGATGACTTAAAATAAAATTTATCAATTAAGGTAGCCCTGAAAGACTTAAATTGACTTTTAAACTAATAGGATAATTTTCAAAACATCAAATTTTATATGATCTAATATATTATAGATTTTGAGTCGGCATCAAACAATAAACTGATTAATTATCTAAGTTTTATATGCTTGTAGAAATGGAGAATGTGGATATGAAATTTGAGGGTTGCCCTCAATTTCTCTAAGAGTTCATCATCAGATCCTGACTTCCATAACACGAAACCACCTTAGATATAACCCTATCTAACAAAAAAAGAATCATTAAATCGGTTCATAAATAACGGAGTGTGGGCTGAAAATACAAAAAAAGAAATATAAACTGTGTGTGACAAAGACTCTGTGAACCCTTTTGGCAGCATGTTGAGAATCGAAATATAAATGTTATCATGAAAGCGCACATAAAAATATGTAGTTCTGTCTGTTAAAAAAATGTATGAGGAATTAGAAAATAAATTTTACAATTTCGAATTTTCAATGACGCCATATATTTTATAATATTGACTCTGAACATGCTTCTAAAAGGGTGTTCACCATGGTTTTTGTTCCTCACTATAGTATACTTGTGGTCGAATTGAGATAGAAAATTATACTATAAGCTAAAGCTTATAGTATAATTTTCTATGAAACAAGCATAATTATCATTGTTCAACATAATGCGCTTAACTTAATGCAGCGTCGATGGAACAAGCAACCTGATTTTTAACCCGGGCGCCGCTCATTTTTAACCCGTTTTAATTAAAACTTGCTTTAATATTTTGGCGGCGACTTCATTTAGGGTCCCCCCCCCCCCCCTTGTCAACACGTCTTGATTTACGCTTTAAGTTAATGTTATCTTTAAGGGTTCGCTACGTCCGGTCCCTAAATTTATTAACATTGTTTTTCTTTTAGTTGAGTTTGGTGTTCTTTTTGCCTATCTTAACTGTACAGACCATTTTTATATCTTTTATTATTAATGTGTCTTAATTGTACAATCTTTTTAGTATCATTTTCTTTATTAATGTCTTACGTTTATTATTGGAATGGAATTTATTGGTTTAACGCAGTTCAAGTTACCTGATTGAGACCTAGATGTTTGCCTCTCGACTCAAAACTCTTTGGTTAAAACATTTCCAAGTTGGACGGCTACCAGCAATAAATAAAAATATAAAGCTTTTTTTCTGCAACCAGAAACTAATTTCTAGAAAATTTATACCTTGCAATACATCTAAAATAGCAGTCAAGATAACTTGTTATTCTAAAGTACCGGAATGTATGTAAATTTTACTTCCACCTGCAGTTATAGAGAACTGATAAAATAAAAATTTCGCGACATGCATTAATTATACATTGAAAGAATAATAAATGTGTCAGATGGTTTGTTTTTAAGATTTGTAGCTCTGCCTTAATTTATTTTTCCCAACATCTTCAACAAATATCGTTAATGTACACATAAATAAATACAAAAACTTAACAAATTATATACTAAAGCCTTTCTCGAGAATTACGCTATCGAGTGGTGAAACCCGCTTGAAAATCGGTGCAGTAGTTTTTGAGTTTATTGCGAACAGACAGAAAGACGTGGCGCCGTGGTTAGGCTATGATGGGTGACCAATAATGAGAAATATTTCAAGCTCTTCCATGCTTCGGGAGGCAAATTAATCAGTGGCACCTGCGCCTGATCTCGTTTTAATCGTCTCAGCTAACCGTGTAAAATATTTGAGACTGTGCGACGAAAACATTTGAGATTGCATTTATTTGTGTTGCGCAGACACTTGTGCATTATGTCCTGTGCAGATGGCTAGTCTCAGTTGAGATTCGCTGTGGTGACCGAACATCGGATCGGACTACATGATTATTATCTATATAAAAATCACACGTCACGATGTTTGTCCGGGATAAACTCCGCAACAACTTAACCGATTTTAATAAAATCTGGCTTACAACGTATGTAATTTGGTCCAACTTAAAATATAAAATAACTAGATTTTATCTCGATTATTGACATCAATATTTATAAGTGAATCAAATAGTTTGTAATCATTTATAAGTTCTATTAGTCTCTCACAGATGGCGGTGTGAGATAATGTATCGACACAAACATTTGGTTATCTAAGTTGGGTCTCTAATCGTCTAATAAAAGTTGTCCAAAATTCGGGCGATTCAAAAGAGATTTCTATCATATCATATTTGAATAAAGAATATTTTGATTTTGAGTAGATGGCGTTTTGTTTCGACTTCTTTGCACTTTTTTTACATGCGAAGGGAAGATCTTGGCCCTTGGCTCTTCATCTCACCTGATGGTATGTGTTGATAAGGCCGAAGGTGGAAGCGAGCTTCACCTGGACTCCTCAACAACTGGGGAACTGGCTATCTTACCTCTTATTATCGGAACACAGTAGGTAATGCTATTAAATATTGTCATTATGGCGACAATCTTAGGTAAGACGATGGTAGCTAGCCAGGCAGGCTCAGTAGCCCTATCACCACCAACCAATCAACAGGAAAAATTTCTGCCCCAATAGAGAATGGAACCCCGGACCACCCGACCAACACTCTATAGTGTTAACCACTAGATCGCGGTGGAGATCAAAATCGTATTAAAAGCTACGTGTACAGTTACGTAACAGTATAAAGTCGTCTTAGCAACATTACTAGCTCTAATGGTGCTATATTGCTTTACGATATTCAACCTAAGGTGAGTCGCAAATTTAATTCCTTGACTGTACCTCTTTGTATAATATTTAGAGGAGTATGTAAACGTAGGTAAACACTCTGTTGTATTATATTAATTGTGACCATCAGTGTTGGGTTTCTATAATTTTAGCTTTTAAGTTCTCATATACGTGGTTCAACTGTTCAAGCTTCAGTTTTGTTATAATTTTTGTTTTACAAATAAACAAACAATTTGTAAAATAAACAGAAGACCAGAAGGAGACTCTGTACTAGAGTGGGTACCTCTATTATACCTATTTCTGCTGTCGAGCAGCGATGCATGCATCGCTGTGTTACGGTTTGAAAATCATTATCATTATTATCACAGCTCATATACGTCCCCACCGAGGGGCTCGAGCCTACCCTATGTTAGGGTGATTAGGGCTTAGTCAACCACGCTGGCCCAGTGCGGATTGGTCGACTTCATATACACCATTGAATTTCCTCGCAGATGTGTGCAGGTTGCCTCACGGTGTCTTCCTTCACCGTAGGAGCGTCGGATAAATGTACGTATGCGAAATTCGAAAAACGAAAAACACATTGATACAAGGCAGGAGCGAATCCCGAAGCACCCGATTAGAAGGCCGATGCCGAGACCACAGCGCCACCGACGTTTGAAGATTACAACTGAAAATTACTGGGTACTGTAACTTGACATCTCATGTCACAAGTTGGGAACGTACATTAGCATTCTTGTCCGATCCCGAACGTGCCTCTATGGGGGCGGAAGTTACTGGAGGGTGGTTTAGCCAGGTATGGGGTTTTAACCCGAGTCCAATGGCATATCCAAGGAGCGGCCTTGTCAGCTTTTCAGTCCCTTGTCGAATCGTAAAGAGATTTCCCCACCCAAAAAAGGGAGTTGTAGATTTGCAAGTGTAACAGGAGCCACGTGTACCTACTATAGGCGACTGTAGCCACTTACCCTTTGGTGGGCAGCCTGCTTGTTTGCCAACTTAATTGTATAAAAAATCATCTCTCTCTCCATATACAAATAACAGAAAAAAATAACCATAATAACAACAGCACAGCTTTGAAGTATTCCTGACCTTTTGACTCTCGATTCATGTTACACAACTCGTTACTCGGTCAGCCCCCTCCAGCCTCCACAATTGAGAAGTTCGCGAGCCCACCAAACTGAGTCGCATGACTGAATCTTTCGAACTCGTGGCGAGGCACGTGGTCAATCTTGCAGGTTACGGCGAAAGGGCTGTTTAGCTTTGGTGTTTAGAACATGATTGTTTTATTGCTGTGCGCAAATTTGGGCGTGTACAGAGTGCAGCTTCTCTAAGTCTTCATGATTTTAGTTTAATTAGTAACTAAGTCAATGTCGCGACAAATGCGACACGTTAACTTTTTCTTAATCTATATTGATATCTAATGTATATGGCTTGACATATTTTTATGAAATTTTTGTGTGTATTTGGTAGGTCGTAGGCTTTTTTTATATCCCTAGGTGAAAAGGGTTGCCCTCTCCAGATATTTTCGAGTTTTGAGATTTATTAAGCAAAACGTAGTTCGCGGGCACAGCTAGTCTAGTATATAAAAATCTCGTGTCACAGTGTTTGTTTTCGAACTCCTCCGAACGGCTTGACCGATTTTTCTGAAATTTTTTGTGTATATTTGGTGGGTCTGAGAATCGGTCGTAGGCTATTTTTCATACCCCTAGGTGAAAAGGGTTGAATTTTTGACAATTTTTTTATTGTTTGGCATCAAAAAATACTTCTAAACCAACCTCAATTTTTAATAGTGATATTAGTATTTTTACTGGCGAAACGTATTTCGCGGGCATAGCTAGCACTATATAAATTTTTCTTTGATCTATGTATAGAATATAATTGAACAGCGATAATATTTAAATGGTATACATCCATCAGAAGTGGAAATTCAATTTATTCATTCAAAAGGAAGGATACTGGGGCTAGTCAAGTTACTTTTTTTCTAAACTAAATAAATTATTTTTTGATCCTTAGTATCGACAGCCCTACTTCATCGTACCTCGTTTCATCATTCTGTGTTTACATTTACTTTGTGTAAATTCCATAGTCAGCTGGACAATGGTTGTCACACGAAAGTTTTTGCTGTCAGTTTAAAGTCGATTAATTGGAAAGTATTATATTTCCAGATCAAAGACAAGCACATAGAGTCCATCTAATATTTAATCTATATGCTCCTTAAATATTATGTCGGCGTTCAGTTGCATCCGATAAGTACCTAACCCTGTATGGTTACTTTTTTATCACCCTGGAAAATTTAAGAAACGCTTTAGAACACATCTTTTATTATATAAAAAATAAAAAAATAACATAAAAAAAATCTTTAAAAATACAACACTAAACTTAAAAATACAACTAGTGCAGTATATTTAGATATTAAAAAAAATAATATAAAGTTAATTCGTTGAGTTATTTGTTTATTCATATTTAAATCATTCTCCTACCGTGTTCTGAAGTGACCCTTAAATTAAAATAGACGCGCTCAAGTTCATCCCTATATTTCACTCTGCAGCAAAAGTCACTGGCGAAATGTTTGGATGTGATAGTAGGCCCGCGCTTTCCATCGTCGGGGGTCGATGGGATCGGTGTTGATGTAAGGATGTAAAAAATGCGGGGATCGAAAGTAATGAGGGTGTGTGTAAATGAATCAGGGGGAAATACGCAAAAATTTTGACTTTCACAAGAATGCAAAATATCAGCGTGATCAAATCAGGAATGATGAAATTAATTATTTATAAATTAATTATGAAATACAATAATAATACCATATTAAATAAAAACCTTTCATATTAAAATATTGTTTAATGTTGTCTATTTATTCAAATATTTATAATTGCCGTGATCTTCGTATAATTAAGCTTTATAATCTGTAAATAAGACAATTAGTAGTTCTCGTACCTAATAATAATAAGCTTCCTCTCTCTTGTTCAACGATTGCGTGCCCAACGGGTCCATAATGATCTTATTTTTTGTGAACCACCTATTTTACACATTATGGTATGCAATAAAGATTTTGAATTGAATTGAATTGAATTGAAATCTTTAGGAGAATCAAAGTCAACAACAAAGCCAAAAAAAGCAAGCCTTAACTGATAGCGGAGAGGAGACGCATTTTCGAATCATTAGAAGTGAAAGATGAATATTGAATTCGAATGAAAGTCATGTGCGAAATTATTTTCTACTGTTCCCAGTTTTCAAGATTTTTGAATCACTCAAATTCAGTGTTGTCATTAAAACAAATTCTATATTCGATACCGTTTAATAAAAGAGAAACCCAGAAAAAATAAAAACCGGTACGCATTATCTCATTAATTGTATAAATCGGCGATGAATCGCACGTAAAATGTACGTATAATATATATGTCGGAGGAACATGTGGGCGTTCGTCACTCGATAGCTCGTCGTTCATTTTTAATCACCGAAATAATATATTATTACAGTTACACTTTAAAGGTTTAATTAATAAACGTTAGCAATCACAAATACAAAAATAATCAAGGATTGAGGCGATGGAGACGGATTCGTTTTGGAAGGCGGCGAAGTCGGACACACCACACGGCTCGGCGGCGTCTCCATGCAAAAATGCGCGCACAGAGTGAAGTGCGCGTGAGCCGATCGTTGTTCTGGAACTCCGTTTGACAGCTCGCTAGTGTTGCCAACCGCAAATTCCGAATATGACCAAGTCGGTTCGGACTTGATGTTCCGTTCAGAATCCACGATATATAGATTATTCTACTACCTAGTACAAAATAAAAAACGAGTGGATAGGACCACTCGTTGCCGAAAAATGAATATTCGAAAATAGTAAATTTGGAAATTCGTATGCGAATCTTGCGATTTCAAACGCGAATTAGAATTCTATTGTTTTACAAATGCGTCTCCTGGGCGCATTGCTCGCAGGTTGCTGGTGTTGGGGAGGAAAGTTCCTCAAGTGGCCGCCAAGAACCGGTAGACGTAGTATTAGTAGGCAAAGTGGGCCGATGATCTGGGAACGGTCGCGGAAAGCCACTGGATACGAGCAGTTTTTGTTTTGGAAATAGAGAAGGCCTGTATACGATAGAGGGCGGTTTTCTGCTAATATGATGATGAAACTGATGATCAAGGTTTAGGCCACGGCAAAGGCGTCAGTAATCGTTCTCCAAGCCCACGCCGCCGCCAACAAACTCTTCACTTATAATTAGCTTCACTGTACCTTAAAAAATCTTTAATGAAGGAATTTATAAAAAGTATTCAAAATAACTCTATATTTTGTGCAGCAATTTTTCAAGAAATCTCATCTCTTTGCTTTTGAAGTGTTATCTTAATTGAAGCACAAAAAATACTGTTCGGGAAATTTTCCTATCAAGTTTGCAGCAGAAAATGAGAACTATGCCTGTTTAAATTTTGATTAAATGTATCGCAGCCATTCGCCGTGAGCTCGACGCTAGAAATGATACATTTCTATTATTAGATATACAAAACCTTTTCAAAGGTTATTAGAGTTAAGATTTTACGTAGAACTAGCCTTTTTCTCATTCAAAAGCTCCATGTGATATTGAATATACAGTTCAGCTGGCAGGGTGACTTCATTTTTTATTATTCCACCCAATCTCGCATAAGTCAGACAATTTTTGAACTCTACTTTCATTATCAATAGGACAAGAATACGAATTCGGATTTATTGATGTAAAAACTTAGCCGTCATCGTGCGGGCCCACAGCTCCCTCTGCAATTGTCATTTTTAAAATCCGAACGCAGATGTCAATAAGTCTGACGTTCATTCAAATCGAGAATTTCTAGGCCGTTTGCTATGTACTCCGCGCCGTTCGAATTACGAAATTTGCCCTGTCTCATTCTTTCCAATGTTCATTTTGAACATATTAATTTAAGAGCCGTCAAAGTTGCAAATAGCTGTTTGTATTCATACATTTGCGACTTTTGGGTAAGTGGCTACTGACGTTTGGTACAATCAACAGGATAGACATTATACCTACATCTGACAATTTTAGGCTTTGCTGTAATGTGATAATGTTGAGAATTGATTCAGCGAGTTTGAGGTGAGGTCGGAGAAAGATGGCTGAGATGTAAGCTGTACTCACGGCTCATCAGAATAATATAGATCTTAAGGCGACAACATAAGATTCATTATTGGCAAATGTCGTCGAAGCGTTCTCAGCTCAGCGCGAACTTTATTTCGTTTACATAAACAAGGCGGCAGTCCTTAAGAACTCGGGCGTGACACTCTCGCGACATATTTGAAACACGCTCAAAGTTTAAATTGTTCGATATTTATCTTTATATCTCAACATGTTATCTTGCGATTCCGAAGACAAACAAAGGAACAGCGAGGCAGGAGTATCAAAGTTAACTTGTTTGAAGTGGCTTCTCGTAATAGTCTATTAATTGTTGTAATTAATTTTCGGTAACGTCTAAAGTGTTTCTGATTTAACTATTCTAGTTCAATTGATATTGGCGTTACGTTGTTAGCGAGTCGGCTTTCAGGACTTAGAGATTATAGTATAACAGGATTTCGTTAATAGAATTATATTGATTCTATTTGAACGTAACGAACCCTCAGGATAGCGTCGGCGTCGTATATTGATAACTTGTTTACCACCCGTAGTCTGCTTCGCCTGGGTTATTTTCGTTTTACCCGTGAGAATTCCCGCAGTAAAAACAGTTCAAACAATAAAGCAAAAGCTTCAAAAATCTCTTAAAATACGTTAAGCAACTGTCAGTGTAATACCCAAACAAAAAACAAAATTCCAACCCCTATTTCACATTTCTAAGGGAAGAATTTTAAAAAACGTTAATCACGTATTCTATCGTTTTTAATTAAGCTTAAATACAAAATTTCACGTTTCTAGCTTTACAGGTGACGGTCTTCTATACAAGTTTTCAAACCCCTTTTCACCCCCTCGAGAGTTGAATTCCCTAAAAATCCTTTCTAAGCCAACTTTCTGACATATTTCAAGTTCATAGGTGAAATAGTTTTAGAGATTTCATGATTAATGTTAAGTGAACGAGTGAATGTTTTTTCGCATTTATGGAAGTATACGTATGTATAGGTAGATAGTGGAATAGTCTAGACTAAGCGTTAAATTACACACAACGTAATGCTGTATAATGAAAATCACCTGTGTTTGTTCTCCACTAAACGGAGTCCTTTCTATCTGACTCCGACTTTCCGTGGTATATCCATGCCGGTAACTGATCATCTCCACCTACTTGGTATGCAAGTAACTAACAATCTCAACTTTGGTAGTTACATAGAAACCGTTGCCAAAATTGCAGCTATGAAGCTCGGCATTCTCTCCAAGGTCAGGCGGTACTTCACACCGGAACAGTTGCTCCAACTATATCAAGCACAAGTTCGATCTTGTATGGAGTACTGCTGCCACTTGTGGGATGGGTCTGCCAAATATCAACTAGCGGCCCTTGATTCTATTGATAAGCGTGCTAAGACCCTCATTGGTGACACCAAATTAACGGGGGCCAAGCTTCAGAGCCTCGAACATCGTCGTAAGGTGGCATGTTTATCGGTTTTTTATAGGATATATCACGGAGAGTGTGCTTTGGAATTACATGAAATAATTCCGGCTTCTCCTTTCCATCTCAGGGGAACCAGACGGCGGCTGGGGTTCCACCCTTTTGTCATTGATATTCCAATTAAACGCACGAAGCGATGCGCTTCCTCATTCATATGGCGAACGGCAAGGGAGTGGAACTCTTTGCCCGCGGATTTGTTCCCTGAGCAATATAACTTGGAGTTATTCAAGATGAGAGTGAATAGGCACCTTCTGGCTAGGCGTGTCCCATCTTCGGCCTCATCATCACTTTCCATCAGGTGAGATGGAGGCCAAACGCTTATCCAACATTCATAAAAAAAAAAATCACTCAACAGTTATTAAGTTTAATGACATTTAACCTTCCAGTGGTCACGTGCGGTCTCTGGGACCACAGCAACATATTTTAAGTGACCATTACACGACCCGATATTCAGGGTACAATCTGCAGTGTCAGTGCTATGTAATAAACGTTATGGAGTAAGGGACCCGATATACAATGATTGGTTCGTATTTTCAAAATTCATAACGCGTATTTTAAAAATTTTGTTTTGTCTTACTTGCAATAATGACATTGCGTTCCAGTTTACGGCGCTTACGATTATATTAGGATCGGGCCTGATAAGAACGACACTCGTCCCCACCAACTGGGGGTTAAGTCCACCCTGCAGAGGTATCATAATATCGAGTTGTTTAATAGCCACTTCTGTATTTTTTTCGCAAACTATGAATAACACTTGTAGATGGGCTATTTATACATACCTACTTAACACAGTGTAGTTACAGACCCACATACACGCACACTCGCACACTCACACACACATATACACACATGCACTCACACATACTCTTTATATTGTAAATAGTCTACAATATTCATCTTAAAGGAAACCTTAACCCGACGACTTGACCGATTTTCATTAATTATTTTGTGTGTATTTGGTAGGACTGAGAAATGGTTGTAGGCTATTTTTGATACCCCTAGGTGACAAGAGTGACTCTCTCCAGAATTTTTTTGATAATTATTATGGCGAAACGTGGTTCTCGGGCACAACTAGTAATCATATATAAAGTATATTAAAGAACATGTTTAAATCTGGATAACTGTGAATGATCTGCCCCTATCGGAAAGAGCATGCCTCTTTCCTAAAAGGGTAGACAGAGAATATGTCTGTAACTTGCGTAACAAGATTTGGAAGATATAATCTAGAAGCATGAAACTGGCCAAGTGCGAGATTGACTCCCTCATTGAGGGCACAGATTAAATAATAATCCGAAGGTTCCGTGTAACTGTACACCCCAATAACATTTAAGGGGCATATAAGTTGGATACCAAATGGACCTTCGGTGATTGTCTGAGACCTGGAACCCTAATACTTTCAGAGTTATTTCATTTTAAACTGAACGCAAAAATTTTCAAGTGACAACCATAATCAGCTCTTAACACAAAATATATTTAAACACAAAATCACACATGATAGACGTGAGCGTAGTATTCCTCCTACGCTTACGTAGGGCTGTCGGCACTTAATACCAAAACATAATTTATTTAGTTTATATGACGTGAGCGTAGTATTCCTCGTCCACTTACGTAGGGTTGTCGGCACTTAATACCAAAAAATAACTTATTTAGTTTGTATGGAAAAAAAGTCGGTTTGTTAGCCCTAATATTTTTCCTACAGAATCTCTCCTTCTGATGGATACATACCCTAAAATGTTGTTGGGGTGTTCAGTTACTTACACCATGTATAAGTTTCTATGTGTATATTGACGGTTTAATATGTGCTATACGATCTTGCCAAATTTAATTTAATGATTCATTTTTTTTACGGTGGGAAATGCATTACTCATACCCCGCGCTTGGAAAGGCGCAGGATTATGTCGGACTCTCCCCGGCCCCTGGGGGCAGAGTGCCAGCCAGGAACCGCAGCCTACCGACTAAAACCCACGATGCCCCTCACATACACCTTGATGCGAGCACGGCCATCATCGCCGCATCCTCTTCGTCATCGGAAGAAGAGGACACGCCGAGGAGGGCCACGTCGCTTTCCGACAAGGTCATGGGAACTCGGATGAACACATCCACGACCTCGTCGGTGTCTGCTCGCCTAGAAAGAGCCCCTCTCACTCCCCCAGAAGGGGGAGGCCGGTGAACCCCCGGGGCATCCAGGGGATCAGCGACTGGCGACAACCGATGCATTGCAGGGCCCGGGCTTCCCGACCCAGGGCCCCGCTGGTTACCGTCAGGAGGAAGAAGGCGGGCGTAATTCCTACTCCTCCGCCCCATCCTTCTACGGCGGCACGGATCGGCCATGGGATCCTCCTCCCTGGCTCTCTCTGCCGACTCCTTCTGCGTTATCACGTCCACGCAGAAGGAGTTTACCGCGTCCCACGTCCTCTCTCCCACCAGCATGGCACAGACCACGTTCTGGAGGGAGAGGTCATCGCCGATAACGGCGGTCAGCTCACGGCGCTCCGAAGAGAAGGCGGGGCACACCGCTAAGGTGTGCTGCGCGGTGCCCTCTTCGGCGCCACAGTAGTGGTGGCACTCGGGGGTCGCTTCCCATCCGATGCGGTGCAGATAGCGGCCAAAGCAACTATGGTTGCTAAGAATCTGCACCAAGTGGTACGAGAGCGACTCGTGGTGCCGGTTCGTCCATGTGGTGATGAACGGGTGCAACCGGTGCATGGCTTCGATGTGTCCGAGACCGAGGCCGAACCCGTTAGCTCCTCGAGTTCCTCAAACCACAGGCGAAACGCCTCCACTGTGGCCTCCTCCAAGGTGGAGGCCCTCTCTCTCGGCGTCAAATGCCGGTCGCCGTCCCGAGCGTCTACGCGGACGCGGTAAGCCACCGCAAGAACGTGGGCTGCGAGCTCCCACAGCAGAAAATTTAATGATTCTAGGTTAACGGGAAGTAACCCGTAAGTTTAGGCTTTGATTCCTATGTCAAATCGCAAAATATGCGAAAATATGCTACACAAACACTCATATATATTATTTTGATTGCGTTAACATAAAGTTTATTTTTTTTCACATCTGAAAGAAAGACCCGAATATTTGATATAGATTTCATCTTGATATTTCTACGCTTTCCCAAGAAGATAGACGGACGCTTGGCAGATAGACGGAGAGACGGAGAACAAAGTAATCCGTTTTTTTAAAGTAAAACTTTTTTTTAAATGGCCTCAGTTCTTTTGTCCATCTATCGCATGTCACATTACACAAAAACATGAGATCTTTAATTTCACTACTTCATATAAGTCAGGATTGGTCTAATGCCAAATGTAAGAAAAGTGGATACCATAGTGGAAATGAATAATGAAATTGTTGAATTCATCGACTTTACTAAATTTTTGGGTATAACACTAGATTCTAGATTGCAGTGGGATCCACATGTTGAGTCCTTGGCTAACAGACTTAGTTCTGCAGCATATGCAGTTAAAAAAACAAGACAACTTACTGATGTTGAAACGGCAAGATTGACTTACTTTAGTTATTTTCATAGTGTCATGTCATATGGAATACTACTGTGGGGATCGGCTGCTAGTATTGAAAGTATTTTTGTACTTCAAAAAAGAGCGGTTCGCGCTATTTATAATTTACGAGCAAGAGATTCTTTAAGGGACTTATTTAGAGAAATTAATATATTGACTTTAGCAGGACAGTACATTTATGAAAATTTGATTTATGTCTATAAGAATTATAATACATTTGAAACCAATTTCCAAATTCATAATCTAAACACAAGATACAAAAATAAACATGCCGTTCCAACATTCAGGCTTCAAAAAACTAGAGGCTCGTTTATGGGGAAATGTATAACCTTTTATAATAAGCTTCCACAAAGTGTTACCGACTTGCCTTTTCATAAGTTTAAAGCGCATGTAAAAAAGACTCTTATGAGTAAAGGATATTATAAAGTCAACGATTATTTGAATGATGCCAATGCCTGGTGTTAATTTTTCAGATAATGAATCATTTTGTTATGTATAAACAAATATTATTATTTTTGGTAATAAGTAGTAAGAAGAGAACTGACACATCTAATCTTGTAATGGAAGTTGAGCTCAAACTTCTGCTGTGAGGTCAGCTTCCAATTGACGACTGTAACAATACAGGGAGAAAAAAATAGCCCTTGCTGGTTTTCTTGCTGGTTCTTTCCAGTACAAGGTCTCCCGCCGTAGACTTGTGAACCAATGGCGTAGCTGCTTTGACGTTTAAAAGAGATTGTAACAATCCAATTTGAATAAAAGATATTGAATTTGAATTTAATGAGTTAGACCTGTGACTGTCTAATGAGTTAGATCTGTGTGGCAGTGGGTCGATCCTGGTGTAAGAAAGAAAGAAAAGAAATTTATTCACTAAACAACTATTTTTTAAAATAAAATGATACGTAGACAGATAATATATCTATATACAATAATTGTTCTGTAAAAAGGCCCCTGCTCAGCATTAAGCTGGTTTAGAATGGTGATGCCACGGCAGACCACACGACAATACACCCCTACAAGGTAAATAAAGGTAGTAAGGTAAGTTTTTTTAATAATTCTATTTTTTTATTATTATTTTGTTGCAATGATTGCTTTTTCGTTAATTTTATTAATTTGTTTATTCTTTAATTACTTACTTACTTTTTGTTTTTTTTATAATTTTCTTTTCACAAGAGAAAGATTAAAAACGCTATTTTAATACCCTTGAGTCGAATAATTTTCCGAAAATTTTCAATTAAATGCCTACGATACGAAAAAATTCCACTTGCACCCTGGTTTTTTCTTTTGAGGAACGGATCCCTAAAAAATATTGTGCTAAAGCTTCCACCAGTGCGACAGTGATTTCGCAACTGCTCATTTGAACGTCGAATTAAGTAGACAGGAGGCGACGAGCCAAAAAAGAAAACTGTGCGACAAAAACCGAGACAGTGTCAACTTTATTATGCAAATCATCTCAAGAAACATAATCTTGACACTCCAAGATATTTAAGAAAAACAACCGCTCTAAAGGGCAGTATGTTGTCTTTTAATTAAAAAAAAACTCCGTCGAAGCTCCGCTCTGAAATATTTACGGAGGAGCATTGTTTCAAACGACTTTCGGCGTAATTAATTTTTCGAGTTCCCAAAAGGGCCTTCGGTTATTCCGAGCACCATACACATTCAGGAGAGATATTAAATTAAAATAATCACACCCAAGAGCTAATCTGTCTAGTGACGAGTTAGCACTCCCGGCTTGAAGGTGAAACTTGCTATACGAAACTAGATATATGTGAAGTCATAAAATTTCATGTCAAGTATGAATTGACGGCTTTTGCGAATAACGAACTAAATTAGGCAGTTACTCGCAAAGTGAAGTTACTTAGCAACTACAGTATAAACATGCTTACCCACTTGCAATAGGGATGATGACTGAATTCTAATTTTCACGTCTCGTCATTAAATATTAAAATCCCGTAGAAAAAGATACAATCCTGTGAAATTAGAATTAAAATCGGCTTAGAAATACATTAGATACAACTATTTTAAGTTGTTAATTTGGAAGGAATTAGACAGAGAGATCCGACATCAACCGTGACGTCATCGTTTAGTACGGCCATATAAACTCCATGTAAATTGCCGTTTTGCTAGAAAGAGACGGAGAAAAATCTTTAATACCTTATATCTTGGTTGTTTTTTTAGTTATTCGAAAACCGATTTTTTCTTTCGGTTTATTATATGAATGAGCTTCTATTAAAGCAAAAAAAAAATTTGTCATTTAGCCTATTGATGAATATTATATATCAAAACTATATAATATTATTCTGTTCTATTTTATTATTATACTGTTATACTTTTCAATATAATTGCTGTATTATTATGTATCAATCATATAATAGAATAATATTACTGTAAGATAATAATATGTAGGACACTATTGTGGTTATAATTAAGTATATACAATAACTATCTAACTATGTGATATAAAATTATTTAATTAAGTTTAATCATAATAGCTTAATAGATTAACTGCATACTATTTAATAATAAATGCTTAATAGGTTAACTGCATACTATTTAATAGATTTATATTCCATAATAATAAAGCAAAGGCGATGAAAGATAAATGGAAAATTACTGCCAGCGGCATCGTTTGTTAGGTATAAAAGTTCGTTACGTTTTAAATTAAAGACGGAGCATCTCTTAATTTAAATCCGTGTCACTACACGGAGCCATCAGATCTTCAATTATTTTAATTAAACATCCCTTTGATATCGCGTTAATAACGGACATTTTTACGTGACTCCCGAGCGAAGAGTTTGAGGTAACGAGTATTATTACACGAAGTCTTCTGCTATTCACCAAATTTGAACACTTCACGTTATGCCTTGAATTAAAACTAATTGAGCTTTGAAATCTTTGTAGATTGTGTTTGAAATGCGGCCTTTTATCCAATTTAGTTAGGACGTTTTTATGTGTAAATATTTTTATGTCGAGCCTATTGAAATTTAATTTATTATTTTTAGAAGAACCGAAAACTTAAATATCCGACAGGAAAGTGGAAATAGCAATGGACATCCAATTACAGGTTCTGACACGAAGTAACTAAAATAGTAAATAAATTAAATAAGAGCGCTCAAGCAGTTCAATAATTGGTTGACCAGAAGGAGACTTACGGCCATTTTCACCAACCTTATCTTAGCTAAGGACAATCATAAGTGGCATGCTGTCAAAAAGTGACAGCATGTTCCTAAAGATTGTCCTAAGATACGACAAAGTTAGTGAAATTGACCATTATAGTCATCAGCGCGGTTTGAAGGGTAAAGCAGGCAAGGCGGTGAAATTACTGGGTACTATGACCTGACATCTTATGTCACAAGTTGGTAATGAACACCGCGGTTCTTGGAGGGGTTGCGTATCTGCAATTTTTTTATACAACAAAGTTGGCAATCAAACATACTGCCCACCCGATGGTAAGTGGTAACAGTCACCTATAACACATGTGGCTCCTGTGAGATTCGCAGCAAATCTGCAACCCCCACAAGAACCACGTTGGCTGGTCTTCCGTAGATACCCTGTTTCAATTTTTCAATTTTTCAACTGTTACCTCAGATGATATAAAGAAGATAATCCGCAGTATTGAGTCTAATGCTATGGGGTGTGATAGCATCAGTCGTCCAATGATCATAACTATTTTGGATTATATACTCCCTCCTCTGACTGATATTATTAATTCTTCTCTTATGACTGGTATTTTCCCGTCTCTTTGGCGCAAAGCATATGTACGTCCACTCCCCAAAGTATCAGATCCAACACTTCCCAATCAATACCGACTAATCTCTATACTCCCTTATCTTTCCAAAGTGCTTGAGGCCTGTGTTTATAAACGATTCTCCAGTTTTGTACATACGAACTCAATTCTGAGTCCTCTCCAGTCTGGGTTTAGACCAGGTCACAGTACGGTGTCTGCTCTCCTTAAAGTGACAGGAGATATTAGAGCTGGCATACAGGATACTGAATTAACTGTTCTTGTATTGATTGACTTTTCCAACGCTTTTAATGCTGTCAATCACCAAATTCTTTTGTCCATCCTCTCCCATTATGGGGTCTCTCGTGAGGCGGTAGATTGGTTCTCTTCATATCTTCAGGATCGCCAGCAATCGGTTATCTGGGGAGAAACTTCCTCCTCATGGTGTAATCTAAAGGCTGGTGTTCCTCAAGGCTGGTGTTCCTCATTTTTATTAATCTCATTACTCACCGGCTTCGCTGTTATTATTATTCTGTTAGTATCATTTGTATGCTGATGATCTTCAACTTTACGCTGGTGTTGATAACTTAAATGAGGCTATAGATAAAGTCAACGAAGACCTAATTGCTATCAAAACCTGGTCTGATCAGTTTGGAATTCTAGTTAGCCTGGCAAAATGCCAAGCAATCATTATAGGTAGTCCCAGGGCTACAGCAAAAGTGGCTACAGTTAATTTGCGCCCAGTTATATTTGACAACAATATAGTCCCATTTTACAGTAATGTAAAGAATCTTGGCCTTTATTTAGACTCGACGTTCAACTGGCAGTCTCAGGTATCCAACATCTGTCAACGGGTAACTGGGATACTACGGTTTCTTTACCGGTTAAAGAACTTTCTGCCTCCTGATATTAAGAAAATGCTTATCCAGACCTTGATCTTTCCTGTCATCGATTATGGTGATGTGTGCTATCTCGACTTGAATGCAGATCTGCTCAACAAATTAGACCGGCTTCTGAATAACTGCATTCGGTTCGTCTACAATCTGCGAAAATACGACCACATATCTGAGCATCGGCAGCGTTTGAACTGGTTACCTATCCGGCAGCGTAGATATGTAAGAACTCTAAATACGCTTTTCGCCTTTCTGAATGGTCCCAATGCACCCAGTTATTTAAACCCGCATTTTCAGTATTTATGTACGTCTCACAATCGACCTCTTCGGTCAGCATCCAATTGTCTTCTTACATGTCCATCTCTGAAATAATTCACTCTTCCTTTTTCGTACAATCCATTCTTCTCTGGAACGCGCTGCCTTTAGATATTAAGAAATCTATCAACAGGTTAAGTTATAAAAATAAATTGCGGAAATATTTACAACAGAACTGGATGTCATAACGTCGCTTATTTGTTGGCTGTATTATTGTAATTTATTAATGTTGTGGTATAATAATATGTATTAGTTTATTTGTTATAATATTTATGTATTAGGTTTGAAATATTTTTAATGATTTCGATTCTAAATTGTTAATTTTGTTTTTGGTACATCTACCACAGTTGCTCTCTGCACCATCCAATGGTTGACTGGTAGAAAATGCCTCGGACTCGGAAAATGGTTCAACGGCGGACTTAATTCCTAAGTCCGCCGTTGAACACAATGTACATATAGTGTTAATAAATAAATAAATACCCTGAAGAGGCTCTAAGAGGCACTTTATGGCACAGCAATACTAAGCTATAAACTAACAAAATCTTAATGATCATAAGATGTAAAGGCACGGTAACCAATTACTTCACTGCCATAATTATCTTAAAACCAGAACACAGCAATGCAAGCACTGCTGCTTTGCGCCAGAAGAAGGTCAGACGGAGGTACCCAAGCAGGCGACCCTGGGACAGTGTATCCCGTCCTAAGTCTGCGGTATATGTAAATCTTAGAAGAGCCGCATGTACTTGAGTGTCCACCATCAGCTGGACAGCGTATTTGTTTACCAAATGATTTTTAGATGTTTGTTCTTACTTGTACTAAAGACGTTGTAATAGCTTTCCATACGAAGGTAAATTTAAAGCGTGGTTGGCAGAGCTGTTTAAAGAGATAAGGTCGCTTTTGTACAAATGTGTTTTATAATTACTCAACGATTTGTCACTTGTGTACAATAAAGGATATATGAATAACGTAAATTTCCGCACCTTTGTCTAATAGGTTAAAAAGTTAAGTTAGTATCACTGTTTTATGATAAAATATGATCACAATAAAAATTCGTAAAACAGAGGAAGCCACCTTATTTTATAAATGCGATTGGACGATCGTATGTACCTATAAAATTCCCGAATAATATTATCTTTACTATCCGAGAACGGCTCTCAATGTTTTATTATTCTCATAACTTGTATCGTTTTACTTATAGAAAAAAACGGTAATAAAATTTATGCGTGATCTCGGAGTTATGCTTAAATAATACTTTCAAAGTATTTTTTATTTTGCAAACACTTTTTTTAACGTTGGGAAATGCGTTACGTATACCTTGCGTTTGGGAGAACTCGAGGTTGTGTCGGACTATCTGCGGCCACTGGAGGCAGTGGCCATCCAGTGACCGCGGCCCACTGACTTAAGCCCAACGATGCCCCCTCACATACGAGTACGCCTTGGCGGGAGTACGGTCATCACCACAGTATCCTCCGAATCAGAGGAAGGGGACACACCGAGGAGGGCTGTATTGTTGCCTAAAAAGGTCATGGGAAATCGTATGAATACTCCAACACCTCGTGGAAGTCTGCTCGCTTACGAGCGACGTCCGCTAAGATCCATTGATGATTATGCACACCTATGATGGCCACTTGCAGAATCATCCATGACTCAGAAGTTTATTGTAAAGATCCATTTATATATTTTTCTCAACTCTCCAAAATGAGGGGGCGCATCCGAAAGACCCACGCCTGGATTCAACACAGGCCTACCTAATTAGTATTATTTAAAATAGTCGCCGCTAGTCGCAAATAATCGCCGTAACAACGCCCTAAAACGTAATTATACACCAAGAGATAGAAAGTGCTCTTTTAATCTTTTCTAAAGTGTCAGCCGATGAGATCTCTCGTATATCGACCGGCAATGTGATTCACAACTGAGCAGCACGCACGGTAAAGGAGTGGATAAAGAATTTGGTATTTGACGGTGAAAGGATAAACGTTTTTGTTACACATGAACGCATAGGGCGAGAGGATGGAGTATAGGTATGTGGTGAAATAAGGCAGGCTGCCGAGTAACGTCTCCATCATTTCCTATCTTGTCCGGGAATTGTTAAAAATAAAACAATTAATACAATGAGCCAACATGGATGGGTCGAAGTATTCATTGTGTTTTGTTTAAACTTTTACTTCCTACTAATAATTATTACATAACGTCTGAATAACTGAATGGTAGATTGTTTTGTCTTTTTCATTTTAAAGTCAAATCAGTCACGACAGAAAGAGACTAATTTGTGAATATCCATTCAGAAATTATTCAAGGTTTATTAGTAAGACCATATGACTTAATGAATTTAGTTTTGTTCTGCAGTATTCGTGATTTAACTGTTAACTTATTGCTATTAGTACTGTACGTGTAAAACTGTTTCATGGAACACTACAAAAACGTCAACATACTTCAATAGAAACAGAATGTTTACTTGGAATGTTGCAGATATTACGATATTATAGCATTCATATCTATCTACTTAAAACTTGAGTCATAATCATGCCTATATTTCACATGGCAACACGAAATAACGCGATAATAAATTCACACATTCTAATTATCTTACATGAATATTATTCCTCCAGGACCCGAAGCTTCACAGTCTCATTAAGAACAAAACTTCCTCGATCGCTCGTGGACTTTTGCTATCAAAACTTGAAACTGCTTAATGATTATTACAATAAGCTATCTGTAGTTTAAGCTCAGGATAAAATCGTTATAATAAACTCTACTAGAACATTTGGAATTTAACATCTTTTATTTCTCCAATAAGAGTTAACTATAATCGTCCTAATTAAGGCGATTGTAAAAGTTTCCTTCTCCATCCCAATTATTGAATAATTAACTCTGACACGGTCACCGAAAGTTTTATCGTTTTAACGATCAGTTAAATACTAGTTATTTGATGAACAGTTAGTAATTATCGCGGCATTTCTAACTGTAATTATGTTTCTGGTCGGTTCATCTAGTACATATTTATAAATAGGTAAATTAGTGAATTTTGATATAACACATTCTCGGTTTGTTTTCGTTTGACAGATGTATGTTTGAGGCTCAATTTAATTATGGGGTTCAAAATAACACTAGGATTTACCGGTGCCCACAAACTTACAATATGCCAGCTTGGTGGGACTTATCTCAGTGCACTCTCAGGGTAGGCCTATGACAGTAGGCGTATTGCGCTTGGGATGACAAAAAAATATTTCAATATGTTATAAAATCGTTAAATTAACTCGGAATTAAGAGTACCATTCTGTCCGTGGTACAGTATGTGTAACAATATTGTTTTTTAAGATTAAAAAGATTTTATACTTGTGACTTAGTATTTTCAAAAAAGATATACAAAAAAATGTAACTTCGGTAAGGTTTTGTATCTGGGAGTTAAGACTTGGCCCGTAGCTAGCCGGGCTGTCCATGAGTGGTCCGGAGAAATTGGGTTTCCCAGTTCCTGGATTGCCCCGACTAAGGACATGGAAGTGAAGGTACGTTGGTACGTTAGGTACGTTGCGCAAAAGTATTCCACCTCGTTAAAAAGGCTTAGAACTTGAGTTTTCGCCATAGTTGAACAAACACCATAGTTTGCATTTAAAGCAATTTTCACAAAATGTTAAAAGTAGGTATCCAAATTTTTCCAATGCATTCAGCATTGAAAATAAATAAACACGAAATATAGTGAAGTCTTATGTTTAGTTACGAGAATTATTAAATGATTCTTGACTAATATTGGAAATTTTTCCAATATTACTAGACTAGTATTGGAAAAATTAATGTACACTACATTAAAACAGTGATGTAATTGTACGAGTTTTCTAGCTTGCACTTTAACGGATGGTGGTAAAGGAGAAAAAGTGGGTTTCTATATTTAAAATATACAAATTGCTGACATTATATGTTTACATTACAATATGCTTAGGAGCTATGCTCTTACTAGGTCGTGACATTTTTTTCTCTGACATTCGTTCTGTCTAATTTATATATTCTAAACAAATAACAGTAAAGACGAGAGCGAACCGCTTTCGTCGCCACATCATATCAATACCCCCGAGACTTTTTTAAAGTTGTTTGTGACGCGTTTCTAAGCCTCTTCGAGAATAAAATGAAAAAAACAAAAGCAAAATAAGAAGGGGTACTCTCTACGTCTGCAGTCTCTAAATCTGCAATTTTGGCCTCGAAGATAACTGTACAACGCATCGAGAGTGCTCATGCTTAGGTGACGTCGATAACAGCAGGCAGGAATGAACAGCGATGCCAGATTTCGGCACTCAACTCGTTGATTACGAACATAGAGAATAGCTCTTCAGTGTCTTAACCAATAATGGTTTGTTGATAGCTAATGGGACGGCATTAGGAGAGGGAATAAATACGTTAAGGTAAAATAAGGAAAACTCTCTGTGTTCAATGGTTTCGTACAGACAGACAATTATACGTTTTTCAGGTGTTATGTACTTGCAGACAATTATACGTTTTTAAGGTGTTATGTACTTATAATATTATATTTTCACTTTAAACGCTTTTGTGAGCTTAGATAGTACCAGGTTCTTTGTAATAGATATATAATAATAAAAACTATTAAAGTTTTATATTAAAGTAAAAAAAGCAACTATATTTTGTAACCAAGTCGACGAAAAATTTAAAAAGCTGACGTAGAGCAAACCTTAAGAGATGCTTAACAATGATTACTAGAGAATTGTAGATTTTCTTAAACCTAAAAAAACTCTGCATTAGCATAATCTGTTAACGCACAATAAAAAAATCATTCATTAATTTTTTTTGCAGTATAGAAAAAGATACATTAAAAAGTAGTACGGCGATATGTGACATTGAAATTGAAATCTAACTCATACTTACCACAACAAACTGATGCACAAAATGTAGAATTGTAGACATTGGCCTTATTAATAAAAATTTTACTCCTTGGATCATCCTTGGATAGTCCTCGGATTAGTTACTCCGTGTTTTGTCTTATTTTGACATATTATGTCAAAATAAGACGAATTATGTCGAAATGCGAATCCGTGCGAGTCACAGTAATGACAAACTAAAAATTCGTTTTCAGATAACGGAATTCACATTAGTAGGTTTCCAGAGGATAGCGCAATCAAATAAACAATGCACAGTGAGCGAACGCTCCCTATTATTCACGTTAAGTAACGGGTGACTTACTGTCGAAAGATAGCCATCGCTTCCCCCATCACAGCGCATTTGGCCAGCCCTAATGAGCCGAGCTCGCCACGTATTTCTGACATGAGGAAAACATGCCGCCGCCTCGACGTATATTAGGATAATGGCCTGGGCTATTTTCTTATGGTATAATATTGAAATAACTCTTTTTATCTGCGATCTGTGGAACGGCGATCTGCTTAAATGGCGCTGAGTTATTTTTATTAGTTTTATATTTGTGACTTAGCGCTTTTCAATACCAAATTCATGAATAAGCACCAGGCAGCGTCATTAGTTCACTTAGCACATAGTCATCGAGGACTTATTCAACCCAAATGATATGTCAACTGTAGTGAGCTATTTACACTGTTCATAGCTGCTTATCAACACCCCGTTAACTTTGAATGCTTACTTGCAACCAATGGTATGCAACGAAAAACTTATGGTGGTTAATTTCAATGTCATGTGACGAAGTGAAGCTGGAAACGAAATGTTCCTTCATGTTCAAAACAGTAGATGCAAAGGAGCAAACGACCATTTCTAAGGTGATAGTGTTTTTAAGGTAGAGCGGTGCGAAGGACTCTAAAGTAAAATCCAGAGTGAAGCGAGGGATTGTAATTACGCCACCCGAGTTTAAAATAGTATTACCCCCGAGATGGACACTCTACTTTTATCACCCACTATAAGAAAATAAGTGAAAATGATGGGTAAGAATATACGTTTATTTATTTACTTACATTGCGCTGTGGACTCGGCACTTGCCTTCCAATCGGGAGGTCCGGGTTCGAGACCGCCATATACCACTGTTTTTCGTTTTCGAATTTCATATGTACATTTGTTTGACGCTCCTACAGTGAAGGAAAACATCGTGAGGAAACCTGCATACATCTGCGAAGAAATTCAATGGTGTATGTGAAGTCGACCAATCCGCATTGGGCCAGCGTGGTTGACTAAGGCCTAATCACCCTAACATAGGGTAGGCTCGAGCCCCTCGGTGGGGACGTATATGAGCTGTGATGATGATGTTAGGGACAATTAGATAAGAGAAAGAAAAAAGAAAAACGACTTTGTGTTTGAATCTCCTCTGTGTCATGAGATTGCCTGGAACAGATCGCTCTTTAGCAATAAAGCTGCCTATTGTTTCATTTCTGCTTTTATTATTTTTGTTATTTCTGTTGTACTTTGTCTCTGTGTGCAACAAAGTTTATCATTATGTTTTTTTTTTAATTTCAAAGGGGCGGGAAAATCACACCTCCATCAGGAGAGATCAGACGGGCGAAGGTTTAGGGTGGCATAGAAAGAAACCGACGGACAGTTCTTCGTATTATAGAGCAAGACTGCCCGCCGGATCTTTGATATTAATTTTACTGAGAATATTCAGATTCTAAATTCAAATCGCTTTAAGTTCCTGCTTACGAGGAACTCATTAGCTCTTTTCGAATAGATGTGATTAAAAAATATTTTTTACATCTATTCATAGATTTACTACCAAACGTAGATAGAGCAGTTCATACAAAAACGCGCTAAAAATCTGTCACCTAATCGACTATACATTTTGTACTCGCTGATATGTAGTTGAATATGCACGCCCGAATTAAAATTACTATAAAGAAAGTACCGTATTTATCGAATTCAATCTTATTCTGCATTATTACGGCAACTATTTTAAGTACAACCGTGGGAAGTTACATCATTTCATACCTAGCCACAGATCAAACGACGTTTTAGTAATTTGCTACAAGAAAATATCAACTTTATACTCCAAAAACATAATGTTCGAAATTGCTTATCGCGTTGTCGCTCCAACGCATGAATGAGATAAACACATCGTGATACGACGCCCGTGCGAGCGAGACGATTGTGATGTACTGACACTGACGCAAAGCGACATGTTTATGATTAAAATAATTGTTTTTGATTGGTTTTTACGTATAAATCGAATATTTGAATACATGATAAGATGTGTAATGAGTTTACTCAGGCAAAATTTGAAATCCCGTCTTTTTTCTGCCGTTTCTGGCTATTGTTACCACAATTTTGAATGAGCACTTCGGCGTGTTGACGTGCCGACAGCTAATCACTTACTATGGAAAAGAACTGCACGAGTCGCGATTGGGCAGTTCTTCACCGGCCCACTTTTCGAACGTTCATGCGTTATCAAAAGATATAATTGGTTCCACGAAAACACCCTGAGGGACTAAAAGTGATTTCAAATTAAAATGTGGATATTGTCAGTAAAATTCCAATTAGGTACCAAAGAAACTTTTTTTTATATTTTTATAACAACAACATGAAAATTAAAATACAATAGTACGTATAGGGTATTTCAGTGTATTTTACAGAATGTATGTCACAATATAAAAAAAATATCGAACTATCTCAATGTACTGATGTTCACAATATTTGTTTTATGAGCTGTAAAACCTGTCCTCGCCATTACATATTTATTAAAATAATTCAATAACTATTAATTGTCTACGCAATTAAAACATAAACGACAAAAAATATGTTAACAAGTATAATACGTGATAGATTTTAACAATGGAACTTCTTGTCCGACATTAAGTATAATTAAATTAAAAAAGGAACAAAACTTTGATGTATATTCCGTGACGCTAGATGTCAACTAAGTAACTAATTAATAGTAACATTTCCACATGATTGTGATGCCCATGTTAAAAGTATTTATGATAATGATAGCATACAAAATACGTAATTAACTATTACCTATATTAGAGGATGCTTATTTCTATCAATTTATTGTTTTTTTCCTTCTGTTGTCTGGTTGTCACTAAATGAATGTAAAGTAAATAAAAAAATATAATTCATACTCATACATTTAACTTGATACTTTGATCTCATGAGGGTGATAAAAGGTAGAATGTTCACCTCGGGATTTTAAGCTCGAGTGACGTACTTTGAATCGCTCGCTGCGCTCAGGATTCTACTTTAAAATCCATCTCTCCGCTCTGGATTCAAAAAACACTCTCGCCTTAAAAATAGTTCTTTGCTCCCTTGGTAAACAGTCATCAATTTTATGTATATAAAATATCTCTTTGAGAGCTAATGAGTAGTAAGAAAACGTGTTTAATAACCTTTGCACAGAACAAATAACAAAGAATTTCGTAGCGTTGACGTCGTATATAAAAATCCCAGACGATCCTTTATTTCTCACTGACTGCGTGTATATCTGTTTTCTTTTTCGGTCCCATTCATCCTACTCCATCTTCAAAGGTTAAGTTCTGACGTATTCAATTTATTTAGCAGTTTTAACCGAAAGGTCACGAATTTGCGGCGATGCATCAATCAGCGCTGACATGTGTTCCCATGTAAGTCGAGATACGCACCTATTGTGAATGATGCCGTTTGAGTTCAGAAAATGTGGGATTGCCAGTATTTCTCCTTTTTAAGTTACTTTTATTTGATCACGTGCTCATTCCGTCCAGTGATAGTCTTTCTTTAAAACGAGCCAGTTGAAAAACGGTGCCAGATTTTCGTCTGGCTGTATTCCGAACTGGAAGCAGAGTAACAATTCAAAAATATTTTTTACAAAAAATATACGCCGACTTCAAAATTACTAAAAAGCTAAAAAAACGATGATCTAGAAAGTCTTAAAATTTATCAACTTAGGGTCAATTTAGGGTATTTGTTCAAATTAGGGTTTCCCTCAATTTTTATGGGATCCCATCATCAGACCCTAACTTGGTGGTCTTAGGACCACCTCAGGAGTATACTCTATCGAATACAAAAAGAATTTTGAAAATCGGTTTACAATTGGCGGAGTAATCGCGTAACATACACACAAAACACGTTGGATTCCTAAAAATTTAATGGTTTTCCTCGATTTTAATGGGATCCCATCATCAGATCCTAACTTTGGTGACCATGGGACCACCCTTGAAGTAAACTCTATCGAATACAAAAAAGAATTTTGATGGTATAAAATACACACAAAAAAACACGCATCGAATTGAGAACCTCCTCCTTTTTTGAAGTCGGTTAAAAACGATATCGAAGTTCGAAAAGAGCAAAATGTATGGGAATGAAGAGCAAAATGCTTCTGTTATTTATTGCAGTCACAATTCAAGTAGGTAACAGCAAGAATACACTGTAGAGACTAGTCTTCACCACTAATAGCAAATATCGACTGGCCTGCCGACTGATTGGCGGTGCATTTTATATTCACTCGCCCTAACATTGTGTCGGCAAAGTGCTCTACGCCTTTGTCAACACATGCCGAATGTATGTCGGCAACTAATAGTAAGATTTTCATCATCAGTGCCTTTATCGACGCATGTTATTCGGAAGTTGGTAAGCAAACACATTATGATTTTAGTCGCTAGCTTGTCGATACGTCCGCCTGCATTTACCGACACAAACCAATCGGGAGTCCAGTCATATTCATACTGTCTTTTAAAACGCTACAGTGTTAATATTGAAACAGGAAGTGTTAGACTAAAATGTTTACATTAAAATGCCTGAATACAATTTAACCTTACATTTTCAAATCGAAAAGTATCAAAACAAAAAGTTCCTTAAGTAACAATATTGACAATTGTTTTTGGAATAGTATTTAAGAACGGAAGAAGCTAAACCGATTTGTGTATTTCCTTAGTAAACCGCATGATTGACTTATGATTAACATTATTATTAATTAAAAGTTTAAACTAATAACGAAAATAAACCACAATTGAATACAAATCAAACAATAATTATTTTAAATTACAACACCTGGAGCACAATTTTGAATTATTCGCTTGACGTCGAGCGTCGTCTGTGCTCGATTTTCACTGATTTTCGACGAAAATTAAAATCATATTGATTTTCGACATGATTATTTTCTATGGAAAACAATTCGAAATTCAAAAGAAATCGAGCGCATACAACGTTCGACGAGAGCTGGACGCCAGACAAATGACTCAAAATACACGCCCCGGTCTTCTGTTTCCGTGCAGTTGCGAGACACCCCATTTAACTTGGTATTTTTTTAGGTAATTTTTAATGTATGTGTCATGTGTCTTGCTTCTACATGTAAATAAAATTTTCATTCATTCATCCATACTATACCACGCTGCCCAAACGAGTAGATGTAATATTTTGTTTTGAGTTTTCTATCCATTCGTAAATATGTAGTTATGTCGTAAGAGAAAACTATAAACGTTACTATGATGTGTGGCTATATTTTACTCAAAATAATACGTTTTTCTTTTTATACACTAGATGTGGCTGTATTGGACTTGAATTAGTACTGTGTCTAAAGCCGCTTATGACATATTAGTGAAATTCTTTTTTTGTAATTACTTCTCGGCCTAGGCCCTATACAATAACCAGGGTCGCAACGTATTCTCGTAGAAGGAGGCCACGAAGAGGGAGCGGGAGGATGATCTTAAAGCCGCAGCCCATTCGCCGCAGATGGACAGGCAGGCGAAGGAATTCGCACAAGCGATGCCCGTCTAATGACCCTGCCGTGGAGGCCTGCGTCTGGGGATTGCCTTGGTGTTCTCATTTCCAATTGGCGATAGCCCGACCAGTCAGATCGGGCTAGCCCGGGCGCTTGGGTAGTGGTAGTCGCAGTGTAGATCCTACGACGCGCGTCCATAAGGGCAGGAACAACACCGGGGGGCTTAGTGGTTAGGCCCGGCACTCTGTCGGGAGAGTACGGTGCGATCGCGCATTCCCCTTGAAAAGAAAACGATATACTTTTCAGTCCTATACATATCTAAAGGAAAATGAAAAAAAACCCAACCCGAAAAAAACTGTAGCGATCCCTTTTTATTTGTTTAAACTAAAGCAGACTAACTGTATATTGAAGATGCAGGTTCATATCCTGCCTGCGGTATTTTTTTTGTATCGATTTATATATTAATAACACAACCAGACAAGAACTTATCGATCCGACCTTTACGTTGAACCAACAAGTAACTCCGAACTGAAATTGACGAAACTTCGGCGTATCTTCGCCAAACTTAATTCATGCCGTGAATGGCGTTTGATCAGAGTGATTGATTCGGGCGACTATTGAAGTATGTACATTATAATTAATTACATAATTTCTAACGCCGTGTAAGCTCGTGTGTATATTTGGAGTATTTGACGCTTTTGTTCTTTTGTTTCGGCCGCCTTTTGTCTCGTATCCAAATATAATTACAGTTAGCTAATCCATTTCAGTTAGTTACACGTGTATTATTTATGATGTCGGGTATTTTATATGATGCTATAGTGTAGGTACCTATTAATAAATTGTACTGCGGTGATCAAAACATTATTTATGTAAATTAATTAAACATGCAACCCCTTCTTTCTTCTTTATTAAGGAAAATACACAATAACGTGTGCCATGTTGATATTTTAGGAACTTTACAAACAAAAAATGTTAAAAGTTCAAGTAAGAAAAAAATGTCATTATGACTTTTTAGAGTATGATTCTATTATAATAAAGTGCGCCAGAAAGGTATACCAACATACTCGTATGTTCTAAAAAATATTAATCAAAGGAATGTAGCCCGATAGTTTACTAATTTAGTCGTATGAAAAATACTGTATTATTTGAAAAATAATGAAAAACGCATTCGTTTATGTGAAGTCTGGACTTCAAATCTGGCTCCTGACTGAAATGAAAGAGTTTATAAAGCTATTTATAAACCTATTGCTGCAAATTCGTTCAGCTGTTATCTATACCTATAAAATTCTTTGTCCTGAATGACTGACTGACTGACTGACGGATCAACGCACAGCCTAAACCGCTGATCATAGAGACTTGAAACTTGGAGGGTGTGTTCTTTGTATGACGTAGGCGTCCGTTAAGAAAGGATTTTCCGAAATTCTACCCCTAAGGGGGTGAAAAAGGGGGGCAAAGTTTGTATGGGACAACTAGATTCCTTGGTCCAATCGACTTTAAATTTTGCATAAACATTCGTTAATAGAATCGATGGATAACATGTTTCGTATTTTATTGAAATTAACCCCCTAATAGGGTGAAATGGGGTGGTAAAATGTGATATCGACATTATTGTCGTTTTCATGGTTTTTTGGGTCGTAGATTACGAAAATAACATCGATATTAAAATCCAACATGGCGGACGCAGAATACCATCATCCCTTGATGGGGTGCAATGGAGTTGAAGAGATACGATTCTGTGTTAATTATCTTAATCGTATTTAATGTATATAATAAAATCGTAGGGGTGCAAAAATCTGTAATTGCGAAATATTAAGAAAAACAATACACAGGTAGCCTTAAAATCATTAGCAGAACACGATAGAAACGTTTTAAAAAAAATGTTTGTTTGTTTGTATATTTGTTTGTCTGTTTGTCCGGAAAGATCTCCGAAACTACTGGACAGAATTTGATATGGCTTACACCACAATGCTTAGAATTTTCCGGAAGAACATTTAGGCATAATTTCATTTGTTTAAATTCACGTTTTATTTTTCGTGAAAAAATACCATATAAAATTTCCGCACAATGCTTATGTAGAAAATCAACATGGCGCACGTGAAATTATTTTGACAAGTCTGTCACATAGTGCAAAGAAAAACTTAATCTTTTCAGTTCTTGGCTGTGCCCATCTGGATTTCGCAAACCAAGAAGTTTAGGTAGTTTAAATTGTCTTTTTCTTATGTATTACCCTGGTGGTAAGGCAAAAGGATCAAGCCATACAACCAATGTAAAAAGCATTTTTATGACAATATCACGTCACAAAATTTGTGACGTGATATTGTCATAAAAATATATGTCATAATATAAAATTTTTAGATTGGTTTAATTCTTGACCAATTTTCTCAAAATCGATACAATTTTTGAAATGTTGAAAAGTATTTTAAAAGGTGTTATATGTTTTTACATTAAGACTAAGGAATCAAACTCTTTCATCCATTTAAAACTATTAAAAGTAATTGATTGATATTGATAATTAAATAAATATCTGACTGCAATGATTCTGGGTTACGCGTACGGGACTCTTATCTTAATATCTAAAATGACGGATCACATTTTTTTTGTATACACCTAAGGAACATGGATATCGAACCAAGGACCTAAAGAGTAGAACACATTGAACCTAGCCACGTTTACTTAATTCGACATGACTGCCAATAAAAGTTCGTTTCCAAACCCAGCAATATGGATATCAGATGAAAGGCCTTGATGAGTAGAGCACTATGAACCTGGCAACATTGACGTAAATTCAACATAGCTGCCGCTCAAAAAGGTGGATAAAAATTCGTTTCCAAACCTAGCAATATAGGTATCAAATGAAAGGCCTTGAAGAGTACAGCATTATGAATCTTGGAAAATCGCACTAAATTCAACATGGCCGCCGCTCAAAAAAAACGGTTAAAGTTCGTTTTCAAACCCAGCAATATGGGTATCAAATGAAAGGCCTTGAAGAGTAGAGCATTAGGTACCTAGGAAAAACGACCCAAATTTAACATGGGCGCCGCTCAAAAAAGGATAAAAGTTCGTTTTCAAACCCAGCAATATGGGTATCAAATGAAAGGCCTTAATGAGTAGAGTACTATGAACCTAGCAACATTGACATAAATTCAACATGGCCGCCGCTCAAAAAAGGTGGATAAAAGTTCGTTTCCAAACCTAGCAATATGGGTATCAAATGAAAGGCCTTGAAGAGTAGAGCATTAGGTACCTAAGAAATTCGACCCAAATTCAACATGGCCGCCGCTCAAAAAAGGATAAAAGTTCGTTTTCAAACCCAGCAATATGGGTATCAAATGAAAGGCCTCAAAGAGTAGAGCATTATGAATTTAGGAAAATTGCCCTAAATTAAACATGGCCGCCGCTCAAAAAAATGGATAAAAGTTCGTTTTCAAACCCAACAACATGGGTATCAAATAAAAGGCCTTGATGAGTAGAGCACTATGAACCTAGCGACATTGACATAAATTCAACATGGCCGCTGCTCAAAAAAGGTGGATAAAAGTTCGTTTCCAAACCTAGCAATATGGGTATCAAATGAAAGGCCTCATAGAGTAGAGCATTATGAACTTAGGAAAATTGCCCTAAATTAAACATGGCCGCCGCTCAAAAAAATGGATAAAAGTTTGTTTTCAAACCCAGCAATATTGGTATCAAATGAAAAGCTTTAATGAGTAGAGCACTATGAACGTAGCAACACTGACATTAATTCAACATGGCCGCCTACTCAAAAAAGGTGGATAAAATTTCGTTTCCAAACCTAGCAATATGGGTATCAAATGAAAGGCCTCAAAGAGTAGAGCATTATAAACTTAGGAAAATTGCCCTAAATTAAACATGGCCGCCGCTCAAAAAAATGGATAAAAGTTCGTTTTCATACCCAGCAACATGGGCATCAAATAAAAGGCCTTGATGAGTAGAGCACTTTGAACCTAGCGACATTGACATAAATTCAACATGGCCGCCGTTCAAAAAAGGTGGATAAGAGTTCGTTTCTAAACCTAGCAATATGGGTATCAAATGAAAGGCCTTGATCAGTAGAGTACTATGAACGTACACTATAAACGTATTGACGTAAATTCAACATGGCTGCAGCTCAAAAAGGGCGGATAACAGTTGCTTTTCAAACCCAGCAATATGGGTATTAAATGAAAGGCCCTGAAGAGTACCTAGAGTATTACGAAAATTGTCCTAATTTCGAAATGGCCGCTGCTCAAGAAAGGCACAATAAAGTTGAATCATTGAATCATTATGGAATAAAATGGAGGAAAAAACTAAATACTGTGTTAAGCATATTGATGGCGAAACGTAGTTCGCGGGCACAGTCTTATATATAAAAATGAATCGCAATATGTGTTGGTAAGCGCAAATCTCAGAAACTACTGGTTCGAATTGAGAAACTATTTTACCATTAGAATGCTACATTGTCCCTGATGGTTATAGGCTATATTATAATTTTTACCGCGGGAAAATATTTTTTTCCTATGGAAAAATTCGATAACTACTCGGCCGATTTTAAAAATTCTTTCACCATTAGAAAGCTACATCCTTCGTGAGTAACATAGGCTATATTTCCCACGGGAAAAATGAATACCACGGGAAAAATATGACGGTAAATCTATCGTAAGGCGAAACGAAGTTCGCGGGCACAGCTAGTATAATTATAAAACCTCTCAAATATTTTATCGATACTGATAACTATTTCATTTATTTCCAGTTATCGTCTGATAACTGAAAACGATAAATTTAATACGATAGTATTAAATTGAGTTTTATTTAGTGGTGTTTCTGATATTAGAGCTTAATTTAGTAACTCCTATTATTTATAATCTTTACGATATTTGGGTAGTTGATATTTTATTTGGTTGTAGTGTAGTGAGCTTAATGTGAGACGAGTTAATTTGATCATTGCCAAATGGCTACATCTTCACAGAACAGAATAAAATAAATATATACGGGGGGCTCCCATACAACAAACGTAATTTTTTTGCTCGATATTAATAACGGCAATAGGTCTACCGCTTGAAATATTCACAAAATATTTAGTTGTATATTCACTTTAAAAATAAGTAATTAAAATAAGATAACTATTTAAGGGGGCTCCCATATAAAAACGTTTTTATTTTGTGGTTTTTTCTCGATATTAGTGTCTAATGTTTCTTCTTCTTAAGGGACATCGCCTCTCTTAGCGCCTTTTACCGAATGTTCCATGGGGAATGCTCTGAGGAGCTCTTTAACCTTATCCCTCCCTCTCCATTCCTTAACAGAAACACGCGTAAGGGCCTTCGGAGTCATCCGTACACTGTGTCCTCCTTTTCACACCGTACCAAGAAATTCCAAGATTCCTTCTTCTGTCGTTCATCCCACACTTGGAATTCTCTACCTGCGCACGTGTTTCCTCCATCCTACAACATGGGTTCCTTCAAAAGAGGCGTGAAAAAGCATCTTTTGGGCCGGCAAGGGGCGGGCAGGTAGGAGAGTGGATGTCGTCCCTACTCTTATCTGTCAACTCATTTGGGCCTCTTTCACCGCTTAACATCAGGCTGGAGGAGGTCATCTGCCGGGCCATCCATAAAAAAAAAAAGGGTTCCGTACCGTTGTCCAATGTAGATAGATAATAAATTAATGGTACGGAACTCTTCGTGCGCGAATCCTACTCGCACTTGGTCATTTTTTTGTGTTATAGTATACATATGATATAGAAATTTTAGATAACAAATATAGCTATTGACACAAGTTTTAGTGTCGAATGAATGCAAATAAATGTAATAGAAACGTACTTATGTCCTTTAAAACATAAAAAAAATATAAACAAATTATTGTTTCGATGAAATGAATATGCCACCGGCATCAACCGTGTGCGGTCCATACAAAAATGTATGAAAACTACAGGAAATATGCCGGTGGCGGCGTTTTGTGGCTGTGGCCGGTGGTTCGTGTGCGGCGACACTTAGGGTTAGTGGGTTTATAGGAAAAGCGCGTTTATTGCTGATACGTAACCACTACCAGGTAGAGAATGAGCGCTAAAAGATAAATCAATAATGTATTTTTTATATTTATATTATTTGGTTATTTGTATACAATGTAAGAAAATAAAAACAAAAAAAATAGCACATTCAAATTAAATTGCCACTGTTAAAAAGTTTTGAGTATGTGTATTCTAAGCAAATTTCGTTACGTCGATTCGTCTGAGCAATCATCCGGACTGAATTGTTATTAATCAAGATTCGTTCAATTACTGAAACATTTTAACAAACATTGATGGATTTCGTCGTTTCGAAGTTAATAATGAGGGATTACTGGAATTGTTCGTTTGTTCGTTAAAGCTTTAATAAATAGATGTGTAACGTAGTGTAAAGTGAAATTTGCTTTTCTTTTTTTCTCTCTTTATTTTGACTCAAACAGTCATTTTTTATTATAAATATATTTTCAAAAAAATATTGCCAAAATAACAGACAAAGAGTGTCCAATATTACAAAAAAAAACTGTGTATTCTGCTAGCTTACAGACTAAACAAGTTATACTTATTTATATATTAAATCAATATTTATCAATGTAGGTTTACATGAAAAAATTAAGCTAATACTCGTATATTTATAGGTATAATGAGTTATGAGTAAACGGGTTTTTTATACAGATCTTTTTTTAATGACATAAGAGAATTCTTGAAAAGGTCGATAGTGTGAAATTCGTTATTATAATTATGTACGAATACAACGTGCAAGATAACTGTTCGACGTATAGTTTTTCTTGGTTATAGGTGGTCCAAAGGCATGAACAATACGTGAGGAGCGTGCTTTAGTCGAGCTTTAGTTATAAAATTAATTTTTGATAGAAGCGTATAGGAGACGATTTGATAATTTAATAGTTTAAAAAGAAAGGCTATGTCAAATTGCTTACGTCGATTTTCTAGACTAAGGAGTTTGTAGTATTTTAAAGATTCGTCATACGATTGGTCAAAATTATTATTTCTATAGTTAAATTTTTTTTATTAACTTTATTTGTACTTGTTCGACCTGCATTTTTCACACACCACAGGGAAGCTCTTGAGTTCTATCTTATCTGATCATCATCACAGGTTATGTATACGTTCCTACTGAGCAGCTCGAGCCTACCCTAAGTAGGGATGTCTACGTCTTAATCAAACCACGCTGACCCAGTGCGTATTGGTCGACCTCACATACAACTTTGAATTTATTCGCAGATGTATGCTGGTTACCTCACGATGTTTTCCTTCGCCGTAGGAGCGTCGGATAAATGTACATATGGAATTCGAAAACGAAAAATAATTTGGTACCTGGCGGTATCGAACCCCGAACGGCGGTATCGATTAGAAAGCGAGTGTCGAGTCCACATCGCCACCGACGCTCTAATTTAATATGAAATCATCAATTGTTATATTAGTTGAAAAAGTCACTAAACTTCTGTATTGAAAAAGATATATAGAAAAAATGGCTGTATGTGCTATTAAATCCGTTTGCTTTTTAAACTCAAACCCACAAATGTTTGTTTACATTTGTGGGTTTGAGTTTCCATGGCGATATTAAATTAAGTTATTATATTTAAGTGTCTTCGTGGATTTTTGAGCATATGTTGTCGATTCAGAGTCATATTTTTTTTGCTGAACAATATAAGATGGTTTTCTATTCAATTTTAAGTACTTTTGGTGTTCCAAATAAAAAATTAAACCATTACGAGGGAAATAATGAAATTCAGTACAATATTCTAATCCTGTTTTTAGAGGCTTGAAATTAGTTACTAAGATTGGCTTACATGACCTAGAACATGACAATTTAAGCAGGTGGTGCGATAACACTGTTATTATGGCAAGAAAACCCAGGAAAGATAGTGGTACCTAGCCAGGCGAGATTGGAAACCCTACCACCAACCACAGCAAGCAGAAAACTTCAGCCCTCATAGGGAATTGAACCTCGGACCTCTAGATCAATACCGGGTGGTCTCAACTACATGGTATGTCGGTCACATATGCCTTAAATTTTTGTTTGGAATAGCTGACTTTTTGATAATAACAGTTGGTCCAATTGTGAAAGTTGTCTAATTTGGACGTCTGAACAACCCCTCATTATCGTCTTAAAATATAGTAATTTTTTTATACAACAAAGTTAGCAAACAAATACCTGCAATACATGTAGTTCCTATAAGATTTGTAAATATAATAAAACAATTATTGAAGAATGTGCCAATCATAAAGGAAAGACACACGCCAAGCTCTTTATGGGCACTGAGAACTTGCTCAAACTCACAGTGAGCTCGAGCAGATAACTAGTTCCCAAACTTGTAGGGATTGGAGGAGAGCATGGAGCACTTTTTGTGTCATTGTAATGCTCTAGCCTGCCGGAGGTTAAATCTGACGGGAATGGGATACCCAAAACCGGAAAACTACAGAGCCGTACCGCCAAAGGACATCATTAGACTCATAGGCACGATTGTCTGGACAGAAGTTACTATAGAACTAAACACGGAGAAGCACAAAAGATCCATGATGTGCGAAGAGCGAAAGTTTCGTAAGATGAGCGACCCTTACACTATGATAAGATAAGATAACCACAAAAACCCTAATGAGAAAGTAGTCAACTTGTAGCATAAGATGTCAAGTCACGGTAATCAGTAATTTCACTGCTCTCCAAACCGGTACACAGCAATGCATGCAAGTACCGCTGCTTGGCAGCAGAAATAGGTAAGATAGTGATACTCACACAGAGGACTCTAGCACTGAGTATCAATTTGGTAAATGTCATTTTGAAACACCTTATATTCAGTGTCAATAGTTTAATTTAGCTCAAGTGGTGAACATATGGTCCATATGATGTTAAGCGACTTATAGGTGCTTACGACCATGGCAACTTTTGACGGCAAAGTACTGCCAGCGAACTGTCGGCAAGTAGCCTCCTCCAATAATCCCCTAAAAAATGTAGTAGAAAAATGGAGCAGTAACGCGGATAATATAATACTGGCAGCAAGAACTATATTACAGAATAGTGCTACTGAAGCACTATTTACACGCCATAATTGCGTAAATGTCAGCAGAATCAGACACCTGGAACGCATTACACGTGTCTATCAAAGATGCCAATTAACTTACGGCTTTATTGATAACGTCATAGAGGCTTCGTAATACTATATTGAGTGGCAGGATTGTATTACAGATCTTCCTTAGGTATAAAAGGTGTATAGGTTTTTCTGAATGACATAAAATGATGTAAGATATTGTCTATAATATATATCTGACTATAATATATTAATAGCGTCGATTGCGACGCTTGACATCAAGTCTGCAAAAAATATTATTTTGTCTCAACGTTCAATTCCAGGTTAATTCATACTCATCATCATCTTAGGTGATACTGGCAATACTTTCAAATTAAACTGATAATGAGAGGCGTGATCAATATGTACACACTATGACACAATACTATGGTATTCACTGATAGTGTAATCTAGCTTACGGATATCAGTCATCATCATCATCATCGTCACTGGCCACCAACGGATATTTTGCAAAATAATAACATGTAATTGTACCAGACGGAGCTGCCATTTATTTAATAATAACATGTGATTGTACCAGACTGAGCTGACTTCAAATTTTTTTACAAAAACGACTTCTAAAGCACTTGAAAGTCAAAGATAATATAAGAATACATTCAACAACACATTTTTACTTTGAAGTCGGTGCCAAATTTTAACATTTACTAGGAGATAATCGCTTGGTATCGGTATCTAGTTAGATTTATATCTGTGAATTTGGTTACTATCGATAGGTATTTAACACTAGCTCCATCACATAATTTATAATAGTAGGTACTAACTAAATAATAGTAGGTAGCTCCATACAAAATACGTCAAAATTCTATCTCCAGTAAACAAATCCAGAGATAGATGGAATATTAATAAGTGAGTGTAAGTAAGTATTTACATAAATTTGGTGTTATTTGATTTAGTTTAAACATTCAAATAGATAATATGAAAAATTATAACAAGTAAAAAAAAATCATTGTAGTTTTATGAAACCACGATGTAAGTAAAACTTTTTTTCGGATCGTAGGCATTTTACTGAAAAATTGGTCTTAATATCGCATCTTTAATCTTAATTTAAATCTTTTTCTTCTGAAAAGAAATTTATAAATAAAAAAAATAATATAAAAAAAACAAATACGTAATAAAATACTAATTTAAAAAAAAAACAAAAAAGCAATAAAAAAGCAAAGTAATAAAAAAAACAATTTTATGAAAAAGCCCCGCTCTACGCCAAGATCGAACCACTGCACTGCCACACAGAAATCGAACCTCTTCGTCACAGCTCATATACGTGTCCCCACCGAGGGAAACGACCCTACCCTCACTAGTTAGGGTGATTAGGCCTTAGTCAAACCACGCTGGCCCCGTGCGGATTGGTTGATTTCACATACACCTTTGAATCACTTCGCAGGTGTATGCAGGCTTCCTCACGATGTTTTCCTTCATCGTACGAGCGTTAGAGCTTCGAAGCTCTATCAGCGCATAAACTAATCATTAAAATAGGAAGCAATTAATCAGATAGGAAGCAGTAAAATTATAGATCTCATGTTTTTGTGTAATATGACATGCGATAGATTGACTAAAAAATTGAGTCGATTCAAAAAAGTTTCACTTTAAAAAGTAAGTAGGTATGTAATGTTATTGAATTTTGGTATAGACATACGAGTATATGAAATCTTTAGGAAGGGCAAATGCAACTTTATGTTGATGTTACTCAATTTTTTTAACGAAATAGGTGTTCCATTATTTCTGACGACTCACTCCTTAGTGAAAATAGGGCTGATTGCAACTACAAAAACATACTTAAAGTTTTTGAGATTAATAAAGGCTAAATACACAAAAAAACTGAATCAATAATAGGTAGTAGAGCGTCAACCAAACGGATACCTTTATTATCAGTATTTCCCTTGAAAGAATTTTTGATACTATTACGCCGATGGTATAAAAAACTTCCGTGTGACTCGAAAAAAAGTTACTTATTAAGTGGTGTTTCACTGTATTCTATAGGATACACACCCCGCAAATGTAACAATACTTTTTCGTTACTTCAAAAGGACTTAAGGAGCTCCTAAAACTTCTTACAACTGAGCAGCTCCATCGTCAACCAAACGGTGTTGATTTTCTCAATCGGAATTGAAACTCTGCATCTCTGAAGTTTACCCAGCGGTCATATCAAACAGTAATTACAACTTCCAAAAACTTTCGTCACACATTGACGTGAAAAAAATAAATACAAAATTCAATACCAAAGAGGTAATAAAATGGCAAATTTAAGTATATCATTGATCACAATTTGTTCTTACAACGCAAAAAAAAATTGACTGCCCGATCGCAGTCTACGAAGTTCATCTACCATGTTGGTTGTACGAGTTTAACAACAACTATAAGGTTGACAGGCAGAGATTGCCTAAGATATTAAGGCAAGTATTCATAATTGTATCTTAAGAATGAGAGATCTATCTTAAGATGCGGCTTCCATATTATGTTAAACGTCAAAACTGCATCATGAGATCGATCTTAACTTTGAGATGCATTTAATAATACGAGCCTAATCGTCAGTTTCACCAACCCTGTCTTAGCTTAGGAAACTCTTAAGACGTATGCTGTCACTTTTTGTCTGTAATGAAAAGAATGTAACAGCGGATACTCTTAGGTGGCATCCGAAGTATCCGAAGTTAACACGGATACAAGGCTGGTGAAATTGGTCATTAGTGGCACTTTGCACACTATATTGGAATAAAGATTTTTCGTTCTTATCTACATACACAAATTCCAGCTCTTCAATTTCGAAAATCCTTAATCAACATAGACGTTAACAGGTAGTTTTTGACGGCAAACATAGTTAAAAAAATTGACCCCACCACTCACAGACGATGACATTGACATACATAGTGGCACTTGAGAAGAACAAGCAAAAATCTCGTAATTTTAGCGAAATAAAGACGAAAGGTCTCTGATTGACTGACAAATCATTAACTCGAAAACTTCTTGACCTATGAAGATGAAGTTTGATACGAAGGTCGATTACGGATAGAGGTCGTCAACTGAGAAGAAATTTTCGGAAATTCACTTCCCCTACACGAGTAAAATGGCAAGGAAAGCTAATAAATCAAAAACACACTCGTGTCAGCTCATATACACGGAGAGATCTAGACAGAAAAAAATACTTTAGCCTCCACTACTAACCTTTGTCCCTTATGACTCGTTGGGTCGGCGAAAAAAATCAACCTTGCATTACCGTTATTGCAAAATGGATGGAGTACGGGATGAGAAAAGTTCGGGGCGCTTTACGGCACGGCCTGCTTTCACGAAACCCTAGTTCACTAATGCATTATGTTACGCACTTGTTTTGTTTCACCGCCCCTGTAGCAGATTGAGCTATGAACCCTGCGAGTAAGGGTCGTTCTGTAAGGCTAGAAAATCTTAATTATACATACACGTTAACCATCTCCGAGCGTGGGTGGCGCTGTGAATTCGGCACTTGCCTTCCAATCGGGAGGTCCAGGGTTCGAGACCACCATGTACCAATGTCATACATTTTTTTGATGCTCCTACGGTGAAGGAACACATCGTGAGGCAACCTGCATACATCTGCGAAGAAATTCAATGGTGATGTATGTGAAGTCGACCAATCGGCACTAGGCCAGCGTGGTTGACTAAGGCCTAATCACCCTAACATAGGGTAGGCTCGAGCCTCTCGATGGGGACGTATATGATGAGCTGTGATGATGATGATGAACAATCCCCGTGGTCTAGTGGTTGAGACCACCGGGTGCTGATCGGGAGGTTCGGGGTTCGATTACCACTGGGAGCAGAAATTTTTCTGCTTTTTAAAATGGTCCTAACTGATGCCTAATTTGTGGATCATATAACGATTATTCATACAATAATTGCGTATGATGAATTTATGATACGAATCATATTATGGTTCTGTCGATGCGGCCTTTTTAGGTCCGCTGGCAGACCTCAACCCTGCATATACTCACATCAGTCGCTATATTCTAAAGTGCCAAAAACACTTGTTCAAAGATGTGTAATGCATTAAACTTTACACTCACCGATTCGACTATTATTCAATTGTGCTTATCAAAATCACCTATTTTTAACTAAACATTTAAAAACTTAGTCTACGCGAAGCAAGGCTTAGATAAATTAAAGTCAGAACTCTAAACTGGACGTACCAGCATTCAGAAGTCGTCTGGGAACGCATTATCGTATAAAGAGATGTAATGCGACCTGTGATGGGACATCTTATAATACCGTCTATACCAGTGTAAGAGCTAACAATTTATTATTGTAAATAGTTTTATATTTGCTTGTTTTCTGGATTATTACCTTTTTTATCTTTAATTTTACTAAAACGTACTGCATTCTAGTAACCTATGCAACCAGTTTGTTAAAATTCCCACCGGACAGGCACATCCTGGTGTGTGAGTTTTCGATTACTCTCTAAACTTGTATTTTGTGAAACAAAGAATTATTAATTATTTTAATGTACAGTCAGCAACACGTAAAGCTTTACATTAGCATTACGGAAGTCGTCGCTATTGTTATATAGGTGACTGTTACCACTTACCATAAGGTGGGCAGTTTGCTTGTTTGCCAACTTAGTAGCAATAAAAAAATATATATATTACGAGTGATATAGCAGCGGTATCAAGGTCAACGTGTAAAGTCTGTAGTGTTACTATGTGTACTTTAGAATGAATGAACTAAGTCGTTTGTTCGTGCTTATAAGAATAATCGTTTTTTGCACTCGCAAAAATATACAGGCTTATGATGCGCAGGGCTGTTTACAGGACGTGGCTATAGTTATAGGATTGTCTCCTCCTCTAAAACTAGACGGATTTTTGCATTTAAACTTACAGAAAGGCTTTAGCTGCGTTTCTATGTTTTGCTTTTTTCACATAATCTCTTTCGTTATCAAATGAATGCAGCTGAAATCCGGCCATTTTTTAGGTTCTTGAAAGTTTAAATCTCCTTTAATAATTAAGCCAATGAAAAAAGGGAAATAGAAACATGCTTATAGTGGCCGTAGACTTTTTTGGCAAAAAAAAACAACTTTTGGCATTATCTAGGAAAGATGACTATTGGCCATTATTTAGATTTAATAGGAAAGAAACAGGAGGCTACGTTTGTATGGAAAAACGGCCCGGCCCCTCCGATATTTTATAGAAATAAATTAAATTTTTCAATTGTCAATAAAACGAAAAAAAAAATACAGAAATCTCTATATGATATTAAGCCACGAGCAGATGGTATTTTTATTTTAAATGATTTATTTTACTGGATTTTCGATCTCTTTGTTATGCAAAGTTGGTAGTGACTGAATTATTGACTGACATTGACATAATTAAACCACCGTTTCACATCGTTATAGGAAGTGACATTCGATCATGCTTCAATCGCATCTCAAATACACGTGTTGCTAATAATTTTTTATTGCCGCCAGCGTGCTTTTCTTATATCTATTATCACATTTTAAAAAATATTTTTTCAAATAAAATTCAGGGCTAGGCGCTGTTATTTTTTACTATTCGGTGACGGTCGAACGGTCAGACGGACATCGAGATTCTATAAGGGTTCCGTTATTACCCTTTGGGGTACGGAACCCTTCAAAGGGACAAAATGTAAAAATCGTTTTGTTTTTGAAAAATGAACAAAATTTAATATAGAACTTTGCATTTTCTTTGAAAAATGCTTAACAAATTAAAAATTGAATAAAATCAATAAAATAGAGAATTTGTTTTTTTTTCACAGACTGTAACAAAACACTCCTTTAGAAATCCCGTACAGGGATAAGCTCGCTATCGCATATTTTTTTTTGTAATAAAGAGTTGTACATCAATAACAACAACAAACACTCAATCGTGAGTCAATTTAAAGTGTCGTCGACAGTTAGTTTATTTGAACTTTTGTTAATATCTTGGACTTATGTAAATTGCACAAATTAGGTAAAGTTTGTTTTTTGCGTGTTGTTACATTACTTCTTGATATTGTTATAATTCTGGATCTAACAACAATATTTGATAGCCTGTGTTAAAGATAGGCAGCATCTAGATGTCATTATCACCCTGCAATTAATTCATTTTTACGCGAGGTAGTCGCAGCACGTTGTATTCTTATATTCGCTCTACAATACGTGCTGTCATCAGTAGGTACTATTTTTTATATACATAATTATCCTTCTTGATGAATATATATTCACATTTTCTCGAGTCTTTCTCATTATTTATTAATTTTTGTCCATTTACGTACATAACTCTTCTGATAATATGACTCTCATGTTTTCTCATGACACGCTCATAAAAACTACGGATAAAACATATAATATTATCCCTGGTTGAGGAACAAATATTTTATTTACCAAACATATATTTGCCCCAACCGACCAACTAAACAGTTTTCCCCTGATTTCAAAGTCACGATCTCTGAACATTAGAGCAGACGTTAGTTATGTTGTTTATGTAAAATGTCGAAAATTGAAAAGAAAAATAGAGTTGTTATTTTAACGAGATACAAGCGCATAATAAATTTTAACAAAAGAGCAGTTCAGGCTATTGATAATTTACGACCAAGGAATTCTCTAAGAGATTTAATCTAAACTTTAGCAGGTAAGTTTATATCTCATAATTCTCTTTATAATATTAATATAAATATAGAATGACTATAAGCATTGTATAGGTTAGGTAACTAAAAGTACTAAGTGTTATAATGTTTGTCCTCGAGCAAACATCAAATTATTCAGTATACTTAACTATCGTTATAAAAGTTTACTTTATAAATTGTATGTTTCCCTATAAAAACACAATGTTATGCTTATGATTCTAATCAATAATAAGTTCCAGAACAGCCTGTGTTAAAATTTCGTTATAGATGCCAAAATTAGTGTTGAGAGTGGTTTTTTTAGGAATTCAAACGTTTATACGTATAAAAGAAAATCTTAACAAAAGCCATTGATTCATATTCCCTTCAGAAAGCGTTGTAAGATTGGCGAGAACTGTTTTTGGATTTTAAATAAGAAAAATATATTTAAGTTGACTTATAAATTATTGAAAAAAAAGGGTGCATTTTTGCTGCGTTTCATTATTGAAATAAGTAATCGGTGAGAACTATTTTTGAATTTTAAATAAAAGAAATATATTTAACTTATTATATATTGAACAAAGGCTTCATTTTAAATACAAAAATATTGTCTACATACACGTTTCATCATTGAAAAACCTCACGCGGCGTCGGTAAATTACTAATAACTGTTTTAAAATAAATGTATTTTTGATAATCATCATTCCACTGTTATAAAGTTTTAAAATATAATTTTTTAATCTTCTTTGGCCAACATTTTCTAAAAGGCTTTAACATTCAGTCAGATTGAGTCATTTAATTGAATCTATTTGTAAAGGAATTGGAAAAGGAATCCTCTATAAAAGGAGTTAATTTATACTATGATGATCAGTAATGGACTTTAATCTTTCTGCATCGTCTCTAAAAATTAGCTATTTCATGTTAAGTGTCATATTTGCATTAATTTGTTGTACTGTTTTATTGAATATACAATTAAAATCGTAATTTATTAGCTTTTAATATTAATACCTATGACATTAATTAAAATATCTATACATGTTTTTGTTAAAGAAGTATGAATAAGTATAAGTTTATTGCTAAGCTAACAAGTAACACCAAAAATAAAAAAAACAATGTGATACAGATGTCATTAAGAAACTAATTGTCGATGCCGTAATAGAATTTTGCATAATAATAACCACGCGTGTTGAAGCTTATGTACCTTTTAGAAAAGTTGTCTAGTATCAAATTCCATTCTCCGTTAAGTCTGTCTTAAAATATCTAAGAGCTTATGAATATTTAATTAATAAAACAATCAAATTAACGTTACCTGGCTGTTGCACGTTCAAATACGTCCCGGGTGTCTGATTATCATTTTATCATTTAAATGATATATCGTCGCCCGCTACCCCACATCTGTCAAAAAGCACATCATTCGTCTTTGACACACACACTGGCCACTACTACGTTTATATTTTTTAAATTTCGAACTTTATTGTAATGCGTTCGATTTCAAATTCAAATTTACGTTAGAAATGTCCGTATCGGTTAGTCGCGAGCGTGCGGTGCGACCGGTCGCCACAGCTTTACTGGCATCACTGGGATGGGACGAGGCGCGCGCAAAATAGTTGATGCCTTCTCAGACTCCGCGAAAAATGGCTTAAAGGCCTCTCACACACTAAACACATTAGTGAGTTTACAACAACTTTCGTTTTGTGATTGAAATTTTAAAAGATCGCTGATCTAGTGTTAGAAAACTGGGAGAAGTATCAGGCGGCCAGAAAATAACTGGAAGTTACAGATTACATGAAGTGTACAGAAATATGATAGAACAGTACTCTGGTTTTGTACAACTTCCTTTTTTCTATCTTCCCAATTGCAAATTGCAATATAAAATGTTGTAGTTGAATTGTATGTTAACATTACCTAGTAAATCTGCTAATTTCGGAAATGTCAGCGTGTGTGTGGTCCCCTTAACCAAAAATCGGTTCTACGACGACGCTTAGTGAAATTGTTCTTTTCTAGTTGATAAAACGTTTTCGTGTCACGTGTCCGCGAGAATGGAACTCTGCGGAATTACTTGGGCCAAGTGTATGGAAATGCCGTCAGTATACGAAATTGCTTTCATTAAACTTTTTCCCTTTAAATTTTCTCGCTTTCTTGTACTCGTATTAGTAATAATGTTTTCAAGCTTGTTTGTACCGATTATTCGGTTAAGGACAGATCCTGGTTTGGGCGGATTATTGATACTTCTCGGTAGAAAAAAGTGTTAAGGTTCACACACATTCAGGTTTTAAATTATTGGAAAGCATTCTTCTGCCGCACAAAAGCAATCTGAGTGGCTGCAACATTTCCCCACAGCAACATGCTACAAGACGGCTGTGTTTGATATAAATACTGATGATCTAACATTTTAATTAAGTATATAATTTCATTTCACTTAACAAGTGATTTATTTATATTTATACAAGTTTATTTTTTAGTTATGACAAACATTTTGTGTGCTTGTTCAGACAAGCAAACTGAACAACTTTCACTATGGGACCTACTTCGAAATCGCAAAAAACAAATCAGCTGTTCCATACAAATGTTCAACATTCACTGAACCTAAATGTATGGAACAGCTGATTTTTTTTCGTGATTTCAAAGTTGGTGCCATAGTGAAAGTTGTTCAGTTTGCTTGTCTGAACAAGCACACAAAATTTTTGTCATAACTAAAAAATTACCTTGTATATTAAGAATATATCTATAATACATAATCATATGCAAATACTACTCATCTCTTGTACAAAATCAGAAATGTTGGTTATATACTCGTATATGTAAAATAAGAAAGAACCAAGAGTAAAATCCCTTGGTATTACATTTTTAACCAAGGAGCAATGAGAATTCCTTCCACTGACATTAAATACACTTAGACAGGAGACAGGAAGATAGAGCCGTACCAAGCAATCAATAACAATGTAATTTCCTGGTCAAGGTATCATTAACGAAATCAAACGCCTTGAACAAGTCACAAAAAACGCCCAACGCATCGCGAGAGTCCTTTCAGGCCTATAAAATATATTGTATGACTGAAATATACGCGCATCGAGCATCTGATGATAGGCGATTCCCGCTTTAAGGCGCATAGTAGGGTCAATCATAAAAAAATCACAGCAGAAAAAATCGGTTCCCTTCATAAATATTGTATATAAAAATCATTAAAAAAGATATGTTATTATTCAATACATTCTTTTGAGGATAGTCTTTTAAATTTTTTGATAAATTAATTAAAACTTTCAAACTTTCGTGTTGCATTATCAATATAAATATATAAACGGAATGCCTCGATTTTAAAACTTTAAACCTAATCGCGTCGTAAATATTAGGTTAAATCATATACTTCCATTCTTTCGTTTTCAATAAATAAAGTGAACAATATTCTATATTAGATTTAAAATATTTAGATTTTTCTTATTCGTCTTTATTAATTTTAATTGAAATAATACATCTTCGGCGTAAAGGTTTGCTTAAATATTTCCCTCACTCGCCTATGTAATCAGTACGGGACGATCGAGCAAGGTCATCAGGACCACTATGCGCCTTAGGCATAAGTAGAAGAATGTTCTAATTATGATTCTAATTTGGAATTCTGGTGGTGCCCCAAGTAGACTCCACCACGTCGGCGTTTCACCGACTTGTATTGCTGAATTTTATTTGACTACCAACTCATAGAAAGCTGGTATTACTTACCTTGGCTCCAATTGTCTCCTTCCGTCTCCTCCGTAGCCGGTGGACTTCCTGAGCTAGCTCGAAGGAAGTCGCGGCTCCTGAAGATCTGCAGTGGATCCACCGGTGGAGACCGGAGCACTACAAATGCCTATTAGGCCACCACGACTCACACGCGATTCTGACACAAAGCGGGCACTCTTTTGCACAACACAAAGCGGGCTTTCGCACCCCGATATTAGGTGCGCCGCGCAAATCACTATTTGCTTGAATATTGTGTATTATATTTTATGGATGCCCGGACATCATCCTAACCACAAAATTATGACATTTCGACTCGACTCAACTGACATATCACATGCGGCCGGCCGCCAAAAAAGCTGTCACTGCACAGACTAGAATGCAGTGCCGCCTCTCGCTCTTCCTCGAGCGTGAACATCCCCCCGCTCCGGACAGTCCCGGACTGTCCGCCAAATCAGTCTAAGGGGAGGCGAGAAAGAGTAGCGACCGCGCGCTTCAAAACAGAATCCCCAACTAGGACCTCGGCAAACCTGGGCACACCATCAGACCCTAGAGTAAGTTGGACAATGCGTCCGCGACGCCAACGTAAGGGTGGCAGGTTTGGGTCCTTCACTAACACGAGGTCTCCAACCCTCGGTGGGTTTGTCTTATCTGACCACTTAACGCGCTGTTGCAAAATGTGTAAATATTCAAGGTGCCAGCGGCGCCAGAAACTCTGGGTAAGCTGCTGGAGCAACTCAAACCGCGAAAGGCGTCCGGGATTGATATCTCTATAAGGATACTCGGGCAGGGCGTTAAGTGGTCTGCCTATCAAGAAATGGCCCGGCGTGAGGGCCTGCAAATCGTTCGCGTCGGTAGACAACGGACATAACGGACGCGAGTTGAGAACCGCCTCAATCTTATGAAACACCGTCGCGAGTTCCTCAAACGTGAGAATAGTCTCCCCAATAACGCGGCGAAGGTGAGTCTTGGCGGCCTTTACAACAGATTCAAAAATCCCTCCCCAGTGAGGGCAAGACGGCGGGGAGTATCGCCATGTTACCCCCCTACGGGAGAGTGTGGATCCGATCTCAATATTATTTCTATCTAAAAATTCATAAAATTCTCTTATATGTCTATCAGTGCCCTTGAAGTTCGTCCCACAATCGGACCGAATTAGAGAAGGCAGTCCCCGGCGGGAGACAAATCTGCCTAACGCTGCTAAGAAAGCGTCCATGGTGAGCGCACTCACCACCTCCAAATGAACGGCTTTAGTGGCCAAATAAACAAACACACACAAGTAAGCCTTTTCAGTCTTAGCATTACGGAGTCGCGACGTTTTTATAGTGAACGGTCCCGCGAAATCAGTTCCAACTCCTAAGAAGGTCATCGATTCATTCACACGATCAGCAGGCAAATCACCCATTTGGGGCTGCATCGTCTCGGGGCGTAAACGATAGCAGGGCAGACATCGAAAGATAACAGATCGGATTATTCTTCGCGCTGACAAAATCCAAAACTCCCGTTGGAGGAGCGCGGTCAATGCATTACATCCGGCATGAGCATTCTTCACATGGCGATCAATGATCAACAATCGCACCAATGGTCCGTCCTTGGGGAGCAACAGGGGATGACGTGATCTATAAGGCAAGTTAGCGTGCCTCAATCGGCCTCCTACACGCAACAATCCTTTATCATCCAGAAAGGGAGTCAAACGCACCAAGGGTCCCTTCAATTTGGACGTCCCGGTACGGAAAATCTTAAGTTCCGGTTCAAACGCTCTAGACTGGGTCATACGCACCCAATGCAGAAGAGCATCTTGGCGCTCCTGCGGTGAGAGGACCGGACACAAATCTTTGTCCTGAGGCCGGCGACAATTTCGTATAAATCTTCTTATCCAAGCGGTCACGCCGAGCAACTTGTCCAGAGAACTGTAGCGGTCTAATAAAAATTCCCGCTCTGGAGCCGCCATAGTCTCGACAGCGTGAACACGCAAGCCCGGATTTGGTACCTTCACCACAGCTGGTGTGGAAGGCCAAGACGGTTGTAACAACCAGTCGGGACCCCACCACAGAGTGTGGTCAATAAGCTGAGGGGCTTCGCTGCCACGTGATGCACAGTCAGCAGGGTTTATTTCACCTGGCACGTGGCGCCAAATCAACGTGGCCTTCGAGGTCTGTATTTGGGATACCCGATTGGCCACAAATACTTCCAGGGAGTGGACGGAGTTCTTAATCCAACACAGGACAACCTGACTGTCGGACCAAGCAAAGAGCGACTCAAAGTCCACACTACGTCCCAGGGTGTCAACAACGTGGTTCATCAACCGAACCAGAAGAGTAGCTCCAGACAATTCTAACTTCGGAATCGTTAATCGAGTCCGAAGTGGAGCAACCTTACTCTTAGCAATTAGCAAGTGGAGCTTAACAGCTCCTCTATCATCAACCGTCCGGATATATACGACGGCTGCGTATCCACTCTCAGACGCGTCACAAAAGCCATGAAGGCTGGCCGTAAACCGTCCCTTAGGCAGTATATGTCTAGGGATACTAACATGGTTAATGTCGGGGAGAGATGACATGAAGGACTCCCAATCTCGCAGCAAACGGCCCGAGAGGGGCTCATCCCACGACACTTCGGCTGACCAAAGTTCCTGTAGGAAGCACTTCATCCAAAACACTACGGGACTAATCCAGCCATTTGGGTCAAAGGTACGAGCTACTGTAGACAAAACCAACCGTTTCGTCCAGACCTTGGGGCTTGGCAGCTCCAATCGATAGGTGAACGTGTCCTGGACAGGTCTGTATTGCACTCCCAAAACAGACAGTAAATCTGGAGTGTTGGCATTCTCAAAAATATGAGGCTCCTGCTGGTGGTCGTCTGGCAAGTCACACAAAAGCTGAGGTGAGTTGGACATCCACTTCCTCAGTTCATAACCACCAGCCCCGAGAAGAGCAATTAGTTCATCTCGCAAAATCAAGGCTTCCTCGACACTAGAGGAGCCCGTACAAATATCATCAACAAATGCATCCTCCTTGAGAACCAAGGATGCGCGAGGGTATCGTAATCGTTCACGTTCAGCGAGTTCCACAAGTGAGCGAATTGCCACAAAGGGGCTCGAACGCAAACCGTATGTATTGGTGTTCAGCTCGTAGACCAGCATGGGATCCCTGGGATCCTCCCTCCATAATATGAGCTGATATCGCCTATCGTCCGGGTGAATCACAGTCTGCCGAAACATCATCCGGATATCGGTCACAAAGACGACGGCATGGCGACGGAAGTTGGTCAATACATCACCCACCTCGTGGTGCAACTTCGGTCCAGCATGCAGACATTGATTCAGCGAAACTCCGGTAGACGTAGGAGCTGACCCATCAAAAACAACGCGTATCTTCCCGGTGGAAGGTTTCAAAACCGCGTGGTGAGGAAGAAAATTATGTTCCTCGTTTCGCCAGTCCAGTCGCGAGACCGACATGTGCCCCAGTTGCTCATATTCTCGCATGAAGTCGACATACTTCTGTTTGAGGTCGGAGTTCCTACTCATACGACGCTCCATGGACAGCAGCCGCTTCTCGGCCAACGGCCGGGAGCTGCCAAGTGAGGGGCGAACTGACAAAAAGGGCAAACGAGTGATCAGCCGTCCCGAGTGAAGGCGACCTGTATTGTTCTGGTAGAACAACTCACACTCCTCGTCTAAGGGGTTCACTCGCTTCACGGTAGGTGGCTCTTCCACCTCCCAAAACCGTTGCAGGACATCCGATAAGGTGGAGCTAACAGTTATGTAACTGTCCACCGATGGAGATGGTGGGTTATGCCTAACTGGTCCCATCACTACAAACCCAAGCGATGTAGATAAGGCTACCAGCCCACCCTTCTGTAACTCTCTCCTCTTCCCACAATACACGCGGCCTAGAACATCGGCACCGAGCAATAAGTGAATCGGACCGGTTCGGTGGAAGGAAGGGTCAGCCAAGGTCAATCCTGATGTCGCATAAACGACAGCGCGCGAAACGTGCTGTTGCGGAAGCTGACCAACAACCTTCTCATAAACAATCGCGTTAGCGCCAATTTTGGGCGCTGAAGAGAAGTGGGGGGAGAAGGAGAACAAAACCTGACCGATCGGATCCGGGATCCGCAGGTCTCCGATTCCTCGTACCGATTCAAGGTATGGAGATGTGTTCAAACTCAACTGCCGGACCAGCCAGCTGGAGGCAATGCAACCCTGAGCTCCCGTATCCAAAAGGGCGCGAACTAAAACAAAGGTGCCCCTCGGGCCCCACACCTGTACGGAGGCTGTTGGTAACAGCACCTGCTCCTGTGGGGGGGTTGCAGCCGACAGTTGGTTTAGTGAAAATCCTCCCGCATTCCCCGCAACGGGGGGGAAGGGGGGTCGGAAGAAAAATGCGTGCGCGGCGGAGGAATAGGGCGCTCAAGGCGCTCGAGCGGGTCCCAATCCGGCACGTACACACCCCGACCAAAGCTGCATCGGGGGGCCGGGCGGTGCCCATGATGGGCGAAAGTTGGGGGAGCCCGTGACAACCGGGGTCTCTCCATCAGAGGGGGAGAGAAGCGTATTGTCTCCCGACGTGGCTCCCTAATAACCGCGGCCCAATCCCGCGGTGGCGCCTCATAAGCGGCGCGTCGATCCCCCCCGCCCGTAGGGGGGGTGGGGCGCCCAATCCTCTCACTGGAGGGGGGGCGCCTGTCCACTCTCCGCGGAGGGGTGGCACGCCCCTCCGATCTCCTCGGAGATGTGGGTGACCTACGAGGGCCCCCGCCCGTGCGCGAGTCCCTCTCTCTCACCACCTCACGAGTGTCTCTATTGTTGAAGCACAAAAGGGGGTGATGGGCCCCTCCACAACAGTGACAATCTCGTGGGTGGGGGCAAGCCGAGGCCATATGGGCCCCCAGGCAGCGGTAGCACCAATTCCGCTGTTTGGCCATATTCCTACGCCCCTCGGTGCGTAGGCCAACAAATTTGGGACAGGCCGGCAAACGATGGCCATCCCGCTTGCAACACTTGCAAGGCATCGGTCTCTCCCCGGGTGGAGAGTTCTGCCGCACTGCAGTATATTGCTTGTACGGGCGGCGCTCTCTCCGTGGCGCTGCCCGGGTCGCCTCAAAGCGGCCTGTACTCGGTCCCGGTATAGGAACCAAATCCAAGTGGTCGGTCATCCGACACTCATCCTCCAAAAATCTGAGGAGATCCGAGAAGGGGGGGAGGTACGAGGCACTATTGCCCCCATACCTTTGTTCAAAGCGCCCCTTCATCTCCATGGGAAGCTTATCGAGGATGAGGTGGAGCAAAATAAAGGACCACTGGTCCACCGGTAGATCAAGGCGTTTGAGCGCGTTAATAGCGCTTAGCAGCGGGTTCAAAATCTCCTTCCTCAATGAGGAGACCCGCGATACTCGTGGCAGCCCTAAAATGGCAGCCACATGTGTGTCCGCTAGCAAGCGAACATTCTGATACCGGGCGGTCAACAACGCCCTTGCAATATCATAACTGTCATCATTGACAGGTAGATGCTGGACAAGTACACCAGCCTCTCCCCGTAAGGCAGAGAGCAAATAGGCCAATTTCTGGCTAGGGAACAGGTCGTCCCTCGAGTGAACCAGGCTATCAAAGAGGTTAATGAACCCCATCCAAGAAGCCAAGTTCCCATCAAAGGTTGGGATGTCTAAAGTGGGCAGTCTGCCCAGCAAGCCGGCCGGGGTAGGCTTGACCTCCCCGGGCGTGCACGACTCACCCCTCCGGACGGATAGGATTGCCTGAGCCTTGTTTATAATCACATCCGCCTGTTCAAAACACTGATCATAATCGGCATTAAATTGGTCGACTGCCCGCAACTCAGCGGCACCCTCGGCTGGGTGGTCGAGCAGATATTGTTGATGAGCAACGAAAAGCTGCTCCAATTCCTTCAAGCGAGCCGGTACTCCCTCATGCCGAATTAACAAGGCCTGTTCTCGGTCTGGTCGGTCTACCAAAGCGACGGCACTAGCAAACCATCTCAAAATCTTTTGTGCACCCGCGCGGGCACCACTAAGCGGGCTGACTGGCGGGACCATTTTGCACCAAAATTAATAAACACTATAATAATACACGGACAAACAGACCGACAACCGCAGACAATAAAACAGATCGGGAGGAACTTCAAAGGCAGAACAAAATATATAAACAAACCAAAATCAAGTATAAATGCTAGAACTTAACTAGAACAACAAGGCATTTAACAACAGAATTTTTCAAACAAATTAAATTCAAGTATTAAGTCAATAACTTAACAAACATAATATTCAAAGGCAAACAAAACAAAATCAAATGTAAATGCTAAAACTTAACACAGCAATATAGTGTATTACAACAACAGCAAAGTCATTTAGCAGCAAAATCTTTTCAACAAATTAAATTCAAATATAAGTTTACAACTTAACAAACAAAATATTCAAGGGCAAAACAAAGATATGAAAAAACAAACCAAAATTTAAATAGAGGTAAATGCTAGAACTTAACTAGAACAACAAAAGACATTTAACCCCAATTTTTCATATACAATGACAATTAGTTAAGGAGATCGGTCCACAAATGAGCTGGTAGTCGGTTTAAAATCAGCAATCAAAACCAATTAATATGTATTGCCCGTTTGGACAACCAACAAGATTACAATATTAATTGTACAATACTAATCAAATGCTCAAATCTAAGAACCACGCTCTGCTACCAAGAGATGGTGGTGCCCCAAGTAGACTCCACCACGTCGGCGTTTCACCGACTTGTATTGCTGAATTTTATTTGACTACCAACTCATAGAAAGCTGGTATTACTTACCTTGGCTCCAATTGTCTCCTTCCGTCTCCTCCGTAGCCGGTGGACTTCCTGAGCTAGCTCGAAGGAAGTCGCGGCTCCTGAAGATCTGCAGTGGATCCACCGGTGGAGACCGGAGCACTACAAATGCCTATTAGGCCACCACGACTCACACGCGATTCTGACACAAAGCGGGCACTCTTTTGCACAACACAAAGCGGGCTTTCGCACCCCGATATTAGGTGCGCCGCGCAAATCACTATTTGCTTGAATATTGTGTATTATATTTTATGGATGCCCGGACATCATCCTAACCACAAAATTATGACATTTCGACTCGACTCAACTGACATATCACATGCGGCCGGCCGCCAAAAAAGCTGTCACTGCACAGACTAGAATGCAGTGCCGCCTCTCGCTCTTCCTCGAGCGTGAACAAATTCAATATTAACTTGAAAATGATGAAATAAAATACGAGTACATTGTAAAGAAATAATAGTCTCTCAGACCAAACAACTAATCAATAAACAAAACAAATTTCCAAAATACAAATCAAAGATACATACGGCATTGTCTCATACAATTAAATTAGTTTTCTTTGTATCGATTCGTATAGTTAAAGCTCTGTACCGGGGTCGTGTGCTTGGGTACCTCCGCCTTAACTATATCTGCCGCAAAGCAGAAGTGCTTGCATCGCTGTGTTCCATTTTGAAAGGTAATATATGGCAGTGAAATTAATAGGTACTTTGACTTTATATTTTATGTCACAAGTTGGCAACGTACAATGTGGTTCTTGTGGGGGTTGCAGATTTGCTGCGAATCTTATAAGAACCACATGTACTAACTACATAATTATTACCAATAGGCTAGATGAATGAAAAAAATATATTGCTTTATTAGAAGCTCATTCATATAATAAACAGAAAGAAAAGATCGGTTTTCGAATAACTATAAAAACAACCAAGATATAAGGTGCTTAAGATTTTTCTCCTTCACCTTCTAGCAAAACGGCAATTTACATGAAGATTCATCATCATCATCACAGCCCATATACGTCCCCACCGAGGGGCTCGAGCCTACCCTATATTAGGGTGATTATATGGCCGTAATCAACAATGACGTCACAATTGATTTTGGATCTCTCTGTCTAATCGCTTCCAAATTAACAGCTTAAAATAATTGTATCTCATGTATATCTAAGCCGATTTTAATTCTAATTTTTACGTGATTGCATCTTTTTATACGGTATTTTAATATTTTATAACGAGACGTGAAAATTAAAATTCAGTCATCATCCCAATTACCATCGGCTGGGCAGTATGCTAGTTTGCAAACTTAGTTGTATGAAAAAAAGCAATTTTTTATTACAAAAACGTCGCCCCACACTATGATTTTCTCCTGTTAATGTTATAAAATATTCCAAATTTCAAATGTATGCTGATGACATACAATTGTATATTTCTTTTAAACCTGAAGACTACGAAGCCGCAGTAAAATTATTGAATACAGATCTGGACAGGATAGTGGACTGGTCGAAACAAAACTCCCTATTGCTCAACCCTGTCAAAACAAAATTTATGCTTTTCAGTTCTAAGAGTCATAAAGTTAACTGTGATCTGGCGAAAGTGACCGTATCGGGCCAATGTATTGATTCGTCCGTATTTAAGTGAAGACTTACGTATACAGCTAGTTGAAAGTCTAGTTCTATCTAAATTGAATTATGCCGATACCGTTATAGGACCTCGACTGTTGGCGCGTACAGTAAGATTAATTCAAAGGGTTCAAAATGCTTGCGCGCGATTTTGCTTTAATATACCACCAAGGAGCCACATTACACCCTTTCTAAACAAGCATAATATTTTAAAGATGAAATCACGTCGTAAGTTGCACTTAGATTGTCTTCTTTTCGGTATCATCAAGAATAAATGTCCGTCATATCTGTATTCGAAGCTTGTGTGGGTAAGCAGTCACCGGCAGCGCCAGGCCATGCGCTTTGCACAGCAGCTCGCGACCCCGCACCATCGAACGGCAACCTTCCGTGGATGTTTTCGCTACGCGGCCTCCAGATGTTGGAATAATATTCCCCCACCTATTAGGGACCTACAAAATATAAATACATTTAGGAATAGGCTTAAGAGATTTATTTTGTATTCACAGATCGAATTTAATAATATTAATGTTGATAAATCGTTTATTTAATTCTAAACTATTATATTCAAAATGATTATCACTTATTAATTTCCAATTATCAATTTAAATATCAATAATCATTTTAATCACATATTTGTTATTTATTAATTTCAATCGTTAATTTGTATAGCTTACCCAGTGGTTCCTAGGCTCCATCTGGTGACGATGAGTCATTGCATTCGGTAGCCAAGTGGATTCACATTATGCATTTCTTTGTCTACATTCGACCATTTCTCATTTCAATTAAAATTTACTGTAACACGATAGCACTATACAACATTTTCCAGGTGAACGGTAATGCGTTTTTCACTGGTTTTAATTTAACCATATTGAAAATAATTCCCAATGCCGCCGTCCCTCAGGGTGGCTTGATATTGGTCGGTTGATGCGGCTTGTTGGCGTGAGGTTCACACATAAGACATACCCATTTTGTATTTTTACACATTATAATGACAATTTAAATCCCTTTATATTATATTAACACCTTTAATTTATTAATACCATAAATATATATACTATCACATTTATAAATTACTACAGAATACCTACAACTATTTTAAAAGTCTATTGATTTGATTTTTACCTTCGTCCGTGTGTCACTGCGGGGTGCCAACTGAAAACCAGCGCTGGGTGTCTAACGCCCAGCATATGCCGAGTTGGCAACCCTTTCGGTGCGGGCACGCTCAGCGCAATTATGTCATTTATATACCTGTAATTTGTTGTGTACCTACATCCTGTATGTTGCTGCTGTATTGTGTCTGTACTGAATAAATGTTTTTCTATTCTATTCAACTCTATTCTGTTTCGTGGGTGCAGTTACAAACATAGAATATCACATGCACATACGCCCAGACCGGAACAAATTTTTGTGGGCAATACAAAATATTTGTCCCGAACGGGAATCGAACCCGCGACCCGTTGCGCAGTAGACGATCACTCGACCTCTGCGCTAACCGTGTCGTCAATTATCACGTAGATCACCGAGTTCATCTTCGTACAGACTCAGACGAAAGTGTAGAAGCTAGCATAACTATATTTCTAAGCTGATATTCACTTTTCATCCTTTATCGCTTTTGGAAGCCTACCCATGAATATAAGCAAAACTACTGAGTAAACGAATACCAGAGTTAATATCGAATTTTCTAATCCGGAATTTCATATATTAAACAAAAACGGGCGATCGCCGCCTAAATATAGAGTCAAGAACGTTTGATCTTTGGGCTACGATATTTGCGTCTACGGCGTAGCCGCGGGCTACGAGCCGCTACGGTTGTGCGAGGGAATTTGTTTTAGTGGGAACCTTGTTTTTCCTACTCAAATGCGTCGTAGCAAAAATGGGTTAAGTGTGATTGACAGCGAGTAATTCGAAATACGATTTATTTTATTGGTAAGGAAATTAAATTGTTACACATTCACCTTTCATAAAACTGCGTGTACACATATAAAACAAATTTGTTACAATATACTCTTCCAAAGAAAAGAGTTGTGAGTTGTGATATAGCACAGATAATTCAAATACAGGATAAGGAATGTATTATGAAGTAAAATAATTATAAATTTGGTGTTCTCAACACAAAAGTCCTTAATTTAAATAAAATTAATAAACTAGCAAATAGATTTCAATGTTGAAATATCAATTGATAATTTAGATTTTATTCTATTATTATTAGCTTTAACACCAAATTGTTAGATACAATATTTCATGAATACAAAGTTTATACATTGTATAGAGCCACTAAACAAAACTTTACCTTACTGACATAGAAACTAATAATTACATATTATTACATTCAAAACTTAGATGTAGGTACTAGTTGATTAACCATTCAATCTCGCTTCGAAAACTTTGTTGTTCGGTCAGTGCTACAAAAACTTGTCTTAGTAGATGTTTTGATATTGTATTTAGCGGAGAGACAGGGTTAAAAGGATGAGACAGGTCACTTCACTATTACCTCATCCAGATAAGTCCGTGATTGACCCCCACAAAGAGGAAAAGTTTAATGTGGAGCGCCATAGTTTTCTTGATCAACAGGAAGTATCAAAATCTGTTGAGCTTGGTGTATATTCCTTGGCTTAGTTGTTTGATTTGCGGAATAAGATTCCGTCAAATATTTTAATGTCTATGTCAGTGTCAACTTGTACTTATGTGAATTGTTTCGTATGTGTGTTATTATATGCGAGCTTCAAAGCTCAACCTAGCGTGATTAAGTTGACCAAATGCCCCCTTTTCTAAAGAAAAAGCATGCCCAGGGTTGGAACGTATCCAGACACTTAAACACAGGTTGAAGACGGGAAGTGACGAGCACAAGCACTGTTTTACATTTCGAAATCGGATTCGGTAGACAAAATCCATTGATGCTTATTACATTTAATGACAATGAGATCTGACTGAAATAGAATAATAACAGTCGTGTTTCCGAAAATATTAAATGTGTTATTGAAATTGATATCCAATTTCGAGAAATTTATAGATATAACGTTTATTAAAGCCCTAGGTTTGGTTTGATTTTTACTCTTCGCTTCTCTTCTTACAGTGGAATGTGGTATTCTTTGATGAATGAATTCTTTGTTGTTAAAGATTTAAATATACACAAAAGGAATTATGACAAAAAAACAAACGGCGTCTTTATTGCCAAAGTAGCAATCTCAACCAGGCAGCCAATGGGTAGAGGAAAGTTTGAACTGTAAAAAGTAAAGCAGTACCTTTGTACAGTGTCTCCATATATTTATGTTTTTGTTGCTGTTTTTGTGCAAAAATACTGAGTGTGTGTACATAAATTGTAAAATAAATAATAAATAAAATAAATATAAGGACGGGTAAAATATCAAATTAACTGGTAAAATATCAACTGAAACCCATTAACCTTAATATATGCTTCGATAATAAAATGCATAAACTACACAATCTACACATATTCAATAAACACTTCATTAAATACGTCAACTATTATGGTGTTGGAGATATTTCTTTATGTGCCCATCTGCAGGAGATATTATTAAAGCTCGCTTGAATGCATCATGCATGAAATTTCACCTAGAACTTCTGGGTCGACTACACATTATGACGAGTTTAAAGGTTAAGCATGCACTGTTCAAAATCACCTGAACGCAACGTTGTGTAAAAGGTACTGCTTAACAACGATTCAATGAACATATACTACCTATGTTAATATATGTGTGTATAAATATATATGCATGTGTGTGTGTTTCAATTATGTTGTAAAATTGTATTTTTATAATTGTGGAAAATTTTCTTCCCGCATTTACACAACATCTTACATTTGGGTTGGCTGGAATAAATCTCTCGCAGAGATAAGTCCGCCCTTATATACCCTGTACTCACTATATTTTAGAATGTTTATGTGTACAATAAATAATTATATATAAATACTATGTATAGTTTGTTTTAAGTACTCTTACTTGTAAGAAAACGTAAGGTAATTCTACAATATTACATATGTAGTTCCACGAACTGTGCTCTCGCAACTAAAACGTATCAATTCCGTGAAAGTAAAAGAAAAAGAATGTACTTTGCAGGCTTTAAGTTTTTAATGGCGATTTATTTGATTAAAATTAGGTGTTAAAATTTTGAAAATTTACTAACATACACAGGTTCAAACATTTTCTGGTTTGTCTTCTTTTGCAATAATAATGAGGTTGATTGACCTCTCTTGTGAATTCATTTCTAAAAGACGTTGATATTGTCCAATATCAACGTCTTCTATGATTATTTTTTTTAAAGAAGACCAATTATAAGGCTTTGTGGATGGAATCCCGCATGTTTTTACGCTAATAAGTTTCACTTTATGTTATTTCTTACATTATCACCCCATAATTTTAGTTTATAAGTTTCAAACCGCCATTTGGGATATATACTCGTATATGATCTTGAAGTCGGCCATGATTTTTCTCACGAGCTTCAGATACGGCGGCTTTGGTACGTGACCAATGCAAATTGGACCACTGGCTGACCCGATGGCTGGCGATGTCACACCGACAGATATTCGAACCATTCATTATTATTAACGAATGGACATTTCAGTCGAGACATTTACGAGATTTTGTAGGTGTAAGTAAAGGTAATCGTTGCATTTATTTGAATACAATCAAAATTTTGCTGTGTTTTTTTAAATATGCACGAGTGTTAACTTTTGCTCGCCATTTCGTCTGCATGGAATACAGTACTATAGCGAGTTCCCTAAGAAACTGATTAAAATTCTGGATATTAAGTAGCCCATCTCCTTCCTCGGGGATCTCGGGGTCTAAAATATATCTATACCATATTCCATCGTAATTGGTTTTGTAGTTTAGGCGTGAGAGCCAGACAGGTATAGTTACTTTCGAATTTATAGAAGGGAAGTGGGGATTTTATTATGCACATCGATGCTTTTCCTAAGGAGAGATTATTGATAATCAAAGCTAATCTAGGCTGACTGGACTGCATGCATGTTCTGCAGTACTCCAGTCCTAACAGCCTGTATTTAAGCATCATCATCATCGTCACATCAGCCAATAGATGACAGTTGTTAGACACAGGCCCAAGGATCTCCAAACCGATCGGTCCTGGTCTTCTCGCATCTATCGGTTTCCTGCAATCGTGACCGTTGGTCTAGCTTGTGGGGGGCCTAACAACGCTGCGTCTCCTCGCGGACTGCCCCGCCCCAACTGCTGTCATCCTGCGAGCGATGTGGCCAGCCCACTGCCATCTAAGCATCGCAATTATTTGGACTATGTCTGTGGCTTTAGTTCCTCTATGGACCTCACCACTTCTGATTCGTAGAGACATTCCGAGAACAGCTCTCTCCGTTTTTTTTGGGTGACCTTGAGCCTTCTTGTAGGGCCCTTTGTATCTTAGAATTTCAGTGTTTTTTAGGGCAACCTGGAGCCTTTTTATGGAGCCCATTGTATCTAAGCACTTCAGTGTTTTTTTACATATGGCAGCAAACCTTCTTCTCATCTAATGGTAAGGACGAGAAGGCCAAAAGTGAAATATTATAAAAAAACACTATGTAAGTATTATCAAATTCTGAGTAAGTCCACCAGGATCTCCTAGCTCGATCCCCTAGGCCCTCGGATTTACGTGAACTCATTAGTTCAAGTGGATCCCCCATATGTTTAAAGTACGTAATCATGTGTTACAAAAATGTAAACAATTTCTTAGAGGCATTTGTGTACGCTTCTTCAAGAAAATCCATATTATTGTCAAAGAATTTAGCTTGAACAAACTTATTGTAAATATAAGATATATACTTATATATAAATCATTAACTAAATTGTCTGATTATAAGAAAGATAAAGCTGCTTGGGTTTGACAAAAAGTGACAATTTGACGTTCTTAAGTACACCTTTTACCTTAAATGAAGTTTAATATGTATAGGCGTTCCAATCACTCTGACAGGCACTGTTGTATAATATTGAACTGGTATAAATAGTAAAGCTTTAGAAAATAAAAATCGTGTATGTGATGGATGAATTATTGTTGCAATAATAGAAATTTTAGAGCATTAAAAAATCTTGCTAGTTTTTAACTGTCCTCGAGAAAGCTCCCCCGAATTTCGAACAGGTGGTGTAGTTACCTTCTTTAATTGTTTTCGACGGCAATAAGAAATACCTGTAAAGGTTTAATAAATTTTTTTGAGTTTGAATAGTTGAATTTGATTCTCCCTAAAAGGAGTATTTGAACCGTGTACCACTACACTGGCCCGTACCAGGCTTGTCAGCATGACGCACTACGTTCAGGCGTATTTAGCTTGGGTGCTATAGGGTGTGATTCAAAATCCCTTACCCCTGCAGGTTAGTACACAAAAAATATAATTATATAAAACTAGCTTTCCACTCGTTATTTTTGTTTTCCCGTGGGAATGTGATATTTTCGAAAAATAATTTTGTAGCCTTTGTTCATCCGGGATAATGTAAGACTCTAAATGTGAAAGAATTTTTCAAATCGGTCCAGTAGTTTCGGAATCTTTTCATTGCAAACAAACAATTATTCGTATTAGTATAGATTGTCGTCGTAGAAGATAAAGAGCGTCGGTGGCGCTGTGGTCTCGGCACCTGCCTTCCAATCGGGGGGTCCGGTGTTCGAGACCGCCATATACCAATATATTTTTCGTTTCCCGCACGTAAAATGCCCGCCAAAGTATTTTTTTATTATTCACATTTCAGATCATCCACCAAAAATATATCGCCGAGTACAACTCAGTATAGAGTGATTAATATTAAAAGTTCATCGATATTAATGAAACCCAAACAGCCATTACGAAGAATTGAGCCAATAAAATCAATTTAACTTCATCAATATGATTTTTGATCCAACAGGATGTTTTCTCGGTAAACTCATAAAAACATAAATTTTCTTCGTGAATACACAGTGTTAGAGTTAATTATGCCTAGGGCACCAATTGATAATATTTTCAGAAAGAAAGTTTCCACCGAAATTAATATTGGGTTCATGGATGAAGATTCTTTTAGAATTCATCCACTAAATACGCTTGCAAAGTTCTGATGAAATTAATTACCTAAAAGGCACCGTTGTACAGTAGCCCAGCTTATTAATTTTTTACAATCTTTTATTTTGAGTTCAACGGTCAAGCTGCATTCACGATTGGTTGAGCATATTTTTAACGACTCCGTCATTTATTAACCGATTTAGAAAATTTTTTTTTTGATTGAGAGGGTCACCAAAATCAGGATCTGATGATGGGATCCCAAGAAAATCGAGGGAAACCCTTAAATTTTATAGGCACGTCCAATGTATTTTTTATTTTTCCGAAGTTATTTTGATATTTGCACCTGGTAGTCACGAGCCGAGCTGATGATGGAAGGATCCTTGATTTTAAGGAGGTTAGGCAACTAAATAACTAGAAGTTTTAAGTTTAAATAAATTAGGCACGTATTCACCGTCAGCTATATTCTTTCAAGTTACTGCGGTGAGCTGGTATTAAATTCACTAAAAGATAAAAAAAAAAAAACATTTTACAAAATATAACAACTGACTTCAAAAATACAAAAAAGTCAAAAATAATATAAGAATACCAACATCACACTTTTTAATATGAAGTCGGTGCCAAATTTTAACTCATGATCATCGATCATCCGGGCCCATACGGATCATCCCTGGTTCAGACAGTCGACTATTTAAAAATCTGTAAATGCAGTTCGGATCGTTTTTAACATCGAAATCAAGTCTTCATTCAGTAAAATTGTCTATCTGCAGTATTTAAGGAACTTTCCCTCGATGTGGCATGGCAGTGAGACGCCCTGTATATTGCATTTTTATTAAATATCTCATTTATTTTTAAACCACTCAAATTCATTATTGTTGTTTAATCATTATTTTGTACACGTATTTATAAAACTACACGACCGTGATTATTTGCCGTGCCTCACAGCTCGTAACCGCTGTATTAAGAGGCGAATACGTTCCCCTTACAGTAAACGAAGGCTGTGATATTAATTTACCGAAATCGACCAGGCACGTTAGTGGAGGGCGCGGAATTATTTATTATGCGGAAGCAGACGTGTCCGATGAGACTACGGTGCGTCAAGTGATATGGGACACGCATGAGCCATTTGACGGAGTTTATTTAGGCCGAGACTGGAGTGATGCCGGCTTGACTGAAATTCGAGATAAAAACGCGTTCGATTGTACATTCGGCGATTTGTTCCCCGGCAATACAGTTAATAAAACTGCGCTTTAATTGTTCAACGTAAATGCAGTTAAATGCCATACCGTCAATGAGCGCTGCCAAAGGGTTATTAGGGTTCGACGCATATGACCAAAAACGGAAAAAAACCATTTGGCCTTAAGTCGTAATACTACATTACGCCACTAACATTACCACGTGATCATTAGCGCCCTAACTTGTTGACCACATAAGTGTGACGTCAAATTTATTGCGTATTACATTTTCATTTTCTGCCAAATAAAATATTATTATTTAAATTACAAGTAAACTAAAGCTAAGGGTAAAAGCTAGCTAAAGCTAAGGTAAATTTGAAAAAATCCAAGCTAAAGCGAAACAAGTTAAAGTGAAACAAAAAAACAAATAATTCTCATTCCAAATAGTCAACAGTAAAACAACCAGCAAAAGGTTTCGTGCCTAAGTAAAGAGTTGCGTGCAAAAGTTCCACTCAATTTTCTTTACCAATCCTAAACGCTATTAAATCAGCAAAAGCAGCATCACACAATTCCGAATCCAATACCAGAATAGAGAGATTGATATGTTCCTCTCGTACAATTCTTTTTGTACTATTCACGGAAACACCACAGGGAGTAAGTAACGGATGGCACGAATAATTTGATAATACTGAATAGGGTGGCATCTAAAGTGTTATCGGCTTGTTATTATAGGCTCTACATCGGAGAGATTAAGAACTCTTTTCGCTTGCTATTGCCGTAGTGGCTACATTATATTCGTATTAAATTTGACAAAGCTATTGTTATTCGATGAAGCAGGTGTATAGCTCCATGTGCTCGTTTCTTCCACATTTAGGTACACAAGTAAGTTGTTTGAAACACTTCCATTTAATCTGAATTTATGAAAGCGCTTTTTCTTTTTAATCCTGTTCACGATTGATTGGGATTTGGGGCCAGGCGAAATTTTCCACTAAAATCGTCACTTTATTTGAGGTTTTGAGTGTGGAGTTTTTCGAGGCGGAGCTGCTTTTTACGTTCAAAATATGGTTATTTGCGATTTCGGTTTCCTTGTATATTTTATGATTCGTATGCTGTGATCAGACGGGTATACTCTAAACTTTCAACTTTGAAGTTGAAACAAAGAATCATAAAGTCAATTTTTGTTATTATTGGTTTTTTGTCGGTATATGCATCTATCATTTTCTTAGTCTGTATTACTGCAAAGTTGAATGGTTGTTTTGTTAAACATCGCCATCAAGTCCGTATTTGTAAGAAAACTTGTGCAATTTAAGATAACATTTCTTATTATATAGCCTCCAGTGTTTCAAAACGCCAGAGTAAGTTTTAGTTCAACTTCGTCTTTAGAACTAGATTTACCCTAGCTATAAAAGTTATGTGAACAGTTTCAAGAAATGCAGCAAGTTGGAATACCTCCCAAATTGTGTAAGTTAAATTTGGTTTTACGTTTTTTTTTCTTACTCAGAAACTTGGTTATATAGACGTAGAAACCTTTAACTTTAAATAACCAAATTGTGCAGAAAATTTTAGGTGATGGACCAGCGTACTGGGTAACGACCTAAATCCCAAACTAATGGGGAGATTGAAGATGGCCTTTGGCATTTCTTTTTCCGTGGGGAAACGCGTGACCACATCGTACCCACCGTTGGCCAGACGGCGAGCGTGTGTGTGGCTCTCCCGACACAGAGCCGGGCATACCCACTAAAACCCACCGGTGTTCTCCCTGCCCTTTCAGGCGCATGTAGTGAGATTCTCACTACTCACGCACCCGGGAATAAGATACTTGCCCTAGAGACGATGATTTAATTGTTTAATCCTGGATGTTTATATTTGATTAGCAAAATATATTAGTAACGACTATTCTGTAGGTAAAAATGACAATAAACAATTTTGCATCATCGTTGCATACCATAAAAATGTTCTACGTATGCGTTGGTGGATGTTTTGTTAGTAAAACAGTTAAGAATTCACTGAAGTAAATTATGCTCGAGCCACACGACAAAAGCAGTATAATACTCCTCAGAAGTTTATTCAGCTACATCTTAATGTTGTATGCTGATTCATTCATTCTTTGCGTCTTATATTGTGCGTCCAGAGAAAGACAATTTCTCTTAAAAGGTAAACCAATAAATACCATTTAGGTAGCTTAAGAGCTATTTTTATGAGTTTTCTGGAGATCATTACTCTCCCTGTTTTATAGAGGTCCCTTGGGTGAGTCTGCTTACTTAGTTAGTTACCGTAAAAAAGGTGCAGACGTGGCGCAAGATTCAGTCAAAGGTTCGTAGACGATAAAGTTTTTATTTTAGAATGTCAAGATATTATTTTTTTCGTGTAAGTACAGCTGTTATTTTTTGAGGGTTTTGTTACTAGATCTAACTTGAATAGAGAATTTTAATTCTGAAGCGAATTTAAAGTGGCGGACAATTATGACTAAATTACTTCATAGGCTATTCTTCAGGATACCTACTTGAGAAGTTATTCTACACTGCCACAAGGAAAGCGGGTCAGTTACAAACACCTTATTATTATTACACGCTTTTTATTGAGTTGCTCTGTCTGTTGGTTTCTTTGTCACGATCAAATCTTGCAATCGATTTTTCGACCACTTCTATTGCTCCAATTGAGCTCAAATTTTTTCTACATATGTATTCCCGGTGACAATACAATATTTTGGCATCACAATATATACAATATATTGGAATCACAAAAATGCTTAGTTATAGTACAATTAAATAAAAACTAATTTTATATGGGAGGAAATCCAATGTCAATGATGTCACTTTTTAATTTTGTATGAAATTGTATACTTATGTCGACCATCAATATTAGTTAGACTAAAAAGTAGTAAATAAAAAAACGTTAAAAAAACTTTTTAAAAAACACGCTTTTACCAAAAAGACTAAAAAACGATTAAAATCATTTTCATAGAAAATATGAATTTATTGTCAAGACTAAAAACCAAATAAAAGGATGGGGCGTAATTTAAAGGATATATTCCTTAGTTCAACTAAGTTTGTAAGCAAGAGAAGTGTAAAATCTAGAAGCCCCACGCTTTTAGAGTCATTGTGTTCTTGTACTACATCGCTAAAATTTTGAGAAAATTTTTGTGTTACATTTCTAGTTGTCTCAAGAAAATTTTTAAAATCCTGATTTGCTAAAAGTGTGATCTTATTTTATTTTCAACTTTTTGGTTTTTAGTCTTTTTGGTAAAAGCGTGTTTTTTAAAAGTTTTTTTTAACGTTTTTTTGGTGATTTGTATGTAGTTCTTTTTATTTTTTGAATATGCTGTTAAATAAAGTTTAAATTGAACAATCCGCACTGGGCCAGCGTGGTTGACTAAAGCCTACACTTTATCTTAGGGTAGGCTCGAGCCCTTCGGTGGGGACGTATATGAGCTGTGGTGATGATGATGATAAAGATGAAAGTTTAAGTTACTTTTTATTTCAAAGTACTAACTTAAAGCTTTTAACTTAGACCAAACCATCATCTTTTAACTTAGACCAAATTACATACAGTAAGCCAAATTTTATGAAAATCGGTTACGTAGTTTCGGAGTTTACCCCGGAAAAACAATGTGACACAAGATTTTCATATATATAGAAGACTAGCTTTCCGGTCGCGACTTCGTCCGCGTTATTTTTATTTTCTCGTGGGAATTTTATATTTTCCCGTAGGAAAATTACCCTATGTCCTTCCTCTGGTCTCGAACTATCCCTATACCAATATTCATCAAAATCGATTCAGTAGTTTCGAAGCCTATTCAATACAAACAATCAAATCTTTCCCCTTTATAATATTAAGTATAGATTTGGAAGAAGCTACAATGTCATATTGCTTGTACCAGGCCCGTTTTACACTCTGCCAGCGCCCTAGGCAAAACGAAGACTTTTACGAAGAAGAAAGAAGAAGAACGAACTATTTTATACCCCTGCCAGCTGATTACGCCCCCCCCCCCTCACCAGCCCAACCATAACGCCTATACCCCGTAAATTTTGTGTTAGTCTGAAATGCCAGTTTCGGCTCGGGAGAGACTTTAGACTTAATGTCCCTTAACTCTCCTTTACAAATTATCCTGATTCTTTTCGAGAGCCTTCCCATTATCCACCACCAATGGGCGCGGCTGTGATTTGGGTCAGATGTCGGCTTATTTGCCTAGCGCCCTAGGCACGTACCTACCGTGCCTATTCGGTAAAACGGGCCTGGCTTGTACCATTCACTTACTTCTGGAAATGGTTAGGACTGAAGTGGAAAGGCGAATTACAAAACATTTCAATTTCAAGCGCCGCTTATACTGCAATCTATTACAACAAGTTTTGACCCAATTACAACAAAAGTAAATAAAATAGAAAACAATCAAGATTGATGAGCGAATTAAGGAATGGAGACGCGGGCAGCTTATTTCATCATGTTATAAATTACTGAGTGCCATTAAGTAATTATTTTAATGGGACTTATTGAAGAGGGTTAGAGTAGGTTTCAACTGAAAACGGTTACTATGCGTCAGATTTTTTTGTTTATCAACAAAGCTATGCAGGGTCCAACACCTGCGCGAAGCTATGGGGTAAGTTTCAAATATTGTCAATATCACATTTGCATCTATTCTGGAATCAAGAAGTATCGGTGGAGCCGTGGACACGGCACTGGCTTTTTAATCGGGAGATTCGGGGTTCGATCCTGCCATGTACCAATGTGTTATTTCGAATCTTTTATTAAATAAATAGGCCGCGTGCAAACTCGCCGCGTGAGAGTTGTGAATAATTCAGTTTTATTGGAGCGATACCTCCCTGATAAATTTAAACTGAATAATGTTGGTCTATAAAAATTTTACGGGTTGACCACAGTGATGATAGTAACATAGATATGTGTGTATTATGAATTGTACTAGATGTGCTCTCGAACTATGTTTTCGCCTTAAAAGTTCAAAGAAAAAACAGTAAATCTACTTTTCCGCGGGAACTACTTACTTTTCCGGGATAATAAGTGGCCTGTATGTTAATTACTGTCGTCATCCGTCGACCTACAAAATTTCTTCCAAATCCATTCAGTAGTTTGTAAAAGAGTACGTGCGTGAAAGAGTAACAAACATCCATACATCCATCCATACTCACAAACTTTCGCGTTTATAATATTAGTAAGAATTTTGAATGTAGTGAACTTGATACTTATCTTATGCCACATAACAACATACATTGGCGTTCTTGTGGGGGTTGTACGAGTATATTTGTAAGTCTTACAGGGACCAGTTGTACGGTTAAGGAATAAATATAATATGCGACCCGCCTAAGGCTGAATATCGTAAAGTAACATGGCACCATAAGAGACACCAATGTTGCTATGACGACTTTGCATACACTGTTTACATGTAACTACCAGAGGGAGACTCTGTACCAGGGTCGCTTGCTTGGGTACCTCCGTATTATCTATTTCTACCGCAAAGTAATAGCCGTGCTCGCATTGCTGTGTTGCGATTTGAAGGGTAAGATATGGCAGTGAAATTACTGGATACCGTAACATTATATCTTATGTCACAAGTTGGCAAGGTTTTTTTTATAGCTACTTAGTTGGCAAACAAGCAAACTGTCCACCTGATGGTAAGTGGTTACAGTCACATATAAAACATGTGACTCCTGTGAGATTTGCACTAAAACTGCAACCACCACAAGAACCACAGTGTACGTTGTCAACTTGTGACATCAAATGCATAGTCACGGTAGCCAGTAATTTCAATGCCATATCTTACCCTTCAAACCGGAACACAACAATGAAAGCGCTGTTGTCTTGCGGCAGCAATATAACATACGAGTATATGGCAAATATTTCAAATCAAAATATAATTATTACAAAGCTGACTTCGATAAGTTAGTCTCTCATCTAAGATCAATTTCTTAGGAGTAGGTGACATTTTCGTGTCCATCATCACAGCTCATATACGTCCCCACCGAGGGGCTCGAGCCTACCCTATGTTAGGGTGATTAGGCCTTAGTCAACCACGCTGGCCTAGTGCGGATTGGTCGACTTCACATACATCATTGAATTTCTTCGCAGATGTATGCAGGTTGCCTCACGATGTTTTCCTTCACCGTAGGAGCGTCAGACAAATGTACATATGAAATTCGAAACGAAAAACACATTGGTACATGGCGGGTCTCGAACCCCGACCCCCCGATTGGAAGGCAAGTGCCGAAACCACAGCACCACCGACGCTCGATTCCAACAGTGTCCAACAGTGGACGAAATGGTGGAAAAATTTCATAATATGATAAGAGACTCGATTGCTGAGCATGTGCCGAAATATAAGCCGAAGTCAAAAGAATATCCAGTCTGGTACACAAGAGAACTAATTCGTCTCTTACGTTAAAAATATAAACTTAGAATACGGCATCATAAGTATAAAAATCCATTAGACGAATTAGCTTTGAACTCAATTAAAAAGTCCGGCCAAGTGCGAGTCGGAATTGCGCACGAAGGGTTCCGTATTATTATCTATACAACATTAGATTTTTATTTGAATTAAGTAAGAATTTATTTTTAGAGAGAACTTAAATCTAAATATTCTGTGAATATTTCAAGCGTCTACCTTTTGCCGTTATTAATATCGAGCAAAAAACCCTTATATATTTATTTTATTCTATTTTTAGTATTTGTTGTTATAGCGGCAACAGAAACACATCATCTGTGAAAATTTCAACTGTCTAGCTATTACGGTTCATGAGATACAGCCTGGTGACAGACAGACGGACGGACAGACAGCGGAGTCTTATGAATAGGGATTCCGTGTTTACCCTTTGGTAACGGAACCCTAAAAAGGTACGTAGAGTTAATTCGAACTTGTTATGTCAACTACATCACAAAATTAGAGCAATCACTTTCTGAAAACCTTAAATTGTTTTGGAGTTTCCTTAAAAATAAAAAACGCAATAGTAATAATTCTTACCCGTCCTCCATGACACTAGGTGATCGCTCAGCGAACAGAGGCAGCAGTACATGTAATTTATTTCCTTATTTTTTCGCCTCTGTCTATAAAAATCCGTCTCCATTACAAAAACGAACCGAAATTTCGGTCCAATCCTCAAACTACCTTAGTACTATTAAATTTTCGTAATGAGGTACTAAATTTTTTTCCTGTGTCGTGGGTGCAGTTACAAACATAGAATGTCACATGCACATACACCCAGACCGGAACAAATTTCTGTAGGCCATACAAAACATTTGTCCCGTACGGGAATGGAACCCGCGACCCGTTGCGCAGTAGGTGATCACTCGATCTCTGCGCTAACCGTGTCGTCAATTTGTATTTAAGCATGCAAAATGTTTTCTCTACGCGGACATGAAAATATGCTTACAGATTAGAGACAGTAATGACACAGTGTTACTTCAAAAGGATCTGGACCGCCTTTGCAATGGTATGAGGATAATAAATTGGACATGAATATTAGCAAATGCAAATATATTAGATTTTATAGAAGCAAATATGCAGCGTTAATTCAATATAATATTAAAGGTCAAATTCTGGATGAAGTTGAATCGATCCGTGACCTCGGAGTTGTTCCAGATAGAAAACTGCGGTATTACACACACATAGACCATATAGTAAATAGAGGCATCAAGATGTTAGGTTTTGTATTAAGAAACACTAGACATTAAAAAAGTCTACTAAAATTCTTTTATTTCAAGCGTTGGTTCGATCAGGTATTAAATACTGTAGTCAAGTCTGGTCTCCACAATACGATATCTATATTGAACGCATCGAAGGTATCCAGAGGAGGTTTCTGCGGCATCTTTCTTACCAACGTACAAGGCTAAAAAATTGTCCTCTTATAAACAACGATTAACGTACTTTAGTCTTGTGAGTTTGAGAGATCGCACATTTTTGTTGGATTGCTTATTCCTACATAAGATTATTAACGGAGCCATAGATTGCCCACCTCTTTTAACTCAATAAATTTAAACGTACCCATAATATTGCCGCGTCTTAGCAAGTACGTCCCGTTTTCGGTGAAAGGCAGCAAGAGTAACCTTGGTCACCACGCCACCATGAAAAGACGCCACTGATATTTTTGCAGACAGTGCAGCAAGATTTATACGAGAAGTTATAAATTGTCTGTCGGTTGGGTCCTAGCGACTCTGATTGTTTTGTACTTTTTTCTTAATGCTGTATAAGTTTCATGTAAAATAATTTAATGTGTAAGCAGATATGATTATGTAGCATCGAGTCCACTTATGCATGCCGTGGCAACCTGTGACTGGGTCTGCACTTTGAGTGAATTCATTAGCACTTAGTTTTAAGATTTTTTTTTTATGTGTGACCCGGCAAATCACCTCCTCCCGCCTGATGTTAAGCTGTGAATGAGGCCCAAATGAGTTGACAGATAGAGTAGGGACGACATCCACTATCCTACCTGCCCGCCCCTTGCCCAAAAGATGCTTTTTCACGCCTCTTTTGAAGGAACCCATGTTGTAGGATTGTAGTGCTTTTTCCTGCTGAATTGTTGAAATATTGGGAAATCTTAGTTGAAAGAAAAAAAAACAAACTTATTCCTTTAGTCCGATACAAAATGAAAAGCTTTATTCTGGCAGGTACATGGTTGTAATTCACTTATGCATAATGTTACTGAAGTTAACAAAATCCCTCAATGCAAAGCACTTAACTAAATGTTTAATTAATACAAGCCAAGGGCAGGATGGTTCAGGTTTGTTTGATCAATCTCGGCAGGTAAAAATCAGGTACAAATTGGGTACAAAACTACAAAATGAGGGGCAATAAAGTACACGAACAAATAGTTATAGGTTTCATTTTTTTTTAAATTAGTAGCTTTCCCCGGAGCGGTTGTTAGTAGAGCGTACCTTCTATGCTAAATCTTGCAATCACGGGTCAGAGCTATGATATTCCAGTTTCTTAACTTATTCTCTGTTTCTAATATTATTTGTGTAATTCCACAGAATTCCTCCTTGATATTAGGTTATTAGGTAGGTTAGTTGCAGCGGAGCCCTACGGCCTCCGGGAACTGCCCTGGAGATTCATAGCACAGTGTTATGTTAAAAATATAATTAAATATGCCCATAATCTTAGGGTCAGTGGGTCTAACACTGAGTTCTGAAGGAATCCCAGTCAATACATTTGAACTTCATGTAATAAACATTGCAAGTTAATTCCAAACATAATTTTCAATGAATTGTCAAAGTTTCTTATTGGGTAGTTAATAAAAAGGACATATGGAGGGGAGAGCACCTATTTTGTGTATAATTACTGCTATTAATAAAAAGAAAACAGCTTAATTCGTGAGTTATTTGCCAAAGAAGGATGTGAAACTTAATATTGTGAAAATTTAGAATTTAACATGAAATTCGCAAGTGTTACTCAATATATGCCTTAATCCCACTAAGATGCCGTTTACTATCAAGGTTTTTTAATGAAATAGGGGATGAAAAAGGCGAATTTTGGAAATGTAACATGTTTGATTTAATAATCAATTTACCCACAAATAAAAATAAAATTAACAAAATCTGCTTTAAATCATGAAATATAATAAGTTAATTAGATACCTTATTGATTTTTTGCACTTATTGATACAATAAATCCATTTAATTTAATGAATCGCGTGACGGCGAGTAAATATAGTATTTTTCCCCTTAGCTTTACTCTTCAAGCTGAAAACAAAAAGAACGGAATTTTGTGGTTTCACTGTGGTTTTTCAAATCAAATTCACACGGAAAACGGGAGAAATACCTATATAAATATATAAAAACTTTATGATCTTCAAATCAATAACAAATTACTTCGATCGATGTCTCACAGACTAATCATAACCTAGACGATAGACTAAACCAACGCTCCACTTGCGCGCAGATTTGCGTTTATGTGGAAGCGACGGAGCCGAGGTCCGTTTGCTGAATGTTAAGCGCCGTATTGGCGACGGAACCTCTCCTAAAACCAAATTCATTTCATGACACTCGTAAGACTCTTAACTTGCTTCAAGATGTGTCAAGTCAACATACGGATCTTTCGAAATTCTACAATATGCAATAAGTATTTCCAGCTAAAGTTATAAGTTTGGTTGAAAAACAAAACGTAATGAAAAATTAACCATAAACAAATTGTGAATGCTTTCCAAATTCTATTCGACGAAACTATAATTATATGATCTATAAGTTTAAGCGTATTTTATTAAAATATGTCTATAGAAATGATCAAAACAAACGGTCTAAATGTCAAATTCCGAATTTTGAGAAAATCAACCCACCTAAATGGAAGCACGGGATTTTGGGCGAAAAAAAACTATCTTTGTAAATAAGGCCAGGATAAACGCGAGATTTATTTTGTTTATGCAAAAATTGAATAATGACCAAAGATAATTGCAAATGTCACTGACGTGACGTGAAACGACGTTGACGTTGACACTTGACATTGATATTGTGCAATTAATTGACAAAGTTATTGTAATTATGATTTTAGTTGTGAAATTTGTGTTAAAACTACAGTGAAACCAAAGTGTTTTTGCAAAATTTGTGTTTTATGAAATTTTAAGAAAAAACGGTGTTACAGTATCCCCCCAACCACGATAGAATTCACGTAGGGAATTCGTCTGACGCCCCGTCAGCCTCAAAACCCCCTAACCAACCAAACAGAATTATCATAAATGGAATCAATTAGGTACTTAAAAACTATTCATTCGTGATAAACTCTGTACCCAATTACGCCTAACGTTATCATTTTTTTTATAAGTTTATTTATTTGTATAAGATAAAACATAAAGCTTTAAATATAAACGTGTGTAAATAAAGAATATTTAACATGCATGCACCTTAAATCTACGTAAATCCATTAATATGGTATGTTAAAGATTGTAATAAAAAAACAACATTCACCAATAAGGTGACAAAATCTAGCGCGAAACTACTGCTGCTAGCACCTACATGGTTTTAAAAAAAATATTCACCCATAAGGTGGCAAAATCTAGCGAAACCACTTCTGCTAGCACCTATATGGCTGTGATAAATAGGTAAAAGGCATTATATCCTATGCCCATCAAATATAAGTAAGTAATAAAGAAAAACTGTAGTGTCAGGACTGACGCCGAGATGGCGTTGTTAAATAAGTATATCTTGACACTAACAGAGTATAGCAAGTAATGTCAACAACCACCGGTAGATGTCGTTATTACAGACATTTTGACTCTAATCGTCAAATAATAAGTAAAAAAACAATAAAAAGGAAATAATAAAAAAATGAGTTGCATGTGTCGTTGCCCCTGATCGTCGATATTGATTTTCCTACGTTTCCAGCTAGATGTAACTTCCTCCATTATAAGAATATAGCAAAGGCTTATTTCTAGAGTTGCAAACCGCTCCTGTGAGGAATTCAAAATTAATTTTGTTGATTAGAGTAGAATACATATAAAAATAATGACCAAGACACGTTTATATTTGTGATCTTGTGCTAAATGCATCTCTCTAACCACATAACAGTTATAATAAGTACATACTTGTTCCTTAATTCTGGTATCAGATACTAAAGAAGTAATATCCATTTTATATAATGGTAGTAATAATATATTTATAATGGTATGAACTAAGACACGTATAATATTTGTGTTTTAGATCTTTATGTACTTATGTAATGGTAATATCAATTTTGAAGATGTTAGGTATATGGAAACTTAAGTATCAAGGCAAATCAATAAAAAACGACAGGGACAGACACATGCAAAAACGCCGCCAGATGTTATATGGCGCGTTATCCTACACTCGGGTTCTACGAGACGCCAGGAAGAATGGCGGGGTGGGTATTCTGTGGCCGCCGCACCCGCGGTGCTTAACTGTTAAATGCTTATAAAAATATGGCTATTTTCATAAGAGTATAAAAATGAAAATTAAGTAGGTATGATGTTACTAGGTATGTAATTTAGTCACACGAAGTATCTAAATTTTTAAAATCTTTTATGTGCCACTTCCCTATGTATTTTCCGTTCTCGTCCTCGAGCTCATAGACGAGGCGGGAAAGTTTACGTATAATTTTACAACGCTCATATTTAGGGGCAAGTTTAGCAGTAAAATATTTATTAGCAGAACTCTGCTTGTACGTACGCTTCCACACAAAATCACCAACATTAAATGAGATATCTCTGCGTTTGTTGTTATAGTATTTTATATTCCTTTCATGGGCCTTACGCAACGACTCTCGGACTTTGATGAAAATGTCACCGAGGTGGTCAATATTAGACGCATGAGTATCGCGTGGTACCACAACCAACTCTTCGAGATCTACAAAATCACGGTAAATACTACCATCAGTGACAGCTTCCCTACCGTGTACTAGCATGAAAGGAGTATAAGAAGTAGACTCATTTACTGAGGTGTTCATGGCAAATTGTATTTTATGTATGTTAATATCCCACGTTCTATGATCGTTCTCAACAAACGAGGAAACTGCAGTGATTATTGTGCGGTTATAACGTTCCACCGTATTAACTTGTGGACAATATACTGGACCCAAATGTACTTGCGGAATATTGTATTTTTCATATAATGCCTGAACCTCATGACTTATAAACTGCGAGCCATTATCAGACATCACAGTCTGTGGTATTCCGTGAACCAGAAATACATGGTCTTCTAACCTTTGCGCTATAACTTTGCCCGTTGCACGCCGTATAGGAAATAATAAGCAATATTTTGTAAAACAACACACAACTACTAGTAAAAAGGTGTTTTGCTGTCGAGACATCGGCAGTGGACCAACGAGATCAATGCTGATGCACTGGAATGGTCGACAGCAGACCTTGGGTTCCCCCATAAAGCCAGGTGGCGCTAGTGAGCTATGTTTATATGAGTTACAAGTGGCACAATTTTTAATAAATTCCTCGGTATCTTTATGCATACCGGGCCAAAAATACCGTAATTTTAATCTTTTATATGTTTTTGCGACGCCTAAGTGCGCAGCAATTGGTTCAGAATGGTTACTTGTAATAATATCCTCCCTAAGCTCCTTTGGTACAACTTCCTTCCACTGGTAGTCACCACAGAGTTTGTTAGTGCTTTTTGTAAATCTAAAAAGCCTACCATCAATAATTTGAAAATTGGGACACGCGCGCGGCCTATCCGTGCAACGTTTTAATATATTGTTATACCAAGCATCGCTGGAAGTAAATGCGTCTACGGCTGCCACTGGTACAGAACGTGATAGTGCATCCGGTACGACGTTTTGAGATCCACTACGATGCTCAATAATGAAATTATAAGGCGATAGCCTACACCCCCAACGCGCTAGTCGACCTGTCGGATTCTTAAGGTTTAAAAACCACTTTAGACTAGCATGATCGGTAATAATTTTAAATTGTCGACCACCTTCAAGGTAAGGGCGGAAGTGTTCAACGACATGTACCACGGCCAATGCCTCTCGCTCTGTAGCGGAATAGTTACGTTCAGCGGGTGTTAGTGAACGGCTACAGTACGCAACAGGATGTTCTTGTCCATCTACAACCTGGGTTAAGGTACCTCCTAACCCGAAATCAGAAGCGTCACAGTGGACAGCAAAATCTTTCGAGAAGTCAGGACATACCAGAACCGGAGAAGTAGACAGTGCGAGTTTTAGGTCGTTGAACGCCTCGTCTGCCTCGGTCGTCCATTTGAAAGGGGGCGCGCTCTTACGGGTAGAAGTAAGAGCATTAAGGGGACCAGCTCTATGACTAAAATTTTTTATGAAACGCCTATAATAAGATGCAGTTCCCAAGAAACGTTTGACGTCTTTCCTGCAGGTGGGAATAGGAAAGTCTACTATAGCCTTAATTTTGTCAGGATCCGTGCGCAGACCATATTCGTCAACCACATGACCCAAGAATTTCAGCTGTCTCCTGAAGAACTGGCATTTACCCATATTGACAGTAAGGTTGGCTAGTTTAAGTCTCTCCTTTACCCTACGTAGGAGCTGGAGGTGATCCTGGAAGGCCGTTGGGCCTTCAGGAGTAAGTAAAATTAAATCATCAACATATACGAACACCTTATTGTCAAACTCGGGCCCAAAGAGGCGGTCCATCAACCGCTGCTGCGTAGCTGGAGCTGCAGTAAGTCCAAAGCACATGACCTTAAAGTGAAACAAGCCTCTGCAGGGAATAGTAAAAGCAGTTTTCTCTCTGGACTCAATAGAGTCCAAAGGAACTTGGTAATATGAAGACTTAAGGTCAATAGAAGATAAGTACTTAGCGTTTTTGAGCTGGTCCAGAATATGGCTAATATAAGGCATAGGGTAAGCGTCATGCTTTGATATGGCGTTAAGTTTTCGGCTGTCCAAGCAGAAACGTGATGACCCATCTGATTTAACCGCTAAAGTAACGGGGTTGTTCCATGCACTTCCGCTAGGCTCCACAACATCATCCTTCAGCATTTGGTCTAGGTGTTTATTTAATTCTGCCAGTTTTGCGGGTGAGACTACATAATACCGTTGTTTAATAGGTGGATGGTCACCGGTATCAATTTTATGACTCACTAAGTGTGTCCTACCTAGGCCTTTCTTTTCTGCGGAAATGTCATCAAATTGCTTTATGACGTCATTGACCAGCCTACGCTCAAGCTTAGATAAAGTTTCAAAATCGTGTAAAGCACGGCTGCCTGACATAACTGTGTACACTTGATTATTATTTTTATATAAATGTCCGCTATCTTCTAACAATGATAAAATATCTGGCGCAATATTAAATTCCTTCCAGAAATTTAAGCCAAATAACAACTCTGTAGCAACTCCAGGGACGACGTAAAATTTAATAACACGAGTTTTATTCTCTATCGATACTGGTAAAAATAAATACCCAGTTACTCGTGAAGTAGAACCATTTGCAGTTTTTATAAAGTCTAAGTCCTCAGACTTATGTAAAGTAGCGAAATCTTTAAAATATTTGTATGCTTGCCCTCCCACAATGGAGATCTGTGATCCTGAATCCAGTAATCCTCTGAATTCCAAGCCAAAAATATTAATCTTCAGATAAGCTCTGGTATCATTATAGGTGGCGTTAGTAGTAGCGTGAACCGATGTAACCTTACCTTTATGCATATGTATGTTACTAGCTTTATTTACATTATTATAGAATTTATTGTATTTCTGCCTTGATTGTTCAGAATTACAATGTTTATTATAAAAATATACTGTTTTATGCCATCGGTTCACTGCTTGGCGTTTTTTGGAATCTCTGCGGTTGAAGGTTTTGAAGAAGTGCACTTTGGACAATTATTTGCATTGAAGCCCTTTTCTCCACAACGATAACAAATAAGTACCCAAGGCGCCTTGCAATACCTCAAGCTGTGGCCATTTTTCCGACAGCGGACACAAAAAAGATTATTTTGTGTATTATTCACTGGCTGTATTGAAGAGACTTTTGGTGACGTCTTGCTAGTGCTGCTACTACTATTACTACTTTTATAACACAAATCGGGAGCCAGAGAAGATGTGGTGACCCTAGGAGGTTCACTGAAATGCACCGATCGCTCCTTTGCACCTTCTAACAACCTACATTTTTTCTTTAAATCAGTCCAAGATTCCACTGGGGCTAGAGCAAGCTGAGCAGTATAAAATGGTCTAATATTAAACATGACTATGTTCAATTTATCATCATCAGAGATTGGTTTTGATAATCGAGTAAAATAATTTTGCATAATGCTGAGGTAATTCACAATGCTTTCGTCGGGGCCCTGAGTACGACTTCTAATTTCTTGCATCAAGCGATGGTCATAATCAGATGGTAAATATTCATCGAGAAGCAAGGTCTTCAGCTCAGTCCAATTGTGAACGTCTGACTTTACTCCTCGATACCAGCATAGCGCTTCATCAGTGAAAAGTTCAGCCGCAGAACAGAAAAGCTTTGAATCTGCAAGGCCACGAGACAAGCATAACTCTTCGAGGCGTTGTAAGAAGGCTTTAATGCATGTCTTGCCATTGAAGCGTAAATTTAGTTTATGCACGGAGCAATCATTAGCTGTATTGTGTGTAGTTGCAGTGGAGTGCTCAATCGGTTGTTCAGGTGCCAAGCTACTTTTAAAATTATGACAAATATTATCTATTTTTACAAGAATGCTATCTAATCTATTATTCAGAGAAGTAATTAAAGAAGTAAGATTATTATCATCATACTCCGATAAAGACAAGCGACCAATTCTGTGGAATAAGTGGTGTGCAAGAGTTTGAATTCTATTTAACATCTTAAGTGATGACAGCTTACTTGAAGCGCTTGTGATGAGCTTCTCAAGATCATCTAATTTCTTTTGAATTACTTTTAATTCAATATTGACATCAAGATCACAAGTCAGTATTTCATCGGAAGGCAGATCTTTATTGAGAGTACGGATCTGTGCTCTCAGAGCCATCACCGTGTCAGCTGGTTTCGAACCCCTGATTTTCACCTCATATTCTAGTTCATCTTTGTTAAGTAAATTAAAACTAATTGGTCTTTGTTCCATTTTTGTAAAAATATACTACGCTCTATTCTATATGAGAAGTTAATTTTACAATATTATTTATGTTATATACTCAAACTATGAACAAAAAATCTTAAAATATATTCACCTTATTCAAATGTAACTAAAATTTGTTTTTATTTATACCTATCTGAACCAAACCTGCATAGAATTCTTATTTATCTTATAACTAGTGAGACCGGCAGACGTTCTCCTGTCCGATTCCAGCGCCACCTACTGGGTCCAGTTGTACTTTTAAACCTTCCCTGGACCTATTCAAATACACATAACATTTCGTAAGAATCGGTCGAGCCGTTTTTGAGTTTTAGCTTAACTAACACACAACGTTAAAAAAAGAAAATTATTAAAGATACATACCGAGATGGATCAACACTATCTGAGCATTTGACCAGAATAATGGGCCATATAATGCCACAAAACCTGCTGTATATTCGGGCGCCAAATTGTAGTGCTTTTTCCTGCTGAATTGTTGAAATATTGGGAAATCTTAGTTGAAAGAAAAAAAAACAAACTTATTCCTTTAGTCCGATACAAAATGAAAAGCTTTATTCTGGCAGGTACATGGTTGTAATTCACTTATGCATAATGTTACTGAAGTTAACAAAATCCCTCAATGCAAAGCACTTAACTAAATGTTTAATTAATACAAGCCAAGGGCAGGATGGTTCAGGTTTGTTTGATCAATCTCGGCAGGTAAAAATCAGGTACAAATTGGGTACAAAACTACAAAATGAGGGGCAATAAAGTACACGAACAAATAGTTATAGGTTTCATTTTTTTTTAAATTAGTAGCTTTCCCCGGAGCGGTTGTTAGTAGAGCGTACCTTCTATGCTAAATCTTGCAATCACGGGTCAGAGCTATGATATTCCAGTTTCTTAACTTATTCTCTGTTTCTAATATTATTTGTGTAATTCCACAGAATTCCTCCTTGATATTAGGTTATTAGGTAGGTTAGTTGCAGCGGAGCCCTACGGCCTCCGGGAACTGCCCTGGAGATTCATAGCACAGTGTTATGTTAAAAATATAATTAAATATGCCCATAATCTTAGGGTCAGTGGGTCTAACACTGAGTTCTGAAGGAATCCCAGTCAATACATTTGAACTTCATGTAATAAACATTGCAAGTTAATTCCAAACATAATTTTCAATGAATTGTCAAAGTTTCTTATTGGGTAGTTAATAAAAAGGACATATGGAGGGGAGAGCACCTATTTTGTGTATAATTACTGCTATTAATAAAAAGAAAACAGCTTAATTCGTGAGTTATTTGCCAAAGAAGGATGTGAAACTTAATATTGTGAAAATTTAGAATTTAACATGAAATTCGCAAGTGTTACTCAATATATGCCTTAATCCCACTAAGATGCCGTTTACTATCAAGGTTTTTTAATGAAATAGGGGATGAAAAAGGCGAATTTTGGAAATGTAACATGTTTGATTTAATAATCAATTTACCCACAAATAAAAATAAAATTAACAAAATCTGCTTTAAATCATGAAATATAATAAGTTAATTAGATACCTTATTGATTTTTTGCACTTATTGATACAATAAATCCATTTAATTTAATGAATCGCGTGACGGCGAGTAAATATAGTATTTTTCCCCTTAGCTTTACTCTTCAAGCTGAAAACAAAAAGAACGGAATTTTGTGGTTTCACTGTGGTTTTTCAAATCAAATTCACACGGAAAACGGGAGAAATACCTATATAAATATATAAAAACTTTATGATCTTCAAATCAATAACAAATTACTTCGATCGATGTCTCACAGACTAATCATAACCTAGACGATAGACTAAACCAACGCTCCACTTGCGCGCAGATTTGCGTTTATGTGGAAGCGACGGAGCCGAGGTCCGTTTGCTGAATGTTAAGCGCCGTATTGGCGACGGAACCTCTCCTAAAACCAAATTCATTTCATGACACTCGTAAGACTCTTAACTTGCTTCAAGATGTGTCAAGTCAACATACGGATCTTTCGAAATTCTACAATATGCAATAAGTATTTCCAGCTAAAGTTATAAGTTTGGTTGAAAAACAAAACGTAATGAAAAATTAACCATAAACAAATTGTGAATGCTTTCCAAATTCTATTCGACGAAACTATAATTATATGATCTATAAGTTTAAGCGTATTTTATTAAAATATGTCTATAGAAATGATCAAAACAAACGGTCTAAATGTCAAATTCCGAATTTTGAGAAAATCAACCCACCTAAATGGAAGCACGGGATTTTGGGCGAAAAAAAACTATCTTTGTAAATAAGGCCAGGATAAACGCGAGATTTATTTTGTTTATGCAAAAATTGAATAATGACCAAAGATAATTGCAAATGTCACTGACGTGACGTGAAACGACGTTGACGTTGACACTTGACATTGATATTGTGCAATTAATTGACAAAGTTATTGTAATTATGATTTTAGTTGTGAAATTTGTGTTAAAACTACAGTGAAACCAAAGTGTTTTTGCAAAATTTGTGTTTTATGAAATTTTAAGAAAAAACGGTGTTACAGGATGGAGGAAACACGTGCGCAGGTAGAGAATTCCAAGTGTGGGATGAACGACAGAAGAAGGAATCTTGGAATTTCTTGGTACGGTGTGAGAAGGAGGACACAGTGTACGGATGACTCCGAAGGCCCTTGCGCGTGTTTCTGTTAAGAAATAGAGAGGGAGGGATAAGGTTAAAGATTTTATTAGTGTAAGACTTGTTGGTTGTCCTTAAATAAATAAATAAAAAATAGGTAAGATGGAGGTACCCAAGCACTATGGTTCTTGTGGGGATGCAAATTTGCTTCAAATCACGCAAGAACCACAGGTATAAGTGACTGTCACCACTTACCATCGGGTGGGCAATTTGCTTGTTTGCCAACTGAGTTGCGTAAAAAAATTAAAACTACTTCTAGCACTCAGTGTCCCATTTCAAAGTCATGCCGCGAGGGTAGGGACCTGAACCCCTCAATTCGTTCAAAGTTGATAAATATTTTGATGTACCGCGTAAAACTTATCTTTTGATGCTAAGTGTAAATATGAGTCGTACGGTAAAATCTTTGTTATTGCTTTTTAAAACAATTTTATTTATTTATTAATTCTTTGTCGACATCACGGGCGCCTCACACTTGTACCACGAAAATCCAAAAAATGACCGGTACGTATTCAAAAATTCTTATACTCCTCTCATTATGAATTATGAAAAAATAACATTATCCTTGGTTATGAAATGCTAATGAAGTCTCTTTTGGCATATAAGGTGAACATTAATTATTTACCTACACACCAACGTTACCAGAGAGCTTAATGCATTTGCTCACTCCGAGTTTCACTGCAAAGTTCACTCAGTTGTGGGTAGAGGGCAAATATTTTAGTTATTACAAGTTCTTCACTCCACTCATTCGTTACTCCAGTTGCATCAAGTTAAAGTTTTGCTATAAGTGAGAATTGTGGACTAGCAAATATATAAGTATGAAAATTAAAAACCAACTTCAAAAACACTGAAAAGTTAAAAATAATGTAAGAATAGGTACAGACAACATCACACTTCTATATTGAAGTCGTATCGATCGGTCCCAAACTTAGAAAGTCTTGGAATTCGGCACCGACTTCAATATAGAAGTGTGATTTTGTCTGTACCTGTTCATAGATTATTCTTAACTTTTCAGTGTTTATTTTTTGTAAAATATTTTTTTTTTCTTTTTAGTGAAAGGAATAGTTTTAGTGAACTTAATAGCAGCTCATATTCTTTTGATTGAGATTGAGATTTCCAGCAAAACTGCAAGAACCACAGTGTAACATAAGATGTAAAGTCACGGTACACAGTAATTTTACTTCCATATCTAACCCTTCAAACCGGAACACAGTAATGCAACCACTGCTGCTTTGCGGCAGAAATAGGTGAGACGGAGGTACCCAAGCAGGCGACCCTGGTACAGAGTCTATGAAAGATCAAGCCGTATCGCCTGGCACGCTGTCGAGTGTACAATGTGTACAAAGGCGTACTTAATGCTTGAGGCATTTTCTTTCAGCCTACTATCAAATGGTGCCTGCGGTGGTACCCATAAAACAAAATTAATAGGAAATCATCTAGACATTTGTAAAATCCTAATATAATATAAATTTAGATCAGACGGTGGTAGCTAATCAGGCAGGCTCAGAATCCCTACCACCAACCACACCAAGCAGAAAACTTCAGACTCCTTGGGAATCGAACCCCGGACCTCAAGATCAAAACCGGATGCTCCTAACCAATAGACTAAGGAGGTGATTATCGGAGGACTGAGATAATGTATGAAGGATCAAATTAACACAACTTTCACACTCAACCACCGAAAACATTCTTGACTTCCATTTCACACGCACGTGTTATTCAATAGACCACTTATAATTTTCAGTTGGGCAATTAAAATTCACGCCGATTCGGTCACCGTGCTCATTCTTTATTAAAACACACGCCGGGAATGTACCGGCTGACATTTAAACTTTAATTTACTTGCGTGTTTTAAAATTTTTTCTCCGTATGGATTCGTGTTCGCGTTTACGTTGTCACCACTACACTGATCTTATCCGACTTCTGTGTAGTGCGAAAATCTTTTTTCATCCCAAATCTATTTGAAAAACGACGTTTTGTTCACCAATAAGTGTTTGCAAAATAGGTAATTTTCCGGAGGCACTTTCAAACTGGTTAGGAAAATTAGTTTTGAATTTCGAACATGAATATTGAAAAAAATACCAGCATAAATTATCGTGACCAAAAAGGTCGAATGCGAATTGGTACGAACACCCGGCAACCTATGCCCGCCAATTCCACGTTTTTTATTTTAAAAAAATGCAAAACGCGCGAATGTCCATTCTTATCGTACTGCGTCTGTTTAAAATGAAGTTATAATGTGACAGTCTAGCTTTAACACCTAAAAGTGTAAGAAACGATGCGAAACTGTTATAGGGAATCTAAGCGAAGAAATCTTGAGGAAAATACTACAAAAGGAGCTAAAAGTTTCTCAGAAAATTTATTTTTGGAGTATTTTCAAGAGTTGGCCAATTGTTAAAGTTCCTTTACTCTTTATTTTATTATTTTTTTCTAATAGAGGAGAGTGTATCATTCTCTTGAAGAATTATTTTTCTCTTGGATCTTATGTGAATTCCTGCGCACAGGATTCAATACTAGAATCCTTCGCTCCGACCGTGATGCAAAATAGCGCCTACGCCGTGAAAAAAAAGTTTGCTCCATTTTGGTACAATCTCAGTTCTATTATCAGAATCTCATTTCTGCCATTCTTCGCATGCCTTCTTTATGTTAATATATCCGTACTTTCTTGGGGCTCCCTTTACTCTCATTTCTATTAACATGACTAAAGGTAAGCAACTTTAGTGGTATTACATTCTGTTTGTTGGCTTCCGCTTGATATCATGGTATATGGCAAAAAGGCCTTTGACCAATATGAGTTTAACCTGGCTTCCTAACCGAGGATCTGTCTGCCTATTTTAAGACAGAAAAATGCCTGCCTCAAAGGAGCTGATGACAAAGGCTTGCACCCATCATCCATCTGCCTTTCTCCCACCGCTATTATTTTCGGTTCGGCAACTATTCGTCTACCAGGTTGGATGACCTCACCCGTGAGAATCTATCTGCCTTGCCTTACCTTGTCGAAGTATAATAACGTTATTAACATTAAAGATGTCTAGACGGCTTTACTCACGAAATATGTCGGCTACTGTCCGACTAGTTTCAGGTCTTTTTAGAATTTGCAATTTTGTACAAAGTAGCAAATTCAAACAGTAAATAGTGGAAAAAAGTGCAAGAAAACCATGGTTTTATTCAATATGAACATTCAGTTCCATCAAGAAGTCACACCAATAAGTATAAATGTTACTATCTAGATATCTTTAAGTATGTCTCAAGATAGTTTTAGCAGGTTAGTTATTAACATTGTTACACTGAAAAAATATTATTTTAGCAGAGTACCTTTTTGGCTCGGTTACAATCATATCGGTAAATTTTAACTAAAAATCTCTAAGTGAACTTGGTATAAAGCAGACCTGTGTGTATTGCTAAATATTCTTGTCTAATAACAAATAAAACATTAATTATTTACAAATACCTTAATTGGTAAATTTTAACACTTTCAAACATGATCCAAAACTATTAAGTGATTTTGTCAACACCTAATAAGTATACTGTTGTTTCTAAACAAGTTATTTCAATTGGTTGATTTTTACAAACATTTTTATTTAATAATAGATGAGTAGAACTTATTTCATTCCAACCTAATTGTTTATTGATTTTAATCGAGTAATTTTTGGTTGATTTTAAGATATCAACTGATCTATTGATATATAAGATGAATTCATTAATTCTAGTCACGTTACTTATATCCTTTTAAATGAGTAAATGTAATCGGTTAGTTATAGCAAACTACATTATTGCTAAACTATGTAACAACCGAGTTACGTTATTGGGAATAACCTTTAGATAAATCAAAAAGAGGAATAACCGCTCTGCTCAGCTAAAATAACAACACAACCACGGTAATAGTATACGAGGGGAGGCTGAAAGTTCTGAGCAGTCCCACTCATAATCAGAAACTCACTCGCGCTAGTCACTAGTTGAGTTAAATCTAATTAGTACCTATATAAGGAAAGTTTTGTGAAAGAAGATCTGTAAACATCAACATATCTGAGTCATCGCTGCATTACACGAAATCGGAACATCGTGCCGTCATAAAATTCCTCGTAAAAAAGGGGAAAACGGCAAAGGAGATTTTTTAAGAAATGTCTGCAGTTTATCCAGAATCTGGACCATCGTCTGTCACAGTCAAACGTTGGACAAGACTATTCCAGCAAGGTCGAGAGTCATTAAAAGATGGACCCCCCTCGCACCGGCCGTCACAGACTAAACATCGCCAAAGTGAAGAAAAATGTATTGGAGGGCCGTCGAATAAAATGTGGCAGGTAGCAGAAGAGTTGAGCATCAGTAAGGAACGAGTTGGAGATATTTTACAGAATCCTTTGCACATGAATAAAATTAGAGCACGTTAAGTTCCAAAAATGCTCACGCCGCTCGATAAACAGCGTCGAATTTAAACTTCTATGGAGTTTATCGACTTGTGCAATGGCAATTTGGGCGAAATTTGTAACCGTTTTGTCACCGTGGTTGAAACGTGGATTCGACAATATGATCCAGAATCAAAACAAGAATCAATGCAATGGATTGAAAAGGGAGAGAAGTCGATTTTTTGGGATTCGGAAGGAATTTTACTCATTGACTATCTTCCAAAAAAAACTACAAAGAACGCCGCGTATTATGCAGCACTTATAAAAAAGTATGCAATCTTATTGTGGAAAAAAGAAGAGGGAAAATTAGCAAAGGAATTCTGTTTTTGCAAGACAGTGCGCCAGTCCATACGGCGCGAATTGCGAGCCATCCTACAGTTCAGAACTGACTCCCAGCGATTTCTTTCTCTTTAATAATTTTAAAAAAGACCTTTGGGGAAGATAATTTAGGGATGAAGAAATTAAAGCTGCCGTGAACGAGTAATTTCACTCCAATGATTCATCTTATTTTTTAGTGGGATACAAGCAAATTGGCTGAGAAAACCGAGTAACTTTTTAGCAGTTACCGAGTGAACTGGTTGTAGCAATCCAATAAATTGTTTGAGAATACCGAGTAACTTTGCAGCAGTTACCTAGTGAACCGTTAGTAGTAACTCAGTAAATTGGCTGAGAAAACCGAGTAACTATGCAGCCGTTACCGAGTGAACCGGTTGTAGCGACCCAATAAATTGTTTGAGAAAACCGAGTAACTTTGCAGCAGTTACCTAGTGAACCATTAGTAGTAACTCAGTAAATTGGCTGAGAAAACCGAGTAACTATGCAGCCGTTGCCGAGTATACCGGTTATAGTAACCTAGTAAAATTGGCCAAATGCAGTCGATTTTACTTTGTTGTTACTAATAAATGCTACTATGTTATCAATAAAAAAGTGTTATTAACAAATTGTAACGGTTAATACTTATCAAGTAATGATAACAAAGTTGACATATTTGATTTTAGCTACGAACTTTGCAGGCGTTATATTGACAAACATGCTGGGTTATTTTCAACAGTATTTTATTTATTTTTAACCCTTACGTTTTTTTAGTGTAGTATGTCGAGTTAGCCAGACGGGCTCAGAAGCCCTGAAGCCCAGAAAAAATAAGCTAAAAAACATACCCCAGAGAATTTCTCTTGATTAGAGTCAGATTTCTCTATAATACTAATACGAGACTAATTACCTCAGTTTTCTTCTGCTAGATAAGTCGTACGTCAAATATAATTCGCACTTGTATAATATTAGCAGGGCTCCCCGTGCTTTCCATGAACGCTGGCGATTTCTAAAAATAACTTCTATGCTTACACAGTAAAATATGGCATTGCGAAGATAATCTCGTTAAACGTAACAAAAGGTTGCGCATTATGTAAATCGGTATCAATGGAGGCCCAGCCTTGAGTGGTGATATTTGTTTCGTCAGCAAATATTTGCGCCGGCAAACGAACCCGCGCTACTCAAACAAATGGATCGTTGGAAACACATTATAGTGGTTCATAAGAACACTATTAATGTCAGTGTATTAAATAGAGCGTTAAATCTGAGCGTCGTCGCACACTTATATTGATTGTTTGTTTATTTATTTATTATTTGGAAGAGCAACAGCACGTAAAACATATACAATTGACAATAAATAGATACAGATGGCTAATAACAGGTCTCCAGCAGGACAATTATGGATCTTTCATCGTATGACAAAGTATGAATTTGAGAAAAAGAAGTCATGAAATGCTGCATTTCGTATTACCGATCTCCAATGATATCATCACTATAATTTCAATGATATCATCATTAAATAATGAACAAATGATCAAAAATCTGACCGGAAATCGTATTTTTCGTTTTGCACTATGATATCATATAATATCATTTGTAAAACCAAGAGATCGGTAATACCCCCCTCAGGTTTGAATTCAAATAAATAATATTCCGTGTGGACAAGATAGTTAAATGATGTTCTACTAATTACAAAAAGAACATAAACATATAATATCGAGAGTGCATTAAATCCGTTTTATGATTATGAAAAGAAGCCCTGGCTTAATAACCGCCTCGCTATTGTTATACTAGAATAAAATATATCAAAGTCATATGTTTTGCAAAACTCGTTTAAGCTTTTGCTCATTCGCCACGGAATTGCTTTTTGACAGTAATTTGATGACACTGACGGCAGATTGGAGTGTAATATCATTATTTTGAGATAATATATTATTGATCTTGATGGAATATCAAAGAAAATTTTGGGAAGACACTCAGGTGTATTGAACTCAGTATTAATGACTTCGTTTTCATCGTGCACGTGATGTGATTTGGGAAATCGGAATGAAAAGAATGATACTTTTCGTGCATTTTAATAATAGATATTGGGTATAATTCTAAGGTATTATGAAATTTGGACTTTTGAAAACTGGAACACCGAAATTCGGAATAAAATATTTAGGAGTATTTGGGCTATCCTGGCCATTATACTTCCATTTTTGGGCACAAGTCTTGTGAATATTGGCCGTCCCTCTTCACGTTGGTAAAGTGTTAACCCATTAAGACCGCACTTGACCAGCTTTCGAACGTTCCAAAACGCCTATGTTTTAAATACGTCAGTGTGATAGCGGCCTTACCACAGCCTATTATCAATCTGTGATATTTCGACGCATTGAAGTCGTCTCCATTGTTCGTGTTCAGCCAGTAACAACCGGTAATAACCGGTTATAATTACTCCAACTGCACTGACTTCAGTCTCCTGACTGTACTGCATGAATTCACTTGGCGTTCGACTATAGTATGTAAATATAAGTACATACATAATGTGCAATGACGAAGTTAGAATACGGTTAATCTATCGCCGCTCTTTATTCCCAAAGATGTCGATAGAGCCGACTAAGGCAGCTTACCGAAATAACACCATAATGGAAACACATCTGCAAATATATGGAAAAAGTGGAATACTTTGTTATGTACAGTCAGCAACACGTCAAGCTTCACATTTGCATTACGTAAGCCGTCAGTGTTGCTATTATGAGCGGTTTCAAGGTCAACATGTGAAGTCTGGCTAGTTGCTATGTGTACCGATTTGCCAGTAGTGACATCGGTATTCGGGCACATTTTTTTATACCACAAAGGTGGCAAAACAGCATGTGGATCAATTTCATGATTTTTCTTCCGATAGCATGAGTATAGGTAATTTACACCGAGCTCCAGCAGATCCCAGATTCATATACTGTGCAATAACAGGACACGTTGGCATTAGGACCATGCTAACTAAAATGGGACACGCCAGCCCCAAAATCTGTGGGGCCTGCAAGGAGGGAGAGGAAAGCATGTTCTGCTGTGCCACTGCCATGCCCTAGCCTGTAGGAGATTAAGGCTGCCGGGAATTGGATATCCAAAACCGGAAGATTACAGGGCCATACCGTAGAAGTACATCTTCGAGCTCATGGGCACCATAGACTGGATAAAAGGTGGCGATGGCTTTACGGATTAAAACCTGGCGAAGCGCAAAAGATCCACGGTGGGTCAAAGTGCGAAGGCTCAAGGTTTGAGCCGCCCCCACTCCATGACAAGATAGGATTCTTTCTGATAGTGAGCCGTGCAATAGAAAAACGTAGCAGTTGGCAACATATCAACATTATTGAATTAGATGAGAGCGTCGGTGGCGCTGTGTACTCGGTACTGGCCTTCTAATCGGAAGGTCCGCGGTTCAATCTTGTTATGTACCAATGTATTTTCGTTTTACATATGTACAGTCAGCAACACGTCAAGGCATGGTAGACTAAGGCCTAAACACTCTAATTTAGGGTAGGCTCGAGACCCTCGGTGGGGACGTATATGAGCTGTGATAATGATGATGAGAGCAGTTCATAGGTTAATTTATAGAATGGATTTTAGATGGATTGTACCCGTCGCCAACTATGCGGCTACGATTTACCATATTGATAGGCATATGAATAGGCACTGTGGCAATATCACTCCAAAAGATATAACAGATACAACAAAAGGGGCTCTCAGTAATATAGTCCTTAATAATTTTCACGCTATCCCACGATTTTTTGTAACAACAACGGGGTAAATTGTTCATTAATTCAATACAATGTTTTTATACGCACAGCAATCCTCCTTGATGATCTATTTATTCCTCTCTAGATTACGATTCAGTATGAAAACAACGCTTTAGGGTTTTCATTCCGCGAAAAATTCAGGGAATGGGACCTATTTTTTCGTCGTTGTAACGGCGAATGTAATTACAGTCCCGGGCGGCCTAGGAACTGTTGAAATGGGGTGAAACAAGGGTGCAAAAATGTTGGTTGGAGGGAAATTTCGTTTTGTGCGTCGGAGGCGCATAATGTTCGAGGACTCCGCGCTGCGGAGCTATGCCGTTTTGAATTGTAAAGGGAAGATAATCGCTAAATAAAAATAATTTTGTATTGTTGTTATAGAGTAAAGTAGTTCTGATGGTAATGATGTAAAATTCTATTTCTCTTTATTTTTTAAAAATATGCAGTTATAGAAAAAAAAAAATTAAAGTACTTGCATTATAGAAAAGAGTGTCTTAATATAACTTACTAAAATATTATGCTAGATGTCAGACAATACCGTTTATTAAACTGATTCACTTATGGAGGAGCTCCTTATGAAAATAACCAAATTAGTAAAAAATATAAATTTTTTCGTGCATTATCGTAAAAACGACTAATATATACATTTATCAATAATGCATTAAAACATACACCCATACACACACACACATATAAATTGATCTTTTGATCAATCATAAACAATCGACATAACACTGCAGCTCACAGTAAAAAGTATGATCAAAATTAGAACTGCAACCAAACAGCGTCCTAATTCCTAGGATCGTTTCAATGCTATACATTGAAGTACGCTTAAACGCTCGTCCTCAGAAAACCTGACAAAAGCTTTGTGGCAAACGTAGCATTTATGAAAGAGCACTAATTGGTATTAGTAGTAGGTATAAAATGAGGAAAAACTCTGCTGCAATACTTTGCTTTGTGACATACGGCTACATAAATGTATGTAGGAGCTTAGCACACTATGGGTGTAAAAACTAAAAAAATATATAAATATAAAAACCGACTTCATAAACACTGAAAAGTTAAAAATGACATAAGAATAACTACAGACAACATCACATTTCTATATTGAAGTCGTTGCGATGTCAATATTGAAATGTGATATTGTCTGTACCTATTCTTATATTATTTTTAACTTTTCAGTCTTTTTGAAGTCAGTTTTTATTTTTCGCTATTTTTCATTTTTATATTTTCAGTGAATGGTATTAAATTCACTTGATACTACGCGCCTTTTGTATTTAAAAAACTAACCTCTAACTCCAATTTCTGCCGCAAAGCAGCAGAGCTTGCATTGCTGTATTCCGGTTTAAAATTACTGAGAACCATGACTTTATATCTGATGTCACAAGTTGGCAAGTTACACTGTGGTTCTTGTGGGGGTTGCAGTTTTGCTGCGAATCTCACAAGAGCCACTCATATTATAGGTGTAGCCACCTATACTTATGTTACCACTTACCATCAGGTGGGCAGTTTGCTTGTTTGCCAACTTAGTAGAAATAAAAAAAAAGAATAATATTGCTCTAGAAGTGAAATATCTTCAAGGCTGGCGACTCAACAAGGTTACGAGTATGTGGCATTGAATGGGATAGCGTTTTTGTTCTAATAAAGATTTCTCCATCTCCAAATAATTAACTCGAATGACTATAAACAGAGTCATATTGTTAACACGAATGACTAATTTGTCAATAGATTTATATAATAACAGCTTTATCGCACGAATCCACGTATCGTTTTAACAGTATTGAAATATCAAGTTATAATAAATTTGAAATGTCCAAACCATAAGGTGGCCAGCCAGCTTGATTGCCAACTCAGTGAAATAAAACTATTTGAAATAAAATAGGGCTTTCACTCACTAATGTGCTTATTTATTTTTACAAGCTTTCATTTAGTTTCACCTGTCCCAGTGTCTGTAATAAAATCTTGCAATTTAAATTTGACCCACTTCCCGGTTTCCGATCGAGCTGAAACTATGCATGTATATGTATATCGCGTGACAATGCAATATTATGATAACATGGAGTTGATCTAATGCTGGAGCTGGAAGGTGGCCATAGGAACTCCGCAATAATATGACACAGCCCGATCGATTCTTTTTTCTTTTTATAAAAACGTCGCCCCACACTAGGATTTTCTCCTATGTCGTTACAGTTACAAACGTAGAATATCACATGCACAAACGCCCAGACCGGAACAAATTTCTGTACGCCATACAAAATATTTGTCCCGTACGGGAATCGAACCCACGACCCGTTGCGCAGTAGGCGATCACTTTTTTTATAAATTACTTGTTTAAATCTGCCGAACTCAAGGCGCGTGTGTCGCACGGTTTTGTATTCAATCAGGGACAATGACTATCGGACACCGATACCGATACGGACAAAGTTCCAACAATGCCGTTGAGAGAATGGCTTTCTTCTAATTGTTTCTGAACAATACTTGCACGAAACTCGCTGTTCGGTGAAATGTCTAGAGCGGGATTAAACAGCAAAGTGTTCTAGATTTGTATGACTGTAATCACATTACAGTATTTGTGTTTTGTTTTTAGTGGTATCCAACTTTGTTAATAACTTTGTTTATATTTCCGTTCGGCCGTATGTCTATCTGTGTATTCGTTTCATCGAGTTTTCGACCTCTGAGATCTTGGCCTGAGATCTCGGTAAAAGTATTGTGCTTAAGTGCGCGAGCAAAGGCGCGAGCAAACGCGCGAGCAAAATTTGTCCCAGTCGAGTTGCTTATCACAAAAATCGATTGTTGTATTTGATGCTTTAAGGCACTTTGCTGACCTAAGCTACATAGCACATGGCCAATTACGTAACTTCGCTTGTGTTTTAACCTTCTGAGCTACAGAACTTTAAAAAAGGTCAAAATGCGTATCCCCTCGAATGTACCTGATTCGATGAAAAAGCAAATAGTGCCAAATTGCCAAATAGGTACCAATCTACGGTGCTCTCAATAACTGTAAACTAAAATATTAATTACTAAATCTAGTTTAAATAAAAACCAACACATTCCCACTGATCCATCATCGACCCAACAACGTCACAAACAATCCTTTCCAAGAAACGAAATTGCCCTCGTTACCAGCCAAGATGGAGTGCGCCATATGTAAAATGAAAACGGAATAATCCCATTCGCATTACTAAATGTTTCATTCAAAAACTGAGTCACGCACATTCTTCTCGTCGCAGGTACATAATCAAATTTTCCCCACGCAGCAATGAGCCCGTACAAAAATGCGTAATATTTGCGTGTTGCTTCGGGAAATTCGGATACAAAGTGGGATTTCGTCGCCGGGGCGCGAGCGCGGTGGAAATTGTGTAGAACACAATCTGCCCGAGTCAAATTAGCCGATATTAATTCATGAAAATTGCTTTTGTTGAACTAAATGTTTGGTTGCCGTCGGATTTTCCTTTGTTTCGTCGGAGACGTGGATTTGATCGTCCGAAAATTTTGTCTTACGGACGTTTTTTTAGCACTCTCGTTATTTGGCTGCATCTCACTGTAACTGTTTCGGACGAGTCCAAAGCTCTAAATTTCGATAAATTTAATTAAAGGTGGATTTCAGGGTTCAGTACTAATATGGCCAAGTTATCGTCTATGAACCCTTTGTTGTAGTAGCAACCAGATTCTTTTGATAGTAGAGTTTATGTTCATGTTTAAATTATTCCCTTGTTGTAAGAGTATTTGCATACTATAGATTAAGGGGGAGAGAAATGTAACTACATATAAGAATTTTAAAAAAATTGAGGAAATGTTGAGCTCCATCCTGCGCCCCACATGGTGAGTGTCTATCCAAACCTGCCTTATACACTCCCCCCTTCCAAAACAACTCGGAAGTTCCTCAAGCCCTATCCTACCTAGTAATCCTACCTCTAATATCCTACCCCATAACATTAGTTAGCATCTGCTTTGACAAAAGTAATTTTACGTTAACAACCTCTCATTGTATACACCTCAGTCTGTGATGAATAGCTTATTTTTCTGTGAGCCACCCCCCTCCCAGACTCCTTACTCTCCTAAGCCACTGATAACAAACGTCATAGATGTATGTCAATAAGGGGTTTTGCAAATTGAAATAATACTAAACGTTAAGCGGAATGTGTTCAAAAATCCATTTTTCTGTGAGCCACCCCCCTCCCAGACTCCTTACTCTCTTAAATCTTTGAACACCGCGGTTAAATTCTTCGAAAACAAATTATAAAGATTCAAATAAATTGCAGATGCAACTAAGTCTATAACTGCTACTAGTTTAGTTCAATAATACTTCCTAGAACCTAATGGACCTTATAACACCGAACATCAATTTGCACCATTAACAATAAACCAATAGTACTATTTGATTGACATATTTGATATTTGTTTCAATTTAGTTTTATTCTTCAGGCTGCAATCAATAACCTAAATTTCTGTGAGCCGCCCCCCTCCCAGGCTCCTTACTCTCTTAAGTCATTGAGACAGCGCTTTCGAATAATAAAAAATAATAAATTTGATACTAGATGCAAACTTAGCTTATAACTATCCTATTCCACTAACATGTACCTACAAGATTAAAGTTTCGTACCTATACTATTTTAATATTATAGAAATCTTTGTTGCTTGTAGTATAAATTGATAATAAACTATACTATGTTGAGTCGGTCCTTAAAATTCCCTCCTAGTTCTGCATTAGGCTTTTATTTCAACTAAATTAAATTTAATAAAATGAAATATGTGGTTATTCATTAGTTGCTTTAACAGATATGAAATCTGAGGTGTTATGTGTCTTTCAACCAACCTGAATAAACCATAATAAGCCGTCGGAGATTCTGAACAATAGTCAGAACTAGCATGAACAAATATCGCCTCACCTACTTATTACCGATATCAGGACAAGTAGCCGGTTGTGAGGCGACTAAAGTCAGAGGGACTTAACCGTAGAGTTCAAAGGCCCCCTCAGAGACTGCAAAGACCTACAGGTCTCATCCAATATATGGTAATATATCAATGGAATATAAGCGATAGCTATCCAACTGCTCCTTCTTCCCTATCCAGAATAACCTTTTGCCCTTTATACTTTCCCCAAGTTGGAGCTTGTGTAGTGTACGAGTTTGGCATCATTGCAGCCTGTTCGCTGCGTGTAGAGTATGGATTTCCGTAAATATAATTGTTCTAGGTAAGCTATTATTTCAACTCGCCTAAGAACTTTATTTAACCTAACACCAAACATTACAGAAGTCCATTGAAGTGTAGTGTCATCTGGTCGAGCAATCAACAAATAAGGTCCAACACAAGTTCCTAGGTTAATTTAATAAAGCCATCATACCAACCTAACTATCCCACTTTAAACAAATCGAAACATCTCCCTAAATTCAAAACTTACAATCACTAACTCTTTAGTGTATATTGTGTATTAACTCGTAGGGTTTTAGCCAGTGAAACAAGGCTTGTATTGTATTAATTATAATAGTTAAATATAGATATAGCGTTTCATTTCGCGGATCAATGAAAGAGAATACTAAGTTTTATCTTAATGGCACGTGTGCACGTAAATCAATTAGCGATAGAGTAAATGAATGTTAATAAAATATTTTTAATATAAAACATTTTAGGGGTCAAGTACAAATAAAATAGCAACCAAAGCATACCAGAATTAAAATAACAGAGAAGGTTCTAAACAAAACATATAAAATAAAATGTCAACAAATAACAACAAAATAACAAAATCAAAAAACCCGAATTAAAATATTCAGAGAATGTTCTTGACAAAACATATAAAATGAAATTTTAGTCAAGAAACATCAAAATAACAAAATCAAAAACCCGAATTAAAATATTCAGAGAATGTTCTTGACAAAACATATAAAATGAAATGTTAGTCAAGAAACATCAAAATAACAAAATCAAAAAACACGAATTAAAATAATCAGAGAATGTTCTAGATAAAATATATAAAATAAAATGTTAACGAGTAACAACAAAATCAAAACCCGAATTAAAATCAAATAAAATACATTTTACCATTTCAAATTGAATGATGAGTTCTTTTTAATAATTTAAATATGGTTTAATATAGATCATTCAATTTTCCATTGGCAACAAACAAATGACCTGCCTGGATTACTATTTATTTAGCTTTGTGAAGCAAAATAACTAAAATTAGGACAAATTAATCAATCTTCTACATTTTATTGATTTTACAATTTTAATTGAATCCAGGCAACCCTAAAATAAAACACAAACCTCTGTAGTCTTCTCGGTCTTGGATCTCCACCTTGGGTAGCTACCTACTAGGGTAGGGAAAACTATGCTTTTGGATCCATAACTCAACCCTCCCCGTACCCAAAACACACTACTTAACAAATTATATTCGAATATACAAGCATGGAGATCCCAGACCTATCTCGCTCTGGAACAACTCTTAACGCTGAAATAAATGTTATAATTCTCACCCCCCATCCCCTTTCTACGATATAATTATATGAAACAGCCTTGTCAGGTATTTCGTATGTTTTAATTTTACCGCGAAGTGATATGGAGTGGTTAAGAAATACTGGATCACTCCGGGGCTAGTGCTTGCAAACTACTTTTTTTTCTCTAATCTACCTTAATCTACACGCAGACCTGTAAATAATAGAATTAGCTTATTCTACACTAGCCTCACCAGCACGCTTTTCCAACCACGACTGATTTGTCTTTTTCCCATATCACTTTTATTGACAACAATAAAAAGATTTCCTAGCCGCTACTAAACAATAATGTGTTAACTAAACTATAATATATATATGTCTCCCATTGTTCCCCATTTCGACTTGTCTTTCGCTGCACTATAGAAACCTTTCATATTGTCGTCGTTGTTTTCGTATTCGAGGCAAATTGTTATGTAATAAATAAGTTTAATTTTATTTCTTATAAATGCGTACTGTACTCAAGAATATGAAAACTAGTATGTAAATAGACTTCCACACAAAAAACAGCCTTCACCAGGAAGTGCCATCTTTCTTGCAAGGATAGTATTATCGTATAATTTTATTTATAAAATAATCCTGTCCCTGTTAGTCTATAGTTACAGTATCGTAACTGGCAATGTTTTTTTTTATTTATTTTTTATTTAAACTAATATAAGTACAGTCCCTATACACCAGGGATGACTCCCTTAATAACTTATGTCCAATATAATACTCAGTCATTAGTTTGAATTTAAAGTATTCTGAATGTGTAATCTAAAAATTTTAAGAGGTTAACACCTCAGCTATTTGGATAAATTCTCCTAACACTTAAAACTAAATCCTTGAGATTACTCTACAATTTCACCTCGAGACTATTGAAAGAATCCAAATGCTTGCAATACAAAACAGTGTTATGTAAATGTGTATATAACCCCAATATATATAAAATATATTATCTTATATCTAGGTTCTTTTTTTTTGTAAATCTCCAATTAATTTTTTTATATATTGTGTCAACTAAATATTTATTAGTAAACTTCAATTCAATTGGTTAATAATTGCTTGAAATTTAAACTGTAACTATTAATACCAAATTATTACGTCCACTGTATTAAAGTTTCAAAACAAACTTAAAACTAAACTTCAAGCAAAATATTACAAATTTCATTAATATTAAGCACGACCAATTGAAAAGAATAATATCTACCTTATTACTAAGTTCGTGTGAGATTGAGTATTATATTTGGACTAACACACACAAAATTCAAGGAATATATAAAACATAATGCAAATAAAAGAACAAGATTTCAAGAAAATGTGTACCGCATCTCAACCGAAATTCGTGGACGAGACTCAGACCATTCTCTTGATACCTTCCTGATCTAAACCCCAAAATTGCTACTCTATTAACTGAAATGAAATTATTCTTTGACTAATGTGTCTGCCTAGAAAGCTCAGAAGTCATTAATTGGAATTTGACTCTAACTTTAAATGTAACGTCCATCTTTCAGTTTGTTTGCTACGCTCACATTTTAAATTAGCTACTCTACGCTTATTGCATTTATATGTAGTGTATGTAAAATGAGTCGAGTACGGGAATATTGAGGACCTCTAGATAGTCGGCATTATTTGCCCTAGGAAAGTACTCGCCAAACCCAACTCGTATGTAGGATTCACTGAAGGTATTCCCTCTCAGCTCTGCCGTAAGTGTTAAGCTGGCCGGTCTTGGGCGATATATTATTAGCACCCTAGCTCAACACAACTTTATGTTGAATCGCGTACAGTATTGTTGTATGTGCAAATGTCTTGAATTATGTTTGTAACGCGTACTGTAAGTGTACTGTTAGTGTGATGTTTGTTTATGTATCGATTACGCTTATGCTCTACACTACGCATCAAATAAATCTCCAAACTAATAGATAGACTGATATTAAATTCCACAAAATAAAAATACCCGTAAAATTTCTAGGCAGACTATTCCTACCCCGTGCTCTATTACGAAAAACATCGTGAACATTCCTACCTCAACAATAATTATAATTTCTAAATGAGCCTTTCATCGTTTAACTAAGGTAAACTTCAAGAATTTTATTTCAAAATAACAATTAGTTCTTTATATTTTTATTATTAGCCCTTCATGAGAAAATTGTTTAATAAAAACCTATTTATCGTGAAATTCGTAAACACACCCCCACAAACAGAAGAAATCTCAAGCAACAAAACCTTAAGGACTTACCGACTGCCGCTCGCACTTTGCACACTATTAAACTTAAGCCGGGTCCGCTGCGCCATGTTTTCGTGTTTGTAAACACGAAAACATTGTTTAGTTAACCGATTAGGGGCGTGGTTTAACAGTTTTGTTAGAAAAATACGATAACATGTTTTCCGCGACGAATGGATAACATCCCCCGCGTTCGCCTGCGGGGAGGGGAAGCTAAGCATTTTTTGTTAGCGCTCACTAGAGGAACACGTATCGCTTGAAGTTTATAACAATTCTCTTTGGTTTATTTTTGAGTGAAATAAAGACAATATTTTGTTTTTAATACAACTTATAAAAGAGAGACCGGTGCTGTGGGATGTTACATTAATAGATTATACCGAACCTATCATAAATTTTTAGTTCTTGATAAATAACGACAAAAACATTTTAAAAACAGGCGCCATGTTGGGCTTACATGTTTTGTTAACATGTTTCGTTAGAAAATTGGCGCAGCGGACTGGCTGTTTTTCTTAACATGTTTTGCTAACATGTTTTGTTAACATGTTTTGTTAAAAAATTGGCGCTGCGGACCCGGCTTTACACTTTCGCGACCGAACTTGAATAATCATCCCAAATCTTCCTCCCTTCGCCTTATATAGACCGGCTGATCCAGAAAACAAAGCGATTCAAGTCAACAAAACTCGCCTCAACCATTTTCTTGCTATCTTACTCCTGCGCAAGTGCCACGTCAGTTTTCTCTCCCTCTCTAACCTCAAACCAAACATTGCGAACGCAAGTCGCAACCATTTTTTTTTTGCTATCCTACTCCTACGCACGTGCCACGTCAGCTTTTCCTCCCTCTCTAACCTCAGTCGAATACTGCGATCGGCGCTTGAACGCTCCATAAAGAGCATACGAATTATAGGTATATACGACTCCTTCACTAATAGCAACATGATTAAAATTTTTAAACAAACAAACAACACAAAGTATTACACACACCATAATAACGAACATATAGGTTTATAAAAGAAAAAAAAGGTGTAAAGGCTTCGTCTAATAGCTATTTAACTGTAAAATCCCGCTTGACGTCTTTTATTTATGAATTGTTAAAGTGTTCAATATTTTATTATTTTAACTGACTAACTAACCGTTCGTAATACATCAAAGCCAAAATTGATGAAATATCATACTATTGTAGTATTATAAAGATTAAAATAAATAGTTCTATTCTTTTAGTTCAGAAGAACAATAGGTTGATAAAAAAAATCCTTCTCGATACCAATATCTCCACAATATGACCTTTTAATTCCGTAAAAAAAATATAATTAAATGTATATCAAATGTACCCCTATTAATTATTTCTTGGGAAACTACTTGAATAGACTACAATTGCATTTTACAAAAATGCTAAATCCCTGCTCCTAAAACATCGTTGATATTCATTCTCCGTGTAAAATTGCCGCTCTAAATCAAACAGGAAATATATTCTCCGTGCCAAATCCCCTTCTCAATTCTTATTAAATCATTATTACTAACCGATCAATTAACCTTTGATTCATGTACGAGACGATCGTTACATCACCTCATGGTATAAGATACGTTAAGGCGCTACTCTCCCGTTTTAGCTCTCTCGTTATTTGGCTGCATCTCACCTCATGGTATAAGATACGTTAAGGCGCTATTCTCCAGTTTTAGCTCTCTCGTTATTTGGCTGCATCTCACCTCATTGTATAAGATACGTTAAGGCGCTACTCTCCCGTTTTAGCTCGCTCGTTATTTGGCTGCATCTCACCTCATGGTATAAGATACGTTAAGGCGCTACTCTCCCGTTTTAGCTCTCTCGTTATTTGGCTGCATCTCACCTTATGGTATACGTTAAGGCGCTACTTTTCCGTTATCAAACAATTTCGATTTACTGTACCGCCACAAATATAAAACATACAGTTTTTAAATTCATATATGATATTGTTGAACATATTATCTAAACATTCTTAAATACAAAAACATAATTAAATATATTTCACTCTATAAAAAAAAAACCAAAGATCACTCTATTCAATATTTTAAAACAGCTGTGAATAAGAAAATACAACAATAAATGACATAAAAGTTTTACCAATAGATTTGCATTTTTATTGTCCAGAAAATTGTAAACAACATTTTTTATTTTGTACTCCAATTTTCAAAACATCTATTATTACCTGTAAAAAGTAACGTTTTCGTTTGATCACAACGCGTAAGCGACATTGGAAGCAGTTATTTCCTTGGAAAAAAGCAGTCGCCGTGCACATGTAGATTTCCTGGAAAATTTCGCCTCAAGTCAGCTGCTCTAATATAAAAAAGAGAGTAACTGGTTTTAGAATTTATTTTTAATTTATTTATATTTAAGGTTGGCAGCGCGCGAGTGATACCACTGGTGTTGCAAGCGTCCATAGGCGGTGGTGATCACTTAACACTTACCATTAGGTTAAGTGCTTGCTTGTTTGTCACCTTTGTGGTATACTCGTAAAAAAGGGAGCAGGAGCTAATCAAGTTAAACACTTTATCTTATAGATTGGCTCGAGCCCCTCGGTGGGGACGTATACGAGCTGTTATGATGATATCCTAAGCCCTTTATCACTTCTTACACATAGAGTTAAGTTATAATGTTTGGTCTACAGGAGAGTAAGGATTTTTTTGAGATATTAAAAAAAATATTGCTCTCATGTGAAACATACAACTGTTATAGGCAGAAAAGCCCTATTAGGTATAACAACACAAGGCTTAAGAATATATTTTCAACTAAGATTGCGACTTTACTACTTGAGCGAAACTGGGTTTGTTGGATTCACATAATTATACTATGAGCAATTTTGCATATTAATTATTTCAATAAATTATTGTATTGTTCTTTTTTATATCTTAAAATAGTACATAGGAAACACGTTTGTAAATGGTATATTTTAAGAGCACATAACATTGGATTGCGATTCAGATCTAAACTATAGATTGTTATATTACTATCTATTTTGAAAATTGTATTCTGTGATCTATACTAATATTATAAAGGGGAAAGATTTAATTGTTTGTTTGCTTGTATCTTGGTTTCGAAACTACTGAACCGATTTTGATGAAAGTTGGTACAGGGATAGTTCGAGATCAGGGGAAGGACATAGGGTAATTTACCTACGGGAAAAAATCCCACGGGACAACAAAAATAACGCGAAGTCGCGAACGGAAAGCTAGTGTATTTATAAATTAATAAAAATAAATTAAAGTTGAAAATTGTATTTCTCAGTGTTAAATAAAGAGTTTATATATATATATATATATATATATAGATTATTTAAATAGAACTAATGTTTTTCGTATACTGTACATATACTGAATGTACTCATATTTCGTACGTAGAACGTAGTTTGCTTCGTCAAATGCATTCAATAAGCAAGCAATAATATGCAAGGATTAAAATAAGCCCGTTCAATATCTCGGAGTAAGCAATTGGGAGTGCTGTACGCCGAGGGAATTAATTTAGCTTGGATAAGTACTTCTAAATGGCTTCTGTAGACTGTGAGTTGTAAGTTTGCTGTCAATCGACAGCATTGAAGTGATCACCAGTATTGTAAGGAGCGATCTAGTTGTGTGGCTGTAAGGGAGACTAGAGTTGATATTGAGACGTAGAGTTGCAGTTCTATTCCCCAGGAGGTAGAATATTTCTCCGGTTTGGCTCTTGAGAGGCGTGCTTTGTCCGCCCCAAGGTTTGTTTGGCTAGATCAGTGGTTCCCAACATTTTAATCTCCAGGGGACCATATACATTTGTTTGTCATGAGTCGGGACCATTATGTACAAAAAACCTCAATCAAATGTAAAGTACCTATATATAAAGCTCGATTATCTATATCATTGTATATAACTAAATAGTATCATGGGATTCATCTTATTCACAAGTTCGTAACACTTATAATATTGTTCGAAGCAACCGGTAAGTAATAATCATATTATTATGCTATCAGTCGATCCTAAATTTAGATCTTGTTCTATTACCAACAAAAACCATGGGGGTTATTATCTAAGAAAAAATTGATCGCTTAAAATTTGACAGTCGCCGTCCATCCGTCGCTTCTTTATAAAAGGATTTTCCCGTGGGAATTTTATATTTTCCCGTAGGAAAAAATATTTTATAGCCTATGTTCATCAGGGACAATGTAGGATTCTCAATGTGAAAGAATTTTTCAAATCGGTCCAATAGTTTCGGAGCCTATTCAATACAAACAAACAAACAATCAAATCTTTCCTCTTTATAATATTAGTATAGATGACGGCGCAGAGTCTTGTGTACACGGCGCAATGGTTGCCAAATTGAAGGCGATGGTGATTGATTTTTTCTTAGACAATAACCCACCTACTCCGAGAAGTGAGTTTGCATTCGCGAAACACTTTTCTTCTTTAGTGGACTACGGGTGGTCCGCAGGCTACTGGTTAGAAACCATTGAGCTAGACGGACTAGACACATCAAAAAGTGTCAAGTGTCTGGAGACGCATTTTTGAAACAATAGAATTCAAATTCGCATTCGAAATCGTAAGATTCGCATACGAATTTCCGAATTCGCTATTTTTGAACATTCATTCCGTGAATTTTGCAACGAGTGGTCCTACCCACTCGTTTTTCATTTCTACTAGTAGAATATGCGCAATGTATAAACGTTCCGTTTTACATGCGATTCATCGCTGGTTTTTTAAATTAATGAGTTATTGCCATGTTATTGCGTACCGGATTTTTTTTTTCTGCGTGAAACGGTTTCTAATGTAGAATTTGTTTTTAATGACAATTAGTGTTGTGTAGGACATGAATTTTATATGAGTTTGTAAGAGTAGCCTCTTTTTTGTACTGAGCCAGTACAATGTCCCACTTCAAAAGAGGCGAGGCGTCTTGAAGCATAGCGATACATTTGAAGTACAGAGTAATTATGTCACTTTGTATTGATGGGTTTATATGTACCTCACAAAAGTGTGATTGACGTAATACTTACTACGATACGCGATTGATCTATTGAGCAGTGAGCACTGACTAAATTATTTTTGTATGCATAATATTAGAACAAATATTAATTCTTTGTGCAGCCAGGCAGTATTTAACGATTTTAATAAGCAATAAAACAAATAGATAATAAAAAATAGTTTAACGAAGTATTAAAAAATACATATTAAAATTGAAAAAGAATATTTGCGATTCTTTTTTTCCGTTTAGCCTATTGTTGTCTCATTCTTCTACTTATAAGTCAGGTGAAAGAGTAGACGCTCTACCGGCAGTACTGAAGTGAAGCATACCACTATAATGCTCGACACATACGCTGCGTTTTCTCTGTCTAGATTTTTGGAGTGTGTCGCGCTCCCTCTCGGTTGCGACTACCGCGACAGAAAATGTGAAGTAGTACATTTTGAAATGCTGAGCCGCTCTTACATTTTGACGCCATGTACGGGACAAATGTACTGCCTCTTGTATGTCCTACTCAACACTAATGACAATACTGAATTCGAGTGATTCTAAAATCTTTAAAATTGGAAACAGTAGAAAATCAATTCGCATGTGATTTGTATTCGTATTCGAATTCGAAATTCATTTCTAATGATTCAAAAATACGTGTCCTGATCATCCATCAACCACACAAATGATACACACAAAAAGTACACTAAGGCGGATAAATATTCCATTTTCACCTTTACCTAATATTTGAAAAACGATACCTTTAAACCAGATATACATCCAACCTGCGCAGCCCTTCAGGAAATAGCTTTTGGTTTCTTCGCCTTTTTTCATTTTGATCGCAGAGCCCCGGATATTAAGCCTCAAGGCTTATTCGCGCCTATTATTTTTTGCCACGCTTTGTCTTTGCAATTGCGATCTCCGATCATATTTCTGAGGTCCCAATACTCGTCCATTCTCAGTGGAAAAGAATGGTCTTGTGTTCTTGGATATTCTTCATAGAGTGGTATTTCTTCTTACATTCATTCGTCGCATATTACGTTTTATATAGGCCGTATATTTGGTTAATGATGGAATGGTTGTGGTTTTGAACATTGAACGGAGTTCGGACTTATACAAAATCTAATAAAAATGTGTACTATATAAATGTTTAATTTGATTTTCTTAAATGTTTACTTTCAATTCCATCAACTTTCATTTCAGTTTTATTATTGACTTCGCATTTACTCATAGAAATAACTAAAATTTAAACTATTAAATAAAATTAAGTACAAAATACTTTTTTTAAATTATGATGTAATATAAAAATGAATACAATGACCAAACGACATACCCTTAAAATACTTATAAACTAACCCCCTTTTTTTTACTAATGAAAGTTACATTCCCGTTTAAAGCTTGTTTAAAATGAAATTTCTATGGAAATTTCATTGTTATCAACTGTTCAAAGTGAGTGTTTCGAGCGCAGTGGTGTCGTATTCTCGGGCGTGGTAAAATGATTTTCGACTTTGCGTATATAATAACCGTTTAATTTTAAATTTTTGTACAGAGTTACGTGTTGCTCTTATGCTATGTAATTGGCGAATGAAAGTGGAGTGCTCGTGTCGTATGGTAGTCGTTCGCCGCTCTCGCGTTCGTTCCCGATGGAAGCGGTGACCGGTCCGCGTATTGCAAAACTGTATACTGACCCAGACTCCCATAGTCTGTACTGAACTACGTCGTGCTCATTGAAATCACAAACAAATTGGAGCAAAGTACATACGAACTCAGAGCAATCTGAGAATGTATGCATTTTGCTCGCTTGTATGTAAAGCAAACTGTGACACGCGAATATTCTGTAACTAACTATACGTGTTTCATAATTTCCCGTATTTTTTTGTTATGCTGTTGCGGTTTTATTTTCGAAGCAGTTTGATGCTCCGCTCTGTATGGTCACAATATCTAACCTAACCTACAGTTTAATCCTATAAATACTTTTTATTTCTCCCCCCGAGCAGGGTGGCTGTGCCCCCCTGCACCCCTTGCTCGAAGTGCTCTTTGGGATTTCATCCTTAGGCGTTATACTTTGTTATACTTATGCCTTTTATTATTATGAACATTACAATTATGCCAAATTTTGCTCTAGTATTTTAAAGCAAAATGTATTTTGATTCAGACACTCTCAGAATAGGTATACAGTTTGATCTTCAACTACAAAGGCAAACTGCGATTGAACTTAGAGCTACCCCGCTCTGGGTCAGCATACAGTTTGGCAATACGCCACCGGTCCGGCTTCACTCGCGGGTCAGTGCTGCCATCTTCGTTCGATTTGTCGCAAACCATGCGCAAACAGTGAGTGAAACTCTTATTAGTCAAAAAACTTTTTAACGCTAAAAGTGCTTAATTTTGTTTTTTGTTACTAACTCTATGTTTTTTATCATTCCCATTTTTTTTTGTTTTTTTTTTAATACAATGCGATTGCCAAACTTGCAATCCTGTAGGAGAACTAATGACACTTGCAGTAGAATACTCCGTTACTTTTATCAAACACTAAAGTCGCTAAGCTCCTAATTTTAGATCCTCATCGTTAAAATATTTACCACTATATTATTTGAAATAAAGAAATTCTTCAGCCCATTATAATCTACTTACGTAAAGTAATAGAATCTGATCAAACCGAAGCATTAATTATGTCAGCTGGCCTCGACCTCGAGGGCTTCGAGAGGGCTCTCGATTGGCATAAGAAAAGGGAGTGGAGAGCTTTTAGTGTAATGTCGAGTACAGACTGGTGAAACGTACGAGTAATAAGCAGATAAACTTTTCTCTCTTTATTTGGACAAGCATAAAGATACGAGGAGAGTCTAATCTACACCAGAGGTTTGTAGGTTATGACTTGTGCCCTAGGATCATAGGTGTCTCGGACCAGTCTCATTATAGAAGAGACTCTGTACCTGGGTCGTCTGCTTGGATACCTCGGTCTTACCTATTTCTGCCGTAAAGCAGCAGTGCTTGCGTTGCTGTGTTTCGATTTGTAAGGTAAGATATGGCAGTGAAATTACTGGGTAACGTGACTTTACATCTGATGTCGCAAGTTGGCAACGTACACGGGGGCGTTTTTGTGGGGGTTAGAGTTTTGATAGGTGACTTTACCACTTACCATCAGGTGGGCAATTTGCTTGATTGCCGATTTAGTTGTATAAAAAAACTCAAAAACACACTTCTTTCTTCTTATAGTGCCGACCCTTGCGAAAGATTGGCGATCATCAAGACAATCTTAACTTTATACTACCGGGAACAAGGATCCTGTGCTCAGCCCGTACCATTGCTTTAATGATAATGAGGTTTTACGTTTGCCAGACCCTTAGACCAGGGGTTCCCAACCTTTTACCCAATGCGTTTCACCCAACATTATGCTAAAATACTACGCCCCCTCTGGGGGCCGAAATGGGGAGTCAAGAAAATTAAGCAAACGTTGAAAATATTGGCGTGTTTAGTTTTATTCAAAAGATGGTTGCAACGTGTCGCTGATTTCGCATAGGTGATACCGCCCACGTTGCCCAAGTGTATATGAACAGTTTTAATAGATATTATTTATACAGTTTAATTCACTCTACGCCCCCCAAGTGGGGTGCGCCTCACTGGTTGGGAAACCCTGCTTTAGACAAAAGCTTTTGTCCAGGCCTACTGGTCTACGGTGTCCTTTTACCAAATACTATACTTAAACACATCATCATCAACGTCATGCCGTCGCCATGAATGCTGTGAAGCGTTCGAAGCGTCAGGTTAAGTAATTAAAAGGTTTAAAGCAAAATATAAGCGAGTAAATCCTTAATGTGTAGTTTTTATTTAAATGTGTTCACTTATCGTGCAAATCAAGTAAAACCACGGATTTCACTCGAGTATTTTTTTTTCAATGTACGATTTCTTTTTTTATAATTACAAACTTCTGCTGTCCTAGTACATTTAAGGGGTCCGTACCACAAAATGAAAAACGGAAACCCTTATAGGATCACTTTGTTTTCCGTCTGTCGATCTGTCTGTCGAAACCTTTACTCGAAAACGCCTCAAGATATCGAACCGAAATTAAAAAAATACTTGAGTCTCCGGTCTCTTCCAGCTGTGAAAAAATCATACTTGCAAGTCAACTCGATCAAAAGATCGTTTATGTTTCATATTAAAAAAAAAATTGCGATTTCTCAAGAGAACCAAATCACAACTTTCCACTTCCCGTTGACCTAGGATCATAAGATTTGGCAAGACGTAAGGTTTTACAGTATATGCTAAGGAAAAATCTGAAAACCGTAAATATGTATGTAGACAAATATTTTAGTACCATGTCATTACAACTATTAACAATGCAATATAGGTATAACCATACTAAATTAAAGGAATAGTTGGTGTGACATGGTACTAAATATGCTAAAAATGCTTATCCACTTTTAAAGCCAGCTGTACATAGTTAAGAACTTATATTTAGATAAGTTTGTATAGAATGCGTATGCACTTCAGCAAACATGGCGAGCCATGCTGCCTCTAGTCCGTACACAGCTTTAGATAGAGGTACCCGCACCTCTGGTTTTTGTCAAACGACAGGGAAGCTAATTATCTAACCTGAACTATCTAACTAGCACGGGCTGCCAAGACTAGACTCAAGTCACGCATAATCTCACAATTTCAGTGACATAATTTCTATGTCTTAAAGAGTAGCACGGTGGCGCGTATTAAGTGGGACTGACGTGATAAAAATTTCTTGACGTTCGTCAAGGGACCTGTGCGACTGAGTTTTATTACAAATTTTTTGCTCTCCGACTGCTGCTACATCTTCTAAAGTATTAAAGCCCTTGCTACAACCACAGCAGTCGGCGCACAGGCACGTCAAGAAATTTGTGATAAAACTCAGTCACACGTGTTCCTTGACGAGCGTCGAGAAAATTTATCACGTCAGTCACACTAAATACGCGCCACCGTGCTACTCTTTAAGACAGAGATTATGTCACTGAAATTGTGAGATAATGCGAGACTCTAGTCCAGTCTTGGCAGCCCGTGCTACGCCTGCTGATGATAAGTAACGATAAGGATGAAGATGAAAACGAGCTTCACCTGAACTCCTCAACAATCGAGGAACTGACTATTTTACCTCTAATTGTCGGAACACAATAATACTAAAATACTAACATTGTTATTATGGCGACAAACTTAGGTAGGACCCGAAGTTTGTCGCCCTAATAACAATGTTAGTACACAAAGCCCTACCACCAACCAAACCAAGCAAAGAAACATCTGCCCCCACAGGGAATCAAACCCCGGACCTCACGATCAACACACGGTGGTTTCGACCACTACACTAGGCTACCTACTACTACTTTTCATGTATTGAGTTATAAAATTTGTTTTTCGAATTATTTTTTATTTTGTTTTCAACTCCAGTTTTGCCCTCATTGAACCCACTGAGGGGTCACCGTTGAACGTGTTGAAACGAAATGCACGTACCATATGAAACTAGAGTGGGTAGGTCACCAGTCATTACTCAGGGTTGAAAGTGCACGCATGCTGTGAACATACAATGGAAGAACGAATGATAAATGAATAAGCAATTAATGTTAAAAATTTTGAATTGGAGATGCAATGGACGATTAAATTATATTCACGGTTTGCCAGTCTGTACAGACTCAGACTCAGACTCAAGACATTTATTTTCACAAACACTACAACATAACATAAAGGTGGAACAAAACAAAAAAAAAGCGTAAACACAGAGAGATAATTTTGTAAAAATAATAATTATAATTTATTATTACGTTGTAGTGTGATGCGAATGCGATGAACCTGCTACAATTAATTTTACATCTCTCATGTTCGGTAAGTAGGTCCTTATTACCCCCAAATGGGGCTTGTAGGTGACCAATTAGCGCTCTAGGGTAATAATGTAGCTAGAAAAGCCCTAAGGCTGTAAGTAATTTATTGCCAGTATGATGGTTAGATGTACGCGAATTTTTTGAAATAGTGAAGTGTTTTTTTTAATAACTTACCGCCCTAGGGCTTTCCAAGCTACATTATTACCCTAGAGCGCTAATTGGTCACCTACAAGCCCCATTTTGGGGTAATAAGGACCTACTTACCTCACAATAAAGATGTAAAGCAGAGTAGTTAGCTCGGGTGTAAGCACCAATTGCACCCTCGAAATATAGGCGCCCTCGCTGCGCTCGTGCGCCTAATTATCTCGGGCTGCAATTGATGCCTTACAGCCCTTAGCTACTAATCTACTATTATTTCTCGACGTGTGGACGCAAAATCATCTAAAATGTTCTCCGAAACTTCCGAAACAACTGTGAATCGATTCGAACAGCGAATTAATTGTTTCATTCGAGTGAGATTCCGATTGGCATTAAGCAATGAACATTAAGTATTCCTGTTAAATTGTTTAAATTGATGTCGAGCAGGCGTTTTAAACGGCTTAAGCCACGAATAATACGATGCGTAATCTAATTCATAATGCTTATGAATTCTCATTCTCATTGTTTATCGATGCCCTGGACAGATAGCAGCGTTGCGCTATTCGCATAATTGGCGATGTAGAGGCAACTAACACCCTCGAGCCTCTACAACTTCCTAATCGAAAAGAAAAGAAAGAAATTCCTACTCGAAAAGTCTTGGGTGACTGGCAAAGTAATAAGCACCGTGAAAGTGTAAAGAAATTCCTACTCGAAAAGTCTTGGGTGACTGGCAAAGTAATAAGCACCGTGAAAGTGTATAAGTAAAAGTACAAAAAATATTTTGCAAATTGCAACAGCACAATAAAAACAAGGACATTGAAACCTACAAATGTAAGACAACTTCATAATGTGACATATAAGTAACCTATACAAAAAGTCTACAATGAGACCACGAAGGCGATATGTACTCCAACAAAATTCTCATTTAATGTTATATAATTTTGATATTTAATCCTTAATTATTCGGAGAAGATTAATTAAAAAAATGTAATTCCAAGGTTCCTTCTTCTGTCGTTCATCCCACACTTGGAATTTTCTACCTGCGCACGTGTTTCCTCCATCCTACATCATGGGTTCCTATAAAAGAGGTGTGAAAAAGCATCTTTTGGGCCGGCAAGGGGCGGGCAGGTAGGATAGTGGATGTCGTCCCTACTCTATCTGTGAACTCATTTGGGCCTCTTTCACCACTTAACACCCGGCGGGAGGAGGTCATTTGCCGGGACCTCCATAAAAAAAATAACTCCTTTTTCCTATGACTACGTTGGCATCGGCATAGATTAGCCCTTTACGTGGATAAAATTTTAATAACTTATTATCCAAATCCGCATGCAAACACTTTTGCATGTATTTTCAATGTTACATCCTTACATATTATAAAACAAAGTCCCACGCCGCGTCTGTCTGTCTGTAGCGATAAACTCAAAAACTACTGCACCGATTTTCAAGCGATTTTTACCACTAGATAGCGTAATTCTCGAGGAAGGTTTAAGTATATAATTTGTTAAGTTTTTGTATTTATTTCTGTGTATATTAACGATATTTGTTGAAGATGCCGGAAAAATAATTTAATTAAAGCGAAACGTAGTTCGCGGGCACAGCGAGTGATTTATAAAACAACGAAAATGATGTATAGTCAAATAGGTAGTTGTATTGAAGTGATCAAATTTCTCAATAGTAACAACTCTAAAAAAAATCAAAAAACGTGGAGGGATGAAGGTAGGATTAACGCAGCGGAAAAGAGAGGCATAAGAGAAAGCAGTGACTTTTATGAATAAATTGCGAAATAATAAGAAAATAAAGAACTGTGGATCGAAAGATGCAGTGTAAAGAACGAAAGACGACGGAAAAATGAAATTAATAAGGTGAATGCAAATTTAGTTGGTAAGGACGACCTTTTTTTTAAAGAGGCAGAAATCTCGTTACGATTCGACAAGGGACTGAAAAGCTGACAAGGCCGCCCCTAAGGATATGCCATTGGATTCGGGTATAAATCCCATACCTGGCTAAACCACCCTCCAGCAACTTCTACCCCCATAGAGGCACAATCGGGATCTGCGCTAGCCATTCCCCGAGTGCGCCCCCTGGATACAGGCCCAACGGTGAGCCAGCATTACTGACCCAAGCGCCGGGGCTTACTCTACGGATTTGCCAAGTGCAATAATGCGACCCTCCAGACGGGCAGGCCAGGGGTAGAAAAGTAATGTCTCCCAACCGGTTGTCAGCCGGTCGGGCCATTTCATCCCCAGCTTACTTAAGGGAGTTGGTGGCGCGCATCCAGGAATGCGCACCTCCTTCTACCCAACCGCCTGCGCCAGAGCGGTGCCGCGAGAGGGTCGACCTCTCGCGCCCGCTCCGCTGTGGTAAGGTTGACCTAGGCCAACTAACCTCCGGGCAGTTCCAAGCAAGTGCATGCGCCTCTTTACTTACATTAGGCCTCAGCGGTTGTGGGTTGCCGCTGGTTAAACTAGAGCTGCAAGCTGGGCATGGTCTGTAGCCTACACCGAGCACACAACCAGCGTTCAAAAAATTAATATTGAGATTAAAATTTACGATTCAATAAAAATCTACTTACTTGTGTAATGTTATTCCATATTTTATGTAGCTCGAGGAAATCTTGTAGAAATTGTACCTACTACTAGTACACTTTCCACATCATTTAATTGCACAACTAGGCATTACTTTGCACCATACCGTTTATTCAATTTAAGAAGGAGCGTGCGTGACGTTCTTACGTAATCCTACAATTGCTCCGACTGGCCAATATTACGTCGCATAATAATAACGTACTCCTAACCGATATTCGGTCACGACGGCCAATCTCCACAGAGACTAGCCTTCTGCGCAGGTGATATTATAGCGCACAAGTGACTGCGCAAACGCAAGTGCGCTCTCTCTTCCTTCACTCGCCTAGTCCGACACGACGGGACGGTTAGCCGACACGACCGAGGCGAGATCAGGCGCAGGACCCACTGTTTAACGTGCCTTCCGAAGCTCGGAGGAGCTTGAGATGATTCTTATTTCTGTCACTCATCCTAGGACTGACTACAGCGAACGTTGCTTAACCTTAGCAATCGTTCACTTAGCGCATGCGCCAATGCGCCACCAAGCTCCTAATTATGTCGCTTTCTATTGGTTGTGTGCTCGGTGGCGTGCCTATCCCGAACGCCTTTCCAGCGGCGACGTGGGGGCGACCATCCGCCCTCTCACCTGAAATGGGTAGCTGGCCAAAAGGTCCTCAAAGGCCGGCAACGCACTTGTAACTCCTCTGGGGTTGCTGTGATTACCGTCGCCCATGGACACCCCATGGGCGACGGTAATCACTTACCATCAGGTGATATGTCTGCTCGTTTGCCCCCTATACCATAAAAAAAGGTAGTTAGCTGCATCCACGATTGAGCTCCGGATTAAGAGTCGGACTCTCGAAAAACTCCTCTGGGCTACGCGGTTGCAGGACGCTGTCGGGTTTTTAGTGGATGCGAGTCCCACACACCCCGCTGTCGATCCCCCGGCATGCTGGATAAATGGCAAACTTTCCTGGATCAAATGGAAGAAAGGTCAGGTTATAGTTACTTTCAATCTACGGACAATCATTTTCCAGTCATCAAAATAAAGGGAAACTAGCCTTTTTTTAGAGGGGAATGCGTGACCGCGCCGTACTCGCCGTTGGCTAGACGACGAGCGCGTGTGGGGTTCTCCCAGTAGAGTACCAGGTCTACCCACTAAGCCCCCCGGTGCTCCCTCCCCTTATGGGCGCTCGTCATAAGGTCCACACTGCAACTCCACTATCAACGTACCCGGGCTGTCGCCAAGGGGGGATTGCCCGAGAACACCAGGGCAATACCCAGAAACTAGCATGGATCAAATGGAAGAATTGCCAAAGTTACCTTTAATCGACGTGCGTGTATAAAATAATAAAAAGAATGAAGTTCTTTTTGAACATTTTTTTCTAACTTACCAGACAAACTGTTGGTCTTTATAAAGATTCAGTGTTGCGTCTGGCTAAGTAAACTATAAATCAATATATACCTAACTAGTGTTCATCTGATTAAGTTAGTTATAGGCATCTTTAAGATAATAAGTTTCCCGTGGAAAATCTATACTTTCCTGTAATAAAAATAAAAACGACAAAGTATAAGGTAGAAGCTTTAAAAAAGTTCCGCTGAAACACGTTAATGAGCAATTTTTGGTGTGATAATAAAATAAAAAAAATCAGCATGGAATATCGCCCCCCCCCCTAAGGATGGAATTTTCAAAAAGCTACAAAAGAGTCAGCAAATGCTGAGCAATTTCTATTTTTTGCTTAATTGATTCATGCTTTTCGCTTCAAACATAAGTTACAATCACATTTTCACCCCATGTTTTGCTCCCTAGGGGTTAAATTACCAAAAACTCTTTCTTAAAAAGAAGGAATGGTATTTTTTAGTGTCTCCTAATAATAGAAAGCGCCATGCAATGATAGATTGACTAGATGATGTATTAACATTTTTTATTCAGGCAACATAAGCTCTTAGAATCGACATTAATTTTGCTACACATTATACTTCTATAATAATTTTCCAACTTCCATTTAATTTGTTATTCATAATTCAGCAAATTAGTTGAAAGGTCTAATCTTAATTCGCTCTGCTATTGACAATCTAATCTATTTCGAAGGCAAATTGGTTAATTGAACGGTAATTGATATTTTAGCGGGTCAGCAACATAATTTATGTTTGAGCGGATTTTAAAGTAAATTTTGTATACTGGGAAATTTTGCCTTTTCTGAAGGTCCAATTTCGAAATAGCCCTTTTTGGATTAATTCATCATTGCCGTTTATTACGAAATGAATCTTGTCAAAGATTACTTTTATAGTCAGTTTCACAGAACAAGGCATCACAGTAAAGACTAGCAGGCAGTACAGACTAGCAACTGGCTTTGCAACTGTGCTGTGCCATCTATCAAATGAAGCTCTACATCTCTATATAATATAAGTATGTTAGCTGTGCCCGCGAACTACGTATCGTTATGAAAATCGTGCGTAAAAAATCTGGAAAGGGGCACCCTTATCAACTAGGGGTATAAAATTAGCCTACGACCTATTCTCAGACCTAACAATGCATTTATCTCACTTGGGATGTTATTCAAGTTCAAGATTTAAATTGGCTAGTTTTCTTCAGTTACTAAAATGTAGTTTATTGTTAATAACTAGCCAATTCAAACCGTAAATTGAATTACTTTCCAAGTGAAAAATGTACTGTGTAAATAATAGTCTGTAAATGATTAGTCGGAACTTGGAATTGGAATGGAATGGCGGATCTGTCAAAGTCGATCAAATCAGCTCCATAGAAAATTGGTGTTTAAAAATAGTAAAAGCAGTTATATTTTGAAAAGGCTCTATTAAGTGTTTAAGAATAAACGTTTTAAATGTGTCAAGCTCCGGGGATCAACATCTAAACCATAATAACGAAGAAAAAGGATAAAAACTTACCTGTGCGATCATACACGATTTGACTACTAAGAAATAAGCCGAACATTTACAAAAACAAAAATAAAAGTGCGAGTGCAATAACAAAGTGATATTGTAAGAAATTTATACGTATTTGAAAGTTTGTTTATGAAAATTGCTATCCTACATAACCTCAAAGTATAGAAAAGCAAAAATTACCCGAGTCATGACTAAACTGTTCGAAACACTAACCCCATCTATCACAGATTGGACGAACTAACTCACTTGGACCGAACTATTGCTTTACTGCATAAGCACATATCTGCTTATTGAATACCTACTGAATAAACACCTGCTGTGCTTTAACGGTCAGAGATGGCGTTGAATTGCGCCGGCTGTATGCAACAAATACCAGACAGAGAATATTTAACCTGTAACGAATGTAATAACGCATATGATTTGCTTTGCGCGAATGTATCCACACAGCAACAATTTTAACACAATTTTATAACACCATGGAATTAGAACATAAAAAGCAATGGAAATGTATTACCTGCCGTAGCAAAAAACCAAAAAAAGATAATACGAACACCCCAGTACGTACAAGAAATGATGATACTATAATCCATGAACAAATAACACCGTCTAGCCGGAATAATATCACTATCAGGAAAAGGCCTTCACCGCAGGCGAATGACACAATCAATACGGTAGATCTAAGTTTACTGGGAGACACTATCTACCCAGAGGATGTAAACTCCAAAAGTGAATCACTTTCAGAAACAAATCTGCAAACAATTATAAGTGAAATAATAAGTAAGAAACTGCAAGAGAATAATAAATTATTAATTTCAGAGTTAAAAACCACCATTAGCTCTGACATCAAAAATGCTATAACGAAATATACGGAAGAAATAACAGAGAAAACAACAACTTTATTTGGAATTTATGAACAAAATAAAAAAGATGTGAAAGAATTAAGCAATAAAATAGAAAAATTAGAAAAAGACAACAAAGTACTGCAAAACGAAATAAAAGAACTAGGAAGGAAATTACTATCCTATAAAAGCCAACAAACACCTGAAAATAATAAAAAGAAAATAGTTTTGTACGGTTTTACAGAAATTAAAGACGAGAATGAATACGATTTGCATAATAGGATAGATGAGATGTTCAAAAATCTTTTTGGTATAAATGTGTTCAGTTATATAGAAGAAACTCACAGAATGGGACGATATAATTCGACAAATAGACCGCTAGTAATAGAACTCATTAGCAAAAAAATGGCAAAGCACATTGTTCAAAATGGTCACTATTTTAAGGGAACTCGATTATCAGTCACCGAATACCTGGATGAAACGCAAGAAAAGAGAGAAAAATGCTTAGAGATGAAATGATAAAAGCACAGAAAAAAGGACAGCATGCCGTATTACGTAGCAACAAATTATACATAGATGGTAAACAATATGTAATGCAAAATGAGACTCAAAACCTATCGCAAGCGAACATCAAAGAAAGAGAAAGTAAGTGCATAGAAATCCAGAAAGATGATGCGGAAGCTTCAGGACTAAGCTATAGTGAAAATATACAAGCAACAATTCCTTTCGTAGAAACAGAGTATGATTTTAAAATATTATACCAAAATTTCCAAAGTGTATATAATAAACAGCACCTTTTGGCAGAGTTTATTGACGAGAATCCCATATATCAAGCCATATGCATGTCTGAATCCTGGTTAACACAAGACAAACTAGAATTAATCCAATTTGAAAACTACAAAATAGCAGCTTCTTATTGCCGAAAAATCAGAATGGGCGGAGGCGTCTGCAAACTACTGCGAGAAGAAGTTGACTCAATTCATTTAGAAGAGGTTACAAATATGTCAGCAGAACACATTTTTGAGGCTTGTGCAACAAAACTTTTACAGGAAAATTTAATAATAATTACAATGTATTGGAATGGAAGGGAGGAAAACGTATTTTATAGCCAGTTGAAACAAGTACTAGATTATGTAATTAAAAAATTCTATATGTGTGATATAGTGATGGGAGGAGATTTTAACATTAACATTTTAAATGATAATATAAAAACAAATACATTTTTAGACTTAATGTCCGAATATAATCTTACTCAATATATAAATCAACCAACACACATCACCAAGTCAGCTTCAACTTGCTTAGATTTAATATTTGCTAATTCTTATAATATGCGATTTTACACTACTGTGGAAGAATTTGGATTTTCGGACCATTTCGGAACTATAATACATATTAATATACCTAAAAAAAGAAAACAACATATTTGGACATTAGAAAAAAGGAATTATAATAAATTAGACATAATAAAGTTTAAATCGATTTTAAGTAGCATTGACTGGTATAATGTTTTAACATCTGAAAAAAATACAAACGAAAATTATGAAATGTTTCACAATATTTTACAAACAAGTTTTAATCAATATTTTCCAAAGAAAAAATAAAGCTAAAGCCACAATGTAAAAAATACTGGCTTACAAAAGGCATTAAACGTTCCTGTAAAAATAAAAGGCTACTGAAAATGTTAACCATGAAAGTAAATAATAAAATATTAACTCAGTATTACAAAAAATATGAAAAAGTACTTAAGAAAACAGTGAACATAGCAAAAAGAATACAATACATAAATAAAATTAACAAATCAAACAACAAAGTAAAATCTATGTGGAGAGTAATTCATGAACGATCAAACAAAATTAAACAAAAAAAGAAAAATAACATAAAACTGCAATTAGACAACGGCCTAGTCTCTGACTCATATAGAGTAGCAAACATATTTAACCGATTCTTTTCATAAATAGGGAAGCCTGACCCAACTGACGCACCCCCCAGCGGTCGGCAAATACGGAACCCTTCAGTAAATTAAACCAGTAAATGTATATTAAACCAGTAGACACTGCAGAGGCCCATAAAATAATAAAAAATCTTAAGAATAAAAGTAGTCATGGAATAGATGAAGTACCACCATTTTTAATAAGACAATGTGCTAATGAGCTAGCCTTACCCTTTAGCTTACTAATTAACCAATCCTTTGAGGAGGGTATGTTTCCGGACTTGTTAAAAATAACATTAATAAAACCAATTCACAAAAAGAATGCAAAAACGGACCCGAATAATTATCGCCCTATAGCTCTACTTCCAACCGCATCGAAAATCTTTGAAAAAGTCATGTGTAATCGTGTATACAAATATTGCGAACACTTCAAAATATTTGATGACAATCAGAACGGTTTTCGAAAAAGGCGGTCAACCACCTTAGCGGTATATAAATATATGCAAAGTGTACATAATATAATTGACGAAAAGAAATATGCGATAGAATTATTCCTAGACATGACAAAGGCATATGATATGGTACAGCATAATATTCTGCTAGAAAAGCTTTACGGAGTAGGGATCCGCGGCGAGGCACATAGATGGTTTAGATCATACCTCAGTAATAGGAAACAGTTGGTTGAGTTGGAGAGTTATAATACTGAAACTTGTGAAATTAAAAATATAAGATTTAAAAATATAAGATCAGATAGTGTGATAGTTAACGCATCTATCCCACAGGGTAGCGTCCTGGGATGTTTGCTGTTTCTGATCTACATAAATGACCTGCCTTCAGCCATAGGGGAAGAGTGCGTCCTGTTCGCGGATGATGTATCTATTCTTACAAGAGCCGAGAATTGTAGTAATCTTAGTTACCATCTCAAAGACATATTTTATAAAGCAACAGAGTGGATGAACGACCACAAACTCAGGATTAATTTTAATAAAACAAAACTCATAACCTTTCACCCACATCAAAAGAAATCCCTAAACTACGATTTCCAATATAAAGGCAACAATATAGATATTGTCGAGGAATTTAATCTTCTCGGACTTACTCTAGATAAACATATTAAATGGAAGCAACATGTCAAAAAAATCAGATCAAAAATCGCCAGTTTTACATATGCTTTCAGAGAAATTAAAAGAACCACTAACATTCAAACTGCATTAATCATGTATTATGCTTATGCTTACTCATGGCTGAAGTACGGAGTAATCCTCTGGGGAAATAGTACCGACTCGCCTACTGTGCTGATATCACAAAAAAGTTAATAAGAATATTGGATAATTTACAAAATTCTGAAAGCTGCAAACCTCTTTTTAAAAAATACAAAATCCTTACCTTACCGTGTATCTATATAATGGAAATATGTAAATTTGTCCGCCAACAACCGGATACACTATGCGCAAGGATGCACCATTAAACCATTCCATGCGAAATAAAAATATTTTAATGTTACCCATTTCAAGATTACGCCAACACTCGTCTAGTCCTTATATAATGTCAATTAAAATTTATAATAACTTACCAGAACAAATTAAAAATGAGAATAATTTTAACAAGTTTAAAACATATTTAAAGAACTTATTATTAAATAAAAATTACTACACAATAAATGAATACTTACACGACAAAGAATTAAAGCAATATACAATTTAAATTTTAATGACAATAATATTAATTTAGGTATATAATACAACTTTAATATAAATAGTATTCAAATTAATATAAATAAAATTTAGTAAGTACATTATTTACAATGTATAATAATAAAACAATATACAAGAAATTGATATTTACTCACCAAAGAATTAAATCGTTAAATTAAAATTCAATGAGAATATTAAAAAAAAATAATATAGATAATATTTAGTGTAATAATTATATTTAAGTATATGATACTCTTAATAAAAAAAACATACATAATATCAGTACAAAAATTATAATATATAATAATAAAACAATATAATAATTTATGATGCAATTACATAATACAAAATATTAATAAAAATACAATAAATGAATATTTACACAACAAAGAGTTAAACCGACAAATTAAAATTCAATTACGAAATTAATAATAAAATATAAATAATATTCAGTGCAATAATTGTGACTTACAACAATAAATCAGTAAACATTTCAATGACTTATATTAATTCATATACGAGAATAGAAAAAGCGTTAATGATCAATTCAAATCGATTGTCCTAATAACTATTTTATTAACACATGTATACTATTTTAGAAAAGAAAAGAAAAAAAAAGAAAGAACTATTATGACGTTATCCTCTCTTCTATATTGCTGTGCCCAACAGGGTCGAAAATTGTGCCAATAATAAAATTATAATATTAACCATCTATGTAACATTTTGGAATGCAAATAAATTGAAATTGAAATTGAAATTGGCTTGGCACCCATATAGATCTCAATTCTTTTGTCGGCGAAGTGAACAACGACGTATATTATTAATAAAAATATTTGGCTCACATTACACATTTATGATTTTGGTGGGTAAAACTTAACCGATTATACTTATAGAAGACTGGTAAGGTTTTGCAAGATTGATGCAGATTTCGCATTCAGCGATTTGATTCTTACTTCCTTGTATTCTTTTGTTTAGAATATGAATCGAGTGGGTGACTGTCAAATATTTTTTGGATTTTTTTTCAAAATCATTACTTTTGTTTTTTCAGTGAAAGCGATTCAGAAGACAATTCTAACCAAAGTACTTTCAGGGTGTGCATTCTGTTACACGCTGTATATTATAACACATACTGTGTATTATAAACGCTGCATATTGTAATATAGGCTGTATTGTTTTTATTAAAGTACTATACACTTAGGTGTAAAAGTTTAATTTCCCGACTAAGCAAAACAAGAGTATGAAAATATTGTCAAACAATCAATAGCGCCTTCCCAAGAAGTTTAATCAACTCCCAAGAGACATAAGTACTTAAAGATCTTTTGATTAATATTCAAATTCCGAAAATAATTTGAAAATCGAAAATTAGAATGCCACTCACGAAATCTAAGGTTGGCAGCCAACAAAAGGAAAACTGCAAATGACACATTCAAAAGAGAGCAGCGCAGAAAAAAGGTTGGCATTATCTTCAACGGAGGTTTGTTCTAGAGAACTAAAGTGAACGAGTCCAGATTCCATCTTCGAATAAAAGAAAAAGTATGGATAACAAAAAATCTGCTAAAAAACACTTGTGTGCCGCCACACAATGCTTCTCTACGGCTATTGTCACTGGCAAGCAAGATGGCGGTCGCCTTTTATTTTTTTATTAAGCCACGAAACTTGGGGAAACATTTTTGAAGACTTGGGTGGGTATAGTTTTTTTACGCAGACTCGCTCGCTATGAAACAAAAGAGGCTTAGAATTGTTGCGTAAGCTATAAAATGATTATTTAAATGTAAATGAACTTATTTGTTCAGAGTCGATTTAAATTAAATAAGCTTTTATCTTGACTTCGTTAGTTTGGGCTGGCATATACATATATATTTTACATCATCATCACAGCCCATATACGTCCCCACCGAGGGGCTCGAGCCTACCCCTATATTAGGGTGATTAGGCCTTAGTCAACCACGCTGGCCCAGTGCGGATTGGTCGACTTCACATACATCATTGAATTTCGTCGCAGATGTATGCAGGTTGCCTCACGATGTTTTCCTTCACCGTAGGAGCGTCAGACAAATGTACATATGAAATTCGAAACGAAAAACACATTGGTACATGGCGGGTCTCGAACCCCCACCACCCGATTGGAAGGCAAGTGCCGAGTCCACTGCGCCACCGACGCTCTATATTTTACATCGTTATACAACAATGATCCATACATCTAGGTCTGTGGATGTTGAACATTTGTATGAAATGAAATTGGTGATATTTAATGATGCAATTAAATCAAGACGTTCTTTTTCCCATACATACACACGGTTAAATTAGAATTTTTAATTTATTTAAATGTTGACTACTCCTATGTTGAACATTTGCAGTAATCGAGCTTTATATACTTTATATGCATTAATTTAAAAATGCAAAAAGTTGGTAATAAGAGTATGGATTTTTCTCTAGAACGCAAGTAATACCTATAAGTCAACCTTTGAGATTTTGATGAATAGAAAGCAGCATATTAAGATACACATTAAACTATAACGTTATATTTCATGTTTGTATATACAAAATATTGTTTTAAAATTAATTACGAATGAATTACTAATTTTTTTTTCATTATAATAGCTCCTACATGTCCCCACCGAGGGGCTTGAGCCTTTCCCAAGTTAGGGCGTTTAGGCCTTATCAACCACGCTGGCCCAGTGCGGATCGATCGACTTCACATACACCATAGATTTTTTCGCAGATGTATGCAGTTTGCCTCACGATGTTTTTCTTTCGTGCATATGAAATTCGAAAACGAAAAACACATTGGTACACGGTGGTCTCGAACCCCGGACCTCCCGATTGGAATGCAAGTGCCGAGTCCCCAGCGCCACCGACGATACCGAGCTACATTACTAACACTTAAATAGCTTAAGTCGATAAGTAATAATAGAATAGAACCAGCTTTATTCAAGAGGTAAATGGGCCAATAATTTATCGCCAAACCAGGACTATGTTCAAGAGGAAAGTATGTAGCAATGAGTGCTTAATACATAACCACATAACGTACAATGATTACGACTGTTTGCTTTTAGCGCGTAAGTAAATAGAGACGTTTCGACTGATAAAGCTATCTGCGTTTGGAGGCCTTATGTAGAGTAAGGAGGAGACTCGAATATGTTATAATATTTGAAAGAGGGGTTTCCTTTTGGCTTTTTAACATAGTTTTTGCTTGAATCAATAGATATTGAACAGCATACTACCTTGAAGTCGTATGAGTACATCGTTAAGAGTAAATATTTTTTTTATACAACTAATTCGCCGAACAAACTGGCGGCGTACCTGACACATGGTTCCTTAATACTTGTAAAAGTGTATGTGTACTTTTGTGCAAATGTGTATGTGTATATATATCATAGCCACAGGTCGATATCCAGTCTTCGCGGAATGACTGGTTTACCCTAGGTTTGACCAAAGCCTTCGGGCTAACCGCGAAATTAATTCCAATTTCGGCCTTTGATTAAAATATTTTTAGTCAAACCTAGAAGTTCCTAACTTTTCAGTCAAACGTCGAAAGTAAAATAATCTGTTTCGGGCTTTGCCTAGTCGATCCTAGAAGCGACTGGCAGACTCGGTCAAACGTCGACTGTATTTTTAACACGTTTAAGTTTATACTTGCGGTGTTCATGCAAGCAAGTTTATGCGTTCTCTGTAAATTATTTTATCATTTCATGTTTCGATATTAAGCGTGCGGGTGTGTAAGATTAAAGATGAGTGAATCAAATGGTGTTACTGAATAAGTGGATGAAGAAGGAACGATAAACACACTTTTTTAACCGACTTCTAAAAAAGGAGGAGGTTTCTTAATTCAACCGTATGTATGCTTTTTTTTGTTTGTTCGCGGATAACTTCGTCGTTTATGAACCGATTATGATTCTTTTTGTATTCGATAGAGGATACTCTAAGGGTGGTCCCACAGTCACCAAAATTAGGATCTTATGATTGGATCCCAGAAAAATCGAGGAAAACCCTTAAAGTTTTAGGTGTTGTAACACCGTTTTTTCTTAAAATTTCATAAAACACTAATTTTGCAAAAACACTTTGGTTTCACTGTAGTTTTAACATAAATTTCACAACTAAAATCATAATTACAATAACTTTGTCAATTAATTTCACAATATCAATGTCAAGTGTCAACGTCAACGTCGTTTCACGTCACGTCAGTGACATTTGCAATTATCTTTGGTCATTATTCACTTTTTGCATAAACAAAATAAATCTCGCGTTTATCCTGGCCTTATTTACAAAGATAGTTTTTTTCGCCCAAAATCCCGTGCTTCCATTTAGGTGGGTTGATTTTCTCAAAATTCGGAATTTGACATTTAGACCGTTTGTTTTGATCATTTCTATAGACATATTTTAATAAAATACACTTAAACTTATAGATCATATAATTATAGTTTCGTCGAATAGAATTTGGAAAGCATTCACAATTTGTTTATGGTTAATTTTTCATTACGTTTTGTTTTTCAACCAAACTTATAACTTTAGCTGGAAATACTTATTGCATATTGTAGAATTTCGAAAGATCCGTATGTTGACTTGACACATCTTGAAGCAAGTTAAGAGTCTTACGAGTGTTATGAAATGAATTTGGTTTTAGGAGAGGTTCCGTCGCCAATACGGCGCTTAACATTCAGCAAACGGACCTCGGCCCCGTCGCTTCCACATAAACGCAAATCTGCGCGCAAGTGGAGCGTTGGTTTAGTCTATCGTCTAGGTTATGATTAGTCTGTGAGACATCGATCGAAGTAATTTGTTATTGATTTGAAGATCATAAAGTTTTTATATATTTATTTCTGCGAAGAAAATCCATGGGTATTTCTCTCGTTTTCCGTGTGAATTTAATTTGAAAAGAATTTCCCAAAGTCAGTTATTTTTGTTTTCAGCTTGAAGAGTAAAAGCTCAATCATATTTATAATCGCCGGCGCGCGATTCGTTGAATTAGTTGAATAAATAAATTATATCAATAGATAATACTCCGCCCACACTAAGGTATCTAATTAACTTATTATATTTCATGATTTAAAACAGATTTTGTTAATTTTATTTTTATTAGTGGGTATATTGATTATTAAATCAAACATATCACATTTCCAAAATTCGCCTTTTTGATCCCCTATTTCATTAAAAAAACCTGATAGTAAGCGGCATTTTAGTGGGATTAATGCATATATTGAGTAACACTTGTGAATTTCATGTTAAATTCTAGATTTTCACTATATTGAGTTTCACATCATACTTTGGCAAATAACTCACAAATTAAGCTGTTTTCTTTTTATTAATAGCAATAATTATACACAAAATAGGTGCTCTCCCCTCCATATGTCTTTTTTATTAACTAACCAATAAGACAATTTGTCAATTTATTAAAAATTATGTTTTAGAATTCATTTGCTATGTTTATTACATAAAGTTTAAATGTATTGACTGGGATTCCGTCAGAACTCAGTGTTAGACCCACTGACCCTAAGATCATAGGCATATTTAATTATATTTTTAACCTAACACTGTGCTATGAATCTCCAGGGCAGTTACCGGAGGCCGTAGGGCTCCGCTGCTTGACCTTACAGCTAGAAACCATAACAAACTAACCTAACACAAGGAGGAATTCTGTGGAATTGTACATATATAGAGAGAATAATCTACGGAACTGGAATATTATATCTCTGACCCGTGATCGCGGAAACATAGCATCGAAGGTACGCTCTACTAACAACCGCTCCGGGGAAGGCTACTAATTTCTTTAAAAAAAAAAAAGAAACCTATAACTATTTGTTGGTGTACTTTATTGCCCCTCATTTTGTAGTTTTGTACCCAATTTGTATCTGATTTTTACCTGCCGAGATTGATCAAACAAACCTGAACCATCCTGCCCTTGGCTTGTATTAATTAAACATTAAGGTAAGTGCTTTGCATTGAGGGATTTTGTGTACTTCAGTAACATATGCATAAGTGTATTATAATTATGTGTATTATAATTATCTACAACAATAAAGCTTTTCATTTTGTATCGGACTAAAGGAATAAGTTTGTTTTTTTTTTCTTTCAACTAAGATTTCCCTATATTTCAACAATTCAGCGAGAAAAAGTACTACAGTGTGTCCAACGTGTTTTGTGTGTATGTTACGCGATTACTCCGCCAAATGTGGACCGATTTTCAATACGCCTTTTGTATTCAATAGAGTATACTCCTGGGGTGGTGGTGGTAGGTACAGGCAACATCACACTTTTATATTGAAGTCGGTGACAAATTTTAAGACTTTCTAGGGGTTCATCGTTTGGCACCGACTTCAATATAGAAGTGTGATGTTGTCTGTACCTATTCTTATATTATTTTAAACTTTTCAGTGTTTTTGAAGTCGGATTTTATTTATTTCGAGGAATCAAATAAAAGATTGCAAATAGAATTTTCTTAATTTCAAGGATGTGCCCAACGTAAAGCTGTCTCTAAGAGAAATAAGTGCAAAATAAAGGACATTGTTCTGCGTCCATACATTGTTCGCCCCAACACCAACAGCAGTGAAAAAATCCTTTTCGTATAATTAGACATTAGTTTATACTGTACGTCCACATCAATTACTACGGACAAGCTTTGAAATCGAATATTATATCAAAATGAATCAGATTTCGAGGTTAGTTGAAGTAACACTTTATTTCGTTAGAACAATACACATAGTCCATACTTATACAATTATTAAAAGAATAATTATTGCAATCAATCAGAGAACGTTATTATAGTCACGTAGTAAAGAACAAGAAATCTCGAAATTATAAAGCAAGTCAAAAACACAACGAACTAACAAGCGGCAGGGCGTGAGTAGTCAATTGACGTATGTTTTAATTTAATTTGCGTTGTAAATTGTAAAATAAGTTATGAAAAACATAATTTATATGAATAAATAAATGTCCATACCTACGTAAAATCGACTTAATTATATTCAGTCGAGCAGATGTAACAATAACCATTCGTATATTTTTACTTCATTTGGTTTTGTTTCTGCAAGTACTTTTATATATTTTTGATTTGTCCGTCGAATACATATATTTGTTATGAGTGTTATAAAATATTCGTATAATTATGTCGTAAATCAAATCTTTGTTGGTCATGGGGCGATTTTCAACATTGTCCTTTGGGGGCTTTATAATTAATAAAAATAGGGGGCTTTATAAAATGTCATTGCAACAAAAAATGCTCTTCAAAATTATGTAAATGTAAGAGATCTAACGTATTGTGCAATTCTAAATGTCATAATGCCTCACCATGTCTAAATAAAGACAATTTTTTTTATTTTAACTATGACAATATAACAACAATAAACATTAAATTAAAAAAAAAACGTTTTATTACACCTAATTTAACAACTGACTTTCTAATACCTAATTGTAGTCAAACCCCGATTTCATTAATTTGAGTTTTGACGTTTGCCTAACCAAATTATAGTTTGTCCTAGGTTTGACGTAAATTCTATAGTCAGAGGCCAAAAAACTTCATTTGTTTGGGCTTTGACTAAGACTTCAAGTCAGACCTGAGGATTGACTAGTCAAACCTAGGAGCGCCGGAGCTTCGAGGATTGACTATAACATATATATGGAAAGTCCATGTGTTTTACGAAAATGTATGTTGAATGCGTGTATATAGCTCCAAACTTAGACGATTCATCCTCTTCTCTGTATTTGACTTTCTTTTTTCATCATTCACATGTTCACTTTTTTAATAGCGTCAAATAGGTTCTAGCAATTGTAAAAAATGTACACTGAAAAAGAAATTGATAATATGTATCAAGAATTTGTTACCTTCATTCATGCAACTTATTTATATACGAGCGCATAAAGGTGCATGATTACAGTAATAAAGTATAGTTGGTTGGCCGTAATGATGTTTGTGGATTATATTAAGGACTTGATCACTTTTTTGGCAAGTCGCAAAGCTTGATATGGTTAATCATTTTATCTTATTAGAATTAACAATTATAAATGTTTACAAAGGTGACGTCACCAAAATTAAATAAGAAAGTTTATTGATTTGAATATGTTTTTCTTATTAAGCGTTCAATCATTTCAAATTGATTTTCATAATCATTTGTGGTTTGTAGTTTTAAAAATGTTGATGATTAATTTTATTATATTTTACTCAAACAAGCAAAATTTTAACTTGATAAGCTACCATTTTTTTCAGTGTATGTAAGTTTCCCAGTGTAAATCTCTAACAATATGTAATGTGTGTAACTGCGAATAAACTTTTTATCTATCAAAAAGTTGCAAATCTACAACCCCAATGCCAATTTACGTTGCCAACTTGTGATATAAGATGTCAAGTCCAGTACCCATAAATTCACTACCTGTCTTACCTTTCAAACTGGAACACAGCAATGCAAGCACCGCTGCTTGGTGACTTGGGAATCACGCTCCACAAATAAACATGTTTGTGTGTTTAACAGGAAAGACGTTACTACTACTCTTTCTAACTATAGAAAACGGGATTGCAGGAGTTTTTAATTTTTCTATGCTTTAATGTTCTTAAAATAAATTAATTGAATAATTATGGTCAAAAATTTCAAGTCTTCCACAATTTTTATGTACCTTAGAGTTTTGATGATGGGTGAGTGAGTGACAAATTTACTTCGAATAGTTCTTAGACTGAGTTAGCGTATCTATCACTGGTCATTTTCCATTTGTAAGTTTCGTTAATTTGCCAGTTTACTTATTCGATAGGTTGACATTTTCTCTAGTTTTTACAAGTCCCAATTAAATGGAATTCGAGAATACATATATTTAGTTATGTTATCTCTTCTTAAGCAATTAAAAATTCAGGCTTTTAGGTTTATTCACAACGAAGTTAAAGAGGGGTCGAAAATATCCTGAATGACTTTGAGAAACGTATGGTATTGGCTGTGTCTTTTTGTTCGAATTGGCGGGGTACTGCCGTGCCCCCAGATAAAAAATAACCTCATCTTTATAGATTTCTGAAATGTAAATAGGTATGTAGGTAGGTATATAGTTATATGAATTGGAAATATTTCTCATTTGATAATCTATAAGCGTCGTTATTGTGGAACTGGGCAAATGGAACAACAGAAAACAATGATTTCTGTCAACGTTAGTTGAAGCGTTTTGATAATGTTCTTATACTTCACGAAACAAAAGAGAGATACAATATTTATATATTTCATTATCGATTGAATCTATCGAAATTTTTGGTTTAATCAAAATGTTTTACTTTAACGATTCAACCTTAAGCGTAAAAAACGGCAAACGAATAGCAAACATCGGTTAAAAGTAAAAACGTAATTTTATAAGGTAAAACTTGGTGCAACCGGCCGCAAGATAACGAATACTAGCATCAATTATTTCTGCGTTTTGTCGTTGCTTTACTAAGCTTTTTCTAGCCCCCAAGGATTACCCATATGTACATTTTATTTCCGGTTCTCCCCTTCTCACGATTACCGACGCAAAATGTTGCCTACGTCACTCTTCGTGCGTCAAAACTGTCTTGAACAGGATTAGACTCTACGAATACACACCCAAAATAAAATTGCTGGTCGTACCAGCTCCCCAACCATGATCGTTCAAAACAATATTAAAACCGCACTGAGAGCGGTGTGGCGCTATACGCAACAGGAGCGGTGTCTCTGTTTAAATATTGTTTTAACCATGCTATAAGCGATCATGATAGGGCCCCTGAATCTGTTTTAACCATGCTATAAGCGATCATGATAGGGCCCCTGAATCTGTTTTAACCATGCTATAAGCGATCATGATAGGGCCCCTGAATCTGTTTTAACCATGCAATAAGCGATCATGGTAGGGCCCCTGAGTCTGTTTCAGGTCAAGACAAAAGAGTATGTTCTAAAAATCTTATATAAAAAATCTCGTATCACAGTGTTTGTACAGCGCGAGATCCTATTTGCGGTTTTCAATTTTTTTCTTGACACGTGCTATAAGATTTTGCTTCTTATCAAATTTCAAGGTTCTAGGGCAACTAGGTCAAGTATATACCCTTTAGGTTTTGATTCCCTTGTGAAAATTTTATCATATTATTATATTATTATCTTTTGATCGCGTTCTTACAAGTTTGATTTTACAGTAGAAGGAGACTGTGAATCCAAGTATTTGATATAAATTTCAGTTTGATATTTCTATGCGTTCTTGAGAAAAAGAGTTTTGACAGCAGACAGACAGACAACGAAGTGAGACAGACATCGAACTATATAGGGTTCCGTTTTTTCCTTTTGAGATACGAAACCTTAAAAATGAAGGAGGATGGCGTTTAAACCATGACTAACATTAGACAATTTTGTTTGTATAAGACTGTTAAGGTTAAGTATTTCACAAAAAGGCCCAATGTAAGCACTTTTTGCCCGAAATGATGACAATGTAAAAAGATGATCAACTTTTTCAACACTCTTGCTCGTAAAGTGGGATCTGATTTCACCAGTTTTAGATACATAAAGCAGCTCATAAAACACGCGTGTGTTATAATGCAAATAGTGCGGTTATAGATCTATAGCCGTACATTGTGTTATAGTGCTATTTTCAAAAGCTAGAATTAATATATGAGACATCAACGAACTACATTGATTTATCGTAGGAATGTGGATACGTTATCTATCGAAAAATATATGGGGTAGAATTAAATCAGTAAAGAGCTGTCTTAAAAACAGTAGGTAAATATTTTCGTTGATAAATAATCTCTATTAAGTACTTAAAATAAAATAAATCAACATTTATTTTCGTACCCTTATTTAGTTTTGTCTACAAATTTACAATGATTTGTTTTATTATTAAAAAATAATTATTTTATTAGGTATTTTTCCTCACAAGTGTATTGATAAACGTCGTACGATATACGTGCGTATATTGGTTATATACACTCGACTTTATTACACCTTCGCTTTCGACTCGGGCTGAAATTCCGCCTCGTGAGTTATAACTACCATAACGCACCTTAATCGTAATTAACTATTACAACATTATGCTCCAACACGTGCATATAACATGCTTATAATTACCATATTATTATCGTTACCTCACACATACATCAAAAAACAAAATGGATTATATTTCGGTGTACTGACGTCAAATACAAGAATTATTAATGCGAAATATGGAAACAGCGAATGAACGTCGCAATAAATTGCATGCGGCGTGATAGCGAATGAGGCTGAACGTTTATCTCCCTGCTCTACTAAGCGACATACTCAGCTCGGAGTCAAAGCAACACGTGTAAATATTCTAGCGCAAATAAAACTGGATAATATCACTTCAAGCCACATACGTAGGATTGCTGATCAAGGGTCACGCAGAAGTTTGATTGCGATAGTAAAATCCCTTATGCTCGGTTTCAATATACAAAAATCGAGTCGTTTTTGCTACGGACCGGATTTAATTTTATGGAAATTTATTTATTCTATTTATTCTATGAAAAATATTACAAAATATAACTGTCCGTAGCAAAAACGAGTCTCTTTTGAATATAAAAAATTGGCAATTACTCGACTTCTACGACATCTACTAAATTAGACATAGGTTATGTAGCCGCCTAACATCAGCTGGACTCCACTCGATTGCGACCCTACAAAAAATAAATGGAACAAAATTATTCATTCAATTTAATGAAAATCTATTTATGTTATTTAACTACCTAAAATAATAGGTAGATTTCGACTTTAATATTTAGTATAGGGAGAAAAGCCCTTGCTGGTTTTCTTTTTGGTTCTCTCCAATACAAGGTCTCCCGCCGTAGACTTGTGAACCACTGGCGTAGCTTCTTTGACGTGCAAATGTGATTATGTAATAATCAAATTAGAATAAACTACTCGTATATATTTATTTTATTTATTTATTTACACTTTATTGCACAATAAATATGGTACAATAGGCGGACTTAATGCCTTAAGGCATTCTCTACCAGTCAACCGTGAGGGCAGGGCAGAAAAATTTGAGGCGGTGCAAGAAACATAAAAAGAGAGCTTGTAACAAACTTATTTTAACAAAAATAAACAATGATAAGGAAACGTAGTAACTACGCATACATACAAACATACACACATGCATATATACACACAGTTGTAAATAAATATATACACCTACATATATATACATAATATATAATAATAATAATCTGCCAATAACGGAGATGATCAACCATGCAAAGATCTAAGGTACAGTTCACGCAATGATTTTTTCAGCCTAGCCTTGTTGGGAGAATTACGAATGTCCTGTGAAAGCGTGTTCTAGAGCCGTACAGCAGTGACAGTGAATGAGTTAGACAAAAAGTTTTATTTGAGTAAAGAAACAAGGTTCATCGCTACACAGGCATTTACATGTTATATACATAAAATAATATACAAATGTATATGTTAATATTGATAAAACAAAGGTTTAGGTTTTTACTGAATATATCTGACGTCTTCGTAGCATGGTATGAAAAACTATTTAGCCAATAATTGGTCATAGCACCAGGGACATAGCAAAAGGGATAGCTTAGTCATCGGAGTTTAAGCACAAAATATCCATAGCTCAACGTCCATTTTTACTTATGAGACATGAGCAAATCGATAATATTCAGGTTTAACCATGGGAAATACGTCTACAACACTCTGTGAACACACAACGTCATCACACACTGTGAACACTTTCGATCTTATTACAAAACCTGGTTTAAACCTGGAACGGTACTCTTGAACCGAATCCTATCGATTGGTATTGAGATTCTGATTTTTCGTTCGCTTATTTTTTCGCATTGGCTCTAAATTGACTCCGTATTGTGCGGATTTTAGGTGAACCAAACTCAGTATTATAAAATTTTCTCAAAATACGGATCCAATTTAGGGATAGTGTTGTTACTCAAGCGTATGAAAAACCACAATCTCAATGACGATCCTTCGGAAATGGTTCAAGAGTAACCCTACTGGTCTAAAGTTAGTCTTGGTTTAAATGTAGTGCGCTTTCACTTGTGTCAATATACATAGATAGAGACAGCGTCCACTTAGTCCTAGTTTAAACCAGGACTAACTTTAGTCCATGTTTTGTAATATGACGGACTACGTCTACAGCATTCGCTGAAGCGCTGTAGATTTGTTCAGTCAAAGCTTTATGAGCAATTATCTGATAATTGTGCCTGTTACTAAGCAATAAAAACTGTTTTTGCTAGGCGACAATTTAACGCACAATCAACACGGTTGTACAATTTAATAAATGGAAAACTGAATATTCACCAAATAAATGTCCAATGATTGTGAAAAAGTTGTAGAAGACTGGCTAATACAGATAAATTATTATGGAGACACCGAATCAATTCAAATTTAATTATTATGCAAATACAAGAAACCACAACAGACACTCACACATACTCACACACAAACATACACACACACTGATACACATACTTAAGCAACAAATATACAATTAAATAGGAAAACTGGTACCTCATAAGTCAAGTTCATACAAAACTTAAAAGGAGCTGTACACATTCATTGTAACGATTGATTGAGAAATTGAAATAAACATACATACTTTTACTTTAATTTATTATTATTATTTTGTCATCTTGTACTTTAATTTATTTTGGTGAACATTATGAATAATTTATTCTTAATCTGTCACCGCACTCTTATCATCCATGGAAGAATAGTAGCAGTCATGGCAAGAAAGGAAGTATGGTTTTGAAAAACTTATACGCAATTGCGCCACTGTTTCCCGTCATATCTTTCGACATAGTTGAAACATATTTCATGTCACCGAGACCGTTCTAATCTTTGCCCGATAAAAAATAACTGCGCTAAACAATAAGTGTCCTCATTTTTTAGCCAGATAACATTCCTCCAGTCGCCTGAATTTTGTTTTTAATTTATCATTCCCATCTTTTCTTATCGCATAGTTACTTTCTGCTTTTGTGCTGTAACGGGTTCCAAAAAAGACTGAAAAATAAGTTTAGGTGACAATTATACATATTAAAAAGCAAGATAAATTGAAAATAAACCTTTTATGAAATACAAGCTTTATGTACTCGTAATTACGAATCAAACTAGCACAAACTCGATGGGGTTGTGTCGTTTTATTGCAGAGTTCCTGTGGCCACCTTCCAGCTCCAGCATTGGATCAGCTCCATGTCATCATAATATTGCATTGTCACGCGATATACATATGCATTTAAAATTTCAGCTCAATCGGAAACCGGGAAGTGGCTCAAATTAAACTTACAAGATATAATTACAGACACCGAGACGGGTGAAAGTAAATAAAAGCTTGTAATAAAAAGTTACATGAGTTATTTCTAATAAATAATGATGAGATTTAAATTTTATATCTGTGACTTAGCATTTTTTAAGATGCTAAATTAATTGAAATATGAAAAATAAATCAATACAAGAAAAACATTTGTTGAGCCAACTCGCGTCTTCAACATATTGTGTTGACGCCTTACCCACTGGGCCACCGAGCACCGAGCCGATTTCATTCAATAGTTCAAATTTTTTATTATATTGATTTATTCTTCATTTTTCGATGTTTTTTATAACTATTTAAGACCTTATTACATAACCATAGACAATTATAAGTTTAACTATTATATCTTTTACGAGTATATTGGAGGAGCGTCGGTGGCACTGTGGACTCGGCACTGGCCTTCTAATCAGTAGGTCCGTGGTTCGATCCTGGCAATGTGTTTATCGTTTTTCGAATTTGATATGTACATTTGTCGATGCTCCTATGGTAGACAAAAACATCGTGAGGCAACCTGCATACATCTGCAAAGAAATTCAAAGGTGTATGAGAAGTCGACCAATCCGCACTGGGCGAGAGTGGTTGACTAAGGTCTAATCACCCTAACATAGGGTAGGCTCGAGCCCCTCAGTGGGGACGTATATTAGCTGTGATGATGATATTGGACGAATGATTTATAGCGAACTAACTGTTGCCCACGACTTCGTCTGGGCGTAATTCAATTAAATTACCGGAGGGAGACCAGAACCAGGGTCGCCTGCTTTGGTACCTCCGTCTTACCTATGTCTGCCGCAAAGCAGCAGTGCTTGCATCGCTGTGTTCCGGTTTTAAGAGTAAGATATGGCAGTAAATTAATGGGTACCGTGACTTTACTAGTACAGTCAAGGAAGGCAAAAATCAGCTACAACCTCCGTTTTCGTTGAACCTCCATAGATTTGGATGAAAATTTGGGATTGAGTATTTTAACCCTCTACTTCAAAAGTGACATATGCTTGTCTTGCGCTTCATGCATTTTAGGGGCGAAATCCACCCCTTTTGTTAAAAATGCGAAACAATGCAGATTTAACTATTTTGGCTTAAGTAATTGTTATTTAATTAGATAAAATAAATGTTTTTTTTAAATATATATATGCATTATTTATGATTTTAATTAATGTTTCAACCCTTTTAGTAACCACCCCTTAAATCGAAAATCATGAAAAAATCATTTTTTTGTATTTTTGAGTTTTAAAATCCCATATTAACATTACATAAACAGTTTGTTTGATACTTATGATATAATTTTTGGTTGACAGTAAAATTTCAACCCTTAAAAACTACCTCATTATCGCAGAATCACAAAAATTGGTTCCAAAAACTTTAACCTATTAAATAGGTTAAAGTTTAAAGTTTTTTTATTTAGGTTAAAGTTTTTTTATTACTGAAGTGAAATCTTATTTACTGAGTATTAAAATATTTATTTATTTATTGCGAAATTTTTCACCCTTAAAACTACCCCTTGTCATAATAATAATGGAATAATTTTATATCAGCTTAAATTAGTTAGAATCTTTTTAAATAGTTAAGATAATTTTTTTAAATATATTTCAAACTTTATTAATATTATTCAATTCACATTCTTCAAACTACGACTTCAAACTACCCTTTGTGCAAAAAGTGATGAAAAAGCATACTTTAAAGTTGGAAATAATTTTGTTATATTTTTTGACTCGTGACATATTTTTTGACATGAAAAGTTAATTTATTAATTAAGAGAAAAATGTATTAAAATAAATATTAAAATATATGTTCCAGATGTTTACCGTTCCTTTCACTTTCTCTATCTTCAAAACACACATACACACACCCTTACATGTGTATTACGTTTTCCTATAATATGCATACCAAATCTCTGCTCCAAAAATTTGACCAAAAAAATATAATTTGTTTTTTTTTACAATAACTCCTTTAATTTTTAAGATATCAGGTTCATTCAAAAACCATTTCAAAGGTAATTTTAAGAGTTATAAGATTGTCATAAATAAGATTTTTTAAAGTCCTTATTTACTAAAAGATAAAGGGTTAAAGGGTCCCGGTTACATGGTTCTCGCAGTAAAAGTTTGGCTTTAAACGTCTCTATCTCGGTTATTTTTATCCTATAAAAATAAAAAAAACCCAAAATCTTTGTTAAAAAAAGAACTCAAATTTCGTTTATTATCATTTTTTACGAATATCCAATATTTTTGAAGTTATTTTCAAAAGAAAATGAAATTTACGAAAATTTGAAAAATTTCGATTTTATTAAATCATACTTTTTTTTAAATAAGCATTCCAAACCGAGCAAAATTTATGCTAAAAAAAATATTTTACAAAAAATAAAACCCGGCTTCAAAACACTGAAAAGTTAAAAATAATATAAGAATAGGTACAGACAACATCACACTTCTATATTGAAGTCGGTGCCAAACGATGATCTCCTAGAAAGTCTTAAAATTTGGCACCGACTTCAATATACAGGGTGTCCCAGAAGCCGACGTCAAGCCGAAAGCAGGCGGTAGACTAACTCATATATGTTATCAGAAAAATATTAAAAAAAATCTAAGTCACCTATTTAAAAAAAACTCTAGCATTAAAAAAAATGGATAAAATTTACACCCTGTGACGGTTTTTTCACTGTTGTTGCTACAATTCTACAACCTAATGCGGGTAATATTTGTTTAATTCATCCCGAAGAAACTAAGAAAGCCCTTAGAAAAATGAGTGACAGAAAAGCAGTGGGGCCTGATGGCTGATGGTATTCCAATTGAGGCATGGAAGTGCTTAGGTAAAAAGGGCGTGGAGGTACTTACAAAACTTTTCAACCATATTCTGATAGCCTCAAAAATGCCGGAGGCATGGCGTGTGAATACTTTAGTCCCAATATATAAGGGAAAGGGAAGTAAATACGAGTGCTCCAATTACCGAGGTATTAAACTTTTATGCCATACAATGAAGCTGTACGAAAGAGTGGTTGATAGCCGTTTAAGATCTGAGTGTGAGCTATCGGAGAATCACTTTGGATTCGTACCAGGCTTATCCACGATTGACCCTATGTTTGCGCTCAACACGATAGCCGAGGAATATCGCTCCAAAAACCGCCCCTCTGTACGTCGCATTTTTGGACATGGAAAAAGCTTTCGATAAGGTCCCAAGAGATACCATCTGGTGGAGCCTCCGCAAGAAAAATGTGCCGGAAAAGTACATTTCTATTATTGCTGACATGTACAAAAGTGCGAGATCCATGGTGCGTACACCGGTAGGAGTAACCAATTCCATAGCCGTTACGGAGGGGGTTCACCAAGGTTCAGTGTTGAGCCCCTTCCTGTTTTGTCTGGTGTTGGATGCACTCACTGAAGATGCGCAATCCAAAGCATTGTGGTCCTTTATCTATGCTGACGACGTTGCCATCTGCACAGAGGATAGGTCATCACTCCAGGAGTGTCTCGTTGCATGGAAACATCAATTGCAAACTGGCGGTCTTGTGCTGAGTGCTACAAAAACCCAGTACATGAGTCTCAATAACACAGACGCAAATGATCACCCCATTGTAATCAATGGTCAGCATATCACGAAGTGTGACCATTATAAGTATCTGGGTAACATGATGCACTCCTCAGGAAAAATAGAGTACAATATTCAGCACCGAATAGCAGCTGCCTGGTTGAAATGGCGAGACGTGACTGGTGTGACATGTGTCGCCAAAATGCCCGTCCGACTTAAGGGCCACGTTTATAAGTCGATGATCAGGTTGGTCCTTATGTATGGAAGCGAGACCTGGGCGTGTACTCAAAAACATGTCCATGCCATCCAAGTTGCCGAAATGAAGATGCTAAGGTGGATGTGCGGGGTCACCAGGCGTGATAAGGTCCGGAACGAATACGCGAGGGGCAGCCTTGGTGTCCGGGACATCGCAGATAAGCTGCAAGAAAGTAGGCTGAGGTGGTATGGGCATGTTAAGAGGAAACCTCATAATTATATTGGCAACCTGGCACTACATCTCTCCATATCCGGTAAAAGATCCCGTGGGAGACCTAAAACCAGATGGCTAGATGTAGTGCACAGGGATATGGAGACATGCCACGCTTCCGAATCAGATGTGGGTGATAGGGTGAAGTGGAGAAGTAAAGTGCGGAAGGCTGACCCCATCACCATGTGGGACTAATAGTCAGGAAGAGAGAGAGACTCTGAGACTATTAGGTTTCCAGATCTGAGACAAACACCTAGAGTCTATCTTATACGAGTATCTAACATAAATACTGCTTAAATATTATGTTGGCGCTATAACTGACACCCGCTATATTTCATTGCAAAATTCTTAAGATAAGCTATTGCCTGCAAGTTTATTGGATTCTCATTCGGTTTAAAATACGAACAACTAAAAGTTTTCGAAGACTACACTTTCGAAAGTTCCCGGAACACGCGAAGTGAGCAGAATAAGCTGATTTCGGTTTCAACGTTCGAGAAGGTTCGCAAATATTGCGCACCAGTTCCTAGGGGGAAACTTGTTTTTCCAGCAACTTAAGGCAACACGCTCCGATGCTCCGAAGCGCTAATGAGCGCTGAGCTATTTTTAAGGCACTCCGATTTGTTTTTAGTGTTCGCTGTATGGCAGATCACGAGACTGACTTTGTAAGTATATATAACGAGTAAAAGTAATGAAAAGGTTGCTTTTTGATAATAATAACCTGTGTCACTAAAAATCATAACTTTAACCCATTTAAGCGCCCAGTTAACCAACCTTAGTCTAGTGGTCGAGACCACCTCGATGATGATGTTGAGGTCTGGGGTTCGATTCCCTATAGGGGTAGAAATTTTTCAGCTCGGTTTGGTTGATGGTATGGTTTCTGGCGGTAAGCAAAAGTATTGCTCTCATGTCAAACATTCAACTAGAAAATCACTATTATACGCTCAAGACAAACTTATATATTTTCTACAAGAATATATTTGTTACGGGTAATGCTAGAAGATGGAGTAAACCTAGGTTTACCCGGGTTGACTTAGTACTACCCAATCTTCTTGGGTAAAGTCCGAATAATAAGTAAAATAAATTTTAATCCGGGGTTTACCCATACTCACCTAGGTCTACCCAACTCAGGCTGGGTAATGTTAAAAATTTGTCTAATTAATTAACGAAATGAAAATCCAAGGCCATGTCAAACTTTTATTATTTTAAAAACATACAAAGGCGAACGTAATCGATTGAAGACCATAAACTTAATAGCTTTAAAAGCAAAAACTAATAGCGGGCTGAAACGTAATATATTTTTTAACACTAGTAAAGCTGATGTATTTCCACCGGTTTTAAATATGTAAAGCGGGTCATAAAAAACGCGTTTGTCACCAAAGCAAATAGTTAAGTTATAGTCCATACAAATTCCATAACAGTATTATTTGCCATTTCAAATATGGAACTGATCGCCGCCGCACGACTCCAGCTAGTGAGCAGCGCGCTGTTGCTATTCAAATTTCGAACTAATCGCCGCGCGGCGCCCCAGTCAGCAGGCAGCGCTAGCGCGCTGTTAAAATGGCGGGAAAACAACAGTGTGCATTCACAGATTGAGTTTATTTAAAATGTTTTTTTTCTGTTTCCTCGCAAATGTGTTAAAAAACGTCGTACGATATACGTGCGTATTGGTTATAACATCTTAACGCACTAATATCGTAATGTACTATAATAGCACAAACATATTAAGAGGCTGAGTAATGCCAACGACCTTGAGACATGATTTGTACTGGAAAACGGGCGCGGTGCGTTATTGAAATTGTGCGAAAAAATCAATATATATATATAAAAAAAACTAGTAACTTATTTGAAGATATGACACATCAATATTATCAAATTAAGTGTAACGAGTTAATTCCTTGAAAATCATTAAATAAACTTTGTTAAATAACTCGGATTTTCTTCTGGAAGCTGTTTTTGATGGGTGTTTTCGGCATTTTTTTTAACGAGAAATTTTAATTCAAATTTATTTTGGGTACATGGATATTCTCAAAAATATTTTCAAGAGTAACATATATTTTTTTTACTGCGGTATATTAAACAGGTTTTGCTAAAAAAAGTTTTAAGTGAAGCTCGATGAGCGCAGCTCAGCGTTGTCAGCCTCTTAAAAGTCTGCGGAGAAACACGGGCAAGTGCAAGCGGCGCGGGGGAACGCGGGCCCCCGCGATTTGCGCCGCACGGGCTCGAAAATTACGCAACACCTAACATTACCCAGCCAGAGTTGGGTAGACCTAGGTGAGTATGGGTAAACCCCGAATTAAAATTTATTTTACTTATTATTCGGACCTTACCCAAGAAGCTTGGGTAGTACTAAGTCAACCCGGGTAAACCTAGGTTTACTCCATCTTCTAGCTTTACCCGTAACATATTGTCTACTAACATTGCGACTTCACTACTTGAGCGAAACTGTGTTTGTTGGATTCACACAGTTATACTTTGTAACGTTGTACCTACATTTTTATTTTTATTTTAATCGAGCGCTGATCACGATGCTGGTTTTTTTATTATGCGAAAGGAAGGTACATTTGTAAAAAATAATCGTTGACGTCACAATCAGCTTATAAAAGTAACGGTCATTTTTTCCTTTTATAATTGTTAGTAGGTACCTTGTTGGTTGCCCCATGGCTCTTGCCATTATAGGGAAATATTATTGTATTGTAAAATTATTATATTAAAATTATGGGAAACTTATTCTATGCTAGGGTTATTACACCAATTTTGGTATGGCGTTATGTGTTTCCAAATTAAATTTGACCGTTGGTTTTCCAAAGATAATGTAATTGCTATTATTGTGTTAAACCGATGTTTATGTTAATTTGTGTTTGCGCTGTCTGTTAATTTCTTGTCTCCGTATCTGATCGTACGTGACTATCCACGACACAACGACCCTTGGTACTTTCCTTTCTATATCGGTGCCGTGGGTAGTTACCCGGAAGGTAGTTCGCAACTGACCCTTCTTTCATGGTGCGTTCCAGGGTTCAAAGATACGAGTTACAACCGCCGACAAACCTGCTCATTGCCAGAGACGCCGGACCTCAGTGACTGACCTTCACGAGCGGCTCTTCGTGTCATCCACAGGGGAGTACATACCGCCACGAAAAGCAGGACTAACCACACTACCGAACCCAGAACCCATTTCTTTTGACCGACCCTAGTTTCGGCAATAAATAGTTTTTTTTGTTCACGAGTTGTGGTTTCTCTGAAATATAAACCCTTCACGCGACATTGGCGCCTTTTAACGTGGTAGATATATTAATATCTGGGTCGGTCCTGTTTTTTTGGTGGTGGTTAGTTATGTTTGTGGTTTTTTTTGTTAAACGTATTTTTCTGCTTTTTGTGCTTTTTTTATGTTGTTAAGGTGCGGGTTAGCTACCTACATTTGTCTAGTTTTTTTTAACGGTTTTGTTTAACTTGTTATATTGTTTTTTATTCATTCAAAACATTGTTTAATTGACATTGTCAATAATTTTTCTTGTATGCCACTGGTTGTATTATTCAATATTTTGGTTGTTTTAATTTAATTTTATTTCATTTGTTGTGAACGCACTTTAGCATCATAATGAATTTTTTGTTGCCGCTTATTTATTTAATTAATTTTATACTGAAGACAAAAGCATACGTTCTGTAGGTATTTTTTTCTTTGTAACAGTACGGAGATTTTAGTGTTTTTTGTTGTGTATTTGTAGCTAGTTATTAGTATTGTGCTACCACTTATTTTGTCGGGTGATACTTAGGCGGATTTTTTTTTCTACCTACTTTTTTTTTTTCTTTCTCTTATACCATGTTACCTATTAAGTATCTGTCTCTTCAGAAGTCTGAGCTCGAATATGAAGTACGTATTAGAGGCGTTACTCCTGCTTCTTCAGTAGAAGAATCACGCAAGCAAATAGTTAAATTATCTCCAGATTTTCCCTCCGAACATATATTAGAGTCTCCGCTGGACATAAGGCAGGATCTTAAGGGTTGTTTAGATGTTCTTACTAAGATTCAAAACAATCTTGAACTTCAAGATCCCAGTGTACCTATACTTATGAGGACACAAAATATGTTACATCATCTTCATAATCGTATTGCTAGAATAACGTGTAGTGACGATGCGAAACGGGACTATGACGATGTAGTACAGGGTTATAAAATACTCACGCAAAAATTCTCAGCTCTTCAAGCAATAAAGCCTGTGCCTAGTACATCTTATTCTATGGGTACTAGTGTTACTAGTGATTGTGCACCTACTATGCCAGAAGTGCAAAACTTAATTTCAGTGACTTACGATCGAGGTTCAGCTGATATAATGAAATTAAAATTTAACGGTAAAACCTGTGTACGCTCCTTTATACAGCGTGTTGATGAATTTATTGATGCTCGTAACATACCCTCGACAAAGATTTTAAATTTTGCTCCGGAAATTTTTCAAGACGATGCTTCACTTCATTGGTATCGCTCTGTTAAGAATACAGTTAGTTCGTGGCCTGAATTAGTGACTAGATTAAAAGAAGATTTTGATCAGTTTGATTTTGATTACCGCCTTATATCGGAAATTCGTTCTCGTACACAGGGTGAACGCGAAAACATAACAATCTATCTTTCAATAATGAATGGAATGTTTTCGCGTTTATCTAAGCCTCCGTCAGAATCTGAGCAATTGGAAATTCTTCTTCACAATATTAGGCCTTGTTATGCCAGCACCTTAGCATCGGCTGGTGAAATAACTTCAATCGACACCCTACGTTTATTATGTCGCAATTTTGAAGTTATTCAAGCTCGCCTTTCTCAATTTCAAGAGCCACCTAAGGTTACTGCTGACACGCTTGCACCTGAGTTTGCATATAACAATAGGAGTTCGGATAAAAACACAAATGTTAGTCATGTTAATTATAATAAGCAGAATTTTAATACTAATCATAATAAGCAAAATTATTTTAAAAATTTTAACAGTAGGTCGAATAAAGGTCAACAACAGAATTATATTCATGCGGTTGACACTAGTAAAAATCCACCATTCTGTCCTAGATGTCGTAGTAATTCTCATCACATTCGGCAGTGTAAAGCTAGCCGTGATATTTTTTGTTTTAGATGTGGCATGAAGGATGTGAAAGCACCTGATTGCCCTTCATGTAATAAGAATAAGGCTTCTACCTCAAAAAACTAGTAAGGAAGAATTGTAGTAATTTCGACAAGAAAGATTAGGGAGACTGGCTTGCTTTGATTAAAAATTTTCTTCGTCATATAAAATTTCTACAATTCTAAACACAAAGCCATTAAATGATGCAAGACCTTACATCAATGTTAGAATTAATGATGATGTTGCTGCCGTTGCTCTTCTTGATTCTGGTGCTGCAGTTTCAATTTTAGGTAAAAATTCTCATCACCTACTTACTGACTTTGTGCTGCACCAGGACAATAGCATCAATATGGTGGCTGCTGGTGGTCAACCACTGCGCAGTATTGGTTACATGAACTTGCCTATTACCTTTGAAGGTCAATTTCATATTATTAAGGCTCATATTGTGCCTGATGATACCCCTCTAATATTGGGTATAGACTTTTGGCGTGCTTTTCAAATTTCTCCTAAGTACTTAGGTAGTATTACCTTCTCTGATAATCAGCTGGCAGAAGTTAAATTAAATTCGAATGACACTTTTATTCAATCTTATAATAATTTATCTGATTCTGAGAAGAATATAGCTGATAATGTGATATCGCAATTTAAATTAATTTCGACTGAAGTTATGGGTTTAGGCAGAACGCACTTAATTACCCATCACATTGATACCGGTGATGCCCAGCCTATTAGACAGCGGTATTATAGGATGTCCCCGGAGAAACAGCGCATTTTGACGGAGCAGGTTGATGAGATGCTGTCGCTTGATGTGGTAGAGTCCTGTGAAAGTGCGTGGTCTTCTCCAGTCTTGCTTGTCAACAAGAAGAATGGTCAGCTCAGATTTTGTCTCGACAGCCGAAAGCTGAACGCTGTTACAAAAAAGGATGCATTCAATTTGCCATACATTTCGGAAATATTAGACAATCTTCGAGATGCTAAGTATTTGTCTAGCATTGATTTGTCTAAGGCTTTTTGGCAAATTCCTATTGCTCCTGAGGACAGAGACGAGACCGCATTTTACGTTCCAGGTCGAGGAACGTTGCATTTCAAAACCACGGCCTTCGGACTGACAAATGCTCCCGCTACCCAACAGCGTTTGGTAGATTTACTGTTTGGCGACATGGGTTGTAACACTTTTGCCTATCTTGATGACGTAATTATAGTTAGTTCTTCATTTCAGGATCACGTGGCACTTCTCCTACGTGTCCTTGAGAAATTAAGGCAGGCAAATCTTTCAGTTAACTTTGAAAAATCAAAATTTTTCCGTAGCCAACTCAAATATCTGGGTTATGTAGTTGATGCTTTTGGTTTGCGGACTGATCCAGAGAAAGTGGAGGCTATTTTAAATTTCCCTACTCCTACCAACAAGAAGGAACTGAAACGCTTTCTCGGCACTGCTACCTGGTACCGTCGTTTCGTTCCGAATTTTAGTACGGTCGCTGGCCCTCTAAACAGATTAACTTCGGGTCGCAAGAATTCGGTTTTTAAATGGACACCGGAAGCTGATGCATCCTTTAATTCACTTAAGGAAAGTTTGGTCTCGGCACCAGTTCTTTCTTGCCCTGACTATACCAAGCCATTTGAGGTGCATACAGACGCCAGTAACTATGGCGTAGGTGCTATGCTCACGCAAAGCATCGACGGCAAGGAGCATCCCATTGCCTACATGAGTAGATCGTTGAGTAAAGCTGAAAGGAACTACAGCATAACAGAGAGAGAGGCTCTCGCAGTTTTGACAGCTCTCGAGCACTGGCGTTGCTACCTTGAGAATGGTCAGACCTTTACAGTTTATACCGATCATTCTGCGTTGAAGTGGTTTATGTCTCTTGAGAACCCAACGGGGAGATTGGCACGCTGGGGTGTAAGACTATCTGCTTTCGATTTTGTTATTAAGCATCGTAAAGGTGTGGATAATGTTATTCCCGATGCCCTTTCTCACGCCGTGCCTATCACCGCTGTATCTCTCTCGGATGCTGTTTCCAGTACTGACGATGCTTGGTATAAGAAATTATATAATGGTTGTCTTAATACACCTACTAATTATCCTAATTTTTTGATTGAGAATGCATCTTTATTCCGCCTTTCTAAAGTCAACTCACAGCTTACTTCTGAGTTTGCTTGGAAGGAAGTTGTACCCAAAGAGTTTCGGGAGGAAATTATTAAGGAGATCCACTCTGAGCCAACTGCTGGACATTTTGGCATCTTCAAAACTTTTAGGCGACTGTCTTTAAAATATTACTGGCCGGGTATGCATCAAGATGTTAAATTTGTAGGTTCCTGTTCTACCTGTCTTTCTTACAAATCCCAAAATCACACTACATTGGGTCATATGGGTCGTCCGAAGCAGTGCTCAAGGCCTTTCCAGATGATCTCAATTGATTTTGTCGGCCCTCTTCCCGTTACTCGCAAACAGAATAGTTACATGCTAGTGGTTACTGTTACTGTTTTTCAAAGTTTTGCCTCATTTTCCCTTTGCGTAGAGCAGTTTCGGAGTCGGTAGTTAAAATCCTAGAGGAATCTGTGTTTTTGGTTCATGGTGTTCCTCAAACAAACAATTGGGACACTTTTATTCCCAAAGTACAATTTGCGATTAACAATTCTGTTAATGAAGCTACCGGATTTACGCCGTCTTTTCTTGTTTACGGTAGGGAGCTAGTCCTATGTGGATCGCACTATACTGATACTGATTTGGATGATGAGATATTGTTTTTACCACGAGACATTTACGCTGAAAACCTGGGTGTACTTTCATCTGTTTTTAATGATGTGCAAGCTGTATTATGGCGTGCACATGCTAAGAATTCTTCCCACTATAATTTACGTAGAAAACACACCGAATTTAATGTCGGTGATATTGTTTTTAAGAGAACTTTTGTTTTAAGTGATAAGGACAAGTATTTTAGCAAGAAGCTAGCGCCTAAATTTATAAAGTGTCGAGTCATAGAAAAACGTTCTCCTCTTGTATATGTTCTAGAAGATTTGTCAGGCAAGAATATAGGTGTCTGGCACATTAAGGACCTAAAATTATTAAGTAACAAATGATTAACTTATAATAAATAATGATTGTTAAAGTGTACGAGAATAACTTGATTAACCCTATAGTAACACCTTGCAGTTGACATTAGTTATCGATATTACGAACATCAATAACTTTTCTTTGTTAGGATGCGTCTACGACGTTTTACTAGTTGTAGCTGCTTTTATGTATAGATGAATTTTGATTGTTTTTTTTGTGTGAGGACGGCTGAATGTGTAGTGTTAATTGCAGTCTTATTTTAGACGGGTTTTAATTTAGTTAAAACTCCTTCCGTAGAGCGGGGGGTAATGTAACGTTGTACCTACATTTTTATTTTTATTTTAATCGAGCGCTGATTACGATGCTCGTTTTTTTATTATGCGAAAGGAAGGTACATTTGTAAAAAATAATCGTTGACGTCACAATCAGCTTATAGGGCCCGTTGCCTGACCGCCTGGTATACCTCGAGATGACTCACTACCTGACGTGCTTGTTCACTTATACCTCGGTACCTATTATTTGTAATCGCCGTAATCGTTGCGCATCGTCGCTCAAGCTTGATTGAAGCTCAATCCAAATTGAAAATTTAAATAGTTTCGACCTAAGTGAAAATAAATATTAGTGTAATTGTGAAACCCCAAACTGGGTAAGTGGTTGCATTTTATTATTGCGTAGTATACGTTGGTAACTAGCCATGTTTTGTTTTGGAAAAGTAACGGTCATTTATTCCTTTTATAATTGTTAGTAGGTACCTTGTTGGTTGCCCCATGGCTCTTGCCATTATAGGGAAATATTATTGTATTGTAAAATGGTTATATTAAAATTATGGGAAACTTATTTTATGCTAGGGTTATTACACCAATTTTGGTATGGCGTTATGTGTTTCCAAATTAAATTTGACCGTTGGTTTTCCAAAGATAATGTAATTGCTATTATTGTGTTAAACCGATGTTTATGTTAATTTGTGTTTGCGCTGTCTGTTAATTTCTTGTCTCCGTATCTGATCGTACGTGACTATCCACGACACAACGACCCTTGGTACTTTCCCTTCTATATCGGTGCCGTGGGTAGTCACCCGGAAGGTAGTTCGCACCTGACCTTTCTTTCATGGTGCGTTCCAGGGTTTAAAGATACGAGTTACAATCGCCGACAAACCTGCTCATTGCCAGAGACGCCGGACCTCAGTGACTGACCTTCACGAGCGGCTCTTCGTGTCATCCACAGGGGAGTACATACCGCCACGAAAAGCAGGACTAACCACACTACCGAACCCAGAACCCATTTATTTCGACCGACCCTCGAATCATTTGGTATCATTGAAAGTTTAAATTTTAAAGGACATAATTCCAAATTCAAATTGGGAAAATGTGTGATTTTCATTTGTTTTTCGTACCGCCAAGATGAGTGAATCTAATGAAGAAATTCGATACATTTTAAAATTTTACTACAAAAAAGGTAAAAATGCAACGCAAGCCGCGAAAAAAATTTGCGATGTTTATGGACCTAGTGCAGTGTCTGTGAGAGTAGCACAAATTTGGTTTAAGCGTTTTCAATCCGGAAATTTTGATGTCAAAGATGCACGTCGCTCTGGTCGCCCTATTACAGATAAAATGGATGCCATTTTTGAAAAAGTGGAGCAAGATCGGCATGTCAGTAGTTACGACGTAGCTGAAGAACTGGGAATTGACCACAAAACAGTTTTGGCGCATTTGAAAAAAACTGGGTACACAAAAAAGCTCGACATTTGGGTACCTCACGAGCTCACTGAAAGAAACCTAATGAACCGTGTACTCATTTGTGATTCTTTATTACGACGTAATGAAACCGAACCATTTTTGAAGAAGCTGATAACTGGTGATGAAAAGTGGATCACGTACGACAAGAACGTGCGAAAAAGGTCGTGGTCAAAGGCCGGTCAGGCTTCACAGACTGTGGCGAAACCCGGGTTAACTCGCAACAAGGTGATGCTGTGTGTGTGGTGGGATTGGAAGGGCATTATTCATTATGAGCTGTTACCACCAGGCAGGACCATCGATTCTGAACTCTACTGCGAACAACTGATGAGATTAAAGCAAGAAGTTGAGAGAAAGCGGCCGGAATTAATCAACAGAAGGGGTGTGGTTTTTCATCATGATAACGCTAGACCTCACACATCTTTAGCCACTCAGCAAAAATTAAGAGAGTTTGGCTGGGAGGTGTTAATGCATCCGCCGTATAGTCCTGACCTTGCACCTTCAGATTTCCACCTGTTTCGGTCTCTTCAGAATTCTTTAGGCAGTGTCAGGTTAACATCACGAGAGGACTGCCAAAACCACCTGTCGCGGTATTTTGACCAGAAGTCCCAAAATTTCTATAGCAATGGGATCATGTCCCTACCTACAAGATGGCAAAAAGTTATCGAACAAAATGGTACCTACATACTTTAGTTAAATGTAAATAAACTATATTAAAAAATGTTTTGAATTTTCTTAAAAAATGCGAAGAAACTTTTTCCCCAACCTATTATTACTCTATATTTTAAACTTTGTAATTTGTCACGTGTTTATAAATAAATATAAAATAAAAATATGACAGTGGTAAATAGCTTGTTGTACTAAACAAAAGTGTAGGCGCGTACGCATGAGCGCTCGCTTACTAGCCCCACAATATAGAGTATCGTTCTTTATATTGTGCTAGCCTCCCTAAACAAATGACACACGCTAATTTTTCCGCAGTCGTTCCTCAGAAAAAATGTATGGAGATGACAGAGCTGCGAAAAAAATTGCGTGAGGTTGTCACAAGCTAATGTCATTTCCATACATTTTTTTCTGCGGAACGACTGCGGAAAATTTAGCGCATGGTATTTGTCTAGGGCCTCTGTGCGCCGTAGGCTGGCGAGTGAGTCGGTCGGCGACAGAGTGTACTAAGGTTTCCAGTGTTCCCGTGCCAGCTTACGTGGCTGTCATGCTCAGTTTCACTCAGGTGTTTCTTGGTAGCCTAAAGAAGGGCCCCCTGTATGTGAAAGTTTATGTGGTTGTCAGTGTAAGTATTCCCAACAACTCAAGAGACCTACAGAACATAGCTTAAGTTAGCAAACAAGTATGCTACCCACCTGACGGTAAATGTGTATTGTATATTACATTTTTTTTATTGCTACTAAGTTGGCAAACAAGCAAACTGCCCACCTGATGGTAAGTGGTAACAGTCACCTATAATACATGTGGCTCCTGTGAGATTCGCAGTAAAACTGCAACCCCCACAAGACCCACAATGTACGTTGCCAACTTGTGACTTAGGATGTAAAGTCACGGTACCCAGTAATTTCGAGTGTTTTCCGTTGGTCAGACTAATATGACCAACGGGAATTTCACTGCCATATCTTACCCTTCAAACCGGAACACAGTAATGCAATCATTTCTGTTTTGCGGCAGAAATAGGTAAGACGGAGTTACCCAAGCACACAACCCTGGTACAGAGTCTCCCTCCGGTGAATTGGTTACTGTAACATTTGCAAATCCCCAGCCCCCCCAAGGACCCAAGTTGAGTTGCCAACTTGCGACATAAGATGTCAAGTCACGGTACCCAGTAATTTCACTGCCTACCTACCTTACCCTTCAAACCGGAACACAGCAATGCAAGCACCGCTGCTTGGCGGCAGCATAGGTAAAATAGAGGCACCCGCAAAGACACTTTAGTATTGAGTATATTGATTAATCCTTCTGGTAAACGATTGCTTGTTCAGCATATCTACATATATTGTATGTTACTACTGTACTATTAATGAGGGCAGTAAATTAAATGTAAAGTTCACACAGATAAAATCGTTGAAAGTGGCTAGTTGCTTTATCAACTCGTTACCACTCTTGATAACGTTAGACAACAGTGCCCCAAGCGCGAATCACTATAGTTGTGGTTATCGTAATCGTATTATTTGTATGAAAATCGTATTATTGAGGAGCTTGGTGGCACATTGGCGCGTGCGCTCGGCGAACGATTGTTAAGATTAAGCAACGTTGGCTGTGGTTAGTCTTATGATGGGTGACCAAAGTACGAAACACCTTAAGCTCCTCCATGCTTCAGAAGGCACGTTAAACAGTGGGTCCTGCGCCTGATCTCGCCCCGGTCGTGTCGGCTAACCGTCCCATCGGACTAGGCGAGTGAAGGAACAGAGGGTGCACTTGCGTTTGCGCAGTCACTTGTGCACTATAATATCTCCTGCGCAGATGGCTAGTCGCTGTTGAGATTGGCCGCCGTGACCGAATATCGTTTAGGAGGATATTGTTATTATTATGAGAACTATAGCAGCGCCGCTACAGTTGTTTAAGAAACTAAATGCTATCGTAATGGTAATGGTATACTTAACGAGAGCTAAAGTATGAGAATCGTCAGCACGAACTCACTTTTGACATGTCGTATCATTTTATTCGACAGCTAGCTATCGTAATATCTCTCAACGAGTATTTTACAGTGAGAGAACTATCGTTACATTACGAGCTCACGATAGTCTTACGATAGTGTTTCTAGCTGTCCATTTAATATCTCAATCGTTATCGGATAGTAAGTAAATACGATTACTATACTTTAGCTAGAGTGGTTTACAGTGCTTTACAGTGAGGTCACAGCACATAATAAGCAACTAAAATTTCCAAACGATTGTTTCAGACATTGACAAAACGGTAATTTAATAACAAGAACAATCACTTCGCAACTTCCGGTTATTTCGGGGCGTACTTAAGAGTATTTTCTTGGAAACTTATCGCGAAATCAAAATAAGTTCCAACTTGTTACGTAGAGCTCAATGGGGGAAGGCGTGGTAATTTCGCGGATAAGCAAGCGACGCCTCGGCATACTGGCGATATTAAATACACGAATATTTTCATAATTCATGTAGAATCTTGGCTACGTTACGTCAGATTGCTATCCATCTATGGTGTAGTTTCCAATTATTCAGCCTGGCCAATATTCTGATAATATGGTCGGAACTGAAGAAGTGGTTTAAATAGGACCTGATCGCTCTCCACTAATGAGAGATGAGGCTGCCTACACTGTACCGCTGGAAGATAATCTTAATAGTTTTCTTCCTTCCCTCCTCTCGTCACCCAGAGTCGGATCTACGTGGAACCTTACTGTACCTTATTCTATTCTGAGCATCACGGGGTCCAACCTCTGTGCACATAATAATAACACTACAAAATGACAGCTGAGGACGATAAAAAAATTGGAACATTCGACGACAGAACATTGACAGACGAGCTAAGATAAAGCTATATAATAGATTCGTATCTTTTTTATAACATTGTCTTTAATTTAGACCAGACGACTCAACACTGGATTGCCGATTTATCTTAATTACGGGCTTCGAGATCTTTTCTAAATACTGTTCTCATATTGCTATCTTGAATTTATTCCATCGTCATCATCCTCAAGCGATGCCCACTGTTGAACACAGGCAGTCCCTAAAACGGGTTGGCTTGTTTTCCACCACTCTGGTCACCAGTTTGGATTAGTGGGGAGTGACACAGCCCCGTTTGTTGATCAGCAGGGTTCATCACGAGCAGGTGAAGTTGGCTTTTTTTTTGCATCTTTGTGGAAATTCTCAAACGCGATCTAATACATATCGCTTCTTCCCGGTATGTGAAATGGGTACAGTTAATAGGAGCATGGGTTCACTGGCGCTGTTGTGTGGTTGGGTTTGTCCTATCAGGTGTTATTCGGAACCCCTTACACTCTAATATCAATGTAAATTATAAATGAACTTTAAACAAACCTGCAGATTAGCAGGGGTTGATTATCAGAACAAGACTTTTTCTTCCTTACTTTATACTTAACTAGCTGTGCCCGCGAACTACGTTTCGCCATCAAAATGCTTAACACAGTGTTAAGTTTTTTTCTCCATTTTATTCCATAACGATTCAATGATTCAACTTTATTGTGCCTTTCTTGAGCAGCGGCCATTTCGAAATTAGGACAATTTTCGTAGGTTCGTAATACTCAAGGTACTCTTCAGGGCCTTTCATTTAATACCCATATTGCTGGGTTTGGAAATGAACTTTTATCCGTTATTTTTGAGCGGCGGCCGTATTGAATTTTGTGTTATTTTCCTAGGTTCCTAGTGCTCTACTCTTTAAGGCCTTTCATGTAATGTTCGTATTGGTAGGTTTAGAAACGATGTCTAATCCACTTTTTTTGAGCGGTGGCGATGTCGAATTTACGTCAATATTACTATGTTCATAGTACTCTACTCATCCAGGCCATTCATTTGATACCCATATTGCTGGATTTAGAATCGAACTTTTATCCGCCTTTATACAGCGGCGGCCATGTTGAATTTCCATCAATGTTGCTAGATTCCTAGTGCTCTACTTTTCAAGGCCTTTTATTTAATACCCATTTTGCTGGGTTTGGAAACGACCTTTTATCCCTTTTTTTAACAGCGGCCATGATGAATTTAGGGCAATTTTCTAAAGTTCATAGTGCTCTACTCTTGAAGGCCTTTCATTTGATACCCATATTGCTAGGTTTGGAAACGAACTTATATCCACCTTTTTTGAGCGGCGGCCATATTGAATTAATGTCAGTGTTGCTACGTTCATAGTGCTCTACTCATCAAGGCCTTTCATTTGATACCCATATTGCTAGGTTTGGAAACGAACTTTTATCCACCTTTTTTGAGCACCGGCCATGTTAAATTTATGTCCGTGTTGCTACGTTCATAGTGCTCTACTCATCAAGGCCTTTCATTTGATACCCATATTGCTGGGTTGGGAAACGAACTTTTATCCATTTTTTGAGCGGCGGCCATGTTGAAATTATGGCAATTTTCCTAAGTTCATAATACTCTACTCTTTGAGGCCTTTCATTTGATACCCATATTGCTAGGCTTGGAAACGAACTTTTATCCACCTTTTTTGAGCAGCGGCTATGTTAAATTTATGTCCGTGTTGCTAGGTTCATAGTGCTCTACTCATTAAAGCTTTTCATTTGATATCAATATTTCTGGGTTTGAAAACAAACTTTTATCCTTTTTTTTGAGCGGCGGTCATGTTGAATTTAGGTCGATTTTCCTAGGTACCTATTGCTCTACTACTTCAAGGCCTTTCATTTGATACCCATATTGCTAGGTTTAGAAACGAATTTTTATTGGCAGTCATGTCGAATTAGGTAAACGTGGCTAGGTTCAATGTGTTCTACTCTTTAGGTCCTTGGTTCGATATCCATGTTCCTTAGGTGTATCCAAAAAAATATGATCCGTCATTTTAGAAATTAGAATAAGAGTCCCGTACGCGTAACCCAGAATCATTGCAGTCAGATATTTTTTTTAATTATCAATATCAATCAATTACTTTTAACAGTTTTAAATGGATAAAAGAGTTTGATTCTTTAGTCATAATGTGAAAACATATAACACTTTTCAAAATACTTTTCAACATTTCAAAAATTGTACCGATTTTGAGAATATTGGTCAAGATTTAAACCAACCTAAAAATTTATATTTGTGACGTGATATTGTCATAAAAAAATGACGGGTTGCACTCCGGGAGTGCCGGCAGAAGTGAAAACTTAAGTATTAACGTTGTGCGTTTTGGATATTTTGGAATGGTTATGGAATAATTTTGCACGAATTGCTATAATTGTCAGAATAAAAGTACTATCTTTTATGTGGTAGAATACAATATTTATTTATTGCGCTATCGTACACAAACGACAATTTATATTACATTAAAAAGTTTATCCCTCAGAAAAATCAACTTCCTGTTGTAACGTTGTGCGTACATAATTATATAACTAGTAATAATGAATCAAAATATTTACAATTAATTTAAAAATATGATCAAAACAGACATTAATATACTACTTAAAAACGTAATTTTATAACAAATAAATAATATTTAATTTATACTAACTTACCTAATTAATATTTACAACAAAATCAAATAAAAGCACAATTTAGATTTTTCCTAACAAAGTAAATAAATTGATTAAAACTGTCTCAAGTGACGTGTGACTTCCAGTACTTTTGCCAGCTGCTATTGTTCTCGGCCGGCTTACGTGGACCCCTCACCCCACCTCGACAGTTCCTGCGGCCATTTCAATTTTAATTGGCTACTCTCCATCCGTCTTACGAATTTTCGATCAGGGTCACGTGTCCTGACGGTCACGTGTCCTGACGCGAGTTTAACATTTTTTACCCATTACAAAAAAAGTGTACAACGCCGCTAAAGAAGTTCTCACTTCAAAAATGCTTTATACATTGGTTGTATGGCTTGATCCTTTTGCCTTACCACCAGGGTAATGCATAAGAAAAAGACAATTAAAACTTCCTAAACTTCTTGGTTGGCGAAATCCAGATGGGCACAGCCATTAACAGAAAAGATTATGTTTTTCTTTGCACTATGTGACAGACTTGTCTAAAATAATTTTACATGCGCCATGTTGATTTTCTACATAAGCATTGTGAGAAAATTTTATATGATATTTTTTCACGAAAAATAAAACGTGAATTTAAACAAATTAAATTATGCCTAAATGTTCTTCCCGAAAATTCTAAGCATTGTGGTGTAAGCCATATCAAATTCTGTCCAGTAGTTTCGGAGATCTTTCCGGACAAACAGACAAACAAACAAACAAACAATTGATTTTAAAACTATTCTATCGTGTTCTGCTAATGATTTTAAGGCGACCTGTGTATTTTTTTTCTTAATATTTCGCAATTACAGATTTTTGTACCCCTACGATTTTATTATATATAGAGATTTATTTATTTATTTATTTATTTATTTAATACAGTATAAGTTTCACAGCGCAAACCAATTACTTATACCTACATTAAAACACGATAAATTTTACAATAAAAAAAAATAAACAAAATGTGGAAAGAAACAGAACAGAATGTCAATTACGCAAAAATTACAAACAAAACAATATCAATCAAAATTGTCAAAATCAAATTAATATAGAACAATTAAAAATGTGTTAATATAAAAATGTCAAAAACAAAACAATGACTCGTAGGTACATAAAAAGAGCAGCAAATTTTCAAACAAAATAAAACAAAATGTGGAATAAAAATAGAATATCAAGTAAAATAAAATAACATGTCAAATAAGTAAAATGTCAAATAAAATAATGTCAAATATGTAACATGTCAAATAAAATAATACCAAACAAAAATGTTAATAAAAAATGTCAAAAGCAGAACAATTCACAAAAATAACTGACACCATTATGGACTGTTGCATGTCAGAAACATTCTAGCTGCGTTGCATAAATGGGAAAAGCGATCCGCGAATATGTCGGTATTCTCGTGCTGAGTGAACAAGTGCAGTAGGGACATAGCGCGCGCAATGGGCGCGTGCATGGCATAGCGCGCTCGAGCGGACGGCCGCTGCAACAGGCGCGGTCGGCGACGCGGCGCCACCATCGCCCCCGCCGCATCCCGCGGCAGCGATATAGAGATTAAGATAATTAATGCAGAATCGTATCTCTTCAACTCCATTGCACCCCATCAAGGGATGATGGTATTTTGCGTCCGCCATGTTGGATTTTGATATCGATGTTATTTTCGTAATCTACGACCCAAAAAACCATGAAAACGACAATAATGTCGATATCACATTTTACCACCCCATTTCACCCTATTAAGGGATGAATTTCAATAAAATACGAAACATGTTATCCATCGATTCTATTAACGAATGTTTATGCAAAATTTAAAGTAGATTGGACCAAGGAATCTAGTTGTCCCATACAAACTTTGCCCCCCTTTTTCACCCTCTTAGGGGTAGATTTTCGGAAAATCCTTTCTTAACGGATGCTAACGTCATACAAAGAACACACCCTCCAAGTTTCAAGTCTCTACGATCAGCGGTTTAGGCTGTGCGTTGATCTGTCAGTCAGTCAGTCAGTCAGTCATTCAGGACGAAGCATTTTATAGGTATAGATTACATCATTGTACAGACGCAGACAAGAATGAACTTAACGGAATTCCCCTATCAACAATATCTAATGACATTGTTTCATCTTCATTTTCATTATTAGAAAGTTGTTACATATCTCATAATAATGGCTACACGCTACAATATAACAATAAAGGCTCCAACAAACTATAGAAAAACCTACATAGGTCCAATTGCGGCTTCTACACGCTAAAATGATCCTTAAGTGCATTGCATTAGAATCGTTGATATAAGTCGTGAAGCTTTCTGCGGGTATGTGAAACTGTGGCCCTAAGCGATCATTAAGCCGCACAGCCTATTGTCAGGCCCAAGATATTATCAAAAGTATTCAAATTTTCCAAAGGCACCTTATCGCAATGGCCTTAGGTATCGATTTGCATAATTTAATCCATTTCCCAATGTATTCCATTAGGGCCGTTTTTCGATAACTGTACTTAGCGTGGCCAATAATATTTTAACGACTGGGAATCAACAACTGGGAATATCTAAAATATACTTTTTTGGTTATGCGAACTTTTAACTTCTCAAAGTTCTTGCATACGAAACCTCTGTATTACACAAATAAAATGATTTGATCGTTTGACAATCAGGGATGAAGTAGGGTTGTAGCACTAGTTTAATCGTGCGTTTGTCAGTAATGTGTGTATGTATATTTGCGAAGTGTGTGATCCGAGCGGCCCTTTATTTGATTTCGGAAGGGCTTGATTTGTTCCGACCGAACGCACGCATTATATCATAACGAGACCTTTAGCTGAAAATCACTTTACATTCCCAATGCACGAATCAAGTGATTTCACGATTCATTACGTTTTTGCTGAGATTTTCGTTCGCTAAACAAAATCATGGGATTGGTTCCTCTGAGTAAAATCGAATCCGAGACGATCGATAAAGAGTTTTATATAGAGGTCTATGACCTATCATCATTTGAGTGATGAGCTAAAGCCCATTTTGACGTCCTATTGCTGGGCACGAATCTCCCCTTAAACAAATTCAAATTAAAATTCAATATCCTTTATTCAATTGGGATTTTACAATCACTTTTGAACGTCAAAGAAGCTACGCCATTGGTTCACAAGTCTACGGCGGGAGACCTTGTACTGGAAAGAACCAGCAAGAAAACCAGCAAGGGCTATTTTTTTCTCCCTGTATTGTTACAGAGTCGTCAATTGGAAGCAGAACTCAAAAGTAAAGATTGTGTTCAACTTCCATTACAAGATTAGATGTGTCAGTGTACATTATACATTTAAATCTATAAATTAAGTCTACAATTAAGACCAAGCATTGACATCATTCAGATAATCATTGACTTTATAATATCCTTTACTCATTAGGGTCTTTTTACATGCGCTTTAAACTTATGAAAAGGTAAGTCAGTAACACTCTGTGGAACTTTGTTGTAAAAAGATATACATTTCCCCATAAATGAGCCTCTAGTTTTTTGGAGCCTGTACGTTGGAACAGCAAGTTTATTTTTATTTCTTGTATTTAAGTTATGAAATTTAAAATTGGTATCGAATGTGTTATAATTTTTATAAACATAAATCAAATTTTCATAAATATACTGTCCTGCTAAAGTTAATATATTAATTTCTTTAAATAAATCACGTAGAGAATCCCTTGTTCGTAAATTATAAATAGCCCGCACGGCTCTTTTTTGAAGTACAAAAATACTTTCTATACTAGCGGCTGATCCCCACAGTAATAGCCCATATGACATGACACTGTGAAAATAACTAAAGTAAATCAGTCTTGCCGTTTCAACATCAGTAAGTTGTCTCATTTTTTTTACAGCATATGCCGCAGAACTGAGTCTGTTTGATAAAGACGCAATATGTGGATCCCACTGCAAAGTCGAATCTAGTGTTATACCCAAAAATTTAGTAAAATCGACGAATTCAACAGTATGATGAAACGAGGAAAAATATCACTGGTCAGATATGTTTTTGTCGAGATTTACATGTCATTATAGAGTGTGGTGGTGGAGTGGCGCTGTAGACTCGGCACTTGCCTTCGAATCGGAAGATCCGGGGCTCGAGACCGCCATGTACCAATGTGTTTTTCGTTTCGAATTTCATATGTAAATTTGTCTGACACTCCTACTGTGAAAAAAAACATCGTGAGGCAACCTGCATACATCTGCGAAGAAATTTAATAGTGTATGTGAAGTCGACCAATCCGCACTGGGCCAGCGTGGTTGACTAAGGCCTGACATCCTGACATAGGGTAGGATCGAGCCCCTCAGTGGGGACGAATATGAACTGTGATGGTGATTTGTGAAATGTATTGCTTTCACGCTCTGTGCTCGAACAACCGAACAGAGCGCCATAGAGACAACAGCAGTTCGGACCGAGGGTACTTATGAAAAGTGCACAAAATAGACGTTTCTTTTCTAAAACTTTAGTTTTTATTACTTTAATTACTTTTAGCATTGAAAATCGGAATAAGTCGGAAAATCAGAGGGGCAATCGCTCTATTTACAACGTTCCAACCAAATCAGAAATGTTTCCGTTCCCATATACAGGGTGGAAAAAAAAAGTAATATTTGTTTCCATCAATATTAAAGTAAAATTTGCTTCCATCAATATTAAAGGTACTTTTCCTCCAACCACGCTCTTTTTTTTCCACCCGGTATATTAATATTTTGACAGCACCTTGACAGCTGTCAGATGTCAAAACAAATGGGAACTGTAACGATTTGGTTGTGGTTCAAATATTCTATATTAGTGCGTTTTTATAAGGTTTAAATCTCTTTGTAACTAACGTAAGAAAGAAGGGAAAATATAGGAATATATTTAGTTTTTTTAAAAGAAAAATTGCTCTATTTCCATTATCCAGTAAGGAAACAGGGGACTACGTCTGTATGAAAAAACGGAGCTTACGATTTGCAAAGTGTGTTGCAAAAAGTAATCGGTGATATAATTATAAGTCTGGCATTTTCGAATATTGACACGCTATAAGGCTATCCTGTTTAAAACTGATATGCCTGTATTGTTCTATGTGCGAAACATCACATGCGCAGCACCGGATCCAGATTTGCATGGAAATAGAGCAAGTTCGGCAGCCTCGCGGATCCGCCAAGAAACTGCATAATGCCGCCGTATTATTTCGTTAGAACGCAGTTGTTAATTTAGTTATGCACTTATGCAGATGGATGAGACGCTTTGGAGTCAACCGAGCGTGTGAATCACGCTTATTTGTTTGTGAAGTTGATATAGACAACGTTGAAATATACGAAATTGAATATGGCATTTTGGATTCTGGCTTGCAAGTTGCATGCATGTATTTGAGTCTGATTAGAGTATGAAATCTTGGAATCTCGCTTTCGTGATTTGGCTGTCTTTCAAGCTTTACATTTACACTACGAAAATCGCTACTATTATGAGGGACTTAAGAACGGTCCAAAGGTCAAACAGTATAGCTTTATAAGGAGCTTACTGTACCTTTGGCAGCGATGTAATTTACTGAAATCCGACCTAAAGTTCAACAATTACAATATCTTTTATGAAATAGGTAATAAAAAATTCTACACTATGTCGTTGACTTACATTTAAAACTCAAAATATAATATGAAACAAGCAAAACATAGAAACTCAGACCTTTCTTTAATTTTTACTTTTTATTTATTTATTTTATTAGGTTCGCCAACATTTTAACACCAATAACATAAAAAATAAACATAACAAAATAATGAACTGAGTGAAAAAACAATTACAGGCAAACACAACTTGCTTTTCCGTCCTGAATATACTTATAACTACATAAATACTAATACTAAAAATATAACAAAACTAAATTTTAAAGGATTTGATTTGCATAAAGCATTTCGACTTACACAAACACTATACTAACTAATTAAAGTGATAATTTTTTACAATTTATTTTTAGGTAATAAAAATATTTTGGTATAATTTTAGAGGACGAAACAGAAGACTATGAAACGTCTATTTGGTATACTTTGTGTACTTCGGTCCGAGCTGCTGTTGTCACTATCGCGCTCTGCTCGGTAGTTCGGGCACAGCGCGACAGCAATACATTGTACAAATACCAATTTTCGAATTCTCTCGTCCTTAGTGTTTTCATTAAAGTTCGTGCGCTACGACGCAGGTGAAGTCGCACATAAACCCTTCCCTACCAGCCCCCGCACCATGATCGCTCAAAACAATATTAAAACCGCCCTGAGAGCGAAATGGCGCTATACGCAACAAGGGCGGTGTCTCTGTTACAATATTGTTTTGACCTTGCTACAAATGATCTGAGCTGCGTTGAGTGGAACAACGGAGTCATACTATTGGCTGATTATTTCCTCGCTCAGCTAACGCACAATGCCGGTGTAATAGCACCTTTATTGAGCTGTCGTCGTTATGAACGCTCGTCACGTAACGCGCGCAGACCATCTCATAATAACTAGATTAAAAATGGCCGCGGGACCGCACTAATTGAATCTCCTTATTTATTGCCGCCATTTTAAAGTGACGCCAGTAATTTGCGTCCTCAATATCGCGGCGATTCAAGCAGCAGCCTCCTCCTCTCTCCTCTCAGTCCTCCGTATAAAACACACGATACAAGCGTGCGATATAAAACACGGGCCAAACCAAGGTATTCGGTACTTAAGAACATAAAAAGTGAATTATGCCCCCGTTTTATTAAAAAGGAATATGCGGAATGGCTCCGGTGTACGTGCGTATTTCTTGCGGTGAAGTTACACCTCACTTGCGAGTGAAAAACGCGCACAAGTTCAGCGGGAACGCACACGACCGACTATTGGCGGTGGAAATAGAAAAATATGGAGTTCTACGTTACAATGCACGCGAACAACATAAAGTCGATCAAAAGAAATTATGTGGTTTCATGAAACCACGATGCAAGTGAAAGTTTTTTTCGGATCTTAGGCATTCAACTGAAAACTTTCACAAAATTATTCGATTTAGGGTATTAAAGTCGCGTTTTCAATCTTAACTTAAATCCTTTTTTTCTGAAAAGAAAATTATAAATAAAAAAATAATTAATAAAAAAACAAAAAAGTAACAAAAAGACAAAAAAGCAATAAAAAATAATAGAGAAACAAAAACAGTGCTCTACACCTACCAGGATCGAATCACTGCCACACTAATTTAAAGTCGAAGATCTAACGCATAGACCAATCCCGACTTATATTAAGTAGTGAAATTTTAGATCTCATGTTTTTGTGTAATACGACATGCGATAGATGGTCGAAAAAAATCGAGGCGATGTAAAAAAGTTTCTGAGCTACTTTAAAAAATATCGGTGTATCCTAGCCGAGTAAAAATAGGCTACTTTAAAAAATATCGGTGTATCCCAGCCAAGCAAAAATGAGCTACTCGTACTTGAAAAAATATCGATTTACCTCAGTCGAAAAGATCACCCGTGAAAAATGGAACGTTTGTAAATGTATACGTTACGGCACTGCAAAAATCGGTCGCCCATTGTGGCCCAAATCGGTCGTGTGCGCTCGCGCTTACTCGGTATCATGTCTCGTGGTAAGTGTTCCTACTTTTGACGGTTCCGTATTACAACAAAAAAAAACCCTTTGTTGTCCTTTTGTCACTCTGCCCGTCTGTCTGCCAAGACCCCTTTTCTCGGGAACGCGTAGAGACATCAAACTGAAATTTATATCAAATGCTCGGGTCTGTGAAAAAATCATACTTGTAAGTAAACACGACCAAAAGATATTCGCAAATTTTGCGACTTCACAAGGGAATTGAAACCTATAGGGTATACGTCCCGTTGACTGGAATCATGAAATTTGGCACGAAGCAAGGTCTTTTAGCACATTTTGAAAAAAAAACTGAAAACTAAATATGTACGGTCGACTTCAGAAGTAGATGGATATTTTAGTACCATGTCACACTAACTATTCCTTTTATTTAGTATGGTTACACCTATATTGCATTATTAATAGTTGGCGTGACATAGTACTAAAATGCTTATTTACTTATAAATAGTAAGGAACTTACACAGGGTTATTTTCCAAGCAGAGGTCAAATTTCGTGTGCTTGTTCAGACAAGCAAACTGACCAACTTTTACTGTGGCAAACTGACCAACTTTTAATCTCAAAATAGCGAAAAAAACAGCTGTTCCATACATCTAGGTTTAGTAAATGTTGAGCATTTGTATGGTACAGCTGAGTTTTTCGCAATTTCGAGATAGGTCCAATAGTAAAAGTTGTTCAGTTTACTTGTCTGAACAAGCACACATAATTTGGCTCCTGCTTAAAAAGTAACCTGTATACAGGGTCACTTTTTTGTCACCCCGAAAAATTCAAGGGACTCTTCAGTACACAGCAGTAGAATGAATTAAATATTAATAATGGAACTAACTCACCTATTTAACTTTATATTAATTTTCTAAAATATCCAAAAAATACTGCACTAGTTTAGTGCAGTACTTTTTGAGATTTTTGTTTATTTATTTCAATTTTTATTTTTTATATAATAATGGATGTGTACTGACGCGTCCCTTAAATTTTCCGGAGTGATAAAAAAATAAACCTGTATTTAGATTAGTTTGAGTATACAGAGAGGCCATGAGTGCACTATACAGGCTCAACACCATGGGACTGTGGAACGTGAACTGGCCACGTACAAGACACACGGGACTAAAACCTAAAGAAGAGATTCCATTGCTGGGCATGACCAGCGACAGAATGACACCTAAATACGTATTTAGGCGACTCTTCGAGGTTTATATTCCAACAAGGGGAGAGTTGTATAAGGGGCTGGCACCCACTCGGGGGAACAGCATGATATGGTACACGGATGGATCAAAAATGAAATCCGGTACAGGAGCAGGCATATACTGCAACAAAACGGAGATATCGGTCAGCATGGGCAAGCTGGCAACTGTGTTTCAAGCCGAAACATATGCTATCCTAGCCTGTGCACAAGAGAATCTGGACAGGGGTCGTAAAGGCTTGAATATCTACATTCTCAGTGGTAGTCAAGCAACGCTTAAAGCGCTCTTGTCACACAAGGTGGAATCCAAACTAGTGATGAACGCGATCGAAGTACTAAACAAATTGAGTAAAGCAAACACGGTTCGCCTAGTCTGGATACCAGGCCACAAAGGTTTCACTGGAAATAAAAAGGCTGACTATCTGGCAAGAAAGGGTTCGGAAACACCAATGGTGGGACCGGAACCATTTGTCGGAATCACTCCAAAAACAGTCGGGACAGGCCTAAGAGCTCAATCACAAAGAAGGCATCAAGAAGAATGGGCCAACCATAAAGGAATGACACACGCCAAGCTCTTTATGGACATGGATAACTGGCTCAAATTTACACTGAGCTCAAGCAGATCCCAGACCCGTCTAATGGTAGGTGCCTTAACCGGTCATTTTGGCACTAGGATCATGCTTACACGGATGGGACATACCAGTTCCAAAATTTGTAGGGTCTGCAAAGAAGAAGAGGAGAGCATGGAGCACCTTCTGTGCCATTGTGATGCTCTTGCCTGCAGGAGATTAATGCTGACGGGAATGGGATACCCAAAACCGGAGGACTACAGGGCCATGCCACCGAGGGACATCATCAGGCTCATGAGCACGATTGACTGGACCTAAGGTGGTGATGGCTTTAAGGACTAAATATGGGGAAGCACAAAAGATCCACGATGGGTCGAATTGCGAAGGCTCTCATGCTGAGCCACCCCCCATGTTAAGATAAGATAAGATAGATTACTTTGTACGAAACCCTCGGTTGCGAGTCCAAGTCGCACATTACCGGTATTTTGATTGGTTTTGAGTTGAATGGGAATTGTAGTATGGGGTAGGAGCGTCATTGTATTGTTAGGCTTGAAGGTGAGAAACGAATTGTATGTTCTACTCTACACGATACTATGTTCTACTATGAAACAAGGCACACGCATTATTGTATAATAGTAAGTCACAATTTCACGAATTAGTAGGCTCTATTAACGTTTACATACTTTGCATCTATCATCTTACACACTACGTATATATATACTTACACACATGCTATCATTAAGATAATAAAAAAAAACATAAAAGAAGCGGCAGTTTTGCTTTGTGGAAATAATGAAAAACTACTTAGATATACAAAAAGAATTAAAGTTAAGCATTGGAGGTTCGCTAATATACTAAGGTATTACGTCATTATCATCACAGCTCACATACGTCCCCACCGAGGGGTTCGAGCCTACCCTATGTTAGGGTGATTAGGCCTCAGTCAACCACGCTGGCCCAGTGCGGATTGGTCGACTTCACATATTTTTTCTACCTATAGAAAAAATAAAAGTCACGCACACACGGAAACCAAACTGGATAACTAAAGGATTGAGAGTATCAAGCAAACGAAAACGTGAACTTCATAAAAAACTACAAAAACAAAAAAACAATAAAAACATTTATGCATATAAAAAATATAAAACTAAATTAAAAACCTTAGTTAACTACTCAAAACGATAGACAAATCTTAGATACATTAACAATAGTACAAATAAAACAAAGGCCACCTGGCGTCTTATAAAGATGCACACATCACACAACAAAAAATTTGATCAAACAGTAAAATGCTTAAAACATAACAATACTAATATTACGAAACCAGAAGAAATAGCCAATATCTTTAACAATTTTTTTGTGACCCAAAATGCCTTTGATAAAACGTGTGCAAAACATACGTCAAGTGTAAACAATGCTTCTAATAGTATATTTTTGAGGCCAACAAATAGAAATGAAATTATTACATATTTAAGGCAAATCAAAAACAAAAAAAGCTGTGGACACGATGGTATTACCATTCAGGTTATTAAATCCTGCATAGGTGTCATAGCTGAACATTTAGTTTATCTTGTAAACAAAATGCTAGAGACCGGTATTTTCCCTAATAGCCTAAAAAAAGCTCTCATCAAACCCTTATATAAGAAAGGTCCTCAAGACGTCGCAAGTAACTATCGGCCAATTGCTTTACTACCCGCGTTCTCAAAAATATTTGAGAAAGTTATATATAACAGGCTGATAGACTTTCTTAACAAAAATAATCTGTTTCACGCAAATCAGTTTGGATTCAGAAAAGGGCTATCGACATCATTAGCAATCTATCGATTCCTGGAGGATGTCTGGTAAGCCATTGACGAGCGGAAACACTGCACTGCTCTTTTCCTAGATATGTCGCGTGCCTTTGATTGTGTTTTACATCTAGTCCTTCTGCAACAGTTAAACCGGATTGGTATTCGTGGTATTGCACTGCAATTGTTAGAATCATATCTACTCAATAGGATTCAAGAAACTGAAATAGTATTCTTGAATAAAGTCACTAAATCACTTCAGATCACCAAATCCGATTCACAAAACGTTATTGTAGGCGTACCACAAGGCAGTATTCTGGGGCCACTATTATTCTTGGTGTACATTAATGAACTCCCTGATATCACTAATAATCTTTGTGTAATGTTTGCCGATGATGCATCTATTCTATTTGTTAAAAATGACGATTCTAGCTTAGAAGAATATGAAAATAATATATGTTTGACATTACAGAATCTGAAAAACTGGCTAAGTTCTTTAAATTTAAGAGTTAATTTACAGAAAACCAACATACTACAATTGCGAAATTATAAAAAAAGCCCACTTAACCTTAAAGTATCACTAAGCAATGTGGCAATTAATGAAATTGATCATACAAATTTTTTAGGATTAACATTAGACACTCACCTTAACTGGAAGTTACATTTGGAAAAAATAAATGACAAAATCAATAGCTACTGCTATGCACTGTCGGTATTGATTGATGTATCGTCTGTGGAGGTAGCTCTAAGTGCTTACTATGCCAATGTTTATTCAATTCTAAGTTATGGTATTATATTTTGGGGTAATTCTGTAAATATAACTAGTACGTTTGTCCTACAAAAGCGTTGTTTAAGAATAATATTTCGCAAACAGAATGACGAAACGCTTAGAGATATATTCAAAGAGAAACAAATTTTAACATTGACCTCAATTTATATTTTAGAAATCTGTAAGTTTGTTAGAAACTATAGGTCAAAGTTTAAGAATATATCAGCCATGAGAGTGAGAAAAGTCCCCATGAGACATTATGATGCACTGGCACTCCCAAATATTCTTTCTAAAATCTTTGATAAAAGTACATATGTGTCTGCTATACGTATTTATAACAATTTACCCATAGTTTTAAAAGATCTCCCCGACCATAAATTTATTAGACATTTAAAAAGATGGTTATTAAGTAAGGTTTTTTATGACATAAATTAGTATTTTAATAATTCCAATATATTATAATTATGACTTCAATTTTTTTTTCATTAAAAGTTTATTTTACTGACATGTTAATCTATAGAATATTAAATTGACAAATTGTAAAAATTACCAAAGAATGTGTGATTAAAATCAAATTGTATAATATTTTTTTATATTGTATGCCCGACAGGGTAACTGTTATTACTCCCTGTATGCAATAAAATCTAGCAGTAAGGACAATTATTTGTAACAGTTATGCAATAAATTTTCTATTCTATTCTATTCTATTCATACATCATTGAATTTCTTCGCAGATGTATGCAGGTTGCCTCACGATGTTTTCCTTCACCGTAAGAGCGTCAGACAAATGTACATATGAAATTCGAAACGAAAAACACATTGGTACATGGCGGGTCTCGAACCCCGACTTCCCGATTGGAAGGCAAGTGCCGAGTCCACAGCGCCACCGACGCTCTTATTACGTCACGTCACTTTAAAACAATGCATTTTCGTAAGTTGTTAATGACGTAAAAAGGGGACTTGAGTAATGCAATTTTAAATAACAATAATTCATCACGATAATCATAATTAAATATTAATAATAATAAAAGTTCTTGTCTGTAACCAAGTCCCAGTTATCCACAGACAGAATATTTTTTCGAATAGCGACGGAAGAGAAAGGAATTGCACTCAGCGTACTCGGCTCCCGAGTTTCTGGAACAAAGTGAATTTATGTCGGGGGAGCGGGTATCTTTATTAATATACGAAATGCTTCTGGGAATTCGTGTTTTGCGTCGCGAGACCAGGAAACTACCTCGGAACTCTCGTAAGTCAATTAAGAAGGCGTATGTACAATTTCGTACATACAATACATGACAAGGATCCCAGGAAAGGCGGGAAGCATAACAATATAAATCCGTTATGTTATTTTCGAGGAGACACGGTGTAGAGGCGTTTCGCCTTGTTTTTAAAATAGCTTAAGATGATCCCGGATTTTGAGTTTACGCGATACGATTGCTACGCTCGGTTTGCTTACATGAAAAGAAAGAAAGAAGAAAGACATTTTATTCACTTAACAACTGTTACATAGATAAAACAATAATAAAAATAACGAAACTTATATTTAGTTAAATGCAATGGACCTTGCTCAGCAAGAAGCTGGTTTAGAAAAAACCAGCGCTGATCTTCCGCAGCGCCAATGGTGATGCTATGGTAAAACCGACAGCAATACACAAACAATAAATAAAACAATAAAATACAATCATGGACTTATTAAATACAATTTGATTGTCGTGTGTAGTCTGTGGTGTAACAAAAACAACATAATTTATCGTAGCCAGGCAGTATAAACAAGCTGAGATAATACGAAGTATTTACGAACGAGTCGAACAAAACATCACGGAAACCAAGTCAACCACATCTGCTTCTGCTTCTGCAGAGTATCCTGTCAACCTACAGGTGAGAATCTGGTGCTCCACTAACATGCACTTTTTTTTTTTTGGGAGGCGGGAAAATGCATTTACGCATTCCTCGTGGTCGAGCCAAACCACGAGGATGTGTGGGACTCCCCAGACCGTACACGGCCCGGGTCTACCCACTAAAAACCCCCCCAGCAGCTCCTCCATCCGTCACAAGACAAGGGGAAGGGGACAACAGCCAGGCCTTATTCCCGCTGACCCCCTGCCTGTGACATGTCCGTAGCCGGACTCTCCTCCTGGCTCTGCTACTTTGTGGAGCGGTTCTGCGCCGCTCTACACCCCGGGACTGGTTTTTTATTGTGGTTGTCTTCCACGCGACCCGACGCTCAGTGCGCCGGGCCCCCGGCCCGCTCAATGCGGGTAACGGGTTCCACTAACCTGCACTGGGTAAACGTAGTGGGATACTATCAATTCCATGTGAGGGGCCTATTCCCAGCAGTGGGCGTATTATGGCTGGGATTATTTATTTTGAGGAAAACCAACAGCTAAACATATTATACATAAGATGAACTAAAAATAAAAACTGTAAGCCAATAATAGGTTCTCACAAATAAAAACCAATTACCAAACAACCTTCGAGTAGCTATATAGTCACTCACTCATAAAACTCAAAAAAAAATTCTAAAAAAAACTGTAAAAAATATAACAAATACAAATCAATTACTTAACAACGTATAAACAAATCAAATAAGCAACACACAAATAAATACCATCAATTTTCACACTTAGCAAAATAAATGCAAAAAAAAAACTAATAAAGGCTTAAAATTCGACGCACTGCTGTTGGACTAGTATTAAACAAGTCAATGTCTCTACCTATTTTATTAAAATTACTGCTTGCTCGTCGAATAAATGCATTTTGCCTATAATTAGTAGAGGCGAAACAAATATGTAAAATCGGAGTATGCCGTAGCGTCTTATGAGGAACATTTAAGAGCAACAAAGACAGCAACTCGGGACAGTCCAATTTGTTGGAGGCAATCTTTAACAAGAAGAGAATATCGGCTATATCTCGGCGATGCTGCAGTGTGTAAATGTGATGTTTTTTACATATATCATTAATTATGACGATTATCAATTGAACTGAACTGTGTTTCTATTCACAAGTATATGAAATACTAGCTATGCCCGTGACTTCGTTCACATGGATGTCGGAAAATAACCACATCGTAATATTATATAGCCTATAGCCTTCCTTGATAAATGAACTATCCAACACGAAATGAATTTTTCAATTCCACTCAGTAGTTCCTGATATAAGCGCGTTCAACTAAACAAACAAACAAACAAAATCTTGAGCTTAATAATATTAAGTGGGTCGGTCTCAGGTTGTCTAGATAGCATTAAGACTACACTACACTAATGACTATATCATAAAAATGACTAGGTATCATTTCGCCTAGATCTTTAATTGACTACATCCGTTTTATTACTAGGTCGCAAAATGACTACATAGCTTATTCCTCTAGTTTCTCTTTTGTTTCGTGAATGTACAGTCAGTTGAATAATAATATTATATGTGAGCACAGCTGTTTAATAATTTGCCAAATATTTTAAGGGATTGTGAGAGCATAAACATTTTCAAGTTAAGACTTAAAGAATTTTTGCAGAAATTATAATTAAAACATAGCTTGTTGGAGGTGAAAAATTGTATAACACAACTGTATATCTCATTATAAGTGAACATTGTTTTTTATGAGAAATAAATTTCTTTGAACCTAAGTAAAGCGGCGGCTTACGTTGGCTTTATTTGGATTTTAGAACCCAGTAGAAAAATATTACTTCAAAGATATTATAATAAAATTGTGTAGATAGGTATATAAGCTTTTCGAAGGTGGCACGGTTAAACTGAGTCAACTGATTTACCTTGACCGTAGGCTTGCGTCGAGACGCTAGCTGGTTTATATGTTTATTATGATTAAGATGTTCCTACCCTCTGGACTGTACAATAGAACCGCTAGAAAAAGGTGCTGTATTACTCACTGTAAATAAGTACTTCTGAATGTATTTTCGTAATGCGACGATAAAGTTGATATTTTGAGGATAAAATTCCAGGAGTTGCCACTTGTGTAATCGCCAAGTTGACAAAGTGTCCTTTGTCACAGTAACCACTTAAACGTGACTTAGGCAAGCAATTAATATCACCACTACCAAGTTTGAACTCATCCGACAAAAACGTTTCTTATGGGTTAGTTTCACGGATGCAAATATTAATATAGCTAAGTGACGTGTTCCACGCTTTTTGTCACATCTATCTTCGACTTCATATCATCATCATCATCATAATTTCAGCCAAGAGACGCCCACCTTTGGACATAGGCCTCCCCCAGGGATCTCCAAACCGATCGGCCCTGCGCCTCCCGCATCCAGCGGCTTCCCGCGACCTTCACCAGATCGTCGGTCCACCTTGTGGGGGGCCTACCAACGCTGCGTCTCCCGGTACGCGGCCACCACTCAAGGACCTTTCCGCCCCAACGGCCGTCAGTCCTGCGAGCTTTGTGTCCTGCCCACTGCCACTTAAGGTTTGCAATTGGGATGATGACTGAATTCAAATTTTTACGTCTCGTCATTAAATATTAAAATACCGTGGAAAAAGATGCAGTCCTGTGAAATTTGAATTAAAATCGGCTCAGTAATACATTAGATACAAGCATTTTAAATTGTTAATTTGAAGGCGATTAGACAGAGAGACCCGACATCAACCGTGACGTCATTGTTGAGTACGGCCATATTAACTCCTTATAAATTGCCGTTTTGCTAGAAAGAGATGGAGAAAAATCTTTAATACCTTATATCTTGGTTGTTTTTATAGTTATTCGAAAACCGATTTTCTTTCTGTTTATTATATGAATGAGCTTCTATTAAAGCAAAAAAAATTTTTTAGTCATCTAGCCAATTCTTTGGGCTATGTCGGCGACTCTAGTTCTTCTACGGATCTCTTCATTTCTGATGCGATCGCGTAGAGAAACCCCGAGCATAGCCCTCTCCATTGCCCTTTGAGTGACATTGAGCCTTCTGTTTGTAAACGGCCACGTCTCAGTTCCGTACGTCATCACTGGCAACACGCACGAATTGAAGACTTTCGTCTTAAGACACTGCGGTAGATTGGCCGAGAATATGCTGCGTAGCTTCCCGAACGCTGCCCAGCCGAGTTGGATTCGTCGTTTTACCTCTTTCTGGAAGTTGGACTTACCGAGTTGGACTATTTGTCCCAGGTAAACATATTCGTCAACAACTTCCAGTGTAGAGCCGCCAACCTTCATAGGAGTGGGTACTACATGGGAATTCGCCACAAATTTGGTCTTGTCCATGTTCATTTTAAGACCCACTTGTTTGGAAACTCTACAGAGGTCTTTGAGCATTGTGCCTAGATCTTCCACGGTCTCAGCCATGACCACGATATCATCGGCAAAACGAACAAGGTGAGTCATGTACTCGCCGTTGATGTTGATGCCGAGTCCTCTCCAGTCCAAAAGCTTAAATACATCCTCCAGCGCAGCTGTGAACAGCTTCGGCGATATAACGTTACCCTGTCTCACACCTCGCTGAAGTCGTATTGGTTTCGAGTTCTGGTCCTGAAGGCGGACTGACATAGTGGCGTTTTTGTACAATGACTTCAACACTTGGATGTACCGGTAGTCTATTTGGCACCTCTGGAGTGACCTAAGCACGGCCCAGGTCTCGACAGAATCGAAGGCTTTCTCATAGTCCACAAACGCCAAGCATAGTGGCAGATTATACTCCTCGGTCTTCTGTATAACCTGCCGCAGCGTATGAATGTGGTCTATGGTACTATAGCTTTTACGGAATCCGGCTTGTTCGGGAGGCTGGAAGTCGTCAAACCTGCGCGCGAGACGATTCGTGATGACTCTCGAGAACAGCTTGTAAACATGACTCAGGAGCGTGATGGGTCTGTAGTCTGTTCGATTGTTCGATTTCATATATTCTATTAGATATTCATAAAGACAGTAAATAAACAGTAAATATTCAAATTCAGAAATCTTTACCCAACAATGACCTTTGAAGACACTTATTAACGTCAAACAGAATTGAAGGAGCTTAGCCCCACCACCTTTCGAAATTTAAGACAGCCTTGGTGAGAAGAACAGGCAAGAAACTCGGAAGGTAAAATTTTTTGCATCCTCTTTTTAATTGCCAATATCACAAAAAAAGCTCACCATATGGAAATGCCTGTCGAAGTAATTGGCATAATTGTTCAAATAAAAAAAACATTGTTCATTTTAAATACAGGATATAGGTATTTTTAAATTTTGATCGCCTCTGTGGTTTTGTGGTTGAAACCACCTGATATAAATCTGGAGGTCCAGAGTTCGATTCCCTATGGGGGCTCATATTTAGGTGTAACCTAAATATGAGATATAACACGAAAGGGTAAAATACGCGTAATGTTTAATCACAGTATGACACAGTATAAATCACCACTCAGTCCACTAGCGCCATTCGTTTTTTATTAATTTTGATGAATTAAAGACGTTTCTACAAAAAATAGCACAGTCAAGAACTCAATAAAGATACTTCAGATTTATATTTTCGTATTTTTTACACATTAACCGTATAGAATAGACGAAATCATAATTATTGCTTAAAGTGGCCATATTTGTTACTTTTACACCTATTATACTTTTTTAATTAATTTTTAATCTCTGCAATATGCAAATTGACGGTGGCAAAATATTCTCTTATGCCGATGATACTGCAATCGTTTTTTCGGATCAATTAAAAACACTTACCGAAACTGGACTAGCTAGAATAGCATCTTGGCTTAATATGAATCTCTTAACTTTAAATGTGACCAAAAGTAATTATATATGTTTTAGTAAATACAACAATAGCCAACCTCCAGAAAATTTTAACATAGTATTGCATAACTGTAATTTCCCCCACATTTCTGATTGTTTATGTATAAAACTTAATAAAGTAACACATGTTAAATACCTTGGTATCATAATCGACCAACGCTTGTCTTGGCATTACCATATAGAATTGCTTACGAACAGATTAAGAAAACTAATATGGACATTCAAATCATTGCGCCATGTAGCCTCAAAACGTCTCCTGCATGATACCTACCTATCTCTAGGTCAGTCTATCATTGCGTATTGTGTGTCAGTATAGGGAGGTGCAACCAAGAGACGATTTTTGGACTTAGAAAGAGCACAGAGGGCTCTATTGAAAGTAATGTTTTTTAGACCATACCGCTTTCCAACTGATGAACTGTATGAAACGAGTGATATACTGTCAGTGAGAAAACTTTATCTTTTACAAACAGTCTTAAAAAAACATAAGTCTCTTAATTATAATCCATCATTTCTTTCCAAAAGAAGAAAATATAACGTTGCCTCACAACCACCAACAAAATCAGTCTTTGCTAAACGACAATTTAATTATCAATCTGCTTATCTTTATAACAAAATTAACAAAGAACTTAATATTTACCCCGTGCCTTATAAAATAACTAAAAAAAAAGTAATTATGTGGTTAAAAACTATTATTTACGATACTCTGGAATCCCTCATAGGTCAAAAATGAAAATGAAATGTACGTATTTACAAATGCATGCACACATTAAACGCTAGTTGTAAGTAACTTGTTACCTTAAACATGATTATAATTATATGATTAATACATCACTATTACTATATATTATATATATAATAACTATTATATTATATATATTTTTTTAAAAACTATATCCACACCCTAACACACTCACTCACTAACACTCACACACGCACGCACACACACACACACACACACCACACACACACACACGCACGCACACATATTCATAGGAATAATAATATTAAGAAATTGTTGGAACTTTCGATTAATTATTGACTTATTGTTAAGGAAGAGCGGAGCTTCCTAGCACAAGCATATCTCTTGCTTAAAAGGTAGCTCCGACCATGATTTATTGTAAAATAACCTAACTTACCAAATAAACATTTTGAAACATTTGAAACATTAATTAATACATCTTAGATTGAAATTTTAAATTTATTTAAGCTTAGTTCCTTGATATTATTTGGGATTTTATTGTAGAAACGTACACAAATACTTGTAAAAGTATCATTACTTTTTGAGCCTAACGGAATAGGGAAAAAGAATATATTGGTGTATTAGAAACCAATATATACTTTTTCCCTATTAATCTTATAATCTTTGACATTTTGATGGCGAACGAGTGAATGCGGTCAGCTAGAAATGCACCAGAGTGCGAATCGTAAATGACTGTGATATTTCTATCTCAAATAATTAAGGTTGATTTTACACTTTTGTTTCATTAATTATTTATAATTTTGGTATGACGTGTAAAACGTGTGTATAGCATTTTTTCTTGAATAAAGAAATTATTATTATAGTAGTTTGACTTTATCTAGCTGGATTCATGTCTGTGCGTACGGTTCACCTGAAGAGGTAACTGCGTCGCTGCTTCGTCTGTAGCGCTTGAAGCTATAAACATTTTTGCGCAATGAATTTTTTAAGACGGTATAAACAATTTATTACGTTATCAACATATTTACGCGATGACTTTTTTAATACAGTTGCTCAAAAAGTGGTATATTGCTGGGTTGTTTAGCGTGCGGGATGGTCGCCATTACGCACGAGTGCTTTTTCTTTACCAAATGTCTAAAATCTGACACACATTTTGGTTTTTTCCTGCTTTTCTAGCATGCTAAGTTAAGATTGCGCTAAATAATCTGACTGGTCTACCAGATTTTGTATTGTAAAAGCATGCCTAAAAGCAAAGCATAACCAAAAGCACGGCCGATCCTTGCTTTTAAAAACACGGCAAGCAAAGCATAGCATGCATTTGCTTTGTCTCTGCTGTGTACGTACGACGACATATTTGGCGCCATTTTTCTAACTTGAAAAAACTTTTTTATAACTTTTATAAGAAATAAATTACACAATGGTTGTATTTATTGTTTCAATTTTTCGCAACTGTATTAATAGTACATTATGATACGAGCGCGCTATGGCGGTCATTGCGTACGAGGCGATATTGTGCGCGAGCCAAAGGCGAGCGCGACTACAAAGCAGAGTACGTAATGACCAATGCGCGCGTGTATCATACGACGTTTTTCAACACACTTGTGAGGAAAATAAAAGATTTTTTATCAATCTTCCACTGCATGAAAGTATCGTATGCCGCCAAGTATTTATCCTTTGACTTTGGCGGCAACAAACTATTACTCGCGCTTTGCGCCTCCATAATTATTTCCGGCGGAGTTTTGCTTTTACAATAATATGGATCTTCTTCACTTGGACTCGACATACTTATTTGTAGATAATCAATTATCAATTACAACAAAACGGCAAAAAATTTCAATAGCGGGAAAATGCCGCGCGCCTTTTTTTTCGCGCGCTGCCCGGGCATGGCTAAACTCTTCATACAGCCAACAAAAAAGGGCCAAACAGCCAAAATTCAAAACTAAATAAACGGAATATTTTAATTTTTAAAAAACAAGTTTGTGTGAATTTTTAATACTTTATTTTAGTTATAGTTATTAATTATTGTTTTTAAATGTTTGTGTTTAAATGTCGTTGTTAATTTAATATTTAAGTAACCAGTATTAAGGCTGTTCATTTGCTCCAATTGTCAGAAGTATAAAGTCGTGTTATAAAAAAGTATTCAGCGACTAATTTAAGAATGCGTACTGGGATATACATTTACTTTGCAATCTTGAACAAATTAGAATTTGTCGTGTTAAGATTACCGCACTTGTGCAATTATGTAAAGTGAAAAGCACTCGTGTTTAATATACTGAATAACGGGTCTAAATGCAAGGTAATAAGACCCACTTTATGAGCAAGTGTGTTGAAATAGTAGATTGTATTATAAGGGAGCAAAATAATATTTTTACGGCGAGGGCGCTTTTTTGAATCCAGAGCGAAGTGAGGGATTCTAGAGTAGAATCCCGAGCGTAGCGAGGGATTCTTTAGTAGAATCCTGAACGTAGCGAGGGATTCAAAGTACGTCGCCCGAGCCAAAAATATATTTGCGCCCGAGTGATACACTCTACTTTTCATCACTCTCTATGAGAAAATAAAAGGCGCCTCATATTTTATTTATTGTTTAATAAAATATAGAGTAACAATTAAATTGAAATTAAATAGTACTATCTAATAATAAAACAACTTATATTTACATTTGAGACATTTTCGTAATTATGAAAATTTATTCACTGTCACTTGAAGAAATCATTTCTCAAAACAAAACCATGAATTTCTAACAATCCGTGAAAATTGACGAAAACGCGGACTGTAGTTCGCGCGTTTTTAATTTAATTTCTTTTTTTTTATTCAGCCGGCAGCGGGACTATGGGCCGTCGTACCAGCCAGTGTTTATTCAAACAATATTTGCGTTCGATTTCTTTGGCGCTGAACACTAAGATGTTCCAAGTTCAAAAAGTGCGCGGCAAAGATAATTGCGGCGCACTTATAAAGAGGATTAGAAACTCATTACTGCCCGCTAAAAGTTTTTTATAGAAAACACCACCTTTGGGCGCACTTAAAGGTGAACCAAGTCGTCCTTTTCGAATAGATGGGATGAAAAAATAGTTGTTCAATACACGTGTGGGACTTCGGCGGGCTGCCCGCACTTGTAGTGAAAATAACTATTTTAAGACGGTTTAGGCAATCTATTACTTATTATTTATCAAGGCGCTGATTTCGCCATTTCGCCACAAAATTTATTATCGTCTAATGCCATTAACAACGGCACATACCCAATAGCGCGCTAACTTGCTGACCACTCCAGTATAACGTCACTCTCATAGCATTAGGACACAATTAAAGCCATAGAATTAAAATGGATAGTTTAGATTTTAAATTGCAAGCATTTTTCATAATAATTATTATAAACAGTTGCTTTATGAGATTTTGTAATTAACATTCGTATAATCTGTCACATTAAAAGTATTACTACTATCTTTGAGAGAATCACTCATAACCGGGAACCAACATTTAGCACGACAATAAAACTAAGAAAATCAAGTAACAACTTCTATAATTGCAAGCAATGACTGAACGAACTCTGCCAAGGTTCCATTGAAATTGAACGGCCACATTAAAACGAAGGCGCGGGATCCCAGATTTAGGGGCACTCTCTAAGTCCATAATCAAAGTTTCAAATCCTGCTTAGTTTGTCGTGTGTCACATGTGGTGTTACTGTGGGGCGGTACTATTTTTAGCCTCTCAATCACAGTCGGGCTTTCGCTGGCGTCAAGGTCAAACAGTAAAGCGTTTCGTGACTTACAGATTTTTATTTATTTACTAGCTGTACCCGGCATGCGATGCAATGCCACGTAAATGCCTTTTTTTTGCTAGGAACCGTCACGGGTATCCCCATAACACCTTACCAAAGTTTTATTACAATCTGATGAATGGTTTCGGAACACATAGAGGACAAACAAACATAGTAATACATTGATTTTTAACCCCCGACGCAAAAATAGGGGTGTTATAAGTTTGACCTATCTGTCTGTGTGTCTGTGTGTGTGTGTGTCTGTCTATGTGTCTGTCTGTGGCACCGTAGCACCTGAATTAATGAACCGATTTGAGTGCGGTTTTTTTATTTATATAGATTGGGAAATTTACAGACAAAATAGCCCAATATGCATAGTATAGTCTGGGTTGATCAGATTCTAAATATTAGTTTCCACAGACATATACACAGATAAATTCGCTAATACAAAAACAATGACATTTTGACATTCAGACAAGCAAAATGAACAACTTTTACCATGGGACTAATTTCTAAATCGCGATAAAATCAGCTGTTCCCTACAAATGTTCAACAACCACTGAACCTAGATGTATTGAATAGCCGATTTTTTGGGATTTCAAGGTGGGCCCCATAATAAAAGTTGTATAGTTTGTTTGTCTGAATAAGCACACAACAGGCTCCTGCTTGAAAAGTAATTCTGTATATCCCGAGTAAATCATATTGAATTATTAGGGTGATAACTAATTTTATTCTATAATTATAATCATTACATGACTAAGGGGGGAGTGGGGAAATCCAACACTCAACCTTATTAATAGAACATATTATGAAAACAACAAAGTACCTATAAAAATGACCATAACCTCATCTAAGGTTATGATCAAGAAAACCAAATTACTGTTATTGCAATGACGTATAAATTTGTAACAATCAATAAAATTATATGTATAATGTGTGTGTTTGTTTAAATATATTTGTTATATCTTATTGAATAAAAGATCGCACGTTATCACTTAAATTCCATATTTATTTAGAAACTGAAGTATATGTCAAAATCAGGGATTGAAAACCGGTTCCAATTTCGGTTCCGGTTCTTCATTTAGGTTCTTGAAAAGGGTTCTCTTTTCGGTGCGGTTCCGGTTTCGGTTCCGGTTCCGGTAAAGTTCCAAAGTACCGGTTCTTAATACAGGTTCAAACTAATAATAAATAAAGGTTCTAATACCGGTTCCATATATTGCTTAAGAGGGGATGTGTTCGGCACGGCACGTCTCTTCTACGCTTGTAATTTTAGTTATTTGGGACTTTCTGGACACTGTATGTTGGTGTAGAGTTAGTGAAAGTATTGTAATTAAATAATATTAGTATTTTAGTTATCCTGGACTAACTATTGAATTAACACAGGTTACACTGTAATAATTTAATATTAGAATGGACAAAGGAAAGTTATATTGTATTGTATTATTTTTGTGTTGTACCAGTGTATGATGTTGGTGTACATACCCACCTATTTATATGGAAATATGATTTTTTAAGATAAAATGAATTTTGACAAGAAATTTATTATAATAGGAAAACAATAAAGTCGACGTCATAAAAAAATAAAAAGTTATAATTAGATAAGTAGAACTTTGGTTAGTAGTTAAGGGCCAATTTCACTTACCTTAGCTTATGAAACTCCTAAGAAGTATGCCGTCACTTTTTATTTTTAATAAAAGAATGTAACAGTATGCCAACCGAAGAGTAGGTATCCTAAGCTAAGACAAGTTGGTGAAATTGGTCATCAGTGTATCAATAAAACCATAAGGATACTCATAAGTAGTCTGCTAGATACCCAACTGCTCTACTGCTGATTGATACTGATTTAAAGTTTATTGTAATATACTGTTTCTTTGGTGGTATTTCCATGATATGATAACCTGGTGGGTTATTGTCTAAGAAAAAAACAATCACGATCGCTTTTAATTTGACAACCATTGCGCCGTGAATACAAGACTCTACGCCGACATCTCTTTATAAAGGAAAGGAGCGATGGATGGACGGCGACTGTCAAATTGTAAGCGATCACGATAGATTTTTTCTTAGATAATAACCCCCCCGGATATGATGCGACAGCATCACGTAGTCTGCTAGATACCCAACTCCTCTACTGCTGATTGATACTGATTTAAAGTTTATTATTACTTTGATGATACTTGTAATACTCATATTGTACTTCATTTTCCGCTTCTCAAAATGACAAAATTTATAAATTAAATAAAACCATACATCATTTGATCAGTCGTCATAGTGGTGACTTCCAATTATTTGACATAAATTTATTTAGTAATAAAATTAAGATGACGAAGGATTACAATATGTATCTGGATAGACGATCTATAAATTATTTATCTTCTGTCTTAGCTCATAATTTAAATAAAGCGTACATTGACAACTCGGTGCCTATTAGTAAGGTTAACTCTATTAGACCTGAGACTAATAATTTTTTTTTGTGATGTAAATATGACCGATGAGAAGTGTGCAAATTTATTAACTTTAGTTTATCAAAACGTAAATCGCTTTTCTGGTAAAATTATTGACGTTGAATTGTTATCAGATAAGTTTAGTATCAATGTATTATGCTTAACAGAAACTTGGCTAAAACCGGAAAATATGTGCTTTAATATAAAAAACTACAAAATTGCTAGTATATGTATTTAATAGTGTCAGCTATGGGTGAAGGTTGTCTTTTAATAATAATAAACACTTTATTGTACAAAAATTGTATTACAATGGGATACACATGTAAAAAAAAATATATATATATGTACGAATAGGCGGCCTCATTGCTAAAAAGCAATCTCTTCCAGACACTTTCCAATCACTGGTTAAAGATTCAGTAACTTATAAAGAACGTAAGGATCTTGTTGGGTATTCTGTTGAACATGTTTGTGAGGTGGCTGGTGCGGAAATAGAGGGGTTTCTTGTCCTTTGTGTCTACCGACCGCCATCAGGAAATTTCAGCTCTTTTATTGGTGTCCTAGAGGACATATTGAACAAGGTATCAAACAATACTAAGCCACTTGTTATTTGCGGTGATTTCAATATAAATCTTCTCAGTGATTCTAATGAAAAAGATAGCTTGCTGACGTTGCTAAAGTGTTTTAACTTAGGTTGTCTCTTCAACGAACCAACCAGAATAACCCCTAACTCTTCGACTTGCATTGATAATATTATTGTTAATTGTAGAATTAAAAGTAAGTCTCTGATAAGTGGGGTACCGTCTGATCACAAAGGTTTAAAAATAGAAATTGATGGTGATAGAACACAAAATGAAATTATTAGTTATAGGCCTTTGACAAAAAATAAGTTGAATAAGTTTAGAGAAAATATTGCAACATCCCTAACGTCAGCTAATTTTAATTTTGATAACCCAAATGAGTCTTATAATACATTATTTATGTCAATAAAAAAAGAATTTGATAGAACATTTAAGGTTAAGCAAACAAAACTAAAGGGAAAAAATGTTTTTAACAAATGGGCAACAAAAGGTATCAGGAAAAGTAGAGAACACCTATATGATTTTTGAAACTTTGATCAGGAAATTACACTACTATGGATTTCACGATACTGTTCTGGATCTACTCATCTCCTATCTGACTGAGAGGATTCAGAAAGTAGATATCAATGGGAAGAGATCTCAGGGCTCCTCGGTTAAAATGGGAGTTCCGCAGGGTTCGATTCTTGGTCCTTTTCTATTTTTAATATATATTAACGACTTGCCTAATTATGTTCAAGACAGGCATGAGATAGTATTATTTGCAGACGATACTTCACTTTTATTTAAAATTAAAAGAGGATTGCAAATTAATGACGATGTAAATAATTCTATCTCAAGAATAGTTCACTGGTTTAATATGAATAATTTGTCCCTCAATGAAGGGAAAACTAAATGTATAAAATTTGTCTTACCTAATGTTAGAGAGGTTCAGACCACTGTAAACATAAAGGATAAAAATGTGGGCCTTGTGGACACCGTTGTATTTCTTGGTATTACTTTAGATTCTAAGCTTCAGTGGGGCCCACATATTGATAAATTGTCGAAGAGACTTAGTTCTGCAGCCTACGCTGTATGGAAAATACGTCAGCTGACCGATGTTGATACAGCAAGACTTGTATACTTTGCTTATTTTCATAGTGTAATGTCGTATGGCTTGTTGCTGTGGGGAAATGCTGCCGACATTCAGACTATTTTTGTGCTGCAGAAGAGGGCTATTCGAGCAATTTATAATCTTAAAATGAGAGACTCTTTGAGAGAAAAATTTAAAGAAATTGGTATTATGACTGTTGCGTCGCAATATATTTACGAGAATATATTATATGTCCATAAAAATATACATTTGTTTTGTAAAAACAGTGATATTCATTCAGTAAATACTAGACAAAAGAATATGTTAGCATTACCTAATACTAGACTTAAAAAAATTAATAACTCTTTTAGAGGCTTTTGTGTACGTTTCTACAACAAACTCCCAACCAATATTAAAGAACTTAGCTTAAATAAATTTAAGACTGCAGTCAGGAAAGTACTTATGAAAAAAGCATATTATAAAGTGTCTGACTATCTGACAGATAAAACTGCTTGGGATTGACAAAAAATGTATCAATTTGACGTTGATTAAGTACACTTTGTGATTGTTGGATGTATGTATTTGAGTAACTGTTCCAATCACTCCGACAGGCATTTCTATATATATTTTAATAAAACCAAAGTTATGTTTGTGAAATAATATATTATTGTAATGTTGGCAATTTAAAAGAGGAGACAAAAAAAATAGACCTTTCGAGTTTCTTGCCTGTTCTTCTCGAGAAGGCTCTCCCAATTTCCGAACAGGTGTAGAGTCAACTTTTTTTTTTTTTCATTTTACTTGTATTTGCATATATCTTAATTATGGTTGAGATGTATGTACATACAAGGTTTAAATAATACATAGCTTATCTTGACTTGTTGCATTTTTTAAATTAATTTATTGATTAAATAGAGTTTTGTAATTTGTTGACGTCAATAAGTGCCTGTAAAGGTCTATGTTGAATAAAGATTTTTGAGTTTGAGTTTGAGTTTGATTTGTACGACAAAAAATCGTATATATTTAACTCTGAGTTTCAAGAATATGTCAGGCAATATTCAAAAATTTTTAAGAATGTTTGCAGACAAGTAAAATCAGATTACATTAGGGAGAAAATCATTAGAGCAAAAAATAAAATTAAAACAACATGGTCAATCATCAACGAAGAGACTGGCAATATAAAAAAAAAGAGTCAAATATAACATTAAAAATAGACAACAGGTTAATTGAAAATAAAAAAGAAGTAGCTAACATCTTTAATACTTTTTTCAAGATGATTCCTATTGATACAACTAAGCACATAAATTCTTCTCCTGAACTTGCTGAAAGTATTTTAAGGGACAGTTTTGGTAACGTATTGACATGTTTTAAATTTAGGAATATTGATAAAATAGATATTATTAAAGCTTATAAAATGTTAAAAAAGAAGAAGACTGAAGATATTTGGGGGATATCCGTATCAGTGCTAGAACCTGTAATAGACCTTATAGCACCTGTACTAGCTATAATATTCAATCGATGTATAGATAGAGGTGGGTGTTTTTCCTGATTTGATGAAAGAAAGTAGGGTAGCTCCAATATTTAAGACAGGAGATACACACGATCGTTCTAACTATCGCCCAATATCTGTGCTACCTGTATTAAGTAAAATATTTGAACGAATAATTTATTCTCAATTAAAAAATCAATTTGGATTTACAAAAGGTCTATCAACTACGGATGCAGGGGCTAAGTTAATAAATAATATTTTTTAAATTGGGAAAAAAGGTGTGACTCGGTAGGAATATTTTGTGACCTTTCCAAGGCGTTCGACTGCGTTGATCATAAGATTTTAATTCGAAAATTAAATTATTACGGTATTTGTGGTGTTGCTTTAGAAGTGATAAAATCGTATCTTTCGAATAGAATGCAAAAAATTGGGATAAAGGGGGTTGTCTCGGATGGTTCATTGGTTGAAATGGGAGTACTACAAGGATCGTTTCTTGGGCCATTTTTATTCCTTGTTTATATAAATGACCTTCCTTTCATGGTGAAGGATATGTCGGATATCGTATTATTTGCAGACGATACTTCGTTGATTTTTTCTTTAGATAGATTAAATGTCAAACATAGTGAAATGCATATAAATAACACTCTAAAAGAAGTCTCTCATTGGTTTTCGTCAAATTATTTGGTTTTTAACGCAAAGAAAACAAAATGTGTTAGATTCCTACCTCCAAATACAAAAAATAACCATTACTGTTGAACTGCACGGAAATAATTTAGAAATAGTTGATAATACTACTTTCTTGGGTATAAATGTTGACTCCAAATTACAATGGAAGCCACATTTAGTAATTTTGGCAAATAAATTGAGTTCGGCTGCATATCCTGTAAAAATAATTAGGAACTTAACAGATGAGATGACTGCAAGATTGGTTTACTTTGCGTATTTTCATAGTGTCATGTCATACGGTGTTTTACTGTGGGGATCTGCAGCTGACGTCGAAAAAATTTTCATATTACAGAAACGAGCTGTTCGATTTATTTATAAAATGAAGCCTCGTGACTCCTTAAGAAATAAATTCAGAGAAATTGATATTCTGACATTGCCGTCTCTCTACATTTATGAAAATATAATGTATATCCGCAAAAATATACATAACTTTAAAAAGAATTGTGACGGATTTGAATACTAGGAGCAAAATAAATTAGTGGTCCCGGATCTACGACTTGCAAAGAGTAAAAATTTATTTATAGGGAATAGCGTAAGGTTATTACAATAAAATACCTGACGAACTCTTAATTATGAGGGATACACAATTTAAACAACAAATTAAAACAAAATTAATTGCTAAAGCATATTATAGGGTACCTACAAGACTTCGTCGAAGACAAACATCCTTGGCAATGAATGTAACATGTTAATGCAGTTAATACAGGCGATAGTTTTAACTAGTAATAGTTTTTTTTTACTGAGGTAGTCGTTTTTTATAACAAAGTTTCAAACTCATGTTCGTTTTTGTTTTTATGACGTCAATAAGTGCTTTTAAAGCCTACATTGAAAAAAAATATGACTATGACTATGACTATTGCTACAACCAGGTTACATTAACCTGATAGGTATTGGCGTGTGCTCTCAGCAAACAATTGCTTTGGTTAAGCAACATTGGTGCCTCCGTACCTCCGCGCCCTCGTGGACAGCTACCTGGAAGGCAGGTCAGTTCTCTACGAGGGGCCGGATGGTCGCGTCGACCAAACGCCGTGGGATGTCGATGCATGCATCCATTCGAAGGTGTATCGGCAGCTTCACATTCCGCATGGTGCAGTTACTGACCGTGCATGGCTGCTTCGGTCACTACCTGCATCGGGTCGCCCGTCGGGAGGAAACACTGCAGTGTCATCACTGCGTCGCTCCCGACACTGCTAAGCATACTCTATTGGTGTGCCCGGATTGGCGACGCCAGCGCATCGAACTCAACGCTGCGCTGGGAGGTGGAAACCTCTCGCTGCCGAGCATGGTCGTGGTCATGCTCCGCGACTAGGCGGAATGGGGGGCTGTCGCCTCCTTCTGCGAGGACGTCATCTCGCAGAAGGAGGCCGCGGAGAGGGAGCGGGAGGTAGATCCTCAAGCCGCTCCCATCTGTCGCAGACGGATAGGCAGGAGAAGGCGGGCATTCGCACAGGCGATGCCCGTCTAATGACCCTGAAGTGGAGGCCTGCGTGTGCGGTTGGTCCCGTGCACGCCGCCGTAAGGCCCTCCGTCTGGGGTTTGCCCTAGTGTTCTCGGGCCGTAGCTCGCGTAGCCGGTCCGCGTGCGGGGCAGGGTAGGCTGAGTGGAAGGCGCGGGGGCAGAGGCTGAGGCACCCATCCATATAATATACCTACACGGTAACGTTTTCATCTGCGATTGAAATGAACATAAAGTTGATGCTCGCCGCAAAATAGTAAATAATTTAAATTAAAGAAGTAGTCTATTTTGCTATAGTTGGTATAAAGTATTGTAGAGTCAGTAATGACCCAATAAAACTAACATATAAAATTAAAATAAACAGAATATTATATTACTTATATTATATATTATTAATTTCACTGACAGTTATAAGAATTAAAATCGCGAGGTTTTTACAATGTATAAGAAGTAATAAAAAATAGGTACTTTATTTTTTATTCACTCTCTCTCCCCACTCCCGTTGTCGACCGCCGACGACGCACCTGCACCTCGGTATCGTTCCTATTGAAGTCCGACTAGTACGGACTTAATTTGTCAAGAACCGGTATAAAAAGGTTCTTAAAGGTTCTTGTTTGGGTTCCGGTTCCGGTTCTGGTTCTAGCACCGAAATCGTTAAATACCGGTTCTGTACCGGTATTCTAGGAACCTTTTCAATCCCTGGTCAAAATATAAACAACTTTAAAAGGGCTTGACAGCGGATGACCGTGGCTACTTGTCATTGATAATCTGACAATATTAAATTAAGAATTATGGAATACAAAATTCAGATCGATATAAACAAATGTTTTTACTGTATAACTTAGTAGTACGCCTTTCAGGCCACGGGAACCACTATCAAGGCACAAGCAGAGAATCGACGCTACAGCTAGCAATTGCAGCATTAGGTAGAGCTAGGAGCCTAATTGAACATTACAGGTGCGACGGGGTGACTTGGATATTAAATAACGCACCAATAGTCACTTACGTATTTAATGATAATAATAAAAAGGCACACCTGGTAATACTCGCTGTAACAATGATAACGGAATATTCAATCAAAGATTCAACACAATAAAATACGGCAAATACAGAACATTACAAAAACTAAACAAATTGGCTACTTACATGTGCCTTTAACTTTAGAATATTAATTATCATATCATACTGTGAGTCCATGAAAATATATTGGCTTGAAGGCACACTTCTTCAATAGATATAGTACAGATTTATATTATTGATAAATTACATATGAAATGCTCAGAAAATAATTGTTGGAAATGATGTGACAATAAATGTACACATGACATAAGCCTTTAAAAATTATCAAGGCGGCCAGCTACGAGCCAAAGAGTAGAGGTCTAGCGCCTTGTTACAATACCCGCTCCCCCTGGAAGAAAAAATCCTGACTACAAAAGGATTTTTTCTGAAAATGTACATACAAAAAAAATCACATACTACTTAAAATAGAACAAAAATTAAACGATGAGGACATGGTATAATGATGAGAAGATCGGCTTTCTTTCATACATCACTGTCATATTAACTAATCATACTTCAATCATTCATGGTCATAGTTGATTTGAACGAATCAACCAAACTCCAAACATTAGAGTACCCAAAAACAGATTAGCGTACTCAAATCCGATTCTTCAAATTGGTGTAGGCTTACTTTACCAGTCACTACCCGCTAGATGATCATTAGTAGTGAAGGCTTATTTAATCAGTCACAATCCGCTGAGGTGACATTTAAATGATTTGTCTTCTATGAAGACTAATAAAGACTCCATATTATCCTTTACGAATATCGAGAAATAGTCTTTTATGAAGACTAAGTACGTAAGTAAATGTCTTCTATGAAGACTGAGTAAATAAGTGTATGTCTTTGATGAAGACAGTGTAAATAAGTAGGTACGAAGCTACCAGGTTGCACGATAGGTATATATGTGTGCATAATAAAGTAATTGTGTAATTAAGTGATAAAGACCCATGTCCAGCAGTGGACAAGCGTAGGTCGATGATAATGAAGTGAGTGATAATGAAAAGTGAATACAAAATATTAAATCTAAGTTAATCATTCCGGGAGAAAAGTAATACCTACTAAGACGATAGGAAATAAATTAAGTTTTACAAGGCTTAAGGTCTCTGATATGCCAGCGACCCAAAGGTTTATTATTCATATTAATAAGATCATAAATAAGTGGACATATTTTCTTACTGATTTTACATTTTGTGAATTTTGGAGATAATTTAGCTGAATGGTATTTGTCTGAAGAACTTATTGTATAATTATGTTTCCAGACTAAATCACCGTCATTGAACTCTAAGTGACGGCGATGTTTATTATATGATGAAGAATACAATTGGTGAGCTTGATAAAGACGAGTCTGTACTAAAGAAAAAATTGAGCTTAAAAGTCCAATATTTTCTGCAAATTCACTGCGGGGGGCAAATATAATGTCCTCAGTTATATCCTTTTTACAGTAAACTGAACCGCATGTTATAAGCTCACGACCAAAATTAAGAAAAGCCGGTGTAAATTTAGTAGATCCATTAACGGATGTATTAATAGCGAATTGAATTTTGTGTAAGTTAATATCCCAACTTCTATGGTCATCCTGAACAAAGGAAGAGATAGCAGTAATTATTGTTTTGTTGTAGCGTTCTACCGTATTAACTTGTGGACAATAACGAGGTGTGTAATGTATTTTTGGAATTTTGTATAATGTAAAAAGTTCAGTTAGTTCGTGGCTAATGAATTGTGGACCGTTGTCCAGAATTATTGTCTCTGGTATACCATAAGTCATAAAAACTAAATTCTCTAAAATATGTTTAATAACTGAGGAAGTAGCATTCTTAATAGGGAATAAAAGACAATATTTCGAAAAGCAACACGTTACTACAAAAATGAATCTGTTGTGTTTGCGAGTAGTTGGAGGGGGACCAATTAAATCAATGGATATACATTGGAAAGGACGAGAACACGTTTTGGGTTTGCCCATTAATCCACTTGTTAACTGATTTTGGTGCTTATATGCCATACAAATTTCACATTTTGAAATAAAGTTTGAAACGTCTTTATACATGCCAGGCCAAAAATATTTCATTTTAAGGCGTTGATACGTTTTGAAAATCCCAAAATGAGCACATGTAGGTTTAGAATGGTTATCAGTGATAATAGAAGTTCTATATTCTGAAGGAATGACTTCTTTCCAGTTATGTTCGGATTGAAGAAGGGAATTGGTTGTAGAGTATCTATATAATTTATTGTTTTTAATAATGTAATCTGGAGTTCAGCTAGGGTTGTTACTGCATTTTGAAAAAAGGGAAAGGTACCATTCATCTTGTGTAGTTGAATTTATGAGACTAATCGGAAGAGAACGCGATAGTGCATCTGGAATTAAGTGTTCTTTACCGCATTTATGTTTGATATCAAAATTAAATTCTGATAAACGAATACTCCAACGAGCTAGCCTTCCACTAGGATTATCTAGGTTTAAAAACCATTGTAAGGCAGAATGATCAGTAAATATTGTGAACTTCTGGCCATTGTCCAAATAGCAACGCCAGTGTTCAAGAGCTAAAATGATGCTTAAGAGTTCTCTTTCTGTAATAGAGTAATTTCTTTGGGGCTTGGTTAAAGATTTGCTTATATAAGCTATGGGTTTTTCTAATCCATTAATTTCTTGTGTAAGCATTGCACCTATGCCAAAGCTAGAGGCATCACAATGGACAGCGAAAGGTTTGGAGAAATCAGGGCATGCAAGGGCTGAAGTAGAAACTAATGCTTCTTTGATAGTTTTAAATGCACGATCACTTTCAGAAGACCATTTGAAGGGAGGTGATTTCTTTGATGTAGAGGTAAGTTTTGTAAGTGGAGCTATGAGAGTACTGACATTGGAAATGAAACGTCTATACCAGCCTGCGGTTCCTAGAAATTTTTTGACTTCTTTAGGTGTAGTAGGTGGAGGAATGTCTAGAATGGCTTTAATTTTATCAGGGTCAGTTTGTAAGCCGTGCTCGTTGACAATATAGCCTAAATACTTTAATTCTTTACGGAAAAATGAACATTTTGGAAAATTAACGGTTACTTGTGCTTTTCTCAATTTTTGTAGGACTTTAGTAAGTAATGTAATGTGATGATCGAAGGTTTCACTAATTATTATAATATCGTCCAAATAAGTGAATTCTGAATTATCAAGGCTCTCGGAAGAGAAAAGACTATCCATAAATCTTTGTTGAGTAGCTGGGGCGTTGGTTAAACCAAAGGGCATGACCTTAAACTGGTACATACCACGACCTGGTACATGGAAGGCAGTCTTGGGTCTGTCAGAAATTTGTAATGGGACTTCCCAAAAAGCTTTAGCGATATCAATAGAAGATAAGAATTTAGCATTTTTTAATTTATCTAATATGTCAGATATAAAAGGAAGTTTATATGCGTCTTTTTAAGTTACTGAATTTAATTTTCTGCTGTCTATGCAGAAACGCCATGATCCATCTTTTTTGGGGGTTATTAAAACAGAGTTAAGCCAAGGGCTCTCACACGGCTCTATAACATCTAATTTCAGCATGTTATCAACCTCTAAGCATAGAGCTTTCTGTTTGACAGGCGAAAGTCTATAACAGCGCTGTCTAATTGGTGGATGATCACCAGTATCAATATGATTCTACTAAATGAGTTTTACCTAATGGCAAGTTGTTAGTCGAAATATTTTCAAATTGTTGAATAACTGAATCGGAGATAAATCGTTGAGTTTCAGATAATGACTCGTAATGAGTAACTTGTTTATCAATATTGTTTATAATAAAAGTTTTATTATCAGAATTAGATTGAGAAAGGTTCTGAAGAATATCGGGGGCAAGGTTAACTGATTTCCAAAAGTCAATTCCTAAAATAAATGGTTGCTTTACAGATGGTATCACATGAGCAGTTAAAATTGCAAATTTATTTTTAAAATTTACTGGTAGTTCAATAGAACCTATAGAACTTATAGATTGACCATTTGCAACAGTTCCAGTAATTGTGTGTTTTGGGTTGAGTACAAAATTATGCTGTAGTAGTAATTTATGAGATTCATTTCCTAAAATAGTTATTGCGCTGCCACTATCTAATAAACCACATAAAGATAAATTATTACTTTTAATTGTGATGTACGGCCGGTCGTCTTGTAAAGGTTTATCAAATAATTTAAATGATGTTTTGTAAGAATTAAAAAATAATTTTATTTTTTCAAGCCATGTGTTCCATTCGTCCTTAGTAGTTTTAGGTATGGTATTACTTTTCTCTTTTATTCGTTTTTTGATTTATTATATTTACAAATCGGGCATTTTGCATAAGTTATATCTTCTTTTCCGAAACGAAAGCAAACAATATTAGTTTTAGTGCAAGTTTCTAAATTATGTTCATCAGTACGACAACGAGGACAAGAAAACCGTATAATTGATTGTGTAGGTGCTACTGAATTAATATTACCTGATTGTTCACGAAATGGAAATGGTGGTATGTATGGAATTTTGGATGTTGACGGTCGAACATTTTGATTAAAATTGGATGATGTGGGCAGAGGGACTTGTTGAAACTCATTATTGTAAATACAGCTTTCATACCACTGACATGAAGTTAAAAGTTTATCAAGAGACATTATATCCGATTGGAGTAGACGGGAACTAAAAATAGGACTCATATTACGACGCAGAATTTCAATTTGTTCTTTTTCAGATAACGGTTCATGTAATTTTTCAAATAAAGATTGCATTGCCGAAAAATAGTAAATAATTCGTTCATTTGGTTTTTGTTTACGCAAATCAATTGTTTTTTTCAATTTGTAATCATAGTCATAAATTTTGAAATCCTGAATAAATTCAGTTTTAAATAAATTCCAGTCGGTTAATACTGATTTACGCGCTTTATACCACGCCAGTGGAATTCCGGTTAACATGTTTAAAATTTCACTATATAACTGTCTGTGATTAATATTTTTCGACAGTGCATACTCTTCAATACTATCAATAAAAAGTTTTGGACATGTGTCAGGCTTAAATGAAAACCTCTTTAAATCATGAGCTATATTTTGTTGTAATATTTTTCCTGTAATAAGTTCGAAGTCATATATTTGATTTTGTTGAATAGAAGTTGTTGAATGACAGTTAGTTGCAATAGTTGTCATTAGTTGAAATTTCGTTTGACATTGAGAAAAATTCTCACTAATACTATGAACATTTTCCAAAATATCTAACGGTAACTCAGAAGATAGTTGAATTCTATTTAAGCGATCTGAAATGTGTAAAAAATATGTCCGTACTTTTTCTTGATGAGAAATAGTAGAGGAACGTATTTGTAATCGTGATGATATGATAATAATTTTTTTGATTTCATCAAAATCACGTTCTATTGGCAAAGGACTTTGAAGCATTGAAGTGTCGGCGGAGCCAAGTAAAGGAGTCAATAAATTTCGTAAATCATCAGCTGTTGATCCTGTTGGAATGTCAACTGAGCGGAGGCTGAGTTCATAAATAAGTTCTGGTTTATTCAGTAGCTTCGAATCTATTGCAATAATATTAATAAATGGTGTAAGATTGTAAATATTGTTTTATTTAGATTTAAAGTGGCTAGTATGGCTTAGTGACTGGTAAAATTATAAGGACTTATTGGTCAAATAAATGATGTTCTATGATGAACATGAACTAATTAGCCGAAAAATTATTGGAGCGGGTATGCTTTTTCGAATTTGGTAATAAATATTAAAGAAATGTAAATATAACATAACTAAACGTAAAAGTTAATTGAAAATATTAAAATACGAATCTTGATTCTTGGTGCTCTGTCGGCGTTTTGAGAAATCCGCTCCGGAAATCACTTTATTGGGCTGTGGGTCCAACCACGTTGAGGCGCCAGTGCGACGGGGTGACTTGGATATTAAATAACGCACCAATAGCCACTTACGTATTTAATGATAATAATTAAAAGGCACACCTGGTAATACTCGCTGTAACAATGATAACGGAATATTCAATCAAAGATTCAACACAATAAAATACGGCAAATACAGAACATTACAAAAACTAAACAAATTGGCTACTTACATGTGCCTTTAACTTTAGAATATTAATTATCATATCATACTGTGAGTCCATGAAAATATATTGGCTTGAAGGCACACTTCTTCAATAGATATAGTACAGATTTATATTATTGATAAATTACATATGAAATGCTCAGAAAATAATTGTTGGAAATGATGTGACAATAAATGTACACATGACATAAGCCTTTAAAAATTATCAAGGCGGCCAGCTACGAGCCAAAGAGTAGAGGTCTAGCGCCTTGTTACACAGGTACAATTCAACCGTCACCTGTACATTTTTTTTTTTTTCGTTTTCCTTTTTTGATGTAGTGTGTCAACAATCTATTTCCATTCTCCTTACCTCATTAAGCATAAATTTTAACTACACTGACCTTCAAAAGTAAGTACTACACTTTTAAAATTATTTTTTTCCCTAAACTACAAACGATAAAGGATTCAAACAAAAACATTTTCAGCTCATTTCGTCAGGTTTCTCGGAAGTTATAGTTTTCTATACATTAGTCTTTTTAATACTTTTTATTTTGAAAATAAATTTTGCCTTAAAAGTTTTTGCAATTTTAAAAGTGTGGTACTTACTTTTGAAGGTCAGTGTATTTGATCAAGGGATATTCTTGTTGTTGGAGCCTCCACAGTATTTTTCGGTTTATATATAGTTTATGCTTTTCTAACAAGTACTTTTTTGAATTTCGTATTAGGTATTTGTCATGTAAATGTTAGGTGTCAAGAAAATAAAGAAATGTATTAGAGCTCGGAGTTCGTGTTTTTTATTATCTCCGAACCATCAAAAATCATCAGGCTCGCAGCTTATATTTATCAGACCTGCGAGACACAACACCCAACATCTGGCGACCGTGATAAATAAGTATGGAGCGTAAGAAGTTAGAAAGAAAAATAGCACGGCGACTATTTACGAAATGCGCTCAGGAAGTGGAAGAAGCAATCGAGAAGAAAGATGTAAGTGAGTTGCATGTATTGTTAGAAAAATTAGAAAAGCACCGTGATGATTTAGTTCGCTTACAAAATTTGATAATGGCGCTATGGTTAGAGGCGGACTGTAGGGATGACACGGAGCTAGATTCCGATATGGATGTGGCAGATACGTACGAAAAGCGGTGGTTTATTTTAAAACAAAAATCTAAAGCTTTATTTAGTAGCGAGAAACTTGTATCACAAAGCTCAATTAAGGACACGGTAAAGAGTATTGATGAATCAAGTAGATCAGTTAGCCATCGTAGAATTCAACTACCTAAATTAGAATTACCAAGTTTTGATGGTCAGATTAAAAACTGGATAGGATTTTGGTCATAATTCAAAAAAATTGACGATGATCAAACCGGATTAGATAACGATGACAAAATGCACTACCTATTACAATGTATGGAGAAAGGTTCAAGTGCTAGAGAACTTGTCGAAAGCTTTCCACCTTGTGGAGATAATTATATGAAAGCAGTCGAACAATTGAAAAATCGTTTTGCCAGGGACGAACTTATCATAGATTATTATGTGCGAGAGATTTTACAGTTAGTAATATCAAAAAACGTTGCTAAGTATTCGACTCAAGTCCTGTATGACCGTCTTATGACACAAATATTAGCTTTGGAGACGCTCGGTTTGACTCAGGACACATATGAATCCTTTTTATATCCACTTGTGGAATCAGCATTACCCGATGATGTGCTAAAAGCATGGAATAGATGGCGAACGGTCACAGGTCAAACATCGAAATCATTGCAAAAGTTGATGGAATTCGTAAAAATGGAAGTCGAATCAGATGAGCGAATTCGAGTAGCGCATTTTGGATATGGCGAGAGTAGTACATCTGCGACCACAGCATGTTTGGCAGCATCAGTCAAAAACAATGTAACGGAAACTGACAAAAGACAATCAAAAACCGAACATGAAGTGAAAAATTGTTGCATATGGTGTCAAAAGGGATCGCATTCGAGCTCAGAATGTAGAATTGCAATGAAGATGAGCATAGATCAAAGAAAAGAATTTCTGATGAAAAACAGAACTTGCTTCATATGTCTGAAAAAAGGACATACAGCAAAATTTTGTAGAGCGAATCCTAAATGCATAATATGCGCTAAAAGGCATTACACCATAATGTGCACAGATTCAGTATTAAAAGAGAAAAGAGATACAAATCAGCAAGCATTGCATTACCAATCGGATGTCAGTAAAACGGTTCTTTTACAAACATTAAAAATAAAAGTTTCATATAACGGAAAGAGTATCAAGATCAGAGCACTTATCGACACGGGTGCCCAAAGGACATTTATTAAAAGCGAAGTGGCAAAGATTTTAAATTTAAAGCCAATTGGTGAAGAAGCAGTAAGCCACAGCTTGTTCGGAGGATCCGTAACAAAGAGACGTACATACAACATTTACAGCTTCAACGTGTCAAGTCTAGATGGCTCATACGAATGCCACATCTCAGCATTACAACAACCAGTTCTCTGTGGATACATACCTAAATTGCATAAGGGCAGTATAGTTTTTGATTATCTTAAAGAAAAAGGTATTGATATCAGTGACTGTATAGATGATCAAATAGAGATAGGTTTATTAATTGGTTCTGATTTTCTAGGATCACTTTTAACTGGACGTTCAGAACGGGTGGACGACAATCTTTTGGCAATGGAGTCTAAGCTTGGTTGGACTGTTCAAGGGCCGGCTGTGGGTGCGTACTGTTCTGTCGATAAGGTAACCACTCTCTGCGCTTCTGTTACTAATGACGTACAAAATTTTTGGCAACTAGAGACATTAGGTATTAGAGATGAGGCTGAAGAAAAAAGTTTGAAGGTAATCGATCTGGAAGTAGTAAAATTTTTCAAAAATACAGTTTGTGTAGACAATGAAGGGCGGTATGAAGTAAAACTCCCGTGGAAGCATTTAAAAGATAACTTAGAAACTAATTATGACTTAGCTTTTAAGAGGTTAATGTCAACGTCTAAGAGACTAACGCATTTAGGGATATTAGACGAATATGATAAAGTTTTCCAGGAATGGTTAGATAGCAGAATAATTGAGATCGTGGAGCATGATGATTCCAACATAGGGCATTATATTCCTCATCATGCGGTTGTGAAAGAAGCAAGTGCCACAACCAAAATTAGGCCTGTATTTGACGCATCTGCTCGCGGTAAAAATGGACTCTCATTAAATGAGTGTTTAGAAAAAGGTAGCAATCTAATCGAATTAATTCCACGTTTGCTTATACAATTTCGGAAACATGAAATAGGTATAACCGCTGACATCAAAAAGGCTTTTTTACAAATCTCTCTAGATGAAAACGATCGTAACTATTTAAAGTTTCTATGGTGGCGTAATATAAACGAGTCTCCTAGAAAGTTGAGAATATTTCCCCACAGGAGAGTAGTGTTTGGTGTCACGACGAGTCCGTATTTATTGTCTGCTACTATCCTACATCACCTAGAGAAATATGATTGTCACACTGCTGTCATTCTAAGGAAATCATTTTATGTTGACAATTGTGTTATAAGCGTTCGTTCGAACAATGAAATGCATAATTTTATTGAGCAAGCTAAAGCTATTATGCTAGAGGGACAATTTGAGCTTCGGTGTTGGGTTACGGGGCCAAATTTAGTCGACGAAGAAATAGAAAATGCATCAGTACTGGGTCTGAATTGGGATCCACGTAAAGATGTTTTTAACTGCAGGATTAATTTTCCGGTTTATACAAACATGACAAAAAGAATTCTCCTATCAATTGCACAAAGTGTATTTGATCCGTTAGGTTTTCTCTGTCCAGCTACGATAATACCGAAACTGATTATTCAAAAGAGTTGGATAATGAATATAGGGTGGGATCAACCATTACCTGATAAGTTAGATAAAGTTGTACAGGATTGGTTAAAGAAAGCTCAATATTTGAGTGACTGTCATATCCCACGCAGAATTAGTAATCACGATATAACTTTAAGCAATAATAGCTTACACGTATTTTGCGATGCTAGTCAGTCAGCTTTTGCTTGTTGCATTTTCTTGCGGTCAGAATTCAAAGGCAATGTATCAGTACAATTAGTTATGGCAAAGACTAGAGTAGCACCTACAAAGGGTATTACTGTCCCAAGAATTGAGTTACTTGCAGCGTTGATGGGGGCAAGATTAGCGTGCGAAGTCAAGAATAGTTTAGAGTTAGAAGTCAAAAAATATTTTTGGACAGACTCGAGTATAGTATTAGCGTGGATAAAAAAGAAGATAGGTTTTAAGGTATTTGTAAATAATAGGATTAAGGAAATAGTTCATAGGACAAATTGCGAAGATTGGCGTCACATTCCGAGTGATAAGAATCCAGCTGACTTACCTTCACGAGGCTGTGATCCACAGATTCTCCTTAGCAGTCAGTGGTGGTTGGGTCCAAAATGGTTAAAGGAAAGTTCGGATAAATGGCCAGTTTCAAAAGAGACAGTTGATGAGTGTGAAGTCGGATCAGATGAAAATTGTTTGACAGTTAGTGAAGTTGAACTTTTTTCGAATAGGCTATTGTATTTCAGTAATTATAATAAAATAATAAGAATGGTAGCTTGGTGCTTAAGGTTTTTATTTAACTGTAGAAATTGTACAAAACGATTTGACAAAGAGCTTTCAGTAGACGAGATAATTTCTGCAGAAAAGTGTATATTTAGGTGCTTACAAACAGAGGCATTTGTGACTGAACAAAGCTTAATAAAACATAATAAACTCAGTGTAGCTAAGGATAGCGATAGTTTATTAAGAGTTCAGACAAGGTTGACCCTAAGGGATGATTCTGAAGACTTTATTTTTCCTGTTTTATTACCTAAAGGACCTTTAGTTGAACGCCTTATATGTAGTAAGCACATAAAGTATTTACATGCGGGATCGTCAACATTACTAGCCAAATTACGTGAATCGTATTGGATAATACGAGCTCGAAATTTAGTACGTGAGATAGTTAAGAATTGTATAGTCTGTAGGAAATTTAGTGTAAAGGCATGTAGTGCACCAATACCACCACTGCCACTTGATCGTATTCAGGGTGGTGCCCCTTTTGAAGTTTGTGGGATTGACTTTGCTGGGCCATTATATTTACGATCGGGTGAAAAGTGCTGGATAGCTTTGTTCACGTGTGCTGTGTACAGAGCGGTTCATTTAAAATTGTGCATTTCATTGTCAACGGAAGAGTTTTTACTTGCATTGCGGAGATTTATTGCTAGAAGAGGGAGTATTAGAATTATTTATTCGGATAATGGTACGAATTTTAGGGGTACTAGTAACATCTTGAACAGTATTAATTGGAATAGCGTACAGGCTAAAACAGACAAATTGATATGGCGCTTCAGCCCGCCAGCAGCGCCATGGTGGGGAGGCTTCTGGGAGCGTATGGTGCGTACAGTGAAAGACATTCTTAGAAGAGTGCTAGGTAAGGCTTGTCTTCAATTTAATGAGCTAGTGACTGTTTTTTATGAAGTCGAGGCTATTGTTAACGCACGACCCCTCACATACATATCTGAGGGCACCGATAATGTTCAACCGCTTACGCCGAATTCGTTTTTACTTTTCAATAAATATTCGACAAATAGCTCCATTGATATTAGTCTAATCGATGGAAATATTTTAAGTTCACGTTGGCGTTATATTAAAAAATTAGGCGACGACTTGAAGCAAAGGTTTCGGTCAGAGTATTTAGGTCTGTTACTTCATACTGCTACTTCTCGTAAACACACTTCGGTTAAACCTGGCGATGTAGTCTTGGTTGAAGATAGTAGTAAGAAGCGTATTGAGTGGCCTTTGGGAATAATCACAGAGATTTTAGATGGAGTTGACGGGTTTAGCAGGGTTGCCCGTGTTAAATATAATAACGGAGAACGCTTGAGGGCTTTAAGGTCGATTTATCCACTGGAACTATCGTGTTTGGATTGTGCTGAGTTAATTGATAGACAGAGCAGTTCTAACCAAGCTCAGCCCGTATCCAGTGATATGTTGAAAACCCGTTCTGGGCGCTTAGTTAAGGTGCCAGATAAGTTAAATTTATGATTATTTTTGTTTTGTACGGTTTGTTTATATTAATGTTTATGTAAATAATGCGAAGGCTATATTTTGTGTTTACCATGCGAGAATTGTTTTGTGTTTACCATGCGAGAGTTGTTTTGTTTTTGCCATGCGAAGGTTGTTTGTGTTTGCGTGATAAATTTTATGGCACATACCTATAGAGTCTAGTGCCATGGTGGGGAGGATGTTGGAGCCTCCACAGTATTTTTCGGTTTATATATAGTTTATGATTTTCTAACAAGTACTTTTTTGAATTTCGTATTAGGTATTTGTCATGTAAATGTTAGGTGTCAAGAAAATAAAGAAATGTATTAGAGCTCGGAGTTCGTGTTTTTTATTATCTCCGAACCATCAAAAATCATCAGGCTCGCAGCTTATATTTATCAGACCTGCGAGACACAACACCCAACACTTGTAATGAAAATTTAATATTAAGACAATCAATCATTCGTAGTAACTATTTAACTTGATCAATGTATACATATACGTTCTTTGATCAAGGAACATTTTTGTTGTGGAAATTTAATATTAGGACAATCAGTCTTTCTTAGTAACTATTTATCATGAGTATGACCAATGTAAAAACTATTTTCTAATTTTAAGTTTGAGTTTGAGAATTTTGACGTACGAGATATAAGATCTTCACTTATTTTCAAATATTGTCGGCATCATAGTTTATTTAAAATTGAAGAATTATATGAGTATTATTCAATATTTTATTAGTTTTTATACTGCTTCTATTTATGTATCATCGTATCAGTTACGATATGTTCGACATTTCCCCAATCGATCTGCCTTAAGGCTTTTTTTTATTGCAGAACGTTGGCAAGCAAGCAAACTGCCCACCTGATGGTAAGTGGTAACAGTCACCTATAATAGATGTGGCTCTTGTGAGATTCGCAGAAAAACTGCAACCCCCACAAGAACCACAGTGTACGTTGCCAACTTGTGACACCAGATGTAAAGTCACTGTGTCCCAGTAATTTCACTGCCATATCTTACCCTTCAAACCGGAACACAGCAATGCAAGCACTGCTGCTTTGCGGCAGAAATAGGTAAGACGGAGGTACCTAAGCAGACGACCCTGGTACAGAGTCTCCCTCCAGTAAAAGCTCGCAATCCTTTGGGCTGCGTCGGTGACCTTGATCTCGTTGAGCCCTCTTCATTGCCCTTTAGATGACTTTGAGCATTCTCATAATATCCTCGGTAAGCGGCCACGTCTCGGTACCCTAAATTACTACTTGCAACACACGAATTGAAGACTCGTCTTGAGACACTGCGGATTATTGTTAATATTAATATGTGCATGATATATTTTAATCAAATAATTGAAGCTAAATAGATTAATTTGTTTCCCGAAAATTATAATTGGATCTGTCCTGTCACCATACTCAGAAACGGATAATGAAATATTAGTAATAATCAGCTGGTCCAAAATGGTATAATTATTTCTCGTCTGAAACCAGTCTCTACAATCAGTGCGTTATGTAACAGCTGTCTCAAAGTGTACAAATTAGGGACGTTGTTAATACGATACCCCAAACAACCGTCAAAATTTTCATTAAACATCCAAAGCGATTTCTATTCGTTTCCTGAATCCGATTCTAGTGATATTTGCAACGGCAGCCAGAACGAAATTGTGTAAGCAACAAAATTAACAGTTTTCAGCCGCTTAACTCATCCAATAGAATCTGTAGTTTATGTCGTGGGCGGTACGAAATTAGAGGGGCACAATTAAGACTATAGGACTGTTGGGACAAACTGATACGATTTGTCTGCCCTGTCGAGATTGCAAGCGTTCAGATGTCAACCCTATTAGCTAAGGAATAAGGCGGATTAAATTAATTAAAACCGAATCAAATAGCGTCTAATAATTGTTACGAGCCTTGTCTCTTGAATTTGCTTAGACTTAATTGTCATTGATTTTTGTTCTTTGATGTCTAATGACAAGAGCTATCATTCTAATAAGTATCATAAAAACTCTGGTAACTGATGGAGTTCATAAATATATATTTTCACCGAATTCGCACTGTATAATTTCAAGCTTAATGCTGGGCTAAATCATTAAGAATTTTGATAAGAACAATTTATAAAACGTTGGATAAAAATAAAAACTCGCAAGTAACGTATTCGAAATTACGTTGGGTTTTTACATCACTTATACCACAATGTCTAAAGAGGAAAGTCTATAATCAGTACGTCCTACCTACCTACACGGAGCAAAAATATCCTTTACTCCACGTTCGTAACTGATTTTTGATAACCATATACGAACAAAGAATTTTTTTCTTGTTTGATAACCAGTTACGAAAATGGAATTAATTTGTCGTTTTCGTAACCATGGTTCATAACCAGCTACGAAAACGGCATTTTTTTTCTCTGTTTATAACCGGTTATTAATTTTCGTAGCTGGTTATGAACCATGGTTACGAAAACGACAAATTAATTCCATTTTCGTAACTGGTTATCAAACAAGAAAAAAATTCTTTGTTCGTATATGGTTATCAAAAATCAGTTACGAACGTGGAGTAAAGGAAAAATATGGCCACTAAGGGTACGGCTGGTTCACAAATTTAAAGTCATTCAGCAAGTCATGTCTATGTGAATGATCGGATCCGGAATGAGGTAATCCGACAGAGAACGAAAGTTATCGACATAGCCCACAGGATAAGCAAGCTGAAGTGGAGGTGCGCTGGCCACATCAATCGCTGAACCGACTACCATTGGGTGAAATAACTATTAGAGTGGACACCATACATCGGCAAGCGGAGTTTAGGACGCTCTCAGACTAGGTGAAGCGACAACCTTCGCATGGTGGCTGGCAAAAGCTGGATGAGAGTTCCCGGAGATCGTGCTCAGTGGCATGTACTTAGAGAGGCTTATGTCCATCAGTGAACGTGTGTAGTTAGGGTGATGATGACGATGACAGACTACCATTCAAGACAGACTACATATAAAATATTAATTAAGCGAACAGTTTCTAATAAGTCCAAATAGGTAATAGAGGACAATAGGTCGACTTGTCTCTATTCTATAGCGCAATTAGCGTCGAGTTTCTTAGCGAACGAAATAGACCTATTTATTACTTCGTGCTGATTACACAATATTACTTAGACGATAACCGTATTGGAGGCTGTGCGACAAAGGAAGGGCCAGAATTTATTATACACGAGTATTACACAGATAGCGTTTTTTCTCAGTTACATAATTTTTATAAAATATTCTTCTTACTGAACTGATATGCTAAGCAAGGTGATTTTTAAATGAAATCTGTTTCAAATATGAGAAGAGCTAATGAATATTAATATTTACATATTAATATTCATTAGCTCTTGTTACATCACCCTCACAATATAAAAAAAACAGTTTTGAATGAAATTACTAAGTCATTCGCAGATCTATTGTTCTGACAATAGATCTACGAGTATGTTTAATAACCGACTACCATGTTATCAGCGTTTTGGATAGTTTTATACACTTGGATAGTTTTAGCAGATTAGTGGACTAATCTCTGACAGAGATTTCTTCCGGTCAACCCTCTGGCAGTGGAAGTAGTTAATTGGTTAGGTGACACTAGTGTATCGATAACTTTACTAAAATATACATATATAAATTATAAAATATACATATATAAATTATTTAAATTAGCCTTATTTACAATTAAGTTTTATTTCATTTTATATTTAGCTTTCTTATTTTATTACTTAAGTTATATTGAAAATGAAATTAAAACTAATTATAAAACGCAATCAATAATTTATCACAGTTCTCTATTGACATCTTTCACAGTTCTATACAACAAAACATGGTTTCTAAATGTAAATTTAGACACCATCTTTACAAAAAATAGTTATACACTTTCTTTTATAGTGTTTAGTTTTGATCTGTTAAGAATTTAATCTATAGTCTGTGCCATTTTATTGGGAGTTCTGTACGTACATGTGTGTAAAAGCAAGTTATATTGTCTAAGACTGTTATAAAATATATTGTTGAATGCTATGAAATATTGTTGATGGTGTGTCTAAGAAAAAAAAACTATATAATTTATATAATACTAGCTTCTGCCCGCTACTTCGTCTGCGTGGACTTCAGAATTGGGTCTAAAGCTTCGCTCGTTAACAATTTTTAATCTTCCCACGGGATCTATTTGAGAGATAATTAAGAAATATAAAGTACATGTCCTTTTTCATAGCATAGGTGACATGCATACCAAATTTCAAAGCTGTCTGCCTGCGGCTTAGCTCGTAAACAATTTTCAATTTTCCCTCGGGAACTACTTAAGGAATCGGGATAAAAGATAGCCTATGTTCTTTTCCATGTCAAAGACTACACGCATGCCAAATTCCATCCAAATCCATTTAGCCATTTTTGCGTGATTGAGTAACAAACATCCAAACATCCACACTTTCACATTTATAATATTAGTAGGATATATTTTTATTTGACTAGATTTACACAAAATCAGATATTTTTTTATAATTATCAATACAAGAGAAATCAATACAATTAAAAATAGTTTTTTAATTATTCTTAATATCAAAACGAGATTTATAATATTACATACATACAATTTATAATATTACATACATGTACACGTATTAACGCGAGGTTTCCCAGGAAATTTACTCGTGCACGGCGTTTTGCATGGCAACATAGTTGATAACTGCATAGCTTCTAATGTCACTTACGCGCTGCGACCAAAGTAAAACGTTACTTTTTGCGGATTTTAATCGATTTTTGGAAAACTGGGGCACAAAATAAAAAATGTATTCTTGCAATTAACTGGACAATAAAAATGCACGTCTATTGGTAAAGCTTTAATGACATTTATTATTGTATTTTCTGATTCACAGCTGTTTTTTTTCTGTCGAGTGACATATTATTATTATGGCTTTAAGAATGTTTAGAAAAAATTTTTAGATAAATTTCTGGCTTTAATAATGTTTAGATAAAATGTTCAACAATAAATCATATATGAATTTTAGAACTGTATGTTTTATATTTTTAGCGTTACGGTAAATCGAAATTGTTCGAAATCAGGAAAGTAGCCCCTTGCTACTAAATAGACTAGTCTTGCATAACGTGGCTACAGCGACCCACAACGGATTCGCGCCTAACCGGATTTTCCAGTCCCACAATCGGATTTTGATTAGCAAAGTTAAACAAAACGCTTAATTGAATTTGTTCGTTTAATTTTCGTTTAATTCTATCAGAATATTGTATTTCTATAGATTCGCTGCAGTATTCGAATGGTTGTTTCGGTTCATTTCGGCGAAACTGGAACTTATTGCTTCATCCTAAGAAAAAAACGATAATATTAGTATATAATAAATTTTGTATAAATAAGTGGTTTTTTTAATATTAAGTGAAATGATTGTGCAATATAGATTATGCTCATAGTTGACAATATCTATACCTAATATTATAAAGAGGAAATATTTGATTGTTTGTTTGTTTGTATTGAATAGGCTTCGAAACTACTGAACCGATTTTGATGAAATTTGGTTGGACCAGGGAAAGGACATAGGGTAGGCGGAGAGTCCGGCAACGGACATGTCACGGGCAGGGGGTCAGCGGGAATAAGGCCTGGCTGTTGTCCCCTTCCCTCTGTCTTGTGACGGACGGAGGAGCTGCTGGGAGGTTTTTAGTGGGTAGGCCCGGGCCGGGTACGGTCTGGGGAGTCCCACATATCCTCGTGGTTTGGCTCGACCACGAGGAATGCGTAAATGCATTTTCCCCCCTCCCAAAAAAAACCCAAAAAAAACAAAAAAAAAAGGGGAAGGACATAGGGTAATTTTCCTACGGGAAAAAAAATCCCACGGGAAAACAAAAATAACGCGGGAGAAGTCGCGAGCGGAAAGCTAGTTTTGTTAAAAAGTTCGCACTCCATCGCATCTGACGGTATAAGTGGATGTGGAGTCAATTTAGTTCATGTTAGAATAGTAGCCGTACTAAGTCGGTGATAATGCAATTGAAATGTTGACAATATTTTATTTTTATGTACTCTACTTAGGCTGGATTCAACCAAATACGAAGTTACACGAGTATAACTATCACGGGAATAATTTTACTCATTGAATTTACTCTTGGATATCTTCGTTTGCGTTTTTCCAACGTACTCGAAGAGTACGCTAAACTCGGTATTGTAATACTTTCGTTGATGAATGAACGTCGAATGAAAGTATAAACCGACAAAAATGCATGTATTATTGTTTCTCCTAGCATGACGTGAAATGCCGCAACAATTCAATTTTGTAGGATAATACAGTGAAATGTCAAGTTGACAACATGTCATTTCTAGTTTCTATGTAGGTAATGGTAGGTAATGTTTGGTTTCCCGCTTGCGTTTTCTGTTATTTCAACATTATGTTCAAGTTTAGCTAACAAATACAGAGTGGCTTCCTTGGATAAACGAAATCTTACAGCAAAGTCGTGGTCATAGTAATCATCAAAGTGATTGGCTCTATCCTTGATCCACCTTGGACGTCTTGACACATATTCATCATCACTGTCGGACTCTTCTATCATATTTCTCAAACGTTCCATCGTGGAGCGGTTTTAATAAATATCTTCTTCGAATTATTCTTGAAAATACTCAATAATATTTACGAATAAACAAAATCGAGGATAATTTGAAAAATGACTACTTTCACAGCTGTTATACTCTCAGATTAACCTTTTACACCGCCAAAATCGCCCGTGTTATTATTTACTCGCGTGTAGATACCTTATTCTTAGATTAGTCGTTGGTAAAATGCAAAATCAGCTTACCCTTAGAATAAGCAGCGCTTACTCTCGTGTAAAAACTTACACGAGTTTGGTTGAATCCGGCCTTAGAATATTATGGCATGTACCAAATACCAATGTGTTTTCCGTTTTTCTAATTTCGTGTGTACATTTGATGACGCTCCTGCGGTGATGGAAATCATCGTGAGGCAACCTGCATACATTTGCATAGAAATTTAATGATGTATGTGAAGTCTAATTCGCACTGGGCCAGCGTGGTAGACTAAGCCCTAAACACCCTAACATAGGGTAAGCTCGAGCCCCTCGGTGTGATGATATGAGCAGTGATAATGACGTAGATTATTATAAAATATTTGATTCGTAGTTTTCTTTTATCTCATCAAAAACTTAAGACGATACATTAATTGGAAATATTTCGTGAATTCACGCCTGTGTACATTTTTGTGTAAGTAGCGAGCCCTGTTGTTTTAACTTTAAATTGATTTGTCTCAGTAGTTTTTGGTACTTCTGACTGACGGATTAATAAGATTTTCATTTTTCATATTCTGTCATTATCGCTGTTCTCAATAATGAATACTAATGTCTACGGCATTAGCTTCGTAGCAGCCTTTGCTACGAATCTGGCTATGCTGCACTACGAACGCAGCTCTCGTAGTAGATCGTAGCCAGTTTCGTAGCAAGCATAGCAGACGTAGATACAGAGCTGATTTCGTAGATATTCGTAGCTAGCCGTAGGCGGCATTGTATGCTAAGGCATTCACGATACAAACGCACGTGTACATATCGATTCAAACGCGGAACTAAATCAATATTGTACTTACCTTTTTTCAGACATGATCATTGGCACCAACGAAGGAGCGTCGGTGGAGCTGTGGACTCGGCACTTGCTTTCCTATCGGGAGGTCCAAAGTTTGAGACCGCCATGTACCAAGGTGATATTCATTTTCAAATTTCATATGTACATTTGTCTGAAGCTCCTACTGCGAAGGAAAACACCGTGAGGCAACCTGCATACATCTGCGAAGAAATTCAAAGGTGTATGAGGTCTATCAATCCCTTCGTCGCCCTATTCAACCACGCTGGCCCAGTGCGGGCCAGCGTGGTCAACTAAGGCCTAAACACCTTATCTTAGGGTAGGCTCAAGTCCCTGGGAGAACCCCATACACGCTCGTCGTCTAGGCAACGGCGGGTATGGTACGGTTACGCATTTCCCCCGAGAAAAAAAAGGTAGGCTCGAGCCCCTTGGTGGGGACGTATATGAGCTCTTTATGATGATGATCATACATAAAAAATAGATACAGTCGAACATATAACCCTCCTTCTTTTTGGAAGTCAGTTAAAAAGGGCGGAAATTTCTGTTTGTATATTGTCGGCATGCATACAATCTCAACAAGCCTTATTATAAAAGTATATTGTATTATTACTCATTGCCACTTTGCAACTTGCAATTTTGCATGCTATTTTACAATGTTACCAAACATGTCAAGTGTCAAGTATTGACGGGTCAATTTATTGGATACGAAGGTATATCTAAGCATATTGCATAATTATGACTATACAATGTAGGTAGGAATCCTAATTATTTCTAGTCTCATTTATTTATTTATTATACACTTAATTGCACACGAAGCATACATAAACAGGATATAATAATATAAGAGACACAGTAACAATAGGCGCCCTTATCGCTAAGTTAGCAATTTCTGCCAGGTAACCTTGACATTTACAACAAAACATGTGATGATTTGAATCCAGTTATGTTTTCAGCCCGATGTTTTTAGGAAGAACGTTAAGATAATCACGTCCCTTTCTTAACAGCTCACGTCCCAAACCAATTCGTTTTCACAATAAAAGATTTACTTTTAGCAAAGCTAAGGGCTTCTTATTGTGCTTGATACGATCTTTTTGATAAAAACAATTCTTAATTCAAAACTGTGCAGACCAAAACGAACCATTCATCATACTGGTGCTTTGTCTTTGCAAACTGAGCTTTATTCTGTTAGAATAAGACATAAAACAGGGCGAAGGATTACAATGGAAACTGTCACAAAAGTAGCTCCCCTAAGGATCATAACGTTGAATAGAAAGCCATCAGTAGAATTCTCGCTACTAGAATCAACGTATTCTGGACCTTCGATACTTATGGAGTTGAAATGTGTATTAGTATAAATGTGTATAATTATGTTAACGCTGAGTAACAGATGATGAGGACATTTTTTCTATTTTCATTTCATTTTAATGTTCACTGTATTACCTAATTGCAATGTAAGCTAGTTATTGTTTCTGGTAACGACATAACTTCCTGTAAATGTTGATTTTTCTGGTAATGTTGATGAGTATTTTGCGTTCATTTTTCTTATTAGTTAAAACAAGTGCTAATTGTGATGATTCAATTAAGCTGTTTATCAAGTCATATTTGAAAAAAAGAGATGTATATTAATTTTTATTTTTAACAGAAATGTTCATAAGTACGTTGCTGATCATATAGAAGTGACACGATTTCGATCTTAGTTTGGTAGATAAAAAACCGACTTCAAAAACACTGAAAAGTTTAAAATAATATAAGAATAGGTACAGACAACATCACACTTCTATATTGAAGTCGGTGCCAAACGATGATCCCCTAGAAAGTCTTAAAATTTGTCACCGACTTCAATATAGAAGTGTGATGTTTTCTGTACCTGTTCTTATATTATTTTAATCTTTTCAGTGTTTTTGAAGTCGGTTTTTATTTTTTGTAAAATATTTTTAACTTTTTAGTGAATGAAATCTTTTTAGTGAAAGGAATACTAAATAAATTAGGGTTTCCCTCGATTTTCATGAGATCCCATCATAAGATCCTGACTTTAGTGATCTTGGAACCACTCCAGGAGTATACTCTATCGAATACAAAAGGAATTTTGAAAATCGGTCCACAATTGGCGGAGTTATCGTGTAACATACACACAAAACACGTTGAACACACCTAAAACGTTAAGGGTATCCCTCGATTTTTATGAGATCCAATCATCAGATCCTAACTTTGGTGACTATGAAACTTCTATTATATTCGGAGTATCTTCTATCGAATACAAAAAAAAAGTCAAAATCGGTTTATAAACGACGAAGTTATCCGCGATCAAACATAAAAAGCATAGGTATATACGGTCGAATTAAGAAACCTCCTCCTTTTTTAGAAGTCGGATAAAAAAGAAGCAGTAACTATTTTAAGCTCGACTCCACTAAGCCAAGAGCGTACGTGGAAAGTCTGTGAATGTACTCAAAGTATAAATTAAGGAGCAAGGAAGAAGGACATTCTCACATAACTTACGCGAAGTAGCAACGCGCGGAAGCCATACTAATTTGTTTCAGTGAGATTAACAAATTAATTGGAGCAAATAAATAAACTTGAAATGATTCATGGTGCAGGGATCCGGTCTAGTGGAATAATAGCCTCGGTGTGATTTACGCGTTTTTGTTTATAATTGGGTGGTTTCTTTTCCTCGAGTGGTTTCAAATTAAAATTTACGTTGTAATTGTTGTAATTACGGTTTGCTCTTCTTCTGTAAGTAGTTGTAGCACTTTTGAAGTAAAAGTGAGAATTTTTATACCACAAGAAGAGAAAAAGTTAGCTTTGGTTCCATCGGTGGAGCTTGCTGGTGGATCGAAGTAGAAGGAGTAGTCTTTATCCTACTGCTCACGGTACTGTGACCACATTACATATTTATCGAAAGAGTTTGTAGTGTCAAACTCATTGCCTCGGATTTATTAATTTAAATTAAGAACATGTAAAACAATGCGATACGGAGTACTGTTATATCTTTTGTTACAATGGTTTTGTGAGTATTAAATGCCTTTTCAAGGGCTGATTTACTGACATTTCGGGCCTTTTTGTATGTATCGTGCGCGTTAGCTATCTAATTTTTTAATACAAGTTATTCTTGTATGAAAACCTCACGTTTAATTTTAAGATATATATGAATAAAGTGACCAAAGCTGTGTTTCCGTGATTTCAGTAACGGATAAGGCTTTGAGTTCCCTCCAGCGTATTGGAAGACGGCCTAATCCTCCTGGCATCCCCGGCAGAAGCAGATCTCCCACTCCTTCGTCTGTCAGCAACCATCTCCCTCTCCCTATCCCCTGCTACCGTCCTGACAATATTTCTTACTTTATTTACCTACATTATCATTTCTCTTCTCACCTTCACAACTCCCCAGTGATCTCACTTTTAATTTCATATCCCGGGAGACTACGAGAGAGAGTCGGTGGTGCTGTGGATCCGGCACTGGCCTTCTAATCAGGTGGTCCGAAGTTCGATCCTGCCATGTACCAATGTGTTTTCCGTTTTTCAAATTTCATATGTACATTTCTCCGACACTCCCACGGGGAAGGAAACCACACCGTACCCGCCGTCGGCTAGGCGGCGAGCGTGTATGGGGCTCTCCCGGCAGAGTGCCAGGCCTACCTACTAAAACCCCCCGGTGCTCTCCCTGCCCATAAGGGCGCGCTAGGTAAGGTCCACACTGCGACTCCACTACCCACGCGCCCGGGCAAGCCCGACCAACTGGTCAGGCTATCTCCATGGGGGGGTTACCCGAGAACACCAGGGCAATCCCCAGACGGAGAGCCTTACGGCGGCGTGCACAGGCCAACCGTGCACGCAGACCTCCACGGCAGGGTCATTAGACGGGCATCGCTTGTGCGAATGTCCGCCTTCGCCTGCCTGTCCGTCTACGGCGGATGGGAGCGGCTTGAGGATCATTCTCCCTTTCCCTCTCCGCGGCCTCCTTCTGCGAGATGACGTCTTCGCAAAAGGAGGCGGCAGCCCACCATTCCGCCTCACCACGAAGCATGGCCATGACCATGCTCGGCAGCGAGAGGTCTCCGTCTCCCAGCGCAGCGTTGAGTTCGCTGCGCTGGCGTCGCCAGGCCGGGCACACCAACAGGGTGTGCTCGGCAGTATCGTCGGGAGCGTCACAGTGATGACACTGCGGCGTTTCCTCCCGACGCGCGACCAGGTGCAAGTAGTGACCAAAACAACCATGTCCGGTCAGTACCTGCACCATGCGGAATGAGAGACTGCCCTGCCGGCGCCCTACCCACTCTTCCAAAATCGGACGTATCGCTTCTATCGTCCGGTGGCCGGCAGCTGGTGGGGACATATGACCTGTGTTGATATGATCCCGGGAAGTTTCCCGGGAGTAAGAATCACATTCGAGCCCCATCCTTCTATCCCGAACTCTTAAAATTTATGGTTAAGATGATGCTGATATTTAAAGAGGTTGCTTAAACCACCAAACTGAATGACATTCATTGTGGGATAAACTTTTAAATCTTTGTTCACAGTGTTTGTTATCGATCTTTTTATCGATATTTATGAAACTTTTTGTGTACATTTAGTAGGTCTGAAATAGGTTGTGGGCTATTGTTTGTAGTTATATAGTTACTGATGCCCAACACTATCGCCTGTAGAACAAAGTGAATTCACTAGGATTATCAGCTCCGTGGCCCTCGGCCTAGCGATTTAAGTCAGAAATTACCACGATTAAGATTCACACCGATCAACTCCACGCAGAGTTACGGAAGGCCAGTGATGTGTCCCTTCCCATAAATTTCAAATTTAACTTAAATCTTAAATTTAACTCTGAAAGTTATTAGATCCGTTTTGATAATGATTAACGGGTGTCTTTGTGGCGGCCATCCCCGAGTTTCAAATTAAAGATACCGTTTCCTTATTCATCTATAAAGCGCAGAGCAAATAGGCAAACTTATAATTTTTAATTAAGAATTAATACATAGCTTTAGCTAATACAATAATTAGTTTTGAAGCATTACATATTTCACGAATACTGTGGCGATTATGGGTGTTATAGACTACTATATTCTCAAGACTTTATTTTTTTATAGAATGCCTAGTAAATGACTTCGTTTCGCCTGGTGATAAGTGAAAATAGAGTCAAAATGCGAAGATAGCTCGTGCGGGAGAGAGAATACACGCCGAACTAGGCACCCTCACCTTGCCGACCTGCGAGGTGCTTCTTCACGCCTCTTTTACAAGACCCGGGATTGTAAGAAGGAGGAAACATGCGACTTGGAAATGAGTTATATGAAAAACACGTACTGGCGGAGAATTCCGTTTACCGCCGTTAGCTAGATTTTTTTTTTTTTTTTTTTTATACTACGATGCCGGCAAACAAACTTACGGCCCGCCTGATGGTAAGCAGTTACCGTAGTCTATGGACGCCTGCAACACCAGGGGCATCACAAACGCGTTGTCGACCCTTTAAGAACCTATTTACTCCCTTCTTGAAGAACCCCATACTGTATTCCCCGGGGAAAACCTCGGCAGGGAGCTCGTTCCACAACCGGAGCGTGCGTGGGAGGAAATTTCTCTCAAACCGCACTGTGCGTGACCACTTAGGCTCCAGCGTGTGAGGATGAACACCCTGCCGATGGCGAGCGGTGCGATGAAAAAAGTGGCCGTTGGCATCATGTCGAACAATTATTCAGAACACAACCCGTTGTACAAGCGGTAGAACACACATAATGAGGCAAAGTCTCTCCTCAGACTTAGAGGCTCAATACCGCTTGTGAGTTTGGGATCGTCAACAATTCGCTCAGCTCGTCTTTGGACCGAATCAAAAGGTCCAAGTTGGTATCGAGGTGCTCCCGCCCATAGATGACAGCAGTACTCCATATGAGGCCTGACCTGTGATTTATATAGCAACAGTCTTTGCCTTGAAGAGAAGTACCGCTTGGCTCTGTTAAGCACACCTAGTTTTTTGGACGCCAACTTGACCTTGTCATCTAAGTGACTTCGGAATTGGCCGTCGCTGGAGATGTCGACACCGAGGATCCCTAAACTCTTTGAGATGGTCAAGGGTGTGTTCTGGAATTGTGGGGCCACAGTAAATGGGGTTTTCTTAGCAGTGAACGCACAGACTTGTGTCTTAGAGGGGTTAAATCGGACTAAATTGTCTCGCCCCCAATCGGAGACTCTGGATAGAGTGCTCTCGATTTGAGACACAAGTTGTTGACGACTTTCCTCCACAATGGAACGAGGGATATTTTCACGGCCTGTGTAAAATGTATCTCTAGTGCTATCGTCTGCATAGCAATGGATGCCGTCAAGCGACAGCATATCATTGATATGCAGCAGAAACAGTGTTGGAGATAGCATGGAGCCTTGTGGGACACCAGCATTTATCATCCTGGTTTCGGAGCAGCTACCGTCAACTACGGCTCTAATGCTCGTCCCGGATAAAAAACTAGCAACCCACTTGCACAATCCCTCGGGAAGCCCGTATGATGGCAACTTCGATAGAAGACCCCGGTGCCAGACCCGATCGAACTTCGCCTTCGCTATATCCAGGCTGACTGCCAAGGCCTCACCTTGACTCTCAATGGCAGAGGCCCAACGGTGTGTGAGATACACTAAAAGATCACCAGTCGAGCGACCGTGGCGAAAGCCGTATTGGCGGTCGCTGATCAGATCGTGATCTTCTAGGTATCTAAGGAGTTTTGTGTTAATCACACGCTCCATCACCTTCGAGAGAAGGGAGGTTATAGCAATAGGCCTGTAGTTCGATGGATCTGATCTATCGCCCTTTTTGGGCACCGGGTGTACATTTGCAGTCTTCCACGAAGACGGAACTTGTCTTGTGCGGTAGGAAAGTGTGAAAAGTCGCGTTAGCACAGGACACAACTCAGGAGCACACTGTTTTAGCACCACTGCCGGTATGCCGTCTGGCCCACTCGACTTCTGAACGTCGAGAGAAAGTAGCTCCCGCCGAACTTCACTCTGTGTTATCTTGACTTCCGGCATGGAGTGACCACACCACGGGATGGTAGGTAGTGTGGCGCTTTCGTCACCGTTCATAGTCGAGTTTGAGGCAAAGAGATCGGCATTCTCTTTAGCGCTATGGACCAAGTTGTTACTGACATTTCGGAGTGGTGGTAAGGACGACCTACAAAAGTTTCCCTCGGCAGCTTTGGCCAGCGACCAAAAAGCACGACTACCCGAGGGGTAGCTTGCGAGCCGCTCGCCAATTCTGCCGACGAACTTGAATTTAGCTCTGGCAATAATTTTTTTACTGGCCCTCGAGGCCGCATTATACTTGCGTTTCACATCAGTTAGATTGGGGTCATGTGTCCTACGAGCCGTGGTCCAAGCCTTGTACGCGGCTTGCTTAAGAAGTAGAGCTTTCTTACAAGGCCGGTTAAACCACGGTCGTTTTTTTGCCCCCGCAGCTACTAATGAGTTAGGAATAAAACATTCCATACCCACCAGGATAGTCTGAGTGACTGCGGCTGCGCAGGTGTCAGGATCGTCTGATGTGAAGCAAAGCTGCCTCCACGGGTACGATGCATAAAATTGTCGCAATCCATCCCAATCTGCTGACTTGTATTGCCACATGCGGCGCAAACTGGGTGGCTTAGATGGATCAGGCCGCGCGCAGGCAACTTGAGTCCGGACGAGACAGTGGTCGGAAGAACCGAGAGGTGCATCCACTGAAATAGAATATCCGTCCGGACGTGTGGTCAGCAGGAGGTCCAGTAAGGAGCTCGTATGGTCCTCAATGTCTGGTATTCTTGTAGGAGAATTGACCAGTTGAGAGAAACCATAGGCCAGAGAAAATTCGTGAGCACACCTCCCCGCGAAGTCAGTGGACCGAGAACTAAGCCAGTCTACGTGATGGGCATTAAAGTCTCCCAAAATCACTAACTCGGCGGAGGGATATTGCTCAAGGACTTTATCAGTCGTCAAATTCAGGTGCTCGAATAATCGAGCTGTATCCGCTTCTCCGCTATGAGACCTGTAAAGGCACGCATAAATGCGGGTGTGGCCACCGCAGTCCACACGCACCCATAATATGGACAGGTCACGGTCTTCTAAATGATATAGGCGGCGGCAGCAGATATCCTCCCGGGCGTACACACATACGCCAGCACGTCTCCGGAATGAGTGTTCGAGCACATAGCCGGGATACTTAAGGTATGATGTGTCAGCCGGACAAGATATCTGCGTCTCCGTCAAAAATAAAAGGGTCAGCTGCGCTGCCTCAAGGTGCTGATGGACAGCGTTGAGATTTGCGTGAATTCCCCTAATGTTGCAGAAGTCCACCTGCGTGGAAAGGGATGCCGCTGTGAGACTTTTCCTTTTATTTTTACTATTCATAATATTTATGGTATAGGTAAATAGGTTAGGAAAATTCGCTGTGCTGAAAGCTAAAGGGAAAAATATGCGATGCTAAATCAGCCGATGACCAGTGCGGGTAGTGCGGTTTGTCGGTGCAGCGTACGGAAGGGCTCCCGGTCCCCCCCCCCCACGGCAGCAGCCGGGTTCCACTCCGGTCTCCTTCTCCGGCACGACTGCAGCCACAGGGATTTTTCACAGGTTGGTAGTTCAGCCTCCCAGGGCGGAGATTAAGTAATCCCTGGATTCGGGAACTCTACTAACCTGCGGGCGGCCAGCGGTCAGCCGTTTCACCGGGTCTCCCTGATCGCTGCACCCACACTCCGCGCCCGCACCGATAACGACCGTATTGTGCGCAACACTGGTCCCCCGCTATCAACACCGCGAATCTTCAAGAGCTCTGGATACCTTACTCACCGCAGGAACACAACACTACGTAGGAGTAATGTTATTTAGCTGCGGTCTTCTGTAAGGCGGAGGTACTTCCCCAGTCGAGCTGCTCCAGTTTTGAGCGGAATGAATTCCGCTGTGCCCTACCTCTCTTGAAAGATGACGAGCGTAGATGGTGAGCGTGTGTGGGGCTCTCCGGGCAGACTGCCTGGCCTACACACTAAAACCCCCCCGGTGGTAGCCCTGCCCTTATGGCGACTACCGCGCCCGAGCTAGCCCGATCTGAGTGGTCGGGTTGTCGCCAAGGGAGGATTGCCCGAGAACACCAGGAAAATCTCCAGACGGAGGGCCTTACGGTGGGGTAAACGGGGCCAATCGTGCATGCAGGCTTATACCGGGTGTAACGGAATACCGAAATAATATTTTAAGGGTGTTGATTTACAAAAAAATGTTTTATGACTATTCTTTGTATTTTTTTTTATTATATCGCTACTTTCGATTTAATATGCTTAACTGTTAAGCGTATTAAATCGATAGTAGGCATATAATAAAAATACAAAGAATAGTCATAAAACATTTTTTTGTTAATCAACAACCTTCAATATTATTTCGGTATTTCGTTACACCCGGTATATCTCACTAAATCTTCGCTAAAATAGATACATTTTAACAGTGTAACTACAAAAACCGGCTAAGTCCGAGCTAAACAAGTATATACTATTCGTACGGTTTTCACATTTTTTCCATAACATGTACTATAAGATATTGCTTTTTGCCAAGTTCTATGACTCTGAGTCAAAGGAAAGTACTCTATATTTTGATTCCCTTGTGAAATCGCAAAATTTACGAAAATGTAGGAATGATATAAACGGTCATTCTTTTCATCGCGTTGACTTACAAGTATGATTTTATTGAGAAAATCCTTAACAGACATACAGACGGAAAGACGGACAACGAAGTGATCCTTTATGGATTCCCGTTTTCCCTTTTGAGGAACGAACCCCTAAAATGTGCTATAATGCTTAAGCAAGTATGCTTTTTCCTGTGAGCTTAAACGCCTTATGCATTAGCCACGGAAGTACAGATGCTGTTTATTAAGAACACTAAACTGACAAAGTAAAATTTGTTAAATTAAATTTCATTAAACTACAATAAACTACAATAAAATCACTTCACTGTTGAGCTTTGATGCAACTTCAAGTCTTCATATTGAATTTTTAAAAGTAACAGGAAACGGTGAATATATTTTTCGATTCCCTACATTAATTTATTTGTCTCTCAAATAACCGGTTATACCCGCAAAGTACGTTTCGCTTTAATAAAGCTCAACACTCAAATTTCTGGAGAGGGCCACCCTTGTCACCTAAAGGTCATAAAAAATATTTTACAAAAAATAAAAACCGACTTCAAAAACACTAAAAAGTTGAAAATAATATAAGAATAGGTACAGACAACATCACACTTCTATATTGAAGTCGGTGCCAAACGATGATCTCCTAGAAAGTCCTAAAAGTCTGTACCTATTCTTATATTTTTTTTAACTTTTCAGTGTTTTTGAAGTCGGTTTTTATTTTTAACTTTTTAGTGAATGAAATCTTTTTAGTGAAAGAAACCCTAATTAAATACTAGCTCACCTTCTGTGAGCTGGTATTTAATTAGCGTTTCCCTCAATTTTCATGGGATCCCATCATCAAATCCTGACTTCGGTGACCTTGTGACCGCCCTTGGAGTATACTCTATCGAATACAAAAAGAATTTTGAAAATCGGTCCACAATTAGCGGAGTAATCGCGTAACATACATGTTGGAAACACCTTAAAATTTAAGGGTTTTCCTCGATTCTCATGGGATCCCATCATCATATCCTGACTTTGGTGACCATGGGACCACCATTGGAGTATACTCTATCAAATACAAAAAGAATTTTGAAAATCGGTCCACAACTGGCGGCGTATTCGCGCAACATACACACAAAAAAAACATACGCATCGAATTAAAAACCTCCTCCTTTTTTGAAGTCGGTTAAAAAATAGCCTACAACCTATTCCCAAACCTACCAAATATATTAAAATATCATAAAAATCAACCAAGCCGTTTCGGAGGTGTTTGATAACAAACACGTGATTTTTATATTTTACAAAATCATAAATAATGTGTTTTATACTATTCCCCCACTAATTTTATTTACTAAAAAAAACAGTGAATAAAAAGCACTTTTAATCACTATTTGGTGTTTGAATTTAGAACACACCGATGTATTTCACCGCCATCTCAATTTGCAAAAATAATACTCGATATTAAATGTCTATTTTCGCTTTAATCTTTCTTTTTCTTGTAGTAATGGTATTAAGTATAGTATGCAACTCTTGAATAAAACGGATTTATACCGAGATAACACGCGTCGCTCAGGATTCTAACACTTTATTATCATGAATCACGATCGTAGGGAGTGATTCAGTCGATAGAATCTCCTTCACTTGCTCCTGATTCATCTATGGCCCTCGCTTTAAACCCGTCCTTTATTCACTAGTTGCATATACTATAATAAAATTGACACGTCTATTAAAACCCTATTATAGCCCACATCGAATTTTATTTATATCCCTTTTTTTCTTTATATTTACATATTTAATGGTGCTTTTATTGAGAAAAAATGTACTCAATACATTTATCGCAAGATTAACTACACGTGCTAAATCACAAGCGCAAGCGGCGTGAAATTACGTGTGATGATGAATTGCCGAACAAACAAAACGGAAAAATCTAATTTCCCAAACATCATCCGCCGTTCATTATGCAAGGAATTGTGTCCACAGCTCGGGATCCCATTTGGAATAATTTGTGTTATCTGAAGCAACGCAAACTTCCACAGCAATTACTTGCGATATCCAAAACTGAAAATTTGCGCCGCGCGGAGACTCGAATAATCAACGGGCCGGTGCGGTGGTCCAAGTGTCCGACCTGTCTCAAACTTTGTTCTGTTTTCAAACGTTGACTTGAATTTGTGGTGTAGTTATGAGGAGGGCGCGTGTTGGTCGTTTCATCCACTTTGTGTTTCTGATATGCGTTTTCTTACAAAAAACATATTTCATTTGACTATAATTGCATTACAAGATGTAATCAAACATGATTAGTAGTAATTTTGCGACCTAGTCATTAAACGGATGTAGTCAATTAAAAGACCTAGGCGAAATGATACCTAGTCATTTTTATGATATAGTCATTAGTGTAGTGTAGTCTTAATGCTATCTGGACATCTTGAGACCGACCCACCTATCTGCAACATATTTCACATGACTGTAATTGCATTATAAGATGTAGTCAAACATGATAAGTAGTCATTTTGCGACCTAGTCATTAAATGGATGTAGTCAATTAAAAATCCTAAAAAAATCCTACGGGAAAACAAAAATAACGCGGGCGAAGTCGCGAGCGGAAAGCTAGTACATTATAAAACTACAATATAGATCTATATTCACGAACAGCTCAATTTTTGTTATGAAAAATATGCCAACAACCGACTCTCGTGTCTTAGACCAAATATTAACAATTTTACTGCCACCATTTTAAGTATACTTTCTATAGTTAGCAATGGTACAGAGAGTCGGCATGCCTGGTTGTTCTCATCTATCGAATTTCGTCTTTAGAAACTTTATAGGTCGATTATTCCAGTTTCGAAGCAGTTTACTGTAAAATGTGAACGTTTTGAACTGTAAACGAACACTGTTTGTATATAGTTATAACTGAGTTTGAAGCAGAATTGAACTATTTTAGTCTTAGTAAATTGAATCTGTTTCAATTATTGTAATTCTCTTGTAATGAAATAAAGCGACGAAATGTTGTTTAACTAAGCTTTTAGTTGGGATTAGGTCTTGAATTTATTTAATCGTAATAGTAGAACAATATAAAATGTTAATAAAATAAATAAATAATAGCTATTCTTTTAAACCGATTTCAAAAAGGAGGAGGTTCTCAATTCGACGCGTGTGTTTTTTTTTTGTGTATGTTACGCGATTACTCCGCCAATTGTGGACCGATTTTGAAAATTATTTTTGTAATTGAATTTTTTTTTACAGAAAATATAAAGTGATTTCATAAACACTTAAAAGTAGAAAATAATATAAGAATACACATCATATTTTTATATTGAAATCTGTGCCAAGCGATGATCCCCTGGATAGTAAGTCATTTGACTCTGAATTCAAAGTAAAAAGGTGATGTTTTCTGTAATCCTGTAGTATTTTTCATTTTTAAGTGTTTTTGAAGACGTTTTTTTGTTGATGAGGTTATTGTTTCACGTCTCATTCTTAACTTTTAATTAACGGATCTGATTTTATGATTTCAATCTTTAAAAAGGATCCCCAACATACACATATACATTATACATATTTTATACGTATAATATACATATTTATTATGTCAATACCAACAAGTTTATTGGAAAATGAATAAATTGGTATAAGAAAAATTCGTTCCAGGCAGGAATTGAACCTGCGTATTCAACATACCCTGTTGATGTATTAGAGTGATTTTGACTGTTTCCTGAGATATTTTTTTCGGTCGCAGCAATTAAAAATAATTGGTTGCGTACTGACAGAACTGAAGAACTACTCTTTAACGGCGGATTTCAATATGGTGTGGCATCATTGTTGCACTTAGGTACAGGCTGGTTAGGCTACAGAAACATCTAAATATTTTGACAGATTATCAGAGATGACTTCTGTGACTTTGAATTTAAGGAAATGTATTTGTATTTATAATATTACGACAGTTATTTGACATTAGCTTCATATAACATACGTCGAAACTCCAGTAAATCTCCAGTAAACAAAACCAGCGAAAGATGGAACAGATCATAAGTCCGCAAGCAAAGTTTTAAGTGTTTTTAACATTGCCCATCATTCCTGCGTGATATCATCAACGTCACCAAAACGCACTCTCACTGTGTTCAGCTAGCTCGAGATCAAAACTTTGACCGCGAACTTACAGAGTAGCCCTTCTGGAACCTTGAAGTTAAATAACTCCACTAAGCTGCCGTCAATTAATCAATCAATGTTATAGACATCGGTAAAGTCCAACTTTTACTACCATGCAACAAAGGCCAAGTGGGTCGCTATAAATAACGTATTAACCAAAACCAAATCCGCCCTGCGAGCATGGAACTCTCGATAAAATTTGACAGCTAAGATTGACATACTCAACAAAAATTGACAGATATTCCGAAGGAGTGAAAAGGACAGATGCTTTTGTCGATCCATATATATGTCGATCGACAAGTCCATGCTCGCAGGGCAGTTTTGATATCTGGCAGCTGTCAAGGTGTTTTTGAAATGTATGGAAAGGGAAACATTTTTGTTTTGGTTAAAGCGTTGAAAATAGTTCGGTTACGCCTCAGGGGGCCTAGACAAAGTAATAAATCAAAAAGCGATAATGAAGCTAGAAAAGAACAAGCGGAAGGAGACTATGTACCAGGGTCGTCTGCTTGGGTATCTCCATCTTACCTATTTCTACCTCAAAGCAGCAGTGCTTGCATTGTTGTATTCCGGTTCGAAGGGTAAGATATGGCAGTGAAATAACTGGGTACCGTGACTTTATATCTTAAGTCACAAGTTGACAACGTACACTGTGGTTCTTGTGGAGGTTGCAATTTCGCTGCGAATCTCATAGGACTCATATATATAGGTAACTGTTACCATTTACCATCAGGTGGGCAGTTAGCTTATTTGCCAACTTAGTTGCAATAAAAAAATCGTTTATGTTCAGAGGTAATCGTTACGAACGTTTTATCCAAAAGTTACCGTTACCGTTCCCATATGTTTTGACATCTGACAGCTGTCAATGGGAATGGAAACGTTTCTTATTCGGTTAAAATGTTGAAAATAGTGCGATTGTCCCTCAAGGGGTCTAGACAAAGTAACAATTCATAAACAAAAATGAAGTTTGAAAAGAATAAACAGAACAAAATGTATGCGAATGATTTCATATCACGAATCATTCGCATACTTTGTCGTTTGATACAGAACGTATAAGGTAAACCAGTGTTTTTCAATCTATGGGTCGCAATGCTTACTAGGTAGGGCGTAGGGGGGCGCAAAGCCTTACCCCGGAGGTCGCCGGCAACAGGATTAAGGCTCTACATCATAATAAAAACAAACTTTTAGTGAAAACGATGGGTTTGTTTATAATAACTATTTGTTTGTATATGGCCCAAGAGGGTTGCCAGAATTTTTCAACCTGTGAGAGAATCGCGTATTCAAAAAAGATTGAAAAACACTGACGCAACGAAACGACACTTTAGCTACAGTAACGTATCCAACGGCAATATATGGGAATGATTCGTAATGTGAATTCATTCCCATACAAATTGTCCTTTTCTAACTTTGTAATCGTTTTCGAATCGCTACTTTGTCTAAACTCCCGAAGCCTGGTAGCCTTGGCAATGTATGAGAATGATTTCACGTTACGAATCATTCTCTTACATTGCCGTTCGTTAGGGCCTCGGTCTCCATTAATTCGATTATCCGAGTCAAACTGCAAATTGCACCATAAACTGAACCGAAGATTCCTGTTACGAATTTATTCACTAAATCGGGATTTTCGGGATCTCAAGGGACGAAGGGATGGCGCATGACTTGATTTAAACGAGGATGTGGGTGTTAACGACTGTCGATCCTCGGCAGGAGCATCGGACGTGACCAACGATGGAACAACTATCGACTTGTGTCCAGAAACATCGCAGCGGCGTGATGAGAATTCCTAATTTGTGTAGCAACGTCAATGAGCAAGGAAAAATACAGAAGGTAAATTTTTCACTAAACATTATTAACTTCTCTATTGCATACCTATTAACTATTTGTTCCGAGAGGCATCGTGTAACACCGTTTTTTCTTAAAATTTCATAAAACACTAATTTTGCAAAAACACCTTGGTTTCACTGTAGTTTTAACACAAATTTCACAATGTCAATGTCAAGCGTCAACATCAACGTCGTTTCACGTCACGTCAGTGACATTTGCAATTATCTTTGGTCATTATTCGATTTTGGTATAAACAAAATAAATCTCGCGTTTATCCTGGCCTTATTTACAAAGATAGTTTTTTTTCGCCCAAAATCCCGTGCTTTCCTTTAGGTGGGTTGATTTTCTCAAAATTCAGAATTTAACATTTAGACCGTTTGTTTTGATCACTTTTGGAGTAATTTAATAAGATACACATACATTATAGCTCATAGTCATAACATTATAGTCTCGTCAAACGGAATTTTGAAAGCATTCATATTTTTCTTTATGGTTAATTCTTTATGACCTTTTGTTTTTCAACCAAACTCATAACGTTAGCTTGAAATATTAATTGTAATGGTGTAGAATTTTTAAGAACTTGTTGACTTGACACATCTTGAAGCAAGTTAAGAATCTTACGAGTGTTATGAAATGAATTTGGTTTCGTTACCAATACGACGCTTAACATTCGGAAAACGGACCTCGGTTCTAGTATCTGCATAAATGCAAATCTGTGCTTAAATGGAACGCGCCCTATCTCACCGTAGTCTGTGAACGCGTCTATGCTATGATCTCGGAACTGGGTAGTCTGTGAGACATCGACCGAAGTAATTTGTTATTGATTTGCGAAATATAAAGTATTTATCTTAATTTCTGCGAATAAAATCCATAGGTATTTTTCCCGTTTTCCGTGTGCATTTAATTTTCAATGCTACAGTGAGATTTCAAAAGTCAATTACTTTTGTTTTCAGTTTGGCGAGCAAAAGCTCAGGAAAATTATATCTTTAATCGCCGGCACGCGATTTATTAAATTATATGGATAAATAGATTTTATCAATAGATAATACTCCGCCCACATTAAGGTGTTAATTATATTACTTATTATATTTCATGATTTAAAAAAGATTTTGTTATTTTTTTATTAGTGGGTAGGTTTGTTTCAAACACATTATATTTTCAAAATTCGCCTTTTACATCCCCTATTTCATTAAAAAAAACCTGATAGTAAGCGGCATTTTAATGGGATTAACGAATGTATTGAATAACAATTACACATTTCGTGATAAATTCTAGATTTTCACTATATTGAGTTTCACATCATTCTTTGGCAAATAGCTCACAAATTAAGCTGTTTTCTTTCTATTAATAGCAATAATTATACATAAAATATGTGCTCTCCCCTCCATGTGTCCTTTTTATAAATCAACTATTAAGACAATTTGTTAATTTATTAAAAATTATGTTTGGAATTCATTTGCTATGTTTATTACATGAAATTCAAATGTATTGACTGGGATTCCTTCAGAACTCAGTGTTAGACCCACTGACCCTAAGATCATAGGCATATTTAATTATATTTTTAACCTAACACTGTGCTATGAATCTCCAGGGCAGTTACCGGAGGCCGTAGGGCTCCGCTGCTTGGCTTTTCAGCTAGAGAATATAACAAAATATCAACCTTATATCAAGGAGGAATTCTGTGGAATTGTCCAAATATAATACATAAAATCTAAGGAACTGGAATATTATATCTCTGACCCGTGATCGCAAAAACTTAGCATCGAAGGTACGATCTACTAACAACCGCTACGGGGAAGGCTACTAATTTTTGAAAAAAAAAAGAAACCTATAACTATTTGTTGGTGTACTTTATTGGCCCTCATTTTATAGATTTGTACCCAATTTGTACCTGATTTTTACCTACCGAGATTGATCAAACAAACCTGAACCATCCTGTCCTTGGCTTGTATAGACTTGACATCTAGTTAATTTAAGTACTTTGCATTGAGAAGTTTTGCTTACATCAGTAACATATGCATAAGTGAACTATATGTACAAGAATAAAGCTTTTCTTTTTGTATTGAACTAAAGGAATAAGTTTGTTTTTTTTTAACTTTAAGATTTCCCCATATTTCTACAATTTAGCAAGGAAACCCATTACAATCGTTCCGTCAAAAGCTCTTGTTTTCGATTGACGCGTTAGGTGCCATTGCACATCCGGACCAGCTTATCGAAAGGTTGGAATGGCCTTGGGTGTTGGTCCATACACTCGTTACAGCAGTAGCACTAAGTTGTCATGAGTCGGCCATTATTGTATAAAAATGTCACCGGAAACAGGGGAAAGAGTGAAAAAGATCCTCGAGCGGCGAGCGTTCCGGGAGAGGCAGCGTTGGTAGGCCCACCACGTCTCTCTTTCCGCATGGTGCAGGTACTGACCGGACATGGTTGTTTCGGTCACTACCTGCACCGGGTCGCGTATCAGGAGGAAACGCCGCAGTGTCATAACTGAGACGCTCCCGACGATAGTGTCGAGTACACCCTGTCGGTGTGCCCCGCCTGGCGCGCCAGCGCAGCGCACTCAACGCTGCGCTGGGAGGTGGATCTCTCGCTGCCGAGCATGGTCGTGGCCATGCTCTGTGGCGAGGCGGAATGGGGGGCTGTCGCCTCCTTCTGCGAAGACGTCATCTCGCAAAAGGAGGCTGCGGAGCGGGATCGGGAGGATGATTCTCCCATCCACCGCAGACGGATAGGCAGGCGAAGGCGGGCATTCGCGCAAGTGATGCCCGTCTAGGGACCCTGCCGTGGAGACCTGCGTGCACGGTTGGCCCCGTGTACGGTGCCATAAAGCTCTCCGTCTTAGGATTGCCGTGGTGTTCTCGGTCAATCCCCTCTTAACGATAGCCCGAGCAGTCCGGTCGGGCTAGCTCGGGCGCGTTGGTAGTTTACGTCGCAGTGTGGACTTTACCACGCGCGCCCTTATGGGCAGAGAGAATACCGAGGGGTTAAGTGGGTAGGCCCCGCACTCTGTCGGGAGAGCGCCACATATGCTCGTCGTCTAGCCAACGGCGATCGAGGCCCAACACAAGGTAAACCGACGATCTGTTGAAGGTCACGGGAAGCTGCTAGATGCGGGACCGATCGATTTGGATATCCCTGTGGGATGCCTTTGTCCAACAGTGGCGTCTCTTGGCTGAAATGATGATAATGTTAATGGCCATTATACTCGGTACAGCGGTAGTAATAAGTTGTCATTCTGTACGGATTTTATTCATGTGGCATCGTTATGGTTTGAGGGCGTGTTACATTATTATCGCTGTTTCTTACTCATGGGTTATGATTAATTCATGGCCCTTGACTAAGTCTGCTCTCTCCTCATTGGTTTTTATTAGATTAATATTAATTTAATTATATAGCAGATTTATTGGTAGAAAAGTTAAAGTGTGTTAATTTTTAGTTGAGAGGTTCATGGATTTTGTTAACATATTTTTCGTTGGCTAGCTAGATGGTGAGCGTGTGTGCCCGGCAGAGTGCCAGGCCTACCTACTCAGTGTTCTTCCTGCCAATTTCGGTGCGTGCAGTAGTCCAATTTGAGTCCACAAGGCGATACTCACGCGCCCGAGCTAGATCGACCAGTTGGTCGGGCTATCGCTAAGGGAGGATTGTCCGAGAACACCAGGACAATCCCCAGACGGAGAATCCTTACGGCGGCGTGCATGGTAACCGACCGTGCATGCAAGCCTCATGGCAGGGTCATCAGACCAGCATTGCTTGAGCGAATGCCCGCCGTCTCCTGCCTATGGCCTTTGTTTACCTTTTTTTTTCTCGGAGGGAAATGCGAAACCGCACCGTAGCCGCCGTTGGCTAAACAGCGAGCGTGTGAGGGGCTCTCCCGGCAGAGTGCCAGGCCTACCCACTAAAACCCTCCTATGTTCTCCCTGCCCTTAAGGGCGCGCTAGGTTAGGTCCACACTGCGACTCCACTACCTACGCGCCCGGGCAAGCCTCACCCACCGGTCGGGCTATCGCCAAGGGGGGATTGCCCGAGAACACCAGAGAAATCCCCAGACGGAGGGCGTTACGGCGGCGTGCACGGGGCCAACCGTGCACGCAGACCTCCACGGCAGGTGTCATTAGACGGGCATCGCTTGTGAGAATGCCCGCCTTCTGCCTATCCGTCTGCGGCGGATGTGAGCGGCTTGAGGATCTGTCTCCCGCTTACTCTCCGCGGCCTTCTTCTTTATTTACCTGATAGTAAGACGATAAAGCCGAAGATATAAGCGAGGTTCACCTGAACTCTTCAACAACTGAGAATCTGGCTTAATTCTGGCTATTATGGCGACAAACTAAAGTAAGACGGTGGTAGCTAGCCATGTGGGTTCAGAAGCCCTACCAGCATCGAGCGAGGCGGAAAAACTTCAGTTCTCGGGGGGAATCGAACGCCGGACCTCCACATAAAAACCCAGTGGTTTCAACCACAAGACCACGGAGGCGGTTAAGTGTGAAGTGTTAATGAAGAAGATCCCCCGCAAAGAAAATACTTATAGGATAAAACTGAAATCTCTAGGTTCGGGTAGTTAATGTGACCACACACAGATTTATTACCTATACTATAGGCAGTGTATTAATAATAACCAGTAAATGTGATATTTTTTACATTTTTCATCACATCAACTAAATCATGTGGTAAGTCAAACTTACCGGCTATTATTAATAATCACCACATTAATTTACCGTAACATCAGAACTTGTCATTATGTTCGTAGTGTCACAAACTTATCTGTCCGGTGATGGTGTCGCTTTCGTCGAATTTAGTGCCCTGATAAATGTATTCTCGCAGTTTACAGGATAAATGGCTGGTGATGACCCGTACACCTGGACGGTGCACGGATCAGCTCCAATTACACCACCATTCCATTTACTACTCCGCTAGAGTTAATATTATTGAATTTAACAATATCTCCAATTTTGGCGCCGGGTGATATAAGTTTGTGGAACTCAAAAATGAATAAAGAAAAATTTCGTCTCGGGAGGGACTTCATTTATTTTTAACCGACTTCTAAATAAGGATGAGGTTTTTCAATTTATTTAGCATTTTTAAAGAAAATGAAAAGTTCTATATAACATTTGTGGTACTATATAAGCTTTGATAAGGTTTGATACAGAAATTATTGATCTGACTTTTCTGTTAAGGAGCTCAAAATACAAAGAAAACAAAGTGAACTATAACACGATTAAAGAAACACGTCGATCCATAAAGATTAGGAATTTCCCACAAATATATTTCACATGACATTGACGACGACGTTCTTGAAATGTCAATTTTTCCATTAGTTGTGTTCCAATAATTTTATTTTCGTGTATCATTTATTTGATTTTCATTCCTTGGTTAGCTTCAGTGTAATGTCATTGAGCTGTTTTAGGTATTCTTTTAGCAAAATACATTTTTATTACCGGTAAAAACACTTTTATAATAACCAGTGAATTTGATGAAATGTTGGGTTTGTTCAAAGAAAGCTTACAAATATTATGGGAAGAAAGAATCTTAGCATCCATTTTTTCCTCGCCACAAGTAGTTGAAACCTCCAGATCTCTCATAGGAAAATATGCAGAGTCCATATTTCGCAAAAACCGGAGAGACTGGATTAAGGCGAGACACTTTAGAAGTTATCGCAATAAAACCTCAAAATGAATTTTCGATTCCCCTTTAACTTGTTATCGGTAAAATCAAGTTCCTTTAACCCTAGCAATAGGGTCAGGGACATTAATTTACTGGGATCGAAAAACTTTCGCCGTTATTAACTTATCTCAGTCGTTATTCATTTCACGTAGTGTCCGTGATAATAACTGGCATAATTTTATTTTTATCTCTGTCTAGCGAGAGGAATTAATTTGAAGTCATGATTGTCGAAGAGATGAAATAGTCGCAATCGGTATTGTTCTAATCAATAGTAAATTTGTCGGAGTTTTGGAGTTAGGCAAGCTATCCCATCTTTGTTACTGAAATGGTTTGTTAATTTTGTTGAAACTTTTGCGACTTTTGCGTCATATTATCAGCAATTTTTGTGATTCATACCGGTTGATGGCAAAATTACGTCGTAACATTATATTCATATGTTTTTGTATGACACGTATGTTTATATATATGTATCGATACGTGGTCGAGAACACCCGGTATCGATTAGGAGGTTGGTGGTTCAATTTATATGAGGATAGGGTTATATTTAATAAAACTCGTTTTGAAATTACTAATCACTGTTATATTACCGTAAACGTACTAGGTAGGCAGTACGTCCGTATTATCCTAACCACACAGAAATCAAAGTGAGCTAGCTTGCTAGGTGGGCACTTTATAAAGAGAAAATACTGATACAAATGCAGGTAGTTAACAATAAAATTATTTTTAATGCTTTTTAATTTATGCATAAATAATAGTACATTACTGCAGAGGCTGGGAAGTTAGGGATTGCCGGACGAGTAGAGCTTTAACAATAATTACGAGTCCGGCAATCCCATTCCCGCCGAGGTATGTATAGTGCTTTTCTTAATAATTGCGAGGAAATAATGAAAGACGTAATATTAGAAACAAATGAGTATAATATGAATAAAAGAACGAATATATTTTACGTAAATATATCAAATTACATAAAGTACGAGAAATATTTTACGCGTATATACAGCCCAGTCATATTTTACGCAAAAAATGTAATACTGTAGATTATGGCTTTTTTCTCTCGCGACGAAAATTAAGCATATTTTCGTGTGATTTCATACCAACATTTTAATCAAATAGTTGTCATATTAATACTTCTAGTATATGCTCGAAGAGTGCATTTTTTATAATGTGGTAGTGATGACAAGTTACATAATTCAAGTTATAGATGAATTAAAAAACATTTGAGCAGCGGCCAGAAATGAATTTTTACACGCTTTTTATTGAGTTGCTCTGTCTGTTGGTTTCTTTGTCACGATCAAATTTTGCAATCGATTTTTCGACCACTTCTATTGCTCCAATTGAGCTCAAATTTTTTCTACATATGTATTCCCGGTGACAATACAATATTTTGGCATATTGGAATCACAAAAATGCTTAGTTATAGTACAATTAAATAAAAACTAATTTTATATGGGAGGAAATCCAATGTCAATGATGTCAATTTTTAATTTTTAATTATTAGTTAGACTAAAAAGTAGTAAATAAAAAAACGTTAAAAAAACTTTTTAAAAAACACGCTTTTACCAAAAAGACTAAAAAACGATTAAAATCATTTTCATAGAAAATATGAATTTATTGTCAAGACTAAAAACCAAGCGATCTAAAAAGTAGTAAATAAAAAAACGTTAAAAAAAACTTTTTAAAAAACACGCTTTTACCAAAAAGACAAATAAAATAAGATCACACTTTTAGCAAATCAGGATTTTAAAAATTTTCTTGAGACAACTAGAAATGTAACAAAAATTTTCTCAAAATTTTAGCGATGTAGTACAAGAACACAATGACGCTTTTAGAGTCATTGTGTTCTTGTACTACATCGCTAAAATTTTCTTTTTTAGTTAAATTAGTCTTTTTGGTAAAAGCGTGTTTTTTAAAAAGTTTTTTTTAACGTTTTTTTTTCATACTTACTTTCCTGGCCTAGGTCGGTAAAGTAATGAATGAGCCAAGAATTACATACTTCGTGTCTTCTTTTTACTACAAAAATGGCTAAATTTCCAAGCATGCTTAAGAAAATGTAATATTCTAACACAATTTCAAATGGGGGTAAAAGTTTTTTTGCTTGGTTTGGTTGAAGGAAGGGCTTTTCAACCCATCAGGCTAACAACCACCTTCTTACCTTTCTTTGTTGCCAAAATAACGACGCTTATACCATTTTTGCGTTCCGACAACAAGAGGTGAGATAACCAGTAACACAGTTGTTGAGAACTCCAGGTGTTTTGACTTCCCTGTTGTGAGTAAAAAAATGTAGTATAAGCGTACTGTTTGCCGCACGGGCTCTGCTATGATCGCTTATAGCAAGGCTTAAATAATATTGAAATAAACTGCTCTTGCTGCGTATAGCGCCGTCCCGATCTCAGTGCGGTTTTAATAATAACATTATTTAAAAATAATATTAATAATAAAAATAATATTAATAATTATAGCGTTCGGGAAGCTACGCCAGCATATTCTCGGCCCATCTACCGCAGTGTCTCAAGACGAAAGTCTTCAATTCGTGCCTGTTGCCAGTGATGACATACGGAACTGAGAAGTGGCCGCTTACAATGGGTCTCATAAGAAGGCTTAAAGTCACCAAAAGGGCAATGGAGAGGGCTATGCTCGGGGTTTCTCTACGTGATCACATCAGAAATGATGAGATCCGTAGAAGAACTAGAGTTACCGACATAGCCCAAAGAATTGCAAACCTTAAGTGGCAGTGGGCAGGACACATCGCTCGCAGGACTGACGGCCGATGGGGCGGGGCGGTCTTCGAGTGGCGGCCGCGTACCAGGAGACGCAGCATTGGTAGGCCCCCCACAAGGTGGACCGACGATCTGGTAAAGGTCGCGGGAAGCCGCTGGATGCGGGAGGCACAGGACCGATCGGTATGGAGATCCTTGGGGGAGGCCTATGTCCAACAGTGGGCTTCTCTTGACTGATATGATGATTAATAATAATAATAATGTGTTTATTGCTTTCCACATAAGGTAAGTACACAAAAAAAATACCAAAAATACATGAAAAAAGGAGAGCAATAGGAGGTGACTCAGCATAAGCTCATATACGACCCGGGACCCCAGAAAGCGCTGATTTTCAGTCACTCCTGTTTCTTTAATGAGCTCAAGCGAGAAATTAGTCACGAGGGCTAAATAGTAACATAAAAAAATTAAATATAATGAAAATTGGTCCCGAGAACACCCTACCAAAGTTTCATTACAGTCTGGTGAATGGTTTCGGAACGCATAGATGACAAATATACATACATTGATTTTTATTTATATAGATAGATAAAGAAAACTCAGATTTAATTGTAAAAATAGTTCCCTTTGCTTTATCAGTAAAATAGCTCATTTGTTTAATCGATTGTCTGTTTTTAAGGCGTTCGCCGGGATCTAGAAAGCTTATAGGGGAACATAGAGCCATATGTTTAAGAAACCTTGGATTACGACACATCTTAACATTAGATGGCGGCAGAAAGGTTACTAATTTCCCAAAAAATTAACCCAAAAGTTGACATGAAAACCCCTCAAATAACCCTAAATTCAATATTCGCAAACCGGACAGACAACGAAAGAACCTATGAGGGCTTACTGGTTTCCCTCTTTGACTTACAGGACCCAAATGCGCAAGAATATGTATTATTTAATTTAAATGAGATCATAATTTGAGATCAATCACTGTAGAGTAGCAAAAGTTAAAGTTAGTCGAATTTAAATGGTCAGTTACTCTTTGCAAGATCCCGATTGAACTGTATTGTGTTAAAGTACTAGTAATTCTTTTTATTTAGCCTCAAAACTGTGCTTTCATAATTTTAGTTATTTGTTTATTCTAGTTATTTATAATTGTGACTATGCATTTTCTTTAAAAATGCTAAATGAATTGAAAAATAAATAAATCAATAATGAAAAATTTCGTCTCGGGCGGGGATCGAACCCGATTCTTCAACGTACCATGTTGACGCCTTGACCACTCGGTCACCGTGGCCCCGACGAATTTAAACTTTTATTATATTAATTTTTTTGAAAATTAAAAAATATGTATTTATAGATTTTTTTTCATTTTAGTTATATTAATCGGGCGGGCAAGATATCTACGATATGTATCTTACCGTTATAATAACACCAACGTCAAGCAAGAAAAGCAAATCTCTCATCTCAATAGAAATATTTAAATCTTATCGATGACAGCACATCGGATTATTTTACGACGATTGCATTAAAATTTATTAGGTATTTCACCATAGTTAAGGCATTCTACTTCCGACAGAGCCTATAATATTCTTCCTATCTCAGCAGTTTACCAGATATAATATATCACGAATGCGATTATACTGTGAATTTGTGTCCTGTTATTATGTAATAAGTAATCAGTTTTGGTAGATTCTCACATAAAAAGTATTACCCGAATCTTTATATTATACTTTCATAGAATGGCTCGATCTCTTTATGATTGTTGATGCAATCAAATGATAAAAGCTATACAAACGGAAGGCCTTTAAGAGTAGGTACGCCATAATGTTTGATGAGTAAATTTATTGGTCACTTTATTTGCAGCTTTATGTTGTAAAGAAGTTTTAGTGAAATTATTATATATTGATATTTAGATAAATTTTAATGAACTTATGTACTTAATACCATCTACTGCTTAATAGTTAATTCACACTAAGCTGTACATAAATATAGCATACTTACGTTAAAATGATCTTCACAACAACATACAACCGATAATGGAGATAAATTATCCCTTCTCATCATCTTACACCATTTTTTCGTACTTTCGCATCACGTGGAATACAAAAAAATACTTTATCAGGTGTACTAATAATAGTGTTTTTGCACTTCAGTACCATACAATACTTTTAAGAAGGTTTTTTAACTTCTTCCGTGATTTGTATAGCAATTTAAACTGAATGATAAGTAAGAAGTAACTGAAACGCTATAGTAAACAAGCATGGGACACAACCAATGACGTCATCAAAAGCGCGCGTAAAATGGTGGCGTTTGAACGGATCAAATTTATTCAATATTTTAAATTACACTTTGAAAGATAATTTGACTATTTTCAAGCCTATTTATATTTTTTTTCTATGTTATAAAGATGTAAATGATTAATTTAAGAAATGAAAAAATCATGCATATTCCCTATTGTTTTACTCTGCATAATACTTTATTAATTACCTAATATCTTATAAAACATACTCTTTATTGCGCATAGTAACTTATACTATAAAATTATAATAGACAATGTACACAAAGGTGGACTTATCTCTCATAGAGATTTCTTCCAGTCAACCTGTGAGTATGAAGGATATATTGTTTTGTGGGAAACACACAAGCGCGTAAACTACATATTTACTCTCACTATAAAATAACTCAAATAAAATAATATATAAACCATAAATACAACACACGTATATACATAAATATACATAAATTATACCAATATATAATATTATATATACTTTTACTTAAGATGATGAGGCTGTACACATTCGTTATAACACTGAAGTGGAGAGTTGAGAAAGAAAGTGCTGCTTGAGTCTGCGTTTAAATGATGGCACAGATGGGCTTTGTTGAACAACTGTCGGGAGATGATTCCACATTTGGGCAGCTCGAAAGCAGAAAGAATGGAGAAGGAAGTTGGTATTGGCGTGGGGGAGTTTTGAGCATATCGCCATAGCAAGAGCGCACAGAACAAGTGCGTTATATGTATGTAAATGAAATATATTTAGTTATTTTGGCTCTTCTGCTATATTCCTTATAATTAATTATTAAAAATATTAATTATTTGCTTTCTACGGATATCTAGGCTACGATATGGAGGTTAAGCAGATGTACAAAAGGTAAATATGTACATTTCATTCTATTTAAGTAACCAGGGTGGTGATTTTGTAACTCGTCGATTGATCAGCAATCGTTATCGAACTGGATAACTTAATGAAATAAGCGGAATTATGTTCATTAGCTATAAGTATTGGTTGATTTATTCAACAAAATATACCAAGATCACTCAGACGACGACGTTACAGAACGTTAAACATATTAAAGATCAGTTTTCGTCAAACAGAATTATCAAATCTATATGATGGCCGATTGCCGATTACAAAATCACCCACCTGGTACTAAATAGTTCATTACGAAAATGGTTGAAGTGATTTAAGGCGTAACTTTCCGTTTTCAAACAATTTCGATTGACTGTACCGCCTCAAATATTAAACATACAGTTCTAAAATTAATATGTAACATTTTTGAACATTTCTTAAAGACAGAAACATGATTAATAATATTTCACTCGCTAGAAATAAAATCCAAAGATCGCTCTGTTTAATATTTTAAAACTGCTGTGAATCAGAAAATACAATAATAAATGACATAAAAGTTTTTCGTGCATTTTTATAAGATAGAAAATTGCAAAGTAAAATTTTACTTTTGTACCCCAGTTTTCCAAAAATCGATTTAAACGTGTAAAAAGTAACGTTTTATCACCGCGCGTAAGCGACATTAGAAGCTATGCAATTATCAACTTTATTACTTTGCAATAAAGCAGTCGCCGTGCACGAGTAGATTTTCTGGGAAACCTCGTCTTAAGGCCCGATGGGGCTGACATGTTAAAACAAAGCCAAGTAAATTAGATAATACGTAATAATAACGTTAAGTACGAGTAAAATAAAAATGTATGCACTGTATCAATGTCTTAATATCGGTTTTTCAGTTGAGGAATACAGGTAAGGCTCGCTTCCATCTTTAGCCTTATCTTCACTTAACGTTAGGTGAGATATATCCCAAGAGTATATCTGTCGATAAAATTATTGCTTTAACAAAATATAATGTAAAACAACTTCCGGTAGGCTTACTTTTAGGTGGCAACGATTTCAGCTTCGATCACTGACGAAAGACTTTAATAATGGCGTGGATATAAACACCAGGGAACGGGCTCGACATCTTAACTTGATTAGGAGAACCTTCTTGTCGCCCAGCCACTAAGACGATATACTGTCTATAGAATAATATGTATATTTTGTTCGTTATTTTTCAAGCTATACTTAAAGCTTTTTCCCCGCTAGGGCATCAGTGGTAGCATAAAAAGATGCGCCATCATGATTATACAAAGCTGTATAAAGGGTACCTAACATGGTGTCCTATGGTTCCTAACTTGATTGTGAGATTATGTTGATGGCAAGGAATCACCAGCTGGTTGCGCCCTCGTGGTGTCCTAGTATAGTCGGTGAGAGGTGGGTGGTGTTCTGTTGGGCCTAACGTGTAATTTTAGGCATTCGCTTCTAAGGAGAACCTAAGTATTGTTGATCATAACCAAATATAATCAACGATATTTATATGCATATAATAAATTTTAGTTCCGACATAAGTGGAGGCGTAAGCATGAGGTTTTAGGTATGTTGGATCACTCTTATTGCTTACAAACCAGGTTTTATGCTTGTTTTTTTGTAAAAAATCAAGGTTCGAGGGAGGAGGAGGATATAAAAATATATTTATTTATTTTATTTTTATTTCACAATGTATATACACACAAAAAAACAGCAACAAAAACATATACACATAGAACACTACAAAGGTACTGCTTATCACTTTCTTAGCGAAATGTCTTCCAGCAGCCCCGTCACTAATATAAAAAGTATTTAATAAGTTAATAAGGTAGTTTTGTGTGTGTGCAAAACACAAACAAAGAAGATAATAATAATATAAAAGAGAATACCTACTTAAATGAAGGAAACAAAATATAATTACGGTGAAGGTCTTAGCTGTCATTAACAATGTCAACCAGGACCTCCCATCATCCCTTAGGGAATTTTCCCAAAAACAATTATATTTTCAATATTGATAGACAGAAACAAAGAATGTATTTCGAAATTTAAAATAAATGTGTTCGTCGTCACACATAATTCAAAAAGCAAAACCTAAAATTCTGCTTCAAAATAAAAATCCGAAAACTGACCCATCTGTCGTCTGTTGGTGGATTGGTGATTTGTGCACACTTCATCATTGGCAATAGACTATCTGACGGCAAGTAACTAAATTTATTGAACCTCAAAGTCCCTGCTCGGTCAGTGCGTAACGGCACAATTGTACCATCGACTGTAAATAGTAATTTAAAAAAAACATATGTATAAAATGTGTAAGTCATATGATGCAATCCGTGCAAACTTAATCTTTTTAAAGGGAGTGTTCAGTTTTTTAAAAACTCACTTGTGTTTATATTTTTTTTATTATTATTTAATTAATTTAAAAACTCACTCTTCATGCTTAAAGTTACTTAATTCGAGACTCCACGTGTTTTTATATTTCTTTTTTTATTATTATTTCAATTAAGTTATATTTTCATGTACCTAAAATGTTGTGCGCAAGCGCAATTATAATTCAGCACAGACATGCGTTTTGTTATTGTTAACTTATTTATTGCTTTTATTATTTTGTCCGTTGTCAGTTTTGCGCCGTAACAATAAAATAAAATCTCAATGGATGCGAGGCTATACTTATTCGGAGTGGAACTAGCAGGCGGCAGTTTTGACGGACGCAGATGTTATAGAGTTACAGAAAGGCGTCCCTGAGAAGGTTTCGCGAGACGAGCTGCTTCCGGGAACTAACGTGTGCCCGTTACAGCGACAGCGTTCTATCGCGTACAGTCGAGTGTTTGAATGGTTGCGAAAAGTGTCAATACTAGTGTTGGCAACACTTGCCACATAAAAGATTTTAGACACGCGCCCTCTGGTGTCGTGCTTTTGTAACTTCTTGACAAAACCACCTTCGTGAAAGGTCGGTTCTTTTGTATTATTATATATAAATCTCGCGATCATAGCTAAAATTATAACATTCTCACCGCAGTATTGTAAAACTTGAAACTTGAGTAATAAAAGTGCTAATTATACCAAATCAGTGTTGTGCATCATTTTGACGACACGGTTAGCGCAGAGGTCGAGTGATCGCCTACTGTGCAACGGGTCGCGGGTTCGATTCCCGCACGGGACAGATATTTTGTATCGCCTACAAAAATTTGATCCGGTCTGGGCGTTTGTGCATGTGATATTCTATGTTTGTAACTGCACCCACGACACAGGAGAAAATCCTAGTGTGGGGCGACGTTTTTTAAAAAAAAAATTAAACGACCACGCCGCCTATCATCATACAGTCCTCTACCACACCATCGAAGCCAACAACTAGGTATTAATAAGCATGTCTTTTTGTCAGTCTTATCTAGATGTTGGGTGCGAGTTTCATCCACAAACAGCTTAGTTTCTCAAACTCCAATTTCAAGCCCTTGGGAGTTAACAGGCATTTACTCCTTGTTAATCGGTAGCCCAAAAATAAAGTTTCATATTTTTAACTTTAAAAACGACGGAATTCGGTACAAATTGACCTTAAACAAAAAATCTTTCCTTCGTGAGTGTGTACTCAATTGAAATAACGCAACTGACCAATGTTCGTGAGTGTAACTTCAATAGTTCGCGCTCGGCGATAAAGAATCAGGCAGTCAGTCCGTGAATCAGGACAAGTTATGAATATGTATAGTGTTTTCTTTTGGGAGAACCACCCCTATTTTTCATAGTACGCATTAAGCCAAGCTATTAGCTGCGAGATACTCGTAAAACCCTGAATTCCTTTATTACTCAGTCTGTTTTCTAGCACTTTCTCTGTCTGTACAGAGTTGCTTCAGAATTCCAGGCATTCCCTCCCTAGTTAATGAAATTGTCCCCGTTCGATATAACGATATTAGACGTTTCATATTGAACTTGGGGTTCGTGGGAAGAATTCGACTACTTTCTTGGGACAGGCAATTGACAGTTAGTTTGTACGTATGTCAATTTGTCTAACTTCAGTACGTGGTTTCGGGTACTAGTGAACAACAAAACAAATTATTTTTAACTGCGAGCGGCCAAGTATTATTTCGAAAATCCAATGAATATTTTAACATTTCTAGAAATGACGAAATATCATTCTCAACATTAAAGCTTTTAGGTCTTTGAAAATTTTAATAAGATGTTAGTATTACCGTCTCGTGTGCTATTCTCAAAAAGATACAAAGAAATAAAAACTATAATTTTGTCAAATCGGATCTATGTATTATAATGAATCATAATTTAAAACAATTACCTATTGCAAATTTTCACATTAAATAGGTATATTGACATCTTTACCATGGAAATTCTCAATAACATGTGGCGTTTGATTTTACGAATTGCATGCACATTTAGGAACGCCCGCTAAACACAGCAGAGAGGTCTTTTGTCTTCTGGCTCTAAAATAATTGTAGTTGTTTTTATCTCGGATATCATTTGTGTCTTATGTATTTAGTATCATAAAAGAGCGACTTATTGCGGCAATTAGCGTTTATAATATTTATTAAGCCGTTGTTTTATTCCATCAACCTCATCGCGGATCGACGCCACCCGGATACCACATATTACCAAAACAGCATAGCATTTGAGATTCGCACATACCGAAAGCCGTTTTATGTAAGTTCGAAACATTATTGCATTAATTACACACTTTGTCATATTTATTTATCGCCAACCTGATCAACCAGGAGCGACGCGAAATACAAACGAATTGAATTTTATTCAAAATATGACAAAATTGAGGCTGTGACGTGAGATTTGCAATATCTAAGTACCTACTCTATCGACTCGACATCAAATAGTAAGTTTGATGCTTGCCAAAGCATTTGCTGAAGATAAAGTTTGAGTCTTGCCCAAAGTAGAAATTTCGTCTTATTGATTTAATTATGCTTCGTTAGAGAGATTAACCATGCGCGGAGATATTTTATTGGACGAGAGTCTACGCAATCTCAAGTGTATACTCCTTCACTCCCATAATTTTCATTGGATGGTTAAACAACACTACTGGAGCGAGATTACGCGTAGGATTTAACGCCCATTCCATTTTTTAAAATCTTTTATTATTAAGCTATACACCTTATAATGTTTAAGTCAGCTTATTTTTAATATATTTACAATAAATCTTGGACAGACATCACTTCTCTAGAGACTCAGACTCATCAGACTCAGACTCAGACTCATTTTTTATAAAACAGATTTTAAATAAAACCTTATTATACGTGTACTTTTTTCACAAATAAATCTTGAACTAAACGTTAAGTGAAACAAAAACAGAATATCTTGTTTAGGTCATCATGTATCTATTAATAACTTATCTCTAAGTGACTCGTTAATTTTTCATTCCATCAACAAATGCATAAGGTATTCCTTATTCTGACAAATAACACAATTGCGGCTTTCAGCTTTGCACACGAGGAAACTAAAATTGTTCAATGGAATATGACCCGATGGTAATCTAAATAATAATAATTATTATTATTTAATTCAGGCGTTTAGAGCCCATAATGATACACAATACAATACATTTCAACAATTCACACACATAAAAACAAAATTCCAAAAACAAGTTACTAATTCCTTGCGATTCATTTTACTTTTACTGCACCAAGGAGTCTGTGGAGGCTCAGCAATAAGAGGTTTGTACCAAATTCCCGTTTCACTGGTTTTGTTGTTACAATGTGTCTTCTATTGGTCGTAACAACTCTTTTTAACGATCGGGATGTATTCTGAGGACTGGAGCGACACCTGAAGAGGAATACCTTCGGATTGCGCCCATTATTGGTATTTATTGATATTTTGTCATTTTAGCACTGAGATGTTTCCACGCTGTTAAGAGAGCATGCCACTACGCCAGCAAGCTTCTCACCCCCTATTCATAACTGTCTGATCGCGAATTCGGAAAGTCACGTCTTATCTCGCTATAAGGCCTTGCCATAAAAAGTGAGAGGAATAGAGATTCCGTGAATCGGCTCGGTTTGTGAATGAGGCAGCTCGTCCCTAAACGACACGCAGAGATCGAGTGATCAGCTGCGCACCGGGTCGCGGGTTCGATTTCCGTACGAGACAAATATTTTGTATGGCCTACAGAAATTTGTTCCGGTCTGGGCGTATGTGCATGTGATATTCTATGTTTGTAACTGCACCCACGACACGGGAGAAAATCCAAGTTTTTTTTTAAAAAAACCAATTCATCACTACTGACACGCTAAGTAGTGGATCGTCCACCCACTCCGCCGAAAACTTCAAAACGAAGCTGCTCCTCCAGTTTTCAGTCGGATGCCGAGAATTTAATTTCATTCAATTGAGAGCACCTGTTTACGAAACTCTTCACGGCCCAGGGCATAAATCACAGAGGGCCGTCCGAACCAACTTGTAACGGGCGACCTTCAGCTCGCAGAGGCCGAAAGTAAAAAGTTCCAGTCTACAGTCAAATTCCCTACAGCGTGCAGCGCCGGGGCGCGTAAAATTTCGATGTAACAGGTGACGACGTCTCGAGTTTGGCGCAACTTTTAGCTTTTTCCGTTTGTGACGCCGCCGCCGCGATTGGAGCGAATGAAAACCTAGCCGAGAATTCCGGTTTGTCAGGATTTCGAGCGTTCTTTTCCTCGTAAGCGAGTAAAGCGAGAAACTGCGTGCTGTTTTATTCCAGTTTCGTTTGTGTGGTTCCGAGAGATGAGATGAGATTTTTTTGCGGTTCCTTGTCGTTACGATTCGAGAGCTGTAGTTTATTTTTTATTAAGGTCAACCAATAGTGTATTTATACTATCTAGATTACATTATAAGACTTAATCTTATACAAATGATGATCCGCTACTTAACCAGGGCTTCACATAGTACCAGCGCTTCTGCGGAATACACCACAGAAGCAATAGCTGAGAGACGGTCCTATATTTGACCAGATATTCTTTATAGTTGCCTGTTGAGCGTCGGTGGCGCTATGGACTGAGCGTCGGTGGCGCTATATACTCAGCACTTACCTTCCAATCGGGAGGTCCGGGTTCGAGACCGGAGACCGCCATGTACCAATGTGTTTTTCGTTTTCGAATTTCATATGTACATTTATCTGACGCTCCTACGGCGAGGGAAAACATCGTGAGGCAACCTGCATACATCTGCGACGAAATTCAATGGTGTATGTGAAGTCGACCAATCCGGACTGGGCCAGCGTTGTTGACTAAAAGCCTAATCACCCTAACATAGGGTAGGCTCAAGCCCCTCGGTGGGGACGTATATGGGCTGTGATGATGAAGTCTGTTTTGTTTTTATTGGTTATAAGTATTATTTGTATTTCCTTTTTTTGTGTTTTTCTTTTGTTCTTTTTATTCTCAAATTATTCCTTAATAGGTTACCACAACATTCAAAATACAATTAGTTTCTAAAAAATTAGACACAATTTGCCATTGTGCAATTCTTCTTTCGTTATTCACGCATCCATTGGCAGCTAAAGCGATTCTCCAACTCTGATGCTGCGGCAATAAATGCATAGAATCAGAAAGCACGGCGATATAGAAAACGAACGCTCTAGATATAGCACGCGACAAAAACTATAAACAATACTCAGTAAGTAACAATATCTATGTAATTCTACAAAACCAGCGTCTAGTAAACAAATGCGTGGTTGAAAGCAAACACGAAGCCAGTTAATGAAACTCAAACAAATGCGTGAACACTGGTAGCGATCGGCCGACAAGACATCAATTTGTCACAGAGTCGCGACATCCAAACGACGCTACCCAAATTGATGGGCCTCTTCCGATTGGTTTCATTGAAATTCGTAATGTGCCAGTTTTATTATCGTCAATTCTATTGTCGGCCAGATTTTAAGAGAGGAGATACCTACTTGTGAAAAATTTTTGCGATAAGTTCTTTTTGTACCGACTCACTCTATGATTAAATACATGACAGCGAATTGACGACTGCCGGTTAGGCACGTAGGACTACACTTACATGCTCATCTAATTATACGGAAATCAGATTATTATAGCGATACTTCAATGTTATTATAGTATTTAAGAGCACACCGATAATGTCTAAATATACCAACAACTGAAGTATCATCTCTGCCCTAACCCGGCCCATACTCGGTATAATTGGCTAGATGACTAAATTTTTTTTTGTTTTAATAGAAGCTCATTCATGTAATAAACAGAAAGAAAAAATCGGTTTTCGAATAACTATAAAAACAACCAAGCTATAAGGTATAAAAGATTTTTCTCCGACTCTTTCTAGCAAAACGGCAATTTACAAGGAGTTTATATGGCCGTACTCAACAATGACGTCACGGTTGATGTCGGATCTCTCTGTCTAATCGCCTTCAAATTAACAACTTAAAATGCTTGTATCTAATGTATTTCTAAGCCGATTTTAATTCTAATTTCACAGGATTGCATTTGCTTTTTCCATGTTATTTTAATATGTAATGACGAGACGTATAAATTTGAATTCAGTCATCATCCCAATTGGTGACCCCGCTAGAAATCAGCAACCTACTGCCCAGCACTCTACATAGGAAAAGTGATCATATCACGTCCATCTCCCTGTAGAGCGAATATCACCGAATCAAGAATGAAAACAATCGTCAGCACAACACAGATCAGCATACAGTCATGGCGAATCAGAAGTTTTGCGCGATCAGCGAAGTACTCAGCCGAATCATAGTTAATATTGTATAGCAGTAAGTCAATGTTATCATTGTTAGTTTTTTGTTATTTTTTTCTTATAAAAAGGGGGAGTACTGTGCCTGTTCGGCACGTAGGACTACACTTACGTGTTCATCTAATTATAAGGAAATCAGATTATTATAGCGATAAGTCACAATATTATTATAGTATTTGAGAGCACACCGATACCGTCTAAATATACTTTCTTCCAGCCAACAACTGTGGTATCATCTCCGCCCTAACCCGGTCCATACTCGATATAACGACTATAAAATATTTGAAAATGACAATTAACGACAGAATATTAGCACGGACTAGCATTATACAATAAATTTTGTTTCTAGAAAATCATCTCTTTAATTCAGACCGGACGACTCAACAGTAATTTTTGAAAGTGGTTAATTTAGCAAACACAAACTGAATGGAAAAAATAAAACAGCAAATTTTTTGCTTAGCACCAATTTTATAATTAGCTTAGCACTTAGCAATTCACCTCTACCACCAAGGATCTCTATATCAATACCGGGTGGTTTCAACTACTATTATCACCATAGCTCATAAACGTCCCCACCGTGGGGCTCGAGCCTACCCTATGTTAGGGTGATTAGGCCTTAGTCAACCACGCTGGTCCAGTGCGGATTGGTCGACTTCATATACACATTTGAATTACTTCGCAGATGTTCACGGTTTTTTCCTTCGCCGTAGGAGCGCTGGACAAATGTACGTATGAAATTCGAAAAATGAAAATTTCACATTGGTACATGGCAGGATCGAACCCCGGAGCTCCCGATTAGAAGGCTAGTGCTGAGTTCACAGCGCCACCGAACGACCGACCGATCAACCACTAATACTATGAGTTAAATGTTAGGAGGCGGTTTAATGTCATTATGGTAATTATGACACTGGGTCAGTGTTTACCCGTGGTATTGTAAGGTAGGGAATTTTATATAAAACTAGTTGTTCTAGCAAACTTCGTATCACCTTTATAGATAAGAGAAATGTCCCATACCATTATTACTTTTCTTTCGTATTCTCCCTATTAACTTTTCATTTTAAGCCACCCTTGTATTACAGCGAACAAAAGTAAAAAAGAAATATTCAAATCGTTCAAGCGATGTTTGAGTTTTAGCGAGACTAACGAACCACGATTCATTTTTACATAATATTAAGAAGAGACTAGTGGGCCCGGCAGACATTAACCTGCTCGATTATAGCGCCACCTATCAGGCCCAATCAGTTTAAGATTAGATTAGATTACATTATTTATTCTTTCTTTGGAAATTACAATATAGTTCAAGTCGTAAATTATTAGTTATTCACAAAGAAATCGTCAAATAAAAAATACAATAAAAATATCAAAAACAATGTAAAACACATTTAAATAGGGTGTGTATACTTTTTTACTGAGTACAGTACTTTTTCCAATAAAAGGTTCTTTAGTCGACGAGCAAAAGTAACTTCAAAGGTTTCATTATTTATATCAGCGGGTAGTTTCTCGTACAAGGCGGGACCGATAACACGCGGTTTTTTATTCGCTAATCCTAGACGTCGGGGAACTGGCTTAAGTCGTCCAGTCTGACGTGTGATTCTACCTGCAGGCGCAGCACGGGCTGCCAAAACTGGACTCGAGTCACGCATTATCTCACAATTTCAGTGACATAATCTTTATGTCTTAAAGAGTAGCACGGTGGCGCGTATTAAGTGGGACTGACGTGATAAAAAATTCTTGACGCTCGTCAAGGGACACGTATGACTGAGTTTTATCACAAATTTTTTGCTCTGCGACTGCTCCTACATCTTCTAAAGTACTTATTAAAGCCTTTGCTACAACCACAGCAGTCGGTGCACCGGCACGCCAAGAAATTTGTAATAACACTCAGTGACACGTGTTCCTTGACGAGCCTCAAGAAAATTTATCACGTCAGTCACACTAAATATGCACCACCGTGCTTCTATTTAAGACATAGAGATTATGTCACTAAAATTGTGAGATAATGCGTGACTCGAGTCCAGTCTTGGCAGCCCGTGCTACGCTTGCTGGGATATTTATTCTCTCAAAGTCGTCAATATTGCGCCGAATAAACAAAATAACATCATAAACATATTGGGAGTAATGTGTCAATATTTTATATTTAGGAAAAAAGGTCCTTGCAAGAATGCCGTTGCTTGACACCGGCTAACGTACGGATCGCTCGTTTTTGAATAATAAGAACACGATCAGAATCTGTTGAATCACCCCATAACATTAGTCCGTACGATAGCAAAGAATGGAAGTACGCATGGTATATCTGTAATAATGTTTCATTGGATACTAGAGGGCGAAGTTTGCGTAATGCAAAAACTGCACTACTTACGGCCGAATACTCAAACGACACTTAGATATTTATGAGCTGCTCAAATAGCTGAGAGCAACTTAACTCATACTCAAAACAAACATTAACAGCTACTTAATTTTTAAAATGGTCTGAACTTTCAGGTCTTTTTATCAACAAAAATGAACCAAAATCGTATACTCAAACGTCAATTATCATTTGAAATGTGATTAATGCCGCATTAATGTCGCTCTTATTTTAAGGGAGCTTCGGACGCCGCTCAAGTAGCGCGTAAGGAGTTATGATTGAGATTTTCTTATACATAGTTACCATTACTATTTTTATAAATATGTTAAAACTAATAAAATTAATGTTTTTACAAACCTATTTGGTAAATGCAACTGAAAGTTGATCGTACCTTCCTATCAATATGTACTTATAAAAGTACAATTGATAGGAAGGTACGATCAATATTTTTACTATTATAAAACTAATAGTAAAAAGAGATTTTTAAAAACAAGCTTTTATTTTAATGCCCTAAAAAGAGGAAAATAAACATTAATATATAACTGACATGTTACATTTTTTATGAAAATATAACAATAATACTTATTTTACATGATCTTCATATTGGTAATTCTAAGACAAAAAACATTTGTTTTTATAAAATAGGTAAATCTTGTGATAAGCTTTTATATTTTCGAATTTAACGAGCCCAAACTCGATGGGGATGTGTTGTTTTATTGCGGAGTTCCTATAACTACCTTCCACGTCCAGCATCAGATCCTGGTTGCCATGTAAAATCAAAGTACTCGTCACAACGAAACAAACGAGCTCAAACTCGATGGGGTTGTGCAGTTTTATTGCGGAGTTCCTATGGCCACCTTCCAGCTCCAGCATCAGACCCTGATTGTTACCATTTAGGATCAAAGTACTAGTCAATAGAAATCAAACGAGGCCAAATTCGATGGGGTTGTGTCGTTTTTATCACAGTTTTATATTGAAGTTGGTGCCAACACAAAAGATAGGTAAGGATTTATTCAAAACCATATTAATTTAATATTAAATCATAAATTATTACTTTAGTTGAAAAGTCACTTAAAACTATACAGAAGAAATGACTGTATGTGCTTAAATCCGTTTGCTTCTTAAACTTCGAAAACTTAAATCTACAAATGTAAAAAACATGGCGAGATTTAATTTTTGTTTGATTTTATTATATTTCATGTCTTCGCGGATTTTTGAGCATATGTTGTCGATTCAGAATCAATTTTTTTTTCGCTTAACAATATAGGATGGTTTTCTATCGAATATGCGAAAAATTAATTAATGTTACCAGTGTACAAATATATAAGTCTTTCTTACAAAAGCAGCCGTTATCAACGATTAAAAATTGTTTCAGTTTTTCATTTAAATCTAAGACCTCCTTAAAATTAGGAAGACCTTTAGTAAGATTTTATTTAAGAAGCGTTTGAGTATTTGGCCGTTAACCTCTCACACAAACTATCTACGTGAATCTTCCAGTTCAGAGTGCTGTCCGTGTGAAAGCCGAGAAATTTAGAATTTTGGCATATTGGCATTGGAGTTTGAAGTCGAGGTGGTAAGGATATACTTCGAGTTGAGAAAAACATAACATTGGACTTTGTTACATTTAAAATGAGACCATTTGCAGAAAACCACTCTCGCAACCGTTTACAGGTCCCGACTATCTTCGTTCCGAGCTGTTCAGAGTTTGGGGCGGTCAGTACAACTGTGGTATCATCTGCAAATAGAACCACCGATCCTTCCATCACGGCAGAAGGCAGGTCGTTTATAAAAACCAAGAACAATGTATTTCCAAGGGCTGATCCTTGGGATATTCCAAATTTCACGGTACCAGCCTTTGAGCACATTTTTTTTCCGTTTATTTCAACTTTTACAGTTTGAAATCTGTTTTGCAAAAAGGAAGTAAAAAGGTTGTGTACTTTGTCCTTGACTCCGTATTGATTTAATTTTGCAAGAAGCAATTCAGCGTTTATTACGTCGAACGCTTTGGACAGATCGCAAAATAACCCGGCCACTTTCTGCTTATCGTCAAGAGCAGTCACCACCTGGTCATAGACACAGTACGCAGCTGTTGGGTTGACATACCTTTTCTATGGGCAAATTGTTTGTTCGTCAGTAGGTCGTATTTCTCTAAATGACGGATAAAGTAGCCGGATAAAATTGATTCAGTGATCTTTGAGATAGTCGGTACTATGGTTATAGGCCTATAGTTGTCGACTGATGTTTCTTCACCTTTGCCTTTGTATACCGGGCACACTCGTGTGCTCTTCAGCACGTCTGGATACACACCGGTTGTAAACATATTATTTATCAACTCCAACAACAGCACCGATAGCACGGGCCAAGCGCACAACAGTATATTTACGGATAAGTCATATATGTCCAAAGTATTGCGCGACTTCATCATTGACCTTACTGTCCGTTCAAGGTCACCGTGTGTTATGGTCGGAAGGATACAATTTGGAACATTCTTGCCGCCTAAATGGTTTTTAAATAATTTTTCTTTATCAATTTGAAGTGCAAATTTGAACGCAACGTTAAGAAAATGTGAGTTAAGGAAGTCAGGCACATTGTTCTCAGGTATGTAGTTTGAATTGTGCTTTATTGTTATTGGTTGTGACCTACATTTTGTCGAGACCTCCTCATTCACAACGCGCCACATTTCTTTAGAGGGGTTTTTGTTCCCTGTTATGCGTTTCCCAATATATTTTTGACAAGCCGACAATGACTCCGATTTGATTAGCTCACAATAATACGTTATACATTCTTGTATAATGTTTTCATCCGGATATTGTCGTTTCATTTCCGTCAAATCATTGTAATTGCGAGTTAGTTTGTATAGATTTTCAGTCATCCAAGGTAAATTTTCATGTGATTTTAGTAATACTTTCCTTACAGGGAAATGAATATTAATGTAGTATGTCAAAACATGAAATAATTTATTAAATTTACAATCTACGTCAATCGTATCATTTAAATGCCGTATAAACCTTCCCAGAACCTATTGAAACACACACAGAAAATTTTGTAAAAATAGTTTGAGCCATTTCAGAGTTTTTGCGAGACTAACACACAGCGATTCATTTAAATTAATAAAAAAACGATTAACTAGTGGGTTCGGCAGACCGAGGCCCGAGGCGATGCACAGATCTAGCACCGCCCGAAACCGCTCCTCAAGGTGCCCCAGGGCGAGGGCTAAAACCCTTGATGGGACACCGTCCGGTCCCTGCGCTTTCTTCTTGCGCCGGAACCTTTCCCTCACCGTTTCGAATTTCACTTTACGGGAGGGCAGCCACCTCAGGAGGAGTCTCCGGGGGGGACCATTTTGGGGGGCTGAAACGGACTAGGATCAGGGAACAACGAACCCAACACCCGGTCCAGCAGTTCCCTGTCCATAGTGGAGGTGGAGGGAGCGGAAGCTTTAAACTTCCCCCTTCACGACCCGATAAGGACCGTCGTCGTCCAGGAGCCGGATGAACTTTTCACTGGACTTCTCCTTGGCCCTGCAGATTTTATTATGCAGGGCCTTCTTGGCTGCCGCATACACCTGACGGAGCTCATCTTCCTCATCGGGTGTAGTTCTGGCGCGCCTACGACACCGGACGTAAGCGCGCCGGGCCCTCATGCTGGTGGTACGCAGATCAGCAATCTCTTGCGTCCACCAGTACACCTGCCCCCGTTCGGGGCAGGCCTGCGACCTCAACATGGCGGCTTGGCAGACGACTTTCATGTCGTCCGCTAAGAGATCCGCTATGCCCTCAGCATCCCCGGCGAAGTAGGACGGCACTTGTGCCCACGCCCGCACTATCGCCGCCTCCTCCGTCACATCCGGGCGGAGCTTGGTGAGCGCCCACCTTGGAAAGGCACTCACCGTGGAGCCCCTGCGGTTTGGGGCCCCTTGAGATGCCGTGGAGACCTCATATCGGACATATAAATGGTCAGACAGGGTCTCCACTTCTTCCCCTACTCGCCAGTCGTTAATGCGACGGGCGAGTAGAGGAAACTATGGACGTTCCTTGCACCCAGACGCAGGTAGGGTTGGAGCCCCTATTCAAGATCTGGAGCCCCAAGGACAGAACCCAGGACTCCAAATATCCACCCCTCGGACTGGTTCTGGAGCACTCCCACGCAGTTGAGGTCCCACGTATAAACGTTCCCTGGACCTATTAAAATACACACAGAAAGTTTCATAAGAATCGTTCGAACCATTTAAGAGTTTTTGTGAGACACAGCAATATATTTTTGTATATAAAAAAGAAGAAGAAGGAACAAGAAGTAGACTAGTAGGCCCGGCAGATGTTGTTCTGCTCAATTACAGTGCCACCTATCGCATCCAATTGTACGTATGAAACTTCCAATCCAATCCATCCAAAACATCCATTTGTACAATGAAGGATACACTGAAAATTTCGTAAGAATCGTTCGAGCAGTTTCAGAGTTTTTGCTAGTCTAACGATCGGCGATTCATAAGAATATATTATATTTAAAGCACACATGAGCATTTACGTGACTTAATCAATGGATGAAATCAAATGTAATCAGTCACCTCGCCACCGTGAAAATAATGCACCCCAGTCACCTTAATACAGCGACATTTTGATTCAGTCTGACCTAAAATCACTAACAATACAGTCTTTATTTACACAAGAAATGATAGTGCCGGCATACAACGCGTCCGTCGTAAATTTCCTATAGCACTTTATTTTGAGCGGACAGTAAATAGTGGATTAATGCCGATAGACATTGGGATCGTTGGCAGCGTGACATAAAATTGATAGCCCTCAGAAACAGTTGACGTATTTATTAATGTTTGTGATTGGTATTACTGTGTTTGAAGAGATACGAGTTATTCACAAAAAAAATCAGTTAAACGAGTATTATCGGAGCAAGGGGGGTTCGCCCGAGAAAACCAGGGCAATACCCAGATGGAGGGCCTTACACGCAGGCCTCCACGGCAGGGTCATTAGACTGGCATCGCTTACGTAAAATATCCAACCCCAGCTGATGTAACCTATGGGATGTTCCTCGTTGACCTAAATCCTAGAATTACGAAAAATAACGAAGTCGTAAATATGTAGTTGGAAACTTATATATTTAGATAAGTTTGTACGGAAACCTCGGTGCGCGAGTCTCCCTTCCGTTAGCACGAGACGGATTCTCACGGATTCGAAAAAAGTTTGAATTCAAATTTTTTTCTCGAGCGGTAGCCAATCAGAACACTAGACATGTCGAAGTCCGCCATTTATTGAGGGAATGTCGCTTAACACTGAACATCTCGAGCTCCGCCATTTTTTGAAATCAGACATCAGACAGAAACTTTACAATTTCTGCTGATGTAATTGATAATAAATTACAAAACCTAAATAGGATAATCAAAAAAGAAATAAAAGCCATATATTTGAAATTGACGTCTCGACTACTCCCGAGCAGTCGAGCGAGAAAGTACTAGCGACTTTCTATTGAGAAATGGCGGGACTCGACATTTCCTGTGTTCCGATTGGCTAAACTGTGATTATCGCTCGAGAAAAAACTCCAATAGGCTAGATGACAAAAAAAAATTTTTCGCTTTAATAGAAGCTCATTCATATAATAAACGGAAAGAAAAAATTGGTTTTCGAATAACTATAAAAACAACCAAAATATAAGGTATTAAAGATTTTTCTCCATCTCTTTCTAGCAAAACGGCAATTTACAAGGAGTTTATATGGCCGTACTCAACAATGACGTCACGGTTGATGTCGGATCTCTCTGTCTAATCGCCTTCAAGTAACAACTTAACATGCTTGTATGTAATGTATTTCTAAGCCGATTTTAATGCTAATTTCACAGGACTGCATCTTTTTCCACGATATTTTAATAATTAATGACGAGACGTAAAAATTAGAATTCAGTCATCACCCCAATTCTACTACACTACCCACTAAAACCCCCCCGGTGTTCTCCCTGCCCTTATGGGAGCGCTAGGTAAGGTCCACACTGCGACTCCACTATCCACAAGAATCAGACCCCTGGGCGCAACGTGTACAAATGAGATTGTTTCGGTCCCGTAAGGTGTTCGGAAGCCCTTGCCTTGATATGTACATATACATGTACAAATTAAAAAAAATGACGCCAAATCTAATAGATACACAGGGTGTACAAAAGCGGTAAAATGGTTATTAAATCTGTAAGTAATCTCTAACGGAAGCTGACATTATCAACATATGTGATAGCATAAAATGAATGTTATCCGTATTTTGTTGCCAGACCGGGAGCGACGCAACGTGGCTGTGCGTTATGAGGCAATAATTTTAAAGAGACGTCTAGCAATTTCGGTGTGATAGAGGCAGTGATAGTGTCATTAAACTACATTATGTCATGACGTATATTCGACCGAGCTCAGTGATGGGAGAAGCGGAAGTGGTTTTCCCAAACTGAGTATCGCTTATGAGACTGCCTGGAAAGGAGCGGTTTCGCTAAGTTTCGCTGAAATTCGACTTGCGTGAGAACCTATGCTAATGTCGAGGTATTCGGTGCCAGTAATTGCGTTGACAAGCATCGACTTTGACGCGAAATACGAGCGTATTCGCGGCGAAATGGCGACTTTCTAAACAGGGTGTAATATTTGCAGACTTGCACGGATTGTGAAAACAAAACGTATTTAGTTGAAGTTTCATAAAGATATTATTTTTGTAAATCTGAATCCTGCAAAAATTATGAATATTAAAATATAATATAATATTTTGTGAAATCAACTGAAGTAATTGTAATGAATCTTGTGTGTAGATATCCGAAAGCCCTGATTAACAATTTACTATATTTATTTCCAAACCTGGAACCAACGCGGGTAAAATCGTAGGGCAAAATTAATTCACATTTTTTTTGTTTGGTATAATAAACTCATTTCTTAAACTTCAATTTGCATTTTACTGATAACTGCACCATATCTGTCGGTACACCAAATCTAAACAGCACTTAACTAAAAGTTATCAAATATGCTTTACACACATGTATTACTCGCACGCTCCGCTCGCGAACAAACCAACGTCTTAACGCCCGAATTCGTGGGTACTAAGATATACGGGAACCGGGGTCGCTTGATAAAGGAGTCGGTATATATCCTCTCGACCAAACAGCGTAGGCCCGTGTAATTCACTTATTACATCCCTTTTACGCCCTATTTGTCATTCATGTGGAAGGCGGTGGGGGTCAATTTGTGCTGGCGAGCGCTGCGAAGCTGAGACGCGATCCTTACCTCGTCATGTTTGCTAAGAGCGGGATTAAACTATTACCACTTGATTAATTGGTGTGTTAAGCACACTATTTTTGGTTGACAGCAGCAAACTGCGGCCGGGTTGCGGTTAATTTGCAGAAGCTGTAATAATTGTAAACACGTGTATTGAACTAAGATGTGAGTCGAGTATTGTTTGCGGTCATTTTGAATTTTGGATTTCGCTTCAATTGAAATGGCATCTATAAGTACGCATCATTGTAACTAGCCCATGATGTAGTCCCTTGATGGGACAACTGATAATATTTTGTCTCAGTATTCCCATGGGACAAGCAAGAGCAACGTGTTATGTGAACGATGATAATGAAAGGGAGATTAGAAAAAGTAACGTGTTATGTGAACGATGATAATGAAAGGGAGATAAGAAAAAGTTAAATGACACTTTCCAAATACTACTATCTGCGATGGTATCCTTCAAGCTCTATATTAGTTTTCCTAAATATGGCACAGCTTATAATTTCATAGACAATCAATTTAAGAACTTGTATTTATTTTGTATACGCGGAAAATATTGGCAGTTCAGAAAATGAAATAATACAGTTGCGAAAAAACGTAAAGTAAAAATAAAACAAACATAAGTAATTATTTAAAAATAAAGCCGATTTTCATTTTATTTTTTAAATGCTTTTTCTAAATGCTACAGGTTGTGACCACTCGGCCAAATCACTAGACTCTACACACTCGGTGTAGGGTCCATGTGAATCTTTTCTATCTTTGTCCTTATCGTCACTTATTATGTAGTGAGATGAAGGCCAGGACCTTCCCTGTCGTATGTAAAATAGACACTTTTAACGGGTCCGTAAAAATAGCTAGTGCAGTAGAGAGAATACACGCTGCACTAGCTCGCCACACTTTACCGATCTGTAAGGTACTTTATGCCTCTTTAGGCGCTGCTTTCCCGTTTTTGAACAATTTCGAATTTAATCTACCGCCATAAATAACACATACAGATCTAAAATTCATATATGATATTGATGAACATTTTATCTAAGCATTCTTGAAGACAGAAATATGATTAATAATATTTCATTCGATAGAATAAAATATTTTATCTACACTCATGTTCTAATTCTAATATTAAGAACTCAACACTAATATTTTAAAGGCATAACTTAAAGCCCTTGGCCTTTTACAAATTACATTATAATACAGGTTCGCCATACAAAACCAGTACTTTAATGTAACTCGAATTCCAATAAAATACAGTTCGATTGACGAAGCCCGACCAAGGAGGTTTTGTCACAATTTTCTTTTGTGCCAGTACATTGTCTATGGCGGCGCGTGCAACAGCGTATGCGCGGTAGAATGTTGGTGTTGGCGCCATTTCTCTGAATTTTTCATTCATTATTTTGCTGTTATTGGTTAAAATAATAAATAATATAAATGTATGTAGTTTTAGATTTCTGTATTAGTTTCACAATTGCACTGTTCAAAATGCAAATAATTATTAGAATAAATGAGTTTGATTTTGTTTTAATTTTGTGTCTTTTATTTAATTTAGGTAACCACTGATTGCATGAGTGTAGATAAAGTAGTGTATGAAATTGCACATAATTAGGTCTTAAAATACTCGTGTGGTACTATTAAAATTCTCGGCAAGCCTCGAATTTTAAACACACACTAGTGTTTTAAGACCCCCTATTATGTGACTATTTCATAAACTACTAATAAAAGATCGCTCTGTTCAACATTTAAAAACAGCTGTGAATTAGAAAATACAATAATTGTACCCTAGTCTTTCCAAAAATCGATTAAAACGTATAAAAAGTAACGTTTTTTATTCGGTTACAGCGCGCAAGCGACATTAGAAGCTATGCAATTATCAACTTTATAGCCTTGCAATAAAGCACTCGCCGTCCACGAGTAGATTTCCTGGGAATGCTCGCCTTAAAACCCTGAACGGGTTGTAAAGATGTGAAGAGTACGTGTGCTGGCAGAGAGTTCCATTTTATTAGTGCGACACAGAATTTAGTCACTAAATTAAAATGCTTTGGAATGGTAGGAACAGTAAGTCAGTGCACACGTAGGCAAGGAAAGGAGAAAGTGGAATTAGAGAAAAAAGCTCTTCAAATCACTCGCTGTAGTATGGACGAACGGAACGTCCTGTATAGTTAGCATAGTTGATTGGGCGCCGCGCCTTGATCAGCAGTGAGTTGAGCGTCGAGCTGTTTTAATCACGCTGAATGTTCTGCCCTGAAGAGTGGGAAGGGGAAGGAATATTGGGTTTTGTCGTAATAGTGCAGACGTGTTTTTTTTGCATTCAAATCAACCAAGTATTCTATAACTCATTTGGATGTGATACGACCCCATCCTTGCACTAAGTTCATTTTGCGCAGAAATTTACATTGATAAAGTAATCGCATTACCATTAAATAATAATAGGCAATAATAGTATTTCTTTTACCTATTAATTTATTGATTTGTGCTGTGACATAGAATGAAGATTATTGATATAGCCCACCGGATTAGCACGCTGAAGTGGCAATAGGCTGGCCACATCAACCGTAGTACCGATAACCATTGGGGGGAATCACTCATAGCGTAGACACCGTACGTCGGCAAGTGAACTGTAGAACGCCCTCAGACTAGGTGGAGCGACGATCTTCGCAAGGTGGCTGGCATAAGCTGGAAGTGAGTAGTCGCGGATCGTGCTCAGTGATGTGTATTTGGAGAGGCCATGTCCAACACGACACATGTGGGCTGATGATGGTTAATTATGCTATTTTATTCAAATACATACATATATAATTTCAACAATACTCGTACATCTTCGAGGCATGTAAATTTGTAAGGAAGCATACAAATCTATATTCCCCAATTTTATCTGTAAGACGAAATAATCGTAATCAAAATAAATTTTACATACCTTTCACCAAATTAAAATTATATAACTCCGCTCCTCATTCAATGGTCATAAAAATATTTAATCACATCCCCAACAATATTAAAAATATTGAAAAAAGTCAACATTTGAAAAACAATTAAAAAGATAATTAATAAGAGTTACTATAATTTGCAAGAATGTTTTCAAGACAAACACTAATTTACATGTTACATTAATTGAAGTGCGAAATTGTTTTAATAGACTAAATATGTATTCAATTATCATAATCAATATTATTGTTATTATTATTATTTTGTATGAATTGTTATTAATTTAATGGATTGTTATTAATTTAATGAATTATTATTAATTTAATGAATTAAATGTGATATAATTTATATAGGATAGATAAATGCAATTGTTTTGTTATTATAATATTTTGAGCTTATTTAATTTAATGTTGCATGATAATAATACTTCTTTAAAATTGCTACGCCCTTACAGGGTGTCACATATGTTCTTTTTTATTTCGACTAAAATCTTTTTCAAACTTGTGACATGCAATAAAGATATTGAATTGAATTGAATTTATCTCGGCATACATCAAGAATGATCATCTTTTTTTTTCTCGGGGGGAAATGCGTAACCGCACCGTACCTACCTGCCGTTGGCTAGACGGCGAGCGCTTACCCACTAAAACCCCCCTGTGTTCTCCCTGCACTTTTGGGCGCGCTAGGTAAGGTCCACACTGCGAGTCCACTACCCACGCGCCCCGGCAAGCTCGACCAACTGGTCAGGCTATCGCCAAGGGGGGATTGCCTGGGAACACCAGGCCATCCCCAGACGGAGGGCCTTACGGCGGCGTGCACGGGGCCAACCGCGCACGCAGGCCTCCACGGCAGGATCATTAGACGGGCATCGCTTGTGCGAATGCCCGCCTTCGCCTGCCTATCCGTCTGCGACGGATGGGAGTGGCTTGAGGATTTGCCTCCCGCTCCCTGGAATGATCAATCTACAAGAAAATAAGACAATTAAGATAACCATGAATATTAACACCTCGCTAAGTGTAAAATCGCCTTCAATATTCCTCGTTTGACAAATTCTAAGGATTTATAAAAAAACTGCCAACTGTTCATTATCAGAATTTAGCGAACGGCAAGGGAACTGAGAAGGAACCATTAAAACAGTTCAGGTCATTACCCGGGTTTCTCTTAAAAACGAATAGCAAGAAGTATCCCCATTTTCCCTGCGTGGTAATCTAAAAAAATATTCGAGTGTTGGGTCTTGTCCAAACCGTTCGAAATCAGATCACGATTAGTTAAGACGGATTAGCTTTTTTGCTGTGAGGCCGAACATATTTTGCTCTGTTTTAGGAAAATAACTATCGTAGTATATTTTCGTACATTAATAGGATTACGTACTGTTTTTGTTGTTGTTTGTTATGGTGATACGAATATTTCAAATATATCAAAACAAACGAATACGAATGTGCTTATAATTTAACAAAAAACAAATTTTTTTGTAAATAAAATTTGATTATCTATGGATCGCTTTAGACATGCTATTAACTATCTGTTTCTTTTTGGATCGGTAGATGCTCAAGTAAGACTGAGGGTGCAACTAGTTTAATATGTATACATGATAAAATCGTATGAGAAAAATAAAAATATAGGACGCATTAAAATTCGCCTTATTGTGTTGTGTTCTGTTTTAGCTGAATAGTTTAAAAGGCTTGATATTTGTTCACTTGTCCGAAAACTTAGCTTAGTATGTTTATAAGAATGAAAAATGCAATGCAAACAGATATTGCTTAAAAAATGATCCATATTAATGGGATTGAAGTATTCAAATTATTCGAAGTATTAAGTCTCAATAGACTTAATACTTCGAATACCGAGTATATAATGGTTTGAACAACGCCTTAGCGGGGCTGTTAGGGCGAGAAATCGGCAGGTAATTACGGAATGAGATGGTTATTTATAGCATCGTTTTCCTTAGATTTGGCGTGAAAATTTATTTGGTAATGAATGGGAGGAATGTGCTTAGTAATGCAGGGAAGATAGGGACTAAGCCGTATGCAGCTTTACGGATTGGGAACAGAAATGGTCGTTTAGTGGGTGTTGCGTAACCATCCCATAACTGATTATTATATTGTACTAGTCATAGCCTGAGACTGTACTATGAAAATATAGAAAATGTGAAATTAAAAAGGGCCCTTAATGCAAACTTGCACATCATCTTTAATCTCTTAGTGCATAAACTACAAGAAAGTTATCTAAAAGTTTAACAAATGTCCGTATTGGTTTCAACTTTCGCGTCCATTCAATTTGTACTGTGGCTCGGGAAAAGTCCTGTCTTCATGAAAGATCGCCTGTGTCCATCCGGGCCCTAAGAAAGGCGATTGTCAAACTTTCGTCAAATTGTGATTACCTTCCTGCTGTTGAAGATTACTTGGATGGTGACCAACTTATTTCACTAAGGCTGCGGTGCTGGTGACCTACTTCTATCTCACTCACCGTTACCGCTTAGACGTTGCAAAGACTTTTGATAGGGTCTGGCATAAGGCACTCTTATCGAAACTACCATCTTGTGGGTTCCCGGAAGGCATGTGCACATAAATTGCCAGCTTTCCAGCTTCATCTGGATGAAGCATTATAGACACTGATGATGGAATGTGCTCGGACTTCATGCCCATAAGTGCTGGCGTTCCCCAGGGATCTGTGTTAGCGCCGACATTTTTTAACCTGTACATCAATTAAAAGCTAATGACAAGCACTGGTGATTTTATTTATTTATTCATTAAATTCTTTAAGTACAAAATTGTTGTACAGAGGCGCACTTAATGCCTGAGGCATTTTCTGCCAGTCAACCTTAGGGCGATGCAGAGAAACAATATGGTAGATGTACCGAAAAACATAGCAAGACATTAAAACATATTTCAAAATAATCATATAGATATTTAAATACTTATATTGACATAGATAATTATATATATATATATAAACCCTAATACATAAATAAAATACACTACTATATATTTGCCTAAAATTTCTTGGAGGAAAGTTTATGATATAGCCTAGCTAATTCTCAACAGCCTAAGTTTTACTGCTTAAAACATTGGTCAAAGAAAATCTTGCGCAATTTATTTTTAAAGCCAAGCTTGCTTGGGGAGTTTCTCACTTCTTGAGGGAGGGCATTCCATAAAAGAATAGACTGAACGAAAAAGGAAGAATGAACAGTATCAGAATGTTGAGGGGGACATTTGAGGAGACCATTAAAGGCAGAACGGAGGGTCTTATTATGGGAGGTACATAAGTACTGAAAATGTATACTGAGATAACTTGGTGCATCGGGATTATTGAATAAGGAATACAGAGTCAATAAGGCTCTAGTATCCCTACGCTGCCGTATAGGTAACCATTTTAAGCGCTGTCGGAATGCAGACACATGATCAAATTTCCTTAAATTGTAGACGAATGCAGTTATTTAGAAGTCGGTCAAGTTTATTGAGTAGATCTGCATTCAGGTCGAAATAGCACACATCACCATAGTGATGCGTGATGCATAGATAAAGTAGCAGAGAACTGAGTCCCTGTGTGTGTGTGTGTTTTACCTTCAGCACTATGGAGTGTGTGAATACTCTTTTTCACCATTAGGTGACCAAATATATGGCTCATCGTCAAATTTGTGTGTACTGCCGAAGTGCAAGTACGGCCGTCGCTTAGTGACAGTTTTTGTCTATATCGCAGGACATGGGCGAATCTCTGATATTCTGCCACAGTCTTGTACAATGTTGAAGGAATCTCTAAGTAGAGTTCTACACAAATTGTAACTGCAACATATCCCTAGGGTGTGTACAAATACATAGTATTGGACGATACATATAAATATGATGAAAAATCTATTGTATTCTGTATGTTTACAGAATGATGCTTGGGTACTTCCGTTTTACCTATTTCTGCCGCAAAACAGCAGTGCTTGCTGTGTTCCGGTTTGAAGGATAGGATATGGCAGTTAAATTACAGGGTACCGTGTCTTTACAAATTATGTCACAAGTTCGCAACGTACAACGTGGTTCTTGTGGGGGGTTGCAGATTTGCTGCTAATCTCAGTGGTGACTCTTACCACTTACCTTCAGGGGGATAGCATGCTTATTTTCCAACTTTATTGTATAAAAAATAATAAGGGTCGTTTTGTCCGTAACAGTAGCAGTACTCTGAGGAGACTTCTAATGTAATTTTGTCAAATCCCGTGACACCATTTCAGTCCGGTGACATGACTGAAAATCTGATAGCAGGGTGGGTTACATCCCAGATTTTAGGATTTGCCATTTTAGAATTATAGCATTAAAAAAATGAAACCGTCTTCAAAAATACCTAAGATTCATAATTACCTAAGGCATATTAATAAGAATACATACAGCGTCACATTTTTATATTGAAGATGGTAAGCCCCCAAATAAAATAAAATAAATAAAAACAAATTTTTATTTTGCCATGAGGTTCTGTTATACTATCTACTTATATTTAGTTTGCAAGCGTCACCTGGCAAGAGTAAAACAAAAAAAAGAGAATGTTACCTTTATTTTAACTCTCAAATGAGGCGCAGTTAGGTAAAAGACATTTTGCCAAATAGTGACGGAATTCTTGACGCAATAAATGCCGTAAGTCCACGGAATTTCGACTAATTTCAAGACGCTCTTCATTTTCATAAGCACGTCGTAAAAATAAGTCGTGTTTATGAATAAGTTGATCCCTTTTTCGGGTTCGAACTTATAAATACTTAATTAAGTAGGAATTTTTATTTCAGAAGTTGGTAAAGATTTTGCGAATAAGACGTGTACCCGCGTAATTAAATTTAACGGATTTTTTATGACGCCTTTCGTGATAAGTAAGATGTTGTGGCGTAGCGAAAGGTTACGATCCGGGCGCCTTATTATATGCTCTTAATTTCAGGCAGCTTAGTTGACTTGCTTTACATTTTTTATAATAAACTAAAGCTTTTGTTTGTTTTGTAATGTTATACTTCGTAATAAAAAATAAAGCAAGTCAGTTAAGCTGCCCGGAATTAGGAGTTCACAATACGGCGAGATAGAATAACATAGTAGCGGGGTAAATATTTAAAAAAAAACAAAGGATTAGAGGGCATGGAAGCTTAAATTGCATGGCATCCACATTTTATTTTGAGACGACGCGGCACGTGGCGCGATTGGGAGATTTATCGGTGTTGCGACAAATTTATGGCCCCGAATGAGGAGAGCCCTTAAATTGGCGGTGATCAAATTTGAGCTTCCATCTCAGAGTATGTCGGCTCTAAAGGGCGTACGTGACGCCATTTCCTTATGGTCTTCAAATAAATTTAGGGGATTCTTTAAAAATGCTGTTAAGACTACTTCGAGTTCAACCCACCATTGGTGACGTTAATTTGACTTACATCGTTGGTGACGCCTGGTAAAAGACACCGGGATTTTCAATGACAGGTTTTTCAAAATATTTTATTTACTGTTCATTTATTTTTTTAATTATATATATATTATATATAACAGTAAAACAAAGATATTTTTTTAATCACAGCTCGTTTGCTTGACTTTTAATTATCATTAAACAAACTTATTTAAAATTTGTGAACTCACAGCAAGTATTAATTTTTTGTAATAAGTTCATAGTGTTTTTAATATTTTGACACAAAGAACTTAAACAAAATAAACGAAAAGTAGTATCCTGCCGACAATAAATAAGAACAATATATAGATCTGAAGAATTACTGTTCTTCAGCCAAACAGCTCCTGCAAGAAGGCACTGTATGCTAAATACACAAATATTTCTAGCACTTGTGAGAAGCTTTTGCTCTTCCTCTTGCTGTTTGTTTTCCATCGACACTCATAGCACCGGTCATTTTTTGATGGACCAGCAACAGACCCGGGTGCCTTACCTATGAAAAATTTCTGACAGTTAGTCTCATTGACTGTGGCAATTTCAACTGCATTTGTCGTTCTCTTACCCGTATTTATAGTCAAGTGAAAGTAATTATTTGACTTAAAGTCGTTACTTAAGTTGTGATTTTTATACAATAAGTACGAGTACTGTGACAATATTTATCTTTCTAGATTTATATAGTAATATACAATTTCGATTTTATATCCATTAGGTATACAATAATATTGAAAATGAGCGCTATCTCGCCAACAACCTGATTTTGCAGGTTGGCGGGCAAAATTAATTGTACCATTTTGTATATCTTTGGATAAATAAATAAAAAAAAAATAGAGAAAATATCTTATTATTGCGTTCGGTGGCGCAGTAGTTCGCTCGTCCGGCCTATGATAACGGCAATTTCGCTTTCGCAATGGTCCGTCACGAGATGGGTGACCAGAAACTTAGTATCTCGAGCTCCTCCGTCTTTCAAAAGGCTAGTTAAGCCTAAAATGCACCAACCTGCACTAGGTGATAAGCATAACTTTGTTCACATCATTCAAATTCTTATTTATTGCATAAAAATCACAACTTAAGTAATGACTTTTACTCAAGTAATTACTTTGACTTGACTATAGATACGAGTGTTAGTGAGTGTCACGTCATTGAGAATTTGGCTATGAAATTAATTAAACCTAATTAATTTGATAGCCAAATTCTTAAAAGGCGTAATTCGATGTAACTAATTACGCATTTTTGACTGCATTGAGCATAGCGTCAAAGACAGTCATAGACCAGCTTCTTGTTGTTCGAGCACGAATTGTAATTTGTACATAAAAGTTTGTACATAAAACTCCTCATCGCTCCCTAAATTCTGTATTTCATTTTTAAATTTTTGGTTTTTCATCTTTTCGCAGAAGTCAGACTTAAACTGATAAATTTTGATTCCATATAGACCTTTTAAGGCACTTCGTGATATCAAATAAAACACAAAAGACTAATTAATCAAGAATCTAGTTAACTAAGATATTTAAAGTATTAATTAATCCATGTTAGTACATCCATAGATCCTAACCATAACCAAAATGTATGCTGGTGCAACTAAAGGAGAAAAATAGTTGACTCCACGTCTGTTCGAAAATTGGAAGAGCCTTTTGAAAAGAACAGGCAGGAAATTCGGAAGATGTCCGTTTTTGTTTCTTTGTCTCCTCTTATATAGCAGCCATGATATGGACGGTTAAAATAAAGGACGTAGATTGTAATAGAATATGTGTAATCATAACTCAGTGTGTATGTGCTCACAATTCATACAAACTTTATAGTGTTCTTGCCTACACTAGTTTTATTCTTTAGTGTCTCTAATTATTCTCACTTCTACATTACTATTGTTATTAAATGAATCAACTTTTAATACTAGTAATTGATATTTTCTTTAGGTACAAAATAAGGTCTTTATGAAAAGCTTTCACCTGTTGATAAATCTCGTTGGGGCCAGCCAGATAGACTCACACCATGCTATCGACTGCACTTCATGTCAAATAGAGAAGCAATCTTGATTACGTTAGCAATATCGGAAGTGAAACTTTTCATTTGTTGCGACTGAGCTGCTGTTCTCGTCTACATGCCGTCAGCGAGTTCGGGAGTCCCTTAATGCTAATCAAATTGCGATGACAGCTCTGAAATCCAATCTGTTTTTCGCGGAAGTGGAGCCACGACAAATTGAAATTCTATGCAAAACTGTCGACGGCGTGACGTGAATAGAAAATGTTCATTTTTTCCAATATGGGTCGGTTGAAGATGGGATTGGGGGTATCTATATACGTAGACACAAGTTAAGTCGATGATCTTGTAAAGGTTCGACTTTTAGGCGTGCATTATTTTCATTTCGCAGTAAGCCACGAGAGTGGTTTGCGAGGCTTCTATTTTTAACTCATTGTTTATGTATGTACGTATCTGTAATAATTATAAATAAAAAAACATTGCGTGGTTTTATGAAACCGCGGTGCAAGTGAAACTTTTTCTCGGGTCGTAGGCATTAAACTGAAAATTTTCGGGAAATTATTCGATATAGGATATTAAAATCGCGTTTTTAATCTTTACTTAAATCATTTTCTTCTGAAAAGACAATTATAAATTAAAAATCAATTAGTACTCGTAAACTAAACAAAATATCAATAAAAAAACAAATTTATGAAAAAATAACGCTCTACACCAGGATCGAACCACTGCCACACAGCATCGAACGCAGAGACCTTTATGAAGTAGATAGACTAGACAGATAGATAGAAACACTTTATTTTGCACAATTTTTTACAGAATACAACACAATACATACACGAACAGCAAAATAGGCGGCCTTATCGCCGTAGGCGATCTCTGCCAGGCAACCTTTAGTGAAATTAAAGATCTCATGTTTTTGTGTAAAGCGTCATGCGATAGATGGAAAAAAAATGAGACGATTTAAAAAAAGTTTCACTTCAAAAATGCAAGGTTTTGTGGATTTTCAAATAAGGACCACAATAATAGTCCGTGGGCCTACGGCGGATTGAAAATATTATTACCTCACTCCGACTCAGACTCAGCAAAAACGACAAATACAGGAATTTGATACTTTTTGTATTTGTTGTTTTTGCTGAGTCGCACAAACTTCTGATAGTGAGAGACCAGGGTAGCTGGGAGTTTTTTTGGCACTTTAGGGCTTCGGACAGCTAAAGTGCCAAAAGTTCTATAGAAGTTTGCCCCACCCCATAAAATTGATTTACACGAATGCGATAAACGTCATTTGATAGCTGTAATATTGGTCATTAAAACATAAAAGTTATAAATTCTCTAGATGTTGCGGTTTTTTTATAATATACTAAAACGAGAACAATTATCTTACGTTTCTCAAACTGCATTTGTGCAGAAAACTGTAATTGCTATAATTTAATTGTTAGGCGCTTTCATAATTGTAATAAATAAATAGTGGCTATAGTACCTATTCTTCCGGTTCACGATAATTAAATGGGGTAAATATATTAATCTTATAGCCCATTAGGTATTAATTGTTGAGTTAAATCAATCGATATTGTCGATAAATTATTAAGCCTATTACAATAGATTACCTGTTCCCACATAGGTTCCGATCTTGTGGGATTACAGAGATATACCTAATATATTACACTTCATTTCCAATGGTAAAATAATTTTATAATCGGTTAAGCAGTTTCTGAGTTTATTCGTTACAAACAAACTTACCAATCGTTCCTCTTCATATACCTAATGTAAATGTACTTAAATAAAAATTGCAATACCGATTAACAAAAATATCTATCGTTACTAACGAATAGGTATATCATAATATACCTATTTATTCCCTATTTGCGACATCTTTTAAAGAAGCAATATTGGTAAAGCAAAACCGTCTTTGTTTCATTCATTTTGTCATTAATTTGTCATAAGTTCACCACACCACAGAGTCATAAGAAAAAGTAAATGTCAAACAATATCAATCCAGAATTGGCGTTTAGTTTCACATAGGTACTCCTTAATTATGCGTATGCACATAAAAAATTAAAGGAACTAGAATTGTTAAAAGCTTATTTATAAACATTAATAACTTACAACCGATATGCGCATAAAATCCATAATGTTAAAAAAAGAGAACGATATTTTTCGAAAACTAGATTGATATTTTATTCTGTTTGTATGTCGTACAACAAAACGCATTTGTCATTTCTTAGTTCTATTTCCAACGTAAATAGTAGGTACATATTATTTTAATATTTATTCAATATCTGCAAGTTTTAAAAAGTAATAATGAAATCAGTACGAGATTAAAAATTATATACTTAGATTTTTTCATATATTTCATATTACTATAAATGGTGGGTCAGAATCTGGCATTGTCATTTATCAGACAAGGTCTGACTCTTATTTTTAGTTAATCATTAACTTTATCTTTCGAAAATGATTAGTAACGGTAGATTTACTGAGAAATCATGTCAAAGATTTATTCTTAATACAAGCTTTGTTAGAAATGGTAACAACGAAATATTTATGAATTTATAATTCAATTATATCAAACGTAAATTAGCTTTATTTATTTCAACCAAAGAACTGGTGAGAGACTCACGAAGTTCGACGCTGACATCTGGCGCCCAACGTGGGGCCCGGTGGTTTCGAAAATACGAGTATTTTGTCGACCAGACGGAGACAGTTCCAGAGTTGTCTGCACGGGTACTTCTAACTTATCTATTTCTACCGCAGCAGCGGTACCTGTATTGCTGTTTTGCGGTTTCAAGCGAGAGTCAGGCAGTGAAATTACTGGGTACTGTGACTTGACATCTTATGTCACAAATTGGCGACGTGCATTGGCGTCCTTGTAGGGACGCCAATGCACGTTTGTAAAAATAGCACATTTGTAAATTTGCTATTTTTACAAGAATCACTTGTACTATAAGCGACTGTAGCTACTTACCATCAGGCGGGCAGCCTGCTTTATGGCCGGCTTTGTTGTATATAAAAAATTGTCACCGTGTCTCCATTTCTAACAAAGCTTGTAGAATAAATATTTGACATGACTTATCAATACATAAACACATTTCTAATCATATTCGAAACATACCTTCTATAAATTTGCGAATGGGTATCCCCACTGATCTGTGTCGTGTTTTCAAACAGGCTGATAATGTTATTTATTTATTTATGTAAGAAGCACCGGCATTTGTCAACACTTAAACTTCTTTTTATATTTGTGACTTTGCATTTTCTTTGTAAATGCTGAATAATTTGAAAAAAATATGAGATTAATTACAAGATTTAACAACATCATTCAACAACAATTTATAGTATTTTTTTCTTGTATTTGATTTATTCTCGTCATTCTTTACTTAAACTTACTTAAACTATCGACATTAATATTTTATTAATACCCAAAATAGCAATCATCATCATCTCATATACGTCCCCACCGAGGGGCTCGAGCCTACCCTAAACTAGGGCGATTAGGCCTTAGTCAACCACGCTGGCCAAGTGCGGGTTGGTCGACTTCACACACAACCTGTAAAGAAATTCTTTCTTCACAGATGTGTGCAGGTGTCCTCACGATGTTTTCCTTCACCGTAAAAGCGTCGAATAAACGTAGTATTATTATGAATTCAAAATTTGAAAATACATTGGTACGTGGCGGGGTTCGAACCGCTACCTCCCGATTCGACGGCGACAGCCTTAAGTACTACGCCATCGACGCTTTATAATTATTAAAATAGCAATCCAAAACATACTCAAAACTTCAAGATAGCTGAAAAATCCAACTTTTTAACAGTCCATATCGATATATCGTTTTACCATATCCTATTTCGGTGGTCATGCTAGGGGGCAGGTGATTTGCAAGCGTATTAATTTCGATTGTCACTTAACGTTCCTGTTCATTAAGCACTTTTCCAATTGTGGCTTATTCGATTGTACATTTATGTCGGTGGAGTTTCCAGGAGGACGCATTTCTGCTTTTGTTGTCGTATTAAATTTGTAACCGATTGTTGCAGCTATTCCACAATGCTGAACAGGTGTCAATTACGGTAAAGAGTCCTTTTTGCGTCAGCTAATATTATTTACGACGCCTAGTGCTCTCAAGAGCATTCAAATGTTGTCTCTAAAACATATATTGGTAAGTGATTGGATTGAGGAAGCTGGAGATTTAATAATGAATGTGGAATAAATGTAATTCCCCAGTGTCTTCACAATAGCTCCTTTACTAAGCAATTTGTTATTCTACTTTTGTGTTTTAAACATACGATGGAAAGGAACTGTTGGTGATTGAATTTAGAAAACTGAAGATTTAAAATATAATTCATAATTTTATTAACATGAGCATACACTTTTTAAGCGAATTCACAAAAATAAAAACTTCAAAATACTGAAACGTTAAAAATAATATAAGAATAGGTACAGACAACATCACACTTCTATATTGAAGTCGGTGCCAAACGATGATTTCCTAATGTCTTAAAATTTAATATACTCGCGTCTGTCCCCACCAAGGGGACATACGAGTATATTAAATTTAAGGACTGTATTATCTCTTGTACTTTATGGTGTCCTCCTAACCGATATTAGGCCACGGCGGTCAATCTAAACAGGGACTAGCCATCTGCGCAGGAGATATTATAGTGCACAAGCGACTGGGCAAACGCAAGTGCACTCTCTGTTCCTTCACTCGCCTAGTCCGATGGGACGGTTAGCCGACACGACCGGGGCGAGATCAGGCGCAAGACCCATTGTTTAACGTGCCTTCCGAAGCACGGAGGGGCTTGAGATGTTTTTTTTATTTTGGTCACCCATCATAGAACTGACCACAGCGAACGTTGCTTAACCTTAGCAATCGTTCGCTTAGCGCACGCGCCAATGCGCCACCTGCAAGCTTCACGTACCTCGTCCTCGTATTTTGTACTTTATTAAGCCAAAGACGAAGTAATCTTTATTCACTGTCAATCTACGTACAAAATCCAATCTAAAAATCCTTACAGATTTCCTGAAAATTGATTAAGAAAAAGTAAGCTCACAAATGTTAATTTGTGAATTCACACTTTTTTAATTATTAAAAAAAGTTTTGTTATATACGTAGATTACGGTGAATGAAGTCTTCTTTGGCTTAGCTAATTTAGTTTAGCGCGATAATCAGAACAAGATTCGTTTGAGAAAAATAATCATAAGCTAACATCAAACGATATTTCGCTTTCTCATTAATTGAGAAGCCCACTTCTTTCATTTTCAATTTACTAGTCCCACGTGGGCGCACCGGAGATTTATAATAGAAAAACAGTGAGTGAGTACAAAAACTGAAACAATCTAAACCGGGATTAAGGGATCAGAAAAACCTTCCCACGCAATTAAGCGCCGCGAGAACCCCGAACGAATCTGTGTAACGATAAAATAATGTCCCATTAATAATAATTTACACAGGGCGAAAAAATATGGCGGGGTTGGCGAGGGCTCGGGGGGCTTAACTCAAGGAATAAGAAAGATGGACGATAATTAAAAAGGATTCTTGGGACCTGATTGGGCGTTTAGCGATCTCTAGTTAGTTCGGTCGCGGTACAACTTTTTGTTGTCTGATTCCGGGGCTTCCCCCAAGGATTTGAGTTTTTGCGGGCTCTATCTGAACATTACCTTTTATTGTTAATAGTGTCCACGAAACTTTATAGTGGCAGATATTTTTTGTTTACTAGAGCCTTTTATACCATAATAGGCTGAATGACTAAAAATTTTTTTTTGCTTTAATAGAAGCTCATTCATATAGTAAACAGAAAGAAAAAGTTGGTTTTCGAATAACTATAAAAACAACCAAGATATAAGGTATTAAAGATTTTTCTCCATCTCTTTCTAGCAAAACGGCAATTTACATGGAGTTTATATGGCCGTACTCAACGATGACGTCACGGTTGATGTCGGATCTCTCTGTCTAATCGCCTTCAAATTAACAACTTAAAATGCTTGTATCTAATGTATTTCTAAGCCGATTTTAATTCTAATTTCACAGGACTTCATCATTTTCCGCGCTCTTTTAATATTTAATGACGAAACGTGAAAATTAGAATTCAGTCATCATCCCAATTATCCATCCACAATGGTTGTCTGATATACCGCCTTTGATTTGCCACATTAGTAATGACTATTATTTTCTATCGCTGTTTTCTGTTCTGTATGTGTGTAATAAAGTGTAATTCTATCTACCTATTTAGCGCCTACTTTGATGTTGTTTGGATACACTTCAAAATAATTGGACCTTGCACGAGTCTCGAGATATTTGCGAAAAAGGAAACTCACTTATTGTATCATCAGTGGCTTATTCCGAACTGACAAACCAGACACATAGGCGAGACTTGGTTACACGTTACCATAACCAATACTACAAGTCTGAACTAAATTTGTTTAGTGGATACAGCTTCTGTGGAGCTTATGTGAGAGCGACGGTGGCGCTATGAACTCGACACTTGCCTTCCAATAAGGAGGTCCGGGGTTCGAGACTGCCATATACCAATGTGTTTTTCGCTTCGAATTTCATATGTTCATTTTACCATCAGGTGGGCAGTTTGCAATCTCCAAACTTTTCAAATTAAAAAATTCTAAAATTAACCCTTACATTTTTATTCGAATATAAGACATAATATATTGGCATTAATTCGAATTTAGTTCAACGATTGCTTTGCAATCTCCAAAACGAGATTTTATGAACCTTCGCTGATAAGGAATTCACGCCGGTGATTTTATTTGCCCGCTTGAAGGAGAACTTTTAAATAAAAGTGTAATCTATTTGCCATTTTAATGGAGTACCATTTCATTTAATTCCCTGAAGTGAGCGACTGTTTTTCTTCTCTAGATAGAGTTTGTGTAAATCATTTCAATGTTGGAAAATCATTTAATACATCTACAGTGCTTTATTCTTAAAAAATCTAAATGTTAAAATTAGTTTTTCATTCAGTCGTGCAGTTTCCCTATCATGATCGCTTAAGAGAAAACACTAGAGAATAGGGCGAGAGAATTCAAAATAGATGTATGTATAAACTTAAAAATATTGCTGTCACTATGCGTCTGATCAACCGAGCTGAGCGCGGTAGAAAAATGCAAAAAATAGACATTTCGTTGTCGTCCTGTATCCCCCTTTAAAACTGGACCAATTTAACTACCTTTTTATTTATCATCACAGCTCATATACGGTTGCACTGGCCCAGTGCGAATTGGTCGACTTCACATACATCACCATCATCATCTCAGCCGCACGACGCCCACTGCTGGGCATAGGCCTCCCCCATGGATCTCCACAACGATCGGTCCTGTGCTGTCCGCATCCAGCGGCTTCCCGCGACCTTTGTTAGATCCTTGGTCCACCTGGTCGGGGGCCTACCCACTGAGTGTCGTCTGGATCATGGTCGCCACTTAAGAACCGTTCGGCCCCAACGGCCATCGGTTCTTCTCGCTATGTGTCCCGCCCACTGCCACTTCACATACACATTTGAATTTTTTTGCAGATGTATGCAGGTTGCCTCACGATGTTTTCCTTCACCGTATGAGTTTCGTACAAATAGACATATGAAATTCGAAATAACATAGTGGCACAATCGACACAGAGAGAGATCTTTTCATTGGAATCAAAGAAAGGCTTTGTTTAAATTTTTTTAGGTGTGTAGCCTATGTTTTGATTTTTAGGGTTTCGTACTTCAAAAACGGAACCTTTATAGACTGCCCTATCCCATTAATCTACTGAATAAATCCATTTGTTCAAGTCCAAAGGAAGTTGAGCTCAAACTTTTGGCTTGAGTTCTGTTTCCAATTGACGACTCTGTAACAATACAGGGAGAAAAAATTGGTTTTCTTGCTGGTTCTTTTCAGTACAAGGTCTCCCGCCGTAGACTTGTGAACCATTGGCGTAGCTTCTTTGACGTGCAAAAGCGATCATGTAATAATCCAATTTGAATAAATGATATTAAATTTGAATTGAATTAATGGATTTGTTACCACTTTCTTCCACTCTCACATCATTATCCGTCTGTCCGTCTTTGTATCAAGACACTTTTTCTTGGGAACGCGTAAAGATATCAAAGTGTCATTTCTTTCAGCTGTGAAAAAATCATACTTGTAAGTCAATGCGATCAAAAAATATGACCGTTTATGTCGCATATTTTCGCAAATTTTCCAATTTTACAAGGGAATCAAAACCTGTGGGGTATTTTCCGTTGATCTAGAATCATGAAATGTATGGCAAAAGGCTAGGTCTTAAAGCACCATAATCATAATCATTATTATGAATCGTATGAGTGTTTACATTTTTTGAGACTTCAACTTCTGCCCTTACTTGATTGCACTAGTATATTTGATTTCAAGGCTTAAAAACATTATTTTACAGAAAATAAAAACTGACTTCAAAAAACTTAAAAATAATATAAGAATAGGCACAGATAACATCACACTTATTATATCGAAGTCGGTGCCAAACGATGATCCCCTAGAAAATCTTAAAATTTGTCACCGACTTCAATATAGAAGTGTGATGTTGTCTGTGCCTATGTCGGTTAAAATTCCCTATCTCAAAAATTACTGAACCGATTTTGATTTGATTGCAACTTGCAGTATTCCCTAAGTTGAACAATACCTAGTACAACAAAAAAAGAATTACTTAAATCGAACTTGTAGTTTCGGAGATATGCGAACACAAACATAAAAACATACATACACTTTGGCACATTTGTTCAGACGCTGATATAGACTAACATATACGAAAACTGGGCAGCTCTGGAAATATTACATACATACGGGTCGAATTGATAACCTCCTTTTTTTTGAAGTCGGTTAAAAAGGGGTTACAAATTTGTGGCAATAATCGAATAAAAAGCCCGCCAGCAAAAATTCCATTCAACCCTAAACAGCTACACCGAACCTCATTAGGGCCATGATTGACGGGAATATTTAAGCCCATTAGAGTGATTTACCGCCGCCAGCGAGATCTGTCTCAAAATTTGTATAATTGTCGCGGAGTCCAGCTCGGCTGATGGAGTGACTGATTGACGCGGCTCAAGACAAGCCGGAGTATTGCGGCGACCGCACAATTATAACGGAGAAATGAGAGGGATGAATTTTAAGATTGTATAAATAATTGAAAAGTGAATAGGAAGGGAGCTTAAATCAAATGCTTGAGTTGTGGAAGATAGGGTCAAGTGTAGTTGTTCCGTCACAGACTCTTAAAACTGCTCGTATTTGGCGGTATTTTTGGGACCTATAGAGCCTAATGTTTGCTATAACTGGTTGCTACAGGTATTTCCTTACATACATTTAAAATTAATGCTAAATGTTGAGTTTCTCACCCTGAGGCAATCAACATTTGGGGGGTTTTTCGACGTGAGATATCGAATGACGCCTTACTCCAATATCTCGTCGGTTTCCTGAGCTCGCCGCTGTCCGCCCTGGAACTGAAGCGACGACTAGACCTCCACCGAAGCACAGAATAGATAATAGTACTACATACAGAACGGCCACGCACCTCCCCGCACTCATTTCAAATACCTCATCCCACCTGGCACTTCGTTGTAGACATCACTGATACATACACAAGGGCTCGCGCGATCGCTCGGGCGAATAGACGCGAGCGCCGGCCGATAACAGGGACAGTGCTATGCGGGTAAAAGAGAAGGCAGTCACTGCACTTCTCGCGTCATTTCGATTGATAACCGTGCACTCAGCCCTACTAGATTCCACGCACACATTTGCGCGTGTGCGAACGTCATTTGCTAATGTAGTAGTGATAGGTAATTGATTTGCGAACGTTGTATGGAGTGTCCGAGGTGTGACCGAAGTCTAGTTGAAGACGACCTGCCTCCTGGCCAGGTCCCGGTTAATTTGGGCCACCACCCGCGATCACGCTTCCCGGCGTGGACGCAGGAAATTGAATGGGTTTTTATAGAAACCACTATTTGACTTGATATCACTTGTATTCACTACACTGCGATTAACATTTACACATGAAACTTATGTGCTAATGACTATGATTATGAATTACAATTTGAAAATGATTTATAAGGCACAGCGCATTACTCGGCGCCCGCTGTCATCTTTTTTCTAACCTCTTATAGTTCCTGGCGCTAGGGAGCGCGTGTGTTGCGCGCGATCTTTTGACGTATGAAGGCATTGATTTACTACCAACGTAGATAGAGCGCTTCCTACAAAAACGCGCTTGAAATCTGTCACCTAATCGACTATACATTTCGGCGTGTTGACGTGCCGACAACTAATCATTTACTATGGAAAAGAACTGCACGAGTCGCGATTGGGCAGTTCTTCACCGGCCCACTTTTCGAACGTTCATGCGTCATCTGTTTGGTAGTAAATCAATGTATGAAGGTGACAATTAAATTCGCGGCAAATTTGAATAACGAAAATACAAATATGTTCATTTTGCGTGAACACTAAATACTCAAAAATCTTCTATATTCTATATTTTTATGTCCTTAATTATAACACTATTAAACGAAAGAAACACATTAAAAAAGAGGTTCACATTTGCGCTTATCAATAAATGAGATCGAGCCACCCTAGCGGGTTTTATTAGACTGTAAGAGCACATAGCCATCCAGATGCAAGACATAAACTTTTAAATCTTATTAGGCCGGATCCAACCAAACTCGTGTAAGTTTTTACACGAGTGTAAGCGCTGCTTATTCTAAGGGTAAGCTGATTTTGCATTTTACCAACGACTAATCTAAGAATAAGGTATCTTCACGCGAGTAAAGAATAACACGGGCGATTTTGGCGGTGTAAAGCTTAATCTGAGAGTATAACAGCTGTCAAAGTAGTCACTTTTCAAATTATCCTCGATTTTGTTTATTATATTATTGAGTATTTTCAAGAATAATTCGAAGAAGATATTTATCAAAACCGCTCCACGGCGGAACGTTTGAGAAATATGATAGAAGAATCCGACAGTGATGATGAATATGTGTCAAGACGTCCAAGGTGGATCAAGGATAGAGCCGATCACTTTGATGATTACTATGACCACGACTTTGCTGTAAGATTTCGTTTATCCAAGGAAGCCACTCTGTATTTGTTAGCTAAACTTGAACATATGTTGAAATAACAGAAAACGCAAACGGGCAACCAAACATTACCTACCATTACCTACATAGAAACTAGAAATTACATGTTGTCAACTTGACATTTCACTGAATTATCCTACAAAATTGAATTGTTGCGGCATTTCACGTCATGCTAGGAGAAACAATAATACATGCATTTTTGTCGGTTTATACTTTCATTCGACGTTCATTCATCAACGAAAGTATTACAATACCGAGTTTAGCGTACTCCTCGAGTACGTTGGAAAAACGCAAACGAAGATATCCAAGAGTAAATTCAATGAGTAAAATTAGTCCCGTGATAGTTATACTCGTGTAACTTCGTATTTGGTTGAATCCAGCCTTAGGGTAATAAAATAAATACATACACTATACACAATAAGTTAAAAAGTGCTCCTTAATGGGGCGACTTTCTCGTTTTTGAACAATTTCGATTTACTGTACCGTCACAAACATAAAACGTACAGTTATAAAATTCATATATCATATTGTTGAACATATTATCTAAACATTCTTAAAGATAAAAATATAAAAAATCCAAAGATTACTCTATTCAATTAAAAGTTGAATTGAAAAATCATTTTCGAGAAAATTGTGAAAGTTTATTTTTCGTTTCGTAATCCTGCTTTCAAAAAAATGATTAAAACTTTGTAAGAAGTATCGTTTTCGTTCGATCACATCTATCTCGAAATAAAGCAACCACCGTGCACGATTAGTTTTCCTGAGAAACCTCGCCTTCATTTACTTTTTAGAATGTTCACGGTCGAACTTTGATAGATATCAGCTGGCAACGTTTTCCACAGCGCACTAGTACAGATGGAAAGGAGTGATGGAAGAAGAATTCAGTATGAGAAGGAGGTAGGATTAGAGAGAACGTACAGATTGTAAAGATTGAAGTGTGTGCTAAAAACGATTAACAATTCGGAAAACTTGTGATATCCTAGGATTTTCAAGGTAAGGTTTTCGGGGTAAAGGTGATGTGAATATTATTATATTTGCGAAGACAGATCGATGTGACCTATATTGAAACACATAATCATAATTTAAGAAGGTAAAGTGGATTGCCAAATTTTCAAGTCTATCCAATTCATTAGTAGTTCTTCAGCGTAACATACGACAATGGGTAATAGGACTGCGCAAGCATTAAAATACTGAAATTGCTTTTATCTTTCATTTATTTATTTAAGCTTTAGTACTACATACAAATTGAACATTTGGCGGAGTTAACGACAAACATCGCCCTCATCCGGTCAACCTAATACTGTATCAATACTAGATTTGCTAGTTTATTTATAAATAATAATATGAGTCGATGATTATAAAAGGATATTGCTCTGAGTCCATACATTATTCGCCCCAATACCAACAGTACACTGTACAGTAGGTGTCCACATCAATTACAACGTACAAGCTTCGAAATCGAATTATATATCAAAATGAATCAGATTTTGAGGTTAGTTGAAGTAACACTTTATTTCGTTAGAGCAATATACATAGTCCACGCTTATACAATTATTAAAATAATAATTATTGCAAAAAATTAAAGAACGTTATTATAGTCACGTAGCAAAGAACAAGAAATCTCAAAATTATAACGCAAGTTTATAACACAATAAATTAACAAGCGACAGCGCGTGATTAACCAATTGCCCGTGTGTTAACGTTGTAAATTGTGAAAAAAACATAATTTATACTATAAAAAAAATTCCATACCTACATAAAATCGACTTAATTCCATTCAATCAAGCAAAGGTAACACCAAGGCAAAGGTACCTTTATTCATTTATTTTAGTTCATTTGGTTTTGTTTCTGAAAGTACTTTGAAATGTTTTTGATTTGTCTATCTAATACATATATTTGTAATGAGTATTATAAAATATGCATATAATTATGGCGTATCTTTGTTGGTCATGGGGCGATTTTCGTCATTGTCCTTTCACTCACTGTGCGTTCAAATCAGCATTGCGCACTAAGATGTGAAAATAATTTACTATATACGTACAGTTCTTAGTGGTTAATGTTTATTCAGCAAAGTGCTCGCTCTGGATGAATTATTCACGGCCCTTAGGTGGGTCTGCAATGAAATCTGCCCTTAAGGGAACGCTCTAAACGCTCGAAGAAAGCAAAAAATACTCTGCGATCGTCACCAAAGTTAAAATTCCTTGTGGCTTTATAAGGGGCTTATAAATGATATTAAATAATTTGTGTTTTTTTTTTAACACAACAGGGAAGCTCTTGGCCTTCATCTCACCTGATGGTAAGTGACGATAAGGTTGAAGGTGGAAGCGAGCTTCACCTGGACTCCTCAACAACTGAGGAACTGGCTATCTTACCTCTAATTGTCGGAACACAACAATACTGATGCTGATGACATTGTTATTATGGCGACAAACTTAGTTAAGTCAGTGCTAGCTAGCCAGGCGGGCTCAGAAGCCCTACTACCGACCTAATCAAGCAGAAAAACTTCTGTGCCCATGGGGGATCGAACCCCGGGGGGGTTATTGTCTTAGAAAAAAGCTCAGCGAACGATTGCTAAAGTTAATTAACGTTGGCTGTGGTCAATCCTATAATGGGTGATCAAAATACGAAACATCTCGAGTTCCTCCGTGTTTCAGAAGGCGTTTTGCGCCACATTGCCGCCGCATCCCGCTGCGGTGTACGGAGGGACGAAAACCGCATGCGGCTGCGGCGGCACGGAACCGTGCCACCGTACGGTTTGCTCAGTATCACCGTCCGGAGCTGCGGTGCACGACGCCCGGCATCACCGCATTATCTATGTCGAGATCTATTACGCGTATGCACGTCCTTTCTACGCAAAAATCCGTACGATACTGCGGCACAGTGTGGCATACCCCGCGGACCGCACCGCATCACCGTCCGGGAGTGAGGTGCCGTCGCGCGCGCCGCACAACCGCACGGGCATGCGGTGTGAGTGTGTTATACCCTGCGGTTTTTGTATACAAATTAAGGTTCTTCGGTCAAAATTAAAAAATTTTGAGGTTTGAAAATTTAACCAGTATCCGACCCTTGGCTATAGCGGAAGTAAAACTTTGATTAGTACGAGTAAGTAAAATGAACGGGGAGGCAGCTCCGCGCGGAGACGAATACGCTACGCAGTCCACAAATGGCTTAAAATATTATCATCCTATCGCTTGTTTATCGAAACACTATTTACATTTATAGCAGTAACGTTTTTATGTTTCCCCGACGACTGCTCCCGGCTTCTCTAACTTCAATTGCCGAATAAATTGCTCAAAACCTTAGGGAAAATAAAGGCGAATAAAGTAAGGTAAATACATGGATGTGTTTGTGTAGATTTAGGCATTACGTATAGAAATTTGCAAACGGTGAAAGTGTATGAAATGTTGTTTTACGTCGGGTAGCAAATGGTTAGGTAAAATGATTTTAGTTATCATTTTTAGGGTTCCGTAGTAAAGAAGGAACCTATAGTTTCGCCATGTCTGTCTGTCTGTTTGTCTGTCCGCGGTTTTACTCAGAGACTATTAGTACTAGAAAGCTGTAATTTTATATGGGTATGTATATTATTCATGCCAAAAAAATATTAAAAAAAAAATTTATGGTAGCTCCCATACAAGTAAAGTGGGAGTAATTTTTTTTTCTCCACTAACCCATCGTGTGGGGTATTGTTGAATAGGTCCTTAAAAATAATGTAAGGTTCAGAACACCATTATCGATTTAGAGATCCGTTTCTGAAATATTTGGTTTTAAAGTTTTGTTAGAGGTAAGTGTCCCCCCCCCCTCTATCTGCTAAACGGTTATATATGGACACGTGAAAAAAATTACAACAGTAGTATTATATAACGAAGTTTAAAGGAAAACTATCAGAGTTGAGTACTAAGTGCAAACTAAAAAGTTATAGAAGACCAACTTATAAAATGTACTCGGAAAACTAAATTTCATTGAAAATTAGTACTGAATGTAAATTTATGAACCACGTGAAGTTAAGGAAATATAAAATCATTGCAGCTTTAATAATAATAATAATGCCTAATTTAATAGCAACATGTGAGGTCTGAGTGTGAACTCAAAGTTGGCATTTGCAACCACGGAACCCTACACTGCGCGTGGCCCGACACGCACTTGGCCGGTTTTTGCTGAAAACAATTTAAGAGAGATCGTTCTGTAGATGGTCGGATTTACAATCGAATAATTTTTTTTCTTTTCGCTTTAATATTTAATTGTTTTAGAACAAAAATCAAAATCATATAGCATTAAAATAACCATAAGAACAGATTAATGGTCATTGTCCGGCAATTCCGGCATGGATACACTGAGCTCAAGCAGATCCCAGACTCGCCTAATGTTGGGTGCTATAATGGCTATTTCGGTACTAGGATCAGACAACTGGGATAAGACGTGCAAGTTAGTTTCAAAATCTGCAGGAGGTTACAGATGACGGGGATTGGACACCTAAACGTGGGAGATTACCATGTAACCGAAAGACATATCTTCATCGCACGGTGGACTGAACCGTAGGTGGCGATAGCTATTGAATACCTGGGGAAGCACAAAAGATCCTCAACGCCCCCCTCCCTCCCCCCTCAAGATAAGATATTTTAAGATTAACTTACGAACAATTTGTATCTGTTACTATCTGAGTCCGCGAACTACGTTTCGCCATAATAATTGTCAGAATAAATTTCTGGAGAGAGCCACCCTTAAATAAAATAGCCTACCCTAGGGGTATAGACAAAAAAAATTCATAAAAATCGGTCAAGCCGATTCGGAGGGAGGAGTTCAATAACAAACACTGTGACACGAGATTTTTATATATTAGATTGACAAAACAGTTCATTCTTCAAACTCATCATTGAAATTGAAAACGGACTGCAAACCATAACCATAGGTAAATATAATTTGTAATTTATTCGAAACCAACTGCATGTTTATTATTCTCTTTCTGATGAACAAAACTATTCGCATATGGCCTAAACCCATTAACGTTATTTAGCTGTAAGCGGCTTAAATCCAATATAACCCAGCACGCCTGGTTTCAGCAAGCTTAGACTTCTAAAGCGGAAAATACATTTTCTCAAAAATGCTCGGAAATGTAGGCATTATTGTAGTAAAAAGAAGACACAAAGTTTGTAATTCTTGGCTCATGCATTACTTTACCGGCCTAGGCCAGGAAAGTAAGTATGAAAATTCTTTTTTGGCCGCTGCTCCAATGTTTTTTAATTTATCTATAACTTGAATTATGTAACTTGTCATACAGCCAATTGCTACCACATTATAAAAAATGCACTCTTCGAGCATATACAACGTGTCTTATTTCTCCCCATAAAAATTATAATACTTATTTAATTTTATTTAAACAATCAAAAGTGCCAACCTAAAACTGTTCTAAAGGTGAATTTTCAAAAATTTGACAATTAAATTCGATTGAAGTTATTAAAGTTGATACATTCTTTTCGGTTAAATTAATATTATATTTTTTATGGGGAGTTATTATGAGACACGTTGTAAGTATTATGAATATGACAACAATTTTATTAAAATGTTGGTATGAAATCACACGAAAATATGCTTAATTTTCGTTGCGAGAGAAAAAAGTATTACATTTTTTGCGTAAAATATGATTGTGCTGTATGGGCTTTGTTTCCTTTGCACTAATTGAAAATTAAAAAGTATAACTAAATGCTAGGCTGCTATAATTAATTAATTAATTAATTGTTTGATTTGTTTTTATTAATATTATACTCATTTGTTTCCAATTCAATTCAATATCTTTTATGCATACCATAATGTGTAAAATAGGTGGTTCACAAAAAATAACACCACTAAGGACCCGTTGGGCACGCAATCGTTGAACAAGAGAGAGGTAGCTTATTATTATTAGGTACCTACTATTGTTTTGTTTACAGATCATAAAGCTAAATTGGGATGATGACTGAATTCTAACTTTTACGTCTTGTCATAAAATATTAAAATACCGTGGAAATAGATGCAGTCCTGTGAAATTAGAATTAAAATCGGCTTAGAAATACATTAGATACAAAGGCGATTAGACAGAGAGATCCGACATCAACCGTGACGTCATTGTTGAGTACGGCCATATAAATTCCTTGTAAATTGCCGTTTTGCTAGAAAGATATGGAGAATTTTTTTTTATATCTTATATCTTGGTTGTTTTTATAGTTATTATTTTTGATATTTTTGTGATTTTAAAGTCTGTTTTTATTTTTTGTGAATTTAATACCAGCTCACCGAAGTAACTTGAAAGGATACAACTGAGGGTCAATACGTGCCTTTTGTATTTTAAAAACTAGCAGTAACTCCTTAAAGTCAAGAATCCTTCCACCATCAGCTCGGCGCATGACTTCTACAAGCAAATACCTGAATAGCATCAGAAAAAACATGAAATACGTTGGACTCGACACACCTGGGATCCTATCATTTCTAAAATTATAGAAAAATTAATAAACAATAGATTACAAAGTTATTTAGATAAATTCTATCGGAGTCACAATATGGTTTCAGGAGAGGTCTATCAACGCAGGATGCTGTAATAGACTTGACAACCGAAATTGGAGGGAAAGTAGATCATGGTCTAAAATGTCTTACTGTGTTTATAGACCTCAAAAAAGCTTTTGATACTGTTTCTGTACCCATTCTTGTGCACAGGCTCGAGAGCATAGGCATAAGAGGAGTAGCCCTTTCCCTTTTAAGGAGTTACTTGCAAGATAGACTACAAACAGTTAAAATAGATAATTTTATAAGTACTGAAGAAAATGTTTCATATGGGGTTCCCCAGGGAAGTGTTCTTGGCTCAACACTCTTTTTGGTCTACATCAATGACCTATGTAATCTTCGTAGCGGTGGCGGGCAGATATTTTCCTATGCAGATGACACTGCAGTAGTATATTCCGGGAAATCCTGGCCTGCGGTGAAGGCTGCAGCAAAAAAAGACTTAGCAGTAATAGCAGACTGGCTAAATAGTAGTCTCCTTACACTAAACGCAGCTAAGACTAATTTTATATGTTTCAGCTCTAATTTAAAACCCCAACCCAGTACTGATTATAGGATTGTAATACATACCTGTGTGAACACTGATGACCAGCCTTTGTAACTGTTCTTCAATCAACAAGGTTAACCAAATCAAATATTTAAGAGTTCTTGTCAACCAAAAACTTTCGTGGCACCCACATTTGGAATTAGTTGCAAATAGAACAAGAACGTTGATTTACATTTTTAGCACCTTGCGACATGTTATGACAAAAGAACTACTTAGTAAAATTTACTTAGCGCTTGCTCAATCTATATTTACGTACTGTATTCCTGTGTGGGGTGGCGCTACTAAAGTAAAAGTTCTAGACCTTGAAAGAGCACAACGGGCGTTGTTAAAAGTAATGTTCTTCAAACCACGTAGATATGCTACCGAGGAACTTTATAAGATTAGTAAATTATTATCTGTAAGGAAGTTATAAATTATGCATCTTATCTTAAATACTCATAGAAACTTACAATTTAATCCTTCCCACCTAAGCAAAAGAAGAATAGGCAACGTTTGTAAGCATTCTTGCTCCCGTACAGTATTTGCCAGACGGCAATACTTATCTCAGTCAGCATTTGTTTACAATAAAATAAACACCAAATTACATATATATCCTATGTCTGCTTACAAATGTAAAAAAATATAACAGATTGGCTAAAAGCGAGGACGTATGATGATATCGAAAACCTTTTGTTACGACCTACCTGACCTGAATAATGATATAATGTTTCTTAATTAACACTAACATTCTCTGGGTCATACAAACATAATCCGAATATTGGACATATTACACACATGCGTACACACACTTACAAACAACAAATATACGCACCCTTAGACACACTCTCTCTCACACACACAAACACATACACACACACACATCCAAACACACACACATACCTACACACATCCACGCACAATTACACACACACTCACATACTGCATCTTAGCCTAGATAATTGGTAATTTGTATTTATACCTGTTTCATTTTCAAAATTATGTAGTATCTTTAGTTTAAAGTTTCTTTAGTTTATAAATTGGTTATGTAAATTTATTTTCCTATTGTAACCTAGGGTAAGAGCGAGACGTCTCCAACACAAGTATATAATTACTTACTGGAGGCATCTCATGAAAATATTGTATACATTACTTGGAAAATAAATATTATTATTATTATTATCGTCAGATCCTGACTATGGTGACAAGGAGCAATCGGGAATTATACCCTTCCAAACAAAAGAAAAATAATTTTCCAAAGTAGTTAAAAATGACAGAGTTATGAGGTAATAAACATAAAAAAAGAACATACAATCGAGTTGATAACCTCTTTTCCTTTTTATAAAGTTAAAAACCAGCACACGTGTTAGGTACCTCTTTCTCCAATCTTGGGTCCTTCAAAAGAGACGTTGAGAAACACCTGCATATCAGCATGGTGAGGGTGGCTTTCCTCAGCAGCAGAGTGTATTCATTCCCTCGCGTGCACTAGCTATCTTCGCATTTGGACTCCACTTCCACTTACCATCACATAGAGTCATTTGCTAGGCCCACTATAAAAAATACCCGAAGAAAGAAGAGATGATGCGTTTAAAGCCGTCATACACCGCTGGTGAACGTCAGTGGCACTGTGGACTCGGAACTAGCCTTCTAAGCGGGAGGTGCGCGGCTCGGTCCTGCCATGTACCAATATTTTCGAATTTTATATGTACATTTATCCGACGCTCGTACGTTGAAGGAAAACATCGTGAGGCAACCTGCATTCATCTGAGAATAAATTCAAGGGTGTATGTGAATTCGACCGATCCGTACTGGGCCAGCATAGTTGGCTAACTAAGGCCTCAATATCCTAACTTAGGGTAGGGTCGAGCCCCTAGCTGGGAACGTATATGTGCTGTGATGATGATGATGACACAGCTGGTCTGGGGAACTAAGTACCCTCCATTTCACAGAAGACAACAGAATTGGTTCCTTAGGTTTGCATTGTCGAGAAATTCTTAGTATCTAAAGGTATACTCTACTAAGTATATGATTGTCGCTCCCGTCATGTAATATTTCAGTGTATATACATTCAAAACAATGCGCTCTAAATAACAGCCCTGTTATAGGCCGCAATCAAGTTCATCTGCAGCTAGGGCTGTCGGTCCTCCGTCAGCGTCAATCAGTTGTAAGTCTCACTGGGTAAGGCTTTGCTGTCCCTTCGAATGTGGGTATATTTATTCATTAAATACTTCAGTTATAAAGAGTTTAATAGAGCTGATTTAGTCACAATCGTCATCTGTTAATGGTTGATGATGAGTCCTTGAAACACACTTTTTAACCCTGTAAAAATATTTTAAGTCTACCACAGAAGGAGTAAGCGCGCCTGCGGTTATGTGAGAATCGTCTTACTTATCGACCCACTAAAAATATTGGGAGCGTTCAGTCTAATCGCATCTCAACACACAAAAACTTTTCTCAATCGCTTTGTGTGTCGAGTGCGATTTTGCCCGACCACACCGGGCCCCTCTTCAGGGTATTGCCTGCGGAAAGCTTTCAGCTATCTTAAAGAATTATTTTTGCAACCCACACTTAGTTTTCATAATTTTATAATGATGATAATCTGATGCACTACGTAGAAAACGACGGAACATAATAAGGTGGCTCGTTACTCATCTTATTACCGCAATATAGACCCATTTTCCCCATGGATATCGAAAGAGCCGACTTACGGAGTTTACTGGAATTGAAGCTCTGTATATAGATGGAAAAATTGAAACAAAACCCTTCATCAATCCGTCTAGCCAGTCTGATGTAGCAGGCCAATTTCTTTTCTTCTAAACGAGAAACCCGTGCGCAGCAGTTAGACGTACTCTTATATTAGTCAAACTGGAAATATGGCGGTGATGACCTATGGATGACCATATCGATCTGTGGATTTGATCACTAGCGATAAGAAGTTGACATTAGATTCATTCAAAATAAGTCAACATTCTATATCCAGTAAAAACAGATAGATAGGATATTGAAACCTGTCGTAAATGGTCATGGTGAAAATACGGTTTAAAAAATTATTTATTAGTAAAATTTAAAAATATTGTATTTTTATTTATCTATCAATTTATTGAGCACTTTAAAGACAAATGTAAGGCCACAAACACAAAATTTCTACAACATTGATGAAAGAGTTAACATTTTGATAAGTTCACAGTCTTCTCACATCCCTGCGTCTGTGTGAATTAAGGTCGGTGCTGTTCGCTTTGATTGTCATTAATTTTCTTTTTGCCCAACCAAATGTGATTCAACGATAACGAATGTGGGCTCAACGTGTCAGATTAACTTCCGTATCGGGTCGTGCCAACCCAGAGCGGTGTTGGTAGTGATTTTTGGGGAACACACTGGGAATGGAGCAGCAAAAGATAACGCGTTAGCAAAACAATGGTCTATTGTAAGTTTGTAACAACGAAACAACAGATAGGTAATATTGCATTTTTCTTTGTTTCTAAACAAAGGAATTTAAACACATACAGCCATTGTTTTAAGGTTTTAAACCTCGTATTGTTTGGTACACACTATAACGGAGCAGCCCTGCGGGCATGGACTTGTCGATCAACATATATCGATCGACAAAAGCATCTGTCCTTTTCACTCCTTAGGAATATCTGACAAATTTATCGATTTTTGTCGAGTATGTCGATCTTAGCTGTCAAATTTTGTTTATTGAGAATTCCATGCTCGCAGGGCTGGTTTGGTTTCTTCTGCAAAATCAAAGCTGGTATCATTCACAATCAAGAATATCAATAAACTGGTAAAAATTAAAAGAATAAATAAAAAGTTTCAACTTTAATGGCTAGTCAAAATCCAACAAGTTAAATTATTTAAAAAAACTATTTTAAATTCAAGCTTTTATTACTCGTCAATACGAATCAAACAAGCGCAAACTAGGTGGGGTTGTGTCGTTTTATTGCGGAGTTCCTATGGCCACCTTCCAGCTCCAGCGTTGGATCAGCTCCATGTAACCATAATATTGCATTGTCACGCGATATATTTATACGCATGCAAAATTTCAGCTCAATCGGAAACCAGGAAGTGAGTCAAATTTAACTTGCAAGATTTCATTACAGACACCGCGACAGGTGAAAGTAAATAACAGCTTGTAAAAAGAGTTGTTTTAATCTTTTTTCATTCGAATATAATATGGTAGTATGATTACTAATATCTAAAACGTAATTGAATCATGAATTCATGATTACTTTGGAAGTAGTCAGGAGCATGGAGCAAATTTAATCGTTCTCAAAACTTTATAAGGAACTTAAACGACGAGTGTAAGATGAAGTGCCGTCTACGATTTCACGGTCGTTACGCCTTTCAGTAGGTACTTACGTAAGCCAGCATTAACAAAGGTGATTCCTCGTGAGCGAGTATTGCGAGCAATCGCACTAAAAGCCGCCGAGTGGCCGAGAGCCACACCTGACCCTGTCGTCGGATACTCGCTCCTTGATGATGTAGCGTCGGCAAAATAAGCGCTATCAGAAATAATCGTGACTGATATTCTAACTAACGTGATAGATAATTTCAGTTTATTTATTTTATGAAAGGATATTTCGAGAGATAACCATTTTGTTATAAAACATTTCGTGGCAAGAACACTTTGAGATCCTTTTAAGATAAGTACCTATTTGTATTTACATTATGGATGGAGATGATCTATTTGAAGAGATCGTTGATGCAGTTACTTGTGTGCTTCTTTACTGTTATCACCACGATCAGCGTTATATGTTCAACACATATAATGCTAATCGTGTCGATAGCAGTAATGTTTTTATTAAGGTTTAATATCGAACTGGGACTTGAATCGAAAGGTTTGTCACGAGGCTACAGTGTTTGAAGGACAAAGAAATCGGTATTTCTTATTGTTTATTAGATTACTTATTATTATATATTTATGTGATATATTTACAATTTTGCTTTGATGTTTTCCTCTACCCATTATGTTATCTACAATATTCTGATATCCATATTATTATCGTATTTATAAATAATAAAGAATTTATTAAACAATTTCCTTTTACTTCAATAGAATGCTTGCATTAATTAACTTAAAATAATTGACTGTTATTATATTTATGCTTATTATGAAAAAGACAATTTTCGCTTTATAATTAAAACATAAATTCTAAATCCGACGTCCTAATCCAGTTTCGTGACAAAATTAATTTCGTCGGGTGCCCCCTGACTTTGAAATCGGCTGTTAATTTTAATCACTTGGCCTAATTACATGGGCGACTCTTTAATATAAAATATCAGGGAACCGGCCCACATCCAGCGTCATTATTAACTTCCCAAACAATCCAGCCCCCAGAGTGCGATGGACCAAAAAGTTTTCATCGCGTGTTCAGACGAATGGAATGTGTTTAATTTAGGTAACCTCCCCCCTGTGGACGGCGGCCTAGTCTCTAGTTTGGCACTTAGATGGGGAGTGCGAGATTTAAACAAAACCTTGTGTTAGTCTTTACATTCTGATTTACTTAATTGTTTTCGTCCGTTTGCTTTAACTCTAAGGTTGAAGTTGGTATTTACATTTTAGAAAATTTTAAACCAAATTGAGATTTTTAATTGAGTTTGCGTGCTCCCCCTTAGACCACATCTTCACTTTCCATCAGGCAAGATTGTGGTCAAACGCGCTCAAATCTACGATATAAATGACAAATAGGGCCTAATTCTGCTAGCTTTCACGCATTTGTGGCGTGTCAATAACGCTTCAATAGCATCGCTTTTTGAGACAGTTATTGTTGGTCAACCGATCACTTACTAAAACATTTACCACTATTGACTTATCAAAATATTGTAGTACGAATAAATTGCACCAGGAATTGCGTATAAACGCGACAAAAGCAGTTTTATTGAAACGCTATCACGACACGACAACGAGAAGGCCCCAATGTATGTGACAGTTAAATCTATAGTGGATATTAAATAAAACAGTGTACACGTACTTCTTGGTTCCCTGTGGAAACTTAGTAATAAGTATGATGTAGATATACGAGTAGATACCTATACGATCATCTATAAAATAACTTATAGGAAGTAATTCATAAAATGACTGGTTGATAATGAACTGGTAATGGTTGGTCACACCTATTGAAACCGACAACCAATTGAGTGAGCGTGTTCAAATTCTCGCATCTTATTTTGGACGCGTTCTGCGGCCCTGCCGCCTATCTTAAGGCGATCACTCGCTATATTTTTCGTGACATTAGAACAATAGTGTTAATGTCACAGGTGACATTGGAACTATTGTTCTAATGTCCCGAAAGCGATAACAAGTGATTGCAATGAGTTAGACGGTAGCTCCCCGTTCATACTGAGCTGTGACATACTTAAAGTGGCTGGTTATTTTAAGAATGGATTGCATGAGGATGACCGGAGATCGAGCTGCGAGGAATATCATGGGAGACTGTCTCCATTAGTAGATGAACATGGGTTGGTTGATCAGGATGATGATGAATGAGAATATGTCGTAAGAATAGTAATGATGAATAAAAACTTTAAGTTCATTAGGAAGATCAATTAAATATATTAGACATTTTTTATACGCAATAATAAACTTGTGACGATACATTGATTTGAAATGTTTCATCAATCTTTCATTCCTTTACTTGAATTCACTACATCTAGGTTTTTCTAATTATAACGAAGCAAAAATATTTTTGCAATTTTTCCTTATAATCTTATTGATTTTACCTTTCCTCAACTCTTTTGTTATCCCTCTTATTACTATTATTTATTTAAAAATAAACATAATTGTGTAACTTTATATGCCGACGCTCCAAATGTCGGGCGTCATTAGTCGTATTGTGAGGAGCGCTATCGACGTCTCGATTTCTCACTGAGCACATCTTATAAGTTTAGTGTGTAGGTGTGCTCTATAAGAAAATGGGTCACATATTCACACGCCAAACGATTTCCATGCCATTCGCGAATAGCTTCTGCTTGTCTTCTAATCTATTAATTCATTCCAACGTTATATAGAGTCGGGGTGCTACGACTATCGCTGCTATAAAAATATGCAAGTGAATCTGGTTGCAATCGCTCATAAACCAAAGGAACTCAATATCATGTCGCCATATTTATCACGGTTCCACATCCGACTCGAAGGACCGTTTATTGATAAATTATCAAAGAATACTGGATATACTGGACTGTATACATACATTATATTAAAACTAGTTTAATAGTTCAAACGAAAGAAAAAATAAAATTGGTTAGCGGTGAAAAGTCCGTATCCGTTCGTAGCTGTTCGGGTTAGTTCTGTTACTAACTTTTGTTACTTCACGTAGAGATAGACATAGACAGACGACAATGAAGGAACACTCATTGTACCTGCCACAAAAGATGCTGAAATGGATATTGTCCAATTTTCTGAAACCTTATTACATTTTGTCTTGGCCATTTGTTATCCCACAGGCATAGCATGGATCGCGGACAAAACGTGACAGGAGACAAGTAACATGTTTCTTCTCGCTTTTTATATAACAATGAAGCGAGACGGGGCGAGGATTAGTCACTTTCTCTTCTGTAGTCCACGGGCCATGCTAAGCTTAATCCAGTGCAAAAACAGTCATTATTTCAGCCAAGAGACGCCCACTGTTAGACATAGGCCTCCCCCAAGGATCTCCATACCGATCGGTCCTGCGCCTCCCGCATCCAGCGGCTTCCCGCGACCTTCACCAGATCGTCGGTCCACCTTGTGGGGGGCCCACCAACGCTGCGTCTCCTGGTACGCGGCCGCCACTTGAGGACCAAAAACAGTATTTAAAGAAAATCATCAGGCCCGTTTTTACATACAACCGTAGACCCCTAATTCCCCCCTGGGTAATGGCTAAAGAGCAATTATTTTTCCAAAAAAAAAATATGGCAACTATTAGTATGTTCTTATGTTTCCCTATTTTCTTAAAGTTAATTATTATAAGAGATTTAAGCCATTTAAGGCGTATAAATTGACCAGATTTTTCGCTGTATTCAAATATTCAGCAACCAAAGATGAGATTATATATTATGAAAACATCAAAACATATAAACACATCCGAAGCCTGTCTTTGTTATTTTTTTATAAAAAAAAAACTATTGGTCGGTCGAATCGGTCTAATTCTAGAATCGTGAAATGAAAAGGGGACTATAAAACGTATATTTTGTGTACTTTTTATAGGTATGTTCGCTCCAGCTGCAGTTATCTCAATCGCGCTCAGCTCGGATGTTCGGGCACAGCGCGACAGCAATCATCATCATCATCGTAACAGCTCATATACGTCCCCACCGAGGGGCTCGAGCCTACACTAAGTTAGCGTGTTTAGACCTTAGTCAACCACGCTGACCCACCTTTTAATTTCTTCGCAGATGTATGCAGATTGCCTCACGATGTTTTTCTTCACCGTAGGAGCGTCCGACAAGATATGCACATATAATTTACAAATACGCAAATACCTACTACTGATAAGGGGATTTTTCTCATCCTTAGTGTTTCCTCTCGAATCCGCAATGAGAACAAAATAACGCTATAATACTCTAAAACAGCAGTGTTTTAGTGATTTGTTTAAAATAATATAATAATAATTTATTCAGAACAAAAAGGTGCTCAAAATACATTGACAGGCTTTTACTCAGTTAGCTTATTCAGCAGCTAAGTGCTAGTAAAATTATTTCTATATAGAATATCTACAAGACTTGCTTTGCAGATATTTTTTTTGCGTAGAGACGCTAACCTTGGACGCTAACAATATTTTAGTTCCATCATTTTTTACGTCAAAACTTCGGCCGCGTACAAAGGTAAACTTCGACAGCACTTACACGAGTTCGCGAGTCATCAAAGCCATTGGAAATTCGAGGGACTGACTTTGAAAGATTTTTGATGAATCTGTCAACGTGCGTGTCATTCATTTTGAGTAAGCTCCTTGTGATGGAATGGCACCGTTAATTTGCGTACGATTATAAAGGCTTTATAAGATGGGGATGTCAAAAAAATATAGAAGTGAGAAAATTAAATGTACTGATACACATACCAATTATATTTGTGCAGGTATTGTCCGTGCAGAGACATGTGTCACTACTTTATTCTCGTGGATGGGCTAAGAACCGATTAAGGGCAGTTATTACACTTCTGAGAAAATATGAAAAACTCAAAACAAAGCCCTGCACTAACCCGTGCCTAACAATAGGACGGTTATGGGTGATAGACGCTATTTTGTAGCAAATACTACATAAAAGCATGCGTGGATACAATGTGTTTGGTCAATACCTTATTAAGCCGAAACCTACCCTTCATCCCCTACAATCTTAACATAGTCATAAAGGTGATGGCGTCATTGAACATTTGAAACTGTAAAATTAATATGAAATCTCCCATAGAAATAGTTAGATCTGTGAGAAAAAGTATGGGAAATTAAAAAAATATTTTTACAATTTCGAATGATCAATCAACGATGCTATATGTATGAATTTTTTAAATATAACTATAGCTATTAGAGATAAAAAAGCTGTAAGTCTCTTTAAGTAAACAAAAAATAAAATATATATATGTTATAAACCTATCCATGTTAACAGTCATATATACGAGTATATACTATATGACTGTTAACATGGATAGGTTTCGGCTTCATAGAGCATTGATCAAACTGCCGGCGGAATGGGTCTATAGTCGACCTTTCGTTCGCGACATCCCTCGCACGCAAAATTCGGAACTGGTGGGTTCCTTCCTTTTCACTTCCTTTTCGAGGCTTCCAATCAACGCTCTCAGCCGTCCCGACCTGCAGACGAAGGTCGTACCCCACGCTGGGCTCTAACCCGATTGAACAATGGGAAGTCAGAGGAGGCAAGCAATCATCCAGGTTTAGTGCTCCCAGGCTATGAATAGACCCGACTCCGTGATTCTCTTGTGGAGGCTTGTGAAGCCTCCGTGCCCAAGGCTCACTCTCCGAAGGACAAGCGCCTCTAGTGACTCGCTTGAAACGGCCGAGCTCCGGACGGCCTGCTCGTGACAATCATTCATACGAGCGAACGACCTTCTTCCCCCGCCTTCCATTCAAACATCAACCACTACATACGCACACTCTAGTCCCATATACTATCCCACACACATGAAATATATCAGCTAGGACCAGACATGTACCCGGTCACTTCTCTCCGCCCCTTACTATGTACTTGTACACAGCGAAGCTAAGCGTCCGAGACTTTAGAGGTGTACTTAAGTTGAGTCGCTCCTCGATCCAGCTTGAAACCCCTGGTGACTCTACACGGAGAGTAGGACAGTCATCAACCAGGTAAGGTTTGCCAACAAGGCATGAGAATGCTTTAAAGTATCGTCTTTTTTAAAATATTTAAAGTGAAGCTATAAAGGCCATCTGCGCTTAACAGCGCAGATGTTTATATATAATGTTTATATATATATATATATATATATATATATTTCTATATATATTATATATCTAATAAGGTTTATTAGTTTATCAATTAATATTATTCGTTTCATATCTTAAATTACTTAATTTTGTTAATTACAAAAAATTCTTTTGTCAAAAAATTCTTGTGCATCTACCACAACAGTCTCTCAACCACCCTAAGGTTGACTGGTAGAGAATGCCTAAGGCATTAAGTCCGCCTTTGTACTTCTTTTGTACATAAAGAATAAATAAATAAATAAACAGCGCATAGATCCATTAAACGCGTAGGCACTCATGCTAGACATTCAAATGACCTTTTATTTTTAATCAATGTGACAATTTCTTTGCGAATGTTGTACATACCTATTATAGGCTTAGACATCGGTTATGCGTCCCTCAAACAATCTCAATGTATTCAATGTTTAATGTATATGCTGTTGGTGTATCTTATCTAAATAAATACATATAGCAAAACCGTTTAATTTTAGAATATTTCTAATTATGGAACATTTCTCTCAGCACATGTTTGACTGCTGTATTTTATTTTACAACTATTACTTCTGATTTCTGACAAAACAATATAAACCGCATACTCGTAATTACGCAGTGATGAGTAGAGAGGCACCATTTCGAATGAATTGAATGATCTTCAGCATAAAATAGTTTTTAGTGTTAGGCATTTAAAAACCTCAATATTGTCTAAAATTGTTTTGTGAACATTTTTAAATTAAACAATATATACTCGTACATACAGTGAATTGTTATTGCAAAAGGTCGCGAGACTTCCAGAGCAAATTATTTGTGCCTTCTTTGAGGCTTTTCTTTATCGCGTAGGTGGGTCCCGAAGGTCCTCAAATACAATTCGAGGCGGTTACGGAAGCGAGCGCACTATTCCCTCACGTAATGACTAGAGGCCTATTAAGCAACATAATAAGGCCAACCAAATAGAAGACAAACAGCAACGCAATCGGATTGATGAGAAGAGGCGAATTAATTCACCCCACAATCCAGCCTCTCCCCCGATTGTTTTTTTAGGGAGCCGCCTGTAGCGTGAAGTTAATAGCATAATTAGATTTTTCGATTTCCAAAAGAATGTGATTGTGTCTCTCTGTTTATTGCTTAGGGTTCACATTTAATTGAATGTCCCTTGACGTATTGTGCGCTGGGTCGAAATTAGTTTAATGTTGACCTATTTGTCTTAAAGCTCTTTAAGGGATGGTGTTTGTAGGATATTTGTTGTATCAAGAGATTGAAAGTATCGATGGCATTGTATCTCGCGTTATATGATCTTAAAAAAAATATTGAATTTATGAAATACAAGCTGCTGTCCGCGACTCTGTCTGGAAGGCAGTTACATCGCGAGATCGACTATATTACGGGTTCTAAGGAATTCATTCAATTCGGGATTAAATGTAATCAATATTATTCCTCAAGCCTTCACCTCTCTCTATAGGTACCAAATTTGAATAAAATTGTTTTATTCCAAAAAACTGACTACAGAAACACTCAAAAGTAAAAAATAATATTAGAATACACACCGGAGGTAGACTGTGTACCGGGGTCGTCTGCATGGGTACCTCCGTCTTACCTATTTCTGCCGCAAAGCAGTAGTACTTGCATTTTACTGTGTTCCGGTTTGAAGGGTAAGATATGGCACTGAAATTACTGGGTACCGTGACTTTACATCTTAAGTCACAAGTTGGCAACGTACAATGTGGTTCTTGGAAGGACTGCAGATTTGCTGCAAGAGCTACATGTAGTATAGGTGACTGTTACCACTTACCATCAGGTGGGTAGTTTTTAATAATAATAAACTCTTAATTGCACAAAAACATATAACAAAAGAAACAAATGTAAAAAAAAGAAGAAATGTACAAGTAGGCGACCTTATTTCTATAAAGCAATCTCTTCCAGGCAACCTTAAGATAGGAAATATGGGAAAGAAATAAGCAAGGGAAAGGTGCAGAAATGGGAATAAATAAAAATCGTTTGTGTCATAGGGAAGCAAATTACATAACAATATAGCGGCTAAGGAATTGTAGATAGGAAGTGACTACGAACTAGGGATTTGAAAGAATCTAGCGTACGCGCTCTCTGAATACTCTCAGGGAGAGAATTCCATAGCCGGACGGCTTGAGAAGGAAACGAGTATGTCAAAAACGGAGTTGACCGAGGCGAGATGCCAAGGGATAAAATGTAATTAGATCGCAAAGTACGACTCGATGAATGAGACCGAAAAGAGAAATAAGACTTAAGATAAGGTGGAGACATTGGATGGAACAAAATAACTATTGTTAAAGAGTGACAAGACATGTAAGTCTCTACGCTGTCGAATTCGGAGCCATTTGAGTTGAGAACGAACTTAGATTAAAAATAAATCTAATGGCCACATTTTGCAGACGCTCCAGCTTGTCGAGAAGTTCTTCAGACAGATCCACCCAGGCACAATCAGCATAGTCGAGCAGTGAAAGTAAAAGTGATTGTGCTAATGCTGATTTAGTACTAATTGGGAGAAAGTTACGAAACCTGTTGAGTGAACCATATGCAGCATAGATCTTTTTGCGAATAGCTTCAACTTGCTGTCGCCATGATAAGCACTGATCAAAAACTAAACCTAAATTTTTTACGCATTTGCTAAAAGGAACAATAGTAATAGTAATAATTAGATTTTTAATTAGATGTATTAATATTAAAAATATAATCCCAATGCTATGTATATTTCCTATTATTACGACGGTTCGTTTTCACGCAGAAAGAGTAAAAACATCGTTACATACACGTTTCAAATGTCGAGTCACCAATGCGCAGTAATGCGATAAAAAATTGATGGCTCCGCAAACATCTCCCACTGATTTTATGTGTCAAACCACCTCTTACAGATGTCGATAACTCCACGGTGCCGAGGTGATTCGGTCCATAATCACTCCTTCAATAATCTTGCTCGTGCATTGTGTTCGTCGCCGCCCCTTAACACCTGATCTTCGGCATTGTAGGAATCAGGCATATAAAAGCGGGCTGCTATAAGCTTCTCGTTTCAGATAAAACGGTAATATTACAGATAAAATAAACGATCGGGGAATCGTCTCCCCACGGTTTGTTCTAAATGAGGTGTGGTCTAAGTTGAGAAAGATCGTCTGATGATTTCGAAGGTATATTCGCTCTTTATTTATCCGATTTTCATACATATCTTTCCGCGTGTTTTTTTTATAATATTGTTGTAGCAATACTAATTTGTTAATCTATTTTAATAGATTCAGAATAATAAAGTGTACCTCTAGTATTAAAGAAAATTAATAACTTGATATCTTTTTTCGTTTTATTCAAAAGTGTAGAATAGCCGTGCTGTGGATCCCTAGACCAAAATGTCTTGTGCGTGCCGGACTCAGACTCTTTTACGTTGTCGGTGTCAACGCAAGCGTTTCCCGAACCCCCTATGCCACCCACGCCCGCCGCGGCGCCCGAGCTATCAAGCCGGGCTCAGCGTGCGCTGGCGCGCAGTGCGAGGCAGAACGCGGCCGCGACACCACGCACCGCCTCACTCTCCCTGAAGAAGGGTGGAAGGCCCCGATGGACCCGAAACTAGTCGGACAGAAACCGACTTACTTCGTGAGTATAGCTGTGATGTAGATATTATTTTTAAGTATGTCTCACGATAGTTTTACCAAGTTAATTGTAAAATGGTTTCCGAACTGCGATCTACGCTCGACCGCCACCTTATGGCCTTAGTTTTGCTGTCCCTTTTACGCTCATACGAATGAGCGAGTACGCTACTGTCCACGCCTCACCCAGTGCTGTCCCTCGTCGTGACATAATTTTTAACTGACTTCTAAAAAAAAATATTTTACAAAAAATTAAAACCGACTTCACAAACACTGAAAAGTTAAAAATAATAAATGAATACGTACAGATAACATCACACTTCTATATTGAAGTCGGTGCCAAACGATGATCTCTTAGAAAGTCTTAAAATTTGTCACCGACTTCAATATAGAAGTGTGATGTTGTCTGTACATATTCATATATTATTTTAAACTTTTCAGTGTTTTTGAAGTCGGTTTTAATGTTTTGTAAAAAAAAAATTATTTTTAACTTTTTAGTGAATGAAGACTTTTTAGTGAAAGAAACCCTAATATTAAATTAGGGGTTTCCTCGCTTTTCATTGGATCCCATCATCAGATCCTGACTTTGGTGACCTTGAGACCATCCCAGGAGTATACTCTATCGAATGCGAAAAGAACTTTGAAAATCGGTCAACAATTGGCGGAGTAATTGCGTAACATATAAGTACACAAAACACGTTGGACACACGTAAAAAATTAATGGTTTTCCTCGATTTTTATGGGATTCCATTATCAGATCCCTCTAGAAGTAAGAAACGCCTCAAGCAAGCTTAGCTTCAAAAATAAATTGCGAAGGAATTTTGAACAACAGAATTGATTGTTTTAGACATTGGCAATCAAAAGATTGCAATTATCTCGTTGGTCGTAGGCATTTTAGATAATATATATTAGTTTATTTTTAAATATTTTATTTGTGTAGTAGAATTTTATGTTATATGCATATAATATTCTTAATAAGCTGTTCCATTTCTCGGTACATCTACCGTATTACCCTTTTCTGCACCACCCTAAGGTTAACTGGAAGAAAATCCCACAGTCAATAAGTCCGCCTTTATACGAAAATTGTGTTCATAAAGAATAAAATAAATAAATAAATAAATAACTTTGGTGACCACTCTTGGAGTATCCTCTATCGAATACAAAAAGAATCATCAAAATTTTGAAAATCGGTCCACAATTGGCGGCGTAATTGCGTAACATACACACAAAAAAAAACATACGCATCGAATTGAGAACCTCCTCCTTTTTTGAAGTCGGTTAAAAAAGGAGGAGGTTTCTCAATTCGACCGTATATATGCTTTTTTTAAATGTTTGTTCGCGGATAACTTCGTCGTTTATGAACCGATTTTGATAATTCTTTTTGTATTCGATAGAGGATACTCTAAGGGTGGTCTCATGGGCAGACAACATCACACTTCCATATTGAAGTCGTTGAAAAATTTTAAGACTTTCTAGGGGATCATAGTTTGGCACCGACTTCAATATAAAAGTGTGATGTTGTCTGTATCTATTCTTATATAGATACAGACAACATCACACGGGGGGTCATGAAGCACTTCTTTACTTTTACATCTATTTATTATTTGTAGGTCCACACGATATAATGTGCACGTGGAACGAACTCCATGTTTATGCCACGTTGCAGGATGTTCATTCAAGCCTTTTTCCTGTTTTGTTCTAATTGAGCAGGTATTTTAATTATAATTTTGTTTCTTGTGACCTTGTGACTTTGACACCTTTGACATAACACTCGCTCCGACATAACCACAGACTACATAGAGTAGAGATAAGTTTTTTTTTTTTTTTTATTTATTTATTACTTGTTCCTCTGATATGTGTTTTCAGAGACGTTTTACATCTATATAATACTCTTTCATTCCAGTTCCCGCTTATATGCCTCGTACTTTTATGCTACAGCGTATTTCTTATTCTATATCGTTATTTGGTACCTCAAATCATTATCAAATGTATTGCCATATCTTTACTAACTTATTCTATTCTTTGTCTCTATTTTATCTATTACGTTTTTGTGTATATATTTATTTATTTCATTTTTGTACATAGTTCTGTGTAAAAAGAAACAAATCGCGCCACCGAGGATTCGTCACATCTGTTATCAATATTACCACCAGAATATTATTTAATAGATGCATTACAGATCATCGCGCGTTTTGTTTCTTTTTATGACTGCTCCCGCTACTTTTTCGCAGAACTTTAGAAGCCTGCTTCTTTATTTTTTATTATTTAGCATGCTCTGTATTGTGTGTACTGTCAGTTTCTCATCTACTGCGATTTCTAGCTCGACTCTATCAGCCGCATGAACAGGGCACTCTAAGATAATGTGCAACACCCCCTCAGATTTGTCTGGGTCACAGGCACACGCCGGGTTGTCCTTGCACTTGAATCGGTTCAAGTACTCGGAAAACCCGCCGTGTCCTGTCATCACCTGTGTGAGCGTCGGGCTTAGGTAAAAGGTTCTCAGTGTGTGTTGTGCAAGTGTCGCATCGGGAAAGAATATTTTCGTCACTGAGGCCGTTTCTCCGCACTGATACCGCCGATTCCATTCCTCAAGCGACTCCAAACGGATTTGTCGCTTGATGAAGGAAATCGGGCAGGCATCGTATGCTGGCCTCGTGTGCAGTTTTAGTGCCGCATCCTTTGCCAAACAGTCCGCTCTCTCGTTTCCCTCCATCCCCGCGTGTGCTTTGATCCAATAGAAGTTGATATCTTTCTTGGTGCTCGTGAGGATCTTTCTTATTTGGAACGCTAGAGGATGGAGGGAATCGCCTCCAGCCACTGTCTCTAATGCCGACCTTGAGTCGCTATAGATACTATATTTAGGCGCTGCACCTTCAGAAGCAATTTCCGTGGCCTTTAATAGCGCAAATAGTTCCGCCTGATAGACAGTGCAATATGGTTCCAGCTTATATTTTCGGGCTTTAAGTTCGACAGCATCGTCCCATAGGGTCAGTGCCGCACCGACTTTGCCCTGGATCTTACTTCCATCGGTGAAGATATGGAGTCCTCGTTTATCGTGCTGGTTCCAGCTTGCACCGTCCATCAGGTGATGAAAGCTGATATATTTGTGAAGTGTTGGATGTTCGGCGTTCACAAACGCAACAGGCGTTTCCACCACCCGGTCTCCCACTACACGCTCGGAGTGCCGCCTCTTCACCCTGTAGAGAGCAGCTGATTCCTTAACTCTGAGATCAAGAGGAAGCAGTCCGGCAAGCAGTAGGGCCGAGTTCAACGAGACCGTCCTGTAAGCCTTCGTAATTTTTTGGGCGAAACCTCTCTGGACCATGTTAAGCTGCCTTCGGTTTCTCCCGTTCTCTACCGCTGGTGCCCAAGCACTCGCCGCGTATAGTATGATTGGTTCGACTACCGCTGTATATATGGCCCTGATCACCTCTGGCTCGAGACCCCAGTGTATCCTGGCCGCCTTCGCAACTTGCCGGTACAAGCCCAGTGCTTTCCTGCAAACGTTAGTCACGTGAGCATGGAACCTGAGGCCGTCGTCGATTGTAAGACCCAGGATCTTTATCTCGTGAGACAGCCCAATCGGCTCCCCATCCATGCTCAGAAGCGGGGTGTCGTATTTAACTTTGTTCGTGATGATCATAGCCTTGGTCTTATGTGGCGCGAACTTAAGTTTGTTTTGGACCCCCCACCTCCGAACATAAACAAGGGCCGCGTTGGCCTGTCTCTGCACCTGTTGTGCTGTGGCTCCAGAGAAGATCAGTACCACATCAATCAATCAATCAATCATTATTTATTTGCCAGAATATGGTACAATAGGTGTTAAATACATTAATATTTTCAACATACTCTGTCGCTGAACGACGTGCAAATTATTTACAAATTAGTTTTAATGACAGTTATTAAATATATGAGAAAATTACATTATTACATTTCATAATTACATCTTTCTGTTTAATGTCAAAAATATACAATTAAATGTCAAATTAAATTCTTTTTTAATATACAATTCTATTTCATCGTCGGCAAAAGCTTGGCAGTAGTCTCCCCTATGCTCTAGGTCCTTCAGTAGTGGGTTCAGCAGGAGATTCCAGAACGTCGGTCCTCCTATCGACCCCTGCACGCATCCTTTGGTCGTTTTTCTTGAGCATTCTGAACCTGCATACCGCACGCTAACTTTGCGTTCGGACAAGTAGCTGTCGACAAGCTTACGAATATTACCCGGGCAATCTGTCTCGGCTAGTCTGCACACAATGGCCGGCCACCATGCACTATCAAAGGCTCCCTCTATATCTAATGATACCAGTGCTACGATTTTTCTAGCTTTAACATTGTCGCGAATGTATTGTATCATATTATAGAGGGAGTCTTCGGTGCTTCTTTGAGGTGTAAAGCCATACTGCCTATTACTCATATTTGCTGCTGTGTGCCACCCGATCCTTCTCATCATCATCTTTTCTAGGATCTTCCCCATCACCGGCAGTAGTCCAATTGGCCTATAAGATTTGGGATGTGTATAGTCCTCCTTAGCACTTTTCTTTAGTACCACCACTGTTGCCTCTTTCCACACGGTGGGGAAGTGAGCCAGACTTAAGCACTTATTGTAGAGAGCCAGGAACAGGTCGGGTTCCTGGGCTATTGCCGCCTCACAGATGTCCGCAGTGAGGCCGTCCGATCCAGGTGCCTTTTTGAGGTTAAAACTAAAAAACTAAAAAAGTAGAGATAAGTTTAACTTTGACTCCGACTAGCTCCGACTCGTCTCACAGACTAAAGACTCGACTCTGACCGACTACAGCACAAAAAACTTAAGGCGCGTTCCACTTAAGCACAGATTGTGGTTTGTTTAATATATTTATTAGTTTATTCTTTCATCAATATTATACATAATTACTGTATTCGTCCGTATTATTTTTATTTTAAGTGTCTATTTATTATGTTTATATTGCAGTGGCGTCCATCATTTTTTCATTAGGGGCCTGTCAGAATAACAGCGCTTCTGGTTCATTCTGACCATCTATGAATGACCCAGAAGTATATGCTGAGGCAAGCCCCTTTAAACACACATTAAAATAAATCTATTTATTTTGTTACTGTTTTGTTTATTCCTGTTAGTTTTTTTTTTTTTCAATTATTGTTTTTTTTTTATTTTGTGTGTTTAATAAACGTTTCTTTCTTTCTTTCTATATTATTTTAAACTTTTCAGTGTTTTTGAAGTCGGTTTTTATTTTTTGTAAAATATTTTGTTCGCAACAGCTTGTCTAGATTACGTATGAGTCAATGGTTTTAGATAACCAGACGGCACCATCTGTATTTGAAAACTTATTGTTAATCGAATTATATCGCTGCTGATTTGCTGGAGAGTTCGTCGACCGAGCCAATAGATAAAAGTGAGCCATCTTTGCTTTCTCTACCTGGAAGTGCCCTGATGAATGGTAAATCCGCACAAAAGCTGTGAAATTACTTTAATATTCGATTTACTGACTGTTGTGTCCTGTTCCAATTGTTTATTCATATGCATTAATCAGTAAGATCGATGAGCTCTGTCGGTAGATGCAGTGCCCCAAGAGTGCCCCCTGTACTATCTAAGATACCGGTAGATCAAATCAGTGCAGTAAGTTCAAGAAAAAAAAAGTTGTATCATCCCCTTGATTGTAATACAAAATCTATCGCGATTGCTTTGATGTCGATAGTCAAATGGATGCACTCCATCGCTTTTTTATCAGACAGTCGACTCAGAGTCTTATACTGACGCCGCAATGATTGGCAAATTCAAAGCGATTGTGATAGATTTTTTCTAAGACAATAACCCCCTGATTACCTTTCTTGAGGTTGTCATCGCGCCATATCTGGGTGAGCGTTAGCAGATTCACTGGTCGTATTCATTCATTACCGAGGTACCTATAACATTGCAAAAGACGTTCTTCTGAACTTCGAATTACTTATAATCATATTGTGATCCCGCCAGGTGTTAGCGTTACTAGAGACAGCATTTTCTAAACATTTATAACATTGCTCAAAGCGTCGAAAACGTCACTCGTTTTAATATGTTTGTTTTCTTCTCTTATTTATTTTTTGTTTTGGTTTACTTACAGTATCCAAAAATACTTCTTGAGTCATTAAAATATGGTTACGTAGATTAATCAAGCAATCCAACCATTATGCATGGGATAAAATTTATAATTATATTTTTGTGTGCAATTAAAAGAATTGTTGTTGTTCTTTTAATTTCACGCGTAGAAGTCGAAATCGATTTGAGCTCTGATATCTTCCTTCTAATAATAGACGCTTAAATCAAGACCTGTCGAAATTCTATAACTTGGACCGAACCTCTAATAGGCACGAAAAAGTAGGCGTCGTCGCTAGTCCCTAATAAATGGTGTTCGAGTAGTTCCTTTCCCGATTGTCTTCGTGACGATTAAGGGTCTAGCCACAGCAATGTGCGACCGGCGACGTTACGAGCAACGCGCGATATACCAGCGGACCTAAAAAGGCCGCATCGCAGAATCATAATACGAATCATATTATGATTCCTATTATGAATGGAGTGCAATTCATCATAAGCAAATTCTATTTGACAGCTTTGTATGAATATTCGTAAAATGGTCCCAATTGACAGTTTCGCTATGCCTAATTTGCGCACCATTTTAAAAATATTCATACAAAGCTGTCAAATAGAATAATTAGATATTAATAGAGCGTCAGTGGCGCTGTGGACTCGGCACTTGCCATCCAATCGGGAGGTCGGGGTTCGAGACCCGCCATGTACCAATGTGTTTTTCGTTTAGAATTTCATATGTACATTTGTCTGACGCTCCTACGGTGAAGGAAAACATCGTGAGGCAACCTGCATACATCTGCGAAGAAATTCAATGATGTATGTGAAGTCGACCAATCCGCACTGGGCCAGCGTGGTTGACTAAGGCCTAATCACCCTAACATAGGGTAGGCTCGAACCCCTCGGTGGGGACGTATATGCGATGATGAATAGAATATTATAAATATCTATGGATAGGTCTTCAAAAATAATATTGAGGTTTCTAATATAATTTTTTTCTAAACTGAATAGTTTGCGCGAGAGACACTCCAAAGTGGTAAAATGTGTCCCCCCCCCCCCCCCCCTGTAACTTCTAAAATAAGACAATGATAAAACTAAAAAAAAATATATGATGTACATTACCATGCAAACTTCCACCGAAAATTGGTTTGAACGAGATCTAATAAGTAGATTTTTTAATACGTCATAAATCGTACGGAACCCTTAATGGGCGAGTCCGACTCGCACTTGGCCGGTTTTTTTTATCAGACAGACGACACGAAGTCTTGTATTGATGCAAATTCAAATTCAATACGAGTTCTTTCGAGTTCTTCAGATGGAGAGTCGCGACTCCGAGATCTTCGCCGATAAATATTGTTAAATTATTATTTTACAGAATAGCAGAATTTTAGCATTTTATAAATAAAGTTAGCAGAATTGCGAATGTTCAATTGTAATCTGGTCACACTGTTGTGTACGTTTCTACAATAAAATCCCAAGTAATATCGAAGGCAATCGTAATAGATTACTTTTTATGTAAGTATAATCTACTTTTTAGAAGAAAAAAAATTAAATTAAGATTGAAAACGCAATTTGAATACCCTAATTTTAATTGAATAATTTTCCGTAAATAAAATTTTCAGTTAAATGCGAATGCTCTAAAAAATAAAGATTTAACTTGCATCGTGGTTTTATAAGACCACACAATGATTGTTTTCTTTTGAGGTACGGAACACAAAAAATGAACACTGAAAACTAATATGTATCCATATAGTTACAAATATATAGACTAAAAGTAATTCATACATAGAATGGTAATAATGTCAACCTAACTAGGTCATGGTAGCCAATCTCAACAGAGACCAATAGCCATTGTTACTGCATACGAGATATTATAGTGCATAAGCGTCGGCGCTTGCTTTATCATCATCATCAGCAGCTCATATACTTCCCCACCGAAAGGCTCGTCGAGCCTACCCTATACTAGGACGATTAGTTCTAACTACGCTGGCCAAATGCGGGTTAGTCAACTTCACACACAGCCGGTAAATAATTTTTTTCTTCACAGGTGTGTGCAGGTTTCCTCACGATGTTTTCCTTCACTATAAAAGCGTCAAATAAACGTACGTATAAATTCAAAATTTGAAAAAACATTGGTACGTGGCGGGGTTCGAACTGCTACCTCTCGATTTTAAGGCGACGTCCTTACGCACTACGCCATCAATGCTTGCTTAATCCGATGGAAAGATTAGTCGACTCGACCGGAACGCAGGATCTTCTGTTTAATGTGCCTTCCGAAGCACGTGTATATTTGTCAATGTTTCATATTTTTGGTCACCCATCATAGGTCTAACCACGGCCAACGTGCCTTTATTTAGCAATTCTTAGCCTAACGCACACGCCAATGCAACACTAAGCTCTTCAATTAGCAGCAGAATGAACATAGTTGGTGCGAGCACAGAGCCTTGTGGAACCCCAGCATTAAAGAACACTACGATTTAAGTAAGTATACTATTTTAGGATATTTGCGGGAATATTTAACGGGATTTAAAGTTAACCGCATAATAACCAAGTTATTTTGTCGTCTATATCCTGTATTTCAACACTATCTGGAAATCTCTGCAATACGCTTACGACAAATACACGAATCCTATTAATTGTAATATTGTAATTATATATGGCGCTACTAATCATTAAGTTTGCCGCTTAATCACGCGCCCATTTATCCACAAGACAGGCGAATTAACATCAAAGGTACAAATGATCTAATCTCATTATCCATGATTGAATATAAGCCTGCGAGCATTGTTACGCCAAGTATGTCTGCTTCGCAGAATCCCGATAACGCTCGCGAAAGTCTCTACGAAAGCAATAATAGTCGTTTGAACATTGTTTGCTCGTAATAAATTATCGCAGTGGAATTCCTTGACGGGAACAAAGCAGCAACATTTGCGATAAATGTGTTTGGAATACAAATTGTAGCACCGCAATTATTCTGTCTTATGACATTTACATATCTTACACAATCAGCCGATATGAACCTATTTCGGCTACAATCAATTTGCCCCTAAGGTGATTTGGAGATAAGTAATGCTTCGAATATTCATAAGCTCGGTCGTGAAAGAAAAGAAAGTAGATCCTTAGATAATGACATAGAGATGAAAACGTACGTTTGCTGCAACATCAGAAATTGTGCTTTGGTGACGTTGTTGATAAGATAAGAAGAAGAGGCGTCTTGAACCTACCAATAAATGAAATTTTTAGAATTTGATGACACTGGGGATAAAATTAAGTACCTAAATTATGCACGAGCACGTAATACGAGTATTTAGGCAATTTACTTCGCCATCTTTAAAATATATGGACTTTGAATAAATATTTGAGGGCAAATGAAGGTTCTGTATTTGATGAATCACAAATAAATCAAATTATCTAAAACGACCAATTTATTCACTTTTATCGCTGTAATCTATACAAATAAATAAAATTGAAGTGTCTGTTTATAATATCAAAATAACAAGTTTTTATTAAATGGGTATGAATGTATATCGGGTACCAATAACAAAAACACAATTTAAACAATTTTTGTCTGTCTGTCTGTCTGTTTGTTCCCGCTAATCTCCGGAACGGCTGAACCGATTTTGACGGGACTTTCACTAATAGAGAGCTAATTATATAAGGTATAACATAGGCTACTTTTTATCAAGATCTTTAAAAAATACTATTCCAAGCAGACGAAGTCGCGGGCACAGCTAGTACAAGTTATAAATAAACGTCAATCATATTATGTTATTTTATTTCGAAAACGGCTTATGTGTTTTTTTATTGGTAATTTGCCAGGAAAAATCACTAATTTTAATCAAATTATAAAAGAACATATTCCTGGTTTTGCTTAATCCGCCGAACAAATAAATTTGATATGCAAATACGCCCTTTATTACATTTTATTGCACTTATTACTCGAATGTATCAATCATAAAACAAGGTAATGGAACTAGCTTTATGTTTTAAAAGTTAACTCTGTTAAATCTTCTCGTCCCGCTGTATACTGTTTCTGCAGTGGGACAATTAAACCACTCTACATCCTGGTTCGGAACAATCTTCTACAAACGTCAACCAGTCCCACGAATTGCGCTCGTCTCTTAGCTGTGGGAAATAGGACGAGGTTGCGGCTGCAAGCAGTGCCTTCCTCGATCCATCATCTATTCCTCTTCCATTTCTGGATCGCACCATATTACGTAAAGTTACTTATTTGGCTCCTAGCCGTGTTTATTGTAGTCAAACTAATTAACTAAACTAGTTGAGTTAAATAAAGATTAGCAAAACTTTGTTAACTTTTAAATTAATTTCATTTATGTTTAAATCACCTGGCTTGTTACAATTTACAAAATCATTTCAGTTATTTAATTTTGGTTATGAACTTCTATGGCCTTACAAATAAAAACTTATACCGAGGATAATCCTCGGAATAATTTATTCTGTGTTTTGTCTTGTTTTAGCACATGTCAGATGTAATATGTCAAAATAAGACAAAACACGGAATAACTATTCCGAGGTTATTCCGAGGTATAAGTTTTTTATTTGTAAGGCCGTTAAAGTTTTTGTTATTTACTGTCAAATTTGACTTCGGTGCCTTGTAACATAACAGTACTTTGCTATAATTGAACAAACTTAGAGTATTTTCTAACATACAGTTGGCTAAACTAAAATTAAGCTTTTACATAATTATTGTGCTATTTATTACCATAGCTAAAAATTGTTTACAACTGAATAGTATTGTTTAAGATCGTGTTACAAAGTTGCTATAAACAAATTAAATATTTGATTGAAACCAACTAGTATTAATAATGTTGATTACAACAATATTTTTGTAAGCCAGAACAAAATAGTTTTGTCAGAGGTAATAAAAGTGATGCTGCGTGTAACAAAAAAAAATTTAATTTCCCGCCCGAACTTGCATCAAACATGACACGCAGGAACATAATGTTCATTTCGCTTTATCGGCCTTGCGGTTCGCACTAGTTCGCAGAAAGCAAGTGGCATTTAGTGGTAACTTTGTGATATTTTTCAAAAATAGAGAAGAATCATGGTACACATGAAGAGTCAAAACTGTATGGTGATGCCGTATTCATGAATGCAGCCCCCCCGAAGCAAACGAACCTGCGGAAAAAAATTCCTACTATCTGAGGTTGTGGGCTTTTTGGATGGTGAGTGAACAGAACAAAACTTTTTGATTTTTACAAGAAAATGATTGTCAGTTGTGCGACTAATGTGTACTCAGCTATTCACTTACTTCGGTTACCAATTCCGAACTTTCATTTTGAACACAATATCATATTACTATAATAAACCCTGCCATAACAAAACTCACGTTGCCATTGTATGCTATTTCAGCGAGTAGTTTTGTGTGTAATACACTCAGTAGTATATCACAATGACAGTTCGGAGTTCAGAGTTCGGAGTTAGCGATTAAGGGAGCTGGTGTTTATGCCCCAGTGATATTTTTCTTTCATTTGCTTCTTATTTTAATGCAGATAACTTAAACATGTTTTTATTTTACAGAGTCTTATGAAGAGCTACTGGACTATGCCGCTTTGACGATTTCGAATAATAATTGTACAAGTCACTAGTCGAATTGACCACGATCTCCGATGCCACCATGCTGGTAGCATTGCTAGCTGCAGCTCCAACAATATTTTGAACAAGGGTACCAAAGAGGATTGGCACCTAGTGTTGAGGCGTAGTTATTTATAGTTCTGTGATTATTTCTTTTGTTGATCAATATATTTAAACGTTTTCTGTAATTAATTAATTTGTTAATTAATGAATGCTCACTTATTTAAACAAATCAATTTAGTTTTTAATTTGTCCCAAGTTTGTAGTCGAAATTAATAAATGAGGAGTTTCAACAGCGCTTGCCTTTCTTGCTGAAAATTCTCATATTATTAGTTTTGGCTACAAGCTATAAACCTGTAGGAAAAACCGCTATAGTAACCTAAAAGTAATGTAACTATTAACTGAAAAGTTCAGTTACAGGTTACATAACAGTGATGTTGTAAATAATCTGAAACTCGTTTGGTCATGATTACAATATATTGATGCTATACTAATCTGAGAATCTAGTTATAATTAATCAAAAGTTTAGTAACAGATAGCAAAATAGTTTAGTTGTGATAACAGTTTAGTGATGCTAATATTGAAGAAATAGTTATTTATAACAGTTTCGTAAATGGTAAACATAGATGTGGTCTATTCTTACTTAAAAGTTTTGTTATTAATTCATTTATATTAGTAATTTACTCGAAACACTTTGGTAACTTATGGTTTATATATTTGGTGGGCAGTAATTATTTTTGTTTGGCTATGGATAACATAACTGTTTTTACAAAACTGAATTTGGCTACTAGTAACATTAGTTGTGAAGTCACTATTTTTATGTAATAGGTTACTCAAATGTTTGTTATTTGTTACTAGAAATTTCTTTCAGTGTATGGTGGTGATATTACTCGATTAGCTCGTGACGTTCAAAAAGCGATTTCCATTATATCACCTGTTACTAAGGAACTCATTAAAATTCGGATAAAAACGTAACCTATGTTCTTTCTCAGGGCTTCAGTTATCTCAATACCAAATTTCATAAGCGTGAAATAATAACAGACAAAGGGACAAAGAGAAAGAGAGAGTTATGGCAGATTCCACCAACCATACCTTAGCTTAGGAAGCCCCTAACACGTATGCTGTCAATTTTTGTCTTTAATGAAAAGAATGTGACAGCATGCCACCTAAGAGTACCCTAAGCTAAGAAGAGGTTGGTGAAAATGGCCATTATTTTCGCATTACTAATATAAGTAGGGGTAGTTACTTACGTATGTACAGTCGGCAACACGTCAAGCTTTGCATTTGCATTACGAAAATCGTCGCTATTACAAGCACCATAAGAGCGGTCTCAAGGTTATTATGTAAAGTCTGGTGTGTTGCTGTGTGTACATCAGCATAAAATTCTAACTTTCAAAAATCTACCCACGCACAAGATATAAAGTTACTTATGCTGACGCTTCAGCTTACGATAAGGAATCTCCTGGGTGACCATCGTTACCGTTATGGATGTTATTGTTGATTTTGATCCCCACCGCCTCTCGTCTCCAAAGCGTGGACGGAATTCTAAGACATGCTGAGACTCCGGTTACAGTGGTCGACCGACCGTCGGTGCGTACGAGTCGCGCTTGCTGGACAGGGGGCTAGCTGATTTTCATCCAATATAAAAAAGTTCGAATTCGACTTTTTTCTCGAGCGGTAGTCACAGCTCAGCCAATCAGAGCACTGGACGTGTCGAGCTCATACGCAGGACCATCATCGGTTGTGCGCGTGCGCATGCGCACGGTTTTGCTGTTTAGCGAGGTAGTTTAACCAACCATCTTGGCTCACTTACAGAGATGTAGAAGCTAAACGGTCTTTTCTATTTGCAAATATTTTATCCGCTTAAATAGATTTAGTATAAGAAATTATAAATAAAATACCATTACAATTTTATATGTATCATAAGCGAAAAATTTTGAAAATAATTTCCATACCTTAAGGTATGGTTATGTTAAGCAACGGTCTACAAGGTTACGGATTTAGGTGAATAAACAAACATCTTTTAGAATAATCGTTTCAGATATTACCCATTGTATATTTAAACCCGTGACGACGTGGATTGGATTTCAGTATGTCCTATTGCCTGTGCGCAATCATCCGACCTTTATTACCAGAACCAGTTTGGAATACCATTGCACAGATTACAATAGTTGTTTGCGAAGGAGCCCATATTTAAATTCCTTAATTGCGTGCCGAGTCCCGTTGGTTTTGGAAGACATGTTTCAATAGCTTCATTAAGACCGACTAAATTGGGTGTCACGTACGGTACTTAGCATTCTAAATTTATATGCCTATTGGAAATGTGCTAGGAATTGTAGAAGACGTATTTAAGGCTTTTCGTCAGGAATGCTAATGTTTGAACTAACACCTCAGAAGACCACGTTAGGCAGTTGTCTCACCGCCGATGGTAAACGAGGAACAAGTTAAGCTAGAATTAGAATCGAGTTGGCGAGCAGTGGAAAGGGAGTGTGTAGCTCTAATAGTTTTGTCGCCTGGGCTATAAGCGAGCGTGCGAAGACGGGCGATTACTCTCGCCACTCGCGTTTTTAGGGTTCTGTAGCCAAATGGCAAACAATGGAACCCTTATAGATTCGTCATGTCTGTCTGTCTGTCTGTCTGTCCGTCCGTATGTCACAGCCACTTTTCTCCTAAACTATAAGAACTACACTGTTGAAACTTGGTAAGTAGATGTATTCTGTGAACCGCATTAAGATTTTTACACAAAAATAGAAAAAATCAAAAAAATTTGGGGGTTCCCCATACATAGAACTGAAACTCAAAAATTGTTTTTTCATCAAACCCGGTATAGGTCTTCAAAAATCATTTTGAGGTTTCTAATATCATTTTTTTCTAAACTGAATAGTTTGCGCGAGAGACACGTCCAAAGTGGTAAAATGTGTGTAACTTCTAAAATAAGAGAATGATAAAACTAAAAAAAATATATGATGTACATTACCATACAAACTTCCACTGAAAATTGGTTTGAACGAGATCTAGTAAGTAGTTTTTTTAATACGTCATAAATCCTACGGAACCCTTCATGGGCGAGTCCGACTCGTGCTTGGCCGGTTTTTTTTTTCAGAATTGTCGCTGCCACTACTCTAATGCTATCATGAAATACATCATTATCGTCGTCTGAAGTAGATAATGATTGTTTGACATTCATCTCTATTAATAAAATCGTAGGGGTACAAAAATCTGTAATTGCGAAATATTAAGAAAAAAAATACACAGGTCGCCTTAAAATCATTAGCAGAACACAATAGAATAGTTTAAAAAAAAAAGTGTTTGTTTGTTTATTTGTTTGTCTGTTTGTCCGGAAAGATCTCCGAAACTACTGGACAGAATTTGATATGGCTTACACCACAATGCTTAGAATTTTCCGGAAGAACATTTAGGCATAATTTCGTTTGTTTAAATTCACTTTTTATTTTTAGTGAAAAAATACCATATAAAATGTTCGAACAATGCCTACGTAGAAAATCAACATGGCGCACGTGAAATTATTTTGACAAGTCTGTCACATAGTGCAAAGTAAAATTTAATCTTTTCTGTTAACGGCTGTGCCCATCTGGATTTCGCCAACCAAGAAGTATTGTCTTTTTCTTATGTAAGACCGTGGTGGTAAGGCAAAAGGATCAAGCCATACAACCAATGTGTAAACCATTTTTTATGACAAAGACAAATTTTTCACATCACAAGTATAAAATTTGTAGGTTGGTTTAATTCTTGCCCAATTTTCATAAAATCGGTACAATTTTTGATATATGTGAAATGTTGAAAAGTGAAGATACCCTTTTCAAGGTATTTTGAAAGGTGTTATTTGTTTTTACATTATGACTAAGGAATCAAACTCTTTCATCCATTTAAAACTACTAGTATTAAAAGTAATTGATAATTAAAAAAAATATCTGACTGCAATGATTCTGGGTTACGCCTTTACGCGTAACCCAGAATTATTACAGTCCGGGACTATGGGAGTAAGGTACTCTTGATCCTAATGTCTAAAATGACGGATCACATTTTTTTGGATCCACCCAAGGAACATGGATTTTGAACGAAGGACCGAAACATAGCTGCCGCTCAAAAAAGGTGGATAAAAGTTCGTTTCCAAACCTAGCAATATAGGTATCAAATGAAAGGGCTTGAAGAGTAGAGCATTATGAACCTAGGAAAATCGCCCTAAATTTAACATGGCCGCCGATCAAAAAAACGGATAAAAGTTTGTTTCCAAACCCAGCAATATGGGTATCAAATGAAAGGCCTTGATGAGTACAGTACTATGAACTTAGCAACATTCACATAAATTTAACATGGCCGCCGCTCGCAAAAACGGATAAAAGTTTGTTTCCAAACCCAGCAATATGGGTATCAAATCAAAGGCCTTGATGAATAAAGCACTATAAACCTAGCAAGATTAACATAAATTCAACATGGCCGCCGCTCAAGAAAACGGATGAAAGTTCGTTTCCAAAGCCAGCAATATGGGTATCAAATGAAAGGCCTTGATGAGTACAGCACTATGAACCTAGCAACATTGATATAAATTCAACATGGCCGCCGCTCAAAAAAAACGGATAAAAGTTCGTTTCCAAACCCAGCAATATGGGTATCAAATAATAGGCCTTGATGAATAAAGCACTATGAGCCTAGCAACATTGACATACATTCAACAAGGCCACCGCTCAAAACAGGTGGACAAAAGTTCGTATCCAAACCTAGCAATATGGGTATCAAATGTATGCCTTGATGAGTAGAGCACTATGAACCTAGCAACATTGACATAAATTTAACATAGCCGCTGCTCAGTAAAGGTGGATAAAAGTTCGTTTCCAAACCTAGCAATATAGGTATCAAATAAAAGGTATTCAAGAGTAGATCACTATGAATCTAGGAAAATAGCCCTTAATTCAACATGACCGTCGCTCAAAAAAGGCGGATAAAAGTTTATTTCGAAACCCAGCAATATGGGTATCAAATGAAGGCTTTGGTGAGTAAACTACTATGAACCTTGCAACATTGACATAAATACAACATGGCCGCCGCTCAAAAAAGGGGGATAAAAGGTCGTTTCCAAACCTAGCAATATGGGTATCAAATGAAAGGCCTTCAAGAGTAGAGCACTATGAACTTTAGAAAATCGCCCAAAATTCATCATGGCTGTTGTTAAAAAAATCTGATAAAAGTCCGTTTCCAAGCCCAGCAATATGGGTAGGTATAAAATGAAAGGCCTTGAAAAGTAGAGCACTAGGAATCTAGCAACATTGATGGAAATGCAATATAGCTGCCGCTCTAAAAAGGCGAATAAAAGTTCGTTTCCAAACCCAGCAATATGGGTATCAAATGAAAGGCCTTGATGAGTAGAGTACTATGAACCTAGCAATATTGACGTAAATTCGACATGGCCACCGCTCAAAAAAGGTGGATTAATGTTTGTTTCCAAACCTACCAATTACATGAAAGGCCTTAAAGAGTAGAGCACTATGAACCTAGAAAAATCGCACAAAATTCAATATGGCCGCCGCTCAAAAAAAAACGGATAAAAGTTCGTTTCCAAACACAGCCATATGGGTATCAAATGAAAGGCCTTGATCAGTAGATCACTATGAACGTAGCAAAATTGATGTAAATTCAACATGGCCGCCGCTCAAAAAAGACGGATAAAAGTTCCTTTTCAAACCGAGCAATATGGGTATTAAATGAAAGGCCCTGAAGAATACCTAGAGCATTAAGAACCTACGAAAATTGTCCTAATTTCAAAATGGCCGCTGCTCAAGAAAGGTGGAGTAAAGTTGAATCATTATGGAATAAAATGGAGGAAAAAACTTAACACTATGCTAAGCATTTTGATGGCGAAACGTAGTTCGCGGGCACAGCTAGTAATAAATAAAAATACGTGCGCTTTCAGATCCGTACTGCAGAGAAATGACCACTGGTTGCTCTCTCGGCGTGAGTTCTGATTGCTAAGCGAGTATTATCTTTGATGGCTCTTGTCGCTCGACGAACTAGTGGAGCGACTCCTCGCCAGCAGTAACAGTCAGCGATCAACTATTATATGTATGCATTTTTTTTGTTTATACGAAATGTATATCTATTGTACGTTTCTTGAGCGAGAAAATAGCCGAAAGTTAGTCGTTTCCTCGCCGTCGTCGGTGGGACAATTGCCTTAAACTCACCTGTAGGTGGTGCACCCTGCTGGACTAGGCTCTGGAGCTCCCCACTGTAACGAGGTGCTATATTATTTAAAGCATGATTATCTAGTAACTCGTTACATTCCCGCCTAACGTGATTGCATTTTTTTTTTGTTATGTTTTCATTTTGTTCGCTCCTGTTATTCAGACGTTACAAGCCTCAATGTTGCAATTTACCATTTTATTATTTTCATTAACGATATTGCTATCAGAGATAGCTATATTCTTTAAAGATTGTGTAATGATTCATATACTTAATCAAAATAAATTTGTGATTTAGAAAAAATCCAGGCTTGTGTGAGTTTCTATACCTTGATAAGTTTTAATATAACTGTAATGCCTAACTCTTTACAATAGTTTTCGTATTTGTTACAGGTGCTTTTTATTATAATATTTGTGAACTTCAAAATAATAGGGGTCAAAGTATGAAATTGCAGTTTTTTTCGTTTGTTTATATAACTTTATAACTTTTCTAATTTAAGAGCTATAACAAAATCCTTATTTTTATTACTTTTTAAACCTAGAGTGCTCGTTTTGGTTACAATTTAATCTCAGAATGGGGATGATGACTGAATTCTAATTTTTACGTCTCGTCATTAAATATTAATAATACCGTGGAAAAAGATGCAGTCCTGTGAAATCAGAATTAAAATCGGCTTAGAAATACATTAAATACAAGCATTTTAAGTTGTTAATTTGAAGGCGATTAGACAGAGAAATCCGACATCAACCGTGACGTCATTGTTGAGTACGGCCATATAAACTCCTTGTAAATTGCCGTTTTGCTAGAAAGAGATGGAGAAAAATCTTTAATACCTTATATCTTGGTTGTTTTTATAGTTATTCGAAAACCGATTTTTTCTTTCTGTTTATTATATGAATGAGCTTCTATTAAAGCAAAAAAAAATTGAATCATCTAGCCTATTTGTTTAATAATATGTTAAAAAGAATCTAAAAAAAAACTCTATGAAATCTATGTTTATCTCTAGAAAATTATGTTTTTACTTAGTTTAAAGTCTATTAACCAATCTCTAAAAGTTTCATTAAATTTACTTTATTGGTTATAAATAACTAAGAAAAACGTCTGAAATAAGCAATGTTCTTAAAAATCTTCATACAAAACGGCAATTTCATACTTTAACCCCTAATACTCGTATAAACTAGTAATGGTGACTCGGTGATTCGGTGATAACCTGGTGATTCGTTTATCTACCCTACTTACCCACTGCACAACCGTCGCCATTTTACACCACAAACCAACACTTTATCAGCGTCCTGGAAAATGGGTCCCAATTCCTCTTTGGGTGATCATGGTTGACATAGGTATCTTTTAGCGTCAAACTTTAACTTTAAGTATCTTTTAGGGAGACTTTTGGCCTTCATCTCACCTGATGGTAAGTGACGATAAGGCCGAAGGTGGACGCGAGCTTCACCTGGACTCCTCAACAACTGAGGAACTGGCTATCTTACCTCTATCTAATGCTCGAAAACAACAATGATATTACGAGTATGTCAACAAACTTAGGTAAAATGGTGGTAACTAGTCAGGCGGGCTCTGAAGCCCTACCACCAAATGAAGGTTGTGTTATTTTTTGTACACACGTGTGGCAAGCCCATAATTATCTGCCATATAGCCCATAGCTGCCGTCCTAAACCAAGTTCAGTACTGCCGCAAAGCAGCGTGCTTGCATTGCTCTTTTTCGGAATGAAATGCGAAATTTCTGGGGAACGTGACTTGACAGCTTAGTATAAGTTTGCGCTGGTAGCCTTTGTACCGGATGCAGCTATAGCTGATTTGCGAAACTTACGAGAACCACATGCGCCCGATGATACTCGTATTTACCATCAGATAAATGGGTAGTCTGCATTTTTGACAACATAATTGTATCAGAAAATAAACATTGATTTTATAGTAACGTTTTTCTGCTACTTCTAATTTGGATTGGATTGGACAGCAAAAGTGAGTACTGCAAAAGTTACTCAAAGTTATCAAGATTGACTATTACAGAAATAGTCCCCAATATTTCCAAATCTTCTATCTTCTCCCACACTATAAAATAAAATTGTTTAGAAACTCAACTAATACATAAACAACTAATATCTGACTATTATATTATTATATAACCGATCCCAATAAATGAGGCTCGTGATAAAATTCTTAACATTTTTGCAGACCTCACCCGGTGTCCGTCAATTTATCATCTTCGAAATAGCCTCATTACTTTGTAACGTCTTTCATTACGGGCCCGTCGGTTGTCGAGTATTGAAATTTTTTAACAATTTATAGGATATTTGACTTTTGATGTCACCTTTTAACGGCGTACCTCCGGTCCGGAATGGGTTCCGGTTACAAGCGAAATATTATGATGGCCCCCATAGCTTGCGGTGTTAACTTGATAATGCTGGGAGCGTGTCTATTAAAAGGCAACGTTAGCGCTATTAAGAGCTTAATGTCTGGCAGACACCATGAAATATTAAATCCCTCAAAAAGCAATATCGAATTGCTGGCGTATATACGATGCGGAGAAAATGATATTTGAAAACACCTTCTACAGCTTAATATCTGCTAAGTCTGGATTCCACGAACACTCCCAAATACGTACTATACTCATTTTGGAAAACGTATAGTAAAATGACAATAACAATAAGAGCACTGACTAAACTGATAGCTTCAATATCATTATCATTTTAAACGAAAACCGGCCAAATGCGTGTCGGGCCACGCGCAGTGTAGGGTTCCGTAGTTGCAAATGCCAACTTTGAGTTCACACTCACACCTCACAACACGTTGCTATTAAATTAGACATCATTAAAGCTGCAATGATTTTATATTTTCTTAACTTCACGTGGTTCCTAAATTTATATTCAGTACTAATTTTCAATGAAATTTTACTTTTCCGAGTACATTTTATAAGTTGGTCGTCTATAACTTTTTAGTTTGTACTTAGTACTCAACTCTGATAGTTTTCCTTTAAACTTCATCATCATATATACTACTGTTGTAATTTTTTTCACGTGTCCATATACACGGTTATTTTTTTATCACCCTGGAAAATTTTAGGGACACTTCAGGACACATCCAATATTATATAAAAAATAAAAAAAATGAAATAAAAAATAAAAAAAAATAATAAAAAAATCTCTAAAAATGCTGCTCTCAACTAGTGCAGCATTTTTTGTATTTTTTAAAAAAATTATATAAAATTAAGGAGGGGGGTTATTTTTTTTATTAATATTTAAATCATTCTAATACCATGTCGTGAAGCGTCCCTTAAATTTTCCAGGGTGATAAAAAAATAACCGTGTATATACACGGTGTTTCATAATAACCAATAAATATTTTATCGTTATCTAAAACTAATTATTAAATAGTTTTTCCCGTAATGTTATTTAACCCAAAATTTTCATGTATATCATAGTATCATTTACATGAAAATTTTGGGTTGAATGACATTACGGGTAAACACAATTTAATAATTAGTTTTAGATAACGATAAAATATTTATTGGTTATTATGAAACACCGTGTATATAACCGTTTAGCAGATAGAGGGGGGAGACACTTACCTCTAACGAAAATTTGAAAATATTTCAGAAACGGATACCTACCTAAATCGAAAAATGGTGTTCTAAACCTTAGTATATTATTTTTTAAAGACCTATTCAACAATACTCCATACGATGGGTTAGTCGAGAATAAAATTTACTCCCACTTTACTTGTATGGGAGCTACCCTAAAAAATTTTTTTCAATATTTTCTTTTACCACTTTTTTGGCATGATTAATATACACACCCATACCAAATTACAGCTTTCTAGTACTAATAGTATCTGAGTAAAACCGCGGACAGACAGACAGACATGGCGAAACTATAAGGATTCCTTGTTTACTACGGAACCCTAAAAACGTCTACTGTTGGACACAGGTCCTCCCCAAGGACCCAGTTATTTGGGCGGTATGCTTGATTGCTAACTTAGTTGTATAAAAACATAATATAAAGTATTGACAGCTGACTGCTGTTTACATGTGAGTCTCCACTCATCTCAATGCATGCTGCCAGCACAATAGTGACGTCATTACGTAAAATCACATTTTCAATTCAATCAGCTTTATGACGGCAATGTTATCGCACGCGTCACATTTCACCCCTTTCGACACGTACTTGATAATGTCTTTGTTGGTACCGACCGAATACATCTTTTCAGCATATGGCAGCGGTTTTAATGCTGTGACAGCAAAATGTTACCCTCCTACCTTTTTCGCTGTGAATTTGACTGACATGACATGAAAATTTGGTAACATGAAAATTTAATTTTTACCATTTTGCTCTCTTACCAATCTTTTACCATTGTGCGCCTTTGGGGTTTTGCTCTTTTACCATTTTGCTCCTTTACCGTTGTGCTCCTTTACCGTTGTGCCTCTTTACCATTTTACGATCGCTTACCGTTTTGCTTTTTGACCATTCTGCGCCTAAAGGGTTCTCAACTAACTTTAAAACAACCTATACCTTTACCAATAAAATATGACTTTTGCGTCGAAGGGTACATTTCCCTGTGACAATTCAAAATATTACAAGATACAAGTCCCAGTTCACCCAAATTGTGAAAATTGTTCATTTGCTGCGAGGCTATTATAGCCGTAACCGTAGTGGCTATGGAAAGGGGAGCTGTTATTGCATAAGACATTTTAATTTAATAGATACTCGCCGATTTCCGAATACACAGCTTAGTCGACTCTGTACAATAAAAAACCCCGGCCAGTGCTAGTTGGCTTCGTGAACTGAAGGGTCCGTATAAACTGTATGTAGGTACATATTGACGGTTTTCAGATTTTTTCCTTAACATGTGCTATAAGACGGTTTTATTGACAAATTTCATGATTCTAGGTCTACAGGAAGTACCCTATAGGGTCGATTCTCTTGTGAAATCGCAAAATATGTGACATAAATGGTCACATCTGTTGATCGCGTGGAGTTACAAATGTGATTAAAAGAGACGGTAGATCAGAGTATTCGATATAAATTTCAGGTTGAGTGTCATAAATGTCATTTCTACATACGTTCCCGAGAAGAAGTGATTTTTTTGCAATTAAGTTGGCAAACAAGCAAACTGCCCACCTGATGGTAAGTGGTAACAGTCACCTACAATACACGTACATGTGGTTCCTGTGAGATTCGCAGCAAAACTGCAACCCCCACAAGAACCACAGTGTACGTTGCCAACTTGTGACATAAGATATAAAGTCACGGTACCCAGTGATTTCAATGCCATATCTTACCCTTCAAACCGGAACACAGTAATGCAAGCACTGCTGCTTTGCGGCAGAAATAGGTAAGACGGAGGTACCCAAGCACACGACCCTGGTACAGAGTCTCCCTCGGTGTCTTGACAGATAGACGGACTAGACGGACATACGGACAATGGAATGATCCTGTAAGCGTTCCGAATTTTGCTTTTGAATTATGGAGCCCTAAAGCGAGCGGGCTGGCAGGCGAAGCTAAGCGATCGAAACTATACAAACTATAAACTAAGCGAAACTTCGGCGAGTGGTTCACATCGCAGGCGGGCGAGTGTGCGAGCGAGCGGGCTGCCTGGCGACCGGGGAGGGCAAGCTAGCGAGCGAACGGGCGAGCATCATTTCACGGTTCGGTACCGGTTTGCTATCAAAGTTTTTAGACTTCCGCGATTTGGACACATTTTAAATACAATTAACTCGGGTCTATTTCGCGGTAAACAATCACTGAATAAAATGAAAATTCTTAAGATCAAGCGGAGGGTAGTCGTGGAACCCGCGCTTTACAAAGACGCCTCGGCAGTCATCCCGTGACCATGGCCTGATGCAATTCGGCCAAAACGTCGGAAAAAAGTAAGTCAATATAGTTATTGTTTACCGCGAAATAGACCCGAGTTAATTGTATTTAAAATCATTTCACCTCTTTTCATACCGTGGTTCACACCGCGAACTACAGAGCTAACGAGGTGAACGAGTAGCTTCGCTGGAATCGTTGGATATTTTTTTTATAGTGGGCCTAGCAAATGACTCCATTCCACCTGATAGTAAGTGGAAGTGGGGTCCAAATGCGAAGATATCTAGTGCAGGAGAGAGAATACACGCTGCACTAGCCACCCTCACCTATCTTCGTTCGCATCGCTGACGTAGCTTAGCTCTGTAGTTCACGGTGTGAACCAAAGTATGAAAGGAGGTGAAACGATGCTCGCTGGGTTCGCTCGCCCGCCCGCCGGCTGGCAATGTGCTCTGCGCTTTTATGTTAGTTTAAAAAGCTGCATTCTTATTAGCAACCTTTTATGGTTGTTCTGTCATTACCCATGATGTTATTTAGTCACATAAGCATAAATGATGCTTATTTTCAAATCTAACTTACATTAAAGCTTTAGAGTTAACCACAAAATAAAACAAACATTATGTAACAATCGTATTTATTTATTTATGAAAAAACAGTACAACATTCAATAAAAACTCTAGTTTGCCATGCAACATTGACTTACACAAAATGAGCTACGGAATAAGCTTAAATGATTATTTCGATTCAAATATTATGAAATGTATGTATGAATGTATCAAACATACAAACAGCTGTTTTTAGTTCTTAGCTACAAATTAAGCTTACCTTTGCTTATTTATACGTAAAATGCACAGTGAAATAATTAAATTAATTTAGTTTATTTAACTTTTGTTTTTTGTTAATAATGTATTTTCCCTATTTAATGAACATCGCTAGCTTATCGTAATGTAATATACAACGTGTCTCATGTCTCCCCATAAAAATTATAATATTTAATTTTATTTAAACTATCAAAAGTGCCAACCTAAAACTGTTCTAAAATTGAATTTTCATAAATTTTGATTGATATGACAAGTTATTAAGGTTGACATTTTCTTTTCGGTTAAATAAATGTTAAATAGAGTTATTATGAGACACGTTGTATAATAATATGTGTCATGTAAGATAATATTCATCAATTTCAAAGATTCTTTTCAATTTCATTATCTATGATAATCCTGCTATAATTATTTCATTACTCAGAAGCATTGAAATCATTCAATGTAACTAAAAAAATAACAATATTGTATAGTAACGTATTGTTTTCTCTATAAATTAATAAAGAATATGTGGCGACGAAAGAGGTTCGCTCTTGTATCCAGTGTCATTTGTTTTTTACGAAATATAAATTTGACAGAACGATTGTCAAGAGAGAGAAAATTTTCACGGAGTTGTAAAAAGCATAGCTGATAAGCTTATTTTAATGTAAATATATATATGTCAGCAATTTGTTTATATTACAAACATTGAAACCCACTATGTGTTTCCTTCACCACCATCCGTAAAAGTGCGGGCCAGAAAACCAGTACAAATATTTGAAAATAAGTAGCAGATCTGTAGCTATGGTATTTTGATTTCTATATAAATGTTTACTGGATACCTACACTGGAGTCTCAATAGAGCTCGAAATCAAGCTCAATAGAACCACATTGTCGGAATTAATGCCTGATATAATGTGTTGATTTTCGACTTTTAAAAATCAGAAAAATATCTATCAGGTTAAATGTCATGGGAAATGAGCCACGGTCAAATATGATGTATCAATGTATTTGACAACCGGAATGGGGTAACGGGGTGCGTGTTTTTATTAATTACTGAACAGTATTTTTAAAAGTGAGGGGGACTTAATTCGCCATCGATGGGGATATCGATAATGACACCGGGAATAGCCCTTGAAGTGACAGGAGAATAATAATTTCAGAAATTCTGTTACTGCAATTTTGATAAAAAATATAGATTCCGACAAGCTTTGAACCTCCTCCTTTTTTGAAATCAGATAAAAATTTTAATGAACGATTGACATCTGTGTGTTGCTTCACTTTTGTAAAATTTATACATAAATACTTATATAGGGGAAATAGTTTATTTGTTTTCGGTGCTCTAAATGACATAGGGGGTAGTCATACCTTTTAGCAATTGTAATGGTTCTAAATATTTTTCTTATATTGTGAAACATTACACTTGTGTCCTATTATTTAATTAACAAAAAGATAATCCTTATTCTTATAATCCTTTAAAAATATTTAGAAGAACTAAACATGAATTTTAAAATTCATCTACTTAAATAAGCTTGAAAAACCAAAAATATAATAAATATATTGAAAACTAAAAATATAAAATGAAACCTACCGTTTATGTAAATGAATTTATTGTAAAACAAAGCTCGGCGAGTAACATACAAAATGTAAATAATAAATAATTTCTTTGATAGATAACAATATTATTTACATCGATAATTCAAATTTACAATTTCATTGTAATAATGTTGATTTCTCTTCATAATTTTGCTTTCATCTCGATCGGCGTCCACCTGTAATAAAAAAGAAATAAGGTCAAAAAACATGACTTTTTTTATTGGTCAAGAATCCTTCCGTGTTTCTTTCCTGTTCTTCTCGAGAAGGCTCTCCCAACTTCCGAACAGGTGTAGTCAACTTTTTTTTTCAATTTACTTTTACTTGTATTTGCATACATCTTAATAATGGTTGGGGTGTGTGTAGGTACATACAAGGAATAAATAATTAGTTAATTAGATTCTTGTTTGAAGATTTTTAATGTTTTGTATGACGTCAATAAGTGCCTGTAAAGGTCTATATTGCAAAAAGGTTTTCGAGTTTGAGTTTGATAGTCAAATAACATCGTATAATCCCTGCGTGTTCGCATAACATCGTATAATCAAATAACATCGTATAATCCCTGCGTACAGATAACACAGTCCGCAGGCTTCGGCAACTTTAGGTGGAACTCCTTGCTTGCCATTAACTTTGCTTCATCCCCAAGCCGCTCCCCTCCACCGTAGGCGGATAGGCAGGCAAGGGCGGGCATTCGCACAAACGATGCCCGTCTAGTAACCCTGCCGTGGAAGCCTGTTTGCACGGTTGGCCCCGTTCACGCCGCCGTAAGGCTTTGGTATTCTGGGGTAATCCCCCCCGGTTATTGGTCGGGCTTACCCGGGCGCGTGGATAGTGGAGTTGTAGTGTGGACCTTACCTAGCGCGCCCATAAGGGCAGGGAGAACATCGGGGGGTTTTAGTGGATAGACCTGGCACTCTGACGGGAGAGCCCCATACACGCTCGCCGTCTAGCCAACGGCGGGCACGGTGCGGTCATGCATTACCCCTGAAAAAAAGGCTTAGGATACCTCTCCATAGGTTCGAACAGTCATCCACACTATATGAATAATGCGAGTCCGTGAAGAGCACCAGAGCCTAATTAGGGGCCTGTTTTGGGATACACACCCAAATCAATTACATATTTACCTCAAAACACTTGCACTCTATGGTTCTCCCTGTCGCAGACAATGATGTTTCCACCAGACATGACAGCGATGCCCTCCAGGCCCTTGAACTCGCCGTCTCCCGAGCCCCAGGACCCGAACGCCCTGAGGAATGTGCCGTCGGGGTGGAAGATCTGGATGCGGTTGTTGCCTGAATCTGCCACGACGATGTAGCCCTGGTCATCGACAGCTACACCCCTGTGGGACAAAGAATGCATTTTATTGTAAATTTTACCGTATTTCTCAATATTTATCATGAGATGTTGGCGATTCTCATAATATTTTTCTATTTGACAATAATTAGTACTTTTTTAGATTAGTAGTAAATATTTGTAACCTTTTTTTAAATATTTGATTTCGACATCTCTGTATGGTCAGGTAGAGGTTTAAATTAGAAGTTTTTATTGAGTTTTCTGTGTTATTTTATCAAAAATTGAAAATTTCTTGGATATGGACCTATAATTATTATATTTGATTCTCATATCTACACAATTTTAAATTCTGAAATTGAAAAGGTTGACAAAATTAAAAGACACTGCGCAATAAAGAAATCGGGCCTTTAACAAAAATCCTAAGCTATTCTATATAAATTCCTTTCATTGTATACATTCTTGCATATTCTTAGTATATGAAAAATAATATAATACCTTAATTTTTAATGATAATTCTTTTTGGTGTTTGTATTAAATACGATATTTAGAAAATATGCTACACAAGACAACAAGGTTTTTGGTACCGATTCGTTTTTTTGCTACCCACGATTTTGGTGCATATTAATAAGACTATTTCGACAAACCAAAAGGAAAAATTTGTTGTAATATATAATTAAGTTAAGGTAATAAATAATAAACTTAGGGCAATATATAATTAAGTTAAGGTTTTTTCGCCTCACCAGCTCGGAATGGCTTTATTTATTCTTCGAAATCTGCGTGGAAAATTCTGTTTTAACCGCTAGTGTGGAAAAGTTGAGCTGGGAATATAAATTTAAAATTGGTAGTCAAAAACTTTTTCGTTTGAAAATGATCACACAGATCACATGATCGCAATGTTCGAATTTTAATTTTTTGTAATTTTCATTGCGTCATTTTATATTCAATATTAAATTGTTTTATAACAGTAGTAGCTACATATTTTCCTCGCTGAGGTGAGGTTAAAAGTTGTGTGTTACGTTCAGCTGTAAAGTTATTTGTCTCTCGTGCCTTTGAATCCCTCGTTACGGTCGGATTCCACTGTAGAACCACTCGCTACGCCCCTGGATCATACTTAGAATCCTTCGCTTTCTCAGGATTCAAATACAGCACTCGCGACAACACCAATTTTGCAGCCATGCATAACATAACTATAATACTTGAATCAAACTTCAAGTCACGTGCTACATCGCAGCTGGTAACGATACTAACTATATCGGACGCGAGGAAAACACATTTCTTTTTTCAATTACTCCACAAAACATCGCGGAACTTCGCGCAAAAACTAGCGTACACATTTTACGACTCCCTCGCAGCTTTGTCCAACGTCTGGGAATCAAACGTGCTAAGAAATTTAATTTCGACAATAAACCGGCTACGGCGGCGTCGGATACAACGCGGGCCCTTTACAACTGCTGTTATTAGGGCTGGTGTAAAATTGTAAATCTTCGTTCACCGTCGCACTTCGCAGCGTATGTCGGGGCCGATAACTACACGGATCACGTATGTGGGACACGCGCAGGGCTGTCTCTTGACGGATAAATGATAAATTATACCCTCCCGAGATAAACCCCGAGGTTCCGTAATGGCATCAGCGTTTTGTCATACATAAATATGTTATTGGACGAACGCTGATGCTGTTCGGTCGTGCGGTTTCGCTTTGATTCGTTTATGAAGTTTGATTGTGTTTTATTTTGTTGCCGGGCCGAATATGGCTGCCTCAGATATTCTGTTTGCGAACGAAGGGCTTTAATTTTAACCTTTGTGCACAGTGATTCTTTTCAATTTCAATTTATTTAATTCCATTCAGTATAAGTTTAACAGTACAGACAGATACATAAAACTTATAAATAAAAGCACAATAACATAAACATAAATAGAACTTATACATAAAAGTACAATAACATTTTATATAAAATAAAATAAAAGCGCAATAAAATGTCAAATAAATTAATGTCAAAAGCAAACAAGATAAATTAAATAATTAATTTTGCAAAATACAGAAATGTAAAAAAAAAGTGTGAAAAAAGCAAAGGAACTGAATTGCTTAAGGCAAGTAATTGTAACTTTGTAACAACTTTAGGGTTCTGCACATCAAAAAAAAAAAATACGTCGTCCGTTTTTTCATCTGTATTTGTGGCCGTTTGTCCATCTGTCTGTTATGACCATTTTTCGAAGGAAAGCGTAAATATATGAAAACGAAATTTATATCAAATACTCAAGTTTACGGTCTCTGCTAGCTGTGAAAAAATCAAACTTGTATGTCAAAGCGATTAAATATCAAGCATTTTTTCGCATAAAAGCTATAGCTTACTTCCCGTTGACCTTGATAGTTTGATACAGAAAAAAATCGAAACTATGTAGTTAGAAACTAAGATATATGATTGTCCGCAAAAATAACTGTCAAATACTTATGATCGTAAAATATAGTTATGCGTAAATATTTGGTATGCCGACTGCAAATGAGACAGCCCTAGGTATGCGCTAACAATAATTTCACACAAAAGCGGTCAAGGCGCAACTGAAAATACAGGAGTGTTGTTAATAAGAATAAATTCGTACATATATTAATAAACGGGCAAAACCGGCCAAGTTCATAATATACTCGTAACATACTAACAGCAGTTGGTTAAAAAATCGTTTATTGGCCGCGTTACTGCCGTTCTAAATACCAGTATATTTGACTGATTTTGTAAGTTGCATTCCGAGAAATAATAATATTTTCGACCAATTTTTTTTTTATTGCTTACGGTGGCAGACGAGCCAGAGGCCCACCTGATGTTAAGTGGTAACCACCGCCCATAGACATCTGCAATGTCAGGGGCACAGTTCAGTCGCTGCCTACCAGGAGAGAAGTGCTCTTCCTTTGCCTCGTTTGAAGGAAGACATATCGTAGCGCTCAGGAACCACTGCAGCTGGGAGTTCATTCCAGAGCCGACACGTACGTGGAAGGAATGAACGCTGAAACCGATCTGTGCTGGACGAGATCAGTTCCAGGTAATATGGATGAACTCTACTGCGATGTGCGATACTGCGGGTGGTGCGGAGGTAAAAATGTGAAGAGGGCACCATTGCAAACAATTCCTCAGAGCACTCTCCGTTAAAGAGCCGATAGAGCACGCAGAGAGAACCAAAGTCTCTCCTTTGCTCCAGCGTCTCCATTGAAGCCGTGATATTGGGATCACCGATGATGCGGAATGCACCGCCTTTGCAAGAAGTCAAGAGGGTCGAGCTGATATTTGGGGGCTCCTGCCCACAGGTGCGAGCAGTACTCCATATGCGGCCGAATTTGTGCTTTATAAAGCATTAGCCGCTGGCTTGGAGTGAAGTACTGCTTTGCTCTGTTCAGGACGCCCAGCTTTTTGCTTGCCATTTTGGCTTTGTCCTCCAGATGGCTTCCAAACTGCACTTTAGCAGAGATTTCCACACCGAGGATCCCAATACCATCGGACATATGAAGAGTTACTCCTTGGAACTGAGGCACTACGATAAATGGGTCCTTCTTCGCAGTGAACGCGCACACTTGTGTCTTCGTGGGGTTGAACTTGACTAAGTTCTTTGCACCCCATTCGGAGACTTGCCCTAGAGAGTCTTCGACTTCAGATACAAGTTGCAACCGCCTTTCATACAATGAACTCCAAAGGACATTCTGGTGGTCGGTATACCGCGCTTCACCCGTACTGTCATCCGCATAACAATTTATGTTCTCAATGGACAACATGTCATTGATATGCAGAATGAACAGGGTTGGGGAGAGCACCGAACCTTGTGGAACGCCAGCATTTATGGGCATGGTTACGGAGCAGCAGCCGTCGACGACGACTTTAATGCTCCTACCATCCAAGAAGCTGGCTATCCATTTGCAGAGTCCCTCGGGGATTCCATAAGATGGTAGCTTCGCTAGAAGAGCTCTGTGCGAGACCCTTTCAAACGCCTTAGCGATATCCAGTCCAACGGCGAGAGCCTCACATTTGCCCTCCAGAGTTTCAGCCCAACGGTGTGTCAGGTAAACTAAAAGATCACCAGCTGAACGGCCATGACGGAAGCCGTATTATCGGTCGCTAATCAGCTGGTGCTCTTCCAGGTACCGTAGAAGGCGGAAGTTGATGACCCGCTCCATAATCTTAGAGAGCAAGGACGTTATCGCTATTGGCCTGTAATTTGATGGGTCCGATCGGTCACCCTTTTTTGGAATTGGGTGGACGTGAGCAATCTTCCACGAAGATGGAACCCTGTTGTTCTGATAGGAAAGTCGGTAAAGGCGCGTTAGTACGGGGGTCAGCTCAGGGGCACACGTCTTCAGCACCACCGCTGGGATGCCATCCGGCCCACTCGACTTATGGACATTCAAGAGCTTAAGCTCCCGCCTGACCGCACGTTGTGTAATGCAGATTTCAGGCAGAGAACTTTCACACCGAGGGATGGTGGGTGGTGTGGCTCCCTCATCGTCCATTGTTGAGTTGGAGGCAAAGAGTTGGATCAAGAGATTGGCCTTCTCTTTTGCGCTGTGGGCCAGGCTGCTATCAGCTACACGCAATGGTGGGAGACTGGACTGGCAGAAATTACGTTGCGCAGCTTTGGCCAGCGACCAAAAAGCACGACTCCCACTGGGATAGCTTCCTAGTCGCTCGCCAACCCTGGCCACGTGTTCCGAAATTCTCACTAATCATCAAATGATAAAAGCCAAGAGCTTCCTTATGTTATAATAAAGAAAAGAATTCTAAATATAGACCAAACTGAAGTCTAAGAACTGAATATGTTACTTTAACCTGCTTCTAGATCGAGATTCGGCACGAACATCAAGAGTTCAGCGGCTTAGTTGTCGTACGAGCAATTGCACATGGGGTATAAGTGATGGTGTTCCATTTCATTTAACAGTGACTTCAGACCATGATCAGACCTAATTTGAAAATCACTGTAATTTTCTCACGGAATATTAACAAATTTTCCGAATTTTTTATTAATTTTTCTAAATTTTCTGGTGTAATCTTAGAGCATTCAGACGGGAGATGGCCCATATGACCACACACGTTATATAAAACTAGTTGACGCGCGGCCGCTGCCATTAGGTGTCGTTTCGTATCGCAAGTAAGAGCTCGTAAAAAATGGTTAATTGTGCAGTTTCCTCTTGCAAAAGGCTATCCAGTAAGTCAAATCTTCAAGACTGGCATTTCCTATGACATGTAAGTATAAAATATATATAAACGTGTTTTATTAAGGTACAATTTTGATGTAATTTTTATGCCGTTACGATAGAAAAATACAATGGTACGTTGGTAGCTCAACACAGTACACGGGCATGATTTGCGGGCGATTGCGTAGATACACGTTAATTTGTCAATGTGTGTATGTTTCTTTATAGTGAGGTAATATTGTGCGTATCTGAAATTTAATGCTAGATTTTCGTAGTGTGCCATGCGTGTTTACCTCGCTTCCCGCGAAATGTGGCAGAAAAATGTATGCTGCGATTTGTTGCGTACCATATCCATAGGCTAAATGATCTAAGGGTGAAATATAACTTAGTTAACGTTTACAAATTCTATTCTGTAAGAAAAACACAATAATTACACTAAAAATAAACTTCGCAATGTAAACCGTATTACATTTCCATCGTCCTGGGCGCGGAATCAGCTGTTTGGGTCATCGAACGTCAGTCCACCGGTGTGAGCTGAGCAAAAATTATACATTGCGTAACATGAATAAAAATTGAAAATGAAAACTCCTTTTTTTCGCTTTAAAAGCTTTTCCGGGAAAAATAAACATCAATATATAAATATTAACATTGGGCTGAAGTCACTGTTGAAAGAAAAGGGACACCGTCACTTATACCCGGTATAATTATGTTTGAAGGATTTGATGATTTGGGTTGATGAACGTGTTTGACAAGTTTGAGTGTGTTATCGTGTACACGCTCAATCTTATCAAAACGTTTAAAGTTTGAACGTCTCTCATAAAATCTCTGTTGTCGCCTCAGCTCAAATCGGAAAATTGAATGGTTTTTGTGACTACTAATTTTAGCCCTTCAGTGTACCTCATAGCGCGTCGAATCCACACTAACATCACTTTTATCTCCTCCACATAATGTACGTTTCGTCACTGGTGATAATCTCAATCACACGCTTTTAAGGATGCGCTTATGCGCGAGAATGTGTGAGATGAAGTGTGAATGCGATGCTGCAATTTTATTCCTCGGCTGATATACGACTAGAACCTACATTTATGTTCTAAAAGACAGCTTTTATATGTTAAAATGATAAAAGCTACTGGTAGTACTCTTGACTCTACTAATAATTTTTCTTACATTTATCGCTATAATTAAACATTTTAATACACTCAATACAGAAGCTCCTGTCCTTCATCTCACCTGGTGGTAAGATAGAATTGAGTTTCACCTGGACTCCTCAACAACTGAGAAACTGGCTATCCTACCTCTAATGATCGAAACACAACGCTGCTATATTAACATTACTGTTATGGCGACAAACTACGGTAAGTTGGTAGTAGCTAGCCAGGTGGACTCATAAGCCCTACCACTATACAAACCAAGCAAAAAACTTCTCCTCAATGGGGAATCGAACCCTGGACCCTATGTATTATTGTTTTATCAATGTGTCTACGATTTTCATGACCACCAATCTTGTAACGTATGTTTATTCTATGTAAAGGAAAGTTCAGAAATCGCCTACTATCGGCAATAAGGCTGTTTTGTTGTTTGTCTATATGTATATTGTTGAAATATCTGTTATTTATTGTGTTGCAAAACAATGTGGTACTATCAATATATCCACTATGGTGCCAGAGTTGCAAGCAGCTTTGAGCAAGTATAATTTTTACAAAACAATAAGGCAGTGAAGTCGAGTCCATTAATATTGGGTTAAGCTCCAACTGGAAGTGGTCGTAAAGTGGAATTAGAAGCTCGCTGACCACATTTAACGACCTATCGGGAACATGACGTCTCGCCCATAATGGGTTTCGAGAATTAAGATGCAATTGAATTGGCTTGTTGCTGTTTAACGGTTTCAGTGCTAACTACCTAGACAAGTAACACTTAACGCTGACTATAATGTACAGTTATAAATATTTGTCTACAGTTTGACTGAAAACTTGAATGTAGAAATATGAAAGTATGAATATATAAAAACCTTCGATTGGTTAAGTAAGACATGATTTTTACAGAACACTTTTACAGGTAAAATAAGAAAATATTTGGAATCATTGCTATGAGAAGTATTTTCAACTCCTTATTGAAATTTGGATAGAATAATGAAATGAACAACCTCAGAACATAAAAATATATTTTTAGGTTCCGTGTGTGCAACTTTAGCAGATACCTACGAGAGATTACTAGAGTGAAACTCTGTGCCAGACCACTCAGCTTGGGTAAGTACCTCTATCTTACCTGATTCTACCATCAAGCAGCAGTGCTTGCACTGCTGTGTTCCAAGTCGAAGAGTGTTATGTCACAAGTTGACAACTAACATTCTTTTCCTGGAAGAAGTTGTAGATTTTCAAGTTTTATGGCAACCACATACCTATACTATAGGCAACTTTAGCTACATGTCATCAGCTGGTTGTTTGCCAACTTAATTGTACAAAAAATATGAATGCGATCAACTATTATAATGGGTCAGCGACCTTTGTGTATGTAATTCACTTATTTTATCATTATGGACTATTTTTCTTAAAATACCTAAGACAGATATCAAATCTTTGTCTTGTAGTTACAAATTAATTTCTTTGATTTGGTCTTAATGATTCACGTACCTCGGAAATTTAAATTGTCCGTCTTCAGAACCTTCCTCTCCGAACGAAGAAAGCACCCTTCCATTGACATCGAACACTTGGATCCTATGGTTGTTGGAATCGGAGACAAGGACACGGTTGGTGCTGGACACGGCGATGTAGTGGGGATGCTCAAGCTGACCCAGCTTGGAGCCGAATGATCCAAACTTGCCCACAAATGTGCCATCAGATTGGAATACCTGGATAAATTATTTGAACGTAAATATCCTCACAGTCATATTATTATGAATATTGTTGTTTTCAAAGAAATATGTGGAGGTATTAAAATTTACTTAAGACCCAATGTAGGAGAGCCTTAGAACCTATTGCCCCTACCTGGACACGAATAAAGTCTTCAGGTAGGTAATTACAGATATGAACAGTTTTAAATTTCCCTTCGCGCTTAAGTATAACAAAATTTTGCTAAGTCTAGAAACTTTCTGTGATTAGCAAAGGTCCATGTGACCAAGTATAAAAGCGATTATTATCAGAAAATATTTATAGCATTATATATCATGAACCTGCAAACAAATACCTACAAATCTTTTTTTCAGGTCCGCGTATTATATCTCAATTTTCATAATACCTATTATAACTAATTAAAAAGGTTAGGCGAAGGCGGATGACAGATAAAATTTATTTCACTTGATGATGAGTAACGAAAGGTCCGGATTATTCTTACCTGAACTCTATGGTTTTCCTTGTCACACACGTAAATGAATCCTAGCGCATCTGTGGTGATACCCCATGGATAGTTGAACTTTCCATCTCCGGTTCCTTGACTGCCGAAAGCTCTGAGGAACCTTCCTTGTGGGTCAAAGACCTGTGTAAAGAAGCGCAAAATTAATCCTAAGATAGAAATGCACGAGTAAGTACTTATGTTAGAGATAATAACTGATGTTACAGAAGAGAAAATAGAGTTTTTTTCCACTTGAATTAATATTGAGAGTAATGGAAAACATAATCAAAGTAGCAGATTTAAGTAATAAAGACTCTAAATCTAATCAAAAATATTAATTTGTGAGACTATATGAGACTATTTCCTCAATCCTTATATATTTTAAAGAAACATAGATTATAAGTAACTACAGATATGTCTAAATTGAATAATATTTGTGTTAGAGATAGATAATGTAGAGCACCAGACACATTAAAATGAAGACCACTTAAAACTAACAATAGCATTCCTTTATATACAACAAATAGAATAGACAAAGCTCAGCTCTAACAAAATGAGTCGTGATTTTTTCATAATCAAAAACACTGTGCAAAGAAAATACGTAAAAACGTCAACAAATCTGACAGCTTCCTCGACTTTGTTACTCGATTTGAAATCTCGTTCACTGTGAGACATTTTTTCATTTCGCGACCTCCCTTCAAGGATGAAGCCACATATATTATTTTCTTTGTCATTTTAGTGCCAATGCCATGGCTTATCATATCATGATTTATGTTCTTCCGAGAAAATTGTTCCTGTTTCGTTGTGTGAATGTTGTTGAAATTTTCCTTTGCGTGTATTTAACTTAAATCGCAACCGAGCTCATGTAGACATATCATTTCATCGGTTTTTTATTCACTTGGGAAGACATTTGCGTACATCCTACTTTGATATCATGCCCTATCTAATATGTGTATTATTTTAATTGTATCGAATATTATAATAATTGTATTTAAATTTATTTATAGTATAGAGGTAGATATGCCAAGTGAAGACTTGTAATATCCTAATTATCCGTTTCATTTTCAGTCCGCGAGAACACAGTCGAGAAATGCGATGCGACTATACTCGTATTGTGGTTGGGACCACCAAAACCATTTTGTCTGTCTAAAATGCGTAAAAATTATGGTTTGGTAAAGTATTCAGAGAAGTGCTTAGAGTAATCGAGGGATATCACATTATATGATGTAAGTATGTTGTTTATTTTGACTTATTAAGTTTTATCAATGTTTTTCTTAATATTGACTATAATATTTCCGACCAGATATTAAAAAGTTAATTTAACGTGATAGCAATAAGGACACGTAGATTGAGCCAAAAGTGATAAACACTAGCTGTTTTCATGTTTTGATTACGCCTCACAATAATATTTTATGCTTTAGTTGTTCTGAGAATCACGCTATCCTATCTAAGTCGTTTATCAAAATACCTTGTAGTGGAAAGTAAAAGAAATAACAAAACAATGTATTTATGTGTTGTCGCAGATGTCTGTCACTTTTATTCGGTTGAATTGTAGGATAATAAACATATTATGTATAATAAAATATAAGCATGGATTTTAATAATTTTTTTGATAAATATACACTAAAGTATTGTGCGCAATTGTACAATCCAGACGCTTTTAAACATTCCAATGCGAACTTAATATATTTTAAAATTTATGTAAATAGTTTCAGTGCCTTTGATAATAAAGTTCAAATGACAATAGACTCGATCTATTTATATTATTCATTTCTCATAGTTATAAGATTAATTTTCGTAACTTCAATCAACTAAGACCTCATCCACTATGAACAACGATCAGGATTGAAAATTTCTTTATTGCTTGTAGAAGAGTTTAAATAAACAAAATGTGGCCTTATTGCCAAAGCAATCTCCACTCGGCAATATGTGCGTAGAGGAAAGTTAACTTTTAACTCCTATGGCGTAATAAAACCAATAATATGTTGTAGTTTATAATTATATCAGTAAATTTAAGTTACATTATAATTAACTGAACTGTGTCACTCTGAAACGATTAACGATTGGCCATTTTTCCAATAATTTAACCATAAATGCCTTAACTGCTCTGTGAGGGGCTCGTAACGTCTCAAAAGAAAATGAAAGACTTTGGTTCGCGATCATTCCTCAACACAAATTCATTTCAAGTGATATTTCCAAGGAGGACTCTCGAATGTCAAACGGATGGAAAGCAACAGACCCTTTGTGTGGGCCCGGCGTATATTTGCATAGGAGTGAGTGTTTACTCGCGTATTTGTGGCCCGAGTGGTTTCCATTGAGGCAATCTTTATTTCGATATACGCTAAGTAGGAATTTCTCTTTATTTCTGTTTAATGTGGCGTACTTCTATTCTGATGTATGTCGCTAGGAATGTGGGTAAAGTGTATTTTTGTCCGCTTAGTTAATTCTCTTTTGCTAATAAGAGTTTACAATTCTTAGCGAGTTGTTTTTCTTTCCTCATGTATATCTTCTTCTTATATATATAAATGAAACGTTGTATGTTTGTCTCGCAAAAACTCTGAAACGGCTCGACAGATTCTTACGAAATTTTCTGTGTGTATTTGAATAGGTCTAGGGAAGGTTTATATATAAAATTGGTGGCGCTTTAATAGGGCAGGACAACGTCTGCCGGACCCACTAATTTTATATTTAAAAAACCCGGCCAAGTGAGAGTTGGACTCTAGTACCGAGAAACTCTTGTTTTTGGTTCCTCAAACACTTTCTGGTTCCGCAAAAACTTTCAGATTTTCCAGTTTTACGATATTTTCCTTAATATGTGCTATAAGACCTTGCTTCTTCTAGGAAAACGGGAAGTACCCTATTAATTTTGATTCATTTGGGAGTGTCGAAAAATACGTATCTTCTTTTTACGTTAACTTAGAAGTTTGAGTTTTTTACAACTTCAAGGCATTATTGACCTACATATATGTTGACCTAATTATAATTTCAACTAGACATTTGCCCGCGTTTCTGAGATAAAGTGTTTTGACAGACAGACAGACTGGCAACAAAGTGATCCAATAAGGGTTTATTTTTTTCCTTTTTGAGGTACGGAACCCTAAAAAGTTAATTTTAATGCTCAGAAAACATTGATGGACATTGTAAGTGTCTTTCATCGCGATAATTCTTGCAATGATTACTTTAAATTGAGTGGCCACACTTGATTGCTTAACGTCAATCAAATCCTTTCTTGGCGATAAATTGCCGTAAATGTTCCTTATATTAGGGACAATTGTGATCTTGACGCTGCTGCACTGTATTTAATGAGTGTAAATAATTATATAAATTTAATGTCCTCTGAATTTTCGCGGATTCCATTAATTTTCGCGGTAAATCTCCCTGATGTACCGCCTTTCGAGGTATCGCTCACCGTCGCGTCAATGTGAATGCCGGTGTCAGATTACCGCGTTAAGAGGCTGACAACTCTGAGCTGAGCTCATGGAGCCCCACTTAAAACTTGTTTAATATCCCGTAGTAAAAAAAAATTACTTTACTCTTGAAAATATTTTGTGAGAATATCCATGTCCCCAAAACAAATTTTAATCAAAATGTCTCGTTAAAAAATGCCAAAAACACCCATGAAAAACAGCTTTCAGAAGAAAATCCGAGTTATTTAACAGAGGTTATTCAATGATTTTCACGTAATTAACTCATTACACTTAAGTTGATAATATTGATGTTTCATATCTACAAACAAGTCACTAGTTTCTTGAAAAAAAAATATTTTGATTTTGCGCTCAATTTCAATGACTCAGCGCGCCGGTAATTCAGTACAAACTCATGTCTCAAGGTCGTTGGCGTTACTAAGCCTCTTATGTCGTAGCTTCACCAATAGACCGACGATAAGCGTCCAACATCCTGATTTTAGTGGCGCCTGCATAAGGAAATAGCTCATAGCGTTTTTCCGCTGCAGTGATTGGGTAAGATCACCTCACAGATCTCTTGGTGCTCCTATTGTGCCCCTGCGCATGAGTAACATCGCTAGTAAGCCGCATTTGTGCTTCGGTTTAGTGACTACATCCACCGAAATGTCTTACTACTCCCTATCCAAGTTTATTTTATCCTTTACGCTCTAATCGTCAAATCGTATATTGAAAAGTGGAACTATGTTATGTAACTTCTTACGACTGTAAGAAGCTTAAAACTTAAGCTTGGTGCAACTTAAGCTTGGTGCAACCAGCAGTTAAAGTGTAGAAGATTAGTTGAATTGTGTCGTTTTACATCTGAGAGGCGCAAAAAAAGTTTAAGAAGGTACAAAGAAGATTCTATAGCTCATCAAGCCTTACCTGAATCCGATGATTGTATCTATCAGCGATAATATACTGTCCAATGCGGTTGACAGCCACGCCGGCTAGGCAATCAAACTCTCCTTCTCCACTGCCATACTGCCCGAACTCTTTCACGAAGATGCCATTAGAGTCGAACACCTACAAAAATGGAATTTGATAAGCTCTAAAGGAAATGAAATTGTAGAATAATACATTTTTAACATAGGTACTATTTTCGCACGAGTTATTCATCGAATAGAATTCAATGTTGTTAACGAAACTTTGAATCATTCTTAGACTAGCTATCACACACATGTCGATTAGCAGTGAAAAAAAAGGAGTGAAATTGTAAAAAGAACCTTTAGGTTCAATCATCAGGATCATTAAGGTCGATGTGGAATCATCTCCCGACAGTTCTTGAACACAGACTGAGGCAGCACTTTCTCCAACAACTTTCCACATCGAAGTTAGTTAGGTACCCATTTTGTGCAACCTCATCATTATGTAAAAGTATATAATTGTATATGAATTAATAGGATATATTTATGGATAAATTATATCTTATGAACTAATGTAGTATTTTAACTGATTTTAAAGCAGTTTCGCAACATAATGATTAACTTTCCAAAGCATTCACAGGTTGGCTGGAAGATTTTTTTTTTTGTGTACTCTAATTTAACTTTTTCCTGTTATATTTATGCGCACTAATGTGTAAATATAAGCTTTACAATTCATATTTTATCTTGACTAGTTATCATCATCACAGCTCATATGAGTCCCCACCGAGGGGTTTGAGCCTATCTTATGTAAGGGTGATTAGGCCTTAGTTAACCACGCTGACCCAGTGCGGATTAGTAGACTTCACATACACCTTTGAATTTCTTCTCAGATGTATGCAGATTGCCTCACGATATTTTCCTTCAGCGTAGGAGCATCGGCATATGTACATATTAAATTCGATAAACGAAAAACACATTGGTACATGGCAGGATCGAACTACGGACCTCCCCATTAAAAGGCCAGTGCCGAGTACATAGTGCCACTGACGCTCTGTAGTCCAAAGCTTTACTAGTCATAGCTAAAATTTTCAGACATTTCAGACACACACACACACATTTCAGAAATGGGTGGGATGAATGAATATAGCCAAGCTGTAATGTTATTAACAAACTGTTAACTAGTAGTAACAGTAAACAATTGTACAGTAACTAGCAAAATTTGATTCATGTCCAACATTCAGAGTGTTGAATCAATGCACCTATGTAGGTAGACTTGTCAATTGCCGCTAACGACGCAAAATAGCTTTGGGCAGTTTTGTTGTTAGTGTTATGTAAATTTTTAAATAAAAAAAAATACTTATAAATCGTGCGTTTATTACTACTTCAGGCGTAGCACGGGCTACCAAGACTTGAGTCACGCGTCATCTCACAATTTCAGTGACATAATCGCTATGTCATAAAGAGTAGCACGGTGGCGTGCGTATTAAGTGGGACTGACGTGATAAAAATTTCTTGACACTCCTCATGGGACACGTGTGACTGAGTTTTATCACACATTTTTTGCTCTCCGACTGCTGCTACATCATCTAAAGTATTAAAGCCCTTGCTACAACCACAGCAGTCAGCGCACAGGCACACCAAGAAATTTGTAATAAAATTCAGTCACACGTGGTCCTTGATGAGCGTCAACTAAATTGATCACGTCAGTCACACTAAATACGCGCCATCGTGCTACTCTTTAAGACATAGAGATTATGTCACTGAAATTGTGAGATAATGCGTGACTTGAGTCCAGTCTTGGCAGCCCGTGCTACGCCTGACTTTATGGACATAACATTCATAGTAGGCAATTCAATGTTTATTCAAATCAAATCATTATTTGCGAAATACAGATCATGGCAGATGTGGCGTTTATATTAAAAAAAAATACATTTCCATATTTCACCGTTAGGTGTGCAAATATTTAGGTGGGAACAACATTGTAGACAATTAAGAACGAATAAATATGACCCCCTATAATTGTCGAAGTATGAACCACTTCTCACCGAATCAGTTGAGAGCGTTTCCTTAGAAAGGCAATTAGGTGTATAACTTTTTCACAGACAATAAACAAACCATCCGAGTCCCTTTGAAATTTATATCTGAGATATTTATTCATCGATGTCTACGGCTATTCATGGCAATTTGCGAGGATGGAAGTAAAAGCCTTCTATTAATTCCTGAAAATGTTTCTCCAGCGTAATTTGCCTTGTGAAATTTGTCAGCATTATATTTCGTTTAGGCGTTACGATAATTTTGAGCTTAATAAATATTTCTGAAGTTGATAATCAACTGAATATATTATGTAGACATTTATATATTTATCTTTCACAGTTATTATTTTTTATGATGCAAAATGCATTCTACACATAAAATATAATGATAACGATTATTTTAAAATGAAAATGGGCTTATTAGGAAAATCTTTTTTCCTGAACTTAACAGATTTAAGACATTTTTTTAAAATAATCAATGAAAACCATTGATCTACAAACAAATGGACTTCGCGGCCGCCTTCCAAAAGTGGACCAAGAAAATCAGATCCAAAATTCAAATTTCTGTATGATTCAGATCCAATAGCTCGTCATAATGGTGAAGAATTGATGCAAGCGAAAGTAAACAACAGTATCAATAGTAAATAATAAACAGTTTCGAAATTATTCGGACACATTTTTTTGAAAAAATGTATTAGACCCGACGTCCATTTGAAAACGTTATGGTTTAGATTAGCTCAATTCAAACATAAACATTTTAGACAATTCTTTATAATTGCAATGATACAATGTAAAAAAATACTTAGCTACCCATAACTGCAAATCAAGTTCACAAGTGCAAGTCTTGTTCAATTACTCGTATTCATAAAACAAGTGATAAATACCTGCACCCGGTGGTTTGAAGAATCAGCCACGACCATTGTGTTGTCGGGGCCCACAGCGATACCACGAGGCCAAGTAAAGCAACCAGGTTCGCTCCCCCGGCTCCCCACGCTGAATTGTAAACGGCGTTTCTGCAGATACTGGCTCCTAGGGGAGGAACCTGCTGCTGCGAAACCTATTATCAAAAACATAATAATGTTATTAAGCTGCAAATTTTACAAGACATGCCACTCTAAAAGCTTAAAACCTATTTACACGCCACTCTTAATTCTAACCTGCTACCGCTGCTGTAGCCGCCGTAGGGGAGATGGGGGAGCCTGCCGCGTTTTTTGAATCGTCATCAGAACTGGCAAGCTCATTGGCTGAACGCAAGGGCAACCCGAGAGACAGGCGACGCGATGTACTCGAAGTACTACCGCTCGTGTCACGATCTTTGCCGCGTGAGCCGTACTTGTTTTTCAAATATCTCGCCCAAGAACTCAGGGCCGCTCCGTCTTTTTCGCCGGTCGCGGGACGTTCGGGCGAGTTTTCCCTCGACTTCAAGGCGTGGGAAGATCGACTGCGAGACAACTCCGAACCACCCGTGCCGGAGCCGTATCGAGCCGCGAGATAAGCTGATGGTGATGCAGTAGTTGGAGATACTGGATCGTCTTGATCATCATCATCACCTACTCCAAAGCCAGTGTGACTGCTCTTGCTGCGAGCTAGTCTATTACGCCTCTCCTTCAACGCTAAGTACCTCGACCGTGCAGTAGGGTATTTCGTATCATCGTCTAAAGAGAATTGTGTCTCAAGTTCTTCTTTTGGTTTGCTACTATACCGATTGCTGTAAGAAGAGCCACCAGCACTATAGCGAGAAGGTTCTTCCTCGGGTTGAGACGACGGTCTTGTGCGGTATCGAGATTGTGTCGGGGTTTCTTTGGGTTTGTTATCGTGAGCATCGTTTCGAGCGTTTGTACTTCGCGCTAGAAGTGGGCCAATGTCACTTCTTGCTATCGCCTGGCTCTCGGGCTTTCGTTGCGCTGCAGGCTCCTCGTCACTCTCCTCCGACGAATCTGTTTCTTCCTCGGAGCTAGTGTCGGAGTCTTCGTGTGCCGGCTCGGCGGGTGCCGGGGCTGGTGCAGGTCGTTGCGACCCAACAAAACGACTTTGGACCCGTTGTGCACCGCCAGTAGTTCCATTTGTTGTTACTGGTGCTGGTCTCTCGTTGCCTGTGGAAAAGAAACGAACGCTAGGTTTTTGTAAAACCCCATCATTGCTATATTTTGCTTTTAATTCAGCGATGGATAGTATCGCACCTGTATGTTTGACCGCCGAGCCGGAGCTTTCTGTGGAAGCGCTTGATTCTGTACTTGGGGCACGGGCAGCTGGCCTGTGTGGAGTTGCAGCTTCTGATCCTGAAGGTCTTCTACCAGCAATTGCTGGCTTTGGTACCGGTGCAGAATTCTTACGCTGCGTGCGTTGCAATGATCCAACAGATTCATCGGATTCACCATCGCTGGACGCCTGAGAAATACATTGAAATTCGATTTGGACACCAAAATCATTTATACATTTTGTGTTGTGTGATGTGTACTTAATGGGTTAGGCGTGGAGTGTATTTAATGGAATGCCATTTGAAATGTACTTTCCCTTGTTAGTAACGATGATCCCTAATTTCTATGTTGTACTATTCTTTGATTGTCATTCTCATTCTTCTTCCCAACTCACCTCCCGAGCTGGTGTCGGTGGTTTACGATTTGTAGAAGTTCTTTCTTCTTCAGCAGCACGTTGTTGTGCTCTGTCTGGTTCTTGTGATGAAGCCGCTCCTTTGTTTTGTCTTTTTAGACGTGTGATTTCATCATCTTCACTCTGTTGTCTTTGTGCTGGAGGTGGAGGTCGTCGCGGTTGAGGTGCTGGTTGTACAGGTTTTGGTGGAGGAGGAGGTTCCTTTTTTTCCTTTTTTTTACCACTGTCAGCATCTAGAATCCTTTGCATGACCCTAGGACAATCACTGAGCCTAAATATCCCACTAATAGGTCCTCGAGTAGCATCTTCAGTATCAGCCACCTTCTCCTTTTCCTTTTCCTTTTGTTCAGCTTTAGCAGCACGGCTAGATTGCTCTGTATCTGAATCATTATCTTGTTGGTGACTTCTTACGAATCGTGAACGGAATCTACGTGAAGGTCTGTGTTCAGACTCATATCCGCTATAGTCTTCAGTCGTACCGTAGTCTCTTGTATGCTTTTCTGGCGGAGGAGGACGACGTTCACCGAACTTACGACCTCCTAATATTGGTTCATCGTTCTCTGTATATCCTTTTGTTTCTTCTTGATGCCGGAACTGTGCCGCTAAGCGATGGTCACTTTTAGATCGAGTTAGACCCTGACTCTGTTGTAGGCTACCACCATAGGCAGTAGGGTGTGTAATATTTAATTCACCATAACTTGCAACATGTAAAACTAATTGATTCGGATCATGAGTCATAATAAATCGTATTCTGCGGTTGTAGTCCCCAGCTTCGTAGTCAAAGTTTCTGAGAAATTCAACCGTTTTTAGGAAAATTTCTTTAGTGTCCACCAACTCAGTATCTTCCCATTCTATATCATCTGTCATATACTTATCGGCGAGATCACAATTACTTTGTATATTACTTAACTCTAATTCCAAATTATCCTTGAGGTGAGTGAGGTTTCTAAGTTCGGTAGCTAAATAACGATCGATTTCGTTTCTAAGGAAATCAGTCCGATCCTTAAGTGCCTTTGAAAGCCTTTTGTGTATTTCATCTACCTCTCCAGCAACCGCAGCGCAATTAGTTTGTAGGTTTGTCGTATTGCGTTCAACGATTCCTAATATATCTTGGAGCCTGTTGACACCACGACGTATTTGATTATTTATTCGCGCAATTTCGCGACGAAGAACTTCCATGTGTGCAGACTTACAGTCTTCGCAGACTTTTTTGTCGCAATGAGCACATGGCGCACAATAGGCTTTCTCTGAACAAACATTGCACCTTTCCATAACCTGTCCAACAGTTGGATCTGGAAGTTCTCCAGCAATTTGAGCGTGCAATTCGAGAAACCGCTGAAGAGTGACATTTGTGGGAAACCCTTGTACACCCTGGTAAGGGATTCTGTGTTCCGCTCTGCATTCTGGACATTTGACCTGAAATAAATCAAAATTTATGAAATAAAGTTTGGTACACATATAATATGTAATATAAACCATCTTTTAAAGATTAATACGATTAATAGGTAGGTACAGTACGACCACTTCTATAAGTAGCATCAAGAAAATTCGGCTTAGCAGAAGAAAGCAACCCAAAGCCGATTGAATACGAGTGCCGACACCGTTAAAATATAGACTTTATTGCGTACGTTAAGATTTCAAGTCACCAAAATCAGAATTTCACTCTAACTCGCTCAGAGTCAGAAAATGAGACTTCTACGCAGGTATCGGCGTAACTTATAAACGTGGTACTACTGTACTCACCGAAGAAAAAAAACTATTATTTCCTTCTAATAAGAACAAAGCGTGACAGGTAAAGTAATTTAAGCAAGAATTGAATTCTGATACTGAATAAGGTTTATTTTTATTTGTAAGTTATTATTGTATTAATTAAATGTATAAATAGTAGTTTTTATTGAACATTAGTAATGAATCTAGGTTGAATACAAATTTATTATTGTACTTATTCTCACCTGTCTTCTCACATAGTCAACCAAGCCGTCCATGCATGGTTCCATGCAAAAGCTGTGTTGACATGGCAGCAGCTTTGGGTTCCTGTACCGGTCTAAGCAGACACAGCACGTCAAAAGCGACTCGAACTGCTCCATTTTTGTTGTGCTGCTTTACGTATCTGCGAAAGATATTCCTTTTTTAAATTTTTTGTTGATTGATTGTTATTTATTATGGAACAAACTTTCGTGCAAAAAAATTAAAAAATACAACTTAAACTGTGATATTTATTGATTCATTGGCAAAGCCTATTATGAAGAAAGTATTTGATTTCATTGTTTTTGTAATTACCAAATAAAATTGTGAAACTTGAATCGCGTAGTCTATCTGTAAAATTTATTTAATACACAACATTAAATCAATATTTAATTAGTCAACACATTGATTGTTTGTCGTTTTCAATGTTTAAAAGTTATACAATCATGACTATTATTTATTACGTTTAAAACGTTAAATTTAGAATCAAATATTGCTTTGAAACCTTATCGACATATTTTGTAAACATTATCCGTACAAACTTTGCTAGATTCGAAAACAACTTTTTCAATATAAATGCTTCTACAACTTCACTTTTCAAAGGGACCTTTATAGTCATTAGGGAATATTGAACAATGAACGACACGAGGCATTACATTCAAACACAAAGAGCATGATTCCAAAATATCTGGGGATAGGTATATGATGACTTTACATGAAATACTGTCTTTCATATTTTAACAAAACAAACTTTTCAGATCTACTTTTTTCACCAATATAAAATTACTATGATTGGCTTCCGAAGTCTGATAGAAATTTTGAAATCTACTGTCTAAGTCATTGTGTACCAATCTTTCTCACCCGTCTGCGGCGAAGATCAAAAGGAGACTTATTTGTATCTGTTTGTATGTATGTCCCTGTCTGTGTCCACCCTTAACTACTCAATGGCTAAACCAATTATGATAAATTATAAGTATGTCCCATGATTCGTTTTTATTCAAATTAAACCCTTTTAAGAGGGTGAAAGTGGGAATTAGGTTCTACGGTAATTTACATTTTAATTAAAAATGTAAACATGGAAAATAATAAACATAAAAATAATGTAAAATAATGCATTGAAAAAAAAATAAAACCCGACTGCAGTGTAAAAATACCAAGATAAAATTATTCAACCCATTATAATATGTACATCTAAAAAGCACAAAATAAAATAAATAATTTTTAAAAACCCGACCACAATAAGTCAACATCATGCGCAATATAAACTAAAAAGACCGATACACATGCGCGCATCTTGTTTCGCTTTCAGCGCATAATTGTTTAATTTTTTTAGGTACATTGCTTATAAGTTGACTTGTTGCAGTCGGGTTTTTGACTTTGCAAATTTAGTTCAAGTGTTGAAAGGTCATTGAAATTTATTAATACACCTTAAAATATTAATTAATCAAGATTTATTAAGCTTATCTTATTCAGACGCGACAATAAGCCCTAAAAGTCGGATGTTACAATAATCAACCGTCAGCTCACACCGACTACGTGTATCCGCAAAGATTCGGCAAATTTTATAAATAGAAAGCCCCGTCGTCTGTCGTTTCACACGGCTCCCATACGAAACCCTGCTGAGCGTTTGGCTGTTGTTAGTTTGATGATCAAAGCTGAATGCTGCCGTCTACGGCACACAGTCTGTTTTTAATTGACGCAGAGCTTAGTGTGTATTGAAACAATGGGATAGAAACAGCCGATATTTTTGGAGCTATACTCTTACGTGGTGGAGTAGTAATTACGAGCGGAATGATGATACGTGCAACTTTTTCTATTGAGTCATACTACCTCATAATTACCTAGTCCTAAAACAATTTAAGTTGAGGTATGTATTTAAATCAAACTTGTGTTATTTACTTGTGTAGAAAGAACACTGGAAAAAACAAAAGAAAATAAATTCCTGTCAATAATAATTAAAAAGAAATGTGCCTGTGCTTGACTCTATACGTTGCCACAAACTCAGAAGGTACTGAACGGAATTTCATGAGATTTTTACCAATAATTTATCAAAGTAAATTTTACAACGCCAAAAAGTATTGGTAATCTCAATTAGAGGATCGTCATCATCATCATCATTACAGCTCATAGACGTCCCCACCGAAGGGTTCGAGCCTACCCTATGTTAGGGTGATTAGGACTTAGTCAACCACGCTGGCCCATTGCGGATTGGTCGACTTCACATACACCATTGAATTTCTTCGCAGATGTATGCAGGTTGCCTCACGATGTTTTCCTTCGCCGTAGGAGCGTCAATTGGAGGATATAAAATGATAATGCTAATCACGTCAAAAAAATTACAGCGTTATTAAAGCACAACATTATAAAATAACTTTGGTCACATTTTATATCAAGGTCACTTTTTGAGCAAGAGTCAAATTTTATGTGCTTGTTAAGATAAGCAAACTAAACAAATTTAACTATGAGACCAAGCTTGAAATCCCAAAAAAAACAACTGTTTCATACAAATGTTCAAAATCGACTGATATGAACCTAAATGTATTAAACTATTTTTTTTTCGCAATTTCAAAATTGTTCCCATAGTAAACATTGCTTAATTTGCTTGACTGAACAAGCTCACATTTGGCTCCTACTTGAAAATTGATCCTGTATACAATGTGTGTAAAAATCTCAGGATTTTTCAAATTAATTAGTTTCAGAGATTAATGTACTAACAGTTACTTTGCTACTACTTTAACACGAGATAGTTACTTTACTTCTACTTTAACACGAGATACGGAATAAGAGTATAAGCAAAAACTGATTTGAACTTTACGTCTACATTGTTCTGCACATACTGGGGGGTGGGTGGTCTGTCATATCGTATTAGCGATTCCATGATACCAGAACTCTTTAAGCACAAAGTCTGAACGTACCAAGAGCTTTACAAGCACAGCATTCTATGCAAATTCAATCTTTAATTATAAACTACATATCTTCATCAATTATGGACGTGTTAAATATAAAACGGCAAAATACGCCGTAAGATAGCAAATCTTTAAGAATCCAGTTTATAACAAAACTGTCGGTGCCTAGACCTAAAGGTACTGACAGACATGCTCATAAAAAGCATACTTACTAAAAAGCATGCTTAAAACTAGCATGTTCTAGAAATACTGTTTTCCAGTATTTCCACAATATCATGCTCAATCAATATCAGCAATGTCTCAACACATGTCCAATTGCTCAATAATGGCATGCTTTCGTGCTAGTAATGAGCATGTCTGTAAAGCACCTTCCCTGTAACTTAAAGATAATGTACGCATTATGTCTATATTTTGACGATGCTTTAGGCTATCTAAATCGAAAGTGGTCTAGGCAATTTCATCAAAATAGTATCCTAAAACCTTATTCACAAACATCTTTACATTTAATCTTCTTAAGATTATGGAGTACTCCTTTATAATGTAGGGTGTTTAAAATCTGGAAACACATGTTCCGCCCACGACATTGCAACGTCACAGTTTTGGCAGGCTTCATTTTTTCCAAATCACTCTTATTTTGAATTGCGAATAATTTCGTATTTGGCTAGACATCGGACAAAGAACATTTCTGAGTGTATTGCGTGTTCGTTCGTTGAAATGGTGCGCCCTTGAAATGTGAACAGGAATGATTTCATGCAAAACAAAAGCTTCAGGATCGTGCACAGCAAAGTTTGCTTAAATACTTTCTTATTTGATATTATTTTTAATTTATTTATCATCAATATTTCATTTAATTTACCCTGATGTATGATGTTCATTTTCAATGTAACTGATTTATTTATTTATTTGTGTATAACCCACAGGCTTTTGGTCCATACCCTTCTTTTTCAATTTAATATTTGTATTTCGTTTTTTATTTTTTAACCAAATAATTATAGTTATTTATTAACATATAGGGCTTAAGCTTATGCTTTTGAATGATTGACTAAACTATTTATGATAATTTTTATAAAATCTAGACAGATTTCTTCTGCTGCTAAATTACTTAACCATAAGCAGCATCAAACCACTAGCACAGTATTATCTGTTGCGCCTCTGAAAGATCATTGCAACAACAAATTAGAGCTAGTTTCAGTTAAAAAAGTTCCAATAAATATTCACTATAGCTGATGATTCCGAGCGCAATCATACGTTTTGAAATATCAAGTACATAGTTTGGTAACTGGAAGAAAGGGGAAAGATCATTTCGCAATCCAGGAAACAAAAATGCAACTGGGACAAATGCCAGAAATTAAGATATTATTTCAGGGATAGGGAAGTGACTTGCTGTGATGCAGAAATACTTTTAAAGGGTGCATATACAGTAACTGTTAGTATTAAATGATACATATATTTGTGATGATGACATATAACGGAAACTTATTTTGATCATCTCGTGATGTTTGTTTTATAAACAAAATCGAATGACGTCGTTGAAAATAGTTCCGAGTCGTGTTGATGTTTTGCTTGAAGAGAATTACTGAGATATTTTAGTCAACGATTTCATCACTAAAGATTACAAGTCAAGTTTATGAAATTTTCATCAAATCCCTATTTTTCATACGGCCAATCCAGACACCGATCACTGATAACACCGGAAATAACAGAGAGCTAAATTTAAAAGTAAACATTAAAGAGATTCTATTTTAGGTAGGTGATGCTATATTTGGTGTTTGAATTTAAGTCGTTGATAATTTTCCTTTCTTTTTTTAAACATAATTACTAGTATGTAGAGACACTTAAAGGAAACTAAAGGTAATTGATAAAATTGGTAGATATTTTGAAGTGGATTGTGGGTAGATTTACAAACATATTAGCAGATACAGCTTATCAAACGTTAATGTAAAGTCAAATCATAAAAATTAAAACAGAGATTATTTGTAATTTCAAAATGGACTCGGCCAATCTGTCGACCTAACAGTACGTATTTACAGCGAAAGACGTATTGTTTTTGTAACTAGCGTAGAATCAAGCATACTTACAGCCTCTATATAGCCACATAAAAATATTAAAACACTTGTAATAATCCAATCCACACAAGCGGGTAATTAGATCGGGGTGAAATCAGGTTTCAATGCACTGGGGTATTACTTGTCATTTTGCGGCAGCTGATGGCACTGTTTGGAAACTGTTCGACTAGATTTATCACAGGCTAGTTCCGCTCTCGGGAGCTCGGGGGGTACTGAGGGAACACGATACGTGTGCGCGGGACTTTATTTTTGGAAGCGACGCGAGCGCACGCTGTAGATTTATTCGAATCGCCACAGTTTACTTTTGGACGTGAAAAGGTCATTGGACACGTTGCTGGTGCGATTGTTTTTGATCATTGTGCCTCTTTCATTGTACTTTCTTTCAATGTCGGTTCCAAACTTAGTGAAGGTAAAAGCGAGAAATGTCTCTAGTGACGTAGTTTGCTTAATGTGTTTAGGGTTTATAGCCAGTACAACGATAAATTGTTAACAAACTACACTAAAAACGAATAAAAATATCATTCAGGAAGAGGTAGAAGAGGTATCTTCTCAATCGGTTTAGGCTAAGTGCTAAATAATAAAAATTATGTATGTAAGTTAAAATAAATATTAAGGTATTTCGTTTTGCTGACGAGAAGATAAACTCGTCACTTAATCGGCCCAATTAATATTTACCTCTATTTCGAACTTCTAAGCGGTAAGGGCCAGTTGTCAATTGAGTTAGTCTAGCTAGCTCGAAGTAAATGTTTCGACTTTTAGCGATTTTCAGCTATGAGTATAAAAACTATACAAAACAAACATTAAAACATAGAACATAAGAATTAAAAAATAATGCGTTATACTTATAATGGCTGGGACCACTGAAAACATATGGTTTGTTTTTCTTATTATATTTTATAGATTTAAGGTTTTTAGGGAAAATATATCGTCCGTGGGTTTTAATTGTTTATTTTATGGCATATGTATTGACAAGTCTCCTTTGAAGTAGAACGTTATTTTCTTTTATATAAAAAAGCAGATTAAAATAAGTTTTTCAACAACTACCTGGTTAATAATAGCCTCCCTGGTGAGATCATTTCGTTCGCAAAAAAATTCTGTTTGGTTTGGTTGGTGGTAGGGCTTCTGAGCCAGCCTGATTAGCTGACCACTGTTTTATTTAAGAGTGATGGGATAGTAACAATGTTAATAAGCTTCTTGTGTCTGACAATTAAAGTACTTAGGAACTACAGGCTGTTAGTGATTAACGAATATGATTCATCATCATCATCATCACAGCCCATATACGTCCCCACCGAGGGGCTCGAGCCTACCCTATATTAGGGTGATTAGGCCTTAGTCAACCACGCTGGCCCAGTGCGGATTGGTCGACTTCACATACATCATTGAATTTCTTCGCAGATGTATGCAGGTTGCCTCACGATGTTTTCCTTCACCGTAGGAGCGTCAGACATATGTACATATGAAATTCAAAACGAAAAACACATTGGTACATGGCGGGTCTCGAACCCCGACCCCCCGATTGGAAGGCAAGTGCCGAGTCCACTGCGCCACCGACGCTCAATATGATATGATTAGGAATATGATTAGGAAACCAAATATTCTAATAGAGACAGAAACAAAATTAACAACTACAGGTTGTTAGTGATTAAAAACTAATATGATTAGAAAACCAAATAGTTTAATAGAGACAGAAATAAAAGAATAAAAGTAATTGGCATTGTATATAGGACTTGATTTTTCATCTTTTCTGGAATGATAATAGGTACAAAAAACATTCACTTAGTCTTTCACAAAAATTCGAATGGAGTCGTGCGTTATGGATTTAGTCTAATTTGTGATTGTTGAAAAATCTAGATGATGAAAATCCCAAATCACTCATTTGCGAATAAAAAGGAATTTATATAGAACCTCTACGACTTATTACTTCGTCAATAACGATAAATAAGTACTTTCATTGGAGTGAATGTACACATTGTGTTCAGATGCTTCATTTTTTATCACTCGTAGACGGAGTAAAAAATTCATGCATAAATGACATTTTCAATATGAATATATCTATACTTAATAAAATATCTTTGATTGGTTCACAAATGAAATTATTCTTCACTTTTCTTTCATTTAAACGTTTCATTTATAAAGATGCCAAACGAATATATTTTCGTTGTTTTTAGTTTTACTTATAGTTTCACTTAGTAGCCTCTCGAGTGTTCGACCTAATATAAAAAATGCAATATGTCAAACTTTGTAATTGGCCATGTATAATTGTACTTATAAATTTGTAAATATTGAATAAAAAAGCTGTAAAGTTTGCAATTAACCATAAAAAAAAAGTGTCCGTATGATTTCTCGACAAGAAACTCCTGAATTTTCACAGACACGCGCCCAATACTAGGCAGACAGGTATTTCCCCTTTTATTTGTCGAACCCGAACAATATTTATTCCCCAACATCACCACTGCAAATGTAACTGATCACGGCCCGCTCGTAAATATGGCGGCTGGATGACGTACTGCGTGATTTACGACAGTTTTATGTATTTATCACGTAGCTTTTATATTCATCTGTCTACGTGAGGATAAAGTTTTTGACTGCAGCCATCAGCATGTTTCGGGGTGGGCTTTATACGACAGTTTTTGTGGGACTGTCGACCTGTATCTATTTTCGGTTGAATTTATTTATATATTCGTGTGTACACAACTTTTGTAGAGAGGCGGACTTAATGCTTTAGGAATTTTCTCCTTGTCAATCTTGAGGTGGTGCAGAAAAAGGGTGTTAGTAGTAGATGCCCCAAGAAATGAAATGTAGAATAATAACATAAAATTCTAATGTATATACCGGATTACTTTTTATCACATCGGAAAATTTAAGGGACGTTTAGGGATACGGTAGTAGAATGATTTAAACATTAATAAAAAAATAACTCACCTATATAATTACATACTAATTTCCTAAATTATCTGTTGTTGATTGTTTGAGATGTAGGCACACATACAGTTAAATTGTACGTTTTCTACTAATTAGAATTTTGTTTTGACGTCAATGATTTAATAGGAAACACTAAAGGCGAGAGAATTTAAAAATAGATATTTGTAAAATGCAGGTATTACTGTCCCGAACAACTCGATTCAACCGAAGATACCTATTGAAAAATAAAAACCGACTTCAAAACACTGAAAAGTTAAAAATAATATAAGAATAGGTAAAAACATCACACTTCTATATTGAAGTCGGTGCCAAACGATGATCTCCTAAAAGTCTTTAAATTTGGCACCGACTTCAATATAGAAGTGTGATGTTGTTTGTATCTATTCTTATATTATTTTTAACTTTTCATTGAATGATATCTTTTAAGTGAATTGAGAAACCCTAATTTAAAATTAAGGTTTTGTTCGATTCTCATGGGATCCCATCATCAGATCCTGATTTTGAATCTTGGAACGACCCCAGAATTATACTCTATCGAACACAAAAAGAATTTTGAAAATCGGTCCAGAATTGGCGGAGTAATCGCGTAACATACATACAAAACACGTTGGACACACCTAAAAGTTTAGGGGTTTTCCTCGATTTTTATGGGATCTCATCATCGGATCCTAACTTTGGTAACCATGGGACCAATCCTGGAGTATACTCTATCGAATACAAAAAGAAATTTGAAAATCGGTCCACAATTGGCGGCGTAATCGTGTAACATACACACAAAAAAAACATACGCATCGAATTGAGAACCTACTCCCTTTTTTGAAGTCGGTTAAAAAATACTCGAAATAAACGTTTCCTTTAGGTTCTCCGTAGGTCCCTGGTTCCTCCTCTAAAACTGTACCGATTTATATATTCTTTACATTAAAATTAAAGGAAAGGCTTTGACTGTATTCGTATGTTATGCTTTTTTCAAATAATCTCGTCAGCAATAATATAGTGGAAAATCGAGCAAAATTTTAACAATTAACTTTAGAAAATAAGGAAATATATAGAAAATAGTAATAATGGCCATAGATTATTTGGAGAAAAAATGCCCCAATATCCAGAATAAAATCAGGGGACGACGTTTGTAAGGAAAAACTACCCTTATGATTTCCTCTTAAGGCTTGTGCTGAATAAATTTTTAAATGGATTATATTTTAAAAAAGTTGTTGTTGCTTTTGTTGCTCTGGGTATAAACTTTTTTGTTAGTATCTGACAGTTGTTTTAATAATATATATATACCTATTATATTTCAGATAAATTTAATACAAAGGTTTATGTGCAGCGGGCTCCTGGTCTATTATACTCGCAAACTGCATGCGTGTTTGCTTCAACACTTTCACCTCTATCCGCTATAAATAGATCACCTGCGATCAATCCGTTCAAATCCAAATGCTAATGACTTCTCATTGTTATAAATAGTGACGTGTGCCAAATAATTGGAAGACACGCGCTTTGATGATAGTGATGTGGCGTATAGCAGAAGGGATTGTTCTGTCTATTTCTGTATTTGATGTAACGTTTTAGCAACAATTATTAAAAAAACAACCTTTATTTCTTGTCCTAGGCTCTGAAATAAACAACATTATGAAATGTTAATAATCATTCAATCGAATTCGAATCATAAATAAAATCTTTATTCATTTTGCTTCACTACATTAACAACTGACGTCCAATGGCTGAACATGAGTCTGTGATTAGATATGAAGGAATATACCTACAAAACGTCATGTTGCACCTGAGGATGAGCTGGTGTAGGTTTTTGTTTGAATGCGTAACTGTTCGCAGAGGCGAAATTACTATAGGCTCCCTTCGTCAGCTCTTACGTGACATCCACAGGGAGAAAGTGAGTGACGACATATTTATTCTGAATCCATAATTACACGGGAATTAGACTTGAGCTACTAAAATCATTCCATCTATCTCAAGTATCAATATGCAGTATATGAGCAGGTATCAATTTCATGAGGTAATCATAAAACGAATGTGTGATCACTAAGCCGGAGGAAGACTCTGTAACAGGATCGCCAGCTTAGGTACTTCCGTCTTACCTATTCCTGCCGCAAAGCTGCGTGCTTGCATTGCTGTGTTCCGGTTTGAAGGGCAAGAAATTACTGGATACAGTGAAATTACTGGATACAGTGAAATTACTGGATACAGTGAAATTACTGGATACAGTGAAATTACTGGATACAGTGAAATTACTGGATACCGTGACTTTACATCTTATGTCACAAGTGGGCAACGTACTTTCTGGTTCTTGTGGCGGTGCAGATTTGTTGCGAATCTCAAAAGAACCACATGTACTATAGGTAACTTGCCATCGGTAGTATGCTTGCTTGCCAAAGGACAATGTCGAAAATCGCCCCATGACCAACAAAGATTTGATTTACGTCATAATTATATGCATATTTTATAACACTCATAACAAATATATGTATTCAACGGACAAATCAAAAATATATAAAAGTACTTTTAGAAACAAAACCAAATGAAGTAAAATATAGGAATGGTTATTGTTACCTTCGCTCGACTGAATAAAATTAAGATTTTCATAACTTACAACGTAAATTAAATTAAAACATACGTCAACTGACTACTCACGTACTATCGCTTGTTAGTTCGGACTTGTTTTTAACTTGCTTTACAATTTCGAGATTACTAGTTCTTCATTACGTGACTATAATATCGTTCTTTGATTGATTGCAATAATTATTATTTTAATAATTGTATAGGTATGGACTATGTCTATTGCTCTTACGAATTAAAGTGTTACTTCAACTAACCTCAAAATCTGATTCATTTCGATATTTAATTCGATTTCGAAGCTTGTCCGTAGTAATTGATGTGGACGTACAGTATTTACTAATGTCTAATTATACGAAAATCATTTTTTCACTGCTGTTGGTATTGGAGCGAACAATGTATGGACGCAGAACAATGTCCTTTGTTGTATAAAAAAATAGTAATTATGAGTGACGCCTAATAGTATTTGATGTTAAGTTCTGCTTACAAATTTAAACAGAGCATATATTAGTTTAAGCAACAGAGTATATTGGAAAAATTTTTCTTCCTTTGACTTATTTATTTTTAAATTTATTTACCATTTTTAAGAACAACAGTCACAAACATAAAATTATATTCTACGTATATCAGAAGAATGTAGGCGGTGACTCAGATAATTTCAACAAAAGTGGACTATTAAAAACATAGCAGCGTTATTCGAAATAGGACAGGGCTGTGTTTTGACCACGAAATCTTTTACGCATTCTTTTTCGCTATGTGACCAAAGAAAAACCATTTCGAAGCATTCGGTCATTTACAATTTTAGAAATGAACACATCTGTCCGTGGAAGTGGTAAACGCTTTCTTTCGTATGATAAAGATATAATTAGGCGATTATCACACATAGAGTTCTCGCGTGGGCCGCTTTACTGGGGCAATCAAAACATCCGCTCGATTTCAGTATAAATAATTTGACGCAAAAGAGAACCTGGTAAAGCCGTCACTCGTGACGTAATGATAGAATGTAAAAAATGTTATCACTCCTAAAACTGTTATAGTCGAATATTGTTTCGTGAATTTTAAAACTAAACTCAGCTCGCGTTGGTATCCGCATAGGTTTAGATTACCTGACAGGTCTCCTTCGACAAGAAACAATTAGCCACATCACACTAGCCAGGAGGCTAAATGAATGAAAAAAAATTATTGCTTTAATAGAAGCTCATTCATATAATAAATAGAAAGAAAAAAATCGGTTTTCGAATAACTATAAAAACAACCAAGATATAGGGTATTTAAAAATATTCTTCATCTCTTTCTAGCAAAACGGCAATTTACATGGAGTTTATATGGCCGTACTAAACAATGATGTCACGGTTATTGTCGGATTTCTCTGTCTAATCGCTCCCAAATTAACAGTTTAAAATGCTTGTATCTATTTCTAAGCCGATTTTAATTCTAATTTCACATGATTGCATCTTTTTCTACGGTATTTTAATATTTTATGACGAGACGTGAAAATTAGAATTCAGTCATCATCCCAAATTGGGATGATTACTGAATGGATTTGTTTTGATGAGTCTCCTATCTTTTTATAGAGCTATTTCCGGTAAACTCAATCAACGTCAACAGATCAAAAAACTTACGAGTGTGAGCACTGCTGCTTAGGAATAAAAAAGACAGGAATAATAAGATGTACAGGTTTCCACGTTTATTTCAACTATATACGCTATAATAACACTCTTTTTTAGACTTAGCTTGTAAAACTACCATAACCGTGGTGACAACAGCACGGGTTTTCGGTATCTGGGACCCCGGTTTAACAGCTGTCAATCTACTGGCCTCATTTACCTCACCTCCCTGCTGGAATTGGTTTCTCCCTCTCTATCATTATATAAGTTTAAAGTTGCTCCTCCTTTCTGCATCGCTGCGTCAGTTATCAAGAGTACATTTTATCTCCGAGCGTAATCAGCCGAGCTAGTTTGCTCATGTCGTGTTCCATTCGAGAAGCCGAGCACACTCTTTGCACGCCGATCGGAATTCCGAATCAGAGAAATCTTTGCCAACTTTTAAATGAAGAATGTAAAGATTTAAACAATTTATTGATTGTGTCTGAATGGTTTATTATTCGTTACAAGATTATTCTTACTTAATATAACAAATTCGAAAGTAACTCTGTCTGTCTGTGTGTAACGCAATCACGCCTGAACTACTGAACCGATTTAAATGATATTTGGTACAGACATAGTTTGAGTCCCAGGAATGGATATAGAATAGCTTTTATCGCAGAAATCACCCTTTAAGGGCGGGAAAAGGGGGGTGGAAGTTTGTATGGGGAATCAATAACCGCTGAACCGATTTAGATGATATTTGGTATGGTTGTAGGGAAGAGTAGAAAATAATTTTTATCCCCGAAATCATTCCTTAAGGGTGTAAAAAGGGGGGGGGATTCATAAAGGGCGTCAATAAAAAAGGACTTCCACGCGGACGAAGTCGCGGGCAAAAGCTGGTAACGAATATGCATAGACGATGGTAAAAAATTATCTTATTTAAAAGCCGTTGCACAGATTTAGTTATGTAGATTTTTTATACTGATGATTGAAGGCAATTGTTGAAAATCCTGAAACACAGTTTTGCGTCCAAAGTTAAAAAAATTCTAAGCAAAACCAAAACCTGAACACAATCGGGAAATTCATACATTTTATATACCTACTAGCTGTGCCCGCGAACTACGTTTCGCCATCAAAATGCTTAACACAGTGTTTAGTTTTCCTCCATTTTATTCCATAATGATTCAGCTTTATTCTGCCTTTCTTGAGCAGCGGCCATTTCGAAATTAGGACAATTTTCGTAGGTTCGTAATGCTCTAGTACTCTTCAGGGCCTACTTTCATTTAATACCCTTATTGCTGGGTTTGAAAAGAAACTTTTATCCGCCTTTTTTTGAGCGGCGGCCATGTTGAATTTACGTCATTGTTGCTACGTTCATAGTGCCCTACTGATCAAGGCCTTTCATTTGATACCCATATTGCTGGGTTTGGAAACGAACTTTTATCCGTTTTTTTGAGCGGCGGTCATATTGAATTTTGTGCGATTTTCCTAGGTTCATAGTGCTCTACTCTTCAAGGCCTTTCATTTAATACCTATATTGCTAGGGTTGGAAACAAACTTTATTCCACCTTTTTTGAGCGGTGGCCATGTCGAATTTACGTCAATATTGCTAGGTCTATAGTACTCTTCTCTACTCATCAAGGCCTTTCATTTGATACCCATATTGCTGGGTTTGGAAATGAACTTTTATGCACCTTTTTTGAGCAGCAGCTATGTTAAATTTATGTCAATGTTGCTAGGTTTATAGTGCTCTACCCATCAAGGACTTTCATTTGACACCCATATCGATAGGTTTGAAAACAAACTTTTATCCTTTTTTTTGAGCAGCGGCCATGTTGAATTTAGGTCGATTTTTCTAGGTTCCTAATGCTCTACTCATCAAGGTCTTTAATTTGATACCCATATTGCTGGGTTTGAAAACGAACATTTATCAATTTTTTTTGAGCGATGGCCATGTTTAATTTACGGCAATTTTCCTAAGTTCATAATGCTTTACTTTTTGAGGCCTTTTATTTGATACCCATATAGGTTTATAAATTAATTTTTATCCACCTTTTTTGAGCAGCGGCTATGTTGAATTTATGTCAATGTTGCTAGGTTCATAGTGCTCTACTCATCAAGGCCTTTCATTTGATACCCACATTGCTGGGTTTGAAAACGAACTTTTATCCTTTTTTTTGAGCGGCGGCCATGTTGAATTTAGGTCGATTTTCCTAGGCACCTAATGATCTACTCTTCAAGGCCTTTCATTTGATACCCATATTGCTGGGTTAGAAAACGAACTTCCATTTTTTTGAGCGAAGGCCATGTTTTTTTAGTTTAGGACAATTTTCCTAAGTTCATAATGCTCTACTCTTTGAGGTTTTTCAAACTCAAACTCAAAAATCTTTATTCAATATAGACCTTTACAGGCAATTATTGACGTCAAAAAAACATTAAAATGTGCAACCAAGAATCTAATTAATTAAATTATTTAATCCTTGTATGTACACACACCCCAACCATTATTAAGATGTGTGCAAATACAAGTCAAATGAAAAAAAAATTGACTCTACACCTGTTCGGAAATTGGGAGAGCCTTCTCGAGAAGAACAGGCAAGAAACTCGGAAGGTCTTGTATTTTTTTTGTCTCCTCTTTTAAAATGCCAACATTACAATATTATATTTCACAAAAAAAAATTTGATAGTTACTCGAATGAAATTTATCCCATTATCACAAAGTGTTAACACCCGTTGAACGTCAATTATCACATTTTTTGTCAATCCCAAGCAGTTTTATCTGTCATATAATCAGACACTTTATAATATGCTTTTTTCATAAGTACGCCCTTAATAGTGACTTTAAATTTATTCAAGCTAAGTGGTTTAATATTATTAGGGATTTTATTGTAGAAGCGTACACAAAGGCCTTTGAAAGAATTATTAATTTTTTTAAGCCTAGTATTTGGTAACGCTAACATATTCTTTTGCTTAGTATTTACTGAATGAATATCACTGTTTTTACAAAACGAATGTATATTTTTATGAACTTTTCATTTGATACCTAGCTATATATTGCTAGGTTTGGAAACGAATTTTTATCCACCTTTTTTGAGCAGCGGCTATGTTGAATTTATGTCAATGTTGCTAGGCCTTTCGTTTGATACCCACGCACATTGCTGGGTTTGAAATCGAACTTTTACCCTTTTTTTAACGCCCGCCATGTTGAATTTAGGGTAATTTTCCTAAGTTCATAATGCTCTACTCTTTGAGGCCTTTCAGTTGATACCCATATGCTAGGTTTGGAAACGAATTTTTATCCACCTTTTTTGAGCAGCGGCCATGTTGAATTTAGGTCGATTTTCCTAGGTACCTAATGCTCTACTCTTCAAGGCCTTTCATTTGATACCCATATTACTGGGTTTGGAATCGAATTTTTTATCCACCTTTTTTGAGCAACGGCTATGTTTAATTTATATCAATGTTGCTAGGTACATAGTGTTCTACTCATCGAGGCCTTTCATATTTTGATATCCATATTGCTCGGTTTGGAAACGAACTTTATCGCAGTCATGTCGAATTAAGTCAACGTGGCTAGGTTCAATGTGTTCTACTATTTAGGTCCTTCGTTCGATATCCATGTTCCTTGGGTGGATCCAAAAAAATATCATCCATCATTTTACACATTAGGATCAAGAGTCCCGTCGCGACCCTCTACGCGTAACCCAGAATCATTGCAGTCAGATATTTTTTTTATTAACAATATTCATCTATTACTTTTAATAGTTAAAATGGATGAAAGAGTTTGATTCCTTAGTCATACATCATAAAAACATATAACACCTTTCAAACTTACACATTTTTTACCTTAACACCTTTACCCTTGAAAAGGGTATCTTCACTTTACAACATTTCAAATATTTCAAAAATTGTACCTATTTTGTGAAAATTAGTCAAGAATTAAACCAACCTACAAATTTTATTGTGACGTGATATTGTCATAAAAAATGTTTTATACATTGGTTGTATGACTTGATCCTTTTGCCTTACCACCACGGTACGACATAAGAAAAAGACAATTTAAACTTCTAAACTTCTTGGTTGGCGAAATCCAGATGGGCACAGCCATTAACAGAAAATATTTAATGTCAAAATAATTTCACGTGCGCCTTGTTGATTTTCTACATAAGCATTGTTCGAAAATTTTATATGGTATTTTTCAAACTATTTATTTAATATGAACTACTTCAACCCCATTGCACCCCATCCAGGGATGATGGTATGTGGTGTTGAAATCGATGTTATTTTCGTAATCTACGACCCGAAAAACCATGAAAACGGCATCAATGTCGATTTTGACATTTTATCAGTTTATCACCCCATCTCACCCCGTTTGGGGATGAATTTCAATTAAATACGAAACACGTCTTCCATTAATTCTGTTAAAGAAAGTTTATGCAAAATTTGAAGTAGATTCGAAAACGGAATCACGATGTCCCATACAAACTTTTCCCCCCATTTTCACCCCTTTAGGGATAGAATTTCGGAAAATCGTTTCTTAACGGATGCCTACGTCATACAAAGAACACACCCTCCAAGTTTCAAGTCTCTACTATCAGCGGTTTAGGCTGTGCGTTGATCCGTCAGTCAGTCAGTCAGTCAGTCATTCAGGACAAAGCATTTTATAAGTATAGATAACGTCAGAAATGTCAAATTTCATATTCGTTTCCATATCGGTAAAATGTTCAAGTCGAATTAGTTATTTTACCTAATCGAATTAAAATGTACCTAGAATTCTAGCATTAGTACAATTATGCAATCGCCAACTTACTCGTACTTAAAATCGCAAACGCTGTAGCTTTCACATACTTTACTATTGTTGTACAGCTAAATGCCCATCCAAGACGCAAAAGAGAGGAAATTTTAGTGCGAGAAAGGCATAAATAGTTTCTTTCGTGACATCTTCATAACCAACATAAAGTTTAAATGTAATTTCGTCAATTTAAGTCTGGTGTGTCTTGATGTGACTTTTCTTTGTAGGACTAGCACAAACATTTGCGTGAAAAGCCCCCATGTCGCAATTGCAGTAGCCATGTTGCAAGCGTTTAGTTTGTAAGTTGTCATGTCAGTTTGTATATAAATATTGTGTAGTTATGTGTATATTGTGTGGTGAATTATTTTTGATTTATGTCTTTACTTATGTTGAATGCTTATGTTTACCATTCCAGCGCTTTTCTATTGATGTTACATCGGTAAAAGGTTTACACAGAATATCAGTGTCGTGGCACTCTTTGTTACGAGTGTCACGGCGTACGCTGAGTGTAGACCTTTTTGGTACATTACCTACTTATAATTTGAATTTAGTGTATAAGACCTGTTGTATCCTAATGTATCAAATAAAAGTTCTATCTATCTATCTATCAAAAAAAGTATTTGTATCGTCAATGACTTCATCGTGACTTATTTGTATTGGCATTGTATACAGCGCCTCTACAGGGTGCACTTGGAACTAAAATTCTCATACAAATATTTCACGATGACGTTATTAACGATATACGAATAGGTTCTTTAACGCAAATATTCGTGCTAGCCCAACTGTTGTCGTTCTTACAAAAAAAATACAGGAATGTCTTACATTTGTGACTTTGCATAAATGCTAAATAATTTGAAAAAAAAAGACGAAAATAAATTGAATACTAGAAAAAAAAATAGTTTCGCTCAAGACGATTTTTTTCATGTATTTATTGTCATAATTTTTTAAAGAATTTCTTTCATTTTGTCATGTTTCAATAAATGTCAACTAACAGAGAAATTAGACAATCTACATTTATGTGACTGCATTATCATTAAATTGCTAAATAAATCAATTACTTAGGCCGCCATTTGAAATGCAACAATGTGATAGTATCATTCAGGATAGGTTTTGTTTGTCCTAATTTCATTTTGTGCAGACTGTTTCTAACAATTTTATTATTTTTACATCTTTGGATTGAACCAAAATGGAAAAAGATATTAATTTAAGATTGGTAAATTCAAAATTAACACGCACAAACTCGTTTTTAATCGTCCTTATGGAACAAATAAAACCCTCCGGGTGTCTGGGTCTGGGATGACCCGTGATTCCCACATACACGCTTACAGGTGAACTCCAAAATCGGCGTGTAGAATAACATCAGTGCTACGCCCCTCGCTTTTAGGATTTGCCTCATTGATGGGCAGTTAGACCTTTGTAAAAGCTTCATCATCATCACAGCTCATATACGTCCCCACCGAGGGGCTCGAGCCTACCCTATGTTAGGGTGATTAGGCCTTAGTCAACCACGCTGGCCCAGTGCGGATTGGTCGACTTCACATACAACATTGAATTCCTTCGCAGATGTATACAGGTTTCCTCACGATGTTTTCCTTCACCGTATGAGTGTCACACAAATGTACATATGAAATTCGAAAACGAAAAACACATTGGTACATGGCGGTCTCGAACCCAGACCTCCCGATTGGAAGGCAAGTGCCAAGTCCACAGCGCCACCGACGCTCTTGTAAAAGCTTAATACGTTGTAAATAGCACCATTGAAACTTCAGTCCAAATAATAGTAAAAATTATTTCTAATAACAAGCTTTTATTTCAAAGAGCTATAGGAAAATTAACTTCAAATTAAATAAAATTCTTCAATTTATTAGGTGTCGCAATCTTTTAAAATAATATTAAACCTTGTCGCGAGATTTACTTTGTGTAGATGAACAAGAATACAATACCTATTTCCTTTGATTTTGATATAGGTATTTTTAAGAATATTTTTCTCAGAAATACCTAAATCAAAATAGTCCTGTATCATATAGGTATGTTTTTTTATAAAAATTGGTAAATCTACCAATAACCATAGAAATATAAAATTATTTGTCATATAATAAATAATAGTAGATTAAGCACCAAGAGAATAAAGCAGTATTTTATGTCACAGGCAGTATATTGAATTCTGGGTGAAATGAAGGATTCTGTAGTTAAGTTAGTTTTAATTGAATTTATAATTTCATATAATTATTTTTTTTATAATTTTATAAAATATTTTATTAAATTTAAAATTAAATGTTTTGTTAGAAACATTAGTCCAGATATGGAAACATAATGTGATGTTTTTATTTGGTTCCTTTATTAGTTGAGGACGTGGAATTGAAAGCCAAAGACAGCTTAAGTTGTATGGAAGTTCTCTTGGGTAATAATGACATTTAAATTTGCAACGACAAAATGTCAACAAAAACTTCTATCAAAAATAGTTTAAAAAAAACAAGGCTGTTCAAGGCGTAGCTTTTTCGGTCCAAGGAGTTTTTACACTATAAAAATCGTTTTTTTTTTGTTGTAATCTACAAAAATATTGAGATAATAGTGAAATGATTATATTCAATGTGGACTTAGGAGTATCAATTTAATTAATTATTCCTAATTGTATGCGAATGCTTAATAAAATCAAACAACATTTTATTACGAATAAAATTCCGCTCAAAAGGAATGGAAAATACTCGTTTATTTTTGAGAATAAATTACAGTTTCGTTTGATTCAAACGCTTACTTATTCATGCGAGTTAATGATATATTGACAGGTTTTCTGGTGTGTTAATGATTATGACATACTCACGTACAATATCAGACGAATAAACATTCCAATCAAAGGAAATGAGAGAGTTTTAACATTATTTGCTCGAAAGCTTATTGTGCTCTGTGTTTGATATGGCGTTTCAAAAATGACACATAAAATCGTACTTTTGAAGCCGGCTGTACAGGAATTTTACAAGATTTCAAGTAAGGTTGTTACGGATGCAAAAATTTGGCAATCCTTGGATGCGATTCGGAAGCGGATTTCAGATTTTTTTTTAATATTAAATTTGAGGTATCCAAAATAAATGAATATCTATTTAATTTTAATATGTTTTGATTAATCATATTTTGAGAACAAAATTTAAAAAGTTTTTACAACAGCAATCACGCGCAAGGCACGTGCGTGCCACTCTGCACCTTCTTACACCACATTCTTTACATGTAGTTACTTCTTGCGTTAGGATATAATGAATCCGCATCCGTAAAAGCTTCGTATTAATAGATGCGAATATTCCGCATTTGAGGATGCGGATGTGCATAATCGTAAAACTCCTGATGTCATGTCGGTCAGTCAGTCCTAACCTAACCTAACCAGTAAATGCACTGCCTGTCTTAGGTACCTTTCAAACCCGAACAGCGACGCAAGAACCAATGCTTGACGATAAAGATAGGTTAAGAGCCCTGTATACGATCAAACATGTATGTCAAACTTGCTTGACAAACTTCCCGTTTTCATCAAACACGACGTCAATCCAGATTCTTTTCAAACACATCAAACACGTAGTTCGTTTGTCAAACGCGTCAAACACAGCCCTACACGAACAAACATGTTTGTCAAACACGTTAATTTGACCAAACATGTTTGATCGGTTTTCAGGGCTCTTAAGATAGAGGTACACTGACAACTATAGTTTTAAGTCCGCCTCTGGTAAAAGTAAAAAGTACCTGAACATGAGCCGAAACAAGCTGGCATAGTATTTGTACCCACCATTATAGAGTGCTTCTTGGCGCCCAGGCGAAGACATACCCGACGTAAATAAACGAAAGGAATGCAAAACACAGCTTCAGAAGAGAATTTGAAATTTAATAATTAATGCTTTTGGTGACAGTGACGCCTGCACTGACTTGCCTTTTGAGAGTTTGGCGCGGCGCCAACTCATGCGACGTTTCCTCTTGCGCTACCATCGGTTCTAGATGCATTACTCGACTCAAAAATCCTGTCAATGAAATTCGTGAATAAGTATCCAAGATAATGAATACTCGTGAAATCTCTAATTAATACGATCTACGGCTATAATAATATTAAATAAATTCTCAGTAATTTAATACAAATTACTATACAAAACGCTCAGATTAATGTAATGACCTTAGCAGACACTGTTGTTGGTCACGGCTTGACTTGTTATGGTTTAACACATAAAACGTAGTTAGAGGAAGTTTATAACTTACATACAAGAATATTGTACCGAAAAATATAAAAACTAAATTTAAAAACGATGAAATCGGTTTGTTTAAGTACTATTTTTTTCATATATACTCATTAGTGTATATATGTCAAAGAAGATTTAGACATTCCGGATTATGTCAAAGAAGATTTATGGATACCTATTTACAGTTATTATAAAACTATGTCTTTAGTGAGTTATGCATAGTTAAATTATGTCAAACAAAATTATGGATAATAACAGTTATGCGTAGTAAAATTATTCGTTTTAAAGTATGCTTAATAAAATTATGGCAAACCAAATTATACCTTTCAAAGATTATGATTTGAAATATTATGCCTTTCGTCAATTCTGCATTATAATGTTTATGCCTATTGATGTGTTATGTTGACATATATTATGCTTTTTGATTTTTATGCCATATGATGTATGTCAATCGAAATTATGACAATTAACAGTATGCGTTTCAAAGTGTCACCATCCAAATCGTCATTGTTTTGTGAAATTTCATTGTATAAGCGACACATACGAACCACAGGGTTAAAAAAAGACGTATTGTTACGAAACACTTGTAAAAAGAACAACTGTGGTTTTCGAGTTCTGTGACATGTTGATGAGTGAGAGTAATGTGGGAGAATCTATGTATGAGTGAATAATTTTGAAAAGGTAAATCAGATCACTCTGTATTCATCTCGTTTTTAGTGTTTGTATCCCGAAATGATCCAGCCTCTTACTATAGGAATTCAATTTACGAGAGAGACCCCTACGGTATGACAAACATTTCAGAAATCTTTCCTGCACCGATTCAATAGATTTGGAATGCACTTCATAGAATAATATAATAATAATAATCGATTTATTCTTGATTTTGAAGATTAGTAATCATCGAGAAACGAACATGACCTCATGCAGGTCATTCGTGAGGTTCCGGAGATCATATAGGTCAAACAAAAGGTTCCGAAGAGATGTTAAGCCGCCTGGGGACTCCAATGGAACGATCGCTGGTGGACCAAGGTTCTATGTCATATCCAAGTGAACAATTTATATAGTTAACTTAACCCAATGGTACAGAAAAGATAATTTCGTCTTAAAAAAGGTAAAGGTGTTGTTAGGGTTGGGTTTCTTCAGATTATGTAGGACACTATACATCTCCAATATTTATGATAAGGCGATGTTAAAACGATAGTGAACGTATGCTACAATCATGTATGAATCTTATGAAGAAATACATTTCTCGACGCTTATGAGCACCGTGAACCGGTAGTAGTGGTCGTGTGCGAGAATTTTTCATGCGAATCTTGTTTACATTGAAACAAAGGGCGCTCTAACAATGAAATACTTCGCTCCCGCACTTTGTTCCACTGGCATATTGTATCGGCTTTTGTTGTTCATAAACTTCGTAGCGTGTAGGTTAGTTTTCGTGCTACTCGTAGGATATAAATATTGGAGCGCCAATAATCACCGATTTTGATTATATGGCATGGAGAAAACTGCTTGGGATGGACAAAAATGTGACAATTTACGTTCAAAGTGTAAAGTCCCAAAATAAACTAATCACTATCCACTTGGATAAATTATTTGAATAACTGTTCCAATTACTCCGACAAGCATTTCTATAATATTTTTATAAAATAGAAATGTTTGTGAAATACAATTATTGTAATATTAGCAAAAAGAGGGGACTAAAAATGAGAGCTTCCAAATTTCTTGCCTGTTCTTCTCGAGAAGGCTCTCCCAATTTCTGAACAGGTGTAGAGTCAACTTTTTTCATTTTACTTGTATTTGCATACATTTTAATAACGGTAAGTGTGTATGTACATACAAGGATTAAATAGTTAACTGTTAAATATCTTAATTAATTAAATTCTTGGTTGATTAGATTTTTATGTTTTGATTGACGTCATTAGTGCTTAAAAAGTTCTATATTGAATAAAGATTTTTGAGTTTGGGTTCACCTTATAACCTACGTACGTCCCATTGCTGGGTACAGTTCTCTTATCAGTCTGGGCAGACTATTGGTCCTGTCTCAGGCTCTTCGTTCTAGTCATATTGGTCCCTTGGTATCGAAATAGATTTTCTCATCTTAAAAATAAGTTTCGTTTTAAGTTCTATCTCTTTTCAGAAGCATACTAACTAGGTGAGCGCGGGACGCAGTTAGCGAAGGCGGGAAGGGTATATAGTCAGTCGTCAGCAAACTTTCTTCGGGCGGCTAATACTGACATAGCCATGTCAGCATCACCCTCATACACAGGTGATCACATTCTCATACAGTAACAGATTCTATGGTGTTCTGTGAAACTGAAATATTTTGTTCTTAATACTGCTCTCTTGTTCTCATAACTATTTATAAAGAGCAGTAATGTAATCTACCGCTCTTATTCTAAGCTATTAGAGTAAGCGGCCAAAATTAGTTCCAAAGATATATGACATCGTCAAATTTTAGAAAATACACCGATGCAGACTAATTGTTAAATGTACTTAGCACTTAGAACACGAGATGTTAATTAAATTCGATACCAGCGTATTATGTTACTAACTGCTCGTAATGACGTTTCATAGACAGACACCTTATCTTAAAGAGTCTGTCAAAATTTGTAGGAAGACTGATTATATCGTAATCAGAACAGACATTAATTTAAATTAAAATCAATACTCGTCTCTCTAGAGCCCTAATAAAGCTGAACCGACCCTAATGACAGGTGCATTAACAGGACACAGCAATTTTAGTTGATGATCTCTCTATATGTATAGATATATCTAAATCATTTTAACCCAGACATCATGGACAGCCCTCTGTGCAAAGCATGCATGACGGAGAAGGAGACAGTCGCCCGCGTCCTGCTGGAAGGCAGAGGTGGCATCCTTCTGGACGATTGCAAATTTATGACGATGTAAATAATTCTATCTCAAGAATAGTTTACTGGTTCAATGCGAATAACTTGTGCCTCAATGAAGGGAAAACTAAATGTATAAAATTTATCTTGCCCAATGTCAAAGAGGTTCACACCACTGTAAATATAAAGGATAAAAATGTGGACCTTGTGGATACCGTAGTATTTCTTGGTATTACTTTAGATTCTAAGCTTCAGTGGGGCCCACATATTGAAAATTGTCGAAGAGACTTAGTTCTGCAGCTTACGCTGTATGGAAAATACTTCAGCTGACTGATGTTGATACAGCAAGACTTGTATACTTTACCTATTTTCATAGTGTGATGTCGTATGGCATTTTGCTGTGGGGAAATGCTGCCGATATTCAGGCTGTTTTTGTGCTGCAGAAAAGGGCTATTCGAGCTATTTATAATCTTAAAATAAGAGACTCTTTGAGAGAAAAATTTAAAGAAATCGATATAATGACAGTTGCGTCACAATATATTTACGAGAATGTAATATATGTCCATAAAAACATTCATTTATTTTGTAAAAACAGTGATATTCATTCAGTGAATACTAGGCAAAAGAATATGTTAGCGTTACCAAATACTAGGCTCAAAAAAATTAATAATTCTTTCAAAGACCTTTGTGTACGTTTCTACAATAAAACACCAAATAATATTAAAGCACTTAGCTTGAATAAATTCAAAGTTACAATTAAGGGCGTACTTATGAAAAAAGCATATTATAAAGTGTCTGATTACATGACAGACAAAACTGCTTGGAATTGACAAACAATGTGATAATTGACGATCAATGTGTATTAACACTTTGTCATAATTATTGGGATAAATATCATTCACTTGAGTAACTGTTCCACTCACTCCGACAGGCATTTCTAAATTATTTTTATGAAATAAAACTGTTTGTGAAATATAATCTTTGTAATGTTGGCAATTTAAAAGAGGAGAAAAAAAAATTACAAGACCTTCCGAGTTTCTTGCCTGTTCTTCTCGAGAAGGCTCTCCCAATTTCCGAAAAGGTGTAGAGTCAACTTTTTTTTTTAAATTTTACTTGTATTTGCATACATCGTAATTATGGTTGGGGTGTATGTACATACAAGGATTAAATAATTAGTAAATTAGATTCTTGTTTAATAAGATTTTTATGTTTTGTTTGACGTCAATAAGTGCCTGTAAAGGTCTATATTGAATAAAGATTTTTGAGTTTGAGTTTGAGTTTGAGTTCTAGTCAATATTCGAGATAGTGACTAGCCGTAGTCACATTTAGTAGATGTGGTTCAAATATGGAACCCTTAGAACAGAGATGGCGAACCAAGTGCACGCAAATTCTGGGCACGGGATCAATTGAGTACCTTAGTTACATCGAGCAACGAAAAAATCCGATTGTTGTAACAAGTTTATTTTCTTTCACTCACTAGACGATTCTATACTGGCACATCAAGACTGTAATTAAAAAGTATGTATATATACTACATAGTATGTATACTTAAGAGGAAACCGTATGGATAATTTTTCCATACAAACGTAGTCCCCTGTTTCCTTTCTGGATAATGGCAATATAATAATATTTTCTCCAAAAAATCAATGGCCACTATTAGCATGTTTCTATGTTTTCCTTTTTTTATTAGGTTAATTATTAAATGAGATATAAGCCTTCAAAAACCTGAAAAATTGGGCTGATTTTCTCCTATATTTAAACATCCAGCAAACAAATTTGACGAGATTGTATGAAAAAAGCAAAACATAGAAACACAGCCAAAGCCTTTCTTTAATTTTTAACGGAAAAAGAAATTAAATCGGTCTAGTTTTAGCTGAGTAAACACGAAACGTATATTTTGTGTATTTTTATAGGTATTTTAAGCCCGAGCTGCATTTGTCTCTTTCGCTCTCAGAACGATTGTTCGGGCACACAGTGCGACAGCAATACATTTTACACACACATATTGCTGAATTCTCTCGACCTTAGTGTTTCCTCTTAATAATTCGCTAGTATAAAAGCTCGCAATCCCTGCCCTAGAAGAACCACAGTGCATGTTACTAAATTGTGAATATAAAATGTAACCTGTCACACCCTTCGAACGAATGCAAGCACTGCTGCTTTGCGGCAAGAGTAAGACAAAAGAAGTAGATAAGATAGATGTACTTATACAGACGACTCTGGTATAGTCCTGTTTAAATTTTGATATAGCTAATGCGACCAGTCGCGTCTACTAGACTAGAACACATCCATGCAAGTCAGTGTACGCAGGTCACAGACGGAGCAAGCGAACCGCGTCCTGTGTTCAGCACGGAAGAACGATATTTATGAAGAGAACCGGTTTTTTCTGCAGTGATTTTTTATGATTGACGTTACTATGCGCCTTAATATCAACTAACATCACGCGCGGCGTCGCGCGTCGCATTACTCAGTCGCCAGTAACTTTGCTCCGGCCTTAGTGCGTATCTTTTTTATAATCACCATCGGCTACAAGCAATTGTAGCTGCGTAATATCAAATTGGTTTTATATAGAACTTTGCATTTACTTTAAAAATGCTCATTCAATTGAGAAATTAATAAATTTAGTGAAGGACGACTTTGATTTCATTGTTGATTTTATTCATTTATTAAATTACTTGTTTGCTCGTTTACCACCCATGTACTGTAAGAGAGCAATTCAATTTTGCTCGTCAAGCTATGATTGCAATTATTTTAACCTTATTACAGTAATAAATTATAAACTTTTTCCACACGTACAAGAGTTCTGCTATCTTACTTATTGCATGTTTTATATCATTTCAATACTTTTGTTCGTTATATTACATTCTGTAGATTTCCATTCAGAAACAACTGCTAGGTAAAAATCCTTTCAGAAAAAACCTGGAGTACATTTCCATGAATATATATTATGAATAACGATGCAAAGTCGTTACTTCAGTTAGTAAGAGCTAGTGTAATAAAATATTCATAAAGTGATTCCTTATGGCCTCTATTGTCGTGCGGTCTATAAAAACCAGCACAGACTATAATATAACTATGAAACCGCAACGGCTACGGAGTGTCTACGACATGCTACGACGCTGTAGTACGAGCTACGGTGAATATTTTGGAACCGCTCGATTTCAAAATATTCACCGTAGCTCATACATTAATAATCCAAACTGTTTTACTTGAATCAAAATGAGATCTTTCATCGAACTGACACGTAGGTGCACTTTGTTTTGTGTAGGTAACTGAGGAAACTAGAAAAGATGTAGGTATGGCTTTAATCAAATATTTTTACTCTGGATGGTCACATGTGCCACTCATGATTTAGCTTTAGATTTTTTCTTACCTTTCTTATTTGACATCCTAAAATATTAATTAACTTAATTTCATTCTTAATATAATAATTTATAACAGAAGTCAACACTTGCTTAAGTATTTCATAAATACTTTTCTGCAAAAGACATAATAATATATTGGACTGATTGAGATCAAAATATATTTATTCTTTGCATATACATGTAGTTATCTTATTACGAAATTGACGAAGGGGTTGTTCTTATTCAACTGCTATTTCTGTTTCACAGCTAGGGCACCCTATAATTAGGTAATCCGAACAAACATGCCAATTACGTCATCCGCGTACCTTATATACATATTGATACGCTTAGGAAGAATGCAAATTTCTACTATGAGTAATAGTTCTTACTCTGAAAGGACAGCACTGAAACGCATCATCATCATCTTCATTTCAGCCAAGAGACGCCCTCTTTTGGATATTAGGATTCCCCAGGGATCTCCAAACCGATCGGTCTTCCCGCGACCTTCACCAAATCGTCGGTCCACCTTGGTGGGGGACCTACCAACACTTCATCTCCCGGTACGCGGCCACCATTAAAAGACATTTTCACCCCAACGGCTGTCAGTCCTGCGAGATAATAAGTGTCCTGCCCACTGTCACTTAAGGTTTGCAATTTTTGGGCTATGTCGGTGACTCCAGTTCCTTTACGGATCTCAACACTTCTGATGCGATCACGTAGAGAAACCTCCAACCATAGCCCTCTTCATGGCCCTTTGAGTGACTTTGAACCTTCTTATGAGACCCATTGTAAGCGGCTACTTCTCAGTTCCGTACGTCATCACTAGCAACACGCACGAATTGAAGAATTTTGTCACTGAAACGCAATTAGTTCAAAAGCTATTTAACAGTTTTACATTATGAGTTGATATATCTCCTACATGTTTCTACTACAGCATCAGTTTCTGCTTTTTAATTTAATAACCTGCATTTTATCATTTTAAAATCAAAGAACCGTCGCGTCGTATGAACTATCGTGTAATCATCGTTGCTAGAACAAATTGTTAGTAGAATAGGTGCTTTAGAAATACATTTATAAAAAACTTGTTAAAAGAAACCATTTACAAATTAACCTTGCCGTAATATTATTTGAATCGATTAATACAATAGAAAATGGTTCATTAGAAAAATCTGTTATTTTGACAAATATAATCAAAAAGTCGAGCGATCTATTTTCCTCACCTAATACTGCACCGGTTTGCACCATAAAGTTGCAAGTCGTAATTTTTATGACGCTCTAGAAAATTTCTAGTATCGTAAATGAACGTTTCTCTTAGAAGCTAAACTGATTTGTTAGTAGAAAATGGAGCTCGCTTTTTATTTTTCTTACCTCAATTACTTAATTAAGTAGAAGTGTTTCTCATTGTTTAATCGGTACTTGTATTATCGTAAGCAATATCTCACTCATCTAACAATTCACTCTTCCTTTTTCGTACAATTCATTCTTCTCTGGAACGCTCTGCCCTTACATATAAAGGAATCTATCAACAGGTTAAGTTTCAAAAATAAACACGGTTAGCGCAGAGGTCGAGTGATCGCCTACTGCGCAACGGGTTGCGGGCTCGATTCCCGTACTGGACAAATATTTTGTATGGCCTACAGAAATTTGTTCCGGTCTGGGCGTATGTGCATGTGATATTCTATGTTTGTAAGCAGGCCTATTATAGATCTTTCATCGTATGACGTGATATAAATTTTAAGATAAGGAACTTATGAAATGCTTCATTTGGTATTACCGATCTCCAATGATATCATCACTATGGCACAATTTCAATGATGCCATCATGATATAATGAACGAATGATCAAAAATCTGATCGAGAATCTTAATTTTCGTTTCGCACTATGAATTCACCATGATATCATTTGAAAACCATGAGATCGGTAATAAGCTTGCAGGTTTGAGTTTAGACCAGGTTAGACCAGCTTTTATACTAAGACCGTTAAAGTCTACTATCGATAAAAAAATACACCAACAAGATTTTATAAATCTCTTTGGAACTGGAGCATAGAAGATTCACCGTGCAAGTTACGGCTCTCACTATGGAATAAGCCCACATTATATTCTGCCAAGACAGAGCTTAATAGACACTCGCTAATTGCTCGCAGCGTCAGACAGAAGGCACAAATCGCTAGCGTTGCAGATACGCAGACGCACGAATCGCCGACTGCTGGCTGTAACAATTGAAAGATAAAATAAATTGCTTTCTGAGTTGACAAAAAGCGAATATGGTTGCCAATAATAAATTATTGGGGCTTTTAGGGGTTTTTACCTCAAAAGGAATATTAACATCAAGTTAAATAGGTATAGTATTATTGTTTATCAATATCGGTAAATCTCACGACAAGCTTTTATCTTATCATAAAAAAAATGTGTCATGTTATAAATTAAAGTTTATTTCACTCTTTTTAGAGCATTAAAATAAAAGCTTTTAAAATGTTTTTTTCACTTCTCGTGCTCGCAAAGTTCGTCTTTGTGTCGTTGATACGCTGCATAAAATGGCTTTTTAAGTTCTAGAGCATAAAGTAAAATTTTCTTTTAGACAAAGTTTCTTAGGCCCAACAGCCAACAACGCTCAATAAAACTACACAGAATAACTTGCGATAACTTATTTATTTACTTTAATTTATTTGTCTTGTGTTTTCTACCTCAACAGTCATGAAACCAGATAAAAATAGTAACCGGTTATTATTAAAACGCATCAAATTATTTTTATTACTTGGCAGAATGAAATATGTACCCAAGCCATCGCCATATAAAAATTTAAAAAAAGTTTACTAGCGGGAATTGGCTATTATTTAATTTCTTTAATTTTTCAACATTGTGTTACATATTTTAGTTTTTATATAATTTTAATTAACATTTTGAAGTAATTGTTTAATTTTCTCGCAATCGAAGTGAAAAGCAGAGTGTAAAACACTGGCATGAACAAGTCATTGTACCCCTCAAATCACTATCGTCTCGGGCTACAATGACTCATTTTATGCCCTTGTTGTACAATTTACTATTTACTATCGATTTATTTAATATTTTTTCACTTTGTGAGCACGATTTTCTTGGTTATTTTTTATGGTTGGTATACTGTATTTTACAAGTCAAGCCCTTTTGGTGGAGTTGCATACTGATATTATCTAGGACAAAAGTACTCATCAATACGAATCAAACGTACGCAAACTCGATGGGTTTGTGTTGTTTTATTAGTTCCTATGACCACCTTCTGGTTCCAGTATCAGATCAGCTCCATGTCAACATAATATTGCATTGTCACGCAATACATATACAAATATGCATGCAAAATTTCAGCTCAATCCGAAACTGGATAGAGGGTCTTTAACTTGCAAGATTTCATTACAGACACCGGCACAGGTGAAATAAATAAAAGCATGTAAAAAACGAAACCCTTCCAGGATAACTCCACTGTCCGTTTGTGTGTCGAGACCTTTTTCTTAGGAACGCGTTGAGATACCAAACCGACATTTAAATCAAATACTCGGGTCTACGGTCACTTTCAGCTGTAAAAATATCATACTTGTAAGCACAAACTAATAAGTGAACAAGTTGGTGGTGTTTGTAAGTCAACAAGATCAAACGGTAAGATCGTTCATGTCGCATATTTTCGCAAATTTTCCGATTTCACAAGGGAATCAAAACCTATAGGGTACTTCCCGTTGACTTAGAATCATAAAAATTGACACGAAGCAAGGTCTAATAGCAGATGAAAGTTGAAAACCGTAAATATGTATATGGTTAGGAACTTATATAACAATTGTAATAATATTGTATACAAAAATATATATATTTGATTTTTATGTCATAAACAAAATAGTATAGCTTCACTATTGCATTGGGTGAATCCTGTAATAATAGTTGTAAGCATATAGATGTAAATAAATAAATAAATAAATAAATATAGGTACTTAGACTAGCTGTGCCCGCGAACTACGTTTCATCAACAGCTCATATACGTCCCCACTGAGGGGCTCGAGCCTACCCTAAACTAGGGCGATTAGGCCTTAGTCAACCACGCTGGCCAAGTGCGGGTTGGTCGACTTCACACACAACCTGTAAAGAAATTCTTTCTTCACAGGTGTGTGCAGGTTTGCTCACGATGTTTTCCTTCACCGTAAAAGCGTCAAATAAACGTACATATGAATTCAAAATTTGAAAACACATTGGTACGTGGCGGGGTTTGAACCGCTACCTCCCGATTGGAAGGCGACAGCCTTACGCACTACGCCATCGACGCTTCAAAACGAACCACGAACTACGTTTGGCCATAATAAACTTTTTCCCGTTTTTGCAACATCTTTCATTAGAGCTCAGCTCCTATTCGTCGTAGCGTGATGTTATATGGCCTAAAGCCTTCCTCGATAAATATACTATCCAACTCAAAAATAATTATTTAATTTAAATTAGTAGATCCTGAGATTAGCTCGTTCAACCAAACAAACAAACAATCAAACTCTTCAGCTTTATAATATTAGTATAGATAGGTTTTTACGGAACCCTTGGTGTGCGAGTCGAACTCGCAATTGACCAGTTTTAAAATATAGTATGTAGGCCGGAAGTGGTATGTTCTTACAATTTATCTCATTATTTTTGAGATATGTATTAGGTAGAGCCATAGGTCTTTTTCACGATAAAATTGCATAATGACTTGGGTACAAAGTGAAATTTCATTATAATTTTATTATTATTAACTTCCATGTGGCTTCGGTAAAACCTTGTGACTTGTGACCTTGCCTAATGACATTTTGGAATTGTATAAATAAAGGGTGTCTCAGCGCGGAATTCAAACTTTGAAAAATTATAAGAAATTAACCAATTTACTTTTAATGGTTTTAATTACAGTTTATTATATCCGGCCATCTTATATAGACCATCCTGGCGGATGCACTCTTCAAAGCGGATGCGCGTATTTGCTATGACACGCTACAGATTTAATGGAGGGAGACTCTGTACCAGGGTCGTCTGCTTAGGTACCTCCATCTTACCTATTTCTGCCGCAAAGCAGCAGTGCTTGCATTGCTGTGTTCCGGTTTGGAGGGTAAGATATGGCAGTGAAATTACTGGGTACTGTGACTTTACATCTGGTGTCACAAGTTGGCAACGTACACTGTGGTTCTTGTGGGGGTTGCAGTTTTGCTGTGAATCTCACAAAAGCCACATGTATGTGACTGTTACCACTTACCATCAGGTGGGCAGTTTGCTTGTTTGCCAACTTTCTACAATAAAAAAAAAACAGAATGACAACTGAGAGAGCTCTCTCTTCCTTCCGTGGTCTATACGTAAACGCTGGGCGCCCCCCGTGCTGAAGTTATGTTATCAAAGTCGAGAATGCGCTGAGCCCGCATGCAATCAGGTTGTTTAGAAATTATGGACGTAGCGACAAAATACAAATTATTTTATTAAAAAATAACTATAATGATTTGAAAAAAATGCTTCTGTACGATTGTGAATACTGATGATGTCTACTTATTTAAGGAAGTTCTTAAAGAATACCTAATATCGTTTACTAGTAATACTGAATTTTCTTATTTTTAAGAGGTGATTTAAAAAATAAAATGTATTGATGCAAAATTTTTTAATCGCGTTTCCGTTTCTTGGCGTGTCTAGCTAAAGATATAAAGAACCACATACTATTTGACTTTCAGATCTGTAAAATCTCTCAGTGACCTATGACATAACATTAAAAATAACCAATACTTTCGATGTAGCGCCTTAAGGTTTGCAATTCTTTGGGCTATGTCGGTGACTCTATTTCTTCTACGCGGACCTCATCATTTCTGATGCGTTCGCGCAGAGAAACCCGAGCACAGCCACTCCATTGCCGTTTGAGTGACAATATTGAGCCTACTGATGAGACCCATTGTAAACGGCCACGTCTCAGTTCCGTACATCATCACTGACAACACCTACTGCTGCCCATGACTACTTGCAATACAGAGTTAAGTTATTCTTATATATCCTATATTGTACACAGTTACAACTCATGATCGTTAATTAACAAGAAACATTTGTACAAAGGCGAGCTTATCTCTTTAAGAGATCTCTACCAGCTAACCCTAGCATAAGTTAAAATAAAATGTAATTAGCGGTGTTCATTGTTTTCAGTACCAAGTTTTTGAGCGATGGTCCCAAGAATTAATTAAATCTTTAACTCTGTAAATGTACAGCTAGTAAACGTTATGCTATGCTATACATGACATTCTTTACGTATCTGCTTAAGAAGAACATATTATGTGGAATCTTTGAATATAATAGACGTTAATCTAAATAAAATAAAAACAAAGAAGGCAGAGCGATAATGTAATCTAAACGATTTCTTATTGTCTTACTATATTTATCGAAGCTTCTTGTAACAAGTTTCAAATGAAATCTTCATTATATTTATATATTAGGATTTCAAAGTAGGTAATTGGTTTTTATGCTTTTATTTACTTAAAGGTCACTTCATAGCGTTTCGTAGAAGGTAAGTACAAAATAGATTCTATTTAGTACAAAGTACAAAATAGAATCTGTCTGGGAATAAATCTATGCTATTACTATTTCATTCACAATATTTTTTTTATACTCGTTCGTATACAAGCAACCTTTTAAAGATATTCAACCACTTAGCATTGCCAACTTAGTATTATTTTTGTTAACCTACCAAAATTAATCCAAATTGTTTAAACTATAGTGAATTTGGAAATAGACGCTTTGATGAAAATAGGATTATAAGAAATAAGACTTGTAATTAGGATTATGATTTAAAGCATAAAAGACTTTGTAATTAGGATTATAAGTAAATAAAATATGAATAATATTATAAAATGTCACTGAAACTAAGGAGAATAAAATGGATCGCTAAATATTTGGAAAGAGCAAAATTCAAGAACAGATTTACTTATTCCGAATTTTACGGAGTATTTGGAAAATTTGTCGGAACACGAAAATACTTAGAAATATTTTTTTCCTGAGAAATTATTCCAGGAGACGCATTTATGAAACAATAGAATTGATATTCTCATTCTAAATTGTAAGATTCGTACACAAATTTCCAAATTCACTATTTTTTATTATTAATTCCATGAATTCTGCAAAGAGTGGTCCAACCCACTCCAATATACGCAACGTAAGTGTGATTCCTTGCCGATTTTTTTAAGTTAATGAGTTATTGCGTACCGACATTTTTTAGTTGCGTGAAATGGAATCTTATATACAATTCGTTTTTAGAGAAAACACTGAATTCGAGTGATTCGAAAATCTTTAAAATTGGAAACTGTATGAAAAATTGTTGTAAAGAATCTCTAAAATATAAATTCGTGTTCGAAATCAAGATTCGCTTCTATTGATCGAAACAAGTGTTTTCTCAATGGATTCAGTTAAATAATAAGGCTTTAGACAAAACGCCATCTGCGATAAAGACCAGTTTTCCCAAGCGGTCCACGGGAGTGAGGTGTCAGTAAATGTCATTTTTATTACATCTTCAGTGCACCGAGCTTAGCCGGTACGTTAACCACGCTATGAGACGTGGAACATATTTAACTTTGCGGCTGAGTGTTGTAGGCCAGCCGAGCGTGTCGAGCTAACAGCGGGAGCTCGGGGGAAATGAAGTATGGCTTATCTCTCACCGAGGCTAGACGAGTAATGGATTGTAGTGGCAAATATGAAAAGGCCCACTTTTATAATGCTGCAAAAATATCAGTGAATGAATGAACAAACAGTTTACTTATACCGTACACAGTCAAAGTAATTTTTTTTTAATTTTATTTCTTGGGAAAGCTTACAGCTACATTTACAATATTGGATAAAACAATTAACATCTAGACGCTAATTACAAGCTTCCGCATACAGAATTTATTCCTGTAACATATTTATTTGTTAGAGTCGCAAATCTTTTAACCTAGGTATATGATTTATCTATGTTAGACTATGAAACAGTTTCTGCGCCATTGGTCGCACTACATTTTAACTGCTTACTGTTCTATTAAATGTATCTAGCTATGAGGGTAGTATTTTAAACATATGACAGGGAAGCACTTCGCCTTCTCCTTACCTAAGAGAAGGTGACGATAACGCCAAGGATATGAGAGAGATAGATATAGATTCCTCAACAACCGAGGAACTGTGTTGATGGTAATAAGGATCACTTTAAAGGGGATATTGGTTAAAAAGACTTGTGTTTTAATAAGCTATTTTGCGACCAACAAATTTGAATGGCGAGACATGCATTAATACAACATATGAATAGATACGTATACAAACAGTAGCGTATGAACGTTACGTGCTTGAGTCTTTATTGATTTGAACAAACTTGTTATTTTAATTCTAACTGTCAGATCACAAGAATACTTCATTCTTATCATGGCGATAAACCTAGTTAAGACGACTGCTAGCTAGGTGGGCTGGAATGTCTTGCCACCAAACAGTTCAAGTAATAACCGTTTCCCCTGGAGAATCTAACCCTTAAGAGCCGGCTAATCACGACCACGACAATTGAGGCGGTTATCTTACTTGATTATGGTTAGAAAAAAAGATCTAAAAATATTATGTAAGTTATTTCAATAGTGCATTAAATTTCATGGTATGGTGTTACACCCCATTTGATTATAACCGCAGTAACGTACAGCAGTCTATGCAAATAGTGGTTTTATTAATGTTGTTGGTTGTTCTGCAATTAATTACTCACGTGTTTATTTTGTGTCGCATTTCAAAACCACATTTCCAAGTTTTCACAATTAATTATAAGAGTACAAATGTTTAATTTAAAACTCGACACTATAACACGTCACATACATTTTTCTTTCTTTCTAAATTTGAAATTGGCTAACACGCGTAATTGGCGCTCATTGGCTATTTGGCTCTGCAGCTTCGTACCCATCATGTACTTTGCTTTAATTCTTCTATTCTCTTATATGACGTGAAATCATGGAAATTCACAGAAGTCACATGTAAAAAAGTAGTAAGAAGCTTTCGAGATGTGAGGTGTACAAGAAAATATTGCGTATCTCTTGGAGAGATAAAGAATGAAACATAACTGTACTTTGACAAATGGGTAAATCGCTATAAGTCTTACTAGCAATAAAGAGGTGGCAGCTTGAATATCTCGGCTACATAATAAGAGGTCCTTTTTTCGGGGGGAAATGCACCACACCGTACCCGCCGTTGGCTAGACGGCGAGCGTGTGTGGGGCTCTCCCGGCAGACTGCCAGGCCTACCCACTAAAATCCCCCGGTGTTCTCTCTGCTCTTATGGGCGCGCTAGGTAAGGTTTACACTGCGACTCCACTACCCACGCGCCCGGGCGAACCCGACCAACTGATCGGGCTTCCGCCAAGGGGGCATTGTCCGAGAACACCAGGACAATCCCCCAGACGGAAGAGCTTTACAGCGGCGTGCACGGGGCCAACCGTGTACGCAGGCCTCCACGGTAAGGTGATTAGACGGGCATCGTTTGACATAATAAGAGGTCCTAAGTACGAGCTTTTGCAGTTGAGAAGCATATCGTGACTGAAAACTCTGCGCCTATAATTTCAAAGAGACTCGGTCGCTTTTCGGAGCTTCTACACTGATGGTGGAAATTGTCGTGATGATTGCCGAAGTGTGATAAGATAAAATAAAATACAATATTTATTTTACTCTTGATGGCTTCTACGTTACTAGGCTGCACACGTTAGGCTTTGGCAGCCCTCCCAAACCACTTAACGTAATATAAGGCTTGTCATTCTCAGTCGCTGGCGAAAGCTTCGAACTATCCGGAATACGAAGGGCAGCATTTGGCAAAGCATAGTGCAGTGCCTACTACCTATATTATAAAATTATCTGCATCATGATAAATACTCATGCTATCTTTATTTATTTATCACTAACAATTAACATAATATAATTCTTCGTCGAATCAAAATAAACCCGAGTGTCATTATAATTTTTAGGCGATAACAGCATGAACAGACATGACAGTATGTAACACTTAATTACATTAGAGTCTGTTAAAAATTTCCTCCACACAGCTCACATACGTAACCCACCGAGCTTGAACCTACCCTACTTTACGATGATTAGGCTTAAGTCAACCACGTTGGCCCAGTGCGGATTGGTCGACTTTACATAATATGAAATTTCTTTGCAGATGTATGCAGGTTGCCTCACGATGTTTTCCTACACAGTAGGAGTCTCGGCAAAATGAACACGTAAATTGGAAAATCGACACATTGGTACAAGGCAGAACGAGTCCACCGATCACCGACGCTCGTTAAAAAATTATTTGACTTTAATTTTAGACGTTTCGACATCGTTAGGATATAAGTAAACGTTAGTAACAATTGCAGTTAATCCGGATATTAATGTAGTAGAAATAAGTACGGCGACTTCGACTGTCGGTTGTCACGCGATATACATATGCATGCAAAATTTGAGCTCATTCGGAAACCGGGAAATGGGTCAAATTTAACATGCGCGATTTCATTACAAACACCGGGACAGGTGAAAGTAAATAAAAGCATGTAAAAAACGGATTGCGAAGCTCGGCATATCTGTGACGCGATATGAGCGTATGCCGCATCCAATGTTTTTATTAATGTTCCGTGCTTATTACAGTGAAATTACTGTATTTACACTCTTGAACTTCGGATTTAATGATAAGCCGTATGTACATTATACCTCTATAGTTAGATCAAGAGGATTATAAGTGACCTGTTTTTGAAAATCAGAAATTACCACAGCGATACACCTAAGCTATGATTACGAAAGTGATTAGCAGCCTCCAAGAGTATTCTGAGAAGCTATTACTATGTTGGTATTAAAACATGTTTGCAAAGATAAATACTACTTCGGAAAGCCGAAAATTAGTCTATGCTACACTTTGATCATCCTCGTATAACTAATTATAACTTGCGACTTAACCACTTTCATATAATACTTAATTAAAATCGATCAATGAAATTATCGTGAAAATTATGTAGGCTTAATCCATTAGATGATTTGCGATATTTTCGAAAATTGCTTATTTTCATTTGTATCCTACTGTGTAGGAAAACAAAGTAAAGTAACTTGGTTAAGTTAGTAATTTTCATAGCAACCTATCCATCCGGTTAGCTCAATCCGAGGTCATTATTAAAGCCAATGTTTTCCCAAGGTATTACTAAGAATTTAATAAAATTCAGCAGATTTGTACATTTTAATATACCTTATTAAAATGTACAAATGAATGACGATAGAGTCGCATTTCATCATCATCATCATCACTCGCAACAAAACACCCACAACTGAGCATAAACATTCGATTAGGAGCATTTGGGGCGTCTGCAAGTACGCTAATTCAAAGCGGGCTGATGAACGAAAGCGCAAAGCTAGTGGTCATGCCTTATCTGTAGTAAAAACCCGAAGACTCTAACTGGCCCAGGGGCTGAAACCCCGATGGAGGAGACAGACAGACAGACGAACGCACGGATAATGGGTATTTAAGTGTTACCCAATAAAGTTTGAGGTTGCGCTAATAACGATAATGACGGACAAACATAAACCCTTGACGAAGTGCAATTTATATGTGCGAACTGACGTACTCTAATTCGTTTGCAATTAAAAGAATAATAATGGACTAGCTTTTGCCAACGACTACTAACCCAAAGGTAATCCAAAAATTTATTCAAAATAAAATCATGAATATCTAAGGATAGCAAACTTTTATCTGTTCAACTAAGGTTAAAATATAATTTATATATTTAGTATTTTATTGCTTTCCGGTTATGCAGATAGCCATGATTCGTTCTTTGAATGACATTCCCTGCAGCTGCGGTCCGAAACACAATAGCGCTCGCAGTGCTTATGATCCCGATCACGCCTACATATGGATTAAGCCTACATATTTTAATCACCCGATTCAAATTAAAAAGCGCACAAAAAGTGCTAACAGCACTATCAGCATGCTTATGATTTTGAACCAATGTTTTAGCTTTAAAATATGTCAAACTGAATGTGTAGAATTAACATTTGGTAAAATTTTTTCGATTGCGTCTCAGAACTTTTGTTTTGTGGATTTTCAATTAGCGGTTTTCGGACCGCAGCCATACCGGATTAAATATGGAATTGGAATGTCACTTTCATTGTCACTCATTCTGTGCTCATTCGTTGACTCCTCTCGTTTGCGACTTACGGTTTTTACGGATTCATCTGCGATTGTGGCTATTATCTAAGGATTTGTTCTCTCTTCTCTTCATACGATAACTAATTGTGAACACGGATTAGACCCGGATTTTTTGGATTTGTGCTGCTAAACACATATCTGATATAAAAATAGATTCGAATTTGCACTGTGCTAACTGCTATCTCGATCTTAGATCGATGAAACGTAATTCCTTGTCAATACAAAGTGCAAAAGTGCGTACTCTAGTTAAGGAATGGATGTCACAACAGGTAAGTGTTAAGATTCTTACATTTGTTTCATGTGGATGATTTATTAACAGTTTTTAATGATGAATAAAACTTTGAGATACATTATTCTATTTATTGATCGATAATCCTTACTCTGCCATAACTTATCCTTTAAAATCTTTCTAACTAGAATCTGCCTAGTTCACTTAACTTCACTTCTTTATATATGACAATCGGTCGCTAACACAACCATTGCTGCCAAGCTCAAGTTTTGGATAAAATACTGTTAATGAATTTATTTTTGGAAATATGGCCGAAAGGGTTAAAATGATATTGTTTTGGGTTACCTGAAAAAGGACAAAACAAGATGTCACAATAACATAACAACATAGAAGCACAGAAATCATAACTGAGTAGGTACAGTTACAGCATAATATTAAAGTGAATATATATTTACAAAAAAAAGTAATTTCAACATTTATAGGTCTGGGAATGGAGGGAGGTAGGATATCATTAAAGTTAAAGTTTTAGGTCAAAAGTGGTGATATATTTACAGAGGATTTTTAAAATGGGGTAGTTCAACATGGTTAAAAGAGATTTGACATTTATAGGGCGCGGAATAAAGGGAGGTAACAAATCATACAAGGAAATAGGATTATCTGCCTAGTTTTTGGAGGATAAATTCGATTATTATGGATTTATGTTGAGTTGAGGTAGAATTCATCTTTGTTCATCACAGGCATTTTTTTGTATGGTGAATGGGCTTTTCATTTAAATCGGTTTGCAGAGGTTATTGATTCCCCATTTTACTCCCTTAAAGGATGATTTCTGTAATAAAAACTATACTATGTCCTTTCCCAATACTCAAACTATTTTTTATACCAAATTTTATCTAAATTGGTTGAGCGGTTTAAGCTTGAAGAGGTAACGGACCAACAGACAGACACACTTTCGCTTTTATGACATTTGTATGGATTATAATGATTTACGAACCGACCGACGCGACGTTTGAATTTTTTTAACTCGTGATAAGGAATCCTTTCAACTTCTAGTTTAAACAGTGAAAGCTGTAGACCAAATTAGTTTTAGCGACAGAAAATCAGGGTGAACTACCCTGATCCCGACTTATTTATGGGGGACTGTGGCTGCTTATCCGTAAAGTAAATACGAGTTAATTCCCACAATCCGTCATCGTTTCCGACGTCGAAATAAACGGGGGCCGTGAAGCGTGAACCGGTCTGGAACTTTGGAATTAGGTTGTAGGCTTTGGAAGGCCGAGTCTCGCAGAATAACACTGTGAGCCAATATCTGTTTCAACAAAACTACAGCGCTATAGAAGAATTTTCAAACAGTATACAGTATTTACAGCACGGCATTTTTGATATACAAGTTAGAAAAAGGATAGCAGCAAATAACGAAAGAAAGAAAGAAAAGACATTTATGGGCCATACACAAATAATACGAACAAAGATGAGAGAGGAAGAGAGCAAATAAAGTAACGAAAGTAAAAATCATTCCATATAATAGCAGGTAGGTGTGCAAGGTCAACAAAGGATCCTATTTTTCCCTTAAAAGTAAAAAATAGGATTCGTAGAGAGATCACCGTATGAAATAGGAGCTGAGGATTTTCCGTACAAAATGTATGGGAAAAGTTTTTGGCGATTTCTGTCATTTCTAGTACTCATACCTTAAATGGTCCCATAGAGTCTTTTGATCCCTACATGAAATAGGATCGATAGGCATAAACATTTTTTTTTGCTATCTCAGCATTTTTTTTGTTGACTCTAACCTTTTTCCAAAATCTGTGAATGCAGATCAGAATATCGTAAAAAGTTATGGATGGTTGCCTAACAATGTTTTCTTGTAACTATAATGGTTAATGTACCTGCCCTTTAAATCCCATCTCAAAAATCCATCCTGTATATCACGAGCTTGGAACGTGTCGTGCTTAGCTAGGTGCACTCAGTCAATGCTTGGCGCGCTCATGTCTATGCTTGGCGCGCTCATGTCTATGCTTGGCACGCTCATGTCTATGCTTGGCGCGCTGATGTCTACGCTTTCACTCGTCTCTACGTTCGCCTCGCTCATGTTACACCTCCATATTATACAGTCAACAGCACGTCGGGCTATACAAAATTGGTAAATTTCTCAAATTGATCTTGAACCTCAAATTGTATAACGTTAAGTTCAAAGTTGATTGGAATATATTGTCATTATGTGGTAGCTTGATGTGCTGTTGACTGCACTATAGACGGCTGGCAACGGCCAAACAAAGATGTCGTGTGTAAGTTCACACTTAGAAATCCACTTGACCGCTATAAAAGAGATCATAAAATTATTGTCAACGACAAAGCCCATACAAAACTTAACAACTGTTTCAACAAGAATATTAGCAGCAAATAATGTCATAAAATAACATTCGTTATTTTCGATCTTTCGCCAACAAATCAGAAGCTAAAATAATAATTCGTTCAATTCAAGATTAGGCGGTTCGCAAGTCAATAGAGCCTGTCAATTCTCAAGTCATTTAATACGCCGACGGGAAATGCGAAATAGCACAGAATCAGATTTAATTTTGATTATTAATGTCGAAATGTTTTTCCTTTGATTATGGTTGAAATCATAGCGATTGTTTTTGCTAGGGACTGTGATTTGTGCCTACCTTACCCATTCAAGAAATTCAACTAAAATTGTTTTCTTATTTTGGTAAGCTGGATTCAATTACAGTATATTTGGCAGCGTTTCGCTGAGCGCCATCTCTTACTGGTTTTGAGAATTAAGATAATGGATCACAATTATAAGGCGCGTTCGTGTAGCACCCCAATGTCCAAAATAAGTGTTAAAACAAAATCAAAAATAATATAAGAATGCACAGAACATCACATTTTTATTTTGAAGTCGGTGCCAAATTTTAAGACTTTCATTGATTGGCATCGACTTGAGTATAAAAATGTAATGTTGTGTGTATTCTTATATTATTTTGGACTTTTAAGTGTATTTGAAGTCGTTTTTTTTGTGAAATATTTTTTATTTTTGTTCACCGAAATAACTTGAAAGAAAGAATAGAACTAAGGTTCAATACACGTCTTTTGTAATTTAAAAATTAACCTCTAACTCCTAAAAGTTAAGGATCCTACTACCATCACTACCAGACGCAAACCCTGAATAGCTTCAGAAAAAAACATGAAACACGTAGAAGAAAACACGTGCATTTAAAATTTAAGGGTTTGCCTCGATTTTCCTGGGATCCACCCTCATCATCAGATCCTGACTTTGGTGACACTGGGATCACCTCAAGAGCATATTCTTTCGAATACAAAAATAATTTTGAAAATCAATCCGCAATTAAAAGTAACGGAGTCCACGCGGAGTGATTGCGTAACACACACACACAAAACATACACCTAAGTCGAAATTGACAACCTCCTCTTTTTTTTAAGTCGGTTAAAAATGACAAAATTGACACATACAACGTTCGGCTGAAAGAAACGTGATATGAGCGAAAGTTGCATTTCTTAACCGACTCCGAAAAAGGAGGAGGTTCTTAATTCAAAGCGTATATTTTTTTATGTATGATCACGTATTACTTATTACAGAGTAGTCCGATTTTAAAAATTCTTTTTTTTTATTGGAACGAGTATACCCTGTAGTTGGTCCTATTGTCATCAAAGGCAGGCTCTGATGATGGGATCCCATGAAAATCGAGGGAAACTCGGTCTAACGTGTTTTTATATTTTTTTCGAAGCTCTTCATGTAATATATTTACGTCTGGTAGTCATGAACCAAGCTGATGATGGAAGGCACATATAACCAAGTGAATTAATTTTACCAAAAAGATTTAAAAACTGACTTCAAAAACACTGAAAAGTTAAAAATAATAAAATAATAGGTGCAGACAACACATTTCGAGTATATTGAAGTCGGTGCCGAACGATGATCTTCTAGAAAGTCTTAAAATTTAGCACCGACTTCAATATAGAAATGTGTTGTCTGCACCTATTCTTTTATTATTTTTAACTTTTCAGTGTTTTTGAAATCGGTTTTTATTTTTTGTAATATCTATTTATTATTTACCGTTCGGATGACTAGAAAAATGTTAAAAATGGCATTGTTGTGTACAACTTTGCCCCAGCTCTTAAGGACACACACAGGAACACAACAAAAAACAACATACCAATTTGCACAAAAAGGTTTGGCTTATCTCTTGCGAAATATCTTCCAGCCAACCTACAAAAGGAAAATTTTCGAGAATAAAAGAAAAATTAATGCGGTGTGTACACAAAATTAAATATTACAAAATGAATTACACTAACACTTAAAACTGAATAAGAAAAATATAATGGTATACATAAACAAGGAAAAAAATAATCAAAAACATAAAGGAAAACTCACTCAATCCAATGATTATATTGTAGATGCAAGGTAAAATTCCTTCACTCTCTTCTTAAATAATGGGAGAGTTTGAAAAACCCGAATGTGAGGAGGCAGCGAGTTCCACAATCTAACGGCATGGACAGTGAAGGACCACTTATAGAACTGTGTGTTAAAGGAGGTAAACTGAAGCAGCGTACGAAGGATTGATCTACAAATAGTGTCAGGAGAACGAGCAAACTCAAAACGCTCACGAAGGTAACACAGAGAAGTGGGGTTACGTAAGATATTAAAAAGAAAACAAAGGATGCGTAAATTTCTTCGAAGCCGGATAGGAAGCCACTTAAGTTGTGCACGAAACTGGGAGACATGATCATGCTTACGTAACCCAAAAATGAATCGGATACAAACATTTTGAAGTCTTTCGAGTTTATTAAGCAATTCCTCCGTGATGTCTAGATAACTGACATCGGCATAATCCAAGATCGGAAGAATTAATGATAGAGCCAGTGAAATTCTAGTTTGAACCGGAAGGAAGTACTGAAGGGATTTGAGAATGCGAAAAGAGGAGAATACTTTGCGACTTACTTCGTTAACATGATCCTTCCAGTTCAAGTTGCTATCAAAAATAACGCCCAGATTTTTTGCTGACTTGGAATAAGTAATAACAGACCCATTAAGCATAATAGGAGGCAACACATTTAAGTCCAATTGACTGACCATATACCTACTGCCTATTATTAGTGCCTTCGTCTTACAAGGATTGATGAGTAGGCCATACGATTCAGCCCAGCCACTAAGGCGCTCCAAATCCTCATTGAGAGTTAAAATTTCACTATGGGCTTTACTGACAGAGAAGTGGCGAAATATTTGCAAATCGTCTGCATATAAATGAAAGTTCGATGTTAAAATGCTGGTGACGGTATTTATAAAGCAGGAAAACAGGAGAGGTAAAAGAATACCCCCCCTGTGGGATGCCCGCAGACAACGCATACCAATTTGACAGTACATCATTAAGTCGAATGCACTGAAAACGATCCCGTAGATACGAATCAAACCAGGCCACAGTTTCAGGAGATACATTGAGTGAACCAAGAATGCCAAGAATAACATCGAAATCAACAGCATTAAACGCGCTGCTAAAGTCCAACAGTAGAAGTAAAGTGACAGATTTATTCTCCATGGCAAACCTAATCTCATCAGTTATTTGCACCAGGGCAGTAACCGTGCTGTGACCAGGTCGGAACCCGGACTGGTAGGGGTTAAGTAGGAAGTTGGAGGACAGGAACTTTGAAAATTATTTAAAAGATAGTTGTTCAAGGACTTTTGATAGGAACGGTAAGATGGAGATAGGACGGTATTGGCTAATGGAACTAGGATTGGACACTTTAGGTAATGGGATAATAAATGCCTTTTTCCAGGCAGATGGAAAGGTGCAATTGGACAGAGAAAAATTGAAGATGTGAGTTATAACTGGTAAAACCTGAGAAAGTATAAGGGAAATCATTTTGGAACTAACTCCGTCACTGCCGCAAGCGGTGGAGGAAATGGCTAAAACAGACTTTTTGACATCATCCTCAGATACAGGAGTAAAATAAAATGGCAAACACGAAGGCAGGGGAAGCCCAGATAACTGCCGTAAGGTAAATGATTTGACGTTGGCCTCTATTAGGGATGGCGGCGAGGAGAAATATTGATTGAGAGCATTGACATTAATATCACTTACATCACAATCAGTGGATCTGCCTATGCCAACAGACTTTAAAAACTGCCAAGTATCAGAAGACGATTTTCCTGTTAGCGAATCATGGAAATAACGTCTCTTTGCATCCCTACACAGACGATTGCAACGATTTCGCAATTGTTTAAACTTCTTATGATTTAAGTCAGATTGAAGCCTCTTCCATCTAATTTTGGCTTTTTCCCTTAAGATTATAACCTCTTTAATTTCGGGACTAAGCCAGGGAGCAGGGCGGTGTTTCACTTTGATTCATCTCAGCGGATCATATAAATCTAGGATAGCAGCATTAAGACTCGAAACTTTGTCATCAATATGATCATATTCCAGCAAATGTGACCAATCAATAAGAGACGCATCTCGCATAAGCGCCTCCAAATCTAAGGTGTTAAAATTTCGGTAGCGACGATACTCTGTTTTACGTTTAGGAGGTCGAAGTTTGTAAGACAAGTATACCAAATCGTGGTAAGAGAACATTGCAGTGAGCTGACCGTGAGTGATTATTTTATCTGGACTAGACACAATCATCAGATCTAAAAGTGATGGCTTGCAGTTAGGAGAAAAACGTGTTGCAGATGTTGGAAGAATGTGCATGTCAAACGTCGCAATAGTATCCTTAAGCAGAGTTGAGCGATTGTTATCTTTTAGGAGGCATGTATTAAAGTCACCTAGCAGAAGAACATCTGGGTACTGTGCACACAATTCCTCTAAAATTTTGTCAAGCGTTGGGAAATAGTTAATAGTAAGATTAGGGGAATAAAACACTCCAAGAATAAGCTTCTTATAATTGACGGTGATCTCAATAAACAGATACTCAGCAGACTTGCTGAAGACTTGATTATTTTATAAGGTAAATTTGCACGTAGATAGATGGCCACACCGCCTCTCCCTTTTCCAGTGCGATCGTTCCCTATAAGTACAAACCAAAAGAGTACGAAATTGAAGCGAGTGAAGGTTTTAGGAATGACTCTGAAACCAGTAAAGCATCCATACTAATTTTAGAAAATGTTTCCAATAAGTCATTGTAGTGTGAGGGAATACTTTGCGCATTTATATGTGCAATATTAAATAACTTGTGGGAAAATGTAGCGGAAAGTTGATCATGCAATGATAAGTCGTTACCTAAAGAGTGATCACCTGCACTCACAAAGCTATCCGAAGAAGTCCATGAAAAGAAGCTGTCATCTAAATTGAGTATGTTATCCATTCAGTTTACATAAAAATAACCAACAATAAAATACCACTAAAATTAACCTAAAATTAAAGTACGTTCTAATATGAACTAGTATAAATTACTTAAACAACCAGCACTCACCACACATGAACTTAGCTATAAATACAATTTAACAAAAAGAAAAAATTAAAATACAATAACAAGAAAATACTTTCAGTTTATATAAAATTAAAAGAAGTTTAACTTTAGTTTACTTTAAGTAAAATTTTTGCCACGATTGTATTAGTTTTCACAAAATGTTTTCTATTTTCATTGTTAATGGACATTAATAATATGACTTCATGTTGTTCTCACGTCACGTCCTCGTCTCACGACAAAGGGATCACAAATTGTATTCTAACTAATATTATACATGCGAAAGTGAATCTGTTTGTACTCTTTCACAATTCACTGTACTAATTTTAATGATATTTGGTATAGAGATCAGCTACTTTTTATCCCAAATTCTAACGAGTTCTCTGGGGACACAGACGAAGTCTTTACTAAATCACTAATATGCAACGTTTCAGAAGTTTTTACTTAATGAAAAACATGTAACGATACATTTATTTGAAAGCTAGCGTGACATCAGGTCTACCGGTCAGCCCATATTTTCTACAAAGTTATAACATACCGAGCCCCCTCTTGTTTTTAACTCGCTTTATTACGATAGTTATTGTACATGTTATTTGGACAAAGCAAAAAATTCATGTCGAATATTTTCTTGTTCTCTGATGGACTAAAAAGATTTTGCTTTTCATATCCCGTCATTATCCCTATATTTATTAATATAGTACAATAACTTTGGCGTCATCGCAAATGATTGCAGTTGCTTCCCGCGGAAACACTTGCTATTATGAATTATATTCATATGCTTAAAAGAACATAAAAAGTTACATCAAACAAACAGAAAATAGTAATAATATTACGTAGAACTACTTTAAATTTATACTTATCTAAAAATAGTTTAAGCAGGCTTTCCCGTAACTTTAAAGCATTGACTAAACACATCAATGTCAACCTTTGGCATAAGCTATTGCAATAAATTGCTAACCGCATTTAATTGGAATGAATTTCTTCAATCTGTTGTGGGTATTCGAGCTTGATATAAAATGGTTTAAAACTACGAAGATGTCTTGAGGAGATACTCAATTGTAACAATGAGAGAAGGTCGGGACAATAATGTACTGGATGTAGTTTTATTAAGAAAAATTACATCTGCAATAGTGCGTCGATATTGCAGTGAAAGGAAATCGAATTTTTTTGCATGTTTCGGCGTATTTGTTGTATTACATTACACGTAACGTATTAGATTACTTATTATAATCTTTTTTTTTTTATTTATTTCAAAAATGATAAACAAATAAATCTATACTCTTTTTAGGGCGCGCGAATCCGACTCGCACTTGGCCAGTTTTTTTAACTGAACAATGCGTTTATGGTGTTGGTTCCTAGCTCCGTTTTGAAGACCTTAATGAAGGAGGACTTCTGGCTGAAGGGAGTATTGTACCGAAGGTCCTGGGTCTACCCACTAAAACTCGCCGGTGTTCTCCCTGCTCTAATGGCGTGCATAGTAAGGTCTACAATGCGACACAACTACCAACGCTCCCGAAAAAGCCCTACCATTATGGCTGAGCTGTCGCCAAGAGGGGGATTGTCCGAGGACAAACCCCTCTCTAAGTTCCCCATATAATTATATATATTTAGTCTGTAAGGTGTATATTTACGGGCATTTGGTACCTTATAATAAATACAAAATGCTTTTGTACATAGTATACAAGGAATAAATAATTAAAACAAACAGCACGAAAGAGCACGAAGCTTTATAAAATTGAAATGGAGATCCATCTAAGTCTTGGCAATATGCCGAGAATTACCATAGCGTTAAAATTTAACATTTACGAAGATTCTGCTGATATAATGGCGGTTGGCGCCTCTAAGGGCATTATTTACAAAGTAAGGCTCACCGGGACTATAGAACAATGTAATCTAAGAAATTTTGAGGCGAATCGTACGGATTGTCAGAGGAAATGGTTACGTTGTTAGACGTAATCTAATGCAATGAACACTGATTAAATCGCGTACGCTCAACTTGATGATTATATTATTAATTCGCCGTAGAATGGGTGAGCCAGATAGTCAGCAGTTGGTAGATAATAAAGATAATGAAAAAGATCTTACACTTTTTTAACGAAACAATTCAACGTAAAACTGTTAATTTTTATCAATGCGTTGTTAAATAATTCCAGACACAATAGGTTCTCGGTGTTTTCTCATAGTAATTGACATTTATTTGCGCAACAAACTACAGCCTCATAAAGCCCGGCCTTTTCTTTATTATTCGATGTATACACCGTTTCGTGACTTTTGAAGTCAGGTCATGAGGTTCTTTATCCCCCCATTGAACTACTCTCCCGCCGCCTCACGGAGAAACTTGTTTAGCGCTGCCGTGAATTTCTCTAGTTATTTCTCTTCCTCTGTGTTTAGCTTGTTTCTGTGAGGAAAGACCCATGTGTCGTCCTCAGAAACAATAGAGTCTTCCCAACTCATGTTCGTGTATTAGCCACTCAATATACGGAGTTTAGACCTTATTAAGGTCTATACGATTAAGAGTGGGTGGTAAAAAAAAATACAAAAAAAAAAGAGGGGACTGGAAATATTTTGAACAATCCTAATAATATACATTTTAAACATTAAATAAATGAATTTCTGCACACGCAGAATGTTATTAAAGATTTACAATAGCCCGTTGTAAAAATGTTACGTTCAATGCAAAATATTGTGTAAATAAGGATATAAAAAGCACAAAATATTTTGACGAATTTATAGCGAGTACGTGACTTGGAATTATTTAGCGAGAAATAACGATTTTGTGACCAGAATTATTTATTCACAATAAATGCTTAAACTGCTTCAATTTTCTAAATCGTTCAGTAAATTTTGTGAAAATGTTACCTTGATGAGTGAAACTTAAAGGGTTTAGTGGTTACAGCGACTTTGAATCGTTTGTCCAAAACGTGTCCCGTTTATCTTTTACATTTTAAATAAAAGCAAATATATTTAAAATGTAAAGGAACACGAACTTCAATATTCGTCATTTAGTTGATTAAAAAAGCACGTGCATAATTTAGCCGAAAATTCACCTAGCAATATTTTGCCTTTTTAATTCTTTATGGTGGAGTTAAAATTATTATTTAAAATATTAAATTTTGAGCTGCCTGGTGGGTCTAACAGACCCATCACTTCAAATAAAGGTCGTTAATTTTTCAAAGTACACAGTGTTCCTGTGTAGCTTCACAAAACAGATTGGCGGCCATTTTGTCACCCACCTTACAGTCTTCAGGTCAACACGAGTAAATTGCTTTTTGGTTACTTTTAATAGGGTTTTGTACAGAGTATTCTCAAAGTCTTAGATAAGGAATGCCTACACTAGCACATTTGTCAATGTACTAACAGGAACCAACTTCCGTACGGCTTGATCAACAGTCTCCAACCATAAGCATTTGGTCTATGACATTTGTTTGAAGTTTACAGAAAACGCGTTTAGTGTTAGTCGTAGTCTTTTGATAGTCACCCCTCCTTTCTCTAATTAATTTAACTGACAAAACAGTCGACTGTAATGCGTCCGTTCCACAAATACGAGTACGTACGCCCGTATATCGATTTTATAGTGACATTGAATTTCTGCGACAACATATCCCCTTCGTTATATTATTATATCCCCTCCGTCTGAGCTATTGACTGAATGTTTCCTACAAGTTACTAACAGAACTCAGTTTACGTGACGTTATCATCACGCGAGAGTAGATTGTCTGCTTTGTCTCGACAATACTCATTAATTTGTTTACTGGTGAATTCAATGTTGATGCTTTGGTGTGTACTATTTATAGTTCATATTTCAATGAGAGACCAAATTTACAGGTGGGCAACCCTCTAAGTCCGCAAGCAAAGTTTTGATCTCCAAGTTAGCTGTACAACGCAGCGAGGGCACGCATGCTTTGGTGAATTCGATGACAGCACGCAGAAACGAATGGATTTTTTAGTTTTGTGTGTTTTTTACACACAAAACTATTAGGCATTTTTGTCAAGTTTACGCACTTCAAAATAGAACACAGGAATAGAAAATATGTACTAGTTTTCCGCCGACAGTTTCACCCGCGTTATTTTCGATTTTTCCGTCGAAATTTTATAGTTCTAGTGCAATACTCAAACAAAAAACAAATTTTCAAACCACTATTTACCCTTTTTGAAGGTAGAGTTTGAAAAAGCTTAAGCACATGTTTACTCATTTCTTATTATTCGTTTAAAATGATGAATGGTTTAATTGAGGCCCTTACAATACTTGAGAAGTTTTCTTTGAGCGTTCCTTTCAGAACACCTCGCAAACCTCATGTTTTATTCAGTATCACTTTTCGCAGAACTAATCTGGGCAGACACCCACCTATATCTCGTCAGTCGCGTAATATTGATGTTTTTGCCAATTCTCTCAATCGATTTAAAAATAAAATTGTCGATTTACTGTTGATCTTTTCAAACAACTGTCTATTTACATAAGTTTGTAATTTTTTAGTTATTTATATAAAAGATTTGATTTTCATTTACTTGTACGGTCGGCCTCAGAAGTAGATGGACATTTTAGTGCCATATCATACCAACTACTATTCCTTTTATTTAGTATTGTTACATCAATAATAATCAATAAATGCATTGTTAATAGTTTGTGTGGCATGGTATGATACTATCGAGGTCTCTCGTGCCTTACCACTTTGTAGAAATATTCGTTTGAAAGCGGATTGCATCGGACACGCCCATACCACCCATACCTATCCCTGATTGGCTACGTATTTTTACTACGATTTACTATGACCAATCATAGACAGACATCTGGTTTCATTGAAATCGCTCTTAGTGTCAGTCTGCTTTACGCTTTCTTATTGGTGAATGAATGGAGCGGGGCGTGGTCTGACGCGATTGTCATCGTGCAGTGTGCAAGCGACTTTCGACGTAGGACTGGTAAGGTGCCAGTGTCCTCGATAGTACCTATAGCTTTTCTACTTTTAAGGCCGACTGTACATGCTATGGTTACCTATTATGAGAGTTACAATTAGTAATTATTGCTTACAATTGATAAATTGCTTATGTTATATTGTTAACTCTGTTGGTAATCTTCAAATAAATAAATAAAATAAATACGCTCCTTGCTCCAAGAATAATTTCCACCCCTGTTGGCGAGTCTTTTTATGTTTCTGTATTTTATATCTCTATGTATTTTTTCTACTCTCGTTGCAACAGTAATAAACTCTTTTCTACCAGACGCATGAATTGTATTTTGACTCCGTTATCAATTTGGTTTTACCTACAACCCCCTTTGGAATTTATGAGTATATACGAAATTTAAAGCGTCCAGTTTCAAAAATCGTGAATTTCTTTACAAACTTTCCACCACTAATTTTTAATAAATCACTTAGGCAATTTGAATGAAAATATTTTGGTAGAATGCATTTAAATCAGAGATTGGTTTCAGAAATCACAAACATACGTGTGCGATGGGTTCTTTTTGTAGCCTCGGTGTTTACCTGAAAAAAAAAAGTAACGATCAGCAAAAATTATTTTTATTTTACAATTAATAATTGTACACAAAAATACAAATAAGATAACACAAATAACATACATATGAGTACAAAAAGATTTGGCTTATCTCTTGCGAAATTTCTTCCATTGGCTGGAAGAGATTTAGACTAGGGTAGGAAAATTATCACAAACTAAAACAGCCGCGGTGTGTACACGAAATTAAATACTTTAATAAGTATGCAACAAATAAATAAAAATCGACTTCAAAAATACTGAAAAGTTAAAAATAAAATGATTTGTTCCGTGTTCGTCCCCACGTTTTCGCCCCAAATTCCATATAAGAATAGGTACAGACAAACATATTATTATGCCACTATGATCTACCATCCGAAGGATACAGATGTAACCATTTATTGAAATACCATTTAGATCCCTTATTAATGGTCGTCCCCTTCTGTCCAATTGGATCCAACACCAACAAAAAAAATAGGGTTGTGGGAACAAAGCTCTTCACTGTTTTCGTACATAGATTAAGATTTTATCTATTTATTTGGAAATATTTATTTAATAACTCAGTATCTCACCATTTCACATAATTCCCAATGCATTGCACTGCCACAAAACTTCATCTAAGTCTCACCCTTATGGCAGACGTTAGACTCAACGTTGCGTTCATAAAGACAGAACACTATGTATTAACTAGTTAATTACTATGTACGGGAGTTGCTTACTCACACTGACGTCAAGAGATCTTCGCCACGTAATGAAGGATACGGCTCGGTTGATAGCGTTTGTGGTGCTTTGTTTTTAAGGTTCCGTAACTCAAAAGAAGGTAAGGTACCGTAACGAAAAAACTGAACCCGTATTAAGATCACTTAGTTGACCCTCTGGTTGTCTGTTTGTCTAGACCTTTTTCTCTGGAACACGTAGAGATGTCAAGCTGAAATTCATACCTAGCTGCGCCCACGAACTACGTTTCACCATATATTTTATTCCCGTTTTTGCAATATTTTTCATTGATGCTCAGCTCCTATTAGTTGTAGCTTGATGTTATATTGCCAGTAGTCTTTCTCGACAAATGGACTACCAAAAACAAAAATAACGTATCAATTTGAATCAGTACTTCCTGAGATTAGCGAGTTCAACCAACCAAACAAACAAACTCTTCAGCTTTATAATATTAGTATAGATACCCGGCCCGACAGACGTTGTCCCGCTCAATTACAGAGCCCGATATCGGGTCTAAATTTACGTGGAAACCTTTCCTGGACCCATTCGTCAAAATAAAAAAAATCGGTCGAGCCGCTTTTGGGTTTAAGCGAGACTATACTTATGAGCCGATTATTAACATTCTTTTTGCAATCGAAACAGTATACTCCAGAGGTGGTCTCATTATTACCAGGGATCCCAGGCAAATCCTTAAATTTCATAGGCACATCCAAAGTTTTTATGTTTTTTTCCCGAAAATATTCAGGTGTTTGCATTTAGTAGTCATCATTTCATATTACTGAGCTGATAATGGAAGGTTTCTGATAGGTTATGAGTTAAGCGATAGTTCTATTAATATAATGGGAACTTATTGACGTTTGACGTGTAGTTCATTCTTTTTAGTGATGCAAGTGAGTTCATTGTGGAAAATATAACTTCTAAGCAAATAGTTTTTTAGGAGTTCAAGAATAATTATTTCAAAACTGTTACGAGTTTTAAGTCGTATAATCTATTAAGTTCAAAGGTAAATCTCGACACCAACTTCATTTCGATTCAAATTAAGAATTTTTCGTTATTTTATTAAATTTAATTTTATGTGAACAATAAAATATACAAATCATTTTTTGCTAATGTAACCTTTTTTAATCGTATAATTTTAATTAAAATCCATAGCATTTTTTCACAAACTAGGTAAGATGCATGAAAACCGCTAGAAAACAAGCCCCAGGTCGACGGCATCCTGCGCCAGTGGAAGCATACACGTGTAATATTGTTTATATACAAAATAGCAACAGTATGTTATATCCAATATTTTAATCCAGCATCGTTTTTAAATTTCATACGAAATCTCTTATAAAACGGCACAATCGTGTTCGTAATATCGAGTAAAATGATTATACGAGTATCCAACCGGCTATAGGCACATAGGATATACAAACTCTCTCCATCGAGGCTGATGGAAAAAGTTTTTACATAGAGCTACGAAAAAAGGAAATGTTTCCGGCATCAACAAGTAAGACTTAACGACTAAAATAATGTTACTACTTTTGCACGAGATTCCTTTTTCTCTATTCGTTATACTTATACTCCAGAATATAGAATTACATATGATTTATTGTTTCCTTTTTGAAGGACGAACGGTATGATCAGAAACGATAGCATGTATCATTCCTACGGGGGCTCTTTTTGAACTCTACGCCGATATCTATAATCTATTTTAATATAAAATGAGAAGTTCCCATCTATAGACGCACGCACAGCCGTAACCGATAATGGTGGAAACGTGAAATTGGGACAGTTGTTTTAATTCAAAATGCGGATAGACTAAGAAGGGATTTAAAAAAATATTTTACAAAAAATAAAAACCGACTTCAAAAACACTGAAAACTTAAAAATAATATAAGAATAGGTACAGACAACATCACACTTCTTTATTGAAGTCGGTGCCAAACGATGATCTCCTAGAAAGTGTTAAAATTTGTCACCGACTTCAATATAGAAGTGTGATGTTCTCTGTAACTATTCTTATATTATTTTTAAGTTTTCAGTGTTTTTGAAGGCGGTTTTTATTTTTTGTAAAATATTTTTTATTTTTAACTTTTTAGTGAATGAAATCTTTTTAGTGAAAGAAACCCTAATTAGTGTTTTCCTCGATTTTCTATGGGATCCCATCATCAGATCCTGACCATGGGACCACCCTTGCAGTATACTCTATCGAATACAAAAATAATTTTGGAAATCGGTTTAAAAATGACGGACTTATGAGGTAACAAGCATAAAAAAAACAACCGAATTGATAACCTCCTCCTTTTTTGAAGTCGGTTAAAAATAACCCTAAAGGGATGAAATAGGGGTTGCAAGTTTGTATGGAAAAATCTTTAAATTAGCAACGATTTTGATAAAACTTGAGATGCATGCTCTTAAAAACATTTCATTGAACACGTGTTTCATGGTTCATCGGAATTCACCCCCTTAGGGTGCAAAATAGGGGTTAATAGCTCCAAAATATAAATAACAGTCTTCTATACTATAATAGGCTACGAAATTATTAGGGAAACATATAAAATTCCCACGGGAAAACAATAATAACGCGGGCGAAGCCGCGAGCGTAAAGCTAGTTGCCTTTATATCGGCGAGGTTACTGGACGAGCTCAAGCCAACCGTCCGTAACGGAATTGCTAGGGTTTTGTTTTCACTGCGTAACCATTTAGCAACACACGCGTGTCTTCTTGGGGTTCGTCCAATAGGCTACGAGGCTACAACGAACGGACGACGTAACGTCGCCAATATATGTGGCAATATCTGCGTAGCTACGACGACTACGTAGTACGAGCTGCTATCGGCAAGCATCGTTCTTCTTCGACAACCCTGTAGTGAAGTCCGGCGGTTTATTACGCTGGATGGAGAAGTTAGGAATACAACGTTGCCCCTACGTAGTTCGCCTATCTCGGCGTATATACAATTCTATTTGACATATTTATTTATACAATTTTTTTTTTACATTTTATTTTATTGTTTGTGACATTTTTATAATGCCTATTTGATATGTACCGAAATCCTTTGTTGAAACATATTTCTTTTATGTTATTATTTAGTTATTAATGTAAGTCAAATAAGTACCTATTTTTATTTTTAGTGTTCAACATTTGACAATCATGTTTACATAATTTCTGTAAATGTAAACATTTATACAAAACATTTGTAAAAATGAAATAAATAAACCTAAACCTAAACCTAGGGGCTACAGTGCGCCTAACGGTCCAAAGCACTGCTTTGTATCCGTTTATTCACGCTAAGCACCGACCTCAGCACTCGCATATACGTCGGCAACACATATTGAACAGTGAAGCGATTATGATTGCTCGCACCTCGCTCATGCGCTATCTTGCAGCCTACATAGAACACTAAAAATAGTTTTAATTATGACTAAAGCGAGAAAGTGAGACTGAGACTAAAACTAATTGGTGATATTGTTACTGCATTACGTTCACTATGTAAACTTGCCTATAAAAACTTATTATTAAATTACTTATTACACTTTTATTACGTCGCCTCAAATTGTTTTCGTCCATCTATCGCATGTCGCATTACCCAAAAACACGAGATCTTTAATTTCACATAGGTCAGGATTGGTCTATGCGTTAGATCTTTTTTATTATTTTTTGTTATTACTTTTAGTTTTTTTTAAATTACGTTTTCGTATTTTTTTTTGATTTATAATTTCTTTTCGAATTGAATAATTTTCTGAAATTTTCAGTTAAATACCTACGATCCGAAAAAAGTTTCACTTACATCGTGGTTTCTTAAAACCACACAATGATTTTCTATTACCATTGCAATTTAATTTTAAACCACGATTAAAGCGAGACTAAGTCAGTAATTTACTACTTGGTGATTTTGCTACTGCATTACGTTCACTATGCATACTTCCCTATAAAAACTTATTATTATTAACATTGCAAAATGTTCTCAATTTTGCAGGCGCCCGAGGCTAATGGGCCACGTACTTTTGTATATCGCTAGTATTCTGGTTTGGTAATTTCTTTGCAATTCTTGAATATAAAATACCTACTTAATGAACTGTGCCCGTGTGCGTTATACGAATGTGCCGAGTAAGTTTTGAAATACAATTGCCAAAGTTGGCTATTAAATTATACTCATTATCGATGTGCCTAAGGTGTACACTCAGAAGTACATCAAGCTGCCAAAAAATTCATTTTTCAACCAATTTTGAATGTAACCTAAAGAAGTTAAATGTCCAAAATCAATTAGAGAAATTTAACAGTTTTGTATAGCCTGAGCTATGCAAGTACAAAACAACAAACAAGCATAAAAATGTATGTATAAAAATATATACAGGGTGTCTCAGAAACAATGGATAAACCTTTAACTGTTGATAGGTTTCGTCGAGACCTCTCTAATCTCAAATTTTGACTTTACTAAAAATATCTCGGTTTTCAAGATATTTGATAGTTTATGATTTTTTTAAAAAATGCCACTTTTGGTTGGTTTTAATGTGCCATTTTTACAAATACGGATTTTTTCTGATTCAGGTTTTTTTAGCTTCTAACGGAATAGTTCAGCTATCAATAACAGTGGTTAAAATTGAGCTAGCTAATCACGAAGTGGTTGGAAAAAACAATGTTCCAAAAAAAATTAAACAAGAAATTATTTTTCTTCGTGTTTGGTCTGCTACCATGTAAAAAAAATGTATGACGCTCATCCTGCCCATTATCTTAAAAAAATGCTTAGTTATTCTAGTTTCAAAAAAGGTATGATAAACTTATGCTTAATGTATCTCTGAACTTTTATTACTGCTTGAATAGCAAATGGTATGAAAATTTTAAAAAGATTGTTTGTCGGATTAATTATTTTTCGGATTAATTTTATTCGGTTAATTTAGTTTTCCAGTATTAAGTTTATGCTTTCTTGACTTTCTGACTGGTTGAATAGCAAATAAAATGAAAATTTGAAAAAAAAGGTTTTTTTTCCACTAATAAGCACTTAAAGCTTATTTGTAAACAATCGTTTGCGAGTCACAGAGTTGAGAAGCGTGTTTTTTTTTGTGGCCCCTGCCTGCCACATGTCTCATCCACTATGCGCAATCAAAAAGGAGCCTTATCATTAACAGCACATGAGTCATAAGCATTTGCTACCTTTCCTGCTATCAAATTTCCTGGAAGGACTTTTTTTACCTGCGTCTGATCATTGGGTTCTTTGTTACGATTGTTAGTGTCCTTCTGAACTCCGGTTGTGACCCACGCGTGTTTTCTGTATTCGAGAGATTCGATAGAGCTTCGATGATTTTAAACGACATTTTGCTGTGATTTTGGACTTGACTAGCTTTGCGATTCGGATATTGTTTGTGCTGTGAAACCTATTGACAACTGGTGATCATATGGACTTGGCTAGCTTTACGATTTGGATATTGTTTGTGCTGTGAAACCTAACTGACAACCAATACATAACACTGAACATGCCTAGACATCAGTACACGTCGCGCGAATATGCAAACATGCATTTCGTTTATGGCGAATGTCGAGGAAATGCTAACGCTGCTGCTCGTCTGTACGCAGAGAGGTAAGATTATTTATTTTCTCTTTAATTCAATCAATCTTATTTTTTTTTTAAATCACACACATTTATTGCAACTTTAGTTAAACGTATCAGGATGGGTCTTACATTATGTTATCCTTCTAAAAATAGTCACACGCCGTGTTTAATTAGATTTTAAAATTAAATGAATTAGTAAATTTAATAACGTCATTTTTTGTATTAGGTACCCCAACGCACGTCACCCGGACTATCGAGTTTTTGCTCGGGTACATAATTCGTACTGCGAAGGGAGGCTTCCAGGAAGAGGCATTGGTGGTGCAGGGCCAGGAAGACCAGAAAGAAACGACGATGAAAAAGTAGTAGTCCTCGACGAAATAGAAGAAGATTCAACACGTTCTGTGCGTGGAATTGCACGTCGAACCGGCATTAATAGAAGCAAAGTGCATCGCATATTGAAAAAATACCTTTTGCACCCTTTCCATATTCAAAGGGTCCAAACTCTACAGCCTGCTGACTATCCGTGCAGGATTGCATTCTGCAGAATCATGGTAAATAAAATAAGGGAGGACCCGCAATTTTTCTATAAAATTTTATGGACGGATGAATCCTCATGCCGGAGAGATGGATATTTCAACATCCACAATCTACATAGCTGGCAAGTTGAAAACCCACATTTGATGAGGGAAGATCGGTCCCAAGTTCAATTTAAAGTTAACTTGTGGACTGGGATTATTGACGGACAGGTGATCGGGCCATATGAACTTCCAGCTACACTGAATAGTGAAATTTACCTTAATTTTTTACAAAATGATTTACCCGGCATGCTAGAAGATGTCAATTTAGAAGTGAGGCGGAGAATGTGGCTTCAAAATGATGGGTGCCCAGCTCACTACGCAATAGTAGTAAGAAATTATTTAAATCAACACTTCCCACAAAGGTGGATAGGCCGGCTCGGCCCTATTTTATGGCCGCCCAGATCGCGGGATCTAAATCCCTTGGATTTTTTTTATTGGGGATGTCTGAAAGACCTTGTCTACGCGAGGCCAGTATCCTCAATAACAGAGTTGCGTACTCGCATACAAAATGCAGCTGCACACATAAAAACGTCTGGTTACGCGCGCCGCATCAAACTTTCTTTTATAAAAAGATGTAGGGCGTGTATCAGAGCGCAAGGACGCCAATTCGAACATTTATTGTAAATTTAATAAAAAAATAAAATTTCATGTTGTTTTATTTCAAATTCTTTATTCAAACTAAGAATTAATAACTATTCCGAAAAAAATCTTTTTAAAATTTCATACCATTTGCTATTCAAGCAGTAATAAAATTTAAGAGATACATTAAGCATAGGTTATCATACCTTTTTTGAAACTAGAATAACTAAGCATTTTTTTAAGATAATGGGCACGATGAGTGTCATACATTTTTTTTACATGGTAGCTGACCAAACACGAAAAAAAATAATTTCTTGTTTAATTTTTTTTGGAACATTGTTTTTTCCAAGCACTTCGTGATTAGCTAGCTCAATTTTAACCACTGTTATTGATAGCTGAACTATTCCGTTAGAAGCTAAAAAAACCTGAATCAGAAAAAATCCGTATTTGTAAAAATGGCACATTAAAAACCAACCAAAAGTGGCATTTTTTAAAAAAATCATAAACTATCAAATATCTTGAAAACCGAGATATTTTTACTAAAGTCAAAATTTGAGATTAGAGAGGTCTCGACGAAACCTATCAACAGTTAAAGGTTTATCCATTGTTTCTGAGACACCCTGTATATATATTTTTATACAACTAAGTAGACGAACAGGGACGCTAATATGTGTTGCCAACTTGTGACATAAGATGTCATGTCACAGTACCAGTAATTTCGACCTAAGGTAGGCACCTTAGGTCGAAATTCACCAACATTTAAGCAGGCGGTTATTGTGTACTAACAACCGTTTTTGACACTATTGTGTGAGTAAAATGTCAAAAACGGCTGTAAGTTCACATTAGACCTTACCCTTTAAACTGGAACACATCAAACAAGCACCGCTGCTTGGCGCAGCAATATGTAAGATAGAGTTCAGACAACTCTGGTATAGAGTCTCCCTCTGGTAAATATGAATAACTCATTACTTATTCTCGTTGAAATGTAAACAGTTTAGAAAAACCCTTGAGAATGTTAGCGCTATAAATTCATTCACAGATCAGTGCTGGCAAAACACAATGAAAAGTTTACGTTCGGTAATGATAATTGTCAATTAAAAAGTACGATGACCTAGTTAAATACGGTTTCCAAAAACTATAGCTAGATTAACACTGTATAAGCAAAATTTCAATTATGATCCACGATTAGAAGCGGTTTCACGACTCTTATATAAAACACGGAAAAACCAATCTGTGTCCCACTCGATTTCCGTGCAAAGTGCAGCCGTAGCATCAAAAAAATTGGGCACGACGACTTGCAGTTAGCGCGACCGTTCCGTACATGGAATGATAATATTTTTCGGTTTGAAACATACAACTTACCCAGTAACTTCGCTCTTCTCAAGCTGAAACACAGCAATACAAGCGCTGCTGCTTGGCGGCAAAAATAGGTGAGTAGAGGTACTTACTCGTAGTACGGAGTCGTCCTTTAAGAGTCAATGCCACAAATTAAAAACTATGTTATCAAAGTTTTCTTCCGCGATTTGTACACATTTTAATACAATTAACTCGGGTCTCGGATACCGTTTATCAACTACCTGGAACCCTGTTATTAGCAAGTTTGGGCAGTGTGGTACTTGTAAAAAATGTCAGTGTGTAGATGTCGTGAGTGTGGTATGTCGAGGTACCGACGATACTGATAAAAATTCTGAAGATCAAGCGGAGGGTAGTCGTGAAACCCGCGCTTTGCGAAGACGTCGCTGAGCCTCGGCAGTCATCCCGTGACCACGGCCTGATGTAATTCGACCGAAACGTCGGGAAACAGTAAGTCAATATAGTTATTGTTTACCGCGAAATAGACCCGAGTTAATTGTATTAAAAACTATGTTGTCCTTTTCTCATGAATGATGACCAATCCGCACTCGGCCAGCGTGGTTTGACTAAGGCCTAATCGCCCTAACATAACTAGTTAGGGTAGGCTCGTGCCCCTCGGTGGGGAAGTATATGAGCTGTGATGATGATGATGATGATGATGATGATGATGACCGATTAACGCAATCCAATTAATCCCAACCTTTTTACAATTTCATTTCCGTGCCACACATAGGTGGTGATATGTCATAAAAAACAATATTTTTACAGCTCGTATCAAATATTATTAAATTAATTGAGAACCATGAAACTGATTTCTCCTCATGCGTCTTCCGTATCAGCAGGCCTAACATCGATCTCATGGTTTTCAAATGATATCATGATGAAATCATAGTGCAAAACGAAAAATAAGATTTTTGGTCAAATATTTGATCATTCGTTCATTATATCATGATGACATCATTGAAAGTATGCCTTAGTGATGATCTATTAGAGATCGGTAATACCAATTGAAGAATTTCATAACTTCCTTTTTTCAAAATGTATACCATGTCATACGATCAAAGATCCATAATAGGCCTGCTGAACTTCTTACAATCTAATGCTTGGAACAATAGTAGCTGTCCAAAATCATAATCAGATTTGTTGGTTACCACCAAACGTAACATATTATTGTAACGAGTAATCCATTATATTATTGTCTATGACATAAATCTTATATGATTATCCCTAAGGATTATCCAGTCGTGTCACCTGAGCATGTCACTAATAATACATTGAATTATTTATTAGAATCAAAAAAATTGAGATCCCTGTGTTTAACTGTACCAAATCTGACTATTTGAAATGATGACCATTTGAAATTCTGACCATTTGAAAGTCTGACTTTTTGAAACTCTGACCAACTGAAAACAAACGGTAAAAATACTGCGCGACAGTTATGGTCAAAACTTCTTACACATTCAAGTTTAATTTGTGAAATAGATACAACACTTTTAGCACGCATCTATATGCGTGCTTAACATCCACCGAACACGCTAAAATAACAGTGCACAACCCTTTTCTTAGCGAGTCAACAACATCGCAAAATGGCGGCGGTCCAACGGAACCCCAACGGCGAGAACTCCGTTTTCCAATTACTGCAAACTTCTATCTTAACACTAACCAGTCTCTGGAAACGGGCGCATCGGCAAGTGTAAATTGTAACCCGACTAAGGCCCTATCCACCACGTACACGGTCATTTTCCCCGCGCTCGGAATGTTGTTTTCATTTTACGAGTGTCATTCCGCAAAGCTTCGCGAGCGCTTGTAAAGTTTCAATTGCGGAAAATGGAACGTACATACAGGATGAGCTGCGAATAATGTTTGGAGTAATCAAAGATTTCTATGCAAAGGATAAAAGTGACTTCTCGAGGCGGCGTGATTACAAGTCAATGTGATTACGAGTCGATGTGGGAAATAGTTATTTGTTATGCATGGCTGCAAAGTTAGTTTTTGTCGCAAATGCTGAATTTGTATTCCGAGAAAGCGATGAATTCTAAGTTTGAGCCAAGAGCGAAGCGAGTGGTTCAAAAGTAGAATCCTGAGTGTTACGAGGGATTCAAAGGCACAAGAGGTAAATAGTTTTGCAGTAGAGCGCAATATACAACTTTTCACCTCACTTCAGCGAGGAAAATACCTACTACTGTTATAAAACAATTCAACATCGAATACAAAATGACGCAACGAAAATTACAAAAATGTTAAATTCGAACATTGCGACGTGATGAATTTATCATGTCATCATTTTATGCACGTGGATTCTTCTTTTTAAACGAACAAGTTTGTGATCACAAAGTTTGAATACATATTCCCAGTCCATATTCAAATGTTCGAATTTCAAATCACTTTTCTACGCTAGCGGTTAAAATAGACTTTTCTATGCAGATTTCGAAGAATAAAGAATATCTTCCCGAGCTGGTGATGAGAAAAGATAATACGAGTATGTTCCCTTATCCTCGTGGGTTCTGTCAATTGCAGATATACTAAGAAATTAATCTTTTTTACCAGAGGAAGACTCAGAAACAGCGTCGTCTGCTTAGGCACCTCTACCATACCTATTTTTGTCGTCAAGTAGCGGTGCTTCCGGCATCGCTGTATTCCAGCTTGAAGGGTGAGACAGGGAATGATATTATTGAATACTGTGATTCAAGTGTCACGATTTCACAGCGTAAATTGGAGTCCTTATTAGGACTTGTTAATTTGCAAATCTAACGGAAATTCCATGTATACTATGCGTGACTGTAGCCAATTATCATCAAGTGGTCACTTAATATTAGTTGTTTGTTTTCCAGCTTAGTAGTATAAAATAGTAGATTGTTTAGCACGGGAGCAGACACAAATTTTTAAGGCATGAGTGCTTTTTGAATCCAGAGCGGAACGAAGGATTCAAAGTACTTGACTAGGGCTTTAGATAGTGTTGCTAGAGGTGGACACTCTATTTTTATAACCCTTTAGGAGAAAATAAACGAAACTTAGGAGTAAGAATACACGTTTATTTATTTACTTACATTTAGCTAGGGACAATTAGACAAGAGGAAGAAAAATTAATAAATATAAAAGAACTCTTTTTAGTGATTGAAAGTTCCAATCACCAACGAGATTTTTTTATATTACACATAAGTACTGACAATATGAAATAGTAGATTGCTTTATAAGGGTGGAAAGGAATCAATCCCTACGAGGTTGTTAGACGCCCGAGCGCAGCGAGGGCGGCTATAGTCCGAGTAGGGTTTGATTCCTTTTACCCGTGTGTAGCACTCTACTTTTCATTTCGAATGCAAGGAAAATAAAAAATAGCTTTTCTAATAAAATTTATTAATAAAAATACTCCTAACATGACATAACGACATCGTGTTTTACACTTAGTGTACTTTTAAGCATTGAATATCTGCTCCATAGCGTAGACGCCTGCACTTTATGAGATAGTTCATTAAAGTATATAAGAAATACATTTTCAGAAAATGATTTTATATTCCTTAGCATCTCGCCACTTCATAAAGTCGGAATATGTATTTAAATATCTTTCCTTTGAAATTTTTGGCAAAAAAATTTCGAGTATTGTATTTGCTTCGTTCGTGACTGAATCTGGAGCCGAAATTTCAGAATCGCTTGAATTCATTGTTTTTCTTAAATACCAAAATCACACAATCAAGATTTCGGTACAGCGTAACAGATTCCCCTCCCGCCAAAATTATCTTTTTCACAGGTATTTTTAAATTTGGAACACATCGCGTTACCTGTTACTGGCCATTCAGCCAAATACTTTTATTATCATTGTACCAAAGATTGTATGTACGTAACCTAATTCAGTTCTATTTTTAAAATTTTACTTTCCGCCCTAAGGAGGGAAGTAAATAGTATGAGAATTTCCCGCCCGCTGGTGGGAACTAGCGTTTTCCTCCCAATACTCAGATCAAGGAAACGCTCCTTTCCGAGCATGAGGAATGAAAAATATTTTGCCCAAATCTATGTTTATTTTTTTAAAGAAATAGTTGAAAGTAAATTAAATTAAAGTCATTTAAAAAAATATTTTTTATAAAATTAATACTTAACTTCATGTTATTTCAATTTTACATCGCGCTGTAATTAAACGGCTGTATAGAAAGTTGGAACATGGTTCAATAGAAATGTGAAATAGAACTATTTTTTTATAATTTGACAGCTGTCAGTTGAAAACGATTCTCCCCAGGGCTGAAAAGTATTACTTTCAACCTGCTCCTCAGGCAACTTCAGACCTACTTTCCGAGTATGAGTAATGAAAGAGCTATTTTTAACTGACTTCCAAAAAAAGAGGAGGTTTCTCAATTCGACCGTATGTATGCTTGTTTTTTTTATGTTTGTTCGCAGATAACTTCGTCGTTTATGAACCGATTTTGATAATTCTTTTTGTTTTCGATAGAGGTTACTCGAAGGGTGGTCCCATGGTCTGTTGATTAGATCCCATAAAAATCGAGGGAAACCCAAGTTTTAGGTGTGTCCAACGTGTTTTGTGTGTATGTTACGCGATTACTCCGCCAATTGTGGACCGATTTTCAAAATTCCTTTTGTATTTGATAGAGTATACTCCTGGGGTGGTCTCAACGTCACCAAAGTCAAGATCAGATGACGAGATCCCAAGAAAATCGAGGGAAACCCTAATTTATTATATCATATTAGGGTTTCATTTCATCACTAAAAAGATTTCGTTCACTAAAAAGGTAAAAATAAAAAATATTTTACAAAAAATAAAAACCAACTTCAAAAACACTGAAAAGTTAAAAATAACATAAAAATAGGTACAGACAACATCACACTTCTATATTAAAGTCGGTGACAAATTTTAGGACTTTCTAGGAGATCATCGTTTGGCACCGACTTCAATATAGAAGTGTGATGTTGTCTGTACCTATTCTTATGTTATTTTTAACTTTTCAGTGTTTTTGAAGTCGGTTTTTATTTTTTTAGTCTCTGATGTTTACGAGGAACTTGGTAGCTTTTTTCGAATAGAAGTCATAAAAAATATTTTTGATCTGAATCATAAAAGTTGCATAATTATTCTGCCACATACTATTACAAAACTTGACAAATATAATATAGTAGTAGAGTAGGTCACATTTATTTTATGAATGTTAAAATCCAGATCCGAAGAGATTTAGATCTAACATTTATCTTCAGACAAGACGATTAATTCGTTTGAGAACATATGAACTTCTCCGAATTGCAAGCAAGCAAGGGGGTTCCCCTCTGGCTGTTAGACCCATTACAATAAATAATACACGGTAGTAATAAACATTACGGTAATTATGGCCTCCCCGAGAACTGCGGCCATTACCGTTACGGTAACCGAATTTCGGGACGGCTAATTAAATTTGTGGGGATACAGATTTTTCCGGAATGATACAAAAGCTTCTATTATAAGCGATAATTATATTTCTGCATTAGCACGTGTAATCACCGAGTACATATTAAGATTACACATGTGATAGCCTGAGGCTCAGAACGAATTCGAAATGGGAAATTGTCGTTATGGAGAATATATATATTTTATGAAGTTGTTTTTATGGGAAGATGTTGTTATGCGAAATAGACGTTTTGGAACAACTGTCCCTTTGACCCCGTTGACTTTTTGTGTCACTTGTCCATATTAAGCTCTCTCATGCCCCTCTCAGTCTTATTAGGGTGGCAGAGCTAAAATATATAAGGTCCTTACATATGAAATTGGCGTTTTGCCGTACTGGCCACTTTGATCTCAAATATCTCCTCTATGGTTAGGAATTTCAAATTCAAATTTATACAGCTATTTACTGATATATTTGTGTTTCGAAAATTATAATTCACTTGTTTTTTCCTCAATTATTTTGGACTTTTCAATCAATTGTTTTGTTTTCAACTTTTTTGGAGTCAATTTTCGCTTGGGGCATGGTTTGGCAGGGTTTAGCCATTGCGATGAGCGCTTCCGATTATCGTACAGGACCCACTTTTCATCACAAGTAATGATTTGACTTAAAATCCTTTCATTATTGTGCCGGTTAAGTAATGCAAGGCAGCAGTCAACGCGCGTTTGTTGATTTGCTTCACTCAATTCGTGAGGTACCCACTATTCAAGCTTTTTCACCTTACCAATTTGCTTCAAGTAGATTAAAACAGTTTTATCACTAACACCGCAGCCTGCAGCTAATTCGGACGTAGTTTGCGATGGATCCGCTTCCACAATAGCCTTCGATTTTTCATTATCAACTTTGGTCTCCGGCCATCCACGGGGCTTGTTTTGCAGGTCGAAATTTCCAGAATGAAACCATTGGCACAGTGTTTTCTTTTACGGCACTGTCGCCATACACCTCATTAATCCTTCGAGCCGTTACCACAGAATATATAATAGTGTTCCATACAGAACGGCCACTCACCTCCCCGCACTCATTTCAAATACCTCATCCCACTCCGCACTTCGTTGTAAACATCACTGCCACATAAACAAGGGCGCGCGCGATCGCTCGGGCGAATAGACGCGAGCGCCGGCTGATAACAGAGACAAAGTGGCCAGTACAGTAAAACGTCAATTTTATAGGTAAGGACCTAATATACACGTTGATCAACTGTGTTAAAAAAGGAATCACGTAAGTTCTTAAAATACGATTAATCACTTGACTTGATAGTGACATTTTTATTGCATCGGAGAACCTTCGAACCACTTATTAACAATTAAATACGATGCAATGAAAACTCACCTGGATTTACCTGTAGCTATTGGAAAATAACATTGGCGACTAACATTATTGTTATAGTGACAAACTCACTCATTAGTTCTTCTGCCAACGAACGACCAAAAAAAATCTCTTCATAGCTTTTATTTAATATCACAGAGCTGGTTTCCCAATTATGAAGTGAAGTACAACAATAAATAATTTCTTGAGCAACAGATGTTTGGACCTGAAAGCTAGCCTATAAATAAAATAGGAGACACAGTAACCTCCTAGGCAAGTAGAAGACATAATGAAAATATATGATTACTCCATTTTCTCCCATTAATTTACTCGGGGCGTCCGAGAATAATTATAACAAAAGAAGTAACACTATTATTGCTTTGTGCTTTATTTCATATAAAATATATACATACATTGAAGAGAATATTTCACTAAAAGACCTTAATCTATAATACGAAAGTACTTATCGAATACAAGCTTTGATCGTGGCTTTGTCTATGATTCGCGATGGTATTTAAAGCTTAATTCCAGATGTGCATCAGCGAAGGACGCCTTTTTTTTCTGGGAGGAATGCGTAACCGCTCCGTACTTGCCGAGCGTGAGTGTGGCTCTGCCGGCAGAGTACCAGGCCTACCCACGAAACCCCCCGGTGTTCTCCCTGCCGCTAGGTAAGGTCCACACTGCGACTCCACTACCCACGCGCCCGGGCAAGCCCGACCAACCGGTCGGGCTATCGCCAAAAGGGATTGCCCGAACACAAGCAGCGAAGGACGCTTATGTTCAACAGCATCCTGTGTTCAGGCACAGGACGCTCAATTCAATGCGTATGTTTTTTTTGTGTGTGTGACGTGATTACGCCACCAATCGTGGACCGATTTTCAAAATTCTTTTGGTATTCGATAGAGTATCGAGTACCGGGGGTGGTCCCAAAGTCACCAAAATCAGGATCTGATGATGGGATTCCATGAAAATCGCGGGAAAGCCTAATTTAATACCAGCTGGTATTATTTTAGGGTTTCTTTAATTAAAAAGGATTTCATTCAGATAAAAGGTAAAAATTAAAAATATTTAACAAAAAATAAAAACCGACTTTAAAAACACTGAAAAGTTAAAAATAATATAAGAATAGACACAGAAAACATCACACTTCTATATTGAAGTCGGTGACAAATTTTAAGACTTTCTTGGAGATCATCGTTTGTTGTCTGTACCTATTCTTATATTATTTTAACTTTTCAGTGTTTTTGAAGTCGGTTTTTATATTTTATATATTTTTTTTATATTTGGTAGGTCTTTTTCTACGAGGGGAATGCGTTTGCACACCTTCCGAGTCCCTTGGGTAAGGGCAAGGGGCTACACGGCATTAGACCGCGACTATCCACTAAACCCCTCGGCAACACCTCTCCGACCATAGACAGGCGACTACGTGCATGCGCAAGGGCGCTGGGCACGCGTAAGTCGCTTGGCATGGCCAGTAATGCCAGGAACAGTACGGGCCTCCCTCTTCACCAAAGGCATGGGAGCAGCTAGTGTCCCTTATAGCTTCGACAATCGTAGGGGTCGAGTGCAATGCAGGAGAGACAGTACCCAACCGTGTCGCCCGTACGACTTTGTAAGCCCTTCGTCGCCGGCCTACCCTCCGAATATTTGGTAGTTTTGACAATAGGTTGAAGGCTACTTTTATATACCCCTAAATGATACGGGTGGCCCTCCAGAATTTTTTTTGGAGAAATATTTTTTTATGATCAATTTTTACTCACTCCACCACCAACCCCCATATTTTAAAATCGATATAAGTATTTTTACTGGCGCAACGTAGTTTGCGGGCACAGCTAGTAATAATAGTATCTTTATTAATCACCTGTGACCACGAATGCTGTAAAGCGTTCGAAATTTCGGGCTAAATAATTAAAATGTTTTTAAAACTAAATTATACCCGAGTAAATGCGAAAAGTGTAGTTTTATTTAAAAGCTAGTAATATCAAGTCAGCCTTTTGACAACATTGCGAGAAACAGCCAATAATACACCAATTTGTTTCCACAATTACCTTTTTGTCTTTACAAGATGTGGAGTGTTATGCAAATTGCCTAATGGATAGATATTGTTACTCGCGATCTGTAATTTGAACTTTATTTTATGTTAACGTTAATTTATTGAATGGAATGTGTCTTCTGACTGTTTATTACGTTTTTGAAATTTCCCCATTCCAAGTCAATTCAACGAACTGAATCGGCGATGACATTTCAAACCTTTTTGTGAATTTCAGAAGTGTAGACATTTAATTAAGTTGACAAACAAGCAAGGGGGTTTGTCTACGAGAAAATCTATCACGATCGCCTTGAAATCACTAATCATTGCGGCGTCAATACCAGATTCTGCGTCGACTGTCTGATAAAGAATAGCAATGGATGCACTTCGACTGTCAAAATTGAAAGCGTTCGCGATAAATTATTGTTACACAATCAAGGGGCAGACTGCTTACCTGATGGTAAGTGGAAACAGTCGCCTATGGTACACGTGGCTACTGTAAAACTTGCAAATCTACAATCCCTACAATGACTCCAATATATGTTGCCAACTTGTCACATAAGGCTGAAACCTCTGCCTGCCTATTTTTACATTTCTATTTTTGATAAGAAGTTCCTTATGGGACGCTGTGGAGACAGGGGCTAGCCGGCAAAAACAGTATATTACAAAAATCGTTAACGTATGGTTTTTAGAAAATTCTCCAGAGAATCGATTGAGATTATTAAATTATAGCCATATTGATTCTAAAAACGAAGAAAATTGTATTCAAGTAGCAATCAAGAACTTCATTCTTAACCTTTGTTATTTTCTGTTGTATTTCATCTTTGTATTTTATTTCACCTTTTTTGCAATAAAGAGTTTTATTGTTATTATTTTTCGTAGGAATAGCGGCCGTTGAGGTAGAAAGATCCTCAAGAAAAGGAGAGGCCCCCCACAAGTAGAACCAACACGATTACGTGAAGGTCGCGCGAAGCCGTTGCCGTAAGAAGCGCAGCGCCGGCGCCGTTCGGCTTGGAAATCCTTGGCGAGACCTATATCCTACAGTGGACGTCCATTGCTGAAATGACAATAATAATGACGAGCAGTGTTCTTTGACGACTCGTGACAAAACAGCCAATAATTTAACTGCCTGTCTATCCCTTCAAGTTGAGATATACAGTACGTCATTATAAATAAATGGGCATGGGAAAATATTGGAAATAATCATCTCACTTATCAAAGACAATTCACAAAAATCAGTTTGGCCCTAAAATAATTTACAATTACAATTACAACAATTTATAATTATAATTTATAATAATTTAATAATTTATAATTTACAATTACAACAGCAGTCCATTTCACAAACGCGTTCGACCCCTCCCTAACCAAAAGTAGTGCTAAAGCTAAATTGCATTCAGGCGATTGGGGTGCTAACTTCTGACGACCTAAAATAATCAACTAAAACGACCCAAACGTCCCACATTCATTAAAACACGAAACCCGAAATCTACTCAATCTATGATCATGAATTCTGGCACGCCGTTTTATAATTCCACAGTATATAAACTCCGTATGGGTGAGAAGGGGGAATCATCAAGTACAGGTAAAGTCCCAATTGGCGAGCTCCTCGTAGATAGCAAAAGCCCAGTTTTATAACAGAAAGAAACTCCTCATCTTACCTCATCAGCATTCTTTTCACCATAAATAAGCCGTAAGCATAAAAACCTAATTAGAAAGTAAGGGAATTACAACGGAAATTGGCCCGGTGTCGGCGTCACAAGCATTCTTAACGTCCATTTACATTGAAACGCACGCCATAACCTTAGGATCATACTCGGGAGCTCCTCAAAACCCCTAGACTCTTACCACGAGCGCTAAAGCAAGGTCAAAGCAATGCGTAAACAGAGACAACACTATTGCAAAGCAAAGCACCATCTCTCTTCAACTGCGGTTGAACATAATTTTAAGCGGTCGTAGTAAGCCACCTGGTAAGTCTCGTTAAGAGTAATGGTACGACAAAATTGGATTTTTTAACGCGAGAAAAAAAAATCTTAATTTTGCGCACCTTTCTCTTTGAGCTAATTTGCTGAATAATAATCATTTGTTTCAGTCCCATCTAGAAGTGTCGTTGGATTTTTTGTGAGAAATTGTTTCTAATTAAGTATGTGTCTTTTAAATTAATTTTTGGTTAAAGCTGTTGTAATTTAAGATCCTTAAGTGTCACTTGGGATAAGCGAAGACAAAATTTTTTGAACTTGTTCTTAAGAGCTCTTTCTTCTTCTAAATAATTTACACTACATTGTTTGCGTATTATTCTTCATGTTTAATTTTCTTCTACCATGCCTGTCATTATGTTAACCTATCAATATTTTGGTTATACAATTCTCACAAAAAATGGCGTACAGACGTACTGACAGCTCATTAAATGTGCCCAATTTTGTATTGTCAATTCCAGTAGTGTGTGACAGAATTCCAATATCTAATATGGCTGATCTGGCATTCAAAATCGGTTTCAAAAAAGCTAAATGCATTCTTTCAAACTCTCTAAAACTTAATAAGACTATATATTCTCACTCGCACTGTCGGTTGGTCTATACGCCAGTATATTCTAAGTCTATGATTTCTCATTAATTTGCAATAGCATAATGCTTGTCACGCCTGGCGATGTGTTGGTTATGCAGATGTTATTAATTATTGTAAAACTAATTGACCTCTTTCTTGGCCGACTTTAGGAGAAAAAATGTTTTTAATTTGCGAAGCACATAAGCTTCCTTTGATTTTTCCAAAAATTGGACGAATTCCCTATAAAGCATTCTATATAGGTACTCTATCGGGTACTCTATCATTATAGATACTCTATTCGGTACACTCTATATTTAAATCTATGTATATTTACTCTAAGTTAATATATCTTATTTATTCTAATTAATCTATAGTTACTTTTCTCACAAATTGAAACAATCAACTTTTAAATATAACTTGTATTATTATGTATATATCAAACCTATATCATTCTTAAATAAATAATAAAAAACAATAAACTACCCTAATAAATATATTTAATGTACAAAATTAATCTAAGAGACCGTTTCCAATGGGTAACGTTCCCAAAATGCTGGCAGCATTGCCACGTTGTATGGCAAAATGATTTAAATGCTTCATTTGGTTATTAAGCATGACTATCCTATGATGGCTGCTGAATACATTCCTACGTTACTTCCACAGCTGCAATGCCAATTTCCAGCCCTACAAAGACGCAATCGCATGTGTGGCTTAACTACATTCCCGTCGAACTAATGAACACCCGTGGCAATGCACTCTATCCTAGTTACACGTCCAATGAAATACTTTAGGATCGAAATACTATAGACTCTATGCCAACTCAATGCGAGCTGTTTTGGCTCGGTAATCTCCTGTCTAATCAAACTGTTTAATGTAAAGCGAATTATCCGAGTGCGGTGAATTAACGCTTTATGCTAGCAGTTATGTGATCATTGCATTATCAGCGGAAATTCAAAGCCGTTACTGTCAGAGATTATGTGAAATGAATTAATTCGATATTAACTATGAACAGTAACCGTGATGTGACTATTCCTTTAATAAATATTTCATTAATTTGCTCTTCTCTTGTATACCTTTCTATCTCTTCTAGATTGCGACCGACCGAATAATATTTTTTTTCTATATGTTTTAAACTTTGAGGTAAATATAGTGACAATTTTAGGAAAAACAATGTCGAGTTAAGCATTGACTCAGACATTGTAAATGTAAGGGAAGGGGCGTGCTTAAATTTCTAAACTGTTAAATTTCTCAAGTTTTTCAATGACTCCACGACCCTGACAGCACATTAAATCACTAAAATTGAAATATTCCATTTTGACTGTCAAAAGACGTTGTTGATTCCACAAGAAAAGGCTAGTATTCTCATTCTTGGGGAACTATTGTTAGCCAAGGATGAGACTGCTAGCCTTTACCTATTAGTCCATTGAAAAGTTACATTTGGGTTGCATTTGTCAGGGGATGCAATTTTTTTCTTTAGATATCAAAGAAGGGTTAAAGTTAAATCCAAGTTTGTGGGATTGCAACCCTTATCCCACGGCCGCCATCTTGGAAAGAGGGGTACAAATGGTTTTTATTTTTTATCTGACAGGCAAATTATGGCAAATCATTAATATGTAATGTACTAATATTTATGAATACTGAAGAATAATATTCGTTTTGCAGCGCTGTAAAACCTCAATTAATGCATAAAATTTAAAAAAATTACAATGAACATTATTATAAAAAAACCCCTCTATAAAAATGGTCTCATATAATTTTTTTTTGTAAAATGATCAGAAAAAGCTATAGCGACCAATAGATTTTTTCTCAAATTGTCATCGATTTTCGCTTATAACTTTGTTATTTTTGGTTCTACGACTAAAAGTTACTCGACTAACTTGTAGAGAATTTTATTTGCAACAAAAATGTTTTAATTATTATTTGTGAGAGCTTGTCAGATAAACCATAAAAACCGTTTGTACCCCTCTTTCCAAGATGGTGACCGTGGGACAAGGATTGTACCACCACAAATTTGGATTTAACTTTACACTAACCCCTCTTTGACATCTAAAAAATAAAATTGCGTCCTCTGACAAATGCACGCTAAGCTAAAAAATGTAACATTTCAAAGGAGTTTATACCTTATTAGGTACCTACATTTTTTTCCACTATGATTTTACAAGGCAAGGTAGCTATTCAAATATTTTCGGCCAAATTCCGAGCTGAAACGCGTATTCCGCGTACAGTCTCGCACTCAACTCCTAACAAATATTAGTTTCTTCTAATTAATAACGCGCCGAGCAAGTTTCGGGGAGAATTGATGGCATTTGTTTACGGCTTGTTGTGCGAGTTTCGACGTCATTTAATAATGGGGGCGTATAAAATATTAAATGTTGGCCTCGTGTCGTCAGGCTGCAGCGCCGAGTGGAGTACGTGACGTTTATACACGGTTATTTTTTTATCACCCTGGAAAATTTAAGGGACGCTTCACGACATGGTATTAGAATGATTTAAATATAAATAAAAAAAATAACCCCCTTAATTTTATATTAATTTTTTTAAAAATACAAAAAATGCTGCACTAGTTGTGAGCAGCATTTTTTGAGATTTTTTTATTTTTATTTAAATATTTTTTTATATTTTTTATTTCATTTTTTTTATTTTTTATATAATATTGGATGTGTCCTGAAGCGTCCCTAAAATTTTCCAGGGTGATAAAAAAATAACCGTGTATAATAGATTGCGTTATATTTTTTTATAGGACTTTCGATGTATCTTATGGGTGAATTACCTTTTACCTACTAAAGACCACCACATGTACGGTAGAGCTTTTGTATTCAAAACTGTTAGTGAAATAAATCCTTTTTTAACCGACTTCTAAAAAAGGAGGAGGTTTTTATGTCTGTCTTTAAACTTTAATAAAACATGGCCACCAAACTACGATATAATCGCAGCGAACTGACAAGGTACGATAAAAATATGTTATATTTTGACAGTTCACCGCAATAAACCGCTTTATCGCATCGTGTTTTGGTGATCAGGATAGGGGGGCTGATGTCGGTGACATAAGCGATGATCTGTCGATAAGAAAATAAAGATAAGGAAAAGAGGTCACTTGTAATTTGCCACTTAGTTTTTAAATCTTTTGGCTCTCTTTAAATTATTATTTTTTTTATTTTTTTTATTTTTCTCTACTCTTAGTATGTGCTCCATAATACGGTTATTTATAGTCAAAGGAATGTTAAAAGGCATCAAAATGATACTTAGTTATGCCCTATTATGTCCCCTGCTTAAGGAAGTTTCACCCTCCATTCCCGCGACGGTTCCACATAAACCTTACGTCATTACCGTCTGGTTCTGGTTCATGTGTACACTCGAGTACAAAATGATCGATATTGCCATTGTTACAAATATATGTAAGTATACTTTACTAACTCTACCTTAATGTTAAGTCAATAAAATCTGTCAATCAATGTTTATGTTATGGGTAATACTATAGAAATTCAGTAAACTTAGGATTTCCTTTCGGGGTAAAGTTCGAATAACAAATCAAACTTTATTAATATCCGACGTTTACCCATACACACCTAGGTCTAAACACTGGCATAAACGGGAGTGTAAAGGGGGCCCGGCGGCATCCGAGGGAGGAAGACAAGGAAAAAATTTATAAGATAAAATCTGTAGGTTAGGTTAGGTTAGGACATTGTGACTATACACAGCGGAGCGAGCGAAGCGAACGTAGCATCAAAGTGCATGCTGCATGCTTGCTTGCATGCTGCAGGCTTGTCTGCATGCTTACTTGCTTGCTTGTGACAGACTTTACCCAAAAGGCTTGGGTAATACTAGTTTTTCCCAGGTAAACCTAAGTTTACTGCATCTTTTGGCATTACCAGTAACATAAACATATTTCTGTAACTGACAGTATCGATAATTTTGTACACGAGTGTACACATAAACCTAAAATTGCATTAGGCAATTTAAGGTTTATGTGCTAGTAGTTTACACATAACCTAAGTTATTTTTATTGTTTTAAACTAGAACACCTAAATAACTCACAACACTAGATATCCACAAGAATGCACGCGACAGCCGGCAGTCAATCTGCGTGATATGTGCGAGCATTAGCAACGAAGTTCCCCGGATCTTGTTTATGTTACAAATTCTTGGCAATTAAAGTGAGAGCAAGTCTCATTGTGAACGCACAAACTATTTGAGCGTTAATTTTGAGCGGCCGACGAAAGGCATTGTTGCTAATTTGTTGGGCCCGTTAGGACGGCAACTTGGGCCATAATGCGAGCTCGGGAATTGCTCGCCAATTAATTTTCCTGTTGCTGCAAGAACTGTCTGGGCGTAATGTGTTTTCTGTAGACTATTTATTGTACGTGTTTTACCTCTGCATCCGTTATAGTTGCATCCTGTCTGACAATGTTGCATACTGTCTAATGATATTGCATACTGTATAATGATATTGTATAACATCTAATGATATTGTATAATACATAGAATGCATAACGATGTATTAAGCGAGACTGAACACAGCGAGTTTCGCTTTAATAGTTACCTCAACTGGGAAAGTCTTTAGCATAATGAAGACCGCAGCCAAATAATGTCATTTTGTGTTTCTGCGGTTTTAAGGAGCATGCATTTAAAGGTTGTATATCAACCGTAAAATAATAATCTTTGCATTTCCCTAAAAACTTATCTTGCCTTATTATCGCCAGCTTTTGTCCGTTTTCCGTCCATTTTCTTTCAAAACAAATTTAAAAAATATTTTTACGCAACCTAGCGTAAATATTAAGTCTTGTACATTATCTTATCTTCGGGTGGGGGTGGCCCAATTATTGAGCCTTCGCACTTCGACCCACCATGGATCTTTTGTGCTACCCCTTGCCGTAAAGCTTAGTCCGTAATGCCATCGCCACCAACGGTCCAGTCTATCGTGCCCATGAGCTCAACGATGTCCTTCGGTGGTATGGCCCTGTAGTCCTCCGGTTTTGGGTATCCAATTCCCGTCAGCCTTAGTCTCCTGCAAGCTAGGGCGTCACAGTGGCACAGCAGGTGCACCATGCTCTCCTCTCCCTCCTTGCAGGCCCTACAGATTTTGGAACTGGCGTGTCCCATCCTGGTTAGCATGATCCTAGTGCCGAAGTGTCCGGTTAGAGCACCCAATAGTAGGCGAATCTGGGATCTGCTTGAGCTCAGTGTAAATTTGAGCCAATTGTCCATACCCATAAAGAGCTTGGCGTGGTTCATTCCTTTTTGATTGGCCCATTCTCTTTGGTGCCTCATTTGCAGTTGAGTTCTTATACCCGTACTGACTATTTTTGGAGTGATCCCGACAAATGGTTCCGGTCCTACCAATTGTGTTTCCGATCCCTTTCTTGCCAGGTAGTCAGCTTTCTCGTTTCCGGTGAAACCCTTGTGACCTGGTATCCAAACTAGACGTACTGTATTGGTTTTACCCAATTTGTTCAGTGCTTCGATTGTATTTAGCACTAGTTTGGATTCCACTTTGTATGACAGGAGCGCTTTGAGAGTCGCTTGGCTGTCACTGAGAATGTAGATGTTTAGGCCATTGCGACCCTTGTCTAGATTCTCCTGTGCACAGGCTAGGATAGCACATGTTTCAGCTTGAAACACAGTTGCCAGCTTACCCATGCTGATCGATATATCAGTTTTGTTGCAGTGTATTCCTGCCCCTGTACCAGATTTCATTTTTGATCCATCTGTATACCAGATCATGCTGTTCCCCTGAGGGGGTGCCAGCCCCTTATCCCATTCCTCCCTTGTTTGTGCCAGCCCCTTATCCCATTCCTCCCTCCCAAGTCTTGTACATTAATACATTTCTTTAATTTCAAATATATGGGATACATGAGATAAGACATAATCTTTATGCTAAAGATCAATAATAAAAGTACATCTAGGAATTCAATGAGAGAGAAAAAAATCTAATAAAAAGTTACATGCAAGATTGTTTCTCGACCTAACTATAGCTGATCCATTATCAAACACTACTTGATCGTGTGAATGGAAGGCAAATTCAGGATGCGCCTCTCTCTGTACCTCCCAAGCTCGCAATATGGAGCTTTTGAACGTGATCTCCGACGCGGCCAGCAAACTGTCGAATCAGCTTAATCCCATCATTTTATGAATAGCAACCGGCCGTGAAAGGGTGAATGCGTAACACTTAGGTGCCTCGGAAGAAAACATGTTATTGAAGTGACGGTGCTGTTTTCAGGGGGCTGATTCTAATGGTTTCGAAAATAGATCGAAATCGAACTTTTTCTCGAAAGGCAGTCACAGCTCAGTGCACATGTCGAGCTCCGCCTTTTGAAGGCAGGTCGTTTGACTTTTCTCGATTAGTAGGATCAGTTTTTATTTATTTATTTTTCTATGTAATGATTTTAATTCGACACTTATTTAGACAAATAAAATACCAAGTTATATTCTACAATAAATATCAATGTGATTGAAAATAAATTACAAAACACAAATTACAAAAATCGAAAAAGAAAGAAAAATAATTAAAAGCCCTTACTTCAAATTCGAAATTGACGTGTCGACTACTCCCTCGAGACAAAACAAGCGACTTTCCAAAAATACGACGGAGCTCGACATGGCCTGTGTTCTGAACTCGAAATTCGAACTTTTTTACGAATTATACGAGAATCAGTCCCCAGGGTATAAGGTGCGAGGTGCGTGATATTATGAACATATGACGTTTGGTAATTGATTATATTATGTCCATAGCACACCACTAATAGGATTTTGTTTTGGAATAATTTCAGCTGTACTTGTTGTTTCTTTACAGTGAAAGAATTAAAACGTTTAGCACGTTGATATTACTTGTATTTTGTATTGTATTTATATACACAAACTACCGATATTTTGACTGATTATTATTATTTATTTCATTTATTTATCATTTTAAAAGACAGATTAGAACAGTTTAATAAAGTTTAGATAGCTTTTAAAAACCACTAGGGTTTGTACTAAAGCTAAGGACTTTGCATTTACATTAATTATAATTTAATTCTACATTTAATTTTATACAATAGGCGCCACATCAAGCCATACATGTGCACCACGAAAACCGCTGCTATTGCAAATGCATATGAGTTGTCCAAAGGTCAACCTGCATAGCTTGAAATGGAGCTCACCGTACTTTGTTAACATAACAGTCGGCACACTATTTATTATTTGATACATGTTTAAATTAATTTTATAATAAGTTAATGAAGTAATCTTTAATGTTACGTTTGATTTTTTTTTCTGTAATTTCATACAAGAACTCGTATGGCATGCTATTGATAAGTCGGGACAGTACGTACTTCACTGTGCGAGTGATTATTGTGTTCTATTGTGCTTATTTGTTATTATAACATGACAAAATCAAAAAAATCTTTCACCTGCTTAACATTCAACATCCGTGATTGTACATCTGCACATTTTCGTACGGCGACCACAGATTCAGTGTACATGTCTCCGTCTCCTTCTTTACGTGGATGTAGTAAGAGCCGACTAATGGATTTTACCGCAGTTTTACTTCAACGAAGAGATGGAATACTGGAAACGAACTCATCTGGCCAGAATGGTGTTGTAGACCGAATCTTCCTGGTGTATTTATCCTTAATTGTAAATATAATATCGTGAAGCGTAGCATTACTTGAAGAAATATGCAAATAGCATTTATAATGACACGAGCGGTCGACTGTTGATATAAATTTCACGCGCCCCGCGATTTATTGTGTCTGATCAATGCCCTAGGTTGAAGACACGAGTAGTGTGATGATTGGCGCCTAGGACCTACCTAATTAGTTTTAAGCTTTTTAGTACATTATCTACATGATTACTATCTTTCATTTGAATAAACCCGTTTAACTTAAAAAATATGTTTGTTTTAATTTTCACTCAAATACTCTGCGAAAATTCAAAATTTGCGCGGACATGTTAAAGGACGCGGAAGAAGCGTCCTCTAGCAGTGTCGTCTAGCTAATACATTTCTTGATAAAGGCACAATATTATTGTGGATAATAACAGTGCATGTAGCAGAGAGCTCAGTAGTTTTTGTTGGCCCCAAATATAAGCTCTCAATGTTATATGATTATAACATTTAAAAAAAATCTTGTTCATAAATATAAGCTTTTCTAATAAATTACAATTTTTTTCCGGCTTATGAACTTTTTTCAACACTTCGTCTATTGTATTTTCACATGTCAAATGTCATACAATCCTGAAGGAGACTTGTATACTTACGCATTCTCATCAATCTAGTCCAACAATTGCTATCGCCTTGCTATTTCTATTGTTCATGACATTTTATTTGTAACCGAAGATTGGCATCACCAAAGCAGCAATCACCATGTTGGTAGTTCCTTTCGGTACTCGACCGAAAGGGTCACAATGTCTTGACAATCTTTGAATTCAATGTTATTAAAGAACTAGCACGAATCAAATTTTCTCAACCGAATGAACTACCAACACGGTGAATGCCGTGTTGGTGATGACAGTCTTCGGTTACACATAAAATGTCTGCTTTACTACATACATACAGTTCATAATTATTTCAACTTTCAGATCTTTGCCCATAATCCCTTGTATGTTCTCGTCGACTATGTTGATGAAATCTACATTTTTTATCCAAGTGCGCATTCCAATATATTTTAAGCGAAAAAAAATTTTCACTTCATCTTCGCGACTTCATCTGTATTCCTAGGGAAGTCATCAAGCAATCTCTATACCAAATATCATCAAAATTAGTTCAGTGGTTTAGGCGTGAAAGCGTATAACAAACAAACAAACTCACATTCGCATTTATAATATTAGTATGATATGCAAGAAGACGTATCTAATGTCTCAATTCTTTATTTAAAAAATACAATTTTCCTAATTCGCTATACAAATTGCATACAAAAATTTCATACTATTCACAGTTAGCGCAAAATTGCGGTTTCTGAGGCCACGCGCGTCCCACCGCAGCACTTGCGTATTTTCAAAGGTGTTAGCTTGCCTACTAACACCTTTCGAGCCTTGACCTTTCGAGTTTATTGCCTGATCTTCTCGAGAAGGCTCTCCCAATTTCCGAACAGGTGTAGATTAAACATTTTTTTTTCATTCCTAATTGTATTTGCAGACATCTTGAGTATATTCAGGATGTATGCACATACAAGGTTAAATATGTTTCCATTAAATTAGAATGTTTTGCTTTGTTTTGACGTTAATTGAATTTGAAACAGCGTCCCCCACCAAGTACTTCACTTATAAAAATATAAGTAGTTAGTTCGTCGGTTTTGACAGATAAACAATGTGGATGACAGCTGTCAAAATGGGCTACTTATAACGTGGAGACTGTAGATTTGACACAACTAGATAATTTAAACAATTCGATTTTAGAAAAAATGGCTCTTAAAAACTTACCTTATGTCTTCTGTTATAAAAACGCGGGCCCGGCCCTCTGGCGGGCCCGCTCACGTCCTTGTGAGACTTCTCTAACGCAAGTTTTTGATTCCACCTAGAACAAAAAAAAAACTAATTTTAATAAGCACTCGTGCGCAGATGCCATAACAAGTGCATCATCCATGCAGTCAGTAGTTTTAGTATTTCCCATGTGACAAATCAGTACTCATTTCAGCTTTTCAGATTCACAATCAAACAATATAAAGGCTCAATAAAATTTATTGATTTTTTTTCTTTCAATTTGTATTAATGCCGACCAGAGAATAGAAAAAATAATGTGGCATGCATAGCGTAGCTTTGCATACTTGAGCCTGTATAGTGCACCAAGAAAGTGGTTTACCACTCTTGGCCGTAATTTATCTATAGACAAAACATCGCTAAGGTAACCTTAGTAACAATCAGTATCTTATTGTAAAGGAAAATCGTTTGTGTTATGTTATGACACGGCTGCATTCAATCAACCACTTAAAACCATTATTATAATACCACATCGCCAGGGAAACCTTAGTATCTGTCACTATGTGATTGCAAAGGAAAATCGATTGTGTTATTTTATGACACAAAACTGAATTTCAAGGAGTTAAAACCATCAAGGTAAACTACTTTTTGTCGACCTATACAATGTAGGTATAAGTCGACAAAAAATAGTACACTTCAGCCAATTAGACTAAACTCTATATTATTATATGACGAGTTATACTCACCGTACACTATTACGTTTATAATTAGGCTAGATTTTTACTAAAATATAAACATAAAAATACGATAAATTAGACATTTTCCCTAGTACATATTTGTACTTTCTTATTTGTTTGAGAATTTGGCGCCAGCGGTATCTATTTTAATATTGTCGCATCGCATTTCCACTACTTATTCTGTCAATGGCGCCAACAGAAGTTTTTATTCTATCTCACAGAATATTACATAAGCAGTAACACTTGGTCATAGAGATGAGAATATGATAATAATATTTGCTAATAACTGGGTCAGCTTATTGCTTATTGCAACCTCCTTAAGGCTACCCATTGACACACATACATAATTGTATTGCCAAATAATAGAAAATATATTTTAATACGGAAACAGATTTTAATTCGACTGCATGGATATTGAAGTAAGGTATGGTTGTTTTTGTGACTAATCCTGTATAGTAAAATAATATTATATTTCATATTAGATAAAAACCAAGTTCAAAACGCTAACATTTAAAACTGACTTAAAAAACAAGAAAGTCAATAATAATTTTAAAATACACACAACACCACTCTTTTATTTTGAAGTCGGTGACCTTGTTAGTTAGTTCTAACATTTTTAAGACTTGCCAGGAGATCATCACTTGGCACCGACTTCAATATAAAATGTGATGTTGTGTGTTTTCGTATAATATTTTTGACTTTTCGGTCTTTTTGAAGTTGTCTTCATTTTTGTAACATATTTTTATTTCATTATTTTTAGTAGGTATTTAACCTACTCACCGAAGCAACTTAAAATAATATAATTAAAGGTCAAGGTTACAATTTAGCGTTTGCTGCTTAAAATCATCAGCTCAGCTCAGTAGAAAATTTTTTGAGATAATGCCTACCAGACTCAAAAATCTGAATAGCTTCAGAAAAACATGAAAGACCTTGACGACGACGACGAGTCTATAAAAAATGGATTTCCTCGATTTTCCTGGGTTCTCTCTTTCGAATACAAAAAGAATTTAAAAATCGGTAAATAAATGAAGAAATTGAAATTCTAAAAGCATGAGCATCAGTTACACGTAGCCGAAATGAAAATGCTACGCTGGGCAGGAGGTGTGACACGACTCGACAAGGTCAGAAATGAGTATATCAGGGGCTCGTTTAAAGTAGCATCCATCGTGGACAAACTCAAGGAAAGTAGGCTCAGGTGGTACGGCCATATAATGCGCAGGGAAGATAGCTACTCGGTCAAATCTGTCCTAAATATGCCCACTAAGCCCCGGGGAAGAGGAAGACCGCCAGCCACCTGGTGGGCCAATGTCGCTTGGAATATTAAAGCTCTCAACATATCTCCAACGACAACCCAGGATCGAAAGACCTGGGGCCGTACTCTTAAAATCGAACTTACGATATATCGGCGCTTCATCGTGTCGTTTGCTCCTCTAACTCGCATGTTTTGTTTCGCTTCTGTCGCTCGACGGAACGACCGAACGAACGATTGACATAAGCGAGCGTCATAACCCTACTCTTAAAATCGAAGGTTCGTCTATCTAGTGACAACGTTGATACATTTGACAGACGAACATTCGCAAAATTTACGAACATTTCAACGACACCTATTGAGGTATCGTTGAAATTATCGTAAAGCCAAAAGGGCAGCGTAATTTATTCAATGTTGAATTTCACTCCTATCATTAAAATATCTCTGTCTCTATTGGAATTTTTGCAATTATTGTTCATAATATTTAGGCTTTACGGTAATAATAAGTAAGTACTTAAATAGCACTAATTATTTAATAAATTAATAATTTCTAATTAATTATGGATTTTTTAATTTTATTGATTTAAATGCTTTAAAATAAGAAAATGAAGAGAATACTGCAAGTACAGTCCGAAGTTTTTTCTAATATTTTTAAATATAATGCGTAATTTCTCGAAAGTATCTTTAAATGTTATCTTTTATAAAGAAAAAAAGCTTTTATTTATTAAAAGCGTTGAAGCCATTTTAATGGTATATATGTTGCTTTTAGACATTCGTTATATAATTAAACTAGCTGTTGCCCGCGGCTTTGCTCGCGTGGAAGGTCATTATATTTACAGATTTAAAAACTGTATAAATATGTATGAATAATTTATTCATGTTTTTAAACGTATTTATTTATTATTAATCAATAGTCCATTAAATAAGGACTTTCATACAAACTTTCAACACTTATTTAACCCCCTTAGGAGTAAAATTTACATAAATGCTGATATACGCTGATATAAACGTTGTATATAAATACAACATTCACAGCTTTTTTGTCATTAGACAATCTATATACTTATACCTATAAAAGGAGATGGTCCCATCTATAGACGCACGCACAGCCGTAACCGCTAATGGTAGAAACGTGAAATTTGGACAGTGGTTTTAATTCAAAATGCGGACGCACACTAAGAAGGGATTTAAAAAAAAATTACCCTGAAGGGATGAAAAAGGGGTTGCATGTTTGTATGGAAAAATATTTAAATTAGCAACGATTTTGATAAAACTTGAGATTCATGCTCTTAAAAATATTTCATTGAACACGTATTTCATGGTTTATTGGAATTACCCTTATTTTGCAAAATAGGGATTGAAAGTTTCTATGAAAAATATTTAAAATCTGCTCCAATTTCTATGAAATTTATTATTCGGGATTAAATAGGCTACAAAATTATTTTTCCACGGGAAAACAATAATAACGCGGGCGAAGCCGCGAGCGGAAAGCTAGTAGTTTATAGACACGCGCCGCCCGCCGGACCCCGGCCGGTACCGCCGAAACCGCATTGTCCGCAACGTCCCTACATTTTAAATCTGTAATATCTTCGAAAATATTGATTTATATTACATGCTGTAAAGGGCTAAATTGATCTATATTAAATGCACATTGTATTTAAGGTACTTAATTGGATAAGGATTAATACTGTATTGCTTAAAATCGCTTCGTAAGTAAGCCATTATTTCTCGTAAAAAGTAAAGGATAAAAAAGGGTTATTGTGGGTTATCCCTAAGAGATAGATATATACCATCGCGGACTTTTTTGTAGTCTTTTTTAAGGTGTACAATACTGTAGTAAATTATTTTGATTTATCTCGTAGAGTTCAGCCAGCGTTTGCAATCTAAGCACAAAAAAAAAGTGTTTATTTACGACATCATATTAGAAACCTCTAAAATTATCAGGGTTTCTCTACTATACTATGCATGTATTATACGTATAAGCCTTCCTCTTGAATCACTCTATCTATTAAAAGAAACTGTATCAAAATCCGTTGCGTAGTTTTAAAGATCTAAGCATTTATATTATGTAGTGATGGATCCGACGACGACAACGATAACGCCAACGATAGCGAGTTTAGAGTAGGGCTAATCCGATATTATCGTTGTCGATTTTAAGAGTACGGCCCCTGGTGCAAATATACAAGGAGGCACGTGCCCGCCTGAAGGTGAAAGAGGGCAGGACAAAGAAAGAAGAAATAAATGACGAAGTTATAAGTTACCTATATAACTTAAACGAACAAATGTACGCGTCAAATTGAGAAACTCCATTTTTGAAGTCGGTTAGAACACGATCATTTGAATATCTCTCATCTTTTGTTTTAAATTAAAAATAAGTTTGATTATGGAGAACAATTTCATTGTGAAAAATGTATCTGAACCCTTTTAAATGATTTCAATCAAAGAAATTTACTTCAAGAGTTGTTATATAATTTTATGTAATACCTTATGATGTCATAACCTTTGATTAGTTATCCGGAATATCAAGCAATATAGCAATAGTAATATAAAACATTTGTGTGATTTTTTGTTCCCAAAAATATTTCACGATTAAACAACCACAATGCAAGAGACATGCAAAATGTAGCGTTTCAACTGAATTTCTTAAATATACTCGTATACCTATACGTCAGTTTGCGGAATGCCGTGTTCAACTGTTCAGCCCGTCGAGTAGCAGCGCGAATAGCAGGCTTTATTTCTTTTGTCGTCTATCTGAGCTTCCGCAGGCTGCGGCGGCTGGCGACACGCCAGTTGGCAATTACCAAGTCATAAGCTTAAGCGGCCTCCGTAAAAATCACGCCTGTCTTTCTAATTGCGCGGTGTATGCCACAAGTGTCCTCTGTAATGTCTTTTTGCTTAAGCTTTACAAGACTTTTATACATTGGTGCTCCTTTTATGAAACCTGCCATGATACCTCCGCGGTTTAGTGGTGAGACCATCTGGTATTGAAATAGAGGTCCACGGATCGTTTTCCCATGGGATTAGAAGTTTTTTGCTTGGTTTGGTTGGCGGTGGCGGCGAGGCTGAGCCCGCCTGGTTAGTTATCACTGTCCTAAGTTTATCGCCTTGATAACACTATTAATGACATTGTTGTGTTTCGACATTTAGAGGTGAGATATCCAGTTCCTCAACTGCTGAAAAGTCCAGGTGAAGCTTGCTTGCTTGCTTGTGTGTAAAAAATTAAACGACGTAAGTCCACAATAAAATCGTGCTCTAGGAAGTCCACCTGATCATTATTTTACTACATTTTAGGAAGCGCGGTGGACTCAGCGCTGGCCTTCTAATCGGGAGGTCCGGGGTTCGATCCTGCCATGTACCAATGTGTTTTGATGTTTTTGATCCTGCCATCTATCTTTCGGTTTCGAATGTCATATGTACATTTAACCGACGCTCCAACGGTGTAGGAAAACATCGCGAGGCAACCTGCATACATCTGCGAAGAGATTTAAAGGTGGATGTGAAGTCGACCAATCCGCACTGGGCCAGCGTGGTTGACTAAGGTCTAAACACCCAACTTTGGGTAGGCTCTGTTACGATATTAGTCTATAATCGGTTGTCTAGGATACGACGGTTGTTATAAATATGTCATTGAATAATAAAATATCTTTACAAAAATTCTTAATGTTTTCTGTTTCTCCATTCACACCTTAATATGGTGTCAGGTGTAATTACCCGTCTATATTTAATCTAATCGTCAAAGCAAATAAATGTCACGGAGAAAAGTCGTCGTAAAATAGTTAAAAATGTCGCCTGGAGACAATCCCGGTCAGGAAGCACAGTCATCGTCTGGATCTAAAAGTAAGTCCACGACTAATGCAGGAAGAGATGCAGGTCTTGAGCCAATCAATGTCAACGGGAGTAACATGCCGCAGGTATGGAAAAATTTCAAAACCAAATTTACTATATATTTACGAGCGTACAATTTGGAAGACGAAACCGAATCTCGTAAAGTAGCCTTGTTTCTACATCACGTCAGCAACGAAGCCCTAAACATATTCTACAGTTTTAACGTACACATGGATAAAATAACCTTGAAAGAGCTCATGAAATTGTACGAAACTTATTTCAGTCCTAAGGTCAATGTGACAATAGAGCGACATAAGTTATTTAATCGCCGACAACATCCCGATGAAGATAGTGATTCCTACGCAACTGATTTAAAGATATAGGACTTTCGTGTGATTTTAATTCTTTACGCGACGAGCTTGTCAGAGATATATTCAGCTGGAACTTGAATCAAGCTAACCAGTATATCAAGGAGAGGATACTGCAACAGTCTCCGAAGACACTAGATGAAGCGATCGACCTAGCGAAGTCGGTAGAGCTGTCAAGAATACAGGCTAAAGAACTTTCTGCTAATAACAACGCAAACATACTGTCAGCCACAAGTCACTCGAAGAACTACGAAAGAGATTCGTATAGAGGCCAAGTCAACCAATTTACATCGTATAGGAATTCTTCTGCTTACAGAAATTCAAGAACGCGTGGTGGAGTCAACAACCAGTCGCCATACAGGAACATGCCATCCAGAGGCAGTACACCATCCTGTATACTCCACCGTGCTTCGTCCAGCTCGCCAGGACCGTCTTCTCAGCGTCCATGCGGTAACTGCGGACAGTTACATCGCTATCGCTGTCCCGCTCAAGGTACCAAATGTCGTAATTGTCAACGCTTTAATCATTTCAGTAAGTACTGTCGCCGCCAAAATATTTCAGCCACTTCTGTCAATAATGATAATGATGAGAATAACTCTTTGTTTTTTGGTTACATAACGTGCAACAATGTTAATGAAAGTAGACCATGGATCATAAATCTAGTTGTTCATGATGTTTTGTTGACTTTCTTGATTGACTCGGGAGCAGATACGAACATAATTTCTTACCATGATTTTCAAAAATTAAAACTGCCATCCCACTCAGTCAAGAAAAGTGACTTCAAACTATCAACATTGACAGGTCATGTCATACCTACAGTTGGTCAATATGAATTGAATTGTGTTTATAATGGGTCGTTTCATTAGATACAGTTTTATATTGCAAAAAATATACAATGCCAAAATATTGTAGGACGACGTACGTCAGAGCTTTTAAAATTAATCAAAAGGATTCATAATGTTAGGTTTGATGGAAATCAGGAACAAATTTCAATTGACAACGAAAATTTGAACGCTATAAGCATGTGTTTGAAGGCATGGGTTGTATTAAAGATTTTGAGTGCCATCTAGTACTGAAACCGGACGTCGAGCCTAGTATTGATGCATGTAGAAAAATACCGTTTAAAATACAAGAAAAGTTTGCACAGCAGTTGTCAAAATTACAATCACAAGGCATCATTACCAGAATTGACGAACCGACGGCTTGGGTTAATTCGATAGTTCTTGTGTCAAAACCTGATGGAAGTTTACGAATATATCTAGATCCAAGAAAGCTTAATAAGGCTATACTAAGATCACATTTTGCATTTCCGAACATAGATGAAATTAAATCAGACGTATCTGGCTCGCATTTCTTTTCAAAATTAGACGCCAGATCAGGTTTCTGGATGATAAAACTAGATGAAGAGTCTTCTAATCTATGTACGTTCATTTCACCCCTTGGTAGGTTCCGTTTTTTACGTTTACCGTTCGGGATTAATGCTGCACCGGAAATATTTCATGGTGAAATAATAAAAAGATTTGGAGACATACAAGGTCTAAAGATAATGATAGATGACTTTTTGATATATGGGAAAACGAAGTCTGAGCATGACTCTAGATTAAAACAGGTACTGGAACGTGCAGATCAAATAGGTCTTAAATTTAATAAGGAGAAGTGAGTTATGTGTGTGTCAGAAGTAAAATACTTGGGACATATATTTAACAAGGATGGAGTGTCAGTCGACCCATCAAAAGTCGAAGCGATTTGTAAAATGCCAAGTCCCACGAATGTCACCGAGTTACAGCGGTTCTTAGAATGGTTAATTACCTAGGTCCATTTATTTCAAATATGTCAAAAGAAACAACTCATATTCGGCAATTGTTAAATAAAGACACTGCTTGGTTATGGACTGATACGCACTAAAATGAGTTTAATAACTTAAAACAACGTATCAGCTCAGCACCTGTCTTAACATATTTCGATCAGAATAAACAATTAATTCTCCCAGTCGATAGTTCTAAAGATGCAATGGGAGCAGTTATCATGCATGACAAAAACCCCATAGCATTTGCGTCAGCCTCTCTTACTAAAGCTCAGCAAAACTACTCACAAATTGAGAAAGAGTTGATGGCTATTTTATTTGGGTGCTCCAAGTTTCACCAGTATGTCTATGGCAGTAAAGTGTTAGTCGAGACAGATCATAAGCCTATTGTCAATATTTTTAATAAATCATTGTATGACATACCGCCACGTCTACAAAGGATAATGCTGAGGTTACAGCCATATGGTCTTTATGTCACATACAAACCAGGAAAATATTTATATGTCGCAGATACTTTGTCTCGAGCTGCTCTTCCTGAAAATGCATTGACAGACTTGGACAAAGACATTGATCTTCATGTGAACTTGTTAGTTTCAAATTTGTCACTTAGTCCTAAAAATGTGTGTGAAATCGCAGAAGCTACTTCTTTATGTCATGACATGAACATATTAAAGTTCTATTGTGAAAATGGGTGGCCTAATAGTAATAAAAAACTAGAGCCAGAAATAAAACCCTATTTTTCAGTCAGACGACATACACTGTACCAGTAGTATAGTGTTTATGTCTAATAGAGTGATCATACCACAAAAACTACGAAGAAAGTATTTATCTTTGCTTCATGTTGGTCATCAAGGTGTGAATTCATGTCAGAGATTAGCCAGAGGTTCAATTTATTGGCCTAATATAAATAGTGACATACAGAATTATATAGGTAACTGTGAAATTTGTCTCACATACAGGAGGAATAATTCTAATAAGAGTCTTCTACCTCATGATTTCAAGTTCTTACCGTGGAACAAAGTTGCTATTGATTTCTTTGATTTCAATAGAACTACGTATCTGATTGTTGTAGACTATTTTACAAAGTACGTTGAGGTAGCACGCTGCTCGAGAAACACAAGTGAGATAGTCATTACCCATCTTAAATCAATTTTCGCAAGACATGGTATTCCAGCCACATTGATTTCAGATAATGGTCCTCCGATGAATTCTAAAATTTTTCAAGACTTTACTAGAGAGTGGAATATAGAACATATCACCTCTAGTCCGTATCATAGTAGGTCAAATGGCTTTGTTGAACGTACATACAACGAAACAACATGTTAAAAAGGTGTCAGGCAGATAATTCTGATCCGTACTTAGCATTATTACACTACAGGAATACTGCTAAAGATAGTCAATACTCGCCATTAGAGTTTTTAATGTCTAGGTCATTATGTACTAAGCTGCCAGCTGTCGAATCACAATTGAAACCTAAAATGTGTGATTATAGTGCTTTAAGTGAGTACCATTATGATAGAGTTGCAAAAATGGCTGATTATTTATTAGAAATTTAAAACCACTGAACACTGGCAGTCAAGTTATGTTCAAAAAACATCCAGATTCACCTTGGGTTCCTGATATTGTTGAGAAAGTTTGTTCTGAACCGAGGTCATATGTAGTTAAAAGTCCTGATGGTATGTACAGGCGAAACAGGCAACATAATTTAGAACGAACTATGTTTATTGATCCTTCGTCTGAACATAGTCCATGTAATCCGGTTACGTCGGATGTTGGAAAGGGTTCAAAAAAATGAATCTATGACAGGATTAGACCCTAGTAAAAAACATACCCTGTCGGGTCGTGAAGTTAAAAACCTAGTTATTACTATGATGAATTTTACTAGGTGTAGTGTGTTTTATATTGTCATGTAATATTTTCATATGTTATCTGTCATGTAATGAAGTTGTGTTTGTCTAAATTTTATCTGATAATGTCAAATGTCAGATATTGTTTTGTTTATGCAGTCATGTTTGTGGTAACTATTTTTAAACTTAAAAAGTTTAACTATAAAAATGTATTAGATAGTTAGCATTGTTAAATTTTTTTTTCTTTCGTTTAGAGGGAGATGTTACGATATTAGTCTATAGTCGGTTGTCTAGGATACGACGGTTGTTATAAATATGTCATTGAATAATAAAATATCTTTACAATAATTCTTAATGTTTTCTGTTTCTCCATTGACACCTTAATGAGCCCCTCGGTGGGGACGTATATGAGCTGTTATGATGATATTATGTACCATCGCTATTTGGAGAATTCTTTGCGGCTGAAGTGCAGGCATATGACATAATTATCTATAATGAAATATCATTAACGAGCTCACATTTAATATGGACCACACCCCCGCGCTAAGCCGTGTATGCACAACACATATGTTTTAACGCATAGTAATAAGGTTCCTTTTACCGGAGGCACTGGATTAGCCGACGTACGTGATGTGGCACGCTGCCGTTTTGCTGCTGCACTTGTTCGAGTGGCTCTATCCATTTTAACTTCATATTATCACGTCGCATTAGATACAATTTGAATGGCGCCAACGATTCCTGGTTTTAGCTGGTTCGCGCGCGAGTGTGAATTGACCGTTTTCTGTTTTCTGCGTTCATTTCTATTTTTAAATTATTACGAGTATACTATAAGCTTTGATTGAAATGTTAATTTTTACATGAAAGGCCATGAAATTTTTCTAACCCATTCAGTAATGAACGTTAATTGTTATCATTTTATTCGAACAGAAACATCTCAATTGATTTGAATAAAATTAGTCCCTTAAAAATCTTTATTAAATATAATATACCTATTATATTTAAAAGGCATTTATAATTAAAAGGCACATATCGACATAAAAGGAAAAAAATACAATTAGAGAATATTGCTATTCCTGTGTAGTCTATATATTTATACATACTAAGAAACAAATAGAAGTATGTACCTACCAAAATCACTAAAAACCATGTTAGTGATTCAAATGTATATACATTTTTATAACCTAATATAACAGTAACCATATATAAACAGTATTGTTTCTAATGACCACAAGTTTTTTACTACGTTTAATACTAAGTATACTTCTGCTGTCAGTCCGTCTGTGTGTCATAGGACTATACCTTTTGAATAGTAATAAGTAGACAATTGGATTTTCATAGAATATATATTATTGTAACTACTATCATGACAGGTATAAAATAAAACTTACTTAAAATCCCATTGGGTCAACCATTCAACGTCGTACAGCCAAATATGTCGTAGACGTCGATAAAGGTTTTTACGACAGAACTCCCAATTCGTCAACATGTGACTGAGCTCAATAGCACGGTAATTGATAATTGGACGAACTTACCTAAGTGAAGTCCAATTGTAATTTTTTGAATGTGGATCTGAAATATAATTGATTTACAGTGTAGTATTGCGATGCCGTAGACAAGCGGAAGGGGAATACTACACTGTAAATCAATTATATTTCAGATCCACATGAAATAAAAAAGTTTATACAGTATGTGGACTCGGCCCTTCTTTGAAATTTTATACCTACGGCCGCTCGGCATCGCTTGGTGCGTGGCCCGCGATAGGGCTACTCGCTTACCGACCGTGTGCGCTCCGTTTGAGTCGTGGGTATGCCCTGCGGCGAACTGCACTCGTAACGTAACAGCCCTTGTAGCTATGCGATACAAGTGCGATCCAGATCGAGGCGCGTAGGCATAGCGCGTGTTTCGACCGTTTCTATGGAAGTCATTCTACTGTATATACTATTACCGTGTCAATAGTCTGCACTAGGTACTGGCCGAACACTATCAGCAATTTGGATTTATGGGATCGAGGATCAAATCTCTGAAAAGCTCACCGAAACACGCCTACGGTGGTGCGGCCACGTCATGCGTAGAGACAGCGAGCGTGTAGTTCACAAAGCACTGTCAATCCCGGAAGGCAAGAAGAAAATAGGACGGCCGCCCTTGACCTGGTGGACCAGTATGGCCAATCTTATAAAGAAAACCCAATTACCCGACCCAACAACCCAGGATAGATTATCCTGGCGCCGAAAGATGAGAAGAGCCGACCCCACTTAACGTTGGAAAGAGCAAAGAAAAAGAAGAAGCGATCGATGGTTCCAGGTGCATTTTACAAAGTGGAGTGCTGTTGCGCACCCACCACTTCGCAGGTGTGCCACCATAGAGTTTCAAATTCGCAAGACATGCAGCAAACAGAAAGATAGACATATCTTTGTAAATAATCCTCTTGAACATAATTTATAATTTCCAGTTTTTTGAAGTGAGAACTTCTTTAGCGGCGTTGTACACTTTTTTTGTAATGGGTAAAAAATGTTAAACTCGCGTCAGGACACGTGACCGTCAGGACACGTGACCCTGATCGAAAATTCGTAAGACGGATGGAGAGTAGCCAATTAAAATTGAAATGGCCGCAGGAACTGTCGAGGTGCGGTGAGGGGTCCACGTAAGCCGGCCGAGAACAATAGCGGCTGGCAAAAGTACTGGAAGTCACACGTCACTTGAGACAGTTTTAATCAATTTATTTACTTTGTTAGGAAAAATCTAAATTGTGCTTTTATTTGATTTTGTTGTAAATATTAATTAGGTAAGTTAGTATAAATTAAATATTATTTATTTGTTATAAAATTACGTTTTTAAGTAGTATATTAATGTCTGTTTTGATCATATTTTTAATTTAATTGTAAATATTTTGATTCATTATTACTAGTTATATAATTATGTACGCACAACGTTACAACAGGAAGTTGATTTTTCTGAGGGATAAACTTTTTAATGTAATATAAATTGTCATGTTTGTGTACGATAGCGCAATAAATAAATATTGTATTCTACCACATAAAAGATAGTACTTTTATTCTGATAATTAGAGCAATTCGTGCAAAATTATTCCATAACCATTCCAAAATATCCAAAACGCACAACGTTAATACTTAAGTTTTCACTTCTGCCGGCACTCCCGGAGTGCAACCCGTATTTTTTTTTATCATTTTCACCTTTACAGCACAATTTTGTTTTATTTTTGGAACAACGCTCCCAGTCACGCATTTTAGACCGCTCTGCTGTGTCCCAAATGTGTTCCATATTGCGGCGACGGGCTTGAAATGCCAAAAGCACGGGTCTCGCACTGTCCCGACCCGGTGCTCTACGTGCTGAGAATTATTATTACACCGACCTCACTTTTGTTTCGCCCGTCAATCTTATGAAAAAGGCGATTCATTCTCACAAGCACTTCATAATTCTTTGCGTTAAAATGATCCGTGGGGATAACACTGACGCAGTGTAGGCTCGGTGTTACGTTTGTTAAAGTCGAGAAAGTTTTGCTTTAATCCGTAATAGTTAACCAAAAATTAAAAACACATTTCTATTGCTCTGAAGGCACGTTAAACGTGGGTTAGCTTGGTCTCGCTTGGTGTCTTTCAACCACCCCGCCGGAAAAAGTGAGTGAATGAAAGGAGTGCACCTTTTTTTATACAACTAAGTTGGCAAACAAGCAAGCTGCCCATCTGACGGTAAGTGGTAACAGTGACCTATAACACATGTAGCTCTTTTGAGATTCACAGCAAAAATGCGACCCCGAAAAGAACTAAGAAGTCGGTGGCGCTGTGGACTCAGTTGATTAAAACCTAAGCACCCTAACTTAGGGTAAGCTCGAGGCCTTCGGTGGGGACGTATATGAGCTGTGATGATGATGATGACAGTATGCACCTGATATTCAGTGATGATAAGGCTAGATGGAGGCGAGTTTTACCTGGACTCTTCAAACAGTAAGGAACTGGCTATTTCACCACTGTCGGAACATTGTGCATTGTTATTATAACGACAGACTTAGTTAAGACGATGGTAGCTAGCCAGGCGGGCTCAGAAGACCTGTCACCAACCAAACTAAGCAGAACGACTTCTTCAGAAAACTTCAGTTGTGCGATCAATATATTATAAAAACTGCGCACACAACCACGTCCCGATTTGATTGAGTTTTAAAATACCAAATACTTTCCAATGTTTAGGTTTCAAGTCTACTCCACAGGGTCCGATTGAACTAGAGTCAACCAGACTCCGGAAATTTTTTTTTTTTGTAAATATCAGACTCCGGATTTTTTTCCCTAGTCCGGTTGACCGGACCACTGAATCGCACCACGGGCAAAAAGGGGAAATTATAGTTAGGTACTTTGTTGCCATTCATGTGTGGACATTTTGCGAATAATATTATGCAATTGCAAAATGTATCTACAGACGAACACCTCTCGTTTATGGACCAATGACCGCCAATTAATGACAAATAAATTCATTTATAATTAACCTACTACGTTATTTTATATTGTGTGTCAAAATATTTATGTTCGGTGAATGAAATAACAAATACCATTCTTTAATTAATAATGCTGTTCATTAAAGAGCGTTTTCATTGCGGAATGCTGACATGTCGTTGGATATATGCCAAGTGATACACGCAGTGTACGTTATTGTACAGTAGACTAAAAAATAGACGAATTTCTTACTTTTTAAGTTTTAACGGTAGAATGGTCAAAGTAATCTGTGATCAAATATGACTAGGCAAAATGCTCAATCGAATGTCCAAATTATTTGATCTACCTTTTAGCTACCAATTTTGTTCAGGAGCAAGAAACTTATCAGCTTTATCAGAAGCAACGACATTTACAATAAATTATACCGTTACCATACACAATAAAAAAAAATTACAATAAAAAAACATATTTACGAAAAAAATTACGCTCTGCACCACGATCAAACCACTGTCACACAGATTTAAAGTCGAAGATCTAACGCATAGACCAATCCTGACCTGTATGAAGTTCTGAAATTAAAGATCCCATATTTTTGTGCAATGCGACATGCTATAGATGACCGAAAAATTTGAAGCGATGTAAAAAATATAGACATTCATAATGACGAATTATGACCCGACCTCGGCATAAGCTGCAATAGAATAGTCTGATGCAGCGCTGGTATTCTGGCCGGTCTAAGTGGGGTGAAAGATAGTATACAGATCAACTCCAGGCATTAGTATCATTTAAATATTCATTGACTGGATTATGATAATCTTTATATTATCATAACCCAGTCAATATTATGAATAAAAAAGCGACTTTGTGAAACATCGTTGTAGAAAGCCAACAAAAGAGTATTTAGTTTGAATAGTAGTAGTAGTTTGAATTGAATAGTAAACCTATACGTTGGAATAGTAAGGAGATTGTTTTCTTGTATGTTTTTATGAATTCTAAAAATTGCGCCAAACGTGTTGAATTTTTTCATATATAATATATATAAAGGCATTTCGTTAACTTCATCAGTGTTACTCATATTGCGTGGGTATTTGTCATAGTCTTTTCTAAAATAAAGCTCAGATATCACAGATCACACTATTTTAATCACAAAATAGAATATAGAAATCAATTTCACGACAAGATGCACAAGATTACGTAGGATGTAAATCGGACGTAGACGATCTGTCACTTCCGTCTTGCTCCGCCAGCCGTTACTTCAAAAGTGCCTCGTCTTACGCGCCTGTCCACACTGACATTGGACATTAGACCACCTGCTCAAACCTCAGACTAAAAGAAGATATGCCAAAACGGAAGTGACATTCCGTCAGAGTGATTACGCTCTCGTCCGTACGACATTAGCGCCGATATGTGGCGCCTGGTAATTTCACTAGTTGAAACTAGATGGCGCCAACGCCGCGCCGTCACGGCCGGACTGACCATCGTCCGTCCCCGGGCGATTACATTTTTCTGAAACAATTAACATTCACACATTAACCTGGGTCTTCGTTCGTCTATCCTGACCAAATCGATTGGTTATTCAAGCCACAATCTGAACACACTAGAATAGCGAAACTACTTCGTGCGTCCTTTCGACCAGCCTCGCCAGGTGGACCGGACAACACTCTCGTGAACTAACCAGCAACTAGCTAACCAGATGCATGCGTCCTTTCAACCCGCCTTACAATTGGCGTGGCCCGGCACAACATCATCTGTTTTAGAACCAGGCAAAATGCGTCCCTTCGACCAGTCTTACGAAGACGTGGACCGGACAACACTTTCCTGTTCACAATAGATCACCTTAGCCCGGACAAATGCGTCCCTGCGACCTCTAAGGACCGGACAACACCGTCCCTTCGACTAGGCATCTATTGACCCGGATAATATGTCCCTTCGACCACTGTGGACCGGACAATACCATCCTTTCTATCATCATCATCAGCAGCAGGCATGCGTCCTTTCGACCGTACCAGGACCGGACAACATCCTCATTCTATCAAGTGTCAATTACAGCAACTAACCTTATTATTTTAGAAACGATGGACTTCAACTTCTACATCGAAGTCGCCATGATGTCCACTATCGGAATCAGTAGTTGATGAATCGGATCGTGTGGAAGCTACTCATGCAGAGGCTGTCAATGTGACCGAATCCGCTGTAAGAGTATTGGATTGAGTGGATGCGGCGTACGGAGAGGCGGTAATTGTGGCAGAGTCTGCAGTGAGGGTGTCGGATCGATGGGGTCAGTCCATACTAGCGTCACAATTATACACTGGTTGTTCATCGTCCGTCGCGCTCACGTCGTCCTCCTTTTCCTATGCCATAATGCCCATTGCTATCTCAACAAGACCCTCGTGCCCCCTGGGCACCAGCCACAAATTTTCGTGTGCATACTTCAATAAACGCTTAGATCCAACTACAGCTTTTAATTCGTACCTATCGTTATCGAGAACGTTGGTTATGATGAATGGACCCCTAATTTTTTTAGAAAGTTTAGTTTGATTACGTTCAGAATTTTAAATAAAGACAAAGTCACCTTTTGAGTATGGTTTAATAATAGCGCGCCCTTGATTAAAACGTTCGGTGTTAGATTTAGCAGACTTTTGTATGTTATTAAATGCATCAGCGCGAACTGATTCCAAGTTAAGTCTAGGTACTATACTGTTATCCGATATTTTGGCAATTCCTAATGAATCAGTACGAATACCGAACATGAGTTCAGTAGGAGTATATTTAGTCACACTCGACCTAGTGCTATTTAATGCGAGTTGGACATTGCCTAACTCCTATCGTTAGCAAACTCTTAAGAGTTCGCATCACTCTATCCACTTGGCCATTAGCTCTACTAGAACCTGTAGCAATAAAGTGGAGATCGATGTGATGGTCAAAGCAAAACCGCTTAAACTCGTTGCTTATGTAACAACGACCTTGACCAGAAATTATTTTTTTTTAGGTGTTCCGAATAAGAAAACTGCCTTTTTAACCGCGGTAACTGCACTCGCAGCATCGAGAGACGTGCTATGCTCTAACAAAACGTATTTTGTAAAGGCATCGATAATGACGGAACAATATTCCTTTTGGTCGCTTTTCCCGCTCAACTTTCCCGTGAAATCTATGTGTAATGTATGCCATGGCGTAGAGACTTTGGGTATGGGATGAAGTCTGATAGGTTGGGCACCAGAAGGCCCTTTTGAAGCACGACAAACGATACAGGAATCGACAAATCTTCGTACACATTTGGACATCTCAGGGAACCAGAATTGTTCGTAAATCTTGTCTATTGTTTTAATGCTACCTAGATGTTGAATTTCACAGTGGATATGGTTGATAAGCGTCCAGACAAGCGACCGTGGTACAATGGGAAGCCAAGATGTAGTCTTATTGCGATTTATTTTCCGGTATAGGATTCCGTTCCTAAAATCGTAAGTTTGAGCTACCGTCTCTGGAAGATCTCCGTTAAGAAACCTGGTGATGGTGTCCTGAATCTCGCTATCTCGCTTCTGCTCGACTACGAGCCATCCCTAATGTAACTCAACATAACGTACTGTCTTGTGGAGTGCAGCAGGTTTCTTATCACGGAGAGCTACCACAGCCCTATTCGCAAGATCAACAGGTTGGTGGTTCCTAGATAGATAGTCTACAAAGTCTATCGGTACCATCTTTTTTTTTTACTAGTAATATAGGGCTAGAACTAAAGGGGACGAGCTTTTTCTAATAATACCAGCATCCAAAAGATCTTTTATTTTCTCCCTATTTGTTTTTCGGAGGGTGCTAACCTGTATGGACTTCTCTGTACAACTTTACTAGGATCAATCAAATTAATAACCATACGACCAGTTGAGACGCGTTTTACAGGAGTGCCCTCAATAAAATGATCTGAATACTTCTTTAAAATCATTATTAAATCGTCCCTATCCTTTCCAGTTAAATCAGTATCAATAGCATTAAAATAAAAATCTGATCTTTTTACACATAAATTAGTCCATTCAATAGGTTATCTTCAAACCAGAGTCATCAATCGAAATACATACACCATTTTCTAAAATATCCCTACCTATAATTACTTCTTCAGAAATAAAATCATCCGGCACTATGTGAAACAATAGAGTTACTGATATAAGTCCCCAATCATGATTGTGACATAAACCTGTAACTTACATTCGACGTAGTCCCCACCTATACCCTTAAGATACACTTGACATTCACGCCTGGTACCCGTGAAGCAGAGAAATGTGCCCTCCTTTACCAAAGAACATGACGAGCCACTATCGAAAAGGAAAGATACATTCTTACCGGACGACGTCAGGAAAGTACCTCTCGAAGCTCTGCTTTCGCAAATGTTGACCTCTTTTACCACCATCCCAGCATTTTTGTTCGGACATGTAGTGGAGACATGACCCGGCTTCCCACACACGTAGCATATCACGTCCGGTATCTTATCGTACACATTGAATGGCATTTTCCAACAAACTTTGACTCAGACAGGCGAGGCTTCTTTGCGTCATATTCGCGATCATTTTCTTCAGCGCGTCGTTTTATTGAAATGCCACCGAGAGCACGAAATAATTGATTTCGAGTGGTTATAACGTGAGAGTTCAGCTCGCGCCTTATAACTGAATCTTTGTGAGATAAAACGGAAATCACAAATCCAGAAGTAACTTCTTCGGACATATCAACCTTAGGGATCTTCTCGATTAAGCTCCAAAGGCGCACGGCGGCTTCGCTTGCAGTTTCTTTTGGACTAATTTGAAACCGCCAAATGTCATCGAAGTAGTCTTGGATGAGCTTTGCTTTAGAAAACTTTGCGATGAGAGTTTGCTTCACTACATCCCAAGATAGATCATCGATGCGAAGTTGCGTCAAGAAAGAAGCAGCACGTCCTTTTAGTGAGTTTGTCAAAGCCATGAGTAAGTCCACACCGGCTATTCCTTTATTTTTAATAATTAGCTCGGTGACGCGGCACCAGCCCTCAATATCGGCATCACTATCATCCGGATTGAACTGTAGTAATTGTACAGTACTCACATTAAAAGACGTGTTCGGTGTCGGGACAGCCAATATCCGTGATAACAAAGCTTCCATCCGGGTTAACAATCGAGTTCCATCTTCCTCAGAAGGTCGACTCGCATGCTCATTCGATCCCACTTCTGATAAAGGCATTTCGTTAACTTCATCAGTGTTACTCATATTGCGTGGGTATTTGTCATAGTCTTTTCTAAAATAAAGCTCAGATATCACAGATCACACTATTTTAATCACAAAATAGAATATAGAAATCAATTTCACGACAAGATGCACAAGATTACGTAGGATGTAAATCGGACGTAGACGATCTGTCACTTCCGTCTTGCTCCGCCAGCCGTTACTTCAAAAGTGCCTCGTCTTACGCGCCTGTCCACACTGACATTGGACATTAGACCACCTGCTCAAACCTCAGACTAAAAGAAGATATGCCAAAACGGAAGTGACATTCCGTCAGAGTGATTACGCTCTCGTCCGTACGACATTAGCGCCGATATGTGGCGCCTGGTAATTTCTCTAGTTGAAACTAGATGGCGCCAACGCCGCGCCGTCATATATATAAATAAATTACATCAATTTTGCCGTTTCAATATCTGTAAAATGTTGTCTATTTTTATCTATGACATTTGCAATGCCGCAGAACTAAGCCGGTTGGCCACGGATTCAATGTGTGTCCCGCTGTAAACTTGAGTTCAATAACAGTTTTAATATTCATTTTTCTCAAATTTGGTAATGAGGATTTATTTTACTTTAGAGAGAACACTAATTATTTGAGTTGATACGTTTACATTAATACGTAGTCGTAGGTATCATAAAAAAGGTAATGATAGTCGGTGGCGCTGTGACCTCGGCATTGGACTGTGCCCTGAGTAGAATCTAGATGCCCGCGATCGATACTGCCATGTACCAATATGTTTTTCGTTTCACGAATTTCATATGTACATTTGTCTGACGCTCCTACGATGAAAGAAAACATCGTGAGGAAACCTGCATACACCTGTGAAGTAATTCAAAGGTGTATGTGAAGTCAACCAATCCGCACTGGGTCAGCGTCGTTTGACTAAGGCCTAATCACCTAATCGTCCTAACTAGTTAGGGTAGACTCGTGCCCCTCGGTGGGGACGTATATGAGCTGTGATGATGATGATCATGAAAAAGTAAGATATGACAACTGAAATAAATAGTGTTCTACTATTCCTTATTTTTGGCCTTGTCTTATCAAGATAAACAAATCAGTTACGAAATAAAATGGTAGTAAGTCAAAGATTTTAAACCCTATGAATGACACTTTATTAAGCTACAACGTAATGATGAGATGAAGCGAATTGATAAAGATAACATAACAGCTGTGTTCTAAGATAAGCATTGACATTGCTGGTGCTGACATCTAGATGTTAGCCTAGTTTTGTGTTTCTTTTAATTAAGGAATGTTAATATTTTTAGCGGCGCTAATTATTACAAATGAAATGATAGGAACTGATTTTTGTGCTGAATTTTAACGCCTTACCCACCTCGTCCAGTAACTTAAAATTTCAAATAATACAGAATACATGTGTGTTTTATATTCGCTCCTTTTTCCCGTGGATATATTACTTAAAAGCCGACTAAGCTGCAAATCCTACTTATAATATTATAAATGTGAAAGTGTGGATGTTTGGATGTTTAGATGTTTGGATGTTTGTTACTCAATCACGCAAAAACGGCTGAACAGATTTGGATGAAATTTGGCATGCATGTAGCCTTTGATATGGAAAACAACATAGGCTACCTTTTATCCCGATTCCTTAAGTAGTTCCCGAGGGAATATTGTAAATTGTTTACGAGCTAAGCCGCGGGCAGACAGCTTTGAAGTATGCATGTCACCTATGCTATGGAAAAGGACATGTACTTTATATTCCTTATTGATCTTTCAAATAGTTCCCGTGAGAAGATTTAAAATTGTTAGCGAGCGAAGCTTTAGACCCAATTTTGAAGTCCACGCAGACGAAGTCGCGGGCAGAAGCTAGTAGATTATAAACTCAAACAAAACCCAACTCCTAAGACCTAGGTAAGATAAGGACCAAGTCCAAGATAAAAAAGAAGTCCAATAGTGTATAATTATGAATTGAAGTGGTGATGATGACGATGTTCTTTGCACTGCGTTACATGGGATGTTACATTGTTACATGGGTAACATCATGACCCGCAGTTAGATAAATATTAACCTACTGCACGTTGCTTGCACTGTATTGTCTTAGTGTTTTAATAATGTGACCTTAGCGAGATGACTGAAATATTAAAGTGGTTAAATCAACCAGGAACACCTGTTTCTGGAAGCGATAATTTAACAACTGCTTGGCGTTAATGTTATTATCTTTACGTGAAATATATGGTATGTACGAGTAAGTACTCGTAATTTTGTATTGTCATCGTAATGACGAGTCGAAATAAGCAATGAAACAGTCTTTATTAACAGAAAAATATGTATATTTTTCAAAAACATATTCCCGGAAACATTTAATCATTTAATCGTATTATGGTTGGGTATCTGTATAGATTTGAATTATAAACATTGTTTACGCTCGAGGAAGAGCGAGTGGCAACACTGCATATAGTCTGTGCATTTGAGAGCCTGTGGCGGCCGGCCGCATGTGACATGTCAGTCGAGTCGAATGTCATGACATTGAAATAGGTTACAGGGCGGCGCGTTTTCCAGAAAATATATAATTCATTGTGTTTTGCGCGGCGCACCTAATGTTGGGGTGCGAAAGTCCGCTTTAAATGTTGTCCAAAAGTTTTATCGTCGAGTTAGTGAGTGCTGGTGGCCTAATAGGCAAGTGTACCATCCGGTTCGGTGGATTGACAGCAGCCCTTCAGGAGCCGCGACTTCCTTCGAGCTAGCTCAGGAAGTCCACCGGCTACATACGGAGACCGAACGGATCCAAGGTAAATATTATGTCGACATCAACAATCAAACATAAAATTAATCGGCGAAACGCCGACGTGGTGGCGTCTACTTTAGGCGTCACCAAACATAATATAAAACCTGGCCCAGTAGATATCGAACCCTTTATAGCAAATCTGTATAGAATGTTAAATCAAATTGAGGAGCAAAAAATTACCTGGAACCAATCTCGTCTCGTCGTCAGTTCGAATTCAGCGTTCATTCCTTCCACGTGTAGGCTCTTGTCCTTCTTCAAACGAGGCTTAAGAAGAACATTTCTCTCCAGGGAGGCAGTGACTGAACTGTGCCCTTAGCATTGCAGATGTCCATAAGCGGTGGTTACCACTTAACATCAGGTGGGCCACTGGCTCGTCTGCCACCGTGAGCAATAAAAAAAATCTGTATGCATATCATTGTGTACAATAAAGTGCTTTTTTCGTTTTCGAGATAGCGAGGAAGAATGTCTTTCTGCAGGAGGCTAGATGGTCGAGGGTCAGGACAGTAGAGCAGTCAGATAATCCAAAACTACTGCACGTTGGAGTTTCGAAATCAATGGTTATCTACGCAGTCCCAATCTTTTCAAACAATGACGAAGATAAGTTGAGACCAGGTGTTTTGTTGTTATTATTTTTATAGTTCTTCCCTATATCCTGACAAGTCGAGGGAAGGGTGAATACCCCTCGGCAGAGGAAGCCAAACGCCAAACGTCAGATAATCTAGAAATATTGCACGTTGGAGTCTCGATCGATGTTCCTCTACGCAGTCCCAATCTCTTCAAACAATGGCGAAGATAAGTAGGGACGAGGTCTTTTGTTGTTATTATATTCAAAACTTGTTTTATGTTTCTTCCCGATCTCTTGACAAATCGCGGGAAGGGGAATATCTTCGACAGAAGAAGCTAAACGGCCTGGGGTCAGGGCGATAAAAAGATTGGCGGACGATCCAGCCCCCTAACCATGATCGCCCAAAACAATATTAAAACCGCACTGAGAGCGAGATAGCGCTATACGCAGCAAGAGCGGTGTCTCTGTTTCAATATTGTTTTAACCTTGCTATAAGCGGTCATGGTATGGCCCCTGGTGTTATCGAGTAATACCGCACGTGAGAGCCTCGCAATCAATGGTAATGCAGTCCCAATCTCTTCAAATGATCACAAAGAGAAGTTGGGACGTGGTGGTTGGTAATGAGTTTACTATCTATCTTAATATATAAAATTCTCGTGTCACAGTGTTTATTATCGAACTCCTTCGAAACGGCTTGACCGATTTTTATGACATTTTTTGTGTATATTTGCTAGGTCTGAGAATGGGTCGTAGGCTATTTTTATATCCCTAGGACGCCCAAGTGAATAGGGTGGCCCTTTCAAGAAAAAAAAATTGACAATTATTATGGTGAAACGTCGTTCGCGGGCGCAGCTAGTATATATATAAAAATCTCGTGTCACAGTGTTTGTCCGGGATAAAATATAAAACTACTTAACCGATTTTGATAAAAGCGACTTACTGTATGTGATTTAAAAGAAAGGACAGTTTTTGTCTCGGTTATTGACCTCAATATTTATTATTGCGCTGAACTTAATTATGGCGAAACGCAGTTCGCAGGCACAGCTAAGTAAATGATAAAAATATCATCCGCAATTTGAAAGGTCTCGATACGTTGAAAAAACGGAGGCTCCAGTTAGTCCACCCTAAGAACAAAAGCAATGGTGTACAGTCAGCAACACGTCAAGCTTTACATTTGCATTACGAAAGCCGCCGCTATTACGAGCGACATAAGGGCGGTCTCAAGGTCAACATGTAAAGCGTGATGCTGTGTGTACACTGCCACACAGTTCCCGCTAGATTTACCCTACGTTTGACCGGCAAATCGCAGTCTCACGTTTTATTTTTCTTTTATCCACCGAAGGCCGCTAATGGAAAGCGGGAGAAGCAATAAAACACTGCCTTCAGGCTATACTCCGATAAAATTAAGATTACATATCCTATTTTCTATATTTTTGTTGAAATCGCCTTCTTAATTGGAAGGCCTGTTTATACGGTAGATGTCTATTTCTGGATTGTTCGATAGGTATTTATTATAAAAATAGAAAGTTTGTTTATGATAACATGTAATATTAACCATAATATCTCTGAACTAAAAACGACTAACCACGAGCTATTTATTTATTTATTTCATACTTTATTGCACAAAAAAACAGTACAAGGACTTAATGCCTTAAGGCAATTAACTATCTCTGAACTAAGAACTATAAATATTATAGAAAAGATTTTTTCGTATAGAAGTTTTTCCATCTCACATATAGATGTAAAAACTTGAACTAAAGACAGAAAGCACATACAATTATGTTTTTTCAAAACATTGAGTAGAGCAAATGTAATGTTAATGCAGACCAAAAATTTTTATTTATGCTCCTTTTATTAGCTACGCAATTGCTCTTTCAAAGAGAAAAGTTTAGTTTTAAATTGGAAAAATATTTTTAGTTTTATTGAAGCGGTGATTAAAGAAACTTTGAAGACTGTGTTGTATGAAAAAGCTTTAATAATAATCTGTTTACTCTTTTTTTTGACAAACTTCTTGTTATCTCCATCCGTTGGAGCACTTTTTTTTGTCTTTTAGCTTAAAATATTTTCCTCTGAGATCTTTAGCAATAATTGGGGTCATCCATAAAGTAAAAGTATTTTGCCATTTTACACATATAAAAAGATTATATTAAAACAGCAGTTCCGAAATTATTTAACTTGCCAACGAAACTTAGAACTATTTCCACCGCTTGTGTCACACAATGTCACTATTCGTCCCCTCTTTAATATTAAATTAACCCTCCCTAATATATGACGTAGGTACTTTACTGGTCCCCAATAATGAACGACTAACAATTTAGTGTCCATAGCTAAAGTAGCATTCACGTTAGTTAGTGTAAAACGTATTAAACAGCAATGATGGGAATGATTACACATTATGAATCATACCCACGTGCATAAAAAATTCAAATTATTTGTTATACGCTGATGACAAAAAAAGTATTTATAGATATCAGTAACATTAGTAATTGTCTCAAATTAGAGGCTGATCTGTCATGTCTCCCAAAATACTACAAAGATATAATACTACAATAGAATCGCAGTAAATTCCGCAAAATGCCAATGCATCTTTTACTCGACGCTGTTCGCCAATAAATTTCGTATACACTATTAACGACACAGCTATTGAAAGAGTTGACACTATTAAAGATCTCGGTGTGATTCTAGTTGCTAAACTTACATTTACGACGCATCATCATCATCACAGCCCATACACGTCCCCACCGAGGGGCTCGAGCCTACCCTATTTTAGGGTGATTAGGCCTTAGTCAACCACGCTGGCCCAGTGCGGATTGGTCGACTTCACATATATCATTGAATTCCTTTTCAGATGTATGCAGGTTGCCTCACGATGTTTTCCTTCACCGTAGGAGCGTCAGATAAATGTACATATGAAATTCGAAACGAAAAACACATTGGTACATGGCGGGTCTCAAACCCCGACCCCCATATTGGAAGGCAAGTGCCGAGTCCACTGCGCCACCGACGCTCTTTACGACGCATATCGAACATTATTTAAAAAGGCGTACCGAAATCTTGGGTTCATATTAAGATCTTGTAAGCCTTTCAAGGATAACGACTGCTTAAGAGTTTTATATTTTGCATATATGTGAGGAGTATACTGGATTATGCTAGCAGTTTTATTACGGAAACGTTTCCTAAGGTACTTATAATTCAGAAATAAAACTTATTTCGATAATTATAAGGATAGAATATAAGAATTATAAGGATAGATGCAAACATTATAGGATTATGCCTCTAGAGGATCGTAGATTATTAGTTGATATGACATTGCTGCATGGGATTGTTAACGGGTTCATAAACAACAGTTACCTGGTACAACAATTTAACTTGAACATACCTCTGCGCCGCAGCAGACATGCAAAATTAAAACTGTTCCAGATACCATATTATAGAATAAAATACGCAAGGAACTCTCCTATTTCTCATATATTTACACTTTATGACAAACGATTTTCCGATATTGATCCATATCAATACCACACACATACACAAACAATGACATACTTCGTCGAATCCCCCCGTAACGTGTGACGTAAATACTTTATTGGATAACTCCCAATAACGAACGACTTACAATTCAGTGCCAATTATAGGGCAAGTAACATTTTTCGATAAAACGTATTAAACAGTAATGTATGGGAATGATTACTCATCACGAATCATACTCATACATTGTTGTTAGATACGTTCAACATTTTGTAATGTTGAACGTATGTGTTGTTTTGTATTGTTCAAAATTTTGTAATGGCGACATAATTAGCTTTGACGGAGGTAGCTAGAGTGACTGATGAGGATATCAGTCGACTAGAACATCCATGTCCTCTTGGAACATGGTGGTGATGGATGTACCAAGGCGTAACGGGGGCACGATGTTGGGTTTTAGTCAGTAGACCGTGGTTAAATATGGGTTTTTTGCCTCACAATAATAATAATTATTTTTACTGAAAAATTAATAAATCAATATAGAAAAAAAATCGTCTCGGCCGGAGTTTGAACTCGCGTCTCCAACATACCGTGTTGACGTCTAGACCTCTCGGCCTCCGAGCTTTTACCAGACCCGACGAAATCTTTATCTTTTCAAAGTGTTAAAGAAAATGCAAAGTTCTATGTAAAAAAACCGGAAAAGTGCGAGTCGGACTCGCGCACCAAGGGTTCCGTACAAAATTATTAATAATATTTTTACTATATGATGTAACTAAAATTTTACGGTTTTCGCAATTTTACCTTTATATGTGCTATAAGACGTTCCTTCGTACCAAATTTCAAGATTCTGAGTTCACGGAAAGTACCCTGTAGGTTTTGATTCCCTTGCGGGTGTCGAAAACAGCTGTATCTTTTGATTGCGTTGGCTTATAAGTTTGATTTTTTAACAGCTCCAAGGGACAGTAGACCTGAGTATTAAATTTAAATTTCAGCTTGATACCTCCTCGCGTTCCTGAGAAAAAGGGTCTTGACAGACGGACGGACGGACGGACGGACAACAAAGTGATCCTATAAGGGTTCCGTTTTTTTCTTTCGAGGTACGGAACCCTAAAAAATATAAGTTTGCCTTATTATGGGTCTCTAGAAAATGACCTATCGTTCTTTCTTCTTGCAGTATTTCCAATTGTTTTTGGATAATAATTTTATCGTTTTGAATAATTTCCGTTCTCCTTTTATTAGGAGTAAAATTACTTCAATTGAAGTAGAAAATTCATGCAGGGCTCTTAGCAGCTTCATCATGGTGACATAGTTTCTATTTATCAATCGGTTTACTTTAGAATGAAATACCTCAGCAATGTTATTTGTTCGATGGCGTTTATTGTAAATACACCACTGATTGATGTAATTGTCACTTTTCAGCCATGTTTGCTTCATGTATCGTATTACCTCTTTATGTTTTCGATGTCGCTGCTTGCATTTATGTGTATTCCCATCCTTCTTTTATTAAAGGTCATGGTAAAAGGGCACAATGTTTGAGTGTAACCACCGGTCATACATAGGTTCGATTGTTACATTAGTGTTACTAAGTAACTGAGTGTGCTCAGTGGTTACACCAGTGTAACTACTGACTAAACATATACGCAGCTGTGAACGAAGGAATTGTTAATAATGTGAATGACGTCAGTGAATAAGGTCTCACCAAATCTTTGCACCTACAGTTTTTGGGTACATTAGCCGTAATGGATATAGAGATATCTAAGTTGCTCGTCGCCGAAGATCAGTCACATCTGGCAAGGTTTATCACTAAGATCAAGATCGAGATCACCCTGATTGCGATACTTTTTTACTACAAAGTACCCCGGAGTAAAAAGCATATCAAAATGGCTTCAAGCCGTCGTCGGCCATTTCTCACCGGGCTCCGAGTTCTTATCTGGAATACGACCCTTGGCATTAAGTTAGACTGACGAAGATTTAGACAGGACAGAGGTTGTATGGGCGATACTAACCACTAGTGGGAAATATTAAAATTATGAGTATGTACTCATAACAAAATTCGTCTGCATATAGACTTGAGGATAGCGCATTTATCAGGAGATCGAATATGTGTGCATTACTTTAATGTGCTGCTCGATATTAAAGTACGTACAGTGATGAAAAGACGCAGCAAATTTATGGTGCCGCCATTATTTACGCCAGCTTTCACTTTCACTACCTAGTGGTAGCGAGACGTGGCTTTTGGGTAACACTAGCAATAAGAATGTAAAGGATAATCAAAGTCATATTGTGTTATGTTAGCAGCCCAGCGTTTTGGAATAACAAAGTGTGACTTAGCTCGAAAATGCTCGTGCTAATGCTCGTGTGGTGCAAAAAATTCGTACGACATATTAACAAACTACCACATACATCTAATACATTTATTACTGCGTGGATATTACAACTAACTACTGGATTGATACTTCATTATTTAATCAAATAATAAGGACATTAATTTTGAGCGATATTCCAAACAGTACATCTACTCGTAGGTTTGCCGTCATATTATTATTAACAATGCTAACAACATAACATTCCGAAAATTACGGGACAAGCTAGTCAATTGCCAATTGAGGGGTGCAAGTGAAGCTCACTTCGAGCTTCTACCTTATCGTCACTTTACCATCAGGAAATTGCCTGTTGCGTGAAAAAAAATAGTCACAGGATGGATAGTATAGGGATTTAAAATTTAGCGTTTTGTCTAATGCTATTTAGGTCTATGGTCTTCGCCGGGCCTTGTGCCACCCTTATTTACTTTGATGGTGAAATATTTTATTTTTAGCTTCCTTAATAATCAACCAGCAGATGTTGATAGCCCATTTACTTGATTATATAATTGTATCGAACATCAAACATAACTTATTGGTATACCCACTTATTTGGCATAGATACAAGACATGTGAGCAGTGTTGTCATGCGGTTATCATTTTTTTGCCAAGTTATGAAGATCTTCTGTCTGAAAAGTAACTTAGTGTAAGTAAACATCATTCAATACAAAAATCTGACTCCAGCAAGAAATTATTTTTCATAATTAGTGAATTATATATGTTTAATTATACTTTCTTATTTATTATTCAATTTGATATAACTTGTATAACTGGATTTCACTAGTATAACCATATTCGCCACAATTATAGCCGATTCCAACTTGGTAAATTGTAGAAAACTAACTTGTATTTTGTTAACGTTACAATGTGTGACGACAAAATTTATATAAAAAAATTGAACACTTATCTTACCAGATATATGTATAAATTTTTCCAAAGGGTGACTCTGTATCAGCGACTCTAACCACTTACCACAGGCGGGCCAACTGAGTTGTAATAAAAAAACTATGACAACTACATATTTTACTAGATGTGCCCGCGAACTACGTTTCGCTATAATAATTGTTCAGTAAAAAAAATAAAGAGGGCCACCCTTATCACCGAGGGGTATAAAAGGGGTATAGCATACGACCTATTCTTTTAGACCTACCATTTATACACAAATAATCATAAAAATCAGTCAAGCCGTTTCAGAGGAGTTCGATGACAAACACTGCACGAGATTTTTATATACGAGTAATAGAATAATAATATCTTTTTCACTTCTCGTGCTCGTAAAGTTCGTCTTTATGTCGTTAAAAGGTTGCATAGAATGACTTTTTATGTTCTAGAGTGAAGTAAAATTTTCTTTTAGACAAAGATTCTTAGGCCCAGCAGCCAACAACGCTCAATAAAACTTCACAGAATAACTTGCGATATTTTATTTATTTGCTTTAATTTATGTGTTATGTGTTTTCTACCTCAAAAGTCATGAAACCAGATAAAAATAGTTACCTATTATTATTAAAACGCGAACAGCCGATTAGTAAAAATTCCGTAATATTGGCAACGTCTGCATTTAGTAACATACCATATCGTCACAAATAAACACCGTAAATATGCCAGGAAAGATGATTTCTTTTAATATTACGAACTGTACAAATTTTACTTTAAATTTTAATTAAATTTTCGTTATCCAAGTGAAAAGCAGACTGTAAAACACTGGCATAAACAAGTCCAAGGTACAATGACTCATTTTATGCCCTTGTTGTGCAATCTACCATATAAGTTACTCATTAGTTCACTTAAATTATTTTCTTTTTCAATTTTATTTTTCAATTCATTATCCTCCCAATTAAATTATCCGCTGCTCAGGTCAGAAAACACCATACTTTCCAAGTATATGATGAAACTAATTAAGCTCGTGCCTATGCTCTTAAATTATTCCATAGACTTAATTAATCGACGCTAACTGAAAAGCTGAATTATCATTATATCTGAAAGCAACCGCACAATCTTTATTGCTGAAATAGAATTGTCTGAAACTGTTTTGCATGCCTGTCACGATCGCTGGAATTAAACTCAGACCGAAGACTACAGGCGTTCCGGAATATTCTCCGATTCAAGCGGTAGCCACTGCATTGGGCTACAATTAGAAACAGTAATGTCATGTATAAGACCAGAATAATTGATAAGATTAGGAATGAATATATAAGAGGAAGATTGAAAGCACTAGGGACTGTAAAGATAATAAGTAACGGGTTAGCGTGGTTAGGTATATGCTGAGGATGCTTTCATCCTTTATTCATGTCTTCTTACTCATGTTCATACCCTTAGCCGATTTTAGCTACGGTAACTATCAATCTGTTATTGAAATTTTGAATACCGTGCGTCCTTAGGTGAGTATATCCTATTTTAGCAGTAAAAGTGCGTCCTCAATGAGGACAGGAATACGTTAGGGTTTTAGGTTCATAGCTTTTCTGGTAATATGACTCTTCATAATACCAGAAGAGTTATGGACCTGAATGTGGATGGACATAAGGATAGAGGAAGAACTATGAAAGTATGGGTGGATTGCATGAGAAAGGATATGCGAACAACGTCAGTACTGAGATGACGTATGATGAGATGAATGGAATGAGAAATAAACAGGCTGAAGAAGGATTTTTTCCATCTTTTCGCAAAGATAATATTTTGGTAAATTCCCTTAATCAGCTCTTATGACATGCGCGGGATCTAATTTATTCCAAATTCGTCACTGTATTGCTAAGTAGCTTTTATTCGGATAAAATTAACTAGCCGTACTAAAACAAAAAGTATTATATTTAGTATTTTTATTGAATACCTATACTTCAGTCTTCGGTTTAGGCATATAATATTATGGTCATATTTAAGATTCTACATTTGTTAATTTAAAATTTCAAGAGAAAATTGTAAGAAAAAACGTGATAGGCGATGGCAGTCAGCCGTCCGATCGTGTCTTGTCACAGGACGCGGAAACCATTTGCTTAGGTTTTACGTTCGGAACAAGCGAACATTACCATAAACGATAGATGTCGATGAACTGCGATGTAGAGATTCATTTTGAGCATATGAAAGGTCCGTTACTCTTACGTCAATATCTGGGTACTTTATCTTTTGCTCGAGAACTATACGTTTAATTTAAACCTCCCCAAGGATCGCAAAACTGATTGATCCTGCACTGCCCGTATCCAGAGGCTTCTCGCAACCTTCATAATATCGTTCTGGGTCCACATTGTGGACGGCCTATCAACGCTGGGTCTCCCAGTATGCGGCAAACACTACTGCAAGGGAAAATCAGCCTTATTGTTTTATCACGTGGAGTTGACTATCACGCCTAGTGTTGAACGCATTTATCTATCACGTAGTCAACCCTCACTTGTGCATCGAAAAAACTAACGCCGTCCACACATGGGGTCATTTTTCAGAAGGGCTAAACGCCAGAGGAAATCAGACCTCGCCTGGGCGGCGATTCGTCTTATTCTTATTATTTCCTAGGGGACTCCCAAACCATAGTATAAGCAAACTAGTAGGTTACGCTAAACGTCATTATGTATCGAACTATCGAGTGTGGTTTCTATGCATATGCGCCAGAACAAAATAATTATGATAAAATTGCGCAACTTCTACCGTATGGGCGGTTGTACACAGCGCAAGTTGCTTTCGCAAGCAAAGGCGCTATGACTTCTTGGGTGCTAGTGCGCTTGGATGCTAAACTGAGAGCTCACTTACATAATGTTCAACAAAATGAGACAAGTGCCAAAATATTCGTTTTGAACTGTAAATCAAAATGAGAGAATGCCAAGTTTCACTTGTGCTGCCCGCATCCAGCGGCTTCCCGCGACCTTTGCCAGATCGTCAGTCCACCTGGAACTGTTTACAAACTTTAAAATATCGAGACACATAGAGTTTGGATTTCATTCCTAGAACTTTGGTATAATATTGAGGAAAAAAATAGATTCCCATAGTCAAACAATTCGATTGGTGTGGTAGATTTGGCTGATCTACGAATATCAATCATTAAACGATTGGTCGGCTGCCGATCGATATTATTATTCAACGTCGATCGATTGGTGTGGTAGCTTAAGCTGATCGACGGTAACCAATCGTAAAACGACTGATCGACTGTCGATCGATGATATTTATTCAATATCCATCGATTCGTGTAGTAGCTTTGACTAATCCACGGATGCCAATTATTAAGCAATCGATTGATTCCCGATCGATGCTATTACTGTGTGGTAGGCTTGGCTTATCAACGGATGCCAATAATTTAACAATTAATCGGCTGCCGATTGATGCTTTTATTCAATGCTGATATACGTTCCCATAGAAGGGCTCGAGCCTACCATATGTTAGGGTGGTTAAGCCTTAGTCAACCACACTTGCCCAGTGCGGATTGGTCGACTTTACATACACTACTAAATTTCTTCGCAGATGTGGGCTGCTACTTATGTATCCGGAATATGAAATAAAAAAACAGATATGTATTTTTTTATGTTTTTATTGTTTTTCAAAGTACTCTCCCTGATAGTCAATACATTTTTGCATCCGTTCAAACCAATTTTTGTAACACTTTTTCCACTCTGTTTGGGGTATCTTCGAAACGTGCATTTTGAATGCATCGACGGCCTCTTCACGTGTCGAAAAACGTAAACCTCGTAATTTATTCTTCACAAAAGGGAATAAATAGAAGTCGTTGGGAGCTAAATCGGGGCTGTATGGCGGATGACCGGTCAATTCAATCTTTTGAGCTTCTAAAAACTGTGTTGTTTCGGCTGACGTGTGGCAGCTCGCGTTGTCGTGATGCAGGATAATTCTTCGTTGTGGGTTATTTTTTCGAATATTATCAAAAACTTCTGCCAAACAAATGGTTGTATACCATTCAGAATTCACAGTTCTACGATTTTCTAATGGCACTGTAGCAACATGTCCATTGATTCCAAAAAAACAAGCAACCATCTGTTTTAAAGTGCTTTTTGCACGAACAACTTTTGTTGGCCTCCGCTTATCTTGGAACACCCATACCGTCGACTGCTGTTTTGTTTCTGGGTCATACGCATATATCCACGATTCGTCACCTGTATAGATATTATAAACAGCTTTTGAAGCACCTCGGTCATATTTTTGTAACATTTCTTTGCACCAATCGATACGGGCCTGTTTTTGTATAGACGTCAAATTGTGAGGAATCCAACGCGAACAAATTTTTTTTACGGCTAAATGTTCATGTAATATTTTGTGAATGCTTGTCATACTGATGCCCAAAGACGCCTCTATCTCACGATATGTGGCATGACGGTCTTTCATAATTAGTTCACACACAGCATCGATGTTTTGTGGCACAACGACTGATTTTGGCCGACCTTCCTTAAATTCGTCCGAGAGCAAAGACCGTCCACGTTTGAACTCACTAAACCATTGATATACGGTGGTTTTTGATGGTGCTTCATCACCAAAAGTAGAAACCATTTGATCGATGCACTGTTTTTGACTGAGCTCACGCCGAAAATCGTAGTAAATCATCGCACGAAAATGTTCTCGACTTAATTCCATAATTACGGTGACGCGCAATTATCAAAATGGCGGCAAAGTTGTCAAACAATAGAGAGAATAATAAAACAAGCTGCATTCTACGACTAAAGAGTTCTATTTTCAAATGTAATTGTTCTTTTTTAAATATTTTTTTGTGTGTGGCCAGTTCCGGATACATAAGTAGCAGCCTATGTATACAGGTTGCCTCACGATAATTTCCTTCACTGTAGGAGCGTCAGACAAATGTACATCATGGAATTCGAAAAAAAAACGAAAAACACATTGGTATGTGGCGGTCTCGAAACCCGGACCGGATTTCGAGACCGGGACCGGGACCGGCCCCGATTGGAAGGCAAGTAGTGTCGAGTCCACAACGGATGCCAATCGTTAATTGATCAACAGCCGAACTATGCTATTATTCAACGTAGATCGATTGGTTTGGTGGCTTTGGTTGATCGACGAATACCAATCGTTAAACAATTGCTCGACTGGCGATCGATGCTGTTATTCAATGTCGATTGATTACTGCGAAGGCTTTGGCTGATCGACGTATTTCAATCGCTAAATAATTATTCGACTGCCAATCGATGCTTTTATTTGACAACAATTGATTTGTGTGTTAGCTTTGACTGAACATTGGTAACACACTTCGCCTACTTGTTTGCTTGTACTGTGCCCATGTCCTTACAATATTATTATTCTGTTCCGACGCGACTGTGTCGAAAGGTGTATATGTTATGACAAAAAAGTTAAAGGGTACATTTCATTTCACGTCCAGAAAGTTTTCTCACACACGCGAGAATATTCAACGGAGAAGCTATTTTTCTTTCTTCGCGAAGTTTTCAAATTGTAATTTGACGTATCTAAGTAGCTTGAAAAGGGTCGACTTGACATTCAATTTATGTTAGGAACAAACTCGAAAAACAAATCATTTTCTCTGGACAATTGTTTACATAAAGTACTCGTAAGTATCTGTCTTTAGAAGTGCGTTGAGCATTCGCTGTAAAATTGACAGAAGGTATCTACCTAATTTTAATAATTACGCAGTATCGGAACCTTTGTACTTAAACATATGTAACACTCGTGGATACAAACACATACCTACACATAATGTTGATAAACAAACACACACACACACACATATATATAAACAAACAAAACTGCCCCCAGTCGGGTTAATCGTCGCATCGAACTAATCGACTGAAGAAACAGTGTGTACTTGTGTTTGCGTAGATACTTGTGCATTGTATCTCTCGCGTGTTGAAGGAAAGTCTCACGGCAAAGTAAGCGAGTTCGACCTTTTTTTAACCCCGCTTAGAAAAGATTTTAGGTCAATCAAAGAGATTAAGGCCATCTCTTGTGGCTGTATGGGATTCCCCTGCTAATCGGATATACCCACCAAAACCTTCCGGGGTGTTCCGTTAGTCCAATCATGGGGCGACTGGGATCTGCGTCACCCATGTCACCAGATCTCCCCCTAAGCGAGTCAATCTAACTCAACTTCATGGTATTTGCCGTTGACCCTCACGTCAAATACCAGAATGTCTTGACGTAAACATTGAAGGTCAAATCAAAAACGTGATTTAAGAAAGTGTTGTTTTAATTGTTGATGTCAACACTGACAATCAAATTCTACTTTTTAGTCCTCTACCCGTCTTCAAGAAAAAATGTTGACTGAAATTATTTCATCTAAAGAAACGCAGGCTTACGCAGTATAGATGCAGTAAAATAGATTCAATTAGTTAGCTGAAGGATTTTGATGTATTAGGATTCCCACATGTTGCGGTAAGACAAATTTTGTTGTTTGGTAGATATTTGTATACAGGACATACCTTAGGTTTATATTATTCTTTTTATTTTGTATTTTTACAGACCATAATATCTTGCCTTATAAAAAATACAAAGGCTTACACAGTACCTATATTTATTAGTACTTGGACTCATTCCTGAAGCTCTACGAAAGTTTACTCATACATAACACCCACTGTAAATCAGCTTTAAATATAATACTGTTTCAATGTGCAAATGTAGCGATTTCCTCTTTCGAATTCGCACGAAATCAGACGATCAAAATAAATTGTTTATTGCAATTATACTGAAAAAAAGATAACGTAACTCTGAATTCAAACCAGACCACCATACCGTAATATCGTTACAACACACCTAAACGGTCCAAAAATGAACCAACTCGCAAAATAAAACAGAGGAAACAGAGGCAGATAATGGGTAAATTAAGCAGTAGTTCATTTCTCGAGTAACGCCGATGCTTGTGGGGGGGGTGGAGCGTTAAAAAAGCCGTATGAAAAGCAAAAGAATGGGGCGAAAACACGAACGCGAAAAGTGGGATGTACAATACGATATTGTTCCCCCTAGAAAATTAGAGCCGACAATCTACCAGTGCAAAACTGTGCGCGTGTCACGTCCTTAGCTAACGGGGTTCCGTGTCAAATAAGGAATTTAGTAAATTTAGTCGACGCAGTAAAATATGCCTTGTTTATTATTATTTTTGCAATATTTTCATATAATGTTCTAGCTAGCTTAGATACAAAATAAAGCTAATAATATATACTCGTAATATTTTTTCATAATAGGTTTGATCAATGTAGTAGTATAAATTTATCGTATGAGTCAAATAACTTTTAAATTTTATGGTGTTATTATAGGACGTGTTTTTTTTACATACACTTTACATACACTTCACAGAATAAAACAACTTTACATTCATCTACTCCGGTAGATATGTTTAGCCTTCCCATGTGCCTTTGGGTGCGTGAACTTCCGCAGGTAGTTCGCTTCTATCTAATATATCAAGCTATTTGCTTTTTACCTACTAAAAGCTTGAGCACACGTTTATTTGATTATGATTATGATACGTCGATGATGATCATGAAATTGACATTTAAAACTGTCGGAGGCAATATAAATTTGAATATTTGGTTTACGGATTACATATTGGTTATTATTATACTACCTATGCCACGTAATAATGGGTCGGGAGGCTTTTGGGACCAGGACCGCGGTCCCAAAAGCCCCCTTGGAATTAACTGCTGTTATAAAATAATTATATTTATTTAAAAAATCACAGTTTTAATCAGAATTTACTAGCGTGCAACCAATTTATGTTGACGTAATACTCGATTGCGGGAAAAAGTGGTGGATTTTTTATGTCATTGTCTATGATTGATTATAACTCCGCATACATTGCACTAGGTCTCGCCTTCAACGAACACAACTTGAATATTAGTATTGACTAGTGGGCCCGGCAGACGTTGTCCTGCACGATTGCAGCGCCACCTACCGGGTCCAGCTGTACGTTTAAACCTTCCCTGGACCTATTCAAACACACACAGAAAATTTCGTAAGAAACTGTCGAGCCGTTTCAGAGTTTTTGCGAGACAAACACACAGCGTTTCATTTTTATATATAAGAAGAAGAAGAAGAAGATTATTGCTGACACTGACACCGATATCAAGACAACGCTGATAATTCGCAGATGTTAATATTTGCAACAACCCTGCTATAAACATACAGTTAGTTACAATGAAAAATTCCCCATCAAGCACAACGGAACCCTAATAACGAAGGAACGAGTGAAATATATGGCGGAAACCAGTTTATCACCACAGTAGATGCTTATCGACTCGGAAAATGTTGTGTGCCTGTCTTTTTGTTTGGCTCGCAACGATAGCTCGGAAACATGGACTACGCTGGGATTTGTATCCAACAAATGGATTGGTTTAACTTCGTAGTGAATGGGAAATTAGCTTCTCGTTCCGTTCCTTCTGTCCGCGTTTTGTTTCGACTGTATTGTTTATTCTCTTGGTGACTTGCTGCAGTTCTGTTGTTTTGTTTATTGTACAAACTGTACGCTTAGGAAGGAATATGGAATCGAAACAAAGACCGCTCCAACGAAATCCCACTGGAATAGTGTACCATCGCTTTAGTAGTTTCCGTAGTAACGACACATTAAGAAGAAAACTGACACATCTAATCTTGTAATGAAGTTGAGCTTCAACTTTTGCTTTGAGGTCAGCTTCCAATTGACGAGTCTGTAATAATACAGGGAGAAAAAAATAGCCCTTGCTGGTTTTCTTGCTGGTTCCTTCCAGTACAAGGTCTCCCGCCGTAGACTTGTGAACCATTGGCGTAGCTGCATTGACGTTCAAAAGCGATTATGTAATCCCACTTGAAAAAAGTATATTGATTTTGACTTTGACTGTAGTCTTGTGTTTGCGCCTGGTTCTGATTTGGAGGTCTAGGGTGCGATACTTTATGAGGCACAAGCTTTATAATTGGTTTGGTTGGTGATAGAGCTTCCAATCTCACCTAGGTAGCCACCACCATCATCACCATCACCAACGCCATAATAACACTCCTGGTAACCCTGTTGTATTTCGACAGTATTCCACATTGCTAATCATTGTATGAGCAATGTATGAAGCATTGCCGTTTGATACCTTCTTACGAAACCAACGAGAATGATACTTTGGCTACTGGCCCTAAAGGGTAGGTAGCTAAAAATTTAGACGACTGAAAAGAATTTTCTGTCAAGTCATATTTGAATAAAGACTATTATGATTTGATTTCGCTTGAATTATATTCGCCGAAAGTAATTAGGTATTCTTTAATCAGCGTTGTCTTCAATCTGGTTTAGCTATGAACTATAGAATACAAAAATTGATTCAATTAATTGGGTAGTCATAACGTCTTATAATTTACCTTGAATGTGTTGGAATCCACAAAATTTGTCAATAAGAACATACCTGCAAACAAAAGAACATGGTATTAATACAAAACATTTTCATGATATTGTTGTAGCCTTCTGTTTAAAACTTCGAAGACTGATGTCTATTATTCCTAAATATAATAGGAATGTTTCCTTTTATTAAAATATGGTGTGGTCAATAGTTAGGTTATCGCCGCGCCAGTCTTTAATTTCCACCCTGTATATTTAGGGTTTTATCCAATGTCCATCTTCAACTCCCACTCTGCATATGTGCATAAAACCTATAAGATGATAAATTCATTAATCTCTAGCTTATGCTTCCGTTGGCAATAAAAATGAGCAAGATATCAGTAGGGTTACTCTTGCACTAGTTCCGATGGATCGTCATTGGGATAATGATTTTTCGTACGCTTGAGCAACAACACTAGCGCCAAATTGCAAATAACAAAATATGTAGTATTTTGAGAAAAAATAATAATACTGAGTTTGGTTCACCCAAAATCCGTACAATACGGGGTTAATTTGGAGCCAATGCGCAAAAACAAGTGTACGAAAAATCACAATCTCAATGCCGATCGATCGGATTCGGTTCAACAGTAACCCTACAGGATTGCTTGTCCGTCCACAGCATACATTGTTTTTGTTGGAAGTTAATAAAGTACTTTTAGCCGGGTAAACAGCAAATCCAATTGCACGTATACAGGAAGAGAGTTGAAGACGGAGATTGGGAGGTAGGAGCCTAAATATACAGGGTGGAAATTAAATACTGGAGCGGCGGTTATTAGGGCAGAGGCTTATCTGCTTGATTTGGTTGGTGGTAGGGCTTTTTCGCCATCCGCCTGGCTAGCCACCACGGTCTTACCTAATTTTGTCGCCATGATAACAATGCTAATAACATTATAGTATTCCGACAGTGAGGTAAGTGACCTAGTTCTTTAGTTTTTGAGGAATGCAGGTGAGCCTCGCTTCTATCTTTGCCCTTGGCGTCACTTACCATCAGATGAGATGAAAGCTAGGACCTTCAACACAAATCAAGATGGCGCTTGTGCAAAGGAACGGAAGTGCTTGTGAAGCGAATGAACTAAATTACAACGTTTAATATATTACTTAAAATAATCTGAAAAATATTGATTAGGGATAGATTTTCATTTATCTTATTTTAAGAAATAGATTTACCTACTTGGGTATCTTCTAAGTCTTATCTAGGAAAACAAAATAAAAAATATATTCTAGTGATAAGACACGAGATACAGATTACATTATTAAACCAATTTTTTAAGTTAGTAATGTGGAAATACTGCAACTAAAATGACTTTACAAATAACAAAATATGTAGGATAATGCTAACATTAGCTACGTTCATCCTTATATTCATCATAACAGCTCATATACGTCCTCACCGAGGGGCTCGAGTCTACCCTAAGTTGGGTGTTTAGGCCTCAGTCAACCACGCTGTTGACTAAGGCCTAAACACCCAACTTAGGATTGCTCGAATTCACATACACCTTTGAATTTTTTCGCAGATGTATGCAGGTTGCCTCACGATTTTCATTCACCGTAGGAGCGTCAGACAAATGTACATATTATGAAATACGAAAAACACATTGGTACATGGTGGTCTCGAGCCCCGGACCTCCCTATTGGAAGGCAAGTGCCGAGTCCACAGCGCCACCGACGCTCCATATCCTTATATTCACATTTTCGTAACATACGCTAGTAAAATCACTGAGCGCAAATAATACGAGTATACTATATGATTGAGTAAAAACTTCTCGTTTTTTCTATATCCTACAGTTTTTTACTACCCGAGGTCGTAAAGATAACGAAATCCGTGCATTTACATATCAAGCGTAGTTTAACCCCGCTTACAAGTCCCAACAGTTTCTGCTGTAGTAATCCAGTTTTATTGCTGAAAAAGGTAACAATATCACAACTTGGGAAATATCGTGGCACATATTAAAACGAATGTTTAGACTCGAACGCTGGGAAGGGTATGCGGTGTCAGTGGCATGGTATTTTCAACCTTATTCGAATGCAAAGAGACATGTTATGTCGTAGTAATAAAGTATAGGCCCTATAGAATTAAAGACACAAATTTTAAAAATAATTAATAGTAGAAAAACATTTTTAAAAACATTTTTAAAAAAAGCGTCGGTGGCGCTGTGGACTCGGCACTTGCCTTCCAATCGGGAGGTCGGGGTTCGAGACCCGCCATGTACCAATGTGTTTTTCGTTTCGAATTTCATATGTACATTTGTCTGACGCTCTTACGGTGAAGGAAAACATCGTGAGGCAACCTGCACACATCTGCGAAGAAATTCAATGATGTATGTGAAGTCGACCAATCCGCACTGGGCCAGCGTGGGTGACTAAGGCCTAATCACCCTAACATAGGGTAGGCTCGAACCTCTCGGTGGGGATATATGTGAGCTGTGATGATGATGATGATGATGAGAAAAACATTTTTATTAAACAAGTTTTATTTATAGCATATAGGATCATCAATACGAATCAAACGAGTTAAGGTTTTATTTAGGAGTCGCTTTGACCACCTTCCAGCTCCAGTATCTGATCAGCTGCATGTCATCGTAATATTGCATTGTCACGCGATGTACATATGCATGCAAAATTTCAGCTCAATCGGACACCGGGAAGTGGGTCAAATTTAACTTGCAAAATTTCATTACAGACACCGAGAGAGGTGAAAGTTAAAAAGGTTGTAATAACACAAAATAATGTAATGACTATGACCACGAACTACGTTTTACCAGTAAAAATAAAATGCTCTGAGGAGCTTTCTAACCTAATCCCTCCTTCTCCATTCCTTAACAGAAATACGCGTTATGGCCTTCGGAGTCATATTTACACTGTATCCTCTTTTTCACACCGTACCAAGAAATTCCAAGATTCCTTCTTCTGTCGTTAATCTCACACTTGAAATTCTCTACCTGCGCACGTGTTTCTTCTACCCTACAACATGAGTTCCTATTAAAGAGACGTGAAAAAGCATTTTCTGGGTCGGCAAGGGGCGGACAGGTAGATAGATTGGGCCTCTTTCACCGCTAAACATCAGGCGGAAGGTCATTTGCCGGGCCCACCATATAAAAAAATACTAATATCGCTATTAAAAAATGGTAGAAGGGTGAAAATTTGGGGTTAAGGTGTTTTTTGATGCCAAATTATACAAAAATTTGGAAAGGGGCCACCCTTATCAACTAAGGATTAAAAATAACCTACGACCTATTCTCAGACCTACCAAATAAACACAAAAAATTCCATAAAAATCGTTCAAGCTGTTTCAGAGGAGTTCAATAATAAACACTGTGACATGAGATTGTTATAAATTATAATATATTAGATGAATAAACAATGGCCTATATCCTTCCACGTCTGTACAACGACATACCACTCAATGTAAAGGAAACAAATTAATAATAACAACAAAAATGTATGCTTAACAATATTCGTTGGAAGTCGTCCAAGTATTTCGAGATTTTTCGCTATTCAATTAACATGTCAACGTGTAAATTAAATTGCGAAAAAACATCAGACACCCCAACCTTTCTTTAACTAAAAAGGAAATGCATCAATTAAATAGCCGCGGATTATTTTCAAAGATGTTATATATCCATTTTTTTTGTTTTGTTGCATTTCTTGCAATATTGAAATTGTATGGTCGCGCGCGTGCTAATACGATATTGCCGCTGAGCCGTTGGAAAGACGATAGATTTATGGCGGTACTTTCCCGTTTTCAAGCATTTTCACCACAAATATAAAACATACAGTTATTAGATTCATATATAACATGGATGAACACATTATGTTTTTTTTTTTTTATGGATGGCCCGGCAAATGACCTCCTCCCGCCTGATGTTAAGCGGTGAAAGAGGCCCAAATGAGTTGACAGATAGAGTAGGGACGACATCCACTCTCCTACCTGCCCGCCCCTTGCCGGCCCCGCCTCTTTTGAAGGAACCCATGTTGTAGGATGGAGGAAACACGTGCGCAGGTAGAGAATTCCAAGTGTGGGATGAACGACAGAAGAAGGAATCTTGGAATTTCTTGGTACGGTGTGAAAAGGAGGACACAGTGTACGGATGACTCCGAAGGCCCTTACGCGTGTTTCTGTTAAGGAATGGAGAGGGAGGGATAAGGTTAAAGAGCTCCTCAGAGCATTCCCCATGGAACATTCGGTAAAAGGCGCTAAGAGAGGCGATGTCACGACGAAGTTGTAGAGGCTCGAGGGTGTTAGTTGCCTCTACATAGCCAATTATGCGAATAGCGCGACGCTGCAATCTGTCCAGAGCATCGAGGAGGTACTGAGCGGAGCCGTCCCAAAGGTGCGAGCAATATTCCACGCAAGACCTAACCTGAGTTTTATACAACAAGCATAGTTGGTCCGGCGCAAAATACCTACGCACCTTGTTCAGGACACCGAGTTTCCGTGAGGCAGTAGTTATGACGGATTCGATGTAGTCTCTGGGGTTCAGATCGCAGCGAATGTTCATTCCGAGCAAGGTGATGTTGCTCTGTGTGTGAAGGATGTAATGATTTTTAAAGACAAAAAGTGTTTTTTTTTTTGTATGAATGCTGGATAAGCGTTTGGCCTCCATCTAACCTGATGGAAAGTGATGATGAGGCCGAAGATGGGACACGCCTAGCCAGAAGGTGCCTATTCACTCTCAACTTGAATAACTCCAAGTTATATTGCTCAGGGAACAAATCCGCGGGCAAAGAGTTCCACTCCCTTGCCGTTCGCCATATGAATGAGGAAGCGCATCGCTTCGTGCATTTGTGATTAATAATATTTTACTCGGTAGACAAAAAATCAAAGAACACTGTTCAATATTTAAAACAGCTGTGAATAAGAAAATACAATAAGAAATGACATAAAAGTTTTACCAATAAATGTGCATTTTATTATCTAGAAAATTCAGAAATACATATTTTTTTTGTATTCCAAGTTTCCAAAATTCGATTAAAACATGTAAAAAGTAACGTTTTCCTTCGGTCACAGCGTTTATTAGAAGCTATGCAATTATCAACTTCTTCTTGCAATAAAGCAGTCGCCGTGCACTTGTAGATTTCCTGGGAAACCTCGCCTTGAGTAAATTTAAAAAGCGGCGTAGTTGAAATTTTATTTTGGATAAAATTTGACCCATATTTTTAATTAATTAATGGAATCGAATCTACTCTCGATTCTGAACAAACTATATTCAGGTTTTGCGTCATTTAATTAACACGTAATATTGTATAGAAACTTGAAATATCGACTAAGTATATTTTCGTTACCCTAATTCCCACAGCAAAATGATTGTCCCGAACTGAACACCACTAAATGCTCGGAAACTTGATTTCCGGCAGCGAAGACTTATGAATTGTATGTACAAATATCTATTGCAATGTGTAATGTAATGAAACAAGTTGTTTATGAATGTGAAATTTATACGCTGGGGGCTAGGGGCTGACTCTCAAGGATTCGAAAAAAGTTCGTTTTCAAAATTACATAAACCTTATAATATTATGCGTTATGAAGTTATGATATAAAGACTTATGGCAAGTGACGATTATGGCAATTAACATTATGCATTTTTAGTTTATGACGAAAAACGTTATGCGTTTCAATAGGTAACCGCTCTAGAGTAATCGAGTAGCCAGTTTCAAGTTTGAGGTATGATTTTTATTTCTTATCTTTCTTCTTTGATTAACCTTTTATATTGTTTTAATTAATTGTCCGTTACATTAGATATTTATTGTGGAATTTAATTTAGCATTTTGTTTGTCAAAATAAACACTTAAAAATATTATTAAAATATGAAAAGTAAAATATGAAAGAATTTCCTTACAGTTTGTGTGTGAAGTCGACCAACCCGCACTTGGCCAGCGTGGTTGACTAAGGCCTAATCGCCCTAGTTTAGGGTAGGCTCGAGCCCCTCGGTGGGGACGTATATGAGCTTTGATGATGATGATGAAAAGTTTAATCAAAAAGAAAAGATAACAAATTAAAAACAATCTTCAAATTTGAATTTTAAGTCGAATTTAAACTTTTTAACGAATTATGCGAGAATCAACCCCCTGGCCATGACTAAGTGTCAAGATAAGCCCGAAAGGGCTTAACGCCGCTTCTGCGTTGTAAGTCTAATAATATTGTGTATATCGTACTCTCAGTAAGATAACGACCAAATTCATAATTTTGTCAAAACAAGTTACTGTAAGATATCGACCTAAATAAAGCAAGCTCTTCAATATAGCGAAAGAAAAACAACCGTTTCCGTGACGAAATACACCTTATTTCATTACGTAAACGGTCGTTTTTCTTTCGCTATATTGTAGAGCTTGCTTTTATATAGCGAAAGTCGATATCACTGTAACTCGTTTTGATAAAATTTTGAATTCAGTCGTTATCTTACTAAGGGTGCGTATGATAAAATACATACAAAAAATTGACACGCTGTATCTTAGTTGAGATGGTGGCCCTTGTACAATATGCTCGCGGGTATTGTTGTCCGAAAAAAATGTTTGGCAAGTTACAATAACTTGTTTCGTTAGAAGTTCACAGTGGGTAAGTATATAGTGGAATGAAAAAAGTTTGCAACTGAAACCTATTTCAGCGGGCTTATGAAGGTTGTAGTAAGCATATCGAACTATGTCGAAATATACTCGTAGCATTGTTTCACCACTGGGATTTCTGAGGCCTTACCATGTTCGCTTACAGCATGGTTAAAAGAATATTAAAAGAGAGACACCGCTCTCGCTGCGTATAGCGCCATCCCGCTCTCATTAATACACCTCATATACATCCTCACCAAGGGGCACGAGCCTACTCTAATTCAGTGCGGATTGGTCGACTTCACATACACCTTTCAATCACTTCGCAGATGTATGCAGGAATGCAGGTTTCCTCGCGATGTTTCCCCTTACCGTAGGAGCGTCAGATAAATGTACATATGAAATTCGTGAAACGAAATACACATTGGTACATGGCAGGATCGATCGCGGACCTCCCGATTCTACTCGGAGCACAGTCCAGTGCCGAGGCCACAGCGCCACCGACGCTCGCATCCCGCTCTCAGCGCGATTTAATATTGTTTTGAGCGATCATGATCTGCCCAAACTGGTTTTTGAGCGAAGTTCTATCGGATGCATTCGATTTTATTGCATCAACTGTAACCAGACAATTGAAAATAATATTTTCGTAATAGTAAACAATGCTTTGATTTATTCGGAAAGCATTATTTCATTATTTATTTTATTTGCTTTATTATAAATACATCATGTCTTAAAACTAGACAAAGTCCCATAGCAAACTGTATGCACGGTTTGACTGTGAGATCATGAGTGTCAGTTATTCTCCTTTCGACTTAATTCGCCTGCTTAATTCACCTAGGTGCATTAAGTCAACCAAATAGTATACCTTATGCACCCAGGTGAGTTAAATCTAAGTATTAGAAATAATTTTACAAAGGGCTAACTTCCGCTGAGCAGGTGCTTTTCGAGGATTTTTGAAATATTCTTTATTAGGCTCCCGTCGGATATTCTCAGTTAGACTATTGAGTAAGTACGGTAATTGTTTTTTCAGGCTTCTATCGCTAAAATAGTTTCTGACTCTTGGTCCCTTAAATCTACCCAAGGTCACCGCTCGTGTGCCCTGCCCCTAACCATGATGGCTCAAAACAATATTGAAACCGCACTGAGAGCGAGATAGCGCTATACGCAGCAAGATCGGTGTCTCTGTTTCAATATTGTTTTAATCTTGCTACAAGCGATCATGGCAAGGTCCCTGATTATGACAATTTTTAAGTTTTACTCCATAGTCATGGTTATTTTGAGCCGACTGATATTTATGTTTCAAGCATACTGGTAGTATTCTACAAATTTTTAATCTAATCCAATGTATGAAAATCTCGTGTCATAATGTTTGTTATCAACAAACACCTCCGAAACGGCTTGGCCGATTTTTATTATGATTTTTTGGTGTATATTTCATTTAAGTCTAAGAATAATAAGGTCGTGGGCTATTTTTATACCCCTAAGTGATAAACGTGGTCCTGTTCAGAAGGTTTTTTTGTCATTTTTTTATGATTTGGCATCAAAAAATACTGATAAATTTCAATACTCAATACTCAATTATTTATTGCATTCATCTTATGTTTTAAGATTTTCATAAGATGTTAAAACAGTAAGTGAGCATATGAATTTAACATTTTAAAGGACCACATTATTTAATTACATAACTTTCGAAAGACAATTTAGTGATGACATTTCCCAGTTTAAGTATTTTGGAACTAAACGAAAAATACTTTATATTATTTTCACTGCAAATTTTAATATTAAAATTAACAATGTGATATGCACGTTATACTATGTTAAATAGCGGTCCTTACACACTATAATTTCAATGAGGTTCCTTTTCAAATTCTAAAAATGGCACGCATACCACTCTTTTCTATTTCGGCCTCATATTTATTTATGAGGCTGAACGTCTGAATCCAATAAACATATTTTTGTTTGAATACAAGATATTTTCACATCACACATTCACCTGGCGATAGGCGAACGGGAACGCCACTAAGATTGTAGCAGGTAAAATAATAATAATTCTTTATTTCCCAAATTTTCAACCATATATTATATATTGTGGCAAAACTCCTACACTAGGTGAGGCCTGTCCTGTAGGAACTTTCTACTTCATTCTACTGTTGATTTACAAATATAAATTGCGGTATTTAGGCTAAAAAGTAAAGAAAAATTAAAATTTGCAAAAACTTACTAATATTTATATCATACTCATCCAATAAAATAATGTTTCTTTTTTACATATTTTGACTACGTAATAAAGACTCCTTAAAATATCCTCAGTTTGTTGGGACATTGTCCTACATTAGGTAGATAATTGTAGTTATAATCTTTATTTACCTTAAATACACATAGCAAGTTACTTTGTCTATGACTCCCACTCTAGGCTCTCTGTGCTACCTGTCTCAATTTAAATAAATATTATTATTCTTCACAATTTACATGATTAATGTTTAACTTTCTGTAAATGTTGTAAAACTTTATAAGAAATATTTGTAAAAATGAAATAAATTGAAGTACTTTTTGTGTTCCAAATACAAATTAATTCCACATCGTGGATAAGAAGGGAATACAGTACAATATTCAATCCCTGTTTTTAGAGGTTTAAAATGACTTATTTTATGTTGAGTTTACATGACACAGAATATGTCATTTCTGAGCAGGTGAATACTCAACAAATACTAGTATTGAATACGTGAATACTCATTCACGGGATATGGCTCCTTCCGACTTTTTCTCTTTCCGAAAATAAAATTACCACTTCAAGGCACCCGTTTTCAGTCGATAGAAAATATAAAAGAGAATTCCCTGCGTGAACTGAAGTTGATTCCGGAAAATACGTTTAAAAATGTTTCGATAATTGGATTATCCTTGGCGTAAGACTATTATTTTGAAAGGGGCCCACTTTGAAGGTGATAAAATAAACCTAAAGAATAATTATTTTGTGAATAATTGACCTTTTCCGGGTTCTTTCTCGACAGAGTAGGTAGTTGATAGCTTTGTCTATTGATGATTGCATGCAGCTTCAAAACGCATTTGTTGATCGGCAAATTGGGCGTATCCGATTGCAGAGCAAAGGTAATACCGGAGCAGAAAGTAAACGAAGAGGTTTAGCCAGGTAGAAAATATCATCATAAGTAAGCTGGCGCACTGGCGGTCTCATCAATATGTCTTCGTGGTAACAGCATCGCTGCGCACACAAAAATCACTATGTTTTTAATTTTTTCTTTGGTAGCAAATGTCGCATGGCGACGTCATATACGCGTACTAATGTAATGTGACATATTTTTTTATATTATTATAAAAGTTACAAAATAGAATACAATCGTTTAAAATAGATCGTTTCATACAGACAGTATTCCATTTGTGTCCTAATCGAGTTTTTTTTAGAGGTGGATAAATAAAATAATGTTAACTAGTAAAACGTAAAACGAAATCTTTAACTTATTAACAGTGAATAAAGACTACTTTGGCTTAACAAAGTTCAAAAGAAATCAATAAGTTAACGAGACGAATATATTTTCTTAATTGATTTTCAATTTATTTAGCATTAAAAAAGCAAAGTTCTATATAAAAATTTTGACAGCTACTAAGTTAACCTCGACGATTATTGTGTTTATACGCTTCTGTCAAAACTGGTAAACCACTTTCTTGACCGTATGTACTTCGCCCAGCTCTAGCAGATAATTAACAAGGACTCCCAAAAAATTTTAGTGCAACGAAAAATTAATGTTGTAATCATTTTTTTATGTAGATATAATTACTTCTATGTTATATTTTAAATGAAATGTCAATAGTCACTTTTTACAATTGTAATAAGTTTCTCACTATGAATTCTATGCAAATTGTATGAGATTTTATTCATAAAATTTTTATCCCTTTTCATCAACAGTTTCGTTACAAGGGCTGCCATTTAACTTCCCACCGATGAGCGTGTGTACGCACAAATATAATAAAGGATATTAAGTGTGAACCTTTCTCCGGATGTCGGCGCTACAAAGGCGCGTATGTTGCGAGTAATCGCATAACGCTTCAATTTCGTTTGGTCGTCGTTCGCCGTATGCAATATTTCGAAAAATCTTAAGCAGGCTTTTTTCTTTTGTTTTGTCACTTTGAAGATGGAATCGTAAGCCGTTGTGGGTACTCTCTGTCTATATTAATAAGGACGTATTTGTTCCTATATTTCACTCTGCAGCCAAAACTAAACATCATGGGCGAAAAGTATTTGTATATGATAGTAGTTCCAAGTATTGCATCGTATTTTCAAACAAACTCATTGTAGTGAGTTGATGGATGTAAGGGTGTTTAAGATACGAGGTTTGAGGGTTATGAGATTGTGTGTAGATAACTTCTTGGATAATTCGTTTCAATAAGTCTTTTAAATAAAAAGAGTAAAATAAAGAATTAATCCGACTTCGAAACTGTCATTCTTTAATTAATAACTGAAAAGGGAGAAACGAAACTTTTGTCTTTTGAAAAATCTAGAGTAAATATATCAACTATTTTCAGGGAGATAAACGGCGTGTTCTTTTTATACTCAAACTCGAACTCAAAAATCTTTATTCAATATAGACCTTTACAGGCACTTATTGACGTCAAAAAAACATAAAAATCTTCAACCAAGAATCTAATTAACTAAATTATTTAATCCTTGTATGTACACACACCCCAACCATTATTAAGATGTGTGCAAATACAAGTCAAAAGAAAAAAAAAATTGACTCTACACCTGTTCGGAAATTGGAAGAGCCTTCTCGAGAAGAACAGGCAAGAAACTCGGAAGGTCTTGTATTTTTTTTTGTCTCCTCTTTTAAAATGCCAACATTACAATATTATATTTCACAAACATTTTTTTTAATAATATAGAAATGCCTATCGGTGTGAGTGGAACAGTTACTCGAATGAAATTTATCCTATTATCACAAAGTGTTAACACACCAAGAAATACTACGGTATCCACAAGGTCCACAATTTTATGCTTTATGTTAACAGTGGTGTGAACCTCTTTAACATTGGGTAAAACAAATTTTATACATTTAGTTTTCCCTTCATTGAGGCACAAGTTATTCGCATTAAACCAGTAAACTATTCTTGAGATAGAACTATTTACATCGTCATAAATTTGCAATCGTCTTTTAATTTTAAACATAAGTGAAGTATCATCTGCAAATAATACAATCTCATGTCTGTCTTGTACAAAAGCAGGCAAGTCATTTATATATATTAAAAATAGAAAAGGACCAAGAATTGAACCCTGCGGAACTCCCATTTTAACCGAGGCGCCCTGGGACCTCTCCCCGTTGACGGCTACTTTCTGAATCCTCTCAGTCAAATAGGAGACGAGTAGATCCGATCAGTGTCGCGAAATCCATAGTAGTGTAATTTCCTGATCAGGGTATCTTGGACAAGTCACAAAAAACGCCCAGCGCATCATGTGAGTCCTCCCAGGCCTCATATATATTTTGTATTAACTCAACACCAGCATCAGTTGTTGAGCGACCCTTTCTAAAACCAAATTGTTTACAGTGTAGAAGATTATTTCTGTTAAAAAAGCTTTGCATTTGTTCCAACATTATTTTTTCAAAGATTTTGCTAAAAGTAGGTAGCACAGAGATAGGTCTAAAATTATTGGGGTCTGATGTGCTACCAGATTTGTGTAATGGAATAATTTTACTCAGTTTCATTAGATCAGGAAACACACCACAGTCAATGCAATCATTAAAAATACTAGCAAGTATTGGAGCTATTGTTTCTATTACAGATTGGGAAACATCTACAGAGTTGCCCCACAGATCCACGGTTTTCTTTTTATTCAGCGTTTTAAATGACTTTATTAAATCATTTGCACAAATATGGGCAAATTTAAATTTATCATCACAAGTTTTAACATGATCTTTTAGAATAGATTCGGCTACAGTGGGGGAGGAATCCAAAGATTTTGTGATTGAAACTGGAATGTCAGTAAAGAATTTTTCAAATTCTGTAGCTACCTCAATATCTACTGTAACTTTCTTATTTTCAATATTTAAACAAAAATTGTTGTTATTAGTTTTTACTCTTCCGGTTTCATTATTAATAATGTTCCATGTCGTTTTAATTTTGTCACTACTATTTTTTATTTTAGAGCTTAAATAATTGGACTTTGCAAATTTACAAACTTTTTTAAATACTTTGGAATAAGTTTTTACATACAATTTAAATTGATCACTAGTATTTAATGAACGCTCATTGTAAAGTTCATAAAGTTTTATTCTGCTTTTGTGAATACCTGGTGTGGCCCATTCACTAAAAGCTAATCTACCATTGACTGAGATGGTTTTTGGAACAAAAATATTTTTAAATTCACAACAAAATGTGTTAAAAAAGTTTTCATACAATTTATTTGGGTCTTCGTCATAATCAATATACTTTAAATTAATACCAAGATTATTATTGAAACGCTCCAAGCGGCCAGCAGTCTTTGGTACAACAGTGATATTCTTTTTCGCCATAAGCTTACATTTGTAAGGTATAGTAACAAATTGACCAGAGTGGTCAGATTCTAAGTTATTAAAAACATTTTGTGCTAATGGTTCTATGTCAGTATAAATATTATCAATGCATGTGGCAGAAAACTCAGTAATTCGTGTTGGCTCCAGAAATAAGTTTTTAAGATTATATGACTGAAACAAATTTTTAATTCTCATACATAAACTAGAGTTTTCTAATAAGTTAATATTAAAATCTCCACAGACTAATATTTGTTTGCCTTGCTAACAGACTTTATTTAAAACTTCATCCATTATATTTTCAAAGTGGTCATACAATCCCGAAGGAGGCCTGTATACGCTCACTACAATAATCTGGTCCAACTCTACACAGGCAATTTCTATTGTTCGTTCAACTGAGAGGTTCACAATATCTTTACGATCTTTATATTTAAGCTTTTTATTTAATATGATTAATGAGCCACCGCGAATTGCATTTTCTCGACTGAACGAACTACCAACCTGGTGGTTGCTAAAATTAAACATGAACTGGTAGCTTTTAAGCCAATGTTCGGTTATACAAAAAATGTCTACTTTACTACTGTTCATGAATAACTCAACTTCCAGATGTTTGCCCATCATTCCTTGCATGTTCTGGTGCACCAGGTTGATAAAATGTACATGTTTATTATATTCAAATGGGTCTTCCAGTACATTATCTAATAAACAATTTTCATTTTGTTCTTTATTTAACATTATGCAAGAGGATTTCTCTATTGTCTCAATACCTAATTTAAAGACTTACTAACTAATACATCAGTAATAGACAGTCATCCTACTTCTACGTTGCTCAATAGGAGCAATTTTTGTAGCCAAGTTCTTGGCTGAGATATAAAAATAATATGATAGCGATTTTGCTATTCGTCTCTTATAATAATTTGATAGACAATATCTATTATCTTTAGTCAAATACAATCTATTTACATAAATGTTATATTTGTATTGTATTATATAGGTTATATTTGTGGGCTACTTTTTATATGGTGTGTTTAGATTTGAATTAGTTTTATGTTATATAGGGTTTAGTTTAATAGGTATTTTTAATTAGTAAATTAACTACACAATGTTAACTGTTTGTGTTCCAAATAAATAAATTACTATTTTCTGAAGGCGGTGCCAGCCTTATTAAGGATGGCACCGCTTGGAATAGCTGTTGTGACTTGATATTCCCGTAAAAATAACAGTCAGTACTCATGTAAAAATTTCTATTAAACTAAGGCTTGCACTGAATTCAAGAAGTGTTAATTACACATTTACTTCAGATTTTTAAAAGATAACCCCTTTATTTCTTCCTTTTTGATATTGATTGAATAAATTACAGTCTTACGTGGGTTATATTTTTTAAATACTTAACCGATTTTGATATAGCCTGCACTGTTTCCTAGGTTGAACTATTCTCATTTCAACTAAAATGCAATTTCTGCAATTCGACTTATAATTTCTAAGATATTTTCCAACAAACATGCACAAAAATTGTTCAATTCTGAAAATAATTCATATGGGTGGAATTGGTAATCTCTTTTCTGAAGTCACTTAACCACGTAAATCTGGTGTTTGCAGATAGTTGTTCATATACATACTTTAGATAGATATAACATAAAGCTCGATTACCGGGGCGTCGTCTCAAAACCAACCCTAACCGTCTACAAGGGAATGCCTGAGCCCAAAAAAATTATCGATAGCAGCAAATACGATTAGATGCGTACTAAAACCAGTAGTACATTTTTCGAATACTAAGATTGGATGGACCCTTTTGGCTACTTTACGACATTCATAAACCAAATTGACGTCGATATCCCCTTACGCAATAATGGAACGGATCACGGTCCTAAGGTAGCGGGTGATATATCGATAATGTCGGTCGGATGAATTCGAATCGCGTACGTCATGAACCGTCTATTAGGGCGCTGATATAATCTATACTGACTAAACTTGCTGCATGTCGATTCTGTAAAATTCGAACAATAGCTCGCACCTCACTTCGATATTCACGCTCACTTCGCATAAGATACAAGATACCCTTACATAGTCATTATCGCGAGTTAGTAGCGATAAAATTCTAATAAATACCTCAGAACTAGTTTTTATCACCTTCAGAAATAATTTTAAATGTATTTTTAAACTATGATAATAAACTTTGAATGTTTTCACTCACAAAATAGCAACGTTTTATTTGACACTTTGTTTCGAGTTCGTGTGCGAAGTGAGCTTCGAAGTGCTAAAGGAATTCCCTTTACGGAATGCCACTTCATACGTCATCCCATATTTATAATGTCAAAATCTCACGGTCACTCTAGTTCCACTCGCTGCCACGCTCGCAAATGTAGCGCTGTAGCACAGATTACTTAATAGTTTCTAGTAACTTCAAATCTACATTCGAATTTTGAGAATGCCAATCTAAGAACTCACTGCGGAATCAGATTCGAAGTTTAAAGTGAGGTTTTACAGAATCACACTACTGCTTGGGTTTACGGCGCCCTTGTATCTTTATAGAGTAGTGCTTGAATTGCGATTGGCTACGCGACAAAAATGTATATAATATATGATTATGAATAGGGGCAGATAAAGCGCTTCCTCGTTCTCAGTGCAGTTTCAATATTGTTTTTAACGATTATGGGTAGGGGGCAGGTCAGAAGTTGAGATTCCCGCATTTTGTTATCATCATCATCACAGCTCATATACGTCCCCACCGAGACGCTCGCGCCTTTTTTTTTTTTTTTTTTTTTAATGGTGGTAAATGCATTGCGCATACCCCGCGCTTGGGAAGGCGCGGGGTTATGTCGGACTCTCCGCGACCCCTGGGGGCAGCGTGCCAGCCAGGAACCGCGGCCTACCGACTAAAACCCACCGATACCCCTCACATACGCCTTGGCGCGAGCACGTCCATTATCGCCGCATCCTCCTCATCTGAAGAAGACACGCCGACAAGGGACGCGTCGCTGCCTGACAAGGTCATGGGAACTCGAGTGAACACATCCACGACCTCGTCGGCGTCTGCTCGCCTAGACCAAGCCCCTCTCACCCCCCCTAAAGGGGGAGGCCGGTGATCCCCCGGGGCATTCAGGGGATCAGCGACTACTGGCAACCGGTGCAATGCAGGGTTCGGGCTTCCCAACCCAGAACCCCGCTGGTTGCCGTCAGGAGGAAGAAGGTTGGCGAATTGCCGCCTCCTTCGTCCCGTCCGCCTGCGGCGGCACGGAGCGGCCTGGGGGTCAACCTCCCTGGCCCTTTCCGCGGTCTCCTTCTGCGTCATGACAGAAACACAGAAGGAACCCACCGCATCCCACGTGTTCTCCCCCTCCAACATGGCACAGACCACGTTCTGGAGGGAGAGATTCTCACCGATAACGGTGATCAACTCCCGGCGCTCTGAAGCGGAGGCGGGGCACACCTCTAAGGTGTGTTGCGCGGTGTCCTCGGCAGCGCCACAGTGGTGGCACTCGCGGGTCGGCTCTCTCCCAATTCGGTGCAGATAGCGGCCAAAACAACCATGGCCACTAGGAATCTGCACCAGGTGGTAAGAGAGCGACCCATGGCGCCTGTTCGCCCATGTGGTCAGGGAGGGGTGCATAACCTCAACGGTTCTGAGCAGAGTGTCAGACACCGAAGGCGAGCTCATAAGCTCCACCAGCTCCCAGAACCACAGGCGAAACGCCTCTACCGTGGCCTCCTCCAACGCGGAGGCCCACTCTCTCGGCGCCAAGCGCCGGTCGCCGCTTCTCGCGTCAACTTGGACGCGGTAAGACGCCGCTAACACGTGGGACGCTAACTCCCAAGGGGGAGTGTCCGCTATAATGCAGGCCGCCGCATGTGAGACGGTCCGGTATCCACGAATGGCCCTCAGCGCCATCGCTCGCTGTGCCCTGTGAAGGCATGCGATGGCGCGAGGGCCTAAAGCATCGGCCCAGACAGGAGCCCCGTAGAGGGCCATGCTTCTGACGATGCCGGCATATAAGCACCGGACGTTTGCCCTCGGGCCCCCGATGTTCGGCAGAAGACGCCCGAGCGCATCGGCAGCACCAAGAAGGCGGGGTTCGAGTCGCCGGAAATGCTCGTCGAACCCCCACCTGCCATCTATTAGACGCTCGCACCTACTCTAAGTTAGGGTACCCTACCCTAAGGTAGGCCTAGACAAGCACGCTGGCCCAGTGGGGATTGGTCGACTTCACATACATCTTTGAATTTCTTCGCAGCTGTATGTAGGTTTCCTCATGGTGCTTTCCTTCATCGTAAGAGCGTCGGAGCGTCTGCTATGGATAAAATGAAAAAGATTTGGGGTAATAGAAACATAACCAAGACCACGAAGACCAGGCTCGTTTATTGCCTAATATTCCCCATTTTCCTCTATGCGTCGGAGACATGGACTCTTCGTGAAACCGAAAAGAAGAAAGTTGACGCGTTGGAGATGTGGTGCTGGAGACGGATGCTAAGAGTATCGTGGACAGAGTTTTGCACAAATGTGATTTCATACTAAAAGAACTCTGCATCAGACAGCGCCTATCAACAACAGTTCAGTCACGCATTTTGTAATTCTTCGGCCATGTATCTCGTCCTGGTAATGACTCCATAGAGCGTCTCGTAGTGCAGGGAAGGGTTGAAGGCACCAGACCGCGTGGTGGATCACCGATGAGATGACAGAGAGAGACAGACCAGATCAAAGCCACAACTAAGTGTTCGGTTTGCGAATGTACACGGAAAGCTGCAGTCCGCGACGAGAGGCGCCGTAATACCAAGATTACTCATATCACACATCGTGATTCACAACGATCACCACGACCACTCAGGCAAGAGTGTACCGACTAAGAATAAGCAGAAGGAGCGTCGGATAAAGTACATGAAATTCGAAAAATGAAAAATACATTGGAACAGGCAGGATTGATCCACGGGTCTCCTGATTGAGGCCAGGACACGTATTTTTGAATCATTAGAAATGAATCTCGAATTCGAACACGAATACAAATCACATGCGAAATTATTTTCTACTGTTTCCAATTTTAAAGATTTTTGAATCACTCGAATTCAGTATTGTCATTAAAAACAAATTCTACATTAGAAACCGTTTCACGCAGAAAAAATAAAATCCGGTACGCAATAACATGGCAATAACTCATTAATTTAAAAAACCAGCGATGAATCGCATGTAAAACGGAACGTTTATACATTGCGCATTTTCTACTAGTAGAAATAAAATACGAGTGGGTAGGACCACTCGTTGCAGAATTCACGGAATGAATGTTCAAAAATAGCGAATGCGGAAATTCGTATGCGAATCTTACTATTTCGAATGCGAATTTGAATTCTATTGTTTCAAAAATGCGTCTCCTGTGCCGAGTCCACAGCGACACAGACTACTCTAACTCGGCTCTACACCCACACACCTCACTAACTTTAATGTCAATTTGCACGTCACAGTAATTACAATGGATGCTAAATTATAAAAGCTTTGATACACGGCTAGCTGTGATCAAAAATATCGAACACTCAAGCCTGATGGTCGAGCTCAGTGCGTGCGTTTCCCAATTTTTTACAAATTTACGATCTTGCCCTTCCAAATCGAATAAAAGGGCCCTCGCTGAAAGGGATTATTTTATTACACTTATGAAGTATTTGGCTTCAGATGTCTTTGTTTGCGTCGCTGCACTGACTGCGTGGAAAGTAAAAGTAGGTTTAAATTGTTGTGTTAATTTTTATGAAAAAGGAGAAAGATTATTAAAACCGCCAATGTTTGTTGTCAAAATTTACGAAATGAAAACAATGCTTGGTTAAGAGGTAATCAAATCACCGGTTCCTCTTTCATAACTTGTCTAGATTAAGTACCTTACTACTAGATTAGGTACCTACTATACTATATGAGTACTGTTAAGCAAATAATAAAGTTCCTAGCCCATCCACAGACTGTTAAAACAATAGACATAGTTTGTTCTGTTTGCGTGAAACGACTACATTATTATATATTATGAGTCTAGCTTTCCGCTCGCGGCTTCGCCTGCATTATTATTGTTTTCCCGTAGGATTTTTATATTTTCCGTTAACTGTTATTTATATTTAAGAGCTCGGATGATAAATTTCATAGAAATTGGAGCAGATTTTATATATTTTCCATACAAACTTTCAGCCCCTATTTTGCACCCTAAGAAGGTGAATTCCAATAAACCATGAAATACTTATTCAATGAAATGTTTTTAAGAGCATTAATCACAAGTTTTATCAAAATCGTTGCTAATTTAAAGATTTTTCCATACAAACTTGCAACCCCTATTTGATCTCTTTAGGGTTAAAATTTTTTAAAATCCCTTCTTAGTGTACGTTCGCATTTTTAATTAAAACAAGTGTCCAAATTTCAAGTTTCTACCATTAGCGGTTACGGCTGTGCGTGCATCTATAGATGGGAACTTCTCCCATTTTATCTATAGATAATAGATAACGGTAAAAGTAATTAGTTTGATGTTACTCTATGACACCCACCAGCTTTAACCATCCCGTGTGTGCTCAAAAGCGTTCGAAACGTCATGCTAAATAACTAAAATATTTAAAATCAAAAATACGCCAGTAAATCCGAAATGTGTGGTTTTATTTAAACATAAAGATTTAATTACAACTCATCAATGCTTGATTCATGATCATTATTTTATTACCTTATTTGTACTTCGGCTAGAAATATAGAAAAACTCAATATTTTTCTGTTCCTCTATATACATCCTTTACACTGTTTAAATATCTCTGTCGTTTCGATATTATAAAAAAACAGTTATGTTGCAGGTCTATATTTAAAAAAGCAAGTGAAATAAAAAGGTAGCAGTGAATGTGAAGAAATGTGAAGAAATGTGAAAAGGTCGCGAGGCCGGATGTCCGCTTACGCCGAGAGTTGACGCAAGACTGCACTAATTGTGCTACTTTGTACCTTTTGAACGTTACCACGGTTAGGCCAGTTTTCTAAAAAAAACTTTTTTTAAAGAGAATGTTATTCTTTTTAAGACAGCTCCTCGCCGACATTAGGTTGTCTTTACATCATGTAATTCATAACTAAGTCGAGTATTAATATTTAAAATGTACTTTTTATGATACGAAGTTGGTATGTAAGTTCTTTACTGCGTATGGAGGAGCCTATCAAATACCAGTTCCAAATACTATAACTCATATCTAGTTCTTAAATTCTTAATACTTATCATAAGTATTAAGTTCGAAAAATTAAGTTTGCTTCATCCCGCGCACACTGAGTTTATTGTAATGTACCCTTTCTTCACCGAGTATCCTGTGAGACCACAAAATTAATTAAGTTAAAAGTGTTAAAATTTTGTCTCATTATAAGCAAAACACTGCTCAAGTTTTAAAGGGAACAACTTATAATTACATTGGCACCTCCAACTAATCTTTAAAAAGTTACCTGACACCGCCGACGTGACGCACACAGGAAGTACAAGGTCGCTAACGAGCAAGGTGCTCGTCACTTCCGCGTTAAAACTTTATCGCTTTGAGAAGTAGGCTTTTAAGGCCGTTTGCTCGATAAATGGGTCTGAGAGCGCCTGAAGTTAAAGCTCTGAACTCTTTGTGATTCTGCATCAATAAATCGGTAGCTTAGGAAAGTAAGTGTTGCCATTACTTATTGGAAGTCATCGTTGGGCGAAGGTACATTTTTGGAGTACACATTTTACGGTAAAATGCTAATTGGACTGCCAACATCATTCATAATAGCTCTTCTCAAAGGAATCTGTTTGCTAAAAAGAACTGTTGACTTAGCATTTTATTTTAAAATGCTAATTTTTTTGGGTTGTCGGTCTTAGTGGTCGTGGAGCTAACAAGCTATGTTAAGGACAAGTAGAATCCTGCACAAGGTGAATATTTTTCCTTTATTTATCTAACATTTAACAAATTAGAAAGAATCAACATATTTATAGACCTTCTTGCTCTATGTTATACTTTATACCATGAGTAAAATCGTAGAAGAATTTAATAGTAGCACTCCAAAATACCTCATTTTAGGTACACTACATTACTTAAATTTATTTAAAAATTCCTAAGTTATACGTGAATACGAGAATAAAATCTTTGGTTTGCAGCAAAATACATGCACAGAAGCAAGAGTCATCAACTCGACATACACAGAACAATACCTCAGCGTCAAAGGCATATAAAAGCTGTAAAAGAATTTTATAGTGACTTCCACTTTTACAACGCCGAGATAAACATAATAAAGCCAACAATCATTTTCTATTAGGGCTTGAAGTTTTAACCGGGACTCATATAAAACTGCTCGTAAAGGCACGCAACGACCCAGTATAAAGATTGTGCTTTTGTTTTAATTGTGTCTGATATGACAGAGAAAAGCTTCGCGTGGTCTTAATGCATTACAAGAGCATCCTTCTAGTATCTTAACGGTATAACCGTTAAGATACTAGATGTGTATTTTCTATACAACATAGGCGGTTTAAAGGCTTACGGCCTACCCGCTTTTAGCTTGTATGTTAGTCGGCTCTCAATCCTTAATTGCGATCTTCTTTATTCTTTATCGACTTCCGCTGGGTTATTGTCTAAGAAAAGTCGCAGTATATCCATTACTCCCTTATGAAAGGAAGTCGACACAGAGTCTTATGTTCACGGCGCAATGGCTGTCAAATTATAAGAGATCGTGATAGATTTTTTCTAAGACAATAACCCACCAGGTTCTATGTTTAACTGTTTCTGTACTTTTATGGATGTTCGCCGATTACTCAGCTATTCTTGGGTCGATTTTGAAAATTCTTTTTGTAATCTGTGGCGCTGTGGACTCGGCACTAGCCTTCCAATCGGGAGGTCCGGGGTTCGAGACCGCCATGTGCCAATGTGTTTTCCGTTTTCGAATTTTATATGTACCTACATTTGTCTGACGCTCCCACGGTGAAGGAAAACATCGTGATGCAACCCGTATACATCTGCGAAGATATTCCAAGGGGGAATGTGTAACACCGTTTTTTCTTAAAATTTCATAAAACACTAATTTTGCAAAAAACACTTTGGTGTGACTGTTGTTTTAACACAAATTTCACAACTAAAATCATAATTACAATAACTTTGTCAATTAATTTCACAATGTCGATGTCAAGTGACAACGTCAACGTCGTTTCACGTCACGTCAGTGACATTTGCAATTATCTTTGGTCATTTTTCAATTTTTGCATAAACAAAATAAATCTCGCGTTTATCCCGGCCTTATTTACAAAGATAGTTTTTTTTTTCGCCCAAAATCCCGTGCTCCTCTTTAGGTGGGTTGATTTTCTCAAAATTCGGAATTTAACATTTAGACCGTTTGTTTTGATCACTCTTAGAGACATTTAATAAAATACACTTAAACTTATAGATCATATATATAATTATAGTTTCGTCGAATAGAATTTGGAAAGCATTCACAGTTTGTTTATGGTTAATTTTTCATTACGTTTTGTTTCTTCAACCAAACTAATTTGCAATGTTTATTACATGAAATTCAAATATATTGACTGGGATTCCTTCAGAACTCAGTGTTAGACCCACTGACCCTAAGATCATAGACATATTTATTTATATTTTTTACTTAACACTGTGCTATGAATCTCCAGTACAGTTCCCGGAGACCGTAGGGCTCCACTGCTTGACTTTTCAGTCCTAGAATAAACCAGGATATCAAGTATGAATTCTGTGGAATTGTCCAAATGAAATAACAATATAAAATCTAAGAAACTGGAATATTATATCTCTGACACCTGATCACATCGAAGGTACGATCTAAGGCTATTAATTTTTTAGAAAAAGAAATAGAACTATTTGCTTGTGTATTTTATTACCCCGTTTATATTATGACCTTTGTACCCAATTTAATTAACCAGAACTTACCGAGATTGATCAAACAAACCTGAACCATCCTGCCTTCGGTTTGTATAGATTTCACATTTAGTTAATTTAAGTGCTTTGCATTTGGGATGTAAGATGTAAAGTTGAAGATTGTAATAATTTAAAGGACAATTTTTGTTTTCTAATTTCAAATTCTTTTTCTAATTTCAAATTCTTACCATATTTTTACAATTTAGCAAGAAAACACACTACAAAATGTGAAGTCGACCAATCCGCACTGGGCCAGCGTGGTTTACTAAGGCCTGAACACCCTAACGTAGGGCAGGCTCGAGCCCCTCAGTGGGGACGTATATGACGTGTTATGACGAATCAAAAGAGTATACACCTGAGGCAGTCCCATTGTCGACAACTCGTGATCTGATGATGAAACCTCAAGAAAATCGAGGAAAGCGCAAAAATTTTATAAGCACGTCGTATTTCGTGTTTTTTATATATTCATTTGTTTACATCCAGGTATTCATCATATTATGTAACTGAGATGATAGTGGAGGGTTTCTGAAAGATAAGGAATTAGGCGATAGTTCTTATGATATAATACGAAGCCATTGACGCGTAATTATATTCTTTTAAATGATATAGGTGAAATGGTCGGTGGCGCTGTGGACTCGGCACTTGCCTTCCAATCGGGAGGTCGGAGTTCGAGACCGCCATGTACCAATGTATTTTTCGTTTAGAATTTCATATGTACATTTGTATGAAGCTCATACGGTGAAGGAAAACATCATGAGGCAACCTTCATACATCTGTGAAGAAATTCAATGGTGTATGTGAAGTCGACCAATCCGCACTGGGCCAGCGTGGTTGACTAAGGCCTAATCACCCTTACATAGGGTAGGCTCGAGCCCCTCGGTGGGGACGTATATGAGTTGTGGTGATGAGGTGAGATGATAGTGGATAGTTTAACTCATAAACAATAAGGCTCTGATGAGTTCGGAAATAATTCTTTCTGTTTCAAAATACTGTTTAGAGCGAAAGACGTTTTATTTCATGTTATTCTGGTGTTTGCGTTGGGTAAAATTTTAATGCATAAAATAATAACCGACATGAAAACTACAAAAATGTTAAATATGAGGAATACAACATCACAATGTTCATACTGTAGTCGGTGCCAAGCAATGATCACCTGGAAAGTCTTTAAAAATATAAGAACAACACTAGTCTCTTTAATACTTTTTATTTTGAAAATATATTTTGCCTACTTTAAAAGTTATTGCAGTTTTAAAAGTGTGATACTTACCTTTGCAGGCCAGTGTAGTTTGTGTAAATTTGGCATTAACTTCTTTATAAGTGTGATGTTGTATGTGTTCTTATATTTGACTTCTTATTGATTTGATTTGATTGAAGTTGGTTTTTATTTTTTGTAACATATTTTATTTAAATCGATGGAATGCTTCCTCTGAGTTAAGTTTGACATCATTAATTTTTTAGGTTCTTTCTTTCCATTAGCCATCCTTAATCCTGTATTTTTATTACTCGATAGGCTTTTTCATATATAATTTATGATTATGATATTGAAAGCCATTCAAAATGAAAGTGATAAAATTTTATGTATTAAATGAATTAAAGGAAGTTTTAGGGAAAAAATAAGCTTTACTTCATTAAAGCTATTTACTGACTTTATTGCATACTGTGACCGAGTTTTGAATGTTAAGCAGAAATAGCCACAATTTTCGCCAAACTCCCAAGAAATTGTCTGTGCCGTGTTTCTTGCCAATTTTCAGAATGAACAACGAACTTCTCAAGTCGTGGCACGAACTATTGCGATTGCAGCCCATTGGTATTGTCTGGGCAGCTCTTTTGTTTTTTTTTTTTTTTTTTTTTTTTATGTAAGGCCCGGCAAATGACCTCCTCCCGCCTGATGTTAAGCGGTGAAAGAGGCCCAAATGAGTTGACAGATAGAGTAGGGACGACATCCACTATCCTACCTGCCCGCCCCTTGCCGGCCTAAAAGATGCTTTTTCACACCTCTTTTGAAGGAACCCATGTTGTAGGATGGAGGAAACACGTGCGCAGGTAGAGAATTCCAAGTATGGGATGAACGACAGAAGAAGGAATCTTGGAATTTCTTGGTACGGTGTGAAAAGGAGGACACAGTGTACGGATGACTCCGAAGGCCCTTACGCGTGTTTCTGTTAAGGAATGGAGAGGGAGGGATAAGGTTAAAGAGCTCCTCAGAGCATTCCCCATGGAACATTCGGTAAAAGGCGCTAAGAGAGGCGATGTCACGACGAAGTTGTAGAGGCTCGAGGGTGTTAGTTGCCTCTACATCGCCAATTATTCGAATAGCGCGACGCTGCAATCTGTCCAGAGCATCGAGGAGGTACTGAGCGGAGCCGTCCCAAAGGTGCGAGCAATATTCCACGCAAGACCTAACCTGAGTTTTATACAACAGGCATAGTTGGTCCGGCGCAAAATACCTACGCACCTTGTTTAGGACACCGAGTTTCCGTGAGGCAGCAGTTATAACGGATTCGATGTAGTCTCTGGGGTTCAGATCGCAGCGAATGTTCATTCCCAGCAAGGTGATGTTACTCTGTGTGTGAAGGGTTGTGCCCTGAAGAGAAGGAGGGGGGAGGAAAGGTGACCTTTTCGCCGAGAACGCGCACACCTGTGTTTTCTTAGCATTGAACTCGACAAGATTGTTGGAACCCCATTCGGAGATGAGGTCCAGCGTCCTGTTGAGCTCAATGATAAGATTCTGCCTCTCCCTATCAATATTGCCACGAGCAGCCCCTGAGCTTCCGTGATATCCCCCATGCACTGTACTGTCGTCTGCATAGCAATGTATACTTCCCAAGGAAAGCATGTCATTGATATGCAGAAGAAACAATGTTGGGGATAGAACGGAGCCTTGTGGAACACCAGCATTCACTGCCACGAACCGCGAAGCGCAGCCGTCAACGACAACGCGAATTCTACGCTCGTGGAGGAAGCTGGCAATCCACGTACAGAACTGAGCGGGCAATCCGTATGCCGGAAGCTTGGAAAGGAGAGCCTTGTGCCAGACTCTATCAAAAGCTTTGGCGATGTCGAGACTAATAGCCACAGACTCGCCGCGCTTATCGATAGATTCACCCCATTTGTGCAAAAGAAACGCTAGAAGGTCACCTGTTGACCGTTTAGGACGAAACCCATACTGACGGTCATTAAGCAACGAGTGACCTTCCAGGTAACGGATCAGCTGGGTGTTAAGGATCCTCTCCATGATTTTACACAAAATGGAAGTGACGGCTATAGGGCGATAGTTAGCCGGATCAGAACGATCTCCCTTTTTGGGAACCGGTTGGACATTGGCCTCTTTCCAAGATTTCGGCACACAACCAGCAGAGAACGACAGACGGTATAGACGCGTCAGGACCGGAGTCAACTCCGCTGTACACTTCTTAAGTACAATCGCAGGAATGCCGTCTGGTCCACTTGCTTTTCGAATATCAATCGACTGTAGCTCCGCCCGCACATCTCGCTGTCTGATGCGGATATCGGGCATAGTGCTGCCACAATGGGACAGTGTCGGAGGTTGTGCACCACAGTCATCGATACGGGAATGGGCCGCGAAGAGTTTTGCCAGGAGGTCGGCTTTCTCCTGCGGCTGATGAGCAAGTGAGCCATCGGCATGTCTCAGCGGTGGCAGCGAGGGTTGGCAGAAGTTTGATTGCACAGCTTTGGCCAGGCGCCAGAAAGAACGGCTACCCGTAGGGTGCGCTAGCAGTTCCTGACCCACTTGTGCAATGCGCTGAGCGTCCGCTCTAATGTAAGCCCTCTTACACAACTTGGTGGCATTATTATAGGCTGTTTTCAGTAGGTTAGTATTGATTGTTACTAAGAAAATTGTCAACACATTAAAAAGGAATGTTTTTTTAAAGAAGACATTGCCATATCTGCATGTATTTTTTAAACAACTAAGTTGTACATATTAATGGTAAGTAGCTACAGTCACCTATAGTACCTGTGGTTCCTGTAAGACTTCACCATCTGGAAATCTACCACTCCTACAAAGACGTCAATGTACGTTGCCAACTTGTGACATAAAATGTCAAGTAATATATCCACTTATTGCATGTCTTCTTTCGCTCCGGATCACAGCAATACAATTACCGCTGTTTGGCGGCAAAAAAAGGTAAGATAGAGTTACTCATTCAGACGAATCTGGTACAAAGTCTACCTCTGGTAAATGAATGTAGGCATAATGGTTTGTTTAAAAATGCAGCGTGGTTATCGCGCTGAGAAGCTTGTATATAATGTAAACAAGCTCTGGGCGTGAGATTTTTTTATATTGGAAAAATTGGAAAGAAATGTACCAACGTATTTATTTATCGATCGACATTTTGTACGTATTTATCGATGGGTGCCAACTACAACTCAAATTGATGTCTCGAATCATAAAGTAGTGGATGTTGTTTTTAATTTACAACAGATTTAGTTGCTTTCTTCTGCGATGATATGCAAAAACGAGGGTGCTGTGAGGAGAACCTCATCACAGGTTTCATTAGTTTATGGATTTTTTCAAAATTTATATAAATGGTGTTTTAAATATAATAAAAACTTAACCGCGGAAGATGCTTTCGTAGTGACAAATTATGTCAGAAGTGATTCTTGAGATAAATTGGAAAAACACAAAATGTTTTAAAATTCGTATCTAGATGGTTAAAATTGTAGTTCTCCCTGATTTTGAGAAGGTCTAATCAGAAGCACACCAATCAACGTGGCGATTGGCGCCCAACGCGGGGCCAATTGCCAATACATCAACTTGAAAAGGGTGACACTATAATGCTGGCTACCATACCTCATTTAGTAGTCGTAACATGAATTGTGATTATTAAAAATATTGGTCACATGTTTGTATAAAGGCGGACTCAGAAGTGCCAGTACACACACCAAATGGCATAAATTTTAGACAGTCACTTGACATTATATATTTTACACTATCATTACAATTTTAGTCATCAAACTAGCCACAAGCATAACCAACAGAACTTTCATATGAACCAACTGCGAGAAGCTAGTTCAACTAATTAATGAATTTCATTATACTCGCCGACTCCAACTAATTTAATCTGGAACAAACTCGCTTAACAAACGTCAATTAATGCTTACATTTTAATGAGCTTTGTATTAATTGGCTCCAACTTCGGCTTGTTAAAAAGCCGATTTCTTAGTTATTTGACTTGTAATTTTAATTTTTCGTTCCATTCTATGTGACTTATAGAACAAAAGGGAATATTTAATTCTGTTTAATGTCAATAAATAAATTGGGATAAATAATTGAGATAACTTGGGTGTAGTTAAAAAGAATCAAAGGCTTACGACTAATTATTATTTCTATTTGTTTGTTTGTATTTCAGTTTGGTTCCATATTTAACGTTTTGCGAAAACAGAATCAACGTAAGAATAAAATCAAGGAGGATATTAGTAAGTAAATTACCTAAAAAGAACTTTATATATCTTATTTGAGAGTTAGTGTGAGATAATAGTGTCAAAGCGAACTACCATATCCAAGATTTATAAGCTCTTAGCCCCCGTATACATCTTCCGTGGCAAATTGCATTATCTAGTTAAAGCCAAACGTTGTTACAATATTATCTGAGGCAAAACTCTACCAAGGCTTGTCGTCAACAAACTTGGCTTCATTCACGAAGATTCAATAGTCTCGAAATATCGCCTTTTGAGAGCTCTGAAAATTGAAGACAAGTTTGTGTTGGTATAATTCTTGGCGAGAGCTAGGAAGCAGCATGCACTATTTATGATATTAATGGTTTTATCAACGAGAAACTATTCCCAGATTATATGTTAGCGAGGAGCCAAATTTACAGGAGCGTCTCAGCATCAGTAACCAATCCACGTAGCAAAAATAGCTTTTTGATTCTTAAATTTAAATGTTTTCATAACCCGTTGAAAATAATACAAATATTGTACTGTAATGTAAAGTGATTGAAAAGACGTGACAAATATGTACCCCTCCGGGTTTTCTATCCATTCTTCTCATAAAGATCTTACTGATTTATTAACCCAACCCAACCTAACTTTTGTTGTAGTTTGGAATGTATGCACAAACAAGGATCAATATTTAATTTTTTTAGACATTAGTTTCTCGTTTAGTCAGATCTTTGAATTTGAAAGCAATAAGTTCCTATAAAGGTCTAGGTTAAATAGAAATTTCAGATTTTGTGCTTATGGTATTTGTGCTTTTGTACTGATTTTTGATTTCTCATACTTTTATATTTAATAAAAATGTAAAGTTCGCCTTGCTTTATATTCATACGTTGTTATATTTTAACCGTATCCAGCATCGCGTTTTTTCTAAAAGATCCCTCCTAACGGCATTAGAAAGTATAATACAATATTTAACAAAAATAACTTTACTCCCGATTTATATATGTATTACTAACATACAAATACTGGAATTGACTTTACAAAAAGTCTATTATTACTGTAACTTCTAAAACTAGAATAATAGTTCATGGCTATAATACGTTCTGATTATTTTATAACAATAGATTCAAACCTCTTTCATTGTGTACGCAATGACAGAATAATACAGAACAATAACTAAAGCTTTTCCCTCTTCAATACGGTATAAAAATTCTAAATAAATAAAACAAGAACTTACAATTCGCGAAGAAATTTTTGAATCTCAACGAGTGTTCTACAGAAGTTTCTTGCGACATTACCATTTGTTTAAGAACCTACTTAAAATATAACTCCAGAGAGGAAACCATACCTATTGTATTTGCCAAAGAGTTGGATAATGTTGAGTTTTAAAGCAGTAAGTATCTTAGAAGATAAAATTAGTGCTATTGTTGGACGATACCGCCAAAGTTTGGAGCAAAGTTACTGGCGTCTTTATTGTAACTTTTGAATTGGAAGTGACACCTTACAGTGTAAGTCTGGCTGCTGAAAAATTACCAGCCTTTCACAATATTGAAACAAAGTTTTTGATATTTAATTTTGAGGGAAAAACCAAAATTAGTTGTAATAAATAATAAATGGAATAAAGCAGTTACTTATTTCAACAAACAAAGGTGACGAAATGAAATTAGATTTTTTCTTTAACTTTAAGTTGTGCTTTTGATAAAAATGTAACGAGTCATTCCAATTTACATTAATTTGCATTGTACCTAGCTAATAAATTTCTTCTATTTCAAAGCTGACATGAATTTATTAGCTTCTTCGCCAAACATATCCTTACTGTTTAGAATATTCATATGAAATTATAAGACTTATTTCAATTTGTAGAATTTTCCATATTGAAATATTATTATGATAGTTAGTCATTTGATGCAAATAAGAATATATTGAAAATATTTCAATATAATATTACTATCATAATAATATTTCAATATGGAAAATTCTACAAATTGAAATAAGTCTTATAATTTCGTAATAAATTCATATCAGCTTTGAAATAGAAGAAATTTATTAGCTAGGTACAATGCAAATTAATGTAAATTGGAATGACTCGTTACATTTTTATCAAAAGCACAACTTAAAGAAAAAATCTAATTTCATTTCGTCACCTTTGTTTGTTGAAATAAGTAGCTGCTTTATTCCATTTATTATTTATTACAACTAATTTTGATTTTTCCTTCAAAATTAAATATCAAAAACTTTGTTTCAATATTGTGAAAGGCTGGTAATTTTTCAGGAGCCAGACTTAAATTTCTTTTCACCGCTTCCAGATTTACATACATAAATATGTGTGAAATATACGCAAACATATGGTATCAACTAACTATCGCAGCATAATGCAGGGTGTCACCGTAGATATATGTTTATGAATAATATAGGTGATATGGATTGGTATATCAGCAATGTTAAAATTGATACTCGACGAAAAATTTGATGTGTTCATTGGTTTTCGTTGATCTATTTAATGGATACAATGATTAGTATGGATTGATTGATGATTTAATAAAATGTTGCATTTGCTTAAGACGTAATGATTTAATTAATCAAGTTAATTTCTCACAGTTTAGTTTCCTAAAAACTATAAGGCTGTTTCTCAAAAACCGTGTACGATTTCCAAGAATTCTAAATCATTTATGGCAAGAATCTTATCCAACAGACAAATGCTATTTCTCTCAGTTCGCAGATATACGTATAAGAAAGAAAGCAAAGCTTTCTCAAAGTTAAATTTCTCTAAAGATATTAGGCTGCTTCCTCAAAAACCGTGTACGCTTTTCAAGAATACATAATCGTTTTTGGAAAATATCTTAGCCACCAGGCAAATCCTATTTCCCACAGTTCGCAAATCTACGTAAAAGCAAACAAGGTATAACGCTCCACGGCAACATGATACTCGAAGGGATATTTTTGGGCCGAGAAACATTTCCCGCATCCGTATCGAACGACTTCGTACGTGAGACGTCGACACGATAAGATCTGTGATGGGTGAAATGTGATACGGCTGAATCGTTTGTTTTCTTCTCTGTATATTGAATTTCAATCGTTAGCTCGCTAATACTTAGCATTTTTCTTGTACTGCCTTTTTTTTTTTTTTCGAGGGGAATGCGTGACCGCACCGTACTTGCCATTGGCTAGACGACGAGCGTGTGTGGGGCTCTCCCGGCAGAGTGCCGGGCCTACCCACTAAACCCCCCGGTGTTCTCCCTGCCCTTATGGGCGCGCGTGGTAGGGTCCACACTGCGACTACCACTACCGACTTTCTTGTACTGCCTGGGATCAAATATTATTTTTTATATCAATACGATCTATAATCCATTCGACCGATTGGAGAAAGGAAGGACTACAAGCGACATTACACTTGACTAAATTCAGTGCCTCAAGGAAGCTGATTATTCATTATCATCATGTAGCACAGCTCATGACCGTCCCCACCGAGGGGCTCGAGCCTACCCTAAGTTAGGGTGTTTAGGCCTTAATCAACCACGCTGGTACAGTGCGGATTGGTCGACTTTACATACACCTTTGAATTTCTTCGCAGATGTATACAGTTTGCCTCACGATGTTTTGGATGGAGCATCAGATAAATGTACATATGAAATTCAAATAACGAAAAACACATTGGTATATGGCGCGATCTAACCCTGGTCCTCCCGATTAGTGCCGTCCGTCCGTCCCGGTCAGTGCCGATTAGAAGGCCTTGGCACTGCCACGTCCACAACGCCACCGACGCATCTAGCTGATTATTTGTCTGTCTGAATTTAGAACACTGACTTTACTACATTAAATTAAGTATAGTGTAAAGAGCACTTAATAATTATGTCGTATTAGAGAGTATCCGAGAGTTCATGTAAACTACACTTCACAAAATATTGTAGCAAAAAATGTTATCCGTAAGTAGATTTTAAGCTATATTAATCCCTAAGTAGATAAGCTATATAGTTCGTAACTTGCATATGAGTAATGTCATCGTATAAAAAAATTATTATAAAACAAAGCATAATTGCTTTATTAGCTTTAATTAAATTTTAAAAATAGGTAACTAATATAATAGTTTCACTTGTTTAGGCTTACTTCATTTAAATAAGAGTATACTGCTTGATGAAATGTGTGTTAAAATTACCCACATTTTAATTGAAAATTTTAAACCCTTTTTGCCTTTGTATTATATTTTCGCATCCAATTTTGTTGTTTTGTTTTTTCAACGTTTAACGTAATGATATCTTTTTATTATATTACTATCTGTGCTTGCGAACTATACGCTTAGCCATAATAATTGTCCCAAAAAAACCCTTATCACATAGGGGTATAAAATATTTTGCAACCTATTTTCAGACCTACTGAATATACACAAAAAAATCGGTCAAGCCGTTTCGGAGGAGTTTGGTTACTAACACTGTGACACGAGAATTTTATATTACTATAAATTTTAATACTAGCTGTGCCGGCGAACTACGTTTCGCTATAATAATCACCTAGGGGTATTAAAAATAGTTTACGACCTATTCTCAGACCTACTAAACATACACAAAAAAAATCATAAAGATCGGTCAAGCCGTTTCGGAGGAGTTAGGTAACAAACACTGTGACACGAGAATTTTATATATAAGAGATAGAAAGAAGAAGATTATCAAGTCAATACTTTATAAGACCGTTCATATCTATATTGATTTTACCACAAGCTGATATTATGATATGAGGCGTGATTAACCCTTCAATAAAAGTATAGGTCTAAACAGCCAGATGGTAACAAACAGCTTTAGCAACTTATTTATAGCACAGGATAGTAATAAATGTGTTTGATGCGGCTCATTAATTTTACTAGTCTCCGCAATAGCTGCCAATGAGATAAAAGTGTTGATTCAATATTTCACACCGCTTGTTATTTCGTAAAACTATTCAGAGGCCTATAGTATAAAAATAACTCAGTATATTCAGTTGCGAATTAATGATGTTAAGCTAACTTAGGTAACTTCCTTAGACTCTTTACAAAAATTTAAATGGGTAGGTACTTATACTTTTTTCTAAAAGTTCATAGTGATACTCTTAAAGTTAATTTGAGTTCCACATATTATTTGACACTTACTGTCTAACGATATAAAGGAAAAATAATCCCATCTCTTTCCTTATGCCTGATGTCGATTATACTCGTACAGTGACAAATATCAGTTTGTGAACAAAACATGTTCATCGGATAAATTAATTTGTGAACAAAACTAATCCATTTCTATGAAGAGCGCCCCGCAAAGAAAAAAAAATATTTTACCATTTTTAGTGCACTTTCAACGCGTGAATAAAAGCGTTCTTTTCAAAAAAAAAAATTGTTATAGTATTATTTTCCACTTTTTGTTCTTTTCAAATATTCTCTATCTACAAGGCAAGCCCTTTCATTGGATACCCATATTGTGTGGTTGTACAAAATTATGTAATCTGTCATTTTGCCGCGGCGGCCATCTTGAATTTGAAGTTTTTTTCATAAAGTACAGTCAAGTCGAGTCAAGTCGAAGTCGCAAAATTCGATACTCATATTGCGGGGATTGTACAAAAATTTGTATTCCGCAATTTTAACAGCGGCCAATTTGGATTTATGGCAAAAATAATTATGCATTATTGCTATTTAATAGGAACTATAGGTGTATACCAGATTCCAGCTCAACCAGACACTGGCGAGTGGGTCAAATTTAACTTGCACGATTTGACGCATACAAACTGCACAAACAGTGCGAGTTAAATTAGAACGTGTAAAAAGCCGCTCGGCTTTGGTGCACCTTTACACTAGGCCGAGTAACAGCGGGACGGATTTAATCGGTACAGCCGGGCGGTAAAATCGAATATATGCGGGAAAAAACCGCTCGGCTAGCCGCACATAATATACTAGGGTAAGCCGGATCGGGCTTTGTTGTTCAACAAATAGGTACTGCCGAATCGAATGATGTGTCGACCCGAATGAACTACACAATCGGCACAGGCCGACTGAAGCCAAACGAGTACATTAATTGCTTCGAGTCGACTTTGCTGTTCGACAAATACTGCCGACCCCACAATAACGGCCCGCTTATGTGTGTAGCAAACCCGCAGTTGTTGCTGGTTATTATAATTAGTATTGAAATATTTTTTTTATATTAAAGCCAAACGTTGATCGTATGGAAATCCTTTTTTTGAAGAACAAACTAATGCATTTATTTAATTTTAGCATAGGCTTCAAAATAAAAATATGATATGTAATGATGACGAAAAAAGTTATCAGTAATAATCAATGGTTATTAATGATATCTTTTTTATTATTGAAATACATAGGTTTGCTATGCGGCTGGCTCTTCGTGTGTTTTATTGTAGGTTTTGTTATGCTATTATATACTGTAAGAATAAAGCTGGTTAGCTGTGACTGTACTAGCTAATGCTTCGGAGATAAATTTTAACACTTGTGTTATGAAACCGTTTGTCTTAGAATTTTTAATTGTAAAAAGTTTGACTTATTGTTTGATGAAAAGTGTATGTTTGAATATTGTTTTTATAACAACTACTATTGCATATGATTTCTAATAAAACTCTTTATAGGGTTACCTACTGAATCAAACTCTACTATGACGGAAGTTTGATCTTTTCTGAAGAGGGAATGGGGCTTGGATGACATCCAAATGTGACGATTGGTGGGCAAACGGTGCTTTTATTGCTATTACGAGTTTGCTAGTAAAATATGTTTGCTTAATAGACAGGGGGACTTTTCCTCAAGGTAATTCTGGTGAAACCTTTGTAAGTGCTAATTAAACGTCGAAATACTGCCTATAACACGAAATTTATGTATTAATTAATTTCCTATGGCTTTTTAAATGGTTTTTCTGATTAAACGTGTACACAATGAATGTAAATATATCTACTGAAAGACACCCATTGCTGGGCTTAGGCCTAATGGAATACTCGTGTTGTTTACTGCCTTATCACTTTAATTAGTAAACACTTTTGGATGATTAAAATCATATTATAAATATAATTAGAAACATTTAAATTTTTTGCTAAAAAAATATGACAAATGAACAACAATTAAATAATAGTAGTTTTTGACACGTTTTTCTTACGGACCAACCATGACGAAACTATCAAGATAAAAATGAACTATCTATATAGGTACACTATTATTATAAAGAGGAAAGATTTGTATACTTGTATAATGTACTTAAGGAATAAACTCAAAAACTACTAGACCGATTTCAAAAACTCTTTCACCATAAGAATGCTACATTATCCCTGATTAGCATAAGCTACAACATTATTTTTCCTACGGGAAAATATTAAATTCCCATGGGAAAACAACGACAATGCGGGTAAAGCTGCGTAAAGTTAAGCTAGTAATGTTTATAAAGATGGATTTTAACGTGAAAGCCATTGTTTTCGTCGTAGTGCAAACTACAGGGTGTCTAGACAATAGTATATTATGCAACTAGTGAATAAAGGACGGATTTAGAACGAGGGCCATAAATGAATCACGAGCAAGTGAAAGATTCTAACATCTGAATCACGACCGTAGGGAGTGATTCATGATGATAGGATCACGAGCGTAGCGAATGATTCGAGTGTTAGAATCCTGAGCGACGCGAGTCATTCATGGCCCTCGGTATAAATCCGTTTTATTCAAGAGTTGAATACTATACTTTATACAATGACTACGAGAAAAAGAAAGATTTAAACGAAAATAGACATTTAATACCTATCGAGTATTTTTGTGCAAGTAGGTTGTACAGCATTGAGATAGAGGTCGAATATATTGGTCTGCTCTAAATTCAAACACCAAAACAGTGATTAAAAGAGCTTTTTATTCACTGTTTTCAGTGAATAAAATAAGCTTTTTAGAGGGGGAATGGTATGAAATAACATTCGCATTCGTTTTGCTTACATTATACGTTGTGTATCGAACAGCAATGTATGACAATGATTCGTGACGTGGAATCATTCCCATACATTTTGTTCTTTTCTCACTTCGTTTTCGTTTTTCAATTGTTACTTTGTCACGGACAAGCCCGCAATGGGGCAGGGTGTTGAGATATCCCAAATCCCCCTTTCCTCGGAGAGACCTTTACTCAGCAATAAGCGTGGTATGAGTGGAATGATGATGATGATGGATCCATAAGATTTCATTGCAAGTGTTTATTTGAAATGAGTTTCACAAAATTTGTCAAATTGATTCACAAGAATATGAATTACAACGAAACAAATATGTTTACGCACTTTCGCACTTAAAACATTATAATTAGATGCCGACTTATTTCATATTAATACCTACACCGTAGTCGCGAATCTATTTTTGTCATATGTTGCCACCGCATCAAAGGGTCCCACACGAAATATAATCGGATGAAATATATTATATCGATGGCGAAATTCTTGCGCGAATTTAAATAGCTAGAAAGAAACGCCACGGAAATAGCCGTGAGTGCCGCGTCAAATACTTCGCTGCTTACATAAGCACATCTGCAAATAAACCAGAACTAAATTCGGACCACTGCATCAGACAATCGGAGCAAGTGAGAGGCGGAAGCAGGTGTGCCAGAACTATGATTCAGTGTCTCACGTGACATTCGTTACCTATGGTATTAGAGCGATGTACACTAACAGATTAGTAGATATCCCACTAAGAATTATACGAAAACAGATCAAAGGGCCTATTACCGATCTCATGGTTTTGCAAATGATATCATATGATATCATACTGCAAAGATTTTCATCATTTGTTCATTATTTAATGATGACATTATTTAAATTATGCCATAATGATGATATCATTGGAGATCGGTAATACGAAATGCAGGATTTCATGAGTTCTTTTTCTCAAATTTATACCATGTCATACGATGAAAGATCCATAATTGGCCTGCGGGGCTTTCGATGTCTAGAAAAGGATTGATATGATTGAGAATTGATAATCCCCGTGGACATAGGGACCGCGACAGTGGGGAAAGCTCAATTTATTTGTCGAGTTTCGAGAACCCGACAAATAATAGAGAAGACTAAATTGTTAATTTTAGCATTAAAAACCTGAAGTGAAATATAAAAACAATTTCAATTTTCAAAAATGTATTTTATAATAATAGGTAATAATAAAAGCCTAATGAACATCGGCGAGAATGGTAAGATTGCTAGAAATCGAAAAAAATATCACTCCTTATATTTCGAAATATTTTTTTCTAAGATGCGGATTAGTTGCGGAATTCTGAAGGTTTAAGCAGAACAGATGCATTTTCGTGTATGAAAACCACTGAAAAACCAAGCAAGAAATTCCCTACCAAATTATTCGTGCACCTTGAAAGCAAAACTCCTCGGAAATTGATCAGCGGCAGACGGCGAGCCTCGATCGTAAAGGTAAATCATGCGGAAATTCCGGTACATAAACTCTTGTCCAACTTTTTGCTTTGCAAAGTGAAAGGAAACTAAGTACTTCAGCGGGGATCCGACGTTTAGCCGCCCATCCATTTCGGAACATCATTGACAATGGTCGCACACCGTCAACATAACTTGTGTATGTGTTATGTGATAAATTTTATCTTCTGTCATATCGAAATCTATTCCAATTTTGAAATTCAAGACTAGTTTATAAGCACAATACCAAAATTTAAAAATAGAATCAAATTGCAATACACTCAAACAAAACAATGACATACCTACATTGTTTTACTATTGGTAGTAAATCAATGATGACATAGGTCAAATCCCTATAACGAAATTAATGTCACTAAAAACTGCAAACCCCACAAGAACCACAGTGTACGTTGCTTACTTGTGACCTCAGATGTAAAGTCACGGTACCTATTAATTTCACTGCCATACCTTACCCTTCAAACCGGAACACAGCAACGCAAGCACTGCTGCTTTGCGGCAGAAATAGGTAAGACGAAAGTAACCAGGCAGACTACCCTGGTAGAGTCTACCTCCGGTTAGCTATGTATGTATTTATATACTTAATTTTGTACGGAACACATACGAAACAGTTTGTATTTTTAATTACTTAATTACACAAACTCATTTCGAAGCCTATAGTCACATATTGATAATATTGAAGCCCATACTCACGCAGCCACTCCGGAGCACATACTCCGTTAGATAGTTCTTTATATCTTCTTTTTTGCCGTTTGGCTCTTGACAGAGCAGCCGTGGTCACGTTGAGGCGTCCACATCGGCGGTAGAAACGGACACAGCTCTCCACACGATCTCCTCCCAGCTCTGTCTATTGGCAGACTGTCTGCCGCAATCAAATACACAATTTCCTAATGTGGATTTCACTTGGTCAGTCCAGCGCATAGGTGATCTGCCGCGTAAACTAGCTCCCTCCACCTTTCCCTGTACGACCAGTTGTTCTATGGAGTTGTTATCGCGCCTAGAAACATGGCCAAAGTACTGCAGTATGCGTGTCTGTACTACAGTCGGTAGACGCTGCGTGATGCCCAGCTCCTGGAGTATGGACACGTTGGTGCGGAATTCTGTCCACGATATTCCAAGCATCTTCCTCCAGCACCACATTTCCAAGGCATCTATCTTCACCTTTTCCAATTCACGCACTGTCCACGTCTCTGCCGCGTAAAGGAAAACGGGAAATACGAGTGTTCGCAGGAGCTACTAAAATAGTAGCTTTTATAATGTCTCGCTTCCTCCACACTTTCCTTAACTTCTCCATCGCCGTTCTGGTTATGGCCATACGTCGTTTAACTTCATCAACGCAGCCCCCACCGTTTGAAATCAAAGCCCCGAGGTAAACGTAGGTCTGAACCACGTCACAGTTCGTAATCTGTGTCACTTAGACGAGTTGTTGTTGACGCGATCCACGATCATGATCTTGGTGTTAAATCGGTTTATCTTTAACCCAAACGTTATATAGCACGGCTGTATGTCAAAGCAACAACAACTCATAACTTCAGAATACGAAGAAATACAGGCAGCGTTTTGTTATTAGATTACTACACCACTGTACAATATGTCAGACGAGTATATAATAATAATAGATTTATTATGCATAAAATTTCACAAATTGTACATACACAGAGTTACAGAATGTATATAACTTACTTTACAATAATTGAATGTAAGTACAAAGATAAAAACCCTTTACTTCGCGTACTAGTTTAAAAATTGTGTTACAGCAATGTAATGATTGTTATCGACTTATTAGTTGAATTAGACGGTAGATGTATATAGACGTGTTCTTGTACTATAGCTGTACGCGACCGATGATCAAGAGAAAGTGGAGACGTAAACACATAGAACAAATATACTCCTAGCGTAAACAAACAGCTATGCGTAGTAGGTAGGTATGTATGTGCCAGATGTACAGACTAAAATCTAATATACCTGGCCCACGCTGAGTGCATCAGTTGATCTACGACCCTTACGCAGTAAAAACATTAGTGTGCCGCCCCGGCTGTTACCAAGCCTACAAGTCTGCAAAAAATGCACTTAATCTTACCTGCTAGACGAAAAACCGACGCGTTTTGTTGTTTCCCGTGTTTCCTTCTATTCTCGTCACAATGGCGGCGCACCTGCGGATGGAAATGTTTTTATAGTAATCAATTACCCTCCTAGTTTCTCGCGAGAGGAAAACTTAACGCTATGTATAGGCGTACGTAGTGTAATAAAGTTTTTTGTTGCTTTCTTAGAGCTCTCGGGGATAGTCAAGTCTTGCCAAGCTCTCAATCAGCATGGAAATATATTTTTATACAATGAAGTTGGCGAAGGCAAATAAGCAGGCTGTCCTTATGATGTTGAATTGTTACTCTCACCGGTATTGTAGTTGGGAAAATATCGAGAATCAATCGAATTATTGATGTACCTATCAATTTTCTCGACGGTTCTATTTGCACAGACTTTTGTAGACTTAATATTGTTGACGAAGATATTAATGTGAATGAGTAAATTTGATAAAGTTCGCGAGTTTGTCATATTGTGAATTATTACAAACTGTAACTACTTTGACGTTCGGTTGACTGTTAGGGAACGCATTGTTGCACAAAGCCCGCCCTTTGTACGTTATAAAGTGCAATAAAGATTAAATAATAATAAATTTCTGTGTTCGACTCGTTCGAAAATATTTAATAAATAATTTTGTAAATATTGAACGACAATGTTCTTGAGGTTCTATTGTCAAATGAAATCATCCTGGTATACTGTCTTAACACTAATCTTAATTCTTAGATCGTCGATATGAGTGAAAGGGTTTATCTTTCTGATGATAGGTAACATAATACCATGCCATAGGTCATGTCACTTTACATATTACATCACATACATTCCAACATGTATGTGATGTGACATGCAGTGTAGTCTAGCTAATTTTCATTAGCTGAAAGCTAATCATTTTTTCAAGTTACAACACTGATACAATGTCCCTTTGTAGTTAAGTTAAACATGGTGATTTCGATACTTTGTAATAAACATGTTACTTTATACTTTCACTTTCGGTTTTGGTACAGAAGCACAAACCTACGCCAATATAATATATTCGTATATAAAATTTTAAGGGAGCATGGTCATCATGAGGTAAGTACTGAGAAAATTCTCCATTCCGTTGTGATCTTAATCTTATAAATGTCATATAGTTTAGGCAAGTATAAGGCTGTAAGCAAAAACATTTCTATGTCAGCTGCAGAACCAGAAAAAATTATAAAAAAGACTTTTTTCAAAAAATACAAATCATTTGCTTCACGTTAAAAATCGGTACAAGAGCCGGTATAGGATCACGGAAGAGACGGAGCAATTTATAATAATCAATTCAAGAAATCTTTATTCAAAATAGGCCTCTAAAGGCACTTATTGACGTCAAAATAAAGCAAAATATTCTAATTTAAAGGAAACATATATACCTTGTATGTGAATATAATCAAGATGTCTGCAAATACAAGTAGGGATGAAAAAGTAGACTCTACACCTGTTCGGAAAATCGTCAATGATGATGAATCAAACAACTCAGAATCAGATATGGGTGTTGAATATTTAGAAACTGATTTTTATGACGGTGAATAAAATAAAATATTTTTTGAATGTATTTTGATTGTTTTTATTGCAATTAAGTTGGCAAACAAGCAAACTGCCCACCTGATGGTAAAAGTGGTAACAGTCACCTATTTTGATTCTTAACGACTTTATGTACCTATTAATTTAAGTCTTAGTTTTTAACATTCCACAATATTTTTTCTTAATTTCTGTCAAAATATGACAGAAATTAGAATAAAATAATTTCCATTAAATCCGAATACCACGGTTTTTTATAAAAGGTAGCGTTTAAGTATTCCAGGCTAAAAGAAGTTCATTGACTGAAACTAAACATCAATATTTAATAAAAAAAAAAGGATCAACTCCGTTTTTCCTACTAAAGTTTCCTTCAAGTAACCTTCCCCAATTTTCTTAAATTTCCCGCGTTTTGCTAGGTTTAGTTTTTATTAGCCAGACTCTACCTATGCTTAACATGTAATATTTTTGCATTAATTACTGCCATTTTTTACTAGCAGTATAGTAAAAAATGTTACCTACATTTTTGTACGTTTTGGTATAAGGCATTTCCTCAATAAACAATAATAGTATTTTGCTGTTTAATAGGAGTCTAGTTATATTTTTTTTAAATTGAATAACATAATTCATTTCGATTATTATTAGAAATAAATAAATAAATTAAATAATCAAGAATAAAAATCTATAATATTAATATATAGGTATGATTATTTTTTTTAGTGTTAGTCATGTAGAGTAGATCAAAAAGGACTGGAGACGAGTTTTTCTCACCGAACAAGTGCCTATTAAGACCTACGTTAAAAGATTTTTGAATTTGTACTTTTTTATCTAATCGAGAACGGTACATTGATTTGAAATAGTGTTGCCCAAAATCACTTTTGGTCTAGCAGTCTTGCGAGACTCTCGCTGCAAGACAGATACCAAGATGGCATAATAGGCTAGATGAATGAAAAAAAAATGCTGTAATAGAAACTCATTCATATAATAAACAGAAAGAAAAAATCAGTTTTCGAATAACTATAAAAACAACCAAGATATAAGGAATTAAAAATTTTTCTCCGTCTCTATCTAGCAAAACGGCAATTTACATGGAATTTATAAGGCCGTACTCAACAATGACGTCACGGTTGATATCGGGTCTCTCTGTCTAATCGCTTCCAAATTAACAGCTCAAAATGCTTGTATCTAATGTATTTCTAAGCCGATTTTATTACAAATTTCACATGATTGCATCCTTTTCTACGGTATTTTAATATTTTATGACGAGTCGTGAAAATTAGAATTCAGTCATCATCCTAATTGTAGCAAGATCAATGCCAAGACTGACCCATGCAATGTTTGAGCAATAGTCTTGTTCAAACATTGCATGGGCCAGTCTTGGTGTTGGCCTAGGTCTCGGTCTTGCAGCGAGAGTCTCACAAGACTGCTAGAACAAGACCGATTTTGGGCAACACTAATTTGAAATGTCGCACGACATCGCATCCCCCTTGCGAAACAATTGTTTTACGTACACCCGGGCGTATAAGCGCGAGATTTGAGTTTATTAATACTTTCTTAGTAAGTATGTTGAAAATTTTGTATCCTATCGGGTAATAGAGTAATAGGAGTAATCCAATTGTCAGTGTTTCCTTCCCATCAAGGTCACTCCTGTCACTGTCAAGCTTCACATCACTTTGCAGAAGAAGCTTCCACTTCACTTTCACTGACACTGACCTTCGATTCTTTGCATTTGACATTTATTTTTAAGTTTTGACAAACAAACTGAATATTGTTTTGTTTGAAAAAATCACAGACTCAGTATTATCAGAAAAAAAAGAATTTATCATATGTAACACTGAAGGTTAGATTAGAAAATTAAAATCTGAAACTTACTCTAGTGCGCGCGCCTATCACAACGAAACTGCCGTTTGCGCGCGCGCATTATTCTATTCGCCCGCTGAATTCTAAAAAAAGACGCGACACTCATTCCCGAAGTGTTAAGGTATATTTAGGATTCGTACATTTATCCGTCATATCGGCGATGGCGGGCCTGACATTCCTCCGGCGTGTTTACTTGTGATGTGGGTTACTGTACATTGAGTGCATGGCCGCGAAATTGGACCAATTATTTTCGCCACACGGTTCATTCACACAACAGTTGACCAGCAGGCCTAGCACGGGACGTGGAAAATATCTCTCTCCATCACTTACGCCTTCTTAACAAGAGACAAAATTTCTTTCTATTCTTTCTATATCTAGCATGGCGGCAAAGGACAAAATTAATATCTCTCTCAATGACATTGGAAGTGGATTTCTCCATTAGCTTAGCACTGCGCTAATAAAATAGTGTAGACGGGTCGTGACCCTGAAAATTAATCACTTTTTGACGTTTTAGTAGAGATATTACTCTTCGAGCTATTGAGGTGCAGACAGAAGGCTTTATACTTAACATTTTTCGTTTGTAACATTTGTTACCAAGTTGCGAGGGTTTTTTAATTTTTATATTCATGAGGGAACATGATATCTAAGACAGGATTATAAGAAGGCAGATGATCAGATTCTATGAATGTGTTCCCCAACAGCGAATTCAACCATTTTTCAGTAGTTGGTAGTTTCATCCAAACAAACAATCCAAATACAAAACTACAAATTGCCTACACGAGGTGCGTGCCAGATAGGCATCACCACCTTTTGATGCTTTCATCTAACTGTTGAAATGTTTCAAAATCGTGCTTATCTGGCCTTGCGGCCTTGAATAAATGAAAATGAAATATTGTATTGCCATAGGTAAGTAATATGTATCTGACAACATATCACAAACTATGAAAATACTTGACTTTACTATACAAACAAAATTAAAAACACACTGGTGCACATGTGACATGATTGAGTTTTCAAGTTTTTTTCATTTTGTTTAGGTTATACTCTTCTCCGTAGATTCAAATTCAAATTCAAAAATCTTTATTCAACTTAGGCCTTTACAGGCACTTGTACGTCCGATACGAGGTCTCTGCGGCATCCCGCGGGACCCCGAACCGCAGGGGCTCCGCGGTGAGCGCCTTTCCTCGATGGGCGCTCACCAAGCTCCGCCCGGATGTGGCGGAGGAGGCTGCGATGGTGCGGGCGTGGGCAGAAGTGCCGCCGCACCTTGCTGGGGATGTCGATGGCATGGCGGAGCTCTTCGCAGACGACATGAAAGTCGTCTGCCAAGCCGCCATGCCTAGGGCGCAGGCCTGCCCCGAAAGGGGGCAGGTGTACTGGTGGACGCAGGTAATTGCGGATCTGCGTACCACCAGCATGAGGGCCAGGCGTGCCTACGTGCGGTGTCGTAGGCGCGCTAGAACTACACCCGACGAGGAAGCTGAACTTCGTCGGGTGTATGCGGCAGCCAAGAAGGCCCTGCGGAACGAAATCTGCAGGGCCAAAGAGGAGTCCAGGGAGTCGTTAATACGGCTTCTGGACGATGATCCGTGGGGGCGTCCGTACCGGATGGTGAGGGGGAAATTCAAATCTTCCACTCCCCCTACCTCCGCTATGGACAGGGGGCTACTAGATCGGGTGTTGGGGACTCTGTTCCCCGATCCCGGTCCGTTCCAGCCCCCCAGAATGGTCCCCCCGGATACTCCTCCGGTGGAGGTGGCTGCCGCCGTCCCTCCCGTGTCGAACGTGGAATTCGACACGGTGAGGGACCGGTTACGGCGCAAAAAGAAGGCGCCGGGACCGGACGGTGTCCCAAGCAGGGTTCTGGCCCTCGCCCTGAGACACCTCGAGGAGCGGTTCCGAGCGGTGCTTGACCTATGCATCGCTTCGGGCCGCTTCCCCAGTCGGTGGAAAGTAGGCAGGCTCTGCCTGATAAGGAAGGAGAGCCGCCCCGCGGATTCCCCGACTGGGTATCGGCCGGTGGTGCTGCTCGATGAAGCCGGGAAGTTTTTCGAGAAGATTCTCGCTTCCCGCATCATCGAGCACCTAGAGGACCGGGGGCCGGACTTGGCTAACAACCAGTTCGGCTTCCGCACCGGCCGGTCCACGATGGACGCAGTGGCCCTCCTCAAGGGGTGGACTGAGGGGGCCACAGCTCGTGGGGAGACTGTCGTTGCGGTGTCTCTTGACATCCGCAACGCCTTCAACAGCCTTCCCCATGAGTGCATAAAGGAGGCACTCCGTTTCCACCGGGTACCTCCGTACCTCCGCGCCCTCGTGGAGAGCTACCTTGAAGGCAGGTCAGTTCTCTACGAGGGGCCGGACGGTCGCGTCCATACGTGGGCAATGGCGGCAGGTGTACCCCAGGGATCCGTACTAGGTCCTCTACTATGGAACCTGGGGTACAATTGGGTCCTGCGAGGCGGCCTCCTGCCACGAACGGAGGTCGTCTGCTTTGCCGATGACACGCTCGTCGCGGCAAGAGCCAAAACGGGGGAGGAGGCGGCCCACCTTGCGTCGGTCTGCACCTCTTTAGTAGTCCGACGCATCCGCCTCCTGGGCTTGGCAGTGGCCCTTGATAAAACGAGGGCCATGAGTTTCCACGCCCCCCGTCGCAGGATTCCACCGGGGCTCCGAGTCCGAGTGGAGGGGGTCCGTATACCGGTCGAGGCGCACCTCAAGTACCTCGGCCTTGTTCTGGACCCCCGATGGAGTTTCGAGGAGCACTTCAAGCTCCTCACTCCACGGCTGTGTGCCGCCGCAGCCGCACTCGGACGGGTCCTCCCTAATATAGGAGGGCCAGGATCGGCGTGCCGTCGACTCTATCACGGGGTGATACGGTCGATGGCACTCTACGGAGCCCCGGTGTGGGCGGAGTGCCTCTCCCCCCGAACGGTGGCCCTCTTGCGACGTCCGCAGAGGGTCATAGCAACCCGGGCCGTGCGAGCTTATCGCACGGTCAGCCACGGCGCGGCCTGCGTTCTTGCGGGCCAAACGCCATGGGATGTCGATGCACGCGTCCATGCGGAGGTGTATCGACATCGGGTTTCTGTCAGAGAACGGGGGGGACGATCCGCTCCTGAAGAAGTGGAGCGGATTCGTACCCAGGCGCAGAGGGAGGCTCTGCGTCGATGGGGTGAGGCGCTCGCCTTCCCAGCTGCCGGCCACCGGACGATAGAAGCGATACGTCCGGTGTTGGAGGAGTGGGTAGGGCGCCGGCAGGGCAGTCTCTCGTTCCGCATGGTGCAGGTACTGAGCGGACATGGTTGTTTTGGCCACTACCTGCACCGGGTCGCGCGTCGGGAGGAAACGCCGCAGTGTCATCACTGCGACGCTCCCGACGACACTGCCGAGCACACCCTGTTGGTGTGCCCGGCCTGGCGACGCCAGCGCAGCGAACTCATCGCTGCGCTGGGTGACGGAAACCTCTCGCTGACGAGCATGGTCGTGGCCATGCTCCGCGGCGAGGCGGAATGGGGGGCTGTCACCTCCTTCTGCGAGGACGTCATCTTGCAGAAGGAGGCCGCGGAGAGGGAGCGGGAGAATGATCCTCAAGCCGCTCCCATCCGCCGCAGACGGACAGGCAGGCGAAGGCGGGCATTCGCACATGCGATGCCCGCCTAATGACCCTGTCGTGGAGGCCTGCGTGCACGGTTGGCCCCGTGCACGTCGCCGTAAGGCCCTCCGTCTGGGGATTGCCCTAGTGTTCTCGGGCAATCCCCCCTTGGCGATAGCCCGACCAGTTAGGTCGGGCTAGCCCGGGCGCGTCGGTAGTGGTAGTCGCAGTGTGGACCCTACCACGCGCGCCCATAAGGGCAGGGAGAACACCGGGGGGTTTAGTGGGTAGGCCCGGCTCTCTGCCGGGAGAGCCCCACACACGCTCGTCGTCTAGCCAACGGCGAGTACGGTGCGGTCACGCATTCCCCTCGAAAAAAAAAAAAAAAAAAAAAAAAAAAAAGGCCTTTACAGGCACTTATTGACGTCAAAACAAAGCAAAACATTCTGATTTAAAGGAAACATAAATTTAACCTTGTATGTGCATACATCCTGAATATACCTACTCAAGATGTCTGCAAATACAAATAGTAATGAAAAAAAAAGTTGAATCTACACCTGTTCGGAAATTGGGAGAGCCTTCTCGAGAAGAACAGGCAAGAAACTCGAAAGGTCAAATTTTTTATCTCCTCTTTTAAATCGCCATTTACAATTTTGGTTTTGTTACAAAGTCATTGAAAGTTTTAAAAAAATACAATCGGTATGCTTACATACACTTAAAATGTCAAAAAATAAGTTATAGACGTATACATTAATCATAATACAATAAATTATGTTGTTACCAAACATTTGATAACTTAGTCTAATTCAAAGTCAGTGTCAGTTCTTTTCTGCCAACAACATTTGTTAAAATCAATAGCTATACACAACAACACGATTATTGACATTATAACGAATAATAACTTCATATTAACACCAGGCATTGGCATCATTTAAATAATCGTTGACTTTATAATATCCTTTACTCATTAGAGTCTTTTTTACATGCGCTTTAAACTTATGAAAAGGCAAGTCAGTTACAGTACAATACAAAGTCAGTCAGATCGGTAGCATTCAGTAACAGTACAAAGTCAGTCAGATTGGTAGCATTACCGGGAGAAACCGTTTTTCAGGAGTGAAGCATGCTTTCCCTGGAGCCATGCTAGCTAATAAGAGAAAGATGAGCAGAGACAATGATTTGTCCTGCTCCTGGGGAGCTTTGTCTTTCTGCCGTACTAGGTCCGCAGAGGGAGACTGCATCAGAGTCGTTTGCATGGGTACGTTTTGCACGGGTTCTACCTTACCTATATGACATCTTATATCACACGTTGGCAACGTACATTGGCGTCCTTGTACGGGTTGTAGATTTGCGTCTTACAGGAACCACGTGTACTATAAGCGAATGTAACCACTTTCCATCAGCTTGATTGATTTCCAACTTAGTTGTATAAAAAAACCAGCAAGTTGGACTCGCGCACTGAGGGTTCCGTACCAACTTCTATAATTTACTATGAACATATTTCTGGTTTTCAGATATTTTCCTTAATATAGGCTATAAGACCTTGCTTCTTGTCAAATTTCATGATACTAGGTCAACGACAAGTACCCTATAAATTTTAATTCCTGACTGTAGATCTGAGTATATGGTTTTAATTTCAACATGATACCTCCATGCATTGAAGATCTCGACAGACAGACGGACGGACGGACAGCAAAGTGATTCTATAAGGGTTCCGATTATTACCTTTTGAGATTGGGAACCCTAAAAAGACAGTTTTCGTTACCAAATACATAATTATTTACACGCGTCACCTGTGAAACGAAACTAACAACAGACAGAAAGTTTGTAGTAACAAATTCGTAATTAGATAGATCATTTATTTAGACACCAAAATAAAAATAGCACATAATAGATAAATCAACAGTCGTAAAAAGACCAATCCAATAAGAACATTGCGTAGAATGTATATGTGTGCTGCAGTGCCGAAAAAGTCCATAAGGAGAGAGACGAGGGCTAGGCATGAAAATGAAATACTACAATATTTGTTTTAAGAGAGAGAGAGAAAAAAGAAAGAGAGGGAGAGAGAGATAGTACTGCAAATTGGATACGAAGAAGAAAAGTGATTATAGAATGTAGAAGTGTGGTAAATATAACTAAAAATAAACCTAAAGAAGCGTACAATAATAATATAACTCGCCTCATCTTTAGACTAATTGATCTAACAGCAGGTGATAATTTTCAGTGGGTAAAAATACCTAATTACTAACATGCCTTATCTTTGAAGGTCTATCTTGAAGATCTTCAAAAGTGCAATAAAATCGCGCACGCCTGCTATCTTGGCAGTACAGCTAATATTCCAGTAGCTAATTCGGGAGAGTGGGTTAAGGGCGAGTGCTTATTAATACGCAGACTGTAAGAACATTTCAACACCATTTCATCTGAAGATATCAAGCAGATTTTATTCTTTGTCAGTTTCTAGGAAATTCTGATGCTAAGGAGGAGTTTGTTGAAGATTGATGAAACTTTGAATAAAATATAAATTAATAACTCGCGCATCTTACGATTAGTTGTCTCTAACTCGTTATCTGCGAATTTGGCGCCTTGTACACATCTCGTGTTCAAGGCGTTTAAGGCGTATTTCCGGTCCGAAATTAAACTGCTGACATATTTTTTGACAGTGTATGTACGCCCATAACTTTCGAACGACTGCACCAAATTGGATGATTCTTGGTTCAAATAAATGATGATTGATTCGAAACCAATCGTTTGTGTATTCGTTATTGTTAGGGCAAGGTTTGTATAAAAGATAATATTTGAAAAATTATTGCAGGAAAAGAAATGAATTTAAAATACGAGTATGTTCATGTAAAAGTGACGAACTTGACAGATTGACATTCAGGCTACTCCAAATCTATGGTTTCTTACACTGTTGTATTGTTAATAGGTTTTTTAGTATACCCGTGCGGGGCCGGGGCGGGCAGCTAGTATATATATATATAAATAAAAATGAATTACCGAAATGTATGTACGCTCATAACTTCAGAACGACCACACCGAATTGGTTAATTATTTTTTTGTTGTATTCGTTATTATTGGAATGAGGTTTGTATAAAAGAAAATTTTCGAAAAAATTTAAAATTTCCATTTAAAAAAGTAAGTAACCGACAAAATTGGCAGATTGTCATTCAATTGTTCAGTTTCTTATATTCATTTATTGTCAAAAGGTCTAAAAAAATTCCTTTTTAGTATAGGTACTCGTGCGAGGCCGGGGTGGGCAGCTAGGATGTAATAAATTACTAAGTTTAAAAATATTAAATAAAAAGGTGTCAGCTAAATGCTTATGAAAACCAGAAAATTCTAATGTTTGTGAATATTCACTTTAATTTTTAGTGTATTATTGAAGTCAGAATTACTATTTCGTAAAACATTTTTGATGTAATGACCAGTGCGCTAGTGAACAAAAATATGAATTACTAAAGAGTTATCAAGACACTGTTGTAAGAATAAATTTATGATATAACGATGCTTATACACGGCGCAATTAATTTGTGCATTTTGGGCCCGCAAATATCGTGCACCATGTAAAGGGTCCAGCAGACATCAGCGAGAGATATTTTTGAATTGTCCTTTGAGAGACAGTAAGAGATAATTTTGATTTGAGATAATAAAAAATAACAAAAGAATAATACAGCCGCAGGCCTGCATCTCCGCTGCCTCCAGGTACTGTCACAGTGTACATGTACTACAAGCACCCTTAGAAAAGAAATTTAATGTCAAAAACAATTTTAACGCAAAGCCACCGAGATTCGATCATCACGTCGTATATGAATGCGTATCATAATAACATTTCAGTAACTTCGTGACCAATCTAAACTTCAACAAAATAATTTCGATTAGGCATCACTTCGTGAAATGTTCATATATTAGTTTAATTTTAATCGTTATCGGCGCAACTGTCAGCCGCCGCATCCATCATTGTATGAAGAGCTCATATAAAGTTTTATTCATCCAAAAGTTAATCAAAATGAAATGTAGCGGCACTAATGCGTTAGCACTAGATCCTTCAGCGTAGTGTAAGCAAGAGAGTAGGTTGCTTTGATGTTGTCACTGAGTGCCAGTACCTAAACGTTCCAACAGAACTTAATGCTGACGCACATTCGAAAACTATGTGTGGCCACTGAACGCGTTCAGTGGCCACACATAGTTTTTGAATACACCCTACTATGCGCCTTAACTGAGCCAGCAATGGTCGCGAGCATTGCTGGCTCAGTTAAGGCGCATAGTAGGGTCAATCATAAAAAAATCACTGCAGAAAAAACCGGTTCTCTTCATAAATATTGAATTAAAAAAATCTTTAAAAAAGATATGTTATTATTCAACGCATTCTTTAGAGGATGATCTTTTTAATTTTTTGATAAATAAATTAAAACTTGGTTAAAATGTGACCCAAACATGCCTCGATTTTAAAACTTTAAACCTAATCGCGTGGTAAATATTAGGTGAAATCATATACTTTCGATTTCAATAAATAAAATGAACAATATTCTAGCGGATGGTCTTTTTAGATTTTTCTTATTCGCCTTTATTAATTTTTAATTGAAATAATTCATCTTACGCGTAAAGGTTTGCTTAAATATTCCCCTCACTTTCACTCACTCACTCCTCTGTAATCAGTGCGGGACGATCGACGCAAGAAGGTCATTGGGACCACTATGCGCCTTAAGCCACAGCACGTGGCTACTAGTGCCATCATCGACTGTATTACCATAGGTCCAATATCTGTGCTCTAGACAACGGACAAAACGCGGCCAATCAGTACGAGTCGAGCACGGGCGATTCTCACAACTTGTGACTTGGCTGAGGCCACTGGTTTGCTTGGTTGGTACCAAAAATATATAGAAAATCTTGTCCGCAGTTTTTAAAGGCTACACGTGGCCGTGGACTCGGCACCGGCCTTTTAATCGGAAGGTCCGGGTTCGATCCTGCCATGTAAAAATGTGTTTATCGTTTTTGAATTTCATATGTACTCAAACATTTATCCGACGCTCCTACGGTGAAGGAAGAACCTAAGTTAGGGTAGGCTCGAGCCCCTTGATGGGGACGTATATAAGCTGTGATGATGACACGTGGCCGGGATTAGTGGCCCAGTATAACAATAATAATAAGAAGTTAATTTGAAATACACTGGTCACGCATACAAAGATTTTTGAATAAGATGAAGTACAATCTTGTTTATAATACCTGAACTAGGATGAACCTGTGCTTCAAGCAAATAAATACTTAAATGGTAAATAGATAAAAAATAACGTGAGCTTGTCGCAAGCTAATGTCATTACCGTACATACTCGTATTTACTGCGGAACGACAACGAAAAATCTTGCGTGTGGCTTTTGTCTAACTGGTCAGGTTTCAATGCTATCGCTTACTATTTAACAAAAAGATTTCCCTGCGTGATTATGCTGCTTGTACTCACGTGTCCTTTGATTATGGAGCTCTATCACGATTGCTTTCCATTTTTTCAGCCAGAGGAAAACTCTGCAACAGAGTCGTCTGCATGGGTACCTTTATCTTACCTATTTTTGCCGCCAAGTAGAGGTGCTTGCATCGCTGTGCTCCGGTTTGAAGGGCAAGGCAGGCAATGAAATTACTGGGTACTGTGACTTGACATCTTATGACCTACGTTCACTGCGGATTTTGTGGGGAATGCATATTTGGGAATCTTGAAAGAGTCGCATATACACACGGCAACATGCTAGACTTTCCATTTTCACCTTTAAACCATCGTTATAACCTTCGCAGCGGTATTTGCAGTGCCAATGTAACTTGAAGTGTTGCTGACTATACTATAGATAACTGTGCCCAAAGCACGAACCACTATAGTTATGGTTATCATACTTGTATTATTTGTATGAAAACTATAGCAGCGCCGCTACGGTCGCTTAAGGAACTAAATGGTATCGTAAAGGTAATGGTTATAGTTAACGAGAGCTAAGTATGAGAATCGTCAGCACGAATTCACTTTTGATATGTCGTATCGTTTTATTTGACAGCTAGCTATCGTGATATCTCTCACCAAGTATTTTACACTGAGAGATATTAGATTTTACTATCGTTACGTTCGAGCTCACTATAGTCTTACGATTATGTTTCTAGCTGTCCATTTAATATCTCACTAAATAAATATTACGTTAATAGAACGAGAGTGGTTCGTGCTAGGGGTACTATAGCGGCTTACCGTCAAGTGGGCAACCTGCTTGCTTGCAACTTTGTTTTATAAAAAAAATACACTCAAAATGCTTTTTAAAAGACAGTCGGCACAGTCTTGCATAAACTATTAAAAGCAATCGCAATGAATATTCCCTCACACAATAATACCCGGAGTTCAACTGAGTCTACTTTCTTGCGTATACTATGCCTTCGTCGAGCGAAGTTTTTTACAAATGTTTGATAAGCGAATGTCGGGGTCGTGTAAATTTGATACGATTTATTATGCTGTCAGCAAAACTGTTCAGAGACAGTCAAACTACAGTGATGAAGTATACATTTTAATTAGTTTTTAGTGACAATAATTATTATAGTTACTGAGTTTTAGAGCTTTGCTGGTTTTACTGGAGCTGGCTGAGAGATGCTTCAATAAGAAATAAATTAAGTTGTATTCACGGTTATTGTATAGTGTTGCGGTTGATTGTGCACTGGTTAAAGATAGTAACTAGAATTACTAGTTAATACACAATACAATTCGCACTGGGCCAGCGTGGTCTGACTGAAGTTTAGGGCGATTCGGCAATCGCCCTAAACTAGTTGCGGTAGGCTCGCGCCCCTCGCTCGGTGCGTACGTAAATGAGCTGCGATTATGATGATGATGACATAAAACTAAATAATATAAAAATTATTGAAGTATCCATGACAAAGTTTTTGGGAATCACAATAGATAGTCATTGCAACTGGAAACATCATATTGATTCAACAATGACCGATTTATATTAGCACTCAAGGGAATACGACAAACTGCATCCAAAGCTGCTGCATCATCTGCGTATCGTGGTTATGTCTCATCAGTATTACGTTACGGTGTAATTATCTGGGGGTATTTTGTTGATTTTAATAAGGCGTTCATTTTGCAAAAAAAAAGTGTATAAGATCTATATGTGGGTGGAGTCAGCTTTTTAGACTCCTGTAAGCTGCTTTTTAAAGAACTCGATATATTACCTTTACACCTCGATATATTACTTTATATACTGAAACAGAATTTAATTTGACATTTAATTGTACATTTTTATATATTAAGCAGTAATATGTTATCATTGTAAAATGTATTAATGTAATTTTATTAAATACTAGCTAACCCGGCGTACTTTGTATCGCCATGGTTTGTAACTAAATTACTGAAATGTTTGTTAAAAATATTTTTATATTACACAAAACTTGTGCTAACAATAACGAATACATAAAACCAAGAATCATCCAATTTGGTGCAGTCGTTCGAAAGTTATGGGCGTACATACATTTCGGCGATTCATTTTTATTTATACCGGGTGTAACGGAATACCGCAATAATATTTAAGGTTGTTGATTAACAAAAAAAAAAAATTATGACTATTCTTTGTATTTTTATTATATGCCTACTTTCGATTTAATACGCTTAACAGTTCAGCGTATTAAATCGAAAGTAGGCATATAATAAAAATACAAAGAATAGTCATAAAACATTTTTTTTGTTAATCAACAACCTTAAATATTATTGCGGTATTCCGTTACACCCGGTATAGAATATTTGATAAATGCTATAAAAATTATTTGTAAATATTTACATGTCGTTCAGCGACAGAGTATGTTGGACATATTAATGTATTTACCACCTATTGTATTCATTGATTGTCACATTACACAAAAACATGAGATCCTTCATTTCACTTCACTACTTTATATTAGTCTGGCGAAGAAGCACTATATTATGTCTCACTTATGATATTTATAAATATACTACATCCTTCATTTCATTTATTTATTCCTGATACATTCCTTATTTTAATGTCATTATCTAACTTCTATTACCATCTTAAAAATTGTGCACTATTCCACCTCTCTGCTGTTTTTCTTTCTTTTATTATCCCTTTTCTATGGTTGCCTGGAATAAAGTGTTATGTATGTATGTATTAGTCAGGATTGGTCTATACGTTAGATCTTCGACTTTAATTCCGGGTGGCAGTTATTCGATCCTGGTGTAGGGCGTATTTTTTTCAAAAATTTGTATTTTATTTCGTTATTGTTTATTGTTTGTATCAAAAAATTTGGTTTTTGTTTTATTAATTATTACTTCTGTTTTTATTAATTAGTTTTTGTAATTTATAATACGCTTTTAAGAAGAAAAAGATTTAGGTTAAAATTAAAAAATATTGCGCGTAGTAACTCACATAGAAAATTTACACAGTTATTATACACAAAGATAGACTTGTCTCTCACTGAGATTTCTTCCAGTCAACCTGAGAAATTATTGCGCGTAGTAACTTACAATAGAAATTTCATAGTTATTATACACAAAGATGGACTTGTCTCTCACAGAGGTCTCTTCCAGTCAACCTGAGAGTGTCCGAAAATCCGAAAAAATATTCACATGTATCGTGGTGGTTCATAAAACCACACAATGATTTTCATTATAATTAACAATTGATAATATTAATTTAATTACAATAGATCCTTAAACGACAACACATTATGTCGATGTTATCCAATCTCAATACCTTTCAATACCCTTTGAATACCTAGACAGGCTATTCAGGCTAAATTTTCATATAGGAAAAAAGTCCCTGTAGGTCGTTCCTACCGGCCTCTGAACAAATAATCCGTCATCTTCCTCACTTTGATGTCCATTCGCGCGTGAATATCGCGTCGTTAACATTGGGCACATGATAAGGCTGCGGTTCTGCTTCAAGCGGAATACCGTGAAATCAATGACTTTATTGTCTACTTAATATCGTATAGCATGATTTACAGAACAACTTTTGATTTATTTTTCAAAGTTAAGTCATTTAAATCTGTATCTGTATGTGATGGTGCCGTACTATAAAAGGACATTCTTAGCTTTTATTTAAAATACCTCAAAGCTAGCTGGGCTTCGTGGCTTACTAAGCGATATGTATAGCCCTCAAAAATCAACCTAGGTAACGAGTTTCATATAAATCTTTTTAACTGTTAAAGAATGAAGGAGTAGCAATAATCCAGCCATCCAGATGACAAAGAAGGACATCCACCATCACAAACATGATATTCATTTGAAATATAAGTAAGATGTATGGCATTTGCTTAAAATCTATAACGTTCAAACCTGTAGGAATGTACAATTTGTAAGGATTAGATTTGCAAGCGACAGATATTCAATTTACATAACAGGACTCTTTATGAAACTACAAGAAAAACCGATAAAAGAAAACGAATGACGATGCTATTGTTTGTGTGTATGGCTATTGTTTTTTTTCTGCGCCGCCACCGACAATTTCCATGGCGCGAAATAGATGTGTATGAAGTTACATGTCACATTTCTCATTTGCTGTCGTCGGCAACAATACGACCTTTATTTTGTTTTGCTGTATCGGGCCACGTCGACGGCGAGTAGAAAAAGTGAACCTTAGTCTTTGTGGCTTTATGATTCTTTATATTGTTGCTTATATTGACGTTAACTGGAAATGGGGCTGGGAATTTAACGGGAATTGTTCCCGTTTACAAGATTTATCAAAATGGGTTCAATAGTTTTCAAGATATGTGTAAGTGACAGACTGGCTGAATAACATAATAAATATTCTATATTATGACAGGAATAGTCTAAAAGAGAAAACTTCTTGTTTGAAAACAAACTGAGAGAAGTGTTGAATAAGCAGATTTTAGTAATTAAGAATGAATGTAATTTCGATTTCATGTTAGAATTATGGCGAAGAATGTCAACGCTTACAATTATTATGCAAGATGCAAGTGCAGTGGCGCAACATCAAACACTAGAAAATACTCTGAAACCTAAAATTCTACAGGTTCTCTGTAGTAAGAATCAAATTCAAAATGAGAAATTTGAAATCAAATAATCTGTTGTAATGTTTTATTTTAACCATTTTTTGGGATTTCGTATGATATAGTAATGTAGATACATTCTATCATGTCACCTTTAGGCACATTATTAGACAACATTACTATTAATTAATTAATATCATACATTGTTGTAACTGTCATTATTAGTAAATGTCTAAGATAAGATAAACGGCAAATGCATTTTATTAGATCGAAAAGATCTAATAAAATGCATTTGCCGTTAATCTACCGAAGCTACGTCTTAAACGTCTCAAACTCAACAATCTTTACTCAATGCAGATCTTTACAGAGACTCATTGACGTCAAACAAAACGCAAAACTCTAATCAATCAAGAATCTAATTGACTTTAGATATTTAACAGTGAATAATTTAATACTTGCATGTACACATCCCATTCTTCTCCTAATAGTCTTTTAAATCGACACTGTTGTGTCGTAAAATATAGTACGTTTGTTGTCTTAGTTAAAATTATCTAAAATATTAACTATTATTACAGTGAATGTTAAAGAAATCACTTACACAACTAACTTTATTAACTTTCCTAATCCAGAAATAATAATAAAATGAAAATAACACAAACATTAATATTATATACATTTACTAACTTCAAAGTATTTGTAACAAAATATGTGAAAAACTCTTAGCATTCTCTCATTCGCATGTCAAATTATTCTTGTGTTCATGTCCCGCGTTAAAAATAATTAATAAAAAACCGGCCAAGTGCGAGTCGGAGTCGCGCACGAAGTGTTCCGTACCATTGACTAGATAAATTAAGATTGTAGTTGAAAAATATGATCTCCCATACATGCCACCTGCAAATGTAACTAGGTACGCACAATATTGAGTGATTTACCATGTTATTTTAATATCATGAACTTCTTATAGGTTTTCCTATAATCTATTAGTAGAAAACTAAATTTCTGTTTTTTTTAATTTTAGATTAAGTCGTTTCGGAGATGGGGGGGGGGGGGGGGTAAACTTTAAACGTTAAATGTTCGTCTATTTTCTTGAATAACTTGGAAACTATTTATTTTAAAATTACAAAAAAAATACATTTTAGATCTTCACAACAAGACCTTTCATTTAATATGTCACACGATGCAGTTTTCAAAAAAAGTGAAGTTTTGAGTGGACAGTTGTGTAGGTGTAATTGCTAATGTTATAATAAATGTTGGATTACAAAACCAATTTATTGTAAGTACTGAAAGCGCGTATCTATTTTTGCCACCAAATACTTAACCTATACTGTTATTAATAATTCAAGTTACTTAAAATTAACGTGCCGCACTCTACGCTACATAGGCGGCTTCAGCTCACACATGACAGGTGTTGTAAAGGAAACAAGCTCATGACAAGACCTTTTTTGTGATCGTTTAGAACTCGCCAACGAGCTATACGTCCCTACTGCGTCCCGCTCCAGTGACCCGCCATAAAAAAGGATGGTCACCTTACATTCAACTACTGGAACAAAGAGCGTACGTTTTGTATCGAACCCAGAATAGAGAGTGCCGGAAGCAGCCTAAAGTCACAGATAATTGAATCAAATAGCAATATTTTTGGGGATTGGAATCGTTCACGTCCGTAGGTTTTACCCTCGAGACCCTACACGTGATCCCCGGGTGGTGCTAATCGAGTGACCAACTTCTGGTGGTAGGGCTTGAAAAACCCGACTGGCTAGCGACCACCGTGCGCATGACGTAAAACCCGTCAAGTGGCCATTTTTTGTCCGCGTTTCGGGATCAGCTAGCGCACAGCCAGAGCTTGAGGGGTCATTGCTGAGATTTGTGTGGTTTGTGTGGGCTTCCGTCGACCCAGTGCCAGGTTGACTGCGTTGACCCTCCGCCCAGGAATACCCGAAGAAACGGCTGTTCACCTGGCCGCCCGTGGTATAGTACAGGGGCCCAAGCGGACCTAACCAGTCCGTGAGGCTGCCCCACCATGCCACGCATAATCTCGGGGTGGTGCGTCGTGCCGGTTGGTGACCGGACGGTGGGTCCCGGCGGCCACTTCCGGGGGGGTTCGGCCCTTCCGTGCGCAAATCAGCTGTCGGATGTTCCCTGGCGAAACAGGCCTACACACATTAACTATGCGAAACGCGGCAACGACACCTCAATTTCACGCCTCTCACTCCAATAATCATGGCAGCGCAAAATATAAGAACTGGTCCTACAGCGGTGCATTATCCCACCAAAACACCATTATTCGAGGTGGGGCTCGCTAACATCCGCGGGCTCCATTCTAACCTCTTAGCTGTCCACCACCATCTCGAGACAGCCCGTCCAGCAATGCTGTTTTTGACGGAGACGCAAATTATCTGCCCGGCCGATACAGGCTACCTTAATTACCCCGGCTACGCTCTTGAGGAGTCCTTCAAGGCGAAGGCTGGTGTTTGCTTGTTCGTCCAGGCGGACGTTTGCTGTCGTCGCCTGCGCTGTTTGGAGGAACCTTTTTTTTTTTTTTTTGATTTCCTTCCGCCGAGCTGGTGTTTTTAGGGGACTTCAATGCTCACCACGAGTTGTGTTTAAGTTCCTCTAAAACTGACCATGCGGGTAGGACTGCCCACGCATTCGCTCTCACGCACGACCTGACACAATTGGTCACCCAGCACACCAGGGTACCAGATATTATCGGTCAAGCGCTCTCTTTATTGGACCTTCTGCTGACAAATCGCCCTGACGGATATCAGGTGGTGATTCGAGCTCCACTAGGATCTTCGGATCACTGCCTGGTATCCGTCTCAGTGCCTCAGGCGTCGCGACCGTCGCCTGTGGTTGCAGCACGCCGTCTGTGGCACTATGCGTCAGCAGATTGGGACGGTATGCGGGATTATTACGCATCTGTCCCTTGGTGGCAGCGCTGTTTCAATGGGATGGATCCGGACTCCTACGCTACCTCTGTTGCTGACGAGATCATACTAGGAATGGAATATTATATTCCGCATTCCAATCCCGTCAGTAGAGGCAGACGTAACCTCTGGTTCAATCGCGAGTGCGCCTCTGCTGTTGAAAACAAACAGCTGGCTTACCGCACTTGGATCAGAGGCTGAGCTTCTAGGGATCCCAATACTAGCCTACTGAAAACAGCCTACAATAATGCCACCAAGTTGTGTAAGAGGGCTTACATTAGAGCGGATGCTCAGCGCATTGCACAAGTGGGCCAGGAACTGCTTGCGCACCCTACTGGTGGCCGTCCTTTCTGGCGCCTGGCCAAAGCTGTGCAATCAAACTTCTGCCAACCCTCGCTGCCACCGCTGAGACATGCCGATGGTTCACTTGCTCATCAGCCGCAGAAGAAAGCCGACCTCCTGGCAAAACTCTTCGCGGCTCATTTCCGTGTCGATGACTGTGATGCACAACCTCCGAAACTGTCCCATTGTGGCAGCACCATGCCCGATATCCGTATCAGACAGCGTGATGTGCGGGCGGAGCTCCAGTCGATCGATACTCGAAAAGCAAGTGGACCAGACGGCATTCCTGCGATTGTTCTTAAGAAGTGTGCAGCGGAGTTGACTCCGGTCCTGACGCGTCTATACCGTCTGTCGTTCTCTGCTGGTTGTGTGCCGAAATCTTGGAAAGAGGCCAATGTCCAGCCGGTTCCCAAAAAGGGAGATCGTTCTGACCCGGCTAACTATCGTCCTATAGCCGTCACTTCCATTTTGTGTAAAATCATGGAGAGGATCCTAAATACCCAGCTGATCCGTCATCTGGAAGGTCACTCGTTACTTAATGACCGACAGTATGGATTTCGTCCTAAACGGTCAACAGGTGACCTTCTAGCGTTCCTTTTGCACAAATAGGGTGAATCTATCGATAAGCGCGGCGAATCGGTGGCTATTAGTCTCGACATCGCCAAAGCTTTTGACAGAGTCTGGCACAAGGCTCTTCTTTCCAAGCTTCCGGCATACGGATTACCCGCGCAGTTCTGTACGTGGATTGCCAGCTTCCTCCACGAGCGTAGAATTCGCGTTGTCGTTGACGGCTGCGCTTCGCGGTTCGTAGCAGTGAACGCTGGAGTTCCGCAAGGCTCCGTTTTATCCCCAACATTGTTTCTTCTGCATATCAATGACATGCTTTCCTTGGGAGCTATACATTGCTATGCAGACGACAGTACAGTGCATGGGGGATATCACGGAAGCTCAGGGGCTGCTCGTGGTGATATTGGTAGGGAGAGGCAGAATCTTATCATTGAGCTCAACAGGACGCTGGAACTCGTCTCCGAATGGGGCTCCAACAATCTTGTTGAGTTCAATCGTAAGAAAACACAGGTGTGCGCGTTTTCGGAGAAAAGGTCACCTTTCCTCCCCCTTCCTTCTCTTCAGGGCATAACCCTTCACACACAGAGCAACATCACCTTGCTCGGAATGAACATTCGCTGCGATCTGAACCCCAGAGACTACATCGAATCCGTCATAACTACTGCCTCACGGAAACTCGGTGTCCTGAACAAGGTGCGTAGGTATTTTGTGCCGGACCAACTATGCTTGTTGTATAAAACTCAGGTTAGGTCTTGCGTGGAATATTGCTCGCACCTTTGGGACGGCTCTGGACAGATTACAGCGTCGCGCTATTCGCATTATTGGCGATGTAGAGGTAACTTAACACCCTCGAGCCTCTACAACTTCGTCGTGACATCGCCTCTCTTAGCGCCTTTTACCGAATGTTCCATGGGGAATGCTCTGAGGAGCTCTTTAACCTTATCCCTCCCTCTCCATTTCTTAACAGAAACACGCGTAAGGGCCTTCGGAGTCATCCGTACACTGTGTCCTCCTTCTCACACCGTACCAAGAAATTCCAAGATTCCTTCTTCTGTCGTTCATCCCACACTTGGAATTCTCTACCTGCGCACGTGTTTCCTCCATCCTACAACATAGGTTCCTTCAAAAGAGGCGCGAAAAAGCATCTTTTGGGCCGGCAAGGGGCGGGCAGGTAGGATAGTCGATGTCGTCCCTACTCTATCTGTCAACTCATTTGGGCCTCTTTCACCGCTTAACATCAGGCGGGAGGAGGTCATTTGCCGGGTACTACATAAAACAAAATACTTTTGCTATAATCACGTCCAGTTCCAACTCGATTGATCAACTGAATCTATTTAGATATCGAGACACAATTGCGATGACACTGAGACAGCTACAACCAAGAGCCAATCTCTAGCAAGGCTGTAGTAAAATATAGAGCTGTTAAGACCATCGAGGATGCAAGGATAGCCAAAAACACCTCACGGAATAATCAACAGAAACTGGGCGTACACGTGCATTGCGACTGCTTTATTGCAAGGTAATATAGTTGATAATTTCATAGCTTCTAATGTCGCTTACGCGCTGTGATCCTACTAAAACGTTAATTTTTACACGTTTTAATCGATATTTGGAAAAACTCGGGTACAAAATAATAAATATGTGTTTGTTAAAAATAATTTTCTAGGCAATAAAAATCTATTGGTAAAACTTTTATGGACCTATTAACCTTACATAAGCTTGTACATGGTAAATTGCAATGTCCCGATCTTCTCAAATGGGTTAGCCTTTCTGTACCCTATCATATCCCTAGACATCCAATGTCGGACACCTTCAGACTGCCTCACTGCAAAACCAATCTTGTTAAGTGTGCCCCATTATATCGGTGTATGCATACATATAACGATTTGGATGACTGCAGTATTGATATCTTTCATCTCTCTGATCCGGCGTTTAAACGGCTCTGTGTAGAAAGAGTGAATTGCCTTTAACATATATTAAATAAATTGTTTGTAATTATTAGGTTAAGATTTAATTTAGTTTCATCTTAGTAATAGTCAGAAAAAGCTGTATTTACCTGTAAAGACATAACATTTAGTTAAAGTCTTATAATGTGTAATACTTACTAATGTGTAATGTTATGTTGTTGGTGAATCTTTTGCAATAAATAAATGTCATTTACTATTGTATTTTCCGATTAACAGCTGTTTTAAAATATTGAACAGTGATCTTTGGATTCTTTCCATCCAGTGAAATATTATTAATCATGTTTCTGTCATTAATAATGTTTAGATAAAATGTTTAACCTTCATTCCACAAAAATAGTACCACTCATTGTCCGCGACACATTTCACATAGTATAATTAGTAATATTTTGTTCCAAAATTGTTAAGTGTGTTTTATTCATTACCCATATATTTAGAAATAAATATATTTAAAATAAATCTGAAATCTCTCATAAAGACCCCAAAATATCAGTCCCTAGGCATGTCCGCACTCCAAAAGTTTATGTTTAGGCACCCATATTTATAGATACATCAACTATATACTTTATTTGATTTAACAATTATCTAGTTTATCGTACACATACCAAATTATCTTAATATTTTGTAGTTTCAATAAAAAATAAATCGATTTTCTGAAGTTAAAAAAGTGTCCTCGATTTTATCCATCATTCCCTAGCCACGCCAAGATTTAGAAATTTCGCGCCGTAATATGATTGAAGAGTGAATGACATCTAGCTGATTTAAAAGTACGACACGAAATTATCTATAGACCATACTCGCTGAGCGGCAGCCATTTTGTGAATCAGTGCGAACGCGGCAGTTGTTGCGGAAACACGTGTTGATCCAGTCACTTTGTCATTCCCTCGGTGAGTAGTTTTATTGTTTATAATAGGAAATGAATGATAATTAAATAATATTTACGTGTGATTTGTCGGTCTTCTTTGGTACATCATATTAAACAGCTTTTATTAGAAGTTCCCCTGCATTTGTCTTAAGTTTTACTCCAAATCGTCAGTCTCTGGACCATCAGGCCCTAGCTCTTAATTGTGCTAGGGACTAATGGATATAGCTAGGGAATAACGTTTAATATATTATAATATCAAAAAATATCTAAATCTAGGTTATAAGATATAACCTAGAAACTTTATGATTAGGGGACGAAAAAGTAATTTAGAGTTTATGTTATTTATATAAAAATGTTTAATAAAATGCATAATACTACATTTAACGATTGGCTTTTTTATTTTGAGTTTAGAAACTGGGAAGTTATAGACTGATAATAAGTTATTTGCGGTCGTTAGTCACAATATTTAAGCATTAAGTGTTTTTATTCCATTTTGCAGAGAAATGCCACCTAAAAAGATGCCAAAATTATCTAAAGAGGAAATAGCCAGTAAAAAATCAGCCGCTGCAAAAGCTCGATTGGAAAAAATCTAAAGTGATCCAGTTCTGTTGGCAGAATATAAAGAGAAAGAAAGACTGAAATATTTAAAAAGAAAGAGAAGGGACAACGTAACGCCTGCGTGGCTATCACTAGTAGTATGTAAACCGAACCCACAGCCGCATTGCAAGCTATGTTGGGGCTGCCACCCGTGCACCTAGTTGTCAAAGAGGAAGCAGCACTAGCGGCGTTCAGACTCCACAATGCTGGCACACTGGGAAAGGATTCCAGAATCGAACACATATAAGAGAACAAGCGACCAAACATCACCCGATGATGACAGCACCCAATGATAGGATTCTGAAGAGATTCAACTTCCAGAAGCACTATAATATACAGCTCGAAGAGGAATCACATGATTACTCAGGCCCAAAAGAGCTCAGAATATACACCGATGGCTCCAAGACCAACTCAGGAACCGGGGCAGGCGTATACTCAAATGAGCTTAACATCAAGATATCCAAACCGCTAGGTAGATTCAGCACCGTATTCCAAGCGGAATGCGTAGCTAGCAGCCCTCGCCATAGAATCTAAAAGAATTACGGATTCTCACATCCGCATAGTGCTTCGGTACTCAAAACCCTGAACAAAACTTACGTCACTTCGGAACTTGTATTGGAATGTCACAATGTGTTAGAACGAATTGCGACCTCCAACCGAAACACACTACAATGGATAAAAGGACACAGCGGATCACTGGGTAACGACGCGGCCGACGAGTTGGCTAGGAGGGGATCCGACATAATAGTTTTCGGACTCGAGCCCATCGTACCAATTCCCTTCAGCCAGATTGCAAGAGCTTACGCGCACACAAGCACAAGACCACTGGCTCTCGACTCTAGGCTGCAGACAGTCACAGGAAGCCATGCCAATCCTAAATAACAAACTGACCAAACGCATATTGCGTTTGGACAGGAACAGTCTGCGGCTGGTGACGGAAACCATCACTGGACACTGCTCACTAAACAAACACTTCCACACCATAGGCATAACAGAAAGCCCCCTATGCAGAGCATGCTTAGGGGCCGAGGAAACGGTATCACATGTACTCCTTGAGTGCACAGGTGTCACCGAAATACGAAAAAATACCCTTGGTTCTCCCAATTCTGTCGCAGAATCTCTGGACAGACTCGGAGACCTCATACGCTTCTGGAGGGAGGTGGGCTGGCTGAAGTGACGGCCGCCCTCACGTACAATGGTCCACCTAAGGACTATGTGCGGAAACCGACCCCGATAACATAGAACATAGGGACAACGTAAGTCTATTCAGGATATGACCCCACGCGAGCAGAGAAAAGTTCGAAAAAATGGAAAAAGTATTCAACTGATTACAGAAAGAAGAAAACAATTGGAATAGATACGCTCAGAATATGCCACCTACATCTGAAAATGAATTACTTGAAGAAAATGTAGCTCCAGAACCGCAGATCAATAATAACAATAACGAAAACACTTAGACATGTGAAAGCAAAACGAAGAAGCCGATATCAACGGAAGATAAAAAAAAACAAGCTTTTATTTAAATGCGCTAAAAAGAATTAATAAACTTTTATACTAAAACTTTTACTTATAACGTCATTTCACATTTGACACAATTTATATGACATAAAAGCTTGTCGCGAGATTTACTTGTGTGTAGTAACTTAAAAGTACTTAAAAGAGTACTTTTAAGTACCTACTCGTATTTACTTTGAAAATTGTAACGTATAAAATTATTCACATCAAATTATTTAATTTTCAACACACTTCCTCATAAAGTCGCTCTAATCCCATGGCAATTAGGCACATAATGACACCTATAATCAAACTGTGACTTTTTCATTACTATTATTCACGAGTGAGTAATAGTTTTTTTTAATATTATTGGTTGAGTTACGCTTACACTTGCGCTAAAATGCTATCCGCGAAAAGCCCAAAAAAAAGAAACCTCATTTTTTAGTCTATGGCCGATGCGCGCGCATAGGAAAACTGATTAATTTTTCCCGCCATTACGAAATTTATTAGTCTATGGCCGATGCGCGCGCATAGGAAAACTGATTAATTTTTCCCGCCATTACGAAACATTTTTCACAACTCGTCTCGTTTTCTCTTTTGAAGTTATTTAGTTAGTTATTAATTAAGATGTCTGCAAATACAATTTATGAAGAAAATGATTTATGTTGTACACCGCCCGATATAAGATGTGAAGCCCAGAACGTTATGGAAAGTTTACTACCAGAAAACTCAAAGGAAAAATATCTATTAGCGTACCAAAATTTCATACAATGGCAGAACAACTAGAATACGCAGTCTTTCTCAGAAAATGTGTTCATGGCGTACTTTAAAGAATTATCTTCTAAGTACAAACCTAGCTCTTTGTGGTGTATTTACTCAATGTTAAAAAGTACAGTCCGAACAAAGAATGGAGTGGACTTAAAAACATACTCGAATTTGTCAGCTTATCTAAAGAGACTATCTGATGGATTTAGAAGCAAAAAATCAAAGGTTTTATCATCTGATGATATTGAAAAATTTATTAAAGATGCTCCAGATAACCAATATTTGGCTACAAAGGTTAGTTAAATTAATTTTAATTAAATATTTAATAGCAGCTTGTGTTGTGTGTTGACCTTAATTATTGTTTCTTTTGTTTCAGGTTGCTTTAATATTTGGTGTAACTGGTGCCTGTAGGATACAAGAATTAACAAATATAACTGTAAAAGATATAGAGAACCATGGCCAGATGGTTTTAGTGAAGATACCTATCACGAAAAATAAAATACTTAGGTCATTCACCATACACGGTCCATTCTATGATATTGTTAAGAAGTATGAAAGTTTGCGTTCGCCAAAAACAAAAAATGACCGTTTCTTTCTAAATTACCAGAATGGTAAATGTACCTGTCAGCCTATAGGTATAAACAAATTTGGTTCTATGCCTAAAGAAATCGCTAAGTTTTTGGGTTTAGTAGATGCTGAGAGCTACACTGGACATAGTTTCATAAGAACTTCAGCTACATTGCTGGCAAATTCAGGAGCTGATATAATGACTTTGAAGCGACATGGCGGGTGGCGATCTAGCAATGTAGCAGAATCATACGTAGAAGATTCCATACAAAACAAGAAGGAAATTTGTGCAAAAATCACAAAAAGAATTAAACTTGATTCTGAGACGCATCCTACTGGCGAAATACCAAGTACGTCCAATGATTGGATTTCACCTACCTACACGAATAATGAACCATCACAAATAACAATAGAACATGAAAGTATTTCAATAAATAATCTATCTGATGAGACCGCTATGTCATCAAAAATAGTTAATTATAATTTTACTAACTGCACATTTACTAATTGTTTCTCTAAGTAAACTTTTTATCTACTATGTAAAATGGTTTTTTATTTAAGTATTGTTTTATTCAGAAGTGTGTTGAGAAACGTTGTATGATACACGTGTGTATTGATGGTTACCGTCCTCGGCTTCTTAAGACCCTCGCCTGACGGCTCGGGCCTCAATGCGCCTCAGCGGTAATCAACATTACACACTTGTACCATAATGTACTATTACTTGTTTATCTACAAAAGTAAATCTCGCGACAAGCTTTTATGTCATATAAATTGTGTCAAATGTGAAATGACGTTATAAGTAAAAGTTTTAGTGTAAAAGTTTATTAATTCTTTTTAGCGCATTTAAATAAAAGCTTGTTTTTAAAAACGTTTTTTTACATTTAATTTATTTTTTACTTTTTAGTTATCACTGGACACGTTTCTCAGTCTGTTCATCTCATTCAACGCATCATTGTTGCAAGGTCGTTTGCCGGAACGTCTATACAGAATTTCAGCTCAATCGGTTTAAGATATCTACTTCAAAATTGATTTTTAGCTTTAGAAGTACGACTTATTGGATTAATAGTGACATCACTTAATTTTTCAAGTTATTCTTAGCAAGACCTTTTATTTGATACCCATATTGTAGGGGTGCATTAAAAATAATTGGTCCGCCATCTTGAGTATGCAGCCATCTTGGATTTAGAATGACGTCACACAGTGAACCGTGCATTTTCATCCAAACTGTGTGTATACAAAATTTCAGCTCAATGTTAAAGATATCTACTTCAAAATTGATTTTCAAGCTTTAGAAGTCCGCCATATTGGTTAAATAGTGACGTCACATTATTTTTCGAGTTACTCTTAGCAGGATCTTTTATTTGATACCCATATTGTAGCGGTGCATTAAAAATAATTGATCTGCCATCTTGGGTATGCCGCCATCTTGGATTTAAAATGACGTCACACAGTCAATCATGCATTGTCATCCAAACTGAACGTGTATACAAAATTTCAGCTCAATCGGTTATAGATATCTGCTTCAAAATTGAGTTGCAAGATTCCACCCGAACATATACATACTTACATACATTGCAAGATAAATAAAAGCTTGTAAAAATAAAGAGTTACAGAAAAAATGTGCGATTATTGCTGATTTAAAATTTAAGCTAAGGCTTTTTGTTTTTATTTTTAAAGTGTTACGTAAAAAAGTATTTAAAAATATTATGTTCTACCTTAATTACCTACTTAAGTAGTAAAAACTTTAGGTTGTCAAAGAACTTGACTTTATGGGCCTATAATGACTGATTATTATAAAAAAAGAAGTATTACTAATTGTTATTTTGATAATAAATAGGCTAGGTAGTTGATTGTGGTTGTCTTAATACCCAATAGCCATAGGAGTGACACACTTAGCAAATAGCTAAAGATTGTATAATAATTTCATTGGAAGAAATCTATTATTTGATTATTATTTTGCCTTACGTGATTATATTAAAAATATTTTACAAATAAATATAATTCCAAATGTATAGCCAACTTATTTTATTACTATATCATTATTGTTTATCAGTCCCTCACAATACCTATCAGTCCCTAGATGCCTCATAATCAGTCCCTAACCGGAGCTGTCAGTCCCTAGATGCCTAAATTTGAAAAACTCTAAATTGCTCCTAAAATAAAGCGAAAAATGACTGGCCCTTTTAGATATAAGATAGTTAATCAATTACATATAATATATATACACTACTCAAGTACCTATTGAAAATCAGTGTTTAGAGAGTAGAATCGGTCACCAATCTACAATACAGTCGCCTAATAAGGTGACTAAATCTTCTCCCAAAGGCATTGTTCCTGATTGTGAATCCCCTGCTCAAAATAGGTACAACAACAACAATTCTACATCGAAATCAAAGGTGAACTATGTTATGTTTAGTGATGAAGTTAGAAAAGGTATGGGCTGCTTATTAAACAGTCAGTTAGAGCAATCTGTCATAAATATATGTATGCCAGGCTCTTCCTTTGATGAAATAATAAATAGTATTATTAATTATGATTTTAATGACAATGACAACCTAATCATACTGTTAGGGAATAAAATTGGTGTAAATAAATATTCCCTGCAAAAACTTTTAACTTATGTTAATAATTTAAATGTCAAAAGTGTTGTAATGTTTACATTTCCCTATTGTAATAAGTTTACAACAGAGGAAAATAAGTTAATATTTAAGTTAAATTCGACATTACATACCATGGCTAGTTACAATAATAAAATTCATATTATTGACATGAATAAATTGACATGTGTGACTAATAAATTCTATTTGACCAATGATAGAATATGTCTATCTAGATATTGTATTAAACAATTAGCTTCTGTGCTAAAATTTTATTTTTTAACTTCAACCAAGAACTTGGTTGGTAACCAAAATGACAATGCTTCTATTGAGCATCATACACTCAATGATAGTTTGGTATCTGTTTCAAGTAATTTAAATTAGTAAATAAGACAATAGAGGATATCTCTAGCCATGTATTGACAATAGAAGGGCCTCATTGTTTACGCATTGTTCACCAAAATATTCAAGGTTTTTCTGGCAAAGACTTAGAAATTAATTTATTTTTATCAGATGAAAATATCGACATATTATGTGTTACCGAACATTGGCTTAAAAAATATGAATTTATTACTTTTGATAATTACAGTATTGTAAGTTCATTTGTTAGACAGTCCGCAATAAGAGGTGGATCTTTAATTATTCTAAAAAATATTTTTCATTATAAAGAACGCAAAGATGTAATATCACTCTCAATCGAAAGAATTATTGAGATATCGTGTGTGGAGCTTAATAATCTTATAATAGTTTGTGTGTACAGACCTCCGTCGGGCAACTATCTGGAATTTGAGGCCACTATGGAGGATGTCTTGCAAATAGTGTGTAGAAAAAATAAGAAAATAGTTATATGTGGAGATTTTAACATAAATATCTTAGATTTATCTTCTCTGTCTAATAATTTTATTAACTTATTCAAATCGTTTGATTTGCATTATTTATTCAAACAACCAACCAGAATAACACCTACATCAGCCACATGCTTAGATAATATTTTTTGTAATTGTGAAATCTTGGAATGTGCTGTAATAAGCTTTATTAACTCTGACCATAGTGGTCAATTAGCCTGTATTAAACACCATCATGTTAATTCTGAAGGTGAAATAATTTGTAGACCAATACCAAAACGTAGTTTAAGTAAATTTAAAAGGAAAATAACATCTCAAATCGCATCTCTGCCGACCATAAATAAAGATGCCAATGTCTTATACAATAATTTATTTAATTTAGTGAAAACTGAAAGTAACAACATATTTCCACAAAAGGTAATTAAACTAAACGAAAATAGGACGAAATTTAGTGACTGGGCTACACCAGGTATCTATAAGAGTAGGAGAAAGCTATATGAACTTTATTCACAAAAAGCAGCTTCCACTGATCCTGTTTTTTTAAATTATGTTAAAAAATACTCAAAAACTTTTAAAAATGCTTGTTTGGCTGCTAAATCTCTGTACATATTTAATAAAATAAATATGTCGAAAAATAAAATTAAGACAACATGGGATATTATAAATCAAGAAACCGGGAAAGTAAAATGTTCTGGAAACTCATTCTCGTTAGAAATAAACAATAACATTATTAAGTCGGACAATGAAGTTGCCAACGCTTTTGTTGATTACTTTTCTGAAATTCCTATTATAGCTACCAGTAATCTAAATTCATCTTCCAATGTGGCGGTCACCCTCCTGGAGTCAAGTGCAGCGAAACTTTGAAATGATAAGTGCAGCGAAACTTTGAAATTTAGCCATGTTGATTCGATCACTATCTTGAAAACTTTCCGTTTGCTTAGCAAGAAAAAGACGGAAGATCTTTGGGGCATCTCGACTCACATAATTCAGTCTATTATAAATGAAATAGCTCCTCAGTTAGCGCTAATTTTTAATACTTGTGTTGATGAGGGCATATTTCCTGATCTAATGAAATACAGCAAATTAATACCTTTGTTTAAATCTGGAGATAAAAAAGATCCCTCGAATTTTAGACCTATTTCAATATTACCAATATTAAGCAAAATATTCGAAAAAATAATGTATAACCAGATATTAAGTCATTTATTAACAAATAAATTACTACATGGCAAACAGTTTGGCTTCACCAAAGGAAAATCCACTACTGACGCCGGAATAGCACTTCTTAAACATATTTTTGATGCTTGGGAGGGCAAGCAGGATGTAACTGGAGTTTTTTGCGATCTCTCCAAAGCGTTTGACTGTGTAAGTCATGAAACGCTTATTCATAAACTTAAACATTATGGTTTTTCAAATGAAGCAGTAAGTCTTATTAAATCATATTTATCTGACAGATTGCAGAGAGTTGTCGTTAATAAATCGGAGTCTGCCAGTGCACCTATTCTTATGGGGGTATCCCAGGGATCAATATTGGGTCCATTACTCTTTTTAATTTACATCAATGACCTGCCTTATTACATTAAAGACTTATGTGAGACTGTATTATTTGCAGATGACACATCATTATTGTTTAAGGTTGACCGAGGGAAACAATGCTCTGACGATGTAAATGATGCTCTCTCTATAGTTCTGTTCTGGTTTACAACTAATAATTTGTCATTGAATTCTAAGAAAACGAAATGCATTAAATTCTCTTTGCCAAATGTAAGGCAGTTTGATACCCACTTAAATATGAATAAGGATGTAGTTGACCATGTAAATAACACGAAATTTTTAGGCATTACTTTAGATTCACGGTTACAATGGGACCCACATATTGAATCCTTGGCTGGCAAACTAAGTTCGGCGGCGTACGCAGTAAAGAAAATCAGGCTTTTAACTAATGTTGAAACGGCGAGATTAATCTATTTTAGTTATTTTCATAGTATTATGTCATATGGATTATTGTTATGGGGTTCGGCGGCTCATATTGAAAGAATTTTTGTGTTACAGAAGAGAGCAATTCGCGCCATTTATAATTTACGGGCTAGGGACTCACTTAGAGAATTGTTCAAAGAAATTAATATCTTAACTTTAGCCGGTCAGTATATTTATGACAATTTAGTTTATGTACACAAGCATTATGCTACATTCGTTAAAAATAGTGATTACCATAATATAAACACAAGAAATAAAAATAAGCTTGCCGTTGCAACTTACAGGCTTCATAAAACTAGTGATTCATTTCTAGGGAGGTGTGTAGCATTTTATAATAAGCTTCCACAAAGTATCACCGATTTACCAATTCATAAATTTAAAGTTCACGTTAAAAAGACTCTCATGAACAAAGGTTATTACAAAGTGAATGATTATTTAAGTGACCACACGATATGGAATTAGCTAGACTAGTTATCAGATGTCATGTTTGGTAACAACATAATTTATTGTATAATGCTTAGTGTTAAGCTTATCATGTTTTTCTGACATTTTAAGTGTATGTAAGCATACTTACTGAATGTATTTTATAACTTTCAATGACTATGTAACAGAACCAATATTGTAAATGGCGATTTAAAAGAGGAGATAAAAAATTTGACCTTTCGAGTTTCTTGCCTGTTCTTCTCGAGAAGGCCTCCCAATTTCCGAACAGGTGTAGAATCAACTTTTTTTTCTTTTTAATTCCTACTTGTATTTGCAGACATCCTGATTATATTCAGGATGTATGCACATACAAGGTTAATATGTTTCCTTTAAATTAGAATGTGTTGCTTTGTTTTGACGTCAATAAGTGCCTGTAAAGGCCTATGTTGAATAAAGATTTTTGAATTGAATTGAATTGAATATCCAAAAGCATAAAAAGGTTTAGGACAAAACAACATCAAAAGTATCCCGATTTTTGTGGAATGACTCAACAATATCATACATGAATCTAGAACTATATGTTTTATATTTGTGGCGGTACAGGGAAAGTAGCGCCTTAAATAAAACTATTGATTACTAGGTTGCATTCGATTTTTTACGCGAGGTATGCTTAATTTATTTCCCGACGTAAAAAAAAGGGTTTGTCGGTTTGCAAATCTTAATTCAGTGCTTAAAAAACATTTATCTAAGTCTAAAAACTTTATGGACTTGCATTCATATGTATACATTTTTCAATGTGTGAGGTAAAATAAAACATGTCCTCGTTTCCTTCATCACAGCACTTGTGGGATTACACAGTGCAAATAAAAGACGAGACAACACAGCTCAGATTTACCACTCGAGAAGGGAGTTCAAATGTTTTTGTTTACATTTTTACGTTTCTTTATTTTCAGTGGCAAATAGTTTCTTTGAGAACCTGGTGAATACCGTTCCAAAGGTCCGAGCTGGCTTCCGGCGCTTCAAGTGAGGTAATGTGTTTGCACGCCCTCCCGTCACGCTATCTGCAAATTGGCTATCTGAGAGAGAGAGTACTTTTGTGTATTCTCTCTATTAGAGGTCCGTTCAGAAACATTTTGTTTTCACCCTCGGAAAAATAATAAAACGGAGATTTATTTACCCAATTGAAAAGAGAATATGTTTCTGAATTACATCGAGTGAAGGTAAAACTTGTCGGCTCTTCGGCAGGGTTTAAAATTCGCACTTATCAGTGCGAAATTTCACTTGACAGATTGTTTTTGAACAGGCCGGGTGAATCATTCGATCCTCTTCGGATTCACTAAGGCTAGTTGCTGAACGGCGACGGTGAAAGGAAAAAAACGCATGTTTCTGTACGGTCCCTGGGTTAGTTTTCATGCGATAGTTTTAGTAATTTGTGAAGTGAAGCTTCTTTAGGCGCGTTGGGCGCTTTTGGGCGGGGCTAATGCACTGAACTAAGGAGACCGTTAGGTACGCTTATTCAGAAGAAAAATATTTTTAATTTACAAGTTTGTGAAACTAAGAAGATTTCACTTTCGACGTGCAGTCTTATGACTGATTGTAAAGGTTACTACACATTTTTCCTTGAATAAGGTAGGCGGAAGTTACAAAATCCGGCTATGTTGTTTTTTTTCGGCTAAAATTAAACATTTATTTAAATTTTGATTTCGATTATTAATCACTTACAGCGTTTCTTTTTTGTAAAGGTCTAAGAAGACATTTTTCACTGCTAATAACAACGTACTTATTAACAGCCAAACTAATATTAATACATAAATATAGGTTCAAAGTACTCGTCAATGCGAATCAAACGAGCCAAAACTCGATGAGGTTGTGTCATTAAATTGCGGAGTTCCTAGGGCCACCTTCTAGCTCCAGCATCAGATCAGCTCCACGTCATCATAATATTGCATTGTCACGCGATATACATATGCATGCAAAATTTCAGCTCAGTCGGAAACCGGGAAGTGGGTCAAATTTAACTTGCAAGATTTCATTACACCGGACAGGTGAATGTAAAAAAAATATTTTACAAAAAATAAAAACCGACTTCAGAAACACTGAAAAGTTAAAAATAATATAAGAATTGGTACAGACAACATCACACTTCTATATTGAAGTCTGTGCCAAACGATGAGCTCCTATAGAAACTTTTAAAATTTGTCACCGACTTCAATATAGAAGTGTGATGTTGTCTGTACCAATTCTTATATTATTTTTAACTTTTCAGTGTCTCTGAAGTCGGTTTTTATTTTTTGTAAAATATTTTTTATTTTTAACTTTTTAGTGAATGATATCTTTTTAGTAAAAGAAACTCTAATTTAATTAGCGTTTCCCTCAATTTTCATGGGATCCCATCATCAGATCCTGACTTTGGTGACCTTGGTACCACCCTAGGAATATAATCTATTGAATACAAAAAGAATTTTGAAAATCGGTCCACAATTGGCGGCGGAGTAATCGCGTAACATACACACAAAACACGTTGGATACACTTTAAAATTTATGGGTTTTCCTCGATGTTCATGGGATCCCATCATCAGATCCTGACTTTGGTGACCATGGGACTACCCTTGGAGTATACTCTATCGAATACAAAAAAAAATTGAAAATCGGTCCACAATTTGCGGCGTAATCGCGTAACATACACACAAAAAAAACATACGCATCGAATTGAGAACCTCCTCCTTTTTTGAAGTTTGTAAAAAGCTTTTAAAAAGCGGCGAAGTTGAAAATAAATTAAGGTTTAAATCTCACCCATATTTTTTATCAATAGTATTGATTATTGTAATCGATTATACTCTCGATTCTGAACGAGCTATATTCAGGTTTTACGCAATTTAATTGATATGTTGTATATAAAATTTGTATAAATGATTTCTATTTGTTTGCTAGTATCGTAAAACTGCTCGCTACAAAGACACGGCGCCTTATTTCGAATTTTGTTTGGAATGCCTCTGACACTTGAAAACTGGAGTCTTTGGAATAACGTTTTCGCGTTGTGCAAATAAAGAGCCTTAACTTCAAGCCGATTGGCTCCAAAGTGATGTACAGAACGGTTCGCAAAGCCTTTAGGCTCCGTTAACTTTGATTTCGTTTAAAAAACTATTGCATGAAGATGGGAGCAGCAATCGGATGTCTTCGGCGATTTTTAGCCAATGACAATTCACATTCAATAAAATGTACCCCTTTATCATAACCGAATTTAAAAAAATAATATCTACTGTAGGTGGAGTAGGGCCTGACTTAATTGGGACTTATCTCACCAATCGAGGCATACTACCCTTTAAACTTTAGGAGGGTTTAAGCCTTATCCTTTTAAACGGAACTTTTCGCTGCTGCTGCCCTCCTGTACTCTTCTCAGGGTAGAGGAGTGTCTGTGGAACTCCTTCAGACACCCTCAGCGTGTGATCATAAGTGCGAGTGACGTCATCGCGATCCCAACAACTGGGTACCCTTTGGTTCGCCTAAAATTACTAGTCCTAATTTAATTTGGCCGAACCGTATTGCCCTAAACTTCTAACATACAATTGTTGTTTAGCCTAACATATATTTTCGCACTATCAATAGTTTGGTATAAAACGAAAATCCCAATTTTATAGTCTCTAATTTTAAATAAACTTAAATTGCATGGCATGCGATTCTTTTGTCATCATGATGAATACGCTAAGGTATTGTATTGTAAACCCTTATATTGTTAATTGAAGTCACGTTTTTAAATCGTTAGAACCACAAATTGATTTGAAATATTATTGTCAAAGTTATAATTTTAATCAGAAGTGACAGAAAAAAATTGCTGTAAAACTGACTCCACGTAGTGTTGTCTACCCTACCCCTAGAGTGTAATTCAAACCCAGACAGCCTACGGGCCATCTTGCCTCTATGCGTCTACGCGGGTTTGAATTAAACTCTAGGGGTAGGGCAGACAACACTATGTGCTGGAGTTGGTTTTACAGCAATTCGTTTCTGTCACTTACTTTTGATTAAAATAATAACTTTGAAAATTTTTTTATAAATCATCTCGGGCGGGATTCGCACCTCTTCCGCGCAGGTGATAGGTATTAGATAGTGCACAAGTGACTGCGCAAACACGAGTGCACTCTGTTTCTTCACTCGCATAGTTAGCCGACACGACCGGAGCGATGTCAGACGCAGGACCCACTGTTTAACAAGCCTGCGAGGACCTCGATATGTTTCTTATTTCGGTCACCCAACATGGGACTGACCATAGCCAACTTTGCATAACATTAACAATCGTTCGCTGTGCGCACGCGCCAATGCGCCACCAAGCAAAATAAGCAAAAAGATAAGAGTAAAGTTATCACTACATAACTATCCGTATATTAATATTTTGGTGAATTCTTTCACGATCTATCTATAGCTGGTCCGTTTCACCTCTGCGTGCTAATGCTATTTTTATTGCCTGTTTACAATCACTCGAAAGCAGAAACAGTCATGGCTTTGTTGGGTATTTATAGAATCAACGAGCGAAGTTTAGGGTGCTTGACGAATAATGAACCCGTTATAATATGAGCTTTAACCGCTTTTAACGCGGGCTTGTAATTATAAGTAACTAGCTTTCCACTCGCGACTTCGCCCGCGTTATTTTTGTTTTCCCGTGGGATTTTTTTCCCGTAGGAAAATTACCCTTTTCGATCTATCCCTATACCAACTTTCATCAAAATCGGTTTAGTAGTTTCGAAGCCTATTCAATACAAACAATCAAACCTTTCCTCTTTATAATAATAGTAAGTAAAACCTTTCCTCTTTATAATAATAGTATAGATTACTTGCAATACTTATCTCTTTTCCAAGACCGAAGCTATTGAAAATTCACCACTATTGACTCATGTCTCCACCGACCTTAACCATCTAACCATACACTCACCATTCCCTTTCTCCAAGATCTCGAGTTCCTCTGTGCTCCGGGTCATCGGAAGGCACGTTAAGCCGTTAGTTCCGGTTGCTACTGAAACTGTTAGTACCCAGCAATCCGCATTGGGCAAGCGTGGTAGTGTTATGGTCCATACCATCCACGCAGGAAGACCTGTGCCCAGTATTGGGATGGGTTGTGATGATTTTAAATACTCCATGTAGAGTACAAGTGTGAATGTGTGTTGTGTGAGAAAGAGAAAGAAAGAGAGCAGGACGGGCTTATTGTTCTTTGATCTTCGTCTTCTTCGTTTAATTCAACTCTTTCTATGGCCCCTAAATGAAAGCGATCTAATCAAACGAGCAGAATGAACTGGCACTTAGACTGACCGTTCACTTCTGGAACCGCTTGGTTAGAGAAATATTGCCAACCATGCGACCACGACAGCCGACTGATAGGAGTAGTGCCAGGAAATAAAGAGAGGAGATATAGCTATGATCGCGGATGGATTATTAACCTAAGAATACCTAGCTTGGCTGTGTCAGCAGAGCATAATCTGGAAATGGATCATTAGGTTGTCATGCCAGGAGGAGTAACTGTTAGGATCACCAACTTGTACCTAACTCCCTATCATCCTTACTAATATTATAAACGCGAATTGGTAAGTATGGATATTTGTTCCCTTTCACACAAAATCTACTGAATGGGTTTGGATGAAATTTTGTAGGAAGACTTACCTTAGACGACCTTTGATTATATACTTGTTATATAATCAAAGGAAGACGGGTTACGACATGGATTAACATCATCATCACAGCTCATATACGTCCCCACCAAGGCGCTTGAGCCTACCCTATGTTAGAGTGATAAGAGCTTAGTCAACCACGCTGACCTAGTGCGGATTGGTCGGCTTCACAAACACCATTAAATTTCTTCGCAGATGTATGCAGGTTGCCTCACGATGTTTTCCTTCACGGTAGGAGCGTCAGACAAATGTACATATATGAAAATCGAAAAAAGAAAAACACATTGGTACATGGCGGTCTCGAACCCCGGGCCTTCCGATTAGAAGGCAAGTGTCGAGTCCACAGCGCCACCGACGACGCTCGAGTTATTTATAACAACTAATTAAGTAATAGTGCGGTGCGTCATTTTAATTTAGACCACAGATGTAGTGGCTTGAATTCACACAATTAAATCAACTAATCAAGTAGGGCGCGTCATTTTAGCTTGGACGAACTCTTCTAGCACATTAAAAAACATTAAAAAAATCTAAAAAATCTAAGATCTCTAGAACATAAAAAAAACTAACCTATGAGATATAGCGAATTCTTATGAATAACATGTTATGGACACCGCAAAAAAAAACTTAGTATTTTTGGATTCAATGACATCCTGGCGGTAACCAATGCGGTTCTTAATAGATAAAAGGTAAATTATGTATACCGATCTTAATCTCTCCTGTAAACTTTCAATCGACCGTTTTTAGTCGAACTAATTTTCAGGACAAAGTTGTATACGCATCTAGCGTAAATTTATATGTAAAGGGTTCCCAGTAGCACGTCACGAGACCTTTTTTTTAGGCAGGGGAATTTTTTTACCTTTCCTTAAGGGACTAAGCTGTCTAGGCCTCTTACTTGGATATGATGTAGGACTCGAGTGCACATGCGATTATTCCACTGGTGTCCTACCCAGCTAAACCACCCTCCGGAACCTCTCCATCCCCGGTGAAGATACGTTCGGGCTCTGACCAGTCGATCAATTGACGTAGCTCTGGCGTTCCCCACCAACCTGCACTGGCCGTGTGGATGCGGTTTGGTGGCGACGTAGTGGCAAACTACGCAACCTCTATTTTTTGGGAAAGCCTGTGACTATAGCAGTGGGAATATTGTTCCTGAGATGTCCGTGAGAAGTGTCATGTAATGTCATGTCGACTATTACATTGCGACTTTCGACATGACATGAGATTATATCATCAACAGTATGACAGGGTTTTTGGTGTTTATTTTCTTCAATATGCATTTTGCATTAATTACGCACTCTGTTCCGCAGTAGGGAGCCGGAAAATTTCCCACCGAAGGTGCGAACTACACACTAAACTACTCTTTTATGATTTGGACAAGCTCGATTCCTCGGGCTATACGATTAAATGCTTCGCCAAAAAATATATAAATGGCGCCGTTCTACAGTTTGTGGTTTGGAATTGTAACACCGTTTTTTCTTCAAATTTCATAAAACACTAATTTTGCAAAAACACTTTGGTTTCACTGTAGTTTTAACACAAAGGAGATGTCCACAAGTGGGTTTTTATTAATTATGTTAACTAAAAGCAATAATTTATATACCACTGGAAAGAGGATCGAAACAGCAATTCAGTCATATTAAAAATATGCTTTTGGGTACCTCCGATTTGTATTAAACTGTGGTGAAAGTTTTGAAATCACATGCCTTAAATCTATCCAATTTACCCGTATTAACTTCATATAGTCTCCGAAATACAATGTATTACTAAAATGTTAATGTATTGTCATATGAAAGTCCATTATATTCGTGTTTTTAAGAAAAATCTACAAATATTTTAATCAACTACCAGTGATTGGCTGAAGTTTCTAGTTCAATTTAGCTATTGTTCTGAGAGTCCAAAGCTTAAAATGAAAAAAAAAATGACATTTTAGTTTGACAGTTTTGACACTGACTTGAAAGCTGTGGCGCTATATGATTTATTAATTAATTATTATGTTGTTCATTCATTAGATTTAATGAAGAATAGGGCCTAATAGGGTGATTGTCTATGAAAAAAATCAATCACGATCGCCTTTGATTTGATAGTCATTACGCCGTTAACATTTCCCGCAACACCAACAACTTCAACACAAACAACAACCAAACCACAACCATAGACTAGCATAAGTGTCATTGTATTTACAAATACAGATTATAAATAGATGTTTTTTGCAGATAATATAGCTCAGCTTTCGATCGTTAAACAAATCTGTTGCCATAACTAAAATATACAAAAATTAAAATATTTCCAAAACGGAGGGGTATAAAGTTATGACTTTCACGGTTTTAGGACACTAAATATTAAACCTTTATGACAGGCATAGTTTCGTTTCTTTTAGTTAGCAAAACCCAGCCTCCATACAAAAAGAGGACATCTCCTTTCACAATTAAAATCATAATTACAATAACTTTGTCAATTAATTTCACAATGTCATGTGTCATGCTTGCAGATTCTGTGAACAGGAGCGTGAAACACCAATGCACCTCCTGTGCTTTTGTGAACCCCTTATTCACAAGAGAAACCGACAACTGGGGAGACACATTCTCGACCCAGACGATATAAAAACAATCCAAGCTGGGAATATCTTATCATTCCTGGACAGTGCCCAGCTAAAGGAGCACATGTAAGGCCTAATAAGTCTTACTTGGGGCTAGTCACAATAGATCTTTGCAGGTCGCAGTGACGCAAATAGCCCCGAATTAATGGAATAACAATATGTCAAGTGTCAACGTCAACGTCGTTTCACGTCACGTCAGTGACATTTGCAATTATCTTTGGTCATTATTCACTTTTTGCATAAACAAAATAAATCTCGCGTTTATCCTGGCCTTATTTACAAAGATAGTTTTTTTTCGCCCAAAATCCCGTGCTCCCCTTTAGGTGGGTTGATTTTCTCAAAATTCGGAATTTGACATTTAGACCGTTTGTTTTGATCATTTTTAGAGACATATCATAATAAAGTACACTTAAGGCTACAGATCATATAATTATGGTTTCGTCGAATAGAATTTGGGAAGCATTCACAGTTTGTTTATGGTTAATTTACATTACGTTTTGTTTTCCAACCAAACTTATAACTTTGGCTGGAAATACTTATTGCATATTGTAGAATTTCGAAAGATCCGTGTTGACTTGACACATCATGACACACATGTTATGAAATGAATTTGGTTTTAGGGAAGGTTCCGTCGCCAATACGACGCTTAACATTCGGTGAACGAACGCGCCCATTTTTCACCCTAGTCTTTGAACGCGTCTTTCGTGTTATGATCTCCGAACTGGTTAGTCTGTGAGACATCGACCGAAGGAATTTGTTATTGATTCGAAGATCATAAAGTATTTATATTCATTTCTGCGAATAAAATCCATAGGTATTTCTCCCGTTTTCCGTGTGAATTTAATTTGAAGAGCTACAGTGAGACTTCAAAAGTCAGTTATTTTTGTTTTCAGCTTGAAGAGTAAAGCTAAGGAAAAAATAATATATTTACTCGCCGGCACGCGATTCATTAAATTAAATGGATGTATTGTATCAATAAGTGCAAAAAATCAATAAGGTATCTAATTAACTTATTATATTTCATGATTTAAAACAGATTTTGTTAATTTTATTTTTATTTGTGGGAAAATTGATTATTAAATCAAACATATTACATTTCCAAAATTCGCCTTTTTCACCATCTTAGTGGGATAAAGGCATATATTGAGTAATACTTGCGAATTTCATGTTAAATTCTAAATTTTCACAATATTAAGTTACACATCCTTCTTTGGCAAATAACTCACAAATTAAGCTGTTTTCTTTTTATTAATAGCAATAATTATACACAAAATAGGTGCTCTCCCCTCCATATGTCCTTTTTATTAACTAACCAATAAGAAACTTTGACAATTCATTGAAAATTATGTTGGAAATTAACTTGCAATGTTTATTACCTGAAATTCAATTGTATTGACTGTGCTATGAATCTCCAGGGCAGTTCCCGGAGGCCGTAGGGCTCCGCTGCTTAGCTAGACAAACTAACTTAACATCAAGGAGGAATTCTGTGGAATTACACAAGTAATAAATATATATATAGAGAGAGAGAATAAGTTAAGAAACTGGAATATCATATCTCTGACCCGTGATCGCAAGAACTTACAATCGAAGGTACCTAATCTAATTTTTTTGAAAAAGAAAGAAAACTATTTGTTTGTGTATCTTATTACCCCGGTTATATTATGACTTTTGTACCCAGTTAATTTAGCAAGAACTTACCGAGATTGATCAAACAAACCTGAACCATCCTGCCCTTGGCTTGTATTAATTAAACATTTAGTTAAGTGCTTTGCATTAAGGGATTTTATTTACTTTAGTGACATATGCATAAGTAAGTTATGTACCTACAAGAATAAAGCTTTTCATTTTGTATCGGACTAAAGGAATAAGTTTGTTTTTTTTTCTTTAACTTTAAGATTTCCCTATATTTCTACAATTCAGCAAGAAAATACACTACAGAATAAGATATAGGGTACTTTTATCTCGGAAAAGTGGACAGTTCCCGTGTTAAAGTAGATTTACAGTTTTTCTTTGAACTTTTAAGGCGAAATATAGTTCGCAGGCATAGCTAGTCCACACTATATTGTATTACAAAAGTCATAAAAAATAAGCGATCAGTTTGATTTGTTGTATTAATCCGTGAGGATTGAGGAATACTTGATCGGCGGGAGAGTAATCAATTGAGTCAGTGTGATGAATTGGAAGATTTTCCATTTATACGAGGAAGTAAAAAGGCTTGGTGAAAAAACAATACCTAAGAAATGCACGTACGTATTTGGTGCTTGTTAAATTTATTTGTGAAACAGTTTTTCACACGCAACTCTTCAACTATGCGTTTTTTTGTTTCTTGTGGCAACGCTATTATTTCGCTTATGCTATTCATCCACTCGCGTTAATGTTAGTTAATCATCTGCATCGTTATACGCGTTAGTTAAGGCGTTAAAAATAACGTTAAATACAGTGACCACATCTGCGGAATTCGATACAAATTATTGAAAGCTTTCAATGGAAGTCCCGTTAAAATAGTCTTATATGGTCTCGCTAGTCTTATAATATGCGATACAAGAAATAAATATGTACCGTCAAGATGGAATTTCCAAAGAGCGTATTTCCAAAGTACCTACGTTTTCGACATATCATGTTGACTTGCCCAATGTCTGTAAACATGGGTCTAAAATAAAAAATAATATTTAATTTGCTTTGAACATAGTAGAAAGAAATCAAAACAGTTGCAATCTCACACGAGACGTATAATTTCTCGATGACCTAGTGGTTAAAAGCGACATGATCAGAATAATATGCTGTAGAGCTATGAGAATCCTGGCTGAGGCATTTCTAAAAACAATTCATCATTTTAGACAAAAAACGCCCACAGTTGGACTTAGGCCTCCCCAAGGGTCTCCAAACCGACCGGCCCTGTACTTCTCGCATCCAGCGGCTTCCTGAAACCTTCACCAGATCGTCGGGCTACTTTGTGGGGACCTGCCAACACTGCGTCTCCCGGTATACAGCTGCCACTCTAAGACCTTTCAGCCCCAACTTTTTTTAACTTTAGTACTTCTACGGATTTCATAATTTCTGATTCGATCACGTAAAGAAACCCTGAACATAGCCATCTCCATTGCCATTTGATTGACCTTGAACCTTCTTATAAGGCTCGTTATAAGAGACCACGTCTCAAATTCCGGACGCCATCACTGGCAACTCACACGAATTGAGGACTTGAGACAAACAAAATGCTGAGTTACTTAAAAAATATTTTTTTTAATTAATTGAGTTGAATTGAAATGAGTCAACCCACTCTCTGGTTCTCGTCAACTTACTCTCTAGTTCTCCAAGCGTAATAAACATTGACGGTGTAAAAGAGGACAAACACCCTAACATAGTTTCTCGTTTATAACCGAATTGTTTTATTCTTTGTGGAAGAACTCGGGCAATATCGGAATCCGTAATCCTCGAAACAAAAGCGCGAGTCAGCCGGAGCATGAATGGGTTTCAACTATCCTCGACCATTTGTTTCGTTCGATAAACAATGTCGCCGTAAAATCCGCCTTCGAGCCGAGTATACATACATTCAGTCGATGTGGCACTAACATTAATTGAGAACAGAGCCTCTAGCAAAAGTAACATTCGCTCTCGACTCGCAACGAATTCGTAGGTCACATCAACTTAGTCCGCAACCGAATACTCTATACATTTGGTTGGATCTACGGTAGAGCGTATGTATGGTGAAGCCTCTACCATACATACGCAAAGTATCATTTAGAAGAAAGCTGACACATTTTACAGGGACTGCGTTCGTCCCATAATGTGCTGTGCTAGTGATCGCCCACGTTCCCAAAAACCATCCAAAATTTCCACCGTGTAGTCCATATAGGTAGCCCTTTTTATATTGCCCGCTACTTGACAAACCTAAGCATCAAAGTCTTTAGAAGTTATGTTGCCGTGCTATCTTCCGGCTCAAATGGCCTGGTGACTATTCGAACAGAAGGATACCCCCGATGCGATGTCTGTCCGCTAGATATCCACCAGCATCAGCTCTAGGCTACCCACCAGAGTATATTCCCTTTATAAACTTAATCCATGTCACGCTGTTAAAGGCATGCTGTGCTAGGAGCCTGAAGGATTGAATCCGGAACGAGGTGATTCGATAGAAAACGAAAGTTATCGATCGATACATCCATCTGATAAGTAACCTGAAATGGTAGTCCATCCAAATGCATTCAACGCTGTAACTGCTCGCTGGTCACGTTTACCGCTAAACATCGGTTGATAACTTTCTTTCTTTCTTCTTTAGCGCCGTGAATTAAACCAGTCGAAAAGTAGAATAATAAAAATAACAGGGCCAAAGCAGGAGCATTTGGCAAGTTTGTTAGCCCAGACAGCGGAGCGGACACACGGCGACTTTTAAACAGTCTTTTCCGCTTGAGATTCCAGTGCTCTCGATAAAGACTCTTTGTGATCGAAGTTAGACTGCTGATACTTTGGAGTTTGTTATTTTGGAATATATTTTATCAACAGTATATATCTGTTGGGTATTGGGTATTTGAAGTAGTAGTATTGCGTTTAAATTGAACACTGGCTCAGATTACATTATTTGTTAAGGAAGTCAGAATACATGAAAAAAAATCAGGAAGAAAAGAACACGGCTGAACTGAGAATAATAAATAGCAAATGAAGCGGCATGGTGTCGCCAAAAGTTGTACATCAACAACAAGTTCTGCCACCTAGCGGCAGGTGTGATTATCGAGCATTGCTTTTACATAATTACTCGGGCATCTAAGTCCAGGTCTTAGTCGCGGGGTGATCCATATATGGCCCCCAGTGGTGAAATACGGCGATGGGGTCTTGCCTCAGATCCGCTACTTATACTTTCTCTAATTCACAACCTTCGATATCCTATCTATCTCTAGATTTGTTTACTGGAGATAGAGTTTTGACGCATTTTGTATGGAGCTGATGTCAAATACCTATCGCTAGTAGCCAAATTCACGGATAGATAGAATATTCAAACCGGCCGTTAGTCGCGGTCATGTGTAGTATAAGTCGCAATTTGTCTGGTTTGTTATTTATAGTTGAAAGTCGTATACAAGTATGTACAAATAATATCGTATTAAGAATAGAGATTATAGGTAGAGTATTTCCAAAGTTCACAGTTTGATGAGTGACCCTGACATCTTCAGCTACCGTTCCTTTTACCTTCGAAGTTGGATTTTATTGAGCTTTCCACAGTGATGGTACAAAAAACTCGAATGCCGCATGCATTCGAGTCACCCAAGAAAGTTAAATGGAAAATGCACCGCTTTACGGGATCTCCATTTTTGAGAATTTTAGGATTCCCTAAGATTAATTCACATCTCATTGTTTGTGGAAACATTATATATTGCGTTTACAGTTGTATAAGTAAAAATAATATAATTAAAATTAAAGCACTGGCATGATTTCTTCCTTTGGGAACATTTTTCTGCAGTAAAAGCATAATTACTTAAGTAAATAGTTGAAGAAGGTAGTTACAAAATCCTTTTTTTTTCAAGGGGAATGCCTGACCGCACCGTATCTGCCGTTGGGTAAACGACGAGCATCTGTAGGGCTCTCCCGGTAGAATACCGGGCCTACCCATTAAACTTCCCGGTGTTCTCCCTGTCTTTATGGGCACGCGTGATAGGGTCCACAATGCCATCCACGACCAACACACCTAGGCTAGCTCGACCATAGTAGTCAAGCTTTCGCCAAGCAGGGGATTGTCCGAGGGCACTAGGACAATCCCCCAGACGGAGAAGCCTTACGGTGGCGTGCACGGGGCCAACTGTGCACGCAGGCCTCCACGGCAGGGTCACTAGACGGGGATTGCTTAAGCAAATGCCTGCCTTCACCTGCCAGTTAAAAAATGTCCTCGATATTGAAGACAGCTAAAGGCTGAGCTCAGGTTGGGGCATTCGACGGTTGCAACGGCAACACAAGCAACTCAGTTGTTCCACTTCGTATATTTTCAAATTGTTCACAACATACATTTTAAATTAGGTTAACCAGTGATAAAACAATTTTCTGTTTTCATTCCGAGTGTTCAATAAGAAGTAGGTAAGTACCAGTAAATACCCCTTTGGTACGGGCACGCTCAGCGCAATTGGGAATACCATATTATTATTTATGCTCACCATTTGGCGTCACTGACGAATAAGGTTCAACTGTTAAAATTAGATTGATTCTTTTAACTACTTTGCAAACGCAAATTTTTTATATGTTTACGTTGTATAATAAATCATTATTAAATTAAACCACGACAATAGCTAGCAATTACATATGATCGTAAAATACAAATTCTTCTGAGATTCCTAGCGAAAAAATCACTCGCGGTAGCCCTTAATATGTCAGTTGGCTGCGGTGGTCATAGCATCGACAAAGTATACTGAAAACGATGATGTTTTTTATAATTGTCTATCATTGTGTTCAACCGCCTCCGAGGTTTAGTCGAGACCATCCAGTATTGATTTAGAGGTTCGGGGTTCGATTCTCATGGGTGCAGAAACCTCAGTTTGTTTCGATCGGTGGAGCTTCTGAGTCTGGCTAGCTACCACCGTCTTACCCCAGTTTGTCGAAATAATAACATTGATAATAACATTGATTTATTTATTTATTAAGAAAACCAACAGCGTTACAATTTCCTTTTACATAATGGTTTTATAACAATAAGGCCAATAATAGGTTTCCCTTAAATTAACAGATCTGATACAACGTCCTAAAGTTGGAGGAATCCAGTTAAAGCTCGCTTCCATCTTCTGCCATATTATCACTTACCATCCGCCTCGGGTGAAATGAAGGCCAACAGTTTCCCTGTTATATGTCATAATAGGGAAACTCTTGGCCTTCCAAGAGTTATCCTTCCTGGTTAATTACTGGGTACCGTGATTTTACATCTTATGTCACAAGTTGGCAACGTACACTGTGGTTCTTGGGGGTTACAGTTTTACTACGAATCTCACAAGACCCGAATGTACTATACGTGACTGTTACCACTTACCATCCCGATGTCTCATTTGCACCATTGGCCTGCACCATTAATGGTGCAAACGAAACTACTATGTCTCGTTTGCACCATTGATAATAATACCATCAGGCGGGCAGTATGCTTCTTTGTTGTACTCGTATATAAAAAAGTATACTTTTGTTATCATCACCTACTAAAAATTCATCACACCTTATACATCAAAACAAAGAATTGAGCCTAAATCCTAATTTCATTCAGGAATTAATCCTGTAAAGTGATATCGTGTGTGCCTTTCTATATGGCGGTTTTATTTCATTAGCCCACGCGAGACTCTTGATACAAAATGCACAACATTTTTTGTTCATCCAATTTTCGCGCGCTGAATCCAAACGGAATTCCAAATTCTAAACGCACAATGCCCTGCTTGTGTATTCTCCACAATATTGCCGGCATATAAAAATGCGAATTTCACTTTCTGCTGGATAATTTTCTTGCGATATTATAATAACAAAACGGAAACGAAGACATATTAAATGTGTGGAAGCTGGAAATATCGATTTTACGGGAAGAACCAGCTTATTTTCAACCGACTTCAAAAAAGGAGGACGCGCTCAATTTGTCGCGTATGTTTTTTTTTGTGCGTATGTTGTGGACCGATTTTCAAAATTCTTTTTGTATTCGATAGAGTTTACTACTGAGGTGGCCTCATTATTACCAAAGTTAGGATCCGATGATGGGATCCCAGGATAATCGAGGGTATCCCCAAAATTTTAAAGGCACACCCAACGTGCTTCATGTTTCTTCAGAAGCTCTTCAGGTATTTGCGTCTGGTAGTCATAAGCCGAGCTGATGATGGAAGGATCCTTAAATTTTGGGAGTTGGATGCAATAGGCATGTATTGGCTCTTAAATGTATTCTTTCGAATTTTTTCGGTGAGCTAGTATTAAATTTAAGAAAAAAATTAATAAAAAAACTCGTCAGACATAAAAAACCACTTCAGAAACATTTAAAAGTCAAAATAATATGAGAATACACACTACATCACATTTTAATATTAATAGCGGTGCCAAGCAATAATCCTAGAAAGAATTGAAAGGACATTGCTGTGCGTCCGATACATTGTTCGCCCCAATACCAACAGCAGTGAAAAAATGGCTTTCGTATAATTAGACATTAGTTAATACTAAAGGTCCACATCAATTACTACGGACAAGCTTTATATTGCTTGACGACACGGTTAGCGCAGAGGTCGAGTGATCGCCTACTGCGCAACGGGTCGCGGGTTCGGTTCCCGCACGGGACAGATGTTTTGTATGGCCTACAGAAGTTTGTTCCGGTCTGGGCGTATGTGCATGTGATATTCTATGTTTGTAACTGCACCCACGATACAGGAGAAAATCCTAGTGTGGGGCGACGTTTTTAAAAAATATATATATATATATATATATATATATATATATATATATATATATATATATTATAGATGAATCAAAATTTGAGGTTATATAAAGTAACACTTTATTTCATTAGAGCAATACACATGGTCCATACCTATACACTTATTAAAATAATAATTATTGCAATCAATCATAGAACGCGTTAAAAGCCACGTAGTAAATAACAAGAAATCTCGAAATTATAAAGCAAGTCAAAAACACAACGAACTAACAAGCGACAGTATGAGTAGTCAATTGACGTATGTTTTAATTTAATTTACGTTAAATAAGTTACGAAAAACATAATTTATACAAATAAATAAATACCCATAGCTACATAAAATCGACTCAATTCTATTCAGTCGAGCAAAAGTAACAATAACCATTCGTATATTTTACTTCATTTGGTTTTGTTTCTGGAAGTACTTTTATTATGTCGAATACACATATTTGTTATTAAATATTTCGACATTGTCCTTTAGCACCGACTTCAAAATAAAAATGTGATTTTGTGTGTATTCGCATATTATTTTTAATTTTAAGTATTTTTGAAATCTGTTTGTTTTTTATGTATTTTTTAATAAATGATTATTATAGAGCTACTTAATACTGTTTAATGGAGCTCGTACAACACTTTCAGGATCAGTAATCACTTTTCTGATATCTTAATATAGTTTAGAAGTAGGCTGACACGATAAAGTACGATATGCCTACACCAAACTAGTAGAAAATGACTTAAAAGAAGAGACGACTATAAGTATCCACCCTATCCTTAAATGGAATGGAGAGCGCTGAACTAACTCATGGGAATTTCTAACATTACAATAATTATGTTGTTTTAAATTAATTGTTACGCCCAGTTCCAGCGTGAGACGTTAATTGTGTTTGTGGAATTATACAGATTTGTATGCCAAACAGTCTCGAGGTGTGCAAGACAGACGTTCAATTAGGGCGGAGGAAAAAACTCATTAAGTCGGTGAGGACGAAGCAATTTGTTTAAGTCCCGCCGCTTTTTTGGGCGGACCCCTTTACAACGTTGCGAAGCGAACTCGAATGACGTTAGCAGACGATCGTGAACTTTAAGAATGTGAGTGTTAAAATAAATCCGTTGTTTTATTACCTACTGAGGGAAGGTATTGATCTTGGTCTGACCTGCTACGTGAGCATGGACTTTTTTGATCGACATAAATATCGATCGACAAAACCATCTGTCATTTATCGATTTTTGTCGAGTATGTCGATCTCAGCTGTCAAATTTTGTTTATTAAGGGTCCCGTGCTCGCACCCCTAGTGGTAAGCGATACGATAGGGATCGAGCTACATTTGGGTTCCTCCACAACTGAGAAACTGGCAACTTACCTCTAATAACCGGAATATAACAATATTAATTAACATTTAATTATGCCGCAAAGCAGTAGTGCTTGTAATGCTGAAGGCAAAGACAGCAAGTGATATTTCTGGATCCTGTGGCTTTCCGTATTACATCACAAGTTGGCAATTTACACTGTGTTCCCTTTAGGGGTGGCATAGATTGGAGACTCTAGTTACTTAGCGCCAGGTGTCCAGATTGTTTGTTTTCCATCTTAACTGTCTAAAAAAATAAAAATATATCGTGGTAACCAGGCGTGGTTAGAGACCTTACCACCAATAAAAGCAAACACAAATTAAAGCAAAAAAACTTCGGCCCTATGAGTATCCAACACTGAAGATGTCAACTACTATCTATAGTTATATGAGCTACCAAGCCATAGAGATGGTTGAATCTATGAAGAATAAAGTTTTGTAAATTGTTTGTGAATTTGTATTTTGGTAATGGGCGATTTGAATATCCACGCTGACAAAAATGCATGAAGAAGTTGGCATTTATCATCGTCATCAACACCTCAAGCCATGTACGTCCCACGAGTCTTTCCTCAGACGAGGAAGCAATGGCCTATTAATCACTTGGGGGGGTTAGTATGGGTCCTTGTTCTGAGTTTACCATCTCTTCACAGAGGTTTAATTTCCATAGTTAACTCTAACGACGTCCACAGAAAGAAGGAAAGGAAAGGAAAGAAGTGACACCATGTACACTACAATTCAAGATAAGATATTTCCTCAAATTATGTTGTAGGTCCTACAATCCAAGATAAGATAGCTCCTCAGTTACTGAGGAATCCAGTTGAAGCTCGCTTTCATCTTCGAACATATCGTCCCTTACAATCGGGTGAGATGAATTTGAAGATCTTTCTTGTGGTATGTAATAAAAATCCATCCCACAATCACATCTTACACGCTACATACTACTAACTTTTAAATTGCGAAAAGGTGTAATCATGGGATGGATTTTACTTACTTCTTCACGCAAAAATATTGGATAGATTTTCATAAAACTCGATATGCATATAGCCGAAGACTCAAATTAACATGTAAGATTAGTTATTCTTCAGAAATTCCCACGGCACCAGCGATCAATTTACAGTCGAGAAGAAAATTCACAACGCGGCACCTCGATTCGTTTCGCGCCGCATTCGCAACAGTGTAAATGAATCCACGCGTATTCCGCTTGTTGAGGAAACATTGGATAATTGATAGCCATAGTTCTTTCAGCCGCAGATTGGTGACGTCGTCGTTGCTCAAATCATTAGCTTTTTTCGCTGCAGATGACTGAAGCTTTTTTCCAACATTAATGTTTCCCCTGCTATTTATCTAGATGTCTTAGGATTTCGGAATTCTTTTGTATGCCCAATGCCGAGCGAATATAATAAAACATGTTGAATTGAACTCAATGATCGCTCACAAAATATGACATAGGAGCTGACTTAGTTTTTTTGAAGTGAAATTAAACAATGCCGCATTTGAAAAATAATCTCTCATAATTTAATGTGATATTCGTACATTAGTTCAAGATAGATAATAGGAATCGGCTAACTTCGTGTTTCCGAAGATGACCGACACATCTAAGCAGTATAATGACATAGAGGTGCTTTTGTGATTGTAAATGATTTTTAGGGCCAAACTACTTTTTGTCAAAGTTAGACGACTATTTCCGATGTTTTCCGATGCCCATTACTTACCATGGCGAACTGAAACAACAGAATTATTCTAACCGTCTATCTCACCTGAAGATAATAAAAAAATGGAATAACTAGTGAAATTCATCATTTCAATCGAAATAAGTCCCACTGTAATCTGCAAGGGTCAAACGAGAAATAATTTGCCCAGTGAAATTCAGTAGTAATTAAATATGTAAGTATGTTTGCAAGTAATAAATAAAAGTAATTTCTCATTTTTAGGGTTCCGTACCTGAAAGGGAAAAAACGGAACCCTATAGGATCTCTTCGTTGTCCGTTATGAATATTTTATAAAAAATGTATGCGAAAATTCTTTTTTTTTTATTTGCGAAAATTCCGTACCTCTATCTATAACATATCAAATGTCTACTCGGGTCTTTCAGCTGTCAGCGGAAAAAAAATCTTGTAATTCATCGCGATCCTAAAATATGTCGCATGTTTGTCGCATTTTACGACTACACAATGGAATCAAAACCTATCACGGAATCGCTTATTCGGTTTACGACAGATTCTGGTTTGGGTGGATTCTTGATACGGCAGATTCTTTTTTTTGTTGATTTGTTTTACGGCGGAAGTAATATCATGACCAACATAAACAACACAATTTATGTCAAGCGATTATAATAACGCCAAATTCAAATAATTATTACATTACTTGCTATTGCTAAGAGCAATCGTTTAAAAATTGTCTATTATTATGTTAATATTGTATTATGTGTCACAGCATAAATTGCAAGCCTGTGCGTGTAGTGTAGCCTTTATACAAAGTGCATTATGCTGACCTAGCGTCAGCATATGCACTTTGTAGCCTTATCACCACATACCAATTAACGTGTCCCGAAGCATTAACAATGAGATACATAAGATTTTTGGTCCCCCGTCCTATCCTGACCATATTAAACGTTGCTTAACCGCCACGGAGCTCCCCACCATCATAATAATCTCTGTGCCAACTGAAAGGAGTGATAAGGCTTCGATGCAAAATTAGATCGAGCCTATTTCGCAACCAAAACAATGCGGGGCCGCGAGAGGAATACAAATTTAAGGCTTAAGTTTTTCCAATCAATTTTTGCTCGGTGTCGTAAACAAGTTTTTTATCAGGAAGAAGAAATAAGTACTTACTTATAATATCGAAAACGATATTACGTAGCGACACATTTATATTTCCAATAGAGCTTTCAACGTGTACCAATATCATGTATATGAGAAGTAGCTACTGCCGCATCTGTGATCTGATTCGATTATCTATTCCGGTATTAATTATTACTCCTGTTTGTTAGGTAAATATAAAATATATTTCCGAATTATTTTCTTTAGTGTGAGTCAAATGGGACAAAATGCGATATTGTTCCTTTGGAAGATAGCTGAGGGTAGATTTGTCAAGTTGGGATGGTTGTTTTATTTAATACTCGTCCGCGTGGAATTAGTAATATGGGTACTTTATTTTTTATCAAATCCATACCAAATTTCATCTAAATCGGTTCGGCGGTTTAAGCATGAAGAGGTAACAGACAGACAGGCACACTTTCGCATTATAATATTAGTATGGAAATTGTCAACCAAAGTGTGTGTGTGAGAAATAAAGAACAAGGGCAAAGTCCCTAACAAATTTTTGTTTATATATTTTTGGTGGTGCCCAAGGTAGACACCACCACGTCGGCGATTCACCGACACTATGATTCTTTGATTGCTGAATCCAAAAACCGATACAGATAATGTTTACCTTGTCTCCGTTCAGTCTGCGTATGTAGCCGGTGGACTTCCTGAGCTAGCTCGAAGGAAGTCGCGGCTCCTGAAGTTCTGCGGTGGATCCACCGGTGGAGACCGGAGCACTACAAATGCCTATTAGGCCACCACGGCTCACACACGCGACGATAATACTTTTGCACAACACCAAGCGGGCTTTCGCGCCCCGATATTAGGTGCGCCGCGCAAAACACAATTTGTTAGTTATATTACATTTTATTCCGGCCCGGACATAACCTCTAACAATGTCATGACATTTCGACTCGACTCGACTGACATCTTACATGCGGCCGGCCGCCACAGACCAAAATGCTGTGTTGCCACTCGCTCTTCCTCGAGCGTGAACATCCCCCCGCTCCGGACAGTCCCGGACTGTCCGTCAAATCAGTCTAAGGGGAGGCGAGAAAGAGTAGCGACCGCGCGCTTCAAAACAGAATCCCCAACTAGGACCTCGGCAAACCTGGGCACACCATCAGACCCTAGAGTAAGTTGGACAATGCGTCCGCGACGCCAACGTAAGGGTGGCAGGTTTGGGTCCTTCACTAACACGAGGTCTCCAACCCTCGGTGGGTTTGTCTTATCTGACCACTTAACGCGCTGTTGCAAAATGTGTAAATATTCAAGGTGCCAGCGGCGCCAGAAGCTCTGGGTAAGCTGCTGGAGCAACTCAAACCGCGAAAGGCGTCCTGGATTGACATCTCTATAAGGATACTCGGGCAGGGCGTTAAGTGGTCTGCCTATCAAAAAATGGCCCGGCGTGAGGGCCTGCAAATCGTTCGCGTCGGTAGACAACGGACATAACGGACGCGAGTTGAGAACCGCCTCAATCTTATGAAACACCGTCGCGAGTTCCTCGAACGTGAGAATAGTCTCCCCAATAACGCGGCGAAGGTGAGTCTTGGCGGCCTTTACAACAGATTCAAAAATCCCTCCCCAGTGAGGGCAAGACGGCGGGGAGTATCGCCATGTTACCCCCCTACGGGAGAGTGTGGATCCGATCTCAATATTATTTTTATCTAAAAATTCACAAACTTCTCTTATATGTCTATCAGTGCCCTTGAAGTTCGTCCCACAATCGGACCGAATTAGAGAAGGCAGTCCCCGGCGGGAGACAAATCTGCCTAACGCTGCTAAGAAAGCGTCCATGGTGAGCGCACTCACCACCTCCAAATGAACGGCTTTAGTGGCCAAACAAACAAATACACACAAGTAAGCCTTTTCAGTCTTAGCATTACGGAGTCGCGACGTTTTTATAGTGAACGGTCCCGCGAAATCAGTTCCAACTCCTAAGAAGGTCATCGATTCATTCACACGATCGGCAGGCAAATCACCCATTTGGGGCTGCATCGTCTCGGGGCGTAAACGATAGCAGGGCAGACATCGAAATATAATAGATCGGATTATTCTTCGCGCTGACAAAATCCAAAACTCCCGTTGGAGGAGCGCGGTCAATGCATTACATCCGGCATGAGCATTCTTCACATGGCGATCAATGATCAAAGGCCTAATAAATATAGGCCTACAATCAACGTGGCGAAGGCCACGTTGATTGTAGGCCTGTATTTGGGATACCCGATTGGCCACAAATACTTCCAGGGAGTGGACGGAGTTCTTAATCCAACACAGGACAACCTGACTGTCGGACCAAGCAAAGAGCGACTCAAAGTCCACACTACGTCCCAGGGTGTCAACAACGTGGTTCATCAAACGAACCAGAAGAGTAGCTCCAGACAATTCTAACTTCGGAATCGTTAATCGAGTCCCAAGTGGAGCAACCTTACTCTTAGCAATTAGCAAGTGGAGCTTAACAGCTCCTCTATCATCGACCGTCCGGATATATACGACGGCTGCGTATCCACTCTCAGACGCGTCACAAAAGCCATGAAGGCTGGCCGTAAACCGTCCCTTAGGCAGTATATGTCTAGGGATACTAACACGGTTAATGTCGGGGAGAGACGACATAAAGAACTCCCAATCTCGCAGCAAACGGCCCGAGAGGGGCTCATCCCACGACACTTCAGCTGACCAAAGTTCCTGTAGGAAGCACTTCATCCAAAACACTACGGGACTAATCCAGCCATTTGGGTCAAAGGTACGAGCTACTGTAGACAAAACCAACCGTTTCGTCCAGACCTTGGGGCTTGGCAGCTCCAATCGATAGGTGAACGTGTCCTGGACAGGTCTGTATTGCACTCCCAAAACAGACAGTAAATCTGGAGTGTTGGCATTCTCAAAAATATGAGGCTCCTGCTGGTGGTCGTCTGGCAAGTCACACAAAAGCTGAGGTGAGTTGGACATCCACTTCCTCAGTTCATAACCACCAGCCCCGAGAAGAGCAATTAGTTCATCTCGCAAAATCAAGGCTTCCTCGACACTAGACGAGCCCGTACAAATATCATCCACAAATGCATCCTCCTTGAGAACCAAGGATGCGCGAGGGTATCGTAACCGCTCACGTTCAGCGAGTTCCACAAGTGAGCGAATTGCCACAAAGGGGCTCGAACGCAAACCGTATGTATTGGTGTTCAGCTCGTAGACCAGCATGGGATCTCTGGGATCCTCCCTCCATAATATGAGCTGATATCGCCTATCGTCCGGGTGAATCACAGTCTGCCGAAACATCATCCGGATATCGGTCACAAAGACGACGGCATGGCGACGGAAGTTGGTCAATACATCACCCACCTCGTGGTGCAACTTCGGTCCAGCATGCAGACATTGATTCAGCGAAACTCCGGTAGACGTGGGAGCTGACCCATCAAAAACAACGCGTATCTTCCCAGTGGAAGGTTTCAAGACCGCGTGGTGAGGAAGAAAATTATGTTCCTCGTTTCGCCAGTCCAGTCGCGAGACCGACATGTGCCCCAGTTGCTCATATTCTCGCATGAAGTCGACATACTTCTGTTTGAGGTCGGAGTTCCTACTCATACGACGCTCCATGGACAGCAGCCGCTTCTCGGCCAACGGCCGGGAGCTGCCAAGTGAGGGGCGAACTGACAAAAAGGGCAAACGAGTGATCAGCCGTCCCGAGTGAAGGCGACCTGTATTGTTCTGGTAGAACAACTCACACTCCTCGTCTAAGGGGTTCACTCGCTTCACGGTAGGTGGCTCTTCCACCTCCCAAAACCGTTGAAGGACATCCGATAAGGTGGAGCTAACAGTTATGTAACTGTCCACCGATGGAGATGGTGGGTTATGCCTAACTGGTCCCATCACTACAAACCCAAGCGATGTAGATAAGGCTACCAGCCCACCCTTCTGTAACTCTCTCCTCTTCCCACAATACACGCGGCCTAGAACATCGGCACCGAGCAATAAGTGAATCGGACCGGTTCGGTGGAAGGAAGGGTCAGCCAAGGTCAATCCTGATGTCGCATCAACGACAGCGCGCGAAACGTGCTGTTGCGGAAGCTGACCAACAACCTTCTCATAAACAATCGCGGTAGCGCCAATTTTGGGCGCTGAAGAGAAGTGGGGGGAGAAGGAGAACAAAACCTGACCGATCGGATCCGGGATCCGCAGGTCTCCGATTCCCCGTACCGATTCAAGGTATGGAGATGTGTTCAAACTCAACTGCCGGACCAGCCAGCTGGAGGCAATGCAACCCTGAGCTCCCGTATCCAAAAGGGCGCGAACTAAAACAAAGGCGCCCCTCGGGCCCCACACCTGTACGGAGGCTGTTGGTAACAGCACCTGCTCCTGTGGGGGGGTTGCAGCCGACAGTTGGTTTAATGAAAATCCTCCCGCATTCCCCGCAACGGAGGGGAAGGGGGGTCCAAAGAAAAATGCGTGCGCGGCGGAGGAATAGGGCGCTCAAGGCGCTCGAGCGGGTCCCAATCCGGCACGTACTGGCCCCGATCAAAGCGGCATCGGGGGGCCGGGCGGTGCCCATGATGGGCGAAAGTTGGGGGAGCCCGTGACAACCGGGGTCTCTCCATCAGAGGGGGAGAGAAGCGTATCGGCTCCCGACGTGGCTCCCTAATAACCGCGGCCCAATCCCGCGGTGGCGCCTCATAAGCGGCGCGTCGATCCCCCCCGCCCGTAGGGGGGGTGGGGCGCCCAATCCTCTCACTGGAGGGGGGGCGCCTGTCCAATCTCCGCGGAGGGGTGGCACGCCCCTCCGATCTCCTCGGAGATGTGGGTGACCTACGAGGGCCCCCGCCCGTGTGCGAGTCCCTCTCTCTCACCACCTCACGAGTGTCTCTATTATTAAAACACAAGAGGGGGTGATAGGCCCCTCCACAAGAGTGGCAATCTCGTGGGTGGGGGCAAGCCGATGCCATATGAGCCCCCAGGCAGCGGTAGCACCAGTTCCGCTGCTTGGCCATATTCCTACGCCCCTCGGTGCGTAGGCCAACAAATTTGGAACAGGCCGGCAAACGATGGCCATCCCGCTTGCAACACTTGCAAGGCATCGGCCTCTCCCCGTGTGGAGAGTTCTGCCGCACTGCAGTATACTGCTTGTACGGGCGGCGCTCTCTCCGTGGCGCTGCCCGGGTCGCCTCATAGCGGCCTGTACTCGGTCCCGGTATAGGAGCCAGATCCAAGTGGTCGGTCATCCGACACTCATCCTCCAAAAATCTGAGGAGATCCGAGAAGGGGGGGAGGTACGAGGCACTATTGCCCCCGTATCTTTGTTCAAAGCGCCCCTTCATCTCCATGGGAAGCTTATTGAGGATGAGGTGGAGCAATATGAAGGACCACTGGTCCACCGGTAGTTCAAGTCGTTTGAGCGCATTAATAGCGCTTAGCAGCGGGTTTAAAATCTCCTTCCTCAATGAGGAGACCCGCGATACTCGTAGCAGCCCTAAAATGGCAGCCACATGTGTGTCCGCTAGCAAGCGAACATTCTGATACCGGGCGGTCAACAACGCCCTTGCAATCTCATAACTGTCATCGTTGACAGGTAGATGCTGGACAAGCACACCAGCCTCTCCACGTAAGGCAGAGAGCAAATAGGCCAATTTCTGGCTAGGGAACAGGTCGTCCCTCGAGTGAATCAGGCTATCAAAGAGGTTAATGAACCCCATCCAAGAAGCCAGGTTCCCATCAAAGGTTGGGATGTCTAAAGTGGGCAGTCTGCCCAGCAAGCCGGCCGGGGTAGGCTTGACCTCCCCGGGCGTGCACGACTCACCCCTCCGGGCGGATAGGATTGCCTGAGCCTTGTTTATAATCACATCCGCCTGTTCAAAACATTGATCATAATCGGCATTAAATTGGTCGACTGCCCGCAACTCAGCGGCACCCTCGGCTGGGTGGTCGAGCAGATATTGTTGATGAGCAACGAAAAGCTGCTCCAATTCCTTCAAGCGAGCAGGTACTCCCTCATGCCGAATTAACAAGGCATGTTCTCGGTCTGGTCGGTCTACCAAAGCGACGGCACTAGCAAACCATCTCAAAATCTTTTGTGCACCCGCACGGGCACCACTAAGCGGGCTGACTGGCGGGACCATTTTGCACCAAAATTAATATACACTATAATAATACACGGACAAACAGACCGACAATCGCAGACAATAAAACAGATCGGGAGGAACTTCAAAGGCAGAACAAAATATATAAACAAACCAAAATCAAGTGTAAATGCTAGAACTTAACTAGAACAACAAAGGCATTTAACAATAGAATTTTTCAAACAAATTAAATTCAAGTATTAAGTCAATAACTTAACAAACATAATATTCAAAGGCAAACAAAACAAAATCAAATGTAAATGCTAAAACTTAACACAGCAAAATAGTGTATTACAACAACAGCAAAGTCATTTAGCAGCAAAATCTTTTAAACAAATTAAATTCAAGTATAAGTTTACAACTTAACAAACAAAATATTCAAGGGCAAAACAAAGATATGAAAAAACAAACCAAAATCAAATATAGGCAAATGCTAGAACTTAACTAGAACAACAAAGGCATTTAACCCCAATTTTTCATATACAATGACAATGACAACTAGTTAGGGAGATCGGTCCACAAATGAGATTGTAGTCGGTTTAAAATCAGCAATCAAAAACCAATTAATATGTATTGCCCATTTGGACAACCAACAAGATTACAATATTAATTGTACAATACTAATCAACCACTCAAATCTAAAAACCACGCTCTGCTACCAAAAGATGGTGGTGCCCAAGGTAGACACCACCACGTCGGCGATTCACCGACACTGTGATTCTTTGATTGCTGAATCCAAAAACCGATACAGATAATGTTTACCTTGTCTCCGTTCAGTCTGCGTATGTAGCCGGTGGACTTCCTGAGCTAGCTCGAAGGAAGTCGCGGCTCCTGAAGTTCTGCGGTGGATTCACCGGTGGAGACCGGAGCACTACAAATGCCTATTAGGCCACCACGGCTCACACACGCGACGATAATACTTTTGCACAACACCAAGCGGGCTTTCGCACCCCGATATTAGGTGCGCCGCGCAAAACACAATTTGTTAGTTATATTACATTTTATTCCGGCCCGGACATAACCTCTAACAATGTCATGACATTTCGACTCGACTCGACTGACATCTTACATGCGGCCGGCCGCCACAGACCAAAATGCTGTGTTGCCACTCGCTCTTCCTCGAGCGTGAACAATTTTTTTTGTGAACATGCATGAACAATATGCCAAATTATAGAGTTTTAATTCCTTAGTAAAATAATACCAGAATGAATATTCTACGAAGTCTGGAGAAAAAGTTATAGACGCATAAACTTTAAGAGGTTATTTCTTAAAACCGTAAATAACGTTGTCGAGAATCGAATTCCTTTGGCTAGCAGTAGTCAGCAGTCATGATAGGAGATCTCAGTAGTCCAGTGGTAGTCAAGAGTTACTCAAAAGCACCAAAAAATCAACAGTAAATACTTAAGTACGCAAAGCAACGCACAAACAAAACAAAACAGCGAAGTTCGGACCAATCCCTAATTAGTCTGTGTTCAAATGTCAAATAGACAATGCGGTCCGAATTGATATTTCGCGTCTTGGATCAATTGTGAGCGCGCTTACGCTAGCTGTGACTTAAGTTATCGCCATCATATAATAATTTTCTACGTTACAGTGATATTGCTGTAACGCGTAATCGCTGTAATAGCGCTGACATGACAGATCTGTAACACTAGACTGTATTACTGTACTGTATTACTAGAGATGAGAGTAACGAGTGTTTCCAAATAACGAATAACAGTGCTGTGTTATTTCCATATAGCTGTTATTGTAAACTGCTGTTCGTTATCCTGGTATACTGCTGTTTTGCACAATGAACAACAGTGTATTCACACTGTTACCAACATCGAAATAGTTCCAAATAGGAGCGATCGGGGCTCTTATTCTCGGTAATTTTAAAAATACTAAACACTAACTATAAAACAATTATTATTTACACTTACGCTAACTTTTAATTACGCACTTACACACTGAAATAATTAAATCGTAACAAAAAATAATCACAATTTCTCTAATTGGATCTGTTGCTGAACTGAACAGAACAGAATTGAACGAACAATAAAATTTTAAACAGCAATCTCATTCAAAACAGCAGTATAACGAATAATTATTATTCACCTGTTATTTCAAATCATCGCGATCATCAAACATTTTAAAGTGAACTTTACGTCAATGTGAGAAAGCACAAAAATTAGTGGTTTGCGATTATCGTGTCATGATCGTGACTCGTGCAGTTTATATTGCTATCTCCCGTACACACCTATTGCGCTCTCGCTCTTTGCTTCACTCTCGCGTTACGTTATCGGCAACAGCGCGGTGGGTGGAACGTCAGTCATTGCTCTACAACGCTACAACATCAACAGCAGTTTATAATGATAGCAGGATAAACCGTTGCTCAATAATGTGTTATTCGTTACGTTCATATAATGCATTATATTATCTGCTATCGTAATAACGACCATCTCTACTTATTACTTTCAACGCAATACTAATTCGAACCGGCATTGACAGGTAATCAGCAAATCGGACCGCAGTGATTGTCGAAGTAACTCATAATTAACTTTTAGTCATTTGTCGTGCCATAAAAATGTAACTTTTTTCCAGACTCTCACATTTATGTGTTTTTTGGAAAAATCATAAGATATCATTTTAAGCACATTTGTAATGTTGGAATTTGTGGACGCTAAATGATTCTTTCGGATATTATTCTGCCATTGTTCTTTGAACGTGTATTTGAATATATTGTCGTTATTAAAAGTCAAACGTATCACGAACTACTGGTTTATTACAAGCGAAATAATAATCTGAGGGCCTATTATCGATCTCATGGTTTTGCAAATGATATCATATGATACCATGGTGCAAAACAGAAAATACGATTTCCGGACAGCTTTTTGATCATTTGCTCATTATTTAATAATGATAATTGGCCTGCTGATCCCTCAGACCAAAGAAACCAAAGAACATGAAATATCTACCTACAAAAAATACGTGCTAATTATGTATGGTGGTGTTTCAAGATGTGGGAAAAACTCGGTTCGCCGCATCCATCCATTCACTGGAGACTGTACCAGGGTCGTCTGCTTAGGTACCTCCGTCTTACCTATTTCTGCCGCAAAGCAGCAGTGCTTGCATTGCTGTGTTCCAGTTTGAAGGGTAAGATATGGCAGTGAAATTACTTGGTACTGTGACTTTACATCTTGTGTCACAAGTTGGCAACGTAGACTGTGGTTCTTGTGGGGGTTGCAGTTTTGCTGCGAATCTCACAAGAGCCACATGTATTATAGGTGACTGTTACCACTTACCATCAGGTGGGCAGTTTGCTTGTTTGCCAACTTTCTGCAATAAAAAAAAATCCAATATTCCACACTTTTGATGTTTTTCTTTATACAGTTTATTATGAAAATCGTAGAAGTGTAAAATGCACTCACAAACAACTCTCACTGACGGATTATTTACGACAACAACACGGTGCCTTGTAATGGCGGGCTGGCCGCAAATTTATTCGTACCATCCTACTAATATTATAAATGTGAAAGTGTGGATGTTTGGATATTTGTTACTCAATTACGCAAAAACGGCTGAACGGATTTGGATGAAATTTGGCAGACATGTAGCCTTTGCCATGGAAAAGAACATAGACTACCTTTTATCCCGATTCCATAAGTAGTTCCCGAGGGAAAATTGAAAATTGTGTAAAATTGAAGTCCACGCAGACGAAGTCGCGGGCAGAAGCTAGTAGTTAATAAATTTCCAGTCCATTGGTTTCTTTGGTCTGAGCCTGATCGGTTTCTGTGGTCTGATAGAAAATTGGAGATCTGTAGGTATACAGATCTCCAATTTTCTAATCAAACAAGTAATTTTCTAATTAAAATGTAGAGGAAAAAAATTGTAAAAGGAATCAATTAAAAAGGATTATCACGCGGGCAAAAGCTAGTCCTTTTATATGTTTGTGTGATACTAATTAGTGATATTTTCTTTTTTGGTTTTAGTGATAATACTAATAAGTGTTATTCCCTTGTCGCACGCGATTAGAGAGGGCGGGCGGTACAACATTGGCCTGCGTAGTGTGTACCAATAACTGATATCTCTGTTGGAAGTTTTGTACTATAGGCCCTATACTACTAAACCTGATAAATAACTATCTTAATAAAGAATATCCTACACCTATAGGCTTACTACTATAGGTCCTATAGTGCTAAACCTATAGGTATAGGACCATTAGCGATGCACTTCCGAAAAATAATGCCTGATCCCACTAATTAAAGATATCCCAGTATCGCAGTTTGTGCAAACTATTTTTTTTTTATTGCATCTAAGTTGGCCAGCAAGCAAACTGCCCACCTGATTGTAAGTGGTAAGAATCATCTATAATATGTGTGACTCTTGTGAGATTCACAGTAAAACTGCAACACCCACATGAACCACAGTGTACGCAATTCTCCTTTGAGAATGGCCACCGTGGCTAAGTAAGGGTTAGGAGAACTACTTTTATATAAAACTTGCTTTCCGCTCGCAGCTTCGCCCGCGTTATTTTGGTTTTCCCGTGGGAATTTTATATTTTCTCGTAGGAAAAATTATTTTATAGCCTATGTTCATCAGGGATCACGTAGGATTCTCAATGTAAAAGAATTTTTCAAATCGGTCCAGTTGTTTTAAAGCCTATTCAATACAAACAAACAAAAAATCAAATCGTTCCACTTTATAATATTTGTATAGATTACTTTTCTTCAATCAACCATTAATCCATAATCATAATAACATCCATGTTCAGTCTGTTCAATTTTGCATCGCTCTAGTTATCGTTTATACAGCTTCATTTATTGCACTGCAGTAATTGGTTTTAGAACAGTACTGTTTGTTATCTCAGCACTGATAACCTGTCTTAATTTACATATTTAGTGTAAGCCACTTGAGTTAGCGGGTACACAATAATAAACCTTATTCCCGCAACTTAGGACTGTTTCAGGTAACTGAGAGTCAGTAGTTAGTGTAGCTAAATTAGGTCCAATTTCACCAATATTTAAGCCAGGTGGTTAGTTAACTAACAATCAAGTTTTGGTCATTTCACTCATACAATAAAGTGTCAAAAATGGTTGTTGGTTAACTTTAAACGCCTGTTTAATTATTGGTGAAATTCGAGCTTAGAATGATACAATTATTTTTTATTCAATTTAAGGACTATTTGTTTGGTAGCAAAGTGTTATTTTAAATGTATTATATTTTGCAGGGTCTAGTTTTGTTGTATAAAAGGTAGATGGGCGAACTAAAGGTCAAAGTTTATTAAGGATGTATAGTTCACATTTGAACCCATTGTTTTGTTGATATTTCATTGTTTTACTAACTGAAGCTACGAAAAAATCAATGGTTATTGTTACATGTTGGTTTTTCGAAATCAAAGTGTTAAGTATTGATTTTAGTGGGCAGAAATTTAAAATTACATGCAGACTATTACCACATACACATGAGATGATGTCAATTATGTATGAACGGCTATATGTTTTTTTTTTCACATACTTAAAGCTATTTACACAAAATAAAATAAAATAAACAACCGCATCCGCGGCTTAATAATCGAGACCACCCAGTATTGATCCTTTGCAGGTTCAGGTTTCGATTCTCCATGGGCCAGAAATTTAGTTATTGGTAGGGCTTCTAAGCCCGCCTGCCTAGCTACCACCGTCATACCTACGTTTGATGCCATAGTAATAATTGCTGTGTTCTGATATTAATGATAAGATAGCTAGTTCTTCACACTCAACCTAAGAGTTTTGAACCTCAGAGCTGTTGAACATCGCTTCCATCTTCAGCCATCTCGGGTTAGTGAAATGAAGGCTAAAGGCGTCCCTGTTGTGTGAAGAAAAAAACACACCGCTCATACTTCTAAAGCAAAATCTTTTAAATGATCTGAAACAGTTATAAATTACATAAATACCGGTCTAAAAAAAATAGTTAGTTATCGACCTACATAACACGCCTCTACCTAAGAATTTCTTTGAAATAAACTCCATAGCGACACGTAAGTTGCTGCTATTTCATAGAGGACGTGTTGAGACAGAAGGGTCCGCTAATGGCGGCCGCATACAGGGACACGCAGCGTTGGTAGACCCCACAGGTGGACCGACGATCTGGTGAAGGTCGCGGAAGCCGCTGAAAGCGAGATCCTACGACCGTTACTAACATTTTTTTCTAACACTTTTCTTAATAGATAACGTAACCACATTCCAACGATAAATAAATCTAGTTCGTTAATGTCTTTTATATTACGTCTTGCTTAAAAAAATAACACTATAATGCAACTAGTGCGGTTACAGATCTATAACCGCACTATTTGCATTATAACACACTCGTGTTTTATGAGCTGCTTTATGTATCTGAAACTGGTGAAGTTGGATCCCCTTCACGAGAAAATGTGTTGAAAAATTATTATTATTTTGATTATATAACATCTAGTTTTAAGAAAAAAATTTATATGTTACTTATAATTTGTCAGTTGTAAATTCCGATTACGGGAACTCTGCCGACAAACTGAACCCCAGTTTGGCAGATTATGAAAAAAGGAGCATTGTTCACCTTATACTTGAAATAAAAAAATAAAAAAAAAATGTCAGTTTGGAGGTCCTTGGTGAGGCCTATGTCCAACAGTGTTCATGTCTTGGCTGATGATGATAAATCGTGTCGGGGCAACACATCATCTCCTACCGATGTCTGCGATTGGCTATCGAATTACACCGTGCATGTTATATATAGCCAGTTCTTGTGTGGATGTGACCTATTGGGCATGCATTTTCAATATCAAACATTCGAGCCATATTTCAATTTGCTGGAAGAAATCGGGCATTTGGAAGCGACATTATACCTTGTTCGTTTATTGGCAAAGTGCATTGCGATCAAAAATGAGGTAGCTTGGTGCAAACTTATAATTTTTTTAACATCCTTGCTCGTAAAGCTGATGTAATTCCACCGGTTTTAAATATGTAAAGCGGGTCATAAAAAACGCGTTTGTTTACTAAAGCAAATAGTTATAGTCCATACAAATTCCATAACAGTATTATTTGCCATTTCAAATATGGAACTGATTGCCGCCGCACGACTCCAGCTAGTGAGCAGCGCGCTGTTGCTATTCAAATTTCGAACTAATCGCCGCGCGGCGCCAGTCAGTAGGCAGCGCTGGCGCGCTGTTAAAATGGCGGGAAAGCAACAGTGTGCATTCACAGGTTGAGTTTATTTAAATAATTGTAATTTCACTAACTGTTTCAATAATTAAAAATGAACAATAAGTATATAAAATGTTTTTTTTTCCTGTTTCCTCGCAAATGTGTTAAAAAACGTCGTACGATATACGTGCGTATTGGTTATAACATCTTAACGCACTAATATCGTAATGTACTATTATTCAGTATTGACAGGGGGGTTTCACTCCGCAGTTTAGTTACGTTTGGCCGGCACACCGGCCGGGCCGATGCGCCGGGGGTATGGCTGAGGGTTGCCGCTTGGCTAGCAGGCTGACCGCGTCGCACGTAATAATTTAGATTTTTCAGGGTAATTTCTGTAACGATAACTGCATATCGGTCAGTGGGAACCCTGCGCTCTTATCGCTAAATAAGTATCGGGTCAGCGACGCGTAACGGAATTGGAACACTCGTGTTATGCAATAAAAATGTCCCGTGCAGTCAGATGAAAGTCGTAAGAGTAGGTAAATTTTCATACCTAAACTTGGCTTTTCTTCGAGAGTGATCCTTCTGTACTTTAGTACTATTATTTATTCTGTGGTATTGATCCCCACCAATCCACACTGGGCCAGCGTGGTTGACTAAAGCCTAACCACCCTAAATTTGGGTAGGCTCGAGCCCCTTGATGGGGACGTATAAGAGCTTTGATGATGATTGGCCCTTTCAGGCACTGACGTCGAATAAAACAAAAATCAACCAAGAATATAATTAATCAAGATATTTAACAATTAATTATTGCTTTTATGTGCTTGTGTGTACTTAACTCAAACCATCATGAATATGTATCCAAATACAAGTAAAATAAGAAAAACGTAGACTTCACACCTGTTCGGAAATTAGGTGAGCATTCTCAAGAAGGATAGGCAAGAAACTCGGGAGGTCTAATTATTTCTCTCCGCTTTTAAATCGTAGATTACAATATAGCGTTATCCAGAACCCTCAACTCTTTCAGGTCATAGTTCTCTATTTAGACCAAGAGAGCTAACACAAGTGACGAGTTTAAAGGCATTCTTTACACGGTCACCTTTCTATCAGCTGTCATAAAACACTTGATGCACATTTTCAGTTCAAAATAACTTCATCATCTCCAATACCCTTAAAACGTATTGATCGGTATAAGTCTCCGTTACAACCTTACAGGGACGCCTGCTATCAGACATTACAGTTCGAACGGCTCATAAAAATAAAATGGCTATTTGCCCGATAATATTTTTTATATTTCCCTATGTGCTCGTACAGTGAAGATATAAACCGAATGGCCCCACATAATTCTTGAGACGATAAACTCAATTTACATACTGTATTATGTTAACTGAATATTGAGTGGTAATGCAATAAGGAGCGTCGGTGGTGCTGTGGAGTGGGCACTGGTCTTCTAATCGGGAGGTCTGGGGATCGATCCTGGCATGTACCAATGTGTTTTTAGTTTTTCGAATTTCATTTTTACATTTGTCCAACGCTAGGAGCGTTGAGGAAAACATCGCGAGGCAACCTGCATGCATCTGCGAAGAAATTCAAAGGTGTATGTGAAGTCGCCCAATCTTTGTTAACTTAGGGTAGGCTCGAGCCCAGTGGGGACATTCATGAGCTGTGGTGATGATGCAAAAGGTGGCCAGTTAAACTGTACACCCCGGGGGAAACTGTACCAGAGTCTTCAATATAGGTACGTACTATTGAAGTATTATAGGCAATTGAAGTCCACACATGGATAGCTTGCTTGTTTGTTAACTTTGTTTAATAAAAAAAAACCCTATTACATGAGAATTAAAACTGGCAAAAAGATTAGCATAACCTTTCGCGTTCATCTAGGATATCGCATGTCGCATTAAGCTCATTTCAGACTACGCTATACTATTGTGCTATATAGTATAGCAAATAATTTATAGCGTATAGTAAACCAAAAATATATAGTACAGCTAGGTGCGCGATATTGCTGTGCTATGAACTATATGCTATGCGTATGCTATGCTATTTAGCGTAGTCTGAAAGCAGCTTTATACAAGAACATTTAAGATCTTTAATTGCACAACTTCATAATAGGTCAGGGTTGGTCTATGCTCTTTGTGACAGTGGTTCGATCGGGGTGTAGAACGTTATTTTTTCATAAATTTGTTTTTTTATTATTATTTTCTTAATTGTTTTTTTATTAATTTTAGTTTTTTTTTCATTTTCTATTCAGAATAAAAAGAATTAAGATTAAAACGCGATTTAAATACCCTAATTGTAATAATTTTCCAACAATTTTCAGTTAAACGCTTACGATCTGAAAAAAGGTTCACTTGCATCGTGAGTTCATAAAACCACACAATATTTTTTTATATTGTGTGCTATAAAAACATTAAAATAAAAAACTTCACCTATCATCACTTAATTAATTAGCGCGCGTTCTACTCGACAATTACCGGAATATTTTAGCCCCATTAAATTAACCGGCTGCGGGGATCGAATAACAAAATTGAACGAACCAAACGAGTGGCGAATATTTTGTTAAGATGAATTATTTATAGTTAAACGGACATTAAATTGATTCACACGAGTGATGGACGAGCGCGCCTACAGGCAGCCTTTTGATGAATAATTAAATGTGTTTTATGTTAAAGTGTTATGGATACGTTGATACGGGACGGCCGAAATGTTCGCGTTGAGAAAAAATATAAAAAATGACGTCATTGATTTTATGGATCGCCTCTTCGTTTTTAAAGTAAATGTCGTAGGCGGCAAAACGGAATTTTTGGTGTAAATTTTGGCGATTTGTTGAGTATATTTCGGCTTTAATTAACGATCAGCAAAAATGTTGGATCACAAGTTGGATTTTTTCACAACTGAAAGAAACCGTATGCCTGAGAATCTTCTTCTTCTATATATATATAAATAAAACTGAATCGTCAATTTGTATGTACACGCATAAGTTCAAAACGACTGCACCAAATTGGGTATTTTGTTGTATTCGTTATTGTCGGGACAAGGTTTGTATAAAAGAAAATGTTTGAAAAAGTAATAAATATACAAGATTTTCATTAAAAAAAATGACGAAATTGACAGATTCAGGTATCTATAGTACGTTTACGTACATGTCAGGGTAAGGGTTCCGTGTTTTTCCTCTGGAGGTATTAAATCAATAGAGGAAAGACCGGATACCAGGTTTAGGGTTTTTTGATAATTATTAATTACCGAACGATTGGAAATTAGTAATTACTAAAATATAAAAACAGGTTTGAGAATGTCATCATCATCATCGCCACTGGGCACAGCAGACCTAAAAGGCCGCATTGGCAGAATCATAATATGATTCGTATTATGAATTGAGTGTAATTCATAAGCAAATTCTATATGACAGCTTTGTATGAATATTCGTAAAATGGTCCCAATTAACACTTAAGCAATGCCTAATTTGTGGACCATTTTACGAATATTTATACAAAGCTGTAAAATAGAATAAGTAATTGCTTAAGATGAATTGCATTCCATTCATAATGCGAAACAAATTATGATCATATTATGATTCTGCCAAGGCGGCCTTTTTAAGTCCGCAAGTCTCTCCTTAGGCGAGAAAAAGATAGCATGGATTTTATTTTAATTTCCCATTTTTCAGAACACACAAACAACACACGCACACAAGTCAGCAGGTCAAATTTTCTAGTCATCTTCTTCGTTCTTCGTCTGTTTCTTTTTATCTATCGGGCGAAATTTCATTAGCACCGAAGTTTCCTGTTTTTATTCATTTGTTAAGTTTATTAATCTCCACTAGTTTACAAAATCTAAACTGTTGTCAAGGATAACACAGTCTTTCGTTGAAATTCCGCACAATTACATGCCGGCTGTATCTCAATCAAACCTTCAATTTATTTACTTAATATAAATAAATAAACAGAGATTGGTGGTGCCCCAAGTAGACTCCACCACGTCGGCGTTTCACCGACTTGTATTGCTGAATTTTATTTGACTACCAACTCATAGAAAGTATTGTGGCTTACCCCGAGTCCTATTGTCTCCGTCGGTCTCCTCCGGAGCCGGTGGACTTCCTGAGCTAGCTCGAAGGAAGTCGCGGCTCCTGAAGATCTGCAGTGGATCCACCGGTGGAGACCGGAGCACTACAAATGCCTAATAGGCCACCACGACTCACATATGCGATTTCGCACAACACAAAGCGGGCTTTCGCACCCCGATATTAGGTGCGCCGCGCAAATCACTATTTGCTTGAATATTGTATATTATATTTTATTCCCAAATCACTATTTGCTTGAATATTGTGTATTATATAACCTCTAAGCATGTCATGACAATTCGACTCGACTCAACTGACATTTCACATGCGGCCGGCCGCCAAAAAAGCTGTCACTGCACAGACTAGAATGCAGTGCCGCCACTCGCTCTTCCTCGAGCGTGAACATCCCCCCGCTCCGGACAGTCCCGGACTGTCCGCCAAATCAGTCTAAGGGGAGGCGAGAAAGAGTAGCGACCGCGCGCTTCAAAACAGAATCCCCAACTAGGACCTCGGCAAACCTGGGCACACCATCAGACCCTAGAGTAAGTTGGACAATGCGTCCGCGACGCCAACGTAAGGGTGGCAGGTTTGGGTCCTTCACTAACACGAGGTCTCCAACCCTCGGTGGGTTTGTCTTATCTGACCACTTAACGCGCTGTTGCAAAATGTGTAAATATTCAAGGTGCCAGCGGCGCCAGAAGCTCTGGGTAAGCTGCTGGAGCAACTCAAACCGCGAAAGGCGTCCGGGATTGATATCTCTATAAGGATACTCGGGCAGGGCGTTAAGTGGTCTGCCTATCAAGAAATGGCCCGGCGTGAGGGCCTGCAAATCGTTCGCGTCGGTAGACAACGGACATAACGGACGCGAGTTGAGAACCGCCTCAATCTTATGAAACACCGTCGCGAGTTCCTCAAACGTGAGAATAGTCTCCCCAATAACGCGGCGAAGGTGAGTCTTGGCGGCCTTTACAACAGATTCAAAAATCCCTCCCCAGTGAGGGCAAGACGGCGGGGAGTATCGCCATGTTACCCCCCTACGGGAGAGTGTGGATCCGATCTCAATATTATTTTTATCTAAAAATTCACAAACTTCTCTTATATGTCTATCAGTGCCCTTGAAGTTCGTCCCACAATCGGACCGAATTAGAGAAGGCAGTCCCCGGCGGGAGACAAATCTGCCTAACGCTGCTAAGAAAGCGTCCATGGTGAGCGCACTCACCACCTCCAAATGAACGGCTTTAGTGGCCAAACAAACAAACACACATAAGTAAGCCTTTTCAGTCTTAGCATTACGGAGTCGCGACGTTTTTATAGTGAACGGTCCCGCGAAATCAGTTCCAACTCCTAAGAAGGTCATCGATTCATTCACACGATCAGCAGGCAAATCACCCATTTGGGGCTGCATCGTCTCGGGGCGTAAACGATAGCAGGGCAGACATCGAAAGATAACAGATCGGATTATTCTTCGCGCTGACAAAATCCAAAACTCCCGTTGGAGGAGCGCGGTCAATGCATTACATCCGGCATGAGCATTCTTCACATGGCGATCAATGATCAACAATCGCACCAATGGTCCGTCCTTGGGGAGCAACAGGGGATGACGTGATCTATAAGGCAAGTTAGCGTGCCTCAATCGGCCTCCTACACGCAACAATCCTTTATCATCCAGAAAGGGAGTCAAACGCACCAAGGGTCCCTTCAATTTGGACGTCCCGGTACGGAAAACCTTAAGTTCCGGTTCAAACGCTCTAGACTGGGTCATACGCACCCAATGCAGAAGAGCATCTTGGCGCTCCTGCGGTGAGAGGACCGGACACAAATCTTTGTCCTGAGGCCGTCGACAATTTCGAATAAATCTTCTTATCCAAGCGGTCACGCCGAGCAACTTGTCCAGAGAACTGTAGCGGTCTACTAAAAATTCCCGCTCTGGATCCGCCATAGTCTCGACAGCGTGAACACGCAAGCCCGGATTTGGTGCCTTCACCACAGCTGGTGTGGAAGGCCAAGACGGCTGTAACAACCATTCGGGACCCCACCACAGAGTGTGGTTAATAAGCTCAGGGGCTTCGCTGCCACGTGATGCACAGTCAGCAGGGTTTATTTCACCTGGCACGTGGCGCCAAATCAGCGTGGCCTTCGAGGCCTGTATTTGGGATACCCGATTGGCCACAAATACTTCCAGGGAGTGGACGGAGTTCTTAATCCAACACAGGACAACCTGACTGTCGGACCAAGCAAAGAGTGACTCAAAGTCCACACTACGTCCCAGGGTGTCAACAACGTGGTTCATCAACCGAACCAGAAGAGTAGCTCCAGACAATTCTAGCTTCGGAATCGTTAATCGAGTCCGAAGTGGAGCAACCTTACTCTTAGCAATTAGCAAGTGGAGCTTAACAGCTCCTCTATCATCGACCGTCCGGATATATACGACGGCTGCGTATCCACTCTCAGACGCGTCACAAAAGCCATGAAGGCTGGCCGTAAACCGTCCCTTAGGCAGTACATGTCTAGGGATGCTAACACGGTTAATGTCGGGGAGAGACAACATGAAGGACTCCCAATCTCGCAGCAAACGGCCCGAGAGGGGCTCATCCCACGACACTTCGGCTGACCAAAGTTCCTGTAGGAAGCACTTCATCCAAAACACTACGGGACTAATCCAGCCATTTGGGTCAAAGGTACGAGCTACTGTAGACAAAACCAACCGTTTCGTCCAGACCTTGGGGCTTGGCAGCTCCAATCGATAGGTGAACGTGTCCTGGACAGGTCTGTATTGCACTCCCAAAACAGACAGTAAATCTGGAGTGTTGGCATTCTCAAAAATATGAGGCTCCTGCTGGTGGTCGTCTGGCAAGTCACACAAAAGCTGAGGTGAGTTGGACATCCACTTCCTCAGTTCATAACCACCAGCCCCGAGAAGAGCAATTAGTTCATCTCGCAAAATCAAGGCTTCCTCGACACTAGAGGAGCCCGTACAAATATCATCAACAAATGCATCCTCCTTGAGAACCAAGGATGCGCGAGGGTATCGTAATCGTTCACGTTCAGCGAGTTCCACAAGTGAGCGAATTGCCACAAAGGGGCTCGAACGCAAACCGTATGTATTGGTGTTCAGCTCGTAGACCAGCATGGGATCCCTGGGATCCTCCCTCCATAATATGAGCTGATATCGTCTATCGTCCGGGTGAATCACAGTCTGCCGAAACATCATCCGGATATCGGTCACAAAGACGACGGCATGGCGACGGAAGTTGGTCAATACATCACCCACCTCGTGGTGCAACTTCGGTCCAGCATGCAGACATTGATTCAGCGAAACTCCGGTAGACGTAGGAGCTGACCCATCAAAAACAACGCGTATCTTCCCAGTGGAAGGTTTCAAAACCGCGTGGTGAGGAAGAAAATTATGTTCCTCGTTTCGCCAGTCCAGTCGCGAGACCGACATGTGCCCCAGTTGCTCATATTCTCGCATGAAGTCGACATACTTCTGTTTGAGGTCGGAGTTCCTACTCATACGACGCTCCATGGACAGCAGCCGCTTCTCGGCCAACGGCCGGGAGCTGCCAAGTGAGGGGCGAACTGACAAAAAAGGCAAACGAGTGATCAGCCGTCCCGAGTGAAGGCGACCTGTATTGTTCTGGTAGAACAACTCACACTCCTCGTCTAAGGGGTTCACTCGCTTCACGGTAGGTGGTTCTTCCACCTCCCAAAACCGTTGAAGGACATCCGATAAGGTGGAGCTAACAGTTATGTAACTGTCCACCGATGGAGATGGTGGGTTATGCCTAACTGGTCCCATCACTACAAACCCAAGCGATGTAGATAAGGCTACCAGCCCACCCTTCTGTAACTCTCTCCTCTTCCCACAATACACGCGGCCTAGAACATCGGCACCGAACAATAAGTGAATCGGACCGGTTCGGTGGAAGGAAGGGTCAGCCAAGGTCAATCCTGATGTCGCATCAACGACAGCGCGCGAAACGTGCTGTTGCGGAAGCTGACCAACAACCTTCTCATAAACAATCGCGGTAGCGCCAATTTTGGGCGCTGAAGAGAAGTGGGGGGAGAAGGAGAACAAAACCTGACCGATCGGATCCGGGATCCGCAGGTCTCCGATTCCTCGTACCGATTCAAGGTATGGAGATGTGTTCAAACTCAACTGCCGGACCAGCCAGCTGGAGGCAATGCAACCCTGAGCTCCCGTATCCAAAAGGGCGCGAACTAAAACAAAGGTGCCCCTCGGGCCCCACACCTGTACGGAGGCTGTTGGTAACAGCACCTGCTCCTGTGGGGGGGTTGCAGCCGACAGTTGGTTTAGTGAAAATCCTCCCGCATTCCCCGCAACGGGGGGGAAGGGGGGTCCGAAGAAAAATGCGTGCGCGGCGGAGGAATAGGGCGCTCAAGGCGCTCGAGCGGGTCCCAATCCGGCACGTACACACCCCGACCAAAGCTGCATCGGGGGGCCGGGCGGTGCCCATGATGGGCGAAAGTTGGGGGAGCCCGTGACAACCGGGGTCTCTCCATCAGAGGGGGAGAGAAGCGTATTGTCTCCCGACGTGGCTCCCTAATAACCGCGGCCCAATCCCGCGGTGGCGCCTCATAAGCGGCGCGTCGATCCCCCCCGCCCGTAGGGGGGGTGGGGCGCCCAATCCTCTCACTGGAGGGGGGGCGCCTGTCCAATCTCCGCGGAGGGGTGGCACGCCCCTCCGATCTCCTCGGAGAGGTGGGTGACCTAGGAGGGCCCCCGCCCGTGTGCGAGTCCCTCTCTCTCACCACCTCACGAGTGTTTCTATTGTTGAAGCACAAAAGGGGGTGATGGGCCCCTCCACAACAGTGGCAATCTCGTGGGTGGGGGCAAGCCGAGGCCATATGAGCCCCCAGGCAGCGGTAGCACCAATTCCGCTGTTTGGCCATATTCCTACGCCCCTCGGTGCGTAGGCCAACAAATTTGGGACAGGCCGGCAAACGATGGCCATCCCGCTTGCAACACTTGCAAGGCCTCGGCCTCTCCCCGTGTGGAGAGTTCTGCCGCACTGCAGTATACTGCTTGTGCGGGCGGCGCTCTCTCCGTGGCGCTGCCCGGGTCGCCTCAAAGCGGCCTGTACTCGGTCCCGGTATAGGAACCAGATCCAAGTGGTCGGTCATCCGACACTCATCCTCCAAAAATCTGAGGAGATCCGAGAAGGGGGGGAGGTACGAGGCACTATTGCCCCCATACCTTTGTTCAAAGCGCCCCTTCATCTCCATGGGAAGCTTATCGAGGATGAGGTGGAGCAAAATAAAGGACCACTGGTCCACCGGTAGATCAAGGCGTTTGAGCGCGTTAATAGCGCTTAGCAGCGGGTTCAAAATCTCCTTCCTCAATGAGGAGACCCGCGATACTCGTGGCAGCCCTAAAATGGCAGCCACATGTGTGTCCGCTAGCAAGCGAACATTCTGATACCGGGCGGTCAACAACGCCCTTGCAATATCATAACTGTCATCATTGACAGGTAGATGCTGGACAAGTACACCAGCCTCTCCCCGTAAGGCAGAGAGCAAATAGGCCAATTTCTGGCTAGGGAACAGGTCGTCCCTCGAGTGAACCAGGCTATCAAAGAGGTTAATGAACCCCATCCAAGAAGCCAGGTTCCCATCAAAGGTTGGGATGTCCAAAGTGGGCAGTCTGCCCAGCAAGCCGGCCGGGGTAGGCTTGACCTCCCCGGGCGTGCACGACTCACCCCTCCGGACGGATAGGATTGCCTGAGCCTTGTTTATGATCACATCCGCCTGTTCAAAACACTGATCATAATCGGCATTAAATTGGTCGACTGCCCGCAACTCAGCGGCACCCTCGGCTGGGTGGTCGAGCAGATATTGTTGATGAGCAACGAAAAGCTGCTCCAATTCCTTCAAGCGAGCCGGTACTCCCTCATGCCGAATTAACAAGGCCTGTTCTCGGTCTGGTCGGTCTACCAAAGCGACGGCACTAGCAAACCATCTCAAAATCTTTTGTGCACCCGCGCGGGCACCACTAAGCGGGCTGACTGGCGGGACCATTTTGCACCAAAATTAAGATACTCTATAATAATACACAGACAAACAGACCGACAACCGCAGACAATAAAACAGATCGGGAGGAACTTCAAAGGCAGAACAAAATATATAAACAAACCAAAATCAAGTGTAAATGCTAGAACTTAACTAGAACAACAAGGGCATTTAACAACAGAATTTTTCAAACAAATTAAATTCAAGCATTAAGTCAATAACTTAACAAACATAATATTCAAAGGCAAACAAAACAAAATCAAATGTAAATGCTAAAACTTAACACAGCAATATAGTGTATTACAACAACAGCAAAGTCATTTAGCAGCAAAATTTTTTCAACAAATCAAATTCAAGTATAAGTTTACAACTTAACAAACAAAATATTCAAGGGCAAAACAAAGATATGAAAAAACAAACCAAAATTTAAATATAGGTAAATGCTAGAACTTAACTAGAACAACAAAAGACATTTAACCTCAATTTTTCATATACAATGACAATTAGTTAAGGAGATCGGTCCACAAATGAGCTGGTAGTCGGTTTAAAATCAGCAATCAAAACCAATTAATATGTATTGCCCGTTTGGACAACCAACAAGATTACAATATTAATTGTACAATACTAATCAAATGCTCAAATCTAAGAACCACGCTCTGCTACCAAGAGATGGTGGTGCCCCAAGTAGACTCCACCACGTCGGCGTTTCACCGACTTGTATTGCTGAATTTTATTTGACTACCAACTCATAGAAAGTATTGTGGCTTACCCCGAGTCCTATTGTCTCCGTCGGTCTCCTCCGGAGCCGGTGGACTTCCTGAGCTAGCTCGAAGGAAGTCGCGGCTCCTGAAGATCTGCAGTGGATCCACCGGTGGAGACCGGAGCACTACAAATGCCTAATAGGCCACCACGACTCACATATGCGATTTCGCACAACACAAAGCGGGCTTTCGCACCCCGATATTAGGTGCGCCGCGCAAATCACTATTTGCTTGAATATTGTATATTATATTTTATTCCCAAATCACTATTTGCTTGAATATTGTGTATTATATAACCTCTAAGCATGTCATGACAATTCGACTCGACTCAACTGACATTTCACATGCGGCCGGCCGCCAAAAAAGCTGTCACTGCACAGACTAGAATGCAGTGCCGCCACTCGCTCTTCCTCGAGCGTGAACAGAGATTCTGTGAAATTCGCAATAAATTAACATTTTGCTATTACGTACCAACAAATTGTTAGGCAGGGGAAGTACTCGTAGATAGGTATTCGACGAATTAATTACGAATTTGATTCGATATCACGTTATAAATTGAAGCCCTTAGAAGAAAAGCGCGAGGCGAAAACGTGTTTATTTAGGAGGGAGCGTGAGCGAAAAATAATTTTAGACCGGAGGGATGAGCTGCGCATCCAGAAAATTTTCTAACATTGAAGTTCAATCAGCTGAAATATTGCTTGGTTTATTAACTAACTGCATTGTACAGGTAACTAACATAATATTAGGGGCCTAGACAAAGTAACAATTTCAAAACGATAACTTAGTTAAAACAAAATGTATGATATCGACACACGCCATCGCTACACGACGTAGCAAATCGATCAAAGTCATCGATATTTAAATTAGTAGACAATGTATTGATTGGCAACGAATCGATAAGGGAGTGAATTTTTTCTTCATTACTTTCATATTCTACTCAAAATAACTAATTTCCCCTTAAAATTGAAATGTAATTATATAATTTTATCCTTTATTTTACGATTAATTAGAATACTAATTTAATAACATATGCTGGCCGTTATTTTTTTTTGAGTAGATAACCAATATTTTGTTTTCATAGCCTCTGGTTACACCATCAGTGTTTCATCAGTTAGATCCATCAGTCTGGTATCAGTATTTGATCAGTCTCCGCTGAAAATTCATCAGTATTAGGTCAGTCACTGGGTTATACGATCAGTCTGGCATCAATCATACCAGACCGATGGATCAAAATGATGAAATACTGATAGTGTAGCCTTAGTCTTATAGAAATAACAATTCGACACAGCGATCGCTACAATCCTGTTACGTTGTCTTGGAATTAGTTTTTGTTGTCTCAGAGACGATGACGTATTTAAATATCGTTTCCCTATGAAACGATTGCCACTTGTCTAGGCCCCCTTGTTCTATTTAGTACCTACTTGAGACATCTTTTCACATCTGATCTCAAGGACAATGACGACATTGACAGAGAACGGAGGCGCTGGCGGTTAGAGCCAATTCATTAGCCCGTAGGCTTATGCGTTGTTCAAGGTAGGTGAAAATTACACTTATTACGTCATACTGTACTTGTTTATACCTCCACTGACTACACTCAGAAATCTTACAGCGCCCTTCAGATTCAGTAATATAATGCATTTAGGATGCTCGTGGGTCAGCTAAGACGACACTGCAGTGCGTTAGGGATGTTTACACAGAATCGCTTAGACTGTTTTTACACATTAATGCGCAAACGATGGGCGTCCCTGGTGCGCAGTGTGCGTGGTAGTCCTAACAGCATATAGTTAATAAACAGCAGTGGTATCACATACCTAATTGTGAACTACATCTTTAACGATGAAACTATGCAAAGTAAAACGATGTTCTTGTCAACGCATTCTCACTTCTTTCTCCTATTTTCATTTGGAAGAATACTGTTTTAAAAATCCACTAATTTGCATTGCAATTTCATCAAATAATTGGTCCGAGTTGCTGAAGGGAGAACTCAATATGTTTATAGAGTGATAAAATTACAGAAATTCTTTGACTTAATGAAATACATTTGTTTCAATTTTTTCGATCATACACTTATAAATATTTGAAATAAAAAAAAAACTATATTCGAGGTCATTTTTCAAATTCAATCCATTAATACCACTTTCAGTTTTATAATACCAAGCAAATTGTCGGATTGAGCATAGCTTTCCTAGCAACATTCTCAGCTCGTCCAGATTTAGCACATTATTTTTTTTTCATACTAATAGCACAAGAGTCCTCTCAATCTTAATCATTGTCAATAAGAGCATAGTTATTTTATTTTTTATTACCGCTTAACCGTCACCCAAAACAGTTCCATCATATTATATCAAAGGCTGCGAATGTTGGTGTTAATAAAAATATTGCGTCAAAGATAACATGTACAAGATTAATGGAAGGGGAAAAGATGCTGCGTCAAAGGGAGGGAGGAAATTAATAAAAACTGGTCCATGATATTTAATTTGTCACGCAAGCTAACTGCGGGTATACGTAAGACTTTGGGCTTCTCAATTTTCTTCTCGCCAAATCTATTAATCGTCGGTTTGACTGGGTTCCTGTCTTTGAGTTTAATAAATGCCCTGATACATTGTAGTCAATCTAACATTGTCCAAGTTATAAGATTAAAGGAGGATGCCTTATTTTGCCCCACTATCAAGGTTGATGACCAGTGAAGCGGTATTTCTAATAAATATATTCTATCAAAACATGATTTTTTAGTATAATATAAAACAGATAGAAGTTTATTTCGGCAAAAAATTAAAGACTTACTTACATGCATTTCCTTTTACAAAATAGCAACTACATATTTATGAATTTTTTCGTTGTAGCTACAATAACACCTTTTTCCATGTTATGTATTATTTCTTTCATTACATTTTAAATATTTATATTTATAATTTATAAAATATATTACATCATTTCAAAAAGCATTTTTTTGCAATGACAAAAGGTTGACAGATCGCATAGAATATAAAACCCCGATTTCCACCTAAGCAAGTATGCTCTTGACGATGGTCAAAAACCTTAGAGCATTTACTAATGAATCGCGATGTTGTTGAATATGCTGCAAATCTGTACTTAGGTGGAACTCGCCTAAAATAAGTCGCAGTTCCCTTTGTTGCTTGTCACGTTGCATTTTTTGCGATTTTTGTTACATATTTGATTCCTTATTGTTGATAATACTGGATATCATTAGGTAAGTATATTGATAGTATTATTTTAACTCACTTTTAATGATCGAAAGTTCAGCATAACTAGTTTGCCGTCTTGTAACTATATGAGTCGCTTAGGTTTGATTACGAGCAATTTTTATGAATATCTACGAAACTGCAGCTTTAATTAAAAAAACAATACTTGTTTTCTACTCAATGACGAAAAACGCTTAAAATGAGCCTAGTTGTTTGTGTTCATGGAAATTTGTAAGTGGGGCAAGTCTCCATACAAAAGTGGGCATCGTCCTTTAAGTAAGTAAGTATAAGTCTTAAACCTGACTCTGTCTCTATCTATATTTATTACTACAAGTAAAAGAGCATTAGGCTTAAACAGGTTTGAATCAGGTTTTAAAGACTCGTAAGTTTCAGACTGGGTTTAAACCAGGTTTTTTCAATAAGACCGAACAAGTCTCAAATGCTTTCAGTCAGGTCCGAAAGCTAGATTTTGAGTATTAACCCTTTTAAGCGTGACCCAAATTTTGTGTCGTAACTAGGGTTGCCACCTTTTGACCAAATACTATTTATTAACTGTATTATTAGCGAACGATTCTCTGTCTGTTTCTGTTTGTAAAAATAAAAATTATTATTATTATTAAAAATATTTTCTTCGCTGATTTATTGCACTTTTTATTTTTTATGCTCTCAATTAAACAAAATAGATTTTTTTACAAGGAGCTTTACATAACAATTTTGACAATTTTGTGGTTAAGTTGCGTTCAGGAAAGAGCTGCTGGCGACCTCTACATAATCTATCGATCCGTATTACGTAAGCATAAACTTTTTCTATATTTATTGTAAATGAATCCTAGAGAAATCAAATTACACAAAATAAAGTATTTTCGCGTACTTTTTTGTTAGCACAAAGTATAGAAGAGTACAGTTACCCGAAATAACGTACAATACTTTATAAAAAGTACGGGTGGCAACTCTAGGTAATTGTATGCTCATCACTCTACTAGATCCGTCTTTCTGTCTGTCTTTCTGTTCCTCTATCGAAATCTCGAAGGTTATGTCACTAAGCTGATGATAGAAGGAAGGTAGGTTAGGAGTGCGGTAATACATAATTCTTACAATATTGTTTAGAGCGAAAGATGTTTTAAGTTATTCTGGTGTTTGCCTTGTGTCAAATTCTAATACGCATGTATAAAATTGACTCAAAAGATTGAAATAATTGGAAAGCTGGAGGGAGACTCTGTACCAGGGTCGCCTGCTTAGGTACCTCCGTATTACCTCTTTCTGCAGCAAAGCAGCAGTGCTTGCATTGCTGTGTTCCGGTTGGAAGATATGGCAGTGACGTCACTGGGTACCGTGACTTTACATCTGATGTCACAAGTTGGCAACGTACACTGTGGTTCTTGTGGGGGTTGCAGTTTTGCTGCGAATCTTACAGGAGCCACATGTATTATAGGTGACTGTTACCACTTACCATCAGTTGGGCAGTTTGCTTGTTTGCCAACTTAATTGCAATAAACAAAATATGTCGGTTCCAAGCAATGATCACCCGCAGTATAAAAATGTGATGTTGTATGTTATGTGATGTTATTCTTATTATTTATGACTTTGTGGTGTTATATTTTTTGTATAAAAATTTATGTGCTGCCAATAAATAATAAGCAAATGCACATTTCAGCATTTGTGAAAATTCTACCTCTAAAAAGGTGAAACAGGGGTTGGCGGTATGAATGTAGGTTAGTCAGGAAGACCGTAATTTTTGAAGCTAAAAGCATGATTTCTTTTGTCCAAACTAATAATTATAAATGAGCGAACACATGTTTAAGCGTTATCGAAAGTAACTCCCTTAGAAGTGGAAATAGAGTTTGAAATTTAATATAAAAGGCATAAAATTTAAAAAATGTATTAAATCACGAAGCTCCCGCTTCAAATCAAAACAGGGTCTCCGTCAAAGTTATTCAAAGGACAGAGAAAGTTGACTAACATTGAGAACGTATTATTCCCCAAGCAAGACTCGAACTTACGCCTCAGACTGCTCTTATGCTCTTTAGATTTTTCCGAGAGCAAACGAAGTCACGCGCCGAAGTTAGTCCAGTCGCAAACAAGTTCTCCCAGGAGCGTCTTTCAGATCATTTCTCTTGCGAGAAACTTTTTCAATGTATTGTACAACTTCAGTTCTCCCTGAATCATGTATTGTGTTCGGCCAACAATTTAAAATTTGTTGTTTAATAACAACGCGGATTGAATTCGAAATGTTTTGGAGATAGAAATGTTTGAAGCATTAATTTGCCATTTTCCCATTTATCTGGATGATTTGATGATTGTCTTGAGTCAGAATCGAGTTATAGATTTCTCGTATCAATAATAGTAGGGTAGGCTCCAGTTCCTCGGTGGGACGTTTATGGGCTGTTGCGATGATAGAAATAAAAAAGTATATTTTTTGCGAAACGTTTTTGACGTTACAAATTTTGCGTTTATTATCATCTCACCTGAACGACACCCACTGCTGGGCATAGGCCTCCCCCATGGATCTCCACAACGAACGATCATGTGCTGCCCGTATCCAACGACTTCCCGCGACCATTGCCAGAACGTCGAAATACCTGGTTGGGGGCCTACCCACTGAGCGTCGCCGGTACGTGGTCGCCACTCAAGAACCGTTTGGCCCCAACGGCCATCGGTTCTCCTCGCTATGTGTCCCGCCCACTGCCAATTCAGCTGAGCAATCCTTCGAGCAGTGTCGGTTACTTAAGTTCTCTTGCGGATCTCCTCATTTCGGATCCGAACACGCAGGGAGACCCAAAGCATTGCTCTCTCCATTGCCCGCTGAGCGACCTTGAGCCTTCGGACGAAACCCATAATGAATGCCGAACGTTTCGCTTCCGTAAGTCATCACTGGCAACACACACTGGTCTTATAATACTAGCGTTTATAATAAAATAGGAAATATTGGGGGTAATTCTGAAGTTACCTGCACTAAAACCAAAACTAAAATTAAACATATAATTTTAAATTAGTTTTAGGTAATTCGTATTCTGAAACGCCGGACTTTCTTAATTTAAACTGTACTTGACAATATCTTAAATTGAATACACAGATTATAAATACACCTAGTGCTGTAGAAAAACGGGATAATTTAGAAACATTAAAAACAGCTATATTCTACTAACTTTACTATCAGAAATTATTAATTTAAGATATGATCGTATTTGTAAATAACAGAAAAGTAATTTTATTATTTATCATTCATTTTATCACAAAAGAAAAATTATTCGACATTTATTCTGCGATTGTGATGGCTTCGCGCCTATGCTATGAAATAAAAAAATTACGTGGTAGTCTGTAGTTGTATAGATAGGTACTTCGTGACTTCCTCTGAATTTTCAAATTGCGTATTTTGTTTCATTAGTAATTTTTGTTTTCTTTTCATAATAACCGCTGTTATTTATTGACAAATAATAGTAATTGCTAGGCAACAAATCTTAGATAGGCATACTTCTATCTGCAGATAGAATATTAATTTCTGTTGTAAGAGTAAATACATACATACATAGCCTACCTATCATCTAAATGTCAGTACTATTAGACTAATTGGGAAAAACAAATTACAACTCACGACTTGGCAATTGATGCTATAAAAGCCTTTCCTATTGTATAATAAGTTTCCTGGTGCTGTAGGGTGTGTCAGTGGTGGAGCAACAATATCAATATGTGTACCATTTTTTTTTAACGTTGGGAAATGCGTTACCCAACGGGCGGGGGCAGAGCGCCAGCCAGAAACCGCGGCCCCCTCACAAACGCCTTGGCACGAGAACGTCCATCACCGCCGCATCCTCCCCGACATCTGACGAAGAGGATACGTCGGGGAGGGACGCTCCGTCGCCGGACAAGGCCATGGGAACCCTTTCGAACACTTCCATGACCTCGTCAGCGTCTGCTCGCCTATGGCGAGCCCCTCTCACCTCCCTAAAATGGGAAGGCCGGCGATGCTCCTGGGCATTAGGAGTATCGACGACTGGCGGTGGCCTGTGCAATGCAGGACTCGGGCTTCCCGGGCCCGCGTCCCGCTGGTCACCGTCAGGAGGAAGAAGGCGGGCGAACTGCCGTCTCCTCCGCCCCGTTCTTCTGCGGCGGCAGGGATCTGCCGCTGGGTCATCTTCTCTGGCCCGTTCTGCCACCTCCTTCTGTGTGATTACCTCCACACAGAAGGAGTTTGCTGCATTCCAGGCCTCGACCAATATGTGTACCATCAACAGCTCCAAGTGTGTTTGGCATTCCATATATTTGTAGAAACCTAAATAGAAAAAGGACGGAGAATGTTAATGTATTTCTTAATAATTATTTCAAAATATTTTATTACTATGTAAGTAGGTGCTCGCTCACTCTGCCTTGACAAGGTCCTTTTCTATTGCTGTTTTAGGAAATTAATTTTTTTTGTGGAGTTAATTTGCGCAATATTAAATCAGTGACAACAGTGACAGCTCTGCATGACCAAATGCTGGCTAAAACCTTTAAATGTTCCGGTAAGGAGCCAATCTGTACTTCAGTGCAGTCTATAGCTTCTATCAAGTTGCGAGCGGATTGGCGAGGAAAACGAAATATTTTTCTAAATTTACGTTCGGGCATAGTAAATGGGTCTGATTTGTCCCTCAACTTCCTCAATTTTACTTTTTCTTCTCCTATTCTATAACATAAATAAGTCGATACTTTACAAATATATTTTAAAACTATGAGGCAGGTATTTATCTAATTTTTTTATATAAAACAAATATTTTACCTTTCTGAAGACTCTATTAATGCCATAACAACCAATTCATCATCCATTTGGCAAGTTGCACAAAAAAATACCTTTGGTAATGTTAGATAATCGTTAAAAAGTAACAAGATAAATTTAGACGGCACCTAAAAGTTCACCTCCTAAAATTAGTTTGACATATTTAAAATTATAGGAAAAATTAGATTTAGGAAGCATGTCAGAATACGAAAATAACATCTAACACTAAATTGAGTAGTTTAGTAACGTCACTCTTAATTTTAGAGTTAACTTGCGAGTTCTGAATACCAAACGGTGATTGACATTTCTATCTCTAATTTTATTTAGTTATAGTTTTAGGTGATCGCTTCAGAATCACCCCCATTATGGCATAATTAAAGAACAAATTAGTTTCTCCAAATCGTTAGACTCATTAGGAGCAGCCAAAACACATTTTAACTTAAATCTTTAACCAGATTTACTCTCTGTACCAGAGTTTAGACTGTCATATTAGGCTGTTTTAATTTTTAGGGTTCCGTATAGGTACCTCAATAAGGAAAACGGATCCCTTACAGGATCACATTGTCGTCTGTCCGTCCGTCTATCAGTCTGACCGCCTGCCCGTATGTCTGTCAAGCCTTTTTCTCGGAAACGTATAAAGATATCAAACTGAAATTTATACCAAATACTTGGATCAATGAGCCCTTTCAGCTGTGAAGAAATCAATCTTGTAAGTCAACGCAATCATAAGATTTAACCGTTTAATGCGGTGCATATTTTAACAAATTTTGTGATTTCACAAGAGAATCAAAACCTATAGGGACCCATCGACGTCGAATCATGAAATTTGACACGGCGCAAGGTCTTATAGTACAATATGATTAAGAAAACATGAAAACCGTAAATATGTACACACAGCAACACGCTAGGCTTTACATGTTGACGTTGAGACCGTCCGTATGTCACTCGTAATAGCGGCGGCTTTCGCAATGCAAATGTAAAGCTTAACGTGATGCTGACTGTACATATAGTTTGGAACTTGTATGAGTTTATACGGAACTCTCAGTGCGCGGGCCCAAATCACATTTAATCGGTTTTTACTATAGGAAATGAACAATTTAATTATGTAACTTTTATTTAAAAGCTATCGGGGAAATCAACATTCTGAAAGAATGATAGAATCACTTTATATAAAGTCAATAGAGTCACGTCTACACTACATACACGAAAAATGAAGACATTGTATTTTTTTTTATTGCTACTATGTTGGCAAACAAGTAAACTGCCCACCTGATGGTAAGTGGTAACAGTCACCTATAATACATGTGGCTCCTGTGAGATTCGCAGTAAAACTGCAACCCCCACAAGAACCACAGTGTACTTTGCCAACTTGTGACATCAGATGTAAAGTCACGGTACCCAGTAATTTCATCTTACCCTTCAAACCGGAACACAGTAATGCAAGCACTGCTGCTTTGCGGCAGAAATAGTTAAGACGGAGGTACCCATGCACACGAACCTGGTACAGAGTCTCCCTCCGGTAACATTTTTATTTCAATGACGTAATTTCAACCACAATCCATAATTCTATCGAATAATAGCGCCCGAACTCGCCAATGCAGCTCTCGCCTGTGTCATTAGTCAAAGCGATCGCGCATTGGCTCTAATTGGTCCGAACCATGGCCAGAGGTAAGGGCAGCGAGTGGGACGCTGCGGTAAAACATTTTTAATTGAACTTTTAAAGTGCTAGCTCTATTGAACGAGAGTAATTGGTCTTTTAGTCTCGCAATGTATAGGAATAGCATTCAGACGTCGCTGTTCAATTTATTGAAATGTTAAATAACTTTTGTCGTAGTAATAGTCAAAATTCTATGAAATGCCTATTGTTTTCAACTAATCTCGGAATAGTTATTTCTAGTAATTTCCAGTTTTGTGCTAACCTTTGACTGGTGACATGCTTTTTATGTAACATAACTGGTGACCTGCGGTCTGACAGGCCGCTCCACTATCTGGTCCCTAGCGCGCAATTTATGTAACGTAGTTAATCAAACTGCTCGATTATAATTAAAGCACTTATGAAAGGACAAAATAAAACCAAATTATGTCCTCTAAATATATTTTAATTAGGAACATGTAATCATAAATCTATACTGTCTTATAAACGACAATGTTCATGTGAGATCAACAATTACAAAAAAATATATATTTAAAAATAATCTTTTTTTCATAAGCTGTTACATAAATCAACTCAAAAAAATTAAAACTTTAATAACAACAGCCATTTTACAAAACTGACAATGGTCAAACTTTGGATTCTTTATTGGCAGCTCGGACACAATTGTTGTTGCTCGGACATAACATGTTTTTTGCAAGAGTTAATTAGACTTGGTAATTAGACTTCCGATTCAATTTAGGAGGACAACTGGCACATGTTTTCCTTGTTTTTGGCATGTTTTCGGAAATTTGTGGCTAAGGTGGCAAATCAGAACCTAAAATAAGCACCAGATTCAATTTTATTTCTCGTGGAATACGACAATTGTTAACTCTTCGCTGCATGTGTTGTAAAACTGCGCTTCTGGCCAATATTTTTATGGACTGTCCACGATCAATGGTATTGGCACCATCACCACCAAAAATACCAAAAAAACACAACATTAATGTTTTAACAAAAAATCACACAAGTGGTGACATGAGGTCTGACAGACCGCTACCAAATTTTAAATAAATTTTACTTAGCGATTTATGACTGTCCGACGCAACTACCCCTGTCTACAGCATAGAGGGAACTAAACTCGAAGCTTCTCAGGCTCACACACGCGTGAAGAGCGGGGAAGGGGGTAAAACACGTTTTTGGTGTCGCCGCTCGGCCTGTGAGACCGCTTGTCACCAGTTAAAGGCTAAGTAACATATTTAGGGTTAATATTATATTAAGCTATACACAAATAACATTTCTTAGTGTCTATTAACATTACACATTTAGACTTTAGATCTAAAGCGACTCCAAGATTAAAATTGTTTTCTATCTTTTTTGAAATAAAATGAAAGATTTAATTGCATAAATTTGTATTATGCCATAATTAAAATAAATTCTATTAATAATAAAATTATTGAATTGATTTACATAAATTATGAGAAAAAGCCTTAAATTTAATTAAAATAAAACAATAATTACTAAGCTAATGGATATACGATATGGCTGAACGGTATTCAGTATCCATATACTATGGCAAGTATTATAATCGTTTCTGGCAGCAGGTAGCTAGCGCATTGTCGGGGCGGTGGTGGTGCAGAGGCACCGACCGGCTCTGCAGCAGTGCCTGCCAAGCGATCGCTTTTTTATTTATTTATTTATATTTGGGAAACAAACAGTTAACATTTTGCTTATTATAATCACATTAAGACTATATCATACACCAGTAAAGTTTCCACTTAATTACATGCCTCTAACTGCACCTCCTCGGCAGCCGGAACATCGCTTTGTTTTATCCAGATCTGGAAGCACGGTACGGCTGGTCCACAAAGTTGAAGTTGCTCAGCGAGCCATGGAAAGAGCTTTGCTCGGAATCTCTTTTAGGGATCGGATCCGGAACGAGGTGATCCGACAGTGAATGAAAGTTATTGATATGAGCCACCGTATTAGCAAACTGAAGTGACAGTGGGCTGACCACATCAGCCGTAGAGTCAACAGCCGTTGGGGGAAACTACTTCTAGAGTGGACACCAATGCACCGGCTATCGGAGTGTAGAACGCCCTCAGACTAAGCAGTGCAACGATCTTCGCAAGGTGGCTGGCAAAACCTGGATGAGAGCAGCCTCGGATCGTGCTCGATGGCGTGCACTTGGAGAGGCCTATGTGCAGTAGTGGATGTGGGTGAGCTTATAATGTAGTTAAAAACAAAATGGCTACGGGTTTTGATGTAATTTATTTATTCTGCTATCTCTTCAACCTATAGCCTAATGGCATCTCAAGCTCAGAACTGCCTTTTGAATACGGTGTTCCTCAAGGCAGTATTTTGGGACCTACCCTTTTCTTAGTCTTCATCAATGATCTTTGTTCCTTTATAATCCCTATCTGCAAAATTATTACATATGCTGACGATACTGCCCTACTATTTACTGAGCGCACATGGAAAGATACTTTCCTTACTGCCCAACGTGGATTTGATTGTGTCACTTCATGGCTTCGAATCAACCTTCTAAGCCTTAATGTTGAAAAAACCCAATATGTTATATTTTCTATTAAAACAATACCACCAAATTATCTTAATGACCTCTTCATTATCGCGCATTCGCAACCGCACACTGTTTCTTCCCTACCACCATGTAACTGTCCCTCTCTGACCATGTCTGAATCAGTGAAGTACCTTGGAGTTATAATAAATAATAGACTATCCTTCAAACCTCATCTTTCCCTTACTGCATGTAGACTTCGTAAGCTTATCTTCGTCTTTAAAAAACTGCGGAACGTAGCTACTTCTAACATGGTCAGAACTGTATATCTGGCTTTATGCCAGTCGATACTAATATATTGTGTTACTTCATGGGGATGCGCTTGTAAAACCCATCTCTTGATACTGGAAAGAGCCCAGAGAGCACTATTGAAAGTCTGCACTTTCAAACCTATTTTATTCCCCACTGATGAACTGTACCAATACTGCGAAGTCTTATCAGTTCGCCGGCTTTTTGTTCTTCATACGATATAAAACAACACTCTTATACTGAACCAAAGCCTGTAACCGTATGCGCTAAACGTAATCACTTAGTTGCTAATACACTACTATCACCTTCTTCTGTCATCGTTTCTTCTGTTATCTTGGTCCTTCTCTGTTCAATCGACTGCAACAAGAATTAAATATCCTAACTCTTACAAGATATGAATGCACAATCAGGTTGACAAGTTATTTACAATCACTTAATTATGAAACTGCTGAAAAACTTTATTAAATCATTAGATTACAAATACCTACAGTATACAACATTGCTAACAATTAGGTACTTATCGACACTAAGCCACAAAAAAAAAATTAACACCTTCCTACAATAAAATTCAAAATTTTCGACGATCACTCATATGAAACGCATCTGCCCTGCTTCATCACGGGAGGGGAGGCCGATGTTCTGAGATACAAGCTCTGCTTAGTTTAGATATCGACCTCTCATAATCTAGAGTGCACACACTGTATCATTGTAACGATACTTACTATTGTAACGTTTCACTTATTATAGCAATATTAATATTTTCACGTGCTAACAAGTCTAAAAAACTACTTAACTTTGGCCGTAAACTCTGTGCATTCCACTGTAACATGTTGATTTTCGATTTTGCATTATGGGATCTATCCACTTAGAATGTTTAAAAGTTTTTCTAAGGTAGCTATTCCAAGAAAATTATTAAAAATAATTGATTTGATTTCTTCAAAGATTATTATAAATATATTAACACATTTTTCTTCGAAACTGTCTTCAGTCATAATAATCTCTTTAATTTTACACAGAAACTTTTTAAATTCAAACTTATGTAAAAGCTGTTCATCTCGTTTTTGTGATTTTTCTTTATTGTTTGTTTCATAACCCTGAGAACCACGATTCATCTCGATTTCCATAGGTTGATCATAAATATGGTGGGGTATTTGCTCTTGTCTCTTCTTTATTTTATTCTTATTTTTCTTTGTCGTTGCCTGAGTTTCAGCATCAATTGAATCTTCTTCGTTCACTTCTTCGTTATCTTCGCCTTGTCTTAATGAGCCTTTTTTTAATATGTTGCTGTAAGAGTTAGTACTGACCCACGGTTTCGATGACAAATAAGATGGGGTTTGAGTGATGTTCTCAGAATCGTGCTGTGACGCTAATATCATTTGTAAGGCTTTCCGATAAGTGAATTGTACTTGACTCATGACATATCTAATACGTTTCTCTTTTAAGAAGAATGGGCATTGTTTGTCTAAAGAGATGTGCGGTCCTTTACAGTTTACGCACTTAACTGTTTCTGAGTTACATAATGTCGTGATTGCCTCCACATCTTGGACATAACATTTTTTTTGTCGGACAAAATTTAAGAGTATGACCAAAACGCCAGCACCCTGAACACTGTGTCACCGGGAAACAGAACGGCACAACTTTAAAGCGGCATTGGTATGTGTAGATGTTGGTAGGTAATTTATTACCTTTGAAGCATACTCTTACGAACTCACTATCAACCCAATTTCCCTTTTCATTCAATCGTTTCAGCCTCTTGATCTCAATTATTTCTGAACTGGGTTGAAATATTTCTGTCAACTCTTTTTCGCTTAAATCAAGGTCGACGCCTTTAACTACTCCATAGCAAACAGACACTTTATGTCTCAGCTGACAACGGAGACCAAGTTCTCTGACCTTAACAGATTCAACAAGTTTTATAGCATCACCCCGGTTCTTAAATTGTACGAATAACTTGTTTGAGCTTTTATATTTAATTCTATTTATATCTATAAAACCTTCTGATTGGAGAAGTTTAGCCATTGCTATTGGTTTTGGTAATTCCTCGAGTGAGGTTACACAGATTTCGTGCATTAAAGGGACTTCAATTGGTGCACCTTTATCAGAGAGTTGAGTATCATTTTTCTCCAACTCTATTGAGATGCTTCTCACCAACCGTTTCGGTTTCCTTCTATACACAGTTATAAAACCATCTTCCTCAACACTGTCTTCTTCTCTTTCTCTTTGTTTTTCAGCAGACTTGTTATTCTCAAAACTTGAACTCTCTCGAGGCTCTTCATATTGTATTATTTCATTGAGTTCTCGTTCACAGTTTTCCAAAATAGCTGAATCACTCATGTCTTCTTCACTTTTACTCTCTTCCATAGTCACTTTTCACTACCGCGAAACAAATGTGGGTAGAAATTAAAATTAACACCGGTTGCTTCGCTAGGTATGCGCGCGACCGCTCCGAACGGCCGTACGCGGATTCAGCCTTAATTTTTCCAATTCCCTAACAATGATTTGTGACCATCATTTCATATGACCTCAATATTGTAAGGAGAGGCGGGTGATCTGAGAACAACATGATGTGTACTTCTCGGTCTCCGGTCTCCCCATCCTATTGTACTGTTGTTTAGTGTATACTATACTTTGTGAGAAATAAACGCATTATTATTATTATTGACATCCCATGCTGGATACTGGTCTCCTTAGACGAGGAGAATTGGTCTACTACGTTGGTCAGACGCGTTGGTGTACAGTTTTGTTCCGAGGTAACCGCTCTTTTACAGAAGTATAATTGCGGTAAGTTACCTTTAGCCTTTAGCCGTTTTTATATCATATTTTTTTAATTGCAAGAATATGATTTGAAAATACATTAATTGATATTAAGTATGAAGGTTCATCGTATTCTACTGTAAAACAGTGTACAATTCAAATACCTGTTATTTTCATCATGTAGGTATGCAGGACATATTATCAATATCGAATTACATGTTAACATTTCATTTAATAACGTCACATTCTGTTAGAAATAAATAAAATGTGAAACATGAAAATTATTCTGTACAGGTATAAAAGGAAAGCCACGCCAGCAGTCGGTCTGACCCGCCGCTATAGATGTTTCACATCAAAAGATACAGATTCTTACAAAATGTACAATTTACAAATACTCATTAAATCATATTACATACAAGTACAATAAAGACTAATCAATTAAAAATAAAACAATACGTCAACGTTGCTTAGCAAACTAACATGTTATTCTAAGGTTTACAATATTGCATAACAATTTATAAGCAATATTAATAAAAAATAATGTTTTAGAATTTATTGTCACATCTAAAAAACAGAGAAAAATTTACATACTTGAGCAACGTCACCAAGCGGGATATTTATACGATTGTTCACAGACAGAAATTCTCATATTTCTGATTAAGTGTTTAATAATGATTGATTTCTCAAAATCACTTACAATTCCATCAGACATTAGGACATTAAATGGTCATCTAATCTTAATACAACGACAAGTCAGATTTTCAGTGTACCTTCACGTCCCTGTTGAAGTATTGCCCACATTTGAGAGTGGAAGTTAGAGACACGTGGGACAAATGACATCCATCTAGTGGATGCAGTGCCCGCTGCCCATTAATTACGGCTGGAACGGGTACAGCTGGCATTCAATCAAGAGAGTATCCGGCGATAGAATATGTTCCTGTTAGAAGCTTGTGTCTTCCACTTCATTTAACGAACGAATATCTGGAAATAGGTACACTCGAGTACAAAATGATAGACACGGTGAAAGTTACAAAAATATGTAGTATACATTGATTGACATACTCCATTGACTTAACATTAAGGTAGAGTTCGTAGAGTATACATATTTTTGGAACTTTATCGGTATGGATCTTTTTGAACTCGAGTGTACCTATATTTGGTAGCAAGATTGACAGTTCACGACACATAATTATTATTATAATAAGAAACTGTTGTAATTTAAATTGTTATTTAAATGTAATGTAATCTTTATTCAAATCAATTATATTTAAATAATAATTCAAATTAAACTATCAATCAAATTTAACTATTAAACTACAAATTAATAAATAGAAACCAAATGAATAATGCAGACAAAAAATACATTTCGAAATTTGAATGTAAATTTTTACTGTTAAGGAAATAAAAGGCTTTATTATTATTATTATAATAAGAAACTAGCTGAACCTACACCACGCTATGCTGTGGCTCAGTAGTAATTATTATGTTGGATCAATGATTTACTGAATTTCGTAAACGAAGTAAAGCAAAGTACAACAATTAGCTTATAGAAACCGAAAAACGAACCCCGGAACTCCCAATTAAAAAATCTATTAGCTATCTATTAGTGAAAGTCCCGTGAAAATCGGTCCAGCCGTTCCGGAGATTAGCGGGAACAAACAGACAGACAGACAGACAGACAAAAATTTTTGAAATTGTGTTTTTGTTATTGGTACCGGATATACATTCATACCCATTTAGTAAAAACTTGATTTTGACATTACAAACAGACACTTCTATTTTATTTATTTGTATAGATGCTATGGGTCGTTTTACTATTAAATATATGATTCGGGCTGTAAATTTACCCTCTATAAATGTAAAGGATAAAATAATACTAAAATTGAAACTAGGGGTGAGACATTATGTGCAATTCTTACTTATTTATATTGACCTTTACTGTTACTTTTTACGAAATCGTAAAACGTAAAACTTGATGCAACCGGCTGTTAATCTCCCTGCGGAACCTCTTCACTCCCATTTGCAGAGGATCGGGATCAGGGAGAACTTCGCTAAGCTTTCTTGACTCGAAACAAAACCCTACACCAGGCTGCCTGGCCACGGTGATGTAATTAGTAACTGCTCGTATCAACTAGTCTATGGTAATAGCACAGATTAGATAATAGTTAGGTACTACGTAACTAATAGGCCAATTGCTTCCAGTTTAACAAAATTATAAACGAACGGTTAGCGGTAATAAATATTGAAATCAATAGTTACATACAGCCAGCTAAATTTTATCAAAATCGATTACGTAGTTTCGGATAGTTTAATACCGTACAAACATCATAATGCGAGGTTTTGATTTTAATATTTATCTTTATATATTATGTAAATATATATTGAAATCAAAACCAAAATACTTTCAGGTTACCAAAATCTTTAAAAATATTCTTGATTTTATGTAAATACTGTCTATGCAAATGAAGGATCACTGCAAAGTAAGGATTTCCGTGGAAGAATTCCCTTGACTTACATATTCATGTTAACAGCGTGAAGCGACGCGGCCATTTCACCGCGGCCTGCAATGTCGACTTTGAGGCTAAAAGCCTGTCTTTACGGAGTCTTTACGGAACTTCACTTGCGTAAGACGTCTCATCTGTCTCATCTTACGCAAGTGAAGTTCCGAATTAGAATCATCTAGTTCTTTCATACTGAAGCTCTACCTATCGGGTTTTCGTCCACAGAAAATGTCAACTATTATTTATTATTATATTATTATTATTATCAAGAAATTAATTTTAATTTCCTCCCGGTCCCTCGACAAATCGAAGGAGGGAAGAGCACCCCTCAGCAGCGGAGGCCAGAGGCCAATTATTACTATTATTATTATTTATTTATTGTCATAAATCTAGGCATTAATATTATATTGTTCTGTGTCCTATTGCATTATCAAACGGAATAATTTTTGACACTACGCAAGCGTCGCCAATAGTGCGCTGACTGGCATGTAGCATTGGTGATGGCGGCAGACGTTAAGCGATAGCATCAGGTGGCTGTTGGCACATCAAAGGATTTTAGCGCGTCAAACCCTCGGTAATCTGTGTTGGCTACATTACAAATCAAGTTTACCTAAATCACATTTTTACTATAAACTAGCTGTACCCACGAACTAGATTTGGGCTAAAAGTTCAAAGAAAAAATTGTAAATCAAAATTCCCGCGGGAATTACGAGTACTTACTGTTCCGGGATAATAAGTAGCCGATATGTTAATCCCTGTCGTAATCTGTCTACCTACAAAATTCATTCAAATCCATTCAAAAGTTTTTGCGAGAAATAGTAACAAACATCCATACATCCATACCTACTCACAAACTTTCGCGTTTATAATACTCGTATTAGTAAGGATTTTTCCTTTGAAATCATTTTTGATTTATGTAAATACTCTCACTCACTGTAAATAGGTACTACTTCTGCCGCAAAGCAGCAGTACTTGCATTGCTGTGTTCCGGTTTGAAGGGTAAGATATGGCACTGAAATTACGTTGGCAACGTACACTGTGGTTCTTGTGGGGATTGCAGTTTTGCTGCATTAATTCATTTTTCATTTTATTTTCGTATAACTTTACACCAGAAATGAAAAGCATCGTCTTAGCGATTGCAACATGAGTTTTAATAAATTACAGCTAAAACGACCTCGGTTAAGATAATCAAATTATAACTTCAGATTCTCTTACTAAACACAAAGCTGTGTAGATTACTCCGTGTCCAATTAAGTTAGTAGCCAATTGATCCCAATAGCAGGACTTGGCAGTTCACCGCTAACACTAACGGTGAGGCTGGAAAATTTGATTTAAATCCCGGATTGCGGCGGATTCCCGTACACGAGTCCAGGATTTGTAGGCGTTTTATTTCTTCATTTCAATTCACCCATTCAAAGATTTGCCGTTTGATGGGCAGTTTTCTTACGAGTGTATGATGTTGTGAGATGTTTTGTTTCAGAAAAGTAGATTTTAGGGATAAAAAGTGGTGTAATAAGTTGTGATGATGCTTAAAGGAGTTGTTCAGACAAAAAACTAATCGATTTTCTCTATGCTAATATAATAATAATATAGTATAAGATTAATGACTGTTCAACAATCTTATTACCTTATGTAAATGTATAACAAGCATATTCCTGTATATTTCTACTAATCGTTATAAAACAAGTTACTGTTGATCTACCATCAAAATAAAACCGACAACCAAAAAAATAAGATTACGTTATGGTTCGAGAGAGACCAAAAACTGAAGTTTATATTAAAAACATTTCAAAGCATCGCAATCAAAACAAACCACAATTTATAGCGTTATTTCAAAACCGCACATTTTGAGCAAATTGCGAATTTTAAAGATCTCTAAAATCCTGGTACAACCCGTTGAACCTGATACCTACCTAACCAGTACCCCCCATTAAAAGCATAACGGTTCAGAATTCTGTTTTACGCCAGCTTATGCAATATCCACCCGATCCAAGCGTATACTCCAAGGGCCAAACATCTCAACAACAACCATTTGTTTCACTTAAGTCTTAAAATGTAATCAGTGTTGTATTGCTCGAGGGATATGCGTTGCATGCTCAGAGTAAGTATCTAGCTCGTGTGATGAATTTGAAAGTGGATTATTTAATTAAAATTTGTGTAAGAAGTTTTGAAAAGCTTATGAGAAGCATCGCCATATTTGATTAGGATAGCAAACATTGCGATGGTATAAAGCGGTGGTTGGTTTCATATCGAACACTTTTGTAGAACATATTCTGTGGGTAAAACAATATTCTTTCACAACGACCACAAAACTGTCAAACAAGCATGAGAGTTGCTTGATGTTAAGCGATCACCACAGCCAACGGATGCTTAAACATTAGTGGTTACACTGGGTTACACATTGCCAACCTTAAAATTACTCATGCCTCATGCCGAAGACAGCTCATTCCACAACCTTGTGTACGAGACAAATTTCACGTGAGCCGTACTGTTTGTGACCATTTTGGTTCTAAAACGTGAGGATCCCTTCCGATGACAAGCAGTCAGAACACACCACGTTGTTTAGAATATTTTTACTCCAAACACAGCTAATGAGCTAACGTCTCTCCTCAGACTAAGTATTCGATGCCGTCTGTGACACCGATCGCTCACAATTCACACCGAATGATATTAGCTTGTGACTACTCGACGATAATTTTCCGCAGCTAATGGCATTTCCATATTTTCTGTTGAACTCTTGCGGAAAAATAAGATTTTATTTAAAGGAATCAGGGCAAGCTTGTGGCTTATAGAGAAGGGGTCTACGCCTCGTTCAATTCTTTTCGCGGCCTTGATTGTACTCGTAGTAGAAACAGAAACGGCATTATAGGATTGTTACATTCAGTTTCTATTATTTGTGCTACTAAAAGAACTGCTTGACTGCAGTATCTTTGCCTCTCTGAAGATCGCAGCTACACAGCTTTGTATTTTCTTTAAGTGTAAGTAACGTTTCTTGAGCTCGGGAGGAAGGGGTGGGGGACTGTATTGCACTTTTACTCAAGTTTCACATTGCATTTTGTAATCATCTCTCTTTCTGCTATAGAAGAAGACAGAAGGTGATAACATAATCGCATCGGAAATGATGAGATCCGAACTAAAGTCACTGACATAGCCCAAAGAATTGCGAATCTTAAGAAGCAGTGGGCAGGAGTCTTAAGAAGCATTACTCATGGGAGTCATAGTGGCATTGGGGCGGAAAGGGTATCGAGCGGCGACCGCGTACCGGGAGACAGCGCCTTAGTAGCCAACCCCACAAGGTGGAGATACGATCTGGTGAATCTGATCTCAAGAATTCGCTGGATGCGGAAGCGTAGAACTGATCGGTTTGGAGGACTTCCGGGGAAGTCTAACTCCAAAGTGGGCGTCTCTTAGCAGAAATAATGTTAGCGACAAAGGCAACCCCCAATGCGACCTGTACAGATTAATCGGGCCCATTATGTAATGATGGTGGTACGAGTAAACATAGTCATCATCACAGCTCATATACTTCCCTACCGAGGGGCTCGGGCCTGCCCTAAGTTAGGGTGTCAACCACGCTCGCCCAGTGCTTCGCAGATGTATGCAAGTTGCCTTACGATATTCAGCTCATATACGTCCCTACCGAGGGGCTCGGGCCTACCCTAAGTTAGGGTGTCAACCACGCTGGACCAGTGCTTCGCTGATGTATGCAAGTTGCCTCACGAAGTTTTCCATCACCGTAGGAGCTTCGAACAAATGTTCATATGAAATTCGAGAAATGAAAAACACGTTGGTGTGCATGACAGGATTGAACCCCGGACCTCCCTATTAAAAGACCAATGTCTAGTCCACAGCGCCACCGACGCCCATACCAATACATGTATTGAAAATTTCCTATAGAATATAGGTAAATGTTCACGCATAGAAGACCTATCTCTCTGTCAACGCCTCGTCCACAGACGACTCCGCAGAGCTGTATTAATTTTTATCTTTGCAATAATTTTTAGCCCTCCCAACACTAACCATATTTATGTTGTATAGCAACACTCGCTAACTGTAAAGATTTCTCCAATTCAAAATTCTTGTAAGACTAACGATCTTCACTTTGTAACGACCACACGGAATATACTGTTAAGCACGAAGACTTCGCATTATTTAACTCCAAGTAGTAGCTCCTCATCTCAACCCTCGAGTAAAGGCTTAAACAGGTAATAATAGTAGTAAGTAATCAGTTTACATTAGTTTTGTATATATAGTTTAGCTTTAATTATAATTGATTATTTTAAAGTATTTTTAAAAAAAAAACGTCGCCCCGCACAAGGATTTTCTCCTGTGTCTTGGATGCAGTTACAAACATAGAATATCACATGCACATACGCCCAGACTGGAACAAATTTCTGTAGGCCATACAACATATTTGTCCCGTACGGGAATCGAACCCGCGACCCGTTGCGCAGTAGGCGATCACTCGACCTCTGCGCTAAGCGTATCGTTAGTCAATTTAATATATATGTTTTTAGCATTTAAAAAATCCTTTTTCTTGTTTTGTTGGTAAGTAGGTGTTAATAATATAACATCTTTACTTCCTGTCTCCTAGCCCGGAACGTTTACTCTCATGTAATTGTGTGCTAAATCCAGTTTATATCCAAAATACCGGTACAAGGTTTAGTTAATAAACGTGAAACTGCGCATTAACACGAACGCCATGCACCATTGCAACTGAATAGGATTCCGCGCATCTTAAAAGGAATGTTCAACATCAATCAATTTTATATGGAACATTAGGCGCTTACAAGCTTTAACTGCCGCCTAGAGAGATGTTATGAGATCATGACAATCATATTTGTATTTGTATATATTACGACAGCGTACAGAGTATAAAAATCGAAATCTATTAACCAGCCAGTTAGAAAATAAAAAAATATCGTACAAGTAATTTTTGCTTTGTGAAAATAATAAAAACTTACTGAGATGGCGATCAAGACAGAGATCACGGCACTATGTCGATAACTCTTTATAAGTACCGAAGGGAGACTCGTACCAGGGTCGCCTGCTTGGGTACCTCCGTCTTATCTACAAAAATATCACACGTGTAATTGTTGCTTTGTGAAAATAATAAAAACTTACTGAGATGGCGATCAAGATAGAGATCACGGCACTAGGCCGATAACTCTTTATAAGTACCGAAGGGAGACTCGTACCAGGGACGCCTGCTTGGGTACCTCCGTTTTATTTCTACCGCAGAGCAGCAGTGCTTGCTTTGCTGTGTTCCGGTTTGAAGGATAAGATATGGCAGTGAAATTACTAGGTACCGTAACTTCACATCTAATGTCACAAGTTGGCAACGTACACTGCGGTTCTTGTGGGAGTTGCAGTTTTGCAGCGAATTTCAAAAGAGCCACATGTATTATAGATGGCCAGTTTGCTTGTTTGCCATCTTAGTTGCAATAAAAAAATATGACTTGCTTCCTTAGCTTGTACCCTAGCTTCAGTAACTTGTTTCTGTATATCCACAGCATAACCAAAAATAATGTTTGACGCCGAAGCTTAAAAAACTAACGTAAAATAGGTACCTACACCGAATGCCATAATAAGAAATAAACACAAAATATAAGTACCTAATTTAAATGCTAATGGAATAGTGGTTAGTTTTGTTGCTCCCATTTCCAACGGCTTCCCTGAAGACCGAGAAACAGCAACAATACAAACAATAAATTAGGTCGGAGAATTGTGCAATGTATTTTAATAACTGCGTTTACTTCGCTCCTTGGGGCTGTTCTGCGAGTGTGCTCGTGTTTTCAAAGCGGTGCTTTTCCCGAAATGGTTATGTGGTACTTACTTCGCGAGATATTGATATTCTAACCAAATTCCTCAAATAATTTACCTTTGCAATTATGAAGGCATTTTTGTAGCATCTGCAACGAACGGGCGTAATAGGGTTGAATTTGAATCTTTCGGGGTGCTACATCCGTAAACATCGGTCTTAGGGTAAAAGAATGTTGGAGGCTTAGTCACGTATGTAAATAATTCACACGCAGTTTCAAATAAAAAACCCCTTAGTCAGACTTTTTTAATAAGCAACTTATTATTCGGTTAGGCAGAGAGAGAGCATGACATGGCGTGAAATCTTATATCCTTTTGTTTAGAATAGCAACAGAGCTAAATAATGTCTGCTCTTACCAAAACTGTCATGAGATTAACTTATCAATATCATTGCTAGCACCCACACACGCTCCTGAGCCTCGGATCATATCAAACTTCCAAGATTTTTTTGGCATGTCACGCAATACAAGTAACCATGAACTAACATCCCTTCGTCTTGAAATCCTATGTAATCCCTATTTACCAATCGTATAAACTCATCCTGGTTTTCAGCGTGAAGTTAAACAGTGCAGTAAATATATGTCTCTGTGTTTGTGACTTCCACAACTATACTTATTCATATATCGATGCGGTTTAAACTTTTGTAATTCTCATCTTCGAGTTCACTTCCTATCCAAGTAGATAGATTAGTATGGATATTTCGATATACAAATGCCTATTATGTAAGAGGAAACGTTAGCTTCGATTATAGTAGTAACATACCCAATTCAGATTGTTTCTCGTGCGACAAAGCAAAGTATGACGATCTCGCCACAGAAAGCAATCGCGCAATAAGAGAAGGATCGGTCATTAATAAGAAAAAAAAAACAAATAAAACGCAACAACTAGGAGCGACTGGAGAAAAGGATATCGATGGAAATTTATTTCATTAGGAAAGTGAGAATAAACGGGGCGCGCCGTTGAATTATGCATCAGCCTCTAAGATGCTCGTTCCTTTGTGTTCCGTTAGGGTGACTGCACATTGTATGAGAACTTAAAAGATAGTAAAAGCTCTGTTTCCCGTCATTTAGCTCGACCGAGACTTGATTTCAAACCCTCTCTCCATGCTGGGCTGAATGACTAGACATAATTTACATACCTAATTACGAAAGAGAAATTTGTTTATTTGGAACACATACCTAGAGTATACACTTATGAGTATACATACTCGTATAGATTTGTAAATAATTATATCACAGAAACCAGTAGTGTTCACTTATATGTAAAATTACGGCCTGAGCTAGTACGGCCTAAGGTAATATATTAGCAATAGTTTCAAACAATAATCAATACTTACTTACTTACTAATATATTATAATGCTAAAGAGATTGTTTGATTGTTTTTTTTTTTTGTTTGGTTGAGGCCTAAAATTTCTGGAGAGGGCCACCCTTATCACATAAAGGTAAGTATAAAAAAATAGCCCACGACCTATTCTCAGACCTACCAAGCCAAACGGTCAAGCCGTTTCGGTTGAGTTTGATAATAACAGTGTGATAAGAGATTTTTATTTATGAGAAGATAAAAGTTATTATAACAAGTTAATGTAAAATAATGGCAATACAAAAATCATGAAGAAATTGAGGTATGTAATAAGGAATCAGCGATAGATATAGTCAGCAGCACGTCAAGCCTCACATTGTATTACGAAAACCGTCACTATTACGGGCGACATAAGAGCGGTTTTAAGGTCAACGGAATGGAATGAAACACGCCAAGCTCTTTATGGGCATGGACAATTGGCTCAAATTTACATTGAGCTCTAGCAGATCCCAGACCCGCCTAATGCTCGGTGCTCTCACCGGACATTTTGGCACTAGGATAATGCTAACCAGGATGGGACTTGCTAGTTCCAAAATCTGCAGGGCCTGCAAGGATAAAGAGCATGGAACATTTGCTGTGCCATTGCGATGCTCTAGCCTGCAGGAGGCAAATGCTGACGGGAATTGGTTATCCAAAACCGGAAGATTACAGGGCCATGCCACCAAAGGACATCATCAAGGTCATGGCCACGATGAACTGGACCGATGGTGGCGATGGCATTAGGGACTAACACACGGGGAAGCACAATAGATCCAGAGTGGATCGAAGTGCGAAGGCTTACTTTCGTTCGCGCGCGCGCTTAGCGACAAATGTACCTATTGTTTACGTAAATATAAATAATCAAAAATCGTAGTGATAGTGCTTAATTCCAGTTATTACATACAATTGCGCATGAAATAAGTTCTGAGCTACAATTTGCTTTGAAAAGTTGTTATATAAACGGTTTATAATATAAATAATTCAGAATCAGAATAATATAACGGACGACTGCATTAAAGTAACTCACCCAACCGGCCGGCCTACGCTTGCTATCCTTATTGCACCTGTGAGCCGCCCGCGCTCTGTCTCCACTTTCAACCAGCAGCGCTGCTAACACTTATTATCCGGCAAAATGACAGTAACCTGTTCCGCATGCACTCAAGAGATAACCTCATCACGTCAACTTAAATGTACCAAATGTAAGTCTGTTTTTCATCCGATCTGCGTAAACGTTGGGAATAAAGATGCTACCGAGAACAAAGATTGGCAATGTCCGGCCTGCCGAGCGAAATTACCCAAAAAAGACAACTCACTTATACGCGCGTGCGCATCAACCGGCTCATCCGCCGTTACTGAATCGAGCAATCTAACACCTCGTCCTAACAAAAGGGTAGCTATCGGTTCCCCGATTGCTGATAATAGTCCCAATAATATTGAAAAGTCCAGCGATAATAATGCGGTCGCTTTAGAATTGCGGATGATGCGTCAAGGAATACATGAGATGAAAACGTGCTTAACAGACTCTCTAACTAGATGTTTTGAAAAGTTGGACAATTTTGAAAGTAGGATAAGAATAGTCGAGGAGAAGGCGGCGATTATTCCTATTTTAGAAAACACGATCTCCGTTTTACAAGAGCAGTTAAACAATAAAGCCCAAGCCGGTATGAGAAACGAGATCGAAATATTGGGTCTGACGGAAAACACAAACGAAAATTTGACACATACCGTTTTAGTTACAGCCTCTAAGGTTGGAGTAAACTTGAGTGAAACGGACATAGATTGGGTGACTCGTGTTGGATCTAGGCTATCCAAATATGAAACGAGCTCGCAGCAATCAGGCAACGGCCCCAGTAGACCAAGACCACTTATAGTTAGATTTGTAAGAAAATCGAAGAGAGATGAACTACTCAAAGCTGCTAAGTCACGCCGTAACTTATTCACAACTGACATAGATATACAGGGCCCTAGCGGAAAAATTTACATCAACGACCATCTTACCAAAGAAAATCGAAATTTATTTCGAGAAACTCGAATCCGCGCAAAAGAACAAGATTATAGATTCTGCTGGATTAGTGACGGCGCCAGGATCATGGTACGTAAGGACGAAGGGCGGGCAGCAATCGCTATCCGCTGCCGTGCAGACCTGGACAAGCTCGGTGCCTCCAATTAGCCGTAGGAGTACAATCACGAAAATAATGAAATACATTGGTAATTACTTTAAATCACGGCGTTACGATTTTGCTTGTTATCATATGTTTGTTTTACTTTATTTTGTTTTTACTTATCTTATTTTACAACTTGTAGAAGATATCCTTAGAAGAAACAAAATAAATTATATGTCATTTATATATCAGCTATGTAACTTGCAAACGGATATTTTCAACTTTTCACATATATGTAAAATCTACTTTCACTACTAGAAGTGGCAATGGACACACACACTCACAAAAATACATCACAGATACATTGGAAGAAGGTTTACTTAATACTAATAAATATGAGTGTGTTTACTGCGGTGCGCCCCTCACTCTCGAGTCAAGCTTATATTATTCCACTATTTCTATGTATGAAAATGGATGACTCAGATATTTACACAGATATAGACGAAACTCTTAAAGTTGAGTGTCGCACCGTAGATATACCCGAGCAATGTGGGAAAATTATAGGAAATCGGAATTTTAAAATATCAGCTATGTAACTTGCAAACGGATATTTTCAACTTTTCACATATATGTAAAATCTACTTTCACTACTAGAATTGGCAATGGACACACACACTCACAAAAATACATCACAGATACATTGGAAGAAGGTTTACTTAATACTAATAAATATGAGTGTGTTTACTGCGGTGCGCCCCTCACTCTCGAGTCAAGCTTATATTATTCCACTATTTCTATGTATGAAAATGGATGACTCAGATATTTACACAGATATAGACGAAACTCTTAAAGTTGAGTGTCGCACCGTAGATATACCCGAGCAATGTGAGAAAATTATAGGAAATCGGAATTTTAAAATTCTCACCTGTAATATTAGAAGTATACATGCGAACTTCTCTAAATTAATTTTAGTTCTTAAGCGCCTTAATATTGAATATGATATGATTGTACTTACAGAATGTTGGTTGCAATGCGATACTAACATACCTCAATTAAAAGGTTTCAGCACCTTCCACTCAACCAAAATAATTAACAAATGCAGCGGGCTAGTTGTTTACGTAAAGAATTATTTGACGGCTAGCGTCACTGAAATTATTTTTGATGATGCTAACTGCCTAATAGTAGGTGTATATTGGGCATTCTAAAACACATTCAACGTGATCTCACCTCCGTTCGATCACTGTCGTTGAATGTGTTCTAGAATTCCCAATCACTATTGAGCAAATGTGGATCGGTTTAACATGTTGTGCAAATTCTGTTCTAGAACGCCCAATCACCATTCTGTTCTAGAATTCCCAATCACTATTGAGCAAATGTGGATCGGATTAACATGTTGTGCAAATTCTGTTCCAGAATTCCCAGTCACCATTCTGGAATGCCCATGAATTATTTTTTTGATCTCACGTCCGTTCGATCACTCTATTGATCTCACGTCCGTTCGATCACTGTCGTTGAAAGTGTTCTAGAGTGCCCATGAATTATTTTTTGATCTCACGTCCGTTCGATCACTATCGTAGAACGTGTTCTAAAATGACAAGAATTACTAAATTACTCTATTGATCTCTCGTCCGTTCGATCACTGTCTAATTACTAACAACTCATCACTCCATTGATCTCACGTCCGTTCGATCACTATCGTTGAAAGTGTTCTAAAATGACAAGAATCATCACTCTATTGATCTCTCGTCCGTTCGATCGCTGTCTAATTACTAACCACTCATCACTCCATCGATCTCATATTATCCGTTCGATCACTGTCTAATTACTAACAACTCATCACTCCATTGATCTCACATCCGTTCGATCACTATCGTTGAAAGTATTCTAAAATGACAAGAATCATCACTCTATTAATCTCTCGTCCGTTCGATCGCTGTCTAATTACTAACCACTCATCACTTCATTGATCTCTCGTCCGTTCGATCAATATATCGTTGAAGGTGTTCTAAAATGACAAGAATCATCACTCTATTGATCTCTCGTCCGTTCGATCGCTGTCTAATTACTAACCACTCATCACTCCATCGATCTCATACTATCCGTTCGATTACTGTCTAATTACTAACAACTCATCACTCCATTGATCTCACGTCCGTTCGATCACTATATCGTTGAAAGTGTTCTAAAATGACAAGAATCATCACTCTATTGATCTCTCGTCCGTTCGATCGCTGTCTAATTACTAACCACTCATCACTCCATCGATCTCATATTATCCGTTCGATCACTGTCTAATTACTAACCACTCATCACTCCATTGATCTCACGTCCGTTCGATCACTATATCGTTGAAAGTGTTCTAAAATGACAAGAATCATCACTCTTTTGATCTCTCGTCCGTTCGATCGCTGTCTAATTACTAACCACTCATCACTCCATTGATCTCACGTCCTTTCGATCACTCCATTGATCTCTCGTCCGTTCGATCACTATTTATCAATAAATAAACAATCTAAGTATTAATATTTCTGCGTTTTATTTATAAAATAAAGTTGTGAAGAAATGAAAACACGATTTCGATTCAACATATAGCTTTTTATTTTTTGCAATCCATTAATTACAGATTCTATGTATTCTTACTTGTTATAATTATACATTGCAATATATTAATATTATTAAGGGTGTGAATATAATGTATCCCAGACGAATGAACACGTTACTAACTAATGTTATGCGTTACAATCACTAGAGAATTTTCATTCAAAATATTATATAATGTGCCATAAGTCACATAAATACCATGGTTATATGTATTATTTTTTTGGTAATTTATTAACAATAATAGAAACTAAAACATGTATCTCATTCATTAGCATTTGTAATGGAGATCATTTTTTACGTCACAAATTTCTAATTTACTAAAGCAATGACAATCATCGTTCTAGGCAGGTTGCTCGTATCCGTCGCCCACGAATAATATTTTGCGGTAACGGTCCAAAAGTATGTAATCGATAAGTAGTTCCTCTATTCACCACTAGATGGGTCTTTTACTATAACTAATTTAAATTTGACTCGATATATTATATTTTTGATTTTATTACACGTTTTATTTGTAATAATGCTTTTTTAAAGTTCAATAAGCTATTAAAATCAATTTCAGGTAAGGAAATATGATAATTCGTTATTTAGCTGTTGATCGCTAGAAAAAATAGTTCCTCTACTTGCTACTAGATGGTATTTTAAAGATAACTAATTTAAGATATATTTTATTCTGATTTTATGACATGTTTTATTTGTCATAATGGTTTTTCAAAGTTCAATAAGCTATCAAAAACAATTTCGATAAAGAAACATGATAATTCGTTATGTAGCTGTTGAACGCTATCAAAATCAATTTCAGATAAGAAATATGATAATTCGTTAAAGGCTGATTTCACCACAGTAATTAAACGCGATCAGTTCAAGTTAAACTCGGCTTATGCTCTAAACTGAATTCCTCTACCAAGTTTGCGGTTCACTGGCCTAAAGTAATCGTCGTTCATGTTGAACTTGGTTCAGTTTCTGAACGGCCGATTCTCGACGTTTTGAGTATATAAACGCGTTTCAGAACGGTCATTGTCCTGATTTTTGGAAGTAATTAATTATTGTGTTAAAGAAAGAAACGATCTTGTTGTTTGAGATTTGTTTTTAAAACACACATGAGAGGAGCCTTGGCACTAGTTTTTGACGAAAATTTTGATGTTAATATGACATTAAGAAAATGTTAAGAAATAAGAAGAATATTTTCTTAGAAAACATCTCACTGAAATAGTTAAATTTTAGTAATAAAAGCAATCATTCATTCGTTCATTCTTTGTCAAAGATAAAATAGGTTTTAATAAACGAGTTCAAGTCGAAGCCGGTGAAATCGGTGCAATGATATGATTGCATACAATTGTTTTAACCATATAAAATATTGTGCCTTTGAAAAATGTTATTTGTATAAGAAAATGGTTATTAGAGAATCAAATATCAATGTATGATTCTTTCAATAAATAAATTAGTGTACATTCAAATTATTTTTCATTTACCTACCTGAATACCTTGAATTGGATAATAAAAAGACATAATTAATTTCCCTCAAGTTTAATTATTAAAAAGACATTCTTATTTAATATACCCTTAATTAATATAGTAAAAAACGTTTTTACATTTGTACATAATATCAAAAATTATAATTATGTAAGTATAAAGGTATTATATTTAAATGTATCTCTCTATAGGTTTATAAGTAACAAGAAATATTAATTATAAAACCTACATGAGAACTTTAATTTACAAAAATAAGATGATTCATAGCTTTAAAAACTATAGCTATAACCACATATTTTTTTTGATATATTATTTATGAGACTTTCTGCCTGGTCCATAATCTGGTCCATATCTTCCGACACCACATATTGTGCAGACAGAAGGGAATCCTCTGACGAGTCACCTTCACCTAGCGCTTCATGCTCGAGGTCTATTATCTCAATTTTGATGAGACGTTGTCCTTTCTTCGGCGGACTTTTTATTACAAAAGACTGCTGCGTGCTGTGTAGGTGCTTGAGAAAGGACGATTTTTTCTTACGTTTCCTCTTCTGCGTGTTATTTATCGCCTTTCGGATTTTAAGCTCTAACGGCGTTTCTTCGTGTCGTGGTTCTACAACCCGTGGAGGGAACATCTGTGTCCATCCTTCTAGCGGGTCCTGCGCGTCTTGAAAGACCGGAGATGGTGAGCGTAAGTCTTCGACGAGATTTTCGGTGTTCCCTGACATATTCTGAAATAAGTAATGAGTCATAATATGTTAAAGCGAACAAAATCCTATAATTAATTAGTAAATACATTCAATTTATGTTTAAAAAGTAACTTACCACTTTGATATTCTTATGAAAATAAATTTAGATTTGCAATTGACACGAATATTTATACCTTTGCTTTGTGATCGTGTGAGTATGTAAACCTATAGCTGACACAGCTCCTGGTGTCGCTACCTTATTATGTAATGGTCTGATTTTTGTGTAAGTGGAAACGTATTGCCGACAAAGCGGCAAACACGTACCACGATGCATATAGAATCAGACAAGTTAGGACTTGTTTTGTGGCTATGAAATAAGATGGTCAAAGGTAATTAGATTCAGAATAAAACAACAACTTACATACATATTATTTATTTTAAGTAGATATTATTTACCTCTTAGTACTAAAATATACATTATTAAAAACAAACTTTCTTGTTATAATTAGGTAGGTACGTGCCTACATTTTTATTTATTTATTTAATAACTACAAGGATACATAATATATATTTTGGGTTGTACAGTAATACAAAAATCCGCATTGATTTACTAAACACTGCCATTCACCATCTATGTAAACGTTACAAAATAAACTACATTTATGAAACTAATCAATAATCATACATATTTATTTATTTATTTAAATGGCTCAACTACAGAATACAATTTACTACATTGTCAACAAGGTAATATATAATTGGTCTCACATTAAAATTGAATTCCGGTGATTGTTGCGCACAGCATTCAAATGAAATAGTTATATATAAAAGAGGAAAAGAAACAGTACCTGTTAACGCCGTTGAACGACGGTAGATTTTTTATAAGATTTACGCAATTAAATACACGCACCCTCACATGCACACGCACACAACAAAACTTTCCTTATATAATATCCTTCCCCGACCCTTCCTCTCATTCTCTCGAGTACCGATCTTGCTATACGCAAACGCACCGCTCCGCAATAAAAATTCGCAAAAGTTGATAAATCTCTATTTGATTTCGCCGCGAGTGTTTAATTATACTCAATAAATAATTAGCGACTTGTGTGTATAATAAAGCTATCGAAGAAACAAGAAATAGCGAGCTATAGTGCCGGCCGGCTGAAGAGTGAGTGTTGCTGTTTTAAAGGTACGGTGCTTTCCTTTCTATTTCTTTTACCGCTCGCCCACACAAGTTCTTGGTCCTTCTGTCCCCGGATTCCGCAAAATACACTCCACAAATACACATATATTTAAATTCAATAGTCCTTTTCTCCGTGTTGATTTTTTTGCTATCTACCTCCCCATTTACAAAATTGTTAAAACCGCAACTGTTTCACACACGCATTATATTTTAACGCATATTTATATATTTTTTAAGGCATATTTATCGATATTACTACGCATTTTTCATATTCCGCATTTATTTAACTGCCCATTCCACCAGAGGGAGACTCGGTACTGGGTCGCCTGCGTGGGTACCTCTATCTTACCTATTTCTTACCGCTAAGCAGTGGTGTATTTGCATTACTGTGATACGGTTCGAAGGGTAAGACAGGCAGTTAAATTACTGGGTACAGTGACAATAACATCAGAAGTCACAAACCAGCAGCACACGCTCAGCTAGTCTTCACTACAGCTAACTCCACTCAACCGCATTTTCAATTTATTTCTCACTCACTCATTTCTCAATTAAACTCTCGTTTTAATATTTTTATTGTAATAATCGCATTTATAGTTTAATAGTAACGCAATTTTATTCTCACACGCAAATTTATTTCGCAAGATGGCACAATTAAGGCGTAAAATTAATTTATTAGAAGCTAAACAGGAAACGTTGTTTGAAAGAGTTCAACAACTGTACAATCTCGGCCTAAAGGTTTCTGATCCCGAAAATGAATCTAAATTTCTCACCCGCATACATTCATTAGAAAGTACTAGAACGGAATTTCTTCAAATTGTCGATGATCTAAATTTGGCCTATATGGAGTCGAATGCGGAGGTCAAGCCTTCCTACTCGACGGTTAACGCATTTGACGATTTATATTGTAACATCAAAGTTGTTGAAAAATCCCTTACTCAACTCAGGGCTGGCATACAGAGCAATCCTAATTTTAATAAAAAATTGCCTCCTTTGGAGTTAGCCTCCTTCGATGGTACCCCTAATAGGTGGACCGTCTTTCATCAAAACTTCAAAAGCCTCATTCATGATAATGCTCAGCTCACTGCAGCCGAAAAGGCTCAGTATTTAATAGGGAAACTCTCAGGAAAAGCGTTATCAGTGTGCTCAGGTATTCCGCCTACAGGTGAAAATTATATGATTATTTGGAACGCACTCATTGAAAAATACCAAGACATAAGAGTTCAAGGGTCTGCTTATTTGGAGCAAATGTTGCATTTTAAATCGCAGTCATTGGACGCATTCATAGATCAGTTTTGTTCTGCTGAGGCTGCCTTACGTCGCCTGGAACTCGATGACCTTGCTGATTTCATAATAACGCATATTGCACTTAGTAAATTAGATAAAGATACCCTCACTCTTTTTGAACAAACTAATAGGCAGGTTAAAATTCCAAAGTTCTCTCATCTCAAAGAATTTGTCAAAGAACAAAACAAAATTCACACTTTACGTACGCTTACAAATAATAAACAAACTTATAATAATGTCACAAAAACCTCAAGCTCATATAAAGTATCAAAACCAACACATTCTTTTCTTGTAAATACCGATAGTAATGTGCAGCAACCCTATAACGCATATAATAGTCATTTATCACGCAATTGTTTAGTATGTAAAAGTCAGCCTTCACACGGCTTATATAAATGTGCTAAGTTCTTATCTTGTAACGCAAAAATAAGAAACGATTTAGTAATTAAAAATAGTTTTTGCATAAATTGCTTAGGTTTTCATCATATCAAAAACTGCAAATCTCAAAATGTTTGTTCTATTTGTCGCCGCAAACACCATACCTTATTACATGTTGATAATTATCACTCGCAATCTAATTTCAATTCGCATAACACCAATAATATTCGTTCGAGGCAGGGTATGTCGAGCGAACCGGTTGCAACTCACACGCCAAGCGATTCCCAGCCTAATCGCCCTAGTACCCAAGACTCAAATTTAAATGTAGATGGTATTAGGAACGTTTCGCTGTCAGTTACCACTACTCAATTGACAAATAAACATACAGCCGTTCTTTTGCCTACCGCATCAGTCTATGCATTTGCATTTGATAATAACGCTCGGCAGGTACAATCGCTGCGCGTATTTTTAGACACTGGCTCGACCAGTCATTTTATAACAAAAGATTGTTGTGATCGCTTGAATTTATTGATCACTCCCGCTTCGTCTACTATTCAAGGTATCGGCTGTACGAAAAGTGCTTCGCTAGGATGTGTAAAACTCACAATTCAGTCCCGCTATGACGAACGCTGTCAATACACAATTGAAGCTCGAGTGATGGACACCATCACCGATCGCTTACCTAGCGCGCCGATAGATGTATCGCAGTTAGCTCATTTGCGCAATTTACCTATGGCCGATGATAATTATTTTTCGCCTTTGGGTATCGATTGTCTCATAGGTAATGAACTCATTCCGTTCTTACTCGGGGGTAGAAAAGTTAGTTCGCCCAACTCATCGGTTGTCGCTTTTGAGTCTACGCTTGGTTATGTTGTTATGGGACGGGCTGATTGTGATGCGTCTCTTTGTTGTTCTGCACTCGATAAAAATAACGCTTTTATTTATGACACGGAAATTCAACGCTTGAATAATTTAACGCAACGCTTTTGGGAACTCGAAAATGTTCCTAATAAAAAACACGTTAGCCCCGATGATGAGCGGTGTGAACGTAGTTTTCTCTCTTCATACTCACGTGATGATACCGGTAGATATACTGTGTCGCTACCATTCAAGTCTCAGCCGACAGAGCTGGGCGATTCTGTTAGTATTGCTAAACGGCGCTTGTTATCATTAGAAAAGAAATTAAACGCTTCGCCTAACTTACGGTTAGAATATAACGTTACTATTCAAGATTACATTGATAAAGGTTATTTGTCAAAAGTAAGTAACGCTTCCCCGCAAGATAGCTCTTATTACATACCGCATAGGGCTGTTATTCGCCCGGACAAAGAAACCTCTAAGCTTAGAGTAGTTCTTGACGCCAGCTGTAAAACAACTTCGGGAAAATCGCTTAATGATTTATTATATGTCGGACCTAATCTTCAACAAAATATATTTTCACTTTTAATTAATTTACGAATGTTCAACATCGCTTTGTCCGCAGACATCGAAAAGATGTACTTTCAGGTTAAACTATCGAAAGAACATCAGCCGTACCAACGCATCTTGTATAGGTTTGAGACCGACTCAAATATTGATACATATGAGTTTAATAGGGTTTCATTTGGAATATCCAGTTCTCCTTATCTCGCAATGCGTGTCGTACGGCAACTAGCCGCTGACGAACGCGATCGCTTTCCGCTCGCCGCTTATGAGGCCGAAAACCACATGTACATGGACGACTACGTAGCTTCTATTGATGGTTCAGAGAACGCTGAAAAAATATGTCAAGAAATGGTCGACATGTTCAGGGTCGGGGGCTTTAAGTTAGTTAAGTGGATGTCCAGTGACCCTAATGTTTTAAATAAAATTCCTGAGTCGTATAAAAAGATTTCGCATCTCGTTAACTTTGATGACACGTCTCACACAAAAATAATAGGAATGCATTGGTGTCCTAGTGATGATTTTTTATTATTTCAAGTCAATCCAAATAATAATGTACAGTTGTGCACAAAACGCACAATCTTATCAGAAACCGCTCGCTTGTTTGACCCGCTCGGATTGATAGGCCCAGTTACCGCTTTTTTAAAATTGTTAGTGCAGCAGTGTTGGCAACTCAATCTCGGATGGGATGATCCCGTCCCTGATAGCATTCTTCAAAGGTGGAATCAATTTCGCGTCGAAATGCCTTATCTCCAAAAATTAAAAATTCCTAGACATATAGGTATAACCGCAGGTACTCACATTTCTTTAATTGGTTTCGCTGACGCTAGTGAAAAATGCTATGGAGCCGCAGTGTATATTAGGGTTTGTAATTATAAACAAAATAGAATCACCACGAATCTTTATGCTTCAAAGTCTCGATTAGCGCCATTGAAAAAGGTTTCACTCGCACGCCTAGAGCTTTGCGCTGCTCTTCTTTTGAGCAAATTAATGACTTCTGTTATGGAAACATTGAGCTTGCGCTGCAAAATAGATGAAAAATACGCCTTTTCAGATTCCACTGTCGCTTTGACTTGGATTCATTCACCCGCTTACAAATTTCATACTTTCGTCGCAAATCGAATAACTGAAATTAATACTCACCTTCCCGCTGAACACTGGTATCATATAAGCGGCCATGATAACCCGGCAGATATAATATCTCGCCCTGTTACGCCTTGCAATATATTAAATAATTTAGTTTGGTTTCATGGACCTCAGTGGATATCAGAACCTTTCTCGATTTGGCCTTTGGTTCCCTTCAAGCCCAGCGATACTGGCAGTGATTTTTTTGAAACCAAAACTATTACATTACATACGCAGGTTTCAACTATTGAATCACTCGATAATAATCCAATTCAAAAATTAGTCGATAAATTATCTAGTTATAAAAAATTACTTCGCGTTATGATTTATATTCTACGCTTCATTAAAATGTTAAAAACCTCTGGTTCATTTCAAAAATCTGATTATGATTCCGCGGAGATTTATATTATTCATTTTATTCAACGCAAACATTTTTCTAGTGATATTTTCGCATTAAAAAATAATAAAAATGTCTCTAAATCTTTGTTAAAACTTCATCCTTTCATTGATAGTGATAACATATTACGCGTTGGTGGTCGATTAACTCATTCTCAACTTAGTTATGGTCAAAAACACCCAATAATTTTACCCGCGAAGGATCGCCTCACTCAGTTAATTGTTGATGATTATCATATTGTAAATCTTCATACTGGCCCCGCACTTTTACTATCACTCGTGAGACAAAAATTCTGGATTCTTGGTGCCAGAAATTTGATACGCCAGAGAGTTCATCAGTGTAACATATGTTTTAAAATGAACCCTAAATCACCTACACCTATTATGGGTGATTTGCCCGCTTTTCGTGTTTCGGAAGCGAAAGCTTTTGTTTACACTGCAGTTGACTACGCTGGACCTTTTTATATCACGCACATTAGGCACCGTGGTGTTAAAAGTCAAAAGGCATACATTTGTCTTTTTGTCTGTTTGACAACCAAAGCGATTCACCTTGAACTTGTCACTGATTTGAGTTCTGATCTCTTTCTTGCCGCTTTCAAGCGTTTTATCTCTCGCAGAGGCCCCGTGTCTATGATTTATAGCGACGGAGGTACCAATTTCATAGGAGCCAAACGCAAATTAAACGAAATATACGCATTGCTAGAATCGAAATCCCATAAAAATTTTATTGGTCAGCAATTGGCTGAGCAACGCATTCAATTCAAACATAGTCCGCCTTATGGCCCACATTTCAATGGTTTATGCGAAATTAATGTACGCTGTGTAAAAACTCATCTTTATAAAACCATTGGAAACCAAATTCTCACATATGAAGAGTTTATCACAATTTTAACACAAATAGAAGGCTTGCTTAACAGTCGTCCTTTGTGTGTTCTTAGTTCAGATCCCTCAGATATAAACGCATTAACTCCAAATCATTTTTTAAATTTAACTCCGCTTAAGTTTCTTCCCGCTGAGGATCTCACTCACATAGAAGATAATCGCTTATCACGTTATCAGCTTCTTACAAAACTTACTCATAGTTTTTGGCAACGCTGGAGCCAAGAATATCTCACGTCCCTCCAACAAAGACAAAAATGGAATAATCCGTCTACTCCTATTCAAGAAGGAACTGTAGTTATTCTTAAAGAAAATAATACGCATCCTCTTTGCTGGCCTTTGGGAGTGATTGAGGAGGTTTTTCGAGGTAAAGATGATGTGATTCGCACACTGAGAGTCCGAACTGCCAGTGGTAGTTTCGTTCGTCCAGTGGTAAGAGTTTGTCCTTTGCCGCTCCAATAATTCTAATTTATTTAAACGCATGCTATTATTATTAATTTATTATTTTTAATTATTATTTAATTTTCTTGTAGAGGGAACCTCTAGGCCGGGGGAGTTGTTAACGCCGTTGAACGACGGTAGATTTTTTATAAGATTTACGCAATTAAATACACGCACCCTCACATGCACACGCACACAACAAAACTTTCCTTATATAATATCCTTCCCCGACCCTTCCTCTCATTCTCTCGAGTACCGATCTTGCTATACGCAAACGCACCGCTCCGCAATAAAAATTCGCAAAAGTTGATAAATCTCTATTTGATTTCGCCGCGAGTGTTTAATTATACTCAATAAATAATTAGCGACTTGTGTGTATAATAAAGCTATCGAAGAAACAAGAAATAGCGAGCTATAGTGCCGGCCGGCTGAAGAGTGAGTGTTGCTGTTTTAAAGGTACGGTGCTTTCCTTTCTATTTCTTTTACCGCTCGCCCACACAGTACCTAACTTTACAATAAATCTAGGTTATACTCCTATACTTTTATCAATCAATTACGGTTTACAACTACAATAAAACTGGGTAACATTTATTCTACAATTATAGTAGATACTATACTACAATTTTCATTCAAAATATTATACATAATGTGCCAAAAGTCACTTAAATACCATGGCTATATGTATTATTTTTTTGTAGTTTATTAACAATAATAGAAACTAAAACATGTACCTCATTCATTAGCATTTGTCATGGAGATCATTTTGTACGTCACAAATTTCCAATTTACTAAAGCAATGACAATCATCGTTCTAGGCAGGTTGCTCGTGCCCGTCGCCCACGAATAATATTTTGCGGTAACGGTTTACTTTTATACATAAATTAGATGGAATCTGTTATTTAGGGGTTACAAAACAAGATTAAATTGTATTTCATTATTACCATTAATTTGTAATTTATGATTAATAAAGAGTTATACGTGTATATTGAATCATCATATTCGTTTTCGCTATTAAGTTTCATTAATAAAACGCAGAAATTTTTGTTAAACATATATTTTTTTTTATTATAAAGCAAGTGAACAAATATCATAATACCTAAACTTGAACAATACTTTTTCAAGTACAATTACTAAAGTCATAAATTAAATGTGCTTAAGTACCACTTTTTTATGAATAAAACATTCCTTAGAGCGCACTCTTTTTTATGACTTAAACAATTGAAGGTAACTCCACCTTTAGCATAACTATTACGCAATGTTGTGAAATTAGGACAACCTTTGCCTTCAACATTTATCAAAAAGCAGTCAGAACATAAATCTTTAATCCATTTTTGCTTTTCAACACCTTTCATTATTATAGTTTGGTCCTTTAAAATTGGAATAACTAATCTCTTAAATTCTCTGAAATCTATATTGCCTTGACTCCAGTATATTCCTCTGTTGCGTTCAATCCAATTCACTGCTCTTTTTTCTTCAGCAGATAATTTTAGATAGGAATATGGAGGTTTTATTAAAAAGACTTGCGTAAACTCTTTTGTGGCTAACGCAAATTCCTTAATAAAAAAAATATTTTTGCTGTCTTTGAATCCTTGTACATCAACAAAAAGTATCGAACTCTTATCAGCACTCATTGTTTTGTTGTATTCTATTAATTTATAATAAGTATTTTTTTATTCATATATTTATTTCATTTATTCGTTTAGTAAATTAATTATAATGATTATACGATAACATTGAAGTTATGTTTAAAATATAATAATCACCTTAATACAAAAAATATTATAAAATATAATAAAAATAGTCCCACTACCTACTAAGTATTGGTTTGTTAATGCTAAAAAATTATCCCTCACCCGTGAATTTTTTTGCAGAGCTTCAGCGTCTCCTTAAGTGGAATCAGTTCTGGAGCATCGAAATCTGTTTGATATTTCAATGACATTACCGCCTGATGTTTAAAATATAATAATCACCTTAATACAAAAAATATTATAAAATATAATAAAAATAGTCCCACTACCTACTAAGTATTGGTTTGTTAATGCTAAAAAAAATTCCCTCACCCGTGAATTTTTTTTGCAGAGCTTCAGCGTCTCCTTAAGTGGAATCAGTTCTGGAGCATCGAAATCTGTTTGATATTTCAATGAGATTACCGCCTGTTCCCAGCGATCTTTGGGCTCTACCTTCAATATCTCTTTGGTGTTGTATACCTTTATTTCGATGTAAACATCACCGTCTCTGTGGGCGGTGCGGCGCAGGACTCCGTCGGCGACACGCCGCGACAAAGACGACTGCAAGGGCTGAGTCTCACTGCCTCGTCGCGAGCCACCGCCTCTTCCTCACTATCTGAGTCAATTCGCCACCCAGTTGACTTTGTAGCAGCCGATTTTTTTGATGTTGGCGCCTTCCTTTTTACTGCTTTGACAGATTTCGGCTCTTTCTTGGTACTAAAAAAGAAAATTAAGAAAACTAATTATTAAACGGTTAACGATACTACATATATCCTAATATAACTCTTAAAATTTAATGTAAGTACATAAATCAAGATTACATTTTGAAAAAACTAGTCATAAAAGTGTAAAGGACAAAAAATATATAAGTAATTGTTGTAAATGTAACTCATTACTTATATAAATGACTAGCTGTGCCCGCGAACTACGTTTCGCCATCATATTTTTTCCCGTTTTGCAACATTTCTCATTGATGCTCGGCTCCTATTAGCCGTAGCGTGATATTATACAGCCTAAAGCCTTCCTCGATTGAAGGACTATCCAACACAAAAAGAATTTTTCAATTTGAATCAGTAGTTCCTGAGATTAGCGCGTTCAAACAAACTCTTCAGCTTTATATAAAATATATATAATATATAATCTTTAAAAAGTTAAAACTCTAGTTTGTTATCTAAGACTAAAATGCAAGTGTGTTTAATTAATACTTACGTTACTTTGGAAGTAGTTTCCTTTTCGCCGTCCGAATCGACGAAATCTTCCACGACCTGTTTTCTGACGCCCTTGCTGCGCTTATGGTTAGAGTATTCTGAGTCCGACCTGGAAGTAATTATTACAAACATTAGATAACGCTAAAAATTGTATTTAAGATAAAATAATATTTACTTTTTATGTTTGAAACTTAAATAAAACAGACTTAAATAGCAGTAAATATTATGCAAACGTTACCATCTCGTTTGAGTTATATATGTCTTGACAGATATATCATGATGGTAAAGATATAAGAGCAAGATTTAAAACTATTGACGCAAACACGATAGTAACCTTAGCACATTTATAAACATACCTTTATCGGATAAGTTAGTATTCACCACTTTAGAGAATAATTTAGTAAAATAACAACTTACGAACATTATTGTAATAGCTCGGATCCTCGTTTTGCTTGTGTGAGTTGTACGGCTTGCGGTTGATGAGCAGCGTAAACTCCTCAGTTGAGATTGTGATGAATAGCGACGGTTCTCTCACGTTCACGAATACAGTTGCACAGGTGGAGACTTGAACTGAAGGGTGATGGATCAACACAGTAATGTTTTTTGGAACGATCTCAGGCTTAAATAGCTCTTTTTTGCTGAATATTCAGTTATATCGTAGTCAGAAGTTAAGAACATTCTATTATTGTAACATAAAATAAAAATAAACTACAAATCAGAGTCAGATATGTAAATACTGTCTTTCTAGCCCATTTTCGGTCACAGCACTCAATGAGAGTTGCTTAGATGTTGACAATCATTTAAAATTTGAAAGCCATGTGGTCAACGCTGTCAAACAATGTTTTTATAGGTTGAGGGTATTGTACCGGGTGCAAAGATATTTGAGTGTGGACCTGAGAATTCACTTATGCGAAACATTGATCTTGTCCAAATTGAACTATGCAGACACTGTCATAGGTGAATGTCTTCTAGCAAGATCAAAAAAGCTCACGCAGAGAGTTCAGAATGCCTGTGCCAGATACTGTTTCCCGATACCTCGTAGAGGCCACGTTACTCCTTACCTAAACAGAAATGATATGTTGAATATGACTAATCGCCGTCAATTACACTTTGCATCTTTACTCTTCGGTATAATAAAAAACAGGACTCCGTCATATTTATATAGAAAATTATGTTTTAGTAAGCGACAAGATAGGATTAAAGACCTTTTAATGTTCCCTAAGCATGGCACCTCCGCGTTTCGAGGTAGTTTTAGATAATTGTCAACAAAGTGTTGGAACAATATTCCTCCGCCTATTAAACAGTGTGCCACCGTAAAAACTTTTAAAGTAAAGCTTCGGAAATATTTGTTAAGCGAACAAAAGATTTTATAATTTACTAGCTTCTGCCAGCGACTTCGTCTGCGTGGACTTCAGAATTGGGTCTAAAGCTTCGCTCGGTAACAATTTTAAATTTTCCCTCGGGAACTATGTACTTAAGGAATCGAGATAAAAGGTTAAAGCCTATGTTCTTTTCCATGTCAAAGGCTACATGCATGTCAAATTTCATCCAAATCCGTTCAGCCGTTTTTGCGTGATTTAGTAACAAACATCCACACTTTCACATTTATAATGTTAAGTAGGATTTTCAGAGGAATGTGCCCCATGTCGCAATTGCAGTAGCCATGTTGCAAGCGTTTAGTTTGTAAGTTGTCATGTCAGTTTGTATATAAATATTGTGTAGTTATGTGTATATTGTGTGGTGAATTATTTTTGTTTTATGTCTTTACTTATGTCGACTGCTTATGTTTACCATTCCAGCGCTTTTCTATTGATGTTACATCGGTAAAAGGTTTACACAGAATATCAGTGTCGTGGCACTCAAGACCTGTTGTATCCTAATGTATCAAATAAAAGTTCTATCTATCTATCTAGATGTGTAGGAGGAATTATACTCGCATAGTCCTATAGAACAAGATTAGACCTATCAAACTTAGTGGTTTGCTCTACAATTTTATGATATTTAGTAATCATATACAGAACGCATACACTACCGCACCATCGAGTCCAAAATAAATTAAAATGTTTTTAATGAAATAAACTTTTTTGAAAGAAATATTTTGATATTAATCATGGTTGGTGGTTGGTTTACGATCTCTGATAGTAGAACGTCAGCACTTTAATTAATTTATCACTAATTTATTGACTGAAAAACAAATGTTTCATATTGCATTCCAGTTATGAAATCCATCTATTCAAATTCGCCGACAAAGGTGCGGGCCGACACAGACTCAATGTTACTATGTAGCGTTTAGTAAGGTCTAATGCACTTATTTTGAGAAACTCGGTTTTGCAATGGCACGTGACCTCGGTGTTCCAGTTCCAGTTTTACTTTAGTTTTAAGCAACATTGCGTCAAAACTTAGACCCGAGCCGTCATGTAAAATGCAGGATCTAAGCTATAGATCTAAGCTATAATTAAACAAAGTTTTTGACAGCTTTCAAAAACGGCAGCAAGTAAAATAACGTCTGTAAAAGTAAAATATTTTTTTTCAAATTAAATGTTTTCCAAATACATTGACCATGAGAATAATCAGATTCGGAAATGGCTTCATTAACCAAAGTGCTATAAAAGCATTTTCTTGGCGGTAAATTTAATTCTTCAAAACAACTGCAATTTATCATATATTCATAAGAGTACACACCTTTGCGTCTAAGTAAGTTGAGATGATTTGCTTTTGAAAATGATCGAGACAAATGCAAAAAATCACTGTTGTTTATGTTTCCCACGAGCTTTTCTAAGCTAGTGCCCAAAAACTTGAAACAATCGACAAATCGAACTGCCATATATTCCTGACGCCCTGTTCAAAAAAACTTCGTGAACGATACCTATGTAGTTTTCCTTAATTTTCGCTATCACTTTGATTTTGCCCGTCATGATTCCCAGTTGACGTATAAACAAGTGACAATCATAACCTGATAAGTTATGAAAAAATACTGGTATGAACTTAGGCAAACAAAACTGTAAAATGCAATAAGAATGCGCCGCGCCACGATATTTCCCTGTCATGTGACAATGATCTCGAACTTTATCATCTTACAATAAGTGACCGTGAGTATAGAAAGCAATATTGTGAATTTGATAACTTTCTTGCTCGTCAGGTGTTATGGAAATATTTTGTCTTACATTTTTTGTATTCTTGTTACATCTTCATAAAGGTATTTATAAAATTTGCAACGCAGTCCTGACCCCGATAAGATACGTATTTATTTTGAGAGCTATCATAAGAACAAACAATGTAATATGCAGAAGGTATGTGCTTTTGTAGAATAATTGTTTTATTTTATTGCAGCTTATCACTACTAGATGTGGGCTCTAATAACGATTCAAAATCAGCATATATGACGAATGGCATAGTTTGCATTCTTTCGAAATGTTTAAACTGGATTAGAGTTCCTTGTCCAGGCATAAAAGTCCTAACACCGCTACATATATGTTTATTTAGATTCTGTTGAGTATAAAAAAATCAAGCACTCGTCCCAAAAATATTTTACCGTGATGTTTTGTTAGCTGAGGTCTTAGTAACCTATTCAAATTTTTTATCAAACAAAAATGTTTATATTTACCTTTTTTCTAATAGTAGCAGTTTGACAGCTAGCGTCGGGTTGGTTTTTTCTTTTTGTTTTGCGTGTTATAAAGAGGGCCTACAATATTGCTGTTTGCAAGACCATACACATTAACACTAATGTTTCGATTATTTTTCTCAAATATCATTATGTCCGTAAATCCGACTGGAAATGTCATACTCTGAATATTGAGAATATTTTCAAAAGGATACGAGGATATTCGATGTGCATTATTACTTGTTGGAAATAAAGAGGTCATTATACACCATAAGAAACAGAATGTGTCATTATTTTGAATATTAATACAGGCGTGTTTTAACTTAAAATGGTTCGGCAAATCAATAAACCGTGCGGCTCTCAATGGATTAAGTATTTATAGACTCAATGTTACTATGTAGCGTCTAATAAGGGGCCTAATTCCGCTAATTTTAACGTCGATGTCGCGTCGTGATAGCGTTTTAATAAAACTGCTTTGTCGCCCTTATGCGCATTTTCTAGTGCAATTTATTTCTTGATAAGTCAATAGTGACATATGTTATAGTTACGTTATCAAGATGCCTAATGCATTCACTTCCACTTCCATGGTCAGTGTTCGTTTTTCAAACACTAAAGAACTGACACTTTATTTAGAGAAAATATATTTTTTTTCGTGATTTTTTATCACATCGCGCGTTTTAGGCAAAGGAGACGCGAAGCGCTCTGGGTACTATGGTACCCGGGACGGTTTACATAATTTGCGCTTGTGGACCATAGTCCCGCGGACGTGTGAGTGGAGCAGTTCTCAGGTCTGCAACAAAATTTTTGATCCGCAGTTGCGTATGATCCAAAAATGGTCCGATCATCGGCTGAACTTCGTCAGCTATATAAAAAAAAGTATTTACGTAGCAAGAAAGAAACAAAACGACGAACTGACGCAATTACGTGTATTGGATTTTTATTTTCGAGGTAGTAGTAGATCGTTATTCAGCATCACAACATCTAAGAGAAGATTATAGTTTGGTAGTTTACTTTCAAAAAGTCGGTCCCATACTCAAAATATAAAACCTAATAACGTTTTGCACCTCTGACTTTCATGATATTTAGCAAAATTTGATATTTACCCATAATTCTACCAATGTGCAATATGACGCGGAAATAATCAGCAAATTAATTGTTTGTCGTTTATTTCCACAAACTTGCAATACAATACTGTGCATATACAGCAAAATAGTTGTTTACCGTTTAAATCTGCTGATGCAGAAATCTCGTGTAAGGCTGCATGCTCCAATTTTTTTTTCATTTCGGGTTTATTATATTTATTTAAATTATACATGTACATACATATTTGCAATTACTAACGAATATTATTAATTAAAAAGTCTTCTTTATAATAACGGATGCGATTTCTAATTTTCATTTTTCGATACTACTATTTAAAACAGATAAACAATAGGTATATCGTTCTATTAGGCGAACCGAATGTATCTATAGCATAACGATATTGATACGACATGACGACAGAACCATAGAAGTTTAAGAAAATTATTGTAATAATACATAGGTGGTATTCATCGGCAGCATCTCATACACGTTCCCACCGCACTACCCTATTTAATTAGGATGTTAAGACCTTAGTCAGCCATGTTGACCCAAGGTAGGTAGTTAAAATGTTCTTAATATTGTTTATATTTTCATTTTTTAAATTATTGGAATATTTATTTTCTATTTTTTATTCGTGTGATGACTGGAACACATCTTTCAGTCACAAAAATCATCAATTTTATACTTTGTTTTATAATAAAGAATATATTTAATTGAAGTAATTTAATAAACAAATAAAAGTATTAACGTGTGAAAGAAGCCTTATTATTTGAGTAAGCACTCGTAACTGGATATATGAATAATGTGCAATAAATTTATTGCTGATAAATGAATTTCGTGGGAATGCTTTGAAACTGTATGGCAGGCTTATTATATATAAACCGTGTATTTATCTTTGCATTCAGAGCGTGTCTTGGTGGCGATCTAAGAACACAAGTGTTTTTCTCTGAAATAAGGGTTCACGTTTGACGAAGGCAGAGTGTATAACGGTACAGATACTTATTCGGAATTGAGTCCTGAAGCCAGGAAACCTCAACCAGTTTAAGTTCTGTTGTTATTGCACTGCTACCTAGTTAAATGCCTTAATATTCTGAGCTAGAAAACCTTGAAAATGTGTCTAGTAAATCGCAATCAAGTAACGCCAAAAGTATACTGTTTACAGTCAAACAACACAAGTGTTTTCATCTGAAATAAGGGTTCACGTTTGACGAAGGCAGAGTGTAGAACGGTACAGATACTTATTCGGAATTGAGTCCTGAAGCCAGGAAACCTCAACCAGTTTAAGTTCTGTTGTTATTGCACTGCTACCTAGTTAAATGCCTTAATATTTTAAGAAAGAAAACCTTGAAAACGTGTCTAGTAGACTGAATTCAAGTATGCCGAATAAATCGATTGCGATCCAACCACACAAGTGTTTTCCTTTGAAATAAGGGTTCACGTTTGACGAAGGCAGAGTGTATAACGGTACAGATACTTATTCGGAATTGAGTCCTGAAGCCAGGAAACCTCAACCAGTTTATGTTCTGTTGTTATTGCACTGCTACCTAATTAAATGCCTTAATATTCTGAGATAGAAAACCTTGAAAATGTGTCTAGTAAATCGCAATCAAGCAACGCCAAAAGTATACTGTTTACAGTCAAACAACACAAGTGTTTTCATCTGAAATAAGGGTTCACGTTTGACGAAGGCAGAGTGTAGAACGGTACAGATACTTATTCGAGAGTTGAGTCCTGAAGCTACGAAACCTCAACCTGTTTAATTTCTGTTGTTAATGCACTGCTACCTAGTTAAATACCTTAATATTTTAAGAAAGAAAACCTTGAAAACGTGTCTAGTAGACTGAATTCAAGTATGCCGAATAAATCGATTGCGATCCAACCACACAAGTGTTTTCCTTTGAAATAAGGGTACACGTTTAACGAAGGCAGAGTGTATAACCGTACAGATACTTATTCGATTATTGAGACCTGAAGCCAGGAAACCTCAACCAGTTTAAGTTCTGTTGTTATTGCACTGCTACCTAGTTGAATGCCTTAATATTCTGAGATAGAAAACCTTGAAAATGTGTCAAGTAAATAGCAATCAAGCAAAACCAAAAGTATACTGTTTACAGTCAAACAACACATGTGTTTTCCTTTGGGATGAAGTTTTGGCTGGGTTAGTGTATATAATATACGGAGAAACTTGTAAGGGGAACCAGTACTGATACTCGGGAAGCCCACATACAGTTTAAGCTCTGTAATTATTACGCTCTTCCCTTGCTAAAATCTAGCCTGAGGTTGAAGACCACGAAAACGTGCCTAGTAGACTGAAAACGTGTGTACTGAAAAACGAAATATACTGAAAAATGAAATGAAATATACTGAAAAATGAAATGATATGAAATATACTGAAAAATGAAATGATATGAAATATACTGAAAAATCAAATGAAATATACTGAAAAATGAAATGCAATATGTTGAAACAATGAAATTAAATATACTGAAAAATTCAATGAAATATACTGAAAAATGAAATGAAATATACTGAAAAATGAAATTAAATATACTGAAAAATGAAATGAAATATACTGAAATATGAAATATGGGGTGCAGGAAAGGAGCCTCCCAGTGTGGCGCATTTCATATGCGTCCGGCGCACCCCGGGCAACAGACTGCGTGGATGACGACTCGGTAACGCAGACTGGCTGATCCTTTCACTACGGCTCGATGGCAAGTAAAAACTTACTTACCTGCCCACCCCAAGCGTATCCTAATACCTGCACACGCGAAAACCTGCAAAGCTACAGACAACATAATATCCGTGGCGGAGTACTGTATCTGAATCAACACGGAAGAATAGAAACATTATGAAATGAAATGAAATAAAAAATCTTCTTTTCCATTTAACCCTATATAATGTATATTGGGCAATCTTAAACTGTTTTCATCAAATCACCGTAAACGAACGCAGTGAGATTTGCGGAGCTAGAGCGCAGCGAAGCGTAGCTCAAATCTCACTCCGTTCGTTTGCGGTGTTTTGATGAAAACTGTTTTAGAATGCCCAATATACACCTACTCCTAATTGTAAAATTAAATAATTGCATATACGTGGTAGGTATGTATCGCTCCCCAGCACAGGCTCCATCCGACCGCTTCTTTGATCTACTTGATAAAGCTTTAGAGCCGCTTGAGAGAAAAAGGACTGTGTTTCTGACAGGAGACTTGAATATAAATTTGCTGGATGACACACCAGATAGTCCTAGCTCTAAATACAAAGATCTCATGGCGGAACATTGTCTTTTGGCAGCTATTACTAAGCCTACTCGCGAAAAAACATGCCTGGACCATATATTTGTGAAGTCGAAACACAAGGCCACAGGTTAGTAGTCAAATGTCCGCTGACAGACCACAATCTAATTATGATTGGCATAAATATTAACAAATCGGGAATCAACAATTTTAACAAGAATAAAAAAACATTTCGAACTGACCTTGATGCAATCGCCAATGAACTTGAAGGTTATAATTGGGAACAATTCATAAAAATTGCCGACGTAAACGACGCGCTTCGTGAATTGAACAAAACTCTGACTTAACACTAAAGCACACACATGAGACTAAAGTTAGTCGCCGTCAAGTAAAACTAAAGCCATGGATAACTCCAGGTCTTATACGATGCATGCGGCAGCGTGACAAACTGCACTTGCAAACCAGGCAAAGCCCAAACAATGAGATGCTAAAAATCACATATACGCGTTACAAGAATTTTTGTAATGACATCATACGCAAGGTTAAAAATAATTATTATAATACTCAACTAGCTTACAATCATAAAAACTCACAAAAACTGTGGAAAACGATTAAAGATGTATGTGAATTTCCTATCCGTAAAAATGATTCCCAAATGTTGCTTTCCAAAACAAACAATCCACAGAATGCTGTAAATGACTGTAATCAGCATTTTGTGAATGTGGGATCGAAACTGGCTGCGAAAATTTTTAAAAAGCTCAACACGTCAGAGAATCTACTCTGCCAAGAGATCAATCTGCGGGATAGATGCTCGGATTCTCTTTTTCTTTTCCCAACTGACCTTTATGAGGTCGACAGTCTCTTAAGGAGTTTGAAATCTGACAGCGCCCCGGGAATTGATACTTTTACACCTATACTAAAAAGCATCAGGCCTAGTATACTAGTTCCGATAGTTCACATTTGTAACTTAAGTTTAAGTACTGGCTCATTCCCAGAAGCCTGGGAAACCGCAGTAGTGTCTCTAATACACAAGAATGGACCTAAAGATAGTGTAGAAAATTACCGTCCCATATCACTCCTTTGTGTATTATCAAAAATACTCGAAAAAATTAACGTCTGGTAGACTTCATTGAAAAATATAAGCTTTTATCAGATCGACAATTTGGATTCAGACGAGGTAAATCCACCGAAGATGCCGTGCAACTTATAACTGAAATTCTGACATCGCATATGGACAGTGGTAAGAGAAGTGTGGGAATCTTTCTCGATCTTGCTCGTGCATTTGACACTATATCAGTTCCAATCCTTCTCAAAAAACTGGAGGCCACCGGGATTCGAGGAACTGCCCTGAAATGGTTTACCAGTTATCTCTCAGAAAGGCGTCAGCGTGTCAGAATAGGAGAATATCTTAGCGACGAGCGACAGGTGGCTTTCGGGGTCCCTCAAGGCGGGAATCTCTCTCCTACACTTTTTACCCTTTACATAAATGACCTCCTAAAAACTAATATAGCGAACTCAGATATCATATGCTATGCTGACGATACAGTAGCAATCTTTCATGGAAAAAACTGGCAAAGTGTGGTGTCCGCCGCTGAGGCTGGGATGGCTACCATAGCAAACTGGCTCGGCCAAAATCTTCTCACTCTCAATGTGGCCAAAACCTGCTTCATCGGTTTTCATATAACTCGAGCTACAGAACCGAAACTCACCTCAATCAAAGTTCACAGTCTCGACTGTCTTGCGCAAGAAACACAATCAAATTATCCATGCACGTGCGACACTATCGATAGAGTAGTCACGAAGTATTTAGGCGTACAAATTGACCAAAAATTGACCTTTGAACACCATATTATATACCTGGCCAAGAGAGTGCGAAAAATAATCTATGTGATGAAGAGTCTCGGACCAGCTGCCAGTACTCAGGTCAAAAGTTTAGTGTACACTTCCCTATGTCAATCTCTGATTCAATACTGCATTGCAGTTTGGGGTGGTGCAGCCAAATCAAAAATCATTGCTGTAGAGAGGGCCCAACGAGCTGTCATTAAGGTAATGGGATGGGAAAACCACGACGTTATCCCACTGATAAACTCTATCAGGAGGCCAGGGTAACAGTCAGACAATTATTTGTTTCTCGAGCTGTCGGCAAAACAAAACGTAGTAACCTACAGTCAATTATTCTCCCGAAGGTGCGGACAGTATTTGCATGCCGGCTTCCTCCATATATATACGGTTTCACTTATAACGAAGTAAGTAAGCTCTGCGACATAAAAGAAGTGTCCCATCGGAAAGCCAGAGGAAAACTGAAAAAATGGTTGCTCACACTGTCGTATAATGAGATAGAAACCCTTGTTAAAGTTTATGATGTTACCATATCCAAAGCATTAATCTAGATCTCAATTTCACAATGCTCAAGTAAGGAGCATTGCGTTTGATAGTATTTCTCCAATTTCATCCCCGGTTGCGGTTCCGGTTTTGGGTGCTGGCAATTATTCACAATGATTCGCAGATGGGTAATTTTAAATAAAAAAAAATTTAAGTGTAATTATTATATACCTTATTATATTATTTGATATCCTTTATGTTCGCCTGTATTCTAAATTTGTTAGTAGTAATAAGTAGTACGTAGTAATAATTTTTTTTTAAATTAATAGATTGCAAGCAAAAATAATTGAATGTTAAAATCTTGTAAAAGTATGTATATCACAAATTATATAAAATCTTTAGAATCAAGCGCTTGCGCGCGCTACTATTGCAAGAATTTGTAAAATCAAAAACTGAGTTCCAAAAGACAGGCTGTGCCGAGTTTGGGACTCGCTGATCATTCATATTCAGTTCTGTCTTTACTTTTGTTTTGTTATTTATCCTAGATTAATATTGTGAAATCACTATACGAAATAAACATTACTTTACTTTGTAACTTGGGCCACCCCACTTCTAAGATAAGATAAGATAAGGTCAACGTGTAATGTTTGGCGTGCTGCTGTGTGTACACAAAACATTCATACATAGGACATTACTTATGTTTTGTATACTTTAATGGTGATCTCTTACTTTAATTGAGGTTCATCACAGAGAAACGATCTTACTAAAAACGTTGTTCAAGCTATCTTATTTATTAGTTTTAATTTGACGATGTCTCTCTACGGCACAGGTGCACACCGGCAGATGATTACACCGTGAGTAAATGCATTCAAAGGTCGATTGCAAGTAGACAAGCACCAATACAACGCACCGTTATGAAAAGACAGCGATACCGCGGGCAGATAATTACACCGTGAGTAAATGCATTCAGAGGTCGATTGCGATTAAGCAAGCCCCAACGCAACGCACTGTTATGAAGAATTAGCGACGTTGTACAACGGACAGATGATTATAACGTGAGTAAATGCATTCAAAGAAAGAACCATCTAAAGTAAGCAAGCGCCTACATAGCGTACCGTTGTGGAGACAGAAAAATTACACTGTGAGTAAATGTATTAAAAGGTCGATAGCAAGTAGGCAAGCCCCAACGCAACTCACTGTTATCAATAGTTAGCGATACCACGTACAGATGATTACACTGTGAGTAAATACATTAAAGGTTGATGACAAGTAGGCAAGCCCCAACGCCCCCAACGCAATGCGCTGTTATGAATAGTTATCGACACGAGTAAACATAATATCTAGTATTACAATCTAGGTTCCATATTTGTTTTGACATTTTCCATAGGTTACCTACTTAAATGCAATAATATCCACCGCAGTACAGTGAATGTCCTACAATGCTAATCTTTGCAACTAAAATTAAAACAACAAAAACGTCGATTTGTTTTTTGATTTTTTCTTTAATTCATGTACGTCAAACGATTGTGTTAATAAGATATTAACCCATGTAGTCATCAGGTACAGGATTAAAAAAGAATTTTGAAAATCGATCCACAATTGGCGACGTAATCGCGTAACATACACACAAAAAAAACATACGCATCGAATTGAGAACCTCCCCCTTTTTTGAAGTCGGTTAAAAAGTTCGTTCTATGTTCCTATTACATTTCCTGCCGACCTCTTGACAACACCAGAGAAGAATTCACTGTAAGAAACTATCTTGTCCAGTCCTGTAAGAATCATTTCCCAAAGAAGCATCGTAACATGTTAATAAATAACTTTCACCAAATTTCAACTACGGCATGGAAAACGTTTTGTTGTTTGTTATGTTAATAATGTTTTGTTATTTCGTCCATGAACCAACACAATTAGCATTATCACTGCGTTAAAGCATACCCTTACAAAGAAAATAGAAATAGACATCATTATTAATTTTTGTAACGGCATACTTACACATAATAGAGATATCGCCCCACAATTCATTCGGAAACATCATGTCATTCTTGTTAACATTGAAATACTTTAGCAAAGTGGCAGATTTTACTCCATTACAACCACTAATGAAAATAGTTCTCCCTACGCAATTTAGTTTTCACATGATCCCCGTCAAAAGTTGCTTACATCAGTTTATTTCTGGGCCATTGAAATTTGGATACTCGTTGGGGCATAACTTCGGATAATATGTTGGTTGATGTTAAATATGACCCATGTAAATTTAGTTTGTAGCAGAACTACGAATAAGCCAGAAACATATCTCCATAATCTATACAATTACTAGCTGTGCCTGCGAACTACGTTTCGCTCTTAAAAATTTCTGGAGAGGGCCACCCTTATCACCTAGGGGTATAAAAAATAACCTACGAGCTATTTTCAGACATACCAAATATACACAAAAAAAATCATTAAAAAGTCGGCCAAGCCGTTTCGGGGGAGTTGGGGAGTTCGGTAACAAACACTGTGACACGAGAATTTTATATATTAGATTACATACGGATGGTCCAAATAGTGTTGATTGATTTTTAATAGCTTTCTCACATCCAGGGGTGTCCGAAAATACCCCATGTAAGTTCCACCAATCGGCTTAAATTTTTTTTTTGCATTTTCGGAGATTTATCGAGCATAGTTCTTATTAATTTATCTATCGCAATGTTTTTCAATCTGTGGATTGCGACCCAAAAGAGGGTCGCGAAGACTTACTTGGGAGGTCGCTGGCAAAAAAGGCAAGGTTCTATACTATAATAAAAACACAATAAATGAGTTAGAAAAATGGGCTTGTTTTTTATAACTTTAGGTCTATATGGCCCAATGGGGCTTCCAGAATTACTCAACCTGATACTACAAAACACTGATCTATTACACATAAAATAACCAGCTTCCTACATTACTGCAAGTTAGAATTTTTTTACCGCAATTCAAAAATTTTCCTCCTAGCGAGTAAGAGTTGAATTTTCAACTTGAAATTAAAAATCTAATAAGCCATTCCTGGCTTCAAAGTAATTTCAAAAACTTCGCCAAGTTTCACTGAAATCGGTATTCAAAGGAACAGAGGAGGAAATTACATTAAATTTTTATAGCAATTCAATTTTAAAACAACATTATTTTTTTTATTACTAACTAAGGCCAATGAAGATAGAAAATAAGTCTACTCTAGTATATTTATTTTATTTATTTGGGTTAGTCACAGTTCGTAATTATAAAACTTAGGTACTAGTATATATTACAATATGAAGAAGTCAATTATCCACACTAATATTATAAATACGAAAGTAACTTTGTCTGTCTGTCGCGCTTTCACGCCAAAACTACTGAAGCTATTAGATGAAATTTAGTATAGACATAGTTTGAGTCCCAGGAAAGGACATAAGATAGCTTTTATCGCAGAAATCACCCCTTAAAAGGGCGAAAAGGGGGTGGAAGTTTATATGGGGAGTGTCTAAAGTTATCCGAAATACCACAAACAGTATATGTGTGTGTGCTAAGTGTGGTGAGTAAATGTGTGATTGTGTATAATATTTGTATACATATATGTGTATTGCCTTTACCATCAACTTTTCAAAATAAAATATAATAAACAATGTGTGTGCCACACATGTGCTACATGTGCTCAGACTATACACTTATTACTCACAGTGTCGGTCAGATTTTTACAACTCATTCCAACATTATATTCGTGACATGTTTTTTTAATGATTGCTTGGTGAGAGCAAGCAAGTACTTCAGAAAATTCTTTATTATAAGTATCGACAACTAGAGAACACAGCGTTTCCTCCGTATTTAGTGGAATGATGCCGAACACTAAACAGAGGTGAATGTCTTGTACGCCGCTTAGGAACGTTGAAAAGGATTCGATCTAAAATTTCGAGACTATCTATTCGACTGTTTAAGATATCATGCAGGAGACATATCCATCAATTTACGGCGTTTCTCTAATGTAAGAAGGTTGTGGTAGCGGCAACTTAAAAGGTATAGTCATAATTTTTGTGACACCTGTAATTTAAATGTTTAATAAACTTTTTTGTGGATTTGTTCTACTCGATCAATATAAGTTTTATAGAAGGGCGACCATACAGGGCTAGCATATTCAAGTAGACTACATACGTAAGCGAAGTAAAGTATTTTGAGACTAAGGCCTCGTTTACGGAGACGCGGGGCGTTGCGCGGCGCGGCCCGCTCAGAATTCAAACATATGGCGTTGTGTGAGTGCGTTTACGGAGAAGCGATTTTACACGCCTTTGCTTGAAATGGCGCGTTTTTTACTGCCGAGCCCGTGGATGGCACCGCCGCGTCCGTCGGTGTTCCCGTCTCGCATCTCTATGAACTACATCGTATATTGCCATATGTTTGTGTTTACGCGTGCGATTATGAGTGCCGCTTCACCGTAAACGGAAAAAACGTCTGACGCGCCGCGAGACGCCACGCCACACGCGACGCGCGACGCCCCGCGTCTCCGTAAACGAGGCCTAAGGCGATTCACACACTACCACGCACCACGCTGCATGTTGCGTGTGATCATGCGGGTTTTTTACGCACTCACGCGCGTAGTTGCGTTTCTAAACTCAACGTCAAGCCCTACCAAAATCACGCACGCACGGCACTACGGGTCTCGGTGTGCCATACCTTTCGTCTCGCCCGCACCTACGCGCGTGGGTGCGTCTTTCACCGCTTGTAGGCGCGTGATCTGCATTAAGGCGCATAGTAACGTCAATCATAAAAAATCACTGCAGAAAAAACCGGTTCTCTTCATAAATATTGAACAAACAAATCTTTAAAAAACTAATGTTATTATTCAACGCATTCTTTAGAGGATGGTCTGTTTAATTTTTTGATAAATTAATCAAAACTTGGTTAAAATGTGACCCAAACATGCCTCAATTTTAAAACTATAAACCTAATCGCTTCGTAAATATTAGGTTAAATCACATACTTTCGATTTCAATAAATAAAGTGAACAATATTCTAGGGGATGGTCTTTTTAGATTTTTCGCCTTTATTAATTTTTTATTGAAATAATTCATCTTACGCGTAAAGGTTTGCTTGAATATTCCCCTCACTCTCACTCACTCACTCCTATGTAATCAGTGCGGGACGATCGATGCAAGGTCATTGGGAGCACTATGTGCCTTAACGCGCGTGGATGCGTTTTCTATGTGTTGGACTGTGCGTGTTTTCTATGCAAACGGAGATACTTACAAGCAACGTAAGAACACGCATTCACGCGCGACGCTGCGTGGTGTGTGGCAGTGTGTGAATCGCCTAAGGGGACACTTAAATGGCTGACAAGTTCTCAACACAAAACTCAATTACGATATTATGCCTTCTGTATGAGTTGGTCAACGTGTGCAGACAACAACATCTTATCGTCAAAGTAGACACCCAAGTCCCGATCCAGTTGTAGTCCTAACGCCATCAAAATTATAATTGAAAGCAATAGGATTTTTTTACATGTAAAACTGATAATTTGGCATTTGCCTATAGGTACTGACAGAGATCCTGTTACACTCATCATATTCATAATGCTCATTCATATCATTTATAGGTATTTGGTGGTAAATAAATTATTATTAATAATAATAAAAAAAAAGTTTCATTTATTTCTTTCACAATGACTAGACTAGGTTTACAGGCCTTAACGGGATGTGAATATAATTGCATGACTAGCCATCGTGAGATAGCAGAACCTTTTTTTTACGAGGGGAATGCAGGGGCAAGCGTATGTGGGACTCCGCAGCAGAGCGACTACCCACTAAACCCCTCGATATGCCCTCTTTGGCACCTGGCACAGCCGCTGCCGAACGAGGTCGTGGGCACCCTCCTGTACTCAACCATAACCTCGTCGGTGGCACCTGCCCACCAATGGCGAGCCCCTCACGCCCTCTCCAAGATGGAGATGAAGAGAAGTTCCCGGGGCATACTCCGGGTGGTAATTTTTTACTGTGGTTTTCTTCCACGCGGCCCGACACTCAGTGCGCCAGGCCCCCGGCCCCGCTTAGTGCGGGGTAACGGGCTTGCCCAACGGCAGACCCCACTGACTCCACCGCCGCGCCACGCACACGAGCCGAAGCCCAACAGCGCCAAAGCGCCGACCCACCGCAAAAGGCGGCCACGGTGGCCACACGAGGTGGCCCGCCAAGTAGCACTCGGCCATCCCACGCCCCCTTCATGTGGGCCGCACAAGTGTGCCGAAGCCACACAGTGATCGGATCAGCCTCAGTCCTTGGAACAACGATACGCCGAAGCACAACGAGCTTGCACCGACTCGGAACAACGACATGCCAAAGCTCAACAAGGACCCGCACCAACCCTACCAAAGGGGCAACAGCACAAGGCGCAGCGCGCCATGACCCGCGAGTGGGTCCTCGGGCGACACACAGCCCCATCTTTAAAAAGAAGGAAAGGTGACGCCCCACATGGCCACATATAGTGGCCCGCCGGGATAAACCCGGCTAAACCACGCCCACCTCCACGGGGGCAGCTGTCAGACTCTTAGCCCGCGGCAGAAATTGGTCTGACATCACACCCCAAGAGTGAGCAGAACCTGCACTAGGATTCCCTATGTTGCAAAGTTCTGGCCCTCACTCCGATTTACAATTTATTTAACATGTTTTCTAAAATAAATAAACATATAAAATAATATATTTCAAATAACTATTAAATATGTATTATGTATAAAAAATTAAGTACAAAACAAAACAAAGCAAAATAAAAGAGTGTGTGCGTGCGTATGTGTGTGCGTGCGTGCGTGTGCATGCGTGTGTTTGGGTGTGTGTGAGCTATGTGCGTGGATGAGTGTGTGCGTGCGTATGTCGATGTGTTTGTGTAGGCGTGTGTGGGTGTGTGTAGTTATGCATTGTATCGGAATCATGAATCTCTAAGGAACGTTATTAATTTAGCTATGGTATTGTTTTTAAAAGATTTTCTGCTTGTTCATAACTTGTAGAGCGTACCTAAGTATTTAGTTACTATTTGTTTGCATTTATGGCTTGTCACATATGGTATATGTTAATAATATGATTTAATTTATTGTATAAAAAAGGACCTAAGAATATCTGGTGACGGTTTGCATACGGAGACCATATTGTATCACTTTTAAATATTTTTTGTTTTCTTCTAATATTTTTAGGTTTTTGAAGGTTTTAATCTTCTTTGATAAGGAACTTAATAGAAAGGGAAAACATAGAAAAACGTGTTAATAGTTGCCATAATCTTTTTTAAAAAAAAATAGAGCACAATTAATAGTGACCATAAACTATTTTGAAAAAAAAATAGAGCAACTATTGCCATTAACCAGAAAGAAAACAAGAGACTACGTTTGTATGACTAAAACGGCCCGTATGTTTTCCTCTTAAGGCTATGTCGATGAATTTAATTTTCCGTTATCGTCTTCTGAATACTTCAGTTCTTATTCGATCACTTTGAGAAACCCCGAACTAAGCCGTCTCTATTGCCCTTTTCGTGACCTCGAGAGTTCTTATTAGGTCCATTGCAAGTGGTCACGTCTCAGTTCCGTAGGTCATCTCTGGCAACACGGACTTCGTTGAATTAAAGTCTTATTATAAAAGTTTTTCACGGCCAATGTAAAACTTATGCATGCCGCTATCGAGTGTGGAACCACAATATACCGGGTGTAAACGGAATACCGAAATAATATTTGTGGTTATTGATTAACAAAAAAATGTTTTATCACTATGCTTTGTATTTTTATTATATGCCTACTTTCGATTTAATACGCTTAACAGTTCAGCGTATTAAAACGAAAGTAGACATATAATAAAAAAACAAAGAATAGTCATAAAACATTTTTTTATTAATCAGCAACCCTAAATATTATTTCGGTATTCCGTTACACCCGGTAGAGAACGATACAGTAGCCCGACTCAGGCGTGTCTTTGAAATTTATGCCTAAAGCTGAACTGGGCGCTAGGGTTGGTACCTACAAAAAATCTGTGAACGTATACGTACACGCCGCGCGTGAGCGGCGCGGCGTGTACGTATACGTTCACAGATTTAGGATTCATGCCACAACTCCATTGCTCCCTTTAAGTTGTTCAATACATTGGACGTATATTTTCAGCGTCCAGCAAAACCCGATCAAAACAGTGAGCAGTCCAATTTAACGGTTATCGAAAGCGCTGTTTGTCAGAAACAACACAAACCAAAGCGTCCGGGCAGGCGTTCAATTTAAAATGTAAATACGTCCGTTTGATATTCACAGGGTGCTTCACACACCGGCCGGCTCAATATCAGTAGAACACGCCGTCTCAGCTTGTACGCAGCGGTTCTAATTCAAATCGACATGAATTACTGATGAGGGAGCCAGATACTATCTGCATAGAGGCTTTGAATACCATTCAGGGGTATTGTTTGATCGCGCAAGCTTAGATGTTGGTACCCGGTATTTTAATTAAGAATTTATGCAATCACAAAGCGAGGTGTTATGTTTGACAGCCCTGCGTCTAGGCCTCTTATGTCCAATATAGGAGTCTCTCCGCTATAACGACGATGGAGTGTTTGTTATGTTTACAATTAAGAGTTAGTAATAAAGACTTGAGTTTGGAAGCTAACCTGTTTTGGATTTTACAATACTTCAAGATGGGTTTCTGGTGTCTTATGTCTGGGCCAGATACACACATGTTTATAGCCAATCAAACTAACATTGAACACGGTATAACAAATTAAAATATTCGCGCAATGAGATATATTTCTGTCCCTGTTCCTCCTCTGCCTATTTGTCTCAGGACAGGCCTCCGTCACTACGCGCTTAGGTACAAGATAGTACCCACCGCTCTGCCCACACTGAGAGTGCAAAAGCAGCGGGGCTGTTGCGACCATTTAGATTAATGCATACTCGCAGTGTATGCAAAATAACCCATGTCCAGCAGTGGGATGTTAAGTGGCCAATGATGATTGTGACATAAAATATCAATCAGCACGACTGTACTTTTGTCATGGTTTCGGGTAAAATGCGGACGTGTGTCCAGTTGGCGAAAACATAAAAGTGATTAATTTAAGTTTCACCATCTGGACACGCGTCAAAATTAAGGCGTGTCCAGATGACGAAATAATAAGTGCTACTAATTTTGAGTTTCACCAACTCGGAGCAAGTTTTTCGTGTCGAGTTGATGAATAACCCTTCTTACGCGTGCTTGATTATTTACCATCCATCAGCAACAACTATATCGCTCGAGCTTATAGCGACGTGATGTTTCTGAATCACTAATAACGCGTGATGTTAAGGTGTTATTCAGCTTGAATACTCAAAGTTTAGTCATGTAAAATGACGGTTTTTTTCAATATCAAAGGAGTGCAAGTTCTGAACGTAGTACTGTCTATTCTGTACTCCTGATTATACTCATACTAGTTTTTGAACTACATCCGCACAATCGACAACTAGCTAATTAAAATTGTAAACGTGAAATAACGTAACAACTGCGTAGAAAAATTTTGCACTATACGAGTATTACGTTGGAATCGAGAGACTCTTGAGACTCGAGAAGATTTTGAAGCAGGATTTCACAATAGTGCCAGCTATATCTAACTTACATGCGATCGCGGCACTGCATCGGTGAGTTTTTTTACTAAATTTATCTATCACCGTCATACCGATCCACCCTTTCTTATCATATTTTTTTTATTTTGTTGTCTATTTTCTCTATAAATAAAAATCTATCTACTTTCTAATGTTCATATATCAATATACTAGATATAACATATATTGAAATAGAAAAAAATAAGACAGTTTCATTACCAAGATCAAGGATAAAAGCCTTTTCATTTTCCTTACTATTGCATAAAGCAAAGTTTTTTTATTGTTGTCAAAGAAACTTATATAATTTTTTATAACCATCCAACTCCAACTGATTATAATTTCACAGTAACGTCTCCACAGCACTCCATTACTTTTTTTATTAATTACGAAGCGTATCAAAAATATTCTGTCGCATAGGGGACACTTAACGTCAGAGAGTACATTACCCCCTAACTTACGTTCCGGGGAACCCGATTCGGTCCCAGGATGAAATTAGGCATTTACCCTGGCCAATGTGGCGGGAAGGCGTTCCAGTCCGGCGAGATAAATAGTTCTCGGTTATGATGATTGAGGAAAAATGTCCATCTTTACAGTTCAAGTCTGTGATTTACTGAGTAGGTAATTTCAGATTGTTGGTTGCAGATTGCAGATTGCTGTCGACTTTACTTTGTTTGTATTTTTCTGTTAAGGAAACTGACTCAAAAAATGCAAATGATAACCAGAACTTTTTATTTTTTATTTTTTTATATATCGACCAAATTGTTATTTTTTATTATTATTTATTTACAAGATGATTCTTGCTTAGAAATTTTGTGAATTTCCTTCATTTTATTAGCAATTTTCGATCGTTTTTCTGAGCCCAGTTGTTGCAACGCCCATATTTTCCTGTAGTTTCTAGAATACGATTATTCATCTAACACTTCTGTGTGTCATTTTTACAAGCGACGGACTTTGAATTGTCGTTCTGATAATTTTGAACAAGTCCTACATACCTAACCTACCTTTTTACGTATTTGTTCGACAGATACCGAGCGCAATACATAAATGACATACATTTTTTCATTCACTAGATTCATACTAATTATTGTAATAGTTCTAACTCAAGTAATAATATACAAAAAAAGGTAAAATAAGCAACTCAACACACACATAAAATTCACGCTATTATTCGTATGGACCACTCAAGAGAGCACTCTGGATGTTCGAGCAATCCTAAAATGAACATGAACATTCATACATATTAGGAAGCTACCGGGAACATGGGGAAATTCGTAATTCAGCAAATTTTTTTGAAACGCGTATGTGCTTTGACCACATGCGAGTGATTTTTTTTTTAGTTTATTTAAAACTCCACAGACTCGTGGTCCGTGCCTTTTGAATTCTTGGGTACAATATTATGTGATCTATAAAACGCTTACTACTAAGTACTCTTCACTTAATCTAGGGTGAGTTGCGCATTAACAATTTTATAGTTGCCTATATAAAGATAATCTAATATTAATAAAATAATAATTATTTGCAATAAAGTGTATTATTATTATTATTATAATCTATGTATTATTTTTTTCGTACGTGCATTATTATACTAACTATATAACATGCGAGTGATTAAGTGCTTTGTGTACCATATTTTGCAAATAAATTATAATTATACTATATAATTTATAATTATATAAATTATTATTATGAAATCTTTACTTTTTTATTCTCAGAGAGATGTTACTCTCTGGTATTTAATGAGACTCACGGGCCTATATGGGCCTATAAGCCAAGTGAGAATCATTTAGGGGTAGGGGAATCTTTTTGTAAAAACTTTCTTACTATTCGACAAGTGTTTAAAAAATAACGGCTTTTTGCATGGTCATGTACGAGTTTTCTGCTAAATGTAATATTTTTAATAAGTGTAAGAGGCTTTTAGAGATGACTCCGGTACTGGAGAGCACCTAATTTCCAAATCCTGGCTATATCTTTTTTAATTCTGTATATTAATTAATTAATTATTATTATTTAACCCTAGCCGTATAATAAAGGGCTAATCTCTGTTGAGTGTGTCCGCCGTCACCGAAGGACTGTTTTATAAAATTCATTTGGAGCACAAGCTCTGGACAAAATATTGGGCTAAATCAGTGTTTATTAATCTTTTTCAAACCATGGACCAAGAAAATCAAGCAAGATTTCAAGGATTTTCTGTAATATGAAAAATTGTAATCTAATATATAAAAATCTCGTGTTACAGTGTTTGCTATCGAACTCCTCCAAAACGGCTTGACCGATTGTTATGAATTTTTTTTGTGTATATGAAGTAGGCCTGAGAAATGGCCGTAGTTAATTTTCAATACCCCTAGGTGATAAGGATGGCCCTCTCCGGAAATTTTTGGGTGTTGAACTTGAATAAAGCGAAACTCATTTCATCTCAGTTATAGTAACTTATAACTATTTATTTTAGTAGGTACTAAAAACAAAAAAAAACTTTTTCATTGCTCATACTCTGAAAGTAGGTCTGATGTTGCCTGAGGAGAGGGTTAAAAGTAATACTTTTCAGCCCTAGGGAGAATCACTTTCAACTGACAGCCTTTTCACTCTTTTCACATTTTTATTGAACCATGTTCCGACTTTCTATACAGCCATTCAATTACAGCGCGCTGTAAAATTAAAATAACATAATGTTGAGTATTTATAGAATATATTATTAAATGACTTTATTATAATTTATTTTCAACTATTTCTTTAAAATAACATAGATTTGGGCAAAACATATATTATTATTTAAATTATGAAAATGCAAAATTATGGCTGAATAGCTGGCCGGCCACAGAAAAAAAAAACATAATAAGCGGAAAAGCGGCAATGCGATCTTCATTTGTTTTTCCATTTGTAGTTTTGTTAATACTTCCGAATAGCAGAGATTTGTATTAACTGTTAATTATATTTGTATAACATTGTGTTAATAATTAACACAATGAGTTCATCTGATTCAGGTATGGAGTTAACGCCTGATTTTATAAGAGAAAGCGGGCTAAAGCAGAAGTTGTTGATTTATGTAAAATAAAATATACCTACACGTTTTTTCTTTAGCTAATTTAGTGTTTTATTTTTACTTTCCTTGTATTCGTAATGAAAAGCACAGTGTTTACCTCGGGTTAAAGACTTATTTAGTCCCTCGAACTATTGGTGCCCTCGCTACGCTCGGGCGCTAAACACCGTCTCGGGACTAAATAAGTTACTTTCACCCCTGGGGTAACAATGTACTATTTCGTATCTAATACGTTAATATAAAGGTTGGTCCTACTTTATTGAATCTAAATTAGAGATATTTGGGTTGATGTTTAATCCCAAATCGGTTTCTCCTTGTAATATCGTATTATACCTACTTAAATGGTCCAGAGATGAGACTGAGGACCCCTATACGCATATACGTGGATCCCCAGTGGACCACAGGTTTAGAAACACTAGGCTAAATAATTAGTATGAATGTCAAATAATATAGATATTCTTTCTACTCAAAATTGTTAGCTCAATTACTATTATACTATTCTTATATAGAATATCTTAATATTTTAACGCCGTACCTACTACTAAATACACCTGTATCCAACGTAGCCTGATGAGATGGTAATCCAATCACTGGAGAGCAGATCTCTGATCAAGTCTGTAATCTCTACTGATTGAAAGTGAATTGAGTTGTATTATTTTCCCAGTTCAATTTGATCGGTTTCTTTATCTTCCTCTTGCATCTTAATGATTCGCTTGTGAAAAATACTTATTATTTTTAAGCGACTTCAAAAAAGGAGGAGGTTCTCAATTCGATGCGTATGTTTTTTTTGTGTGTATGTTTCGCGATTACGCCGCCGATTTTCAACATTCTTTTTGTATTCGATAGAATATACTTCTGGGGTGGTCCGACGGTCACCAAAGTCAGGATCTGATGATGGGCTCCAATGAAATTAGGGTTTCTTTCACTAAAAAGATTTCATTCACTGAAAAGTTAAAAATAATATAAGAATAGGTACAGACAACATCGCACTTCTATATTGAAGTCGGTGACAAATTTTAAGACTTTCTAGGAGATCAGCGTTTGGCACCGAATTTAATATAGAAGTGTGATATTGTCTGTACCTATTCTTATATTATTTTTAACTTTTCAGTGTTTTTGAAGTCGGTTTTTATTTTTTGTAAAATATTTTATTGTTTTGTAAATATTTACTCTAGCTCATTGGTTCTATTCCGCTGGCTCATTGGTTGGTGGAGAGCGCAGGGAATTTTTTTTCGGGTCCTGTCAGATTGTATTTATTTATTAACAACAGCGTAACAATTTCTTATTACATAAAGATTTTATAACAATAAAGCCAATAATAGCTTTCCCTTAACAGATGCAACGTCCTGGGGTTAAAAAATAATGTATAGGATAGTAAGCACCACAAGTCTTACAACAAGCAAATAGTGCTGCGGTCGACAGCAGTAAAGAAAATGGGAAGGAGATTGGATAATTTATTCCAATTCCGGAATTCCGGAATCAGGTTCCGTGCTGCGTGATTTCTAAAACTCGCGTTAGGAGATGGCAACCCTTTACTTTTAACTTTAACTCAAATTTGCAGTTCAAATCTTCCTGCTTTGCCTAGTTGATCTTATTAATTCTGACTTCTTTTGATTAGTTACCAACATCTTACCTAAAGTCTTATTTGGTTTAAATGGCGGTGGAAATACTGAACCTGCCTACAAATAAGATGATTGATTAACACTTATATTCATTATCACCCTTATCAAAAAAATGGATAATAAACTAGAATGGATTACAGATAAAATCAGGGTGAATGACACCGTTATCTTAGCGCACTCCCTACAAGACCTACAACAACGCTTAAGGCGCTTGAATACTGTCGTGGAAGACTACGGGCTAAAAATGAACATAGCAAAGACCAAGTATAATTATGATAATGAGCAGGAACGCGATGTGATCGACCACGCTGTCTATCAATGGTAACCCACTTGAAAGAGTCAAACATTACAAATATTTAGGAAGTTCTCTTAATGAAAAATGGGATCCACAAAAAGAGATACGTACAAGAATGGAGATAGCAAGAAGCACATTCATGAAAATGAATAAACTATTCACCAACAAAGACATAAACCTGATACTCCGATGGAGAATGGTTAAATGTTACGTGTAGTCTGTATTCGTGTAAGGTGTCAAAGGCTGGACCATAAACAGAACTATAGAGGCAAAAATAAACGCTTTTGAAATGTAGCTCTACAGAAGAATGCTAAAAATATCGTGGAGAGACCGAATAACCAATATAGAAGTTTTGCAAAGAATGATGAAAAATTTAGAACTTTTGAAAATAGTAAAAAGAAGAAAAAATTCATATTTTGGACACATAATATACCGTAACAATAAGTATCAAATTTTAAGATACATACTAGAAGGGAAAATAGAGGGCCAAAGGAGTAGGAGGAGAAGGAAGATGGCCTGGATGGACAATATTAAAAGCTGGACAAACATTAATGACGCTGCCAACCTAAGCAGGATGGCACAGGATAGGAATAAGTTCCGAGAGATGGTCGCCGACGTCCGATGACGACATGGCACACGAAGAAGAAGAAGACCCTTATCATCCCTCACACACCTTTCCTTTCTATTATACTTTTAATTAAGTTTCTCTGCCCTGGTTAACCTTCCTGTTTTAATCGAGACATAAAAAAATAATTCATTCAAAAGACGCAACCAAAGCCAATGAAATTGATCCAAAGACATTTCATGCTAAACACATACCCCTGCCTAAGCCCGCGGTCCCCGAATAAACATAAAACTACCGAACAGAATGCAGGGTTAATCTGTCGATTTAACTTTAACGGTGGAAAGTTCGCGCACGGCGGCTCTCCCTTAATTTATAAGGGTCGGCACATTAGGGTTTGTTTTTGTTTTATTAACTCGCATTTGTGTCCTACGCTGGATAATAAACACTTTGAAATTGAATTTTTATAGTTTATGGTGGTTTATGTGGAACAACTTTTTTGCGGCATTCCACCTGCCGCAAAGAAGTTGTTCAGGTGTTCCCTTCCCCTCCCTCCCCTCTCAGTCTCAGGTCGGCAAGGCGAGAGTCGCTAGTGCAGCGTGTAATTTCTCTCCTGAACAAGCTATCTTCACACTTGGACCCTACTTCAACATACCACCAGGTGGAATGGAGTCATGCAAAGAGAAATATGATAGAACTGTTACTGTTTTACTCACCACATTATTATTCGCACGTATAATTTTCCCTTTCTGCTCGTGACTTCGTGAGCATGAATTTCAGAACTGAATTATTCGTTTCTACCCATAAACGTCCCAGTGTTGGACGCAGGTCTTAGGCGTAGAGGATTTGGTCTATTTCATCACGACGGCCCAACAGCTTGATGTAGAGTTTCGAGTTTCTTTAGTCTTTTAATGGTATGGCCCACTGCATGAATAACTTCGAGGAACTATCGTGAACCTTCAAGGATCTTCGTGATGGATGAGATAAGCTACGATAAGGAGGCACATGAGCAGGTCGGGGAGAATGAGCATCGGATGTGGAGAGAAGAGCTTGCACCATGCCCCTAGTTTTGAGCATAACTGGCAAATACAAAAAGAATTAGTAGGTAGTTTTGACTCTTAGGAGAGAGGCCTCTAAAGGCTGGCAGAAAAAACATTACAATCGCAGATTCTGAGCATATCCTATGTTTCAGTCATAATAATCACAAGGTTAGAATGCTTATGAGTAGTGTAGTAGTGGTAGAATATCGTAGGAGAGGTATGATTGCGGTATTGAACTCTTTATTTGATACTTTTACATTCTATATTTTTGTACGAGTATTATCCCTTACTTAGTACGTAATATAATTTTGTGATCTCTTTTCTATTAGCACACATTTTATTTTGTACATATATCCCAACTTTCTTCTGTTATCTTCCTTATATATCCTTCTTCTATGGTTGCCCGGAAGAGTTTATTTATTTATGTGTTTCCATGCAATAAGTAGGTATTGTGTACGTATAAAATGAATTATTACTCGGCGCAATCTATTAGTTCGTTCTTTGAGTTTGTTAAATTCCATTTTAATTTTGCTCAGGCGTAATTGAGTAAGCACTTTAAACAAATGAAATGATGTATTTTTATATTAGTCCTCTTAATTTTAAGTGCTTTTAGACTCTCTTAAAGAATTCCTTTATGCTCTTAAAAACACCTTATTACGGCATAATATTAATATAGTAATGAACTATCCGTACTTACATCTACAAATAAAGTACTATTAATTCTAGAACATGCCTTTGATGTCAACCCTCAGACCTCACAGAGCACTGTATTTACTTTGCGCTTCAACGACAGTTAACGCTACAAAGTTCTGCAAATTGAACCTGGCACCAGTAAATTGGCAATCAAATTAAAACCAGTGTCACTGATATTTTCTTTAGTAAATAAATTTATGTAAGCGTAACCATTAATATTTATTAAATTCATATGTTTAATGCTTTTTAGGGTTCCTTACCTCAAAAGGGGTTTTCCCTTTTGAGGTAAGGAACCCTACCCGGATCCCTTATAGGATCACTGTGTTGTCTGTCGGTCTGTCTGTCTGTAAAGACCCTTTATCTTGGGAACGCGTGAAGGTATATCGTATATGCTCAGAGCTACAGTTCCTTAAATCCGTCAAAAAATTAAACTTCTACGCTAATAATTAAATAGATACGACCGTTTAAGCATCTCGCAAGAAAGGTATTTTTCGACACTCAAGGGAATCAAAATTTAAAGGGTTGTTTATAAATAACTGTAAATAGGTTTGTGCTGGTTTTGGTTTTTTCAATTAAAAGTCCAGAGCCCGTTCGCATACGTCCTTTATTGTAAGACCGGAAAAACGGAAGAGTGTTTACAATGTTGCAAATACAATATAAAAAAATGTAAATGTAAAGGGTACTTTCCGTTGTCCTAGAACTACGAAAATCGGCAAGTAATATCGCCTTATACTACAAGTACTAAACATTTGTAATTAAATCATAAAAATAATTTTATTTAAAATACGTAATTAACCATCAAGTAAATAAAAAAAAATCGTTTATTTGCTGGAACATGGCCTGACATGGTGTTATGTTCAGTTTCCCAGCATATTCTATCGATAGTTCGATGTGCAAATACATTTGGTTAATTTATCTTAAATTTCTCAAAATGATACAATTTCTAGTTACACCTACGTAAACAGATTATACAGTACATTTCCTTAGAATTTAATACGATAAATTACATACAGATTATCATAATTATAAAGTTGAGGGATTCTTAAATGTCAATGGTTGATCATAGTGCTATATAAGTAATTGTAGGTTTTAGAAACGGAATTTCGGGAAAAGCTCGGGAAAAACCGCGAGACCCAATTCTTGTACCTACAAATTTGTAGGGAACCCTCGGTGGGCGAGTCCGACTAGCACTTGTACGGTTTTTTGTATGAGGCAGTGTATACCGCCCTTCTTGGGGGAGACAATATAAACCCAGCAGAGGTCATATTTTAGATGATATCATCCATAATATGACCTCCTATGAGATTATAAAATGTCTCACCATGTGGTGAGATGTTTTGAAATCTTTGACATAAGTATCAGTTTTGCTTTATAGAATGAAGAGTGTTGAATTTCGAGTGAGTGAAATTGTATAGCTTTTTGACAATGAGACAATAATTGAGACAGTATAATTATGAATAATTATTATTACAATTAAAGCAACATTATAATGTCATATGACTCCTATTATTGCAATGGTTGCTGGAAATAATAATATTTAATTAGCGTGGTCGTACATTTAGTTTATTCCAATAAAGTCAGATAGATTCCAATATCAGAAATATTTCCTATGAAATTTTGAATGATCTTCTTTATGGTGAATGAAAAACTTTTGTCGCTGGAAGTACCCACATCCAATTTCATGGTTCTAAAGATTCAATTCAGGGGCTCCGAAGAATTTGTTCTGTGACATTCCGACAATCCCGTTTAATCCCTAGCTTTACTTATAATTACTACAAAGGTTTTAGAAAACCTCTCATAATCGACTTGCCGGCAAACTTATTAAGGGCTGTCGCCTACAAAGAATTTTAGAAATTAATTTATTCCAGACTTTTGTCGATTTAGTGTTTTTCTTTAATTCCAGTTTCTACTGGAGTACTACTATTGAATTTGAATAGATAATTGAAAGCTCGTTTTAAATATTTAATATTAGAGAGTATTCTATAAAACACTAAAATGTAATTTTGAAATTCCCCATACAAATAGTTGGGTCTGAAAATTAGAAAATTAGAAAATTAATATTACAATTACGGATTTTCAATGACGCCTATTATTATATGACTATGTTAACATGGATAGGGTATCGACCAAACTGGTGCGATGTCAGACCACCTCGTGTTGCATCCTGGGCAACCTGGCAGAATTTCTGCCGTGGGCTAAGAATCTGACAGCTGACCCAGTAGAGGGGGGCGTGGTATGGTCGGGTTTAACTCGACGAGCCCGAATCCAGAAGCAAGAGCCGGCGAAGACAGATAAAGAGAATACATTTTTCTACCATAGACAATGTAAAAAATATTATAAACTTTTACCTAATAGTGACTGAACATTAAGCCATTATGAAAGCTATGTAACAGCCAAAAAATACTGTGATTTTTGATTTATCCAAATAAATTAACTGATATAAATTAAATTAAAAGACAATAGGAGCTATAAATACAATTTACATAGTTACTAGTTCACCAGTTACTGGTTAGGATATAGTTAGAGGTACTATATGGTCGTTGTTATATGCGTAACGTTAATAGTCACATAAAATTTATTTGATGCTAACTACTTATAATATTATCTGCGTGTGGATCAGCCACGCGGTTGGCTTTGATACTCTAGTTTTTATTCCGAACTTCTAACATCCAAAATGTTTTAACTGCGTGTCCATAAGACAGGCACGTTTCAGTAGCTACCCTATTGAAATGCGTTCAAAGAAAAAGATAATCTCAAAGGGTTTGGCCAGGCAAAGTAGCCATTTCGTTGAAATAAAAATAATATTCGTCCCTATAAAAATTTGTCAAGGCCGTTCTCGCCTTGAGCGTGATTTTTATTATGGAGGGTAATGCTTCGGATATCTGCATTTTTTGCGCCATCGTCGGGCCTAACTCGTTCTTCCAGAGTTAAATCTTGATCTGTCCCTGAGGATTAATTCCACATTCCATTAAAACAAATAGGCGGTTTTCGCTGAAATCAATTTTTTTTTATATACTTTAAGGGTAGGCACTTGCCCTCATCTTGCCTGATGGTAAGCAAAGGTGAGGACTTAGGTGGATCGTGCCTACCCATTAGGTGCCGATTCACTCTAGTGCTGAAAAGACCAGGGTTGTAGTGAGGTAGGAACACAGGTGACGGCAAAAAATTCCATTCCTTTGCAACTTAACTCGGTGAATTTATCCAAGTAAAGTTGATAAAAATTTTTTTTTTACAAAAAATAAATACCGACTTCAAAAACACTGAAAAGTTAAAAATAATAAAAGAATAGGTACCTACAGACAATATCACACTTCTATATTGAAGTCGGTGCCAAACGATGATCTAGAAAGTATTAAAATTTGTCACCGACTTCAAGATAGAAGTGTGATGTTGTCTGTACCTAGCCTTTTATTATTTTTAACTTTTCAGTGTTTTTGAAGTCGGTTTTTATTTTTTGTTAATTTTTTTTTTACTTTTTAGTGAAAGAAACCAGCCTTTGGTGACCATGGGACCACCCTTGCAGTATACTCTATTAAGTACAAAAAGAATTTTGGAAATCGGTTTAAAAATGTCGGAGTTATGAGGTAACAAACATAAAAAAGCGCGTCGGTGGCGCAGTGGACTCGGCACTTGCCTTCCAATCGGGGGGTCGGGGTTCGAGACCCGCCATGTACCAATGTGTTTTTCGTTTCGAATTTCATATGTACATTTGTCTGACGCTCCTACGGTGAAGGAAAACATCGTGAGGCAACCTGCATACATCTGCGAAGAAATTCAATGATGTATGTGAAGTCGACCAATCCGCACTGGGCCAGCGTGGTTCACTAAGGCCTAATCACCCTAATATAGGGTAGGCTCGAGCCCCTCGGTGGGGACGTATATGGGCTGTGATGATGATGAAACATAAAAAAATGAAAATTACATCGTCTATGTTAACAAAAATGCTCATAAAATAAAAACAACTCGGCCAAACTAAATTAAATTTTTATGGGACTAAATGGCAACTATTCCGCATCGGACAAAAAAAGAATCATGTAAATCGGTTCAGAAATCTCGGCGTAATCGGTGTACATACATAAAAAAAACATACCGACCGAACTGAGAACCTCCTCCTTTTTGAAGTCGGTTAAAAATAATGTTTCATACAAAATACGTCAAAATTGTATGTCCAGTGAACAAATGCAGATATAGAATATGAATTGATACTGAAAGAGGTCGTTAATAAAAATAAACAGTAGAAACATCGCAAAACGCAAACAACAAAACGCAAACGTGCCGTGAAAGATTTGTCAATAAAGGAGACAATTGAAATGTTTAATTGCGAATATTAAGAAAGTTGATATCAAAGCTTCTCATTACGTTTGCTAATTTTGGATTGAAAGGGAAACAAAAAGATGTGCTAAGTGAGGATGCCGATTATGTTCCTGAGTGAGCTCTAATGCTTGAATAATAACTGCGCATTATTTTGTTTCACAGTAAACTTTGAACGCAATTTTCATAACTAGATTATCAATGAAATAATAATCTTTGAGAGGGGAAGGGTGCAGTTTTCGCGCTTATTGTGATTAGCCGTAGTAGTACCTCTATACAAGCTGTTTGGTCAATACCCTATCAAGCCGAAACCTATCCATGTTAACATAGTCAACCTTAAGTCAACAGATATGACGACATTGATATTTCGAAATTATAATATAATTTTTCTAATTCCCCATACATTTTTTAGAACTCGACGCAAAATGCCCTAATTCATCAACGCGTTATGTCCTAAACGCGAAATGTCCTAAACGCAAAATGTCTTAAACGTAAAATGTCCTCAACTCAAAATGTCCTAAACGCAGAATGTCTTTAAAGCGAAATGTCTATCTCTTATAATGTCTTCGTTTTTTTTTATGTTTTGATAATTCATGTCAATGTCTATTAATGTCACATTTTCTTCATTTCGTGCATATTCGTCTATTGTTTTTCTCTGCGAAAAATGGAGCAAATTTTTACCGCGGGAAAATGGTGTTTCTCTTGAAATATTAGGTAGGTAGTCTTTTTGGATATTCATGAATAAAATCACAAACTCACTTGCTGGGAGCAAAGACTGGGCCGTAACAGGTATTATTTCTACAGCGTTCATTCGAAAAGTGATCATATAGGTCATTTTGCGTTTAGGTCAATTTGCGTTCAGCGTGTGGCGAGCAAATTAACGGGTCATTTTGCGTTTAAGTCATTGTAAGTTTAGATCAATTCACGTTTAGGTCATTTTGCGATAGAGTCATTTTGAGTATATGTCATTTTGCGTTTAAGACATCTTGAGAGTATGCCATTATGCGTTTAGGACATTTATTGCTTTTAGGACATTTTGCGTCGAGTCCATTTTTTGAACGGCTCGGCAGAGAAAACACTGGTGATATCCCTCACACGTTGGCGACCCTTTAGAATTTTTTTATCATCAATACTCTTTAATACGCAAAACAATACAAAAAATGAAATAGAACGGAAATAGGCAAAGGTGGACTTTCTCTATGTCTTCCAACCAACCTGTAATCGCGTCAGAGATTAATATCGTGGTGTAAAAACTTTTTATACCCTCCGTGAAGAACCGCATGCTGTAGTCTCCGGAGAAAACCTCGACAGGCTCAATCCATATCCTGTACACTGCGGGACCATTTTAATTTTAATCGAACCGCGAGCCTCCAGATCTATAACAGGTGGTCTCAACTACACTGATTTGTTACTCTTTATTTGAACATTCTTTATACGTTAGTGGGTACAAGTCAACGACCAATTCACACAACATTAACTATAATACTAAAGAAATCGCAGTAAGGAACCTTAGACTTGGCACGACTTTGTCTAGATGTCATTACTTTTTAGAGATAAACAAGCAGCTCCATCGAGACTTGGCTAGTTTTTTACAGAATGTTTTTGGTGGGATTTCACTTCTTTTTGTAGAAACGTGAGCTTATTGATATATTTTATTTCTTATTTCACAAGCTGAGAGTTCTTCATCATATACTTCAGACCTTCGATTTTTGACATCAAATGAAGCGGCCCACCACTTTAAATATTTTTTGTAAACGCGGTATGTCGATATCTCTAATAGTTTGGTTGGGCTCTTGTGTTTTCTAATCAGGGTCACCAGGTACTCCAGATCTTCGATTATCCTAGTTTTTATAGTTTTTCCTTTATGTGGCCATTAAACCCTAACTCTGTACCAAATTTCAGCTCTCTGAGTTTATGGGAAGTACTAGTTCTATTTTGGTGATCATGAGTGAGTGTCATAAATGCGATACTTTGCTTCCGCTTAACTTCGGAACTAAATCACCTACAGACTTGAAATTTTGGATTTTAAGTATGTGATTATAACTTACTGGATGACGAACATTTCTGCGTTCTGGTCTTATCCAGAGGTTCTCAAATAGGGGCCTCAAAATGCGGCGAAATGGTTCCAGTAAAGGATGGTACGGCAGTGTTTGCTTCGCGCTCGACTTGGCGGGGGCACTGCCGTGTCCCCAGATAATGGATTGCCTAATCTTCTATAGTCCTAATCGCAAGTGGTACACAAACTTTAAACCTAAAAATTTTTTTCGCAATTTTTTACTTGTCCTTTATTTGTATGTTTAGTTGTTTAGCCTATTTTCACTTCGCCTTACTTTTTATTGTCGTATTTTAACATTCCAAATTCGATATTAGGCTGAACAATAACAAATTATATTACTTAATTATAATTCGCACAAAATGAAAACGCATATATGATATCGTTGTTATTTTTTAGTTAGCAATGTTATGCAAACAAGCAAGCATGTATACAAACTGACTTCTGTGACGACTCCGGCGCTGTGGTACGCGCTTACGCGGGTTTGAATTACACAGGGGTAGACCAGAGAAGACTACGTATATCTATTTACGCTTTATTGCACAGCAAAAATCAATCGACGGACTAAATACTTTTTAGGGTATTTTCTACCAGTCAACTCAAAGAATAGCCCAGAAAATTTTGAGGTGTTGCAAGAGATACATTAAAAGAAAAACATTAAACTTTGCATTTTTAGTTATCTAATAAACAGGTAATAAACAGAGGATCTTGGTGACGTATTGGCGAGTGCGCTCAGCGAACGATTGCTAATGTTAAGCAACGTTCGCTGTGGTCAGTCCTAGGATGGGTGACCAAGATAAGAAACATCTCAAGCTCCTCCGTGCTTCGGAAGGCACGTTAAACAGTGGGTCCTGCGCCTGATCTCGCCCCGGTCGTGTCGGCCAACCGTCCCATCGGACTAGGCGAGTGAAGGAACAGAGAGTGCACTTGCGTTTGCGCAGTCACTTGTGCACTATAATATCTCCTGCGCAGATGGCTAGTCTCTGTGGAGATTGGCCGCTGTGACCGAATATCGGTTAGGAGGACATTATTATCTAATAAACGCTGTAGAAAGCTTTAGGATTTTTTCCGTTAGTCCAAAACTGATATCCACCCGAATCCGACTCCAACTATTGCCAGTGACAGGTAATCAAAGTTGGCAATGTTCAAATGTCGGAAAACTTCTGATTACCGGAATTCGGAACCCATCACAGTAACGAGTTGATCCGATTTAATTAAATTGGAGGGAATTATCTCTTTTCAATTTAGTTGCGTGGAGTTCGCAGCCGTAACGGGTAACAGCTGCCAATTATTAGAGAATCAATTGAACTACTTAGAAGTTAAGTTGGATGGCAACAGCAAAAATAGTTAAGACGGTTGAATCACTAAGCGAACGTATCGCTTAGTGATTCAATTGTTGAGTTATTGAAATGTAAGAAAATGATAAAGTTTTACTAATATACACCAAAAACCTTGTATTTTCATCGGAGGACTTTTAAAACAGGTCGATTATTTCTTCAAATTCAAATTATTTATTTGCTAGAAATAGGGTTACATTTCAAAATTGTAGTTGTTATTACGAGTCGATGCTTTTAATGCCTATTTAGCTTTCTAATAGATTATATTATGAGCTCCGTTCGATGAGCCAGTTTCTCAAAACAATTTCTAAATCTACTCAATTGTAATTGGTGGTGCCCCAAGTAGACTCCACCACGTCGGCGTTTCACCGACTTGTATTGCTGAATTTTGGGTTGATTGCTGATTACTAACAGCTCATAGAAAGGATTGTGGCTTACCCCGAGTCCTAATGTCTCCGTCTGTCTCCTCCGTAGCCGGTGGACTTCCTGAGCTAGCTCGAAGGAAGTCGCGGCTCCTGAAGATCTGCAGTGGATCCACCGGTGGAGACCGGAGCACTACAAATGCCTAATAGGCCACCACGACTCACATACGCGATTTCGCACAACACAAAGCGGGCTTTCGCACCCCGATATTAGGTGCGCCGCGCAAATCACTATTTGCTTGAATATTGTGTATTATATTCTATTCCCAAATCACTATTTGCTTGAATATTGTGTATTATATAACCTCTAAGCATGTCATGACAATTCGACTCGACCCAACTGACATATCACATGCGGCCGGCCGCCAAAAAAGCTGTCACTGCACAGACTAGAATGCAGTGCCGCCACTCGCTCTTCCTCGAGCGTGAACATCCCCCCGCTCCGGACAGTCCCGGACTGTCCGCCAAATCAGTCTAAGGGGAGGCGAGAAAGAGTAGCGACCGCGCGCTTCAAAACAGAATCCCCAACTAGGACCTCGGCAAACCTGGGCACACCATCAGACCCTAGAGTAAGTTGGACAATGCGTCCGCGACGCCAACGTAAGGGTGGCAGGTTTGGGTCCTTCACTAACACGAGGTCTCCAACCCTCGGTGGGTTTGTCTTATCTGACCACTTAACGCGCTGTTGCAAAATGTGTAAATATTCAAGGTGCCAGCGGCGCCAGAAGCTCTGGGTAAGCTGCTGGAGCAACTCAAACCGCGAAAGGCGTCCTGGATTGACATCTCTATAAGGATACTCGGGCAGGGCGTTAAGTGGTCTGCCTATCAAGAAATGGCCCGGCGTGAGGGCCTGCAAATCGTTCGCGTCGGTAGACAACGGACATAACGGACGTGAGTTGAGAACCGCCTCAATCCTATGAAACACCGTCGCGAGTTCCTCAAACGTGAGAATAGTCTCCCCAATAACGCGGCGAAGGTGAGTCTTGGCGGCCTTTACAACAGATTCAAAAATCCCTCCCCAGTGAGGGCAAGACGGCGGGGAGTATCGCCATGTTACCCCCCTACGGGAGAGTGTGGATCCGATCTCAATATTATTTTTATCTAAAAATTCACAAACTTCTCTTATATGTCTATCAGTGCCCTTGAAGTTCGTCCCACAATCGGACCGAATTAGAGAAGGCAGTCCCCGGCGGGAGACAAATCTGCCTAACGCTGCTAAGAAAGCGTCCATGGTGAGCGCACTCACCACCTCCAAATGAACGGCTTTAGTGGCCAAACAAACAAACACACACAAGTAAGCCTTTTCAGTCTTAGCATTACGGAGTCGCGACGTTTTTATAGTGAATGGTCCCGCGAAATCAGTTCCAACTCCTAAGAAGGTCATCGATTCATTCACACGATCAGCAGGCAAATCACCCATTTGGGGCTGCATCGTCTCGGGGCGTAAACGATAGCAGGGCAGACATCGAAATATAACAGATCGGATTATTCTTCGCGCTGACAAAATCCAAAACTCCCGTTGGAGGAGCGCGGTCAATGCATTACATCCGGCATGAGCATTCTTCACATGGCGATCAATGATCAACAATCGCACCAATGGTCCGTCCTTGGGGAGCAACAGGGGATGACGTGATCTATAAGGCAAGTTAGCGTGCCTCAATCGGCCTCCTACACGCAACAATCCTTGATCATCCAGAAAGGGAGTCAAACGCACCAAGGGTCCCTTCAATTTGGACGTCCCGGTACGGAAAACCTTAAGTTCCGGTTCAAACGCTCTAGACTGGGTCATACGCACCCAATGCAGAAGAGCATCTTGGCGCTCCTGCGGTGAGAGGACCGGACACAAATCTTTGTCCTGAGGCCGTCGACAATTTCGAATAAATCTTCTTATCCAAGCGGTCACGCCGAGCAACTTGTCCAGAGAACTGTAGCGGTCTACTAAAAATTCCCGCTCTGGATCCGCCATAGTCTCGACAGCGTGAACACGCAAGCCCGGATTTGGTACCTTCACCACAGCTGGTGTGGAAGGCCAAGACGGTTGTAACAACCAGTCGGGACCCCACCACAGAGTGTGGTCAATAAGCTGAGGGGCTTCGCTGCCACGTGATGCACAGTCAGCAGGGTTTATTTCACCTGGCACGTGGCGCCAAATCAACGTGGCCTTCGAGGCCTGTATTTGGGATACCCGATTGGCCACAAATACTTCCAGGGAGTGGACGGAGTTCTTAATCCAACACAGGACAACCTGACTGTCGGACCAAGCAAAGAGCGACTCAAAGTCCACACTACGTCCCAGGGTGTCAACAACGTGGTTCATCAACCGAACCAGAAGAGTAGCTCCAGACAATTCTAACTTCGGAATCGTTAATCGAGTCCGAAGTGGAGCAACCTTACTCTTAGCAATTAGCAAGTGGAGCTTAACAGCTCCTCTATCATCAACCGTCCGGATATATACGACGGCTGCGTATCCACTCTCAGACGCGTCACAAAAGCCATGAAGGCTGGCCGTAAACCGTCCCTTAGGCAGTATATGTCTAGGGATACTAACACGGTTAATGTCGGGGAGAGACGACATAAAGGACTCCCAATCTCGCAGCAAACGGCCCGAGAGGGGCTCATCCCACGACACTTCGGCTGACCAAAGTTCCTGTAGGAAGCACTTCATCCAAAACACTACGGGACTAATCCAGCCATTTGGGTCAAAGGTACGAGCTACTGTAGACAAAACCAACCGTTTCGTCCAGACCTTGGGGCTTGGCAGCTCCAATCGATAGGTGAACGTGTCCTGGACAGGTCTGTATTGCACTCCCAAAACAGACAGTAAATCTGGAGTGTTGGCATTCTCAAAAATATGAGGCTCCTGCTGGTGGTCGTCTGGCAAGTCACACAAAAGCTGAGGTGAGTTGGACATCCACTTCCTCAGTTCATAACCACCAGCCCCGAGAAGAGCAATTAGTTCATCTCGCAAAATCAAGGCTTCCTCGACACTAGAGGAGCCCGTACAAATATCATCAACAAATGCATCCTCCTTGAGAACCAAGGATGCGCGAGGGTATCGTAATCGTTCACGTTCAGCGAGTTCCACAAGTGAGCGAATTGCCACAAAGGGGCTCGAACGCAAACCGTATGTATTGGTGTTCAGCTCGTAGACCAGCATGGGATCCCTGGGATCCTCCCTCCATAATATGAGCTGATATCGTCTATCGTCCGGGTGAATCACAGTCTGCCGAAACATCATCCGGATATCGGTCACAAAGACGACGGCATGGCGACGGAAGTTGGTCAATACATCACCCACCTCGTGGTGTAACTTCGGTCCAGCATGCAGACATTGATTCAGCGAAACTCCGGTAGACGTAGGAGCTGACCCATCAAAAACAACGCGTATCTTCCCGGTGGAAGGTTTCAAAACCGCGTGGTGAGGAAGAAAATTATGTTCCTCGTTTCGCCAGTCCAGTCGCGAGACCGACATGTGCCCCAGTTGCTCATATTCTCGCATGAAGTCGACATACTTCTGTTTGAGGTCGGAGTTCCTACTCATACGACGCTCCATGGACAGCAGTCGCTTCTCGGCCAACGGCCGGGAGCTGCCAAGTGAGGGGCGAACTGACAAAAAGGGCAAACGAGTGATCAGCCGTCCCGAGTGAAGGCGACCTGTATTGTTCTGGTAGAACAACTCACACTCCTCGTCCAAGGGGTTCACTCGCTTCACGGTAGGGGGCTCTTCCACCTCCCAAAACCGTTGTAGGACATCCGATAAGGTGGAGCTAACAGTTATGTAACTGTCCACCGATGGAGATGGTGGGTTATGCCTAACTGGTCCCATCACTACAAACCCAAGCGATGTAGATAAGGCTACCAGCCCACCCTTCTGTAACTCTCTCCTCTTCCCACAATACACGCGGCCTAGAACATCGGCACCGAGCAATAAGTGAATCGGACCGGTTCGGTGGAAGGAAGGGTCAGCCAAGGTCAATCCTGATGTCGCATCAACGACAGCGCGCGAAACGTGCTGTTGCGGAAGCTGACCAACAACCTTCTCATAAACAATCGCGGTAGCGCCAATTTTGGGCGCTGAAGAGAAGTGGGGGGAGAAGGAGAACAAAACCTGACCGATCGGATCCGGGATCCGCAGGTCTCCGATTCCTCGTACCGATTCAAGGTATGGAGATGTGTTCAAACTCAACTGCCGGACCAGCCAGCTGGAGGCAATGCAACCCTGAGCTCCCGTATCCAAAAGGGCGCGAACTAAAACAAAGGTGCCCCTCGGGCCCCACACCTGTACGGAGGCTGTTGGTAACAGCACCTGCTCCTGTGGGGGGGTTGCAGCCGACAGTTGGTTTAGTGAAAATCCTCCCGCATTCCCCGCAACGGGGGGGAAGGGGGGTCCGAAGAAAAATGCGTGCGCGGCGGAGGAATAGGGCGCTTAAGGCGCTCGAGCGGGTCCCAATCCGGCACGTACACACCCCGACCAAAGCTGCATCGGGGGGCCGGGCGGTGCCCATGATGGGCAAAAGTTGGGGGAGCCCGTGACAAACGGGGTCTCTCCATCAGAGGGGGAGAGAAGCGTATCGGCTCCCGGCGTGGCTCCCTAATAACCGCGGCCCAATCCCGCGGTGGCGCCTCATAAGCGGCGCGTCGATCCCCCCCGCCCGTAGGGGGGGTGGGGCGCCCAATCCTCTCACTGGAGGGGGGGCGCCTGTCCAATCTCCGCGGAGGGGTGGCACGCCCCTCCGATCTCCTCGGAGAGGTGGGTGACCTAGGAGGGCCCCCGCCCGTGTGCGAGTCCCTCTCTCTCACCACCTCACGAGTGTCTCTATTGTTGAAGCACAAAAGGGGGTGATGGGCCCCTCCACAACAGTGACAATCTCGTGGGTGGGGGCAAGCCGAGGCCATATGAGCCCCCAGGCAGCGGTAGCACCAATTCCGCTGTTTGGCCATATTCCTACGCCCCTCGGTGCGTAGGCCAACAAATTTGGGACAGGCCGGCAAACGATGGCCATCCCGCTTGCAACACTTGCAAGGCCTCGGCCTCTCCCCGTGTGGAGAGTTCTGCCGCACTGCAGTATACTGCTTGTGCGGGCGGCGCTCTCTCCGTGGCGCTGCCCGGGTCGCCTCAAAGCGGCCTGTACTCGGTCCCGGTATAGGAACCAGATCCAAGTGGTCGGTCATCCGACACTCATCCTCCAAAAATCTGAGGAGATCCGAGAAGGGGGGGAGGTACGAGGCACTATTGCCCCCATACCTTTGTTCAAAGCGCCCCTTCATCTCCATGGGAAGCTTATCGAGGATGAGGTGGAGCAAAATAAAGGACCACTGGTCCACCGGTAGATCAAGGCGTTTGAGCGCGTTAATAGCGCTTAGCAGCGGGTTCAAAATCTCCTTCCTCAATGAGGAGACCCGCGATACTCGTGGCAGCCCTAAAATGGCAGCCACATGTGTGTCCGCTAGCAAGCGAACATTCTGATACCGGGCGGTCAACAACGCCCTTGCAATATCATAACTGTCATCATTGACAGGTAGATGCTGGACAAGTACACCAGCCTCTCCCCGTAAGGCAGAGAGCAAATAGGCCAATTTCTGGCTAGGGAACAGGTCGTCCCTCGAGTGAACCAGGCTATCAAAGAGGTTAATGAACCCCATCCAAGAAGCCAGGTTCCCATCAAAGGTAGGGATGTCCAAAGTGGGCAGTCTGCCCAGCAAGCCGGCCGGGGTAGGCTTGACCTCCCCGGGCGTGCACGACTCACCCCTCCGGACGGATAGGATTGCCTGAGCCTTGTTTATAATCACATCGGCCTGTTCAAAACACTGATCATAATCAGCATTAAATTGGTCGACTGCCCGCAACTCAGCGGCACCCTCGATTGGGTGGTCGAGCAGATATTGTTGATGAGCAACGAAAAGCTGCTCCAATTCCTTCAAGCGAGCCGGTACTCCCTCATGCCGAATTAACAAGGCCTGTTCTCGGTCTGGTCGGTCTACCAAAGCGACGGCACTAGCAAACCATCTCAAAATCTTTTGTGCACCCGCGCGGGCACCACTAAGCGGGCTGACTGGCGGGACCATTTTGCACCAAAGTTAATAAACACTATAATAATACACGGACAAACAGACCGACAACCGCAGACAATAAAACAGATCGGGAGGAACTTCAAAGGCAGAACAAAATATATAAACAAACCAAAATCAAGTGTAAATGCTAGAACTTAACTATAACAACAAAGGCATTTAACAACAGAATTTTTCAAACAAATTAAATTCAAGCATTAAGTCAATAACTTAACAAACACAATATTCAAAGGCAAACAAAACAAAATCAAATGTAAATGCTAAAACTTAACACAGCAAAATAGTGTATTACAACAACAGCAAAGTCATTTAGCAGCAAAATCTTTTACACAAATTAAATTCAAGTATAAGTTTACAACTTAACAAACAAAATAGTCAAGGGCAAAACAAAGATATGAAAAAACAAACCAAAATTTAAATATAGGTAAATGCTAGAACTTAACTAGAACAACAAAAGACATTTAACCTCAATTTTTCATATACAATGACAATTAGTTAAGGAGATCGGTCCACAAATGAGCTGGTAGTCGGTTTAAAATCAGCAATCAAAACCAATTAATATGTATTGCCCGTTTGGACAACCAACAAGATTACAATATTAATTGTACAATACTAATCAAATGCTCAAATCTAAGAACCACGCTCTGCTACCAAGAGATGGTGGTGCCCCAAGTAGACTCCACCACGTCGGCGTTTCACCGACTTGTATTGCTGAATTTTGGGTTGATTGCTGATTACTAACAGCTCATAGAAAGGATTGTGGCTTACCCCGAGTCCTAATGTCTCCGTCTGTCTCCTCCGTAGCCGGTGGACTTCCTGAGCTAGCTCGAAGGAAGTCGCGGCTCCTGAAGATCTGCAGTGGATCCACCGGTGGAGACCGGAGCACTACAAATGCCTAATAGGCCACCACGACTCACATACGCGATTTCGCACAACACAAAGCGGGCTTTCGCACCCCGATATTAGGTGCGCCGCGCAAATCACTATTTGCTTGAATATTGTGTATTATATTCTATTCCCAAATCACTATTTGCTTGAATATTGTGTATTATATAACCTCTAAGCATGTCATGACAATTCGACTCGACCCAACTGACATATCACATGCGGCCGGCCGCCAAAAAAGCTGTCACTGCACAGACTAGAATGCAGTGCCGCCACTCGCTCTTCCTCGAGCGTGAACAGTAATACTTTCTTCATTTCTTCAGGTATTTTTTTGAATATTTTAATAGCCATCGAATAACCATTATTATTAAAGCGTACCGTTTTTGGATTTGTTGTTAGAATAAACTTATCTAAATTTCTTAAGTTTCTGGTTGTATTGTTTTTTGATTTCTGGCGGATAGAAATGGCTGTTCAGTTTCACAAATTTGCCTATTTGAAGAATATAAAAGCATGGAAGGGTTAATATGTTCAGTGACTTGAAGAAAGGCTTACATGAAACATCTGGTGCAATATTCCAAATGGCTCCCTTCACTACACCAGCAAACGTAATTTTCGCACCTCTTCTTGTAAGATTACCCTAGAGCACGAGTTTAAAATCACACAATATATTTAATTGATTATGATTATAGGGTCCGTTCCATATATCGATACCAGAAGGACGCATGAAACGCATAAACGCGAATTTGTATGGAATTCGCGTTTACGTTTTCGATGCGCGTGATCGAGTAGAGCTCCACAAAACTCGCACAGGTACATACCTAGTCAGCAGAAAAAGTGGTATTCCAAAACGCATCGATTTTGGGATTTCAGAACCACACGTAGTAATAATAAAAGATAGCTAGATATTATTTACCACCAACTTTTTTAAACAGAATTTTGTTTTGATACTTAGCGTTAGCTTTGACGTATTCCTAGAATCTGTTACGTATCTATTTTGAGATTTCAGGACCATACGCACTTAAAATAAGAGATACCTAGCTATAGCTAGACACTAATAACCATTGACTTTTATAAACAACTTTTCCTTTTATAGATTCAAGGACGAGTTCTCTTTGACGTGTTTCTAGAATCTGTTACATAAAGGAGGTGAAACGTAGAACCTCTGGACTTTCATTTGGTACGCCTGCCAAGGACACATTTATTGGGTGGTTCGTTCTAAATCGAAATAAGATGTCATTCGAACTGTTCCGTTAGTGAGGACCCTTTTTAAGCAGTATTTATATGCTTATAGCCCGCGTCCTTTTTCTTATCTGGTTAAGTGTCATCTTATAAATCCCTTTCTGAGTGGACATTTACACCTAGTAATATTTATTTGGGTCATAAAAATTGTGTCGGCTTCTCTTGAAATGTTTCGCCGAAAAGTTACAAGTCAGCTCCACATTTGTATGTTACTTTTACAACAGGAGCAAAATTTTGTGTGCTTGTTCAGGCAAGCAACTGAACGATTTTTACTTTGGCACCAATTTTGAAATCGTGAAAAAAAATTGCTGTTTCATACATCTAGGTTCAATGTATGTTGAACATTTGTGTGGAACAGCTGATTTTTTTTTCAAAAGAACCATGCGTAATTTTGCCCTGTCCAAATTCATCTTCGCCATTTATTTGCCCTGTCCAAATTCATCTTCGCCATTTATTTGCCCTGTCCAAATTCATTTATCGTGTGCCCAATTTCATCTTCCTCCATTGGAGACTCGCAAAATTATATATTAATGTCCCGCCCGCCATTGTCGCCCTAGGAATTTGCTTCATGTTCGACACGTGCGTACCGTGTATCGTGGTAATTCTTATCTGGTAAGAGTTTTTAAAAATTGTAATGTAATAAGCAAGAAACATATGGATAAGTTGGATCTATTTTGTAGTAGGCTGGCGAACATAACTAAGTTGATGACAGATGACCTAGCGAATTTAATATAAGATTGTTTTTTTTTTTTAAAAACAACGTCGCCCCACATTAAGATTTTCTCCTGTGTCGTGGGTGCAGTAATATCACATGCACACGCCCAGACCGGAACAAATTTTTGTAGGCCATACAAAACATTTGTCCCGTACGGGAATCGAACCCGCGACCCGTTGCGCAGTAGGTGATCACTCGACCTCTGCGCTAAACGTATCGCTGCGCTGCGCTGCGCTAAACTGCGCTAAACGCTCTTGTATTTAGAATACAAATAGGTTAGAATTAGAGCAATACTTTAAAATCTTAAGTAATTGAATCATAATAGTGTACACATTACTATATGTGGAGGCTTGTTATTGGTTTCTTTTTCTATATTTATGTGTTAAGTATTTTTTTATACTGTAATTTAAAAAAAATAAAAAAAATATTCACTAGATTTCATAGAGCTGTGGAGATAAAATGCCCATAAAATCCAGAAGCCCCAATATAATAACATAATACAGACAAAATGATACTCTGTCTGACATACTTTATTCGCAGATCACCACTTTAATCTAAGAAGACTCCAATAAAATCTAAAATTTTGTGACTCATTGGCAATCGGCCAATCGTGTACATTTGATAATTCTATTTGATTGAAAGTGATTTTCAGGGCTCCGTGGCCAAATGCCAAAAAACGGAACCCTTATAGATTCGTCATATCTGTCTGACTGTCTGTCTGTCCGTCCGTATGTCACAGCCACTTTTCTCCGAAACTATAAGAATTACACTGTTGAAACTTGGTAAGTAGATGTATTCTATGAACCGCTAATACCTTTTTTTTCTAAACTAAATAGTTTGCGCGAGAGACACGTCCAAAGTGGTAAAATGTGTGTCCCCCCCCCCCCCCTGTATCTTCTAAAATAAGAGAATGATAGAACTAAAAAAAATATATGATGTACATTACCATGCAAACTTCCACCGAAAATTGGTTTGAACGAGATCTAGTAAGTAGTTTTTTTAATACGTCATAAATCCTACGGAACCCCTCATGGGCGAGTCCGACTCGCGCTTGGCCGGTTTTTATTATGTTTAATACTTTGTAGCGACGTCGTCCGAGCGGTCTTGGCATACTTATAACTTGAATGAATCAACCAATACGTTAAGCCAAGGAACGTCATTTACTTATCCAGTTTGATAACGATTTCCGATCGATCGATGAGCACGATGAGTTACATAATCACCGCCCAGGTCTGAGTCTGAGGAGGCTACATTTCAAATGTTATCAAGATACGTGACAAATCGACAATGTCACGTGACGTGATGCAGACCAGTGACGGATCAAAATTCATTAAGGAAATGGCTGAAAAGTTGAACGCGGGGCGAGATTTTTCTTAATTCAACCAGAATGAGCGTGCGAGTCTAAAAAATATTGTCAATTTTTTTTTTTTTGCGAAACGGTAATTTCGTACGTACCTAACTAACTAACAACGAATCGGAAGTCATTGTAAGTAACGATAAAATTTTTCTTAAATATGTAGATTGAGAAATCAAAGTTTTGAGAATCAAACTCGACGTTCATTTCTGCATGCATTATCAATGCCACCAAATCATGCGAGTACTCAGTGCGTTGTACAGCTAACTTCAGGATCAAAAATTTGCCTGCAGACTTAGAGGGTTCCCTCTGACGCCCTCTGTTTCGTAAAAAACTTTTCGTAAAATGTTTTCTTGGGTCGATCGTAATTTGTGTGAAGGAAATGAAACTTAACCTCAATATCGACGTAATATCTTGCGCGTCTCGTACTTTTAAGGTACACACGGTACATACGGTGGGGTGTACCTGACTCAATACGAGCATCGCCTCTGGCCGTTTCCCCCTGTGCTGGAAGGTGGGACGACTCTGCCTTCTGCGGAAGCCGAATCGCCCCGCCGATGCCCCGTCGTAGTATAGGACGGTGGTTTAAGAAAATTCTCGCTTCCCAGCTCGTCGAGCATCTGAAAGGCCCGGGACCGGACTTGGTCGAGTGCCAGTTTGGTTTCCGCACCGGCGGGTCCACCGTGGACGCGGTGGCCCACCTCAAGAGGTGGACTGAGGGGGCCACGTCGGCGGGGGAGTTTGTCGTTGCGGTGTCGTTAGACATCCGCAACGCATTCAACAGCCTCCCCCACGAATGCATACAGGAGGTAATATATATTTATTTTTAGAAATTTCAGGTCATGTTCAACTCGGCTACTTTCCCAGATAAAAGTAAATAAATGAATAATACAGAATTAAATCCGCAACCACAGCCTGTACGAAAATTAAGGAAGATTAAGAAACAGCAAGAATTAAAATCAAATATAACCGATCAGAAACGGGTTTTTTTTCAAAATTTTCAATCGTTACGTTACTTCATTGATCAAACTAAGTTTATGGATAAAAATACATCTATGCGTGTTGAACAACGTAATGCTAACGTAATGTTACCTTAAATAAATATTCCAATTAAAAATAATTAATCAGATATATCTTCGGAAAATTCAAAATTAGTATCATAATTATCAACGAATTTAAATACTTAAATTCAACGCCGAAAACAGAAGATATAGACGAAATAGAAAGATATAGACGAGAAGAGTATCATAATTATCAACGAATTTAGATACTTAAATTCGACGCCGAAAACAGAAGAAGAGATAGACTAAGATAAATTTCTAAATCATTCACAACGACTGCCAAGCATTCAAACAGCATATACAATAAAAAATCTAGGCAATTCAAAGTGTTTAAAAATTCCGAAAACTCATTTAAGCAGCCCAATGTTTCAGTTATCGATAAAAAAGCAAATATCACTCCGCCAGATACTCGAATGACCTTAGAAACAAACTTACCTATACAAGATTCGGCTCCAACTTCGGCACCTGATCCACAAAACCAAATTCATATCAAAGATGAAACAATAATTCAGCCAACCTCTTTGGGTATTGATAATTTCATGACAAATGATTCTGAACATATTACAGTTTTTAGACAAAACAATGCACCAAAAAAGCCAACCTTCGTTTTCGATCGTAAATGCGGTGACCTATACTCCGCTAAATTATGTCTTACCTTTACATTCGAATATTTTGTATACTTATGAAACCTCAAACTGTAAGTATGTCGTTTTGTTATTTTAAATTGTGTTCTTTCTTGTGGGTTAACAGCGTTTTTCTAAATATTATCTATGCTCTAATATTAAACATAGTTTATATTAAAAAATCTTAAATATGCATTTGCACCAACGAGCTCTTCGATCAAACGAACGTATCACTTAGCAGCGGATCCGAAATGGACACGAGAGAAATGGCTCTATCTATAAACTGAACCGCAGTTGGCAAGTCGGTGCTCAAATTAATTTCGCCCGATACTCTGCAAATCCTCAACTACACCGTAATCTCCACGCCTATCCTAATCACCTGGTAATTCCCCGTGAAATACGGTATTGTAGTGTGGTTATATTACCATTACGTAGTACCAACTATTGCCCGCGGCTTTGTCTGAGTGGAATTCAGTAATATTGTGATTTTGGTCACTCATTCCGAAGGGAACTTATTAAAATTGGGGATGGAATGGAGCCTATGTTCCTCCAGGGCATAAGTTATCTCTATATCAAAATATATGTCAAATTTTACTACAATCGGTTCAGCGGTTAAGGTGTTAAGGAGTATCAGCTAAACGCTACCGTGACGAAGTGAAAATGGTTGATAGTTTTCTCCACCAGGTTTAATAATTTTAATGAATCAATTTGTATATAAATTATGAATTGTTTCTTAGTAACATCATTATTATCTGTTCGGTAATTAATAAAATGCAATCTATAGCTTACATAATATTTATAACTTTTAAGACACGGAGGAGTTGGTTTTTTTTGGACCTCGACGATCACAGTAAAGTGGCTCAACTTGAGCTATACTACCTCGTTCTCCTCTCATCGAGAATGAGCTTATTATTTCATCTATACTAATATTATAAAGATGAAGAGGTTGTTTGTTTGTTTGGTTGAACGCGCTAATTTCAGGAACTACTGATTCAAATTGAAAAATTCTTTTTGTGTTGGATAGTCCATTTATCGAGGAAGGCTATAGGCTATATAACATCACACTACGACTAATAAGAGCTGAGCATCACTGGAAAATGTTGCAAAAACGGGAAAATATTTATAGCGAAACGTAGTTCGCGGGCACAGCTAGTTAAGAATATAACCTCGCAAATAAGCGCAGGTATTTCATAGTAAACAATACTACTGTTATTATTATATTCATTATGTTGATTGGCGATCAGTCACAATGACTGGCCGATATCGTTACGGCATCGCTCAAATAAACAGCCTATTATCCTCCGCAAAGGCGAGACAGGGGTTTTATGTGTCGGCATCATTTTGACAAATTCTTCCGACTAACACGATCGGTGAAATTAATTATCGGTAACTTAATTGCGTTGTCTCTGTTCGTATTCGGGGAATACACTTGTCACTGTCTGTTCGGATATGTAATATTGTTCAGTGTCAGTAATGAATGCGTGCACAGATTAAGAGTTGTTGATCACACTAATTTATATAGTTTTGTAAATGCTTATCACTTTTATGAGTATGTCTTAGTGAAAGTACAGTTTTAAATATATTTATGTTGAATTGTTGCAAATTGATAGATAGCTACATAGATAAAAGTTTATTTGCTCTAAAACACACACACATATACATATATATTACAGTACATACAAGCAGTGCTTAATTCTCTTAAAATACATGTACGATTTCGCACAGTAACACATAATACACAAATATTATTTAATTTAGACAAACTTTGGCTTAATAGGCCGTACAAATATAGCTGGTGTAAGCTGATATAGCGCGTCTCACTACGTACTAAAGCACTCAAGCAAATTTAAAATATGGACCCAAGACACATGTAAAATTCGTTGCAAGTGGTCATTCATTTGCCAACTAGATTTAAACAGATTCGTTGTCTAACTTGTCATAATCGTCTGAAAGCCCGCGACTGAGAGGACATCTAGTTCCACAATGCGCCAGCTGTTTCACGCAGAGTCCATTGTCGGATCTATCACGCGACTAGTCTACCATACAGATCTATAGTTCACGGAATAGTCAACGCTCTCACACAGATGGAGTGTAGTTACTTACTTGCACTTACTCATACGACTAAATAAACTTCAACTTATTTACGGGGCGCCCCATTTTAACTTATCTAAGCTCTCCTAACCATGAGTTTGCCGATAACGGCACGCGTCGATGGTAAGCGACTGTTGGTACTAACTAGGTGAGTACGGACGCTCACGGAAAGGCCACGGCTATTTTCTATAATAGTAAATTTAACCTAAGCCACAGATAATGCCTTATCAGAGTTTGTATACTTTGATACATATGCCCTGAACATTCGGGAAATTTGGCGATATGTTTGAGATAGTGGTAAGATATTGTTACATTTGTTACTAGGTGGTGGGTGTTATTGCAGTTTTCTTAAGTCGGTGTTCACAAGCTTCCCAAATCTGTGACCGCACAGATAAGAGATCTTCAGGAAAACCTTTGTCTGAAGATTGGGCGTCTTTGTGTTATTTTTTTGTTGTTTTCTATAATATCTTTTGTCATTTTTCCAAATAATAAAAGGTCAAAAGCTTTAACGTCAATCGGCAAGGTGCAAGGAGGATAGCCGAAGCCAACTGTTGCTCTGTTCGGTGAATTAGGCTTTTCTAATCTCTAACTTGCCATCAGTTGGGGGCAAAGAAGTTACGGCAGGCTTATTTTGTAACTGGGATTGCTAACTATAACTAACATTTTTGAAAGACAGACGAATCCCCCTTACGGCGGTGTGCACGGGGCCAACCGTGCACGCAGACCTCCACGGTAGGGTCTATCTGCCTTCTAAGTGTCACTATCTGCCTATCCGTCTGCGGCGGAGGGGATCGGGTTGAGGATCTTCGTCCTGAACCCTGTATTGACCCCCCCCCCCATGATATGATAAAACGATATATGTACTGTCAAAACATGTTTGAATATTTCAGCTATGAGTAATCGAAAATTTTGAGTATGTTTTGGATATTGGGGCCTAAGGGTAGCCGGTGTAGGCGGTCTAGTTAACTTAGCTCCTTGATATCGTGATGAAATCCTACCTGAAGATATCAGATGTTCAGAACCTTTTATACTCTCTTCCTAACAATGCTCTACGTCACTAAAATAATAACAAAAAAAAATATTTGTCTCGTGCATACTTCAGTCACGCATGTCGATGTGAATAATAGATAAATCTGACGGTTACCTCGATATAGATATAGATTTTATGGTTACCTCGACGACCGGTGTTGCCAAAATTTAAGGCATGACTTTGTTTTATTTTACCACGCAAGCCATACTCTGCTAGAAAGAAACATAATTTATGCTACATTCAGTGTTACTGTTTGATATAAAACTTAAGGTTGTACAAACGAGCGCCGATGATCCCAGTGCGGTAGAGATACGAATCTTTGCTAGAATTTAGTTCGTGGGTGTATTCTGAAAATACAAACTTTAAAGATCTTATTACAAAACCTGGTCTAAGCCTGGTCTAAAGTTACTCTTGGCTTAAACCTAGTGCGCTTTCACTTGTGTTAATGTACATAGAAATAGAAACAGCATCAACTTAGTCCTAGTTTAAACCAGGACTAACTTTAGACCATGTTTTGTAATAAGACTCAATACTAGAGTCCTCTGCGTGGGCACCTCTACCTTATTTATTTCTGCTGCCAAACAGCGGTGCTTGCATTGCGGTGTTGAGGTTTGTAGGGAACGACAGTACTATTGGCAACTTTCATAAGAGGGGCAGCCTGCTTTTCTACCAACGTAGTTGTATAAAATAAAGAGAGATCGGGAAATAACAAAACCAAAATCGATTAGTCAGTAGTTTTTAATGTCATCATACGAGTAATTGGGATGATGACTGAATTCAAATTTTTACGACTCGTCATTAAATATTAAAATACCGTGGAAAAAGATGCAGTCCTGTGAAATTAGAATTAAAATCGGCTTAGAAATACATTAGATACAAGCATTTTAAGTTGTTAGTTTGAAGACGATTAGACAGAGAGATCCGACATCAACCGTGACGTCATCGTTGAGTACGGCCATATAAACTCCTTGTAAATATCCGTTTTGCTAGAAAGAGATGGAGAAAAATCTTTAAAACCTTATATCTTGGTTGTTTTTATAGTTATTCGAAAACCGATTTTTTCCTTGTGTTTATAATATGAATGAGCTTCTATTAAAGCAAAAAAATTGCCTATAGTATGCCTTCTTTCAACTATCTCGTTACACGTCTTTAGATCGCTTTAAAAAATAGTAAGTACTAGTAAGTGATAAAATTAACACTGACCATAATACCAATATCCGACTTGCAGCACACGATTTTTGAATTTAATCCCTGTTTCAACAGCGTTAAGTGCAATTCACTATTGAATAATGCTACAGAATGCCTAACTACGGCGCCAGCTCAAAGCTTAATAGAGATGGGCAGGCTTTTAAGCTAGTGCTTTTAGTCTTCTTGAGAACTAGCTGCTAAAGCTATAGCTTAAGGAACGTTTTTTTCTCATGTAAAAAGGGAATTATATCGTTCCTTCAGAATATATGGTAACACTCGACATTTTTACACGAAATATTTTTAAACGGTAATCATTTTGAACGACAAGGCTGAGGAAATCAGGTGTGCAATGGCGCTATAATAATCATAATCATAACTTTATTGCACAAAATATGGTTCCAAATAGGTGGTTCATTAAATTTTAAGTTCTAAACATATTTTACTGTTCTACAGCATGCAGCATTTTGTGACCATTATATTTACATTACCATATTATTACACACCATTTATAAATTAATTTCAATGTCATTTACAAAAATACAAATACAAATTCAATAACTTCTGTCAAATAAAATTCAATACTGTTTCGATAAACAACCATTAGGATTCGCATTATATAAATTACTTTAAACAATCACTGAATTAAATTATTCTAAAATAGCATATAATACATTACATTCACATTAAATTAATACTTTGTCATTTAAATACTCGTCAACTGAATAATATGATTTTTCTACTAACAATTTATGCAGGCGTCGTTTTAACACACGTAGTGGAAGAATCTTAAATGGTTCCGGTAGTTTGTTATACATTCTAACACACATTGCCATACTATTTCTACTACAAATGACGGTCCTTGAGTTGGGATTGCACAGCTTATACGGATATCTAGTATTAAATGTATAGCAAAGTTTATTCGTAGAGAATAAGTAATTAAGAATTCTAACAAATATACAGATTTCATAAATATAAATTGCCCGTGGACAGACCAATGATGGATGACCAAAATATGAAAAATGGTGGATCCATCTCGTTCTGGTCGTGTCGGCCAACCGTACCATGACAATTTAATAAGATTATGACATTTTTTATTTGGCTCTAGTCTAGGTATAATGAGTATAAGCCTATGACCAACAATGGGCGTCTCTTGGCTGAATTGGTGATGAACATTTCATCATCATACACCATTTATATCTCAAGAACGGCTGTACTGATTTTATGATTTGTTGGATTCATCTCCGCCCCAAATAGCAGAATAATTAATAAAATATCGGAAAAATTCACAAAAAAAATCTACTGAGATTTTTTATCAATCAGGCTCCGAAATTTATCATCCGAGCTCCTAAATATAAATAACAGTCTTCTATATAATAGGCTACAAAATTATCTTTCCTACGGGAAAATAAAAAATTCCCACGGGAAAACAATAAAAACGCGAGCGAAGCCGCGAGCGGAAAGCTAGGTAGTAAACTATATTACTTTAGGTCTGCCAGTTTGCTATAAATTTCAGTTTGATGTCTCTACGTGTTCCTAGAACACAGGGTCTTGATAGACAGACAGACAGACGGGCAACGAAGAGATCCGTTTTTTCCTTTTGAGAACGGAAACCTAAAAAGTACCCAACATTAATCCCCACTTTAAAGTAATATTAAAATGCGAAAGTAACTCTTCTCTCTAATACGCTTTCACAACTAAATCGCTAAACCAATTTTAACAAAATTTGGTAGAGATGTAGCTTAAGACTTGACAAATAACACAGGCTACTGTTTATCCCGAATTTATGAATTCCCTAAGGAAACCGTCATATTACCAAGTCAGCGATGAGGCTCAATTTCGGGCAAACGTACTCACGGGCATCAGCTAGTCAAAAATAAATAACAAAACGCAAACCGCACTTTTATCAGCGCTCGCTATTCCAACCCTGCAGGTTTAATTATTTTCCCAATATTCCGGGGAAACTGCGTCGCCCATCGAACACGTGGACCGGGGATATGATATGTCTGCTTGTCATAAGAAATTAACTTTTTTCCATGCACCTAAACTAGTGCTGTGATGCGAATTAGTATTACTTTGTTTGGGCTAGTATTAAAACGGTAAGTAGACATTCAATTCTATGTCATTATAATTATATTGAGCGTCGGTAGCGCCGTGGCCTCGGAACTGCACTGTGCCCCGAATAGAATCAGGAGGCCCGCGATCGATCCTGCCATGTACCAATGTGTTTTTCGTTTCACGAATTTCATATGTGCATTTATCTGACGCTCCTACGGTGAAGGAATAAGTCGTGAGGTAACCTGCATACACCTGCGAAGTAATTCAAAGGTGTATGTGAAGTCAACCAATCCGCACTGGGCCAACGTTAACTAGAAGGTTAGGCTCGTGTACCTCGGTAGGGACGTATATGAGCTGTTATGATGAAGAGTTTGGTATATTATTATGCATATTAATTGTTAGTCAAACAAAGTTCCAAAACAATAAGAATTTACGTATAGAAGAGCTAATTTTGTTCTAACAGCAATTTACTAAAACCTCTTTTATAGTCATCTTTCAATTTTACTAGAAATTAACAAAGCAAAAGGTCAGAATTTCATTATTAGACAGTAGCGGGTCGGATCGATCCTGGATTATCCCCAGCCGCAGATTGGTCCTGTAGCGGAAGAGACGCGGAAAGGGTCAAGCTCATTGATATGAAAAGCTCAGTTTGTTGAAGCTCCACATTTTTAGCTTTAACATATTTTATTTAGCGATAAACATCACTCTCTAATAACCATTGAGCCAAGCAGAGAAACAAAATGACAGCATAAAATATGTACAGATAAGAACCAAATTATAAAAAATATAACATACATATACACCAAACCTTAATGAAGCCATTGATTTTATTAACGAAGACTTAGCCGCTATTAATAGTTGGTCTGAACGGTTTGGAATTCATGTTAACCCGACTAAATGTCAAGCTATAATAATGGGAAGCTCTAGGATCTTATCTAGAGTGTCATACCAGAGTCTCCCTTCTGTTGTCTTTGACGGAGAAATCATCCCATTATGTAACAGCGTGAAGGACTTAGGGCTGTACATTGATTCAGCGTTTACCTGGCAGCCTCAGGTCACCAGTATTTGTCAAAAGGTTACTGGAATTTTAAGGACCCTTTACCGCCTAAAGAATTTCTTACCGAGCGACATTAAAAAAATGCTTGTACAGACCTTAATCTTTCCTATCATAGACTATGGTGATGTGTGCTATTTCGACCTGAATGCAGATCTACTCAATAAACTAGACCGACTTCTAAACAACTGCATTCGATTCGTCTTTAATTTAAGGAAATTCGATCATGTGTCTGCGTTCCGACAGCGCTTAAAATGGTTACCTGTACGACAGCGTAGGGATATCAGAGCCTTATTGACTCTGTACTCCTTACTCAATAACCCCGATACCCCTAAATACCTCAATACGCATTTTCAGTACTTATGTACCTCTCATAATAGGACTCTTCGTTCTGCCTCTAATGGTCTTCTCAAATGTCCCCCTCACCATTCTGATACAGTTCATTCTTCGTTTTTTGTTCAGTCTATTCTTTTATGGAATTCCCTCCCTCAAGAAGTGAGAAACTCCCCAAGCAGGCTTAGCTTTAAAAATAAGTTGCGCAAGCTGTTCATTGAGCAGTCATAGGCAAAAAAGCTTAAGTTCTTCTAGGATAAGCTTAAACTATTGTAAAAATTTGGTAAAGTGAATGTAGGCAAATATATATTAGTGTATTTTATATATTTTATTTATGTATTGGGATTTCATCTTATTTTATATATATCAATATATAACTATTTTAAAATATGTTTTTTTTTATTATTTCGGTACATCTACCACATTGTTTCTCTGCATCACCTAAAGGTTGACTGGCAGAAAATGCCTCAGGCATTAAGTCCGCCTCTGTACTACAATAATTGTACATAAAGTCTTAATAAATAATAAATAAATAAATAAACCTGCCTAGATTTCTACGTGGATTAATTTTGTAAGCCTTTATGTGTTCATAATTATCTATACTAATATTATAAAGAGGAAAGATTTATATGTTTGTATTGAATAGGCTCCGAAACTACTGGACCGATTTGAACAATTATTTCACTACCAGAATGCCAAAATATCACTAAGTAACATAGGCTATAGAATATTTTCCTACGGGAAAATATGGAATTCCCACGTGAAAAATGAAAATCACGCGGGTGAAGCTGCGAGCGGAAAGCTAGTATCCAATAAAGCTTTATAACACGACTTTAGGGACCGTTTCCGACAGCAGATATTTTTGTTGTGAAAGGTCGAATTTAATAGAACAGCAGAAGATCGCAGAGGGTTGCTGTATTGAGAAAAAAAACTGTCTTATGTTACGATTTTTATTTTACTCTTTAATTTTTGTTGTAGATATACTTACAAAATAGATTTTGCAGATACGAGGGCGGGTCAAAAAGTTCGCGGAATGAGGGGCATGGAGGGGGGAAAGGTGACTTTTTACTACCTGCACTAGTTGTGACAATCATTAAGAGTATAAATACTAAGTTTAAAAAAAAAATAGGTCATAATTACCTGAGCTACACATCAATCAACAAGTCAATCCGGAAGAAAATTTGCAACATGGAGAAAATTGAGTTTCGCGCAGTCATCAAGTTCCTTACCAAACAAGGAAAACCTCCCCAGACTATTTTGGAAGAGATGTCTTCTATTTACGGGGACTCTTGCCCTGGTAAAACCATGGTTTACAAGTGGCACAACTTGTTTAAGCAAGGCAGGGATTCGATTGAAGATGATCCGAGGCCAGGGCGGCCTGTCGAGGCAACCACGGCAGAAAACGTCGAAAAACTTGAAAAAATCATATTGGAAGATGCCCGTTTAAAGAAGAAACAGCTTGCAGAAATGATTGGAGTATCAGCTACAATCATTTTGAACATCCTACACGACCATCTTGGCATGTTAAAGGTGTGTGCAAGATGGGTGCCGAGAATGCTCACGCCACACCAGAAGCAGCGGCGAGTTGAGTGTTGTCGCAAATTTTTAGCGCTCTGTGGTGAACAAAAGGATGAAGTTTTGAACGGAATTGTGACTGCAGATGAAACTTGGGTTCATCATTATGAGCCTGAGTCCAAACAAGACTCCATGCAGTGGCACAAAAAGGGCACAACACCTCCGAAGAAATTCAAAGTGTCTCCGTCGGCTGGAAAACTCATGGCTACTGTTTTCTGAGATTCAGAGGGAATCCTCCTTATTGATTATAAAGAAAAGGGTGTCTCTATCGCTGGAGAGTACTACGCTGCACTATTAGAACGTCTGCGAGATGCTGTGAGAGAAAAAAGACGGGGAAAATTGACTAAAGGTGTGCTCCTTTTGCACGACAATGCACCCGTGCACAAGGCGCAAGTTGCGATGGCTGCTGTTCAAAGAGTGGTCTTCGAACTCTTGGAACATCCTCCCTAAAGCCCAGATTTAGCCCCAAGTGATTATTATTTGTTCCCAAAAATGAAAAAAGAGCTTCGAGGGAAGAAATTTTCCAGCGATGAAGAAGTGAAGAGCGCAATTTCGGCCTATTTTGACGACAAAGAGAAATCATTTTTTTTCGAAGGTATTAATAAATTAATTGATAGGTCTAATAAATGTATTAGAGTTGAGGGAGAATATATTGAGAAGAAAAAATAATTTTGTGTTTTATTTCTTACTTTTTACCCTCCATTCCGCGAACTTTTTGACCCACCCTCAGGGTTTTTTTATTACTCCGGAAAAGGACATGGGTCATTATTTACCCGATTTTTGAAAAGTCGCGAACATAAATCAAAATACTTTTAGATCCTGCTGCTTTAATCCAGCTTTCATTTTCTGTAGCTATTTCGATTCAGATCAATGGGGAACGGAAATTATCAGAGTTTATATCGTACGAGTATTTTATTGATTTTTCTACACTACTCGTAATATTATAAAGAGGAAAGATTTGATTGTTTGTTTGCATTAATTGGCTCCGAAACTACTAGACCGCACATACGTATAAAGGGAAGCAGACAACATAATTTTACTCACACATTTGTCATAAGTAATGAATATCGTTTTTACTTTCACTCCAAAGTGACGTGATATATCGCTATTTCTGTTGATATATCGCTATTTCTGATTTTCGTCTATGGCGATACTAACGCACACATAAACATTTCCGAAGCCGTGGCAGACGCCACGTGGACGCCATGCTGTCATTTCGTCATCCGTTGTGTGATCTGTGCCTTGTGTTTGGATGCAGCAGAATAAAAATGGGAGATGCAGCGTTGGTAGGCCCCCCACAAGGTATACTTTTATAATCATTTTCGTGTTAATCCAACGACCCACAGATATGCGACCTATCCCATTATAATCTAGATGTAATCAACTATACATCTACTCAAATTGTATTTTTGTTCGCCGTGGGTAAATGTCCCACAGTAAAATGCCCAATGTCCTTTAAGGGACGCTTCGGGACACATTCATTATTATATACATATATATAAAAAATAAAATACTGCACTAAACTCTCTACTACCGAGTCCTGAAGCGTCCTCTAAATTTTCCGGGGTAATAAAAAGTAATCCTGTGTAGTAACCTGTTATATAATTCTGTTCCCGTATATACAGTGGACGCCACATCAAGTTTTACATATGCACTTCATAAACTGCCGCTATTACATAAGAGCGGTCCAAATGCCAAAGTAACTTAACGTGGCGCCCACTGCACTTGAATGTTTGAGCGCATTATAATACTCGTAAGTAAGAAGAGAAAAGCATCTCTTGACTTTGTATTTTCACGTTTGGTAAACGAACAGTTGAGCGTCGGTCCGGGGTTCGATCCTGCCATGTACCAATCTATTTTTCGTTTATCGAATCTCATATGAGCATTTGTCCGACGCTCCTACGGTAAGGAAAACATCGTGAGGCAACCTGCATACGTCTGCGAAGAAATTCAAAGGTGTATGCGAAGTCGACCCATCCGCACTGGGTCAGCGTGGTGGACTAAGGCATATTATGCACTCTAACTAAGATAATCTGGAGCCCCTCATTGAACCGTATGTGAGCTATGGTGATGAAACGAACAGTCAGATACATACCAGTCCGAACGAACAATCTGACCAGCAGGAAACATACATACAGGGTGTCACCTTAATTTCGTAGCCGTTCGAAAACGCATAATGAACAGTTCTCCAGTATCAAAATCGTTGCGATATTAAATCATCAGGCGGCCGGCCGGGAGACAATTTTTGGCGGCAAAATAACCGTTTTAATGGCGACGTCGCGCTTTAATGGGCCAATTAGGGCGACCCCTGGAATAAATCCTTACATAATATATCACGACATGTCTATCCGTCGCACAACGTAAAATTACACACCCTATCGCAGACAGGGTGACCATAAATCCGTCAAGTGAAGCCTTTCGTCCTTTACCCGACGAGGAATGTATATTGCACGTTTTAATTTACAATCCAAGTCGGGTGTTTATCGTTTCTCTTTTAAATACTCGTTGCTTTGGATAAATGACTGCTGTAGGTTTATTTCGTGAGCTAGCTTTCCGCCCGCGGCGTCGGCTGCGTTATTTTCGCCTTATCCGTGGAAACTATCATTCCTTAGTAAAACCCCTTCAAACTATTATGCAGAAGCTTTAATAATGTTCCGTTAACAAACGTTTAGTAGATTTAGTATGATGCATAATCAAAAAATAAACTATCAACCCCTATTTCACTACCATTATTCCCCTATTTCAATTTCCAAAATTCCTTTCTTAGAAGACGTTAGCGTTATAAAAACTTGCTGGACGAATTTAATATTTCTATCTTTAATAATTTAGGCTCGGCGATGATGATCAGTCAGCTAGGATATTTAATATACATAAACAATATATATATAACAATCTCGTGTCACGATGTTTGTCCAGCATAAACACCGAAACTACTACCGATTTTGATGAAATTTGGCTTACACTATGTAATTTGAAATGAAAAATAAATTGATATGAAAAATAAACTTATTCTCTCATTTATTAATTTACTATTAAAGGTAGGTACACCAGCAACACTTATTGACATATTCACATCGTACATAGTGAGTAGAATATTGGTGCTCCATTATACAGCCCATCATCACAGCCCATAAACGTCCCCACCGAGGGGCTCGAGCCTACCCTATATTAGGGTGATTAGGCCTTAGTCAACCACGCTGGCCCAGTGCGGATTGGTCGACTTCACATACATAATTGAATTTCTTCGCAGATGTATGCAGGTTGCCTCACGATGTTTTCCTTCACCGTAGGAGCGTCAGACAAATGTACATATGAAATTCGAAACGAAAAACACATTGGTACATGGCGGGTCTCGAACCCCGACCCCCCGATTGGAAGGCAGGTGCCGAGTCCACTGCGCCACCGACGCTCTTAACCTTACAGCCCAGGGTTATCCAAATTGTAACACTGATTGATTTAAGTTAAATGTTTTCTTAAATTATAATAAAACATTTAATGATAGTTGCTAATTGAATTTTATTTATTAAGAATAACATTAATTAATATTCAAAATTTTATGTAACCAATATCTGAATATACTTAAAAATGTGTATTTCTCAGAAATGATTAGCGTAAGAAATCATTGGGTGTTTCAAAACTTACCCAAACATTTGAACAGCATTTTAAAAAATGGACATTGTCAAAAACACCGCATTAACAAGGCCACTCAGAGACAGATTAATGGCGCACAATTTTTATATCAACTTTTTACATTCCTCAAGATTGAAGTGGCACAGCGAAAAATCTTCCGACAATTTTTCGTACACTCAACATTGTATCTATGAAAATGAGCATCATTTATAAGGTTTAGGAAATTGAGACATAAATGGTTACGGGCGGGGCGCGTAATAAAACTGTGAACACGCTGTATCTACCGTAAATGACTTGACATTTTTTTTATTGCGGATGATGAATGATAAAAAATATAGCGGCATGACTATCTGTTTTCTCATGTTTGATTCGTAGTTTCAATTATGTTTGTTTTCAATAGTATGGATTATAATATATTAGCTGCTGCCCGCGAGTTCGTCTGCGTCCCTAGGGAACTCCATGAAATTCGGGATGAAAGGTAGCCCATGTTATTCCCAAGGGCTTAAGCGGTCTCTATACCAAACATCATTAAAATTATTTTTTTATGGGATAGGGGGCAAACGAGCAGACGTAATCACCTGATGGTAAGTGATTACCATCGCCTATGGACACCCGCAGAGGAGTTACAAGTGCGTTGCCGACCTTTGACGTAGGAATACGCTCTTTTTATGAAAGTGTGATGGTCGTATCGGTCCGGAAATACCGCAGGCGACAATTCATTCCAAAGTTTGATTAGTTCAGTAGTTTGGGCGTGAAAGCGTAACAAACAAACTCACTTTACTAGCTTTTGTCCGCGACTTCTTTCGCGTGGAGCTTAATTTGGGTTGTTCATTTTTTATCTTATTGTCTATTTATATCCTTCCCCACAACTCAAACTGTCTCCATACCAAATTGTATCTATATCGGTTCAACGGTCATTGATTCCCGATACAAATTTCCACCCTCCTTTTCACCCGTCTAAAGGATAATTTCTGCTATAAAAACTATCCTCAATCCTTTCCTGGGACTCAACCTATCTCTGTACCAAATTTCATCTTAATCGGTTCAGTGCTTTAAGCGTAAAGAGGTAACAGACAGACAGACACACTTTCGCATTTTTATAATATAAATATGGATTAGTATGATGTTACGCTCAAAGACCGAAAACGCTCACTGAGCGAAAAAACAGTTCATGTTATGGCTCATATGAAAACGCTCACGACGCGTTATGGCAATCACAGAAAGATCACAACGAAATTCGTGTCCTGGACATCATGCCTTAAGATCACAATGAGTTGAGGTAATGCAGAAAAGCTATGACGCCGACTGAGCGCCGCAGGCGTAGCACGGGCTGCCAAGACAGGACTCGAGTCACGCACTATCTCACAATTTATGTGATATAATCTCTATGTCTTAAAGAGTAGCACGGTGGTGCGTATTAAGTGGGAGTGACGTGATAAAAATTTCTTGACGCTCGTCAAGGGACACGTCTGACTGAGTTTTATCACAAAGTTTTTGCTCCACGACTGCTGCTACATCTTCTAAAGTATTAAAACCCTTGCTACAACCACAGCAGTCGGCGCATAGCACGCCAACAACATTTTCGATAAAGCTCAGTCACACCACCGTGCTACTCTTTAAGTCCACAGAGTCACTGAAATTGTGAGATAATGCGTGACTCGAGTCCAGTCTTGGCAGCCCCTACGCCCGCTGGTTAGTTTAAATATAACACCACCTCTGACAGACAGGTTGTAACTTGTCGGCATCGACTTATTGTCGAACTTATACGGTACTGTTATATGTAATGCTTGTCGGCTCGAGTACTGCGATGCATTAAGATTTTAGTAGAGTTTTTCACTTATATCTGTCGCGTTATAAGCTGTTGTTTTTCGCTCAGTGAGCGTTTTCAAACTTTAAATATCGTTCGGTGTGTGTGGATGCATATGCATATACGAGTATATGCATATGCATATGCATCCATATGTATATATATGTATTTCCAGATATATGTATGTAGAATTGGTTAGTTATATTAAAAAGTTGGTATCTAGTTAATATTACGAGTAACAAAGTAATGCAATACCTATTCGAATTCCAAAAATTCCGTTTTGTGAAATAAATTTTGCCACGAGACAGTAAAAATATATCGCCCTGGACCCATTCCAAAGTATCTTTCCGATTCTAAAATTATCAGCATTGTCAAATACAGACTGCATTAAGGGTGCCCACTCTTCATACGAATTTTGGATGCGACATGTTTGGTTTGCATTATTTTTTAACTATTAGTATTGTTAAGAAATACGCAAATATAACAATTTCTCCTTTCTTTCGCGGGTCTGCTGGAAGAAATTTCATTTATGAAATAAGCAGATCCTTTGTACATTTCGTCTTCTGTATTGTTTGTGCTGTCTAATTTTATGTGTACAAATTGTTAAATAAATAGGAAAGCTTATTCGTCATCATCTTATCTTTCCTTCTATAAGGCCGAAGATGGAATCGAGCCTTACCTGGTCTGAGAAACTGACTATATAACTTATTACTAATTGTCGGGCAACAGTAATTTTATAACATTGTTGTTTTTGCGACAAATTTTGGTAAGACGGTGGTAGCTAGCTAGACGGGCTCAGAAGCTTTGCCACCAATACGATTGTCCCAACCATTTAAGCACATAGGTTTTTTTATAAATGTCTGTATGCAGTAGATGTAAGACAGACAGCTTACTTCTTGAGGAATCCATCGAGAGATGTATGTTGCCACATTCGTTGTAGTGTGAAAATATTTTTATACCCTCTAAAAAGTTTATTTTATTCACCGAAAACAGTGAATAAAAAGAACTTTTAATTACTATTTTGGTGTTCGAATTTGGAACACACCAATATATTCGACCTATATCTCAATGCTATATAACCTCCTTGCGCAAAAAAATATATGATAAAAACTCCTTATGCAATGAATACTTGACATACAAACTCCTTGTGCAAATAACTACCCAAAATTTTACTGGTCGATATTTTCTACAAGGAATAAGGCATTAGAATAAAATTAAAGTTACTCTTGATTTTAGTAATTGTTCCAATTTTAATGTGCGATTTAATTCGATTAACCTTCCTTTTTTCTTAATAAAATATCTATTTTCGCTTAAAATTTTTATTTTTCTCGTAGTCATGGAAAAGTATAGTATGCAACTCTTGAATAAAACGGATTTTTATCGAGGGCCATGAATTATTCGTGTTCCTCAGGATTCTAACACTTGAATCACTCGCTACGTTTGTGATTCAATCACCATGAATTCAAATAATTCAATCATCAGTCATTAGAATCCTTCACTTGCTGGTGATTCATCTATGGCCCTCGCTTTAAGTCCGTCCTTTATTCCCTAGTTTTGCATAATATACTATTGCAACACCCAAGTGTTAAGTTTCTATAAATATAAATGATGAAAATTAACCATAATTAACCACCGATCTTACTGAAATAACTCCATTTTAAATGAAATGTTCTATCTTAAAAAAAGGAGATCAGCTGCCTTAACATTCCACAAATTTAAAACAATAGTATGTAACAATAGGAGTATTTTACATTTTATGACTTGTCGAACGCAATATAAATAAAACGATCAGCCCGTGAATGGGTGACTTTATCCGAGTCGCAGTAAAGCGTTCACACAGCTGCGACTGGCTGTACAAGATTTTAATAAAAGATAACCCTCTGCATACATTCGTAATGCGATCAGAATGGGGTATGTTTGTCCCGTCTATCAACACTTGGGGACAAAATGGACTCGAGCTAAATTTATTTGCAAGAAACGTCCTCTTCGGAAATGACTAGTCCGTTTGCATAATAACTTTGGGATGGGATTGCAGCCTTAAAGTGAGATTTGAAAAGGAAATCCAAGCAAAGCATTTGGTGGCCTTTTCACTTTTGAATAAAAGAATCGGAAAACTTTAAGCATTTGAGTGGAATGCTTAGTTTCTCTGTGGCGATGGACGGAAAGAAATCAAAAAGAAACGCGGATAAAACTCGCTTCTACCACCGATTTTGTCATAATTATATCAATCAAATGAGGTTAGAATCAACGGATATTCAGTTGTGAATATTGATTTTAAAAACTAAGAATTAAGGACTAAGAATTAAGGTTCAACCCTCAGATTGGTGTAGGCTTACTGCTGGTGTTCCTCAAGGCGGTGTTCTGTCTCCTTTGCTTTTTTCTATTTTTATTAACAAACTCACTCAAACGTTATCTTCTCCCTACCACTTATATGCAGATGATCTACAAATCTATAGGCACTGTAGTCTGACTGACATCCCTGTTACGGTTGACATTATCAATACTGATCTCGTGGCTATAAAATCTTGGGCATACTCATTTGCACTAAAAGTTAACCCGGAGAAGTCACAGGTCATGATAATTGGTAGTCAGGGAATGTACAGTAAAATAAATTTCTCTTCGCTCCAACAGGTGTTTTTTGATGGTGTTGCTTTGCCATTTTCAAAGAAAAGCAAAAATTTGGGGCTGATTATCGATAACACATTATCTTGGGGGGCCCATGTAAACGAATTTAGCCGTCGTAGCATTATTCATATCACTCTCTCAAGCGATTACAATATTTTTTGCCGATCAAAACTAAAATTATGGGCTGTTTCCTCGTGGTCCTACTTATTTCTCCTACTAGTGGGACCACGAGGAAGACTAGTTCCTCGTGGTCCTACTGCAGATAATAATGTCCTACTAGTAGGTCCACGAGGATGCCTAGTTCCTCGTAGTCCTACTGCGAAGTTAAATTATTAAATGATAAATTTTCATGTTCCTTTAGTCCCTCTTATTACCCATTCTCAACTACGCTGACGTATGTTACCTAGATGTGACAGAAGTACTTCTCAATAAGCTCGAAAGACTGCAGAATCTAGCGATGCGTTTCATCTTTAGTCTCAAAAAATTCGATCATGTATCACAGTATAGATCACAACTCAAATGGTTACCAATTCGTTTACGCAGAGATATGCACATCCTAACCCTTACTTATAAAATCCTAGGACATCCTAATTTTCCTGAGTATTTACGTTGCCGATTTCATCACATACCTCCTTCCTCTCGCCCTACACGTTCATGTGTAACGAATACCCTTATCCTTCCACCGTCAAATACCAAATTCTTTTTCCACTCCTTTACCGTACGTGCTGCTCAGTTGTGAAACAAATTGCCGGCTGATTTACGAGAGAATTCGGTTGACTCTTTTAAGAAGGGATTAGAAGAGCACTTTCTATCTCTTGGTGTATAATATTTATATGTATATATATTATATATATGTATTTAAGGTAGATATTAGTTATTATATGTATTCTGTTGTTTATAATATGAAATAATTTGGTTTAAAATATATTGTGTAACGTAGTTTAGGTATATCTTGTAGAATATATTTATTTGTTCTTTTTTTTTAGTGCATAGTACATTCCCGCAATTGCAGTCTCACAATACATATAATAACTAATATCTACCATAAATACATATATATATGTCGAAGAGTCATGTGCTTCCCCGCTTGTCGGCTGAGATATCTCCTCCATATTCCCAAAGAAACACGCTTCCAAGAAAGATAATAACGCACACGGATAGTTAATGCACAGCTTAATTTAATTTCACTAATTAATTATCAAAATAAAAGATGATCACTTTGATTTTCACCGATTACTAAACGCACGTGGTGATCCCAGAGATGACGTTACACAAGCGACCGTTCGACTTGCTTGTCCCAAATTCAACTGCCCATGTCGCTCTGTCTACTCATCTGCCAATGTCAAATATGTCAATACATGACAACTCTGTAACGCCATCTCTGATTTCACCCAGGTACACTACCTGACGTGCCATTAACAGTCGGTAACATTACCGACATGTTACTAGATGGCGCTACTCTAGCCGTCACTAGGTAGCACCACTCCGACACGGCCATCCTGCTTGTTCACTCGTCCTCGAGTGACTCATCTGCAAGAGAAAGCCACAAGAGTAGTAACCGTTTCGCTCGGCTATTCCTGACAACATTTTGATTTCAGAGGAAACATGTTAAAATTAAAATCGCAACAGGAGCACAAGACAAACAGATGGACTAATTATTTAAAACAGTGCTTTTCCTCACCACATCATCCACTACTCCACAGCAGTAGCAGGCACACTATCGTCGTCATCTGACGACTGCACACACCTTGAGTAAGCACTCTTCATCACCTTCGGCCAATAATGGAATACCATACCATCAGAAACAATTCTGACAGCGCACACACCATATCATACCATCAGAAAAAATTCTGACAGCGCACACACCATATAAACAGTGTCATAGACACTCTTCGTTATTTCCGAAGCATGACGGAACACAACAAAACTCTGTTTGTCTTATGCTTACATAAAATAAATTTAACATTAGCTACTTAACTTGAAGCAGAGCCCTGGTCCTCGTCTACAGTCTCAACATCAGAAGGAATGTAACCTTCCGGCACACTACCGCAAACGGCCATGAGCAGCTGTAAGTACGCCCTAAATCCAAGGCTTAGAGTTCATACCTGTCACCATTCAAAACCTCTGCCACTCCGAACGGCCCCCTATATTTTGCGTTCAACCCAGTCCAGCTACATTCCCCGTTTTGCAACAGTACAAAGTCACCCACTTGAAATTTTCAGAGCTGTGCCTTCGCATTGTCAAATCGGTCCCAAACAAATCACAAAGAGCGCTCCTCTCGATGCTGATCACAGCACGTTCTCGCACATTAGAGAGGTCAAGGCCATAGTCAGTGTCGTCCATAAACATCAAGTCAAGAGGTATGGACACCCCTCCTATTAACGGCTTCAAAGCACTGAATTCCGTGACACGATTCACTGAACAATTCAATGCCAATCGACCGCCGCCAAGAGGCCCCTCCGCTGTTTTCCACAGCTGCCAACACACTTCTGAGCGTGCTCCTTGTGCGCTCCGCCCAGCAATCCGCTCGTGAACCACCGGTCGCAACAACATGAAGGTGAGGTGCAGAATTCGCGAAACTTAACACCGGAAAAGCATCCACCCTGGTCAGTAACAACGCGCATGGGCGCGCCAACCAACGAAACACCACACTGCAGCGCCGTGACACCACCCGTCGCGTATAACTTTGGTGCGACACAACAGAACAAACTTAGTAAAAGTGTCGATCAACACAAACGCGTACTCATCGCGGTCACTCCTGTCGCTCAGTCCACCCGCAGGACCAATATGGACTATGTGCCATGGCACCGCGATTCCAGGGATTTGGCGGAGCCGAGCCCGTATCCCACCAGAATGGGACCCGGACACGCAGCGCAATCGCCAACAAATCTGTGATCATACTTTGTCATGGCTCTCAAACCAAAACCGATCCCTAACCTTTTCCAGGGCCCTCTATCGATGAACCCGTGGGGTTGATTCGAGCTTTCTCTTAGAAGCTTGAAGAGAAGAACAGTCTGTCATAACTGTAAACTTTCGCCCGTGATGGCAATGCCCGAAATGTTCAACCGCGTCGACGACCACTAGAGTTTCCAACTAGTATGAGTGGCATTTAGATACAGCGGCCGTCGTGCGTTGCTATAATAAGCGACGGCGTGACGTCTTCTTTCGTGAACCTGCATCAGTGCGGCTCCATATCCTATGGAGCTGGCGTCGATGGGTTTATCAGGATCAAACAAGGTAAGAATTGGCTCACTAGTTAATGTCGAAACAAACTTCTGCCGCACGGTCTTATGCTCAGGGGTCCATTTGATGGTACCCTTGACAGGGCTCGTTAATGCAAAGAGAGGTGCCATAATTTCCGAAAATTTCGGAATGAACTGCCTAAAATATATCGCGAGGCCAATGAACTGGCGCAACTGAGTGACTATCTCAGGGGGTGGAAGGGCTACTAATGCTTTAATCTTCTTTGGGTTGGATCTAATCTGACCTTTGCTGACTTCGTACCCCAGATACTCCACCATTTGTTTTAGAAAGGAGCATTTTGAAGTTAAACGAAAACCCATCCTTCATCAAAGTGGTAAGTACGGTTAGAACCCTATGCAAAACCTTATCGATATCAGAGCCACCTTACACCAGGATATCGTCCGTATTGGCAAGCTCACCAAGAGCCTTTATTACGACACCCTGAAAAACAACAGGAGCATTGCGCAGACCGAATTACGTTTTCAAAATGACCCTCCGAAGCAATGAATGCAGACTTCTGGAATCTGGATGAACTGGTACCTGATGATAGCCACTAACCTTATCTAAAGTTGTGAAATAGAAACTACCGTGCAGTTCGGCAATTAAAGGCAACGGGCACCCATCAGGCACCGTATTATCCTTAAGCTCTCCGTATTCCACGCACACTCGGTCTGAGCGATCCTTCCCTTTTACCAACAAGATGGGGCTCGCAAATGGGGATGAATTGGGGCGTTACACGTTAGTAGCGAAAAGTTCGTAAATTTTACCACGAAACACCCCTCACTCCTCCGGGCCCAGTCGATATGAACGTCGGCAAACCATTCTGTTAACCCTAACAGAATCATAGGCTCCACATTGGCGGAAGAATAAGGTGTACCAAAAATAAATTTCTCTGAAAACTGTGTTAAAACTGAAAGAAGCTTAGGCCTGAGTTTGGAAGGAACATCAGTATCGATGTCGTTAAATTTCGTTATATCTGACTCTGTAACATGTAAAATTGTATGCGTTTGAGTTGATTCTGCATGAGGAATTACATGAGAATCAGCAGTCGATAGCACATTTGACTCTACACTCGAATCCACGTTTGACTCTACATTCGACTCTACATTTGACTCTACATTTAACTCTACATTTGACTCTACATTTGACTCTACATTTGACTCTACATTTGACTCTACATTTGACTCTACATTTGACTAAGTATCAAAACTCGCACGTGTCACAGTTTTTTTTTAAATTAAAGAGTTTGAGGTCACATTAACAGCAATTCCGTCACATAAAATTTCTCGACCGATCACTATATCGTGCTGAAGGTATTCATCTGGTAAAACGTGAAAAACAATTTTCAAAATTATATTATCAATCATGACAGACGCAAATATTTTAAAATTACTATTTACAGAAGATCGACCAATACCCGTCATAGTAACGACAGAATAAATACGCTCACCAAAACAAGCCAAAACTCCAGAAGGTGCGCCAACAACTCACAAGTCCACGCACCGCCGCCGCCGTCCACGGTCCGCCGCAGCACCCCCAGTGCTTGCAGCATCCCTGTTGTCCGACGCGAAACAGCGCGACGCAATGCGGCCAACCTTGATACACAGAAGACTTCTTCACAGCTTCTAACACGCAAGCAATGTCTCATTTTGTTGCTCCACTATTGTTTTCCACATGTTTTCATCGCTGTCCACTCTGATTTGGGGCTGGTTGCATCTCACTTCTGATGTCGAAGAGTCATGTGCTTCCCCGCTTGTCGGCTGAGATATCTCCTCCATATTCCCAAAGAAACACGCTTCCAAGAAAGATAATAACGCACACGGATAGTTAATGCACAGCTCAATTTAATTTCACTAATTAATTATCAAAATAAAAGATGATCATTTTGATTTTCACCGATTACTAAACGCACGTGGTGATCCCAGAGATGACGTTACACAAGCGACCGTTCGACTTGCTTGTCCCAAATTCAACTGCCCATGTCGCTCTGTCTACTCATCTGCCAATGTCAAATATGTCAATACATGACAACTCTGTAACGCCATCTCTGATTTCACCCAGGTACACTACCTGACGTGCCATTAACAGTCGGTAACATTACCGACATGTTACTAGATGGCGCTACTCTAGCCGTCACTAGGTAGCACCACTCCGACATATATATATATATATATATATATAATATATATATATATATGTATTTATGGTAGATATTAGTTATTATATGTATTCTGTAGTTTATAATATGAAATAATTTGGTTTAAAATATATTGTGTAACGTAGTTTAGGTATATCTTGTAGAATATATTTATTTGTTCTTTTTTTTTAGTGCATAATACATTCCCGCAATTGCAGTCTCACTACACCTGTTAGGGTTGGCTGGCAGAGATCTCTACCAGAGATAAGCCCATCTATGTACAATATTTAATTTAACCAAATTTAATTGTTTATGTGCAATAAAGGATTTAATATAATATAAATTAAATATTTATTTACCAACCGAGGCCAACAATGGGTTTTAAATCAACCTTCGCCATGGTTGGACCCTGGATGGGTTACCACTCAACTTTGTGATCTCGAGTTCTTCCGCGCTTCGGAAGGCACGTTAAGCCGTTGCTATGCAACTACCTCTACCCACCAATCCGCATTGGGTCAACGTAGTGGTGTTATCGGCCATACACCTGTATTTCTTCCATGTAGAAAGGCCCTATGCCCAGTAATGGGACGTATACAGACTGCGACGTTAACACATCCCTGTCTTAAGCGGCGTGAAGGCGAGACAAGGCTGGCTGCGTTACCTCACTGAATAACTATGATATATGCGAGAGGTAAGCGCCAGCTGTCCCCAGAGACCGACCAGCTGTGGATAAATTCCTATAAAACTTCTTCATACTGGGACCCTACGGACCCTACCGCGTTACGGATATCCGCATCCGCATCTGCAATTATACGGAATATTTGCAATGATTCAGAGAATCTGCATCCGCATTTGCATCCGCATAAATTAATGCGGTGCTTTTACGGATGCGGATTTATATCTGCAACAAGTAACGACATTGTAAAGAAAATGGACGGGATAGGAGTGGCACGTGCCTCGCGCGTGTTTGCCAATAAAATCTATTTTAATTATGTTCTCAAAATATAATTAAATAAAACATATTAATATTAAATAGATAGGTATTTATTTATTTGTGTAGGTAAAAATTAATATTTAGTTTAGTTAAGTTTAGTTAAATTGATATTTCTGAAAACAATACTGAAAGTCGCATCCGCATCCGCATCCGCATCCGAGGGTGTCAAAATGTAACAAAATAAATCTGTAACAACCCTACTATGGACCTAATCTTTAACCCAAATAGTACAAAACGTTGCATTGAGATACAACAGAGCCAGTTAAGGCACTAAATCGAACATATTGGTTATTTTTAATGCAATGTCATAAATCACTGAGAGATCTTACAGATCTGAAAGTCAAATATGTGTTTCTTTATATCTTTAGGAAATGTGATTTTAAGATTTTGCCTCGATACGTTTTATTTTTAAATTACCTCTTAAAAATAAGAAAATTCAAAATTACTAGTAAACGGTATTAGGTGTTCATTAAAAAGTTCCTTAAGTACGAGTATGTAGATATCATCAGTATTCAGAATCGTATAGAAGCATTTTTTTCTAATTATTATAGTTATTTTTTAATAAAATAATTTGTATTTTGTCACTGACGTCGATAATTTCTAAACGACCTGGTGGGTGATTTTGTAACTCATCGGCAATCGGCCATCGTATAGTTTGGATAATCTTGTTTGATTGAAATTGATTTTTAATATGTTTAGCATTTTGTAACGTCGTCTTTTGAATGGTCTTGGTATATTTGTTCAATAAATCAACCAATACTTATAGCTAATAAACATAGTCCCACTTTTTTCATTAAGTCAGAATATGCGGAAAGATGCGACATAAACAGTCTTTTGATCGCGTCGACTTACAAGTAAATATTTTTGACAGCTGAAAGAGACAATAGACCCGAGCACCTACGTGATATAAATAAATTTCACTTCATCTTTACGCGTTCCTGAGAAAAAGGGAGGGGCTTTAGGAATATCCCTATAATTTTTCTTTTAAAAAAGAAGATATTAGACAATTTGAATGAAAATTGTAATAAATATACAATCACTATAGTATAGCAAACTTATCGCAACCTTTTGGAACCGAAGTGGCATTAATGTTTTACCCGAGCCACTTTTTAACCACAATTCCATTCAAAATCGAAGACTCAACTGCCCAATCAAAATGAGCAAGAGCTAGCATAATCGATGCCATAAATTGCAAGATAAAATGAAACTGACAAAGTTCAGAAACTATTCAAATCGCCGTCTCAGAGCCACGACCGTCAAACTTGTAAGGCCAGTGTATAACGTCTTAAAACTTAAACGATCCCCAAGATATGGCCCATAATATTTTATCAGGATAAAAACTTTGGCCGCAACAAGTTCGGCCTTAAATTTGGCCGCAGCCGCCGTCTGGAACAAGAGGGATCATTCATTTCGCCGGCCGATATTTACAAAGAGACTTGAAATCTTGCATTTTATCTGACGCTGCTTCGAAGCCTTGTTGGCGGGTGTTTTGTTTGTCCTTTCCTTGGAACGGCTTCAACAAAGGCCCAAATGATACTTTATCAGATAAAGAACTATGACTGTGAAAGTAAAATTTAGAATGATAGTACTGTTTACTCGTCTTACCTAAGTTTGTCGCAATATAACAGTGTAAATAACATTATTGTTGTGTTACGAAAATTGGAGGTAAAATAGCCAGTTCCTGGGTTGTTATTACTTTATTAGATGAAGAACTGTATACTGTGAAAGTTAAACTAAGAGTGATAGTACTATTTACTCATTGTAATATTCCGTCTTGTCTAAGTTTGTCGACATAATAACAATGTCAATAACATTCTTGTGTTTCGACAGTTACAAGTGAGATAGCCAGTGCCAGTTGAGGAGTTTAGGTAAAGCTTGCTATTTATATGGGATAAGGGGCAAACGAGCGATGACGAAAACGAAGGGACGAACGAGACGTATCACCTAATGGTAAGTGATTACCATCGCCCATGCACACCCGTAACCTCAGAGGAGTTACAAGTGCGTTGCCGGCCTTTAATTTAGGAATAGGCTCTTTTCTTGAAAGTTTGAAGGTCGTATCGGTCCGGATATACCGCAGGCGACTTATCGTTCCAAAGTTTGACTGAAAGCCAAAAGCTTCCCTCTCATAAGTAAAAAAAAATGACGGGTTGCACTCCGGGAGTGCCGGCAGAAGTGAAAACTTAAGTATTAACGTTGTGCGTTTTGGATATTTTGGAATGGTTATGGAATAATTTTGCATGAATTGCTTTAATTATCAGAATAAAAGTACTATCTTTTATGTGGTAGAATACAATATTTATTTATTGCGCTATCGTACACAAACATGACAATTTATATTACATTAAAAAGTTTATCCCTCAGAAAAATCAACTTCCTGTTGTAACGTTGTGCGTACTTAATTATATAACTAGTAATAATGAATCAAAATATTTACAATTAAATTAAAAATATGATTAAATTCAAAACAGACATTAATATACTACTTAAAAACGTAATTTTATAACAAATAAATAATATTTAATTTATACTAACTTACCTAATTAATATTTACAACAAAATCACAATTTAGATTTTCCTAACAAAGTAAATAAATTGATTAAAACTGTCTCAAGTGACGTGTGACTTCCAGTACTTTTGCCAGCCGCTATTGTTAACGGCCGGCTTACGTGGACCCCTCACCGCACCTCGACAGTTCCTGCGGCCATTTCAATTTTAATTGGGTACTCTCCATCCGTCTTACGAATTTTCGATCAGGGTCACGTGTCCTGACGGGCACGTGTCCTGACGCGAGTTTAACATTTTTTACCCATTACAAAAAAAGTGTACAACGCCGCTAAAGAAGTTCTCACTTCAAAAATAATATTGACACCAACGAAAACAATTCTACCATCTACCACCACTTCATATACGTCCCACTGTTGGGCACGGGTTCCTCCCCAATACGACGAGGTATTATCCATCTACGCTACGCTGGCCAGATTCAAATTCAAAATATTTTATTCAAATTGGATTTTATAATCACTTTGCAAGTCAAAGAAGCTACGTCAATAGTTCACAAGTCAACGGCGGGAGACCTCGTACTGGAAACAACCAGCAAAAAATCAGCAAGGGCTATTTTTTTTCTTCCTGTATTGTTACAGAGGAGCGTCGGTGGCGCTGTGGACTCGGCACTTGCCTTCCAATCGGGAGGTCCGGGTTCGAGACCGCCATATACCACTGTGTTTTTCGTTTTCGAATTTCATATGTACATTTGTCTGACGCTCCTACGGTGAAGGAAAACATCGTGAGGAAACCTGCATACATCTGCGAAGAAATTCAATGTGAATTTTATGTGAAGTCGACCAATCCGCACTGGGCCAGCGTGGTTGACTAAGGCCTAATCACCCTAACATAGGGTAGGCTCGAGCCCCTCGGTGGGGACGTATATGAGCTGTGATGATGATTGTTACAGAGTCGTCAATTGGAAGCTGACTTCAAAGCAAAAGTTTGAGCTCAACTTCCATTGCAAGTAGATGTCTCAGTTTACATTAAACATTAAGGCAATGTATGTTTAATGTATGATATAAAAGCATTAAGTTTTACTAATAATGTAAGTAAGCCAAATCTAAAGGACAACACTGTGTATACTTAGAATAAAGTCTGTGTAATTGGCGCTTGTCGGCTAAAATTTTGCACTAAGTCTTAGCAACTACCCAATCAGGTGTGCCATCCCGCCAATTAAAACTTGCCTGTACAAAAATAAAAACTTTGCAGACTTTGATACGGGTCCATCGAGTAACTATCCGATCGTGTTTTCATATTTTTTGGTCGAACGGCTCTTCAATTTTTAATTTGACCTCTCCGCAGGTAATTAAAAGGAAAATACTCGTTACTATTACGCTTAACATTTTTGCGAAGAAAGATTCGGCTTCGGGATTTTTCTAGAACTTTTCTATGAGTCGTTGTTCATGGAACAATTAATTTACGATGAGACGTGGAACATTTTATACAAAAAAAACGATGTTATTTTTAGTCTAAACTAGCCTTAGCGACCCGCCTGGCATTTTTGCATGAGGTTGTTGAGTCGTTTATGAATTAGATTTAATGTTTCATATTACGACAGTACTTACAGTATATTTAATTTATTTCCTATTCTGCAAATTCACGTTTTAATAAAAGAAATACATAGGCGATTCTCACATTGCCTCACATCACGCTACGGCGCGGCGTTCAGAAAAACGCAGCCACGTGGGTGGGTGCAGCGACACAGATTTGCACGTTCTATTTAATTTAATTACTGCTCATCGGTAAAAAAGCAAAAGAAGGTACATGAGGACAAGGAAGATCAGAAATGTAAGCGATAGTGTTGGTAATAATAGGACAGCTAAGATCAGAGTTAATTGAGAAATCATCATTCAGATCATCTAAGCAGATATTGTTCGGGAGATCAGAGTTATTTCCCTTACCTATGCTAAGAGTACCAAGGAACTGTATAATCAGAGTGATGTCCCTTACCTATGCTAAAAGTACCAAGGAACTGTGCGAATAGCCTTATAGAACTTTAAGTATCTCTTATGCCATTTAAATGTATTTTTATTTCTACTTAAATACTTTATTAGGTTTCATTATATACCGGGTGTAAATGAACACCCCAATAACATTTAAGGGGCATATAAGTTAGATATTAAATGGACCTTCGGTGCTTGTCTAGGACCTGGAACCCTAATAATTTCAGAGTTATTTGTTTTTAAACTGAAAGCAAAACTTTCAAGTGACAACCATAATCAGCTCTTAACATAAAAGAAATTTAAACACAAAATGACACGTGCCAGACGTGAGCGTAGTATTCCTCGTACGCTTACGTAGGGTTGTCGGCACTTAATACCAAAAAATAATTAATTTAGTTTGTATGGGAAAAAAGTAGGTTCGTCTTAGCCCTAATATCTTTCCTACAGAATCTCTACTGCTGATGGATACATACCCTTAAATGTTATTGGGGTGTTCAGTTACACCCTGTATATGAACCATCCGGAATAAATACACACGACAGACTTTTTGTAGACCCGATAATAGGCCTGATTTTTCCTCTGACCCCTATGACCGACTCAATACACACGCCTGTCACCTTTTATTTATTTATTTTTATGTACATAATTTTCGTCGGTGGCGCTGTGGACTCGGCACTTGCCTTCCAATCGGGAGGTAGGGGTTCGAGACCCGCCATGTACCAATGTGTTTTTCGTTTCGAATTTTATATGTACATTTGTCTGACGCTCCTACGTGAAGGAAAACATCGTGAGGCAACCTGCATACATCACCCTAACATAGGGTACGCTCGAATCCCTCGGTGGGGACGTATATGAGCTGTGATGATAAATTTTGGTACAAAGGCGGACTTAAAGCTTGAAGCATTTTCTTCCGGTCAACCTTAGGGTGGCGCAGAAAAAGGAAATGCGGTAGATGTACCGAGAATGAAACAGCTGATTACTAGCTTTCCGCTCGCGGCTTCACCCGCGTTATTGTTTTCCCGTGGGAATTTTACAATTTCCCCTAGGAAATGTACCTACTGTTATTTATGTTTAGGAGCTCGGATAATAAATTTTATAGAAATTGGAGCAGATTTTAAATATTTTCCATAGACATTTTCAGCCCCTATGTTCCATCATAACGGGGTGAATTCCAATAAACAATGAAACACGTATTCAATAAAATGTTTTAAGAGCATGAATCTCAAGGTTTATCAAAATCGTTGCTAATATATAAAAAATCCATACAAACTTGCAACCCCAAGTTCACCCCTTCAGGGTAAGCATTTTTTAAAATCCCTTCATAATGTGCGTCCGCATTTTGAAATAAAATAACTGTCCAAATTTCACGTTTCTACCATTAGCGGTTACGGCTGTGCGTGCGCCTATGGATGGGAACACAGAACACAGAAAGAGGTTAGAAGGGCTATGTGGGCGGGGCACGCGTAGCCACAACTATGAGCAAATGCTCATAGTTGTGGCCCCGCAACGCGAACGCGTTGTTTAATCACTGACGGATAACAACAGTGAGTGTATCGTGAAGCGCGGCGCTATAAATCAAACATCCACACTTTCACATTCATAATGTTAAGTAGGATTTTTAGAGGAATGTGCCCCATGTCGCAATTGCAGTAGCCATGTTGCAAGCGTTTAGTTTGTAAGTTGTCATGTCAGTTTGTATATAAATATTGTGTAGTTATGTGTATATTGTGTGGTGAATTATTTTTGTTTTATGTCTTTACTTATGTTGAATGCTTATGTTTACCATTCCAGCGCTTCTCTATTGAAATTACTTCGGTAAAAGGTTTACACAGAATATCAGTGTCGTGGCACTCTTTGTTACGAGTGTCACGGCGTACGCTGAGTGTAGACCTTTTTGGTACATTACCTACTTATATTTTGAATTTAGTGTATAAGACCTGTTGTATCATAATGTATCAAATAAAAGTTCTATCTATCTATCTATCTATCTATCTATAAATATAAAAAAATGCCTTCTTGTGCTATAATTACTTGTAAAACAAGAAGTCAGGTATCAAGTGTAGCTAAAGAAGGAATTTCTTTTTATCGGTTAGTAGTAAATTGATCATAATGACCATATTCCATAGATCATAATGTCAAAATCCACCAAAACTGATCATAACGATAAGTTACATAATATTTTTCTAAAAAATATACATTACCGGCAATGTACGCACGCGATTTTTGCCATATTACTTAGAGCGCGTAATGTAGTACACTGCTTTCGGTAGTGACGCATTTGGCTTAATGAGCATTAACGCAGTAGTCGCAGTACAAGGGATAGTGCCGTGCTAATCAAAAAACGCACGCATTACATTTTATCGATAAATGTATATTTTAAAATATTTGTATTAAGTAAAAATAACATATTATTTGTCACTTAAAATGCCATAATAATAATTATTACTTTTCGAATACATAATGTTTGGCAAAGCTAACACCTACCCTTTCTAACATCCTATTCATATAAGTACGGCGATGTAATCAAAGATTAAAATTGTAAAATTAATTTCAATTTTCACGATACAATTAGTTCGATTAGTAAAAAAATTATGGACAAATTCTAAACTAATTTTACAACTTAGAATTTTTAATATCACCATAATATTTATATGACTATTTTAGCATAGGTAGGTGGCCAGCTTGTTATATCATAAATACTAGACACGCCGTTAGGACGCCGCGCCGCCGTGGTAAAGTGGTCAGTAACGGAGCTTTACATCAAGCAGTCCAGGTTCAAATCCTGGCGGGAACAAATGTTTGTGTTAGTCTTGTGTTCTATTCCTACGTTAGTTTGTGTGATAAGCACGAACATTTGTTCACGTGGCTGTTGGTGGTTTTTGTATTGATTTATTTATTTGAAATATATTTTACTATCAATTATACCCTTTTAATAACTGTTTTTGGACATATTATTTTAGTTTTTCTAAAGATCCGGATATACGTAAAAAGTGGATTGACGCAACAGGTAGAGAAGAATGGATTCCTACTAAGTCAAGCACCATTTGCTCAAAACATTTTAGTGAAAATGATTTTGATATAAAAAAAATCTGGGAACAAGTATTTAAAAAGCAGTGTAATACCACATAAAAAGGCGTGTATTTGTATTCTGCAGTATGTATTATAATTTTTTAATGATATCAAATAATGATTGCAATATCAGTAAGCCAACTCTTTTATGTTTAAGATAAATGATGCGAGAAGTTCTAGTTCGTCGTTAATCAAAGAGAAATTAAACAATGGTAAATCACAAAACGTAGTCTTACAGAAGCGAGAAATAACATAAACGATAATGATTTAACAAACCGGATGAGACAGGTAAAGCTATGTTTATGAATATTATGTAAAATATGTAGCGTAAAGTTTTAAGAAAATACATTACATATAAGGTACTTGATTTATTCTAGGACATTTTGGATTCAATAACATCAACCTCATTTATAATAAAAGACAGTCCCAAAAAAATCTTACAGGTAAAAATAACGACAACATAAAAATTAATTTAAAATGTAATAGTCAATGAATAAATCCGTAATTATTTTCAGTTCAATGTACTGTCAAGTAATAGCTCAAATACATCAACACCCAGGAAAAAGAAATAAAAAAAAATACTTGTTTCTAAAGCGACTGTTATTAAACGACAAAAAAAAATAATTAAAAAATACAAGCACAAAATCGACGTTTGAAAACAAAAGTATACAAAATGGAAGATATTATTAACGATTTATCGAAAAAGTTTGCATTAAGACATGAAGATTGGAGTACTTTATATTTACTTTACAAATATTTACTTCTCCATCCAACCAAAATATCCTAACAACTAAACTACCGTCCGTTTGTCAGATTATCCATTCTAGTTTATGCTTTCGGACCGGTGCATTATAGTATTATAGTTTTTCTTTTATTTTACGTCTAACCTACAAGATTTTTGAGCTAAAAGCTATAATTTTGTTTCATAGAAACAAAATATTACTTGAATATTATTAATTATAAACGTATAATGAAAGTAATAATTATTTTTTGGTTTTCTAAATATTTCAAATGGTTAAATAGCTGACAATATTTAATATCGATAACTATTCATTGATGTCAATCACTAAAATAATGTTATTTGTACACGCGGCTCTTGACGACAGTGAATTTCTGTGAATGAGGAGCCCAGTGAGCGTTGTGATTGGTTCAGCCCGATTTCGCGCGACTTCTTTGCATGGGCGGTGCAAGGAAAAGAAGTGGGAGCAAAACTGGCGACAGCGGTTCCCGTACAAAACGGTGCATGATTGCCTTTCTAACCTCTTTCTGTGTTCTGTGGATGGGAACATCTCCTTTTATATACGAAGTATGTTTATAGATAAGTTCAGAATAAAAATTTCATATTGAGACTACAACAAATCTTAAGCATTCAAATTGAAATATGTCTCTTCCGTTGGATATTAATTTTGCCTTTGTCCAGAATATTGCACGCTTAGTAATCTATATGTGAACCATCCAGTAAATAAGGATGATTTTCCTTTCTTCCATCTTGCTTAATAAAACATACTGGCGTATGTAAAACTGGGGGCACTCTCAGAAACTGCTCGTTGTGATAAAAAACATCAGCGTCGAATTGAATCTATTGTGTTTTCTCATATCGAATGGCCCCATCCGAACTCACATATTTTGTTTATGTTAGTTACACAGCGGCCGGGGATGCTCGCTCGGTGAACTCTTGATCCAATTTGGTTTGTTTGCCGCCGCCCCCTCGTGCGTGGCGTCCTGTTTGCTCGATTTGAGATATATCGCCCGAGCTAATGTTCTGTCAGGGTGGCAGTAGGATTCTCGTTGATTGTTGACAGATCTTCAGCCTGAGTCTTCAGCAATGCGGCCATGGCTATGAATTGATATTGAATTGTTTCAACCAGTTCTGTATAGCAAACCGTTTGTATTCGGTACTGAGTAACGGGTGTGCTGTCATATACCGAGTAACGAAACGTTACTTATGAATGCATTTCTTTACTCGCATTTTTTGTCGTTTGGGTACAACTGTTGATTTCGCGCAAGTACCGTTGCTGCGTGTATATAAACGTTCAATAAAACGTTGTATATAAACGGTTTTTTGTATTTTGCGCACGCGCGTGCTTATTCGGTGAATTTAAAAAACGAACGTTACAAGGAACACAGTTTGTATTTAATTATTTATTTATTATTGCACACACATACAATATGGGAAAACACATTTCAAAACAATGAGCAAAAGGTACTGCATATTTCTGTTAGAAATTTCTTCCTGCAGACCCGGGTCAGTGACAGGTGATTTGAAAGGGTAACAAAAGTTACCCTTTCAAATCACATGAAAATCACAACCAACACACAAACTTGGAGTTATCGTTAGTTAGTTCATGATCGTTGCATTATCACGGTCTCGAAGGACACTAAATACAGGTAACATCTAACATCGAACATCCAATAGGCCCCGAAGCGGTTCTCAAACTTTTTTGGTGACGGAAGCCTTTTGGAAAGCGAAATACTTGACGGAACCCTAAAATAAAACAATAGTTTTTAAAAGTATATTCTTTATTAATAAGCATAATAAAAGTACGACCAGAGAGGGTGTTTTGATTTTTTCTAAATTATTGCGGAACCCTTATAGGGGTATTGTGGAGCCCTAGGGTTGCGCGGAACACACTTAGAGCATGGCTGCTCTAGGTACCCTTCAGGGCCTACTTTAATTTAATACCCCTTGCTTGATTGCTGGGTTTGAAAAGCAACTGTTATCCGTCTTTTTTGAGCGGCGGCCATGTTGAATTTACGTCAATGTTGCTACGTTCATAGTGCTCTACTGATCAAGGCCTTTCATTTGATACCCATATTGCTCGGTTTGAAAACGAACATTTATCCTTTTTTTGAGCGGCGGCCATGTTGAATTTAGGTAGATTTTCGTAGGTACCTACTCTACTACTCTACTCTTCAAGGCCTTTCATTTGATACCCATATAACTATTATCCATTTTTTTTGAGCGGCGGCCATGTTGAATTTATAGCAATTTTCCTAAGTTCCTAATGCTCTACTCTTTTAGGCTTTTTATTTGATACACATATTGCTAGGTTTGGAAACGAACTTTTATCCGCCTTTTTTGAGCAGCGGCTATGTTAAATTTATGCCAGTGTTGCTAGGTTCATAGTGCTCTACTCATCAGGGCCTTTCATTTGATACCCATATTGCTGGGTTTGAAAACGAACTTTTATCCTTTTTTTTGAGGAGCGGCCATGTTGAATTTAGGTCGATTTTCCTAGGTACCTAATGCTCTACTCTTCAAAGCCTTTCATTTGATACACATATTGCTAGGTTTGGAAACTAACTTTTATCCACCTTTTTTAAGCGGCGGCCATGTTGAATTTATGTCAATGTTGCTAGGTTCATAGTGCTCTACTCTTCAAGGCCTTTCATTTGATACCCATATTGCTAGGTTTGGAAACTAACTTTTATCCACCTTTTTTAAGCGGCGGCCATGTTGAATTTACGTCAATGTTGCTAGGTTCATAGTACTCTACTCATCAAGGCCTTTCATTTGATACCCATATTGCTGGGTTTGGAAATGAACTTTTATCCGATTTATTTGAGCGGCGGCCATGATGAATTTAGGGCGATTTTCCCAAGTTCATAGTGCTCTACTCATCAAGGCCTTTCATTTGATATGCATATCGCTGGATTTGGAAACGAACTTTATCGGCAATCATGTCAAATCAGGTCAACGTGGCTAGGTTCAATGTGTTCTTTAGGTTCTTCGTTCGATATCCATGTTCCTTGGGTGGATCCAAAAAAATGTGATCATCATGTCATTTTAGACATTAGGATCAAGAGTCCCGTCCCGTCCCTCTACGCGTAACCCAAAACATTGCAGTCAGATATTTTTTTAATTATCAATATTAATCTATTACTTTAATAGTTTTAAATGGATGAAAGAGTTTGATTCCTTAGTCCTAATGTAAAAACATATAACACCTTTCAAAATACCCTGAAAAGAGTATTTCACTTTTCAACATTTCAAATATTTCAAAAATTGTACCGATTTTGTGAAAATTAGTCAAGAGTTAAACCAATCTACAAATTGTATTGTGACTCGATAAGTATTATCATAAAAAATGCTTTATACATTGGTTGTATGGCTTGATCCTTTTGCCTTACCACTACGGTACGACATAAGAAAAAGACAATTTGGTTAGCGAAATCCAGTTGGGCACAGCCATTAACAGAAAATATTAAATTTTATTTGTACTATGTGATAGACTTCATTCCTGCCTTTCAATTTTCGAAATCCAATTACTTAAGATCAGGCTGTATGGCGTAGTTCCATTGCCTTTCCTTCGTGGAAGAAAATACCTTCTCTCTGTACTATGTGACAGACTTGTCAAAATAATTTCACGTGCGCCATGTTGTTTTTCTACCTAAAGCATTGTTCGAAAATTTTATGTGGTATTTTTTCACTAAAAATAAAAAGTGAATTTAAACAAACGAAATTATGCCTAAATGTTCTTCCGGAAAATTCTAAGCATTGTGGTGTAAGCCATATCAAATTCTGTCCAGTAGTTTCGGAGATCTTTCCGGACAAACAGACAAACAAACAAACAAACAAACCAACAAACAAACAAACAAACAATTTTTTAAAAAACTATTCTATCGTGTTCTGCTAATGATTTTAAGACGACCTGTGTATTTTTTTTCTTAATATTTCGCAATTACAGATTTTTGTACCCCTACGATTTTATTATATATAGAGATAAAATCGTAGGGGTTAATAATAGTTTCCTACAATTTAATGTAACAAATTCTTTCTTTCTTTCAAACATTTCAGTAATTAAAACAAATATGTGGTCAACGGTGTTGGTCTTACAATGATTAATGTACATTTATTATAATAAGCCTTATGTAAGATATATTGTAAGACTGTTTGTTGTCCTAAATAAATGAAAAAAAAAATTAAACTTAATCCTTGATAAATAAACAAAACATTTGCCAAAAATTTTAAAAGAACGATATCGATATTGGCAACCCTACCAAGCCAGTGCACGCGGCTGACTGTCGGCCAGTGTTGGTCGATTGGGCCGGCCGGGACTCACCGATTTATTTTACGGCCGACTTTTTGTAGTTCGTGTGCGTTGCAACGTACAACTACATATGTTTCATTTTCCACCGTCAAAAAGTCGGTCACCGATAATCGACCGTGTGCGTTCGCGCTAAGATGAATTATTTCAATTAAAAATTAATAACGGCGAATAAGAAAAATCTAAAAAGACCATCCTAAGGCGCCTCTAGACTCACGCCGAGAACCCCCGAGAACACCCGAGAAGCGTGAATGTGATGGGTTTCTGGCCTTCTCGTTCTCGAGCTCGCCTGTTCTCCGATCGGTGTCGGTTTTTATGCCCGCTTCAAAGGGTTTCTCGGCCGAGAAAAGAGAACACTATCACATTCTCGTTTGTTCTCAGTGCGACTGCAACCGTGGCGTAGATCGCATGTTATCTCGTGCCAATGAAATGAAATGAAATGAAATGAAATGAAACTTTATTCGTTATAAATCGTAGGTGTATAAAGGTGGTGCACAATTGTAATGTTTCACTGCGATTTACCTTATGGTATACGAATTTTCATAATTAGGTAACTGATTACAAAGTTTAATTTTTATATGTAACACAATTTCATTTTACAATAAAGGAACAGTACTACGCAATATATACTAAGCAGGTCAATTTTTACATTTAATCAATAATAACCAGCCTAGGAGAGCACATCGTTAACATAGTCATCAACCTTATAGTAACACTTCTCTTGTAAAAGACCACCGAGGACATCTTTGAATTTTTGATGGTCAAGATCTTGTATTGATTTAGGAACTTTATTAAAAAGTCTCGATGACATACCAATAAAGCCTTTTTCCATTAATGCTGTCCTACATAAAGTTTTTTCTATGCCAAGTTTCCTAGGACGGAGGCCTAAACCTATTATTGGTTTAACTTTTGTAAATAACTGAGGGTTACATTTCACAAATAGACATACTTCTAAAATATATAAAGAAGGAAATGTCATTAATTTCAAGGATTTGAAATAGGGTAAGCAACTGTCAGTTGATTTAAGGGTATTACGTCGCCCAATGACCTTCAGCATTTGCCCGCTGGTAAAAGTATTCCCACGTTAACGCCATCTCTTTCTAGACAACTGCACTACAAAGTATCAAGCTCAAGATAAAATAAGACTACAGACACGCCGCCCAGTCAGTGTTATTTTGCCTACTTTAATCGCTCTCTGAGCGACATATATTTTCTCATCACTACATAGTATAAAACAAAGTCGCTTTCCGCTGTCTGTCCCTATGTATGTTAAGATCTTTAAAACTACGCAACCGATTTTGATGTGGTTTTTTTTTTATTTTTTTAAAAACTTTTATTTACTTTCACCTATGTCGATGTTTGTCATCAAATCTTGCAAATTAAATTTGATCCACTTCCCGGTTACCGATTGATCTAAAATTTAGCATACAAGTGTAAATCGCGTGACAATACAATATTATGATGACATTGGTGCTGATCTGATGATGGAGCTGGAAGGTGGCCATAGAAACTTCGCAATGAAATGACACATCCTAATCGAGTTTGGGCTCGTTTGATTCGTCTTGACGAGTACTTTGGTGCTACATGGTAACCAGGGTCTGATGATGGAGCTGGAATGTGGCCATAGAAACTCAGTAAAGCAATGACGCAACCCCATCGAGCCTCGGCTCGTTTGATTCGTCTTGACGAGTACTTTGGTGCTAGAGGTTAACCAGGGTCTAATGATGGAACTGGAATATGGCCATAGGAACTCATTAATTAATCGACATAGCCACATCGAGTATGGGCTCGTTTGATTCGTCTTGATGAGTACTTTAGTGCTAGATGGTAACCAGGGTATAGGGGATATTTTTAAATATTTATTTAATTGTAAATGTGTGTCCATCTCTCATCGTCGTAAAGAATCTCGCGACCGCTCGCAATGCATCGGAATCTATCGGATTACCTCGGAGGTGCTCGGAGCGATCACAACCTCCCGCGCACCGCAGCTAGTTGACACTCTTGTTTTCTTTTGAATTCGCATGAATTACATCTCTATTGGGTTAAGTGCTCGTAGGTCTAAGCATACGTCTCTAGCGTCCTCCACTTTCATAAATGCTTTCGTACACGCTCGTCGGTTACGGGTACTCTTGACCTGACCTTTTGGTGCAGGTCCAAGATGTCCCCTATTTGGTCCAGGTAAGTTCGTCTCGGTCGTCCCTTACCGACTTGTCCACTTGCATTTGCCTCGTATATTTTTTCGTAAGTCGTCTTCCATTCATCCTTTCTATATGGCCAAACCATATTAGCATTCCTTTTTCTTTTTTTGTCACTACGTCTTCTTTCATCCCACACATTTCCCTTATCACACTATTAACTTATCTAATTTATCTATCAAATATCTATAGAAACTTATCTATCAGAGTCACTCCAGCCATTCCTCTCAAAGCTCTCATTTCCACTGCATTAATCCTACTTTCATCCTTCTTTTGCCACACCCAACATTCACTACCATACATAAGCGTAGGGACCAAAACGCATCTATGAACAGCCAGTCGTGCCTTTTTTGACAACATTTGGCTGTTCAGAAAGTTTTTGCAAGCCCTATTTACTTTATTACCTTGTCGTGAAGCGGAAGGCTTCGTGCAAAAAAAAGGGAGGAAGCTAAAAGAAAAACAAGGTTAAAAGTTAATACCGTATAATTAAAAAATAAATGCAAAGGTAGGGTGATAAGGAGGGCACGACCGAACTTAATTATCTAACTTAACTAAGATCTAGCTATGTACAACAATATTTATATAAAAATCTAGCCTGGCCAGGGTAGGACGCGGGGGGAGTCGCGAGCGAGCTGTCTTAGCGAGCGCGCGCGTCCTGTCCTGACCCCTTTTCTTAGTGTGTTGCGTCGATCTCGATTTAATTATCACTCGTTCGTAGTTTGTATGGTTTAATTATTGTTGTTTTCGTTTTTGTTTCGTTGTTGCTGCTGTCTTGTTTGTTGAATAATTTGTGTGTTTGAAGTCAAACACACCAATTACTACTTCATCGTCTGTTTGTTTTCAATAAATTGTAGGTTATTGGTGTCCCTAGGTATAAGGTTTTCGTTTTTTGTAAGTCAGTGTTTGTGCTAGTGGCGCGGCGGGGGTCATTGCCCCGGTCCGGCTATTACTGTAGTTTGTACTATATTGGTATTGTTTGTACGTTATCTTTTATTTTGTGGTTATTGATAGTGCTATTTTCGTTTTATTATTTCTTATTGTTAGGTATAAGGATTTTTTTTTAAATATTTTGTTGTATTTTGTAGGTTTAGGTTAGACTTAGATTTGTTTTCCTTGTTTTTGATTTTTATTGTTACTTTTTTTACATTGGCGACTATTTGTATACGACTTGGCTTCGAATTGACGTGACTGATTTACCTACGATTTGGATTGATTGTTTTTGGTTGTTGTGTGACGAATAGTTTTTATTCTGTTCTCGCCAACAAATTCCTTGCTGGGCTGGGCCCACAATTGGAGCATGTCCGAATCGGACATTATGTCCGAGACGGATGGCGCCGACGAGGGGGGGCCCGTCGGGGCTTCCGATAGCGTGAGGTTTCCTGTGGAAACCAGGAAAGAAAAAAGCCGCTCGCCTGTTGATGGTGGTGCGTCTAAGGGTGCTGAAGGGGTTTTGTCTCCTATGTTGTCGTTATCGAGCGTCGGGGGGTCAGCACCCCGTCGGAGCGCTCGCTTGAGTGCGTCTCGTCTCGCTTACAGGGAAATGGTTAGCGGGACGAAACCGTCGTCGTCGGAGGTGGATTTGACACTGTCACAACCCGCTCCGAGGAAGCGATCTGTCCTGGGTCGCTTCTTCAAAGATCCACTGATAACGGATCTGGAGACCGAGGCGGAGGATGTTACGGCGCCATATGCGCCTAAGGTTCCTCGAACTCGTAGGGGCCGGAGAGGGCTATCGCATAGCGTTGGGATCGCCCAGGCAAGGCGGGAGCTCCAACAGCCAGAGGATACCGAACTGGAATCGGAGTCCGAAACGGAGCTGGCGAAGGCCCCTTCCAAAAAGGGGAAAGGCAAGGGGAAGCGCTCCTCTGAGCCCACAGCCGAGCTCTTATGCGACAAGGCGGAGGAGAGCGCGAGGGCGCTTGTGGGAGTGGCACGCAAGTCACGAAATCTAAAGGGGACTTGCGTGCGCGAAATTAAGGATGCGTCGGAGTCGCTTGTCGACATTGTCCGCACTCTGGCGTCCAGAAATTCTTAGGAGGAGATACGTCGGCTTCAAGCTGACAATAAACGCCTCCGAGGCCAATTGGACGGCCTATTGGTGGAAATGAAGGCCCTGCGTCGGGCCTTCTCGGAACGGGAGGTAGAACGCCCAAGGGGCCGCGGTGCAAACGCAGCCCCTGTGATTGAAGAGAGCGCCGAGTCGGAGGATCCCGCCTCTGACAACGCCATGGAAGAGGTGCTGCCGGAGGTGCAGCTCCCGACGGCCTAACCGGCTGAGGCCGCTCCCGCTGAGGGTCTCTCCAGAACAGAGTTTCTGGAGAGCATGGAGTTTCTTCAGAGGGAGCTCCTGGCCCAGGTCGGGTTAATGGTGTCGGCCCGCTTCGAGGGCCTCGAGGTTGATGGGCGGCTTATGCCGGCCCAAGTCCGTAGGCCGCCTCTGGCGTCAGACCGCGTAGTCCAGCCACAGCTGCAACCTCAGCCTCAGCAGCAGCGGCCAGCAAGGGCCGCTACCGGTAACACCACACTAGTTCCGCCGGCCAACATGCCGAAGGAGGCAAGAGCGATCAAGAGGAAGGCCGCACCCTCAACGCCAGTGGCGGTACCCTCCTCCACGGGGGTCGCAGTAACGGACGCGGCGCCGGTCGACGGGGCTTGGTCGGTGGTCGTGCGTAAGGGTCGCAAAAAGTTGACACTGCCGAGCACACATCTCATCGCTGCGCTGGGTGACGGAAACCTCTCGCTGACGAGCATGGTCGTGGCCATGCTCCGCGGCGAGGCGGAATGGGGGGCTGTCACCTCCTTCTGCGAGGACGTCATCTTGCAAAAGGAGGCCGCGGAGAGGGAGCGGGAGAATGATCCTCAAGCCGCTCCCATCCGCCGCAGACGGACAGGCAGGCGAAGGCGGGCATTCGCACAAGCGATGCCCGCCTAATGACCCTGCCGTGGAGGCCTGCGTGCACGGTTGGCCCCATGCACGTCGCCGTAAGGCCCTCCGTCTGGGGATTGCCCTAGTGTTCTCGGGCAATCCCCCCTTGGCTAGCCCGGGCGCGTCGGTAGTGGTAGTCGCAGTGTGGACCCTACCACGCGCGCCCATAAGGGCAGGGAGAACACCGGGGGGTTTAGTGGGTAGGCCCGGCTCTCTGCCCCACACACGCTCGTCGTCTAGCCAACGGCGAGTATGGTGCGGTCACGCATTCCCCTCGAAAAAAAAAAAAAAAAAAAAAGGGTAGGACGCGGGGGCGAGTAGCAGCTCAGCCGGATAGCCGGAACAGGAACAGGCACGGCAGCACAGCTCTCCGGATAGGCAGCTCAGAGGATAGGTAGGCAGCATAGGAGCGCCCCAACGATGCTCCGTAGGCAGACGGCAGCAGGGACCCGTAGAAGGCGCGACGGAGTGGTCAGGTGGGCAGCAGGCACACGTAGCAGGCGCGGTGGAGACGCGTGAAGGAACCGGCATGAAGTGATATGATCACGAAGGCCTGGCGGTGGTGGTTAGGTTCCAAGCCGGTGTAAGGAGCTTAGCTACTCCTTAGCCGTTTGCGTTCAATACCAGAGCTGGTAGTAGACTGGCTTCCTAATGACCCTGGTCCGCTTTTATACTGGCCATAACAATAGACAACTACATAAATGTCAAACGAAAGATTTTTGAAAAATAATTAATTATATGACATTTGTCAGTCACGTAGGCATTGAGCTACAATATTGAGATCAAATGTTGGACGCTAACAATTATAATAAGAAAATATAGAAAAACACAATAAAGGACTAATAACTATTACAAATATTTATCGCTTGTGAATAATAGCGTTATACAAAGTGAAGTTCAAATAATCAGTTAGTGCTTTACAAACATTCGTGAATTAATAAGTGTTACAAGAATTTGTGCATATTTACAAGATCGATATGTGAAAAGACAACTCTTCTTCCAGATATGTTTAGGACTTCTGTTTGTGATTGTACTTCTTTTTCGATAATAAGGCCAGGCAAAGAATCTTCATTTTGTTGAAACTAAAAAAATAGCATGTTCATGATTACTAGGCAGTTAAATATATCTTAATTTTAAATTTGTAGTTAGATTATAACACAAATATAAATAAAAATCTATATTCTGACAAAACACAGAGTATGATGACGCTAAAACATACCCTCATATTTTGTACTGGTCCCTCGTCAATAGCGACAGAACGTAGTTCGTTTGATTCTGGCGAAATTCCTTTTACTTTCGTCGTAGGCAGTTCCTTATGTACTGTTTGGGAGTTTTGTAAATTTTTTGATTGCCTAAAAACAGAAAACTTTATAAGCACATTTATTAGCACAGTCAAGTGTAATATCAATTTAATAATTTTTAAATAATTATAGTGGCTTGATTTTTAAATAGCCGTTTCATAGAAGTTTGGGCACTATACAGATTACATATATTTATTTACACTCTGTTTTTCTTCAAAGAACGTTTGTTCTCACAAGAATCTCACAGTTGGATTTTCTCCTGTGTCGTGGCTGCAGCTACAAACATTGAATCTCACATGCACATACGCCCAGACCGGAACAAAATTTTGTAGGTCGTACAAAATCTTTGTCCCGTACGGGAATCGAACCCGTGACTCGTTGCGCAGTAGGCGATCACTCGACCGCTGCGCTAACCATGCCGCCTCGACTTTATGTACGACGAGTTATGCCCGCGACCTTCGTTTCGCTTTACGATAGTTTCTTTTATTCTAGTTTTCCCATCTATTTTTTCCCGTGGGAAAAAAGTATCCTATGTCCGTCTCCTGGTTCTAAGCTACCCCCCCACCAGTTTTCAGTCAAATCCTAGTTTTCCCATTTTCCCGTGGGAATTTTTACTGTAGGAAAAGTAGACTATGTGTTATCTTATATAATTAGCTATCTATTGATGAGAGTCCCGTCAAAATCGGTCTGGCCGTCCCGGAGACGTATGTTCCCGTTGTCTGTCTGTCTGTATGTTCCCGCTAATCTCCGTAACGGCTGGACAAATTTTGACGAGATTTTCACTAATTATATAAGGTATAATATATAATACTTTTCCCACGGTAAAAATTCCCACGGGAAAATGGGAAAACTAGGATTTGGCTGAAAATTAGTGGGGAGGTAGCTTAGGACGAGGAGACGTATATATGATACTTTTTTCCTACGGGAAAAATTTGACAGTAAAACGGGAAAACTAGAATAAAACAAAAGAACCTATCGTGAGGCGAAACGGAATTCGCGGGCACAGCTAGTGTATTATAAAATTTATTATGCTGATCGTCAGAAGGCAAATCATCACAGTCATCTTGTTCTCGGTGAGCCTTTTCAAATGAGTCCAAACACAAAAGTTCTACGTAATATTAGACTCACCAACAGTTATTACATTATAACAATTACTTACAGACAAAAAACAGATATACATAGTTATAATATATAGATAAGTACAGCATATGTAATATTAATTATTCATACATAACACAACAATTATTTAAAAAAACGTTGCCTCATAATTGAATTTTCTCCTGTGTCGTGGGTGCAGTTACAAACATAGAATCTCACATGCACATACGCCCAAGCCGGAACAAATTTTTGTAGGTCATACAAAATCTTTGTCCCGTACGGGAATCGAACCCGCGACCGGTTCCGCAGTAGGCGATCACGCGACCGCTGCGCTAACCGTGTCGTCATACTGTAGCCACGTAGCTACGTATAACGTAGCATGTGTTACATACATAGATATTTTTTTAGTAGGTAACGGAGTCTTTGGTGGTTATTTCTATTAGATTATGAATATACATACATTGAGAAAAAAAGAAAACCATAAAAGCAAAAAAAATATATAGGTAGGTATGTGAAAACTAGTGTAAGAATAAAAATAATTAACTACATTGCTAGTCGTTAATATGCTTGAGATCCTATACCTACCTTCGGAGCTGATCATCAAGAAGGCGAAACCAGTACAGTCATCTTGACCTCGGCGAGCTCTTTTAAATGAGTCCAAACACGACAGTTCTACGTAATACAGTGGTTGAGATCCTGTATCTATCTTCGGAGCTGATCACCAGGAAAGCAAAACCAGTACAGTCATCTTGGTCTCGGTGAGCTCTTTTAAATGAGTCCAAACACGACAGTTCTACGTAATACAGTGGTTGAGATCCTGTACCTACCTTTGGATCTGATCATCAGAAGACAAAATCATCATAGCTATTTTGATCTAAGTCAGCCCCCGTATTATGAATTCTTATTAACATTCGGTTTACGGGCAACAAAAACTGTGTGTAAGTTATGAACTTTATTAGCAAGGTATTAGAGTTCATTACGAAATAAAAAATAGCCAGTCATTAAACTGCATGGAGATAATACTTCACAATACGGGGCCTGCTCTTTCAAATGAGGCCAAACACGATAATTTTACGTAATACAGTGGTTGAGATCCTTACCATAACTTCAGGGCTCATTATGATAAATATTTGAAAGAGAAATAAATTTTAACCTTTTCATAATATTTAAATGTAACTTCTTACCAATAATTTTGGAGAGCTCGACCACGAGCCACTAGGCTTTTACTTTTATGCTTAGGCATTATTACCTAATCTGAACTAATTTCACTCTATGACAACTACTTATAACAAATACTAAATAAAAACTTATTAAATACATTTACAAGCTAATTATTGTCCTTAATATTACTTATTTTAAGTATTAACACTATCTACAATCCGATTTAATTTAAAAGTCATTCAAAATTTGTCACTTTTCGTAATGATGTCGCACAAAAAAACGCACGTACAGTCCACCCGTTACGAGAGTCAAGAACGCACTAGATTCTCGTATCGAGTATTGCTGTCTGGGCGTTGCGGAGGTGCCTGGCGCGGGGTTCTTATAGTATTTTAGGTTTTTCTTTATTATTTAAAAGAACTTTGAAGTTATTTAAAATCTGATCAATACGATTTATAAAAGACATCGTTACCTTTTTATTGATGCAAAATTCATGCATTAGTAATAAGCCGTTACTGAGAGAATTTGTAAATAAGTTTAAAATTGGCGACTTTTCTAATTTTTTTTAAAACAACTGGGTATAAGTAACTAAAATTTTAATCAATACGATCTATACTTTGTGACCTTGCGTATAACATATATTTTTTTTATAACTCTTGCTCAATAGGGTTCTTCTACAATCTTCTTCAAACATGCAGTATTTTTTAAGTTTATGCGAGGTAATCCCCTTAAGATTGCAAATGGATCTAATGCATCTTTTCTGTGCTCTAAATATTATTTCCCTGTATGATGAGTTGCCCCAAAATATTATCCCGTACCGTAAAGTTGACATGACAAACCCATGATATGCGGTTAATACTGACTCTCTGTTAGTTACTTTTGCTAGTTTATGTAATGCATAAGAATATACATGTAATCTTTTGCAAACTTCTATTGAGTGGGTTTCCCACTTCATATTGCTATCTACGTAAACTCCAAGGAATTTAGTTGATTTAACGTTTTCAATAATTGTGGAGTTGTAATCTGTAATTATTTTATGTGCATTATTATCTCTTTGAAAAAAATGAATCAGTTTAGTTTTATTTAAATTTATATTTATATTTAGCTTTATATAATATAGATTATTAGATTTCATCCATGTTATTAAATTATTCAGTGTGTTGTTTATTTCATCCCCATAGTCTTTTGATTATTCTATAAAAAATACTTTGTGGTGTCTGATGCATATCAGTATCATTTAGATAACTTCACAGTTATTGTATACTCTTTCATTTAACATAGTCTCTCATCTGTGCTATCAGTGCTTAACAAAATAATTTGTGATAAATATCATTAAGAAAATAATTTAAATTCACGAAGATTTTAATTGTTTTGAGATATTTCGTTAGTCTTTTTAGTTCAGTAATTTTAGACATACGAGTAAAAAATGTGGAAAAATGAAACAGAGTTAAAGTTTAAATAATATTTTCACACAGAGCCCATTTTGTGGGATGCAAAACGTTTTCTATAAAAAAGTACTTTGTCAATAACCACCATCGTTTGAGCCTTTCTATTATAATATTATTCTTAATATTATTTTTAATTTTCGTGTTAACGAGATTATAATGTGCTAACGCACACAATACCAAGACAGTAGCACTGTCGTCCATTCCGGATCACGACCGAGAATGTAAATGAGAAGTTCCCTGAGTGTGGATACCTTCTCGGTTCTCGCGCAAGTTCTCGGCGAGACTTCTCGCCGAGACTTCTCGCGTGAGTCTGGAGCCGGTACTAGAATATTGTTCACTTTATTTATTGAAATCGAAAGTATGTGATTTAACCTAATATTTACGACGCGATTAGGTTTAAAGTTTTAAAATCGAGGCATGCTTGGGTCACATTTTAACCAAGTTTTAATAAATTTATCAAAAAATTAAAAAGACAATCCTCTAAGGAATGCGTTGAATAATAACATATCTTTTTTAAAGATTTTTTTATTCAATATTTCTAAAGAGAACCGGTTTTTTCTGCAGTGATTTTTTTATGATTGACCCTACTATGCGCCTTAAGAGGTCTTTACTTAATTCTTATATATACCGTATATTTACAGGTTCAGCAATGGCTGTAAGATAGCAGAGAGTACTTCGGACAGGCGCCCCCTGACCAGTAGGGTTACTCTTGAACCATTCCCGATGGATCGTCATTGGGATTGTGATTTTTCATACGCTTGAGTAGAAACACTAGCGCCAAATTGGATCCGTATTTTGAGAAAATTTTCTAATACTGAGTTTGGTTCACCTAAAATCCGCACAATACGGGGTCAATTTGGAGCCAATGCGCAAAAATAAGCGTACGAAAAATCACAATCTCAATGCCGATCGATCGCATTCGGTTCAAGAGTAACCCTTCAGGTTCGGTTGGATGTTGAAGAGCTGAAACCACCTTATCCCCTACATGAGCTGCAGCCTCTTTACGTTTGGGATGATTATTATTATTACGAATTGACTTGGCCATATTATTATGGATATTACACTTATTACAATTATTATTATTATACATTTAGTAGGTAATTTGCGCTAACGCACGATTTATACTGAACTAGCAACCCGCCCCGGCTTCGCACGGGTGCAATGCTGATACCAAAAATATACTACAGAATGTCTTCATATATGTTACAGTCAAAACCCATAACCGGTCAAAACCACTTTTGACTGCAAAAATCAGGCAAAAGTGGATTTGACCGATGCCTTCAGTTAAAAACAGTTTTGACTGGTTTTTGTAGTCAAAAGTGCATTTGACCGATGCCCTTAGTCAAAAACAGTTTTGACTGCAAAAACCAGTCATAAGTGGTGTTAACATAACCGCTATGTCCCTGCATTTTAAATCTGTAATATATTCGAAAATATTAATTTAAATTACATGCTGTACAGGGCCATATTGATCTATATTAAATGCACAATGTATTAAGGATATTTAATTGGATAAGGATTAATGCTGTATTGCTTAAAATCGCTTCGTAAATAAGCCATTATTTCTCGTAAAAAGTAAAGGATAAAAATGGTTATTGTGGGTTATCCCTAAGATATAGACATATTATTATATCATGGCGGACTTTTTTGTAGACTTTTTTATGTGTAGAATACTGTAGTAGGTACATTATTTTGATCTATCTCGTAGGGTTCAGTCAGCATTTGCAATGTAAGCGCAAAACATATGTGTTTATTTACGACATCACATTAGAAACCTAAAATTATCAGTGTTTCTCTACTATATTACACATGTGTTATACATAATATACCTTCCTCTTGAATCACTCTATCTAGTGTTACAAACATTCTAGAGTTTATATATTAAATTAATATTTATGTTTGTATGAAATTAAAATCAAACGAATTATCAAAAGTCGTAGAACAAACGTTGTTGTTTATCATGTTAGCTATGTAATCCTACGAGGTTGCAGGTGTTTTACAAATAACCCTGTACAGATGTATTTTTCTATGTAAAGCTAACGTTTTCATTAATGAAACCTTAGTTGACGGTGTCAATTAAATAAAGTTAATAATATGTGTATTATTATTACAAATTGTATTTATTTATTTGGGTTTTAACCATTCAGTTAATAATATAATTTTAAGGGAATATAGAAATTAAAGCATTTAATTGTTGTTTGAAATGATTTTGTTATAATTATGTTAACAAGGGTGCGTTCAGAGCCTTCGCGAGAAGTGCAACTTTTTGCTCTAACCCTGTTCAATGCCTTAGAGTGTGACGTTTGGGTGAAACAACCGGCCCGTTCAAGAACTCAGAGTGTCGAATTCGATGGTTGAAAAACGCTCTGACGTTATCGTTAACGTTATCTACTAGAAAGAGAGAAAAATGATAAATTCATGTGAATGAGGGAGATAAAAGATATTATTGCTGTAATGCGTTCAACACCTCAGAGTGAGTTAAAAACAACCGAACAACTACACTCTAAGGTCCTGAACGCGCTCCAGTAGAGTTATTGAACCGATACAATCTGGAGTCTGTTTGACAAGCAACTAGGCATTTAATACCCCAGGGAATCGATTTGGTAGGTGTGTGACAATTGGGATGATGACTGAATTCTAATTTTTACGTCTCATCATTAAATATTAAAAGACCGTGGAAAAAGATGCAGTCCTGTGAAATTAGAATTAAAATCGACTTAGAAATACATTAGATACAAGCATTTTAAGTTGTTGATTTGAAGGCGATTAGACAGAGAGATTCGACATCAACTGTGACGTCATCGTTGAGTACGGCCATATAAACTCCTTGTAAATTGCTAGAAAGAGATGGAGAAAAATCTTTAATACCTTATATCTTGGTTGTTTTTATAGTTATTCGAAAACGATTTTTTTCTTTCTGTTTATTATATGAATAAGCTTCTATTCAAGCAAAAAAAAATTTTTGTCATCTAGCCTATTAGTACATTTTATATTACTTTCTAGACTTCCGTTTCATTCAGCTCTCTTCTGTTCAGTAGGTACATCTCTTGCTTTTGTCTAGTAGTTCTTGCCTTGTCTTCCGCATCCTCACATCTCGCCTCGCTGTGATCCAATGTTTAATCTTTATAGACATCTTCATTAGGGTTCCGTTCCTCAAAAGAAAAAACGTATCATTTATATAAGTCCGTCCGTCTGTCTGTCAAGACTTTTCATATCCGGAACGCGTGGAGGTATCGAGTTGAAATTCAACCTATATACTTCCTCAGGTCTACATTCTCTTGAAGCTGTGGAAACACCAAACTTCTAAGTTCACGTAAAAAAAGATACGGCCGTTTATGCCGCAAAAAAACGTATATTTCTTCACTCTCAAAAGAATCAAAATGTATACAGTACTTCCCGTTGATTTAGAGTCATGAAATTTAACAAGAAGCAAGGTCTTATAGTTCTAATAGCACAGGATAAAATTTGAAAACCGAAAATATGTAAATAGTGAGGAAGTTATAGCAGTTTGTACAGAACCCTCGGTGTTTGAGTCCAACGTATTTAGCCGGTTTTCATATAGTAGAGTGCCTGGAGCAATTTTGTCTAAAATGAATGAAATTGAATAGGTAACTTGAAGTGGAATTTTCATCAACTTATAATAAACTAGCTGTGCCCGCGAACTACTTTCGCCTTATAAAGACTTCAACGCGTTCTTAGTTATAATTAGCTTCTATATTTTTGCGGTTTAGCAACATTTTTCATTAATTCTCCTCTCCGGTCGTAGCGTGATATTACATAGCCTCAAGCCTTCCTCGATAAATGGACTATCCAACACACAAATAATTTTTCAATTCGGACCAGTAGTTCCAGAGATTAAGCGCGTTCAAGCAAACAAACAATCAACCAAACAAACAATCAAACAAACAAACAATCAAACAAACAAACAATCAAACAAACTCTTCAGCTATATAATATTAGTAAGTAAGTATAGATAGCTATCACGATGTGAAAGATATAGTTCCTGTCTCAGAGAAGTCATGTGGCGTTTTTTTTTATTTAATATTGTTTTTATTTATTAATTTAGATTAGGTAATATAGTTTATAGATTTATGTGAGGTTAATGCATTTGTATAGTCTTAGTTTAAATATCACAATTGATAAAATAAATTTCAAATTGAGGTTTGATAGATGATTTCCACAATTTATACGCCTCGTAAAAACCACGAAGTTCTTATTAAAAAATGTTTGTTATTGTTAACATTGATAAAAAAAAGGAACTTATAACGTCCGTCAGCTTTCAGGTGAAAAGGTGCACTATATTACGCTTGCGTAGCAAAGGAGGACTTCTGGCGTGAAATCCAATTTTAAGCCATTCATATCCTTTGATGTCACCGAAAATCTCTAAAAACTGAATTCAAGTTTGATAGCGCCAGTGCATACATCGGAGGCATATCCGAAATAGCCGTATCCGCCGTCCAATCGGATGAGCCCAGAGATTCCTTATTTGAAATCTGTGTTCTCTATGCACAGGCTTTGTACAGCACCAAAATCCATCGCACACGTTTCCACGATTCTCAACTTTACTACCTTCAGATAAATACTAGTCAAAGTGCATGCGTATTCCGGCCCGCATAAAAATCCGCTTAGGAGATACGCCTTTTCCAATTTTAAAATGGTTTGGCGCGAACGCTTTAGGATTTTGTACTTTTTTATTCGTACTTATAGTGAGTGCAGGGTCCTTTGGGCGCAGTCCAGCTAGAGTAAACAGAAATAAAGTGACCGTTGAGTCTGGGAGATTGCTGAGCTCTTAGGTTGATACAGATAAGTCCGCGATGTTTGAAATTTCAATCGTCTTTCACTCTCGATAAAAAATTGTTACATTTCAGTTTTCATTTTTGATTTTCTTATACATCACTTCTGGTTAGTAAGTAGATAATTAAGTATAAGATAGAATATAATTAAGTATAAAATTTAGCATTGAAATCAAAAATTTTACGTGCATTCTCCAGCAAGACTTTCGTGTGAAATTGAATTTTAGTTCTCGATGATCACCTATAATGGAGAATGGATAGTGTAAGTGTTCGCAGCAAATAAAGATATTTTAAATACAATTGTTTTTGATTACCAAATCACTCACTAAGTTATTTTCGAAATTCAAATCACAAAAAAGACAGTATGTGAACCCGACGCTAACAGGGATGCTTTTACCTGGACTTGTTCGAAAGCGACATCAGCTAGGATAAAATTGATATTACAGTGTTTTTAAGTGATTATAATTATCAACAATATGCAATAACACATCAACCAGGAAATAAATGTGAGATTAATAAAATATGATTGAACTTAGAGCAATTTTCAAAAATATTTTATTTTCCTAATGATTTTTTACCCTACCCATAGGTTTTTGAAGCAATTAATTAACCCAATCCTTTTTTATTTTATTAATTAACTAGATGTGCCCGCGAACTGCAATACTGCAGTTTCCTTATTTTTGGATGTGGATTTCTCAGCTTTCCCAGCGAACTCCTGTGCGGTATTTTTGATTCCAGCTCCAGTAGTTATGAATTTAATTGATATCTCAGTTACTCACTCATCGAGGCCTGTTATAAATAGATACAGGAGATGTGAAGATTACTTGTGGACTGAGAAATCTTTTGTGAATGATTGACTAATGCTCCTCACTCCCTAATTCAGTACTGCACGTAGACCTCTCCCCCAAAGGAGGAGGGGTTTGAAGCCACTACGCTATCCCAGCGGGTTAGTAGCTAGCGCAAGATGACCAAACCCTACTCTGTCAGTCGCCAGGGTTCAACGTTGAGTTGAATTTCCATACTTCGTAATTCAGTAGCGGAGGGGACATCGTTACAAATAAGGTTGCTAGCTCATGTTGGATGTCATCCGAAACTCCTTACACCACTTCGTTCCTCCTCCTTACACCTCTTTACTCTACCTTCCTCGTTACACCACCTTAAAACACTTCCATTACTTCTCATCTGTCTATTATTCTTTCAATATCATTAAGAGAAACATATAAAGCTTTAGAAATTAACATCACACTCTATTTTTTTTTACATACGACAATCTCTTGCTTGACGGCTCTTGGCCTTCATCTCACCTGATGGTAAGTGATGATAAGGCCGAGGTGGAAGCGAGCTTCACCTGGACTCCTCAACAACTGAGGAACTGGCTATCTTACCTCTAATTGTCGGAACACAACAATGCTATGAACATTGTTATTATGGCAACAAACTTAGGTTAGACGGTGGTAGCTAGGCCTGGCGGGCTCAGAAGCTCAACCACCAACCGAACCGAGCAGAAAAATTTCTGCCCCCATGGGGAATCGAACTCCAGACCTCCCGATCAACACCCGGTGGTCTCGACCACTAAACCACGGAGGCGGTTAATGTTCCTAGTAAATAAAGGATTATTCTATTTTCTCCGCTATCAATATAATACACATATCGCAGGATCTACTACATATATTCAAATAACACAGACCAAAGAAGAAACTCATTGTTCCACCACGACATTATGCGAGCGGGAGTACATTCTGAAGAGAATAGACTGAGGTACCTTTAATCAATTTAGCTGAAGCCATGGCTGTCAATTAACATTAATTGTTAGTGTTATCAATGATTAATGGATTGGAACTCCCCAATGATTAGACGTCGATAGAATTACGGAATATTCCGCGTTTGCGAGTTTCATTACAATGCAATTGTCAGGGGTAATGGAACGGGAACTGTATTCGACAATTTAGTGTTAATCCCGTACTGGCTGTTGCTCGTGACTTTGTCTGCGTGGAGTTTGTTTAAAAACTGATTTTTTCGTTATGATTCAATATTTTTACTGATTGCAACCATTATTAAAAAAGTATAATACAAGATCTCTTCTTAGACTAGGTAGACTAAGAAGAGATCTTTTATTATACTCTGTGTGACACTGTATAAAATAGTGTTTCCAGTAAAAATTGTAATTTAACATTATCCAAATAAAAGAAGTATGTACGTTTCTTTTCTATCTATAATCAAAATCTTAAAGCTTCCATTAGGTATCATCATCACAGCCCATATACGTCCCCACCGAGGGGCTCGAGCCTACCCTATATTAGGTGATTAGGCCTTAGTCAACCACGCTGGCCCAGTGCGGATTGGTCGACTTCACATACATCATTGAATTTCTTCGCAGATGTATGCAGGTTGCCTCACGATGTTTTCCTTCACCGTAGGAGCGTCAGACAAATGTACATATGAAATTCGAAACGAAAAACACATTGGTACATGGCGGGTCTCGAACCCCGACCCCCCGATTGGAAGGCAAGTGCCGAGTCCACTGCGCCACCGACGCATTAGGTTAAAATTTTTATAAAGGATTCAGTTATAACGCGAGTTAAGTTAATACTTAACTAGTTCTTTGGGGAACTCCGGTAAAGTAGCCTATTCTTCGTAGGCAACAGAGTGGAAAACTTATCAAAGGCATTGGGCATTCGCTTTTACAACAATATAAATCTATATATCTATCAATAAGATTAGGATAAAAGTATATCTATATATCTATAATATTCCTGTCGATATTTAAAACTAACCTCTTAATAAAATAAAAAAGCCAAAAGAAATGTGTGTTAAAAAACAAAGTTATGAATTATCTTTGGTTCTAAGTATAACATGCTGCTTAAAAGTAGGCTCTATACATTAAAATAGGATTATTAATAACTTAAATATCCTAATCTACAAAATTATCATAACCATCTTTCTCACTAAAAAAAAACTAGAAACTTATTTTTCTCGAGTTTTACAAAATGTTTTACAATATATAATATAATATACCTACGTAGGTATACTCGATTTAACAAAATATCGATCGGATATCCAATGTATACTGATTTATTATATATTTTATAGTCGTGTTTCACTTATTGTTAAAACAATGTTGATAACGTTGTATGTTCCAAAAATTAAGACCATCTTTGGTCTTTTTCCGTCTTATTTCAAAACATGGTCTAAACTTAGTCCTGGCTTAAACCAGGAACAGGACTCTATCTATTTCTATATATATAAAAGGAGAAGTTCCCATCTATAGACGCACGCACAGCCGTAACCGCTAATGGTAGAAACGTAAAATTCGGACAGTTGTTTTAATTCAAAATGCGGACGCACACTAAGAAGGGATTTAAAGAAAATTAACCCGGAAGGGGTGAAATAGGGGTTGCAAGTTTGTATAGAGTTTTTTTTTATTAGAAACGATTTTGATAAATCTTGAGATTCATGCCCATAAAAACATTTCATTGAATACGTGTTTCATAGTTTATTGGAATTCACTCCCTTAGGGTGCAAAATAGAGGTTGAAAGTTTGTATGGAAAATAATTAAAATCTGCTCTAATTTCTATGAAATTTATTATTCGAGCTCCTAAATAGGCTACAAAATATTTTTTCTACGGAAAAATATAAAATTCCCACGGGAAAACAAAAATAACGCGGGCGAAGCCGCAAGCGGAAAGCTATTCTATATATATTAACAGAAGTAAAATGTTTAAACCAACACTAACTTTAGACCAGGGTGGTGATTTTGTAACTCATTGATTGATCGGAAATCGTTATCAAACTAGATAATTAATGAAAAAAAAAAGCGGAATTATGTTCACGAGCTTGATTGGTTTTATTCAACAAATATACCAAGATCACGCAGACGACGACCTAACAGAATGTTAAACTTATAAAAAATCAGTTTTAATCTAAGAGAATTATCAAATCTATACGATGGCCGATTGCCGATGAGTCACCCACCAGGCTTATACCAGGTTTTGTAATAAGACCCATTGACACTTTTAATCAGACAAGATAATAGCAGCTATCCTGACGTAGGTAAACGAGAAAACCATGCTTGGGTGTGGTAACAAAAATAAAAAAGAACATCCGTAAAAGCGCAGCTAACAAGAAAATAAGCGGATATCATAATTTTTCATCGCGCTCTCACGAAACGGGCAATTGTACCAATTCCTCGAGTAATGTCTTAGTTGAGGCAATAAGAAGGCATAAAGTTTTATTTATTGTCCCCACTCTTATCAATTTGCGGTCCAAATGTTTTGTAATATTTTCTCGCTTAAGCTCCCGATTTCATCTGTCGAGACGTGCGCTCCCGTTACGGTCGGGGGATTAGACGCCGTGTGTTAACAGAACAGGAATTATTACGGTGTCAATAATTTAACAGTATCGATTTTCGCGTATTTTGATATATAGATTTGAATTCACTTTATTACATACCAGCTGATCCAGCGAACCTTGTACCGGCATATAAATAGACATTATGACGTATGGTCTGTTTGAAGCATGTTTGAAATTATCAACTGCTGGCTGAACAACTGAACGTCAATCTGTCAATGTTTTGTCAGTATTGAAGATCTCTCACGAGTCTCTTACAGTCTTCTCACTCTCTTTACATTTTAAGAGTCCTTGTCCTGACAATAGCGAACACAAAAAAGATTTATCCAATTTGGTACAGTAGTTCGAATGTTTTTATGTATATAGATAGATTACGAGAAAAAAAAGGGTATTACGGTCCTACTGACTACCAAAGTATAGAGACTTTGTATTGACATTAGTTATTTTAGAGTAGATATAATAATATTTATATATAAATATGTAACGAAGTGTTATACCATCCCTAATAACATTAATATAATGACTTGTTTGCAGTCCTGCTTAATCTGTCTGCGTTTCTGATTTTTTGTTTGTTATGCTCTTTTATTATTTTTTCCGTCACTCTATTGCCGCCATCCAGCAGACTAGAGGTGGCGTTAATGGTTGAAAAAAATATTAGTGTAAAGTTAATAGTTGAATAAAAATATCGATAATTTTAATGGTTGAAAATATCAGTAGATATTTTTATTCAGATACAATATATTGATATTTTTATTAGCACCGTTGCGGTCAATATTAGTTCGGTCTATGGTTGAAATTATCCATACGATAATTTTATCAGTTAGTTTATTTTATCTTTACGAATAAATATTACTCTCTCTTTAAAATCAACTAGAATTGAATGAATATTTTTATTCGATATGGTTGAAAATATTTATTGAATATATGTGTTAATTTTTTCATTACTTAAATTATTGTATTATATTATTGATAAATATATTCAACAACACTACATCAGACGATCTAAGTCTCAATAATTTACTATTTAATTTTAATGATATCACGTCATAAACGGAATTGCATCTAACCTCTTATAGCTTATCTTTTAATTTCATTGAAACTAAAATTAAATGTACATATAATAGGGGTTTAAGTATGAATTTGCCGTTTTTTCGTGTGTTTATATAACTTTTCTTATTTAAGAGCTATAAAAAAATATTTTTTTTATTACTATTTGACCCTAGAGTGTACGTTTTGGTTACAATTACGTTATACGTTAGGGCGCAATTGGCGCAAACGTCCTCAAGTGACGGCCGTATAACGGAGAGCGCAGTGTTGGCGCCCAACAAGGTGGTCCGATGATCTGGTGCAGGTCGCGTCAAGCCACTGGATACAAGAAGTACAGGATGTAATACTTTTTTTTTGAGTTAGCTTTAATTAAGGTTGTTTAATATTAATGTGATTCATAAAACGAGTAAAGTGTCAAAATATGTGGCTTAATCCGGCAATGCCGACAGAATATTTTTTTTTATCTTATCTTATCCAACACAATATTAGTGGGCACACTGATTGTAGCCTACGGCTGCCAATCAGTGGTGAGGATTTGTATTACTAATATTATTTAACTATATGGTACAGGTTCTTTGCACGATTTGATCGATAACGCACTCTGTAATTTACTCGTTAAAAGCCTTTACCTAAGGACGGTTTGTTTTATAATTAACTGTTTGTATGGAGTGGACTCAGCTGTTATATTCGAGGAGATCCCGCTCCGGAGACACCACGGGCTCCGGTCCACCAGACACTGATGGTAGAAGAGAAGTCGGGGCAACCGGGTTGAGTAGTTGAGTCTGACTCCGGGGTATGCGATAATCACGAGGTAAGGGAATTCCTCCTGAAATATTACACGAATATGTATGAGCAATCACTATAAAAAATGCAATACAAGTAGGTAGGGGTAATAAAACTATTATAACCCAAGGCGCGTTCAATGTTTTCTGAATTTAGATAAAAAAAGGTAACTAATACATGGAAATGTCACTAGATGGCAGTAGGAACCTGATTAGAAATTTCTTGTAGAGAAATTTATGTTACAAGGACCAATCGGTTTGGAAATTCTCTGGGGGAGGCCTATGTTCGACAATGGTTGTTTCTTGGCTAAAATAATGATGATTTCTAAATAATAAGTTTTATTTACGTTTCTTCGCCCCGTATTTTATAAACCCTCATTTTTATACTTAAAAGACTTTCACGCGAATTAAAACTCAAATAAAAATACCCGTTTTACCGAAAATACAAATATAATACAGGTACTCACACTTGTTATGTTTATCTGGCGATTATGCAGCATAACACATACATGGAATATGTTCCACGGAATACATTGTATCATGCATGATATGTTATATCAGCAGTTTTAGTGTAGCATATTAGGTATTCATGATTATTAATAACATGCGCCCGCTGTTCATCCGGGTTGGTTAAGCCGGTACTGCCCGTAGCCAAAGGGATTATCGAACCAAACTTCGCATAACGTACCCTTATTTACATTACTAAGCAGGCGTGATAAGTCGCGTCACACACATAATATGAGTGATTAAGAATTGCTAACAATGTCAACTGTACTATAATGTTTGGGCTAAAGTAACCATCAGTTACGTAGTCAGGTTTATTGGTCAGCTGAACTAAACACTTAACCGTGTCAAAGTATATTTATGTACATAAAATGGTATGATATATAGAAATAAAAAAATTTAAAAGAGATTTTTAGAGAGATGTAAGCAAGATCAAGATAAATCATGACTCATAAATCACTTGACAAACTTCAAAACTGCAAAGTTACATTTTAAGTTAAGTTTGTTTTTCCACATAGCAACTTTTTATTAATAATACTTAGACATCAGTTTGAGTATTTACCGATAACAAGAATATAAAATTATATGTGAAATTAGACCCTATTCAACAACTAACCTTACCTCTTATTGTTGAAGAATAATAATTTATTAATAATAATAATTTTGTAATACAGTGGTAGCTAGCAAAGTGGACTCAAAAGACCTACCATCAATATAAGCAGAAAGTTTCTTTCAGAAAAACATGCGGGTCTCCTGATCAATTTCAGGTAAACCATTCCCCCGTAGGACAGGTTTCGATTCCCCCATAGGACAGGTTTCGACCTAGTGTGGGGGCTTGTCAAATATGTACGATCTGTGTTCTTTTTCGTAATAAACATTTTTTTTTAAATTTATAAACCATTTGACCACGGCGAGGTCAAATGCCGTCGTACCTACATCCATAATCTAAAATCGATGAGTATTGAAATCTTTAACACAATCGGGACTAACCACTCATTTGACAAGCGCTTACTCTAAATAACCAAAGCGAGAGGCGCCTAAAATTTATTGCATCCAATGGAATGCCATTGCTTTCCATAGAACAATAATGCTTTTATAATGATATCGATTCCTTCCTGCTTCATCCAGGCGGGCGAACAGTAATGGCTTACGTTTAATGGGCTCCGTTTAATGGATTGAAATGAATTCGGGTAATTAATATGAGGGCTATTAGGCAGTCGACAATCAAATCGGTCATCTATTTACTCTTAGTGGCCGGGAGACGCATTTTTGAAACAATGAAATTCAAATTCGCATTCGAAATCGTATGATTCAAATATGAATTTCCCAATTCACTATTTTTGAATATTCGTTCCGTGAATTCTGCAACGAGTGGTGCTACCCAAAACGCAATATATAACGTGCGACTCATCGCTGGTTTTGTAAATTAATTTTATTATGCACTATTAACTTACCGCTCGCGGCTTCGCCGGCGTTATTATTGTTTTCCCATGGTATTTTTATATTTTCCCGTAGGAAAAATAACTTTGTAGCTTATATATAGCTCGGATAATAAATTTCATTGAAATTGGAGCAGATTTTAAATATTTTCCATAGAAACTTTCAACCCCTATTTTGCACCCAGCAGGAAGATATAGATAGATATCGGTTTTTATTCAAACGGCGTGAAACGGTAACTAACATAGTCTATGTTAAATGATAACACTAACATACATAGTCTGTTTTGAAATCGAGTGATTCAAAAATCTTTAAACCGTTTGAAAAGTTAAAAAATCAATAGAGAGAAAAAAATCACCTCGCACTGTATTTGGACCTGGGTCCAATTAGGACCCAGAATGTATTAAACCCGAGCGAAAAGACTCTGTATCAGGGAGAGGGGGAGGGAGACTGTACCGGGTCGTACAGGGTCGTCTGCTTGCTTACCTTCGTCTTACCTATTTCTGCAAAGCAGTAGTGCTTGCATTGCTGTGTTCCGGTTTGAAGGGTAAGATATGCCACTGAAATTACTGGTTACCGTGACTTTATATCTTATGCCACTAGTTGGTTGTGGCCCGCCCTTGGTTGTGGCACCAAACACGACCATTAACCCGGCCCTTGGGGATATAGAGTCATCTTCTCTATTTCCCACTTGGGCAATTCTCGTCCGGCGCGTCCACGCCGCGGGGGTGGGCTCTTCACTTCAGTAGGCCGAGGTGAACGAGTGGCCGAGTTCGGATCGAGGACCCAGTACTGCGGGGTATATCGCGGTCCCCTGCCCAGGGTTACGGGTGTAGACCTCAACGGCTGCAACAGCGTAGGTGAAGGACACTAGTACGGTGGAGCTGGCGGAAGAGGCAAATACCCAGTGGCAAGCTGCCTCACCATATGTGAGCCCCAGGTTGCACTGGAGTTACATCGTCAGGCAGGATGGTGTGAAAGGGATGGTGGCGGATGAGGTCTTGGCCCAACGGTGGCGCCCAAGCTCTCCAAGAGAGTTACTGCCTTGGCGTCAGGCAGCAGCCGGCCGTAAAAAGTATAGCCAGTACCATCTTCTCACAATATAAACATGAAAGTACAACAAAAAATGGATAAGGGCAAATCTACTAGGGCGTACCCCATAAGCGACGTAAATGCGAACGATGCGATAAATACTAGGGCGTACCCCCCAAGCGACGATAATTTGGACAAGAACAAAAATTCGCATCAGAATCTACATCGTATAAGACTTGCAACCTGGAACTTGGGGTCTCTGACGGGTAGTAGCCAAGAGTTAAGCAAAATTCTACTAAAAAGACACATCAATATCTGTTGTCTTCAAGAAACTAAATGGAAAGGCTCGAAATCAAAAGACATAGGCAATGACTACCAGGTCATATATCACGGTGTGGACAATAAAAGAAACGTGGTGGCAGTGGTTCTGGATCACAACTTCAAGTCCCGAATAATAAACATTACACGGAAGAGTGACCGCTTAATATCCGTGAAACTCGCGCTAGACAACCAGCAAGTAACCAACATAATATCAGCGTATGCTCCACAAACGGGCTGTACAGACATAGAGAAAGCTGAATTTTGGGAGGATTTTGATGACATTGACATAGCATCTAATGAGAACAAGATCATTTGAAGACTATTGTAGAACGAAAGCTGCAGAAATATTGGGCGTTTCTAAAGGGCATCTTCGTTCCGGAAAAGATCCCAAATGATGGAATGACAAAATAAAGCAGGCCTTACTTACCAAGAAAACCCAATTCAAAGCTTGGCAAAGATCACAAACAGATGATGAAAAGGATAAATATAAAGAAGCTAAGAGACAAGCAAAAACTTGCATAGCTGAGGAAAGAGCGAATTCAAATCAAGCTTTTTATAATAGGTTAGAGTCAGCTAAAACAGAAAACGACGTACTTAAAATAGCTAAACAAAGACATCAGGCTACAATTGACATCAGAATGAATAGATATATTAAGAACAAGGAGCAAGTTTTACTAACGGATAATATCCAAATTAGGCACCGTTGGCAAGAATACTATGAACACTTACTGAATGAAGAATCCCCGCACGAAGATCCAGCCCCCCTTGAACCTGTCTGCGGACCATTACCGGAAATAGATTCGCATGAAGTGAAACTTGCATTAGCTAGCATAAAGAACCGAAAAGCTGCAGGGCCAGACGAGATACCAGCCGATCTATGGAAACGACTCGGTCCCATGGCAGTTAACTGGCTAACTAAACTGTTTAATACCATCTTAGTCACCACGGAAATCCCAAAATCGTGGCGCCAAAGCTATTTGCTGCCATTTTACAAAAACAAGGGGGATGTAGCCCCATGTGAAAACTATAGAGGCATAAAATTGACTTCACACACTCTAAAAATCTGGGAGCGGATTATAAATAAGCGCCTGTCTTCTATTACAAATGTATCTCAAAATCAGTTTGGCTTCACATCGTCCAGATCAACCACTGATGCTATTCAGGCAGTCAGAATCCTGATGGAAAAACACAGGATAAACAGAACAGATCTACATCTTGCCTTTATCGACCTCGAAAAGGCCTTTGACAAAGTGCCCCGCAAACTCGTGTGGCAGGCCCTTAGAGCGCAAAAAGTACCGGATATATATATTAATAATTCAAGATATGTACAACGGCATCCGTACACAAGTCAAAACACCAGTAGGATTAAGTAACGCGTTCGAGGGCAAAGTGGGTGTCCATCACGGATCTGCTTTAAGCCCTTTTTTATTTAACCTTGTAATGGACTATCTAAGAAACCATATTCCAGCACCCTTACCGCGGTAAGGGTACCATACTATATGCCGACGATATAGCACTGGCGGCAAATACTGCAAAAGACCTGCAAGAAATTTTAAATACGTGGACAAACTCCTTAGAGAAGTACGGACTTCGAGTGAGCAGAAGTAAGACGGAGTACATGAAATGTCCCTTTAGCGGAAATGCAACTCCTGAAACAATATGTATTGGATCAACACCTATCCCCACTGTGAACAAGTTTAAATATCTGGGATCTATGCTCACGCCGGATGCCAATGTGGAGGCCGATGTTGCGCACCGTGTAAATGTAGCGTGGCAGAAATGGCGGTCGCTAACAGGAGTTCTGTGTGATACCCGTATGCCCATAAAAACAAAGGGTAAAGTATACAAGACAGCCGTCAGGCCAGCCTTACTGTACGGTTCCGAATGCTGGACAGTCAAGAAAACGCATGAATAGATGGCACATGTAAATGAAATGAAGATGTTGCGCTGGGCGGGTGGGGTGACCAGAATGGACAGAGTTCGGAACGAATACATACGGGGGAGCTTTAAAGTCGCACCAATCACAGACAAAATGACGGAATATCGCCTTAGATGGTATGGCCATATCATGAGACGGGACGAAGACCATGTAGTGAAAATCGCACTAAGCTTGCCAGAACAAAAGAGAGGTAGAGTCCGCCCGCCATCGACCTGGTGGTCAAACATAGAAAGAGACCTTAAGAAAGCCCAATTGCCAAAACCGACAACCCAGGACAGATCAACCTGGCGCCGTAGAGTGAGGAGACCCGACCCCGGATAACGGGAACAGGGACGGAAGAAGAAGAAGAAGTTGGCAACATACACTGTGGTTCTTGTGCGGTTTGTAGTTTTGCTGCGAATTTCACAAGAGCCACATGTATTATAGGTGACTGTTACCATCTACCATCCGGTGGGCTATTTGCTTATTTGCGAACTTAGTTGTATAAAAAACCGGCCAAGTGCGTGTCGGGTCACGCACAGTGTAGGGTTCCGTAGTTGCAAATACCAATTTTGAGTTCACACTCACACCTCACAACACATTGCTTTTAAATGAGGCATTATTATTATGATTAAAGCTGCAATGATTTTATATTTACTTAACTTCACCTGGTTCGTAAATTTATGTTCAGTACTAATTTTCAATGAAATTTAACTTTTCCGAGTACATTTTATAAGTTGGTCGTCTATAACTTTTTAGTTTGCACTTAGTACTCAACTCTGATAGTTTTACTTTAAACTTCGTTGTATATATATACTACTGTTGAAATTTTTATGTTACTCCCACTTTACTTGTATGGGAGCTATCCGATAAAAAAAAAATTTTTCAATATTTTTTGCTACCACTTTTTTGGCATGATTAATATACATACCTACTCATACCAAATTACAGCTTTCTAGTACTAATAGTCTCTGAGTAAAACCGCAGACAGACAGACAGACATGGAGAAACTAACGGTTCCTACGGAAGCTTACTACGGAACCCTAAAAGAGACCCTAAGAATTATGCGTCAATCACATCCATATGAATATGAAATCATATTATAGTGGATATTAACCTGCCACTAATTCGGCAAAGAGAATTTTATACAGTTCCTTTTATTAGAATTCATCGACAAATTACCGGTTGCCAATCAAAAAAATCTTCGGATAACTTCTTCAAAGAAGAACTTGGAGAAAATACTATTTACATCGTCAGCTTGAAGTTTATACGCAAGGTGCAATATATTCAAGCGAATATCAATGAACACGCGTTTAGGCTTTTAATACAGTGTCATTTTCATCTAACAGCGTTCAGTATGAAAATCTAGACCTTTATTCTAGTTGAGCAATATTTCCCGCTCGGAAACGGGTCCCATATGCATAAACTCACTGTTTTAATAGTCGATTTCGTTGAAAAGGGTCGGAGCGAATTTTTCGCTTGATAGCTTCGCCATGCGTTATAAAAGACAGCTGCACCTTACGTAAGTTAGTAAAGAGCAAATTGTATAATTCTTCTTTGTAACGAATACAAGTTTGAAAATATTCACGTAACCATTTTTGAATCATGTTATCACAAATGTTCTTTTCAATGGAATTTTAATAATATAGGTACGCTTAGCTTGGATGCTCAAGTTTAGTTATTGCAAATATCGCCTTTTTCAAGGTCAAAGGGATGCAACTTCCGTACGTAGTACCACGTGGCCATAATAACAATGTATTTTGTATATATATATTTTTATGTATGTATATTTTGTAATTTTATTTACAATATAAAGTATATTACTCCTTAGAACTATATAGCACTATTCCCGTCACTTACCTTAGCAAGAAGTTTCCTAAACCCCAAGGTTGCCTGGTAGAAATTGCTACCTTAGCAATAAGGCCACCTATTGTTACTGTGTATCTTATAGGTATTGTTATGTCCTGCTTATGTATGTTTCGTGTGCAATAAAGTATTCAATCAATCAATCAACAATGTTGATAACATTGCTCATGTTGCGACAATTGGAGATAAGTAAGCTAGTTCCTCAGTTTTTGAACTGTCCAGGCAAAGCGCTTTCTGTCTTCGGCATTATAGCCACTTATCATCAGGTGAGATAAAGGCCAAGCTTCCAAGTTGTGAGAAAAAAGTATTCCAAAAATAAATCATTTCTAACACTCACACTTTTTCAATTTACTTTTTTTTTGAGGAGTAGAATTCTACGTAACTTACTAACACTCGGAACATCTATCTCAGATTTTGTGAACAGACCTGGCTTTAAGGCGCTTTTTCGATGCAGTACAGCAATTGTAATTATCTGTTTTACATGGGCCAATGACAGATGCCAAAGAAAAGATTACGACGTAAAGTAATTGCGTATAATTTTTTTTAAATACAACTAAGTTGGCAAACAAGCAAACTGCCCACCTGATGGTAAGTGGTAACAGTCACCTATAGTACAAGTGGTTCTTGTGAGATTCGCAGCAAATCTGTAACACCACAAGTACCACAGAGTACGTTGTCAATTTGTGATAAAAGATGTAAAGTACGGTACCCAGTAATTTTACTGCCATATGCCCTTCATAGCGAAGCACAGCAATGCAAGCAATGCTGCTTTGCGGCAAAATAGGTAAGACGAAGGTACCCAAGCAATCGACCCTGGTACAGATCTCCCTTCGGTAAAGCTATAGATTGGGTAAAAGGACTGTGTCGCTTCATCGTAAGACTTAGACCGTAGAGAAAACAACACATTCATGATCGCGAAACGGACGCTTGCTCTCATGACTTCCTAACGTGCTTTTAAATTTTCACGAACGGTTGCTCTCTGGACGAACGCCTTTGATGTTAGGGTCTGATTTGGTGGTCATAATGTTCAAGCTTACAAAAAATTTCTTATACATTTTGCATAACTAATATTTTATCAACAGAGAAAATGCTTTGTAATGTCTTCCTCCACCTTATGTTATAGTCACTATAAGATGGCGAGTTGGATCTGGATTTCTCAATAGTGGAACTGGCCAGCTAGCCACCTTAAATCTAACACTATTGTTTGTGAAATTATGAATAAATTCATAAAGAAAAAAAATTAGTCTGGGCGGGATTCTTTATGATGTATTCGTCATTTTTCAATTTTAAAGAAAATGAAAAGTCACATATAAATCTATTGTTTGTGCTATAAAATCGCTGTTATTTATTTATGCTGTATGATACGGAGTAAGTTTGTACATTTAGTTTTTACACAATGCAAGGTCTGCTGCTTTGCGGCAAAAATAGGTAAAACTGAAGTACCCAAGCAGGCGACCTCGATTGCTTTAGAATTTCGTTTTGAACTGATTTATTGCTATAGCCATAATTATCGCGCCTGCGACATGATTAAGTTTTGGTCTAGACGTATTGTGATGTGACCTATCAAAAGCCTGCCCTTTTTTGGATGAGAGTAATGCTTATATACTACACCTGATGCTCAGAAAGTGCCTCAGTCGTTTTTAAAAATGAGGCAGAATGTACGGCATGACTATCGTAGAAATATGGAGGCAGAAATAGTGTATGAGAAGCCATTGTTAACGTGCTGCGCGAGCAAAACCTATAAGTATGAAAAATCATTTTTAACGCGGTCGAGCGCGGCGTCGCCAGTATCATCTCGGCAGCCGTTGCCGTTTTGACACCACAGCCTTCCTCGTGCGCAGTGCCAATAACACTGCCAATGATCAAAAAATGATCAAAACTTTCATTATTTCAAATTAAGAGTGAAAACCTACAGTTCCTAACAACTACTTACGTTGTTCTTACTAGCTTTCCTAGCTTAGCTTTCCGCCCGCAGCTTCACCCAACTTTCATCAAAATTGGTTCAGTAGTTTTGAAGCCAATAGTAGTAGCCAGTAGTAGTCAATACAAACAATCAAATCTTACCTCTTTATAATATTAATATAGATATGATTGCTTACTGTATATTCAAAATTCATTGCGAAGTCCGTAAACGCTATCCGCGATTATCTGTCTGCGTGATCGCTTTTAAACGCCACAAATTTATAGCGGGTTTTACTGTCATTTAGAAAACTTCTTTACTAAGTTTAATATGAAAAACACACTACTGTACATTGCCGGAGTGGGCCCAAAAAAAATTAAAGTGTTAGTATTACATGGCCGAAAAAAATTACGTTTGATATTTGAAGGAATACCGACACTCAAAAAGTTTTCTTTTAAACTCTAATTAATTAGGTACCCCTAATGTTATTTAATTTTACCTCAAAATAGTTGTCGTTAGTAAGAAAATGCATGAAAAAAAAACAGAATTTTAAGAGCATAACAAATACAGTTTTGAAATTTTGCTGATTTTGAAAACTTTGAATACAAATTGCTCGAAAAGTACTGTTTTCGGTTACTGCCGGTACGATTCTCAAAGTTCGTTATAATATCCAAGGCGGGCGGTCTCGACTCGAGCGCGGCGATCATGAGGGGGAAGGACACTCGCCGGCCGCCGGTAGCTCTGCGAGGTACCATGCCGCGCGGCTCAGTCGCGCGGTCGGCTCACTACGGAACGGTTGTACGCAGGGCTGTCCGTTCCTGTCAGTACTATTGTTCTGGTTTCACTACGATGCCTAAAATATCAGTACTAAGTACATCGACCTCCGACAATACAAAATCATTTGTATTCAGTTAGTGTAATGTTTTGATTTTTTATTAAGTTTGTTTATTTTTAATTAAAGTATGGTAACTCTGATGGACTGATGGCTATTATTATTTTATGGTAAATTGTTGTGTCAAGTTCTGTGTACTGTGTGTAGTTTTGTGCTTGTAACACCCAACTTATTTCAAGAAATCATATGGAGCTGTTTACATTTTTACAAAAGCATATTGCTAGTGAACATATTTACGTTTAATAATATAATAATAGCATACTGAAGTACTAAATTAATACTTATGTAAATATTCACCAATTAACGAAATTATTACGAATTGACATATTAGTCACATCAATCAGTACACAAAAAAAAATTCCGAGGTAGAACTTGTAACATAAGATCAGGTCACAGTACCCAGTAATTTTACTAACTGACTATAACTAACCGTTGCACCCGGAACACAGCGATGCAACGGCTTGGTGGTAGATAGAATTAGGTCTACGCGCAAAAAACTTGAGTGCTGAGTCTCCCTCTGGTTATTATCTAGATCAGGGATGGGGAAACTACGGACCACGGGCTATCGCCGGCCCGCGACCATCAAACAAAATCAAGTCAAATCATCAAACAAACCCTCAATGTTCTACGTCGTCGCAGCTAACTTAAAAGTTTAATGTAATTGCAATTTGCAATTTATTTCTTAATTCAATAAATGTTTTAAACATCGCACAATAAATTAGTATTTCGGAAAATAAGTACATTATCAATATTTTAATTGTTGTAAGACATTATTTGGTGACCATTTATCCATTTTGGCAAGCAAAAAGAATGTGTACAAAATGTGGAATTATTCTTTTGTGTGGTTATTTATTTTGAGCCATGATATCATATATTTTAGGACCCTTTTTATAAAGCCATTTTATTTTTTTGCAGTTATTTATTTTATTTGGTACTTCAGCTTGGGGTCTTAAAAATATTTCTGGTGACGATCCAAATTATACCTTTTTTTGTAAATATGTAATAATAATAGTCAAAAATGCAACTTGGCCCACCATATAATTCGTAAGTAAAGATTGGCACGCGAACGAAAATGTTTCCCCATCCCTGTAGGGTTGCTCTTGAACCGAATCCGATCGATCGGCAATGAGATTGTGATTTTACGTCCGCTTATTTTTGCGCATTGACTCCAAATTGAGCCCGTATTGTGCGGATTTTGGGTGAACCACACTCAGTATTATTAAAATTTCTCAAAATACAGATCCAATTCGGCGCTAGTGTTGCTACTCAAGCGTATGAAAAATCACAATCCCAATGACGATCCATCGGAAATGGTTCAAATAACCCTACTGATCTAGATGTTCATCGCAGGAGCTTTGCCCAACAGCACAAAGCCACAGAATAGGAAATAGTACTACGTACTGAGCATCGAGCCATCGCGTAGACATATAATCATTTATAGGCAAGTAATGCGAATAGTCCGATACGTCCCATGCAGTGTTGCCATTAGGAACATCTAGTTTGTGGCTACATTTCAAACAGTGGCCAGTTTTGTAAAAAAAACGCATTTGAAATGTTGCTAGAAGTGGCTAACTATTGTAGAAGTTCTGGCCTACTTTAATATTATATTACTATTATTTATTTATTATTTATTATTATTAGGAAAGCTAACATAAGGTATAACAATAAATTACACATATATTACCATTATAGAAAGTTAATTATAAGCTTTCACATGTAGATAAACATGATGTTTAAAAAACTCACAACTGTGATTACTTACAGCAAAAACAAACAAAAAAAATGCTGAATTTATAATCAAGTATACTTCTTGACGAATGATGATGAGATGATGAACGAAGAATGAATGAAGCAAAAAACAAATTAATGAAAAATGTGCTCTTGTGATAGTTTGCTTGATGGATGCTATGCTTGTAGTAAACAAATCAAAGTCGTGCTCAGTGCTAAACCTATTAAATAGTGTACAACCACGTATGATAAACGTATTAGATCTATAATTTGTTCTCGTTTGCGAAATATGAAGCAATGGACGCTGTCTGATCGCCAAGTTGTTGGTTCGTAGACCGATCATGTTCAACAGGTCAGGGCAATCTATTAATCCATTAGCAATCTTGGACACATAACATACATCACTAATATTACGACGTAATTCTAATGGCAAGAAATAATACCTTCTACAGCGATGTTCATAGCTAATGGAATACTTTTTTGCTTTGAAATCTAGAAAACGCAGGAACCTTTTCTGTATGTTTTTCTAACCGCATAATATACAGTTTGTATTGGGGATTCCAGACTTCGATCGCAAATTCTAGGTGACTGCGCACAAGGGCACAATATAATATTTTAATGGCTTTTCTTGACCTTAAATCAATTGACATTCTCATTATGAACCCCAAGGCCTTAGATGCTTTGGTTGCAATCTGATCAATATGTACGTCAAAGAGTAACTTGCTGTCATGTGTGACGCCTAAATCTTTAATATTATCTTTCCTTGACAAACTATGACCTAACAACTGGTAATTATGACTCAGTATGTCAGGCTTACGACTATATGACATATATAAACACTTCGATACATTAAGTTCAAGCTTATTCAGTTTACAGTAGATCTCGAATCTATCCAAGTCGGCTTGTAAATCTCGACTGTCCGTCGAGTTGCGTATTTCTTTGAGTATCTTCATGTCATCAGCAAATAATTGAATCCATGTGTGTAGAAAACATTTATCTATATCCATTATAAACAAGAGAAATAGCAATAGACCCAAAATAGAACCTTGGGGGACCCCTGATGGTATCCGGGTCCATCCCGACGTATAACCCTGTAGTACCACGGCCTTACTCCGATTATCAATATACTAGCTGTGCCAGCGAACTACGTTTCGCCGTATATTTTTTACCCGTTTTTGCAACATTTGTCATTGATGCTCAGCTCCTATTAGTCGTAGCGTGATGTTATATAGCCTAAAGCCTTCCTCGATAAATGGACTATCCAACACAAAAAGAATTTTTCAATTTGAATCAGTAGTTCCTGATATTAGCGCGTTCAAGCAAACAAACAAACAAACTCTTCAGCTTTATAATATTAGTAAGTAAGTAAGTAAGTAAGTATAGTAAGTAAGTATAGATGAGGAAAACCAGCGGTATAAATCACCGTGTATCCCGGCTGCATTAAGTTTTCTGAGTAAAACAGAGTGATCCACACGGTCAAAAGATTTTTGATTGTCAGTGTAAACTACGTCTACCTGACCACCACACTCCATACCTCCAGTGATAATTTCATTAGCGATTATTAAGTTGGATACGGTTGATCGCTTTTCAAGAAATCCATGTTGAACAATATTGAAAGAGGGACTCAGTGCCTTGTATACGCTACGATAGATTATTTTCTCAAATATTTTAGCAAAAAGACACAGCTTAGAAATAGGGCGATAGTTTTCTACGTTGTTTTTATTGCTTTTTTTTAAATTGGAGTAATAAATGCTGCTTTCCAAATTTTGGGAACAATTCCTACACTCAATGAATATCTGAACAACATACATAAAGGTGACACTAAGCTGGGTGCATAATTTACAATGAATATTGGTGGAATGTAATCTGGATCACCAGACTTGGTTAGATCCAAAGGCTTAAGGTTTGCAAGTACCTGTTTAGGATCTATCTCAACATTTCCTATACTACATGCACTGGATGTTTTAAATTTGCATCCATAGTTTCACTGGTATCATTGTTATCCACAAAAGTGAAATGAAAATATTTAGCAAATAAATCACTAATGCCAGCCCCGCTATCAGCATGATCATTGCCTAATAATACATCACGTTTGGGAAGGTTTGCGCCATCTTTTTACTTTTTACATAGCTCCAAAATGCCTTAGGGTTTCTGATGATTGACAACTCGATATGTTGTATGTATTCCCTGAAGCAGACATTCTATTAATAGTATAATACTATTAATAGAATTTATTTATTACTACACAGGAATGGTGATAAGTGGTTCTGGGCTTAATTAATATAGTATGACACACCAATTCCGTATTAAAAATACCACTTCACACAATGTTTGAGAAATTTTTCACAGCATACACCTGAACGCTATGAAGGCCCGGCAAAAACTTTCAAATTGAATATACCGCGGTGGTCTACTACAGTTTCCTTACTCCACAAATTTCTTTAAAATCACAACTAAGAAACAAAAGTAAGTAGGTCACAAATACTTAATGTAAAAAAATATCACAAATAGCTAGAAGTGGCTAAATTAATTTTGTTGGCTAACATAGATTATTTTTTGACTAAAACTGTAGAAAATAAAAAACCGCTAGATCTAGCCACAAAGTGGCTAAAAAGGCAACACTGCCCATGCACGACCATTGTGTTATGCAGCTTATTGCATTGCATCATTATGGCACGGTAATTATTATACTATTACCGTAATTATGGTGTGCGTAAGAGTTATGAGAGAGCGCATGAAAGGAAATGTACAAAACTACTCGCACGTCACTTCCACCCATATGAGTCAATATCAAAATTATTGTACATTTGATAAAATCTCGATGACCCAGAACTTATACGAGTGAAAAAAAATCTATAGTGAATAAATAAAGCAAATTTTTTAATAAGGCGCTAAAATAATCATGCGTTGGGATGATAGATACCAAACCAAGTGAATTAAACTAAAGAAATATAATGAAAAACAAATCTATTGATATCAAGTTTTTTTTGTCATACTAAAAAAGAGTGTCTTCACGTGCCAATGCTAGATGAAAAATTCATTCCTTTTTTAACCAGAAAACTCACACATATTTTTTTTAGTAAGTGTACTTGGGAAACGATCATTATATATGAGCAAACTTTTTATTTTATTAGAAATGTTATAATAAATGAGAAATCCGAAGTTAAAATGATGTCTCCATACTTTGTTCGTTTGTGTAACGAAATTACTTGTCGTTTCAAACACATTCTGAACGTATTCGTATTTTTATTACATCTGGTAACATTCCAGTGTACTACCAACCTTACAAAACAAAATATTGGCCCTTTACTTTTGATGTAATAATGTCAAGAACTACGAAAAACGTTTTGTAGCTCGTAAAATTTTAAACTTGTGTGACGCTTAATTTCAGATGAGTTTAATTTTTTTATTACACAATTATTATCATAAGATATTATTTGTAATAAGTAACACTTGCAATAGACAAGAATTTTAATTTATTTTTTACATTTTTTGTTATCCGCGGTTTCGTGTCTTTAAAGATTATATTTTCCTTCGACTACGACGTCACACATAAAAGCAGGGTACATACACATTGGTCATTTTTAAACGGTTTTATTTAGTTTTGTTTATTTGCTTGGGTCAAATTAAGAAGAAGTTGAAATTTTCCCCCTTCCTGTTGTCAGATTGTACTTTAGTTCTGATTCCATTCAATTTAATATAATCAGTACTGTAAATCCAAGAATCATCCAAAATCCAAGATGGCCGCCGCAACAAAATGGCAGATTACATATTTTTTACAACCCCCTCAATATGGGTATCAAATGAAAGGTAATTTTTGTCTGGATTAATGACTTAAAATTAAGCACCGACTTTTCAAAATAAAAATGTGATATTGTGTGTATTCTCATATTATTTTTTACTTTTAACTACATATTTTGAAGTACATTTTTATTTTTTTATGCATCAAAAGTGCATTTATGTGTATGTAAGTATACAGAGTTGCTTTTTTATCACCCCGGAAAATTTAAGGGACGCCTCAGGACATATTCATTATTACATTATAGTATTTTTTGATTTTTTAGAAAATAGGTGTTATTTTATTAATATTTAAATCATTCTACTATCGTGTCCTGAAGCGTCCCTTAAATTTTCCGGGGTGATAAAAAAGTAACCCTGTATATGCACCTTTATATTCTTTTGTGTGACAAATATTCTTTTGTGTTCAGAAATTTGATAATTCCATTGTGTTTCTTTTGTGTGATGTACAATATTTTTGATATTGACTCATATGCGTCCCACTACTGGGCACAGGCGTTTCCTTAGATGAGAAGGAATTGACCCTATCCCAAACTGGTCAGACGGGTTGAGGTATGGTTTCATTTAGAGTCTCGTAGGAGTGGAAGGAGTGTCGATAAACTCCCGGTGGTCACTTGCACATAGGCTGAAATATTAAAATAAAAGCAAATGTAAAAATCTAAAACTGCCACCACCTTGCTTACGCTTTAGTTTCAAGCTTAAAAAGCGAGGCACGGTCGCTTGCTGATTTCCAAAAAAAAATTTAGGAAAATTATTACAACCGCAAACATGTTTTGTAGCATTTTTTTGCACAATTTTAGATTTTTTGTACAAACAAAATAATTGCAGGCAAACGTAACACAATTAATCCCCACTAAGAATTAACGGTTGCCTCATCATGAAATTCATTCATGACACCGAATTAAGTGTCTCTGGCTTAATGGTCCTCATTTATAATGACCACATTTTACAGTTAATGACTTGAAAAAAGGTAGGTAGCTAATTTGCCGAGCCTGTCTACGTAAATAGTAAATTAATTGTGATTTACGTTATGCACCCGTTCAACGGTGACGATGCGATATGTTCGTTGGAGTTAGCGTATCACTGGTCATTTTCCTATTGTGTTCCGTGAATTACTGTGTAACTCGTACATACATGTATATAGGCATGTATATAGGCAATGGTAGCCAGTTACCATCAGGTGGGCAGTTTACTTATCTGCCAGATCAGATAAAGATTTCTACGTGAATTTTGTTGCTCTGCTTCAAATTTCAATGAAATAATTTCAAAATACACGGAATATGTCACGTGCCATAATTTGTTGTAGTGAATTATGCTGAATTAACAGATGAACACGTTCATTTAGAATTAAGTGGTCATTGTCAGCGAAGCTGATTCAAATGAATACTCCATCTGGTCCATCAAAATACGGCCACTGAATTGTATGAAGCTAAATACGGCCAAATGCTATCATATTAAATTTACTAGGAAGCGTTACTTGATTCAATCAAATTATAGCATGGATAGCGCGGTTTTACAGGAACTTAAGTCGACGAGAGATTTAGGAATTACAATGGATTCGCAGATACGTTTTGATCAACATATAGACGATACGTGCCAATCGGCACGGAGAATGCTCGATTTTGTTATAAGGCAATCAAAAATATTCAAAAAACTAAGCACCAAAAAATTATTATTTGTTACTTACGTAAGAAGTAGGCTAGAATATTGCTCAGTGGTATGGAATCCTAACTATCAAAAGTACAAAGATCGAATAGAGAGTATTCAGAGACGTTTCACATTGCTAAATTCACGTTCTAGGGAATATAAACGGATGCCATATGCTGATCGGCTTCAAACTTTCAAGTTGATGTCATTGACAGATAGACGTAAAATGCACGATTTGTTGTTTTTATACAGGCTTTTGAATGGATGGATACTCCAAAACTACTCAAAGAAATAAAATTTAAGATTCCACCGAGGCTGCCTCGCCACGCAGTGTCTTTATTTACACATAGGACCTATAGAACTAACTTAGGACACCACTCCCTATTGCCTAGACTGTGTAGGTTATATGACGAAATTGTCAAAAAGGATATTACTATAGATTTATTCCATAACAGCTCAACAGCTTTCAAACGTAAAACACTCGACGTGCTAACTCCATACTTATAAATAGTATAATTGCTATCCTACGTTGAATTATTATTGTACCTACTGTATTCCTTTAAGATGAGATATTGGTAACATTGTTGTTAACCGTTATGTTTATGGCAAGTTTATGGTGAATGATGAGGCCGTCTATAATTGGAGTTGCACCTATCTAACAATTAATTACTTTGTGTTTTTAATTATAAAATGATGTAAACTCTGTTGATGGTCCAAATAAATAAATAAATAAAAATTTATATTAATAAAGTTATATTAATTATATTGCTATTGTCGGCGCAGCGACCCAAAATGTGTCGTGGCCTGCGATAACAGGCGCCATCTTTCTCTATCCTGTGCAAGTTCCTGCCAGGTATGGACGTCTAAAGCTCCAAGGTCTTTAACCACCTCATCACTCCATCTGTACTTTGGACGTCCAACAGGTCTTCTTCCTTGCGGCATTCCTAAATAAGCCCTTTTGGCTCGGGCATTTGGAAAGGATGGGGGAGGATATAAGTTACATCACTAAAATGTAAGCATTAAAAATGAACATACATCAGTAAGTACTACAAATATTAGATGAAAACAATTAAGCAACAATTAAAAAGAGTGATAGATTTAACGTTGTAAAAAAATAAATACCTATACTTACCTATTTTTCTAAAATATATAAATATTCCTATCTTACCTAAAATATAATTAATGCTACCTATTTTCGATACTTATACGTACACATCAATATATCAATTTTATTTTAGCAGCAAATACCTACTTGTTCTGATTTCACTAAATATTCTAATAATAGTAATACTCTCTTCCAGTTTTCTTCTGACGTTCAGATGATTTCCGTCGGTTTGTTTTGGACACGTCCAGTTGGAATGAAGAGTAAACATTGTCGAAGTTGAATAAGTCAGATTCTTCAGGATTATCCTCTGATCCCGGTTTATTAAAAAATTGACGATTATCATCTAACCACTTGTGGACCTGAAAACAATGAAACATCATACAATAAGACCTAAGTTTATGTTTTTCTTTCAAAATAAACATGATTTTTATCAAATTATGTATAATGATAAGCTCTGTTGATGCAATGTCACCAAAAAATACCTATTACCTACGTGAGAAATCGATAAAGCGATCTGACCCCTTAGCAAAAGCGTCACGCTTATATAAAAAAAATTACATTTCCATTATCACCACAGCTCATAATACGTCCCCACCGAGGGCCTTGAGCCTACCCTAAGTTAGGGTGCCTAGGGCTTCGTCAACTGCGCTGGACCAGTGCGGATTGGTCGACTTCATATACACCTTTGAATTTCAACGCAAGTGTATGCAGGTTGCCTCACGATGTTTTCCTTCACCGTAGGAGCTTCGGACAAATGTACACACAGCAATATCCTAGGCTTTACATGTTGACCTTGAGATCGCCCTTATGACGCTCGTAATACACGTAAAGCTTGATGTGTTGCTGACTGCACATATGAAATTCTTAAACGAAAATCACATTGGTACATTGTCAGGATGGGACCCCGGCGGCCAGTGCCGAATCCACAGCGCTACCGACGCTCCATTAAAAGTGTACAAGTTTAAAGATAGTTTTGAAAATTCGGTATACTTACATAATCAAGGCGGGCAGGATTGGGCAATATTACGGGACTAGTTCCCTGAGGCGTGGTTGGTCTCGGGACATCGCAGTGCCTTGGGCGCAACCTGCCGAATAGCGGTTGAAACGCAAGTGCAGGAGACGATGCAGTGGAAGGCTGGACTGGCGTGCTCTTCTTGAATAATAAATACATTTTAAGCACTGGTGAACTAAACTTTATTGTCACAGTTGGACGTAGTTACAATGATAAACATACAGTTGGACTAAACTAAAAATACTGCAATCCGCACACTAAATATTTTTGCGTTAAATAAACTTGTCGCAGCTCAAAACTATTGTGTTATAATAAATGGTGGGCCACGAATTTGTTTGTAAGTCAATGCACACTAACAACATAATTAACATAGACATTGACACTCACGTGCACAAAGAATGTTAGAATGAATAACATTATCATAATTGTTGATGTAACTAATTAAATATAAGCTAGATTATTAATGTTACGACACGATAAAAAATAATTGCTGTTCCTGTATTGTAGTTTATTTCAAAATACGGAGAAAGTTAAAGAAATAGCTAATAACCTACTTTAACTCAATTAAATAATTACCGATTCAACGTAAATGTAATTTATTGTAATTAAAATTTCGATCTAGTTGTTGAATCACTATAATAGTATAGCGACTGGCTTCGGAGTGATATTAAATAGCCAGGTTATCTTATTTGCTTAAAGAAATAAACCCTCATTTTATTTGTTAATGCCTGAATTGTTAATTCAGATATCTCAATTGGACGAGGTAATCAACTCGTAGACAATTAAAATTTGAAGAATTAAAATTTTGTCATTTGATCTCCACAAGAATGGTTTAGTTCTGAGAGAGGAGAAATATACTTTCTTGTGTAATTTATTGTAATTTTATTTATTGTTCAATAAGTAGATTAATTTCAGTCCAGTGACTGATCGGAATTTAAACATTATGAAAAGACAATATTAAAAGCAAGAAAACAATATAACATAAGCTTAGTTATTCAAATTTAGATTTACTACAGTAGATAAAAAATCTTGGATTTATTGAAAAGACACAAACATATATTATTGTAATAAATTCATTACAATAATACATGTTCGTGTCTTTGCATTTTCGAAGAAAATTTAATAATAAATAAATCCAAGATTTTTTATCTACTGTAGAAAATCTACATTTGAATAACTATGGCATCATAAATTCTTAAACTCAAATCAGATTAAACCAATTAAACTAAAATAACATTTCACAGGTACAAATTCAGAACTTAAATAAACAGAAACTCAATCTACTAATGAATACCAAACACGATGAATATAGTAAAAAAAAAATATTTTTCTACATAATCTCCTAACGATTTAAAACATTTAGTCCATCTGTATTCTAAACCTAGAATTCCCTTTGAAAAAGATCTTGCTCTTGACCCTCTAAAAATCCCCAACAGTGGCCAGCACGTCGCTATTGTCGTCAAATTTCTTGCCTCAGAGGCGTTCCTTGAGCCGAGGACAGAGAAAGTAATCACTGGGTGCTAGATCTGGCGAATAGGGTGGGTGTTCCACAAGTTCAAAACCCGCTTCTTGAATGGCAGCCATGGCAAATGCAGCATTGTGATTGTCGATTGCCGGTTCGTCGTCTTGGTGTAGCAGCACTCCAGCTCGCAGTTTGTCGCGTCTCTTTTCCTTGATGGCCTCCCGCAATCTTCTTATTTGTTCTGCATAGTAAGAGCCCGTAATAGCGGCTCCCTTCTCGAAGTAATCCACCATAATAATCATTTCAGCGTCCCAAAAAAGGACGCCATAACCTTCCAGGTCGAGTTTGATACTTTGAATTTCTTTGACGTCAGTTCGTTAGCTCGTTTCCACGTCATTGGTTGTTGTTTCATTTCAAGGTTGAAGTGGTGGATCCAGGTCTCGTCCATGGCTACGAAACGTGACAAGAACTTCTCCTGATCTGCTTGGAACTTTTCGAGATTTGCTCATGAAATGTTAACTCGTTTCTTCTTTTGTTCGTCGGTTAACATTCTCGGTACTCAACGCTCATAGACCCTTATCATATTCAATTCGTTCGCAAGGATTCTTCGAATACTGCCATTTGAGGTCCCTGTGACCTCAGCTACAAGCCTGATAGTCATTCTTCGATCCGCCAATACGACATCTTCAACCTTTTTTACGTTTTCTTCAGCGAGTGTCGTGGTTGGGCGTCCTTCGCGATGTTCGTCTTCCGTCGATGTTCTTCCCAGTTTAAACTCCTTGGCTCAACGTGCAACTGTGAAATATAGATGTTTCCACCAAGTCTCTATGTATGTCTTTGGTAGAATATTTTTTTCAAACAGACGTATTTGATGACAGCTCTGATTTCTTTTTTCCTCATTTTGATGTTCACTCTTCGACCGTTCGTATTCAAATGAATGTAGCTCCTTTTTTTGAGAGACCTATGCTGTTAGCCGCAGTTCGCTGTTACAGCTTCACCTTGAGGGATGTAGCTCCCGGGAATCATGGCCTTTTTATATGATTTTATTATCACGAACTAGAGGATACCTAATTCAGTAGAAACCATTTTTTGTATTTTTCTGTGCACTGGAAATAATTGTTTAACATTACATTTGGATCACCCCTAGTATTTCAATCATCGCGTCGTGCGATATGTGTTATCGGACAAATAGCGCCTGCCATTGAAGGCTTATGGGCTAAATATTTCCAGTTTCTCTCCATCCACTGCTCAACCTGAAAATACAGAAATGCACTTAATATTTTTAAAATATTTGAATTATAATTAAAAATATCTAAAAAATGTACATAATAAGTCTACGAAAACATAAAAATTTATTAATTTTAATTAAACAGACACAAAAACAATACAAATAAATATAGAAGATAAATAAGTCTTTATATTAATATCTTTGTATTTAATTTTGCTTTCACAAAGTTGTTTCTCTTAAGGTCAAAATAATTATGTAAGTCTTAAGTATGTCTTAAGGTCAATATAGACCTCCTGCAATACGCGGAACGTCTCGATTCCGAGGATCTGACCCACACGTCCCGCTCAGGGACGTCGTGCGAGACACAAAAAAATCCGCTTTTAGGAATTACCGAGCTAGTCACGCTTATTAGCACCATGCACATTCCACATACAAGCTTAAAAATCTATTTCAATAAAGACCTTTACAACCACTTATTGATGTCAATCAAAATACAAAAATCTAATTGAAAATCAAATTACGAGTTCATCAACTGCGACTACGATACTATAACTGATTGTTATTTTAAATAATAATATTTACTAAGTATTATTCATAACATAGTATTTCAATACACTGCTCATCCCAAAAAAGCAAATAAAAACTTAAGATTGTTTTATATTTGTAACTTTGCATTTGCTTTAAAATTCAAAATAAATTGAAAAACGAATAAATCTACAAAGAAATATTTTCTTTTTTTAAATAGATTTATTTATTTTAGGGAAATTTACAGATACATAGAATATACAAATAAACAGCACTAATAATAGTCCGGATCCAATTACAAATTTCCACTTATAGTCATTCACATGAATAAAACACAACTCCATGTACTTTACAGCTTAGGCATAATTATATAAGTTAACTTTTAACATATTGACAATCGAAAGTGGATCTCGCAGTATCAGCGGTGAACAATTTTCGAGTTAAAGTATTTGCTACTTAATGTATTTTTAACTTTTAAGGTGTTTGTGCAAAACAGGTCATCACATACTACACTATTAAAATTTCTAATTGCTTTTAAAATAAAAGAATTCTGTCGAAAGTTAGTACGCGCAATGGGTTCACATAAAATTGGACGTGGTCTCAATGACAGGTTAGCTTTTAGACATAACTTAGACAATAGCTCCGCACAGTCTACAGAGCCATTGGCAATTTTGAAAATGTAAACAATGTCACTGATATTTCGCCTTACTTCTAGTGGCAAGAAATAATAATGTCTACACCTGTGACCATAATCAATGGAATAATGTCGAGCCTTATAATCTAGGTACCTAAGAAATCTTTTTTGGATTGCCTCAATACGAAGCTTATAAACTTCATACTGAGGATTCCAAACTTGGCTGGCATACTCTAGGTGACTCCTTACATAAGTGCAGTATAAAATTTTTAAAGGTTTAAGAAGACGAAAGTCTGAGCAGGTTCTCATTAAAAATCCAAGCATTTTATTCGCCTTCCTCACAACATTATCAACGTGTTGGTCAAACAATAACTTGCTGTCATGAATAACACCTAGATCTTTGATTTCATTTACTACCGAGATAGAACAGTTTTTTAAAGCGTACCTGGAATCGAAGATATTTGTCTTACGAGTGAAACGAATATGAAAACATTTAGACACATTTAAATCTAACTTGTTCGCAGTACAGTACAACTCAAACCTATTTAAATCATTTTGCAAATCACTCATTTCAGATAAATTACTGACAGTTTTAAGAATCTTCATATCATCTGCGAATAATAGAATTTTAGAACTTGAAAAACAGCTACTCACATCATTAATGAATATTGTGAAGAGAAGCGGTCCCAAGAGAGATCCTTGAGGAACACCAGACGGAACATGACTCCATCTTGATATATACCCCTGAACAACGACAGCTTGGCTCCTGTTATACAATATAAGAAGAGAACCAGCAAAATAAGTCGCCATGTATACCCGCAGTTGCAAGTTTAGTCATTAGTATACAGTGATTTATGCAATCGAAGCATTTTCGATAATCTGTATAAATGACATCAACTTGAAGCGAGTTATTCATACCCGTCGTGATAAAATCATTCGCCAATATAAGGTTAGATGTAGTCGATCGCCCCTTCAAAAAGCCGTGTTGCATTTCACTAAAAGAGGATTTAAGAGCATAATACAACTGATTATAAACTACTCTCTCTAAAATTTTTGCAAAAAGACAAAGCTTCGAGATTGGACGATAATTCTCTACGTCGGACTTGTCACCTTTTTTATGTATAGGGGTTATGAATGCCGAGTTCCATATGGGGAGAACAGCTCTGTCAGTGAGCGCTCAAAGAGGATACAATTTACTATTGGTGAGATGGTCTTTCCGACTGCTGAGCATATAAGAGTTTATAGACGACTCTCGACTTCTTTGAGAATCTCAAACTTAGAGGCAACAATACGGCCATCGACAGTCTTAAGTTTCGTCAGATGGGGCCTACCCAACTGCTGAGCGTAAACTTTCGATCCCCTGTTCTGCTCAATCGCAGCCTCTATAGCACGGGTATTGGAGCGTCGGAGATCGCGTCGCATCAGCTTTCGAATCAGTTGGTTTAAGGCGCTCCGATCTGACGAAGACATCTGGGACGGCGGCAACTCGCGTCTTTTCCTTATAAGTTCGAGAGTATCATCCGCAAGACTCCTTGCGTTTCGCGGGGAAGAACTTTCGAGACACATCTTGCAGCGTTTTGACCACTGTGTCGGTTTTCTCGTCAATATTGCCAGTGGTTTCCAGCAATCTGAAACGGTTTTTCAGTTCCAGTTGGAACTGCTCGGAGCTTAGGGCTATTTGGGGTTGCGTAGGTCGGAGAATAGACCTCACGATTTGGATCCTTTCAGCTTTTATTAAGAGAGCCTCGGACCAGTCGATGATCACATCAAATCTTAGATTTATTGAAAAGACACAAACATGTATTATTGTAATGACTTCATTACAATAATACATGTTTGTGTCTTTGCATTTTGTTTGAAAATGCAAAATAAACTGAATAATAAATAAATTCAAGATTTTTATCTACTGTAGAAAATCTACATTTAAATAACTATGGCATCATAACTTCTTAAACTTAAATCAGATTAACCTAATTAAACTAAAATAACATTTCACAGGTACAAATTCAGAACTTAAATATACCAAACACGATGAATATAGTAAAAAAATATTTATTTTTCTACATAATCTCCTAACGAGCTAATACATTTAGTCCATCTGTATTCTAAACCTAGAATTCCCTTTGAAAAAAGATCTTGACCCTCTAAAAATACCCAACAGCGGCCACCACGTCGCTATCGTCGTCAAATTTCTTGCTTCAACGGTGTTCCTTGAGCCGAGGATAGAGAAAGTAATCACTGGGGGCTAGATCTGGCGAATAGGGTGGGTGTTCTACAAGTTCAAAACCCGCCTCTTGAATGGCAGCCATGGCAAATGCAGCATTGTGATTGTCGATTGCCGGTTCGTCGTCTTGGTGTAGCAGCACTCCAGCTCGCAGTTTGTCGCGTCTCTTTTCCTTGATGGCCTCCCGCAATCTTCTTATTTGTTCTGCATAGTAAGAGCCCGTAATAGCGGCTCCCTTCTCGAAGTAAGCCATGGCAACTGCATAGCAGCACTCCAGCTCGCAGTTTGCCGCGTCTTTTTTTCTTGAAGGCCTCCCGCAATCTTCTTTTTTGTTCTGCATAGTAAGAGCCCGTAATTCTCCAAATAATCCACCATAATAATCATTTCAGCGTCCCAAAAAAGGACGCCATAACCTTTCCTGCCGGGCTTAACACTTTGAATTTCTTCGACGTCGGTTCGTCAGCTCGTTTCCACGTCATTGGTTGTTGTTTCGTTCCAAGTTTGAAGTGGTGGATCCAGGTCTCATCCATAGTTACGAAACGTGACAAAAACTTCTCCAGATCTGCTTGGAATTTTTCGAGATTTGCTCATGAAATGTTAACTCGTTTCTTTTTTTGCTCGTCGGTTAACATTCTTGATACCCAACGCTCACAGACCTTTCTCATATGCAATTCGTTCGCAAGGATTCTTTGAACACTGCCATATGAGGTCCTTATGAACTCAGCTATAAGCCTGATAGTCATTCTTCTGTCAATACGACATCTTCAACATTTTTCACGTTATCTTCAATGAGGGACGTGGATGGGCGTCTTTCGCGATGTGCGTTTTCCGTCGATGTTCTTCCCAGTTTAACCTCTTTGGTCAACGTGCAACTATGAAATATAGAGAAGTAGAGTCCCGCAATGTTTCCACCAAGTCTCTATATATGTCTTTGGTAGAATATTTTTTTCAAACAGAGGTATTTGATGACAGCTCTGATTTCGTTTTTCCTCATTTTGATGTTTATTCTTCGACCGTTCGTATTCAAATTAATGTAGCTCCTTTTTTTGAGAGACCTATGCTGTTAGCCGCCGATCGCTGTTACAGCTCCACCTTGAGGGATGTAGCTCCCGGGAATCATGGCCTTTTTATATAATTTTATTATCATGAACTAGAGGATACCTAATTCAGTAGAAACCATTTTTTGTATTTTTCTGTGCACTGGAAATAATTGTTTAACATTACATTTGGATCACCCCTAGTATTTCAATCATCGCGTCGTACGATATGTGTTATCGGACAAATAGTGCCTGCCATTGAAGGCTTATGGGCTAAATATTTCCAGTTTCTCTCCATCCACTGCTCAACCTGAAAATACAGAAATGCACTTAATATTTTTAAAATATTTGAATTATAATTAAAATATATAAAAAATGTACATAATAAGTCTACGAAAACATAAAAATGTATTAATTTTAATTAAATAGACACAAAAACAATACAAATAAATATAGAAGATAAATAAGTCTTTATATTAATATCTTTGTATTTAATGTTGCTTTCACAAAATTGTTTCTCTTAAGGTCAAAATAATTATGTAAGTCTTAAGGTCAATATAGACCTCCTGCAATACGCGGAACGTCTCGATTCCGAGGATCTGAACCACACGTCCCGCTCAAGGTTCGTGCGAGACACAAAAAACGCTTATTAGCACCATGCACATCCCACATACAAGCTTAAAAATCTATTTCAATAAAGACCTTTACAACCACTTATTGATGTCAATCGAAATACAAAAATCTAATTGAAAATCAAATTACGAGTTCATCAACTGCGACTACGATACTATAACTGATTGTTTTTTAAATAATAATATTTACTAAGTATTATTCATAACATAGTATTTCAATACACTGCTCATCCCAAAAAAGAAAATAAAAACTTAACGTTGTTTTATATTTGTAACTTTGCATTTGCTTTAAAATTCAAAATAAATTGAAAAACGAATAAATCTACAAAGAAATATTTTCTTTTTTTAAATTGATTTACTTTTATTTTATATTTTTATAACAAAATAAGTTGGATTCCGCTTTTTAAGCCCTTGTCCCGTATTAGCATCACAATTGGAATTTTAAAGTTGGTAAGCCTACATTATATGTCTTAAAGTGCCTAATTGTGTCATCAAGATAATAACTCAAACGTGCCTCAATTTTTTACTTGAAATCGAATAACGCCTAGTTGCTTGACGATCAGAATCTGCATCAGATCGAATGTTGGTTTGTAGCTAACCTTAGTATCTATTTCTTTACGTACCTTTTGATTGCCTCGATGTTCTTGGGGTTGCTGCGATGATTTTTCTTGTGTTGAACGCTCGATTCCAGTCTGTCGCGTTGTACTGTCCGCCATCATTGCTCGCGCTTTTCGAAAGAAGTCCATCCTAGGATGCGTTTTCCCTTTGGGTGCGTCCTTATTCATCTTGGAAATAAAGCTTTACCTTAATATCTCACTGTTCGCTGTAAGTGTGTCAGAGCTTGAATGAATGAGATGTTTATTATCTCCCCAATTTATTCACCATTCGACCCATTAGTTGATGAATACACTATTGTTTTGATTTTTTAAGTGCTTCTTAGCTCTATTTGACGTTAAATAAATGTTGTATCTTAATGAGGTCTTTTTAATGTAATCATAAGTGGTGGCCGTAAATAGTCATTATGTTATTTTCTTGAGCATTTTTTTTTTGGGATATATTTCATAAACGCTTAAGCTATGGTGATTTTAATTTTACAATATGATTGATAATGTTAATTTTGTAGTTATTCTCGCCTGGTTTCGACATTGTTGTCAGAAGTGTATAGTTATCAATATCAATAACTGTTAATGCTTTAAAAGCCCAAAACGCGTTGAATATACAGTATTTCCTGTAGGTTTTCTATTATTTATTTCTAATATTTTGCTTTATTACTGGTATTACGAGCGGTAGTTCAATACTTATTTAAATATTCCTCGAGGAAGAATGTATGACAAACACTTCAAAAACGCGGACAGTTTACTAGAGTGAAGACCCTTGGCAATTCAGCACTGGCTCATTTGCTTGCATTATGGGCACATCGCCAAAGGTTATTTTAATTTCATTAACATTGATTTATTACCAAACGTTTGGTAGTAAATCAATGTTCGTTAAAGTAATTTTGTGATTAAGTTAATTTTATTTTTTAGTTTAGTTTTATACATTTATTTCAATAAAGCTACCTACTTGATACATTGTATTTTTCTTTGATTTCTTCTTGCATTTCTTTTAAAATGTTAATATCTAAAAATACTTATTGCAATATACAACTATGAACTAGAACTCAATAACAAAATAACAAAAATATAATAACTATTCTAAACATAATATAAAATTAAACCTTATTAAAAAAACTAAAGATCAAAAAAACTTAGATCTGCCTCTATATCGGGCGATATGGAGGCAAGAACACTGGCTGCGTTACCTCGCTGAATCGCTATGCTGATTCTTTGCGCGAGGAAAGCGCCAGCCCTACTGTTGCTTTATACAACAAGGTAGTGTAAAACATTGTATTGAAACATAAAGTCCATTTTTGATTTCAATAACGTCTATAATATTGCCAATCTACACAAATAAATAAATTTGAAGTGTCTGTTTGTAATGTCAAAATAACAAGTTTTTACTAAATGGGTATGAATGTATATCGGTTACCAATAACAAAAACACAATTTTAAAAAATTTTGTCTGTCTATCTGTTTGTTCCCGCTAATCTCCGGAACGGCTGGACCGATTTTGACGGGACTTTCACTAATAGATATCTAATTATGTAAGGTATAACATAGGTCACTTTTTATCCAAGATCTTAAAAAAAATTGCCTACAAAAATCAAAATGCTGCCAAAAGTTACTATTCCACGCGGATGAAGTCGCGGGCACATATTCTGCGGTTCTATTTTCTATATTCTACGATTCCATATTCTGCGGTTGGCTTCTTTCTCGAAGTTGTGTCTACCCAATTGGATTTCGGTTCAGATTCCTAAAATTTTAAAACCAATTTATGTTATTATGGAACAGAAATTGAGAGAGTTATGGTAGTAATTGTAGGCTGACAACAACATGAGAAATCTAAAACTATACGGCTCTGAGATACCATACTCCACAAAGGTGAAATATCTAGGAGTTACCCTGGATAAAGAACTAACGTGGAAGGAAGATGTAGACCTCACTATTGAAAAATCCGGAAGGATACTCAATATGTGCCGGTCTACCTTCGGTAAAACCTGGGGTCTCAAACCTAAGATACTCTACTGGATTTACAAAATAATGATACTGCCGGTCATAACATATGGCAGTATTGTCTGGTGGCCAAGAACGAAACTAGTCACATGCAGGGAACTGCTAGATAGATTCCAAAGGCTGGCTTGTATGGCCATTACGGGGGCTTTCAAAACTACCCCTACAGCGGCCTTGGAGAGATTTTTAAATCTCGAACCACTCCACAATGCTGTACAAAGAGAAGCCATGAGGGCACTCTACAGGCTCAGAACTTTGGGAATGTGGAATGCGAACCAGCCACCCACAAAACACACGGCATTCGCATTTGAAGGAGGCAATCTGCTGCTGAGCATGATCAGCGACAGAATGTTACCTCAATATATTTTCAGACGACTTTTTGAGGTACACATTCCAACAAGGGAGGAATGGGATAAGGGGCTGGCACCCCCTCAGGGGAACAGCATGATCTGGTATACATGAATCAAAAATAAAATCTGGTACAGGGGCAGGAATACACTGCAACAAAACTGATATATCGATCAGCATGGGTAAGCTGGCAACTGTGTTTCAAGCTGAAACATGTGCTATCGTCGCAATAGGGTCGCAATGGCCTAAATATCTACATTCTCAGTGACAGCCAAGCGACTCTCAAAGCGCTCCTGTCATACAAAGTGGAATCCACTGGTGCTGAATACAATCGAAGCACTGAACAAATTGGGTAAAACCAATACAGTACGTCTAGTTTGGATACCAGGTCACAAGGGTTTCACCGGAAACGAGAAAGCTGACTACCTGGCAAGAAAGGGATCGAAAACACAATTGGTAGGACTAACCCACCATTTGTCGGGATCACTCCAAAAATAGTCAGTATGGGTATAAGAACTCAACTGCAAATGAGGCACCAAAGAGAATGGGCCAATCAAAAAGAAATGAACCACGCCAAGCTCCTTATGGGTATGGACAATTGGCTCAAATTTACACTGAGCTCAAGCAGATCCCAGATTCGCCTACTGTAGGGTGCTCTAACCGGACACTTCGGCACTAGGATCATGCTAACCAGGATGGGACACGCCAGTTCCAAAATCTGTAGGGCCTGCAAGGAGGGAGAGGAGAGCATGGTGCACCTGCTGTGCCTGCTGACGCCCTAGCTTGCAGGAGACTAAGGCTGACGGGAATCGGATACCCAAAACCGGAGGACTACAGGGCCATACCACCGAAGGACATCGTTGAGCTCCCCCACCCGAAGATAAGATAAGAATTGTAGGCTGTCAATAGAAGTAGTGATTGTTGATACTAGAACAATTCATAATTTTAAAAAAACTTTTATCTATTGTTAACCTATAATTTAAAAATTAATTCTCATTTACTTTCACTTAAAATCGATATAAAACTCTGAATCAAACATTAAGTTTGTCTCTGGTGTTACTCTCACTGTCTTCTAAGTTATCGTTAAAGTAACTCAGTATATGAGTAACTCCAGAGACATTGACGATTATTCAGTTGCGACGACTTTTATTTTAAATAAACATTATTAATTTTATTAAACTTAAAACATAAATACCACTGGTCAATAATAAAAAAAGGAAATTGAACTAATGTTGTTCATCTAACCTTCGAAAACATGGACACTCAGGAGACAGCGAATAAACCCACGCACTCCCTTTGAACGTTCATCGTTGGCTGGCGGCGCGGCTACATCAAGAGCGTTGCCGGCGTGCCGCCAAATAAACTTATATTTTATGGCGCCTTTGGAGGAAATCCGCGCCTTTTATTCCTGACCAATTTGGATAGTAACTCAGCACACAAGTTTTTTGTGGACCGAATTTTGTAATTAATTCCTGTACTCGTATTTATTTTCCACAATCACTCAAATATTTGAACATGACTGTGAAGGTATATTAACACGTTTTACCTGAACTAAATAGTTAATAATTCTGTGATAGAAAATTTTTAAGCAATTTCAAATCAATTATGAGTCCTGTGTAGATTGGACAACGTTTTTTTTTATAGGGAACCTCGAAGTTGTATACTAAGTTACTATAGAAAACAAGATTTTTATTTGTTTCATGTCAAATTATAAGCTTGGACGTTGTTGATTGATAGGTATATAATACATAAATAAGTAGTTTTTAATTAAAATTTAATATTTATTTGATATTTTTTAAACTTTGTCTAAAGGACAGCGCATGGTGGGTAAAATAGTCGATCGACCTACATGCGACCGAAGATGGTGATCCCGCAAGAAGATTAGAATAGGCTAGATGACTAAAAAATTTTTTTTGATATAATAGAAGCTCATTCATATAATAAACAGAAAGAAAAAATCGGTTTTCGAATAACTATAAAAACAACCAAGATATAAGCTATTAAAGATTTTTCTCCATCTCTTTCTGGCAAAACGGCAATTTACATGGAGTTTATATGGCCGTACACAACAGTGACGTCACGGTTGATGTCGGATCTCTCTGTCTAATCGCCTTCAAATTAACAACTTAAAATGCTTGTATCTAATGTATTTCTAAGCCGATTTTAATTCTAATTTCACAGGACTGCATCCTTTTCCATGGTATTTTAATATTTAATGACGAGACGTTAAAATTAGAATTCAGTCATCATCCCAATTCTGTAGATTTATGTTACACGCTGATGTAGTACAATTAATCCTAATATAAAAAAGATTCTAAAAATTCTGAATGGTTTGATGAATTGAAATTTGATTATGATGGCATCATCAACTATCACAATGTACATTATTAGTCTGATAAAAATCAATTGAACCGTCACAAGAAACGAGTGAAAGGCTCACAGAGCCGATTTTCAGTAAACGTTTGGATGGGGATTATCGATAACAAGTTGATTGGGTCACATTTTTAACCGATAATTTAAACGATAATTATATTTCCTCACAAGTGTGTAGAAAAACAACGATATACGTGCGTATATTGGCTATACACACTCGGCTCTATTACGCCCTCGCGGGCTGAAATCCGCCTCGTGAGTTATATAACCAACATACCGCACTTATATCATAATGTACTATTAAGACTAGGAACGGTATCTAAGGAAACGACAGTAATATGCTGTTATTATCTATATAATGTTATTAGTTCAAATAATAGGGGTTAATGTATGAAATTGCCGTTTTGTATGAAGATTTTTAAGAACATTGCTTATTTCATACTAACATTTTTCTGAGTTACTTAATAACCAATAAAGCAAACTTTATGAAACTTTCAGAGACTAGTCAGTAGACTTTGAACTAAGTAATAACATAATTTTGAAGACAAGAAAATTAGTTTTTACAAAGTAATCGTCAATAATGTACAACATTCTGACGAAAAAATAGGGGGTAATTTATAAGATTCTTTTTAATAACTTATTAAACTAATTCTGAGATTAAATTGTAACCAAAACGTGCACTCTAGGGTCAAAAAATAATAAAAAACATCTTTTTTTATAGCTCTTAAATTAAAAAAGTTATAAAGTTATATAAACAAACGAAAAAAACCTTTATACGACGTTTACTCAACCCTTTTGTGATGTAATCCTAAGTTATAGGTCCAAAATGTTACTTGGGCGGGCCTTGGTCGTCCAAACCCTGGTGTAGGGTTGAAGTATTTCTTCACAGCTGGCAGATGATCATGAGGAATCCTACGAAAATGGGACTTCAGCATGTTTTTTTTATAAACAACGTAAAGTACAAGAACTTGTCACCAGATGTTTGCAGTCGATTTAGCTGTTTATTACAAGCTTTTATTTACTTTCACCTGTCCCGGTGTCTGTTTCATTACAGAACATCTTGCAAGTATGACCCACTTCCCGCTTTCCCATTGAGCTGAAATTTTGCGTGCATATATATATCGCGTGACAATGCAATATTATGATGACATAGAGCTGATCTAGTGCTGGAGCTCAAAATGGTCATAGGAACTCCGCAATAAAACGACACAAACCCATCGAGTTTGTGCTCGTTTGATTCGTATTGACGAGTATTATAAACTGATATTTAAAAAAAGTTTTTTTTTTAATTTCTTGGTTATTCCTATTTTTAAGCTCATTACCTAATCTAATAACCGTATAAACAGGACGTTTTGTTTTTCACTGATTTCACGGTTCTGTGTAAAACACGTTTATAGTTATTCAAAACGGTAGCTAACAAATTGTCATTAATTATGTTGTTTTGCGTTTGAACTAGACGTTAACATTAGGTAAAAACAATGCAAAAAGGTTTTAATTCGTCTTTATGTCAAATTGTTCCTCGGTGGCCTGATTGGTGATGGTATCAACACGGCAAGTCGAAATCCAATTCTGCCTGAGGTGATTTTTTGTGTTGATTTTTTATTTTTAACCCAAAGGGACAAAACGGAAACCTTAATACTTTGTTGTCCGTGTGTCCGTCTAACTTTTCATTGGATCTTTCAGTTATTTTCGTTTTTCGTTTCATTTCCACAAGAATGGGTTTAGTTACGACAGAGGAGAAATTTTCCTTTCCTGGTTATTAAAAAAAAACATTTATTGTTACTAACATATATTTTATGTCTTTCCAGCAAAAAATGTATATTGTATAAGTCTAGATCTTTTATATTTTTCAATAAAGTTTACTTCAACATCACTAAAGCCAATATTTAAAAGTAAGAAAACAAAAGATTTATTATAATAATACGTGTTTGTGTCTTTGCATTTTAAAAAAATGCAGTTTAATTGAAAAATAAATAAATTGACGCTCCAACGGTGAAGGAAAACATCGTGAAGCAACCTGTATACATCTGCGAAGAAATTCAAAGGTGTATGTGAAGTCGACCAATCCGCACTGGGCCAGCGTGGTTGACTAAGGTCTAAGCACCCTAACTTAGGGTAGGCTCGAGCCTCGGTGGGGACATAAATGAGCTGTTATGATGATGATGAATAAATAAATTCAAGAGTTTTCTATTTACTGTAGTAGGAAATCTATTTGAATAACTAAGTTCATATTGGCGTCTTAAATTTTTAAACTCAAAACAGATTAATCTAATTAGACTAAAATACGAGTAACATTTCACATGTACAAATTCAGAACTTAGCAAGTGGTTGGAATGTTATTTAAAAATTAAATTTATTGTTACTAACATAAATATATTTTGTCTTAGTAAATAAAATATAAAGTAAATAAAGATATAGTGTATAAGTTTATATATTTTATATTTTATTTACCATAAAGTTTATTTTAACATCACTAAAGTCAATATTTAAAAGCAATAAAACAATACATTTAAGTAATATAATAACACGTGTTTGTGTCTTTACATTTTGTTAAAAATGCAATATTAAATTGAATCTATACAAATAAATAAAATTGAAGTGTCTGTTTGTACGAGTAATATCAAAATAACGAGTTTTTACTAAATGGGTATGAATTGATATCGGGTACCAATAACAAAAATACAATTTAAATTTTTTTGTCTGTCTGTCTGTCTGTCTATTTGTTCCCGCTAATCTCCGCAACGGCTGGACCGATTTTGACGGGATCTTCACTAATAGATAGCTAATTATATAAGGTATAACATAGGCTACTTTTTATCAACTTCAACAAAAGTTACTATTTCACGCGGACGAAGTCGCGGGCACAGCTAGTAATAAATAAATTTAAGATTTTCTATTTATTAGTTGATCTTAATCTACTTCAAAAAAAGGCTCGAGCCCCTCGGTGGGGACGTATATGAGCTGTTGACGGATCTACTTATTTGAATAACTAAGTTCATGTTCGTATCTTAACTTCTTAAACTCGAAACAGATTATTTTAATGAAACTCAGATAACATTTCACAGGTAGGTACAAATTCAGAACTTAAAAAACAGAAATCCAATCTAGTCTAATCATCGCTTCGCACGATATTTATCGGACAGATGGTGCTTGCCATTGAAGGCTTATGGGCTAAATATTTCCAGTTCCGCTCCATCCACTGCTCAACCTGCAAATACAGAAATCTACTTAATATTTATTAGTATACTTACTTGAATTATAATTAAGAATATAAAAAATGCACCTAAGCCTACGAAAACTTAAAAATGTATTGGATTTAATTAAGTACACACAAAAACATCACAATTAAAAATACCTAACTAAAATGTATATTTTACTTAAATTGGTAGGTCAACAATAACAACAACAATAGTTCTAATGTCGCCTGTGACATTAAAACTATTGTTCTAATGTCACGAAAGTGATAGCGAGCCATCGCTATGAGTTAGGCGGTAGACCCGCTCAACTAATAAAAATATTCACCGCCATGGTGCTAATAAAAGCATCATTTCACTAGTTGATATCACTATTCTCTCGTACAGCGTGACCTAGTCCTAGTTGCATACAATAAATCAACTTGTGAAAAATATTCAGATATTGTATTTGAATAGGAATATTAACTGATATTTTCAACCATTAAAATTATCTGTGTAATTATTAATTATCTGGGCGTGTATTATTTATGACATCTAATTTCCAGTCAGTTTTATGAATTGCTATTAGTGCTTTTCTTTTACTTACTATACAAAGAGAAAGAAATGGTATCATAACAATTCAGAAAACTGCCTGGAATTAAGGCGTCATAATATAGGTACCCCCTGGTATTTTTATTTGTCTATTAACTTTAAACTAATATTTTTTTCAACCATTAACGCCAACTCTAGTTTAAACGCGCTAGTAGCGCTGACAGCATCTTGTGTCGGTATTCGGACCACGGCCACAAAAGCCAGCACCAGTCAGACTATAGAGAAAGAGAATGTCTGGGAGAAAGTATCAAAAATATATATAGCGCCATCTATAGTGCTCTTGTATAACTAAATAAACCTATGTCACAGTTTAACAATGTATAAACTGTGTCTATGTAATCAAATCACTCTGCTTTGTATCCTAGGATAGGAGCGTGTACGCTTTGTTGCTTATAAAAATATCGACAACTTATAGATTTGATACAGCTGGCTCCACCTATTGCTCGTGGTTATAACTAATTTTTGGAAATGTTAGATATTGTCAATCCTTTTCTATAAATCATCCTTGCTTTTGACCAATCACAGTGACACATTATCACGCCATCGATCATTTGAAAGTCACATTAACAGAGGAGCGTTCAGCGCCTCTGGGTGTAGTTGTCCGGTTGTTTTTTAACTCGCTCAAAGGCGTTGAACGGATTGCAGCAACCAAATCTTTTATCTCCCTCTCTCACATGATTTTTTATTTCTCTCTCTTTCTAGTAGATGACATTATAGAATATGGCCGCCAATATCATCCAATCACGTAAGAGTATTTCAGTAAGAAACGTCAGAGCGTTCTACAACCATCAAATTCGATGGTTGTTCGGTCGTAACTCGCGCCGACACTCTAAGGTCTTGAACGGGCGGTTGTTTCACCCGGTTGTCACGCTCAAAGACATTGAACGGGGTTAGAGCGAAAAGTTGTACTTCACGCGAAGGCTCTGAACGCGCCTCTGTTATGCTTATGTCGTTAATGAATATAATACCATTACACAGACAATGAAAATACGTACCATATGTTTTTTAGTGTCTTCCTGATCTTCAATAGCTTCGTCGACATTCGAGCTCCTGGCCTCTATATTCTTCTGCAGTAGCTTGCAACCCATTAAAGTTCGTCTTCGATTGCAGCTGTCAGCTGGTTTCGGTTGTCCTTTGTTGACTGTGGTCTAAACAATGAAAGGCTGATTTAATCGCTCATTATGTATTAGGGCTGGCAATAGATCTATAGATCCGATGTGATCCGGATTCTGTATGAGATGTCACCGGACTGGACTTTTGCGTAGCAAGTATGTGTGACGATCGGTACATTTTGTATTACATTCTATAAGTCTAGCCTTCAATATCAATTAATTTCTCTTTTGTTAGACCAAGAACAGAATACAATCGGTAGGTCTGTTGGCAGCCTTAATTAGTAGGTGCATGTGTAAAAACACGCCATTCGTTGACTTCTCAAATGCATTCGATTTACCAAGCAAATAACCACAGAACACAGAAACTATATATATATATATATTTTTTTTTTTTAATCTATTAAGTAATATTCAAAGGTGATTTAACATTTAACTAGGAAAATGTGTTTTCTTTTTTGCGGAATATTTAACACAACACAACCCAATCAGAAAGACAAGTAGGTATTACAAATACTTAAAATATTGAGCAAATCTTGACATATTACTTTTTTTTTTCTTTTTTTTTTTAAAAACGTCGCCCCACACTAGGATTTTCTCCTGTATCGTGGGTGCAGTTACAAACATAGAATATCACATGCACATACGCCCAGACCGGAACAAACTTCTGTAGGCCATACAAAACATCTGTCCCGTGCGGGAATCGAACCCGCGCAGTAGGCGATCACTCGACCTCTGCGCTAACCGTGTCCAACTACTTTAACTGTGTATTATTTTAGTTATTAATAAATTCATTTAACCGATTAATCATTATGCTCATTAATTAATTAGCTCGATGGGAAGACAAACCAGAGCTTTTATTTACTTATCGAAATTTTAAATTCATTATAAGTTGGCGTACTTATAGTTTTACGGATAATACATTTTATTTAAGTGAAACTGCGTACGTGACTAGGTCGCAAATTCATACGCAAACTACCCACTTTCATAATTAGGTACATATTCTTATCTAAGCTTCTATTACAATTACATTACAGTCATTCACAAATTACGAAGTTTATATGTATTTTTAATCATTTACATACCCGAAAAACTAGTAAAACGTATTTTCCAACACTATATAATACTTATATTTGACGCTTTTCACAGAATTAAAACAAAGCAAGTTTACTCACAAATTGTGGTTGTTGTTTTGATTACGGCCAAAACAATAATCATTCCACACTGAGTCGATACACAAACTATCACTGGGTAAAACTATATGTGAAAATTATATGTTTTAACAGTATTGAGACACCAATACAAAATTTTAACGGTGTTAACAATAATTAAACGCTAAGACTGACAAATTAAGGTAAGCGTGAAAAATACCTCCCGTGCTAGTCGAGACTGTGCTACTGCAAGGTAAGATACCCGCCTATCAACTATCGTCCGTATTACATGCAATAAAAAACACAAAATCAACAAAGGTATGAACCAATAACATGATTTGTTATCAGAGTGACCACTATAGTATAAGGAACACTAAAGGATTAAATGTCAATGAAATAATATATTTTTCACACCACTAGCTCGACATTGCCAAATTACATATCATGCAAACCTTACGTAAAGCAAGTCATTAAAGCCCTTGGCTTTAGCCGGGGTGTAATGTTCGACTGAATCTCATTATAACACGCTGGGTTGTAATATTTTCACTTTTCATAGTTCTTATTGCAATGGCCTTATAGACTAATTTCGTAATAATAGATCAACTAATACTCGAAGGCCGGGGCCGGCGCCGCGTCGAACGTAATTTGAAAATCGAACTTTTTCTAAAATCGAGCTGACCACGGCAAGCTGAATGGAACACATTTGAAATTAAACAAAAGTCGCGAGTATTATAAGACGCTGCAATATTATACGTAATAACTGCAAAGATTTTATAAAAATATATCAAAATAGAAGAAAAGTTCTGTTAAAATGTCGAGTGACGAAACGCTGTTTTTAGTAGCCTTGCTTTTTTATTGTCTCGCAAAAAGTGAGAAAAGTAGAGTACACTCCTCGGGGATAAAGCTGTTTTTGTCTTGGGCGCGCTTGAACCCCTCACTGCGCTCAGAACTCGACTTAATTCCCTCGCTTCGCTCGGGAATTAACTCATAACACGCTCGGGAGTTAAATCTGCAGACCTTCGTTACGTTCAGGATTCAATATCGCGCTCGTGACATAAAACAGTGCTTTATCCCCTGGGTGTATAATCTACTATTAAACGCGTTTTGCTGAATCTCTCGCTATAAGTATACTCGTAAGCACAAGTAAAATGAAATGTTACTCTTGCTTGAATTACAATATTTTAAATATATAGTGCATAATGTGTACAAATATAATTAAAAAAATACCATTAAAATATTTTGAAATATTAATTATACATAGACATACACTTACATACCTACTTATACATATTATTCATTTAATTATTTCATCAAACGTTCAGTTTTTTCATAATCTAACATGCGCAAATACTCCTCTAGTAACCTTAGATTTAATTTTTATAGTTATATCCTTACTTATACGATTATATAAAACGGAGCCAAAAAGTAAAAAAAACAATGAGCATAGGCGGTTCTACATGCCGGAACCTTGTAAACTTCATACATTCTCCGGTTAGATATAGTAGGAGGAGGTGAACAGTAGTGTTGTCTAAGGACTACAGACTTAATAAAAAGCTGTCTTACAGTAAGAACTTCATGTCATTCTCCCTATAGAACTCTGTGGTTGGAAATCTATATCGCTTATAGTTAAGTACTTTTAGTATACATCTTTGGGACCTTTCAATCTTTATAAAAGTATTTTTTCTTGCACCACCCCACACAGAAATACCATCCAACTATAGTATTCTGTGCAAATAACAGTCATTGATTACAAATTAAGTGCGTTGGTGGCGCTGTGGCCTCGGCACTGGACTGTGCCCCGAGTAGAATCGGGAGGCCCGCGATCGATCCTGCCATGTACCAATGTATTTTTCGTTTCACGAATACCTTCCTACGTTTCCTACGTTGAAGGGAAACATCGTGGGGAAAGCTGCATACACCTGCGAAGTAATTCAAAGGTGTATGTGAAGTCAACCAATCCGCACTGGGTCAGCGTGGTTTGACTAACGCCTAATCACCCTAACATAACTAGTTTAGGGTAGGCTCGTGCTCCTCGGTGGGGACGTATATGAGCTGTGATGATGATGATGATGATAATCTCTCCAATCCTGTTTGTCGTCGATAAGTATTCATCATACACCATAAGTTGTTCCATCATAAAGATAAAAACGTGACTTTTCTAATTCCCATAATATTGTTTTGCGTTAGTGAATATGTATTATTAGGAGAAGCCCTGACAGATACCGCCGCAAGCCTTGTAGCCCGTGCTTGTACACAGTGTACAAGCACCCTTACTCAGAAATAAGGGCAAACAGAAATAAAGGCCGAGTAACGCTTTATCAAGTAGATGAGAACGGTGTGATTAACGTGCTTACAGTTTAACAAGATCGAAGATGCGTGGCGTAAAATACGTTAGATACGTTCAGTTGACTATAAAACCTGCGTAGCCACTGAGGGAATACACATTTGATTACACATAGTATCATGCTGCATCATTCACCAAAATATGTTTCCTCTCAGCGACCACGCTTTAGGCTGGCAAAAACCCCTCCGATTCTGTTCTGTTCCAGTTAGAAACGAAAAGAAATGCAAGAATGCAGTTCAAGTCTTGATGTTCTGCGGCTTGTTGCGACGATTTTTCTTGTATTGAGCGCTCGATTCCAACCTGTCGCATTGTGTTATTGTTAGCTATCATTGCTCGCGCTTTCCGCAAAAAGTCCATTCTAGGATGCGTTTTTCCTTTCGGTGTGTCCTTATTCATCTTGTATTTCGCTAATTTTACTGTTCTCTATAAGCGTGTCAGAGTTTAAATGAATAAGATTTTTATTAAGTCTGCATTTTATTCAGCGCTTGACCCATTAGTTAATGAATACACTAATATTTTGTTTTTTTTCTGTATGTGATTCTTAGCTGTATTCGACATTAAAGAAGCGTTTTATCTTAATGAGTTATTTTTAATGTAATCATAAGGGTGGCCGTAAACAGTTATTAAGTTATTTTCTCGAGTATTTTAAAATAATATTTAATTAACGCTTAATTGTGGTGTTTCTAATAATACAATAATTATGGCTGATAATATTTAATTTTGTTTGTTTTGTCGCCTCGGTCTAGGTCGGCTGGTTAGGACATTATTGTCAGAATTGTATAGTTATCAATAACTGTTAGTGCTATAAAAAGTATATTGCGGGGTTTTGAATTATTTATTAAACTAAATAATTTTATTTCGATTTACTCCTATTACACTTTTCTTGAGGAAGAATTAATGATAAATATTTCAATAACGCAAGCACAGTTTAACAAAAAAACTGTGCCTTGGCAATTCAGCGCGGGTACATGCTGTTTGCATGATGGGCACACTGCCAAAGGATATTTTTTTCTCATTAAGTTAATTTTATTTTTTAACCCTAGGCTTATTTAAAGCTTATTTAAAGCACTAAGCTTATTTTTCGACGCTTAATATTAACCTTCGTCGTTTCAACGAGCGAGTACCCATGGACCAACTTGATAGCACAACTGATTGTGCTATCGGGGGGTTCTAAATAAAGGGGCTTAAAGAGTTTTATTGCGTTAATATAAATATGTATATTTTGCATTTATTATGAATAAATAATATTTATTTAAAATGTTATGTTTACTAATATGACATAATAACCAAACAGCCTTGCAACCATTTTTTAAATTTCTTACTATGTATTTTATAATAGAATTGTAGGACAAAATTTTTTAATATTAAAAATAATGGATTTAATAAAATTAACATTTTAGCGAACATTTGAATACATTTGTGACCACGTCAAATTTGTGTTCCCCGCACAACGATTTATTGCATTTGGTGCAACTACTTTTGCGGAGGGACATAAGGCACATATTTTCCTTCTTTTTTTTCCAAGAGTTCCAAAGGCCGCATTATTTAATTAAGTTTGTCGTTAGTCGGTGGCCCTGTGGACTCCGCACAAATGTATTTTTCGTTTTTCGAATTTCATATGTACATTTATCTGTCGCCCCTACGGTGAAGGAAAACATCGTGAGGCAACCTGCATAAATTTGCGAAGAAATTTAAAGGTGTATGTGAAGTTGACCAATCCGCACTGGGCCATCGTGGTTGACTTAGGCCTTAACACCCTTTTTTTTCTCGGGGGGAAATGCGTAACCGCACCGTACCCGCCGTTGGCTAGACGGCGAGCGTGTGTGGGGCTCTCCCGGCAGAGTGCCAGGCCTACCCACTAAATCCCCCCGGTGTTCTCCCTGCCCTTTTGGGCGCGCTAGGTAAGGTCCACACTGCGACTCCACTACCCACGCGCCCGGGCAAGCCCGACCAACTGGTCGGACTATCGCCAAGGGGGGATTGCCCGAGAACACCAGGGCAATCCCCAGACGGAGGGCCTTACGGAGGCCTCCACGGCAGGGTCACTAGACGGGCATCGCTTGTGCGAATGCCCGCCTTCGCCTGCCTATCCGTCTGCGACGGATGGGAGCGGCTTGAGGATCAGCCTCCCGCTCCCTCTCCGCGGCCTCCTTCTGCGAGATGTCGTCCTCGCAGAAGGAGGCGACAGCCCCCCATTCCGCCTCGCTGTGGAGCATGGCCACGACCATGCTCGGCAGCGAGAGGTTTCCACCTCCCAGCGCAGCGTTGAGTTCGCCGCGCTGGCGTCGCCAAGCCGGACACACCAATAGTGTGTGCTCGGCAGTGTCGTCGGGAGCGTCGCAGTGATGACACTGCGTCGTTTCCTCTCGACGGGCGACCCGGTAAGGCCTTAACACCCTAACGTAGGGTAGGCTCGAGCCCCTCGGTGGGGACCACGTGCTCGAAGCCTGTGTCCATAAACATTTATCCTCCTTCATCTATAAAAATTCCCTACTCAGTCCCTTTCAATCAGGGTTTAGGCCGGGTCATAGTACTATATCCGCTCTCTTGAAAGTGACTGGTGACATTAGAGTCGGAAAAGATAATACTAAAGTAACTGTTCTAGTACTAGTCGACTTTTCCAATGCCTTTAATGCTGTCAATCACCAATTTCTCCTAGCAATCCTTACCCATTTTGGAGTTTCTCTTCAAGTATTAGAATGGTTCTCCTCATATCTTCAGGAGCGCCAGCAATCGGTTGTCTGGGGGGATAAGACCTCCGCATGGTGCGATCTTGGAGCTGGTGTTCCTCAAGGCGGCATTTTATCTACTCTTTTATTTTCAATTTTCATTAATTTCATAACTCTTCACCATCGCTGTTCGTATCATCTGTATGCTGACGACCTGCAACTGTATGCTCAGGGTGATGTTGATAACATAAATCGTGCCATAGATGAAGTCAATCAAGATTTACGAGCCATCAAAACTTGGTCTGAGCAATTTGGCATCTTTGTCAATCCTGAGAAATACCAGGCTATTATCATCGATAGTTCCAGGATTGTTTCAAGAAAAGTTTCGGCTAATCTGCATCCTATTTTGTTTGACAGCAAAATTATTCACCTAAGTAGTAATGTGAAGGATCTGGGACTGTATATTGATTCCACGTTCAATTGACAATTTCAGGTGGCTAGTGTTTGTCAGAGAGTGACGGACATGCTAAGGTCCCTGTATCGATTGAAGAACTTCTTGCCTCCAAATATTAAGAAGATCCTTGTACAGACCTTAATTTTTCCTGTCATCGACTATGGAGATGTGTGCTATCTCGACCTGAATGCAGATCTACTCAACAAACTTGACCGCCTTCTGAATAACTGTATTCGATTCGTTTTCAATTTACGAAAATTTGACCATATATCTGAACATCGGCTTCGTTTGAAATGGCTACCCATCCGACAGCGTAGGCACTTGAGGACTTTAAGCACATTATTTGCTATTCTTTATACTCCTACAACACCCAACTATTTAAGTTCTCATTTTCAGTACTTGTGTACCTCTCACGATAAACCACTGCATTCATCCTCCAATCAGCTACTTATGTGTCCTTCTCATTACTCTAACATTAAGTATTCCTCTTTTTTTATTCAGGCCATACTTCTTTGGAACGCACTTCCTCTTAAAATTAAAAGTTCTAATTCCAAGCTAAGTTTCAAAAACAAAGCTCGTAAATTTATTTATCTTCAACTCGAACAGTCGCCTGGTTAATTTCATGGGCATTGCAGTGACTATTATTACGCGCATTGGCGCGTGCGCTCAGCGAACGATTGCTAATGTTCAGCAACGTTCGCTGTGGTCAGTCCTAGAATGGGTGACCAAAATAAGAAACAGCTCAAGCTCCTCCGTGCTTCGGAAGGCACGTTAAACAGTGGGTCCTGCGCCTGATCTCGCCCCGGTCGTGTCGGTTAACCGTCCCATCGGACTAGGCGAGTGAAGGAACAGAGAGTGCACTTGCGTTTGCGCAGTCACTTGTGCACTATAATATCTCCTGCGCAGATGGCTAGTCTCTGTGGAGATTGGCCGCCGTGACCGAATATCGGTTAGGAGGACATTATTATTCACTTATTTATTGATGATATAATATATATTAATTTATTTAATTACTAGCTGTGCCCGCGAACTACGTTTCGCCATCAAAATACTTAACACAGTGTTTAGTTTTTTCCTCCATTTTATTCCATAATGATTCAACTTTATTCTGCCTTTCTTGAGCATCGGCCATTTCGAAATTAGGACAATTTTCGTAGGTTCGTAATGCTCTTTTTCTAACAGTCCACAAAATTAAATACATTACATATTACTATAAACACTAAGTATTATTATTGTTTTAGAGACATTATTGATATTAATAAATTCTTCTTCAGTAGAAAGAACTACACAGTTGCAAGAATAATCTTTATCGTATTCATGTTTCGAATTAAAATAAACAATTGTTAATAAATTAGAACTGTATACGAATAAAGTTTAGATTTTTATAATGGGTGTTGGTAACACCAACAAAATATATTTTTTGGATATGACAACTTGGCAAATTTTGACTGGTCGTACAGTAAGCTCCTTGTCAAGCTATACTGTTTGACCTTTGAACCGTTCTTATGTCGCTCGTAATACTGGCGGTTTTCGTAGAGTTAATGTATAGCATGAATGGGGGGGTTACTGTACAAATACGTTTTCCGTATTTGATATCCGATCACGGAATACAGACACGGAGTTTCGTGAACGTAGCGCAGACGTTCGTTTCTTCTCATTCGGGATTTCTGTCATTCTACCTAAACGTACGTACAGAACGTGTTCCGTTCGTAATAAAAACGAACGTGTGCGGCAGTCAATGAGTATTTTGTATAGATTTGATGCATTCGGATGCCCGCATTCAAAAAACGAATGCGAAAAAACGTATTTATGCGGTTAGCCTTATAATGTATTGAGACTTCCGTTTTTGTAACGTGTACTGTACGATATAGTGTTGCTGGCATAGTTCGGTTAGCAAACTCGCCGTGATGACTAACATCCAACACACAAACTTGGAGTTATCGTTAGTTAGTTCACGATCGTTGCATTATCACGGTCTCGGAGGACACTAAACACAGGTAACATCTAACATCGAACATCCAATAGGCCCCGAAGCAGTTCACAAACTTTTTTGGTGACGGAACCCTTTTGGAAAGCGAAATACTTGACGGAACCCTAAAATAAAACAATAGTTTTTAAAAGTGTATTCTTTATTAATAAGCATAATAAAAGTACGACCAGAGAGGGTGTTTTGATTTTTCAAAATTATTGCGGAACCCTTATAGGTGTATTGTGGAGCCCTAGGGTTCCGCGGAACACACTTAGAGCATGGCTGCTCTAGGTACCCTTCAGGGCCTACTTTCATTTAATACCCCTATTTTGAGCGGGGGCCATGTTGAATTTACGTCAATGTTGCTACGTTCATAGTGCTCTACTGATCAAGGCCTTTCATTTGATACCCATATTGCTGGGCTTAGAAACGAACTTTTATCAGTTTTTTTTGAGCAGCGGCCATATTGAATTTTGTGCTATTTTCCTAGGTTCATAGTGCTCTGTCACCTCCTTCTGCGAGGACGTCATCTTGCAGAAGGAGGCCGCGGAGAGGGAGCGGGAGAATGATCCTCAAGCCGCTCCCATCCGCCGCAGACGGACAGGCAGGCGAAGGCGGGCATTCGCACAAGCGATGCCCGCCTAATGACCCTGCCGTGGAGGCCTGCGTGCACGGTTGGCCCCGTGCACGTCGCCGTAAGGCCCTCCGTCTGGGGATTGCCCTAGTGTTCTCGGGCAATCCCCCCTTGGCGATAGCCCGACCAGTTAGGTCGGGCTAGCCCGGGCGCGTCGGTAGTGGTAGTCGCAGTGTGGACCCTACCACGCGCGCCCATAAGGGCAGGGAGAACACCGGGGGGTTTAGTGGGTAGGCCCGGCACTCTGCCGGGAGAGCCCCACACACGCTCGTCGTCTAGCCAACGGCGAGTACGGTGCGCTCACGCATTCCACTCGAAAAAAAAAAAAAAAAAAGGTTCATAGTGCTCTACACTTCAAGGCCTTTCATTTGATACCTATATTGCTAGGCTTGGAAACGAACTTTTATCCACCTTTTTTGAGCGGTGCCCATGTCGAATTTACGTCAATATTCCTAGGTCCATAGTGCTCTACTCTTGAAGACCTTTCATTTGATACCTATATTGCTAGATTAGAAAACGAACTTTTATCCACCTTTATTGAGCGGCGGCCATGTTGAATTTATTTATATGTAGCTAGGTTCATAGTGCTCTACCCATCAAGGCCTTTCATTTGAGACCCATATTGCTGGGTTTGGAAACGAACTATTATCCATTTTTTGAGCGGCGGCCATGTTGAATTTATAGCAATTTTCCTAAGTTCATAATGCTCTACTCTTTTAGGCTTTTCATTTGATACCCATATTGCTAGGTTTGGAAACGAACTTTTATCCTTTTTTTTTGAGCGGCGGCCATGTTGAATTTAGGTCGATTTTGCTAGGTTCCTAATGCTCTACTTTTCAAGGCCTTTCATTTGATACCCATATTGCTAGGTTTGGAAACGAACTTTTATCTATCTTTTTTGAGCGGCGGCCATGTTGAATTTATGTCAATGTTGCTAGGTTCATAGTGCTCTACTTATCAAAGCCTTTTATTTGATACCCATATTGCTGGGTTTGAAAACGAACTTTTATCCATTTTTTGAGCGGCGGTCATGTTTAATTTAGGGCAATTTTCCTCAGTTCAAAATGCTCTACTCTTTTAGGCCTTTCAGTTGATACCCATATTGCTAGGTTTGGAAACGAACTATTATTCTTATTTTTAGAGCGGCGGCTATGTTGAATTTATGTCAATGTTGCTAGTTTCATAGTGCTCTACTCATCAGGGCCTTTCATTTGATACCCATATTGCTGGGTTTGAAAACGAACTTTTATCTTTTTTTTTGAGCGGCGGCCATGTTGAATTTAGGTCGATTTTCCTAGGTACCTAATGCTCTACTCTTCATGGCCTTTCATTTGATACCCATATTGCTAGGCTTGGAAACTAACTTTTATCCACCTTTTTTGAGCGGCGGCCATGTTAAATTTATGTCAATGTTGCTAGGTTCATAGTGCTCTACTCTTCAAGGCCTTTCATTTGATACCCATATTGCTAGGTTTGGAAACTAACTTTGTTCCACCTTTTTTGAGTGGCGGCCATGTTGAATTTATGTCAATGTTGCTAGGTTCATAGTGCTCTACTCATCAATGGCTTTTATTTGATACCCATATTGCTGGGTTTGGAAACGAACTTTTATCCGTTTTATTTGAGCGGCGGCCATGTTGAATTTATTGCGATTTTCCTATGTTCATAGTGCTCTACTCATCAAGGCCTTTCATTTGATATGCATATTGCTGGGTTTGGAAACGAACTTTATCGGCAGTCATGTCAAATTAAGTCAACGTGGCTAGGTTCAATGTGTTCTACTCTTTAGGTTCTTCGTTCGATATCCATGTTCCTTGGGTGGATCCAAAAAAATGTGATCCGTCATTTTAGACATTAGGGTCAAGAGTCCCGTCCCGTACCTCTACGCGTAACCCAGAACATTGCAGTGAGATATTTTTTTTACTATCAATATTAATCTATTACTTTTAATAGTTTTAAATGGATGAAATAGTTTGATTCCTTAGTCCTAATGTAAAAACATATAACACCTTTCAAAATACCTTGAAAAGAGTATCTTCATTTTTCAACATTTCAAATATTTCAAAAATTGTACTGATTTTGTGAAAATTAGTCAAGAATTAATTAAACCAACCTACAAATTTTATTGTGACGTGATATTGTCATAAAAAATGCTTTATACATTGGTTGTATGGCTTGATCCTTTTGCCTTAACACCACGGTACGACATAAGAAAAAGACAATTAAGTTGGCGAAATCCAGTTGGGCACAGCCATTAACAGAAAATATTAAATTTTATTTGTACTATGTGAAACACTTCATTCCTGCCTATCAATTTTCTAAATCCAATTACTTAAGATCAGGCTGTATGGCGTAGTTCCATTGCCTTTCCTTCGTGGAAGAAAATACCTTCTCTCTGTACCTACTATGTGACAGACTTGTCAAAATAATTTCACGTGCGCCATGTTGTTTTTCTACCTAAAGCCAATTCGAAAATTTTATATGGTATTTTTTCACTAAAAATAAAAAGTGAATTTAAACAAACGAAATTATGCCTAAATGTTCTTCCGGAAAATTCTAAGCATTGTGGTGTAAGCCATATCAAATTCTGTCCAGTAGTTTCGGAGATCTTTCCGGACAAACAGACAAACAAACAAACAAACCAACAAACAAACAATTTTTTTTAAAACTATTCTATCGTGTTCTGCTAATGATTTTAAGGCGACCTGTGTATTTTTTTTCTTAATATTTTGCAATTACATATTTTTGTACCCCTACGATTTTATTATATATAGAGATTGGTATTTGTGTATTAGGATATTATTATATAGGTATATTCCTTTACATTAAAAATAGTTCATCATTCAAAATTTATCTAGTAATACTCGTACATTTCAGTACATCTACCACACCTGCTCTCTCCATCACCCTAAGGTTGGCTGGTAGAGAATGCCTATGGCATTAAGTCATCCTTTGTATTCATTGTACATGAAGAATAAATAAATAAATAATATCTTTTAACCCTGTTTGTTAAACAAGAGCCTTACATTAAATTAGTTTTTACTGTGATAGATTTAGGTTTATTGATCTTACAAACTGAAAACTTAAGTTTTCAAGTTACCAATTTTTTTTGGAAAATCAGCTCAATTTAAAGGGTCAATTAATCTGTAGGAATAATTAATTTTTGAATACACATTAATTCAAATTAACTTTTATCACTCTGCGCAGTCACAGAAATTGCGTATAACGGAAAAATGAAAAACAGGGTTTTCCGAAGAAACAAGTTTATTGTCAGGAATACTTCTTTTATCGATGCTTAGAGTATGTTAAAATGCTTATGAAGTAAGTATACTTTCAAATTGTACTTACAGTTTTTGTTTGTAAAATCTTATTTTTAATAAACCCATATTTCCAAATCGACACCTATAAGGTGGGTCGATTTCATTGCAGGTAAGTGTATATTTGACTCAGTTATAACCATAAATTCAGTTAAGCCTTAATTTCTTAATTTTTTTTCAACATACTCGTATATACACAATAAGCAACTATTCAAAACATCTAAATATTCGCAACATTAACTACCTCTTTTAACCTAAGTACGAGTACGATTTGAATTCTGCCAATTAAACTCACTGTAACAAAAATGTACACTTACATTGTATTAACCTCAAATTTCTCTTTTTTATATAAATTATTGTTCTTTTTTTAATCATAAACATAAACTTTGAAATTATAGGTCTAATACAATTACAAAGATGCAATTTTTTCATTCATACTACGAGTTTTAAGTATGTAACTCCATTGAAACAATAGCTGCTTAAGATTTTTATTATTATTTTGAATAACGACAACACTGTTATGGATTTGCATGAAGTACAATTATAATTATTATAATGTTTAATGTTGGAAAAATTGTGAAATTGGCTCTTTTATTTCGTTAGCAGAATTGAGGATTTGAACCGTTATAACTTATGAACAACTATTTGTTTTCTGTTTTTGTTCTGTATATATTATTGAACCAACACTTAGCTAAGTCTTGCCCACTTAAGTATATACTCCAAACAAAGGATTAGGTTTTGGAATTTTGCAGAAAATTAAAAACGTGAGTATGGAAAATACAATTTTTATGAAATTCTTGATACAAATTGGCAATAGTTAAATCCAATTAACAATCAGTTCCATACAGTTTTAATTGAACATCAATAAAAATATTAATAAAGAAAGTAATAAAATCTTTTCGAAACTCAGTCAAAACTCCAAAATTAAATAATCTGTCATTTTTAAAGCTGAGTTTTTTTAGATTTAAAATACTTAACTACTTTGAAACACATAGTATCCTCCAGTGATCTATAGCTTAAGAGGCCTATTACAAAAAAGGCGCAGATTAAAGATTTCTTCGTTAATATTATATACCTTTCGTTGGTCACAATAAATAACATAACTAACGAAAATAATAAATAACGTTTTAGTGGGTCGGCGTGGCACTCCCCCCCCCCCCACACACGCCCGCCGACTAGCTAACGGCGGGTAGGGTGCGGTTACGCATTTCCCCTAAAAAAAAAGGGTTGTTGCTGATGGAAATTAATCAAGCGCGCGCAAGAAAGCACGCGAAACGTTGCTAAAAAAAAACTATATATTTATTTTACTCAATTATTCCAAATCCCTACTGATCTCGGCGCACTTCGCATCTTCGCCCTGGCGCCTGGTCTCTATAAACTGTCCAAAAAAACCCTTATGCCAACCTTCTTTCTTTTTAATTTACTTTTCAAAATGTCGATGATTTGAAATACCCATTTAAGAAGGTTTAGATTCATACCGATTAAACATACGGCTACAAGCCGATCATTACAGTACTTATCTTGTACCTAGGCGCGAAGTGACGGAGGCCTAGCACAAGTGACTGCGCAAACGCAAGTGCACTCTCTGTTCCTTCATTCGTCTAGTCCGATGGGACGGTTAGCCGACGCGACCGGGGTGAGGTCAGGCGCAGGAATCACTGTTTAACGTACGTACCTTCCGTAGCACCTATTTACAATAATATAATAATATAAATCGGTTTTTTTAACTCTTAACTTAGTAATAGTAATTTTCCCGAAGCATGCTTAGGCAAAAACTCACGCGAACCTGATTTGGGAGCTCTAATTTACAGATTCTGTTAAATATTGATCAACTATGTAAATATCTATTTTATGCCACACAATATCCTTTACTTCAATAATCATTAAATATATTTTCGTTATAATGGTCCCTAAGTAAAGAAAGAAATTCTTAAACTAATAGAATTTCCTAACGAAAAGGCGTCGAAACAAGTCAGATTATGTACGAAGTTCCTCATGTAATTTTTATGCCAAATGTTTTTTTGCGTTTGTTCAAACTGTTGTATCTTTTGTACGTTTATAAATCGATACTATATTTTTTTATGAATTACATAAAACTAATATATTATTATATGAAAATGGCGATGCCAGTTTGTCGCGTACCGCGCGGCGCGATTTTGTGAAAGGCCTTTTAACGCTAAATTACCCGTAATTGATTTTTTATCGACATTTTACCAGCAGCAAAAAATCCGATTTACCGGTAAAAATAGAAACCGGGTAACCAGTATAATAATAAAAAAATATTTATTTTTTTAAGACAATTACAGTCCACTTGTTAGTAACCTGAAGATCTTTACATCTAATAAAAATAATAAAAAGGAAAAAAATGAAATTGGACATTATTACTTGCTTAGCCTACACTGCCTGACCAGCACACCAACAAAGTGGAACATGGGCTCGGTAATGCATGCCTTAAAAATTCACGAAGAGAAGATACAGAAAAAATATATTTTTTTATAAATTAGGCTTAAAACTCCGCCGACAGCAAGTTGTTGCTTAATTGCAATAAACAGCTCATTTCACTACAAATAAATGTCGTGTCATCTGTTTTGAAACTATTGCAACTGTAGCGGTACGAAGTTCGCGGGCTTAGCTAGTTTATAATATTTTAAACAGTTAAAATTTCAAGCAGTAAGTCTTTGTAAAAATGAAGCATAATTGAATATAAACGGCTAATTTTTATCACCCCTGGTAATTTATGGAAAGCTTCAGGACACATCCATTATTTTATAAAAATGAACAAAAAAAATACTACACTAAACTAGTGCAGTGTTTTTGGATATTTTAGAAAAAAAATAAATAGGCGAGTTTTTTTTAATAACGTTTAAATCATTCAACTACCATCTCTTGAAGCGTCCCTTAAATTATCCTGGGTGATAGAACAGTAATTCTGTATAGCGTACGCTAGCGCATAATAATAATAGTAATGGTAATTATAATAAGTCCAATATCCATAATAATAGGGCCAAGTCAATTCGTGATAATAATCATCCCAAACGTAATGAGGTTGCACCGGTTCAGGGAACCGGAAGCCTGGGAAAAGCTCGTATAGGGGGTAAGGTGATTTTCGCTCTTCATCGACCAACCCACCCTGGTCAGGGGGCGCCTGTCCGAAGTATTTTCTGCTACCTTCCAGCCACTGCTGGACCTGTAAATATACGGTTGAAGAATTAAATAAAGACCTCCGGTCATTGTGGCCAATCTTATCAGTGATTAACCATCGGAGGAGAGATTATAGTACACCAGTTGTAGTGTACTATAGTTCGGTCACCTGCAAAAGAATGTGTTTTTGACAGTAGGGTTACTTATTGAGATTGTGATTTTTGACGCTTATTTTTGCGCATTGGCTCCAATTTGAACCAGTATTTTGCGGATTTTGGGTGAACTTTAAAATAAAAATAAGGATCGAATTTGGCGCTAGTGTACTCAAGCGTACGAAAAATCACAACCCCAATGCCGATCGATCGGAATTGGTTCAAGAGTAACCCTACAGGGCCTGTCAGTTAATTTATTATGCCTAATTGCTTTAGTTATTATTCTGAGTGCCTAATCTATACTAATATTATAAAGCTGAAGAGTTTGTTTGTTTGTTTGTTTGTTTGCTTGAACGCGCTAATCTCAGGAACTACTGATTCAAATTGAAAAATTCTTTTTGTGTTGGATAGTCCATTTATCGAAGAAGGCTTTAGGCTATATAACATCACGCTACGACTAATAGGAGCTGAGCATCAATGACAAATGTTGCAAAAACGGGTAAAAAATATGCGGCGAAACGTAGTTCGCTGGCACAGCTAGTATATAATAAGAGCCCATTTTCGAGAACTGCGTTTTGGATAATCCAAAAGTACTGCTTATTCCATGTACCTACATATCTGACAGAACCTGTCAAAATTGCATTCGCTTCTAAGTAACTGAAAAACGTTAAAATAAATAGGTACGAGTACAACGCAAAAGCTTAAAAGTTCGTTAGTAATGATCCAATACTGACTGTACACATGTGTAGGTATAGTAAGCTCCTTATTATCAAGCTATATTGTTTGACTTTGGATTGTTCTTATGTCGCTCGTAATAGCCACGGCTTTCGTAGTGTAAACGTATAGCTTGAATGGGAGCTTACTGTATGTATGGAGATAGAATATTAATTGAAAAATTTAATTTCATACCACATTATTAAAATTCGTTATGTATGGTGAATAAGTTATTGATTGAATATTGGCGTCCCTATTTTTTTAGTGGCTCCGTACCTCGAAAAGAAAAAACGGAGCCCTTATAAGATTACTTTGTTGTCCGTCCGTCCGTCAGTCCGTCTGTCTGTCTGTTAAGACCGTTTTTCTCAGGAACGCGTGGAGGTATCATGCTGAAATTTATATCAAATACTAGGGTCTTCTGTTCCTTGGAGCTATGAAAAAATCAAACTTCTAAGCCAACGCAATCAAAAGATACAGCCGTTTATGCCGCAAATTTCCGCAAATTTTCGACACTCGCAAGGGAATCAAAACCTACAGGGTACTTCCCGTGAACTTCCTGAAATTTGGTACGAAGTAACGTCTTATAGCACAGTTAGAGGAAAAATTGCAATAAGCGCAAATTTTCACTTTTATACCTACAGGTTTGTACGGAACCCTCGGTGCGCGAGTCCGTCTCGCACTTGGCCGGTTTTTTGGAATTTGCCTCGAGACTTTGGCTGCAAGACCGAGACCGCAAGATCGAGGCCAACACCAGTAGGCTCACTCTCGAACCAATTCCGATCGATCGGCATTGGGATTGTGATTTTTCGTACGCTCATTTAGCAACACTAGCGGCAAATTGGATCCGTATCTTGGGAAAATTAAATAGCACTGAGTTTGGTTCGCTCAGAATCTGCGCAATACGGGTCCAATTTGGCGCCAATGTGGAAACTCAAGCGTATGAAAAATCACTATATCAATGTCGATCGATCGGAATTGGTTCGAGAGTAAGCCTGCAGGTGTATAGACGCGAGACCAACACCAAGACTGGGTTAAATCTTGTCTTGGCCTTGCATTTGGGCAACGGCAGTGATATGCTGTTATTATCTAATATTATTAGTTCAGATATAACTTACTTTAAGATGCGTAATGGTATCAAAGAACGGTGGTATTATACCGTTATCGTCTACTAGCGAATTATTAATGAGTAGGTAAACAAAACTTTCGACAAAAATGTCAGTGATTGGTACTAACTACGCAGGCCAATGATGCAGCGCCCGCCCTCCCAATCGCATGCGACAAAGGAATATCACTAATTAGTACCACACCAACTACTACTACAATACCTACAATCTGCGGTTACTCGGGAACTCTTTAAAATTCGGTATAAAAGGTAGCCTATGTCATTTCCAAGGGCTTAAACTATCTCTATTCCAAATATCATTAGAATTAGTTTACGTGAAAGCGTAACAAACAAACTCACTTTTGCATTAATAATATTAGTTCATCATCATCATCACAGCTCATATAGGTTCCCACCGAGGGGCACGAGCCTACCCTAACTAGTTTTTTTTTTTATTGCAGAAAGTTGGCAAACAAGCAAACTGCCCACCTGATGGTAAGTGGTAACAGTCGCCTATAATACATGTAGCTCCTGTGAGATTCGCAGCAAAACTGCAACCCCCACAAGAACCACAGTGTACGTTGTCAACTTGTGACACCAGATGTAAAGTCACAGTACCCAGTAATTTCACTGCCATATCTTACCCTTCAAACCGGAACACAGCAATGCAAGCACTACTGCTTTGCGGCAGAAATAGGTAAGACGGAGGTACCTAAGCAGACGACCCTAGTACATAGTAAGGGCGATTAGGCCTTAGTCAAACCACGCTGGTCCAGTGCGGATTGGTTCACTTCACATACACCTTTGAATTATTTCGCAGGTTAATGCAGGTTTCCTCATGATGTTTTCCTTCACCGTAGGAGCGTCTGATAAATGAACATATGATTCGAATTCGTGAAACGAAAAACACATTAGTACATGGCAGGATCCATCGCGGGCCTCCCGATTCTCCTCGGAGCACAGTCCAGTGTTGAGGCCACAGTGCCACTGACGCTTATATTAGTTAGGTTAACTATTAATTCAGATATAACTTACTTTAATATGCGTAACGGGTTTCAATGGACCGGCGGTTATATGCTGCTGCGTCGTCCCAGGCATTGGTCGTCCGAACCCCGGTGTAGGGTTAAAGTATTTCTTCTTAGGTGATACTGGCAGATCATCATGAGAAGTCTCACAAAAACTGGACTGCAACATGTTTTTTTTTATATTCAACGTAAATCACAAGAACTTGTCACTTATGTCTGCACTGGATTTGTTTTAAAAAATCTTTCGAATTTGCTATTTATTGCCATTTTTAAGCTCATTACCTAATTACTGAATAAATAGGACGTTTTGTGTTTCACTCATTACGCGGTTCGGTGCAAAACACCTATATTAACAAATTGTCATTAATTATGTTGTTTTGCTACTGAATTAGACACTAATATTTGTTTTGAAAGCTCTTCCAAACACGAAATAATTTTTATGTAAATATTTGTCGTTTTGCATTGTGATCTTGTATTAAGGTTGTTCTTTAATGGATTTCGATTTAAATGAATAAGATAATAGTTATACTTACATTATTATCTAGACGAAAATTCCATTAAAAACATGGAATTCATATTTGTGTCCCGACCTGGCAGTAAATAGTAGACAGTATACTCGTAGAGTTCATCACACTAATATTTACACCGACCGTGATTCGAACATAGGACCCGGCTTCGTGAGCAAGGTCAATACCAGATACAAAATTAATAGCAAAAAAGAAACACGTTTTTATTTTAATGCTCTAAAAAGCAGAAAATAAACTTTATTACATGACACATTTTGTTATTATAATATAAAAGCTTGTGGAAACAAGAAACAACAGCACGTACCTATTTTATTTGATATTGGTAATTTTAATATTAAGATTAATTTTCATTTTTAGATTATTATTTATTTTTTATATATTTTATTTTATATTTATTATTATAGATATTTTCGAGCCAGCATATCAAATCACCTATAGCCGTTTCAATCCTGTTTTCATGCCCACTTATGTTATAAGAATTAACAATAATAGTACTATCACCAGCAAATAATACTGTGGGATGTTTCATATCATGTTAACCGTTAATGTACACCAAAAACAGCAGTGGTCCAAGAACACTACCTTGGAGAACGCCGTATTTTATTATTCTTTCATCTGATGAATTTATTTTTTAAATTTGGAACATATTTTAGAAATTTGTGTGATTTGCTTGCCTCTACACAAACACAACTTAAAAATTTATGTATTGTGATCTACGTAATTAAAGATGCACAGATTTGTCATATCTGCATAAATTGTACATACAACATTTTTATTATCTACATTACTATATACTGCACTGATAAAGTCACATATTGCTAAAATAATCGATTCGTTTTTTTTAACCTTTTTAAAATTTTCAAAATATGAGTAGTCTATCATATTATTATACTATTCTTACGAAAATGTTTGAAAATAATGTTCTCTGGTACCAGAGGTAGTATAAAAAAAGATTGTGTTTGGGAATCCAATTTGATATATTCTTGTGTATGTCGCTGTGATGTTGTTTCAATTTGATCTACAAAGTAATCATTAAACGCAGATAATACTTTTTTCTTTTGTTGACTTGTATTATTTTGTATGGTAGGTAGTTTAACGTTATTTGTATCGTTTGCAATTGTTTTATTTCCGGTTATATTCTTATGTATAGAATCATCTACTTTGTATTTTATTTGTAATTTTATATTGTTTTTTTTTTGGGTCATTCTCTTTGGTATCGTTTAATTGCCGGGTCAAAGGTTATTATTTTGTACAGATCATATTTCTTAAGTAATTCATTATTAATTCTTTATAATTCATTATTTTCTAAGCATAGCGATTCGATTACTTTATAAGCGCTGCCCAGTTCCGTTTCAAGTTAATAATTTTTTTTCCTTTAGAATCTGTATTTGCTGTTGATTTGTTGTTACTGTCACTTGAAAAGTCTTGTAAACTGTTTGTGGTCTCATCAGTTGTATTTGTTAGTGATATGGCTTCATTATTACCATTTGAATCAGACTGTTTGCGCTGATGTCTGAAGGTAATATTCTTTAAAATATTTATTCTGGTAATAAATAATTAAAAAACGAAATAAAAAATGAACAAAGCAAAAAAAAAATTGGTTGAATGCCGGTTTCGATCTTGCGTCTTCACCGGATAGTAGTAGGTTGCCTCTGTACTTGTTTCTTGAATACATTTAATTACTTTATTTATAAGAACGTTTCATACCATAACAGCCGACCACAGCTTCGCCCGCTTTATTTTCGTTTTTCCCGCGCGAATTCTTTATTTACTCAATACTCAATACTCAATATTTTATTGCTTTTCCACAATTAAATTCGGTGTTATTTTTGATTGGTTATAACTTAAGTAAATTGTGGACCCTGTCGGGCACAGCAATATTAGGAGAGAGGAGGCCATAATTTAAGATTAGGTTCTTTAATTGATTTATGCTTAAAATTATAAATATTATATTACGATTTAATTTATTTATAAGCGATTTTGTTACATATTTTTACAATATTACATTTATATATCTAAAAAAAAAAAAAAAACTGTATGTAGTGAGTATGTGTGGATGTGTGTGCGTATGCGTGGATTTGTGCGCGCGTGTTGCGTGGGTGTGTGCGTGCGTGTATGTGTGTGTGTACGTGTGAGAGCGGCGCTTTTTTTTAATAATAATATAATACTTTATATAATTCTAATACAATTATTTATGATTGTTCGGATTATAAAACTAGAACAAGATAGCTTGTCTGACTTCTGGTTTTACAATTCTTTTAAGACCTTTGTTATAATTAAGCTCTTAACAAGGTTTAGTTTAAAGACTAAAATTTAAAAATTCATGATATTGCTAGTTTAATTTATTTCATTTATCCTTTATTCTCATGAGTGCTACTAGTTTATATTATTTACTAGTTTATATATATTCTGAAATTAGGTTTTTGAAAACTAACTTCAGAATATATTCTATTAAGAATTCATACTCGTACATTCCATTAAAGTTTTTTTATGTCAATTGTAAAATGAATTAATTTGCCATTATTAATTCATGTAAAACATATTTCATTTATTAAATTAATTATTTCATTTATTAAATTAATTATTTCATTTATTAAATTAATTGTAATCGTCATTGCAATTTATTTGTATTATAAAGTTTATTAATAAATAATTTAAAATAAGTACATTTTATTCCATACATTTTAGTAAAATACCATTTTATTTCAATTCATTATTACATACATACATTTGAGTAAAATACCATTTTATTTCATTTCAATTATTATTATTATTAATGTTCCACTTTTATTATTTTGGGTTTGGTTGGTTAAATATCACAGTAGTTGCCATACAAAAGGTATAAATAAAAATAATAGATACCTATAAAATCGTCTTGTCGTTGAAGTATTCTTGTATTGTATAATAGCTTTTTGATATAAGTAAATCTTTAAGCTTTTTATTAAATTCGTTTTCATTATTTAGTTTTTTTAACGCAATTGGCAATTTATTAAATATTTTGACTCCCATAACTGAGGGGCTATTGGTATGTAATTTTAATATAGAAGTAGGCAACATTAGTCTAGTTGCTGTCTTTTGGCGTAACGTATGCCTTGACGGTAGGTCCTGCCTATTCGTAAAATATTCGGGATGCTTTTTTACAAATTTGCATATTTCAAATATATACATGCAAGGGATGGTCAAAATTCTTCTACTTTGAAATATGGGCTTGCAACTGTCTGTTTGTGGTATATTTGCTATTATACGCAGAAGTTTCTTTTGTAGAATAAAAAGATTCTGCGCATCTGTGCTATTTCCCCATAACATTACACCGTAGCTAAGCCATGAATGTGCATATGCGTAGTATGCAGCAATTGCTGTTTTTTCGTCAGTACATTTCTTAATTTCGCGAAGACCATATGAGAATCTGGACAATTTTAAACTTATATTATTTATGTGAGGCTTCCATGTAATATTAGTATCAATGGTAAGTCCCAGCAGCGTATATTCATTAACCTGTTCCAGGGTGATATCGCAATAATTAAACGTGATATTTAACGGTGTTTTTTGATAAGGATGGAAAGCTAACAGTTTTGTTTTTGAAAAATTTATTTTTAAATTATGAATGGTCAGCCAATTTGTAATTTGTTCTAGGATTAATTTAAGTTTTTCTTTTATATCTATATTATTTTGACACGAGGTGAGTATAGACACATCATCAGCAAATAGAACACAATGGTCATTAACAACTCTAGGTAGGTCGTTTATGTAAATTAAAAACAACAGGCAACCAATTACACTTCCTTGAGGGATGGATGCATTTATTATTTTGCTATCAGACCTTATATTTGCGATTTGAAACGTTTCATTATTGTAATATTCTATCTCGACAAATTGTTCTCTATCTTTTAAGTATGAAGCAACCCACTTATGAGTTTGACCACGGATTCCTATGTTATACAATTTGCTTAGTAGAACATCATGCCGTACCCTGTCATAAGCCTTTGACATATCCAGCAAGATGCCGACTGCATATTTTTTATTATTTATTACGTTATAAGCTTCCTGCATGAACTTATAAACTGCAATGACTGTTGAACGTTTCTTTCTGAAGCCATTTTGTCCATCATCAAAGATAGCATACTTTTCGCAAAAATTATTTATACGTTTGCACATTGCTTTCTCGAAAATTTTTGACACTGTAGGTAAAAGTGCAATGGGTCGATAGTTACTTGGGTCGTACTTGTCATCTTTTTTGAAAATGGGTTTTATAAGTGTTCTTTTTAATTTATCTGGAAACTTGCCCTCGTCAAAGGACCGGTCAATCAAGAATGTAAGCGGGTGGGCTAATTCATTTGCACATTTTTTTATTAGTGAAGGTGGCAGTTCGTCTACGCCGCAACTATTTTTGTTTTTTAAATTTTTTATATATTTATGTATTTCATCACATGTAACCGGACTTAGATATATTGTATTTTCGATGGGGTTTAATACTGGGGTATGATAAGTATGTTTATCCTCATCATTCAAGTGTCCTATTGATGCAAAATAATTACTGAAAATATCGCAAATCTCGTTGGGTTCAGTCGTTATTTTATTATTTACCTGTAACTGTATATTACACTTTTCTGATTTTTTTCTTTTATTTGTATTTTCATTTATAATTTGCCACATTGTCTTTGTAGTATTTGTTGATTTTATCATTCTTTTCTTATTATTAATTTTTTTTGCATGTATTATTAGTCTTTTGAGTATTTTTTCATATTTTTTATAGTAAATTTGGAGTGTTTTATTTTTAAATTTTTGTGTGATTATTTTTAAACTTCTTTTATTACGACAAGAAGTTTTTATGCCTAATGTTAACCAGTTCTTTTTCAATTTTGATTTTAATTTTATCTTTCGTTTTGGGAAGTGTGTATTATGTAATTTAGTTATTGTCTCGTGGAAAACTGAATAGCTGTCGTTTATATCTTTTGTATTATGAAACATTTTATGCCAATCTATTTTACTAAGATCATTTTTAAATATATTTATATTTTTATCGTTATATAGTCTTTTATATGTATACCACTTTGGTTTTTTTGTATTATACTGATCTATACGAAATTGAACTATAGCACCTGAGTGGTCAGAAAACCCTAACTCTTCAACATAAGCAGAGAAATCCACCCCATAAAAGTTCGTAAAGATTAAGTCTAAGCATGTAGATGAATTTTCCGCGATTCGTGTAGGTTTAGTTATATATTGAGTCAGACGATGCTCTGAAGTCATTCTTAAAAGTTGTCTCTTTTTTGCGCTATTTTTTAGAAAGTTAATGTTGAAATCTCCTCCCAATATGATGTTTTGCTTTGAATACTTTTTGTCTATATAACTTAATATTTTTTCTAATTGATCAAAAAACAAATCCTCCTCTCTACTATTCCAGTAAATATTAACTAATAAGATATTTTCTTTAGGTAATTCCGTCGCACACAGTTCAACAACATAATCTATTGACATTTCAGAAATATCCACTCTGTCTATGCTTTCTATTTCTTCTTGTAGTATAATGCATACTCCACCGCCCTCTCGATGTCTCCTGCAATATGCTGATGCTAATTTGTAACTTGGAAAATTTATCATTTCTAGCTTGTGCTGTGACAGCCATGACTCAGTTATGCATACAGCTCCATATGTTGGATCTTCTTCTAATAAAGCCTCTAGCAGGTGGCGTTTATTATATAGACTTTGGAAATTTTGGAAAAGAATTTTAAATGTATTTCTTGAGGTTGTGTCATTAGTTGCGAAAGGAGTCACATACTGAATTCGTTGGATCCTTGTCACATGAGTCTCGAGTATCGTTAGATTTGGATGTGTTGTTGGTAGCGTTTATAATATGTTTTAAATTTGTATGATTTTTTTTACCTTGAATGTAAAGTTCATTTTTTCGTATAACAGCATGGAGGCCCTTTTTCCTAGCAGATTTCATTTCCTCAACCATAGCTTTTCTGATTTTTAGAGCTTCCCCATATAATAGTGGTGATATCGATATACCTGAACCTCTGAGGTAATGGCTGTTTTCTATTAGACATTTGGTCATCCTTTTACTAATCAGTTCTATAGCTAGGGGTCTATTCTTCTTATAGTTTTTTTCCAATTCTACGTGTTTCCTCGATATATCCTAATAAGTCTATGTTTAGGTATTCCCGAAAAATGTCAATTATTCTTGTATGTAGTGAGAACTCTGACTCATCGTACAACTCCTCCAAGCCGTATAATACAATTTTTTTACTCATATCATCCAAATTTCTTTCCATAGTTTCTGGTATATTTCTATTTTTTAGCTGTTCTATTTCCCATTGCATCTTTTCGTTTTCAGTAACTATTTTTCTTATATCACTATTTAATCTTTCTATTTCTAATTTTCTTTGATTATTTTGTTTCCATAGTGCATCACTATCTTCTTTGATATCTTGTTTTAGTTGTTTCATGGTTTTATTTATTTCTTCTTGTATTGTGTCTTTCAGTTGAGATATAATAGATTTGTTATTTTCTCGCAATTGTTCTGTTATCAGCCGGCTCAAATTTTTTAGTGTTACTTCAGAGTTGGAATCAATAACTTGTAGATCAGTTTCAGGAATCGTATCGCCTAATATACTTTGGTCCGAATCACACAATAACTCTGTATTGGTGACATTGGTAGTTGAATTTGTTTTTTTTCTTCGTAAGGTAACATTTTGATTTTCAATATTGTGTATGTTTTCGGTACGATCCGTGGCGCGTATCGGGGTATTCGTGTTTCCCGTTTTAGGTATTTTGCATTTACATGGTTGGCAATTCCAGCGTTTTTTGTGCTCGGCCGTCATAGTATTATAGAATCTGGCACTTGAAACATTTCCGCAATCAAGATCGTAAATTGCATTGCACAGCGCACAGGTGAGAAATTCTCTTTTTGGAGGGGTTTTGAGAAATTCTCGTTTTGGGGGGACAACCTGCACATTTCGATGCCATTTTATTTCTTTTTTATCAATTCGTAAGATATTTAAGTTTATATTTTATATTATAAATATTCAGTTTTAATATTTAAAATGTGACAATTGTATTGATTTCTAAAATCTACGCCATCTATCGGCTTTCACAATAATTAGAAGTAGGTGCGCAGGAAATCTAGGTTGCTTTTGCTTTGGAGCTATACAACTTAAGTGCTATAACGGTAGGTGGCGTCTGTTCTATTATCGATGAATGACACACTAAAATATATCGTTTTAGGTTATGATTAAAACCATACTGTATTTCACTCTATTTTTACTCACAGTTTTGATGTAATAGATTTCAACTAATATGTTATTTCATATCATAAATGGTTTTCACACCATTTAAATCGGTTTCTAGCTGATATTTCACTTCATCCAAAACAAAATGTTTTTCACTGATTTCTCACTGAATTCCGGACTTTTGTTGTAACTTTCATTTACACCGTTAGAATATCACTTCAACAAGAAGTTAATACCGTCGGTTGCACTTTTTGCTCACGGGAAATATTTAAAAAAATACTTTTTTAAGAGACTGGTGTAAACGTCAGCACTGTGGCGCCCTCTAATCGTATTTTCCTGTATTAATAACAATTCAAACCATAACAGTAACAATGTTATATTTATGCTCATGTTCGATTCCTGTACGGGACAAATATTTTGTATGGCCTACAGAAATTCGTTGGTCTGCACACATCTCACATGCACATACACCCTTAAGTGCATGTGAGATTCTATGCTTGTAACTGCACCCATGACACAGGAGAAAAATCTTAGTATGGGGCGACGTTTTTTTTAAATAGTTTTCGAGATTTCGTGATCTATGTTAGGAGAGTGATTATGGTTTTCATATAAATAAATATAGCTTGGCTGTATAAAATTATTATTAGCAATAAAAATATCCTCCAAACTTTACAGCATTTTATGTTTATTTCTTTACATTTTCTTTAAAAATGCAAAATAAATAGAATAATATAAATAAATCCAAGATTTTTTATCTACAGTAGTAAATCTATTTAAATAACTCAGTTCATGTACGCACCTTAACTTCTTAAACAAATAACAGAATATTACAATCCAATTAAACTCAAATAAAAAAAAATCACAGTTACATACAAATTCAGAACTTATCAAACAGAAACCCAATAATATTTCCAGTTCCTCTCCAGCCACTGCTCAACCTGAAATTACATTTAATACCTTAAGAATGGTTGAATTATAAGTGAAAATATAAAAAATGTTCCTAACCCTACGAAAACATAAAAATGTACCTATTGAATTTAATTACACACAAAAACAAAACAAATAAATATACCCAATGAAATTTATATTTTACCTAAATCAGTAGAAGATAAATAAGTCTTTACATTGATTTATCTTTGTCTATAATGTTGTTTTCACAAGCAAGCACCCTTACTCTGTACATACAGAAATAAGGGCAAGTAAGTATTCTTCTGCACAAACAGTAAGGCCGTTTCTCAATTTTTTTTCACATACCTTTGTCCGCGTTACACAAAAGTCAAAAATGCATTTTCGGATAGATGAGAACAGTGTGACTTATATGATTAACGTCCTTACAGTTTAACGCGATCGAAGATGCGTGGAGTAAAATATTATGTTAGATATGTAATGTTGATTATATCTTCTGGGTAGCCGCTGAATGCTGATAGTTACGACTTTATGTCTACGAAATAAAGTTCATGTCCGAATATCCATTAGAAATGATAATAGGTTGATTTGTAATTTATTTCTTTACGTAGATACCTTTTGACAGATCGAGTCTTGGCGTTCTTCAGCTTGTTGCGACGATTTTCCTTGTATTGGCTTGGCTCCCATTCCCACCTTTCGCGTTGTACTGTCAGCTACCATTATTCGCGCTTCCCGCAAAAATTCCATTCTAGGATGCGTTTTTCCCTTGGGTGCGTTCTTATTCACCTTTTTACTATCCACTGTAAGTGTGTCTGAGCTTTAATGAATAAGATTTTTATTAAGTCTGCATTTTATTCGCCTTTTGACTCATTAGTTAATGAAATACATTATTTATTTGATTTTTCTAAGTGCAACATTAAAGAATCTTAATGAGTTCTTATAAATGTAATCACAAGTGGTGGCCGTAAACAGTCATTATTAAGGGTGAAACTTATTTGAACGCTGATGTATTGTCTCGAATACAGTTACAGAATAATTATTTCCCACTATAATTAACTCAAGTGATAAAAAATTGCTAAACAAAATACTGATGATAATGATGATTGCTAACCCAAAAACAAAATTCCCTATCAAATGCCTTAGGACAAATCAAAAAAATGTCTAACGCATCATATGAGTCTTCCCAGGCTTCAAATATATAAATAGCCTAAGCAATTGCATCAAACCAACTCCTCGTTATCATAGTTTTAGTTAAACGTGGCTTGGTGTTGAATAATTAGTGTACCTATACCCAGAAGATTCACTGCCTGATTTTTTTAAAAAATGGGCACAAATAGACCTCAATCCTAGAGGCACTCGAGCAAACAGCTCTAGTACAGAGACTCTCTCTGGTATTCTGGAATAGTAATTATGCCAGTACTAAATAATTTTAGGAATAGGTATTTTTAAATATTAGGAACACGTACATTAGGTACGGATATAACCTACCTAATCCAGTCAATGTTTTTAAATCGGCGGACAATCCAATCATGTCGTTGTCGAGCCATACCGCACGGCGGAGTCTTCCAATCAAATGATCCAATGAATCAATATTCCAATTATTATAATAATTATTATAGTGTAATGGCAAATCTTAAATAAATAATTTAAAAAAAAACATTAGAATTAATGTACCAGATCTTCATCCCAGTATATTTCAGTAACATTGACATTGCATGTGGCCACTGGCTGCCTAGGCAATGAAGCTCAGTGATATCCTTATGATCCTTGAGTGTACAAGTTTAAAAATAATTTTGAAAATATTGTATACTTACATTTAATTACAATTAATTCAAGACGGGAAGGATTGGGCAATGTCACGGGGCTAGTTCCGTGAGGCTTGGTTCATTCCGGGACATCGCAATGCCTTGGTCGTAACCTGCCAAATAGCGGTTGAAAGGCAAAAGCAAGAGACGATGAAGTGGAAGGCTGGACTGGTGAGCTCTTATTGAATAGTAAATACATTTTACGCATAGGTGATCTAAGCTTTAATGGCACAGTTGGCCGTAGTTACAATGATAAACGCACAATTGGACTAAACTTTAGAACTTGTGTCACATACTAGCAAATAAAGATACATTTCTTTCCTTCAATTATAGGAAGGTACATAAAAAATACGCAGGTGAACTATAGAATAAAGGGGGTTGTGTTGTGTATTGTAAAGGTTGGCTATATTTTCTTCAACAAATAATTTTACACAGAAACTTGATATATGATTGAAGGATATGAGTTGATTTAAATCAATTTGATTTTCAAATATTCCTGCTTCGATGCACTTTGGGCATAAATGTAGAAAAAAATATAGTGTTATTTCTTTTCTTTCCATCTACTACAAAAAGTTCATCACTGGTCGTGGATTTTTAAATTCAAGGATTCAATTCGTGGATTTTACCCAAACTTCTTTAACTGCAATCTGCACACTAAATATTTTTGCGTTAGATAAGACATTTCATTTGAAAAGTATTGTGCTATAATCATTAAGGGTGAGTCCCTATGAACATAATTAACATAGATATTGACACTCACGTGCACAAAGAATGTTAATAATAACATTATCATTATTGATGATGTGTAACTATTTCAATATTAACATTTCGACACGACAAAAAGTAATTGCTGTTTTTGTAATAAGAGGAAAGTTAATATTGATGATGTGTAACTATTTCAATATTAACATTTCGACACGACAAAAAGTAATTGCTGTTTTTGTAATAAGAGGAAAGTTAAATGACTATTTCATTTAACTTTCCTCTATGTTTAATTATTTAATTAAATAATTACCGCTAAGTAATTTAAATTTTGGATCTAGCCGCTGAATCACTATAATGGTATGGCGACAGGATTCGGAGTGTTATGATATGAGATAGCTGGGTAATCTTATTTTGCAAGGAAATAACTCTTAAGCAAAAAATGTATACGACTTCACAATCTGAATTGCATGAGGATTGATTTAGAGTCGACCAAATTCGTAGATAAATGAAATTGGATATAATTAACATTTTAATAAATAATCTGCACAAGAATTATTTAGTTCTCAGTGAGGATAAATAATACTTTCTAGTTTATTTTAAAAATATACTTATTGGTTCAAACACATTTGCTATCTACCAGTAAATTAAGATATAGTGTATAAGTTAGATCGTTTATATTTTACAATAAAATTTAATTTAACATCACGAAAAGGCAATAAGTAATTTAAAACAAGAAAACAATAGATTTAATACAATAATACACGTTTGTCTTTTTGCGTTCTTTGGAAATATAAAATACATTAAAAAATAAATAAATCCAAGATTTTTATCTACTGTATACTAAATCCTAATTTGATTAACTAAGTTGATGCTCGCATCTTAACTTCTTAAACTAGAAACAGACTAATCTAATTAAACTTAAATAACATTTCACAGGTACAAATTAAGAATTTAACAAACAAAACCCCAATCTATTCTAATCATCGCTTTGCACGATACGTGTTGTCGGAGAGATTGTACCTGCCATTGAAGGCTCGTGGGCTAAACAGCTCCGCTCCATCCACTGCTCAACCTGAAAATATAGAAATGTACTTAATATTTTACTAAAATAAAAATGTAAAAAATATACCTAAGCCTACGAAAACAACAAAAATAAATATACCGAATTAAAATGATGTTTTGCTTAAATAAATTGGTTGAAGATAAATAAATACATAAATATCAATGTGTATAATTGTGCTTTTACAAGGTTGTTTTTCTTAAGGTCAAAATTAATTTATATTATGTGACCTAACTAACTAAAGAGGCCTGTTTCTTGAAAGTATCATAATATGCGTTACAGCGCGTTATATGGTGTTTCATTCACAAAAAATCATAATAGAAGAATATCTCTTCAAAAACATAAGACAAATAATTCTAAAAAAGTTGTATCAGAATATAAGTCAAACATTCCTCAATTTTAACAAATTCAAATTCCCACTTTCATTTTAAGTTGAATCGTATTATTGTGCTTTTTTCAATGAATACAGTAATATTTAAGACGGTGGTTCTTTTAGATTTTTCATATTTACTTCGTCCGCGTGGAAATCCTTTTTGATTCCCTTTACAACCCCCCCCCCCCCCCCCTTTTTTACATCCTTAAGGAATGATTTCGGGGATAAAACTATTCTTTATCCTTCCCCACAGCTCAAACTAACTCCATACCAAATTTCATCTAAGTCGGTTCATCCCCCTACAAACTTCCAGCCCCCCTTTCTCCCCCTTAAGGGGTGATTTCTGCGATAAAAGCTATCCTATGTCCTTTCCTGGGACTTAAACTATGTCTATACCAAACTTCATTTAAATCGGTTCAGCAGTTCTGGCGTGAAAGCGCGACAGACAGACAGAGTTACTTTCGTATCTATAATATTAGTATGGATTTATTGTAATATGAGTTCTTTCTTACATTTGTAATCACTCTTACTCTTATCCCCTTCATTCGTACTCACTCTTACTCAAATCATTAGTACGAGAAGATCAATCCAACGTAGTTGGCAGAGGGCTGGTTCTACTACTGACGCCGCCGCTGAGCCGAAAATGAGCCATTGCTTCCGACAAATTATTAAAAAATTGGGCTTCTGAGCAGTAGGCTAACTCTCGACCTAATTCAGATCGATCGACATTGAAATTGTGATTTTTCGTACGCTTGAGTTTCTACATTGGCGCCAAATCGGACCCGGATTGTGCGGGTTTTATGTAAACCAAAGTCAAGTTATTTAATTTTCTCAAGATACGGATCTTCTTTGTCGCTAGTGTTACTAAATAAGCGTATGAAAAATCACAATCCTAATGTCGATCGTTCGGAGTTGGTTCAAGAGTAAGCCTACAGATACCGTTGCGAGCCTCGTAGCCCGCGCCTTTGCTTGCTCTAATTAATTGCACCGTGTACAAGCACCCTTACTCCGTCGTACAAACAGACAATAAGACCCAACTGCACCAACTGCACTTGTTTACTCAGCTCGAGGATTCCGACATATTCGCGGATCGTTTTGCCGATTTATACAACAGAGCTAGAATAATTATTTGATATACGAGTACAATAATTAATAATAGCATCTTTTAATTGTATAAAGGTTTTTTACATTCTTGTAGATGTTTATATGTTATTACAAAATGAACGAGTACTTCTCAAATCTAATTATTCTATCTTTTTTGGTTTTGACATGTTAATTGTCATTATTTTGTTTGACATTTACCTTAATTTTAGATAGTTTTACGTATAAGCAATTGGTTTGTACTGTAAAACTTAGACTGGATTAAAGAAAATAATAATAAATAAAATAAATAAAGGCGAGTCATGTTTATATTTTATTTGCACAGGGCTTACTTCTTTCGCGATACACAACACTCAAAAATGCTAAGTGGTTATAGCTTCAATCAAAAAGTTAGGCGTTAAATACGCTAGATAAATGTTATGTTTACTGTAACTTCTGGGTTGCCGCTGAGGCAATGTACATTTGACAGCTACGACCTCATGTCTACGAAATAAAGTTTATGTCTGAGTACCTATCCATAACAAATTATAGTCAAAAATAAGCTTTATTTAGTGAGCTTATAAGGAGCGTAACTGTAACTCCATGCTATGCATATTTATCAAAATATGCTTCTCTCCGCGACCACGCTTTAGGTTGGCACGAACACAACAGAATCGGGGATTCTGTTCTGTTCTAGGTAGAAAAAAAACTGTAAAGGGAATTGAAGAGTGTAGTGCGAAATAATGTACTCGTTGTAACGCACCAAACTACCTAAATCAGTTGCATATCAATCGCCCAGTTGCTTAACGAACATCCGGGTCGAATCAAATCGGTCGGTTTGTAGCTAGCTTTAGTGTTAATTTCTTTACGTACCTTTTGACAATTCGAGTTTCGATGTTCTTCGGCTAGTTGCGACGATTTTTCTTGTCTTGAGCGCGCAATTCCATCCCGTCGCGTTGTACTGTCTGCTATCATTGCCCGCATTTTCCGCAAAAAGTCCATTCTAGGATGCGTTGTTCCCTTGAGTGCTTCCTTATCCATCTTGGAAAAAAGTTTTACATTAATACTTAACTGTGCACTGCACTGTGTCAGAATCTAAATAAATGAGATTTTTATTAGGTCTGTATGTCTGTCTGAAAGACCACACTATTTTTAAAATTTTTCTATGTGCTTCTTAGCTCTATTCGACATTCAAGAGTGTCTTATCTTAATGAGTTATTTTTAATGTAAGTATAAGTGGTGGCCGTAAACAGTGTAACGTTCACCCCCTTAGAACTTGGTTATTTTACTCGACCCCTTAAGTCGACGAGACGCACCTTAATGAGGTACAATATTTGGCGAGAAGTGATCGACAGTTAGGACTCTACCTTGCGCCGCGTCTAGACCCAAACCCTTTTTATGTGGTATGTGAAAGCACCGTTGTACCTGGATTAGGCATATAGGAATATATGGTTACTTTAACACGCTTGTGTGGATTTAAGTACTATAAACAAATGTGTGTGAAGATTAGACAATGTTATATATGTCGGGATTTCATAATTATTAAACTCAATTTAATATAAGTTCTCAAGTAATTTGCAAACGCTAGTGATTATGCTTTTCCCTTATATGTACATCTATGTTAAAAAATAGCATAAATAGGTTCACCTACAGGTTTAGCGTATTTGTTGCGGAAGTTTTAATATGTAGCATCACTTATACTCAATATTTAACTACAGGCGTTTATATGTATATACATGAGGTCACCTATACACAATGTATTGGTTTCAGGGGTCTTCATATACCGGGTTATTTAAACACAATGTAATTGCGTCATACACAATGTATTGGTTTCAGAGGTCTTCATATACCGGGTTATTTAAACACAATGTAATTGCGTCGGAGGTCTTGATATATAAACATACTCGTAGTTACCTATACGCAATGTAATTGCATCGGAGGTCTTAAATTTAAGTATGGTTATCTATATGCAATGTAATTGCGTTAGAAGACTGGATCTATGAACCGGGTTAGATATACGCAATGTAATTGCGTCTGAGGTTTCAAATATAAGTATGGTTATCTATACGCAATGTAATTGCGTTAGAAGTCTTGATCTATGAACCGGGTTAGATATACGCAATGTAATTGCGTTAGAAGTCTTGATCTATGAACCGGGTTAGATATACGCAATGTAATTGCGTCTGAGGTTTTAAATATAAGTATGGTTATCTATACGCAATGTAATTGCGTTAGAAGTCTTGATCTATGAACCGGGTTAGATATACGCAATGTAATTGCGTCTGAGGTTTTAAATATAAGTATGGTTATCTATACGCAATGTAATTGCGTTAGAAGTCTTAGAGCTCCGCCCCGCTCAAGACAGTGGAGACCAACCATATAAAGCCTCCCCCTGAAGATTGAATAATTGGGCCTAATTGGATATAGTCGTAAGACTATAGTGACACCTTGGTGAATTTAGAATACATTCGTAGATGAGAAAGTAATAAGAATAGGAATCATAACCGACCGCGAGTAACAATATATAGTGGTGCTTCGCTTTACTTCAACTTAATTCATTCCACTGAATATTATGTTCGGTTAATAATGCGCGTTCGCAAGTCCGTTTAATCATTACGTTCCTATACATTAATTGTAAATAACACCAATTAGTCCAGTGGATCCGATACTAATAAAGTTCCCTATGTGTATATATTTAGTTTCGTTCGTTGCTGAAGGACTTGAAGAATGTGATAAAATGTGATTGTTCAGTATGTGAGGTCAACAAGTCCAACAGTTCGAAGTAGTAATAAACACACCCCATCAACCAGTTTGTAGTTCATTTATAGTTCATATGTTCCAGATCTCTGAGGTTGCTGACCTGAGTATCTGATTACCGGACTAATCAGGATGGTGAGACTTTCATGGGCATAAGCGAACCAATTCGATGAATTAGGTCTTGATTCACAAACAATCCCTAGCATAATTTCAGTGAAATATGTCAACTTCAACAGTGATATTCGTATGAATTAATATTACTAGCAGTCAAGTTATAATTATGAATATTATACATTCAAAATAGTATAATATAATGTGTTGTAAACAGTACTAACTGTCTCAAGGAGAATCACAGCATAAAGCTTACTTGGGTGTATAAAGTTCTACAAAGATAAATCCTTTAGAAGTGTGCAGAACTACTGCTGGCTAATATAAGCTCTATAAAGCTTAAGTAACTATTATTTTATTATATTTAGAGGAAATAGGTACCCATAGGTTATTGAGATATTAATAGCTCGGAATGCTAGCCTATTTGCAAATTAATTATATTTTCAATTCGCATTTTAATGTTATAACTTATATGTAATTAAATCAGTAAGGTGCCACATGAAACAATCAATATTCCAGTTTATATAAATAAGGTACCTATATTATTATAATTTGCGACAATATGTTACTTGATAAGTTTTGTATTCTTCACCCCTTACCGTATAGACGCGTTAAAGTGTAGTAATATTTGTATTGCGACCTTTTTGTCGATAATAATATTGTTATCGTTTTGGACACACTATCCACACAAACACATTTTAAGTCAACTCAAAGGAACCATAGCTGTTAAATTATGCATAAAGTGTAGGAATCACAACTAACCTTTGTTAGAGTGAGCTACGGCTCAATACTGTCTTACTCACCCCCATCTGCATCTTGAAGACCGCAAGACTTACCAAACTGACAGGGAACCAAAACCGTGCACTTACTGTACATTACACAAACCGATATTTTAATCACCATTATTACATCACTCTTAAACTGATTTTGTGCGATACCGAACTAACGGAGCCCCGATCTGCCCATTGTACCCCGAGGTACAACCAACCGATAACTCTCTCTTGTACACACCAAGTACAACCAAATTAACGAACCCTATCCTTTATTCGCGAGCGCGAGGAAACGTCCACTCTGCTGTATTCGCGAGCGCGACCATCCCCCGACTATCCCTTGTACTTTCCAGCACGGTCCAACGTCAACTCTCCTCCTCCAATTTCCGAAATCTTTGGTGGGCTGAGTCACACCCCCACTAATTTTTATGTCCAATCGTTCGTCTGATTTACCTATTGCACACGCCTTTTAAATCCCTAAGTGCACGCCTCCTCATCTTTCAGCAAGTGCACCCCGTGTCCGTCCTCAAGCCATCTACTCAATTGGTAAATCTTATAGCCCCATTTGCGTTGCTCTAAATTATGGCACAAAAAATAACATTCTTAAAATCTTTGGGCCTCATAAATATACCTTTCAAGTCCTCAAAACAAAAAACGAACGTCGCTCTTAAGAACATAATTTTAATATTTTATGGCGACCTTTTCGCATTCCTAAGCAATCGTCGCCACATACTCGACCGAAATTCAGCTCTTAACTCTGTAAAACGCTTAAGAGTCGTACTATTAATTTAGATTTATTCATTAGAACGACCACTTCTCAGTCAGTAAAAACCCCAGCGTGGGATCGCAACATTTTCGTTTTCTACGTACCAAATTTAACCGGCGGTAATAACTATAAAATAATAAGAATATTTCACTAGCACAAGCAACCTACGAGGCTGACCCTCTGTACCGTCACAATCGCCCCCTAAATTATTACGAAGTTTACCGGAGTGATAATTTACATACCTAAGGTACAAGAGGACAAGCCTTAGTTTTACCTTTATTATGACAGCGCTAACAAATTTGATTATACTCTTATAAACGTCTATTCCAGATATCACGCTACTCAACTGATATAGGTTATTTAATTACCAGAAAGTATTAATTAAATAGCCTTGGTATTTTGACAGCACCATGATCCTCATTTTCGGATTGCTACAGTCCATCTTTAATGGAATCCTGCGAATGCGCTCTCCTTTGTCTTATTGGCATAGGGCACATCCACCAACAATCAGAATTTTATCCCTGTCTATCATCATGTTCAAAAATAGCGCCCCCCATTATCGTGAATCAGATATGACTATGTACTAACCTTGTCCTAAAAACTGTAGTAGATTGTCATAATTTACCCTTTTTATGCACTGAATAGTTGTGATATTTGTTTTGGTTTTTCAAAACTACGCCCCCAAAGATATTAATGGCAAACTTATCTTTATTACATACATTTTTTTTTATTCATAACTTATTGCTTTATGATAATGTCAGGACTGGCAAAACCTGCTGTACTTTCAAATCTGATTCCACTTCACTGAGCTGTATTATTATATTATAAAAAAGCCTTTCCGAGCCTCTTCTTGCATACCCATATCTGGTTCCTTATATCAAATTCTCAATCTGTTTCGTTTGGGTAAAGTAACCACAGACACCTCCCCTTCTACGCTAGCAGACATATGATCTTTATGCTAAATTGTGGAGGCATAATATAACACTAAAATATAAATTAAAATGAGTGAGAAGGCTAACTTCATTCTTAAGATATTGTTGTCTTAGTTACGAGTATTAAGGAGGGGTAGACCCAATAAGATAACGTACGGCGAATAATATCGTCTACGATATTACATTAGACTTAGCACCCGATAGGATTTTAACATCACTAGGTGATAACTTCATCCTGATCATCAAGTTGACCACTACGCTTACCATCTAGCTAACCATGATAAAACCGTCGTGTACATTACACTGGACTTTACAAGTGAGAATATTTTAACGTCACTGAGTGGTCACCCTAAACATTAAGTTCACCACCACCTCGCTTACAATCTTGCTAACCATAATTGTTCGCTATCATAATTACATTGGTCTTGGTGATTACTTTACACTGACCATCAAGTTCACTATCATGTTTACTGCCTAGCTAACAACATTACGATCATCGTCAAGATCATACCCTACAGGCCTATTATGGATCTTTCATCGTATGACATGGTACAAATTCTGAGAAAAAGAAGTCATGAAATGCCTCATTTCGTATTACCGATCTCCAATTATATCATCACTTTGGCATCATTTCAATGTTGTCATCATGATATATAATGAACGAATGATCAAAAATCTGACCGAAAGTTTTATTTCTCGCTTTGCAAAATGATTTTATATGATATAATTTGAAAACCATAAGATCGGTAATAGGCCTGCCGTTTTATATCTGATAAGATTTTAATTTTAATAGGTGAATACTTCACACTAACCATTAAGTCCACTAGCACACTCGGGTACCATCTGGCTAACCATACCTACTGAAATCTAGTTACCTTATTATCATCCTACAAGTGTCATAATGATTCTTTGTAAACAATCGGAACTTAATTCAAATAATGGCATGGTTTTTTTTTTTTTTTTTTTTTTTTATGGATGGCCCGGCAAATGACCTCCTCCCGCCTGATGTTAAGCGGTGAAAGAGGCCCAAATGAGTTGACAGATAGAGTAGGGACGACATCCACTCTCCTACCTGCCCGCCCCTTGCCGGCCCAAAAGATGCTTTTTCACGCCTCTTTTGAAGGAACCCATGTTGTAGGATGGAGGAAACACGTGCGCAGGTAGAGAATTCCAAGTGTGAGATGAACGACAGAAGAAGGAATCTTGGAATTTCTTGGTACGGTGTGAAAAGGAGGACACAGTGTACGGATGACTCCGAAGGCCCTTACGCGTGTTTCTGTTAAGGAATGGAGAGGGAGGGATAAGGTTAAAGAGCTCCTCAGAGCATTCCCCATGGAACATTCGGTAAAAGGCGCTAAGAGAGGCGATGTCACGACGAAGTTGTAGAGGCTCGAGGGTGTTAGTTGCCTCTACATCGCCAATTATGCGAATAGCGCGACGCTGCAATCTGTCCAGAGCATCGAGGAGGTACTGAGCGGAGCCGTCCCAAAGGTGCGAGCAATATTCCACGCAAGACCTAACCTGAGTTTTATACAACAAGCATAGTTGGTCCGGCGCAAAATACCTACGCACCTTGTTCAGGACACCGAGTTTCCGTGAGGCAGTAGTTATGACGGATTCGATGTAGTCTCTGGGGTTCAGATCGCAGCGAATGTTCATTCCGAGCAAGGTGATGTTGCTCTGTGTGTGAAGGGTTGTGCCCTGAAGAGAAGGAAGGGGGAGGAAAGGTGACCTTTTCGCCGAGAACACGCACACCTGTGTTTTCTTAGCATTGAACTCAACAAGATTGTTGGAGCCCCATTCGGAGACGAGGTCCAGCGTCCTGTTGAGCTCAATGATAAGATTCTGCCTTTCCCTACCAATATCACCACGAGCAGCCCCCGAGGCTCCGTGATATCCCCCATGCACTGTACTGTCGTCTGCATAGCAATGTATAGCTCCCAAGGAAAGCATATCATTGATATGCAGAAGAAACAATGTGGGGGATAGAACGGAGCCTTGCGGAACACCAGCGTTCACTGCCACGAACCGCGAAGCGCAGCCGTCAACGACAACGCGAATTCTACGCTCGTGGAGGAAGCTGGCAATCCACGTACAGAACTGCGCGGGTAATCCGTATGCCGGAAGCTTGGAAAGAAGAGCCTTGTGCCAGACTCTATCAAAAGCTTTGGCGATGTCGAGACTAATAGCCACCGATTCGCCGCGCTTATCGATAGATTCACCCCATTTGTGCAAAAGGAACGCTAGAAGGTCACCTGTTGACCGTTTAGGACGAAACCCATACTGTCGGTCATTAAGTAACGAGTGACCTTCCAGGTAACGGATCAGCTGTGTATTAAGGATCCTCTCCATGATTTTACACAAAATGGAAGTGACGGCTATAGGACGATAGTTAGCCGGATCAGAACGATCTCCCTTTTTGGGAACCGGCTGGACATTGGCCTCTTTCCAAGATTTCGGCACACAACCAGCAGAGAACGACAGACGGTATAGACGCGTAAGGACCGGAGTCAACTCCGCTGCACACTTCTTAAGAACAATCGCAGGAATGCCGTCTGGTCCACTTGCTTTTCGAGTATCGATCGACTGGAGCTCCGCCCGCACATCACGCTGTCTGATACGGATATCGGGCATGGTGCTGCCACAATGGGACAGTTTCGGAGGTTGTGTATCACAGTCATCGACACGGGAATGAGCCGCAAAGAGTTTTGCCAGGAGGTCGGCTTTCTCCTGCGGCTGATGAGCAAGTGAGCCATCGGCAAGTCTCAGCGGTGGCAGCGAGGGTTGGCAGAAGTTTGATTGCACAGCTTTGGCCAGGCGCCAAAAAGAACGGCTACCCGTAGGGTGCGATAGCAGTTCCTGGCCCACTTGTGCAATGCGCTGAGCATCCGCTCTAATGTAAGCCCTCTTACATAACTTGGTGGCATTATTGTAGGCTGTTTTCAGTAGGCTTGTATTGGGATCCTTAGATGCTCGGCCTCTGATCCAAGCGCGGTAAGCCAGCTGTTTGTTTTCAACAGCAGAGGCGCACTCGCGATTGAACCAGAGGTTACGTCTGCCTCTACTGATGAGATTGGAATGCGGAATATAATATTCCATTCCTAGTATGATCTCGTCAGCAACAGAGGTAGCGCAGGAGTCCGGATCCATCCTATTGAAACAGCGCTGCCACCAAGGAACAGATGCGTAATAATCCCGCATACCGTCCCAATCTGCTGACGCATAGTGCCACAGACGGCGTGCTGCAACCACAGGCGACGGTCGTGACGCCTGAGGCACTGAGACGGATACCAGGCAGTGATCCGAAGATCCTAGTGGAGCTCGAACCACCACCTGATATCCGTCAGGGCGATTTGTCAACAGAAGGTCCAATAAAGAGGGCGCTTGACCGATAATATCTGGTACCCTGGTGTTCTGGGTAACCAATTGTGTCAGGTCGTGCGTGAGAGCGAATGCGTGGGCAGTCCTACCCGCATGGTCAGTTTTAGAGGAACTTAACCACAACTCGTGGTGAGCATTGAAGTCCCCTAAAAACACCAGCTCGGCGGAAGGAAATCGCTCCTGCGCGTCATCTGCCACCCGACTTAGATGTTCAAAAAGTCGAGTTGACTCCAAGTCACCACGATGGGAACGGTAGACGCAGACGTAGACACGGCAATGAGTGCCAAAATCGACGTGTACCGCAAGGATGGAAAAGGAAGGTTCCTCCAAACAGCGCAGGCGACGACAGCAAACGTCCGCCCGGACGAACAAGCAAACACCAGCCTTCGCCTTGAAGGACTCCTCAAGAGCGTAGCCGGGGTAATTAAGGTAGCTTGTATCGGCCGGGCAGATAATTTGCGTCTCCGTCAAAAACAACATTGCTGGACGGGCTGTCTCGAGATGGTGGTGGACAGCTAAGAGGTTAGAGTGGAGCCCGCGGATGTTAGCGAGCCCCACCTCGAATAATGGTGTTTTGGTGGGATAATGCACCGCTGTACGACCAGTCTTAATATTTTGCGCTGCCATAATTATTGGAGTGAGAGGCGTGAAACTGAGGTGTCCTTGCTGCGCTTCGCATAGTTAATGTGTGTAGGCCTGTTTCGCCAGGGAACAGCCGACAGCTGATTTGCGCTGACCCTCCGCACGGAAGGGCCCCCGAACCCCCCCGGAAGTGGCCGCCGGGACCCACCGTCCGGTCACCAACCGGCACGACGGACCACCCCGAGATTATGCGTGGCATGGTGGGGCAGCCTCACGGACTGGTTAGGTCCGCTTGGGCCCCTGTACTATACCACGGGCGGCCAGCGGAACAGCCGTTTCTTCGGGTCTTCCTGGGCGGAGGGTCAACGCAGTCAACCTGGCACTGGGTCGACGGAAGCCCGCACAAACCATACGAATCGCAGCAACGACCCCTCAAGCTCTGGCTGTGCGCAGACTGATCCCGAAACGCGGACAAAAATGGCCACTTGACGGGTTTTACATCATGCGCACGGTGGTCGCTAGCCAGTCGGGTTTTTCAAGCCCTACCACCAGAAGTTGGTCACTCGATTAGCACCACCCGGGGATCACGTGTAGGGTCTCGAGGGTAAAACCTACGGACGTGAGCGACTCCAATCCCCAAATGGTGATGGATTCTGGTGTAAATATAGACTGTGTTTTATATACGTTTCTACTCTTTTATGAATCATTTGATTTAATTAAAAGATCCTAAAAAAGAGTATATTCAATTCATTCAACTTAGTATAACGCTGACATAATCTACCCTTTCTTTTATCATATTAGTAGTAAAATAGAGCAAGTAAATAAATTATGATAATGCTAAGCCCAGACGCGAATATGCTTTTTTTTTGCATTACACGACGCGCCGGCTCCGTCTATAAGTTGCACTAAATACACTCAAAACGCGAGATTTACGACTTTCTTAAGTACTTCATGTTCCCAAACCACACTCCATTTTTTGTTGCCATTTTTTATCGCTTCTTGACTGAGAATTTATCACATTATTGCAAAAAATTAAATGTCTAACATTTTTAATGTTTACGCTAGTTTGTTTCTTAAAATTCTCATTACAACAAGCAAAGGACGTACTGAGAGCCATTCTGAAGAAATTCCCAAAACTGTGCGAATAATAAAAGATACTCATTCAACATTTAAAAAAATATTAACTTTATTTCTTTAGTTAGAAATCCTAAATATCTACAAATTTAAGAGTTATGTTAGCCCAATCAAAAAATTCTAAAGTATCGATAAAATAAAATTGTACAGAGCGACACTAGTTCACAATTAATATCATTCGTTCCGATACTCTTTTGAACTTTGTCTATGGTTTCGAACGAATTTTTCAAATCCTACACTGTTTCGTAATAAGGCATCTATCAGATGTACGGTCGAGTTATCGGTCGGACACTTCGCTTGCGGTTCAACTCTAATGCAGAAATCAGCGCGATATCAATGTAGGACCGTATGAGAATCGAACCTTAGCGGTCCGTTCGAACTGTAAATTAGCGCGATTGGCCCCCCGCATTTCATATCCCAACCGAAACAATAAAACACGCTAACGACACATAAAACTCACTTTACATAGCTTTGAAACTTTAACAGTCCTGTTTATTACGATTCCTTAATTTAGATTAATAACAACAAAATAAGATATTTGAATTACAAAACTGAATAATCTGTTTAATCTAAACTAGAAAGATATTTGTGTCCCTTGAGTTAGCTTTTATCTTCATAGTAAATAATGGCATAGTCCAATCCTTAAGATTCAGAATTGTATGCACGTGCTGGTATTTTGCTGATCTTCATCATACGTATGTCTACGTATACCACAAAGTTTATGATAATAAAATGGATTTTGTTTTCAATAAATCCCTTGTTATATATATACTATACATACTATAAATTAATGGAGAAACGTAATTTCTTATAGGAATTTTAAATTTCAACTAGCGACTTACATGGTGAGTGTTTATCAATTCTTGTTTTATACACTTCCATCTTTCAAAACCACATAGAAGTTCCCCAAGCCCTATCCTACTAAGTAGTTCTTCTTCTAACCTTCTACCCCAGAACCTTAGACTGCATCTGCTTAATAAATAAATATTTTATGTTAAAAACCTCTTATTGTATACATCTCAGCTTGTGATGAACAGCTTATTTTTCAGTGAGCCTCACCCTTCCAATCCAGACTCCTTACTCTCCTTAGCCATTGATAACAACCATCATAGATATATGTCAATACGAGGTTTAGAAAATTTAAACAAGTGCTCAATAACCTAAATTTCTGTGAACCACCCCGGGCTCATTACTCTCTTAAGTCATTGAACACCAGGGCTATAAATTCTCCCAGGACAAATTTATAAGAGTTTAAAACTGCAAGATGCAACTAAGTCCATAACTAATACTAACCTATACCAATAATACCTTCAGAAATCTAGTGAACCTTAAATCCCAGAACGCCAGTTTGCATCATTAATAATAAACCAATACATTACTAGTCGATTACAATATTTGGTTTTTGTTTTCATTGTATATTCGTCCGGCTGTATTCAATAACTTTAATTGTTAGAGTTGGCTGGAAGAAATCTCTTCCAGAGATAAGTCCGCCTTCGGACAACCAATTGTCCTTTTGTAAACTCTGTTTATTTGTTTTATTTCTATTTTATTTTGTTCGGAAGACTTACAGCTTCATTTATAATATTGGGCAAAAGAATCAACATCTTAAGGCTTATAACAAGCTTCCGCATATAGAATCTGCGATTCGCATTTTATTTTGTTTAATAATTAGTTTATATGTAAAACACTACGAGCCAGCCCCTCCCAGATTCTTTACTCTCTTAAGTCATTGAGACAGCGCTTTCGAATAATAGAATAAAGAAGTAATGAAGTTATTCCTAGATGCAAACTAAGTTCATAGCTATCCTATTCCACTAATATGTTCCTACAAAGATATGGTTCACAGATTAACCTAAAACAAAAGAATATTTATTGATTGCTTTCACAGGTATGTAATTTGTGGTGTTATGTGTTTTTCAACCAACTTGAGTTAACTATAATAAGCCATCGGAGACCCTGAACAATAGATGGAACTAGCATGAACAAATATCACCGCACCTAGGTATTACTGATATCCGGACAAGTAGTCGGTTGTGAGGCGACCAAAGTCAGAAGGACTTATCCGTAGTTTCATTCGGCCCTGGCATGACTCTTCAGTGTCACCGACGAACTACAAGGTCTCGTCCGAGAAATGGTAATACGTCCTTGGTATATAAGCAATAGCTATCCAACTGCTCCCTCCTCTCTATCCAGAATAACCTCTTGCCCATTATAGCTCCTCAAGTTGGTGCTTGTATAGTGTACGAGTTTAGTATCGGGGCAGCTTTTTGCTGCATGTAGAGTATTGGATTTTCATAAATGATATTTTTGGTAAGATTGTATATCATCTCACCTGAATCTTTATTTAACCTAACACCAAACATTACGGAAACCCGACTGGAGTGTGGTGCCATCTGATCAAGCAATCAACAAATTAGGTACAACGCAAGTTTCAACGTTGTTGTTAAAGCCTTCATCCCAATTTAACTATTCAACCTCATTCAGCCCTAAGTTCACTCCTTTCAAGTGCCCCTTTCATTGCCTTCCAATCTATAATTATAATCATGAAACTTAATGTGCATTCTGTATATCATACATAACACTGGTCATTCCATCTTTATCACGCTCTTTATCCAACAACGCAGATCCTGAGAAAGTACCTTGTACTTTAAGTACTTACTACTTTTTGTTATATTAAATTAAAAACAGTAATATTACTCTTTCTAAGCTAAAGATTTTTTTTGAGGACTGCATTTGCATTTGCATCAACGCTTCTTAAGAATTCATATATTTTCCTTTTTCAAACCAAAATATTATTGAGTTTGAATTTTATATTAATTATATGGCAGTTATATTTTTTTTCAGTCCTACTGAAATAATTTTATTTGTACTCTAGTTTATTTCTGTAATCAAAACTGCAGTTTTATAATTTACATGTATAACTAGAACTACATTAAGATAAAAGCATGTGCATACAAAAACCTCTCTATATATCATAACCTAAATTTACATGGAGTTTGAAATAAACTCAAGATAAGAAAACAAAGGCACAACAACCCGAGTTAAACGTATTTGAACAGAAACCCTACTATGATTCAATTTGACGTTTATATGCTTATTAAATAATTTGTATTTAATCGGCATAAAAGGGCCCGCAGACTACGCTGAAAAAAACATGTAATAGGTCACAAACAAACAAATTACACAAAAATTTCAAAATATACAATTTACTTATAACTTGCATTACTGTGATGTCAGCCCTATAGAGAACTCGAAATAATTTCATGCTATTTAAATAACGAAACATTTGAAAAACAATTCCGGGAATCGAACCTGAGAACTTGTGTTTTAGCAATGACGTTTTTGTAAAATGATAGGGAAAATATTATGGTAGTCTAAGATTGAAATACAAGAAATGTATAAAATAAAATTAACAGTTTATTACAAATATAAATTCCTATACGCCCCCAGCACTCTTAGCAACTTTCACATTTGAACAACCTCATATCCTGGTCACGGCACCAAATTGTAACGTTCACCCCCTTAGAACTTGGTTATTTTACTCGACCCCTTAAGTCGACGAGACGCACCTTAATGAGGTACAATATTTGGCCAGAAGTGATCGACAGTTAGGACTCTACCTTGCGCCGCGTCTAGACCCAAACCCTTTTTATGTGGTATGTGAAAGCACCGTTGTACCTGGATTAGGCATATAGGAATATATGGTTACTTTAACACGCTTGTGTGGATTTAAGTACTATAAACAAATGTGTGTGAAGATTAGACAATGTTATATATGTCGGGATTTCATAATTATTAAACTCAATTTAATATAAGTTCTCAAGTAATTTGCAAACGCTAGTGATTATGCTTTTCCCTTATATGTACATCTATGTTAAAAAATAGCATAAATAGGTTCACCTACAGGTTTAGCGTATTTGTTGCGGAAGTTTTAATATGTAGCATCACTTATACTCAATATTTAACTACAGGCGTTTATATGTATATACATGAGGTCACCTATACACAATGTATTGGTTTCAGGGGTCTTCATATACCGGGTTATTTAAACACAATGTAATTGCGTCATACACAATGTATTGGTTTCAGAGGTCTTCATATACCGGGTTATTTAAACACAATGTAATTGCGTCGGAGGTCTTGATATATAAACATACTCGTAGTTACCTATACGCAATGTAATTGCATCGGAGGTCTTAAATTTAAGTATGGTTATCTATATGCAATGTAATTGCGTTAGAAGACTGGATCTATGAACCGGGTTAGATATACGCAATGTAATTGCGTCTGAGGTTTCAAATATAAGTATGGTTATCTATACGCAATGTAATTGCGTTAGAAGTCTTGATCTATGAACCGGGTTAGATATACGCAATGTAATTGCGTTAGAAGTCTTGATCTATGAACCGGATTAGATATACGCAATGTAATTGCGTCTGAGGTTTTAAATATAAGTATGGTTATCTATACGCAATGTAATTGCGTTAGAAGTCTTGATCTATGAACCGGGTTAGATATACGCAATGTAATTGCGTCTGAGGTTTTAAATATAAGTATGGTTATCTATACGCAATGTAATTGCGTTAGAAGTCTTAGAGCTCCGCCCCGCTCAAGACAGTGGAGACCAACCATATAAAGCCTCCCCCTGAAGATTGAATAATTGGGCCTAATTGGATATAGTCGTAAGACTATAGTGACACCTTGGTGAATTTAGAATACATTCGTAGATGAGAAAGTAATAAGAATAGGAATCATAACCGACCGCGAGTAACAATATATAGTGGTGCTTCGCTTTACTTCAACTTAATTCATTCCACTGAATATTATGTTCGGTTAATAATGCGCGTTCGCAAGTCCGTTTAATCATTACGTTCCTATACATTAATTGTAAATAACACCAATTAGTCCAGTGGATCCGATACTAATAAAGTTCCCTATGTGTATATATTTAGTTTCGTTCGTTGCTGAAGGACTTGAAGAATGTGATAAAATGTGATTGTTCAGTATGTGAGGTCAACAAGTCCAACAGTTCGAAGTAGTAATAAACACACCCCATCAACCAGTTTGTAGTTCATTTATAGTTCATATGTTCCAGATCTCTGAGGTTGCTGACCTGAGTATCTGATTACCGGACTAATCAGGATGGTGAGACTTTCATGGGCATAAGCGAACCAATTCGATGAATTAGGTCTTGATTCACAAACAATCCCTAGCATAATTTCAGTGAAATATGTCAACTTCAACAGTGATATTCGTATGAATTAATATTACTAGCAGTCAAGTTATAATTATGAATATTATACATTCAAAATAGTATAATATAATGTGTTGTAAACAGTACTAACTGTCTCAAGGAGAATCACAGCATAAAGCTTACTTGGGTGTATAAAGTTCTACAAAGATAAATCCTTTAGAAGTGTGCAGAACTACTGCTGGCTAATATAAGCTCTATAAAGCTTAAGTAACTATTATTTTATTATATTTAGAGGAAATAGGTACCCATAGGTTATTGAGATATTAATAGCTCGGAATGCTAGCCTATTTGCAAATTAATTATATTTTCAATTCGCATTTTAATGTTATAACTTATATGTAATTAAATCAGTAAGGTGCCACATGAAACAATCAATATTCCAGTTTATATAAATAAGGTACCTATATTATTATAATTTGCGACAATATGTTACTTGATAAGTTTTGTATTCTTCACCCCTTACCGTATAGACGCGTTAAAGTGTAGTAATATTTGTATTGCGACCTTTTTGTCGATAATAATATTGTTATCGTTTTGGACACACTATCCACACAAACACATTTTAAGTCAACTCAAAGGAACCATAGCTGTTAAATTATGCATAAAGTGTAGGAATCACAACTAACCTTTGTTAGAGTGAGCTACGGCTCAATACTGTCTTACTCACCCCCATCTGCATCTTGAAGACCGCAAGACTTACCAAACTGACAGGGAACCAAAACCGTGCACTTACTGTACATTACACAAACCGATATTTTAATCACCATTATTACATCACTCTTAAACTGATTTTGTGCGATACCGAACTAACGGAGCCCCGATCTGCCCATTGTACCCCGAGGTACAACCAACCGATAACTCTCTCTTGTACACACCAAGTACAGCCAAATTAACGAACCCTATCCTTTATTCGCGAGCGCGAGGAAACGTCCACTCTGCTGTATTCGCGAGCGCGACCATCCCCCGACTATCCCTTGTACTTTCCAGCACGGTCCAACGTCAACTCTCCTCCTCCAATTTCCGAAATCTTTGGTGGGCTGAGTCACACCCCCACTAATTTTTATGTCCAATCGTTCGTCTGATTTACCTATTGCACACGCCTTTTAAATCCCTAAGTGCACGCCTCCTCATCTTTCAGCAAGTGCACCCCGTGTCCGTCCTCAAGCCATCTACTCAATTGGTAAATCTTATAGCCCCATTTGCGTTGCTCTAAATTATGGCACAAAAAATAACATTCTTAAAATCTTTGGGCCTCATAAATATACCTTTCAAGTCCTCAAAACAAAAAACGAACGTCGCTCTTAAGAACATAATTTTAATATTTTATGGCGACCTTTTCGCATTCCTAAGCAATCGTCGCCACATACTCGACCGAAATTCAGCTCTTAACTCTGTAAAACGCTTAAGAGTCGTACTATTAATTTAGATTTATTCATTAGAACGACCACTTCTCAGTCAGTAAAAACCCCAGCGTGGGATCGCAACATTTTCGTTTTCTACGTACCAAATTTAACCGGCGGTAATAACTATAAAATAATAAGAATATTTCACTAGCACAAGCAACCTACGAGGCTGACCCTCTGTACCGTCACAACAGTCATTATTTTCTCGGTTTTTTTTTTGACAAATATTTAATTAACTCTCAAAGTATGGTGTTTTACTTCATTTAAGCTTACTACTTTACGCTACAATATGGGTGATAATATTTAATTATGTATTTTTCTTATTTACGTTTTGAGTGTCCAAGTCTAGATTGGCTTGATGCGATATTGCTGTCGGAATTGTTGAACACTCAAGATGCGTTATGTATTTTCCATATTTTTTTATTATTTATTATGAAGTGTGTTCCAAATAATTTCATTGCGTTTTACTAGTACCTATTACAAGTGGTAGTTCAACACTTATTTATATATTTCTTAAGGAAGAATATATGAGAAACATTTCAAAAGGGCAGGCAGCTTTTTCACACATTCTTTGGAAATTCAGCGCGGGTATGCTTTTTGTAATTAAGTTTCTTTAATTATTTAGATTAGTTTTATATAATACTGTACTCTACAATAATATATTCAGCCATTAAATTAATCTTTGATTTCAATAACGTATCTAATATTGCTGATCTAGAATTAAACAATAATTTATGTTTGTTTGTTTAATCCATTCAAACCATTATTGATCAGATAGCGAAGGTTTCTCTGCAGACGCCCGCGAGACTGTATTGGCCCAAAAAAATTTACTAAAAATATAAATAGGAAGGACTTAATTGAAATGGCAACACAAAAGACGTTTAAACATTGACTTAGGGAATAGAAAACAAATTGTAAGAAGTGAGTAGTTCGAATTTCATGATCAGAGCAACTGACGGGAGTTAGAGGGGATACACATATTTTGACTGCGGCAACTGAAGCGGTGATACGACATGGTAACGCTAGTACGAAGCGTGATGGAGTCAAATGGTCGCTAGTACGAAGCGTGATGGAGTCAAATCTTAACACTTACCATCAGGTGGCCATTTTCGTTTGTTAATATCTATTTTTAAATTCTTACCTCTTGGTAGTTTTCGATGCTTCTGTCCTCATCTTCAACTGTTTGCGGTAATATTACTTGTATTAGGCGCTCGGCTCGAATTTGTCGCTTTTTACTTTTCATTATCGTATCTTTCGCTTTCCGAAAAAATTCCATTCTTGGATGAGTTTGACTTTTAACTATGTAAATATTCATTTTCAAAATAATCGTTAGATTTTATCAACCTTTCTAGAATCCTTACTGTAAGCACGTATGTACTTAAATGAACAAGTAATTTGTTGACGACTCCATTTTATTCGCCCATAAGGTCATTAGGTGATAATGCACTCTCATTGAATTTTATAATTGCTGTTTATTCTTCCATTCATTAATATTTTGAAGTGTGCAAACAATAACTTCTTAACGGATTCTGTGGTTAAGTGGATCCTATTTAAAACGTTTTTGCTAAATTTTACTTTATTCTTAATTAGTCTTACCTTTAGCCATAACTTTCAAACTCGAACACAGCAATGCAAATATTGCTGCTTTTGCGTAGAAGCAGGTAAGATAGAACATAAATGATTGACATCGTTTCAACTCAACGATATTATCAACGCGCTGATCTTGTTCTCTTCTTCCGTTCATCTCTATCAGAGACGTCGTCTCAGCACTTATATCGTTTGCATGCATATTCTTTTCACAAAACCCACCCATATTTGTTTGATTTATATTTATTGTGTCCTCCTCTACAAGAGTTGTTGATATAAAAATAATCAGTAGGTAGTAGGTGCACCATACAGCAATCCTGCATGTACTGGCAGTCCAATCTGTTCACAAGCACGCTCGAGATGCTGTTGGAGTTAGAAAAAAAAACAAAAAAAAAATATTTATTTTTGTTTTTTTTCTTATGTACTTGTTGATGCACAGCATTTAAGAGGATTGTAAAGCTGTAAATAAGCTCGTAAAATTGTTAAAAATAGTTAAAACCTATAAACAATTTGAGAATTCACTAGCACATTCCGTTCCAAATTTATTACGATTAATTTGGATCACTCATTCCGCACATAAGCCGTATGTGTGCTCTTAAAAATCATTACTATATATCGAATAAAAACTTATTATTTTTACTGTGTTATTTAGTTAAATTTAAGAGTGAATTTTTCAAAGAACGAAAGTGACAAAAGTCATAAGTTGAAGGAAGAAATTAACCTTAATTTTTTTCTTCAATATGCCTCCTGAGTGACCCATAATTCGACCCGTATCTCCTTTCACATACTTCGTTAGCAGACTGAGATTGTATCCAAAATTGTTAATTATTTTTTACTAAAACTTGATATATGTTTTGTTTTTTTTACTGTTCTAATTCATTCGATAAACCGATTTTTAACATTATAAGGGAAAACATTGTGTAGTGGTCTGACCATATTTATATTACACGTTATAAATATATACTTTATATTTTCAAATTTATTGAAGGAAAGCTTTTTATTGGTCAGTGAGTCCATAAAACAAAGTATGCAAACAAATATTGTTTTTTTTAATTGTATAAAAACTAGTTGTTAGGTCATCATAATACACCATTTGGGCGTTGAAATAAGCATATGCCTTATAGTGCCCGAGACCATTACCCATTGCAGGCAGGAATTCGATGCCTCTTAGAATTTGTAACATCTATTTTTAACGGAAATCGTTTTAGGTATATCTTTTAAGGTAATCCTTTCAATTCCAATCAGATCAAATTATATTAAGTTAGAAGATTCATTAGCTTCTTTTCCACACAAAACACAGATTTATCTCATTGTCAAGGCAGAGTGCAACTTCTAGACAAAAATGCCGAAAACTGAAAAAATATTAATATTAATTGGCAGAAATGTAATTTTTCCTCTGCGTATTTTGGGCGACATACAAACTCATTTGAACACTCTTTTATAAAAATGGCACTACAATAAAAATGTCATCAAATAATAAATCTATACAAATAAATAAAATTGAAGTGTCTGTTTGTAATGCCAAAATAACAAGTTTTTACTAAATGGGTATGAATGTATATCGGGTACCAATAACAAAAACATAATTTTCTAGTTCTATCTCAAGAATAGTTTACTGGTTTAATGCGAATAACTTGTGCCTCAATGAAGGGAAAACTAAATGTATAAAATTTGTTTTACCCAATGTTAAAGAGGTTCACACCACTGTTAACATAAAGCATAAAAATGTGGACCTTGTGGATACCGTAGTATTTCTTGGTATTACTTTAGATTCAAAGCTTCAGTGGGGCCCACATATTGATAAATTGTCGAAGAGACTTAGTTCTGCAGCCTACGCTGTATGGAAAATACGTCAGCTGACTGATGTTGATACAGCAAGACTTGTATACTTTGCCTATTTTCATAGTGTGATGTCGTATGGCATTTTGCTGTGGAGAAATGCTGCCGACATTCAGACTGTTTTTGTGCTGCAAAAAAGGGCTATTCGTGCTATTTATAACCTTAAAATAAGAGACTCTTTGAGAGAAAAATTCAAAGAAATTGGTATTATGACCGTCGCGTCGCAATATATTTACGAGAATATAGTATATGTTCATAAAAATATACATTCGTTTTGTAAAAAACAGTGACATTCATTCAGTAAATACTAGGCAAAAGAATATGTTAGCGTTACCAAATACTCGGCTTAAAAAAATTAATAATTCTTTCAAAGGCCTTTGTGTACGTTTCTACAATAAAATCCCAAATAATATTAAAGCACTTAACTTGAATAAATTTAAAGTCACTATCAAGGGCGCACTTATGAAAAAAGCATATTATAAAGTGTCTGATTATATGACAGATAAAACTGCTTGGGATTGACAAAAAATGTGATAATTGACGTTCAAAGCTTGTTAACACTTTGTGATAATAGGATAAATTTCATTCGAGTAACTGTTCCACTAACACCGACAGGCATTTCTATATTATTAAAAAAAATGTTTGTGAAATATAATATTGTAATGTTGGCATTTTAAAAGAGGAGACAAAAAAAAATACAAGACCTTCCGAGTTTCTTGCCTGTTCTTCTCGAGAAGGCTCTCCCAAGTTCCGAACAGGTGTAGAGTCAATTTTTTTTTCATTTGACTTGTATTTGCACACAATACATCTTAATAATGGTTGGGGTGTGTGTACATACAAGGATTAAATAATTTAGTTAATTAGATTCCTGGTTGAAGATTTTTATGTTTTTTTTGACGTCAATAAGTGCCTGTAAAGGTCTATATTGAATAAAGATATTTGAGTTTGAGTTTGAATTTAAAAAAAAATTGTCTGTCTGTCTGTCTGTTTGTTCCCGCTAATCTCCGGAGAGACCGCATTTCTAAAACGTTTTGCTGTGTAAATTCTTTTACATCAAACATTTGATGTATTCTAAAATTTTTACATCTTATAAGTGGTCTGAAGTCTCTTTAATGTGGTTGTTAGTGTTATATTATATCCCACCACAGCCAATAAGAACATTTCTGAATCTAAGCCGCAAGTGTTAGTTAACAAAATACTGTGACCATCGTTGTCCAAGAAAGAGCTACATGTTGCCGTTTTTTATGAATTTGATACCTAATTTCCGTGGGTTAGGTTTAACTTCTTTGACGACTCCACCTCAATTTTCACAAAAAGATGGTTGGTCAGAAAATTTAGAATCTACCGAAAAATAGCTGATCATTATTACTGTTGGGCTACTTTGCTGGCATTTTCTTTTTTTTTGTGAATTTTCAGAAATTTTACGTTTTTTTAACATTTATCAAAGGTTTTTTGTTAGTTACATTACACCTTGATATAAATCACTTAGCGTGGTTTCAACTTCTCCATCTAAATTTTCCAAATGAACTTTTAAAAATTGGTCAACCCTGCGTCTCGAAATTTTTAGTTTGAAATATTAACGTTTTTAAACTTTCCTTCAACTGAACTGAAGATGATGGAGATTTATTTTCTGATTTGAAAATTTAACATAATAAATTGGATCAGAGTGGTTATTTATATAAGAGACTTTTTAGCGTAGAAATGAATGGCGGATAGTAAAATTTATTCACATTGTATAAAATAACCCATGTTGTTCACCATAATAACAATCTTAAAACAGTTAAATAATAGAACTTAACTAATTTTTTTATATTCTATTGACTGCAATGTTATAAGTAAAAAAAAATTAAGAATTATTATCGTACTGTTGCGATCCTGCAATCAGAGGTAAGTTCCTAGGTTGTTGAGGAGTCCAGGTGTAGTTCGCTTCCGTCTTCGTTGGGGGACTCGAGCTTTAGAGTTGAGACCACGTATCGTATCGTATGGTAAATCGTATCCGGACTTTCTCAGACTAGGTGGTGTCTGGCAAGAGCTGAATGAGCGTCACCGCGGATCGTACTCAGTGATATGCTTTTGCATACGCTATGTCCTACAGTAAACATGAATGTGTATATAATAACCATGATAAAACCTAGTTGCTAGTGCATAAATGTCAAGTATTGTTATCTTACATTTTCACCTCTTACCTCCACGGATTCTACAAAATATTTAGGAATCATTATAGACAATAGACTTACCTTCCAGCCCCACATTAATCTTACTACTTCTAGACTCCGCAAACTTATGTATATCTTTAAAAGTCTTCGTCATGTCGCTGATCCGTCCTTGGTTAAAACAGTTTACATCGCTTTGTGCCAATCGCTTATAGTTTACTGTCTAACTTCTTGGGGCGGAGCAACTAAAACTGCTTTAATCAAGCTTGAAAGAGCACAGAGAGCTGTTCTGAAGGTTTGTACTTTTAAGCCCCTGTTGTCAGCAACATATGACCTTTACCAGTATTGTAAAGTCCTTTCCGTACGCCAACCCTTCATCTTGTTAACTGTTCTAAAACAACACGGCTCCAGCATTTTCGATACAGTTAGCTTGACTTCCCGACGCAACTGTTTCGTAGCACCTTCTGCTTGATTCAAAACGTCTTTTTCTTACCGCTTTTATTGTTTTCTGGGTCCGTTCCTCTATAACAGATTGCACGGCAAACTTGACATTTTTCATCTCCCGAAAATTCCTCTGCAAATTGAAGCTGACCAAATACTTGCAGGTCTTAAATTACTTCGAAACTGAGTGTTTACTCCTGTCTGATAGGTAAGAAATATCTTTGGAGCAAACAACACTATCACACTGACTCATGCGCGCACACACACACACACACACATACACACACACAGGTACACATAAATTCACATCCAGACACACGCTCATACCTTGTTCTCGCTCACATATAAACATAAACATACCATCAATTGCTATAATTGTATTGTAGTAGTGTAATTCCTTAGTTTAATTTTTATTTTCTTTACTATTTATTTAAATTTGCTAAGAAATAACAACTTTAATGTGGTTGTTAGTGTTATATTATATCCCACCACAGCCAATAAGAACATTTCTGAATCTAAGCCGCAAGTGTTAGTTAACAAAATACTGAGACCATCGTTGTCCAAGAAAGAGCTACATGTTGCCGTTTTTTATGAATTTGATACCTAATTTCCGTGGGTTAGGTTTAACTTCTTTGACGACTCCACCTCAATTTTCACAAAAAGATGGTTGGTCAGAAAATTTAGAATCTACCGAAAAATAGCTGATCATTATTACTGTTGGGCTACTTTGCTGGCATTTTCTTTTTTTTTGTGAATTTTCAGAAATTTTACGTTTTTTTAACATTTATTTAAGGTTTTTTGTTAGTTACATTATACCTTGATATAAATCACTTAGCGTGGTTTCAACTTCTCCATCAATATTTTCCAAATGAACTTTTAAAAATTGGTCAACCCTGCGTCGCGAAATTTTTGGTTTGAAATATTAACGTTTTTAAACTTTCCTTCAACTGAACTGAAGATGATGGAGATTTATTTTCTGATTTGAAAATTTAACATAATAAATTGGATCAGAGTGGTTATTTATATAAGAGACTTTTTAGCGTAGAAATGAATGGCGGATAGTAAAATTTATTCACATTGTATAAAATAACGTTTTCTTTGTTCAATTCAACTAATCTATCAAACCACAAAGCAAATTCACTATTTTCCAGTTTATCTTACACGTCTTTATTTTGCTCTTCCGAAATGTTTTCTTCGTTGTCATCTGTATTTAAAATGAAGTCAGCCGTATCATCCAGTAATTTATCAAGCCTTTCTTTGTTTAATTTATAATGAATGCAGCCAATTTATCATCATAGCGCCACTGATCAAGACAATTTTTTACGATATCTTGAATTATTTGTTTGGCTTTATCGTTTCCTTGCATATTTTTAATAGCAAAATACAGCGTAAGTATATAAAAAATACATGGGTTTGAACATTATTTTTAAAACAAGTAAAATTATGGAGTGTTTCTGTAAAATGACTCGCATCGAGTCTTATAAAAGTACACATGTTGGTAGCTATTCCTTTCAAAATTTAAAATAAGTGCTGGATATAAGTATTCCTTCGTGCTATTAGGTCTAAAAGCTTCGGTACTGGCAGACAGCAGAGCTGAAAATTCGTTAGTAAATGTTTCATGGGATACATTAATAGTGTAATTCAGCCATTCTTTTAAGCAATTTGTAGGTGAGATTTGACTATGACAGTCTGTAACCAATTGAAAAATTGGTACAGATTTTAAAGTACGATTTGCTGCTATGAGCCCAAAGTACAAAAATAATGTTTTGGTTAGTGCTGTACCATCAGGAAGACGAATAGTTTCAAAGAAAGAGCCAGTTGCATCGATTGTAACAGTAACTCTTTCGAATTTGTCATACATAATACGTACTATAGTATTCGATTTGTTTAGGGGTCCGATAATACATGTTAAAATTGGGGTTAAAACGAATTTCTCGAAAAGAATTTCGTATAATTAGCAGTTTTGCTTTAAATGATTAATGATATTAAAGGATTGCTATCATATAGTTCTTTAAGTTTTGCATGTGATTTTATCCTTCTCAAAGTATTAATAGACGGCAGCACAGGCGAAGGTGGTTTAGTATTCGCATCATCTAATATTAACTTTGAAGCCATTTCATGACGAATCAATATATATGTTAACGGAAATGTATGTAATCAGGAATTGTATACAATTCCTAGAAAATGTATGTAATTCCTAAAATCACCTAAAAATGTGTGAAATAAATTACATTTGACATATTTCCTAGGAAATCTATACATTTCCTAAATAGCAATCAGAAATGTAATAACCTAACCTAACCTACAGTTTTTGCCAATGAATTTCTTTTTCAAGCAGTTTGATGCTCCGCTCTGTATGGTCACAATATTTAACCTAACCTACAGTTTAATGCTATAACTTCTCTTTATTTTTCCTTGCGGGGGGCTTCCGCCCCCCAAGCAGGGGGGTTGCACCCCCTTGCACCCCTTGCTCGAAGTTGCTCTTTGAGATTTCATCCATAGGTACTTCGTCCATTCGGGATTTTGTCCATTTGACTTTAATGGAGACTTTTATTAAGAATTTAATTAGTAAGATAATAGGAAGATATTACATTTTTCGGTATAATTGTTGTCTGATTGTCTCAACGAGTACCTTAATAAAAATTATTATTCTCATTTTAACAACGTATTTTATTACAGAAAGCATTCATTTTATACATTTACTAATACGATAGTGGAATTATATACAATTCCTAGGAAATGAATACATTTCCCAGGATATGTATGTATTAAATAATTTTTAAAACAATATTTTATACATTTCCTAAATAGCTTATACTATATAAATTTCCTAGTAGTTGTATAAAATTCCTAGATTTCATACATTTTTGGTAACATATATATATACAGGATGTCCCAGAAGCCGACGTCAAGCCTAAAGCAGGTGATAGACTAAGTCATATATGTTATCAGAAAAATATAAAAAAAATCTAAGTCACCTATTTAAAAAAAATCTAGCATTAAGAGGATTGTGAAGTAATCGTGCGCGGCGCGAGTAGGTATTTTCTAAAATGCTATCTGTTTCACACCGCTCGGCCTCCCGTCTGGCGTTTACACCACAAATACAACACGCGCAAATTCTCACGCACACAACGACAGCAGCGCGCGACTCCTCGGCGCGAGAACTCGAGATCATTATTTTACCGTTTGTAATGTTTTGCGTTGCTTAGGTATTCCTGACTGCCTTTCCGCTCGCAACTTTGCCTTCGTGAGGCAATTTTGTTTTCCCGTATGAAAAATTATTTTATAACCTTATATTACTCAGTGATAATGTAGCATTCTATTAGTCAATTTTTTTTAAATCAGCTTTGTAGTTTTTAAATATAAAAAATATAATAAATAAAAATAGCTTTATTTCTAAAAATCATTTTAACAATAATTACGCCGAGACTTCCCAGTGAGCTAGTTTTTGAGTTTATTCATTACAAACAAAAATGCAAATCTTCTATCTTTATAATATTTTAGTAGATAAGTTTCGTAAATTATTTCAGTATTCCTTTGAAATTTATAGTGTAGGCACTTACTTGGTATCCCTACCAAGTCCTACTTTAAAGCACTGAGCTGTTAATTGTTATGAAAGTACTTATCTATCGTACATTTACATGTCTAAAGAAAATGACTTTTTGTAAGATGAGTGTTATACTGAATTAAAATGATTTTCATTTGAGATGTGAATCAATAGTGGATCCTTTTATGAAAAAAATAAACACTAAACATAAAATGACATTTACAATTGTTTAAACAAGAACAGACCTCTTGTTAACTTAAAAATAAATAAAAAATCTATTATTTTAGATAGATAAATTAATACTTTTACATACAAACTAAATAGGAGCAGGGATTTTAAGGTAATAATTATGCATCAAATAAAAAATACCTCTCATTTTTATACGCTAATCTTGGGTAGTTACTAATAGTCTTAGAATTCTAATTTTTACCACCTCCGTGATCTAGTGCTTGAGGCTACCGGATGTTGATCGGGAGGTCCGTCCGGCGGGGTTCGATTCGTCGGGTTCGTCCAGACTACAAAAACACTGAAAAGTTAGAAATAATATAAGAATAGGTACAGACAACATCACACATCATTATTGAAGACGGTACTAAATTTTAAGACTTTCTAGGAGATCATCGTTTGGCACCGACTTCAATATAGAAATGTAATGTTGTCTGTATTTTTTTGTTTAACTTTTTAGTGAAAGAAACCCTAATTAAATTAGGGTATCCCTCGATTTTCATAGGATTCCATCATCAGAACCTGACTTTGGTGACCTAGGGACCACCCTAGGAGTATACTCTACCGAATACAAAAAGAATTTTGAAAATCGGTCCACAATTGGCGGAGTAATCGCGTAACAAACACACAAAATGGTTGACACGGTTAGCGCAGAGGTCGAGCGATCGCCTACTGCGCAACAGGTCGCGGGTTCGATTCCCGCACGGGACAGATGTTTTGTATGGCCTACAGAAATTTGTTCCGGTCTGGGCGTATGTGCATGTGATATTCTATGTTTGTAACTGCACCCACGACACAGGAGAAAATCCTAGTGTGGGGCGACGTTTTTATAAAAAAAAAACACGTTGGACGCACCTAAAAATTTAAGGATTTCCCTCCATTTTTATGGGATCCCATCATCAGATCCTAACTTTGGTAACCGTGGGACCACCATTGGAGTATAATTTTGAGGTTACAAAAAGAATTTTGAAAATCGGTCTGCAATTGGCGGCGTAATCGCGTAACATACACAAAAAAAAAACATACGCATCGAATTGAGAAACTCCTTTGTTGAAGTCGGTTAAAAATACCTATTAGTATATGTAATCAGCTGCTTTAAATTTTATAATTAGAATGAAAAAAAAACTTCAAAACCGTACGAAGGGTGCCTTCTTCCCATATAAGCCTACCCTGCCTACCCTACATACTCGTATATTATTTAGGTACTTTGTCGTTTGTATTTTTTATACAATCGTAGATTCTATAACGCGAGTAAAACCTTAGAGCCCAGCTTTAGAGGAATAAAATTCAAATAAAATAATATTAAAAATAACGCTACTTGCATAGTCTATTACACGTTTTTAGCTCCAACTTCATACATTGCATAACAAATACCTATCACAAGAAACAAAATACGAATTTATTTTGAGTTGGTTTCTTTATGGCACATTTTTATTATAACAAACAACTACTTACATACTTACATTTTTTCCTTTTTTGGTTTTGGGAATTTACAGTAAAGTTAACAGGCTACAGGCTGCTAACCCTTAAATAAGGAAATTTGTATTGAAATACAATCTTTAAAATAAAACACTAAAATCAATAAACGTATTCAAAAAGATATTTACTTTTTCATGTATAAGGTATTTGTGAAGATTAATAGTTCCGATTTGAGTAATAACTTTCACTATTGATCGATATATCGATATTACTTTCTCCTCCCTAGGCGACAATAACTACGATAACATTATGTCACATCACTATCACTACATTGTACCCCTGCCCCCGACCCGTATCGTGTGATAGAGAGAGTTGCAAGAAATGGTCGAAATTGCCTACAATTCCTGTTTGAAATATTGTTTCGGGCGATAACTGTTTTACCGCCCTAAACCTTTATGAAATTAGACGCTTTTAGTCTCATTAGATTCAGTATATCTTAATCTATGTTTGTACGTTTTGCTTTTTTTGTAATTCAGTATAATTTAGTCAAAAAAATACAAAAATGCTCAAGGTAGATTAAATATAGATATTTAGATGCTAATAACTTATATTCTGAGCAATATTTCTTCAAAATCAAAACGTACAAACCTAGTTTTTCATTATATCTACAAGATTTCCAAAAATTATGAAAATTGGACTATGTTTAGAGGGAGAAAAGCGTTATCGCTTTTTGTATGAAAATTTACAGCTTCACAATCCTCTTAAAAAAAAATTAAAAATTTACACCCTGTGACGGTTTTCTCAGTGTTGTTGCTACAATTCTTGACTTTTCTAAACATTTTCTTTTGTTTTGTAATCCTGAATAATGTTTCTGTATACTCTAATCTAAAATTTAAACCCAGCTGCTCCAAATTAGAAGAATATGCCATTCTTATCTAAATTAAATATTCAAAATTAATTTTTCGCAACGCTTTAACAAGCTGTACTGAAAAAAAATGTACTATGCGAGTTTGGCAAGTAACTGCAAAAGTTGGCGCATTCAATAAGGATTCCAAAATGGTATGATACTTGGTAGATAATTTCTACGATTGCAGACAATTTTATTTTCCAAAAACAGGCAGTTTTGAACGAATTTTTCTTACGTACTTAAAATTTATTCTAATGTACCCATGGTTTGCTTTGGGGCCGTAACTTTAACATTCTAGTTTGAGTGAGACCTGGAGAGTCATTTTACGAAGTGTGAGAGAGACAGATAGTGAAATAAATTAAATACACAAAAATTGTTTAACATAATTTATTTAAATATCAAGATTTACAACAGGTGTTCAAACTGTCTTCCTATTCTATTAATCTATCTTTCCTGTCTATTAATGCAGGCTCGACATCTTCTTAAAAAAGATCGGGCTATCGAGCGGGCGAATCTTCCATTATTAATAAAATAATTGTTAAGGAGTAGGTATATAGCAAAACTTCCGATAAAAATGTCGGTAGTTGGTACTAACTACGCAGGCCAATGGTGCACCGCCCGCCCTCCCTCAATCGCATGCGACAAAGGAATATCAATAATTAGTACCACACCAACATGCAAATACTTAGATTCGACGCGTTTCGCCACTCCACGTGGCATCATCAGGATGTTGTCGCCTTCGCTGCGCTCGGACGACTCGGTCGTCCGAGCACAGCGAAGGCGACCTCTCACGATAAAGTCTAGCTGCAGCGTTGGCATTGCATCTACATTCCCCATAAATTAAATGCATGTTGGCGTATTCTTGTGTCATGTACGCAGACATGGTGGCACTACACAATTACACAATTAACGATAAGTAGTCCGGAGCAAAGCAAAGGTCGTCGGTAGAGAAACTAAACAGTCCGAATCCAAATCACAAGCAATCAAGTCCGATAAACGAAGCAGAAAGTGGTAAGCACGAAATCAACACGAACGAATACAAAAAGATGCGCAGTAAGCGAAGGAGCGAAACGTACTGATGTGTATTGTTTGTGCGTTAGCGAATAATTGGCGTCACGATCTGTCTCACTTCCACTTCGTAAAATAGTCATTTTACGAAATGGATGTGAGACTCGCCGTCTCTGTCACGTTAGCACACCCCGGACACTCCATACAACGTTCGCAAATCAATTACCTATTACTACTACTTAAACAAATGACGTTCGTACACGCGCAAATGTGTGCGTGGAATCTAGTAGGGCTGAGTGCGCGGTTATCAATCGAAATGACGCGGGAAGTGCAGCGACTGCCTTCTCTTTCAACCGCATAGCGCTATCTCTGTTATCGCCCGGCGCTCACGTCTACTCGCCCGAGCGATCGCGCGTGCCCTTGTTTATGTGTCAGTGATGTCTACAAGGAAGTGCCGGGTAGGACGAGGTATTTGAAATGAGTGCGGGGAGGTGAGTGGCCGTTCTGTACGTAGTACTATTATCTATTCTGTGACGTTAGCGTCACTATCTGTCTCGCTCATACTTCGAATCTCTCCGTCTCTGTCACGTTAGCGTAACTATCTGTCTCTCTCACACTTCGTAAAATGACTCTCCCGGTCTCACTCAAACTAGAATGTTAAATTACGGCCTTAAAGCAAACCATGGGTACATTAGAATAAATTTTAAGTACGTAAGAAAAATTTGTTCAAAACTGCCTGTTTTTGGAAAAAAAAATTGTCTGCAATCGTAGTAATTATCTACCAAGTATCATACCATTTTGGAATCCTTATTGAATGCGCCAACTTTTGCAGTTACTTGCCAAACTCGCATAGTACATTTTTTTCAGTACAGCTTGTTAAAGCTATGCGAAAAATTAATTTTGAATATTTAATTTAGATAAAAATGGCATATTCTTCTAATTTGGAGCAGCTGGCTTTAAATTTTAGATTAGAGTATACAGAAACATTATTCAGGATTACAAAACAAAAGAAAATGTTTAGAAAAGTCAAGATTTGTAGCAACAAGAGTGATAAAACCGTCACAGATTTTTTTACATGTTAGATTTTTTTTTAAATAGGTGACAGATTTTTTTTTATATTTTTCTGATAACATATATGAGTTAGTCTACCGCCTGCTTTCGGCTTGACGTCGGTTTCTGGGATACCCTGTATATACAGGGTGTAACTGAATACCCCAAAAGCATTTAAGGGATATATAAGTTAGATACTAATTGGACCTTCGGTGCTTGTCTGAGACCTAAAAACCCAATATTTTCAGAGTTATTTGATTTTAAACTGAAAGCAAAAACTTTCAAGTGGCAACCATAATCAGCTCTTAACACAAAAGAAATTTAAACACAAATTGAAGAAATAAGGTACAGAAAGGACACTTAAACATAGTGTTTTAATGCCTAATTTCAACTAACCTCTTTGAGTCATTGAAATCTAAATCAAGTATCATTTAATCTAATTACAAATAATAAGGTTACCTCATGTAATAAGTAATAAGTTATAACTACCAATTACTTTTTGGTTTGATACAATAATGTTACTTTTGCTATGCTTTTAAAAGCTTATAACGAAATAAAAAGAAAAAGGAATAATTTTAAAATATTAAATTTAGAGCAATGATGCTACATTCCTAGTGATCATTCCTTAAGTAGTTTTATTCGATACCCATATTACTGAGATTGAAAATAAACTGTGATCCGCCATTTTTGAACGGCGGCCATATTGAATTTATAGCAAAGTGACTTAGTTTCTAGTAATAAATCCTTCAAGCCCTTTCATTTGATACCTATCTTACTGGGATTAAAATCAAATTGCTGGCCGCTATTTTTGAACAACGGCCATATTGAACATAGAAGAAACGTCGCTAGGTTTATTGTGCTCTACTCTTCAAGCCCTTTCATTTGATACCCATCTTACCAGGATTATAAACAAAATGTAGTTCGCCATTTTGAGCGATAGCCATATTGATCTTAGAGCATTGTAATTAAGTTCATAGACATCTACTCCTCAAGCCCTTTTATTTGATACCCATATTACTGAAATTGAAAACAAGATGTGGTTCGCCTTTTTCAACGGCGGCCATATCTACTCAATCCCGTCCGACAGGTACTCGGCTAATCCGCTAGTGTCCGCCGAGGCGAGATGGTGAGGTCGAGTTCGCATAATTTAAGTTTTTTTCGCCCATCAGGGTCACGACGACGGTAAATGTTACTTAACTTTAGCAATCATCATACCAAACGCACGAACAACTACGCCACCAAGCTTCTCCACAGATGTCTAGTCAAGAAGCCTACCCGGTTTTCCATTTAAGCATCACCATTTTTTCACGCTAACATCAATATTAACCATGTTGTGCGTTTCTTTTAAGAAATTTTATCATTTTTAGCCGCATTATTTTTCACAAAGGGAACATAACCTAAACATCAAGATATTGTTTCAATGGAGCGCATTTAACATATGATGCTAGCCCTGCTAGCTACAAGAGCTAATGAAACGCGATGATGCTAAAAATGTTGAAAATGCTGCAAATCATTGCTTAAATGGAACGCGCCTCTAGACACAGTAACAATTCAAAAACGATAAAAAAATTCGAAAATAATAAAATGAATAGGAATGATTTCACATCGCAACACATCGCACATTATTTCATACATTGCCGTTCGATATAAACGTGTAACGTAAATAAAATAAACGCGAATGTTTATTTGTTAATTCAAAAAGGATAACGAAGTCAGAAAAGAACAAAATGTATGAACAAATTGTTACTTTTGTCTAGGTCCTCTGATAATGTATAATCTTTGTAAACGTCATGCAGACCGCGTGGACTTCATTCATCTTTGCGTACTCTGGTTAATGAACACGATACTGATTGGTCAAAAGACGATGATTCGAATTTCCATAAGCGGCCAATCAAAACGGCGTTCGGTCCCGCCCCATTTTCTTGCGGCGCCGGCGTTTGAGCAGGGCAGCGTCGACTGATAAGCCGCGTGGGAATGATCGATCTTAGGAAATCATCGATGTCATATCGATATGTTAGGGAGCAAAAAACATCCTTTTTTTTGTTTATCATGTGTTTATTATTCACGAAAATTAGCAATTAATTTACATTCAAAGTAAAGTTATTTACATACTTGTGTTTATTAATATTAAAAAAATATTAAAGATATTACGAAGAATGCAAATCTTTTTTGATTGATACTACGAACCCGTAAAAATATCAATGTTTTCATTTAACAGGTATTACAGCTAGATGTCTAACGATGAATAGAAGTATTTCGATCAACCGCCTATCTCAAAGCGTTCACTCACTATCGCTTTCGTGACATAAGAACAATAGTTTTAATGTCACGAAAGCGATAGCGAATGATCGCTATGAGTAAGGCGGTAGCGTCAGTTTTTGAAAGATCGTCGCTTGACTTGTCTCGAGTAGTAGCATCGGCTTTTCACATCTTTATCTTTTTTATGTAATAATTATTTATTTTAGATTAAGCCTTTAATAAATAAATTGAATGAATAATCTTTTATGTGTTTATTTAAAAAACAAATTGATACATTAAAATTACATTACAAATAAAAAATAATAGAAAATAAAAAAAGAAAGAAATAGAAATAAAAACCACACTTCAAATTAGGTATTGACGTTTCGACTACACCCACGCACTAGAGGCAACACAAGCGATATTAAATAAAAAATGGCGAAGCTCGATATGTTCATGTATTCTGATTAGGTGAACTGTGATTTCTCTGAAAACTCGAATTTGTACTTTTTTACGAATTTTGGAAGAATCAATCCCCTTCTCGTTTATTGATACAAATGTTACCCTACTTTTCAAGTCTTCCCGAAGTTGGCAAAGTTGCTGTGCAGCACAAATATTTAATTGCTGCTTTCAGCAACTTTGGATAGGTAGATCCCAGCACTTGCCATAAAAGTAATAGGTTTGGTTTTAAATAAAAAAAGCAACCTTGTAACACTCCCTTCCACTTCACATTAACAACAGGAAATTATTACGTCATGGAATTCATTGAAGTTGACAAGTTTTTTAATCCCTTTAGTTTAAGAAATGCAAAAGAATAACTTCGTTCAGCTTAGTTCGATTACATTTGTTTATTCTCAACTGGGCTACACATTTAAAAAGGTGGAGTCTGCTACATTTACTTGCGGGTGAACTAAGCAAAGTGAACAATGTGCAGTGAATAATATCAACAACATTAGTCAGCATCACCTAATTCAGATTAGATTGCCGAGCTAGAGTAGGTATAATATCAACGTTCCGTATGATATTATGATGATTTAATATCGATTTCATAAAAAAAAAGATTTTTGCTAAAAATCGATGTTTTTCTTTAATCGATTGATATCGATCATCCCTAATGCAGCGGCTGTGGCCGAGGGGCGGGGGCGCCTTTGGGCTTTGAGTCGGCTTCGGCTCGTCTCTGTCCGTGTCCATCAGTTGCTCGCGAAAACTTTTGGTGTATTTGTGTCGTGATCTCGTAGCAACAATGTCTCGTCGTGGTAGTGAAATTTATTCAAATAGTGAATTTTACGAAATGGTTTTATGTGTTGGTGCGTGTGACGGAAACATTAGTGGTGCTCGTGAGTTATACCGGCAAATATTTGTTGCAAATACACTGAAAAAACTAATTAACTAAACTAGTTGTTAAATAAAGATTAGCAAAACTTTGTTAACTTTTAAATTAATTTCATTTATGTTTAGATCACCTGGCTTGTTACAATTTACAAAATCATTTCAGTTATTTAATGTTGGTTAATAACTTCTAAAGTTTTTGTTATTTACTGTCAAATTTGACTTCGGTGCCTTGTAACATAACAGTACTTTGCTATAATTGAACAAACTTAGAGTATTTTCTAACATACAGTTGGCTAAACTTAAATTAAGCTTTTACATAATTATTGTGCTATTTATTACCATAGCTAAAAATTGTTTACAACTGAATAGTATTGTTTAAGATCGTGTTACAAAGTTGCTATAAACAAATTAAATATTTGATTAAAACCAACTAGTATTAATAATGTTGATTACAGCAATGTTTTTGTAAGCCAGAACAAAATAGTTTTGTCAGAGGTAATAAAAGTGATGCTGCGTGTAACAAAAAAAAATTGTAATTTCCCGCCCGAACTTGCATCAAACGTGACACGCAGGAACATAATGTTCATTTCGCTTTACCGGCCTTGCGGTTCGCACTTGTTCGCAGAAAGCAAGTGGCATTTAGTGGTAACTTTGTGATATTTTTCAAAAATAGAGAAGAATCATGGTACACATGAAGAGTCAAAACTGTATGGTGATGCCGTATTCATGAATGCAGCCCACCCGAAGCAAACGAACCTGCGGAAAAAATTTCCTACTATCTGAGGTTGTGGGACTTGGAAATGACTATTTCAAATTTTTGGATGGTGAGTGAACAGAACAAAACTTTTTTGATTTTTACAAGAAAATGTTTGTCCGTTTTTCGTACAGTTGTGCGACTAATGTGTACTCAGCTATTCACTTACTTCGGTTACCAATTCCGAACTGTCATTTTGAACACAATATCATACTGCTATAATAAACCCTGCCATAACAAAACTCACGTTGCCATTGCTATTTCAGCGAGTAGTTTTGTGTGTAATACACAGTAGTATATCACAATGACAGTTCGAAGTTCAGAGTTCAGAGCAACCGAAGTTAGCGAATAAGGGAGCTGGTGTTTATGCCCCAGTGATATTTTTCTTTCATTTGCTTCTTATTTTAATGCAGATAACTTAAAAATGTTTTTATTTTACAGAGTCTTATGAAGAGCTACTGGACTGTGCAGCTTTGACGATTTTGAATAATAATTGTACAAGTCACTAGTCGAATTGACCACGAACTCCGATGCCACCACGCTGGTAGCATAGCCAGCTGGAGCTCCAACAATATTTTGGACCAGGGTACCAAAAGAGGAAGTGCGCCTAGTGTTGAGGCGTAGTTATTTATAGTTCTGTGATTCTTTCTTTTGTTGATTAATATATTTAAAAGTTTTCTGTAATTAATTAATTTGTTCATTAATGAATACTCACTTATTTGAACAAATCAATTTAGTTTTTAATTTGTCCCAAGTTTGTAGTCGAAATTAATATATGAGGAGTTTCAACAGTTCTTGCCTTTCTTGCTGAAAATTCTCATATTATTAGTTTTGGCTACAAGCTATAAACCTGTAGGAAAAAACCGCTATAGTAACCTAAAAGTAATGTAACTTTTAACTGAAAAGTTCAGTTACAGATTACATAACAGTGATGTTGTAAATAATCTGAAACTCTAGCTATATTTTAATCACAAGTTTAGTAACAGGTATCAAATCAGTTTGGTCATGATTACAATATATTGATGCTATACTAATGTGAGAATCTAGTTACAATTAATCAAAAGCTTAGTAACAGATAGCAAAATAGTTTATTTGTGATAACAGTTTAGTGATGCTAATATTGAAGAAATAGTTATTTATAACAAAACAGTTTCGTAAATGGTAAACATAGATGTGGTCTATTCTTACTTAAAAGTTTTGTTATTAATACATTTATATTAGTAATTTACTCGAAACACTTTGGTAACTTATGGTTTATATATTTGGTGGGAAGTGATTATTTTTGTTTGGCTATAGATAACATAACTGTTTTTACAAAACTGAATTTGGCTACTAGTAACATTAGTTGTGAAGTCACTATTTTTATGTAATAGGTTACTCAAATGTTTGTTATTTGTTACTAAAAATTTCTTTCAGTGTAGACCACTTGCTGAGCAGCGACGGTTGCTTTCTTACTCATGTTTCCGAAGCATGTGTATAAGATTACACAGTTTTGGGACATTTCGTGCACCGCGTAATGCAAGTCGGTCAAGTCAAGAAACGCAGCACGTTCGCAGTTGCGATACTGCAGCACTTTGAGCGCAACCCGCGAACCAGTACTGCAGCGGAAATGGAGAGCCGGCTTATTGCAGCCTTTCAGTCTGTTACTCGACAGATGTTGCAGAATGTAAGAGAGTCGATGCTTCGACGAACGGCTGCCTGCATAGAGCAGGGTGGTAGACATATTGAGCCGTTTTTATGGTTGAACTCTCGCTCGATGCAAAAAGGTCAAGAAACGGTCGTTTGAAATGAAGACTTCAATAGTAGGTATTTCGGCCCAAATTCAACCTCATGCAGTGTTTATTTTTAGCCAATAACTAACTGGCCCAGGTGAAAAAAGTGTGCGGTTTGTGTGTGAGTCATTAAATGCTTCGTGCGATAAGTGTTTGCGAAAAACATTAATCAATTAACTTGTCAACTAAGTGTAACATATTTTTCGACATAGCCCCTTAAAGGGGCTATGTCGAAAAAATTGGTTATTTTTAATGTAATGTCATAGCTTACTGAGAGATCTTACAGATCTGAAACTTAAATATGTGTTTCTTTACATCTTTAGCTAGAAACGCCAAAAACCGGAAATGCGATTTAAAGATTTTGCCTCGATACATTTTATATTTTAAATTACCTCTTAAAAATAAGAAAATTCAGGATTACTAGTAAACGGTATTAGGTATTCATTAAAAAGTTCCATAAATAAGTAGATATCATCATTGTTTAGAATCTTGTAAAAGCATTTTTTTCTAATCATTATAGTTATTTTTCTATTAAATAATTTGTATTTTGTCGCTTACGTCGATAATTTCTAAACGACCTGATTGCTTACGGGCGCAGTGCATTCACGACTTTGATGCCATAGATATAAAGACTAGCTACTTGAGCACGGGGGGCGCCCCGCGTTTACGTATAGACCACGCCTCCCATTGTTTGATTCATTTTCGATGTAGCGCCTTAACATAGGTAAGTTGACTTAACGCAATAATATCATAGTTATTATCTTTTCCTGTAATACCTACTTGATTTTGCGCCCGGGCACAAGCCGTAGGTGCGTCTCTCTGCGATGGCGCTCGATAGTTGTGAATGAAGGCACGTGATAGACGTGAGCGTAGTCACGGCGTAGTATTCCTCGTACGCTTACGTAGGGCTGTCAGCACTTAAGAACAAAAAATATTTTAATTAGTTTGTATGGAAAAAAAAGTAGTTTTATTAGCCCTAATATTTTTCCTACAGAATCTCCACTTCTGATGGATACATACCCTTAAATCTTATTGGGGTTCTACGTTACACCCTGTATATCCTCTTGGCCGATTTCGGCCACGGCGACCTGGAGAGCTATTTTTGAATTACGTATGCGACTTCGAAATCACCGATGTGACTAATAATCACCGATTTTCAATAATTCTTATTTTTGAATATCACGTATGTGACTACCTTAGTCACGGATGTGATTTCATTACGAGTGCCCTCACCTACTCGTAAACAAGTCATACATAACTGTAGAAACGTTATCTGTGTTTTGTTTAGAGAACAAATTGACAAGTTTGAAGTTGATGTGTGTTGATTTTGAGTTGGATTTAAAATTTCTCAAATAAGTAATTATCCACGGTTATTTTTTTATCACCCTTGAAATTTTAAGGAACGCTTCACGACATGGTATTAGAATGATTTTAATATAAATAAAAAAAAAATAACTCACTTACTTAATTTTTAAAAAAATACAAATAATGCTGCACTAGTTGAGAGCAGCATTTTTAGATATTTTTTTTATTTTTTTATATATATATTTAATTTTTTATTTCATTTTTATTTTTTTATGTATAATATTGGATGTGTCCTGAAGCGTCCTTAACATTTTCCAGGGTGATAAAAAAATAACCGTGTATAAGTTTAAAATCTTTTAAATTTGTGTCACAAACTAACTTAGACCAGTATTTTCTTATATTTTGGCCTAGTTTTTTTAGCCGTATAATAACCGGTATATACTGAAAACGGCTACATTCTGCATGGAACCGAACCCTTACGTATGTGTGTACTTTATCTATGTTGGCAGCTCTGCGTTCGACTTTCAAAAATAGGATGTTTGGGAATTCGTGACTTCAAAGTCATCGCTGACTATTTAGTCAGCGGTGATTTCTAAATCGCATACGTAATTCAAAAATGGGTCTCCTGACTTCATTAGCTATGAGCTGGGATGGTGAGCTCTAAAGTGGCTGATGTACCCTATTTTCGCCTTAAATGTTCTTGTACAGTAAGGACATTTAAGTTGCCAGAAGCATATTTTTGGGTCATATTTTGTGACCTACTAAAACGAATTCAATAAAATTTCGCATTTAGCCTTAACATACAATGCTTTTTCTACTGCTCTTATCAAATTTAATGCTATTTTTATCTTTTTTGAGATTTTACAGATTGGCCCTTTAACGTCGTCATATTTCTATAATTCAGTGTATATTGTTAAACGTAAAGAGATTTAAATGATCACTCGCCCTTTTACTTGGCTCAGCGTAAATATAATATTTTAAGCGATTACTGTCTTTATTTATGCATGTAATTATTTTAATTGTTATCACGTGCTACTATCAATAATAAATCAGTTAGAAAATATTGCTTAATGTATCGTTATTTCGTTTTAACGCAAATACGCCCATATACTGTGCTCAAGATTTAGTTAGGTCTTTTAACGTAATGTGTCCTAATTTATAAATAAAACAATTTGCTAAATAATTTCATGGCTTTATGTAAGATTATAAAAATAATATATAAATGTAAGCAACTTCTCGTATAGTCGTACATAAGTGGCAATGTAATAAGTAGGTTCAATGATCAGCAAAAAATTTCTTTATGAATTCAAATCACAATTATTTGGAATGTACGTAGGTGCTACAAGATCTACAATGACATTGTATAATAAAAAAAAATATGACAATTTCCAATTTTTCTGAACAATCATAATTTGAACTATTGTGACAAATGTATTGTCTAATTTAAATAAAGAAAAAATATCTTAATAATCTGATTATGAGTCTTCTACTCGAATAAAGTTCAAGTACCTTATTGTAAAACAAATATAATAAAAAAATATAATTTAGCCAACTTCTAACTTTTCTGCACAATCAACTACTTATACTTAATTTGAACTATTGTGACAAATGTTTTGTCTAATTTGAATAAAAAAAAACAACATAAACTTAACTTAATAATCTATGAGTCTTCTACTCGAATAAAGTTCACCTTAATCTAAAACAATAAATACTATGGTATGGTCAGTTGAATGTAATAAGGTGCATCATACCTATTTAAGCGTAACAAGTAAAATAAACTTAATTTTTTTAGAGATCAACAATAATTATCAATAATATCACAATCAACAACCCTGCTACAATCGAAATATTAGTATACTAGATGGCCACTTTGTGTTCCTAAATATATTTATTAATTACTCTTCATCAATGCTTATATCATGGTGAAGGAAAACATCGTGAGGCAACCTGCATACATCTGCGAAGAAATTCAATGATGTATGTGAAGTCGACCAATCCGCACTGGGCCAGCGTGGTTGACTAAGGCCTAATCACTCTAACATAGGGTAGGCTCGAACCCCTCGGTGGGGGACGTATATGAGCTGTGATGATGATGATGACTGATTATATCTAAAATTCTGTCCGCTGATATTAGGTTAGAAAAGAAATCATGATTCCATACTGGATTTACTTTGTCGCTGCACATAGACATTAAGTCCTTCTTTTTTTCTTTTGTTATTGGCAAATATTTTTATTCATAATTTTTTGAGCTCTTGTTAGTGGCATTCGTTTTGTTGTCTTCATTTTTGTTAAAATAATAATAAACCAATAACATTATAATCTGCTGCTATGCTAATTATAACCTAATCATTTTGAGTTGTTCATTCCTTTCAATTCATTTCAAACAACAATTTGGTTGCTTCAATGCCTATATTTCTTTTCTTTTCAACTGAAAGGTTAAAACCCACATAAATAAATACGATTCGTAATAATACACATTTTATTATTAACTTTATTTAATTAAAGCCGTAAAATAATGCTTGTAAAAATGAAGTATAATTAAAGCGTGCGCTAGAGCAGATAACCTACTAAACTTATAATAATCATAATTGTAATCATAATAAGAGTCATATGGCCAAGTCAATTCGTAATAATAATAGTCATCCCAAACGTAACGCTGAACCGGTTCAGCTCTGTTCCCAGTAGTTACATTCTAAGTTACATTGATGTAACTAGATGGACAGTTTTAGTCCTAGTAGTTACATTATTTGGGAGATTGTATTTAATGTAACTAATGGGAGTTTTTTATTCAAAGTATTCGTCTATACTGTATGTCTGTATTGTTTGTCTATACAATACAAAAATACACTTTACTTTTTTATTATTTTTTTACATTTTTGAACTTTCATGAGAATACGGTAAAATTTTATCAAGAAAATGATTAACAGTTATTTCGCCCGACAATATATGCATACGCGTCTTAATAAAAAAAAATATTTTTTCTCTATTACATTTATTTTTTTTTGGTTGTGAACTTGCGTGGCCTTTTCTAATTTATTTTTCCTGAAAGTGGACAGAGTCATCGCAGACCTGTAACAAATTTCTTCTGTTCTCTTGCTAACCAAAGTATTCATTTCATTATTACCCCTTCAACGTTCGATGTTGTTCGCGAAAATTATCAATTACTTACCAATTTTTCTTTGAGTAAAAAAATTTCGAAATAGTTTTTAAATTGCTCTAGTTGTGTTTGATCGTCTTCGAGAAACGTTTCTTTTTTATATAATCCCAACCTATAGCAATGTTATGGTTCGATAAATATGCAATATTACTGCACAGTGATACTATCTTTGCGCTTCGCTTAATATATACCTAAAACCCAACAGTTTGCTTTACACTTTAAATACTTCTCGAATACAATCAAACACAACTGAAGCAATTTTAAAACTATTTCAAAAATTTTTGACTAAGAAAAACTGATCAAGATGTGGTGTAATTTTGGTGAACAACATCGAACGAAAAAAGTGGTTATAGGGTGGAATTCATTATAAAATAAAAACTTTGGTTAACAAGAACAGAGGCATTTTGTAACAGGTACTAAATTATTTAATCGATAACGTAAGTATCCTATTTCCGAAAAAATAAAATAAAAACACAACGTAAGTTGACTAACAAAATATTTCATCAGCCTACCAGACGCAAATACCTTAATAGCTTCGGAAAAAAATGAAATACGTTGGCCGAACGTATAAAATCTTATTCTTTCCCTCGATTTTAATTTACAAAATTAATTTTGAAAATAGGTCTACAATTGGCGGAGTAATCGCGTAACATACACAGAAAAAAACATACACATCGGATTGCGAAACTCCATCCTTTTTTGAAGTCGGTAAAAAGAAGGGAAATGCGATAGCGGAAAGGTTTTTTATGAAGACGCGTATGCAGTTATTGTCAGAAGAAATAACTGTTAATTCTCAGTAATGAAAGTCCATAAATGTAAATAAACAATAAAAAGTAAAGTGTATTGTGTAGATAAACAATGTAAATACTTGGAATAAAAAACTCCCATTAGTTACATTAAATCTAATTTCCCAAATATGTAACTACTAGGACTAAAACTGTCCATCTACATAGTTACATCAATGTAACTCAGAATGTACCTACTGGGAGCAGAGCCCGGTTCAGGGAACCGGCAGCCGTTCGTATGAGGGTTAAGGTGAATTCAGCTCATAAGTTCAAGTTCATGTCAAGTTCTTTATTGTTTAAGGCATAAAGTACAATATTATCTGTTACAATCACATGTAGTATGTATAATAATAATAATAATGTTTTATTTATTCTCTCACACAGACAATTACAATTACATATAGCTTAGTAAGTAATGACATTTTTTTTTTTTTCTTTTTTTCTTTTGTATGAATCTCTTATCTTATATTTTCCGGCGTATACACAAATATATGTCTATATGCAGCTACTCACAAAATGTACTTATTATCTACTTATAATCAAAAGAAAATATTTACACTATCAAAACATTTTTCTACTAGCCAAGCTTTAACTTTTTTCTTGAAACTATTACAATTCAATGTATACAGGGTGTCCCAGAAGCCGACGTCAAGCCGAAAGCAGGTGATAGACTAACTCATATATGTTATCAGAAAAATATAAAAAAAAATCTAGCATTAAAAAAATGGATAAAATTTACACCCTGTGACGGTTTATTCACTGTTGTTGCTACAATTCTTCACTTTTCTAAACTTTTTCTTTTGTTTTGTAATCCTCAATAACGTTTCTGTATACTCTAATCTAAAATTTAAAGCCAGCTGCTCCAAATTAGAAGAATATGCCATTTTTATCTAAATTAAATATTCAAAATTAATTTTTCTCATAGCTTTAACAAGCTGTACTGAAAAAAAATGTACTATGCGAGTTTGGCAAGTAACTGCAAAAGTTGGCGCATTCAATAAGGTTTCCAAAATGGTATGATACTTGGTAGATAATTTCTACGATTGCAGACAATATTTTTTTTTTCAAAAACAGGCAGTTTTGAACAAATTTTTCTTACGTACTTAAAATTTATTCTAATGTACCCATGGTTTGCTTTAAGGCCGTAACTTTAACATTCTAGTTTGAGTGAGACCTGGAGAGTCATTTTACGAAGTGTGAGAGAGACAGATAGTGAAATAAATTAAATACACAAAAATTGTTTAACATAATTTATTTAAATGTCAATTTACAACAGGTGTTCAAACTGTCTTCCTTCAGCTCTAATGCAGGATCGACATCTTCTTAAAAAGATCGGGCTATCAAGCGGGCAAATCTTCCATTATTAACAAAATCATTTGCTTCTATTATTCTTTGCCGTAGGTCAGTCACAGTTTCGATTGACTTTGCGTAAACTTTTTCTTTCACCGCTCCCCAGTAAAAGAAATCTAATGGATTTAAATCTGCCTGGGTATTCCTCATCGAGATATTCTCTTACTGAGCTGGCATAGTGAACTGGGCAACCATCTTGTTGAAACCACACGCACCTTTAAAGACAAACCGTTACTAAACGAATTTTATCGCAAATTTGGATAATAACGCCATCTGTCCTAAAATTACGTAAGCTACAATATGAGTTTGACACTTTATTCAAATGTTCCTTTTAAACGCTAGATGTCGTTAAATTTCGACCGTTACCAATCAAAAACGGTCTGCGAGTTGAATGCAACATTGTGTCTATACCAGTCGGAACGTGCGCGTCAAGAAGTGATGAGGGAAGTTAATAGAAAGAGTGTGATTATTTAGATAAACACGTCTGCACGACAGAAAAAAGAGTATTTTATTTACTCGTTTTTTATTATAAACTGTAACTATTGGTTTAGACACAGTCTTCCTTTTATCGAAATGAATTTTTTTATCCAAGTTTAATTGATAATATGTGACTTTTAGTATAACCACTATTTACTTTTATATTTAGACGGTATTTTTACAATGAGGTTTATCAAATAAAGATACATCATTTCTATAATCACAGTTTTCTTAAAAAATGGAGTAGTTTAAAAATAAGGTATTAAATATAATAGTGGATTTTTAAGGTCCGTTGCAGTTTATCATTATATTAAGTGCAGATTTTTGCCAGAATGTAAAAGATAAATAATTGCATTTTGTTTAAATACAAACAAACATTTACACACAGAGAAATAAAATAATGTAATTTATAAAGTACTTACCACTATTTCACTAATAAAAGACAAAATAAATGTAGTAAAGTGAGGAAATTTATTTAAATCATATAAGATATCTGTAGAAATAATTCAATTTTAGTACTTCCAGAACCAATAAAAAACTTTGCTTCAGAAAATAGCATACTTGCGGAACCCACGCATATCAAGAATCTTGGCTGTTGAAACTAAGATAGGTAGATCCCTTAGCAGCTGAAGTTCCCAAACAATGTATATCCATGGATGAACAGAATCGTATTAATTCTGATGCAAATGAAACTTTTGCGCTAAATCCAATCGAATTAGGGTCATGTCAAGATAGTGTGATTTGTATAAATAAATTGGCTATAAAGACAAGTACACTTACTACTTTATTGCAAGCACAAGGACTACCTCAGTTAATTAATGATAGTGGCAATAACTGCAATGTAAATGGGGATAATGATGGAATACTATCTACAGTAAAAGAAATAAGTACATCTGGCCCAAGTAACAAAATACGAGTAAGATCAAACTCATCTAGCTCAGATTTAACTTCTTCTTCACGTTTACGGTCATTGTGGGCGACTTCATCGTCTTTATCCACCACGGGTAATTCAGGTAAAGACTTTTCCCATGATGACGCAGATTACGATCCAGATTATGTACTGCCAACGTCACCTAGACAGATATCATTCAGTCCCACTCCCGAAAGTGCCCATTTCAAGATACAGACAATTATATTGATATTTTCATTTTATTTTGTTGACATGATATTTAATTGGCTTGTTAAAAGTTATACTAATTCTTAAAATAATTAATAATAGATATAAGTTACTACCTACATCTTACTGCGATTCAAAAGTACAAGAGTGATTATTGTAAAACCAAATTATAAGTTTGCCAAAATATAGTTAATTTCTTTAATTTCTATTAAAACATTATGAATTTCGAATGATTTTTTCTGTATGTGCTTAGATTCTTATGTGAGTAATTCAATAAGAAATGCTAAATTTAATATCTACAATTTGATACCACAACAATATCAACAATGCTGTTAAAAATATTTCTTTTTGTTTAAGTACATTATTAACATAGGAATTTAATTTTGATCAATCTGAATAAACAAAAATATTAAATGGCAAAGTGTTACTAAAAAATTTAAAAAAATAATAAATATTGTTTTAATCAAAATTTTATGGAAAGCCTGCAAAGATGTGCCTGCTTGATGATTACGGGGGCTATCTCATCTTCTCCCATCCTTGCAATGGAGGCTATCCTGAACCTCCCACCACTCCACCTGTTCATACAGGGGGAGGCTAGGATGGCAATGCTCCGAGCTGTGGAGGGGGGCAGATCGAGATGGAAATCCCAAACCATGAGGAAGCTACAGGGCAGCCTAATGGTTAATCCTGTCATGGCAATGCCAGCCGATGCCATGATTGAAACTTTGGAGTTCAAGAAGAACTACAAGGTCATGATTCCTAATAGGGATGAATGGGACAAGCAAGTCCCTGAGCCCTTTAGGAAAGCTAACCAGACATGGTACACTGATGGCTCTAGAAAAGAGGGCCAGTCAGGTGCAGGTGTCTTCGGAGGTAGTGCGAAATCCAGGAGAACCACGTGCCTGGGCGCATATGCCACCGTATTCCAGGCAGAAATGTATGCCATTATCGACTGCGTTCACGCAAACATGTCGAATGAGGATAAGAACATCCTCATCCTGTCAGACAGCCAAGCTGCTCTAAAAGCGCTTGATGCTGTAGAATTCAAGTCCAAAATCACCTTAGAGTGCAAGAAAGCCTTGAATGAATTGGGGACCAGGAACTCGGTAATGATTGGCTGGGTTCCAGGCCACTCCAATATCCGAGGCAATGAAATTTCCGACGAACTGGCGAGGGCTGGTTCCGAGAGCGCTCTCATAGGACCAGAACCAGCTTGTGGCATTTCGAGGGGGATTAAAAAGAGAGTCCTCAGAGATTGGGTACAAATACAAGCCCGACTCCAGTGGGCCCATTCCCCTGGACTACTGCACTCGAAATTGCTCATTAGGGAATTTTCACCCGGAGTTGCAATACAAAACCTCCAACTAAGCAGGGGCCAATTAAGGGCGCTCACTAGAGCCCTAACTGGTCACTGCAAACTCAACAAACATCTGCATAGAATGGGCCTGACTAATGTTCCCACGTGCAGATTTTGTGGTGAGGATGAAGAGACACCATTTCACATTCTTTGTGAATGTCATGCTCTCATCCACACAAGGAGCCGAGCTCTGGGTGGACCTAGTCTGCCACCACATGATGCGAAGGCTCTGTCTCCAAAGAAGGTTATTGGCTTTTTCAACGCCGCGGGCCTATTTGGAGACCTTTAAAATAGAGGGGTCGGCCACAATAGATCTGTACAGGTCGCAGTGGCCCGCTGGGGGACGCCCCTCCGTCGCCCCTAGTATCCCCTCGAACTCCAGATAGATAGATAGAATCAAAATTTTATACTTTCTTATATTGCATATTGTAAATTAAATAAATATCTATCATAATCAATCTAAAAGATGGCACAAAGTATCACCAACTTCGATTAAATTAACACAATACAAAGATTGTTTTAAAATATTGGCTCTGCTGTAAAATTTGATAATTTCGTTTAGTAACGGTTTGACTATAAAGGTGCGACATATCTCTTAGAATGTTAAGTGGCACATCTTCCAGTAGATTTGGTAAATCATTTTGTAAAAAATGTAAATAAACTTCACCAGTCAAGGCGTCTGGCAGCTCAAAAGGACCTATTATTTGTCCATTTAAAATTCCGGTCCACATATTCACTTTAAATCGATATTGTGATCTATCTTGCCTCATCAAATGAGGATTTTCGATATGCCACTCGTGTAAGTTGTGTAGGTTCATGTAACCATCTTTTTTAAATGTCGACTCATCTGACCACAATTTTTTTTCGAAGAATCGCGGATCTTCTCTGTGTTTTTGTAGCATTGTTTGACAAAAAGCAACACGGGGTCGATGGTCCCGGGGTAGTAGAGTTTGTACTCGCTCTACGTGGTACGGATGTAGCTGATTTCTTTGCAAAATCCGATGGGCTGTACTTTTGGGTACTCCTGTGCTTCTCTCTATTCCACGTACAGAAATACTCCGATCTTCTTTGACAATGTCTAGTACAACGTCCTCGTAAGGGGGACGAAATCTTCTTTCACTATGTACTTGGTTCGGCAGTCGGCCCTCTGAGAAGAGTAATCGGTGCACATTTGTAAAGACTCGATGATCCGGAAAACGAGCTGCATTTGGGTACCTCTCACGATAAAGTCTAGCTGCAGCGTTGGCATTGCATCTACATTCCCCATAAATTAAATGCATGTTGGCGTATTCTTGTGTCGTGTACGCAGACATGGTGGCACTACACAATTACACAATCAACGATAAGTAGTTCGGAGTAAAGCAAAGTTCGTCGGTAGAGAAACTAAACAGTCCGAATCCAAATCACAAGCAATCAAGTCCAATAAACGAAGCAGAAAGTGGTAAGCACGAAATCAACACGAACGAATACGAAGGAGCGAAACGTACTGATGTGTATTGTTTGTGCGTTAGCGAATAATTGGCGTCACTATCTGTCTCACTTCCACTTCGTAAAATAGTCATTTTACAAAGTGGATGTGAGACTCGCCGTCTCTGTCACGTTAGCGTCACTATCTGTCTCGCTCATACTTCGAATCTCTTCGTCTCTGTCACATTAGCGTCGCTATCTGTCTCTCTCACACTTCGTAAAATGACTCTCCCGGTTTTACTCAAACTAGAATGTTAAAGTTACAGCCTTAAAGCAAACCATGGGTAAATTAGAATAAACTTTAAGTACGTAAGAAAAATTTGTTCAAAACTGCCTGTTTTTGGAAAAAAACATATTGTCTGCAATCGTAGAAATTATCTACCAAGTATCATACCATTTTGGAATCCTTATTGAATGCGCCAACTTTTGCAGTTACTTGCCAAACTCGCATAGTACATTTTTTTTTCAGTACAGCTTGTTAAAGCTGTGCGAAAAATTAATTTTGAATATTTAATTTAGAAAAAAATGGCATATTCTTCTAATTTGGAGCAGCTGGCTTTAAATTTTAGATTAGAGTATACAGAAACGTTATTGAGGATTACAAAACAAAAGAAAATGTTTAGAAAAGTCAAGAATTGTAGCAACAACAGTGAAAAAACCGTCATAGGGTGTAAAATTAATCCATTTTTTTAATGCTAGATTTTTTTATATATTTTTCTGATAACATATATGAGTTAGTCTACCGCCTGCTTTCGGCTTAACGTCGGCTTCTGGGACACCCTGTATAAATTTACAGGTAGCTTGTTAAAAAAAATTATACACAATCATAAACGTAGGTATTAACCTGAAACTGTTGTCAGCTTGCATTCGGCTGACAAGGTTTGTGTTTGTATGCTGAGCGTAAATTTCGATTAGACAATTTTATAGTTTTCTTGAAATAAATATCTATTATTGTAAACAGGTAAACATATGTACATCTAATATATTATAAGCATGATAAGTATTTTAAATTTTCTAAAGAATGGTCGACAAGACTGGATTGGTTTTAAATCAAATACTTATAGCACGTATACACTTCTTTTGCAATAAGAACGCCTTTGCTTTGTATACAGATTACCCCAAATCATAACACCATATCTTAAATTTTTAATTTTTCAACGGCTAACTGCTGCTGATGCTGGTCAGGGGGCGCCTATTCGAAGAATTCTCTGCTATCTTCCAGCCGCTGCTGGACCTGTAAATATACGGCAGAATATCAAATGCGAGTTGGACTTACGTGGCGAGGGTTCCGCACACACTTATATTGGTAACTATGTACATATTTATGGCTTTAATTTTTTTCTTAACGTGTAGGTACTATAAGACCTTGCTTTTTGCCAAATTTAATGATTCTAGGGCAAAGGGAAATACTCCATAGGTTTTGATTCCTTTGTGGAATAGCAAAATTTGCGAAAATTTGCGACAGAAATGGTCATATCATTTGATCGTAATGACTTACAAGTATAATTTTTTCACACCAGAAAGATACCGTAGATCCAAATATTATACCTTACACTAAAACTATATTAATAGTTTTAGTGTAAGATAAGTATGTAATTATAATTTTACTGTCTCATTGTATGAGTTACAGCATAAGAATAACTAATAATACGAGTATAGAAGCGAAACTCCCGGCCGTCGAGCGCTCAAGGCCACGTTATTTACCTACCGTTTGATTTCCGTTGAACGGAATCGCCAGTCAAGGCGCGCACCGTGTGTTTCAGGTACCTTGTGAATGTTTTCCTATTGATTACCTGATTAAGCTTTTTATAAGAATGCGTATTTACTACGCGCTGAAGTTTAATAACCGAAACTTCAAATCATCTACAAAAACGCCACCTTTTATAAATATCAGACATTTGTAAATATTTCTGTTGAATTGAAACCTTTTAAATAAAAGTGATTGAATACTTTAAAATTATTTTTATTATACCTACCCTAGATACAGATGCCGTTTTATTCGTAATATTCATTACATGTCAAAGCTAATACAATATAATGTATCGAGTTTCTAAAGCTGTCATTGTACTCGTAGTGCAATTTTGAAACTCTGTAAGTATGGGATTTTTTTTGTCAAGTCATAATTTGAATTATGAAAACTTTTGTACTGCTATATATATTTTTATCGACCTTTGTCACTGTTCCATATAAAATTTAAATACAATCGACAACACGACGACTCGACGACACGGTTAGCGCAGAGGTCGAGTGATCGCCTACTGTGCAACGGGTCGCGGGTTCAATTCCCGCATGGGACAGATATTTTGTACGGCCTACAGAAATTTGTTCCGGTCTGGGCGTATGTGCATGTGATATTCTGTGTTTGTAACTGCACCCACGACACAGGAGAAAATCCTAGTGTGGGGCGACGTTTTTAAAAAAAGAAAAAAAAATCAATACTTGATTAAAATTATGAAACAACAGATTTTTTTTCAAGTGAAAATGTTGGTCTGATAGTAAAAAGTGAGCTTAGGTTTTATCCATTAGTACATTCATAACTTCAACTCTTGGACTATAAACATAGGTACGATACCTAAATTACAAACCATTTTTGTACATCGAAATTCGAAACATTTAATGATTTTGTTCTTGAAGTGTAGGGATTAAGCTCAATTAAACAAAAATAGGCAGGTTCTTATAACTGCGGAATCAAAAAAACTAAAAATGCGTACTATTGCTAAAGATAGTCGCTCGCTCGCTACACTTGAAGTACAAAATCAATAAGACTCGGTGTATGCTCAGTTTCTCAATGTAAAATATGGAGGTACCTATATAAAAATTATTGTAGTGGTAACCATACGTCCATGTGGTGACCCTAGCGGCGTCCGCAGACTACTGCGGGGCGTTACAGGGGGAAGGGCGCTGTAGGTATGCAAATAGCGGCATTTGGCGCCCCAACAAAGGAGATTCGCTTCTATACTCGTATTATTAGTTATTCTTATGGTTACAGTCCAAACTCATAACCAGTCAAAACCACTTTTGACTGCAAACATCAGGCAAAAGTTGTTTTGACCGATACCTTTAGTTAAAAAACAATTTTGACTGATTTTCGCAGTCGAAAGTGGTTTTAACTAAGGATGTTGGGCAAAATTAATTTTAACTGCAAAATATTGGGTAATAGTGTTTGTGACCAAATTATATCAGTCAAAAGTGGTTCGAGCTTACAAAAAGTAGGTTATGAATAATCAATTTTGGATATTAAAATTTTAAACATGCGCCTAGATTACTATGTTAACGATTAGAAATACAGAGAGGGCATCTTTTTGTATAAAAGACTAAGGAGCAGGGGGACGGGGGGGCGCAGCTCCCCAAAATAGAGGGGCTCGGGGGGCGAAGCCCCCCGCCATCACAAAAGAAAATAGGTAACAATTTGCCTACTGTAGGTTAGGTTAGGTTCAGAACATGACCATGCGTAGCGGAGCGAGCGCAGCGTCATACTATTCTAAGGGAACCCATACCACCCAAATCTTAAATCAGGCAACACCACTTACGACTGGTTTTTGCAGTCAAAACTGTTTTTGACTAAGGGCATCGGTCAAAACCACTTTTGACTACAAAAATCAGTCAAAACTGTTTTTAACTGAAGGCATCGGCCAAAACCACTTTTGCCTGATTTTTGCAGTCGAAAGTGGTTTTGACCGGTTACGAGTTGTGACTGTAACATATCGACGGAAGAAAACGTAAATGCTGTAAGTACCAAAAACCAAATTTTACACCAGAGCCAAAAAACCATTTGAAACTCGGAAAAAAATTCATAACTTTTAAACTATTCGTAATAGAAAGATAATTTTTCGTGCACAATTTCACTAAAATAGTATAAATGCAAAGCAATACTCAATTTAGTTTTAAAGTTATGAGAAACAGGGTTTTTCACTACTTACAGCAATAGACTTTTCATTTGCTAACCTTAAGAATGCTGTAAGAAGTACATAGTTTGCTATGGATTAGTTTCTTTTTTACATTTCCAGAAGTATAAAATAATGTATTTCAAGTATTGTCATAACTAAGTAGCATAAAAGAGATGTACAGCTAACTAAGGAATAGTTTTGATACCAAAATAAAGATTTAAGCAAGGATCACACTGGATGGGTTATAAAATAAAATGCTGTTAGTGTTTAATTTGTTTATTTTTATCTATAAAAATTAACGTTACACCAATTAATGTAAATGAGATCAAGCTTAATGATAGAAAACATAACTATTAATTTTATTAACAATAAGAAGACAATGATTCTTCTTCTTTTTCTTCTGGAATCAAACCTACGCCTCTCAAGTGTCTCAATCCTTGAAACTTAATCATGCTTATGAACTGCTTCAGTTCCTATGAGGTTACAATATTCCTCTCAATCAGCTATAAGGTATGCCTATAATATCAAAAACGTTTTATACTTAATTTAGTCTGGTAAGCAATCAACTGTCTTTTTATTTATGCTTCATAGCCAAATATTATTGAGTACAACTACTGCGTGGGTATAACTTTCTTTTTTGCTAACTTTTTTAAATCGGTGTATTTTTGTTTAGAAATTGGCAACTTATATGAATATGAATACAAGTTGAGTCTTGGTTCTTTGTTGCCAATATTTCCAAGCTTAATCTCTATATATTGAGCATCTGGCAAAGATTCATGATTCAAGAGTGGGTACTTAATGGGAATTTGACATATTTTTCGCCTTGTCCATGTTCATTTTAAGACCCACTTGATGGGAAACTCTACAGAGGTCTTCGAGCATTGTGCCTAGATCTTCTACGGTTTCAGCCATGACTACAATATCATCAGCAAATCGAAGTTGAGTGAGTCATGTACTCGTCGTACATGACTCACTCACGTACGGCGCCGCCACTTATGTTGATGCCGAGTCCTCTCCAATCCAAATGCTTATGGCGGCGATATAATGTCGTCCTGTCTCACACCGCGCTGAAGTCGTATTGGTTTCGAGTTTTGGTCCTGAAGTCGGACTAACATGGTGGCGTCTTCGTACAATGACTGCAACACTTGGATGCACCGATGGTCTATTTGGCACCTCTGGAGTGACCTAAGCATGGCCCAGGTCTCGACAGAATCGAAGGTTTTCTCATAGTCCACAAACGCCAAGCATAGTGGCAGATTATACTTCTCGGTCTGCTGTATAATCTGCCGCAGCGTATGGAAGTGGTCTATAGCCTTTTGGGAATTCGGATTGTTCAGGAAGCTGGAAGTTGTCAAACCTGCTTGCAAGACGATTCGTGATGACCCTCGAGAACAGCTTGTAAATGACTCAGGAGCTTAATGGGTATATAGTTCTTCTACTTTTGAAGAAATGTGCCTGCACGCCCCTGTGCCATGCTTAAAGCAGCAGCAGCGCCCTCCGGACTGGTAGTCCACCCGCTTTTAGGAGTTCTGCTGTAACTCCATCATCATCCAGCGCCTTGTTGTTCTTAAGCTGTTTGAGAGAAACACCAATCTCGTACAGGCTGACGTCCGGGATGTCTTCGGTGTAGTGCCAGGACAATTTGGCTCTAGGGCCTGTGGTCTGAATTACAGTTGTTTTCGACGATGCGTAAAGCTGTCCATAGAAGTGTTTAATCTCGGCCATAAGCTCAGCCCCCTAACCATGATCGCCCAAAACAATATTAAAACCGCACTGAGAGCGGGATGGGGATGGAGCATGAGCGGTGTCTCTGTTTCAATATTGTTTTAACCTTGCTATAAGCAATCATGGTAAGGCCCCAGGTCAGGATGTAATGATTCTGCTTTCCTCTGTTTTCAGCTTCAGAATCTGACCGAGTGACAGATCTCTTGCGAAGATTTTAGAGCCATTGTTCCGCATATGACGCGAGTCATATGTATCGCGAATAATAATGTATCGGCGCATGACGCGAGTCAGAGACTTAAAGATCTGTTTGTTGAGTCGCCGACGAGCATTTTTAGAAAACTGCAGATCCGTTCCACGCCTTTCCTCCATCAGTTGAACTCGTGGCTCAGAGATCTTACTTCTTTGCTTAGTACGTCATTAAATGTGTTCACAATTCCAGTTGAAAGCATTCGGGATTTTTGATGTGGATGGCTTCGGGACGGGTTTCGGCTTTTATGTTAAGATTCAATGCGCCTCTTCGGTGATCTTTCCCTGTGTTTAACGAATTGATCACTGAGACGTTATTGAATATCCTGTATTAGTGGACTTCATGAAGTCAATCTCTTTTTTGTCACGCCATCCTGACATTTCCAAGTCCACTTTCGATGCAGCCGATTTTCGAAGAAAGAGTTCATCATATAGTCCCTCTCTCTCTCCATGTTATCAGCTAGCATTTGACCTTGGTACAGATGATGGCGACAGAGGAATTTTCTTAAACCATTGTTACAATTATTTATTGTCTATCCCCCTACTAGTGTAGAAGCAGAGGGAGCTTTGTCTAATGCAATTACTTGTTACGATATGATTATTAAACTACTGTATTATAATCTTGTTCTAAATGCTGCATTGCCTAGTCTGAACAAAAATCTTATTTATTTAAACAGTCTCGAAATTCTCGTTTTTCCCGGAAATCTCGAGACTGGACCGAGTCTCAATTTTTTAGTCCCGGGACTCGAAAATGTATCGAGACTGAAAGCCTTAGTAACAACGGTCGCGTCATATCGCGCGATAATGTTTAGATTTTTGGTAAGTAGGGAGCGACCATAATCGCAGACTAGAAACTAACAGCGTAACACCTTTCGATATTATTAAAATATCACAAAAAAAATGATTTAAATGTTAAGATAAATATTACGCATATCTTCAAATAAAGACATAATTGCCTTATCTTTTGTTTTTAATTAGCTGTTAAAAAGTGTTACTATTAGAATGTATTGAAAGCAGTCACGTATAAGAATGATGTAGCTTAACAGCCACTATATTCACAAACCTAAAGAATGGTGTAAGTAATCTAAGTTTAATTGTTGGCTTCGAAAAGGATGCTGTAAGTGTGTTCAGGTTTTAAATAATAACCACGTAAATATAAATAAATTATAATATCCCGTTTGAGTTTTGCTGTAAGTAAATTAGTGGCAAAAACAACGTTTTTTGGGAGACAATTTGAACCTTGAAATTTTTCGAAAATTATCCGTCAATGTGAAATTTTTGTCGTCGTAGAAACACGAGACCCGGCCCATTCGACGCAGTATTTTTTTCTGATTCCGACAGTGTATTTAGTCTACTTACGCCATTTTTGCTACTTACAGCATTTACGTTTTCTACCGTCTATATATACCTACACCTAATTGTCAAAATAAGTGCGAATGTGCAGTGCCTAGAGAAACCAAGTCGGTTTTTTTTTTTTTTTTTAATTTATGATTCATCAACGTTTGTTTACACTGTTTACATTCACAAAAACAACAATAAAATGACTTAATCTAGGCGTAACAAACACTTAAAGATAAACACAACATGCTAATTCAAACTTACATTGTTGGTATTTTATAGTTCCTTGAATAAAGCATTAATACTATAGAACTTATAACTAACCTACTTTTACATTGCAGTTTTACATTGCAGCAATACAGAACGTATCTTGCTAAGTGGATCAGAGAGAATATCCAGTCGGTCATTATACTGTTTATAGGGCATTTATATATTTTTAGGGTTCCGTACCTCGAAAAGAAAAAACGGAACCTTTATAGGATCACTTTGTTGTCCGTCCGTCCGTCTGTCTGTCCGTCAAGACCCTTTTTCTTAGAAAAGCGTGGTATCAAGCTGAAATTTATATCAAATACTCAGGTCTACTGTCCCTTGAAGCTATGAAAAAATCAAACTTCTAAGCCAACGCAATCAAAAGATACAGCCGTTTATGCCGCAAATTTCCCCAAATTTTCGACGATCGCAAGGGAATTAAAACCTACAGGGTACTTTCCGTGAACTCAGAATCATGAAATTTGGTACCAAGTAATGTCTTATAGCACAGATAAAGGAAAAATTGCGAAAACGGTAAATTTTTAATTTTATACCTGCAGGTTTGCACGGAACCCTCGATTTTTTCTTTATTAGGTACAAAGGCGGACTTAATGCCTGAGGCATTTTCTTCCAGTCAACCTTAGGGTGGTGCAAAAAAGGGAGATGCGGTGGATGTACCGAGAAATGGAACAGCTTATTATGAATATCATTTTACGAACATATAACATAAAATTCTACTACATATATAAAATAATTTAAATAAACTAAAATATATCTAAAATACCTTCGACCAACGTCATCAAGTAATTTAAATTCATAATGCAGTTATTTTATCCAAATAATTTAAAAAAAATATCCTATAAACATCAGTTTAATATCTCTACGCGTTCTCAAGAAAAATGTCGCGACACACAGACAGACAGACGGACAACGAAGTTATCCTATAAGGGTTCCGTTTTTTTTTCTTTTTAGTGACCGAACCCTAAAAAGACCTGATAGATATTTAGGTAAGTCAAGGGCGCACAAGTGAAACGCTTGCTGGCTGTTAGCACACTGATTTATTAGGGCGCGGTGCGCGGGGCGGGACACAGCCTCGCCTTCATACGTAACACTCCTCCCTCTAGTTTGTATTTTAATTAAAACTAAAATTAATAAACATTAAAAGAATTTCTTAAAGTCTACCCTTGGGCGATTCCGTAACAATCTACCAGAGCCCTGCTCTTCAACCTGATCGACTGCCTCCTGAAATTCTTCTTCCGGGTCTGAGTCTGTTGCTGGAACATAGAACTCAGCCCTCCTCCCTCTGGCCATGCCACTATCTGGTGAGTAGTCCAGCACGGATCGGACCGTTGGCGACGCAGAGCCTAATACCGGCGGCCGGCGCTGAAGCAGTGACTGGGGCGGCGGCGGTGACTGGGGCGGCGGCGGTGACTGGGGCGGCGGCGGTGACTGGGGCGGCGGCGGTGACTGGGGGGGCGGCGGCGGTGACTGGGGGGGCGGCGGCGGTGACTGGGGCGGCAACAGAGTCTCAGATGATCGACCCGGACCAGGTAAGTCAGTATTATTAGTTCCTATTACTATATTGTTACGGACACCCTTATCCAAAACTAATTGATTCTTGTGTCTTTTAAAACATTCCGAACTGTTTGAATCTTTTACCATATAAGTAACATTTCCTAATCTTTTCATAATTGTTCCTTTACACCATTTGTAAATATTTTTGTTAACAAATTTTTTAAATAGAACATGGTCATTTGTACTAAACCTTGTAGTTTTATTACATCCATTTAATTTAGATTGCGAACACTGTTTATTTAACACACGATTATAAACGGTTGGCGGTGATGAGGGTGACGACGGCTTCGGATCGATTAGGTCTAACCTAGATCTTAATTTGTGACCAAAAACCATTTCCGCCGGCGATAAACCCGTGGTGGTATGGACCGAATTTCTATAATCCATAAGGTACCGAAGTAAATTTAAGTTTATCTCTTTTGAAGTACAATTAGATAAAAGACAAGATTTAATTCCCTTTTTAACCACCTTTACAAAACTCTCCGCTTGGCCATTACTAGCTGGATGATACACTGGAGAAGTAATGTGAGATATACCATTAGAAGAACAAAATCGTTCAAACTCATGCGAGCAGAAAGCTGTACCGTTATCACTCGCTAACGTTTTCGGCATTCCGAATCTCGACATATAATCGCACATCTTTCCTATGACCGCGCTGGATGAAGTCGAATGATTCATGTTATAAACTTCCACCCACTTACTATGTGCGTCAACGATCACCAAATATACGCAACCTTTAATTGGACCCAAGAAATCAACGTGAATGCGCTGGAAAACGCCAGTAGGGTACTCCCAGCACGAAAGGGGTGCGCGGGGCGGTGATGGGCGCAACTGCACACACACATCACATGAGCTTATCATTCTTTCCAACGCTTGATCTATGCCTGGAAACCAAAACCTTGATCTTGCTTCGGCTTTAGTTTTTACAATCCCTAAATGGGAAGAATGAAGTTCTTTTAAAATTGTATCATGTAAACTCTCCGGTATGACCACTTTGTGCCCTCTCATAACACAACCATTTTCTAAGGATAACTGATTTCTACACAAATGAAAGGGCTTTAATCTTACATCAGTAATTTTAGGTGGCCACCCATTTAAAATAAAACTTGCTACTCGACCTAAAACCATATCATCGTTTGTCGCTTCCTGTACATTACGTAAGGTTACCGGCATTGTTCCATTCACTACAAAACAAACGTAAGTCGCGCGGTCGCATGTCGTCTCGCTTTCGCCGCAACGTTCAGTGCACGCGCACGCGGAATGGCGGGATTCGGGCGGCCTGGTCGGCTCAGGCAAGCTCGCGCGAGATAAATAATCTGCATTATTATCGCCGCTACGTATGTACTCGATTTTGTAATTATATCCGCTGAGGAACAATGCATAACGTTGAAGACGATTTGCCGATACTTCGGGAATACCATTATAAGGTCCGAAAATCGATATCAACGGTTTATGATCCGTGCGTAATATAAATGGTTCGGACCTTCCGTATAGGTATTGGTGAAAACGCCGTACGCCGTATATGATAGCAGTTGCCTCTTTTTGTATCTGTGCATATCTTTTCTCCGCGGGGTTTAATGTTCGTGACGCAAATGATATAGGCCTTTCAACACCATCTGCATCAACCTGTGATAATATAACCCCTAGTCCGCTTGGTGACGCATCTACGGTCAATATAATCTTTGCGTTGGGATTAAAATGAGCTAGGGTTTGTTCTGAGGTGAGCAGGTCTTTTATAGTTTGAAAAGCAAAATCATGTTCTTGTGTCCAATTCCATTTACAACCCTTTTTTAAAAGGTCATATAATGGACTAAGAACAGAAGATGCGTTAGGTACGAAATTTCTATAGTAGTTAACTAGACCCAGAAAAGATTGCAACTGACTAACATTTGATGGAATCGGTGCATCAGTCATTGCTTTCACCTTTTCGGGTGCTTTTTTAATTCCGTCTTTCGAAATAACGTGACCCAAGTAACCGATCTCGTCCTTAAAAAAATCACATTTTTCTTTTTGAAGGGTGAACCCACAGTCTTCTAAACGTTTAAATACTGCGTGAAGTCTATCGATGTGCGATTTTTTATCAAAACTAAAAATACAGACGTCATCAAGCATGCATAGGACCCCTTCCAGCCCCGAGAGCACATTTTCCATCACGCGCTGGAATATGGCCGGCGCGCTGGCTAACCCGAACACTAGACGCGTATATCTGTACAAACCGCGATGAGTATTTATACACGTTAGCGCTTGCGACTCGTTATCCAGTACACATTGGTTATATGCCATTGAAAGATCAATTTTACTAAACACTTGCGCTCCGTGTAGTTTTGAAAATAATTCGTTGACCGTGGGAAGAGGGTATTTCTCAACAAGCAGCTGTTTATTAAGACTAACCGAATAATCAGCACATAATCTAACCGATCCATTGCGTTTCAAGACTGGTACCACCGGCGATGCGTACTCGGAGTATTCCACGGGTTCAAGTACCCCTAATGTGACTAACCTATCAATTTCTTTTTCCACTTTATCGCGTAATGCGAACGCAATCGGGCGAGCTTTGAAAAAAATGGGCTTCGCGTTATCCTGCATTAATAATTTAATTTTATATTTATTAAAAGTGCCTAATCTATCTGAAAATAACTGTGAGTATTGTTGTTGCAATTTACTTAATGATATACCCGATTCGTGATCACAGTAATTAATCGGAGAAAGTTGCAAGTTGAACCGTGATATAAAGTCCCTGCCTAACAAAGGTGGACCGCCATCGCGAACAACGTGTACATCAAGATCGTGCGTTTGTTCTAGGCACGATAGTGGAAGGCGCGCTACCCCTACACACTCGATATGCCTACCTGTATACGTCATCAGCCGTTTACGCGCGGTTGACAATGGTACATCTTTAAAATGAGACTTGTAAAACTGTTCTGAAATAACCGTTACCGCTGAGCCACTATCAATCTCGAATTTAAACGTTTTATGGTTTATAGAAATCGATTCCACCATAGGTTCTCCTCGCACTGAACGAATGTAAAAAAACTTACCGTCATCGTCATCCTCACCCTTATTACCGCCATCCACTTCTACGTACTTCACTTTCGTGCACATTCTACGCAAGTGGCCTTTATTGCGGCACTTTCGGCACTCATAGTTTTTAAATTTACATTCAGACGCTTTGTGGTTTGAATAACCACATACACTGCACTTTACTTTAACACTTTCACCCTTGGTGATCTTGAAAAGCTGCGAGTTGGATGCCGCGGGCCCCGCCTCGCCGGCGGCTGCCGCGCTGCTCGCGGCCACCGCGCGGGCGCACTCCTGGCTCTGCGCGTACTCCAATGCCTTCACTAGCGTTAAATCCGACAGCTTTTGGGCATAAAGCTTCTCTTTTTCTGGTCCCGGCAACATTCCCATGATGAATTTGTCTCGCAGCATTTCTTCGACGTTCGTAAACTCACAATGGGCGGTCAATCCACGTAACCTCGCGGCCCACTGCGCGAGTGATTCATCAGGCTGTTGTGTAGCGGCATAAAAATTATGTCGCTCGCCGAAACCAACTCGTTTCGGGGTAAAGTGATCGTTCAAAAGTCGCAGAATGTCTTCAAAGGGCACTACCTCCAAATCTTTTGGCAATGCTAAATTTGCCACGAGGTTGTACGTTCCCTCAGTGAGTGCGCTCAGCAAAATCGCCTTCCGTTTTGCCCCTGTAGCATCGGCTGTACTTCCTATGTCGTTAGCTATAAAATATTGTTTTAACCGACCTTCATAGGTTTTCCAACACTGCACGTTATGGTCGAAGCTATTCAATATACCGAAATGTGCGTTAGACATTTTAATTTGTTTATATTTTCACAACGCGGGTTGGTATCGTCGCCACTGATAGATATTTAGGTAAGTCAAGGGCGCACAAGTGAAACGCTTGCTGGCTGTTAGCACACTGATTTATTAGGGCGCGGTGCGCGGGGCGGGACACAGCCTCGCCTTCATACGTAACAAGACCCTATGTTAAGGTGGCCTAATTACCCTAACATAAGGTAGGCTCGAGCCCCTCGTTGGGGACATATATGAGCTGTGATGATAATGACCCTAAAAAAGGTCGTCTTAAACAAATGTCGGTCACGGCGCGGCGGTCAATCTCAACAGGGATAAAACATCGGAGGAGAGATTATAGTTTACTTACTAGTAATGCACTTATTAAATGGGTATTTTGACTGAAAAATACGTCTAGGGCAATCTCGGCAAACTGTTTTATAACATAGATTTGTTGGATCTGCGATATTGTACGTCATAAATTAATTCGGACCCTTTGATTGGTCCGCGGGCGGGATGTCCCTCCGCGGACCAAGGGATAGCTTATAAATATAGGGCCTACTGTAAAATTGTAGTCAGTTGTAGTCGGTTAGTGGAAGTCGTCTTGAGAAGAAGTAAATAAAGCTCCAAAGTTATCATCGAGAAACCAGTGTTTAACTTGAAAGTACCTACATACAGTCCACTCTCAACAACGTCAGTGTGCAAATGGTCAAACTTTATTCTTGCATTTTTAAAGTCGAAAATACCCATCGACCTTGCTTAATTTTATACTTTTGCATTTTTTACTCATTACGTTTCTAATGGATTACGGGCACGATGCGTTACTGTAATTGAGACAAAAAAAAACAAAATATTTTTTTAAGCAACTAGTAACTTATTTGAAGATATGAAACATCAATATGATCAAATTAAGTGTAACGAGTTAATTCCCTGAAAATTATTAAATAACCTTTGTTAAATAATTCGGATTTTATAGGATAGGTGTCTTTGGCGTTTTTAATCGAGAAATTTTAAATAAAATTTGTTTTGGGGACATGGATATTCTCGGAAGTATTTTAAAGAGTAACATACTATATTTTTTACTGCGATATATTAAACAGGTTTGCCAAAAAAAGTTTTAAGTGAAGCTCGATGAGGTCAGTTCAGAGTTGTCACCCTCTTAACCTGTCAGCCACCAACCGTTTAAAGTTCGTTAGCAATGGTCCTATTATTGCAATAATAATTATAATAATTCTATTATCCGAAACTAAAATTCCCACGGATTATAACTAACTTTAGAATTCGATTGAATTCGATCACGAATACAAATCTTGTGCGAAAATATTGTAGGTACCTATAATATATAAATATTAAGGAGGAATTATTTCGGGGATAAAAACTATTCATTTTCCTTCCCCATAACTCAAACTATCTCCATACCAACAGACAGATAGTTACTTTCGCATTTATAATAGTACTGTGGAGTATCTAATACTATAGCCTGCCGTTATTTGGGCACAACACGCGATAACACACATACACACAACAACGCACTCCACACTCACCACACTTATCAACGACACTAGCGGTATCTGAGGATGATATTAGAGATGATGAGCTTAAGGCGAGGTTTTCCTGGAAATCTACGCGTGCACGGCGATTCCTTTATTGCGAGGTAATATAGTTGATAATCGTATAGCTTCTAATGTCGCTTACGCGCCCGTGACCGAACGAAAACGTTACTTTTTACATGTTTTATTCGATTTTTGGAAAACTGGAGTACAAAATAAAAAATGTATTTTTGCAATTTTCTAGACAATAAAAATGCACATCTATTGGTAACACTTTTATGCCATTTATTATTTTATTTTCTGATTCACAGCTGTTTTAAAATATTGAACAGAGTAATCTTTGGAATTTTTTTCTATCGAGTGAAATGTTATTAATCATGTTTCTGTCTTTAAGAATGTTTAGATAAAATGTTCAACAATATCATATATGAATTTGAGAACTGCATGTTTTATATTCGTGGCGGTACAGTTAATGGAAATTGTATAAAATGGGAAAGTAGCGCCTTAAAAACAAAAAAAAAGTTTGTATGTTGATAAGTGATATTAAGAACTGTATATAATACGTGTAAATACATTGTGGTAACGTAGTTTAAAATAGTTAAATTAGTTTTGTTAATGTAATAGAAATCAGTAATTGGCCTATGTTCTGCCTATTGTAATTATTTTTTAAATATTCTATGTTTGTGCTCTTGATTTCAGTAAATTAATAAATAAAAAATATATAAATAAATTAGTTCAGATATAACTTACTTTAAGATGCGTAACAGTATTTAAAGGAGCTGCTGCAGAAGTTACTTTCTGCGGCGTCGTCCCGGGCGCCGGTCGTCCAAACCCTGGTGTAGGGTTGAAGTATTTTTTCTTAGCTGGCAGATGATCATGAGCAATTCCACGAAAATGGGACTTCATCCTGTACTTTTGGATATGCCACGTAAATCACAAGAACTTGTCACGGATGTCTGCACTGGATTTGTTTTAAAAACTCGGACGATTTTGCTATTTATTGCCAGTTTTAAGCTCATTACTTAATAAGCCAAGTATCAAGTAATAGGTTGTTTTGTGTTTCACTCATAGTGCGGTTCTGGTGCAAAACACCTCTATATTTATTTAAAACGGTAGTTAACAATTTGCCATTAATTATGTTGTTTCGCCACTGTACTAGACATTAAGATTACTTTCGTAGGCTTTTTCAAAGACGAAAACAATAAAAAATTGTTGAGTATATAAATATTTGTCGTTTTGGATTATGATCCGAGGAAATGCAAGCTTATTTTAAGCACTCATTCAAATTCAATATTGTTTATTCAAATTAGAATTTATTACATAATCAGTTTTGCACGTCAGAGAAGCTACGCCAATGGTTCACAAGTCTACGGCTACGTAAAATGTCTTCCATCAAATGTTCGTTACACAATTTATAATACGCTAGTTAAGCTTAGTTAAGGTTTGCTTAAATATTCCCCTCACTCTCACTCACTCACTCCTATGTAATCAGTGCGGGACGATCGCCTTTCGTAGACTTAATTAATTCGTAGACTAAATTTTTCGTTAAGGCGCATAGTGCTCTCAATGACCTTGCGTCTTTCGTCCCGCACTGATTACATAGGAGTGAGTGAGTGAGAGTGAGGGGAAAATTTAAGCAAACCTTTACGCGTAAGATGAATTATTTAAATTAAATATTAATAAAAGCAAATAAAAAAATCTAAAAAGACCATCCTCTAGAATATTGTTCACTTTATTTATTGAAATCGAAAGTATATGATTTAACCTAATATTTACGACGCTATTAGGTTTAAAGTTTTAAAATCGAGGCATGTTTGGGTCATATTTTAACCAAGTTTTAATTAATTTAACAAAAAATTAAAAAGACCATCCTCTAAAGAATGCGTTGAATAATAACATATCTTTTTAAAGATTTTTTTATTCAATATTTATGAAGAGAACCGGTTTTTTCTGCAGTGAATTTTTATGATTGACCTTACTATGCGCCTTAAATAACCGCTTTCGACGAAACAATCAAAATTTACTTCAACTACTAAATGCTTTTAAAAGAGATGCAAATATGATACGCAATCCTAGAAAACGCAGGCAGACCAGTCAGATTTACGACGAAATCATTCAAAAGGCTCAGATAAGTTTAGGTATTGGATGAGAGCATTATAGTGGGACATTTTTAGAAATATTGCGTTAAAGAAATCCGTTTATTACTAGTGTCGATAAAGATAATAAAAAAAATATTAGGAAGTTTATTTTGACACCATTTCCCGATGTCTTAGTTATACTTGTTGAACACAGGTGAATGAAAATATAGATTTAATGCACCTGTGTGAATAAAGAATAGTATTTGGTAGCCTTAATGCACCCAGGTGAATAAAAGTACTATTTGGTAGATTTAATTCACCTGGGTGAATAAGGTATACTATTTGGTTGACTTATTGCACCTAGGTGAATTAAGTCTACGAAAGGGACGATCGATCGACGCAAGGTCATTGGGAACACTATGCGCCTTAATTGAAGTTTGGGGTTCAGCAGCAAAAACAAGTTTAAAGATAATACAGGTAGCACAAGATAAATTAATAAAAGTCCTTTTCAATTATGATTTTCTTACCAAAAACGTTTACAGGGAAACGAGAATTATGAATATCTCGCAAGCATACAAATATTATACATGCCTATTAGTTCGTAAAATACTAAATAAGAATATATACACAAAAATAAGTTTTACGAAAACAATATCTATAACAAAATTAAGACCGAGACTCGGAAGAGAATTCAAAATCCATACAACACGAACAAATTATGGTAAAAAGGGTATTTTAAACGAAGGTGTCTTAATCTATAACAAATTGCCTGAGGACATAAGAGAAGCCCAATCCATGGTAACATTCAAAAATTATTCAAATTTTATATATATGTTACCTACATGCCATTAATTAATTATTATATGTTAACATATAATAATTCATTAATTTTGTTTCTTTTAATCAATAAATTGCTATCCTTAGTCTGCCATTAAATAGTTTTGCGTAGATAAAAAAACACACATGCATATATAATATAAATAACATAAAAATAAATATATAAAAAATAATAAATATATAAAGTAAAAATAACAACATATAAAAAAGAATGCCTATACCTATTACGATACCAAAAATATAAATTTCTAAATAAATAAGTACTTTTATACATAAATTTAATTATTCATAAACATCTAATCAAATGCATATAATAGAGTAATGGTATTTACACAATAAAAAAAATCCTTACATTTTACATAATATGTTGTAATTTTGAAACTACGCTCACTGTATGCGCTGTATGTCGCTTCCAGTCACGTTAGGGCAACGTATACTGCTTCAATCGAACTGATTTTTTTATTACTACCTACCTATATTTTACCTTTGTTTGTTGTGGGTCGTCTGTTCTTTGTTATTATATTGTTTGTAACTTTTCTCATATAAGTGAATTGTAAATTCTTTTTTATAAATAAATGTCTAAAACCCGAAGGAAAAAAATCTCAAAACCGTAAATATGTACTTAGTTTAGAAGTTACATACTTGGATGAATTTGTACTCCAAAATATATGCTTTGACTCTGATGGCTTTAAGCGATTATGTACTTCAAAAACAGTGAAAAGTTGAAAATATTGTAGCTGGACATTAACGATCAGTTTTTCGCGTCAGTCTAGATGTAAAACTGTGGCGTCACTCCAATGGTTTTATGCCAACTAGATTTGCCAATTCACTGGCGTCACTCCGGCTCTTCAGTTTTCGACCGGCCGGGCTGTTTAAAGAACGTGTACTACCTATTTGTGTCGAGAAAAAAGTGGATTCTGATTCTGAAGAAACATTAATTCTTACTGCGGTTACTCTTTGTTGCCAAATACTTACCAACAAGCAAAAAAGAAAGCAATGGATGAAGGAATGACTTAAAAAAAGAAATCAATTAACTCACGTCAATTAAAATAGGAAGCAAATTCATCTAGAGCTTTTTGTCGATGCTGTTTTGTTTTATAATTTTTGTCCGATACTTTCCACAAACATTCAGAATTTTTATATTTTTCAATAAATTGTGTCATTATGACACGTCTAGAGGACAGCGACGCCGTCATTGTATCAACAAAATACCATACACAGCAGCACAGCACGCTCGATCACCGCGCGGCGCGGGCGCTGCGCACGAACTGACGCGATTGGCATGACGATCACACACTCACGTTCAGTTTGGCGCGACGCGCCGGGTTGGATTTATGGTAGCCCCGGAAATTTCGTGGCGTGTCGTTAGTTAAAACTCTGGAGTGATGATTCGACACTCACGATCAAATTTTGGATGGACGTCAGTTCAACTGACGCGCAAAACTGATCGTCAATGTCCCATTTCTATATTGAAGTCGGTGCCAGAGGACATGACCAGTAATCGCCCTTCAATTCAGCAATATGTGCAGGATAACTGCTTTTACATTATTATTTATAAAATAAACATTAATTTACTATGTTTTCATTATTTCAAATAAAGCCCAGAATATCAGACTTGAAATAAATAGGTACATTATTGCTTCCGCTTCCCGCAGACTTTCGGATGCGTATGCGACCATAGATTTATAGGATCCCGCTAGTGACGTTTCATAATACGCTTCGTTCCGTAACCGTCGTAACAAGAAAGAAAATGGAGAAAGATGGAGAAAATTAAATTATCACGCAGATAATGTTGATCAAGTAATAGGCTAGATGACAAAAAAATTTTTTTTTTTGCTTTAATAGAAGCTCATTCATATAATAAACAGAAAGAAAAAATCGGTTTTCGAATAACTATAAAAACAACCAAGATATAAGGTATTAAAAAAAATTCTCCATCTCTTTCTAGCAAAACGGCAATTTACAAGGAGTTTATATGGCCGTACTCAACAATGACGTCACGGTTGATGTCGGATCTCTCTGTCTAATCGCCTTCAAACTAACAACTTAAAATACTTGTATCTAATGTATTTCTAAGCCGATTTTAATTCTAATTTTACAGGACTGCATCTTTTTCCACAGTATTTTAATATTAATGACGAGACGTAAAAATTAGAATTCAGTCATCATCCCAATTTTCACTGTCATGTTTTTTATGATTCCTCGATAGACATTTTTACTCGGGTTCTTATTAAAAAAAACGATAGCTAGGTTAATCTTTTTTCATTGTCTTACACACAATGAAAAAAGATTAACCTAATAATAAACCTGTAAGTTTTTACTCCGTTTGGAACTAAAAAAAAACAAAAATACGTGCATACATTAGTGCTGTCCAGAAATTGCCCCCATCTTTTCGTGAGAAAAAGCGAAAAAATCGGCAAGTAACTACATACCTTTGTATCATGTTAACCGAAGTGTGAAGTTCGTACTTTTCTTGTGATGATATCATTTAATTGTATAAGTTTAAATAAACGTTTTATTTTTGCCTCTTACCTACTGTTTCGTTGTTTTAGTTTTTTTCATGACAAAGCAGAAAATCTTTTTTGTAGATTTCATTTAATATATATAAAGGTATTATTTTGTAGGTCAAACTGCCTAATGTCAAAGAAATATATTTCGCTTTAATTGCTTTAAAAAGTGAAGAGTTACTAAGATACAACTAAAATCAAATAAGCTTAAAAGAATTTGTAAATGCTGAAGTAGTTATAGCTTTCACAATATTATTCACTAGCTTTCCGCTCGCAGCTTCGCCCGCGTTATCTTCGTTTTTCCCGTGGGAATTCCACATTTTCCCGTAAGAAAATATTATAATAGCTTATGTTACTTACTGTGATATTGTAGCATTCTATTAGTGAAAAAAAATTTCAAATCGGTCCAGTAGTTTCGGAGCCTATTCAATACAAACATACAAAAATACAAATCTTTATAATATTAGTAAAGATAAACTATATTGCAACAGATGTCAGCGCCATCTTGTGTGTAAAAGGAAAATTATATAGCAAAAACTTTTTTCTCTCGATCCTTGACTATCAGAGTGTAGAAACTTTTTTTTGCTGTAAACTATACAAATTCTAAAAGTAGCACCATATTTGCTGCACATTAATATTAAATGCCGAGGCTAGCGCCCATTGTCGCACTGGTCATGTCCTTTTAAGAATTTCTAGAAAAAAAAATATTTTTAACTTTTTGTGAATGAATTCTCTTTCTATAGTGATTTTGTCACATGATGATATACATGGGCCACGTTCGTAAATTCACGTGATGATGCGTGCCTATTGTATTTAAAAACTAACCTCTAACTCAAAAAGTTAAGGATCCTTCCATCATCAGCTCGGTTCATGACTACCAGACGCAAATACATGAGTAGCTGCTTCGGAAAGAAAAACATGAAACACCTTGGACGTACCTATAAAATTTAAGAGGTTCCCTCGATTTTCATGGGATTCCATCATCAGAGCCTGACTTTGATGACAGTGGGACAACCCCTGGAGTATATTCTATCAAATACAAAAAGAATTTTGAAAATCAGTCCACAATTGACGGAGTAATCGCGTAACATACACACACAAAAAAACATACGCATTGTAACGGATGCGGCTGATGAAATGAGATACGAGTATCACGGCAAGTGAAGAGAATGAAGTTTATTTGCTTCGAGACACACGTATAGCATAGTCGGTAGATGAAACGAAAGCGACATTTATCTTAAAAATACGGCTACTTGTAACTATCGTAGGCACAACATTTACAACGTACCGTTCAAATAAATAAAAATATTACAATTACCTTTAAAATATAAAAAAAACAAATTTTATAATTCCTCCTTTCTTGGAAACGGTAAAAAATGCGGGTAGTTTAAAATATAATCTAAACACAACCAATATAAGTGCAGTCTTGTTCAAGATCTCCGTGGATATTCCAAGACAGTTGTTCAAGGCAAACGCTTGTAGAATCAGTGGCTAAGTTTAAAATGTATTACTAATGTAAAGTAAGTGTAATGTAAGTGTTACATTTTCGAGAGCTTATTGTAATTTGAAGTGGAGTATTTTAATATTCGAATGGAAAAAAAACTTGCACAGTAGTTTTTCTCCAATTATGCAGGTATGTTTTGTATAATCATATTGAGCACTGAGAGCTTAGAGCTTTTCGGGCGTCTATTTGTAGTTATTAACAAAATATTTGAAACATAAGGCACGTTGTAATACATACAACTAAATAAAATACTTGTTCAGTATCCAGTGTTATTCTTGTTAAAATCTTTAGTATTTTAGCGAAACTTTTACATACACATAAATAATGTTATTCTTTATTACATTTTTTTATTGCAAATTATTAGCATTTTATAAGCATTTTGTCATATTTTCATCCAAGTAGGTATTCTAAAAACCATTACGAAATTTGCTACGAAACTCTTTTAAATAGGTATATATTGTTTTCCAATTTTGCATTCATGTTTTTTATAAGCTTTTCTTCTAACCGCATCCGCAGTCTAGTGGTTGAGACCACTGATTCTAATCTGGAGATCAGGGTTCGATTTCGCACTGAGGTAGAACTTTTTCTGCTCAGTTTGGTTGGTGAGAGGGCTCGTGAGCCCGCCTGGTTACCTACCAACTTAATAATACCCACCCATATAAAAGCTTGTGGCGAGATTTACCTTTTATAAAAAAAACATTTATTTTTTTCTTAAGATTCCTAATATCATGATCAAGTTTAATAGATTAACCTAAAAATTGTGTCATGTTATTAACCTTAAATAAATAAAGTTTATTTTCCCTTTTTTAGAGCATTACAATAAAGGTTTGTTTTTAAATATGTTTTCTACATTTTTTTTTATATTTTTCACTTTGTTCAATATAACAATACGTATATATACTGCTAATAGGTATATACGGCAAAATAAATTATAAGTATTATTAAGAGTATGTGGTAATAACATTTGCAACAACATTTTTGTATTTAGGTATAGGATCTTTAACAGAGAAATACTTACATTCACCGAGTTATTTTAGCCAATATTTAGTACTAAACTTGGTCGCGCGGCTCGCGCGTTTTAATTCGTTTGAAAAGTCGATTATTGTAATAAAAAAACAAAGAAAATAGATACAGTCGAACATAGAACCTCCACCTTTTTCGTAGTCGGTTAAAAAGAGAAGAGTGTGCGCGTAATGTGGAAGATTTTGTTGATAAAATTCTTATTTTTAATACCATAATTATCGCTAAGTGAGCTATGTATTAACGGAATATCTACCAAAAAAAATATTTTACAAAAAATAAAAACAGACTTCAAAAACACTGAAAAGTTAAAAATAATATAAGAATAGGTACAGACAACATCACACTTTTATATTGAAGTCGGTGCCAAACGATGATCTCGTAGAAAGTCTTAAAATTGGACACCGACTTTAATATAGAAGTGTGACGTTGTCTGTACCTATTCTTATATTATTTTTAACTTTTCAGTGTTTTTGAAGTCGGTTTTTATTTTTTGTTAAATATTTTTTATTTTTAACTTTTTAGTGAATGAAATCTTTATAGTGAAAGAAACCCTAATTAAATACCAGCTCACCTTCGGTGAGCTGTTATTTAATTAGTGTTTCCCTCAATTTTCATGGGATCCCATGAAAATGGTAACCATGGGACTACCCTTGGAGTATACTCTATCGAATACAAAAAGAATTTTGAAAAGCGGTCCACAACTGGCGGCGTAATCGCGTAACATACACAAAAAAAAACATACGCATCGAATTGAGAACCTCCTCCTTTTTTGAAGTCGGTTAAAAATGCTACCAGATTGGGACTTAGTTCTATAGTGGTCTGCACGGGTACCTCTGTGTTACCTATTTCTGTCGCCAAGCCGCGGTGCCTGCATCGCTGTTTCAGGTTTAAAGGGTAAATCAGGCAGTAAAATTACTGGGTACTGTGTGATATTACATCCTATGGCATAAATTGTCATTTCCTTTGCGAAGGCAAGGGATATTGTAGACAAACAGACAATTCTTCAGTCTCTTTCTTCTTTTCTTTCTTCTTCTTTCTTTTCTTGTTTTAATAAGTGTGCGTTACAGTTGTTTATTTCGGCATTTAAGTTATTAATCATGTTTTTTTTCTCTTTATTGTCCTTTTATGAGATATTTATTTACTTGAAATCATCAAGTCATCCAAAATGGTCCCATCTGAAAACCAGCGCTCCTGTTGCAATATGCAACAGAAGCTTTACGCTGAGATGGGACCATTTGGCCAACCCATCTCATTGTTCAATACCTTTGTATACGTACCTATTGGTCAATAAAAGTTTCTTTCTTTCTTTCTTTCATTAGGGTCCCTACAGGGGTTGTAAACTCGCTAATCTCATAAGAACCACACGACTATAGAATTGTAGAGCCACTTATAATAACCAGCAGGCCTAGCACGGTGCGTGGACTATAAGAAGAGAAAGTGAGGTATCCTCGTCCCGTCTCGCCTCTTTGTTATATAAGAGAGCGAGAAGAAACGTGTAATTTGTCTCTCGTCCCGCTTTGTCCACAGTCCGTGCTACTCCTGCAGGTTCACAAGCTTAGTTATAACTTCAGTTAGCTCAGTGAGCTACCACACGCTAAATTCTTCCCATTATAACAATTTCCAGACGTCAGGCGTACGATGTGACTACAGCGCGCAGTGAGCTGATATGTATAGTGCAGCCTCGGAGAAATGTCAGGCTGCTGGACGGGATCTCGTCGCTAAGATCCAAGTAAGACTATGTTAAAATCAGTCGGTGGTATTCAACTGCAATTTATAATTACACGCAAAAAAATCTATTTTACAGTCCTTACAGTATCTAGGTCTAGAAATCATAATATCTGAATCGTTATTGGCTGCAAGCGTTATACAGACAACACATTCTTTATTAAGATGACAATTATATAATAAAAAATGTAAGTTTACGGAATCAATGAGAGAATGTAGAATCTTATGTAAAGTAACTAAGTCAATGAAATTACGTAGTGATTCTTGTATTTTGAATTTATGGACACTTCGCGTCTATTACTAGCTGACAAACCACTATGTCCACCTACTAACCAAAACTTCCTCATTCCTATCTGACAGCCTAGTTGATCGGTTGGTTTTCTAGTTTTTTAACTGCCGACCTAGTTGGTCAATCTGTTTTTTTTTCTTTGACTGAAAACATTTTTAGAACTAAATGACACAAACTACATAGTTAGATTCTTAATACAATGAAATGAATCGGCCAGTTAAGAGACGAAAATCAAATGATTAACATACCACCTACCAGAAAATTCAGAGGGTAACTCAGTTCTATAATTGTCTGCACGGGTAGGTACTTTCTCGTCAAGCAGGGTGCTAAAAAAAGTTCGCTTGGTTCGATAGATCGAACTATGCGGTCGAACCACCTGGCCACAGGTTGCTTGCATTGGTGTGTTCCGGTTGGAAGGGTGAGACAGGCAGTGAAATTACTGGGTACTGTGACATGACATCTTATGTCACAAATTGGCAACGTACATTAAGTTCCTTGGAGGGGTTTTTGATTCGCAAATCTCACAAGAACCACATGCACTATAGGCTTATACAGGACTAGTTGTGCCCGCCAACTACGTTTCGCCATGTATTTTTTTCACGTTTTTGCAACATTTTTCATTGATGCTCAGCTCCTATTAGTCGTAGCATATTATATAGCCTATACGCTTTCTCGATAAATGGACTATCCAACACAAAAAGTTTCATATTGATGAATCATGATAACATTTTGCTAATTATTTAAATTATGGCCATTTCAGTCTAATGTTTACACAAGATTAAAAAAAACCAATTGGTATTTATACTCACAGGATCAACTATATAAACAAACACAGAATTTTGACCAGTTTCGATTCCCGGTTGTGTTAAAAAAATTAAATGCCATTATTATTAAATCTAAAATCGACGCCATGGTTCCTAAGAACAGATTTCGCCATCTCTCATAGTTTCTGACTTCTCCCTACTGACCCATTTGGATTGATCACCCGGTATACCATCAAGTGGGCAGGCTGCTTATTTACAAGCTAGTTGTATTAAAAAATCAATACTTAAAACTTCAGTGACCTCAGTGAGGTACCACACGCTAAATTCTAACCTAAAAAACAATTTCCAGGCGTCACGCGTGCGATGTGACTGCAGCGCGCGGTGAGCTGATATGAATAGTTCAGCCTCCGAGAAACGTCCGGCTGCTGCACGAGATCTCGCCGCTCAGTTCCAAGTAAGACTATATGAAAGAAAAACCTTATATGAAAGAGCGTTTCCAATTTCTTGGGACTGATCATGAACGAGTTTTGCGATCCAAGTCGGATAGTATCCTAAAAATAGTTAAACAGATACGGGCTATTTTAAAAAATCCTTCACAGTGAAATCTGCACAATTGTGGGATGGTTTGCCTTGAGATATCAGAGTCAAAGACGCTTGCCAACTTTAAAAACAGGGTCCATAACCATCTCATGGCACAGTCACATTTATAGCTTGTTTTATTGACTTATATTTAAATTTATAACATTATATATAGTATATATATTTTTTTAGGTATAATATTTGAAATGTTGTTCATTTATTTATTATACATATAAATATGTATTATACACGGTTATTTTTTTATCACCCTGGAAAATTTTAGGGACGCTTCAGGACACATCCAATATTATATAAAAAATAAAAAAAATAAAATAAAGAAATAAAAATAAAAAATAAAAAAAAATAAAAAATCTCTAAAAATGCTGTTCTCGACTAGTGCAACATTTTTTGTATTTTTTAAAAAATTAATATAAAATTAAGGATGGGGGTTATTTTTTTTATTTATATTTAAATCATTCTAATAACATGCCGTGAAGCGTCCCTTAAAATTTCCAGGGTGATAAAAAAATAACCGTGTATAAGTACTTCATCATCATCATCACAGCTCTAATACGTCCCCACCGAGGGGTTCGAGCCTACCCAATGTTAGGGTGATTAGGCCTTAGTCAACCACGCTGGCCCAGTGCGGATTGGTCGACTTATATATTATTATCTTATATGATTATTGTTTTTTTTATGACGGCACACTGCCTTATACAAATAATTATCCGTAGACAAAGGTTGTCTGGAAGAAATCGCTACCAGCGGTAAGACCGCCTTTGCCGACATTAATTTTGAGAGTTTTGTTAGTATTTCTGTTTTGTTTGTGTGCAATAAAGTATTAATCTATCTATCTATCTAAGACTATAACTCAAATCAGCCGGTGGTTTATTCCTCGCCATCAGCTTCAACACGCCCTATACCGGGCATTACCTTTCTCAAAATAAGGGGCATTTAGGCTGCCCCACAGCACACTACCAGAGTTATCTGGATGAACCGCAAACAGGTGTCTTAAATCCCGTGGGGTTATTCGAAACCCCTTACACCTTTTTTTTCCGGGGGGAAATGCGTAACCGCACCGTACCCGCCGTTGGCTAGACGGCAGGCGTGTGTGGGGCTGGCCCGGCAGAGTTCCAGGGCGACCCACTAAAACCCCCCGGTGTTCTCCCTGCCCTTGTCGGCGCGCATAGTAAGGTCCACACTACCACTACCAGCGCGCCAGGGCAAGACCAACTTGGTCGGGCTATCGCCAAGGGGGGATTGCCCGAGAACACCAGAGCAATCCCCAGACGGAGGGCCTTACGGCACCCTTACACCCTTACGATTTGTCGATCGTAGTGAACTTATAATAATTTTTTGAAGCTTTTATTGTTCTAAGCGTATCCTTATAAATTAATTATTACATACTGTTTCATATTTTATACAAGACAGGTGATTATTTACAAAATTTTTAATGCAGTTCGCTTTGTTTTCAAAATAAAGATGAAGCCTCCATATAGTAAACTGTTCTATGTGTGTAATTTTAATGTTTATCTTGTGGTCATTACAATGTGCTACAACTTGATAAATTATTCATTGATCATAATCATAAGCTGATTTAAATAATAATTTCTAAATTTTGGAATAAAAAATCAATGACAATTAATAAAATAGTTGTTGATTCATTATGCCTCACAGTCACAGCCAATATCTAATGAATTTACTAAAAATAGTTAAAAGTTGGTACTGAAGTTATTGAATTAATAAGGAATCGTCAAATAATATGTGGTACTTATAGGTATTTATTGATACAAAATAGAATACAATTATAAAAAATAATTACATCATTTTAAAAGCTTAAAACAAGACCGTATTCCAAAAATTGATTTAATTGAGATGAATTTTTACAGATAGCTATAATTATACATTAACTAACAAAACATAAGGCGCTTAACAAAATAAATATAGGACAACTATATGAAACATAACATAAAATAATTCAATAACAATATGATTACATACAAAAAATCATTTACAGTTGTTGTATAAATACAGTTTTTTAAAGTATAAATCATTATATATGAATCCTTATTGGCTACAAGCGTTTTATACAGATAACCCATTCTTACAATAGGACGAAAATAACATAAATAATGTGTTCATGTAATCAATGACAAAGTGTGGTATCTTATGTAAAGTAACTTAGTCAATAAAATTACGTCATGATTCTTGCATTTTGAATGTATTATTAATTTGTGAAGGTATAAGGTACTAGGTAGGAATTAAAGTAATAAAATGTCGGGTATTGACAAATCTCCTGGTTTCTGCGGGCCGAAGGCTGTGTGCTGTCTGCAAACACGTCGGGAACCCGATTTCGACTGGTCTTGGACAAAGTGTAAACTTCTCTTGTCAAATATTCCGCAGGAAACTGTAAAATATGAATACTTACATATTTTAGCCGCCTCTGTGGTCTAGTATAGAGACCACCTGGTCCAATCTGGAGATCGATCGGGGTTCGATTCCTCATAGACATAGCAGTTTTTCTGCTCGATTTTTTGTGGTAGGGCTTCTGTTCCCGTCTGGATTGTAACCATTTAAAAATAGAACTATGTTTTGTTTCTGTTATATAAAACTCATTCATCGCATGAGCAGATTCTTAATGAGATAGTTTTATGGTCAACTAGCTGTGCCCGCGACTTCGTCCGCGTGGAATAGTAACTTTTGTTGAAATTGATAAAAAGTAGCCTATGTTATACCTTATATAATTAGCTATCTATTAAGTGAAAGTTCCGTCAAAATCGGTCCAGCCGTTCCGGAGATTAGCGGGAACAAACAGACAGACAATTTTTTTTTAAATTGTGTTTTTGCTACTGGTACCCGATATACATTCATACTCATTTAGTAAAAACTAGTTATTTTGACATTACAAACAGACACCAATTTTATTTATTTGTATAGATTTCACCAACATAGGAAACTCCTAAAAAGTTTGCTGTCACTTTTGGTACAGTATGCCACCTAAGAGTGGACTTTTTTTCGGGGGGAAATACGTAACCGCACCGTACCCGCCGTTGGCTAGACGGCGAGCGTGTGTGTGGTGGCTGGCTGTCCCGGCAGAGTGCCAAGCCGACCCACTAAAACCCCCGGTGTTCTCCCTGCCCTTATGGGCGCGCACGGTAAGGTCCACACTGCGACACCGCTACGAACGCGCCCGGGCAAGCCCGACCAACTAGTCGGGCTATCGCCAAGGGGGGATTGCCCGAGAACACCAGACCTAAAAGTATCCTAAGCTAAGATAGGGTTGGTGAAATTGACCAATAAGGTTTTAAGTGGCCAACAAGGCCATCAGCTAAATGTCTACTGCGGCCAGGGGTACGTTTGGCCGGCGGACCGACCGGGCGGTATAATATGGCAAAAGCTTGCCGTTCGGCTCGCACACTGGCCGCGTCGCACGTAATAATTGAGGTCATTTTTGTAACGATAACTGCATATCGGTGAGTTTCCCACTCACGGTACAGACAACATCACACTTCTACATTGATGTCGGTGCCAAATTTTAAGACTTTCTAGATCATCGTTTGGCACTGACTTCAATATAAAAGTGTGATGTTGTTTGTACCTATTCTTATATTATTTTTAACTTTTCAGAGTTTATGAAGTCGGTTTTTATTTTTTGTAAAATATATTTCTTTCAAACAATTATATGCGTACCTTTATTCAACTAGTCGTACCAGTATAAATATCAGTGAATGACTGTAAGAGTATTTGTATTATTATTTTTTTTTCAAATTAATTTTTATTTTTATCTTTTTAGTGAATGAAAGGTTTATGTAGCACTGTGTTACGTTAAAATTAAAGTATAATAATTGTGATAATAATAATAAAAAAAAAGTAAATTGAGAAACCCTAATTTAATTTAAGGTTTCGCTCGGTTTTCATAGGATCCCATCATCAGATCCTGACTTTGGTGAGCTTGGGACAACTCCAGGTCCAATTTTGAAAATCAGTCCAGAATCCCTAGTAACATTTTAGGTTCTAGAATGGTTTTGAAAAGGTTCTAGAACCTATATATGGATATCTGCTATTAAGTCTTAATAGACTCAATAATGTTATATTAACCTTATAATAACCCCCTGAGTTGCAGTTGCTTAAAACTCGCGAAGATAACTGAAATTTTTTGAGGATGTTTCTTAAGCTTTAAAATATTCTCGTAGGACTTAAATTATGCCGTAAGCTTATACAATAGCATTACTGGTTTGGGTTTTAACCACATAATCCTAATTTGTTTGTCTAGATAACTCTAATATAGCCTAAAGGTTTCATGTAGGTTTTAGAAATGACTTACAGGTGATTTTAAAATTCCATAACTTTGTAGCTGTATATAAGTTAAAAAATTAACCTTTAGATCTCACTTTAGTATTATGCTAGCTTTTCTAGAACTGAATCAGGAGTCTACGACAACTTTAAGATCTTAGGACTATATGCTCCTAAAACCTAAGTAAAAATAACGTTAATTTAAACTCTTGTCAGCGGTTCCAAAGTTGTAATAATAGTCAATTCGTTTTAGGACTTATTAATCTTTCTGAAATACTAAATACGACCAGATAGCAAAACGTTAACCTTTTTATGACTCTTTTAAAACCTTGAGGTAAAGTTTACAACCGAGACCCGAAAAAGATGTTACTTGGGATTGGCGGCGTAATCGCGTAACATACACACAAAACACGTTGGACACACCTAAAAATTTAGGGATTTTCCTTGATTTTTATGGGATCCCAACTACCTTTGAAGTATAACTCTATCGAATACTAAAAGAATTTTTAAATCGGTCCACAATTGGCGGCGTAATCGCGTAATATACACACAAAAAAAACATACGCATTGAATTGAGAACCTTCTCCTTTTTTAAGCCGGTTAAAAATAAAATAAAACTAATAATATTGGGGATCTTATGCTGGATATAACAGGGACTACATATAGGTAGCCAACAGGTACGCAGCCTGTTTATTTGTCATGTTAGATGTGTTTAAAAAAGTTTCACGATCAACGTTTCAAAGGCTGTGAAGCATTCGATACGTCGGGGAAAAGTAAATTAGTTATTATTAATACGCGAGCCGCGAGTTATTAATTTAAATGAACAAAAAACAATTATTAATTTAAATGTTCTACTTACTACTCGTATAAATAGAAAGCGTGTTTTTGTTTACAGGTCAAAGACGCACAGGCGAGAACACCGTAGACAGATAGTGAAGCCAACGTTCCGGGAACGCGTTCGTGTAAGTTACTTATGTACGTGTTAGAAACTTAGGAGCTATTCATTTATTACGTAAGACGATTTAGGGGGTTGGCCATGTCTTATTTTTTCTGACAAGGGGTAAGGGGGGTGGGGGAGTCTTGATAGCTCTTACGTAAGATCACAAAAATGCGTAAAAATTACACTTTAAAAAAGCTCGGACAACCACGCGAGATTCATCTTTTCGAGGTTAAAACCAAAAAAATAAAAATTACTAGTAGCTTTGTAGGTACAAATAAATATTTTTAATAATGAATAAATATTATGAAAAATTGTTACTTTGAAAAATAAACATTAAAACAAATCATCATTACTTATATTCATTTATTCCTTGAGATTCTTACATAATAAATATCAAACAGGAGGGAAGCTGTTGGACTTTTGTTATTTTTTCTTACGTGGGGGGGGGGGGGGGGGGGTGAAAAATAGTCTTACGTAATAAATGAATGACCCCTTGTGAAACATAGTTACTAACTATTCAATTGGAGCGTCGCGTCGGTGGCGCTGTGAACTCGGCAGTGGCTTCCATTGATTTACTACCAAACGTAGATAACGCATGAACGATCGAAAAGTAAGCCGGTGAAGAACTGCTCAATCGCGACTCGTGCAGTTCCTTTCCATAGTGAGTGATTAGCTGTCGGCACGTAAACATGCCGAAGTGCGCATTAAAAAGTTGTGGTAACAATAGCCAGAAACGGCAGAAAAAAGACGGGATTTCATATTTTGCGTGAGTAAACTCATTACACATCTGATATTTGATTTATACGTAAAAACCAATCAAAAACAATTATTTTAATCATAAACATGTCGCTTCGCGGCAGTGTCAGTACATCACAATCGTCTCGCTCGCACGGACGTCGTATCTCATCAATGCGTTGGAGCGACAATGCGATAAGCAACTGCCACGGAAATCATCTCAAAAAATATAGTAAAATGCCGTATTGTGTTATGTTATCGTGTAAAATCGACAGTGGAAGGAAGAATAAAATTTATCTAAAGGTGGCATATCATACCACCGTTAAATAACATTTAATATTATTTTTGTAAATTAATGAAATTGCAAATTCCATCACCTCTAGATCAAATTAATTAAAATGAAATTAACCTTATCGGGATAAACTTAAGGTTCAACTTTCAACGCATTTCACAACTTCTTATCTCGAACTTTCCGTAATGAATCCTAATGTCAAACGCTACTCAATTAGTGATGTGGCACATGGATACTTAACACCTAATAAAGTTCTTAATTTTTGTATCAGATATTGTTATTATTTGAATTATGATTATAAATTATCATGTTCGTATGCAAATTTAAAGCATTTACCCTATTACCCTATGGCAAGGCTGGGCGAACCCCTCTGCCAAAGTACATTGGCCATTTATGACCATGCACGTTACATAAAACTAGTTGACGCGCGGCCGCTGCCATTTGGTGTCGTTTCGTCTTGCAAGTAAGAGCTCCTAAAAATGGTAGATTGTGCAGTTATTTGTTCTTGCAAAAGGCGATCCAGTAACTCAAATCTTCGACCATAGGGTTTACATGCAAGTATAAAATTTACATTAACGTGTTTTATTTATTTACAATTTTGAAGTAATTTTTATGCCGTTACGATAGAGAAATACAGTGGTACGATGGCAGCTCAAACAATTTAATATTATTATTTTAAAATACGATATTAATAATTCTAAAACAATTAAGGAATCATGTCATCGTATTTTCGAAAGGAGTAACCGAATCGCAGATTCATTGTTTATTCTAAAATATTGCTCAATTGTACGTTTATACTTTTAAAATAATTATTAACCATAAAAAAGTGATAGTCCTTTTCGTTATTCAGTATCAAATATTCTGACTGTATAGTATGATATATTATCTGTGCTGATACCTATTACTACTGCATACATCACTAAACGGGTAGATTTAAAAGCAACATTTGTAACGCCATCTTGCGCTTAGTAGTTGGTACTTAATAGTTGGCGTTTGCTTATTTACGGAATCAATCGATTATGGGCTGTTTTTATTTTGTAATAAGATTGAATTTGAATTGATAAATTTCGGGACATAAGTCAGTCTATTTGATATTCTATTTGACCTATTACAGCTCGGTATTTTGCATTAGGTGTTTAGTTTGGCGACGCCGGTTTTCATGCTAATACCGGCTCCAGACTCACGCGAGAAGTCTCGGCGAGAAGTCTCGCCGAGAACTTGCGCGAGAACCGAGAAGCTATCCACACTCAGCGATCTTCTCATTTACATTCTCGGTCGTGATCCGGAATGGACGACAGTGCTAGCTACTGCCTTGGTATTGTGTGCGTTATTTCGTTAACACGAAAATTAAAAATAACATTAAGAAAAAATGGCTCAAACGATGGTGGTTATTGACAAAGTACTTTTTTATAGAAAACGTTTTGCTTCCCACAAAATGGGCTCTGTGTGAAAATATTATTTAAACTTTAACTCTGTTTCATTTTTCCACATTTTTTACTCGTATGTCTAAAATTACTGAACTATAAAGATTAACGAAATATCTCAAAACAATTTAAATCTTCGTGAATTTAAATTATTTTCTTAATAATTATCACACATTATTTTGTTAAGCACTGATAGCACAGATGAGAGACTATGATAAATGAAAGAGTATACAATAACTGTGAAGTTATCTAAATGATACTGATATGCATCAGACACCACAAAGTATTTTTTTTTATAGAATAATTGGCACGAGATAACATGCGATCTACGCCACGGTCGCAGTCGCACTGAGAACAAACGAGAGTGTGATAGTGTTCTCTTTTCTCGCCCGAGAAACCCTTTGAAGCGGGCAAAAAAACCGACACCGATCGGAGAACAGGCGAGCCCGAGAACGAGAAGCCGAGAAACCCATCACATTCACGCTTCTCGGGTGTTCTCGGGGGTTCTCGGCGTGAGTCTGGAGGCACCTTAATAAGTCATCATGCGACTTCTACTGTTTTTTCTGTTCTGTGTTTGAGAGTATAAAGTTGATATTTTCTTGTAGCAATTACTAAAGCGTCGTTTGATCCTGTTTGATCTGTGGCTAGGTATAAAATGATGTAACTTCCCACGGTTTTACTTGAAATAGTTGCCGTAATAATGCAGAATATGGTTGAATTCGATAAATACGATACTTTCTTTATGGTAATTTTCATTCGGGCGTGTATATTCAAGTATATATCAGCGAGTACCAATGTATAGTCGATTAGGTGACAGATTTCAAGCGCGTTTTTGTATGAAGCGCTCTATCTACGTTTGGTAGTAAATCAATGGTGGCTTCTAATCGGGTGGGTTATTGTCTAAAGAAAATATCTATTACGATTACTTTCAATTTCAGAGCCATTGCCCCGTGAACCCAAGGCTCTGCGCCGACAGCCTTTTATAAAGGAGCGATGGACGGACGGCGACTGTCAAATTGTAAACGTTTGCGATAGATTTTTCTTAGACAATAACCCCTCGGGAGGTCCGGGATTCGATCCCGCTATCGATGTTTTTCGTTTTTTGAATTTATCTCAGTGCACTCGGTGGATGCTCCTACGGTGAAGGAAAATATCGTGAGGCTTCGTGAAATTCAAAGGTGTATGTGAAGTCGACCAATCCGCACTGGGCCGGCGTGGTTGACTAAGGCCTAAACACCGTAACTTAGGGTAGGCTCGAGCCCCTCGGTGGCGGCATTTATGAGCTGTGGTGATGCAATTCGCAATTATCAATAGTGAGGTCAATAATCGAGATTAAAATTATAATACTAACCTTTTAAGTTGGACCAAATTACATACAGCAAGCCAAAATTCATCAAAATCGGTAAAATAATTTCGGGGTTTATCCCGGTCCAACATCGTGACGCGAGATATTTATATATACAGGATTACTGTTTTATCATCCCGGATAATTTAAGGGACGCTTCAGGACACGGTACTAGACTGATTTGAACATTTAAAATAAAATAACTCACCTATTTAAATTTATATTGATTTTCTAAAATATAATAACTTCATTGGTTAAGTGCAGTATTTTTATGTTTTTTTTTAACTTTTCTTATAATAATGGATGTGTCCTGAAGCGCCCCTTAAATTATCAGGTGTGATAAAAAATTTACCGTGTATAGATAATGATTTTTTTTCCTCATCACGCAATGTCGTCAAGCCAGTAACCCACGATAACAACGTTATGTGACCTTCACACTGAAATTCGAAAAAGACCGTGTGGAGGCCGGGAAATAATTTCCCTACCTTAAAACTGGTACTTATAAAGGCTTTTTTATTTTATTAGGTATCCAATTTTTGTTTACATTACAAGCATAATAATATCGTAAAACCCCGGAAGGGTTTGTCCCGATATTAACACTTCCACTCAGGAAGTCGTATTAAAATATCAATACTTAAAACGGAAGTCGTATTAAATTATAAGTATTTATAAATAGAACGCATAATTACATAAGCAAACTGTGACATTAGTCTGCATCGGTACAACAGCACGGTAATAGTCGGCCTGTTCCAGATAAGCATTTTTAGCCATAAATACCAACATTTTTAGCATCTCTGCGTTTCATTAGCCGGTGATGCTAATTTCTCTTGCTGGTTGTCATGCGTTTCATTTAAGCATTTTTAACACGAAATGCTAGCATCAAATACCCATGTTAATAGATGGGTCCTCTGATACCATCTTTTTTTCATGAATCAAAAAGGATTTTCAGCGGATTTAAAAAAATATTGAAAGATATTTATAGTATTAGCCAATTCTGATTTATATTATTAAAAATTTTAAGTGGCTGGTCTAAGTAGGTGAGGTGTCAAAATTCAGCACGAAAAATCAGTACCTTGCGTTTCATTTGTAACAATTAGCGCGGCTAAAAATGTCAATATTTCTTAAAAGAAACGCAAAACGAGGCTAACATCTGATGTTAGCCTCAGAAAGTAGCAGTGCTTTATCTGGAACGCAGGGAGTATATACAGTAGAATGACCTCATAGAAACAGTCGAAACACGCGCTATGCCTTTGCACCTCGATCTGGGATCGCACTTGGATCGCATAGCTACAAGGGCTGTCATGAATGCAGTTCGCCGCAGGGCATACGCACGAGTCAAACGGAGCGCACGGTCGGTAAGCGAGCCCTATCGCGGGCCACGCACCAAGCGATGCCCAGCGGCCGTAGGTATAAAATTTCAAAGATGGGCCGAGTCCACTTACTGTATTATACTATTACCGTGACAACAGTAAGGTGTCAATGTCTACGAGTAATATTCCCACGTCATCGCTCACCTCACCCAGACAACCGGTTACTACATCACACTACAGGATGCTCCGCAAGGAAAGTACGCCTATAATTTTCCAACATGTTTTTTAATAATAATAATTAACTCTTTATTGCACAAACAACATCTTACAAAAGACACAATTGTAAAAAAAGAAGAAATGTACAAGTAGGCGGCCTTATTGCTATAAACAATCTCTTCCAGGCAACCTTTTAATTAGCGGAGCTAGTGTTTTTTCAGTAATATCATCCCTTAACTCAATTAGCATTTGATGGTGGGGCTTAAAGTGATGTTGGGTAAGGCGTCGCGAAGTCGCGATATCTATTTGATATATACCTACTCATTAACAACCGCCTCCATGTTCTAGTGGCCGAGGTTCGATTCCCCAAGGGGGCAGAATTTTTTCTGCTGGGCTTCTGAGTCCGCCTGGCTAGCCACCAACGTCTTACTTAAGATTGCCGACATATGATAGTAACAATGACATGAAGGTAAGATAGCCAGCTCTCTTCCATCTTCTTTATCGTCACTTACCATCAGGTGAGATGAGGAAAGGGTTGGTGAAGGATTCAAGAATAGAATCCTGAACTTAGTTAGTGATGCTGACGTAGAATCCTAAGCTAAGTAAGGAACTGAATGTACGTCGCCCAAGGCAAAAATAATTTTACGATACACAAATATATTTTGCAACCGCCACAAAAATTTATTTCAGCCTTTAAACTAAAAAATATAATTATTTTTATAGTATTCGTTAAGAACGTCGGAAAAATATTTTGAATTCCAAATTCAAAACACATTCGCACTTTTTAAAACCCTAGTTGCAAAGACATACTTTGTTCCCTGTTATTGTGGAAAAAACCTTCACTTATTGAGAAGATGGGTTAAAAAATAAAACCGATTTCAAAAACACCAAAAAGTCATAAAAAATAATAACATAACACTACATACAACAAGTTATTGCTGAATTTAAATTAACTATATTAATAGTTCTTATATTTTTAAGACTTTGAAGGTGATCATTGCTTGGCACCGACTTCAATATAAAATTGTGATGTGATAAATCTTTCGATTACAAAAAGAATTTTGAAAATCAGCCAAATGGCGGAGTAATCGATGAACATACATGAAAAATAAAAATAAAAAGTATATACAGTCGAACTTAGAACCTCCTCCTTTTTCGAAGTCGGTTAAGAAGTAATTATTAATTTAAATAGAAACTTAAGCTTGCGTCCGAATACTTGGGCTTTTGAGATCACACTGAAGAGGCAAATTCTTTGGCTTCTTAAAATACCAAAGATTTTCCACTGCTATAACAAAATTATATTATACGAGTATAAAGATGATTACGAGTATCTACAAAGTTATTTTAAGAGCAATTCAGCTTAGGTTAATACATAATTAAACCTGACTATAAATAACCTTAGTTTGATTGCATAGTTTCACCGACTTCAAAACACGAAAAAGTCATAAATAATCTAAGTATATTATACAATGCTGGATTGAATTGGTGCCAAATTTTAAGTAACTATATTATTGTTCTTATATTTTTTAAGGGTGAATTTAAGGGAAATTTTAAGAACTTTCGGTGGCGCTGCGGCCTCGGCACTGGACTGTGCCCCGAGTAGACTCGGGAGGCCCACGATCGATCCTGCCATGTACCAATATGTTTTCACAATTTCATATCTACATTTATCTGACGCTCCTACGGTGAAGGAAAACCTCGTGAGGAAACCTGCATACACCTGCGAAGTAATTCAAAGGTGTATGTGAAGTCAACCAATCCGCACTGGGCCAGCGTGGTTTGACTAAGGCCTAATCGCCCTAACTAGTTAGGGTAGGCTCGTGCCCCTCGGTGGGGATGTATATGAGCTGTGATGATGATTATATTTTTTAAGGCTTTCAAGGTGATCATTGCTTGGCACCGACTCAATATAAAACTGTGATGTCATATGTGGTCTTATATTATAATTATTATTAATGACTTTTGGCCTTTTTTAAGTCGGTATTATTGCTTTGTAAAAAAATTTTTTCTTCAGCGTATGAGAATCTGAGCCAAGGCGAATACCAGAATAATTTAAAATAAAACTTCTCTCGCTATAAACAGTTTTAAAAGAATTATTCCCGAACTCCTAATCTATCAGAAACCTTCCATCGTCAGCTCAGTAACATGAAATGATGACTCCCTGACGCAAATACTTGAATATCTTAAGAAAAAACATGGATGGTAAAAGGTCCACTCAATTCTCAAAATTTATTTAAGTTAAGGGTGATATTACGATATATAAGAAGGAAGCAAATAAAAGAGGAATTGGAACATGATTCATTAACAGGTATTGCGAAATAGTACAGCTATGAGAAACACCCACAATAGTTATGCTAGATACTAATTAATTATAATTTAAATCCCACTAATAAAGCAGTAATTCCATTGAACTTAAGAGTTATATCCAATATTTTTAGAAACCTACATTACCTAATTTTATAATTATTTAAAAAAATGCAGAATTGCATAACTGAAGTGGCCCATTTAAGTGTCACAAAACTAATAAGAAATGTTCGCGAGGAAAACTTTCAATCGGACTCCTGGCTTTGAAAGGCCCAAAGCTGGACCCCAACGGCGGGTAAATTGGGACGACGAAATAATGGACACCGCTTCATTCAACTGTGTAAGTAATTGCTGCCTGAATGAAAATCAGACAGTATTCCTCCGAAGATCTAATGCAGCTGCATTGGTTATTGCTGAGTCGTAGTTACAGTTTACTAGCCACGTGCAGAAAGTTTGCCGATGACTACCCCTCCCGCCTCTGACGACCGCGTCCCGCACTCCCCTGATTAGTACCGCGACCATACTAACCATCGACGCGTGATTATCGGCATACTATTTTGCACAGGCCTTATAATTCTAACAACATCTGTATTAATTGCATTAGTCTATGTGATGTTTCGGACCCAAAATATCGATACACGGAAACAGTCATAAAACGTGTTACACTAAAGCAAGGCAACTAATTAATAAAAATATTTCGTTGGCAGGATATGGACAATCCGGCGAGACAACCACAGCCAGTGCAGCCTAAGGCTGGCTATAAGCTGAATGGAAAAGGATGGTGGTAGGACGGCGCCGGCGGCAGCCCGGGAAGAGCCAACCAGTTTGCAGCCCAAACTTCGGTGCGTCTTCCTGAGTCATACGTACGGCCCTACGGTGATGCACGAATATTACAGCAAACCGATATGTATGGCTCCACCGCCGATGGATATCCGGCTGCCGTACGTCATCCTGGCGCCACATAGGGTCTCGCCGGTCAATCCATTTGTTAGAAATAAATATAGATAATATTTATAATGGTTTCATTACAACACTTTCTTTCCCTTTAAACAAAACACCTACAAAAATGATGGTAAAAACATACATTAGGAAAGAATTTATATATACTCCAAACGCAAAGCAAAATTGGGATGTGCATTTTACATGGAAAAATAACTTGCTATTCAGCAAAGGGAACAATTTTTGTTATAAGGCATTACTAATGATAAGACAATTATCATCTCAAATATTAACCAAGTCTGTTAATCAAGTTTGCTTTACAACATTCTGGCGCCATCGGTCAATCCCTTTGATGAAAATAATGTTTCAGTAGACCACCAGTTTAAAAAAAAATGCTGAGAACTCACTTGTAAAGGCATCTGTTGTTGAAGAATTTAGTGTTACCTACTCCGAATTGCGCACGAAGCAATAAAAAGGCAAGTTTTCGAGAGCCTTTATACTTGATCTTAACCATATTGGGGTGAAATTGGGGATAACTGCTTACATGGAAGAATAACTGGATACCCAGCAAATGTACCAATTTTTGTAAATGGCATGAGTAATAAGCAGATTATACATTAAGCGGCGCAACGCTTACTTATTTTACAGACATAAACTCCTACAATTAAAAATAGACAGCTTCTTCTTCATTCTAGGTGTATGTATCCTATGGTTGAATCTTCAATGGAATACATACATACACGTATAAGCACATGATAATCACTGGAAAGAAGTCATCGTGGTGAAAACGACGCCTCGTCGTGAAGTTGTTATTTCCTTAAAATTATTGACATATATGTAACATATATGGCCATACTTAAAATGCGGTAGAAGCTTGGTCCAATTATACCAAACAATATGTATTTTCGGGATCGTAGGGCCACAACTGAAAGTGAAATTGTAAATGCATTTGCTGATTTCTTTTCTTCAGTTTATAGTGATAATTACAACACAGTATACACTTGCGATCCTGACCTTAAGCCCAATAGTTCATATTAAAGCCGGGTACGAGTGCAGAGGGACGTAGTCCTAGCAAAATTAAAGAACATCGACGTATCCAAGGGAGCTGGACCCAACGGCATACCTTCTATATTATTGAAAATGTGTGCTTCTGCACTTGCCGAGCCCTTAACTCTTATTTTCAATAAGTTGTTAGATGAGGGAGTGTTCCCATCATTATGGAAGATTGCTTATATCACCCCAATATACAAATCGGGAAACAAAAAGGAAGTAATGAACTATAGACCAATTAGTAAATTGAATTGATTTGCGAAAATATTCGAATCCATCGTATGTGCATCTTTACAAACATATCAAACCTCTCTTAAGTCCTACACAACACGGATTTGTTGAGGGTAGGTCTACCGAATCTAACCTTTTGAGCTATACTGCATTTTTGTGTGACTCTTTTGGCGATCGCAGTCAAGTTGATACAATATATACAGATTTTTCTAAAGCTTTTGATAAGGCAAATCACTCAATCTTACTTATCAAAGCTGGGACATGGGCATCCATGGAAACTTGCTTGTTGGCTTGCTTCGTGTCTCGAGAATCGTTCCCAATTGGTGGCGTTGGCTGGTTATGATTCTGTTCCCTTTATTGCTAGTTCTGGTGTGCCACAGGGATCCTATATGGGACCGCTTTTATTTTTGATGTTTATAAATGATCTTCTGAGCCGAATTGAATGTCTTGCTTGCGCAGACGATTAAAAAATATTTAAGCTTATTAATAGTTCTTTAGATTGTGAGGCGTTACATAGTGATCTAGATGTGGTTTCTGAATGGTGTGTACAAAATGAAATGTTCCTTAATGTTGCTAAATGTCAGATTATTTCTTTCACTAAAAATAAAAATGCTATTCAATTTGATTACTGTATTAATAATTCTCGGTTAAAACGTGTAAATGCGGTACGTAACTTAGGAGTATATTTCGATTCTTCTCTAAGTTTTCGTCCAGATTTTGATTATATTTGTAATAAAGGTAATCAAATGCTTGGATTCGTAACCCGAAATGCAAGACCTTTTCGGAAGGAAAAGTCATAGATAATTTTATGTTTCAATGGTACGTTGCAAACTTAAATACTGTTCTTCTGTATGGTCTCCAATTTATGGAATATCATTTTGGAATGGTCACTCTAAGGGGATGTAGATGGATGAGAGACTTGTGCATACTTCATTGGATTGTGAATGGATCGCTAATGGACAGTGGTATAATTGAAAAATTTAAATTCAAGGTACCGTCTCGGTCTGTGCGTAATCCACAATTATTTTTTTTACCATCTTACACAAACAATGTATAAAGAACAATCCATTGAATAGAATGTGTTTGTGTTATAATGATATCTGTTCAGATTATGACTTATTTAGTTGTAGTGTCCTTTCTTTTAGGCGATCACTTCCGACTGGTTTACGGTCAAATGACTCATCACAGCCATCTTTGTAATTGGGTATTATAGACATTTGTAATTATGTGGTAATAAGGCGTTTATGGATATATTGATTTTGTATTATTATGTATTACTATTATTATTGTTTAACTTTTTTTTATTATTAATATTATGTTTACTCCACAGTCTCTTAGTCCGGGCCCTTGTTCACATTATTTTTTTTTATAAAATTTCTTTTTAAACTCCTTATAAATAATAATTATCACTTAGTAACTTTTTTTTACAATTGCGCACCTTATAAATTAAAATATACTATACAATATACGAGGGGCATTCAATTATTACTTAGCCTCGCCGCCCGATGGCGCTGTTGTTACAAAAGAGTTTTACTATCGTGCAGTAAATACTTTTTGAAGTCTACTAAGAAGTTTTCAATCTTTTCTCTTCATTTGTTTTGTTTTGACAGCCTTTGGAAGCGAGCGTGTCGGTCGGTTTTACAAAAATGGAAAAAGAACAATATCGTTCAGTGATTAGATTCTTGTTTTTGGAAGGGAAAACGCGCAGCGAAATCAAAGAGCGCTTGGATGCTGTACGGTTTACACCGCACAACAGGCTAAGGTACAATTTCTTGCGTATCAGCATTTTACACCACTACGTAATGTGATTGTAATTAGAGGCAGTTAGCCGAACGCCACCAACTAACAAACACATTGTAAACATAAATAAACTACAAACAAGTGACGTCGTTTAACTCAACCATAACAATCATAAGGTGTAGGACAAGAACCCTACATCCTTTTTGGTCCTTCGAGGAAGAACTAAGTGGAAAATCAGGTATTTGTGTTTTTCTTTTTTTACGCGGTAGCGAACCGGTTTGTCTGGCCTCCCACAAGCGGGTCTCACCAGGCAGATTGAGGAGGCGTATATATCGTGTGAGGAAAGAGAACATTGAGTACCTAAGTGCTACCACATCAACGAATTAACCTTTGAAAAGCTACCATTAACTTACCAACATGAGCAACATCGAAGATTTATTAGCTAACCAAAATCAGGTCATCGAGGCTATACACCAACAACTACAAAACTTCAAAAAAGATTTAGTTAAACGCAAAACCCTAACTTATATCAAGAAAAAACTAGATCTGCTAGATTCTTACTGGGCTGAATTTCAATCTAACCATGTCAAACTATGTGCGTTTGAAAACAGAGAAGATGTTTATTTTTCTGAAAACTACTATCAACAAACAGAAAAATTTTACAATGAAGTGCGAACACTTATCCAGCAATCAAAAACAGCAGAACCAGAGAAGAGGGAGACATCTCCTTTGTTCCCGAAAGTACAAGTAAGTGAAACAGCATCTGAAACAGCAACTTTTGGCGAATCGTCGACCGCTTATCAGCAACAACAACCACACAAGTGGAATCAGCTACTCAAACTACTTCTCAAAGTAACTCTAGCAAAACGGAAGAAATGCTGCGGCGACAAAAAAATAACTTCAAAGCCTTTTCAAGAACACTGGCTGCTATTGACTTAGAAGAAATCAACGAAAAGTGGGAGTTTGAAGATACTTTAAAAAACATTGAGTCAAGATGGAAAACAATAGATTTGCTACATTGGGAGCTGGATAGTGAAATTATAGAAGAACAAGAAGAATACGAAAAAATATTTGAAAAGTATGAAAGGCAGTATAATTCAATTAAAAAAGCTCTCAATATCAAAATGTGGTCTGCATCACATAAAGAAAAATCGACACCCGTAATGGAGCTGCCTGTATTCAGCGGCGCATATCAATATTGGACCTCCTTCAAGGACTTGTTCATCGAAACGATTCACTCTAATCCAACATTGTCAAAAGCACAGAAAATGCAGTTCTTGAAGTCGAAAGTCAAGGGCGAAGCTGAAAAACTGATTCAACATTTATCGATTAGTTCCGATAATTACAATGTCTGTTGGGATATATTGAATAATAGATATAACAACAAAAAACTTATATTCACCTCGCATCTTAATACTATGTTAAACTTACCAACTGCACAACTCCAAACAGCTATATCTATTAAGAGACTTCATGATACGACAAACGAATACCTCAACGCCATAAAAAACCTTGGTGTTGATATTACAACGTGGGATCCAATTTTAGTGCATCTCATATCACAAAAATTGGACACGGACACCTATAACGATTACATTGAAAATCTGAAACAACCAAGAGAGCTGCCGAGCTTAACTGAGTTTCTACAATTTTTGGAAACAAAATTTACATCTTTGGAGTCATCACGCCGAAAACTAGAACGACCAACAAGTGACCAGCAATATCGTGGTTCATTAAACAGTAAATTTCAACATTCATACAAAGCCTTTAGCGCTAGTCAAAATCTCAACTCGAAGCCGAAAATACCTAATAATTCAACAAACAATAATTATTATTCAACATTAAGCAAGCCGACATCGAAAAGCGTTCCAAGTTACGTAAGGTGCCTACTTTGCAAAAATGAACATGGATTATTCCATTGCACTGACTTCATCAAGTTACCATTGAACGACCGCCGCAAATTGATTGCGAAACATAAATTTTTTTTTTTTTTTTTTTTTTTTTTTATTGATGGCCCGGCAAATGACCTCCTCCCGCCTGATGTTAAGCGGTGAAAGAGGCCCAAATGAGTTGACAGATAGAGTAGGGACGACATCCACTCTCCTACCTGCCCGCCCCTTGCCGGCCCAAAAGATGCTTTTTCACGCCTCTTTTGAAGGAACCCATGTTGTAGGATGGAGGAAACACGTGCGCAGGTAGAGAATTCCAAGTGTGGGATGAACGACAGAAGAAGGAATCTTGGAATTTCTTGGTACGGTGTGAAAAGGAGGACACAGTGTACGGATGACTCCGAAGGCCCTTACGCGTGTTTCTGTTAAGGAATGGAGAGGGAGGGATAAGGTTAAAGAGCTCCTCAGAGCATTCCCCATGGAACATTCGGTAAAAGGCGCTAAGAGAGGCGATGTCACGACGAAGTTGTAGAGGCTCGAGGGTGTTAGTTGCCTCTACATCGCCAATTATGCGAATAGCGCGACGCTGCAATCTGTCCAGAGCATCGAGGAGGTACTGAGCGGAGCCGTCCTAAAGGTGCGAGCAATATTCCACGCAAGACCTAACCTGAGTTTTATACAACAAGCATAGTTGGTCCGGCGCAAAATACCTACGCACCTTGTTCAGGACACCGAGTTTCCGTGAGGCAGTAGTTATGACGGATTCGATGTAGTCTCTGGGGTTCAGATCGCAGCGAATGTTCATTCCGAGCAAGGTGATGTTGCTCTGTGTGTGAAGGGTTGTGCCCTGAAGAGAAGGAAGGGGGAGGAAAGGTGACCTTTTCGCCGAGAACACGCACACCTGTGTTTTCTTAGCATTGAACTCAACAAGATTGTTGGAGCCCCATTCGGAGACGAGGTCCAGCGTCCTGTTGAGCTCAATGATAAGATTCTGCCTTTCCCTACCAATATCACCACGAGCAGCCCCCGAGGCTCCGTGATATCCCCCATGCACTGTACTGTCGTCTGCATAGCAATGTATAGCTCCCAAGGAAAGCATATCATTGATATGCAGAAGAAACAATGTGGGGGATAGAACGGAGCTTTGCGGAACACCAGCGTTCACTGCCACGAACCGCGAAGCGCAGCCGTCAACGACAACGCGAATTCTACGCTCGTGGAGGAAGCTGGCAATCCACGTACAGAACTGCGCGGGTAATCCGTATGCCGGAAGCTTGGAAAGAAGAGCCTTGTGCCAGACTCTATCAAAAGCTTTGGCGATGTCGAGACTAATAGCCACCGATTCGCCGCGCTTATCGATAGATTCACCCCATTTGTGCAAAAGGAACGCTAGAAGGTCACCTGTTGACCGTTTAGGACGAAACCCATACTGTCGGTCATTAAGTAACGAGTGACCTTCCAGGTAACGGATCAGCTGTGTATTAAGGATCCTCTCCATGATTTTACACAAAATGGAAGTGACGGCTATAGGGCGATAGTTAGCCGGATCAGAACGATCTCCCTTTTTGGGAACCGGCTGGACATTGGCCTCTTTCCAAGATTTCGGCACACAACCAGCAGAGAATGACAGACGGTATAGACGCGTAAGGACCGGAGTCAACTCCGCTGCACACTTCTTAAGAACAATCGCAGGAATGCCGTCTGGTCCACTCGCTTTTCGAGTATAGATCGACTGGAGCTCCGCCCGCACATCACGCTGTCTGATACGGATATCGGGCATGGTGCTGCCACAATGGGACAGTTTCGGAGGTTGTGTACCACAGTCATCGACACGGGAATGAGCCGCAAAGAGTTTTGCCAGGAGGTCGGCTTTCTCCTGCGGCTGATGAGCAAGTGAGCCATCGGCAAGTCTCAGCGGTGGCAGCGAGGGTTGGCAGAAGTTTGATTGCACAGCTTTGGCCAGGCGCCAAAAAGAACGGCTACCCGTAGGGTGCGATAGCAGTTCCTGGCCCACTTGTGCAATGCGCTGAGCATCCGCTCTAATGTAAGCCCTCTTACATAACTTGGTGGCATTATTGTAGGCTGTTTTCAGTAGGCTTGTATTGGGATCCTTAGATGCTCGGCCTCTGATCCAAGCGCGGTAAGCCAGCTGTTTGTTTTCAACAGCAGAGGCGCACTCGCGATTGAACCAGAGGTTACGTCTGCCTCTACTGACGAGATTGGAATGCGGAATATAATATTTCATTCCTAGTATGATCTCGTCAGCAACAGAGGTAGCGCAGGAGTCCGGATCCATCCTATTGAAACAGCGCTGCCACCAAGGAACAGATGCGTAATAATCCCGCATACCGTCCCAATCTGCTGACGCATAGTGCCACAGACGGCGTGCTGCAACCACAGGCGACGGTCGTGACGCCTGAGGCACTGAGACGGATACCAGGCAGTGATCCGAAGATCCTAGTGGAGCTCGAACCACCACCTGATATCCGTCAGGGCGATTTGTCAACAGAAGGTCCAATAAAGAGGGCGCTTGACCGATAATATCTGGTACCCTGGTGTTCTGGGTGACCAATTGTGTCAGGTCGTGCGTGAGAGCGAATGCGTGGGCAGTCCTACCTGCATGGTCAGTTTTAGAGGAACTTAACCACAACTCGTGGTGAGCATTGAAGTCCCCTAAAAACACCAGCTCGGCGGAAGGAAATCGCTCCTGCGCGTCATCTGCCACCCGACTTAGATGTTCAAAAAGTCGAGTTGTCTCCAAGTCACCACGATGGGAACGGTAGACGCAGACGTAGACACGGCAATGAGTGCCAAAATCGACGTGTACCGCAAGGAAGGAAAAGGAAGGTTCCTCCAAACAGCGCAGGCGACGACAGCAAACGTCCGCCCGGACGAACAAGCAAACACCAGCCTTCGCCTTGAAGGACTCCTCAAGAGCGTAGCCGGAGTAATTAAGGTAGCTTGTATCGGCCGGGCAGATAATTTGCGTCTCCGTCAAAAACAGCATTGCTGGACGGGCTGTCTCGAGATGGTGGTGGACAGCTAAGAGGTTAGAGTGGAGCCCGCGGATGTTAGCGAGCCCCACCTCGAATAATGGTGTTTTGGTGGGATAATGCACCGCTGTACGACCAGTCTTAATATTTTGCGCTGCCATAATTATTGGAGTGAGAGGCGTGAAACTGAGGTGTCCTTGCTGCGCTTCGCATAGTTAATGTGTGTAGGCCTGTTTCGCCAGGGAACAGCCGACAGCTGATTTGCGCTGACCCTCCGCACGGAAGGGCCCCCGAACCCCCCCGGAAGTGGCCGCCGGGACCCACCGTCCGGTCACCAACCGGCACGACGGACCACCCCGAGATTATGCGTGGCATGGTGGGGCAGCCTCACGGACTGGTTAGGTCCGCTTGGGCCCCTGTACTATACCACGGGCGGCCAGCGGAACAGCCGTTTCTTCGGGTCTTCCTGGGCGGAGGGTCAACGCAGTCAACCTGGCACTGGGTCGACGGAAGCCCGCACAAACCATACGAATCGCAGCAACGACCCCTCAAGCTCTGGCTGTGCGCAGACTGATCCCGAAACGCGGACAAAAATGGCCACTTGACGGGTTTTACATCATGCGCACGGTGGTCGCTAGCCAGTCGGGTTTTTCAAGCCCTACCACCAGAAGTTGGTCACTCGATTAGCACCACCCGGGGATCACGTGTAGGGTCTCGAGGGTAAAACCTACGGACGTGAGCGACTCCAATCCCCAAAATTTACATCTTTGGAGTCATCACGCCGAAAACTAGAACGACCAACAAGTGACCAGCAATATCGTGGTTCATTAAACAGTAAATTTCAACATTCATACAAAGCCTTTAGCGCTAGTCAAAATCTCAACTCGAAGCCGAAAATACCTAATAATTCAACAAACAATAATTATTATTCAACATTAAGCAAGCCGACATCGAAAAGCGTTCCAAGTTACGTAAGGTGCCTACTTTGCAAAAATGAACATGGATTATTCCATTGCACTGACTTCATCAAGTTACCATTGAACGACCGCCGCAAATTGATTGCGAAACATAGCTTATGTATAAATTGTTTATTTGATCACAAGGGCAAGCAATGCAAATCGGAAAAAAGATGCCGGGAATGTAATGAACAACATCATACACTTCTTCATCAAGATTCACCTAAAAACAATATGGAAAAAACTAGCAACCAAAACACAACAACCTCCAGCAGTCATGCTTCATTTGAACATATGTCAGAAACACTTTTGGCGACCGCTCAAGTCAAGGTCAAGGCCAACGATGGTTCTGAGATCGTCCTGCGAGCACTGATTGATCAGGGATCACAAGTTTCCCTTATTACTGAAAACGCCGCCCAGATGCTCGAAATACCACGACAAAAATGTAAAGGTGTAATTTACGGTGTCGGAGCGAGAGAAAATAACTGTAAGGGTGCTATAACTATCATATGTACATCTATGTTCAGTAATCATACTTTCCCCTCAGAAGTTTATGTGATGCCTAATTTAATTAACAATCTACCAAGTCGATCGTTTACAAAACCATCAACATGGACACATCTGGAAGGTCTTCAATTGGCTGACCCAGATTTCAACATCAGTAGACCCGTTGACATACTTTTCGGGGCTGACATTTATTCTAAAATTATCCTGGGAGGAATAATTAAGGGAGAAGAAACACACCCCATCGCACAACAATCTCTTCTTGGCTGGATTTTGTGTGGTAACATGAGATCGTATCAATGTAATGTCATTCTAAATAATTTGGATGAAATCAGTAGATTTTGGAATATAGAAGACATCACGGAGACCTCTCAAATGTCTGCGGAAGATCTTAACTGCATACAACGATACAACACAACTACAAGACGACAAGAAGATGGTCATTATGTTGTAAGGCTGCCATTACACTCGGACATCAACGAAAAAATAGGCGAATCGAAAAAGAAAGCTGCTGCACAATTTCATCACCTAGAACAAAAATTAAAAAAGAACCAAAACATAGAGAAAAGCTACAAACTATTTATGTCAGAATACGAGCAACTAAATCACATGCGACCTTGTGATAACAACACGAAACCTAACTATTATTTACCGCATCACTGTGTACAACGTGCAGAATCATCAACAACAGCTTTGCGCGTTGTTTTTAACGCATCCGCGAAAACTACATCAGGCAAAAGTTTGAATGATTTGATGTACCGTGGACCCAACTTACAAACGGACCTTCAATCTATAATTTTGAACTGTAGTGTGATTCTGTAAAACCTCACTTTAAACTTCGAATCTGATTCCACAGTGAGTTCTTAGATTGGCATTCTCAAAATTCTAATGTAGATTCGAAGTTACTAGAAACTATTAAGTAATCTGTGCTACAGCGCTACACTTGCGAGCGTGGCAGTGAGTGGAACTAGAGTGACCGTGAGATTTTGACATTATAAGTATGGGATGACGTATGAAGTGGCATTCCGTAAAGGGAATTCCTTTATCACTTCGAAGCTCACTTCGCACACGAACTCGAAACAAAGTGTCAAATAAAACGTTGCTATTTTGTGAGTGAAAACAGGCAAAGTTTATTATCATAGTTTAAAAATACATTTGAAAATTATTTCTGAAGGTGATAAAAACTAGTTCTGAGGTATTTATTAGAATTTTATCGCTACTAACTCGTGATAATGACTATGTAAGTATAGATATCTTGTCTCTTATGCGAAGTGAGCGTGAATATCGAAGTGAGGTGCGAGCTATTGTTCGAATTTTACAGAATCGACATCCTGGAGACTATACAAAATTGCAATTACCGCGGACATCGAAAAAATGTTTCGGCAAGTTTACGTTGACAAGGAAGACCTAAAATACCAAAAAAATCTGTGGAGAGAGTCGCCTGATCAGCAATTAAAGGAATACGCGTTAAGGACCGTCACATATGGAACTAAAGCGGCTCCATTTTTAGCTATGATGACTATAAAACAGTTAGCTAAAGATGAGAAAAACAACTACCCGGAAGCTGCAACCATCATAGAAACATCTTTTTACATGGATGACCTTTTTTATACTTTCGACGACCTAGAAACTGCCATACGCATCAAAACTGACCTCAAAAGCCTACTTAAGTCCGGTGGGTTTAACTTACGGAAGTGGTCATCAAACGACTACAATCTTTTAGATGACAACCCTGTAAATAATGAACAAGAAGCATACAATTTTCGACACCAAGAATCAACAAAAACCTTGGGCCTAAAGAAGACAGCTTTACTTTTCAAATAACAATCGATATAAACTCTACAAAGCGGGTCACAAAAAGATTGTTATTGTCAGAAATTTCAAAAATTTTCGACCCCATAGGGTGGTTGTGTCCTTTAACTACAAAATTAAAACTTATATTTCAACAAGTATGGCGAGAAAACACAAGCTGGAATGATGAAGTAACTGAAAACATAAAGAAAGAATGGTATAAAATTAAAAGTCAATTAACAGAAATCAACGAACTACAAATACCAAGATGGTTAAGAATTAAAAAACATGATGAAATAGAATTACATGGGTTTTGCGATTCATCTGAAAATGCCTACGCCTGTGTAGTCTATTGCAAAACAAGTCAAAATTCGACAGTAATAGTAGCTGCAAAGTCACGACTAGTACCATCAAAGAAAATTATTTCACTTCCGAGACTTGAACTATGTGCTGCGCTCCTCCTCGCCACTCTTATGAAAAAGATTCAAGAATGCTTACCTAATCACAAAATAACTTTATATGGCTGGTCTGACTCCACTGCTGTGTTAGGGTGGCTTCACGGAGATCATAACCGCTGGAAGACGTTCGTATCAAACAAAGTGAACAAAATAGTTGCTACAATGCCGTCAAACTGCTGGCGCTACGTTACGTCATCGGACAACCCCGCTGACTGCGCCAGCCGAGGCATATCTCCAACTCAATTGAAAAAACACCCCCTATGGTGGCACGGCCCCCTGTGGCTGCAAACTTTTCAACCTGAAACAAAAAACGACAATATTAATTACCAAACAAATGAAGAGACAAAAATTAATCAGCAGCTACAAATAAACGTCACGCCGAAACGTCATAGATCTGACGTAATCGCCGATATACTTACGCGAAACAGCTGCTTGGGTCGAGTTACACGACTCGTCGCATGGATACTACGAACAGTGTCGCGTGACAAACATCGGCCGAACTACCTAACTATACCGGAACTAACAAAAGCAAAAAATATTATTATAAAACATATACAACTTACCTCATTTGAAGACGAAATCTCCAACTTAGAACAAAAGAAAGAAGTAGATAGAAAAAGCAAGCTCTTATCTTTAAGCCCTTTCTTAGATCGAGACGGACTTCTCAGAGTGGGCGGACGTATCAACAACGCCAACCTCCATGAAGATCAAAAACATCCTATCATAATTCCACACGAAGGTCACTTCACTAATCTTTTAATTGATCGATTTCACCTGATCACATTTCACGGAGGAGCTCGCCTAACGACAGCAAACATAAGAAAACAATATTGGATTATAGGCGGCATTAGGGCTGTCAATAAACGACTACACGACTGCGTGAAGTGTAGGAAACAAAATCCGATCAAACAACAACAGCTGATGGGAGACTTACCTGCTGCACGATGCAACCCTACAAGGCCGTTTTACCACACTGGTGTAGACTACACTGGGTACATCGATGTAAAAACCAACAAAGGCCGAGGAGTCAAAACAACAAAAGGTTATGTGGCTGTCTTCGTTTGTATAGTGACGAAAGCAGTACATCTGGAATTAGTCTCGGACCTCAGCTCATCATCATTTCTATCAGCCCTGCGAAGACTGGCTGCCCGACGAGGAGCCCCGCGACACATGTATAGCGACAATGGCACTAACTTCGTCGGAGCCAACAAAATCCTGAAACAAGAATATGTCAACCTGAAAGAACTACTGGATCCCCAATTTTTCACAGACATAACAGATATGCAAATAGAATGGCACTTCAACGCGCCATCATGGCCGAGCGCCGGAGGACTTTGGGAGGCTGCGGTAAAGAGCCTAAAATGCCACCTCCGCCGTGTCATTGGCGAACAGAAGCTTACCTTTGAAGAGTACTCAACACTTCTAGCCCAACTTGAAGCATGTCTGAATAGCCGACCGTTGTTACCACTCACTGAAGACCCTGACGATCTGGATTACTAGACGCCATCACATTTTCTTCCAAATGGTCCCACCCTAACTATAATTGAAACTGAAACTGATGAGCGCACACGATGGCAACTCGTACAAAAAATTTACAAGAACATTTGGAAGCGGTGGCAATCGGAGTATTTATCTCAATTGTCACCACGCAGCAAATGGCGGCACACTCACGAAAACATGACCATCAATGACATCGTAATTATTCACGACGCCAACTTACCAGCAGGAAAGTGGGCTCTAGGAAGAGTGATCCAGTTACATCCGGGAAAGGATGGACTCGTTCGAGTGGTCACCATTAAAACAAAAAATGGAACAATAAAACGTCCAATTACCAAACTGTCGAAACTACCTGCCTCGAATCCAAAAAACAAAGAAAAACACGTCAAATTAAAAGAAAAGGAACTAAAGAACAATGAAACCAACCAACAAAATTCAGAACAAAAACAAGACAGTAATAATTCTGGAAACCGACGAACAAAAAGAGGGTCAAGCAACTTGATATGGAATATGCTATCAATCTTGGCAATAATTACACCTGCTTATGCTAATTACAGCCTCACAAACATAAATAGTAGCCAAAGCCTCTATTTGGACAAGACAACGGACATGCATCTTATGCGTGATGAGTGGAAGCTTATTGTCTATTATAATATGGAGCCTTATTGGCATGGAATTCAGACATTCAAACACTACATTACTAACTTAGAAACTATATGCACAAATTCTGAGAAACGCAACCAGTGCGACGTCATCCTGCTACAGCTACGTCACGGCTACACTGAACTAAACTACTACAGTGATATGCTCCTCAGTCAGCATTTGACAAATTCAAGGCGGAAGCGCCGAGGCCTCATCAACGGCGTCGGTTATATCGCAAGTAGTTTGTTTGGCCTACTCGATCAACAATTTGCCGATAAATACGAAAATGATATAAAACTGATTAAGGAAAACGAAAAACATCTCGTCCAGCTATTGAAAAACCAAACCTCGCTTGTGGAAGCTGAAAACAATTTATTAAAAAGAGTTGAACAAACTATAGCACGACAACACAAAATGTATAACCAACACATTATCGAACTCGATAAGGCTGCGAACACAATGACGGCTGAATTGAAAAATATGAAGACACTTAGCGATTTCACATTGACATCTGTCATTGCTAACAATATTTTAGAGAATTTAAAAGGACTTCAGGAAACACTTTTGGATACAATAACCGAAATTCATTATGGAAAATTTGATATTCATCTATTGAATCCGAAACAATTAACAAAAGAACTGAACATTATTTTGGGACATCTCTCAAGCGATTTAACTTTGCCAATTGACAATATACAAACAAATGATTTACGAACACTACCATTTGCTGAAAGTAAAAGCAAGGATGACTACGAACTATTTTATTTTCGAACTCAAAATTCCGCTTATAACACGAGACAATTACGAGATATACAACTTAGTCGCTATTCCCCAAGAAACTCAAGAATATATGATGAAGATTAGGCCACTTGCGGATCATATCGCCATAAACTTAAAGAAAGATGCTTACATACCATTATCAGAAACTGAATTGCGATCATGTATGCCATAGAACTACAAAACTCTGATGTGTCCTTTACGACAACCCATTTATCATCTCAAGTCAGACGAAAACCTTTGTATGAAGATAAAGGATACAAATCAATGTGAAACTTCACGTAAAGTATGCACTGACATGTGGACATAGCTTAATGAAATAAACACCTACTTATTTTTCTGCTGTGGACAACAAACTTTAAGAATTATATGCGAGCATCAAGTTGCCGCCGAGCGCGTCACAAAGGCCGGCGTCATCAAACTCGGGGAAGGATGCGTCATCAAAGGTGAAACTTTTACCATATACTCGCATACTCAACAATCTAATACGATAACAGTACAACCACCTATACTCAAGGTCAAAATACATCCGATTAACCAACTTTTTAATACAAGCATACCATTAGTGCCACTCAAAGGTATTAATGGGTCGATCGAAAGTTATGGAGAAGAATTTGACAACATAGATAAGCGGATCCAACAAATGAAGACTACTGATGTCAGTGAACTAGAGAGTGACAACATCACCATACATGACGTACACCAGTACGTGGTGCTATACATACTCACCAGCGTTATACTAATCGCAGCGGGAACTTATCTGTGGAAGCGCGCGCGAGCGCGCTGCTCCGTGACTATCACTTCCACAGCGCACGAGGATCAACCACCTGCTGAGCCTTCTCTGCCACTAACACAGCGCCCTCAAGGGCCTTTCGATGAGACTAATAGCTTAAACGAAGCATCAATGGAACGAGAGACGAACGCGGGTCCAGCTCGTATCTACGGTAGGGCTGCCATAAGTTCTGAACCATCGACCGGGACATTTTGAATACTTACTTAGATTTTTTTTACAAAATATAGAACCCACTTCAATAACACAGAAAAAGTCATAAATAACAAAAGGCTACATACAAAGTTTTATATTGAATTCGGTGCAAAATTTTAAGTAACTACATAAATTTTTTATATATATTTTTAAAAGACTCAAGGTGATCAATGCTTGGCTTCAATATAAAATTGTGATGTTGTATGTATTCTGTTACTATTTTTTTTTTGTTAATATATCTATATACATATAAGAATTTGAGTCAAGGCAAACACCAGAATAACTTAAAATAAAACGTCTTTTGTTCAAAACAGTTTTAAAGGAATTATTCCCGAGCTCCTAATCTATCAGAAACCTTCCATCATCAGTTCAGTAATAAGACATGACGACTACCAGATGCAAATACCTGAATATCTTAAGAAGAAACATAAAACACGTTGGAAGTGCCTTGAAATTCAAGGGTTTTCCTCGATTTTCATAGGATGCCATCATCAGATCCTGGTTTCCTTATCATGGGACCACTCTTGGAATATCTCCTTTCCAGAATTATCAAAATCGGTTTATAAACGACGAAGTTATCCGCGAACACACAAAAAAACCGGCCAAGTGCGAATCTGACTCGCGCACCGAGGGTTCCGTACAAACCTGTAGGTATATAAGTTTTATTGCGTTGACATAGAAGTTTGATTTTGTTACAGCTTAAAGGTTGAGTATTTGATATAAATTTCAATTTAATACCTCTACGCGCTCACGAGGAAAGGGGTAGTTTAAAATTATTAAATATATATTTTTTTATTATATGACGTAACTTAACATTTACGGTTTTTGCAGTTTTTCCATTATCTGTGCTATAAGATGTTACTTTGTACCAAATTTCAAGATTCTGAGTTCACGGGAAGTACCCTGTTTTGATTCCCTTGCGAGTATCGAAAATTTGCGGAAATTTGCGGCATAAAGGGCTGTATCTTTTGATTGCGTTGGCTTAGAAGTTTGATTCTTTCATAGCTCCAAGGGACGGTAGACCTGAGTATTTGATATAAATTTTAGCTTGATACCTCCACGCGTTCCTGAGAAAAAGGGTCTTGACAGACAGACAGACGGACGGACGCTCGGACGGACGGACAACAAAGTGATCCTATAAGGGTTCTGTTTTTTCCTTTCGAGGTAACCCTAAAAAATATACGGTCGAACTGAGAAACCTCCTTTTTTGAAGTGTGTTAAAAAGGTTATACAATCGAAAATTCAAAAAACTATATTAAAAAATAGGACTTGTACTTCGATACGAACTTTCAAGTTTAATTTTTAGTAGGATATTTTTTTATTAAATAAAATGTTCAATTAAACCAACAATAAAATAAAATAAAAACACGCTTATTCTCAGCGTTATCTCTTTTATTCAATGTTCGCGTTCTCGATATATCACTTTTCTTTGTCCATTCATATTTTTCCGAGGTTCTGACTTTTTGAAGTGCTAATAGTGATCAACTCGTGTAGGTATATCTACCCACCTAGCTCCCAGACCGGGACAAATGAGTTATTGACGGGGACACCGGGACATAACGTTACAAACCGGGACATGTCCCGGTGTACCGGGACGTATGGCAGCCCTAATCTACGGTCGTATAAATAATTCGACATCGCCTGTTATCAGAAAACTTTTCAGCGACAGGGATGATCTTTAGTGTAGTGTAGTGTAGTGTTATGTGAAATATCATAAGCTAGAGACTTTAGATTTTATATTTGTTTAACTATTTTTATTCTTTTTATGCTTGAACTTATATTGCTTTATTTTGTTGTTAATTTTTACTAACGAGCCCTTTCTCGCCCTCGGGAGCATGTACGGTTTACACCGCACAACAGGCTTAGGTACAATTTCTTGCGTATCAGCATTTTACGCCACTACGTAATGTGATTGTAATTAGAGGCAGTTAGCCGAACGCCACCAACTAACAAACACATTGTAAACATAAATAAACTATAAACAAGTGACGTCGTTTAACTCAACCATAACAATCATAAGGTCTAGGACAAGAACCCTACAGATGCTGTGTACGGTGACTCTTCTCCTTCGATGGCGACCGTCAAAAATTGGTCCAACGAGTTTGCTCGTGGCCGCACGTCGGTTTTTGATGAGTCACGCCCAGGTGCACCGAAAACGGCTACTACGGAGGAAAACGTAAAAAAATCCACGATCTCGTGTTGGCAGACCGGCTATTGAAGATTCGCGAGATAGCTGAGACTGTAGGCATCGCAGAAGGGACAGTGCATCATATTCTGCACGAAGAACTGGGTATGAAAAAGATATGGGCGCGATGGGTGCCGCGTTTACTCACACCAGACAACAAGCGCAACCGTGAGACCACATCGGCGACATGTTTGGCGCTGTTTCAACGCAATCCGGCTGAGTTCTTGCGTCGTTTTGTGACCGTTGACAAAACATGGGTTCACTGGTACACCAGAGACCAAGGAACAGTCGAAACAGGCGGACTTTACCCGGCGAACGTGCTCCAAAGAAGGCGAAGACTGTCCACCGGCCGGAAAGGTGATGGCTAGTGTTTTTTGGGACTCACAAGGTGTGATCTACATCGATTACCTCGAGAAGGGTAAAACAATCACGGAGCTCTACTATTATGATACCCTACCATATTATACTAAACAAACGGCAACGCTTCAAAGCCCACATATCGACCATGAGACAGATCTTATATCGCTCGTAATAGCGCAGGTTTTCTTAGTGCAATATAATGGGCTCTACGCGCCGCCGACCGTACATTACACACATACATACCAGTTGTGAACTATATCATAAATACGTACATTTATACTATAATATAAAACTATATATAAATTTATTGAGGGATTTTCCGGACAACAGACAAGGGGGTGCGCCATCGATGGGTTATTGTCTAAGAAAAAATCCACCACAATCGCCATCAATTTGATAACCATTACCCCGTTTACACAAGACTCTGCGAAGACATCCTTTTATAAAGGAGCAATGGATGGATAGCGACTGTCAAAGTGTAAGCGATTGCGATAAATTTTTTCTTAGACAATAACCACGCAGGTGCCACATTCCGCACACTATAAGCAGTATTTGCACTGTTTACAGTCTGTGGAATACGACACCGATGCAATGTGCAAACGAAGCGCCATCCACGGCGCACCCGCTCATCCGCTATCCAGGGATTCCTCATTATGCATGCATTTTTCTGCTAATGGGGTAGCACCTAGATCGCTGCGTTATTTAGGTCTTTGAACGCCATCTGCAAATTATAATTTTTTATTTCATCGTCCGTTGCTGAGTTGGACTGGGCAATTAGTTGTTTTATTTCGTCATGCTCCTTATGCTTCCCACAAAAGTATATACATGACTCCGTATGCCTGGAAATTGCCACTACAGCGTGAGGGACACTGTCATGGACCGGGTTTTTTGGTTCTCTGCCTCTTAGCACTATCACCTTACGGTATGTCAGCCCCTGAGCCTCATGTATCGTCAGCAGTCTGGAATTCTCTCCAGTACCATACCCCTTCGTTTCGAACGCCTCCTTTTCCTCTTGGGTGATGGTCAAGAATAGCGTTTCCGGGTCAGTCCTTCTGGACACTGCTTCTGATGCCATGGTGGAAGTTAGGGATCTCAGTGCATCCCTGGACGTGTACGGTGTAGGAGGTGTACGGGGGCATACCCCGTACACCTCCTTCAGGGCGTATACTACATCCATCGGGCATCGGTGTGTGCAGAGTATCTTTTCTGAGACTGTCGTTACGGGAATTGGGTCTTTGTATTGCATTTCAAATAGGTTGTCTCTGTCGATAAAGGGGATCTGGTTTGTATCACTCATTAACACCAGTTTTCTTGCCACGCACAGCCTGCTTGCCATCATTATGGCTCCAAAATGAACCATCAGAGCCTCGTCCACCAGTAGACGCTTAGACTCCTTTGCTCCATTTATCAGTACCGAAGCAATGGTTCTTACTTTCCCCTTTGCGACAGCGCCCAGACGACCCATTATTTCCGCCGTCAGCTCTTTAGCCGTCTCGAGTGTGCTGGTGAGGAGGTGTCTTCCTTTAACTGAAAGTTTTTAAGGAGCCAGGTGGTCTTCCCACATCCCGGTACCCCGTCTATCCACCGAATTTTTATCTTTTCCCAAGGTTCTAAGGTCCAGGTTCCCGTCACCGCCTTAGCGGTCTCTAGGATCCTGCCCTCCAACAGGAATCGGGTGCACTTAGCAACCACGACTATTGGGTCCTCGGCGGGGTATTGAATGCTGGGGCTCCCCTCTCTGATATCCGTTCACGATCCTCGAGAACCATACCCGTCGTTCCACTGTATGCTGCCATGTATCGGTGATTTCCCACTCTGGGGCCACCCGCCAACACTGTCCCAGTGTCGTTATTATAGACTACTGCCTTCGCCGTATCCAGCCGTTCTTGTAGCAACATACGAGCATCGTTATGGAATGTTTCCAGTATTTCTCTGCAGGCAGTATATTTTACCTGCAGCGATGCACGCAATATCTCAACATACTCCAGATAGGCGTTGACTAGTTTATCTTCGTCCCGGTTTACCGCAATGCGTGTTGGCGGGCGAACCCTCCCCATATCATCAAGTGTGGTTATTTTGCTTGAGAGGGGCATCTCCGCTTGGGGTGTAGTTTTTTCTGGGATGATTCTAAGAGGCGGCGTTCTGGTACTCGATCCTCCCAGGGCAACGCAAATTCCCCTGATTAGGTGTTCGCTCGGGGATCTACGCGATAGTAGGCGTGTTCTAATACTCTCTGCTTGCCTTGCTTCTTTGTGTAGCCTTTGTAGTCTGGCTGAGCCGCTCTCCGTTTGGCAATGGCGTGGTGTCTGCTCCTTGTCTTTCAGTAGGAAGTCAAGATTTTGACCTCGGCCCTCGTATACAAGAATTTTGTGCTAATTGGCTGCCCTCGTGAGAAGAGTATAGTCTGGCACTTCGCCTCTCTCTACGTCCGCCCTCATGACATCCACACTGATGACTTTTGGGTCAACCTCTAGCTTTCCCAGTAATTCCCCTGCCTTGGTAAATGGCGACTTGTTGTCCATGTCTCTGGATAAGAGAAGGATGGATATGTTCCTGGAGTGCACGATCCTGCACTTGTGTCCGGCCAGCACCATCTCCGGCATTGCCTCATATGTCTTTTTTTTGATAGTGGCTCTGGTGGTGCTGCCTTTCAACAGGACCGCCAAGCCTGGTGAAATAGCTATGTGTTTTCTGGCTCCAGCTACACAGAAACTAATTCCCAACCTTTCCCTCCCACTATCCATAAACAGCGCCACTCCTCTTGTTTTAATTCCGGGTGTGCGCCCCTCTCCGGCACCCAACCAGTTTTCCTGTGGCATCTCTTTTGTGGTCGTTGTATCTGGCCTTGGCTGCATTACTCTATGAAGGTTTGACCTTTCCTCGGGTGCTGGTGGCGTGCAGTTTTTATTGCGACGGACGACCGTCTCCATTACTGTCTCAACAAACTGCACGACTGAGTTCTTTGATCTCTTGTCCGCAGAGCGTGGATATTTTGTTTGCAGACCGTTGTCTGTATCCTCTGGCACAGATCATTTTTTTTATGGGATAGGGGGCAAGCGAGCAGACGTATCACCTGATGGTAAGTAATTACCGTCGCTCATGGACACCCGCAACTCCAGAGGAGTTACAAGTGCGTTGCCGGCCTTTGAGGTGGGAATACACTCTTTTTTTGAAAGTTTGAAGGTCGTATCGGTCCGGAAGTACCGCAGGCGACAATTCGTTCAAAAGTTTGACTGTGCGAGGCAGGAAACTTCGAGAGAAACGCACAGTTGTGGACTGCCAACCATCTAAGTGATGGGTATGGATTTTTTGCCGCGTGGAACGATGGCGGAAAGAGGCGGCAGGTATAAGTCCGAACAATTCCTCGGAGCATTCCCCGTAATAAATACGATAGAAGATGCATAGCGAAGCGACATCTCTACGCAGCGCCAAGGTATCAAGCCGATATGAAATTTCCTGGCAGTCGACGATTCGAGTCGCTCTCCGTTGAATGCGGTCCAGTGGGAGAAGTTGGTATTGGTGTGCCCCAGCCCAAAGATGAGAACAGTATTCCATATGAGGCCGAACCTGCGCCTTGTAAAGCTGAAGGCGGTGCGCCGGAGTGAAATAATGTCTCGATCTGTTGAGCACACCAAGCTTCTTAGAAGCTAACTTAGTTTTACCCTCTAAGTGGCCACGGAACTGGACTTCGCTCGATATGTCGATAACAAGGATCCCAATATTGGCTGAGGAAGTTAGGGGAATGCCTGAAAGCGAGGAGATACGACAAATGGCATTTTCTTTGCGGTGAACGCGCAAACCTGTGTCTTTGAGGGGTTGAAATGGACTAAATTAAGTCGACCCCAGTTAGAAACTTTCTCTAATGAAGTTTCGATTTTAGACATAAGTTTATTCCGGCACTCAATGACGTTTTCCCGAGAGGAGTTCGCACGGCCGTTATAGAAGGTGTCTTTCGTGCTATCGTCTGCATAACAATGAATGCTGCTGATTTGCAGCATATAATTGATATGCAGAAGGAATAGTGTAGGTGAAAGCACACATCCTTGGGGGACACCAGCATTTACAGACAGTGGGTCTGAGCATTCACCATCAATCAAGACCTTAATGCTTCTGTCTGCTAGAAAGCTAGTGACCCATCCACATAATTTCTCGGGAAGCCCATATGAAGAAAGTTTTGAGAGGAGCGCTTTGTGCCATACCCGATCGAAGTCCTTCGCGATGTACAAACTAACTGCCAGTGCCTCCCCCTTCGCTTCAATTGCCTCTGCCCAATGATGTGTCAAGTAAACTAGAAGATCACCAGCAGAGCGACCCCTACGAAAGCCGTATTGTTGGTCACTGAGCAGCTGATGATCCTCTAGGTACCGGAGAAACTGGCGGTTGATTAGTGATTCCATTATCTTTGAAAACAAAGGGGTTATAGCTATCGGTCTGTAGTTGGACGGATTCGAGCGGTCACCTTTCTTAGGGATCGGATGTACTAAAGCTGTCTTCCATGAGGTTGGGACTACGCCAGACGAATACGAGAGCCGAAATAGTCGCGTTAAAACCGGTGCCAACTCTGGAGCGCACGTCTTTAGCACGATAGGAGGGATACCATCAGGCCCACTCGACTTGTGGATATCTAGTGATTAGTGCTTGACGCACTGAGCTTTGGTGGAACCGAATATCCGGCATAAAGCTCGTGCACCGTGGTATGGTCGGTGGTTCCTGTCCCCCGTCATCCAAGGTCGAGTTGGATGCAAAGAGTTTCCCTAAAAGATCGGCTTTCTCTTTAGCATCATGGGCTAACGAAGTGTTATCCTTGTGCAGTGGTGGAAAAGATGGCATGCAGAAATTTCCCTGAATAGCTTTGGCGAGAGACCAGAATGCACGAGACCCCGAAGGAAGACGCTCTAGCCTCTCGCCAATTCTACTGATGTGCTCCGACTTCGCTCTTGCAATGTCCCTTTTGAAGGATCTGGAGGCATAGTTATAAAGCTTTTTCAAAGCGCTAGTATTTCCATCCCGAGACGTCACCGCGTTTACCCAGGCTTGGTAGGTTTTCTGCTTCCAGCGAGAAGCCTTTTTGGAAGATTGACCAAATCAAGGTTGGAATCTGCCACCAATGGTGATAACTGAGGATGGAATGAAAATTTCCATACCTTGCAACACCACATCGGCAACAGACTCAGCGGTAGAGTTGGGATCATCCGGCATAAAGCAAACCTGCTTCCAAGGGTAGGACGCAAAAAAGGACCGCATCCCATCCCAGTCTGCTGACTTGTAGTGCCACACACGGCGACTACGTGCAACTCGAGGTAGTTGCAAGCACGTGAGTGGCACCGAACTCCTAATGAGGCAGTGATCTGAGGAGCCAAGAGGGGCGCCGACAGATATGAGGTAGCCGTCTGGATGAGAAGTCAGCAGTAGATCCAACAGTGAAGGTTCATGGCTCTCCATATCAGGAATTCGCGTGGGCGTAGTAACCAATTGTGTCAAGCGATATGCAAGAGCGAAGGCGTGAACAGATCTCCCCGCATGCTCGGTCTTGCTTGAACCGAGCCATTCGGTGTGGTGAGCGTTAAAATCGCCAAGTATCACGATCTCTGCGAGTGGGATCTGCTGCTGCACAAAGTCTGCAGCCATTTGAACGTGCTCGATGAGTCGGTCGGTTTCGGTTTCACCGCTATGGGACCTATAGAGGCACGAATAGACGCGGGGATGGTCGTCGCTGTTTACACGGAGCCATAAGGTGGAGAGGTCCCTACTTTCAAGATGACCGAGGCGCCGAGAACATATATCGTCTCTGACGTACACGCACACACCGGCTTTACTGTCTCGAGGTGGTGGTGGACAGCATTCAGCTTGGAGTGAAGTGCCCTGATATTGCAGAAGTCCACAGTCAGTGTGGCAGGGGGTGCCGTGGGTTTGCTCTTACCCTAGGTATGTTTGAGCGCGGTTTTGCCCCCCCCCCAGAATACGAGGGGCGGCCTAGGCGTCCACGCCCAGGTATATTGCGTCCTGAAAGTGGACGTCCAGTGTTGTGAGTGGTGTGCTCCTGCAGGTCTGGTTAAAATTATGCTGCGGGAACTATATATTTTTAATAAAATAAACTTTTCTAACGCCACATTTGATATATATTTTTCTAAGAAGCAAAAAGTTACAATGACACAATGACATCTCTTATTTTAATTGACATAAATTCAAATTTAGGTACCTACGTACAGCAAGTGGATACAAAACAGTATAAAATGAGATCCGCAACATCCAGTGAGGGATTCTCCAACGCTAGCGCAGTTGGTACCCTCCTGGGGTAACAATCTGTTTAACTGCACCATCATATGGGGGGTAGGGGGGTTAGGCCTCCGCTACCCTCACTCACTCGACGAAACACAACGCAAGCGTTATTTCACGCCGGTCTTCTGTGACTCCGGTCGAGCCGGCCCGTTTGTGCCGAAGCATGGCTCTCCCACGGTTAAATGGCGGGCACCAGCAAATATTGTATATATTGTTTAACTTATAGGTGATTAGTTACTGTCATCACTGCAAACGCTGTGCACAATTGTAATTGGGCACAGGCATGCACTTTTTAACATGCCTTTTTAAAATATATTATTTTGCCTGATGTCTGTTATTGTGCAGTTATAAATAAATAAAGAAATACATATGAAGTCACATTTTTTTCATGATTAATGATGTTTTTTAGGGTTCCGTAGTAAACAAGGAAGCCTTATAGTTTCGCCATGTCTGTCCGTCTGTCTGTACGCGCTTTTACTGAGAGACTATTAGTACTAGAAAGCTGTAATTTGGTATGCGTATGTATATTAAATATGCCATAAAAGTGGTGGAAAAAAACACTGGATTTTTTTTTTTGTGTAGCTCCCATACAAGTGGGAGTAATTTTTTTTTTAACTAACACATCATGTGGGCTATTGTTGAATAGGTCTTTAAAAAATAATGTAAGGTTCAGAACACCATTTTTCGATTTAGGGATTCAATTCTGAAATATTTGGTTTTAAAGTGCAAATTTTTGTTAGAGGTAAGTGTCCCCCCCCCCCCCCCCTCTATCTGGTAAACGATTATATGTATATGGACACGTGAAAAAAATTACAACAGTAGTATATATAACGAAGTTTAAAGGAAAACTATCAGAGTTGAGTACTAAGTACAAACTAAAAAGTTATAGACGACTAACTTATAAAATGTACTCGGAAAAGTAAAAATTTCTTTGAAAATTAGTACTGAATATAAATTTACGAACCACGTGAAGTTAACACCGACACGCACTTGGCCGGTTCTTTTGTAATAATTCTGCATAAACATGTAAATTTTTAAAGAACAATGTCACATTGCAATTGCAGGACCAATCGATTTGGAGATCTCTGGAGGAGGTCTATGTCTCTTGGCTGAAATGATGATGACTGAGCATACAAAACCCAGTAAATCGTTGTAGGTAATCTTTGAAAACAATAACATGTCAAATAAAGGCAAAACGCTCGCTCGTCCTCTATCCCATCTTCACGGAACACGCTGTGGGCGTCCCGGCCCTCCTCTGGGTACGCCCATGGATCCTTACATCGACGATATTTCAAACACATTTTATGTTGACAGTACAAGTTGAAAACAAACTTATCGAATTCGGGGTACTCTGGGACGGGTGCCTCGGGTATCGGGGTACTCAGGGAATAACCCGATGAAACAACTGATGTATCATTGTAGAACAATTCACGTCAACTCAAGAAGGTGAATAAGAAGAAATAGAAGAAGAAAAATATAATGAGGATGATGATGAATAAGATGTCCTGAATTCCATTAAATTTTACTGAGATAGACCGTGGAGTAGGCCTTACGGGGGAAACCACGTTAAAAAACGCGTTGGGTACACTACCTCATAGGTAGCGTGGAACCGTGTACATATTATGGAGAATACAACTAAAGTAAATTTTGTAATCGCTTTTTCGAATAAACGGTTAACGTTATAAAAAAAAGTGTAAGGACAATTTTTGTAGATAATTGCGTGATCAACAATTTTTGTCAGTGATATTTTTATCATAAAAGTAACCTTTTCGCTGAAAAAAAAAACATTTTTGCGAACTTTGACCTTGAATAATTTTTTTTGCAGACATATTGATCGCCATAACTGGTTAGGATAGGCTCGTGCCCCTCGGTGGGGACGTATATGAACTGTGATGATGATGATGATGATGGTGGGATTGATGGGGACTTTAATTTCACAAGTTCATCACAATGATATCCCCAATGTACATGCGAATTTTTAGCTTTCTGGGAATTTATGCAAGGGTGAATGTCTAAATTGACCGGACTATAAGTAGTTTTTTGCTTGCTTTGTGTAAAGATCGTTGAACTTCATATACCTTTGTTCTTGTCCGGGTTGTCACATACTAGGATGAGGCCAGGGCGCCCATAAAGGCAGGGAGAACACTGGGGGGTATTAGTGGGTAGGCCTGGCACTATGCCGGGAGAGCCCCACACACGCTCACTGTCTAGCCAACGGCGGGTACGGTGAGGTTACGCATTTCCTCCCGAGAAAAAAAAAGGATGAGGCCAGAGCATGGACATGGCCACGGTCATCAAATCCGGAAGATTTGTTTTATTTTATTGTATTGGTGTAAAATATATGCCTTTTGTGTTTCTAATTAGGTACATTAACGCAATATCAAGTTATTTTTAACCGACTTCAAAAAGGAGGGAGTTCATAATTCTTCGCGTATATTTTAATCTAAGCTGCTATTCCCACTTTTGCTCTGATATAGCTAAAATAAAATATAGGGCGCTCGAACACTTACTTATTTATTGCTTTGCTTTTAGATTACAACATAAGTATTCACTAATGAATGTTTTTAATAAGTGAGTTTTGTTTAAAGGGAAAGAAAGTTATGTAATAATACCATTAAATATTTTTATATATATTTATTTCTAATAAATGGGTTGACCGGCGAGACCCTATGTGGCGCCAGGATGACGTACGGCAGCCGGATGTCCATGGGCGGTGGAGCCATACATATCGGCTTGCTATATTATTCGTGTATCACCGTAGGGCCGTATGTATGGCTCAGGAACACGCACCGAAGTTTGGGCTGCACACTGGATGGCTCTTTCCGGGCTGCCGCCGGCGCCGTCCTATCACCTTCCTCTTCCGCCCTGCTTATAGCTTTAGGCTGTACTGGCTGCGGTTGTCTCGCCGGATCGTCCATATCCTGCCAAAGAAATATTGTTATTAATTAGTTGCCTTGCTGTAGTGTAAAAGTTTTATGACTGTTTCCGTGTATCCATATATAGGGTACCAAACTTCACTTAAATTAATGCGATTAATTTATAACACATGTTGGTAAAATTATTGGGCGTGTGCAAAATAGTATGCCAATGATAACGCGTCGATGGTTTGTGCGATCGCGGTACTAACCAAGCGAGTGCGGGACACGCTCGTCGGATGCGGGAGGGGTAGTCATCGGCAAACTTTCTGCACGTGGCTAGTAAACTGTTACTACGACTCAGCAGTAATCAATGCAGCTGCATCAGATCATCGGAGGAATGCTGTCTGATTTTCATTCAGGCAGCATTGTTGAGTATTAAAATTGTTTCGGAATAGCAATAGAGATCAATTTAAATTACTTACACAGTTGAACAAAGAGGTGTCGACTATTTCGTCGTCGAAATTTTTCCAAGTCGCGGCACCTGGTTTGGGCCTTCCAAAACCAGGAGTCCGATTAAAAGTTTTCTTTGCGAACATTTCTTACTACTGTTGACAGTCTTAAATGGGGCACGCTTGAGTTATGATTTGAATTCAACATAACATGGTTTATATACTTTAGTATGGTCATTACTGCGTGGCAATTATTGAAATAATTATCAAATTAGGTATTGTTGGTTGCTAAAATATTGGATGTAACTCTTAAGTTTAATGTAATTACAGCTTCATTAAGAAATTTAAATTATAATTTATTAGTACTGATTATAATTATTATAATGGGTTTCTCATAGTTGTCTTATTTCGCAGTACCTGTCGATGAATCATGTTTCTATCTTTTATTTTTTTCTAATAGAAAGCAATGAAATGTAAGTGGATCGATCAAGTGATCGCAAACAACAATATTTATTAATTATCAGGCAACTTTCATCTAGTCAACTAAAATATTTGATGACAAAAAAGGATAAAAAACATAATTGATATTATGTCGCTGAGAATAATGTAACAAAAGTTCCTCAATTCGTTATAGAACCAAGTAAAATATTTGATGACGGGATCCCATGAAAATCGAGGAAAACCCTTAAATTTTAAGGTGTGTCCAACGTGTTTTGTGTGTATGTTACGCGATTACTCCGCCAATATTGGACCGATTTTCAAAATTATGTTTGTATTTGATAGAGTATACTCTTTGAGTGGTCCCAATGTCACTAAAGTCAGGATCTGATGATGGGATCCCATGAAAATTGAGGGAAACGCATCAGCTCACCGAGCTTGTATTAAATTAGGGTTTCCTTCACTAAAAAGATTTTTTTCATTTTATTTTATTTCTTGGGAAAGCTTACAGCTATATTTACAATATTGGATAAAACAATTAACATCTAGACGCTAATTACAAGCTTCCGCATATTTCATTCACTAAAAAGTTAAAAAGAACTATTTTACAAAAAATAAAAACCGACTTCAAAAACACTGAAAAGTTAAAAATAATATAAGAATAGGTATATACAGACAACATCACACTTCTATATTGAAGTCGGTGCCAAACGACGATTTCCTATAAAGTCTTAGAATTTGTCACCGACTTCAATATAGAAGTGTGATGTTGTCTGTACCTATTCTTATATTATTTTAACCTTTTCAGTGGTTTTGAAGTCGGTTTTATTTTTTTTGTAAAATATTTTTTTTTGTGAAACTTTTTCATTCTTTGTGAGCAAAATATCACACGACACGACACGATCATGTAAACATTTTAGGTGAATCAAGATAATTGTGTCCGGTAATGGATTGTATCCGGTTTTCATGTTAATATTTACTTAAACATGTAAATTTTTAAAGAACAATGTCACATTGCAATTGCAGGACCGATCGATTTGGAGATCTCTGGAGGAGGCCTATGTCTCTTGGCTGAAATGATGATGACTGAGCATACAAAACCCAGTAAATCGTTGTAGGTAATCTTTGAAAACAATAACATGTCAAATAAAGGCAAAACGCTCGCTCGTCCTCTATCCCATCTTCACGGAACACGCTGTGGGCGTCCCGGCCCTCCTCTGGGTACGCCCATGGATCCTTACATCGACGATATTTCAAACACATTTTATATTGACAGTACAAGTTGAAAACAAACTTATCGAATTCGGGGTACTCTGGGACGGGTGCCTCGGGTATCGGGGTACTCAGGGAATAACCCGATGAAACAACTGATGTATCATTGTAGAACAATTCACGTCAACTCAAGAAGATGAATAAGAAGAAATAGAAGAAGAAAAAGATAATGAGGATGATGATGAATAAGATGACCTGCGTACTAATAAAAGAAAACAAAACGACGTAACGAAAAATAATATAAATTTAATTTGCAAGGAAATGTCGGTCTCGGACCCATATAAAGTAGCAAATCTTTTTAATCAGTTTTTCTCATCAATAGGAAATTAAACCAAACTCATAATTATCAGTGTCCTAAGTCTGCATCTGTACAAAACTATCCAGTTTGACCAACATGAAATACATAAAATTATCAAATAATTAAAAAATACAAAAAGTTGTGGAATTGATGAAATTTCACCCTACATTATCAAACTATGCGCTGATGAATTAACTCTACCTTTTTGTCTTATGATAAATCAATCATTTAATGACGGGGTTTTCCCAGAACTACTTAAAAAAACTATAATTAAGCCGATCCACAAGAAAAGCTCAAAGTCTGATCCAAGCAACTACCGACCAATAGCGTTACTTCCAACAGCTTCAAAAATTTTCGAAAAGGCTATGTCTAATCGCGTGTCCAGTTTTTGTGAAAAATTTAAAATCCTCGATGAAAATCAGCACGGATTCCGGAAAAAGAGGTCAACTACTTTAGCAGTCTATAAATATATACAAAGTATTTATAATATTTTAAACCAAAGACATTACGCAATTGGTATACTCCTGGACATGTCCAAAGCATACGATATGGTACAACACACAATACTCTTAAGGAAACTAAATGACTTAGGGATTCGGGGACAAGCACACAAGTGGTTCACTTCGTACCTCAGTAATAGAGAGCAGTTCGTTGAGGTAGAAAACTGCTCAAATTATGAATATAAAAAAGTGAGATCGGATGGTATAATTTGTAATGCGTCAATACCGCAGGGAAGTGTTCTGGGATGTTTACTGTTTCTCCTTTACATAAACGACCTTCCCCAAGTCCTCGACGAGCAGTGTGTTCTGTTTGCGGACGACGTATCTATATTGACATCATGTAAAAATAGTAATAACCTTGATATCCAACTAAAAAATATACTAGATAAAGTAACCAACTGGATGAACAAACATAATTTAAAAATAAATTTTAACAAAACCAAAATTATTAGTTTTTACCCCCATCAAAAGCTTCCTATAAACATCAACTTCAAATATGATGATACAACTTTAGATATTGTTCGTGAATCTAATTTACTGGGTATAACTTTGGATTCACATATCAATTGGAAACTACATATTAAAAAAATTCAATCAAAAATTGCTACCTTTATTTACGCATTCAGAGAAATAAAGAAAACAACAAATTCGCAAACGGCGCTGGCAATGTACTACGCCTATACATATTCGTGGCTAAATTATGGAATCATTATATGGGGATATAGCACAAACATGACATCATTATTTATTAAACAAAAAAAAACTTATAAGAATTCTAGAAAACATAAAAAACACAGTAAGTTGCAAACCTTTCTTCATCAAACGTGAAATCCTTACTTTACCGAGCATGTACATATTGGAAATGTGCAAGTTTGTCCGCCAACATCCGGAGTTCTACACAAAACGAGAAGATGCAAATATGAGATACGCTGCTTGGGAAAAAAATAAAAATAAATTAATATTGCCTGCATCTCTATTAAAATTACATGCAACTAGCCCTTTGGTGATGTCAATAAAAATATACAATAACTTACCATATGAAATATTAAAAGAATCTGAATACAATAGGTTTATTGCGCAAATAAAAGACTTACTTATTAAAAAGAGCTACTACACAATTGACGAATATTTAAATGATAAAAGTATAATTTAAGAAACATTTAAGTATATGACGAAATTTAATTCTCAAATTTTATAAATATAAATATGTAACATGTAGACAATATAACTGTCTACAAGTGTAGTCTAATAATAATAATAATAGTAAGACACCCGCGGGCCCTGTGGATTCTGTCATCGATGCGAGTGGTCGGACAAACGATAGTATAACTGACCAGGTAAGAGAGCAACTGAGGGGGGCTTTGGAGGATGCGATTTCCCAATATCGATTTGCACCGGAATCTAGGCCTCGATTACCTCGTTTGCCCACCCATAAACGAAATATAGCGCTAATGGGAGTCGTGAACGCTTTGCTGTCCCCATATTTACGGGATAGTGAAGATTTAGTTGATACGCACTCTATCATGTACTGTGGTGCGATCGCGGTATGTCGCATAGCACGTGTCCGGTTCCCGGACTCAGAACGTGTAAAGCGGGATACCGGGACCGTACCTGCATGGCAAGAGCGGATAGAGCGTCGTATTAACACGTCAAGGACTCTCATTGCAAAGCTAATCTGCTTCAGACGAGGGAACAGACGCCCTCGAATAATACGTTTCGTGACACAGGCATTTGCTGGAACTGGTATCAGACCTCAGCAATACTATGCCAATGCCACGGAACGCATTGATTATCTGAAGCAGAAAGTGTATGCGTGGGCTAACCGTATTCGTCGCTACAGAGAACGTGTCAATAGATATTGGCAAAATCGTCTCTTTCACAGCGATCAAAGGAAGGTATACCGAGATTGGGAGGGAACCGACCAGCGTGGAAGTGGTGGGCGGCGGCCGGATGCTGATACCATGAATGATTTCTGGCGCGGCATCTGGTCGGCGCCTGCTGAACACACGGAGGGAGATTGGATCTGTGCTGTCGCGCGGGAGTGCGAACAAATCGAGCCGATGGAATCAATTATTATAGGTCCTCATGACGTTAGTTGTGCAATACGTGTGGCACAGAACTGGAAAAGTCCTGGGCCGGACGGATTGCACAACTTTTGGATAAAATGGTTCCGAGGTTCTCACCCCCGCTTGGCAGCGCAGTTCCAAGAAGCCCTGGAGGTGGGTTCTCTCCCCAGTCTTCTTACCACCGGTATGACCTTCCTGCTCCATAAGTCTGGTAGTACCATGGAAGCAAAAAACTATAGACCCATCACGTGCTTACCAACCATTTATAAGCTCCTTACATCCATTTTGAGGCAAAAAATTTATGCACACTTAGTTGTGAACAATATTTTGGCCGATACTCAAAATGGGTGTAGGGTTGGGTCCCGTGGTACTAAGGAGCTCCTCCTCATAGACATGACCATTAGTCAACAAGTCCGGCGGAGGAGAGGGGCCCTCTGCACTGCTTGGATTGACTACAAAAAGGCTTATGACTCGGTGCCTCATTCATGGCTGGAGAGGATTTTAGATCTGTATAAAATAAATGCAGGCCTGAAATCTTTTCTATGCACGTGTATGAGCCAGTGGGCCACAATCCTTTGTCAACCAGGCGATGCATCGGGCCCCTCTGGCCCGCAGGACTTGATTAGGATTGAGCGCGGCATCTTCCAGGGCGACAGTCTGAGTCCCTTGTGGTTTTGCCTGGCTCTGAACCCTCTCAGCACGTTGCTGAAGGAGTCAGGATTAGGCTATCGATTCCGTAGAGGTGGTGAGATCATATCTCACCTACTTTATATGGATGACCTTAAGTTATTTGCACATAATCGCCAAGATCTAATAGAATTGTTAAAAACAACAGAGGTTTTTAGCAATGCTATCAAGATGGAGTTCGGTGTGGATAAATGTGCGGTCATGCATGTACAGCGAGGGAAAGTTGTAAACTCTGAAAATTTACAACTTTCAGAGACAATAACGATCAAATCCCTCTCCGAGATCGAGACCTACAAGTACCTTGGTATGTCACAGTCTCTGGGTATATCGGAAGTTGATATCAAGAAGTCTCTGAAGGAGCGCTTTTATTGGCGTCTGACAAAGGTTCTTAACAGCCTTTTGTCGGGAGGCAATAAAACGCGTGCTTTCAACGGATGGGTGATGCCTCTACTGATATACTCCTTTGGCATACTAAGATGGACTCAAACTGAGTTAGACGCTCTGGACAGAAAGGTTCGTCAACTGCTAACATCTCACCGCATGCTTCATCCACGATCGTCTGTTATGAGACTGTACATCCCGCGGAAGCTGGGGGGTCGTGGCTTTCTAAACGCCAAGAACCTCCATAATCGCGAGGTGTATAGTCTCAGGGAGTATTTCCGTAACAACGAGAATGGTGTGCACCGAGAGGTAGTAGCAGTTGATAAAGGCCTCACGCCTCTCTCCATGGCGAATGAGAACTGGCGCAAACCATCGGTGTTAAGCACTGACGACCGGAAGGACGTATGGAAGAGCAAGGAGCTGCACGGCCGGTTCTATCATTCCCTCACTGGGTCTGATGTGGACCAGCTGGCGTCAGTGAACTGGCTACGCTTTGGGGACCTCTTTGGAGAAACCGAGGGGTTTGCCTGTGCAATTGCAGATGAGGTTATCAAGACGAACAACTACAGAAAATACATCATGAAGGACGGAACCGTCGACATCTGTCGGGCATGCCACCGCCCTGGGGAGTCCCTCCGACATGTAGTCTCTGGTTGTTCGCATCTTGCTAACAGTGAGTATTTGCACAGGCATAACCAAGTAGCCAGGATCATTCACCAGCAACTTGCTCTCCGATACGCCCTTGTTGAGACTGAAGTGCCGTATTATAAATACACACCAGCGCCAGTTCTTGAAAATGGTCGTGCCTTGCTCTACTGGGACCGCTCTATCATCACGGACAGGTTTATTGCAGCCAATAAGCCTGATATCGTGCTAATAGACCGGACCCAACGCCGGGTAATGATAGTCGATGTCACCATCCCTCATGACGCGAACCTCGTGAAAGCTGAGAAGGACAAGCTCAGCAAGTACCTTGACTTGGCTCACGAGGTTACCGCCATGTGGGATGTGGACTCGACTGTTATTGTCCCGATAGTGGTGTCTGTGAATGGTCTAATAGCGAAGAGTCTTGACCAACATCTTGAGAGACTCTCGCTAGGGGGATGGATCAAGGGCCTGATACAGAAGGCGGTAATTCTTGGCACGGCACGAATTGTCAGGAGGTTCCTCACCCTGCAGCCCTAACCACCGGTAGTTTGGGCATTATCTCGCTGCCGATGGACCCGCTAGATGTAGGTTTTTTTATAATATTTATATTTTTTATATTTATATTGTAAAAAAATGTATATTTAAGAATGAAAGTAAATAAAGATCATAATAATAATCAAATTGAAATATTCTCATACAAATTGAAATCTAACATAATAATAAATAATTTGACAATTTTGATAGGTCTACTAATAAATATGTAATATTAATTTGTATATTAAACAAGTAAATAGTATAATTGAATGCCAATTGATTAACAAAATATTACTTCATGTGAACACTTTAAAATTACATAAATAAAATACTATTCTGACAATCAAATAGTATTTGCAAAAATTAAGTTAAATTGTATGTACTGATATCAAATAATTAAATATATATATTTAGTTAAAATAGAATGACAATCATCAATAAAAGCGAAAAAAAGACATTTATAATATATAAATAAATAAATTGTATGCGTGGCTTGATTGACATTTATTAGTATTTTTTTAGTTAAAATAGAATGACAATCATAAATAAAAGCGAAAAAAGACATTTATAATATATACATAAATAAATTGTATGCGTGGCTTGATTGACATTTATTAATAAAAATTTAATCACAATTCTATTTCATTAATGTAAACAGCATTTAATAATGTTGTAATTATATAATTTATTATTATTCAAATTCAGTAACATGACAAAAACTACTACCATCCTCCCTTCTAAAATATGGCGAACATTTTGACTACGCGTTTTTAATGGAATATTTTAATTTTTAAACTACAAAGAAATTTAGGTTAATTTTGCAAAGCAGTGCCCTTGCAGGGTGCATGTACTGATTCACTTTAAATATTTTACTATCTATAATGTACGTACATGTAAGCAAGCTAGATAAATAAAATAATAAAATAAAAATAATTATTATAATGGGTTTCTCATAGTTGTATTATTTCGCAGTACCTGTCGATGAATCATGTTTCTATCTTTTAATTTTTTCTAATAGAAAGCAATGAAATGTAAGTGGATCGATCAAGAGATCGCAAACAAAAATATTTATTAATTATCAGGCAACTTTCATCTAGTCAACTAAAATATTTGATGACAAAAAAGGATAAAAAACATAATTGATATCATGTCGGTGAGAATAATGTAACAAAAGTTCCTTAATTCGTTATAGAACCAAGTAAAATATTTGATGACGGGATCCCATGAAAATCGAGGAAAACCCTTAAATTTTAAGGTGTGTCCAACGTGTTTTGTGTGTATGTTACGCGATTACTCCGCCAATTTTGGACCGATTTTCAAAATTATTTTTGTATTTGATAGAGTATACTCTTTGAGTGGTCCCAATGTCACTAAAGTCAGGATCTGATGATGGGATCCCATGAAAATCGAGGGAAACGCATCAGCTCACCGAGCTTGTATTAAATTAGGGTTTCCTTCACTAAAAAGATTTTTTTCATTTTATTTTATTTCTTGGGAAAGCTTACAGCTATATTTACAATATTGGATAAAACAATTAACATCTAGACGCTAATTACAAGCTTCCGCATATTTCATTCACTAAAAAGTTAAAAAGAACTATTTTACAAAAAATAAAAACCGACTTCAAAAACACTGAAAAGTTAAAAATAATATAAGAATAGGTATATACAGACAACATCACACTTCTATATTGAAGTCGGTGCCAAACGATGATCTCCTAAAAAAACTTAATTGTCACCGACTTCAATATAGAAGTGTGATGTTGTCTGTACCTATTCTTATATTATTTTAACCTTTTCAGTGTTTTTGAAGTCGGTTTTATTTTTTTTGTAAAATATTTTTTTTGTGAAACTTTTTCATTCTTTGTGAGCAAAATATCACTGCGCTAATACTGCCTTCCCCTCGTTCCGAGTTGACACGATCATGTAAACATTTTAGGTGAATCAAGATAATTGTGTCCGGTAATGGATTGTATCCGGTTTTTATGTTAATATTTACTTAAACATGTAAATTTTTAAAGAACAATGTCACATTGCAATTGCAGGACCGATCGATTTGGAGATCTCTGGAGGAGGCCTATGTCTCTTGGCTGAAATGATGATGACTGAGCATACAAAACCCAGTAAATCGTTGTAGGTAATCTTTGAAAACAATAACATGTCAAATAAAGGCAAAACGCTCGCTCGTCCTCTATCCCATCTTCACGGAACACGCTGTGGGCGTCCCGGCCCTCCTCTGGGTACGCCCATGGATCCTTACATCGACGATAATAGAACTGAATCTTTTCAAAATTATGTTAAGTCATACTCAAAAATTTTTAAGCAGGTTTGTCAAACTGCGAAAATTAAATATATTAGTGCTCAAATTTATAACAGTGCAAACAAAGTCAAATCTACTTGGAAAATTATCAATGCAGAGACTGGCCAAACAAAAGCTTCAGCAAATAATTATAAACTTAAAATTGATGGTAAATTTATTAGCTCAGACTCGGATGTTGCTAATGAATTTGAGAAATTTTTTACTCGAATTTCTGTAGATTCGACAAGCACTTTAGGCTCTTCCACCCCCATTGCAGAATCCTTGTTGAAAGAAAATGTTCCTTATTGTAATGCTGTATTTAAATTTAACCATATTAGTAAACATGACATCATAGACACTTTCAAATCGTTAAACATTAAAAAAACTGCCGATCTCTGGGGAATATCTGTATATATGGTAAAGAATGTTATTGAAATAGTTGCTACACATTTAGCTTTAATTTTCAACAACTGTATTGATAGTGGTGTGTTTCCTGATTTGATGAAACTTAGCAAAATAACTCCATTGTTTAAATCTAGTACTTCAGATCCCTCTAACTTTCGTCTAATATCCGTACTATCAACATTCAGTAAATTTTTTGAAAAAACCGCGCTTAAGCAATTACAGAAACATTTTAGTAATAATAACTTACTGCATATCAAACAATTTGGAATAAAATTGTTAGAGTGCATTTATGAGGCCTGGGAGGAGTCGCAGGATGCCTATGGTGTTTTTTTGTGACTTATCGAAGGCTTTTGACTGTGTCCAACATCAGACGTTAATCAGGAAATTACACTATTACGGTATCCGTGGTACCGCTTTGGATTTTCTCACTTCTTACCTAAGTGACAGGATTCAAAAGGTGGTCATCAATGGAGAGCAGTCACCTGGATCATTTGTAAAAATGGGGGTGCCACAGGGCTCAATATTAGGTCCATTTCTATTTCTGGTATAATTATTAATGACCTCCCTCACCTTGTAAGACACGACCATGAGATAGTCTTGTTTGCAGATGACACGTCTTTAGTATTTAAAGTTAAACGTGGACAAATTAATATTGACGAAGTAAACATTGCACTCTCCAAGGTGGTTCACTGGTTCGGCGCCAATAATTTGTTGTTAAATGAAAGTAAAACAAAATGCATTAGATTCACTATGCCAAATGTTCGATTAGTTAAAGCCAAAGTCAAGGTTAGGGATGAGGAAATAGAGCTGGCCAATCAAACTGTATTTCTGGGTATAACTTTAGATTCTAAGTTACAATGGGGTCCTCATATTGAATGCCTATCGAACAGACTAAGTTCTGCAGCATACGCCGTAAAAATGATTCGTCAAATAACAGATGTGAAAACTGCGCGGTTAGTCTATTTTAGCTACTTCCACAGTATTATGTCATACGGGATACTACTGTGGGGAAATGCCGCCGATATTGGCTGCATTTTTGTACTGCAGAAGAGGGCTGTTTGGGCGATCTATGGGATGGGCTCCCGAGAGTCTTTAAGAGAAAAATTCAAAGAAATTGATATTATGACTGTACATTCACAATATATTTATGAAAACTTACTGTATGCACACAAGAATAAAGATATAAAATTCAGTAAAAATAGTGACTATCATAATTTAAATTTAAGAAATAAAGACAAGCTAGCAATGCCCACATATAGGCTCCATAAAATAGGCAACTCTTTTGCAGGTCACTGTATACGAATGTACAACACGCTGCCATGTAACATGCATGACTTGTCAGTAAATAAATTTAAAATTTTAATTAAAGCTCAGTTAAGCAAAAAGTCTTATTACAGTGTTAAAGATTTTTTGAATGATAAGGCAGCGTGGCGGTAAAAGAAATGAATTGCTCGTTCTCTGAATAGTTTTGTAATATTCACAATTTGTAAGACATTTGGCGATTTTAAAAGAGTTTTGGCACATGAGTTTCTTGCCCGATTCTTCTCATGTTAGCCCCTACATTCGGAATCGGGTCACTCTTGGCGATTACATGCGCAGCATCAACTCCGCGGATGTACTTGCCACTAGCGCACGGGTTAGCTTGATTTTAGTAGAATATTTTGTGCTTTAATAATTTTGTAAAATGTGTAAAATTGACGTTTGAAGTGCCCGCAAGGGCCTATGAAATAAAGTACTTTTGATTTTGATTTTGACGATATTTCAAACACATTTTATGTTTACAGTACAAGTTGAAAACAAACTTATCGAATTCGGGGTACTCTGGGACGGGTGCCTCGGGTATCGGGGTGCTCAGTGAATAACCCGATGAAACAACTGATGTATCATTGTAGAACAATTCACGTCAACTCAAGAAGGTGAATAAGAAGAAATAGAAGAAGAAAAAGATAATGAGGATGATGATGAATAAGATGTCCTGAATTCCATTAAATTTTACTGAGATAGACCGTGGAGTAGGCCTTACGGCGGAAACCACGTTAAAAAACGCGTTGGGTACACTACCTCATAGGTAGCGTGGAACCGTGTACATATTATGGAGAATACAACTAAAGTAAATTTTGTAATCGTTTTTTCGAATAAACGGTTAATGTTATAAAAAAAAGTGTAAGGACAATTTTTGTAGATAATTGCGTGATCAACAATTTTTGTCAGTGATATTTTTATCATAAAAGTAACCGTTTCGCTGAAAAAAAAAACATTTTTGCGAACTTTGACATTGAATAAATTTTTTTGCAGACATATTGATCGCCCTAACTGGTTAGGGTAGGCTCGTGCCCCTAGGTGGGGACGTATATGAACTGTGATGATGATGGTGGGATTGATGGGGACTTTAATTTCACAATTTCATCACAATGATATCCCCAATGTACATGCGAATTTTTAGCTTTCTGGGAATTTATGCAAGGGTGAATGTCTAAATTGACCGGACTATAAGTAGTTTTTTGCTTGCTTTGTGTAAAGATCGTTGAACTTCCATATACCTTTGTTCTTGTCCGGGTTGTCACATACTAGGATGAGGCCAGGGCGCCCATAAAGGCAGGGAGAACACTGGGGGGTATTAGTGGGTAGGCCTGGCACTATGCCGGGAGAGCCCCACACACGCTCACTGTCTAGCCAACGGCGGGTACGGTGAGGTTACGCATTTCCTCCCGAGAAAAAAAAAAGGATGAGGCCAGAGCATGGACATGGCCACGGTCATCAAATCCGGAAGATTTGTTTTATTTTACTGTATTGGTGTAAAATATATGCCTTTTGTGTTTCTAATTAGGTACATTAACGCAATATCAAGTTATTTTTAACCGACTTCGAAAAGGAGGGAGTTCATAATTCTCCCCGTATGTTTTAATCTAAGCTGCTATTCCCAATTTTGCTCTGATATAGCTTAAAATAAAATATAGGGCGCTCGAACACTTACTTATTTATTGCTTTGCTTTTAGATTACAACAAAATTATTCACTAATGAATGTTTTTAATAAGTGAGTTTTGTTTAAAGGGAAAGAAAGTTATGTAGTAATACCATTAAATATTTTTATATATATTTATTTCTAATAAATGGGTTGACCGGCGAGACCCTATGTGGCGCCAGGATGACGTACGGCAGCCGGATGTCCATCGGCGGTGGAGCCATACATATCGGCTTGCTATAATATTCGTGTATCACCGTAGGGCTGTATGTATGGCTCAGGAACACGCACCGAAGTTTGGGCTGCACACTGGATGGCTCTTCCCGGGCTGCCGCCGGCGCCGTCCTATCACCTTCCTCTTCCGCCCAGCTTATAGCCTTAGGTTGTACTGGCTGCGGTTGTCTCGCCGGATCGTCCATATCCTGCCAAAGAAATATTCTTATTAATTAGTTGCCTTGCTGTAATGTAAAACGTTTTATGACTGTTTCCGTGTATCCATATATAGGGTACTAAACTTCACTTAAATTAATGCGATTAATTTATAACACATGTTGGTAAAATATTTAGGTGTATGCAAAATGGTATGCCAATGATAACGCGTCGATGGTTTGTGCGATCGCGGTACTAACCAAGCTAGTGCGGGACACGGTCGTCGGATGCGGGAGGGGTAGTCATCGGCAAACTTTCTGCACGTGGCTAGTAAACTGTTACTACGACTCAGCAGTAATCAATGCAGCTGCATCAGATCATCGGAGGAATGCTGTCTGATTTTCATTCAGGGAGCATTGTTAAGTATTAAAATTGTTTCGAAATAGCAATAGAGATCAATTTAAATTACTTACACAGTTGAACAAAGAGGTGTCGACTATTTCGTCGTCGAAATTTCTCCAAGTCGAGGCACCTGGTTTGGGCCTTCCAAAACCAGGAGTCCGATTAAAAGTTTTCTTTGCGAACATTTCTTACTACTGTTGACAGTCTTAAATGGGGCACGCTTGAGTTATGATTTGAATTTAACATAACATGGTTTATATACTTTAGTATGGTCATTACTGCGCGGCAATTATTGAAATAATTATCAAATTAGGTATTGTTGGTTGCTAAAATATTGGATGTAACTCTTAAAGTTAATGTAATTACAGCTTCATTAAGAAATTTAAATTATAATTTATTAGTACTGATTATAATTATTATAATGGGTTTCTCATAGTTGTATTATTTCGCAGTACCTGTCGATGAATCATGTTTCTATTTTTTTAATTTTTTCTAATAGAAAGCAATGAAATGTAAGTCTATGGACCAAGAGATCGCAAATAAAAATATTTATTAATTATCAGGCAACTTTCATCTTGTTAACTAAAATATTTGATGACAAAAAGGTTAAAAAACATAATTGATATAATGTCGGTGAAAATAATGTAACTAAAAGTTCCTTAATTCGTTATAGAACTAAGTAAAATTTAATAAAAGGTTCTTTAGTTTGTATTACATAGTTTAGTTTGATTTGAACCTATTTATTATGATTCAGACAAATTTTATCTTAATATCTAAAATAATGTGTGAACTGCAGTCACAAAGAACGGGGGTCTCAGTGACCCTGTAACACTGTTTTTTTAACACTAGCATCCTTACAAATAAACGTGGCATAAAGTTAAACTAAGATAAGCAAAATGTCTCATAATCAACCAAGAATAATTTATACTGAGTATAACATTGACATTTCTATTGATACAAACGTTATTTCGAAGTTATTCCAGCCCGTATCCTTGTATAAACCTAGTATAACTCGATTTGTGTTTGTTTGCTGTGCTCATTTGAGGTTATTATATTTTTAATACTCTTAAGTAGTTTTTATTAACTGTTAAAAAATATCAATGTTGAAATAAGATCAATCATCATCATCATTTCAGCCAAGAGACGCCGACTGTTGGATATAGGCCTCCCCAGGGATCTCCAAAGCGATCGGTCCTGCGCCTCCCGTATCCAGCGGCTTTCCGCGACCTTCACCGGATCGTCGTTCCCACCTTGAGGGGGGTCTGCCAAAGCTGCGTCTCCCGGTACGCGGCCGCCACTCGAAGACCTTTCCGCCCCAACGAACGTAAGTTCTACGCTACGCTACGCTAAGGTTCGCAATTCTTTGGGCTATCTCGGTTACTCTATTTCTACGGATCTTATCATTTCTGATGTCATCACGTAGAGAAACCCCGACAGCCCTCTCCAAACCCCCCCTCCCCCAAATGAATGAGATCAATACAATTAAAGATATCGTCGGAGCTGATAAGAGCTTGGTGGTCGAAGTGGTCAAGGCGTCAATACGGTACGTTGGAGACGCGAGTTCGATCCCCGGCCGAGACGAAACTTTTTTATTGATTTTTCAATTTATTTAGCATTTTCAAATTAATACAATTGTTTGCTAGAGAGTATTAACAAATACGGAAACAAAACCAATCAACAAAATAGTCGCCCGGTCGAAAAACTGACATCCTTTACAGCTAAGATGTAAATTTTTTATAGATACATTTTAGGTCTTAAGTTATCTATTTAACACAATAAATAACAAACATTAATAAAATTTACAAAAATGCAAATAAAAATACATATTCTGTGGGATTAAGTACATTCGTTTCTAGTTGTTATATAAATTAAGTTATAGTCTTAGTAAAGTACAATTTTAGTTTACTTTTAATGTTTTTAGTATTTAGGCCATGGCGCAAACAGATAAACCTCGTTTATTTGTCAAAAAATATTCTAGGGTTATTCTCGTTTTATACAAAGTATCACTATACCTAGTAAAAGCATTGAATAAATGAAGTATAACTTATTTTTATTTGTATAAGATGATGACAGATGATCAAAAAGAAACTAAATTGAAGGTTTTCTCCATTTAAGAATAGAATTATGATTAACTAAGTAAATATTAACATGAAAACCGGATACAATCCATTACCGGACACAATTATCTTGATTCACCTAAAATGTTTACATGATCGTGTCAACTCGGAACGAGGGGAAGGCAGTATTAGCGCAGTGATATTTTGCTCACAAAGAATGAAAAATTTCACAAAAAATTTTTTACAAAAAAATAAAACCGACTTCAAAAACACTGAAAAGTTAAAAATAATATAAGAATAGGTACATACAGACAACATCACACTTCTATATTGAAGTCGGTGTCAAACGACGATCTCCTATAAAGTCTTAGAATTTGTCACCGACTTCAATATAGAAGTGTGATGTTGTCTGTACCTATTCTTATATTATTTTTAACTTTTCAGTGTTTTTGAAGTCGGTTTTATTTTTTTGTAAAAAAATTTTTGTGAAATTTCTCATTCTTTGTGAGCAAATTATCACTGCGCTAATACTGCCTTCCCCTCGTTCCGAGTTGACACGATCATGTAAACATTTTAGGTGAATCAAGATAATTGTGTCCGGTAATGGATTGTATCCGGTTTTCATGTTAATATTTACTTAGTTAATCATAATTCTATTCTTAAATGGAGAAAACCTTCAATTTAGTTTCTTTTTGATCATCTGTCATCATCTTCTGTTTGATCATCTGTGGAATTAGTGCCACGGTATTGATTTACAAGGAATATCGTATCGAGTAGGCGGATATCGATAGCACATTCAAATGCTTATAAACCTGATTATTTATTAATCATTTTCACTGTTCCTTTCCCGTCAAGCTGGCAAATAGCCCCTGATGCTTAATTAACTCAAGCTACATATGCTATTTATGGAATGGCTTAATTTCCAATTATTCTATTATACCTACATCTTAAAGGATTTAAATTAGTCGATAGTTTCTTGGAAGCCCCGTGGTGCCGCAAGTTGGATATTGAGAGGCAGGAGAACATATTTGGTCTGAAAGTTTGTGTTTGGTATTTTCGATTGGTGTATCGATAGTATTTATTAGGTGACTGATTTTTCATATTCACAATAGTATCAGAAAATTATTCGAAGTGTATATGAATACAAATTAATTATAAATCTCTTTATAAATGCTAAACTCCAAATAATAAATAAGTTAATAAAATTTAATTAAGAAATTTTGACACAGAGATTCGTTATATCACTGATAAATTAAAAGAAACACTGTGTCACTGAGTTAATGATCTAGCTAAAGATAAATAAATGATATAGTGATATAAAAGAGTTAATAAATATCAGCAGCTACAAAAGATACATATCTCTTTTCCTCTCAGTGATATACTCTGCACAAATCTAGGCCCCATCTCTCGACCCATCGCCTTTTCCGCTTTGACGTCGTCGAGACGAGGTCGAATAAATCTGGCCTTTCCTGTTTCGTGGCGTGGAGGAGCCGTTTCAACCGTCCGTACCATCAAAATCACAGATTAGAGAAAATGATATTTTCTCTAAAAATGTATGTTAGTTAAATTGTAAAGTAAAGTTTTCGTATTAGTTTGTTTTCAGTTTGGAGAGCAAGGCTCAGGAATAACATTTTTTAAATCGCCGGCCTTTTCTATTCAATTTATCAATTTTAAATAATAAGTAATAATCTACTCAGCCCGCATAAAGGTACCAATTTTTATGATTTAAAACAGAAAAATTTGTTAATTTTCATTAGTGGGTAAATTAGTGGGTTCGAAACACATTATATGTCCAAAATTCGCCTTTTACATCCCCTATTTCATTAAAAAACTTGATAGTAAGCGGCATCTTATCTCATCTTATTTTAGTGTAGGGGTGGCTCAGCATGAGAGTCTTCGCACTTTGACCCATCGTGGATCTTTTGTGCTTCCCCATGTTTAGTCCTTGAAGTCATCACCACCTTCGGTCCAGTCAATCGTGCTCATAAGCCTGATGATGTTTTTCGGTGGTATGGCCCTGTAGTCCTCCGGTTTTGGGTAACCCATTCCTGTCAGCGTTAATCTCCTGCAGGCAAGAGGATCGCAATGGCACAGAAGGTGCTCCATGCTCTCCTGTTCTTCCTTACAGGCCCTACAAGTTTTGGAATTGGTGTGTCCCATCCGGGTAAGCATGAGCCTAGTGCTAAAATGGCCGGTTAAGGCACCTGCCATTATACGCGTCTGGGATCTGCTTGAGCTCAGTGTGAATTTAAGCCAGTTATACATGCCCATGACGACCTTGGCGTGTGATATTCTTTTATGGTTGGCCCATTCTTCTTGGTGCCTTCTTTGTGATTCAGCTCTTAGGCCTCTCTCGACTGTTTTTGGGGTGATTCCGACAAATGATTCCGGTCCCACCAGTTGTGTTTCCGAACCTTTCCTTGCCAGGTAGTCAGCCTTTTCGTTTCCGGTGAAACCTTTATGACCTGGTATCCAGACTTCGTTAAACACTAGTTTGGACTCCACCTTGTGTCACAAGAGCGCTTTCAGCGTTGCTTGGCTGTCACTGAGAATGTAGAGAACCTTTACTACCTCTGTCTAGATTCTCTCGTGCACAGACTAGAATAGCGTATGTTTCAGCTTGAAACACAGTTGCCAACTTGCACATGCAGACCAATATTTCCGTTTTGTTGCAGTATATGCCTGCTCCTGTACCGGTTTTCCAGCCCTTTGTCGCATTCTTCCCTTGTTGGAATATAAACCTCTAAGAGTCTCCTAAATATGTATTAAGGTGTCATTCTATCGCTGGTCATGCCCAGCAACAGAATCTCCTCTTTAGGTTTTGGTCCCGTGTGTCTTGTCCGTGGCCAGTTCGCATTCCACAGTCCCATAGTGCTGAGCCTGTGTAGTTCTGTAAAGGCCTCTTTGTGTATGGCAATATGCGGTGGTTCGAGATTGAGAAATCTCTCTAGGGCCGCCGTAGAACGCCCGAGTTATAGCCATGCAGGCCAGTCTTTGGGAATCTTCGTAGGAGTTCCTTGCACGTGACCAGCTTTGTTCTGGGCCATCAAACTATACTTCCGTAGGTGACGATCGGCAGTATCATTCAAATTCAAATTCAAAAATCTTTATTCAACATAGGCCTTTACAGGCACTCATTGACGTCAAAACAAAGCAAAACAATCTAATTTAAAGAAATTATATTAACCTTGTATGTGCATACATCCTATATATACTCAAGATGTCTGCAAATACAAGTAGGAATGAAAAAAAAAGTTGATTCTACACCTGTTCGGAAATTGGGAGAGCCTTCTCGAGAAGAACAGGCAAGAAACTCGAAAGGTCTAAATTTTTTATCTCCTCTTTTAAATCGCCATTTACAATTTTGGTTTGTTACAGAGTCGTCAATTGGAAGCTGACCTCAAAGCAAAAGTTTGAGCTCAACTTCCATTACAAGAATAGATGTGTTAATTCACATTATATAAGCTATCTCTGAGAGAAGTGCGTGAACTTAGCTTATAAATTGCTCTCACTGAACGTTTCTTTGAAACAAAACGCAATACATTGTTAAATATTAGAATTGAGAGTTCAAACCCAAGCTTTTTTGTCCGTCATGTAATCAGACACTTTATAATATGCTTTTTTAATAAGTACATCTTTGATTGCAACTTTAAATTTGTTTAAGCTAAGTTCTTGTATACAACTTGGGATTTTATTGTAGAAACGTATACACAGGCCTCTAAAAGAATTATTAATTTTTTGGAGCCTGGTATTTGGTAAAGCTAACATATTCTTTTGTCTAGTATTAACTGAATGAATATCACTATTTTTACAAAACACATGAATATTCTTACGAACATATATTAGATTGTCATAAATATATTGCGACGCTACTGTCATAATAGCAATTTCTTTGAACTTTTCTCGCAAAGAATCTCTCATTTTAAGGTTATAGATTGCTCGAATAGCCCTTTTCTGCAGTACAAAAACAATCTGAATGTCGGCAGCATTTCCCCACAACAAAATACCATACGACATCACACTATGAAAGTAAGAAAAGTATACAAGTCTTGCTGTATCAACATCAGTCAGTTGACGTATTTTCCATACAGCGTGAGCTGCAGAACTAAGTCTCTTTGACAATTTATCGATATGTGGGCCCCATTGCAGCTTAGAATCAAGTGTGATCCCAAGAAATACTGTGGTGTCCACAGGGTCAACACCTATATCCTTTATTTTTACAGTGGTGTGAACCTCTTTGACATTGGGTAAAACAAATTTTATACATTTTGTTTTCCTTCATTAAGTGACAGGTTGTTTACATTAAACCAATGAACAATTCTTGAGATAGAATTATTTACATCGTCATTAATTTGCACACCTCTTTTAATTTTAAATAAAAGTGAAGTATCATCTGCAAATAATACCATCTCATGTCTGTCCTGTACAAAATCAGGGAGGTCATTGACATATATAAGAAATAGAAAAGGACCAAGAATCGAACCTTGCGGAACTCCCATTTTAACTGCAAAACCTTGAGACCTTTTTCCATTGATGTCTACTTTTTGAATCCTCCCACTTAGATAAGAGATTAGAAGATCTAGTGCAGTGTCACGAAACCCATAGTGGTGTAATTTTCTGATCAAGATTGAATAAATTATTTTATAAATTCAATAGAGGATCTTGGACTTGAGGCCCCAGGTTTTACCGAAGGTAGAGCGGCCCATGTTGAGGGCCCTTGTGGCTTTCTCAATAGTGAGCCCTACATGTTATTTCCACGTAAGTTCTTTATCTAGGGTGAGTCCTAAATATTTGACTTCCGTGGACTCTGAAATTTCCGTGCCGTACAATTTGAGAATTCTCAAGCGGCATCTTAGTGGGATTAATTAATATATTGAATATCAATTAAACCATTTCATGTTAAATTCTAAATTTTCAGCACATAAAAGTTTCACATCATATTTTGGCAAATAACTCACAAATTTAGCTATTTTCTTTTTATTAATAGTAATAATTGTATACAAAATATGTGCTCTACCCACCATGGGTCCTTTTAATAAACCAACAAATAAGAAAATCTAACAATTTATTTAGGGATTGCTTCAGAATTCAGTGTTAGACCCACTGACCCTAGGATCATAGGCATATTTACTTATATTTTTAACCTAACACTGTACTATGAATCTCCACCAGGGTAGTTGCCGGAGGTCGCAGGCCTCGGCTGCTTGGCTTTTCAGCTTGATGAATTAAGACAAAATTACTGAATAAAAAGGAAGAATTTTGTGGAGTTAACTAAGTCCTTAACTACCTATATTATATAAAAACAAAGAAACTGGAATACAGTATATCTGACCCGTGATCACAAGTCAAAGGTACGATCTACTAAAAACCGCTCCGGGGACTGCTACTAATTAATGATTAAAAAAGAGAAACATTCGAATATCCGTGTGTGTACTTTATTACCCCTTTTTTATCTTCTACCCAATTTTTACCTGATTTTTACCTACCGAGATTGATCAAACGAGCCCGGACCATCCCGCCCTTGGTTTATATAAATATATCTTACAGTTCCTGATTAATGGTGATATATGTTAATTACCTTGCTAACTTCTATGAAAAGATATTTGAAGACTAGAGATATGTCTATTGTTGTAATATTCTAAGAAATATCTAAATTCTTTCTTTTTCTTAATGCAAATTTCAACAGATTTTGATAGATTAGCAAGGAAAACACTACATTAGGTACTAGGTACTATTCCGCAATAGCAAGTTATTTTAACCGACTTCAAAACCAAGGGGGTTCTTAATTCTACTCGTATGTTTTCTATCTAAACTGCTATCCCCAATTTTGCACTGATTTGGCTAAAATAAATTATAGGGCGAACACTTGCCTATTCATTGCTTTGCTTTTAGAGTACAACTAAATTATTCACTAATGAATGTTTATAACAACTGTGCGATACTTCGGCTCAGATAGTGAAAAGGTATAAGCATATAATGGACTGTATAAAAGAGAAAAAGATGAACAATGCTGTTTGTAATAAGTAGATCGATTCCTGTGCTATAAGGAGGGCAGTAAGAAGTAACCACTAACCTGATGCCACATCAGCCAGCAGCAACCACCACCTCGTTTGTGTCAGGCACCGCAATCCTTGATTGTAAGCACAGCCCAGCAATCACTTGTCGAACGAGGTAACTAATTAGGGTTCAACAATAATAACTTTATACTTGAACGGTATTTCTTGAGCTTGGGCAGCAGAACGTCTGCGCAGGTGTGCCGATGGCGAGGGTGAACGGCTAACTAACTTAACTGGATGCAACACTGAGTCAGTGGATTATTCCACTACCCTCCAAATATACACAAGAATCGGACAAAAAGTGAGTTTTGGTAGTTTTTTGTTTACAGGAAAAAAGTGATGCAATGAAACCATTATATATTTTTATCTATATTTATTTCGAATAAATGGATTGACCGGCGAGACCCTATGTGGCGCCAGGATGACGTACGGCAGCCGGATGTCCATCGGCGGTGGAGCCATACATATCGGCTTGCTATAATATTGGTGTATCACCGTAGGGCCGTATGTATGGCTCAGGAACACGCAACGAAGTTTGGGCTGCACACTGGATGGCTCTTCCCGCGCTGCCGCCGGCGCCGTCCTATCACCTTCCTCTTCCGCCCAGCTTATAGCCTTAGGCTGTACTGGCTGCGGTTGTCTCGCCGGATCGTCCATAATGTCCTGCCAAAGAAATATTGTTATTAATTAGTTGCCTTGCTGTAGTGTAAAACGTTTTATGACTGTTTCCGTGTATCCATATATTCGGTACTAAACTTCACTTAAATTAATGCGATTAATTTATAACACATGTTGGTAAAATTATTAGGCGTGTGCAAAATGGTATGCCAATGATAACGCGTCGATGGTTTGTGCGATCGCGGTACTAACCAAGCTAGTGTGGGACACGGTCGTCGGATGCGGGAGGGGTAGTCATCGGCAAACTTTCTGCACGTGGCTAGTAAACTGTTACTACGACTCAGCAGTAATCAATGCAGCTGCATCAGATCATCGGAGGAATGCTGTCTGATTTTCATTCAGGGAGCATTGTTAAGTATTAAAATTGTTTCGAAATAGCAATAGAGATCAATTTAAATTACTTACACAGTTGAACAAAGAGGTGTCGACTATTTCGTCGTCGAAATTTCTCCAAGTCGAGGCACCTGGTTTGGGCCTTCCAAAACCAGGAGTCCGATTAAAAGTTTTCTTTGCGAACATTTCTTACTACTGTTGACAGTCTTAAATGGGGCACGCTTGAGTTATGATTTGAATTTAACATAACATGGTTTATATACTTTAGTATGGTCATTACTGCGCCGCAATTATTGAAATAATTATCAAATTAGGTATTGTTGGTTGCTAAAATATTGGATGTAACTCTTAAAGTTAATGTAATTACAGCTTCATTAAGAAATTTAAATTATAATTTATTAGTACTGATTATAATTATTATAATGGGTTTCTCATAGTTGTATTATTTCGCAGTACCTGTCGATGAATCATGTTTCTATTTTTTTAATTTTTTCTAATAGAAAGCAATGAAATGTAAGTCTATCGACCAAGAGATCGCAAATAAAAATATTTATTAATTATCAGGCAACTTTCATCTTGTTAACTAAAATATTTGATGACAAAAAGGGTTAAAAAACATAATTGATATAATGTCGGTGAAAATAATGTAACTAAAAGTTCCTTAATTCGTTATAGAACTAAGTAAAATTTAATAAAAGGTTCTTTAGTTTGTATTACATAGTTTAGTTTGATTTGAACCTATTTATTATGATTCAGACAAATTTTATCTTAATATCTAAAATAATGTGTAAACTGCAGTCACAAAGAACGGGGGTCTCAGTGACCCTGTAACACTGTTTTTTTTAACACTAGCATCCTTACAAATAAACGTGGCATAAAGTTAAACTAAGATAAGCAAAATGTCTCAATCAACCAAGAATAACTTATACTCAGTATAACATTGACATTTCTATTGATACAAACGTTATTTCGAAGTTATTCCAGCCCGTATCCTTGTATAAACCTTTTTTTTTTTACAAGAGAGAAAATACAGTCTTTACGGTATTCGACAAGGGCATTCAGCTGACTAGGCCACCCCTTGGATATGCAGGACTCGGGTAGAAGACCCACTACCGGCTAAAAACTCTCTAGATACTTAGACCTCCGTGGGGACACAATCGGGATCGGCGTTGGCCATTCCCCGATTGTGCCCCCTGGAGGGTTGCCTGGTGCCAGGGCTTACCTCTACGGAGGGGGTCGACAAGTATCTTGAGAAATTCGACCCCCCCAGACGGCCAAGCTAGGGGTGAAAAGTATCTCTCGGCCGGTGGTCATCCGGCCGAGCCATTTCAACCGCCAGCTTGCTAGGGGAGCTGGCGCGCGTTGAGAAACGCACGCCTCCTCCTCCCCAACCGCCTGCGCCGGAGCGGTGCGGCGAGAGGGTCGTCCTCTCGCGCCCGCTCCGCAGCCTCCTTCTGCGAGATAACGTCCTCGCAGAAGGAGGCGACAGCCTCCCACGCCGCCGCGCTGGTCAGCATCTCCCGTGCGACGCTGGCCAGCGTGACGGGCGTACCCCCACCTAGGCCCAGCGCGAGGGCTAATGCATCGCGCTGGGGTCGCCAGGCCGGGCACTCCGAGAGGGTGTGCCCGGCAGTGTCGTCGGGAGCGCCGCAATGGTGACACTGCGGCGTCTGCTCCCTCCGTGCGACATGATGCAGATAATGTCCGAAGCACCCGTGCCCGGTCATCATCTGCACCATCCGGTAGGTGAGGCTGCCTCGCCGGCGCCCAACCCACTCCTCCAACACTGGACGAACGGCCTCGATCGTCCAGTGGCCGGCAGCTGGGTGGGCGAGCGTCTCGGCCCACTGGCGGAGAGCCTCCCTCTGCGCCAGTTGCCTCGCGCGCGCCACCTCCAGCGGGAGGGGCCGCTCCCCCCGACTCCTCGCTGCCACCCGATGTCGGTGCACGGCCGCAAGGACGCGTGCCTCGACATCCCACGGAGGCGAGCCCGCTAGAACGCAGGCCGCCCCGTGAGAGACCGTGCGGTAGGCCCGCACGGCCCGGGTGGCAATGACCCTCTGCGGCCTGCGCAGGAGGGCCATCGTTCGGGGGGCGAGACGCTCCGCCCAAATCGGGGCTCCGTACAGCGCCATCGACTTTATCACCGTCTGATAAAGTCGACGGCACGCTGCGCCCGGTCCCCCCACGTTGGGGAGGACCCGTCCGAGGGCTGCCGCGGCGGCAGACAGCCTTGGGGCGAGGAGCTTGAAATGCTCCTCGAAATCCCATCGCGGGTCCAGCACCAGACCGAGATACTTCATGGAGTTCTCGATCTGGACTTGGACCCCCTCCACTCGGACACGGAGCCCCGCCTGGGGTCTGCGTCGGCGCGGCGGCCTGAACGTCATGGCCGTCGTCTTCTCGACGGCCACGTCCAGCCCGAGGAGGCGGATGCGCCGGACGACCATCGTCGTGCCGACCGACGCCAGGTGGACCGCCTCCTCGTACGTGCGCCCCTTCGCCGCGACAAGGGTGTCGTCGGCGAAGCAGACAACCTCCATATTCGGCAGGAGGTTGCCCCGCAGAACCCAGTTGTACCCCAGGTTCCAGAGCAGAGGGCCCAGCACGGAACCCTGGGGTACTCCCGCCGCCATCGGCCACCTGTGGACGCGACCGTCCGCCCCCTCATACACGATTTCCCTCCCGCGGAGGTAATCGGTGATGAGGGAGCGGAGGTAGAGGGGCACTCCGTGGAAACGCAGTGCCTCCTCTATGCATTCGTGGGGGAGGCTGTTGAATGCGTTGCGGATGTCTAACGACACCGCAACGACAACCTCCCCCGCCGACGTGGCCCCCTCAGTCCACCTCTTGAGGTGGGCTACCGCGTCCACGGTGGACCGGCCGGTGCGGAAACCGTACTGGCGCTCGGCCAAGTCCGGTCCCGGGCCCTCCAGATGCTCGACGAGCCGGGAAGCGAGAATTTTCTCAAAAAACTTCCCGGCCTCGTCGAGCAGCACCACCGGCCTGTACCCCGACGGGGCATCGGCGGGGCGATTCGGCTTCCGCAGAAGGCAGAGTCGCCCCACCTTCCAGCCCTGAGGGAACCGGCCCGAGGCGATGCTCGTATTGAGCACCGCCCGGAACCGCTCCTCCAGGGGGCCCAGTGCCAGGCACAGGACCCTCGCTGGCACCCCGTCCGGTCCCGGCGCCTTCCCCTTCCCCTTGCGCCGGAACCGCTCCCTCACCGCGTCGAACTCGAGGTCCGACACGGGAGGGCCCGCTTCCTCCACTTCGAGGGAGGCGCTGGGGGCGACCATCCGCGGGGGCTCGAAGGGTCCAGGGTCGGGAAAGAGCGACCCTAGAACCCTCTGCACGAGCCCCTCGTCCAGCTGGTGTATCGGGGGAGCACTATTTCCGTACTTCCCCCTCACCAGTCGGTACGGCCGTCCCCAGGGGTCGGAGTCGAGGAGCTCTATGAAGGAGTTTCACGACTCCGTTTTGGCCCTCAAGATCTCCGTCTTGAGGGCCTTGTTCGCCTCCCCGTACGCCCGTCGTAGAGTTTCCTCCTCGTCGGGCGCCCTCCTGGTGGCGCGCCTTCTGCACCGCAGGTAGGCGCGCCGCGCCCTCCAACTGGTGGCGCGCAGATCCGCTATGGTCTGCGACCACCAGTACACCTGCCGCTTGCGCGCGGCCGGTTTCGCTCGCGGCATGGCGGCATCGCAGACGACGCAAAGGTCCTCCGCGAAGTGCGCCGCCATGCCGTCAGCGTCGCCGGCGAGGTGCGGGGGCAGCTCGGACCACTCCCGCACCATCGCCGCCTCCAGCGCCACGTCGGGCTGGAGGTGCGTCACCGCCCATCTTCGGAAGGCGGCACCCGTTCCCGCTGGAGACGTGGAGGCGTGCGAGGGGGAGACCGAATATCGGACGTACCGGTGGTCCGACATGGTCTCCTCCTCTGCCTCCACTCTCCAGTCCCTCACCCTCGCGGCGAGGGGTGCGGTGGCCAGGGTCACGTCGACGATCGACGAACCCTGCCACCGCACGCACGTCGGGGTGGACCCTCGGTTGAGGACGTCGAGTCCCAGGCTCGTGGCCCAGGACTCGACTAAACCACCCCTGATGTCCGTGGCGGGCGAGCCCCACACGCGCGATTTCGCGTTGAGGTCGCCCGCCACCAAAACTTGCAGGGGCGCCGCCCTCCTCACCACCCCCTCGACCGCAGTCAGGTAGGCCTCAAAGTCTGCCCGACTGCGGTTCGGGGAGAAGTAGGTGGACACCACCACCACTTCTCCCCACTTGACGGCCACGTACCCGGGCCCCCTCTCCCTGACCGAGATGGGGGGGGCCGAGCTCGTGGGTGGCACCACAACGGCCGCCGAGCCGTCGGTGGACTCAGCCCACCTCGTGGACTGGGGCACCGCGTACGGCTCGGAGACCACCGCCAGGTCTCCTTGTATAAACCTAGTATAACTCGATTTGTGTTTGTTTGCTGTGCTCATTTGAGGTTATTATATTTTTAATACTCTTAAGTAGTTTTTATTAACTGTTAAAAAATATCGAAGTTGAAATGAGATCAATCATCATCATCATTTCAGCCAAGAGACGCCGACTGTTGGATATAGGCCTCCCCCAGGGATCTCCAAAGCGATCGGTCCTGCGCCTCCCGTATCCAGCGGCTTTCCGCGACCTACACCGTATCGTCGTTCCCACCTTGAGGGGGGTCTGCCAAAGCTGCGTCTCCCGGTACGCGGCCGCCACTCGAAGACCTTTCCGCCCCAACGAACGTAAGTTCTACGCTACGCTAAGGTTCGCAATTCTTTGGGCTATCTCGGTAACTCTATTTCTACGGATCTTATCATTTCTGATGTCATCACGTAGAGAAACCCCGACAGCCCTCTCCAAACCCCCCCTCCCCCAAATGAATGAGATCAATACAATTAAAGATATCGTCGGAGCTGATAAGAGTTTGGTGGTCGAAGTGGTCAAGGCGTCAATACGGTACGTTGGAGACGCGGGTTCGATCCCCGGCCGAGACGAAATTTTTTTATTGATTTTTCAATTTATTTAGCATTTTCAAATTAATACAATTGTTTGCAAGAGAGTATTAACAAATACGGAAACAAAACCAATCAACAAAATGGTCGCCCGGTCGAAAAACTGACATCCTTTACAGCTATTACAGGTTGGCTGGTAGAGATCTCTTTAGAGATAAGTCCACCATTGCATCTTCTGTTTATTACTTGTGTTTCCCCATGTGTGTTTTTTTTGCAATAAAGAGTATAATAATAATAATAATAATAAGATGTAAATTTTTTATAGATACATTTTAGGTCTTATGTTATCTATTTAACACAATAAATAACAAACATTAATAAAATTTACAAAAATGCAAATAAAAATACATATTCTGTGGGATTAAGTACATTCGTTTCTAGTTGTTATAAAAATTAATTTATAGTCTTAGTAAAGTACAATTTTAGTTTACTTTTAAGGTTTTTAGTATTTAGGCCATGGCGCAAACAGATAAACCTCGTTTATTTGTCAAAAAATATTCTAGGGTTATTCTCGTTTTATACAAAGTATCACTATACCTAGTAAAAGCATTGAATAAATGAATTATAACTTATTTTTATTTGTATAAGACTATAGGTGGTTAGCACAAATCATTGATTTCATTGTAATTAATTAGCGACATTAAAGCATTTTTCTTGTTATTCTGTAATGAAACCATTAAACATTCAACTCATAAAAATATTCTTAAATTTAATAATCATTGTTATGACAGAACTGACATCTGTTGTAGTTTTTTTAAGCGACTTAAAAAAGGAGGAGGTTCTCAATATCGATGCGTATGTTTTTTTTGTATGTATGTTACGCAATTACGCCGCCAATTATGGACCAATTTTCAAAATTCTTTTTGTATTCGATAGAGTATACTCCAAGGGTGGTCCCGTGGTCACCTAAGTTAGGACCTGGTGATGGGATCCCATGAAAATCGAGGAAATCCCTTAAATTTTTAGGTGTGTCCAACGTGTTTTGTGTGTATGTTAGGCGATTACTCCGCCAATTTTGGACCGATTTTCAAAATATTTTTGTATTTGATAGAGTATACTCTTTGGGTGGTCCCAAGGTCACTAAAGTCAGGATCTGATGATGGGATCCCATGAAAATCGAGGGTAACGCATCAGCTCACCGAGCTTGTATTAAATTAGGGTTTCCTTCACTAAAAAGATTATTTTTTTATTTCTTGGGAAAGCTTACAGCTATATTTACAATATTGGATAAAACAATTAACATCTAGACGCTAATTACAAGCTTCCGCATATTTCATTCACTAAAAAGTTAAAAAAATATATTTTACAAAAAATAAAAACCGACTTCAAAAACACTGAAAAGTTAAAAATAATATAAGAATAGGTACATACAGACAACATCACACTTCTATATTGAAGTCGGTACCAAACGACGATCTCCTATAAAGTCTTAGAATTTGTCACCGACTTCAATAAAGAAGTGTGATGTTGTCTGTACCTATTCTTATATTATTTTTAACTTTTCAGTGTTTTTGAAGTCGGTTTTATTTTTTTGTAAAAAAAATTTTTGTGAAACTTCTTTGTGCGCAAAATATCACTGCGCTAATACTGCCTTCCCCTCGTTCCGAGTTGACACGATCATGTAAACATTTTAGGTGAATCAAGATAATTATGTCCGGTAATGGATTGTATCCGGTTTTCATGTTAATATTTACTTAGTTAATCATAATTCTATTCTTAAATGGAGAAAACCTACAATTTAGTTTCTTTTTGATCATCTGTCATCATCTTCTGTTTGATCATCTGTGGAATTAGTGCCACGCTATTGATTTACAAGGAATATCGTATCGAGTAGGCGGATATCGATAGCACATTCAAATGCTTATAAACCTGATTATTTATTAATCATTTTCACTGTTCCTTTCCCGTCAAGCTGTCAAATAGCCCCTGATGCTTAATTAACTTTAGCTTCATATGCTATTTATGGAATGGTTTAATTTCCAATTATTCTATTATACCTACCTCTTAAAGGATTTAAATTAGTCGATAGTTTCTTGGAAGCCCCGTGGTGCCGCAAGTTGGATATTGAGAGGCAGGAGAACATATTTGGTCTGAAAGTTTGTGTTTGGTATTTTCGATTGGTGTATCGATAGTATTTATTAGGTGACTGATTTTTCATATTCACAATAGTATCAGAAAATTATTCGAAGTATATATGAATACAAATTAATTATAAATCTCTTTATAAATGCTAAACTCCAAATAATAAATAAGTTAATAAAATTTAATTAAGAAATTTTGACACACAGATTCGTTATATCACTGATAAATTAAAGAAACACTGTGTCACTGAGTTAATGATCTAGCTAAAGATAAATAAATGATATAGTGATATAAAAGAGTTAATAAATATCAGCAGCTACAAAAGATACATATCTCTTTTCCTCTCAGTGATATACTCTGCACAAATCTAGGCCCCATCTCTCGACCCATCGCCTTTTCCGCTTTGACGTCGTCGAGACGAGGTCGAATAAATCTGGCCTTTCCTGTTTCGTGGCGTGGAGGAGCCGTTTCAACCGTCCGTACCGTCAAAATCACAGATTAGAGAAAATGATATTTTCTCTAAAAATGTATGTTAGTTAAATTGTAAAGTAAAGTTTTCGTATTAGTTTGTTTTCAGTTTGGAGAGCAAAGCTCAGGAATAACATTTTTTAAATCGCCGGCCTATTCTATTCAATTTATCAATTTTAAATAATAAGTAATAATCTACTCAGCCCGTACTGCCCGCATAAAGGTACCAATTTTTATGATTTAAAACAGATAAATTTGTTGATTTTCATTAGTGGGTAAATTAGTGGGTTCGAAACACATTATATGTCCAAAATTCGCCTTTTTCATCCCCTATTTCATTAAAAAACCTGATAGTAAGCGGCATATTATCTCATCTTATCTTAGTGTATCTTATCTTATCTTATCTTAGGGTGGCTCAGCATGAGAGTCTTCGCACTTCGACCCATCGTGGATCTTTTGTGCTTCCCCATGTTTAGTCCTTGAAGTCATCACCACCTTCGGTCCAGTCAATCGTGCTCATAAGCCTGATGATGTTCTTCGGTGGTATGTCCTGTAGTCCTCCGGTTTTGGGTAACCCATTCCCGTCAGCGTTAATCTCCTGGAGGCAAGAGGATCGCAATGGCACAGAAGGTGCTCCATGCTCTCCTATTCTTCCTTACAGGCCCTACAAGTTTTCGAATTGGTGTGTCCCATCCGGGCAAGCATGAGCCTAGTGCTAAAATGGCCGGTTAAGGCACCTGCCATTAGACGCGTCTGGGATCTGCTTGGCCCATTCTTCTTGGTGCCTTCTTTGTGATTCAGCTCTTTGGCCTCTATCGACTGTTTTTGGGGTGATTCCGACAAATGATTCCGGTCCCACCAGTTGTGTTTCCGAACCTTTCCTTGCCAGGTAGTCAGCCTTTTCGTTTCCGGTGAAACCTTTATGACCTGGTATCCAGACTTCGTTAAACACTAGTTTGGACTCCACCTTGTGTCACAAGAGCGCTTTCAGCGTTGCTTGGCTGTCACTGAGAATGTAGAGAACCTTTACTACCTCTGTCTAGATTCTCTCGTGCACAGACTAGAATAGCGTATGTTTTAGCTTGAAACACAGTTGCCAACTTGCACATGCAGACCAATATTTCCCTTTTGTTGCAGTATATGCCTGCTCCTGTACCGGTTTTCCGGTCCAAATAAAAACCGGTACAGGAGCATTGTGCTGTTCCTCCGAGGAGATTCCAGCCCTTTGTCGCATTCTTCCCTTTTTGTTTTTTTTGTTGGAATATAAACCTCTAAGAGTCTCCTAAATATGTATTAAGGTGTCATTCTATCGCTGGTCATGCCCAGCAACAGAATCTCCTCTTTAGGTTTTGGTCCCGTGTGTCTTGTCCTAAATATTTGACTTCCGTGGACCATGAAATTTCCGTGCCGTACAATTTGAGAATTCTCAAGTGGCATCTTAGTGGGATTAGTTAATATATTGAATATCAATTAAACCATTTCATGTTAAATTCTAAATTTTCAGCACATAAAAGTTTCACATCATATTTTGGCAAATAACTCTCAAAATTAGCTATTTTCTTTTTATTAATAGTAATAATTGTATACAAAATAGGTGCTCTACCCACCATGGCTACTTTTTATAAACCAACAAATAAGAAAATCTAACAATTTATTTAGGGATTGCTTCAGAATTCAGTGTTAGACCCACTGACCCTAGGATCATAGGCATATTTACTTATATTTTTAACCTAACACTGTACTATGAATCTCCACCAGGGTAGTTGCCGGAGGTCGCAGGCCTCGGCTGCTTGGCTTTTCAGCTTGATGAATTAAGACAAAATTACTGAATAAAAAGGAAGAATTTTGTGGAGTTAACTAAGTTCTTAACTACCTATATAAAAACAAAGAAACTGGAACACAGTATATCTGACCCGTGATCACAAGTCAAAGGTACGATCTACTAAAAACCGCTCCGGGGACTGCTACTAATTAATGATTAAAAAAGAGAAACATTCGAATATCCGTGTGTGTACTTTATTACCCCTTTTTTATCTTCTACCCAATTTTTACCTGATTTTTACCTACCGAGGTTGATCAAACGAGCCTGGACCATCGCGCCCTTGGTTTATATAGATATATCTTACAGTTCCTGATTAATTGTAATATATGTTAATTACCTTGCTAACTTCTATGAAAAGTTATTTGAAGACTAGAGATATGTCTATTGTTGTAATATTCTAAGAAATAAATTCTTTCTTTTTCTTAATGTAAATTTCAACAGATTTTGATAGATTAGCAAGGAAAACACTACATTAGGTACTAGGTACTATTCCGCAATACATCACGGTAAGATTATCTCGTGCACAGACTAGAATAGCGTATGTTTCAGCTTGAAACACAGTTGCCAACTTACCCATGCAGACCAATAATTCCGTTTTGTTGCAGTATATGCCTACTCCTGTACCGGTTTTCATTTTTGAAAATGAAAACCGGTACAGGAGCATCGTGCTGTTCCCCCGAGGAGATTCCAGCCGTTTGTCCCATTCTTCCCTTGTTGGAATATAAACCTCTAAGAGTCTCCTAAATATGTATTTAGGTGTCATTCTATCACTGGTCATGCTCAGCAACAGAATCTCCTCTTTAGGTTTTGGTCCCGTGTATCTTGTCCGTGGCCAGTTCGCATTCCACAGTCCCATAGTGCTGAGCCTGTGTAGTGCTGTCAAGGCCTCTTTGTGTATGGCATTATGCGGTGGTTCGAGACTGAGAAATCTCTCTAGGGCTGCCGTAGGAGTGGATTTGAACGCCCGAGTTATAGCCATGCAGGCCAGTCTTTGGCAATCTTCGTAGGAGTTCCTTGCACGTGACCAGCTTTGTTCTGGGCCACCAAACTATACTTCCCTAGGTGACGATCGGCAGTATCATTATTTTATAAATTTAATAGAGGATCTTGGACTTGAGGCCTCAGGTTTTACCAAAGGTAGACCGGCCCATGTTGAGGGCCCTTGTGGCTTTCTCAATAGTGAGCCCTACTTGTTCTTTCCACGTAAGTTCTTTGATCTAGGGTGAGTCCTAAATATTTGACTTCCGTGGACCATGAAATTTCCGTGCCGTACAATTTGAGAATTCTCAAGCGGCATCTTAGTGGGATTAGTTAATATATTGAATATCAATTAAACCATTTCATGTTAAATTCTAAATTTTCAGCACATAAAAGTTTCACATCATATTTTGGAAAATAACTCACAAATTTAGCTATTTTCTTTTTATTAATAGTAATAATTGTATACAAAATAGGTGCTCTACCCACCATAGGTCCTTTTATAAACCAACAAATAAGAAAATCTAACAATTTATTTAGGGATTGCTTCAGAATTCAGTGTTAGACCCACTGACCCTAGGATCATAGGCATATTTACTTATATTTTTAACCTAACACTGTACTATGAATCTCCAGGGTAGTTGCCGGAGGTTGCAGGCCTCGGCTGCTTGGCTTTTCAGCTAGATGAACTAAGACAAAATTACTGAATAACAAGGAAGAATTTTGTGGAGTTAACTAAGTCCTTAACTACCTATATAAAAACAAAGCAACTATAATACAGTATATCTGACCCGTGATCACAAGTCAAATGTACGATCTACTAAAAACCGCTCCGGGGACTGCTATTAATTAATGATTAAATAAGAGAAACATACGATTATCCGTTTGTGTACTTTATTACCCCTTTTTTATCTTGTACCCTATAATTTTTACCTGATTTTTACCTACCGAGATTGATCAAACGAGCCTGAACCATCCTGCCCTTGGTTTATATAGATATATCTTACAGTTCCTGATTAATGGTGATATATGTTAATTACCTTGCTAACTTCTAAGAAAAGATATTTGAAGACTAGAGATATGTCTATTGTTGTAATATTCTAAGAAATACATTTCTTTTCTTTTCCTTAATGTAAATTTCAACAGATTTTGATAGATTAGCAAGGAAAACAGTACATTAGGTACTAGGTACTATTACGCAATAGCAAGTTATTTTAACCGACTTCAAAACCAAGGGGGTTCTTAATTCTACGCGTATGTTTTCTATCTAAACTGCTATCCCCAATTTTGCACTGATTTGGCTAAAATAAATATAGGGCGAACACTTGCCTATTCATTGCTTTGCTTTTAGAGTACAACTAAATTATTCACTAATGAATGTTTATAACAAGTGAGTTTTGGTCATTTTTTGTTTACAGGGAAAAAAAGTGATGCAATGAAACCATTATATATTTTTATCTATATTTATTTCGAATAAATGGATTGACCGGCGAGACCCTATGTGGCGCCAGGATGACGTACGGCAGCCGGATGTCCATCGGCGGTGGAGCCATACATATCGGCTTGCTATAATATGCGTGTATCACCGTAGGGCCGTATGTATGGCTCAGGAACACGCACCGAAGTTTGGGCTGCACACTGGATGGCTCTTCCCGCACTGCCGCCGGCGCCGTCCTATCACCTTCCTCTTCCGCCCAGCTTATAGCCTTAGGCTGTACTGGCTGCGGTTGTCTCGCCGGATCGTCCATAATGTCCTGCCAAAGAAATATTGTTATTAATTAGTTGCCTTGCTGTAGTGTAAAACGTTTTATGACTGTTTCCGTGTATCCATATATTCGGTACTAAACTTCACTTAAATTAATGCGATTAATTTATAACACATGTTGGTAAAATTATTAGGCGTGTGCAAAATGGTATGCCAATGATAACGCGTCGATGGTTTGTGCGATCGCGGTACTAACCAAGCGAGTGCGGGACACGGTCGTCGGATGCGGGAGGGGTAGTCATCGGCAAACTTTCTGCACGTGGCTAGTAAACTGTTACTACGACTCAGCAGTAATCAATGCAGCTGCATCAGATCATCGGAGGAATGCTGTCTGATTTTCATTCAGGGAGCATTGTTAAGTATTAAAGTTGTTTCGAAATAGCAATAGAGATCAATTTAAATTACTTACACAGTTGAACAAAGAGGTGTCGACTATTTCGTCGTCGAAATTTCTCCAAGTCGAGGCACCTGGTTTGGGCCTTCCAAAACCAGGAGTCCGATTAAAAGTTTTCTTTGCGAACATTTCTTACTACTGTTGACAGTCTTAAATGGGGCACGCTTGAGTTATGATTTGAATTTAACATAACATGGTTTATATACTTTAGTATGGTCATTACTGCGCCGCAATTATTGAAATAATTATCAAATTAGGTATTGTTGGTTGCTAAAATATTGGATTTAACTCTTAAAGTTAATGTAATTACAGCTTCATTAAGAAATTTAAATTATAATTTATTAGTACTGATTATAATTATTATAATGGGTTTCTCATAGTTGTATTATTTCGCAGTACCTGTCGATGAATCATGTTTCTATTTTTTTATTTTTTTCTCATAGAAAGCAATGAAATGTAAGTCTATCGATCAAGAGATCGCAAATAAAAATATTTATTAATTATCAGGCTATATTCATCTTGTCAACTAAAATATTTGATGACAAAATGGGATAAAAAACATAATTGATACCATGTCGGTGAAAATAATGTAACTAAAAGTTCCTTAATTCGTTATAGAACTAAGTAAAATTTAATAAAAGGTTCTTTAGTTTGTATTAGGTACATTGTTTAGTTTGATTTGAACCTATTTATTATGATTCAGACAAATTTTATCTTAATATCTAAAATAATGTGTGAACTGCAGTCACAAAGAACAGGGGTCTCAGTGACCCTGTAACACTGTTTTTTTTAACACTAGCATCCATACAAATAAACGTGGCATAAAGTTAAACTAAGATAAGCAAAATGTCTCATAATCAACCAAGAATAACTTATACTGAGTATAACATTGATATTTCTATTGATACAAACGTTATTTCGAAGTTATTCCAGCCCGTATCCTTGTATAAACCTAGTATAACTCGATTTGTGTTTGTTTGCTGTGCTCATTTGAGGTTATTATATTTTTAATACTCTTAAGTAGTTTTTATTTACTGTTAAAAAATATCAAAGTTGAAATGAGATCAATCATCATCATCATTTCAGCCAAGAGACGCCCACTGTTGGATATAGGCCTCCCCCAGGGATCTCTAATGCGATCGGTCCTGCGCCTCCCGTATCCAGCGGCTTTCCGCGACCTACACCGGATCGTCGTTCCCACCTTGAGGGGGGTCTGCCAAAGCTGCGTCTCCCGGTACGCGGCCGCCACTCGAAGACCTTTCCGCCCCAACGAACGTAAGTTCTACGCTACGCTAAGGTTCGCAATTCTTTGGGCTATCTCGGTAACTCTATTTCTACGGCTCTTATCATTTCTGATGTCATCACGTAGGGAAACCCCTCCTCCACCAAATGAATGAGATCAATACAATTAAAGATATCGTCGGAGCTGATAAGAGCTTGGTGGTCGAAGTGGTCAAGGCGTCAATACGGTACGTTGGAGACGCGGGTTCGATCCCCGGCTGAGACGAAATTTTTTTATTGATTTTTCAATTTATTTAGCATTTTCAAATTAATACAATTGCTTGCAAGAGAGTATTAACAAATACGGAAACAAAACCAATCAACAAAATGGTCGCCCGGTCGAAAAACTGACATCCTTTACAGCTAAGATGTATATATTTTTTATAGATACATTTTAGGTCTTAAGTTATCTATTTAACACAATAAATAACAAACATTAATAAAATTTACAAAAATGCAAATAAAAATACATATTCTGTGGGATTAAGTACATTCGTTTCTAGTTGTTATAAAAATTAATTTATAGTCTTAGTAAAGTACAATTTTAGTTTACTTTTAATGTTTTTAGTATTTAGGCCATGGCGCAAACAGATAAACCTCGTTTATTTGTCAAAAAATATTCTAGGGTTATTCTCGTTTTATACAAAGTATCACTATACCTAGTAAAAGCATTGAATAAATGAAGTATAACATATTTTTATTTGTATAAGACCATAGGTGGTTAGCACAAATCATTGATTTCATTGTAATTAATTAGCGACATTAAAGCATTTTTCTTGTTATTCTGAAATGAAACCATTAAACATTCAACTCATAAAAATATTCTTAAATTTAATAATCATTATTATGACAGAACTGACATCTGTTGTAGTTTTTTTAAGCGACTTAAAAAAGGAGGAGGTTCTCAATATCGATGCGTATGTTTTTTTTGTATGTATGTTACGCAATTACGCCGCCAATTATGGACCAATTTTCAAAATTCTTTTTGTATTCGATAGAGTATACTCCAAGGGTGGTCCCGTGGTCACCTAAGTTAGGACCTGGTGATGGGATCCCATGAAAATCGAGGAAATCCCTTAAATTTTTAGGTGTGTCCAACGTGTTTTGTGTGTATGTTAGGCGATTACTCCGCCAATTTTGGACCGATTTTCAAAATATTTTTGTATTTGATAGAGTATACTCTTTGGGTGGTCCCAAGGTCACTAAAGTCAGGATCTGATGATGGGATCCCATGAAAATCGAGGGTAACGCATCAGCTCACCGAGCTTGTATTAAATTAGGGTTTCCTTCACTAAAAAGATTATTTTTTTATTTCTTGGGAAAGCTTACAGCTATATTTACAATATTGGATAAAACAATTAACATCTAGACGCTAATTACAAGCTTCCGCATATTTCATTCACTAAAAAGTTAAAAAAATATATTTTACAAAAAATAAAAACCGACTTCAAAAACACTGAAAAGTTAAAAATAATATAAGAATAGGTACATACAGACAACATCACACTTCTATATTGAAGTCGGTGCCAAACGACGATCTCCTATAAAGTCTTAGAATTTGTCACCGACTTCAATATAGAAGTGTGATGTTGTCTGTACCTATTCTTATATTATTTTTAACTTTTCAGTGTTTTTGAAGTCGGTTTTATTTTTTTGTAAACATTTTTTTGTGAAACTTTTTCATTCTTTGTGAGCAAAATATCACTGCGCTAATACTGCCTTCCCCTCGTTCCGAGTTGACACGATCATGTAAACATTTTAGGTGAATCAAGATAATTATGTCCGGTAATGGATTGTATCCGGTTTTCATGTTAATATTTACTTAGTTAATCATAATTTTATTCATAACCCGTACGCCGTACTCATATGAGTACGCGGAACATCGGCCCCAAGGCCCACGACATCATATGATGACAGAATTCTCTCGGCTAACTTTTTACGTTATTGTGTCACAAGTAAGGCTTTATTTGGCCTGCTGTTTTTTTGGCATATAGACTACTAAATGCTCTTTGAAATGGTACCAAATACTCGTTAACCATAACTTTAAACTTTTTGAAAATAAAAAGTTTAGAAACGTCAAAGCGTTCACTCATTTTGTGTCACTAGGTTACAACGTTAGTGAACGTCAGTTAGGAATAAATTGGTTGAAATCGCTGTTTTTTATCGTAAAAGGTATGTAAAGTGATATTATTTCTTTTGTTTACAGTATTTCCAGTAATAATTAGCATAAACAATTGTATTTCATTGTATATTTAGTTTATAAATCCGCGGTAAATTGCTCCGCGGTAGAACAAGACGCCAATTTATTTTCAACATATAATTTAAGTAAAACAACACAATAAAACTATAAATAACCATACATATTATTATAGCCCTATGTTTAAAGATTTTTTTGATATACAATAGTTTTGGAAATATTTTTAATGAAAAAAAAAATGACGTAATGAATTGCGTAACCCTTCAAAGCGCGCGCACTTAGAATTAAAAAATTGCATAAAATAAATTATAGTGTCTACAATAAAATAAAAAATACGTATGGATAGCTAATTTAATAAGGAATGAACTTATAATAGTTAATTAGATAAGGATTCATAATTTAATGAATAAAGGGCGAAAATGTTCGGTAGGTTGCGCAAGACCCAAAGAAAACATTTTTTTTTCAAAAATTTTTTTAAATATACAACACTATAAAACAATAAATAACCATATATATTGTTATAGTTGTAATCTTCAAGATTATTTTGATATACAATAGTTTTGGGAAATATTATTAATGAAAAAAGAAAAAAATTAAAAATTCTTTCTGTGACGTAATGCATTACGCAATCCGAGCGCGCGCGCAACCTCACAATTAAAAAATTGCAAAAAAATAAATTATTGTGCCTACAATAAAATAAAAACTACGTATGGATAGCTTATTTAATAAGGAATAAACATATAATAGTTAATTAGATAAGGATTCATAATTAAATAAATTACGAGCATTTTATTATTTCTATTTTTTGAACGTAACAATGGCCGCTTTGATCTCCGATAACTAATAAAATAAGTATCGGAATGCTTTCAAACATAGATAAGTTTTTAGTTTGTTTTAATAGCTTCTCAGAAATGTAGCTGTGATACCCTTAATCCTAAAAATTTGATTTCAAAAACAAAAACAAAAGCCGTAGGTGCCGAGCGCGGCAAAACCTAACGGCGCGGCTGCGAGTCGCGGGCGTCCGTGCAGACCGCCTGATTAGGGGCCCGGGTCCCTACGGGTAAATGGAGAAAACCTTCAATTTAGTTTCTTTTTGATCATCTGTCATCATCTTCTGTTTGATCATCTGTGGAATTATTGCCACGGTATTGATTTACAAGGAATATCGTATCGAGTAGGCGGATATCGATAGCACATTCAAATGCTTATAAACCTGATTATTTATTAATCATTTTCACTGTTCCTTTCCCGTCAAGCTGGCAAATAGCCCCTGATGCTTAATTAACTCAAGCTACATATACTATTTATGGAATGGTTTAATTTCCAATTATTCTATTATACCTACATCTTAAAGAATTTAAATTAGTCGATAGTTTCTTGGAAGCCCCGTGGTGCCGCAAGTTGGATATTGAGAGGCAGGAGAACATATTTGGTCTGAAAGTTTGTGTTTGGTATTTTCGATTGGTGTATCGATAGTATTTATTAGGTGACTGATTTTTCATATTCACAATAGTATCAGAAAATTATTCGAAGTATATATGAATACAAATTAATTATAAATCTCTTTATAAATGCTAAACTCCAAATAATAAATAAGTTAATAAAATTTAATTAAGAAATTTTGACACACAGATTCGTTATATCACTGATAAATTAGCTAAAGATAAATAAATGATATAGTGATATAAAAGAGTTAATAAATATCAGCAGCTACAAAAGATACATATCTCTTTTCCTCTCAGTGATATACTCTGCACAAATCTAGGCCCCATCTCTCGACCCATCGCCTTTTCCGCTTTGACGTCGTCGAGACGAGGTCGAATAAATCTGGCCTTTCCTGTTTCGTGGCGTGGAGGAGCCGTTTCAACCGTCCGTACCGTCAAAATCACAGATTAGAGAAAATAATATTTTCTCTAAAAATGTATGTTAGTTAAATTGTAAAGTAAAGTTTTCGTATTAGTTTGTTTTCAGTTTGGAGAGCAAAGCTCAGGAATAACATTTTTTAAATCGCCGGCCTATTCTATTCAATTTATCAATTTTAAATAATAAGTAATAATCTACTCAGCCCGTACTGCCCGCATAAAGGTACCAATTTTTATGATTTAAAACAGATAAATTTGTTAATTTTCATTAGTGGGTAAATTAGTGGGTTTGAAACACATTATATGTCCAAAATTCGCCTTTTTACCATCCCCTATTTCATTAAAAAACCTGATAGTAAGCGGCATATTATCTCATCTTATCTTAGTGTATCTTATCTTATCTTATCTTAGGGTGGCTCAGCATGAGAGTCTTCGCACTTCGACCCATCGTGGATCTTTTGTGCTTCCCCATGTTTAGTCCTTGAAGTCATTACCACCTTCGGTCCAGTCAATCGTGCTCATAAGCCTGATGATGTTCTTCGGTGGTATGTCCTGTAGTCCTCCGGTTTTGGGTAACCCATTCCCGTCAGCGTTAATCTCCTGGAGGCAAGAGGATCGCAAAGGCACAGAAGGTGCTCTATGCTCTCCTGTTCTTCCTTACAGGCCGTACAAGTTTTGGAATTGGTGTGTCCCATCCGGGCAAGCATGAGCCTAGTGCTAAAATGGCCGGTTAAGGCAACTGCCATTAGACGCGTCTGGGATCTGCTTGGCCCATTCTTCTTGGTGCCTTCTTTGTGATTCAGCTCTTAGGCCTCTCTCGACTGTTTTTGGGGTGATTCCGACAAATGATTCCGGTCCCACCAGTTGTGTTTCCGAACCTTTCCTTGCCAGGTAGTCAGCCTTTTCGTTTCCGGTGAAACCTTTATGACCTGGTATCCAGACTTCGTTAAACACTAGTTTGGACTCAACCTTGTGTCACAAGAGCGCTTTCAGCGTTGCTTGGCTGTCACTGAGAATGTAGAGAACCTTTACTACCTCTGTCTAGATTCTCTCGTGCACAGACTAGAATAGCGTATGTTTCAGCTTGAAACACAGTTGCCAACTTGCACATGCAGACCAATATTTCCGTTTTGTTGCAGTATATGCCTGCTCCTGTACCGGTTTTCCGGTCCAAATAAAAACCGGTACAGGAACATTTTGCTGTTCCCCCGAGGAGATTCCAGCCCTTTGTCGCATTCTTCCCTTTTTGTTGGAATATAAACCTCTAAGAGTCTCTTAAATATGTATTAAGGTGTCATTCTATCGCTGGTCATGCCCAGCAACAGAATCTCCTCTTTAGGTTTTGGTCCCGTGTGTCTTGTCCGTGGCCAGTTCGCATTCCACAGTTCCATAGTGCTGAGCCTGTGTAGTGCTGTAAAGGCCTTTTTGTGTATGGCTATATGCGGTGGTTCGAGATTGAGAAATCTCTCTAGGGCCGCCGTAGAACGCCCGAGTTATAGCCATGTAGGCCAGTCTTTGGAAAACTTCGTAGGAGTTCCTTGCACGTGACCAGCTTTGTTCTGGGCCACCAAACTATACTTCCGTAGGTGACGATCGGCATTATCATTATTTTATAAATTCAATAGAGGATCTTGGACTTGAGGCCCCAGGTTTTACCGAAGGTAGAGCGGCCCATGTTGAGGGCCCTTGTGGCTTTCTCAATAGTGAGCCCTACATGTTATTTCCACGTAAGTTCTTTATCTAGGGTGAGTCCTAAATATTTGACTTCCGTGGACCCTGAAATTTCCGTGCCGTACAATTTGAGAATTCTCAAGCGGCATCTTAGTGGGATTAATTAATATATTGAATATCAATTAAACCATTTCATGTTAAATTCTAAATTTTCAGCACATAAAAGTTTCACATCATATTTTGGCAAATAACTCACAAAATTAGCTATTTTTTTTTATTAATAGTAATAATTGTATACAAAATAGGTGATCTACCCACCATGGGTACTTTTTATAAACCAACAAATAAGAAAATCTAACAATTTATTTAGGGATTGCTTCAGAATTCAGTGTTAGACCCATTGACCCTAGGATCATAGGCATATTTACTTATATTTTTAACCTAACACTGTACTATGAATCTCCACCAGGGTAGTTGCCGGAGGTCGCAGGCCTCGGCTGCTTGGCTTTTCAGCTTGATGAATTAAGACAAAATTACTGAATAAAAAGGAAGAATTTTGCGGAGTTAACTAAGTCCTTAACTACCTATATAAAAACAAAGAAACTGGAACACAGTATATCTGACCCGTGATCACAAGTCAAAAGTACGATCTACTAAAAACCGCTCCGGGGACTGCTACTAATTAATGATTAAAAAAGAGAAACATTCGAATATCCGTGTGTGTACTTTATTACCCCTTTTTTATCTTCTACCCAATTTTTACCTGATTTTTACCTACCGAGATTGATCAAACGAGCCTCGACCATCCCTCCCTTGGTTTATATAGATATATCTGACAGTTCCTGATTAATGGTAATATATGTTAATTACCTTGCTAACTTCTATGAAAAGTTATTTGAAGACTAGAGATATGTCTATTGTTGTAATATTCTAAGAAATAAATTCTTTCTTTTTCTTAATGTAAATTTCAACAGATTTTGATAGATTAGCAAGGAAAACACTACATTAGGTACTGTGGTGACCTCCTTGCGTCTATGACACCGCATTCCACCTCATTGCATAAATGTGCTCAGTGGCAAGGAATGTCACCCTTTTAAATATAGAATGAGAACATTCAATTCTCAAGCGGCATCTTAGTGGGATTAGTTAATATATTAAATATCAATTAAACCATTTCATGTTAAATTCTAAATTTTCAGCACATAAAAGTTTCACATCATATTTTGGAAAATAACTCATAAATTTAGCTATTTTCTTTTTATTAATAGTAATAATTGTATACAAAATAGGTGCTCTACCCACCATGGGTCCTTTTTATAAACCAACAAATAAGAAAATCTAACAATTTATTTAGGGATTGCTTTTGAATTCAGTGTTAGACCCACTGACCCTAGGATCATAGGCATATTTACTTATATTATTAACCTAACACTGTACTATGAATCTCCAGGGTAGTTGCCGGAGGTCGCAGGCCTCGGCTGCTTGGCTTTTCAGCTAGATGAACTAAGACAAAATTACTGAATAACAAGGAAGAATTTTGTGGAGTTAACTAAGTCCTTAACTACCTATATAAAAACAAAGCAACTATAATACAGTATATCTGACCCGTGATCACAAGTCAAATGTACGATCTACTAAAAACCGCTCCGGGGACTGCTACTAATTAATGATTAAAAAAGAGAAACATACGATTATCCGTTTGTGTACTTTATTACCCCTTTTTTATCTTGTACCCTGTAATTTTTACCTGATTTTTACCAACCGAGATTGATCAAACGAGCCTGAACACTTGCCTATTAATTGCTTTGCTTTTAGAGTACAACTAAATTATTCACTAATTAATGTTTATAACAAGTGAGTTTTGGTCATTTTTTGTTTACAGGGAAAAAAAGTGATGCAATGAAACCATTATATATTTTTATCTATATTTATTTCGAATAAATGGATTGACCGGCGAGACCCTATGTGGCGCCAGGATGACGTACGGCAGCCGGATGTCCATCGGCGGTGGAGCCATACATATCGGTTTGCTATAATATTCGTGTATCACTGTAGGGCCGTATGTATGGCTCAGGAACACGCACCGAAGTTTGGGCTGCACACTGGATGGCTCTTCCCGCGCTGCCGCCGGCGCCGTCCTATCACCTTCCTCTTCCGCCCAGCTTATAGCCTTAGGCTGTACTGGCTGCGGTTGTCTCGCCGGATCGTCCATAATGTCCTGCCAAAGAAATATTGTTATTAATTAGTTGCCTTGCTGTAGTGTAAAACGTTTTATGACTGTTTCCGTGTATCCATATATTCGGTACTAAACTTCACTTAAATTAATGCGATTAATTTATAACACATGTTGGTAAAATTATTAGGCGTGTGCAAAATGGTATGCCAATGATAACGCGTCGATGGTTTGTGCGATCGCGGTACTAACCAAGCGAGTGCGGGACACGGTCGTCGGATGCGGGAGGGGTAGTCATCGGCAAACTTTCTGCACGTGGCTAGTAAACTGTTACTACGACTCAGCAGTAATCAATGCAGCTGCATCAGATCATCGGAGGAATGCTGTCTGATTTTCATTCAGGGAGCATTGTTAAGTATTAAAGTTGTTTCGAAATAGCAATAGAGATCAATTTAAATTACTTACACAGTTGAACAAAGAGGTGTCGACTATTTCGTCGTCGAAATTTCTCCAAGTCGAGGCACCTGGTTTGGGCCTTCCAAAACCAGGAGTCCGATTAAAAGTTTTCTTTGCGAACATTTCTTACTACTGTTGACAGTCTTAAATGGGGCACGCTTGAGTTATGATTTGAATTTAACATAACATGGTTTATATACTTTAGTATGGTCATTACTGCGCGGCAATTATTGAAATAATTATCAAATTAGGTATTGTTGGTTGCTAAAATATTGGATTTAACTCTTAAAGTTAATGTAATTACAGCTTCATTAAGAAATTTAAATTATAATTTATTAGTACTGATTATAATTATTATAATGGGTTTCTCATAGTTGTATTATTTCGCAGTACCTGTCGATGAATCATGTTTCTATTTTTTTATTTTTTTCTCATAGAAAGCAATGAAATGTAAGTCTATCGACCAAGAGATCGCAAATAAAAATATTTATTAATTATCAGGCAACTTTCATCTTGTTAACTAAAATATTTGATGACAAAAAGGGTTAAAAAACATAATTGATATAATGTCGGTGAAAATAATGTAACTAAAAGTTCCTTAATTCGTTATAGAACTAAGTAAAATTTAATAAAAGGTTCTTTAGTTTGTATTACATAGTTTAGTTTGATTTGAACCTATTTATTATGATTCAGACAAATTTTATCTTAATATCTAAAATAATGTGTAAACTGCAGTCACAAAGAACGGGGGTCTCAGTGACCCTGTAACACTGTTTTTTTAACACTAGCATCCTTACAAATAAACGTGGCATAAAGTTAAACTAAGATAAGCAAAATGTCTCATAATCAACCAAGAATAATTTATACTGAGTATAACATTGACATTTCTATTGATACAAACGTTATTTCGAAGTTATTCCAGCCCGTATCCTTGTATAAACCTAGTATAACTCGATTTGTGTTTGTTTGCTGTGCTCATTTGAGGTTATTATATTTTTAATACTCTTAAGTAGTTTTTATTAACTGTTAAAAAATATCAAAGTTGAAATGAGATCAATCATCATCATCATTTCAGCCAAGAGACGCCGACTGTTGGATATAGGCCTCCCCAGGGATCTCCAAAGCGATCGGTCCTGCGCCTCCCGTATCCAGCGGCTTTCCGCGACCTACACCGTATCGTCGTTCCCACCTTGAGGGGTCTGCCAAAGCTGCGTCTCCCGGTACGCGGCCGCCACTCGAAGACCTTTCCACCCCAACGAACGTAAGTTCTACGCTACGCTAAGGTTCGCAATTCTTTGGGCTATCTCGGTAACTCTATTTCTACGGATCTTATCATTTCTGATGTCATCACGTAGAGAAACCCCGACAGCCCTCTCCAAACCCCCCCTCCCCCAAATGAATGAGATCAATACAATTAAAGATATCGTCGGAGCTGATAAGAGCTTGGTGGTCGAAGTGGTCAAGGCGTCAATACGGTACGTTGGAGACGCGGGTTCGATCCCCGGCCGAGACGAAATTTTTTTATTGATTTTTCAATTTATTTAGCATTTTCAAATTAATACAATTGTTTGCAAGAGAGTATTAACAAATACGGAAACAAAACCAATCAACAAAATGGTCGCCCGGTCGAAAAACTGACATCCTTTACAGCTAAGATGTAAATTTTTTATAGATACATTTTAGGTCTTAAGTTATCTATTTAACACAATAAATAACAAACATTAATAAAATTTACAAAAATGCAAATAAAAATACATATTCTGTGGGATTAAGTACATTCGTTTCTAGTTGTTATAAAAATTAATTTATAGTCTTAGTAAAGTACAATTTTAGTTTACTTTTAATGTTTTTAGTATTTAGGCCATGGCGCAAACAGATAAACCTCGTTTATTTGTCAAAAAATATTCTAGGGTTATTCTCGTTTTATACAAAGTATCACTATACCTAGTAAAAGCATTGAATAAATGAATTATAACTTATTTTTATTTGTATAAGACTATAGGTGGTTAGCACAAATCATTGATTTCATTGTAATTAATTAGCGACATTAAAGCATGTTTCTTGTTATTCTGAAATGAAACCATTAAACATTCAACTCATAAAAATATTCTTAAATTTAATAATCATTGTTATGACAGAACTGACATCTGTTGTAGTTTTTTTAACCACCTTAAAAAAAGGAGGAGGTTCTCAATATCGATGCGTATGTTTTTTTTGTATGTATGTTACGCAATTACGCCGCCAATTATGGACCAATTTTCAAAATTCTTTTTGTATTCGATAGAGTATACTCCAAGGGTGGTCCCGTGGTCACCTTAGTTAGGACCTGGTGATGGGATCCCATGAAAATCGAGGAAATCCCTTAAATTTTAAGGTGTGTCCAACGTGTTTTGTGTGTATGTTAGGCGATTACTCCGCCAATTTTGGACCGATTTTCAAAATATTTTTGTATTTGATAGAGTATACTCTTTGGGTGGTCCCAAGGTCACTAAAGTCAGGATCTGATGATGGGATCCCATGAAAATCGAGGGTAACGCATCAGCTCACCGAGCTTGTATTAAATTAGGGTTTCCTTCACTAAAAAGATTATTTTTTTATTTCTTGGGAAAGCTTACAGCTATATTTACAATATTGGATAAAACAATTAACATCTAGACGCTAATTACAAGCTTCCGCATATTTCATTCACTAAAAAGTTAAAAAAATATATTTTACAAAAAATAAAAACCGACTTCAAAAACACTGAAAAGTTAAAAATAATATAAGAATAGGTACATACAGACAACATCACACTTCTATATTGAAGTCGGTGCCAAACGACGATCTCCTATAAAGTCTTAGAATTTGTCACCGACTTCAATATAGAAGTGTGATGTTGTCTGTACCTATTCTTATATTATTTTTAACTTTTCAGTGTTTTTGAAGTCGGTTTTATTTTTTTGTAAACATTTTTTTGTGAAACTTTTTCATTCTTTGTGAGCAAAATATCACTGCGCTAATACTGCCTTCCCCTCGTTCCGAGTTGACACGATCATGTAAACATTTTAGGTGAATCAAGATAATTATGTCCGGTAATGGATTGTATCCGGTTTTCATGTTAATATTTACTTAGTTAATCATAATTCTATTCTTAACCCGTCGGGACCCAGCCGTACTCATATATGAGTACGCGGAACATCGGCCCCAAGGCCCACGACATCATATGATGACAGAATTCTCTCGGCCAACTTTTTACGTTATTGTGTCACAAGTAAGGCTTTATTTGGCCTGCTGTTTTTTTGGCATATAGACTACTAAATGCTCTTTGAAATGGTACCAAATACTCGTTAACCATAACTTCAAACTTTTTGAAAATAAAAAGTTTAGAAACGTCAAAGCGTTCACTCATTTTGTGTCACTAGGTTACAACGTTAGTGAACGTCAGTTAGGAATAAATTGGTTGAAATCGCTGTTTTTTATCGTAAAAGGTATGTAAAGTGATATTATTTCTTTTGTTTACAGTATTTCCAGTAATAATTAGCATAAACAATTGTATTTCATTGTATATTTAGTTTATAAATCCGCGGTAAATTGCTCCGCGGTAGAACAAGACGCCAATTTATTTTCAACATATAATTTAAGTAAAACAACACAATAAAACTATAAATAACCATACATATTATTATAGCCCTATGTTTAAAGATTTTTTTGATATACAATAGTTTTGGAAATATTTTTAATGAAAAAAAAATGACGTAATGAATTGCGTAACCCTTCAAAGCGCGCGCACTTAGAATTAAAAAATTGCATAAAATAAATTATAGTGTCTACAATAAAATAAAAAATACGTATGGATAGCTAATTTAATAAGGAATGAACTTATAATAGTTAATTAGATAAGGATTCATAATTTAATGAATAAAGGGCGAAAATGTTCGGTAGGTTGCGCAAGACCCAAAGAAAACTTTTTTTTTTCAAAATTTTTTTTTAAATATACAACACTATAAAACAATAAATAACCATATATATTGTTATAGTTGTAATCTTCAAGATTATTTTGATATACAATAGTTTTGGGAAATATTATTAATGAAAAAAGAAAAAAATTAAAAATTCTGTCTGTGACGTAATGCATTACGCAATCCGAGCGCGCGCGCAACCTCACAATTAAAAAATTGCAAAAAATTAAATTATTGTGCCTACAATAAAATAAAAACTACGTATGGATAGCTTATTTAATAAGGAATAAACATATAACAGTTAATTAGATAAGGATTCATAATTAAATGAATTACGAGCATTTTATTATTTCTATTTTTTGAACGTAACAATGGCCGCTTTGATCTCCGATAACTAATAAAATAAGTATCGGAATGCTTTCAAACATAGATAAGTTTTTAGTTTGTTTTAATAGCTTCTCAGAAATGTAGTGATACCCTTTTTTTTTTTTTTTTTTTTTTTTTTTTTTAAAAAAAAAAAAACGTCGCCCCACACTACCCCTTAATCCTAAAAATTTGATTTCAAAAACAAAAACAAAAGCCGTAGGTGCCGAGCGCGGCAAAACCTAACGGCGCGGCTGCGAGTCGCGGGCGTCCGTGCAGACCGCCTGATTAGGGGCCCGGGTCCCTACGGGTAAATGGAGAAAACCTTCAATTTAGTTTCTTTTTGAACATCTGTCATCATCTTCTGTTTGATCATCTGTGGAATTATTGCCACGGTATTGATTTACAAGGAATATCGTATCGAGTAGGCGGATATCGATAGCACATTCAAATGCTTATAAACCTGATTATTTATTAATCATTTTCACTGTTCCTTTCCCGTCAAGCTGGCAAATAGCCCCTGATGCTTAATTAACTCAAGCTACATATACTATTTATGGAATGGTTTAATTTCCAATTATTCTATTATACCTACATCTTAAAGAATTTAAATTAGTCGATAGTTTCTTGGAAGCCCCGTGGTGCCGCAAGTTGGATATTGAGAGGCAGGAGAACATATTTGGTCTGAAAGTTTGTGTTTGGTATTTTCGATTGGTGTATCGATAGTATTTATTAGGTGACTGATTTTTCATATTCACAATAGTATCAGAAAATTATTCGAAGTATATATGAATACAAATTAATTATAAATCTCTTTATAAATGCTAAACTCCAAATAATAAATAAGTTAATAAAATTTAATTAAGAAATTTTGACACACAGATTCGTTATATCACTGAAAAATTAAAGAAACACTGTGTCACTGAGTTAATGATCTAGCTAAAGATAAATAAATGATATAGTGATATAAAAGAGTTAATAAATATCAGCAGCTACAAAAGATACATATCTCTTTTCCTCTCAGTGATATACTCTGCACAAATCTAGGCCCCATCTCTCGACCCATCGCCTTTTCCGCTTTGACGTCGTCGAGACGAGGTCGAATAAATCTGGCCTTTCCTGTTTCGTGGCGTGGAGGAGCCGTTTCAACCGTCCGTACCGTCAAAATCACAGATTAGAGAAAATGATATTTTCTCTAAAAATGTATGTTAGTTAAATTGTAAAGTAAAGTTTTCGTATTAGTTTGTTTTCAGTTTGGAGAGCAAAGCTCAGGAATAACATTTTTTAAATCGCCGGCCTATTCTATTCAATTTATCAATTTTAAATAATAAGTAATAATCTACTCAGCCCGTACTGCCCGCATAAAGGTACCAATTTTTATGATTTAAAACAGATAAATTTGTTGATTTTCATTAGTGGGTAAATTAGTGGGTTCGAAACACATTATATGTCCAAAATTCGCCTTTTTCATCCCCTATTTCATTAAAAAACCTGATAGTAAGCGGCATCTTATCTCATCTTATCTTAGTGTATCTTATCTTATCTTATCTTAGGGTGGCTCAGCATGAGAGTCTTCGCACTTCGACCCATCGTGGATCTTTTGTGCTTCCCCATGTTTAGTCCTTGAAGTCATCACCACCTTCGGTCCAGTCAATCGTGCTCATAAGCCTGATGATGTTCTTCGGTGGTATGTCCTGTAGTCCTCCGGTTTTGGGTAACCCATTCCCGTCAGCGTTAATCTCCTGGAGGCAAGAGGATCGCAAAGGCACAGAAGGTGCTCTATGCTCTCCTGTTCTTCCTTACAGGCCGTACAAGTTTTGGAATTGGTGTGTCCCATCTGGGCAAGCATGAGCCTAGTGCTAAAATGGCCGGTTAAGGCACCTGCCATTAGACGCGTCTGGGATCTGCTTGGCCCATTCTTCTTGGTGCCTTCTTTGTGATTCAGCTCTTAGGCCTCTCTCGACTGTTTTTGGGGTGATTCCGACAAATGATTCCGGTACCACTAGTTGTGTTTCCGAACCTTTCCTTGCCAGGTAGTCAGCCTTTTCGTTTCCGGTGAAACCTTTATGACCTGGTATCCAGACTTCGTTAAACACTAGTTTGGACTCAACCTTGTGTCACAAGAGCGCTTTCAGCGTTGCTTGGCTGTCACTGAGAATGTAGAGAACCTTTACTACCTCTGTCTAGATTCTCTCGTGCACAGACTAGAATAGCGTATGTTCAGCTTGAAACACAGTTGCCAACTTGCACATGCAGACCAATATTTCCGTTTTGTTGCAGTATATGCCTGCTCCTGTACCGGTTTTCCGGTCCAAATAAAAACCGGTACAGGAACATTTTGCTGTTCCCCCGAGGAGATTCCAGCCCTTTGTCGCATTCTTCCCTTTTTGTTGGAATATAAACCTCTAAGAGTCTCCTAAATATGTATTAAGGTGTCATTCTATCGCTGGTCATGCCCAGCAACAGAATCTCCTCTTTAGGTTTTGGTCCCGTGTGTCTTGTCCGTGGCCAGTTCGCATTCCACAGTCCCATAGTGCTAAGCCTGTGTAGTGCTGTAAAGGCCTTTTTGTGTATGGCTATATGCGGTGGTTCGAGATTGAGAAATCTCTCTAGGGCCGCCGTAGAACGCCCGAGTTATAGCCATGTAGACCAGTCTTTGGAAAACTTCGTAGGAGTTCCTTGCACGTGACCAGCTTTGTTCTGGGCCACCAAACTATACTTCCGTAGGTGACGATCGGCATTATCATTATTTTATAAATTCAATAGAGGATCTTGGACTTGAGGCCCCAGGTTTTACCGAAGGTAGAGCGGCCCATGTTGAGGGCCCTTGTGGCTTTCTCAATAGTGAGCCCTACATGTTATTTCCACGTAAGTTCTTTATCTAGGGTGAGTCCTAAATATTTGACTTCCGTGGACCCTGAAATTTCCGTGCCGTACAATTTGAGAATTCTCAAGCGGCATCTTAGTGGGATTAATTAATATATTGAATATCAATTAAACCATTTCATGTTAAATTCTAAATTTTCAGCACATAAAAGTTTCACATCATATTTTGGCAAATAACTCACAAAATTAGCTATTTTCTTTTTATTAATAGTAATAATTGTATACAAAATAGGTGATCTACCCACCATGGGTACTTTTTATAAACCAACAAATAAGAAAATCTAACAATTTATTTAGGGATTGCTTCAGAATTCAGTGTTAGACCCACTGACCCTAGGATCATAGGCATATTTACTTATATTTTTAACCTAACACTGTACTATGAATCTCCACCAGGGTAGTTGCCGGAGGTCGCAGGCCTCGGCTGCTTGGCTTTTCAGCTTGATGAATTAAGACAAAATTACTGAATAAAAAGGAAGAATTTTGCGGAGTTAACTAAGTCCTTAACTACCTATATAAAAACAAAGAAACTGGAACACACTATATCTGACCCGTGATCACAAGTCAAAAGTACGATCTACTAAAAACCGCTCCGGGGACTGCTACTAATTAATGATTAAAAAAGAGAAACATTCGAATGTGTGTGTACTTTATTACCCCTTTTTTATCTTCTACCCAATTTTTACCTGATTTTTACCTACCGAGATTGATCAAACGAGCCTGGACCATCCCTCCCTTGGTTTATATAGATATATCTGACAGTTCCTGATTAATGGTAATATATGTTAATTACCTTGCTAACTTCTATGAAAAGTTATTTGAAGACTAGATATATGTCTATTGTTGTAATATTCTAAGAAATAAATTCTTTCCTTTTCTTAATGTAAATTTCAACAGATTTTGATAGATTAGCAAGGAAAACACTACATTAGGTACTGTGGTGACCTCCTTGCGTCTATGACACCGCATTCCACCTCATTGCATAAATGTGCTCAGTGGCAAGGAATGTCACCCTTTTAAATATAGAATGAGAACATTCAATTCTCAAGCGGCATCTTAGTGGGATTAGTTAATATATTAAATATCAATTAAACCATTTCATGTTAAATTCTAAATTTTCAGCACATAAAAGTTTCACATCATATTTTGGAAAATAACTCATAAATTTAGCTATTTTCTTTTTATTAATAGTAATAATTGTATACAAAATAGGTGCTCTACCCACCATGGGTCCTTTTTATAAACCAACAAATAAGAAAATCTAACAATTTATTTAGGGATTGCTTCAGAATTCAGTGTTAGACCCACTGACCCTAGGATCATAGGCATATTTACTTATATTTTTAACCTAACACTGTACTATGAATCTCCAGGGTAGTTGCCGGAGGTCGCAGGCCTCGGCTGCTTGGCTTTTCAGCTAGATGAACTAAGACAAAATTACTGAATAACAAGGAAGAATTTTGTGGAGTTAACTAAGTCCTTAACTACCTATATAAAAACAAAGCAACTATAATACAGTATATCTGACCCGTGATCACAAGTCAAATGTACGATCTACTAAAAACCGCTCCGGGGACTGCTACTAATTAATGATTAAAAAAGAGAAACATACGATTATCCGTTTGTGTACTTTATTACCCCTTTTTTATCTTGTACCCTGTAATTTTTACCTGATTTTTACCAACCGAGATTGATCAAACGAGCCTGAACACTTGCCTATTCATTGCTTTGCTTTTAGAGTACAACTAAATTATTCACTAATTAATGTTTATAACAAGTGAGTTTTGGTCATTTTTTGTTTACAGGGAAAAAAAGTGATGCAATGAAACCATTATATATTTTTATCTATATTTATTTCGAATAAATGGATTGACCGGCGAGACCCTATGTGGCGCCAGGATGACGTACGGCAGCCGGATGTCCATCGGCGGTGGAGCCATACATATCGGTTTGCTATAATATTCGTGTATCACTGTAGGGCCGTATGTATGGCTCAGGAACACGCACCGAAGTTTGGGCTGCACACTGGATGGCTCTTCCCGCGCTGCCGCCGGCGCCGTCCTATCACCTTCCTCTTCCGCCCAGCTTATAGCCTTATGCTGTACTGGCTGCGGTTGTCTCGCCGGATCGTCCATAATGTCCTGCCAAAGAAATATTGTTATTAATTAGTTGCCTTGCTGTAGTGTAAAACGTTTTATGACTGTTTCCGTGTATCCATATATTCGGTACTAAACTTCACTTAAATTAATGCGATTAATTTATAACACATGTTGGTAAAATTATTAGGCGTGTGCAAAATGGTATGCCAATGATAACGCGTCGATGGTTTGTGCGATCGCGGTACTAACCAAGTGAGTGCGGGACACGGTCGTCGGATGCGGGAGGGGTAGTCATCGGCAAACTTTCTGCACGTGGCTAGTAAACTGTTACTACGACTCAGCAGTAATCAATGCAGCTGCATCAGATCATCGGAGGAATGCTGTCTGATTTTCATTCAGGGAGCATTGTTAAGTATTAAAATTGTTTCGAAATAGCAATAGAGATCAATTTAAATTACTTACACAGTTGAACAAAGAGGTGTCGACTATTTCGTCGTCGAAATTTCTCCAAGTCGAGGCACCTGGTTTGGGCCTTCCAAAACCAGGAGTCCGATTAAAAGTTTTCTTTGCGAACATTTCTTACTACTGTTGACAGTCTTAAATGGGGCACGCTTGAGTTATGATTTGAATTTAACATAACATGGTTTATATACTTTAGTATGGTCATTAGTGCGCGGCAATTATTGAAATAATTATCAAATTAGGTATTGTTGGTTGCTAAAATATTGGATGTAACTCTTAAAGTTAATGTAATTACAGCTTCATTAAGAAATTTAAATTATAATTTATTAGTACTGATTATAATTATTATAATGGGTTTCTCATAGTTGTATTATTTCGCAGTACCTGTCGATGAATCATGTTTCTATTTTTTTATTTTTTTCTCATAGAAAGCAATGAAATGTAAGTCTATCGATCAAGAGATCGCAAATAAAAATATTTATTAATTATCAGGCAACTTTCATCTTGTCAACTAAAATATTTGATGACAAAAAGGGATAAAAAACATAATTGATACCATGTCGGTGAAAATAATGTAACTAAAAGTTCCTTAATTCGTTATAGAACTAAGTAAAATTTAATAAAAGGTTCTTTATTTTGTATTAGGTACATAGTTTAGTTTGATTTGAACCTATTTATTATGATTCAGACAAATTTTATCTTAATATCTAAAATAATGTGTGAACTGCAGTAACAAAGAACGGGGGTCTCAGTGACCTTGTAACACTGTTTTTTTTAACACTAGCATCCTTACAAATAAACGTGGCATAAAGTTAAACTAAGATAAGCAAAATGTCTCATAATCAACCAAGAATAACTTATACTGAGTATAACATTGATATTTCTATTGATACAAACGTTATTTCGAAGTTATTCCAGCCCGTATCCTTGTATAAACCTAGTATAACTCGATTTGTGTTTGTTTGCTGTGCTCATTTGAGGTTATTATATTTTTAATACTCTTAAGTAGTTTTTATTTACTGTTAAAAAAATATGAAAGTTGAAATGAGATCAATCATCATCATCATTTCAGCCAAGAGACGCCCACTGTTGGATATAGGCCTCCCCCAGGGATCTCCATTGCGATCGGTCCTGCGCCTCCCGTATCCAGCGGCTTTCCGCGACCTACACCGGATCGTCGTTCCCACCTTGAGGGGGGTCTGCCAAAGCTGCGTCTCCCGGTACGCGGCCGCCACTCGAAGACCTTTCCGCCCCAACGAACGTAAGTTCTACGCTACGCTAAGGTTCGCAATTCTTTGGGCTATCTCGGTAACTCTATTTCTACGGCTCTTATCATTTCTGATGTCATCACGTAGAGAAACCCCTCCTCCACCAAATGAATGAGATCAATACAATTAAAGATATCGTCGGAGCTGATAAGAGCTTGGTGGTCGAAGTGGTCAAGGCGTCAATACGGTACGTTGGAGACGCGGGTTCGATCCCCGGCCGAGACGAAATTTTTTTATTGATTTTTCAATTTATTTAGCATTTTCAAATTAATACAATTGCTTGCAAGAGAGTATTAACAAATACGGAAACAAAACCAATCAACAAAATGGTCGCCCGGTCGAAAAACTGACATCCTTTACAGCTAAGATGTATATATTTTTTATAGATACATTTTAGGTCTTAAGTTATCTATTTAACACAATAAATAACAAACATTAATAAAATTTACAAAAATGCAAATAAAAATACATATTCTGTGGGATTAAGTACATTCGTTTCTAGTTGTTATAAAAATTAATTTATAGTCTTAGTAAAGTACAATTTTAGTTTACTTTTAATGTTTTTAGTATTTAGGCCATGGCGAAAACAGATAAACCTCGTTTATTTGTCAAAAAATATTCTAGGGTTATTCTCGTTTTATACAAAGTATCACTATACCTAGTAAAAGCATTGAATAAATGAAGTATAACTTATTTTTATTTCTATAAGACTATAGGTGGTTAGCACAAATCATTGATTTCATTGTAATTAATTAGCGACATTAAGAGGATTGTGAAGCTGTAAATTTTCATACAAAAAGCGATAACGCTTTTCTCCCACTAAACATAGTCCAATTTTCATAATTTTTGGAAATCTTGTAGATATAATGAAGATCTAGGTTTGTACGTTTTGATTTTGAAGAAATATTGCTCAGAATATAAATTATTAGCATCTAAATATCTATATTTTAGACCTGTACGGGGTTCTTCTAGGGGTTCACTAAGGATACACCTTCGACTCGAAAACACGTTTATTATGAGCACAGAGATACAGTAGTATTGTTGTTCGCAGACAGTTGGAAGCGGAACTAACTGACAATCCGATCCGCACAAATATTTATACAACTAGAGAGAACAAAATAATTAAAACTACCTTATATCTAAAACAATATAAATTACAAACTTACAGGAAGGTATTTACAAAATTGCCAAAAAAAGGGTGTATTGCATAGGGCGATGAGCGCGTCGTTAACACTCCCCACCCCAGTGCTGATACAGCACTATTCCACCAGTGAGATGGGTGCGACGCGCGCAACCGATCTTTGCCGAAGTGTATCGGTCTTAGTTTTAATGTCTACGACCCGAATACGCCCGTCCTTGCCAGGATACACTTGTACGACAAGTCCCTTTTGCCACATATTACGTGGGGCATTAGGATCTACGACCAAGACCAGGTCACCTACCTGTAAAGGTTTCTGTTCTGCGTTCCACTTTCGCCTTGGTAGCAGCTCTGGTAGGATTTCCTTTACCCATCGCTGCCAATACATATCGGCCAATCTTTGTGACTTACGCCATAACTTATTGAAGTGTAAGTCAGAGTCATCAAATCGCCCGAGTGCAGGTAAGTTTGATGAACCACCAATAAGGAAATGGTTCGGAGTTAATGTTTCGGCATCACCAGAGTCAACGGAAACGTGCATCAAAGGGCGACTGTTAACTATGTTTTCTACCTCAGCCATCAACGTGGTTAAAACTTCTTCCCTTGGTGCCCGCTCCTTGAGTATAGCTCGAAGTGAAGTCTTGACGCTACGAATAAGTCGCTCCCACGCCCCACCCCAATGTGGGCTTAGAGGTGGAATAAAATTCCAACGTACAGCGTTATTCGTAGCTTCAAGCCTCAACGGCCCATAGTCAAGTTCCTTAATTGACTTACGTAGCTCCGTGTTTGATCCCCGCAAATTAGTGCCGTTGTCCGAGTACAGGTGGCTTGGCCACCCCCGCCGCGCTGCCATGCGTCGCAAAGCCATGATGAGTGCGTCAGCACTAAGCGAGTTCACCAACTCGATATGCACGGCGCGGACTGTGAGACAAGTGAACAAAACACCGTACCTTTTCTCTCGGCGGCGACCCACTGTTATATCCATTGGGCCGAACAAATCTAAGCCGCAATGACTGAAGGCTCGTTGGTGGTGAGCCATCCGAGCTGGTGGAAGGTCATCCATTCTCGGCACCAGTGGCTTACTATTGCTTATGCGACAAAACATGCATTTAGACACAACATGCTTAACTGTTGGCCGCAACCCAAGCAACCAGTATCTCTGCTTTATCTCGTTGACAACGGTTTCTTGATTTCCATGCGCTGCTTTGACATGGTAATGTCGCACAAGAAGCCGCGCCACGGGATGACGACCGTCCAATATTATAGGTCGCTTCATTGCAACACTTACGTCGGCCACAGCATCAATACGACCGCCCACACGCAGAAGACCATGCTCATCGATGACCGCCGACAACGTAAGTAGCTTACTCGTGCGTGGTAAGCATTTACCTTTTTTTATTTCAGCTATCTCCTCGGAGAACGACTCGGCCTGCGCGTGCATCAGGAGCAGACGCTCGGCACGCACCATGATGGAGCAATCATCTTCATTGGTAACCTTCTTACATTTATTTATAAATTTTAGTACCGCAGCTGTAGCCCTTTGTAACCGCAGCCACGATGAAAACCTCTCAGCATCAGGAACAGGCAAGGTATGTGAGTCACTTTTGTTAACCATAGCAACATGCTCGGTATGTAACTTACATGTTTCAGGTACCACATCCAACGGCCACATCTGTTCATCGCCGAACAAAAATTGAGGTCCATGAAGCCACTCACCATGAAATACAGATTCATCGAATATATCTCCATTCATTAACGTTCGTTAAGTCGTCAATCTCACCAAGCCTATTTGCCACGAAAGTTTTATATGTACGCGTGTTGTTTCTTATCCAGTGTAGAACAGTACTAGAATCGCACCAGAAATAACGTCGCGTGGCTTTTATTTTGTGTTCCTTAGCAATAGAGTCTGCTAACCTTGCTGCCATCAAAGCCGCCTGTAGCTCTGCTCGAGGAACGGTAACATGCTTGACGGGTAAAACTCGACATCTACTTGCGATAAATGCAACAAATACTTTACCATTATAAAACCAACGCCAATACGCCACTGCACACATCGCTTTCGAAGAGGCATCACAAAAAACGTGCAATTGTAGTTGATTGTACGCACTCTTTGTTGTCGTAGCATCCAATGAATTCGTAGCCACATCGCTCGTCGTAGCAGCCGTCGTAGACGCAGGCAGACGAGGGGAAGGATGCGGCGAGGCGAGGGGCGATACATCGCGCTGACGTAGCCGACTCGACGGGGCCTGCGCCGCCGTCGCCGCGCTATTGCTTACCATATTTGCTGTCTCTGTCGCGCCCGCGCCCACGGTCTGCATATAGCACCTAGGTATATACACATTGTTTACTACCTTTAGTAGGTCTATCCAAGCGCACCACTTCTTGTGGATATCGTCGGGAATTGCGTCGTCCCAACCGATATTTAGCCTCCATGTGTCCTGTAGCATTATTTTCCCCTGAATGGTAAAAGGAGCCAAAAAACCAAAAACATCAAAAATTGACATAATTACCCGAAGCATAAGTCGTTTAGTCGGCTGCTCTTTCCCTTGTATAATGCTATCAGGAATTCGCTTGAGAGATACATCGAAACCTAGTTCATCTGTACCTGGATACCACAACAGCCCAAGTGTCCGTTCGCCTTCGGACTTCTGATCAATTTTGAACCTTACCGCTGCGTTGCCTAAGGTTTCATTTGGCAGGCTCTCCAACACTGTGATGCTGTTGCTGGTCCAATTGCGCATTTCAAACCCTCCAGAGCTGTGTATATTATTAATATTTCTTACCATCTCGATAGCACTTTCCACATCCGGCAGACTTTGAATATAATCATCGCAATAATGCGAATTGATTATTGCGTCAACAGCGTCCGACAATGTCGATTGGAAGCGCTGTGAATTTTTATTTTTCACGAATTGCGCCACAAAAGGTGAGCAATTAGCACCAAATATAAGTGACGTCATAGCACAAGTACGTACGGGTTCCGTCGGACTATCTCGCCATAGAAACCGGAGCGCGTCCTGCTCTTCAGGCCGTATCTTGACGCGGAGAAACATGTCCCGTATGTCGCCTGTTACTGCTATTTTATGTTCCCTAAAGCGCAGCATTATACCAAAAAGTGACGACAGTAGGTCAGGACCCTTAAGTAAATAATCGTTCAAACACTTACCACTCGTGTTGCTCGCCGCGTCGAACACAAGTCGCAGTTTTTTTTTGTTGGGGTTGTCCACCCCAAAGTGTGGCAAGTACCAAGTCCTTGGCAGCACGCTGGTGTCTTGAACTTCCCTGGCGAAATCGTTTAAAAATAAATGATTGATTCTATCTTTATACCTTTCAGCATATCCCTTGTCCTTTGACATTTTTCTTTCCACCCCTTTCAGCCTTTGCAACGCGTTCGGCAGTGAATTGGGCATTACACTGTTGCTGTCCCGCCACGGCAGCCCCACTTCCCACCTACCGTCTATCAGACGTGCAGATTTTTCCAGCTGGGCGACGGCGCGTGCATCATCAGCATTCACCCGTAGCTTCCCGGACACTCCCATGGATTCTAGGGAAAAGTACCTTTTTACCATCTCGTGCAGTTCATCCGAGCCACGGTCATCGTGGTCAATTGTCGCCGTGGCAAGCGCGGAGTGCGCGGTGGGCAGCTGCTGGCGGTCGCCGGGCCCCGGGCACGGGCGCGGGCGCGGGACGCGCACACTTCCATGTAGGCACCAACCTAGGGGGGTGAGTGTAGCAGACGGCTCATATTTATTACCTAACAGTACATTTATTGGTAACAACAAGTGAAAGTTATCTTGCCCTATTAACATTTCGGGCTTGGTATCAACATTACACAATTCATGTTCAATATTACTCAAATATTTATATTTATTACAATCAACAACAGACAAACATTGTTTTGGTAAATTTAACTCAGGCACAGTACGCGCACGTACCGAATAAATCTTATTGTCCATACCGGAGAGCTTCACCGTAGCTACCGTGACATCACAAACCAGTTAGCTATCAGTCCACGCGCCGCAGATGCGCATTGATTCGCGGCGGCCACGCAGGCCGGCGCGCTCCGCAAGATTTGCACTTATTAAAGTCACTGACGAGCCGTCATCGAGCAACGCGCTTGAATCAATGATACCGTTAGCACTGTGTATACGTATAGGAACAACCTTTAATAACACTTTGCACTGATTCGTATTTACGTTTATCACTGACGCAGCCTGACCTTGACCCGTAGACGCAGACGACGAGACGGGCGCCGGCGGCGGTGCAGGCAGCGCAGGCTCAGTGCGCACCCGCAGCTCGGCGCACCGCTGTGCCCCCGCGCCGCCGCCGCGGCCGGGCGCTGTGTTCTCCCCGTGGCTCCTGCTTGTGTAATGAAGAAGTCTATGATGCTCCTCGCCACAACTATCTCTGTCACACGGCGGTGCTGTGCACGTTTGCCGGTCATGGCTCGATAGTAAACACTTATAACATAGGCCACTGCGTTTAATAAATTGCCATCGGACCTTGCGGAGTGATTTTTTGAATTTATTACACTCAGTAATTTTGTGTATAGACAATCGGCAAAATTGGCATTTACCATCAGAGTGTTCAGCTTGAAATAGCACACTTTGCAAGCGTGAAGTGTCTGTTTGTCGATTTTTCTTATAGTCACTTCTTTCATTGGCATAATAAATATTAGAAGTGGTTGACACTTTTAGTGCTTCCTCACTAAGGAAATCAGACAAAATCAACATTTTTGATCTATGCCCGTCTGTGATCAATGGAAAACTATAATCGGACCATTTTGACAACAAAAGCGGTGAAAACTTTGATAAAATAATATTAACAATGCTCATACCTTGCAAGTACTCTTCGCGCTTGATGGATCGCACCGCTTCGATGAAATTTTGAATTTTCACAGCAAATGGTATAATGTCCCTTTGGTAGTCTGATCCAATAGGCTGCAACTTCTTGATGTCTAGAATTATTTTGTGTACTATGCAGTCAGGGTTTCCAAATCTGATTTCCAGGGTCTTCATAATTTTGTCCGGTGACGTGGCGCTTATCAGCATACCTGAGACTGCATCTTTAGCAGGTCCACGCAGGCATTTTCGTAGTCGCCAAAGATTTTCTTGTGCGCTAAACTTGCATACCTCCGTCGATTCTTCGAACGCCATTTTGAATTGCAGCCACTCCAATGGTTCGCCGGAGAACTCGGGTAATTCTCGGGGCGTAGATATTCGGCTCAATAGGTTGGCGTTGGGTCCATTGTTGACGGAAGCAGTAGCAAAATCCTTCAGAGCGCTGGCAAGCATTTGAAGAGTAGGATCACATGTGGTCGGCGGAGCCGGCGCGGTGGGTAATGCGCGACTCGGGCCGGGGTTTACAGGGACAGCTGGCGGTCGGTGAGACGTACCAGGCTCGCGAGCTTCCTCCCCGGGCTGGCTGCGCTCCAGCCAGTCTTCTACCTTGCAGCGGACACTATTATTGTCCTCCTCGAGTGAACTGTATTCCATATCGTTCAGTTCCGTTAGGTCTGCCTGTAGCTGTTTGTTTAGCAGCTCAATCTGTATCTTGGCCGTTTTAGCCGCGGCTTCCAATTCCAGCCTTCTTCTTTGCACCGCCAAGGAACGCGTTGATGAGCGTTTCGACTTCGCCGTATTTTTCGTGGCAGCGGGTAGTGAGGTTTTTACTTCGGTAAATGGCGGTGGCAACATAACGGTTTCGCATTTGAAACTGTTACCGGGCAATTCTTGAGCTGGTGTGGTGCTGGGCACTTTTTCGGCGTTTTGTGAAGAACTTTCCAGAATTCCACGGCTTTCTTCCTGCTGATGCTCACGCTCTTTGCGCGACGTGTTTCGCGTGACGACCATCTTCTGTGGTGTATAGAACATTGATCCGGCTCGAAGGACCACTTTGTACGGGGTTGTTCTAGGGGTTCACTAAGGATACACCTTCGACTCGAAAACACGTTTATTATGAGCACAGAGATACAGTAGTATTGTTGTTCGCAGACAGTTGGAAGCGGAACTAACTGACAATCCGATCCGCACAAATATTTATACAACTAGAGAGAACAAAATAATTAAAACTACCTTATATCTAAAACAATATAAATTACAAACTTACAGGAAGGTATTTACAAAATTGCCAAAAAAAAGGGTGTATTGCATAGGGCGATGAGCGCGTCGTTAACAAGACCTAAAAACTACCTCGAGCATTTTTATCTTTTTTTGACTAAATTTTACTGAATTACAAAAAAAGCAAAACGTACAAACATAGTTTAAGGTATACTGAATCGAATAAGACAAAAAGTGTCTAATTTCGTAAAGGTTTAGGGGGGTAAAACAGTTATCGCCCGAAACAATATTTCAAACAGGAATTGTAGGCAATTTCGACCAGTTCTTGCAACTCTCTCTATCGCACGATACGGGTCGGGGGCAGGGGTATATTGGGGCATAATGTAGTGATGTGACATAATGTTATCGTAGTTATTGTTGCCTAGGGAGGAGAAAGTAATATCTATATATCGATTAATACTGAAAGGTATTTCTCAAGTCAGAACTATTAATCTACACAAATACCTTCTACATGAAAAAGTAAATGTCTTTTCGAATACGTTTATTGATTTTAGTGTTTTATTTTAAGGGTGTTATTTCAATACAAACCTTATTTAAGGGTAAGCAGCCTGTAGCCTGTTAATTAACTGTAAATTTCCGAAAATAAATTGTAAGTATGTAGTTGTTTGTTATAATAGATATGTGCCACAAAGACACAAACTCAAAAGAAATTCGTTTTTTGTTTCTTGTGATAGGTCCTATTTGTTATGCATTGTATGGTCGTTATCGTATTCTAAGTTGCTCACAAACTATTTTTCGTATAACCAAATTGGAGCTGCTAAATAACGTGTAACAAACTATATGCAAGTATCGTTATTTTCAATATTATTTTATTTGTACTCGCGTTATGGAATCTACGAATGTATAAAAAATACAAACGACAAAGTAAATAATATATGTAGGGTAGGCAGGGTAGGCATATATGTGGAGAAGGCATCCTTCGTACGGTTTTGACGTTTTTTTTTTCATTTTAGCAATATAATTTAAAGCAGCTGATTACATATAATCCTACTAATAGGTATTTTTTTCATACGACAGGGAAGCTCTTGGCCTTATATCGGAACACAGCAATGCTATTAACATGTTATTATGGCGACAAACTTAGGTAAGACGGTGGTAGCTAGCCAGGTGGGCTGAGAAGCCCTACCACCAACCAAACCGAGCAGAAAAGCTTATGTCCCTGTGGGGAATCGAACCCCGGACCTCCCGATCAATACCCGGTGGCCTCAACCACTAGACCACGGAGGTGGTAAAAATTTAAATTCTAAAACTATTAGTATAACTAGGTACCCGAGATTAGTGTATAAAAATGAGAGGTATTTTATATTTGTTCCATAATTATGACTTAACTCTCAATTGAAATTCGTACGAATCTACCCCACACATGGGGTACTTTCATACAGTATTATTGCTGTATTTCTGACAGTATAGACTTTTCATCGACTGATTGACTACAAATTCTTTGGTTAATAACTTTGTACAATGTTTCTGAAAAAAGTTATTTACTCAATAAAACGCCCTTGCCCTTACGCTGACGTGTAAGATCCTATGCTGCGTTTTTTAATTGTGGATATGTCAGTCCAGTCTTCTTGTTTAATGTCATTTAGCCACCTTTTCCTTAAGGCGGCCTATACCGCCATGGTAGAAGAAAAGGCTTAGATGATGAATAATATTTATTTAATAATTATATGAATATTTCTTAATTGCTTTAATAATAAGCCAAACGTAGCTTCTGTTTTGCTGCTGACTAATTCAAAGATGCATGGAGATGGAGCTAGTTGCAGATGATGTTACGTTTGGCTTATTAATAAAGAAATTGAGGTGAACACCAACAAAAATAATCATATAATTATTAAAAAATATTTGTCATCATCTAAGCCTTTTCTTCTACCATGACGGTATAGGCCTCCTTCAACTTTCTCCATTCCGTTCTATTTTGAGCTACTCTAATCCAGTTCGTGCCCACCACCTTGACGATGTCGTCCTTCTACCGCATCTGTGGTCTCCCGTTGGGTCTTTTACGATTCCATGGCCTCCACTATAAGACAGTTCTGCACCACGAGTTCGGCTTTTTGGCTATTATATCCAGCCCATTGCCACTTGAGCTTTGCTACGCGGTGTGTAATGTCCGAGACCTGACTCCGTTTTCGGAGCCAACTATTCGTTTTCCTATCCCGGAGTGTTACTCCTACCAATTTTCTTACCATTGCTCTTTGTGCCACCTCTAGTTTGTGGACGATGGCCTTAGTTGTTACTCATGTCTCGGCTCCATACGTAAGCACTGGTAGGACACACTGGTTGAAGATCCGCGCTTTCTGTTTTATGCCAAGTTTAGCAAAAGCTGCCCAGCCCAATCAAAAAAAAATTATTATTATTTATTATTACTTTTTATTTTTGTATCCCTGTTCCTATTTAGTTTGTATGTATAAAAGTATTTTTATATGTTTAGTAATTTTTTTTCAGAAAAGATTCACATCTCAAATGCAAATCATTTTAATTCAGTATAAAACTCATCTTAAAAATGGCATTTTCCTTAGACAGGTAAATGTAGGATACATACTTTCATAACATATAGTCCTCACCCTCAATCCTATAAGGTATAGGGATAGGTACCAAGTAAGTGCCTTCACAATAAATTTCAATACAGAAATAATTTACGAAATGTAAATAATTTCTGTATTCCGAAACTTATCTACTAAAATATTATGAAAAAGAAGATTAAGTACGTTTGTATTTTTGTTTGTAATGAATAAACTCAAAAACTACCAGACTGATTTTAAAAATTCTTTGGCTAATAGAATGCTACATAATCACTGAGTAATATAGGCTATAAAATTATTTTTCCTATGTGAAAACATAAAATTCCCACACGAAAAACGAAAGTAACGATGGCGAAGTTGCGAGCGGAAAGGGAGTCAAAAATATTAGCAACGCAAAACATTACGAACGATAGAATAATGAGTGATCAAACAAACTTACCTGTAAGTGATGTTCGATCATCATTATATGAAGACATTGTCCTTCGATGATCACTTTTGTAGTCTCCCCTTCTCCGTGGATCAGGCATCACGAATTTTAAAGCATTTAAGAAAAATGCTGAAAGCGGAACGCGGCCGTAACTGCGCAGTTTAATTATCTGTCATGTGTCAACTTCATTATTTCAAAGCAATAACATTTGTAACAATTTATAGGGGCAAAAACAATTTTTTTTTTTTGGGTCTTGGGAGGGTTGCAGTGATCATCGAAGGACAATGTCTTCATATAATGATGATCGAACATCACTTACAGGTAAGTTTGTTTGATCACTCATTACATATCAGACGTCCTTCGATGATCACTTTTGTAGATGTTTAAAGCATATCATAAATTGTAAGCAAATGTATATCAAGTATTTATTTTAATCACATATTATTATCCTTAACGAATTACCCTTATACCAAAAATAATAAACGTTTTAATAGTAGTGCGCATAACTGTCTTATAATCACCTATTACATTTATACATATAAAAATGATAAAAAAAATTAATAGCTCTCATCACTGAGTACAGTATTTGTAAAACTTGTTTCATCTATGACTGGGCGATTATAAAATTTAGCAAATGTCTGTGATTGTGGAGTCCATCCTGCCGTCCTCCTAATTTCGTCTATACTGACACCTCGTCTGTAGGCTGCCGAAGTGGTTGCGTGCCTAGTACTATAAGCAGTGAAAATATTCAGATCGATACCACTGTTCTTCAGAGTCTCCTTTATCCATCTACTAATAGTTGAAACTGAAGCCATTTTGTATGGTTTTTTATATGTGATAAACAAGTTGTTCAAATTATTTCTGTGGTCTTTTGTTCTATTCATATAGTCTATTATTCCCTTGGCAGGACAAATTTTAGGTTGTTTTGAAAAATATGGCAAAATTAAATTTGGCTGATATCTACCTGGTGCTGTAGTTTTGATAGCATCAGGGATTTTGATTTCAACTTTATTGTTGAAAATAACAATATTACTCAATTTTATGAGTGATATGGTTTGAATTCGATGACCAGTGGCAATCGCAAGTAATATAGGAGGCAAACAACCAAATGTTTCTCTCTTCGCACCATTTCCAAATTTCTTCAGAAATTGAATGAAGCTTAGGATATTGTACACCACCCATTCTATTTATATAACTTACGGCTGTAGTATTATCTATTCGTAACAGTATTTCACAGTTACATAAGTTCTCTGCAAATGTTTTTAAGGCTATAAATGCTGCTTTCAGCTCCAAAATATTAATGTGTAGTTGTTGCTCTTCTAGGTTCCAAAATCCATGAGATCTTTTATTATTACAACTTGAACCAAATCCTGACAAAGAAGCATCTGAGAATATTTCACATGTATATTTGTATTGTCTTATATGACCTACGGATGTCCAAATGTGCTCTTTCCACCATAGTAGATCATTAATACACTCACTCGGTGTATTAATATACATGTCAAAATTATTATTGTGTTCCAATAAACTTAAGAATTTATGACGCTCTAGTTTCTTTGTATAAAGCCAGCCATAAGAAATGGCTGGACAAACAGAAGTCAATGTACCCAATACTTTAGCTAAATGTCTAATTGAGTACGACTTATCACTAAGTAGACTAGTAATTAATTTGGATATGTGATTTCTCTTTTCTTCTGATATTTTAAGAATCATGTTTTTGGTATCAAAAATAAAACCTAAAAAGTTACATTCTCTAGAGGGTGAAAATTGACTTTTTTCTTTGTTAACAACAAATCCCAGATTTTGTAACAAATTACATGTCTTTTTTACGTTTATTTTACAAAAATCATAGGTTTTATCAACTAGGAGAAAATCATCGAGGAATTGAACAGATGTAAGTCCACATGAACGCAGAAAAGCAACAACTGGTTTCATGATTTTAGTAAAAACTAATGGAGCTGAACAAAGCCCAAAGGGAAGGACATTAAATTGGTATAAATTTTGTTTATATTTAAATCTGAGGTATTTTCTGTGTTCCTTGTGAATACTAATACTGAAATATGCATCCTTTAGGTCTAATTTTGCTAAATAATTATTGTTATTAATTATATTACATGCGGTTCTATAGTCTTCAAGCTTACAATGTTCATATTTAATAAATCTATTTAAATTCTTCAAATTGAGAATGAACCTATAAGAACCATTTGGTTTACTTATAACAAAAATCTTTGAAAGAAACTGATCTCTCATAGGAACACATTGAGATATCGCACCAATCAAGTTATTTATCTCTTGTTGTATTATAGCGTCCTCCTTAATCGAGAAGGAATCATTGCTTGGCAAATAAGACTGAACCGGCTTGTCATAAAAAGGGATACGATAACCATTTAGCCAACTTAATATTTTAGAGTCATTTGTAATTTTTAGCCAATTATTATAAAATAAAAATAACCTGCCAACTCCTGCTATTTCCGATTCTGGTACTGCCTGCTCGAAAAGGGCTGTTGCTTCCGTATGGTGCGGGAGGTCATTGGAGGTGCTGCGGTTTTTGTTGGCTCGAGACTCCAGGGGCATTTGTCGCTGAGCTTGCCGAGGTGGGCCCTTCCAGTTTCCCAGATTTTGGTTTGGCCTTGGTACTTTTTTAGGCTGCTGTCTTATTTCACGGCCTGTCTTACCAACTGTCTTTGCCTCTTTTAATCTTCTCATTAAGGTTTTCACCAAATAAATAATCACTGGGCTCTGTTTCTAACAATGTATCTCTTATTTGTTTATCCAGCCCAGACACAATCAAATTTCTGCGACTCTTGCTTTCATTGTGAAATACATCTGCAAGTAATCGAGCTGAACAGTTTAAATTATCTAACAGACCTAATTTCAGGTCCTGCTGTGTAACCTCAGACAAAACCTTGTCCATGACCGATATAATTCCTGACAAGCTTGCACTTATAATTTTTTGTCGAGCTTCTATTATAGAATCTCTTTTCTTATTTTGCTCTGTGCAGGCTGCCATAGTTTCTGGGTTTAATTTAGGAACTTTCAATATTTGACAATTTTCTGGAACTAAAATACATTTTCTTTTTAATAATTCATCCTTCTCATCTTTAGATAATCCACTCTTGATTAAATGATCAAACCGTTGTGCTAATTCATTATGCACTTTTGGACCACTTTCTTGTGGTTTGTCAATATTTTTTCCCAGAATTTCAAGAACTGATTCGTCTAATTGTAATGTTTCATTATCTGTAATATCTGTAAAGAAATATTGAATTAAAAACTAGGCTAGATTTTATATGTAGCCTATGTCTAGAATATTTTTATACACAAAAAAAAGTTGTGTAATTTTCTCTGACAGACATAATATGACACCATCCTATGACCACAGTGTCAATCTAAGGTATGGTAAAAAAAAATCATAAAAGACCTCACTGTGTCTAACTTAGGCTACTGTTGAGCAACCTTTTACAAAAAATAGTACAGAACTATCCCCATGTCAATGCTCAGTTGATTTAAAAGCAATCTTGCTTTTTAATTCAGTAAATACTAATACAAAACTACTACTGAATGATCCCTCGTATCAATCCTGAGTAGATTTGTAAGCAATCTTGCTTTGATTCAGTAAATACATTTTGAAAACTACTACTGAACGATCCCTCGTATCAGTCCTGAGCAGATATGTATGCAATCTTGCTTAAATTCAGTTTTAAAACTACTACTGAACGATCCCCCGTATCGATCCTGAGTAATTTGTAAGCAATCTCGCCAATGCAGTAAATACTTATTGATAACTACTGCTGAACGATCCCTCGTATCGATCCTGAGTAGATTTGTAGGAGTATTTACTTCACTTGTGTGTATACTAATTAAAAACTACTACTGAACCGAGTGCTGCTATGTCGTAGTGTGCGTGAAAATTTGCGCATGTTGTATTTGTGGTGTAAACGCCAGACCGGAGGCGGAGCGGTGTGAAACAGATAGCATTTTAGAAAATACCTACTCGCGCCGCGCACGGTTACTTCACAATCCTCTTAAAGCATTTTTCTTGTTATTCTGAAATGAAAACATTAGACATTCAACTCATAAAAATATTCTTAAATTTAATAATCATTGTTATGACAGAACTGACAGCTGTTGTAGTTTTTTTAACCGACTTAAAAAAAGGAGGAGGTTCTCAATATCGATGCGTATGTTTTTTTGAATGTATGTTACGCAATTACGCCGCCAATTATGGACCAATTTTTAAAATTCTTTTTGTATTCGATAGAGTATACTCCAAGGGTGGTCCCGTGGTCACCCAAGTTAGGACCTGGTGATGGGATCTCATGAAAATCGAGGAAAACCCTTAAATTTTAAGGTGTGTCCAACGTGTTTTGTGTGTATGTTACGCGATTACTCCGCCAATTTTGGACCGATTTTCAAAATATTTTTGTATTTGATAGAGTATACTCTTTGGGTGGTCCCAAGGTCACTAAAGTCAGGATCTAATGATGGGATCCCATGAAAATCGAGGGAAACGCATCAGCTCACCGAGCTTGTATTAAATTAGGGTTTCCTTCACTAAAAATATTTTTTTTTTCTTGGGAAAGCTTACAGCTATATTTACAATATATTGGATAAAACAATTAACATCTAGACGCTAATTACAAGCTTCCGCATATTTCATTCACTAAAAAGTTAAAAAAATATATTTTACAAAAATAAAAACCGACTTCAAAAACACTGAAAAGTTAAAAATAATATAAGAATAGGTACATACAGACAACATCACACTTCTATATTGAAGTCGGTGCCAAACGACGATCTCCTATAAAGTCTTAAAATTCGTCACCGACTTCAATATAGAAGTGTGATGTTGTCTGTACCTATTCTTGTATTATTTTTAACTTTTCAGTGTTTTTGAAGTCGGTTTTATTTTTTTGTAAAATATTTTGTAGAAATTTTTTTGTGAAACTTTTTCATTCTTTGTGAGCAAAATATCACTGCGCTAATACTACCTTCCCCTCGTTCCGAGTTGACACGATCATGTAAACATTTTAAGTGAATCAAGATAATTGTGTCCGGTAATGGATTGTATCCGGTTTTCATGTTAATATTTACTTAGTTAATCTTAATTCTATTCTTAAATGGAGAAAACCTTCAATTTAGTTTCTTTTTGGTCATCTGTCATCATCTTCTGTTTGATCATCTGTGGAATTAGTGCCACGGTATTGATTTACAAGGAATATCGTATCGAGTAGGCGGATATCGATAGCACATTCAAATGCTTATAAACCTGATTATTTATTAATCATTTTCACTGTTCCTTTCCCGTCAAGCTGGCAAATAGCCCCTGATGCTTAATTAACTCAAGCTACATATGCTATTTATAGAATGGTTTAATTTCCAATTATTCTATTATACCTACCTCTTAAAGGATTTAAATTAGTCGATAGTTTCTTGGAAGCCCCGTGGTGCCGCAAGATGGATATTGAGAGGCAGGAGAACATATTTGGTCTGAAAGTTTGTGTTTGGTATTTTCGATTGGTGTATCGATAGTATTTATTAGGTGACTATTTTTCATATTCACAATAGTATCAGAAAATTATTCGAAGTATATATGAATACAAATTAATTATAAATCTCTTTATAAATGCTAAACTCCAAATAATAAATAAGTTAATAAAATTTAATTAAGAAATTTTGACACACAGATTCGTTATATCACTGATAAATTAAAGAAACACTGTGTCACTGAGTTAATGATCTAGCTAAAGATATAAATGATATAGTGATATAAAAGAGTTAATAAATATCAGCAGCTACAAAAGATACATATCTCTTTTCCTCTCAGTGATATACTCTGCACAAATCTAGGCCCCATCTCTCGACCCATCGCCTTTTCCGCTTTGACGTCGTCGAGACGAGGTCGAATAAATCTGGCCTTTCCTGTTTCGTGGCGTGGAGGAGCCGTTTCAACCGTCCGTACCGTCAAAATCACAGATTAGAGAAAATGATATTTTCTCTAAAAATGTATGTTAGTTAAATTGTAAAGTAAAGTTTTCGTATTAGTTTATTTTCATTTTGGAGAGCAAAGCTCAGGAATAACATTTTTTAAATCACCGGCCTATTGTATTCAATTTATCAATTTTAAATAATAAGTGATAATCTACTCAGCCCGCATAAAGGTACCAATTTTTATGATTTAAAACAGATAAATTTGTTAATTTTCATTAGTGGGTAAATTAGTGGGTTTGAAACACATTATATGTCCAAAATTCGCCTTTTACATCCCCTATTTCATTAAAAAACTTGATAGTAAGCGGCATCTTATCTTAGTATAGGGGTGGCTCAGCATGAGAGCCTTCGCACTTCGACCCATCGTGGATCTTTTGTGCTCCCCATGTTTAGTCCTTGAAATTCAAATTCAAATTCAATATCTTTTATTCAAATTGGATTGTTACAATCTCTTTTGAACGTCAAAGCAGCTACGCCATTGGTTCACAAGTCTACGGCGGGAGACCTTGTACTGGAAAGAACCACCAAGAAAACCAGCAAGGGCTATTTTTTTCTCCCTGTATTGTTACAGAGTCGTCAATTGGAAGCTGACCTCACAGCAGAAGTTTGAGCTCAACTTCCATTACATGATTAGATGTGTCAGTTCTCTTCTTACTAGTTATTACCAAAAACAATAATATTTGTTTATACAAATGGTTATACATAACAACACGATTCATTATCTGAAAAATTAACACCAGGCATTGGCATCATTCAAATAATCGTTGACTTTATAATATCCTTTACTCATAAGTCTTTTTTACATGCGCTTTAAAGTTATGAAAAGGCAAGTCGGTAACACTTTGTGGAAGCTTATTATAAAAGGTTATACATTTCCCCATAAACGAGCCTCTAGTTTTTTGAAGCCTGAATGTTGGAACGGCAAGTTTATTTTTTTATCTTGTGTTTAGATGATGAATTTGGAAATTGGTTTCAAATGTATTATAATTCTTATAGACATAAATCAAAATTTCATAAATGTACTGTCCTGCTAAAGTCAATATATTAATTTCTCTAAATAAGTCCCTTAAAGAATCTCTTGCTCGTAAATTATAAATAGCGCGAACCGCTCTTTTTTGAAGTACAAAAATACTTTCAATACTAGCAGCCGATCCCCACAGTAGTATTCCATATGACATGACACTATGAAAATAACTAAAGTAAATCAATCTTGCCGTTTCAACATCAGTAAGTTGTCTTATTTTTTTAACTGCATATGCTGCAGAACTAAGTCTGTTAGCCAAGGACTCAATATGTGGATCCCACTGCAATCTAGAATCTAGTGTTATACCCAAAAATTTAGTAAAGTCGATGAATTCAACAATTTCATTATTCATTTCCACTGTGGTATCCACTTTCCTTACATTTGGCAATGACAATTTAATACATTTAGTTTTACGTGAATTTAAGATAAATTATTTATAGTGAACCAATGCAATACTTTAGAGAGAGTACTATTTACAACGTCAGTATTTCCATTTCCTCTGTCAACCTTAAATATTAAAGAAGTATCATCTGCAAATAGTACTGTATCGCACAGATTCTTAGTGAAGTATGGGAGGTCATTAATATAAATTAAGAAAAGCAAGGGTCCCAATATCGATCCTTGTGGCACGCCCATAACTATAGGTGCACCAACAGACTCAGTTTTGTTAATAACAACTTTCTGAACCCTATTGGATAAATAAGACTCAATAAGTCTCATTGCTTCTTCAGAGACACCATAATGTTTGAGTTTATTTAAAAGAGTTTGGTGACCAACGCAATCAAAAGCTTTTGATAGGTCACAAAATATACCAATTACATCTTGTTTACAGCAAAAATGTGTTTCAGAAGTGCAACACCGGCATCAGTAGTGCAACGACCTTTGGTAAAATCAAATTGGTTCATATGTAAAATGTTGTTACTTGAGAAATGATCAGTTAACTGATTAGATATAATTTTTTAAAATATTTTACTAAGAGCTGGTAGAATCGAAATTGGTCGATAATTTGAAGGGTCATTTTTATTCCCAGACTTAAATAGAGGTATTAACTTGCTATTTTTCATGAGGTCGGGGAAGACACCTTCATCGACACATTTATTGAATATCAACGCAAGTTGCGGTGCAAGTTCTTTAATTACAGATTTAATTATATGGGTCGAAATACCCCAAAGATCTTCAGTTTTTTTGGTACTGATCATACGAAATGTTTTCAAAACAGTGTTAGCATCAATGTGACAAAAGTTGAACACCTTGTTGCACCTCTCCACACTCCGTCCCAAGAGAGCTACAGCCTTATTGGGACATGAGTTGAGACTACTTGTAGTTTCTATGGGTATATGAGAGAAGAAGTCTTCAAATGCTTTAGCAACCGCATTGTCTGATTTAATAGTTTGGTTATTGATTTCTAAAGAGAAAGAATTCACAGATTGAAGTCATCACCACCTTCAGTCCAGTCAATCGTGCTCATAAGCCTGATGATGTTCTACGGTGGTATGGCCCTGTAGTCCTCCGGTTTTGGTAACCCATTCCCGTCAGCGTTAATCTCCTGCAGGCAAGAGCATCGCAATGGCACAGAAGCTGCTCCATGCTCTCCTATTCTTCCTTACAGGCCCTACAAGTTTTGGAATTGGTGTGTCCCATCCGGGTAAGCATGAGCCTAGTGCTAAAATGGCCGGTTAAGGCACCTGCCATTAGACGCGTCTGGGATCTGCTTGAGCTCAGTGTGAATTTAAGCCAGTTATACATGACGAGCTTGGCGTGTGACATTATTTTATGGTTGGCCCATTCTTCTTGGTGCCGTCTTTGTGATTCAGCTCTTAGGCCTGTCTCTACTGTTTTTGGGGTGATTCCGACAAATGGTTCCGGTCCCACCAGTTGTGTTTCCAAACCCTTACTTACCAGGTAGTCGGCCTTTTCGTTTCCGGTGAAACCTTTATGACCTGGTATCCAGACTTCGTTGAACATTAGTTTGGACTCCACCTTGTGTCACAAGAGCGCTTCCAGCGTTGCTTGGCTGTCACTGAGAATGTAGATGTTTAAACGTTTACCACCTCTGTCTAGATTCTCTCGTGCACAGACTAGAATAGCGTATGTTAATTCCTTGCACGTGACCAGCTTTGTTCTGAGCCACCAAACTATACTTCCGTAGGTGACGATCGGTAGTATCATTATAGTATCATTTATAAATTCAATAGGGGATCTTGGACTTGAGGCCCCAGGTTTTACCGAAGGTAGAGCGGCCCATGTTGAGGGCCCTTGTGGCTTTCTCAATAGTGAGCCCTACATGTTATTTCCACGTAAGTTCTTTATCATTCATGTTAAATTCTAAATTTTCAGCACATAAAAGTTTCACATCATATTTTGGAAAATAACTCACAAATTTTGCTATTTTCTTTTTATTAATAGTAATAATTGTATACAAAATAGGTGCTTTACCCACCATGGGTCCTTTTTATAAACCAACAAATAAGAAAATCAAACAATTTATTTAGGGATTGCTTCAGAATTCAGTGTTAGACCCACTGACCCTAGGATCATAGGCATATTTACTTATATTTTTAACCTAACACTGTACTATGAATCTCCAGGGTAGTTGCCGGAGGTCGCAGGCCTCGGCTGCTTGGCTTTTCAGCTAGATGAACTAAGACAAAATTACTGAATAACAAGGAAGAATTTTGTGGAGTTAACTAAGTCCTTAACTACCTATATAAAAACAAAGCAACTATAATACAGTATATCTGACCCGTGATCACAAGTCAAATGTACGATCTACTAAAAACCGCTCCAGGGACTGCTACTAATTAATGATTAAAAAAGAGAAACATACGATTATCTGTTTGTGTACTTTATTACCCCTTTTTTATCTTGTACCCTGTAATTTTTACCTACCGAGATTGATCAAACGAGCCTGAACCATCCTGCCCTTGGTTTATATAGATATATCTTACAGTTCCTGATTAATGGTGATATATGTTAATTACCTTGCTAACTTCTAAGAAAAGATATTTGAAGACTAGAGATATGTCTATTGTTGTAATATTTTAAGAAATAAATTTCTTTTCTTTTCCTTAATGTAAATTTCAACAGATTTTGATAGATTAGTAAGGAAAACAGTACATTAGGTACTAGGTACTATTACGCAATAGCAAGTTATTTTAACCGACTTCAAAACGAAGGGGGTTCTTAATTCTACGCGTATGTTTTCTATCTAAACTGCTATCCCCAATTTTGCACTGATTTGGCTAAAATAAATATAGGGCGAACACTTGCCTATTCATTGCTTTGCTTTTAGAGTACAACTAAATTATTCACTAATTAATGTTTATAACAAGTGAGTTTTGGTCATTTTTTGTTTACAGGGAAAAAAAGTGATGCAATGAAACCATTATATATTTTTATCTATATTTATTTCGAATAAATGGATTGACCGGCGAGACCCTATGTGGCGCCAGGATGACGTACGGCAGCCGGATGTCCATCGGCGGTGGAGCCATACATATCGGTTTGCTATAATATTCGTGTATCACTGTAGGGCCGTATGTATGGCTCAGGAACACGCACCGAAGTTTGGGCTGCACACTGGATGGCTCTTCCCGCGCTGCCGCCGGCGCCGTCCTATCACCTTCCTCTTCCGCCCAGCTTATAGCCTTATGCTGTACTGGCTGCGGTTGTCTCGCCGGATCGTCCATAATGTCCTGCCAAAGAAATATTGTTATTAATTAGTTGCCTTGCTGTAGTGTAAAACGTTTTATGACTGTTTCCGTGTATCCATATATTCGGTACTAAACTTCACTTAAATTAATGCGATTAATTTATAACACATGTTGGTAAAATTATTAGGCGTGTGCAAAATGGTATGCCAATGATAACGCGTCGATGGTTTGCGCGATCGTGGTACTAACGATCGTGGTAGTCATCGGCAAACTTTCTGCACGTGGCTAGTAAACTGTTACTACGACTGAGCAGTAATCAATGCAGCTGCATCAGATCATCGGAGGAATGCTGTCTGATTTTCATTCAGGGAGCATTGTTAAGTATTAAAATTGTTTCGGAATAGCAATAGAGATCAATTTAAATTACTTACACAGTTGAACAAAGAGGTGTCGACTATTTCGTCGTCGAAATTTCTCCAAGTCGAGGCACCTGGTTTGGGCCTTCCAAAACCAGGAGTCCGATTAAAAGTTTTCTTTGCGAACATTTCTTACTACTGTTGACAGTCTTAAATGGGGCACGCTTGAGTTATGATTTGAATTTAACATAACATGGTTTATATACTTTAGTATGGTCATTACTGCGCGGCAATTATTGAAATAATTATCAAATTAGGTATTGTTGGTTGCTAAAATATTGGATGTAACTCTTAAGTTTAATGTAATTACAACTTCATTTGTGAAATTTAAATTATAATTTATTAGTACTGATTATAATTATTATAATGGATTTCTCATAGTTGTATTATTTCGCAGTACCTGTCGATGAATCATATTTTATTTTTTTCTCATGGAATGCAATGAAATGTAAGTGTATCGATCAAGAGATCGCAAACAAAAATATTTATTTGTTTTTAGGCAACTTTCATCTTTCATCAGGCTATTTTTCTTTATAAACTACGCACTATTTTGTTTTTGTCAACTAAAATATTTGATGACAAAAAACGATAAAAAACATAATTGATATCATGTCGGTGAAATTAATGTAATTATAAGTTCCGTAATTCGTTATAGAACTAAGTCAAATCTAATAAAAGCTTCTTTAGTTTATATTACATAGTTTAGTTTAATTTGGACCTGTTTATTATGATTCAGACTATCTTAATATCTAAAATTATGTGTGAACTGCAGTCACAAAGAACAGGGGTCTCAGTGACCCTGTAACACTGTTTTTTAACACTAGCAACCTTACAAATAAATGTGGCATGAAGTTAAACTCTAGAATAAACTAAGAATAAGCAAAATGTCTAATAATCAACCAAGAATAACTTATACCGAGTATAACATTGACATTTCTATTGATACAAACGTTATTCCGAAGTTATTCCAGCCCGCACCCTTGTAGAAACTTAGTATGTAACCTTTTTCGATGAGCATGAGTTAAAGAATTTATAGAATAGAATAGAATATCATTTATTTGCTAGAACATGGTGTTACAATATGATCAAATATAAATTGTTATTATTTTAATCTTTAATGACATTTTCACATAATTTATCATTTATAGAAATACATCAAAACAGCTTAGTAACGTCATTATTCTCATTTTGTCAGATTTTAATTAAATATTTTGTCATAAAATAAATATATAGTTACTTGTGTATGTCAATAATCATAAATAATTTCAATGTCAATAATCATAAGTAATTAAATAACTCGAACCAATAGATTATGTCGATTATAAAAAACTGAGTAATGATTTAAATTTTAAAAATAATCATTTAAATATTTACTAATACTATAGTATAACTTGTCTGACAAAAGTTGGTTAATTTTTTTTCTAAATATAGTCAGCGGTAGGTCCTTCAAATTGTTTGGTAATTTATTATATATCTTGATTGCCATGTAATATGCATTATTCTTGTACAGATTTAGATTACATTGGGGTGTATATAGCTTATAAGGATATCTTGTAGGTCTTCCAGTAACATCTTTGTTTAGTTGGAAATAATGTGGATGTGTTTTTACAAAAAGACACCTCTTTAATGTACATGCATGGCAATGGTAAGAGTCTTAAAGAACTAAATAATGGCTTACAACTATCTAAGGGCCATGCTCCACAGACAGCTCGAACACATTTCTTTTGAATTTTGAACGCCATGTCTACGTATACAGAATTGCCCCAAATTAACAGGTCATATGAGAGAACAGATGAAACGTAGCCATGATATGCTTTTTGAGATGCCTCTTTAGATACAACTTGTCGCAATCTTCTTAGGGCATAAACAAATTTATCCAGCCTAGTACAAATGGCAAGAATATGGTCTTTCCAGTTTAAATGCCTATCAAACATTATACCCAAAAATTTGGCCTGTTCAGTTTCTTCAATTTTATCACCATTACAATTATTATTATATGATTGAAATTGTACAATTTTTGTTTTATTCGTATTCATTTTCAGATTATTATTTTTTAGCCAGTTCGTTACTTTTGTTAGCTCATTGCTACTGTCATTTTCAAAATTTGAGCTATTTTCTTCTTTTACGATTATTATTGTATCATCAGCATATAATATGCAATCATGTTTTACACAGTCTGGTAAATCATTTATATCTATAAGAAATATGTCAGGTCGTGGGTTAGTATTTTGGAGGTTGGTAATTAAGAGCCTACCTGGAGACGAGTATGGATATATTTATGATGGGCGCCTCCATACAGATGCAAGCAGACTTCAGATGTGGGAAGGATCTAATAAAGTATACACAATTTAATAAGTTCATGCAATTTATTATTATTATTTTTTTACATCCACAAACTTAAGTGTTAGAAAAAATATAAGGCTTATTTAAGCATGAGTGGGATACAAGTAGGTAGGAGCTTTACTCCTCACGGCACACTATCATACAAACAAAATATACAGCTAGAAACGGGTTGATGTAAAATTACGAGCGAACCATCTTCCTTGCTCACACTGGGTGGAAATTAGAGAGCTGGTGACTACTCCTTCCCTCGGGGATTATGTATACTCAACGGAGAAAAAAAAAACAGGGCACGTTACCTAGGCACGTCAGTAATTTTTCACGATAGTGGGATTCACTCCAACCCAAGTTCTGGATAAGTGTAAGCAGTCTCCTTCAGTATGTATCAGTCCCTCGTTTGCATATTATTAGAGTAAAATATAAAATGGTACGAAAAAGAACCCTAAAACAAAATAACACAATGGTTAGAACGTGGTCACCAAAATGGCGGACCAACGCCACAGCAAAATTGCGATGAAAATTTCAATGTGTTTTATAACAAAATAGAAATAACATCAGCCCAGCCTACTATGGGCGGGCTCAGCCTTCGCCTCCTTTGAAGCGGCTGCTCCTCTACGCCACGAAACGGAAAAGACCAGATTTAATCGACCTCATCCTGACAACGTCAAAGCGGAAAAGGCGGAGGGCCGAGAGAGGGGATTTCAATACAACCATAGTATCTAGTATCGATACACAGATCAAAAATACTACTACCTCTTCCGATCCGAATAACAGATATCAAACCCAATATGATCTCCTGCTTCTGAGGAGTCATTTTGAAGGTACCTCCTTAAGGGAGGCACGAACCGCCGAAGGGTAGCCGCAAGGTGACCTACTCTGCTATAATTAATACCAGCATAAAGCCCAACAGTATTCACCTTGCGACGCCGCGGGGTTTCCACAAGCCTAGAGACTAAATTAATACTCTAAGAAGTATACTAAAATAATTTGAAATTTAAACCATTCCAAAACAAGCATAGGTAACTCGACTTAATTAAACAAAGTGAAAGAGATTAATAAATAAACTCTTATTAAGTATAAGAATACGGTATCGATATACGCCTACTCGATAAGTCGATATTCCTTGTAAATCAATACCGTGGCACTAATTCCGCAGAGGATCAAAACAATAATATTCTATCCACCGACTCAACATTAGCCAACAAAATCATTCTCATAAAGAAATTAATTGAAGGTTTTCTCCATTTAGGAATAGAATTATGATTAACTAAGAAAATATTAACATAAAAAACGGATACAGTTATCTTGGTTTACCAAAAATCTGTCAGTCCTACGAGCTATCGATCTATGTGTCGTGCGTGCCAAAGTGCCCACTACCACTTAAGGCTCGCAATTCTTTGGGCTATCTCGTTAACTTTCGTCGGAGCTGATAAGAGCTTGGTGGTCGAAGTGGTCAAGGCGTTACGTTGGAGACGCGGGTTCGATCCGCGGCCGAGACGAAATTTTTTTATTGGTTTTTCAATTTATTTAGCAATTTTGTGTTGTACTGTATTTTTGTGAAACTTCTTCATTCTTTGTGAGCAAAGTATCACTGCGCTATACATCTTCTGTTTGATCATCTGTGGAATTAGTGCCACGGTATTGAATTACAAGGAATATCGTATCGAGTAGGCGGATATCGATAGCACATTCAAATGCTTATAAACCTGCTTATTTATTGATCTTTTTCACTTTTCCTTTCCCATTAAGGCGGCAATTAGCCCCTGATGCTCAATTAACTCAAGCATTATATGCTATTTATGGAATGGTTTAATTTCCAATTATTCTATTATACCTCTTAAAGGATTTAAATTAGTCGATAGTTTCTTGGAAGCCCCGTGGCGTCGCAAGGTGGATATTGGTGGGCTTTATTCTGTGTATTAAATATTGCAGAATAGGTCACCTTGGTGGCTATCCTTCAGGGTTTAGTTCCGTGCCTCCCTTAAGGAGGTACTTTCATGATTGCGCAGAGGCAGGAGAACATATTTGGTCTGAAAGTTTGTTATTCGAATCGGAAGAGGCAGTAGTATTTTCGATTGGTGTATCGATAGTATTTCCGGTGCTTGAATTACGGCCCCATCTCTCGAACCATCGCCTTTTCCGCTTTGACGTCGTCGAGATGAGGTCGAATAAATCTGGCCTCCTCGTTTCGTGGCGTGAAGGAGCCGCTTCAAGGGAAGCGAAGGCTGAGCCAGCCCATAGTAGGCTGGACTGATTTTCTTTTCATTTATTTTATTAAACCCATGGATATCATGGTGAGTTGTAAATTTTCATCACAATTTTGCTATGGCGTGTAACACCGTTTTTTCTTAAAATTTCATAAAACACTAATTTTGCAAAAACAATGGTTTCACTGTAGTTTTAACACGTCAAGTGTCAACGTCAACGTCGTTTCACGTCACGTCAGTGACATTTGCAATTATCTTTGGTCATTATTCAATTTTTGCATAAACAAAATAAATCTTGCGTTTATCCTAGCCTTATTTACAAAAATAGTTTTTTTTCGCCCAAAATCCCGTGCTCCCCTTTAGGTGGGTTGATTTTCTCAAAATTCGGAATTTGACATTTAGACCGTTTGTTTTGATCATTTTTAGAGACATATTATAATAGAATACACTTAAAGCTACAGATCATATAATTATGGTTTCGTCGAATAGAATTTGGAAAGCATTCACAGTTTGTTTATGGTTAATTTTACCTTACGTTTTGTTTTTCAACCAAACTTATAACCTTAGCTGGAAATACTTATTGCATATTGTAGAATTTCGAAAGATCCGTATGTTGACTTGACACATCTTGAAGCAAGTTAAGACTCTTACGAGTGTTATGAAATGAATTTGGTTTTAGGGAATAAGGGAAGGTTCCGTCGCCAATACGGCGCTTAACATTCGGCAAACGGACCTCGGCTCCGTCGCTTCTACATAAATGCAAATCTGTGCGCAAGTGGAGCGCGCCCATATATCACCTTTGTTTTTGAACGCGCCTATGCTATGATATCTTTATGAGGTTCTTAATCTGTGCTCAGAACATATCGACCGAAGGAATTTGATATTGATTTGCGAACTAAAAAGTATTTATCTTAATTTCTGCGAGTAAAATCCATAGGTATTTTTCACGTTATCCGCGTGTATTAATTTAAAAATGGTTAGCTACAGTGAATTTTCAAAAGTCAGTTATTTTTCTTTTCAGCTTGAAGAGTAAAGCTCATGAAAAATATATTTAATCGCCGGCACGCGATTCATTGCATTAAATGGATAAATAAATTCTATCAATAGATAATACTCCGCCCACATTAAGGTATTAATAATATTACTTATTACACTTCATGATTTAAAACAGATTTGTTAATTTTTTATTAGTGGGTAAATTGATTATTAAATCAAACGCATTACATTTCCAAAATTCGCCTTTTTCATCCCCTATTTAATTAAAAAAACCTGATAGTAAGCGGCATAGTAGGATTAATGCATATATTGAGTAACACTTGCGAATTTCATGTTAAATTCTAAATTTTCACAATATTAAGTTTCACATCATTATTTGGCAAATAACTCACAAATTAAGCTGTTTTCTTTTTATTAATAGCAATCATTTTACACAAAATAGGTGCTCTCCCCTCCATATGTCCTTTTTATTAACTAACAAATAAGAAACTTTGACAATTCATTGAAAATTATGTTTGGAATTAACTTGCAATGTTTATGACATGAAATTCAAATGTATTGACTGGGATTCCTTCAGAACTCAGTGTTAGACCCACTGACCCTAAGACCATAGGCATATTTAATTATATTTTTAACATAACACTGTGCTATGAATCTCCAGGGCAGTTCCCGGAGGCCGTAGGGCTCCGCTGCTTGGCTTTTGAGCTAGGAGAACTAACCTAATATAAAGGAGGAATTCTGTGGAATTACACAAGTAATAAATATAGATATTTATAGAGAGAATAATCTAAGAAACTGGAATATTATATCTCTGACCCGTGAACTTACGCAAAGAACACAATCGAAGGTACGATCTAAGGCTATTAATTTTTTAGAAAAAGAAATAAAACTATTTGTTTGTATATTTTATTACCCCGGTTATATTATGACTTTTGTACCCAAATAATTTAACTAGAACTTACCGAGATTGATCAAACAAACCTGAACCATCCTGCTCTTGGCTTGTATTGATTAAACATTTAGTTAAGTTAAGTGCTTTGCATTGGGGGATTTTGTTTACTTCAGTAACATATGCATAAGTGAATTATATGTACCTATAAGATTAAAGCTTTTCATTTTGTATCGGACTAAAGGAATAAGTTTGTTTTTTTTCTTTCAACTTTAAGATTTCCCTATATTTCTACAATTCTACAATTTAGCAAGAAATGTACTACAGGCGTAGGTCCGCCATTTTGCGACCACGTTCTAACAATCATGTTACTTTGTTTTAGGGTCCTTGTTTCTGTTATCATAATCTTAAGTTTTTGAAAGTAACCAATTCCGGGGAACCTCTCAAGTAACTGGTGGATACTGTTTTATTCTTTGTTAAAAGATATAAAATTAAACTTGTGATTAAACTCATTTAATAAGATTCTACTACAACACAAAGACAATACTGAAAATCAATCAATCAATGTCTGACACAATGTCCAAAGATAATACAAAAATTATTGTTGTTTTTTTTTTACTTTGTTATTTAGACATAGATCACCTTCCCCTCTGGAATTTATTAGGATTTCTTAAAGATCTAACATTACTTTGGGTTTCACAACCCTACCACTTCTTGTGGTTACAGTTTTTGCTCTAGGTGTAGAATAATTGTGCTTGCCCTAACATCGATTTTGTAAAAGAACATATGTACATAGGTTTATTGATTGACAATAGATTTAACTGGCAGCCACATATTGAATATGTGTGCAACAAACTTAGATCGTTTTTAAGTAGAATAATTATTTTGAAGCAGAAGATACCATATAAGACATTAAGAATGTTATATCTAGCACTAGCAGATTCAGTCATACGATACGGTCTAAGTAGCTATGGAAGGTCGTTTAAAAGCAATATCGCTAATATATATAACTTGCAAAGAACAATATTGAAAAACATTGTTCCCAAAAACATAAAAATAAAGTACAGTAGTGACTACTCCGACCTTTTCAAATATTGCAAGGTACTTCCCGTACAAAACATGGTCAAAATGTCCATACTAAAAGAAGAGTATATAAATGTAGTCAATTTAACCGAATACAATCGCAATACTAGATTAAGAAATTTACCCAATGCACATAGATTTGTATTACCTCCAAGTAAAAATGTTTATGGCATGAGAACTAATCCTTATCTGCTTGCGAAAATAATAAATAGCCTCCCAAAACACATTCAAGATTTATATCTCTCAAACTATGGATCAATCAAAGATGTTAATAACTACTTTATGCTATCTGATAATCATGAACATATATTATAGCCCTGATAACCTCTGTATGTTACTTGACAGATAAAACAAATTGTTTAATACTCAGTGCACCATGAATTTGTTAAAGTGTGAAATAGTTTAATTAAAATAGACCGAACTCTAGCTGTAAATAAGCCATAAGTGGCTTTAGCAGTTAATGAATATGTAACTCTGCGATACATTTTAGAATATTTGGAACTTTAAATAAAAAAAAAAAAAAAAAACTAACAGTAACATTTTGATGTTGTTTATTCACAATATCAGAATTATGACAATCCATATTAAAAATTATAAAAGTATTTTTTTGAGTAAATGATTTTCTTAAATGTTTGATATTTCTTCTTAATATCTTATCTTTCCCATCTTTTTTATCAAATATGATCTAGGCTCATTGCATTTACCAATTATTGTACCTTTCTTCCAAATGTTTTCTTTATCTGTTTTATGTACTATTTTGTCACCTATATTATTATATTCCATTTCTTTCCTTTGCCTAAAACTTTTATTTTTTAATATAGATTGTTTTATCAATAGTAATTTATAAATATTGTTTTCAATCTTAGGTGCCAATAAATTTTCATGAACTGGTATCAATGTCTCTCACTCTTCTACTATTTAGTATTTGAGACGGTGAAACATCAAGTCCTGACAATGGAGAGTTGTTATAGTTTAGCAAATAGTCTCTGTAGTCCATTCTATCCTCAAAAGCTTTTGCTAGTATAGTTTTACTTATGTGAACAGCTTTTTCTGCCATACCATTGCTTCGAGGATAGTATGGGCTACTGGTAGTGAAAACTATATCCTTGTTTTTAAAATACTTGTGACACTCATGTGAATTAAAGGGATTATTATCCGTAATTATCTCTTCTGGATAACCAAATCTACAAAATACTTCCTGGAACGCATTAATTACTGACACGGAAGTCTTGTCAGAAATGGGTAATATCTCTAGCCAGTGTGAAAAATAATCAATTAACACAATATAGGATTTTCCCATAAAGTCTAATATGTTAGTGCCAACTTTAGCAAATCTTCTATTTGGTATCTTGTGTAGCAACAAAGTGTTATGAGAGTTTGAAGATCTAAATTTTTTACAGGTAGGTACGACACTTTTCAATGAAATCAGTTATATCTTTAGTGATTCCAGGCCAGAAGAATAACTGTCTTGCCTTTTTTATACTCTTACATATTCCAGGATGTCCTTGATGAACTAAATTTAAGACATAAGATTTTAATGACTTGGGAACTATCAATTTATTTTCATAGAATGCTAAACTGATTCAAAATAAATATTGTCTCTCAACTTATGATAGGGTTTAATTTCATTTGGAATTTTATTTTCTTCTGGCCAGCCATTGACATAATATATTTTTTTAATTTCTAATACTGAGTCATTTTCAGTCTCTTTTCGAAAGATTAATTGCCGTTTTGGAGACATTGGTAAATGCAGTGTAACTTTGTGTACCATTTGTAACATTTGTTTATCAAATTCAGTTATATTTAATTTATTTCTAGATAACATGTCTGCAAAATACAAGTATTTTCCAGGAACATAATATACATTTAATTTATACATTAGTAATTTTAACCTCAGACGTTTTAGGCGTGGTGAACCAATTTTGGAAATTTGTTTTGACATTATTGACATAATTGGTTTGTGATCGGACTGTACATCTACTTCAGAACCATAAATATATCTGTGGAATTTTTTTACTGCATAACATATAGCGAGCAACTCTTTCTCGGTTTGACTGTAATTTAATTCAGTGTCATTCATCGTTCTAGAAGCACATGCAACCAACTTTAGGACATTTTTATCATAAATTTGAAAAAGACAGCAACCTATTCCATTTTTAGATGCATCACATTGAAGTATAATTTTTCTTTTAATATCAAATGGAGTAAGTGATGGAGATAGACACACTCTCTTTTTCAATTCTGCAAAGGCTAAGTTGTGAGTAGGCAACCATGTAAAATCAATATTTTTCGTAAGCAAGTTAAATAAAGGAGACATAATATTTGCCATTTCAGGGACATACCTTCGGATATAATTAAATGACCCTAGCACTTGTCTAAATTCATTTTTGTTTGTTGGTTCTTTAAGACTTAATAAAGATTCAACTCTATCTTTATCAATAGACATAACATCTTGACCACTTGACCCACATATTTGACCTCAGTTTGTTTGTATCTGAATTTCTTTTTATTGAAAACAATACCCAATTGCTTAGCTTTATTTATTACCTTATTTAGTGCTTTATCATGTTGTTCTAGTGTATTCCCCACTATCAAAATATCATCGGCCCAGATTATGACATCTTGCAGATTACCAAAGTGATTTTCTAGTATATCTTGAAATAATTCAGGCGCATTAGAGAGTCCATAGGGTAGAACTAAATATCTAAATACACCAAAGGGTGTCGCGAAACAGCATTTCCAAGAAGACTGTTCAGACAAAATAAGATGATGCAACCCTTCTGCTAAGTCAAGAACGGAGAAAAACTTTTTGCCATGCAGTTTAAAACTAAAATCATCGAGCGTATGTGGTTTTTTTACAATAATTTTATTTAAGTTTTATTATTTAAGTCTATTGGATCAAGACATAACCTTACTTGCCCATTAGGTTTTTCTACAATTACTATTCTGTTAACAAGGGCATTATTATTAATATTATCAACTTTCACTATAGCTTTTCTAGTTTCGAGTCTTTTTAGTTCTACTTTTAAGGGCTCTAGCAAACATGATGGTAATCTGGGTGATGAGTAACAGATTTGTTTATCTGTACGAATTGTGGGAATCTCTACTATATCTGGTAGTTTTCCTACACCTTCGAAAACTTTAATATTTTCATTAATAAATTCAAGCTTATTCTTTTTCTTCATTTCAATTGAATGCACTCTCTTTACAAGCTTTAATGAGATACACCCCGAAAGTCCTAATAACACTGTACTAGAATCAACTATTACAAAATTTTCATTACAAGAATTGTTTTTATATTTACACATTAAATTAACAATTCCCAAAGGTTTCACTATATTTCCTGTAAAAGATTTAATTTTTATATTAGTGTCATTTAATGTGATATTTGAATTTTTATTTATTATATTAAAAACATGCTTTGGCATGATACTCACATCTGCACCAGTGTCAAGTTTGCAATTCACCTTTTCTCCCTCAATTTCTATAATTTCTGTCCAATCAGAGTTATCAGTTGCAAGTTTGACCTCGCCACAAAATAGGCTTTCATTTGAACCAGAATCCGAGAGGCACTCTATTTGTTGTATTTGTGCCAACACAACGACAACTAATTGCCAAGTGATTCATTATTCCGCATTTCATACACTTCTTACCATACGCTGGGCACTCTTTAGGTCCATGTGTTTGTTGACATCTACGACAAAGAAAAGTCTTCTTTTTGCATGTACGATTCTGAAGTTTGAGTTACAGCGTCAATTTCAATTGATGGGTTCATTTCTTGCACATGTATACGACTTATTTCATTCGACCTGCAAATATTTGCTACTTTGTCCAATGTTAGACTATCACTGTCATACCTTAGTAAATTTTCTTGGACACTTTTATCATATACTCCGTGAATAATTCTATCTCTCAGTAATTCGTCTTGTAAATTTTTCTTGGGTATATTTTCATAGTTACAGTTAGCAATAAGATGTCGAAGATCTGTGTAAAAGGTTTCGAATTTTTCGCCTTGCACTTGCTTTCTTTCATTAAACTTAAATCTTTCAAAAACAAGATTGCATTTCGGGTTTAGATAATTTTCAATTTCCTTAATTATTTCATCGAAACTTTCTGATTGAGCTTCATTTAAATTGAAACTTTGTATCACCTTCGTAGATTCTGGTCCCATCATGTTTCTTAGAAGGGACAGCTTAATTTTATCTGCTGATTTTTCGTGTCCCGCAGCGACAAGATAATCTTGGAATGTGCACAACCAAAATTTGCATTCCGTTCCATTCGTAAAAACCTCCTCCTTTTTGAAGTCGGTTAAAAATAGCTCGCTATTGCGGAATAATACGTAATTATAAACACAAAAGGAATGGCTTTTGCACCAATACAATGAACCGACAATTGAATCTTTGGCTTACCTTTTAACGTATTACTGTTATTATTTTACAATATTTTTATTATTAATTTAATTAGTTTCACCTGTCCTGATATTTGTAATCAAATCTTGCTAGTAAAATTTGATCCACTTTCCGGTTATCGATTGAACTTAAATTTTGCTTGCATATGTAAATCAGATAACAATGCAAAATTATTATGACATGAATCTGATCTGATGATGGAACCAGAAGGTGGCCATAGGAACTCCATAGTTAAACGACACAATCAATACTTACCATAAATACTTTGTTGATGCTAGATGGTAACCAGGGTCCGATGATGGAGCTGGAAGATGGCAATAGGAAGTCAGTAATTAAACGAAACAACCCCATCGAGTTTAACGTACATCAATCAAATCGAAGACGTTTTGAAAAAGGGTCAGGTCAAAAGTACTCGAAACCGCCGAGCATGTATGAGGACAGTGATCAAAGTAGATGAAGCGAAAGTGATGTGTAGTGTAAGGATCGTAGCAAACCAGGCTTGGGCTGAAGCCCGACGATGCAAAGCTCCAAATACCCATGACCTGAAGAAAGCCTATAATAAAGTTGCTAAGGCATGCAAGAAGCAGTTATGCCGGGCAAGGTTTGCTCATATCGGCCGCATTGGATCAAAGCTGGCCTCATACCCAACGGGCAGCAAAGCTTTCTGGTCCCTGGCCAAAGCAACCGAAGCTAACTTCTGTCGACTGAACTTACCACCGTTGTTGAAACCTGACGGCTCACTGGCCCATACTGCAGAAGAGAAAGCAAATCTTTTTGCCTCTCTTTTTGCTGATAATTCACGTTTGGACTCTGCAGGAAAACCTCCTCCAACTCTACCTCAAGCTGACTGCTCCATGTCAGCAGTTCACATTCACCAAAAAGGGGTACTTAAGGTTCTAAGAAATCTAGACGTGAATAAAGCCAGCGGACCTGATGGCATACCGGCTATTGTGCTGCGCAACTGTGCGCCCGAGTTGGCTCCCGTATTGACCCGCCTGTACAGACTCTCACTTGCGACTGGAGTGGTTCCCAAGTCTTGGAAGCTAGCAAATGTACAACCAGTACCTAAGAAGGGTAGTAGAGCCGATCCAGTTAACTATCGACCTATCTCAATCACGTCCATGCTGTGTAAATGTATGGAGCGTGTTCTAAACAACCGTCTCCTCGCATACCTTGAAGATAATGACCTCCTCAGCGACCGTCAGTACGGTTTTCGAAAGGGCCGGTCAACGGGAGATCTTCTCGTGTATGCCACACATATATGGGGAGAAGCTATTGATGGGCACGGCGAGGCTCTCGCAGTCTCTTTAGACATATCCAAAGCTTTTGACAGGGTCTGGCATTCTAGCCTGTTAGGCAAGCTTCCATCGTATGGTCTACCCCAGAACCTCTGCAATTGGATCTCGAACTTTTTGAGTGAACGTTCCATGCAAGTAGTATTAGATGGCTGCTGCTCCGAACAACTGACTATTGATGCTGGAGTTCCTCAAGGTTCCGTACTTTCGGCAACACTCTTTCTTCTGCACGTCAACGACTTGTTGGTGCCTGGAACCTTCGGGTATGCCGATGACACCACAGTCGTTGATAGATATGTCTCCAATGCAAAGGCCAATAAAGAGGAGATCCGGTCTTGTCGGGAGTCGATGATGGACCGTTTGAATTCTACACTCCGGGCGGTCTCTGAATGGGGTGACGCTAATTTGGTCCAGTTTAATACTAGCAAAACGCAGGCGTGTTTGTTCTCCACTAAACGGAGTCCTTTCTATCTGACTCCGACTTTCCGTGGTATATCCATACCGGTAACTGATCATCTCCACCTACTTGGTATGCAAGTAACTAACAATCTCAACTTTGGTAGTTACATAGAAACCGTTGCCAAAATTGCGGCTATGAAGCTCGGCATTCTCTCCAAGGTCAGGCGGTACTTCACACCGGAACAGTTGCTCCAACTATATCAAGCACAAGTTCGATCTTGTATGGAGTACTGCTGCCACTTGTGGGATGGGTCTGCCAAATATCAACTAGCGGCCCTTGATTCTATTGATAAGCGTGCTAAGACCCTCATTGGTGACACCAAATTAACGGGGGCCAAGCTTCAGAGCCTCGAACATCGTCGTAAGGTGGCATGTTTATCGGTATTTTATAGGATATATCACGGAGAGTGTGCTTTGGAATTACATGAAATAATTCCGGCTTCTCCTTTCCATCTCAGGGGAACCAGACGGCGGCTGGGGTTCCACCCTTTTGTCATTGATATTCCAATTAAACGCACGAAGCGATGCGCTTCCTCATTCATATGGCGAACGGCAAGGGAGTGGAACTCTTTGCCCGCGGATTTGTTCCCTGAGCAATATAACTTGGAGTTATTCAAGATGAGAGTGAATAGGCACCTTCTGGCTAGGCGTGTCCCATCTTCGGCCTCATCATCACTTTCCATCAGGTGAGATGGAGGCCAAACGCTTATCCAGCATTCATAAAAAAAAAAAAAAAAAAGTGGAAAAAAGTGATCTCTGCCTACCCCTATGGGAAAAAGGCGTGACCGTATGTATGTATGTATGATTGCGATAGTAATTATCGAAAGGCATTTTAAGCATCATAAGCATTGCGAACATTTATTATTGCAGGCAGAAAAAAGAACCCACCCCAAGCTATAGAAAAAGAAGGCTTGGAGGAGAAATAAGTAAATAAGTAAATACTGACGACACGGTTAGCGCAGAGGTCGAGTGATCGCCTACTGCGCAACGGGTCGCGGGTTCGATTCCCGCACGGGACAGATGTTTTGTATGGCCTACAGAAGTTTGTTCCGGTCTGGGCGTATGTGCATGTGATATTCTATGTTTGTAACTGCACCCACGATACAGGAGAAAATCCTAGTGTGGGGCGACGTTTTTAAAAACAAAAAAAAAAAAAAAAAAAAAAAGTGTTAGTGGATTCTGCAACACAATGCTCCATAGAAGAAGAAAAAACCATTTGTCCGTGTACTTGTATGCGCAATGTGATTGTTGCAAAGATAAGAAAGGAGCTAGAAAATGTTCCTGATAAACATTTAATAAGCTGTTTTCAAGCCATTACGGCCGTTATTGAGATATATGAAGACAAATGAAATAATTCAATTATGTACCTACTATAATAACATAATTTGTGTATTTGTACTAACAACTTTAGTCATTATAATATACATGTTTCAGCTCACAATAGCAGTTTCAATGAATAATAGATAACCTTACATTACTATAAAACCATGCAAAATATTTTTTTTTCATAATAGTATTCTCATTAAAATATTGATTTTACATTATTGTACAAAACCGGCCAAGGGCGTGTCGAACTCGCGTAGGAAGGGTTCCGTAGCATTATTTATAAAACGAGGAAAAAATTCACGTTTGATGTATGGGAATAAATATTTAATAGGATATTTATTTCATTCTACTTTTTAGTATTTGTTGTTATAGCGGCAACAGAAAAACATCATCCGTGTTGGATGTTTCAACAAACACAAAGTACCGATGGATAGCGTCCTTTTTTGTTGGAGGCATATTTCTAATGTATTATTAAGTAAGAGCTTACCTCCTTAAAATAATTCAAAATTCACAAATCACAGAATAAGTGACGTAAAAATGGATAATACAAATGAGCACTCTCTTTAGATTAATAGACTAGCTGTGCTCGCGACTTCGTCCGCGTGGAATAGTAACTCTTGGCAAAAAGTAGCCTATGTTATACCTTATACCGGGTGTAACGGAATACCGCAATAATATTTAAGGTTGTTGATTAACAAAAAAATTTGTTATGACTATTCTTTGTATTTTTATTATATGCCAACTTTCGATTTAATACGCTTAACAGTTCAGGGTATTAAATTGAAAGTAGGCATATAATAAAAACACAAAGAATAGTCATGAAACATTTTTTTGTTAATCAACAACCTTAAATATTATTACGGTATTCCGTTACACCCGGTATAATTAGCTATCTATTAGTGAAAGTCCCGTCAAAATCGGTCTAGCCGTTCCGGAGATTAGCGGGAACAAACAGACAGACAGACATTTTTTTTAAAATTGTTTTTTTGTTATTGGTATCCGATATACATTCATACCCATTTAGTAAAACTTGTTATTTTGACATTACAAACAGACATTTCAATTTTATTTATTTGTATAGATAACAGTACACACGCGTTTTGAGTGTGAGTGACTAATCTATGTGTCTCTATATTCCGGCCGGCGGTGCAGGCGCCGACAGGTCTCATAATCGTTGGTACTTTTACGTTGATACTATTTTTTTTTATTGTCTAATCATGCGAAAACCAATTTTATCTCGAACTAGTGGGCTCGCTGCGGAGAGCCTCTATCTAGCTTACACTTTAACGGTTATGCAATAATACTTCGTATGCAGTGCAAGTAGAGGCTTAAATTGCTTGAAGTAGAGGCTCGCTTAAAAAGCCTATCATAGGGTTTTCGTATGCGGTAAGTGATTACCTAAATTAACTAGATTGTTTGGGTTATTCTTTTGTTGAGGTAAGTCGATGATATGCTTACCGATTGGATAGGGTTTGTAGAAACAAGTCTATGAAATACCTAATCAAAAACCCCTTTAATGGTAAGCGGTTCCGGTCCCTGATTTGCGCTCCGTCGTACGTAATCGTGCCAAGATGCAACGCGAAAGTAAAAATTTATCGTTACCGTGAAAATTAATCGTGATGATAAAAAAAAAGCGTCGCATAATAATATCACCGGTAAAAATTTTGAAATCGGTACCCTCGATAAGATTTTGGGAGGGGAAGGGGGAGAGGGGGGAATACCCCCCCTGCAACTCCCACCCCAAGCACGGAGATGAGTATTTAAAAAAAATGTTTTTTCAGGAATTTTTTTTTCGATTTATTTTTCGAGACTACACTTATAGTCGTTACTGGCGCGTGAGTGTGAGTACCTTTCAAAATAGTTCGGGGTTGACTGTAAGTCTCCAACGATACAATTATTTAATCCGTTTTGTAGCCATTGTTTATGTGTCCAGCTAAATTTTCCCTTGAAAAAGGAGCTGATGACGTAGTAGCCGTGTGTAATATTACACGAACCCTTTCGAGCTAGGTACTTTGATCTCTTCACGACTCGAAACCTATTAAACCTACATAAATCGTGTATTGTGAATGTAGCTGAAGGTGTTTGAATGAAACTATTAAATGTTTTTTCATCTGCATTTATTTTTCCCGAAAGAATTTGTCAGAGATATCCTGTGCGGCGCCAGGGTATACGGCAGCCGTATGTCCGCTGGGGGTAGAGCCATACACATCGGCTCACTGTAGTAATCCTGTATCACAGTGGGACCGTATGTATGGCTCAAAAGGACGCAACGGATCTTCGGCCGCGTCGGCTGCACTGGCCTATTTGTTTTCAGTTGTTCATCAAAATCCTGCGAAAGAAAGAGGTTTAAATTAATGTTTAGTGCGAAACGGTCTTTTATAAGATAAAGCCTTTTACAGTTAACATATTCATAGCTATAAACATAATAAATTTATTATATAATATTATTTCTGGACGTGGGAAAAGGTCCCAGTATCTTGTGTTATTAAAAATTCTGACATTCTAGTTCTAAATATACTGTTATCTTTTGATTAAACTATAGTCAAAAGATAACAGTATATTTCGAAACCGAATGCGCAGGTCAACAATAAGCACGACTGGAAATGATAATTCCGTACGTGTATCGAAAGATGTCTTTTAAACATGTGCGAAAAAATAAAACAACGAAAGGAAATCAATAAAAGTCAGTTTAATCCTAGGACACGTAATAATGTAAGTTTTTTTAGAAGAAATGGCTGGGCAATAGTTACTATGCATTCAGCCAATTCAATGAAAGTAATTATTTCATTCAAAATAATTTAAATTTTGAATTAATTAGGTACTGGCTTTTCGAGAATTGTTTAAGTTGTGACTTCAAATCAGACATGTCTCTCTTTTTATTCATTTCTTAGACCATTAGTGCTCGAGTATTATATAATTAAGTAATTGTGGTAATTTTTGAAAGGATTGGTTATTATTAATTATGTCAGTAATGACTTCTAATGTGATAAACATTATAAGTGATGCAGTTAATGCTGTTTTTAACAGACTTCAAAAAGGAGGATGTTATCAATTCTATATTTTTTTATGTTTGTTACCTCATAACTCCGTCATTTTTAAACCGATTTCCAAAATTCTTTTTGTATTCGATAGGTTTTAAAGTTAGGATCTGATGATGGAATCTCATGGAAATTGAGGAATATCCTTAAATTTTAAGGTGTGTCCAACGTGTTTTGTGTGTATGTTACGCCAATTACTCCGCCAATTGTGAACTGATTTTCAAAATTCTTTTGTATTTGATACAGTATACTCCTGGGTTGGTCCCAAGATCACCAAAGTCAGGATCTGATGATGGGATCCCATGAAAATCGAGGAAAACACTAATTTTATACCGAGGAAAACACTAATAATGGTATTAAATTAGGGTTTCGTTCACTAAAAAGATTTCATTCACTAAAAAGTTGAAAATATAAAATATTTTAACAAAAATAAAAACCGACTTCAAAAACACCGAAAAGTTAAAAATAATATAGGAATAGGTACAGACAACATCACACTTCTATATTGAAGTCGGTGACAAATTTTAACACTTTCTAGGAGATCATCGTTTGGCGCCGACTTCAATATAGAAGTGTGATGTAGGTAGTCTGTACCTATTCTTATATTATTTTTAACTTTTCGGTGTTTTTGAAGTCGGTTTTTATTTTTGTTATTTTACACTTAAGTTGGCAAACAAGCAAACTGCCCACCTGATGATAAGTGGTAACAGTCGCCTATAATTCATTTGGCTCTTGTGAGATTCGCAGCAAATCTGCAACCCCCACAAGAACTTGTGACATAAGATGTAAAGTCACTATACTTACTAATTTCACTGCCATATCTTACCCTTCGAGCGTCGCTGGCGCTGTAGCTGGCCTCAGCACTGGACTCTGCCCTGAGAAGAATCGAGAGGCCCGCTATCGATCTTGCCATGTACCAATGTGTTTTTCGTTTCACGAATTTTATATGTACATTTATCTGACGCTCCTACGGTGATGGAAAACATCGCGAGGAAACCTGCATACACCTGCAAAGTAATTAAAAGGTGTATGTGAAGTCAACCAATCTGCAATGGGCCAGCATGGTTTGACTAAGGCCTAGTCGCTCTAACTCGTGGTAGGCTCGTGTCCCTCATTGGGGACGTATAATGAGCTGTGATAATGATCCTTACCCTTTAAATCGGAACACAGCAATGCAAGAACTGCTTCTTTGTGACCTATGACTTATCCAATTTTTTTTGCATAAAATTTTACATTTTACGCTCCGAATTGAAACCGCAAGGCGCTGATGATATGGCACTCTTACCAGCTGCGTGTTGGCATTGGATCCTGACGAGAATACCGGAGCCGTGTTTATTAAATTTGAAGAATGAGAACTTGTAGTTATAATATAGTAGATGCAGGGCTCCGCATTCAAATCGGAGGTAACTAAGTGGTGAGACAAGTACAGTATGCCTGTTGAATGTTATTCATTTACCTTACCTTACATAATATCTGCTCAATATACCCTGTAGATATTTTGCATTATCAACTGTACATTATCTGGTCATGGTGACATATTTTTCCGATCCAGGTAATATGGTATACTGGTAAACCGGTCTGCAGCTCGTGGCTAACATTCTGTTCTGAGTACCGAATATGTATTGATCAGGTATATAGTAAATGTTATTAATTATATGGAATTTAAATAGTGTTTTTCTTATAGCGTTTTCTTTCGATTCGACACCTATGGCGAAGTAAATCATCGTGAGGCAACCTGCAAATCTGCTAAGAAGTACAAAGGTGTATGTGAAGTCGAGGAAGCGGCACTGGGCCAGCGTGGTTGACTGAGGTCTAAACACCCCAACTTAAAGTAGGCCCCAGCCCCTCGGTGGGGACGTATATGGACTGTGGTGATGATACATGAGATCTGATATCGGTCCTCATTATATTGACAGTGTGTGGCTAACTATGTAACTGGTCGGATTTGGTCCTTGATTCCATTTCGAACACGACGATAATTTTCTTGTTATTCCATAGATAATGGAATACATACGAGAATTAAATTATATTATGTCTGTTTCATAGGTACATGTTTCTCTCTCTCAATTTCATGCCCAAAACATGTCACAAATCTTTTAAGTATGCAAGCTCTTTTCGTAATTTAATATTAGTTTAAAAACTGTTATGCTTGTTGATTAAATAATATTATCGTTCTTGAGTTTATTTTTTGTTGAACATTGCTGTACGACATTGTGTCGGGCGATTGCATTTATGTAATGAAAAGGCTGGTGAGTCTGTTTTACTTCCCGAATCTGTCTTAATAGTTCAGGTGTTAAGGTAGGTAAGGTAAGTAAGGTAAGGTAGGTGTATGCATACCAAAACCTCCGACAAAGATTGCAGTAATTGGTACTAACTACAGGGATTTCCTCATGGCCACTTGATGTCGTGTCGGCTGTACTTAGTTGTGTATCTGGGAACTAACATTGAATGACAATTATTTGGTTATGCCTATGGGAACAATTTTTGAAGAATATTCCTAATACCACAACTAGTTGTGCGTACATAGTTGGTCCAAAAGGAAATTGCGCTATCTACGTAGACCAATGGTGCACTACCCGCATCCCTCAATCGCATGCTACAAAGTGTTATCACTAATTAGTACCACATCAATATTCAAATACTTAGATTCGACGCGTTTCGCCACTCCACGTGGCATCTTCAGTCATTTTCTTGAGTGATATTTCATAGGTACATATCATTGCTGTTGTTGTGGTCTTACAATTCCTACTGCACCTCTAACACTTCTTGATATTTGACATCAAGTACTAAGAGCTCACTTTTGTGAGCGATGTCGAGTCGATGATGTGTTTTTATTTTATCTTCTAACTGCCCCCGTGGTCTAGTGGTTGAGATCACCAGATGTTGATTGGGAGGTCCGGGGTTCAATTCCCCATTTCCCCATGTGGGCAGAAGTTTTTCGGCTCGGTTTAGTTGGTGGTAGGGCTTCTGAGCCCGCCTGGCTAGCTACCACCAGCTTGCCTAAGTTTGTCGCCATAATAACAATGAGAGAAATAAAAATGTATCTATTTATTTATCTTATACAAAAACTAGAAAATATTGGAATTAGAGGGACGCAGCTTGAACTGATGAAAAGTTACCTTCATGGACGTACACAGAGGATAAAAATAGGCGATTATTATAGTGAAGACTCTGAAGTAACCTTTGGCGTGCCGCAAGGAAGTGTGCTTGGTCCAACACTTTTTCTAATTTATATAAACCAATTAACAAACTTAAACATCGATGGCGGCAAAGTTTTCTCCTACACCGACGATACAGCCATTGTCTTTTCGGAAGACTCTTGGAGTTCAGTATACAAGAAGGCTGAATCAGGACTTGCTATTGTATCAAATTGGCTCAATCATAATCTCCTTACACTAAATGTACATAAAACTAATTATATATGCTTCACGATAAACAAAAGAACTCAACCCAATAAAAACTTATCGTTAAAAATTCATCAATGTAGTCTAAGTGCAAATAAAGAAAACTGTAACTGTGTACCCTTAGAGGTGGTTACCACTATCAAATATTTAGGAGTAGTGTTGGATCAACACCTTTCCTGGCACCCCCAAATTGAGTACGTCTCGGAAAGGATCCGGAAACTTATATGGGTCTTCAAAACGTTACGCTATATTACAACTAAACAGCTACTAAATAAGATATATATTTCACTGGCACAGTCTGTATTAGGATACTGCATTTCTTTATGGGGTGGTGCATCAAAAACCAAATTTTTGGAAGTCGAAAGAAGTCAACGATGTCTATTAAAGATTATGTTTTTTAAGCCCTTTACCTTTCCAACTAGTGAACTCTATAAAATAGCCGACCTTCTATCTGTGAGGCAACTTTATATTTTGTTTGCTACCTTAAAATTACACAGTAAACTATCTTTTGATCCTACACAGATTCAAGGGAGAAGAAAGGATAACGTTATTAAAAGGAATATAACCAAAACAGCTTTCGCTAAACGACAATTCGATGTTCAATCTACGCATATATACAACCAGTTAAATAAGAAACTTGACATTTATTCGGTGAATCTTCGTGAATCTAAGAAAATTATTACCCATTGGTTAAAAACAAATAGCTATATACAAATAGAAAATTAACTAAAATGTATAAGCTGAAATGATAAAAAAAAGTATGACACACAAACATGCGCACACACACACACACATACACACACACACACACACACACACACACACACACACATAATCGCTCACACACATGCATTCTTACAACATAAACAAAATTATTATATAATAAATAGATTTAGAATAATACTAGCTATGGAAGAGCGGGTCCACCTGACACAGGCACAATTAATTTGTCTACTGGGTGGTCCCAATCACTGTATCACTGTACAACGTTGATTTAGAAATAAAGAATTTATTTATTTTAGAATTTATTTATTTATTTATCTAGAGAAGCTTAAATGTTGTGTTTCGACAGTTAGAGGTAAGTTAGTCAGTTCCTCTTCCCTGATGATGATGATGATAGTCAGTTCCTCAGTTGTTGAGGAGTCCAGGTCAAGTTCGCTTCCACCTTTGGCCTTATCGTCACTTACCATCAGGTGAAATGAAAGCCAAGAATATCCCTGACGTATGTAAAAAATATACAGGGTGTAACTGAACACCCCAATAACATAAGGGTATGTATCCATCAGAAGTAGAGATTCTGAAGGAAAAATATTAGGGCTAACAAACCTACTTTTTTCCCCATACAAACTCAATAAATTATTTTTTGGTATTAAGTGCCGACAGCCCTACGTAAGCGTACGAGGAATACTACGCTCACGTCATACAAACTAAATAAATTATTTTTTGGTATTAAGTGCCGAAAGCCCTACGTAACCGTACGAGGAGGAGGTTGTCACTTGAAAGTTTTTGCTTTCAGTTTAAAATCAAATAACTCTGGAAGTATTGGGGTTCTAGGTCTCGGACAAGCACCGATGGTCCATTTAGTATCAAACTTATATGCCCCCTAAATGTTATTGGGGTGTTCAGTTACACCCGGTATAAAAACGTATTGCAAAATCACACCGTGTATAGTGTTTGTGCCATTTATGTAATATAATAATGTAGTACCAGTTGAGGGTACTTGGATGAAACCATTAACTTTTTTAATTTGGATTTATTTTACGCAAAAGGATTTGTTGGCAAGACCCTCTGCGTTAACCGCGTTTGTTTTAAAGTTAGAGATGTTTTATAAACTGTCGGGTATTAGATACCCGGCCACAACGGCGCCACGTTAAATCTATTAGGCAACAATTTTTAAAAGTCATGTATATGACTGTAACAACAAACGTCTTCTCATTCACTCGGCCATGCCGTTGCTCAGTTCTTCATTCCTTTTTTTGTGCGAGGCAACAAGCAGACGCGTTTGCGCTCCGTCGTACATACGTACACAGATAACATAATACTAGGCGAAAGTAAAAATTAATCGTTACCGTGAAAATTAATCGTGATCGTGAAAAAAAGCGTCGCATAATAATATCACCATCCCACGACTATGAACTCGTCAGAAAATGTAAGTAAATATTTCTTTTGTATAGTGTTTGTACCTGTCATGTGTTAATAATATTATTCATCGGAATGTACGGATTGACTGCGAGTCAATAAGTACCTTTAAAAATAGATCGGGGTTGACTGCGAGTCTCCACAGAACCATGCTCAAATCAGCGTGTAATTTTGTATGTGCCAAATTTCATGTTTGTAGGTTTAATAGGTTTCGAGTCGAGAAGCAATCAAAGTACCTAGCTCGAAATGGTTCGTGCTACGTCATCAGCTCCTTTTTAGGGTTCCGTAGTAAACAAGGAATGTATATAGTTTCGCCATGTCTGTCTGTCTGTCCGCGGTTTACTCTCGAGACTATTAATACTAGAAAGCTGTAATTTTTTATGGGTAGGATGTATATCTTTTATGCCAAAAAAGTGGTAGAAAAAAATATTGAAAATAATTTTTTTTAGGCTAGCTCCCATACAAGTAAAGTGGGTGTAATTTTTTTTCTCGACTAACCCATCGTGTGGGGTATTGTTGAATAGGTCTTTAAAATATAAAATAATGCAAATTTTTGTTAGAGGTAAGTGTCCCCCCTCTATCTGCTAAATGGTTATATGTACCTATATGGACACGTGAAAAAAATTACGACAGTAGTATAGGTATATAATGAAGTTTAAAGGAAAACTATCAAAGTTGAGTACTAAGTACAAACTAAAAAGTTATAGATGACCATAAAATGTACTCGGAAAAGTAAAATTTCTTTGAAAATATTACTGAAAATAAATTTACGAACCAAGTGAAGTTTATTTATTTATTATTAAACTTACAATTATCCTAACAAGTAATACCAAATGCGATAATGTATCTTACATCTATGTATACCTTAATAACTACTACTTAAATTCACTATTACCTAATATTCGCACTGCAACGCTACGGAATTCACTCAAAGGACACGTCAAAACATCCACCGTTTCATGTATTCGTGTAAGAGCTGCCTTGGCCAGTAAGTTGGTCCTGGCCGAAGAAGTCACCAGAAGCTGTGGTCGCCGCCGTCGCCAAACATATATGTCCGGGACACACAAGCTGAAGCTCTGTAGGCTAGTTGGGTTGTGCACAACACCCTTTAACAATTTTACAACATATGTAGCAAGACTTAAATCTCTCCGCAACCCAATGAGGTGGCTAGCATTTCGCGCCATTCGAATTAAGAAACCATTGAGCGAAATAATAAAATAAAGGTCTCGTAAAAGTACCACGGCGTCCCAAAAATGGCAAACGGAAACGTGAGCCGCAACATGATATTTTGTTAAGCTTTAAAAAAAAAAGACCAACCTCGTAAAATCTGTCGAGGAAGGGTACTAAAGCGATTTTAAAAGTTTTGAAATACGTGACACTAGGGACCGAGATAAAAGAATCTTTACTGAGACACAGCGTGAGACCGTCATTAAGGCAGTAATGGAATTGTCTTTGCACAATTCTCGAATTCCGGTACGCAACAAAAAATTAAGAAAGGTCATCGCCAGATGTTTGAATTCTTGGAAAGTTAAGCAAAACAGGCGAAAGGAAGACGGGCGAGATAGGTGGCGTTAGTAGGGAGCGACGCTAAGTCGCTGAACCAATCAGATTTCTCTAACCAAACAAATTTCAGATGGAGGGGGTGGCTTTCGGAGGATGAGGAGAGCGTGCGGTGGCGCAGCAGACAGACAGTTCGAGTTGAGGGCGCGAAGCGGATAGGTTGAATAATCTCCTGAAAAAAAAGATAGATTAATAGAGTCAGTTTGTACCAATATTAATAGAGCCCGCCGCAGCTGAGCTTATTTGTTTGATTTTGTAACGTCATAGTAATAGTATCAGTGTAAGTCAGTGCAACTCCGAGTCACCGAGGGGAATCTGGTAACGTACATTAACTTGTAGTAGTATTGGGGTTAGAGCTGGAGCAATTTCATACCGTGATAGTCTAAACACCTTGGTCTAAGGGCGCGCTTAGTGAAATAACGACTAACATGTCTTCATAAATTGGACCCATGTTACTCGCTAATTTAGTAAAGAAGACCTTCTACATATGGAGTCAAGGCGCTCTTTGCAATTTTCATCTTTGCTTTTGGGTATTGTTAACGTAAAATCTTCCCCATGTTTCTTAGTTCCGAATCGCAGAATTAGAAGCGCTTCACGCTTAAATCTCTCAGCAAACAACACAGCGGTGTGCCGTGGCAGTTTGCCGGTGTACAGCACGAAGTGTTGGGACAACGTACCGCCTCCGTTAAGAAACTGTTGTTATGTTGATTTGTTGTAAATCGTGTGAAACTTATTTACTAATAAAGCTAAAAGGTATTGGGTTCGAATCCCGACCTGGGCAGCCGATTTCCCCATTATATTCTCCATTGTGCAAGGAGCCGGATTCGATTTCCGCTCGGGACGGTCGATTTGTCCGACATATTTTAATAACTGGTGTTATCTAACTCATACTGACAGGCGTGGTGGGATGTGTAGCCGAATATTACTTGGAGCTCTACGCGATCCTTTAGGGATTTGTGAGCATTGCATTCTGTATGTATTAATTGGAGAAGGTGCCGGGTTCGACTCCCGTGACGGGCAGAATATTTTCTATGGTATCCCCTAACATTCTAAACTAAAGGGTATATAAATATTTACAACCTATAGAGGTCTGTTAATGAGATGTGAAAGTAAAATAGTTTGGCTCTCAATATCTTTGACTTTTACTATGTATAACGTACTTGTATTAAGGAGGTGGATCTACCGTGATGAATCGGAGACTCCCCATTTGATTGTAGACAGTGGATGTTGAGATGTTCTCATAATAAAGTTGATAGAGGGTCATAATATAATGAAGTGAAAGTGGATCTGACTATATTTTATTTGACTGTAGTATTATGTAATTTTGTTGAAATTTGTAGTTAAGTGTGTTTGTGCTTTGTATTATTGCTATATTTGTTAGATAATAAGTTTACGCCGATCAAGAGTTTTTAATTTGAATGTTCTGTTTTCTCTTGATCATTATGGCTAGGAATGGAACATTCGGTTAATCACAAATCGTGATTAATCTAAATAATTAAACAGTTTCTAACATTATGCATAGTATCAAGGGGTAAAATTGCTGAAACCCCAAATAAATCATATTATTTTAAATTTAATACTGAGTTTTCTTTGTTGTATTTATATGTCCCTAACTTGAAGGTATAGATAAGTGATTCTTCGAGACTATCCGTTAAAAGATGTGTCTATTTACAATATGTTACCGCCAGAATTAATAAACTCATTACCGGGGCCGGGCATCCATCTATCTAGGCCGACCAGTACTCGATAATTAGAAACCTTTAGTACATTTACACAAACTTATAAACACTATATATATATTAGATTGAGTAAATTCAATTCCGTTCAATCCAATACTTTATTGCTATCCCACAATGGCTGTGTGATCTTAATCATAACTTAAGTAGTAGTCATGAACCCTGGGGGGGGGGGGGGGGGCATAACAAATAATAACTTAATAAATTCACATACAATAAGACAACATATTACGACCTACACTCATAGTACTTAAATAGAGCACTAGATGGTAAGCTCATAGTGCTTTACTAGAACGCCAGGTGACAAGCTATAGAATTCAGGTCTAGGATTTAGCTAGGAGGAAACTAGGCCAGATAATTACTGAATAGTACGAGCAGCAGAGAGGCACGCTGGGCATCCATGCAGAGTATCTCTTCATAGGGTATTGGTTTGTATAGTAAAGCATATTTCATTGATGAGAGAATAGGACAGGGTTTTGAGTGTTGAGAGTATTTAGTGTTTTGAGTCCGACTGAATTTGCATTTAGATTCAGGGGTAGTGCTCTTTGGAATGTCAGGCATGCTTGTATCGTGGTAGGCTGGTTCCGTGAGTCTTAAGGGATCGGTTCTGGCTGGATCGATCGTAGGCCGGTTCTGAGCACTTTCTCCAAGGGGACAGGTTTGCTCGCATCGCGGAGGTCAATTTTCCGAGAGTGGAATCGGAGCCGACTCCATCGATCGTACACCTGTTTCCCTGACCTAATCAGGTCATCGGTACATAGTTTGTGACGGGTTGCAGCAATTCTGAGCGTTCTATTGACACGTCCCGTCTTGACAACTGACCTCCGACCTTAGTTTGGCCAAACTAAAAGCACAATTATGATATAAATAATATAACAAAACCATGGTTCTGGGCGAGGTAGCTTTAAGCACCTATAATAACTCCATGTCTTCGGATGTGTTGAGATTGGAAAGCTTCTCAGCTTATAGGAGGTCATTGTCCGCCCAATAACCTGATAACAGGGCCGGATACCGGCGTAGGGTTCCCCCACGCTAGAGTGAATTGGTAACTGACTGGTGGCTAAGCCGCACACCTTCTAAACACCTTTTGTTCACGCCATCCGACCACTTACTAGGCACATGCAATGCCTATTCGTATTAAAGGCCGACGATTAACTACACACACAAATAATGGGCCTCAGTATCGGAGAAGAAGTATGTACAAATACTCACAAAGTAAGCTCGGTGGAATGGGCAGGTGTCTGAAGCGTGGTCATTCGGCAATGTACCGACGGGAAAAAAATAACTTGCTGTAAATACTTAAACTTGCTGACTCGCACAATGAAAATACTCTCTTTCGCTCCATAACCTCTAAGGTAATAGATGTGCTCGATATATTCAGATTATAGGGTTAAACGAAGTCTAGACGACGCGTACCACCACAGAAATTGGTGCCGTGACCAGGATTTCCAGCTACGTATTCGAAACAACGATGCGACTGGATTAGAATTTGGATTAATTAAAAATAAAACACAACGTAGGAACACATTATCGAGTACTAAAGTTTAGTTTCAGGGAATATGCAACGAGGGAGGGCGACGCACCATATAGTATATAAATTAAGTTTTACATTTAATGTACTTGGCTTATTCTATGTTCATTACAGCAACACGGGAGAGCGACACGTGTACGTAGTGTTCGCTGTGTGACTAATTATATGCCCATTATATGCCATATAGGAGAGCAACGCCGCAATGCATAAGATTATGCATTTGGTTCATTATGTATTACTTACATCTACTAAGGAGAGCGGCGCAGTTCACACAGTATACATGAAACTTTTAATGTGCATGACTTATTATGTACCCATTGCAATATATATTTGTATGTGTTGGAGTTTCGACGAGGCGTAAAGTCGGGGGGGAGCGCAGCGTGAACAAATGCTTATTTACTCGTACGTGTATTGTTGCAGAAAGTCGGCAGCGAGTACATAAATTTGTACTGATATATTGTTGGAGCCAGTGAGGGAGAGGGAGGACCGCGTGAAGACTCTAGTGTTTCAGGGCTTACTTACATTCATTTGTCTATTTAAATTCTATGCTTCAATTAGTTATAGACTTAGAATTTTTCATGATATTTGATTACCAATTTACTTTTTCACTTACTCGAAATGTGTCAGATATTTAACCCATTTCCATAATTTGCGGATAGAAAATTGTGCGTGTTTATTTACTTATGTGTTTATCTAGATACCACAAGTATAACCCAGCCATATATAATTCATGTATTGAAGGGCTTGGTTTGACTGTGTACTAGTGAAATGTGAGACCGGGTTAACGAGTAGAACGCGAGTAAACTATGATAGCGGACGTTTTAGAGACAGCCAGCACGGTATAAAGAAATTTTCATTTGTCCAACGCGAGTATTTTAACGGATTAGTACAGTATTACGGTAAACGCGAAATTTTCTATAAGTAGATTTACAAGGATGTCGGAACGTAGAGGTAGGCGCGTAGAGAAACGTGGTAGGTCGAACGATAAAGGTGGTAACACTGAGAGATCAGAGGAACGGACTGAGGTTGTAGGGAACGCGACCTTGGAACTGTTACTGCAGAGAATGGGCGAATTTAATGAGAAATTACAACAGCTCACTTCAAATAATAAAGGCGAACAAAGCGGGTTATCTAACGTTTTACCACGCGGACCGGCTGGGGGAGAGAGTAGTAGTGGTATTGGAGAGGATTTACATGAAATCGTCAGTCCCACGTCGGAGATTCGTAGCGCGACTTTACTAGATACGCGGAATATATTCATTATACAGCCCACCGTGAGCAAACCTATTTTGACGGCAAACCTTTGGCGAACCCCATCGCGTTCCTAAAACGGTTGAAAAATTATATTAAACAATTCAATTCACCGGGGCGTGAGGTAGACATTGCCCTAGAATGTGTCACGGGACATGCTCGGAAGGTCATGGAATTGTATTCAAAGGGATGGTCTACATTTGCAGATTTCGAGGCCGATTTTAGACGCAATTACTGGACCGAACAAATTCAGGAATCTGTGAGATATAGGTTGATTAATGCGGTATATTTAGAAGACTCAGGAGTAACGTTGTCGGAGCATTTCGCTGAACAAGCGGAGTCGATGCAATCATTGACAATTGCTTTTAGTGAACGGGACCTCGTGAATTCTATAATGCGGCATTATCCGGTAGATATCCAACGGTTATGGTTTACTAGAACGGAGGAGCCCACTATAATTAACGGAGCAAAATTTCTTAGGAGCTTAGAACAGAATATTGTCACGAGACGGCGACCAATCGCTACGAGTAGTAATAGCGGCAATATACATAAAAATAAATATTATAGGCGTCCCGTTACTGCTACGATGACAGCTGACGTATGGCAGAATAGACGGGGATCACCAAGAGGTAGAGGTTATCGGCAAGGACGGTTAGGATATAGGTCGAACTATAATAGGGCCGCGCCATCTACAGTAAGGGGGGGAGGATTTAACCCTACGAGGCCTGCGATCACCTTTGTAAAGGAGGGTGAGGCCCCTGCTTCATCGAAATCTGTGGGGGAGGACAAAACAAAAAACTAATGTCCCCTACACAGGAGGGTCCTAATAGATTTTTGATGTGTGGATACGAGGGACTAAGGACTTTAGCGCGCGTAGATAGTAATATGGCTTACAAGATTCTAACTAGAACCGGTTGGAAGGCAGGACAAGGCTTAGGGATAAACGAACGAGGCATTAGGCGACCGTTGGGGAGAAACGTATGCGAGGGCGACTATGATTGTAAAATAATAGCAAGTAGTATAGGAATCTTATTAGATAATCAATTTTGTAATATCGTAGAATGTGACGAGAGTGGAGCTATGTGTGAATTTTGTAAGAATAGAGGCAGAGAGGTGTACACTATTTTCCATGAGTTAGACGATACCGATGAGATAAAAGATGATTATTCATTACCTAAATTACCTGAAATATGTGTGTGGTTGTATGGAAGGTGTATGAATGCACTTATTGACACAGGAAGTCAGATTAGCGGGATCACAAGGGAATTGTATGATTCTATACAGGGAGAGTGCGGAGAGTTACCTGAGATCGCTATTCCAACTGTTCAGGTGCAAGGGGCGTTCGGTTCACGTAGTGAGAGCACAAACCGGCTAGTGTTGATAGAGTTCAAATTAGGTGGCACGTTAGTTGAGGTACCTGTATTAATCATGCGGAAATTACCCAGATCTTTAATATTAGGCTATGATTGGTTAGAGCGAGTGAAAGGGGTCGTAAATTGTGGTGAAGAACGGATGTTAACAATCGAACATCTGGGAATAAAATCCAGTGTTAAATTAAATTCAGATTGCGAGATCGAGCGATTAGGGGGAGAGTCGAATGCCGCCGTTATCAGCTCGATGTTAAAACAAAACGCTCACCTGGTAGAATACCCAATGGCTAACAATGGAACTAATAACAATAGCCATAGGAAAGGGTTTTTGAATGAGACTAATTTGAGTGATGAACAAAGGAGGTTCTTATTACCTGTATTGGAAAAACATAACAGGGTGTTCGCAGAAAAACTAGGACTAACTAATAAATACGAACATGTCATAGAATTGGTAGACGAGACGCCTTTTGTTAGACGTAGTTATCCGGTACCGTTGTTGCATCGGGAACAGGTTAGGGAAAAGTTAAATGAGCTAGAACACCTAGGTGTTATCCAACAGGAAGCGACCCCGTATTGTAGTCCCCTTACGTATACTAAGAAACGAGACGGATCGATGAGACTCTTATTAGATGCGAGGGAGCTCAATAAGAAAATGTTGGGAGACGCAGGCTCACCACCGCTCACGTCCGAGATTTTACAATCCTTTCACGGAGTGAATTATATTAGTCTGATTGATTTAGATAACGCGTATGTCCAACTACCTTTACATCGTTATTCTAGGAGGTATACCGGCTTTACTTTCATGGGAAAGACTTATACTTATCGAGTATTACCACAAGGTCTGAAGACTTCTGTAGCAGGGTTCTCTAGAGCGATGGACATTATATATGAGGGGGTACGGGAATATTGTATTAATTACTTAGATGATATAGTTGTGCATACTACAGGAGACTTACGATTACATATAGAGCATCTTGATCGAGTGTTAGACAAATTAGTAAAGCTTAGGGTTTTTGCCAGGTCAGACGCGGATAAAAAGATAACGAAGAAATTCATGCGGTTATACGAGGGACCGTTCCGAATCGGGGTAGTTCCTTATAATAACGTGTATACGTAGATCGATTTACAAACTAATAAAATAATAGGAAATTATAACGCGATACACTTGTTTCGTTATTATATAAACAAACAGAAGATACTTGTAGATATTAGCTAACTGATAAGCGCCGGTGCCTATACAACAGGTGGGGAAACAAAAAAGAAGGGGACCAGGGACGCAAACAATAGGGAGAGTCAAGATTTTATTGCATCTTAAAAAACAAAGGACTACTGTGCGAAGGTTTAGGATGTCGTGAGAAATAGTAGGCGAGTGTGAGAATTTTCCTTGTAGAATGGCATCGAAATTTAGTCAAGGGAAATGAGATGCAGTAGTGGAAATATATTTTCAAACATGATTGATTAAAGTATAGGGGGGGGGGATAAAGAGGTTTAAAGTTGTTTCAAAATCTATTTGGGGGAGTGTGAGGTGGCTAGCATTTCGCGCCATTCGAATTAAGAAACCATTGAGCGAAATAATAAAATAAAGGTCTCGTAAAAGTACCACGGCGTCCCAAAAATGGCAAACGGAAACGTGAGCCGCAACATGATATTTTGTTAAGCTTTAAAAAAAAAAGACCAACCTCGTAAAATCTGTCGAGGAAGGGTACTAAAGCGATTTTAAAAGTTTTGAAATACGTGACACTAGGGACCGAGATAAAAGAATCTTTACTGAGACACAGCGTGAGACCGTCATTAAGGCAGTAATGGAATTGTCTTTGCACAATTCTCGAATTCCGGTACGCAACAAAAAATTAAGAAAGGTCATCGCCAGATGTTTGAATTCTTGGAAAGTTAAGCAAAACAGGCGAAAGGAAGACGGGCGAGATAGGTGGCGTTAGTAGGGAGCGACGCTAAGTCGCTGAACCAATCAGATTTCTCTAACCAAACAAATTTCAGATGGAGGGGGTGGCTTTCGGAGGATGAGGAGAGCGTGCGGTGGCGCAGCAGACAGACAGTTCGAGTTGAGGGCGCGAAGCGGATAGGTTGAATAATCTCCTGAAAAAAAAGATAGATTAATAGAGTCAGTTTGTACCAATATTAATAGAGCCCGCCGCAGCTGAGCTTATTTGTTTGATTTTGTAACGTCATAGTAATAGTATCAGTGTAAGTCAGTGCAACTCCGAGTCACCGAGGGGAATCTGGTAACGTACATTAACTTGTAGTAGTATAGGGGTTAGAGCTGGAGCAATTTCATACCGTGATAGTCTAAACACCTTGGTCTAAGGGCGCGCTTAGTGAAATAACGACTAACATGTCTTCATAAATTGGACCCATGTTACTCGCTAATTTAGTAAAGAAGACCTTCTACATATGGAGTCAAGGCGCTCTTTGCAATTTTCATCTTTGCTTTTGGGTATTGTTAACGTAAAATCTTCCCCATGTTTCTTAGTTCCGAATCGCAGAATTAGAAGCGCTTCACGCTTAAATCTCTCAGCAAACAACACAGCGGTGTGCCGTGGCAGTTTGCCGGTGTACAGCACGAAGTGTTGGGACAACGTACCGCCTCCGTTAAGAAACTGTTGTTATGTTGATTTGTTGTAAATCGTGTGAAACTTATTTACTAATAAAGCTAAAAGGTATTGGGTTCGAATCCCGACCTGGGCAGCCGATTTCCCCATTATATTCTCCATTGTGCAAGGAGCCGGATTCGATTTCCGCTCGGGACGGTCGATTTGTCCGACATATTTTAATAACTGGTGTTATCTAACTCATACTGACAGGCGTGGTGGGATGTGTAGCCGAATATTACTTGGAGCTCTACGCGATCCTTTAGGGATTTGTGAGCATTGCATTCTGTATGTATTAATTGGAGAAGGTGCCGGGTTCGACTCCCGTGACGGGCAGAATATTTTCTATGGTATCCCCTAACATTCTAAACTAAAGGGTATATAAATATTTACAACCTAATTACGTTTACTGCAGCCCGAAGATCGAAAAAAAACCAAAACTGATTTAAACTATCTTTAATTAAGTAAAAGAATTACAATAATTATGTACTAATTAACCTATGCTTCCTATTCGAGGTGTGAATATAGAATGGCAGAATTATGTTTAATTATTTAAAAAGAAATGTTTCCAAATCTGCAGCGTCGGCGCCTTGTGCTCGGCGTTGGCCTATTGTCGATGTTCCGAAATACTTTTAATTTGCAGGCTCGGCGATCTTCGTAGTGTAGGCATATGTAATTCCTCCCCCGCAAGATGAAAGACTATTTCAGGACGCTTAAAGAAAAAGCTGCTGGAATGTCTTTCTCAGTCTTCGATTTTACGGTATTTTCAGGCTGTGCATAAAAGTGTTCTAGGTTCTGGGATGCCTTTTCTTTTTTTAAATTCCAGCACTTGTACTTGTAGCAAATAACAGCTATAGCAATTGAAGTCCCAAATACTATTATAAGATAAAATGGGATTGTGGTGTGAAATATGCTATTATCGTATTCTCCTTTGTTCAATTGCAATGGCGATTCGATCATAACTTTATTCTGGATGCTGTGTAGTCCTTGGAGACTTATGGAGTTTAATTTTAGGCGGTTTGGTTCCATTTGTTGATCTTTTACTTTGGGAATCTTCATTAGTTTCAGCGGTTGACCTTTAACTTCGTCATTTTCATTTGAGATAGTAAGCTCTGATGTTCGGAGGATGCATTTAAGTGGGATTGTGACCAAATAACTTCCTTGCAGTACATTCACATCGTCACTTCCACAGCTTGAGAATATTCGGGTTTGATTGGGAAATGATATGACATAGTGATGATCGTCAAGTTTGTCAAATGCTTCTTTTGACAATGTCACTGATGTTAACTTGCAGTCTTGATCCAGGGTTCGGGTTTGTATAAGATTCTGGATGCAGTCCGGTTTTGTTCTTATTTCATAAGAAAACTTCTTTTCACAGAGAAACCAGTTATTAAGCTTCGGGCATTCAGCCTCCATGTACACGAATGATTGCTCGTTTGTTGCAATAAAAGGATAGGGAGGAATAAGGATTTGCTGGTGTTTGTTAGGAACAATGGAAAGCCTATAGAATTTATAAACGTCAGTCGATACTATTGGAAATTTAAATACTATAACTATTTGTTTCTCTATGTAATAATAACCAGGTTTTATTATATCATAATAATCTCTAATAGATAAATTTAAGACGAAATTTCTGCTATAGATACTTTTCATCTTTTCTAACATATTACTAAGGACATCAACAGTAATCATAGAATGATGTGTTGTTCCAGTTCGAATAAAAGCTAAGATATTTTCTATTCTATATAATTCTAAACTTATATCATCTATATTATCTTCAATAATAGTTAAGAGCTGAGCAAATTTTGCATACTTAGTTACACTACTGTCATTATACGCATAAGAATTGATTAAAAACTGAATTGTGGCATTTATTTTATTTTGATTTTCGACTAATTGAGATAGAACCGTATTGCATTGAGCCATCCATTCTTTGTTCAGAGAGATGTGACTGTTAAATTCGGATACTAATTTATTCTGGTTATTTTCTAAGTCATTTAATATACTATTATATCTTAATGCATCGGAATGATCTAAATTACCAGTAATACTTTTAACTAAACTACCTAAACCATTTATAAGACCTCTTTTTACACGGCTGTCAGGTTCTAACGATTTTAATTGTATCAATGTCTTATTAATCTTATTATATATATAGTTAATTTGTAAGTCATATAAATTATAAGTTTCATTAGGTAAACGAGCTTGATAAGTTTGTAGTTGAAGTCTAACTGAGTTAATACTATCTTCATAGTCTGTAAGTCGGATGTATTGTAAAAAGGAATGATATTGGGTGATAAGTCGAGTCGATCCAAGTTTATAAGGGAGAAGTCCTGGTCCATCAGCTAAGCTTTCAAGTTTTATCTCTTGAGCTTGAGTCAGTGTCAGGAGTGACAGTATCAGCAGAATCCTGCAACAATTTAGCAGAATTAGGTGTTCGTTTTAAGCGGGACTTAGCTACGGGTCCACGTTTCTTAGAAGTATAAATATGTATTGGAAGATCAGCTAATACAGTGTCATGGGTATAACGCGGTGCTACCTTTTGACGGCTAGCAGTGGGGTTTTTTATAAATATCTGCTGTTGGGGTGCATATTCTATTTCAGGTTCTCTATCCTTATTTCTGTTATTTATTATCGCAGTTCTATTTGAAAGTGAAGTATCATTAATAAGATCATATACTTTTTTCATCTGTTCTCTATGATTTTGTACATATTGTTGTAATAAATGTTGTGTAAAGTCGATAGTCAAAGGATCTCTAGGGTCAAAGTGTCCTGTCAGTAAGTCAAAGGGTCTACACTTGGTAAAACTATGTATCGAACTGTTATATGCTATTATAGCGTATGGCATGAGATTTACTATTGGTTCGTCTTTCTGTTGTAATTTTAATAATCTAAGGTGTTCCAGTAATGTGGAATGGAAGCGTTCAATATTGCCGTTATCGTTAGGTGAGTGAGCTAAAATTCGATGGTGAATTATTTTATGTAACCGTGCAAATTCAGCAAAGAGTTGGTTTGTAAATTCAGTGCCGTTATCAGTAATAAGAGTCATAGGAATACCATGGTGAGTACAATATTTTAACAGTGCTTGAAGAATACTAACTGCGGTGCCATCGCGTAAACTATAAGCTTGGCCATACTTTGTGAAGACATCGATAAAGGTAACATACTTTTCATGTTGTACTGTGAATAAGTCCATATGAACAATTTCAAAAGGCTTAGTTGCTGGGGGAACAATATTAAACTGGGGTCTAATAGGGTTTCTATCGTACTTTGCTTGTCCGCATATAGTACACTCATTTATAAATTTAGTGATCTGATCTTTCATTTTAGGCCAATAGTATTTTCTAGAGAGAGCTAAGTAACATTCATTTATCCCACGGTGGTTGGTTTTACCTTCGTGGTAATGATGTATTATTTCTTGTTGACGGAGATACTCTTTAACATTCTCCAATTCGTGTTTTACTAATACTAGACTCATTGCAGAACTTTTAAAATTATTTTGTATTATAGGGATAATAGAGTACATTTCTAGGGGTGGATTTATAAAAATAGCAGTTTTAATTTTAGGGCTAACATACTCTTTAATGGCACTTATAACATCAGATCCTAAGTTACTTTTACATAATTGTATAGCGATTCTTGTGTGAGTATCGAAGGGCTTTGTGACTACGGGCTTTCGTTTAACATCTTCAACAACAGTGAAATAAATTTGACGATGGAATTTATTGAGGGGTTCTTCTACTATAGGTACTTCTAATATAGGATTCTCATCGCTTGTATGAGCTGTCTGAGTTGTAGAGCCTTTAAGGGTAGGAGGGTTTTCAGAAGGGTTACCTAACATAGAGCTAAGTGCCTTGAGTTCACTAATAACAGATTCTATTTCTTCGTTATGTATTTCTACTCTGGACAGAGCGTCAGCGTTGGTGTTAGCTTTGCCCTTTTTATAAATTACTGTAAAGTCATATTCACTCAGTCTTAGTCGCCATCTGGTAAGTCGGGAGTTTTGTTCTTTTAAATTCATTAGCCACTGTAATGGTTTATGGTCAGTCAGTATTTTGAACTTACGCCCAAAAAGGTATCATCATCACAGCCCATATACGTCCCCACCGAGGGGCTCGAGCCTACCCTATGTTAGGGTGATTAGGCCTTAGTCAACCACGCTGGCCCAGTGCGGATTGGTCGACTTCACATACATCATTGAATTTCTTCGCAGATGTATGCAGGTTGCCTCACGATGTTTTCCTTCACCGTAGGAGCGTCAGACAAATGTACATATGAAATTCGAAACGAAAAACACATTGGTACATGGCGGGTCTCGAACCCCGACCCCCCGATTGGAAGGCAAGTGCCGAGTCCACTGCGCCACCGACGCTATGAAAAAGGTATGGTCTGAAGTATTTAGTGGCCCAGACAATGGCAAGGAGTTCTTTTTCGATAGTACTGTAATTCAGTTCGCTATCGTTTAAAGTACGTGAAGCGTAACAGACGGGCTTGTCGGATCCTATGGGACCTTGGGATAGTACAGCTCCAATAGCGAAGTTAGAAGCGTCTGTGGTTAATAGAAATTCTTTAGTGAAATCGGGATATTGTAAAATGGGATCATTTGTAAGAAGCGTTTTACAGGTCTCAAAACTGTTTACGTATTCAGGGTCAAGGGTGATTTTTTTTGCCTTTCTTAAGACATTGCGTGAGTGGCTTTGTGATCTTAGCGAAGTCAGGAATGAATTTTCGGTAATAACCGAGAAGGCCTAAAAATTGTTTAATTTCTTTCGGGGTTTTAGGGATCGGATATTTTGTGATGGCAGATATTTTCTCCGGGTTTGGTTTGATACCATCGTTACTAATAATGTGACCAAGGTAAGCTGTTTCGTGTTTCAGAAACTCAGACTTATCCATTTGGATTTTGAAGTTTGAGTCCCGAAGTCTCTGGAATACCTTTTCGAGGTTGGTCATGTGTTCCTGGAGTGAGGTACTGAAAACTACGATGTCATCAAGATATACTAGGCATATCTCGTTTTGGAGGCCTCTGAGGACATTGTCCATCACTCTTTGGAAGGTGGAAGGTGAGTTCTTAAGTCCCATCGGCATACGAAGGAATTCGTAATGGCCGTGCTCAACATTGAAGCCGGTTTTGGGAATATCTTGGGGATCCATCTCTACTTGGTAAAAACCACTTGCCAGATCTAGGGTACTAAAGTACTGGCATCTACCTAGCTTGTCAAGTACGTCAGTTATGTTCGGTATCGGGTATTTGTCGTCTATTGTTTTTTCATTCAATTTACGAAAGTCAACTACTAATCGCCATTTTTGCTTTCCAGATGCGTCCATCTTCTTGGGCACAACCCAAATAGGAGAGCTCCAAGCGGAATCTGAAGGTCTTATTATACCTTGATCAAGCATTTTGTTGATCTGGTCTCTAACTTCTTGGCGGTGTATAAAAGGATAACGGTAACTTTTAGTGTGAATGGGTACCTCATCTGTAGTTTTAATACGATGTTTTATTTTGTTTGTGAAAGTTAATGATTCACCTTCAACATAAAAAACGTCGGAATAACGAGAGCAGAGAGCAATAAGATTAACTTTTTCTTCTTCGTTAAGATGGTCGGTACGTAAACGAGATATAACGTCTTTTTCGCGAGTCTGTATTTGGTTATTGAAGTTAGTCTCGATATTAAAAATCTCGGCATGTGCTGGTCGGTCCAGTGAAAAGATGACGTCATTAGATGTAGGGTTAAAAACTTCTAAGTAGCCGCGGTTATTAACTACCGTGGTAAGACAGTCATGAATTATGCAGTTGCAAATAACCTGTTCCCTGAGTAACACTTCACCATCAGGTGTGTCTATGGGGATCCGTATTATTTTAGACGATTGAGCCGGAATGATATCCTCATATAAGTTGACATTACATGAGTTATACATTTTGATGGGATTTGTGGTCGTGCGAGTAATCAAAAGTCGGTCTTTTAAGTCAATTTTAGCTTCCCATTTAGTGAGTAAGTCTAGTCCTATAAGTCCGTCAAAATAGTCATGAAAACGGTATACGAAAAATTTTATATTTTCAGTGTCCTTAAATTCGTCAAAGCATGGTAACTGTATAGAGTAGTCGTTCCTACTAGTCGCGTGAACGTTAGTTACTTCGAATGGATCGTAATCGAGTGCAACATCGGAGTAAAATCTTTGTACGGTGTCGGGACTAATAAATGACTGATTCGCGCCTGTATCTATTAACAACTTAAGTGGAGGGCATGAAATTTGTATATAAGGTAACTGTCGTTGCGTCTGTAAATTTAATTCTATGTTGGCTTTTTTGATGTCGAGCCCTGGTGAAAATCCTGGGTACTCGGTCCTGCCTGTGAGTGTGATTCATCAGGTAAGTCAGTCAATTGATTTTCGTTTGTGTCTGCGTAATCGTAATCAACAAAATAATTATTATAATTCAAGTCGTCCGTATAATAGTAATTGTAGTCTGTCTCCGGATAACAATAGTCAGCGTAATAAGAGTCGTCGTGAGTCGCGCATTCATTCATGTTCATTTCGCGAGTTTTGAAATAGTTAGAAGGCGGTGGGTTGCCTGATTTACGCCAATCATGTCCAGTCATCATAGTATGGGGTAAAGCCTTAGGGGTGTAGGGTTGAACTCCGCTCATAGGTTTAGGGGCTGAATTCTGGGGTGAATTAAATCTAGGTTGTATACGAAATACGTTACTATGCGGGTTGTAGTTGGGTGGCGGCGCCCGGAACATTTGTTGCGTGCGGCTGGGACCCATGCGCTGTAGGGGTTGAAATTGATTAGTGTTAAATTTAAATGGTTGCGGTGGCGGCTGGAATCCACGTTGTCCAACAGGAACTGGCCAATTTGGTACTGGTGCGTGAACGGTCTGCTGTCTGGGTTGAGTTACTCCTAGGGGTTGAATAGGGATAGGGATCTTAATGCTAGGTTGAGGTTTGGGGTGGTCATTACGTTGTTGTAGGTACATCACGTTTAACTCTTCGTGAACGTACTCAAGCGCTTTCTCGATAGTAGGGGGTCGCATACATCGAATACGGGACCCTAAAGGTTCTTTTAGACCTCTTACGAAAGATTGCATAGCAACTTTTTTATATAACGTACGCTTTGCCTCAACAGTAGATTGTAATAGCTCGTGTAGTGTTACGTATGTCATGATAGTACTAAATAGCGTTTGGCAGTGGTCGTAAAATTCTTGGGGTGTTCTACTACCCTGAGAAGCCAGTGAGAGATCGCTATAAAGGGCTGTTTCATCGCGTTGATCAGAAAAGTTATTAATCAATGCGGTTTTTATTCCAGACCAACTGTCGGGAATGCCATTAGAATTAAGGGTTGATGCAGCATTACCGGAAATTTTATTTAGTATTCCATTTAATAGACACAAGTTAGATAGTTCGCTACCTGGCTGTGTACTTAAATATTGAGCTACTATGTGATCGCAAATATTAATAAATCGAGGTAATATATTTGGATTACCATCGAATTCGGGTACGGGGCGGAGTGCCTTATAAATCGTATCCGGGTCGTGTGCCATGTTAATTTTTGAAATTGAGATATCTAAGTTACTACCTAAGGATATATCTAAGTCTACTCTATCACCAATATTCCTATTAACGTCTAGTGCTTGCTGGCGGGCCTGACGAGATGCAGGTTCCCGGGACTTGGAATGGGTTGGGTGAAAAATTTTGAAAGATAATTATAACTAGGAGAGGGATAAGCAACACGAGAATGATTCAAGTGCACTTACATATATACCATTCTGGTCCTTCTCTTGAATCGAAGTTCAGATTCTTCTTCAGGTCTTGCAGCAGGTCCGTAGATTCAGGATACTCGGCAGCGGGGCTTGGTAGCCGCCCAGGAGATACGCGAACGCGGATTACGATGTGAGATTCCCTAATATTCGCGAACGTCCCGCGAGTATCCTACCGACTGCGCCAATTACGTTTACTGCAGCCCGAAGATCGAAAAAAAACCAAAACTGATTTAAACTATCTTTAATTAAGTAAAAGAATTACAATAATTATGTACTAATTAACCTATGCTTCCTATTCGAGGTGTGAATATAGAATGGCAGAATTATGTTTAATTATTTAAAAAGAAATGTTTCCAAATCTGCAGCGTCGGCGCCTTGTGCTCGGCGTTGGCCTATTGTCGATGTTCCGAAATACTTTTAATTTGCAGGCTCGGCGATCTTCGTAGTGTAGGCATATGTAATTACCTATAGAGGTCTGTTAATGAGATGTGAAAGTAAAATAGTTTGGCTCTCAATATCTTTGACTTTTACTATGTATAACGTACTTGTATTAAGGAGGTGGATCTACCGTGATGAATCGGAGACTCCCCATTTGATTGTAGACAGTGGATGTTGAGATGTTCTCATAATAAAGTTGATAGAGGGTCATAATATAATGAAGTGAAAGTGGATCTGACTATATTTTATTTGACTGTAGTATTATGTAATTTTGTTGAAATTTGTAGTTAAGTGTGTTTGTGCTTTGTATTATTGCTATATTTGTTAGATAATAAGTTTACGCCGATCAAGAGTTTTTAATTTGAATGTTCTGTTTTCTCTTGATCATTATGGCTAGGAATGGAACATTCGGTTAATCACAAATCGTGATTAATCTAAATAATTAAACAGTTTCTAACATTTTGCATAGTATCAAGGGGTAAAATTGCTGAAACCCCAAATAAATCATATTATTTTAAATTTAATACTGAGTTTTCTTTGTTGTATTTATATGTCCCTAACTTGAAGGTATAGATAAGTGATTCTTCGAGACTATCCGTTAAAAGATGTGTCTATTTACAATATGTTACCGCCAGAATTAATAAACTCATTACCGGGGCCGGGCATCCATCTATCTAGGCCGACCAGTACTCGATAATTAGAAACCTTTAGTACATTTACACAAACTTATAAACACTATATATATATTAGATTGAGTAAATTCAATTCCGTTCAATCCAATACTTTATTGCTATCCCACAATGGCTGTGTGATCTTAATCATAACTTAAGTAGTAGTCATGAACCCTGGGGGGGGGGGGGGGGGGCATAACAAATAATAACTTAATAAATTCACATACAATAAGACAACATATTACGACCTACACTCATAGTACTTAAATAGAGCACTAGATGGTAAGCTCATAGTGCTTTACTAGAACGCCAGGTGACAAGCTATAGAATTCAGGTCTAGGATTTAGCTAGGAGGAAACTAGGCCAGATAATTACTGAATAGTACGAGCAGCAGAGAGGCACGCTGGGCATCCATGCAGAGTATCTCTTCATAGGGTATTGGTTTGTATAGTAAAGCATATTTCATTGATGAGAGAATAGGACAGGGTTTTGAGTGTTGAGAGTATTTAGTGTTTTGAGTCCGACTGAATTTGCATTTAGATTCAGGGGTAGTGCTCTTTGGAATGTCAGGCATGCTTGTATCGTGGTAGGCTGGTTCCGTGAGTCTTAAGGGATCGGTTCTGGCTGGATCGATCGTAGGCCGGTTCTGAGCACTTTCTCCAAGGGGACAGGTTTGCTCGCATCGCGGAGGTCAATTTTCCGAGAGTGGAATCGGAGCCGACTCCATCGATCGTACACCTGTTTCCCTGACCTAATCAGGTCATCGGTACATAGTTTGTGACGGGTTGCAGCAATTCTGAGCGTTCTATTGACACGTCCCGTCTTGACAACTGACCTCCGACCTTAGTTTGGCCAAACTAAAAGCACAATTATGATATAAATAATATAACAAAACCATGGTTCTGGGCGAGGTAGCTTTAAGCACCTATAATAACTCCATGTCTTCGGATGTGTTGAGATTGGAAAGCTTCTCAGCTTATAGGAGGTCATTGTCCGCCCAATAACCTGATAACAGGGCCGGATACCGGCGTAGGGTTCCCCCACGCTAGAGTGAATTGGTAACTGACTGGTGGCTAAGCCGCACACCTTCTAAACACCTTTTGTTCACGCCATCCGACCACTTACTAGGCACATGCAATGCCTATTCGTATTAAAGGCCGACGATTAACTACACACACAAATAATGGGCCTCAGTATCGGAGAAGAAGTATGTACAAATACTCACAAAGTAAGCTCGGTGGAATGGGCAGGTGTCTGAAGCGTGGTCATTCGGCAATGTACCGACGGGAAAAAAATAACTTGCTGTAAATACTTAAACTTGCTGACTCGCACAATGAAAATACTCTCTTTCGCTCCATAACCTCTAAGCTAATAGATGTACTCGATATATTCAGATTATAGGGTTAAACGAAGTCTAGACGACGCGTACCACCACACCAAGTTCGAAATACCCCACCATTCCGAGTACAAAATATAGTGTCGGATACATGAGGGGATAAAAAGGATACACTCCATATAGCTTTATATACAGGAACCTTGTGAATATATTTTGTACTCGCTCCATCATGATTCTATATTTATCTTCATGAGGTGCCCATATAGCTGCATTAAAATCAAAGTGACTCCGTACCAGTGCATCGTATAAGGCTCTTAAGGTATTCATGTTCGTAAGGTATTCAAGTTAAGGAAATATGAAATCATTGCAGCTTTAATAATAATAATGCCTAATTTAATAGCAACGTGTTGTGAGGTGTGACTGTGAACTCAAAGTTGGCATTTGCAACTACGGAACCCTACACTGCGCGTGGCCCGACAAGCACTTGCCCGGTTTTTCTAGGATGACAGGATGACAGGTTTTATGCCAACTTAAATATTTTACTTCTCCAGAAATTGTTGAATAAGGCCCCTTATTTGTCTATTTAGACACGGGGCAATATGTCCAGCCAAGTTCAAAGAAAAAGGAGATGGTGACGTAGCAGCTGGTGTAATTACACGAACCATTTCGAGCTACTTTTGATCGCTTCACAACTCAAAACCTATTAAATCTACTTACTTGAAATTTGGCACATACAACAATATACTGTACGTAGTTTGTGCGGCGCACAAATCGTGTATTGTGAATGTAGCCGAAAGTGTTTGAATGAAACTATTTACTGTTTTTTCATCTGCATATATTTTTCCCGAAAGGATTCGTCGGAGATATCCTATGCGACGCCAGAGTAATATACGGCAGCCGTATGTCCGCTGGGGGTAGAGCCATACACATCGGCTCACTGTAGTAATCCTGTATCACAGTGGGGCCGTATGTATGGCTCAAAAGGACGCAACGGATCTTCGGCCGCGTCGGCTGCACTGGCTTACTTGTTTTCCGCTGTTCATCCAAATCCTGCGAAAGAAAGAGGTTTAAATTAATGTTTAGTACGAAACGGTCTTTTATAAGATAAAGCATTTTACAGTTAACATATTCATAGCTATAAACATAATTTATTTATTATATAATATTATTTCTAGACGTGGTAAAAGATCCCTGGATCTTGTGTTAAAAAAATCTGACTAGTTTAATTAAAAGATAATAGTATATTTCGAAGTGCGGAAAATATGCCATTTCTTCACGAACCCCGGTTTGTCGACCCAAACCGAATGCGCAGGTCAACAATGTCCCTATTGTTGACCTGCGCATTCGGTTTGGGTCGGGAAATGATAATTCCGTACGTGTATCGAAAGATGTCGTTTAAGGCGCATAGTGGTCCTAATATTTTTTTTACTGCCTCTCAGTATATTTTCAATTGTTTAATGTATGTACGTGGTAATATTGAATCGTTTTGCAAGTATAGTGATGTACATAATCTAAATACGAGACGCAAAGATCGGCTGTTATTGCCTAAAACGAGACTCCAAATCCTTTAAGGGGCAAGGTATAAAATAATATAATAAATTGCCAAAAAAAGTAATAGACCTACCAATTCATAAATTTAAAAATCACATCAAATCGACACTATTCAAGAAAGGATACTATTTTAGAATAATAACGCGTTATTATTCTAAGGGTACTGCACAGTTAAAGATTATTTGGATGATAAAACTGTTTGGACATGAGGTTAGCTCCACACATGATAATTCTGATAATTCTTTTGATTGATATGCAAATAAAGTCTGATGTTCCCTAAATGTATAATGTAAACTGACACATTTACTTGTAATGGAAGTTGAGCTCAAAATTTTGCTTTGAGGTCAGCTTCCAGCTGACGACTATAATAATACAGGGAGAAAAAAATAGCCCTTGCTGGTTTTCTTGCTGGTTCTTTCCAGTACAAGGTCTCCCGCCGTAGACTTGTGAACCATTGGCGTAGCTTCTTTGACGTGCAAAAGTTATTATGTAATAATCCAATTTGAATAAACGATATTGAATTTGAATTTGAATTTAATGACCTTGCTCGATCGTCCCGCACTGATGATATAGGAGTGAGTGAGTGAGAGTGAGGGGAATATTTAAGCGAACCTTTACGCTTAAGATGAATTATTTCAATTAAAAATTAATAAAGACGAAGACCATAATGGACCATAATGGAAGACCATAATGGACGGTGCCACTGGTGCCGACTGGTGCGAGACTTAAGGCTGTGTCGCGGTCAGAATCAGGAGCATGGTTGTACGTCCTTCCCTCACCTAACCTGGGTACGTTGATGGATGACGACTCTCTGCGTGTGGCGGTAGCTCTCCGTCTGGGCTGTAAGGTGTGTGAACCTCATAGATGCACCTGCGGTTCAATGGTGGAGGCTGATGGGCATCACGCTCTGAGCTGTCGTCGTTGCTCAGGTAGATTTCAACAACACCATGCTCTCAACGACATAGTCCGCAGGGCACTCATATCGGCCAATATCCCGTGCGTACTGGAACCACCAGGTCTAAGCCGGTCAGATGGCAAAGGACCGGATGGTTTGACCTTGGTTCCATGGAAGCACGGCAGGTGCCTGGTATGGGACGCTACGTGCGTGAGCACTGTCGCGGCTTCGCACTTGGGTCGCACCGTTCACTTACCGGCAGCGGCGGCTGAGGATGCCGCTAACAAAAAGCGAGCAAAATACGCGACAATGGAGCCGCTTTATCACTTTGTGCCCATTGCAGTCGAAACTCTGGGCAGCTGGGGAGCCGAGGCCAAAACGTTGATGACAGAAATTGGTCGCCGAATTAGGGAGAACGGCGGAGACTCCCGTTCCGGCTCGTTCCTCGTACAACGGATGGCTATCGCTATTCAGCGTGGTAATGCTGCTAGCATCATGGGCACCTTTGCACCGGGTTCGATTCGGGGCGGGTTATTCGATTAGTAGTTAGTAGTTATTTGACATAAATATATAAATAATGAAATTGTAATTCATAAATCAATAAATAAAGACGAATAAGAAAAACCTAAAAAGCCCATCCGCTAGAATATTGTTCACTTTATTTATTAAAATCGAAAGTATATGATTTAACCTAATATTTACGACGCGATTAGGTTTAAAGTTTTAAAATCGAATACATGTTTGGGTCACATTTTAACCAACTTTTAATTAATTTATCACAAAATTAAAAAGACCATCCTCTAAAAAATGCGTTGAATAATAACATTTCTTTTTCAAAGATTTTTTCATTCGATATTTATGAAGAGAACCGGTTTTTTCTGCAGTGATTTTTTTATGATTGACTCTACTATGCGCCTTAATACATGTGCGAAAAAAATAAAACAACGAAAGGAAATCAATGAAAGTCAGTTTAATCCTAGGACAGTAATAATGTAAGTTTCTGTTTTATAGAGGAAATGGCTGGGCAATGGTTTTTATGCATTCAGCCAATTCAATGACAATAATTTATTTTAATTCAAAATAATTTAAATTGCGTCATTTATTTATTTACATAATACGTGTTTAATAACAAAAATATATTTTAAATTAAAAAAAAAAAAAGCCTTTATTGCTGTCTGTTTTACAGAGTTTTACTTCATTGATATAATATTTTTTCAAAATGTGTAATGTACTTCCTAAATTCTATATAAAATATCGACAACTGGTTAAACTATAGTAACAGCTTGTCTTTCGACAAAGGCCTCCTCTAAAGCTTTCCACTCTTTTTAATTTTAAGTTTAATTCATGTATAAATAGTAATTAGTATTCACGCTGTAAAATAGTTATTTCATACAAAAAAATTGCACAGAGAACTGATTTGATGAAAATCCTCCTTCATGCATTTGAAGGTTATACTTATGCAATAGGAATACACTAGTGCGTAAAAGAATAACTTTCCGCATGAAACGCACATGGAAAAGTCTACTTTTGAAGTATTAAACAATATATTTTGTTGACAAGTAAGTACATAGTTGCTATTCTCATTGGACAAATTTGCATCGAGGTCGATGATATACATCGATTTTGATAGCAAATAGAACAAACCATATTACTTACGCAGTTAAAGGAGGCCGTGTCCACTAGCTCTTCATCTACAGTCGCACGTTGTTGCAGGCTAGGGCTGGGTCGGCCGAAGCCAGGCGCCCGGTTGAATGTTTTTAGTAACATTTCTATAAAGGTTTGGAATTAGGGACTGGCTTTTCGAGAGTTGATTAAGTTATGACTTCAAATCTGACATGTCTCGCATTTTATTCATTTCTTTGACCATTAGTGCTCGAGTATTATCTAATTAGGTAATTGTGGTAATTTTTGAAAGGATTGGTCATTATTCATTATGTATGTAAGTAATCACTTGTAATGTGATAAACATTTTAAGTGGTGCAGTTAATGCTGTTTTTTATACAACTAAATTGGCAAACAAGCCATCTGCCCACCTGATGATAAGTGGTAACAGTCGCCTATAATTCATTTGGCTCTTGTGAGATTCGCAGCAAATCTGCAACCCCCACAAGAACTTGTGTCATAAGATGTAAAGTCACTATACTTACTAATTTCACTGCCATATCTGCCCTTCTAGCGTCGGTGGCGCTGTGGCCTCGGCACTGGACTCTGCCCCGAGTAGAATCGGGAGGCCCGCGATCGATCCTGCCATGGGACGTTTTTGGTGTCGAGGTGTCGTCTCTCCAGGACGTAGCGTAGGATAAGACGATGAGGGCTTGGAATGGGTTGATAGCGGATGAGAGTGAGGAGGGAACGAGGGTAAAGGAAGCGGCGTTTTGCTAACTGTCAGGGAGAGGGGATAGTACCCTTTCCGTAACAGCCATTGCCCAGGGTGCACCGGCGCGGGTTAAACCTCGCGCACACGTGGAGGTAGCCGTGGAAACCGCACCCCTTTAGTTGTGTATCTGGGAACTAATATTGAATGACAATTATTTGGTTATGCCTATGGGAACAATTTTTTAAGAATATTCCTAATGACACAACTAGTTGTCCAAAAGGAAATTGCTCAATCTACATAGACCAATGGTGCACTACCTGCATCCCTCAATCGCATGCTACAAAGTATTATCACTAATTAGTAACACATCAATATTCAAATACTTAGATTCGATGCGTTTCGCCACTCCACGTGGCATCTTCAGTCATTTTCTTGAGTGATATTTCATAGGTACATAGCATTGCTGTTTTTGTGGTCTTACAATTCCTACTGCACCTCTAACACTTCTTGATATTTCGCATCAAGCACTAAGAGCTCACTTTTGTGAGCAATGTCGAGTCGATGATGTGTTTTTATTTTATCTTCTAACCGCCTCCGTGGTTTAGTGGTTGAGATCACCAGATGTTGATCGGGAGATCCGGGGTTCAATTCCCCATTCCCCCATGTGGGCAGAAGTTTTTCTGCTCGGTTTAGTTGGTGGTAGGGCTTCTGAGCCCGCCTGGCTAGCCACCACTATCTTATCTATGTTTGACGCCATAATAACAATGAGAGAAATAAAAATGTATCTATTTATCTAGAGAAGCTTGAATGTTGTGTTTCGACAGTTAGAGGTAAGATGGTCAGTTCCTCAGTTGTTGAGAAATCCAGGTCAAGTTCGCTTCCACCTTTGGCCTTATCGTCACTTTCCATCAGGTGAAATGAAAGACAAGAGCTTCGTATGTATAAAAATATATAAAAACGAATTACATAATCATACCGTGCATAGTTTTCTTCAAAAAGGGCGACAAGGCCCATCTGAAGAACTACAGACCCATCACGCTCCTGAGTCATGTTTACAAGGTGTTCTCGAGAGTCATCACGAATCGTCTCGCGCGCAGGTTTGACGACTTCCAGCCTCCCGAACAAGCCGGATTCCGCAAAGGCTATAGTACCATGGACCACATTCATACGCTGCGGCAGGTTATACAGAAGACCGAGGAGTATAATCTGCCACTATGCTTGGCGTTTGTGGACTATGAGAAAGCCTTCGATTCTGTCGAGACCTGGGCCGTGCTTAGGTCACTCCAGAGGTGCCAGATAGACTACCGGTACATCCAAGTGTTGAAGTCATTGTACGAAAACGCCACTATGTCAGTCCGCCTTCAGGACCAGAACTCGAAACCAATACGACTTCAGCGAGGTGTGAGACAGGGTGACGTTATATCGCCGAAGCTGTTCACAGCTGCGCTGGAGGATGTATTTAAGCTTTTGGACTGGAGAGGACTCGGCATCAACATAAGCGGCGAGTACATGACTCACCTTCGCTTTGCCGATGATATCGTGGTCATGGCTGAGACCGTGGAAGATCTAGGCGCAATGCTCGAAGACCTCTGTAGAGTTTCCCAACAAGTGGGTCTTAAAATGAACATGGACAAGACCAAAATTATGGTGAATTCCCATGTAGTACCCACTCCTCTGAAGGTTGGCGGCTCTACACTGGAAGTTATTTACGAATATGTTTACCTGGGGCAAATAGTCCAGCTCGGTAAGTCCAACTTCCAGAAGAGGTAAATCAACGAATCCAGCTCGGCTGGGCAGCGTTCGGGAAGCTACGCAGCATATTCTCGGCCAATCTACCGCAGTGTCTTAAGACGAAAGTCTTCAATTCGTGCGTGTTGCCAGTGATGACGTACGGAACTGAGACGTGGCCGTTTACAATAGGTCTCATCAGAAGGCTCAATGTCACTCAAAGGGCAATGGAGAGGGCTATGCTCGGGGTTTCCCTACGCGATCGCATCAGATATGAAGAGATCCGTAGAAGAACTAGAGTCGCCGACATAGCCCAAAGAATTGCAAACCTTAAGTGGCAGTGGGCAGGACACATAGCTCGCAGGACTGACGGCCGTTGGGGCGGAAACGTCCTTGAGTGGCGACCACGTACCGGGAGACGCAGCGTTGGTAGGCCCCCCACAAGGTGGACCGACGATCTGGTGAAGGTCGCAGGTAGCCGATGAATGCGGGAGGCGCAGGACCGATCGGTTTGGAGATCCCTGGGGCAGGCTTATGTCCAGCAGTGGGCGTGTCTTGACTGAAATGATGATGATGATGATGACCGTGCATAGTGTTTGTGCTATTTATGTAATCTAGTATTGTAGTACCAGCTGAGGGTACTTGAATGAAACCATTAACTTTTTTGAATTTCGATTTATTTTTCGCAAAAGGATATGTTGGCGAGATCCTGTGCGGCGCGGCGCCAGCGTTATGTAGGACAGCCGGATATCCGACGGGGACAGAGCCATATACATCGGCTCGTATGTATGGCTCAGAATGACGCAACGGAGCTTTGACCGGCTGCACTGGCTGCGGTCGTCTTAACGTTCCTCCAAATCCTGTGAAAGAAATGGTTTTAGTATACTTATTTAGAGCATTAAAGGTTTTAATAGTGTTAATTAAAACCCATTTGCAGTCGCTCGGCGCTGCTGGACGTGGGGAATGATCCCCGATTTTTTTATTAAAAAATTGAAGACTAGTTGGATCAAAAGACACAACTTCTTTTATGAATAACTATAAATGATGAAAATCAAAATTTGCTTCACTCTTTGGACAAACTTGTGATGATCAACATAAATTGATTTTGATAACAAACAAAACAAATCAAATTACTTACGCAGTTAAAGTAGTTGGCAGACCTTCTCATCACTCTGATGCTTTTCATTCTTCGTTCTTTGTGCAATCGATTCTCTCCTGGAACACTCTTACTCCCGATTTAAGAATGTCTGATTGTAGTCTCTATGCATTCAAGAGGAGACTACGTATTTTTCTGTTAGTTGACTTCCAATGACCTCACGACATTACTATATTTTCCATTCTTGTATTACTGCAGATTCAATCTTCATATTATTCGGCGTTATATATTTATTATATAATATGTATATCTATATATAGTATAGTGTATTTATTATTTTATATTTATAGTTTGTGTAATTTTCTTTTATAATAGAGTTCATGGAATTTATTAGTTACATTTATTTTTTACATCTACCTCATGATTCTCAGATTCACCCTAAGGTCGACTGGCAGAAAATGCCTTTGGCATTAAGTCCGCCTTGTACACCATTGTACTAAAGAATAAATAAATAAATAAAATAAGCCGTGTCCACTAGCAGGTCATCTTGGTTCGCCCGGTGCTGCGGTTGAGGGGTGGGTCGGCCGAAGCCACGGGCCCGGTTGAATAATTTCTTTGAAGACATTTCTTCGAAGGATTGGAATCAGGTTCTGAAACTTTTCAGAAGTTGATCAATTTACGCATTAAATTCTAATATGACTCGCTTTCTATTTAACTTTCGAGGTCATATTGCATGATTATTAATATCTAATTAAGCATTTGATTTAATATTTAAAAAGGATTGGGAATTATTCATTATTAAGTAATTATAGTAACTAATTGCTTAAAATATGATAAGTATTTTAAGTAATATTCTTAATTATAGTTTATTGTCTCCCATCCATTCAAGTTATCTTTTAGTAATAAGAAGAATGCACGCAAGAAACTATCAGCTTTTTACATAAATCCATAACTTAATTATATCAGTTCGGTCACGGTAAGCGCGTCGATAACACGCGATGACATTAGTGAACGGATTTACTATAATTGTTTAGTAAATAAATTGTGATACGCGGTACCTGCAATGCAGGTCACTGCATTCCAAAATGTCTTTGAAAGATAATAAGAACGAAAAGGTAAATAGTGACAGCGAAAACGAAGAAATACAACCTTACATGATAAGTACGATGGAAAGTGACTTTATAAAAAACGCAGAAAAAAATTATATTGAGGATTCACAGATAAGCATGGAAGAAGACCAATACAGGCCAAATAAAAGGAATAGAGAAGAAGATGGTGGTGAATGGATCAAAGCGGAGAAAAAAGTTAAAAAACGAATCAAGGTGAAAACTGAAATTATTATTACGAGTACAGAAAGTCTACCTAAGCAATTTGCAATGGCGAAACTGTTTACGAGCCAAGGTTTCACAGAAATTACAAAAATTAAATATATAAATATGTATAAATTAAGATTGGAGGTAAATAGCAATGAATATGCCGAAAAAATTATTAACTGTAAAGAATTTATTCAGAGAGGCTGGCGAGTTCAACGGGTAACAGGTACATGCGTGTCTCACGGTATCATACGAAATGTTGACTTAGACCTACCAGATGATCAAATTATGACATCAATAATATGCCCAAATAATATAGAAATCGTATCGGTTAAGAGGCTTAAGCGCAGAGACGAGGAAGGAAAGTGGGTACCTTGTGAAGTAGCTCGAGTTTCTTTCAACTGTTCTTATCTACCTGCGTACATATACATAGATAGCTTGAGCACTAAAGTTGAACCGTATGTTTTTCCCGTTACGCAATGCTCAAAGTGTTGGAAGTTTGGCCACACTAAAATAAGATGCACATCCAAAAAAATTGTTTGTCCTAAATGCACACAGCATCACGAAAATTGCGATATAAAATCATTTCAATGCGTAAATTGTCATGGTAATCACATCGCATTAGATAGATCATGTCCCACTTATGTGCGAGAGAGAAGGCTGCGAGAATTAATGGCGGAATTCAGTTGCACCTACCACTGTGCCCGCAATATGTATGTTACCGATTCCGAAACAAACAACAATATAATGTTAGACACAAATAATGAAAAATCGAATGTTACTTTAAACAATGATGCCAATGGATTCCCATTTGAGTCAAACGAATACAATCAATCACCGGTACTACCTACAACCACTACATTCGCACAGGCACTCACATCGAAACGGTCTGCGTCCACGCATGCACCAAATTGTAAACAAACGAAAGGCAAAATAAATGCAAGGACTAACAAGATAGAACGAGACAACGACATACTGTCCCAACCGGAGTGCACACAGCAATATTCTACTAATGCGAATATACACGATCACGAGGAATCAACAACACGCCATGTTCGTTTTAGTGAACTATTGACGCGTATCAAAGATGTCCTGTTCATGAAAAATATGAGTTGTTACGATAAATTTAAATGCTTAATTAAGTATACCATTGAGTGGTTAGTGTTGATTGTAGTAGAGTTTTTATCTGAATTGCCAACATTTGACAGTGTTTTCGATATTATAACCAAATTCATTAATGGATCACAATAATAAAATCGTGAAGCTAAAAATATTACAATGGAATGCACAAAGCTTAAGGCAGAAATTGGTTGCATTAGAAAATACATTAATCGCCGAAAAAATTCATATATGTATTGTATCCGAAACTTGGTTTGATCCGGACAGCAGTATTAAAATCAGCTCATATAATATTTTTAGACAGGACCGAGATGACTCATATGGCGGTATAGCTATTATCATACATAAATCGATTAAAGCGCAATCGCATAATATTAGGTTAAGCAATATAGGAATACAAGTTTTACACGTTAAATTATTGAACTGTAATTTGATCGAAAATATTGTAGCAGTTTATTGCCCACCTAATATTAGTACCACTACGGAGGACTGGAAAGTATTGTTTTCGAAATTTCAATTTAAAACGATAATATGTGGCGACTTTAATGCACATCACACTAATTGGTCCTCTAATACCAATACAAGAGGTAGGCAAATATTTGATACATCTATGGATTATAATTATATTTCTTTAAATACAGGATCTTATACTAGGATTAAAATGGTTTCAAACTTTTTACAACAAAGCTCCCCAGATATAACATTTTCAACATCCGACATTTCAACATATTTTAGCTGGAGAGTAATAAATGAAAGCCTTAATAGTGATCACCTAATGATAGTTATAACTACGGAAATTCCTAGTTCAAATATCTCTAGTAAGAGACGTAACTATAGAAAGGCTAATTGGACATTATACAAAAAAACATTATTGGATAAAATTAAACAAACAACATTTTTACAATCATTTGATGTACAAACCACATATAATGAGTTAGAAAAAAATATTCTTTCAGCTGCTGAAAATTCTATACCACTTACTAAACAAAGTCAAGACCCCACAAACAAGTTTACCCCTAAACCATATTGGTCACCTGATTTGTCTAAAGCTGTAGCGGTAAGAAGGAAAATGTTATCACAATTTAGAAAAAACCCTACTCCCGCTAATATGTTTATATTAAAAAGAAAAATTTCCGAAACACAACGGTTAATTAGACGAGCAAGAATAGAATCTTTAAAAAAATTTAGTGACAGTGTAGACGAATCAACAACTTATACTCAAATGTGGAACAAAATGAGATGGTTAAAAGGATGTCGAACGATAGGTAATACTTACATGGACAGCGAAAAATCATATGTATTTCTTAAAAAACTATCCCCGGATCACGTTTTGCCCCAACAACCAATACTTACATCTATAAATCCTCAAATGGAACAACCCATTTCGATCCAAGAACTTAACAATATTTTAAAAAAGACAGACTCGTCACCAGGCATAGATGAAATATCATATTCTATGATATTCCATTTCCCTGACAAACAGTTGCTTATAGATCTGTTTAATAAATGTTTATCTCAAAATTCCGTGCCACAACAATGGCGAAACATTAAAATTGTCCCAATACCCAAACCTGGCCGTGTGGACCAAGATAACACTTCGTCATTTAGACCTATCTCCTTAATTTCATGCTTATGCAAAACTTTCCATAATATCTTAACAAAACGATTAGAATGGTACCTCGAAAATAAATGCTTATTATCAAAAAATACTGTGGGTTTTCGTAAAGCTCAGTCATGTTTAGATAACTTAGTTAGACTTATTATGCAAATACAGTCAGCATTTACGAATAAAGAACATACTTTGGCATGCTTTGCTGATATAGACAATGCATATAATAATGTTAATATTTTAAAAGTAGTTACTATAATGGATAAGTTAGGGGTGGGATCAAGTATCTGTAAATATATTTGGGAATTCCTAAAGTGTAGGCAGTTAATCTTAACCAGCGGGGTCCAGGCTTGGGAGGCCCGGGCCCTGCATTGCATCGGTTGCCGCCAGTCGCTGATCCCCTGGATGCCCCGGGGGATCACCGGCCCCCCCAACTTGGGGGGGTGAGAAGGACTCGCCTTGGGCGAGTGCGCGCCGACGAGGTTGTGGTAGTTTCCGAAAGGGTTCTCATGACCTCGTCCGGCAGCGAGACGACTCTCGTCGCCGGATCCTCTTCGTCTGATGACGGTGAGGATGTGGTGGCGGTTGTCGCGCTCGCGCCAAGGCGCATGTGAGGGGCATAGTTGGGTTTTAGTCGGTAGGCCGCGGCATTGCACTCCCTGGTGGACATACCATCCCGTCTGCCAGGGGCCGTGGAGAGTCCGACATAACCTCGCGCCTCCCAAGCGCGAGGTATGCGTAACGCATTTCCCAACTATAAAAAAAAAAAAAAAAAAAAAAAAAAAAGGCAGTTAATCTTAACGGACACATCAAATAATACTTTTGTAAGATATACATGTAACGGATTAACTCAAGGAGACCCAATGTCACCTATTCTCTTTAATATGGTAACTAGTCATATCTGTAAACTAATTACAAATGTCTATATATCCCAGTATGCAGACGACTTTGTTCTGTACATTTCAGGAACTAATTTGAGATTTATAACAATAAATCTAGAGAAAGCGCTAGATTATATGTCTAATCTGTTAGATGATCTGGGACTTAACTTATCACCCACTAAAAGTAAAATATGTATTTTCTCCAAGAGCAGATCAAGGCTGCACGTTAATATTAAAATCAAAAATAATCTATTTAAAAATGTGGTTAACGTCAAATACTTGGGACTTTGGCTAGATAAAGGTCTAAATTGGGGTAAACATATTAATGAAATATGTGTCAAAACTAAAAAGTACTTGAATTTATTCCAAGTTTTAGCAGGATCTTCATGGGGATTACATCCTCGTCATTTGAGAAAATTGTATATTAGTATTATTCGGAGTAGATTAGATTATGCAAGTTTTATTTTCGATAACAGCAGTAAAACAAATATAGAAAAACTTAATAAAATTCAAAATATGTCAATGAGAATTATTGGCGGATTCATTAAAAGTAGTCCAATTCACGTAATGGAATCGGAATTATGTTTACCTCCGTTAGAAATTAGAAGAAGATACTTAGCAACTAAATTCTGGCTTAAATGTATGTCTGTTGATGGAGGCGAGACCATTTCTAGCATTTCTAAAGTAGCTCAAATATGTCAACAATCGTCTTATTGGAAGAATAAAAAGAAACCTTTAATTGCAATAATACATAATGAATTACAACAAAACACCAGTATTCATACCTCAAAAATTTTAGAAATGTTCTCGCTACCAACATGGATTACTAACATTGATCTTGAAACAAACATCAATTTGAACATAGATAAAATTCACGGTCCAAAACGATCTGCCAACTCTGTAATACTACTTAAGCATACCATACACACTATTAATGATAGGTATAGGGATTTTTACCAGATTTATTCAGATGGATCTAAAGACAAGGAAGGGGTTGGTGCTGCATTCTACGACCCACAGGTTAATTTGGCCACTAGTTTTAAATTACCTAATAAAATATCTGTTATGGGGGCAGAACTGTATGCCATAAGCGAGTGCTTATCTTATATAGACTCAATTCAAGAAAATAATTTTGTCATACTTAGTGACTCTAAAAGTGCACTTCAACATTTAATTTGTTGCACTCGTGGTAAGAAAGGACTTCCAATAGCATATAGTATTCTGAACACAATGTTACAAGCGATTAAAGACTTTAAAAATATCAAATTCCAATGGATTCCATCACATATAAATCTGGCAGAAAACGAATTTGTGGACATCAAAGCTAAAGGCGGAATTACCGAAGGAATAGATGTGTATAATGTTCCTTTTTTCACAGACCTATTAAAGGATGCGAAATACTCTTGTTACAATTTATGGAAAGAACATTTTGATAGAAGATCTGTGGAAAAGGGTATATGGTATAGGACAATTCAATCAGAACCCTTAAAAATTCCCTGGTTCGAAAATGAAAATAATTTTAACAGAGAATTGATTGTAACTTGCATGAGACTGAGATCCGGTCTCATTCCATATAACGCTTTTAAATATCTTATGAATATTGTGGAGTCACCAAATTGCAATATATGTGACGTAAGAGAAGATGTCTATCATGCATTGGTGGAGTGTGAGCGAGTAACTGATATACGTCAAAGAATTGAGAAAGATATTAAAGAAAGTCTTAGACACATTGGTTTATGTAACATCTTATTAACAAAACCAACAAGTAAAATAGCTACAAAATTATGTTGCATGATTAGAAAATTAAGTAATTTAAGAAATTAATTATTTATCAATTTATAAGCTACCTATCAGGCTGACATAGTCACATTGTGACTAAAGCCTTTAATAAAGAGAAAGAAAAAAAAAACTTAATTATATCCATAAAATTATCGTCGTGTTCGAAATGGAATCAAGGAGCAAATCCGATCAGTTACATAGTTAGCCACACACTATCAAAATAATGAGGACCGATATCAGATCTCCTGTATCATCACCACAGCTCATGTACGTCCCAACCGAGGGGCTGGAGTCTACTTTAAATAGAGATGTTTAGAACTCAGTAAACCACGCTGGCCCAGTGCCGCTTGGTCGACTTCACATACACCTTTGCACTTTTTCGCAGATTTATGCAGGTTGCCTCACGGTGTTTTCCTTCACCATAGGAGCGTCGAATAAAATGTACATATGAAATTCGTAAAACGAAAAACACTTGATATATGGCAGGATCGAACCCCGGACCTTCCGATTAGAAGGCCAGTGCCAAGTCCACAGCACTACCGATGCTCAAAAGAAAACCCTATAAGAAAAACACTATTTAAATTCCAGTTGTCATATAATTAATAACATTTACTATGTACCTGATCAATACATGTTCTGTACTCATCAGTACGGAATGTTAGCCACGAGCTGCAGACCAGCCTATATTACCAGGATAGGAAAAATATGTCACCATGTCCAGATAATGTACAGTTGATAACGCAAAATAACTACAGGGTGTATTGAGCAGACATGTAAGGTAAGGTAAGGGAATAACATTCGACAGGCATTCTGTACCTGTCTCACCACTTAGTTACCTCCGATTTGAATGCGGAGCCTTGCATCTATATTCCAAGTTCTCAGTTTTCAAGTTTAATTAACACGGCTCCCGTGTTATCGTCAGGATCCAACGCCAACACGCAGCTAGTAAGCGTGACATATCATAAGCGCCTTGCTGTTTTCATTCTGAGCGCTTACGGCAGTACATCCGTCTTACTTATTTCTTTCGCAAAGCAACAGTTCATGAATTGCTATGTCCCGATTTGAAGGGTAAGATATGGCAGTGAGTAGGTATAGTGACCTTACATCTTATGTCACAAGTTCTTGTGGGGTTCGCAGATTTGCTGCGAATCTCACAAGAGCCACAAGGCTCGGTTATCATTCACCACCAGGTGGGCAGTTTGCTTGTTTGCCAACTAAGTTGTATAAAAAACAGCATTAACTGCATCACTTAAAATATTTATCACAGAAGTGATTACTTATAATGATTAATGACCAATCCTTTCAAAAATTACCACAATTACCTAATTAGATAATACTCGAGCACTAATGGTCAAAGAAATGAATAAAAAGCGAGACATGTCAGATTTGAAGTCATAACTTAATCGACTCTCGAAAAGCCAGTACCTAATTCCAAACCTTTATAGAAATGTCACTAAAAACATTTAACCAGGCGCCTGGCTTCGGCCGACCCAGCCCCAGCCTGCAACACGGGGCGACTGTTGATGAAGAGCTAGTGGACACGGCCTCCTTTAACTGCGTAAGTAATTTGGTTTGTTCTATTTGCTGTCAAAGTCGATGTATATCATCGACCTCGATGCAAATTTGTCCAATGAGAATTGCAACTATTTCTCTACCTGTCAACAAAATATATTGTTTAATACATTTGCTCAAAAGTAGACTTTTCCATGCGCGTTTTTCTTGCGGAAAGTTATTCTTTTACGCACTAGGGTATTCCTTCTGCATAAGTATAAACATAAATAAATACATGAAGGAGGATTTTTATCAAAACAGTTTTCTGTACAAAATGTTTGTATGAAATAACTATTTTACAGCGTGAATACTAATTATACATGAATTAAATTTAAAATAATTATTTTCTTTTATTAACCACGTATGATGTAAATAAATAAATGGCGCAATTTAAATTATTTTGAATTAAAAGAAATTATTGTCATTGAATTGACTGAATGCATACAAACCATTGCCTATAGCCATTTCCCCTAAAAAAAAAGAAATTTGCTCCGCCGAAAATACATTATTACGTGTCCTAGGATTAAACAGACTTTTATTGATTTCCTTTCTATTTTGTATTTTTTAGCACATGTATTAAAATACGTCTTTCGATACACGTGCGGAATTGTCGTTTTCACTCATCCCTATTGTTACCTGCGCATTCGGTTTGGGTCGACAAATCGGGGTTCATGAAGAAATGGCATATAATCTTTATTATCTTTTGATTAAACAAGTCAGCAATTTTTTCAACACAAGATCCTGGGATCTTTTCCCACGTCCAGAAATAATATTATATAATACATTTATTATATTTATAGCTATGAATATGTTAACTGTAAAAGGCTTTATCTTATAAAAGACTGTTTCGTTCTAAACATTAATTTAAACCTATTTCTTTCGCAGGATTTGGATGAACAGCCGAAAACAAGTAGGCCAGTGCAGCCGACGCGGCCGAAGATCCGTTGCGTCCTTTTGAGCCATACATACGGCCCCACTGTGATACAGGATTACTACAGTGAGCCGATGTGTATGGCTCTACCCCCAGCGGACATACGGCTGCCGTATATAACTCTGGCGCCGCATAGGATATCTCCGACGAATCCTTTCGCCAAAAATAAATGCAGATGAAAAAACGTTAAATAGTTTCATTCAAACACCTTCGGCTACATTCACAATACACGATTTGTGCGCCGCACAAACTATGCACAGTGTATTTTTGTATGTGCCAAATTTCATGTATGTAGATTTAATAGGTTTTGGGTTGTGTAGCGGTCAAAAGTAGTTCGAAATGGTTCGTATAATTACACACGGCTGCTACGCCACCATCTCCTTTTTCTTTGAACTTGGCTGGACACATTACCCCTTGTCTATATAGACAAATAAGGGCCTTATTCAACAATTTCTGGAGTAGTAAAAAATTAAGTAATATTTTGTTGTAAGCCAAAATTATACATTTTGTTGGATGGAAACGATAAATTGGTAATGAAAAATCAACCATAAACAGATATCAAATGTTCTCAAACGCTATTTTATGAAACTCTGAATTCGATCTATTGACTTAAAAGTTTCAATATATGATCATGTGCCAAAATTTTAGATCTCAACTAAACTGGCTTAAAATACGTCAACGCCATGATGCGCATGTCTTATCTCTCCTTTACAATAGTAATATATTGTTTAATCCTAAAACCCCTCTGTATCTCAAAGATCAGTTTAAATTTCTTCTCACAATGTGAACACTTGATCTTTCATAGCCTATCATAGCAAACTGGTGAAATTAAAACGATAGCTAGATAGACTTAAATAAGGTAGATGAATTGCCCATAAGTAATATAAAAAAGGCTTGGATATACGAAAACTATCTGACGTCGCGGCATACCTACTTAGTCTTTCCTTATATACGAATTTTATAAAACCCTTCTCTTCGGGTTGACGGTAACATGACAAGATTTTGCGACGTTCCTGCCGGTGTGCCTCAGGCCTCGTTTACGGAGACGCGGGGCGTTGCGTGGCGCGGCCCGCGGCGCGGCCCGCACAAAATTCAAACATATCGTCGCCCCAGTGCTTATTTGTTCTAGCTACCATTGATTACTTTTACAGGGAGACGTTTTTTTCTCTAGTTTCAAAAAGAAGCTATAGTTTTAAGGTTTGAATGTCTTTCATAATACATTAGTTACCTTAAAATAGATTTTTATAATTATTATTTATGGATATTAATTAATTATACCTTATTTTACAGTTTTTATTTGGAGTTAGAACAAACATGCACAAATATAATTACGAATGTGGAGTTAGAACATTCCCTCATTAGAGATAGACCAAAATGACAGTTTCGTATTTGCGTGCTTATTTGTTCGATATGCCAAACGTATATACAGGATGTATAATTATCACAAGTGTCCACTAATAACTTTCAGGGAAGCCCTAGTAACGAACTTGTAATATAAATGAAACACATTAAATTTTTTACTTATTGTAGCTCCATCATGAGACCAGCTTTATTATGATACTATAATATTGCATTGTCATCCAAACTAAACGTGTACACAATATTTCAACTCAATCGGTTGAAGATACATTTATACATATCGTCACCGTCACCAGCCAATAATATACGAGCCACTGCTGGGGACAGACCTTCCTACATGGAGAAACACATGAGGAGTATGGGCCGTGACACCACCACGCTGGCCCAATGCGGATTGGAAGGTAGAAACGGTGGCAATAGCGACCGGGGCCGCCGAAGCACGGAGGAAGTCGAGATCACAAAGCTTTGGTCACCCATCCAAAGACTGACCGTGACGAAAGTAGCTTTGTTTTCAATATCGAAAGCTAAAGCGTACGAAGAGTTGGCCTCGACAGCGCACCGAACCCAGAACCTTTGGATCAGGAGGCAGGGTGACTACCACCTGAACTAATAATTTAACAGTATAAAATATCGTGCCTAACAATACGATAATACTATTTACTGGGATCATATTACAGCAACACCTTGAACCTTAAAAAATGGAAATCAATTCTATCCTTCTGCGTTTAGGATGACACATTGTGTTAAAAACAACACCCTGTTTCAAGTTCATAACGGAATCGAGTATAAATTAAAAAGTAGTTACTGCTCAGTTTGCGGCATCGTCTTCTTGTGTTTAGTTTTGCAGCTGGATGGAGACATATTTAATTAATTGTTTGAAACAATTCAGGCACAAAGAAACAACAATTTAAATGTTATTTATTGTTTTTTTCCGAGAGCGACGATGTGGTCTCCGTGATGATTTTGTGACACTGATAATTTAAACAAAATGGCGGACATGGCGTCACGGACTGTGATTGGTCAATTGAGTGGACATATAACACTCAAGCACTTAACTTCTATTACGAAGTAGGATATCAAACAAACGCTGGACATGGAACAAATAAGCACAAAATTTTCTTTGCGGTGCTGTGTCACAAATAAAATTTTAATTACTTTTTTGTTGTTTTATAAGCAAAAAGTTGAAAGTCTTTCTTTACCACCAGGATTGAAATTTAAATCTTAAGAATACTGCATTTAAAGTTCATTTTCGGTAAATATGGTCGATAGAACAAATAAGCACTCAGACGACGATATGGCGTTGTATGATTGCGTTTACGGAGAAGCGATTTTACACGCCTTTGCTTGAAATGGCGCGTTTTTTACGGCCGTGCCCGCGGATGGCACCGCTGCGTCTCACGCGGCGTTTATCGCGGCGGCGCACGCAGCGACAATCCTCGATGAAGTGATGCCCGCCTCGCTACACGCTTGAGGATGCACCGCGGGTGCCGCAGCGGGCATCGCCGCGGTCGCCGCCACGCTTCCCGTCTCGCCCCTCTATGAACAAAATCGTGTATTGCCATATGTTTGTGTTTACGCGTGCGATTATGAGTGCCGCTTTACGCGCCGCCCCACCGCAAACAGAAAAAACGTCGGACGCGCCGCGAGACGCCTCGCCACACGCGACGCGCGACGCCCCGCGTCTCCGTAAACGAGGCCTCAGGGTGGGGTCCTGTCACCTCTCCTTTTTTCCATTTTCATAAATTTCCTTAGCCCTCTCCTACTTTGCCAATATCATCTGTATGCTGACGACCTGCAAATTTACGCACATGCTCCTGCGGAACAGATTGACGGTTTGATTGCTCGACTTAATGCTGACCTTGCTACCGTACATGAGTGGAGCCAAGCATATGGCCTTTTAGTAAACCTTAGTAAGTCAAAAGCAATTATTATCGGTGGTCCTAGACAAATTGTTAAAATGAAGGGATTAAGTTTACCTCCACTTTATTGCGATGGCGTAGTGATATCGTATAATGACACTGTTAGAAACTTAGGAGTCTTATTTGATTGTTCTCTCTGTTGGGCTCCTCATGTTGCAGAAGTCAGCCGAAAATTATTTGCTGCTCTGGGATCTCTGCGACGATGGAAAAATTTGCTTCCCATTGAAACCAAGATTCAATTGGCACAGTCACTACTGCCCAATATTGGACTACGCCGATGTCTGTCTGATTGATCTTAACGAGGACTTGCTAAGCAAACTCCAAAGGCTACAAAATCTCTGTGTTAGGTTTGTTTATGGGCTACGTAAGTTTGACCATGTGTCCAAATACAGAAAAAAATTAGAGTGGCTTCCCGCCGGACTGCGCCGTCAGGAGCATGTTCTCATTCTCCTTTATAATGTCCTCTACGATCCTCGCACCCCTCCCTATTTAAAAGAGCGTTTCCGGTTTCTGGGATCGAACCATTCTCATGAACTGAGGTCCAAGTCGGATAATGTACTTAAATAGCCATTTACGCCATCGGGATATTACAGGGATTCATTTACAATCATGGCCTCTCAGTTATGGGATGATTTGCCGCCTGTTATTCGGAAATCCAAATCACTAGCGATTTTTAAACGAAAGCTATATCAACATCTTTTAGGTCTGCGCCGGTAGCAGGTAATTGCTTGCAACATCATATTTTTTTTGTTTTAATTCCATTTTTGTTTTTATTTATTTTTTTTTTATTTTTGTTTTTATTGGCACACTCATTTTTTACTAATTTTCCAAACCAAAGGTTGTCTGGAAGAGATCGCTTTTAGCGATACGACCGCCTTTGCCCTCATTAATATTAAGAACCATATTGTACAGTCGACCAAATTGAATCATGACCCACCTTAAGATCATTTTTCTACAGTCACTCTATACAAAGTAGGTTGAAATTTGCTTGAACATACATTTCTTATGTTAACAAACCTGTTATCAATTTATTAGACACTGACAGTCACTGACAAGGCTATGATCGCTATGATAAATAGATCGGAGTATTTGAGTATTGCACGAAAAACTTTGTACGAAAATCGGCGAGCAATCCATCCTGACTGCTTAAAGCTGTTCGTGTATGGCGGCTCTAAGGCTTCTCTGATGCGACCTCTGCCACTTCGGTATGAATTGAGCCTAGGGTTGCAAGTTGCAACACACATATTCGGGATTCGGCACAGCCGCTAGCCGGGTGGCAAGTTTGTACCGGGAACCTGTTTCTTTATAAAAGAACCCTTGGAACTTGCGTTAGTCACAATAAAATAAAACAATAAAGTTGAAGGATTATAAACTTTATTTTGTTAATTTTATCAACGGGTTTTATTAATTAAAAAATATGGCATTCACTTGGTAAAATGTAAAATAGAAAATTACCTAAAATAGGAAAGTGGGGTGTGATGGTTCTAAAACCGAGTGTAAGCACCATGGCTTTCAATAACGTCTAATAGTCGGTTACGCATAGACCCGATTAGACATGTGCGTGTGGTGTGAGAGCTCTTTTTTTAAAAGTTATAATATTTTTACGAAATCAAGGAAGAATTTAGGAAATAATTGTGAAAACAACATGGTGAAGATAAAAAAATTGTGAAATCAATAGGGAGAAAGTTCTGGTCGATTAACTGGAACACTCACTCTGCCAACCAGAGAAAATACGTAACTCGGTCTCAAAATATATTAGATATAAATGTTCAACATTTTTATGTGGAATAATTGTGTTGAATTTGTGAAACCTATTCACAAATATTCAAAAGATTTTAACGGTTTATTAGGATTTGGCAAAGGTTTATTTGGAACACTCAATTCTCTTATGGTGCAGACGGAGTGTTCCAAAACTTACTAACTTTGGCTAATAAAATCGTTAATATTCTTACTCTGTTTTACGAGTATAACGCAGAGTCTATTTGTGAAACAAAAACCTTGACGTAAAACATAATAGTTAGAGATAAAATTAAAAATATACTTTCTTTACAACATCCCGTGCGAGAACTCCGTATTTTAGATATTATTTACATAACCCGAACTTAAATACAAACGGAGGCCACATCAGAAATTGTGAAAATGTTGTCACTAAAATTTTGACTCATTTTTTATTTCAGAGCTTGTTTAATTTTAACAATAATCAACTTTATTACATTTCTAAGCGAGAAATGCATAGGATGACCATTTTTTTGTCGGACACATTTTTTTAAATGCTTGGAAAAAAAGGTAGAGGAGGCGTTACGCCAAGAAGCTTCAGAAAGTTCAAAGGACAGGGACAGTTTCAGTGACGGAGGCAGCAATGAGAAACAATGACAATGATGAGGAAGACTTTTTTAATTCTGTTACTCAGTGTAAAAAAAACCTAAGAGCCTCAAATCATTAAAGGTTAAAGCTCAATCTCTCGTCAAAATGTGGCTAGACACGAAATCCAAAGACTCTTTTAATGATGCGGCATTCCTCGAGGAACAGATATTTATAAATCTGTTTACTTATATTAAATATAATACTGCTATACCCTCGAGCGCTGCAGTTGAACGTCTTTTTTCCACCGGCAAAGATATTTTAACACCGAAACGAGCCTCACTCTCAGACGAGAACTTCAACATACTAATGTTCATGAAGGGGAATATCCACATTGTGCCAGATGATTAAATTACACACTTTTATTTTTTATATATTTACACACTGTCTTTTTTTGAACCTAACTTATTAACTTCCAGAACCCAAAACAACAGTTTTTGTAAGCAGATCACAACCACAACGATATAAAAAATGCAATTTTTATCACGTGTTAACGGATTAACGACTAACGTTAACTTGCGTTAAATCTTCCGAAATGTAACGTTTTAACGTTTAACGAGGTTAATTTTTTTAGTAACGGATTAACGATTAAAGAAGTTATCTATTTGATTAACGGTGCCCAGCTATGCTAACTATTTACTGTTTACACTCATAGCTTTCCTGTAGATATTTCCATAGATTTCTATAGATTCCTGTCAAACGCAACATTTGATTGAGCGTTGCAATTATTTATTTGTATTGTGTTGTTATATAATCGTGTGTTCCCGCTTACTGGTAATAATAATATATTAATTACTAGCTTCTGCCCGCGACTTCGTCTGCGAATTGGGTCTAAAGCTTGGCTCGTTACCAATTTTTAATCTTCCTACGGGAACTATTGGAGAGCGTAGCGTAGCGTAGCGTAGCGTAGCGTAGCGTAGCTTCTTTGACGTTCAAAAGTGATTGTAAAATCCCAATTGAATAAAGAATATTGAATTTGAATCTGTTTTCCCCGATCAGTATAATCTGAACATATGTAAATAAAAAAGCATCTTTTAGGCGAGCATGTACCACCTTAGGCATAAATAATATAAAAAAATTAAAAAGTACAAACAACAATATTTTATTTGATGTATGCATGGTCACCCTAAACAAATTTCTCACATAGAAATGTAATAATGTTGATTATTGTTTAAATTAAACAATCTCAGAAATAAAAAACGTGTCAAAACTTTAGTGACAACATTTTCACAATTTCTGATGTGGCCTCCGTTTGTATTTAAGTTCAGGTTATGTAAATAAAATCTAAAATACGGAGCTCTCGCACGGGATGTTCAAAAGAAAGTTGTTTTTTCATTTATTCTCTAACTATTATGTTTTACGTTAAGGTTTTTGTTTTACAAATTGACTCTGCGTTATACTCGTAAAACAGAGTAAGAATATTAACGATTTATTTAGCCAAAGTTGTTAAGTTTAGGAACACTCCGTCTGCACCATAAGAGAACTGAGTGTTCCAAATAAACCTTTACCAAATCCTTATAAACCGTTAAAATCTTTTGAATATTTGTGAATAGGTTTCACAAATTCAACACAATTATTCCACATAAAAATGTTGAACATTTATATCTAATATATTTTGACACCGGAGTTACGTATTTTCTCTGGTTGGCAGAGTGAGTGTTCCAGTTAATCGACCAGAACTTTCTCCCTATTGATTTCACAATTTTTTTATCTTCACCATGTTGTTTTCACAATTATTTCCTAAATTCTTCCTTGATTTCGTAAAAATAATATAACTTTAAAAAAAAGAGCTCTCACACCACACGCACATGATTAGACGACTACAAATGTCACTTCCCCTCATATAATCCCAAATTTCGTTACAATGCAGCTCAATTGCTTCTTTAGTCCTCTCGTTCCTGTTATCCCACATTTGAACCATCAAACCCCACAAATTTTCTATTGGGTTAAGATCTGGGGACCTAGACGGCCATGGAATGAGAGAAATTTCATCTTCATGCTGGGTAAACTAATTCGAGACAATTCTGGCAGTATGCACTCGACAGTTATCATGAACGTAGGAGAATACTGGCACTTCTTCACGCGGGTAAACTGTTCGCAAAGTCGGTAACATTGATTCTTCCAATAAATCGACATAGTGTATATGTACGGGTATCGTACTGATAGAATGATAGAGAGGATAGTTTAGAACACTGTTTATTGCTTTGATTGATAATGAGTGCACGCTACAATTGATGAAGGTGAACTGATTGCGAAACTATATTACAATAACAAAACGCGCTCGCTGGCGTAAACTGCTGACCGCGCGGAATGTACTGGCATCGGCCCGTACATCTTCCCGGGGGAGAAAAATAGGAAAAACATATTGATTAAATAATAAATGACGATGACGTATGAATGAAGATGAGACAAGGTGATTCAATTTGTACTTAATATCTAAAATGGTTGTTATTTAAGTATTGTTTATCTTATTATTAAACTGATTGTTCACACACTTTAAAAACGCTTTTACGAACGAAGGGTGAGGTCCCTTTGTCTTGTTTCATATTACGACTATTATCTGATTTACGCACACTTGACCGAACACTTTTCACTACACACTGATATAACTGATCACTTGCACTGGTGGAGGGGGCGGGCGTGCCGCCCGGGTTTTTTTTTTTTTATAAAGCGACGTTCTATTTGATGAAATTGCGCGATTGCTATTGATTTTGAGTTACCGAGCTGATCTTGAGATTTGGGTTTGAGCATTGATCTACTAAGGCACGCATCTTATGGTAAGTACCGTCCTTTCATTGTACACGTAACATAGCTGTTGTGATTAAAATTTCCGGGGAATCCCCAACCTGTGTAACGTAGGAGTTATATAGGTATTTTTTGTATCTTGAGATGTTTTGCAAAATAATTCGTGCAAAATTGTGTTGTGTGAGTCATTGCACTCACGACATGTTTTGCTTGAATAACAAACTTTGCCTTGGTGATCGAATAAGCAGTTTTTACACAAATTAAATTTCGAAATTGTTTTGCGCTTGGAGTCGGCTGACATACTTAAGAATTGCTGACAGTGAAAGATTCCATGTGGCTCGTTACAAACTGGGCATAAAATGTTGAATTTATGAGTATTAGTACTCAACTGATTATTCTTATTGATCGGTTTTGTCGAAATTTTATTTGTAGCGAATGATTTGAAATTTTGTTTTATAGGCCACCTATAGGTGATGTATTATGAGATTTGATTACATTTTCTTGCTTCCTTCGCGTGACTGATGATTCCATGGTAGTGAACTTCGGTTCTAAGAAACTAAGAAATTCTTTCAGCGTAGAGATGTCACATGGTTGTTTTAATGATTCTAAGTAGTCATTGTAAGTCATGTACGGGTATCGTACTAGAGAGGATAGTTTAGAACACTGTTTATTGCTTTGATTGATAATGAGTGCACGCTACAATTGATGAAGGTGAACTGATTGCGAAACTATGTTACAATAACAAAACGCGCTCGCTGGCGTAAACTGCTGACCGCACGGAATGTACTGGCATCGGCCCGTACACATAGTTCATAGCGCTTTGACGAGGAGAAATTTGAACAAGTTCGCCTACACTTCCAGCACCCATCCAGGCCCACATGTTAGCTGAAATTCGGCCAGATAATTGGTTGGGCACTACGTGATCCTCTGTGTAGCGCGTGTTATCGTAACGCCACAAAGTCAAGTGACCATGTTGAGAAGAACAAAACGATTTTTCATCTCAAAAGATGGTGTTTGTCCAGTCGAAATCTAAATAATTACGTGCAAAATTTAATCTCGCAGTTTTGTGTGCATCCGTTAAGTGAGCTTTTTTAGCATAGTGTCTGTAATGCAGCCCAGTACGGTGCAAATTGTTTCTTATTGTTTATAGACAAACGTCGTAACGTGCCGCAAAGTACCGTGTACGAGTAAAAGGATGTTTATCGTAATAGTGTTGCATTTCCGTTCTCTGTTGGTTCGTGATTCGACGAACGTCATGATTATGTCGTCGTCTGTCTTCAAGGGTACCCTCTTCAGCGTGATGTGCGTGTGGTGTGAGAGCTCTTTTTTTAAAAGTTATAATATTTTTACGAAATCAAGGAAGAATTTAGGAAATAATTGTGAAAACAACATGGTGAAGATAAAAAAATTGTGAAATCAATAGGGAGAAAGTTCTGGTCGATTAACTGGAACACTCACTCTGCCAACCAGAGAAAATACGTAACTCCGGTCTCAAAATATATTAGATATAAATGTTCAACATTTTTATGTGGAATAATTGTGTTGAATTTGTGAAACCTATTCACAAATATTCAAAAGATTTTAACGGTTTATAAGGATTTGGCAAAGGTTTATTTGGAACACTCAGTTCTCTTATCGTGCAGACGGAGTGTTCCTAAACTTATCAACTTTGGCTAAATAAATCGTTAATATTCTTACTCTGTTTTACGAGTATAACGCAGAGTCAATTTGTGAAACAAAAACCTTAACGTAAAACATAATAGTTAGAGAATAAATGAAAAAAAAAACTTTCTTTTCAACATCGCGTGCGAGTGCTCCGTATTTTAGATTTTATTTACATAACCTGAACTTAAATACAAACGGAGGCCACATCAGAAATTGTGAAAATGTTGTCACTAAAGTTTTGACACGTTTTTTATTTCTGAGATTGTTTAATTTAAACAATAATCAACATTATTACATTTCTATGTGAGAAATTTGTTTAGGGTGACCATGCATACATCAAATAAAATATTGTTGTTTGTACTTTTGAATTTTTTTATATTATTTATGCCTAAGGTGGTACATGCTTGCCTAAAAGATGCTTTTTTATTTACATATGTTCAGATTATACTGATCCGGGAAAACAAATTCAAATTCAATATTCTTTATTCAATTGGGATTTTACAATCACTTTTGAACGTCAAAGAAGCTACGCCATTGGTTCACAAGTCTACGGCGGGAGACATTGTACTAGAAAGAACCAGCAACCGCTTTTTTTTCTCCCTGTATTGTTACATAGTCGTCAATTGGAAGCTGAATTCAAAGTAAAAGATTGAGTTCAACTTCCATTACAAGATTAGATGTGTCAGTGTACATTTAAATATCTATAAATTAAGTCTACAATTAAGACCAAGGTACCAGGACCAGGTACTTACGTTCTTACTTATTACCAGTAAGCGGGAACACACGATTATATAACAACACAATACAAATAAATAATTGCAACGCTCAATCAAATGTTGCGTTTTACAGGAATCTATAGAAATCTATGGAAATATCTACAGGAAAGCTATGAGTGTAAACAGTAAATAGTTAGCATAGCTGGGCACCGTTAATCAAATAGATAACTTCTTTAATCGTTAATCCGTTACTAAAAAAATTGACCTCGTTAAACGTTAAAACGTTAAATTTCGGAAGATTTAACGCAAGTTAACGTTAGTCGTTATTCCGTTAACACGTGATAAAAATTGCATTTTTTAAATCGTTGTGGTTGTGATCTGCTTACAAAAACTGTTGTTTTGGGTTCTGGAAGTTAATAAGTTAGGTTCAAAAAAAGACAGTGTGTAAATATATAAAAAATAAAAGTGTGTAATTTAATCATCTGGCACAATGTGGATATTCTCCTTCATGAACATTAGTATGTTGAAGTTCTCGTCTGAGAGTGAGGCTCGTTTCGGTGTTAAAATATCTTTGCCGGTGGAAAAAAGACGTTCAACTGCAGCGCTCGAGGGTATAGCAGTATTATATTTAATATAAGTAAACAGATTTATAAATATCTGTTCCTCGAGGAATGCCGCATCATTAAAAGAGTCTTTGGATTTCGTGTCTAGCCACATTTTGACGAGAGATTGAGCTTTAGCCTTTAATGATTTGAGGCTCTTAGGTTTTTTTTACACTGAGTAACAGAATTAAAAAAGTCTTCCTCATCATTGTCATTGTTTCTCATTGCTGCCTCCGTCACTGAAACTGTCCCTGTCCTTTGAACTTTCTGAAGCTTCTTGGCGTAACGCCTCCTCTACCTTTTTTTCCAAGCATTTAAAAAAATGTGTCCGACAAAAAAATGGTCACCCTATGCATTTCTCGCTTAGAAATGTAATAAAGTTGATTATTGTTAAAATTAAACAAGCTCTGAAATAAAAAATGAGTCAAAATTTTAGTGACAACATTTTCACAATTTCTGATGTGACCTCCGTTTGTATTTAAGTTCAGGTTATGTAAATAATATCTAAAATACGGAGCTCTCGCACGGGATGTTGTAAAGAAAGTATATTTTTAATTTTATCTCTAACTATTATGTTTTACGTCAAGGTTTTTGTTTCACAAATTGACTCTGCGTTATACTCGTAAAACAGAGTAAGAATATTAACGATTTATTTAGCCAAAGTTGATAAGTTTAGGAACACTCCGTCTGCACCATAAGAGAACTGAGTGTTCCAAATAAACCTTTGCCAAATCCTTATAAACCGTTAAAATCTTTTGAATATTTGTGAATAGGTTTCACAAATTCAACAAAATTATTCCACATAAAAATGTTGAACATTTATATCTAATATATTTTGAGACCGGAGTTACGTATTTTCTCTGGTTGGCAGAGTGAGTGTTCCAGTTAATCGACCAGAACTTTCTCCCTATTGATTTCACAATTTTTTTATCTTCACCATGTTGTTTTCACAATTATTTCCTAAATTCTTCCTTCGATTTCGTAAAAATATTATAACTTTTAAAAAAAGAGCTCTCACACCACACGCACATTTCAGCGTGCCGTCTGATCCATGTCCTGACTGTGTTCCGACTTATATTCAACTCTCGTGATATTTCCCGAATGCCATAGCCTTGCTCACTGAGCACTACAATCCGAGCTCTTTGTTCTGCCAAATTGGCCATTAAAAGATTTGTTTATAATATTGTCTTAGATTTTTATTTTATTCAATTCAATTCTGTTTTATGGCTTTTTAAAATTTTTCAGACTACTATTGACATCTGACACATAACGTCATTTTATTTTTAAAATTATAATAGTTTTTCTCAGTAGTGAAAAGAGTTTAGATTATGAATGACATCTTATTTAAAATTCCAATTGAGACTTTAGTGCAGTGATAGCAAAGATTAAAATGGCATAGATCTTTGAACGTACTAAGTGCAACCCGCATGATAACGAAGAAAACCTAACTAAATTTATGATTCTAAAGGAATGATCGGCCAAGTGGGTCATGATTCAGTTGGTTCGACTGTACCTACTGTATTTTAATTGTGATGAGTGCAATAAAGAATCTATCTATCTATCTCTTAAAGATAGATACCAATGTCATTAAGATATTGAAGTCTTGGCTATGTCTAACGCATTCGGCTGATCCTTCAACACGATTTAGGGATCACAATAATTCCGGCTTAAAACTCAAATGACCATCAGAGCTCTATAAACACCTTAGAGTCACTAAAACACATATCTTAAGCAAATCCAAAGACGAAACGGTTAAATCTCTCCCGAACGACAATAGCAGTTCCGAACTAGAGTGTAGGCTTCAATTCCATAAAAAATTCATGATAGCCGCGCAATCAAATCAATTAGGGTGAGGTTCGATTAAAAAATCAGAAAGACAAAGTAATACTGAAATCCTTTCTTCACCAAGATAAGAATGACAAATATAGGGTACATGCAATGAACTTGGAGCTGCAAAATGACTGGATAACTATCGGTGAATTCTGCATTCCGCCAGCTCTGAAGTGGAAAACTCTACTTATACACATTGCTAAAAGATCTAGGCTTACCGAGAATGCGTAACAAAGGCGGCACTGACGGAATCGTATCAAATATGGTTAGGCAGATAGAGGAGCCGGAGTGGTGAAGGTGAATGTTGATGCATTGTAAAGTAGCTACTTAAGCACGCATCTGGGTCATAAGCCCCAGGAATTGCTTTTGGCTCTTTTCTCTGCAAGGCGATGGACCCGGCACCCGCACCAATCCATGGAATGCTAAGTTATCGTCTCATTTCTATTATTATTTTCAAACATTTAATATTCTTGTTGACAAAAAACGAAATACTGCATAGTTGATAAAGAAAAATAGCCTGACAAAAGATGAAAGTTGCCTGATAATGAATAAATATTTTTGTTTGCGACATTTCATTGCTTTTCATGAGAAAAAAATAAAAAATAGAAACATGATTCATCAACTAGTACTGCGAAATAATACAACTATGAGAAACACCCATTGTAATTTTTATCCTCAGTACTAATAAATTATAAATTAAGTCTCACTAATGAAGCAGTAATTACATTAAACTTAAGAGTTACATCCAATATTTTAGCAACCAACAATACCTAATTTGATAATTATTTCAATAATAAATTGCCGCGCAGTAATGACCATACTAAAGTATATAAACCATGTTATGTTAAATTCAAATCATAACTCAAGCGTGTCCCATTTAAGACTGTCAACAGTAGTAAGAAATGTTCGCAAAGAAAACTTTTAATCGGACTCCTGGTTTTGGAAGGCCCAAACCAGGTGCCTCGACTTGGAGAAATTTGGACGAAGAAATAGTCGACACCGCTTCATTTAACTGTGTAAGTAATTTAAATTGATCTCTATTGCTTTTCCGAAACATTTTTAATACTCAACAATGCTGCCTGAATGAAAATCAGACAGCATTCCTCCGATGATCTGATGCAGCTGCATTGATTATTGCTGAGTCGTAGTTACAGTTTACTAGCCACGTGCAGAATGTTTGCCGATGATTACCCCTCCCGCCTCCGACTACCGTGTCCCGCGCTCGCCTGGTTAGTACCGCGATCGCACTAACCATCGATGCGTGATTATTGGCATACTATTTTGCTCACGTCTAATAATTTCACCAACATTTGTGTTATAAATTAATCGCTTTAATTTAAGTGAAGTTTAGTACCCAATATATGGATACACTGAAACAGTCATAAAACGTTTTACACTACAGCAAGGTAACTAATTAATAAAAATATTTCGTTGGCAGGATATGGACAATCCGGCGAGACAACCGCAGCCAGTGCAGCCTAAGGCTAAAAGCTGGGCGGAAGAGGACGGTGGTAGGACGGCACCGGCGGCAGCCCGGGAAGAGCCATCCAGTGTGCAGCCCAAACTTCGGTGCGTGTTCCTGAGTCATACATACGGCCCTACGGTGATGCACGAATATTACAGCAAGCCGATATGTATGGCTTCACCGCCGATGGACATCCGGCTGCCGTACGTCATCCTGGCGCCACATAGGGTCTCGCCGGTCAATCCATTTATTCGAAATAAATATAGATAAAAATTATATAATGGTTTCATTACATCACTTTCTTTCCCTGTAAACAAAAAATGACTAAAACTCACTTGTTATAAACATTCATTAGTGAATAATTTAGTTGTACTCTAAAAGCAAAGCAATGAATAGGCAAGTGTTCGCCCTATAATTAATTTAGCCATATCGGTGAAAAATTGGGGATAGCAGTTTAGATAGAAAACATACGCGTAAAATTAAGAACCCCCTCCTTTTTGAAGTCGGTTAAAAATAACTTGCTATTGCAGAATAGTACCCAGTACCTAATGTAGTGTTTTCCTTGCTAATCTATCAAAATCTGTTAAAATTTACATTAGGGAAAAGAAAACAAAATTATTTCTTAGAATATTACAAGAATAGACTTTATTCTTTTACATATCTCTAGCACAATATAGAGAACAATACAGTAGCTCGACTCAGGCGTGTCTTTGAAATTTATACCTAAAGGTGAACCTTTCTGACCCGTGGAACACCAAAGTGGTTCACCTGGGTGTTCCACGGTTAACTTGCTGTACCCCTGGTTCACCTAGGTGTTCTACGGTTAACTTTTTTTACCCCTGGTTCACCTAGGTGTAAATTTTCTGTAGGTACCCTTGGTTGATCTAGTTCTACGGCTAACTTTCTGCACCTCTACATATTAAAATATATTGGATTATTTCTACGCAGCCAAAAATGCCGATTGAATAGGTTACTTTCATTTCATGACATGTCAGGTTTTCTTTTTCTTTCGAATTTTTGCGAATGCTTACACAAATTGGTATTTCGAAGGTTTTTACAAATTTAGAGTTTTTTTGGTCATGGCACTTTTTCAAAAGTTGCCCCAAGCCTTTCTACCAACTTTATATTATTTATGGCGAAGTGGGAAGTTCCATTACTGCTACGAAGGTAATACCCCTAATATTTTCGTTATTGCCGGACAAAAAAGAAAAATCTACTCTATTTTTATCGACATAATTAAAAGTCAGTTACCTGTATGGAATCCTCAGCAACATCACGTAGATTTTGAAATTGGAGCATTAAAAGCTATAACCATGCTATAAAATCTATGTTCCCAAATGTAAAGATTGTAGGCTGTTATTATTATTGGTCGAATGCTTTATGGAAAAAGATGAACTATGGAATCTTAAATCAAAACCTCGAAAGCGAATTATTGCGTTGACGGCAGTTCTACCAGAATTTATTTTAAATGGCTGGAAATAAATAGTTTCTGAATGTGACCAGTACAATATTTCGATGTCAAAATTTATAAATTATATAAATTGTACGTTACGTTTTTAAACAAAGGAAACCAACACCTCCACGTAGCCGCCTAGTTGGCGCCGATTTTGACAGTTCGCGACGTCACACCGCGTCACAGCCACCAAATTGACGCGGCCGGCCGAGCGTGGAGACTGCCTTGGCGGCTGAGGGTTCCGGATGACCAGTGCTAAAGACAGGTACGAGCGCTAGGTTCGGGATCCAGGGAACTCCTCCAATTTCAGCGCCCCAGGGGAACCTCTTTTACCGGGGGCTTCGGTACGGCCGTCCCCTTCACCGCACGCACTGCAAGCGCGCCAGGGCATCAGGAACGTGCAGCGCCCCTTCACCCCACAGCAATCCAGGGAACTCCTTGAGGACTGGGGGCTCGGGCGAAATTCTTTCACCAGAGGCCTCTACTCGACCGTCCCTTACGTCACCCGCATTGTCATCACGCCGAGACACCTGGAACGTGCAGCATCCCGCCACCATATCGTATCCAGGGAACTCCTTAAATATCAGGAGCTCAAGGGTGGACTTCACAACAGGACCGTAAGCACTGCGGGACCACCCCACAGACAGATAGGTAAAGGCCAAGGAACCAGTCTGGAGCCACACCCCCCGGTTTACCTCCGAATCCAGGGAACTCCTCGAGGACTGGGAGCTCAGGCAAAATTCCTTCACTGCAGGCCTCTACTCGACCGTCCCCTACGTCACCCGCATTGTCATCACGCCGGGACACCTGGAACGTGCAGCATCCCGCCACCATATCGTATCCAGGGAACTCCTTAAATATCAGGAGCTCAAGGGTGGACTTCACAACAGGACCGTAAGCACTGCGGGACCACCCCACAGACAGATAGGTAAAGGCCAAGGAACCAGTCTGGAGCCACACCCCCCGGTTTACCTCCGAATCCAGGGAACTCCTCGAGGACTGGGAGCTCAGGCAAAATTCCTTCACTGGTGGCCTCTACTCGACCGTCCCCTACGCCACCCACACTGTCATCACGCCGGGACACCTGGAACATGCAGCATCCTGCCACCACATCGCATCCAGGGAACTCCTCAAAGACCAGGAGTTCAGGAGTAGTTCCTGCACGGACGCCGGCAGCTGACCAGGCTCTCACCACGCCGTCAAGGTAACGCCCAGGGTCCTCGACCCCCTCCCCTCAACCCCCCTCCCCTCTGGGCAGCCTCACCCCTCCTACGGCTAACTCCCTCAATATAAGCCCTACACCACCGTGTTTGGGCTCAAACGAGAGGAAAACGAAAGCCCCATCGATTGGCCCCAAGGGATTTTCACTGACGTGCTTGGTTGCGGCGCTGGCACACCAAACACACTTTAGCATATGCACAACAAGGTCGCGGCGGTTCACAGTCGCCACAATTAGCTTTAGACAGTTGTAGCAATAAGTTAGAATTAAGAAAACTTTTGTATTTTGTAAATAATAAATAATTGATCGCATCGCGATGTCCTCCCCGGTCGAACAACATAAAGCAGAGGAAAAGGTTGCAGTCGGTGATGAAAATGAAGGGAACGAACCATCCAAAATCGCAATAAAAAGTACCACACCGACCACATCCGAACCATCACCCAATCCCACACCCCAGTCTCCCCTCCCCTCCACTGCAGACCGACAACCGAAGGACCTAACCGAGGGACCGGCTGAGGTTAAACGAAGGAAGCCACAGCCGGTGCCTCGCCCTAAAAGGAAGTCAAGCGGCCTTCATGTGGGTACACCGGAGTTCACAAGGAAGCTGGCCCTACAATTTAGCCTGAAAAAGAAAATGGCGTCGGGCGGCCTCAGAAGGGCCGTCACAATCAGAGAAGCGCAGACCGTGGCGTGAAGCGCCAAAGCGGACGAAGTGCGAGATCTGGGAGACGACCTCTCCGAAGAACTGGAGATCATGGAGACACAGCCCTCAACACAACACACAACAACAACGGAGACGTCCGACACCGCCAACACAAGTGGAACCCAAAAAGCGCGAGGGCCCTCGCCCCCCCCCCCCCCCCCCCCCCGATCGAGAAAACCTCAGTAGCGAGAAGAGACAGCTACAGCATAGTAATCTCGAACACACCATCGAGAGAAGACGAACCCGAGGAAACTGTACTCAAACCGGGATTAAATACCATCGCCACAAAAGAGAGCACACCCGAAGAGAACTCGGAGGATGAGTGAGCGTCAGACGCAGACAGTGAGTGTAGTGGGAGAGTCAGCGTTCTACCGCCAATCGGGGCTCGGGTTGGTGTGTCCAAAGACCTCGCGACGGAGAGGGCGAGGGAATTTTTCCAGGTAGGCAAAACGGCGCTGGAGGAATCCAGGACCCTCAAACGGGAGCTGAGAGCCATAGCTGTCGAACAGCTCTCCAACCGGAGATGCACCTATGAGACTAGAAATGCCACATTAACATTAGAAATATATTCTTTTTATTGTTATTAGTACAAATTAAAATTTATTGAATTCAAGTAAAATAAATATTGAACATAAATTATTTAATTTATATTGTAATTGTAACTTATGAAGTAATTAGAAATAGCCTAACATGTTTAACACCATTATTAATCAATTTTGACACATTAATATGTATTTTTAATGAACATAAAATAAGTTAATTTAACGATTAAAATTTGCACGTCGATTAATCGATAGGATATGTCGGGTTTATATGTTACATCATAATTTGTTACCATATTCTTGCAAATAAAGTTTATTATTATTATTATTATTATTAACCTTTACGAGTTGGTTTTATCCCTGGCAGACTCTAGACATCGCCATCGACTCAATCTTGAGATCGAAAGAACCCGCGCTGCCAGGGAAATGATCCGTGTGGAGCGGGCACACACCAAAAGGTTGGAGGAGGAAAGGCTGCACTTTGAGAGGCAGCTGGCGGAGAACAGAGAGGCGCTGGTAGGGACCCAAAGTGTAGTGCAAGGGGTCCAGAGCTGGCTCAGAGACGAGATGGGCGGCCTCGTCAAAACAGTCAGGGCCATCCATCTGGTAGTGCGAGAGGAAGCTACGCCAGCAAAAGAACTAAAGCCAATCGACCCGCCAAAAACAGACCTCGAAGAGATTAAGGCAGCCCTGGCCGGTATAAAAAGCACCCTGGGGGACCATAGAGGTCCACTATATGAAGCAGGATGCTAAGACAACAACCGGATGTGAACTGCCGTCCCCAATTTCGTCCCCTCAAAGGCCGGTATCGGATAACCTGCCGGCAGAGCTAGCGGAGCTTAAACTCAATATGAACCGCCTCAGGGACGAGCTCCGCGAAGCGAAAGAGGGTATAAAAACCATGTGTCACGAGATCCAGGCACAGGTGACGAAAACTATAGAGCAGGGGACCGAAAAAGTAGTCACAAAATCGAAAGACATCCTGAGAGAGTTGGAGGAAGTGAAGGACGTAGCCTACACAAACGGTAGTTTATCTGCGACAGGGGCCGTCGGGCTGGGGGCGGAGCTGGCGGCTGTGGACACCACGGAGAAACTAGAGGAGCTGATAACTCCTCTAAGGACGGACGTGCAAGCAGTCACCAGCCAGTCCCGTGATCTTGGTCGGTCCCTGGTGTGGATTAACTCGGAATTGAAAAGAAATAAGGGCATGTTCCCGCCGGCCTCGCAGCAAACATCGCAGCAGACTAACTACGCTGCGATGGTAAAAAAACAACATAAACCAAGGACAAATCACTCGCTGATAGTGTCATCTACGGACCCCACAAAGACCGGGGCAAACGTAATTGACGCTATAAGGGAGACCCTGGACGTGAAAACGACCGGAATAACGATCGACAGGCTCCGCAAAGCGAAAAACAGCAAGATTATCCTTAGCTGCGAGTCCGCCGAGAACGCAAAAACATTGCACAAAAAAATAAAGACAAACGCTTCACTCAAAGTTCATGAAGCCACTCAGAAAAACCCCCTAGTACGACTAAAGGGAGTGATGAGCTATCACTCCGACCAGGAGATCCTGGACAACCTTCTGGCCCAAAATAAAAAAAAATTCGAGGGTACAGATCAAAAGAAGGTCTCACTGAGATATAGGAAACGCGCCAGAAACGATCTCCAGTGTCACCCCGTGATGAAAGTATCGTCGCTGCTGCATAAGAAACTATTGGAGGCGGGGATGGTATACATCGGCCTAGGAAGAGTGCCGGTAGAAGACCAGTCCCCGCTGATCCAATGCGCGAAATGCCTTGGTTTTGGGCACACGAAAGCCTTGTGTAAGGAAAGCGAGCAACACTGCAATTACTGCGGTGCCGCTCACTCCTGGCAGGACTGCCCCGCACGGAAAACCAACCTGAGGCCAAGCTGCAAAAACTGCCAAGGCAAAGGCGGCGACGCGGGTGACACGTTGCCCCACATGGCGTTCAGTGACATGTGTCAGTGACATATGACACCGCCGACCACACCGCAGTGCAAGAGCTTTATGCCAGATATTCGGTTCCACCAAAGCTCAGTGCGTCGAGCACTATTCGCCCTGGATATCCATAAGTCTAGTGGGCCCGATGGTATCCCTCCTATCGTGCTAAAGACGTGCGCTCCAGAGTTGGCACCGGTTGTAACGCGTCTATTTCGGCTCTCTTACTCATCTGGCGTAGTCCCAACTTCATGGAAGACAGCCTTAGTGCATCCGATCCCTAAGAAAGGTGACCGCTCGAATCTACAGGCCGATCGCTATAACCTCTTTGTTTTCAAAGATAATGGAATCGATTATCAACCGCCAGCTTCTTCAGTACCTAGAGGATCACCAGCTGCTTAGTGACCAACAATACGGTTTTCGTAAGAGTCGCTCTGCTGGTGATTTTCTAGTTTACTTGACACATCATTGGGCAGAGGCAATTGGAGCGAAAGGGGAGGCACTGGCAGTAAGTTTGGACATCGCGAAGGCCTTCGATCGGGTCTGGCACAAAGCGCTTCTTTCTAAAGTTCCTTCGTATGGGCTTCCCGAGAAACTATGTGGATGGGTCACCAGTTTTTTATTAGACAGAAGCATAAAGGTCTTAATTGATGGTGAATGCTCAGACTCACTGTCTATAAATGCTGGTGTCCCCCAAGGATGTGTGCTATCACCTACACTATTCCTTTTGCATATTAATGATATGCTGCAAATCAGCGGCATTCATTGTTATGCAGATGACAGCACGAAAGATACCTCCTATAACGGCCGTGCGAATATTTCTCGGGAAAACGTCATTGAGTGCCGGAATAAACTTGTGTCTGAAATTGATACATCATTAGAGAAAGTCTCTAACTGGGGTCGACTTAATTTAGTCCGTTTTAACCCTACAAAGACACAGGTTTGCGCGTTCACCGCCAAGAAAATGCCATTTGTCGTATCTCCTCGCTCTCAGAGCATTCCCCTATCTGCCTCAGCCAATATTGAGATCCTTGGTGTCGACATATCGAGCGAAGTCCAGTTCCGTGGCCACTTGGAGGGTAAGGCTAAATTAGCCTCTAAGAAGCTTGGTGTGCTCAATAGATCGAGAAGGTATTTCAGTCCAGCGCACCGCCTACAGCTTTACAAGGCGCAGGTTCGGCCTCATATGGAGTACTGTTCTCATCTTTGGGCAGGGGCACCCCAATACCAGCTTCTCCCACTGAACCGCATTCAGCGGAGAGCGACTCGAATCGTCGACTGCCAGGAAATTTCTAATCGGCTTGATACCTTGGCGCTGCGTAGAGATGTCGCCTCACTATGCATCTTCTAACGCATATATTACGGGGAATGCTCCGAGGAATTGTTCGGTCTCATACCTGCCGCCTCTTTCCGCCATCGTTCCACGCGACAAAATATCCATGCCCATCACTTAGATGGTTGGCAGTCCACAACTGTGCGTTTTTCTCGCAGTTTCCTGTCTCGTACAGTCAAACTTTGGAATGAATTGTCGCCTTCGGTATTTCCGGACCGATACGACCTTCAAACTTTCAAGAAAAAAAAAACGAGCTCCAGGAAAACATGGAAAAAAGCACCCAGGAATCCCTCGAGTTGACTGGACCACAGGTGTACACTGATGGTAGTAAGCTGGAGGGGAACGTGGGAGCTGCCTTAACATGGTGGGAGGATGGAGGGGAAAAAACTTACGATACCTTCGCCTTAGACAAACATTGCACGGTCTTCCAGTCGGAACTGTACGCGCTCCACAAGGCGGTAGAGCGGGCGAGGAATAGTAGTGAGAGAACGGTCAACGTGCTGAGCGACTCAAGATCGTCGTTGGACATGTTGACCGATCCCAGATGCCTCCATCCGCTCGCAAAGCCCATCCAGGAAAACATGGCGGCTATGGGACTGGAGGGCAGGAAAGTGCGTTTCTTCTGGCTGCGGGCACACGTGGGCACACCCGGCAACGAGAGAGCGGACGAGCTGGCAAAAACAGCAGCCACCAACAGAATACCACACCAAAAACCCGACTATGCGGGGGTCCCACTCTCATACGTAAGGAATAAAATCAGGGGCGAAACTGTCCAAAGATGGCAAGATCAATATGACACAGCCCAAACTGGATCGGTAACGAGGACTTTCCTCCCGAACGTGGCTAAGGCTTACGCCGCGGTCAGGGAGACGAGACCGAATTACCTTCAGACCCAAATCCTTACGGGGCATGGCGGCCTTGGAGCATACCTGCACAGGTTCCATCTGAAAGCCAGCCCGGCATGAACGGTGTGGCACGTAATGCTCGAGTGCCCGCGCTTCCAAGTGGTCTTATGTTAAATCAATTTCTGCAAAAAGTGGCCTTCCTCATGTTATGCATTATAAGGGTCTTACAGCCACTAGTGGTGCACAGATATGTGATATGTTTAATGAACATTTTCATTCGGTCTTTGAAAATTCTAGTAATTCTATTGACGTAAACAATCTTCCATCGACTAATGACGCAGTTCTCGGTATAAATACCATCTTCATAACAAAAGATATAGTAAGTAAGTACCTTAAGTCAATAAATATTGATAAAAGCGCCGGTCCAGACAACATCCATCCCGTTATAATTAAAAATTGCTCATATGAACTAAGTATCCCTATAACTTTACTCTTTGACAAGTCAATCAGGGAAGGTTGTGTGCCATCCCTATGGAAATGTGCTTTAGTTACTCCGATACCAAAGGGAGAAGTTTCCAACGAGATAGAGAGGTATAGGCCTATTTCAAAATTATGTCAATTCGGTAAGATACTTGAGAAAATTGTTACTGATCAGCTGTCTTCTGCCGTACGTCGTCAAATTGCTCCAAATCAGCATGGCTTTCTCCGCGGACGGAGTGTTGATAGTAATCTTATATCATACACGGAAACGATATTAAACGCATTAGATAATAAGTGTCAGGTAGACGGTATGCGGTGTATACCGACTTCGCCAAGGCATTTGATAAAGTTTGTCATGAACGTTTACTGTTAAAGCTTTGGCACCTTGGTATACACGGCGATCTTTTTCGATGGATAAAATCTTATGTGGAAAATCTTTCGCAAGCTGTTGCCGTTAGAGGATATACTTCTAAGTATAGGCCCATAACCTCAAATGAAAAGCAAAGGCTAAAATGAAAAGCAAAATGCGACCCTTGCGGGTCGCATTTAGGGCCTTTGCTTTTCATTTTATATATCAACAATATAGCGGAATATATAAAAAACTCAGACATACTGTTATATGCTGATGATGCGAAGATTTTTAGAGTTATTAAAAACATAGATGATTGTAATATGCTACAAAGTGACTTAAGTAACTTCGAGAATTTTTGTACTTCGAATAATTTATTCTTAAATCCTAAAAAATGTTTTGTTATTAGTTTTAGTAGAAAGAAGACTAATATCGGTTATAATTACAAACTTTGTAATAAAGAACTGGCTGGTGTGAATCAGATTCGTGATTTAGGTGTTATTATGGACTCGGGGCTGACCTTTGTACCTCACATAGATAATATTATTGGCAAGTCCTTCAAACAGTTAGGGGTTATTCTGCGTGTAGGTAAACCTTTTAAAAGACTTTTAACATACAAGGTGTTATTTTACAGCTATGTACGTAGTCGCCTGAAATTGGCTAGATGACTAAAAAAATTTTTTTGCTTTAATAGAAGCTCATTCATATAATAAACAGAAAGAAAAAATCGGTTTTCGAATAACTATAAAAAGAACCAAGATATAAGGTATTAAAGATTTTTCTCAATCTCTTTCTGGCAAAACGGCATTTTACATGGAGTTTATATGGCCGTACTCAACGATGACGTCACGGTTGATGTCGGATCTCTCTGTCTAATCGCTTCAAAATTAACAGCTTAAAATGCTTGTATCTTATGTATTTCTAAGCCGATTTTAATTCTAATTTCACATGATTGCATCTTTTTCTACGCTATTTTAATATTTTATGTCGAGATGTGAAAATTAGAGTTCAGTCATCATCCCAATTTGCGTGTTCCGTTTGGAATTCTCATTTCAAGAAGCACAGTGATAGAATTGAAAAAAATTCAGCGAAAGTTTGTTAAATCAGTTGAGTATCGCACGGGAAATAATTACACTGATTATATCACTGCTATGAAGAGACAAAATGTAACTTCTTTAAGTCACCGTCGTGAACGCTGTGACGCTTTGCTCCTTTATAAGATAATCAATAATCATATCGATGCCCCTGAGTTGTTGCATTCTCTTTCATTTAGAGTACCTCGTCGTTGTGAGCGAGCTTGTAGGAAAAAACCTCTATTTAGTGCTTCAAGAAGTCGGACATGTTATGCTAGAAATAGTTTTATAAGAAGGGTGTTAACGCCTGCAAGTACAACACAGCAACGGCACTGCGGTCGACTATGCTCGATGTGTTCTGATAGGAACGCTCGCATTTTGACATTACAATCTGAGACGTCAGTTGAGTCGACACGAAATTATTTCTCCGTTCTTTTTGTTGTAATATCTAATTAAATATCTTGAATTCTACATCAAGTTTATTTTCAAAAAAGTAAATTCCATCACGTCACATGAAGGCGTAAACAAAGGGTGTGCAGGTTGTATAACAGAGATAAATTAAGCAATGTAGATATCTTCGCCGAATCGCTAAATAACTTCAAACGTTTGTCTGCAGCATATTGTTGATTCGGAGTAGGCTGCTTGTTTGTTATTTATTAATCATTTATTAATCTTTTATCTTCAATTAAGACATAGTTAATTTTATTATTTTTCAACACACTTACTCGTAAATTGGATCTAATGTCCCCGGCTTTAGATACATAAAGCAACTCATAAAACACGCGTGTGCTATAACGCAAATAGTGCAGTTATAGATCAATAACCGCACTATTTGAGTTATAGTGTGTGTGTGTTTTTTTTTAAGATTAGAGGTAATATAAAAGACGTAATCTATATGATAAAATTAATTCAGTAAGAGTTGTCATGTAGATATCTTCGCCGAATTGCTTAATAAGTGTAAACGTATGTTTTTGCAGCATCTTATTGATTTGGAGTGGGCTGCTTGCTTGCTATTATTCATCTTTCATTTTCAATTTAGATCTAGTTAATTTAATTATTTTTCAACACACTTGCTCGTAAAGTGGATCTAATTTCACCGGTTTTAGATACATAAAGCAGCTTATAAAAGATACGTTTGTTATAGCGCAAATAGTGCAGTTATAGATCTATAACCGCACTGTTTGCGCTGTAGTGTTAGTGTTATTTAAAAAAAAGTTGATAAGTAATATAAAAGACGTAGAAAGACTAATATTTATCGTAGGAATGTGGATACGTTATCTATCTAAAAAGTGTTCAAAAAAACATCTATATGATAAAAATGATAAAATCAGCAGAGTTGTAAAAACAGTAGGTAAGTATTTTTGTTAATATACAAACTCAATATGAGTTTGTTTATCAACAAAAATACTTAAAATAACAATGATTTATCTTATTTTAAAACAGTTTGGTATTTTTCCTCACAAGTGTGTTGAAAAATGTCGTACGATATTCTTTGCGTGTATTGGTTATACACACTAGGCTCTATTCTGTCCTCGCCCTCGGCTCGGGCTGAAATTTTGCCTCGTGAATTATAATGGCCATTTTAATTTTAATTTAAGGCTCTGTTTTTAATTTTTTTATTAGTGTATATAGTTTTTAGAATATTATTATTAAGGAAACTGTAAGTCTACAATTTAAAACACTTTGTTTGTAGTAACAACAAAATGTGACTGTTTGTTTCTAATAAATAAAAATAAAAAAAAATGTTTTAAAAATGATATAATGAAAACATAGTGTATTTGGACAGTATCACCGTACCAATAATGTCACCGAGGGGTTCAATGCCAAATTACACCGTGCGCTAAACAAAAACACAGTGACATTATTAAGACTATTAATTTTTTTTAGAAAAACTGTATCATTTGTCACATGCTGCTAAAATTCCTATTAAAAAAGGAAAAATATTTCTCGAAAATGATAACTATATTCTCAACATACTCTGCATCAGTAGGAAGCATTCCTTCTATGCTACCGAGCAGGTGGGCGGGTTGCGGATAGCCTAACCTTGGTCACGTCGAGGTTACCCAGCCGACACGAGGCTGAGGTGTCACATTTGTGAACCCGGACAAAGAAGGCTGCCCTGAAGCCCAACCCAAGGCCAGGGGTATAACCTATACCTTTCTCCCGTCCACCCCAACTATCACTCCTTCCACCACCTCCAATCCTTACCCTCTTCCTTCTCCTTCCCCTTTGATAATATCCGCTTCCCCCTTTTTTTTTGTTTTTTTTAGGAGGGGAAATCCTTCTTACGGATACGACAAGGGGCCGACTGACGGGGCCACCCCAAGGATATGCCGGACTCGGGTAGAAGACCCCATACTCGGCTAAAACCCCTCCAGATACTTCTACCTCCGTAGGGACAATATCCGCTTCCCCTAATTCAAGGTGTTATGCGATCCGTGCCGATGAATGCGTGGCTGAGAGGGAGCCCAGTCGTGAACGGAGCCTGCACGGGACCAGGGCGATCCGGAGCAGTAATTAGCCCTTTCCCCGGCAAGCGGGGCTCTGCCGGGGATGACCGTATATTTCCCTAGCTACTCGTGGGACTTGAATGGACAGTGAAAATTACCTTTTAAGAACTCCAGTTTCCTCTCCGAAAGGAGAACCGTTTGGCGCTGGGTTGCCTAGTTCGCCCTTCACCAAAATTGCGGAGGACTTCACAACCTTATATGTGGACAGCACTTCGGCAGCAGGGACACAGATGAAGTTGGTAGAAGCCCCAAGCAAACCCACTGAGGAGGGCTCAGACACACAGCCCGTGGCCGGCGCTTCGGCAGCTGATACATGGGCTCTGTTAAAGACCTCTCAGAAGTCTAAGTGGAAATCGCTTAGTGGTGCGGCCCGAAAAAAGTTCAGGAAGCTCCGGGCATCGGACCTGGGCACACAGGATGCCTTTGACCTATGCCGGAAGCCCTGGAGCCAAATCGAGGCCGAACAACCTTAAGTTCAGAGACCGTAGCCGCAAAAACGCGCTCGCTCTGAAGAAGAATCCCCTCAGGTCCAACCAAAAAAAACATCCCGGATGGACCAGGGCGCCGAACCGAGGCCGAGGTACAGTGCCATAGCGGGCTCCTTTCGCGTGGGGATCCGAAATTCGGAACCCATGAGTGAGGAGCAGATGCGGCTTGTACATCCTGCTCTCCTTAAGTCCATCACCAGCGATTTTGCTGGGATGGACAAACAAGGTTCGGGACCAAAATTTATGGGCTTCACACACAAGCCAGGTTGGGTCCTAGTCACTTACGAGGGACAGGCGACCCTGGACTGGCTTGTGAGTGTAATCCCAGATTTAAAGCCGTGGCCTGAGGCAGATCTCAGGACCATTCCTGAATCTGAGCTCCCTAAGCCTCAAGTTGGGACCACTTTTGTGCCCTCGAGCGAGGCGGAGACAACCGATGAAGCGTTGGTGTTGCTGAGGGCACAAGGTCCTCCACAGGAGGGACGAGGTGGGAGGGTCACTTGTGACTTTCTCACTCGACGACCCTTCTGTGGAGGCCCTCCGGACTAACGATGGTCGGGCTACCCTCGGGTTCAAAACGGTGGTTTTCAGAATCCGAGGTGGCTCTGACACAGACACGCCTAACCGGGCGCCCGTGCGGCAGCAGGAGACCGAACTGGCAGAGGGGAGGACTCAGGGAACCTGAGTGAACCGCCTCCACCCAAGTCTTCTGGTGCCAGCACGGGGGCCGCGAGTGTGCCGCCTCCCACGCCTTCCACTTCTAGTGGACAGAGGCAGCAAGAGTGCCGGGGTCATGGAGAGGACTGGTTGGGAAACCCCCACCACCTTCCAATCTGCGGCCTCCGCTGAAGTCTACCAAGGGCGGAGGGAGCGGTACAAGAGGCGGGAAAACTGCGGGGAGGGGCACAAACAGTGCAGCAGGACGACCACGTCCTCCAGCCAATGTGCCACGTCCCCCCAAACAATAATGCAATGGCTACCCCAATGGTAAACAGAGCGAGAATCCTACAGGCCAACCTCCACCATGCTGCAGCTGCGTCTGCGGTGGTGGAGTGTTGCTTCGCCGGCAACAAGGTGGATCTCACTCTAATCCAAGAGCCATGGGTAGCCAATGGCAATATTCTGGGGCTGTCGTCTGCAGGTAAGATATTAGTATATATCGGTGGCCATAGACCCAGAGCCTGTATAATATTTCGGAGAGATATTAACCTTTTGCCTGTTACAGAGCTTTGCAGTGATGATCTGGTTGCAGGATATGTAAATCTCGCCGGGTGGACCGGGCCCAGAGTAATTTTGTGCTCGACCTATCTACCGGGCGAGAAACCTAACCCCACGGAGGACCTGGAACGGGCGGTGGAGTATGCGCGTCTGCATAGGGCAGAGCTCCTAGTGGGATGCGACGCCAACGCCCACCATACTGCGTGGGGAAGCACAGTCGTGAACGCTAGAGGTGTGTTATTGTTTGACTTTCTTGTCGCTAATGGACTCATCACTCTTAACTTAGGATGTATCCCGACCTTTGTTACACGCACCAGGCAGGAAGTACTGGATATTACCTTTGCCACAAAGAAGACAGCTAGACATAGCGCTGACTGGCAGGTTAGTGATGAAAACTCCATGTCTGACCACAGACATATCCGGTTTGACATAGAAGCTGCGATTTCTTGTCAAACTGAAATATTTAGGGACCCAAGGAAGACCAACTGGGACGAATATAGGGACCAGCTTAAATCAAACCTTGAAGTAATGCCTAAATATATTAGAACAGTGGACGGTATTGAGCTATCAATGGAGACTGTTACCATAGGAATCAAGAAAGCCTATGAAAGTAGTTGCCCTGCGAAAAACAAAACCTCTACAACCAGAGTCCCATGGTGGAACACTAAGCTGCAGAAGCTTAGGGCAGAAACCAGAAGGTTGTTTAATAGGGCTAAACAATCTAATGAATGGGACACCTACCGAAAAGCCCTAACCAGTTACAATATTGAGATTAGGAAAGCAAAGAGAGCATCCTGGAGGAAGCTGTGCGAGGAAGTATAAAGCCTGCCTCGCACGGCAAGACTCCAAAAAATACTCTCAAAAGCTGTGCCTAATCCAATCGGGCTACTAAGGAAGCCCGATGGAACCTTCACGTCAAGTGAAACCGACACACTGGAGTTACTAGCGGCCACCCACTTTCCTGGCTCTGTGAGCAAGTCCTGCTCGCAGGGAACAATTGGCAACCTCCGCAGGCCAAATAACGAGGACTGGCGTAGAGCGGCCATAATAATAAGATCGAATCAGGTACGGTGGGCTATTCGTCGTCGTAGTAGCGTCGGTGGCGCAGTGGACTCGGCACTTGCCTTCCAATCGGGGGGTCGGGGTTCGAGACCCGCCATGTACCAATGTGTTTTTCGTTTCGAATTTCATATGTACATTTGTCTGACGCTCCTACGGTGAAGGAAAACATCGTGAGGCAACCTGCATACATCTGCGAAGAAATTCAATGATGTATGTGAAGTCGACCAATCCGCACTGGGCCAGCGTGGTTGACTAAGGCCTAATCACCCTAATATAGGGTAGGCTCGAGCCCCTCGGTGGGGACGTATATGGGCTGTGATGATGACGGTGGGCTATTGACTCCTTTAAACCATACAAATCTTGTGGAGAGGACGGCATCTTTCCTGCACAACTTAAAGAAGGAGCAAACGTCCTCACTCCCCATCTGGTCAAAATCTTCAGGGCAAGTTTGGCCTGGGGATTTATTCCAGATAGGTGAACCACAGTTAAAGTCATACTTATACCTAAGGCGGGCAAGAAGGACCGATCACAACCGAAGTCCTACAGGCCCATAAGCCTCTCATCCTTCCTTATGAAAGTCATGGAAAAGGTTATAGATATACACATTAGGGAAACAGTATTGACTGTAAACCCTATTCATCCTACCCAGCACGCTTACCGTAGAGGCAAATCAACCGAAACGGCCCTGATCAGCTTGACTGACAGGATAGAAAAAGCGCTGGAGGACAAGAAAATTGCACTATGTGCATTTTTAGATATAGAGGTGGGTAGAGGCAATGCTCTCCAACAGGGGAGTTAAAATATCTCTACACAAATCATCAATTGAACTTCTGTCCACAAGAGGCTGCCCGCAGGGAGGTGTCTTGTCTCCCCTCCTGTGGACTCTTGCGGTAGACAAATTATTGTACAACATGGCTGACCTCAATTTCGACACCCAAGGATACGCAGATGACCATGTGGTGACGGTAAGAGGCTTCTGCCAAAGTACAATATCTGACATTATGCAGAAAGCCCTCAATACCATAAACAACTGGTGTAGGGAAAACAGCCTCTCAGTGAATGCTGATAAAACTGTTATAATACTATTTACCAGGCTGTAACTGTAATAGTGGCGGTCAGAATAGATCTTATAGGTCGCAGTGACAAAACATAGCCGCTCATACTAATAAAAAAAAAAGGAAATCACTATAGAGAGTGTATTAGAAAAGCTACGTAGTTAATTAGGCGATTTTTATATTTTTTATGCAAACCAAGCATTTGACACAATATTTATTAATTAAAAGTAAAGTATTCACCTCTCTGGAGTAAAGTCTGTTTTCTGTCTTTTATTAAATTGTTACATTCCTAAACAGTTTTCTTTCTTGTCTTGTCCTGAAAATCTTCAATTTTATCAATTTTAACATTTAGTTTATGAATTATTTAGGATGACTTGTATTTCACCAGATAGGTGAACTACGGGTATATTATTTTGAATTGCAGAACACCTAGTTGAACCAGGGGTACAGAAAGTTAACCGTGGAACACCTAGGTGAACCACTTTGGTGTTCCACGGGTCAGAAAGGAAGCTGAACTGGGCGCTAGGCTTGGTACGTACAAAAAAATCGATGAACGTATACGTACACGCCGCTCGTGAGCGGAGCGGCGTGTACGTAGAGCACAACAATCCACAGAACACAACAATCCCGGCTGGCGCGCGGCGTGACACTGCGTTGCTATGTCGTTCAGAGCATGCTTGGCGGCTGTGTAAACGACGTTTGTATGTGTGCGTGCGTCGATTCGCCCCTTTATATGGAGTCAAAGTACTGTATCGTTCTCTATATTGTGTCTCTAGTCTTCAAATATCATTTCATAGAAGTTAACAAGGTAAATCAACATACATCACCATTAATCAGGAACTGTAGATATATCTATATAAACCAAGGGCAAGATGGTTTAGGCTCGTTTGATCAATCTCGGTAGGTAAAAATCAGGTAAAAATTGGGTACAAGATAAAAAAGGGGTATTAAAGTACACAAACGGATAATCGTATGTTTCTCTTTTTTATCCAATAATTAGTAGCATTCCCCGGAGCGGTTGTTAGTAGATTGTACCTTTGACTAGTGATCACAGGTCAGATATACTGTATTTCAGTTTCTTAGTTTTTATATAGGTAGTTAAGGACTTAGTTAACTCCACAAAATTCTTCCTTGTTTTTCATTAATTTTGCCTTAGTTCATCTAGCTGAAAAGCCAAGCAGCCGAGGCCTACAACCTCCGGCAACTGCCCTGGAGATTCATAGTACAGTGTTAGGTTAAAAATATAAGTATCTTATCTTATCTTAATACAGGGGTGGCTCAGCATGAGAGCCTTCGCACTTCGACCCATCGTGGATCTTTTGTGCTTCCCCGTGCTTAGTCCTTAAAGCCATCACCACCTTCGGTTCAGTCAATCGTGGTCATGAGCCTGACGATGTCCTTCGGTGGCATGGCCCTGTAGTCCTGTTTTGGGTATCCCATTCCCATCAGCTTTAGTCTCCTGCAGGCAAGAGCATCGCAATGGCACAGGAGGTGCACCATGCTCTCCTCTTCTTCCTTGCGGGCCCTACAAATTTTGGAACTGGTATGTCCCATCCGGGTAAGCATGATCCTAGTACCAAAATGGCCGATTAAGGCACCTGCCATCAGACGGGTCTGGGGTCTGCTTGAGCTCAGTGTAAATTTGAGCCAGTTATCCATGCCCATAAAGAGCTTGGCGTGTGTCATTCCCTTATGCTTGGCCCATTCTTCCTGGTGCCTCCTTTGTGATTGAGCTCTTAGGCCTGCCCCGACTGTTTTTAGAGTGATTCCGACAAATGGTACAGAGGTCTCTCTCCGGTGAATAACTTTAAAACAAAAATCCATAGTTTGAATTACCTACTTGTTTATTAATAACTGATTATTGTCTCTAGAGATACATTATAATTATATTTAGGCAGCAATAAAAGATTTACAGTAATCATCTATGTTATATTATTTTGCACACCATGATCAAGAAACAATATTATTTTTCCATCGCAACTGATTTGTACCATGGACCTAAAGTATTCAAAACCTAGGTCCAACACTGATTTATAATGTCTTCAGTACCTACAACATGCACTTCATTTTAGTCACCATATAAAGAAATTCTCGAGATCTTTATATCATTGTCATATGTTATTCATTTATTTTTTCATCGTTTGTTAATTTTTCTGCAAAAATGCAAGAAAAAGTCCGTCCTTGCATAAAATGTAATTGAACTCGTATCTATGTATAAAGTATTTTTTCTTGTTTATGCAATAGAGAGTACCTATATATTTTTTAAATTCAAACTGAGACAGACATTTTATTATGAAGATCCATTTCTTGTAGGAAAGAAAAAGAGACTCGGAAGTAGAAACGAACTCGGAAGAAGAAACCGTCGAATATGTACGTTTTTGACAGTGGCGACCAATTCGCTCAAGGTTTTCGCTCGGTGTTTCTCTCCTAATTTTTATTTTTAACCAATTTATTTTCCACGGTTTTTAGCAATTTTTTTAACTAACGGTCCTAAGCCGAAGTTTATTTAAATTGTACTTACACAATTTAATGTTTTCATTTTCTTTCATAAATCTTGGCTCTACTTTATAGATATCCACTTAAATATTTATATTTTCACTATGTTGTACTGCAATTGATTTGCCCCACGCACACTCACCTTAGCATTTTCCTTTTTTTTGTATATTGCGGTTTACCACGACTAACAGTGTAGTTAATTTTCTTGCACTTCAAAAATCGGAGTTCGAAAACGAAGTTTCCTTGCGTCGAGAAACCCCTGCGGATTCTGTGCAGGAATTACGAAAACAAATTGTAAAAGTGTCAAAGGATCTTCCATCAGAGACAATTCTAGCTTCACACTTTTTTACCATTCTGCGCCTAAAGGTTGAATGTGCTATCACGTCATTGGATAAGTCATTTTAAAATAATAAACGATAATAATAATCAAAATTTGATAATAATCTGTTTTTGAGAACTTTTCTTAAACCAGATATCAGATCATCGCGTCAATAGGATCGAGATAAATTATGAAAATGTCATTGTTGATATTTTCTCTGAATGCAATTTGAATTTAAAATCTCAGTTGTCTGATCTGAGGTCTCTGTTGCCTGGTGATTCTTCTCCTGTGCCAATTTACATTGGTGATCTGAAAAAGTCAATAATACATGTGACGATGGATCAAAATAAAGCTTCATATTTTGCAAAACTTAAATATTATAGCGGTAAATCTTGTGTACGCTCTTTAATCCAAAAAGTCAAAGAATTCGTTAATATTTTTTTTTATTTCGGCTATGAGATTTTAACGGATGATGCTCTTCATTGGTTCCGTTGTATCAAACCATAGGTCACAAGTCGTTAAAGCTTTAGAATCTCATTTTAGTTCTCACGATTTCGATTACCAATTTCTAACTGAAATTAGGTCTCGTACTCAGGATGAGAATGAAAATATCTGAAATACTTCTTTATTATGGATGGCATGTTTTCTCGACTCACTAAACCTTTGCCTGAGTGTGAAAAGCTTGAAATTCTATCACATAACATTCATCTCTGTTACGCAAACGCGTTAGTTTTAGCTTGGTCTATCTCACCTATTGACGCAACTTAAGGTTGCCTGCCAAAATTATAAAAAAGTGCAATGCCAATTTACTAAATTAAATGAGTTTTCTGCTCCTAGTTCTTCAACTCTAACTCCTGAATTTGTTTATCGAGCTAAATTCAGCGCTTCTGCTAGTGTTGAAAACCCTATTTCTAATTTTACAAATAATAATCTGAACTACTGTATATACTGTAATCTGTAGCTACTGAAAGTTTATATTTTCCTAGGTGTCGTTCTCATAATCTAACTTAAAATCATGTTCTCAACCACGGGACATATTTTGTTTTAGGTGTGAGAAGAAGGGTGTCCATACTCCCGATTGCACTAAATGCAATCAAAAAAATTGCCGGATCGTGCGTTCCAGGAACAAGTCGATCCTACTCCTGGACTGGGACATTGATAAGTCATCTTTCACCAGGGCGGGGGAACTACTGTTAAACCTGGTTGGAGACCCGAGAGTCATCAGCGTGGATGTCATGAAGGCGGATCTCGAGAAAGGGAATGTATCCGATTACACACCCTTATTAGAGGCCTCCCGAAAACACAAAATAATCGTATACGAGGGGAGAGGCCAAAACCTCGACTTTCTACTTAAAGAACATGAGCAGACTCCACGCGATGAACTGACGGAAAGTGGCTCAGCTCAGCAGAAAGGCAACATGAGGAGGCGGTGCAAGAAGCAAACGAAAGAAGATGCCTCCAATCACAAAGACAATCCCCGACAGACGACCTCGTCAGGGGAATATGTATTGCCCTGGGCCAAGCTCATCCTAGGAGGACGGGTGGCGAGACACTAACGAACGTGGACCCCAAACATAAAACGATTTCCTCAACAAAAACCACACTTGCAGACATGGGAAGGGTGAGACCGCCAACCAGAATAATAACTGATCGGGACGGAGACGACCTAGTCAACGCCTATCTGGAGTACGTGGAGACACTGCGGGCGACGCTGCAGGTAAAACACACCACCTGTAGCAAGATACTGGAAGCATTTCAGATAAACGCCCGCATGTTACTGCGGGAGCTCCTGGGAGGGGCGAGGGCTGTGGTCTATAACAACGACACCGGAACTGTGGTGGCGGGAACTCACCCTATAGATAAAAGGCAAATGGCGGCGTACAGTGCCACGGCGGGCATGGTGCTGGTGGATCATGTAGCGACTGAGGAAAGGGGAGTCCTCACATTCTGCACACCAATTGAGGACCCAATAGTGGTAATTGCCAGGTGCACCCGTTTTATGTTGGAGAACCGAATTCTAGAAATGGCAGAAGCCATGAGCGGAACTTGGGTCTCCGAACCATGGGGTAAACTGGTGATCAGATGGGTGGACGGTGTGCCGGGGTGCGGGAAGACTACGTGGCTCCTCAACAACTTCCAAATGAAGGAAGACAGGATAATCACTAGCACACTCGAGACGGCAAAAGAACTGTCGGACAAAGTGACGACTCGATTTGGGGCGGTCGTGAGGGGGAAAGTAACAACCATTGCCTCGGTCCTCATCAATGGGGTGGGAACATCAAAGCGCCTTTTGGTGGATGAAGCTCTACTAGTTCATTTTGGAGCTATTGTCATGGCAGCAAGGCTGACCGGGGCAAGAGAATTGGTACTGATGACTGACACGAATCAGATCCCCTTCATAGACAGAGATAACTTGTTCGAGATGTGTTATGGAAGCCCTGCCGCCATTACGTCGATAACAGAAAAGCTTCTCTGCACACACCGAAGTCCGCTGGACGTAGTGTACGCCCTACAAAACATCTACGAGGGCATTTACACATCACGGCAAGTGCTAAGGTCCATGACATGCAAAATGGCATCTGACGCGGTACTACGAAGGGGCGACCAAAATACTCTCTTCCTTACCTTTACTCAAGACGAGAAAGAAGCGTATGGGAGGGATGGGTTTGGTACCGGAGCTCAATCCAGATTGCTGACGATCCATGAAGCACAAGGACTAATATACGATCACGTGGTTGTGCTCAGAGGAGCAGAAAGGAAGAACCCTGTCCATGATAGTGTTCCCCACGCGGTGGTTACCATAACGAGACACACAGTATCCTGCACCTACTTCTACCGGGAGCTGAAGGAGGACCACGCAATTAGACGTCTCATTGCCCATCCCAGTACAGCAACAGATGAAGAGGTGGTAGAATATAATGAAAAAATGATGCTCAGAGCCCTATCAAGCGCAGCGACCTTGGTGTAATAACAAACATCAACCCTGAAACCCGAAGTGAATACATAGGCATAAATAGGGAAATGTTAGCATAGGTTACTTAAGAGCACTCGTACAATAAGAATATTGCGATGATACAGATATAAAAAAAAAGTCTTTATATATCCATGATGTGTATATGTGTATGTGTATATATAACATTTTAAACTAAGTTAATTTGATTGAGTTGCACAACTCACATTAAAATAAGAGTAGTCGTAAGTCTTAATATAATTTAATATTATATAGAATGGATCAAAAAGAAACCTAAAAAAATTAAAAAGGCACGGACCACGAGTCTGTGGAGAGTTAACTATGTATTTAAAAAAGAAACAAAAAAATTAATTCGTCAGGATTGGAAAAAAGCGATTCTCATCGCTCACGATTCTCTAACGTTTATAGTGCAACTGAGTGGAATCAATGGCTTAATTTTACCTCTAATTTTTTCAGCTACTCCACTTCGCTAATCCTGGGCTCTGAAAATATGTATTTTCGTCTTTACATTAATGTAAAGTTTGGTAAAAATACTATTGTATGTCTTTTGGATACTGGTTCCAGTGTTACATTACTGGGATATAATTCGCACATATATTTTCAAAATTTAAAATAAATTTGTTATTCTTGTGATCCGTTACAGCTTTCTGCAGCTGTGCTGTGGGTCAATTTAATGCTTCTAAATATTTTATTTTACCTCAAAACAAAACCATTAAACTTTTCGTAGTGCCAGAAATACAGAATAAGCAATAAGCAAGTATTTCTGGAGAAATTTCAAACTGTTTGCTAGTGAGCTCATAGCCTTGTTCCTGGATGTTTGTCTCAGGAGGCGAATATTTCCAACATAGCGCTAGTCACTCCTAATCAGATTTGTTCGTACACTCAACTTACTGAATAACAAAGGACAGCCACTAATTATAATATTTCTTACTTTGTTTGAGGTTTGAGGAGAAATTTCACATTTTTCAACCACATTCGTTTGAGGAATGTGGTTGAGGTGGTAAATTTAATCGCTCACGCTATTGATACTAGGATGCGGTTCCTATTCGATAACGTTATTATAGAATGTCTCCTTAAAAACAGCAAATTTGCTCCGATTAGCTGGATGAAATGACCTTGCAAGAGTCCTTGGTCTAATCCCGTTCTTCTAACTCCCAAAAAAAATTGAGAATGTATATTTTGTTTGAACAGCAGAAAACTTAACTCTGTCACTCGTAAGGATGCCTAGCCTATGCTTACCTTATATTACTGAAATCTGTTAAACAGATGCTAAATATCTATCTACGATCGAACTCTCTTAATATTTTTGGCAAATCGTACTGAGCGAAGCCGTTGTATAGGGGGTCTAGTGAAAAACTCTTTATTTAACTTGAATGCTTTTATTTAACTCTCTTCTGCGTCCTGGTCGTGCTTCTCACGGCTGGAGCGTGTCAGAGGCTGTTTTATAAATTATTTAATTCATTATTTAAACCATAATTAAAATGTATGCAAATACAAGTGAAGTATATTCATTGTATCCCTGTCTCGAATTCCCAAGACAGTATGTAATATTACTCTCATCTTTATCATGCCTGACATAGGCGCACTTATGAAAAAAGCATATTATAAAGTGTCTGATTATATGACAGATAAAACTGCTTGGGATTGACAAAAAATGTGATAATTGACGTTTAAAGGGTGTTAACACTTTGTGATAGTGGGATAAATTTCATTCGAGTAACTGTTCCACTCACACCGACAGGCATTTCTATATTATTTAAAAAAATGTTTGTGAAATATAATATTGTAATGTTGGCATTTTAAAAGAGGAGACAAAAAAATACAAGACCTTCCGAGTTTCTTGCCTGTTCTTCTTGAGAAGGCTCTCCCAATTTCCGAACAGGTGTAGAGTCAAATTTTTTTTTTTTCATTTGACTTGTATTTGCACACATCTTAATAATGGTTGGGGTGTGTGCACATACAAGGATTAAATAATTTAGTTAATTAGATTCTTGGTTGAAGATTTTTATGTTTTTATTTTGACGTCAATAAGTGCCTGTAAAGGTCTATATTGAATAAAGATTTTTTGAGTTTGAGTTTGAGTTTGAAAAGATTACAAAATAATGGTCATGGATGAGGGAAATATCCAGTACTATTTTCATATCTAAGCTCCTCACGCCAAATGAACATCGAAAAAGTCTTTCCGATCAATCACTGAAGGATAATATGTATAAATCAAATTAAAAATGTTTTATTTACTCACTGTGATGTTTCCATTGTAATGGAAGGTCAGGTAATTAAAGATTTCCACTGTAATGGCACGGCTAGCCACGGGTATGTAAAAATATGTCAAATGTATTAGGTACACGTTTGTCCACTTTGCCATCGCCGGCAACATAATGGACCGTACCGTGCAGTGTAAAAACGCCCATTATTTGTTAATAAAATACCAAACATTTGTCTGACGCTCCTACGGCGAAGGAAAACATCGTGAGGCAACCTGCATACATCTGCGAAGAAATTCAATGGTGTATGTGAAGTCGACCAATCCGCATTGGGCCAGCGTGGTTGACTAAGGCTTAATCACCCTAACATAGGGTAGGCTCGAACCCCTCGGTGGGGACGTGTATGAGCTGTGATGATGATGATGTAAAACTAAATAATTCATAGATTTGTAACGATGCACACCGCACCCCGCCAGACGATCCGACACACGCAGCCGAAGTACGCCCCTATGCCCGCACCGAATTCATACCTGAGTCTGGCCCTGCTTCAGCACGATACCTACGCCTCACGCACAATCTTATACCGGGTGTAAGTGAACATGCAACCCAAACTGAGTCAGATGATAGTACTAGTGATACTTAACACTACTAGATAGAAAAAAACATAAAAAAATAATAATTTTTTGTCAATTTTTTTTCGCATTTTTCTAACAGCATTGTGTAAACACAAGATCATAAAACGATATTTTAAAGTTTCAAAACAAAAGAACGATTTTTTAAGAAACGCGCAATGTAAGTTAAACCGTAGAATAAGACTCGTCAAGACGCCCGATCAAAGGCACGCTACACTACAACAGCTGAGCCGAGCCTACGCGGCCGCCCGCCCGACGCCGAGGTCATGACCTCACGCGAACCCACAGCTGATTCGGCCTAGCATCTAGCATCGAACGACGCCCGCGCATTTTAGCTTAAAAAAACCTACGCCTATGTGCCTATCCTTACAAACAGCTTACATACGGTGGAACACACATTGTCATGTTACCTACATAACCATTTTTTAATCTGGCTTAAATGAGGCTAGCAATAAGTAGCACCTAACAAAGCATCAATTGTTATTAAATTTGTGGCAATTTTGCCAATCGGCTAATAGCCCGCAGTCGATTTAATCAATTAAACGGCATCAAGTAATTTTCTTCCAATTGCATTCTATAAATTACGTAAGATAGGGTGGGTATTTAGGTATTAAACCTAGGTCGCAACTTTAGCATACCTACAATTCATAGTTTTTAAATCGATTGTGGGTGGGTGTCGTGTCACACTTACACCCAAAGGACCTAAGACATTGACGTAGTGTAATAGTTCTTTCAATCATACAAAATGTTTCGATATAAAATCGAATCGCATGGCATTAAAGCAGTATTGTCTTTATCAAAATTCAATTAAATTCTTTTTATTTTAAGAGAAAACTACATCTAATCAGAGATTTAAATCTCTGCATCTAACTAATAAAACGGCACATAGATATACTTACGCAAAGGTAATAATGATAGGATTAAACGAACTTACCTAAAGTGAAGTTCAATCCATATTATATGAAGTAATTAGTCCAAGGTATAACTATTGTAGTAACGCCTCCTCCCGCTACTAAATACGCGAATTTTAAAGACACCATTAAAAATATAAAAGAAAAATACACCTGGCAACTCCACCGTCACCATAGCTCATTAGTTTAGAGTATTAGGTATATATAATTGGGTTAGTAATTTATTACTTCAAAGGGGAAGGGTGGGATGCTCCATACCTTGGACTAATTACTTCATATAATATGGATTGAACTTCACTTTAGGTAAGTTCGTTTAATCCTATCATTATATTCGTAATTAGTCCAAGGTATAACTATTGTAGATGTTTAGAGTTTTTGATAAATAGGTAAACATTAGTACCTATTTACAACTATCAATAGGTATTCAATAACATTAAATATTTATTTCATAATGTAGATAACGTTTACTATTGTGAACAGTTTCATGTTAACCATATAATAACTATAAATTTCAAGAACTACCAGCCGTGGCAAAAAGGTTTGCCAATCTAACTAGCGTGGTATACTAAAATATTTAGCAAATATCGATAATTTATTAGATCATCCAATAGTAGGGATATGTCACCCAATGTGTTATCTAACTCTTTGTAAGTTTCGGTTCCCTTTCCAGATTGAAACCTAATGGGATTTCAATGTACAGTACAGAGACTCAATTAATTTTGCCTCAGTGAAATATTTGTAAGTACAGAAGTTAATAATGAATATCAAATACATTAAAAATAATTTAGCCTTAGTCTGTTCCACAAACAAACTACATAATCGCCACGCGAAAATGTAATAGTAATAAAATCCTGAAATCAATCATTTACCTTTATAGGTACCTATTTGTACTTTGGAATGTCCCACGGACAGAGTACATAATCGCCACGCGAAAATGTAGAATTAACAATTCCTTAGGACTGTCCCACGGACAGAGTACATAATCGCCACGCGATAATGTAGAATTAACAATTCCTTAAAATCATTCATATGCCTGGACATATATTTGTCCTTTAACTTGTTCCACAGACAGAGTACCTACATCCTCGCCACGCGAAAATGTAGAATTAACGATTCCCTAAAAAAAACATTAATGTGCTTTGAAAGATATATGTCCTTCAGCCTGTCCCACGGACAGAGTACATAATCGCCACGCGAAAATGTAAAATAGTGATTAACTGAAAATGTTTATTCGCCTTTAGAATATTATAAACAGTTAATCCTGCCCTATATGCATGATAATTTGAAGCATATTGTTTGGAGGGTGATTAATAAATAGAATATTAATATGAAAGATGAACAATTAGATTAACTTTCCTCCATTGTTTGCTTTAGTCATCTACTAATGGATTGAGTAGTAGTATTTTAAAAGTCTAAAATAAATTTATCAAATGTTTATTTCAATGGTCCTTTATTATTTGTTACTTCTAAAGCAATAACAAAGTTCTCACAAGTAAAATATCTGGAATAATCTTTAAATAGAGAAAGAAGAGACAACTTGCTTAAGTGTTGCTGTCATAGAACTTTTAATATCTCTTAAAATAGCCATCTTAATTTGAGAAAACTATAATTAATACATAACTAATTATGTATAGGATTTGTGACTTTTTAGGCAGTGGTTTTGCTAATAATAGCAGTTTTTTAATGTCAGTTTTCTTGAGTCTAGGTTATTTCAATGTCAGGTTTCTAGATGACCCATGCTTAAGGTAATATAAAACTATGGCAGGATTGCATATGCCATATTTCATTATGCTAACATACATTGGCTTTGCCAGACATAGTCTTTTAACTCGTTTTATCCATTTTTTAATTTTATCATCTGACCTTATTCTATTGCCTATAGTTAGATAATTGGTGTAAAAGCTGAACAGTGAAAATGCAATGATTAATGCGATGCTTCTGCTTTAAAAATAAACATAAGATTTGAAAAAAGAAACTTTTTGTATTAAAACATTGGATAGATCTGAATGAAACATTATTTCTTTGTAGTAAGCCTGAGTGGTAATGGTCTAAAAGGAAATATACTCGTACTTAGATTCCTTAAGCTCTGTCAGTTATAACTCTGCAAAAATTTCAAAATCAAAGAAAAGGAGTTTCTTCTTCTTTTATAAAAATATTAATCCTATGGTAAAAGTATCAACATTTGAAACATAAGACTATGCCATGATTACATGTATATTATTAAATATAATTTATTTATCATATAATCATATATATATTATTAATTTTTTTTATTTTTATTGATATGTGTTACAAATGAATCAATGCATCACAAATCTTAGAAGTACATTATGTCCTGCGACAGTTTCCAACTTACATCTGCATTGAGACTACAAGATTTAAAATCAGCTTTAATATTTTGAAATTTTATATATTAAGCAAAAAATCAGATGCTGCTAGTTTCACACCACCGCCAAATGTTTAGCAAGATCAATTTGATTGATATCAAACTGAGCTTTTTCTGTTAATATATGTATTGAAAGTGTGGTGTTATCTATTTCTAATAAAATATCACATCTACTTGAGAGGTCAGCAAAACATCTTAATGCATAATTATGTATCTAACAGTTCTAAGAAATTGATACTGTCTTGCTTTTACCATTTAATTACTGTCAGTTGATAATACACCTGAAAAAATTTCTAAAGAAAATGTTTAGGAAGTACTCCATATCGCAGAATCATTTTACAATACTTTTCATATACATAAGCATGTTGTAATTGCCCCCCAAACGTTCAAAGTCATAAACTTATATCTATCTGAGCTCTTAGTGTAAACAATTAAACTGCCATTCCTAATGAAATATTGAGCAAAATTACAAACCAAATTTATTTATAAGTGATGATGACTAATAGTGTGATACATTTCCTTTCTATTGCACTTAATCTTTAAGGTCACATCGAAGGAATATATTTTAAAACCTAAAAATTATTTTACATTGAATAAAATTAGTAAAATCTTATTTAATAAAAAAAAATAAAGCCTAGCTATTGTAAACCGTTATAAGTTGTAGTTTAAAATTATAATAACTAACATTTCTTATTGATTTATCAATATTTTAATCAAGTCGTCAAACATTTATTAATTTTAATTATTATTATGTTCTTTATTCAGCTTTTTTCTTAAATATATATATATATATATATATATATATATATTACAATATAAAAATACACCTCTTTTTTTTATAAAAATACCTGAAATTGACTTGAGACAAATGGTTAAGGTATGTATGTACTGTATTTAACCCGCATGGTAAAAGCAATTGTATTCATACAATTATTCAAACATAAAAACTAACAATTTTCCTTGTTATGAATAATTTGGATGTAAATAGTGCATGCATTAATTTAATCAAATCTATAACATGAAATCTTCATTTGAAAGTGTAGATTTTCAATAAACTTATTATCAACTTATTTTAAGGAATCATTATTTTATTTTAAAATAAATCTATGGAACCATCCTTTTAGGAATAGTAAAACTCTAGAAATCTTTGCATGGGGCCAAGCATTTCTGCTACCTATGCAGTTGTTAATTTGTTTGTATAATTATCCATTTCACAATATTTATTATTGTCTAGTGGATAATAAAGTTGATTCAAAATAGTAACAAAATGTATTACATAGTCTCTTATCCACTTTTAAAATTAATTGACCTCGGTTATTTATTCCCACGATGGGTAAAAATATGGGGTCTATGGATAACTGGTTCGAGACTGGCTGCTGAAAACAGAGCATGTTCATTCGTGACCTGAATGATAGTTGAGGTTGGCCCTCTCTCTATGAGCCTCTCCGAGGAGGATATTGTTAGAAATTATTGCAGCACACAGGCTGCTTATTGCAGCACACAGGCTGCTGGTAGGTTTTCAAACTAGAAGCAAATTTTTGAGGTTTTTATACATGGCTTATATTTTAGAATGTTTATCATTCTTTTTATGACTGTAAATAATTTTACACTTTTATTGGAGTACAAATATTCATCCCTCTTATTGCTTTTAATAGCTTCTATTAGGTCTTTTATAAAAGCATAGTCATGTTTCCTTCTGATCCTGCTGTACTGACATTGTAAACTTATTGCATTGTAATCTAAAGACATCACTCAGATATTTTAAGATTGTTTGGAAATTGAAGTCAATACTTGTGATATTACAAAGCTATTGCAAAGCTCATTTCCTTTGACTTTATTTTCGAGTAATTTATCTCAAGTTTTAGAAGGATATTAGGAATTTCCATGTTATGTTATGGACCATCTAACAGTTTGCAGTTTTCAAGAAACTTTATCTACATAGGCAACCTCTTTTAAAATATTTTTCAATGCAATTCTTTGTAAACTTGGTCATAAATATAAACTACTCGTATATACCATAATTTCCTATAAAGGTATTTGTGCTTTAGCCTATATCCAATGAATAGAGTTCATAATCGAGTAGGTACCTAGATACATCATCTAATTCATTTGCCTTGATAGGTAACGCTTTCCAACGGAAAGCAGGCAGTTTTAAAAAATATATTTCTTATTATAAAATTTTATCTAAATTAATTGTATCTAGGTCCTCTTGCCAAGCTAAATCAAAATTACAACGCATCTTCAAAACAGGTAGGTACTTACTGTTTCGACATCTTGGGTTATTTTCTTTATGTTAAGATAACCATTTTACTTTCGAACAACTTTTGACATCTTTTCTCCATTTTTATCACTACGTATCTGGATTTTAGTTTTATTTAGTTAATCACTTTGAAAAACATCAACATGTAAAATATGTGTCAGCTGCGTAGAGCGCGAAAAAACGAATGAGCTATGGTGACGGTGGAGTTGCCAGGTGTATTTTTCTTTTATATTTTTAATGGTGTCTTTAAAATTCGCGTATTTAGTAGCGGGAGGAGGCGTTACTACAATAGTTATACCTTGGACTAATTACGAATATAATAGTAGGTATTCGACGTCTTTTCGGCGGCAAAGCTACATACAGCAGCTACTTAGGAATCGAACACAGAGTACGGATAGTTTTAGATGGATGCTTAATTAGTACCTAATAAAAAGAGTCTGGTCCACCGAGTGTGCTCGGTGGTCTGGTCATCAGTCAATTTGTTTCTTTAGGAAATGATTGCGTGCGTAGTTTTAGATTGAAATAATTCGCTTCACTTATCTTTGCATACATAGTATGGAAGTAGAGAAATAAAAATAAATATCAGTGGGTAAATTAATAACACACCCAGCAATTCAATTTTCAATAAAATCTTAAGAATGTTAATATCGGTTGCTTTTTGTTTACAACGTGCAGAAAAATGCATCAATAAGCCCAATTGTTGCCTTAAAATGCGTATTCTGTTACTATCTTGTATCTGTACTACGTACATACGGCTGAAGAGAGGCGGCGAGCGACTTTGCGGCGGCGGCGCAGTCACACAGTTTACAAAGCGAGCCGAAAGCCAAGATTACGAGGCGGCTCGCTTTAAGCCGGCTTTTGACTATGGGATATAATGTAATATATATTACATTTTGAGATATAATATTTTATCGCTTGCCATACTTTTTTACGAGACCGTTCTCATTGTGCTATAATATATATTACACCCCAAACTGTAAATATTTTTTCGCCCGACCGAGCTATATTTGAAGGCGATATGCGGTATATATTTTACCTCACGTTCCCGCACACCGCACCTCTGCCCCTGTCTCGCCTTCATTTCGAATCGTGACGGTCATGCACACGTACTTACATAGCTGTCCGCGTGTTATGATTTTTGGGTATTTTGGTTCGCAATCTTTTCTTTACGTATTTACCACGTATTTACCTATTTACGTATTTATCCCTATAATGGAACATTTTATAGAAAGTGTTAGGAAATATCCTTGTTTACGACTTTTTTTTTTCTTTATTATAAACATTAAATTTTACAATCTTTTTTTTACAATTGTAAGCGTAACATAAACCAATATAGGTTTTTCTGTACACTACATTTATCGGAATAGTAAGTGCCTACTTCACAGAACAATATTAGTCTACGAGATCTCTTATATCTATTAAAATACATTACAATGGCCAGATAGAAGAAGGTACTTAATAACTAAAGAAGACTAATCTTGAAGAGTATAAAATGAATGAAATTAAGGATGCTGCATGGAGAAACGTAATAAGAAATTCACTATATTCTTTTCTTAAGGCCTTACTAATAACCATTGTATACGCCTGATTTAGTTAAACAGTGTTTTGTCACGTTCACTCGAATGACATTTCAAATTCGAACAAAAGAGACAAAACACTACTTAACTATACAAGGTTTATACAATGGTTATTAGTAAGGCCTTTAGTCTATTAAGATTCGATATCCAGAATCGACGTTTATTGTATTTTTTCTAAATAATGAGACATGTAAATCGAATACTGCATCATCTTCGTCTGATGAACTATCGAAAGTATCTAGCAAAACAATTTCCATATAATAACGAGAGGACAACCGATTTGATAAAAGACGTTATGATGTAAGGATCATAGAAGCTGAACTATTCTAAAAAATATATCTGATAGTGAGAACAGCAAACCGGGGATGTAATATATAGCTGAACATGTAATATATATTACATCCTATAGTCAAAAGCCGGCTTTATACCTTTTTTCATTCTTTTCGGTTTCTAAATTCAGTGCGTTACGAACTTCCAGCGAATGCACGTGCGCGGTTCATATTCGCAATTACGATAGCTGTATTGTTAATTTTATTCCTTCTCAAGCCTGTGTGTTAAGTGTGTGTGTTTGTGTGTGTGTGTGTTTAGTGATTAAGTGTATTTAATTTAAATTAGCAAAATGCCCAATTACGGCTACAGTGCTCGTGAATACGGAGCAATGTTAATGTGCCTTGGTGAAGCTAGGGGCAACGCTTCTCGTGCCTTAAGGATTTACCGCAATAGGTATCCACATCTTCGGCACCCTACTCATGGCCGAATAATTACTGCGGCATATCAACGTGTCCTGGAAAACCAACCCATAGCCCCGGTAGTAGCTTCTGGGAGTGGTGGCGGACCACCATTGGAATCGAGGACCGAAAACCGCGTGATGAACATTATTCGCCAGAATCCTCGCCTAGGTACACGCTCAGTTGCGAGGCTAATGCGGCGTGGGGGAGGACCAACAATCTCTCATTGGACAGTGCACAAAATTTTAAAGCGGAGAAGAATGCGGCCGTATAAAATACACAAGGTGCAAGCATTGCAAGTAGGAGATCGTGATCGTCGTGTAACGTTTTGTCGATGGCTACTTGACCAACAAGTGCGGGAGCCCGGGTTCGTGCAACACGTCGTTTGGACAGATGAATCCACATTCACGCGAAACGGGCTATGGAATCGCAGGAATGCACACGTGTGGGCTGAAACCAACCCATACGTTACACAGCAAACCGGGCATCAAACTCGGTGGTCTGTAAACGTATGGGCTGGTATTTTTAGAAATAAAATTCTTGGCCCCGTATTTTTGACGCAACGACGTCTCGACGGATCGCGATATTTAGAATTTATTAACCAGCAACTAGTCGACATGCTGGATGAAATGTCGCTGGCCGAATATCGGTTCCAGCACGATGGTGCTCCGCCGCATGTTATACGACCCGTTCGAGACCGTTTGAGTGAACTGTTTGCCCATCGATGGATTGGAAGGTTAGGACCGCAAGCCTGGCCACCTCGCTCTCCTGACTTAACCCCATTGGACTTTTTTTTATGGGGCTATGTTAAAGAAAGGGTTTTGATCGTGAATGTGATAGTGCAGAGGAGATGCGATCTCGCATTATAAGAGTGTTCGACGGACTCCGTACGGACTGCGCCGAGGACAGCACGCTGATGCCGCGCCTCCACGAAGACATGCTGCGACGCCTCGTGTTTGCGTGCAGTTGGATGGAGCGCAATTTGAACCACACCTCATAAGAAGAAATTCTTAAAAAGGTAGGTGACTTTTGTAGTCATTTTTAAATAGGATAATTAGGGTACTGTGTCTACGATTGACCAGGCGATTATTTTTTGAGCCGAACGCCGGCCGCGGCCGTTTATTTCGCGCGGTGCGTGTTTAGTTGTTAGTAACGGCGAGAGCGAGTTTTTCGGATATTGTATTACATTGCGCGTTGGCAAATTATGAAATCTTGGAATATTTGATTTAAAAAAAAATTGTGTATGGCATAAAATTTACATTATTATAGTAGATAACATAGCCTTAGTTTGGATCGCATGTTCCCTTACACCCTGTATAAGCGCGTGCGCAGCGCCAACAACAGTCAGTAATCGTTTATCCGCCGTCCCGGAACCTTCAAACAAGAAGGCGATACCGCGCCCGTCCGCTGCACCCGTTGTGCCTCCCGGTTTTGCTCCGTCCAGGTTCGATTAGTCCGTGCGTATCTCTGTGTCTTGTTAGATTCAAGTGGTGATCTGTTTTTCCGAGAAAACCGTAATTACCTACATACGAGAGTGGTGGCTCACTCGTTCCGATTTATATTTTATTTCATGTGCATGATTCTTAGTTGTACATAAGCCAGACCTGCTGAATACTTTAGGCATTTCGCGACTGAGCTGCGTAGCCTAGATTTAATTGTTCGTCCTTGAGACCTAAGCAGCTCTTCTATCACGATTGGCGCTTGGTCGATATTTGTTTATCTGTTTGTGTCCGTTGAACCGATGCCAACCTCCTCACAAGAGAAGCGCAGCGGTCTAGATTAAGTCTATACGCCAGCCTTGCAGAATACCCTAGGTCTCTCGCGGCTGAGCAGCGTAATCTAGATTACTTAATTTAACCTAAACATATGACTACAAACGTACAAACCGACCGCTGATATCTTTTCATAATTACTGAGCCACCACCACGGTATGCATTTTGTTATAATTTAACTGTGGATCTCCAGCATCATAAAGAGTTATCTACAGGACACTCGCGAGTGCTGTGCGTCCCGTTTCATTCCCCCGCGCCGGTCAGGAATCTTAGAGTTTGTATAGAGTCTGATAGGCACTTTGAAACTCTGTGCTATAGAATAAGTTCAATTATAAATAAAACCCTTTGTTATTGTGTGTCTCGAGTCTCACGTGAAAAAATAGCTGCGCGTAGTGAGCTGATAATTATAATGGTTCAGCCACCGATTGACATTCGGCAGTCATACAGTAGTCCCTTTCGAATAAGAGCTCTTTTATGCGAAACGATTTTTAACTAAATGCAGATCCCCACAGCTATGTCACTGTGCTCATCCTCCTGCGATCGTAAGAACAAGTTTAACAAACACGACTCTCGTGTTATCATTAGGATCCAACGCCAACACGCAGCTGGTAATAGATCCCTACATTCAGTGTCTTGTGGTTCCCCTTCGGAGCCTTACATGTATTACGTTGCATAACTATGTAGATATTTGTAAAATTTAATGCAGAAACAAATTCGTCATAAGTACTGCCAGCGTGATATTTACGCATTTATTGCATAAATCATACAAGAAAAAACCGTTGAATGATGAGTCCTTGGTTAGGCTTAGGCTTAGGTTTCCGGAATATTACTGTGAAAATAAGCTTATCTGTTATGATTCAATTAATTATTAAATACACTTTTGAGTTACTTTATTTATTATTTTTAATTGTTACAATCCTTTATCTTACATTTTCATTACCTACCAAAACATTAGGTAAACACTGATTGCATTTTAACTTCCAAAAAAAGCGACACATATACGAAAATAACCTTAAAGTATGTTGAAGCTAAGCACAGCAAGTGAAAAGTAACTGTAGACGATGGTTAAGCGATATTGATTGGTTTTGTACTTGTTAGTTAAAGAGTAGTGAAATATTGAATGCCGAAATAAAATTAGCCGTTTATTTAAATGTTGGTGAACTCTGACCTTACGTTCCGTAAAACGACAGGTTCTACTACATGTACCAGCAAATCGACCACTTGACTATTAGGCAATATCTTGTTTTCATTAACTATAAATTTTAACAAAACATAAACATAAATGTTTCAATTATCTTCTGGGTTTTTTGGCATGGGGTAATAAAAATGTATAAAATGTATGACATTTTCTTCCACTTCTCTGTAACGCGTATTATTTAATAATAAAAATACAAATAAAGCATAAATGATAACGCAAAATAACTACAGCGCGCAGTGAGCTGATATAAATAGTTCAGCTTCCGAATGACAGTCGGCAGTTATACAATACCTATCTCAGGAAGACCTAAATGAGGAGCCCTGCAGCTATTTTAAAATGCTCATTCGCCCACGACCGTAAAGAAAGTTAACTTAGTTAACAAACACGACTCCCGCCGTATTCTCATCAAAATCCTACGCCAACATGCAGCTGGTAAGAGTGCAACCCTACCACTTGCCTTGCGGCTTGCGGTTCTCGCTCGAAGTTTTACTTCTGTAGTAATTTGTAAAATTTTGTGTAGAAACATTAGATAAATACTGCCACCTTAATGTTAAAAGGCAATAAACATTTACTGTATATTATAACATAAAATAGTAATCATATTAGAAGCAATTACCATTATTAGTTTACAATGTAAAATCCTTTTTAAAATTACTTAGGTAATTAGATATTATTGGGTATAATCATGCACTAATGGCCTCAACACTAGAATAAAAAGCGAGGCATATCATACTTTAAATCATATCTCGATCAACTCTTGATAAGCTCCAGTACATAATTCCAAACTTAAAGAAATGCGTTCAATGAAGAAAATATTCAACAGAGCACCTGGCTTCGGCCGACCTACCCCTAAGCCGCAGCACCGGGCAAACCGGGATGAAGACCTAGTTGACACGACTGACTTTAACCGAGTAAGTAATTTGATTTGTTTATTTGTTTTATTTACTATCAAAGTCGACGATATTGTGTTGCACTCATTGCAATTTGTCCAACGAAGTATTATTAATTTTTTTTATCTTTTGATCCAACTGGTCAGCAATTTTTAATAAAAATTCCTAGGATCTTACTTTACACCCAGTAATAATTATGATAATGATAGCTATGATTATGTTAATAAGAAAACACTTTATATTAACACCAATAAAAATGTTTCATGGTACAAATTAAATAAAACTATTTTTTTTCGCAGGATTTGGATGAGCCAATAACTCCTCAGCCAGTGCAGCCGGTGCGACCAAAGCTCCGTTGCGTCATGCTGAGCCATACATACGGCCCGACAGTAATGCAAGATTACTATAGCGCGCCGATTTGTATGGCTCTGCCTCCGACGGACATCCGGCTGCCCTACATAACGTTGGCGCCGCACAGGATTTCGCCAATGAATCCGTTTGTAAAAAAATAAACGCAAATAAAAAATTGTATGGTTTCCTTCAACAACCCTACCACAACAAACACGATTTGACATCGCAAATACTACACACAGTGTACTTCATAGCGCAAATTATTTTTATTTCATTTTCTATTTATTTTATGTATGCACACAAAACAACGAATTACACAACTATGAAATAGAGAGAAAAAAATAGCGCAAAATCCACAGTGCGCAGTAAACTAATATGAGTGGTTCAGCCTCCAAGTGACATTCAGCAGATATACAGTACCCATCGCACCACTTAGTCTCTTTGATGCTTACACGGGCTCTTTTACATTAGACCTGATGGCTGTAGCACACCTCCGCCGCGAAACCAACAAGGCGAAACCGCTATGCTAGTTCCGCAGCGAAACCAGGCCACACACGCTAAGTTCGCAGTCGTGAGTGAACCGCCAGGCGCCATTACGCCAGCGGCAAGCTAGTGACATGTCGTCGTCGCTCTGTGCCCCAAGCACGAACCACTATAGTTATGGTTATGGTAATCGTATTATTTTGTATGAAAACTATAGCAGCGCCTCTACGGTCGTTTAATGGTATCGTAATGGTATAGTTAACGAGAGGTAAAGTATGAGAATAGTCAGCACGAACTCACTTTTGACATAATATCGTATCGTTTTATTCGACAGCTAATTATCGTAATATCTCTCACCGAGTATTTTACAGTGAGAGAACTATCGTTACGTTACGAGCTCACGATAGCCTAACGATTGTTTCTAGCTGTCCATTTAATATCTCAATCGTTATCTGATAGTAAGTAAATACGTTTAATCTATTATACATATAAAAGGAGTAGACGCACTCACAGCCGTAACTGCTAATGGTAGAAACGTGAAATTTCGACAGTTGTTTTAATTCAAAATGCGGATGCACACTAAGAAGGGATTTTAAAAAATTTAACCCTTAAGGGATGAAATAGGGGTTGCAAGTTTGTATGGATTTTTTTGAGATTAGCAACGATTTTGATAAAACTTGAGATTCATACTCTTAAAAACATTTCATTGAATAGGTATTTCATGGTTTATTGGAATTCACCCCCTTAGGGTGCAAAATAAGGGTTGAAAGTTTCTACGGAAACTATTGAAAATCTGCTCCAATTTCTATGAAATTTATTATCCGAGCTCACGTAATATAAATAACAGTCTTCTATATAGACTACAAAATTATTTTTCCCACGGGAAAATATGAAATTCTCACGGGAAAACAAAAATAACGCGGGCGATGCCGCGAGCGAAAAGCTAGTAAACTATAAAGAGAGTGATTCGTGCTAGGGATGCATGTCTTTAATTTTAAAAAGACGAAGAATTTGTGTATACAAAATAAATGAAAAGATAAAAAGTTAGGAGAAAACAGATTATGCATAGAACTTACGTCACATAAAGACCGCTTTTATGATTATTTTCAGATGACCCCGCAAAACTTCGAAGATTGCATAATCTTTTAAAGCCACATATTACAAAACAAAACACAAGATTTTAAAAAGTTATTTGAAAAAAAAACATTTTTTCTCAATTGTTGCAAGCTAATGAACTTAATATCCCAATTGCCCAGTCACAGTCAGGACGCACACATCCTCTGCCATGCGTTTTCATATGAGATGGTGGTTTTAAACTAGAAACGTTTTGATGAGACCTTTTGTAAGGGAAGCCGCTATGCATGGCAGAGATAAGACAAGATTTAACCAGTCCCTTGGCAGAGCACGAGTTGTTGTAGAAAACGCGTTTGGTATAATGGCACAAAAATGTATGATTTTTCTGAGGCTTTTTGTAACAGATTTCGCAAACGAAATATAAAAGCAGCTTGTTGATTACTTACAAGCTGCTTTTACAAACCTCCTACTAACAAAAGAGTCAGATGTCCAGGCAAATTCAAACTAGGAGTATGCTGTATGAACCTGAAAGGTTAGGTGCTTTCACGCCACGAAATAGACTCCCTGAAACCCGACCGAAACGGGATAAAATTGAATTCTTTACACAAAATACTAACTAAATTGACGTATTCTGACGTAAATTTTAATTATAATACCTACATAATATAATGAATATTCTTCAACTATTACATAACTTCTTCATTTAATTCCCGTCCAAGCTCCCTCCAGGCTTGTATTTTTTTATACTCAGGATGACTTAAAAATAAATCATAGGTCTATTACGGAGCTCTTCAATTAATTCCTCCGTGAATTTTAATTAATTTGACACCATTTTTATGAAAATATCACAGGTTTCGCCTACAAAATCTGTCGACTGCGACAGATCGCGCACAAAACTAAAAGCGGAACAAACAAAGTGGCGAATCGAACGCGGAGGTGTAGACGGCGTCGTAGCAGATCGGGCGGATCCGCGCACGACAGAGATAGCGCCATAGTTAAATATGCGTGTTAGAACAGCCTATACACGCCTGAGCTCGAGCGCCATACAAACGACAACACAGGAGAATCGTTCAGCGGTTTCGCTACTACAGTTCCGCGGCGGAGGTGTGCTACAGGCGTGAATGCGAAGCGAAAAAAACGAAAAGCAGGGCTCCCGTGTTCTCATCAGAATCCGAAGCAAATACCCAGCTGGTAAGAGTGTCCCGCCACCAGGCGTCTTGCGATTGCCATTCGGAGCGTTTACGCGCGTATTTTCAAAAATTTATGCTGAAATATTAGATAAGACATAGTTGATGTGAAATTAATATTAAAAAGGCAGTAGGTAAGCATTAACTGTATCACTTGATCTTAATCACATTAGAAGCGATTACTATAAATATATTATGAAAATAACCAATCCTTTCAAAAATTACCACAAATAGGTACCTATCTTAAATAATACTCGAGCACTAATGATCAAAGATGAATAAAAAGCGAGACATGTCAGATTTGTTTGAAGTCATAGCTTGATCAACACTTGAAAAGCTCCAGAACCTAATTCGAACCCTTTGCAGAAGTGCCATAAAAAATATTTAACCAGGCGCCTGACTTTGGCCGACCCAGCCTTAACTGCAATACAGGGTGAACCTAGACGACGAGCTAGTCGACACGGCTTCCTTTAACTGCGTAAACGCGATTTGTTTTATTTGCTATCAAAGTCATAACTTAGACAAGTCATTACATTGTTCTCAATTCTAGTTTGTCCAGCGAGAATTGCAACTATTTACTTTTCGGCGGAAGTTATTTTATCTTTTGATTAAACTGGTCAGCAATTTTTCACAAGATCCTAGGATTTTTTCCCTGATCCAGCAATATTTTTATGTACATTCATTATACTTATATGCTTTATATTATAAAAAATATAAAACTATTTCTTTCGCAGGATTTAGATTAACAGTCAAAAAGACCAAAGCCAGTGCAGCCGGCGCGCGGCTAAAGCTCCGTTGCATCTTTTTGACCTATACATACGACCCGACTGTAATACAACATTACTACAGTGAGCGAATCGCTCTGCCACTGGCGAACATCCGGCTGCCCTGTTATTCATTTATTATATTTTTGTTATAATCCTTTATCTAACATTTTCATTACCGTACCATAGACTTATATAGACCTAGTGTCGTGTCTTTCAATTACCGATTAAATATCAAATTGCGGCAATGGAATTATTCATTTTACGACTTAAGGTTGACTATGACAAGGACAAGGGCTTATGCTGTCCATATTGTAATAGCTTGACAAGCAGGTCGTTTTAAACAGTAACGATGGTAAACAGATTGTCCACAGGCTGTAATTGATAGTTGCGATGGCGCGGCGCATGCGCGATGCGGCGCCGGCGCCCCGGTGCAATTTTCGCGTCAGGTTTAAGTAACCTAATATTGACAAAAATAAGCGCACTGATGCTACTACAAACATGTAACTGAAAGTTTGGATTCACCTTGCTGAGGAATTTAACGCTATCAACACCTATTGTCATCATACGCACACAGAGTTAAAGTTTTGTTGGGAAAATATTAAAAGACAGATCAAGAAACATCGTGCAGCTAAGGAAAAGAATTTATTTGTTGTTACATTATAATTTGTTGTTAGTTGTACAGAAATCTTTGACTTTTGAAGGATTTATCGTTGTTCTTTCCAAATTGCCAAGATTCCCAAAAAGACCGAGCCATCGGTCCTGAAAATTATCAACCAAAACAATAAGTAGTAATCACTGATTGTATTTTAACTTCCAACAAAAACGACATATATACGAAAATAAATATAAACTATGTTGAAACAAAGGCCAGCAAGTGAAAAGTACCAATAGACGATGGTTAAGCGAAACTAAACGGTTTTCTATTTGTTATTAGTTAAAGAGTAGTTCACTTCACTTCTTTGTTAAATGGCAACCGGTCGTAAAGCACAACCATTACTGCCAAACTCAAGTTTTGGATAAAACACGGTTATTTCAGTTTACTTTTGTAAGGTAGCCAAAAGTATAATAATGAGATAGTTTTGGGTTACCTGAAAAAGGACAAAACAAAACTTCTCAACAACATAGACTTAAAAGCACACAGATCATAATATAGTACGGTTACAGCTTAATATTATAAGTGCAGATATATTTACACAGTAACTTTAAAATAGGGAAACTTAAAATAGATAATAGGGTTTTAACATTTATGGGTCTAGGGATAAAAGGTGGTAAAATATCATATAAGGCTACAGGATTGCTGGAACAGTTGAACAGGATATGGTCTGTGGTTCCTTTCTCAGTGCCACAATCACATACTGGTGTGTCTCGAACATGGATCTTGTATAGGTGTACTGGAGTACAAGAGTGACCAAGTCGCAGTCTACTTATAATAGATGTGGTGCGTTTATCAGCAACTTTGTAACGAGAGAACCAGGGCTTTGATGGGAATTCTGGTTTTATGTCACTATAATATTTGCCCTTGATTCTTTGTAACTTTTCTCAAAGTTTAGACCACTTCATCATTAGATCGACTGTAGCCAAAGAGCTAGACAGATCATGCATGTAAATCTTATAGTTGTCGTTACTGCCCGTTAAAATAGCGACTTTGGCAAAGCCATCTACAGCTTCATTAGCCACAATACCCGAGTGGCTAGGGATCCATGCCAAAGTTACAACAGAAAATGTTAGTGACAGCTTCTAATACATGAACCAGCTAATCGATATCTTGACTATTGGGCAATATCTTGTTTTCATTAAATACAACATTTAGCAAAATACAATCACAAATGTTTCATTTATCTTCGGGATTATGATATTTTTTAATATTTTGAATTTTTTGACATGGGGTAATGAAAATGTATAAAATGAATGACAATGATGTTCTTCCACTTAACTGACAGCGGCGCCGTGCTTGATAACGCCGCGCAATGAAAAAACTCGTATTATTTTATAATAAAAAACCGAATAAAGCATATGATAACGCAAAATAACTATAGCGCGCAGTGAGCTGATATAAATAGTTCAGTTTCCGAATGACAGTCGGCAGTCATACACTATCTATCTCAGGACGACCTAAATGAGGAGCCCTGCAGCTATTTCAAAATGCTCATTCTCCTACGACCGTAAGGAAAGTTCTACAAACACGACTCCCGCCGTATTCTCATCAAAATCCTACGACAACCTGCAGCTGGTAAGAGTGCAACCCTACCACCAGTGGCTTGCGGTTCCCGCTCAGTCTTACTTGTGTAGGTATTTGCAAATGTTATGCAGAAACATTAGATAAGTACTGCCACCTTAATTTAAAAAAGGCAATAAACATTTACTGTATAACATAAAATAGTAATCGTATTAGAAGCAATTACCATTATTAATTTACAATGAAAAATCCTTTTTAAAATTACTTAGGCAATTAGATATTATTGGGTATAATCATGCACTAATGGCCTCAACACTAGAATACAAAGCGAGGCATATCATACTTCAAATCATATCTCGATCAACTCTTGATAAGCTCCAGTACATACTTCCAAACTTAAAGAAATGAGTTCAATGAAGAAAATATTCAACAGAGCACCTGGCTTCGGCCGACCTACCCCTAAGCCGCAGCACCGGGCAAACCGGGATGAAGATCTAGTTGACACGACTGACTTTAACCGAGTAAGTAATTTGATTTGTTTATTTGTTTTATTTACTATCAAAGTCGACGATATTGTGTTGCACTCATTGCAATTTGTCCAACGAAGTATTATTAATTTTTATTATCTGTTGATCTGTTGACTGGTCAGCAATTTTTTAACAAAAATTCCTAGGATCTTACTTTACACCCAGTAATAATTATGATAATTATAGCTATGATTATGTTGATTAGAAAGCACTTTATATTAACACCAATAAAAAATGTTTCATGCTACAAATTAAATAAAACTATTTTTTTTCGCAGGATTTGGATGAGCCAATAACTCGTCAGCCAGTGCAGCCGGTGCGACCAAAGCTCCGTTGCGTCATGCTGAGCTATACATACGGCCCGACAGTAATGCAAGATTACTATAGCGCGCCGATGTATATGGCTCTGCCCCCGACGGACATTCGGCTGCCCTACATAACGTTGGCGCCGCACAGGATTTCGCCAATAAATCCGTTTGTACAAAAATAAACGCAAATAAAAAATTGTATGGTTTCCTTCAACAACCCTACCACAACAAACACGATTTGACATCGCAAATACTACACACAGTGTAGTTCATAGCGCAAATTATTTTTATTTCATTTTCTATTTATTTTATGTATGTACACAAAACAACGAATTACACAACTATGAAATAGAGAGAAAAAAATAGCGCAAAATCCACAATGCGCAGTAAACCAATATGAGTGGTTCAGCCTCCAAGTGACATTCAGCAGATATTCAGTACCCATCGCACCACTTAGTCTCTTTTGATGCTTACATGGGTTGTTTTACAAGAAGACCTGAATGCGAAGCCCCACAGCTATTTCATTGCTTATTCTCCTGTGATCATAAGAAAAATATAAAAAAACAGGGCTCCCGTGTTCTCAACAGAATCCCGTGTTCTCAAAGTCAATACCCAGCTGGTAAGAGTGCCCCACCACCAGCGTCTTGCGGTTGCAGCGTCCATTCAGGGTGTTTACGCGCGTATTTGCAAAAAAAAATGCTGAAATATTAGATAAGACATAATAGGTATTGTGAAATTAATATTAAAAAAGGCAGTTAGTAAGCATTAACTGTATCACTTGATCATAATCACATTAGAAGTGATTAATATAATTATATAATGAAAATAACCAATCCTTTCAAAAATTACCACAATTACCTATAACTAAATAATTCTCGAGCACTAATGATCAAAGAAATGAATAAAAAGCCAGACATGTCAGATTTGTTTGAATCATAGCTTGATCAACACTTGATAAGCCAGTACCTAATTCTTTGCAGAAGTGTCATTAAAATATTTAACCGGGCGCATGAATTTGGCCGACCCAGCCCTAACTGCAATACAGGGTGAACCTAGACGACGAGCTAGTCGGCACGGCCTCCTTTAATAGCCAAGTATGAAAAATAAAAACCGACTTCAAAAACACTGAAAACTTAAAAATAATATAAGAATACGTACAGACAACATCACACTTCTACATTGAAGTCGGCGCCAAACGATGATCTCCTAGAAAGTGTTAAAATTTGTCACCGACTTCAATATAGAAGTGTGATGTTGTCTGTACCTATTCTTATATTATTTTTAACTTTTCAGTGTTTTGAAGTCGGTTTTTATTTTTTGTAAAAAAAAATATTTTTAACTTTTTTATGAATGAAATCTTTTTAGTGTTTTTCCTCGATTTTCTATGGGATCCCATCATCAGATCCTGACTTTGGTGACCATGGGACCCTTGCAATATACTCTATCAAATACAAAAAGAATTTTGGAAATCGGTTTAAAAATGACGGAGTTATGAGGTAACAAACATAAAAAAAATACAACCGATTTGATAACCTCCTCCTTTTTTGAAGTCGGTAAAAAGAGGTAAAACGATGCTTAGTTTTTCACTTAGTTTGTATATTTTGCATCGTTTCGCTTCGCCCGCCAGCCCGCTCGCCTGCCCGCCCGCTAGCAATGTGGCCTGCGCTTAATGCAATGCGTTTCCAACAAAATACAAATCTGCGGTTAACACACGGTAACCTACAATTAAAACAGTCTTTTCCGTTTACCTTTTTCTCCTATCCTTAATTTATATAACATAAGACTGTGTTGATAGAAATAGCAAAAACAAAATTAATATTACTAAAATTTTAAGTATCTGATAGGCTTATATAGATATTAAAAAGGAGGAGTTGAACAGTTGAATGATTAGTCCCCGGTTAGTTGGCTCTGGTTTTCAGAATATTACCGTGAAAATAAACTAATGTGTTATGATTCAATTAAATTTTGAATACACTTTTGAGTATGTAATTTCATTTATTATATTTTCGTTATAATCCTTTACCTTACATTTTCATTACCGTGCCAGAGACTGACATAGACCTAGTGTCGTGTCTTTCAATTACCGATTAAAAATCAAATGGACTTATTCATTTTACGACTTAAGGATGACAAGGACAAGGGCTTATGCTGTATATCATATTGCAATAGCTTGACGAGTAGGACGTTTTAAACAGCAAAGATCGAAACAGATTGTCCACCGGCTGTAATTGATAGTTGCAATGGCGCGGCGCATGCGTAATTTTCATTCATATACAGAAAAATGTGATGCGGCGCCCCGGTGCAATTGCCGCGTCATGTATAAGTAGCCTAATATTGACGAAAATAAATGCATTGATACTACTACAAATTACATGTAACTGAAAATTTGGATTCACCTTGCTGAGGAATTTAACACTATCATCACCTATTGCCATCATACGCACACAGAGTTAAAGAGTTGTTGGGATAATATTATAAGACAGACCAAGAAACATCGTGTAGCTAAGGAAAAGATTTAATTTGTTGTTACATTATAATTTGTTGTTAGTTGTACAGGAATCTTTGACTTTTGAAGGATTGCTCGTTGTTCTTTCCAAATTGCCAAGATTTCCAAAAAGACCGAGCCATCGGTCCTGAAAATTATCAACCAAAACAATAACTAAACACTGATTGTATTTTAACTTCCAACAAAAACGACATATATACGAAAATAAATATAAACTATGTTGAAACAAAGGCCAGCAAGTGAAAAGTACCAATAGACGTTGGTTAAGCGAAACTAAACGGTTTTCTATTTGTTATTAGTTAAAGAGTAGTTCACTTCACTTCTTTGTTAAATGGCAACCGGTCGTAAAGCACAACCATTACTGCCAAACTCAAGTTTTGGATAAAACACGGTTATTTCAGTTTACTTTTGTAAGGTAGCCAAAAGTATAATAATGAGATAGTTTTGGGTTACCTGAAAAAGGACAAAACAAAACTTCTCAACAACATAGACTTAAAAGCACACAGATCATAATATAGTACGGTTACAGCTTAATATTATAAGTGCAGATATATTTACACAGTAACTTTAAAATAGGGAAACTTAAAATAGATAATAGGGTTTTAACATTTATGGGTCTAGGGATAAAAGGTGGTAAAATATCATATAAGGCTACAGGATTGCTGGAACAGTTGAACAGGATATGGTCTGTGGTTCCTTTCTCAGTGCCACAATCACATACTGGTGTGTCTCGAACATGGATCTTGTATAGGTGTACTGGAGTACAAGAGTGACCAAGTCGCAGTCTACTTATAATAGATGTGGTGCGTTTATCAGCAACTTTGTAACGAGAGAACCAGGGCTTTGATGGGAATTCTGGTTTTATGTCACTATAATATTTGCCCTTGATTCTTTGTGACTTTTCCCAAAGTTTAGACCACTTCATCATTAGATCGACTGTAGCCAAAGAGCTAGACAGATCATGCATGTAAATCTTATAGTTGTCGTGACTGCCCGTTAAAATATCGACTTTGGCAAAGCCATCTACAGCTTCATTAGCCACAATACCCGAGTGGCTAGGGATCCATGCCAAAGTTACAACTGAAAATGTTAGTGACAGCTTCTAATACATGAACCAGCTAATCGATATCTTGACTATTGCGCAATATCTTGTTTTCATTAAATACAACATTTAGCAAAATACAATCATAAATGTTTCATTTATCTTCGGGATTATGATATTTTTTAATGTTCTGAATTTTTTGACATGGGGTAATGAAAATGTATGAAATGAATGACAATGATGTTCTTCCACTTAACTGACAGCTGCGCCGTGCTCTGTAACGCCGCGCAATGAAAAAACTCGTATTATTTTATAATAAAACACCGAATAAAGCATATAATAACGCAAAATAACTATAGCGCGCAGTGAGCTGATATAAATAGTTCAGTTTCCGAATGACAGTCGGCAGTCATACACTATCTATCTCAGGACGACCTAAATGAGGAGCCCTGCAGCTATTTCAAAATGCTCATTCTCCTACGACCGTAAGGAAAGTTCTACAAACACGACTCCCGCCGTATTCTCATCAAAACCCTACGACAACCTGCAGCTGGTAAGAGTGCAAACCTACCACCAGTGGCTTGCGGTTCCCGCTCAAAGTCTTATTTGTGTAGGTATTTGCAAATGTTATGCAGAAACATTAGATAAGTACTGCCACCTTAATTTAAAAAAGGCAATAAACATTTACTGTATAACATAAAATAGTAATCGTATTAGAAGCAATTACCATTATTAATTTACAATGAAAAATCCTTTTTAAAATTACTTAGGTAATTAGATATTATTGGGTATAATCATGCACTAATGGCCTCAACACTAGAATAAAAAGCGAGGCATATCATACTTCAAATCATATCTCGATCAACTCTTGATAAGCTCCAGTACATACTTCCAAACTTAAAGAAATGAGTTCAATGAAGAAAATATTCAACAGAGCACCTGGCTTCGGCCGACCTACCCCTAAGCCGCAGCACCGGGCAAACCGGGATGAAGATCTAGTTGACACGACTGACTTTAACCGAGTAAGTAATTTGATTTGTTTATTTGTTTTATTTACTATCAAAGTCGACAATATTGTGTTGCACTCATTGCAATTTGTCCAACGAAGTATTATTGATTTTTATTAACTGTTGATCTGTTGACTGGTCAGCAATTTTTTAACAAAAATTCCTAGGATATTACTTTACACCCAGTAATAATTATGATAATTATAGCTATGATTATGTTGATTAGAAAGCACTTTATATTAACACCAATAAAAAATGTTTCATGCTACAAATTAAATAAAACAATTTTTTTTCGCAGGATTTGGATGAGCCAATAACTCCTCAGCCAGTGCAGCCGGTGCGACCAAAGCTCCGTTGCGTCATGCTGAGCCATACATACGGCCCGACAGTAATGCAAGATTACTATAGCGCGCCGATTTGTATGGCTCTGCCTCCGACGGACATCCGGCTGCCCTACATAACGTTGGCGCCGCACAGGATTTCGCCAATGAATCCGTTTGTAAAAAAATAAACGCAAATAAAAAATTGTATGGTTTCCTTCAACAACCCTACCACAACAAACACGATTTGACATCGCAAATACTACACACAGTGTACTTCATAGCGCAAATTATTTTTATTTCATTTTCTATTTATTTTATGTATGTACACAAAACAACGAATTACACAACTATGAAATAGAGAGAAAAAAATAGCGCAAAATCCACAGTGCGCAGTAAACCAATATGAGTGGTTCAGCCTCCAAGTGACATTCAGCAGATATACAGTACCCATCGCACCACTTAGTCTCTTTTGATGCTTACATGGGTTGTTTTACAAGAAGACCTGAATGCGAAGCCCCACAGCTATTTCATTGCTTATTCTCCTGTGATCATAAGAAAAATATAAAAAAACAGGGCTCCCGTGTTCTCAACAGAATCCCGTGTTCTCAAAGTCAATACCCAGCTGGTAAGAGTGCCCCACCACCAGCGTCTTGCGGTTGCAGCGTCCATTCAGGGTGTTTACGCGCGTATTTGCAAAAAAAAATGCTGAAATATTAGATAAGACATAATAGGTATTGTGAAATTAATATTAAAAAAGGCAGTTAGTAAGCATTAACTGTATCACTTGATCATAATCACATTAGAAGTGATTAATATAATTATATAATGAAAATAACCAATCCTTTCAAAAATTACCACAATTACCTATAACTAAATAATTCTCGAGCACTAATGATCAAAGAAATGAATAAAAAGCCAGACATGTCAGATTTGTTTGAATCATAGCTTGATCAACACTTGATAAGCCAGTACCTAATTCTTTGCAGAAGTGTCATTAAAATATTTAACCGGGCGCATGAATTTGGCCGACCCAGCCCTAACTGCAATACAGGGTGAACCTAGACGACGAGCTAGTCGGCACGGCCTCCTTTAATAGCCAAGTATGAAAAATAAAAACCGACTTCAAAAACACTGAAAACTTAAAAATAATATAAGAATACGTACAGACAACATCACACTTCTACATTGAAGTCGGCGCCAAACGATGATCTCCTAGAAAGTGTTAAAATTTGTCACCGACTTCAATATAGAAGTGTGATGTTGTCTGTACCTATTCTTATATTATTTTTAACTTTTCAGTGTTTTGAAGTCGGTTTTTATTTTTTGTAAAAAAAAATATTTTTAACTTTTTTATGAATGAAATCTTTTTAGTGTTTTTCCTCGATTTTCTATGGGATCCCATCATCAGATCCTGACTTTGGTGACCATGGGACCCTTGCAATATACTCTATCAAATACAAAAAGAATTTTGGAAATCGGTTTAAAAATGACGGAGTTATGAGGTAACAAACATAAAAAAAATACAACCGATTTGATAACCTCCTCCTTTTTTGAAGTCGGTAAAAAGAGGTAAAACGATGCTTAGTTTTTCACTTAGTTTGTATATTTTGCATCGTTTCGCTTCGCCCGCCAGCCCGCTCGCCTGCCCGCCCACTAGCAATGTGGCCTGCGCTTAATGCAATGCGTTTCCAACAAAATACAAATCTGCGGTCAACACACGGTAACCTACAATGGGCTTAAAACAGTATTTTCCGTTTACCTTTTTCTCCTATCCTTAATTTATATAACATAAGACTGTGCTGATAGAAATAGCAAAAACAAAATTAACATTACTAAAATTTTAAGTATCTGATAGGCTTATATAGATATTAAAAAAGAGGAGGTGAACCGTTGAATGATTAGTCCCCGGTTAGTTGGCTCTGGTTTTCAGAATATTACCGTGAAAATAAACTAATGTGTTATGATTCAATTAAATTTTGAATACACTTTTAAGTATGTAATTTCATTTATTATATTTTCGTTATAATCCTTTATCTTACATTTTCATTACCGTACCAGAGACTGACATAGACCTAGTGTCGTGTCTTTCAATTACCGATTAAAAATCAAATGGAATTATTCATTTTACGATTTAAGGATGACAAGGACAAGGGCTTAAGCTGTATATCATATTGCAATAGCTTGACGTGTAGAACGTTTTAACACTAGAGTACACGCGTGGTCTACTATAGTAGACCAGGGTGACATTTTAAGTGATAGCTTTTGATTTATCCACGCTGGTGCGTTGGAATTTTAGGCTAGCCATTAAATTTGTCAGCGAGCCAGTAAAGCCCGCAAAGTCAGCACGTCAACACGTTCCTGCGATTTCCCACCAAATACGTTGGCCTACCATAGTAGTCCGCGCGAGTATTTTGAGTATATATGAGTTTAACAAATTTAGGTAAGTGCTATTTGTTTCGATTTGCTATTTATTTTGTTCGAGCAACCATGGAGACTCTTCCTCGACAGTTGAGATGTAGAATAGAAATGCTAACGGGCACAGCTCAAGCCACACAGTATGATGTTACCCTCAAGATAGGACGGGACGGTCGATGCGTACTTTTCTCAAGAGCCAGAAATCGATCCACAAACAAATGGTGCAAGACATGCAACCAATGGGTTTGCTCTGATCATCAAGCTGTAGTATGCCTTGAATGCTATGAAAAATAAGGGACTGATTGAATATATTTTTCATTTCTGTAGGAATTTTATTCATACGTAACCAAAAAACAAATTGATAGCAATTATAAAATGGTATACCATAGTAGGCCACGCGTGTACTCATGTAAAAAAAAGGGGCGCATGTACTCTAGTGTTAAACAGCAAAGATGGTAAACAGATTGTCCACCGGCTGTAATTGATAGATGCGATGGCGCGGCGCATGCGTGATTTTCATTCATATACAGAAAAATGTGATGCGGCGCCCCGGTGCAATTGCCGCGTCATGTATAAGTAGCCTAATATTGATGAAAATAAGTGCACTGATACTACTATGTACAGGAATCTTTGACTTTTGAAGGATTTCTCCTTGTTTTTTCCAAATTGCCAAGATTTCCAATAAACCTAGCCATCGGTCCTGAAAATTATCTACCAAAACAATAAGTAAACACTGATTGCATTTTAACTTCGAACAAAAACGACATATATACGCAAATAACTTTAAACTATGTTGAAACAAAGGCAAGCAAGTGAAAAGTACCATTAGACGATGGTTAAGCGAAACTAAACGGTTTTCTATTTGTTATTAGTTAAAGAGTAGTTCACTTCACTTCTTTGTTAAATGGCAACCGGTCGTAAAGCACAACCATTATTGCCAAACTCAAGTTTTGGATAAAACACGGTTATTTCAGTTTACTTTTGTAAGGTAGCCAAAAGTATAATAATGAGATAGTTTTGGGTTCACATACTGGTGTGTCTCGAACATGGATCTTGTATAGGTGTACTGGAGTACAAGAGTGACCAAGTCTCAGTCTACTTATAATAGATGTGGTGCGTTTATCAGCAACTTTGTAACGAGAGAACCAGGGCTTTGATGGGAATTCTGGTTTTATGTCACTATAATATTTGCCCTTGATTCTTTGTGACTTTTCCTAAAGTTTAGACCACTTCATCATTAGATCGACTGTAGCCAAAGAGCTAGCCAGATCATGCATGTAAATCTTATAGTTGTCGTGACTGCCCGTTAAAATAGCGTCTTTGGCAAAGCGATCTACAGCTTCATTAGCCACAATACCCGAGTGGCTAGGGATCCATGCCAAAGTTACAACTGAAAATGTTAGTGACAGCTTCTAATACATGAACCAGCTAATCGATATCTTGACTATTGGGCAATATCTTGTTTTCATTAAATACAACATTTAGCAAAATACAATCATAAATGTTTCATTTATCTTCGGGATTATTATATTTTTTAATATTCTGAATTTTTTGACATGGGGTAATGAAAATGTATGAAATGAATGACAATGATGTTCTTCCACTTAACTGACAGCGGCGCCGTGCTAGATAACGCCGTGCAATGAAAAAACTCGTATTATTTTATAATAAAAAACCAAATAAAGCATATGATGACGCAAAATAACTATAGCGCGCAGTGAGCTGATATAAATAGTTCAGTTTCCGAATGACAGTCGGCAGTAATACACTATCTATCTCAGGACGACCTACATGAGGAGCCCTGCAGCTATTTCAAAATGCTCATTCCCCTACGACCGTAAGGAAAGTTTAACAAACACGACTCCCGCCGTATTCTCATCAAAATCCTACGACAACCTGCAGCTGGTAAGAGTGCAAACCTACCACCAGTGGCTTGCGGTTCCCGCTCAAAGTCTTACTTGTGTAGGTATTTGCAGATGTTATGCAGAAACATTAGATAAGTACTGCCACCTTAATTTAAAAAAGGCAATAAACATTTACTGTATAACATAAAATAGTAATCATATTAGAAGCAATTACCATTATTAATTTACAATGAAAAATCCTTTTTAAAATTACTTAGGTAATTAGATATTATTGGGTATAATCATGCACTAATGGCCTCAACACTAGAATAAAAAGCGAGGCATATCATACTTCAAATCATATCTCGATCATCTCTTGATAAGCTCCAGTACATACTTCCAAACTTAAAGAAATGAGTTCAATGAAGAAAATATTCAACAGAGCACCTGGCTTCGGCCGACCTACCCCTAAGCCGCAGCACCGGGCAAACCGGGATGAAGATCTAGTTGACACGACTGACTTTAACCGAGTAAGTAATTTGATTTGTTTATTTGTTTTATTTACTATCAAAGTCGACGATATTGTGTTGCACTCATTGCAATTTGTCCAACGAAGTATTATTAATTTTTATTATCTGTTGATCTGTTGACTGGTCAGCAATTTTTTAACAAAAATTCCTAGGATCTTACTTTACACCCAGTAATAATTATGATAATTATAGCTATGATTATGTTGATTAGAAAGCACTTTATATTAAGACCAATAAAAAATGTTTCATGCTACAAATTAAATAAAACAATTTTTTTTCGCAGGATTTGGATGAGCCAATAACTCCTCAGCCAGTGCAGCCGGTGCGACCAAAGCTCCGTTGCGTCATGCTGAGCCATACATACGGCCCGACAGTAATGCAAGATTACTATAGCGCGCCGATGTATATGGCTCTGCCCCCGACGGACATCCGGCTGCCCTACATAACGTTGGCGCCGCACAGGATTTCGCCAATGAATCCGTTTGTAAAAAATAAACGCAAATAAAAAATTGTACGGTTTCATTCATCAACCCTCCGCTAGCACCATAGCACACACGATTTGACTTCGCACATACTATACACTGTATAGTGCAAACAAAACTACGGTCAAAACACAACATCCAATGACGAATGTTTTGTTTTCCTTTTTTCCCCCTACATATGATTGATTGCGCGAGTCTGTGTTGACGGGATAGACAAAAACAAAACTGAAAGTAATAAGAATCGAAAGTTTTGAGGGAAATATAGAAAAAAATTTAAAAAAATAGAAATATTGATAGTTTTGATATGCTCGAGTTTGAGCTCAGAAAGGATGTATGCAGTATAATGTATGTGTAAGGTTGGAAAAAAGTATAGGTTTTCTATTAATGAATGAATCAGCGAAAATGTAAAGTTAGAGCCAACCGTCTTTCTAAATTGCATGCTAGGCTATGTTTATGTATTATTTTTTTGACTATAGCCGGTCAAATCAACATTTGTAATCTACAGGTTTTAGACCGCGATAAAACGAGTTTGTAGGTCATACAATAACGTCAGCAGACTTTGGAAGAATTTCAGACAACATAGTACAATTTGCCAGCACACACATTGAAAATATTTTACTTGCTACTACACTACTAAGTTTCCAAGGACATGCCGAGCTTAAGGATTTTACACCAACCAAGTGTAAAAGTAAGACAATAACGAATCAATGAAATCTGGCGAAACTCCGAGAGTTAGCGGAAAATTAGACGGCAGTAGATCCAGAAGACTTAACTCAAGAAATGGATGGAAGGTATTCGAACCACTCGAAGTCAGGCTGAGCCCGTACACTACACAATAGACCGTTTAAAATGGCGATAGCTAATAACTAAAAAAACGTATCTTAATTGTGGCTCAATAATGAACGTACGAACCAGATGTTGATTTTTTAATTATTCTCTAAATTTTATTTAATTGAGACTGTATTAGGGGTGTCTTTATTACCTGAAATAATTTTTATTTATTTATTTATACAGCATAATTAGCAGAATCCCCAATCACCTGGCGGTAACTCGGAACGATAACCAACACACTTGGTACTAGTAAGGTTCACTGTAAAAGGAGAACGTGAATTTGCTATAAATATTCTTTAATCAATGATACAATGTAAGTATCTATATTTCGTAGTCAATAAAAAATGCAATCTCGCTAACATTTTTTTGAACTCAGCCTAGAGCAACATGTGTGACAATGCTTTAATGCAGCATATGCAACATAATCATATAGAATGAATTCAACTTAGAACGTGATCTATATTACCAATTTTTATAAGAGTATATTGATAATGATGCAACATGATTATAGCGCACAGTGAGCTGAGATGTATAGTGCAGTCTCGGAGAGTCATCTGGCAGTGACTAGACTAGCAGAATATTAATATCAGAACCAAACAGTCAGTTTCATGAGTTACATAGAAATCAATAATATTTGTCACTTCACTATAGAGTGTAGTAGGTATGTTTAGTACAGTCTCCGCAATAAACTGCTGTACTGCTGCTACATACGATCGAACGAAACGAACAAAATATTAAAGAAAACCAGTGACCTTGGCAAGAAACAATCCGAGGCGTTGAATCTTGATGTTAAATACTTGTTGCCATCATGCCCCAAACCACCAAAACTGTTATAGGCTGCCGAAGATACACAAAGACAAAGCTCCGCTACATCTTACTGTGAGTCAGACTAATTTGCCTATTTACTGTTTAGGTCACGTAGCTGAGGTCCTCGCACCATTTCGAGGAAAAATCAAAGCTCATGTGATTTCTACCAATTTGTTAGTGATATCAAAGATATTGCTGACAATGAAACTGTGGTTAGTTTTGATGTAAACATGCCTGCTTATAAAAGACTGAATTCAAATAACGAAGAAAAGATTAGCTACAAATGACGTGCCTGTTGACTATGCAGAATAGTTAATACATTGCCTGATATCTGGCTATTTCATATGGAATGATACATTCTATAGTTCATTCGCGTTAAGAAAATAGTGACTCATCATCGACTGCCGGCCAAGCCACGCCCTCTAGCCAATTAAAACGCTAGAAATTAGTAAGGCGAGTTCACAGTGCTCAGTTGAAGTCAGACCTTCGAATTGATCGGTTGTGTATTTTGCGTACTACTTGTTTAAAATTAAATTTGGAAAATGGATATCTCACCTATTAAAAAAAATAAAAGTGGATCAATTATACATAGCGGAGAGAGACGCGTAATTTACAAAGTTTATAAGTATTTCAAACAGATTGATTTAAATGAGACTGTGGAGAGCATAGTAATTAAAACTGCAAGTGCATGCGGTGTGTCCGAAAACACTGTTTATAAAATTATAAAAGAACAAAAAGAAACGAATACATTGAAATCACCTGTGAAAAAAAGAGCTCGACTATCCACGGTCGATAAATTAGATGAACTAGACAAATGTGCAATAAGGAGAAAAGTACACTCTATATATTTAAATAACGAGTATCCAACATTGGACAAAATAATAACACTTTGCGAAGCTGATGAAGATATTCCTGTTTTCAAACGTACAACACTTCACAAACTACTGCACGAGCTTGGTTTTGATTTCAATAAACAAGATAGTAGAACATTGTTTGTGGAAAGAGAAGATATTGTTTTATGGAGGCGAAAATACTTAAGACAAATAAAAGAATATAGAAACGCTAATAAAACCATTTACTATCTCGACGAAACGTGGGTAAACGCCGGACACGTAAAAACAAAAGTGTGGTTGGATACAACAGTCAAGAATAAAAGACAAGCTTTCCAAGATGGCTTATCAACCGGCCCAAAAGCTCCGACAGGGAAAGGGAAAAGGTTAATTATATTGCACATTGGCAGTGAAAAAGGATTCCTGGAAGATGGTTTACTAGTCTTTGAATCTAAATCTACAAAAGATTATCATGAAGAAATGGATGGTGAAAGATTCCTTAATTGGTTCAATAGTATAATACCGAAGCTTGAACCAAGAAGTGTGGTTGTCATGGATAATGCTCCCTACCATTCGGTAAAAGTTGAAAAAATACCCACGGCCAGTTGGAATAAGCAGCAAATACTAGAGTGGTTGCAAAACAAAGGCATATCTATGGATATGAGTTATTTGAAAAAAGAATTATTATTGAAAGTCGCCGAAATCGCCCCACAATATAATAAATATTTAGTAGATGAGACTGCTAAAAACAATGGCATTACAATTCTTCGTCTGCCGCCTTACCATTGTAAATTAAATCCGATTGAAATGGTGTGGGCCCAAATAAAAAATTATATTGCTGCGAATAATACTACATGCAAAATGAGTGACGTAAAAAAAATATTTTATGACGCAATCGCGTTAGTAGACGCCAATCGGTGGAAGAAATGCTGCGACCACGTGATACGCGAAGAAAATACCATGTGGGCTTTGGATGACGTCATGGAACATGCAGAACAAAATTCATTCGTAATAAATGTAACGGGAGAATCTAGCGAAACTGATTAGCGATTTAAGTACTTAGTTTTAAGACAATTTTGTATTTTAGTACTTATTTTATTACCATTAATCCAAATATGTGTTACTCTACTAATATAGCGTTTAAGTTGACATTAAAAATTACCTTAATAGGAATATTTTAACATGTTTAAAATCATTGATACTTTATTATTTTTCTATTAAACTTATTTAATGTTTTGAATAAAAAATGTTTAATTTTTTCTCCATTATGAATACACCCTTACCCTGCAGTTGCACTGATGAGTCACTATTTTCTTAACGCGAATGAACTATAGGTAAAAGTTACTGGTGTTGCAATAGGTTCTCCTGTATAAGCCGTAGTCACCAGTATTTTTATGGAAGACTTGGAAGAGCGAACAATGTATCAGTGACACCTAGATTCTACAAGTGGTACTTAGATGCACTTTTATAGAGGCACTTTTATAAGTTTACCGATAGATAAAGTTTCTGCTTTGTTAAACCATGTTAACTCCAACTAAACCATGTTAACACTAAAATTCAAATTACCATGGAGTTAGAGGCCAATGTTAAACTAGCTTTCTTAAATTTTATAATTAAGAATCCATACCACAGCTTGAGCCGTGGTACAAACAGTGTATCATAAAGCCACCCTTACTGATATGTATCTCAATGGTGATTCTCATCACCACCCTAGTCAGTTATCTTCCGTGGGCAAAACTTTGTTTCAGAGAGCACGAAATATCTGCGACGACAAACATCTGCCGGTAGAGCTTCAACATATCAGACATGTGCTGAAGAAAATCAAACTTGGCAGCATTACAGTGACTGCGTGAAGCCAGCGACAGTCGAACGTCCACCTGCTATACTAGGTACCCTATATGAAAGGGTTCACTGACAAGATCAGTAACATCCTGAGGCGTGCTTCGATTAAAACCTATTTTAATCCGCCAAAGACGATAAACCAATACCTTCGATCTGTCAAGAGCCAAATTCACCTTCAAGATGCAGGCATACACAAAGTGGATTGTAACCTCTCTTATATAGGTCAGTCAAAGAGAAGCATTGCGACACGGATTAAAGAACATAGCTGATGTAAAACATAGACGCGAAACAAAATCTGCAGTTTGTAAACACGCTCTAGACGAGCCCAACTATTATTTAAGATTTGATAATCCACAGATCCTTGCTAAACAACACCGACTCATCCTAATGATGCTACGCGCCGCTATTGAGATTCAAAAACACCTGGAGAGATAATGATTGGACTATTCCAATTGCTTGGCAACATATCATGAAAATAATAAAATCTCAAGCCCGTCCCCAGAATGCTAAAACAATAGATACCGTGAGCTCTGTTAGCGTGAAATGGACCACATTAATATATAAGATGACTGAAGTAAAATAATAAATCTGACGTTACTCTATGACACCCACCAGCTTCAGTCATCTCATGACCACGAATGCTATAAAGCGTTCGAAACGTCTCGGGCTAAATAATTAAAATGTTTAAAACTAAATATACGCGAGTTTATAGTTACATTAGTTATTTAAATTTTCGATCTTATAGTTTACATGCTACAACAAGTGAATGCAGAAAACTAGTAAACAACATTATAACCAAGTATGCAAAACTGCTAGAATATTGCCTAACATCCAAAAAAAGAAGCTTAACAAAAACATGTGTCTGTCACAGGTATTCCAAATTTAAAGATTTAGTGAGGTAATTTGAACAATAGATACCCTTTACTATCAATACGCATCAAGTACACTTAAATATCCCATTAGGTAGTATTTAACAAACATTAACCATTGGTAAAAAGATTAGATATTACCTACCTCATTATAACATTAGTTATTGTAGCAATGACCAAAATATTGTTTCAAGATTTCAAGTCATAACTCAATTGTGCACCTTTTAATAAGCCCCACTGTACAGATAGAAATGTCTGCAAGCGCAGAATTCTACAGGAGCCTTGGTTTCGGCAGACCCCAGCCCAGACTCCAAAAACAGACGAAATACTACAAGGAGTTACTAGACACAGATTTCTTTAACAAAGTAAGGAATTTAATTTGATATTTTTTCTTTTTGTTTTAAGTATAAGCCTTATTGTAATAATTTAGTTATCATTTCCCTAGTCGTATACTTACTTTTAACTTAACAAGCACCTGCTTTAAAAAATGCGCCCATAATTAATCTATTTAGTTGATTAGTCGTCGAGTTCCAGACGTTTTGTTAAATATAATGTAAGAATTGTGAGTTTAAGACGAGGTAGCAGCATATTATACGTTTCCTATGGCTTTTTAATTTCGCACTTGGTCAACGGCAATCAAGCTTTTGCCAAACAAACACACGGAAACAAAACAGCACATTGACTACACGGTTGGCGCAGAGGTCGAGTGATCGACTACTGAGCAACGGATCTCAGGTTCGATTCCCGTACAGGACAAATATTTTGTAGGGCCTACAAAAATTTGTTCCGGTCTGGGCGTATGTGCATACGATATTTTACGAGTATGTTTGTATCTGCACCCACGACACAGGAGAAAATCCTAGAGTGTGTGTACAAGCTGTAAACATTGCTATAATAGCGACAAAGAATTCAAAAAATCATTACGTAAACATAGTAGTAAAAATCTGCCTTTATTTTTTAGTTGCGTTTTTTAGGATTAATATACAGGGTGTCCCTAAAACAATGGATAAACCTGTAACAATGGATAAACCAACTACAGATGGACTTCATCATGGCCTCCCTTACCACAAATTTTGACCTTAATGAATATATTACGGTTTCAGAGATATTTATTGTTTTTGAATTTTTCGAAAATTTCCAAATGCGATTAGTTTTTATAGTACCATTTCGACAAATGGAGAGGTTTTTCGATTTCGTCTCGTTCCATTTTACAAGCAATAGTTCAGCTATTAAAAACAAAGACTTAAATTTAACAAACTAGCGTATAGAATTTTAAAAAAATTAAAACACAAAGAAAATTAAAATTGAAATTAATTTTCTTTCATGTTTGATCAGCTACAGTGTAAAAAAAATTAGGACGCTCATCGCGCCCATCATTTTAAAAACTTGCTTAGCTATTCTAAATTCCAAAAAGATGTCATAAGCCTAGGCATTCTGAATATTTTTAAATTTAGAACTAGTTGAATAGCAAATAGTATAAAAATTTCAGAAAACTATTTTTGTCGTAATAATTACTCTAAGTTTCTGTGTTAATGTAAAGGTATAATGAGCCTAGGTATTCTGTATTTTTTAATCTCATGGCATCTTAAAGAGTATGATTTATATGAATATTTCAAAGTACTCGGTAAAAAAAAACATATATTCGTATACAAATCAAATTGACCTTGCGCCCTTATACACGTCCTAGACCTTTTTTTGACTTTTAATAAAATAATGTTTAATGCGGTTCACGTTACCCGACGTTTTGATGTGAGCAGTTGCATTTTGAATGAGAGTCCGCAACTCCGCAATTGAGGATACTGGCCTCGCGTACACGAGGTCTTTTAGACACCCCTAATAAAAAGGCCAGTTTTTTTTTTGTTAAAACCGCGATGGCTACCTGAGATTGCAATAGAATTTCAAACTTTCTTTCAAAACGCCTACTCAATTGCATTTACAGTTGCATATGTTTCGATTATCTTCAGGTAATTTATACAGAATGTCCCTAAAACAATGGATAAGTTTATAGTGCCATTTCTATAAATTGAGCCCGACATTGCGCCCTTATACACGTCCTAGACCTAAAATAATATTTAATGCGGTGCGCGTAACCCGACGTTTCGATGTAAGCAGTCGCATTTTGGATGTAACTCCGCAACTCCACAATCGAGGATACTGGCCTCGCGAACCCGGAATTTACTAGCTTTACGATTTGGATATTGTTTGTTTGCGATGCCTTCTGGCAATCGGCAATCGTTATTCCGACTTTGAACATTAGTACACGACATTCGAATATGCAAACATGGATTTCACTTATGGCGAGTGTCAAGGCAATGCCAACGCTGCTGCTCGACAGTACGCAGAAAATTACCCACAAAGGTCGAAAGGCAGGCTTGGTACTATTTTGTGGCCGCTGAAATCACTGGATTTAAATGCCTTGGATTTTTTATTAGTGATGTCTAAAAGACCTCGTGTACGCGATGTCAGTATCCTCGATTGCGGAGTTGCGGACTCGCATCCAAAATGCTTACATCAAAACGTCGGGTTACGCGTATGCTTTTATTAAAAGTTCTAGGACGTGTATATCGGCGCAAGGCCAATTTTTTTTTTTTACTGATAAATGTGTTTTTTACAAAGTACTTTGAAATTTTCATACTCTTTAAGTAGCCATGAGATTAAAAATACAGAATATCTCGGCTTATTATACCTTTATATTAACACAGAACCTTAGAGTAATTATTAGAACAAAAACAGTTTTTTGAAATTTTATGCTATTTGTTATTCAAGTAGTCATGAAATTAAACATATTCAGAATGCCTAGGCTTATGATACCTTTTTAGAATCTAGAATAGCTAAGCAAGTTTTTAAGATGATGGGCACGATGAGCGTCCTACATTTTTTTTAAACTGTAGCTGATCAAACATGAAAGAAAATTAATTTCATTTTGAATTTTCTTTATGTTCGACGGTTTTTTCTTTGTGTCGCGGGTTCGACTCCCGTACGGGACAAATGTTTTGTATGGCCTACAGAAATTTGTTCCGGTCTGGGCGGTATGTGCATGTGATATTCTATGTTTGTAACTGCACCCACGTCACAGGGGAAAATCCTAGTGTGGGCCGAGGTTTTTTTTTAAAAAAAATCTGTTTCATAGTTACATACCTTTTTTTTTATTGCAGAAAGTTGGCAAACAAGCAAACTGCCCACCTGATGGTAAGTGGTAACAGTCACCTATAATACATGCGGCTCTTGTAAGATTCGCAGCAAGATACCTACCTGGTTCAAGACATATCTAAGAATACCAAAACTAATCTATAACAATAATATCCGAGCCGTGTCTAAGAATTCTTATCGAGAACCAAGAATTTAACCATGAACAACGTGATTTTGTTGACATATTTTTTTTAAAATACATCATGAATGAAAATCTGTCAAAGAATTTGATATTAATGAAATGTACAACATTTCCGTCACTTGCTAAGAAATAAAAAAGTACCCGACTCTACAGCTATCGAAATTACCAAGTGATGTGTCGGAGAAACATTAACATTAACACTGAGTTGCATTAAACTGATCAAACTAACCCTGCTAAGTAAAAAAGCATAATACGGTCGAATTGAGCAACCTCCTCCTTTTTTAGAAGTAGGTTAAAAAAGACATGGCGCTGCCCTACTACCAATAGGAAAGGACCGGTATCTCGCAATCTAAGACAGTTTTTAATGTCCTAATTTAAACGTCATTGTTGAAACTAATCCAATAGATCAGCGTAATAAGAGGGCTGTATTCCACTACCGATAAACTAATTTAACTGCTCCCTTCAGTGGGTAAGTTCCAAGGTTTAGATCTTTTATACGACTTTAGACTTTAGTAGTTTTGACACGAGCTTCTTTATGGTCACATTGGATGATGTAATGATGAAGTCTTCAATGTAACTCGCGCTGATTTTGAGGTGAAAATGTAAAATAAGATTGTTTCGGCGAAAATAAACTTCAGAAGTTATTATTTAATCACATGTTAAAGTAAAAAAAATGTCTTCCATGAGACTCATACAACAGACTAGGAATGCATACTCATAATCGGATTAGATAAAAAAAATTAAGTGAGTTTGCTAAAGACAGAATAAATAATATACAGGTTGTCCCAAAAAATAGTGTCAAGCGTAAGTCCAGAGTTAGAGCACCTCTTGGAGTACCCGAATCACCCCCATGTATGTTCCGCGATTATTCGTAGTTTTCGAGTAATAATTTTTTTTCTGAGTTTTTGAAAATTTTGATCCAAAGAACTTAAAAATTTTAAATAAAAAAAAGTAGAACATATTTTAATGTTTTTCTTTTTGCCACTGAATCATCTTTAGTGCTTCTTTTATGTCTAAAATAATCAGTCTCGTAACTTTAGTGGAAATTTAGAAAACAGTAGTGTAAAGTCAAAATTTGAATGTTAGTGAATAATTACTTAAAAATTCATCTTTAAATTAAAAATCTAAACAGGCGAATTCATGGTTTCTAAGTATGTGTGAAAACTTCTCTAGACTCTCTGCTTTCATAATCATTTAAAAAAAGAAGTACTTAATAGGGCTACTTTGGCTTAAATCGGCCATCAAAGACAGCGAGGTGAAAATTTCATAAAATTTACCAAATTCCTATCAGATGATAAAAAAAATATCTGGTCTTTTTATAATTTCTAAGGTTCAGATTAATTACAATTTAGCAAAAATTAACTACATGAAACCCATATTTAAATATTTTTCTCGCGGATCACATCGGTTGTAGTGTTGGATGTGACGCAGTACTTACCTGCTAAAAAATTGCCCGAGTGAGAGGATATGAAAGAGACCGCATTATTGCTATCTCTCTCACTCTCATTGGCGAAATGGATAACTGTAACTGAGGAATGCTATTCTTTGTGACAAGGGGGTGTAGTCCGAGCGCCTATTGTGTTCTGGCGCCAGTCGTTTGCCTGCTTTTGTTTGCGCCTTACGTACGATATGCTCATTTGTGATTATTTGACGAACTTTGCTTTCTTTACGGACCTTGAGTGCGATTACGATTTGGTTTTGTGTGAATGCGGGATTTTGACAAATTTGGCATTCTTAACGGACTTTTCAAGCTCTTCATTTTGTGATGTCTTTTTCATCGCAAGAATATGCTCTTATGCATTACTTTTATGGATATGCAAGAGGAAATGCTTCTGAAGCAGCCAGGTTGTTCCGGCAGCAAGTACAAAATGGAGGTGGACCTCAGCCTGAAACTTGGCCTGATCATCGCATTATTTTAAGAGTACATAACTCTTACATGGAAGGACGCCTACCAGGTAGAAGATCGGGGCGCCCATCTGAAATGAGTGACCCAGATACTGTCCAATCAGTGGTCGAAGAAGTGGTGAGAGATCCATCAGTTAGTGTAAGAACAATAGAACGTCGAATCGGAATTCCGAAATCACAAGCACATCGAATACTTCATCAAGAGCGTTTTCACCCATATCACATCCAGAAAGTTCAGCAGCTCAAGCCCGCAGACTACCCGAGAAGGGTGGCATTTTGTCAGGAAATGTTACGGAGACAAGCTGAAAACGAAAATTTCTTTAAAAATATTCTATGGACTGATGAATCACATTTTAAGCGATGTGGGGTGTTTAATGCGCATAACTACCATTCGTGGAGTATTGAAAATCCACACCTCACAAGGGAATCTAATTTCCAAGAACAATTTAGTATCAATTTGTGGTCAGGCATCCTAAACGGACAGCTGATTGGTCCGTTCGAACTACCGGACCGTCTGAACAGCGAGGCCTACTTGCAATTTCTACGACGTGATCTCGGCGTCTTATTAGAAGATGTAAACCTATTAACGCGGAGAAATATGATTTTTCAAAACGACGGCGCTCCATGCCATTTTGCTAGAAATGTTAGACAACATTTGTCTGAAACATTTCCAGGCAGATGGATCGGTCGTGGAGGGCCCATTGCGTGGCCGCCACGGTCCCCCGACTTGAACCCCATAGATTTTTTCGTCTGGGGATACTACAAGGAATTAGTATATGTCAAGGACATTACAAACGTCACAGTGTTAAGAACAAAATTAAGACAAGCGGAAGAAACAATAAAAAACAACAGAATTGCATTTATAAATTTAAAAGAAAACTTTTTTAGACGATGTAGAATATGTATTGAGCACGAAGGTCGTCATTTTGAAAACTTTCTTTAAGCGATCGAATAATAAATACTTTGAAAATAATGTTTTGTTTCATTTATTAAGTTATAATAAACCTTCAAAGGTTATTAAAGATGGCAGCAGGAACAGTTATTTTTGACCTTCAAATAAAAAATTTTTAGCTTTTCTACAATCATTTTTGGTTTATTAATAAATAATTGGAATTAAAAAAAAAAATTATTCATAAGTCGAGTTTTATGAAATTTTCACCTTGCTGTCTTTGATGGCCGATTTAAGCCAAAGTAGCCCTATTAAGTACTTTTTTTTAATTATTATGAAAGCAGAGAGTCTAGAGAAGTTTTTACACATACTTAGAAACCATGAATTCGCCTGTTTAGATTTTTAATTTAAAGATGAATTTTAAGTAATTATTCACTAACATTCAAATTTTGACTTTACACTACTGTTTTCTAAATTTCCACTAAAGTTACGAAGCTGATTATTTTAGACATAAAAGAAGCACTATAGATAATTCAGTGGCATAAAGAAAAACATTAAAATATGTTCAACTTTTTTTTATTAAAAATTTTTAAGTTCTTTAGATCGAAATTTTCAAAAAGTCAGAAAAAAAATATTACTCTAAAACTACGAATAATCGCGGAACATACATGGGGGTGATTCGGGTACTCCAAGTGGTGCTCTAACTCTGGACTTTCGCTTGACACTATTTTTTGGGACACCCTGTATACTGTGAGTTATCACCGTAATGAAAAAACGGCACATTGCATTTTGTAACTTGACAGTGTAAATTAGGTAAACCACTTCAAATATCAGTCACGACGCCAAATGCATTTATTGGCAAAGACATGAAAATTACGTTTCATTTGAAAATCGAATATTTTGGCAATAATGATCAAGACACCATGTAAATGGCGCAACAGGACTCAGAAGACCAATTTGAACAGATTTGAAAAATAAAATTGATGTTAGTTTTATAATTTCCAAAACTTTTATACTTAAATAATTTTTATTTTAATCATTAAAATTAGGGCTTTATTTTATTACTATTTATTATCACTACACATTAATTACCACAAGTGATAATTTATTTAGAAATTTGTATTTCCAATTTATCGATTTGTGTACATCTTCATAAGATGCAATTTAACTTTTTATTGTAATTTTGGATATGAGGTTTATTATATTTTTAACTCCTTTATTCAAATTCAACAAATTAAATTTAAGGTTGTTTGAATAATTAAAAAAGCGCAGCTTGCGCGTAGTTTTCTTTGTAACTTTACGATCGAATAGAAAATAGCTGGAGGTTTTTAATCAAAGCAACTCGACTTCACTAGTAAAATACAGAGCCATTAAAATTTTACGTGCTTTCGAAGAGAACGAACCAATTGCTCCTTTTAGATTCTCCTGAGAATTTAATGGACAATAATCATTGTAATAAAACTGATTTAGACTCTGTCACGAGAGATGTAGGTACGGGATAATAGTTGGGTTTGGAGCACGAAGACAATTTAAGTTTTTTTTATATATTTCAATTTTTTATGGAAGCGAGTGCATATGGTAATAATTTGTTGAGTGTCTATATAATTTACTAAAAATATACAAACAATTGACGAACAGCTTTCAATAAGAACCTCGAAACCTAGAACGAAGAAAACCAGAACGAAAAATGTTAGAAACAAACCAAACAAGTCAATTTTGTCATAAACAATCACCAATATCATTTTTATACCATTTTTGTCATTGTTAATAAGAATAAGTGATAAATATGGCTTTCAAGTTATTTTTATTATCTTTTTTAATTTAGGTATAATTTTTTAGCTATTTTTTTTACTATAGTTTAGATAGTACCTAGTCTTTATTATTTTTCTTTTATTACTTCTATGTGAATTACTTTGAAATCAGCTGTGTATTGAAATGAGCATATAAACTATTTCATTATTTATACTAAACATTATTTTGAAACGTTGTTTGGACTGAAAGAATGAAACAAATTTCACCAAAATTAACCATACTTACAACGAGAACACAACAGTCGACTGACCACGTTTGCAGACAAACCAATAAATAAATGCTCGAGAAGATTTTCTGAATGATGATGGAGACTTAATATATACTTACTCAGTATAAAGACAGAAATGTGGATACGTAATCTAATAACTACTCTACGTAATGTGAATACGTAATATATAAGGCGTCAATAAAGACCGAGATGATTTGAAGGGGGTAATTTTTACCGAATTTGGCCGCAATTTGGCCAAAAGAATCGCATAGTGTAATTAAAGGGTTGTATTGAACAGTAGAAGACAAAAAGCGTGCTTTGCGAAAACGAACCAAAGAAATATGTCTAAAAAATTACAAAGAAATTAATGAGAAACAAATGAACACACTGCAATTTTTTTCAAACTGTATTTTTAAACAAATTTTTGTATAATAGTTTTGGATTTTTTTTTATTTTGACAACAGAATGCTTTAAATAACTTTTCATTTCTTTAGTTTTTTGTTATAACAATCATACTCGTATTTCATAATTCCATGTTACAAAGAATACCAAATTCCATTCAAGAACTGAACAACAGCTGCGATGATAAAAGACAGTAAACAAAACGGACGAATGAATAATAAATACTTTAGTGCACAAAATACATAACAGGCACAAAAACACAAATGGCCGCCTAATAGCTGAAATAGCAATTTTTGCCGGGCAACCTTAGGGTTGTCCGGAGAATTGGGGCTGCCCAGAACCTGAATTATCCGGACTATGGGCAAGATGGACGACAAGGTTGGTTTAGTGGGTATGCCCGCACTTAGCGGGGGGAGTCCCACATACGCCTGTCAGCTAGCCATCGGCAGTCACGGTGCGCAACAGAATTCCACCTCGTTAAAAAGACAACCTTACGATAAAGGAAAATGTAATGTAAGTATACTGTGGAGCGGAAGGTGCATTATATATTACATACTAAATGGATATAGGTAATTATGAATATGAATAAAAAGGAAAGGAATGGAATAAAACGCCGGATTTATCAGCAGTAATATTTTAAATTGCTTTGAATCACAATTTTGTAGTGTTTATAGATTATAATAATTACAAAGGAAGATTAATTTTGTTCAAAGTACACTTACCCGAAAAGACTCAACGACTCACATTAACATTATGTCCAACATCTTTGTGTATTTAACATCTTAAATAATAAAGGAATGTTAAAACCAAACGCTTAAAATAAATTTTCGGTAACATAGTTTGATCTTCCGTTACACTCTGACATAAAGTCAAGTAGAAAATTGTTCAAGTCAAGTTTTTATATTGATATTACTGAAATGATTGTACTTATTTAATTTATTATAGTATTAGTATTTTTACATACAGTCCAGCCTCCCTTTTGTGATTGACGACTGTTACGCTTTTAATTTGACGAGATTGCGGCCTCAATTTCGCACCGACTGTGTTTTTATAAAACGGTGATGGATGTTGTACATTGACTGTCAAATTGATAATGGTCATGATTAATATTGACTAACAGAGTAAAGCTATCGATGATCATCGATCTTTGTCAATAACACAAGGAAGAAATGAAACTTCTAGAAATATTTTGTTCGTTATATCTGATGATATCAAAATTCCACGTTTTAGAATCCATAAACTCTCGAAGAACGTAATAGTAATTTCAGTCTAAAGGAACATCACTCCCAACAATTCGACACTGCGTATAAAAATAGCGAGTAGCCTTACGGAAATGAAATAAACATAAACATGGTAAGAAAACTGATAGAAAAGATGTTAGTAGGAGCTAGTTGTAAACTAAGAGGACAGCACAAATTTAGAAATACATAGAATCGGCATGGACCTTTCAGGTTCGAGAGAATCGGTAACGTAGGTCTTAATAAAATAATCATTGGCTAGTTGACATATAAAATCTAAATGATTAATATATAGTCAATGCAAAAGATACTGAAACTTTTGAAACCAAAACAAAAACTGAAGTAGGAGAAACGCAATTCACTGTTACCAGTTCTTATGTTTTGCAGCCATTCGAAAAGATGATGGTAAAGTAAACTATAGTAAATTGAATAGAAGTCTTGTTACAGGCTTGTCAGCGCTCTTTAACAGAACCTCTGGATCATTATCTATGAAATCATAGTCACAGGAGCACAATAAAATAAAAACACAACTAACGAACTGGCCGCTGTAAAACCTATTATAAAGGGATTTTAATTTACGCGTTGGTAGCAAGAATCACCAATAGACGAGGACGTTTAATCAAACATACAGTTACTGAATAAAACAGGATGATGACAAAGTTGGCGAGTAATATATAACCGGATCGAATCAGCACATAATTATAAACTTGGCTCGAACAATTCTCTTAATGTATATAAACTAATAGTAAGTAATAACAATGAATAGGAACCGTTATAGAACACAATAAAACAGATAGTCGATTGTTAAATCAAGTGTTCATTACTGACACTATAAAAATATTGAAATATTTTATTTTATATACCGATCACCATTATAATGTTAAAGTATATCCAGAAGATGCACCAATATATTTTTATTTTTCTTGTATATTAAGAACGCTGTGCTCAAAACAATAGTAGTGAGACAAATTAATACTAGAACCCATTATTTTGTTTCATTTTTGTCTTTAACATATTGAGAGTTGATCTTTGTAATTATATTATATGTAAAATCTGAAATAAATAACTTTAAAATTAACAATAACTTAAGAAAAACGGCGACGCTGAATGCTCGTCGTCTATGTCAATAGTTATCAGATGTGTATCTCTTGATACCAACATTTGACTTAACAATCGTTACAAAATCATTTTCCAATTACTTATCGTTAATGACAATAACCACCAGAACTATTACAATATAACAACAATAATATTAAATATGCTACTCAGAACATAAAAAATAAGTTTGGACATTTCACAAGCCTTTACAATCAATCTTTCACAATTGGTGTTTTAGATCATGAAGCTGGCAGCTTAATTACAATGGCTACGATAAGACCAATGAGACTTAATTTATTATACATTATCCGAAATATTTCACTTTTCGATACCCAAAAACTTTGCGGAACTAGCGCGCATAGATAAATTCACTATAACTTAGTAGCGTCAGTAATAGACTTACCGTCGATACATGCAAAATTCTTTTCATCTCTCTTTGGACAGACCATATTAATATAACGTTTAAAAATTAATGAATATAGCTGTATAGTATGAGATAATGTTAATTTTAAAGTCTACATTCTCAGAAATTATAACAGTAGCTAGTTCAAATTAGGATACGTGTTTTGCAATTATTGAATTTCGCTTTGACGATTATTGGTTAAAAAACGTATTGTACTTTCAATAACAAAAAATATAATGGCTGTCTAATGAAGTTTATTTATTATGAATCAATATTCTGAAATATATTATTGGGTTCAGACAAAGTTACTTTGGACATGATTTTTGATCATGAGTCTGAATGTAGAAACATTGAATTGCTGAAAAGGAACTGGCTCACTATAAAACTTCCCTAAAGATAGTTATGGTTAAACATGAAACTGTGATCTTCTAATAGATTTCCTTTTCCCATCAATTTTTGGATTGTGATTAATTGCAAATTGCTGTTTCATCAACATACCTACTTCAGTATTTGGTGTTTAATTCAACAACTTATTTCACCAAGACTGAACAAGTGTCAAATTTCGAGCCAGCGTGATTCAAATCCTATTTTGTATGTATGTATATAACGCGATCTCAGAATCAGAAAATTTTGCGCCTCGCAACAGCCACAAAAACCAAAATTTCTCATCTCACACATCGCATAGATTAAATTCAAAGACGCTATTAGGTCTGCCGCCAGAAACAACTCACAAAAATGCATATTTTCTAAGAAATTATTATAAAAAAACAACAGGCACTCCTTGATACTTTGCACTGTTCGACGGAATTTTAAAAAATCGCTGCTGCCCTACAAAATGTTCTATCCTAGATATCAACCAATAATAACTACGAATCTAGCATTGCATCAAAAAAACATTTTAGACTACATTCAAAGTCATAATTTACTAAGTGATATGCAATACCTATATGCTTCAGGCAGGCTTCAATTAATGTGAACTGAACATTTTTCATACGAGTATAAATAGATTTAAAGCAAGCTTTACACATTACTAAGACCGTCCACCAAGCAGATGGATCAAACAAAATTTTAGTTCACGTCAATCACTTAATTCATACATTCTATTATCGTTCTATAAAATATATTTTGCTAAATAATACATTCAAACAAATTGCTCTTTTAAATTAACTTCTAATTATTCAGTCGAAATAATTTAGTGGACAGGTCCTCAAAACAACCCATCAATAAATATACGAGTAATGTCATACGCAACAAACATCAGCTATTCTAATACTTTCCTAAAAATAAATAATGTTTGTTTCAAAACAATGCCGTGGCGTATCACATTGTTATGAAAGAAATTGCCCTTGGCAAACTTCAGTATATTATGGCAGAGAATGGGCATATACGGGCGATATACGAATGGCTAAGTGTGATATAATCACACACTGACGCCCATAATGCCAGCAATGTATACTGAGACAACCGTATACTCACATTCTATCTACCCATAATGAACCAAACCGTAATCTCACTAATCCACTCCAGTACTTTAGTAACATCTCTATAGTTTAAAGTCTTAAGAATTACTAACTATCATGAAGTTAAAATGTGTGAACAAGCTTCTTATAATATAATAATAAAAAGTATTAGTTAAACTTTAAATTTTTAAATTCTATATATAGATTTCAAGATTTGTTTAAATTATTAATTTCATATATAAGTAGTAATTTATCTATCTAGTTCTACTTCTAGTGCACTATATTTTTAGCTGTGGTCAATAATTAACGCCCACCGTATGTTTGCTCCTTTTATATTTCCATCAATCCCAAACATGACTAACTTACCCTTCTCTACACATCTATCCCTTCAAGGCTTTGCCTACCTCACTCCAATATACTTTATAAACATTGTTTCAAAACTTATTTGAAACATAACAATTTGGGAACTAAACATAATAATTATTTCATCACGTTTTAGACTATTGATAAAAATTAAATCACTATCAATATGTATTCATCAAAACTGTTGATTTACCTTATCCCTCTGTTGACAAAATTGTTCTAGTACTTGTTTTTCCGCAATACCCGAAAAATTGCGATCGTTTCTAACACAGCCTTCTTTGAAATCGTACAAACTTATGCGTTTCCTATCAAAACTATCATCACCTTATTCCCCATCAATCAATACCATCTCCTCATTTACAGTTATACGCCTACCTATTCCAGACTACCTCCAATTTTTCTTAAAAGGAGCACCCAACGATCGCACTATAAGCGGTCTACACATGTTTGTGACGATTGCGTGAATAATAAAAATACTCTCTTCACCACAAAAATATTATTGCTTTCAGAGTTTCCGTGACAGATTAAAATATTTTTATACAATAACGAATAACGATATCTCGCTCCCCTTCAGCGCCCTTCAAGCAATCGTGAACGCTATCCAAAAATATATATACGCATGACCACTAGCTAAACGATATATTCATTCGAAACAAACAAGGAGAGAATAACGTTTCGGGAAAATTAATACATCAAAACTTTGGCGGAATACTTTCGAAATACTGTGTCGTATTCGCCGTCACTACATATACATATATAAATATAACATCTTAAAATTAGCGATCCAAAAATATGAAATATACATGTTGTATTCGCGCCCTCTGGTGCCTTCTGACCGTGCAAGCGAATCGTTTGCCTATTAACAGTGCCGATATTTTCCAAGAGTGAAATTTTCGCTTGTTGCCATCTCGCGACTTTTGCCACTTTGCCGCCGGAGGGTGCAAAAGCCGCCACAACTGGACGGTTTTTTTCATTAACGTCGCATGTCGTATCAACCTTAACACTTACAGCCTGAACACCTCTCAAAAATCAGACATATGATACCAATCCTTACACATCCGCGCTGAATTCCAAATAATGTTGGGTGCGTACTTGGCATGCCTACAATTTCAACGCTGCACTGGGCCTCTTGAAAATTATTACTTTCCAAACTACGGCTATTTTGGTAAAACCATTAAAGAACCCCTAAAATCACCTTAACTAAACGTGAACAATCAAATAATGTTTGACGTCAACATTAAATAAAACGAGAACTGTCAAAATAAAAACTTTCAAGTTTTCAACAAGAGGAAATAATCTTTTGCTAACCTGATACCTGGCCCTACACAAGCAAAGCAATCAAAGTCGCTCGTAACTTTGCTTTATAAAAATACGAATCCAAAATATCTCGACGGCCGTTTGTCGCCTTACGATTAAGCTATGATTATTCTAATACCTTAAACTATTATCTATGCTACGTTAAAATATCAGAGAATTCAGAAAAAGGGAATATTAGGTAGTTTATTTCTATATTTAAGTGGTGCACAACCTTTTATTTCATGAACGCTAAGTAGATAAGTAGGAATGGCTTTAAGCATTATGGGTATACTAAAAATAAAATGAAGTCTGACTTGATCACAAATTCATTAATTTAATAACTTGATTAACTTATATCAAAATAGGAACTAGGGATTGATCAAAGCTATCAAAACCGATAACAAATCTAACAAATATTCAGTTTGGGATAAAAAATAATTATCAACCAGTAAACTAAATCAATTGAGAAGCTTTCATGAGAAGATCTAAGTCTACTGAAAATTAATGTTTCGTCACGTTCGATGATATCTAAGGCGTAGACTAATAAATCAATTAATCTATTTAGGCTGGAATGAAACATACTGTCAAATCCGACAAATAGACAAACTATAATAACTGCATTATTATTCTTCTATTAACCTTAAATACGATAAAATCTCAAAATACTCACAGCTCGTCGGGTTTATTGTATTTACGCTAGGTGCGACTACTTTATAAGAACAGTGGCTTTTAATAATTTGAATTTGTACTTAACCTACGTAATTTTAAAGCCCCTCTTGGAGCTTTTCAACGGATGCTAGATCCAAGTTTCGACTTGAGTCTCAAACTCTGTAAGCAAACCATCGAATAACACCTTAAACTGATTTTAATCATTGTAACACGTAAATTAAAAAACTTAGCCAAATCATGTGCTAAGGTGGTATTCTTTCATCAACTCAATAATCTGTCAATATGTTGTTGATCTAGATAAATCACTTTTACATCGAATTTAGTTTTCAAAAATATGATTCCAATAAATGTTTTAAGCAAACATCTCAAAAATACGTTATGAAAATATAATACAAATACGATAAAATTTATACTAAATATAACCCTGTCTATGACCTGAAGAGTTTAAAATAAACACAAATTTAAATCCAAACTCTGAACAAGTCATTTCAAGAGAAAGATAGAACGCTACAAGAAACGATCAAAATATTGTTACTAAAGAAAAAACATATAACTTCACTTAATTTTCTAAAGTCGAAAGCTTTTGTTTACATTCTTTATACAACTACAACAAAACGACAAGGTAAAATTTTAATAGACAAGGCCTGAGCTATTTCACAACTCCGAGAAAGAACCTGTTTTATTTTGTGTAGCAGATAGGTAACTAAAATTTAAAACAGTTTGTCATGGTAAGGCGAGTTTGTAAATTATAGTTGATATAAACACAATAAAAATAAATCAGTGTGTCCTAAACCATTCATATTAAGTATGTACATACATAAACAGTCCATGAAGTTTCTTATACAACCTATACATATTACTGAAGTGGAGTAAAACAATGATAATAACGTTAAAAATGCGTCTCGAAATAGTTATACTCTTGAACACCAAACCTGAAATAAAAACTCCACTAGCAATAAAGTTCTAGAAAATTAATTAGGACACTGAATTGAATTTTATTAGATAGGTACGTCAGACGATAACATGACTAATTGATGTATGTCCTCACATGTTGAACAGTAGCTCGAGGAGCAAATCTTCATCTGCGTTCATTGGCGACTGAGGCGCCAGGTAGTCAACAATCCTACAAGAGAAATAAGAGTTAATATCCAAAGGCATTTACGACTTTCGCCTTCGATAAAGTTACTTCAGGAAAAACTGGAGTACCTATAACTCCAACGATTTTATTACACATCGTAGTTTCGTGTTATTCTTGCCCTAAGCCTGATGCTGTCTCTATGTGTACTTTCAATAAAACAAGCGGCAAGAAACAGCATGGTTTAGATCAAGACCATATTTTGTAATGAGCCCGGAATAGATTCTTTGCTTGGCAAGAACCTATCTATGTTGTTTTTTTTTACTTTCTAGAGGCGACTTAGATAATCCTAATTTGAAAGTTATACATTAGTTACATAGTTAAAACTCTAAAATATATCAAAATCAATCACCTATTGGGAGTGGGTGGTGTATTGGTGATGTGCAGCGACGAGCTTTGGAGGGCAGCCTGCGACAGCCGGGCCACCTTCGCGCTTTCGGCTCGCGCGCTCTGCAACCTATTGATGGAGTGAAAACATTTACTAACAAGTACCTTTTGGTTACAATATGACAACAGCTATTGCCGAATTGGAGTTACACGAAAAACTATTTCCTTGTGTGATCATGACGAATTACAAAAACAATTTCAACAGGCAGGGGTAACATTTCGAAATAGTCAAATTGAAATTTTGCTTAAAAATGGTTTAAAGATACTAATGAAAGGTTAATGAGATTTGTTCACGATTTGAAGAGAGTTAATTTTTAAAGATTAACATTGACCATGCAAGACAACTTACGTTAATTGAAAAATCTTCCCAAGTACTTGAAGCGTGAAAAAGACAATAATTATCAATGAGTACAGATAATCCAATTTCATCTTAGTAACAAATTTTAATTTCATCCAAAAAATAATAATTTAAGCTTTCAAAGAATTTTAAAGATACTACGGAGAAAATTAAAGAGTTTTGCCGTGTCCAGTAACTTTTTTGCAGATACAATAATAGAAGCATTAACAAAGTAATTTGTTCACGAAGAATGTTTTCGCAAAGTAAGGCAAAACATCAAACAACGGATTTCGTCGCGAGACAAAATAAAATACCACTCTGTGAGTTTGAATTATTTTCTCATCGTAACAAGAAAGGGTTAAACAATTTGTTAAATAAGCTTCGTGAGGTGTTGTGCTTAAATATGTCGAAGATATGTCAACAGTGTGTCTCGAAAATCGAAATCCTAATGAAGTGTTTTTCGACCTTCCCTTAACATATCTATCTTATTGAGACTACCTGGTTCTGATCTAAAGGTCTGGCGTTCAATTCACCATTTGGGGAAGATCTCTGCTTAGTTTGGTTAGTGGTTAGGGCTTCTGAGTCTGTCTGTCTAGCTACCATCATAGTACATACATAAGTTTCTCTCCATAATATAATCACAAAGTTAATAACATTTTTGTGTTTCGACAAAAAGAGCATGATAGTCAGTTCCTCAGTTGTCGTCAATTGGAGTAAATTTCGTCGCGATCTTCGGCACTGTCACCTACAATCAGGAGAGTAAAGGCAAAAAGCTTCCCTATTGTATGTAAAAAAACAACTATTTTCCGAGTTTTCTTGAGTTTGATCGAATAAAATATTGACAGGATCTTGATGATATTAGAAGTCTAAATTTGAGCACAGAACCAGTTCCTGATAATAATAATTTTTTGATCTAGTGTTGTCTTTTAAATTTTCAAACAACATACGAGTATTAGACAGAGTTAATATCATGACTGCAACTATTCAAGAAGCTAATGTAAAATACATAACCGGAACTTTCTTGTTAAAATACCGAACATTAAAATTCTGGGAAGTCCGCATCCTTCAAGGTCACGCAAGCCGGCATTGAAGGATTTCGTTAATAAAAGATGTCCCTATATCGAAATTAATTTGGTAAAATGTGATAATTTTGATTTTCGTTCGTTTCTGTTCAAGAACTTAATGTAAGGAACCCGCTATTGTTACAAACTAGATGACGTAGTAATAAGCAGTGGATCGCTCCTATCCTTTTTAAAAAATTAAACCTCAGTGACTCAGCATAAAATTTAAGCTATCAAACCATACATTTTTTTAAACCTACAAAAGTTCAACGAGCAGGGCTATTCCGATACGTTTCAATAATTTCATCCATTCAGCAAAAAAAAACTCATTTCTACTATGTTTTGCTATTGACGACTATCCGATAGCGTTAAATGAGCAAATCTGTTTTATTAATTCATCTTCTAGATTATCTGCTACATATCTACATAAAATTCAAAATATCTCTAAAAGTTGCTGCCTATAGTTTGAAATTCATAAAACACAATTGTTTTACGAAGTTGGTAATGAAAGGTAATATAAATCAACGCTTCATTTAAGTGACCTTTTTAATCTCCCAATTCATTGTATTCTATGTTTCTGTTTCAATCCTCGTTGATTCTATTCAATACATTTTCATTTTATATCATCTGTAACGAATCTGCTACCCTACTTTCAATAACACATTCTTGGAACTAAACAATAGTTGTTGGCAATGTTTCTGTTTCATATTCATATGAAGGTTCGACGTTTAATATCCGGTATTCATTGTCTGCACGGTTTACCGAAATCGAATAGTTTCTGTACAATTATTGTGTTTCAGAAGGCAGTCAAAAGGGATATTCCATTAAAACCTTTATTACAACTGATTTCATACTGCGTTCACAAAATTATGTTATTGATATTAAATAATTCTGTTATTTTATGATTTTCCCGAGACGACGTTATGAGGGTGAAAGAAGTTATATACTCGTAATTGTCAATGATACAAGGCTTATTTGTTGATGACACACGTTGACTAATTTATTATTTATTTAACACTATAAAAACCGCTTTCTTATCGTTTTCTAAATCCAATACAATTTATTTTTATATTGAAACAAATCGAGTACTTATAATCGAAATGACTTCGGTTGATTGATTGATGACCATATTCGGCAAAACATTGTTGCTATCCATTTTTATGACTGATAATCTTCTTTAAATATATACTGATAATCTTCTTTAATAAAAACTCGTGTCCTGGTGTTTTTACCGAACTTCTCCGAAACGGCTACTGATTTTTATGAAATTTTTCGTGTATATTTGGTAGGTCTAAGAAAAGGCTGTTGGCTATTTTTCATACCTAGGTGGTAAGAATGACCTTCTCTAAATTTTTTGGACAATTATTATAGCGAAATTTGTTCGCGGGTACATATTGACACATTTGGCCACATTGAAACTAATAAGCTCTAAAAACAGTATTTTTTCCGAAACTGGAGATTGGCAGTAATGGTTAACGACTACGACCGATTGCCATACCTTTTAAAGAAGAAGAAGAACATTTATGACAATAAAAAAGTGGAGAAATAGCGTAATGTAATTAACATTTCGCGGTAAGGAGGTTCGTTTTTTTATTATTCACGTTTCACATTTCTGTATAAACACATAGTTAAGCGGATTATTGGTCAGTAGGACGATTTATCTGTTCAAGGATGTAGATGTGCCAACAAAAAACCGCTTATTAAATTTAAAAAAAAAACAATAAATACAAAATAAAGCACGCGATTTTAGATTCAAATTTAGATTAGCAAATTGTAGTCAAATGAAGAAGCTATTACTCACTTGATTTTGGATTGCCTCATGAATTGTTGAATTTTCCTTGCCGCTTGGTTTTGTCGCCTTTGAGAGTGTGTCCTCCTAAATAGTAACAATTTTATTTAAATTACTGTTACAGAATATTCACAGTGAGATGAGTAAAATAGGAGTCCTTTAATTTTAGTTTTATTTCTTCCTTCCTTCGCCTCATTCACTCATTGCTCCCACACACTTTTTTTTATTTCTCAGCAATAAAAGAAACTGATTGAAAAAAGATGTGTACAGTGCTGAAAAGCATTGCACACAACTTTTTTTCATAGGCCCGAGAAGGTCTTGACCTTATCTTACGTGATTGATCTAAAGATGGAAGCGAGCTTCACTTATATAGCTCAACAACTGAGGAACTTGCCTACCTCTAATTGTCGGGCGGGACACAACAACGCTATAACATTGTTATTATTATGCAGACAAAAGCAATATTAGAACTAGTCATGGAATCCGAACAATTTCAACAAACATTTCAAATCAAGATCGGATTATTTAAAGTCAAATTGTGTGTATGGTTTCGATGAAAGGATTTATACTAGGTGATTTATCAACACCTTATAGGACTCAAGTCAACCTCATCTGCTCTCTCATATGTCCACGCCATCTATTGTTATAGATTAATATAGATGGCGTGATAATTTATTTACCAAAATGCTTACCAATTTAATACAAACATGTCTATATTATTACGATGTAATATAATGTTTCTTAGAGGAATTAATGTTCTTAAAGGGTTCAATTATGTCCGAAATGATATCTATTGAATATTTTTGGATATTGAAATTAAAGCTTCAATACCATTACATAGTTTTTGCATATACTTATGATACAGTTATATTAAGAAAAAAAATATCATATCGAATCTCAGACAATGGATTTGACTCACTTGATCGGTGTGTTCGCTAGTCTGCGCTCGCGCATTGTGCGGTAACCACGTTGGATGACTGTGGCGGCGGCGTGCATTTGTTTCAGGTAAGCAAACTGCAAGAAACAATAAATGTTGTTATATCCAGTACGAGCAAACGCGTACATTTATCTGACGCTCCTACGGTGAAGGAAAACATCGTAAGGAAACCTGCATATACCTGCGAAGTAATTCAAAGGTGTATGTAAACTCAACCAATCCGCACTGGGCGAGCGTGGTTTGACTAAGGCCTAATCGCCCTACCACAACAGCTGGTTAGGGTAGGCTCGTGCCCCTCGGTGGGGACGTATATGAGCTGTGATGATGATATACAGTAAAGTGATGTGGTCAAACAAAAACTACATACTTTTTATAAAAAAATTAAAAGGACACAAAAGGTTTTAAACATATATCTTAACTAGCTGTGCCCGCGACTTCGTTCGCGTGGAATAGTAATTTTTGGCATGTAAAAGTAGCCTATGTTATACCTTATATAATTAGCTATCTATTAGTGAAAGTTCCGTCAAAATCGGTCCAGCCGTTCTGGAGATTAGCGGGAACAAACAAACAGACAGACAGACAATTTTTTTTTTAATTGTGTTTTTGTTATGGGTTCCCGATATACATTCATACCCATTTAGTAAAAACTTGTTATTTTGACATTACTAACAGACACTTCAATTTTATTTATTTGTATGTATAGATACAATAATGAGTCACCTCCGTTGTCTTGTGGTTGTGTTGTGACCACCTGGTTTTGATGTCAAGGAATTCGATTCCCCTTGGGGCAGAAGTTTTTCTGAGCCCATTTGGTAAGCTACCACCACCTTAACTAATTTATCGCGTAACAATAATATTAACATTACTAATTATGTTCTGACAATGTGCGATAGAAGTGATAGTGATAGAAGAATAGCCAATTCCTCACTTGTTCCATCGCGAAGGTCAAGGGATACTCGCTTACATCTTCGTCGTTATCGTCAGTTACCATCAGATAAGATGAAGATCAAGAGTTTCCTTTCATTGTGAGAGTACTTCCTACTCACGATGACGTTATCTGATTGTCATTAACATCACGCTGCAGTCCTGTGCGTGAGTGAGGTCGCCAGAGCATAACTAGGGGACTGTCAGTGGCTCATTAAAGCCTTATAGTAGGAGGGGAGCCCAAGAGGGGTTTTTGAAGTGGTTCCGGCGCGTCAGATTAATATATGAAGGATACCTTACACCCTGTTGAGTATCTCTACCCAATCTGAGCCCTTTATATAGGGGGGTTTGCGTAGGGCAGCAGATCAGATTAGTAAAAAAAAATCGATCGGTAGAAATACTCCAGCGCGTCAGAATAAGCTATAGTACGTTAATTACACACTATCTAAACTGGTTCTGAATACCATCAATGCGCTAAACAAGCTTGCGAAGAAAAATACAGTACAGCTGATATGGATTCCAGGACATGAGGGTTTCCACGGAAACGAGAAGGCAGACAGTCTCGCAAGACAAGGATCGGAAACCAACTTTGTGGGTCCGGAACCTTTTGTGAGTCTGGCACACTGTGCAGTCAACTCTGTCATCAGAGATCAAGCAAAGAGAAGACACCAAAATGAATGGGTCGCTCAGAAAGGAATGGCGCACACCAAGCGGTTCATGGGCCTGAATAACTACAACAAATTCTCAATGAATTCAGGCAGAATGCAAATCCGACTCCTGTTGGGTGCTCTGACTGGCCACTTTGGCATTAATCGTATGCTAGCTAAAATGGGTCTGAGCAACACACGGACCTGTAGGGCCTGCAATGAGGGAGAGGAGAGCATGGAACACATACTATGCGAATGTGATTCCCTTTCTCGTAGGAGAATGAGTCTCTTTGGGTCTGGATATCCCAAACCCGAAGACTTCAAGGCTATCCCCCCTGGACCAATTGTGAGACTCATGAGTGCACTCAATTGGTCCATAAATGGTGATAGCAATCAATGAATGAAGAAATTGGGGAAGTACAAAGGATCCCTAAGGGTCGAAGTGCAGGGCCCCCTGGGGCCCCCCCGTTATAAGATAAGATAATTACACACTAAAGAGTATGTGATTTAATAATCTGACGATTTCAGCGTGATGTAAGGGGGTGGGAGGGGGACGAAGTTAAAAAAATGATTCTTCGGGATTCTCGAGCGCAGAGGCATTTTATTATTTTGTGCGAAATACTATGAAAATTTAAAAAAATATACAATCTGCCGTTTTGGACATGCCAAATGCTCAAAAATTATAAATAAAGTTTGGCGCGTGCAGCTGCTATGTTTTCCCCACTCCACACCTATCGTTCTTTCACTTCGCTTCTATCGCTGACTCTCACGCACTCTCTCGCATCGTTCCCTACTACTTCCTAGCAACCTTGATGCCTGACAACATCATCATACAACTCTTCACAGCACGCGTGGCATTACGTATACAAGGCCTTGGCTTGTTTATATTTTGTTTTTTAATTTCGTGAATTAAGAGGCCTCTTACACTTTTTGCACGAAAATGACATTTTCTTGCGCTAAATTTACTATTTCAAAAACGATTTTCATACAAATCGATACTAGAGGAAAATAGGTTTATTCTTATTGTTGCCAGTTGTAAGAACAGATTTTCTTTTACTGCTTTAGTTTTATTGGAATAATCGTTCTTCCTTACCTTGTTTGGGAGAATGTCATGAAATAGACAAACTAAAACGGCTAAAACTCAAAGTAAACTCCAATAAATTTACTAAAATAAAATCACAAGATATCAGAAATATAAATTTGTTGCCAGTTGTAAAGACGCTTTTTATTAAGCGTCCCATTTATTTAAAAAAAAAATTGAAGTTTACAAGTTTTTACGATATATAATATGATGACACTTTAACGTTCATTTTAGGATTGTTAAAACTATATTTACAATTAAAAAGCTATGTCAAAATAATCTATGTTCTTCAACCAATCAAACGGTATAATTTTTAAAATAAAAAGATAATTAATTATTTTTTATTACACCTCAAACGTCGGCCGTAAATGCAATAAATTGTATGGTAAAAACTCGCGTCAATTAGTCGAGCGCGAGCGCTCATCGAGGTAGGACCTGTGTCAGTTTGCGCCGCACAAGGCTGTTTTACGACAATCGTCGTAATTCTTGCAATATAAATAAAAAATTTGGACAAGGACCTATACTAGGATCCGCACGAGTTGATTATTTTCAAGCAGAAATTTTTTTTCGCTATCTTACAAGGAAAATATAACGTCTTGAAAATCCGACTGGGATGAAATTTCGCAAAAATGTTTGTCTGATAACACTACTATACAATATAAGTGTTTTTTGAGTACTACTACTTGAGACTTTTAAGTAATGTCACCTCTATAAATTAAAATGGCCACCATTAAAAAAATGTTGGATCATACTTATTTTGCCAACCCATTAATATGGGTATCAAATGAAAGGGCTTTGAGAGTAAAATACGACACAGTATGTGACATTGCTCTAAATTCAATATGGCCGCCGTTCCGAAATTGTGGATCACTTTCCTTTTGCAACCTATACAATATGGGTATCAATTGAAAGGGCTTCGAGGGTGAAATACGAGACAGCGAGTGAGATTGCTCCAAATTCAATATGGCCGCCGTTCCAAAATGGCGGATCGCTTTTCTTTTGTCACTCACGTAATATGGGTATCAAATAACAGGGATTTGGGAGTGAAATACGATACAGTCACTAATATTGCCCTAAATTCAATATGGCCGCCGTTCCAAAATGATGGATCACTTTCCTTTTGTAACCTATGCAATATGGGTATCAAATGAAAGGGCTTCGACGATGAAACACGATAGAGTGAGTGACATTGTTCCAAATTCAATATGGCCGCCGATTCCAAAATGGCGGATCGCTTTTCTTTTGCCCTCCACCCAATATGGGTATCAAATGAAAGGGATTTGGGAGTGAAACACGATACATTGAGTAATATTGCTCTAAATTCAATATGGCCGCCGTTCCGAAATGGTGGATTACTTTCCTTTTGCAACCTATACAATATGGGTATCAAATGAAAGGGCTTCGAGGGCACAGAACACAGAAAGACGTTAGAAAGGCTTAGTTTTGCACCGTTTGTACGGGAACTGCTGTCGTCAGTTTTGCTCTCACTTCTTTTTCTAGTTTTTCTTAAACCAAGAAACATAAGCTTGCGCTGCCCGTGCAAGGACAATCTCCTAGTTATATTTCTTTAGATAAGATTAGTTCTCCTGATTGGCCCGTGAAAGCCAATCAGGAGAACTAATCTTGAAATCGGACTGAACCAATCACAACGCACCGCACACTCACACAGAAACTCACAGTCGTGAATTATGCAACGTGTACGAATTACATTAGTTTAGTGATTGACATCGATGAATAGTTATCGATATTAAATATTGACAGTAATTTTAATATTTGAAATTTATTGAAAACTTATAAATAACTATTACATTCATTATACCTATTAGTACGGTACAATGAATAGTACCGCACTAATAGGTACGAATATTGATTGAATCACTCTGCTTATTAATATGACAAAAGAAATATAACTCAGAGATTGAAATTTTGGAGCAATATAGATAACAGACTAAACACGCATTTTTTTCTTAAATTGGTGAAAATCATAGTTTATTTATTTATTTATTTATCTGGAAAACAAACAGCATATAAATAACAACAAATAGAATATTAAAGATATAGAACACAAATGCCATAAACAGTTTTCGCTAATAGAAAATGTTAGGTTAATAATGTTTTGATATTTGCATGCATAATAAACATAACAAAATAGTAACAATACTGTACCTATACAAATATAACCAACCATAAGCTATAACAAACATTATGTAAATAAAACTCGAGACCATGTCAATTCGTCTGAGAAACAGCAAACAATGTAAGTATAATAAATCCGTTACACGAAAAATCCAAGATTTATTTGTTTTTTAAAATAGTTATGCCCTATATTAAAAAGATCAATGGTAGGAGAATTTTTTTTATTAAAGACCCTAAAAACTCTATTGAAATAGGAGTTTTGCCTATAGTTTGTGGTGCAAGTATCAGCGTGAAATATGATGTAATTTCTTCTGGATACGGCTCGACTTGGTACCTGTATACTAAATTTTGACAAAAGTTCGGAACAATCTATATAGCCAAGGATTAGGTTATGAAAAAATGTCAAGTCAGCAGCCTCCCTCCGCAATTTTAATGGAAGTAGATGGTGATGCCGACAATTCCTAGTGTAATCAGAAGTTAAGTCCGGATTCAATCTCAATTTGAAATTTAAGAATCTTAGAAATTTCTTTTGTATTCTCTCAATTTTACTTATATAGTAATTATACATAGGATTCCAACATTGACAAGCATATTCAAGTTGGCTTCTTATTAATGAGCAATATAGAATTTTTAATGATTTTACTGTTTTAAAGTGTTTGGTACTACGTATTATAAAGCCCAGAGTTTTTATGGATTTAGTAGTTATGCTATCGACATGTTCATCAAACAAGAGTTTGGAATCTAGAATTACACCAAGATCTTTGATATGCTCAGTACGAGTGAGGGGCTGTTTATCTAAAGTATAATTATATTGTAATGTCTTTTTAGACCTGCTAAATGTAATACACATGCATTTGGAGACATTAAGTTCAAGTTTATTAGCGTGGCAATAATGTTGGAGTCTATCAAGGTCTTGTTGTAAAAGTAAGCAGTCATTAAGGGAGTTGATTTTTTATACACTTTCATGTCGTCAGCAAATAATAAAAATTCTGAATGAACAAAACATTGGTAAATATCATTAATAAAAATTATAAATAATAGAGGCCCCAGAATAGAGCCTTGCGGTACACCAGAAGGAATTTCAGAAAAACATGAGTGGGAGGAAAATCCATTAAGGATTACAGTCTGACATCGACCCGACACATAAGAACTGAACCATCTGAAGAGGTCACCATGGATACCGGCAGATTGTAGCTTAGCAAGCAAGATCGTGTGATCAATCCGATCAAACGCTTTAGTATAATCTGTGTATACAGCATCGACTTGACCTCCAGACTGCATTCCAAGAGAAAGTTCTTCGGTAAATGCAATAAGGTTGCTAACTGTTGACCGTCCCTTTAAAAATCCATGCTGCTGTGATGTAAAAGTATGTTTGAGAGCAGCAGATACTTGTTGGTGTACAAGTTTCTCTAAAACTTTTGCCAGTATGCACAGTTTAGAAATTGGTCTATAATTTGTAATTTCACGCTTGGTCTATAATTTGTAATTTCACGCCTAACCTAACCTAACCTAACCTAACCTAACCCCCTGTTAGTCTGTTATTTAAGCGCTCTATAAAAGAAGGTATTGTACCTAGGATCTGGAAGGTAGCATTTGTCACACCAATTCATAAAAAGGGTTCCAAGCGTGAAATTACAAATTATAGACCAATTTCTAAACTGTGCATACTGGCAAAAGTTTTAGAGAAACTTGTACACCAACAAGTATCTGCTGCTCTCAAACATACTTTTAGATCACAGCAGCATGGATTTTTAAAGGGAATCAGACTATGTGCACATCTCGAGATCAGGCTTGGGTGTAAGCCATCCGGTCCTGCCGATTTATTACAATCTAGGGTCTTTAACAGCTTAAGAATATGATTATCATCAATTTCAATGGTACCAATATCTTGGGAAGGGTACACAATGTTTTGGCAAGTTGAGATAAATGGCAGAGTATTATTAGTTTTCAGAAAATTTTAATGAAAGTTCTCCGCAAATGCGTTACAAATATCTTCGCCAGAGGTCAAATTTGTATTATTAAACAACATAGAGGAAGGATATGTGCTATGCTTTTTGTTTGTGTTAATATAGGACCAAAATGCTCTAGGATTTTCTCGTATGTGAGATTCAGTATTATTAATAAAGTTAGTGAAGCACTCTTGTTCCAAGCTTTTGACCCGCTGACGAAGAATATTAAAGGTGTTGCGGTCTGCTTTGTTATGATAAACCTTCATTTTTCTGTGAATTTTACATTTTTCTTTAATAACCTTCCTCAACGCAGGCGAGTACCATGAAGGGTAACGATCTCGACGTATATATTTGGATGGTACAAATGTATCCCTAATTGCATATAATATAGTATTGAATTTATCAACTGCATCATCCAATGTACCGTTAGACAAAAGGTCATGCCAATTATGCTGATCAAGTTCACGACACACAGCTGTATAATCTCCCCTATTATAAAAATACTTTAATTTTGCCTGTGAATCTAAGCCCGGTAAATCAAAAAAGTTCAGTTTGCAGAGTAAAGCTGGGTGGTAAGAATCTTCATTTACTAAAGGTTCAGTACAGTGAGATACAGTTAAGTCTTCATTAGAAAACACTAAGTCCAATAGACAGCCGCGGTGATTTCTGACATTATTAAATTGATTAAAATCGCAAAGATTCATTAAATCTTGTAATTCATTGTAATTTATATTGGTAGTATGAAATGAAGGGGTAAGATAGTTGAAATCTCTCGATAAAGACCAAGATATATCACTAAGATTGAAATCGCCTACAATGAGAAATTTATCTTGCGGACTATTTGCACAAGTATTTATTAACTTATCGGAGAAATTGGACAGCTGAGTAGTCAGAGACAATCCCCCGTTTTGCTGACACAGATATATGCAGGCAATGTGCAAAGTAATAGTGGTTCTATTTTTCGAATTAATTATAACTGAAACCCAAATATCCTCCGCCGTTGAATGCCATTCGGGCCGCGCGCGAGCATGTATGTCCCGACGAACTGCAATGAGAACGCCGCCTCCACGCGTCTGCCCCACACCCAAGTAGTCGCGGTCACGCCGCCATACCGTATACTTGTCATCGAATAGCTCTTCATTATTTATTCCATCAAGTAACCACGTCTCAGTTAACAAAACGATATCATAATTATAAAGTTGAATATTTCTTTTAAACTGCACAGTCTTCGTTCGCAGACCTCTGACATTCTGATAATATATATTTACCATCAGGTTACACGACCCTGCCAGTATAACACATGGCAGGGTCGTGCTACCAGGATCTTATAAATACAATAAATATGTATGTTGTCAGAGGTCTGCGGTACAAGAACTGAGCTAGTATCTAAGTTACAAATGTTAATAATATGTGAAAAAAAGGAATAGGCGGCTAGTGTTGTAATTGTTGAAGTAACGTGTTGATGATGTGGAAACGATGGAATAATTTGTAAATGGTGCGTGATAATTGTAATAATAATGTGAAATATAATCATTAAATGGTAGAAAATGTGGAATGCTATGCTTTTATTACAGGTTAATTGAAGGTAAGTTAAGAAAAAAATATCAAGTTTAGAGTAAATAAACATCGATAGATAATAAATAAAGTAGTAAGTTAATAGTTCAAGGTCATCCAACAGGATATAGTTTTGATTATTTAAAGTTATGATTACACTAGGAAATGTTTTAGCAACATTACGCTGAACAACATTATAATATGATTGAATATTTTGAAAAAAAAAAATAGGAAAAACAGTTTAAGCCAGTAGGCCTTAATTCATAAAAATTATATATATGTGAACTTAATAGATTCTCCAAAAAACAGTGGAAAGTAAATATAACGCATAAAATGAGTTTGTCTATCTAAACAACAAGATAGGTTAGGTTATGGTATATTAATGTTTTTATCCAGTAAGGAACATACTTATTTGTCGCTGCCTCCCCGACGCCTTGACATGGCTTGCACATAAAATAATGAACCATAGTATAAACGGCAGAAAATTTACATAAGTTAAAAGTACAGAGTAATTTTATATTTAATAGTCACTTAATATTAGAAAGATCACTGTCACTTTTAATATTTATTATAGGCGTAGTGTCATTTTTTCTAATCAAGATGTTGCAATTCTGAACCAATATATATTTAAATCCATGCTCCTTCGCCAATTTTTTGGTTCTTGTGAGTAGCTGTTTATTTTGCGTAGTAAGGTGATCGTTGATATAAATATTACTCTGGTCACCAGAGTATCCCAAATCTTCGGCAGTAATGCCTGGTTTGCGTGATCTAGCTGAGGCTACGAAATCGTGCTTCTTGTATCTACATATAAACCCCATAATTATTGGTTTCGGTTGTGTTGATGAACGCGCTCGCGTAACGAAATTAATGTCCGATTTGTCGATATGTTGACCCACAGTATCTCCAATTTTGCATACTATTTCTAGAAGATTCTCATTCTTTTTTATAGGAATACCCTTAATTTCAATGTTATTTAACCTTAACATTTGATCTTTAGTAGAAAGTTCATTTGATAATTTGGTGACTTCGGCTTGTAAAAGGGGGTAATCAGCATTGACCGTTGGTTGTTGTTCCAGAATATCAACCCGTTTGTCAATTTCGACCAATTTTGAGGCGTTGTTTATAACCTGTTGCTTCATGTTGCCGATTGATGATTCGAGATTTTGTAGATTTTCTTTTATGTGTTGAATTTCATGAACAATAGGCGGCAACTGTTCCAGACGAACATTAATTCCGTCGATTCCGCTGCGTAGTTCATGTAGGATTAGATCAATAGTTGCTTGGGAAATTTTGTGGGAACTCCAGGAGACATCACAGACACTTGAGAACTATTAACTTTGCAGCTAGAACACTGAATCGCCGCTTGTCTCGCTGCACCGAGTTTTCTATAGTTGACTTCGGATATATTTGCACAAGAGAAACAGTATGACAATGCACATTTGGAGCACCGAACTCCATCCGTGTAATTATTATTGCACAATGGGCATGCAAACATTTTTGATTAGGAAATAGATAATAATAGTGTATAATTTAATTTAATTTAATTTCGCGCTGCGAGGTACTCGACGATTGATAGCGAGCGGAAACAATTATGTGTGCACGGGCCTGACACACAGCGCGAATAGTTATCTAAAAAGGTAGACAAATTTTCAATTCAAATTTTTCATTCCAAACTGATATTTGTATTGAGCCAACAGTTAAAAAATTTCCCTCCGGAGCAAGTGGACAGATTCTCAGGTGGACGGATTAGCAACTGGACAGGACATGTACAGTCCATGACATAACGACAACCACTTGTACGTTTATCGTTTGTCCAGTATTGATTTGATTCTATTTAGTATGGAGCCGGGACTCAGAATATTTTCGACTATTTTCCTGAGGAATTTCAACCTTGCATAATTTGAAGAAAAATATTTACAAAAATATTTATAGCTCGAAAACGGTGCATCGGAGCTAAAAAAATAACGAAATTTTTGACCCCCCATATAGCCACTACAACTAATGAGGACACATACATAATGGACTTATCAAAAAATGGCCAAGTATGAGTTTGACTTTTTCTTCATACTAAATTTTGATTTTTATATGAACTTTAGTTCAGACAGCACCTTGTGTAGCAAAGTGGGTGCGAATTTTAATTGAACTCATCCATACTAAAAACGTAATTTTTTTTAAGTGAATCCATACAAAAATCAGTTGAATTTTTTTTTGTTTTTTTTTTTACTTTTTCGCAAAATTTGTCAACCTTTATATATAACAATGATTTTCGCCAATTTGAGAAAAAAATATTGCGTGTATTTAGTCTGAATTCTATGTTGCTTTGAAACTTCAATATCCTAAATATATTTCTTTTCCCATATTAATAAGCCGAATGATTCAATCAATATTCGTACCTATTAGTATGGTACTATTCATTGTATCAAAAGTGGTAGAAATCTACGGTACTAATAGTACTAATACTCGTACTGTACGATTACGGTTCAAACCCAATAATGTACGAATAAGGACAAGACTGACCACTTTCACGGCGGCGCGCCGCCCTTGCGGGCAGCGTCCTTACGGCGTGTTTAGTACAGGATATAACAAGCTGGCACATTAGTTTAGAATTTATCCATACATTTTTTTACTAATCGAACTATTTGTATGAAGAAAATTTAATTTAATTTTATAATTTTGAATCGGATGACATATGTTAGATGCATATGTTAGAAAGAATAGGTGATCGTTTCGCCATACAACATTTATTAGTTATAAGTAATAATGCTTACTATGGCATTTTAACTGACAAATAAAATTTTATTCTTACTTTATACAAATATTAAACAATATATAATTATCGATAAAATGCAATGCGTGCGTTTTTTTATAAGCACGGCACTATTGCTTGTACTGCGTTAATGCTCATTAAACCGAATGCGTTACTACCGAAAGCAGTGTACTACATTACGCGCTCTGAGTAATATGGTAAAAATCGCGTATAGAAAAATATTATGTGACTTATCGTTATGATCAAGTTTTGGTGGATTATGACTGAAAACAGTTATTATAAACAAGTTTACTACTTACTGATGTAGGAGTAGGAGAATTTAAGGGTTTTCTTCGATTTTCATGGGATCCCATAATCAGATCCTGACTTTGGTGACAATGGGACCAGCCAAAAAAAAATATAATCTATCAAATACGAAAAGAATTTCGAATACACAAAAAAGGCAAAAAACATAGGTACGCATCGAATTGAGAACCTCCTTCTTTTTTGAAGTTGGTTTAAAAGAAGAGAAAAATAAACAAATTACCTTTTATAAAGAAATATCTTCTAATAAACCTTTTTCGTCACTTACTAATTTTCAGTAGAAACAAACTAAAATAATAAATTCAAGTATCAATTTACACTGGCTGACTAGTCACACTATATTGGCGCGTCGCGTTGTGTCTCGCTCGAACACAGACCTCGCCGTCGGCACCTTACGTTCTGTTACACTGAGCACTAACTTTGTTTTAAAAAAAAACTAAGTTTTACACCGCAACGTTTATTTTATAATATTTTTTACAAAGTTCACAACTTGACTTCTACTTTCAAACACTACTTTCAACTTATTAGACTTAGACGATTTAAAAGTATCGCGACGAGGAGGTCTGATCAGCCAAGCTTAGGTACTGAAGCCAACCGGCAGGCAAGAACCGGGTCCGTAGTTGGGCAGCACTTCCACTTGTTGAGCAGAGACTGAAGAAATTAAGAAAAACGCGAGATTTTATACACAAATATTGCTGATCACAATAATTGAAAAGAATAAATTCGGCAACAACTGAAAATCCCTAAGTCAGCAATATTCATATAATATACGGGGTGTTACACCTCCCCCCTTTAGAACGGAACATCCAAAAAATAAGGATGCGAGTAGAAAATAAGAGAACTTACACGCGGGTTAAAGAGATAGTAGTGTTTGTTATTATTTAAACATAGATATTAAGGCTAGGAATACAGTGATAATTAAGTTATAAAATGGTAATTAATAAAGTTACAGTTAAATTTAATATTTTAATTAAAAAATAAGGCTAGGATTACAGCGATAATTGACTTAACTAACTAAAAATGGTAAGCTACAGTTAAGTTTAATAATTTAATCAGAAATAGTACTTTAATTATAGAATAAAAACATTATAGAAATGGTATTAAGGCTAGTAACTAAATAGAAATAGTAAACAATTGAATATGGTAAGCAATTGATTATTAAGAAGTGGTAGCTAGGCAATTGCATCCTTTATACAATCCTAGATTTATTGAAATTCTAAATTTCTTTTCGGTAAGTTTAATGAATTATTTGAATTAGAATGCATACTTGTCATTTCATAACTCGAATCAGATGTATCTATAGTATTTGAGCTAGTATGGGTTACACGATTGTTGGGTTTGGAATAGCATGAATTAAATATTTTTATACAACAAGTACCAATACAATTAGAGTTATTACGCTTATGTTTATTCCTATTTCTAGAACATAGACATTTATAAATCTTATAGAATATGTAACCAAACATGCATGTTGATAAAAATGTTGTAATTATACTAAAATAGCTTCCATATTTAATATGATATGGTTGATTTTCAATTTTATCAAGTTCATCTGTGGCTTGATTAAGTTTATGAGAAGCGTATTGTAACGAATCTAAATTAATATGAGATAACTGAATTGGTGTTAAATATGGAAGTGTTTTATTTAAAGTTTTCTTGGAACAGCAATCGTCTTCAATTATATTAAAATGAGGAGATGGTAAATAAATCTTAATTTGATATTCGTTATTCGCAATAAATTGTAATAATTTATGATACGCTTTACACCCTTTTGGTAGTTGGAGAATTCCTGTTCCAATGATATCATAATCAGTCATTGAGTCTTTACAGTTTACAGATAGTTTCGACATATCGCTAAGTACATATATCCATCTATTACTTATAAGTTTTTGCCACACATCTACATGTCCTATTATCACTTTATAATCACACGTATCAGGGATTTTGTTTACATACTCTGTCAGAATTGTCACTTCACAGATTGGATTTGACACTGAGGAATGAATACTTCCGAGTTTGCACAAGTAGTAGTTATTTTGAATCACTTTGCACTCATTTAATTTATCTAATAAAGAATACGTCAATTTATCCTCTGTTAAAGCTAAATATTTAGTTGTAGGGTTTATCATGGCAAATGAGTCAGGATTCCTTATATCATGTGGAGTAGGCAGAGAATACACATGATATAATTTATACTCGTTTAATAGGGCTAATGGAATTTTTATATTAAATACTAATTTATTTCCAGTGATAAATGACGATATATCTGCTATGTCTAAAAGGATATGAATATTATCAAGACTTAGAGGTAAGGGAAAATTATGAGCTATGATATTTGTATTGGAATTTAATTCTTTAAATAATTGCATGGGATTCAAAACCGAAGGATGTACAATATTCTGTTTGCCAAAGAGAATAGCATCTAAAAGATCTTTTAAACTGAAATTAAGAATCATCAGGGAACTCTCAATAGCGCTAAAGGTCATAGAGAGATGTTGATTTATTTCTAATTTATTTGTATTTTCTGAAATAGTATCTAAGATTTTATGTAATTTTTCCATATTTTTATTTAAGGTAAGTTCATTAGCATTCAGTTTCCGTATGGTATTGTTAAAAGTAGATATAGTAGAAGAAATTATGTGTATATTATTTTTCATTAGAGATGCTAAATGCCTTTGATCGTCTTGAACAGCATTGATTGCATCTGAAAATACTTTTGCATCATCATCATCTAGGGAACCAAAGAGTTGTTTCAGAATAGAACCTCCTACACCAAACCAAGCTGAACGTTTACGTCTCTGAGGTTCAGAGGAAGTTAAGTGCGATAGTGACTCGTAATTATTATTAACATTAACATATAAACTTTCTAACGGACTAAGAACATTAGCACAATCAATATGCATATCATAAGATGGATATTTATTACATATTCCTTGAGAAGTATCTAATGCAATTTTAATGTTTTCCATATGCGGTTTAAGATAAGAAAAATCAGAATATGTAATAATGTTCCAGTGGTCATTGTAAAACTTCATAATTCCCAACGGGTCGAAGTATAATCCTGGACTGTTCACAATCGGTGTTGTAAAGTTTGCCAGAGCTAAGCCTGGTAAGATGGACCTGGAAGAGAATTATTATGAGCTAATTTAATTTCGTCAAAATGATACCTTACGTGTTTTCGATTCATTATGATTGTAACGTTATTGTTATTGTGGACTTGAATGATTTGAAAGGGGCCTTTCCAAATAGGTGAAAGTGCTTTACGAAGTCTATGATGACATTTTACATAGACCATGTCTCCAACATTATAAGTTATAGGTTTAGTTCTCTGATCGTAATATTGTTTGGCTTTTTCTTTACTCTGGAGGATATTTTCTCGAGCTATATTTCGTGACACAGAGAGTTTATGTTTCAGTAATTTTATGTAATCATTATATGTAGTATTGGGGTTAATATCGTAAATAGAACTAGGAATATGAGGTTTACATCCAAATAATAATTCATGAGGCGAAAAGTTTGTAGTTGAATGAATACTTGAATTATAAGATATAAGGGCCGTTGGAAGATATTTATGCCAATCATTTTGATTTTCATTAACATAGGATTTTAAATATTCTTTAAGAGTACCATGGTTTCGTTCAAGGGCTCCATTGGTTTGGGGGTGATAAGGAGAAGAAAATAAATGTTTTACTTTGAATAAGGAAGTTACTTGTTTATATACATCGGCTATAAAATGAACACCTTGATCTGATAAAATAGTTTTAGGGATACCATAGTGACTCATGAAAGTGATTAGTGCTTCTGCAGTTTCTTTGGCAGTAGCCTGAACAATTGGATATGCCATAGAATATTTGGTGAGATCATCTTGAAAAGTTACAATATATCTATATTCTTCGGAACCAGAATTTGGAAGGGGACCTACAATGTCGGTGAAAATCCTTTGTAAAGGTTCATGAGATGTAGAAGTAATCTCCATTGGAGCTTTATTAATTGCTCTTAGGGCCTTATTTTGTTGACATTGTTTACAAGTTTTTGTATAGTTTTCAATGTCTGACTTCATTCCTTTCCAGTAATATTTTTCTTTTAGTTTATTATACAAACGAGTTGCGCCAATGTGACCACCTAAAGGAGAGTCATGATTATCTTTAAGAATAGAAGATATTTCATTAGGAGTAGGATATACAATATCATTATGATAAATGTTTATTTTAATTTTAGTTCCGTGAAAAAGAAATAAAATTATTTCATAGATTAAAGTAAATCGGAGCTTGTCATATGGATTGCTAAAATCAGATATAGAAATTTCTTGGACTTCATTAAAAAATATTACTAAATTGTTCCTTAATCTTTTTAAGGACTCAAATATATCCTTATACGTAGCTGAGTCATAATGGTGTATTTTATAAAATAAAAAGAAGTATATTTTATTGTTTATGGATGTAGGGGATGATGTGTATAGTTCACGCTCTTTCGATTTAAATGTGGTATCTTCCAATAAATCAAGGATAGAATCGCAATAGGGATTAGAAGGATCTAAATCGATTGAAGTTGGATAGATTATAGTATTACAATGAGTTTGTAAAAGATTTTTGTTATATTCTATAATTTGTGTATCAAACAAAGTAGGAGAAGATCGAGATTTCATAAAATGATTATAAGTTAAATTATCTGATGTGTCAATATCATTAATGTTATGGATTGGAGGACGGGATAATGCATCAGCGTTGGAATTAAGTCTACCTTGTTTATAAATTATTTCATAGTCATATTCCTCAAGTTTCAGACGCCAGCGAACTAATTTAGAACTTGGATCTTTATTATTAAAAAAAATAGCCAAACTAAAGGACGATGATCAGTAACGATTTTAAATTTACGACCATAAAGATAGGGCCTGAAAGTTTTAGTACCAAAAATTATACCTAGAAGTTCTTTTTCTGTGGTGCTATAATTACCTTCAGCCTTGTTCAGGGTTCTAGAGGCATATGCAACGGGAAGATCTTTACCTATTTCGCCTTGAGACAATACAGCACCAAGCGCATAATTCGAGGCATCAGTGGTAAGGATGAATTCTTTAGAATAGTCAGGATATTGTAGAATAGGAGCATTAGTTAGCATAGATTTAAGATTATTAAAAGCAATGTTTTGTTCTTCGGTCCAATTAAAATCAGCATCTTTTTTTAGTAGAGAAGTTAAGGGTTTAGTGATTTTAGAGAAATCTTTAATAAATTTTCTGTAGTAACCAACAAGACCTAGAAAGGATTTTATATCTTTAGGATTTTTAGGAATAGGGTATGAGGTTACGGCTTTGACTTTATCAGGGTTGGGAGATACACCTTTGTCTGTAATAATATGACCAAGATAAGCTACTTCATTTCTTAAGAATTCGCATTTATCTGGTTGTAATTTTAATGTATGTTTTCTTAAGGCATCAAAGATAAGTTTAAGTTTCTGGATATGGGAGGATAGGTCATGGGAGTAAATAATGACGTCATCGAGATATATAAAGCAGTGGAGACCTTGAAGACCTGAAAGAACAGTACTCATTAACCTTTGAAAAGTAGCAGGAACATTTTTAAGACCAAACGGCATTCGAGTATATTCGTAATGACCGTTAGGGACTGAGAAAGCAGTTTTGGATGCATCACCCTCATTCATTCTTATCTGATGAAACCCAGATGCGAGATCTAGCGTGCTAAAATATTTACTGTGACCTAACTGGTCTAGAATATCAGTAATATTAGGTATAGGATACGCATCTCCTATAGTAACGTCGTTTAATTTTCTATAATCTACTACAATACGCCATTTCTTTTGGCCAGAAGCGTCTTGCTTTTTTGGTACAACCCATATGGGTGAAGACCATGGGGAATTCGAGGGTTTAATGATGTTTTGATGAAGCATTTTTGTGATTTGTTTATTAACTTCTTCTTTGTGGCACTCGGGATATCTGTAGGTTTTTACATGGATTGGTTGGGAACTGGTAGTTTTGATTTCGTGGGAAAGGGTATTAGTGTGGGTTAGTTGATCACCTTCAATATGAAAAAGATCTGAATATTCAGAACATAACTCTAAGAGGGCCTTGGATTCCTCTGGATTTAGGTGGGAAGTTCTAATTAAATTTTTTACTTTACTGACTCTATCTTTTAAATCAATTTCATTAATGGAATGATATTGTTTTGAATCATCAATTACATAGCAAGGATTAATTTCAATATTAAGACAGTGTATAGTGATATTATTATTTGTAGTATTAAGAATAGAGACATTGATATGTTTGTTTCTTTTTACTGTTACGAGACAATTAGACAAGAATACCCCTCGTTCTAATTCTTTCTTCTCTACATAGCCTGATAGAATTTCGGGATTAGATGCCTGACATTCAATAATCATTTCAGATCGTGCTGGTATCACATAACTTGGCTTGGTAAAATGAAGCTTAATGATGTTATTTCCTATTTTTAAGATATCGTTTTTATAGTCTATACTAGAATCATATAGTTTAAGAAAATCGTTGCCTATTATACCGTCGACATTTATTTCTACGGAGTCTGGAATTAAATGAAATTTACCAAATATTGTCTCAGAGTTAGATAAAATAATATCTAATTGAAAGTGGCCAAGACTGTCTGTATGTTTCGAATTTCTATCGATTCCTTTGAATTTGATAGTCTCTTCGATTAGTGGAGGCTCATCATGGAGTGAAGATTTCTTAAGCAGAGATACACTAGAACCAGAATCAACGAGAAGGGTTAGTGGTTTTGTGGAATATTTAGTGTTTATATAAACGTGTGGTAGGTGGATATTAGTATTTAATTGGATCTCATGAATATCTGACGATAAAGAGGTAGGCTTAATAGATTCAGAGGATATTTTTTTATTTTTAATAGTTTTTACTCTAGACTTCTTACTTTTGTTTACTTTACATGAAGATTTAGGTTTATAACAATTAGAAATAGTAGATTTAGGAGATTGGGTAGGCTTAGTACAATCTATGGATGCAATGGACGTAGAAAATTCAACAGATGCATATATAGGTTCAGTGGAGCTAGTAGATTCAGTGGGTTTGATAGGTTCAGTGGAGCTAATGGATTCAGTGGATTTAGTAGACTCAGTGGATTTAGTAGATTCAGTGGATTTAGTAGATTCAGTGGATTTAGTAGATTCAGTGGATTTAGTAGATTCAGTGGATTTAGTACGTTCAGTGGATTTAGTAGATTCAGTGGATTTAGTAGATTCAGTGGATTTAGTAGATTCAGTGGATTCAGTAGATTCAGTGGACTTAGCAGATTTGGAAATAGCATAGTTATTGTTAAGGAGAGATACGTCGTTTTGCTTCAAAGGTTCCGTATAACGACGTTGTGGCGGAACCCTATTTAGTTTAAATGTTGTTCATAATTATTGTCCTCATAATTTGGATTAGGATAGTCATCAGTTAAATAGTGGACTCGGTGATTAGGACGTTGTTGAGAATTATTATATTGCCTTTTGCGACAATCTTTTATATCGTGTCCAGGATTTTTACAATAGCGGCATATAATAGGGGGTTGTTGGGAGGTAGATGGTCGATCATTTGAAACAGTGTGGATAGGGCGAGTTCTGTTGAATATACAGTTTCTGTCGATATGTCCAATGCGTCCACAGGCTCTACACCTTGGTTTTGGGTCAGGATTCCTGGAAGAGTGCATAAAATTATACAGCTTTTCTTCTTGAATTGCCAAATTTATAGCTTCACTAAGGGTGGAAGGGTTCCTACATCTTAATATGTTGGAGATATGGCTAGGAACTCCCAACAAAAATGTATGCAAGGCCAAATCTTCGGTATTGGCGATTCGACCTTTCAACTCACTCTTGTCCATTGTGGAGTGAGTTATGTCAGTTTGAAGTCTTGTTAAATAAGTTTCTAACCTTAAGCTATATTGAGATATAGATTCATTGCTCTTTTGCTTGCAGTTTTGTAAATCCAGTAATAAATGATCCCTATGTTTTGTTTCCCCGAAAGTATTTTTTAAAAAGAATTTTAATTCCTGCCATGAGTCAAATATTTTTAAAGAACAAGCCGTTTCGGCTTTGCCCTCCAACTGTGATAGAATATATTTAAAAAGAATATCAGTCTGGGCACTAGTTGCAAGATTTAGGGCATTTTCGCAATTTCTTAGAAACGATGTTAGTTTGTTTCTATCCCCTTCGAAAGGTTTTATGAATTTTGTAAGGAAGCTTATAGATATAGTTTCGTTTACTCCCGGTACAGAAAGATTGGACACCCCAGAGTGTTCTAATTTTACCGCCTCATTAGCCATGATTAATTAATATCAAAACTTAAATTGAAATCAGAGAATAAAATGAATAAAGTTATTAATCTTAATTGATGCACTCACACGAACAATATGATGCACATTTGCTGATCTTGCATGAAGACGCGACGCAGCGAAGTAGGTTAGACGGCTAGATGCCGCGCAGGCTTGTTTCCGCGTTGCGAAATACTCGACGCTCTGTTTGTTTCAGTATCGAGCTAAGAAATAGCCCAAATGAAATCAAATTGTTGTCCTGTAATCTGGTCTTCTTTAGTGTAGAGGGCTCGGTAGAGAACCTTTGGGCACTCTTCACTGGAGATGACTCGGCGTTGAAGTAGTTGTAGCAGCAGTAGCAAGCAACTGACACACCACAAGGCCAGAGAGACAGTGGCAGCAGTCAGTATGTTGTCTTGATGTAGCCCAAATGATAAGCTTCAGCAGACCGTTGTGAACTAGGCCGTCATCAGGAGTAGGCGACCAACAGGAATAAATCCCGCTTTCTTCTGACACCAATGTTACACTGAGCACTAACTTTGTTTTAAAAAAAAACTAAGTTTTACACCGCAACGTTTATTTTATAATATTTTTTACAAAGTTCACAACTTGACTTCTACTTTCAAACACTACTTTCAACTTATTAGACTTAGACGATTTAAAAGTATCGCGACGAGGAGGTCTGATCAGCCAAGCTTAGGTACTGAAGCCAACCGGCAGGCAAGAACCGGGTCCGTAGTTGGGCAGCACTTCCACTTGTTGAGCAGAGACTGAAGAAATTAAGAAAAACGCGAGATTTTATACACAAATATTGCTGATCACAATAATTGAAAAGAATAAATTCGGCAACAACTGAAAATCCCTAAGTCAGCAATATTCATATAATATACGGGGTGTTACAGTTCGCATTTACCTAAACTTGAGCAGCGAGATTTTGTGAAAGGGCTCTTAAAGGTTATTATAAAAGGAATTAAACTATTTTTGCTTATTATTTAAAGAAAAAAATATGTTATAATTTAATTTGATTAATAAATTATTATCATTTAATTATATAATTATAGGGTTTTCCTTGATTAGTATTCTATGCAATAAGTGTACAGACAAAAAAAAATCAAACCATCAGATTACGGAAACCCCTTAAAATAATCGTCAGATTATGAATGGGTATGATCAGAACGTTTAGTTTAATCGTCTGTATAAAAATCTGACGCGCTCGAGTAGTGCAAAGTTTCGTTTTTTTTTGCATTTTTTAAAAGCCGCCACGCGCCACTTTCAAAATGTCATATTTTTAAATGGTAGTTTGTTTAGCGTGTAATCTGACGAGCCCGAATAACTATTTTTCAAATTCTTTAAGCCTTCCGTACGGCCACCTCCACCGTGCAAACCGGCAGATTTAGGTACCTCCGTCATCAGGGATATGTGGCGCATTTACCATAACAAAATCTGACACGCTCGAGTATTGCAGCGATGCTATTTTTTTAACATTTTTGGAAAGCTGTAGACGTTTCCCCCACCGGTGAATCGGTAACATAATAAAACATTTTTTGCTTTCTATGATCTTTCAAATTATCATTGTCTCTACAACGCTCGAGTGACTACAAATTTAGCACCGTGGGCTCCGCTACTATTATACGCTGGCGTTTCTACAAAGGCGCGAAATTGGTCCCGTATTGGGCAGATTTTGAGTGAACCAGACTCAATTGTTATTGATTTTTTTCAAGATACGGATCCAATTTGTCGCTGGTGTTGCTAAATAAGCGTACGAAAATTCACAATCTCAATGTCAATCGATCGAAATTTGGTTCAAGAGTAAGCCTTCAAGGTCAGTGTAGAGTATTGCTTCGAGTTTGAGAATACGTATATATCCGTCACCTCACGATTGTTTAGCTATAGTCTCCTAAATACATAATTTTTGTGCCTCAACTTTCATAAACTATATTGGTGTAGATCGTGGTTCACCTGCTTGTACCGCCTGTAGCAGTTCTGTATGGTGATGGCTGCCGCAGCCGCCCTCCTCTGCAACTGCCGACCGCGGTACTGACGGTACGCCTTCTGTATTGTTATAGCCGCGGAGTACAGCTCCCGTTGTTCGCGATCTAGTGCATGTAAAATTAGATGTCATTGAGAACCAGAACAGATGTGCTACTTCATTATCGGCATAGCATTTTTTGCAGGATGGGGGAATAAGGGGCTTTTCACCAGTCTGTCTGACTGGAGAGATGTATGATGGTATTGAGAGAGTCTCCCAAAGAGTGATAAAGAGTCATCGACTATTGCAAGCCTGCTTGGAGAAATACGTGGTTGAGTTAAGAAACCCCTGCACGGTGAAGAAATGCGGACTATATCCCATTGAGAGTTAGGCTGGAGAATATATTCCATAAAGGTGAACATAGAATACTACCTGACGCTCAAGCATAGCCCAGCAACCTCCATCCTTACTCAGTGTTGTCGCTATTATAACAATGGCAATAATATAGTTATATTCTCACATTAAAGGAACAGTCAGGTCCTTTTTAATTGAGAAGAAATAAAGTTGAAAGTGGCTTTGGTCTTCGCCCTTATTTCTACTAAATGAATACTTTTGATTGATACAGCAGGCGTAGCACGGGCTGCCAAGACTGGACTCGAGTCACGCATTATCTCACAATTTCAGTGACATATCCTTTATGTCTTAAAGAGTAGCACGGTGGCGCGTATTTAGTGTGACTGACGTGATAAATTTTCTTGACGTTCGTCAAGGCACACGTGTGATTAAGTTTTATCACAAATTTTTTGGCGTGCCTGTGCGACGACTGCTGTAGTTGTAGCAAGGGCTTTAATACTTTAGAAGATAAGTATAGCAGCAGTCGGAGAGCAAAAAATTTGTGATAAAACTCAGTCACATGTATCCCTTGACGAGCGTCAAGAAAAGTTATCACGTGAGTTGCACTAAATACGCGCCACCGTGTTACTCTTTAAGACATAGAGATTATGTCACTGAAATTGTGAGATAATGCGTGACTCGAGTCCAGTCTTGGCATCCCGTGCTACGCCTGCTGATGAGATCCGGAGGGAGACTCTGTACCAGGATCGCCTGTGTAGATACCACGGTCTTACCTATTTCTGCCGCAAAGCATCAGTGCTTGCATTGCTGTGTTCCGGTTTGAAGGGTAAGATATGGCAGTGAAATTACTGGGTACCGTTACTTACACAACTTACGTGATTCTTGTGGGGGTTTCAGTTTTGCTGCGAATCTCACAAGAGCCACATGTATTATTATAGGTGACTTACTGAGACCATTTACCATCAGGTGGGCACTTTGCTTGTTTGCCAACTTAGTTGTATAAAAACATCAGATCGTCTAAATCGTTAAAAACAGAGGCATTGTTAATAGCACTCACTCACCGTTGAGAGTCAGGCTGGAGAAATGCGTGGTGGCATTGAGGAACTCCTGCAGAGTGGCGGAGGGCGGCGCGGTGGCGGCGCGCGGCGACGGCGGCGGCGGCGGTGGCGACAGCGCCGAGCCCGGCGACACCGAGCCTGACGAGCACGGGGTCGAGCCGCCGCAATACCTGTGCGGATACTTGCAGGTTCAACTCTATTCAGCCGCAATAGACCCAATCCTGAGCAAGCTATCTCCGGGAAGGCTGGATTTGAACAGTTGCCAGCACGCTAAAGCAGTTCGAGTTGGAGAATATCGCCGGTCTCGTTCGCGGACCAGGTGAGGATGGTTGGGTCCCGTAAGGTATTATTCGGAACCACTAATACCCTGAGGGGCATTGGGTTTTTCTAAAAAGTGGAGTTCAGACCATCGTCCACCACACTGGCCCCAGTAAAGGTTGGCGAGAAGCGCCAGATCCAGGGTGCCAAGTTGCTTTTATTGAATTGTTGTAAGTTACCGTATGAAAGTGGAATTTAGAGGTATACTCAGACAATATTTATACTCTGATCTAGACAATATGTTCTGAAAATCTATCCTAGCATTAACATAATTATTGATACTATTATTTATTAAGCTTCAATAAGTCTATCTTGCCGGTTCAGCAAGATCCTGTAAGATGTTTAAAATGAAAAATTTCAGATTCTTTATAAAATACCTATCTTACTAAAAAAAAATTGGTTAACGCTTTATATTGATGCAATTTAGTTCTTATTAATTTCAAATCATCAGCTACATTAAATTAATCAACTTACAAATATTAATGGCAAACTCGAACGGTTCTAAGATTACCTGTATGTATTATCTGAGAATTCGAAGCTAAATTCGGTGTTGAAGGAGGTAGCGTCTTCTAGAAGTGGTACCATTAGGGTGTCCTCGCCGCCGGCGGAGTTTCCTTCGATCCCGCAGCCAGATAGCAAGGAAGAGCTTTCGTTCTGCATGAAAAATGGTTTCTAAATGAAACTTTAAATATTAATTCCGCATAGATCCTTACAGGCACTTATTGACTTCAAACATAATTATGTGGGTGGCACTGTGGACGTGCATACATCTACGAAGAAATTCAAAGGTGTATGTGAAGTAGATCAAACCGCACTGACCTAGCGTGGTTGACTAAGGCTAAACAAACTAAGGGTAGGCTCGAGCCCCTCGGTGTGGACACGTATGAGCTGCAGTGATCATTTATTCCTTGTTTGTGCATAAAACTAAATGCATATCTTATTATGCTTATCATTAATCATTATATCTTATTCTGTTCAGTGGTGCGCACGACCCATGCATAATAGTGTTAACATACGACATGAACGCTTTTGACCGTCATCTTTGATGGTAAGTGAAGATAAGGCTGAAGGTGGAAGCGAGCATCACATGGATGCCTCAATAACTGAGGACTCGGGGTGTATGCAAATACTAATACAAGTAAAAATTTGACTCTTCACCTGCTCGGAAATTGCAAGAGCCTCACGAAAAGAATAGAAAAGAAACTCGGAATGTCAATTTTTTATTTCCTCTTAAGAGGCTGACAACGCTGAGCTGAGTTCATCGAGCCCTACTTGAAACTTTTTTTATCAAAACCTGTTTAATATACCGTAGTGAAAAAAATATATGTTACTCTTGAAAATATGTTTGAGAATATCCATGTCCCCAAAATAAATTTAAATCAAAGTTTCTCGTTAAAAAAAATGTCAAAGATGCCCATCAAAAACAGCTTCCAGAAGAAAATCCAAGTTATTTAACTAAGGTTATTTAATGATTTTCAGGGAATTAACTTTAATATACCGTAGTGAAAAAAATATATGTTACTCTTGAAAATATGTTTGAGAATATCCATGTCCCCAAAATAAATTTAAATCAAAGTTTCTCGTTAAAAAAAATGTCAAAGATGCCCATCAAAAACAGCTTCCAGAAGAAAATCCAAGTTATTTAACTAAGGTTATTTAATGATTTTCAGGGAATTAACTCGTTACACTTAATTTGATAATATTGATGTTTCATATCTTTAAATAAGTTACTAGTTTCTTTACAAAATATATAAATTGATGTTTTCGCTCAATTTCAATAACGCGCCGCGCCCGTAATCCAGTACAAATCATGTCTCAAGGTCGTTGGCGTTACTCAGCCTCTTAATTGTCATTGAAATCGCCAAGCAATGAGCAGTCAGCAGACTCATAAAGTAACCGCAGATTAGCCAACGTATCAACGCACCGGGTCATAGCGAGTTCTGAGCGTAAATTTAGTAATAAGAGTGCTGAAGGGGGAATGCAATCATCATTCTGATACTGGTGACGTAATTATGAATAAGCATAGCATAGGTGGCCCCTCCTGTCGCGAGTGCCCGTTGGTTAAAGTAACGACTTGTTGGTCGTGTATTTTTTTGCAAACAGTTAATTGATGGTGATGTTGATGATTTACTAACTCAGTGTCAGATTTAAAATTAAGCTGTTAGCTTTATCACAATCCATAAACGGCGGTTAACATTTGCTATCAGGCATCAGATGGGTTTGTCTGCTCGCCTGCTACCCACCACAATAAAAAATTATAACAATTGTTTCGAATAATAATGAAAATATTATAACTATATTACAAAGGATATTCTCAATTGTTAAATTAGATTTACAACAACACATTTAAAATAATAAAAAATCAAATTACCTTTATCCTTTCCGGCATAGCTGCAATTATTTGCTCCGCCAGCGTGAACACGCGGTCATCCTGCTCCCCTGAAATTGTTTTATGATGTGGAACCTCGTACAGAACACTTAGAAGCGAATCACAACATCCATTTTAAGGCAGCTTTAGCCAGTTTCTAGCAGTGACATCTTTAATGGTGCGTTTACGAATTACAATCGACCACAAGTGTACAGGGTAGTACCGTACAATAGTCATAGTTTTAGCTATATTAGTGTTTCAATGTGATATATATTTTAGATATGATATATGTTTTAAATGTTATTTAAATGTTAAGATTTATCACAATAATAACATATATAAACTGTTCACTTGCATCATTAACTCTTGTGTTATTCAGTGAATATCAGTATTATTATTACTACATTGTATATATCGCCAAAGAGCACTCGCATTTCAATATTTAAAATTTTGATCCGTGAACAAATATTACATTAGAATAGGAAAATTCTGTTAAATTAAGCTAACGCTTACCTGTCGCACAACATGTATACTATACTGAGTCACCGCAATACTACACATAAAAAGCTTTCAATAAATATTGTTTCATGCAAGCAACTTAGCCACATGCAGTGTGATCTGTTACGTATTCTTTGTTCAAGTTGTGTTTCAACTTTTGACAACGTAATCTTCAAGTGTACTGAAATAATAGAATCAGGAATGCCAATCGATTTGGATGTGTTTGAAGGTACAGTAGTTGTGGATAGACCGGTACGAACCATTCAAAGCGACATCGATCGACAACATCGAGTAAGCTAAACCGAGATAAGTTATTTTAAGGCAGTTAATTTTCAAAAGATTTCAAAATTTTTAAAACTAAGTGTAACATTGATTCAATCAGAAGAAATAAGCTTGATTCACCGAATGTAGCAAAGCTCATTTCCACTAATTATAATCATGATCTTATGTTATTTTCGGTTAAGCTTAGTAGGGAAACTACAAACACCAACACTGGGGAACTCCGCTCATTACAGGATACAAAATACAGAAGAAACTATAAGTGGTCTACCAACAAACAGTGGTCACGATGACTACAGACTCGTGACAGAAGGGACAGAGATATACAGACGAAGAAGAGAGCCTGAGAGCCGATGCACTACTTCACAACATTGAGATAGGAGCGGAGGGAAGCGGCGACCAGAAATGGTATAGAACTGATAATTATTTTCTTCACATTTTTTTGTCGATCCATTAAAATTATATAATTATAAATGGTGTGTTATAACTGTTGTCTCAAGACATAATATCAATAACAACCAATTCGATGTCAAATACTATTTTTTTTAACTAAAAGAATATAAGAGAAAAATTACTTTAAATCATTATCTTGATCACAATTATCATAATTCTTAATTATGTATAAGCTGACAGATTTCGGTAAATCATTCATACCTAATTTATAATTTTAAAAGGTTTAAACACACTCTTTTCCTAGAATTAATATTGCCCGCTGATTCCGAAAATTCATAGTTCACCTCAAGGGTTCTATGATTGTGCCCTGAGGTAAGTGCCACGTTTCGAAGTTCAAAATGTTCACCGTCCGCTCTATACCGTTTCCGGAGTCGCGACTGACCTTGGCGGGGCGGCGGCGGAGGCGGGGGCGGGGGCGGGGGCGGGCTGGCGGCGGGCGACGCGTCGGACAGCGCCTCCACGTCTATGAGCGGGCTGGCCGCGCGCCGCCACGCGGTCTCGCCTGGACAATACGCCGGCTCAGACCAACCGTTCACAACGTCCGAGGAAACAACGCGGGGAGATGACGAAGCATCACTCGTAAAGAAGTGACAGTTTCACGACTCGCTAGCTACGTTTATTCATCGAGATATATCGACAGCGTCGCACGCTCTGTTTTGTTGAAATCGCGCCGAGCACTTCGCTTTGCAGTCAGTTGCTTCGCTCCAGTATTTGAGTAGGGCATAAAATGTTCTACCTCTATATTGCCGTCGTTAAATGAAACTAGCGTTATATGTGTAATTTATTTTTCATTTTGCCATTTATTAGTGCGTTTTCGCGACCGAAGGGATTTTATTCCCCACTGAAATATCTGAATGAAACAACTTTAAAATTATATACTTAATAATGTTGATCGTTTTATTAGGGCTTTCCATTTTCAAGGTAATGCATTTAGTGAGATTCTCAAGAGCTAAGATTATAATCCAATGTAATGGATTACCTTTATAAGCAATATAAAAGGCTCTTAATCGGTGTTCTTTTACAAATATATTTTTAAAACTAAATTCTTCTGTTAGTAAAACCCTAGTTTCCTCGACACCTTGTTAACCGCCACAAACAGACCCGACACGCATCTAACGCCGCCCGCGTTATATCCATATGTCCGCCAGATGTATCATCATCAAACAATATTTTTACGGCTTTATCTAGTTTTTCTAAAGGTATATTCATATAAGACAAATCGAAATCAAGATGTTTAAAATTACTCTCAGCTAGACAATTTTTCCTTAAATATTTAATAGCGCTAATATTATAATCTATTTTTTGTGCCATACTTAATCATTCGTCATCATTTATTTTAAGGACTTTCATTTGATCAATACGTTGTATACTGAAGTAGATTAGACATAATTACAGACTGTTGATTTTTCCATCTGATGCTAGTAAATTTAATAATATCATCTTTTTAAAATTCGAGTTTATCTCCATTCGCGAGTACAAAACGTGAAATAGAAGATAAATCATTACAACTTTAGTAAAAACTTTAATAAAATCAAAAAGTGATTGCAGCGAACAAAATCGAAGATTCAAAATTGAAATTTCGAAAATTTTAAGGCGCAGTGCCAATACAAATAACATAGTCATTAGCAAATTAAAACTGAATATTCTATCAGAAAAACCTGTTGATGGGACTTACAAAGAGCCAAGTCCATTCGCTTTCCATGCTTAGAATCGCATAGGCTGTCTTCAGAATTATCCGAGTCAAGTGGCAATGACATGCTTCTTTCCCATCTGAAAGAAAAATGGTTCAATTTAAAGTTATACAAATTATAATCTGTATCGATTCCTTTCACGATTTCTAATTACGTAAACCTTTGAAGTACGGATTAGTAAAATAAAAATTGCTTTTCTAATTACGTATATCGAATATTTTCATTCTATGTTGGAATTGTGTTAATTCAAATTCGGAAGATCAGCTTTATGACTTTCAATGGGATCTCTATTTATCTAGTGATATTATCCATTTATTTGTTAAAACTATATTTCCTTACCTGGCTGAACTACCATCAAATTTGTCAATAGCAGGACTAGCTCGGAATGCATCAGCCATATTAATCCCGCTATCTATAGATGGCCTCTTTACCAGGTTGCTCTCGAGACTGCCTGCTCTTCCTTTTTGCGAAAAGCTGAAAAAGAAAAAATAAACAGTTTTACTTTCTATAGGTACATCGGTACATCTTTACTTTTTAATGATGGGGTAAGCTGACTATTGATGGGGTAAGTAGTTATTACGCTGAATTCTGCATATCCGGCTAAACCTCCTTCCTTAACCTTTCCATCCTCTATGGAGGGCGCGTTCGGTATCAAAATGCCTAATTCACCGAACGAACCTTCAAGAAACAGCCCCAGCAGTTTAAAATAATGGAACTATGCCTAAGGAGGGGCTTCTAGGTAAAAACTTTTGACCCCCCGACGGGCGACCTGGTTATGATCATACCTCACAGTCAGACGTCGGTCCGACTCCGCTAACCCCTTCTTAGTTGCTTATAGTTAGAGAGCGCCAACGAAGGCATGCATCTTTCCACCTCGCCGCCTGCGACTGTGGGTCCACTTTCCGCGGCGATAGCACCTCAAATCGTCGTGCTGGTCACCATCTTTCTTGCGATGTCAGCTAGTGCGAGTGCCCCATTATGGGCTCCAGTAGAGAGCCCACGATGGAGCGGTGTGCACGGCGCTGTTATCGGGAGCAATGCAGTGATGATGTTGTGGCGTGCGACAAAGTCAGATAGTAATTGAAGCAACTATGTTCAGTCAGATCAGAAATTGCACCATTTAGCAGGTGAGTCTGCCTTGTCTGCATCTTACACCTCCAGTAGTGGATGAACAGCTTCAATTGTGCAGTGGCTGCCAGCTGGGCAAATGCCTCTGCCACTGACATAGGGCCTCCTCCTGTACCAGTCTCCTCTGGACGGAAGCGTATTCCACGACCCCTTACCGTTGCCCGATGCTGATACACGGTCACAAGAATACGAGCGCGGGATGTCATGCGATATTCCACAGTACGTGAGTGAATGCACAGGCCGCTCCATGGGAGACCATGCGATACGCTAGCACGGCCCAGGTGATTAGGACCCTCTGCGGTCTACGCAGGAGCCACAATCCTGGGGCTATACAAATGCCTAGGTGGAGTTCATGACCATTGAAGAGAACCGAGGGGTCTAGTCATGCCTGCTGCGCTAATTTCATTTTATCATTATTTTTGTGAACATTTGCGAGACGAGTTTTAAGTACGACTGAAAGTGTGAACTGCGTTTGCAGGAGCATGCACGTGACAGCATGCTACGAGAAGTTACAATTACAGTGTCGGCAGTTACAGAAAGTACAGCTACTTTTGTGGATGCAAGAACATAGATGGACAGATTCTGTATCCCTGCGGTCGAGCTATCTATCCTATACCGACATACCTATATCTATCATATAGTAAGCCTAGTAGATTACTCTTGAACCAATTCAAATCGATCAATATTGAGATTGTGATTTTTTGTACGCTTGGGCTTCCTCATTGGCGATAATTTGGACCCGTATTGCGCAGATTTTGAATGAACCAAACTCAGTGCTATTAAATTTATCAAGATACGGATCCAATTCTCGCTGGTGCTGCTAAATAAGCGAAAAATCACAGTAACAATGTCGATTGATCGGAATTGGTACAAGAGTAAGCCTAGTAGATCGGTACATGGCTGATCGACCGCAGATACACAGAATTTGTCCATCTATGTCGCAATCAGAATGTTCTTGCATCTACAAATGTAGCTGTACGTTCTTTAACTTCCGACTGGGTCGAGGTCACGGCGCGGCGGATGGATGCGAATTCAAATTCAAAAATCTTCATTCAACTTAGGCCTTTACAGGTACTTATTGACGTCAAAACAAAACATTCTAATTTAAAGGAAACATATTTAACCTACATCCTGAATATACTCAAGATGTCTGCAAATACAAGTAGCAATGAAAAAAAAAAGTTCAATATACACCTGTTCGGAAATTGGGAGAGCCTTCTCGAGAAGAACGGGCAAGAAACTCGAAAGGTCAAATTTTTTTATCTCCTCTTTTAATAGTAGATTAATAGCTAAGGGCTGTAAAAAGTTCGCGTACATCTAACCATCATACTGGCAATAAATTACTTACAGCCCTAGGGCTTTTCTAGCTACATTATCACCCTAGAGTGCTAATTGGTCACCTACAAGCCCCATTTGGGGGTAATAAGGACTTAACTTACCGAACATGAGAGATGTAAATCCCCATTTACTGACCTGATGCGGTCGAGCAGTTACCTGTCCACGTACTGACCTGTGCGGGCGCAGGAACACGCCGTCGCCGGCGGCGGCGGGGTCGGGGTCGCGTCGCGGGCGCGGCGCGGCGCGGCGTCGCGGCGGGTGGATGCGGTCGAGCAGCGCGGCGAGGCGCGCGTGCCCGGCGCGGCGCGCGGCGGCGGCGGCGGGCCGCGCGCCGGCCTCGCACCGCGTGCCCGCGCTCCACCGCGCCAGCACCACCGCCGTCTGCACGTGGCCCGCCGCGCTCGCCACCATCTGCCGCGAGAACATCGTAGCTCCACAATATAGAGAACGATACAGTAGCCCGACTCAGGCACGGTACCGTAAAACGCTGCAACTTTGCCAACAATGGCCAACTTTGCCTATTTCATTTAAAATACGATATTTCGCGTTTGCTAACTATTTTCTTGTTTTCTACCATTTGGTAGTATATATTGGTTATCAGGGCAACATATTTTTCATTTTTTATAATAGTAACACCAATCAGATTCTGTCAGTTTGACCACAAAAACCGGTGCGTGTGGGTGATTTTTTTTGATGTTGGTTAACTTTTTCAATTTCAACTGTAAATAAGGTGTTTTGGTAATAAAACAACATTCCAAGGTAAGTTAATACTGTGTTTTATCCGTATTGCTTGAGATTATTGTTAAAAGGACACGATTTCATCAAAATAATCTAGTAGGCAATGTTGTGTACTGTTTTGTTAACTTGAGTGACACAACTTTGCCTAGGTCTAGGGTTGTCACTAGTTGCATTTAATTAATTATATATTTTAAAGCATGAGGTCTGTTTTCCATCTAAAGCTCATTAATAGTCATAATAATGTATAGGTTTAGAGATATTCACAAAAAACTTCAAAATCCAGGTAAAGTTGCAGCATTCTACGGTAATAGTGTATACATTAGAATGACTTCCATAGAAACGGTCGAAACACGCGTTATGCCTACGCGTCTCGATCTGGATCGCACTTGGATCGCATAGCTACAAGGGCTGTTACGAATGCAGTTCGCCGCAGGGCATACGCACGAGTTAGCGCAGAGGTCGAGTGATCGCCTACTGCGCAACGGGTTGCGGGTTCGATTCCCGCACGGGACAGATGTTTTGTATGACCTACAGAAGTTTGTTCCGGTCTGGGCGTATATGCATGTGATATTCTATGTTTGTAACTGCACCCACGATACAGGAGAAAATCCTAGTGTGGGGGGACGTTTTTTTTTAAAAAAAAAAAACAAAAGGAGCGCACGGTCGGTAAGCGAGCAGCCGTAAAGCGGGCCACGCACCAAGCGATGCCGAGCGGCCGTAGGTACAAAATTTCAAAGAGGGGCCGAGTCCACATACTGTATATACTATTACCGTGACTCAGGCGTGTCTTTGAAATTTATACCTAAAGCTGAACTGGGCGCTAGGGTTGGTATCTACAAAAAATCGGTGAACGTATACGTACACGCCGCGCGTGAGCGGCGCAGCGTGTACGTGGAGCACAACAATCTCGGCCGGCGCGCGACGTGCGTGACACTGCGTCGCTATGCCGTTCGGAGCATGCTTGGCGGCCGTGTAAACGACGTTTGTATGTGTGTGTGCGCCGATTCGTCCCTTTATGTGGAGTCAAGCTACTGTATCGTTCTTTATATTATGGTAGCTCTAAACGACAGCCCTCCCGGCCGATTTGAGGCCGCGGCCCAATCTCAACAGGCTGCCGGAAATCTGGGTCACAATACTGTTTCGCGTAGAGAATGGGTCAGTGACAAAAACCTCAATATCCTCTAAAACATAAGAGTCTCAATGAAAGCAAATTTGTTCAATAACAAAATGGAATTATGAAACTATTCTGTAGGTGGATCCATGGTGGAGATGTCAAACGACAATATTTTACTTGTTAATTGTTGTATCGACATTTCCACTATCTATAAAATGGTTTCACAGATCCATTTTGTTTTGAAAATAATCGCCGAACCTTGTATACAAAAAATCTAACAATATAACTATTACGTAGTATTATATTATCTATGCTATTACCTAGCCTTCTAGTTAACGATATTCATTTTTATTTCTTACACGGCTTTAAAAGTCGTAAAAGGAAGGTAAAAGTCCGACTTTTACCTGCCTAGGCTATTACTATGCCTTAGATGTAGTAGATTGTTGCACCGAGCGCTAAGCGAGCTATTAATGCCCGCGGATGTTTGGTCCATGAGCGCTTGCGCGAGGGCACTAATAACCCAAGGGCATTAATAGCTCAGTTACGAGGTGCGTAAACTCCTTTTTTTAACATATACATATTAAAAATAAATAAAAAAAACTGAAGTTGACTGTAGAAAAACTTATTTATTAAAAACAAAAAAAAATACAAATTCTTCTTACTAAAAAACCAAACCATATTTTTAAGGTGGTGACTGATGAGGTGGAAAAGCCACAAAGAAAACTCACCACCATGTACACCACAAAACCCTTATTTCTTACCGTCAACATGAATGTTTGTGCACCAAAATAACACTACACTGCACAATATTCACTAGAATACAACTTTTGAACGCCATTGAAGCCAATTGTCTCTCTTTTTTTAATAACATTGGCTTTGTATGGTCCTGTCTAACTTGATTTGCACATGTGTAGTATTTTTTAAAAGTGAAACTTTACAACGCCACAAATTTAGTGTTACATATTCAGTGTTACGTATTTATTTTTGGTAATAGAGCTTAGGGTATGAAATTATTTTTTGGTGGTCATTATATTTAATCCCTAAAACAATTACAGCTTCAATCCTGATTTTAGTTACGGAAATTAATCAAAGCAAAACTTATAACTTATGAATAAATAGACAATGACGAAGACGGCCGTAAGGCTTCTGCCTCGAATTTTGCAGGCAGCGGAGCGGCGGCGGCGGCGGGCGGCGGCGCGGGAGCGGTAGGATTTTATGCGTAAAATCAAATGGACCGGCCCTCGAAAACAGCGGCGCGGCAGCGTGGCGACAGCGGGCGACGAGCGGTGCACTCCAGTCAAGCGGTGACCGCCCGTGCGTCTACATTGATAATGTTGTGAATTGATTTTTGTGACGTTTCGGAATGTCCTCGGACGTGATGGAGCATATTATTTTTGATAGGACACCGTTATGGAACAGCAAAGAGATATAAACCACATATTTGAATAAAGATTATTTTGACTTTGAGCGTGCATACATAATTTGATTTTTTGACACTATCAATGAATACAATTAACAATTTCATTCTTTTACTTACCCTAGCATCAAGTACAACTTTTCTGCTTGAGATATACCTCTATATCGTTTTGGATTATTGCCAGACTCTAATTCGCTCTTGATAGCTTCAAGAATATAGTCAAAAGTTTCTACACTCATTCTGGTAGTTCTACAGTCAGTCGTAGAATTTGTCGGGATATGGTCTCTGTTTTTCATGATTCCGATAAAACTCGCCTTTTATTTTCCTTGCCCTATAGTAAGGATTCACATCTTTTTTTGCCCACAATAAATTGAGTGTTAGGAATAAATTAGAGTCAAAAAGATGTTGTCGCTTTTGTTCAGACATTTCGTTCGCAAACAAAAACAAATATCTCGACGACACAACACTACGCCCACAGATTTAGAGTAGGCCCACAGATTTAGACTACTCTAAATCTGTGACTACGCCGCTATATTGCCGCGCGATCTACCACATTACATCTAGCTTCCGGCCTTTTCCGGTGAATAAGAATATACTTAATGAGAAGTTGGAAGAAAAACATACTGTAGCTAACGCTAGCAGATACAATAAGTTTGCCGTTCTTACCTTTCAGGACAGAAACACTTTTGATTATTTCAAATTACTACTATTAACTAATATTAGTCGTTTATTCAAATATTGTCGTATTAATTCTTCACCTTGTATAGTATATTTGATATGCATATTAAATACCATAAAATGAAAATTAAACTAAAAAAAACTGTGATATAGGTTTTTGTGACTGACCCGTTGTCGTTGAGGCTCAGTTTGGATAATTTAACCAACCATCATAATAGTATCCGCGTAGGTTTAAACAATCATAACCCCGAATTCACTCACACAAGCACGCGCACACGCGCACGCACATACATACACACGCGCGTATACACACACATGCGCGCATACACGCACACGCGCATACACGCACGTGCGTGCGCACATAGGTAATTTTTCTTCCTGCAGTTTCTATTTTCTCTATTTATCATTGCCTAAAATTAAGGATATTGATACATATAACAACTTTTTGTATCATTAGTTATTTGGAATTAGGTAGATAATTTTTTGAATCTACTGTACGTAATCAGTTATGGATGTTATTACATGCGTACAAAAAAACATTGGCACTTACCAACGGAGTACAGTTGTCGCTATCTCTGGCACTCAAATTCACTTCTTTCTCCAAAGCCAAGCTACTGTCATCCTGACGCCATCTCAGCAATAGAGTTGTAAGGTCTGTGAAGCCCAACGAAGCGGCCAAGTGTAGTATAGTAGACCCGTCTTCCCCGGGCTCAGTGGTGAAGCCTTCCGAGGTGCCCAGGGACCTTAAGCTGAGCGATCGGCAAAACGACACTAAGCGCTCTTCAAATTTTGGATTCGAGTATAGCTGAACATCATCGATCTGAAACGGCGAATACAAATTAATGATTTAATTTTTAGAAAATTATAAAGTTGTCGAATAAACAATAAAAATCAAAATACTACCTATACTTCATAGAAAGTTCTTTTAAGCCTAACATTTCAAAACGAATAGCCCATAAGAAGAATGGGCCCAAAAACTTGTCAGCTTTATCAGAAGTATCGCTATAATATTGGTTTAGTCTCATAGTCATTAAATAGTTATAGTTAATAACATTTTATTTCTTTACACTGTACTTAGCAATGTCTACAAAACACAATTATCATTAAAATATTTTCCAATAGTATCTAACATGATATAAACTACAAATCTGCATACAATATAATATTTTTTGTAAGTATGTGCATTATTGTGTTCATTGTCCTAATAAGCAAAATTAATTGATGAACTATGTATTCCAACCTTATAACAAGACCACAGACATAGAATACAAGAGCAGCAGGCGTAGTACGGACTGTGGACAAGGCAGGACAAGATACAAATAACATGTTTCTTCTCGCTCTCTCATATAACAATGAAGCGAGACGGGACGAAGATTAGTCACTTTCTCTTCTATAATCCACACAACGTGCTAGGTCTGCAGGTTGTGTTGATGTAGGACAAAGCCATTTATACTAATCATAAACTTATTAATCTAAGTCCATGTTTATACTGCAATCTCGCGACTTGACATCTTATGTCACATGTTGATAGGGTACACAGATTTGATCTTACAAGGGCCTCATACCTATATCAACTTCATATTGTTTTAGCCACTTAACATCAGGTGCTTAACAACTACTCTTGTTTGCCAGTTTTGTTGGATAAACCCAAAAACAAGCCGAACAGCATGCTACTTACTTCATTGCACTTTCTTTACTTTCACGCGAATCAGAAAAAAGTCAAGTATTTCATTTACCTGATTATTATCATCCATCGGTTCGCTCTTTATCTGCAAACGGCCATGTAGCCTCTGAATCCGTTGAAGTAAACTAAACCGCTTGAAGTCTATCGTCGTAGGTAGAGAGGCTGAAGCTGGCGACGTGGGAGCAACTATTGGACCTGCTTTGTACTCGAACACTACGGTGTCTGATACGACGCGACCACCTCGAGCTACTTGTAGTGCTGCTAAGCCGGCCTCGTGTGCTAGAACAGACAAGCAAACATTCATTTTATATAAATAATTGAAACATTATAATTAGCATCCACATGGCCTCTGTCAGCGATTCATTGAATATCTCTTGCAGAAATAGTCTCAAGTCCAGGACAGTTAGTTGCATTGCATTAGACCCTATTCAGTCACTTGGTTGCTTACTCCTGTTGAACGCGTAGTCCAGTCTGTTGACTGATCGCATTAACTTTATAATTTAATTCTAACATCTGCATGAGATTGCTTGCCTGCCGAAAGGTGCGCCTATATCCAGCTTGGGTTCAATAGTTCTGAAATAATAGGACTGCTCGTGCGAGGGATCCCTTATTGATAAGAAATACATTACCACTTATTACGATCTTTAAAGGTTTATACTATTTTATAGCATAATTACGACAAAACAGAACATACATTGATCTTACTATTGATTGCGGCACATTTTAGGACTTGAGTTAATTTTTGTCGAAAAAAAAATATTTTAATTCATAAAGACACGGTTAGCGCAGAGGTAGATTGATCACAACGGTTCGCGGGTTGGATTCTCGTACGGGACAAATATTTTGTATGGCCTACAGAAATTTGTTCCGGTCTGGGCGCATGTGCATGTGATATTCTATGCATGTAACTGCACCCACGACACAGGAGAAAAACCTAGTGTGGAGCGACGTTTTAAAAAAAAACAAATAGATAAGATGAAATTTTATAATGAGTATTGGGTATTATCTAAGTGCATTATAATAATTTCTATTTATTGTTGTGTAAATACAAATTAATTTTACCCACCTGGACAATAGCACCTTAGTAGCCCATTCTGAACCAAAATTGACGGTACGGGGAAATTGTCGAAAAGCACAGTATATTGATCTGAGCTTTCCGTCCACGGTCCAGCGACTAAAACTTTTGCACCACCTTCTGGATAAGCCCATTCTGGCGAGTAATCTATTATGCTAAGGGTACCCTCACTGCTATCCGTCTGCATTTTATCGCTGCCCTCTTCATCTGGCGATTTATCGCAAGATTGCTGAAAATATAAAATTAGTTTATTACACTTTAAATCTAGCCTAATAATAATAATAACGTTTATTTCGGGTGAGATGTTTTGTAAAATATTACATTAAAAATAAAATTAAAGTGAAATATAATATAAAGTATAAGTATAAGTGTGGTTTCGAACTTACCACAGGATTATTCGATATGGAATTTGGATCTAAAACTTCTAATTCAGGAAAATCACCCAACATATCGAAAGCATCTAGATTTACAAATACATTATCATCAACAACGTGTGTAGGTGATGCCACTGCTTCGCAGCTTTCTATGAAGTCCATGGTATCTATACCAGATACCATAACGTTAGCTGTCTCAGCAGATCTCACTCCGCCCCGATCCAGACCACATCCTGGCATATTCGCTGATAAAGTCTTCTGAATATCCTCGTGCGATAACTCTAACGTTTCATCAAAAAATCCACTAGATCCTAAGTTCCCGTCAGTACCAAGTAATACTAACGTATCATCACAGTTGTCCGTTAAAACCTTATTTTCTAAACGTTCCACCAAATCTGGATATCGAGATGGAGTCGCAGGCGCGCTAGCTATCATTTGATTCCTACATTTTGGTTCAATTTTGATTTTTTTATCGAAATTATCTATTTCTATCTTTTCCTCTACTTGATTTTCTACTTCAAACGTAGACTCTGAGTTATGAAGACAGGAAGATGGTTGGCTATCAGGTACTTCTCGCTTTAGGACAAAAGTTGGTTTATATTGCTGCCGATACCTATCTCTTGGCTCCTCGCAGACAAATGAAGTGACAGATAGTGGTGAAACAAGAGAAGAATGCTGCTGGGCGGTGTTGCTCGTCCCATTAAGGATAAGGAGACCACCGCCGCCTTGTATTTGACCAAGGGATAAGAGTAGCGGTGAGGATTGTGTTGTAGTTCTGTGGTCTCTAGTGTATTGCCTTGGTGGTTGAGACATAGGCCTAGGAGACGGGCCTGTTGTTGAGGAAACGTGGTGATCTGACGGTGGAGGCTTAGCTGCTTGTAGACGCCGCAGCGGATGGATGCATGTTCTAGAATCTTGGCACGTAGAATCTGGGCAGCTGCATTCAAGTTGTTTGGCTAGCGCGGCTGCCCTTAAGGCTCGTTGTTTCTCCATAAGCTGTCCCACGATAGCTTCTACCGTCTCCGTTGTCTGGAACATTTTCCCCTATTTATTTTATTAGTATTAATAAGTTCTTAATATTATCTGTTTTTGTTATCTTATTTATAAACATATAAACTTACAGTTATTTCCAATTCGCTGTTGACATCTGGTTCATCCTCGCTGAAGACTGAAATGAAAATAAAGTCATTGTTAATTATTACTGGCATTGTAAAAACAATAACGAACATTTAAATGTGAACAGTAAATCATTCACAGCCGCAAATCAAATTAGTGGCGCAAAAGCTGGAACATGTTTAAATGGCACGATAATCATCACTATTTACGATAAGATAGAATTAATACCGTATTATGAAATTGAATTTTACTGCTGATTTCATAAATATTCAATGAACGGAGGGTGCGGAACTTTCCGTGTTATGCTTTAATTTCCACCGTTTAACATTTATGAAATTTCCAAAGTGGGTAAATCTTTGGTTATACCCTTGTTATTTGTCAAAGATAAGTATTTTAATTTATGGAAATGTAACATTATCAGGGTAGTAATAATATTTGTACAGAAACATTGCATGTAATTTACTGAAAACGTAATTAAGAAAGACTTGAAACAGCTGACGTTAAGGATAAACTTGACACAGATACAGTTAATAGCCTGTGCTAACTTAAAGATTTAAGTAGTTCTAATCGACCTAATTTTTAATTTTAGGCAGACGAAATACCCGAATCCTTAAATTCTATACTTTTTGATACATTCTTGAGATTTTATACCATAAATCTAACATTAAAATAATTTGTCTATACTACATACGAATATAAATTACGGGATTTATTATCCACATTGTTACAATTATTTTATATGTTTGTAGATAAAAGGTTTGTAACTAATAACAAATAAATAAATGCATACAATCTTAAACTGTTTAGAATAACGCAATGATTTTGAACACTACAAACATCAAATAGAGATTTTTCAAGCAAATCTTACATTTTTAAGCAATATGTATTTAAAGGTCTCCAATCCTTATATTTTAATTTTATCCGTAATATCGTCAACCCGGAAATCGATTAAATATATCAGAAGTTCGCATTCCCTGGGGAAAGTATATATGCGGGATGTAAAGTAACATAAAGTTCTTCCTCGGATTATAAACATACCAAATTTTATAAAAATTTCTTCATCGGTTTGCGAGTGAAAGCGCAACAAATATACAGGCAGAGTATATTTCGCATTTACAATGTTAAAGTAGAGATAATTGCAAGGGAAACAAACATGTGATTAATAAAAGTCATGTAGAATTTTAGCCTTGTACTACAGCCTTGTAAAATATGCCTTGTACTGCCGGCTTCAAAAGTAGATAAACATTTTAGTACCATGTCACAGCAAATATTAACAATGCAATATAGGTGTAACCATACTAAATAAAAGGAATAGTTGGTGTGACATGGTACTAAATCTGCTAAAAATGCTTATCTACTTTTGATGCCGGCTGTACGTAATGTGATGAATTAAGTAAAACCAAATACTCACACATTGGTTTCAGCTGGCTCACAAGCTCGTCTTTGGTCCATTCTTTCTTGTCGGCCCAGAGAGCAAGACTGGGGGCGACGGTGGCCAGTTTGTTGTCATCTGGGTATGGCACGTTCAGGTAATGGACCAAAACTATATCTGGATTCTGAAATTGAAACAGAAATTCATGCTTTAGCATCATATATATATCAACCTCGCATCACGATGTTTGTCCGGGATAAACTCTGAAACTACTTGAAATGTGGAGTATTCATGGTAAAGCTGGCTCCCATCCTCAACCTAATCGTCACTTACCACCAGGTAAGATGAACGCCAAGAGCTTACCAGTTATGTGTAAAACTAGTAACTTACCAGAGCAGCTAGTACTGAGGGAGGCTTCGCACCAGTACTATTTCTGCTATTCACAGCACAAACATATTAAACAACTCATGTAACCATATGACACATGTGTTTGTGTGTTGTTTGTTTAAATAAATGTATCTATCTATCTATCTACATCACACTCCCCAAGATTGCGACTGCAATTTGAGCCAGAAGCAAATACGTCATCAACAGACATACTCAATTCAGTCTGATTCATAGCCTTCGAAGATAAACAAAAGACTATCGCAACAAATAAGAACGTAGTTAAACAATGCGACGCCAAGATTCGGCTCAAGTTTTAACTGCGACCGGTGACTTGTGAAAATTTACGGCGCGATTCATTACGCGGGCAACACGAAACAGCGACGCACTGACGCTCATAAAAGTAGAAAAAAGAAGGAGCGTCGAAAAAACACAGCCAAGTGGAAGCTAACAACGTAGTGCACTTAGCAGTGTTAAGCTGACTTAGGGTTTTCACTTTTCACTGCCGCGTAGTAAGGTCTCTTCTAAAACGATGCTTAAAATTATAGTCTTCTTGCGACAGCCCTATCAGAAGTGAGGCAAGAGTTCGATTTATGTTTTTCGTTAAGTGACGTGCTATAATGAAAATAAATATTATCACCCCTGTTATCTTCAACAAAATTGAATCAGAACACACACTTTGCCAATTATTTTAAGACGATTTAAAGACGATGCTATTGAAATTAGGAGTACATTATCTTAATAATTTTGTATTGCATTCGCAGACTATTTTAATAACAAACAACGGTTAGAGCGTCGGTGGCGCTGTGGACTTGGCACTTGCCTTCCAATCGGGAGGTCCGGGTTCGAGACCGCCATGTACCTCTGTGTTTTTCGTTTCGAATTTCATATGTACATTTGTCTGACGCTTCTACGGTGAAGGAAAACATCGCGAGGCAACCTGCATACATCTGCGAAGAAATTCAAAGGTGTATGTGAAGTCGACCAATCCGCACTGGGCCAGCGTGGTTGACTAAGGCCTAATCACCCTAACATAGGGTAGGCTCGAGCCCCTCGGTGGGGACGTATATGAGCTGTGATGATGAACAAACAACGGTTGAAAAAATCGTAATACGTTGAATTAAATCATGTTTTATGCGACTAATGGTTACATAAATAGATAATGCGACACGTTACAACACCACGTTGTGTTTGAAAACAACATAGAGAAAACTGTGATCGCGACAACCCTACAAATATCTCCCCAAACGCGTACTAAATCGACTCGAGCGCAGTTTACGTATAAAATAAGTAATACACAATATTTTAATTTCCACCCCGAAGAGAGAATGTAAAACGGAGTGTACCGTAATAACTATCCATTTGTCTTCAAAATGGTGGCAATAAACATGGCGCCATTATTTATGTAATGGCCGCCAACAGGGTTGCCACTCGACGCGTGCGCTTTATTGTAGTTATTGTGGTTTTTCATTAACCCGATGTTAACATGTGAAAATATTGTTAACATAAGCTATATTGCTTTTTAAGAGCATTGTTTGTGTTGCCGCGTAGGTATATAAAAGTTTTTATGGTAGTGTGAATATTCTGGAATGAGCTGACAATTTTCGAGTTGTTTTTGTTACTACAAAATACGAGCATTGTCTCGTTATGATTAGAAGCAATGTGATCGCATTTTTTATGACTTAGTACGATCAGAGCGAGATTTAATAAATTAGGTTTTTATTATTCAAAAATTTATCTATTTAACTAAGCCACAAGAAGTTAGGTTTGAGCCATTGTCCGCCATAATGGCCTAATGTGGTTACGTAGAGAGCGCTAGAGCCTCATAGTAGTAAGGGATTCTTAAGTGACCTCTTAAGAATCCCTTACTACTATTTATTATTATTTATTGATTTTTTATTTATTCGGAATCCTTTACTATTATTTGTATTCAAGAAAGAAGAAAGGTTTTTACAGTAACAAACCTATTACTGTGTGATAAGTGATGGTTACCATAGCAGATAATGGACTTATTAGCAACCATTGGCCCAATGGGATCACTTGAGAGTTACACCCAATTTTCGTGCCATCAATACCAGCGTACTAGAATTTGACATTTATAATATTTACTTTTGTGATCAGGAAAAGCAAAACGATGGAATATTAATATAGTAAATATACTTGATTGTACACGCGAATTTCTCAATTTCAGTCAGGATTAGGAAATTTGCAATTACAAGTCGCCCGGAGTGTTTCTACTGGATAAACTTAAATAAAACGTAGATAGAGGGATCTCAATTCGAGGAATGAATCAACAAATTATCACTCGATTTCTATGAAATCGACATCAGCATTGACAGAAGATATTTATTTTTTAACAGCTCGCAGTTACGTCGATTTAACTGTGGGACATCGTAGGTCGTGGGAAATCGCCTGATTTTTTTTTCAAAATCGACGAAAGGAAAAATATTTATATACATAAAATATCTAGATGCTGAAAATTCACGGTGAACATTTTCCGACGAACGCGGCTCGTCTTTTAAATCAATTGATTAATGCTGAAAGCCGCTCCGCGCCGATATCCGGGCATGCATAAATATTAATAACATTATTATGGAGAATAATTGTTACTTACCGCAACATATGCCTTTAATAAAGCGTCGAAGCGGGCATAAAATCGCCAATTACGAAAATACTTTTATACCATTTACATATTGGGAAACACTTTGCTATTTTTTATTTATTTTAAAACAGCTAATGATACGACTATTGCGTCATCAATGACCTGAACATAAATCTTTGGTATACTGCTTGCACTAGTTTTAAGCAGTGGCAATTTTGAGCAATTCTGGAAACAAACATTACTTTCGCCATCCCAGCCACAACACACCCACTGTTGAGCATGCGCTCCTCTGGTGCATATCTTGGGCCCTCCCAGCTGGCCCAGTGCAGGTTGAAGGAAACGGGTCCCAAAGGACGTTATTTGCAAAATAAACTCTTCGCCCTAATGATACTATAGCCAATTGTGGTGAATGCGGAAAAGGAATGCAAATTTAGCTACCCGGTGTTGGAAACCTCATGTAGTTATTCTGAAATCTGCGTTTTGGTCAGACTACCCACCAGATGGTATGGGGCTACAGTCGCCTATAGTACAGTAAGCTCCCATTCAAGCAGTACATATACACTACGAACACCGCCACTATAACAAGCGACATAATAACGGTATGAAGGTCGAACAGTATAGCTTGACAAGAAGCTTACTGTACACGTGGATCCTGCAAATCCACAACCTCTTCAAGGACCTCAATGTACGTTGCAAACTTGTGACGCAGGATGTTAAGTCACAGTACCCAGTAATTTCACTGCCTGTCTTACCTCTCAAATCGAAACACAGCAATGCAAGCACCGCTGTTTGGCGGCAGATATTATAAGGTAAGACAGAAGTACCTACCCACATTGTCATAACATTGTGGTGAATAGTTTGACACTTGAAAATATGTTAACGAAAATGTAGTTGTTTTTATATTAATATTTTTTGTATCCGCGAACTACGTTTCGCCACAATAATCACCTAGCTCTCAGACCTTGACATATCAGATCTCAGACCTACTGAGTATACACAAAAAAATTCATAAAGATCGGTCAAGCCGTTTCGGAGGAGTTTGGTAACAAATACTGTGACACGAGAATTTCATATATTAGAAGATTAGAGAAGACTAGCTGTGCCGGCGAACTACGTTTCGCCATAATATAAAAAATAGTTTACGACAAATTCTCAGACCTACTGAATATACACAAAAAAATCATAAAGATCGATCAAGCCGTTTCGGAGGAATTTGGTAACAAACACGACAATGTTATATATTACATTAGATTAAAAGGCATTGATTTTCTATAAAAGAGCCACAATGTCGTATGATAAATGTCTGAGTCAAAACTCTGCTCACCACGCACTCGTCGTGCAAAGTTTACTTTCAGCCTCGGTTCGTTAAGACGTGGCAACAATGAGTCAATGACGAAGTTCAGAAATGTTTCAAAAAATCCGCTTAAAAGAGTGGAATATAATATTTTAACCGCCTCCGTGGTCTAGTGGTTGAGACAACCGAGTGTTGATTCTTATGTTTGGCTAATTGAATTATACATTTTTATCGTAAAAATATACCTACCATCTAAAATTGTGTGATTAAATTTAGCTTATCAATATATTGTTACCTATGACACTTTTTGGTCGACGCTTTTATGATATTGTGTCAAAAATCAAAATATTCTTTACTGAAATACGAGTAGATAGAATGTTCCTTTGAATCGTCCACCACCCAGTCCGGACATCTTTTAACTGATAAAAAGAATAGGCACAAGAAACTTATTCAGCTATAGCAGAAGTATCGACGTTTACAAAAATTATATCGATACCATACACAGCAATATGAATTTGTGTCTATGATATTGTATATTATCTAGTTCATTGATACTACATCAATGTTAAAAGGCGTTCGATTTAAATTAACACGTCTTAATAATAAATGAAAAAGTAAATGGTAAAATTGTCCAAGGACTCGAGTCAAAGAAGAAGAAACCATTCACGGAAATAAGACTAAATTTCAAAAAAGCTACTAAATACAATCCGGCAATAATCTAGTTTTCAACCTAAGTAAATGAGATTTTCCACATCCGGAAAGGCCGAAAATACCGGAGCAAAACACTGTACTAGGGTCGCCTGCTTGGGTACCTGCGTCTTACCTATTTCTGCCGCAAAGCAGCAGTGCTTGCATTGCTGTGTTCCGGTTTGAAAGGTAAGATATGGCACTGAAATTACTGGTTACCGTGACTTTACATCTTATGCCACAAGTTGGCAACGTACACTGTGGTTCTTGTGGGGGTTGCAGATTTGCTGCGAATCTCACAATGGCCACATGTACTCGCACAATAGGTGACTGTTATTACTTACCATCAAGTGGGCAGTATGCTTAGTTGCCAACTTAGTTGTATCAAGAATGATATTATTCTTCGTCTATGGTTACAACCAAATTGGCAACGTACAATTTATTTATTTATTTATTCCTTATGAACACAATGTTCGTACAAAGTCGGACTTAATGCCTGTGGCATTTTCTTCCAGTCAACCTTAGGGTGGTGCAGAAAAGGGTAATGCGGTAGATGTACCGAGAAATGGAACAGCTTATTAAGAATATTATATATAACATAAAATTCTACTACACAAATAAAATAATTAAAATAAACTAATATATATTATCTAAAATGCCTACGACCAACGAGATAATTGCAATCTTTTGATTGCCAATGTCTAAAAAAAATCAATTCTGTTGTGCAAAATGCCTTCGCAATTTATGTTTGAAGCTAAGCTTGCTTTGGGCGTTTCTTACCTCTAGAGGGAGGGCGTTCCTTAAAAGAATAGATGGACAAAAAAGGATGAGTGAACAATATCAGAGCGATGAGGAGGAACTATGAGAATACCATTGAAGGCAGAACGAAGGGTTTTGTTATGAGAGGTACATAAGTTCTGAAAATGTGTCTTGAGGTAGGAGGGTGTGTTAGGGTTATGAAGTAAGGAGTATAAAGTCATTAAGGCTCTCATCTGCCTACGCTGCCGAACAGGTAACCATTTTAAGCGCATTCGGAATGCCGAAATATGATCATATTTTCTTAAATTAAAGACGAATCGAATGCAGTTATTTAGAAGTCGGTCACGTTTGTTGAGTAGATCTGCATTCAGGTCGAAATAGCACACATCACCATAGTCTATTATAGGAAAAATTAAAGACTGTACAAGCATTTTTTTGATGTCAATAGGCAGAAAGTTTTTCAGTCGGTAGAGAGATCTCAGAGTTCCAGTAACCCTCTGACAAACGTTAGTTACCTGAGGTTGCCAGTTGAGCGTTGAATCTATATGCAACCCCAAATCCTTGACGCTGTTGCTCAAAGGGATATCTTCACCATCAAAAATTACGGAATGAAGATTCTGATGCTCTTGGTGGTTCTTGTGGGGGTTACAGATTTGCTGCCAATCCCACAAGAGCCACATGTAATATGTGTGTGACTGTTAGCACTTACCATCAGGTGGGCAGTTTGCTTGTTTGCCAACTTAGTAGGAATAAAAAAAAGGCCACAGAGAAATAATTAGCTGTCATTATATTTTTACATACAACAAGCTAGCGCTTGGCTTTCATTTCACCTGATAGTATGTGACGATAAGACGCAATCCCGGTACCATCCAAAAAGCTTGTCCGTTCCCTCATCTGACTAAAGAGAGACAAAATCCGAAAAGTTATAGCTACTGTAACCGGACACTGTCTCCTAAACAAACACCTATTCACAATAGGGGTGACAGACAGCCCTCTAGGCAGAGGATGCATGGAGGCGGAGGAAACGCCACAGCACGTCCTTATGGAATGCACAAGCGTGACCGATCAACGGGCGAAACTTCTCCACTCCCCGGCATCCAAGCCGGAAGCATGTAGTAGCCCACAGAGGCTGCTGGCAATCTGGGAGGACCTGGAATAGATGGAGTAGGATAGAGGCTGACGTAAAGTCAGAACGCAAAATTGCCCAATCATGAGGCTAAGTGCGAAAGAGCCCAGCCAAACTAACTAAGTGACGATAAGGCCGAATATGGAAGTGAGCTTTACCTAGACTCCTCGTCAACAAAGAAACTGACTATCTTAACCTAATATCGGAGAAACATAACATTGTTTTTATGACGACAAATTTGGATAAGCCGGTGGTAGCTAGCCAAGCGGACTCAGAAGCCCCATGACAAACCACGCAAAGTAGTGTTACTTTTGCACCCATGAGGAATCAAACTCTCCAAATTGGAACCAGGTAGTCTCAATCATTTAACCACTTTGGTAAAAAAACTTTATGGCAGAAAAACGAATAATGTTGTTAAAATCATATTGTCATGGTAATAGTTTAAGGGCGAATGAGGATATCTGACGCCTGAGATCATATAGACTAGTTTTTGGAGGCTACATAACGAACACCAAAACTATAGTCTGTTTTTTTAAAGAAACGAATACCGAAAATTTTTACTGCGTTGCTATTGGTGAACAAAATCAACATTAACTCCATTTTATTAAATAAGAATGGGCCTTTATAATTTCAAAACAACAACAAAGGTTTGGTTGGCCCCGCTCCTAACAATGACCCACCTCACACTGTCAATACTGGAAATGTGCGAGAGACATACTCAGTACTCGTTTTTGATAAAAAAAACTGCTAGCCTAGCCTATCCTTGCTTTATACACTACCTTCACGCATCTTCTGCATAAAACAGACAATTGACAACTATGTAAAATATTCAAATAACCGACATATTCGAAAACATCTTATCGAAGAGTTAAACCTCGCTCTTGCACAACAAATAACAGGAATGATTGAATCTCGAGTGTGCTTCGGGTTCGAACATAACTTTTCATGGAAAGTTCAGTGTAACTCCGAGTTAGCGAGTCAGAGCCGAGAACCGGCGGAAAGACGATTGAGCTCAGAGATAGTTCATAGTCTTGAAGTGTTTGAACCCATTATCAACTTGAGACATGATTGTAAATAACTTTGACACTGGATTGAATTAGTAACTAAGCATCGTTTTCGGAATGACAGTTTGTCAAAGGACACCTTGCGAAGACAAAGCAATCACAACATGATTATAAAGAAATGATATTGTCTCGAGAAAATCCAGGCTCGAAACTCAGGCAAATTCTGTAGCGTTTTTTTCATTGAGGTACTAAGTTGGCAAACAAGCCATCATGATTATGTTATGTGTTTCTCTTTTCTTTGTGCTAGCTTCAGCCCGCAACTTCACCTGCGTGATTTCTGGGATCGAGTTATTGCCAAGATGACTAACAATATAACTTAAATTTTAGCCTTTCTTTAATTCCAGGATATGCCTAAATTTTCTGATTCGTAAAATCAATTTTTCAATAGCCATTTTGCTAACACCGAGATATACACACACAAACTTTCTTTATTAATATTGGGTAGATAGGGTTTGTATTACCTAGATAATATTTATGGACTACAGTAATCATGATGTAAACTCTTTCTGATTACATTTCATATATACGATAACATTGACTGATATTAAAGATTTAAAAAAACATGTTTTGGGAATCATCAAACCATTTTCGGTTGCAATTATAATATGAAATCTAGTAGTGAAACACACAATTATTGAAATATTTACCCAGTTTAGACTAAAACTGCCACCATACTCAAACCAAGTCAAAATAATCATTATTCAAATATGACATGATAAAAAGCTCTTTTAAAGCATCCAAATTGTAAGTTTAGTAACTTACCTATAAATTACCTACAAATTCATGACCTACTTTTTACCTACGAATTCAGGATATCTTTTAGGTGATAAGACTAATGAGGTAGGAAACTTGTTAAAAGTACCGACATTTACAATACATTATATCGTCATCATGTATAACATTTGTTCCTTTAAATAGTTTATTATCTATACTAATATTATAAAGAGGAATGATTTGATTTTTTGTTTATTTGTATTGTATAAGCTTCGAAGCTACTGAACCGATTTTGGTGTAGGGATAGTTCGAGACCACGGCAAGGACATAGGGTAATTTTCCTACGGGAAAAGTTATTCATAATGCAAACAAAGTTGCATACGGTCAGCTAGTTAATTATAAAATTATTGATTGAAATAAAATAAAATATTGAATTCGGGTAATCTTTTTTTAGCAAATCCGGTATACTAAATGGCCATAGCGTCAACACGGTATGGTGAAGGCTCAGGGGGCCTTGACAAAGTGACAATTCAAAAACGAATAACTAGTTATACACAATAGCATTTTATTACATTGTAACATTGTATCTGCAAATTGACACCAAACATTGGCATCATACAAAAAAAATTTACACGTAGAGTCTGGCTAATGAAAGATGAACCTGACATTTTTTCAAGTAGCAACACTGATACAATGTCCCCATGTAGTTTAGTTCAACATGGTGATTTTGATACTTTGTAATAAACAATTTCATGATATTTATTTCTTAATTTCTGTCGAAATATTACAGATATTAAGTAATTTTAACATTCATGAAATCCAAATACAGCGATTTCTTATAAAAGGTTTATAAAAGGAAGTTCATTGAAACTAAACATTACCTAATATTTAATTTTAAAAAGTATCAACTCCTTTTTTTCCTACTATATTCAGTAGAATATAGTAGGAAAAAAAGGAAAAAAAGACAATCCTTTCACAAATTTAACATTCCAAATTACTACATAAATAAAAAAATATTAGAATATTTCAAGTATCAAAATGTATTTTACCTTCTGTAGACAGTATTGCCAGAGCTAGAATTTGCCGCTTTTTTCCAAGCTCATGTTTCGTGTGCCAGACTCTACTTCAAACTTCTAAAAAAGCAATGGCAACTTCGCGGTTCGTGAAGCTCTGTTGCAAAGCTATAGTATATACTTACTATTAAACATACAATTACACAGTAACCGCGACCGCACACTGAGCGTTCCACTTGACACCTGTTACTGAAAATATGGCGTCGAAATAGCAATCAGAAATTCAATTACTGTCGACATTTCGTACGCTGCGGCCCTGATGGCATTTGGAAATGCCGATCGTAATAGGCGACTGATGTAATAGTCCCCCGCGTCGTCGGTTCGCCGAAAAACATTATCGAAGGTGCCATTTTGATTGGCCATTGTGTGATTTCCTTCATTGACACTGCGCCCGACGTCACGTCGATAGAAAGAAAAGAAAAAAAAACATGTAAACAAATGTATACCTTATTTATCATGTACGGTGTTAATATATTATATATTAATATATAATTAAAAACTATTTTGATTTAAATTTTAACCGCACATTTAGATGAATATGAGTACAAGTGACATATTATTATGTCAAAAAACGGGACATCGTATCAATTGATTTTGAGCTACTTATAGAATAATATTATACAAATAAATTTAGATATGGAAAGTATGAGGCTATGAGCTGTAAAACTCACTTGAGTATTAAATAGGCGACAAGAGTGCAAGAGTCCAAAAGAAATCACGGACCACTAGTCTATCGAGAGAAATCTATACTAATATTATAAAGAGGAAAGATTTGATTGTTTGTTTGTTTGTATTGAATAGGCTTCGACACTACTGAACCGTTAGTTATAATGCAAACAAATTTGCATACCGTCAGCTAGTAATGAATAAAAATACTGTAGCATAAAGGACGTGAAGCTCGAAATCGATCGATGACAAACATTTGGCATAGTGTGTCCATTACCTTGCATTTTGTAGCAAAGAATTGCGTGACGATCATTTATACAGGGTGTAACTGAACACCCCAATAACATTTAAGGGTATGTATCCATCAGAAGTAGAGATTCTGTAGGAAAAATATTAGGGCTAACAAACCTACTTTTTTCCCCATACAAACTAAATAAATTATTTTTTGGTGTTAAGTGCCAACAGCCCTACGTTAGCGTACGAGGAATACTACGCTCACGTCATACAAACTAAATAACATATTTTTTGGTATTACGTGCCGAAAGCCCTACGTAAGCGTACGAGGAATACTACGCTCACGTCTGTCACGTGTCATTTTGTGTTATAATTTCTTTTGTGTTAAGAGCTGATTGTTGTCACTTGAAAGTTTTTACTATCAGTTTAAAATCAAATAACTCTGAAAGTATTGGGGTTCTAGGTCTCAGACAAGCACTGAAGGTCCATTTAGTATCTATATAACTTATATGCCCCTTAAATGTTATTGGGGTGTTCAGTTACACCCGGTATACTACATCAATTAAAATGCATAATACATTGGTTTTTTACCGATACTCCACCTCTGTGGTCATATTCTGGAGATAGCCTAGTTGTGACCTGAAGGTCTAGGGGGCCTAGACAAAGTAGCATTCGCGTTCGCTACGTTATACGATCTGAATCGAACTGCAGTACATGACAATGAGTCGTAGTATAAAAATAATACGAATCATTGTCATATATACAGCGTTAATTTTTGGGCTGGAGCCAAATTTTGTGTGCTTGTTCAGACAAGCAAACTGATCAACTTTTACTATGGAAGCGACCTTGAAATCGCGAAAAATAGTCAGCTGTTCCATACAAATGTTCTACATCCACTGAACTTAAATGTTTTGAACAGCTGATTTTTTGTTTTCAAAAACGATAACGAAGTACAGTTACCTATGTACTTCGTTTACATTTTTAGGGTTCCGTACCCAAAGGGTACAAACGGGACCCTATTACTAAGACTTCGCTGTCTGTCCGTGCGTCCGTCCGTCTGTCTGTCACCAGGCTGTATCTCAAGAACCGCAATAGCTAGACAGTTGAAATTTTCACAAATTATGTATTTCTGTTGCCGCTATAACAATAAATACTAAAAACAAAATAAAATAAATATTTAAGGGGGGCTCCTATACAACAAACGCGATTTTTTCGGCCTTTTTTGCTCGATATCAATAAATCGTAACAGGTAGGCACTTGAAATATTCACAAAATACTTAATTGTATATTTAATTTAATAATAAATATGAAATTTGTGTACCTACTGTTGTTAACCTAGTCAATGGTAAGGAACCCTTCGTGCGCGAGTCCGACTCGCACTTGGCCGGTGTTTGAATAGTTACTTCGTCTAGACCCCCTGGACTCGAATCTTAACGGGAACTGCAAACGATTTTCAGCTTGGTTTGGTTGGTGTGGCTTCTGAGCCGCCTGTCAACTCGACAGACTCAACCATTAAATAGAAATGCTTAAGACGTGCAAATACTGCTGATGCAATATTGCACTCCCTCTACGTGTGAAAAGCACACTGTCTTGACAAAGTGAGAAATGGATTTTCGCCTTGCGTTAATCTCGCACAGAGACGTCTCTGTATGAATTTACAAAATTGGCAGATTGAAACGCTAGCGATGAATTTCAGTTGAAATTTGACAGGAAAAATGTAATTTGAAACAAAGATCAATTCGTTTTCAGTGAATTACGGTTATTTTATTCTCTCTTAACAAAACATAACAATTTAAATTTAATACAAAATTGACATTGGAATATTTACAGCGAGTAAAATGTAACAGAGAAGTCACTAATTCTGGCGAGTGTAACGTGTACGATGGCAATATTTAAAACAGTACATATTATTGAAGTTGTATTTAAAAAACCTCTAATTATTGATATTTTATCCAGCAAAGTAATTGGCAACTAAGAAGATAGCCCACCTGATGGTAAGTATTTATAGTCGCCTTTAGTACTTAACACGACAACTTGTAGCAGCAGTCATATAGTCAGATTAATTAAATTATACCTGAAAATCTAGCAGCTCCCTCTCAACCTAGTACAAGTACTATTTGATCATCCAATTATTATATAACTTTTCACTGTTCGAACCTCAACAATCCTCTCTACCTAGCCAAACCAACGAAGTCTTCTTATCTCACCTACGATATTGGGTTCAGCCACCAGCTCTTTTTGGGTCTCTGCAGATCTCACCTGCTCTCCCAATTGGCTCAAAAATCTTACAGCGTAAAGTATTTTCAACACGATGGTCTATCTCTTCTTCATTATCTTCTAATATACATACAGGGTGTAAAAAGACGTATACCGAAGACCACGTCTACGCATTCAGACCATTAAATAAAGCAATATAACGAAAAATCAACGATGTGAATCGAAATTAATTTTTAGGCTTAAAAAAACAACGACAATAAATACTACGCAATGTAACTTCCACCCGCATAAAAACCCCAGTGGTTTAAGCGAGGGTATTAGGTGTAAAATATATATATATATATTGAAATAATTTTATCAATAAAAAAAAAAACGCGTGTCCGCGCCTGGCTTGCTCGTCCGGATATCGCGTCGGTGTTAGTAAGTCAGTGTGAGTGCGCGTAAAGCAAGATGAGGTTCCCGCGCAAGAGATTCCTTGTCAGTCATAAATTTTGTTAAGAAATACAAATTTTTTTCGAAGATGTTTTTTGGACGAAAATTATCAAAATTCATTTCGAACAATTTTGTATAAAAACCTCGAAAAAAAATTGTAACTTAAACCTTGAATATCTCGGCAACTATTAGATTCACAACCATGGTCTAGAAGACAAAAAACCATAGTGGTGATGGGAGCAATACGTGGGTTTCGGCTTTGATACCGGTCTTTTTACACTCTGCATAAATAAATTAATTTAAAAAACATTTTTAAAAGCAAGCTTTTATTTTACGCTCTAAAAAGAGAAAAACACGAATCAAACGATCCCAAACTCGATGGGGTTGTGTCTTTTTATTGCGAAGTTCTTATGGCCACCTTCCAGCTCCAGCATAAGATCAGCTCCATGTCATCATAATATTGCATTGTTACGCGATATACTTACATATGCATCCAAAATTTCAGCTCAATCGAAAACCGGGAAGTGGGTCAAATTTAACTTGCAAGATTTCATTACAGACACCGGGACAGGTGAAAGTAAATAAAAGCTTGTAAAATCTCGAGTGCAGTATTTGTTATCAAACTTACCCCGTAACAGCTTGACCGATTTTATGACATTTTTTGTATGATATTCGGTAGGTCTGAGACTAAGTCATAGGCTATTTTTTATAGCTCTAGATGATATAGGTGGCCCTCTCGAGAATTTTGTTTTGACAATTATTATGGCGAAACTTTATGGGTTTTCGCGGAAACAGCTAATAATTGATACAGAACTATACGCTACATAATTAAGATAAAAACACAACAACGTTACAGTCAAAATTTTGAGGAACACATAAAGTCCAATGATACACTTGAACATAGAAACGTCGGGCGCCCATTTATGGCGTACCGAGTTCAAAACACTAATAAAAACTGGTAATCAATAAAGCCGCCATAAAACGAGTCGAAATATATCATACGTTCACCGTTTACAGTCCAATAGAAACTTTTACTCGACTCTCGCGAGACCCGCTCTCGTATAAATTGGAAAATTCCACTTTTCCATTAATATCTTAGCGATTCCGGAAGATATATTACAAATATTCGTGGTACCTACGTACGGTCTCCAATCCGGTAAATGCGGTATCAATACTGCTTTTCAGTTACGCGAGGTGACTGAAATGTCTAAACTCGGCGAAACTGAAAAATGCTCAAAGGCTCCGGTTTACGGAGACGGAATGAAATCTCATATCGAAAGTATAGGTATGACGTGGAAAGTATATACTATATTGAAACGAATGCACAGACGTGAGAGAAGTCAAAGAAGAATATCAAAGAGGCTTTCTTGGAGGCCAAAATGTATGTATCTTGACAAAAAAATTAATGTATGTATGTACGTACAGCCACTTTTAATATAAGTCTAGATCTTTAAGCACGCAATCTGATCACCCTTCACTAGCCAATTTCAATAACATTTTTATGTAATAAAAATGTAACTAAAACGTGCTTGCTGTAAATATTTAACGATTTTTTTCCCTTCAAATTTTTGTTGTACTTTTCATATGATATTAATTTAAATTTCTAGTTGAGGAGATAATGAAAATGATTCTAATAGTTAGTTATCATGTTGTCTTTACTATGTTATGCAGGATACATTTCAAATGCCGAAAAGCTTTCAAATATTTGGGTGATTAGGATTATGAAAACTGGTAGTAATTGTTATTGAAATTATCAAAAAAAAATGTGAAAGTAGCTGGCCAGATAATAAAAATTACGGATTTAATTCCATAATTATGATAATATTAGCCTTCTATTTACTTATACTCAATATTTATTTAGTACTTATATTTACACATATAAAAACTTATTACTTTTATCCAGCCAGTATTATTTTTATCTACATTCGCGCGCCGCAATGTTATTGGCTGTTGTCGAGTTTCCCGCGGAAAATCTGACGTTCGGCAGCCCGCGCATGCGTAGAAGGTGAGAGTGAAAAAATTCAAATAAATTTTAGTTTATTTAGTTCTTTACTATTTTTGAGGCTTGCAGAAAGTTCACTGCAATTTTTATAAAAAGTTTTCGATATTTTAAATATATTTCCTAACTGTAACTTTGTACAGAAATATTAACGTTTTGCCTACGTATTCACGTTGAAACAAATTATTAGATAATTCATAGTATTTTTTAACTTTATAACAATGCTCACGGTAAGTTCGCATATGTAAGTAGTCATAAAATTATTTGCACAAGATCTTACGTATATAATATTTTTATAGTATGATATTTGTCTATTATTTATAACTAGCTGTGCCCGCGAACTACGTTTCGCCATCAAAATACTTTAACACAGTGTTTAGTTTTTTCCTCCATTTTATTCCATAACGATTCAACTTTATTCTGCCTTTCTTGAGCATCGGCCATTTCGAAATTAGGACAATTTTCGTAGGTTCGTAATGCTCTTTTTCTAACAGTCCACAAAATTAAATACATTACATATTACTATAAACACTAAGTATAATTATTGTTTTAGAGACATTATTGATATTAATAAATTCTTCTTCAGTAGAAAGAACTACACAGTTGCAAGAATAATCTTTATCGTTTACAAATAAAGTTTAGATTTTTATAATGGGTGTTGGTAACACCAACAAAATATATTTTTTGGATATGACAACTTGGCCAATTTTGACTGGTCGTACAGTAAGCTCCTTGTCAAGCTATACTGTTTGACCTTTGAACCGTTCTTATGTCGCTCACATACAAACTAAATAAATTATTTTTTGGTGTTAAGTGCCAACAGCCCTACGTTAGCGTACGAGGAATACTACGCTCACGTCATACAAACTACATAAATAACATATTTTTTGGTATTACGTGCCGAAAGCCCTACGTAAGCGTACGAGGAATACTACGCTCACGTCTGTCACGTGTCATTTTGTGTTATAATTTCTTTTGTGTTAAGAGCTGATTGTTGTCACTTGAAAGTTTTTACTATCAGTTTAAAATCAAATAACTCTGAAAGTATTGGGGTTCTAGGTCTCAGACAAGCACTGAAGGTCCATTTAGTATCTATATAACTTATATGCCCCTTAAATGTTATTGGGGTGTTCAGTTACACCCGGTATACTACATCAATTAAAATGCATAATACATTGGTTTTTTACCGATACTCCACCTCTGTGGTCATATTCTGGAGATAGCCTAGTTGTGACCTGAAGGTCTAGGGGGCCTAGACAAAGTAGCATTCGCGTTCGCTACGTTATACGATCTGAGTCGAACTGCAGTATATGACAATGAGTCGTAGTATAAAAATAATACGAATCATTGTCATATATACAGCGTTAATTTTTGGTCTGGAGCCAAATTTTGTGTGCTTGTTCAGACAAGCAAACTGATCAACTTTTACTATGGAAGCGACCTTGAAATCGCGAAAAACAGTCAGCTGTTCCATGCAAATGTTCTACATCCACTGAACCTAAATGTTTTGAACAGCTGATTTTTTGTTTTCAAAAACGATAACGAAGTACAGTTATGTACTTCGTTTACGTTTTTAGGGTTCCGTACCCAAAGGGTACCAACGGGACCCTATTACTAAGACTTCGCTGTCTGTCCGTGCGTCCGTCCGCCTGTCTGTCACCAGGCTGTATCTCAAGAACCGCAATAGCTAGACAGTTGAAATTTTCACAAATTATGTATTTCTGTTGCTGCTATAACAATAAATACTAAAAACAAAATAAAATAAATATTTAAGGGGGGCTCCTATACAACAAACGCGATTTCTTCGGCCTTTTTTGCTCGATATCAATAAATCGTAACAGGTAGGCACTTGAAACATTCACAAAATACTTAATTGTATATTTAATTTAATAATAAATATGAAATTTGTGTACCTACTGTTGTTAACCTAGTCAATGGTACGGAACCCTTCGTGCGCGAGTCCGACTCGCACTTGGCCGGTGTTTGAATAGTTACTTCGTCTAGACCCCCTGGACTCGAATCTTAACGGGAACTGCAAACGATTTTCTGCTTGGTTTGGTTGGTGTGGCTTCTGGGCCGCCTGTCAACTCGACAGACTCAACCAACCCGTAGGGACCCGGGCCCCTAATCAGGCGGTCTGTACGGACGCCCGCGACTCGCAGCCGCGCCGTTAGGTTTTGCCGCGCTCGGCACCTACGGCTTTTGTTTTTGTTTTTGAAATCAAATTTTTAGGATTAAGGGTATCACAGCTACATTTCTGAGAAGCTATTGAAACAAACTAAAAACTTATCTATGTTTGAAAGCATTCCGATACTTATTTTATTAGTTATCGGAGATCAAAGCGGCCATTGTTACGTTCAAAAAATAGAAATAATAAAATGCTCGTAATTCATTTAATTATGAATCCTTATCTAATTAACTGTTATATATTTATTCCTTATTAAATAAGCTATCCATACGTAGTTTTTATTTTATTGTAGGCACAATAATTTATTTTTTTGCAATTTTTTAATTGTGAGGTTGCACGCGCGCTCGGATTGCGTAATGCATTACTTCACAGAAGGAATTTTTAATTTTTTTCTTTTTTCATTAATAATATTTCCCAAAACTATTGTATATCAAAATAATCTTGAAGATTACAACTATAACAATATATATGGTTATTTATTGTTTTATAGTGTTGTATGTTTAAAAAAAAATTTTGAAAAAAAAAATGTTTTCTTTGGGTCTTGCGCAACCTACCGAACATTTTCGCCCTTTATTCATTTAATTATGAATCCTTATCTAATTAACTATTATAAGTTCATTCCTTATTAAATTAGCTATCCATACGTATTTTTTATTTTATTGTAGACACTATAATTTATTTTATGCAATTTTTTAATTCTAAGTGCGCGCGAGTTGAAGGGTTACGCAATTCATTACGTCATTTTTTTTTTCATTAAAAATATTTCCAAAACTATTGTATATCAAAAAAATCTTTAAACATAGGGCTATAATAATATGTATGGTTATTTATAGTTTTATTGTGTTGTTTTACTTAAATTATATGTTGAAAATAAATTGGCGTCTTGTTCTACCGCGGAGCAATTTACCGCGGATTTATAAACTAAATATACAATGAAATACAATTGTTTATGCTAATTATTACTGGAAATACTGTAAACAAAAGAAATAATATCACTTTACATACCTTTTACGATAAAAAACAGCGATTTCAACCAATTTATTCCTAACTGACGTTCACTAACGTTGTAACCCAGTGACACAAAATGAGTGAACGCTTTGACGTTTCTAAACTTTTTATTTTCAAAAAGTTTAAAGTTATGGTTAACGAGTATTTGGTACCATTTTAAAGAGCATTTAGTAGTCTATATGCAAAAAAAAACAGCAGGCCAAATAAAGCCTTACTTGCGACACAATAACGTAAAAAGTCGGCCGAGAGAATTCTGTCATCATATGATGTCGTGGGCCTTGGGGCCGATGTTCCGCGTACTCATACGAGTACGCCTGGGTCTCTACGGGGATAGAAATGCTTAAGACGTGCAAATATTGCTGATGCAATATTGCACTCCCTCTACGTGTGAAAAGCACACTGTCTTGACAAAGTGACAAATGGATTTTCGCCTTGCGTTAATCTCGCACAGAGACGTCTCTGTATGAATTTACAAAATTGGCAGATTGAAACGCTAGCGATGAATTTCAGTTGAAATTTGACAGGAAAAATGTAATTTGAAACAAAGATCAATTCGTTTTCAGTGAAATCGCATTACGGTTATTTTATTCTCTCTTAACAAAACATAACAATTTAAACTTAATACAAAATTGACATTGGAATATTTACAGCGAGTAAAATGTAACAGAGAAGTCACTAATTCTGGCGAGTGTAACGTGTACGATGGCAATATTTAAAACAGTACATATTATTGAAGTTGTATTTAAAAAACCTCTAATTATTGATATTTTATCCAGCAAAGTAATTGGCAACTAAGAAGATAGCCCACCTGATGGTAAGTATTTATAGTCGCCTTTAGTACTTAACACGACAACTTGTAGCAGCAGTCATATAGTCAGATTAATTAAATTATACCTGAAAATCTAGCAGCTCCCTCTCAACCTAGTACAAGTACTATTTGATCATCCAATTATTATATAACTTTTCACTGTTCCAACCTCAACAATCCTCTCTACCTAGCCAAACCAACGAAGTCTTCTTATCTCACCTACGATATTGGGTTCAGCCACCAGCTCTTTTTGGGTCTCTGCAGATCTCACCTGCTCTCCCAATTGGCTCAAAAATCTTACAGCGTAAAGTATTTTCAACACGATGGTCTATCTCTTCTTCATTATCTTCTAATATACATACAGGGTGTAAAAAGACGTATACCGAAGACCACGTCTACGCATTCAGACCATTAAATAAAGCAATATAACGAAAAATCAACGATGTGAATCGAAATTAATTTTTAGGCTTAAAAAAACAACGACAATAAATACTACGCAATGTAACTTCCACCCGCATAAAAACCCCAGTGGTTTAAGCGAGGGTATTAGGTGTAAAATATATATATATATATTGAAATAATTTTATCAATAAAAAAAAAAACGCGTGTCCGCGCCTGGCTTGCTCGTCCGGATATCGCGTCGGTGTTAGTAAGTCAGTGTGAGTGCGCGTAAAGCAAGATGAGGTTCCCGCGCAAGAGATTCCTTGTCAGTCATAAATTTTGTTAAGAAATACAAATTTTTTTCGAAGATGTTTTTTGGACGAAAATTATCAAAATTCATTTCGAACAATTTTGTATAAAAACCTCGAAAAAAAAATTGTAACTTAAACCTTGAATATCTCGGCAACTATTAGATTCACAACCATGGTCTAGAAGACAAAAAACCATAGTGGTGATGGGAGCAATACGTGGGTTTCGGCTTTGATACCGGTCTTTTTACACTCTGCATAAATAAATTAATTTAAAAAACATTTTTAAAAGCAAGCTTTTATTTTACGCTCTAAAAAGAGAAAAACACGAATCAAACGATCCCAAACTCGATGGGGTTGTGTCTTTTTATTGCGAAGTTCTTATGGCCACCGTCCAGCTCCAGCATAAGATCAGCTCCATGTCATCATAATATTGCATTGTTACGCGATATACTTACATATGCATCCAAAATTTCAGCTCAATCGAAAACCGGGAAGTGGGTCAAATTTAACTTGCAAGATTTCATTACAGACACCGGGACAGGTGAAAGTAAATAAAAGCTTGTAAAATCTCGAGTGCAGTATTTGTTATCAAACTTACCCCGTAACAGCTTGACCGATTTTATGACATTTTTTGTATGATATTCGGTAGGTCTGAGACTAAGTCATAGGCTATTTTTTATAGCTCTAGATGATATAGGTGGCCCTCTCGAGAATTTTGTTTTGACAATTATTATGGCGAAACTTTATGGGTTTTCGCGGAAACAGCTAATAATTGATACAGAACTATACGCTACATAATTAAGATAAAAACACAACAACGTTACAGTCAAAATTTTGAGGAACACATAAAGTCCAATGATACACTTGAACATAGAAACGTCGGGCGCCCATTTATGGCGTACCGAGTTCAAAACACTAATAAAAACTGGTAATCAATAAAGCCGCCATAAAACGAGTCGAAATATATCATACGTTCACCGTTTACAGTCCAATAGAAACTTTTACTCGACTCTCGCGAGACCCGCTTTCGTATAAATTGGAAAATTCCACTTTTCCATTAATATCTTAGCGATTCCGGAAGATATATTACAAATATTCGTGGTACCTACGTACGGTCTCCAATCCGGTAAATGCGGTATCAATACTGCTTTTCAGTTACGCGAGGTGACTGAAATGTCTAAACTCGGCGAAACTGAAAAATGCTCAAAGGCTCCGGTTTACGGAGACGGAATGAAATCTCATATCGAAAGTATAGGTATGACGTGGAAAGTATATACTATATTGAAACGAATGCACAGACGTGAGAGAAGTCAAAGAAGAATATCAAAGAGGCTTTCTTGGAGGCCAAAATGTATGTATCTTGACAAAAAAATTAATGTATGTATGTACGTACAGCCACTTTTAATATAAGTCTAGATCTTTAAGCACGCAATCTGATCACCCTTCACTAGCCAATTTCAATAACATTTTTATGTAATAAAAATGTAACTAAAACGTGCTTGCTGTAAATATTTAACGATTTTTTTCCCTTCAAATTTTTGTTGTACTTTTCATATGATATTAATTTAAATTTCTAGTTGAGGAGATAATGAAAATGATTCTAATAGTTAGTTATCATGTTGTCTTTACTATGTTATGCAGGATACATTTCAAATGCCGAAAAGCTTTCAAATATTTGGGTGATTAGGATTATGAAAACTGGTAGTAATTGTTATTGAAATTATCAAAAAAAAATGTGAAAGTAGCTGGCCAGATAATAAAAATTACGGATTTAATTCCATAATTATGATAATATTAGCCTTCTATTTACTTATACTCAATATTTATTTAGTACTTATATTTACACATATAAAAACTTATTACTTTTATCCAGCCAGTATTATTTTTATCTACATTCGCGCGCCGCAATGTTATTGGCTGTTGTCGAGTTTCCCGCGGAAAATCTGACGTTCGGCAGCCCGCGCATGCGTAGAAGGTGAGAGTGAAAAAATTCAAATAAATTTTAGTTTATTTAGTTCTTTACTATTTTTGAGGCTTGCAGAAAGTTCACTGCAATTTTTATAAAAAGTTTTCGATATTTTAAATATATTTCCTAACTGTAACTTTGTACAGAAATATTAACGTTTTGCCTACGTATTCACGTTGAAACAAATTATTAGATAATTCATAGTATTTTTTAACTTTATAACAATGCTCACGGTAAGTTCGCATATGTAAGTAGTCATAAAATTATTTGCACAAGATCTTACGTATATAATATTTTTATAGTATGATATTTGTCTATTATTTATAACTAGCTGTGCCCGCGAACTACGTTTCGCCATCAAAATACTTTAACACAGTGTTTAGTTTTTTCCTCCATTTTATTCCATAACGATTCAACTTTATTCTGCCTTTCTTGAGCATCGGCCATTTCGAAATTAGGACAATTTTCGTAGGTTCGTAATGCTCTTTTTCTAACAGTCCACAAAATTAAATACATTACATATTACTATAAACACTAAGTATAATTATTGTTTTAGAGACATTATTGATATTAATAAATTCTTCTTCAGTAGAAAGAACTACACAGTTGCAAGAATAATCTTTATCGTTTACAAATAAAGTTTAGATTTTTATAATGGGTGTTGGTAACACCAACAAAATATATTTTTTGGATATGACAACTTGGCCAATTTTGACTGGTCGTACAGTAAGCTCCTTGTCAAGCTATACTGTTTGACCTTTGAACCGTTCTTATGTCGCTCACATACAAACTAAATAAATTATTTTTTGGTGTTAAGTGCCAACAGCCCTACGTTAGCGTACGAGGAATACTACGCTCACGTCATACAAACTACATAAATAACATATTTTTTGGTATTACGTGCCGAAAGCCCTACGTAAGCGTACGAGGAATACTACGCTCACGTCTGTCACGTGTCATTTTGTGTTATAATTTCTTTTGTGTTAAGAGCTGATTGTTGTCACTTGAAAGTTTTTACTATCAGTTTAAAATCAAATAACTCTGAAAGTATTGGGGTTCTAGGTCTCAGACAAGCACTGAAGGTCCATTTAGTATCTAACTTATATGCCCCTTAAATGTTATTGGGGTGTTCAGTTACACCCGGTATACTACATCAATTAAAATGCATAATACATTGGTTTTTTACCGATACTCCACCTCTGTGGTCATATTCTGGAGATAGCCTAGTTGTGACCTGAAGGTCTAGGGGGCCTAGACAAAGTAGCATTCGCGTTCGCTACGTTATACGATCTGAATCGAACTGCAGTACATGACAATGAGTCGTAGTATAAAAATAATACGAATCATTGTCATATATACAGCGTTAATTTTTGGGCTGGAGCCAAATTTTGTGTGCTTGTTCAGACAAGCAAACTGATCAACTTTTACTATGGAAGCGACCTTGAAATCGCGAAAAATAGTCAGCTGTTCCATACAAATGTTCTACATCCACTGAACTTAAATGTTTTGAACAGCTGATTTTTTGTTTTCAAAAACGATAACGAAGTACAGTTACCTATGTACTTCGTTTACATTTTTAGGGTTCCGTACCCAAAGGGTACAAACGGGACCCTATTACTAAGACTTCGCTGTCTGTCCGTGCGTCCGTCCGTCTGTCTGTCACCAGGCTGTATCTCAAGAACCGCAATAGCTAGACAGTTGAAATTTTCACAAATTATGTATTTCTGTTGCCGCTATAACAATAAATACTAAAAACAAAATAAAATAAATATTTAAGGGGGGCTCCTATACAACAAACGCGATTTTTTCGGCCTTTTTTGCTCGATATCAATAAATCGTAACAGGTAGGCACTTGAAATATTCACAAAATACTTAATTGTATATTTAATTTAATAATAAATATGAAATTTGTGTACCTACTGTTGTTAACCTAGTCAATGGTAAGGAACCCTTCGTGCGCGAGTCCGACTCGCACTTGGCCGGTGTTTGAATAGTTACTTCGTCTAGACCCCCTGGACTCGAATCTTAACGGGAACTGCAAACGATTTTCAGCTTGGTTTGGTTGGTGTGGCTTCTGGGCCGCCTGTCAACTCGACAGACTCAACCATTAAATAGAAATGCTTATGACGTGCAAATACTGCTGATGCAATATTGCACTCCCTCTACGTGTGAAAAGCACACTGTCTTGACAAAGTGAGAAATGGATTTTCGCCTTGCGTTAATCTCGCACAGAGACGTCTCTGTATGAATTTACAAAATTGGCAGATTGAAACGCTAGCGATGAATTTCAGTTGAAATTTGACAGGAAAAATGTAATTTGAAACAAAGATCACTTCGTTTTCAGTGAAATCGCATTACGGTTATTTTATTCTCTCTTAACAAAACATAACAATTTAAACTTAATACAAAATTGACATTAGAATATTTACAGCGAGTAAAATGTAACAGAGAAGTCACTAATTCTGGCGAGTGTAACGTGTACGATGGCACTATTTAAAAATGTACGTATTATTGAAGTTGTATTTGAAAAACCTCTTATTATTGATATTCTATCCAGCAAAGTAATTGGCAACTAAGAAGATAGCCCACCTGATGGTAAGTATTTATAGTCGCCTTTAGTACTTAACACGACAACTTGTAGCAGCAGTCATATAGTCAGATTAATTAAATTATACCTGAAAATCTAGCAGCTCCCTCTCAACCTAGTACAAGTACTATTTGATCATCCAATTATTATATATGTACGAGCAAGCTCTACATTGTTTGGTTTGGTTTAGCTTACTACGCATTTGTATATTCATTTATAACACTTAATTATGTAATTTAATGCAGTTCAATAAACACTACTAGCGGAGACGGACACTTTTACTTAACATTCCAACCCCGCCAACTTATTATATACGTAACTGTAAAACTATATAACTAAATTAACTTAACACTAACTTACCTACCTGTAAGGGTTACAACTACTACACCCTTTACATTTCTTCGAGCCGGATTGATTAATTAAAATCAGTGAAGTGTAATAACGTGTTTTAGTGATTATTCTACGATAGCGAATCGGTCTGTTTCGGCCTTCCACCAGCGGGTCTCACCGGACAGATTGAGAAGGCGCACATATCGTGGAGTAAGAGCTTCACGCGTTTGCACAACAGAAGAACATTTCAAAGAGTGAGTAAACATATACATTCACTATGATGAACAACTTGTTACAACGTCAACAAATTATTGCTGAAGGAATCGAGAAGATCGTAGTCAACTTCAAGAAGGACTCCGACATCCGCAAGACTCCGGAGTATAGCCAAAAACGATTGGATGCTCTAGAAGCACTGTGGTCAGAGTTCGAATCCAACCATAAGCATCTCCTGACTTTCGAAGACATCCATTCAAGTGAATACACAGTAAGTAATGCTTATCAGTTTGTGCTTAAAAAGTACGAAACAATCAAGGCAGATCTGTTGAAGCTCATGCAACCGGGGGATGGTAGTAAACAGACCAACACCGGCATACTTTCAAAGTCCGACGAGCTGATGAACCTTCAAAATACACATTTTCGTGCGTTCACCCGTGCAGTTCGGAACATTGACATCAACAACCTGAACGAAAAATGGGAAATCGAAGATAAGCTCCAAGTGCTACAATCTCGTTGGAAGCTCATCGATGATACTCATTGGCAGATTGACAACCTGTTGCTAGGCACGAATTTGGACTATGAGGAAGAGTACTCTAAGCATGAAGCAAATTTCGAAGCTAGTAAACGAGAACTCTACCGTAAGTTGAATACCACTACTCATCAACAACGTTCCTTGCCACCCATTAATATACCAACCTTCTTTGGAAATTATACTCAGTGGCCTACTTTCATGGATCTGTACTGCGAGGCGATTCACAACAACACGATGCTGTCGAAAGCCCAAAAAATGCAACATCTTAAGGGCAAATTAAGAGGTGAAGCTGAACGCATTGTTCAACATCTGACTGTCTCCGATGAAAACTACGACTCCTGTTGGGATATACTTACTCATCGGTATAATAATAAACAGTTATTATTTACGAAGCAAATGAAAATTTTTATGAATCAGCCTACAGTCAACCAAAAAACTTCGTTTGAGCTAAAACGCCTATATGACACTAGCATAGAAACCATAAATGCGATCCACAACTTGGGCATCGAGACTTTAACATGGGATCCTATACTGGTTCACATTTTGTCGTCAAAATTGGATGATGAAACATACGCATCATACATGGAAACAAGAAAGGATCCCAGAGAACTTCCGATTTTCGATGAGTTTATGAAGTTCATACAAAGAAAGTTTACCGCATTAGAGCCAGTAAATAAGAAAAGGCAACAAAACTCTACTCCGAAGCAACAAACAATTAACAAAATGAATCACTCGACATCGCAAAGAGATGCGTATTCAGTGAATAAATCAAAAAAATATGTTGCCAAAACTTATCATGTGGCCGAAAATAGAAATTGCCCACTATGCAAAGGCGATCATTTTTTAATTTACTGTTCAACATTCAAAAAAATGTCGTCAGATTCAAAGTTAAAAACAATTGCGCAATTAAGCGTATGCCAAAACTGTATGTTTTCACACAATGGCATGCAATGTAATTCGATTAAACGATGCCGAGTCTGTAACAATGAACATCATACGACACTGCATGACATATTACGCGAAGCGGAATCTTCAAACATAAAACCGGAACCGGCCAAGCCGTCGACTTCGCAACTGCAACGTAAGGCGAATCATGTTACTGGTGACTTTAATGAAGTCTTACTTGCCACCGCTCAATTAAAAATTAGGTCAGCCGATGGTACCTATCTTACCTTGAGATGCTTACTAGATCAAGGCTCTCAGATCAATCTGATAACAGAATCAGCCGCTCAACGACTTGGCCTGAAACGTCAAAAACAAAATGCTTCTGTATCAGGAATAGGGTTCTCAAATAACCAATGCAATGGGACTGTTCAACTTATCTGCGAGTCACTATTTGGGGACTACACTTTCACTACTGAAGCACTCGTCATGTCAAAAATGCTTAATAATCTACCTAACTACACGTTTGAAAAACAACAATGGTCTCATTTAAATCACATCAACCTAGCTGACCCTGCCTATAATGTCTCCCGATCTGTGGACCTCTTGCTGGATGCAGGAACCTACGCTGAGATTGTCATGCCTGGTATATTGAGAGGTTCACCCCAAGCACCCATTGCACAGCAAACAAAGATTGGATGGATATTACTTGGCAACGTCAAAACCTATAACTGTCACGTTATACTTAATAATATGGAAGATCTATCAAGATTCTGGGAAATGGAAGAGATTATTGATTCACGACCAGAGTCACCTGAAGATCACTATTGCGAAAAGCTATATTCCGAAACAACACGTCGCCGCAAGGACGGTCGATACGTAGTCAAAATTCCCATGAAAACCAACTTCGAACAATATTTAGGAATATCTAAGCCAAAGGCTATCTCACAATTTTTACACATGGAAAAACGATTGGCTAAGGACAAACAACTCTCAGGAAACTACAAAAACTTCATTAAAGAATATTTAGCTTTACAACATATGAAACCGTGCACGAATCCCCGAGAACCAAGTTACTATCTACCTCATCATGGAATTGCCAGACCAGAATCAACCACTACAAAACTGCGCGTTGTGTTCAATGCCTCCGCAAACACATCATCAGGTCACAGCCTGAACCAATTAATGGAGAGTGGCCCAAACTTACAACGGGACCTTCAAGCTATTATTTTGCGTTGGAGAACTTTTGAATTCGTCTATACCGCTGACATAGAGAAATTCTATAGGCAGATCATGCTTCAAGAAGAAGACCAACAATTACAACGTATCGTGTGGCGCAACAGCGCAGAACAGAAGATACAAGAGTATCAACTCTGCACGGTCACGTACGGCACCAAGGCCGCACCTTTTTTGGCTATGCGAACTATCGAACAACTTGTCAAAGACGATGGCCATCAATACCTTCTTGCTGCAGACATAGTAAAACACCAGCTATATATGGATAATTTACTGGGAGGCAATAATGTACTCTCAGAAGCGCTAGAGACACAGCAACAGCTTATTCATCTGATGAAGGGCGGTGGTTTCAACCTTCGAAAATGGGCCAGCAACAACCCATCTTTGCTTAAAAATTTGCCGGATGAATTAATACATCAAAATATGTTAAGCTTTAAACATACCGAAACAAATAAAACACTTGGCCTTTATTGGAATCCGAGAACGGATCTATTTACATTCAAACACGATGCAAGTGGCAACAAGGCTGACGTCATTACAAAGCGGATATTACTATCGGATATTTCTAAATTGTATGACCCACTTGGATGGCTCTCACCTGTTACCATGAAGGCTAAACTTCTTTTTCAAAAAACATGGGCTATGGAATTAGAATGGGATACACCACTTCCCGAAAAACTATTAAGAGAATGGGAACAATTTCGGTCAGAACTATCTGAAATCGATAACATTATGATACCACGATGGATGGGCAGGACATCGCAACCAATCGAACTACACGGATTCTGCGATGCATCCGAAAAGGCGTATGCATGCACTGTATACTGTCAGTCAAGAGATGAACAAGGTCACCAAATTATCAAACTAGTCGCCGGAAAAACCAAGGTTGCCCCATTGAAAAAACCTATCTCGCTCCCAAAATTAGAACTTTGTGGGGCGCTTCTGTTATCAAAACTTGTAAAGAAAATCACAGACTCTATAAACATTCAGACAGTCAAAGTATATGGATGGACAGATTCGATGGTAGTACTGGGTTGGTTAAATGGTGACCCGTCTCGATGGAAAACATTTGTAGCCAACCGGGTAGCAAAAATCATTACCAACATGCCACCAAATACCTGGAACCATGTAAAGTCAGAAGACAACCCGGCAGATTGTGCCAGCCGGGGACTTATGCCCACACAACTTATATCACATCAACTCTGGTGGGAAGGCCCCATATGGTTGAAGAATGCGCAATTGCCATCAAAACACACTTTTCAAACTACTACAAAAATTAAAGTAGTCAGCGCGTCACAAAATTCAACGCCGTTTTTAGAGAAACTTCTGAATAAACATAGCTCTATGAACCGTGTAATTCGAATCGTTAGTTGGATACTTCGATTCGTAAACAATGCGCATCACGTCAAACACGCTAAACAAAAATCGCACTTATCGACTACTGAATTAGAGAATGCTCATAACTTAATAATTAAAACAATTCAAGAAAAACATTTTGCCGAAGATATTTCAAGATTGCAAAAATACGGAACTGTGCGTTCAACAAGCAACCTTTTGAACTTAAATCCAAGAATGGATAAAAAACATATCTTACGCGTTGGTGGAAGACTAGAAAATGCGAACTTGAGCCAATCTCAAAAACATCCAATTATCTTGCCATACAACGACAAGTTAACGGAGTTATTGATCGATCAAGCTCACAAAACTACGCTGCATGGAGGCGCTAGATTAACTCTATCATATCTACGTAATAGATATTGGATAATAAGTGGCCTGCGCGCAGTTAAGAAACAAATTAACAAATGCATAAGATGTCATCGCTTCAAACAAGATAAAAACTATCAACTCATGGCAGACTTACCACCACAGCGCGTTACACCATCAAGACCATTCACACATACTGGTGTAGACTTCACCGGTCATGTAGAAGTTAAGGCAAATAAGGGCAGAGGTATCAAAACATCTAAGGCCTACGTTGCCGTGTTCATCTGCTTATGCACCAAAGCTATACACCTCGAGCTAGTCTCTGACCTTAGCACGGCCGCCTTCCTTAATGCTCTTAAACGACTATGTTCTCGCAGAGGATTGCCCAAGCACATGTACAGCGACAACGGTACCAACTTCGTTGGTACTGCAAGAACCTTGGATAGACAGAGAAAAGAGGCACTGCAACAATATATGAATGACGACTTGTTAACTGACCTATCTGAGTGGGGCATTGAATGGCACTTCAATGCACCGTCTTGGCCCACTGCTGGAGGCTTATGGGAAGCAGCAGTCAAGAGTTTCAAGCTGCACTTAAAACGAGTACTTGGCGAACAAAAACTTACGTTCGAAGAATTCTCCACGCTTCTGGCACAAATTGAGGCTTGCCTGAACTCTCGACCACTGATTGCTCTAACAGAAGATATTGACAGCATTGATTGTTTGACCCCAGCACATCTCCTAATAGGTGAACAAATATTAGCACCACCACTCTCTGTCGAAGATTATAACATCAGTCTGACAAATCGCTGGAAAGTTACCGAAAAAATGTTTAAAACCTTTTGGAGAAGATGGTCAGCAGACTACCTTCAAACGCTGCAAACACGGAGCAAATGGCACTGCACTACTAAAAACTTAGAAATTGGAGATGTAGTGATAGTAAAGGAGGACAATATTCCACCTGCTAAATGGATCTTAGGGCGAGTCTTACAAACACATCCAGGATCAGACGGACGAGTGCGAGTTGTTACGCTGAAAACGAAAACAAGCAACATGAAGCGACCAATTACAAAACTATCAAAGCTTCCTATGGAGCAGCCTAGTATCAACACCAACACTCCTCTTCGAGGTAGCGAAAACTCAGAGGCTTACAGTAAAAGGACACGCAGAACAAAACTCAATCACGTGGTGTATGCACTGTTCATGATGTTTACTATGTTTATGGTGCCCACAGTACAAGAAACAATTAACGTCACAGAACTGAAACCATCAAAATTAGTATATTTCGATAAAATAGCCGATATGCAATTAGTGCAAGACAAATGGAAAATAGTCGTCTATTATAATAGGACTACATATTGGCACAGTCTAAATTACATCCAAAATTATGTCAATCATTTAACTGTTTTATGCAAGAAAGAAGCAGCATTTATCTCCATAGCTTCGCAACTTCAACACGAACTCAACGAAATTGGACACTATAATAATATTCTACGCTCGGGACCAGACCCGTATCGCTCTTCGAGATCAAAAAGAGGACTCGTGGATGGCGTGGGATACATCGCGAACTCCCTATTTGGTGTATTAGATCAGAGATTCGCCAGTCAGTATGAGAAAGACATTAACATAATTCAGTCAAATGAAAACCATCTACTTGCATTATACAAAAATCACACGTCAATTATCGAGAGCGAATATAATCTTTTGAAGAGAAACGAAGAAGTGATGAATAAACAATTTTCTATAATCGACAAACATCTTGCTGAAACTGAAGAACGCGTCAAGGTTAGCCAAAATAACGCATTGTATGTCACGGCCACAGCTCTCGCTATAAACCTTTTTTTATCAAATATCCGTAATATTCAACAGCAACTTCTGGATTTAGTCACGGACGTACGAGATGGAAGAGTCGACATTCATCTTATAAAACCTGAACAATTTGAAGAACAACTGAACATAATATCGGGACAGCTACCGAGTGACTTGTCCTTACCTTGTGTCAACACTCGATATTGCACGCGGGAACTATACAAGCTGCTCAGAGTACACGTGAGTGTAACAAACGCATTACTTATATTTGAGGTGAAATTACCACTTATAATTAATGAGCAATATGAGCTTAATCGGATAATACCCATACCACAAATATCAGGTCAGATATCCAGAAGTATATCACCAACAACAGAATACCTCGCTGTCAACCTGAAAAAGGACATGATAATAACTCTAAAAGAGCGAGATGTGTCATCCTGTACTAATTTAAGAGAAAATCAATTATTGTACGTCCTTCATGAACGTATTTATAACATAAAGGTTGCCAAGACTTTGTGCGAAGCACAGATTTTAAACAATGGAAACATATCTACATGCAAAATAAAGGTTTCCAGTTGCATAGATCAATGGACTCGCTTACACAATCGCGGCGCGTGGTTTTTTTCGTGTTGCGAAGAATGCACCCTGCGCATATTTTGTCCATCTGGTATGACGTCTCAACGAGTACGCGACACGGGTATCATTACACTCGGCCTTGGTTGTATGCTCAAAGGAGACAACTTCGTCATTCACGCTCACAATGACTTTCACAGTGAGTTGAAATTGAATCAAGAGGAGGCCTACGCCAAGGAGTCAAGAATTAATCCCATTTTAACTGACATTAATCACACATATTTTATACCTGAAGACCATAAAGAAGTCCTGCAACATCTAAAAAATCGAATAAGCAATATTAAGGAACAGCAAGAATCGCTAATTGTGCAGACGATAACTCATAACACCCATAACTATGTATTTTATTCAATTTTCGGCGTTATTGTTGTGATTATATTTGCATACGGAATCTTGCGAATAAGAAGAAAATATCGAGGTTGCAGTGTTAACCTACACAGGCGGCGAGACTCCATTATGACGGATCAGCCGATTAGTGGCCACAGCCATACACCGAACCCCCAACAGCTGACGAACATCGAGGACGTGGATGAAGTGATTGCATCAGCTGCCCGTAAATTAGATAAGGCTTCGTCGCCATAAGACAGGACAATTTTAATTATTTCTTTTCTTTCTTTTTTTTATAAATTGGCAGCATGTACGAGCAAGCTCTACATTGTTTGGTTTGGTTTAGCTTACTACGCATTTGTATATTCATTTATAACACTTAATTATGTAATTTAATGCAGTTCAATAAACACTACTAGCGGAGACGGACACTTTTAATTAACATTCCAACCCCGCCAACTTATTACATACGTAACTGCAAAACTATATAACTAAATTAACTTAACACTAACTTACCTACCTGTAAGGGTTACAACTACTACACCCCTTACAATATAACTTTTCACTGTTCGAACCTCAACAATCCTCTCTACCTAGCCAAACCAACGAAGTCTTCTTATCTCACCTACGATATTGGGTTCAGCCACCAGCTCTTTTTGGGTCTCTGCAGATCTCACCTGCTCTCCCAATTGGCTCAAAAATCTTAGAGCGTAAAGTATTTTGAACACAATGGTCTATCTCTTCTTCATTATCTTCTAATATACATACAGGGTGTAAAAAGGCGTATACCGAAGATCGCGTCTACGCATTCAGACCATTAAATAAAGCAATATAACGAAAAATCAATGATGTGGATCGAAATTAATTTTTAGGCTTAAAACAACAATGGCTATGACAAATTTTTTTTTGCTTTAATAGAAGCTCATTCAAATAATAAACAGAAAGAAAAAATCGGTTTTCGAATAACTATAAAAACAACCAAAATATAAGGTATTAAAGATTTTTCTCCGTCTCTGCAAAGCAAAACGGCATTTTACATGGAGTTTATATGGCCGTACTCAACCATGACGTCACGGTTGATGTCGGATCTCTCTGTCTAATCGCTTCAAAATTAACAGCTTAAAATGCTTGTATCTTATGATTTTAATTCTAATTTCACATGATTGCATCTTTTTCTACGCTATTTTAATATTTTATGTCGAGGTGTGATAATTACAATTCAGTCATCATCCCAATATCGCGTCGGTGTTAGTAAGTCAGTGTGAGTGCGCGTAAAGCGAGATGAGGTTCCCGCGCAAGAGATTCCTTGTCAGTCATAAATTTTGTTAAGAAATACAAATTTTTTTCGAAAATGTTTTTTGGACGAAAATTATCAAAATTCATTTCGAACAATTTTGTATAAAAACCTCGAAAAAAAATTGTAACTTAAACCTTGAATATCTCGGCAACTATTAGATTCACAACCATGGTCTAGAAGACAAAAAACCATAGTGGTGATGGGAGCAATACGTGGGTTTCGGCTTTGATACCGGTCTTTTTACACTCTGCATAAATAAATTAATTTAAAAAACATTTTTAAAAGCAAGCTTTTATTTTACGCTCTAAAAAGAGAAAAACACGAATCAAACGATCCCAAACTCGATGGGGTTGTGTCTTTTTATTGCGAAGTTCTTATGGCCACCTTCCAGCTCCAGCATAAGATCAGCTCCATGTCATCATAATATTGCATTGTTACGCGATATACTTACATATGCATCCAAAATTTCAGCTCAATCGAAAACCGGGAAGTGGGTCAAATTTAACTTGCAAGATTTCATTACAGACACCGGGACAGGTGAAAGTAAATAAAAGCTTGTAAAATCTCGAGTGCAGTATTTGTTATCGAACTTGCCCCGTAACAGCTTGACCGATTTTATGGCATTTTTTGTATGATATTCGGTAGGTCTGAGACTAAGTCATAGGCTATTTTTTATAGCTCTAGATGATATAGGTGGCCCTCTCGAGAATTTTGTTTTGACAATTATTATGGCGAAACTTTATGGGTTTTCGCGGAAACAGCTAATAATTGATACAGAACTATACGCTACATAATTAAGATAAAAACACAACAACGTTACAGTCAACATTTTGAGGAACACATAAAGTCCAATGATACACTTGAACATAGAATCGTCGGGCGCCCATTTATGGCGTACCGAGTTCAAAACACTAACTATTTGCAACTTCGCGGGTAGATCGCCCGTTTGTCAACATACTAGTTGCGTATTTATTTTGCATTTCACAAGTATTTCGGTCGTATTTTGCTATCATTGACGAATTAATTTGTGAATTTGGCTGCGAAAATCAAGTGTACGTGTTTTCTTCGGCTATTGTTCGCTTAATAGAAAAAGAAAAAGAAAATCTGAACCATCGGCTGCTGCCAGCATTTTCTTAACAGAGTTTGTTTCCTGAGGCGATATAATGTGCTTATTAGGTGATGAAGTGCCCATTTGTGAGGATGCAGTGATGTTATAGTGATATCTTTTCAGCAAGCTCATTTTTACAATTACTACCAAATAGTCTGGAAAATATTTAGAAACAGCGCCATCTCTGTATATGGCGCGGTACTATGTTTACGCATACGATAATAAATTATCATAGATGCTCTCAAAAGGTTCATCTAGCGGCGCGTGAAATGTTGACCAATAGCCCATAGGTGGCGTTGCCATTACCGACGGATTTCTCACGGGACCAGCGATCCAGCTTATCAAGGCACCTAATTATAAGAACTTTTTTTTGACTGGAATTTATTTGGATTTTATTGTTAAATTTGACATCATTGATTATTTTTTTTAAATTGTATTGTTTTTTTAATGATTTTTCTTTAGGTAGTAATTGCATTGAATTGTTTTTATTTCTCTTTTTAATTTTTATTTTGTTACTTTTGTGACTACTGTAGTATTTATAATTATTATTTGGGTTTTGACACTGTATAGGGACATCGCCTATTTACACGACGATTTTATTGTGAATTTTTGTTTTTACTGTGATGTAATCCGCCGTTCTACCCATTAGATTTTTTATTTTTATTATTTGACATTTTGTTTACCAATTTTAAATTTTTAGTATTTAAATCCTTAAGCAGAGTTTTATGATATAAGAATTTAGGTATGAATGTTTATAGTTTTTCTCCTTATTATTGTTTCTAGTTTAGGTTGCAAGTATTGTTAAACACTCAAAACCTTGTAGATTTAATTAGAATTGAGGAATTTATTTTGCTAAGGTTTCCATTGTATTATTGTTTTTTTTTTCTTTCTGTGATTGTTTTTTTTCTTTGGTGTAATGAATGCATCATCACCACGTTTGCCTTGCCCCCACTGCCCTGGGTCTTTGCGTACATTTAGTTTGCGCGGCCTCAAAATACATATAACACGGAAGCATGGAGCTTCAAATGATGGTGCTGCCAATCCGACTCCACAGACCGCGCTTTCCACCGACGCCGCCACTGACTTCCAAAATTCAGGGTTGGCGGCGGCGATGTCGCCGCATCAGTGTCCGTTGGAAAACATAGCAACTTTAAAAAACAAAATACCAGTGTTGCGACACATTCCCAAGGGTGCGCGTAATCAGGCGGCGGGAAAATTGAGTTACATCATTGAGAGATGCGTTGACGGTAACAATGTGGGGGACTGGTGTTCGCTTCTTTCTTTTGCTTACAGTGCTCTAAGGGTACCGTCAAGGAAACTGGCCGGCAATATGACGACAAAGGTGAAGGCGAACATCGAGTCCTCTTGTTTTTACCAGTTTGACGGTGAGATTGACGGCTTTTCGGAAAAATTCGGGTCACGCTCAATAACAAAATCGATTGAATCCAAAGTGTTTGAAGGAGACCTCAGGGGAGCCGTCCGTCTACTGATGTCAAATGATACTTTTGCGCAGCGCGGTCCAGACGTCTTGGATGCCCTGAAGCTCAAGCACCCCGGCCCGTCCCGCCCCCTTAGCCCCCCGCCAGCTCCGGATACATCTTACACAGCAGTGGTTGTTACGATGGAGGACGTGGCGCTGGCGTTGGGCTCATTCTATAGTGGTTCTGCAGCCGGATTAGACGGTATTCGCCCGGGGCACCTGAAGGAGCTGACTTCCAGGACAGCTGGCGAAAACGGACGACGTCTTATGGAGAGTTTGGTCAGGCTGACTAATTTTCTGCTTAGTGGTCAACTCAATCCTGAGGTTTGCCCATATATGTACGGGGCTGCTCTGTTTGCCCTAGCAAAGAGGGACGGTGGATTGAGGCCGATTGCTGTCGGTAGCACTTTCCGTCGACTAGCTGCCAAGCTAGCCTGTCGCGCAGTCAGGGAGGAGATGGCCGAGTATCTGCAACCGCAGCAGTTGGGTTTCGGAGCCCGCCGAGGCTGCGAGACGGCTATCCATGCTACGAGGGCATACGTTATGGATCCAGCCAACTCCAATTGCGTCGTCCTGAAACTTGACATTCGCAATGCATTTAACACTTTGGAAAGGGACGTTCTATTGTGTGAAGTCAAGGAAAAACTACCTTCTCTCTATCCTTTCCTTCACCAGATCTATCAATCTCCATCAAATCTCTTCTTCAATAAGGACCTTATACTCTCTCAAGTGGGAGCTCAACAGGGGGATCCGCTTGGACCGCTCGTCTTTAGCCTGGCAATACACAAGGTCATTTCAGAACTGAATTCGCCTCTGAACCTATGGTACTTGGACGATGGTACCATTGGTGGGAAACCTGAAGTAGTTGAACAGGATCTTCGCATTTTGGTCCCACGTCTCAGGGGGTTGGGTTTGGAGGTGAATCCAGTGAAGTGTGAATTTTTTCCCTGCAGCGAGGAAGCTCGTACACATTTTGGTCTCTTTAGCACTATCTGCCCTGGCCTTATTGAACTTATACCCAGCAACTTCAACCTGTTGGGCTCTCCCATTTTCCTCGAGGCAGTTCCTGAAGCCATAATTTCTCGCAAACAAATTCTCGTAACTGCTCAGGAACGACTCAAAGATCTTTCTGCACATGTGGCGATGCTGTTGTTGCGCATGTGCTTTGCGGTTCCCAAGGTCACTTATTTGTTGCGAACTACTCCAACCTGGCTTTGCCCAGAAGCGGTCTCTGCATTCGATAGTACCTTAAAAGAGACTGCTGAATCCATACTTAACGTTTCCTTTAACGCGCTGCAGTGGAGTCAAGCGGCTCTCCCCATAAGGCATGGGGGTCTCGGGCTACGGCGGGTGTGCGACGTTGGCTTGCCGGCCTTTTTGGCGTCGGCTCATGGGGTGGCGGGTCTTGTCGCTTACATTCTCCCTCCCGACGGCGACAGGGTGAGGATACCCTATATGACCGAGGCGGTATCGGCTTGGCTGGCCCTCAGCGTTGGCGTACCGTGTCCCGTAACCCCACATAATCAGCGGGCATGGGATGACGTCGGTGTTGAGAGGACGCTTAAGACCATAATGGACGGTGCCACTGGTGCCGATTTAGCGAGACTTAAGGCTGTGTCGCGGTCAGAATCAGGAGCATGGTTGTACGCCCTTCCCTCACCTAACCTGGGTACGTTGATGGATGACGACTCTCTGCGTGTGGCTGTAGCTCTCCGTCTGGGCTGTAAGGTGTGTGAACCTCATAGATGCACCTGCGGTTCAATGGTGGAGGCTGATGGGCATCACGCTCTGAGCTGTCGTCGTTGCTCAGGTAGATTTCAACGACACCATGCTCTCAACGACATAGTCCGCAGGGCACTCATATCGGCCAATATCCCGTGCGTACTGGAACCACCAGGTCTAAGCCGGTCAGATGGCAAACGACCGGATGGTTTGACCTTGGTTCCATGGAAGCACGGCAGGTGCCTGGTATGGGACGCTACGTGCGTGAGCACTGTCGCGGCTTCGCACTTGGGTCGCACCGTCCACTTACCGGCAGCGGCGGCTGAGGATGCCGCTAACAAAAAGCGAGCAAAATACGCGACAATGGAGCCGCTTTATCACTTTGTGCCCATTGCAGTCGAAACTCTGGGTAGCTGGGGAGCCGAGGCCAAAACCTTGATGACAGAAATTGGTCGCCGAATTAGGGAGCACGGCGGAGACTCCCGTTCCGGCTCGTTCCTGGTACAACGGATGGCCATCGCTATTCAGCGTGGTAATGCTGCTAGCATCATGGGCACCTTTGCGCCGGGTTCGATTCGGGGCGGGTTATTCGATTCGTAGTTATTAGTTATTTGACATAAATATTAATAATTAAATAACAGTAAATTATTATTACGTAAATAATAAACTTATTTAAACACTAATAAAAACTGGTAATCAATAAAGCCGCCATAAAACGAGTCGAAATATATCATACGTTCACCGTTTACAGTCCAATAGAAACTTTTACTCGACTCTCGCGAGACCCAGAGCGGGTCTAAATTGGAAAATTCCACTTTTCCATTAATATCTTAGCGATTCCGGAAGATATATTACAAATATTCGTAGTACCTACGTACGGTCTCCAATCCGGTAAATGCGGTATCAATACTGCTTTTCAGTTACGCGAGGTGACTGAAATGTCTGACTGAAATGTCTAAACTCGGCGAAACTGAAAAATGCTCAAAGGCTCCGGTTTACGGAGACGGAATGAAATCTCATATCGAAAGTATATGAAGTGGAAAGTATATACTATATTGAAACGAATGCACAGACGTGAGAGAAGTCAAAGAAGAATATCAAAGAGGCTTTCTTGGAGGCCAAAATGTATGTATCTTGACAAAAAAATTAATGTATGTATGTACGTACAGCCACTTTTAATATAAGTCTAGATCTTTAAGCACGCAATCTGATCACGTAACTAAAACGTAAAAATGTAACTAAAACGTGCTTGCTATAAATGTTTAACGATTTTTTTCCCTTCAAATTTTTGTTGTACATACTTTTCATATGGTATTATTTTAAATTTAAATTTCTAGTTGAGGAGATAATGAAAATGATTCTAATGGTTAGTTATCATGTTGTCTTTACTATGTTATGCAGGATACATTTCATATGCCGAATAACTTTCAAATATTTGTGTGATTAGGATAATGAAAACTGATAGTAATTGTTATTTAAATTATCAAAAAAGAATATGAAAGTAACTGGCCAGATAATAAAAATTACGGATTTAATTCAAAACAATTTGAAGCAATGTTAGCAATCTTTTAAAAGGGTATTGTGTGAGTGCCTTGTAGACTTCGCTGGGACCACCTAGATAACTTACAACAATTGAGGCAGGTGCTTACTTAATGCTGATATTGTATATAAGAAAGCACCTTTTTTGTAACTATTTCCATTAGAATCTCCTATTGCTAACGGTGGCCATCGAGATAGTGACTCGCCTGATGGACATCTACAATGCCGTCGGAGAAGTGCTCTTTTTAAGCCTCGTTTGAAGTAGAACATAACGTAGCGCTTAGGACACGCCGCACTGGGAGTTCCCTTATTATATCTCTCCGTTGACAGTAGAAGGTCCCTTCATAGAATCTGGGGTCACACAGCCAGTTGTAACGTTGTATTTTGTTATTTTCTGTGTTTATATAAAATATTTGTGTATTCTATTTCATATGTTAATATCAGCCTTCTATTTATACTCAATATTTATTTAGTACCTATATTTACACATATAAAAACTTATTACTTTTATCCAGTCAGTATTATTGTTATCTACATTTGCGCGCCGCGATGTTATTGGCTGTTGTCGAGTTTCCCCGCGGAAAATCTGACGTTCGGCAGCCCGCGCATGCGTAGAAGGCGCGAGCAAAAAAAATTCAAATAGATTTTCATTTGTTTTGTTCTTAACTATTTCTGAGGCTTGCAGAAAGTTAACTGCGATTTTTATAAAAAGTTTCTATATTTTAAATATATTCCTAACTGTAACTTTGTACAGAAATATTAACGTTTTGCCTACGTATTCACGTTGAAACAAATTATTTGATAATTCATAGTATTTTTTAACTTTATAACAAAGCTCACGGTAAGTTCGCTTATGTAAGTAGTCATACAATTATTTGCACAAGATCTTACGTATATAATATTTTTATAGTATGATATTTATCTATTATTTATAATTTTGTATTTAATCCATCGTCCGTATCAAATGAGTTTTGATTGTATATGCTATGGAAAGTTGTATACTGTGTTATACAGTTTTTTCGAAGGGTACGTATTAAAAATGTATACTTACCTAAACTTGCCTCGTTAGGAAGATCGGACTAATTATAAATCCGACTTTCTACTCTTTTAGGAGAGGTTGAGGGGGGTTTATTTTTATGACGACGCGTCAAGTGGTCTTTCTTAAGATACTATTGGGTCTTACGACACATCAAATCAGACATTTGATGACTTCTAAACGTAAATTTAAAACAACGCAGTTATCTCTGGATCTGTTTCTCCACTCGCCGTTCCTGTTGAAGGTCAAACTTTTCCATGCTGAGCTTAACAGGTCTTTTGAGCGTCGACGAAATGAGAAGTTGTGAGTTGCGGTAAACGATTTTTTTGCCGCATTCTCTAACTATACATCGAGAAGAGCGTAACAAGCCTTTTTTTTTTTTTTTTTTTATCGCGGGGAAATGCGCAACCGCACCGTACCCACCGTTGGCTAAACGGTGAGCGTGTGTGGGGCTCACCTGGCTGAGTGCCAGGCCTACCCACTAAAACCCCTCGGTGTTCTTCCTGCCCTTATGGGCGCGCTAGGTAAGGTCCACACTGCGACTCCACTACCTACGCGCCCGGGCAAGCCCGACCACCCGGTCGGGCTCTCGCCAAGGGGGGATTGCCCGAGAACACCAGGGCAATCCCCAGACGGAGGGCCTTACGGCGGCGTGCACGGGGCCAACCGTGCACGCAGGCCACACGGCAGGGTCATCGGACAGGCATTGCTTGAGCGAATGCCCGCCTTCTCCTGCCTATCCGTCTGCGGCGGATGGGAGCGGCCTGAGGATCTACCTCCCGCTCCCTCTCCGCAGCCTCCTTCTGCGAGATGACATTTTCGCAGAAGGAGGCGACAGCCCCCCATTCCGCTTCGCCGCGGAGCATGGCCACGACCATGCTCGGCAGCGAAAGGTCGCCGCCTCCCAGCGCAACGTTTAATTCGCTGCGCTGGCGTCGCCAGGCCGGGCACACCAACAGGGTGTGCTCGGCCGTGTCGTCGGGAGCGTCGCAGTGATGACACTGCGGCGTTTCCTCCCGACGTGCAACTCGGTGCAGGTAGTGACCGAAACAACCATGTCCGGTCAGTACCTGCACCATGCGGAATGAGAGGCTGCCTTGCCGGCGCCCAACCCACTCCTCCAACACCGGACGGATCGCTTCGATCGTCCGGTGGCCGGCAGCTGGGAAGACGAGTGCCTCACCCCACCGGCGCAGAGCCTCCCTCTGCGCCTGGGTACGAACCACCTCCACCTCCTGTGGGGCAGATCGTCCCCCCCGTTCTCGGACGGCAACCCGATGCCGATACACCTCCGACTGGACGCGTGCATCGACATCCCACGGCGTTTGGCCCGCAAGTACGCAGGCCGCGCCGTGGCTGACCGTGCGATAAGCTCGCACGGCCCGGGTTGCTATGACCCTCTGCGGACGTCGCAAGAGGGCCACCGTCCGGGGGGAGAGGCACTCTGCCCATACCGGGGCTCCGTAGAGTGCCATTGACCGTATTACCCCATGATACAGTCGCCGGCACGTCGATCCTGGCCCTCCCACGTTAGGAAGGACCCCTCCGAGTGCGGCTGCGGCGGCACACAGCCGTGGAATGAGGAGCTTAAAATGCTCCTCGAAGTTCCATCGGGGATCCAAAACCAGGCCGAGGTACTTGAAGTGTGCCTCGACCGGTATGCGGACCCCCTCCACTCGGACACGCAGCCCCGGTGGGATCCTGCGACGGGAGGCGTGGAACATCATGGCCCTCGTTTTGTCGAGGGCCACGTCCAGGCCTAGGAGGCGGATGCGTCGGACGACGAGTGAAGCGCCGACCGACGCAAGGTGGGCCGCCTCCTCCCCCGTATTTGCTTTCGCCGCAACAAGTGTGTCGTCGGCGAAGCAGACGACCTCCATTCGTGGAAGGAGGTTGCCTCGCAGGACCCAGTTGTACCCCAGGTTCCATAATAGAGGACCTAGTACGGAACCCTGGGGCACGCCCGCCGCCATTGCCCACGAATGGACGCGACCATCCGGACCCTCGTAGAGGATTGTCCTATCATCCAGGTAGTCCTCCACAAGGGTGCGGAGGTACGGAGGCACCCGGTGGAAGCGGAGTGCCTCCTTTATGCACTCATGAGGCAGGCTGTTAAAGGCGTTGCGGATGTCCAGCGACACCGCAACTACAGCCTCCCCACGAGCCGTGGCCTCCTCAGTCCACCTCTTAAGGAGGGCCACCGCGTCCACCGTGGACCGGCCGGTGCGGAAGCCGAACTGGTTGGCAGCCAAGTCCGGCCCCCGGTCCTCCAGATGCTCGATGATTCGGGAAGCCAGAATTTTCTCCAGGAACTTCCCAGCCTCATCGAGCAGCACCACCGGCCGATACCCAGTCGGGGAATCGGCGGGGCGGCTCTCCTTCCTTAACAGGCAGAGCTTGCCCACTTTCCACCGACTGGGGAAGCGGCCCGAGGCGATACTCAGGTCCAGCACCGCCCGGAACCGTTCCTCGAGGTGTCTCAGGGCGAGGACCAGAACCCTGGATGGGACACCGTCCGGTCCCGGCGCCTTCTTCTTTCGCCGGAACCGTTCCCTCACCGTGTCGAATTCCACGTTCGACACGGGAGGGATTACGACAGCCACTTCCTCCGGAGGAGTGTCCGGGGGGTCCATTCTGGGGGGCTGAAACGGACCAGGATTAGGGAACAGAGTATTCAGCACCCGGTCCAACAGCCCCCTGTCCATAGCGGAGGTGGGTGGAGCACAAGCTTTGAACTTGCCCCTCACCATCCGATACGGACGCCCCCACGGATCATCGTCCAGGAGCCGCAAAAACTGCTCCCTGGACTCCTCCTTGGCCCTGCAGATTTCGTTACGCAGGGCCTTCTTGGCTGCCGCATACACCCGACGGAGCTCAGCTTCCTCGTCGGGTGTAGTTCTGTTGCGCCTACGACATCGCACGTAAGCGCGCCGAGCCCTCATGCTGGTGGTACGCAGGTCGAGCGTAACAAGCCTCGCCGTTTCATTGTTTATAAACTTTCCATATTGAGAGAGCAAACGATACTTACCCACGTATTTCTACATAGCATTTGTTGATATTTGATTATTTGAAAATCTTATAAGTGTATAATTTTTTTAATTCTTAATAGGTTTAATTAAAACCTAGCTTAAAAGAGAAGATTAATGTAAAAAAATATATTTTATTTTTCTCTTAAATATATTATTTTCTTTAAAAAGAAAACCTGTTCACACACTTTCTGTCTGAGCCGGGCCAGGGAGCAGTGTGACACAATTATACCCCAGGTTCCAGAGTTGAGGACTCATACTGAGCCCTGGGGTGCACTTGCCTCCATGTTACAAGAAGCCACTTCCAACCGCGACTTTGTACCAGACTTTCCCTCACCCAATAACGTAGAGTGGAATGTGCGCTCGTTGGAATTTGACCGCTTCCTATGCACTCCTGTCATGTAAATCCCTAGCGTTCATATTAGTACTAAATGGAGTATAATTTGGATATAGTTCTATCACACTAAATTATAGAACTAACCGTAATTTAATTTCCGTTACTCATATGAGAAAATATAAAATGTATAAACACATCCTACAGAACGCACGGCAAGCTCACCTGCCCGCGGTCAACGGACGAGGTTCTGGCGCTCCCCATGAACCTGCACTGGGCCAGAGCATTTTGATACAAAAGCATATACGGGAAAAACCATCACTACCCAAAACGTCTAACTTGGAAAATATCACTTACATACAATACCAACTATGTAGCGGAAGACGACCTAAAATCCCCCTTTTCAGAGAAGATCCTTACCCAGCAGTGAGCGTATTGAGACTCATATGGGAAAATTAAAAAATTATAATATGAATAAGTCGTACAGTTCTATCAACGTTAATTGTAGAACTAATTACATTTTATTACATTCTGTTCTATCAGAAGAATTAATAGTACAGTAGTAGAAGAAAATAAACTCACAGTCACATATGTTTTCGGTGTGTTAATACACCGTATTTATTAAAACATAATTATGTGACTTTGACAAAACCATCTGGATCTTATAGGAGATACTCTGAAGTATATCCATATGAAGAGTACCTACCTACTCTTATCCCATCAGCGTTGATGTAATTAATGAAAGAAAAAAAAGACATACTTCTCGATCTTGTTTTCTTTCATTACAGAATTCACAGAATGAATCACACCTTTTGAAATGAAATTTAAGTATGTATATACTCTTGTTTATATATTTTGTTCAACTCACCTGTAACAGCCAGTAGCATCTTCTGTGAAACGTGGGCAGTATGGCGGAATGCACGTAACAGCCGTAAATACACTGCAACAAAGTACAGATAATTAAGATCTTATTCGGCTATTATTATAACGTTATACAAGCGTTTTAATAAAATATCGCTAACGCTAAATTACGCTAAAAGCTATATATATATAAATAGACCCGTGTTTGCTGTGTTGCGATTTGAGTTCGTAGTCGATACGGACTCGTACCATATTATACTGCTACATTATTTAAGTAGTCGTTACGGACTTCATTGCTTTGCTACCTGAGTTCGTAGTCCATGGAATTCTACCTTACTTTGCTGCTACATGAGTTCGTAGTCGCTACGGACTTGTAGTTCGCTAGGACAGTGCGGTTACTTATATGGCAAACGACAGTGGCCGACAATGTTATTTAAGGCAGTTTAAGTCCTATATTCGGTGAATGGCAGATTCTGGAAATGGCAGATTATGTAAACGGCAGATTCTGGAAATGGCAGATTCTTGAAACGGCAGAATTTGTACAGTCAGCTCAATTTGGCTGTTGATTTGGAACCTACAAAGGTTCCAAATCAACAGCCTTGACTGACATTGGCCACTGTCGCCTCTGTTTCATTTTTTACCTCCAACTAACTTCATTTTGCAATAGGTAATACTTTGCCAGAGGTTTTCACTGATCCATACTAATATTATAAATGTATAAGGGTATGTGTGTGTTTGTTTGTCCGTCTTTCACGGCCTTACGGAGCGACAAATTGACGTGATTTTTTCTGTGGAGATATTTGAAGGGATTGAGAGTGACATAGGCTACATTTTGTCTCTTTTTAAGCCCCCACTTCCCTAAAATGGGAGGTGGAAGTTTGTATGGAGCTATAGAATTTTCAAGGTAGAAAGCTAAAAATTGGTATGCGGACTATTTGTGACTAACATTAAAGTCGTGCATCATTTTTTTTTTGGAAATCTGCCCCCAATCCCTTAAGAGGGAGTGAAATTTTATATGGGACTTTTCGCAGTTTTCAAGGTAGGAAGCTAAAAATCGGTACACAAACTCTTTGTTACCAACGAAAAACACCTGCCTTATTTTTTTTGGAAATCTTCCGTGTTACCCCGAATTTAACGCGAGCGAAGCCGCGGGCAAAATCTAGTTTGTTATAAAATAAGGGGGAAAGTAACCCATCGAAAAATTTGAAATGTTCCACAAAATATTTTTTAACCAACATTTGAGTAATAAGCAATCATCCCTGCCTTACTCTTGTCATCAGTTATCACCATGATAGCAAAATAATATACTCTTTATATACAAAAAAAATATACTCTTTATTCAAATTAATATGACTTGATAGAAAGGACACAGGACGACTTTTAGAATAGGTAAGTCTGATAAAAAGAAAAGGCGCAAGAAACATAACAGCTGTAACTTTTATTGAATCAAATATAAATTCTTTCTATATCAAACGATGAATTCACCTTCCTAATATTATAAATATACTGCTATTTACGAGTATTTGCACGAGTACTACACACTTAAATAAAACTACACTTTTGGGGGATTTACTCGCATACGTCCGAGAAGAGTAGTTTTATTCAAATTATTAATATATTCGTAGTCGATGCTTAATGCAATAAAGTACAAGAGAGCAAAAACAACAATCGTACAACAAGACATAATATCTCGAACCATACACTCGTGTGGCAACGGCATAGAGGCACTCGTAACGGTTCTCGTTAAATTAACAACGCCATCGCTACACCAAACGGATGCGATAAAAGTTTATTGCCGTCGAAAATATGTACCTGGTTGTGTAACATAATTCCCATAAATATTTATGGGGAAACTTTGTCAGTCATGATCACCCGTGGAAATCTATACACGTGTTTGAACTAGGCGCAAGAGGTAACGCTCTCGACACACAAAGCGATTGCGAAAAGTTCCCTTTGAAAACCCCCCTAGTTTTTTTAGTGGGTAGGCCTCATTAGGGGGGATTCCCGCATAACCGCAGTCGGGTCCTACTCCCACTGCGGTAGATGCAACATCTTTTTAACTGGGTTAAAAAAAGAGGTAACACTATGTGAAAGAAATCACTTTTGGAGATTTGGACTAATATAGAAAAGAAAATATATCAAAGCTTCTACTCTCGGCTTTCACAGTTTCAGAACAGGTATTTAACAATTTTTCAATTTTTAAGCGATCAAGAATACAAATCGATAAGTTTTGACGTTAATAAATAAATTAAGGTCAAACAAAGTATAATAAATGCAAAAGCTTATGTTAATTTCACAGTTTCGATACACAAACTAACGGCCAATTGCACCAACCTGAGACCCAATTCTACTAATACGTTACAGCCGAATCGAAACTAAACCATTGTGATCGACCAATCGGAGCGCGCATATTGACTTTCGACTGTTCGATGACATGATAATGTGGCGTTCTGATTGGTCGATCGCAACGGCTTAGTTTCGATTCGGTTGCAACTTATTAGTAGAATTGGGCCTCTGGTCTTAGCTATCCTAAATAGTATGCTGTCACTTCTTATCTCAAATGAAAAGTATGTGACAGGTTGGACAAGGTTAGTGCAATTAGCCTAGCAAGATAAAATAACCTACTGGCGTCACAAAGATAAGCCCCCTACGGTTTTAAGTTTACATAAACTGTTAAATATCCGTTCTGAAGTTGCGAGCCATGTGCGCCTGCCGCCAGTCTTTGATGTGAAGTACCCTGCACTTATTTTCAACCCTACCATACACATGGATATTGGTCTGGCCAAAAACTCCCCTCTCGCCGCCCCTATCCTTAGGAGCTTGGTAGCTGGAATCTGGAGCGTCTATGCCAAATTCTACACAGATGCTTCTAAATTAGCACCTCAGGGTCCTGTTGGTATAGCTGTGTACTTTCAAAATTACAACACATTTCTTCACTTCATTAGCCCTCCAGAATCCTCAGTATTCACAGGGGAATGTATTGGCATCCTGGAAGCTTGTCTATTCATAGAAGCTTACAATATTAATAAGGCGGTTATTTTCACAGATTCCCTGAGTGCACTTAAGGCTATTCAAAAAAACCGATTCAAATAACTCCAAAGTAACATATTATTAGACATTAGGACCTGCCTAACAGACTGTTACAGTAAGGGCTTGTTGGTGGAGTTAGTATGGATACCAAGCCACACCGGTATCTCGGGTAATGAGTGTGCTGATTTCGCTGCTAAGGCAGCTGCATCGGAGAGCTTACCAGTAAGCAAAAAACACTACTCACTGGAGACACATGACATCATTAACATTCCTAAGTTAAACCTAGAACCAGAATGGCAACATTATTGGGATGTATCCAGCAAATCCAAGGGAACTTACTATTATAACAATCAACCTCATGTAAGCTCTCGGCCCTGGTTTTAAAAATATAAGAAACTATCAAAGTCTGCAGTGTCTGTGCTGTGTAGGCTGCGTCTGGGTCACTGCTGTACTCCTGTCTTTCTCCACAAAATTAAAGTACGGGATTAGCGGAAGGCAATTTAGATCACATTTTTTTCGAATGTGTTAGATATAAAGGGAACTTTGATATGCATGATTCCCTACTGAAATTGAATGTTCCGCTTCCTATTAATTTTGCTAATTTATTAACCTTTTACTCAACTGACATTATTAATCTACTTATTAAATATATTGAATGTAATAATATAAAATTGTGACGTCCTACTTTATCTGACATCAACTAATAAATTTAAAACTTTCCACATTAAAACCCTAACAAAACCTAAATAACATGTGTTTTTCCAGGTTAATGTGACACCTGCATGCGCACCCAAGTTATCATAGAAGTGGATTATATCTTAAACACTCTGTAATTTGCGTAAACACATGTTTGGTTAAGACAGTTGTCTGGCAGAATTGTTGTTGGCAACGACGACACATTGCCATAATTAAAACAAGAAGAAGAAGATAAAATAAGACTAGCAACTGAGATGGTTAGGTTGTATTAGGACTGTTCATAGCCTTTCTCCGGGGGGTTCGCTCGGTGAATTGGACATTACTGATCCCGAACGTACCCTTCATAAGGGGAGAGGGAGGTACCGGGGGGACGAAGTCGGGTATGGACAAGCTAGCGGTATACCCGTTGGTGGACCAGAACACTAGGACATACCCAAATGGGCAGTCTACTAAGCTTAGTTAGTCCCATAAAGTATAAAAAAAGTAATGCTCATAATTAATCTTTTTGGAATAACCAAAATGAACGAAACATCTAACCAAGTTACTAATTTCGACATATTTAGGTAACAATAAGGGAGCCCTCATCAACATTGCTATACCTGAAAAGGGTGACTAGGTAATCAAGGACTCTAATTATAATAACATCTGTATCACACCTTAGTCAGCAATAAAGATTTGATTTGATTTGAACATTTTACAACATTACAGTAAAGATAAGATTAAATATAGTTCGATTAATAATTTCGACAACAATGTGATTTCTATTCGAATTTCAATTAAATTTTTAAGAATCGACTATTTCCCTCGGGCATTGCACATCGTAACTTGACTTCGCTTCAAGAATACATTCTTAACACTGTTCGTGTACCGAGTGCTTGGACTAAAACACTATTTGTATTTCAGTCGAAGCCAGCCTCCAGAGAGCCTGTGCCTCATTCGGGTCACATGTGGTGCAAGTAACTGGGAGTTTCGAGGCTGGGAATGTTTATTTTTTCGCTTCGGGAATGCCTGCAGTATCGCCGGCTCTGTCGGCACCAATAGATGTGATAACTCACCATCCGGCGCGGACTCTGTGAATAATACATTTCGCACAACTGGGCCAGTGCGGAGATACTAGTGCAAGCTAATGGACTAACATAAAACAACGATGTTGATTCTTGAGCACGTTCTGAGTAGGTAATTAGTATTTAAAAACGAATCATTTGACTGCTATGCGGTGACGAACTTAGTGTCACTAATCATGTCATAGAAAGCGATAAGACCTTGTCTAAGTTGAAATGATGTGTGTCACTACCGTATTTACGCAGATTGTAACTATATTCTAATCTGTGCTTAAGGTGCTTACGTACTCAAACAAATTTAAATGTAGACGCACTACACATGAAAATTTATTTGCAATTGGTTATTCAGTTGCCGGATAGACTTAAATGGATTTGGTATCTAACTAGTCAGAATTGTCTGAAGGCGTGCGACTAAAGTGACGTCTTGTTTTATACAATGCACCAGCGTTGCTCCATACAGAGAGCGTTGTCGGATATATCATGCGACTCACAGAACACAGAAAGAGGTTAGAAAGGCAATCATGCACCGTTTGTACGGGAACCGCTGTCGCCAGTTTTGCTCCCACTTCTTTTCCTTGCACCGCCCATGCAAAGTCGCGCGAAATCGGGCTGAACCAATCACAACGCTCACTGGGCTCCTCATTCATCGAAATTCACTGACGTCCAGAGCCGCGTGTACAAATAACAATATTTTAGTGATTGACATCGATTAATAGCTATCGATATTAAATATTGCCAGCAATTTAACCATTTGAAATATTTAGAAAACCAAAAAATAATTAATACTTTCATTATACGTTTATAATTAATAATATTCAAGTAATATTTTGTTTCTATGTAACAAAATTAAAGCTTTTTAGCTCAAAAATGTTGTAGGTTAGACGTAAAATAAAAGAAAAACTATAATACTATAATGCACCGGTCTGAAAGCATAAACTAGAATGGATAATCTGACAAACGGACGTGCGGTAGTTTAGTTGTTAGGATATTTTAGTTGGATGGAGAAGTAAATATTTGTAAAGTAAATATTTACCTGTAAATTTGTGTTTTTTAAAGTACTCAAATCTTCATGTCTTGCATGGCCACCTACCTATGCTAAAATAGTCATATAAATATTATGGTGATATTAAAAATTCTAAGTTGTAAAATTAGTTTAGAATTTGCCCATAATTTTTTTACTAATCGAACTAATTGTATCGTGAAAATTGAAATTAATTTTACAATTTTAATCTTTGATTACATCGCCGTACTTATATGAATAGGATGTTAGAAAGGGTAGGTGTTAGCTTCGCCAAACATTCTGTATTATCGATAAGTAATAATTATTATTATGGCAATTTAAGTGACAAATAATATGTTATTTTTACTTTATACAAATATTTTAAAATATACATTTATCGATAAAATGTAATGCGTGCGTTTTTTGATTAGCACGGCACTATCCCTTGTACTGCGACTACTGCGTTAATGCTCTTTAAGCCAAATGCGTCACTACCGAAAGCAGTGTACTACATTACGCGCTCTAAGTAATATGGCAAGAATCGCGGGCGTACATTGCCGGTAATGTATATTTTTTAGAAAAATATTATGTAACTTATCGTTATGATCAGTTTTGGTGGATTTTGACATTATGATCTATGGAATATGGTCATTATGATTGTAAATTAATCATGTAAATTAATCAAACTTACCGATGAAAAGAAATTCCTTCTTTAGCTACACTTGACACCTGACTTCTTGTTTTACAAGTAATTATAGCACAAGAAGGCATTTTTTTATATTTATAGCGCCGCGCTTCACGATACACTCACTGTAGTTGTCCGTCAGTGATTAAACAACGCGTTCGCGTTGCGGGGCCACAAGTATGAGCATTTAGTCATAGTTGTGGCTACGCGTGCCCCGCCCACATAGCCCTTCTAACCTCTTTCTGTGTTCTGTGATGCGACTAGCAGCCCATACAGATCCATGGCTCACGGAATAGACAACGCTTTCACAAAGATGAAGTGTAGTTATTCATACTTGCATGAATTTGATAGACAGATATGTTACGATACCAAGGGGCTAAGACGACTAAACCACCCATTTGGACATATCGTAGGACTTTTAGGACCAAAACAGGTGGCTATTCTGCTGGTGGCCCTATAGGTACCCCACTTAACCTCCTTCAGGAACCTCTCCACCCAAGACGAAGTTTACGAACTAGATCGGGAAAAATTCACCCAACGCACCTTCAAAGACAGGCCCAGTATAAAAAAGCTGGGGCTTCACCTATAGGAGTCACCAGGTTCGGAGCAAAATCCTACTGGCCAAAGTGATGACCTCCTAAGTGTTTAAAATATATAAATGTGTGTGACCGGTTAAGAAAACACTTGGAATTGAGTTCGCCGTTTGTACATAATTTTTTAAAATGTGCAACAAGTTTTAGTCAATCTAACCTCTTATTCATGGCAGCTTTGACCAAGTAAATGTACCGTCTGAAGCTTACTCCTTGCACTGTGGAATGCACGTGCGCGTCAAACGAACCGCGTCGCACGGCTCCCGTCACTTAGGCCAGCGTTTGATCCTGCCTAACGTCGTTAGAGCAGGTGCCAATTCTAGCCTGCTTTGTTTACGGCACCCGCTACTCTTAAATATGCATTTCACTTTAGACTTCCGTGCTAAATTGATATTGCTGTAAGGCGCTAGATAATTTCATATAGGTTTCGAACTGACAGTGATCTTGATCGGCTTAGACGAAATCAAAATCAAATTAAATTATAGGATATTTGAATAGTGAGAGCGTCGGTGGTGCTGTGAACTCGGCACTTGCCTTCCAATCGGGAGGTCCGGGGTTCGAGAACGCCATGTACCAATGTGTTTTTCGTTTTCGAATTTCATATTTACATTTGTCTGACGCTCCTACGGTGAAGGAAAACATCGTGAGGCAACCTGCATACATCTGCGAAGATATTCTAAGGTGTATGTGAAGTCGACCAATCCGTACTGGGCCAGCGTGGTGGACTAAGGCCTAAACACCCTAACTTAGGGGAGGCTTGAGCCCCTCGGTGGGGACTTATATGAGCTGCGATGATGATGATGATTACTATTATTCTATACATATAGTTTTAATATTACCTACACTTAACTTTACTCTTTATGGTATTTTAATTGATAAGACGAATGAGCGCAAGAAACTTATTAGCCTTATCAGAAGTAACGACAATACAATATCTATGTCGTTACCGCACACAATGACGTGAGTTCAGATTGTAATTGTTTTAAGTGATGCAGATGAACTACAGACTTTGGTTTTTTTAACAACGAATTTGGTAAACAAGCCGGCTACCCACCTGCCCATTGTGGTAGATACAAACATGTGCACATTTGTAGCAGTATGTAGCACATATGGTACCTGTCAAACTTGCGAATTCCTACAACCCCAACAAGGACGCCTATGTCAGTTGCCAAATATTCATCATCAACAGCTCATATACGTCCCCACCGAGGGGCTCGAGCCTACCCCAAACTAGGGCGATAAGGCCTTAGTCAACCACGCTGGCTAAGTGTGGGTTGGTCGACTTCACACACAACTAGAGGATTCGCCCGGGATCGCACGGGATCCCGGGATCCCGGTCATATTTTAGTCCCGAAATTTTTGGTATTAAATGTAATGAATCCCGGGATTTTTGGAATTGATATATTTTTTATATAAGTCAATAAAAATGTGCGTGAAACGAAACACACTTACTTTCATTTGACGTTTTGACGGCCATCTTGTTTACACAGCTGACTTCATTTATTTTTGCTCACGACCGGAACCGGATTATGTGTAAAAGTGTGTAAAAATTCCGCTTCACGTCGTGTAAGTATTGATTTTTTTTTGTTAGTTGGTGATAATCAATGAATTTATTAAAAAACAACCAATGCATTAATATGTCTGAGTAATTATAGATGACAAACAACCAGTGTTATTTTGACCTTTTAACCGTGGTCTCACTGCTACCTCTAAGAGGTTATGTTTATGTTGTGCATACTTGCATAGACTTAAATGTTCTTTTATTTTTGTTTAGGTTTAAGAAGTAAACAATGTCATTATCCAAAGAAAGTTAAATGTCAAGCATAAAAAAGATGAAGATGTTTCGTCAGTGTGGAGTCATTTTTTGTCGATAAAGCGGGTAGCTCAGCACAATCAGAAGAAAGTATAATTTTGTTTTGTTTTTTAAAGATTTAACTAAAGATTTAAAATAAAAAGTTGATTTTGATATGCTTTACTGTCTTTTTATTACCACTTTCTATTGCCAATACAATCCCGGGACTATTCCGGGATCCCGGGATTAACTGTAGATAATCCCGAAATCCCTGGATTAGAAAAATCGACCGGGATCGAATCCTCTACACACAACCTGTAAAGAATTTCTTTCTTCACGGGTGTTTGCAGGTTTCCTCGCGATGTTTTCCTTCACCGTAAAAGCGTCGAATAAACGTATACATGAATTTAAAATTTGAAAACACATTGATACGTGGCGGTGTTTGAACCGCTACCTCCCGATTGGAAGACGACGGCCTTACGCACTACGCCATCGACGATTTTTGCCAAATATTATAGGGTATCAAGTAGCATTACCCAGTAATGTTACTGCCCTTCAAGCCGGACCGCTCAATAAAAGCACGAACAATCAATGCAAGCACTCAACGCTGCTTGGCGGCAGAAATAGATAAAATAGAGGTGTCCATGCAATCGACTCTGGTAACTGTAATTATTTAAGTCATACCAGGTGGAGACTGCTCCACCTCACTTGACTTGACTTTGTCTCATAAGTCTTTTTACATACTCTTCAAACTTATGAACACGCAAATTAACAACACTTTGTAGATCTTTGTTTTAGAAAGCAATATCTTTTCTCAATAGGAGACTAGTTTTTTGAAGTCTGTACGTTACCCAGCGCTGGGTATAGGTAAATTGCGATTGAATGACATGGTCTTATCAAATATAGATTTTTTTGCGATCGAATTTGTTTTTATATAGCATTTGACCTAAGGTTTGAAATAGCTGACAAACTTCAATTGCTAGAGATTTTTAAAACAGTTTTACAATTTTAAATTTAATTCATCAAACAATAAAATTCATTTAAAATCTTTTCCAGTATCCCATAGGTCATGGGGAGGTAACATCGTTATAGATTCAATATCTGAACTATAATATAATATCTTCCTAGCATATAATAATGATGAGATACATCTTAACAAAGGGTATTAAAAAGTTTTTAAAGGGTCGGCAACGCGCAAGCGATACCCCCAGTGTTGCAAACGTTCATAGGCTGCGGTAACCGCTTACCATCAGGTGGACCGTATGTTTGTTTGCCACCTATTTTTTTTAAGGGGGGGAAATCTAGTTACGAATTCAACAAGGGGCCGCGGCTGACAAGGCCGCCCCAAGGATATGCCATTGGACTCAGGTAGAAGACCCCATACCTGGCTAAAACCCCTCCAGATACTTCTACCTCCGTAGGGACACAATCAGGATCGGCGTTAGCCATTCCCCGATTGTGCCCCCTGGAGGGTTGCCTGGCGCAAGCGCCAGGACTTCCTCTACGGGGGGTCGATAAGTATCTCCAAATTCGACCCCCCAGGCGGCCAAGCCAGGGGTGAAACACCCTAGTGGTATATAAAAAAATCTAAATAATTCCGAATCAATCACAGTTCTCATAATTCACAAGTCCTAATGACCAATAAGATTAACCTGGATAACATTTTTACGTTAATTCCGGTAACCACATGGCCTTCCTTGTGGTTGTCTTATTATTAGAAAACAAACAATTTTCGCAATAATAGCAGCCAAAAGCCTCTAGAACAATAGAACAACCCAACCTATGTCCAACCCATGTAACAAGTGCACGAAATGACCATATAAATTTTGCCCCCAACACTTATCGAGATGAAATACTGTTTAATATTCAACAAAGTGTCCAATATAAGACGCGGGCGTGCCAGGAAGTACTCGGAATCTAGGAATCCCGTCGCACAGTGGAAACTTGTGGCTTAGGAAATAGAATTTAACGCACGCGTGTTTGAAAATAAATATAACTTGTACGCCACTATTCGCGGTGCAAGCAGGTTCACATACGACACGAAATTTATTTTTATCATTAACAGCACATGATTATTATCATTAATTTTGTTATTATTATCATTACTTTTATAATTGATACTATTATTATATGATTTACAATCATTAATGATAGTAAAAAAGAGTAGATTCTTTGAGGGATCCAGGTAAAGCTCGCTTACATCTTCGACCTAACTTGCTTCCTAAAAAGCTTTGGCGTAGGTAAGGGTGGGTGGGAAAACTCGGTGTCGGGACTTCCCCACCCTCCCAGCATTGAATAATTAACCTACATCAGATGTAATGAATTTTTCTTCCAAGAAAAAAGGCGCAGGTTCTGTGTCAGTGTATAGTAGGTATTTGAAGTCTTCAATCTGCCTGCGCCCACTTATCGAAAAGCTATATCTACGCCCATGCTGGCAATACAGTATCAATATCTATTTGTGGGCCACCTAGAAATACAGTATCGATAATAGTCGTCGATACCAATTGTCCTTCTTCAATACCTCGCGCTATCTGTAGTTCGGCCGAAATGGACACTCAGATCTAAATCGGTCGGCCTGCTGTTGCCGGATCGTAACTCAGCCAGCCCATTCTGGGCAATAACCGGGCTTCTGCTGGATTTTTCGGGGATCTGACAGACTACGGAGCTAATGCGGTCTAAGGTGTAAGCGTGTGGGAGAGTCAATGTTTATTGAAAGTTAAGCTCTCTCTACAGTAATTTAGGTTATACTCGTACTACACTATACTACAGGTATAGTAGGTATAGTACGATCTTCAATTCAAATACTTTTAAAACGCTGGATTTTGTTATAGCGAATTATATAAAAAAATATAATTTCTTTGAAATCTTTGAATTGTAATCTTCGAGTGTGTGTATCTACAGTAGTTGTAAAAATGATATTATAAACACGTGGTATATCCTTGTAGTCTTATTGATATGACAATTAAACCACGACTGGCCCACCTTCACAATAGTACTAAGATCAGTGTATTACTTTCCCAGGCTTCACACTGTCAAGTTTTCGAATTTCAATATGAAGGTGGGTCCCATAACAGTGTTATCGTTGGACATAAAAAAGGGAGATTATTAAAAAAGAAAATCACATTCAAATAACTTTTAGGAAACAGCGAAAATGTGATGTAATTTAATATGGCTTTATGAAATCTCCTTATAGTTGCCGGTACTAAGTTGGCAAGAACGGGGAATATTATTACTAACTAGCTGTGCCCGCGAACTACGTTTCGCCATCAAAATGCTTAACACAGTGTTTAGTTTTTCCTCCATTTTATACCATAATTATTCAACTTTATTCTGCCTTTCTTGAGCAGCGGCCATTTTGAAATTAGGTCAATTTTCGTAGGTTCGTAATGCTCTAGGTACTCTTCAGGGCCTACTTTCATTTAATACCCATATTGCTGAGTTTGAAAAGAAATTTTTCTCCGCCTTTTTTGAGCGGCGGCCATGTTGAATTTACGTCAATGTTGCTACGTTCATAGTACTCTACTGATCAAGGCCTTTCATTTGATACCCATATTGCAGGGTTTGGAAACGAACTTTTATCCGTTTTTTTGAGCGGCGGCCTTATTAAATTTTGTGCGATTTTCCTAGGTTCATAGTGCTCTACTCTTCAAGGCCTTTCATTTAATACCTATATTGCTAGGTTTGGAAACGAATTTTAATCCACCTTTTTTGAGCGGTGGCCATGTCGAATTTACGTCAATATTGCTAGGTCCATAGTACTCTTCTCTACTCATCAAGGCCTTTCATTTGATACCCATATTGCTGGGTTTGGAAATGAACTTTTATCCACCTTTTTTGAGCAGCGGCTATGTCAAATTTATGTCAATGTTGCTAGGTTCATAGTGCTCTACCCATCAAGGACTTTCATTTGACACCCATATTGCTAGGTTTGAAAACAAACCTTTATCCTTTTTTTTGAGCGGCGGCCATGTTGAATTTAGCTCGATTTTTCTAGGTTCCTAATGCTCTACTTTTCAAGGCCTTTCCTTTGATACCCATATTGCTGGGTTTAAAAACGAACATATATCCATATTCTTGAGCGGTGGCCATGTTTAATTTAGGGCAATTTTCCTAAGTTCATAATGCCTTTTATTTATTTGAGGCCTTTTATTTGATATCCATATTGCTAGGTTTGGAAACGAATTTTTATCCACCTTTTTTGAACAGCAGCTATGTTGAATTTATGTCAATGTTGCTAGGTTCATAGTGCTCTACTCATCAAGGCCTTTCATTCGATACCCACATTGCTGGGTTTGAAAACGAACTTTTATCCTTTTTTTTTGAGCGGCGGCTATGTTGAATTTAGGTAGATTTTCCTAGGCACCTAATGCTCTACTCTTCAAGGCCTTTCATTTGATACCCAAATTGCTGGGTTAGAAAACGAACTTTTATCCATTTTTTTGAGCGGTGGCCATGTTTAATTTAGGGTAATTTTCCTAAGTTCATAATGCTCTACTCGTTGAGGCCTTTCAGTTGATACTCATATTGCTAGGTTGGAATCGCATTTTTATCCACCTTTTTTGAGCAACGGCTATGTTGAATTTATGTCAATGTTGCTAGGTACATAGTGTTCTACTCATCAAGGCCTTTCATATTTTGATATTCATATTGCTGGGTTTGAAAACGAACTTTATCGGCAGTCATGTCGAATTAAGTCAACGTTGCTAGGTTCAATGTGTTCTACTATTTAGGTCCTTCGTTCGATATCCATGTTCCTTGGGTGGATCCAAAAAAATATGATCCGTCATTTTACACATTAGGATCAAGAGTCCCGTCGCGTCCCTCTACGCGTAACCCAGAATCAGTGCAGTCAGATATTTTTTTATATCAATATTCATCTATTACTTTTAATAGTTTTAAATGGATGAAAGAGTTTGATTCCTTAGTCATAATGTAAAAACATATAACACTGTTCAAACCCCTTTACCCTTGAAAAGGGTATCTTCACTTTTCAACATTTCAAATATTTCAAAAATTGTACCTATTTTGTGATAATTAGTCAAGAATTAAAAAACCAAAGGAGCGTCGGTGGCGCAGTGGACTCGGCACTTGCCTTCCAATCGGGGGGTCGGGGTTCGAGACCCGCCATGTACCAATGTGTTTTTCGTTTCGAAGTTCATATGTACATTTGTCTGACGCTCCTACGGTGAAGGAAAACATCGTGAGGCAACCTGCATACATCTGCGAAGAAATTCAATGATGTATGTGAAGTCGACCAATCCGCATTGGGCCAGCGTGGTTGACTAAGGCCTAATCACCCTTACATAGGGTAGGCTCGAGCCCCTCGGTGGTGATGATGTTGACTTTCTACATAAGCATTGTTCGAAAATTTTATTTGGTATTTTTCAAACTATTTATTGAAAATGAACTACTTCAACCCCATTGCACCCCATCCAAGGATGATGGTATGTGGTGTTGAAATCGATGTTATTTTCGTAATCTACGACCCGAAAAACCATGAAAACGGCAACAATGTCGATTTTGACATTTTATCAGTTTATCACCCCATCTCACCCCTTTTGGGGATGAGTTTCAATACAATACGAAATACGTCATCCATTAATTCCGTTAAAGAAAGTTTATGCAAAATTTTAAGTAGATTCGAAAACGGAATCACGATGTCCCATACAAACATTTCTCCCCATTTTCACCCCCTTAGGGGTAGAATTTCGAAAAATCCTTTCTTAACGGACGCCTACGTCATACAAAGAACACACCCTCCAAGTTTCAAGTCTCTACGATCAGCGGTTTAGGCTGTGCGTTGATCCGTCAGTCAGTCAGTCAGTCATTCAGGACAAAGCATTTTATAGGTATAGATATTGGCTCGAATGGCGAACATTGTGAATAATAATAATACTCAAATATTATTGGCTAGAATGGAAGTAAAATGAAAAACAGTAACTTAAAAACAGTAAATGAAGAACAGGTTATATTTGTTGCACACGAGGGTACACGCACAAAATCACAAAATTGACGTCAAAATCATGCTAAGTTTGGTGCCCGCAACTATAACAAGTCAGTCTTATGGCCGGTTGCACCAAAATTTTAGTAAAGTCAACGTAAGTCTTATTTTATCCTTTACATTTGAAATGTTAAATGTACGACATGAGTCATATATTTATTAGTGGAAATATCAATTTTTATGTAATAAAGTTGTCACTATTTACGAAATTGTTAACCGCCTCCGTGGTCAGACCACCGGGTGTTGCTCTGGAGGTCCGGGGTTCGATTCCCAGTGGGGGCTGACATTTTTCTGCTCGGTTTGGTTGGTGGTAGGGCTTCTGAGCCCGCCTGGCTAGCTACCACCGTCTTACCTAAGTTTGTCGCCATAATAATAATATTTATAGCATTGTTGTGTTCCGACAATTTAGAGGTAAGATAGCCAGTTCCTCAGTTGTTGAGGAGTCCAGGCGAAACTCACTACCACCTTCAGCCTTATCGTCACTTACCACCAGGTGAGATGAAGGCCAAGTGCTTTCCTGTCGCATGTAAAAAAAAAAGAAATAAAAAAAATTGTAATAAATGAAACTTGGTACAACCAGCCGCTAGTATGTTATTAAATTAAGCCTGGAAAGCTACGCTACGCTACACTACATGTTACTCTCGAAAGAAAATTTCTCCAAGGCTTATGAACTGCAAAGTTCTTTAGCATCCCATAACCTACACGATGAAACTCAATTAGGGGTCGTAGCGTGATCGCTACCGCCTGTAAATTGGCCCTGACGGTAACATCCGGCGAGAGCCGCTGAGTGAATTAGACTTTTACGATCGCGCGTCCACGCCGCGTATCGCCGATATTGATTTCGATTGGCTAAATAACTTATCAAACATTATGATATTGTCTTATTAGTTTTGTATTGTAACGAGGTGCTATATATTTAGATATAGCAACTCGGGAGCGTCGGTGGCGCTGTGGACTCGGCACTTGCCTTCCAATCGGGGGGTCGGGGTTCGAGACTCGCCATGTACCAATGTGTTTTTCGTTTCGGATTTTCATATGTACATTTGTCTGACGCTCCTACGGTGAAGGAAAACATCGTGAGGCAACCTGCATACATCTGCGAAGAAATTCAATGGTGTATGTGAAGTCGACCAATCCGCACTGGGCCAGCGTGGTTGACTAAGGCCTAATCACCCTTACATAGGGTAGGCTCGAACCCCTCGGTGGGGACGTATATGAGCTGTGATGATAAACATGATGTTCTGCTTCTCCCGTCACTCAATTGCTGATATCAAGACGATGAAAGTCGCGATGGTACAATATACCTAATATAAAATAATATTTTCATCTGGATTAATGATTTATAATGAAGTCGTAATGTCCAAACATCTTTAAATTTAAAATTAAACTAAAGGCACTTATGTAGTGCCCTTTTACTTATATTATTTATCTTTTAGCTATTTATTTTAATAAGTTATTGGGGAAAACGTTTGTACAAAGGAATTAGATGTATTTTATCACGAAACTCATATGATATCAGGACACTGTTGCTGTAATATTATATTATAGCATCTTACTATACTTATTCAGATTCCAATAAGGCTAGATTCCGGTGATTAGTAGGTTTACTCTTTTTTTTTTGTTGTCCCTTTAACTAATAAACGTCCATATTTTTGTTAATTATGTCAAAGCAGACGAATAAATTTGTTTTTCTCCAACCTTAACTTACTCCCTATTTACATAGCATTGAAAAAATACTCCTGCGCTGCAAGCCGTTTAATAAATCAGCTGACCCGTCCCAAATTAAGATGAAAACTTTGTCGAATCCATTGAACTCATTCTTGGAGAAAAACTGGCCCGCATTTAATAACTGCCATATTTTTTCTAGTCCTAGAGCTGGATGACATACGATTGGTTAAGTTATGATATTATATTCAATTTTTTATGTTTAAATGGCGGACTTATTGCGGCAAGGCATTCTCTAGCAGTCAGTCAAGCGGCAAATTATCATAATTTGCCGTTTGATTGACTGATAGAGAATTGTGGTTGGCGCAGTTAAAATTTAAATAAGAAATATAAACGTTCTACTCAATAATCGGTTCACATGTAATATACATACATAAATAAAAAACTTATATAAATAATAATATAACTTTAAACATTGATTCAGTTCGTGTCTAACGTTTTAATATAAATGACTTCATGTAGTGCTCAAAAACCAGCCTCTTGAATTGATTATAAAAATTATTTCATTGAATCAACTTCTATTTAATTAAGGAATAGAGAAAACTACACTTGTCTGTCTGCAACACTCAGAGACGTCGATTAATTTAAATGCATAATATTATCTGATAGAAAGAGACAGACTGTCTTTAATGAAGAATTAAGCATTCAATGACTTCTCTGAATACGGCAGTTAAATCATAATCTCGAATATTTGATTTCTCTTTAATGTATTGTACGTACCTCAAAATTTTGTAAAACTCGAAATTTAGATTGAAGTCGATAACAAACAATACAAACCAAGTTGGTACAGACCAAGAATCGAACTGAAATGTATTTCTTTTAAGATACCTAATAAATTACGGTTTTTAATGATTGAATGATGAATTGAAAGAGATAGTGTGAATAATTGATCACACTTAATCTAGATATTTTTCAAATAACACTTATTTTAAAATATCGAAAAAATAATCTCAATAATGGCTACAGTTTAATTTTGGGCGTTAAAATAAGTATTTCCATTGCACTGCGTAGATCACTAGTTTTGGATCACTGATTTTTAATGATTGAGCATAAGCAATATGTATAGCCTATTAGACCTCTCTATAAGATGATATACAATTTATTATTAAAGTGAAACTGTTTTACATCACCTCAAATTTATTCACCTCGACCTCTCTATAACATTTATAGTTTTTTAGTAATGTAAATCTATCTTCGATTCGGGCCAACGTTAATCACGAAACTCTCCATATCACCACAACGTCTCCTACACTACAAAGATTAGTAGTCTAGTTCGGTTCCGATGCATGCAAAGTGTACGCTCCAAATCCGAATTGAATGGATTAAAAAGTTTTCCGAATTTATGGCCAGTCATCCGTCAAACGTGTTCGGGCAAGAGTGGTGCGCCTCGAAAGTTAATTAAAAGTTGATAGCACGAGTCGCTCAGTCGTTAGGCATATAGTAAATAGGGGGAATCAAACAAGGAAATCAACTCGGCGCATATATTATGAGCTTAACGAATATCCTCGAGCGAAGAGGATTTCGTGGAACGCGAACTTCATATGTTTTATAAGCTAAGTGATGCTTACATAAAATTCGTTATATGATACTATGGATGTAAAATATTTGAGACGAAGAATATAGCTTTATGTGTTTGTACAAGATACCTAAATCGATAAAAGAATTTTCGGCGAAGATTAAACGCAGTTGACTTCCCGTAAAACATTTTTGGAGCTCTTGACTTTATATTTTTTTCATAACAATGTTAATGAGGAATATTTAAAGAGTTTTACATATTTATTTATTGACGAGAGCCCGATATTTTGAGCCAATCACATCTCCCGTGCTCACGGTACGACACGAAATCTTCTTGTAATACAAATATAACACGTAAAATTACATATTACTTAGACAGTTTTATCTCAATAAATTTAAAACCATATTCGTTACTCCAAAAGCATATGACTAAAACACTTATTTCGCTTCCTCTTAAAACCGAGCAGCCGACAATTACTCACGAGAGCACAAAGCGATAAATTTCTTGCCTAGTTAGGGAGTGTCTCTGGATTTTTCCCAATAAGCCCGGAATGGTTGAATAACGCTAGGTGATCTGGCAGGCCGCCAGAACTAAGTATTATTGTGCTTAGAACAACGCGTAGACGCCGCCCGAAGAATTCATTGCCTATTTTATGTCATAATAATTTTTCCGGAGTAGCTATTAGTGGGTTAATGGGTGAGCCTGATTGGATAGGATTTGCTCGAGCTCTAATACACTAGCTTCATTTCAAAATACTACCTTTGTTAACGTGATATACCTATAGAAAAAAAAATTGTGATGAACATTTTTGAGAAATGGCATACAAATAATGTTTTTCTTTTTATTCACAGCAAAAAAGCTCTTGCTTTCATACTAAGGGACGATAAGTTTAGATATACATAGAAGCGAGATTCATCTGGATTTCTCAACAATAAGAGGAACTGGCTGGGAAATGGCATTGAAACAAAATAAAATGCTAATAATATTTATGCATTAGATCAATATAACTAATTAGCTATTATAAAGAAAAATAACAAGCCGACACTCGATTGGTCATCATGTCCCGGTGTTGGTGGTGCCCCCGCCGATAGAGGATGCCCATTGCTAACAATTTATTGGTTTTACTTTTTTCTTTCTCTTATCTCATTGTCACTAAATAAATGTAAATAAATAAATAAACGTGATAAAAAGTAGTGTTCACCTCAGGAGCAACGCTATTTTAAGCTCGAGTGACATACTGTGAATCCCTCGCTGAGCTTAGGAATATACTTTAGAATCGTTCGCTCCGCTCTGGATTCAAAAACACTCTCGACTTAAAAATAGTTCTTTGCTCCCCTGGTAAACAACCTACTAATTATGGTGACAAACTTAGGTAAGATGGTAACTAGTCCGGCGCATTTAATAGTCGCTATTTTTGGTTAGAGGGAAATGCATTTACGCATCCCTCGTGATCGAGCCAAACCACGAGGTTATGTTGGACCCCCTAGACAATAACGGCCCAGGCCTACCTACTAAAAACCCCCCAGCAGCTACCCCATCCGTCACGAGACAAGGGGATGGGGACAACAGCGAGGCTTTGTTCCCGCTGACCCCTTGTCCGTGGATGATCCGTGGCCGGACTCACAGTACGCGCGTGACTCTATATCGATATCCCAACATTAAATGGTTTGGGTTAGGGGACTATTTATTTCGCGGGGAACTTCCCCTCCCACGGCGCATTTAATAGTTCTACCACTAACCAAACCATGTAGAAAATCTACTGCCTACACGGGAAATGGAATCTCCGACCTTTAAAAATGAGCCTGATAATACCTTATCATAGTTTGCATGATTTACCACATCGCTTAACTTGAAATCTGCCGAGATCACTTCCAGTGTTGACAGTTAATTTACACCCATCATTGCTTTGTAAGATTGTGATCGCAGACTCTCGTATTGACGCCGTGATGGCTGTGAAAATGAAAGATCACGGTCGATTTCACTGGTCTCCAGCGTGCAGGTTTTTCGCGGCCTATATCTTTGTTCGCGGGCAATTACCAATATTTACCACTAACTTTCCGCGCGCAGCTTCGCCCGCGTTATTATTGTTTTCCCCGTTGAATTTTATAATTTCCCGTATGAAAAATAATTTTGTAGCCTAGATAAATATAGAATACTGTTATTTATATTTAGGAGCTCGGATAATGCATTTCAAAGAAATTGGAGCAGATTTTTTAATATTTTCCATAGAAACTTTCAACCCCTATTTTGCACCATAAGGGAGTGAATTCCAATAAACCATGAAACACGTGTTCAATGAAATGTTTTTAAGAGCATGAATCTCAAGTTTTATCAAAATCGTTGCTAATTTAAAAAAGTTTTAAAAGTTTTCCTTACATACTTGCAACTCCTATTTCATCCTTTCAGGGTTAATTTTTTTTTAAAATCCCTTCTTAGTGTGCGTCCGCATATTGAATTAAAACAACCTGTCCAAATTTCACTTTTCTACCATTAGCGGTTACGGCTATGCGTGCGTCTATAGAAACTTCTCCTTTCATACATATTATAGACTAGCTGTACCCGCGAACTACGTTTCGCATTAATTTATTTTTTCCCGACATCTTCTACAAATATAGTTAATGTACACAGAAATAAATACAAAAACTTAACAAATTATATACTGAAACCTTCCCCGAGAATCACGCTATCGAGTGGTGAAAACCGATTAAAAATCGGTGCAGTAGTTTTTGAGTTTATCGCCAACAGACAGACAGACGCGGCGGGGGACTTTGTTTTATATGTAAGGATTAGCGGTTACGGCTGTGCGGGCGTCTATAGATGGGAACTTCTCCTTTTATATCAAAGATAATCTTGCAAATAAATATTGCATCTTTCTTTTAATTGGGGATACATAGTTCACTCAATCAGGATACACTCACTCAATCAAAAAGTAGGATACTGTATCCTGCTACTGGATGTGACTTAAATTTGCACGTAACTAATTACATATTTCATTGTGCACAGCACGCATGACTGCAAATGGGTTATCTTCAAGGAAAAGAAACGACATCTCTGCCTTTAACATAGTCCATTTGCTTTCTGTCTTAAGTCATAAATGTATTGCTTTCTGGCTTTATGGGATAGCGCGTCTCCAACAAAAGCCTTTTCATTTTACATGTCATTATCCAGTCTGAAGTTTTAGAAATAAACAAACCGTTTTCTCGGATATATGGACGTGAGCTGTCATTCGAGTTTAAGTTTTAAGCCAACTGCATAGAGTTGGAACAGCTACGCGCTCGAGGCAGCAGCACAGTTATGCCAGAGACATTATTGGAATAAAGTACTGATAAATTATTTCATACGAGCACTGGTTGTGTGCTTACAGTGAATATTTGGATTTTATTCTGTGCAGTACTGAAAACTCGACATCAATAAGATCAGATGAGAAATTTCAATGACTGATTGTAATAAAATATGTATAAGCGACTGTCTATATTTCGGTATTCTGTCAGCATTGTTTTATCTTATTTTTAGAAACTTCGAGGCGGAGTAATTTTGGTTCTTGATCTAAACTTAATATATAAAATTCTCGTGTTACAGTGTTTGCAACCAAACTCCTCCGAAACGGCTTCACCGATTTTTTTCATGAACAGTGTTATAACAAATAGTTTTATAACAGATATTTAAAGTTAATAATGGTTTAAGTATGATGCTATCTCCTGAACTTGTTAACAAAAATATGAAATGGAATCATTAAAACTATGATTCTTGAGATAGCGTTTTGTAGTAACACCGCAAATGAATAAGCCCATTTTAATATTTGCATAATATAAAGAAAAACTAAATAATTTGTTATACAATCAGTGATTTTCAAGTAAGTGAATTAGTAATAATGAACAACATAGTGAAATCATCATCATCATCACAGCTCATATACGTCCCCATCGAGGGGCACGAGCCTACGCTAACTAGTTGTGTTAGGGAGACCTTTGAATTACTTCGCAGGTGTGTATGCAGGATTCCTCGCGATGTTTTCCTTCACCGTAGGAGCGTCAGATAAATGTACATATGAAATTAGTGAAATGAAAAACACATTGGTACATGGCAGGATCGATCGCGGGCCTCTCGATTCTACTCGGGGCACAGTCCAGTGCCGAGGCCACAGCGCCACCGACGCTCTAGTGAAGTGACTAGCAATAATTTTTGGCACATTTGCTTATGTGTGTAAATGGGGTTATTATACATAATACGTTGCAAAAAAAGCAAATTTCACATTGTCTAAAATCATGAAAATCGGAAAAACGACTTTGATCCGTTGTTTTGACATTCTCATGAACGCAACGCCAATCAACTAAATACGACTGTCTACTTTGTCTCTCGTCGATTCCTATGAATATAATATTCCTATCTTATGAAATTGTCTTCTTGAATAATTTCAAGAAGACAATCGAAGTTCATTACTAGGCAACAGGCATGTTTTCTGCTTAGACACCGCAAGTAGGTCTTTAACAGCCACAAACACGCCTCGAGCGACGCGTCAAGTGTCTGCGTTTATCAGAAGACAAACGGCCACTGCTTCTGACCTCTCGGCGGCAGTTGCGACAAATCTTTTTGCGTCGCCCGCTCGAGCGGCGTTGAGTCGCTGAACGGCTTAATCTTGAAAGACTAAACTCCGTACGCTTCGCGGGCCCACTTTGAGGCCTTTTTGCCCATAAACAAGTGACAGTCTTGCGTGCCCGCTCCGCGTGGTGTGAGTGACGCGGGCTGGGCGATTTCACTGAGCTACGGCACAATGCGTGAAGTGATTTGTGCGTACGTCATGAAGGCTCGCGTTTGTGTTGCATTCAGTTTGGAGTCTTCAAGTTGCGAGTTTGGATGTCAATGATGTTTTGGAATAGTCAACTTTTAAAACGCGCTGTTGAAACTCGCGCTTCGGAGCGCCAGTGTATACCCTTACAGACTTGTTGGACTACCCTTTTTAGTGAATACGGTACAACTAATAGGTTCTAAAATATTTTTTCTGCCATACTTTCATAATTGACTTGTAAACAATGCCTTGAGGCATTTAGTTCGCCAACTCTACGATTTATGTTGTGCAATTAAGTGTTATATTAATAAATAATAGTCCCTTATTGTGTAACTAATATTTTTTGTGATCACTTCGAGTCAAACTGGTTACAAGTACTATTATTTTTTTTGTAAAAAAAAATATTTGTACTGTCCTGAAAAAATTCAATTAATATTAATAACATTTACCTTAATCCTGTCTTAAATTATGGTATAAGATAAAGATGGGAAAGTTATAGATAAATTTAATTGTATTGGGAGAACAATATTTTCAGCAATAATGTTTACTAATGTTATATTGTTAAAAACTATGATTACACTTAAATATTTACGTATTAAGAGTAATTACAGCTAGTTTCGAAATTAATATAAAGAATCGAAAGCTTAAGTTAAAAAAGGCCAATTCCTGACATTTTTCTCTTGTTTTTAATCTCTTAAGAGCACGCTTAAGACGTAAGATTGTATCATACAACTATAACACAGGTCTACAGTGGTTTTGTTGCCGCCAAACCTATAACGGATTTTTAGTATATCGGATACCCGGATTAAAACGGCATAAAATTTTTTTAAATCCTACGTATAGTTTTTTTATATATCAAAAAATATGTCAAAAAAATTAAATTAAGCTAATTTTAAACATTCAATTACATTCTTTTACAGTTAGGAAGGTTCTTTTTCTGGATTTATTATAATACAAATTGTTATGACACTCCCGTGTGATACTCCAGCAGTAATCTGCCATCAAAGGCTCATCCTATCGACCTTGGTACCTGTCATATATTACTTTTAGATCTTGATGGAAACGCTTTCCTTGTTCTTCGCTGTAGAAACCAAGATTTTCAGGTAATTGGTCCAAGTAGCTGTAGAGGTAGCTTTTATGCTCATGTTACAGCCAAGATTTTTAAAGTCATCTAAAAGGTCTTGAACTAATTCATTGAACTTAACTGTCTTTTCATTACTTAAGAAATGTTTGACAACTATGATGAACGATTTTCCAGCTACAAACTGATCCCAAATTATTAATTGAATTTATAAAATCGTTATCTTTTATTAAAGTTCTTATCTGAGGCCCATCAAAAATACCAGCTTTTAGGTTCCCTGGACTTAAACTGGGACACTTTCTTGGAATGAATGCAAAACATGAACCAGTTTTATCTAACGTCTACACTACTATTGTAGGTACTGCTTCATCAGTCCTAATTTGATCTGCAATGGAGGTAAAATGCACTGATATAATCCCTGTAAACCAAAAGAGGGTTTATAACGTTCTGTTTTCCAATGACCATGTTTTCTCTTATGGGCCACAATTTCTTGACCCAATGGCTGATTTGCTCTGCTATCCCAGCATGGAAATTTTGCGCACTTGCCTACCTGTTTTGCTGACTTCGTGAAAGGTTCACCATTTATAAATCAACCCATTACTGATCCCTATTCTTAAGTTTTTCTACAACAATTTTAATTTAAAAATAGTCAAAATAGTACTCCTTTTTTACGAAGGCCATTATAGGTTTTCTAAATATTTAACCAAATATATTTACCACAAATGTAACAAAATGTATTTGGATCATTTAAACAATAACTACTAGACGACGACATAATGATCTTATCGGACTAAGTATCACACAAATAGTTGGCATGCTAACACAGTACACTTGAAAAAGTACACGTTGTTTTGACGTTCTAAAACTTTTATACGACTTAGTATTAAGTCGATCATCAACATATTACAGGATTACCAGCAACAATTTTTTTTTGTAGACCTGTAATCAATAGTTTTGAAATATACATTTTAACTGTACAAGTTTTTTGTAAAATCGTGCCACAGTGCAATTCTAGCCTTTATATTTTTCGCGCCTAAGCACCTTTTCATTTATCACTGGCGCCAAGGCCCATCGCGCTGAAGGCCGCTACAGCCCACCGCTTCGACCACGCGGCCACCTGGCATTAGTCCAAACAGCTTATATTGCAACAAAACATAGGATGGCGTGCACTCCGTATCATTGTGAGAATAAGCCGGTTAAATGTGAATTAGAGTCGTTATATTGGATTTAAAATGTTTATATCGGCGCCTGTTAGCCCCGCTTTCGTGCGAGCCATTTTTAAAAACAACTCCAGGTTAATAAGAGATTTTTCGTAATTTTGCAGCCAGGTGGATTGTCCGCGGAATATTTTGTTGTTTATGGAATGCTACTACGATATTACACGACTAGATTATTATACCAGAGGGAGACTGTACCAGAGTCGTTTGCATGGATACTTTTCACAATCGAGAGAGTTGACGACAAAAAATAATTAAAAATCAAGTCGGAAGGTGGCAACTCGCACACGCTCGCGAGTTTTACACTCGCGAGTTGACGAACAAGTGCTCCTATTGGCGCCGCGTAGCAGCGGTGCTTGCATCGGTGTTCAATGGTTTATACAATGCGATATAATGTTTCAAGTTAGTTTTCAAAAAAATATTTAAGAACACAAATTATATTAAGAAAGGATCAGAGAATATGTTAATATGTTTCTTTACCACTCAGAACTGAATCGGAGCACTTCGAAGTTGGTTAGGTTAAGTCATTTTTTATGACTATCCAGAATCGATTTCGGGTAACACAAACACGGTTTAGTGTCTTCTTGTTACAATTTATTTTAATATGATTTTTGTCGTTATTGCAAGCTATAAATATGGAGTAAAAAGATCTAACTTCAAAATAATTTCTAAACGACGAGTTTCCGAATCTCGTCCCTTTAAGAGTGACTTCTCCTCATTTCACCCCAAGAATTTTTTGTTGTGACATTTAACAAAACAACAAACTTCACAGTTATTTGAAATGTGTATTTGAAAATCAACACTGTCGAAGTCGGTCATAGATCACATTCCTGCGTCCAATCATCGAGCTCGATGTAAATTCCGGCCCCAATCATTGTCGACCTGTATCGTTAGACACCTATCGCATCGCGTCTTCAACCCGAGGCGCGTAATGAATAAAAACTACATCAATTAAGCGCCGAACGCGAGTCCGCTAATTGGTGCCGACACCCGGTTTCATAAGCGATCGTCCATATTTTAATACGGAAATATGGATGCGGTGTTAACTTCGCGTAATGTTTGCGAAAATATTCGGCGAATAAATCCGTGTAATTTTTCACACAGCATTTGTGTATTTTTTACTTCATTTTTATACAACTTTATATTGTTGCGGCTAATATTTATGTCAATAGTTAACCGATTTTAATATTTCCTTTCTATTTCAATGGATATAGAGGAATTCGTGAGTAAGAAGTGCAATAAATTATTTTTATTAAAAATCAAAGGTTCAATGAACCTTAATTAATCATGGCACATTTTTGTTGACCATGGTTCCTAAAATTGTAAAATGTCTAGCTTCTACTAACAAGGACAATTTATAAAAGTAAAAAAGTCAATACTTTTAATTTCAAGAATTCGGAATTGTCAATATTAATATCTTAACAACTACCGACCCAAAATTGCATTACTTTTCAAAGTTTACCTTTAAAAACCTCATTAACGAATTTCTAATCGTAATCACAGAGCTTTAAAAGGAGATAAAATTAACATAAGACGTGAACATAAAACAATTTAACAGCTTAGTCATCTTTACCCAATTCGCACGCGGCGAGCGATATTGTTTTCGCAACGCAATATGGAATTCCCCCGAAGACAAGATTAACTGGCACGCAATCACACCGGGCTTTGTTTCCACAAGAACCATTTCGGCGGAAACATTCCCGTAAACAGTAACAAAATTGTTCGATTGTTTTCGACAAATTGAATGTTCGCTGTTCGATTTTATATTAATTCTTGGTTTCGATGGAGGATAATTTTCGTAAGCTTCAGTCGCGTGGGGTCCATTAGACCCCGTTCGACTTGGATTTCAGAGTGCCGTACCTCCAAAGGAAAAACGGAACCCTTGTACAATAACTTCTTTGTTCGTCTGTTCGCCTGTCTGTTAAGACCCTTTTTCTTAGGAACTCGTAAAGATATCAAACTGGAATTTATGTCAAAAATCTCTCTCAGCTGTGAAAAAATCAAACTTGCAAGTCAACGCCATTAATAGACAAACATTATGTTGCAATTTCAAAGGGGAGTCAAAACCTGTAGGGTGCTTTCCACTGACCTATTAGAATCATTAAATTTGGCAATGTTTTACAGCACATGTGAAGTAAAAATGGGTAGTTAGGAACTTATGTGCTTAGATAAGTTTGTATGAAGCCCTCGGTGCGCGAATCCAACTCGCGCTTGACCGGTTTTTTCAATGTGTAATGAATTCCAATCCAAAATATGATTTCAAGTAAATAACAATTATTTTGACGCCTGCCATAGAAGTTTTGAGCTATTGATTGCTTACGTGTTTTGTGAAACTATAATATCGTTCAATTTTTTTTACTATATCATTTGTTAAATTCGGTTATAATTTAAAAATATTTATGGGGTCATATGGACCCCACGCGATTAATAGTGTTAGTGATTGGACACGACTAACTAAAGGTTAATTTATGAGATTTTTGAATATGAGAACACAAACATTATCGCTCCAACTAAAGGCTGACATCACAGAATACCGCACCTTAAGATATTGAAAATTATGTATTTAAAGAAAATATTTCACACAAAATATTAGACCTTATTTTGTGATATGAATTACAGGACGTCATAAGCACGTCTCACTATAGACCACAAACTAAAGTTGTCTGATAGAGATCACCTTAAGGCCGCTTTTGTTTCCTAGTTTTTTTTATTTGTAACAAAAATGTTTCTATGCCTCTTCCTAAAAATCAGTGACTCAACTTGTCTTTCGAGGTAACACATATAAGGGTCTTCTCATGATACCAGAGCTTCTAGCATATACCAGCTAACAATAGCTGAGTGGACCTGTTTGAACCCAAGCCCAAATTTTTTTTTCTTTATATTGCGGTTCTTGTTGCATATATGCTAATCTTACAGAAACCATAATATGTTAGCCAATTTTTTTGTATTAAATCTTGTACAATATACTAAAATTTTGTGCTAATTATAACAGGGTGCTGACATGCATTTGATAAATGAAAATTTATTCTTGTTATTTTGTTACCTACTTTGTGTGATGTCAGCTGTTGTGCCGTTAAAATAAAAAATGGCACTTAGTTTAGTTTATAATTAAGTAAATAAATATGATTTTGTTTGTATGGTAACGACATAACTTACTGTAAATGGGTGGTAGGTAAAAAATTTGGCCTATTCAATAGAGCTTTCTAACAAGTCATATTTGAATAAAGATTACTCTAATTTTGATTTTACCATCGACCTTCCCACCGAACGAATCGTGCCAGTAGTGAAAGTATCAGAACTCCTGTCAACGTTGAAAATCCGGCCCCATTGTTCGCCATCGCAATTTTCTTTTCTTTCTATTCGATTCCAAACATCGCTCAAACTGTCCGCGCCTCAACCTCAGCGCTTAAATTTAGTGTCGGAAAATAAAAACGTTTGTGTTGACTCGAAGTGCTCGGCGAAGTCAATTTACAAGAGTTGTTTAGTAGTGTTTGCTGTGAACTGACGACGGAGGTTAGATAGTAAAAATACGACTATATCAACACACACGTATTTCCGGCTTTATAACAACATCAACATTTATTTTTAGCCGATATCAAAACAGGAGGTTCTACGTTTGAATGTATCTATTTTTTATGTATGTTCAACGATTACTCCGCTATTTGTGGTTCGATTTTCAATTATTTTTGTGATTGGAAGAGTCATGTTGTCGTCATTCTGTGGTCGTCAAATTGTCACGAAGTCATAATCTGGTGACGATTGGTGACATTCCATGAGCATCGAGGAAAACTTTTGAATTTCATGGACACGTCCAAAGTGTTTTATGTTCTAATCGAATTAAAAAAGGAGAAGCTGGTTCTATATTCGACTCTTCTTTTTTATATGGTATTAATTGACCCATGATCAATTCTTCATTACAAAACCGTCACTACCTTCACTATACTTACAGTCAGCAATATGTCAAGCTTAACATTTGCATTACGAAAGTTATCGTTATCTATCGTGTTGCTATGTGAAAGTGTAAGCACTCCTTACCTCAGTCCCCTGGACCTTCAGCTTCATGTGGTCCTCCCTGGTGGTCTTCCCGTCTTTGCGTTTCTTCCAGCAGTACCCGTCCCGTCTGTAGCGCACCTTCTTCCGGCTGTACAGAAGCATCGAGCCGCTTTTTGGCCTGCGGAAGAGAAGCGTTCAATAAATCAAATGATATTGGAGTTCCTCCACGATTGGTAAATTCTTTGCTTGCGACTGATATGTAGAAGCGAGGTAAACCCCTTCCATATACGATATAAGAGCTGGTTATCTGACACGTGATTCTTAGGTGCATATAGAAATGCTTTGAAAAAATATAATCTCGAGCCATTTATGATAAGATGGTTGTTAATCAGATAGACTATTTGAGCAGTGCTATAACAAAGAGAAATACGGTCGTTTCTACAAGGAATCGAACCTTGGAGTTTTTGGGCCGAAAGGACTGACCCCACTATACCATATTACAAGAAAGAGTAGGTTGAAAAAACTTTTTTTTAATTCATTGAAAAAGAAACAACAACATTTATTGGAATGCGAGTGCCAATTAATCCTCGGGGGTTTGTATATGACACTTTACAAATCATAAAGTTAACGATTGAATAAATTATAAGTAAGTAAATACAAACAATATTGCACATTTAGGACTTAAACACGTATCATTAAAAGTAACTTTACAAGCGCAAACCAATTTTACAGTCATAATAACTACACTTATAAATTACAAAAAAAAAAAATTTTTTTTAGTTTATTTTAAATGTAACTAGGTAGTTTTAATTTTAGTTCTTATGGATAGTTACTCGATGCTTTGGATTGTTTACAAAAATAAAAGCTTGTTTAAAAAATCTTTACTATTTATTTTAAAAAATGTTTATTAAAAAGACAAAATTTAACATTTTCGTGAATCGGGAGGGATTCACAATATTTAAACTCTTAAACTCTTTGTCTGACGCTCCTACGGTGAAGGAAAACATCGTGAGGCAACCTGCATACATCTGCGAAGAAATTCAATGATGTATGTGAAGTCGACCAATCCGCACTGGGCCAGCGTGGTTGACTAAGGCCTAATCACCCTAATATAGGGTAGGCTCGAGCCCCTCGGTGGGGACGTATATGGGCTGTGATGATGATGATGATGATGAAACTCTTAAAAATCGTCAAACTGAGTTTTGATATTAAATGGAGTTATTAGCATTAGAATTTGAAATTGTATGTTGTAGATGTAGTAAGGTTTAGCGTGTTCAACCATAGATTGAGAGGCCGTAGGACACGATCAAGTCAATGAAGGCATTCAAACAATAGCCTGGTTTTAAAGAGAGGGGCTTTTTATTATATTGGCCAATACATCTTGGCCAAAACTATCCTAACTATGTATGACTGTGCTTTGAAGTATGATATTTGCAACATTGATATAATTGCAACAGAAGTTAAGAATTTAATGTTAGTAGCTAACCATGCAAACAGAAGAATCAGTGGCACGAGTAATCGAACCCCAGATTATGTATCTTTATAAACAAGTTGAGCTACTAGACTAACAATCGGTTCAATATTTTTCAATTTTCAAACTTTCTGTGGATTTACTGGAGATAGGTTTTTGACATTAGCTTCATACCAAATCCGTCAAAATTCTATCTGCACTAAACAAATCCGGAGGTAGATAGGATATTGAAAGCAACCATTAAGAGGCAATCAAAGTTTTTTCACCCATCAGTCTGTTGACAATTAATTTCAAAACTACATTCATTATTATGATGGAAATAACCACATGTCGACTAACGGCGGAATAAATTCGAATCGAATCGTAATTACTCATCCATGTCAAATCCTAAGCCGCAGGATTAAAGCCACCGCCATCAGATTTATAGCCTCATGTACCTTCATCGACAGCGAATTAGGAGACATTCCTAAATTTTACTTCAGGTCGTAATTCATTAATAGAGAAATGAATGACACTCGTACTATTAAACATTTTTCTATGTTTCTTTTATGCCACAGAAGTGTCGAGAAAGCTTACGGCCCATCTTATGAGCGCTAGGCTCTTACACATTGCGATTTTTTGTAGCGACGCAGTCGTAACGTAGGTAGCAGGCTGTCTAGGTATCGCATGTGCTGCTTGAGAACTTGTTTTTTTTTTTCATTTTTGTCGATGAAATTTAATATTTTGATATTTCCCTCATTTTAATATTTACACATCGTTAAGACTCACACTGTATAAATGTTATATAAGGAGCATAAATTAAAAAAATAAAAACAAGCTCTTATTTAAATGCCCTTAAACGAGGAAAATTAACTATAATTTATAACATGACACAATATTTTATGATAATTAATATAAAAGCTGTTCGCGAGATTTACCCTTGTTAGATTCTACAAAAATATGTTATCCGCCATTTTGTTGCAGCGGCTATTTTGGACTTACAACGATATTATTTATGCGTAATTGCGTTGTCATTGAAACTAAAGGTGTTTTCCAAAAAATGATGAATAATTTCGAAAAAAAAATTGATCTCCTTTATTATTTGTTAAGCCAAAGTACAAAAATTGTATTCCAAATTTCAATCGGACACTGGAAATTGGGTCATACATACATACATTTCAATTTAAATGAAATCTCGTAAATAAGGAGCTATGTGTTGAGTACGAACTGTAAATAACGCAAAAATATACAGAAGCTCGAAGTCACAAAAATTTCTCTTTTGTCGAACTTAACTATTTTTATGCGCCGTCACTAATAGAACTAATGGCTAATATTATAAACTAGCTGTGCCCGTGACTTTGTTCGCGTGGATGTCCGAAAATAACAATATCGTGATGTTGTATAGCCTAAAACCTTCCTCGATAAATGGACTATCCAACGCACAAATAATTTTTCAATTCGAACCAGTAGTTACTGAGATTAGCGCGTTCAAACAAACAAACAAACTCTTCAGCTTTATAATATTAGTATAGAATAGATTAAAAAGAAATACGTTAGAATACGATAAGCCTAGCAAATTACTCTATGCAATGGATTAATTAATATAGTGACATTGATACACAAAAACTACGCTAGAGTTGTTTTTATGTTGTTTTATGGATTTTTTTACACATCGCAAGGAAGACCTTGCTCTTGGCAATCATCTCACCTAATGGTAAGTGATGATAAGGCCGAAAGTGGAAGCGAGCTTCACCTGGACTCCTCAACAACTGAGGAACTACGGTCCAATTATGGATCTTTCATCGTATGATATGGTATAAATTTGAGAGAAAGAAGTCATGAAATGCTGCATTTCGTATTACGATCTCCAATGATATCATCACTATGGCATAATTTTAATGATGTCATCATTAAATAATGAACAAATGGTCAAAAATCTGACCGGAAATAGTATTTTTCGTTTTGCACTATCATATCAAATGATATCATTTGCAAAACCATGAGATCGGTAATAGGCCCTCTGATTCTCTCACCTCTTACTCATATAGTGAGAACACAGCAAAGTTATCTTATTAAAATCTTTTTATTTCAGGTGATTATGGCGACAAACTTAGGTATGACAAATGGTTATTTTATGTGCAGGTTATTCGAAAACTATAAAGATTGAAAGTAATAATCCACTTTGTTAATAACTTCGGCTCCAAATTTGAATTCAATGTTGTATGTGGACGCGTAAAATTGAGTCATTCCTCGAGGAAAAAAAAAACGTTTGAACAATTTCCAAAACTACCCTCATATAGTTTTGTCGAAATTTTAAGCAAAAATTATTGATAATATTTACTAGCAAACGCTTTTTATTTAACATTATTTAGTATAATAATAATTTCTACCAATAGATGATGAAACAAATTTTTCAAGTGGAATTCGATCATTAATTAATATAATTAATTGTGTGCCCAGCATTGGGCCGCATTAATGAGAACAGAAATATAATGTTTCTAATAATTGTAATAAAGATACAAGATTTATTTCTAGAAACAGTTTTCTAGCAACAAAATTTTTAACGGATCATCAGTTAACGTTGTAACTTGAAACAATTTTAATTTACTAAAATAATAACTTACCATTAAAATGGGCCCGCATATTTTCGAACCGTGTATCATAATTGAATAAATTAAAGTTAATTATCACAAAATGTTAAAGCAGTACAAAATAACACTTTAACTCTAACGCTCGACTATGACTTGCGACAAAAGATTGCAATGATTTTGAACTGATCAAACGGTACGACGGTTTAAATGTGGAACACGTATAGCCAACATGACAAAAGTATAGATTCAAGACGCTGCGGGCAATATTGGCCACTATGCCGTCAGCGTTAAGGCCGTTAATATTTGTACCATCAATAATTATGATGCATATTTCTGCTGTTTGCTCATCCTGGCTTAATGTAACCAGCTTAAAAAAATATTATGTTTCAACGAAGATTATTCATTTACAAGAACAAAAAATAAAGCCAAATAAAGCTTAAAAATATATAATATTTATTGCTTTTCTGTTATTTTATTGAGTGGAACGTATTGCATTGTCTGTGCCTTGAGAGGGTAAAATGTGAATATTAACCTAGGGCTATTATCGCTCACGCGCTGCCATAACCAACAACCCGTTCAATTTTTAACCCACTTCACAAAGGGAAGAGGTTCTTAATTGAACAAGAATAATTTTGTTTTTAAAGCTGGTTTTGAATCATTTGTTTCGAAAGTTGCCGAAGGGGTTCTTTTACGTTTGTTAGGGAAATACTCCGGCAATTTGATCAAATTTTCTTTTGTATTTAAAAGAGTATAAGTACTCCTGAGGAGGTCCCATTGTTACCTAGTCAAGATCTGATGATGGGATCCAAGACAATCGGAGAAAAGGCATTAATATAATAAGCACGTTTAAAATCTTTCATGTTTTAACCGACTTCACAAAAAGGGTTGTTCTCAATTTGACTGTAAAGTGGATCTAATTACACCGGCTTCAGATACACAAAGCAGCTCATTAAACACGCGTGTGTTATAGCCGAGGCACGCATCACAGAGGCCGGCAATGCCGCACTTACAGGCCGCGGCAGTAATGTACTATATTTCTTAAAAGCTAGAGGTAATATAAAAGACATCAACTAACTACATATTTTTCAAATTATTATTTTCATACCATTAATTTTAGTTTGTCTACAAATTAACAATGATTGGTGTTATTTAATCCAAAAATTCAGTTTATTAGGTGTTTTTTCTTAAAAACGTCGTACAATATACTTGCGTATATTCGGCTCGGGCTGAAATTCCGCCTCGTGAGTTATAACCAACATACTGCACTTATATCGTAATGTACTATTATAACCTGATAACTCTGTTATTTATTATCCAATTAGGAAAAATCTTTTTTTGCTTGAATGATCCAATTAGGAAAAATCTTTTTTTGCTTGAATGCCTTAAATTACATAGGAACGTCCAACGTATTACATATTTTTTCTGAAGCTATTTAGGCATATTTGCATCTGGTAGTCATGAGCCGAGCTGATGATGGAAGGATCCTTGACCTTTAGGAGTTAGAGGTTAGACTTTTAAATGCAATGAGGAATATTGATACTCATTCGTATCTTTTCAAGCTTCAGTGAGCTGGTATTACATTCCCTAAAATTGTAAATATAAAAATATTTTACATTTATTTATTTTATAAAAACCGACTTCAAAACACCAAAAGAAACAATATAAGAATACAAATAACATCACATTTTCTTTAAAACGTAAGAACTAATGTAGTTGAAATTTGACAATTCATGCTGTTCCCAATTTTTGAAGTGAGAACTTCTTTAGCGGCGTTGTACACTTTTTTTGTAATGGGTAAAAAATGTTAAACTCGCGTCAGGACACGTGACCGTCAGGACACGTGACCCTGATCGAAAATTCGTAAGACCAATTAAAATTGAAATGGCCGCGGGAACTGTCGAGGTGCGGTGAGGGGTCCACGTAAGCCGGCCGAGAACAATAGCGGCTGGCAAAAGTACTGGAAGTCACACGTCACTTGAGACAGTTTTAATCAATTTATTTACTTTGTTAGGAAAAATCTAAATTGTGCTTTTATTTGATTTTGTTGTAAATATTAATTAGGTAAATTAAATATTATTTATTTGTTATAAAATTACGTTTTTAAGTAGTATATTAATGTCTGTTTTGATCATATTTTTAATTTAATTGTAAATATTTTGATTCATTATTACTAGTTATATATTTATGTACGCACAACGTTACAACAGGAAGTTGATTTTTCTGAGGAATAAACTTTTTAATGTAATATAAATTGTCATGTTTGTGTACGATAGCGCAATAAATAAATATTGTATTCTACCACATAAAAGATAGTACTTTTATTCTGATAATTAAAGCAATTCGTGCAAAATTATTCCATAACCATTCCAAAATATCCAAAACGCACAACGTTAATACTTAAGTTTTCACTTCTGCCGGCACTCCCGGAGTGCAACCCGTCATTTTTTTTTACACCTGACAGCTGTCAAGGTAGTAATACAATGTTTGGAAAGAAAACGTTTCTGCTGTATTAAGCAATGTATTATGAACATCACCTAGGTACTTGACAATAGCATTTAGAACGACGAAGGTGGTTATATTAATGATCCGCCTAAACTCGCCGTAAGGCCGAGCGGCTCGAGCCGCTTTTTACGGGGTGCCATAAATCGGGCAGAGCGTCGCCGACTCAGCCATAATTCAAACGGTCAGATCCACTTCACTATTGTACGGCCGAATCCTGATCAACTCGCTGGGGGCGTTTTTACATTATTGCGTGATTCAGCATCAGCACCGCTGAGTGCGTGAGCTGTCAAATTCAACTTAAAAATCGAATTGAATGTACCGTCACCAACTTTGACCATCTTAATTACATTGGTTGTAATTTTGTATTAATGTTGCAATATCCTTGCAGGGTTCATGTTGAAGTAGTCAAAATGTCAAAACAACAGTAAAAATGTACCTATAAGTCCTACAACGTGATAGCGGTAATATCTTCTTCTTTCTTCTTCTTCTTCTTTCTTATATATAAAAATGAAACGCTGTGTGTTAGTCTCGCAAAAACTCAAAAACGGCTTGACAGATTCTTACGCAATTTTCTGTGTATGTTTGAATAGGCCCAAGGAAGGTTTAAACGTAAAGTTGGACCCGGTAGGTGGCGCTGGAAACGGACAGGACAACGTCTGCCGGGCCCACAAAAATAAATCGCCGTTCGTTAGTCTCGCTAAAACTCAAAAAAACGCCTCAACTGATTCTTACGAAATTTTGTGTGTGTGTTTAAATAGGTCCAGGGAAGGCTTATACACGTACTTACAATTTGACTCCTTAAGTGGCGCTGTAATTGGGCAGGACAACGTCTGCCGGGCTCATTAGTCTTATTCTTGTCATATATAAAAATGAATCGCTGTGTGTTAGTCTCGCTAAAACTCAAAAAAGGCTCGACCGATTCATACAACATTTTCTGTGTATTTCAATAGGCCCAGGAAAGGTTTGTATATTCAATTGGATTCGGTAGGTGGCGCTGTAATCGGGCAGGATAACGTCTGCCGGACCCACCAGTATATAAATAAAAATGGATCGCCAAATGTGTTGCTGAGCGCAAAACTCGAGAACAGGTGGATTAATACGGCTAATTTTTTTCATACTTTCCTTAAGGCACAAGGAAGGTTCTTATGGAGAGATAAAACATAAAAAATCAGTGGAAAATAGTAAAAACAACACTTTTCTTAATATAACTCTTGACAGAACGAAGTCTCTCCGGGCAGCTAGTAAATGAATAAATTATAAAAATTACACCATATTATTTAGTCTATCTTTCGAAGCATATGTGTAGATGCCAATGAGTCATAGTGTTACTAAAAATACTAACTAACAAATAAAGTCATCATAACCTATTGTTGGTATATAAGGACGACGACGGAGACTTAACGTAGGTATCTGTCGTTGTTTCACTTCGATGTATATGCATGTTACATTTACATACATATTGTTAAATATGTATGTATACCTACATTTTAAAATTTGCGACTTTGCGTTTTCTCTAAAATGCTAAAAAAGTTGGCAAATAAATGAAAAAATTCGAAAAAAATGAAACCTCGATGATTCTGGTTGGTTGTTTCAAATTGAATTATTATATTTTTTGAAATTTTCTAAAAAAGCTACCATTGTCTATAAAATGCTTAGATTATTACTGAACACTTTGTAGTACCATTCTTTATATAATATTTTATTTAAATAATATAAAATGGAGTGGGTGTGACAATATACCTAATTTAAAATCCTTCAACTTTATAACTTTGACCGTAATAAAATAAAAGGGGATGGTTATGTAAATCCTAATTACGGAAAGATGACCGCGCCTGGCTCATAACCAGGGATGCATAATAAAATAGATGAACTTCAACTAAGATTACTGTGTTAATGTTAATATGCGCGGTCTCCGCCAATCATGTGACGTGAATCATAATATTAACTAATTATTTGTAACGAATTGGCGGGGCCCCCTCCCGCCAAATTCGCAAGCATTGGTTAAGCACACGTGACATTTTTCATGCAAGGATTAATAAAGACTATATTTTTTAAAGCAAACTTAAAGAAACTGATTTCAATCCTCTGCACGGGAGACTCTGTACCAGAGTCGGGAGTCCTCTGCTTGAGTACCTCCCTCTTACCTATTTCTGCCGGAAAGCAGCAGTGCTTGCATCGCTGTGTTCCGGTTTGAAGGGTATTCATAAGTTGGCAACGTACACTGTGGTTCTTGTGGGGGTTGCAGTTTTGCTGCGAATCTTACAGGAGCCACATGTATTATAGGTTACTGTTACCACTTACTATCAGGTGGGCAGTTTGCTTGTTTGCCAACTTAGTAGCAATAAAAAAGAACCTACTTCTGTCGCCGCGATGCTTGCACCACCGTGGCTTGTAGGGTAAGACAGGCAGTGTAATTAAAGGAAACGATCAGACATGTTTGTCAAATTTACGTGTTTGACAAACTTGTTTGTTCGTGTAGGGCTGTGTTTGACGCGTTTGGAAAACGAACTACGTGTTTGATGTGTTCTGGTTTGACGTCGTGTTTGATAAAAACATGAAGCAAATACAAAGAGGAGGTGCCCTATCGCGTTTTCCGTATGAAATCAAGTGAAGCCAGAAATCGGGGTGCGGGGGGAGGGTGCGCGACGCCACTGTCACCTTGTAGCGAGTAGAATTACTAAAATGCCAGCATTATTGACATTAACATAAAAGTTCCGCTATACATTACTAGGTGGCAGCAGTGCTAGTACAGACTAAAATGCCAGCATTATTGACGTTAACATAAAAGTTCCGCTATAAATTACTAGGTGGCAGTAAAAGATACATTCGTAGGAGAAAGATAATTTATTAGGTGCTGTGTCAATATAATCTAAAAATAAAAATCGTTAAAACTGCTTATATTAATTCACGTGTTTTGTTTTCGCCCTTAATACATCCTACGTTTTCGTTAGTATTTTTACTCGCCTTTTGTGCTTTATCGCGACATTGACAGAAGCGTCCATGTGGCGTCGAACATTCTAGAAGCAATACGTCAAGTAATAAATTAATAATGCTTGTTTAATGTACTTACAAATGGAAAGAGATTTTTTTTCGTTCACTTTGTTTCTGTCGTCTGTGTAACTTTTGCACGATAGAATACAACATTTCATTTTGTATTTAGGTAATTTAAAACTAGAGCGTACGATGTACAAATCCGACAGATAAAAAGATCGACTGATGTCAGCGCTTCTGGCGTTAAGTAGCTAAAACTAAAAATACGTGACGTCAGGACTCTGGTGATAGGAGCTGGACCTAGATGCTTAAAACATCTCCTCTTTGTATTTGCTTCATGGATAAAAAGGTGAAGTTTGTCAAGCAAGTGTGACAAACATGTTTGATCGTTTACAGGACTCTTAAGGCCTCTCAGCGCACAATGCCACGTTCGCAGAATGTCACATTCGCAAAAAGTCACATGTAGGTACTGTGATTTGATATCTTATGCCACCACTAGTTAGCAACTAACATTGTTGTAGAGCTTGAGACGTTTCCAGCATAAACCGCAACTCGTTTTTTGTTCATTACATTACATTGTCAGTGTAATGTGGACGACACAGCTTAAAGATTTTAAGGCGATCATTCAAACTTTATTATAAGCTTCCCCCGGGCCAAGCATGCAAGAACCCTACCGCCACTGCGCACGGTCCACTTTCGCCAGCCCACTATTTATTTTAAGCCATAAAACCTCCGTTTAATGCGGCAATATTTCGGCGCGTCACAGCGGGCTATATCGCGCGAATAGTCGTGCGATTCATGTCGATCGCCGAGCATAAATCGCGCGGTCCGCGCATAAATCACCGCGATCTATGTTAGCTGCGATTTTTAGGCGCGAACTTTGAGGCGATCCGTCAGACGAGCGATTGATCTGTCAACGCGTTGTAAATATAGCCGGAGGGATGGCGGAATGTTGCAAGGGGACAACCGTAACGATATAACGGATGTGTTTGCTCTAGATTTTATTTAAACAGCGCAGCGTTGTTTGTTCGAAACATCGCTTGTATCTGTTTATTTAGTTTTGCTTAGCGAAAACAAATAATTATAGGGCTTTGATTATAATCCGTTAGTATTATCGGTAAGAAAATTATATCGCCCAATCACACAATAACTGTTCGACTGAATTGGATCTTTTTACTCAAAGGAGGGAAACTCTTGGCATGTATCTCACCTTATAGTAAGTGCCCAGGATCCAAGTAAGTTTCATCTTATCTCCTCAACATCTGAGGAACTGGATATCTAACCTCTAATGTTGGATCACAAGGTAAATAAAGGTGGCAAATTATATTTACACTGCTAGGCAATTCCCATTGGCAATACCTTTACCAGACGTCCCAAAATTGAGCCTACATTTAAGAGGTCAAGTTACGTTTTTGCTCTAACTTTATTTTAAAAGTTTTATGTAAAAATCCTTTGAATAAATTGTATTAAGAAAATTTTAAAGAAAAATCTTTCATATGTAACGTCTTTGATTTTGTAGGTATACTATATGCGCAAATATCCCATAAATAATGTAAAGTACCCCATATATTTCGGATAGGTCTTAAGATATTGAGTGTCTATGTGAAAAACAAAATATGACTTAACAATTATATTTATTTATATTTTCTTAATTCTTTATGTACATTGGTGACCAATGGCGGACTCAATGCCTGAGGCATTCTCTGCCAGTCAACCTTCAGGTGGTGCAGAGAGCAAATGTGGTAGGTGTACTCATTAAACCAAATTAATATGAAAACAATTAGATTTTTTAAATCCTGATATATAAATATATCTAAATAAATAAACTAGTACATATTATACAGACACCAAACTAACGATTGGCAATACTAACAAGACCAAGAAATAAGCGACGTTACAAAATACTGTTCTGTTGCTGCACACGTTTTCTTAGTTTACCTATTTTTTAAACTTAATCTGCTAGTCGATTTCTTGATATCCAGCGGCAAAGCGTTCCAGAGAAGAATGGATCGAACAAGAAAGGAGGAATGAATTATTTCAGAACTATGAGATGGACATTTAAGGAGACAATTGAATGATGACCGAATATGTCTATTATGGGAAGTACATAAGTACTGGAAATGGGGAATTAAATAACTTAACTGATATGATCCGATTATAAGCTTTAGGACTCAATATCTACTGGGAGTGAAATATTAATGGAAGTAGGCTTCTAGAATTGGATAACCGAATGTCAGTACATGCAACGTATTTTACCGTTCATGCAAAAATCGACTTAAAACCAAGCACATACCTCTCATAGTATGCACGCGATATGCAGCGCATTAAGTGCTTAATTATGAGGATTCTCGTTGAAAACTAGCGCGGAACCAATCTTTGCGTTCCGAGCGACAATCGGCCCGATAAATCATCTACGCCGAATAATTTCGCCCGCATTTCTGTATTTATCGTTGAAAAACCGTGGAATTATTGCCCATCCAAGCTATAAACCAAGCAGAATGGTGAGCCTCAATAGAGTTATGTCGGCGTTGCACGAACCTTTGAATTCATCGTTGACCAATAACCCCAATTCTGACGGAAAACACCTAACATTTTTTTAAAATCATGGACAGTTAAGGCTTGGACCTCACACATATCGCATAGGAAGTCAATGATGTATGTATAATCCAGTGCTAAAGGGCACTGGATTATACAGCGCCCTGTAAACGATCAAATTTATTTGTCAAACTTGCTTGTCAAATTTTCGAACCAAAACGATCAAACCAAAGTTCAAACAAATTTGTCAAAGTGAGCGTAGTTTCGGTTTTCTCCTTGTCGTGACGTGACGTAGTAGCTGTATGAAAATAAGTAATACAGATGAAAAATTTTTAATTTTTTATTTATTTATTATTTATAAAATTACATGTTAAATATAGCATTTCAAGTACAGTTTAAAGATGCACAGTCATAGACCAATAAAAAAGTTTTTGCGTGCATCCAATAGATATGACTCGTCATCGAAACATTGATCATCCTAGCTATTGGTTTTGGAGTAGAGAAGGGTTGAAATGAGGGGAATAACACACCCACGAAAATTTTTAGCGAGAACTGCGTGGACTATAACATTTAAAGAATTACTAACAGCAGTCCGCCCGCGCGTCAAAAAAGACACCGTTTTGCGGAATTCTATACCAGCTAATAATTTTTAGCTATCAAGCAAGTGGCGTCGATTTCGGAGACTTCAAATTCAAAGCCGTCATTGACAAGACAACGACTGAGATCTTGATTAAACAACCACCAAAAAACCGACAACAAACACGTTCAAACTTATTTGCCAAACACGAAGTCAATCCGAATTTCTTTCAAAAATATCAAACACGTAGTTTTTTTGTCACACGCGACCAACGTAGCCTTATGCGAAAAAGTTAATTTGTCAAACACGTATAACTATTTGACAAAATATTTGAACGTTTACACGTTGCGACTTTGTGCTTCAATACAATCTCGATACAGAGGTTTGTAGCTCTGCATACGTGCGTTTGCAGCACTTACATTACCTACGTTTGCATGCTGTACCACAATTGCAGCAAGACTGTATCCCTGCAGTACTGTATTGCATTTTCATCGTCGCAGTGTGTGAAGGATCTAATATAATAAAGAAGTTTTACAGGTCATAATAAGAGATACTATTTCAAATTTGGACATCCATCGATCAAGGCCAATCGGGAGGCCAAGATAAATTTTGGGTCAACAGTGATGATGGTGATGATGGTTGACCTTGGTAGGTACGGTAATTAGTAATTACAAACTTATATTCAACCTATCAGGGCGCCTAGACAAAATGACAATTCCAAAACGATAACGAAGTTCGATAAGAACAAAATGTATGGGATTGAAAATTCTGACATATGTCATCGCTAAATAACGTGGCAAATCGATCAAAGGCACCGATATGTAAGTTGGTAGATAAATTGATTCGCAACGAATCGATGTATTGTTTTTTCGTAACTTTCATATAGGTACTTCTCAAAACAACTAATTTTTCATCAAAATGGAATGAAAATATTAATTTTAATTATTTATTTTACCATTTCTTTTCCATTTCTCAGTTTTGAGTACCTACTAACCAATATGTTGTTTTCTTACAGAAAGAACAATTCGACACAGTGATCGCTACTCCTTACGTTGGCTAGGAATTTGTTTTCATTATCTCAGAGACGATGACGAATTTAGTAATCCTTTCGCTATGAAATGCATTTTTGCAAACCTTTCGGTGATAATATTATTATTTCAAAATGGCCGCCTTCCGACATTTTAAGTCCTGTTAAAGCCCCTTATTAGGGACATCGAATAGGAGGATTTGAAACGTCAACTTTTATGTGAGTTTCATTAATTTCTGTAAAGGCGTAGAAATAAATATTTTTGCCTCGTAAATATAAAATGATATTGAAGTTGTCAACAAGACAAAAATCCCTATCAGTTATTAAGATGTTTGTGAAGTTGGAAAATTGAAACAAAATCACTATTTGATTTTGCAACTACCAACTTAATACCGTTATTAAACTCCTTCGCCAAGTTTCTCGATTTGTGGAAGAAGTTAGTTCGTGTTTGACCTTCGGCACGAACGCGGCGAAATCCAGTTACGATTTGCGGTTTGGCACAAAAAATGTAACATTTGGCTTCATATTCTCTTGTCTTTAGCACGATTTCATGATGGAAAATACGTTGTTTGGCGTTCTACTAGTAACTCTTTTAAACGAACCAAACATTTACTCATTACTCTAGTTTACATTTAGTTACTGTAATTCGATTGTAGAGCGTCGGTGGCGCAGTGGACTCGGCACTTGCCTTCCAATCGGGGGGTCGGGGTTCGAGACCCGCCATGTACCAATGTGTTTTTCGTTTCGAATTTCATATGTACATTTGTCTGACGCTCCTACGGTGAAGGAAAACATCGTGAGGCAACCTGCATACATCTGCGAAGAAATTTAATGATGTATGTGAAGTCGACCAATCCGCACTGGGCCAGCGTGGTTGACTAAGGCCTAATCACCCTAATATAGGGTAGGCTCGAGCCCCTCGGTGGGGACGTGTATGGGCTGTGATGATGATGATTCGATTGTACTTGCTAAAACTAAAAGCTCACTGATTTAGATATACTTTGTGCTATTCACTAGATGAATCCTTTTTTTTAATATTATTGTAAATGTCTTATTTATTAGCATTTGATTTAAGCGACGATCACATTATAATTATTCCCTTTGTCAAAAAAGTCAGGCGGGATATGTACGACGGAATCTTGTGTGGGGTTAATGGAGGTCATTCTTCTTCTTTGTTGTTGTGACGACGCAAATGAAAACAGATGTAAATAATTAATAACTATATTGTTACAGCTATTAAAAACAATTCAATGAGTAAATGAGTAATGAGTATATCATTTCGTGAAGTTGTCTTTAAAATTTATAACCCTATATACAGTGCGAGTCTTCATGATGTGCATATATGAAAATGTGGAAGAGTATACTTAATGTTATCGACGAAAATACGATAGTTTGCGGGCTCAGCTTGTAGCTCATAAAAGTCGGTGATCAATTTAAAGCTATAAGACTAACAAGTTACATTATTAAAATGATAATAACTTTTTTAAATACAAGCTTTGAATACTCGTCAATACGAATCAAACGAGCCCAAACTCGACGGGGTTGTGTCATTTTATTGCGGGGTGCCTATGGCCACCTTCCAGTTCCAGCATTAGATCAGCTCCATGTCATCATAATATTGCATTGTCAAGCGATATACACATGTATGTAAAATTCCAGCTCAATCGGAAACCAGGAAGTGGGTCTTTAACTTGCAAGATTTCATTACAGACACCGGGCAGGTGAAAGTAAATTAAAGCTTGTAGAAAAGCTTGTAATAAAAAGCACATGTTAAATAATGATATAGTATAGTATTAAATACAGACATTGTATGAAATGTTGAAAAGATTCTCACACATAAAAGAGAATGCGATCCCACTTGGTCCTCCGCACAAATTTCAAAAATCGCCAATAATGCTCGGAATATTTGGAGTCCTAATTTATTGGTTTGCGGTATTAAGAGCAATTAATCATGAACGTATAGCAGTAAACGGCACTTATCGATGAATTATCATTTTTATTACATTCCACGGTAACTTCATGTTTTTAGGAATCCAATCGCTAGTGTTTGTTTTTTTTATAATACGAAAACCATTGGCCTTCATTACACCTTGGTATGTAACGATAAAATGAAACGAACTTCATTTGTATCCAAATGAATTTCAAACTAGTCTGTAAAAAACTAGCAAAGTCTCGATGGAGCTGCTTGTTTATCTCTGAACATTCTTTATACGTTAGTGGGTACAAGTCAACGGCCAAGTCACACAAAATTAACTATAATAATAAAGAAATCGCAGTAAGGAACCTTAGACTTGGCACGACTTTGTCTAGATTTCATTACTTTTTAAAGATAAACAAGCAGCTCCATCGAGACTTGGCTAGTTTTTTACAGAATGTTTTTGGTGGGATTTAATTTACTTGTACCCAGATTTCTTAGACTTAATAAATGCGACCATATTCGCAAATTGTTACCAGAGTACCGCGAAACAAACCACTTACTCAGTGTAAAAAGCACTAATTTACATCTGTTTTTGAAAATAAATAATTTTTGTTATATAAAATTAAAAATAATAACTGAGATTCTAGAAATGGTTACAACTGCTGTTCAAATCCTAAAATAATTAGTGCAGACTTCATAATTAAATCGAGATAAAGGTGAAGATGAAAGATGACACAGAGGAAACGTTTTACTAAGCTGTGTAATTTGACTAATGACTGTTAAAGTGGGAACAGACGTGCTACTTTTAGCATAAGAGGTGGATATCTAGCGTTTGCTATTTTTAGCAATTCTCTATTCATTCCTTTTTTCAATTCCTCCTCCTACACCTTTATTTCCGTAAATCCTACCTAGTTCCAGCTACATGCCATCATGAGAAAAGAACTACGGAGGACGTTCGGAGAGCGAAAAACATTCTGAGGCTGGCACTTCCGCGAAAGTTTGGAAAAAATTTGAAATGAAATTATTTACATAATTACGTTGAACCTTAAAGGCGCCGACACACAGAGATGGTAAGCGGGACGGTAGCGGAGCGGACTTTTTTGTGATGTGTGTGGTGCTATGGACAACGTCACACAGACATCGCCCGCTGATGCGGCGCGCTGCAAATAAAACACGGCTACCGTCCCGCTCCCGTCCCGCTCCCGCCTCTGTGGGTAGGCGCCTTTCGACCATACACCCTGTTTGAACTACGAAAACAATTACAAATTTTTACGTGCTCCATGGTCTTATGATTGCATGACTGCATCTAGGCCAGACATATTGCTTTACTCTCAGATACTAAAGCGCGTGCTACGCATTAAACTCACCGTACCGTGGGAAAATAACAGTCCCAAAGACCACAGATTTAAATTAAATAGATACTATGCTCTTACCAATGATATCACTGAAAACATGCTATTATGTTCACTTATATGCGGTAGAAGTAGGCGCGAGAGGTACCTATTCCGGCAAAATCCTTAGACTGCTGAAAGATCTAGGCTTATCGAGAACGTCCGTGAGCTCAATATTAAACCGCGTAACAAAGGCGGCACTTAAGGATCACATATGGTTAGGCAGAGAGAGGAGCTGAGGTGGTGAATGTGAATGTTGATGCATCGTAAAGTAGCTACTTAAACCTGCACCTGTGTTGTAAGCCCCAGGCACTGCTCTTGGCTCTTTTCTCTGCAGTTTGGTTGATAGCAATGATTTTTAGTGACGTCTGGCACCTATTATCGTCTTCCCTATGTCTGTCCCTGTCATCAGAATAACATGGTTAATAATATTATTGTTCCGACAATTAGAGGTAATATATCCAGTTCCTCAGTTGTTAAGAAGTCCAGGTGGAGCTCACTTCCACCTTCGGTCTATTTTTACCATCAGGTAAGATGAAGGCAAGAGCTTCCCTGTTGTATATAACTTTACCGGAGGGAGACTCTGTACCAAGGTCGACTGCTTGGGTAACTCCATCCTACATATTTCTGCCGCAAAGCAGCAGTGCTTGCATTGCTGTGTTCCGGTTTGAAGGGTAAGATGTTGCAGAGAAATTACTGATTACCGTGACTTTACAGCTTGTCACAAGCTGGCAACGTACACTATGGTTCTGTGAGGGTTACAGATTTGCTGCAAATCTCAGAGGAACCACATGTATTATAGGTGACCGTTACCACTTACCATCAGGTGGGCAGGTTTGCTTGTTTGCCAGCTTAGTTGTATAAAAAAAACCGGCCAAGTGCGAGTCGAACTCGCGCACCAAGGGGTTCCGTACAAACCTGTAGGTATATAAGTAAAAGTTCACCCATATATTTTTATTATATGATGTAACTAAAAATTTACGGTTTTCACAATTTTTCCTTTATCTGTGCGATAAGATGTTACTTCGTACCAAATTTCAATATTCTGAGTTCATGGGAAGTACCCTGTAGGTTTTGATTCCCTTGCAAGTGCCGAAAATTTGCGGCATAAACGGCTGTATCTTTTGATTGCGTTGGCTTAGAAGTTTTATTATTTCACAACTCCAAGGGACAGTAGACCTGAGTATTGGATATAAACAGCTTGATACGTCCACGCGTTCCTGAGAAAAAGGGTCTCGACAGACAGACAGACTGAAGGACGGACGGACGGATGGATAACAAAGTGATCCTATAAGGGTTCCGTTTTTTTCTTTCGAGGTACGGAACCCTAAAAATATGAAAAATATTGTAGTTAACTATTATTTTTCATCACTCAAACTTAATACTCACATTTACAATAGGTACGATTAAATATTTGTAAGTAGACTTTGATTAATGATGAAAATCACAAGGTCTTCTAAAGCACAGAAGTGATTTAGCCGGTCCCGCGATGTCAAGAAATATGAGAAAACTTTTTTATTTACGACACAAATTTGCTAATGAAACGAAAACTAGCGCACATTGAGAGGCACGAACTAACCAGTGCGATAGAACCTGGAAAGTTTGCAAATAAAATTAATTTAGAAACGATTATCTACTACACAAATAGAAATAATAAAAAAACAATAATTACAACATGCTATATATTAATTCTTTAGTATACAGACACGCTTAAAAAAATACCTTTAAAACTTAAAATATACACGGTGTTTCAAAATAACCAATAAATAATCAATTCTTTATCGAAAACTCATTATTAAAATGTGTTTACACTTAATGTCATTCAACCCAAAATTTTCATGTAAACCATAGTATCATCATCATGTCTATGATTTACATGAAAATTTTCTGTGTGTGGAAAATAATTTTGAAAATCCACCAACAAATGACCGATTATTCGGTAAACATAAAAATAGATACAGTTGAACATAGAACCTATTATGATCTTAAATAATATTGGGTTTCATAAGTTCCCTAACGAAAATATCCATAATAAATTTTTTTCGCCTCTTGGAATTACCGTTTTTCAGCTGTTTCAGTTTAGATCTAAGTGTGCAATATTGTAAGCGTACAGAGATTAAGTATAATAAGTTTCTCAGCATAATTTTTCATGAAACAACTGGTTGTGTCGTAGGTCCATCGTAATCGAACTATAAAATGATCGCACAACAACTAGTTGTGTGATCGAGTTGGTCCATGGGTACCGCCTCCTTGTAATATATATTTATCCTACTAATATTATAAATGTGAAAGTGTGGATGTTTGGATGTTTAGATGTTTGGATGTTTGTTACTCAATCACGCAAAAACGGCTGAACGGATTTGGATGAAATTTGGTATGCATGTAGCCTTTGACATGGAAAAGAACATAGGCTACCTTTTATCCCGATTCATTTAGTAGTTCCCGAGGGAAAATTTAAAATTGTTTACGAGCTAAGCCGCAGGCAGACAGCTTTGAAATATGCATGTCACCTATGCTATGGAAAAGGACATGTACTTTATATTCCTTAATGATCTCTCAAATAGTTCCCGTGGGAAGATTAAAAATTGTTAACGAGCGACGCTTTAGACCCAATTCTGAAGTCCACGCAGACGAAGTCGCGGGCAGAAGCTAGTTAATAATAACTTTGTTATATCAGTGTTTTATTACCATCTGTCAATAATAATATCATAATTAGTGTGTTCAACATTGAACATCATCTTTAGTCCGTAATGATAACTAATTGACAATGAAATCCTCTGTGCATTATCTATCCATTATGTACCCAGTATTGGTTTCTGTGGTGCATTGTACACAGCACTGGCAGATAATAAGCTTGAGTAAATATTCAATCGCCTGTTATTAGTAAGAATAAGAGGCATTTGAATATTTACTCAAGCGATAACGCTGGCTCTTCTTTTTCTGCGTGTTTTCAGAATAAAGTTATTACTGGGATAAAAATTATTCCCCATATCAATATAAGTTATAAAGTAAATGTATGAATAATGTTATGCCAAACACGTTTAATTTTATGTTATTCTGGTGTTTGCCTTAGCTTAAATTGTAATACGCATGTATTCATTTTACTAAAAAGATTCTGTTAAAAATTCTTTACAAAACATGAAACCGTCTTCAGAAACACCAAAGTTATGCCATGTTGATTATAACCATTTATGCAAAAACATTGCTGAGCAAGACAACGACATGATATTCATTGTAAATGTTCTTCTAAAGATCGAACGAAACGAACTTCTGATAAGGCTGATAAGTTTCTTGTGCCCATTCTTCTAATCCGTGACAAGATGTCATGTAAAAAATGGACGGTTCAAAAGAGCTTTCCATCTTTCCATTCAAGTCATTGAATAAAGATTATTGTGATTTTGAATAACATTAATACTGAAAAATGAATAAATCGAAAATTTCGTCTTGGGCGGGGATAGAACCTGGGTCTTCAACACACCGCGTTGACGCCTTGACTACTCGGCCACCGAGCTCTTACCAGCCCTCATGAAATCCTTAACTGTATTGAACTCTTTTGTGCCTTGTTAAACCAAAGCAGTCCTTACTCACTGTAAACAACTACTTAGCATCATCCAATTTAGGAATCGAAAGATTTCTTGGAAATACGAGTAGGTTAACAATAAAACAAAATAAATTCTATGATATGTGACTCCACATCCTCCCCAAAAATGATAAATAATTAATAATAATAGTAACACAGATAGTTGCGTTTGTGGTATTATGCGTCTAAACCCTACATACTGCTACGTCGTAGTCGCACGTGCTACATGCTGCTGAGTGCTACGTGCAGCTACGTCGTAGTTGTCTTTGGACTACTAGGACGTAGCAGGTAGGGAGGTACTACGTAGACGTAGCACTTTAAGGTATTTTTATTTCAATTTCACTTACTTTAATCAATAATTTAATCTTTTACACAAGTTTAATTCACTTACAACAACTTTTTTTAAACTTATTTCGCTTACTACATATGTCATGCGCAGTTTTGTTATGTTACAGTTAAAATGCTGAATTCACGAAATTGACATAAAATACGCTTCAAATATTAATTTACATAATAAACGTGTGCAACTTAACAAATTATCTAGCCGCAGCGCAGCGCAAAATAAACCACCCCCATTTTGCGGCGCTTGGAATGCATCTCGCGTCGAACAATTGCGGAGAAGCAATTACATTTGCGAGCCGACCGCCCTACAATTGATTGAGATTGCTTGCAATAGTCATTCTATGCAGCTACGTGATGTGAAAAGCTTCAGTTGCTAATTTGTCCTGTAATAATCTCTTTATAGGACAAATTAGCAACTAAGGCTTTTGGTTCATTTTTTTTACGTATGATAGGGAAGCTCTTGGCCTTCATGTCACCTGATGGTAAGTGACGATAAGGCCGAAGGTGGAAGCGAGCTTCACCTGGACTCCTCAATAACTGGGGAACTGGCTATCTTACCTCTTATTGCCGGAACACAACAATGCTATAAACATTGTTATTATGGCGACAAACTTAGGTAAGATGGCGGTAGCTAGCCAGGGGGACTTAGAAGCCCTATTACCAACCAAGCCGAGCAGAAAAATCTCTGCCTTCATGGGGACTCGAACCCTGGACCCCCTGATCAACACCCGACGGTCTAAACCACTAGAACATGGAGGCGGTTGAGTATCATATTCCTGATAATAGCAACAAGAGAGTTTAGTATAAGCTTTACTGTCATGACATCAGTGTCGTTATAATTTAAACAGAATGTCCTTCCGTTGGATGAATATATATTATATAAAGCTGGATTGGAATATATATTATATAATGGCGCTGAGACTAGATGAGGGAGCGAAATATTAATAATAGGACTTAAAGAACCTGATTGAATTGAATTATTAATAGATTGAATTATTAATAGACAGTCAATCAATTGAATTTAAAGAAATTTTTTCGCGCAACATCATGCATATTCAACCACATTTATTAATTAATACAAAAACTAAATTATTTCCACTGCTACTGCTACAGAGATACTTTTATATCCCCCCGGAAAATTAAAGAGCGCTTCAGGATACTTCCATTAATATAAAGAAATAAAAATAAATAAATAAAAAAAATCTTTAAAAATACTGCACTAAACTAGTGCAGTATTTTGCAAAGTAACTTTGTATGAGTAATCCAAGCAATTTGCAACCAACATGTCAATGCTACTCACTTGTACACCAATATTTTATTCTTCAGGTTCACCGTTAAACTGTAGTCGTTTTTAAATTTAATATTTCTCACGTTTCATAGAGAAACTTACTAATTTATTCAGCCAATCTTCAACAATGGCGGCACGATCTGACCAGACTTGTTAAAATGCGTAGCGCGCTCAACAATTTCCGTGCAGTTATTGAATTTACCAATCGCCTCCCACTAATTGATTGGGGGCTATAAGAGAGGTCCGGCTTAATTCCAGACAGTATTGAATTAACTTCACCTATCTCGGAACTCTTTCTAGCTAGATTAGATATAATTCGGGTAATCTAAGCTACTCGCACCTAACTTAATTGAATGTCTGAAAACGTTGAAATGCATTAAATGTTTGAGTGTTTTCGATATATTGCATTTGAAGCCAACTGTTCATTTCAATCAAGGAGAAGGGTTAACTAGACATTCTGCTACCATTGTGACCCAAAACATATTGATGAAGAGTCGCGGTGAAGAGGTGCTGGGTTCGAATTTCGGAGCAGATATTTGAAAGATATACAACTTCCAATTTGTGACGTGTAAAGTATGTTCATAAAATTATTGCTTTAATTTTAACACAATGTAAAAGAATAATAAATACATTAAAAAATACAAAGCATTTCATAAATGGGCACAATCATAAACATCTGTCTCCAATCAATTAATCTAAGCACTATTCTATTCCACATGTCTGACTCCCTAGCATGACCACCGAAATACGATATGGTAAAACGATATATCAATATAAACTGTTGATAAAAGTTGGATTTTTAACCGACTTCTAAAAAAGGAGGAGATTTCTCAATTCGACCGTATATATGCTTTTTTTTGTTTTTTTTTATGTTTGTTCACGGATAACTTCGTCGGTTATGAACCGATTATGATGATTCTTTTTGTATTCGATAGAGGATACTCCAAGAGTGGTCCCATATGGTCACCAAAGCTAGGATCTGACGATTGGATCCCATAAAAATCGAGGGAAAAGTTTTGGGTGTGTCCAACGTGTTTTGTGTGTATGTTACGCGATTATTCCTCCAATTGTGGACCGATTTTCAAAATTCCTTTTTTATTCGATAGAGTATACTCTTGGGGTAGTCCCAAGATCACTAAAGTCAGGATCTGATGATGGGACCTCATGAAAATCGAGGGAAACCCTAATTTAATACCAGGTATTAAATTAGGGTTTCTTTCACTAAAAAGATTTCATTCACTAAAAAGTTTAAAATATTTTACAAAAAATAAAAATCGACTTCAAAAACACCGAAAAGTTTAAAATAATATTTAAAGAATAGGTACAGACAACATCACACTTCTATAATGAAGTCGGTGACAAATTTTAAGACTTTCTAGGGGATCATCGCTTGGCATCGACTTCAATATAGAAGTGTGATGTTGTCTGTACCTATTCTTTAAATATTATTTTAAAATTTTCAGTGTTTTTGAAGTCGGTTTTTATTTTTTGTTATCTTGAAGTTTGACAATGTTTTGGATATTGATATTGTTATTTTCAGTTTGATATCTTTACGCGTTCCCGAGAGTTCTTGATAGAAAGGGACAGACGGTCAGACGTACAATTAATGATGATATCCTAAAAGGCTCCGTTTTTTCCATTCGATTTACTAAAACCAACGAAAGAGATATATAAACAACTAAATCTCGCCTCAGACACGATTCAAACCTGCGTCTTGACCGTGTTTGTTAAGAAAGTTTTGATTACAAATTCATAAGAAGTATTTTTTTTTCATCTTCTAAAAACTGTGACATTTCTGAGATTGTGGTTGTTGAAAATATATTCGTTGAAATTTTGAGAATTCGAGTTTTCTCACATTATAAATAATAAAAATGCATCACAATTATAAAACGGACGACTTGTTGCCAGAGCAATCTCTACGAGACAAGCGAAAAATACAGGATAATTTGAGGTGTGTGAAATAAGCCTTATCTGCCCTTCAGTGTGAACACCCAATTAGTTAGCCCGTGAGTCCGATAAGACTGTTAGCATTCCGGGGCCCGACCCTTTGGTCGCCTGCCATATATCTCCAGCCTCAGACATTCCATTGTCGAGGTAATTTACAATGTAACGGTATGCATTAAGGTGCGTTACAAGCGTAGACAGCGGACGAAACCTTCGAGATTTGGGTCTTATTAAAATTAGGAAATATTAGTAAACCCAGAAATTTTACTGTTCAATATATTTCATGGTCATTTATTATACATTTACTCTTGATAAAAGGTTATCCAAAGAAGTAACTGTTAAAAAAGTTTTCATAGAGTTCAGATCGACAGTTTAAGTACATGAAATAGGTAAGTAAAGTTTTTCTAGGAATTATTTGTGAAATACATTTACCGTCAATTTCATCGATCCTAGGCATCATAAAGTTACTCACAAAAAAAAACTTTTTTATTCGCACACGACATTTCTATTCTATCTATAATTTCTTTTCTTAATATTAAACAGCATCAATAAAAAAATATAGAAGCCATAGAATAATGTTCATCATAATGTCAAACTCAAAAATCTTTATTCAATTAAGAACTTTACATGGGCTTATTGAAGTGAAATGAAACACAAAAAAAAAAATAACCAACTAAATAATTAAAAATCTATTTTACTTTATAGTTAACAATAATTAGTCATTTGACCATACCATAAAAGTAAATTAGTCATTTGAAATCAATTATTGATTTTTAATTTTTGTATATACCCACATCTATGCACTTACACCCCAACCATAATTGTATGCAAATGCAATTAAAATGAAAAAGTTAACTCAGAAATTGGAAGAGCTTTCTAGAGAAAAATAGGCAAGAAACTCCGACGGTCCAATTTTCTGCCTCCTCTTTTAAACATTACGATCGCCAACATTACAATATAGCATTCAATATACCAAAAGCTAAGCATTTAAGGCTACTGCCATGTGCAAATTAGGTCAAAAGACTCCCTTCCAAAGACAAACTTAATTCTTCAAAAAAATTGTATGTCTCTAAAACCGTTCAAACATTGTTCCAACAGAATACGTACTATTGAAACTGTTTGAAATTTTCATTGTCAACTTCATGTTTTCATTATGACAAGATACTACAAATCCACTTCCAAGCCAGCAACATAACTGAGACCGTGTATTGAACTTGCAAAGCAATTTAGGGCTAAAACGGAATTTGTATTTGCCAACGCGTCAATACTGAGAGCTGTTTGGGCGTGATTTATGTAGGGCCGTGTTTGCACGCGCGGGATCACCATCCGATAAACTGTTTGGCTTACATACTTAATGTTCCGATGTGTACAAGCCTCTGGTGCTGTTTTAAAATGTATGGGTTTTTCGGTCGACGTGAACGGGGTAAATCAGTGCGGCGATGTATTGTCCTTGGCATTTCTCATTGTGTCGACTTTGTTTGGAGTTGTGAATTGTTTTTCAGCGTTTAATGGAAGTGGAATGGTGTTGCGTGTCGTGTGTACGACTAGACCAATCCCGATGGCCGTCTTGTCCTTCTACCGGGCTACCTTTAGTTTTTCTGCCATCTACGCACATCTATGTAAGCACAACAACAGATCAGGAGACGCATTTTTGAGACAATAACATTCGGATTCGCATTCGAAATCGTAAGATTCGAATATGTTGACGCATTTTTGAATCATTAGAAATAGCTAATTTAATTTTAATTTAAGTTTGTACATATATTATTATTAACTTATATTATTATATTGTTTATGTAGTTATTTTTCTTAACATACATAATATTAGTTTATATTAGAAATTAATCTCAAATTCGAACACGAATACAAATCACGTGCGAATTTATTTTGTACTATTCCCAATTTTAAAGATCTTTGAATCACTCTAATTCAGTATTGTCATTAAAAACAAATTCTATATTAGAAACCGTGACTCGCAGAAAATACAAAATCCGGTATGCAATTCAAATTCAAATTCAAATTCAAAAATCTTTATTCAACATAGGCCTTTACAGGCACTTATTGACGTCAAAACAAAGCAAAACATTCTAATTTAAAGGAAACATAAATTTAACCTTGTATGTGCATACATCCTGAATATAATAACATGGCAATAACTTATTAATTTAAAAACCAGCGTTGAATCGCATAATATGTAAAACAGAACGTATATAGGTTGCGAATATTCTACTAGTAGAAACCAAAAACGAGTGGGTAGGACCTTCACGGAATGAATATTCAAAAATAGTGAATTTGGAAATTCGTATGCGAATCTTACGATTTCGAATGCGAATTTGAATTCATTGTTTCAAAAATGCGTCTCATGAATTTCAATTCACTTTTTTTGAGTATCCATTCCGTGAATTCTGGTTCTACTCACTATTATTACTAGTCTAGTAGAATATACCCAACGTATATACGTTGGGTTTCTCGTACGATTCTTCGCCGAAACGGCTAGACAAACCTTTATGCCTTTTTTTGTGAATGTTTGATAAGTCTGGGAATAGGTCGTGGGCTATTTTTATACCCCTAGCGAGGTGATAAGAGTGACTCTCTCCAGATTTTTTGGACAATTACTATAGCGAAACGTAGTTCGCAGGCACAGATACTCTTATATGTAAAAATCTCGTGTTTCAGTGTTTGTCATTGAACTCCGAAACGGCTTGACCATAATTTTTAAGGATTTTTTTTGTGTATAATTGGTAGGTCTGAGAATAGCTAGTAGGCCATTTTCTATCTATACCCCTGGATGATGGAGCCACTCACTCCAGAATTTCGAAAATTTTTTAATGATTTGGCATCAAATAATACTAATAACCCAAAATTTTCACCCTTCTACCATCAACTCCCAATTTTTAATAGCGATATTAGTATTTTTACTGGCGAAACGTAGTTCACTAGCTCAGCTAGTAAATGTAAAAATTTACTAATAATATTTAAAAATTTATTGTTTCCAGATTTTCAATTTACTTTTTTAATTTTAAATTTACTGTTGCCAGGTTTCCTGGCAGCTTTATTTTCTTTTGATAAATGTGCCGGTCAGTCAGTAGTCAAAATAAAGAATTTCCGATTTCGGACATGAAATTTTCGTGAACAGTAAGAGGTTTTTTATTGAATTTTTGGATTCGGTAAATAGAAGATGGTCTAACAAAATTGCAAGTGTGTAGGTAACTCAAGTATTTTTGATTTGAGCGTCAAGGTGGCCCGAAATGGTTCTTTTAATAAACCCACGGCCGGTGTGTCGCCTTTTTAACCGATTTCACAAAAAAGGAGAGAGTTATCAATTTGACTGTATGTTTTTTTATGTTTCTTACCTCATCAATCATTTATTTACCGATTTGGAAAATATTTTTTTTATTTGAAAGGGTATTCTTCCCGTTTAGTCCCCTTGTCAGGATCGGCTGATGGGATCCCAGGAGAAAATCGAGTGTAAGCCTTTAATTTTTCATAATCTCGTTTTTATTGTTATATCATTTTTTTTTTACTTTTTTATGTTTTTGAAGTGGATTTTAATATTTTTTTTTGGCTTTGCACACTTAGCTGTCACACTGCCGCGTCTAGATTCAAGAAACTCAATTTGACTACCTATCACAGTCACGTTTATGTACGACACAAACTACTCAACGCTGCCCGCGCTCGGGAAGCTAGTCAGCCAACAAACTATAGGCGTGGGCCGCGCGCCGCAACTTGGTGACCGGCTCCATTCTGGCCGCCCGCAGTTTGTACGGCACATCGATTAAGCCTAATTGCCGGGCAACTTGTGAATTTAAATTAATCACTAATTCGACCATCTAAATTCCAAACGCTCGCAAACAAACTGTTGATTCCTGAATTAGGCGGCTGTGCCCTGCTTGATGTCTCCGTCAGACGAAAGGTTCTAATTTCGAAAAAAATCTTTCTTGCAATTATTTAAGGCTATAAAATAAATGCGTGAGTGTACCAGGGCAGCAGAATTTAATAAATAGCGCTGCTATATTGAGAATAAATTCACTTGAGGTCTTAAACAAAATGAATATATGAAAATGTGCTAGGATAGCAGACATAGTAAGGGGGCGCTGTCTTGGCCTTTACCTATCACTGGTCTTTGGACACAATTGGCTTCAGAGACTGGCAAGACTAGTTGATGGGTCTTTGAAGACTAGACGCCCACGCCATCATCACAATAATATACTCGTACTGTGTCGCCCCGAATGAGTACGGCTACTTTGCTCACGTAGGAACATAAGATGGCGCTATTAGATTATGATCTTTGGTTAGGTTAAAGTAGGTACTGCCCTGTCGGGTTGCTTATCAATTCAGTCACAATACGCCCAATGCTGGGCATAGGCCTCCCCAAAGGGGGAGGTTTTGGGTCATCGCACAGCCCGGAATCTCGCCCGTTAATCAGCGGGGTACACCGCGAGCAAATATGGTTAGGTAAGGTTCCTGTTAGCTGGTCACCAGGATGCGACGTTTGACATGGGTGGTACAATACCTTGGTGCCTGGAACAGCTATGTTGCCTATGGAATAGCTACATGTCAGTTGAGAAACGTCTAATTTTAGATTCTCCAGCAGGATTAATTCTTGACTCTCTAAAAACCTAGTGTCTTTCATGGACACAATATATAAGTGCACATAGCACACTACAAATAACGTTAAGATAAGAACATGCCCCAGCCGATAAAAATCTCATCAATCTTGATTTTTTTATTTACGTAAGGGAAGCTATTAGTTTCGGTCTTCATAACGTCTAATGCTAAGAGATGATAAGGCCGAAGGTGGTATCAAGCCGCGCCCGGATTTGCGCACTTCCTCTATTGTAGAGGAGTTAACATTTACATCTTATTATCGGAACGCAACAAATATTAACAATGCTACTACGGCAACTAAGGTTGTAGAAGTCAGACACAGAAGTCCTAGCACTGACTTATAACGAGCAGAAGAAACGAAGGCCGAACTCCAGATCTTAACCAGATAGTATCAACCACCATGGAGGAGATAAGCTTTATGAACTCCAATTAAAAGAATAGTTACACGTATCACAGGTGATATCGGACTTTTTAACAAAAATGTAAATAATACCAAATCAAATTACAAATGAACATAGTTAACCCTCAAACAAAAGCCGCACTACAAACGCACAATTAACTTGAGCCCTCACAAATGGAAACGCGCGGGTAATTAGGGAATAATTTCGTAAATACCATTATTATAATGAACTTCGGGCGACCACGTGATCGCGAACATAAAACTTAAGAGGCTAATTAAATTACGCTCACATAATTTGCCCGTCTATTAGGCCCCTCTCGCCAGCTCCAAATAACGTTTTTGGCACAGTTGCTGTTTTAAAACTGGGCTTTAAATAGTTTAGCTAGTACCTAGCTACCTTTTGAAAGTCATCAGCCTGAATATTTATTACGATCTAAAATAGGATATAGCTACAAGCTTATTGACTCTCTTACAGTTGAAAATAAAATTATTTCCTGAATATATTACAAAAAATAAAAACCCACTCACAAACTATAAATAATATTAAAACAAAAATTATTTTCATATTTTATATTGATACTGATACGAAGCGATAATGTTAAACAGAGAAAACAGTTAAAATTGTGAACTGACTTCAATATGAACATTTGTTTTTTTGCTGAAGACGGTTAAAAAAGAAACTCTATAGTTAAATAGTATTAAATAATATTAAAAATAATATTAGTATAAGTAGTATTAAATAGTATTGAATAGTAGTTAGTATTATAATATTATTAAAATTAGTATTAAAAATAGTATTAATAAATATTAAATAATAAATATTAAACCTGTTGTATTAATAAATAAATTTTAAAAAATGTGCATTCTAAGCTTAATCTGATATCGATCAGTTAGATCTCGCATAACAAGTATGTCGCAATGATGAAATTCGACATCCGATCACCTCCGATGAATGGGTCATCAATAGATTTGACAGTTCTATTCGATCATAATTTTCGATCAATGTTGGGTATTTTGCAACGTCATCAAAGCAGTCGAAAAACAAATCGGTTTCACTGTTACAATCAATCGACGAGCTTAAATCGTAAATCCGAACTCTCAATAAATCGAATAATTATATTATTTTATTTAGGACAAGCAACAAGACACACTGAGGCGTAATACATGAAAATCTTAATACATAAAACTGAGCTGAGCACTCACTGTCTTAATTAAAGGTCGCCACGGCATGCATCTGCATGGATTAACAAGGGTGGAGATATATCAAACAATTAGCAAGAAAAATATCAATAAAACAACAGAGGACAACCGAAACACGAAACAAGTATTCCAACTTTCTGGTGACAAATTCAAAGATTAAAATAAATAATAGACTTATTTTTCATTATGTTTAAGACTTGATTGATGTTTTAATATTGTTATTTTGATCATTGAACCATACCCTAATAAGTCCACGTAAACAAAGTCGCTGGCAGAGCCTTATAATCTGTGAATAAAGCCGCTCTGGGCAGCAGGTGGAAACGACTGTCCTAACCATACATTATGACACCGCTTTCGGCCGGTATTAGCCGGCTCAGTTTGACTCTTCAAAATCGACTCACCGGGAACGCTGCCCAGCCTCTCGACTTATCCGTCAGCATTAACTACATCTTTTGTCTCCATCACACTAATCGCCGCGATGAATGCGCGACAAGGATGGATTCATGGGCCACAGTTTAATCGCGAATTAGACAGTCATGTCCACTTTGGCCTACTATTTGTCCGGAGTTAGACCGGTCAGAGTGGAATCACGTGGAACTATGTGTTCGTATTGAGCTGTTTAAGCGGCCATGTTAATTAATTAACAGTCGGCCTATTCAAAATTTGGTCGTATTAGTTTTCCTTGGCACTACTTGTCATATTTCTAGTATAGAACGTAGATAGATAGATAGATTGGATGGAATTGGATCATTTTGTTGTGCATTTGTCAGGCCAGACGGACACATCGAGATCTTTTTTCTCGGGAACGCTTAAATATATCAAAGTGGTATTTATATCAAATACTCGGGTCCACAGTCTCTTTGAGCTGTAAAAAAATTATACTTAAAGCCAACGCGACCAAAAGATATGACCGTTTGTGTCGCATATTTTCACAAATTTGCGCTTTCACATGGGAGTTAAAACCTATAAGGTATTTCCCATTCAAACTAAAACTCCTCAAAAATCTTTACTTAATACTCGTATAGACCTTTACAGGCCTTTATTAACGTCAAACAAAATATAAAAATTTAATCAACCAGGAATCTAACTTATTCTTCAATCATTGTATATACTTACACCCCAACCATTATTAAGATGTATGCAATTGCAAGTAGCGTCGGTGGCGCTGTGGACTCGGCACTTGCCTCCCAATCGGGAGGTCGGGGTTCGAGACCCGCTATTACCAATGTGTTTTTCGTTTCGAATTTCATATGTACATTTGTCTGACGCTCCTACGGTGAAAGAAAACATCGTGAGGCAACCTGCATACATCTGCGAAGAAATTCAATGATGTATGTGAAGTCGACCAATTCGCACTGCGCCAGCGTGGTTGACTAAGGCCTAATCACCCTAACATAGGGTAGGCTCGAACCCCGCGGTGGGGACGTATATGAGCTGTGATGATGAAATACAAGTTTAAATAAAAAAAAATACTCTATATCTGTTCGAATCTAGAGTTATGAAAATTGCCACAAAGCGAGGTCTTATCGTACGTGCTTAGGAAAAATCTGAAAACCGTAAATATACTAGAAACATAAATACTTAGATAAGTTCGTACAGAAACTTCGGTGTGCAAGTCCATTTGGCCGGTTTCTTATACAGCCAAGTTGGCAAAAAAACCAGGTAGCCAACCTGATGGTCAGTAATACATGTGTGGTGCTAGTCTTACAGGACTTCCAAATTTAGAACCCCTACAGGAACGCCAACGTACGTTGCCAACTGTGGCATGAGATGATGAGACACAATATACGAGTATAATAATAATAATTTTTATTTCAGATTCAATCCATAGTTGTTAGTAACAAAACTTATGTCTAATGTTAGTATTTTTTTTTTTTACCAAACCTTATGCTTAAAGCCTAGGATCTTACAACTGCAGCTGTTGCCATGTGTAAACGCATACAGCGCATCAACAGTGGAGAATCCCACCGCTCAGAGAACGCGCGCAGAATACTGTTCGGGCTGGCGCGCACGCGCGAAAGTAACGACCAACTACGCTTGCGCATTATAGTAAAAAAGTAATCAGTTCGCGCTTCAGCAAACATAGAGGAGGCACTACAATATCGCGCCAGCCCAAACAATATCCTGAACGCGTTATTATATTGAACGCATATTAAGAGGATTGTGAAGCTGTAAATTTTCATACAAAAAGCGATAACGCTTTTCTCCCTCTAAACATAGTCCAATTTTCATAATTTTTGGAAATCTTGTAGATATAATGAAAAACTAGGTTTGTACGTTTTGATTTTGAAGAAATATTGCTCAGAATATAAGTTATTAGCATCTAAATATCTATATTTTCGACTTAAAAACTACCTTGAGCATTTTTGTCTTTTTTTGACTAAATTATACTGAATTACAAAAAAAAACAAAACGTACAAACATAGATGAAGGTATACTGAATCTAATGAGACCAAAAGCGTCTAATTTCATAAAGGTTTAGGGGGGTAAAACAGTTATCGCCCGAAACAATATTTTAAACAGGAATTGTAGGCAATTTCGACCATTTCTTGCAACTCTCTCTATCGCACGATACGGGTCGGGGGCAGGGGTACAATGTAGTGATAGTGATGTGACATAATGTTATCGTAGTTATTGTCGCCTAGGGAGGAGAAAGTAATATCGATATATCGATCAATAGTGAAAGTTATTACTCAAGTCGGAACTATTAATCTTCACAAATACCTTATCATGAAAAAGTAAATATCTTTTTGAATACGTTTATTGATTTTAGTGTTTTATTTTAAAGATTTTATTTCAATACTAATTTCCTTATTTAAGGGTTAGCAGCCTGTAGCCTGTTAACTTTACTGTAAATTCCCAAAACCAAAAAAGGAAAAAAATGTAAGTATGTAAGTAGTTGTTTGTTATAATAAATATGTGCCATAAAGAAACCAACTCAAAATAAATTCGTATTTTGTTTCTTGTGATAGGTATTTGTTATGCAATGTATGAAGTTGGAGCAGCTAAAAACGTGTAATAGACTATGCAAGTAGCGTTATTTTTAATATTATTTTATTTGAATTTTATTCCACTAAAGCTGGGCTCTAAGGTTTTACTCGCGTTATGGAATCTACGATTGTATAAAAAATACAAACGACAAAGTACCTAAATAATATACGATTATTGTAGGGTAGGCAGGGTAGGCACATATGGGAAGAAGCTAGGCACCCTTCGTAAGGTTTTGAAGTTTTTTTTTCATTTTAACTATAAAATTTAAAGCAGCTGATTACATATACTAATAGGTATTTTTTAACCGACTTCAAAAAAGGAGTTTCTCAATTCGATGCGTATGTTTTTTTTTGTGTATGTTATATGTTACGTGATTACGCCGCCAATTGCGGACCGATTTTCAAAATTCTTTTTGTATTCTCAAGATTATACTCCAATGGTGGTCCCACGGTTACCAAAGTTAGGATCTGATGATGGGATCCCATAAAAATGGAGAGAAATCCTTAAATTTTTAGGTGCGTCCAACGTGTTTTTTTTTATAAAAACGTCGCCCCACACTAGGATTTTCTCCTGTGTCGTGGGTGCAGTTACAAACATAGAATATCACATGCATATCCGCCCAGACCGGAACAAATTTCTGTAGGCCATACAAAACATCTGTCCCGTGCGGGAATCGAACCCGCGACCTGTTGCGCAGTAGGCGATCGCTCGACCTCTGCGCTAACCGTGTCAACCGTTTTGTGTGTATATTACGCGATTACTCCGCCAATTGTGGACCGATTTTCAAAATTATTTTTGTATTCGGTAGAGTATACTCCTAGGGTGGTCCCTAGGTCACCAAAGTCAGATTCTGATGATGGGATACCCTAATTTAATTAGGGTTTCTTTCACTAAAAAGTTAAACAAAAAAAATATTTTACAAAAAATAAAAACTGACTTCCAAAACACTGAAAAGTTAAAAATAGTGTAAGAATAGGTACAGACAACATTACATTTATATATTGAAGTCGGTGCCAAACGATGATCTCCTAGAAAGTCTTAAAATTTGGCACCGTCTTCAGTAATGATGTGTGATATTGTCTGTACCTATTCTTATATTATTTCTAACTTTTCAGTGTTTTTGTAGTCCGGACGAACCCGACGAATCGAACCCCGCCGGACGGACCTCCCGATCAACATCCGGTGGCCTTAACCACTAGACCACGGAGGTGGTAAAAATGAGAATTCTAAGACTATTAGTATAACTACCCAAGATTAGTGTATAAAAATGAGAGGTATTTTTTATTTGATGCATAATTATTACTTTAGATTTTTTAAATCCCTGCTCCTATTTAGTTTGTATGTAAAAGTATTAATTTATCTATCTAAAATAATAGATTTTTTGATATTTATTTTTAAGTTAACAAGAGGTCTGTTCTTGTTTAAACAATTGTAAATGTCATTTTATGTTTAGTGTTTATTTTTTTCATAAAAGGATCCATTATTGATTCACATCTCAAATGAAAATCATTTTAATTCAGTATAACACTCATCTTACAAAAAGTAATTTTCTTTAGACAGGTAAATGTACGATAAATAGGTACTTTCATAACAAATAACAGCTCAGTCCTATAAAGTAGGATTTGGTAGGGATACCAAGTAAGTGCCTACACTATAAATTTCAAAGGAATACTGAAATAATTTACGAAACTTATCTACTAAAATATTATAAAGAAAGAAGATTTATATTTTTGTTTGTAATGAATAAACTCAAAAACTAACTTACTGGGAAGTCTCGGCGTAATTATTGTTAAAATGATTTTTAGAAATAAAGCTATTTTTATTTATTATATTTTTTATTTTTAAAAACTACAAGGCTGATTTAAAAAATTTTTTGACTAATAGAATGCTACATTATCACTGAATAATATAAGGTTATAAAATAATTTTTCATACGGGAAAACAAAATTCCCTCACGAAAAACGAAAATAACGAAGGCAAAGTTGCGAGCGGAAAGGCAATCAGGAATACCTAAGCAACGCAAAACATTACAAACGGTAAAATAATTATCTCGAGTTCTCGCGCCGAGGAGTCGCGCGCTGCTGTCGTTGTGTGCGTGAGAATTTGCGCGTGTGTATTTGTGGTGTAAACGCCAGACGGGAGGCCGAGCAGTGTGAAACAGATAGCATTTTAGAAAATACCTACTCGCGCCGCGCACGATTACTTCACAATCCTCTTAAGCTGTAGGCTCGCTGTGTAAAGTCAAACCACAGGCTGCACGTGTAGAAGGTTTGACAGTATGATTTAAATAAAGTAAGGTTCACTTCATCACTACATCGAGCAAACCTTATTATACCACCTGTATAATAAGACGCCAATGTACGTTGCCAACTGTGGCATGAGATGATGAGTCACACACACGATTTAATAGGACGCCAATGTATATTGTCAACTGTGGCACGTGATGATAAGTCACACTATCTAATAACTTCACTACCTATGGGACCCTTCAAACCGGAACACAGGAATGCAAGCACCGTTGCTTGGCGGCAGAAACAGGTAACTCCCTGGTAATTGAAAAAGAACCTCCTTACTATGGAAACGTAAATGTATATGCGTGAGGATCGTTAATGTGACTACATTTTTTTTTGGTCACCCATCACGATCCTGACCACAGCAAACGCTGCTTCATTCAGGCAATCGTACCTTAGCACGCGACTGCGCCACCGAGCTCCTCAATAAATCATAATAACAAATGTGAACGCGAAGAATTCCTCTGTCGAGTTACGCCCTAAAAACGCAACACGCCGACTCCGCGAATATTTCCACTAAAATGTGTCGCAAAAGATTTTAAATATAGCGGTTAAGTCATTATTGAAGTTGAGGAATTCCAGTTTTGAAACATTAAAAAGTTTATTTCCTTTGAAACGGCAATTACATATTTATAAAGCCTCCTTGTTTTGCCTCCGTGACGTTCCGTTTGGGGAATGCGAACTTAATAGACAAAGCGAGAAAATAACCTAATGTTTGCAATTTTTTACACAAGTAGCAATCAAGGGTACAGGTAGGGTTGTTAACTATGCTAAAGTACATAGTATTGTACTATAATTTGTACGCGTACTATGTACTGTTGAAGAAAATAGTAGGTACGCAAAAATATTACTTTTTCAACACCAAACAGGAACAGACAAATGTAACATTTTGAACATAATTTGTAAACGAACTGTAACCCTCAGAAGTTCAAAGAAATAAAGTTTTTATAAAAAAATAGCTGTGCCTACGACTTCGTTCGCGTAATAATGGTAATAATGCTATATTGCCTATGGCCTTCCTCTATGAATGGACTATTCAACACAAAAAGAGTTTTTCAATTTGAATCAATATAGTTCCCGATATGAGCGCGTTTAACCAACCAAACAAACAAACTCTTTAGCTTTAGAATATTAGTATAGATAAGCTATTAACAAATCGTCTATGTTTTTAATATTCTACTACAATTTTATGAACTATATTTTATGACTACTTTCTGTCACTGTAGTTCTATTACAACTATACGTGGTTATTTTTTTATCACCCTGGAAAATTTTAGGGACGCTTCAGGACACATCCATTATTATATAAAAAATAAAAAAAGAAATAAAAATAAAAAAAATCTCAAAAAATGCTGCTCTTAACTAGTGCAGCATTTTTTGTATTTTTTAGATATAAAATTAAGTGAGTTATTTTTTTATTCATATTTAAAACATTCGAATACCATGTCGTGAAGCCTCCCTTAAATTTTCTAGGGTGATAAAAAAATAGCCGTGTATATTATGTTTGTTATGTATGTGTATGTAGGTTTGTGTATATTGTATGTGTGGAGGTATTTTAAAGTATGTCTTATATTTAACTTTGTTTATTGTAGTACATTGCCAACTTTCCCATTTTTTTGGGTTACCTCAACAAATGGACTCCATCCTAAGGTTCCCTGAAAGAGATCGCTCATTGTAATAAGGTAGCGCATTGTTCTATAATAGGCTAGAATAAAAAAAATATTGCTTTAATAGAAGCTCATTCATATAATAAACAGAAAGAAAAAATCGGTTTTCGAATAACTATAAAAACAACCAAGATATACAGTATTAAAGGTTTTTCTTCATCTCTTTCTAGCAAAACGGCAATTTACATGGAGTTTATATTGCCGTACAAAACAATGACGTCACGGTTGTTGTCGGATCTCTCTGTCTAATCGCTTCCAAGATTCTATGAACGACGTAGTGCTGTGAGGTCGCATTAAAGCAACAGTACAGCAGCCAATTGTTTGTTGTTCGTTTATCGCCACCCGGGGGATACGTGCAGGGTACTGGCGGCAATTCCTGCGGACGTGAACAACTTCATCCCCCGAAGATTTACGGAAACGCCAACCTCCCAATTCACGAAGAGTTTTGCGATCCTCCACCCCATCGCTTGAAATCGCGACGTCCACCATACCAAACCGCAAGGGAACTCGTAAACGGCGATTTCAACACGTCTACGAAGTGGATGCAGCAATGGAACGTAGAACCACCTGATGCTATGGGAGTTGTAATTAATCCCCTATTAAAACCTCCTGGATTTAGACTCCCAAGAAGAGAATGGTGCCAAATAAACAGAGTACGGACTGGATGCGGGCGGAGTAATGCCTTCTTGTACATGTGCGGGTGGAGGGATTCACCAAGGTGCGAGTGTGGAGCAGATGTTCAGAGTGTGGAACACACGGTCCGAGAGTGCCCCCTTACAAAATACCACGGCGGCCTAATGGACCTGTTCACCCTTGAAAATGACGCTATCCCATGGATTCAGCAGTTAAAGGAGCGAATATTATTATAATAATTTTTTATTGTGTGTGATTATTTATTTAATTTTATTTTGAGTTTGTGAACGACATTAAGCCATACGAATAACAATAATAATCGCTTCCAAATTAACAGCTTAAAATGCTTGTGTCTAATGTATTTCTAAGTCGAATTTAATTCTAATTTCACATGATTGCGTCCTTTTCTACGGTATTTCAATATTTTATGACAAGACGTGAAAATTAGAATTCAGTCATCATCCCAATTATCTATATCTATAAAATGCTTTGTCCTGAATGACTGACTGACTGACTGACTGACGGATCAACGCACAGCCTGAACTGCTGATCATAGAGACTTGAGACTTGGAGGGTGTGTTCTTTGTATGACGTAGGCGTCCGTTAAGAAAGGATTTTCCGAAATTCTACCCCTAAGGGGGTGAAAATGGGGGGAAAAGTTTGTATGGGACATCGTGATTCCGTTTTCGAATCTACTTCAAATTTTGCATAAACTTTCTTTAACAGAATTAATGGAAGACGTGTTTCGTATTTTATTGAAATTCAACCCCAAACGGGGTGAGATGGGGTGATAAACTGATAAAATGTCAAAATCGACATTGATGCCGTTTTCATGGTTTTTCGGGTCGTAGATTACGAAAATAACATCGATTTCAACACCACATACCATCATCCCTGGATGGGGTGCAATGGGGTTGAAGTAGTTCATATTAAATAAATAGTTTCAATCAAACAGAGATGCGATTCTATATTAATTTTAATACCTTAATCAAATTCAATAAGAAAGGATTTTCCGAAATTCTACCCCGAAGGGGATGAAAAGGGGGGGCAAAGTTTGTATGGGTCAACTAGATTCCTTGGTCCAATCTACTTTAAATTTTGCATAAACATTCGTTAATAGAATCGATGGATAACATGTTTCGTATTTTATTGAAATTCATCCCCTAATAGGGTGAAATGGGGTGGTAAAATGTGATATCGACATTATTGTCGTTTTCATGGTTTTTTGAATCGTAGATTACGAAAATAACATCGATATCAAAATCCAACATGGCGGACGCAAAATACCATTATCCCTTGATGGGTTGCACCCCATCCATGGAGTTGAAGAGATACGATACTGTGTAATTGCGAAATACGAGTATCAAGAAAAAAAATACACAGGTCGCCTTAAAATCATTAGCAGAACGCGATAGAATAGTTTAAAAAAATTGTTTGTCAGTTTGTTTGTCTATTTGTCCGGAAAGATCTCCGAAACTACGAGACAGAATTTGTTGTGACTTACACCACAATGCTTAAAATTTTCCGGAAGAACATTTAGGCATAATTTCATTTCTTTAAATTCACTTTTTATTTTTACTAAAAAAATATCATATAAAATTTTCGAACAATGTGTACTACCATGTGTGTACCGATGTAAAAAATTAACATGGCGCACGTGAAATTATTTTGACAAGTCTGTCACATAGTGCAAAGAAAAATAAAATCTTTTCTGTTAATGGCGGTGCCCATTTGATTTTTGCCAACCAAGAAGTTTAGACGTGTCAAAGGCAAAAGGATCAAGTCATACAACTAATGTATAAAGCATTTTTAAGACAAAATCACGTCACAAATATTTGTAGCGTGGTTAAATTTTTGACAAATTTTCACGAAATTGGTACAATTTTTAAAATATTTGAAATTTTAAAAGGTATTTTGAAAAGTGTTTTATGTTTTTTGCACACATATTATGTCTAAAGGATCAAACTCTTTTATCCATTTAAACTATTAAAAGTAATTGATTAATATTGATACCTAATTAAAATATATCTGACTGCAATGATTCTGGGTTACGCGTAGAAGGATTACGGGACTAAATTGATCCTAATATCTTAAATGATGGATCACTTTTTTTGGATCCTCCCAAGGAACATGGAAATTGAACGAAGAACCTATAGAGTAGAACACATTGAACCTAGCCACGTTGACTTAATTCAACATGACCGCCGATAAAATTTCGTTTCCAAACCCAGCAATATCAGTATCAAATGAAAGGTCTTGAAGAGTAGAGCATTATGAATCTAGAAAAAGAGCCCTAAATTCAACATGGCCGCCACTCAAAAAAAGGGATAAAAGTTCGTTCCCAAACCTAGCAATATGGGTATCAAACAAAAGGCCTTGAAGAGTAGAGCATTATGAACTTATTAAAATCGCACTTTAAATTCAAGATGGCCGCGCGTTCAGAAAAATGGATAAAAGTTCGTTTCCAAATCCAGCAATATGGGTATCAAACGAGAGGTCTTGAAGAGTAGAGCACTATAAACCTAGGAAAATCGCACTGAATTCAACATGGCCGCGCGTTCAAATAAAAACAGATATAAGTTCACTTTCAAAGCCAACAATATATATATCAAATGAAAGGCTTTGATGAGTAAAGCACTATGAACCTGGCAACACTGACACCGCTCAAAAAAGGATAAAACGTCGTTTCCAAACCTAGCAATATGGGTATTAATTGAGAGGCCTTAAGGAGCATTATGAATCTAGGGAAATTGCCCTTAATTCAACATGGTCGCCGCTCAAAAAAGGCGAATAAAAGTTTGTTTCGAAACCCAGAGCAATATGGATATGAAATGAAGGCTTTGATGAGTAGAGCACTGTGAACCCAGCAACATTGACATAAATTTAACATGGCCGCCGCTCTAAAAAGGCGGATAAAAGTTCATTTTCAAACCCAGCAATATGGGTATCATATGAAAGGCTTTTATGAGTAGAGTACTATGTATGAACCTAGCAATAATGACGTCAATTCGATATGGCTGCTGCTCAAAAAAGGTGGATTAAAGTTCGTTTCCAAACCTACCAATATGGGCTTTAAATGAAAGGCCTTAGAGAGTAGAACATTAAGAACCTAGGAAAATCTCACTAAGTTCAACATGCAAAAAAAGACGGATAAAAGTTCGTTTTCAAACCCTGCAATATGGGTACCAAATGAAAGGCCTTGAAGAGTACCTAGAGCACTATGAACCTAGGAAAATTGTTCTACTTTCGAAATGGCCGCTGCTCAAAAAAGGCAGAATAAAGTTGAAACGTTATGGAATGAAATGGAGGAAAAAACTAAACACTCTGTTAAACATTTTGATAGCGAAACGTAGTTCGCGGGCACAGCTAGTATATATATATATATATTTTGTTAATCCTAATTTTGTAATAAAGATTCTATCTAATCTATATTCTAAGCATATTTTGAAAAATACTACGAGTAATATTTCACCTGAGAAATGTTGACAACCCTACAAACGGCCTTCTACCGTAGATTTAAAAGAATTGAGGTGGCTCCCACGGTGCGTAATCTTACGAACGGACGCAGGCCTACCTCCTTGCCGTGATCACTTAAAACAGTAATAAAACCGTAGTGTGAGCGACATTGCGTTCAAACTCGGAAACATTATTATTCAAGACGTTAACGGCCACTTCTTGGTGTTGAACAAAACACAAAAATCTATTTAACTATGATATATGTATAACAGTTAGGGATTTGATTCTTGTATGTATTACCTAAACGAGTAAAATAAAAAGAAGAAGAAGTTAACTCTTTCGGGAATTGGTAGCTTTTTTAGGGTTCCGTGCTTCCTCCGCGGCGAGGCGGAATGAGGCCTTCTTCTGCAAGGGCCTCATCTCGCAGAAGGAGGCCGCGGAGATGAAGCGGGAGGAAGATCCTCAAGTCGCTCCCATCTGTCGCAAACGGATAGGCAGGTAAAGACGGGCATTCGCACAAGCGATGCCCGTCTAGTCACCCTGCCGTGGAGGCCTGCGTGCACGGCGGGCCATCACCCCGGTGTTCTCGGGCAATCCCCCCTTGGCGATAGCTCGGGCGTGTTGGTAGTGGTAGTCGCAGTGTGGACCCTATCACGCGCGCCCATAAGGGCAGGGAGAACACCGGGGGGGTTAGTTGGTAGGCCCGGCACTCTACCGGGAGAGCCCCACACACGCTCGTCGTCTAGCCAACGACGGGTACGATGCGGTAGCATTCCCCTCAAAAAAAGGAACTTGGATAAGCTTGTACAGAACCCTTGATGCGCTAGTCCAATTCTCACTTGGCTGGTTTTTCGAGTTATTTACTTTCAATTTTCCAACGTATACCATATCAATATTGAAGTCGTATAATTGAAATGTTGAACTTCGGTTCACATTTAAACTAAGAGTAATGTCCGGGAGCCACGAACGACCCGGAGCCAAAGTATGACCATAAATCGAATACTAACAATAATAAAGTTTGCAAGTAAGCAATAACTGCGCCCGTCACGCCAGTATCCAGTTTTTATTTTGGAAATTAATTCTGTATAAGCTCTTCCGTAACAAATTTAAGTGGTCGTTGTATTGGTGTAGCAATCACGACCTTACCAAATAGCGGACAGAGTTCTAGTTATATTTACAATTAATTTCATTTGCCATAAATTTCGTGGGTGATATATTTATTTCTTTTCAGTTAGTAACTAACAAATACAAAAATTCTTAACCAATTTTCAAGAATTCTTTTTTTTTAATGTAAGATGGAGAAATAGGTAAGATGGAGATACCTAAGCAGAATCTGTTAAGATTTCTAAATTGGACGTTGGTACCTAGTTATTAACAGTGAATAAAGCCAATTTTGGCTTAAAAAAGTACAAAAGACATCAATAGAGTTGAAATTTTCTCGGAGCTGGTAAAAGCTCAGTGGACACGGTATGTTGAAGACGCGGATTCAATTCCCGCCCGAGACGGAATTTATTTCTGTATTATTAGTTGTTTTTAACCGACTTCTAAAAAAGGAGGATGTTTCTCAATTCGACCGTGCTAAGCTTTTTTTTTGTATTTTTTTTTATGTTTGTTCGCGGATAACTTCGTCGTTTATGAACCGATTTTTATGATTCTTATTCGATAGAGGATACTCCAAGAGTGGTCCCATGGTCACCAAAGTTAGGATCTGATTCCCCCTTGGCGATAGCCCGACCAGCTAGGTCGGGCTAGCCCGGACGCGTTGGTAGTGGTAGTCGCAGTGTGGACCCTACCACGCGCGTCCAAAAGGGCAGGAAGAACACCGAGGGGTTAAGTGGGTAGGCCTGGCACTCTGCCGGGAGAGCCCCACACACGCTCGTCGTCTAGCCAACGGCGAGTACGGTGCGGTCACGCATTCCCCTCGAAAAAAAAAAAAAAAAAAAAAAGGATCTGATGATTGAATCCCATAAAAATCGAGGGAAACCCTTAAAGTTTTTGGTGTGTCCAACGTGTTTTGTGTGTATGTTACGCGATTACTCCGCCAATTGTGGACCGATTTTCAAAATTCCTTTTGTATTCGATAGAGTATACTCCTTGGGTGGTCCCAAGACTAAAGTCAGGATCTGATGATGGGATCTCATGAAAATCGAGGGAAACTCACCGAAGGTGATTTCGGTGAACTGGTATTTAATTAGGGTTCCTTTCACTCAAAAGATTTTAAGACGTTTTAGGGGATCATCGTTTGGCACGGACTTCAATATAGAAGTGTGATGTTGTCTGTATCTATTCTTATATTATTTTAAACTTTTCAATGGTTTTGAAGTCGGTTTTTTTTTTATTTATTTAGCATTTCTAAAGAAAATGCAAAGTCGCTAACTTTATTATGTTTATAAATATGATACTTATTACTTGAGTATAATAAATGCCTCATAAACAAAATCACTTTTAATTGTTTATTTAAGTACAACATACCTAATTAACATGATTGTTATACGCTACATAATATACCTAAAGTTTCCAATACATTACCGTCTTATAACCTATGCGCATTTCAATAAGCCACACTTATCAATCTGAGTTAGCCTATCGCAAATCTACGCAGGATTAGGCGGATCGAGCCAGCTGTCGGGGTTAAGTGGATGGAAGTCGCTTTGCGGGCTAATTCATAATTACTGTGACGTTGGACGGAGATGGTTTTGCATAATCGGAGCCGGGTTATAGTGGTAATTCATCGATCGCTGAATTTAAATTGACTAACGCGACAGTAAAATGATTAGTGATCAGGGAAGGATAGCCGATGCTAGACAAATATGTTTGAACTTACCAGAGGTAGACTCTGTACCAGAGTCGTGTGCATGGGTACCTCCGTCTTACCTATTTCTGCCGCAAAGCAGCTGAAATTACTGGGTACCGTGCCTTTACATCTGATATCACAAGTTGGCAACGTACACTATGGTTCTTGTGGGGGTTGCAGTTTTACTGCGATTCTCACAGGAGCCACGTGTATTATAGGTGACTGTTACCACTTACCATCAGGTGGGCAGTTTGCTTGTTTGCCAACTTAGTAGCAATAAAAAAAGAACTGTGATATTTGAACTACTTTTATCTGCACTAACCCAATAGGAAGATGTCATTTATGGTCGGAATAGGTACTTTTTTTACTATATTTCTGGATCAACTTTCCCTAACAATGTGCTCTACATAATATTTTATCCTGATACCAGTACTATTAGGTAATTTTCGTTTTCAGGCTACTAAGTGTTGGAATGATTAGTCACCACAAAAAGAGTCCTCACTTAATAATACATTAATTAAAATTTCAAAAGATTACCTTTGATTATTCTTATTACACTTTGTACTCTTGCTGTCATTCGCCTTTTTAACTGACTTTGAAAAATGAGGAGGTTCTATGTTGACTTTATCAATTTTTTTTGTTTTTTTTTATGTACCTATGTACACCGATTACTCTGCCATTTGTAGACCGATTTTCAAAATTATTTTTGCAGTCAAAAGAGTGAGATACTCCGAGAGTGGTCCCATTGTCACCAAGTCATGATCTGAGGATGGGATCCTAGGGAAAAAGAGGGAAACTCTTAAATTTCATAGGCAAGTCCAACGTGTTTTATATCTTTTCTTAAGATATTCAGGTATTTGTATATTGTAGTCATCATATCTTGTCATGTTACTGAACTGATAATGGAAGGTTTTTGAAAGATAAGGAGCTTGGGAATAATTTTTTTCAATGCTGTATAGAGCGAAAAACGTTTTATTTTAAGTTATTCTGGTATTTGCCTTGGCTCAAATTCTAATACGCATGTATTAACTTAACAAAAAAGATTGAAAAAAATAGGTACAAAAAATAAAATTGACTTCAAAAACACGAAAAAGTCATAAATAACATAAGAATACATACAACATCACAGTTTTATATTGAAGTCGGTGCCAAGCAATGATCACCCTGAAAGTCTTAAGAATAATTTATTTATTTATTTATTTAAACTTCCGGTACAAATTGTGTACAGAGGCGGACTTAATGCCAAAGGCATTATCTACCAGTCAACCTTTGGGTGGTGCAGAGAAAAGGAAGTAGATGTAGTACTTTAATGGTAAAAAAAACTGGATAATGGTATATATATAATGTTATATAAATAACATTATGTATATACCATACTTACTTAAAATTTGGCAGCAACTTTAATTTATAAAACTGTGGTGTTATGTTATTTCTGACTTTTGGTGTTTTTAAAGTCGGTTTTATTTTTTTGTAAAAAAAAATTAAAAGTACTTTTGGTTGCTATTTCTTTGGAGCGAATCCGTAAATTGTGTCATTTCCCTATGTTTTACACCTAATAAGCGTTACCTATATCTTTTCCTTTTAAAATGACACACCTTCACGCTAAAAACAATGCATCGCCCTCAAAAAGTTTCGGAGACATTATTTTGTTTTCTTACAAATGTACAATAAACAACTAGGACCTACGACTGAACATTTCAGCCACTTAGAAGTTGTACTGTTAATATTGCGTGGCTCCGTAAGTTCAGAGCTAACGTATTTCCTGCGCCCAAAGGACTAGTTTCGAAGCCAAAAACAAAGTTCCCGAAAGAACTAACGCCCAACAATAAATCCCACGAGCCAAATCTAAATCACGCCGCTACTAAGATTAAAATTTTAGAGTAACGACACCGCGTCCGTACCGCGAGTTCCGAGTACACTACGCCCTCATAAAGAGTTAATATTTCAGGAGCGCAGACGAAGAGCAGTAGTCACCGGGCAAGTTTTAATTTGCTCAAAGTTGTTACAAGTTGGAACGGGTCCCGTGGTGAACGCCAAATTAGGGGACGTACGCAGGGTAGCGGACGACTTAAACACAGAATTGATTAGTTTTATGAATCTTGGATTGTTATTTATGAATGGGATGGGGTGTTATGAATGGGATGGGGTGTTCGTTTGCGCAGTGATTTTGGCGCCAAATGCTAATCAAAAGTTAGCCTTTTAACGCCGTTTTTGTTAAGCCTTTCTCGTTAATATAATCCCATCAAAAACATAAATGTGAAAGTAAAACCAAGTTCAAAATATAGAATATGCGTTGTTGTTGACTTCGCCGGCAAAAGAATTGATATCTATTTGGGTGCCAAGTTCAGACTAATAATTTACAGACAATTATTAACACAATGCATTTATTTCACTTGGGATGTAATTCACGTTCAGGATTTGAATTGGCCAGTTTTTATCGATAAACCAAATTTCAGAAATTGTAGAAAATTTATTACTTTGTTATTAGTTTGTTGATACTAATTATCAATAATTTTCAGATTTTTTCCTTTATATACGCGTAAAAGTCTACCTTGATGCCAAATATTAAGTTTCAAGGTCATTTTGGAGTGGGTTAGGTTTTTGATCTATAAGTCAGTGAGTCAGTCATAAAAATGACGGTTTTCAAACATTAATATATCAATAACTGTTTAAGCTACATTTATGGAATTTTGTATTCTAGATAAGCTAAGGGGCTTTAATAAACATATCAAATTTCATGTATGTGGGTGTAAAAGATTTCGAGTTGTGACAGGTTCAAAAGTGCGAAATGGTTCGTTCAAAATAGTACACATGGCCCCTTCAGCCATATTGATAACGGACTGTTTGACAACTGGTTACTTAAAAATAATTTTTTTCACTGTTTTGTAACTAGTTATGTAAGGAGAAGATTTTTCTGCATTCGTAACTAGTGTGAGATAACCAGCTTCCAAAAGAGACTTTCTTGGCTGCTATGTCACCCGTTCCATTTTCTTTCAACTTAGCTGCCCCCCTAGACAAATAAATAAATAAATAAAAAATTTATTTATTTCAGGTAATTAACACCCATAACAGTACAGTCTCAATTTAAATAACATTCAAATAAAATAAAATAAAATTCCGAGAATAACAAATTTTAAAATTTAAGAGAAAAATAAAATTCACCAAATCCATTGAAATTCTAACCATAAAATAATAATAATAATAATAAATCAAATTAATTTAAATTTAAAATACAATTTCGATGTCAAATAAAAAATAACAACAATACATTTAAAAAATAGTAGGTAATTAAAATAATGTCACATAATAGTAATAAAAATAATAGTAATTAAATAATGTCATATAAATAAAATTAAACTTTGCGATCTCAGCTCCTGGTATTACCGTCACAACCGTCAGCATATACATGTTTATTGCAACAGTGCCGAATGTAAGGGCAATCCAGCCTCTCAGCTATCATCGTCAGAACAATATTGGGGCTGGCCCGCACCCTACGCACCAAGGACGTGCATTTCTTACGAACGGTCGCGTAGAAACAATCGGTATTCGCGGCCGCAAACATGCCTGAGGCACTACAAAACCGGGGCAGCCCCAATAATGCTCTAAACGCATTATTAAACTGTACACGGAGAGCGCTGTACGTTTTCCGCGAATAGGCAGCCCACAGAGCGCTCGTGTAGAGTGAAGTGCAGTAGGAACGGAATAATGTAATTTTCACCGCCACTGAACTCCGCGTAAACCTGCGGGCCAACATGTTTGCTCTTTTAGACAGAGCTCTCCGTTCGCGGTCAATGTCAACATCATCCCTGAGGTCAGAAGTTACTATATGCCCTAAATATTTGAAATGATCTACTCTGTCAAGAGAAACACCATTAAGATATACAGGTGGTACGGTTCGTAGACATCTAGCACCGCCAGCCCCAAAGACCATGTACTGACTCTTGGTGGCATTGTATCTCAAGCCATGTTCACACGCATATCTTTCACAGATCTGCAACAATTGTCTCAGTCCACATACAGAGGCACTCAACAGCACCATGTCGTCCGCGTAACTAATATTATTTACACATACGTCATCAATGTGACAGCCGACATGGTGACTGCTGAGCTCGGCAATCAATGCGTCCACATATATGTTGAACAGAGTGGGTGAGGTCAGACCACCCTGCCTGAGACCGCACTGTAGTCGATACGGCTCGGACACTGCGTCCGCCCATCTGACGTAGTTAACCTGGTATGCATACCAGTACTTAAACATATTGAGAACCTCACGTGGCAGTCCAATGTTCTTCAGCTTTCTCCATATGATATCATAAGCCACAAGGTCAAAAGCCCGTGACAAGTCAAGAAAACACGCGTAGACTGGCGTTTTACGATCTGTGTAGTATCTAACAGTATGCTTAAAACACAGTATCGCACTCTCTGTGGACAGGTTGGGTCTGAAACCAAACTGATTGTGGTGCAAGTTCGTGTATTTATTTAGCTGTGTATTAAGCACACCATCGAACACTTTGGCAACAATTGTAGCAAAGGAAATGGGCCTATAGTTACTTTTATCAGCCAGATCACCAGTTTTATTTTTCACCACAGGTATCACAATGGTTTTCATGAGATCCGCTGGTAAGTAGGAGTGGCTCACACACAGTGAGTAAAACATAGTCAGTAAGCGATGGATATGAGGTCCAGCATGCTGCAGATGCTCGATGCTGAGGCCATCGTGACCTGGGGACTTGCCTCTTATCATGTTTTTTATGATACAATATACCTCTTTGGCCGTGACTCTAACACCCACCGCACCACTCGACTCACCAGCATCGAACATCTGCCCAATAGAGCCCAGATTGGATTGCACAGTAAAATTATTCCTAAATATATCTGCAACTTTCCCGTGGTTACACTCACCGTCGATGCTCATAGGACGACCCGGGTTCGTATTCTCCTTTTTAACGCCTCTCCAGAAACTTCTAAAGTCGCCTTTTGCATATTTTTCAGCAAGAGCATCCATCTTTATTTGGTCCTGATGATTTTGGCACCATTTCAGCCGTGACTTGAATACTCTTCTGCTGTTATACATATCACTATATATTAAACCATCACGTGGTTTACCGCACAGTACCCACTCGGAGAACTTACGACGCGCCGTCCTATGAGCATCGGCGACTATGCGTGACCCACCCCCACCATTACGAGTGTCTCCCCGACTCTCCAGGGACGCGTCCCGAAGGGCAGACACAATGTCAGTATAAAGCCCATCAAGAATACATCTATGATCTTGATTATAACAATATGAATCTGCACATTTTGAAAATTCAGTCGGAAAGTCTATTAATTTAAGCCTGTTATGACACTCTTTGGAATATTAAATTTCCTGCTCTTTGCTTTTTACTCCCCATAAAGCACCTTTGTTCGACGATGGAATATTCGGGGATCTTATTGGGGTTAAAAGATTTAAATCACACTTAATTATCAGCGGAAAATGGTCAGACCAAAAAGTGTTATATTTGACCCACACATCAGTTATAGCCTGTTTCGCAGCTTGTGATACTAGGCAGTGATCCAACCAACTGCAAGAGCCGTGAACATCACTTATATACGTGTATGTGCCGGAATTTACACCCAAAAACTCAACATCATAACACGACCAATGTAGATCACAAGAAAAACTACATAGTTCTTTATAAAACAATTCATGTACATCAGCATTAAAGTCTCCTAATAAAAACAGAATCAATATCATATTCGTCAACAATAGCGCTCACCGTACTCAAGCAATCCGTAAACTCAGGCAGGCTTTCCACGGCGTTTGTAGGCATGTAGATGCTCATCACAAGCACTGGGCGATCTTTTGTTACTATTCTAATGGCACAGACACGAACATTATCACTCCGTAACACTGTTACCTGACCAAATACGCTTCTTCTCCACAGCAGAGCAACACCGCCATACGGTCTTCCACGAAAAACGCCTGATGAAGTGTTCACAGCAGACGTTCCCGCATACCCAAAGTCACTGTTAATAGTGCTTAAGTATGGTATTTCTTCAGGCAGCAACCAAGTTTCCTGCAGTGCAATCAAGTCACACGAACGACACAGTTCTCGTATGCTATCGACTGAGCGTTTAACATTTTTACAATTAAAACTTGCGAAAGTAAAAGGACGACTATTCATTGTTACGATTAGCAGGGCCGCTAATAGCTAAGCTTTTGTTCGCTACTCTGTGTTTAAAATGTATAAAACGCCTAAATACTATACCACTAGGCCACAGGTTTTCATGCCAAAATGCCAAATGCCACACGCTAACTTTTCCGCAGTGGTTCCTCAGAAAAAATGTATAGAAATGACATTAGCTGCGGAAAAAATTGCGTGAGGTTGTCGAAAGCTATTGTCATTTCCATACATTTTTTTGCGGAAAGATTGCGGAAAAGGTAGCATGTGGCATTTTTTAAATATTTTAAAAACTCTTTCATTAATGTATGTATGCTTGATTTTTGCGTGAATATAAATTATTTTTTTATAACTATTCAGTTATTCAAACAAGAAACTTTTATCAACACAAAGCACGGTAATTAACAATAATAATTCTGGGGTGTATTAAATTTGCTTGTTCTTTAACAGACTCAATCAATCAAGCAGCCTATCTCAGTCCACTGCTGGACATAGGCCTCTCCCAATCTGCGCCACAACGCTCTGTCCTCCGCTTTCCGCGTCCAGTCCATCCCCGCTGCCTTCTTTAGGTCATCGGTCCACCAGGCTGACTATGACATGCTGTTTATTATCAATTTGTTTTCTTATATTTACCGCAATTATTGAAGTATGTAACTTATTTTTATTTGGTATCTTGTTTGAAAAGAGGTAAGCCCCATTTTCTTTTTCAATGAACGACGTTTTCAAGTGTATGCTTCATACACTACAAAATAAAGTAACTTCTTATAAATAAGTCTTTTTTGGGCTTTGGTTTCTTAATAAAGTATATGCAAAGCCACTTAATTATTCTCCTCTCACACTTGAGATGATATTTTAGAAAATAATCCTTCATTTTGAGTGCATGCAGAATGCATGCATATAAGGTAAAAAACAACAAGCAATAGCTAACAATTTGCTATAAGGTGGTTCATAAAGTTGTGACTATTTTTAGTATCGGTTGATGATTTAGACCATCAAACTAAACAAATTTTACTATGGACCAACTCTAATATCGTGAATAAAATCTGCTTGAACTTTTATCTTGCATTATGTTATAAATACATTCGTATAAACCAGCTGATTTTCTTTCGCCGTTTCTTCAAGATCATGGTGTAAAATATGAGTTTTATGGTTTCAAAAACCTATTTTTAAATAAATTCTAACTAAGAAGGTTAATGAATTACGATATATGTATGTACATGCTTTGCCGTAGTCGATTACAGTTCAGGCGATTCAGGCATATGACACGTATACGGCTCATCCTTGACAGTGCCATTAACTAATATTATAATTAGTAGCAACTAATATTATAATCAGAGAATATAATTGTATGTGATTTGTTAGTTACAGTAAATGAAATGTTATTTGTATTGAAATTAAAGCAAATGCAATTATGGCAAAGGAAATTATCGTAAATAATATCAAACAAAATATAAGTAAGCTGTAAAATACAGAATAGGGTATTGTGTCAATATTTCAGTCAAGTCAGAGATGGACTACGCCTACTAGTGGGCATACTCCTCTATCTACAAGGTATTTGGTATGCAACCTTTCTACGAGTAGCTTAAACCTACCCATGTTAACACAGTTATTTAAAAATTATGGTGTTAGGGAAAATTCCATCCATCCATCCATCAACAGCTCATATACGTCCCCACCGAGTTTCCTCACGATGTTTTCCTTCACCGTAAAAGCGTCGAATAAACGTACATATGAATTCAAAATGTGAAAACACATTGGTACGTGGCGGGGTTTGAACCGCTACCTCCCGATTGGAAGGCGACAGCCTTACGCACTACGCCATCGAAAATTATATTAGATATACACACTTTCCTAGTGAATATGCTTAGAGACTGATCTACTGCGGATACCTGATACACTAAGGGGTCTGTGGTCGCTACTTTAAGAAACCCCGTTTCGGCTTGATAGGCTATACTATCAAGCCGAAACTTACCCATGTTAACATTCTTATATGTATACATATAAGTAATGGCTTTATTAAAAATTCAAAATTGTAAAATTAATTTTGAAATCCTCCATACAAATAGTTGGGTCTGTGAAAAACAATGTATAGAAAATTAGTTTTACAGAATTAGAAAATTAATTTTACAATTTCGCATCGCTGGCCGAGTACAGGTTGATGAGGAGTGTCAGAATTACGTCTATTAGTGCACTGCGAATTGATGCTGTAAACGAGCAAGCTGCTCACCTAATGTTAAATGGATTTATTCGCTTTTTCGCCTATATAGTGCATATATTCCTGCAACATTTACAAATCTACAAACACTACAAGGCCCCCAATGTTCGTCGCCAACTTGTGACAAGATGTTAAGTCACCAGTACCCAGTAATCTCGCTGTCTGTCTTACCCTGCGAACCGGAATAGCAACAAAAGTTTCTCAGTACACTACCCGGTTTTGTTCGATAAATATATTTTTTCTTGTAAGTCCCTGGTAAAGTAACTCAGTTATATACGACTAACGAAGGAATGTAAGCATCGACTCTAGCACTGAATTTCTCTCTGGTAATATTGTATCATAAAAATATTTTGCGCTCAGCCATCGCCCTAATGCGGCCCTGGCGCCACTGTATAAAAAACCCGAAGTAGAAGACGTTAGTCCACTGATAGTTTAATTTGTTCTTTCTGGACTTTTTGTTAAAGGCGCCCCGTAATTTCCCCCTCACAAGATTTTGTTTCAGTTTTTCGTTTAGTTGCCTTCTGAATAAGGAAATTGGAGTTATACACTAAATGGTACAATTCTGAAGCTGCAATTTTCTTTTGACTTTTTGTTCCTTTTGTTTACAATACTACTACTGAAGGAGGACTTAGATCTATTGTAGGGTTCCGAACCTCAAAAGGAAAAACGGTACTCTTAGGATACTATACTTTGTCCGTCTGTACGTCTGCCTGTCAAGACCCTTTCTCTCGTTGACCTAGAAACATGAAATCTGGCAAGAAGCAAGAGTCTGATAGCACATGTAAGGAAAAAATCTAAAAACGGTAGTACTTATGTTGTTGATATTTTTTAACATTGGCCACTTAGAAGATTTCAAATAGATATGTCAAGGAATGCTGTCTGATTTTTATATATATGATTGTCAAATATGATCTCGATGTCTCTTACAATATTACTCCTAAAGTTTAATAAATTATTATTTATATCGACGCTTTTTATTCACTTTTTATTCAACATCCAACAACTTACTAAGAAACTTAAATAAGTACTAAATAAGTTGAACGGAACCCTTAGGGCGCTTGCGCACTTATACGTATTCGGTTAGTGTTCGATACGTGAAAAAACCGAACGGGAAATTTACGTCCTAGCATTTGCGCACTTATCCGTATTCGATTCGTGTTTGCGACGGTTGTGCGATAAACGTCAAGATGGCGGGATCACATTCTGTTTTTTAAAACCCACTGCAATTTAGTACTCATTTGGAACTATTACAAAAACATTATAATTTTGGTACCTGCTTAGCTTAGACAAAATTTGGCTTTGATTATTAAAATGGCGGGATCATGCCCTAACATAACAAGTGGTTTCTTTTAAAATCGAATATTTAAATTCTGATGGCACAAAAAATTTATGAAAAAGGTACATAAAATGTATGAAATATTTTACAAAAAAAACAGACCAGTACAAATAGGCGGCCTTATTGCTAAAAAGTAATGTCCTCCAGGCAACCTTGAGACATAAGAATGAGACAGCATATTCCTTGGGGGAGGCCTATGTCCAACAGTGGGCGTCTCTTGGCTGAAAATGATTCAATAGGGAAAAGTGTGCAGAACTAGGACTAAGGACAGTTTGTAATATGGGAAAGGAATTACGAGCAAAAGTTCTAGCATAATTAATTAATATTTGAATGAGCTGTAGGCGTTTTAACATTCCACATAGAACATGATATGATTTCTAGTATAAATTGTCATTTTATATAAAAAACGATTAAGCAATCATTATTAATACATATATAAACGTTATTAACAACTTCATCAAATGATATAAATAAATGATAACTAAAAACGAATCGTAGTGAGAATTAACGGATCGAACACGAACCGTATACGTATAAGTGCGCAAGCGTCCATACAATCACTAGGACGGCCAAACCGGATCAAAACCGAACACGAATCGAATACGAACCGAATACGTATAAGTGCGCAAGCGCCCTTAGTGCGCGAGTCCAACTCGCACTTGCGGGTTTTTTGAGAAAAAATATAATTATAAAAAAAGGCTAATTAAGTAGGTTCAGGCACGGAACATATAAAGTTTCGAGGGTTTTTTAACTAGTTGGGTAGTTTCTTTAAGAGGACTTCTTTCGGCAACACTACGCCTCCAAGATAGATAGATAGATGAATACTTTATTTATTGCACACAAAGAAAACAGAAACACTAACAAAACTCTTAAAATTAATGTGGGCAAAGGCGGAAATCGCTGGTAGCGATCTCTTCCAGACAACCTTTGTCTACGGATAATTATTTGTATAAGGCAGTGTGCCGTCATAAAAAAACAATAAGCAAACAATTTAAGATAATAATATATAAGTACTTATATAATACATACATACATATTTATATAATAAATACATGAACAAAATTTCAAACATTATACCTTTAATATATATATATATATATATATATATATATATATATATATATATATATATATATATGTATATATAGTATATATATATAAAAAATGTTTTAGAAGAGTGTCTGGATAAGATTAGACAACATTACCAAAGATTTCCGGCGCATTCTTAAGCTGAGGAAGTCAATTATAAAAAATACTGTTATTTTTTCTTCCATTTGCGAAGTTTGTAGGTTGCTTCCATAACTGTGTTCCAGTTTAAAGAGTAAGACAGGACAGGCGGTGAAATTACTAGGCACTGTGACTTGATATGTCGGGATTGTCCATTTGCAAATCTCACAGAAAAAGCGACGAAAGCCACTTCCCATTAGGTAGGCAGCTTGCTTGTTTGCTAATCTAGTTGTATAATATAATAAAAAATATAGTATTATAATATAACACCCAAGACGATCACACACTAAACACGCAGACATCCACATACACGCCACAAACACCACATTCATAGAATTAATAGTCGGATACAAAATTGCATTTTATTTTTCAGTGGGAATATTTACCTTTATATTTTTACCCTATAAACCCGACAAAAGTCGTGTAATAAAACAAAAAATAAAGTATAATGTAATCTAATATATAAAATTTTCGTGTCACAGTGTTTGTTACCAAACTCTTCCGAAACGGCTTGACCGATCTTTATGAAATTTTTTGTGTATATTCAGTAGGTCTGAGAATAGGTCGGAAACTACCTATTTTTTATACATTATGGCGAAACGTAGTTCGCCGGCACAGCTAGTCTAATATATAAAATTCTCGTGTCACAGTGTTTGTTACCAAACTCCTCTGAAACGGCTTGACCGATCTTTATGAATTTTTTTGTCTATGTTCGGTAGGTCTGAGAATAGGTCGTAAACTATTTTTTACCTATTTTTTATTATGGCGAAACGTAGTTCGCCGGCACAGCTAGTATATGTATAAAAATCTCGTGTCATAGTGTTTGTTATCGAACTCCTCCGAAACGGCAAGACCAATTTTTCTCAGAATTTTTGTGTATATTTGGTAGATGTGAGAATAAGTCGTAGGCTATTTTGTAGGTGGTGATAAGGGAGGGTTGTTTTATAATTACAATGGCGAAACGTAGTTCGTGAACAGAACTAGTAGTTATATGAAAAGAAGTTAACATAATATGTCCTTGATCTCTTTACGAATAGTACACTTACCGAATCTTGACTTCCTTTGACTGCCATTCGGTGTGTTTGTCGAAGCTGATGAGGATTGCTGCGATTTCCTGCAACAAAGAAACGATAACCATCAATAAGTAAGGATCTTAAGAATGACGACTATTACTTCCTATCTTCTCTGTCACTGATGATGATACTTTCATTTTTTTTAAAAAAACGTCGCGCCACTCTAATAGGATTTTCTCCTGTGTCGTGAGTGCAGTTACAAACATAGAATATCACATGCACATACGCCCATACCGGAACAAATTTCTGTAGGCCATACAAAATATTTGTCCCGTACGGGAATCGAACCCGCGACCCGTTGCGCAGTAGGCGATCACTCGACCTCTGCGCTAACCGTGTCGTCATCTTAATTTCTACTTATGCTTAACCGTATCTTCTTGTAAATGTCCACTTATATACAGGGTATATAATATCTTATATGAACACTTTCCGATTGTACTTACAAGACTCCATAGGTGACATAATATAGCACACAATATAAGGTTGTAAGTGGATAGTTACTTTGTTTTTATTAGTGGTGTTTACCTATAATTGTGCACTAGAATTTTTACCTAATCCCAAGTTTACTTTGTTAAAATGAGTGTAGCAATTGTTGGTGAACCAATAATTCAAAAAAAATCCTAATCTAATCCATTCTAATCACACCACGTACTTCATTTTAAAATCGAATATTATTCACAATCACTTATAAACACCCAAAATATTAACACCTCCAAAGTTAACCACACCGAATTAAATTCAAGTTACCATAAAGATTCGCATTACATGTAGTAAGTTAAATTCTAGGGATCTATCCGACCCTTCGGCGATTCGAGGAGCTCTTATTGTAACAACACTGTTTCGACCCAATTGTAATTAGGACGGTGTGTTCCCGCACTCTTGGGATGGGGATGGTTGGGGGAAATTTTGATTTCATTACTAGTTTCAATTATTGTTTCCCGTGTTACGGTTTGAAGTCATCAAAACTTTAGTCGGCTATGCTGCTGTCCAGATAACGTTCTGGTTTAAAATTGTAATAGTGGGAGCTGAAAAATACAAGACCTTCCGAGTTTCTTGCTTGTTTTTTCTCGTGAAGGCTCTCCCAATTTCCGAACAGGTGTAGAGTGTACTTTTTTCTTTCATTTCACTTGTATTTTTAACCGACTTCAAAAAAGGAGGAGGGTCTCAATTCAATGCGTATGTTAGGTATGTTACGCGATTACGCCGCCAATTGTGGACCGATTTTCAATTTTTTTTTGTATTCGATAGAGTATACTCCAAGGGTGGTCTCATGGTTACCAAAGTTAGGATCTGATGATGGGATCCCATGAAAATCGAGGAAAACCCTTAAATTTTAAGGTGTGTCCAACGTGTTTTGTATGTATGTTACGCGATTTCTTCGTCAATTGTGGACCGATTTTCAATTTTTTTTGTATTCGATAGAGTATACTCCTGGGGTGGTCCCAAAGTCACCAAAGGCAGGATCTGATCATGGGGTTCCATAAAAATCGAGGGAAACGCTAATTTAATACCAGCTCACTTTCGGTGAGCTGGTATTATCACGGTTTCTTTCACTAAAAAGATTGCATTCACTAAAAAGTTAAAAATAAAAAATATTTTACATAAAATAAAAACCGACTTCAAAAACACTGAAAACTTATAAATAATATAAGAATAGGTACAGACAACATCACACTTCTATATGAAGTCGGTGCCAAATTTTAAGACTTTCTATGAGATCATCGTTTGGCACCGACTTCAATATAGAAGTGTGATGTTGTCTGTACCTATTCTTATATTATTTTTAACTTTTCAGTATTTTTGAAGTCGGTTTTTATTTTTTGTAAAATATTTTTCATACAACTTAATTATGGTTGAGTAGTAGGTATGTACTCATACAAACGTAAACGAAATTAATTTTTTGATCGTTAGCCTGGCGTCGAGAGTTCGTCGAAGGTCGTCCGCACTCGATTTCTTATGATTTTCGTTGTTTTTTTGTTTTCGTTAATAAAACAACGAATGTCAACATTGATTTACTACCAAACGTAGTAGACGGTAGTAAATCAATGAATGTCAATATCATTTTGATTTTATAACAAACGTAATGAAAATAAGCAAAACTTGAGCGAAGACGGCGCTTGGCGAGCGCTCGACGCCAGTGTAATGATTAAATAATAGACCTTAGAATAATAACACATAGAAGGATACAGGAGCTCAATACAGAGCGCGATGATTAAAGTGAAGCAAAAATGACACCGCTGTGTGAAATCGCTTACGCGTGAAACATGCACACTACGATAAAAACAGTATGGAGCATATGGCTCACATTCAGTTGCATCAAATTGTGCGCGCCGGTTGGGTTTCTATGCGTTCTTATTCTAAGTAATAGACCCCCTGTTGTGTGTAAAAAAAGTTAAAGAACCGATAAAATAGGTCAAACTCAAATTCTAAAAAACTTTATTCAATACTCGTATAGACCTGTACAGGCATTTTTTGATGTCAAACAAAATACAAAAATCTAATTAGAACCACGAATCTAATTAAAATTCATTTAAACTAAGATATATCTTTTATTTAAACCTTATAGGTTCTGTATCAAACAGCAATGTATGAGAAATATTCGTGATGTTGAATCATTCCCATACATTTTGGTCCTTCCCAACTTCGTCATCGTTTTTGAATTGTTACTGTGCCTAGGCCCCCCAGGGAAGCTCTTGTGTTTCATTTTACCTGATGGCTAGTGATGATAAATCGAAGATAGAAGTCGGTGTGCTTCCATCACAAGGACTAGACTGGACTCCTCAGTCAAATAATTGGCTATCTAACCGCCAAATTGCCAGAAAACTATTGTTGGAAATGGTTACCTTCGCTATTATGTCGACATACTTAGGTAAGAAGGTCAGAAACTCTACCATCAACCGAACCAAGTAGAAAGGCCTTTGCCCCCCCATATGGGAAATCGAATCACGGACCTCCAGATGTATTTCGCGTGGTCCCAACTACTAGGCCACGGTAGCAATGGAAATTTGGGTCGCCTATACATTTTTTGCAATCCGAGCGGTGTAAAAAATCTGAATGCTGTCATATGTTCCCATTCAATGATATTCAGCACAGAATTAATACGCGGCGCGGGTTGACACTGCTTTGTAAATCACACAGCCCCTTGGCGTTGGCGCGCGGAGAGCATATTAAAGAAGGAAGGTCGGATTATGTTATTTTTGGGGCCACACGTTATGATTCTGCTCCTATTGTTACTAAGTTACTGTTCGTGCGGTCGAATATTTGAAAGGCCGAAATGATTTCAGTTATATTACTTATACAGGGTGATTTTTAATACAGTAGCCAAATTTCGTGAGCTTGTTCAGACAAGCAAACTGAATAGCTTTTACTATGGAAACAATGTTGAAATCACGAAAAAAATGAGCTGTTCCATACATTAAGGTTCAGCGGATATTGAACATTTGTATGGAACAGCTGACTTTTTTCGCGATTATACAAGATTATTTTCAATACAGCTGCCAAATTTCATAAGCTTATTCACACAAGCAACTTGGACAACTTTTACTATGGGACCAATGTTGAAATAACGAAAACATAAAGCTGTTCCATACATCTAGGTTCAGTGGACGTTGAACATTTGTATGGAGTAGCTGACTTTTTTTCGCGATTTCAAGATTGGTCCCATAGTAAAAGTCATTTTGTCTGAACAAGCATACGAAATTTGACTCCTATTTTAAAAGTTAAATCGAAGTATAGTCCGAAAAATGTATAAATCAATATAAAAAAGAATTTCCCTCGGGCAAGACTCGAACCTGCGACTTGAACATGAAAGAAAGAATCTTTATTTGTAAGAATATGGTAAATATAGGTTCTTACAGTTTGGTTCCATCATATTCTGTCGAATTCATCAACGTGCAAATGTTTTGGGTATTATGTCGGCGTTAAAAATGTTATAATTATTGTTATGCAATGTCAAAAATAAATCAATGCTATGTTACAAATGTCAAAAATATAAAATTTATGTCAGAGATAAATGTTTGTCAATTCTAAACCCAAGCAATATCAAATTAGCGTTCATAATAACATTTTAAAGAATTCAAACTAACGGCAATGTCAATACAATAACAGTTAATATTGAAAAAAAAATTAAAACTGTTCAGATAAGTACTCTCCAACACTGTAATATCCTTTAAACAACAAGATGTTAAATAAAGCCTTTTTAAATTTCGAGAATGTGAGATTTGTGATGTCCGTCGGTAGTTTATTGAGGATGTTGTGCCGTGTTGTCGCCGTGAGTACTAGGTACTAGGACTTAGGGGTGCGATGTCAGACAACCTCCTTGTGGTGCGCCTTGGGCAACCCGGCAGATTTTCTGCCGCGGGCTAAGAGTCTGAGAGCTGCCCCGTGGAGGGGGCGTGGTGTGGCCGGGTTTAACCCGGCGGGCCACTTCACGTGGCCATGTGGGGCGTCACCTCCCCTTCTTTTTGAAGATGGGGTTGTGTGTCGCCTGGGGACCCGCTCGCGGGTCATGGCGCGTTGCGCCTTGTGCCGTTGCCCCTTTGATCGGGTTGGTGCGGGTCCTTGTTGAGCTTCGGCATGTCGTTGTTCCGAGGCTCGGAGACTCGTAGAGCTCCGGCGTGTCGTTGTTCCAAGGACTGAGGCTGACACGATCAATATGTGGCTTCGGCACACTTGTGCGGCCCCCATGAGGGGGGCGTGGGATGGCCGAGTGCTACTCGGCGGGCCACCTCGTGTGGCCACCGTGGCCGCTTTTTGCGGTGGGTCGGCGCTTTGGCGCCGCTGAGCTTCGGCTCGTGTGCGCGGCGATGGATCCAGTGGGGTCTGCCGTCGGGCAAGCCCGTTACCCCGCACTGAGCGGGGTCGGGGGCCTGGCGCACTGAGCGTCGGGCCGCGTGGAAGAAAACCACAGTAAAAAATTACCACCCGGAGTATGCCCCGGGAACTCCTCTCCATCTCCATCTTGGAGAGGGCGTGAGGGGCCCGCCATTGGTGGGCAGGTGCCGCGGACGGGGTTATGGTCGGTCTGTAAGGGTTCCCACGACCTCGTTCGGCAGCGGCGCGTCCTTTGGACGTGGCTGCGCTAGGCGCCAAAGAGGGCATATCGAGGGGTTTAGTGGGTAGTCGCTCGCTGCGGAGTCCCACACACCCTTGCCCCTGCGGGGGCTTGGACGGTGCGCAAACGCATTCCCCTCGTAAAAAAAAAAAAAAAAAAAAAGGTACTAGGACTTAGGGGTGCGATGTCAGACAACCTCCTTGTGGTGCGCCTTGGGCAACCCGGCAGATTTTCTGCCGCGGGCTAAGAGTCTGACAGCTGCCCCGTGGAGGGGGCGTGGTGTGGCCGGGTTTAACCCGGCGGGCCACTTCACGTGGCCATGTGGGGCGTCACCTCCCCTTCTTTGTGAAGATGGGGTTGTGTGTCGCCTGGGGACCCGCTCGCGGGTCATAGCGCGTTGCGCTTTGTGCCGTTGCCCCTTTGGTCGGGTCGGTGCGGGTCCTTGTTGAGCTTCGGCATGTCGTTGTTCCGAGTCGGTGCAAGCTCGTTGAGCTTCGGCGTGTCGTTGTTCCAAGGACTGAGGCTGATCCGATCACTGTGTGGCTTCGGCACACTTGTGAGGCCCCCATGAGGGGGGCGTGGGATGGCCGATGCTACTCGGCGGGCCACCTCGTGTGGCCACCGTGGCCGGTTTTTGCGGTGGGTCGGCGCTTCGGCGCCGCTGAGCTTCGGCTCGTGTGCGCGGCGGTGGATCCAGTGGGGTCTGCCGTCGGGCAAACCCGTTACCCCGCACTGAGCGGGGCCGGGGGCCTGGCGCACTGAGCGTCGGGCCGCGTGGAAGAAAACCACAGTAAAAAATTACCACCCGGAGTATGCCCCGGGAACTCCTCTCCATCTCCATCTTGGAGAGGGCGTGAGGGGCCCGCCACTAGTGGGCAGGTGCCGCGAATGGGGCTATGGTCGGTCCGTAAGGGTTCCCACGACCTCGTTCGGCAGCGGCGCGTCCTTTCGACGTGGCTGCGCCAGGCGCCAAAGAGGGCATATCGAGGGGTTTAGTGGGTAGTCGTTTGCTGCGGAGTCCCACACACCCTTGCCCCTGCAGGGGCTTGGACGGTGCGCAAACGCATTCCCCTCGTAAAAAAAAAAAAAAAAAAAAGGTTCTAGGACTTAGGGGTGCGATGTCAGACAACCTCCTTGTGGTGCGCCTTGGGCAACCCGGCAGATTCTCTGCCGCGGGCTAATAGTTTGACGAGAGGACCCCCATGGAGGGGAGGCGTGGGATGGCCGGGTTCAACCTGGCGGGCCACTTCGTGTGGCCACCCGCTTTATGCGGGGAAGGGCGAAGTCCTCTCTTCTTGTCATAAGAAGAGGTGTGGCTTTCGCTGGAAGCCGATTTCGGCGTCTACCTTTGTTGGTGGCAGAGGTGAGGCGATTCTTATCGCCATGGTGCTTTGCACCTTCTGGGGATTTTCCCTGAGCTTCAGCTCACCGCGCGGCGGTGGATCCAGTGGGGTCTGCCGTCGGGCAACCCGTTACCCGCACTGAGCGGGCCGAGGGTTCGGCACACTGAGCGTCGGACCGCGTGGAAGACAACCACAATAAAAAACCAACCGGGGTGTAAAGTGGCGCAATTCTGTGCCGCTCCACAAAGTAGCTGAGCCAGGTGGAGAATCCGGCAACGGACATGTCACAGGCAGGGGGTCAGCGGGAATAAGGCCTGGCTGTTGTCCCCTTCCCCTTGTCTTGTGACGGACGGAGGAGCTGCTGGGGGGTTTTTAGTGGGTAGGCCCGGACCGTGTACGGTCTGGGGACTCCCACATATCCTCGTGGTTTGGCCCGACCACGAGGAATGCGTAAATGCATTTTCCCCCTCCAAAAAAAAAGGTACTAGGACTTATCCAACCCTAACAAAATTTGTATCAAATCGCTTTTGAGTTTCATCTCCCTTTCATTCGCGAATCACTCAACTCATAAGTAAAACAAATAAAAAGGGGTAAAAACCAAAATTTCAACTGTACTGATCTCGTCATACTTTGTTAAGCCGAAGTCTCTCTGCTAATAGCTACATATCATTAAAAATCATTACAGGTGATTTTTTAAAAGGAGTGAAGCTGCTTTTACATGGTGAGGGTGGTTAGTGCGGCGGGTATTCTCTCTCCTGCACTAGCTACCTACGCATTTGGACTCTACTTCCACTTAACACCAGGTGGAATGCTGTCATTTGCTAGGCCTAGTATAAAAAATCTTTTTAAAAATTGATGAAATAAAATACTCAAATGAAGGCATATATTCGTATTGTGTCAAACAACTTTATTTATTTAGTTGTCTTAATATTCAACAAGGTTCAATCATCACATATCTTACTCCCTACGTACATGTCTTTGTTGTAAAATATTCATATTTCTGCTTTTATAATTATGAACAAAATCTTATTATCAATTACCTATAAACAGTATTCTCAAATTTTTTAACATTTATTTTCTTACAAATAAAAAGAAATAAAAGCTCAAACATATCAAAAAAGTTTAGTCAAGCGTTTTTGTCATTCTTACTTCAGCGTATCGGCAATAGGAAATCCAAAGTACCTTTGCCCAAACACCCATCCACAAATCACCGCTAAGGCTGACGTCTCGTAAAAAATTCACCGAAACGACTGGTCCCTTGCATTCCGGCCAAACTGTCCGCTGGTCGCCAGAATTAGGCGGAGCTGACTGCACAGGAAGCTGTCACGCGGCTCTTTTGGGAAATCAGCGGTTTTTGGCCACCGCCTGTCTTGGGACGACTTACGGAATAGTTTAATAAAATAGTGTGCCGGTTACATATTCAAAGGGACCTCAAAGCAACCTGTCAAACAAAGGACAATTGCTGCAGCGTTAATGTCACCAAAGAGTGACTATGTAGCTCAGCGTATTAAGTGACTACATACTATTCACAAGTATATAAAATTATATGACTGATTCATCATCTGGGTGAAGTAAGGGTTGAGAGTTTGTATTATCCTTGCGTATCACACTAAAAGTACTTTACGTATTTCAACGGGACTTTTTTATGCTTCTTATCTTTGTTTTATGTGTTGTATTATGGGTAAATATAGACTTCCCACGGGGAAATGAAAGCGAAGCTGCGAACAGAAAGCTAGAAGTCATAATTTAAGATATATTGTCTTCAATAGATACCTTCATTTATACTAATGAATGATGATATCGAGTAATGAGATGGCAAATGAAAGCATCTCATATTTACTTGCTGTAGTCTGTGCAGAAAGACAACTGTTGAGTCCAAATTTGAACCAACACGAATCCCTGAAATCTGTTTTTATTATGACTTTTCGTGCTCTCTATCTTTAGACTATCAACACAACTATTTGTGCGCTAAGTTAAGTAATTACAATCATGACGTCTAGATATATGACCTTCTAATCCACTATGAAGTAGTCTATATTTTTTGCTTTGGAAAAATTAATTAAGTGTTTCACTTACAAATTTCTGTATAAAATTACTTTATAGCTGTTTTTATTAAGAAAATAAATAAAATTGGTTATAGTTTAAACATAATGTTGTTTAATTTTTGTTCATACATAAGTTAGAGACAGCGTCATGATTAAACAATTGACAAATGCTAAATACAATGAGTATGAAAACAACGCGTAAAATGTATTTTAAAAAGTTGAATCGATGCGAAAACTTGCATCGGCCAGCAAAACAAAAAATATAATCTCGCAACGTGAAATTTCACACATTAAATTTGCACACCGTACGCAAATTACAAGTGTAAGCACATCCAATTTTATACCCCAAAACGAATATGATAAACGCGTCGAGGAACGAAAGGCCGCCGCTGTAAATATACGACTCGCGCATATAAATATTGTACCGCCACATACATCAGGGCTCGCAATTTATTCCTTATTCTGATTGGGCGTGCTAAACGTGATTACTTGTTTCCTTACTACGCAAGTTGAATATTTTTCCCTTGTTCATCGCCTATTTATAGAGTTGCAGTGGTTGAGAGGATGTGGGGATATAATTATGGATAGATTGAAACATTGGATTTATTTGCACAATAATTTGGACAAAATATATATGTCGTGGCCAGATCGTTAAATTGACTTCGAGTTTCTTGCCTGTTCTTCTCGAGAAAGCTCTCCCAATTTCCGAACAGGTGTAGAGTCAACTTTTTTTTTTCATTCCCACTTGTATTTGCAGACATCTTGAGTATATTTAGGATGTATGCACATACAAGGTTAATATAATTTCTTTAAATTAGATTGTTTTGCTTTGTTTTGACGTCAATAAGTGCCTGTAAAGGCCTATGTTGAATAAAGATTATTGAATTTGAATTTGACCACTTCATGTTGTGGCCGACCATTTCATGAAATGGTCGTATTTCATGAAGTGGCCAATACTCGTCTGGCCACGTCATGATGTGGTGTGGCCGGATCAATGAATAATCAAGCGTTTAACGACATGATCAGCTACATTTGGTTACTTCGTGATATGGTCAAATTTGGTGATCATATCGTAAAATAATTACATTATTCACCGCTAGAGGCACTGATATCGTTTTGTTTTGATGATTTATCATGGCGGCGACAAATGTTTTGATAAATTTAGGATTCCCTGGTAAAACTAGTGTTACATAAGCCTTTGGGCAAAGTCCAAATATTAAATCATTAGTATCCAGCGTTTCCAGGTCTAACCAACACTGGCATGAGCGGGGCTGCAGGGAGTGCAGCCCCTTTTCTCGGGGGGTCGAGAGGCGGAAGCCCCCAGCAAGGAAAAAACTTGTAGGAGAAATCGGAAATCTGTAGGTTAGGTTAAGTTAGACATTGTGATCACATACAGACACATGAAACTGCATGTTGCATGTTTGCTTGCACGCTGCAGGCTTGTTTGCATGCTTATTTGGGATGTTTTTTAAATCTTGGGGAAACATGAACAGGAACACTCTACATTAACGATATGGCCAGATGTGGATGAACATTTCTCATTTAAAAGTTGACGTTTAAACGACATGGCAAGTTTTAGTTGACCTTTTCGTGAAGTACATCCATTTCATAACATGTTCGGCCACATCATGAAATGGTCAATTTCACGATATGGCCACGGCTTATACACAAACAGTAAAATGGGCGGCCTTATCGTGATTTCTGCCAGGCTACATTAAGGTATGACAAAGATAGTTATTAGGTTGGTGGTCAGAATATTAATAAAGTTAAATAATAAATAGAAGCACAAAAAATATAATACTATATAATACAAAATAATTATTAACAAAATACTACATTTTTATATATTTACAAGCAAAAAAGCAAAAAAACTTAAAAACTATATGATTGACAAAATATTTTGTAAAAAAGAATCCGTTAAAAAGAGGTCGTTAGATGTAATTATAATTTAAATTAACTTTATTTTTAATTAACTTTATTTTCAAATTACCTAACCTCAATTACTCGAACAAAATTAAATAGTTCTATAATTTTTAACGACTTCACAAAAGGTGGTATGATTAACGATTCGTAACAGAGCGTTGAAAATCGTCCTAAACAAATTGTAACATTTAATGCAAATTCTACATTCACATAACATTTGGCAAGTAGAATATTAGAAATGATAATGACCGTAATGTGAGAACGGGAGATCAAAAACAAAATTTTGTCCCCATTTCTAAATGAAAATTAGGGGACAGTCATTAGAATTCACGCCCTCGGGGAGGCTTTCCCTCGTCCATAACAAGCAGTGATGTTTGTGTCGCTAAAAAGCGGAAACATTTTCATTATGACCCGACACTTTTACATTTTGAATCAAAGGTTTCACTTTGAGAATTTTTATAGTATTTTTTTCTACATGATATCGTTATGGTAGTAAAAGTTTGAAAGGATGTCATTATAATTTTGACGTCATATATCATTGATTTTCTTAGTTACCTAATAAATTTGGAAATTAGCTCGTTTTCCCTACAATTATGTTAACTTCCTAATCCTGTTTGGTTGATCCTGTGAGAAGGGATTATTTCGAATTTTTTATATTAAAATCTTACTATCATCACATCATCCATCATCGAACTAGCTGAATGTTTTTTTATTTTTTGCGTTTTCGTATTTGTTTGTGTTTGCGATCGTTTAATGTCAAAATAGATGAATGGAATTTATTGTTACAATAAATTAAATACTAAAACATCTTTAATATCTAAACAAAAATCTCATGTTCAGAGAGTTCTTAGTATATGACCATTCCTTGTAGTTCTACGATTTAATTTAAAAATCATATTTATACGCATATATTATATTCGCTACCACAAAGTTTCTTCTCTTTTTAAGGCGATGCCACGAAATCTGACTATAATTATATTAATGATAACAGACGGTAAACCTTTAATCGCTTATTTAGGGCTGTTCACCTACACTTAAACAAGAGTTTAAGAGTTAACTGTCGGTTTTGACAATTCTTCCATACGGTTAATATCCAAAAATCGACAGTTAACTTTTAATAGCTTGTCTAAATGTTGGTGAACCCCAGCCTCAAGAGGAAATCGTAGTCCGTTTTCCCATACAAACGTAGTCCCCTTCCTGGATAATGGCACTAGTTACTCTATTCTTTTCAATAAAATCAATGGCCACTATAAGCATGTTCCTATGTTTTCCTTTTTTTATTAAGTTAATTTTTAAAAGAGATTTTAAACCTTCAAAAACCTAAAAAATCGACCTAATTTTCTGCTGTATTCAAACGTCCAGCAAACAAATTGAACAAAGTTATATGATAAAAGCAAAACATAGAAACACAGAAAAAGCCTTTCTTTAATTTTTAACGTAGAAGTTAAAAATTAATTAAATTTGTCAATTTCTCGCGGAGAAAACAGGGGACTACGAAACGTATACTTATTTTGTGTACTTTTCATAGGTATTTTCGGTCCCAGCTGCAGTTGTCCTTATCGCGCTCAGTTCAGTTGTTCGGAGTGTTCGGACACACAGCGCGACAGCAATACATTTTACAAATATCTATTTTTGAATTCTCTCGACCCGGGTCTTTTCTCTTAAAAATAACCGCTCCGCTCATCACTGCAGTAGCGGCTGCCCAAAGAGTTCATCGGGACTTTCATTGCCACAACAGAACTGTCGTATCAGTACGGACACGAATGAACGCCGCCGGCCGTAATTAGACCCTTCGTAATAACATTCACAAAACACTCCACTGAATTTGGCCAATTTTAAAAGAAATTTAGCGCGTAATTGTTTTGAATATGATTTTTTTTTGGTCGCTATCCTTTTTTACACACCTGGCAACCGTGTCACCTGTCACCTGTAAGTGACAAACAAATAACAAATTCATCTGGATTCTATTGTGTAACTGGCTATTTTAACTCTGGAATTTCTATTAAAAAAACATTATTAATATTGTTACTATGACAACAAACTTAGGTAAGACAATGGTAGTTACTCACGTGGGCTCAGAAGCCCTACCGCCACCAGACCAAGAAGAAAATCTTCTGCCCCCACGGGTAACGAATCCCGGACCTCCAGATCAATGGCGGGTGGTCTCAACCACTAGACCACGGAGGCGGATAAAATTTAGATGTTGTGATTGCGTATGTTGAGTAAAACGCTATAATTGTGAACTAGTATAGTGTTACTAGTAAAATTCATATAAGAGATTTGACTTTACTGACGTTCAGAGCTAATGTAAAGTTCAGTAAATGTCCAAACTCTCAAGAAGAAAAGAGGTTACGAGTTGATATGTCAACTTACTAAACTAAATTTAATGAACAGAATTTAAGTTATAAGTGCGAAATACTTTACTTCTGTATTACCGTTTAACAACCCTGGAACATAATATACATATTATAAAATAGGTTTCTATAATACATTACCCGTCAACATTCTCTATTTAAACTTTCCTTTACCCATCGGTTGCCTGGTAGAGATTGCTGCTTTGGCAATAAGGCCGCCGTTTGTTTCTCCAATGTAATTTCTCTTTTTGTTTATTTTTTAAAATGTTTATAAAGTGTTAATTCATTCATTCATTCATACATAGTATTGGATAAACGTTTGTCATACGTTTACATCTAATGTAATATATAAAAATTCACGTGTCACAGTCATTGTAATCGAACACCTCCGAAATGGCTTGACCGATTTTTATGATTTTTTAATGTATATGCGGTAGGGCTGAGAACAGGTCACTAATATTATATACCACTACAACTAGTAGTAAACTATTTTATATGCCACTAGGTGATAAGGTTTTTTTAACAATTATTATGGCAAAACGTAGTTCGCGGGCACAGTTAGTGTATCATAAATAGAATCAGACATTAGTTTGTTTTCGAATGTCAAGGTCTGCCGATCGATTTGTAAAGAGCATGAAAAACTCGAAAAAGTCGTTAAAGCAACTTGCACTTCCTCGATTAGTCGTTCAATGAGAAGAGTCGTTAGAGGCGATCGATTTAAATCGAATCGGCGGTAAATGGGCCATCGATCGTGTCGTTCAGTCTGCGCCTCGTCCACGCCTCGTCCAATATCCGATGGCCGGCACCCACTCGCGTGTCCGCGTACTAATAGGGTTGCGATTTATCTGATCAATTAAATAAGTACACAATCATGAGTACATTCAACCTTAGAGCGGATGCACATTAGGCGTTTTGAAAACGCGCTTAGAAAGTCGCATTGACGCTGGCGTTTTTTGAACGCGCGCTACAAAATTCGCATTGAATCGCGCTTTTGGATCAACATCGTTATTGCGATTTTCCGCACTCTTGAGGTGCAACTACCAATGTCGATCGGTCGAGATTGGTTTCAAGTAAGCCTTTTGTTTCGAGAGCAAGATAATTTTGTTGCATGACTTTACTTCGTTATGGTAATCACCGTTCGAGGTTTAGTTCTGCAACACACGCGGACTCCACGCTAACCTCAATTCTGTCCATCAATATCTTGAGACAAGACAACCCGACCTGCATTGCTGTTTCTGAAGGAGACACAGATCCAAATTCAAATTCAAATTCAAATGTTCAAATGTTTTATTGCATACCATAATGTTTACATGGGTTCTTAAGTATCCTTGGTTATCCTAATCCTTCGACCCGCTGATGTAAGCTACCTTACTTACCCCGGCTACATGCTTGAAGAATCCTTCAAGACGAAAGCCGGTGTATTGCTTACCTATATGTTCGGCTAGATGTCTGGAGATTGTAATGGTAAGCGCGACTACTTTGCGTCTATCCAACCTTACTAATATTATAAACGCAAAATGTTGTAAGTATGGATGAATGTATGGATGTTTGTTACTCTTTCATGCAAAAACTACTGAACGGATTTGGATGACATTTTGTAGGTAGACGGATTACGACATGGGTTAACATATAGGCTCCCTATTATCCCGGAAAAGTAAGTAGTTCCCGCAGGAAAGTAGATTCACAGTTTTTTCTTTGAACTTTTAGGACGAATCTTAGTTCGCGGGCACAGCTATCTTCTATATCGGCTATCGGCTAAACAAAAATAGCGCGAGCGAACCTAGAGTACATGTTGTTCCAACGATTCCATTCCAAGATTTGCAAATCTATAACCTCCACAAGGACGCAAATGTACGTTGCGATCTTGTGACAAAAATGTCAAAAATGTCAAAGGGTAAGACAGGCGGTGTACTGTACCCAGTTATTTCACCGCCTGTCTTACCCTTTAAACAAGAGCACAGCAATGCAAGCACCGCTGTTTGGCTACAGAAACGGTGAAGGGTAGCGTTGCAGCTAAGCTCAAAATGCTGCTGAAAATTAGGCTATTTCTGGTTAGAGTTGTGGAGGAAAAAATGCGTGTTGACGTGGACTTGCGTGTAATTATAGTGTGCGTTGCGTTTAATTATATGGTGGGTTAAGAACAATGTTTAGCCAATGGCTTTAAATGTAAAAATTAATGCTCGCGCCTGGAGACCGCTAATTGGTGCGGCGCTGTGCGACGTGTCTGACGATGTGTGACGTCTTCGTGACGATTGCAGTAGCGTGGCTTTTGATGCGTCCGCTTTTTGCCACTCAATTGAACTTTTTGTTGCGCGAACAGGTAGACACACGTTCAACAATTTTTCACCTTTTTATCTATTTCATTGCCTAATGACTAGTCGAGGCAATAAACTTAACCCCAAACTATCCTGCGCCGCTAAGCAGCAACTTAGTAAGTACTCGTTTAGCGTGTTCACGAGACCACGACCCGGAGCCACCGCCGCTTTGTCCGCTACGGTCACTCCGGCATTATGCACGCGCCCTTTGTGTCGTGTGTATTGTTTCTGCCCCGAATTAGTAGTACATCACGCGCTCTCAATACACGGGTACCTGTGGAAGTTCGGGCAACTTTGACAGTTTATTAGTTACGCTCTGGTTACGAAATAAGTTTGCTTGCGACGCAATTACGATGTTAGGGTTGATAATCACTCGCTTAATGTTAATGAGTAAATTGTACTGTAAACCACAGCTCAACCGATACATTTGAATCTTTTGATGCCACAAAATGAAAACAAAATTCATTGTTAAGTAAGTAATTCTAATTTATGTTTTTTTTTGTTTTTTTTTTATTTATTGACCGTAATGTAACACATGTGTTATACAGAAATTGGTGGATGCAATATTAATATCAAATAATGCAAACTTGTGATTCAATATTAATTAGAATTAAAGTAAAGAATTAAAAATTAATTACAACAGCATCAATGGAACAATGGTAGGTATACAATGAGTAAAACAATTCCACGTAAAATTCACAACACGTTATTTTATTTAAAAGCTATTCCTGTTATTATTTTTAGGAAACGTTTTTTATAGGACTAAATAAATAACATTTTTTTACAAAAAATAAAACAAAATGTTTACTAAGGAACTTACATTAATTAATTGGTCTTCTATTTTTAAAGACATTCATGGTGATTCTAAGCTTGGCAGCGATTTGAATATAAAACTGTTGTTTGTATTCTTATATCATTTACGACTTTTTGGCGTTTTTGAAGTCGGTTTTTTTTAATTCTTGTTCATACTTTTTAGTTAAATTTAAAATACCAAAACCTCCTAAATGTAAAAAAATACTTTACTGAAAATCGCATCAAAATTGATTCAGACAAACGCGAGATAATCGCAGAAAAACATACGAGTCAAACCGAGAACTTGGTTTTCCTATAATCTATAAGTAGAAAACTAGTTTCTGTTTTTTTTTTTAATTTTAGGTTAACTATTTTCTTGAATAACTTGGAAACTATTTATTTTAAAATTACAAAAAAAAAATACATTTAGATCTTCAAAACAAGACCTTTCATTTAATATGTCACACGATGCAGTTTTCAAAAAAAGTTTTGTGTGGACAGTTGTGTAGGTGTAATTGCTAATGTTCATAACATACCCAATCCATGGTTTTTTTTTTATTTAAAGTTCCAAATATTCTAAAATGTATCGCAGAGTTACATATTCATTAACTGCTAAAGCTACTTATGGCTTATTTACAGCTAGAGTTCGGTCTATTTTAATTAAACTATTTCACACTTTAACAAATTCATGGTGCACTGAGTATTAAACAATTTGTTTTATCTGTCAAGTAACATACAGGGTTCGTAAGTTACGTCAGTTAGGTTAAAAGCAAGCGTTTGAAAACACGAAAAGCTTCTGTCGGAAGGGTAGCGACAAGCTATAGTAATTATATTTCGGAAACAAAAGAAAAGAAACTGAATTGTTTCGGTGTCCATGGCAACGGGCCGGAAATTGGAGGAACCAAATTCTGCCTCACTTCCCGCGACTCGTTTCCGAAAGAAACAAACATATTTTATTACACAATTTGCAATCTACATCGAGAGGAGTAACTTTCCTTATATTTGAGGAGCACGCAAGGGTCGTGTTACAAGTTTTGATGAGTTATTATTTTTCTGGTATCATAAGAAACGTTGCTTATTAAAACCCCAATTAGTGTGCGGCTGAAGTTAATACAGCACTTAGTTAATTGATAGCATCTCACAATTTGCAAAAAATAATTTTTGGAAGTTGTGAGATGTTATTAAATGTAAATGTTCAAGGTTCTACCAAATAGGCTAAAGGGTATCACAGGAGACCGAAGAAGGAGGCAGCTTCCTGGCTAAACGTATTAATTTAGCAATTCAGCAAAGAAACGCTGCCAGCATCTTAGGTACACAGCCACAGGCCACAGGGGCCATTTTTAGGTTTAGTTTAGTTTTAGTTTACATTAGTATTGTATATAAGTATAGTTTAGTTTAGAAAAGGTATTTTATTCAATTATAAGATATTGTTTGAAAGTGAAAATAAATATGCATTTAAATATAATGTTCATAAAATAAAAGTTTGTTTTATAAAAACAATGATATTCAAGCAATAAATAGTAAGCAAAAGAATGTTGTTAGCTTTACCGAATAAAAGCCTCAAAAACTATTTCTGAATTGTTTTAAGAGCCTTTGTATACATTTCTACAATAAAAGCCCAAGTAATAGAACTTAGAAAAAGAAAAACTTTGTTCAAAAAATTTTAAGTTACAATCAAAGATATAATAATGAACTAAGCATATTATATTGTGTCTGATTATATGACAGATAAAATAAATTCCATTTATTCATAACTGCACCTTGTGATTATTAGATAAATTGTTTTGGATTTAAGAAATTGTTTCAATTACACCAAAATTAATATTTATTTATATATATTCTTGTTAAATCATTCACGTGAAATACATACTATAACAATAATGTTATATTGCCGTTTTAAAATAGGACTAGAAATTTCACCTTTTCTGTTTCTTGCCTTTTCTGTTCTTCTTATGATGGCTTCCTAATTTCCGATCAGTGGGTAGAGTTAACATTATGTGACGTCAGTAGTGCCATTATAAGGTTTAGGCTGAGAAAGTATTTTTTAATTTGAATTTAAATTATCAATCCGATTAACATTATTTGTGTGGCTGACACTATCTAAAGACGACATTTGTTTAATGTATACAGTACTAGCTTTCCGCTTGCAGATTCGCCCGCGTTTTTTTTGTTTTCCCGTGGGAATTTTATAATTTCCCTTAGGAAAAATAATTTTATGTTCCTATGATCATCAGGGATAATGTAGGATTCTCAGTTTGAAAGAATTTTTTAAATCGGTCCAGTAGCCTATTCAATACAAACAAACAAACAATCAAATCTTTCCTCTTAATAAAGATGACATTGCGGTCTCACGACTGAAATGTCGACAAGCGGCTGTGCGTTTGGTTACCTTTACTCAACTGCTATGTAACTAAGTTATATAAGTATAACATTTCGCCCAAAAATTTGCGCAAATGTTTGGCGCGACTTGGGCGACCAGTGCTCCAACTATGAATTATTTGGAGTTGCTAGAGCCGCTTGCGTGAGAGGCATGAGTTCTGTCAACTTTGTGACGGCATTGGATGTATGCATCAAGCAGCTGTTGAAGCGGGATGCCATGTGCCAGTGGGCAGAGACGCTCGCTTATCTCGCTGCTAGCCACTGAACAGCCAAGGCCGTTCTCATTATATTGAAGGGAGTTGGATGGCAGCAAGATATTCCGGATGGTGCGGGTTTTTACCGTCATTGTTTCGGTCACTACTGTAACACCGTTTTTTCTTAAAATTTCATAAAACACTAATTTTGCAAAAACACTTTGTTTTCACTGTAGTTTTAACACAAATTTCACAACTAAAATCGTAATTACAATAACTTTGTCAATGAATTTCACAATGTCAATGTCAAGTGTCAACGTCAACGTCGTTTCACGTCACGTCATTGACATTTGCAATTATCTTTGGTCTTTATTCGATTTTGGCATAAACAAAATAAATCTCGCGTTTATCCTGGCCTTATTTACAAAGATAGTTTTTTTTTCGCCCAAAATCCCGTGCTCCCCTTTAGGTGGGTTGATTTTCTCAAAATTCGGAATTTGACATTTAGACCGTTTATTTTGATCATTTTTTGAGACATATCATAATAAAGTACACTTAAAGCTACAGATCATATAATTATGGTTTCGTCGAATAGAATTCGGAAAGCATTCACAGTTTGTTTATGGTTAATTTACATTACGTTTTGTTTTCCAACCAAACTTATAACTTTGGCTGGAAATACTTATTGTATATTGTAGAATTTCGAAAGATCCGTACGTTGACTTGACACATCATGACACACATGTTGTGAAATGAATTTGGTTTTAGGGAAGGTTCCGTCGCCAATACGACGCTTAACATTCGGTGAACGGACCTCGATTCTAGTATGTGCGTAAATAGAACGCGCCCATTTTTCACCCTAGTCTTTGAACGCGTCTTTCGTCTATGTTATGATCTCCGAACTGGTTAGTCTGTGAGACATCGACCGAAGAAATTTGTTATTGATTCGAAGATCATAAAGTATTTAAATTCATTTCTGCGAAGAAAATCCATAGGTATTTCTCTCGTTTTCCGTGTGAATTTAATTTGAAAAGCTATTTCCAAAGTCAGTTATTTTTGTTTTCAGCTTGAAGAGTAAAAGCTCAATCATATTTATAATCGCCGGCGCGCGATTCATTGAATTAGTTGAATAAATAAATTATATCAATAGATAATACTCCGCCCACACTAAGGTATCTAATTAACTTATTATATTTCATGATTTAAAACAGATTTTGTTAATTTTATTTTTATTAGTGGGTATATTGATTATTAAATCAAACATATTACATTTCCAAAATTCGCCTTTTTCATCCCCTATTTCATTAAAAAAACCTGATAGTAAGCGGCATTTTAGTGGGAGTAATGCATATATTGAGTAACACTTGTGAATTTCATGTTAAATTCTAGATTTTCACTATATTGAGTTTCACATCATACTTTGGCAAATAACTCACAAATTAAGCTGTTTTCTTTTTATTAATAGCAGTAATTATACACAAAATAGGTGCTCTCCCCTCCATATGTCCTTTTTATTAACTAACCAATAAGAAACTTTGACAATTCATTGAAAATTGTGTTTGGAATTAACTTGCAATGTTTATTACATGAAATTCAAATGTATTGACTGGGATTCCTTCAGAACTCAGTGTTAGACCCACTGACCCTAAGATCATAGGCATATTTCATTATATTTTTAACCTAACACTGTGCTATGAATCTCCAGGGCAGTTACCGGAGGCCGTAGGGCTCCGCTGCTTGACCTTACAGCTAGAAACCATAACAAAATAACCTAACATCAAGGAGGAATTCTGTGGAATTACACAAGTAACAAATATACATATAGAGAGAGAATAAGTTAAGAAACTGGAATATCATATCTCTGACCCGTGATTGCAAGACTTAGCATAGAAGGTACGATCCACTAACAACCGCTCCGGGGAAGGCTACTAATTTCTTTTAAAAAAAAAGGAAACCTATAACTATTTGTTGGTGTACTTTATTGCCCCTCATTTTGTAGTTTTGTACCCAATTTGTACCTGATTTTTACCTGCCGAGATTGATCAAACAAACCTGAACCATCCTGCCCTTGGCTTGTATTAATTAAACATTTAGTTAAGTGCTTTGCATTGAGGGATTTTGTTAACTTGAGTAACATTATGCATAAGTGAATTATAATTGTGTACCTACAAGAATAAAGCTTTTCATTTTGTATCGGACTAAAGGAATAAGTTTGTTTTTTTTTCTTTAACTTTAAGATTTCCCTATATTTCTACAATTCAGCAAGACAAAGCACTACACTACCTGCAATATTTTGCACATTGACGCGTACGCTCAGCAAACGACTGCTAAGGTTAAGCAACGTTGGCTGTGTTCAGTACTGTGATGGGTGACCAAAATATGAAACATCTCGAGCTCCTTCGTGTTTCGGAAGCCACGTTGAACGTCCTGCACTTGATCTCGCCCCGGTCGTGTCGGCTAACCGTCCCATCGGACTATGCCAGGAAATAGAGAGCACACTTACGTTTGCGCAGTCACTAGTGCACTATAATGTCTCCAGCGCAGATGGCTAGTCTCTGTTGAGATTGGCCGCCGTGACCAAAGATCAGCAGTGCACTGCTGACGCTGCTGGGTAATGAAGCCCACGCGTTGACCATCGTCATAAAGAAATGGACCAGCGTATGACAATATGGGGCCTGCGACTCTTTCTGCGAAGATTCACAGCGAAGGAGGCTGCGGAGCAGGTTTGGAGGAAGAACTTCTTGCCGCCCCGCTTTAGGGTGCGAGAAGACGTGCCTTTGCAGGCGACCCCTAATTACCCTTAGTACCCGAGAAGAAGTTAGCTAAGCCGGATGACCACCGGCTGGAAACTATGAAAGATAATAGTTGAAATTCTTTGTCGCCTCTTAAAACAATAAAAATAATAGGTTTCCTTAGTTGCCTACACAGAAACATTGTCAAAATCAGAGACCACTTTCTGGAGACTGTCTGCAGTATTAGATAAAGATGAGACAGTAACTTCTAAAGTTACTCACAGTAGTGCTCGCCGAAACCGCGGAACTTTCAAATCTTAGGGGCATTTTAAACGATGTATTCATTCGTGTTACTCTCGAAGTTAACTCGTTACCAAGTCCCGACTGCCTAACGGCGCGGTGTGATTAATGTTATTTTAATGGCATATTGTTTATGCCGCGACGCCGGCCGAAAATCCTACTTAGATATCTTTTATTAATGTACATCAAGATACGGCGAGCGATCCGTCTTTATATAGGAGGCCACCTTGCAGATTCTTTCCGTGGCACGAAGTTTCGCAATAAAATTAAATTGCTCCCGACATTGCACGAATTTGAGTCATTTTGAAATTAATAAATCAATCAATCAATCAGTCGTTTTGAGAAAAGTGCGAATTGGACTCGCACACTGAGGGTTCCGTATAAACTTATCCTTACCTAGTTTTTTGCATACAACTAGGTTGGCAAACAAGCAAATTGCCCACCTGATGGTAAGTTGTAACAGGCACCTATAATACACGTGGCTCTTGTGAGTTTCGCAGCAAAACTGCAACCCCCACAAGAAGCACAGTGTACGTTGCCAACTTGCGACATAAGATGTAAAGTCGCAGTACCCAGTAATAATTGACTGCCATATCTTACCCTTCAAACCGGAACACAGCAAAGCAAGCACTGTCGCTTTGCGTCAGAGAAAAAGGTAAGTCGGAGGTACCCAAGCAGACGACCCTGGTACTACGGTACTTGACAAATAATTCCTAACTATGTACATATTTACGGTGTTCGTTCAGGTTTCACTTTTTCCTTAAGAGGATTGTGAAGCTGTAAATTTTCATAGAAAAAGCGATAACGCTTTCTTTCTCTTTACATAGTCCAATTTTCATAATTTTTGGAAATGTTGTATGTAGATATTGAAGATCTAGGTTTGTACGTTTTGATTTTGAAGTTATATTACTCACAATATACATTTTATTAGCATCTAAATATCCATATTTTAGACATAAAACCTACCTCGGGCATTTTTATCCTTTTTGACTAAATTATACTGAATTACTTACAAAAAAAAGCAAAACGTACAAACATAGATAAAGGTATACTGAATCTAATGAGATTAAAAGTGTCTAATTTCGTAAAGGTTTAAGGTTTTTCAAAAAGGGTAAATCAGTTATCGCCCGAAACAATATTTCAATAAGAAATGTAGGCACTTGCCTCGGACTTTCAACTCTAAGCGGTGTGCAACAAACTGCATTTTTGAAGGTGCATACTCGAGCCATAAATTGGCACTTCACAGTTCTCCTAAAATGTGCTTGACCTTGCTTCTTGCCAAATTTTATGATTTTAGGGCAACGGAAAGTACCCTATAGGTTTTGATTCCCTTGTGAAATCGCAAAATATACGAAAGTATGCGACATAAATGGTCATATCTTTTGAACGCGTTGTCTTACAAGTTTAGACAAGACAGACTGACAGACGGGCAACAAAGTGATCCAATAAGTGTTCCGTCTTTTTCCTTTTGATGTACGGAACCCTTAAAACCTTAACTCGTACATAATGCTGCCTCTTGAACATACCTTGTTAACGCTTTAACCGACTAGGCCATTGAATTTTAGGCACTAAATTAACAAACAAATCATAAATCACAAAGATTTTTTAGGCGAGCTGTTAACATAACCGGCTGTAGCAGCGGGATATCTGCATTTGTAATTAAAAAATACATGTATGTTACAAAGAAGTTGAACTATTTAATAGTAGTATAGTAGCTAAGGGCTGTAAGGCATCAATTGCAGCCCGAGATAATTGTATAATATTTCGAGGGTGCAATTGGTGCTTACACCCGAGCTAACTACTCTGCTTTACATCTCGATTGTGAGGTAAGTAGGTCCTTATTACCCCCAAATAGAGCTTGTAGGTGACCAATAAGCGCTCTAGGGTAATAATGTAGCTTGGAAAGTCCTAGGGCGGTAAGTAATTAAAAAAAACACTTCACTATTTCAAAAAGTTCGCGTACATCTAACCATCATACTGGCCATAAATTACTTACAGCCCTAGGGCTTTTCTAGCTACATTATTACCCTAGAGCGCTAATTGGTCACCTACAAGCCCCATTTGGGGGTAATAAGGACCTACTTACCGAACATGAGAGATGTAAATACTATTACTTTTTATGTGGTTGAACTGACAAAGCAGCATAATAATCTGCATTTCTAATTGTTTAAAACATACTCGTACATAATAAGTGGGTAGTTACAATTTGGTTTAATTAAGTGGGTATAAGTGCGCTGTTAACTACAAGCTGTGCGTAAAGTATAACTTTAGTTTATTTTTAATGTTATTTTTAAGTGATATCATTTTTCACGGAAAGTTCAATGTCATTCAGCAAATGAGGAACTAAGTGGCGTGTTGTTCATTTTTCGTATATATTACACGCCCTAAAGCGCTTCACACGCAGACGCGGAAGCGAGACGGTAGCGGAACTGCGCTTAGCGATTCACTTGCGTCGCGCCACATCCGCGCGCGTTTTCTGTGTGGCTTGCTCCATAGCAACACAAGCGGAGCGAAATTTTTTGTAGTGTTTGTGTCACAAATACTACAAAAAATTTCGCTCCGCTACCTACCGTCGCGCTTGCCGCCTCTGTGTGTAGAGCGCTTCAAGGTTTATAACGTAGATAAATGAAATAATGTCCGAGCCTCGCGTGCGTACGGCAAATGACAGTTGCCATACTTAATAGCGATGATGCACCTTTATAGTTACCAATCGTTCGTTAGTTACTTGTCGACTGGCAATTTTGTGTCATTTTTAGTTAAATCTCCAAATTAAAAAAAAAAGCTGTTCCTTAAAAAGAGAGTACAAATATGTAATATAAACCTTCTTATAACATTAGTAGGGATAGAATAGGTACCATTACTTAATCGACTTGGAACGATAGTAAATCTGACCCTCTGCTACCTATTAATAGTTCGCTAAAAGGGTTAAGGCGTTGGTGATAGCAATCGATGAAAACTGCGATAACGCCCATAGTCTGTCTTCTTTGCCGATAAAACAATTAACGCCAATTTGGCGTATCTACTCTGGTACTGGTCTGGATTTATTCGAATTCGATTGAAACCAAATGGGTCTCTCGTAGATATGAGACATGTGTACAAATAGTCCACACGTTCTATCGATTTTTGCGATATATTTAGCTAAAGAATGCCACACATTTTCTGATACATTTTTTTTATTTAGCCTTTGTAGTGTCCTACTGCTGTCCTACTGCTGTTCGACTGATACAAATTATATTGACTGATATTTTTGGGCGCGGGTACATATCATTCAAGCATTTTGTCAAAAAGCATATCAATTAAACCTCGCTATTATTATTAGAATTATTAGAATTATATGTTGTGTCTAATATTGCTATTATTATATTATTATTTTTTTAAAGTCTCCATTTGTGTATACATTTTTTTTTATTTGTTGGCTTAAAAGTTTTTTTTATTGTGTATGTTTCAACCGGGTATGTCATTTAATTGTTTAGTTTTATTTCCATTGCAAAATCTTTTTTTTTTGTGTGTAATTTAAAAGTCGTTTTTAAGGAACATTACTTTATAGTACCTTAATAGATAAATAAATAAAATAAATAAATTACTCGTGATTATTATTTCATCCTTCTAAGACATATTGAACAATCGCGTGCCATCTCATGGTCCCTTAGCTTTTCTACTGTCACTTTTCTACTGTCACTTTTTAAGCACAGTAACTCTCTTAAACCAATTCTGAGCAATCGACATTGAGATTGTGATTTTTCGTATGCTTATTTAGCAACACTAGCGACAAATTGGATACGTATCTTGAAAAAATTAAATAGCACTGAGTTTGGTCCACTCGAAATGAGCACAATACGGGTACGATTTGACGCCAATGTGGAAATTCAAGCGTACAAAAAATCACAATATCAATGCCGATCGTTTGGAATTGGTTCAAGAGTAAGCCTCCTGGGGCCCAATTCTACTAAAAAGTTACAGCCGAATCGAAACTGAACCGTTGCGATCGACCAATCAGAACGCTACATTATCACGTCATCGAGCAGTTGAATGGCGATATAAGCGCTCCGATTGGTCGACCGCAACGGTTCAGTTTCGATTCGGCTGTAACTTATTAGCTGAATTGGGCCCCTGATCTTTATAATTTTTTCTTGATTACGTTCAGAAACAAATGAGATTTCGGATAAAAGATCTCTTTAACATAATAGTTTTAATTTTTATCTCTATCAATAACGTAAGAATTAAAACTGGTGAAATTCAGTATATCGATAGACTGAACAGTGCAACATATATTCTTTTTCGATTCATCTCTATCATATGTCATCGCCGCACTAACATTCTTCGCACAATTATCCCTTTTCTCACAATGAATTCATACATTCTTAGGTCTTCCTGATCCCTTATATCCGTCCACATTTATGTCCATAACCATTCAAATTCCCATACCACGCTTCCTTACTTCGTCACTTTTCATCATCATATTCTTCGCCATCTTCTCTGTCACTAGTGCTACTTTTAAACTTCCTGTTATGTGTCTATTCAATCCTAATACATCAAATCTAGTCGCACCATCTTAACATTCTCATCTCCGCCCCGTAAGTGAACTCCTCTTTCATCCATCTCTTTACTGGCCCTACATTGAAATCCGTACATAAAGATAGGTCTGATGATCGATTTATAGATTTTTCCCTTTATCGTTAATCGATCGCCATTTCATCCTGCGCCTGACCAATTCCTTATGTTCCGTCAATGCAACCGAGATGTCGGATAAGTGAACCTAGATTAAAATTTAGGCGATTTAAAAGAGCTCTATCAAGCCATCTAACAAGAAGTAATATTTGAAAAATATTATTTTGAATTTGATTGATTATGAAATACCTAAAACGGAAGCATACGTAGGGATTCATCATATAAGGCGATGTAGGGAAAACTAGTAGGGAAACTAGACATTTAAATACAAAACAAACAATTTCAGTATAAATCACAGCAAAAATCACACTAATCTCGCATCTACTTCAATACAATCCCGTATCATCTTTTCCCATTGATTTACTACAAACGTAGATAACGCATAAACGATCGAAAAGTAGGCCGGTGAAGAACTGCTCAATCGCGACTCGTGCAGTTCCTTTCCATAGTTTGTAATTAGCTGTCGGCACGTAAACATGCCGAAGTGCGCATTCAAAAGTTGTGGTAACAATAGCCAGAAACGGCAGAAAAAAGACGGAATTTCATATTTTGCGTGAGTAAACTCATTACACGTCTTATCATGTATTCAAATATTCGATTTATACGTAAAAACCATTAAAAAACAATTATTTTAATCATAAACATGTCGCTTCGCGTCAGTGTCAGTACATCACAATCGTCTCGCTCGCACGGGCATCGTATTACGATGTGCTATCTCATTCATGCGTTGGAGCGACAACGCGATAAGCAATTTCAAGCATTATGTTTGAGAGTATAAAGTTGATATTTTCTTGTAGCAATTACTAAAACGTCGTTTGCTCTGTGGCTAGGTATGAAATGATGTAACTTCCCACGGTTGTACTTAAAATAGTTGCCGTAATAATGCAGAATAAGGTTGAATATACGGTACTTTCTTTATGGTAATTTTCATTCGGGCGTGCATATTCAAGTATATATCAGCGAGTACAAATGTATAGTCGATTAGGTGACAGATTTCAAGCGCGTTTTTGTATGAAGCGCTCTATCTACGTTTGGTAGTATATCAATGTCTTTTCCACCCAACCGGCTGACATCGCTATCGGTCCAAAGTTGTCCAGTGGTGAAGGCAATTTTTGCAACTTCTAAGCACCATTGTGGGCCCGTGACATTGTTGTCGATACCCTACAAACTACAGTATCTGCCGTGTCCAAGTGATAAATAGCAGTTATTGTTTATATTTTCTAAGCTTTCGATTTAAATCCTAATGATTCTGGGTGACTACAATGCAATACATAACTTATTTTTTTTTTTATTATTCTTTCATCACAAACGGTAATATAAAATAAAAGTAATTCTATGTCTGTCTTTCTAGTAAATTTTCACTTCTGATTTGCGGAATCGATTTTGGTTAATCTTAATATATATACACAACTTTATATGTATTCAAATAGCTCATAAAAGGTCTCATCGGACCATACAAAAGGAGGATAAAGGGGTTAAAGCTCAGCTCTTTTATACTGCTGGGTCTTTCGCTGAGGGTTTGGTAGGGTGAATAAGGCCTTCTTGATCCTGAACATTTGTCTTGTCTGTGTGTATATATATAATACACATATAAGTAGGTATTAGTAAGTATGTCATCACACAAATATTTGCATCGTGTACGAGTATGTCATCACACAAATATTGCATATATTGGGAGTCGTAACCGAAACCTCGAATATTTTAAAATCAAATTGATTTACTCAAGTTCAATTACTCAAGTTCAATTATGATTTATACAATCACTTTTGCACGTCAAAGAAGCAGCTATACGCCAATGGTTCATCAGTCAAATGGATTGAGTAATATCGAGCTTTCTTTGAGACCCAGTGCATCGGTAGCATCTACATACAGTACAAGTGACTACATTCTATCTCTCGCGCTATAATGATCGAGTAAATCTGTTCAATAAAGCTGTCCCAAAGTCTAAGGCTGGCCAGTCAAGAGCGGCGCTTGATCACGCCCCGCACAAAGAGATAGGCCGCCCTATCGTCCGGGGAGAAGTGGCTGAAGGGCTCGCGACTACTCGAGCTCACATGAAAGCTTTAACACGTTGCTAACTATGGCTGTTGATACAAGAAGACGAGAAATTGATCGGATTTTCTCGACAAAAAAGGACCGATATGTGTGAATGAATGAAAATTTTATTCAAGTTCAAAATAATTGTATTCGGAAGTACAGAGAATTAGGTTAAATATAAAAATGATTAATAAATAAATAACATTTTACTCTTGAATCATTAAAAAAAATAACATTGAACTCAATTCTGTGCACCCGCCGTCTAAATAACCTAAAACTAAAATTTCATAATTTAAACTTAATTTAAATGGCCGGTTAAGCAAGTGCTATTCTACGGCGACAGGCCACCTAAATTTAGGCAGAGCTTAAGCGTAATTCTAAAATGTCTAAAGATTAGATTTAATTATGTTTGTGTTGCTATCGTAAAAATATTAAAAGTAAATTAATGGATGGATCTTGTTGTTAAAGAAACTAAAACAGGTTTATGTTTATAACAGTTAATAAATTTAATGTACATTTTTATCTTATTTTTAACAATATAATTGTAACTACTAAAAATTATTTTTATTTTCCTATTCATTTAAGGCGAAAACAATCAATTTGGGCAAAATTAAAATTTGTTATTTGAATTTGTATTTTTCATTACCAAAATGGCGAATTTTAGCAAGGTTCTAATTTTAATCGGGATGATTTTAGTCGCCACTAAAAATAGTCAGCTTAGGATATTTACGCGTAAAAATTTCACGCCTGGAATAACGTTTGGACGGCTAAAGCTAAGTTGAATTGACCGTCTAAAATTAGAAACGTCAGATTCAAATTAGCAGTGTCAGTTGAATTTGACAGTTACCGTAGAATAGGATAATGGTTTAGCGGCACCTAAATAAAATTAGACAATTTAGCGGCCACTTCAGAATTGAGTCCATTATGCTCTTAATTTTAAGTGGCTTAAAAGCCACTTAAAGGAGGATATGTCAACTCCGTTATATTAGATCTTGATGACACAGTAGTGTGTGCGATTGGTATTAAATTGCTAATGGTTGACAAAAACCTAAAACATTGAGCAGACACTTGTCCACTATCATTTCTCCCATCAATACATCTGTTAGTAGTAAGTAGTAAGACAATATTGTGTAGCTAAGATAAACTAAACTTATCTCAAACCAAAACTCACCTGAACTGAATAAAATCATAATAGTCCTTTCACGATGAATTCAGTTCTATTCGAATCGCAAGAGCTGTGCATGAAAAATATGATTGCATTCAAAAATTTACTGGCAATTCCCATCAGCAATTAATGTCCTATAAAGCACCTTCGCGTCCAAAACGGCATAACCCGTGAAATGCAAAGACGCCGGGGCCAGTAAGCCCGTTATTATATGCAAATGTCTAGATATTAATAATGAGCTGAGCGTACAAACAAACGAAACGCGATTAACTCGACCATTCCTACGTACAGCTTGTTATAATAATAGCGGCAGTATTAAGCACTGTTATTTGGAAATTCGTGGGTTATTACGTTTTGCGTACATGCGATTCCCCGGAGTACAAAATGGTGAGCCGTTTTTTAGTTTGCCCACCTAAATAGTTTATTCGATATGCAATACTGGAATATTTGGCCATGAATTTACATAACTGTCTTTCATTTGAAAGAAAGGGTTTTAGGTCAGATTTGCGTATGGAAATCTTTGTATGTATATGCAAGCTAAGAAGTTCCACGGACTCAGAGCATTATTCGACAACATGGTTGTGTTAAAAAATTGTTTATCACTTTCCAAAGCACGGAGGGTCTTGAGATGATTATACATTTTTGTCACTCATCAAGAAGCTGACCGAGGAAAACATTGTATATTTCATGATAGATATTTTAATTAACATGTATCTATAAATAATAAAATAACTACTGAATTAAAAAGTAAAAAGGTCTGCCGATTTCTAAGGAAAAAAGCTATAAATATTACATAATAATATTTCTTATTATCAACTACCGTTTTCTTGTGTATTTTTCGTGATCCGTTCCCCTCAAACCGTTCACCTGAAAATAAATTGCGTCCGTCAAAGCGTTCACAAGGTAAACGCTGAAATATCTAAATTCAAACAAAATAAAAGAACAAAGCTTTCTGAGAAACACGACATCATCGCGATAGGTAAATAAAGATTCAATACGCCGTCGTCGCTTCGTACGGATCGTGGTTATAAGCGTAACAATAAAGTGGAACAAGATCTCTGTTCAAATCGTAACCGAGCACCCACTCTTGACGGCGGAAAGCGGCAGCTATTATTTATTTATTCCCAGCGAAAAGGTGTGCGTAAAAAGGCGGGGCGGAGATCCGAAGGCAAATGTATGGGCAGGCGTCATGTGGCGGCCGCACTTACGGTACTGACTTGAGTTTCGATACACCGATATAGTACGTTCAAAGGTTTCGATTTTGTAATATTAAAGTTCTTGAAATATAGGAATTGTATTCATTGTTTTTTGATTTGACAGAAAAGAATATAATTTCGAGCATCCACACCGATAAAAAGCATTAAATAGCAATTTAAATTAGTGACGGGCTGCTGGAAGATATTTCGCCAAGAAATAAGCAGTACCTTTGTACAGTGTTTCCATTGTCTATGTTTTTGTTAGTGTTTTTTTGTTCTATTGTTGCTATTAACTGCAATCTTATTTTATTTTCGAATTTGTGAAGAATTTGTACAAAAAACACGTAATTATAGTAATACAAAGAAGGCTTAATTTACTAGTATAAAGACAGTAGATATTTTTAGACTAATTAGCAAATTACTACCGTTTGTGACAAGCTAAGTTTTGTTTTAATTTAAACACTCGAAACTTCAAACAAAATTCAGCTCGTTATATTCCCTTGACAATTCCAATTGAAATTTTAATTGACTTGACACGTTAAAGCGTCAAATCTAAGATCTAACAAGGCGATGAATAATTAGCACTCGCGTGTGACGGGAACTAAATGCAAAATTAAGCTTGATTCCTTCAATACAAGAAAGTCTAAAGTTCTGTTTGCCGACCGATGGTAAGATCATTAGGTGTGCGTGCCCAGAGCTCGTTTGTGCCCTAAATCTGTTGGAGAACGTTTTACATAAATTAATAATGTTGTTCAAGGAACTATTCGCGATAGACCACTAAATGCTTATAGTTTTGTAATGACGGTAAACTGTCACGCAGTTCCGTATATAAATTTTACGTTGGAATACTATTGCTACTATTTTGACTAGCGTTAAATTAAACTGACGCTAAATTAGACGTAGGTGGATTTATTACACGCATTACTAATTTGCATAATGCGATTGTCTGATTAGCTGTTATAATAATTATATTCTGTTCACAAAAGTTCTACCTGCATATTATGCGTTTATTACTACATTTATTAAAATTAATCAATCAATTCGAATATTTTTTTTATTTGTTATTCTGTCTTTTGATTCGTGTAATAATTATGTATTGATGTTTATTGTTTACATAAAAGGAGTTTTCTTTTACATCTTCTCTTAAAGCTCTAGTGACGCTTTAACTTATAGTAAGCTATAGAAACATAATCCAAATAATGATTATTTCGCAGACACACAAATTGAAAAATAAAAATATTTGTTTATAACCAAAAAGAACGCAGATGTTACAAATTCAATAAGCCCCCCACACTAGGTTTCTAAACACATTCTATGAGAGAGAAAAATCAATGCAAACAAAGTAATAATTCATTTAATTCTTTATTCACATCGAAAATAATTTACTAATAGGTGTTTTTTGTGTTACCAGAAAATCCTTACTAATATTATAAATGCGAAAGTAACTCTGTCTGTCTGTGTAATACGCAATCACGCCTAAACTACTAAACCCATTTAGATTAAATTTTGGTATAGACATAGTTTCAGACCCAGGAAAGGACATAGAATAGCTTATATGGCAAAAATCGCCCTTTAAGGGGTAGAAAAGGGGGGTGGAAGTTTGAATGGGGAATCAATAACCACTGAACCGATTTAGATAGTTTGAGTTATGAGGAAGGATAAAGAATAGTTTTTATTCCCCAAATTATTCCTAAAGGGTGTAAAGGGGGGGGGGGGAGGAATTTGTAAAGGAAATCAATAAAAAAGGACTTCCACCCGGACGAAGACGCGGGCAAAAGCTAGTTTAAAATAAGAAATATTTTGTCAAAAAAAATTTTCAGTGTATGATAATTTATTAACGGATCCACTAGTACTACTAACTAGTACAACTAATAGGACAAATATTCATGTAGTAGGAGAGATCACTTGAAGCCAATGAAGCAATCCAACAATATTGAATCCCTTGTCCGTACCGACAGTACCCTAATCCACCATTAATAGTTGTCCCTTTCGCCCTATATGTGCGCCGAACAGCCCGTGTCCGGGAAACCTTTGTTTTGTGTACCTTATTGATGCTTGTTCTAGTAAAAAATGGAGGTCGCCCAAGTCGGAAGACCCTTTGTGTTTACGAATAGAATGGTGTTTTAATAATATTTTGATTCGACGTATAGATGAATCTATCTATATGATGGTGATGAATCGATACTTCTTCTACCAATAATATTTTGAAGCAAAATTTAAGATAAAAGTATTTATCTCTTATCTTCTTCTTCTTCTTTTCTTCTTCTTATATAAAAATGAATCACCGTTCATTATAGTCTCGCTAAAACTCAAAAACGGCTCGACCGATTCTTACAATGTTTTTTGGGTATGTTTGAATAGGTCCGGGTTCGGGGAAGGTTTATACGTATAACTGGACCAGAAGGTGGATGTAATTTGGCGAGACAACGTCTGCCGGACCCACTTGTCAATATGTGAATATGCCCTCTACACAAATCCGTTAAAACATTTCATCATCATCATAACAGCTCATATATGAACATCCCCACCGAGGGGCTCAACCCTACCCTAAGTTAGAGTGTTTTAGACCTTAGTCAACCGCGTGCGGATTGGTCGACTTCACATACACCTTTGTATTTCTTCGCATAAGTATGCAGGTTGCCTCACGATGTTTTCCTTCACCGTTAATGTTAATGTTAACATTTGTATAATACAAAAGGTTTTAATGAATTTGATTAATAACATACTCGTATATACAAGGTCTAAAAATTCTGAGACAAAAACATGGGTATTTTTATCGACCTATGAATGAGGTTGTTGTGAATAGATATTATAAGGGGACGGGTCGTGCCCACCGTAAACAAATCTAAGTTATCCCCACCCAATTCCGCGGTGCAGCCAAAGTTTTATTGCAAACATGAAAACGTTTTTCCCGGACCGCGTTCCTTAAGTTTATGGCACACTAGGCGCGTTCGCTGATCTTAATTTTAAAATAGTTTTTGCCCGAGTTTCCCACGCAATGGACGGAAGTGTCTGTGTGGTGTGAATTTTTGAAAAGCCGCTATACATTTACGTCATGACTCTGTCGCGCAAATAGGTAAGTACACTTGAAGGCATTTCACATGGTTTTGTTAAGTTTCAAGTACATTATAAATGTATTTTTTAAAGATTTTTATGCACGTTTAACCGCTTATTTATTTTCGCTTTCAGTAAACAAAAAGCGACAAAATTTTTGGTAATTTTAAATTAATGAACACGTATGTAGCTTATGAGCTAAGACCTGCCACCGTATTACGGATCGTTTATGACATGACATGGTATAAATTTGCAATATTTAGAATGTCTAGAAATGCTCATTTACTTGTCCTTACTCTACTGATATGATTGCTAGGGTATAATTTCGATAATGTCATCATGCCATAACCCTTGAAAGACATATTTATGAAGTGTTGATCCGTAAAAAGGCAAATAAATTTTATGTCATCATGATATCATTTGTAATCATGAGATCCGTAATCGGCCCCCTGTTCTGCACTTTTAACATTTTCTTAAACATCGATAATTATATGAAGAATATATCGATCTACCGCTGTTTAATTATCATCATAAAAAGTATTTTCATAATAATAACAATAAAATAAACTTTCAATACTCATTTTTAGGGTTCCCTACCTAAAGGGTAAAAACGGGACCCTATTACTAAGACTTCGCTGTCTGTCCGTTCATCCGTCCGTCCGTCTGTCCGTCCGTCTGTCGGTCACCAGGCTGTATCTCAAGAATGCGATAGCTAGACAGTTGAAATTTTCACAAATTATGTATTTCTGTTACCGCTATAACAACAAATACTAACAAAATACAATGTATATACGTGGAGCTTTATGTACCTATATGAATTGATTTGTATATTTCTATTATTCCATGTTGAGTATATTACGTAGATATTAAGATTTTTGTTGTTGTTTATAGCTTAGTGTGTGTGTGCCATAGTAGTGCCTCTTAGAGCGTCTTCAGGGTGTCTACGGAAGACCAGCGCCGGGGAGTCTGCGACGCCTCGGCATTATGCTGAGTAGATACCCTTTCCGTGGCACATCTATTAGTGCCATTGAATAAACCATTTTCTTTCTTTCTTTCAAACGAAATAAATATTTAAGGGGGGCTCCCATAAAACAAACGCGATTTTTTGCCCTTTTTTGCTTGATATCAATAAATGGTAACAGGTATGTACTTGAAATATTCACAAAATACTTAATTGTATATTTACTTTAATAATAAATATGAAATTTGTGTACCTACTGTTGTTTACCTAGTCAACGGTACGGAACCCTTCGTGCGCGACCCCGACTCGCACTTGGTCGGTTTTTTTCAAATTAAAGACAACTCAATTAACCATGTATGTAGGTATATGCCAAGTAAAGATGCAGGCACACCAAACTCGTTCTTCGCGCTGACATTGCCAGGTGTCGATAATAATATATACGAGTAGCTTGCAGCTACTATTTGCGTAAAGTTTCATTTCCGTTTTATTTCCTACGCCATCGTGACTTAATGTGAATACTTAGTTCGATTTGAAAATACACTTTTCTACTTTTATATTATCGAATGTAATTTGTTTTTGCTTAGAATATAACAATGACTTCATTTGAACTGTATAGTAATAAAATTAAATCTGAAATTGGTGTGTAATATTTGTACTTTAATAGGAAACCTGTAAAAAATGTGTCAGAAATGTTGTCTTCAAGATTTGATGCAGAAAAGCAGGGGGCTGCAATCAGAGTACTAGGCTCTGGGTTACATATCAATGCCAAATTAATATTTGTGACTATTGAAATGCAAATTTTTGTAACAAAACATTTGTCTATATACATGATTATTTTTTTATCACCCTGGAAAAGCGTCTCTAAAATTTTCCAGGGTGATAAAAAATAACCGTGTATATGCTTTTATTGGACGTACCCACTGTTGTGCATAGGCCTCAAGAAAGGGAGAATATGGTCATCTTTTACGATGTTGGCTTATTACGAATTGTTGGGGCGCTAGAGCCTCGTTAGTTCATCAGCCGTGAGATGTTATTTGGAACTTAAACTCATTAATATAAAAATATAAAGAATTAGCCCATATACGCCCCACTACTGAGCACGGGTCTAATCCTTGACGAGAAGAAATGGCCTACTACGTCATATTGGATAGAGTTGATGTAAGGCTTTATTTCAAAATTTACGATTCTACGAATAGGTGTTATACTGGTAATCTCCCTTAATTGGCTCCTAGAATATACATGGAAAAAATAGAGCACCAAATTGTATTCGAAATTCATCACCGCACAGTCGAAAACTTATAAAAATGTTGAATATTTTTTAACTCGATCATTATGCCGACCCGATCTAAACAAATATTGCAAATGCTAAAGTTACTTGATGTGACTCCATCTGTTTGCTTTCATGCCTAAGCTGATTTTGATGAAATGCGACGTAAAAGTTCGAAACTCGAGGAGGGCTACCTTTGATGCGAATATAAGATTTGGAATAGGGAACCAAAGTTAGAACGGCAGACATAAGCTGTTTTAGAACTCCGACATTTCCGAAAACAAGATATCTTAGTAGGCGAAATCGCTTCAAAATGCTAGTTTACACTATTATTATAAAGAGGAAAGACTTATACATATATATGTAACGAATAAAAAAAATCAAAAAGTACTAGACCGATTTCAAAAATCCTTTTACCATTAGAATGCCATATTATCCTTGATTAACATATGCTATAAAAAAATTCCTGCGGGAAAATATAAATTGACCACGGGAAAATAAAAATAAAGCGGGTGAAGCTGCGAGCGGAAAGCTAGTGCTAAATATATAACAGGTTTCATCAGCCCACTAATTTCGCTAGGTGTACCAATAACCTTTTACAGTTTGCCTGCGGGCGGCACATTAACAAATTTCACACAGCACAGCCTAAGTTAATCTGATGGCCTACATTTGGGCCTAATTGTCTTGTTGTCATTTAAGGACTGTGAGGTCAATTAAATTAGCACCGCCATTTTTGATGTGATTATTCAATGATATAATAGCATTTTTTCTACAAAGGGGAAGCTCTTTGCCTCGTCTCAGCTGATTGCGAATGTCAACCAAACCATTCCTATTATTCACACTTATTATTTGTTTATCTTACACTTTATTGCACAACAAATATGTTACAATAGGCGGACTTAATGCCTTAAGGCCTTCTCTACCAGTCAACCGTGAAGGCAGGGCAGAAAATTTGAGGCGGTGCAAGAAACACATAAAAAGAAAACTTGTGACAAACTTATTTATTATTATGGAATACCTAGGCAAATTATTAAAGGCCATTACAGTCATTGCCCAAAGTTTAGAAATATAAGTTAGTAACACCGTTATCTAAAGCCAAATAGCAGTACAAGCGCTTACATAAATTAAGATATGTTCAGACAGATTAATAAACCTAATTAGGCGGCTTATGTGCCTTGACTATAATTAATGTTAATTGGTAATTATTATAAGCGTTATATTACCTCGGACTACAATCGATTGCCTGACACGCTCTTTCATGCATTGGATAAATAATGAAATCCAATTATATACTAATAGAAATGCTTTAAAGGAACCGATTTCAAGTTTCAGTTTGAAATATATAAGGGGCTATGAGGGAGAATAAAGTAGATATGAGGCATAAATATGTATTATGTACGTGGACTAGGTATTTTTTGTTAGCTGTACGTACCTAATCAACGCCACTTAGAATAAAACATACATATGCCATGATTGTTTATCGTGAGATATCAATTTGTTTGACTATACTGTGAACGAAACTTCACTTTACGTCCAATTATTAAGGTTCACATTTATTTCAAAGTCCTAAAATTCTCAGATAGAAAGGAATACCATTACTATTTAAGCAAATAAATAAAGCAAAGTACTGAATACTGGAACTATATTTGGATTACTTAGGTACTTTTAAATATTAGGATTAGGTACGGATATTACCTCCATATTTAGTATAAGAGGTTGCACTAACCTCCACTGGGACTGTATACTGGAAGACGGCCTAAATATCCCAATCTTGAATAGGCATACATTTATGTCCGACAGTGGGTTTTTTATGGCTGGTAGAATGAAATACTGAGACATATTTTTTTTTAAATATCGTTATACATTCTGTGAAAGAAATTTATTTTTTAATTAGCATTACTCATACACCAACAAAGTAACTAAGGTAACCCTTGCGATATTTTGTGTATAAGTTTTTTTTTTCAAAGTGGTTAATCGCTTTTTATGCCGATAGTACATGAAAAGCCACAATTACTCGTCTAAGCCCAACCCAACCTTAGATCTAACATACGAGCCATAAAACTCAATGTCATCACTTCACTTTTACGCCCCCATTAATATAAATGAGACGATTATAGGTTTACTATAAACAATATTAATAGAAACCATGGCGGGTGCTATAGCCATGATTCCTACGGGCGCTGAGACTTGAAGCGTAATAGCCAATAAACATCCCGCTATAAGCCCGGAATTTCCACAGGTACGGTAATAAGTTATTGCATAATCCTAAGATGCTAGGTCTTAAATTATGCTTTGAGATTATTCATTTTTTTTGGGTTGAACGCAAAAATATATTTCAAGTCAATACATGGGTAATACCTTTTTAAATATAACATATAAATTCTATACACTTTTTATGAATATGCGCTTTTAAATGCGGTTCTATATTCGACTGTATCTAATTGATTTTTATTTATGTTCACCGATCTCTCCACTATTTGTGGGCCGATTTTCAAAATTATTTTTGTAATCGAAAGAGTATACTCCTGAGATGGTCCCATTGTCATCAAGTCAAGATCTGATGATGAAATCGTAGGAAAGTCAAGCGAAACCTTTAAATTTTATAGGCAAGTGCAACGTGTTTCATGTTTTTTTTTCTGAACATATTCAGGTATTTGCACCTGGTAGTCATCATAACATGTTACGAGTACTTTAAGTTTCTGGTAGGCTAGGAGTTAGGGGATGGTTCTCTCAATATAATGGAAAATAATTTCCCTTATTGACGCGCAGTTTCATTCCTTAAGTGATTCAGGTGAGCTGATAATGGAAAGTGTAAGTCCTAAACAATAAAGTTGTTATGAGTTCGGGAATAATTTCTTCTTAGTGTTTAGGGCGAAAGACTTTTTAATTTTATTATTTAGGTTATTCTATTGTTTGCCTTGGGTGAAATTGTAATACGCATGTATCAAATTTACTCAAAAGATTGAAAAGAAAATAAAAACAGACTTCAAAAAAAAAACAATAAACGTCACAAATTATATAAACATACATACAACATCACATTTCTATATTGAAGTCGGTGCCCGGAAAGTCTTCAAAAATATAAAAACAACTAAATAGTTTGTTAAAATTTGGCACCAACTTCAATGTAAAAATGCGATGTTATGTATTCTGAATTTTGTGTTGTTTTTGAAGATATTATTTATATTTTTTTTAAACATTTTAAATGATGTACAACAACGACTTACATTAACATCGCACTCGAAATAAAATAAATCTCCTTACTCATTATAAATGCGGATGTAACTATGCCTGGTAACTACTAGGACTAAAACTGTCCATCTAGTTACATTAATGTAACTTAGAATGTAACTACTGGGAACAGAGGGACTATTACGCTTTCACGCCTGGTACCTCCACCTGCACCTGTATTTCCACAAAATTATAATCTGGGATCCTTCAAAATGTAAAGTGAACAGGTACTATCTAGGAGAGCGTGCTACATCATAGTCAACATGGGCGCTTACCACCAGGCCAGATAGTGGTCAAACGCTTTCTTAGCATATAGTAAAAAAAAGCTCCGAATTTTGAGGAAATTTGGACAGAGCAACTTAGGCCCTGATGAAGCACATTGTCTTTTTTATCTCAAATTTTATTGAAATCCCTGGGGAACGCGTATTATACCTAAGCCGCGATATAGATGAATTCAACGCGAAATCACGGGCATCAGCTATACTTTTCAAATTTCTGGGTATCTATCAGTTAATGAGATAAACGGAGCAGAAAGTTGAGTTCCTAAGATAGCAAAAATTCATCAGTTTTATCAAAGTATAATATACTGATTCGTTGCCGTCCGGAAAGAGCAGTCACAAAATTAAACATTTTCTGCCCATTACATAAAAAAAATATTATCAAGAAAACGTCTTGAGAAATACAAAAAGTCAAAAATAGTTTAAGAATACACCTAAGGAATACACACAGCATCATTTTTTTTTATAAAGACGGTGCAGATGGTCGATGATCATTAGTTTGGCTATGACTACATGACAAATTTTTAGATTTTCTAGGGGATCATCGTTTGGATCTGACTTCGATATATTTAAAGTGTGATGTTGTCTGTGCCTATTCTTATATTATTTTTAACTTTTATGAAGTCGGTTATTATTTTTTATAAAATATTTTTTCAGTTTTATATTGTTTTAGACTTTTTTGTTTTTGAAGTTTTATTTTTTGTTAAATGTTTCGTTTTGTGAAGTCGGTTAAACATTTTAATCATTTACCGTGAACATTTAAAAATCGTGCCACCTTTACTCAAATCCCTTTCTAGAATGCCTCAGTTTGCAATGACAATTTCTACGAAACACTTGACTAGGAATCGATTCAGGGTAAACGTTCCATTCTGTAGTTTATTATAAATAGAGGTCGAGAAAATTACTCGAAAACTAAAAGTAGTTAGACGACTGAACAAAATTACATTCCCTTAGCTGTTAAAGTTCTTATTACATGGTCCTTATCAATAAAACTTGATATTATTAAGGAAATTACTATCATACTGCCATAAATACAAGCTAAACTAACTACAACTTAGCGGAATCGAAATCGATAAACTATTTCTACTTATGCTAGAACTACACTGTTTGTTATTTACAGTAGATGAGGTTGTACCTAAACACCCATGTTTAGTCGAACCCAATTAAAATCACTACTAAGGGGGCCTGCAATGTTTAAATGTTTTTAACCGACTTCAAAAAAGGAGGAGGTTTAAATTTATTTTTTTGTGTATGTTACGCAATTACGCCGCCAATTGTAGGCCGATTTTCAAAATTCTTTCTGTATTCGATAAAGTATACTCCTGGAGTGCTTCCAAGGTCACCAAAGTCAGTATCTGATGATTGAATCCCATGAAAATCGAAGAAAACCCTAATTTAATACCACATTTTGGTGGCTCTAATTTAATACCTAATTTTATTACCACTTTCGGCTCACCCTTCGGTGAGCTGGTATTAAATAAAGGTTTCATTCACTAAAAAGTTAAAAATAAAAAATATTTTACAAAAAATAAAATCCGACTTCAAAAACACAAAACAGTTAAAAATAATATAAGAATAGGTACAGACAACATCACACTTCTATATTGAAGTCGGTGACAAATTTTAAGACTTTCTAGGGGATCATCGTTTAGCACCGACTTTAATATAGAAGTGTGATGTTGTCTGTATAGGTACAGACAACTTCTTATATTATTTTTAACTTTGCAGTGTTTTTGAAGTCGGTTTTTATTTTTGTAAAATATTTTTTTACAATAATGTTTTGTTGTTTGCAAGTGTCATTATCAGATGAAATAAGAATTTCATTTTATATTTGCATGCTTTTGACATAAGCGGAATATGTGACACTTTATACATTTATAAGATCATATTGTAACACCATGTTCTAGCAAATAAATAATATTCTATTCTATTCTACACAAAAAATTTCATAAAAATTGGTCAAGCCGTTTCGGAGGAGTTTGGTTACAAACATTGTATACATTAGAAGAAAGATTAAGATTAAAAGAAAAAAGATAACAATTTGCAATTAATACTGGCCACGATGACGCGCAGCACGAAATAGGAATTCAAACGTAGAACTTCAGAAAAGCGCGTCATTTCCATTTTTTCACACATGTAAACAACTAATAAAACTAAAACATATAACTAGCAATAACGCAAACGTAAAAATAAAAAACAAAATTGCAATGAATTTTCGATAATTGCTTTGAAGTCAGCGAAGTTGCTAAGTTGAAACAAAACAAATACACTACAATACTTAGCTTTAAAATCAGCAAAGTTTTGTTCAAACTTACTATATAGTTGGAACAAACCGGAGGGCGTGCCGTCCGCTCGGTTTCGAAGAGCGAACAGCGGAGATAGCGATAAGATCGCAGCGCGGATAACGCTAATAAAACTAAATAATAGCGCAAAACAAAGAAATTAGCGCAACGTGGCGTTGCCGTTGCGCTAGCTTGGCGAGGCGGACGCGATTAGTGGTTTGTGTAAACTAACATTAAGTTTGATAATGTTTAAAAAATATTTTACTATGTTATCTTAGTTCTAATATATAAAAATCTCGTGTCACAGTGTTTGTTATTGAACTCCTCCAAAACGGCTTGACCGATTTTTTTTAATATATATTTGGTAGGTCTAAGAAAAAGTCGAAGGCTAATTTTATACCCTTAGCTGATAGGGCCCTCTCCAGAAATTTTCGAGTGTTGAGATTTATTAAAGCGAAATGTAGTTCGCGGGCTCAGCTCAGTAGGTATTTCGCTGTGTTTGTCCGGGATAAACTCCGAAACTTGTTAAAAAAAAAAAATTAATTTAATTTCTTGAGGTCGAATAGTTTTTATCTCGATTACTGACCTTAATATTTTTTATTGTGAAAAGAATTTTTTGTAATTATTTATTAGTTCTAAAAGCTTCAACCAGATGGCGGTATTATGGCAGAGTGAGAATTTATCACATCGAGATATTACTCATTGATTTATTGACACAGCACTTGGTTGTCCAGGTTGGGTAACCTTCCAGGAGATGGCGTAGTGTTTTGTTTCTTTAAGCTAGAGCCACTTCATATGTGTTTATGTTTATAACATAACCGAGTTTTCTGAATGTTTCATGTATTTTAATTTTTATAATTGTGATTTATATTGTGTTATTAAGTATAATTAAACAATATTGTCGTGTATCGTTTTGTAAAAAAAACGTTATATCTTTATTATTTTAATTTGACTACATCACGAAGTTTAGTACAACATTGATCTAACGTATTTAACTACTAAGTAACAGCATCGCGGGGCTGGGGTCAGCTAGTTTAGTATAAATTCTGCTTATAACGGTGACGATCATCCTTGCGTTACGTTTTTTTAACCTTTTTTTTGTGGGGGGATCAAATTCTAAATTCAAAAAACCGTGAACTTTACAAGAACTCATTAACGTTAAACACAAAAAAAATCTACCATCTGGTAACCACCAGGGTATACAAGGTTCCCTTGCACCTTGCTGGTCAACGGATAAGGTTTCGGTGCTCCATAATTAAACATGGTATTGGCAAAAGGCTTACTTTTATAGTTATTGTATTACTTCTCCTTAATTTTGTGAAATAGTTTTGATGTGTTTTATAGATATGTTTGATTTGTGTTGTCATAATTTCATCTTGACTTTTGGTTGTCATTCGGTTTTCATATCTGGCTTTTATTATTTAATTTAATTAATTTATTTAAATTGTATATTACTTGCTGCTGCTGTGACATCGTTTGCGTCCATAGGGAACTCATTAAAATTCATTAAAATGTATCCTATTAATTTAGTTCTTTTCTGACTAAGATCAACCAAATGAAGTATATGCCGCTTTAAGTGTTTACTTTTACAAATAAAAAGTTTATGTAGTATAAAATTGCAAGAATTGAATATACACGGGCCGACTACAGAACTGATTTTATGGTAATACACCCGAACGCCCGAAGGAGTGCCGGGAACTATTATGTTTTATTCCCGGAATAAAGTACAGTTTGAACGATCCGGTGAAGTGGAGCTACGTTAGGTTTTATTAATAAGTTTGCGCGGGGAAATTCGGTTATTTCTATTCGGAGAATATATTTTTATCGTTTATATAAACCTTGCCTATTTTCGCAAAGCAAAAAGTAAAATTATTGTGTATTGTGACTTTATATTTTAGTCACAAGTTCGCAATGTACATTGGCTCCTTGTAGGCTTTGTAGGTGCTGTAGATTTACTAGTCTTCTAGGAACCACATGCAAGGGCGGATCCAGGATGTACATCGGGGGAGGGAGGGAGGGGGGTGGGGGGTTAAGACACATGGTCGCGCAGATTAATCAAAGGCTAGACGTAAAATTTTTATCACGATATTTATTAGATTCCATTTTAATATTTATTGATGGATTTCAGACGACCCTACACGTTCAATACGGATCGCGTCAGTATCACAAGATACCTAATCACTGTCAGTATCTCACTAATCTATAGATGTGTAGATACGGAAAATATACGTAAGGCGCGTTCCATTTAAGCGCAGATTTGTAGCATTTTCAACATTTTTAGCATCATCGCGTTTAGCTTTTAACGCTAGCAAGGCTATAGTATGTTAACGTAATGCGTTCCATTTTTAGGTTAGGTTCTCTTTGTGAGAAATAGCGCGGTTAAAAATGTTAACATTTCTTAGAAGAAACGCAAAACATGGTTAACATTGGACGTTAGCGTGAAAAAATGGTGACGATTAAATGGAAAAGGGGGATTGCGATAAATATTGATGACAGGGCTACACGATCAATAAATATCGCGATACATACCACGGAGTTGGATTTCAAAATATCTAGAAATTCTGTGATCCGTATCGCGATCCATCAATATCATAGACTACACGATCAATAAATATCGCGATCCTGGATCGTGATCCAAATATTGTGATACATATTGAACATGTAGCATACGCCAAACAGAATAACTTTGGGGGGTAATTCTGCTTTTCGCCCATTGTATCCGCCTTGACTACATGTACTAGAGGCGGGCTGTAACCACTTACCATCTGATGGGCAGAATGCTTATTTGCCAACTTGTTGTTTAAAATATGAACGAATCATCATCACAGCCCATATACGTCCCCACCGAGGGGCTCGAGCCTACCCTATATTAGGGTGATTAGGCCTTAGTCAACCTCGCTGGCCCAGTGCGGATTGGTCGACTTCACATACATCATTGAATTTCTTCGCAGATGTATGCAGGTTGCCTCACGATGTTTTCCTTCACCGTAGGAGCGTCAGACAAATGTACATATGAAATTCGAAACGAAAAACACATTGGTACATGGCGGGTCTCGAACCCCGACCCCCCGATTGGAAGGCAAGTGCCGAGTCCACTGCGCCACCGACGCTCTATATGAACGAATATCTCAGTAATACCTCAGAGTAAGCACCTCAGAGTAAAAAAATCTGGTGTCTGCCCGCTACTATGCTTACATAGGAAATTGGACCATTGCCGAGTTAAAAAATACACTTACACTAAGTAACAAACAACTGACGTGCTTCCATTCAAATCTACTGGCCCATACATTTCAATGTGTTTGTATTGAGTAATCAAATAAATCTTTAACATGGTAGGCAGTTCTGCTTGACGTTTGGAAATAGTCACTCAGTAACGTTTGGATGTGGTTTACAGTCATAGAATCTATGCAAATTGTCCGTGGTTCTACTGCCTAGTCCTACTGGTATTTTATTTTGTCCATGGTTCTATCAGTAGGACCATGGGCGAATAGCATTACCTGTAGTTCAACCGATAGTACCAGTGGCATTTTTTCGATAAGTAAATCCTTTGAGTTATTTTTTATTTTTTTTTATGGATGGCCCGGCAGATGACCTCCTCCCGCCTGATGTTAAGCGGTGCAAGAGGCCTAAATGAGTTGACAGATAAGAGTAGGGACGACATCCACACTCCTACCTGCCCGCCCCTTGCCGGCCCAAAAGATGCTTTTTCACGCCTCTTTTGAAGGAACCCATGTTGTAGGATGGAGGAAACACGTGCGCAGGTAGAGAATTCCAAGTGTGGGATGAACGACAGAAGAAGGAATCTTGGAATTTCTTGGTACGGTGTGAAAAGGAGGACACAGTGTACGGAGTTTGAGTTATCGAAACATAAAACTTAGAGAGATATTATGCATATTTATTTTACACATATGGGAATTAGAAACATTTGTATTAGGCCAAGAGTTAGCAATACTGGTGTTAGCTTTAAAGATATTCGTGCTATCGGAGCCAATATTAGAAATAAGGTCATGGTGTAAAACTAACTCCGTTCTTCCGAACTGCCGTAAAAGGACCTCAAGTATTAGGTATAATGTTTTTGTTTGACGAGGAAAACGAACTTTTTGCACCTTTATAATCTACACGCTGGAATAGTGAATAGTTGCTGAAAAACAAACATTTCAGCTACAACATTAAGAACTCGGTCGAGGAGTGGCGTGTGCGCTTGTATTGGCGTTATTCCTGAAGTCTGGGAACGTCGCCAAGATCAAAACCCTAGTGGACGAACTTTTTCTTGAATTGGGTCCCCATTGCTCTTGTCAGCGGAAAAGTCACCATTTTTCATTTCTCGAGTGGTGGTCACAGCTCAGTCAATCAGAACATGTTGAGCTCCGCCATTTTTCACTTCTTAAAAACGTAGGTACAAAATTACAGCGGGCTTCTTGCCGGGTCCGCAGCGCCAATTTTCTAACAAAACATTTTTTATCAAAACAAGGTAGCAAAACATGTGTGCAAAACAGCCAATTCGCTGCGCCTGTTTTTAGAGTGTTTTTATTTCAAAAATGAGCTCCGACGAAGAAAGAAGCATAAACATTTATAATTAACTTCATCTTTTGTAATTCCCATAATTTTTGCTATTTCCGACAGGGCATGGCTTTTTATGTTAATTTTTATGATCTATTAATGTAACATCCCACATCACCAGTTTCTCTTTCAGTGAATCTCTCTCGACAGACTCTCTCGGTCTCGTATTGAAAACAAAATATTGTCTTTATTCCACTGCAAAGAGAATTATCACAAACTTAAAGCGATACGTGTTCCTCTAGTGAGCGCTAACAAAAAATGCTCGGCTTCCCCTCCCCGCAGGCGAACGCGGGGGATTTTATTTATTCGTCGCGTGAAATATGTTAGTATACTAATGCTAACAAAACTGTTAGTCCACGCCCCTAATCGGTTAGCTAACAATGTTAGCAAACACTAAAACACGGCGCTGCGGACCCGGCTTAAACTATACAGACCCCACGTTCTTAGAAGTTCGTTTTGACATGTGTCACCCACATAGTTTATCTGTCAAAACTGACGGATCAGCTACGGAGATGACACCTGTCGAATCAGATCATATCTCTTTAACTGTAAGGGATTAAAGTATATAGAAAACAAATATAGATAATCCTTTACTTCGACATAAAACATGTGAATGGGATTGGTTGTTTAATAAAAAATCATACCCTCATTCAACCCGAGTTTTTTTCATCAAAAATATGTCCGCCCTTGATTTACGTGCTGCGATTCAATTAATCGTATTTCGGCGCGCCAAAACAATCCGCCATGTTGTTTATTAATGGTGGCTGTCACGCTAGCCGGTGTGTAACATGGCGCGTGTTTGAATACACCGTGACGTAACAAATTTTTATTGCTGTCATTGCTGCTTTTTTAAAATACTTTTCATGTGAACATTTCTGTCTTAACTCCTTCAATCCTTATTATGATACCAAGTTCGGAAATTAACATTTCTATTGAGAATGCGAATATCTTATGAAAGAGGGTGCTAATTGTTTTTCGACGTCTTTTAACAAGTTGCGTCGCAGATAAATCGCTGGTAACAGTGGCTAGGTGGTTAGGCGACACTACCACACGCGTTTTAGTCGGATAGTCATGGTCTTGTTTTGTTTTTTCCGGTGTATGGATAGATAAAATGTTTATTATGTTGATAACCGTGTCTCACTAATCTCGCTATCAACTTGCACCGCTATGAGTTAGGCGGTAGTGACGAGACGCAGCATTGTCTCCAAATTAACTTTCTTTACTTTATACATTTTAAATGTGAACAATGCATCTTTATATTTTCCCTATATAATGTCTATGTCCCTATGACCCACGACACCACACAGCTTTTAAACGGTTTTATTTAGCTTGCCCTGTTTGTTTGGGTCAAATCTTGCATGTTAAATTTGACCCACTTGCCAGTGTTCGATTGAGATGAAATTTGGTATACACCTTCAGTTCCGATTATAATGTAATTATGTATAATTATCATTTTATTCACTTTCAATTAAACTGTTTGAGTAAAAAAAAATAGTTATTTTAAACTCCACTGACTTAAAATAATGCGTGGTGTCGTGGGACACCCGATAGAAACGAAGTTCTTTATGCTGTTCGGCAATTTTTTTTTTAATTTAAAGAAATCATTTTTTTCCTCTGTAGGATCAATGTGGCTTTCATTTAAAAATCTCAATCGTTTCTCTAGAAAATTCTCTAATATCCATACGCATCGTGTCTCGATCTCCGATACGTTGTTTTCGAGTTATTTAATAACGCTTTATAACGTTAACGTTTTTATATCCGTTTCGTTGTTTTCTAATTATTTTGTGACGCTTTTCAACGTAACGATTTCTGTAACGTTTAGTTTTTGCCGGCTAGCCCCTGTTTCCATAACGTCCCACAACTAAAGGCAAGTCACGATGGGAAAACATTAAAATAGCTGGGCCAGGATATAATAAGTATTGGGAAACCCTGCATTATAATTATAACCAACGTTTAACACCAACAAAACTTGTCGGGGTCGAATAAACTGTTCCAAATACATTTAAAACTCTTGTCATATACAAAATCATCACACGAACGCAACAAAAATAACGGCTCCAACAATTCAGTGTCCTAGTTTGAATAAATAAAATAAGCTCGCGCTGTTTCCCGTGGCGTAATAGCCGGTGTCACGGCAGCCTCATAACCGGATGGATCCGGCTCAAACCAGTATTAATGTACGCTAAATATTGGATGGAATCCGCGTGCTTGTACTAGGCTCGCTTCCTCCACTTCGTTAATGTCCGTTGAGAATGTCCGTTTGTTTAATTCTCGCATTGTTTGCATGTAGTAAATCGCCACTTTTTCTACTACTTATATACAATTATTCTGCAACTTCTGTGTTTTTTAACCGACTTCAAAAAAGGAGCCGGTTATCAATTCGATGCATATGTTTTTTTGTATGTTACGCGATTACGCCGCCAATTGTAGACCAATTTTCAAAATTCTTTTTAATTCGATTGTGTATACCCCTGGCATTATTCCAAGGTTACCACAGTCAGGATTTGATGATGAAATTCCATGAAAATCGAGGGAAACCCTTAAATTGTATAGGTATGCCCAACGTGTATTGTGTGTATATGTTACGCGATTATTCCGCCAATTGTGAACCGATTTTCGAAATTCTTTTCGTAATTGAGAGAGTATACTCCTGGGGTGGTTTCAAGGTCACCAAAGTCTGAATCTGATAATGGAATCCCGTGAATTTCGAGGGAAACCCTTAAATTTGATAAGTTCGCCCAAAGTGTTTCATGTTTTTTCCGAAGCCATACGTATTTGCGTCTGGTAGCCATGAACCGAGCTGATGATGGAAAAATCCTTAACTTTTCGACTTGACACGACCTGACCTGACCTCGGACCTGAATTTAATATCAGCTCACATTCGGTGAACAAACCTCAAATTCACTAAAGATTAAAATGAAAAAAAAACCGACTTCAAAAACACTGAAAAGTTATATAAGTTATGGTACAGACATCATCACATTTCTTTATTGAAGTCGGTGCCAAATTTTATGACTTTCTAGGAGATCATCGTTTAGCACCGACTTCAATATAGGTGTGTGATGTTTTCTGTACCTATTCTTATATTATTTTAACTTTTCAGTGTTTTTGAAGATGTTTTTTATTTTTTATAAAATATTTTTTATTCAATCAGTGATGGATGTTGTACAACTTTGGTCAGGCTTTTCCGTTCAAAATAATATTTAGGTACTTCTGTGACTTCTGTATTTTTATAATCAGTGATGGATGCTGTACCTACATATTTGGTCAGGTGTTCCGTCCAAAATAATATTTACTTTCATTTTGAGAGCAGTAAGTAGGCCGAATCACACATATTTTCCATATTATATACAATGTCAAAATCAATCAAAATAAATTTATACAGATATGACTTGAAAAGCTCTTTTGAATCGTCAGCATTTTTTACCTACTACCCATTCAGGACGCCTTCTAGCTGATAAGACTAACGCAAGAAACTTATCAACATTACCGATATTTACAATAACTTATGTCCTTTACATACACATGTGAATAACATTGGTTAACATAATAGTTATATTAAAGTGATACAAAGCATTGGTATCAATAAATAATTGTTGCCTCTAATAATAGTCTTTTCCCGTAAGTCTTTTACAAGCTCTTTAAACTTACCTAGATAAAGTCAAATTAGCAACATTATAAGGACCTTGTTGTATAAAAGTTATACAGTTCCATATAAAAAAAATACAAAAAATAAAAACCGATTTCAAAAACACTTAAAAGTTAAAAATAAAATAAAAATACAGACAATATTACATTTTAATGGTAAATGCTAAATTTTAATACTTTCTAGGAGATCATCGATTGGCACCGACTTCAGTATAGAAATATATGTAATGTTGTCTGTATTCTTATATTACTTATGTTTTAAGATTTTTAATAGTCAGTTTTTATTTTTTGTATTTTTTATGTTAGTTTTATATTTTTTCTGAATTTAATACCAGCTCACCGAAGAATCTTGAAGGAATATGACAAAGGGTCAATAAGTGCCTATTGTATTTAAAAAAATCAACATTTGATATTTCTATTTGAAAAAACAAAACCTCCTTTCTTATTGTTTTCCAAACATTTGGTTATAAGTGACTCAAAGACCCATTTCCGTCATTCGTCGAAAACTTCCAAAACTGACCGATATTAGAGCAATACAAATAATAACCTACTTTAAATTTAAAATTCTCGCGTGTCACGGACGAGTTAAATTCACGTTTGAGTAGAATTTTAACATGTAAAACTAAACGTTGCGGTCTAAGTAATAACAGTTTTATGCCCCGAAGTTCTTCAAGGAGCTCGATGGGAGATTATGGAATTTGGTTATGTTATTGTTGTGTCGTAAGTACTGTTTTCCGTGCAAGACATTAAAAACTTTTGTCGGTGAAATTTGAAAGATATGCAGTTGTGATACGGCTCCGTCGATATTAATTGCTTCAACTTTAACAAAAGGTATGCATTTGATATTAGTTTAACAAAAAATAAGATAAATTATTAACAAAAAAACTTTTTTAAATACAAGCTTTTAGTACTCGTCATACGAATCAAACGAGCCCAAACTCGATGGGGTTGTATCGTTTTATTGTGGAACTAGCTTTCTGTAGTGCTCTTTCTAGCTAAATTGTAGAAATATAGGGAAATCTTAAAGTTAAAGAAAAAAAACAAACTTATTCCTTTAGTCCGATACAAAATGAAAAGCTTTATTCTGGTAGGTACATAACTATAATTCACTTATGTATAATGCTACTGAAGTAAACAAAATCCCTGCAAAATCAATGCAAAGCACTTAACTAAATCTTTAATTGATACAAGCCAAGGGCAGGATGGTTCAGGTTTGTTTGATCAATCTCGGCAGGTAAAAATCAGGTACAAATTGGGTACAAAACTACAAAATGAGGGGCAATAAAGTACACCAACAAATAGTTATAGGTTTCCTTTTTTTTTTAAAGAAATTAGTAGCCTTCCCCGGAGCGGTTGTTAGTGGATCGTACCTTCTATGCTAAGTCTTGCAATCACGGGTCAGAGATATGATATTCCAGTTTCTTAACTTATTCTTTCTGTATATATATTTATTACTGGTGTAATTCCACAGAATTCCTCCTTGATATCAGGTTATTTTGTTATGCTAAGCAGCGGAGCCCTATGGCCTCCGGGAACTGCCCTTATTGATTTTTTGCACTTATTGATACAATAAATCCATTTAATTTAATGAATCGCGTGCCGGCGAGTAAATATAGTATTTTTTCCTTAGCTTTACTCTTCAAGCTATTGATTTTATTCGCAGAAATTAAGATAATGCAGAAATTTCTATTCCGCAATCCAATCAATAACAAATTACTTCGGTCGATGTCTCACAGACTAAGAACCACATAGAGATAATATCATAGCTTAGGCGCGTTCACGTACCAACGCTCCACTTGCGCACAGATTTGCGTTTATGTGGAAGCGACGGAGCCGAGGTCCGTTTGCTCAATGTTAAGCGCCGTATTGGCGACGGAACCTCTCCTAAAACCAAATTCATTTCATAACACTCGTAAGACTCTTAACTTGCTTCAGTATTTCCAGCTAAAGTTATAAGTTTGGTTGAAAAACAAAACGTAATGAAAAATTAACCATAAACAAATTGTGAATGCTTTCCAAATTCTATTCGACGAAACCATAATTATATGATCTGTAGCTTTAAGTGTATTTTATTATGATATGTCTCTAAAAATGATCAAAACAAACGGTCTAAATGTCAAATTCCGAATTTTGAGAAAATCAACCCACCTAAAGGGAAGCACGGGATTTTGGGCGAAAAAAAACTATCTTTGTAAATAAGGCCAGGATAAACGCGAGATTTATTTTGTTTATGCAAAAATTGAATAATGACCAAAGATAATTGCAAATGTCACTGACATGACGTGAAACGACGTTGACGTTGACACTTGACATTGATATTGTGAAATTAATTGACAAAGTTGTTGTAATTATGAGTTTAGTTGTGCAATTTGTGTTAAAACTACAGTGAAACCAAAGTGTTTTTGCAAAATTAGTGTTTTATGAAATTTTAAGAAAAAACGGTGTTACAGTACCCCTTACACCACCTTATTGTCAAACTCGGGGCCAAAGAGGCGGTCCATCAACCGCTGCTGCGTAGCTGGAGCTGCAGTAAGTCCAAAGCACATGACCTTAAAGTGAAACAAGCCTCTGCAGGGAATAGTAAAAGCAGTCTTCTCTCTGGACTCAATAGAGTCCAAAGGAACTTGGTAATATGAAGACTTAAGGTCAATAGAAGATAAGTACTTAGCATTTTTGAGCTGGTCCAGAATATGGCTAATATAAGGCATAGGGTAAGCGTCATGCTTTGATATGGCGTTAAGTTTTCGGCTGTCCAAGCAGAAACGTGATGACCCATCTGATTTAACCGCCAAAGTAACGGGGTTATTCCATGCACTTCCGCTAGGCTCAACAAGATCATCCTTCAGCATTTGGTCTAGGTGTTTATTTAATTCTGTCAGTTTAGCGGGTGAGACTACATAATACCGTTGCTTAATAGGTGGGTGGTCACCGGTATCAATTTTATGACTCACTAAGTGTGTCCTACCTAGGCCTTTCTTTTCTGCGGAAATGTCATCAAATTGCTTCATGACGTCATTGACCAGCCTACGCTCAAGCTTAGATAAAGTTTCAAAATCATATAAAGCACGGCTGCCTGACATAACTGTGTACACCTGATTATTATTTTTATATAAATGTCCACTATCCTCTAACAATGATAAAATATCTGGCGCAATATTAAATTCCTTCCAGAAATTTAAGCCAAATAACAACTCTGTAGCAACTCCAGGGACGACGTAAAATTTAATAACACGAGTTTTATTCTCTATCGATACTGGTAAAAATAAATACCCAGTTACTCGTGAAGTAGAACCATTTGCAGTTTTTATAAAATCTAAGTTCTCAGACTTATGTAAAGTAGCGAAATCTTTAAAATATTTGTATGCTTGCCCTCCCACAATGGAGATCTGTGATCCTGAATCTAGTAATCCTCTGAATTCCAAACCAAAAATATTAATCTTCAGATATGCTCTGGTATCATTATAGGTGGCGTTAGTAGTAGCGTGAACCGATGTAACCTCACCTTTATGCATGTTTACGTTATCTGTACTAGCTTTACTTACATAGAATTCATTGTATTTCTGCCTTGATTGTTCAGAATTACAATGTTTATTATAAAAATATACTGTTCTATGCCATCGGTTCACTGCTTGGCGTTTTTTGGAATCTCTACGGTTGAAGGTTTTGAAGAAGTGCACTTTGGACAATTATTTGCATTGAAGCCCCTTTCTCCACAACGATAACAAATAAGTACCCAAGGCGCCTTGCAATACCTCAGGCTGTGGCCATTTTTCCGACAGCGGACACAAAAAAAGATTATTTTGTGTATTATTCACTGACTGAATTGAAGAGACTTTTGGTGGAGCCTTGCTACCACTATTACCACTAGTATTTTTGTAACACAAATCGGGAGCCAAAGAAGAAGTGGTGACCCTAGGAGGTTCACTGAAATGCACCGATCGCTCCTTTGCACCTTCTAATAACCTACATTTTTTCTTTAAATCAGTCCAAGATTCCACTGGGGCTAGAGCAAGCTGAGTAGTATAAAAAGGTCTTATATTAAACATGATAATGTTCAATTTATCATCATCAGAGATTGGTTTTGATAATCGAGAAAAATAATTTTGCATAATGCTGAGATAATTCACAATGCTTTCATCGGGGCCCTGAGTACGACTTCTAATTTCCTGCATCAACCTATGGTCATAATCAGATGGTAAATATTCATCGAGAAGCAAGGTCTTCAGCTCAGTCCAATTGTGAACGTCTGACTTTACTCCTCGATACCAGCATAGCGCTTCATCAGTGAAAAGTTCAGCCGCAGAAAAGAAAAGCTTTGAATCTGCAAGGCCACGAGACAAGCATAACTCTTCGAGGCGTTGTAAGAAGGCTTTAATGCATGTCTTGCCATTGAAGCGTAAGTTTAGTTTATGCACGGAGCAATCATTAGCTGTATTGTGTGTAGTTGCAGTGGAGTTCTCAATAGGTTGTTCAGGTGTCAAGCTACTTTTAAAATTATGACAAATATTATCTATTTTTACAAGAATGCTATCTAATCTATTATTCAGAGAAGTAATTAAGGAAGTAAGATTATTATCATCATACTCCGATAAAGACAAGCGACCAATTCTGTGGAATAAGTGGTGTGCAAGAGTTTGAATTCTATTTAACACCTTAAGTGTTGACGGTTTACTTGAAGTACTTGTGATAAGTTTCTCAAGATCATCTAATTTCTTTTGAATTACTTTTAATTCAATATTGACATCAAGATCACAAGTCAGTATTTCATCAGAAGGCAGATCTTTATTGAGAGTACGGATCTGTGCTCTCAGAGCCATCACCGTGTCAGCTGGTTTCGAACCCCTGATTTTCACCTCATATTCTAGTTCATCTTTGTTAAGTAAATTAAAACTAATTGGTCTTTGCTCCATTTTTGTAAAAATATACTACGCTCTATTCTATATGAGAAGTTAATTTTACAATATTATTTATGTTATATACTCAAACTATGAACAAAAAATCTTAAAATATATTCACCTTTGCAAATGTAACTAAAATTTGTTTTTATTTATACCTATCTGAACCAAACCTGCATAGAATTCTTGTTATTTATCTTATAACTAAAGTACAGTTAACTAGTGAGACCGGCAGACGTTCTTCTGTCCGATTTCAGCGCCACCTACTGGGTCCAGTTGTACTTTTAAACCTTCCCTGGACCTATTCAAATACACATAACATTTCGTAAGAATCGGTCGAGCCGTTTTTGAGTTTTAGCTTAACTAACACACAACGTTAAAAAAAAAATTATTAAAGATACATACCGAGATGGATCAACACTATCTGAGCACTTGACCAGAATAATGGGCCATATAATGCCACAAAACCTGCTGTATATTCGGGCGCCAAATTGTAGTGCTTTTTCTAGCTAAATTGTAGAAATATAGGGAAATCTTAAAGTTAAAGAAAAAAAACAAACTTATTCCTTTAGTCCGATACAAAATGAAAAGCTTTATTCTGGTAGGTACATAACTATAATTCACTTATGTATAATGCTACTGAAGTAAACAAAATCCCTGCAAAATCAATGCAAAGCACTTAACTAAATCTTTAATTGATACAAGCCAAGGGCAGGATGGTTCAGGTTTGTTTGATCAATCTCGGCAGGTAAAAATCAGGTACAAATTGGGTACAAAACTACAAAATGAGGGGCAATAAAGTACACCAACAAATAGTTATAGGTTTCCTTTTTTTTTTAAAGAAATTAGTAGCCTTCCCCGGAGCGGTTGTTAGTGGATCGTACCTTCTATGCTAAGTCTTGCAATCACGGGTCAGAGATATGATATTTCAGTTTCTTAACTTATTCTTTCTGTATATATATTTATTACTGGTGTAATTCCACAGAATTCTTCCTTGATATCAGGTTATTTTGTTATGCTAAGCAGCGGAGCCCTATGGCCTCCGGGAACTGCCCTTATTGATTTTTTGCACTTATTGATACAATAAATCCATTTAATTTAATGAATCGCGTGCCGGCGAGTAAATATAGTATTTTTTCCTTAGCTTTACTCTTCAAGCTATTGATTTTATTCGCAGAAATTAAGATAATGCAGAAATTTCTATTCCGCAATCCAATCAATAACAAATTACTTCGGTCGATGTCTCACAGACTAAGAACCACATAGAGGTAATATCATAGCTTAGGCGCGTTCACGTACCAACGCTCCACTTGCGCACAGATTTGCGTTTATGTGGAAGCGACGGAGCCGAGGTCCGTTTGCTCAATGTTAAGCGCCGTATTGGCGACGGAACCTCTCCTAAAACCAAATTTATTTCATAACACTCGTAAGACTCTTAACTTGCTTCAGTATTTCCAGCTAAAGTTATAAGTTTGGTTGAAAAACAAAACGTAATGAAAAATTAACCATAAACAAATTGTGAATGCTTTCCAAATTCTATTCGACGAAACCATAATTATATGATCTGTAGCTTTAAGTGTATTTTATTATGATATGTCTCTAAAAATGATCAAAACAAACGGTCTAAATGTCAAATTCCGAATTTTGAGAAAATCAACCCACCTAAAGGGAAGCACGGGATTTTGGGCGAAAAAAAACTATCTTTGTAAATAAGGCCAGGATAAACGCGAGATTTATTTTGTTTATGCAAAAATTGAATAATGACCAAAGATAATTGCAAATGTCACTGACGTGACGTGAAACGACGTTGACGTTGACACTTGACATTGATATTGTGAAATTAATTGACAAAGTTGTTGTAATTATGATTTTAGTTGTGCAATTTGTGTTAAAACTACAGTGAAACGAAAGTGTTTTTGCAAAATTAGTGTTTTATGAAATTTTAAGAAAAAACGGTGTTACACTTCGCCCGTGTTATTATTGTTTTCTCGTGGGAATTTTATATTTTCCCGTAAAATAATTTTGTAGCCTATTTTATAGAAAACTGACCGTCGGCCAATTCTGCTAATGAGCCACCTCTGAACTGAAGCTTCAACGTTGCGTTCGACCAATCAGAGCGTGATGTTGTCACATCATCGAACAATCGTAAGTCGATATATGCGCTCTGATTGACCGATTTCAATGACTCACTTTCGATTCGGCTTCGGATTCCATATGAGCGCAGATTTGCAGCATTTTCAACATTTTTAGCATCATCGCGTTTCATTGGCTTTTGACGCTAGCAGGGTTGGCATCGTGTGTTAACGTTAATGCGTTCCATTTAAACAATATCTTGATTTTTAGGTTAAGTTCCCTTTATGAAAAAAACGCGGTTAAAAATGTTAACATTTCTTAGAAGAAACGCAAAACATGGTTGACATTTGATGTTAGCGTGACAAAATGGTGATGCTTAAATGGAAAACGGGGTTAGTACGAGACACTACGAGACTGGCCGCACAAAAACGTTTTCTGTATTCGATTTTCGAACACGGAATACAGACACGGAGTTTCGTGAACCTAGCGCAGATCTTCGTCTTTTCTCATTTGGGATTTCTACTTATATCTAAACGTACGTACGGAATGTGTTCCGTGCGAAAGAACGTGTGCGGCAGTCAATGTATTTTGCATAGATTTGATGCATTCGGATGTTCACATTCCGAAAACTTATACGGAAATCAAATGCGGAAAACGTATTTATGCGGCCAGCGAGTCGCTTGCCATCACTGGTCGTGGTCTAGTGTGTGAGATCTCCCAGTAATAATACATTAATCACAGAACAGGTGTCTTGTTTCCGCTGATACGTCAATTCATACACATTCATATACATAACTTTAATAACTAGAGAAGTTACTCAGTTGTTTGATTAGTTTATCTGCGTATGTTGAGAATGTTGAGAACAAAGTTCGAACTCTAACTTAGGCTAAAGCTCCACCTGCGATAATTTTAGTGTGCGATATTTGCGATTACGATCATATCACACACAAAAATTGCGGTTGCGATTTTTTTACGCCTACGTCGCAATACGCTTTATTGAACGCGCTTAAAATAACGCCGCTAAAAACAATAGCCACATCTGCGGAGTTTGCTACGAAAGTAACTACAGTGCATTCACAGTTATTTTACCTCTCTATTCATATGTGGATGACCTTTGTTGTTATATCAATAGAGGCGCTCTCAGAGGTAAAATAAAAGTGAATGCACTGTAATGTCTATAGCGCCACGAACTATGCCACATGTTTTTAATGAAACTAAGTAGGCAAACAAGCACGCTGCCTACCTACCCCCCATTTCCCCGTCTCCGAAAAGTCGACAGTTGTCAAAATATATAACATATTTCATATATTTTTTCACAATTGCCGCACTTGTCAGATACCTATGGTGAAATCGGGTTCTGATGGTAAGTGGCTTCAGTCGCCTGTAGTACTTGACAATCCCTACAAGAACGCCTAACGTACGTTGCCAACTTGTGGCAAAAGATGCCAGGTCACAGTACCCAGCAATTCCACTGCCTGTCTTATCCTACAAACTGGAAGACAGTAATGCAAGCACCGCTGGTTGACGGAAGAAAAAGGTAAGATAAAGGTACCCACGCAGACGACTCTGGTATAGTGTCTATGCTTAGGTATTGGGTACGGGATATTCATGGCACATACATAAGAAGCGTCGATGGCGTAGTGCGTAAGGCCGTCGCCTTCCAATCGGGAGGTAGTGGCTCGAACCCCACCACGTATCAATGTGTTTTCAAATTTTGAATTCATATGTACGTTTATTCGACGCTTTCATGGTGAAGGAAAACATCGTGAGGAAACCTGCACACACCTGTGAAGAAAGAATTTCTTTACAGATTGTGTGTGAAGTAGACCAACCCGCACTTGGCCAGCGTGGTTGACTAAGGCCTAATCAAGACTCGAGCCCCTCGGTGGGATGTATATGAGCTGTTGATGCTGATGACATAAAATGTTAAGTCACAGGAAATCTTTTAGAGAAGTAAGTTTAAATCGTTGAGCAGAGATCTTTTACAGCAGTAAGTTTAAGTTGTTGAGCAGAGGTCCGTAGTAAGAGTAGGCTCGAGCCCCTTGGTGGGGCCGTATATGAGCTGTTGATGATGATGATGTCAAGTCACAGGACTTTCTATCTTTTATAGAAGTAAGTTTAAGTCGTTGAGCAAAGCTAGTGTTGTACAAAAACGACCATCAATGACAGGTGGACGAGACATGAAACTTCGATCCATGAGATAGACCCTCTGCTTAATAGTAGTGCGAATAAGGGCTCCTCCCACAGCATGATTGTCCCGAGAACTTCCTGCTTCGGATATTATTATGACCAAAATATGGCGGTCGTTAAGCTCGGTCACCGTCCTCAATAGGCCTGATGAACTGGCGCCGGTTGGAGCGGCGAATAATTTATGCCGGTAATGTGAGCATTAGATTATTTCGAGGCGTAATTTGATATACAGTGACGTGGTACTTGGTAGGTGTCTGTATATAACTAAGGTACTAGTTTCAAGAAAACCTTTGGATCTCATGTGATGAATAATCAACTGTATCAAAATCGTGGAATTGTCATTTGATCGAGTTTTCGCCTCTTGCGGTATGAACGGAACAACTCGAGTGTTCCGTACCGACCACCGCGGTTCGAGTCAAGACACTTCCAGCTCATACTTACTGCATTTGCATCGAAAACTACATATTTATTTGCACGCAGGGTAAAGTGAAAAATAGATTAGTAGGCCTATAATAGACCTTCTGTGGACCAATGAAATAGCAGTGTTGTAATTTTTCTTTTTCTTGATGGATGATCGAACAGTGGAGAATATGAAAACAATATTATTTTCATATTTCATATTCTGAAAGGCCACTGTTTATTTACATAAGTATACTCAGTTCGGATTTCGGCCGAATAGAGGAGCGTGTGAAGCCATTTTTGCCATCCGACAGCTACAGGAAAAGAGTCGAGAGCAAAAGCAACCTCTTTACCAGTGCTTTGTTGATTTGGAGAAGGCCTTTGATAGTGTTCCGCGCGAGGCCCTCTGGCTGGTGCTGCGGAAGTTGGGATGCTCTGCGAAGTTTGTGCGAATGATTAGACTCCTGCATGATGACATGACATGTTGTGTTACAAGTGATAGTGAAGAGTCAGATTATTTTCCAGTCACCTGCGGCGTAAAACAGGGCTGTGTAATTGCACCTACTCTCTTCGCCCTGTATTTTGCAGTAGTAGTCGGAGATACGTTGCAGCGGACTTCTGTTGGCATCCGAATACGCTTCCGCTCTGAAGGCAGCATTTTTAATTTGGCAAGACTTAGAGCAAGCACCAAGGTATCACACGCTTTAATCACGGAGATAATGTATGCCGATGACTTGTGTTTTGTAGCAGAAACCCCTAACGAACTTCAACACCTAATGACCACTTTTGATGACTCCTGTCATAGATTTGGACTCAAAATTAGCGCGAGCAAGACCGAAGTAATGGCAATGGAGTCACCGGAGGTTATTCAATCATTCCAAATACGTCTGGGTGAAGCGACTTTGAAGCAGGTGGACAATTTCAAATATCTGGGGAGTACACTATCATCGAAGTACGAGCTGGATGCCGAAATAAATCACAGACTTGGAGCTGCTTGTGCAGCCTTTGGAAGATTAAGATCAAAGGTGTTTTGTTCACACGATATTAAGCTGTCAACAAAAATATCTGTATATATGGCAATTGTACTTCCCAACTTACTCTACTCTGCGGAGACGTGGGTACTCTATCGCAGGCACATAAGGGCATTGGATAGGTTTCATCTTAAATGCATACGTAGCATTATGAACATTAAATGGTCGGACCGTGTTAGAAACACGGAGGTTCTTCGACGGGCTAATGTCTACGGAGTGGAGGCTTATCTTATGAGGCGGCAATTGCGGTGGAGTGGGCACGTATCCAGGATGCCGGAGAAAAGAGTGGCTAGACAGATATTTTACTCGGAGTTACAAAAAGGCAAACGTAGTAAGGGTGGCCAGTTTCTCAGATACAAGGATGTATTAAAACGCCACATGAAACGCTGCCACATCGAGCCTTCCAATTGGGAAGTATGTGCTCAGAATCGCTTGGAATGGAGACGTTTAGTGCAGTCGAAGGTCGGAGACTTCGAAGAAGAAAGGAGGGCTGATCTCGATGCTAGACGAGACAATCTGAAGGCTAGACCACCATCAGCCATCACGTATAACATTATCAATGGAATCCTGACATGCAGTTTATGTGCGCGTGTATTCAGCACAAAAATTGGCTACTGTAGCCACATGAGAGCGCACAATAGGGCAAATCAGCAGAGCCCTATGCAGTAGCATGATGCAGTCGCTGTGGCCGAAATCGGCCTAGAGCATCATCATCATCATCACATAAGTATAGGGTTGAAAATCATAAATTGTCCCCTTCCCCCTGTCTTGTGACGAACGGAGGATGGGAGGTTTTTAATGGGTAGGCCTGGACTGATATGGCCCGGGGAGTCCCACATACCATCGTGGTTTGGCTCAACCACGAGGGATGCGTAAAAGCATTATCCCCCTAAAAAAAGGGTCAACGCGAAAAAACTCAATGAAACAAAAATAAAACAATTCATCAATAACAAAAAATTGCAAGTTTTCATTTCAATCCGAAAGACATTTCTATATGAAAAAGGCTGTGAGCAATAGTAATTTCGTTACATTTAAACATCAAAGGCAATAACAGTATTTTGAGTGATTATACTTAAATTTTTAATACATAATTATACTATAATTTCAAGGATGTGTTTGAAGATTTTGTTTCAAGTGAATCGAAAATATAAATTGTCGTTAAACATTAACCCTCTGCAGTTGGCTGTTTGACTTGTAATGTCGGGTGCTTGCTGCTTGCTCTCTGTCACATTATTCTGTCACACCAGTGTGACACAGACGAATTTTTTCCTGATCGTCATACTAACGTGACAGGAAGTAACTAATAGAATTATTAGGTAAAACACACACAAGTGTCACACTATGTACTCGTATGAATATAGAAAAATAATAGTTCAAACAAACCATTATAGTTACTCAAACAACTACAATATGGCCTTAGTAAATTTTAAACGTTTGGAAATGTTTGTTAAGATGAATAACTTTCTATGTTCCATATACGATATACAGCTAAATATTAAGCTACTATTACCACTTTAAGAGCAACTGCCCCCTAGACAAATGCCACACGCTAACTTTTCCGCAGTCGTTCCTTAGAAAAAATGTATGGAGATGACATTAGCTGCGGAAAGGCAGATAGAAACAAGATGGCCGCCGCCATAAAGTACTAAGTAGCGTGTTACATATTTCGTATAAAGTTATTAATCGGTTACGTGATTCATACTGTGATTACATAATCAAACTGAAATTCAGATCGCCTGTGCCTGGTAAAACAGTTATTAGCCCCATAAAACAAGAAGAACAAGTGTCTAGATCAATACATCAAGTCTCAAGACAGATCTGGACATTTTCGAGTAACCGGCAAGTACAAGACATATATCTTTCATTAGCCTAACTCACCTACATTACTAAAACATGGATTGTGTAGCCTGCAGGCAAAAGATTCCTTACCAGTCTGAGTTACTTAAATGCACTGGGTGTATAATGCCTTACCACTACGCATGCTTAAACATTTCTTCGGAGTATTTTTTAAATAATATGTCTGAACTACGCAAGACATGGCTATGTCCGGCTTGCCAAAATATTACTCGGCGCACAAAAAAAGACAATACTCCCGTTAGGATACTACACCATCCACAGCTGAACGAGACTACAATGTCATGTGACGACTCGATAACAGACGAAACCCTACAGAGACAACAAGATTTGACTACACATAATTTGACAATTGCATCGAACATTGAAAACAGTGACTTGATTGAGAAAATTAGCATACTCCTAGACAAAAAATTGGAAGATAACAAAATATTTATATTGACAGATATAAAAAACACGATCCAGAAACAAATACTTACAGCGACAAATGCATTACAAAAAGACATACATAAAACCACCGAAACACTTTCAAGAGAACAAATGGAAATTAAAAATCAAATAGAAAACCTTAACCGACAAATAATTAATTTAGAAGCAGAAAACATGAAACTCAAGGAAAATATTAATACTATCACGCAAAAAATTAAAAATACGTCAGAGAGCAAAGAACACATAAAAAAGAAATTTGTATTATACGGCCTAACAGAGCACACATACGAATCAGAAAATGACCTACACCATAGAATAGTATATATATTTCAAGATATACTCAATATCGATCTGACTGGCTATATAGAAGAACTGACAAGAATAGGAAAAGTAGGAAAATTTAACAGTAGACGACCGATTGTAGTTGAACTCCTTACAAAAAAAATGACAAAGTATATCTTGCAACGCACGCGACATTTCAAAGATACGGGCTTACACATCGATGAATACTTAGATGAAGAATCGCGACAAATCAGAAAAAACCTACAAGATCAGATGATGATGGCCCGCCGAGACGGACACTACGCAATAATAAGAAACAACAAACTAATAATTGATGGTAACATAATCGATACTTACCCTAGGAAACAAAAACAAAACACATCCACATTATGTTCATCACCTCCATCTGCGCCACCCGCGACATGCACGAACCGAACGAACACTACACTAAGCCCTGAAGTAGCCAAGGCACCTGTACTGAGAAAAAATAATAACTTTCGTCACTGAATCCACAACCAACCTTAACATCTTATTCCAGAACATGCAAAGTATGTTCAACAAACTTGACACATTAAACATTTTCATAGAAGAAATACCAAGTTATCACGCAATATGCATCACGGAGTCATGGTTGTCGCCAGAAAAACTACATTTAGTTAACTGTAATGGATACATCATCGCGTCGTCATTCTGTAGACGCAACTACGCCGGCGGTGGAGTGTGTATGCTGTTGCGAAACGATTTGGACTATGTGGAACAAAAGGAAATAGTGGACATGTCTGTTGAGTATGTTATTGAGGTCTGCGCGGCTATCATCCGCAAAATTAACGTACTATTGGTAGTAATCTATTGGAATAACCGTCAAACTGATCTATTTTGTACACAACTGAAAAAAATATTAGATTTAGTAAATAAAAAATACAATTCTATGACCATAATTCTCGGAGGAGATTTTAATATCAATGTATTAGAAAATAGCTCTCTCACAAATACGTTATTAAACTTAATGCTTGAATACAATCTGAAACAATTCGTAAACGAACCAACTCGGGTCACACTTACCTCGTCCACTTGTTTGGACTTGTTATTTACAAATCAAAACTCAGAGAAAGTAAAAATAAAAGTACAAGATTATGGTTTTTCAGACCATAAAGGCATAAGCCTTTCACTTAAAGATATAACTGACCTACATACAAAGCAAATTAGGTGGCAAACTGAAAAAAGGTTTTTTAATAAACAAAATATAGAAAAATATAAAAATGAATTACAATCGATTCAATGGGATCAGCTAATATTACCAGAAAAAAATGTTAACATAAATTACAACACATTCCAAAATAAATTGATTGAAATTTTAAATAAACACATTCCTAAAAAACATATCAAATATAAATTAAATAAAAAACCCAACTGGTTATCGCGAGGTATAAAAATAGCCAGTAAAAATAAACGTCTGTTAAGACCTCTTGTAACATATTCCAAAAATACTATTCTTAAAAATTACTACAACAAATACTCAAAACTTTTAAAAAAAGTTGTAAATAAATCAAAAAGAAATCAATATATCCGCGAAATGTATAAATCAGAAAATAAAACTAAATCGATGTGGAGGATAATTAATGAACGCACAAACAAATCTGTTAAAAAGCAAAAAATTAACACACAGCTGAATATCCATAACATTCTAACGTCGGATGCACACCTTGTCGCAAACACGTTTAATGACTTCTTCGCATCGATGGGTAGGCCGACCGCGGGGACAGCGGCGCCCGGCCGGCCGCCCATTCGATCTACCTCCAACACAATGTTTCTAAGTCCGGTGGAACCTTACGAAGTGTATAAGATCATTAAATCACTGAAACCCATATACAGCCATGGCGTTGACGAACTCCCGCCTATTTTGATAAAACATTGTGCGGAAGAACTAGCGTTTCCCTACTATCTACTAATAAACCAATCCTTTAAGGAAGGAATATTCCCAGACCAACTCAAAATATCTAGAATAAAACCGATACATAAAAAAGCATCCAAACTTGACGTAGATAATTACAGACCGATCGCGCTCCTACCTACTTCCTCAAAAATTTTTGAAAAGGCAATGCAAGTGAGGCTCCAGTCTTTTTGTGAGAAATTTAATATATTTGACGACTCCCAGAATGGCTTTAGAAAAAATCGCTCAACTATTTTAGCTGTATATAAGTATATTCAAGATATATTAAAAATATTAGACAATAAACAATACGCAATTGGCATTTTACTGGACATGACAAAAGCCTACGACAAAGTTCAATACAACATACTTTTAAATAAATTATACGATATAGGTATACGCGGCATAACGCATAAGTGGTTCTCCACATACTTAGAAAATCGACAACAGTTTGTAGAAATTGAAACTTATCACCAAAGCACTGGAGAAATAAAACAAATTCGCTCAAAATTAATTCAAATTAATAATTCTATACCACAAGGAAGTGTACTAGGATGCATTTTATTTTTGATATACATTAACGACTTGCCAAAAATTATTGACGAATCCTGTGTACTTTTCGCGGACGATATTTCTCTTTTGACATCATGTAAAAATAATTTAAATTTGAATCAAAAAATAACTGACATACTAAATATAATTTCGACATGGATGAAAGACCACAATCTTGACATAAACTACGTAAAGACAAAATTACTTCAATTCAGACCATACCAAAAATCCCCACTTGACATCTCACAATATTATTATAATAAAATTAAGCTAGAATGCGCTGATAATGGAACACTACTCGGTATAGATATAGACTGTAACATAAATTGGAAAAGCCACGTTAACAAAATAAAAACCAAATTATCAAGTTTCACTTACGCGCTTAGGGAATTGAGACGAGCAACTGACCTTCAAACAGCTTTATCTGCCTATTATGCATATGCATACTCGTGGCTCAGATACGGCATCATTCTATGGGGCAATAGTGTTAATTCGCAAGACCTTTTTATCTCACAAAAGAAATGCATACGAATCTTATTTCACATTGAACAATCTGAAAGCTGTAAGCCTTACTTTATAAACAATAAAATACTGACATTAAGTTCAATATATATTCTAGAAATTTGTAAATTCGTAAAACAAAACCCAAGTTTATTTATAAAATTAACAGACATTCCAAGGCGATTTCCAACAAGACAAAGGTATAATTTATATCAACCACCAACGAGCCTAAAAATGAATAGTAAAGGTCCCAATAATATGGCTATAAAAATATTTAATAAGCTACCCGAGTCTCTTAAAAAAGAATTAAATACAAAACTATTTAATAAATCCCTAAAAGACCTTTTAGTTAAGAAAGCATACTATAGCTTAAATGAATTCATTAATGATAAATTTTAGTTGCGTTATAGAATGAATTAGTTTCTTCGGTACAACAAATCGTCGTCGTCGTATTAATTAATTATACCTATTTTTAAGACTATTAAGTAATGAAATATGTAATGACATTTAGGTAATCCAATTTAATTTTTATTTTATTTTATTGTTAGTTTTAATGAATTTATAATTTTATTCAATGATTATTTAAATTTATTATTATATGACATTATTTTAATTTTGACCATTTGTACCTTTAATTTGACTTGATCTATCTTAGTATTAAATTTATTCAAATAATTTGATTCACTATTACTACATACATTTTATTGTTTGCTATGCCCTACCAGGGTGCATGTTTGGTACTGAAAATATGTTTTTAACATCTTGTAAACCACATGATTGCAAAAAAAAAAAAAAAAAAAAAAAAAAAAAAAAAAAAAAGAATAGCGTGAGGTTGTCGCAGGCTAATGTCATTTCCATACATTTTTTCTGCGGAACGACTGCGGAAAAGTTAGCGTGTGGCATTTGTCTAGGGCCTCCGATGCTAAAAAAAATATGAAATCTGTTTGCCATCAATATTTAAAAAAATAACTCAATTTTTTTTATTGCTTTGTATCCTGCCTCGGAGCGTCGGTGGCGTTGTGGACTCGGCACTTGCCTTCCAATCGGGGGGTCGGGGTTCGAGACCCGCCATTTACCAATGTGTTTTTCGTTTCGGATTTCATATGTACATTTGTCTGACGCTCCTACGGTGAAGGAAAACATCGTGAGGCAACCTGCATACATCTGCGAAGAAATTCAATGATGTATGTGAAGTCGACCAATCCGCACTGGGCCAGCGTGGTTGACTAAGGCCTAATCACCCTAACATAGGGTAGGCTCGAACCCCTCGGTGGGAACGTATATGAGCTGTGATGATGATGATCCTGCCTCACCAAGAAGTTTCCTTACCTTTTTTCTACCTTCACCGCCTAGCTGGAGAGACGTTGGTATTTTTGGAGTCCTTTCAAAGGAATCACACGTACCCGTGCCCCAAAAGATTCCGATGTTCTAGTTAAATAATCTCAACCAAAACCTGTTCTTGTTGGAAAACCTAAAGCAAAAATATAACAATATGCGACCTGAAATTCTAAATTTCGTCATCATGCTTAAAAATACCGAACATAAATCGGAATGGGCCGTGATTCCCGGCCATAAATCTATCGGTCGCGTCACCTGATCTGCGGATCGGACATTTGCATACGCGGCCGGCAGGAAGGTGTAAATAAGGGGGGCCGGCCGCGGCCAGCCGAGTGGGTTTTTCGCAAATTATGAGTTCGCGCGTTCTTTACTGGCATAGATTCGTTAGTGGTTATGGCGACCACTCATTTAAGGAGTGGACTGGGCTACATCTAAGCATATTTTTGCTGCTCATCTTCAGTTGCGTAGCACTGTACGCGAATCTCCATATAAATATCTCACCGCGTTTGGTAAGAAAATTAAAAGATAAAGAATTTAACCTTCCGATATTTTTGTCTGTTCTTTTTGGAGGCTCTCCCAATTTTTCCAACCAATGTAAACTTTTTTTTTTCATTTTACTTGTATTAATTTGCTTATTTGTGTCTGTTCACAACTAGATGGCTCTTAACGTCCCCCACACCCCACATTTTGCCTTCACATGATTTCAAAAGAGCGTGTCAAACAACATCTCCTGTTCGTGTTTCCTCTGTGACAAAGTAAAATTTGTTAAATCATCATCACAGCTCAAATATTATCCAAGCCGAGGGGCTCGAGTCTTATCTAGGGTGTTAAGGCCTACGTCAACCACGCAGGCCCAGCACGCATCACGCGCACGACTTTACATGCTGTTTCTATATGTTAATTCTTAAACCTAGAGCTTTTGGGGCAAAAGTTAGAGAAAATGTTAAAACCCCGTTTGTTATGAAGTAGCATTGCTTAGATAACAAAGAGCTGGGAGCAATGAACTTTAACACGTGGGTGTACCATCAGCACCATATCAAAATACTCAAATCTGTCAATTCTCGCCAATGGGTTCGTAACTTTAGCTCGCACGACTTAAAGATCAAAATTGTTTAAAGAAGTGATGTTTGGTGTTACATTGTATACCATATCAAACGGAAGATGGATACAGCAATGTCATTCGGCCATTACGTTTGCAGAAAATAGATTTTCTTGAGGAAGAGGAATGAACACAGTGGTTGCGGTTCATTAGGCGCGTCCCTTAAAGCCTCCAAAGGGCCGATTCCCCAATTCCCGGATTCCTGTTTACCCGGATTGCGGGCGGTGATCGACGCAAACTTATCTGGGATCAGGATCACCTTGTTTGGAATAAAATATTCCTGTAATTGTTTGTTTTGTTTGCAGGATCAATGCACAAATCAGTTTAAATGAAATACAATTTTGTGCGTATGAGCATGATTCGATACAGTTGTAATCGGTTGCCATATTCTTCCCCTGTATCGAAATTATTAGTTACTACAAAAAGTTTTTAGGCACTGTCTGAAATTAAAAAGCTTTTTAAATATGATGATGATTTATTTATTTAGGATAGATAGTGCCTCGCTACAGAGTTGTGAAATGTACCTAAATATAGAAATTCAAGTGCACGCGCATGGCCGAGGCACGTTTCGCTAAGTAAGCATTTTAGCCTTAAGCATATTAAATTGTACTGAAATTTATTCAATAAACGGACACGGAGCCAACAACATGCTTCCAATTTATTCCCTAACCTGATACTAGTTACCATAATATTACAGTACTAGTTTCGTATTTAAACATTGCCTTACACCCTGTCTAAGCAGCGTGTAAAAACTTTTAGTAGTAACACCGTAAATATTTAAAATCATACGGTCTTACTACAAAACATGGACCAAAGATAGGTAATCTTGTTTTAAGCCTGACGCTGTCACTATCTATGTGTATTAACACAAGTGAAAGCGCATCAGGTTTAAACCAAGACTAAGCTTAGACCAGGTTTAAATCAGGTTTTGACAACAGGTGCTCAAAAATAGTATCAAAAATATTTTTAAAGAAAAGGATAGCATCCATCTGAATTTTAACCACCTCCGTCATCTAGTGGTTGAGGTCACCTGGGTCTGATCTAGAAGTCCAAGGTTTGATTCCTCATGGGCGCACAAGATTGTCTACTTGGTTTGGTTGGTGGTAGGGATTTTTTGAGACAAACCTTGGTTATTGCTTCAGATTATTGTATTGAAGAACTGTTTTGTAATGTTGGCTATTTAAAAGAGGAGATACACAATAGACCTTCCTAGTTTCTTGCCTATTCTTCTCGGGAAGGCTCTCCGGAATTCCGAACAGGTGGTAGGGTCAGCTTCTGTCGGTTACATAGGCACTGTCTGACAGCTGTTAACAGGCGCTTACTACTAGGCAGTTATATTTAACATCAATAATTGCTTGTAAATGTCTACCGAAATTTTTAAATTGGAATTTGAACTGATTACAAAAAGATTTTAATCCTATTCATTTTCTGTACAAATTGGGAAGGCACCTACTACAAATTGACGGAGCACGGACCTCTTATTAAATCTTGTTTAACAAAGCTCGCTCCATTACAAACTAAAATTTTAAATCCGATAATCAACTTGGAAATTTAAGGCAAATTGAATCTCATTTACTTGAAACAATCTTCTCTGGAAGATCTCACATAATTAACTTAACCGTGAACTCTCAAAGGATTAGCGAAGTTAACATAATGCATGCTCAGCCCGCGACCAGCGTTAACTCGACACCGCTAAGTTAACGGCAGCTTTATAACTCGAGGATTAAGTAGCTAACTGCACAGTTAAAGTAAGTCGGTTACCTGCTAAGTTTGGGAATGGGTTAATTTGCTTCTCTAATTAAACAAGTGTTTAGGTAGCATGTAATGTTGGCTACTGCCCGCCAGGGGTGCCAACTAGATGGCAGAGACCTCTTGCTGCCGAGCATGGTCGTAAGAAGAGGTAATCTCGCAGAAGGAGACTGCGGGGAGGGAGCGGGAGGAAGATCTCCAAGCCGCTCCCCTCCACCGCAGACGGATAGGTAAGCGAAGACGGGCGTTCGCACAAGCAATACCCGTCAGTGACCCTGCCGTGGAGACCGTAAGGCCTTCCGTCTGGTGATTGCCCTGGTGTTCTCAAGCAATCCCCCCTTGGCGATAGCCCGACCGGTTGATCAGACTTGCCCGGGCACGTGGGTAGTGGTGTCGCAATGTGGACCTTACCCAGCGCGCCCATCAGGGCAGGGAGAACACCGGTGCGTTTTAGTGGGTAGGCCTGGCACTCTACCGGCTTACCCCCACACACGCCCACAGTCTAACCAAGCGTGGGTACGGTGCGATCACGCATTTCCCTCCGAAAAAAAAGGGTTGCCAAATACGCGGGTACTCGGGGCGTCCAGCACCCTTAAAAGCCAAGTAGTGCGTTCACAGCATTCATGACCACAATTCAGGATCACTGTAGTCATGACTGCTGCGGACTTCTTATGCTTAAGGCAAGTTCACACAGATCAGTAAAGTCACAACTCCGGCTCAGTGCTGCAATCGTGATAACTTTCTAACTAACTATTCTTTCATACATTCTTTATGAACATGGTCTGGTTTAAGCTTTATGAGCTTAGAGCTCCGAGTGACGTTCATAGACAATGTATCAAAGATATCACAGTAGCTTTACTGTGCCGGAACTGTGACTTCATTGATCTGTGTTTGTCAGCCTTTACTTGCTTACTAATATTATAAATGCGAAAGTAACTTTCTATCCGTCTGTCTGTTGCGCTTTCATGCCAAGCCCTGAGGAGGAGAGGAGGGAGGAACAGAGGCTACTTTTTTCCCGAATTTTCTACTAGCGAAAACAGAAGATAAATAATTTTCAAGAATTAACTATTTTTAAATAAAACTACACTTTTCGGATTTACTCGCGTTTATTAAAGTGAAACTTTTTTTAAACGTTTTAATTATTTAGCCTGACGTTTCGAACGCTTTCCAGCATTGGTGGTCACGAGATGACTGAAGCTGGTGGGTGTCAAGATCATCCACAGATCCTCGCCAAAGAACACCGATGCCTCCCACACGAGGCTATTGAGATTTAAAAACACCCGAATTTCAATAGAGATAACGGTTGGAGTATTCCAACTGCTTGCTGCAATATCATGAAAATAATCAAATCCCCAAGCCCGTTCACAGACTGCTAAAACAACAGATTCTGTTTGCGTGAAACAGACCAGATAAATATATATGAGATGACTGTAGTAAAATAATAAATCTGATGCTACTATATGACACCCACCAGCTTCAGTCATCCCGTGACCACGAATGCTGGAAAGCGTTCGAAACGTCGTCGTGGGCTAAATAATTGAAATGTTTTAAAACTAAATATACGTGAGTAAAACCGAAAATTATATAATTGATGGTGTCAGGCGTTATTTTTCGGAAGTCCATTACGAAAATTATACTTTTATTTAAATGTGTAGTACTCGTGCAAATAAAAGGCAGTATTAACTTTTTGTTTGTTGATTCGTCGACACTACGAAACCGAGTCATTGACGAGCCTTTGCTCCCCAACAACCTTTGTTGACCAACTCCAAATTCATTGACTGTGCATAGGGCTACACCTAATTCAAGCATTTCACTAAAAGTAAGACAAACTATAACACGTTTAAAAAATTCTTCTAACTCCAACATGTTATATAACAGCCGTATACTCATTCTGTTGAGTTTTCTCGGAGTAAAAGGGCAATTGCAATTCCATTCCTATATCTAATTGTCCTCTTAATTTCCCAGCGGCGCTGTAAGCTTTCTTAGTTTTACACGATAGGGGAGAGACATAATAGCGTTGTAAGCCCGTACTTATTGGTAGTTAGGCGGGATAGAATTTATTTATTGGTTCATAGAGTTTTCTTGTAATTTATAAAGTGTCTATGGTGTGAATTTTTGACAGCTAGGTTTTGACAGCTAGATCTTATAAAATTGGTATGCATTGAACAATATAACCCTATCCTGACCACGATTCTATCACAAAATCTGTTTATCCAAACTAAATAACTCACTAATCCAGTCAGTGGTGCGTCATCACCGAACTATTGATAATGAAAAGTCTCAACAGTTTGCTTGCCGGACTTAATCACCGAATTGCTGAGAGTAGAGGTTTTTTTTTTATTGACCTACCCTGTTAGCCTTAGATGTTAGGTAGAATCCGCAGTACCAACCGCGACCAACGGCTTAACGTGCCTTAAGCACGTTAAGCCGTTGGTCGCGGGTGGCGATGGGTGCCCAAAAGTTTGTGATATCGAGTTCTTCCGTTTAGCACGGAAGAACTCGATATCACAAACTTTTGGGCACCCATCCAAGGCCCAACCATGGCGGAGGTTGCTTTGTTTTCAATATCAAAACTAAAGCGTTCGGTACACTATGCCACCGAGTTTCTGTAAAGTATATACATAGTCATACAATTAGATAAGTATTTAAACAGTTATGCGAAGCTCCGCAATACTGTGACACATGTGACGCGGCTGCTAGCCGTGGCATTGTTCAAGGAGTGTTTTGTCGATGTGACCTAGTCAAGAAAGTAAGTAATGAACAAGCACAGATAGAAAATAAATTTTGAGAAAGGGATGAGAGTGGCAGTTTCCAAACTCGAGCCCGTATTGAGAAACTGTACCCAGAAAAGCAAGCATATCCTTTTCTTTAGTAGCCAACGAAGTAAAATAAATATCTCTTCATTTTCGTTCGTGTATTTTGCTTCTTTCTCTTATTTTGTAATAAAAATCACACTTTCTCCCGCAATTTTAAAATCTCAATACACCTGCTAGGGTTGGCTGGTAGAGATCTTTTTAAGAGATATAACGTAATTCACGCATGTAACTAAAAGGAATGACAATTGTATACAATAAAGAATATATATAAAAATTATAAATGTACTCCTTACTAGGCTGGAACAAAATGACAAACTACTACTAACTCTAGAATTACTAGGGGTCACATTAAAAATAATATTCAATTTGGCGAGTTCTGTCTGTGACGTCATTTCACAGCGTTAAACTTGGAGTGAACCATTGCTTTTTTTTCCGAAGTGCTACTCTTTAGGGCTATGAAATTTGGTACAAATACCAATTTCCGTGATCCACACTTCATCATCTTTATCTCAGCCAAGATACGCCCACTGTTGGACGTAGGCCTCCCCAAGGATCTCCAAACCAATAGTTCCTGCACTTTTCGCACCCAGCGGCTTCCCGCGGGCTTCCCAGATCGTCGGCGTCTCGGTCCACTTTGTGTGGGACCTACCATCGCTGCGTCTCCCGTTACGCAATCGCCATTCAAGGACCTTTCCCCAAGAACAGTCGTCAGTCCTGGGAGCTATGTGCTTTGGACTATGACGCGGACTTTAGTTCTTCTATCTTATCATTTCTGGTTCGATTACGTAGAGAAACTCCGAGAATAGCCCCCTCCATTGCCATTTGAGTGTCTGTAAACCTTCTTATGACGCCCATTGTAACTGACCACGTCTTAGCCGCGTACGTCATCACTGCCAACCCACTGACAATCAATAAAAATAGGTGTCACACTTACGGGTCAAATTAGGAAATAAAAAAATGACCGTGGCATAATGAAAGGGCTTGTTGAAAGGATCTGAAATATTTTGCTTTACGGGGAAAATTAAATTTTACCTAATTGGTCACAAGGAAAGCAATTGATTTTAATAGGATTTTAAAAGCGTTCAAACATGTTGAATAGTCTGCTATTACATACGTCAAGATTACAGCGTTATGCGTTTCAGTAAAATTAATATTAGAACCGGACGTACGTTAACGAAAACCAGCGCACTATGTTCAAAAGCCTTAATAATCTGCATATTACACGTTTCTCCCGAACGCAGTTAAGATTGGGATCTACGATCAGATTTTGAAATTCGGTTACAACAATACCATTAAATCAGATTTAAGTGAACAAAGGAGAGGCAGGGGGGCCTCCACAGGTCATGCCAGTCCATTATCATAATAACTGTTACGTCGAGCCAGACCTAATTTACACACGGCACATTTCATTAGGGCTTATCTAGGCGTACCATCGGTACTATGGAACCGGCGAGACCTTCGGGAGATGACAGAATACATTCGCCAAGGTCCACCTGTGGCGAATGTATTCTTAGGCAAATAAAAGGAATACAAACACGAATAAATACTCTCAAGCGTTGAATCGAAACGGTGTCATTGTCACGGAAAATAAGATTAATCATTTTGGGCTTAGCTGCTTAATGTGTTGAAAGCCAAATCCATGAGTAATACGCTCTTAGTGTTATTATTAAATTACTTGCGTGTCATCAATTTTTTCATTAATTATCTGGATCTCTGTTTGTATATGTCCGTCCTATTTCCTCTTTTTATTAGAATTTAAAGACCTAACACTATCAATATTCATAACAGCCACATAAATTTTAATTTCTATTTACTTGTATATTTACTATTCTATTTACTATTTTGACACAATTCTGGACCCGGTTGGGCACAGCAATATAGAAGAGAGGCTGACGTCATATATACTAGATGTGTTCACTTAGTTGTATTGTATGATAGGCGTGATAGCACAACATTTGAACAAGTCCATTATCTAACAATGTTAAATTGTTGCCTTTTAAAGAATTAAAGCAATTATAGAATCAATTATTTTTTTTAATTCTGCGATACCAGGCGATACCCCAAATTCGACATAAATTTTCATAAATCCACAATTCCATTTAATTTCTCTGGAGTATCCAAGGATTAGGAGCGCCAATCAATATTTTAACAGTGACAATTTAGTATTAAATTATGTCACATAACCGTAGTAGGGGGTAAAAGTTAATCTACGCTACAGTAAGTAGGGTGAAACATAGCGAACGAGGAGATATGAGACACACATGACTGTTTGCATTATACATGAATCAAGCCACGCGTTGATACCACTGTACAGTCACTTTATTAGAGAATACGTTTTAATGTTACACGCTGAGGGGCGGAATGCATGTAATTATTCTGTTCTATGTTAAGATGTTTTCGTTGCTTTAATTAACGTTTCAAATGTTACACAATGTCCTACGTGCCAGTTAATTATTATTCGCATATGTAATATGCAGACGACATTATTGTTTTGGCATTGAGCGACATTACCAAACGGTTCGGACTTATATTTGGAGAACTTGAATGGGGAAGTACCTAGTTCAATAAGAATCTCGTAGAAAGAAACACTGCAATCTAAAAACTGGGTCAGTAAACGGTGAGGAGGACTTAGCATGAGCACGGTAATACTATTACCGTGGCATGAGATAACAACGCTACATACCAGTTAACGCGCTAAATTATTGGTAAAACTTTTGGTTAAAGCGAGGTTACCCCAGAAATCTACTCGACCACGGCGGATGCTTTATTGCATCCTGAGGTGGCTACAGTCCTATCTCTTTAACAGGAGTCAGGCAGTTGCCCTTAAAATCTACATGTCAGTATATGTCCAGCTATATACCAGTACCATCTGGAGTGCCCCAAGGGTCGCGCCTGAGGCCCCTAGTTTTCAATAAGTATATTTAAAATAAAACGTCATAAATTGTTTTCAAAATTTCTTTTTTTTTGTAACGTTACTATTATTGCAACTATTATTTGTGAAAACTCTTTTAGCACATGTTTTACTTAATTGATTTTTGTATTGGTGTGTTATAAAACTGCTGTTTATTTTCCTAAATAAATAAAATAAGGAATATAGTTGATAATAATTGCATAATATGTCGCTTACGCGCTGCGATCGGATGAAATCTTTTTACGTTACTTTTTATTTTGTTTTCGTAATCGATTTTTTGAAAACTGGATTACAAAATAGTAACAAAACATATTGTCAAAATTTAAAAGGCAATAACAATTCGCGTTTATTGGTAAAATGTTTATGTCATTTATTTTCACAGCTGTTTTAATAAACAGTCCTTAACGTACTAGGACCATTATACAACGTACATTTATACAACGTCATAAAATATTATAATGCCAACATTATCATACGAGTGATAATGAGCTTTATAAATTTTAATTTGAGTAATAATGAGCTTTATAAATTTTAATTAAAATGTTCAAGTTGAAAGAAGTTATAATGTTACCATATTCTTCGTGGTTTAATTATGATGGCTAGACTTTCTTGTCCTTGATGGCAATCCATAAATATGCTAAGGCCCCTTTCACACTGTCACTTTTTGCAGCGTCGCACATTCGTGTATGCATCGCGACTAGGGCTCTATTTTTGAACCATTTTCTTTTGCGATGTAAATTAATAAAACATTACGACTAAAAATCAATGTTTGATTTTCCTCGCAAAAATACCTACCTGCCCCCTGTACTGTCCCACCTCACCACGTGTAACGTGCACTACATATCTTAGCTTCGCTCAGTTCAACTCTGTTAGAAAAGATCTTCTCCAAGCGAAGATTTGTCATACAAAACAATTGGAGAATATGTGCGAAAGGCATGAGCGAGATATGTGTACGATAGACAAAGGTCTCATGCCGCCGCTTCTCTCTCTGCATAGCGCCTCGTCTTTAAGGACCTCGCAGACTAGACGACCACGATCACGGCCAGTCGTGTCAGGCCATTGTTTGCGGCCATTGGTCGCTGTGACCAAGCGCACGACCGTTCATAGTGGTTCTATAGTTAACCTGGGGGCCAATTCCGCTAATCTTAACGTCGTTATCGTGTCTTGATAGTGTTTCAATAAAACTGCCATCGTCGCTTTTATACGCATTTCCTGGTGCATTTTATTCATACTACAATTTCTTGATAAGTCAATAATGACAAACGTTTCAATTAGTAATCGTTAAATCCGACAATAACTGTCTTAAAAAGCGATGCTATTGAAACGTTATTGAAACGCTACAAATGCGTTAACGTTAGCAGAATAAGGCCCCTGGTCGCATGCGGCCGCTGGTCGTTGTCGTGACCGCCTAGTGTGCGAGATCCCGCGTAAATGTGGAGTTGTCGCCCCGCTCCATACCCGCTCATTTTTACACCTCTCCACAGTGTTGCTACACATTCTCGCACCACTCAGGTTCATAATATAAGTGATCATGGAGCTAGAACCATATCATCACTTACCTCATTGGTGTTCCATCGGTGCCTCTGAGCGGCGAAGTGCTCTGCCCGGGGTAGACTTTCGAGGTTCTCAGGCAATTTGATAGGTTCACCGTCTGCAACAAAATATTGATTCTGTGATATTTTTCTACACACAACAGGGAAGCTCTTTGCCCACATCTCACCTGATGGTAAGTTACGGTAACACCGAAGATGACAACCTTTACCTGAACTCTTCAACTACTGAGGAACTAGCTATCTTAATCTTCCCACTTATCCCACCACTTCCGTCTTACCTATTTCTGCCGCAAAGCAGCAGTGCTTGCATTGCTGTGTTCCGGTCTGAAGGGTAAGATATGGCACTGAAATTACTGGGTACCGTGACTTTACATACTAAGTCACAAGTTGGCAACGTACACTGTTCGTTCTTGTGGGGGTTGCAGTTTTGCTGCGAATCTCACAGGAGCCACATGTATTATAGGTGACTGTTACCACTTACCATCAGGTGGGCAGTTTGCTTGTTTGCCAACTTAGTAGCAATAGAAAAAAAAATTGGAACACAATAATGTTATTAGAATTGTTATTACAGCGATAAATTTTGGTAGTAGTATCTTGCCAGGCGGGCATAAAAGCCCTACCATCAACCAAACCAAGCATAGAAACATCTGCCCTTAATAAAGTGGGGTATTGAACCCTAGACCTGCAATTCAATAGCGGGTTTCAATCACTAGGCCACTGAGGTGATAATACTTGCTTTTCGCCCGCAGCTTCGCCTACGCTATTTTCGTTTATCCGTGGAAATTCTTTTCTTTTCCCTAGTAAACAATTCAAAATACATATATAAAGCAAGCGGTTGTATTTATATACTGTCTCTCAATTTATTCCTGTTTTCTACTAATAAATTTGCCCTTGTTCCAACAAAAATATCAATTATGCACAAAAATATGCTTCCTAAAATATTTCATAATAAGCCCTAATAACGGATAGTATTAACGGTAGTATTTTTTTGATCTTTTTTTGTATAATAAACTGTTTGCCCTAACCAAGTGAAATGGGTAGAATTAGGTTCTGGCATGGGCACTCGCCGGCCGCTGCCTGCCACCCGCGCGTTTCCTATTTTTAACCGACTTCAAAAAAGGAGGAAGTTGTGTTTTCGAAAGTTGTTGATTCAATTGGATTCGCTTCACTCGCTCGGCTCGTGTGATGTGATTACAGTTCCAACCTAACCTAGCCATTTCGGTCAATTCACCGAAGTTTTACTTCTGTATTATAAGACTTCCAAACCTATACTTAAAGTATATAGAACTACTCATAGTGCACGCAGTAAAGCTGCAACCCCCACAAGAACCACAGTGTACGTTGCCAACTTGTGACATCAGATGTAAAGTCACGGTACCCAGTAATTTCACTGCCATATCTTACCCTTCAAACCGGAACATAGCAATGCCAGCACTGCTGCTTTGCGACAGAAATAGGTAAGACGGAGGTACACAAGCAGGTGACCCTGGTACAGAGTTTCCCACAGAACACAGAAACCTCTTTCTGTGTTCTGTGGAGTTTCCCCCAATCCTTACATAATCGGTTGAGGTCGGGTCTTTCAGACCGTTTGTAGAACATATGTGACGAAACATTCTTGAAGCCTTAACCGCTTTAAGTGAGATCTTTCAGACCATTTGTATAATATGACTGACCAAAAAATATTTAAGAGCATGATTGCGTATTGATCAAATGAATTTTATTAATTGGAATATCGCACTACTTCCAAAAAGCTACCAACTTAACCGCCTTCGTGGTCTAGTGATTGAGACCACCGACCGGTGTTGATCGGAAGGTCCGCGGTTCGATTCCCACTGGGGGCAGAAGTTTTTTCTGCTCGGTTTGGTGGGTTGTAGGGCTTCTAAGTCCGAATAGCTTGCTACCACCGTCATACCTAGTTGAAGTTTGTCGCCGTAATAACAATGCTAATATCATTGTTGTGTTCCGACAAACAGAGAAAGTGTTGGAGATAGCCAGTTCTTCAGTTGTTAGGAGACCAGAGGCCCAATTCAGCTAATAAGCTACAGCTGAATCGAAACTGAACCGTTGCGATCGACCAATCAAAACGCCACATTATCACGTCATCGAGCAGTTGAAAGGCAATATAAGCGCTCCGATTGGTCGACCGCAACGGTTCAGTTTCGATTCGGCTGTAGTTTATTAGCTGAATTGGGCCTCTGGTGAAGCTAGCTCCCACCTTCGGCCTTATCGTCACTTACCTTTAGATAATATGAAGGCCAAGAGCTGTGTGATATAAAAAAAACTTTAAGTAATATAGGTACCGAAATTAACATATTCCAAATTTCTTTTTAGGAAATACTATTGAAATATTGTCCTTGTATGTATGTTTAGTCATTGCATTCATTTCCTCGTATTATGTATACACATATACAATAACCCTTGATTTTTTTTTACAAAAAACGGGGTAGCATTGGCCTACGTCTCACCTCATAGTAAGTGACTATAAGTCCGAAGATGGAAGCGAGCTTTACCTGGATTCCTAAACACCAGACTATATCTTACACTTAACTGTCGGGACTGAACAATGTTATTACATTATGGCCACAAACTTAGGTTTTTTTATTGCAGATAAACAAGCAAACTGCCTTCCCGATGGTAAGTGGTAACCATCACCTATAATACATGTGGCTCCTGTGAGATTCGCAGCAAAACTGCATCCCCCACAAGAACCACAATTACCAAGTAATTTTGTAAATTGACGAGCTGTCAACAGAGCCAATGCAAGCACTGCTGCTTGCTGCTAATCTATCTAGTATACGAGTAAGTTGATTTTTCATTAGGTGGTGACCGGACCCCAACCAAGCCAACCAATTTCTTATTCCAAAAATAGATGAAAGATTTTTTATACTTTCCAGACTCGAGTTTTTTATACAAATTGGCAATTTTGTAGATAAACATTCAGGGAACGAGTGGTCGAGCCAATAATACGGCGCCCTCTTGTCCCTAAAGCGGATTTCGAGGACACGGGTTCCTACACATTTTTTGCCACAAAAGAAGCTTAGTAGCTATATAGGTACCTTCGTATCCACATTTATAAAAGGTGCCGAAATTGATGTGAATTTAGCATACCACATTTTAACCGACTAAGCAGGAGGTTCTTTGCTCGACTAAATCAATTTTTTTATGTATGTTCACCGATTACTCCTCTTAAGAATAGATTTTCAAAAATATTTTTTGTATTCATAAGGGTATACTACCGGGGTGGTCCTATTGCTACTAATCTGATGATGGTACCTACCTATCCCAGGAAAATTGGAGGAAACACCTTAATTTCATTACCACGTCTAACGTGTTCCATTTTTTACAGAAGCTATTCAGGTATTTGCAACTGCTAGTTATCATCTCATGTTGAGCTGATGATGGAAGGTTTCTTGCTGGTTAGTAGTTAAGGGACAGTTCTTTAACTTGAAACGTATTGACGCGTTGTTGCATCTTTTCAAGTGATGAGGTGAGCTTATAGTGTACCAACTACCACTACCAAACACAACTACAACTACCACTACCAAACACGTAATAATTATGACAATAGACACAATACCTATCACATTTTAAATTGATATCGGTGGCAAGCGTGGAATCAAGACAATTATTAATGTATGAACTAATTAGTGTAGTTAGTTAAAATTGTGCACCGACTTCAATCTAAAAATGTGATGTTATTATTGATGCCTATACCTTTATTTTTTTTTTTTTAAATTTAGTTTAAATTTATTGTTACAATATACAGGAAATGTAAAAAAAATACAATTTACTATTATTGGGCTCAAAATTGTCCGTTTTTTATTGGCTCCGTGTGTGTAATTACTAGGTCCTATCACGGTCCACATTTAATAGCATTCTATTCCGCATTTTATTATTGCGATAAGTTGGCAAACAAGGAAACTGCCCACCTGATGGTAAGTGGTGACCATCACCTATAGTACATGTGGCTCCTGTGAGATGCGCAGCAAAACTGCATCCCCACAAGAGACAGACAGACAAAATTTTAAAATAAAGTGACTGTTTAACCAATGTGAATGTTATAATAACCCACTAAGCTCTATAGCACGTCCTAAAGCCCTCGAGCGTAATAAAACTAAAGGGTTAACAAAACAATAAAACGACCGACAACGAGGTGAAAACTGCCCAGTTTTTGGCAACATTCGTCAAGAATGTCTGCGCTGCACCGACTAAGGGTTTACTTTGGCACAGAAAAATAAACCCTGTTACCTGAGCTCAAGAGTCGCTCGCGTAGGTGATGCAGGTCAAACTTGTTGAAATTCCGTCGCCGTCCGTTCCTGTCGCGTGCAAATTTAACGAGTGCTACGCGAAAATGCACTTGACCCTTCCTGCCCGGATTTTGAGGGCAATTTCGCACATCCGCCGCTTTGCCGCCGTAATGCTAGTAGTGGCTGGGAGGCAGAATTTTCGCAAGGCGGGCGCTTGCTTGAGCGCGCACTAATTTTGCCTTTGGTCCAATCGGGGCACGGGTAACATGTGAGACATTTTAGGTTTATCCAGTGGAGCGGTTAAAGATGCCTAATTTTTTTTGGAGACGGAAAATTTACAATGCGGCTTCCGTTGCTCTCCGCGCTGCGCTGGTGTTTTAAATTTTCAATGAAAGTTTTTACATAGCGCACTTAAGCGGAAAGTTTATTTGAAACATTTAAAAGAGCCACGTTACTGTGCTGGTTGAATTATTTGTAAGCTCGTTGTTGTAAGGAATGTAACTTTAGTATAAATGTGTACCTACCAAATTATCTAATTAGGGCCGGGACGATACACGACTTATTTATTTACTGATACTTCTAGTTATTTACATATATTATTTGCTTTAAATTGTAATGCAATATGTTTTATTATTGCCTAGGTTCAATTGTCACCTCAGCAGGTTCTCCTCTTCCAACACAAGAGACTCATGTACCGGGTTCGTCTGCATGGGTACCTCAGGCGCGGATCTAACCCTCAAAAAAGGTTGTGGTCACCAGTTATTCGAGAATCGGCCAAGTGCGAGTCGCAGTATGACCTCGCTCATGATCGTATAGTGCATCCCTACAAAGATGTTTCCAAAACATATGACACTGACCAAGATTCATTGTTTTTTAAGGCATTGGATATAATATCATCAGCCTATCGATCTCAATATACCATGAAAGTGTGCCTTCACAAGTCTATTAGGGTTGTGGGCACTTGTGGGCATGCCCATCGTACCCACAACGTTGGATCCGCGCTTGGGGTACCTCTTATTTCTGCCGCCAAACAGCGATGCTTGCACTGCTACGAGTATGTTCCGCTTTGAAGGGTTAAACAGGCAAAAAATAAATGGGTACTATGATCTTATGTCAGAAGTTGGCAACGTACATTGGCGTCCTCGTAGGGATTGTAGATTTGCAATTTCTTCAGGAACCACATGTACAGGTGGACAGCCTGCTCGTTTGCCAACTTAATGAGTAACGCCAAGGACCTTGAGACATGATTTGTATGTACTGGATATCGGGCGCAGGTTTGAATTTGAGCGAGATAATCAAAATACATATTTAAAAAAAAAATGTAACTGTATTTGAAGATAATATGAAACATCAATAGGTATTATTAAATTAAGTGTAACGAGTTAGTTTCCTAAAATTCATTAGATAACCTTTGTTAAATAACTCGGATTTTCTTTTGGAAGCTGTTTTTGATGGGTGTCTTTGGCATTTTTTTAACGAGAAATTTTGATAAAAATTTGTTTTGGGGACATGGATATTCTTAAAAATGTTGTCAAAAATAACATATATTTTTTAAACAGGTTTTGCTAAAAAAGTTTTAAGTGGGGCATGATGAGCTCAGCCCTGAGTTGTCAGCCTCTAATTTTTAATAGATTTTTGGAATTTTGCATCGTTTATTGATAAATAGTTAGTGGACAGTAGGTACCTATCTTATCCATTGGAAACACACTCGAGTGCAATGAATCACTTTCTTATAAAGATACATGAAAAACTCGGAAACTAAGAATCCCAACTTGGTGCAATAAATTGTATTCAATAGACAATATTACTCGTTTTATTTATAATTTTATTAATTTGTTAAGGAGGATTTTACTTTCCATTAGAGAGTGTTTATTTCCCTAAGCAAGTTTTCTTAGTTTTTTATTTTTAGGTATACCTACTCGAATTTAAGTGACCCGCAACCACTGGTCTTGGGTACGTTTTTCTTTTTAATTTACAGATCACAAAACCACATATTTCTTTCTTTATAAGTAAAATTATTAATATGTGCGTACCATGCAGACAATAGTTAAAGTAAGAACCAATTTAATAATTTTGTCATAGTAATAATAAAATATTCATAAAGGTTCGCCTAGCCTGATATAAGAAATAAAACAAAGTCCTCTAGAACAATTCTTTATTAATGCGATTTGAAACCTATAGAAAATAATAACAATTATTTACATAATAAGCAACAAAATCAGGACGAGTCACAAGTATCATCCCCTGTCATAATAAATGTAATTCCCTCTCACATCACTAGTCATAGTGGACCCCATAATAGTTCAAAACAATAAGAACCTACGAACTGGCTCCAACAGTTAATTCGTTAAAATACATAGCACTCGTTAAAATACATCAATTCTCCGGGAATTCGATAAAGTGCTTGACAAAATTTTCCTACATTCTATTTCTATTGAATATATTTAATTAAAAGATATGGTAGCTATTATTTTTCTTCATATTCAAATTCAAATTCAAAAATCTTTATTCAACTTAGGCCTTTACAGGCACTTATTGACGTCAAAACAAAGCAACACATTCTCATTTAAAGGAAACATATTTAACCTTGTATGTGCATACATCCTAAATATACCTACTCAAGATGTCTGCAAATGCAAGTAGCAATGAAAAAAAAAGTTGAATCTACACCTGTTCGGAAATTGGGAGAGCCTTCTCGAGAACAGGCAAGAAACTCGAAAGGTCAAATTTTTTATCTCCTCTTTTAAATCGCCATTTAAAAGAGGTATACTAATAGTAATCTCTCATACCATATCCAACTAATTTCAAACCATAATTTCAGATCAGGGAATTGAAATTTAAATACTTACAATTAGTTAAATTCTATTAATTTTATTATTAACACTAGCTGTGCCCGCGAACTACGTTTCGCCATCGAAATGCTTTTACTTTTTGCTTTTACACAGTGTTTAATTTTTCCCTCCATTTTATTCCATAACCTCCCGCACGCGCACCCCCGCCTTGGTGACGCTCACTTCGCAACGAGCCGTGCAGCAGAAATCGTAATATTTTAATTTCGCCATAACTTCAAAACCAAACGTCCAATTTTAATAATTCAAAGAACAAATATTATCTACATAAACTGTTCTTAGTGATGAAATAATTTATTTTGATAAGGATTAATATCATGAGAAAAATAAATGCGTTTAAATGTAGTCCAAAAAATTTTTAAATAAAAAAATGGTTGTTGTGCCTCACTCGGCATAGATAGGTATAGTGTGTCGCGGACTTTTTTATAGATATTTATAAGATCTACAATTTATTAGAACATTTTATGGTTCTATCTTTTATAGTTTAGGCAGCGTACGCAAAATAAGTTACTTTTCTGGTTGGCTTTTTACACCTTGTGTCCGAAAAACCCAAATATCTTACGAAACCCTATTTTTTCCAAAATAAAATTTAGCCTATATTACTCGTGGATAATGTAGCTTTCGAATGGTGAAAGAATTTTTAAAAACGGTCCAGTAGTTTTTGAGCCTATTCATTACAACCAAACAAACAACAAACAAAGTTTTCCTCTTTATAATATTAGTGTAGATAAATATATATACCTTCCTATATATTATTTTGACAGAGATAATATTAACTAACATATTATATTTTTCATACATTACAATAACATCTATGTATGGGAGAGCTGCCTATTTTAACAAATTTATTTAGTATCGATCGACCTTAGTTGATAAATTTTACTTCGGTAAGTATTATGTATAATTGATATACTTAATTAATAATATTAACATAAGTAAGTAGGTAATATATTTTTCTTTCTGGAATAAATATTATTGTCACTATTAGAGAAATAGTATTTATGTATGTTGAATTATTTATTAAAAATTTATCAATTGCATTTAATATGTACCAATTGTGTAGACCAAGCAACCGGTCGATCGAGGTTACAATATCGCGGCAAGACAATAAACATAATTAAAATATACCTAGTATTAATAACATATAATTTTTATATGTCAAAAATGATAAGTTTATAATAAAAAAAATAGATATTACTGTAGTATTATATTAATTGTGGATACTATATGTAAATAAATGTACTACGTAGTACTATTATCTATCCTGTGGTACTGCGCTGTACTGTTTCATTTAAAATTGATCGAGATCGCACAGGGTTTCATTTCGGAACGATTCGTCAAATGCTATTCAGAACGCAAATGAGTCGACTTCGGAACACGTTCGGTAAGACATTCCGAAGATATTCCGAAGTCGTCATCTCATTAATATGTCTGGAGTAAGCCTAAAATATTTGGAAAAGTTGTAGTCATCATTATGACATTTAATCTACACTATTATTTTAAAGAGTAAAGATTTGTATGTATGTATGGTTTAGGTTTAGGTTTATTTATTTCATTTTTACACATATTTTCTATAATTTTTTTTACAAAGTTTACAAAAAGTATGTAAAAATGATCGTCAAAAACAGTTGTAACGAAAATTAAAAAAAATATATGCTAATAGGTATATAAAAATAAAAAGTAAAAAAAAAAAATATAATAATAATAATAATATAAGTATACATGTTTCAATAAAGGAATTCGATTCATAAATCATGTCAAATATTTTTAAAATGTCTAATACAATAGTATAATATAAAATGTCAAGAAGAATAGTAAGTATAAGTAAAAACAAATATGTCAAACTGTATAGTTATATTACGCAATGTAATAAAATCAAATTTAAAATGTCATATAGAATATCATCAAAATGTTAATTATAAAAATGTCAATGAAAAGAAGTCCTTCGTTGAATATAATTCTTTATCCAACAAAAGGTTTCTCAGTCGGTGCGTAAATGTTTTGTCGTTCTTATCATTACGCAAATCCTCCGGCAAATGTTCGTAGTATTTTGGACCAATGACACGGGGGTTTTTTGTAGCCAGGTAGGAATTTCTAGGGACGCTCGATTACCTACCTGCGTTTCGCAATTTATAAATATGATTTCCACGGCGTTCGAACAAATTTATATTTTCTCGTACGTACATAATCATGTGAAAAATGTACAGGGAGTACATAGTCATGATTCCATGTTCCCTAAATACTCCCCTGCAAGAATGTCTCTGTTTTAAGCTTGCGAGTATGCGCAGTGCTCGTTTTTGCAGTATAAATACCCGGTCCGAATCTGTTGAATTTCCCCACAATATCAAACCGTACGACATCAAACTATGGAAATACGCAAAATATGTTTGCCGTAAAACGTCTTTGTTTACAAGTGGTCCAAGTTTGTGTAAAGCATATGCGGCACTGCTCAACCTAGCGCATAGTGAGTCAATATGTTGCTTCCAATTCAAATTACCATCAATAGTAAATCCCAGAAATTTACACAAAGCACAAATCGGAACGTTTATGGAAAAATTCAAAGGACGCGAAATACTCCTACCCGAGAATATAAGGACATTTGATTTAGAACTATTCAAAACCAAACCATTTACACTAAACCAATGTTGCAACTGCTCATACAATGTATTTACCTTGATATGCAGTTCTTCAAACGTACGTGCTTGAATCAATGCAGTGGTGTCATCAGAGTATATGTAACGAATATACTCAAATACTACTAGACTATCTCAAAAATTCTTTCACCATTAGAATGCTACATTATCCCTGATTAACACAGGCAACAAAATTATTTTTCCTACGGGAAAAATAAAATTCCCGCGTGAAAACAAAAACAACGCGGGCGAAGCTGCGTAAAGTGAAGCTAATACCTTATAAATATACAAGTATTAAAAGATTTGATAAACACTGACGCACGCTATATTTATTATAAACCCTAGATTATATTGGCTAATGTGAGAAGAAAACTTATTGTGTTTATCACTTTCGATAAAGTTTCCGACACCAAATTGGTTTCCGAAATGTTTCCGAAAACTAATGTCATTCGAAACGGTCGTCGACGCAAAGTTCGCTTCCGACGTTTGTGAATAAGGCTGCTGTTCGGTTTGGAGAACCTTGGGGGAGGAAGGAGGGAGGAGGTCATTCTTAAGGCGCATAGTAAGGTCAAACATAAAAAATCACTGCAGAAAAAAGCGGTTCTCTTCATATATATTGAATAAAAAAATCTTTAAAAAAGATATGTTATTATTCAACGCATTCTTTAGAGGATGGTCTTTTTAATTTTTTGATAAATTAATTAAAACTTGGTTAAAATGTGACCCAAACATGCCTCGATTTTAAAACTTTAAACCTAATCGCGTCGTAAATATTAGGTTAAATCGTATACTTTTGATTTCAATAAATAAAGTGAACAATATTCTAGGGGATGGCCTTTTTAGATTTTTCTTATTCGCCTTAATTAATTTTTTATTGAAATAATTCATCATACGCGTAAAGGTTTGCTTAAATATTCCCCTCATCCTCACTCACTCACTCCTATGTAATCAGTGCGGGACGATCGACGCAAGGTCATTGGGACCACTATGCGCCTTAACTATAGGTGTCTCTTGGCTGAGGTGATGATGATAATGGTGTACCTAACCTCCTTACAAGTTCCACCGGCCAGGCGGGATGGTGTCGGTTCACTGTTTCGAGATTTGCGTTTAACCTCTTAGTCGGCTCTTAGATACTATATCTAGGGAAAGAACGAAAGCGGTGACATGTATTCTAACCCTCACCGCACCGTAATCATTGCTTGGAATATTCATTTGTTGCTATGAATGTCCCTAATCGAAAAAAATCTTTACGTAAGCTTCTTCATTAATTACTATTACTCATCACTTTACATTTTATCATCCTCATATCACTACTAATATTATAAATATGAAAGGAACTTAGTCTGTCCGTATTTTTCGCTTTCACGGTTAAACTGCTGAAACGATTTTAATCCAATCTGATAAAGAGATAGCTTAAGTTCTGAGGAACTACATAGGCAACTTACTTTATCCGAATGTAATGAATTTGTGCGAAAACGCGTGACATAAATGAGCTCGCGATGTAACTGAATTCCACACAGACGAAATCGCGGGCAAACAGCTAAACCATATAAAATATAATTAATCGCTGAAATGGATATACGCGCATAAACCGCCACTAAAATATTTATTCAAATATTAGCAATAGAATCCACACAACTAAGATCACCAATATTCAACATTTTGTATTACAAAATACTTTTCACTGTGATTCTTAGCTACTATAACAATTGTATAATATTTACAATTGTACAATTTTATAATATCCTGTATTTAATTCACTTTCATTCAAACCACGTCCCTTTCACTTGAACGTGATAAGAGGATATAATTACACTACACATTACAAGACTGGGTGATTTGATAAAAATTGTAGAGCAACTCGAAACATTAGATAACGCCTCAACATAGAAGTCATTCAGCGAAAACTGATAACATGAGAATGATTTGTTCAAATAAACAATAATTAAGTCATTTTAGAAATTCCTGACTCCGCCAAAAAACTTTATTACACCATCATTAAACCTTTAAATCGACATCAAGAAGTCAAAATACATATCACTAAGCACTCAAATCAGTGCTCATTCGCTTGTTGATACCGAACTGCTGATACAAGGCGATTTCATACACTGACAAAAAATATGTCTGCCGTATATGACTCAGCGTTTCGTTTCACAACTCACTGTCATTATCTGAACAATAATATTGCGAGGAACAAAATAACATCGTGACGAAATGAATTCTAGTAACATATAAAAATGTTTAATTAAGCTTAAGCGCGATAACCATCATAAAACTTAGTAATACGGTAAGAAAGATTTTATTCATTACGATTTAAAAAAAATCTAATACTTCACTCAGAGTCCTGATTTGTACATACATAATGAATAATAACTTATCAATGTCCAGTATTTATTAATAAATATTATCTAAATTTTATACAAGATTTGCAAGGTCTCGTCCGCGTCGTCGAGCTCTCATTGAGCCTAATTTCATAAATTACCATATTCTTATGGGCCTCACCATAAAACACTATGACCCATATTAATAAACTTTATCATATCGACTCTATTCATAAAATCGGAATCTATTTGTTCAGATATGTTAATCACATTCACATTATCACATTTAATATCTAGTATACTGTTCGACTGATTTTGTTCTTGTACTAAAGTCACACTTTTATTTTATTTACATTTTCTTCTTCTTGGTTTCTTTTGACGGCAAGAACAGAGCCACGAACTTCTGAAGGAGCTCCGTGAATATCAGAGTGCCAACGAACACTAGGAGCGTGCCGATCCAGTGGCCGACAGTGAAAGGGTTCCTGAAGTAGGCGATCGAGAACAGCAGAGAAATAAACTTCCTCAACGTCACTGTTAAGGTCACAGTGAGCGACGCGCATTCCGTTGTCAGAACGTAAACTGCGCTTATACAGAGGCCCTGCGTCGATACATACAGTATCAACCAGAGCACTTGTCTCGGCAAGATCAGTCCTAAAAACTCCACCGTCGGTGTCTCTGTCGCCAGCTTCACATGACTGATGAGATTCGGCGCTGTCGGTAACCAGAACACTAGAGGCATCAAGTGGGTGTAATATAGCGCCTCCCACGGATGCTTTCCGTGTTTGGAGTATAGCGATTCTTGGAATATGCCCATTCTGGCGGACACAAACAGGGCGAAGGTTAAAATAGCTATACCGAGACACCACCACAGCCAGTCTATGAACTGTAGCTTTTCTTCCTCTAATGGGTCCTCGTGAGTTTCCCGCGGTGCTTTCACTTCGCTGCTCGACTGTATCGTGCATATAGCTATACCCGCAGAAATCATGAAGACGGCCAAGTACTTTAATGGGGTATACCTCTTTTTGAGGATCCATACGCCCATCGCCATGTTCGCCATGAGCGAGCCAGCGCGGAATATCATATGAAGGGGCATAGGTATATTGAAGTCGAATGCGTAGTTGTTTGCTACGCTACTTGTCCAGAAGAAGCCGACTAGAATGAGGTACTGCTTGAATGGTATGTTCCTAGTTCCCATTCCGAATTTGCCGACGGTACAGAATCCTATAGTGGCAATAAATAGGAACTGAAGGAACGTGGCTAAGTTCCCGGCGCCGGGGTCCTCCTTCACCACCATCTCGAGAAAGACGACGTTGGAACAACAGCCTATGAAGACCATTGATATGGCCAAAGCCGCTTTAACGTTCATTTTGGATCTGAAATCAAAAGTATCTGGTCATAGTACTATTAACATTGTTATTAAAGTCTAGTTTCATAACCGTCATAAATTATGTACCAACATTATAAAAATGCATGACCGAGTTAAATTTTGTGAATCTATCCCTAATCGTGGTTTGTATTGTGATTGTAATATCAATCCATATCAGACTATACTCGTAAGTCATAACGCACAAATTAACTTAAGATTTTACAACTACGGCGCGATTTACCACGCGAGACTCTATTATCAGTTGATTTTATTAATGCTAACATTATCTTGCCGTTTTGAATGATCTCCGCAACAAATCACTGACTGTGTTATTTTTTCAATTGTTTATTGTTTCGAAAATGTAGAGTTGTTTGCTAATCAAGAGTTAAGTGGGATAATAATGTACTGTAGTGTTTTTAGTTACAGCTGGAATACCACTGATTTTACAGAAACTATATAACAGAAAGATGAATGCCCCATCGTGGTTTCGAAATCGAAACTAATCTGACCTAGGTATAATATTCGAATATTTACATATAAGCCACGGTGGCTGTTAAAAAAACATCGTGATGTCGGCGGCAGCGCCTAGTTATGACGCGAGTCGATTACAGTTGATAACAGTTTTTGCTATCGAATTGTGGCAAGTCATCTTTTGCGATAGCTCAAGGCGGAAAATCGATCCAGGCGAGACCGTTTTTCATCGAACCAGAATACACCAGATAGAGACTCATTACTATAGTCACAGTTTAATAAGGCGCATAGAAGTCCCAATGACCTTGCGTCGATCGTCCCGCACTGATTACATAGAAGTGAGTAAGTGAGAGTGAGGGGAATATTTAAGCAAACCTTTACGCGTAAGATTTTTTTTTTCGTATTTCAAGTACACGTATTTCAATTAAAAATTAATAAAGGCGAATAAGAAAAATCTACAAAGACCATCCGCTAGAATATTGTTCACTTTATTTATTGAAATCGAAAGTATATGATTTAACCTAATATTTACGACGCGATTAGGTTTAAAGTTTTAAAATCGAGGCATGTTTGGGTCACATTTTAAATTTTAACCAAGTTTTAATTAATTTATCAAGAAATTAAAAAGACCATCCTCTGAAGAATGCGTTGAATAATAACATATCATTTTTAAAGATTTTTTTATTCAATATTTATGGAGAACCGGTTTTTTCTGCAGTGATTTTTTTTATGATTGACCGTACTATGCGCCTTAAACTTTGCTATAGTCGTCTTCGGGGGTATCTCTATCCTACCTATTTCTGGCGCCAAGCAGCGGTGGCAAGGCGGACAGTGAAATTACTGGGTACTGTGATTTAACACCTTATGTCACAAGTTGGCAACGTACAGTAAGCTCCTTATCAAGCTATACTGTTTGACCTTTCGACCGTTCTTATGCCGCTCGTAATAGTGGCGGTTTTCGTAGTGTACATGTATAGCTTGAATGAGAGCTTACTGTACATTGGGTCCTTGTAGAGGTTCTGGTTTTGCAAATCCTATAGGAACCTACTTGTACTCTATCTATAGGAGACTGTAGCCACTTACCATCAGATGGGTAAGCCTGCTCTTTTGCCAACTTGTATAAAAAAAACAACAAAACTACCAAAAAGGATACCTTTGGTATTTTAAAAGACATGTTTGAAGTTGTGGCTGTAATAACTTTCAGCACAATTTATTTTAGCTTCATATGAAAGTGAGTGACCCAAACATGCGTTCATTTGACTTTGAAACCAAATCGCTCAGTAGCTTAATGACCACTTCGAATCGTACAATTTTATTTTCAATATTTTAAAGGTTGTGTTTGTGTTGGATATATCTAAATTTAATTCCTTCGTTATTGTAATAGGTATTTCAGCTTACGTGCGAATATTTTTAAAAAGATTCCCCTCGTGCGCTTCTGCATAAACTCAAATTATTATGGTGCGGGACAATATTACAAACGACGCAAGTTCGTTAGGATTACTAAGCCCCTTAAAATTAGTAAGGAATAATTTAAGATATGATGTTAATAGGTACGAAACTCAGTAGCGATTGGTAGCAATATTAACTGGTAGGTAGGTACCTAGTTATACGAGTATGTCATTCCAAAATAGTTATTAGAATTACTTCAAAGTTTTAATGATCGCTGTTAATATCAATCAGTGTTTACAAATCAAGTCTGGTGAATATAAATTGGACAAGTGTTCAAAATTTGAATTAAAACTTTGGGTCGCCTGACACAATTAAATTGATTTCATTAATTAAAACGTTGTTTTAATAACTAATTTCATTTCAGAACAAGACAGATGTCTTTTGTTTACTAAATGAAAAGTTATATTACACAGAGAGTTTTGCAAAGAAAATAATTTAATTTTTCATTTAAAATTCCATAATCACGGATAGATCCCGGAAAAACTAACTAATTATTAAGTCAGGAAACGAACCAGAATATTTACGGAAGAAAATAAGTTGGGTTAAGAAATAGTGCTTAGCATTTATGATACCTAAAATTAAAAAAGAAAAAAATGTATGGTCTGTTTGTATGTAATGCTAATTCTTGATTTTGTATTGAACAGATCGAAACACCGTTTATTTCGACCATTCTAAATTACAAGTTCGCACACATGCGCAGAGCCGTCAAGAAAAGGTTAAGACTAAGTGAACAATAACACACGGCGAATATTGCTTGAAATACAAAATAAAACAACATTCTACTTACTTTTTTTTGTTCAGGCTGTTCCTCGGTAGAAATATTGTATAATTATGTTCATAATCACTTCACAGAACACATTATTATGGACTATGGCACGTTGATTAATACGCCTGCCTGTTGGCGGTGTGTGTGTACGTTGCCAACGAATGACCGTGGCCTCGACTAAAAGCAACGTACTACGCATGCTCGATCCGCTTCGTCGGTAAAGAGGTTATGTCATTTTGCATTCCGTCAGTGTTGAACAGATGGCGCTTTTGAACATTGTCTGATCCTCAGAAGAAGTCTGATCACATCATATTTTAATCTGTGGTTGGTGAACATTGCTTACATTTAAATTGTTTGTTTTTAATATTTGTTTGTATTTAATAGTGTTTCTTATTTTTATATAATTGTATGGTTTGTTTTTGTAAGATCGTTATCTGTTATTTTTGCTTAAGCTGATGGCAACGTTGTCAATGCTTTAATAAAAAAACATTGCTTTAATATTTCAGACTTTCGGAAAATATAATTGCAGGTGTTCAATATTTTTGCCTTTTTAACAATTTCAACGTTCTTAGTGCTTAGAAAACTTGCTCATAATTTCATTATAATTACGTGTCTAAAGACCTTTTTCTATTTTTACATTAAAATGTAATTATTAGTAAGTCTTTACCTATGAAATTACCTTCAAGTATGAATACAAATGTTATTTTTTCCCCATTTTTGTTTCATTTCTGTTAATCGATGTAGGTATACCCATCTATGGATGCATCTCTGCCAGCGTAGTGGTAATTTTTGAATGCAGTTCTTGAAGAAGTCAAATGTCACAATCACTTCAAAGGCATTTTGTACTGCCTTTTAGGTACTGAACTTCTTTTCTGCCAAAATCTGGTTCTAATTTTGGAAACGTAGAGGATTGACGAAGCAGACTCTGGTGCATACGGTAGATGATAAAACTTCCAACAGTTCCAACCCTAGTTCTTGTAGCTCTCTGCACGTGTATTATGACATCTTAATTCCAGACAGTTTTCTGAATAAGTGCCTTTCTTTTACTCATTACCTATACAAAGAGAAAGAAACGGCATTATAACAACTCAGAAAACTGCCTGGAATCAAGACGTTTTAATATACCCCCTGGTTAGAGATTTGCGAGCTTTTACACATTCGCAGTAATACTTGTGCCATATGGTAAGAAACTGTGATGAACCCGGCTCTATATCACTTAACTACATACTCGTATAACCATCGCTTTTCTAAAAGTAAGTTTTGATATGGAGCATTGCCTGAGTACAAGGGTCTAACTAGCACAATGACCGCTTACGATTTTAAAAAAGAATTAGTTTTTCATTGCCGTTCATGATCCCCTCGTTTTTGTACCTGATGCTAACCAATGCTAACGTCGAAAGCTGCTGCTAACTAAGCTAACACACCTCAAAAATATCGACTTCAATATACCTATATATAAGACTGTGATGTTGTTTGTACCTACCTATTATCTTATTATTTATGACTTTTTGGTGTTTTTGAAGTCGTTTTAGTTTGCAGTTTTAGTTAATGCATATTAGAATTTGAGCCAAGGCAAACATCAGAATAACTTAACATAAAACGTCTTTCGCACTAAACAGTTTCAAAAGAATTGTTCTCGAACTCCAAATCTATCAAAAACCTTCCATCATCAGCTCAGTAACATAACATGACGACATTGACGACTACCAGACGCAAATACCTGAATATCTTAAGAGGACTGTGAAGTGCCAATTTATGGCTCGAGTATGCACTTTCGAAAATGCAGTTTATTGCACACCGCTTAGAGTCGAAAGTCTGAGACAAGTGCCTACATTTCTTATTGAAATATTGTTTCGGGCGATAACTGTTTTATCCCCCTAATCCTTTACTGAATTAGACACTTTTGGTCTCATTGGATTCAGTATACTTTAATCTATGTTTATACGTTTTGTTTTTTTTTTAAATTCAGTATAATTTAGTCAAAAAAGATAATGCTCGAGGTAGTTTTTATATGTAAAATATTGATATTTAAATGCTAATAATTTATACTTATTCTGAACAATATTACTTCAAAATCAAAACGTACAAACGTAGATCTTCAGTATATGTAAAACATTTCCAAAAGTTATGAAAATTGGATTATGTAAAGAGGGAAAAAGCGTTATCGCTTTTTGTATGAAAATTTAAAGCTTCACAATCCTCTTAAGAAGAAACATGAAACACGTTGAACGTGCCAATGAAATTCAAGGTTTTCCGTCGATTTTCATAGGATCCCATTATCAGATCATGACATGGTGACAATGGGACTACCTTGGGAGTATACTCTTTCGATTACAAAAAGAATTTTGAAAATCGGTCCACAAATGGCGGAGTAATCGATGAACATACATAAAAAAATAGATAGGTACAGCCGAACATAGAACCTCATCCTTTTTCGAAGCCGGTTAAAGAACAAGTGGTTCTATGTTTGACTTGTTAATTTCAATTTAGTCCTAGTTCGTACTTGTATATTAGTGTGTTCTTATAAATTACAGTTAAATAAAATTAATATAATATGCCTAAAAAGATTGAAATATTGTTTTTACAAAAAAATAAAATCGAGTTCAAAATCTTCAAAAAGTCATAAATAATATAAGAATACATACAACATCACATTTTATATTGAAGTCGGTGCCAAGCAATGATCACTTGGAAAGTCTTAAAAAAATGAAAACAATTAATGTTACTTAGTTTAAAATTGGCACCGACTTCAATATAAAAATGTAATGTACCTAGTATATATTCTTATATGTATATATTATCATAAATTTCGATAACAAACATTGTGACACGAGTTTTTTATATAATACCTATATTAGAATTAGATTATAAAGAATAATTTCCATTAATTGATATTGACATTAAATTGTTCTATTCAGATATAAGAATTCAATTTTGTGTTGTGAAGAATGTGGCATCTAAACAAACCTCATACAGGATTACAGAATCTACCGTAATATTACCAAATATTTTTTATACCGGGTTATTTTTCCATCAGGAGAGCTATTTTTGAATTACGTATGCGACTTCGAAATCACCGATGTGACTAATAATCACCGATTTTCAATAATTCTTATTTTTGAATATCACTTATGTGACTACCTTAGTCACGGATGTGATTTCATTACGAGTGCCCTCACCCACTCGTAATCAAGTCATACATAACTGTGGAAACGTTATCTGTGTTTTTTTTAGAGAACATATTGACAAGTTTGAAGTTGATGTGTGTTGATTTTGAGTTGGATTTAAAATTTTTATAATTTGTCAAATAAGTAAATATACACGGTTATTTTTTATCACCCTGGAAAAATTAAGGAACGCTTCACGACATGGTATTAGAATGATTTAAATATAAAAAAAAATAACACTTAATTTTTTTTAAAAATTTTTCAACACTTTTTAGAGATTTTTTTAGTTCTTTTATACACGGTTATTTTTTTATCACCCTGGAAAATTTAAAGGACGCTTCACGACATGGTATTAGAATGTTTTATATATGTATAAAAAAAATAACTCGCTTACTTAATTTTATATTAATTTTTAAAAAATCCAAAAAATGCTGCCTTAGTTGAAAGCAGGATTTTTAGAGATTTTTTTTATTTTTTTTTAATTTTATTTTTTTTATTTTTATATAATAATGGATGTGTCCTGAAGCATCCCTGAAATTTTCCAGGGTGATGAAAAAATAACCGTGTATATATTTTTTATTTAATTTTTTTTATTTTTATCTAATATTGGGTGTGTCCTGAAGCGTCCCTAACATTTTCCAGGGTGATAAAAAAATAACCGTGTATAAGTTTAAAATCTTTTAAATTTGTGTCACAAACAAACTTAGACCAGTATTTTCTTATATTTTGGCCTAGTTGCAATGAATTTTTAGCCGTATAATAACCGGTATATACCGAAAACGGCTACATTCTGCGTGGAACCGAACCCTTACGTATGTGTGTACTTTATCTATGTTAGCAGCTCTGCGTTCGACTTTCAAAAATAGAATGTTTGGGAATTCGTGACTTCAAAGTCATCGCTGACTATTTAGTCAGCGGTGATTTCTAAATCGCATACGTAATTCAAAAATAGGTCTCCAGGAGCCAAATTTTGTATGCTTGTTTAGACAAGCAAAATGAACAACTTTTACTATGGGATCAAACTCGAAATCGGGAAAAAAATCTTCTTTTCCATACTTTTAGGTTCCCCTTGTTACTCGTACATAACCGAGTTACATTACCAGCGATATACAAAGAAAAAATATTCTTCGTACAAAACCGGGTAGTGTTGGCCGTTGGAACGTTGAACGGTCAGTGCATTGAACGTTTGTATGTAACAGCTGATTTTTTGTAGCGATTTCGAGATTGGTCCCATAGTAAAAGATCTTCATTTTGCTTGTCTGAACAAGCATACAAAATTTGGCTACTGCTGGCAAAATAACCCGGTATAGATAATAAATAAAAAAGTACATAATTCAAATTATAAACGCCCAATCAACTATATAAATGCCCAAGAAAAAGAAGAAAATATGAGGGAACAGATGAACATACATCTATATACCGGTTCACATAAAAATCCCTCGGGTAAAAACAAATTTCCGCATAATTATAGTTAACTCCTTTGTTCACGCTCGAGGAAGAGCGAGTGGCGGCACTGCATTCTAGTCTGTGCAGTGACAGCTTTTTTGGCGGCCGGCCGCATGTGATATGTCAGTTGAGTCGAGTCGAAATGTCATGACATGCTTAGAGGTTATGTGCGGGCCGGAATAAAATATAATACACAATATTCAAGCAAATAGTGATTTGCGCGGCGCACCTAATATCGGGGTGCGAAAGCCCGCTTTGTGTTGTGCAAGGTGTCAAAATCGCGTGTGTGAGTCGTGGTGGCCTAATAGGCATTTGTAGTGCTCCGGTCTCCACCGGTGGATCCACTGCAGAACTTCAGGAGCCGCGACTTCCTTCGAGCTAGCTCAGGAAGTCCACCGGCTACGGAGGAGACGGACGGAGACAATTGGAACCAAGGTAAGTAATACCAATTTTCTAAGAGCTGGTATTCGGTGAATAAAATTCAGCAATACAAGTCGGTGAAACGCCGACGTGGTGGAGTCTACTTGGGGCACCACCATCCTTTATTTCCTATAAATTAACGTCAACATTAGCTACATGGTAGCCTAGGTGCCCGGTAACGAGCCGGCAACCGAAAAAGTTATTAAGCAACCTAAACTTAGCTTACCTAATATATTTCACGGCTAATTTTCAACTCGTGAAAAAACTTCGTGTGCAAAGCCCTTTAGGCAACACGGTGCCCGATAAAAATAGATTTATTACGCATTTATTACCATAACAATAAGTTCTGTGGACCTAAGCCGCTAGAAATGGGTTCCGAATCGAGTTTAGACGGCTCGGGGAGGTCTTCACAGAATTATCGACTTACACCTAAAATCGAGAAGAGCTAATATCGCTCGGTGCTGCTAAACAGCGGCTCCGAATGTCCTATTTCTTTTAGTTAGGGAAGGACCTGAGATACGGTCGGTAATTTCTTAACAAATCGGTCTCACCTTTCTCTAAATTGTGATGATAGCTTTCAATTGCTTAAAAGATATTGGGAATGTATACAGAATGATTTTTTAGTCACGTACCAAATTTTGTGTGCTTCCGACTATCAAACTGAACACTTTTACTATGGGACCAATCTTGAAATCGCGAAAAACCACTGTCTGTTGTTTTTATTAAGTGAAATTTAAAATTTAAAATTATACTATTGATAATTTTAAATCGTAATATTTTTAAATAAATAATAGGAAACATTTATCACCTACTTAAAAATATCATGTTTAGTTTTCATAAAAATGTCAACCAGTGCAACTCCCGAACGTAACATCAAAAAAAAATATAAACTTTTAAAATATAATTTAGGGGGAATCAAACTTTTTTCAACATTAGATCGATTGAATTGTTTTAGTTAATATAAAGAAAAATATTTTACAAAAAATAAAAACCGACTTCAAAAACACTGAAAAGTTAAAAATAATATAATAATAGGTACAGACATCACACTTCTATATTGAAGTCGGTGCCAAACGATGATCTCCTAGAAAGTCTTAAAATTTGGCACCGACTTCAATATAGAAGTGTGATGTCTGTACCTATTCTTATATTATTTTTAACTTTTCAGTGTTTTTGAAGACGGTTTTTATTTTTTAAAATATTATTATTTTTAACTTTTTAGTGAATGAAATCTTTTAAGTGAAAGAAACCCTAATTTAATACCAGCTCAGCTTCGGTGAGCTGATATTAAATTAGCGTTTCCCTCGATTTTCATGGGATCCCATCATCAAATCCTGATTTTGGTGACCTTGGAACCACCCTAGGAGTATACTCTATCGAATACAAAAAAAAATTGAAAATCGGTCCACAATTGGCGGAGTAATCGCGTAACATACACACAAAACACGTTGGAAACACCTTAAAATTTAAGGGTTTTCCTCGATTTTCATGGGATCCCATCATTAGATCCTGACTTTGGTGACCATGGGACCACCCTTGGAGTATACTCTATCGAACACAAAAAGAATTTTGAAAATCGGTTCACAACTGGCGGCGTAATCGCGTAACATACACACAAAAAAAACATAAATTGAGAACCTCCTCCTTTTTTGAAGTCGGTTAAAAAATGACCAATACTTTTCTCGCTGGTAGAGGTGAAAAGTTGTATGTTTCACTAGAGAGCAATTTTTTTTTATGTCTCGTGCCTTTAAATCACTCACTGCGCTCAGTAGAGCGAGTTCCGTACGATTAACCGAATTCCCACATTAGAGACTAAAATTGTTGAAGCGGCTCAAGCATATTACTTGTACATACGGTCTAATGACATAAGTACATTTTTATAAAATACCATTGCATTCGGTGACAAGGGAACAAGAAACTGTGTTGATACAGAAAAGGAATGTACTTAAAAATGTTATATAATATGTATTATTAATATTTCCCCTTGAAAATGATAAGTCCTGCACATTACGACTTCATCTTACTGTCTATCTTGCTTTTGTCGTAGCGCCATTGACATATCAATCAAGCCCTTATTCTACAACTGTTAAGGTTTATTTTCACTGGGAGGTTGGTAGAAAATAAAGAATTTATTAAAAGGAGGTCGTAGCATTCAATTCAAAACGTGATCAGTTCGAAGCTAGGGTGGAGTCGTGCTAGGCAAATGTATATTGTCTGCATTTTTTGCAGAGATGTTCTGAACCTTAATTTGAAGTCTATAGACGCTATTCTTGTCTTTCACGTTAAAAGGCTGTGTTTTGTTCTTTTTTTAAATAAATTTCAATAGTTGTAGAAAAAAACTAACTAACTAACTTTGTTTAACAAAGTTTTGACTTGGACTTAACAAGTTGTCGGACTTGTCGGAGTTTACAAACTCCGACAAGTCCGATAACTTGTTAAAAGTCCGAGACCTAGAGCATAATTGTTTGAACTCGGCACTGGCTTTCTAATAGGAAGGTCCGGGGCTCGATCCTGCAATGTACCAGTGTATTTTTCGTTTCGAAAATTTCATATTATGTACATTTATCCAACTGTCCTACGGTAAAGGAAAACATCGTGAGGCAAATTGCATACATCTGCGAGGAAATTCAAAGGTGTATGTGAGGTCGGCCAAGATGATTTGAAAAAAGTAAATAGGTAAAATTTTCATAAAATTTGGCATAATATAGGCCTTTACGGGCACTTATTGACGTCAAAACAAAGCAAAACATTGTAATTTAAAGGAAACATATTTAACCTTGCATGTGCATACATCCTGGGTATACTCAAATTGATTTTGATTGATTCAATGAAAAAAAATTGTTGAATCTACACCTGTTTGATTGATGAAATTAATTGTTACGCTAAAAATTTATGCTTCTTTATAACTGAAGTGTATCAGAAAACTAGTCAGTAATATTAGTACAAAATATCCCAAAAAAATACTTTTTTTTTTCATAATAACTATAATAGTGCTCTATTGCTGTAGATTACTTATACGGCTCGTATTAATGAACGCGTTTCAAAGTTAAGATCGATCTTAAGCTGCAGTTTTGACTTTTAATGTATGGAGCATCTGTCAAAATCAGTATCTCAAGATCGATCTCATACTCGAGGTGCAATTATTAATACGGGCCTTAAAGACCTAGCATAGACAAAACTGCTGAAACTAATAAGGAAGGAAGAGCTTAACCAATCCTGCAAACAGTTTATTACTTACTTAGTACTAAAAAATGTAATGTTTACCGATATTCCCGTCATGGAATTGATCCACTAACCGCCGCGTAAAATCATTTTGAACCGTAAGCCACTCGACTCACGGGCGTTTCTGAAAAAAGACCGAACAAAAGAATAATAGAAAACTTAATTCATTTTTCCCGGCAAGCGAGGCTGAAAGACAAGTAAAATATTTGGTCACTTCGAGCTAAATTGGCCTTTAACGTCCCTGCTATAAAGTCGCTTCTGCACTGTGAGTTCGAAGATTTTCAAGGTTGATTCTGGTAATAATGCACCGTAGATTAGTGTGATTTATGAGCGCAAGTGTACCAATGCTTTAATAGGTGAACCCTTGGAAAGTGAATCCGCTAGTTTTTGCGGGTAGGCGAGAGCTCTAAGTATGATTGATGTCGAAGATGTGCTGTTCGCAGCTATGGACGTGGGGTAGGCCTTCTCAAAGTGCCAGATAAAACGTCCGGATGATTTACCGACGGACGCAAAAACTGGAAGGAGTTCAGCGAGTAAACAGTATTTTAGGAATTAATTCTTTGTATTTAATATAGCTGACCGTATGCAACTTTGTTTGCATTATAACTATTCCCGTAGGAAAACTTTTCCCGTCAGATTTTTCCCATAGGAAAATTACCCTATATCCTTCCTCTGGTCTCGAACTATCCCTATACCAACTTTCATCAAAATCGGTTCAGTAGTTTCAAAGCCTATTCAATACAAACAAACAAACAATCAAATCTTTCCTCTTTATAATCTATACTTACGATAATAATAATAATAATAATATTGTAAAAAAAATGTATATTTAAGAAAGAAGGTAAATAAAGATCATAATAATAATATTATAAAGCTGAAGAGTTTGTTTGTTTGTTTGCTTGAACGCGCTAATCTCAGGAACTACTGGTCCGATTTAAGAAATTCTTTCAGTGTTAGATGGCCCATTTATCGAGGAAGGCTATATATCGTCACGCTAAGACCAATAGGAGCGGAGCACCAATGAAGAATGTTTCAAAATCGGGGGATTTTTTTCCCTATTGAGAGCTTCCGCTGCGTGCGCTACGTAAACGGTTAGAATTTCGCAAAAATCATGTATGACAGAATTAATCCCCTTTAAAAGTTCTAAAAAAAAGTCAGCGACAGCATATGTCTATCTTTTAAGGTTAGCTCACTATAACTAATTAACTATTTTTATGCTGACCAAATTTGTTCTAAAATAATGCATTATTTGCGAAGGTGTTTTTATAAACATGATATTAATCCTTATCCAAATAAATACGTTATTCATCACAAGTATTTAATTTAAAACAAAATTGCCCTTTACATCATTCGATTTAAATGAATATCTTAGGAGATATCGCAGTTTTAAAATAACATCACAGCAAAATAATGATGGAGTACTGCGCGCACAATGTGCAAAGCCGGCGGGCAGTCATGACGGGGAAGGGCGGTGGCCCCAGTTAGCTATCTACTTCTGCGGGAAGAAAACAAAACTAAAAATATAGCGTACCCAGAAGTACTTTAAAATAACATTAGTTTAGTTTTTTTGAGAATAACCTACAATCTACATCATATAAGATTATAAGACCCAGTATTTACTCACCTATATAAACAAAGTCGCGGGTTAAAGTTAGCCCAAAGTAACTATTCCACGCGAACGAAGTCGCGGGCGGAAGCTAGTATTAGTATAAATATAGATGATATTATATTTAATACTAGCTTTCCACTCGCGGCTTCGCCCGCGTTATTATTGTTTTCCCGTGGGAATTTATATTTTCTCATAGGAAAATTATTTTGTAGCCTATTTAAGCCTGGATAATAAATTTCGTAAAAATTGGAGCAGATTTTAAATATTTTCCATAGAAACTTTCAACCCCTATCTGAGGTAGTGCCGGTAAACTCCCATAGTGCGAACGCACGACATCCAGGGAAAAACGGAGCGGCATCACATTTTGTGCTGCTGCATCATAACAGCTCATATACGTCCCCATTGAGGAACTCGAGCTTACGCTAAGTTAGGGTGTTTAGGCCTTAGTCAACCACGCTGGTCGACACACACCTTTGAATTTGTTCGCAGATTGTGCAGGTTGCCTCACGATGTTTTCCTTCACCGTAGGAGCGTCGGACAAATGTACATGTGAAATTCAAAAAACGAAAAACACATTGGTACGTGGCATGTTCAACCCCGGACCTCCCGATTAGAAGGCCAGTGCCGAATCCACAGCCCCTCCGACGCTCTAATTATGATCCTTATTCCGTCATATTTTTTGTTATTTTTTTTTGTGATTCACTTTATTAGTTTGTACACTTCTGTGTATTGTCGTAATTATCATCTGAGTATTCTCAACTGTCTATTGCGAAAGGACCGCGCGGACAGCATTTCCCTGATAATGACCAAGTCCATACGAAGGTGGCGTTAAGCGTTGACCGTCAAATAAACCGCTCGTCTACCCTATCTCTTATGTTAAGACGCTATAAGGCTTATTTTTCTGTCGCGAAACTGTCGCCAGAGCACAATCGAAGGAGGTAAGTCCAAAAGGTCGCTAGTCGCGAGCGTCGAGCTGAAATAATTGAATTACGGACGGCGTGACGGTTATGCAACCCGATCGCGACACGCAAACCTCACCCCTACTGACTTAGACGGTAATCTAATATTTGAGCTAACAGCCTTTGTTGTTGAATAGTGCGATGGGATCTTTGGCTGAGAGGTGAATGTTTATTGATGGGCCAGTTTTTTTTTTTTGTTTTGTTAGTTAAAGCTGGAACGGTAAAGGTGACGAAGATGAAAACTAATGCCGTAGTCGTCGAAAAGTTTTTGCTTTTGAGGTGGTGATAAGAATGTATTTATTTATTTATTTAACAATTTATGCACGCAGAAATTAACATATATATAAACAACACAGAAGAAAAGATGTACAAAGGTACTGCTTATTTCAAAAATGAAATTTCTTCCAGCAGACCCGCGAGAGGGGAAATTGTATTATAAAAATGGTATGCGTGTATAACAGAAGAACAAAAATATATATAATAATAAACATAGTATATTAATAATAGTCAGAAAGATAATAAATAAACGTAAAAAATATATATAAACCAGCAACACAAATATCTATAATTCTAACGATTAATGTTAGGACCTGGATAGATAGAACTCCCTTAAGCGCCGCTTGAACGAGCAAATAGTTTGGCAGTCCCGTATGTTAGGTGGAAGCGAATTCCAAAGTCTAACTGCATGGGCCGTAAATGAATAGGAAAAGAAAGTGGAATTACAGGAAGGAACACTAAGAAGAGATTTAAGGTGGGATCTAATGCTCATAAACTTGCAATTTTTTTACACATTGCATCAGTCAAAGACAATTCTTCAACGTTAACCTTCGAAAACAAAATACTAAGCTCATGTATAAAATATTAAACTTACGTGTATATGTTTTGTTTGTATGGTTTAGTATCTAAGCCTTAGCGGTCTTATTACAAAACCTGGTTTAAACCTGGTCTAAAGTTAGTCTTGGTTTAAATGTAGTGCGCTTTCACTTTTGTCAATATACATAGATAGAGACAGCATCAACTTAGTCCTAGTTTAAACCAGGACTAACTTTAGTGCATGTTTTGTAATAAGACGATAAATATTTATTCATTTCAGCGATAATCAAGACGTTTTCAAATACGAGTAACAAAAAAAAATTAACGCTACAACTGTTCGGAAATACACGAAAATATGCAAATAGCTCGGAAAGTCCAATTGTTTGACTTCTCTTCTTAATCACTCGTAAGACTACTCGGTAAGACTACTGGGAACAGCCCCAGAATTCATTTCTTTGTTTACATCTACGATAGCCTTCTGTTAACATTTTATTTGCGTGATTTTTTTCACTTAATGTCAATGCCAAATATAAATATTGATCAATATAAAACGGATTATTTAATCAAGGATAATAATACTCTTTATTGCATAGAAAAACGGTACAAAACATTAAAACAAACAATTGTGAGCAAAGGTGGGCTTATCTCTTAGAGAGATCTCTTCCAGCCAACCTGTGAACGTATTGGAGATATTAAAATTGTAGGTAACACCGAAGCACCAAAACAATAAAGACTTCACTACAATAAAAATACATAATAAACAGAAATATAGTATAATACATATAGCATACCCAAATATAAATATATATATATATATATTTATTCATAAATATTATAATATAAATAACCTACATATCAATGAAGACGACGATGACTTAAATTAGGAAGAGGTGGACAGCTTGGACAGATAGTGTTGCTTTAAAAGTTTTTTGAAGGAAGCAATTGATTGACTCCGCTGAATGCCATCCGGAAGCCTGTTCCAAAGTTGGGCGGCACGAAAACCAAATGCCCGAAAGGCAAACTTGGTATTGGTTTTAGGGAGATCAAGGACTAAGGAACGACAGGAATGCATAGAACGCGTTGGAGACGGACGAACATGGAAGCGGGAACGCAGGTAAGGAGGGGCATGGGGGTCATTTAGGATTTTGTAAAGGAGTGTAAGGATGTGCATATTTCTTCGATCGCGTATTGGAAGCCATTTTAATGCGGATCGGTATTGGGAAATTCTGTCAAACTTCCGAAGTCCGTACACGAACCGTATGGCCAGATTCTGCAGACGCTCGAGTTTATCCAACTGCTCTTCAGTCAAATCCAAATAGCATACATCTGCATAATCCAGAATGGGGAGCAATAGAGCTTGCGCAAGCATAATTTTGGTGTTAAATGGGAGAAAGTATTGAAGTCGCTTGAGAGCGTGGAAGGTGTAATGCATACGCTTACTCAAATTGTCAATTTGAGGTTTCCATGACATTTCAGAGTCCATAATCAGTCCAAGATTCTTAACTTTGTTAGCGTACACAATAGCAACCCCATTAAAAATGATCGGCGGTAGATAATCCAGCGTTAGCCTACTTCTCAATCTACTGCTGCCTACAATCATGGCTTGAGATTTAGCTGGGTTTACAAGAAGACCATAAGATTGGGCCCATGACTGTATAGCTGCAAGGTCTTTATTTAGTGACGTGATAGCTATCCCAATGTCAGTTAATACAAAGTGACTATAGATTTGTAGATCATCCGCATACAGATGGAACCGGCTATGTAAAACTGAGGAGATATTATTAATAAATATGGAAAAAAGTAATGGAGAGAGAACTCCGCCCTGGGGTACACCTACAGTCAAGTCACACCAAACGGATGTATGGTCATCGTGCTTAACACACTGTTGGCGGCCTGATAGATAAGAGCGAAACCATCGAATGGTAGACGGGGATAAGTTGACTAAACGAAGAGTACCAAGAAGAATGTCATAGTCAACTGAGTTAAAGGCACTGCTGAAGTCCAAAAGAACTAAAGCTGTGAGTTTAGTCTCATCCATGGCTATACGAATATCTTCTGTCACATTTAACAGAGCACTCATCGTGCTATGCGAGGGGCGAAAACCAGATTGATATGGACATAAGAGGCTGTGTGTCGATAAGAAAGAATAAAGCTGTAGGTGCGCCATGGACTCAAGGATTTTGGACAAGAGAGGGAGTATGGAAATAGAGCGATAGTCTGAGAAGGAAGTCGGATTTGCAGATTTTGGCAAAGGTATAACATAAGCTTTTTTCCACGATTCAGGAAAGACACTGTTTGTTAGGGAGAAGTTGATTATGTGAGTGATAACAGGGACAATGTCCTCCAGCACCGGAAGAATCATGCCAAGGCTAAGTCCATCACTACCAACAGCCTTAGTAGAAAGAGCCTTGATACTCTTCGCCACCGAGTCCTCTGACACAGGACTGAAAGAGAAGGAAGGAATGTTAGGTGGGTCAAGACTTGAGAGGAAGTCAAGGGAATTCGACTTAGTAGTAGAATCGAGAAGAACGGGAGGTAAACAGAAATTACTGTTGAGAGCATTGAGATCCACGGAACCACTAGCGGTATCCGTAGGCTTGCCCACACCAAGTGATTTTAGAAACCTCCAAATTTGAGCTTGGTCCATATTGCTGATACTAGAGTGGAAATAAGATTTTTTGGCGTCTCTACAAAGTCTGTTACATCTGTTACGTAATTTCTTGTAAGTAGCAATGTCAGCATCACTGTGGTGAGATTTCAATTTACGCTTGGCTTTATCACGTTTCATCATCTCAGCTTTGATAGGTGGTGAAATCCATGGGGCAGGCAGGTGCTTAACTCGTACTGGGCGTACTGGAGCATGTATGTCGTATATTTGAGTTAGCTTTTTTGTAAATACATCGACCATATCATCAACATTAACTGAGCTGAAAACGGGAATCCACTCAATACGCCTCAAGTCCTCCCTCAAGCGAATATGGATATGCGTGATTCAGGTTTGCTGGCGGAAAAATTAATAGGTATGGGGCAGAATTACATTTAAAATTAAGGAATAGGGTATAGTAATATTGTCACATCTATATAGAACGACGAATAGAAGACAGAACATGTAAACATTTTACCTTATTTTTTCGTGGGGAAATGAGTAACTGCACCGTACCCGCCGTTGGCTAGACGGCGAGCGTGTGTGGTGCTCTCCCGGTAGAGTGCCAGGCCTACCCACTAAAACCCCCCGGTTTTCTCCCTGCCCTTAGGGGCGCGCTAGGTAAGGTCCACACTGCGACTTAACTACCCAGAACATTTTTATTTATCTTTATTATACTATAGGCAGCGATATCAATAACTTGAGCCAAAATATCTCTATCTTATCTATGACTTAAGTAAGCGGTAAATAAAACTGTCACTTTCTTAGGATCATGAAAAGTTATTATTTACCAAACAAGGGGCAACAGACTGACAGATCAATTAACCTCGAGCCTCGGATCGATACTCGATGAAACCTTCACTGTTAAAGTTAAAAACTTGTTAACAGTAAGATTTTATACCTTAGACATCAATCAACGAAGGATTACTGAAAATTCAACCCTCGGCAAACAGCCTCGAGCGATAAAACTTTGCATAAAGACAGGCTGCCAAGTATAAGTGCAAAGCTGTCATAATGACCGTTTGTGTCCATGTCACACTCTAAAGGCTCCGTTTAAAAGTAAGGCGGTAAATTCCCCCTTCATCAAAATTCTTTGTGAATTTATTTCTGACAATATGAAAATTTAAGCTCTAACATACTCGTACGTCATTATAAACTTTCCGAGATTTATTCTTTATACATATATTATTAAACGCAGATAGCCAACAGAATATTATAGGAGAACAGTTTGTTATTTTAAGATTTTGATCCAGTTAAGGCCATGCCATGCCATATCAAAATCATCATCATCATCACAGCTCATATAGGGTAACCTGTATAGCTATTGCCCACTTAAGGATTTCAAACGCATTCTCATCTAAAAAATCATATTTATTTAAGTTACCAACTTCAAATTAGTACTTTCTTATAACCAAATAAACTTTCCTAGAGAATATCAACTACGTCCCCACCGAGAGCCACGAGCCTACTCTAACTAGTTATGTTAGGGCGATTAGGTCTTAGTCAAACCACGCTGGCCCAGTGCGGATTGGTTGACTTCACATACACCTTTTAAATTACTTCGCGGGTGTATGCAGGTTTCCTCACGATGTTTTCCCTCACCGTAGGAGCGTTAGACAAATGTACATATGAAATTCGTGAAACGAACAACACATTGGTATATGGCAGGATCGATCGCGGGCCTCCCGATTCTATTCAGAGCACAGTCCAGTGCCAAGGCCATAGTGCCACCGACGCTGTGGCCTTGACGTTGGCCAACTTAGTTGTATAAAAAACCGTATAGCCCGATAGGACGGCTCATTTACGTGCGTGATCAGGCGCACGACTCACAATTTGGTATGTTTTCAAAAGATATGTCTTACATTTTTGGTCACCCATCATGAACCTGGCCATAAAGTACGTTGCTTAACCTTAGCGATCGTTAGCCGAGCGAGGAGACTGAGTTAGTGCTAAGTAATGATACTGTCTGTACCTGTACTCCTAAACTATAAAAGAACCAGCTATACGAACTATTCCCTCTTAATGCATTACACAACAATGCTTTTAACATTATTATGTCTAAAGACTGTAGCTGAGTTAGTGGTGCAAAGAGGTGATCTTAGAAAATGCATAAAGCTGCCAATGCATTTGTGAGCTGAACTCGAGCATTAATTTTAGAGTTGTGGTAATATACCTACAAGGTATTTTTTTTAGTCACAAGGCAGGGTGCTTGTTTTAACAGTCAAACTGAACAACTCTTACTATAGGTTACGTAGTAACTTTTATCTAATCTGTGCTATAGGACCAATCTAGGAATCGCTAAAAAAGCTGTTTTTAATATATCTAGGTTCAGTGGATGTTGAATATTTGTATAAAACAGCTTTTTTCTCGCGATTGGTCTCATGGAAACAATGTCAAAATATGCGACATAAACAGTCATATCAGCAGGCGTAGCACGGGCTGCCAAGACTGGACTCGAGTCTCGCATTATCTCACAATTTCAGTGACATAATCTCTATGTCTTAAAGAGTAGCAAGGTGGCGCGTATTTAGTGTGACTGACGTGATAAATTTTCTTGACGCTCGTCAAGGAACACGTGTGACTGAGTTTTATCACAAATTTCTTGGCGTGCCTGTGCGCCGACTGCTGTGGTTATAGCAAGGGCTTTAATACTTTAGAAGATGTAGCAGCAGTCGGAGAGCAAAAAATTTGTGTTACAACTCAGCCTCACGTGTCCCTTGACGAGCGTCAAGAAATTTTTATCACGTCAGTCCCGCTTAATACGCGCCACCGTGCTACTCTTTAAGACATACAGATTATGTCACTGAAATAGTGAGATAATCTGTGACTCGAGTCCAGTCTTGGCAGCCCGTGCTACGCCTGCTGGTGTGTTGTTCGTGGTTACTTTTGATCACGTTAACTAACAAGTTAAAATTTTTAGAGCTGAAAAACAATGCAGAACTGAATATTTGATGTAAGCTTCAGCTTGATATCTCTGCGTTTCTAAGAAAAAGGATCTTAACAGGCATACAGACGGACAACGACGTGATCCTGTGAGGGTTCCGTTTACTTTGGCGGCGCGGAACCCGAAAAACTAAGTCAACATAACGTTCTCGTATACGAAACACTGTTAAAATAAACTTGTAATTACATTATCATCACAGCTTATATACGTCCCTACCTAAATAGGGTTTTACTAAAGGGTATGAATGTATATTGGGTATATACATTCATACCCTTTTAGTAAAAACTTGTTATTTTGACATTACAAACAGACACTTTATTTATTTGTACCAATAATAAAAACAAATTGGTACATGGCAGGATCGATCGCGGGCCTCCCGATTCTACTCGGGGCACAGTCCAGTGCCGAGGCCACAGCGCCACCGACGCTGTGGTAAGGACATGAGCACAATGAATAAACAGCAAATGCTCGTAGCAATAGGTGCTGCCTTATGCAGAATGTAATGAAAGTGCTTCCGATATTTGTTCTACAACAAATTTTACGGTTACGGTTTTATTTTTTGGAAAAAAAATATAACAGTCTTTTTAGTAGGTAAATTTAATACATGCGTATAAAATCTGAGCCAAGGCAAACAACAGAACTAAGATGAAATAACTTTTTTGCTCTTAACAGTATTGAAAGAATTACAGTTTTATATTGAAGTCGGTGCCAATATAATGATCACCTCGAAAGTCTTAAATAATATAAGAACAATTAATGTAGTTAATTAAAATTTGGCACCAACGTCAAAACGAAACTGTCATTAAAAAAATAATCATATAAAACGAAAGTCATGTAAAAAAATTCTATTGTTAATGACTTTTTAGTGGCGTAGAAGGCGGTTTTATTTTTTGTAAAACAAATTTTTATTTATATTATTATAGATGACGTTTGACCAGCGTGGTTGACTAAGGCCTAATCACCCTAACATAGGGTAGGCTCGAACCCCTCGGTGGGGACGTATATGGGCTGTGATGATGAGATGACGTTTTGAATTTTTAAAAACTGAAAAGTTTTTTATAATTTCATAGTAAAACTTTACCTTATCTCTCTCATAACAATAGCGGCGATTTTCGTTGCGCAAGTAAGTGTAAAGCTGAGGTGTTGCTGAGTGTACACACATAAGACATGCAAATTTCATAATGGAATTGTGAGGAGGGCACTAATTTATGCCTAGGTCAAACAATACAGTGCAGAACACTAAAAACACAACTTGAGGTCTGCAAACATAGCGCCACTGCACCGGATTATAGCTGACCTCGATGAACTGTCCTCGCTAAGCAGCATATGCTAGGCGCTAGCTAGAAAATCTCATTTCATTCTGCGCAAGACAGGTTTGTTTGTGGTAGAATGATCACTAACTCAACTTGACTAGCTTACTTTTCAGCGAATTAAATTTTATGCAAAATTAAATTTTCAACTACGCTGTTTTTTGAATTTACTTGACTCTATCATCTTTGTCGGTATCGACGGCGCGACAGCTAAGCGGCAACATCGCATTCGCAGACATGCGACCATAGAGTTTTAAGTTTGCGAAAATGCAACAAAATATATGACTTAAATAATCAGGGAGAATTCAATTTATTTTTATTAATTGACTACCTGCCCGGACAGACATCGTTCTGTCAAAAATTTTGATTATGATTAGTATGGGAAAAGAAAAGCGTTGTTTTTATACTGTTTTCCACGCAATTTTTATGTTTGTTCCCTCTATAATAAGATTCCATGTGCCTTAAGAAAATTATGAAAAAAAATTGCCGAATTAGTCCACCCGTTTTCGAGTTTTGCGATTAGCAACACGTTTGGCGATCAATTTTTATTTATATAGATTATACTTATATCATACATATAATTCTTTTATAATAATAAATTGAGGTGATTTGGGTTTTGCGTTATTTAATTAACACGTTTATTTTATTAACACACAACGCAAAAAGTTAATCTATTTACATGAATCTTTGTGTGGTTGTCCTGTATGCGTTCTTGGACCATTGATCAGATCGCGATTAAACTGTCTTCTGGGTTTTTGACCCGAAATCTTAATAATTATAATAAAAGAAAATACTGAACCACAGCAAAGGGTGGACTGGTCAGCTATTATTGTGCTTATAAAAACTGGCCAAGTGCGAGTTGGACTCGCGCACCGAGGGCTCCGTATAAGTTCCTAACTACTAACGGTAATCAGCCAAATTACATGATTCAGGTCAAGGGAAAGAACCCCATATGATTGAATATTTCGAGTGGCGCTGTGGACGCGGCAATTGCCTTCTATGTACCAATGTGTTTTTCGTTTTTCGAATTTCACATGCACATTTTGTTTGACGCTCCTACGGTGAAGGAAAACATCATAAGGCAACCTGCATACATCTGCGAAGAAATTCAAAGGTCGACCAATCCGCACTGGGCCAACGTGGTTGACTAAGGCCTAATCACCCTAACGTCAGGTAGGCTCGAGCCCCTCAGCGGATCGCGCTCGTATATGAGCTGTTATGATGAAGATTTTGATAGAGACAATTTTACAGCGTATAATCTCGCTGTCACCGGCTTTAATACTGTTTTGAGCGCTCATAGTTAAGGAGCAGGCACGATCGAAATATGCTGCTAAGCACACCGGGCCATGCAAATGTATGCAAATAAGATGCTGCCAGCAATTTACTTAATGAAAGCGAGATGGGTGGAAAACACTTGAATTTCGGCGCCAGGTCGCTTCGCCGTCAGATTAGCATTCAAAACGTAATGACAAGTGTTTGGCGATAATTGATCTTCCTTCGTCTTCCACTTTGATCCGTTACGACGCATTCGCTCATCAACTATTCATTAATCAATTTTTTTTTTCTCGTGATTTCGTGAGTGCGAATTAACTTCTGCTGCTGCATTGACATACGCTCGCAAATGTAAAAAATCACGAATACGTCCGTGGATGTAAATCGTCCTCACTAAAACATGATTCAGTCTGATGATTCATCAATTTCGATCTCCAGGACAACCTTAAAATTAGCATCGACTTGTGACGTGGGTGTATTCTAATAATATTTATCTCTTTTAAGTGTTTTTGAAGATGGTTTTTATTTCTTATTTGCACGAGTCAAAACTTTTGGTTTTAAACAATTACTTTTAACGGATTTCAAAAAAGGAGGAAGTTCTCAATTCGATACGTTTGTTTTTTTTTTGTGTATGTTACGCGATTACGCCGCCAATTGTGGACCGATTTTATCGGATTATATAGGATCCCATGAAAATCGAGGGATAATACCAGCTCACCGAAGATGAGCTGGTATTAAATTAGGGTTTCCTTCACTAAAAAGATTTTATACACTAAAAAGACAAAAATAAAAAATATTTTACAAAAAATAAAAACAGACTTCAAAAACACTGAAAAGTTAAAAATAATATAAGAATAGGTTCAGACAACATCACACTTCTATTTGAAGTCGGTGACAAATTTTAACACTTTCTAGGAGATCATCGTTTGGCACCAACTTCAATATAGAAGTGTGATGTTTTTTGTAAAATATTATTTTTACATTTTGATTATGACGCTCTTTTCAGCATAACTAATGACTTACTGGTTGGCATGACTGGTGATATCTAACGGGACGAAGAGCGTCCCGTTCAGATCCAGTAAATCAAGCTATGAAAAAAAATGTTTTCATAGCTCTTAAACAAAACACAGCTTCACATAGGTAAACGCTTTGAAAACAAAACCGACATCACACTAAAACACGGAAAAATAAACACTACATTCATACCTGAAAAAAATTGTTATTGTATAACAAAAAATGGATAAGATTCGAGGTAGAATAAGTACATGACAGCGCCGACCGTTTCGTTAGCAAGGAATGGGCACTCGCTACTGCTCCCGTATATCAGGCCGTTCCACCAAACAACAATAACAGGCATTCTCCCGCCGCACAATGGTCTAGGCGTATGTGAGCAACGTAAGGGACACCTTGGTGAACAGCAGACACGGACTCAGGCGTAAAGGCGTTGTTTCGAGGCTATAATTATTCAAAAGTGCTTTAATATTGCCCTCTGTCCACTAGGTTCAACTTTCAATGGCCACTCGCGAGCAACCAAATCGACTTAACAGACAGTCACATATATGGAGGTATAAAAAAATATATAACGTACATAGGTAGGGATTATTAGACAACCGAGACAACATTTTGTTGCAATTTTGTCACATATTCAGAGTGTAAAAATAATCGCTTACATGTTTTGGACGCTTCTGTCCTCTACTGCTACTAGTCCCTACTGCTCCCTTCGTTACTGAAGATCAAGTCTTTGGCTAATGTTCTTCACGGACTATATAATTTGGCTACTTTTCTTTCGGTGTTTTTTTTTTTTTTTTTTTTTTATGTAAGGCCCGGCAAATGACCTCCTGATGTTAAGCGGTGAAAGAGGCCCAAATGAGTTGACAGATAGAGTAGGGACGACATCCACTATCCTACCTGCCCGCCCCTTGCCGGCCTAAAAGATGCTTTTTCACACCTCTTTTGAAGGAACCCATGTTGTAGGATGGAGGAAACACGTGCGCAGGTAGAGAATTCTAAGTATGGGATGAACGACAGAAGAAGGAATCTTGGAATTTCTTGGTACGGTGTGAAAAGGAGGACACAGTGTACGGATGACTCCGAAGGCCCTTACGCGTGTTTCTGTTAAGGAATGGTTTTCTTTTTCGGAGAGACTGAAGTACGATCAGATATTTAGAACCAACGATCAAGTATTTTTAGTGTTATTCTAGTGCCCATTTAAAAATTTTTAGTAACATCAGCTGGGGTTGGCTGGAAGAAATATCTTCCAGAGATAACTCCGCCTTTGGACAGACTATTGTCTTTCGTGAGCTATGTTTGTATTTCTTTGTGCTCAATGAAAAGTTTATATATATATTTAGAGCCAACTAGGAAGTACTATCAGATATTTTACGCCTACGGGTATTTTACTGTTAGGTCGTTGTCCTGAGACTTTCCTCGTTGTATAGTAGATTTAGTAATAGATACGAGTATATCAGAGGAGAAGTGACTGCTATATCTCACTTATTTCTGTCACCAAGCGGAGTTGCTTCCCGAGTTTGCGTCCCGAGAATTCCCAAGACTTTGATTTGTCTCTACCTCGAGACGAACATTAGAATAGAACCAGAGACATTTGAAAATTTATTAAGAAATGCAATTAAAGGCATTTTGATCAACGATAATAAATCTCTAAATATGGAGCTTTCCACGAGAATTATTAAAAAAGAGATAATTCTCTATGAATTTACAGGCAAAACACCTCCTAATACGGAAAGTTTATATCACAATCTCTGTCGGTTAAGCCTTTTTTTTAGGAGGGGATTTCTTGTTACGGATTCAACAAGGGGCCGCGGCTGACGAGGCCGCCCCAAGGATATGCCATTGGACTCGGGTATTAACCCCATACCTGACTAAAACCCCTCCAGATACTTCTACCTCCGTAGGGACACAATCGGGATCGGTGTTAGCCATTCCTCGATTGCACCCCCTGGAAGGTAGACCTGGCGCAAGTGCCAGGTCTTACCTCTACGGCTGTCGGTTAAGCCTACATCAACCGAAAATGAAAGGGTTTTTCCCTTAGTAAAGCATAACAATCGCCTATCTGAAAAAGCTTTGAATGGGCTCGTATTCTTAAAAGCATTCTTTATTAATAAAAATGAATAGGAAGATGTCGTATTTAAGATTTACTGATAATAGGTATACCTATAGAACAATACTTAATTATGTTACGATTCGGTGATTACACATTTGAAATATTTTTTTGGTCATAATATTTTTAGTAAAAGTAGGTATATCTAATTAATCCCTAAGTTTTAAAAGCAGAAGTTTTATGTTCCATATGATTTTTTAAATAAATTATCGTAGTCGTGTCACGACTACTAAAAGATATTATTAAAAGTTAAAATAGTTATTTCAAAAATTCCAGTGTGGTAATAATGTTTCATTTTTAACTCGGATGTCTCGAAAATTTAAATCGAGACGTCTTGAGACGCGACACTTTTATAATGTCGATATTTGACAAACCCTAGTTGCTTCCATTGCTATGCTATCTAATGTTATGTTGCTATGTTAGTGGTATCTAAGACAGGTAGTGAAATTACAGGGTACTGTGACTTGACATCTTCTGTCACATGTTCCCAACGAACATTGGGATTCTTGTAGAGCACCCCTTTGTCATTACACCAGTACAATATTTGTTGTACAATAGCGAGTACGGCCCTGTATTCCGTCCAGAAACAGTGCATCGAGAAACATTCGGGGTATTCGGTAATTAGGCACTTGTTCGTCCGCTACAGCGGCCGCGGCGCCTGGTTGACAACATAATTTATTTATTGCGAAACCATTATTCCTGGCACCTTTGTGTAATGTTCTGTAATGTTAATGTTTCTGTTTTCCTTGCATTTTTTACGATAAAAATGGAGCTATTTAAGAAATTGTGTTTTATAACACAGGTTCCTGCAATCTTCAAATAGCCTAGTTTATTATACGTATATATGTTATACTGTATTCTCGTTATGAAGTTCCATAAAACATGCGGTGCGCTGGTGTCTAAACATGCGGGAACTTGTATCTCAATGCACCACGATCGGTCACGTCTAATTAACTAAATTTTCTTTATGCGATGAGGTATATGATGTTCATTCATAAATATAAATGTCCATTATCATTTCCAACGAGTGACTGCCAATGCTGGAACATAGGCCTCCTCCATGGACCTCTACACCAATCGGTCCTGCGCTACTCATATCCTAACTTCTTCCCTCGTCTTTTACCAGACCGTCGGTCCTCCTCCCAGCATCGGTCACTCGAGGATCTTTCCGCTCCATTAAAAAGAGACCACAATCCAATGAATAGTTTCCGAGAAATATTTGACCAAAACATGCGTACAAAACAAACGTACATATATATGCGTAAAATTGTAAATTGTCTTTCCTATTCTGCAAAGGGAAATTTATAAAAATATGTTTACTGAACTTGAGTCTTTTTCGCAATTACAAACCAAAAAAACACCATACATTTACTACGTGAAGTATCAGCAAATACTTTAAGAAGTTTATATAAGTTTTTTAAAATTTCAAACTTCAAATTCGGAAATCCCTTTGGCAGATAAGGAAGACCATTTTTACATGATATTCCTATTTTTAGGGCAAATTTTGTTGGAAGTTTCGTTTTGTTGAAAATTTAAACAAAACGAAACGTCCAACAAAATTAACCGCTTTCCCGCTCCAGGACTTGGAACACGAAGAACAATTTCACATCGATCACGTCATTGTACAACAATGTAATAGTTTATCTGTTATCTAATCGCTAATTGACAGCAAAGGGGAAACATGCCGTCTAACTGGGCCACCGTGTCACCACACCGTGCATTAAATACCTCGTTTGTTGTATATGCTAATCTGTGAACTTCCTGTCTTGTCGCAGCAAGTTTTTAGAATGTTCTAGTTTATGAGCCAGTATAAATAACCTGCTGAACAAAGGGAACGCCGGAACCGGCGGCTAGGGACCAAGATCGCAACCCTGTGCCACACCCTCTTGCCCTGAATACAAAAATATGACAGACATTATCATATTTTGCACGTATATAAAAGCCCGACATTATGTGATGCTCGCAATGTTCAATCTCGAAATAATTATTATAATAATTTATTTGAAAAAAATAACGAAAACAGTGGGGTTCATTGTTGAGAGTTATTTGCTATGCTAGTTTACAACTAAGTACTCGTATTACATTTGTGTGTTATCATCATTTTCAATCTTAAAGTGACATAGTAACACTATGCACACTTGCACACTAATTGAAATCAATTCCTCGACATAATGTTCAGTTCGTTCTTATGATTAAAATATTTGTGATGTCGTTATAGTTTTCTTATAGGCATTGAATGTAGATGTTGCTAGTGCTCGTTGTCATAGATTCATAGTGATTTACTATTCAGACCCTATAATTTGATACCCATGAATCCTATGATATAATCCGTGGGCCCAAGACCAAAAAAAATATTATTACCTCACCTGCAGTATTTGTTGTTTTGCTAAGTCCGGCAAACTTCTAATACCGAGAGAGCTGGCTAGCGGGGCGTTTTTAGGGAATTAGAGATTCCGTATTAGCTGGCTTCAGGGTGCAAGTTTAAGGATTTCTATACTCAACGATCAAAAATCCAATTCAACGAGTTGCTATAAATTATGTATAGACTAGCTTTCCGCTCGCGACTTCGCCCGCGTAGTATTTTTGTTTTCCCGTTGGATTTTTTTTCCCGTAGGAAAATTACCCTATGTGAAGGACATAGGGTAATTTTGGGTCTCGAACTATCCCTATACCAACTTTCATCAAAATCGGTTTAGTACTTTCGAAGCCTATTTAATACAAACAAACACACAAACAATCAAATCTTTCCTCTTTATAATATTAGTATAGATTAATTTATGAATTGAAAACCTAAGGTCGGACCTAAGATAGAGTTAATGCATTATTATCTAGTAGTCCACGCACCTGCTAGGCCTGCTGGCGCTAAATTCTCGATTTAGCGAACGGACGGAGACATGAGCATAGACACTCCTCTGATCATGAAAAAAAGCCGACATTTTAAATACCTAAACTTTGAGTATTCACGCTGAAGCACACCCTAACGCCACGCGTTAGCATGTGTTATTAGTGATTCTGAAGCAATAGGATTGTTGTTGATGGTTGATAATATAATCAAGCGCGCGCATGAAAGCGCGCGAAACGTAAATAAAATTCCCAATTATATAAAAAAATACAATGAATTTACATTATTTAAAAGGAAATTACTTGAATTTTTAGTTAATAATCAATTTTACTCGCTTGAGGAATTCTATAATCATAATAACGTCTAATATCTGTTTTATATTTTATATCTTATATTTTCTTGACATGCGAACTCAAAGATTACAATATAATAAATTTCAATAACTAGAGTTGACATTGCGTTAAACGCTTTAAAATTTAATTTGTACGCCTACAAGGCTGATCACAGTTTGTACTATTTTATATGTAAAGACCTCATTCTACCTGTGTATCACAAATAAATGATTTGAATTGAATTGAATTGAACGTTGCTATATACTGAGTATGCTTTAATCCCAAGAGCGCGGCAGCCGCGCTGCTTTTGTACACTCTCAAAGTGTGCGGTACGGTAGGTACTTATCTTATAGTGACGGAGGCCTGGCACAGGAGCGTTACCAAACAAGTATTGGTCGCGCTAAAAAAGGTGGGTACTCACTCGCGTTGAGCGGTACGGCGGGCGCGCGCGCGTGGTAGGCCCCCGCGGCCGCGCCCGCGTACACGGCGTGCCGCCCGTAGCCCGCCAGCGCGGCTACCGGCGCGCGCGCATCCCGGCCGCGCGCGCCCGACGGCCCGCCGGCCTTGATCACCACGACCACCGGCACAGCCACCGGGCGACCTGTCTGGAACAACACGCGGCATTTATTTATCTATTTATTTAGGTAACAAACAGTCGTAATACAAACAATTTCAAGAGTATGTTTACAATAAGACCTATAGTACCATTAATTTATAACTCCATTAATTTTGTAATAACAATTAGTTACATTAATAAAATAAGTATAACCAATTAGCATTACTTGCGCACTACAAGTGAAGGATACAAGATTAGAAAAAAAATGATTTAAATAACTTAAAGGTGTTATACAATGTACCTTATTTAAAACTAAACAAAAAGTAACAGTGTCAAATTAAAAAAAGAAAAATTGGGGGAAGAAAAAAAAATAACTTACTATCCAAACAACCATTTGCCCACATTCCCTTTGAAAACATTTAGGGAAGTTGAAAAAAATATCAACCTCACTCAAAACTTTATTAAATAAATTGAAAGTGCGTCTAAAAAAGGTATTCTTTGCATAATTTGTACGGCAGATTGAACCATAAAAGGGGTCCTTAGAACGTGAGGAGGAACGAGGAACTTTCAGCTCAATTTTTTGCAATAATTCAGCGGAGTCTACGTGATTATTAATTAGGTATTGTGTATTTGTGGCTTTGCTATACAAGGTTATTTTTTAGTTACTACAAAAATTTTGTGTGCTCGTTCAGACAAGCAAACTGAACAACTTTCACTATGGCACCAACATTGAAATCGCAAAAAATATCAGCTGTTCCATACATTTAGGTTCAGTGAATGTTGAACATTTGTATGAAACAGCTGATTGTTTTTTTGCGATTTCGAAGTTGGTCCCATAGTGAAAGTTGTTCAGTTTGCTTGTCTGAACAAGCATACAAAATTTTTATCATAACTAAAAAATAAACTTGTGTAAAAAAATTAAACAAGCACTATTTCACACACAGAACATAATATACTCCACATGTATCTAGTCACAGACAGTCAGACCAATATAACCAATTCCCGTAGTATTGTATTACTGTTTGTGAACAATGCTTTTATTAGTGATAACATGTTATTATTTTATTTTGCTCTTTCTGTTGACAATTATTTTTTCTTTTTGTGTATTTTCGTCTCATAGTCATAACTGAGACAGGCAAATTTTTAGTTATATTCTAGTAATTTAATTAATTTTTAGTTATGCTTAGCTAATAAGTGCGCGTTATAGTTATTTATTTAAGCTTCTAAGTTGATAGTTGAGTTTTTTTTTATTAGTGTTCTTTTTCATGTTATTTAATAATTTTTATTCATTACGTCGTCCAAAAATGGTCCCATCTGAAAACCAGCGCTCCTGTTGCAATACGCTTCTGACGGTGAATTTTTCAGAAACGAAACGTCCTGTTGGTGATCAGGCCAAAGGAGAATCGACTGTCGGAGATAGCTGGTACAATCAACTGAATTCGACGTAGACGAAGTAGCAGGTGCCAAGAAATAATTTCAATTAGGACGGGATTCGGACCGACATCTTCAACATACCGTGTTGACGCCATGTTCCGCCCGGTCAGCGGCCCTACCGCCTAAAGGCTGATTCACACGGATCAGTTAAGTCTCAGTTCCGGCACCGTACCGCCGCCACTGTGACAAATTATTATTTTATAGATTCTCTATAAATGTAACCTCACCTATCAGTGTCTGTGGCGACACCGGGCTCTAAGTCTTAAGTGCCGTTCATAGTGAGTGTATGAAGGAATGATTATCACAGTGGCGATACTGTACCGGAACTGTAACTTCGCTGGTCTGTGTGAAGCAGCATTTACTCACTCGCTATCGTTTTGTACGAACACTTTAACGGCCTTATTAATAAAAATTTTACTCCTTGGATCATCCTCGGATTAGTTACTCCATGTTTTGTCTTGTTTCCGCACACATCGGCTGTCATATGTCAAAATAAGACAAAACACGGAGTAACTAATCCGAGGATGATCCAAGGAGTAAATTTTTTATTAATAAGGCCGTAATAGTTTATGTGCCAGAGCAAATTCAGAACCTTAGAGTGTATGTATATAGTTGTTTGGTTGTTTTAACGCACCCAGAAGTGTTAAACGCGTTGCAACAATAATATCTTTTATCTTCCTTTTTCTCTTTCTTATAGATGATGCAATAGATAAAGGCCCCAATATCATCCAACCAGGGAAGAGTTTTACAGTAATAAACGTCAAAACGTTTTACAACCATCAAATTCGATGGTTGTTCGGTTGTACTTGTAACTCGTTCTGACAGTCAAAAGTCTTGAACGGCCGGTTGTATCACCTAAACTCGTACCGTTGAACCCATGTTATATGTTATATTTATGTGTTTAACTGTAACTATTTGTGTTCCAAATAAAATAAAATTAAGTCCTTAATAAAGAATATACCCTTGACGGATTAAACAACATTTGGTTTGTTTAAGAGAGAAAAATAATTGTATAATGGAAAGTGGAAAAAGGTAAATATCGCAGGAGGTCAATAAGCAGATAAACATATTGCTTTGCTTCTAACATAACTTCTAGCCTGATTCATGTAACTTGACATCGTTATATCAGAATAAACTCCAACTTAACTCCAGCTTCCAGCTTGTTTGCGAAAAATAACATTATCATAATCAAAGAAAAAACCTATCACAAATGTAGACAAAGAAAATTGAAATTTTTCCGCCGCCAGCACGCTAACTAAAAGCACTAGAACAATTAATGAACCGTTTCGTTAATTAAAAGTCGAACGCGCGAATAACTAAAAGAAACACTACTTAGCATGCCGCGCGCCTCTGGAGTGCGCGGCGCGGCGGGCGCTCGAGAGGAGGGATCGCGGCACATGGCTCCGGCACTCATCAAAGTTGCACGCGCAAGCGGTTTAAGGAAGCAGCTAGTAGAGACAGCAAATTAATCGAAGCGAATTTTGGTCAAGATAATTTCATGTTCCTATCTCTGCTGACTTCTCATCTCTAGTTTTATACAAATAAGTTGGGAAGCAAGCGGTCTGCTCGTCCGACGGCTAGAATGAGGTATTACGACATTTCTTATAATGGTTTCATAAAGCATTTCACTGACTTTGAATAAACCCGTGGCTTTCGCTTATTTACTGGTAGAAATTTTAACCCGTAAATAAGCCGATTCTTTTAGTTATAAGGACCTGTAATTTATTGGAACTGAGTTTCATCGAAAAATAATATCAATCAAATTATCAATATCAAATAACTATTTACGATAATCCATACTTAATATTATAAATGGGATAGTGTGTGTGTGTGTGTGTTTGTTTGTCCGTCTTTCACGGCAAAACGGAGTGACGGATTGAAGTGATTTTTTAAGTGGGGATAGTTGAACGGATGGAGAGTGACATAGGCTACCTTTTGTCTCTTTCTAACCTCCCACTTCTCTAAAATGGGGGGTGGAAGTTTGTATGGAGCATTCCGCAATTTTCAAGGTAGAAAGCTAAAAATTGGTATGCGAACTATTTGTAACTAACAAAAAAATCGTGCATCATTTTTTTTTGGAAATCTGCCCCCAACCCCTTAAAAGAGGGGGTGAAATTTTATATGGGACTTTTTGCAGTTTTCAAGGTAGGAAGCTAAAAATCGGTACACAGACTTTGTTACCAACGAAAAATACCTGCCTTATTTTTTTTTGAAATCTTCGGTATTACCCCGAATTTAACGCGAGCGAAGCCGCGGGCAAAAGCTAGTATTACCATATAACTAGAAATCTGCCCCCTAACTATGACTGCTCAAAACAATATTAAAACCGCACTGAGAGCGGGATGGCGCTATACGCAGCAAGAGCGGTGTCTCTTTACTTTAACCTTGCTGTAAGCGATCATGGTACTTGGTAGGACCCAGAGCATCATTTGGATGCGGATAATATTTTTTTTAATATAATACTTATTGGCATATGAGTCTTACACTGTCTAAGATGCATTCATTCTTCTGATTGAGAGTTTTTAGGAACATTGATGCGTCACTCTGGCACAATAAATAATAGTACTAAAGTACAGAAGGATCACTCTCGAAGATAAGCCGAGTTTAGGTATGAAAAGGACCATGCCCACTTTTGTATGGAGACTTGCCCAACTTACAAATTTCCATAAACAGAAACAACTCTAGGCTCATTTAAACGTTTTTCGTTCCTGAATAGAAAACAGGTATTGTTTTTCTAATTAAAGCTGCAGTTTCGTAGATATTCATAAAAATTTCTCCTTACCCAACCTAAGCGAACTATATAGTTGCAAGACGTCAAACTAATTATACTGAAATATCGATCATTTAAAATCAGTTATAAGATGTGTTCCACCTAAGTACAGCATTTACAACATCATCGCAATTCATTAGTTTTCGAGCATCGTATGCTAACGTAATGCGCTACATGTACAAATATCTGGTATTTTGGCTAAGATTCCCTTTGTGAAAAATAGCGTGGTTAAAAATGTTAACATTAACATTGCATAAAAGAAACGCAAAATATATAATTAACATTTGATTTTAGCGTAAAAAATGGTGTGCTGCTTAGGTGGATATATATAATTTATTACAAATAGATATTTAAAAATTTTATGAAAGAAATAATGCATAACATTGAAAAAGGTGTTATTGTAGCTACAACGAAAAAATGCATAAATATGGAGTCGCCATTTTGTAACAGGAAATGTATGTAAATCTTTTTTTTTTTTGTTGAAAAAACCGTAACTTCTATCAGTTTTATATTACACTGAAATATCATGTTTTGATGAAATATATTTAACTAGGGCAAAATCGGGCATCCTCCTTTACGTACTCTTACGACCTTCATCTGACTGCACGGGAAATTGAAATTTATTGCCTCCTTAAACATAAGTCTGATCAATGAAATACCGTTAAGGAGCAGAAGTGAACACGAACAAAACAACCATCATTTTTTATCTAGATAATTACTATCAATTATGTTCTAATTAACCTGATAGTTATGAAGCGGTAACAACATTTATTTAAACTTTTTATGCAGACTTTACTTGCGAATTGCGTCGACACGCGGCGAATTTCGTCGCCTGCGCCTCGTACAGTCGCCATGAAATGCATATTATATAACCCTGTTTTGTCGTTTGTACGTGATTGGCGAACTTTAGGCGGCCGTATCGCATTAGTAGTTCGCACTCGAATTATTTAAACGATTATTGTAACGCTCAGCGTCAACCACGTTGTCAGTGGCTTCTGTGCTTTGAACATATGCTGCCAAACGTGCGACTTTAGAGGAATACATAATGCATAAGGTTGTTGAAAAAATTATGAATACTTTCTAAACTACCCTAGGAATTAATAATACCGAAATTGAAAATTTGAGGTGCATGGGTCCACCAGGGTCTCAAACTCACAACTAACCAATTAGGCGAGATGAAAGTTTTGTTTTTCTATTTTTGCCCTTCAGAATTATTTATAATCTTATTTTATTTTCAAAAAATCGACTTGTATGGTTATCACCTCATTTCACATAATTTAAAATAGTGTCATTTTTGGCGCCCCACGTTGGGCGCCAAATATGATACTATTGCACTTTAATATCTCCCGGACTCTCTCTCTATTTAAAACGGTTAATATTATTAAAAGCATTCTTAGATTACTAGAGCATGCGTTTAAATCGTAAGAATTTTCTGAAACATATTACCTTTACATTATGATCGACGGATCTTGCAATGGTATTTTGGTAGCTGTAGTTTCCATGGTTTATCTATTTTATACATCTTATGTCACAAGCTGAAAACGTATATTGGCGTTGTAGGCGTTGTAGATTTTTATAGCTGATAGAAACCCCATGTAGGTACTATATGCGACTGTAGCCACTTACCATCAAGTTGGCAACATGGTTGCTGTCAACCTGTCACCATTGTAGTATAAAAAAGGTAGATTTATATCCGAGTAACTGACTGATGGCAGTAGATTTCGGCGCCAGTTCTGCTGTCCCAATCTGGCACGTAAACTAGTTTCAAGTGGGTTACTGACTTGACTACTCATCATTAACATCCTGTCCTTATGCCACTCTTATGGAGGGGTCGACGTAACACGTTTTCCTCTTGCAGTCATCTCTAGGTATCATATGTCACTTCAACACTGACATTCTTTGCAAGCGTATGCTTTTTTATGCAATCCATCCATCCCTTCCAGGTTCATATTCATTGTCCATAACTCTTCTCTGGTAATATGACTCTTATCCTGCCTCATCACATGTTACTTCTTATATTCTCTATCACTGGTGCTACTTCCAAACGTCTTCATATATATTCATTCCTAATCTTATCCATTCAGTCACACACACCACACATATATCTTAACATTCTCATCTTCGCCACATCAACTCTTCATTCATCGATTTGTAGTTTTTTTCCCTTTAACGTCCAATTCAAGGGGCATTTGTCGATTACAAATGGCGACAGCTGTCACCATTTCATCTAACCGACTCCTATCTGATTCCTTAAGTCCGGTAAGTTTTCAATGAAACGGTCGTGTTGAATAAGTGAACCTAAATACCTGAAGTTGGACCGAAATGGAAGGGATACACTGCTTACGGTGATATGGGGTAAACTGTTGAACCACCGAAGTCACAAAGTCAGTACTAACTAAACTACTGACTGAATTTATGCCGTGCGTACACTGCGTAAACGGTAAGTCAGCACGAACATCGTAGGAATGAATCTCCAAATCCGTACACTTTCATTTATCCAACGCGGAACCCCAACAGTTAAAGCGTTTCCCCAATCGGTGTTAAAGCAGTTAAAACGATCCAATCAATCTACGCTTTCATTATGTTATTGATCAAGCGAATTAATCAGCGTAATGGCCGCATTCAACTTTCACTTTAAAAACGTCACTGTGAAGGACAAAGGATTACTTTTAGGTTGTATTTAACGCGGTAGTAGTGATGGTTAGTGATAGAGGGGCCGATTCTCAAGCAATCGATATGACGAGTCGATTTTTATTCATCGTTATCGGCACACAAACTTATTGATAATAGGCTAGTTGACCCTTTTTTAAAGTTCATAATTGTTGTATTAGACCATAGCACATGAATATTATTTTTTTCGATGGCTAAATAGTGCAAAAAATCTATTTTAAATTAAGATTTTCAATTTTGGACCGAAAACACGGTCCGCCATGATAGTCTGTTCATTATCTGTGGCAATGACGTCAGTCTTATAGTAAACAAAGCACGGGGGCGAAATAACCTCACAAAAACAATGCTTTCTATTAAATATCACAAAATATAGTAAAACTGTATATGGAACGGGACAATAGAACAGGAATATAAGACTCCAGGAAATCTGTGGATTAGACGTACCCAGTGATATAGACATGCGAAATATTTGGTTAACACTCGCTTAAAGAAATCCTGTAACTATCTACTGAAACTCAAATGTATTTTTACGAAAATCACATTAATGTAAGTACTATAACTGAATAACACAATCTGTGTAGGTACTTCAGTTTCAACTTAAACAAAATAGAAGTTTTTAGGTTGTATGTAAAATCAAATCTGTATGTAAATTAATTAAATTTTTATCTTTCAGTTAGAATGAAAACTGACTGCAGCCGACCAACCAAATTTTAACTTAACCAGAAAACTGAGAGAAAACTTGACCATTTACGCCTTTTTTATTGAATCTAAGTTATACACTGACACTAGATGATGTTTCAAAGAAAAGAATATGTACTTATGTCCAATTGAATAATTATGTAATTGAATATTGATTAAAAAGTATGTAATACAAATAAAAATATCAAAGTTTCATAATGAATATATTTATCTAAACAACTTTTACTTGAATTTACTGAGTACCTAATTAAAATTTGTTGCTTTCAGTGGTTACTTAATGAGAACTATTGTGTTCTAACCTGTTCTCCTCTTGACAACGAGATTGATAGGGCAGTAAAATTTGTGCAACATAATACAAAGCAGTGCATGCTCAGCCACAACATCAAAATGTGACCCGTCAACTAGAACAACATTATGTCAACAAAATAACTCAAGTATTCATATACCAAAGCACCATAGAAGTAAATAGGTCCAGTTTGGTAAAACTGAAAGATGTTATATCTTCACTGATTAAACCTGCTGGCCACCATGGCTGGTAAATTTCAGAACACCTAACGCAAGAATATGCAAGTTATCCATTTTAAAGCCGTATACAAATATATTAAATGTGATTGCTGTGTTGTCAGCCTGTGCTCTTCTTAATTTACAAGACCCTTCTTATTAAATAAATAATATAAAGACATTTTTTTTCTTTACTTTATACATAACTAACATCTAAAGATGACATAATAAATTTTTGTACTACATTAGTCATTATGTTCTTCACTAAAAAAATGTTCAATGTTTATTTGACAATAATGACTTGTAAAGGTTTAAGTTGAATCAAAATATTTTAATTTGAAATACATGTGTTTTATTTTCCGTTACACCTTAAAAGATTTATAATATTTTATAGGTTTGTTGCTCATATTTATCATTATTACTCAAATATATATGTTCCAAAAGTACAAATAGGTTGAATAGAGTTAGATCAAATTTATTAATTTGTATATATTGCCTTAAGGTCGCAGGTAATAAAAGTCAATATAATAGTAAAATGATTTATTATGAAGTAATACTTTCATATGATTTAGGAAAAATGTATTAGAGTTTCCAAAATGGCACTATTTGATCAATAAGTTTTTTGACATACAGATTGTTAGAACAAATACCTATTATAGCTAATATTGTCACCTTTTGAGTGTTTTCAAAATGACATACTGCTAGCAACACAAAAGTATATAAGTTTTGTTTGCTTTAGCACAAAACATCTGCATCTATACTTGGGTTAAGCATACTGTTCACAGTTTTCCGTCTTTGTTAATTAACATTTTCTTCAGTAAAAGAGCATGACAATTTTGTATTAATCTAATTTTATGGATACCGTTTGTTGAATAGACTATTACAGGGTATTAATCAGAAATGAGGTCACATTTTGCAAATTTCAACCCAAATCTTCATCTTTCAACTTTTATCCACATTTCATTATACTCGTAGGTGTCTGCAAGATTTACCACCAAAATAACCATCATGTGTTATGCACTGGCTGACTTTATAGCACATGGAAGCTGTTATTGTTTATAACGAAGCTCGAACTAAAGAGCACTTCTGTATTGATGATTCGTGGTTTAGTTTTCTATGCACTTTATTCTTTCTTCATTGAAGAGGTCTTTTATTTTTTAAGAAATATGTCACAATCTGTGTCTGTGAATGTATATATATTTTTCCTCCCAGTAATTTTCTTCATGCTTGACAAATGAACAACTGCCAATCTTTCTCTTTTTATGTTCATTTACTAATTCTTGCAGTACTACACTGTTATTTGACACATGATCCTGATGTTTTTTTTTTCAACATTTCTCTTGAAGTAAATATTTTTAGTGTTTATTTGACTTTTGAGAGATAGAATTCTATCCAATAGCATTCAACTGCTGTACAAAATAGCTCCTCACTGTGATGGTGCAACCACACCAAAAATGCATGTTTGCAACTCTCTTCTGCCGCGTGACAATCTTGACAAGTACACTTGTAACCATTCTTCATTATAACAGTATTGAAACTGTACTTATATTGTTTAGAGCGATACACAAAGAATCTCCTGACCATCAATCTGTCTATTTTCGGAAGATTTGTACTATCTGCTCTCACAAATCCAACATCAATTGTTGATTTTGCTATTAATACAAATAATTTACGATATTTACAAATATAATAACGGAGACTTGGACGATTTTTTGCCAGTTTTAGGAAAGAATAGTGCAAATCGACGAGTTGTTGAATCAAATTTGACATTTCTTTGTTTACTATATGAGTGACGTCACGGCCCTGACCACAGGATATCAAAGCGTTTACGGCGTGAGATAAAAAAAGATTATTTCTAGCATTTTCAAATTAAAATTTTACAGTAATCATTCATTGTTATTTATTAAAATCGGTATATTGTGGAACCTTATGCCAAATACTGTTAGAAATAAACAATATTTTAATAAATTTTGATATGAGTCAACTACCATATTACGAGTAGGTATTAATCGTTTGCTTTAAACGATTCGCCTATTACAAGCTGCTAGCTATATCCGATCTTTGATTTATATCGGTTCTTTCTAGACGACAACATATAAAATCGATTAAGTTCAGATATTCTAGTTCATACTAGAACTACCGAACCTTCGTGTCCGTTGATATTGGTAGTCTGTGGGCCCAAGACTAAAAATAATTGTAACCTCCCTATGGAACGATTGATACTCTGATTAACTGTTGTTTTACTGAGTGGGATAATCTTCTGATAGTAGGAGACCTGGATTGCGGGATGTTATTTGGCACCCCTCAAAAGTCAGCAACTTGGCGCCTAGAAAAAATGTATACTTTATTGAATATTTTTATTTTAAATGAAATTATTTTTTTGGAAAAAAATGAAACATTTTTTCCGACAAATATGTTCGGGCATTCTAGCCCAGCCGAAACCACGAACATGACAGTTTGGGTCAGTATGCCATCAAAAAATTATTGCAAATTTTTGTAGAATCGCTTTTTTACATTTAATGAAGTGATAAGATAAGCTTGTCCGACATAATTTTATGGTCAGTTTGGCAGTCCGACGCCCTTAAATGGTTAGCGGCGGTGGTGGTGCCAAAAACGCCCCGCTATTCAAATTTTTCGCTATAAAATGTTTGTCCCACTCAGCAAAACAATAAAGACACGAAGAATCAATGTGAGAAAACATTTTTTTTTTTCTACCCAAAGATTATTATTTCAACGTATTACCATGGTTTTACCAACGAGTAATTCGACACAAGATCGGAGATTGTATAGTGTAAGATCGATCCTATACCTGCCTGATATTTGTATAAGACTTATAAATTTTAAAGCCCATTTAAATTAAAATTGTTAAAAATTATAAAAGCATGGCTATTACACATGGTATTAGAACATTTTGCTTAGTTTGATGCGTGACGCAAAACATTACAAGCTCTGAAACACCGCTTCGCAAATATTTTCACAGTGAGAGCTTAGTGAAATAGCGTCTAAAAATAATACAGGCCTGACTGAGCGAAGGCCTTCGAATGGCGAAAACAATGTTATCTCAACACGTCCGTTTTAGTGCGTGGTAATGGTATAACATGCAGGATATGTACAGAGTATACTTGTGCTGAACTCTTTTCTTACTTTGTCATTGTGTTGTCATTGTGGGGAGAAGATTGTGGTTGTCAAGGTTATGTCATGATTATTATTAAAAATGAAAAATACAATAATATGTAAAAATTGGATTATCACTTTCATTTATTAACTGCTTGCAATAATACTGCTGAAGAATATCTTCAGCAGTATACTCCGTAGAATAGTATAAAGTTCTCAAGCAATAGTATGATTGAAGTAGATAGATCATGTAAGTTCATGTTTCGCCGCTCCTTTTCTTTTTACAAGCTTTTATTTGTAACCTGTCCGGTGTCTGTAATGAAATCTTGCAAGTTAAGTTTGACCCACTTCCCGATCTCCGACTGAGCTGAAATTTTGTATGCATGTGTATATCGCGTGACAATGCAATATTATGATGATATAAAAGCTTGTATTAAAAAAAAAATTTTTTAATAATTTCAATTGTGTCTAGTTTAAGAAAAGTGAACCCTAGGCACTAAGCTATATTAATTTTTTTAGTACTAGCTTTACTTTATGCAGTTTAGCCCGCGTTGGTCGTCGCGATGGTCGAAGGATCCTTAACTTTTAGACTTGAGTTGACCTTGGACCTGAATTTAATGTAGGTATTAAATTCAAGACCAAGGCCAGGTCAGGAAGGATTGGGGATATTAAATTCACTAAAAAGATAAAATATTTTACAAAAAATAAAAACCGACTTCATAAACACTGAAAAGTTAAAAATAATGTAAGAATAGGTACAGACAACATCACGCTTTTACGAGTCCTATATTGAAGTCGGTGCCAAATTTTAAGACTTTCTAGGAGATCATCGTTTGGCACAGACTTTAATATAGAAGCGTGATGTTGTCTGTACCTATTCTTACATTATTTTAAACTTTCAGTGTTTTTGAAATCAGTTTTTATTTTTTGTCAAATATTTTTGAATCATTCGTTGGCATCGAACCCCCGTCGAGCGTCGGCTGTGACCTCGATTTCTTTTGATTTTCGTTTCATATGCGATGAAAATCAATAGAGTATTATGTCGAAAATTAATATTATTTTGATTTTCATGGAAAACAAAACGAAAATCAGTAGAAATCGAACGCAAACGACGCTCGACGAGCACAGGCTGGACGCCTGACGAATGATTAAAAAATAGAGCCCCAGAGTAGGCTATTTTAATTTTGCCGCCTCTACTGACCTCTGCAATTCGATACCCTAGTACACAAATTACCCTAGTTCACGTTGATTGAACTGTGTGAGTGGACCTTATAACATTAAGGTATATAATAATGTTTTTTTTCTAATTCTGGAAGATAAAAACAAATTTGCCGCCCTAGGCTTAGCCTTTCAGCCTGCTTGTAAATCCACCACTGAATTTATGTACGAGTAACTTATATTCTAGTAAATAATATTGCATAATCAAGTCGTAATTTATTACAAAAACAAAACTGAGCTCCGCATGACTCCACTTTGAAGCATTTCACTTTGAATTAGAATCATTTTGAAAATCTGGAAACACTCCGGCACCCAACAACAGCGAATCCCCTAAACCGCGAAATGAAATAAACCCAACGGGTCCTCATATATTCATCTCTCGTAAACACTAGACAAATTAATTCGGCGAACTAAATTTAATACATGGGAGAATTGGATGTGGAATTAAATTTCATTGGAGCGGTTTCAATTTTTGCCGGCGCCGCGCACGTGACCCGCGCGGAGACGCCGAGCTGGTCGTGTTTATTTATTCTGTGGCAATAGGGTGGCCGCAGTTTTAGGCTAGCACGGATTGCTTGCGGAATGACTAATCCTCGAGCTGAGCATGTGAAAAATATTTCACATTTGAAACTGCACTAGACCGTCCAGTGAGTGAGCTGTTCTATCGCTAAGTCAGACATGTTGGGTAAGTGAAAACATTTAATATTATTATTTGCAGTCCAAATATAACATGTTTCCAATTACCGAGTAACGAAACGCGAACATTACTCATTCTACGGGCAATCTTGCAATTCATGTTTTGATTATCTCTGCTGCCACATATTAAGCATATATACTAGGCCGCAAGGAAAAACAAAATCATCAATATTTTTATTTATCCAAGCTTTTTTATTTATGTTATTTGATACAACCAGCAAAATAATATTCGATTTTTCTCATATACCTACCTACAATTACGTATAAGAAATTTAATATATTTTTTCATATTTTTTTTAATCAATAGATCTGTAGAAGTTGCAGTAACCCGTTGGGGGTCGCTCATCGGTCTCTCTTAACCCTCTCGGAATATAGATAGATAAAGTATACGATTTCTGACTATTCCATAAAATTTATTTTTATTTAAAAAATATTTGAAAGTTTAAGCTGATGTTGAGGTTTCTAAACAGAGAGTAGAGTTATGCTAAAATGTATACATTTTTAGCTAGATTGCTCGCAGAATGAGTAATGTTTTGTTACGTGGTAGGAGTAAATATTTAAACATCAAATATTTCCTTACATTTTGCGAGAATTAAAAATAATTATTTGCCACCTACCAAATATGCTCGACTTTTGTCAATAAAATGGTTCACTCACAGGGATTAAAATGGATGACTGGAAATTGTTTGCAGAATAATATTAAGGCTACATATTGGTTATTGTTAGAAGAAGCTATATTTTTGATCTGTGGCAATAGGGTGACCATCGTTTTAAGCTATACCAAGATAGCTAGATTGCTCGCAGAATGAATCATGCTCAGGTTCCATGTTGCTCGGCTCCATGTATCAGTGCAAATATTAAAAACTGCATGCTTGATGTGTGAGAGTAGATTGACCAAATTTCAAGCTGAACGATTGGAAATTTCCCGCAGAATGAGTGATGTTCATGATATCGGAACACTAAACTAAATTCAAGATGTAAATGTTTAGAACTCAAACAACAGGCTTATGCATAATTTCAATCCTGATACAAAAATGCGATTCTTATAAAATAGATGATTAAATATAAATGTTTACTTACTCGTAAATAGCATAATACATAAGCTAGCCATACAACCTTCAATTAATCGCTTTTTTATTAACATTGCTTTAATATTTTGCAATCTGTTTTAATGCTATAATTACTACTTTTACTTTTACTTAATATAATTAAAAAGCTATAATTACAGCGTCGGTGGCGCTGTGGCCTCGGCACTTGACTGTGCCCCGAGTAGAATCGGGAGGCCCGCGATCGATCCTGCCATGTACCAATGTGTTTTTCGATTCACGAATTTCATATGTACATTTATCTGACGTTCCTACGGTGAAAGAAATCATCGCGAGGAAACCTGCATACACCTGCGAAGTAATTCAAAGGTGTATGTAAAGTCAACCAATCCGCACTGGGCCAGCGTGGTTTGACTAAGACCTAATCGCCCTAACATAACTAGTTAGGGTAGGCTCGTGCCCCTCGGTGGGGACGTTTATGAGCTGTGATGATGATGATGATGAATTACATATAATATTATGTATTGCACTATATAATATACGATTTCAAAATACAATAGAAATGTTAGAAACTATCAGCATCGTCAACTCACGCAATCGAAAATCACATTTGGCAACATCAGAACTCGATTAAAAAATCTGATGCGATGCGATCGTAAAAAACATTTTCACGGCCCGGAATCAGGTCAACGTTCGATTTTGCTCAACCGAGATACTAATAGACCCCCATTGTATGACGTCACAGTTAGGACGGCTTCCAAAAATCGGAATGTATTACCACCATTAGCCGTGCGCAATGTAGGTTGAAATGCAGCATCGGCCTTGGTGAAATTAAACTTTACAAAATATGAATGCGTTTTGTGCAAAGCAGCCATTCTTGTGGTTGATAAGAAACTGTATTCCGTGACGTTCGAGATTATAAATTTAAATTAAACGTTGGCTTTTGAGGCACGCAAATAAATATTGGTGGAGCGTCGTCGCGCTGTGGACTCGGCACTGGCCTTCTAATCGGAAAGTCCGGGGTTCGATAGTGCCATGTACCAATGTGTTCTCCGTTTTCCGAATTTAATATATACATTTATTCGACGCTGCTACTGTGAAGGAAAACATCGTGAGGTAACCTGTAGATACATTTGCGAAGAAATTCAAAGGTGTATGTGAAGTCGACCAATCCGCATTGGGCCAGCGTGATTGACTAAGGTCTAAACAACCTAACTTAGGGTAGGCTCAAGCCCCTCGGTGGGGACGTATACGAGTTGTGATGATGATGATGATGAAATAAATATTGGTTGTGAATTAATAATTTTGTTACATTCTACCAGGGAGAGTGTAGGTACTAGAGTTGTTTGTGGGGGAATCTTTATCTTACCTATTTTTACTACCAAGCAGCGATGCTTACTATTGCTGGGTTTCAGTTTGAAGGGTTAGGCTGTAAAATTATCTCAAAATTATTGAGTACAGAGACTTGACATGATATGTCACAAGTTGGCTACGGACATAGGGGTCATTGTAGGAGTTGCGGATTTACAAATCTTACAGAAACCACGTATTATGTAAGCAACTGTAGACATTGACCATCAGCTGGACAGCCTCTTGTTTGCCAATTTTTTGTATAAAAAAATGTCAGTAAATCCTTTAGATACTTCATCTATATAAATAAAAATTAATGTATTACTATGTTTGTTTGTCCTCTATGCGTTCCGAAACCATTCATCAGATTGTAATGAAACTTTGGTAGGGTGTTATGGGGACACCCGTGAGGGTTCCTAACAAAAAAAAAAGGATTTACGTGGCATTGCAACGCATGCCGGGTACAGCTAGTTATTTATATTAAGAACTAGCTTTACCTTATGCAGCTTCACCTGCGTTGTTTATGATTTCCCGTGAAAATTTTATATTTTCCCATAGGAAAAATAATTTTGTTGCCTATGTTAATCAGGGATAATGTAGCATTCTAATGGTGAAAAAAATTTCGAAATCGGTCCAGTAGTTTTTGATTTCATTCGTTACATGCGTACATACAAATCTTTCCTCTTTATAATAATAGTGTAGATACCATAAACAAAGAGTTATGCTTATCGATTATTATCTAACGAAGGAATCAAAGTCATTATTACTTTATTATAATATCTTAGATTGATACGTTGATTTGTAATGGATTGATTGATTTGTATGAATTAAGAAATCACTATATACGTACGTGATTTACTCGAATATTAAAAGAACACACTATGAACCTGACGACCTGCTTCAGGATGTACCTACTCGCGTCATAAAACAACGAAAACAGTATCCAAGAAATCATTCTAATTGTTATAATTCTTTCGGGCAATAAACCGGGCAGCGTTGTGACTAGTCGAGTGATTATCAAGAATCCCTTTGTGACAAACGCTCTAGGATGCAATAAAACGTGGCCCGCCCGCACCCAAATACCGGGTGACGCCGGAATGGCTGGGATTCCAGAAACTTCCGTAACGTAGGGCTGGCGATCTTCGGCGATTTTAATATTTAAACATTCAAACTTATCTAGGCGACGACCGTGAGTAATAATTCTACATTTCAACCCTGACGGCTACATACGCTGCTGAGAACGAGTCTCCCAAAACTATGCATTGAAATTGGGATGATGACAGAATTCTAATTTTCACGTCTCGTCATAAAATATTAAAATACCGTAGAAAAAGATACAATCCTGTGAAATCAGAATTAAAATCGGCTTAGAAATATATTAGATACAAGCATTTTAAGTTGTTAATTTGGAAGCGATTAGACAGAGAGATCCGACATCAACTGTGACGTCATTGTTGAGTACGGCTATATAAACTCCATGTAAATTGCCGTTTTGCTAGAAAGAGATGGAGAAAAATCTTTAATACCTTATATCTTGGTTGTTTTTTTAGTTATTCGAAAACCGATTTTTTCATTCAATTTATTATATGAATGAGCTTCTATTAAAACAAAAAAAAAATTGTCATCTAGCCTATTGCCCTACACACGTTGGTTAGACCGATTGATGTAGTTTGGTTTCGAGTTTTCTATCACTCTTCACTGTAGAGTGTAGACGAAGGGCTACCGCGATTTTTACTCTGTAGAGTCTACAGAGTAAAAATTGCGGTAGTCCTTCGTCAGCTCCTAATATGCATATAATTTAAGTGGCAGTGGTTTTGCAATTAAAAAGAAAAAAAGCTATAGATTCTCTGCCGGTTACACTGAGTCTTACGTTTTTATATCTGGTGGAAAGTGACAGTAAAGTTCAACGTAATACGGAAGAATGGGTTGTTTCATTATTTTTTTATATATTACTATTCACGCCATTCATTTGACGCTTTATTGACGTTTGAAACGTGATATAAGGATACCTTCTACTATCCCTACTATCTAAGACCAGTTAGAGAAGATATTGTAATAAACCGTGCTGACATGAAGCAATAAATGAATGAATAAATTAATAGTTTTATTTGGCCACAAAACGAAATACAATAATGCTAATAAAGAAAAAATAAAGAAGAAAAATAAAACAAATTAACTATTAATATCAACTATAATCAAATAATAGCTTCTCTCAGCTCAACATGGGTAAAAACGGAAATTAACGCGATATATATTATTAATAAATAAACTCAAAATATTAAAGTACAAATTGCCATATAAAGTATTAAGGATAATTTATATGTCACTGGCAGACTCTGTAGTCGGTTATGGACTTAGTAGTTATGGTAGAACATATAAGTCCTATATAAATGATATATTCAAGTTGCAGTGTAAAATACTCAAAACAATTGTTCCCAAACAAATAAAAGATAAGTATATCGACAATGTACAAGATATTTTTCGTTACTGTAATGTTATCAATGTATTTGAAAAGACAAAATTTGCCATTTTAACTGAATTCAATGATAAAAACAAATTAATAGAATATAAGCGACAAGAAAATTTAAGGCAAACCTGTGTTCAAAAAAGATTTATTTTACCTAAATATAATAACGTTCATGGAAGTAGAAAAATAGATTATCTCATTCCTAATTACTTAAACGAATTGCCGGAAGTCTTGCAAAACATGTACTTAAATGCTGCTATATCTAAATATAAATATAAGTTTAAAAAGTATTATATACAGAGTCAACTAATACCGTAATTTTAAAGCCTTACTAACCAAACAGTTACAAATGCGCGACCTACACAGATAAACCCTATAAGGTTTTCGTCGTAGGAATTGTAATTTAAATTTTATGTTAATGTATGTCAATAAATAAAAATAAAAAAAATCTATCGCGTTTATTCCCGTTTTTGACCCAATATGCTAATCATGCAACGAGAAAGTTAAAAGTGATTATTGTAAACTTCCCTCAGCTATTGCTTCTGTGGGGTGACATTTACCATCTTTAATGAAAAGCAGCATAATATGAAAAAAATGCAAACTACAAACGTTCAAGAAAGCAGTTGGTAACGAAAACGTCCTTCGCCGTGGCACCGCTCGCAACAATACCTAGCCTTCTTATTGAAACCTTACTAATAGCGCCGATTTTCCGCTCGCTATAACTTAAGCTTCAATTAAGCGACACTTCTAATCGAACAGACGTTTTATATCACTCGTTACAAATAAAGCCGGGACTAAATGAACGTATCGAGAGTTATTCGGGACCTGTCGTGTGAGATAACCAACCCTGTGTGCTGGACTCCGTCGTAGATTCCGAACGTGTGGTAACCGCACGAACTAACATAGTGCGATTGTGGTCCGCCAAGAAAACGGCTATTTTTCGTTTGTCACTGCTTTAGCTGTATTCCTTTATGCTTTGAATGGTAACGTATTTGTATTCTTTTGTATTTTATGAATATTTTTTTGAATTCTCTTTGTGCTCAAAAATTTTTTTCACTTCTGTTGCTTGTAAAATTATTTTTATGTCGAGAGAAAGCCGCATGAAATAGCATTTTATGCTCTTGTGCTTAAAGTAATTTCTCAAAGCTTAAAGACTAAGGTAATTAGTGTAGTGTATGCTTAATCAATATTTTACTTCCTAGTAATCAAAATTAAAAGTAAAGTATAAATCTTGACCATTGAGCCCATTTTATGCTCTTGTTGTACAATTTACTATTGTATAGGATAGGTTATGAGAAAATACCTATTTAAATATTTTTCGTAGGCAAAAAATAAAAAAGTTAATAATTAATATGGCAAGAAAAATATACATAACAGCTAAGATGTGCGTGACCATGAAGCTTCACAATTTATACAAATAAATAAATAACCATATCTACATACAATCGAATCTACACTATTCAATCTAGTAAAGGATACTTTCATTTCGTTTAATTTCTGAAAATAATTTTTAATAATTTTTATTTTTATTTGTCCGCCGGATACATACCTACATATATTTATTTCGGCCATGAGGACATTTTCGACACTGTCCTTAGTAGGTATCTAATTTATGAGTTCTTGTGTAATACAGCAATTTATTGCCCGTGCGGCGAAGGATTTAGAATACATGTGTATTGCCGACTAAGGGAACTATTTCAGGAATCTCGCGCACGAGGCGGCCACGACCACGACCAGTGACCGCATGCAACCATCGCTCAATTATACTGATATAGGTGCCGGCAAACATCTTGACAAATTTCAAACTGTAAATCTACTTTCCCGCGGGAATAACTTACTTTTTCAGGATAATAAGTAGCCTATATGTTAATTCTTGTCGTAATCCGTCTACCTCCAAAATTCCATCCAAATCCATTCAGTAGTTTACGCGTGAAAGAGTAACAAACACCCATACATCTATACTCACAAACTTTCGCGTTTATAATATTAGTAAGGAAGTTACAGCCTAATCGAAACTAAGTATTTGGGATCGGCCAATCGGAGCGCATATATTGACTTACGACTGTTTGATGAAGTGATAACTCGGCGCTCTGATTGGTAGAACGCAAAGCCAGCGCTGAACCGAAGCGGTTCCAGCTTCGGTTTAGCGCTGGCTCATTAGGAGAATTAACCCTCAGGTTAACTATAGAACCATTATAGAACCATATGAACGCGTACCTACTCGGTCGCAACAACCAACGGCAACCAACAACGGGCCGTGACGACTGGTCGTGGTCGTGGTCGTCAAGTGGGCGAGGTCTTACTTTGATGACTGACATGGGAACTCGAGACAGTCGTGCCGTCATTACCGCCTTTTTTAACCCAGTAAAAAAGATTTTAAATCTACCGCAGACGGAGTCGGGTCCGCCTACGGCTATGTGAGACTCGCCTCGCCAATCGAGATATACTCACTAAAAATACTGGGAGGTTCTGTCTGATCGCATTCTCGACACACAAAGGGTAATTTTCGCAAGTATTACCGCCTAAGGAGAGCCGAGGCCAGCAATAGGACGATTAAGGGTTGAAATGAGACATTGTGTGTATAGCCGCTCTTTATACCGCATTTTAACCGCTTGCTTGGTCTAGTGATTGAGACCAGTGGTGTGGATCTGGAGATACGATTCCCCATGGGGGCAGAAGCTTTTCTTCTTAGTTTGGAGAGTGTTAGGGCTTCTGAGCACGCCCGGATAGCTACCAGCGTCGTAACTAAGTTTGTCGCCAAAGTATTAGTAACATTGTTGTGTTCCGATAAATTAGAGGTAAGATAGCCAGTTCCTCAATTGTTGAGGAGTCTAGCTGAAGCTCGCCTCCATCTTTGGCATTGTCGTCATCCACGATCAGCTAAGATGAACGCCAAGAGCTTCCATGAAGTGTGTAAAAAACCATTCGATAAACATTTAACGCTACTGTCCGCTACTTTCCCGTTTTCGAACAATCTCAGTTTACTGTGTCGCCACAAATATTAAACATACGGTTCTAAAATTCATATATGATGTTGTGAACAAATCATCTAAACATTCTTAAAGACAGGAACATTATTAAATAATATTTCACTCGATAAAAAAATCCAAAGATCACTCTGTTCAATATTTTAAAACAGCTGTGAATCAGATAATACAATAATAAATGACATAAAAGTTTTGCCAATATTTACGTGCATTTTTATTGTCTAGAAAATTGCAAAATTACAAATTTTTATATTGTGACTCGGTTTTTCTAAACTCGATTGAAACGTGTATTACCTTGCAATAAAGCAGTCGCCTTGCTTGCACGAGTAGATTTCATGAGGAAATCTTAACTTTTTGTAAGCTTTGTATTTTGGTAAATCTTTATGCAACAAAGAACATAATGAATCGAACACAGCTTACCTATTCTCGTGTTATTGTTACGAATCGATACGAGTGTTTAAATCATGCCACGTCACAAATATCAGCATGTCGATTCTATAAAATACAAACAAAATCCCGCATCTCACTTCGACGTTCACACTCACTTCGCTTTAGGTCTTGAATGACATTCAGATGAATTCGAGTTCAAGAGCGAAGTGTGCGTCGAAGTGATGACGGATTTCCGTTACAGAATGCCGATTCAAACGTCATGTCATACAAAATCTCACGTTTGCGTGATTCGTTTCGCGGCCACGCTCGCACGAGTGGCGCTAGTGTAGAAACGAGATCAGAATGATTGTACAGAATACCAATTCATGAACTCACCGCGGATTCAGATTCGAATTTTACTTACAGTTCTTATAGAATCGCTCTGCAGTTTACCTATTCTCGTGTTATTGTTACGAATCGATACGAGTGTTTAAATTATGCCACGTCACAAATATCAGATCGCATTACGTACCGACCAAAAATAAATTAGCGAACGCCGGATGACAGGGGACTGACGATCTAAAATGAATTCTCAACATTTCCGGTTCCTATCAATGTTATAAATGTGCAAGCTGGATGTTTAGGTGTTTAACTGGAAGTTACAGTCAGAAAACCGAAATTATGCTATTACCTAGATAATTTTAGGGAAAATGTTTTTACACACATCAATGGTTATTATTTTTAACTTTTCACTATTTTTAAAGTCGGTTTTTACTGTTTGTAATTTTTTTATGTTTTTAATGATTTCCTTCGGTGAGCTGGTAATAAATTCACTAAAAGATAATTAAAGTAGACAATAAAGTGTCAATACGTGTCTGTTGTACTCAAAAAAACCTCTAAAAGTTAAGGATTATTCCGTCATCAGCTCGGTTCATGAGTACCAGACGTAAATACCTGAATATCTTTGGAAGAAACATGAATCACGTTGAACGTACCTATACCATTTAAGAATTTCCCTCGATTTTCCTGGAATTGTACAATCAAAGGTGTTGTGGTCACAACTGTCCCCTTCTATCAGTAGTGGTAGTCAATTCTAATATAACCAGTTCGCCAACTATCAGACATTTCCTAGTTTAAAATTGGCCTGTTTCAAATTCTCTGAGCATCTCCACTCGGTTCATTGCTGGCTGTAAACAATATTACATTTCAAGTCACAAAGTAAATTAATTTATTGCGAACAGGTCAGGCGTGGGTCTGGAAAGGGTTTACAGTTACAAGGGAAAGCTTTAAGCTCGCAAGCTCGAAGTATTTCAGAAGATCCGACAACGGGAAGGTTGCGACAAACTTGGAGCTAAGATACAAATGACTGCTGCGAATTTTGCCTTTAACAATTTCTTTCTTACTTCAATCATTTCCCTTGAATCACTTTGATTCGACCTGTTGGTAGGTAAAAGAATGGGGCACTTTCTATCTCATTGTGTATAGTATATTTATATGTATGTATAGTAGAAAGTTGTTATAAACTAATTTTATTGTCAATATTCCGTGGTTCAAACTATACTTTAAAATCTTTCTTCAATATAAACCTTCACAGGCACTTAATGACGTCAAACAAAATACAAAAATCTAATTAACCAAAAATAAATAGAAAATGTAATAAACTGAGATAGATAATGTATTATTAAAATCTTGTAATTATATACCTACACCCCAACCATAATGAAGATGTATGCAAATACAAGTAAAATGAAAATAAAAGTTGACTCTACACCGGTTCGGAAGTTGGGGGAGCCTTCTCGAGACGAACAGGCAAGAAACTCGGAAGGTCTAATTTTTATTGTCTCCTCTTTTAAATTGTCAACATTTCAATAACAATATTTCACAAACATAGCTTTAGTTTTATAAATACAGAAGGTGTTTGGTACATACCCTATCAAGCCGAAACCTGAACCCATGTTAACTTCATATAGAAGTTATGGCGCCATTGAAAACTCAAATTGAAAAATTAATTTTCTAATTCCCAATAAAAAAAAATTCACAGACCCACCAATTTGTATGGGGAATTTCAAAATTAATTTTACAATTTCAAATTTTCGATGATGCCTTAACTTTTATATACTCGTAACTATGAAAACGTGGATAGATTTCGGCTTGACGAAACTAGAAATTTCTGTCGGAGTGGACTGGAAAAGTTACTCAAAATAAAATTGTTGCTATGAATATATTGTGTTCAAAGTAAATTAATTCTGTTTTAGTACATAGTGTTTGGTAGTGTTGTAATTTCCGCAATTACAGACTCACTATGTTTGTGTTGGCTGGCAGAGATCTCTTCTAGAGGTAAGGCCACCTATGTACCTATATTTTATCATTTTAACGATTTTTTTGTATGCTTGTGTACATAAAGAAATAACTAAATGCGTTCTTGACGGCTTATAGCTATTTGTCAAGATAATTTATATTTTAACCTTAATTAAACCTAATATTTTGATAATTTATATTTTAACCTCATATTCGGGAGCGCTAAAATGCCGTCTGAACGTAAACTATTAGCGAATATGTATATTGCGGCGTGTCGCGTATTTCCCACGAGCACCGGCGTAACTGCCATTACCTAGCTAGGCGATAGTTGACGTAAGTAGATACAGGCCTCCCGGGGGCCGCGCTCGGAGCGAAGACGATAAATAATTGGAACAAACCAAATGTCACGTTGGGACGGCCTGGCATTTGTCAACTTCACGTGACGCGCTCACTGACAAAATGCAGAAGAGTTGATACAAATTCCGTTCCTCGACAATTAAATAATTATCTGTAGCTCGCTACGACCGTTTTATCTTATTTTCTCGACATATTTTTTACACATTACAACAGACGTAGAACGGACCGCGGACAAAACGGGACAAGAAGCAAATAACATGTTACTTTTCGCTCTCGCATATATTGTTATATGCAAATATAACAATGAATTTAATAACTGCAATCGATTCGTCTACAACTTGAAAAAATTTGACCACATATCCGAGCATCGGCTGCGTTTGAACTGGCTGCCTATTCGGCAGCGTAGACACGTAAGAACGTTAAATACACTTTTCGCTTTTCTTAACGGTCCCAACACACTCAGTTATTTAACCCCCCATTTCCAGTACTTATGTGCTTCTCATAATAGGCCCCTTCGGTCATCATCCAATTATAATGTCCATCTCCCTGTTCTGAAATAATTCATTCCTCCTATTTTGTTCAATCCATTCTTCTCTGGAACGCTTTTCCTTTGGATATCAAGAAATCGACTAGCAGGTTAGGTTTCAAAAATAAATCACGGAAACATGTGCATCAGAATTGTATTTTATAACGTCACTTATTTGTTGGCCTTATTAGCGTTACAATTTGATTGGATTTGTCTTATGATATGTATTAGTTTATTTTAGTAATTATATTTATGTATTAGGATTATAAAAAGTCTGTAAGTTTCTTTATTAATTTTATTTTATGGGTACATCTACCACATTTGCTCTCTGCACCACCTGAAGGTTGACTGGCAGAGAATGCCTCTGGCATTAAGTCTGCCATTGTACACATTGTATATAAAAAATTAATAAATAAATAAATGAAGCGAGACCCTTCTTTTCCAAAGTCACTTCTCTTCCATAGTCCACGTGCCGTGCTAGGCCTGCAGGGAAGCTCTTGGCCGTCATCTCATCTGATGGTAAGTGACGATAGCTCCGAATGTGGAAGCGAACTTCACCTGAGCTCCTCAACAACTGAGGAACAATATTTTTAAGGTTCCGTTCCTTGAAAGGAAAAAACGGAACCCTTATAGGATCACTTTGTTGTCCGTCCGTCCGTCCGTCTGTCTGTCTGTCTGTCTGTCTGTCTGTCTGTCAAGACCCTTCTTCTCAGGAGCGCGTGGAGGTATCAAGCTGAAATTTATATCAAATACTCAGGTCTACTGTCCCTTGGAGCTGAAAAAATCAAACTTCTAAGCCGACGCAGTCAAAAGATACAGCCGTTTATGCCGCAAATTTCCGCAAATTTTCGACACTCGCAAGGGAATCAAAACCTACAGGGTACTTCCCGTGAACTCAGAATCTTGAAATTTGGTACGAAGTAACGTCTTATACCACAGATAAAGGAAAAATTGCGAAAACCGTAAATTTTTAGTTACATCATATTATAAAAATATATTTGCACGGAACCCTCGGTGCGCGAGTCCGACTTGCACTTGGCCGGTTTTTTTTTTTTAAATCAATTGAAGTATTTTTCAGTAATATTTTCCATCTACAGTATTAAAAGAACTTTCCCTTTATGTGGCATCGCCGTGGTTCGCGCTGTATAGGTATTTAGAGGAATGTTGACGAAAACGAATGACTATGATTTGACAAAAAGTTATTATTCATTAGAGAGGGTAATATAAAATCACGATATAGTTACAATAGGACGGTCAATTTCTATAATCTCACACACGTAATCACTTTACGACATTACTCGGTTCAGCGCGAGCGCTGAAGACGACATCCAGTGTATAATGACACGACCCATCCTGCCACAATGGCTTCAGTCAGTCGCAGATTTGAGGCTCGGGTGATTGATGCAATAATCTCCTGAGCTTCTTAGGTCACGACAATGAGAGTGCCGTCTGCCGCTGAGACAGATACCGGCCTCTACTCTGTCAGAAACAAGCGGGTGTAATTAATAACTCTGTTTGTATATTGATTAACCTTGAAAATAACCTCTTAAGAACTGATTCAAATTTTGTTACATTTGAAAATTTTGCAAATTGCACATTAACGTTTTCTTTTTAGTGTGCAATTAACAGTTTATTCTTCTCCTTAACATGCAAGTTTCAAGGTGCAGGTTTCAGAGCTGGCAGACCCTTAAATATAGAGAGTACAACCATAAAGCAGAATATGTATAATATTTGAATATATGTGAAAAATAATAAATAATATGTGAAAATATGTAATTTTTTGAATTTACTTTAAGAACTTACGATAAAAAATTGAAAAAAAAGATGGTAAAGTAATCGTGAATAGGATATTAATCACAGGATCGACAACGTACTACTGGTAAGAATACAGAGTGTAAAGGGACACCGAAATAATATATAAGGGTATGTACGCATCAGAAGTGGAGGTTCTGTAGGAAAAATATTGGGGCTAATCAAGCTACTTTTTTTCATGCTAACTAATTTTTTTTTTTGATCTTAAGTGTCGACAGCCCTATATTAGCGTGCCTTGTTTCTTCATTCAGTATTTATATTTCTTTTGTGTTTATTCCAAAGTCGGCTGGACTATGATTGTCACTTGAAAGTCGATTAACTCAGAAAATATGAGGTTTCCAGATATAAGACAAGCACCAAAGCGCCATATAACATCTAACCTAAATGCGCCTTAAATATTATTTAGGCGTTCAGTAACAAACGGTAAAATATATACTTAACATCCAAAGTGCATAAAAAAATGTAAACCCTAATGACTACAGTCTACAGTCTACATCATCATGCAAGTTGGCGAAAATCTAATTTTAAACGTAGTCCATCGACTGCCACTGACGAAGCTCGATGTGGATGTTTGAGACATTCTCGACGCGTTCGCATAACATTAAACGGGACAATTAACACGAAACGCAGACTCATTGCCGACTGTAATGGCGCCCGCGATCCGGCATTCGTTCTAGCTTCGCTTTTGTTTATTTGCCGGAGACATAGATCTATAGTGAGCGGGCGTCCTAATGTTGTAACCGCGTCCGTGGTCTAGTGGTTAATACCACCGACTGTTGATCAGGAGGTCCGGGGATCGATTCCCCGTGGGGCAGAAATTGTCTGCTTGGTTTGGTTGAAACCCTACCAGGTTTTAGAGCCCGCCTGGCTAGCTACTACCGTCTTACCTAAGTTTGTCGCCATAATAACAATGATAATAGCATTGTTGTGTTCCGATAATAATAAGAGGTAAGATATCCAGCTCCTGAGTTGTTGAGGAGTCCAGGTGAAGCTCCCTTCCACCTTCGGTCTTATTATCACTTACCATCAGGTCAGATGAAGACCAAGAGCTTCCTTATCGTATGTAAAAAAAATGTCAACTTAAGCTTTTTACCAGAAAGAGACTTAACCGGAGTCCTCTGCATAGGAAACTCTATCCTACCTATTTCTGCCGTCAAATAGCGGTGCTTGCATTGCTGTGTTCTGATTTAAAGGATTAAGTAAGACAGTCAGTGAAATTACTGCATGCAGTGATATCATACCATACGAGTAAGTGACAAGTTAGCGAAGCACATTGGGGGTTTTTGTGCAGCCGTATCATATTATACAACGTACACTGTGGTTCTTGTGAGAGTTGCAGATTTTCTGCGAATCTCATATGAGCCACATGTAGGTACTTTAAGTGACTGTTACCAATTACCATCAGGTGGGCAGTTTGCTTGTTTGCCAACTTAGTTGTGTAGAAAAATATCATAATTTTCGAGACGCTAACAGTTGCGATGTCGGCAATTGAGTGACGATAGAAAAATGAAAAACCGTGGCAAATATTGTTAATATTTAAAAATGCAGTCAAGTTAGGCGGACATGCAACGAGTTTCTACATCTAGAAAGATATAGAACCTCGTTGCAGTAAGAGCTCGAAACGAGGGAAAACTGGGAACGAAACCCAACACCAGCCCGTCTGGACAGCGTGATGTAGTGGGCCAATTGGCACATCAACAATATAAACACAAGCATTTACATTTAAATAAAAAAGAATTATTCTAGTGTTTACATCAATTACAGATCAATCAATTACATCCATGCGTATATGGGTTGAAGTAAATGTGTTGTTTTATCCATCCATTTTCACCTCGGGTAACTCGAGTTGAAATAAGTTCTAACTCGGGTTGCAACTGGGGCTGACTCGGGTCTAGTTGATTCGACCGACTGACAATTCAAAGTCGAATTTATTTTTGTGTGTATTATAATAAAACTAAACTATGTTATTTATCCAAAAATACCGATATGAATAGGGCCCGGGCTATTCAACTCGACTCGCTCACTGCTACGCGTAGCGGCACCATGCGCCGAAGTAGTCCGAGTCCGTAATGAACGACCGAGTCAACTCGGTAGATGAGAAAATCAACTCGGGTCAACGGGCTGGGTGACAAACCCGTGTTGCCCGAGTTATTTAACTCGAGTCGCTCGTCGCTAATCAATTGTACGCATCCATCATTATGGACGCTAAGCTATGTCATCTGTAAAGGAACTAGAGGGCCTATTACCGATCTCATGGATTTGCAAATGATATCATATGACATAAAAGTGCGAAACGAAAAATACGATTTCCGGTCAGATTTTTGATCATTTGTTCATTATTTAATGATGATACTATTGAAATTATGCCATAGTGATGATATCATTGGAGGTCGGTAATACGAAATGCAGAATTTCATGACTTCTTTTTCTCAAAATTATACCATGTCATACGATGAAAGATCCATAATTGGCCTGGTGATCTAGGAATTTTAAACTATCTACCTACAGAACATATCATCGAGCTAAAATGCGCGCGAAGTTCTGCAAACTCCGAGGTTATGTCTGCCTGGGGACTTCCGGACAGTAATAAAATGGATACAAGTACAGTAAATCAAGATAAATTATGGACATCGGAAAACATCGAAAACAATCGTCTGACTTATCAAAGACAATTGACAAAAAGTAGATTGGCCCTAAAATTTATTTACAAGCACAAGAGCAGCTCTACATAATTATAATTATACTATTTTATCACTAAATATTAGAATTATATTTATTATAAATTTAACATTTTATTTTTCTCTGAATTTAATTTAATTGTGACTGTACTCTGGGTGTCATTTTTACCTAAATTGCTAAATGCATTTTAATTTTATTTATTTATTTTATTATTCTGCCTAAAATCATCTTCGGAAACACGAAGTTAGCCAATGCCTATAATTTGCTTTGTATGCTACAATAAGAAATCAGTTGGGAGTAACTTACGAATTATAAGTTATCGTTAAAAATAGTGACGTGTGTCAAATGTATAGACAATATAAAACGTCTTGTTTTGAAGTTTCCCTAGTTGCTTCCCGTAATATTAGTCTGCGTGGAATTAAGTTACTTATATCTTGAATTCGATTATATCACACGATCCCCAGAAACCTATTAAAATTCGGAACAAAAAACACGTATCCTTCCTCAAGGCTGAAACTACCTCCAAATTGTCTTAATATTGGTTCAGTAGTAAACCGAAGTGACACCGATAGACAGACAGACATAGTTATTTTCACATTTATAATATCAGTAGGGATATAGATTTCATGGAGCATATTAGAGTAATTCGAGGAGCTCAGTGGTGTAGTGGTTCGAACAACCATGGCAGAGGTCGCTTTGTTTTCAATATCGAAACCAAAGCGACCTCTGCCATGGTTGGACCCTGGATGGGTGACCAAAACTTTGTGATCTCGCGTTCCTCCGTGCTTTGGAAGGCACTACCCACTCGCGTTTCTACCCATTAATCCGCATTGGACCGGCGGGGTGGTGTTATGGTACATACACCTCATGTTTCTTCCATGTAGGAACAGTGCGCCTGTGCCCAACAGTGGGACATATATAGGCTGTGATGATGATATTGTATATTTTTTATTACAACTAAGTTGGCAAACAAGCAAAACGCCCACCTGATGGTAAGTGGTAACAGTCAGACAGTCACCTATAATATATGTGGTTCTTGTGAGATTCGCAGCAAAACTGCAACCCCCACAAGAACTAGTATACGTTGCCAACTTGTGACATCAGATGTAATAAGGTATAATAAAACACTAAAACACCATCAGATTTTTGTATTATATTGGTTAAAGTCAATTGTTTTTTGCCAGATAATAGTATTATACTCGTAGCTATGTATAATTTCCACAAGATTGATACGATAGATTCAGTGAAAATACATATAGAAACGTGGTCTTGTAGAGATCTCTAAATAAATAAATCTCGTCGATAAAGCCACGTTTTTGCTGTGTGGGGAACGTATGTACTGTCTTAGTTTGTGATATTTATTGAGCAAAATAAAGAATTTCTATATATCTTAAGTGATTCTGGCAGAAGTTTATTTAGATATATACGAAACTTTTTAGACACTAACACGTTTAATTTGTAGGCACAGTCCGTTTTTTCTTGGGCCTACTGATTTTTCCTACTAATAGAACCCACGAGGGAGCTTAGTTTCCCGTGGTCCCACTATTATTAATCTGCCAAACACAAAATTTCAAATTATACACCGATTCACACTCCCACATATGAAATAGAATGGTAATCATTCTTTTCAAAACTTCGCATAACCTCATTGCACTGCATCCTCAATGAAGAAGTACCCTTTTCCTTTGAGACAACGGGCACGGCATGATACTAGAGCTAACTTTTGGAATATGCTGAAGCAAGACTGAACAATTTGTTAGCAGTACTGAAAATTAGGGTTGCCATTTGTCTTGACCTACATTCTAGTCTTTTTAGAAAGGTTTGCAGAGGAAATTTTGTATATTTATAGAGATGAGATTTATTATTTGAACATGTACATAGAGTTTAATATTAAAATATCTTTAATGTTGTTTTCGGTGGCGCTTTTGCTGTAAGTTTGAGTAGGCTTTGTAGCCAAAGAAAAATAGTTCAAATTATATTTCGACTTATAAACAAAAAGCGGTTATTGATTTGAAAAAAACAAAATTCCATGAAAACGTCTACGATTCATTGTTGAAATACTGTGTTTGTACCTGCGATATTCTTATAAGAGTATTTTTCTACTTTTAGACATGTTTACCCTTCGGCCTTTCTTCAAAATAATTCAACTCTTTTACCTTCTGAATAAATTGTAAAGTTAGTACTTACTACTTCTATGATACAATATATTCAGTTAAAGTAAATGAAGACACGGTGTCTTGTGGAGATCGTATGACCGAGCGATATGACCGCGTCTTTTGCTGTTTGGGTATATAGGTACTGTACTATTTTGTGTTATTTATTAAGCAAAATAAAGAATTTCTATATTCTTTGTCATCAAATTTAATTTTTTATACTTTTTGATATGTTTACCCTTCGCTCTTTCTTTCACATAATTTGTCTCTTTTACCTTCTAAATAAACTGTAAAAACCTTTAAGATCATCTCAGCCCTCACTGCTTCAACAGTGGGCATAGCCTCAATCAGTACAAAAGGCTTGGGACGTTTCCCACCACTATAACACAACGCGGGTCAATAACATATCAACTGGCCCATAATCCGCGGAGTATCAACCCTAGACAACGGAGTTATCTGGAGTATGTATAATAAAGCAAAATGGCCGACAAACAAAGCCAGCTCGGGGCGGTAATGGCCTAAGGTAATTTAGACGTATTATTTCTGACGTTCAGTTTGGGAGTCGCTGTGACAGACCGACAAATATCACCTACATTTGCATGGCGGATATTAGCGAAAATACGTATTTTCGTATCTAACTCCATTTGAACTCATCTGTACAAAATGGTCTTAATAAAAGATGATTTGTTGCTTGAAATATGTCCCCAGTTTATACTCGCGACGCTGTTTGGACTTCAAAATTGATTGTTTATGGGAATGATGTAAAAGCGCTGGTAGTAGAAAATGTTATCACCAGTCTCGTAAAAAGTTTTCTGGCTCTTCAGTTAAACCTTAATGGTTTAGTAGACCAAAGTAACCATGTAGAGAATAGTAATCCAAATGTGGAAAACTACAATGTATCGTTAACGAATACTCATAGCAGCAAAAACTGTTCTTCTATACGTATTTCAATCATTATAGTCGCGTACAATCAAGTTATTAGTCAAGCGAGTATTGTACCCGTGAGAAGTGAGAGTATATGTACAAACAAGGATTGAATAATTAATTCTTTAATATTTCAGTTAATGAGATTCTTGTTTTATTTAATGTCGAAAGTAAAGATTAAAGAGTTTTGAGTGTTTTATCTTGATATGCATACAAAAACGACTAAACGTTGTTTCACACATACCAATAAAGTCACATTAAGTTATACACGTGTTGGTTCTCTCTTTTTTTCTCGTGGATGACGTAGGAGCGTACTATGGGAGTTTACCGCACCTACACCTTTTGCTAAGAGATAGATTACTTCAGAAATCCCTATATCAACCCATCTGGTACGTAGAAGAAATTGATAGGAGACCCGCGCCCATCAGTGGAACAGTTGAAGTGACATTTCTATGAACGCGTCTACTAATCACTGAGAACCACTAACACTAAGGGCACAGTGGTGTTTCTGACTCTGACAGACGTGGACGCGTCCATAAAGAATGTGTAATAATAAATTGATCACGCTGACCGTGCTATGTCGTAGCTGAAATCTTCACTAATATGTGAATCGTCCATTACTCTCAGGTAGTTGACTTTCCGTAAGTGTCAATCTCCAAAAGCATACCTCCAGACACATTAAAGATGGCGCCAAGCGGAAAATCCCTATTACAATCCGCTATGGCGTAATTAATTCCGGTAGCCGTTATGTCTTCCACAGATAATTAAACTGCGCCTAATGACATACGCTCATGACTATATCACCCTAATTATTATTATTATTATACGAAGCGTATATTATTAAAGGTATGTATTAGATTAGCTTTGAATTTTGGGTAAAAAACTTGTTAATATTACGTTGTGGCATCCCATTAGAAATTCTTTCTGACAGAGGAACAGAGTTATGTCTTCAGTGGTGTATAAAACATCTCAGCTCTAGAATAAAGGAAGTTGGGTTTTTAATTGTTTGCGAAATGAGTGGGTTGTTGGGGCTCGCGATTGATGGAAGGAAGAAGATGGAGCTCGAATACGATTTGATACCTCTCGCTCCGAGTCCCTGGATGAGAGATGAAAAAGTGGAATAGTACATACGTACGTAACCTTGGTACATGGCTACGCAAGGGACAGGAATTTGGTAAAGAGCTTGCAGCTCATTGTTCCAAAGGGTATAAAAACCTTCTCCGCTCCAGCACACAAGAATTGGTAGAAGACCGGTAGAAGGCCGGTTGCACGTAAAAACTCAATACCAAAGAATAGGTTGTTCCATTTTTAAATATTCAATTAACGCTATACATACTTTAACATACTCAACGCTATAGATACTCAACCATCACAAAAACGACGTGAATCAATCCTTACTCGTGATAAAAAAATTGTTCCTGTACAATAATCGGAAATTCCATGACAGTGATTGAACCCAGGAGAATCCGCCAATCCTTTCTCGAGCTAAATTTGACTCAGAAAAAGGCACTGGTGAGTGTTTTGTGGTCCAGTGCTGGTGTCATACCATCATCTGGCAAACGATTACAGCAGATCTGTATTGTCGACAATTGCAAACCATCATGGAAAGCTAGCCGTTAGGCAACCGAGACTGGTCAATCGCCCTAGCCCCGGCTGTTTCTGGACAACGCTAGGCCCCACACCTCACAACAGATGATCGCTCAATTAGGAGCTGATTGGAATGTCTCCGACAGCCACCATACTCCAATAGATTACCGTTTTCTCGGAATTTGGACAATTTATTGCAAGGAAAAAAATTCAATTCCGATGAGGCATTCCCAAACCGCCTTCAAAGATTTTATTGACTCTCGCTCGCGCAATATTTTCAGCAATGGAATCCAATGAGACCTATAAAATAGCGAAAGTACATTATGCATAGTACATACTTCGATTGGTTAAATACGTTATTTTATAATATTTCCTTCATTTATTTTTCCATATGTCTTATTCTTATTAAAAACATTTTTACCTTAAGCAAGATTGAAACCTGCGTCTTCATCATACTGTATTAACGACATATAACCACTTAACGAAAATGAGGAACATAGGTAAGTTATCTTGACTTTAACACGTTATGACAACTTCAGGCCTATGTGGTCGTCACAAATATGAATCGAAAATTAGTTGTTTATTTACGTAAATATGTAAGATGGTACCATATTATACTCGCCAACAAACTGCGAGTCAGTTTGGCGAGAATATGTTTGTGATTCCGTGTACATTATTTGATTAAATAAATGAAAAAAAAATTATTGTATTCTTTTAAAACATTAGTAAGAACATATCCTTTGACAAAATCGTATCTACAATATTGGAGGAGTACACGATTAGAGCGTCGGTGGCGCTGTGGACTCGGCACTTGCCTTCCAATCGGGGGGTCGGGGTTCGAGACTCGCCATGTACCAATGTGTTTTTCGTTTCGAATTTCATATGTATATTTGTCTGACGCTCCTACGGTGAAGGAAAACATCGTGAGGCAACGTGCACACATCTGCGAAGAAATTCAATGATGTATGTGAAGTCGACCAATCCGCACTGGGCCAGCGTGGTTGACTAAGGCCTAATCTCCCTAACATAGGGTAGGCTCGAACCCCTCGGTGCAGACGTATATGAGCTGTGATGATGATGATGATGAAAGAACATACTAATATCAAAGAAACCAAAGGTCCCACCCAATTTGAAAGGAGTTTAAATTTCGAAACATACTGACTTTTACTGGCCCAGTGTGAAAATAACATTGAATAACACAAACAAACTACTACCACCTGTAACGTAAAATATATTATTATATTGTGTAGGTTTGAAAATGAAATTATTACCTATGAACGGTCGCAGATATTATCTGCCGAACTAACACGCCAATATCCCACGAAGCACACCTTTGTTTGCGTCCATAATTTATAACGACGAGGCTCATGGGAGCTGATCGGCGGCCTGAGCCGTTAAAGGGAGTAATTTCTATGGCATCAAGCGATATTGGGCGAAAAGGCGCGTCATCTTACACCGTGCTAGTTAAATAACAATCAATAATAACCTAGATACCTCGACTTATTTGTATTATTAAAGAATTATTATATAAATTAATAATTTTAATTCTCGCGAATCATTTACGAAGATATGTCCATCTTTCTATTTTATTGCATATCTTACAAATATGAAACTCTATAGTCGCGCCTGCGTAGGGCTACTCACATACCTGCCGCAGGGGCGATCTAGGGCGCAAGGCGGTTGTGACAATATCGGGTTAGCTTTACACACATGCCTGCAAGTCAGTATTCGGATTAAAATTGAAGTATGGCGTTGAGAATGGCTTCAAAATTATCGAAAAATCAAAAGATTGGTATAGAAATTGCCCCAATCGCGCTACACACGCGGCAACGTGCAGGGCGGCAGGGACAATCTAGGGAGCAAGGCTGGCCGGCCCCTGCCGCCCTGCCGTAGGGCCAATCTAGAAAATTGCCTCTGCTTGCCTGTACACATCACGATATTGTGCCAATTAAGGCGCATAGTACTCCCAATGACCTTGCGTCGATCGTCCTGCACTGATTACATAGGAGTGAGTGAGTGAGAGTGAGGGGTATATTCAAGCAAACCTTTACTCGTAAGATGAATTATTTCAATAAAAAAATTATAAAGGCGAATAAGAAAAATCTAAAAAGACCATCCCCTAGAATATTGTTCACTTTATTTATAGAAATCGAAAGTATGTGATTTAACCTAATATTTACGAAGCGATTAGGTTTATAGTTTTAAAATCGAGGCATGTTTGGGTCACTTTTTAACCAAGTTTTAATTAATTTATCAAAAAATTAAAAAGACCATCCTCTAAAGAATGCGTTGAATAATAACATATCTTTTTTAAAGATTTTTTTATTCAATATTTATGAAGAGAACCGGTTTTTTCTGCAGTGATTTTTTATGATTGACTTTACTATGCGCCTTAAGAGTTATCCCCACTTATACACCCTTGATTGCCCTTGCGGCTGGCATGTGAGTAGCCCGCTTTAGCCGTCGCGCCGCCGATAAGAGGTAAAGACGACAGAGTTAAGTAAATTTAAAAAGCGGCATAGTTTTTTTTTCTTAGTGGAGTCGATTCTTCTTTCGATTCCGAACAAACTATATTTAGGTTTTACGCAATTTCAGTAACACATTGTATAACGTGATTTTTATACTATAAGTGATTATAGTATAAAGTATAAGTGACTGTACAGTAAGCTCCCATTCAAGCTTTACATTTACACTACGAAAACCGCCACTATTACGAGCGGCATAAGAACGGTCCAAAGGTCAAACAGTATAGCTTGATAAGGAGCTTACTGTACCTTGCCCTTCAGGCAGGCCTCTATTCTTATATGTTCAACTGTCTGTTCTGCCATTTGAACATATTGGACACACTTCTTCTTATTATTTTAACTAATTAAGTAAGTGAAACTTTTCGGAGTGAAAATTACAATTAGTCCAATCACAATATCTTTATTGATTAAATTAATTTTAAAATAGACTTAAATGAATTTCGCGCTACCAGATATTAGGATAGCAGAATCGATGAAGAGGTTGTTCACTCTAGATCCACACGCAGTCCGTTTGCTTGCCAACTTCGTGTATTAAAGGAGAATAGAGAACAATAGACTCACATATTTGGAAATTAAATATCAAGGGTACAAAAAAATACATATGCTATAAAGAAGATACTATTATATACTTCATAAAATTCCACGTCGGACAAAATAGATGACGGACTTTCCATTCTAGTGGTAATAAATTATAAGTTGTACACCTTCGACCAACTAATTTACGGTTACATTGGACGCGTCCCTAGGGAAATGAAAGGAGAGGCCGATAGGCGCAGCGCCGAAGCAAATTTGAATAATTCCCAGCTTGAACGCGCACCAGACATTCGCCACTCACCTTGGAGATGTAAACGCTCAAAAGAGAGAATAGACTTTTACATCAGTATCGCTCTCTTGCTCCAATATCAATATGTTCGACTTGTTCTATTTATGGTCAGTGCTTGTAGTGGCAGCATTGCTTTAGAATTTCCATATGAAGGGCATTCAAGTTTTTGAGTTGGTCATATAATCTTCTTTTAATATAACAAGCATATAATTTCAAGCTTTAATTTTGCAATAAAACGTAGCGTTACATATAGTAAAATCATTAAGGCTCAAATGTGACAACGTAACAAACACGCAAAAAGAAATTCGGGATTTATATTATGAGTAATGGTTAACTATTAACACAGTCTCACACAAAAAAATAACTTGAACTAACCACGATCGTATTTACTAAACTATAGTTTGTTTTAAATTTCATCATCATCATAATCGCAGCTAATATAAATCCCCACCGAGGAGCTCAAGCCTACCCTGTGTTAGGGTGATGTTTTATGTTTACCTCAATGAAAATTTAATCCTACAGAAAAGGAATTTAAAATAGTTGTTTTCGAATGCAAACTTTGGGTGGTCTTTCAGCATCCAAATTGTCAAATGGCAGCTCATCGGTGAGGATGTTTTTGTACCTGATTTTATTTTTAATCTTTTCTATCAGTGATCGAAATAACTACAGTCTACAGTTCAGCCGCCAAGAGAATGCGTTTTTGACAGGTCCTGACAGATTCTTATGTACAGCCGGCTTCAAAAGTAGATAAACATTTTAGTACCATGTCACACAAACTATTAACAATGCAATATAGGCCTAACCATACTAAATAAAAGGAATAGTTGGTGTGACATGGAACTTAATCTGCTAAAAATGCTTATCTACTTTGTAACCGGCTGTACATGGAGTACGGGGCATTTTGGAATTCTTTTGGGATTATCCAAAAGGCAGTTCTCAAAAATGCACTCCAATTATATTAGGCACTAGCTGTACCTGCGACTTTGTCGCGTGGATGTCCGAAAATAACAATATCGTGATGTTATATAATAATGATAGCCTAAAGCCTTCCTCGATAAATGGAATATCCAAAACGAAAATATTTTTTTAATTCGAACCAGAAGTTTTTGAGATTAGCGCGTTCAAACAAACAAACAAACTCTTCAGCTTTTTAATATTAGTAAGTATAGTAAGTAAGTATAGATAAGGAACTGACAGGCGCTGTCAAAAACATTCTCTCTCTTCTTTTAAACAAATTCAAGAAATCCGTAAAGATTTTAAATTGGATAGGTTATGATAGGTAATCTTCGGCATTATCGCCACTTACCAATACCATCGCGTGAGATGAAAGCCAAGAGCTTCCCTGTCGTATGTTAAAAAATACATTGTTATTGAGTCAAGTCTTCTTTAGCTTAACGAATTAAAAAGAGATTGTCGCTGTTAGGTTTCCGAAGTGTTTCGATTATGAATTCCAGCTGATTGCTGCTTAAATAAGTACGATTTAGAGAGGGGTATAAAAGTGACGTTCATTTCCTTTCAGTGCCTAGGCCTACACATTTTATTATCAATCAAATTAGATGACTCTCATTTTCGACACTAGTAAGTTATTGGATAATAGACAACATTTCACATCTGCCGTTGAAATTCTGTTCGGCTGAATTGGTTATGGCGTCAACACGGTATGTTGAAGACGAAGCTTCGAATCCAGGCTGAGGTGAAATTATTTCTTGTTTTGATGTATTTATTAATATATAAGAAGACAGAAGTGCACTATAACATATTACCGGATTACCTTGAAGACTGTCTACAGGCGCATACATAGTTTCAGAGAGACGATCAAAGGAAGTGAAATCAAGGCGGTATCCGCTCGCCGTGAGCCGCTGCAGCATCAGATAAATGTCGCCATCTATTCGGCATTTCCGTCAAGCGGCAACTATTTCGCGACTCGAGAATGACGCCATCCACATTTCCTATTTGAAGAAAAATTTGCAGGCTCTATTTCGAAACCGTTCGAAGTGTCAATGCTGACGTGCCTTAAATGCGTTTCTTTTTGCTTTACTGTTTAAAATTCCGTAACTCGTCTGAAATTATCGAGAAAATGTTATAAACACATGAAATTAAGCTTATGAAAATTTTGCCAAACAATAAATCAAAAAAACATATAGGTATCCTCTACAAGGAGCACAAGTTAGGTGAAAATGGGTGAAAAACTAAATATAGCTAACATTTTAGATATTATAATCGCAGCTAATGAATTAACTTTATACGGTAAATAAAAACTAGATTGACTAATTAAGTGCCCAATAACACCCCAAATTCTAATTCATCATCATTTAAGTAAATCCAAACAAATCAAAATTCATTCACAAATACATGAATAGTATAGACAGTTTAGTGAGAAATCAATATCGATGCAACTTAAACGCCCAAACACTAAAGCCTCTCATATTGAACTCTCACTTGACAGTCTATTCTATTTTTGTATTTGTAAATGAGTTTGAATTTGTTTGGACTTACTTACATGATTATGAATTATACCTCGTATTCATGGTAAACATTTGTTTAGCAACAAAGTTGAATCAACGTGTTGTGGAGTTGCTGTCAACATGTTGCTGGCAACACTGTGTGTTGCAGAGTTGAGAGCAGCAGGTTGACAAGTTCTCGCCCGACGAGCGACAACATCTGTTTATCAACAATTATTGACGTGTATGGACATGTTTGCGAATAAACATGGCCGTAGTGTGGAGCAATGACAAAATAAATGATGTAATTTCTCCCTCGGGCAACATTTTAACGCAGATTGGCGTGTGGACAACCTATATTGCCACTCATCAACAAAGTCGATCAACTGATGCTAAACAAATGTTTATCATGAATACGAGACACAATTCATCATCATGTAAGTAAGTCCAAACAAATTCAAACTCATTTACAAATACAAAAATAGAATAGACTGTCAAGTGAGAGTTCAATATCGACGCAACTAAACCTAGTTCGATAAATATTCTACCGATTCCAGAAAAGGCAAGCTCGCGGTGAACGCAATAATTCACGGAGGTATTGTTGGTCGAAAACAGAGTGTCGTATAGATAAGGCTTGATCTCGACACCGAGCTTTTTAGCTGAGATAGCTTTCCGGAGTGCACCGACGCAGCAGCGTCAGATCGCGATGTCAGCATATTCCTTCTAGGAGAATAATCTTTACTAGCAATTGTAGCCAGACGATTGCTTGTTAAGAAATTTATATTCTCGTACATAATACAGAACTGGCATGAAATTATGATGATCTATATGAACTTTTACGACAACCTCCTTATGAAGGGAAAGCTTCCCTAAATCGTTTCTTAGCTACAATCTCCCACATCATCTACCACCGTACAAAAGTAGAAAGACGGGTCTCAACACATTTTCGGATATTGATGAACAGTGTTGAATCATACTGCCAATTTTTTTGAACTAATTTTTAGTGTAAATTCACTCAACTTTTATCAAATAATGGAGCAGAAAATTAAAAATATTTTCTTTTGAAATTATTATCAATAACCTAAACTTGATAAGCTCTCAGAAAGTCAATACTCAGAAGACACAGCGAGTCAATAAACTCAATAATAAATGCTATCAAAACGTGTCAAACGCCAACCTTGGCATATAACTGAAAACCTTCAAACTCAAGTGACAAGCATGAATTTAGTAAAATAACAGGACACTTGCGGATGAATTCATAAAAAATGAACGGGAGTATTAATAACAACAAAAAGATTACATTTGTCAAAGAGAATCGAAATATACTATACACTTACGTTGTGTGTAGTACATTTGTATTATTTTTATTGAGATATACTACACACTTATTAAATTGAGCTGTGCAACTCACCTTAGAATAGGAGTGAAGAGTAGTCCTAAGTCATATAGACATTTCAACTATTTTCTAATGGCAGACATTAAAACGAGACATAGTATAACATTTTACTATGAGAGCACAGTGTTCAAAACACATTTGTTGGTGTTGTCGTATTTTATTACAGTAAAAATAATTATAATTGACAAGGTGTCAGCGCTTAGTTTTGTACATGACACATACCTGTAAAACTGTAGAAAATGGACCCGCTGATCACCCCCGATTTTCACACTTCAGTACTTGTACAAGTCATAAATATTTTAAAATGTATACACAAATATTTTAAATGCAACTCCAGTCAATAAATTTATCGATCGTATCAACTCAGATTACATTATTTAACACATCACTTGATAAACTAGATCCACTTAGCTGCACGCACAATAATAGTTATAAACGATAACTAACTTCGATTTTTTTAGTTAAATATAGATTAATTCACTAGCTAGGATAATTGGTTACATTTTATAAACAATCGAATTCCTAGAAAAAATGTCGCTAATTCCTTTAAAAGTTTTATCACGTGTAACATCATTTATATCATCACTTTTATAAGTAATTACACGTTACATTACACGTCATTAAAATCAAAATTATTAATTATTAGGACTTGACTGAGCCGACCGAACTGTTAAACTAACTAACCGCAGAACACATAGAAATTAACTAAAAACAAATCAAATTATATCAGTAAGTGCGATAAGATTACAACTGTTCATTACAGTGTTGCGTTCGTAACAATGACATTACTCGAGAGTTTGATGATTCATATCAATATTAAGTAATTGAGTGATATAGGTAGATAGGTATATTAGATACTATATTTAAGTGAAATATATATCATCATCAAAATCTAGGGATCTTAAAGATTTTCTCGATTATCAAAATAACTTTTAGGGATTTGCGAATGTAGTAACTAGAAGAATTAATGGTATTTTCATGCTCTCAGTTTGAGCCATGTATGCACTACCTCGACCATTGCTGATCTATCTATTCCTCTAGAAATTTTCAGATTCTTTGGGGAGTGAGATATTGTAAGTCTTCAGGGCGCATGATGTGCAGCCCTAAATGGATGCTCCTACGAGTATGTCGGGAGGCCGCAGTCGCAGAGGATATTTTTAATGGGAATAAAAATGCAAGACAGCGATATGTTAGATTGTTTCAAATCCCAAGTTCGTCGTTACTTACCAGCCACGTCCCCACCGAGGGGCTCGAGCCTACTCTATGTTAGGGTGATTAGTAGGCCTTAGTCAACCACGCTGGCCCAGAGCGGATTGGTCAATTTCACATACACCATTGAATTTGTTCGCAGATGTATACAGGTTGCCTCACAATGTTTTCCTTCACCGTAGGAGCGTCAGACAAATGTACATATGAAATTCGAAAAACAAAAAACACATTGGTACGTGGCGGTCTCGAACCCCGGACCTCCCGATTGGAAGGCAAGTGCCATGTCCACAGCGCCACCGATGGTCCAATATATGTTAAATAATAATTATAAAGGGTTGATTCATTATTATTGTTGTAACCCTACACTAACCCATCTATCCAGCGTAGTGTAGTATTCCAAGACCCGTGCCCAGCAGTGGTGGGAGGATTATAATTTGAAACGACGATTTAACCATCGATCCTCTAAATTTCGCGTTTATTTGTAATAAGATTTCAAAAAAATAATCAAATTAATGTTACAGTGCCCTTAAGTTGAAGCAATAAAAACATAAAACAACACCAAACATGTACAGCCGGCTTTACAAATAGATAGGCATTTTAGTACCATGTCACACCAAGTATTATCAACGCAATATAGGTATAGCCAAGCCATACTAAATAAAAGGAATAGTTAGTGTGACATGGTAGTAAAATGCTTATCTACTTTTGAAGCCGGTTGTACAGCATGACAGCAATAAATAAATAAATAAATCTATTGTGTCTTATTCTGAAGCAATGTACACAGATACACATTAGATTCGCAGAATAATTCCAACGTTCCGTGTTACTTGTAAAACATATTTTTTGTGACAAAAATGTACGACACATCACTTATACACTGTACAGCGATGTAAATGCGTTGAGGGACCGAAAAGGAATATTTATATCGCACTCAGCCCCACAAAGGGCTCCAGGAAGCTGCGAATTTAGGACCGGACAGAATATCACGTTTGCAGCGAGCATGATACTTTCAGCGGAAGCACATGAAAGCACTTCCTGTCCTTTGCCCGTACTCATAAACGTGGCGATGAACATTTCGATTGGAATCCCCGCTCTCTCGCTCTGGCTTTGTGCGGCGGAGGGAGACAGCGAGCGGTGTTTTCGATTGAACGAGTCAAAACAAGTCAAGCGACGTTTCGATAACTGAAAACATGTTTGGAAATGGAAACGGTTCGTTGGCAAGATTCTATTGCAGTTTGGAGTGCTTCGAAGACTTTTTATAATTTAAAGGGGGACGCGAACTATTGGGTACTTTGTTGAGACAAAGTAATAGTCAAAAAATTTAAATATAAACACAATGAAAATTGTATGTCATATCTGTGGATTCAGCTAAGAAGTCTCGTTCCCGAAAATTGTTTTAAGATTTTTACTTCACAAACGACATTTAACATATGGAGTAGTCGTTTCAAAATGTTTTTTCCTACATTACAATCGCTTTACAATCATTCATTTGGCAAATCCTTCTCATTACAAATTTTAAATATTTTTTTTATGTTTGTTACATTTTATTTAAAAATCCTAAATTAATTTATATATGAAAACCTAGTCTCGGGCGGGAATCAAACCCGTTTCTTCAACATACCGAGTTGACGCCTTAATCACTGAGCCACCGAGCTCTTATCAACCCCGACGAAACTTCAACTGTATTTATCTCCTTTATAACACATTGACTTTCCACTCGCAGAATCGCCCGCGTTATCTTCGTTTTGGCCGTGGGAATTCTATATTTTCCCGTAGGAAAATATTTTATAACCCATGTTACTTAGCGATATTGTAGCATTCTATTAGTGAAAGATTTTTTCAAATCGGCCTAGTAGTTTCGGAGCCTATTCAATACAAACATACAAAACATAAAAAATAAAAAATACAAATCTTTCCTCTATATAATATTAGTATTATATAGAGCAATTTACATAGTACGTAGATATACAAAGCAATTTACATAGTACGCGTACATATTCACACGTTACATACAATCATATCCTACTCATAAGTTGTATCCGATTACCCAAAAATGTATGTGTGACACAACAATGCAAAATGGTGCGAGGTCAGTGACTTCAAAGTCAGAGTTAAATTATTTTTTCGGTAGACAATAGTTCCACATTTGCATTGTCTTATTTTTTTTTTATAGAAGGCCAAGCAAATGACTCCATTTCACCTGGTGGTAAGTGGAAGTAGAGTCCAAATGCAAATAAAGAAATAGAATCCATATTAAGACAAAGCACTGATTTTTGGATCTAGCCCGAAGAAAGCCGTGAAGGCGCGCCTAGCGACAGGATCGAGCGACTGTGATCGACGCCGATTAGCGCTACGGGTATCATCTTTGCATGAGTCTTTGTAAATTAACATTTATTTGTTAATAAATACTGTATTTTATGCTTCTTGGGATGAAAATTATCAAATAATGTTCCAAACAGTTTGGTATAATAACCCCAAAAAAATAATTGTCACTTTAAACTTAAATATCTCGGTAACTATTAATTTCCCAGATGATTGAACGATGGGTTCAATACTTGGGTTCCGGCTTCGCGTTTGGTCTTTTACACCCTGCATTGCCAGTAGTGCAGAAGGGATACAAATCCCCACGACACTACCAATAGTGCGGCTGAGTATTACCGTGGCCAAGGAACGAGTGACTGAGGTATCAACGCAGAGTCAAAACTACTGAAGCTAGAAGCATGAAATTTGGTACAGGGGCTCGTTGACTTATGTAGGCGCCCACTAAGGAAGGCTTTTTCAAAAATCCCATTCAAGCTCAAAATCCCCATCAAAAAATAAGGAAACTATTTTGAAACTTTGTAACGAGGTGCTATATCAAGATATATAGCAACTCGTTGCATTCCCACCTAACCTGACTGCATTTTAAATTTTTATGTTTGACATGGTGTTCACCACCTCACACCGGTGCCCCACGTAGGGCGCCAGTGTGAATGTAACTCGTTGCTATATCTTAGAGATAGCACCTCGTTACAACTTAGTACGCGGTCACAGTTAGGCTAGTTACTAGTCAAGTATGAGTTTTGACAACAGGCTTTTGGATAAATATTAGCAACCTTTAGCTCTTCACTTCAGTCATTTATCACAGTATCATGATTCGTTCCATTCATTCGTATACTTCTTAATCTAACCCCAGAAATTCGCATTTATAATATTGCTAGCGCGAGATTTCATCTGCGTATAATTTCGTTGCATCGGGAGTTCGTTTATACAACGCGCTCTCAAGGAAAATCATTAAATTCAGGATGAAAAGTAGCCTTTGTCTTTTCTCGGGTCTTAAGCAATCTCCATACCAAATTTCACTGAAATCAGCTCAGCGTTAGTTTCGCATTATTATAAATGCGAAAGTTAGTAAGGGAACGACGGGTAAGTGACATTTCCATTTCGTTAGTACAACGCCCCGTTCCCGACTTGTGGTGCACGCGTCATAAATTTTCAAATCATTTCGCTGTAACGTCTTGCCAAATACAAAAGCGTGGTGCGCCCGAGAGGAACAGCACGTTACGTACCAAGACACCCCAGTGATAGTGCTAAGACGTACGCTGGCAACGTTCCACGGCGGCGTGTCTAAGATAGAGCCAGTCAGCCTTATTGATAACTGGGCCGTGACCCGCCTGGACTGAATACACTCTGAAATTAAGGTGTGCTTGGTGCTTGCCATTTATTTACTTGAAGATAAGGTTGGCGAGATACTGCTTAGTTTATTTGTGCTTGAGACTTGGGGGTTTTACAGTCCTCAAGTTGTAAACAATCTTTTTTTAACGTTCAATTGATCAAGCAAATTTGTATTTTATTTATTTAATACTTTCAGTACATGTGTGTACAGAGGCGGACTTAATGTCGAAGGCATTATCTACCAGTCAACCTTTGGGTGATGCAGAGAAAAAGAAGTAGATGTACAACATTAAAATAAAACCGGTTTTACATTAATTATAAGCAACATTAAAAAAAAATAATGAGATTTATAATAACCTTGTAATAAGCAACTAATATACATAAAATACTAATACATACATATTTTAAGTTAAATAAACTAATAGCTACATATTTTCCTACTAAATGAACCTACGTTTAGAAGATTATCCGCAGTTAGGTAACAAGATAATTTGCTTGATATAGCTTGCGTAATTTGTTCTTAAAACTTAACTTACTAGTAGATTTTTTAACAGGAAAAAATATATTACAAAAAAAAACCGACTTCAAAAACACTGAAAAGTTAAAAATAATTTGAATAGTACAGATAACATCACACTTTTATATTGAAGTCGGTGCCAAACGATGATCACCTAGAAAGTCTTAAAATTTGGCACCGACTTCAATATAGAAGTGTGATGTTGTCTGTACCTATTCTTATTTTTTTAACTTTTCAGTGTTTTTGAAGTTGGTTTTTATTTTTTGTAAAATATTTTTTATTTTTAACTTTTTAGTGAATGAAATCGTTATAGTGAAAGAAACCCTAATTAAGCTCACCAAAGGTGAGCTGGTATTTAATTAGAGTTTCCCTTAATTTTCATGGAATCCCATTATCAGATCCTGACTTCGGTGACCTTGTGATCACCCTAGGAGTATACTCTATCGAATACAAAAATAATTTTGAAAATCAGTCCACAATTGGCGAAGTAATCGCGTAACATATACACAAAACACGTTGGAAACACCTTAAAATTTAAGGGTTTTCCTCGATTTTCATGGGATCCTATCATTAGATCCTGACTTTGGTGACCATGGGACCACCCTTGGAGTATACTCTATCGAATACAAAAAGAATTTTGAAAATCGGTCTACAACTGGCGGCGTAATCGCGTAACATACACACAAAAAAAAACATACGCATCGAATTGAGAACCTCCTCCTTTTTTGAAGTCGGTTAAAAAAGGAGAGCATTCTAAAGAAGGATCGACTGGACAAGGAAAGAGGTACGAGTATGAACGATTTCAGATTTATGAAAAGGGCATTTGAGGAGACCGTTATAGGTAGAGCGAAGGGATCTTTTATGAGAGGAACATAAAAATTCAATATTATATTTAAGGTAACTAGGGGTATTGCGACTATTTAGCAAGGAATAGAGTGTAGTTAACGTTCTCATGTGCCTGCGCTGCCGTATAGGCAACCATTTCAAACAAAGCCGATATTCAGAGACGTGATCAAACTTTTTTAAATTAAAAACGAATCGAATGCAGTTATTAAGAAGACGGTCCTGTTTATTGAGCAGATCTGCATTCAGACCGAAATAACACACATCACCATAGTCGATAATAGGAAATATCAAGGTCTGTACAAGCATTTTCTTCGTATCTGGAGGCAGAAAAGTCTTCAGACGATATAAAGCTCGTAAGATGCCTGTTATTAAATTGGGGACCCCAAACTGCCCAAATGCTGGCAGTTTGGGGTCCCCAATTTAAGGTGGGATCCAAGTATAGCCCTAAGTCTTTCACAGTGTTATTGTAGGGGAGAGTCTTATCGTCGAAAACTACGGCGTCAAGGTTGTCTAACGCCACCCTAGACATAATCCTGGAACCACCAATGATAATAGCTTGGCATTTAGTTGGATTGGTTGGATTGTATTTTCTTCTTTACTTAGTAATCAACATTATAATGTTATTTAACATATATGTCTAACCACGGTAATAGTATGTAATAACCGTGGTCTAACTAATATTAAGCACACGTTTTTCTACTGGAAGAAATAGCTTAAAGCGAGGTCACCAACTGTTGAAAGATATATTTAGCAGCTTAAGAGCTACTTAAAAGTGACGTACATACCATACTAGAGAATTGTATTTCTGAAATCCTAAACAAAATTGCACGACAGCATATCTCTGTCCCATGTAGTTACATACTTTTTCTCATCCCAGCTATGTAGAACTAACTCTAGACTTTTCTCTACATTTAATAGACTCCAATGCCAGTATTACATCTCCATTAAACTTTAACTCACACGTATAGAGACTTTATCAGTGAAAAATCTGACAAGATAAAATAACAACGAATCTTCATTTTCTTAGAATGTGCGTTCCGTATCAAAGTTCAATATAAAATTCTTATGTTAGAACTATGAACCACAGCTCATTAATTACTATACAGAAGATAACTTGTGATTATTGAATCAATCGCTAGTAATTAATGATGCAAACCGAGACACTTTTAATGACCCGATAAAAGTTTTCAGTGGTATTTAATGATAAAATTACTTTGTCACCGCTATCCAAGCTTAAGCCAGGCGTCTTCGCCAACGTTTTTTTCGTCAACTTGGACTTCAAAGTGCTATATCATGTTACCTCCCGCCGTCACAATGAACGGCTCAATTTCGTCACGCAGAATTTATCGTTATCCTTTAAACGGAAACTAAGGAAAACTGTTAGATGAATATGAAATGTTTTAATTAATAAGAATGTTTGCCGGGTATTTGAGTTCACGATTTAATTCCTCATTTTTTCAACTCAGAGATGGATGTAAAGACTCTCCAAAAGAAATTTTTGATAAAAAAACATTCAGCAAAAACTAAAAAGCCTTACAATAACAACTGAAATTTACACTGTCACATAGATCAGAAAATAAGTGCTAGTTTAAAAAATGATGAAACATCAAAAACACTAGCAGCATACGATGTATCTTTATAATATTAGTACAGATCTAGACACAGATACAAGTGCGCGCTGGTAACAGGCTCTGGTTTTACGAGTGTCGCCACTAAAACGCAAGCCCTAGACTGATCGCAGTAAAAATATGGTATTATTGGATCCAGGTCAGGCCCGGGCCTGCGTGGTAATGCCGGCCCGGTTTACAGCCGGGACGTGTGCTGTCTGACTGGCACACTGCTTGCGAATCTGTTTTGACTGTGAAAGGCACCCGTTAACGAGGATGGCCAAAAATAACAGTAGGACGAGAAAATATTGTAGATTTGATTGGACAATTTAGAAAATAAACAAAATCAAGGCAAATCAGATCACTGATACCTATAGGATGTAAATATGGCAATCCAAAAACACTTCTTGCGTACTTACGATAAGAGTTTGACAGAGCTATAAAAAAATATTTTGATAATTTTTTTGTTTCGTGCATCTTGCAAGAATTCATGGTAATGCACTTGAATTAATTTTCATTATCACGTAAAGATTTTAATAAATCTCAAAAACTGTCATTTACAAAATATAATTGTTTTTTTTTATCTGTTTTAATGTTACCTAAATTGAAGTGTGCAACTGTATTAATATTATTAATGGAATAGATAAAAAATTATGTAAATGTAGTATTCTCAGTAGGAGAATACTACATTTACATAATTTTTTATTACAATATCTCAGTATTAAGAATTTCAGTTGGGCATCAATAATATTATGTCGACATTAAAAAAGATCGTTTTGTATATTCTAAGAATTATATCAATAGGCTTAAATATTGTCTTGTATCACGTCAACTGTTATAAGTAATACAACTTTCTAACCGCCTCCATGGTGGTTTAGCCCACCGAATGTTGATCGGTAGATCCTGGGTTCTATTCCGCGTGAGAAAAGTTTTTCTGTTCGATTTGTTTAGTGGTAAGACTTCTTAGCCCGCCTAGCTAGCTACCATAGTCTTACCTAAATTTGTCACTGTTATAGCAATGTTGTGTTCCGACAATTAGAAGTAGCCAGTGCCTCAGTCGTTGAGGAGTCAAGGTGAAGCTCGCTTCCACCTTAAGCCTTACCATCACTTTCCATTAGGATGAGATTGAAGGACGAGAGCTTCCCTGTCGTATGTAAAAAAAAACTTTGTATAAACCATTAATTACACATCTTTTACCATTAAATTGCAAGCGATTGTGATAGATTTCGAGTAGGTATAATTAACGGGTGGGTGCGTCTCCATCAACGGGTTACAAAATCGAACCTCAGATCTTATAACAACGATAATGCCTCCCAAGCCGAACGTTTAGCCTATTACGTTCCTCCCTCATCAGCAATCAAAAGCAGTCGGCGCGGCACCGGCGGGTCAACGACTGTGGCCTCGGATGACAAATCCCCGTGACGTCACCGGCATAAAAAGGCACTCAGATCTCGGCATCCCGCCTCGAGTTAAGGGAGGTACACTCTCCAGATGAAAGGGGGAATCAATGTGAATTTTAACAAGTGATTTAAATGAGAGCTTTCTGACAAACTGCAGTCTGTCTGTATTTTCTATTCTTGCCTGTTCTTCTCGAGAAGGCTCTCCCAAGTTCCGAACAGGTGTAGAGTCAACTTTCTTTTTCATTTTACTTGAATTTGAATTTGAAAATGTATGCACATCTTAATAATGATTGGGTTGTATGTACATACATACAAGGACTAAATAATTAGTTAATAAGATTCTCGGTTGATTAGATTTTTATGTTTTGTTTGACGTCAATAAGTGCCTGTAAAGGTCTATATTGAATAAAGATTTTTGAGTTTGAGTTGCACCAGGTAATGTTTTACAATTTCATCGTAACGTTAAAATGATTCTAATACGCAAAGATTAGTATGTTTATCTGATTTATGTTACATTGATTTATGCTATAATGTTAATGTTTTTTGTTTGTGTAAAATGTTTTTGCTTGAAATCGTACGAGTAAGAAGTGAGAGATTTTGGTGCAACCAGTTGTATGTGTTCCCCGCGTAAAATTGGGTAGGACAAATGATCTGAAGGGCTAGTACTATTACAAGGCCATTATCATCATAAACGCCAATGAAGAAGACGCTTCGTCGGGCGTACAGGACAGCTCGGCCCCTCGTACCCTGAAGACAAGAGATCAAAGCATAGACGGAGTAAAAAGAGCGATTTAATCGGGCCCCTTGACTCTCTAGGGACACTTTTACCTAATAATAATAATAATTAATATATTTGCAAAATATGGTAAGTACACACAAGTTATTAATTACAAAAATTTCTCCAACATATAATATTGCGACATGCAAATATTTTTTGTGAATGTCAAGTGCACAAAAATTAAATTATTATCAAAATATTCATTTCATGTCATTTTATATAAACAAAAAAATTATGTTAACCTAACCTTGTATAACAAGCCATATCTTTCTGGATACAGCAAGATATGATAGATATATGATAGAACGTCCACGGCTGAGTTTGTGGTTTGATATCCACAATGCCATCAACTTGTTCCCCACGATTGCATAGGGGAGGTGTTTCGCTTTGACAAGATGCCCCTCTGTCTCAGCATATTGGTGCACGAATAGCTCCAGGTTATGGTGTATGACAGAGGACCAATGACGACGGGAGTACCCCAAGGATCAATGCTGGGAACGCTACTGTGGAACCTGGTGGAAACAACTAAGCGCTGCGTTGCGAACTCCTGTGAGGCATGGTTATTGTCATCGTGCACCGCGAGTAAATAATGCTGTCTTGGTTTTATCCGATGTTTTTCAAATCTATATAAACGATATCATTTATTCTGAGTGCAAACGAATGTATTATTGAAACCTTTTATTTCCACCATGATTAGTTTGCATTGTTTTTTTTTATTGACTTGTCTATTTTTCACTACCTCAATAGGTTACCAAAACAATTTAAGATTTGCACACGGTTTGACTTAGACGTTGTAATTATTTTTTGTGATACACACTTACGACTTTTTTATAAGACTTATTTGCGACACGTTCTAAAAAATAGTTTTAAAATAAATTAAAATAAAAATGGAGCGGATCGGCTATCCCCTTAACAGGTCCTTCGCCGACCGCGATAACTACCGAAAGTGGAACGAGATCGGTAGAATCTCACCGCGGAATCTCGGAATGATTACAGAAAGCCAGGGTTGGCGCACAAATGCTCCATATTTATACCTACGCATATTTCTTTCCAAATTTACATATTCATTTTTAAAAAATCACCTAAAATGTTTGACTATTTCTCATATTTTTCTATAATAGATGTAATTGTCAGAGTATTATTTAGTTTAAAACTGTTTCTTGGTTAATACCAAAACGTCTTGTTAAAATTTAATTTTGTAACAATGGAGCTAAAATTAGTAAAATAATGAAAAGGGGCTAAAGTTAGAAATGTTTGTCATGTTAATGTGGTTGATCGATTACCAGCATCGTATACTCATTTTGATGAAGACAATATACTAGACGAGCATACAAACATTAAACGACAGTTCAGATTGAACAAAATTAAAATGCTCAATAATTTATTTTATTTGAATGATACTTTTCAAAAGAAAACTTTACATGCTTAACTCTAATTTAACCTATATCTTGTGTATATCTCGCGTATATCTTTTTTACACACGACTCCGAAATTGTTGACAGCCCTAACGCCCAGGTGCGTCTTTCCGGCAGATTAATGACGCCCGAGCCGAGGGACGACAGGAAAAATGTTTTGTTCCTAAAAGAGTTTTCTTAAAAACATATTTATTTAGCTTATTTTCGGGCAAGTTTCCGGGATAGAGTCGCCGCGATAACCGGATCACTCGGGCCCTTCAGGCTTTCACTATCGGAAATGGAGATGTTTTTGGAGTTGTTTTATCTTTGTTCTCAGATTTGTCGACGCAGCTTATGAGCGTAATACTTTGAAAGGTTGGTTCTCTACCTGTTTTATGAATGTTTACCACGATACTTCATGTAGGGTAATCTGTAGGATTGTTGGCATTGTTTGTCATTGTCAAGTATACATACGAATTTACGGTAATCGGATACTGGATTCCAAAAACATGCTTATGGTGTGAGTAGCTTTACTGTCTCTTTTGATATATCTTCCCGTATTAAGAAAACTTCAAACTCTAAAGCAGAAACTTTTAAATAAAATTCGAATAAAAACTTTAAGGAGTAAAAGTATTAGAGCTCGATGGCCGAATGGTCTAGGCGTCAACGCGGTATATTGGAGACGCGGGTTCGAATCCCGCTCGAGACGTAATTTTGTTCTTTATTGATTTTATTCATTTATAAAATTTTGCATTTTTAAAGAAAATGCAAAATTCTATATAAAATTTAAAGTAGTAATTTTAGTAAACAATAAATGAACTATGAACACGCTGTTTAATAAAGATGTTTCATTTTTTGAATATATAGATGAAAACACAAGTGTCATGCACATTGCATAGGATCCCAAGATGTAGGCTCATATCTAAATTTGGCTAAGTAAGAGTGCAAAAAATCTATTGAAGAGTTTCTATCAAAAATATAATTCTTTCCAAGTTTGCTCTTAACATTCTGAGTACATAATAAAATACGGAATCGTAGCCATTCTGACAGAAATAAAAGTTCATCGAAATGTGCTCACGGACAACCTTCTCAGAAGCAGTTCACTTTTCTTCGAAGCGTAAATTAAAATCCGGTAATTCTTAAAAATGAATTTGCGTTTGCGTAAAACATCCTAAACAAATGAACGTTCAGGTTCTCGAAAACGAGACGGGGCGGTGCCATAGTGCATACGAAGGAAGAAGGTATTATCTGCTCGCCATAATCAAATAGAGAAAAATGATTATTTTATTAATGAGAGAGAGAGAAATATAATTATATTAATGTTATGACGAAATAATTCAATTATTAGCTTATGACACTAATATATTTTCTCAAGAAAGCGGAAGATGATGATGTTTATCAACCAAATCAACATAATAATTATATTATCACCCATAGCATTTTCCAATGCAAATGCCCAATTTCATTTGTTTTTGAATAAAAACTAATAAAATAAAGTATAAAAAACATTTTTGGGTAAAAAATAGGTAAAATAGGTATAAAATAAATTAAATTAGGTAGAAATAAAACTTTTTAAATAAATAGTTTTAATCCTTTTTTAGAACAATATATATAATTGTGCTTTGTAGTTTTTTGAATTGTTAAATTATTATTTATTTACATTTGCTTAGTTCGGTCATTCGTGGTCTATTGTTTATATTTTAATTTTGTTCTTCTAGTAAATATTCAACAAATTAAGTAAGTAAGTGTTTTCCTATGAAAACGCACCTTATTCAATCATCTTTTTCTGTGGCAAATGACTTTAGGTGAAACTTTCTTACACTTTTCTTTCCCCTTGTCACTTATTCACTAACAGTCACTTATTACCCTTATTACGTGTGTTGCAAAAAGATATAATTATCAATAAACATGACCCACTGTTCCCCTATTCTCTTTAGACTCGTTCCCAACAATTAGTTTCAATTTTTACCTTTTTCAAGGCGAACAAGCAGATAATTAATTATCAGCCTCATTTGCATGTTGTCTCAGCTTTATTTAACGCCGGCTGCTCGCAGAAAACATATAATGAATCTGCGGCCATTTTAGACCGGCGCGCCTCATTTAACATAATTAGCTTTTTATTCTGTATCATGAATGTTTTCACACTAAATGATTTCGCCGGAGACAGTTTCATTTCGGGAAATTATGTAAGGTAGCCTTAAATTTCGGAAAAGTGAATGCCGCCTTTATGTTAGGTGCAGCCTCGAGGTGCTATGTTTTTAAAAATGAGCAAGTATTGTTTATTATTATCTTATTTATCATAGTATGATCTTAAATATAATTTATACATTGAAAATAACATAATAACAAGAAAAACCTTAATAAATATGTGATACTCTTTTATGAATATTTGTGGTTGATACAAATTTGGAAGGTTCTAATTTTGCGTGGAAATCGCATGATCAACTAATGTTATAGATTTTTAATATTCATATACAAACACAACACGTTATTGCATGACACATTATAACATGACACACCGAATAACAAAGCAACAAAAGCAATAGGCGGTCTTAATACGCTACACAACAATCTCTTCCAGGCATGCTACGTAAAATGCTACGCAGAGACTTCAAAGGCTAGGAAGCACGTCGTAGTGGTTCGAATGTGTCGTAGCATGTAGCACGCTTCGTAGTACTACGACACAAACAATCGGGTTTTTTTCCAACTGCTATATTACATACATAATATCTCGTACATAACATTTCATTACATAATATATCTGATTAGACGAAGTATAGGTACATATCAATTTGTAGGTATATACAAAAATGCAAACTTTAATATTTTTATTTTTATTAAATTGTATTAGTTAGTATAGAACTTCTGAGTCTAATCTAAAACATATTGCTAGCATTTTAACGAATTTAGCTATTTTTTCTGTTTTGTGTCTTAGAGCGACAACAATGGTTCCCGAAATAAAGTTTTAACTAGTTTGGGGATCAGGAGACCCACTAAAATAAATATGCTATTACTGTGCCAATAAACATTATTATTTTTATTAATAACATGTATGCTTATTATGTATGAATATATGAAAATAATGTATTTTTATTCGTTATATCAATCACGTGAGCTCAAAATGACAATAACTTTCGAGGAGGTAATCGGTGTAAGAATCTTTTAATATATGTAACGGATTTTGTTTTTTTTAATTACTTTGATACAAAGACGGATATAGCAGAGCTTTATTAACTGCCCGTACTTAGAGGGCAGACACTCTCATTTATTATAAAAGGAAACGCATTACCAGCTTAAATACTTTAGTTACCAATATTCGAAATTTTAATACCATAGTTTTGTTCCCGTAGTATAATTAAGCGAGTCGTCGGTGTATGGGTCATGCACGCGAAAATTTAAAAATATAGGGAACCTTAGAACTTTGAAACTGCAACTAATAAAAATATTGCATATTCAGTGGACATTGTTTGGGCAATAATTGTCTTTTTTTAAATTGTAACTTTTTTATTGATTGGCCGTATAAGTAAACATATAAGCTTCTTTAAGGGTTCACAGGGTCATTGTTACATAGTGTATAAAAAACAAAAGATGGTTAAATTGCACAGAACGCCCATATACTGACAGCCAACAACTAACTACTGCAATAAAACACATGCAGATGCAAAACAATTAGCCCCACAGAAGTTGAGAAAACGCAAGACTACAATATTTTCCCGTCAAGCTGCAGTTTACATTAAAATCTCCGTACGGTTAACTCCGACAAACAACGTATGTAATTTTCATTAGCGCTGGGACCGGCGCCAGTGCTGCTAACCCTACACTAGCCTTTCATACGACTTACATTAAATATCTTGGTGAATATTAAAAGTTACTTGAGACTTCGTGGTTACATGTTATCTATCGTTTTATGTTTAAGAGGCGTATCTATTCTTTCGAGTTTATTATTCTAATTTATACGTTTTCATGACGGAATAGAAATAAAAATCCTCAGTTACCTGTTTTTGAGGAATTTTAGTGTTTGTCAATTACGCAAAAGTGGCTTAACGGATTGGCACACGATTACTTTTTAAGTTTTTAAAGTAAACAAAGACTTTGTTATGAGAACTATATAAAGATAAAAGGTAAAATAAAAAAATAATTTGGTAAGCTCTTTGTTCACATACTTAAGGTAACCGCCTACGTGGTCTAATTCTTGAGACCACCCTGCACAGTTTTTGCCGCCTGGATCTCAAATCCCCATGGGGCAAAAGCTTTTCTGCTTAGTTTAGTTAATGGCAGACTTTCTGAGCCCGCCTGGCTAACTAATAACCTTACCTAAGTTTGTCGCCATAATAACAATGTTAATAGCATTGTACCCCGATAAATAGAGGTAAGATAGCCAATTCCTTAGTTATTGAGGAGTCGGCAATTAATCAGGAGTGATTTTCGTTTTACGAAATTCATATTATGTACATTTGCCGACGCTCCTACGGTGAAGGAAAACATAGTGAGGCAACCTGCTTACATCTGCGAATAAATTCAATGGTGAATGTGAAGTCGATCGACCACTGGACCAGCTTGATTGACTAAGGCCTTAACACCCAAACTTAAGGTAGGCTCGAGCCTCTTGGTGGGGACATTTATGGGCTATGGTGATGATCTGTCTACACAACGAAGAAACTTTATCTACAAGTGTTCTAACACTACTTCGTGGCACACACTAGTATGTCATACGGTGTAAAAAGGAAAAAGTTTATTGGAAATACAATACGGTCACAAGCAAATATCAGTTTTAACCACTTAATGACACCTCGACATATACACAATTAATATAGCACAATAGAAAACCGATACAATCTGTTTCGAAATTAGGTTCTTTTCATATCCCACCTTCCCAAATCGCGGAGCCCCTTACGGAGTAATGAAAAGATGAGATAGCCCGCAGATCCCGTAAAGAACCCTCATTTTCCGAACAGCCGAATGCCCCCGCTCTGTTATTACTTGTTTCGACATTGACCAAAGCGGTTCCCATTAAGCCAGACGACCTGATCCAATATGGAGCTGGTTATGGCGCTATTTACATCTGTAACGGTGTTTGTATCCATTATTGCATTTATTCCTGCTTCAAATTGTGTAAAACGTAATAGGTACGAGTATTGCGTGAGATTAGCCAAAGAATTTATAGTAAAATCCTGTTTCTTCTCGACTGAAAAGAATGCGTACTTCATGTGACGTGAGGATGGATTAACAGGCGCTTTGTCTTCTTTTGAACCGACTTCACAAAAAAGTAGGAGGTTCTTAATTTGACCGGTTTTTTATGTTTATCACCCCATAACTCTGTAATTTATTAGCCGATTTAGAAAGCCCTGCCCCCATTGATATACTACCAAAGGAAAATAAATAAATAAAGGTAGTAAATCAATGCCTGCCCCCGCCAAACCGAGCAGAAATACTTCTGCTCCGATGGGGAATCTAACCCTGGATACGCCGCCACGCCGGATTTTCTCAACCACTAGACAACGGAGCCGGATAAAACATATTTGTGAAAAAAAAACAAATAACTCAAAACATAATAATAATCATCATTTATTCTCAGACCACACAAACCCATACTACTAATAATACTAAAACCACCACCCATAATACTAAAAACATAATCATTATTAAAATTATAATTGAAATTTATACCTACAAAATATTTATACATAATTAAATTATTAAAATCAATACATTATATTGAATTAAAACATTATCCATTACAATAACTATTAATATATTTTAAACATCGTCATTAGTTATTATTATTAAAATTGTCACAGCACTTAGTCATTATAATTAAAAATTGAATAAGAATTAAATTCAGAGCTAATTGAAACAACAATCAAAATTTTAAAAAAACACACAAACATAAAACATTATAACAGTTCAAAATTAAAAATAGAAATTTATACTTTAAAATAGATATCAGATTAAAATTAGTCAATAAATATTACGATTAATTACAAAAATAATAATAATAATAGTGCCTATAAAATGACGTTTAAACATGAAACCCTTTTTTTCGAGGGGAATGCGTGACCGCACCGTACTTGCCGTTGGCTAGACGACGAGCGTGTGTGGGGCTCTCCCGGCAGAGTGCCAGGCCTACCCACTAAACCCCCTGGTGTTCTCCCTGCCCTTATGGACGCGCGTGGTAGGTAAACATGAAACCCTACGTCAACCCGTCTAGCCAGACTGGTTTAGAAGGCCAATTCTTTCTTACCTGCGAGAAACCTATACGGGTAGAAATAATTTTGATGATGTCATATTTGATATATTTGAACCTATTTCAGGATTATATGATTATACAGTATTATGAGTCTTCAGTATGTGCACATATTAAAATTAGGGAATGATGCTTAATTTTATCCATGAGAAATTAAATAGTAAACAACTTTTTTATATTTTTTATGTCATTTTGATTTTTTCTGCCACACGGTACCGCCATTAGATAGTTAATACCGTGTATTATAGATTGAACATAATAAAAGTTAGATAAAAGTTTTAATGAGTAATTTTACAATTTGTGAAAAAATCGGCGTAGAATAATTGCCTCAATTTTCATTTTATGCAAACGCTCAGGTACTTCTAAATATTATTGAGTTTGTTTTGTCGTAATAGATCGTTTAGTGTAAAAGTTACACAATTTTATTTACAAGGGACTTACAGTAGAGATCTTGACTTTGAATTTTTAATACGTTTCATGTCGATAAAATTAAACATAATTTCCTCGTTTTAATAGGCGCACTATCAAGCATTTTATCGTAAAACTCGCCAGTTAATATTTTCACCTTGATAAATCTCACTAAGTACAACTCAAAGTAAACAAACGATTAATTCCAACGCACTTAAATAGGTCCCGTTACGTAACTTGATGGCAATCGATTAGCGGATTGGAAGATTTCCATTCAATATCTTTAAGCTATAAGTGAATGTTACGCTTTGGGAGTTTTGGTTGAATCTTGGGTCGTGTGGGCGGGAGACCTTCGTTCTTTTTCCGTAGTAAGTAACATTCTCGAATATTTTTCGTAAACAACCCTTAATGATACGATTTAAGGATTATAATACCTTATATATTATAGATTAAATACTATTCGACGAAGAATAATTCATCATATCTTTAATAATAGCAGATTTTACAACAAGTGCACAAAACGAAACACCTTTATCCGAGACTTTTAGCATAGATAGATAGATAGTGATGTCGAGGATAAAATGGTTTTGTGGACGAGTTATAAACTCTGCTTTTCACTTCGATTGCGAGGAAATAAAACAGTAGTATAACATAACATTTCTTTATGTCTTAAAAACACATAAGGCAAATAAATTAAAGTAAATATAATAAAATAACAAATTCTATCTATGAACTTCTTATTGTGTTTGGCTGTATGGTTCATTTTCTTTGCCTTAATATATACGTACTATAACGTATCTACTCATACATTTATGTATGAGTAGATACGTTAATGCACTTGTGCATATATCCTGCACAAATAAGCACTTTCAGAGCATGAGAAATGAAAAACATATTTTTACTTAAAATACCGGGTATACGTGACGGTGTCCCATTTCTTTTAACGGTGAGTTCAGACTAAAGTTAATATTTGTTTACCGATGTTTATTTTTCCCGGAAAAGCTCTTAAAACTAAAAAAAGGAGTTCTCATTTTAAACTTTTATTCATGTTACGCAATGTATGGTGCGCTGGCATCATTTTTGTTCCGTTCACACCGGTGCGTTGACGTTCGATGACTCAAACACCTGATTCCGCGCGCAGTATGATGCATTAATGTTATACGATTTACATTGCGAAGTTCATTTTTTGTGTTTTTTTGACAGAATATGATTTGTATACGTTAACTTAACACCAGAAAATTTTGAAAAAATAATAAAAAATTCGGAAAATTTCTGGGATAAAATTTCAGTGATTTTCAAATTAGGATCATTGTCTAAACTTACTGTTAAAAGAAATGGGACACCGTCACTTATATCGTGTTAATACCGCTGAATGCAAAACAGATAGAATTATGATAGAAAACCAAATACACAAATGTTATGGTAACGAAACATATAAGTGGCGACAACATCCTGAGGATGCCACGTAGAGTGGCGAAACGCATCGAATCTAAATATTTGCTTATGGTGTGGTACGTTGAGGGAAGAAGGGCGGTGCACCATTGGCCTGCGCGTGCGCTCAGCGAACGATTGCCAAGGTTAAGCAACGTTGGCTGTGGTCAGTCCTATAATAGGTGACCAAAATACAAAACATCTCAAGCTCCTCCGTGCTTCGGAAGGCACGTTAAACAGTGGGTCCTGCGCCTGATCTCGCCCCGGTTGTGTCGGCTAACCGTCCCATCGGACTAAGCGAGTGAAGGAACAGAGAGTGCACACTTGCGTTTGCGCAGTCACTTGTGCACTATAATATCTTTTGCGCAAATGGCTAGTCTCTGTCGAGATTGGCCGCCGTGACCGAATATCGGTTAGGAGGACATACCTACCAACTACCGACATTTTTATCGTTAGTTTTGCTATATACCTACTCTTAACAATTAACAACGTATAATGTGTCTCGCAATAGAAACAACATTGTCAAATAATATTTTTACGCTCAAACATCCAAAAGACTAAGAAAAATCCAGTGCAACGTAAAATCACAGAAAGAGCTTGATAAACATGTGTTAAGCCGATGAGTCGTTTGGCGCGAGCTCAAGGGGCAGTAATATACAACTCCATTCATGGCGACCCGGCGGCCCAATCGATTCCTGCTGGACTCGACTCGAGCTGTTTCTATATTTTAATTTTATCTTCAGAAGGAAAAGAAAACATGGAGCAGTCTACTTTGATCCTTTACATGCGACTTTTTACAGCGATACAGTAAGGATACGATCGCTTGCACCGAAGCACATGGTTGTATCAGCAAGAGACAGTTGTAATGCAAACACAATACACAGGCAATGTAAACGATATACCGTATTGGTTTACGTCGCAAGGTCGCGACGTAAACCAATACCGCGGTAAAAAGCGTCGGTGGCGCTGTGGACTCGGCACTGATCTTCTAATTGGGAGGTCCGTGGTTTGATCCTGTCAGGTACCAGTGTGTTTTTCGTTTTTCAAATTTCATTACTTACATTTTCCGACGCTCCTACGATGAAGGAAAACATCGCGAGGCAACCTGCATACATCTGCGAAGTAATTTAAAGGTTGCCAGCGTAGTTGACTAAGACCTAAACACCCTTACTTAGGGTAGGCTCGAGCCCCTCGGTGGGGACGTATATGAGCTGTGATGATGATGTGTAAAAACCTAAGCGTGAAACGTATTTAGATTAAAGCTTTTAATCTCTTCTTACCTAAGAGTGAAATTAGCTATATTTTTTTTACAACAGCAGGGAAGTTCTTAACCTTATCTCACCTGATGGTACGTGATGATAAGGCTGATGATCGAAGCGAGCTTCACCTGGACTCTTCAATAACTAAGGAACTGGCTTTCTTACTTCTTATTGTCAAAACACAACACAATGTTACTGTAAGATATAACATTAAATAATAATAATCAATAAACAAATAATTACGCTGGCCCCAATGCCCGCTCGTTCCGCTAAAATGTTCGACCTATTCATAGGAAAGAAAGACGCTTTGAGGCGTCATTTTAGGCCGCAAACTCACTAATTTATTACCCAAACATGACTCGACAACACGTCGATCATACTAAAACGTTGCGTTCCGCCTGCAGCCCGAGACACCGCCCTATTCAAAAAAAGAACAACACTCAATTTTCGCCAACGGATATCTAAACAATGGGATTCCAGATTCAAATGCGTGTAGCGAGTGCGCCCGCCAGAAGTTATATAAACTTCAGAAATAGAATTTCGCCGTCGCAACCCCGCTTTACGACTTGGCTCATAAAAGTGGGTGGGGGTGGACCTAAGGGGAACGCATCATATTTTCACCTTTATTTATGAAGAAGATCTTTAAAGAAGATTTGTGTAACTTTAATAATCACTCTAGGGTAATAGACAGAGACAGGTTCGGGATTTCTCTATGTAGTCGAGTCAGAAATAATGAGATCTGTTCTGTAGAAGTACTACAGTCAGCGATATAGCCCAAAGAATTACGAACCTTAAGTGGCAGTGGGCAGGATATATCGCCCGCAGGACTGACAGCATTTGACGGCCCGCAGGTCCTAAAGTGGGGGAGACGTAGCGTTGGTAGGCCAGCCCTACAAGGTGGACCGACGACCTGGTGAAGATGTTCGTTAGCCGCTGGATGCAAGCAACGCAGTACCGTTCGGTTGGGAGATCTTTGGGGGAGGCCTATGTCCAACAGTCGGAGTCTCTTGGCTGAATAATTATAAAACTAATCATGATCTCCTTGATGAAGACGGAGCATAGTTCTGTACTGTGTTATGAGTAGAATACTCATAACATTATAATCTTCCTTCCATTGACGTATACGTTATCATTCCTTCTAATGTCACAGCGACCAACCTCCCAAACCACCAGGATCATGGCCACGACAAAAGTTGCTTAGCTGTAGCAATCGTTTACCAGCGTCATCGAGCTTCAATTTTTTTTTATGTCACCAAAGGCGGTGAACGAGCGGTAAGTGGTCATCGTCGCCTTAATTCAATTCTATACTCTTAATATGAGTGTATATATATATTCTTAATTGCACATTTAAACATTCATTTGACAAACATACAGAAAGGATGTGTACATAGGTAGACTTATCCCTAAAAGTCAACCTCATTGGATGTTTAGAGACAAAAAGATGATCGCGGGAAAGATTAAAAATCAACAGATTCCAACCGTTGGTCAGATTTGTTATAGTGTCTTCAGCTTTGTCATAATGAAGGGGAGTATTACAATAATCTATATAATGTTCGATCGGGCGAGTACCCATGGACCAATTTGATAGCACAACTGATTGTGCTATCGGGTCATGCTTTGATGGATTTATCCCCGTGACCCGTCTAAGTAGTTGGTTAGTTGGTACATATAGCCGATTTTTCTATACTTTTAAGTACCTTTAACACAATTCCATCTTCCTATCTAATACATTACTGATAACCATTCCGGAATTTAACTATACAACTATACAAATAGTGTTTACGTAGACTTTATCATTTATTAAAGTTTGAATAGTTGTGTTACAGGGATTAAGTATACTAATATTTCTTGGCATATTTTTTCATGACACAACTGGTTGTGCCACAGGTTCATCGTAATCTATATGTATAAAAGGAGATGTTCCCATCTATAGACGCACGCACAGCCGTAACCGATAATGGTAAAAACGTGAAATTTGGACAGTTGTTTTAATTCAAAATGCTGACGCATTTTTTTAAATTAGCAGCGATTTTGATAAAACTTGAGATTCATGCTCTTAAGAACATTTTATTGAACACGTGTTTCATGGTTTATTGGAATTCACCTCCTTAGGGTGCAAAATAGGGGTTGAAAGTCTCTATGGAAAAAAATTAAAATCTGCTCCAATTTCTATGAAATTTATTATTCGAGCTCCTAAATATAAATATCAGTCTTCTTTAAAATAAAAGGCTACAAAATTATTTTACGGGAAATTAAAAAATTCCCACGGGAAAACAATAATAACGCGGGCGAAGCCGCGAGCGGAAAGCTAGTCGCACTATAAAATGTTCGCACAACTAGTTGTGTGATCGCGTTGGTCCATGGGTACCGCCCGTTCGATCGCGTCGTAATTAGTCGAGCTGTCGTTAAAATAGGCCTTCTGTAATGCGAACTTCATTTGAAACTTTGATTTCGACTAAATCTGAGTCTAAATCTCGAAGAGACGACGTTGCCGTTAGCGGCGTGAATAATTCACAGGGAATGGGCCATCATTTGCCGTTTCAATATTAACTCGCCGGGATCCATCGCGAAAAGTTGAGTAATCACTTGATAGGCTTACGAATTGAAGCAATGCTAGTTTACAAAAATAGTAACTGCTTCATAGGTTGATATATAATATAGTAATACAATATTGGCTGTGAGGATTTCTTAGCACATTGCCAACGTTCGCGATTAGTCAGTCTCGGCCATAAAGATGATGATAACAATCAATCGCTAACATATCAATTAACATTCCCTAGTTCCCTAGCATATAAGGCTTAATATCATCAAGGTGCAGATTTGGCTTTGCTAGCAATTTAGTGCCTTAAATCTTGTCTTTACTGAGCAAATGAGAATAATAATATACTAAAACTTACTTATTTTAAGTGTACATCAAACAATATATTTTATAAATGAAGTTAATTTGAAATATCAATATATACCATGCATAGAAAGTCAAGTCAGGAACTCTTCCTAAAATCTTCAACAACAAGTCCAAAATATTGATGAAAAATTTAAGCTATTTAACACCTGTTATTACCTTACATACTGTATTTTTATACACAATCTAGTTTTGGGTGAGAGTACTAAAAACATATCTAAAAATTTATCTAGAAAAATGCAAGAATAGTTTAGGTTAGGTACATACTTTTGAGGCAGGGGCCAAGTTGTGTAAGCTTGTTGTTGTTAAATTTTGCAAATTAAACAACTTTTTACGATGGGACCAATCTTGAAATCGCAAAAGAAATCAGCTGCTCCGTACAAATGTTCAACAACCACTGAACCCAGATGCATGGAACAGCTGATTTTTTTTATTTCAAGATTCGTCTTCTAATGTAAGAGTTGTTCAGATACCTTGTCTGAACAAGCACACATAATTTGGCTCCTGCTTTAAGTAACCCTGTTTATGTTAATGAATGTTAATTGATACGTCAACGATCGATTGTTATAATCATCATTTCAACCGAGAAGCCCACTAATGAACATACCGTATGTTCATCATGGGACTTCTTGGCTTAGCTTCTTGGGTGCGTCGGTGGCGCTGTGGACTCGGCAGCGGCATTCTAATCGGGGAGTCCGTGGTTCGATCCTGCCTTGTACGAGTACCAATGTGGTTTTCGTTTTTCGAATTTCATATGTACATTTGCCGATGCTCCGACGAAACCATTAGCGGCTCTATCTGCAAAGAAGTACAAAGGTGTATGTGAAGTCGACCAATCCGCACTGGGCCAGCGTGGTTGACTAAGGCCTAAACACCACAACTTAGGGTGGGCCCAAGCCCCTCGGTGGGGACGTATATGAGCTGTGATGATGATAATGGACTTCTTGGCTGTAACCTTTCGCCGAACACGGACTTTGTTGTATTCACGTTAATACCTACAATCGTAGTGTTCATTCTGATAAGCTAAAGATTTAGCAGCCATAATTGCTTCATGCATTTTTTTGATCGGTCAGAACATTGCACTTTTATTAAAACAACACAACGGAAGAAACAGCTTAACATCGTTATTCTTTGAATGAGCGACATTAATTTTCAATTGATAGTAATAACTCTGGTTGGTTGAAAGCGTACGAACTACAGTATCATTATTTTAATATTCTTATAAAATTAAAAAAATCGTACATTCCTATCGCTTTTAACATCTTATCTAAATAATAGTAGATTATGCACCAAGGGATTAAAGCAGTGTCTAACGTCACGGGCGCCATATTGAACCCCGAGCGTAAGGAGAGACCCTAGAGTTAAAATTTAACTCCTGAGCGAAGCAAGGGAGTTATGTAGAGTCCTAAGTGAAGCGAGGGGTTCAAGTCGCCTAAGACGAAGACACTGCTTTATTCCTGAGGTGAATACTCTACTTTTCATACCATCTGCGAGACAATAAAAACTCAGGGCTCTATAACCAATTACTTAAGTGGTGATTTTCATGATAAACACTGTCACATTATCATTATCACTATATGGTTCAAATTATGTTACTATCATGAAAACCATAGAATACAAAAAAATAATATTTTATCAAGCACGAACACGTCACGCAATAATTTTATCTTAAGTAAAGCTTAAAACATTACAAAAACTTAAAACATATATTTAATAATAATAACTTATTATTTATTTAACTTATTATTTAATAATAATATAACAAGTACCTATGAACTTAGTCTACCCATCGATTTAAAATACGATACAATCAGCTGCTGGACCCTGCCAATGACCTTTAGTAGCACGCAGGACGAATGTTAATTTGTTAACAATAAAATGGTAGCAAATAAATTTCTTTTATTTTTCAACTTCGTTGTATAACAGCAATTAATTACTACACAAAACTGTCGAAATAAATCTCAAATAGTGGACAGCCTATTGACCCCAAATAAAAAAAAGCTGAAGCACTGGACATTTACTTACGTTTTTTAACTTTATCAATAAAACACTGAATAAACTTCTTAAAAGGCTGTATTATTGATGCCACAAAACACATTCCACTAAGCACTTTATTAACGTAAGCAACAAGATTACAATTTTGAAATACGTAATGGCGTTGGCGGCAAAGTTTTAGCTATGAAAACAATACAACGGAATACTGTTGGTGCAAATTATGGAACAAATTGTAGCAACATTCTTTATTTTTAAATATGCCGCGTAATTTTTCCAAATGCTTTTTATCCGCCGGCAGCGTTAGTGTTCTTGCTTTACTCTACTTTCTACTCATTTTTATCGATAGTTTAATGGTGGCCGTCAAAAGATGGACGTCGCTTTTTGCATAAAAATAATTTTATCAATAAAAAATTAAGTGAAATGTAATTGTTTATTTTAGCTTGCAGTATTATGTAGATAAATATTTTATAATTTTGGTAAATAAATTATGTATTTAGATTTTATAAAAACATTATTTACACAGGTAGAATGTCTTTGTCTCTAGTGGATGCACGCTACTGCTGTATGGGCGTAGAGCCTTTGCCTTCCTAAGCTAGCATCTATGCCAAATTTTCATATGAATTTTATGTTCCAAATTCAAAACACATTAATCCCTTGGGAGTTTCATACAACATTATATCCCCTGGGATATAATGTCTTGCTTTACGTTGAAGTTCAGGGGGATCTAATTGAACATTGTCGAGCAGGTGGTATGAAAAGTTAGTTATTTATTCTGTGTCTAGATGTTGAAAAATTCTGAGATTTTCCTATTGTTAACTTCTTAAATTTTCCTTCTCGCCGCTCGTATTGCCGCAGATAGATGTAGCGAAATTTGCGATATTCCTACATCCTCGGGATCCAGTGTTTTAAAATATGGACATTCAGTTCCAGCGGGAAGGCGGCGGGATCCTGATTTATGACCCGGAGCCGTTCTCGTGTCAATTTCTATTTCCTTCCACCGGACGGTGCTATTTGAAAGGCAATATTTTAAATATGATTATCGGTAGTCAGAGATGAATGAAAATTTGGTTTAGACCTGGCTCGGTGAACGAAATTTTCTTTAAGGACTTCATATATACGAGTGGAACCTAAAGGTCTGTTACACGACCAAATATTTTTCATTCGAGTTTTACTGAGCAGGGCCTAGAACCGGTTAATGTATAAGCCGGTTATACACAAAACAACCACCGTTAACCTACAAAATAATTACTACAGGTGGTGTATTGGTACTCACTTATCTCTTGAAACCAAAATCAACCGGTTTATTTCACTGAACATGACGGGAATTCGGGAAAAACCGTTTTTTTACTTTATCCTTCAAATAACCAATAAATATACCCTTAACCACAATTGGAATGGATGGCAGTTTGAGATTAATGAACTAAACGGTTTTGAAAATTTAACCGGTTTCCAAGACCTGTTATTTGGTGTAATCTATGTATTATTTCACGTACGTTTTCATTTCTACGCGTGGGTGACTCTCAATTTTCAGTGTGTTCAAATGAGGTCATTAAAGATACTCTGCCTGTGCTACTTACGAGTATGTTGGCAGTAACATACAAGTAACTGACCAGAGTTCCGTAGTACCCATGGGCCTTGATAAATTCCACGTTACTGGCCGTATTTGATATATCTATGTATACTAGCTGTACCCTCGAACCACGTTTCGCCATAATAAAGTTACTTAAACGCAATCATAAATATTGAGCTCAATAATCGAGATAAAAACTATCTTATCTTTTACGTTGGACCATATCACATACAGGAAGCCAAATTTCATCAAAATTGGTTAAGTAGTTTCGTATATTATCCCGGACCAACATCGTGACATGAGTTTTTTATATATACCTATACATGGATAAAGAGGATTGGCAGTAAATTGAATATTTTTAAGCTTACGTTAAAGTTGTTGCTGTCACATTCTTTCGCATAATGATAGCGCAAGATAACAACCAACTTAAGGCGCATAGTGCTCCCAATGACCTTGCGTCGATCGTCCCGCACTGATTACATTAGGAGTGAGTGAATGAGAGTGAGGGGAATATTCAAGCAAACCTTTACGCGTAAGATGAATTATTTCAATAAAAAAATAATAAAGGCGAATAAGAAAAATCTAAAAAGACCATCCCCTAGAATATTGTTCACTTTATTTATTGAAATCGAAAGTATGTGATTTAACCTAATATTTACGAAGCGATTAGGTTTATAGTTTTAAAACCGAGGCATCTTTGGGTCGCATTTTAACCAAGTTTTAATTAATTTATCAAAAAATTAAAAAGACCATCCTCTAAAAAATGCGTTGAATAATAACATATCTTTTTTAAAGATTTTTTTATTCAATATTTATGAAGAGAACCGGTTTTTTCTGCAGTGATTTTTTATGATTGACGTTACTATGCGCCTAAAAGGGCCGTTAAAATTGATAGATGTTTTTATGATACAAGTGATAGTTAATCTTACAAAGAATTGTCCCAGTCAAAAGCTTATGTACAAACATACAGATTAGGAGGAAATTGATCCTGTATATGTATATGTTACTGTGGATATACAACATTAGTGAATATTGGTTGTGATGTCGGCGTATGCAGTGGTCGAATTGGACTTGCTCATGAACCGGGACGCACTTCCCTTCAAATCATCCGATATTTAAATAAGGTAAATAAAACGAATGTAGAGAAACCTAACTATTAATGAGAGTTACGTCGTATATCAGCTATAGCTGTTTCGTTACGTTTCTAATGTGAAAAAAAATATTTTTTTTGTACCAAAACGAGTTAGTAAATCTTTTACTAGCAAATCGGTGGTTTTATGAAACGGGACGGCGGTTTCACTAAACGGAACGGCGCCGGCGTTCCGGTGCGTTCCGGTCCATTTCGAGCACTGGGCGTATGTCGACAATCACAAATTTGAATTGTACTTATAACTTAAAAATTTATTCATTCACTCAAACTCTAGTGTTTGTTTGAAAAACTGTAGGTGAGGTTATGTTAGACATTGTGACCACACGCAGCATATTGACAGCAACAGCAGACAGCAGAATACCGACGTTGACCTTTTTTATACCTATGCTGATTTCCTATTTCAGTTGAGGATTGCATAGAATTCTTAGGAAACGCAATAATTTAATATACTTAATGTATTCTGTTGATTTCCTAGTAAATGTATGCAATTTCTGATTTCATATTCCTATTTCCTGTAACATACACACACAGCTGCCCAAAACTTTTATTCTACTGTTTCTTTATTATATTTTTCTACATCAATCAATATTTCGAATTTCATATGTACATTTGTCTGACGCTCCTACGGTGAAGGAAAACATCGTGAGGCAACCTGCATACATCTGCGAAGAAATTCAAAGGTATATGTGAAGTCGACCAATCCGCACTGGGCCAGCGTGGTTGACTAAGGCCTAATCACCTAACATAGGATAGGCTCGAGCCCCTCGGTGGGGACGTATATGAGCTGTGATGATGATGATGACATCAATATAAGCATAATTTTGCTCATCATGAACATTAACCGATTGGCTACCGCCTAACTCATAGCGATCACTCGCTATCGCTTTCGTGACATTAGAACAATAGTTCAAATGTCACCTGCGACATTAAATCTATTGTTCTAATGTCACGATAACGATAGCGAGTGATCGCTCTGAGTTAGGCGGTACGGCCACAGGTGATCGTTGTCAAGGATAACGGTCACTGGTGGTTGACCGAATTCGTCACGAAAAGAATAAAAACGGCCATTCACCAGCTATCTTGATGATTGTTAATAGACACCAGAGAATCTTCACCGACACTGCGCTTCGGACATTCATGGTAACATATACACATAATGTTCTCAGTTAAACCTCTTAAAAGTAACAATAAAGAAATGAATAAACGGTGTGTACTCGGTTTTACTTAGAATCGTTCACACATATAATAAAACCTTTTAAACCGTCGTTGACCTTTTCGCAGAAAGCAAACAAAAATGTATATGTAAGCATGAATTGATTGAGTGGGTCATTAAATAACCAAATAAGATCAGACCTTCATTTCTACGATATAAATATAAACCTATAATAATTTTTAGTTGGAGTCAATAAATATTTTATATTCTTACAAAGTAACATTTTTATCTTTCAAAGTTTTTTTCATATTTTTTTCCGTTTTTCAATTATCAAAGAGTTGCTTAATTCATGTTTCATTTCAAAGTCTTCTTCTAAATGTACTATATTTAATAAAAGGCTATACTTTCAAACATATGTTGATTGTTATCTACTTAATGTATTACGCTGTTAGTTTTCTTAACAAAACAATAACACGAACGTCTCTAAATCTATAAACACGTGGCCTGGCCAAATGATCCGACAGTTCGCCGCCGCCGCGCCGCCCTAAAATATCAAACGCTAACCTTTGACAAATGAGTCGGCTGACGGAGGGCCTCCCCGCAGATAAGGGCGGACTTTATCAGCAAGCCTTTGTTCTACTACCCTGTGTCTGTGTTAGTTGCACAATGTATGTATTGTCAATATATATGTTGTTTAGCATCAATAGTAATTGTTTATTTCCAGAATTACCACAGGTCGATAATAATACGAGTATACGCCTCTATTATAAATATTATCGAACTTATCGAATAACCAGCGCCCCGAGTTTCAACAATTCTGATAAAAACCTTGATTAATTTCAGTATAATAATAACTCTTTATTTCAGACCTTTTACATTCCATAGCGAGTTAGTAACAAAAATATCTTAATACTATGTTAGTGACTAAAATTAAACCAGTATAGCGATAATACTATAAATATTAACAATTTGGATAACAGTTTAGCATTTCCTTCACATTTAAATAAGCGAGACTATACATAAACCGTAACATCCTGATATTTTGTTAAACGACCTCATAAATTAGAAGGTTCTTAGTTCATAAGTGTTAATATAATAAATTAAAATATTTGTCCTGACTTATATCAAGTTATGTCCTCCTAACCGATATTCGATCACGGCGGCCAATCTCAACAGAGAGATATTATATTTGTAATTAGTCCAAGGTATAACTATTGTAGTAACGCCTTCTCCCGCTACTAAATACGCGAATTTTAAAGACACCATTAAAAATATAAAAGAAAAATACACCTGGCAACTCCACCGTCACCATAGCTCATTCGTTTTTTCGCGCTCTACGCAGCTGACACATATTTTACATGTTGATGTTTTTCAAAGTGATTTAATTATCTAAATAAAACTAAAATCCAGATACGCAGTGATAAAAATTGAGAAAAGATGTCAAAAGTTGTTCGAAAGTAAAATGGTTATCTTAACACAAAGAAAATAACCCAAGATGTCGAAACAGTAAGTACCTACCTGTTTTGAAGATGCGTCGTAATTTTGATTTAGCTTGGCAAGAGGACCTAGATACAATTAATTTAGATAAAATTTTATAATAAGAAATATATTTTTAAAACTGCCTGCTTTCCGTGGGAAAGCGTTACCTATCAAGGCAAATGAATTAGATGATGTATCTAGGTACCTACTCGATTATGAACTCTATTCATTGGATATAGGCTAAAGCACAAATACCTTTATAGGAAATTATGGTATATACGAGTAGTTTATATTTATGACCAAGTTTACAAAGAATTGCATTGAAAAATATTTTAATTGAGGTTGCCTATGTAGATAAAGTTTCTTGAAAACTGCAAACTGTTAGATGGTCCATAACATAACATGGAAATTCCTAATATCCTTCTAAAACTTGAGATAAATTACTCGAAAAATAAATTCAAAGGATATGAGTTTTGCAATAGCTGTAATATCACAAGTATTGACTTCAATTTCCAAACAATCTTCTTAAAATATCTGAGTGATGTCTTTAGATTACAATGCAATAAGTTTACAATTTCAGTACACCAGGATCAGAAGGAAACATGACTATGCTTTTATAAAAGACCTAATAGAAGCTATTAAAATAAGAGGGATAAATATTTGTACTCCAATAAAAGTGTAAAATTATTTACAGTCATAAAAAGAATGATAAACATTCTAAAATATAAGCCATGTATAAAAACCTCAAATATTTGCTTCTAGTTTGAAAACCTACCAGCAGCCTGTGTGTTGCAATAAGCAGCCTGTGCGCTGCAATAATTTCTAACAATATTCTCCTCGGAGAGGCTCAGAGAGAGGGCCAACCTCAACTATCATTCAGGTCACGAATGAACATACTTTGTTTTCAGCAGCCAGTCTCGAACCAATTATCCATAGACCCCATAATTTTACCCATCGTGGGAATAAATAACCGAGGTCAATTAATTTTAAAAGTGGATAAGAGACTATGTAATACATTTTGTTACTATTTTGAATCAACTTTATTATCCACTGGACAATAATAAATATTGTGAAATGGATAATTATACAAACAAATTAACAACTGCATAGGTAGCAGAAATGCTTGGCCCCATGCAAAGATTTCTAGAGTTTTACTATTCCTAAAAGGATGGTTCCATAGATTTATTTTAAAATAAAATAATGATTCCTTAAAATAAGTTGATAATAAGTTTATTGAAAATCTACACTTTCAAATGAAGATTTCATGTTATAGACTTGATTAAATTAATGCATGCACTATTTACATCCAAATTATTCATAACGAAGAAAATTGAAATTTTTATGTTTGAATAATTGTATGAATACAATTGCTTTTACCATGCGGATTAAATACAGTACATACATACCTTAACCATTTGTCTCAATTCAATTTCATGTATTTATATAAAAAAAAATGTGTATCTTTATATTGTAAAAAAAATATATATATTTAAGAAAAAACCTGAATAAAGAACATAATAATAATTAAAATTAATAAATGTTTAACGATTTGATTAAAATATTGATAAATCAATAAGAAATGTTAGTTATTGTAATTTTGAACTATAACTTATAACGGTTTACAATAGTTAGGCTTTATTTTTTAAATAAAAATAAAATTTTACAAATTTTATTCAATGTAAAATAATTTGTAGGTTTTAAAATATATTCCTTGGATATGACTTTAAAGATTAAGTGCAATAGAAAGGAAATGTATCACACTATTAGTCATCATCACTTATAAATAAATTTGGTTTGTAATTTTGCTCAATGTTTCATTAGGAATGGCAGTTTAATTGTTTACACTTTGAGCTCAGATAGATATAAGTTTATGACTTTGAACGTTTGGGGGGGCAATTACAACATGCTTATGTATATGAAAAGTATTGTAAAATGATTCTGCGATATGGAGTACTTCCTAAACATTTTCTTTAGATATTTTCTCGGGTGTATTATCAACTGACAGTAATTAAATGGTAAAAGCAAGACAGTATCAATTTCTTAGAACTGTTAGACACATAATTATGCATTAAGATGTTTTGCTGACCTCTCAAGTAGATGTGATGTTTTATTAGAAATAGATAACACCACACTTTCAATACATTAACAGAAAAAGCTCAGTTTGATATCAATCCAAATGATCTTGCTAAACATTTGGCGGTGGTGTGCAACTAGCAGCATCTGATTTTTTGCGTAATATATAAAATTTCAAAATATTATTAAACTGATTTTAAATCTTGTAGTCTCAATGCAGATGTAAGTTGGAAACTGTCGCAGGACATAATGTACTTCTAAGATTTGTGATGCATTGATTCATTTGTAACACATTTCAATTAAAAATATATATATATATATATATGATTATATGACAAATAAATTATATTTTATAATATACATGTAATCATGGCATTGTATGTTTCAAATGTTGATACTTTTACCATAGGATTAATATTTTTATAGAAGAAGAAGAAACTCCTTTTCTTTGATTTTGAAATTTTTGCAGAGTTATAACTGACAGAGCTTTAGGAATCTAAGTATTTCCTTTTTAGACCATTACCACTCAGGCTTACTGCAAAGAAATAATATTTCATTCAGATATATCCAATGTTTTAATACCAAAAGTTTCTTTTTTCAAATCTTATGTTTATTTTTAAAGCAGAAGCATCACATCAATCATTGCATTTTCACTGTTCAGCTCTTACACCAATTATCTAACTATAGGCAATAGAATAAGGTCAGATGATAAAATTAAAAAATGGATAAAACGAGTTAAAAGACTATGTCTGGCAAAGCCAATGTATGTCAGCATAATGGAATATGGCATATGCAATCCTGCCATAGTTTTATATTACCTTAAGCATGGGTCATCTAGAAACCTGACATTAAAAACTGCTATTATTAGCAAAACCACTGCCCAAAAAGTCACAAATCCTATACATAATTAGTTATGTATTAATTATAGTTTTCTCAAATTAAGATGGCTATTTTAAGAGATATTAAAAGTTCTATGACAGCGACACTTAAGCAAGTTGTCTCTTCTCTATTTAAAGATTATTCCAGATATTTTACTTGTGAGAACTTTGTTATTGCTTTAGAAGTAACAAATAATAAAGGACCATAGAAATAAACATTTGATAAATTTATTTTAGACTTAAAATACTACTACTCAATCCATTAGTAGATGACTAAAGCAAACAATGGAGGAAAGTTAATCTAATTGTTCATCTTTCATATTAATATTCTATTTATTCATCACCCTCCAAACAATATGCTTCAAATTATCATGCATATAGGGCAGGATTAACTGTTTATAATATTCTAAAGGCGAATAAACATTTTCAGTAAATCACTATTTTACATTTTCGCGTGGCGATTATGTACTCTGTCCGTGGGACAGGCTGAAGGACATATATCTTTCAAAGCACATAAAAATTTTTTTTAGGGAATCGTTAATTCTACATTTTCACGTGGTGAGGATATAGGTACTCTGTCCGTGGGACAAGTTAAAGGACAAATATATGTCCAGGCATATTAATGATTTTAAGGAATTGTTAATTCTACATTATCGCGTGGCGATTATGTACTCTGTCCGTGGGATAGTCCTAAGGAATTGTTAATTCTATATTTTCGCGTGGCGATTATGTACTCTGTCCATGGGACATTCCAAAGTACAAATAGGTACCTATAATGGTAAATGATTGATTTCAGGATTTTATTACTATTACATTTTCGCGTGGCGATTATGTAGTTTGTTTGTGGAACAGACTAAGGCTAAATTATTTTTAATGTATTTGATATTCATTATTAACTTCTGTACTTACAAATATTTCACTAAGGCAAAATTAATTGAGTCTCTGTACTGTACAGTGAAATCCCATTAGGTTTCAATCTGGAAAGGGAACCGAAACTTACAAAGAGATAGATAACACATTGGGTGGCATATCCCCACTATTGGATGATCTAATAAATTATCGATATTTGCTAAATATTATAATATACCACGCCAGTTAGATTGGCAAAGCTTTTTGCCACGGCTGGTAGTTCTTGAAATTTATAGTTATTATATGGTTAACATGAAACAGTGTGCCTAGTGCGAGTTTTATCGAGCTCTACTCGTACGTACGCATCGAACGCGTTAACGCGAATTTGTATGGAATTAGAGCAGCGCCATCTAGTAGTCACTAGATGAAGCTGTCTCGTTCCACAGCAGCTACTAGATGGCGCTGCTCTAATTCCATACAAATTCGCGTTAACGCGTTCGATGCGTACGATCGAGTAAAGTTCGATAAAACTCGCACTCCGCACACTGTTAACACTAGTAAACGTTATCTACATTATGAAATAAATATTGAATGTTATTGAATACCTATTGACAGTTAGTAAATAGGTACTAATGTTTACCTATTTATCAAAACCTCTAAACATCTACAATAGTTATACCTTGGACTAATTACAAATATAATGATAGGATTAAACGAACTTACCTAAAGTGAAGTTCAATCCATATTATATGAAGTAATTAGTCCAAGGTATGGAGCATCCCACCCTTCCCTTTTGAAGTAATAAATTACTAACCCAATTATATATACCTTATACTCTAAACTAATGAGCTATGGTGACGGTGGAGTTGCCAGGTGTATTTTTCTTTTATATTTTTAATGGTGTCTTTAAAATTCGCGTATTTAGTAGCGGGAGAAGGCGTTACTACAATAGTTATACCTTGGACTAATTACAAATATAATATGGATTGAACTTCACTTTAGGTAAGTTCGTTTAATCCTATCATTATATTGCACACGTTACTGCGCAAACGCAAGTGCACTCTTTATTCCTTCACTCGCCTATTTCGATGGGACCCACTGTAAAACGTGCCTTCCGAAGCACGTAGGAGCTTGAGATGTTTCGTATTTTGGTCACCCATCATAGGACTGACCACAGCCAACGTTGCTTAACTTTAGCAATCGTTCGCTTAACGCACGCGCCAATGCGCCACCAAGCTTCTCAAACGATTTTACACAATCACTATAACTCAGATATAAATATATACAATTTACCAAGATTACAAGACCCTTTCATACTTTTTGTATGAAAGAGTTACATACCATGTAGATTATACAATAGTATCAAATAAACATTAAAATTATTTTTTATTACTCATACTCGGAAACTAGGTCTGAAGTTACCAGAGGAGCGTATTGAAAGTAATACTTTTCAGCCCTAGGGAGAATCGTTTTCAAATATAACAATAGTACATTGTTACCCTAGGGGTGAAAGTAACTTATTTAGTCCCGAGACGGTGTTTGGCGCCCGAGCGTAGCGAGGGCACCAATAGTTCGAGGGACTAAATAAGTCTTTAACCCGAGGTAAACACTGTGCTTTTCATTACGAATACAAGGAAAGTAAAAATAAAACAATGAATTAGCTAAAAAAACGGGTAAATTTTTTTACCTAAATTAACAACTTCTGCTTTAGCCCGCTTTTTTTTCTCTTATAAAAAACTCCATACCTGAATTAGATGAACTCATTGTGTTAATTCTGAACACAAGTTACACAAATATAATTAACAGTTAATACAAATCTCTGCTATATGGAAGTATTAACAAAACTCTACAAATGGAAAAAAACAAATGAAGATCGCATTGCCGCTTTCCCGCTTATTTTGTTTTTTTTTTCTGTGGCCGTTCCAGCCATTATTTTTCATTTTCATAATTTAAAAAATGGTAAATATTTTGCCCAAATCTATGTTATTTTAAAGAAATAATTGAAAATAAATTATAATAAAGTCATTTAAAAAATATATTCTTTAAATACTTAACATTATGTTATTTCAATTTTACACCGCGCTGTAATTGAGTGGCTGTATAGAAAGTCGGAACATGGTTCAATAAAAATGTGAAAAAAGAACTAGTTCTTAAAATGTGACAGCAGCTGTCAGTTGAAAGTGATTCTCCCTAGGGCTGAAAAGTATTACTTTCAACCCGCTCCTCAGGCAACTTCAGACCTACTTTCAGAGTATGAGTAATGAAAAATAGATTTATTATCGCATTTCTATAGAACATTGTTCAAACTTTCTATACAGCCACTCTATAACAGCGCGATGTAGAATTAAAATAACATAAAGTTAAGTAATAATTTAAGAATATATTTTTAAATGACTTTATTATAATTTACATTCAACTATTTATTTAAAAAACAGATATGGGCAAAATATTTATAATTTTTTCAATTATGAAAATGAAAAATAATGGCTAAATAACTTAACCAATCCGCACTGGGCCAGCGTGGTTGACTAAGGCCTAATCACCCTAACATAGGGTAGGCTCGAGCCCCTCGGTGGGGACGTATATGAGCTGTGATGATGAACTGGCCGGCCACAGAAAAAAAAACAAAATAAGCGGGAAAGCGGCCCTTCGAACCCGAACTTCATTTGTTTTTTCAAGTTTTAGAGTTTTGCTTATACTTCCGTATAGCAGAGATTTGAATTAACACAAGTTCATCTGATTCAGATATGGATTTGACGCCGGAATTCATAAGAGATGAGGCTAAAGCAGATAGTTGATTTATGTAAAACAAAATTCACTCATTTTTATTTTTTAGCTAATCCATGTTTTTATTTTTACTTTCTTTAAAGTGACCTTATTTAATCCCTGTTACTTATTTTGTTACTTTCACCGCTAGGGTAACAATGTACTACTTATTTAATGTATTCATATCATTCGAAAGGAATAATAAATTTTAAATTCCCACGTGGGTCTATTGGAAACAAGGTATTTAAAGTAAGTTGAATATTTTTTCTCTCTAAGACTGAAGCCAAATCAATTTAAAAAAAACTCACGGTAGCTGTTGAGTAATTTAAAAAACTTATTAAGAGACAACATTCTTTTTCTCAGAAAACATCATTAATTTTCAAAGGATACTGTGTATTTATCGATACGGAACGGTGTTTAATAATAGCCTGAGGGGAATTTCTGAGAATACCTTCAGCTAATAACTGCTATAAACGCTCTTGAGAAGCTTCGGGTAAAAATAATAACTCCGTATCTAATATTTACCGAACAAAACGGAGGGTGAAATAGAATTTGTTACTAACACAGCATTCTATTATAGTGTACGAGTAATTTTACTTATAATCGTTATGTATTTGTGACTTTGAATTTCCTTTAAAAATACAAAATAAATTAATTTGATAAAAAATTCAAAATTTTTAGCTACGTATCAACATTAGAAAGATCTGATTTACAGATTTCGTGTAAATAATTTAAGAATAAAGCAAACTTTCAAATTTTATATTGCGACTTTACATTTTTTAAATGCAAATAAATTGAAAAATTATATTGATGCGTAGTTATTAACAGAGAATAAAATCAACTTTGGCCTAACAAACTACAAAAGACAACAATACAGTTAAAATTTCGCCGGGGCTGGTAAGCACCCGATGACCCAATGTATAAGGCATGAAGACATGGGTGTGATTCCTCCCGGGCGAATTTTTTTCTTATATTTTTTTGTTCATTTTTCATAACTGTTACCTAAGCCTTTTTTATACAACTAAGTAAGCAAACAACAGTACTGCGTACCCGATGGTTAGTGGTAACCGTCCAAGTCCCGTCCGTTGTCCGTTGTTCTTACAAGATTCGCAGCAAATTTGCAACCACCACAAGAACCACAGTGTACGTTGCCAACTTGTGACATAAGGAGTAAAGTCACGGCACCCAGTAATTTCACTGCCATATTGTTGCTGTTATCAGGTTCAGATAAGAACCCTTCAAACCTGAACACAGCAATGCAAGCCCTGCGGCAGGAATAAGTAAGACGGAGGTACCCGAGCAGGTGACCCTGGTACAGTCTCAGTCCGGTAAAATCTAAGCCTTATTTAGCTATTCTGTGTTTTGTCTTTCTAATTAAATCTTTATTTCTCATAATATATTCTTCTAATAAGTCTAATTTTAAAAACAGCAATGATACAGAATATATTTTAACTAAACACTTATCGCTACTTATACAATATGTAAATAATATATAAAGAAAAAATCTGAAAACCGTAAATATGTATAACCGTATAAATATGTATACTTAGATAAGTTTTTACGATATCCTCGCATGGTGAGCGAGTCGAACTCGCACTTAGCAGGTTCTTTATATTGGAAATTCTATTTCTCAAGGCACTCACGCGCTCTTAAATACCCCGGAGAACTCCTCCACTTAGCGCGGGCGTCTACTCACTAAACCTGTGCATTTCAAGATCCAGGATCAGCAGGACCCTATTCTTGAGATCAGCCGTACGCCTACTGATTGACTAACAGCCCGGGCGACGTCGTACGTGGGAGTCGGCCCTAATCCCATTTTTGAGAAATCCCAGCAATGAGCGTGTTGTGACTGATATGATGATCAAAAACCGATAACACAGTTCGGTTCCAGCGTTCATTTTTTTCACGTACGTGCAAACTCTGGAACGAACTCCCAGCTTCGGGTAGGAGACCCGCAGCTGGGAGTTCGCTCCAGAGTTTGCTACGCTACGATATGTCGAACTTCAAATGAGCGTTAAAAAGAGCACTTCTCTCCAGGTAGGCAATAACTGAGCTTATGCCCCTGGCATTGGCATATATGTAAAAAAAATATTAAGAGGAGACAAAATTAAGCCTTCCGAATGTCTTGCGTTTTCTTCTCGAAAATCTTCTCATTCAATTGTATTTGACGTCAATAAGTACCTGTAAAAGCTTATGTTGAATAAACATTTTTGAATTTGATGAATAGTTTACAACAAAACAACAACCCTCACCACATTCGCGCAAACTTATGCTTATTCATAGCATTCATAAAAGCGATGAAGAGTCTGTGAACGATCTAAATGTGCAACAAAATTCCTCGTGTCCGTAAAAAACGGGAATTATTTTCTGTAGCCGGCGTATTTGCATGAGCCCCGGTTTATGAAGCTATTTGGATTCGTTCGTGACGGTAAATTCTTAGCCTTGTGCCTGCATGTTTCATTCGCTATTGGACAAGCGAATTGGACTTTTTATACAATTAATTTAGTATGCGATGACTGAATATTATTCGGTCTCCAATTCACCTTGCTTAAATCATTTGATATTGGGGTATAGTTAGGTATACAGTGCTATTATTGTAGTACCTATTCAGCAGCAATAAGTACAGTAATTACAAGCTTCTTTTGATATTTGTGACTTTACATTTTTTAATATTGAATAAACAAAGTTATACAACAAACAATTTCATCTAGGGCAGAATTCGAATTTCAAACTTCAACGTACCTTATAATCAATACAATATCGAAAACATACGGTAAGCAATACAGCATGCGTCTTCAATATACCGTGTCAACCCTTTTTTTTCTCGGGGGGAAATGTGTAGCCGTACCCGCCGTTGGCTAGACGACGAGCGTGTGTGGGGCTCTCCCGGCAGAGTGCCAGGCCTACCCACTAAAACCCCCCGGTGTTCTCCCTGCCCTTTTGGGCGCGCTAGGTAAGATCCACACTGCGACTCCACTACCCACGCGCCCGGGCAAGCCCGACCCACTGGTCGGGCTATCGCCAAGGGGGGATTGCCCGAGAACACCAGGGCAATCCCCAGACGGAGGGCCTTACGGCGGCGTGCACGGAGCCAACCGTGCACGCAGGCCTCCACGGCAGGGTCACTAGACGGGCATCGCTTGTGCAAAGGCCCGCCTTCGCCTGCCTATCCGTCTGCGACGGATGGGAGCGGCTTGAGGATCTGCCTCCCATACTGTGTCAACCCTGCCAGAGTTGGATTTTGTCTTGTATTAATTAATTTAGAAACTTTTACTTATTTTCAAGTTAAGAGTGTGTGCAAATATAATATTTCTTCTGGTTTTAGGCGATTTTGACACCAATCTGACCTTAAATTTCGATTGCATCAGTGTTATATTAATAAAAAATTTTTTTTTACAAATAATAAAACCGACTTCAAAAACACTAAAAACTTAAAAATAATATAAGAATAAGTACAGACAACGTCACACTTCTATATTGAAGTCGGCGCCAAACGATGATCTGCTAGAAAGTGTTAAAATTTGTCACCGATTTCAATATAGAATATAAAACAAATTAGTGTTTTCCTCTATTTTCTATGGGATCCCATCATCAGATCCTGACTTTGGTGACCATGGGACCACCCTTGCAGTATACTTTATCGAATACAAAAAGAATTTTGGAAAAAAAAATACAACCGAATTGATAACCTCCTCCTTTTTTGAAGTCGGTTATATTTTCAACTCCTAGGAGGATTTAATGAAAAGGCTTAAATAGTCTAAAGGCTTAAACTCGGCGCGTTTACGGGTATGTGACATTGTTAATGGCGTGTAACTTTAATTACTTTTACAGCAAACACCGGAGACGCTAAAAACGTGCATTACAGCGCAGACGTTCACAGCAACATTAACAAAGATGAAGCCCTAAAGTAAGCAAGAGAAAATTTTTACATAACACTAGCACTTAGGAAACGCTTATGAACAAATATTTTAAAAATACTAGGACAGCGACACAGTTAACTTTAACGGTGCGCAGTACAAACAGCGTACAGAATTTATTATAGCCACGACAATAGTAATCCCAATGCCGATGTCACACCACTATTTAACCAACTGCACTAACAAAAGCTAGTGTAAACATTTCTTTGCGAACAAAAAACAGACTCTAACACATTGATATAAAGTTGACTGTTGTATCGAGCGAACCACCGAAGTACTACCGAATATTTTTAAGTTGTAAAAATGATATTTAAAACGTTGTATTAGAGCACAAAGCTGGCAGCTCGACCCGCTTTCAGGGGCAAAGGGAAAACAAAAATACAAAGCCAAACATTGCTTGTACAACTTATAAAGCATGAAAGCCTCCTGAGCCTAACCTCAAAATATAAACACGCTCGGTTTTAGAGCGAGAGTTGAAAAAAACACTCAATTACATTAGCGCGCCCGCTTCCATTACGTGAATGTGCTGGACCATAGTAGACGGGTGTATTTTACGTTATTATATTCATTTAACTAGCCACCGGCCCCGGCCCCGGCTTTGCACGGATGTACAAATGAAAAATAAATGCGACCAAATTTTCCCTTGATGACCGTGATTTTAAATATAATGAACAAAACACAATCTGAAAAGAACTGAGCGTCACTTTGTCAGTATTTTTGATCATTTGACTCTGAATATTTAGAACTGATTTTTTAACCATTCCGGCAATTTTTCATTCAAACCTTGTCCTGACAATTACAAACGAAGCACAAAAATTACCGAAAGAGTTACAGCCCTTATGAAGTGATACGTTTAGATAATAAAAATGAATCTTATTTAAAGTAAATTGATAATATAGTAAATAAATTAATAAAGACGAATGAAAATTAATAAAATAAGTTTTTTATCGTTATTACATCCCAAGCTTACTCATAAAACGCAGAAAACATGTGGAAATCACAAGACGGTCCAGCTGAAAATTAGCCTTTGAAAAAGCTGCAAAACAAGCTAAGCTGGTCAGCTCTTTCGGTTAAGTAGCTAGATTTAAAATCTTTGTACTACATACCTGCTCTATCTAGCTTTCTGTAGCATCAAAACAAAGATTACTAACTTTCTCTTATTTTCAGAAATAAAAAGAGTGGAGATCAAAGGATCATCTTATTTATCAGATTACAACGAATCTTCTAAATCTAATGAATTAATCAAATATTCAAAAATAAAACGCATCTTAGCTTTTTTATTATGCACAAAACTCACGTGGGATCCATGCATCGAAAATTAATATCCGTTTTAAAAGTGCAGTTCAAAGTACTGCACCGACAAATCAAAACTTATATTCCAATTTTAAATGTAATCTACTCTGCTACGGTTACTACGAGTTGCTACGGCGCTACGAGCGAAGGACGTGGCCAAAGCGATTTGGGTGAAACTACTGTGCATTTTTTCAATCTGAAAACTAATATTGAGTGCGAATCTGTATCAAAGTTAATTTTCTCGGTGTATTTTCGCTGTACTTATGATTCCGCTTGCATAGTTCCTTAGAAATAATTTACCAGGTCAATACTGATTGTTGACATTTAAGAACTGTAACTGCTCAGTTTAAATAATATATATGTCAATTGATTCGTAGTAAGACAATAATAATTTATTATAGATCCTAATTAGAGATTGGATAATTTTAATTTAACGACCTAAAAAGTACTGAATCAATTCAGATGAATCAACCACACAAATAGAGCCAGTGATACAGAATTTATGTTAAATTTACTTATATAAATCTTTAAAGTTAAATTGTAAACAGAGAATGTAACTTGTGAATTATATACATAGAGGAATGATAATTATTACTTGTTTTACCAACTTTCAACTCTTCAACCAATAAATGCTGTAAGACCTTGCTTCTTGCCTTTCATGATTTTAGGTCAACGGGAGGTACACTATAGGTTTTGATTCCCTTGTGAAATCGCAATATATGCGACATAAACAGTCGTAAATTTTGATTGCATTGACTTACAAGTTTGATTTGTTTTCACAAATGAAAGAACCCGTAGACCCGAATATTTGATGAACATTTCAGCTTAATATCTTTACGCGTTCCCGAGAAAAAGGTATCGACAGATGGACAGACAAACAGACGGACAACAAAGTGATTCTATATATATGTTTTTCATTTTGAGGTATGGAACCCTAAAAATTATTGCATTTCAATTACACACGAATCAAATTAGAGAGCCTTTGCTCGTTAATTTTGTACGTACATGTCAAAAATATTGAAGCCGCGAGCACCGGTCCTTGGAGAATTAGTTCCATATAATTAATGAAGTTTCAATGGTAATTACGTAAACTTGCCGACATTACTGTGCGGCTCGGAATACGAATACACGCTTACTCTGTACTTTAAAGCGCCGCCGTGACGTATGGTCGATTAAGCTTGTAAAATGTGTTGGGCACGATCTAGGAACGACGGTGTATACCTTTAAAATGCGTTAGGATTTTCTAGCAGCCATTAAGGCTGCGACGTGATTCACTCTAAGTGCTATCCGTACAGATTGAATACAATAACCAATGTAATCAAACTATTTATTGCGTCAATTAAATAAGCTAAGTGTAAGTGTTGAAAAATGCTAAGTGTAACGAATGGCTTAGAAGAGGAGGCAACAAATCAGATCTTGACTCAATTGCCGAACTGTTCCGCATAAAATTGTCATCGTCATCATATCAGCCAAAAGACGCCCACTGTTGAACAAGCTAATCGCCCTGGGCTTTTCATATTCAGCGGAAGGCCTCGTCTCCCGGTACGCGGCCGCATCTCGAGACCCTATCTTTTTCTTTTGAGGAATTTCTACAGATTCAATTACGTAAAGAAACATCGAATCTTTAAAGAAGCAATTCATTTAATGTACGAAATATTAGATAATTTAGTTTATTCACGAAGGAATGTGCCCTATATATTGCAATTACAATAGCCATGTTGAAGCACTTATTAAAAAAGTAATATAGGTTAGATTAGATATCATGTTAGTTAGTTTCAAATCACAAGTGAAGAAGTATAACTTGCTATCTAACTATATATTAATAATCATATTTTTTTCTTATTTTTATTCTAATCTATTTATAACGCCTACTATTTTCACAATATCATGCGTAATATCTCTAATTCATTTATTGTCTAACTTATTTTTGCACTTACCCACCTTCCCCCTAATTTCTTTCATTATTTTTGTCTTTCTATGGTTGTCTGGAAGAGATTGCTGTGTAGCAATATGCCGTGTTCTGTGCAATTTGTCATTTGTTAGATGTGTCCTATTTTATGAAATTTAGTGAATTATTATTATTTTATGCTATTGTGTACTATGTGCTCCATATATTGTGTTCTTTTTTGTAAATACAATTTAGTAATTATGCAATATTTAATTTAGTTTATTCGTCCAGCGCCATTCAATTGTAGTACAGTACTGCGCACCTGTAAAGGCTTCCACAGAATATTATATCAGTGTCATGGCATTGTATATCCCAAATGTGTAACGGGGTATGCTGAGTGGAGACCTTTTTGGTACACAACATACTTTTACGCAAAATTATTGTGTAATGAATGTTCCTGTATTAAATAAATGTATTTCACATAATATCTTTTATTTTCACAGTTTTCTCGACCCCTTCACCAAAACGTGAATCATCGAGATGTTCCATTATAATTATTAATTTTTTATCTCCCAACTCCACCGACAAGGGTTACAAACACACAACAAATACAAGCGCGACAAATCTGTATGAAAACCGAGAATAATTTACGACCGCGCATTTCTCCCATTTGAAATGTAATAAAATTCGCAAAAAAAACAAATGACGATTACAAACTTGATGTAACGGCGCGGCGGCAGGAATTAATACTGCCGTTTCGCGGGGACCGGTCGCATTAACATGTATGCGAGACACTGTAATAAAGGCGAAAAATGAAAAACTCGCACCCCTCATAGTCGAACTGTTGAGCTAAGCTAATATTTTGTATGGCCTACAGAAATTTGTGAAAGTTTGTATTGCGAGTGAACCACGCCAGTTTTCTACCAACTTTGCTGGGACTTTGGCTATATTATTAGGATTTACAAACATATGGGGAAATAGCCTTTAGCTTAACTCGAGTGTTCGGCTTAGACGGCCGATAATATACAAAAAGTTGAATGAATGCAAGAGGACAGATTAATTGTGCTTTAAATTATATACATATAGAATGCTACATTATCACTGAGTAATATAGGTAGTAGAATTGTTTTCCTATTCAAAAACATATAATTCCCAGGTAGATACGAAAATAACTAAATAAATACTTAAGTTAATTGTTATATTATAATATTATATTATATAATTGATTATATAATTATAATATTTCCGAAATAAATCTGAATCAAACTATTTCATTATATAAAAAGTTCTTAATAAGGAGATAATGGAAAACTCTAATTTATTAACGCTGTTCACAAATACTTAGAAGTTTATCAAAAACTTCTAAGTATTTGTAAAATGCAAATGACAAAAGACTCTTCGCTTTAAGAAACAACATTAATACTTAGAATTATTCACTCGAGTTATATAGTCCAAGTTTATTTAAATATGTTTGATAAAATTCATAGCACTTTCAAAGTAAGCTAGAGCTTTTAAATAACTTTTTAATATTCCTGAAGTCGGAATGGATGTTAGGTCAGATAAGTTCAGGCTCGTCAACTTTAAAGCAGGTGTATTTATAGCAGCGCTCAGCCAACCCGCTTACTTATTCCTGCAAAACTTAACAGGGAATGAGCTGACATTTATGAAAACGAATCTTGTCTATGCATTTATTGGTCTAATATTTGTTTGAATAATGAAGAACAAAAATAAGACTTTTACACGTTTACAAACGTACAAATGTCATAGTTTTCACAGATTGGTAAAACAAAGTTCTTGGATAAAAATGTAGTTGAACTGACGTAAATTATGTTAATACAATGAACGTGACGTGTTATAATAAAACTGACCTTGACCTTTGATTATATTTTATATTTAAAAAAAGATTTGAGATAGGTCGGTAAGCTGTTTAGTACGTTTGTTTTCCGTGGTACCATTAGACAGTACCATCAATGGTACTACGGAAAAAATACCTCTATTTATGATGCGCTGATAATAAGGAGGAACACCTTATTCCCAGTTTGCTGAGTGGCTTATTGTCGTGATTTTTAATTTAAATAGCAATTACTATCTTAATTTAGCTCAAGAAAGAGTAGCAATTGTTAAAAGTTAAAAAGTCAATGTCTTTATCACTGAAGTTTCTAAGATCTCATCTCGTCATAGGAGATTGCTTCACTTACGTTTTACTAGCTAGGTTTCCGTTATGTTTTAAAACGTTTCGTTTTAAATGTTATGTTTTAAAGTTTATTAAGTCACTTTAACATTCTATTTATTAGAATGTTAAAGTGACTTAATGAACTAAATGTGTGTAATTTAAAGCACAATTAATCTGTCCTCTTGCATTCATACAACTTTTTGCATATTATCGGCCCTCTAAGCCAAACACGCGACTTAAGCTAAAGGCTATTTCCCCATATGTTTTTAAACCCTAATAATTATAGCCAAAGTCCCAGCAAAGTTGGTAGGAAACTGGCGTGGTTCACACGCAATACACCTATTTCGGGGGTCACGGCTAGGTCAGGCTGACCACTATGAAATAAGCCCCGAGCATATAGATTTCTTTACTACAGAAAGACCAATTTCAGCTGGTCAATCCACATGTCCGTCGCTATAAAAATGCTGGAGTTGAATAAAGGATATTATTCCTTATCGCCGCTTGTTAAGGGTTGATTTGAACGTGACAGAACGCTTGCGGTTAGTGTATCGTAGCCATATTAATTATGTTATTCGGTAATTTGCTCTCAAATTTGATGGAGTTTTTGTAAACAATATTCGAAACATGTTTTATTCGTTAACAAAGTGATATTTTTATTAGCTTAATAATGATAATAAATTTTCGATTTAGCATAGGTTTTATTTTAAAATAAAACTAATGTGAGATAAACTTATTAATTTACATCTTCACTCGTGATAATCATTCATTTTTTTATTCCTGCTTGGCTAACGGTCGAATCGAAACGAAAACCAAATTTAATAAACCATTTAACGTAGTGGTAACCATACTTTAACAGGAATAAAACAACATATCTAACGCTCATATGGTGAAGGAAAACATCGTGAGGCAACCTGTATAAAAAATCTCTAACATTCTAGCATGGATTGTCTCAAAAATCATGCACCATTGGACAATATGTCATAGGGTATTTTTCCGTAGGAAAATTACCCTATGTCCTTCCCCTGATCTCGAACTATCCCTATACCAACTTTCATTAAAATCGGTTCATTAGTTTCGAAGCCTGTTCAATACAAACAAACAAACAAGCAAACAATCAAATCTTTCCTATTTATAATATTAGTATAGATGTGCGATAAGCAGGTTCACGCAGTTTCTTTTTTCGATAATTCCCGCAAATTCTCGTTATCCCTTTTTTGGAAGGGGTAAAACGCTTTTGCGTATTTCTCGTGGTCGAGCCAAACCACAAAAGTATATGGGACTTTCCGAACTGTTTCGGCTCAGGCCTACCCACTAAAAACCCCCCAGTAGCTTCTCCGTCCGTCACGAGATAGGGGGAAGGCAACAGTGAGGCCTTATTCCCACTGACCCCCTGTCCGTGAATGAACGTGGTGTCAAAACGAGATTAACTCGCCAGCCTAAGCCAGCCTCGTATATTAAGTTCTAACCCCCTGAATAAGCCATAAAAGTTTGTCAGCATACAAAAAATTACGAAAAATAAGCATTGCCATCTACTTGTTTGGTAGACAACATAAAATTAACGTTTAATAAACAAGGTCACTTTAACGATACTTTTAAACGCGAAGTTTTGTCAAAACTGTTACCACTTTCGTGGTCGACAATACTGTGAAATTATTTTGTTTTAGACATAATATCCTTTTTATCTTTAAATCTGAGCATTAATCGACGTCATAATTTTAATCGAGACCAGAAGCTAATAAAAAACTGTCAAAGATTTCTTTTAACTTTTAAGTCTTATCAAACGTTTTCTTAAACGTTATCTGAAGGAATTATCACATCTTTCTGAATAAAGAACGGTTTTAGTTCAAGACGCGCTCCCTGAGGAAATAACATGATATCTCGCTTGGGAGCTGTATATTTCCAACGTTAAAATGAAATTGTGTATGGAATTTAAGTTAGTTCCTTTTTTACTGCTACGGTAAAGTGTAGAGGGGATACAGTTTAATGCTAATATCTTAGAAATTTTCAAAGTTATTGTTTCACTTTTGAGTCCGGTCCAGAGTATGTTTACGATCTTTTTTATATGACATGGGTAACACAAATAAGCTTTCCTAGATATAATACATACAGCTATATTGTATATCAAACTTTCACAAAGATAATTCTGATGGAATTTTTTTCTAACCAGTCAAGTTACCCAAATCAGTGTTACTTGAATACTACCTATCTAAGATCTTACGCCTTCACAAGGTCTGTATTGTAACTACTGTAAGTCCTGGTGACCTGGGACTCGCACACTAACTGGCACTGGGTTTAAGTTGTCTTAACTTATTAATTAAAATTTATTTTTTATAAAAAATTAAAAATATAGTTGGAAGACAACAAAACCCGATAGAATTTAATTTAAATTTTACATACCAGAGGGCGCACAGTACCAGAATTATCAGCACGGGTATCGTCTGCAACCTCTTGTCAATTCCTGCAGCCAATCAGCGGTGATTGCATTGCTGTATTTCGGTGTTGAATGGTAATACAGGCAGTGAAATTTTTGGGTACTGTGCTTGATATCTTATGTTTGAGGAGCTTGGTGGCGCATTGGCGCGTGCGCTCAGCGAACGATTGCTAAGGTTAAGCAACGTTCGCTGTGGTCAGTTCTATGATGGGTGATCAAAATAAACATCTCCAGCTCCTCCGTGCTTCGGAAGGCACGTTAAAAAGTGTTGTCCTGCGCCTGATCTCGCCCCGGTCGTGTCGGCTATCCGTCCCATCGGACTAGGCGAGTGAAGCAACAGAGAGTGCACTTGCGTTTGCGCAGTCACTTGTGCACTATAATATCTCCTGCGCAGATGGCTAGTCCCTGTTGAGGTTGGCCGCCGTGACCGAATATCGGTTAGGAGGACATTATTATATCGCAAGCAACGTACATTGGCGTCCTTGTGGGGATTGTAGGTTTGCAAGTCTTCCTTCACTACCATCAGGAAAGCAGCCTGCTTATTAGTCAAAGTAGTTATATAAAAAACGTGAATTTGTTTAGCTGGGGTTTTCTACGAGGCGAAATCAGTTCCACGTGTTAGGACGAAACTTATTGGTGCTAGGGCGAATTTTATCCTGATAAACATTCCTAACATTCATTAATCATCATTGACGATAAAATATAAGTTTGTTTCTCGCGGCTAATAACAAACACTATGCCTTAACTCAATCAAAAATTGCAAATTCACTACGTTACGTTATAGCAACTCCCTTTTCATCTTGCATATTAAACGTGCATTCTCCAGAGCTAAAAGTGAGATTACATTAGTACGTAATGCCTTGCACAAAGTTGTCTAAATTTTTACGAGGGCTGTTGTGCAAAGGCGCTCTCTAAGTGCTCTGTTTGTATGCTAATGTATTGCTATTTTTAACAAAGTGTAGAAAATGAGGCTGTTAGTTTGACCCCTGCCTAATTTTCTTAACAAGCGCTTATGTATTTCAACAAAGTTAAAAATATAACAGAAACCATACAATATATTGTAATATAATGCAAAGGTTTTGCTTGATTATCAGGTTAAAGTATTTATAATTTTGTCGTATTATATACACAAATTAGCTTTGTATAAATGAAATACAATGAACTGTCAAAATATCTGTCAAAAATAGGAAGAGATCTAATAAGTAATAATATATCACCTTAGATATATAAAACTTCGGTAATATATTACAGCATAATAGTGACAACGATTTATAAAGGTTGACGAGAAATAAATGAAAATATTATAGCAGGTGAAATTAAAAAAAGACATCTAAAGACAAGAATAGTCGTGTCCCTCATTTTGACCAGTGTTGTGGTGGATTGCGGAGTGGCTTCTGCTGGTAACAGGAACATCCAAATGACTCTACAGTGAATTCTAAGGGCTACGGTGATTGATTCACATCTGACTGTTTGTACTCTGCACACCATATTTTACCAAAAAGAATACAAATACCAAATAAACTGCAACAAATTATTCATAGAAGAAAGAAAGAAAGAAATCTTTATTTGCAAGAATATGGTAAATACATGTTCTTACAGTTTGGTTCCAACATATTCTGTCAACGTCAAATTCGACGTGCAAATCATAGTAGAAGTGTGTTACTAAAAACAATGCTAACAAACTTGGTTATCAATAAATTCTTGGACTGTACATATTTACTGTCCTTTAAGTCGCAATAAAGTTTTGACTTTCGAGATTCTGTTTTTTTTTCTATTCTCATACTGTTGGATTTATCACGCATATTTATATGCTTCACATTGCTTCAGAATCTTATATAAATATTGGAAAAAGGTTTGTTGTCATTTAGCGATTTTTTTTATTTTTTTTATTTGTACTCGGGCAACTTAGGCTCATAGATAACGGTTGACTATGTTAAAAAAGGTTTGCCTTCTGAACTTTGACTCTGAGTTTAATCAAATCAAATTATTAATTTATAGGCTTTAAAAGACTCGCCCACGACAGCTCGGCCCCCAAAATTAAGTCCTACACTTACGCCAACATGACAATACAACATGGAAAAAAGAATAAGTTCGTATAAACGCAAAGAATAAATATATAATTCAATCGACTAGGCAAACTGATACTTTGTAATCCGTTGCATTTCTTAACTTACAACTGCTACGATTAAAGCTTTGCTACACAATTCGTAGTCAGACTACGTAGTCGTAGCCACTAGCTACGGTACGTCGTAGTTAGGCTACGCCATTTTGGGATTAGAGCACTACGGAAACTATTTTGCATAGATTAGTGGAGCCGGTACGTATTAGCAACGTGAGATATTTGATATATACCGGTAACCAGGTGAGGCGGGCAGCTTCGTCGCTTGAATTTCTTGTTAAATTTCAACCCGGGTATTTTATTTACACACTAAGTTGTTAATCGTAAAATCGATCAAGAACTAAGTATATCAATGTAATTTTTTAAGGTTCCGGTACCTCAAAAGGAAAAACGAAACCCTTATAGGATTACTGGGTTGTCCGTCTGTCTGTCAAGACACTTTTTCTTCGGAACGCGTAGAGATATCAAAATAAAATTTAAATAAAAATAGCTGACCCGGCGAACTTAATACCGCCATATTTTTTTCATGAATTTTTATTGACGTTTTGAAATTTTCTTTTAAATAAACCGTGTCTTAGCGATAACGAACATAAAAAAGGATTATCTAATTTGGTATGCGTACGTACATTTCAGTGATTCATTTTTATTTATACCGGTGTTTCATAATAACCAATAAATAAATAATCAATGCGTTATCTAAAACTAATTATTAAAATGTGTTTACACGTAATGTCATTCAACCCAAAATTTTCCTGTATATCATAGTATCATCATCATGTCTATGATTTACATAAAAATTTTGGGTTGAATGACATTACGGGTAAACACAATTTAATAATTAGTTTTAGATAACGCATTGATTATTTATTGGTTATTATGAAACACCGTGTATAGATACTCGGGTTCACAGTTTGCTTTAGCTGCGAAAACATCTTACTTGTAAGTTAACACAATCAAAAGGCATGTCCGTTTATGTCACAAATTTCCGAAAATTTTTCGATTTCACCAGAAATCCAAAATATATATAAACTATATTCGACTTCTAGAATCATGAAATTTGACAAGAAGCCAAGGAATAAATGGGAAAACCTTAAATATGTACATAATTTGGAACCTATTATAATTCGAGAAGTTTGTGCGGAACCCTTGGTGCGGGAATCCAACTCGCACTTGGCCATTTTTATCATTATAGTTTTATATATGTAATTTTTAATATACTTCTCTACCAAGAGGGTAGATCTTTTTTTAATATAAATTTTTGGTTATTTTAAATTAGTTTTAATTGGATATAGCCTAGTGATACCAGACTTATAGTTCATCCCATTGTGGGATGGGAATAATTTAGATTATTTATGCGCTACTAATACTATTAGCACAGATTAGAGAATAGTTACTACGTAACAGATACATCACTCCCATAGAAACGCTCGAATCGCTGTAATAATAATAGCCAAAACCGACAGACAAAAGTAGCTGCAAGAAGAAATGGTCTCTACGGGCGTGCGCCAAGAATCGAGATTCCCGCGTACACCGTGTGATTGCGTCATCGAGCGAAAACTTAAGGGTTGTACAAAGAACATAAATTAAACAAAATGGTCAAAGTAAAACTTAACTGCTATTATTTATATAGATAAGTATATAATATAAAATAATTTCCAAAAAAATAATAATGCAATAAAGTGATTGCGAAGAAAGCCCTTGACTTAAACGTGCTTTGCTTTTATAAAATTATAGATTTTTACGGTTATAAAATTTTACCATCTAAAATATCATGACTCGTATGAATAATTGTGATAATTTAAAAAACAGGAGTAAAATGGATTAAAAACATTTTTTATAAGGAATCAAATAAAATGCTAGTGGCCGGTTCATCAAGACTATAATTATTTTTTATATAAATAAGTAGGCAATCAAGCAGACTGCCTTGTTTGAATTTTTTTTAAACAAACAACAGGGAAGCTCTTGGCCTTCATCTCATATGATGGTAAGTAACGAAAAGGCCTAAAAAAGAAAAAAAAATATTTTACGTCCACAGCTTCATAGTAATGAACCACCATAATATCGTTAATCAAGTTTATTAAATTAAAAAGTAATATAAGTTTTGCGGGGGAAACGTGTAGTGTACTCGTAGCTACGCCTTCAATTTCGCTCGCGTCACAGATTCGATTTTAGTAAGGGTAAAAGTCACGCGTGCGGCGTGCGGCAGCCCTCTGCCGGTCGGCGCGCCGGCGCGCTACTTAGCGGTAGGTACTGATAACGCTGCATTGCGCGAGTGACGGGGGCCTGCTATTAGTCTCACGCTTGACAAACGTCTGATGCAATAACATTTCAAAAAGAGACGGGAGGTCTCCAGCATGAAATATAAACTTTATGTCAATATTAAGACTCAAATTAAGACTTCTATTTATGCTAATAGCGTCCTCAAACTGACATTGTCGTTCATCTGATAAAGTTGGCAGGTTTCTTGAGGACATTGTTCTCACCGGCTAAACTAAGTTAGGTCATAATGATTACATTCAAACAGCTTTTAGCAATGATATTTGAGTGAACATTATTGTGATAGAATTTTTAACAAACATGTAGTTATTTTTATGCGTCCCTCGGTTTTCATCTGAGTAGGTTCCAATGCCGTAAAAATTGTGTAATGAATAATAAGTCATGTGTCAATCGAGATTTTCATTTGTCTCGACATAGTATAAAACAATGTTGCTTCCTTCTATACGTTCAAATCTTTTAAGCAACGCATCGCATTTAATGCGCTTTTCAACATCATTTGTTAGATGATTTATTTCTAATGGTTTATAAATATATGGCTATAACTACTGACCCACCTCGGCTTCGCACAGAGAGTAGTTTTAAATAAAAATCCACGCTAGTCAAGCCGCGGGCGGTCAGTTTATATAATAAGTTTCATCATCAAAGAATAATAACTTGATATTCAAAAATACCGTGTTAAATCATTAAGAAGTCAAATGTACAACAGAGAAACTTAGTATCTGTAACATAGCTGATTTACGTAAAAAAGATAATTTTGTCAAAAATGAATTTAAAACGCCTTCAAATTGAGAAGCTTGTATCCTCTATACATGCTTCACTTATTAATAAAAAATACACTGGAATACAGAAAACCTAGCTAGGAGTGCAACGGAATAAACTCACATTGGTGGAGTACCTAATTATTAAGATGCTTTATGATTAATTGTAATTCAAATCAGATTTAAAAAATTATATAGTTTTGTATGTTTGCATTACATCTTTAATTTTAAATGCATATATCGTGATTAAACATAACAATTATAAAGACAGTTCTTTAATATAATATAAAGAATAGATAATCTTGAGATTTAAATTTAAGTCTGTATTATAAGGAAACATTGCCAAAAATAATGACAGGTTTTAGGAAAATAACAGTGTAACAAGTTTCGTAACTGTTATCAAACTTGAATAGATAGACTTCTGAGAAATATCATTGAAGTCAACGAACGTTTACACGAAACATTTTGGTCCCAAAATATTTACAAGCGTCGGGGAAATTATAATTAATTAGAACCCTTTGATCCCTTAACGAGGTGCAAACAATAACGGCGGCGGAAACATGGGCGGTGAATAGAGTGTTATATCTTTTTCGGCGTTTTCGTCCGTACTAGTTAAGTTTTAAATAAATTAAAATTTGACGCAAGCAATTTAAAACAGACTCAAAAGATAGGGTTAGTCGAACTAGATATACTATTAGTTATACGATATAACAAAATGGCAAAATGATATAACAAAAAGGCAAGGTATAGCGTTCAACAGTATCTATGTTTTATGTGCACCGATTTCTCCGTCAATAATAAAGATAAATAAAAAATTAAAGTTATCAAAAACAGGGAAGCTCTTGGCCTTCATCTCGCCTGATGATAAGTGATCTGATGATGAGACCGAAGATGGAAACGAGCTTCACCTGATCTCCACAAAAACTAAGGAACAACGTTATTAACATTATGGTGATAAGCTTAAGTAAGACAACGGTATTTTATATAAAACTTAGCATTGTCTTTAAAAATGCTAAACTTCGTCTCGGGCGGGATTTAAACCCGCATCTATGTATGTTGGACACGGTATGTTGGAGACGTGGTTTCAAATCCCGCCTCAGACGAGTTTTTTCTATATTGATCTTATTCATTTTTTAAAGACAGTGGTAACTAGCCAGGTGAGCTCATAAGCCCTACCACCAACCAAACAGAAAAACTTTTGCCCAAATAAGGAATTGCTAGGGTTCAATTCCCTATTTGGGCAAAAGTTTTTTACCTTTAGATCAATACCAATAGTGTAAGGCACTGGGCCATTGCCACCAAGTCAGGATCCGATAATGGTTTTTTTTTTCAGATATAATCTTATAATCAAATACAATGTGTTTAATATTTTTCCTAAATCTATTTACTTCTGGTAGGCATCATTTCATGATGCCGAGCTGATAATGGAATTCCTTGAAGGTGAGGGAACTGGTCTTTCGATATGGACACGTTTTGACCCTTGCTTGTATTTTTTTAAGTGATTTAGGGTAACTTGTAATATCGCGGTTATTTAACTAATGTAGTAACATAAATGCACTATGATTTTTTTATAAAAAAAAGTAATTTAAATACAAAATTTTATTTAAATTTAGTTTTTTGGGAATAGAGAAAATAGAACAAACCGTTAGGAGATTTGGAACGTAATCTTTTTTGCAGTTAACCTCTCAAGCCGATACGTATACAGGGTGGAAAAAAAAGACCTAGTTGGAGGAAAAGTACTCTTAATATTGATGATAGCAAATTTTACTGAAAGTAAACATTCCTTTATTTTCAAAAATAATTAAAACTGCATTTAAAGATTTTTGAAAAATCAAGTGCTTGAGCCGGTTAGTGAACCGGTGTCGCCTTTTATATCGAGTTCCATTTACAGAAAAGAAACTATTTTCTTTAGATAGTGATTATTTACTATCTAAAGAAAATAGTTCACTTAAGTTATGAATTTGCTCAAAATGAGACCCACTTTCATGTATGCACAGATGTATTCTTCGACTGAATTCGTAACGTGTCGCCTTTTATATCAAGTTGATTAAATATTTAAAATATTAGTTCAACTTTTCTGTAAAGTGAACTATTTTCTTTAGATAGTGAATAAGCTATACAATAAAAAAAAATATTGTAAAGCTTTAATTTAAGATACTATGTTGTTTAAAACAAATTGATGACTCTTTCAGTTGGTATCATAAATACAGAATGTTTTTTTTACATTCCACCGATTCGATCCCAGGCTCAAGCAGTTGATTTTTCAAAAATCTTTAAATGCAGTTATCTAATTATTTTTAAAAATAAAGGAATGTTTCCTTTTAGTTAAATTTGCCATCATCAATATTAAGGGTACTTTTCCTCCAACCACGGTCTTTTTTTTCCACCTTGTATATGTGGTTCTGCAGTTGTGAAAGTAATTCGGTTTCTCAAAGCTATCTACGCAGAGCTCGTTTTTACCATAATCATAAATCCACGAAAGTGATGAGTGTGTTTTATTTTTTTTTAAGCTGCCACCACCGATGAATTTCGTAATAAGTTTTAATGCCATTAAGGATAAGTAGGTTAGTTTTAATATAGTGAGTTTTTGTGCAGTAACATTGCAATTTCAATCGGAACATAGCCTTAATATTACCCCTTTAAGCTCTAAAAAGTTGGCGCTAGTCTAGCATACAAGAACATTCTGCCATTACTTAACGAACAATAGTATAAGTATAGTTATTTAAACATTGTATAGTTGTCTGTGAATTTCTATACTTTACCAACAGTATTTCAATTCATTGCCAATTCTACCCGAGGACTTCACAATTGTGAATTGATATGTCAAACAGAATCTCAAATCCGAGTTCGGTACTGCAACTCGATTTATCAAATTCACGAATTTCGCTTATTCGCCTCATGTCGATCTCAGCTGGCTCCGGCGCGCTTTAAAATCGCAAAGAATATGAGTCTCGCATTCTCGATTCGTTAGATCAATACATATTTGTTCTTCCGAGTGACTGCTTATATTGTGTCGCCAATTTAACAGCCCTCCTATCCAGTACTTGTAATACACTTCGAGTTCTTTACGAGCGCATTTCTGAAGATGTGACTACCTTGGTATTTCTGAATCGGATTTGAGGCAAAATATAACTTGAGTGGATGGAAACTTTTAAATGTGTCTTGAGAATCAATAAAGATCAAAGCATAATATATACTCGTACAAAATACATCTTTCTTTTTTACAAACAATGAAACACTGCCCGCAAAAAAGTCTAATTTTTTTATATATTTGTTACTCGTACAATCACCAAAAAGAAATAAAAAAGATTTAAATACACCTGAATTAGGTTTTTATTTCTTTATAAAATAGCTAGTTCCAGTTCACAAGATGTCAAGGTTTTTGTTAGTGGCCCTTTTTTGCGACCCGTTTATTCCGAGTTATAGCAATTATAGTGTATATAATTGTTTGTATTTAAAAAAGGTGTATTGACTATATTTTGTACAAGTCATATGTAAGAGGAACATAGTGCTATATACTCGTATAATGAAAAAAATATTATAACTTCTACTTTGTCGATTAATACGGAAACGTACACAGCTTGTGACTTTTCCGTAGGTAGAGTCTTTTAATGACAAATACGTAGGTCTACCAAGACTCAATATTTTTTTGTTTTATTAAAAATTAATTACTAATAGAGATAGCCTTTTCCCTTCAATTTATAAAACTGAACAAAGTGACGAACTAGTATCCAGACTTGTGTGCAGTAAGTTAAACGTTAATGTTAAAAAACTAGTTTATTTTCTTTATTTGGTAGGCAATACATTAAGTAATATTGAATACACAAGCAACAAAATAGATTCTCATAATTATAACTTTAAAAATGCTACGACTATTTTTATAAATTACGAAATATTTTTATTTGCATTTGTTGAAAATTCATTTAGTGTTGTATCACAGTCAATAAACTAAGTGCGCCGGTCCTCTTAATTTAAGCGAATCCACACTCTTACTTTTCTAAACCAAGTAACAAACAAATTGTTATTCCAATGCACATAAGTAGGCGTAAACGTTTTAATTTTTTAAGACATAAAGTGTATATTTTCAAAATAATTGATTAAACATTCTAAAATTTCTAATTCTTTCATAAAATACAAAATTAGAATGCTATATAAAGATTTAGTGTTATCTATCACATTGTGTATATAATGATTAAACGCGATTATTTAGATACGGCAAGATAACATGACATTTGCTGGTCGTGACAGTAGTCTGAGGTTTCAGAGCTAGGACTGAACGAACGTAGGAACGTAGAGACGGCTCGGAATATAGACTAAAATCAATTGAAATACCAGTTGAGTTTTATCGCCGGAATCATGTAAACAACTACAACTTACCGAACCACGACTACATTCCGCTACCACAAAGGTTGTATATTGAATTAGATGAGTATAATTAAATTATTTACAAACAAACCAGAGCGACGCGCTCTGTTCTGTTTTAAACACCGTAACGCTTAACAAACTAGGGTTTTCAACTAACGAGGTCACAAAATGAGTCTCAAATTTCGTTTTTCAACAACAACTGGACTGATTCGACAAAGGTGGTACTCCACAAAATTCTAGAACATCGAACCTAACCTGCTATCGACACTGGCGAGTCGGATGCCAAATTCCACGTACCTCTCACGTCGCGGGGCTGAAGGTGGGAGCTGGTGGTGGATCACGTGGCCTTCTCCGCCATTTCGGTGAGCACGTGATGGTTATTGTAAACAAATAGCACGGGCCAGCGGTGGGCGGTGGAGACGCGCGATCGGGGCGCGGGTCGAGCCGAGACTGGCGGCGCGGCGCTTGCGTGGGTCGATGTGCGAGTCGGTCAGTGGGCTACGCCGAGTCCCGAACAGCCTTTGTCTCGGAGGGTAGACGGCTAGGCGCCTATTGCGCACAGCTCCCGTGTACTACACCTGTGGAGCTGGCTTAGAAGACGTCACGCCTGATCAACTTCGGACGAAGTTTTGACTGGCAGACGATTGAAGTTTACACCTATAGACGTTACCGGAAACTTCCGGTAAACTAGCTATTAGATGAACCAATTAAAATTATGGCGTTATGTTCATCAACTGACACGTATAGTTTCTTCTGAACTTGATTAATGAGCTCTTGTTTTTTGACAATGTTATGATTATTGATGAACCATATCAAAGCTATGGCTACGACCTTCTCCTAGAGTCACTTTTCTACATTGTAAACCATATCGTCACACCAAACTGTTTGCTACAATGATAATGAAAATATATGTTTAGGTACTTCAGACTGCCAAAAGTCTTGATACTTTCGAAAGCTCATAAAACTCCCTCGTCCCCCAATTTCTGAATAGGAACTCTTATCCTACTTTTATTGCATAAATATTAATTTTAGTTGAGATATCATAACAAACAGGTTTTTTATGTATAATAATAATAACATTCTTTATTGCGTTAAATCAGTACAAACCATTTAAACTAGAAGTAGTGAGCAAAGGTGGACTTATCTCTTAGAGAGATCTCTTCCAGCCAACCTGTGAACGCGTTAGAGATGAATATTGTGGGTAAAACACTAAAGCATCAAAAAAATAAAGCAGAGTATTTTAATATATTACTAGCTGTGCCCGCAAACGTTTTGCCATAATACCTAATTAAAAAACACCTTTATCACTAAGGGGTATAAAAAATAGTTCACGACCTATTTTCAGACCTATACACAAAAAAAATATAAGAATCGGTCAAGCTGTTTCGGAGGAGTTTGGTTACAAACACTGTGACACAAGAATTTTATATTATAATTTGATAAGCATGTACAACATATGAAATTAGTGAATCGAAAAACACATATATACCTTAGTTAGGGTAGGCTCATGCCCATCGAGTTCCGTGCCGGACGTGCCACTGTTCACCCGTGTCCACCCCAGTACGGAGCGCCCCAAAAATTGCAATAGCAAATCTTGGTTTTTTGGGTTTATCTTTGGTTGTTTCTTTTGTATTTTTTCGTTGTTACTTGTAAAAATTGGTTATTTTTTTCTCGTTATTTTGGTTGTTCTTGTAGATTTTTAAGTTTATAATTTCTATTTTTAGTTGTAGTTTTTCTGCTTTTTAGCCCCTGAAGGCCAAAATAGCAATATTTGGATTTTCTTTAATAACTTTTTTGTTTTTTATTGTTTCTTTGTTTTGTTTGCGCCAAAAAAATTTAGATTTTTTTTTGCGCATCTTCTAGTTTTAGTGACATATAGCCTAATTTTTGTTTTATATTTTTAATTTTGATTTTTAACTTTTTCATTTTGTGTGAGTGCGTCGTTTTTGTTTTTCCGTTTATCTCGGGATCTACTTTCGGGTTGTAGGACTTTCGGGTTTTCTGCAACTTGTGGATCTCCCTTAGACGCAACTTTTGACACCACTTGTGGCGTCCTAGTGGCTCTGTAAGTGGGTCAAATTTTGAGTTTGGGAATTTTTGGGGCCGAAATTTGAGTCTCCCTACATCACCTCGGTGTACTGTGGGTCGCACATTTTTCGTACCAAGAATTCGATTTAAACGGCCGTGTATTTATTGTTTGCTCTGTGCTTTAAGGATATTGTTTGCGTAGTTTTTAGGTAGTTCTAGGTAGAGTTAAGATAGTTTTTAGGACTAGTCTTAAGTTTTGTTTATCTCGACGATTTTGTTTTTGTGGATTCGTCGGTTGACGTCGTGATCAACGCATGGCAGAGTGGTCCATATAGACATTGGACTTGTGTTTGTTATTGGTTTTGTGTGTTGACGAGTCAAAATTTTTAAATTCTGTTTTCGCCAACGGAATCTTTATTGGGCAGGGCCCAGAATTGGAGCATGTCCGAGACGGACATATTGTCCGAAACGGACACTGCCGGTGAGGAGGGTCCCATTAGGGACCCTATTAAACTTGTTTCCCCGGGGAAATCCGGGAACCTGAAGAGCGGCACACCGGTCAAAGGCAGTGCGAAGAAATTGGTCGCCGGTGAGGTGTCCCCCGTATTGTCACTGAAGAGCGTCGTTGGGGGTGCGCCCCGTCAAAACGTAGACGACGTGTCCGAGACTCGCCCTGCTTATAGGGAAATCGAGCGGCTGAAACAAGTTGTAGCGAGGAAGCGGTCGGCACTGGGCCGCTTCTTCCAGGATCCATTGGTTACGGACCTGGACGCTACAACCGAGGCAGAGGAAGTAACTGCGCCGTATGCCCCGAAAGTTCCTCGAACTAGAAGGGGTAGAGGAGGCCTGGCGCATAGTGTCGGGCTCTCACAAGCTAGGCGGGAAGCCAAACAGCTGGAGGACGACACTGACTCCGATCAATCGGAGTTCGAGCAGGAGCCGGAGGTCACCGCGGCCTCCTCGAAAAAGAGGAAGGGCAAGGGGAAGCGCTCCCCTGAGCCCACTGATGAGCTGCTATGCAGCAGGGCTGAGGAGAGCGCGAAGGCGCTAGTAGGAGTTACACGCAGGTCCAAAAACCTGAAAGGGACCTGCGTGAAGGAAATCAAAGACGCCTCTGACTCACTCGTTGAGATAGTCCGCACCCTGGCGTCCAGGAAGACCTCGGAGGAAGTGCGTCGGCTTCAAGCCGACAACAAACGCCTGCGGGGTCAACTGGACGTCTTGACGGGTGAAATGAAGGCCCTTCGTCGGGCCTATTCAGAGCGAGGGGCGGAGCGCCCGAAGGGTCGTCGTGTCGTAGCGACCCCCGCCCCCGAAATTGTGGCGACTGCCGAATCGGAAGCTGTTGCCTCTGACAACGCATTGGAGGAGGAGCTGCCGGAGGTACAGCCCGTGAAGGCCCAACCGGCTGAAGTCGCCTCCGCTGAAGGGATCTCCAAGAGGGAGTTCCTTGAGACAATTGAGTTTTTTCAGCGAGAGCTGTTAGCCCAGGTGGGCACTATGGTTTCGGCCCGGTTCGAAAGCCTGGAAATTGATGGGCGTCTTATACCAGCCGCGGTTCGCAGACCGCCGCTGGCTTCGGACCACGTGACGCAGCCGCAGCAACGGCCAGTGGAGGCTGTGACGGCAAACACCACTCTTGCCCCGCCGGCAAATATGCCAAAAGCGGCAAGAGTGGTCAAAAGGAGGGCTGCGCTCCCAACACCTGCGGCGGTCCCCTCCACGTCGGAGGTTACAGCACCGGCTGAGGACTCTTGGACCGTTGTAGTGCGGCGCGGCCGCAAGAAGCCTGTGGCAGGTGATGCGGTGCCCAAGAGGGTCCCCGAGGCGCAAAAGGCGCCAAAGTTGCATAAGGCGCCACGCTCCCTGGCGGTGTTCGTGGCGCTCAAGCCAGAAGCGGTGGCAAAAGGTCTCACCTATGGTGAGGCTATCGCCAAGGCCAAGGCTTCTGTAAGCCTTGGCGCATTAGGAATTGGGCCAGCCAAATTTCGGACGGGGATAACCGGGGCTCGTATCATAGAGCTCCCGAAAGAAACATCCCCGTGCCAGGCTGACACCCTGGCTGCAAAGCTGGGGGAAGTGCTGGGGGACGAGGCGAAAGTGTCGCGTCCCGTAAAGACGGCGGACATCCGGGTCGTTGGCATCGATGACTCGGTGTCGGCCGAGGAGCTTTGCCAAGCTTTGGCAACAGCCGGTAATTGCCCTGCTCACCACATTAAGGTGGGCCGCGTTCATACGGGGGTGCGGGGCGTCGGGGCGGCCTTTGCCTCCGTGCCACTTGAGGCGGCAAAGCGCCTGGCTGAAGCCGGGCGCATCGAGGTTGGATGGAGTTCTGCCTCCATCCAACTTCTAGAGCAGAGGCCCATGCGGTGTTTCCGCTGTATGGGCATGGGCCACCCAATACAACGGTGCCCCTCTGCTAAGGACCGCAGCGGACTGTGCTTCCGTTGCGGCTTCGAGGGGCATAAGGCGGTGGACTGCATGGCGGCGGTAAATTGCGCCGTCTGTGCAGACGCCAAGAGGCCGGCAAGTCACCGCATGGGGGGTATGAATTGTAACCCCCCGCCGGTAAGGGGTCGTTTGGCCCCAGTGAAAGTGATCGTGGCCCCGAGGAACCCAACACCACCGGTATCCTCGTCACCACAGGCAGCACCGACCGCAACTGCGGCCCAGGAGGAGCCCATGGAGATCACCAATGTATAGTGGTCCCACAAGGTTCCTCCAAGCGAACTTAAACCACTGCGCCGCGGCACAGGACCTCCTGTGTCAGACCGCGGCGGAGTGGGGTGTGGGTTTGGCGATTGTGTCGGAGCCGTACTACGTTCCGCCACAGTCGCCCAACTGGTTAGTGGCGGCGGATGGTTCCGCCGCCATAATGCGTGTGGTGCGTGGCACAGCCCCCTCTCTCATTCTAAGAGAGAGGGGCACTGGCTACGTTGCCGCCATGTGGGGGGGAATGTTGGTCGTGTCGACCTACTTCTCCCCCAATCGCAGCCGGGCGGACTTCACGGTCTTCCTGGCTGCATTAGAAGGGGTCGTCCGAAGGACGGCCTCGGTACCTGTGCTGGTCGCGGGGGACCTCAACGCGTGGTCTACTGCTTGGGGTTCCTCCAGAACCAGTCCGAGGGGTGGAGATTTGGAGTCCTGGGTTCTGTCCCTGGGGCTCCAGATCTTGAATAGGGGCTCCACCCCTACCTGCGTCCGGGTGCAAGGCACGTCCATAGTGGACGTGACCTTTGCCACCCCCTCACTTGCCAGTCGAATTAACGACTGGCGAGTAGAGGAAGAAGTGGAGACCCTGTCGGACCATTTATATGTCCGATATGAGGTCTCCACGGCATCCCAAGGGGCCCCAAACCACAGAGGCTCCGCGGTGAGCGCCTTTACAAGGTGGGCGCTCACCAAGCTCCGCCCGGATGTGGCGGAGGAGGCGGCAATGGTGCGGGCGTGGGCAGAAGTGCCGCCCCACCTCGCCGGGGATGTCGACGGCATGGCGGATCTCTTCGCAGACGACATGAAAGTCGTCTGCCAAGCCGCCATGCCAAGGGCGCGGGCCTGCCCCGAAAGGGGGCAGGTGTACTGGTGGACGCAGGAGATTGCGGACCTGCGTACCACTAGCATGAGGGCCCGGCGCGCTTACGTGCGATGTCGTAGGCGCGCCAGAACTACACCCGATAAGGAAGCTGAGCTCCGTCGGGTGTATGCGGCAGCCAAGAAGGCCCTGCGTAACCAAATCTGCAGGGCCAAAGAGGAGTCCAGGGAGCAGTTCATCCGGCTCCTGGACGATGATCCGTGGGGGCGTCCGTACCGGTTGGTGAGGGGGAAGTTTAAAGCTTCCGCTCCCTCCACCTCCGCAATGGACAGAGGGCTACTGGAGCGGGTGTTGGGATCATTATTCCCTGATCCTGGTCCGTTTCAGGCCCCCAGAATGGTCCCCCCGGATATTCCTCCTGAGGAGGTGGCTGCCGCCATCCCTCCCGTGTCGAAAGTGGAATTCGACACGGTGAGGGAAAGGTTCCGGCGTAAGAAGAAAGCGCCGGGACCGGATGGTGTCCCATCAAGGGTTTTGGTCCTCGCCCTGGGACACCTCGAGGAGCGGTTCCGGGCGGTGCTTGATCTGTGTATCGCCTCGGGCCGCTTCCCCAGGCGGTGGAAGGCAGGCAGGCTCTGCCTGTTAAGGAAGGAGAGCCGCCCTGCCGATTCCCCGTCTGGGTATCGGCCGGTGGTGTTGCTCGATGAGGCGGGAAAGTTCCTGGAAAAAATCCTGGCTTCCCTCATCATCGAGCACCTAGAGGGCCGGGGGCCGGACTTGGCTAATAACCAGTTCGGCTTCCGCACCGGTCGGTCCACTATGGACGCAGTGGCCCTCCTCAAGAGGTGGACTGTGGAGGCCACGGCTCGTGGGGAGGCGGTGGTTGCGGTGTCGTTAGATATCCGCAATGCCTTCAACAGCTTGCCTCACGAGTGCATTAGGGAGGCACTCCGATTTCACAGAGTGCCTCCGTACCTCCGCGCTCTCGTGGAGGATTACCTGCAAGGCAGAACAATTCTCTACGAGGGGCCGGATGGACGCGTCCATGCGTGGGCAATGGCGGCAGGTGTGCCCCAGGGTTCCGTACTAGGTCCTCTACTATGGAACCTGGGGTACAACTGGGTCCTGCGAGGCGACCTCCTTCCACGAATAGAGGTCGTCTGCTTCGCTGACGACTCGCTTGTCGCGGCGACAGCAAAAACGGGGGAGGAGGCGGCCCACCTTGCATCGGTCGGCACTTCACTTGTCGTCCGGCGCATCCGCCTCCTGGGCCTGGACGTGGCTCTCGATAAAACGAGAGCCATGATGTTCCACGCCTCTCGTCGCAGGATCCCACCGGGGCTCCGTGTCCGAGTGGAGGGGGTCCACATACCGGTCGAGGCACACCTCAAGTACCTCGGCCTGGTTTTGGACCCCCGATGGAGCTTCGAGGAGCACTTTAAGCTCCTCACTCCACGGCTATGTGCCGCCGCAGCTGCACTCGGACGAGTCCTCCCCAATGTGGGAGGGCCAGGATCGGCGTGTCGTCGACTGTATCACGGGGTGATACGGTCGATGGCACTCTATGGAGCCCCGGTATGGGCGGAGTGCCTCTCCCCCCGAACGGTGGCCCTCTTGCGACGTCCGCAGAGGGTCATAGCAACCCGGGCCGTGCGAGCTTATCGCACGGTCAGCCACGGCGCGGCCTGCGTTCTTGCGGGCCAAAAGCCGTGGGATGTCGATGCACGCGTCCATGCGGAGGTGTATCGACATCGGGTTGCCGTTAGAGAACGGGGGGGACGACCAGCTCCTGAGGAAGTGGAGCGGGTTCGTACTCAGGCGCAGAGGGAGGCTCTGCGTCGATGGGGCGAGGCACTCGCCTTCCCAGCTGCCGGCCACCGGACTATAGAAGCGATACGTCCGGTGTTGGAGGAGTGGGTAGGGCGCCGGCAGGGCGGTCTCTCGTTCCGCGTGGTGCAGGTACTGACCGGACATGGTTGTTTTAGTCACTACCTGCACCGAGTCGCGCGTCGGGAGGAAACGCCGCAGTGTCATCACTGCGACGCTCCTGACGACACTGCCGAGCACACCCTGTTGGTGTGCTCGGCCTGGCGACGCCAGCGCAGTGAACTCAACGCTGCGCTGGGAGGCGGAGACCTCTCGCTGCCGAGCATGGTCGTGGCCATGCTCCGCGGCGAGGCGGAATGGGGGGCTGTCGCCTCCTTCTGCGAGGACGTCATCTCGCAGAAGGAGGCCGCGGAGAGGGAGCGGGAGAATGATCCTCAAGCCGCTCCCATCCGCCGTAGACGGACAGGCAGGCGAAGGCGGGCATTCGCTCAAGCGATGCCCGTCTAATGACCCTGCCGTGGAGGCCTGCGTGCACGGTTGGCCCCGTGCACGCCGCCGTAAGGCCCTCCGTCTGGGGATTGCCCTGGTGTTCTCGGGCAATCCCCCCTTGGCGATAGCCCGACCTTGGTCGGGCGGTCGGGCTTGCCTGGGCGCGTGGGTAGTGGAGTCGCATTGTGGACCTTACCTAGCGCGCCCCTAAGGGCAGGGAGAACACCGGGGGGTTTTAGTGGGTAGGCCTGGCACGCTGCCGGGAGAGCCCCACACACGCTCGTCGTCTAGCCAACGGCGGGTACGGTGCGGTTACGCATTTCCCCCCGAGAAAAAAAAAAAAAAAAAAAAAAAAGGCTCATGCCCATCAGTGGGGACGTGTATGATCTGTGATGATGATGAAGATAAGCGTTATGTTCTCGTCTTATTTGTTTTCTATTTTTGTTTAACGTCAACAATGACAACAATAAACAGGGCAAGCTAAAAAAATAATTTAAAAATGCAGCAAAACCGTCGAGATGTAGGGATCTCGACAACTTGAAGTTGATCCTTAATCGTCTATTGGCTATGCTCTCGACTTATTTGTTTTCTATTTTTGTTTAACGTTTAATGCTTATTGCTTATAAAGGTAAAGGCCTTCGGAACTACTATTTTGTTATACAAAGATTTTTAAATTTGAAAATAATAAGCCACGCGTGTGGTGGTTAAGGCGACCTTGGCCCTAGGTCGCCTAAGTTCAATTTTCCACTAAACTAGTTCTTTTCAGCTCAATGCACAGGCTGCCCACGGTAGGGTTTTAATTGATTGCCATTACAACGCTATTTATACCATACTAGCTTTCCGCTCGCGACTTAGTCCGCGTTAGTTTTGTTTTCCCGTGGGAATTTTATATTTTCCCGTAGGAAAATTACCTTATGTCCTTCCCTTGGGCTCGAACTATTCCTATACCAACTTTCATCAAAATCGGTTCAGTAGTTTCGAAGCCTATTCAATACAAACAAACAAACAATCAAATCTTTCCTCTTTATAATATTAGTATAGATAAGCTAGCCAGTTCTTCCGTTATTAAGAAATCCCGGTCAAAGTAGCTTCTTTGGCCATTATCGTCACAAAACCAGATGCTTACTGTAGGACATAGACCTCCCCAAGGAACTCCAAACCGATCGATCCATCGCTTCTCGCTTCCAGCACCATCCTCTTGTCCTTAATCAACTTTTTTAATACTGTACCACGCAACGCCATTTTTCATTAGGTTCTTGTATTTCCGTTTCTTATTTCACCTACAGTAATGGTTGTGTAGTATAATTCTACATTATTTCTTTACACTACTCAAACTTTAATTTTTTCTCAGATTGTGAACTAATCTGGACTTAAGTTAGCAATCGAAAATCATATTACATCAGAAGTATTTCAATATTTTTTTGGGTCGATGCAATTACGTAACATTTATAGCAGCTTATCTATACAAAATCAATAAATGTTGAACTCACTTACGAATAAGTAATGTTTTCATATGGAATCGAAGTATAGTAGGTCACTAAAACCGCTTCCTGACTAATTTCAGGGGACTTCGTAGATATAAGAGGTAATGGGCCGTGCTCAGCAGCGCGTAATGACCCGTGCGCGGTCGGTGCTGTATCCAGGGAAATTAATTGGAATTATTTATTGCGTTAATATCCACATCACACTTGCTTTACTATTTATGGATTTCAGGTGAAATACCAAAACATGACTGACGTCAAATATGTGTATAGGCAAGTCATACTCATATAATTTATTGCCTCGTGTGATTACAATAAGATCTTATTTTACATTTTCTGTTCTCAACATTAACCCTGTTAGGGCACTGCGATAGGTACTTGATTTTACATAATCGTATAATAAGTGGAATAAAACAGGCCAAATGCAAAATGAACTTGCGCTCCGAGGTCTCCGTGCAAACTTATGTCAGTATATAAGTTTTTAACTTCATACAAATTCACGTTTTCAATTTTTTTCCCTAATATGTGCTGTAAGACATTCATCATCATCATCACAGCTCATATACGTCCCCACCGAGGGGCTCGGGCCTACCCTACGTTAGGGAGTTTAAGCCTTAGGCAACCACGCTGGCCTAGTACGGATTGGTCGACTTCACATACACCCAGTGGCGTTACTTTAGGGCGGCAGGGCTGGCAAAATGTTACAGTCCCTCTATCCGATTCGAAGAGCTCAAAAATAATCTAACACTAACAAAATTTTGTACCTACGAGTAAGTACTTTAAAAAATTATATTTTTTTATATCAATTAAAGTCAGACACAGCTTGCCATACCATATACCATATACAAATTCAAACTAATCATGAGGTTTTCAACACATTTAAAACAAATAGACGTCGATCAATTTTACTGGGAATTATACAACATCACACTTCTATATTGAAATCGGTGCCAAATTTTAAGACTTTCTAGGAGATCATAGTTTGGCACCGACTTCAATATAGAAGTGTGATGTTGTCTGTACCTATTTTTATATTATTTTTAACTTTTCAGTGTTTTTGAAGTCGGTTTTTTTTTTAACCGACTTCAAAAAAGGAGGAGGTTCTCAATTCGATGCGAATGTTTTTTTTGTGTGTATGTTACGCGATTACGCCGCCAATTGTAAACCAATTTTCAAAATTCTTTTGGTATTCGATAGGGTATACTCCAAGGGTGGTCTCATGGTCACCAAAGTTAGGATCTGATGACGAGATCCCATGAAAATCGAGAAAAACCCTTAAATTTTTAGGTGTGTCCAACGTGTTTTGTGTGTATGTTAAGCGATTACTCCGCCAATTGTAGACCGATTTTCAAAATTATTTTTGTATTCAATAGAGTATACTCCTGGGCTGGAAACACTGAAATGTTAAAAATAATATAAGAATAAGTACAGACAAAATCACACTTCTATATTGAAGTCGGTGACAAATTTTAAGACTTTCTAGATCATCGTTTGGCACCGACTTCAATATAGAAGTGTGATGTTGTCTGTACCTATTCTTATATTATTTTTAACGTTTCAGTGTTTTTGAAGTCGGTTTTTTTTGTAAAATAATTTTTATTTTTATCTTTTTAGTGAATTGAGAAACCCTAAGTTAAGGTTTCGCTCGATTTTCATGGGATCCCAGATCCTTACTTTGGTGACATTGACACCATCCGAGAAGTATACTCTATCGAATACAAAAATAATTTATAATATCGGTCCAGAATTGGCGGAGTAATCGCGTAACATACACCCAAAACACGTTTGACACACCTAAAAATGTAAGGGTTTTCCTTGATTTTTATAAGATTCCATCATCAGATCCTAATTTTAGTAACCTTGGAACTAACCTTGGAGTATACTCTATCGAATACAAAAAGTAACATACACACGGTCGCGGGTTCGATTCCCTTACGGGACAAATATTTTCTATGGCCTACATTCATTTGTTCCAGTCTGAGCGTATGTGCATGTGATATTCTGTGTTTGTAACTGCACCCACGACACAGGAGAAAATCATAGTGTGGGGCGACGTTTTTTTTTAAATAAAAGAAAAATACGCACTGAATTGAGGACCTCCTCCTTTTTTGAAGTCGGTTAAAAACTAGATAGGCCTGAGGTGCATTGCATTGAGCGTTGTCCGAACGAGACCTTTTTTTTAATTAATAAAATATATACATCATTAATTTTGAATGACGTTTTTTATTAACACCCAAAGAATAAGCATAAACAAGTTTTTAGATTTATTATGATGAACTGTATTCTACTAGTTCAGCCGTTTCATTTGATTGCCATATTAAGAGGGTTGAAAAAAAATGTTAACCGCTATTTTGTGGTGGCGGCCATCTGGGATTACAATGATACTGAACATACATAATTGTGTTGTAATCAGAATTAAAGATGTGTGCCAAATTTCAGATCAGTCAGTCAGCAGGAAGAGGGTAAAATTTTAATTACTAAATTTGACCCAACAACGACAACAATAAACAGGGCAAGCTAAAAAAAACATTAACAAATGCAGCAAAACCATCAAGATGTAGAGATCTCGACAACTTGAAGTAAATCCGAAATCATCATCTATGAAATGATCTATTGGTAATCGCGAAAACTTCCTGTTCAATTCGAATTTTCACCGAAGAATTAGAGGGGTTAGTTCATCTTAGAATAGTTCATAGTTGGAAGCCTACAAATTTCTCTTTTCAATTTTAAATAGAGCCTTACCAACCTTTCCCCCTTTCTTCTCGGCCTTCTTGGTAAAGTTCATGCCCAGCAATGACGTTATTACTTATAGTTGAAATATGATAATCATGATATTTTTTCCACTGATGGGATCTGAAAACGCGTTAGAGAACTAACATGCGCCAGAGGTATGTATTAAGATCGAAGCAAGTAGAAAACTTTGTAGTGTACCAACCTCTATGGCGAAAAGAGTAGGTATTTATTTATGTACTTACCCTTTAGGTGGTGTGAAGAATTCTTGCAACGATTCAGACGTCAGGTGCATGCAACTTGGCTAACGAAGTGGCACCAGGCCATTCAACGGACGAGCGAGTGCTCCACCAACCTGCACTGAGCCAACATGTACGTTTTTTGTTTTAAGTTTCCTTTGTATGAATGGTGCTTAACATTATGAATTTGCGTTCAGGGGATCCTGGTGAACTTGCGAGTTCATGGGGATCCCCTAGGGGATGGGGCTGGGGGATCCTGGTGGACTACCTCTTCTCTTGGGGCCTACTTGGGGCCTATGGTGCCCAGCAGTGCCCATATTGTGACTGAGATGGTAAACGGATTTGTAAACTATTTATCGTAGCAATATCACAAATAGGATATGCGGCTAAAACGAAACTATACATTTCCAATATCGATATTACTTTATCGTATAAATCAGACAGCGTCGAGTATTTCGTTGAATTCGCATCGACATCGAGTTCATTCTTAATACGTTTACTTACGGATCAAATTGACATGAATCTTAAGTATAACTTTAAAATATATACATTATGCATTAATCATTAGTTTTATCCATTCGAAAAATTTAACATTACATTAATAACATTTCAGCAATTAAGCAACAATTGTTCTATTAAAAAAAGTAAATCATTAAAGCCGGTATAATCTTCATTCTAGTACGAAGGAAAATTTAATTATTATTAATCATTCACAAAAGTTTAATTATATGTTATGGCTAAAAACCGAAGTACGGTTGCACCACCTACACCTAGTTTTAGTCGGCTATTTAAAGAGTCAATAAATTTGTAGGAATAATCAGTTTTCGAATAAACATTGCTTTAATTAACACTCTACACAGTCACAGAGATTGCGTCATCATCATCACAGCCCATACACGTCCCCACCGAGGGGCTCGAGCCTACCCTATATTAGGGTGATTAGGCCTTAGTCAACCACGCTGGCCCAGTGCGGATTGGTCGACTTCACATACATCATTGAATTTCTTCGCAGATGTATGCAGGTTGCCTCACGATGTTTTCCTTCACCGTAGGAGCGTCAGACAAATGTACATATGAAATTCGAAACGAAAAACACATTGGTACATGGCGGGTCTCGAACCCCGACCCCCCGATTGGAAGGCAAGTGCCGAGTCCACTGCGCCACCGATTGCGTACTACAACGTAAAAATGAAAAACAGGGTTTTCTTAAGAAATTAAGAATATTAAAATAAAGCTTATGAAATATACCTTTAAATTGTATTCACAGTTTTTGTTTGTCTAATCTCATTTTTATATACTAATATTTCCGAATCAAACCTATGAGGTGGGTCGATTTCATTGCACGTAATAAATCCGATATCGATATGCTACAAAACTAATGCTGTGTATGTACTAACCTCGACTCGCGACCTCCTTGACGTGGTCTTCTCAATTAGGCCTTCATAAAAGACTCTAGGTATTTAATACTATCCTGAGTGCTAATCCAATTAAATACTCTTAGTACGTAAAATTTCAGCCTAATCCGTTAAGCTGTTTCTGCCACGTTTCTGCATTATTGATAAATTGTTAACTTGGACTTTTTAACATTTACTTGGAACTCACCGTACTATGTAAAAATCGCAAAGATAAAAATTAAAATCCCCAAAGATCAACACCTATATAGTTAAACACTTAAATATTTTGTTTTTTTTATATTTAGTAGTCGTAGGCGAGAGGAATTGCTGCAAAATCCTTACTAACGTTGCTAAAAGATCTAAGCTTATTGAGAATTTACTAAGCTAAAGCACGTAAAAAGCTAAAACACAAACAGCACTTGCGGAATCGTATCTAATATGGTCAGGCAGAGGTTGGTTGAGGAGCCAGGGTAGTGAAGGTAAATGTCAATGCATCATGAAGTAGCTACTTAAACCTACACCTGGGTCGTAAGCCCAGGTACTACTCATGGCGCACCTCCATCCCCGAAGCCCGAAGAATCCATGAAATGCTAAGCTGTCGTCTCCTCTTGTACGGATTTGTTGATATTATATTAAAAATACAAATATAGATAGATACATTTATTGAAACAAACAACACACGTATATACGAAAATATCACAAAATGTGAATTATACATACATATTTCACAAATATTATTAATTTCAAGTGTATGCTACAGTTTAAAAGAGACTTGATTCACTAAGGATGACCTGATGTGTACAAAGCGACACTGATTTTCAACCTAATCCATATTTTTACCTTCGCCAGGCCAACCAGAAGCAGTAAGAGAGAAAACGAACAGTATAACATAGTAAGTATTGTATGTGAGACCCTCCAAAAACCTACCCATCAAGTTCTCTCACAGAATTATATCATATTAAAATTAACCATGAGACCCAACTTTTGCTTTTCTGATAAAAAAAACTTTAGTTTCCTTTTAAAATTAATCTTTTTCCACAAAATTCTAAAAGGCGGTGGAATATTATTCCAACATCTTCTGACGAAATAGCGGAAGCTGCCAGTGAATTCTATACTGATTGTTCAGTACAACAAGATCTATTTGGTTACGATTCCAAATTCTTTATGGGCAGCGTAGCCGTCAAACGACGTTTACTGCCTCTCGCATCTTGTTTGTTGCGTGGCAACCATATATAATAAAATATAACCAAAATTTTACCTACAAAAAATATATTCAGTGAGATAACTAGCAAAACACAGCAGCTCAGTGCACTCAAGAAGACCAGCACTATTCTACAGTCCACTTGTCACGAAAAGGCGGGCCCGCCGGACATCAGCCTAACCCGTGCCCCAGCAAGCGGCGCGGCGGAGACGTGAGACGGTGAGCTGCCCTTTTCTCTACATATTTTTGGTCCTTCGAGCCGGATTCTTGTTGTGCTGATATTGTCGTTAGGAGAACGCAGTACGTGCTAGACTAGAGCGCTGCCCGGTTTCGCCGGCCGATTTAGTCGTGCCAGCCACTGCCCTAACGAGCAAGAAACCTGCTCATCTTGCTAACTCGAACGCGATTTCGTATTCCAGAGCCTACAAGAAACGTTGGATATTGCGAATAGGGATAGAAAACAATTTCAGTGCAGAGTCGCTGACTTGAATTCATTAAAAAAGGATTTTATGCGGATTCAGCCTAAAATAGAGAAATTGCGTATTAAGTCCGACTCATTTAATTCTGAAACAGAGCTTTTGTGTCGAAATAAATTTTCGACACTCTTTTACGAAATAAAGGCCGAAGCCGACATGAATAAAGAAGTCGAAAATTCAAAATTGGATAATAGTTCAGGGGGCCGATTACGGATCTCATGATTACAAATGATATCATGATGACATAAAATTTATTTGCCTTTTTACGGATCAACACTTCATAAATATGTCTTTCAAGGGTTATGGCATGATGACATTATCGAAATTATACCCTAGCAATCATATCAGTAGAGTAAGGACAAGTAAATGAGCATTTCTAGACATTCTAAATATTGCAAATTTATACCATGTCATGTCATAAACGATCCGTAATACGGGGGCAGGATCCCATTGCCAGGTCCGACCCAAAATTAAACTTCCACCTCTTTCGTTGCCAGAATTTAGCGGTGACCCTACTTCGTGGAATTCATTTTATGATTTGTTTAATTCGTTAATTAACGATAATGAATCATTGAGTGATATTGAAAAATTTAGATATTTGCTTCTCTCTCTACACGGAGAACCCTTGACTTTGGTAAGGTCTATACCGCTTACGGCTAATAATTATTTGATTGCTATTGATATTTTGCAACAACGTTATGAAAATAAGCGTATCATAGCAACCAAACATTTAGATAAAATTCTTGACATTGAAGCTATGTCTGACAAACCGTATTTGAGTGAACGCGGTATTCGAAATATTCTTACCGTGTATTATGAAAATATTGGTGCGTTACGTGTTATGCATTTTCCGACAAATAATTGGAGTTTTCTATTATTGAACATTATTTTGCGAAAATTATCGCCATATACTAGGCGGCGTTTCGAGCAGTCACTTGACTCTTCGGCCTCGATTCCTGATATTGAAGACTTGCTTGCTTTTCTCAAAAAGGAGTTAGTTACTAGTGAGGTGATGGCCAGCTCAACTCCGTCGACGTCACCCCCTCACAGGAAGCAGCTTGAGCCGTTGTCAACACGCTCTACCGCGGACGCGGCGCATGCGCCTTTTTCGCGATTTGCGATATCGAAAGGCAAACAAGTAATGCCCGCTTTATGTGCGTCTACGTCAAAACAGCACGACAAACCTGAGTCTAAATCTGAAAAGGCTAAATTTGTAATTAATTGTGCTTTCTGCAAAGTCAATCCGCATTTACTGACTAAATGTGAGAAATTTTTGAATCTTTCCGTGGCCGATCGTCGTGTATTTGTTTCTTCTAATGGCCTTTGCTTTAACTGTCTGACATGTGGTCATAACGTAAATCAATGTAAATCACGTTATGTTTGCAAGCAGTGTTCAGGGAAACACCATTCTTTGCTTCACTTAGATAAAGTTAAGGCACCTGAAACAACTGACGAACGGGCTTCTTCGTCCTCGTCATACGCGTCCGCGGAATGTGCACAAAACATTAAGAAAAATACTGCAGCTTTAAGCGTTTCTTCTGATGCTGCTCCTATTGACAAGAGTGTCAGTAAATCGACTTATTTTATTCTATTGCAAACAGCACTTATTGATTTACATCCCGGTGGAAACAATTCTAAAGCTCCACTTACAATCAGGGCTCTTGTTGATCCTGGTGCTCAAACATCGCTCATAACTGAATCGTGCATTCAAAAATTAGGCTTGACACGTTTTCAACCTTATGAACACAGTTCCATATCACCCGTTGGTGACCGCGAACATTGTGAACTTAATGGGGTTGTACGTTTTGATGTCACTCCCAGCAACAAGTTAGAACCTAAAATATATATTGAAGCTAACGTTCTTCCTAAAATTGTGACTTATATTCCAAATATAAGGAGTAAAGCAACTAATTATGAACTTTTGCCTCATCTGAATAACTTACCTCTGGCAGACCCAGAGTTCCGATCCTCGCGTCCGGTGGATCTGTTGATAGGTGGAGACTATAGTGACTTAATTCTGAAAGGTGATAATATAGTTGGACTTCCTGGAACTCCAGTTGGTGTGAATAGCATTTTTGGATATCTTCTCACTGGAAAAATTAAAAATAATTCTTTTTCGAAATTGAATGTTTGTTTAACACCTATTGCAGAGGACAACTTACTTCAGCGGTTTTGGGAGTTAGAATCAGTCCCTGAAACTCAAATGCTCACACCTGATGAAAAGTTGTGCGAAGCTATATTTGTCCAAACTCACGAAAGGGTTTCGTCAGGGAGATATGTTGTCTCTTTACCGTTTAGGCCCGAGGCTCCCCCGTTAGGGAATTCACGTGAAATTGCACTCTCACGTTTTTGTAAATTAGAATCCCGTTTCTCGAAAAATCCTGACCTACATACTGAATACAAGAAATGTGTCGAAGAATATATTGAACTTAATCACATGGAATTAGTTCCTGAGGCTGTGAAAAATAAACCTGATTCTGATGTTTATTATATTCCACATCATTGCGTAGTTAGGAAAGATGCTGCAACTACCAAAACACGCGTTGTTTTCGATGCGTCTTGTAAAACAAAAAGTAACAGATCGCTGAATGACAATTTATTATGTGGCCCCAAACTACAACAAGATATTGTAAAGGTCCTGCTGAAGTTTCGAATTCATCCCATAGTTTTTACTGCAGATATTAAGATGATGTATCGAATGATTAATGTTCGCGAATCTGATCGTGACTTTCAACGTGTCCTTTGGCGTGCAAGTCCTGAACAACCTGTTCAAGAGTACAGGCTTTGTACTGTTACTTTCGGCGTTAGTTCATCGCCTTATTTAGCTTTACGTACTCTGCGGCAACTCGCATTTGATGATGGTGATAAGTATCCACGAGCTAAACGCGTTCTATTAAATGATGTTTTTGTAGATGATACGGTGACAGGTACTTCATCTGTTGAGGAAGCTCTTATTCTCCAGAAGGAATTGATTTCTCTGTGTCGCGCGGGTGGATTTGAACTTCGCAAATGGAGTAGTAATTGTCCTGAAGTACTGGCTGCAGTTTTAGCTGAAGACAACAAAAGTGAAGCTCTTGTTCTTTTATCTCTCGATGGTGATAATGATAATGTTGTCAAGGTTCTAGGCCTTAAGTGGATGCCACGACAAGACACATTCACATACAACATTTGCCAGCCACAGTGTAGTGAAAAATATACAAAGCGCTCCATCCTTAGCGAAATGTCAAAAATTTATGACCCATTAGGCTTTCTGGCACCTGTGATTATTTCAGCCAAAATATTGATGCAATCTCTTTGGCTCTCCGGCGTTGAATGGGATGAATCACCCCCACCACAAATCCTTGCTGTGTGGAATAGATTCATTTTAGAGCTCTCATTGTTGTCTCAAATATCATTACCTCGCCACGTTGTGCCTGAAAAGGGATCCATTGAAATTCATGGGTTTTGTGATGCATGTGAAAAAGCATATGCTGCATGCGTTTATATACGCTCAGTGGACCTTCAAGGATGTGTTCGTGTTCATTTGATAATAGCCAAAACGCGAGTTGCGCCTATCGCTCGTGTTTCTACACCCCGGCTAGAATTGCTAGGTGCTTTACTTTTATCAAGATTGATAGAATTCGTTGTTGAGACCTATAAAGAGTTGGTACAAATTGAGAAGATTTATGCCTGGACAGACTCATCAATTGTTCTCGCTTGGTTAAAATCTCATGAGTCCCAAGATTGGAAAGTGTTTGTTTCGAATCGTATTACAATAATACTCGATCGTGTTCCTACGTCGCAGTGGCGTCATGTACGGTCGGCGGAAAACCCGGCGGATGCTGCTTCTCGCGGAGTGCTCCCTTCAGAACTAAACCATGATTTATGGTTTTCTGGCCCTGTATGGTTACGTCAGCCTGAACATCAGTGGCCTCAGCTTCTTCCAAGCTATGAAACTAACGAAGAAAAACGTGTGAAAGTTCTTATTACAGAGTCGAAAGATGAGACAAGCATCGACTTCCTAAACAAATTTTCTAAATTGGGCAAGCTCCTTCGGATTGTGTCTTTATTGTTTCGCTTTTGTCGCAAGTGCAAACGGGATCGAAATTACCAAAGTCAAGTGATTACGGTCGATGAAACCAAATACGTGCTTAACCGACTTATTTTTCAAGTTCAACAAAAGGCATTCGACAAGGACATTAAAAATATTCGTGAAAACAAACCATGCTCTACTGGTTTCCAAAAATTAAAACCATTCATTGATGATGTAGGATTTCTCAGGGTCGGCGGCAGAATTGAGAGATCTCATTTAAATTATGAGGCCAAACATCAGTTGATCTTACCAAAAGACCACTTCCTTACCGTACTACTAATCTGGCATTATCACATTTCGCACTTACATGTTGGGCCTCAAACTTTACGGTTTCTTCTGTCTCAGAAGTATTGGATTCTGTCCGCTCGAAATGCGATTCGTAAATGTACACGTCGTTGTATACAGTGCTTTCGCGTGCGACCATCTGCACCTCAGCCATTAATGGCGCCGTTGCCGGACTATCGTGTCCGCCCTGCTCGACCGTTCCTGAAAGTAGGCGTAGATTACGCGGGTCCTTTTCAAATACGTATCAATAAATTGCGGAATAGTAAACATACAAGGCCTATGTTTGCGTGTTTGTTTGCATGTCTACTAAAGCGGCTCATTTGGAACTAGTGCCGGATCTGACTACGCAAGCTTTTGTATTTGCACTACGATGATTCGTATCGCGTCGCGAACTTTGCACTGACATTTTTTCAGACTGTGGTCGAAATTTCGTCGGTTGTGACCGGTACTTGAAAGATCTTTATACGTTTCTTAAAAATCATGAAACTGACATGCAACGTTTCTTTGAGGGCGCTGGTATACGCTGGCACTTCAATCCCGCTTATGCGTCCCATTTCGGTGGATTAAGGGAAGCTTGTGTCAAAAGCTTTAAGCAACATCTATTTCGGGTCATCGGTGCCCAAATCCTGACTTACGACGAGTTCAATACTCTGCTTCATCAAATAGAGGCTATATTAAATTCAAGACCCCTATGTCAAGTCAGTAACGATCTATCCGACCCGCTGCCTCTGACACCCGCACATTTCCTTATCGGTGAACCACTCGCTTCTCTACCAGAGTACGATTTTGGAAGCTTGAATATGAGCCGCTTAGACAGATGGCAAATGGTGCAGCAAATGCTCCAACATTACTGGAAACGATGGAGTTTCGAATACTTGCAGCAACTGCAGCAGCGAGGCAAGTGGCATACCGACCGATCTGTCCCTCTATCAGAAGGGATGGTTGTTCTAGTTCAACACGACCAGTTGCCACCGATGCAGTGGCAACTTGCTCGTATTCACAAGCTACATCCTGGCCGCGACGGGATAGTTCGCGCAGCTACTGTACGTATCGGCAATAACGAAACACAACGACCACTTGTTAAACTGTTTCCCCTGCCGATAAATTAAAATTGTCATTTAACTTTTCTTTTAACACAGAAAATGTTTTGTTTATGTTCTTTATTTATTCAGTTTATTTTCCTTTATTAGTGATCTTCTTATCTTGTAAAGATCCTCCTGCACTTTTTTAAATTTAAAATTCTGCCGCATTTTAAGGTCGGCGGCATGTTCAGTACAACAAGATCTATTTGGTTACGATTCCAAATTCTTTATGGGCAGCGTAGCCGTCAAACGACGTTTACTGCCTCTCGCATCTTGTTTGTTGCGTGGCAACCATATATAATAAAATATAACCAAAATTTTACCTACAAAAAATATATTCAGTGAGATAACTAGCAAAACACAGCAGCTCAGTGCACTCAAGAAGACCAGCACTATTCTACAGTCCACTTGTCACGAAAAGGCGGGCCCGCCGGACATCAGCCTAACCCGTGCCCCAGCAAGCGGCGCGGCGGAGACGTGAGACGGTGAGCTGCCCTTTTCTCTACACTGATACTTTGTTAGTAAGATGCCTTTAAGCCTACAACTATAATAATTCCGTCCGTGTTCAATTCCGTGTTAAGTTCGCTTTTATATAGGTACCTGATTTTCGCAATATGAAGCCAAGCTGTGAATTCCTTTTCCTAACAGTACGTTAATGAGACATCGGGCATAAAATATTACTACAGTAAAACTCAGAAACACAAAAATTATAAACATGCCTGCGTCCAACTGTACTATAGATAATAGTAAACGTTACTAATTAAAATCACGATCCACTCTCGTCACAATAAACCACATGACCGCAGCAGCGAAAGGTTTCCTAATAAATAATCGAACGATGGTGAGTGCGGTTCCGATGGAGTATTTAGCTCAATTTAGTCGTTAATAGCTAAATATTACCAATAAAACTCGTTATTATGCGCTCAGTGGGTCGATTAAATGGTTATCTTGACACACGGTAGCGAGCACCACGTTTTGTTTGCACTGAACCTTTGGAGCAACTTTTGGTCCCTTCATAACTCAAAAAATATTTAAGGTAAACATACCTATATTGATTGATATACTGAGTACCCCTTGATAAACACAACTGAGACGGTAATGTAGATATTAATATCCAAAAACAGTAATCTTCATGACTAAATTGACTGACATAGAGATAAAAAATGCCGACAGTCCTGAAAAAAATTTATATATAAAGAAATATTTACACAAGTAATTGACTTATGATCTAACGAAACTCAACATTTGACTTGGCTAGTTTTCACATACTAATAATCATATATTTTATTTAGTTAATGCTTTATGTACCTACATAGAGTGTACAAAGGCGGACTTAATGCGAATTAAATAATAAGCTATTAGGCATTTTTGCCAGTCGACCTTAGGGTAGTTGAGAGACTATCAAGGTAGATGTACAACATATCGGATCCATTTTATTGAAATAACAAATACCTACGCATATATAATCTATGTGAACTATATTATAATATACACGGTTATTTTTTTATCATACTGGAAAATTTTAGAGGCAGCTCGGTAGACGCTAGACGACTCATATCAATAAAAAAAACATGTGGTTATATTTTTTAAATTTTATCCGCCAATAATATTAAATTATAAACATTGTTCTTGTTTACTACAAGATAAGGTAAGATTATGAATGAATAAAGCATTTACTACTACGGGCTTAGGAAAATGCGGCAACGTCGCATTATTAATTTATTCAAGCAAGATCAATCTACAACCCGTTTGAAATAAGAGTTATTATTGCACTAGACACTACAATAGTGGAAGACAGCGACAGTCGGCGCCGGCGCCGTAAGAAAGTGAACCCACAAACGTAAGACTTGGAAGCGAAAACTGCATTTCGAGACGTTAAACACTAATCAAAGTGATATGTTGTTGTGGTCATGTATAGTTTTAAACGTGCACGACTATGTATGAGTTAGAGGACTTCCTTTAAATTTAGAACTCTTTTGTTATTAGAACTAAAGTTGATTTAAATTGTTTCCTAGGTAGGTAAGTATTTAAAGTTGATTCCAATTTTTTAACTACGCCAAAACAACCTACCATAACCGTAATACCTACCTAGTACTGTTTGTTTTCTTTAAAAACTTTGTTTTGCCGATCCTAAGCCCGTAAAGTAGGAAGGTGAAATTGTGATCAACTCAGTGATGACTTTGAATCGGCGACGTTGTTGCCAGTTCGCGTTCATTCAATGTTTTGCCTACAACTTCACTCAGTGTCCATACCAGTGCAGTATTTTTTTGGTATTTTAGATAATAAATATCTAATTAAACAGGTGAGTAAATTTTATTATTAATGGTTAAATAATTTTTCTACCGTGTCCTGAAGCCACCCTTAAAATAACCAGGGTGATAAAAAAATAACCGTGTATATATATATATTAAACGCGCATACAAACTATACTAGCCTATTGGCCAAAAATCAGGGGCGGTCAATCTTGCGTCCGTATACAGGACGCAACAAGTCGGTCGGACGCAGCATCATCGGTAAATTTACCCATGTATGACGCAATATCATTAGTGGGATATATATATACCGGGTGTATCTGAACACCCCAATAATATTTAAGGGGCAAATAAGTTAGACACTAAATGGACCTTCGGTGCTTGTCTGAGAGCTGGAACCCCAATACTTTCAGAGTTATTTGATTTTACACTGAAAGCAAAAACTTTCCAGTGACAACCATAATCAGCTCTTAACACAAAATAAATTTAAACACAAAATGACACGTGACAGACGTGAGCGTAGTATTCCTCCTACGCTTACGTAGGGCTGTCGGCACTTAATGCCAAAAAATAATTTATTAAGTTTGTATGACGTGAGCTTAGTATTCCTCGTACGCTTACGTAGGGTTGTCGGCACTTTATACCAAAAAATAATTTATTTAGTTTGTATGGGAAAAAAAAGTAGGTTTGTTAGCCCTAATATTTTTCCTACAGAATCTCTACTTCTGATGGATACATACCCTTAAATGTTATTGGGGTGTTCAGTTACACCCTGTATATATATACATATATAAATCCTACATATTATCATAATTACTATTATAAATAAATACTTACGTATATACTTACTAACATTATATATAAATATATATATATTGATATAATATATATAAAACCATCAACAAAGGGAGAACTTAAGAAATCTGCTATTTAATCGTTCTGACAATTCTTCGAAAGCCATTTGCGTAGTCGCTTCTTGAAGGCATAAGGACTAATGGACATTTTAATATCGGGTGGGAGCATGTTCCAAAAGAGAATTGCTTGCACAAAGAAGGAGGAGTGAAATATATCTGTGTGATGGAAAGGACATTTGAGTAGTCGATTTGACGAAGAGCGGATTTTTATCATAAGATGTGTATAAGTACTGAAAATGGGATGTGAGATAAATTGAGGCATTTGGGGAATGGAGTAAAGAGTAAAGAGTGGTTAAAGCCCTCATCTTTCGACGTTGTCGGATGATGTTGTCGGACAGCATAGAAGTTGGCGGTGGGCAGACACGTGATCATACTTTCTAAAGTTGAACACGAAACAAATGCAGTTGTTCAACAAACGATCAAGTCTATACAACAAATCTACATTGAGGTCAAGATAGCACACATCACCATAGTCGATTATGGGAAAAATTAGGGTTTGGAATAGCATCGCTTTGGTTTTAGACGGCAGTAGGTTCTTGAGGCGATAGAGAGATCGTAGCGTTCCGTTAACACCACAGTTGCCTTGGAGTCCTCGATGCCTAATCTAATGTCCCCAGCCTGATTGAAAGTTACTTACGAGAGTGTTCTCATAGATGAATTTAGATAATTGCTTGTGCACGCAAGCTTCTAGAACATTAGAGAGGAAAGGAAGGATGATATATTCTACTAATAAATACATATATAAATTATACGCATGATTAAACGCAGGTTATTGTATTTATATTGTTAAGTTCTATTCTTCTAAATATTTGATTGGCTTGTAATAAAAACTGGCCAGGTCAAATGTTCAGGCTCAATAGTATTAATAAATCTATTATATAAATTTCATTTTAAGACTTTAATAACAATATCGCACAAAGAGTGTGTCTTAAATTTTGCATAACCAATGGAATTTCGTGTTCGGAGTCACTGAAAATGTTAAGACTCGGGTGAATTGACTTTATCAAAAACACACCGTGCTTATGAGTGAAACAAAGCGTTTAAAAGTGGTCGAGATGTAATGGAAGATTTGCCTCGCACTGGTAGGCCATCAACATCTCCAACTAAAGTTTAACATCGCAAAAGTGAAGAAAATATTTACTGAAACACCTCATTCAAGTTTGAGAGATTTTGTTTCATTTTATATAATCACTTAAATATTATTTAAGCGTTATGCGGCGTTTAAGAGAGCAAATTCGACGAAAAAGGCCAGAATTGTGGGAAGAAAATTCTTAGATTTTGCACCACGATAATACGCCTTCGCACAAGCTCATCATTGTGAGAGAATTTTTGACCAATAACGTAATAAATTCGAGCATTGAGCAACTATCTTATTCACCAGATATGGCTTCAGCTGACTTCTTTCTTTTTCCAGTCAAATTACCACTTCGTGGCATCCGTTTTCATTCAGTAAAAAACTTTGTTTCTAAAGAAATCTCGGCGAGAAATGAACTCAATTCCTTAAAAAGCGTTTAAAAAAGGTTTTGATGATTTGATTATTCGTTGGCGTAAGTGTATCGTTTCTGAAGGAGCATACTTTGATGGTGATAAAATCTAAAATTGGATTAACAACCAACATATACAGGGTGTAACTTAACACCCCAATAACATTTAAGGGTATGTATCCATCAGAAGTAGAGATTCTGTAGGAAAAATATTAGGGCTAACAAACCTACTTTTTTTTCCCATACAAACTAAATAAATTATTTTTTGGTATAAAGTGCCGACAACCCTACGTAAGCGTACGAGGAATACTAAGCTCACGTCATACAAACTTAATAAATTATTTTTTGGCATTAAGTGCCGACAGCCCTACGTAAGCGTAGGAGGAATACTACGCTCACGTCTGTCACGTGTCATTTTGTGTTTAAATTTATTTTGTGTTAAGAGCTGATTATGGTTGTCACTGGAAAGTTTTTGCTTTCAGTGTAAAATCAAATAACTCTGAAAGTATTGGGGTTCCAGGTCTCAGACAAGCACCGAAGGTCCATTTAGTGTCTAACTTATTTGCCCCTTAAATATTATTGGGGTGTTCAGTTACACCCGGTATATTATGTATATTATTGATATTTTTCCGGTACTTTCTTGACAGAGTAGTATATCGCTTTTCCACATATTTATCGAATAGCTTTGTTCTGCAGCACAGAAACAGTTTGAATGTCGGCAGCATTCCCCTTCAACAAAATACCATACGACATAACGCTTTGAAAATAAGCGAAATATATTTGTCACATACTTGTCACCCAGGAGCGAAATGTACTTGTCACGTATGGAAAATAAGACAAGTGGCTGATGACTGGCTGACATAGCTGACGTGTTAACCACACAGCGAAGGCTGCAGAAGTAAGTACTTCCGAAAATTTATCAATTTGTGCCAGAGCAAAGAAACTTAAAAGTATGAGTCAACAAAACCGCGCTTATCCAACGTTCGCAAATCTCGAATAAGACTCCTAAATGACTGCTTCCAATCGGATCGACTTGTGCAAACACGAAGTGCTGGGTTGCAAAAAACCGCGGGGCGTGCGCGGGTCTCGAGTGAGAATAACTCGGCAGCTCTGAGAGCCCTTAACAGGTGTTCTGTCATACGTTTCAGATATCGACGTGATAGAAAATAGTAGCCAGTGATGGGACATATCGATGTCGATATATTAAGGTAGTAACTTTAATGCTGTCCAATTTTGTCAGGGTGATTTAGAATATACATATCGTCACTCCATTTCTTCCCGAGGATGTCGTAAGGGCCGACTAAGGGATTTTGCTGCAATCACGCCTCTGATAAAATATGGAAATCTCGGCAAAACCTATAGCAGCTCGACTAGCCCTAGTGATATGATAGCCTATAATTCCTCTTCAACTATGTTTTTTTTAACATACGACAGGAAAGCTCTTGCCCTTCATCTCACCTGATAAGGCCGATGATAAGGCCGAAGTTGGATGCGAGTTTCACCTGGACTCTTCAACAACTGATGAACTGGCTATCTTACCTCTTAATAACGGAACACAACAATGCTATTAATGTTGTTATTATGGCCACAAACTTAGGTAAGACGGTGGTAGCTAGCCAGGCGGGTTCAGACGCCCTACCACCAACTAAACCAAGCAGAAAAAATCTGCTCCTATGAGAAATCGTACCCCGGACCTCCCGATCAACACTCGGTGGTGTTAACGACTAGTCGACATATGTGGTTAAATTAATTAACTGAAATAGACTTGTGACTAACGACTAAAGATGATAACAACTTGTGATTGTCATCTCATAATCATTATCATTAAAATTTCAGTGTTTGACACAAAAAAAATCTGCTCAAATCGCTGAAAGAATGTAATGAACTTTTTGGCATACATAGTGTAAATGTAAAACTCACGTAAAGTTAATAGCAATTATAAACATAAAGTACATTATCTATACAAATAAATAAAATTGAAGTGTCTGTTTGTAATGTCAAAATAACAAGTTTTTACTAAATGGGTATGAATATATCATCATCATCGTCAGCCCACACACGTCCACTGCTGGACATAGGCCTCTCCAATTGCATGCCACTGAGCACGATCCGCGGCTACTCTCTTCCAGCTTTTGCCAGTCACCTTGCGAAGATCGTCGCTCCACCTTGTCTGAGGGCGTCCTACACCTCGCTTGCCGACGTATGGTGTCCACTCTAGCACTAATTATGACTATATATCTGGTACCAATAACAAAAAATGAATATATGAATTAAAAATGAATATATATTGGGTACCAATAACAAAAACACAATTTAAAAATTTTTTGTCTGTCTGTCTGTTTGTTCCCGCTAATCTCCGGAACGGCTGGACCGATTTTGACTCGACTTTTACTAATAGATAGCTAATTACATAAGGTATAATATAGACTTTTTATCAAGATCTTTAAAAAAATTGCCTACAAAAATTGCCTTAAAAAATTGCCTACAAATGCTGCTAAAAGTTACTATTCCACACGGACGAAGTCGCGGGCACAGCTAGTGTTTAATATAAATGTTGAATACCATGACACATTTATAACAACATCTAGTTTATAAATAAACAACATTTTCATTTTTCAAGCACAAAACTAGTATCCAAAATCGTACAAAGAGGTCGAACATAACAATCGGTCTTAATTCAAGCGTGCGCCACAAACAATGTCAAACTTTCATATGCTCCGGCACAATAATAGCCATTAAATAAGTTAGCACAATAAAAGCGGCGATACGAGACGAGCAATGAATCTACATTGCGTTCGGACGCGATGCCAAATTCACTGCCGCTCGAAATTCCGAAACATGCCGTAAATCGTTTAATTGAATACCGATTATGTAACAATTGTATCGATACCCCACTCGCTCTGGCAGGCGCCCAGGGTGTCACTGTGTACTTAGAGGCCGGGGTGAATTTATCAATTGAATCCGAGAAATACCATGACTTATTAGTTATTACTTGATTTTCTGTCACAGAAAAATATAGGTTTTCTTATTCACAAGGTGAAAACTTTCTGTTTTCTTTTCAGCTGAAGCTCGATTCACATATAAGGGAACCTAATGATATTGCCTCATTGATATCGCCTAAAAATATAACAATGTTGTTAATGGTATGTTAAAAGTCCTAGAAGAAAGAAGACAAAAGATAAGACCTTACGAATTTGCTTTTTAATTTCGAGATGGCTCCAACACTTACGAGCTCGTATATTTGCATGCATCTCTGGATTCTGTGCCGCGTATGCACCTATCTACAGCGATAATATTTCGAACATGATGTTCTCAGTTATATTGTAAATTCATATAGTGGTTGTCATTTAATAAGAATTTCGTGTTTTATCGCCTATAAATGTTGAAATTGAGTTTGTATTTGAAATTTTTTATATATGATGATATTTGATGCTAAGTAACGTTAAAGTCAAAGATCAAACCGAGCTTCACCTGGTCTCCTCAACTGAGTCTATCTTACTCGGACCTCGAATTATCGAAATACAAGAAGGTTATTCACATTGTTATTATGGGGACAAACTCAGGTAAAACGGTGGTAGCTACCCAGGCGGGCTCAAAAGTACCTACCGAGAGCTTATCTGTCATAAGTAAAATATGTACAAAAAACTGCTTAACCAATCAAGCAAGCTGAAAAATCGTGTAATAGGCTAGATGAATTTAAAAAAAATATTGCTTTAATAGAAGCTCATTTACATAATAAACAGAAAGCAAAAATCGTTTTAAAGATTTTGCTCCATCTCTTTCTAGCAAAACGGCAATTTACGTGGAGTTTATATGGCCGTACTCAACAATGACGTCACGATTGATGTCAGATCTCTCTGTCTAATCGCTTCCAAATTAACAGCTTAAAATGATTGTATCTCATGTATTTCTAAGCCGATTTTAATTCTAATTTCACATGATTGCATCTTTTTCTACGGTATTTTAATATTTTATGACGAGACGTGAAAATTAGAATTCAGTCATCATCCCAATTCTAATAAATCGATATTACTCATCTGTGGCACATCTCTAGCTCTCGAAGCGAAGACGCCAACGTCAGCCGCGATAGCCGAGACCGAAGATTAAAACGGATCCTATTATTGTGAAGATTGCAACATGATGGAACCTGCAATTGCATATTATTTTTAGAGATCCTCCATTGAACAGAACGAAGATGTTGACAATGAATAAGTAATTTTATAAAGGCGAACAAATATAATAGCAGCTTCTGAGAACTGTCTTGATGATGTGTATGGTCTGTAGCAGGGGCGGCAAACGGTCCATCACGGTTATTAATCCAAACAATCGTGGCAAGACAAAACATTTAAGTTTGATATACCCTACAACTTATGAGGTATATTAAACTTATACGCATACGCATATTCACAGCTCACAGTGTATGGCAACGTTTCGCGTGTTTTCTTGCGCGTGCTTGACTATTTACCAATTTTATCATCAGCAGCAACCCTGTCGCTCGAGCCCGTAGCGAGCTCTATTTTTGAATCATTCGTCCGGCATCAAGCGCTTTTTGAGCGTCATCTGTGCTCGATTCCTTTTGATTTTCTTTTCTCTTGCGATGAAAACCAATAGAACATTACGACGAAGATCAATATTGTTTTGATTTTCGTCGAAAACAAAACGAAAACAAGTAGTAATCGAACACTGACGAGCACTAGATGCCGGAAGAATGATTCAAAAATAGGGCCCCTGGGCCTGATTTACCCACAAGCTAATAAGGATAGAGCCTAGGGTCAAGGGGGCGACGGTTGCCGCGCTGAGCTGAGACTTACTTAAATAATAATATTTCGTAATTTTGCGAAAATACATAAAATAAAATTCCTGCGTGCGCTCTCACACTAACCGCGCCACGCATAGCAGCTTTTATGTATGCTCTAAAAAGAGGAAAATGTCCGAAAGTACTCGTCAATACGAATCAAACGAGCCCAAACTCGATGAGGTTGTGTCGTTTTATTGCGGAGTTCCTTTTCTATGGCCACCTTCCAGCTCCAGCATCCAGATCAGCTTCATTTTATCATAATATTGCATTGTCACGCGATATACACATGTGTGCAAAATTTCAGGTCAATCGGAAACCGTGAAGTGGGTCAAATTCAACCTGCAAGATTTCATTACAGACACCGGGACAGGTGAAAGTAAATAAAAGCTTGTAATAAACAAGCACAATACGGAACCCCGCCAATACCTGCAGCTCGTCGTCCTCGCTTGGTTGGCAAAATGTTTTTGTCTAGGCTCATCTTCGTCTAAAAACCCGTGCCCGGATCAGCGGAAATCTAGATTTGTTTTCGGGCTTGTTGAATCTAGGTAGAACAATTCCGTTCGTTTTGTTTCGTCATTACCTTTTAAAGGGATTACCCGGAGCGAGCTCCAGTTCGACGTTAATAAGGAAATTGCACGGGCTTTTACGTGATTTTATTCTGTGCGATGTTCGTGGGTATATACTTGAAAACTCTATTTTTGACTGTTCAGCAGTAGACACAGCAGTTTTTGCTATAACAGGTTAATGTTATATAATGGTTTACAATTTAATTAATGTTTATATAGGAAACTGCTTCTACGCCTTCAAAAACCTTGTGCTTGAGTTGCTTCTTTCTTTCTATCTTTTGTATTTTTATATTGTAAAAATACGAAAGATAGAAAGAAAGAAATCATTTATTTGCTTTCGAATAGGGTACAAAAAAGATAACATTAGTGAGAGTAACATATAGCACAATGTTTCACCTACTCACCTATTGACAATAGCATGCAAATTCGAAAAAATGAAGCTAATACAATGTCAAGTTATATGTATATTAATAGTTATATGGTTAATATTATTAAAAATTCAATTTATAAAGTTATTTATAAAGTCAAAATAACATTCACAATAATGTCAAACAGAAATAAAATAATGTCAAACAGAAGTCATAATATTTTGATTGGATTACGTTCCGTACAAACTTAACTGAGAATTACAGTTCCTAACTACATTTTTTTATAGTGAGTCTAGCGAATGACTCCATTTCACCTGATGGTAAGTGGAAGTGGGGTCCAAATGCGAAGATAGCTAGTGCAGGAGCGAGAATACACGCTGCACGAGCCACCCTCATCTTGCCGACCTGCAAGGTGCTTCTTCACGCCTCTTTTAAGTACCCTGGATTGTAAGAGGGAGGAAAAGCGTGTGCTGGCAGTGAATTCCATTTTTTGATTGTGCGACAAAGAAATGAGTTACCAAAAAGCACAATGGTTAGCCGTGAAGAATCACCGCACCTTGTTCAAGACTCCGAGTATTCGTGAAGCTGTTTTTAACATGCCTTCGATGTAGTCCTTTGGATTTAGATCGCAGCGCACGTCTATACCGAGCATGCTAATACTGCGCTGCAGCTCCAGTTTTGTGCCCTGAAGAGAAAGAAGGGGCAGGAACGGTGACTTTTTTGCCGAAAACGCACACACCTGTGTTTTCTTGGCATTGAATTCAACCAGGTTCTCTGTGCCCCATTTAGATATGAGGTCCAAGACCCGGTTGAGTTCAGTGACAAGATGATCTCGACTCTCCCCGGTGTCCACCCGTCCAGCCGTCGCGTGTCCAAAATATCCCGCATGCACTGTACTGTCATCTGCATATATTTACGGTTTTCGGATTTTTTCCTTAACATGTAGGGACTGTAAAATATTGCTTCTTGCCAAATTTCGTGATTCTATGTCAACGGGGTGTGCCCTTTAGACTTTGATTCCCCTGTGAAATCGTAAAATATACAAAAATATGCGACAAAAACGGTCAAAACTTTTGATTGCGTTGACTTACAAGATTGATTTGTTCACAGCTGAAACAGACCGAAGACCCGATACGGGTTCCGTTTTATCCTTTTGAGGTACGGAACCCTAAATATTGTATAAGACGGAAACCATAATAAGCCATTACCTACTCTTAGTACCAAATAAGCCATTACTCTTATTACCAACTAGCTTTCCGCTCGCAGTTTCGCCCGCGCTATTTTTGTTTTCCCGTGGTAATTTTATATTTTGCCGTACAAAAAAATTATTTGTAGCTTGTATGTTCTATCACTATCAGTTCTTATATGTTCATCAGGGATAATGTAGGTTTTTCAAATCAGTAGAGTAGTTTCGGGGTCTATTCAATGCAAACAAAGAAACAATCAAATCTTTCCTCTTTATAATATTCGTATAGAAGTATAGATAAGACGCCGCACCGTCCGTCACGTATTTCTAATTTCATCCACCGGGCTGCCAAATTGGTGTCTTAGTGACCCCGACGTGATCTTGAAGCACCCGCTGTCCCGATGCCGCATCGACGCCGTGATTCTACGTGATTACAAATTTCAGTCGGCCTTCCATATGCAGATCACACCGATTACAAGTGTAAACAGCATTCATTCGAGGAGGTTCCTCGTCGCTTTGGGTGAAACATATTGCAGCCATACAGTAAGTGATAGGATAGCATCATCATGGCCGAATACACATGATGAATTCTTATCGCTACTCAACAAAAACCTTTTTTTTACAACAGGGAAGCCTTCATCTTACCTGATGGTAGGTTACGATAAGGTCGAGGGTGGAAACGGGCTTCACCTGGACTCCTCAATAACTGAGGCACTGGCTATCTTACCTCTTTTAACGGAAAACTGACAACAATGTTACAAACATTGTTATCATGGCGACAAACTATGTAAAGTAGGACGATGGTAGCTATATAGCCAAGCGGGCTCGGGTGTGGCTTACCCCAGCTCGGCAATAAAAAAACTGGTAAAAATAGATTGATTGCAAACAGATTTTCGCTCTGTTTTTTCGTTTTCGAGATCTGTGTGGCAAACTCTGACAAACTCTAGACATTATAGCGACATACTCAAACAATCTATTCTTCACAGTTTTTCTGTGGCCCAGCTGGGGTCAGCCACACGCTCAGAAGCTCTACCACCATCATACTACCAATCCCGGAACTCCAGATTAACACCCGGTTGTCTCATGGCGGCGGTCGAAACAGACATAGAAATAGGTATATACACAAACATTACACGCAAAGAAAGCTTAATAAACACTTTAACGGCTGAAATGTGGTGTCTACTAACTAGTATCAATTAATTTTTATTCTGTGCCAGTATATGATCAAACATTTACATGAAGTCTTCACTCTCGCAGCTCAGCAGGCCTATTATGAATTTTTCATCGTATGACATGGTATAAATATTGAGATAAAGCAATCATGAAATATTTCATTTCGTAGGTATTACCGATCTCCAATGATACTCCCATCATCACTATTGCATAATTTCAATGATGTCATCATAATGAACCAATGATCAAAAATCTGACCGAGACATTTCGTTTTGCACTATGATATCTATCATTTGAGAACTATGAGATCGGTAATGGGTCCTGCTGGTTGCAAAGGTCATCAATTATTTTCTAAAGCTTTCGTTCAGTTTTATCGGAGTTCAGAAAGTACCTTAGTTCTAACGAAAAACATGGTCCACGATGAAGCTTTTTAGCGTTGCATCATGTTATGTAAGTGTTGTTCATTCATGCTAGTTAGTGTAGGTAGTAGGTACCTTTCTTTTGAGACGGGGGAATCTGTTTACGATGCCAAGGGTCTATTTTCACTAGACCACCAACTCTGGTGTGTCGTAAGACTTGGCTCACCAGCGGTAATTCTAGGGAGCAAACTAGGAATCCCACCCATTCCTGCCGTGGAGACCTGCGTGCACCGGTTGGTTGCCCTGGTGTCTCGGGCAATCCTCCCTTGGCGAGAGCCCAAACAATTGGTTGGGCTTGCCCGGCCGCATAGGTAGTGGTGTCGCAGTGTGGACCTTACCATACGCGCCCATAAGGGCAGGGAGAACACCGGGGGGTTTTAGTGGGTAGGCTTGGCACTCTGCTGGGAGAGCCCCACACACGCTCGCAGTCTAGCCAACGGCGGGTACGGTGCGGTTCCGCATTTCTCCCGAAAAAAAGGGGATCCCAACCCGTTATGATTTAGGCCCGTTATTAGAAATCATGTCCCACTGCCCCCGGTACCTACCTGAAAATGTCCGAAAAGGTTTGTGTTCTCTTCCTTATTTATCGCGCCCACATATTCGACCGCGACCGCCGTGTTTAGATTTTGACCTTAAACAAAATCGTTTTTGCTTCGTGATTTAGACCCCCTTCCTTCATCTATCACATTCTCAGTCCATACATTTTTTGGGCTGTTTCCTCGTGGTCCTACTAATTTCTCCTACTAGTGGGACCACGAGGAAGACTAGTTCCTCGTGGTCCTACTGCAGATAATAATGTCTTACAGTAGGTCCACGAGGATGCCTAGTTCCTCGTAGTCCTACTGCGAAGTTAAATTATTTAATGATAAATTTTCATGTTACTTTATATCAAGTTCGAAGTATGATATAAAAAACAAATAGTATTTTATTCGCCATGTACTTAATGATAATTTTAGAAAATAATATTTCCTCATCTTAACTTTTCTAGAAAATGACCATGCTTTCCGAAAGTGTGCATACGACCCGCGGCTCTACCGGCTAACTCATTGCGATGTGCGATGGCGGTAGCGAGGTACTCGCTATCGTTTTAATTTTACGGAATTTGCTATTATAGGTGGTACGAAATCACAAACGACGCCATAAAGGCAAGTTAAAATGATAGCGAATATGCCAACGTAATGTTTGCGCATCTCGGACCACGGGGAGAGCAACAGACCCGCGGTTCTACCGCCTAACTCATAGCAATGCACTAGCTATCATTCTAATGTCTCAAGCGGTATGAAATCACAAGATGACGTCATAAACGAGAGCTAAAACGATAGCGAGTGAGTTTCATCAGTTTTATATCCTCTCCTATAACTCACTCGCTATCGTTTTAGCTCTCGTTTATAATGTTATCTTGTGATTTTGTACCGCTTATGACATTATAACGATAGCGTGCAAATTCCTTAAAATTAAAACGATAGCGAGTACCTCGCTACTGGCATCGCACATCGCTATAAGTTAGGCGGCAGGACCGCAGGTCGTATGCACGCTTTCGGTAAGCATTGATCATTTTCTAGAAAAGTTACATGGCGAATAAAATACTATTTGTTTTATATATCATACTTTGAACGACATAAAGGAACATGAAAATTTATCATTTAATAATTTAACTTCGCAGTAGGACTACGAGGAACTAGGCATCCTCGTGGACCTACTAGTAGGACATTATTATCTGCAGTAGGACCACGAGGAACTAGTCTTCCTCGTGGTCCCACTAGTAGGAGAAATTAGTAGGACCACGAGGAAACAGCCATTTTTTGTAATCAAGTGAAGCTCGCTTCCATCTGCGGCCTTATCGTCACTTGCCACCAGCACGGCGATCAGCAGGCCTATTCTGTAACTTCGGTTGCTAACTAGAACTATCATTTTTGAAAGGAACTTAACATCCATTACTGCTATAATGAACGTTGCCGTAACACATAAGATCACTTTAACGATTAATGATCCCCGCCCTATAAATATGAAATCACTCCTATAAGAAACAAATTATCCTGTTTTAAAGCTCCTCTGTAAATATATATCTACTAAAAACATTGAACTATAAACTGTATTTGTAAATGTTTTATTTGTGCTGCTACCTACATTGTTGTGTTGTCAATGTCATTGCCATGTTTTGTCCATTTTTAGGTGACCCAAAACAAAACCATAGCACACTTTTGGCCTTTGTTTTTATTTTTATTTTTTATTTTATTTTATTCAGAAACCAACAGCATATTTATAATACAAAATTTACATATTATAATACATTTTAGGATGCCAATAACAGGTTTCACAAAAAAGTACTGTACGATAACTAAGAACAGACTAAAATTTACCAATTAGAGAAAAAACAGTGAAGTACAAAATTTTACATAATCCCATATAGGGTACGAATGTAAGTTGTGTGTTTTTGTGTATGTGTATGAGTGTGTGTGAATGTACTTGGGTGTGTGTGAGAGAGTGTAAAGGGAGGGGGGGGGGGGTGTACAGATAGCGAGCCCCAAATATCCGATGTAATTGTACACACTATGTACATAAGCCTTATTATTATTTTTATACTTACTTGATGCTAAATTCAATAGTGATTCATTTTGACTTTGAAAGATTACTCTTAATTTTACCTGATTCTCCATACTATGGACATAAGCCTTATCAGTATTTTTATACTTACTTAACATATATTTACAATAATAACAAAATTATAAATACTACATTATTTATTTACTTACTAACTATTTACAGAGTTCCCTTTTAATAATTTTGTAGTTGGTTTGTTCAATGCTGGATCTCTGAGTACAAAGCGTGAGGAGCTCATTGTGGCTGTGGAGGAGATGGGACCTGACATATTGGCTATTAATGAAACCTGGCTGAGGGAGGGGGAGGATGACAGGGCACCAAGGCTGCCCGGCTACCGGCTAAAACACAAGCCAAGACCCATTCACATTCGCGGTGGCCGAGGTGGTGGCGTGGGATTCTATATCCGCAAGGGTTTGTATGTTCGGACCTGCGACTTTCCATCTCACCCAGATGTGGAACAGATGTGGTTTAGTGCACGTATAAGTAACACAAATGTGATAATAGGCACTGCTTACAGACCACCTTGGCAGGATATCGACTTGTTCTTAGATTCTATTTCTGATTCCATTGCCTCCTTCCCTGGGCGAGATGTTTTGGTACTCGTTGGTGACTTCAACATCAACCTCCTCGACACCAGTAGTAGCAAAACGAAATCCTTTCACCAATTTCTGCACAGTTTCAATCTCACACAGGCAGTTGCTGAGCCTACTCACTTTACCGATCATAGTTCCAGTCTTATCGATTTGGTTTGCACAGATGCCCGAATCCTACAGGTATTGGTTAAACATATTCCAGAGCTAGGAGGTCACGCCTTACTTACAGCTGAATTTAAGATTAAAAAGACTAAGCCTCAACCACGGTGGGTGATATTTAGACCCATTAAGGATATTTTATTTGACCTTTTTAACTCTGATCTCGAAGCCATTAACTGGAGCCATCTATATGAAATAGATAATATTGATACTATGGTGGAATCTTTCACTGCTTGCCTTGTCAGTTTATTCGACCTACACGCTCCTATCAAAAGGCGAAAATTTAAGCACCCTCCACATCCATGGATTACTGACACTATTCGTTCCATGATGCGCCTCAGAGACAAACATCATCGTAGATTAAAAAGTAATTATTCGTTGCCCCTTAAAGAGAGTTACAAGTCGTTAAAACAAATTGTGAGCCAAGCAATTGAGTGTGAGAAGAGGTGTTTTTTCATCAACCATATTAACTATAACATCAAAAACTCAAAGTTACTTTGGAAAAATCTCCAGAAAACTGTTCTTCCTGACAAAAAGTGCTTGGATATTCCTCCCTTTTTCGATAACCCTGATGTCATTAATGCTTATTTTTTAAATATACCTGGGGATGGTCAAGTGCCAGCATCTCAACTTTCTTACTATGAGCACCATAGGCATGGCTCAGCAACTTTCTCTCTGTGCGCAGTATCTGAGGATAAGGTACTAAAAACTATTAAGGGACTTAAGTCAAGTGCTCAGGGCTGTGACGGGTTATCCCTCGACATGTTGCTTCTAACCCTTCCCCAGTCACTTGGTGCTCTTACTGCCATTATCAACTTGTCGCTAACTAAAGGTATATTCCCTCACCGTTGGAAGTTGGCCATAGTGAAACCATTGCCAAAAAACACCAATCCTATGTCAGTGAGTGACCTGCGACCAATCAGCCTGCTCCCATGTCTGTCCAAGGTCCTGGAGAAAATAGTTTGCGAGCAGCTCACCAGCTATTTGGAAGTGAACAACATACTCCCTCAACTGCAGTCCGGGTTCCGTAAACACCACAGTACAGCAACGGCCTTAGCGGATGTAGTCGACAATCTGCTTGCTGCCCGGGACCAGGGACAGATCAGCGCTCTTCTGTTACTGGATTTTTCGAGGGCATTTGACTCAATTAACAGCACCCTCTTGATCTCTAAGCTGGCATACTATGGACTTGACAAAATGGCGCTGAAATGGTTTACCAGCTATTTGGACGATAGGCGGCAGCTTGTGGAATTAACTAAGCCAGATGGGTCCAGGATATGCTCCTCACAGTTGGCAGTCACTCGTGGAGTGCCTCAGGGTTCAATCCTTGGTCCAATCCTGTATGCTTTGTACAGCGCCGACATCACAAAAAATATTACTAACTGTAAGTTCCACTTATATGCTGATGACCTACAGTTGTATTACTCATTCCAGCCTGATGATCATGTTGATGCTGTAACAAGAATAAATGAGGACTTAAAAATGATATCATTGTGTTGCAAATCTAATTGCCTTGTCCTTAACCCCAAAAAATCTAAATTGTTACTCATAGGGTCAAATCGGGGCATTCAAAGACTAAATAATACTTCACTTGATATATGTATCAATGGGGAATCAATACACTGTGTCGACTCGGCTAGAAATTTGGGTTTAACGCTGGACGGACACCTCAATTTTGAGAGCCACATAGCAGAATGTGCACGTGGGTGTTTCTATAGGCTCAAATTATTATACAAAATCAGACCTTACCTGTGTGAAAAGCTGAGACGGTCACTCTGTGAAACGCTGGTTCTGTCTAAGCTTAATTATTGCGACACTGTCTATGGTCCCTGTCTGCTGTCCAGAACAGCTAAGCTCATCCAGCGTGTGCAGAATGCTTGTGCACGCTTCTGCTTCCATATTCCTCCCAGAACACATGTCTCTCCAACTCTGAACACTGCAAATATTTTAAAGATGGAGGGTCGGAGGAGACTTCATCTGGCCACATTGCTGTTCGGTGTCATTGGGACGAAAAGGCCACCATATCTTTATAAGAAGTTGGCGTGGGCAAAGGATCACACCAAGTATCCTCGAAGAGCCTGCACTCATATATTTGTTACCCCTAAACACCGTACAGCGGCATTCCGTGGGTCTTTCAGGTTCGCCGCCTCACGCTGCTGGAATGACATCCCCCTTGACAATTTTAAACCTTAAAAAGTTTTTATTAAGCGAGCAGTGTTCTGCTGACTCACATCGTTTTTCCTCACGAAACACCGGGCATTCGAGGGCGGCGTCCCGACTCTGATGATGCCGAATGCCGATGGACTGTGTGACCAGCGAATAAATGGATTGCCAATTTTATTCTTTTTACTTTTCCAATTTCTACAAACTTCAATAAGCAGGCTCGTTGGGCTCTTGTTTTTGGTCTCCTATTCCCACACAAATCTTTTATTGTAATAAAATATATTATATTCACGCTATAACACGCGTACACTTTTTTCATTTAAATTAAATTTTTAGCAATATTGTATATGTTAAGTAACTACATATCTTTTGTGTCACATATGGTTATTTTCAGAATACTGATATTTTAAAAGCGATAAAATAAACAACTTTTTTTTTCCTTCTCTTTGTATCTACTTACAGTGCGACTAAAGAGACTAATAGCTAAATGCGGCAATGTTTAATTTCAGAATAAAAGTGGTATTAAGAGGCTGACAACTCTGAGCTGAGCTCATCGAGCCCCACTTAAAACTTTTTTTAAGCAAAACCTGTTTAATATACCGTAGTTAAAAAAATATATGTTACTCTGAACATATTTATTTATTTATTTATTGTCATATTTCTAAGAATATCCATGCCTGATCACATCCTAAAGATAACCCTACCGATCTGTACTTGCTGGCGTCCTTTGTCGGTTTGAGTATTTGGTGCCAGTTGAAAAACGGTGCCAGATTTCCGTCTGGCTTTATACCGAACTGGTTTCCCTTTTCCATGCAGTTGTGAGACACTCCACTTTGGTATGTTATTATAATGTATCCTGTAATCCCCTCAATGGACTCAATTCTGAAGCGGCCGCTAAATTTCCTAATTTTATTTAGGTGTCGCTAAACCATTTTCCTATTCTACGGTAACTGTCAAATTCAACTGACATTGCTAATTTGAATCTGACGTTTCTTATTTTAGACGGTCAATTCAACTTAGGTTTAGCCGTCCAAACGCTATTCCAGGCGTGAGATTTTTACGCGTAAACTTCCTAAACTGATTAATTTTAGCGGCGACTAAAATTATCCCGATTAAAATTAAAACCTTGCTAAAATCCACCATTTTGGTAATGAAAAATACAAATCGAATAGAAATGAGGTAGAAATTTTAATTTTGCCCAAATTTATTGTTTTCGCCTTAAATGAATAGGAAAATAATAGTAGATTGCTTTATAAGGGTGGAAAGGAATCAATCCCTACGAGGTTGTTAGACGCCCGAGCGCAGCGAGGGCGGCTATAGTCCGAGTAGGGTTTGATTCCTTTTACCCGTGTGTAGCACTCTACTTTTCATTTCGAATGCAAGGAAAATAAAAAATAGCTTTTCTAATAAAATTTATTAATAAAAATACTCCTAACATGACATATCGACATCGTGTTTTACACTTAGTGTACTTTTAAGCATTGAATATCTGCTCCATAGCGTAGACGCCTGCACTTTATGAGATAGTTCATTAAAGTATATAAGAAATACATTTTCAGAAAATGATTTTATATTCCTTGCATCTCGCCACTTCATAAAGTCGAAATATGTATTTAAATATCTTTCCTTTGAAATTTTTGGCAAAAAAATTTCGAGTATTGTATTTGCTTCGTTCGTGACTGAATCTGGAGCCGAAATTTCAGAATCGCTTGAATTCATTGTTTTTCTTAAATACCTAAATCACACAATCAAGATTTCGGTACAGCGTAACAGATTCCCCTCCCGCCAAAATTATCTTTTTCACAGGTATTTTTAAATTTGGAACACATCGCGTTACCTGTTACTGGCCATTCAGCCAAATACTTTTATTATCATTGTACCAAAGATTGTATGTACGTAACCTAATTCAGTTCTATTTTTAAAATTTTACTTTCCGCCCTAAGGAGGGAAGTAAATAGTATGAGAATTTCCCGCCCGCTGGTGGGAACTAGCGTTTTCCTCCCAATACTCAGATCAAGGAAACGCTCCTTTCCGAGCATGAGGAATGAAAAAATATTTTTTTAGTAGTTACAATTTTATTGTTAAAAATAAGATAAAAATGTACGTTAAATGTATTAACTGTTATATAAACATAAACCTGTTTTCGTTTCATTAACAACAAGATCCATCTATTAATAATTTACTTTTAATATTTTTACGATAGCAACAAACACATTTAAAACTAATAAATATTAGACATTTTAGAATTACGCTTAAGCTCTGCCTAAATTTAGTTGGCATGTCACCGTAGAATAGCACTTGCATAACCGGCCATTTAAATTAAGTTTAAATTTAGAAATTTTAGTTTTAGGTTATTTAGACGGTGGGCGCACAGAATTGAGTCCAATGTCTGATTATTCTATTGTTTTTTTTTTCTGTATGCGCTGTGTGTCTTGTTTCTGCATGTAAATAAAAAATTTTCATTCATTCATTCATTCATAGGTATGTACTTAAGTTTGTTGGTTAAGTCAAAAGTCAAAAGCCATACGCACAGAACAATATACTGGCCACAGACGTTTAACCATAGGTGCGTTCCATTTGAGCGCATCATTGCGTTTCAGTGCTTTCATTGCATGTTAACGTAATGCGTTCCACTTAAACTTAAACACATGGTTTTTGATGTAAGCGTGAATGCATTGTGTTTGTGTTGTATTTTGCTTGTTTGTTCATTAAATAGGTATGCGTGTCTGTACTATTTTGTTTTTTTTTTCTTGTTTTATTTTGTTTTTGATGCTTCTGTTTTGTATTTCTTTTTATTAATATATGTTTTGTGCCATTTTTTATGTTACGTTTTAAATCGCTTAACCCCATTTAGGCCCGGCCAGAACACCAGCGCTGCATCAGACTAGTCTGTTGCAGCTTATGCTGAGGTCGGGTTCTAATTGGCCGCTATGTATAAATGTTTTTGTTTTTTGTCTTGTATATGTGTGCTTGTGGTCAATAAATGTTTTCTTTCTTTTCTTTAATTGTTTTAATAGCTCAATGTGTTAATGGTTAAAAAAAAATTTTTTATCAGTTTTTGAAATGTCTTAGAAGAGTATTGAAATGGATCAATATCGGAAAATTGTTTGTCATAAAGTGTGAATATACGAGAAATAGGAGAGTTCCTTGCGTATTTTGTTCTATAATATGGTATCTGGAACAGTTTTAATTTTGCATGTCTGCTGCGGCGCAGAGGTATATTCAAGTTAAATTGTTGTACCAGGTAACTGTTGTTTATGTACCCGTTAACAACCCCATGCAGCAACGTCATATCAACTAATAATCTACGATCCTCAAGAGGCATAATCCTATAATGTTTGCATCTATCCTTATAATTATCGAAATAAGTTTTATTTCTGAATTTTAAGTACCTTAGAAAACGTTTTTGTAATGATTCTATACGTTGTATATGTACAGCCTGGTAGGGTGACCAAACACTGCTAGCATAATCCAGTATACTCCTCACATATGCAAAATATAAAACTCTTAAGCAGTCGTTATCCTTGAGAGGCTTACAAGATCTTAATATGAACCCTAGATTTCGGTACGCTTTTTTAAATATATGTTCGATATGCGTCGTAAATGTAAGTTTAGCATCAAGAATCACGCAAAGATCCTTAATAGTGTCAACTCTTTCAATAACTGTGTAGTTAATAGTGTATACGAAATTTATTGGCGAACAGCGTCGAGTAAAAGATATGCATTGGCATTTTGCGAAATTTACTGCGATTCTATTATCTTTGTAGTATTTTGAGAGAGATGACAGATCAGCCTGTAATTTGAGACAATCACTAATATTACTGATATCTATAAATACTTTTTTGTCATCAGCATATAACAAATAATTTGAATTTTTTATGCACGTGTAAATGTCAAAAAGGTAAGCGCAGTAGAATAAAGGTCCGAGGTGGGAGCCCTGAGGAACGCCTGAAGGAATAGATACGTAATCAGACCTACATCCGCCTATCACAACTGCCTGGGAACAACAAAAACAAACTCAGAAACAGTGTCTTATCCATAAACTCGAGTTTGGCAGTAATGGTTGTGTAAAACGACCGATTGCCACTTAACCAAGAAGTGAAGTGAAGTGATTTATAGTGTCTTTTAAAAATGACAGTTCTAGTTACCAACCGTAGTTACCGAATAGGCCTGCAAGTGAGATGAAGCTGAAGAGCTCCCCAGTTGTGTGTGTTATAAAGGTATAATTGTTCGCTTAGAGCCCATTAGCACGAGCGCTTTTCTAACGTGCGTTAATAAGCTTTCAAATAGAACAGTGCATTCCCATATATGTTCACGACGACTCTCGAATACAATTATTGCTACTAGCCGCGAGCCTGTGTCGCTGATAATCGAATGGCAAGTATCACCATGCGATAATTATGCGATTTTTCGCCGCTTGCGTGCGAGAAATTCTGCTTGTGAAACTAAGCCTTTGTCAGTGATAGTGTAGCAATAGCAATCTATTAGTGAATGAATTTTTCAAATCGATCCAGTAATTTTTGAGTTTATTCATTAGTACAAACACAAACACAAAAATACAAATATTACTTTATTATCCCTAATATTATTTATTTCATGCTTGAGTACATTTGTGTACAAGGCGGATTTATGCCTATGCATTCTCTGCCAGTCGACCTTAAAATGAGTGAGAGTCACGTGGTAGATGTAAAAAAGAAGTGTGATAATAATTTAATAAAATATAATTAATTAAACTAATAATAATAATCTTTATTTCTCATCACAAAAACAAAAACAATACCAACAACACAAGAAGCTTACAAATGTATAATTACCTATTTATTTTTATTTTTGTGCGAGACTGATGCCTATGCTAAGTATATTAATATACCTGTATTACAGGACATCAGGCTCTCACCACCTCGGTACACAAATTAAATTTCATTTACCATGTAACAAGAACAGCTAGAGTTAACGATACCTACTTATAAATATTATACTTCTTATATAGTTACTTATTTACTTATTAATTTCATTTATAGAAGCCTTTATAGAATATTACGTGTGTGTGTGTGTGTGTGTGTAGGTGTGTGTGTGTGTACGTGTGTGTGTGTGTGTGTGTGTGTGTGTGTGTGTGTGTGTGTGAGTGGAGGTTCGTATGAGTGAACACGCCTATGTGCCTATTTTATTTTATAATATGACCTTAATGTTATATACTCATTCATTTAATTACTGTACATAATTTTTCCGTTTCAGCATAATTCAAGCCCAGCAGCCACTCTAATACTTTCTTCTTACAGCTGCGCCTTGTGAGGGGATAAATACTGAGTACAGCATTAACAGTGTTGTAAAGTCGGTAGCCTAAGAAGCAGAAGAATCTTTGAGCGAATCTTGTGTGAAATGGAGTCGTGGCGCATACAGTACCTTTCCTGCGTTTGTCAGCCATTAGCTGCGGGTTATAGGGGATGTTGACATGCTTACGAAGGATGACAGCTAAAATAAAAAGTTGACGGACAGATAGAACATTCCAATGTTTATATACCTCAATAGTGGGACAAGTAATAGGTAGGAATGCACCAACCTTTAGGACAGCTCTCTGAGCCCGTTCTGCTCTTAGCAAATGAGTCTTGGCGGATCCACCCCAAGAAGAGATACAGTACCCCAATAACGATTGGCAAAGTGATAGGTACACTGTTCTTAAAACTGATCGACCAGCTACCTGACGCAACGTTTTAAAAATAAATATTAATTTCCTTATTCGTGCAGCAAGTAGGTTCACGTGGGGCTGGAAGTTAAGACAGCAGTCAATCATAATACCTAAGTACTTTATGGAGTCAGTGGCGACAAGATCAGAGCAACCACAATTAGAGATTTTTAGGCAGGAACGCAAATGTGATTTGAGTGTAAGGTCAACAGGAAGACCCCGCCTAGTGATGGCAAATGTCAAATATTTGGTCTTAGCAACATTAAGAGAAAGTAAGTTGCAAGCCATCCAGTCCGCAACCATGTCAAATCCCATCTGGGCATAGTGGAATGTTTCTTCCCAGCTATTTCCGGTGAACAGCAAGGCAGTGTCATCGGCGAAAGCCACGATTTTTCCGTTTCTTAGTTTCATCTGACAGAGATCATTGATATATATTAGAAACAGCGTGGGACCAAGGACGCTGCCCTGCGGAACGCCAAAAGTAACGGCCAAATCCCCACTAATCCAGCTATCGATTTTAACTGCCTGGTAGCGATCTGTTAAATAGCTTTTAAACAATTCAAGGGCTAAACCTCTGACACCCAGTCTTTCCATTTTCTCCAGAAGGATTGCGACAGAGACCGTATCAAATGCTTTTGCCAAATCGACAAATATGCCAATAGCCTTCTTCCCTCCATCCACACGTGTGACAACGAAGTCAGTGAGGTCATGGACAGCATCATCTGTTGACCTCCCTGAGCGAAAACCATACTGAGAAGGAGAAAGTATGTCATTTTTATCAAGGAAGTCAACTAGACGTTTGTTCATCAATCTTTCCACGATCTTGGAGAGGATGGGAAGCAGGGATATCGGCCTGAAATTATTGATACTGTCTCTGTCGCCACCCTTATGGATTGGTATGATGAGAGACCTCTTGTATATATCCGGAAAGATTCCAGACATCAAGCAGAGATTGCAGACGTATGTTATAGGAGGGGTCAGTAGATCGCGGTGTTTTTTCAATAGCTGACCTGGTATTTGGTCAACACCAACAGCACACTTATCGCGTAGGCTCTTAATGAGGTTATCAACTTCAGCTTCGCTAGTGGGGAGCATGACCATAGACTTAGCTGCGAAAGGAATGGAGTTAACCGATGAGGTGTTAATATTACTACTAGCAATGCTATTTGCCAAATTTTTACCAATATTGGCAAAAAAGAAATTGGCAGCATTGACACTGCCTACAGGATCACTCTTGGAAATAAGACCAGAGGACACACTTTCCGATTTTTTGTACTGTGTGATGATGGCCACCGCCTCCCAAAGTCTTTTACTATTATTTCCAGAGTTTTGTATTAATTGTCTTTCATATGCTTGCCTAGTTTTTTTAAGAGCTGCATTACAAAAATTCCTGTACCTTTTATATATAAATAATAGGTTTAGGTCATCTGAATTACGTAAGGATTTTTTGTGCAGTTTGTCTCTGTGTTTCATGCACCTAAGAAGGCCAGGGGTTAACCAAGGCTTGATAAGCCTCTTACGCTTAGCAATGGGAAACAGTTTTGAATTATTTTTTATTGCATTTGTTAGTTGATCGGATAGGAACTTGGAGGCAACGTTGACATCTGACATTTTATATATTGGCGCAAAGTCAATACTCCTAATCGCCATATCCACTCCTGCCTGGTCAATGTAAAGTTTAGTCTTACTCAGATTTAAGGAGTCTTTTTTAAAATTTATTTGAACTGCTACACTATTGTGATCCGTGACAGAAGACTGTACGATAAAGCATTTCGCGATTTTCTCAGATTTTACCATCACGTGATCTAGGCAGGTACGGTTGCGGGTTGGAGTGCTGTGCCCAGCATGGATGTTATATTCAGCCAGTAAATTCAGGTAATCCCAGGAGCGTTGGTCATTGGTGTTTTGAGTAATGTTAATGTTTATGTCACCTGTTATAATAATGTTAGTAAATTGATTTAAGCTAGTCAGTAATATCCTCAAAGAGGTAAGAAAGTTTTGAGGTTCCTTATAGCCCGGGGGGCGGTAGATGGCAACAACGACAGTAGATGAGTCTAATTGAATCGTCAGACAGTTGGCATCAATAAAGCGTGGCTCATCTATGACTGGGGAAATAGTAGATTTGTAATAAACAACGACACCTTCATTCTGGGTACGAAAGTTTTGAGGTTCCTTATAGCCCGGGGGGCGGTAGATGGCAACAACGACAGTAGATGAGTCTAATTGAATCGTCAGACAGTTGGCATCAATAAAGCGTGGCTCATCTATGACTGGGGAAATAGTAGATTTGTAATAAACAACGACACCTTCATTCTGGGTACGGTTATTTTTGGTGGTAGCATATGAGTAGCCATGTAATTCAGGTATATGCCTCGCAGATGGCAGCCAACACTCCGTCAAGACCAACAGATCCCAAGATAAGGCAATTCTCGCTAGAAGTGTACAGAAATTATCAAAGTTACATGATAAATAATTAATATAATAGATATAACATAAACTATTAATATAATAGATATAAAATAAAACGTTATATGTATATGTGACTTCACAGACAATGTCTGTGTAGTGCAACATGACATTTACATATATTTTAGGTTAGAGAATCTTTATTTCTCACAAGAGTTTTTCAATTCACTTATGCAAGAAACTTATAATAAAGCAATAAATACTATATACTAGAACATACTTACATATAAGTACACTATATAAATTAGTAGTTTCCTGTCACTACCTACTTCCATTTTATAACGTTTCAGCTAATTTAGAGCAAGAAAAAATTATTAATTTACCTGTCAGACAAATAAAACACAACTTTACTTTTTAATTTTTTATTGTACATTATTATTTTTGTAACACGATACAATATAAGCATTTTCTATAACAGCATGCATTTCCTTGTACGTAAACCAGACAAGCACATAATCATATCTATGATAATGCATCAAACCCTTCGACCTACAAATCTCATCAATATGAAGACAGAATAGAACGCTTCACGTACCGTACTTGTAAAAACTTCACAATAATAATTACAATTCAAATTTAATAATTGCGTAAACCTGTGTAATTCATATAAAAGCATTGTACATGCATACTTTGTGTTCTACATAATATACATATATAAAATGTTTTAGGGTCTAACTTCAGGGAATGGTATACTGAAAACATTTTTAACCATTTCGATTACTACATCTATTCTAAGCATTGTGTGTACTTTTAATAGTAGACAAAGGAATAACACATTTATTTTTACACGAATATCTTAACAATATTTTAAGTAAACAATAATATATTGTATATATGAACTGATTGAATTATTCCATATGAATGTATGACCATCTGAATCAAACCAATCGTGAGACATATATGTAAGTATATAAATTTTCCGGGCACTGGAGTTGTAACGCGCCATATTTTGATACGTATTGTACGGATCATAAGTAATCCAATCTCAGTGGATATAATTTTATCATCCTTTTGCGAAATACGGGTCCATCTGTGGTGTTTACATTAAATAAGTTTTACCGTCAGGCGTTGAAATATTTCAGTTAAGAATTGTATCATATCCAAAAATTGATTAGTTAAAATATTATTGGTCACTTTATAGAATTATATGTAACAATAGCGAAATGCAGTGAGCCGCGCGAAATTGAATTAGGATACAATAATAAACCCTACCTTTTCTACAAGCGACGTGAATTTACAATGCATTACTTTGTCAAAAAATCTTTGCGGAATACTTGAAGTTGGCGTAATTTTTAAGGACAGAGCGCCACCGCACTAAGAGTAGATAGATACGGATCTAGCGTTAAATTGTATCCGTTTATCTATTTATGCGTATCTATCTGTTGCATTGCAACTCAAGAGTTCGGAGACATTGATCGTTCGCAATTGGTTTCAAAGGAGAGCCTACAAAAAAAAAGTTACTTATAATATTTAGGCGCTTTTTATTTGGTCTGTGCGGTATATATATTTTGCAAAGCAAGCCATACGCTCGCTTAGAGGAACTATTTTGATAATTTTCGCCAAAAAATATTTTTGCACTACCATTCAAGTAGCTGTACTTACTTATACTGACAAGCGGTAGACAAATAATATGATTTTTATGTTTTTGTATCAAACAAAAACCCTTTCACAATACACAACTCCCAATATTAAGAAATCTCTTTTTTCGAGTACATAATATACACATAATACTTATAATTACCACAAGTTGGGTCATTTCTACCATAACATAACATTTTTAGAATATTTTCGGGCGGTAAATGTTGTTAACTTTACTGAGGAAGTGACATTGACTTATAGCTGCGTTCGGAACCACGAATACACTGATCATAGATAAGAACAGATACGATTTCGGGTGAATCACGCGCACTCACGCCCCTCAACTATTGAAAAGATAACAATATATCTTTGTTTTCAGCTTCAAAAAAACAGGCTAAATTTCTTTTACCGTCATAATGGAAATCGGTTTAGTTTTTTCTTGTTCTGGAAGTTAAATTTTACTCGTCGCAATATTACTACACATCAAATTTGACATTTGCGCTCTCACGATTCTCACGAGTCTGCCATAATCCCCGCGAGCGTTATTACAATCAATGGCGTCAGCTTCACCCAAACACTGCTGTAGCCAATCGGCACGCCTTTTCCCTCACACAGATAGACTACAGTCGTGATTCGTAACGCAGGGTAAGCGAAAAATTTTGGATTCATAGTTACGACTCCCAGCTATTTAAAAAACCAGAATGAAAACCTGGCAAAGACAAAAAGAGATTCAACATGGTATTCCTAGTGTTATCAAAACATTCAAGTAAACAATAAAAATAAATTATGTTTTTGTTTTTCTATAAGAATACACTTTAAAATACATACTTACATCACGATTAAATAGAATGTAAGAAAAAAAATAATGTACTTATAATAAAATCAAAGTTACCTCAAGCCTGGCAACTTATATATTCTTCAATAAAATAAAAATTAATGTGAAATACTGTCACATTCTATATAATATATTAAATAAATGTATATACTTTTGTTGTTATACATAATTCGTTTAAGTTTAGAAAATATAGCCACTTTACTATATATCGTAATTTTAGGAAATTAAGAAAATAAAATATATTTTAATTTAAAATTGGAAATGAACAATGCACACAAATCTCTGATCTCAGTTACGTGAGGTATGATCAACACTACAGTATGTAACACATTCCACTACTGTTAAAATCCGACCGTTCAAAACCATCCGAATCACTTTGCTGACTTCTGAAAAAAAAAACAAAATTAAATAAACTTTGATATTGATAAATTCTATATAACTCGAGTATATCGTCAGTGACAATGCCACTAACGGAATATCCATAAAATTTATTGTTGTAGTTAGCCCTTAGCTTATTAGCCTGCTATATCTGGAATTTCAGGATAAAATGTACAGTAAGCTCCTTGTCAAGCTATATTGTTTGATCTTTGGACCGTTCATATGTCGCTGGTAATAGTGGCGGTTTTTATCGTGTAAATGTAAAGCTTGAATGGGAGCTTACTGTACTATAATTTTAATTTTCCTGACATTTCTAAAGCAATCATAAAGTTTTAGGGCAATGTGGCAAATGGTTAAATATTAAATGACATTTTCTAGGAGTGTGATTTTTACTAGTAAACTTACTTTTTCGCCTATTTTTAATACTTTTGACATATTGCAGCACATTTCTTTGACATTTTAGTTACCTATATAAAAATGTAACTGACACATTTTTGACGGATTGAAAAAAATTGATATCACATATAATATTTTAACAAAATTCGACGAAATTTGTAATATTGTTTATTTATATCTAAATTGAATGTTGTATCTGGCTCTATTCTGTAGTATCAGAATCTGTTTTTCTTAAATTTATCATCCCTCGGTAAGTCGTAAGTCATATGTGGTTAATTATCTTTTGTAAAATCTAGTTAGTATGACCAATAGTCTATAGAAACTGTGTTTTTTAAATTTAATGCCTTGTTAATAAGCTTCTGCTGGCGATCAGACGTAGTGATAAAGCCCGCTTTGGGCTTTATCACTACGTCTGATCGCCAGCTCCAATTTGGACCGCTATCGAATCTGCTTAGTTATTCCTGATAACATCACGCAGGAAGGCTGAAGGAAAGTTCATTTTGACTATTGTAAAATTATTGAAAATTGTTTATTAAGAAATCAAGAACACTAACCGTGAGTCATACTATTTCTAGTTATTTTCGTTCCAAATTTTTAAAAATCCTCGTGCAGTGTATGTTCAGTGACTATTGATAATAATCAATATAGCTTTTGTTTTTTCTATTTAACTGTTATAAAAATTGATTTTTTTTTATTTGGGTTATATCTATGACTTTTTGTTGGAACCAAATTTATTAATTACTCATTAAAAAGAATTTCCTATTTTGCTCGTAGCAACTTTTCTTTTATTTATTATGCTACAATATGTACACACTCCTAGTACGCCTCTTACGGAGCGAAAAGCCATGTTCACATTAAGTATGTTAAAAAACCCTAAGATCTCACCATCAATCCAGTTCAGTATCTGCTTAGCATCTCGTCTCATAGAGTCCCGAGCGACCGATGTAGCGCACCCATTTGATCACATCGTGGTCAGAGTAGTTCAGTTTGGGCTCGAACACTTTAAGGTAACGGACCTGAAATTCACACCTCCGCAAAATTACAATTTCAAGTTGGCCGACTATCGAACAACTAAATTTGCGTGCTTTCACGATTTACTCGACCGACTTTACTGTATTGGTAGACCTAATAAACTTATTTGGCATCGACGTGCCCCTTGGCAATGGTCCGTGCGTGAGAAAATCATACGCACGCGTAAAGGTAGCCATACACGCTAGGGTATACCTGACAGGTTTGCCTATACAGTTAAACTATACAGGTAAACCAGAGCGTATGTTGCATAACTGTGCCGGTTTCCACACCTGTTCAGGCAATCGAAAAAATATGAATTTTGATATTTTTTGCCCGTTGGTATACGCGTGCAGTTTAACTGTACAGGCAAAACTGAGCATGTGTGGCAGTTTTGCGCGTTAGTATACCTGTATTGTTTAACTGTACAGGCAAAACTGAGCGTGTGTGGCGGTCAGGTCAAAACAAATAATAAACCGATTAGCACTACAGCATCGAGATATGCTGCTGGTCCCATGGCTTCAACTGAGAGTTTGTACAGGTCTACGGCTATGTGTATGTCCGAAGCGAAGCCCGAAGCGAGGTCCTGGATATCACCCTCTGTACGTCGCAGTTAGTGAACCACATTCGGGGATGGCACGTCTCCGAAGATGCTTCACTATCTGACCATAGGTACATCAGATTCGACATAGCAGTTAAGTCTGACACACAAATGGAATCCTATCGCAATCCTAGGCTTACTAACTGGGAGGGCTACCGCGAAAGCCTGAAACAAAGCTTGGAGACGATACAAGCCGTTAAAACAGTAGAACAGTTAGAATTAGCGGCAGGGGCAGTGACCGCGGGCATCCTAAGTGCCTACGAAAATAACTGCCCCCACACCACCAGAGAGAGCAATCGTAAAGTACCCTGGTGGAGCGGCAAATTGCAATTCCTGAGGCAAAAAGCCCGCTCGCGCTTTAATAAAGCGAAAACTGATGGCAACTGGGAAGCCTATTCCCGTACCCTTACAGGGTTCAACAAAGAACTAAGGAGAGCGAAAAGACGATCTTGGGGTAGGTTTTGTGAAATGATAAATAGCACAGCCCATGCCGCAAGGATACATAAGATCTTATCCAAAGCGCCTCCGTCCCATATAGGTCTACTCAGGAAACCAGACGGGACCTTTACGTGCAACGCAAAGGAGACCTTGGAACTCCTAGCGAAAGTGCACTTTCCAGATTCGAGGGTAGTAGAATCATCAGAGGAATCCAATCAGCTGCCTAGGCTAAGGCCAAAGGCGGAGGACTGGAGAAAAGCCTCACAAATAGTAGGCCCTCAAATGGTAGCTTGGGCTATTGATAGCTTTAAGCCATACAAGACCGGGGGTGAGGATGGTATTTTCCCAGCCCTACTACAACAGGGTAAAAATATCCTACTCCCAGTTTTAGTGAGGATCCTCAGGGCTAGTCTAGCGTGGGGATACCTCCCTAGTCTGTGGACAAGGGTCAGGGTTATATTCATCCCCAAAGGAGGGGATAAGGACAAGTCCCAACCTAAGTCCTACAGATCAATCAGCCTTACCTCCTTTCTGTTGAAAACCATGGAGAAGGTGATTAATTTTTATGTAAGGGATACGCACCTGGCAGGTGATCCCTTACATCCTAGGCAACACGCCTACCAGAAAGGTAAGTCTACGGAAACTGCCCTTATCGAATTGACCGATAGACTCGAACAGGCGCTGGAAAACAAAGAAATAGCCTTGTGTGCCTTTCTGGATGTTGAAGGTGCCTTTGACAACACCTCAACAGAAGTGATTGTGCGATGTCTACAAAACCGAGGCATCGGCCAATTAGTAATCTCCTGGATAAGGGCAATGCTATCAACAAGAACTGTGAAAACCACACTGTTGGACTGCACTATAATCGCCAGGGTGACTAGGGGGTGCCCCCAGGGTGGAGTGCTGTCACCATTACTGTGGTGTCTGGTTGTTGACTGCCTAATCCGGGAGTTAAACATGGCGTACCTTCCCACTCAAGGCTACGCAGATGACCTGGTGGTCCACATAGTGGGGAAATGTCCTTCAACTATATCAGGTCTCATGCAACTCGCTCTCAAGAAGATCGAACAATGGTGCTGCCAGGTGGGGCTGTCTGTAAACGCCGGCAAAACCGTTATAGTCCCTTTCACTAGGAGGAGGAATCTAGACGGCCTTAAGCCTCCTAAGCTCTTTGGAAGGACTATTGAATTTTCACAAAATGCCAAATACCTTGGGGTCCTCTTGGACCATAGGATGAATTGGTGTACACATATACAGAACATAATCAAGAATGCCAAAGCAGCGCTCGGAATTTGCCGTAAGCTGGCCTGTTCCCGGTGGGGACTGAAACCAAGCTACCTACTATGGCTTTACACCGCTGTGGTAAGACCTATGGTTAGCTACGGGTGTATAGCTTGGTTTAAGCAAACGGCAATAGGGACCACAAATAAGGCCCTCGAAAGCCTGCAAAGATGCGCCTGCTTGATGATCACGGGGGCCTTCTCGTCTTCTCCCACCCTTGCTCTGGAGGCTATCCTGAACCTCCCACCGCTCCACCTGTTCATTCAGGGGGAGGCAAGGATGGCCATGCTCAGAGCGGTAGAGGGAGGCAAATCGAGTTGGAAATCCCAGACCATGAGGAAACTACATAGCAGCCTCTTGGTAAATCCTATAATGGCAATGCCAGCTGATGCCATGCATGAAACTTTGGAGTTCAGGAGGAACTACAAAGTTACGATTCCTAACAGGAAAGATTGGGATATGCAAATCCCTGAGCCCTTTAGGAAAGCCAACCAGATTTGGTACACTGACGGCTCCAGAAAAGATGGCCGTTCAGGTGCAGGTGTCTACGGAGGTAGCACGAAATCCAGGAGGACTACGAGCCTGGGTGCACATGCCACCGTTTTTCAGGCAGAAATGTATGCCATCATCGACTGCGTTCACGCAAACCGGTCGAGCGAAGGTAAAAACATTCTTATTCTGTCGGACAGCCAGGCTGCCTTAAAGGCCCTGGCTGCCGTGGAGTTCAAGTCCAAAATCACCTTAGAGTGTTCGAAGGCCTTGAATGATTTGGCGACCAGGAACTCGGTTATGATTGGCTGGGTTCCAGGTCACTCCAACATCCGAGGCAATGAAATTGCCGATGAACTAGCGAGGACTGGCTCCGAAAACGTTCTTATAGGACCAGAACCAGCATGTGGCATTTCGAGGGTGACAAAAAAGAGAGCCCTTAGGGATTGGGTACAAACACAAGCCCGTCTCCAGTGGGCTCAGAGTTCAGGGCTTTTGCACTCAAAAATGCTCATTAGGGAATTTTCACCCAGGGTCGCAATGCGTAACCTCCAACTGAGCAGAGGCCAACTAAAGGTTCTCACTAGAGCCTTAACTGGCCACTGTAAACTCAACAAACATCTGCACAGAATGGGATTAGCAAATGCCCCCACGTGCAGATTCTGTGGTGAGGATGACGAGACACCTTCTCACATCCTCTGTGAATGCTATGCTCTCATCCACACAAGGAGCCGAGCTCTGGGAGGACCTAGTTTGCCACCTCATGAAGCAAAGGCTCTGTCTCCAAAAAAGGTCATCGGCTATTTTAACGCTACAGGCCTATTTGGAGACCTTTGAGGAGGGGTCAGCCATAATAGATCTGTACAGGTCGCAGTGGCTTGCTGAGGGTCGCCTCTCGTCGCCCACAGCTACCCCCACAAGTATAGATAGATAGATGTGTATGTCCTCTACTCAACTCTAGCTTGCCTGACGTGTGTAACTGTGCAGGCAAACTTGTCAGGTATACCGTACCGTGTATGGCTACCTTAAGATCCTCTTGCAACTTGCCGTGCAATTGACCAACTAAGTTTATTAGTCCTCGAACTTGAATCCGCGTTAATAAACAGTCAGCCGATAGTTGGCCAACTTTAAATTGTGCTTAATCAGAAAGGAATCTCGAATCTGATGCAATCTGTGTCAAATTTTTGTGGAGGAATTAGTTAGATAAAATGTGTAGGGTAGGCTATCATAGGTTTTTATGTCTATTGGTACACTCTGCGATTGAATCAGACACCTTTAAATTATTAATCTGCGGTGTCTCCTATTCAATATAGCCCTTTAAAGGCACTTACTAACGTCGAAAACAGTTGAGAAAAATCAAATCTTTCACCTGTTGATATCTATTGTAACTGATATATTTATTATGACTGATACTGATGAATTAGCACTGAACAAACCTTAAATCCAGATGGTGCGAAGGGAACTTCGAATCCCATCGAGATGGGCGGTCGGGTCCACTTCTTCTTGGTGTCCGTCTCCAGCAGCTCTATCTCGGCGGACAGTTGGGTCTCCTTCATGCCGGCCATTCGTTTAATCCTACGAATAAACCATTTCTCAAACTCACACATTCCAGTATTGAGTTTGTCAAACAAAAAATTGTTTATACAAAAAATAAAAACTGCCTTCAAAAATAGTTAAAAGTCAACAATAATATACCAATATACACAACATCACATTTTTAACTAGTAGTGGGTTGTTTCAATATTTAAATTGACCGTGACACCGTTCTTATCTATAAATACTCGACGACACGATTAGCGCAGAGGTCGAGTAATCGCCTACTGCGCAACAAGTCGCGGGTTCGATTCCCGTACGGGACAAATATTTTGTATAGCCTACAGAAATTTGTTCCGGTCTGGGCGTATGACTGTACATGTGATATTCTATGTTTGTAACTGCGCCCACGACACAGGCGAAAATCTTAAGAGTGGGGCGACGTTTTTTTTTAATAAAAGTAAAGAAAATAGGAACGCTATTCAAAATGCAATGTAAAGCTTGGCATATTGCTGACTGTACAAGAGTGTGGTGTTCAAAATTTGAATCACATTCTCGGGAGAGAGATGAAAAGTATCATTTTGTATTATATTTTCTTCAACTGCCCCAAATACTTCTTCTCCCCCCATTCATTCCTAGACCTACAAATTTAAACTCCTCATTGTCATTGTTAATTTTTCATTTGTTAATTCCCCATTTATAGAAATTCTAAGCAACTATATAACCTCCAATAAAATTAAATTGCAATTGCCATCATAAATATTACTCATTAAATGCTACATTTATATGTTATGCAAATGTGTTGTGTTTGTGTTTTTGCTAGATAATTCAACCATCTCGCATTCAGTTCAACATTATAATATTACATAACTGAGATAAGTTACACATTGTGAATTCACGACGCCTGAAGAAACGGCAGAGTTTAATATCGTAGCAACAAAAATCTAAGCGGAATAATTGAAGTTGGCGGAATCCTCCAAAGAATAGAATAGAATAGATGAAACTGAAATGGGCTCACTTCCAAACTATGGCGTTCTCCGACGCCTTGTACTTGGCCTTGCCCTTCAGACAGATGAGCTGCACCCCGCTGGTGTTCAGCGGAGTGGGGATCTTGACCTCGATCTTCTGGCCCAGCAGCGACGGCTTGAAGTTACTCTTCAGCACCACTTTCACTTCCATCTTGGTGCGGCCCACCTCGCGCACCAGCGGGATCACGCGGAACGGCAGCGAGATGTCCTTCGTCGTGCGGTATCTGTGTATTGCGGACAGAGAGAGAGGTGATCTGAGAGAGGTATTTCTTAGCTTATCTAACAGCTAGCTGCGCCCGCAGCTTTGCTTGCGTGAATTTCGGGGGTCCTCTACGATAAATGGGCTATCCAACACACTACTAAAAGCATTTGTCAATTCGTTCAGCAGCAGTTCCTGAAATAAGTGGGTTCAACCAAACAAACACCCACTGTTCAACTTTATTTTAAATAAGTATAGATTGCCCTGCTCCACAGGGAAGGCCACAGAACACAGTCTTTCTGTGTTCTGTGGGGTAGGCACTTCTCTGTGATATGATCATGTCAGCATAAGTAGGAATTTTAAACCTCAAAGGTAACCTTAAGGTAACGTATTAACAGAATTCATACAACTTGATTTAAAACGAAATATAGTTTTTGACAGACTTAAATTAATTTGTCGGCTCCAAGTACCAGGGTAGCAGAATCAATAAAGAGGTTTTTCTCTCTGGATTCACATTGTGGTCACGGGTCGCGATCACCAAGGGAGAACCTCTTCAGGAAAGCATAAACCTCTAGTTTATGCTTTCCTGGTCCCTAAACTCTTGTGGGTTCCTCTATTATGACTATTTTAGGTGATGACAACTAGGAAAGAGTAATTCTACATACGTAAGACTGCTTACATATTTTTATAAGTTTTTTGTTCCCCTTTTATTTGACTGAACTTTATAACGCGAGTTGACGACAAAAAAAACGGGTAAAATCGAATACTGCTAACTCACGCGCAGTGGCGAGTTTACCACAAACGCATACGAATTTTATTTCACACTGAATAATCGGAAAATTGTAAGCCTTACATTATAAACAATAAAATACTGACATTAACTTCAATATAATTTTAAAAATTTGTAAATTCGTAAAACCCAAATTTATTTATAAAATTAACAGACATCCCAAGACGATTTCCAACAAGACAAAGGTACAATTTATATCAACCACCAATGACCCTAAAAATGAATAGCAAAGGTCCCAATAATATGTCACTAAGTCGAGTGCAATGCAGATGTGCTTATGATAACCCTCATACATAACCTCATAAGGTTCATACTTTTTTCTGGAATATAATATGTCTTACCTCATGAGCTCGAACTCCCCATCTGGGGGAATAAACGAGATGGAATGTTCCGTCTCGAACTTGCTAAGTTTGACACACTGATGGAACTGGCAGTCGTCGATTACAACCACTGGCTTGCCGGCGCGTGCGCCCTCACTCTCAGTGTTACCAGAGATGCCGCCTAGGTGACAGTAGACAATTCATAATGTGTTTTGCACAATTTGCACGGATAAATTTTAATGAACAATGAAGGAGCAGATTCGGCACGCCCCTAGCTAGAAGGTACACTCACCATTTCCTTTGCCCTTTGCCTCCATGACGATTTTATCGTTGATTCCAAATTTACACTCCGGCATCCCGGACAGGTAGGACTTCATCACCACTTTGCCGGCCACATGAGCAGACAGAACTTGCCCTTAAGACAAGAAAAAATAAATAAACCATTAAATTTTCAAATTTTTTTTCAATTATAAAATTAATGGAGAAAATGACACTGTTATGGATTATTAAGGATTTGCTCTACAAACATGTAAAACATTCATTGGAAGCCACCACCGTCTTACCTAAGTCTGTCGCCATAACATGTTAATAGTAGTATTGTTGTATTCTGACAATAAGAGGCAATATAGCCAGTTTCTTGGTTGTTGCGGAGTCTAGTTCAAGTTCACTTCCACCTGCGGATTTATCGTCACTTACCATCAGCTGAGATGAAGGCCTACAGCTTCCCTGTCTTATATTGAAAAAAACTCACCTTGCGGTGACATGAGCAGGTTGACATATTCCAATACATCGAGGAACAATTCATTGCGTCTGTATTTTATGCCTTCGCGACGCCATCCGATCTGACCAGTGACCTAAAAATGAATATTACCATTTGTAAAAAATTATATTAAATATTAAAGAGGTTAGTGTAAATAGGTCTCAGTGAAATTCTGCCACATTCAGTACCATATTTGGAATAGTGTTATAGGTCTATCTTCACACAAACCATGCTCCATCAGAGACTCAATATTATTATGATGAGTAAAAACCAACATACCTGAGAAGTAATTTGCGCCTGTTCCTCCTTAGAGGCAGACTTGATTCCTTGCTGCGTTATAAAGGTCTTCAAGACACCAGTGTCCGAGTTTTGAGGGTATCCAAAGTCTAGGATTTCTGAAAGAAATTCCATCTGTGTTTAGCTTTTTTTATTCACAAAAGAAAATGTCTTCCTCTTCATTTCACCTGACAATAAGTTGATTACATATCACATGACAATGAGGCAAAGTTTGGAAGGAACTTCAATAGAATTCCTCTACTACAGAAAAACATGCTGTGAGCATAACAATTATTACCGAAACAGACAAAATGGTGATACCAAGTAAAACTCTAGACGTTTACACTAGAATTTAACACTGAAACTGTATGTATATTAAGCTATAATATTCTTTCAATAAGAAACTCACTCACCATCGAGAAGTTCATATATGAGAACGAAATTGTTCTTGATGTTTTCTTCAGAAATTTTTCCAAAATAGGACTGCATAACATCTATAATCTTGAGCAAAAACTCAAACACCATTGCAGCGTTCACATTCTGCTTGGTAACTGCGGCCAGCCATATATTGGCTCGCTGAAAAACAGAAAGCAGACATGTTTCTTATACGGATAAGAAAACCCACAAATATCAAAAACATAACTGTATATTTAGCCCAGAGTAAGTTTTGACAATTTCAAAGTCCTGGGATGTTTCAGTACGAAGAGAAAATTGGTATTCATAGATGAAATATACTAAATAAAGAAAATTTTCATAAAAACAATATATGTTTATATTAAGTATGATTAAAAATACCCCTGACAGACGGGACAACTAAGTAACCTTAAAGGGGTCCCATATTTTTCCTTTTGAGGTACAGAACTGAAAAACTTCACTTTCCACCCTGAAATTAGGCACTTAACACATTGCCGCCACATCCCGCTGCAGTGTACGGAGGGACGAAATCCGCATGCGGCTGTGGGGACACGAAACCGTGCCACCTTATGATTTGCTCCATCTCCGTCCGGAGCTGCGGTTCACGACGCCCCGCATCACCGCATTATCTATGTCGAGATCTATTAAGCGTAGCGTATGCACGTCATTTCTACACAAATATCCGTACGATACTGCGCCACAGTGTGGCACACCCCGCGGACCGCACCGCATCACCGTCCGGGAGTGCGGTACCGTCGCGGCTGCCGCACACCCGCACGGACATGCGGTGTGAGTGTGTTATACCCTGCGGTTTTTGTATACAAATTAAGATTCTTCAGTCAAAATTAAAAATCGCAGCACCACACACCAGAGCGGTGTCCGATGCAATGTGCTATCCGCCTTAGAGACTTCAATACTTTGGCTGGTAGTCTATAAACCTGGATATGTCTGCAGACAATTTACAAGTTTCTCCTGTAACTTTTTTTAAAGGTTGATATGATTGTCATATCTAGTTGGTATTTGTGAAGTTTTTAATGCTTCAAAACAATTGCTGTTCTTTAATAGGTAACGCAGGTGTGTCTGAATATGTTATGTGAGAGGTGTACCACATCCTTTTCATAAGTATATCACCAAGAGTACAACAGAATCAGTTCACTGACCAATAAGAACATTATATTCTAAAATTGTTGACTACTGCTACAATATCTCACAGCTCACCTTGATATGAAAGAATGATGTCCGGGCGATGTTGGTGACTGGGGAGCGCACTTGCTGACGCGCGTGTATTACGTTCACCCTGAACGCATCGACGGCATTGCGGCCGATGTCGTCCCGGTACACGCGCGAAATCAGCACCTCACCCTTGTGGTTGTACACAAACAGGCCCCCGATCATTGTAAGGCCTACAACAGAGAAATCACTAAAATGCCAGCTATAAATCAAAAGATTCATAAGCTCTTACTGTGAACTTGTCGCTCCTCAATGCTTAACACTTAGCAAGCAAAGTGGGCCAGGCAATATGGGATAAATGTGGATGTATAAACAATGCAATATAGGAAATCCACACTCTCATTAAATTAAATTAGATTACAATATATCTAACTGCAACAATGTATGTTACTTTTGCCAATTTTCATTAACTTTTAGCATCTTAATATTACAAATTCATACAGAAAACTTAAAATTATTATTAGAAATAGGTTGGAATGACTTTAAACATTTATGCTTGTGTTTATAACTTTTTAGGAAAAAAAATAAGACTGTGAACCCTTTTAGAAGCATGTTCAAAACCTCAGCTCGTGGAAAGTAGTTATTACTTATTAGTGGGGTCCGGACAGGGGCGGATCCAAGATGTCATTAAGGGGGGGGCATTTAGGGTTAAAATCACAAGTCCATTTTGGGGAGGGGTCATCCTGACAAAATTCCAACTCAGAGTTTTTACGTTCAGTGTTTAGATGTTCAATATTTCTTTGTAATTTTCTCCGAATGTTATTTAAATTATGTAGGTAGGTATATTTTACAATATTTGGCGGTCCTAGTTCCGACCTTCGGCGGTCCGTATTCGGACCGCGGTCCGCCTGTTGCTGACCGCTGGCTGTATTAAAAGTTATGGCATCATTGAAAATTCAAAATTGTAAAATCAATGTTGAAATCCCCCATACAAATAGTTGGGTCTGTGAAGAAAAAATGTATGAGGAATTAGAAAATTAATTTTATAATTTTGAATTTTCAATGATACAATTTATATATTGATTCTGAACATGCTCCTCACAGGATTCACATGGTTCTTGTTACACGCTGTATAAACAGACATTGTGAAAAACGTCTTACTTAACAAGGTAAAGTGTGACCAAAACAGTTAAAATCTCACTCAGGTTTGATTAGTCCTGGGAGGCCTTATGGCCTAAGTAATCATTGCATCAACACTATAAATGTTGAAATCACAGGTTCGTATCCTGCACAATCTAAAAATATTCTTGTGTTGATTTCAATATTGTTTTATGTCTAATATATAAAATTCTCATGTCACAGTGTTTGTTACCGAACTCCTCCGAAACAGCTTGACCGATCTTTATGAAATTTTTTGTGTATATTCAGTAGGTCTGAGAATAGGTCGTAAACTATTTTTTATTATGGCGAAACATAAGTTTGCCGTTATTATGGCGAAACGTAGTTTGCCGGCACAGCTAGTCTAATATATAAAATTCTCGTGTCACAGTGTTTGTTACTGAACTCCTCCGAAACGGCTTGACCGACCGATCTTTATGGAATTTTTTGTGTACATTCGGTAGGTCTGAGAATAGGTCGTAAACTATTTTTTACCTATTTTTTATTATGGCGAAACGTAGTTCGCCGGCACAGCTAGTCTAATATATAAAATTCTCGTGTCACAGTGTTTGTTACCCAACTAATGCCTTGACCGATCTTTATGAAATTTTTTGTGTATATTCAGTAGGTCTGAGAATAGGTCGTAAACTATTTTTTATTATGGCGAAGGCGAAACGTAGTTCGCCGACTTTGCCGGCACAGCTAGTCATATATAAAAATTAATCGCAAAATGTGTTGGTAAGCGCAAATCTCAGAAACTACTGGTTCGAATTGAGAAACTCTTTTACCATTAGAATGCTACATTGTCCCTGATGGTTATAGGCTATATTATAATTTTTACTGCAGGAAAAAATTTCTTTCCTATGGAAAATTTCGATAACTACTGGGCCGATTTTAAAAATGATTTTAAAAATTCTTTCACCATTAGAATGCTACATACTTCGTGAGTAACATAGGCTATATTTCTCACGGGAAAAATGAATACCACGGGAAAAATATGACGGGAAATCTATCGTAAGGCGAAACGAAGTTCGCGGGCACAGCTAGTCTAATATATAAAATTCTCGTGTCACAGTGTTTGTTACCGAACTCCTCCAAAACGGCTTGACCGATCTTTATGAAATTTTTTGTGTATATTCAGTAGGTCTGATAATAGGTCGTAAACTATTTTTTATTACGGCGAAACGTAAGTTCGCCGTTATTATGGCGAAACGTAGTTCGCCGGCACAGCTAGTAATATAATAAAAATCTAGTGTCACAGTGTTTGTTATCAAACTCCTACAAAATGGCTCAACTGTTATTATGAAATTTTTTGTGTAAATTTCATAGGTCCGAGATAAGGTTTTAGGCTATTTTGCTTATATTACCCTTGAACGATTCAATTACATCAGATAAGTAGGGTACCTACAGTTTCTTTCGTACTACCCTCTTTTAATAGACGACTAGTGAAGAGAAACAAATAAGAATACATATGTCAATATTGTTAATTAATTCTACAATCAGACATGGTAAAAGCAATAATTGAAGAAGGACACGATTAATATACCACATTAAAATAAACAATTAATATAATTCCATTATAGATAAACTCACCCTTTGAACTTAAATAAAAAGCATTAGGTTTTAATGTTATTTTGAAACCTAGATTGGCTATGAATTGCAGCGTATCATTTTCAATTTTATGAAAATTTCGCTAAATATCAGGATATCGCCTGTGAAGTACCGCCCCCAAAATGAAACGTCAATAGTAGCAAGCCACAGACAAGAAAGATGAAAGCGAGTGTAGTAACAAAAACCGCTAAAAATAAACCGCTTTACACTAAGTGAAACGTTTAAGCTTATAGGTTTGCTGATGCTAAACATTTTTCTTTACAAAGGTTAGAAATACACTACAATCAGTATTATTATGAATTATAAGATTAATATTTTATCAATAGATTACAATATCATTTTTTTTAATGGCAACTGAATAGCAGGATTCAATCTGACAGTGATAAGCAAGATAAACTTCAAGATCATATTTTAATATTTCCAAATTAGAATCGATTGTTATTTTCATCTTTGTAATGTAATGTACCAGACGTTAGTGTCGAAATTTACACGGAAATTTTAGGAGTAGTTTATTATTGGTCAGTTTTCTTCCACTATGACTTATTTTTCATAACTTTTAGAGAGATCAATAAAAATATTTTTATTTTAAAATAATAATCAAAAAATTCCCGCCAAAATGTTTTTTAAAGTTTTTATATATTTCGCACTAAATATATTTATATCAAATGGAATGTATGTGATAAAACCTGGACCAAGATACCCTGCAACAAATGGTGAAGTTTGGCCTAGACCTCAATATCAGAAAAAGGAAAATTATTACTATACGTTTAATCCATCGAGATTTGCTGTAAAGGTAAATATTTTTATCAACTGATATGTTTATATTTTTACTATAAGTACACATTTTGTACACAATCTAAATAATATCTCAACTTCCTGATTACACCATGTTTAACTTATTGATTGATATAATATGTATAAATGTTATTAGGTCGAACCTGTAGTATTACCTATTTTATCTGTGGTCGAAGGAAGCTTTGATTTGATTCGATATATAGTCAAAGGAAGAAACATGAAATTATAAGTATATGAGAAGAAAGGTGATATAATATATACAAAGTGTATATAATCACAAACTAATAGGAATTTACACTTTGAAATTATAAGTATACTCTGTGGTGGGTGGTAGTGTTTATACTTAATTTGTTTGTATTCAGACAATTTTTATACTTTTCCCGCTTTATTTATCCTTATTATTAGTCATAGTCATATCATTATTATATATACACAAAGTCAAGAAGTATGCAATCACTACACAGGGCTTATGTGGTGATATTATATTAAAACCGCAATTGATTGATTGAACACTTTATTGCACACGAAACATACATAAACATGACATAACAATATAAGAGACATAGTAACAATAGGCGGCCTTATTACTAAGGAAGCAATTTCAACCATGCAACCTTGTGGTTAAGGAAAGTTCTTGCTAAGGTAAGTGATGGGATTAGTGCTGTACAGTTCTAAGAAATAATATTATACGTTAGATTATAATTAATATGTAACAACATTAAGATTTTTTTCAACACACTTGCTCGTGAAATGGATCTAATTTTACCGGTTTAAGATACATAAAGCAGCTCATAAAACAAGCGTGTATTATAGCCGAGGCACGGATCACAGAGTCCGAATGCTTCACTTGCGCCGCGCCAGTAATGTAGGTAGGTACTTTTTTGTTTAGAAGCTAGAGGTAATTAGGTAATATAAAAGACATCAACGAACTACATGATTTGTGTGTAATTTAATCAACAAATTAAGTTTATTAGGTATTTTTCCTCACAAGTCTGTTGAAAAACGTCGTACGATATACACACTCGGCTCTATTACGCCGGCTCTACTATTAGCAATTATTATATAATATAATAATAAGGGATAATGAAAATTTAGCTTCCTCCTTCACTTAATACGAAAGTTGGCGTTCCCTTAATACGTAATAACCTCGTTTACTTACACTTTCTATAATATCAAGAGGAATGTGAGAAGATTTGCACATGCACATGCTATGTTGAATAAAGATATTTGAATTTGAATTGGCATGTGCATACATCGAGCGTTATGATATTGCAATTTCGACGGGGCGGCGGCATCGGCGCCGTGGCCACAGGTTGCAATGCAGTGAATTACCGCTCACCGGTGGTAGCACGTAAAAAAACGGCACGTAAAAAGTTTTTTCGTCAATATTATAAATGAATGCAATTTTAATTTCTCGAGCGGTAAGGACGGGTTCGACGCATATGATCATTTGGCCTTTGGACAACCCGGCCGCAAAGTTAGCGCGAACGCACACGGCCGACTTTTTTTAGGCCGACTTTTTCACCGACTTTTTTCCACCGATTTTGTCACCAACTCAACGCACACGGCACGGCAGTCATTTTGTCGGTGGCAATACTGGCAATCGAGATACGTGCACATCTAGGGTTGATCATGGAGTTACAGACGAATCAACCAGCGGCCGTACCGCCTAACTCAAAGCGAGCACTCGCTATCGTTATCATGACATTAGAACAATAGTTTTAATGTCACAGATGACATTAGAGCTATTGTTCTAATGTCAAGAGAGCGATAGCGAGTGATCGCTATGAGTTAGGCGGTAGCCCCCCAGATGGTCACAGCCAATAACAGAAAAGATGTTTTTTTTTTGCACTATGTAACAGACTTGTCAAAATAATTTCACGTGCGCCATGTTGATTTTCTACATAAGCATTGTTCGAAATTTTTATATAGTATTTTTTCACTAAAAATGAAAAGTGAATTTAAACAAATGAAATTATGCCTAAATGTTCTTCTGGAAATTTCTAAGCATTGTGGTGTAAGCCATATCAAATTCTGTCCAGTAGTTTCGGAGATCTTTCCGGACAAACAGATAAACAAACAAACATTTTTTTTAAAACTATTCTATCGTGTTCTGCTAATGATTTTAAGGCGACCTGTGTATTTTTTTCTTCATATTTCACAATTACAGATGTTTGTACCCCTTGATTTTATTATATATAGATTAAAATTAATAACAGTATCGTACAATTTAATGTAACAAACAGCAAACGTTTAAACTTAATCTCTATATATAATAAAATCGTAGGGGTACAAAAATCTGTAATTGCGAAATATTAAGAAAAAAAATACACAGGTCGCCTTAAAATCATTAGCAGAACACGATAGAATAGTTTTTAAAAAAATTGTTTGTTTGTTTGTTTGTTTGTTTGTTTGTTTGTTTGTTTGTCTGTTTGTCCGGAAAGATCTCCGAAACTACTGGATAGAATTTAATATGGCTTACACCACAGTGCTTAGAATTTTCCGGAAGAACATTTAGGCATAATTTCGTTTGTTTAAATTCACTTTTTATTTTTAGTGAAAAAATACCATATAAAATTTTCGAATTGGCTTTAGGTAGAAAAACAACATGGCGCACGTGAAATTATTTTGACAAGTCTGTCACATAGTACAGAAAGAAGGTATTTTCTTCCACGAAGGAAAGGCAATGGAACTACGCCATACAGCCTGATCTTAAGTAATTGGATTTCGAAAATTGAAAGGCAGGAATGAAGTGTTTCACATAGTACAAATAAAATTTAATATTTTCTGTTAATGTGCTGTGCCCAACTGGATTTCGCCAACCAAATTGTCTTTTTCTTATGTCGCACCGTGGTGGTAAGGCAAAAAGATCAAGCCATACAACCAATGTATAAAGCATTTTTTATGATAATACTTATCGAGTGACCATAAAATTTGTAGATTGGTTCAATTCTTGACTAATTTTCACAAAATCGGTACAATTTTTGAAATATTTGAAATGTTGAAAAATGAAGATACTCTTTTCAAGGTATTTTGAAAGATGTTATATGTTTTTACATTAGGACTAAGGAATAAAACTCTTTCATCCATTTAAAACTTTTAAAAGTAATAGATTAATATTGATAATTAAAAAAAATATCTGACTGCAATGTTCTGGGTTACGCGTAGAGGGACGGGACAGGACTCTTGATCCTAATGTCTAAAATGACGGATCACATTTTTTTGGATCCACCCAAGGAACATGGATATCGAACGAAGAACCTAAAGAGTAGAACACATTGAACCTAGCCACGTTGACTTAATTTGACATGACTGCCGATAAAGTTCGTTTCCAAGCCCAGCGATATGCATATCAAATGAAAGGCCTTGATGAGTAGAGCACTATGAACGTAGGAAAATCGCCCTAAATTCAACATGGCCGCCGCTCAAATAAAACGGATAAAAGTTCGTTTCCAAACCCAGCAATATGGGTATCAAATGAAAGGCATTGATGAGTAGAGCACTATGAATCTAGCAACATTGACATAAATTCAACATGGCCGCCGCTCAAAAAAGGTGGATAAAAGTTAGTTTCCAAACCTAGCAATAGGGGTATTAAATGAAAGGCATTGATGAGTAGAGCACTATGAACCTAGCAACATTGACATAAATTCAACATGGCCGCCGCTCAAAAAAGGTGGAATAAAGTTAGTTTCCAAGCCTAGCAATATGGGTATCAAATGAAAGGCCTTGAAGAGTAGAGCATTAGGTACCTAGGAAAATCGACCTAAATTCAACATGGCCGCCGTTCAAAAAAAAAAGGATAAAAGTTCGTTTTCAAACCCAGCAATATGGGTATCAAATGAAAGGCCCTGATGAGTAGAGCACTATGAACCTAGCAACATTGACATAAATTCAACATAGCCGCCGCTCTAAAAAGAAGAATAATAGTTCGTTTCCAAACCTAGCAATATGGGTATCAACTGAAAGGCCTAAAAGAGTAGAGCATTATGAACTAAGAAAAATTGCCCTAAATTAAACACGGCCGCCGCTCAAAAAATGGATAAAAGTTAGTTTTCAAACCCAGCAATATGGGTATCAAATAAAAGGCTTTGATAAGTGCACTATGAACCTAGCAACATTGACATAAATTCAACATGGCCGCCGCTCAAAAAAGATAGATAAAAGTTCGTTTCCAAACCTAGCAATATGGGTATCAAATGAAAGACCTTGAAGAGTAGAGCATTAGGAACCTATCAAAATCGACCTCAATTCAACATGGCCGCCGCTCAAAAAAAAAGGATAAATGTTCGTTTCCAAACCTAGCAATATGGGTATCAAATGAAAAGCCTAAAAGAGTAGAGCATTATGAACTTAGGAAAATTGCTATAAATTCAACATGGCCGCCGCTCAAAAAATGGACAATAGTTTGTTTCCAAACCCAGTAATATGGGTCTCAAATGAAAGGCCTTGATGAGTAGAGCACTATGAACCTAGCAACACATAAATAAATTCAACATGGCCGCCGCTCAATAAAGGTGGATAAAAGTTCGTTTTCTAATCTAGCAATATAGGTATCAAATGAAAGGTCTTCAAGAGTAGAGCACTATGGACCTAGCAATATTGACGTAAATTCGACATGGCCACCGCTCAAAAAAGGTGGATAAAAGTTCGTTTCCAAACCTAGCAATATAGGTATCAAATGAAAGGCCTTGAAGAGTAGAGCACTATGAACCTAGGAAAATAGCACAAAATTCAATATGGCCGCTGCTCAAAAAAAACTGTTAAAAGTTCGTTTCTAAGCCCAGCAATATGGGTATCAAATGAAAGGCCTTGATCAGTAGAGCACTATGAACGTAGCAACATTGACGTAAATTCAACATGGCTACCGCTCAAAAAAGACGGATAACAGTGGCTTTTCAAACCCAGCAATAGGGGTATTAAATGAAAGTAGGCCCTGAAGGGTACCTAGAGCAGCCATGCTCTAAGTGTCTTCCGCGGAACCCTAGGGCTCCACAATACCCCTATAAGGGTTCCGCAATAATTTAGAAAAATCAAAACACCCTCTCTGGTCGTACTTTTATTATGCTTATTAATAAAGAATACACTTTTAAAAACTATTGTTTTAATTTAGGGTTCCGTCAAGTATTTCGCTTTCCAAAAGGGTTCCGTCACCAAAAAAGTTTGAGAACCGTTCCGGGGCCTATTGGATGTTCGATGTTAGATGTTACCTGTGTTTAGTATCCTTCGAGACCGTGATAATACATCGATCGTGAACTAACTAACGATAACTCCAAGTTTGTGTGTTGGATGTTAGTCATCACGGCGAGTTTGCTAACCGAACTATGCCAGCAACACTATATCGCACAGTACACGTTACAAAAACGGAAGTCTCAATACATTTTAAGGCTAACCGCATAAATACGGTTTTTCGCATTCGTTTTCTGAATGCGGGCATCCGAATGCATCAAATCTATACAAAATACTCATTGACTGCCGCACACGTTCGTTTTTATTACGAACGGAACACGTTCTGTACGTACGTTTAGGTAGAATGGTAGAAATCCCGAATGAGAAGAACGTCTGCGCTACGTTCACGAAACTCCGTGTCTGTATTCCGTGATCGGATATCGAATACGGAAAACGTATTTGTACAGTAACCCCCCCATTCATGCTATACATTAACTCTACGAAAACCGCCAGTATTACGAGCGACATAAGAACGGTTCAAAGGTCAAACAGTATAGCTTGACAAGGAGCTTACTGTACGACCAGTCAAAATTGGCCAAGTTGTCATATCCAAAAAATATATTTAGTTGGTGTTACCAACACCCAGTATAAAATCTAAACTTTATTCGTATACAGTTCTAATTTATTAACAATTGTTTATTTTAATTCGAAACATGAATACGATAAAGATTATTCTTGCAACTGTGTGTGTAGTTCTTTCTACTGAAGAAGAATTTATTAATATCAATAATGTCTCTAAAACAATAATTATACTTAGTGTTTATAGTAATATGTAATGTATTTAATTTTGTGGACTGTTAGAAAAAGAGCATTACGAACCTACGAAAATTGTCCTAATTTCGAAATGACCGATGCTCAAGAAAGGCAGGATAAAGTTGAATCATTATGGAATGAAATGGAGGAAAAAACTAAACACTGTGTTAGTATTTTGATGGCGAAACGCAGTTCGCGGGCACAGCTAGTCCTTGATAAATAAACAAAACTTTTGCCAAGGAATTTTAAAAGAGCGACATCGATATTGACAACCCTACCAAGCCAGTGCACGAATTCAAATTCAAATTCATTTATTTGTAAACATAGGTGGTATGTACAATAAGATGGTACAGTAAATATAGGTAGGGTATCACTATGTTCGGCCAATACGGGCGTACAATTTTTTTATTTATTATTAAATTGATTACAGACGTGTGCATAAACATATAAAATATAGCAAATTACTGAAATCAAAATTGTCAAAATTATTAAATGTCAAAAGCAAATTTTTCTATAAAATGTCAAAACTAAAACTAAATATTAAGAACAAATTTAAGAAGAGATTTCAATTGTCATGTGTCAAAGTAAAAAATTGAAATCTTAAGACTTTTAACTAAATAAAGAGGTCACAACACAATTAAAGAATATTGTCATTAATAGGTATTAAGAAATGTCATGTTCATCAATATTACAGATTATCATTTAAAAATTCTGTCAGGGTATAATAGAAAATCAAACGAACTTACCTGTAAGTGACGTTCGATGATTATTAAACGAAGTGATTCGCCCGAGAGATTACACCATTAATAGTTTTATTTACTTGTAGTAGCACGCGTATGTGCTGCCATCTTACACGATTTTAGAGTAACATTTCACTTTAAAAAAAAAAAGTGAAAATGTTAACTCTCAAATGAAGGTACTTTCATACACGTTTCAGTACCATCTAGGCCTATCGTAACTGCTGTTTCGTGATGCTCAGGGATGACCGAGCCTGGAGGTCTCGGTTTGGGAGGGAGGGGGTGTAATCTCTCGGGCGAATCACTTCGTTTAATAATCATCGAACGTCACTTACAGGTAAGTTCGTTTGATTTTCTATTAAACTTCAGTGATTCGCCCTTCGAGATTACACCATTAATAGTTTTATTTACTTGTAGATGTTTAGAGATTATCACGAAACAGCACAAATGGAAATATTACAATAGTAGTTTATAAATATAAGCAAAGAAACGATATAATTAGTGTACAATCATTATTTATTCTTAATTATGATGTTAAGTATATCTAATAATCTAAATTAAGTTAATCATCAGAGTGATCTAAGCAATCCTGTAACAAAGAGCGAGCGAACTCATCGGATCTATCAGCATCAAGTTCTCTATTATAGAACCGTGCGAAAGACTTAGAGGTGCCAGTCCAGCCTGCTGTCCTCTTTATAATGTCAATATTCACGCCGAGCCTGTTGGCCGCGGAAGTCGAAGCATGCCGTGTACTGTGTGCATTAAAAACAGTAGTATCAATCCCGCTCTCAGACAGTACTGCTTTGATCCATCTGCTCAAAGTTTGTGAAGAAATATTCTTAAAAGGTTTCTTATATGAAATAAACAGGAAATCACAATCATCCCTACGTTTTACTGCAGATACTTTTAAATAACAATCTAAAGTTCTGGCCGGACATATCGATGGCCTCTCAATAAAATATGGCAAAGTAAGTACAGGTTGATCCCGGCCTATAGTTGACGTCTTGATTTGATCGGTAATGTTAATTATGAATTTCTCATTAGCTGTTCTCCTTATATTAGAGAGTCTGATAAGGGAGAGGGTTTGCACGCGGTGTGCAGTGACAAGAGCCAGTAAGGTCACTAATTTCTTAGACAAAATATTAAAAGAAAGGGTCTCATTTGGATAGTAATTGCTAAGAAAATCCAACACTATTGAAGGATTCCATGTATAATTATAACGTGGAGTGGGAGGTCTTAATTTATATAGCCCCTTCATAAATCGTCTTATCTGTGGGTTATTCATAATATCGGCTCCAAGTATAAGTGATAATGCTGCTTTTGCGCAATTAATGCTACCATATTTTTGACTTTGTTGATACAATGTAAATAAAAATGAAATTATGTCTGGTACAGAATTACAAAAAATATTCAGATTTTTTCTTCTACAATAAGAGTGCCAATATTTCAGGCTAGTGTTATACTGCTTTAAAGTATTTTTTGTCAAAGAAGCTAGCATTACATCCACAGCATCAAGAGGAGTGCCCTGCTTTAAGAACGCCTCCCTGACAACACTCCGGCAACCAGGGTAAGACTCCGATGTAAATTGTGTCGAACACTGTAAGGAGAAGATAATAAACCTTTGTTAGGCGGGAATTCGATAGTACGTGAAATCAAAAATTTTTGGAAAAGGGGGTACCAGGTCTGAGTGGGCCATAAAGGGACCACGACTATCCCTGTCGCTTTATCTGTTTGGATTTTTTGCAATACTTTTAAGATAAGACAAAATGGGGGAAATGCGTAGAAATAGTACGCAAGCCAGGATATTGTAAATGCATCCACCTTGTACGCTTCAGGGTCACGATGCCAAGAGACAAATTTAGTACATTTGTTATTCAAGCGGCTCGCAAATAAGTCTATCTGCGGTCGGGTAAATTCTTGACAAATTCGATCGAATGCGTAATCCGCGAGTTCCCACTCGACATCGGCATGTATGCGACGAGATTCCGCATCAGCCCTGAAATTATCGGCTGAGCTTACATACGAAGCAAAGATAAATATGTTTCTTTTTTCGCACCACTGCCATATGTGCCGAGTCAAACTATTCAAGTGGGGAAACTGAACACCACCCATTCTATTTATATATGCAATTGCCGTGGTGTTATCAATTCTTAATAAAATCTCGCAATTCCGTTGATTTTTCGCAAACGTTTTTAAACCGAAGAAAGCGGCTGTCAATTCAAGGTAATTAATATGTTCGGCTTGTTCTTGGCTAGACCACTGCCCATTTGCTGTGTTACCGGAACAATAAACACCCCAGCCCGATCGCGAAGCATCTGAGTATATTTCAAGCTGAAAGTTACCTGACCGTAAAGGGTTACCTGGTACTTCTATATTACGAATCCACCAGTTAAAATCTGAATTTAATGAATCGGGTAATTGTATGTATTGATTGTAATCGTCTTTTTGTTCTAAACAAAGAAATTTAAATCTCTCAAAGTTTTTTGTATATAACCAACTGTAAGGTATTGCGGGGCAAACTGAGATTAACAAGCCAATCAAATGTGCAAAATTTCGAAGCTTACACCGTTTTATGGAAGAAAAATATAGAAGTTCCTCTTTTCTAACCACAAGAAACGTAAAAGTTTTCTATAATCCTTATGTATACTTATAGAAAAATACGCATCCTTTAGATCTATAGAACACATGTATGTGTTTTTTGTTATGAGTCGCATTGCAGTCCTATAATCCTCAAGCTTGAAATGTGAAGTAGGTATAAACTTATTCAGAGCCTTGAGATTTAAAATAAATCTATTTTTACCATTACTCTTTTTTACAAGAAATATACTTGACAGAAATTGACCTTCGCAAGGCTCACACTCTCTTATAGCACCGAGTTCAAGAAGGGAATGTATCTCTTTAGACATTTCTCGTAGATGTGACTCTGACTCTGGATTATTCATTGGAATATTATGTTGCGTGAGGTCACCCGAAGTAGGGATCCGTAAATCGGACACCCATGATAATATAACGGGGTCGTTGCAGATTTTTAACCAATTATTATAAAAAAAGGTAATCTACTAGCCTGTGGGGTGACGTCATCAACATTCAGCGACGGGAGGTCCGCGGAGGATGACGCGGGGCTCGGCGGTCGCTCGGTCGTCGCGCCCGCGGCGGCGGCTACCTGCGCCCACCAGCCGTCGAGCTCGGCCTCGCGGGGGGGTGGCGTCGAGGCGGAGCTGGCGGGGGCGGCGGTGGGCCCCTCCAGTTTAAAGCTCGTGATGTTGTAGGCTCCGTTTTCCTATTCTTAGGCGGTGGTTTTGCTTTTTCAGAGACTGGTTTAGCAAGTTCGGCTCCTGTTCTCGAAATCGCTTTCATGGATTTTAGATTCTCTTGCAAATTGCTACCAAAAAGTAAATCATCTCTTTTTAGGTCTCTAATATTTTCTTTTACGTCCTTACTGAGGCAGGTTAAAAGGAAATTTCGTCTGACTTGAGTCTCAGAAAAATGAATGTGACATAGGAGCCTTCCTGTATCGCTGAGCGATTTCAGGGCATTGATTTTTATGTCAACCGACTCGGCGTTGGATGATAAAAAAGCTGACATCGTAGATGCAACCCCCGTGATTGCAGTGGCAAGTAAATTTTGTTTATCAACAAGTATGTTATCTCTTTTAAAAACGTTCTCATTAACAGCTGCCTTGATTTCAGGGTTAATGATCGGAGCTTGGACAATCTTGAAATTCTCGGGTATGTTGTAATCTTTGACAATGGCTTTTTTATTCTCCTCCTGTATCCCATTCACTAAGATATCTGACCATCTGCTGGCAATATCCTTTTGGATAGTTGGACCAAAAATCTCCTTAGCAATAGGTTCATCACCTAGAATACATAGGACACTGGGATCTAACTCAGTAGCAGGCGAAATATCTTCTTGCGTGATGTCATTACTCAGCGCAGGAACCGGTATCACTACGGAAGCCACGGCTGGTCTGGGCGGTGAGACGGGGGACTGCCCAGACTTATCTTGGCCTGACTGTGTAGGTGGTATGTTGCACAGATTAACAAAATCATCATCGTTATCGACAGGGGGCGCTCCTGTAACCAAAAACAAGGGCCATTGTGCAAAAGAAAACAAAATCACGATGCAAGCCTCACGGACTGCACTCTAGATAGGTATCTATAAAATGAACTGACCAACATGTCATGACGTAGCCTCTCGGACTATGTTCTAGACAATAAATTGTGTGCAATACTATTTTAAGATACATACAATGATCAACCTCCCGGATTAACCTAATGTATTATCACATTTATGTGGCCGGTGACTATAATCATTGCATTACGTTATGTACTTGAGATATGTAAACTGACATAGCCTCTCGGACTATGTTCTAGATAATAATTGTGTATAATACTATTTTAATATACAACATGTAAGTAAATAGACGTAGCCTCCCGGACTATGTTCTATATTACTTGTGTGCAATACCATTTTAAACAATGATCAATATCCCGTATTGAACTAATGTTCCATTGGTAATGTAATATCATTGGCCGGTATTAGCCTTACAGACTATACTCATTGCACCTATATTATGTACTTAGGTAATTAAAAACCGACCGTACCTTTACTTGTTGAAGTATGTTGGTCGTAATCATCATTATAGTAATAGTCACTTTCACTCTCGTCACTATAAGAATGTTCCGATGGTGATCTTGAACGATGACAACGGCGATAATGTCGCCGGTCGTATCGATCGTCGTGTCGTTCACGGCGAATCTTAGCGCGTTTTTTCTTTAGTCTCCTTATCTTCTCCTCTATGTCGTCCTCCTCTGCTGCATAGTATTTACGCTTTCCCATTATCAATTATCACACACACAAAGCTAAAATTACTGGAAAATAATACTTTTAGAAGCAAAAAACCGATATTTAAACTTCACTAGCGTGTAGATGGCCGCCACACAAAACGTGTATGAAAGTACCTTCATTTGAGAGTTAACATTTTCACTTTTTTTTTTTAAAGTGAAATGTTACTCTAAAATCGTGTAAGATGGCAGCACATACGCGTGCTACTACAAGTAAATAAAACTATTAATGGTGTAATCTCGAAGGGCGAATCACTGAAGTTTAATATGCTTTACTTATAGTAGTGATATTAACTCCTTACGAAACTCAAACATATTTGCATCTTTTATTTTCTTAGGCAATTTATTAAAAATTTTAGGAGTCATACAGTAAAAGCTCTTTCTTTTGAGAGCTGTCTTACAAAAAGGTACAATCAACATATTTCCTTGACGTGCGCCTATCCTTGATTGACTAAAAGACATGGTGGGAAAAAGATGTGGATTTTTTTTACATACATCGCTGTTTCATATATGTTGAGGCATGGTACTGTTAAAACACGCGGCACGCGGCCGACTGTCAGTCAGTGTCGGTGTAGTGTCGGTCGATCGGGCCTGCCGGGACTCACCGATTTATTTTACGGCCGACTTTTTGTAGTTCGTGTGCGTTACAACGTACAACTCCATATTATGTTTCATTTTCCACCGTCAAAAAGTCGGTCACCGATAATCAGCCGTGTGCGTTCGCGCTTAGCTGACTCTTCCTGTCAGCCGCGCGCTTTTTGTTTGTTGTGAAAGATCATAATTGTTTCTAGCTTTAAAATTCTAATAAACAATTATATCACTATAAATATATTTATTGGTCCTCATCGGCTTTGGAATGTGCTTTTGGACGACTTGCTTCGACTACCATTCCCTGGGAGGGATATAGTGTCGTGGCTTACACCGACGATATGACGATTTTGATCAAGGCAAATTCCTGGGCGAGCATAGAGGACTCGGCCTCTATGACCTTGCAATTCGTCGGTAACTGGGGGGGCCGTAATCGACTGGGGTTTTTGCCTGCCACGTTTGAGACTGGGTAAAATTCCAGAGGCCACCAGTCATCAGGTTCGGTGGGGCCTCGGTCAGAAGCGTCACATCGACCACGGTGCTGGGTGTGGTGGTCGATGCAAGTTTATCGTTCGCAGAGCATAAGTCATCGATCGGGGAGCGGGCGGCAACTTGCTTCGGCAAGATCTCGAGAGTGTCGGCGTCCTCTTGGAGCATACGGCACAAGGCGCTTAAGGCCTTGTACCGGGCACCTATGTGGTCACGGTAACGTATGCAGCCGCATGTTGGTCGAAGCGTGCGTCCCTTCACGCTGTGCGGAGCGCGTTACTGCATTGGCCGGCCATGGCCGGCCTTGGACTTGGTCCTTCTGACCAAGGCCAAGGCGTACCGTTCGACGAGCTCTGCCGCATTACCGGTGTTGGCCGTTGTATTACCGGCCGACCTAGAGGTAATCCGGGGAGGCAGACTAGGTGGAGTGCGCAAAGGCCGCTCCACTAAAGAGGAGCTACGGAGTGACCGACTCAGAACATCCAAGTCCGCTCATGGCGCATGACAGAAGCGATGGGACATATCGGACAGGGGAAAGGAGACCTATCGGTTCTCTCCGGACGTGGCGGCCCGGCTCAGGTTTATCAGGGTTGAGCCGGACTATGAAGTCTCATAACTCTTGATGGGGCATATCCATTCGATAGGCTCCATAGGATGTCGCTGATCGACAGCGCTAGGTGTCCTTTAGGGGAATGCGAGGATGAGGACCTACATCAGTTTACATCACGCTCTGTGGGAGTATAGGTAATACAGCGAGGTGCGTAGTGACTTGGTCGATAAGGTGAAATTGCTTGAGGCGGGTCCTGTTTATTACTGCGATCTCGTAGGTGCGGAGACAAATTTTCAGCGGTTACGAGACTTCTCGCAACGGTGGTTTAAGATCCAGAGGGGGTACGATAGAGGTGAAAAGTGAAGAGGGTAACCGCCCGAAGAAAGAAGTGGAGACGAAGGGTAGACGAAGCCAGTGGTACCGCGAGCAGTGGGCACGCGGCGACCTTGCGGCGGACACCGAAGGCATATCGCGTGTAGTCCGACCCTAAAAGGGGACAGGGAGACAGATGAAAATAATTTGTAGAAAGTCTAGAAGTGCAATGCGGCAGAGTGCGATTCCGCCCGTATAGACAGGTGTTGGCGGGGTTTGTCGGCTTCCACTTCTTCAACCGCAACCTTTACCTTTGTTCTTCCTCATAACTACTTCCTTATTAACCCAATTCAGAATGTTTGACATATCAAAAATAAATGTTAGCAGATTATCATAAAAGTTTTGTTTTGTTGTTTTAACTTGTTAATTCGATTTTCATTCCATCTTAATTCGCAACTGATCTCTACAAACCTAAATATACCACTTATTCTAAACATGATTTAATTTTGGCACCCGTACGGTGAGTGACACTACGACACTAGTTGCAGCTGCGGTTGCAAGTGCGCGTTAATATAAGGTTTATCCAAATAAAAATTTCAATTACTAAGACAGTGATATTTAAAAACCGTAATAATTCTTATCATGTAACAATTTTTTAAGACTTTATAGATAATAGCATTTTACCACGAAACAACAAGGTATCTATGTATTTAAGCAATTCAGTCGATAGTGCCTATGGTTGCACTTAGCGACGTTCTTTCCTTATTGGGAGTATGAACTTTAATTGACATATCGACTTTACAATTAAACTACCGATACCACTAGCGCTGCTTGAACTTGGTCTTCTTGGTATCCTTATCTTTAATACACTGGGCTTATCGACTGGACCTATTATCAAATACTACTACTGCCTGAGTCTGTAACTCAAACAACTATTTCTGTTTAACTTATAAACAGACTGAACGGTTGAGTTTAAAGGGCAGGAGATGGTTTGGTTTTTTCAACTAAATTATTCATTATAACGCTCTGTTTCAGACTACACAAAATACTTGCAACATAATTACATCCGCAATAGAAAGGTACTCTTTTATCATTCGTAGTAGTCTAAACGCTAATCGTTTGCGTAGAGATCTGACAGATAGAAATTATCTGGTATCTCAAAACGACAGTAACAATGACTTCTACTTAGGTCGACTAACGGAACTGGATATTGAGTTAAAATCGCCATGCGAAGACTACCCTTATTTTGGAATGGATGAAAGTTGTAAGTATATAATTTATTTCTCTCTATGATATTCTTTATTGCGCATAGTACTTTATATTATATTTATAACACTTCATATAGGTAATCGATAGACTGCTACAAATCCCTATGGCAGTTTAAAAACTGATATACCTAAATGGTATATCAATTTGTTTCTTGTGGAAACATCATCATCATCATCAACAGCTCATATACGTCCCCACCGAGGGGCTCGAGCCTACCCTAAGCTTGGGCGATTAGGCCTTAGTCAACCACGCTGGCCAAGTGCGGGTTGGTCATCTTCACACACAGCCTGCAAAGAAATTCTTTCTTCACAGGTGCAGGTTTCCTCACGATGTTTTCCTTCACCGTAAAAACGTCGAATAAACGTAATGTAAACGTCTTGTGGAATGGAGAATTTTAAACAATAGCTGAAGTTAAGGCTACAGAATCGATTTGATTGGTACTGACTAAAGCAAAATAAGATAATATTAAATTCCGAAAACTTTCTGTCCTGTCTCAAAAGATCGAATAATCGTATTTTTTTCTTGCATACAGATATAGGTAGGTACTTAAAAATTCAATAACATTTTAATGAAACGGAGGATCAAAATAAAAACAGTGTCATTTTTTATTCTGATCTACTCTTTGCAATTAGTAATAATTGTGCCATTTATATTTCAATTATTTTTAATACGATTATTATGATCTCAGCAAGTTTTTATCTGATTGCTCAATCATCTACATAATTTGTGATATACAAAATTGGTAACCTTAAACGGTTTCAAGTTTTCAACTTCCTTCATGAAAATGTATTTATTCCGAGATTTTGATACACATTAATGAATTTTTGATGTTACAGATTCTTAACAGGAACAAGTCATTAATATTGCTAATTTTATTTTGCATACATTTCACGTTCTTACTATTAAGCATTGATAACCGATATACTCGTAAACTATGACCCCATTCGAGGAAAATAACAGTATATAACATTATTGATTACCTACGAACAATATTTGATTTTATCATGATTCATCTTTGTTAAAATTAATAAAATATTGACATTAGAATACTTACTCTCAATTCTGTCCTGTTTAATCTTATTTCCGAATATATCTAGATAACCATTAGATAACTATTTAAAACTCTACCTAATAAATTATCTTAAATGAGAAATGCTCTAAGATGAGAGCACATTAACTTAATATAAAAAATAACGAATTTATTTTCAGATGACCTAAGGATAGCCACAAAAGCTAGTTTGTCGAGCAATTCAGTATGGGGAATTTTAAGAGGACTGGAAACCTGGACACAGTTATTTTACTTTTCAAGCGATTACAATGTATGTAGTTATAATTTTAACTCTAGGTCACATAATTTTTTTTTTACAGATATAAGTATGAACCATGGCTTTCATTTACTAGATAGTATTCTACGCAAGTATAAGTATGTTGATTAGAAAAAATGCAAACCAACGAATTTGTTCCGCTTAGAGCTTTAACAATATTAGCATAAGAAGGAAGATAATTAAATTGTATATATTGTATATAAAAATCTACAATATCCTAATGTCGTTGCTCACAGGAAATACGCATTAATCAGACCCATATCATGGATTACCCGCGGTATCCTCATCGAGGCCTTTTACTCGATACATCAAGACATTTCATAAGTTTGTCCAAAATACTCAAAACATTAGATGCGATGGCAACAAATAAAATGAATGTGTTCCACTGGCATATTGTCGACGACCAAAGCTTCCCTTATCAAAGTGAAGTCTTTCCAGAACTGAGGTAATAATAATAACAAACTATTAGGATTCAAACACATTTTGTTTCTTCATCATCGTCATCATAATCAGCTCAAGTATATTCACTGTTGGGCGATAGGTCTCTCCCATGCCCATGACATGCCACTCATCTCGAACTTCGGTCAACGTTATCCAACGCCATCGCCACCAACCACTTTACGCATGTCGTTACTACATCTTGCTGAAGGGTGCCTCACTATGTTTGCCAAAACGCGATCTCCACTATGACACCCTTTCTATCGGTCGTCGGCTCTGCGACAGTTGTGAGGTTATTATCACTTCAACTTGCTAATGCTGATACTAATACTGCTATGATGGTAACATTAGGACTTTACCGGATTTACCTTGCTTTACTCGTTTCGAATTCTATTCTTCTAAAAAACTCAAATCCCGTTCACTAGCTCGCTGAGTGACTTCAAGCTGGCTATGAGATATGTGGGGCCTCGCCATGATTGCTTATAGCAAAGGGGTGCGTTTCATTTCTTATAATTACAAATGATCTAATTTCAAAGGAAATAACATTTATTGGATATATTTTTTTTTTTTTTTTTTTTTTTAAAAAAAAAACGTCGCCCCACACTAGGATTTTCTCCTGTGTCGTGGGTGCAGTTACAAACATAGAATATCACATGCACATACGCCCAGACCGGAACAAATTTCTGTAGGCCATACAAAATATCTGTCCCGAGCGGGAATCGAACCCGCGACCCGTTGCGCAGTAGGTGATCTCTCGACCTCTGCACTAACCGTGTCAAATTTTTACGCTTATTAGCGTGCGACGACCTTCTTTAAACTATTTTTTGACTATTTCCCAATACGCTAGCCCAGAGCTGATCAGCAGAGAGCACCAGAGTCATATCTCGAATGCATTTGACACCCCTTTCAAACCCAAATTGTGATGACTTTCAGTAAACTAAACTACATAATTGAATGTTTGTACTAAGAAAATATGTAATTAAAAATTTACAGCCGAAATGCTGCATACCATCCGAGCATGATATATTCAAAGCAAGATATAGAACTTGTAGTGTCATACGCAAGAGATAGAGGCATTCGAGTGCTACCAGAATTCGACGTTCCTGGTATGTAAACATATAAAAATACGTAAAATCAATAGAGAAATAAGCGTCTTTCAGTGTTATTTTTCGTTTATCTTATAATATCACAAATAATATCAACATGATTGCACTTTATCTTCCCATCTCTGTGTTTACTACGGATGTAAACACTTGTCCTATGTTGATCAATCAGTCACCTCGATCTACTTTCATCTCAAGTGCATTTATTTTACTTTATCAAACTCATATCTACTCATGTCATGTATTCTGTCTAAGAACGATAAATAGCCATGAGTTAATGTCGGTCAAAATATAGTTGAAATCAATATGCAACATAGTGTTCATATATGAAATAAAATCTTATTAAATCCTGCGTGTATTACTTATGTATGTTTATGCGTTGTTTAGCATCTATAGCAATGTGTTTGTTTTTTAATAATTCGAGTAACTGTTCCACTCACACCGACAGGCATTTCTATATTATTAAAAAAAATGTTTGTGAAATATAATATTGTAATGTTGGCATTTTAAAAGAGGAGACAAAAAAAATACAAGACCTTCCGATTTTCTTGCCTGTTCTTCTCGAGAAGGCTCTCCCAATTTCCGAATAGGTGTAGAGTCAATTTTTTTTTCATTTGACTTGTATTTGCACGCATCTTAATAATGGTTGGGGTGTGTGTACATACAAGGATTAAATAATTTAGTTAATTAGATTCTTGGTTGAAGATTTTTATGTTTTTTTTGACGTCAATAAGTGCCTGTAAAGGTATATAGTGAATAAAGATTTTTGAGTTTGAGTTTGAGTTTAATTATAATAATTGCTATGAGACAGATAACAATTGATGTGAATGTTGAAAGATTTTATAGATTAGTATGAATTTACATAGTCAGAATTACAAAAATGTGTGATAAATGACAATGAGTTGAAAAATTAAATACATACAAACTAAAATTGTCTTAAATTTAAATTTCCAGGACATACTAGGTCATGGGGAGCTTCGCATCCAAACATCCTTACAGAATGTTATAGTGGTGGCAACATCATCGGTCTAGGACCAATGGATCCCACCAATAACGATACATATTTGTTATTAGAAGAGCTGATCAAGGAAATACAACAATGGTTCCCAGACAAGTATTTCCATTTCGGTGGTGATGAAGTCGAATTAGATTGTTGGTGAGATAATTCACATGATTCTTTTTTTCAATAGTTCATTAATTTAAACTGGCATTTGATCTCATGATGTAGATAAGTAGGTAAGTATGCAATAATCTCAGGGAAACCCTCAACCGTATTTAAAATCAGTTTGGCTGGTTACCTTGACATAAACTTGTATAAGTTCAACGACTGTTTTCTTTTCATATCATCACATGACTATACAACAAACCATATAATACATAATAAAAAATATTTCTTTAAGGAAATCAAATCCGAATCTTCGAAAGTATATGAGAGAACATAGTTTGTCTGTTGAACAACTTCACGCACTGTTTATGGAAAATGTTTTGCCTCTGCTTGGGAATAGGTCCAAGGCAATAGTATGGCAAGTAAGTTATGCCTATGCGTATTTATCAGTTTATTCTACACTCGATCCTGCATTGCGTATTTGTGGTGTGTAGGTTTGTGACGTCAGACTTTGTTATTATATTTTTACAATCCAATTTTTATGAATAATATTCAAACAGATCCCTACATGCAAAATTATATACTCATTGAAATCATTTCAGGAAGTTTTCGATGAGGGCGTCCCTTTGTCTTCTGAAACTATTATACAGGTTTGGAAGTGGGAATGGGAGATCGAAATGATCAGAGTAAGTTCTGAACCTAGATGATTTAATACTAATAGCGCTTAAAAGTTACATATTAATTCATCTTATTTATCAATAAATTGTTTGCCGTTAGTTGGCTTGCCTTGTGTATATTTACACAAATTACACCGATAGCTTATTCTTCTCATCCGCTTATCTACTCAACCGATAAGCTTACTTAAACTTCATTAATAAATGAACATAGTATATTATTTGTTTGTTATCATTACCATGACCAAGGATATTTTTAAAGATATTTCAAATGTTAGTGACAAAAATTTCAAGCAAAAAAGTGGTTTATTGCAAAGAGTCCCTATAGAACTTTAACATAATCTCTATGACACATTTTCAAAAGTGCTACATGTCACTGATAAATTGTTCTTAAGTGGGCGAGGTTATTGCCACCATTGTTAGTTTAACTTGTAATAAGATAAGACCTTGTTTGTGTGTAAAGAAAACATTGAGCTTGATTATCGGCACTCAATATTTCATAATAATATTATGACTTATCTCTTAGAAAAAAGTTTCCTGGGAATTATGGAAAATCTAAAGTATTGACGTATCTAATGCCTGAATAATTTTTTACATTTTGTCATTTAAAATGCTGTGTTTCTCATTTCAAGGTATTGAATAGTGGACATAAGCTTATCTTCTCGTCATCCTGGTACCTGGATCACCTTCAGTCCGGGGGAGACTGGGTAGACTTCTATATGGCTGATCCAAGAGAAATGGTTATCTCTAAGGGTGGTAATACTTCTCTGGTTAACAATATCGTTGGAGGAGAAGCGTGTATGTGGGGAGAGGTGGTCGACGATACCAATGTTATTAGCAGGTTTGTAATGCATACTTGGAGATTCGAGAAACAATTGGATCTCGATTAGCTGCGGATAATCTTCCGGAGCCTGTCTTAATCTTTTTTGGAGAAACTAAAATTAAACCTTTAGGCCGGAGGACCCGTTCACTATTGAAAAAGATTGATGTTTTAGCTTCCAGTGTGATGAAGTATGAGGGAAATACATTAACTGAATAGGATATTGAAGAATATCTTGATAATGCTGTAAAAAATGTTAAATGTCACTATTTTACATGTTGACTAAGTATTTCGTTATTTTCAAACGATAGTAATATGACTTTTTTTACAAAAAGGGTACCTTTTATATCGATCTAACACTAAAATTGGTTAGGTTTTTAAAATATCATCCAGTATTCTAGACTTTTAGAAAAATGTACTTATTATATTATTTTAATCTGTGAGCCTGGTGAAATGCCCTTAGAAGTTATGCAACTATAATTAATTACAAGGAATACACACCGTTAAAGGTGAGATTTCGTGAACTAGGCCAGCCCTTAATACGTAATTTTTTTATCACCCCTGATAATTTAAGGGACGCTTCGGGTCACGGTAATAGAATAGAATTAAAATATTCATTTAAATAAATTAAAAGAAAATAAAAAATACTGCACTAAATTAGGGCAGTATTTTTGGATATTTTAGAAAATTGGTATTAATTAAATAGGTGAGTTAATTTTTTTAACATTTTAATAACTATTTATTTGCACATTTTAGTGCAGTTATAAAATATTTACTGGGATCAAATTTTTGCTTTTACGCCATTCAACTATGCAAATAAATCGAACCATTGCTGGATTAATAAGAATAATGAATAGATTATGGACAGAACAGCAAAACTTTAATGAACATTAATATAAAATGGTGTGTAGTTTCTAATTGCAATAAATAAATAATGAATGTATACCAATTGTAAGTATGTTCATACTTACAATTGGCGATACTCTTATTAATAATAGATTTTTTTTAACGTCGCCCCACCCTAGAATTTTTCTCCTGTGTCGTGGGTGGCAGTTACAAACATAGAATATGCATGCACATACACCCAGACCGGAACTTATTTCTGTAGGCCATACAAAACATTTGTCCCGTACGGGAATCGAACCCGCGACCCATTGCGCAGTAGGCGATCACTCGACCTCTGCGCTAACCGTGTCGTCGATGTCGATAATTATTCGCACGAGTACGATTGGTATTCATGAGATCAAAAATTCATAATATTGATTCAACCTTGTCATATACTTTCATAAATCATGCATGAGCATTAAATATTATAGTTATACTTAGTATTTTTTATTATTTGATGCTTCACAATTTTTTAAGTTTTGTTCAAATGTATACCTAATCCTAAGCCATTGTATGAATAAGATACCAACAGGATGAAATGTAGTCTATGTAATAGTATGTAAGTAATACATAGCTTTCAATTTCAACTTACCCAACTTCCTAAAATTAAATCCATTGAACTGTTTTTGTGACAAAGCAGTCGATCTGTCAAAATCATTCGTTTTTTATTGTGAAATGTTTGAATTAGTAGCTAGAAGCAATTTGTGTAGGAGTCAGTAAATGTGGTGTGTGTGACGTTCTTCCGGCGATATACCTTACCACCTGAACCATAAGAATAACTAATAATACGAGTATAGAAGCGAAACTCCCAGCCGTCGAGCGCTCAATGCCACGTTATTTACCTACCGTTTGATTTCCGTTGAACGGAATCGCCAGTCAAGGCGCGCACAGTGTGTTTCAGGTACCTTGTGAATGTTTTCCTATTGATTACCTGATTAAGCTTTTTATAAGAATGCGTATTTACTACGTGCTGAAGTTTAATAACCGAAACTTCAAATCATCTACAAAAACGCCATCTTTTATAAATATCAGACATTTGTAAATATTTCTGTTGAATTGAAACCTTTTAAATAAAAATGATTGAATACTTAAAAATTATTTTTATTATACCTACCCTAGATACAGATACCGTTTTATTCGTAATATTCATTACAAGTCAAAGCTAATACAATATAATGTATCGAGTTTCTAAAGCTGTCATTGTAGTGCAATTTTGAAACTCTGTAAGTATGGGATTTTTTTTGTCAAGTCGGGATTTTTTTTAAAATTTTTTTTATGTTAATATGAATTATGAGAAACTATAGAATAATTATAGGGAATAATTTGAATTATGAGAAACTTTGGTACTGCTATATATATTTTTATCGACCTTTCTCACTGTTCCATATAAAATTTAAAATACAATCGACGACACGACGACTCGACGACACGGTTAGCGCAGAGGTCGAGTGATCGCCTACAGTGCAACGGATCGCGGGTTCGATTCCCGCATGGGACAGATATTTTGTATGGCCTACAGAAATTAGTTCCGGTCTGGGCGTATGTGCATGTGATATTCTATGTTTGTAACTGCACCCACGACACAGAAGAAAATCCTAGTGTGGGGCGACGTTTTTAAAAAAAGAAAAAAAAATCAATACTTGATTAAAATTATGAAACAACAGATTTTTTTCAAGTGAAAATGTTGGTCTGATAGTAAAAAGTGAGCTTAGGTTTTATCCATTAGTACATTCATAACTTCAACTCTTGGACTATAAACGTAGGTACGATACCTAAATTACAAACCATTTTTGTACATCGAAATTCGAAACATTTTAATGATTTTGTTCTCGAAGTGTAGGGATTATGCTCAATTATTCAAAAATAGGCAGGTTCTTATAACTACGGAATCAAAAAAATCTAAAAATGTGCGTACTATTGCTAAAGATAGTCGCTCGCTCGCTACACTTGAAGTACAAAATCAATAAGACTCGGTGTATGCTCAGTTTCGCATTTAATGTAAAATATGCAGGTACCTATATAAAAAATATTTTAGTGGTAACCATACGTCCATGTGGTGACCCTAGCGGCGTCCGCAGACTACTGCGGGGCGTTACAGGGGGAAGGGCGCTGTAGGTATGCAAATAGCGGCATTTGGCGCACCCACAAAGGAGATTCGCTTCTATACTGTATTAGTTATTCTTATGCCTGAACCTTCTTCGTTCCTCAATAAATATATGTAAAAAATAGTTGTATTTGTATAAGCATTGTCGAATTTCACGCTTAGCAACACATTTGGCGTTATGATGTTTGGCCGATGTTGATCCAACTTAATAGATGGGACCTTTTCTTGATTATTGACCTCAATATTTATTATTGCGAATTAAACTGTTTGTTATTATTTGTTAGTTACATAAGTAACCAACTGATGGCAGTGTAAGTTAATTTATCGACATAACCTTCGGTTACTTAAGTTTGGTAACCTTTCAGTGGACGGCGTAGTTGCAGAAGCCGGCTGCCGGCAGCTAGTATTAATTTTATACATATAATATGTAGGTAGATATAGATTTGAGATATGAATGGGGACAGTTGGTAACATTAAGTTTGGAATGGGGGTTCCTGAATTAAAAAATGTAAAACCTGATAAACAAACTGCTTTTATATTTTTCAAAACTTTATTTGTGCTATTTAATTATACCTCATTTAATTTTTTTAACAGAGTATGGCCAAGGGCAAGCGCGACAGCTGAACGATTGTGGAGTGCCCCTATGGATTCTGTTCAAGTCCATGAAAATGACACATCAGGAGATTCAAATGCGCCAGCGCGACAAGATCAGCTATACGAGATACGGCGCCGTCTAGAAGAGCACACGTGCCGAATGCGAAGGCGGGGGATTCCCGCCCAACCTCCCAATGGACCTGGGTTCTGTGTTGGAGCTGCTTAGACATATGATTTTGAGCCAGGAAACAATATACTTAACTATTGATAGAATGTTATTTAGAAGACTAAGATATTACATATTACATTAATGCGGAATAAATAGACCACTACTATTAATTTACCCCTAACTATAGATGCAATGTTGTTTAGTAAATTGTAGTGTCTGTAAATTGTATAGATATTGTAAATTGTGATAAATATTTTATGTAATATTTATCACAATTTTCTTCAATTTTCTAGCTTGGATTAGGTGTTATGTTATTGTAGGATTCATAAAGTATTCAAGTGTAATTGTTGTTTTATTTTAGCAATATGTATTTCAATAACAGCCAATATTAACGGAAAGTTAAAAAAAGTGTTGCGTAGTCTTCAATGTTCTACCTTAGATTTCACGGCTTGAGTAATGCCGTAATAAACAACATTGACTATAAATGTAACAATAAAAAAATAGTTTTCTCAAACCCTCTGTATGCACGCATTTATTTAAGTATGTATATTGATAAGAGATGCAAACATTGACTGTAACTAATATATCGCTTTATACACACACACATTTGTTGAAATATAAGATGTTTGATTCGAGTCAAACATCTTCATCTAAAAATACAAAGAATAATGTGTTGAGTTTTGTTAGAAAGTATCTGGAAAAGGTCAAAATTATAAATAAATCTAACTATGCTATCCATGTTTTGATCAGAAGCCACAAAAAAGCAATCGTCTTTGTTTGTATTTTTTTAACCAACTTCTCGATCAATTTTGAGTCGGTTTATTTTTGTACTCGAAAGAGCTAGTCCTACTGTCACCAAGTCAGGATCTGGAGACTGGATCCCAGGAAAATGGAGGTAAATTCATAGTCACGTTCAAAATTTCATATTTTTTCAAAAGTTATTCAGGTTTTTACGTCTGGTAGTCATTATTTTTAAGGTTTGTTGAAGGAAAGATCCTTGACTCCTTAAGAGTTAGGGGTTGATTTTTAAATATAATAGTCACGTGTTGAGCCTAATGTTTATTTTATTCATGTTGCTTCGGTTAGCTGATGATGGAAAGCATAACTCCTTAACACTTAAGAGTTCGGAAACCAATCTTTGGTGGTTCTTCGTTTTTCTAGTTGCATGACCCTATCTTATATTTGGGGGGCGCCGTTACAGGAGCCCTCTGCACTTCGAAGAACAACACAACTTCGAAGAATGGCATTTTTTTCACAAAAGATGCTCTGGGATCTTTTGTGAAAAAAAATGCAGTTAATCTGGTGAAGAAAGTGTTAGATACGTAAGTACTAAGCCATTTATTTTTATCATTATTATTGGACAGCGCGTGGGCGTAGCGTCGTCTTTCGTCGTCGTTTATAAACGAAACATAAGGCTCGTTCAAGTTACGCACGTATTTGCAACATTTTTAGTATTACCGCGTTTTATTAGCCTTCCTTTGGTGTTATCTTTTCGGGCTGGTTTCGTGTGTTCCATTTAAATATTTTTACCACGAAAAGTTAACATCAAATACCCATGCTAATAGATTGGTCTGAACCCCTTTTTGACAACTTCCAAATTTGACATTTGGACTCTTTTTTTTTTCATGAATCAAAATGACTTTTCAAGGTATTTAAAAATAATTTATATATAGTTACTTACACTTATATATACGCGGTGTTTCATAATAACCAATAAATAATCAATGCGTTATCTAAAACTCATTATTAAAATGTGTTTACACATAATGTCATTTAACCCAAAATTTTCATATATATCATAGTATCATCATCATGTCTATGATTTACATTAAAAATTTTGGGTTGAATGACATTACAGGTAAACACAATTTAATAATTAGTTTTATCTACACTCATGTTCTAATTCTAATATTAAGAACTCAACACTAATATTTCAAAGGCATAACTTAAAGCCCTTGGCCTTTTACAAATTACATTATAATACAGGCTCGCCATACTCATAGGTAACTCGAATTCCAATAAAATACAGTTCGATTGACGAAGCCTGACCAAGGAGGTTTTGTCACAATTTTCTTTTGTGCCAGTACATTGTCTATGGCGGCGCGTGCAACAGCGCATGCGCGGTAGAATGTTGGTGTTGGCGCCATTTCTCTGAATTTTTCATTCATTATTTTGCTGTTATTGGTTAAATAATAAATAATATAAATGTATGTAGTTTTAGATTTCTGTATTAGTTTCACAATTGCACTGTTCAAAATGCAAATAATTATTAGAATAAATGAGTTTGATTTTGTTTTAATTTTGTGTCTTTTATTTAATTTAGGTAACCACTGATTGCATGAGTGTAGATAAAGTAGTGTATGAAATTGCACATAATTAGGTCTTATAACACTCGTGTGGTACTATTAAAATTCTCGGCAAACCTCGAATTTTGAACACACACTAGTGTTTTAAGACCCCTATTAAGTATGTGACTATTTCATAAACTACTATTAGATAACGCATTGATTTTATTTATTGGTTATTATGAAACACCGTGTATATAATATTTATAGTTTGCTAATTTTGATTTGTATTATTATTATCTATAATATACCTACACGGTTATTTTTTATCACCCTGGAAAATTTTAGGGACGCTTTAGGACACACCTATTATTATATAAAAAAATTACAAAATGAAAAAAAAAAAATCTCTAAAAATGCTGGTCTCGACTAATGCAGCATTTTTTGGATTTTTTTGAAAATTAGTATAAAATTAAGTAAGCGAGTTATTTTTTTATTCATATTTAAATCATTCAAATACTATGTCGTGAAGCATCCCTTAAATTTTCCAGGGTGTTAAAAAACAACCGTGTATAAATCTCGATTGAAGTAAGGCGTCAAATTCAGCACGAAAAATCAGTTCCTAGCGTTTCAATTTTAACAATTAGCGCGGCTAAAAATGTTATCATTTCTTTTAACAAACGCAAAACGAGGCTAACATCAGATGTCAGCAGTCAGCACCAGTAAAGTGGTGATGTATCGTGTATCTGGAACACAGCTATACACATATGAGAAAATTGGTTTTTGTTCAATTTATTAAGTTATATCTTAAAACTCGTTAAACAAACATTGTAGTTTATGATGTTAACTATCTAATCTTGCGAGGTTGGAGGTGTTTTACAATTCGCTCTAATTAACTCTGTAGAAGTCGACTGCTACTCGAACCCGGACCATGAAACATGCAGTTTTATTTCAATGTCGCGCTCCGCTCGCTTCGCTCGCTCTGTTGTGGAGTGGTTGCATTGCAACTACAACGTTTTCCTAATGGACCAACTACATATGTATGCACAACTAGTTGTGCCATCCCAACATTTTCGATTTTTAAAATTTTGGATTTACCAATCGGAACATTTCTCTGACCGCATTAGAAAGAATGTATGTTGAGAGCTGCCGCCTTTGGTGAAACTATAGAAACAAAATAATTAGGTACCTGAAATAGTTTCAATAAGCAGGTTATACCGGCTACAGACTCACGCGAGAAGTCTCGGCGAGACTTCTTACCAAGAAATAGCGCGAGAAGCGAGGAGGTATCCACACTCAGCGATCTTCTCATTTACATTCTCGGTCGTTATCCGGAATGGACGACAGTGCTACTGACTTGGTATAGTGTGCGTTAGCACAATCTCGTTAACACGAACATTAAAAATAAGAAAAAGAAGGCCTAGACGATGGTGGTTTTTTACAAAGTACTTTTTTATAAAAAACTTTTTCCATCCCACAAAACGGGCTCTGCGTGAAAATATTCTATAAACTTTAACTCTGTTTCATTGTTCCAAATTTTTTACACGTATGTCCAAAATTACTTAACTAAAAAGATTAATGAAAAATCTTCGTAAATTTAAATTATTTTATAAATTATATTTATCACAAATTATCAGATGAGAGAATATGTTTAATCAAAAAGTATACAATAACTGTGTATACTGATATGAATATATCACAGAAAATATAACTAGTCTAACAAAAAAGCGTAAAATCTGGGAAGAGGACCACTTAAGAACCAAAAAACAACGCTCGGTCCTGCGCCTCGCGCATCCAGCGGCTTCCCGCGACCTTCACCAGATCGTCGGTTCACCTTGTGGGGCCTACCAACACTGCGTCTCCCGGTACGCGGCCGCCACTCGAGGACCTTTCCGCCCCAAGGCACAGATTAGGTAATAGTTACTACGTAACAGATACATCACTCCCATAGAAACGCTCGAATCGTTGTAATAATAATAGCCAAAACCGACAGACAAAAGTCGCTGCAAGAAGAAAAGGTCTCTATGAACGCGTGTTGAGAGTCGAGATTCCCGCGTACACCGCGTGATTGCGTCATCGAGCGAAAACTTAAGGGTTGTACAAAGAACATAAACAAAATAGTCAAAGTAAAACTTTAATGTCATTATTTAATTGATATACGTAGGATTATAATGAAAGAAAGCGATTGCGAGGAAAGCCCCTGGCTCAAATGTGCTTTAATTTTATAAAATGATAATAATAATAGTACTTACTTAATTTGCAAGGATATGGTAAAATACATGATTGGTGTTAATCATTACATTATTCCTCATAATCTACTTCTAAATTGGCAGTGCGCATATATTTAAACATTTAAAATAGTATATGTTAAAAAATAAGAGAATAGAATATTACTTTATCGTCAATAATACATTTAAAAATTATAAAAAAACTACCAATCCACACAAGGCGAAATTTTTTCTTCATTGATTTTATTCACTTGTCAAATTACAAACGATTAAAATTACGAATTATTATGAAAAATACATGATCGATGTATTCAATTTTACTATGGAAAATATCCTGAATCGTTTGAATAATTGTGACAAATAGGCAATCTTTTAAAAACAGGAGTAAAGTGGAATATTTTTTTTGTAAGGAATCAAATAACCGGTTCATCGAGACTTTATATATTAATCACCGTATTGTTAATCAAGTTTATTAAATTAAAATTATTGTGTACTTTTTTCGCATCAACATTTAACTGAAAATTTCGGAAAATTATTCGATTTAGGTATAAAAATCCCGATATTAGTTCTGAAAAGAAAATTATAAATAAAAAAAATAATTGATAAAAAACTAAAAGAAATTAAAAACCAAATTAATATAATAATAAAAAAATCAATAAAATAAAGGAAAAAAAACAATAAAAACAAAATAATTAAAAAAAATTACAAAATTCGATAATAAAGTCTCGCGTGCGGCGCGGCGGGTGGCAGCGGCCCTCTGCCGGTCGGCGCGCCGGCGCGCTACTTAGTGGTAGGTAATTATAACGCTGCATTGCGCGAGTGACGGGGGCCTGCCCAAGGGCCGTCAGTCCTGCGAGCGATGTGTCCTGCCCACTGCCACTTAAGGTTTGCAATTCTTTGGGCTACGTCGGTAACTCTAGTTCTTCTATGGATCTCATCGTTTCTGATGTGATCACGTAGAGAAACCCCGAGCATAGCCCTCTCCATTGCCCTTTGAGTGACTTTGAGCCTTCTTAGCTAGCTACTATATTGTAATCTGTGGCCTTCTTATGAGACCCGTTGTAATGGTATGTATGTCATCACCACAGACTTATTAGAGATACTACGTATGTCATCACTGGCAACACGCACGAATTGAAGACTTTCGTCTTGAGACACTGCAGTAGATGGGCCGAGAATATGCTGCGTAGCTTTCCGAACGCTGCCCAGCCGAGTTGGATTCGTCGATTTACCTCTTTCAGCCCTACTGAGGCCCACTAGACAAATGACAAATGCCACACGCTAACTGTTCCGCAGTCGTTCCGCAGAAAAAATGTATGGAAATGACATTAGCTTACGACAACCTCACGCTACTTTTTCCGCAGCTAATGTCATCTCCATACATTTTTTTCTGAGGAACGACTGCGCAAAAGTTAGCGTCGGGCATTTGTCTAGGGCCTCAGATACGCTAGTAGTAGCTAGCGCGGCAGTGTTCGGTATCGTACAAATACGATAATTTCATGCCTACGTACGATGTACGATATCATACTATTATCGCACGCAGATTGTACGATAATCATCTAAATTCTCACAGTTACCAAATACATATACTTTGTTAATCCTTTTTCTCTTGGGATATTGGATGAGATTTACATTTTACATTCAGAGCATTTTACTTCATATTAACAGTAATAAACATACCTATTTTGCTTGAATTTGTGCTATACTATAATGCTTTTTTATTTTATTTATTTAAGTATAGTACTGCCACATGATACATATTAAGACATTCACAAAAACATTTTCACAGTAAATTACAATTCTGATATGCATCAAAAAACGGCGTACATAGCACTCAGCGTATTAACATTAAATAATGCTTATATTTAGTCAAGACGATCACACACGACATCAAATTTAAACTGTTACTTTTAAACAATAAACATTATAAATCAACTAAAGTTGTTGCAGGTACCTTAAAATTTTGAATTTATACTTACGGAAGCTATCGTTAAATATATCTAAATCCAAGATATTGCTATGAAGAGGTAGCAAATATTTTTGCGATATAGTGTCTCGGATACCTGTGTGGTACCACTAAAGATACCCTTGACAGTATGTCGTTTGACTGAATTTGCCCATTTACAATTTTATGGAGAAAGCACATATCCAAAAATATTCTTCGATTTCGGAGAGTGAACATATTGAACTTGGCTAGACGCTCACTATAGGGCTGTCGATGAGAAAACCCACTACAAATGAAAGCAAGATGTCTAGTAAATGCCCTTTGAACACTCTCAATCCTCTGAGAGTGAACACTATAAAAAGGACTCCACACAGCAGAAGCGAACTCTAGGTGGCTACGCACCAGGACGTTATATAGTAAAATCTTGGTGCTAATATTCTTAAAATTTTTGGTGTTGCGCTTGATAAACCCGAGCATTTTAGCAGCCTTTGTAACCACTGCGTCCGTATGTATGTCAAACTTTAGTCTGCTGTCGATATTAACACCAAGATCCCGAATCACTCTTACCTTTTCCAAAGTTACACCATTGAGTTCATAAGTAGTCACAAGTGGCTTTCTCTTTCTAGAGTACCTTATATGGAAACACTTGCTGACATTGAGTGTCATACAGTTAGTGTGACACCAGGTGATAATCCTGTTAAGGTCATCCTGAACGAGTCTGCTATCTTCCTTACAAGCTATAGTTTTATAAATTTTAAGATCATCCGCAAATAACAAAGGCTTACAATTTCTAATATTGGCGGTAATATCATTAATAAAGATCAGAAACAGTAGTGGTCCCAAATGTGAACCTTGGGGAACACCAGACAAAGCACGGTACCAACGGGACTGGTAACCATTCACAACTACCATTTGTGGCCTATCCTGTAGATATGATCTGAACCACTTTAACAATGAGCCAGTTATTCCATAGGCATTCAATTTATTTACCAGGATAGTATGGTTAACTTTATCGAAGGCGCTACTGAAGTCAGTGTATATGGCATCGACCTCCATTCCCTTATCGACTTTTTCAGACACTTCTGACACAAATGGTATTAAGTTTGTAAGGACGGAGCGACCAGACATGAAACCGTGTTGACTGTCGCCAATGTATGTTTTGTTTAATTTCGAAAGAGTTGGACATATCAATGTTTCGAAAAGCTTTGAAAAGCATGAAAGTATAGAGATTGGGCGATAGTTTTTAGCAGATGAAGGATCACCCTTTTTAAACACGGGAACAATACGAGCTTTTTTCCATTCCTCAGGAAAAATGCCATATTTGAGAGAACAATTAAAAATTAATGTTAGTGGCAATGTGATACCCTGTGCACAACGTTTAACAAACTGTGGCGGAATTGTATCTGGACCAGCACCTTTGTTGGGATTAAGACTTTTAAATTTTTTAGCAACTTCCGACTCGGATACGCATAACTTAGCTACAATATCAGTTTCATGACGCTGTAACTCAACTCTACCGCTTGTACTTGGGTCACTAGAGGAATATACTGAAGAAAAGTGTTGCGCAAATAAATTCGCAATCTCTGGACCGGACTCGGCGACATTGCCATCCAACTGTACCCTCGCTGGGATAGAAGATTGACCACTACGCTTGTCTTTAATAAAGTTAAAAAACAGTTTCGGATTATTCTTAATGTTTGCCTCTATACTCTGTAAATATTTTCTATAGCATTCATCCTGTAGCTTATGACATCGTTTACGAAGTAACTTATATTCTATTTCATCTCTAGGATTTTTATACTTTAAATTTTTTTTACGTATTTTATTTTTTTCCGCCAACAGTTTTACCAAAGCGTGATTGAACCACAAAGGATGTTTTAAATTCTTGGAGTCATCCCGAATCGGCACGAATTTGTCCTTAATTTGATATAAAACATTATAAAATGCGGAAACCATATCATCAATATTTTTACAACTCATAAACAAATCCTGCCAACATATCTGTTTTAACTCACTGATGATTTTGCAATAATCAGCTTTGTGATATTTGTATACCAATTTCGTCTTTGGTTTCAAATATTTAACATTGCAATAAGGTATTTTCAACATAAGATTTGGATGTATTGAGTAGCATTTACTTAAATGATCGAGAGGTTCTGTGACTATTACATCATGCATATTGCTAATTACTAGATCCAAAAAACGTTTATCACAATTACTAATATTATTATGTTGGAATAAGTTATTACAGGACAAGAAGTTTACAAAAGCATACCCCAAACCAGAATTATAATTAGACGGAGTCAAGCTGTTGGGGTCATCGTCGTTAGCATTCCACTGGATAAATCCGAGATTAAAGTCTCCAACAACTACCACATCGTCCGATTGGCTTAAGGCAATTTCAATTTGGCACAAAAATTGCTCCAGAATTTCCAATTTCACTGGCGGCGGTAGGTATACTACGCAAATAGTCAAAGTTCTAATTGAACTGTTTATTTGTAGCTGTAATTTTACCCAAACGCTTTCAATGTTGTCACATTCTAGACTTGTTAATCGAACGGAAGAAATATCCCTAGAGACTGCCAGTAAAACACCGCCACCGTCCTTCTTGGACATCCCAGAGCACATACGATCCTTTCGATAGACAACATACCTATTATCTATTACTTCATTAGTATAAATTTTAGAATTAAGCCATGTTTCTGTAAACGCCAGCACTTCATATTTAGTGTTTAGAACATTTCTATACACATCGTTGGTTTTAGTTCGAAGTCCTTGGACATTTTGATAATATAGGCTGATCATTGTCAATGATGAAAGCCATTACTTTCACTAAGCAACTCTACAGGCCTAATCTAATCAATCAGTTTTAAGCTGTCAGATGATTTAATCAGCACACTTTGACTACTCTCGTCTTTGCGAACGTATATACGTCCATTTCGTATCCAAACGAATTTATATGACATTTCCTTAGCCTTTTTTCGAGCGGCAGCATGTAAATATTTGTTAGCAGGTGTGAGGTGTTCAGTAACAAATACCGGGACCCCAGGTCCTCCAATTCCAAGGTGGCTAGAGGCCAATTTGTCTTGAGCGTTCTTCTTGTTAAATTTGGAGACTGCTGCTAGAATAAAATCTCGCTGTCGGGAATTACGTAGTTTAACGATAATTGCTCTCGGCCTAGGGCTATCTTTGTCTATCTTTGCCACCCTGGTAATATGTTGAACGTCTTCTGCAACTAAAGGACTATTCACAATATTTGAGAGTTGAATTACTGTGTCAACTAAGTTCTCGGACCTATGCTCAGGTACACCATTAATCTCAATATTACAATCTCTCATATGCATTTCGACAGTGTTTAGTCGGCTTGTGAGATCTGTAACGGAAGTTTTCAATTTCTCATTATCTAATTTTAATTGAGTGATGATGTCATTCTTTTCATGTATTATAGCACGCATCTCCTCAAACTGCACATTAAAAAATGACATTGATTCTCGAAAGCTAGATACTTGGTCATTGATGTTTCGGAGTTCACCAGTCACATATGCCTGAATAGTGGACTTCATACTGGCAGTTATTTCTTGTTTAATAATTGTTCTTAAAGCATCTTCCGAAAGATAGTCGCGCGATCCATGCTTTTCTGTTTCAGTTGGCTTTGATCGTAAAGTAACATTCGAGTGGTCTGGAGAGGTTGTAATGAGTACCTCAGGTTCATCGCCAGAAGTAGACTGCATAGAACGAATGGGTGTATTAATATTGCCTGTTTTTGGTTGCTTACTACAGCATTCGGGACACTTCCAGGTGTTTTTGTGACATTAGCGCAATCAACATCATATTTCAGCTTGCAAATTGAGCATTTTAACCATTCATTTCTTTTAGAAATTGTATTTTGGCAACCTGCACATGTAATTGGTGGCATAATCGAAATGATCCCAACAGATAAGATTGTTTATCCCAATTTGGTAGGAAATATTTCTATATGGTAACACTTCGAATGTGTCAAGATCAAATTTAAGCTGTCAATTGATTCTGACAGTAAAAATGTTCACGTTAATGTGGGTACTTTTCAAGTTTGTGTAATATGATTATAATGCGGGTAAAAAATACAGACTTATCGTATCAATTTTCTCTGTTTGCAGCCGATGAATGTTCCAGACAACAATACAGCAGGTCAATCCTTCGTTAATCTTCACGTTGCTCACAAATTTTATAACATGTAGCATTAACTTCCCACGTTTTCAATAAAACAATACGCGCCAATATTTGCACCAACTTTTTTTTTTTTTTTTTTTTTATGCTTTAGTCAGCATTACCTATATAGCACAAAGTAAATAGACTTTGTGATTTTAGTAAGAATGTATTTTACATGTAACAAAACTTGTTTTGAACGAACTGTTGGCTTTTTCTTATAGTATTCAGTGTGTGTTATAATATTTACTTATAAATATGTGGTATCACTCTCAATTTTTTACAATAATGAACAAATCATTTTTTGTATGTTTGTTATGTGCTAGAATAAAAAAAGATAGGATTTATGAAAATAAAATGACGAATTTTAATTTAAAATAATAGTTTACAACAAGTAATGAACTATAAAGCACATGCAAAAATATCAATATTCCGTTTAATACAATTTATTTGTTCATAAAAACATTATTTTGACAAGTACGATAATTTTGTTCCAAATACGACAATTCTACGTTACTGGTACGATAATTTCCTCATCTGAGGTTGTGAATACTGTAGCGCGGCAACCGCAGCGACGCATTGCATGTTTCGTTATATTGGACTCGCAGGTAGGTAACCCTATGCTTTCTGCGTAGAATTTATCCATAGGCTACATGAATAAAAAGACTAACAGTATCATTAAGACAGTGTGAATTTCACTGGCTCTATACCTTAGAGCATTCATACGGGAGACGGCATGGCTGGGCGAACCCCTCTGCCAATTTACGCTGACCATATGACCATACACGTTATATAAAACTAGTTGACGCGCGGCCGCTGCCATTTGGTGTCGTTTTCGTGTCGCACTAAGAGCTCCAAAAAATGGTTAATTGTGCAGTTTCCTCTTGCAAAAGGCGATACAGCTACTCAAATCTTCGAGATCATGGCGTTTCCTATCATATGTAAGTATAAAATATACATCAACGTGTTTTATTTGTTTACAATTTGGAAGTAATTTTAATACCGTTACGATAGAAAATTACAATGGTACGATGGTAGCTCAACACAATACACGGGCGTTATATTATCTGTGACACGGGCATTTGCTTAGTGCTGGGACATCGTGAGTGAATGATGCTTATTCATACTTTTATTTATCATTCACTCCGAAGTTTGTTTATTGTTTAACCAGATAATGTTAATATCGGTGCATGGATTAGGTAGTATAAGATTAAAATAGAAATTCAAGTGGAATTTAATTGAACAAAAAAATATCAAGAAAATATTACTTATTATTTTGCTTCAACTTTGCGTTGTAGTTTTAAAAAACTTTTCCTATACAATTACTTACTCTAACCAATTTTTCGACTGCGTCTCACTTGATTTTAAGCCTATTAAATAATCTATATTGGTATTTTACAAAATGCAATGTAAGTTAATACTCCAGTTAGAAAAATGTCATGTAATGTCCTCTAAATTTTATGTTGTAGTTAAGGTCATAAGTACAAAAAATGAGCTATTTTTTGTACTTTTAGTTATTATTTTACATTAGTAAAGAGCACAAAGCAAGTGATTGTCGTGCAATCTACAGAGAAAATTTTAATAATGCCACATCATTATTAAAATCACACAATAAAGCTTTTTCTTCTTATTTTAGTGGCTTTAAAGTTTGTACGGCCAATGTAAACAAAAACACTTTCAACGTCACGTTATGTATGACAAATAAATAACATGTCTTACTGCATGTAAATAAAAACTTTCATAGTAGTAAATATCTACTAAGCTAAAATGGTAGAATTAACGTTATATACGAATTAACTTTAACTCACATTTTTTGGTGCAACATAACGGAAAATGCCCGATATCGTCCCAAGCGTTATAACACGTTGGGCCCTATCGCAAATGAAAGGTTTTCTAAAATACTAATTTTGTTTGTATGGCAGTAAGTTGCTATCTCGTGCTTTTTACTTGCACGATATAGCAAATTGCTGCCATATGAGCAAAGCTAAACGAAAAGTACCTACCTATTAAACGTGTTTATAACTATGTAGATATGTAATAAAATCAGAAATCAGTTCTTGGTATAGTAACAATACTCACGTAAAACATCTAATACATTCCCGGTATCCCCCCACCCTCCCACTGCACCCCGCGCTAGCTTGTTTCGACGTGTTCAGGCAGGTAGAAGTGTAGAATAGTAGAATAGTATTTGACACAATAAATGTCTGACTGATTATATGTGTATTTATTATTTACCTTACTTTATTACATTACCCTTAAGAGATACCCCTTTATTCATTATCCTTCTGGGATTGTCGGATAAAATTTTCAAAATCATTGGAAAATTGAAAACTTAGCGGGCAAAGCCGCTGGTGGGTCGGAATCTAGTCTCTATACTACATCACTACATATTATAAAAAATAAAACCGACTTCAAAAACACCAAAAAGCTATAAATAATAATAAAACAAGACTACATTATGACATCACAGTTTTATATTGAAGTTGGTGCCAAATTTTAAGTAACTGTTGTTCTTATATTTTTGAAGTTTCAAGGTGATCATTGGCATCGACTTCAATAGAAAACTGTGACGTCGTAGGTAGTCTTATATTATTATTTAGACTTTTTTGTCAACATCTAAAATAGCATATAATAGCATACATTTTATGCTGAAAAAGTATAAGCATCCTGTGGGATACCAACAACTAATAAAAATCAGAAATCAAATCAATAGTCTGTTCCCCGAGAGCCGATAAAAATTATGATTACGCATCGGAGCGCTTACTGTGTTTCGTTAACTGAAAATATAAATTTGTCCCCCCCCCCCCCCCCTCCCCATCGAAACATCATACCTATAGCATTACCTTGCATGCCTATACCATTAATATAATAATAATAATAATGTTTAATTCAGGCAGAGACCCATATATATCATTACAAAGTAAATTGTCAATAAAAATAAATTAAATAAATTACAATACCAAAATAATATTAATTAGGTATTTATCAGTCGCAATAACGGTAACTTAATCGCAATAACGGTCGTCAACATATTATACAATTGTAACTAGCAGTAGCTTTTTACTTTACAGCACTATAGCAGGGATCAAAGCGGTATATCGTATTATATATAGCCTGGACTATTACATTACATGAGGCATGGACTCTCTTATGAAAATTCGTTTTTGTTTTTGTCAATAACGCGTTGATATCCGCCACTCTGTTCTCGGCGTACATGCCAGTCGCACTACACCGCCAAGGCAAGCCGAGCATAGCTCTGAACGAGTTGTTATACTGTACACGAAGGGTATTGAAGGTACCCTTCGTGTATTTACTCCAAAGCTGGCAGGTGTAGAACGACTGGCAATACGCTTTGAAGAGGGTCGTCTTCACCTGGTCTGAACAGTGTGCAAACCTTCGCGCTAACATGTTACTTCTAATAACAAGACATCTTCTTTGCCGTTCTAAATCATCGTCATCTCTTAAATCATCTCGCAGGATGTGCCCAAGGTATTTAAACTTAGATACAATTACTAAGGAGCTCCCACATAGGGTTATTGGTGGAACATTATCAGGGCCACGACCAGAACGAAAAATCATGACTTCGGACTTTTTTGCATTGTAGGTTAGGCAGTGCGCTGCAGCATATCGTTCACAAATTGCGAGCAGAATACGAAGACCTTCGACCGAGGGGCTGAGCAGCCCCATATCGTCTGCATAACTGAAATTATTGGCACATTTGCCTCCAACATGGCAGCCGACCCTGGTGCCGCTCAGCTCATCGATCAGGTCGTTCATGTACAGATTGAACAAGACTGGTGACGTCAGCCCTCCCTGCCTCACTCCGCTACTCAACCTATAAACCTCGGAAAGTCATGGACCCCACTTTACCTGGTTTTCTTGCTTATTATACCAATACTGAAGCAAATTTACGACCCCTGGAGGCACCCTAGTTGATCTGAGTTTATCCCATAGTAATTGGTAGTTAATGGTGTCAAAGGCACGGCTAAGGTCCAAGAAACAGGCATAAATCGGGGTGTTTCGTGAAACGTAATACTTAACTGTATTTTTTAAACTAAATACAGCTAAGTCGGTAGATAGTCCTTTTCGAAACCCAAACTGAGCGGGATGCAGCGGAATATTAGTTTCACTAAGATGCTCATTTAAAATCCTTTCAAAGATTTTTGAGACTACTGTGGCGAGGGAGATCGGGCGATAATTTGCTAGACTAGTGACGTCCCCAGTTCTGTTTTTTATTATTGGCACAACAACTGTTTTCATTAAGTTATTAGGTAAGTAGCCATAATCAATACATAAATTAAACAATAAAGATAACTTTTCATACAATAATGGACACCCATAAAGAACGTGTTCTATACTAAGACTATCGTGTCCGGGAGATTTTCCCCTTTTCATATTTTTTACACATTGAAACAACTTATCTGCAGTAATGTGAACGTCGCAACCAGTGGCATTAGAGTGCGAGGGCAGAGGCGGCGCGGGAGGCGCTCCCCGGCCGGACGGCGGCAGCTGCCGCGGCGGCCGCAGCGGCGTCGTGCCGGTGGTAATGGGTGCACTCCGCGGTAGTATATTGAACTGTTTTGCAAACATATTAGCAATCTCGTTTTGGTTTTGTGTACCGTTAACTGTTACAGGCAAACCAGTCTTATAGTTCAACTTATTAGTTTCTTTCCAGAAGTTTACAAAATCTTTGTTATATCTATGAGAAGCTATAATGTCCATTCTTATTTTATTCTCGTTTCTTTGGCACCATTGAAGTTTATTCTTAAATATTTTTCGAGTTTTACACATATTGATAAACAAATCGCCATGCGAGGGACAGCCACCCAACAGCCAGGTCTGGTAAGCCACCCTCGCAGATGCGTGGCTGGCGCTCACATGGTAGTTCCAGCCGACAACCCGCCTATTGGATCTCTTACTCATACCTGCATATGAATGTATAGCTGCCTTCGACATGCTATTAATAACATGAGTATAAATAGTTTCAATGACATTTACAAAGTCTAAGTTCACTTTACTGTTATTATTAGGCCAAGAACATGAGTTTAGATACTTGTGACAGAGTTCAGAATAATGCTTTATTTGTGATGGAGTCCTTGTACCCCATGCAACCCTATTAACCTTTGAGTCACTCTGATTCACAATCTTAGGTATCACCATATCAATATTACAGTCAACAACAAGAGGAAAGTGATCAGATAGGTATACATCGTCCAATACTCGAGCGCTTGTAAACATAGGGCGTGCCGACTCGGTCACTATACAGTGATCAATCCAGCTGGTAGTATGGCTAGCTTTACTCCGAAAAGTATACGTTTTGGACGTCGCACCCAACAAAGTAACATCAACACATACCCAGTCCTGTTCCTTACAGTATGCCGTAAGCTCGTCTCCGAATAAACTTGCACGTGTCACGTCCGCATTGAAGTCACCAAGACATATAACGTTTTCATCGTTATTATTTTCTATCACTCCACTTATAACGGCCAAGCACTCAGTAAATTCCGCACGATTGTCGTCGCACTGCGTGGGCATGTATACCGACATGACGATGAAACATCTATCAGCGGCTAGCTGTACCTGTACAGCCACGACACGTACCGAAGGTCCTACGTTGAGAGGCCTCACGCTCGCAAACAGGGACCTCCTCCACAGTACTGCTACTCCTCCGTAAGGGCGCCCCTTCAGCACCCCCGCAGTCGTATCCACGGCAGATGTACCATGGTAGCTGAAGTCGGGGTGTATGTTTTGTAGAAAGCCTATGTCACTTGGTAGAAGCCAATGTTCTTGGAGTGCGATCACGTCATGATCTTTGCATAGATCCCTCACGTGAAGATAGGTACGTTTGATCCCTTGGCAGTTGAATGACACGAAGCTGACTGCAGTCATTGTATCACCAGTCACTAGTTGGCGGCCACGGCCTACCTGCCGCTTACCGACGGCGACGTTATGGAAGCCTCCCGAAGTTGTGTGACGCGTTTATTTTTGTATCGCCTATAGACTACTCCACTAGGGCAAAATTCTTCACTCAAAAATAAGGTCTCCTGTGCCTGGTCAATAGTTAATTTAAATGATGTAAAATCCGTCTTCCTGAATGTAATTAATTTTTCCACCTTGACGACAGTCTTTCCGTTTTCTCGTATAAATTCTTCAATATCTTTTTCTGTGGTTTCTGACTCAAACCGCGACGCGTAGATGTATGAAAATCTAGGCGCTATTTTGATTTTGTCAGAGGTCAACTTAGCTTTTCCAATCTGATTCAAGTTAGAATTCTTCGTCTTCAAATTTCTTATAGCCCTGTATTTCGATTTCTTGTGTACAACTGTCTTAAAACTGCCGTCAATTATGGTATCGTCAAAATTATTTATCAAAATATCACTTTCTCTATGTCCAATAGGGCTGCTAGATGCGCGCGGGGTTAGCGCGCGGCCAGCGGTGGCGGCCGCGGCGACCGTTGAGCGTTGTGCCGGCCCGGGCACAACCGACGACCGTTGCAAAGTCGCGCGTTTATTCGCCCCTACCTCCGTCTTCTGTTGGGAATCTTTTTAAAATTTTGATTTCTGGCTTTTAGTCTGTCGTTTGGGTTTTTCAGCTGCAACCAATTCAGGTGTATTTAATTGTTTTTCAGCCGTAGATACGGATTGCAGGGTCTTCAGCTGTTGTCGAATGTCCGAGACTTCCGCTGATGTCACGTAGTCAAATTGTATTTTGTGCACGTCTTGCTTGAGCCGCAAAATATCCTTTAATAATGTTGTCACATCTACATGATCAAATGTGACCGGAGGCAGGCGGTCTAGATTTTTAGCCACGAATGTAGGCAGCAGGTTAGGGTCAGTTTCCTTTATCACAGTGAAAATATCCAGCAGATTCCTCTTTTTCTTTCCTTCACCTTTCCGTGAGTTTCGTAGAAGCGAAGCTTGCACAAGTATGTCTCTCGCAATATCCACCTCACTTTCGGTAAAATGGGTTTCACATATTTGCATCAAGCTAGTTTCGGTGGTTACTAACGATTTGCACTTAACAAAACAGAGAAGCTCGTTTATTATCAGATCACTGCACTGATTCGTCATGATAGGTATCGATATCTATCAGGTTCATCAAAGGTAGTAATAACAGTTTGCGCGGAAGTTAGGTACCTACATAGGTAACACGGAAGTACGGCCAATAGACTAGACCTCACGCGACGGTGGCGCGCGCGCGACTGAACTTAAACATTATACTTATAGCCTATGACTGAAAATATATATTTATTTCAGTCGAACAGCTAAACAGCAAGTAAAATTACTGTATTTGACACAAAAAACTTATTAAAGCATTTTAATAATAATTAGTGGGCCTCGCTTTGCACTAATTTAAGAAACCCTGTCTTCATTGTATTTTTATCAACTCTAGCCGAACAGGGTATAGTTATAAAAATACAATTTATTGCAACCGTGCGTTTGCACTGACGAAACATCTACCTAAAGACATGTTTTTTAAACATGTTTCTGTCAATGTTTATGAATGCGTTTGCATTGTCAACGCCCCAACATGTTGCAAAACATGTATGAAGTCTTTAACAGCCGAAAGTGCGAACGCAATCGTTGACAAATTCATAAAAAACGTTGACAGACAACAAGTTTTGAGGCGATCCTAACGCAATCTGCAACAAATCTTATTATTTGTTCCGAATCCAACACGATTTTCGGCAGTGCGAACGCAAAAGCATACACAACAAATTTTGAGATTTGTATCATACAACAAGTTGTAAAACATTGCATGTTTTATGTTTCTTAGTGCAAACGCACGGTTCCATTTCAATCATTCACTCACGACGACCCAAATAGTTACTCATTCTTTGTGTCACATCACTAGGGACATTCATTCTTTGTGGTGGGGCGATTGCGTAGATACACGTTAATTTGTCGATGTGTGTGTGTTTCTTCATTGTAGGGTAATATTTTCATAGTGTGTGTTCGTAAACATAAGAACAACGTCTCTGTAAGTGTATTCTACATTTTCGTAGTGTGCGTGCGTGTTTACCTCGCCTCCCGCGAAAAGTGGCAGAAAAATTTACACTGCGATTTGTTGCGTACCGCATCCATAGGTTAAATGATCTAAGCTCTATACATATCGCAAACCTACAAACATGTAGCAGGTTGGCCCCGCTTTATGCCACAATATCTTTATAATGAAATTAAATTCACACCATCCTTTTTTTTAGGACAGGCGAGTCTCTCTACTATTCCAAGGAACTGAAGCCATTCCTCGAACGCACCCCCTGGGGAGAGGCCCAGCGGTATGTTATTATACTAATACGACGAGCTGGGACTAAACTCGCCAAAGAAGGGGTCACCAGGTTACCAGGTTGAGACCCCTCAGATGGGCGACCAGCCTCCTACCTAATCATGATCGCCTAAAACATTATTAAAACCGCCCTGAGAGCGGGATGGCGCTATACGCAACAAGAGCGGTGTCTCTGTTTCAATATTATTCTAATCTTGCTATAAGCAATCATGATAAGGCCCCTGCCCCCCTAGACAAATGCCACACGCTAACTTTTCCGCAGTCGTTCCGCAGAAAAAATATATGGAAATGACATAAGCCTTCGACAAACTCACGCTATTTTTTCCGCAGCTAATGTCATCTCCATACATTTTTTCTGCAGATAGACTACAGAAATGTTAGCGGATGGCATTTGTCAATATAAATAGGATCCTACTTTTCACTTAGATATCATCCTAGAAATATGATAATACTTGATGCTATGATTGTATTTAACACACTATCCTATCTATGATCCTATCTATTCATATGTGTTAAAAATGGAGGCCGAAAGTTCAGTTTTTGCTGCTGCAAGTGCTTCTATATTACTTCTTTTACTTCTAAAGAAGAAGAAAAGGATTCTGAAAAGGAGTAAGTGAGTAGGAGATCCAATCGAATGGCGTACGAGTTTCGCGTATTGACGCCATCTTTGTTTAGATAGGTTCCTATTTCACGACATGCTGTCAACTAACACTAATTAAATCAAGACTTAACAATGATATCAAAACAACTTAATTCTACCTAAGATAAACCCTATGCATATCATAATACGAGAGCCTATGCATAGGGTTGAGATGGAACCTGTTAATAAAATCTAGCTAAATAGAAAAAAATTATAACCTGTTAAAAAATGTACTGTAGCGTAAAAGCTAACACTAATTAAATCAAGACTTAACAATGCTACAGTATTAATATCATTCTTTAGCGCTTCTGTATCTGCTTTACAACTAATACCTACAAAGATTTTGAGGTCGTCCACGTAAAACAGACACTCCGCGAAAGTGACAGAATCGGGTAAGTCATTCTCATTCACCATCACGAGAACCAATGTTGGACCAAGAGTACTTCCCTGGCTAACACCGGATCTGGTGTAGTAGTCGTCAGACTCATACCTACCCAACCTCACATACTGACGTCGATCTCTAAGATGGCTAGCAAAAAATTGCAGAAGTTTAGGCTAAAGCCTATTTCTGGTCTAAGCCTAATATGGTCACCCTAAAGAAATAGATAAACATAATATTGTACCTCTACTTTACAATACATTGTATGACTCAAGCTGTGCTGGATTCCTGATTATAAGAACATTTAAGAATATTATAGGAACATCTAAGCTTATCATTGGACTCTTATATCTATGCTTAATTGATTATAGGTTTAATGGAGCTAAGGTGATTTAAAAAGAACTTTAACACTGTTGGTGATCGTAGCGCTTGTAGAATCTAGATGGTACTGGTATAATGCTCAAGGCTAGCTCCTCGAAGTCTTCCATAAAAATATCTGCGACTACGGGTAATCTCTACTAATATTATAAAGCTGAAGAGTTTGTTTGTTTGGTTGAACGCGCTAATCTCGGGAACTAGGAGCTGAGTATCAATGAAAAATGTTACAAAAACGGGAAAAAAATGTATGGCGAATGTACAATATAATTGGAATGGGATCTCCAATTTGCCATGTAGTTAGATTATGAAAAACTAACATTGTGCACTTTAGAGATACGTAGACACGACTCAGATGTACATGAGGTGGATTAGACATGAGATTTATAAAAAATCCTTATATATCTTTTTACTTATTTTAGAAAAAGGAGTAATTTCTTTAATTTTAATTTGCTATCATTAATTAGTTTAGGACACCTTCCATGGAACAGAAAAAACAGTGGAAGTGCGATACCATGATATTACTATGGGGACCGTTGTCGTCATCATCAAATTCTCAAACAAAAAAGCTGCAATGATTTTATATTTCCTTAACTTCACGTGGTTAGTAAATACTAATTTTCAATGAAATTTTACTTTTCCGAGTACATTTTATAAGTTGGTCGTCTATAACTTTTTAGTTTGTACTTAGTACTCAACTCTGATAGTTTTCCTTTCTTACCTCTAACAAAAATTTGCACTTTATAACCAATTATTAGCTTACCTCGAACAACGTTTCGCCTTAATATATTTTTTCCCGACATCTTCAACAAATATCGTTAATGTACACAGAAATAAAGGCAAAAACTTAACAAATTATATACTAAAACCTTCCTCGAGAATTACGCTATCGAGTGGTGAAAACCGCTTGAAAATCGGTGCAGTAGTTTTTGAGTTTATCGCGAACAGACAGACAGACAGACGCGACGGGGGACTTTGTTTTATAATTGTAGGGAAATAAAATAAGTAGGTATTGATATAATATACTTTGTGCAAACTAGATAGCGCTACTGCCTACACTTCTAAGTTGATAAAACAGCATGGCGTCTCTCTGTCTGAACTGTCAAATGTGATAAGTACGCAATAAACGTGTCTGCAATAGTTTTACGTTTTTCTTTAACTTTCCCACTGCGTTGGCCTCTTCTATAACCATATAACTCAATAGGTTATGGGCCCAGAGTCGCATTGGTCAATGAGTTAGAGAAAAGTATAGTTTTGTGAAAAGTTCACCGAGTTGTATTGCGGCCAGCCGGCTCTAGTGAAATCTACAAACAAGAAAGACAGTGCAGCTAGACTGAATTCAAGTGGAAAATGGATTCACTGAACGCATCAGTCAAAAAGTTTGATGGAAACCACTACGCGCAGTGGAAGTTCCAAATACACCTCGCATTGAAAGTGAAGGGGTTAGAAAATTTTCTGAATGACAGTCCGCTTACAGATAGTGATACAAAATGGCGCCAAGGGGATGCAAGTTATATGTTTATAATGACGAGCTGTATGGAATATTCGCAAATAGCTCTAGTTCAGAATTGCGTCACAGCAAAATCTATGATAGAAAAGCTGGATGCCATCTACGAAAAGAAAAGTGAGGCAACGAAGTTGCTACTTCTCGAGCAATTTCACAGCTACCGCATGATGGAAAGTGACACAATTGCCATACACATCTCGAAAATTTAAAATATGGCACAACAATTGCGAGACGCGGGCGAGAATATATCTGATTTGGCTGTCATTACGAAGATCCTGGGGTCACTGCCTGATAAGTATCGCATGGTACGCCAAGCATGGCTCTCAGTGGATGAAACAAAGCAATCTATTTCCAACCTCACAGCGAGCTTTTTAGATGAAGAGGCGAGTTTCACTCATGGGGAAGAAACCGCGCTTGTAACGTCGAAGGCAAAGAAAAATTTCAAATGTTTCAATTGCAATAAAAGAGGGCATTACGCTAAAGACTGTCGCACGCCCAAAAAGAAACGTCAGACAGAATCGAAGTAGTCGTCAGCGTTTGTTGTCGAAAAGGCAAATTTATGTGATCGTGAAGAGTCTTCATGGATTTTGGACATTGGAGCATCCGCCCACATGACCTTTAGGAATGACTTCTTGCACGATATCCGACCAAGTGATAGATCTGCTGTGCGTCTAGGTGACAAGTCTGAACTCCCAGTGGTGTGTGGAGTAGGGACAGTGCATATTAAGAAGTTAGTACATGGGCTGTAGTATGATTCAACCATTAATGATGTCTTGATGTCTTGTATGTGCCGGACTTAAAACGCAATTTGTTTTCTGAAGGTGTTGTAACGGCGAAAGGTTTCAGTATTCATAAAAAGTCTGATTCAGCTGAAGTCTACAAAGGAAAGTCTGTGGCTGCATGTGCATATCGCGGCAATGACAACTTATATAGACTATTGTTCAAAGTGCAACCAGTTGAAGTGAATGCTAATGTGGCATCTACAATTCAAGTGTGGTATGAGCGACTTGGACGTGTAAACATAAAGACAATTTGTGAATTAGTGAAACAAGGACATATCAGTGCGGACCTGAAAGATGCCAAGGACTTCTTTTGTGAAGCATGTGTGTTAGGGAAGCAACACCGTCAACCTTTTAAAAGGGTAAATTGTGTGCCAGTAACTAATGGTGTAAAAGTGTACTCTGACATTTGTGGACCTCTTCCGGTGAAATCTGTATTAGGTGCTCGTTATTTCATAACCTTTACAGATGGTTATTCGAATTACAGAGTGGTATATTTCCTTGTGCAAAAGAGTGAGGCCCTCGCAGCCTTCCAGAAGTATCTCGAGTTGGTGGATAATAAGTTCAATGTCAAAGTCAAGATGCTACATACTGATAATGGCCTTGAATACTGCAATGAGGCTTTTCGTGAATTTGCAGATAAAAAGGGAATACAATTGGAGACTACAGCACCTTATACTCCTGAGCAGAGTGGAAAGAGTGAGCGCACAAACAGAACGCTGATGGAGTCAGCAAGATCAATGTTGTATGCAAAGCAGCTGCCCTTGTACTTGTGGGCTGAAGCTGTGAACACAGCAGTGTATGTATACAATAGAACACCACGCAGCGGAGTCACACCCTATGAGAAGTGGAGAGATGATAAACCAGTTTTGACACACATGAGAACCTTCGGCAGTACTGCATATGTTCATGTACCAAAGGAGAAGAGAAATAAACTAGATCAAAAGAGTAACAAACTGTTGTTTGTTGGTTACCAAGGCTATTCTACTAATTATAGACTAATGGATTTGTCAACTAAGAAGGTAACTGTTTCGAGAGATGTGATTTTCAATGAGAGTGAATCTATAAAAGAAAGTGGCAATCAGCATATAGAAGTGCCTCTTAGTTTTAACGAGTCCAATGACAGAAGCTATGATCATGACCAGTTTGAAAGATTCTGTGCTGAGAATATAAGAGATGAAGTTGCAGAATCAGAAATGTTGTCAGATTGTGAATTTATGGATGCAGCAGATGGAAGTCCTTCGGAAGATACAAACTTAAGAGTCCGAAAACTGAGAAACCGCACCATAATAAAACATACTGCAAATTTTGCTCAAGTAGTCGAACCAATAACATATGAGCAGGCTATGCAAAGTGAAAACATTAGAGAATGGACAGAGGCTATGCAAGAAGAGCTGAAGTCTCATCAGGAGTGCAATACCTGGGAATTAGTGGATTTGCCCAATGACCAAAAAACAGTTGGCTGCAAATGGGTCTACAAAGTAAAGGAAAACCCGGATGAGACGATACGCTTTAAAGCCAGGCTATGTGCAAAAGGATATTCGCAACAAAAGGGGATAGACTATGAGGAGACTTTTTCCCCCACTGTTCGTTTTGATACAGTTCGCACAATGTTGTCAGTAGCCGCTAATGATAAATTAAAAGCTATTCAATTCCGTTAACAATTATTTTGCAAGCGTGGGAAGAACTTTGGCTGAAGAAATTGTTTCCGCAACACCTTTATACTGTGGCAACAGTATAAACGAGTTACATAACACTCAAGTATCCTCCTTTGTGCTCCTAGAAACAGATCCTAAAGAGGTGTGCTTAACCTTGATGAGCCTCAAATCTGACACCGCCCCAGGCTGGGATGGTATATCCACTCAATTTCTAAAACTCGCTAATGAATTAGTTGTACCTATAATTACGCACCTAGCTAACCTGTGTTTCTCGCGAGGCGTTTTTCCAGCAGCTCTTAAGCAGGCAATAATAACTCCTATCTATAAAAGTGGAAATGGAGCAGATGTTTCGAATTATAGGCCAATTTCAGTTCTTAATGTCATCTCTAAGATAATCGAAAAATTAATAAATAAACGACTCGTAGATTATATGGATAAATTTAACATACTATCTAAATCGCAATACGGTTTCAGAAAAGAACTTTCAACGGAGGATGCAGTTATTGCTCTAACGTCTCACATTATTAAAGAAGTCGATAATAGTAAAAAATGCTTTACAATATTTTTAGATTTGAAAAAGGCCTTCGACACAGTATCTATTCCGATTTTAATACGCCGACTGGAGAACATAGGCATCAGGGGAGCTTCGCTAGCATTACTTACTGACTACCTCACTGAACGTAAACAGGCAGTGAAAATAGGGGATTATGTTAGTGAACAATCCAGTATTTCGTACGGAGTTCCACAAGGAAGTGTGCTAGGACCAACCTTATTCCTAGTTTACATAAACAGCCTGTGCAATATGAACATAAAAAATGGAGAAATATATTCTTATGCGGATGACACAGCTGTTGTTTTCACTGGATCAACATGGGACTCGTTACGCATGTCGGCTGAAACAGGACTTGCTGAGATAGCAAACTGGTTAAGTGCTAATCTTCTTACATTAAATATAAACAAGACAAACTATATTGCATTTACAAAATACAATAATACACAACCTGGACCTAGGTACATTTGAAATAAAAATTCATAAGTGTAATAATGCTAATAGTAGCTGCTTTTGTAACATCATAAAGTAGATCATACAAAATACCTGGGTGTGATTGTGGACCAACGGCTGTCTTGGCATGCTCATCTAGAACTTATCATGATTAAAGTAAGAAAATTGATATGGGTTTTTAAATCTCTAAGACATGTAGCAGACAAGTACCTATTAAAACAGATATACATCTCTCTGGCAGAATCTGTGTTGACGTATTCCCAGTGTGGGGAGGCGCGACCAAGACTAAGTTTTTGGAGCTAGAGAGGGCGCAAAGATCACTACATAAAGTAATGCACTTCAAACCTTACCGATTCCCAACAATTAACCTCTACGCTTACTGTGACCTTCTTTCAGTTAGGCAGCTATATATTTTGAATTCTGTTCTGAGGTGACACAAATCCCTAAAATACCAACCCAGCAAATTAAATAAGAGGAGGAATCCCACCAAAACACCATTATTCGAGGTGGGGTTCGCTAACATCCGCGGGCTCCATTCTAACCTCTTAGCTGTCCACCACCATCTCGAGACAGCCCGTCCAGCAATGCTGTTTTTGACGGAGACGCAAATTATCTGCCCGGCCGATACAGGCTACCTTAATTACCCCGGCTACGCTCTTGAGGAGTCCTTCAAGGCGAAGGCTGGTGTTTGCTTGTTCGTCCGGGCGGATGTTTGCTGTCGTCGCCTGCGCTGTTTGGAGGAACCTTCCTTTTCCATCCTTGCGGTACACGTTGATTTTGGCACTCATTGCCGTGTCTACGTCTGCGTCTACCGTTCCCATCGTGGTGACTTGGAGACAACTCGACTTTTTGAACATCTAAGTCGGGTGGCAGATGACGCGCAGGAGCGATTTCCTTCCGCCGAGCTGGTGTTTTTAGGGGACTTCAATGCTCACCACGAGTTGTGGTTAAGTTCCTCTAAAACTGACCATGCGGGTAGGACTGCCCACGTATTCGCTCTCACGCACGACCTGACACAATTGGTCACCCAGCACACCAGGGTACCAGATATTATCGGTCAAGCGCCCTCTTTATTGGACCTTCTGCTGACAAATCGCCCTGACGGATATCAGGTGGTGATTCGAGCTCCACTAGGATCTTCGGATCACTGTCTGGTATCCGTCACAGTGCCTCAGGCGTCGCGACCGTCACCTGTGGTTGCAGCACGCCGTCTGTGGCACTATGCGTCAGCAGATTGGGACGGTATGCGGGATTATTACGCATCTGTTCCTTGGTGACAGCGCTGTTTCAATAGGATGGATCCGGACTCCTGCGCTGCCTCTGTTGCTGACGAGATCATACTAGGAATGGAATATTATATTCCGCATTCCAATCTCGTCAGTAGAGGCAGACGTAACCTCTGGTTCAATCGCGAGTGCGCCTCTGCTGTTGAAAACAAACAGCTGGCTTACCGCGCTTGGATCAGAGGCCGAGCTTCTAAGGATCCCAATACAAGCCTACTGAAAACAGCCTACAATAATGCCACCAAGCTGTGTAAGAGGGCTTACATTAGAGCGGATGCTCAGCGCATTGCACAAGTGGGCCAGGAACTGCTATCGCACCCTACGGGTAGCCGTTCTTTTTGGCGCCTGGCCAAAGCTGTGCAATCAAACTTCTGCCAACCCTCGCTGCCACCGCTGAGACATGCCGATGGCTCACTTGCTCATCAGCCCCAGGAGAAAGCCGACCTCCTGGCAAAACTCTTCGCGGCTCATTCCCGTGTCGATGACTGTGGTACACAACCTCCGAAACTGTCCCATTGTGGCAGCACCATGCCCGATATCCGTATCAGACAGCGTGATGTGCGGGCGGAGCTCCAGTCGATCGATACTCGAAAAGCAAGTGGCCCAGACGGCATTCCTGCGATTGTTCTTAAGAAGTGTGCAGCGGAGTTGACTCCGGTCCTTACGCGTCTATACCGTCTGTCTTTCTCTGCTGGTTGTGTGCCGAAATCTTGGAAAGAGGTCAATGTCCAGCCGGTTCCCAAAAAGGGAAATCGTTCTGATCCGGCTAACTATCGTCCTATAGCCGTCACTTCCATTTTGTGTAAAATCATGGAGAGGATCCTTAATACCCAGCTGATCCGTTACCTGGAAGGTCACTCGTTACTTAATGACCGACAGTATGGGTTTCGTCCTAAACGGTCAACAGGTGACCTTCTAGCGTTCCTTTTGCACAAATGGGGTGAATCTATCGATAAGCGCGGCGAATCGGTGGCTATTAGTCTCGACATCGCCAAAGCTTTTGATAGAGTCTGGCACAAGGCTCTTCTTTCCAAGCTTCCGGCATACGGATTACCCGCGCAGTTCTGTACGTGGATTGCCAGCTTCCTCCACGAGCGTAGAATTCGCGTTGTCGTTGACGGCTGCGCTTCGCGGTTCGTGGCAGTGAACGCTGGAGTTCCGCAAGGCTCCGTTCTATCCCCCACATTGTTTCTTCTGCATATCAATGATATGCTTTCCTTGGGAGCTATACATTGCTATGCAGATGACAGTACAGTGCATGGGGGATATCACGGAAGCTCAGGGGCTGCTCGCGGTGATATTGGTAGGGAAAGGCAGAATCTTATCATTGAGCTCAACAGGACGCTGGACCTCGTCTCCGAATGGGGCTCCAACAATCTTGTTGAGTTCAATGCTAAGAAAACACAGGTGTGCGCGTTCTCGGCGAAAAGGTCACCTTTCCTCCCCCTTCCTTCTCTCCAGGGCACAACCCTTCACACACAGAGCAACATCACCTTGCTCGGAATGATCATTCGCTGCGATCTGAACCCCAGAGACTACATCGAATCCGTCATAACTACTGCCTCACGGAAACTCGGTGTCCTGAACAAGGTGCGTAGGTATTTTGCGCCGAACCAACTATGCTTGTTGTATAAAACTTAGGTTAGGTCTTGCGTGGAATATTGCTCGCACCTTTGGGACGGCTCCGCTCAGTACCTCCTCGATGCTCTGGACAGATTGCAGCGTCGCGCTATTCGCATAATTGGCGATGTAGAGGCAACTAACACCCTCGAGCCTCTACAACTTCGTCGTGACATCGCCTCTCTTAGCGCCTTTTACCGAATGTTCCATGGGGAATGCTCTGAGGAGCTCTTTAACCTTATCCCTCCCTCTCCATTCCTTAACAGAAACACGCGTAAGGGCCTTCGGAGTCATCCGTACACTGTGTCCTCCTTTTTACACCGTACCAAGAAATTCCAAGATTCCTTCTTCTGTCGTTCATCCCACACTTGGAATTCTCTACCTGCGCACGTGTTTCCTCCATCCTACAACATGGGTTCCTTCAAAAGAGGCGTGAAAAAGCATCTTTCGGGCCGGCAAGGGGCGGGCAGGTAGGAGAGTGGATGTCGTCCCTACTCTTATCTGTCAACTCATTTGGGCCTCTTTCACCGCTTAACATCAGGCGGGAGGAGGTCATCTGCCGGGCCATCCATAAAAAAAAAAAAAAGAAAAAGGAGACATGCTGTGGCTCCTGTGGATATTGTTAAATCAGTTTTTGCGAGGAGACAATTTCTTCGTCAATCGGCAACCTTATATAACGCGATGAATAAATTATTATATATACATCCTATGACCAAACACGAGTGCAAATCCTCTCTCACTAAACATCTTAAAAAGCTGAGCTATGATGAAACTGAGGCTCTTTTGCTATAGATAGATAGGTAGTAGGAAAAATGTGAATGTATAGTATGTGTGTGCTTTATGTAGGTATTATAGATCGTATAAAAAATTGTTTTACCAAAATAAAATAAAGTAATAATAAATAAGTAAAGTAAATAACATAATCATACACACACACGTGCACACATACACACACGTACACACACACTAACACACACACACACACACACAAACACACGTACGCACGCGCGTGCGCGCATGTGCCTCCAACTCCACTTAACTTATGTCATTGTTTTGTATTATGTTTAGTCTGCTTGTTTGTATAAAATTCAAAACTTAAATCTCTACTTATGGTTAACATTTTTTATTTATGTATGATTATACTTGTCTCACCTAATCAAAATGTTATATGATAATGTTATGGAAGAGCGGGGTCTTCTAACACAGGTATTTATATACTTAAAGGGAGATCCCAATCACAGTTTACTGTTTACTACTTTAAGATAATGAATAAAGATTTTTGAATTTGATTTGAATTTTGAATTTATAAAATCGCTTTATGGATTAAAGCAGTCACCAAGATGTTGGTATAGCCGATTTGATACATTCCTGAAAGCGCATGGTTTTGTAAACTCAGAGGCAGATCAGTGTCTTTACATATGTAATGATAATTCTGATCCTATTTATCTGATTTTGTATATTGATGATGGTTTAACATTATGCAAAGATGAAAAATTGTTGATTAAAATTGTCAAAATTTTAAAACAAGAATTTCAGCTAACTGTTTTAGAACCAAAGCATTTTGTTTTAAAATTTCTTAAAAATGGTTCTATTTTTGTAAGCCAAGAGAAGTATATTTCTAAAATTGTAAATAAGTTCTGTATGGAAAACGCAAAGAAGTGTAGCGTGCCTGCAGACCCAAATGTAAGATTGAACCAAAGTAAAAATAATAATGACATTGAGTGTAATGTGCCCTTTAGAGAGGCAGTAGGTTCTTTAATGTTTGCAGCAATTGGCACTAGACCAGATATCTATTATGCTGTATGTATGGTCAGTAGATTTCTAAATTGTTTTGATAATACTCATTGGAGCGCAGTAAAGCAAATTTTTAAATATTTAAATACTACTAAAGACTTGGGATTATTGTATAAACAAGGTGATAAGACTATTTTAGGTTTTTCTGATGCAGATTATGGTAATTGTACTGAAACCAGAAGGTCTGTTTCTGGTTATTTATTTGTTATGAATAGTGGTGCTGTCACCTGGAGCTCACAAAGACAAAGATGTGTCACTTTGTCTACAATGGAGGTTGAGTATGTAGCAGCTTGTTGAGCTACCAAAGAGCTAATGTGGCTCAAACAGTTGATGACTAGTATTGGAAAGAATCTTAAACAAGTTACTTTACATTTGGATAACCAAAGCTCTATTAAACTAGTTAAAAATCAAGACTTCCATAAGAGGTCAAAGCATATTGACATCCAATATCATTATATAAGAGAAAAATATTTAAATGGTTGTCTAGAAGTAAAATATATAAGTTCAGAGGAACAAGCCGCTGACATAATGACTAAGGCTTTGCCTAGGGTTCAATTTGAGGTTTTAAGAAAAGAAATGGGTTTGGTTGGTAAGAATTCTCTTGTTGAATGATGAGTATTATCACATATAGTTTTGGTGGGAGATACTTATTTGGTGGGAGTGTAGGGAAATAAAATAAGTATTGATATAATATACTTTGTGCAAACTAGATGGCGCTACTGCCTACACTTCTAAGTTGATAAAACAGCATGGCGTCTCTCTGTCTGAACTGTCAAATGTGATAAGTACGCAATAAACGTGTCTGCAATAGTTTTATGTTTTTCTTTAACTTTCCCACTGCGTAGGCCTCTTCTATAACCATATAACTCAATAATAATATGTAAGGATATTTCAGAAACGGATCCCTAAATCGAAAAATGGTGTTCTGAACCTTACATTATTTTTAAATACCTATTCAATAATATCCCACACAATGGGTTAGTCGAGAAAAAAAAATTACTCCCACTTTAATTGGATGGGAGCTACCATAAAAAAAATTTTCAATATTTTTTATACAACTTTTTTGACATGATTAATATACAAACCCAAATTACAGTTTTCTAGTACTAATAGTCTCTGAGTAAAACCGCGGACAGACAGACAGACAGACAGACATGGCGAAACTATAAGGGTTCCTTGTTTACTACGGAACCCTAAAACGAATACGGTAGGTATTCCTCTTAGATCATTTAGCTTATGGATATGGTACGCAATAAATCGCAGTATAAATTTTTCTGCCACATTTTGCGGGAAGCGAGGTAAACACGCATGGCACACTACGAAAATCTAGCATTCAATTACAGATACGCACACTATGAAAATATTACCTCACTATAAAGAAACACACACACATCGACAAATTAACGTGTATCTACGCAATCTCCAGCAAATCATGCCCGTGTACTGTGTTGAGCTACCAACGTACCATTGTATTTTTATATCGTAAGGGCATAAAAATTACTTCAAAATTGTACTTAAATCAAACACGTTTATGTATATGTATTTTATACTTACATGCGATAGGAAACGCCATAGTCTTGAAGATTTAAGTTACTGTATAGCCTTTTGCAAGAGGAAACTGCACAATTTACCATTTTTTACGAGCTCTTACTTGCGATAAGAAACGACACCTAATGGCAGCGGCCGCGCGCGCGTCAACTAGTTTTATATAACGTGTATGGTCATATGGTCAACGTAAATTGGCAGAGGGGTTCGCCCAGCCTTGCCATCTCCCGTCTGAATGCTCTAAGGTATTCCTCCACTAGGTCCGATTCCACCACTAGGAAATATTTCGTATTAATTATTGTATTTCTTTTTATCTGTTCCCTGGTATCTCCCCTCTAGAGACCGTCCTTTGCCATCCGTAATTTTCAGACTGTATGGTTGTAAGATATATTAGTAAACGGTGCTTATAATCTGTCCAAAGAATTAAAAAACCGGTAATATCAAAATAAATGTTTCACTGCTCATCACTATTATCATAGAGAAATAAAAGGTAAATTCTATAATCTATGACTGTGTGCATTGGGTCGATTATGTCATGGCGGGTTAGATGTTTTCGGCAGTTAATTTTAATGGGATTTGTTTTGAATTACGCCTTCAATGATCTCGATTCAATCGTTGTTGTTTCCCAATAAACTTATTTATATATTTGTGACTATTTGCTAAGCTACTCAAATGCTGAAACAATTGCAAATGGGCCTTCGCACGTTCATGCTTCTTGCATCTAAAGTATGGAGTTGTTTTTGTTATATGTTTAAGAAGCAATATCGAGCGGTAAATATAATCCGATGTGATCTGTGTACAGTGTAATTAGTGCAAAAGTATTTTATTGTCTGCAAGTTTCTATTCTCACGTGGTGTTTGGTTTTCAGTTGGCGCAATATCAATCTGTAAAATATGAAATTTATCCACTTTCCCCGGTATCTAGACACAGGCTGAGTAAGTTATGATTATAACTAGTGTTGACAAATACTATGCTGTCTGTATACCACCTCCATAATACGCAGGTGTGATAAGTACATTATGTACTTAGCACACATTTTGTTTCCTTGGTGATAGTTATCTTAGGTAGAATTAAGTTGTTTTGATATCATTGTTAAGTCTTGATTTAATTAGTGTTAGCTTTTACGCTATAGTACATTTTTTAATAAGTTATAATTTTTTTCTATTTAGCTAGATTTTATTAACAGGTTCCATCTCAACCCTATGCATAGGCTCTCGTATTATGATATGCATAGGGTTTATCTAAGTTAGAATTAAGTTGTTTTGATATCATTGTTGTCTTGATTTAATTAGTGTTAGCTTTTACGCTACAATACATTTTTAACAGGTTATAATTTTTTTCTATTTAGCTAGATTTTATTAACAGGTTCCATCTCAACCCTATGCATAGGCTCTCGAATTATGATATGCATAGGGTTGCCAGAAGCCCGATTTTTGGTCATTTCGGATAAATATATAAAAACAACCTACCAGGCTTCTGGTCAACCCTCCAGTGTCCAGACAAATAATGCTGAACAAAAGAGTGGGTTTATTTTATTGTATAGCTTCAATTATTGCTTCACCAGATTCATGAATGAAAAAATTACTATTTAGTACTTTTGATTAGAACATTTAATAGGAAAGCTATTTTATGTGTCACTGAAAAATATGAAATAGTTAATATGGAAGCTTATATTTATGGTGGTGATAGGAATTTTTTTACAGTTACCAAACCATTTTCAAGATTCTTTTTGGTTAATGTTTTTTATTTGTATTTCAGTGTATGGTTATTTTTGTGTAGTACAATTCTACATCTTTTCTTTATACTGGAAGCTCAAACATGAACTTTTCATCAGATTGTGAATTGGACTGGCCATGAACAAAAGTAAACTTCGAATGAAATTTTACCTTGGATTTGGCAGAATGAATAAGATTTCTAGTATAAGGATTTGTGGGATATATCAATAAAATTATAATATAACAGACATAACTGATTTCTTAAATATTAGTAGTATGAACTTTATGAAAAATTTATAGAACAGTGATCTAGTCTCTTGTATGGATACAGGAAACCTGTTAATCATTGCACAGTGAATTTTAAATAATGATGACTTATAGGGATTTTAATTAAAAACATATTTTTGTAGGGGCTTATATGATTGTTTGTTGCAATATTATATTACAATTTTAATAAGCATTTCCAAATTATAATCAATTATATTACATAATAAACAATGTTTCTTACTACCACTCTCAGCTTAATTTCTTGTGTGCTATGTGCTTATCACTATTGATGAAATATAATTAAAATTTTCAGGTCTAGTGAAGAAAAAAATGTTGGTATTAGACTTAGATGAAACATTAATACATTCGCACCATGATGCAATGCTACGACCAACAGTAAAGCCCGGCACCCCGCCTGACTTTGTCTTGAAGGTGACCATTGACAAACATCCAGTGCGATTTTTTGTGCACAAGCGACCACATGTGGACTACTTTTTGGACATAGTAAGTTATTGATATACAGCCAAATACCAGTGCTAGTGGTATACAAATCTCAGTAGAGCATGTGTTATCTGAAATGATGCATCCCCCTACTGTACTTATGCACTCAAGCTAATTTAAGGGTGATTCACCATGTCAGCCGCATAGGGACTCTCCAAACCATTATTATAAGTATATCCAGTATAATTATGCTTTCATACCTTTTCTATTAATGTCACTCGGAGCCCTGTATCATCCTAGACACTGACAGGTGTGGTTAAGTTTTAGAGAATGTATATCAGAATAATTATCACAGTGGCGATACTATATTCTCTCCCAATATTAGGCTCTTCCAATTTCTGAACTGGTGTATTCATTTTTTTTTTTATTTTACTTGTATTTGCGTACATATTAATTAGGAATTGAATGTTTAAGGTGTATGTACATACAAGGCATTCATTGCTTATCTTAGTTTTTTACATTTTTAATTAATTTGCTGGTAAATTAGATTCTTGTAATTATATATCGAAGAAAAATATTCATTCAAGTCAAGTTGATTGTCATGCGAGTAATATTTATTATGGTAATGAATAATTTCAGTCACAGACTAATAAAGATATAATTTAACTAGTTGTTTTGATTCTCCCGTAAAAACCTTAGGTAAACCTTAGGCTCATGAGTTTAAAGGTCAAATTTGTATGCAACAAAATGTAACACGAATGCGGCTGCCGCGCCATACGATAAATTCGTGTAAGTGCAATGGATATACTAATAATAATACTGTCTCGCTTTCATGCGTTTTTTGCATGCAGGAGGCTGCGTTTTTTACGTAGTCTATCACGTTGGGTTATGGAAGGAATTTGAAATATAGCTTGGATCGGTTTTTACGATGTTCACACTTTCATGTACGACTTTAAGTCATGAAGCATAAGGCATCTTTTGAATTTTGTAGTCTACCGAACTGCTGATAATTTCAAAGTATCGAATTCGCTTGGGTTAGATAGTTTATTTGTTTTGATAATTTGAATGCGTGAGCGAGACTCAGTGCAAGGAATTTCTTTTCGTTATTATTTGTTGTTTATTGTTGTTACTTATATTATTACGGGTCGATTTAAGTGCTAACTTATATAGTTTAAGTGATTTTATTATGGACATTTATTTGTGAGGGAGGCAAAATATCTGTTTAAAAATGCCGAAACGTAATACTGAAATATGGGAACATTTCGAAAAGTGTACAGCTACAGCCGGTAATAAAATGGCCTAGCCATTAAATATATTTTTTTCTATTTTCATCAAATTAATACTAGACAGTCCTAAGCCTGTAAAAGTATGAAGGAAAGTTCATTGAATATTATGTAGGTATTCTGTGTTGAGTCAGTGTGAATAAATCAACTTGAGAAAAATATTTAGATATTGTATTTGAATGAAAATATTAACTGATACTTTCAACCATTAAAATTATCTAATATTTTTATTTATTCAACTATTAACTTTTAACTAATATTTTTTTAACCATTAACGCCACCTCTACTGTAAAGGTCTATATTGAATAAAGATTTTTGAGTTTGATACCCGAACTGTGACTTCATTGATTTGTGTGAATCGGCCTTTAAAATGTAGATGTACTACACATAAAAACTTCATTGCAACTGGTCATTTAGTTGCCGGCTAATCTTAAACCGATTGGAAATGTTCGCGATGGATGAAGAGTTTGTTTGTTTGTTTGAACGCGCTAATCACAGGAACTACTGGTCCGAATTGAAAAATTCGTATTGTGTTGGATAGTCCATTTATCGAGGAAGGCTTTAAGCTATATAACACGATATTGTTATTTTTGGACATCCACGCGAGTGAAGTCGCAGGCACAGCTAGTGTTTCATACAATGCCAGTACTGCTCCACCATACAGAGACTGATGTTGAGCTTATCACATGACCAGTCAACCATACAGATACATAGTTCACGTAGTAGTCAACATTCTCACATAGTTGAAGTATAATTCACACTACTAAATCAAATAATAAGTATTGGGCGTGTCATTTCAGCCCTGCGAGCATAGACTTGTCGATCGACATATATCGATCGACAAAAGCATCTGTCCTTTTCACTCCTAAGGAATATCTGTTATTTATCGAATTTTGTCGACTATGTCAATCTTAGCTGGCAAATTTTGTTTATCGAGAGTTCCATGCTCGCAGGGCCGATTAGACAAGTTCTGCCAGTAGTAATACAGTATCAGAAACTTTACAAATCTCAGAACTAGTAGTATACAAATTTAACTATATAAAATACTAGTAAGAAAGTTATCAATTTCAAGTTAGAAAAATTATTTCTCTTTCTATAATTAATTTTTTCTGTTCACTGCTAAAAATGTTGGGATATAATCTCATCCCATAAAAAATATGTGTGCAGTGCAATGATAAAATACTCACAGCCCACAGGTGCATACAAAAAATAAACTGGCCATTATTGAGATTTTTTTTATTGAAATGCATGGTATACCAATAAATAATTAATCATAGAAACCATCCTTATAGACTTATGTTTTAACAAACATTTTCTAGAAAATATATTTTTAGTTTGGCTCCAGATTGAGTATTTATCTTAATGCATTTATAAGTTAATAAATAAGACATTTCCTTTACAAGCTTTCATAATCAAAATGGCGGGATCATGCTCTAACATTAAAGTTACTATTTGATGTAACAGATTAAACCAAAATTTTGTACCTACCTCCAGAAATTTTAAGCAGTTTCTTTTAGAATCGAATATTTAAATTCTGATGGCACAAAAAATGTATGAAAAAAGCACAAAAACTGTGTGAAATATAAAAAAATAGACCAGTACAAGGCGGCCTTATTGCTAAAAAGCAATATCTTTCAGGCAACCTTAGGACGAAAGAATGAGACAGCATATTCAATAGGGGAAAGGGTACAAAACTAGGACTAAGGAAAGTTTGTTATATGGGAAAGGAATTACGAGCAAAAGTTCCAGCTTAATTAATTGATATTGGAATAAAAGCTGTACAGTAGGCGTTTTAACATTCCACTTATAACATATGTTTTCCAGTATACATTTTCATTTTATATAAAAAACGATTGAGCAATCATTATAAATTCATATTTAAACATTATTAACAACTTCATCAAATAATATAAATAAATGATGAAGACCCGCCATCCTGATGCACACCTAAAAACGGCTTGACGTGAGAATTTACGGATCGAACACAAACGAATACGTCCATACAATCACTAGGACGGCCAAACCGGATCAAAACAAAACACGAATCGAATACGAACCGAATACTTATAAGTGCGCAAGCGCCCTAACCCGACTGAAACGTCAGGCAATTAAAAAGGTATAATTAATTCCCGTTTTCTACTCATGCCTGTAGCATTATCAATGCAGGGTAAAACTAGACCAATGAAAGGGTGAATTAGGACATTAAACTAAGTAAGAGAATAAATTATTATGAATTGGATGATTTATGTTTCTTACACTTGTCCATATTCAATTTTAGGTGTCACAATGGTATGAGTTAGTGGTGTTCACAGCGTCAATGGAAATTTACGGTGCTGCAGTGGCGGATAAGTTGGACAACGGCAGAGGTATTCTTCGGCGGAGATTCTACCGGTAAGATTTAATGTTAAAAACATTGAATAAAAGCTGAAAAGAAAAACAAGCCCATTGGAATGAAATTCTAGCTTACATATAGATAATATTGTTTGCTTTCAGGCAACATTGCACTGCAGAGCACGGGTCATATACCAAAAACCTGTCGTCAATATGCGACGATCTCAACAGGGTGTTTATACTGGATAACTCTCCCGGCGCTTACCGGGACTTTCCAGGTTGGTTTGGCTTTGTTCCACTCAAGCATATGGAAATGTTGTCTTGAATTTTGTAAAGATATAGTGGCCACTAAGAGCCAGAGCGCAGTAGCGACTTTTTGTCGCCCGATAGTTTGATTGATTAGAAATCACATAGTCATTTTCGCCGATTTTTAATCGCTAAATGCGTGCACTTCAATATAGCTCTATACTTATTCCCTGAACGATTAAACTATCGTCCAACTAAAAGTCGCTAGTGCGCTCTGGCTCTAATGGCCGATATTATCGCCAGCACGAGAGATGGGCACACTACAGTTTTGTTACTAAAATTTTGTTTCTATCTCTCACTTGCGATGGGTTATAAAAACTGGCTGTTGCTGTCGCTGACACCAATTTCGTATTCACAACTGACATGAAACTTGATAGACATCACTCATCCCATCTGTACGAACACCGAACATGTCGATTTTCCTATCCGAAAAAAGAGCGCTAAAAACACTACCATTATTTCGGTATATTTGATTTTTTCCAGTTCACTTCACACTGCACAATTTTTTTTTATACCACAAGGGTGGCAAACAAGCATACAGCCCACCTGATGGTAAGCGGTTACCGCAGCCTATGGACGCTTGCAACACTGGGGGCATCGCTTGCGCGTTGCCGACTCTTTAAAAACTGTTTTAATACCCTTCTTGAAGATAAGGCATTTCTATAAATTTCTAATGATGACCTCTGCCGATAGCGGTGGAGCGCTGACTAAACGAAACAGCATCTTCCTTTATTTGAGGCACAGACACTTGCGGCGAATATTTAGATTCATGTCTGTAGTTTAATCGAGAACCGTTAACAGCTTAATCGTGTCATTAACATTTAACAGCTTCATAGATTGAAGCTAACTTGGTCATTCTCTGGCAAGTCCCTTCGAATCTAGTCAATTGATGTACAATCGAAGTATGTCCGGGGAGCTAAGCAGAAACATTATAAACTAAACCGAAGACCGATAGAATGACAGAGAGCTTCAATGATATTTGAACGGGTAATTTTTTTTTTTTCAAATTGCAAGTGGCACACACACTTTAAAAATTGTTAATTTTTCGTATAATTTTCACTTGTTCTAAATGTGTTTAGCCTATTTGTACTTAGCCTAACTTTTTGTCGCCGTATTTGAACTTTCCTATTACTTTATTATGATTCGCGCAAATGATATTGTGGCTTGTAATTTTTATACCAAGCTATTAATGGTGCGAAAATAAGTGTTAGGCTAAACAACAATTGTACATTACAAGTTTAGGCCAATAAAGTTCGGCCAAATATGATGAGGACTAGTAATTTTGGCAACAAAGAGCACTACTTTGAAATTTAGCAACAAAGAGCACCCTATTTGAACTACACGTTTACAGTGAAGCGCACCTTTGGACTACTGCCGTAAAATTCTATACCAAAATCATTGTGTGACCTCCTCTGCAGACAACGCGATACCAATAAAGTCGTGGTTCTCGGACCCGTTGGACGTGGCGCTGCTCAACCTGCTGCCAGTGCTGGACGCGCTGCGCTTCACGCACGACGTGCGCTCCGTGCTCTCGCGCAACCTGCACCTGCACCGCCTCTGGTAGCAGGTAACCTCGGCCTCGCACTACCACGTTACACGGCACCAAACTGACGTGGAACTGACCAGTGACCACACTGACACTCCGCACCACCTATATACATTATAATATCAGTATAATATTAACACTTCAACACCACTACACTGCACTGCACCACATATTTATATTGCAGCAGTATCACTTTAAACTCTACTATGTTAATGGAGATTACTGTACGATGTACCCGAGTCGTCGCGCGTCGATGGCGCTGTGGTATCGGCACCGGACTGTGCCCCGAGGAGAATCGGGAGGCCCGCGATCGATCCTGCCAAGTACCAGTGTGTTTTATATTGTTTCACAAATTTCATATGTACATTAATCTGACGCTCCTACGGTGAAGGAAAATATCGTGAGGAAGCCTGCATACACCTGCGAAGTAATTCAAAGGTGTATGTGAAATCAACCAATCCGCACTGGGCTAGCGTGGTTAGAATAAGGCCTAATCGCCCTAACATAACGTATATGAGCTGTGATGATGATGATGATGATGACATACCCGAGTCAATGCTGGATGTCAGGATGTATTTACCATTCCGACCAAAACTAAATATGCTAGAAATATATTTTTATATCGTGCATGTCTATCATGCAATAAGCTTTTTACACATATAGACATTATGAACTTCAGTTTGAAAATTAATTAATTTAAATAAATATTTATATGACTGAAGTCTAAACTTTAATATTCTACCTTAACACATTGTAAATGTTCAAAGTTTTCTAAATGACTTTTAATTTTGTGATTTGATATTATTTTAGACTATATTTCAATTATTTTACTATCATTGAATTCAATTGTATTTTTTAAATCACTATTTTTGATTATTAATATAGAAACTGCGGCAATTACCACATTGATTCTGCGTCATTATCGCAATAAGCCTAATAATAATAAACACAACTGCACTTACGGCACCACCACACGGACACTGCAGCAGTTATCACACGGTCACTGCAGTAGTTATCACACGGTCACTGCAGCAGTTATCACACGGACACTGCCGCACAGACGCTGATGCGCTGTCACACTAACACCGTTTTACTAAGCACTGCAGTTATGCCACACTGAATCACACGGTCACTGCAGTAGTTATCACATGTTCACTGCAGCAGTTATCACTGCGGACACTGCCGCACAAACACTGCTGCACTGTCACACTAACACCGCTTCACTAAGCACTGCAGTTATGCCACACTGAATCACACGGTTACTGCAGCAGTTATAACTGCGGACACTGCCGCACAGACACTGCTGCACTGACACACTAACACCGCTTAACTAAGCACTGCAGTTATGCCTCACTAAGATAGGTAAATGCTTTGACTTTGAGAATGCAGCAGCACTACAATACACTAAACTGTCATTAAATAATCACACTGACTCTGCAACAGTCACCACTTTGTCACCAGTGCAGTCAAAATGTAGGTAACACTTTTCTGCAAACTCACCCTCGAGGATAACACTCCTGTATTTTTTTAAAGCAATGTTTGAATTGATAAGCTGACTCAACATTTTCTTTTCAGATGCATAATGGCTTTTGTACAAAATAAGGAAGCCCCAGGCCTCCTGAACTTATTTATTACTTCCTGTTAGGCCGTACAGCGCTTCTTAAAATGTTATAGTGTAATATTAGTTGATTTTTGAGTTTGTTTTTACGTAAACAAATGTGATTAGTGTGATTACGCGTACGAATAGACAGCGTACTTGTGAAGCTACCTACATATTGTAGGAGGTGTGCGTTTCTGAAACGCTCGCGATGTTTTCTTTATTAAGTAAGTGAATGAACTTATTTACCTCTGGTTTCGTGGCCCAACGTCGGTGAAAATTTTTGTTACTTCATTCTGATTTAATTAACCGAGAGAAGATGTTTTTATTTTGATTTTAAGTTTTAAGCGCAATCCATGTATATAAAAACATTTTAAAAGTGTGAAGTTGTGTATAAAACATGCTGTATATAGTATTCGGGCGTTGTGTGGCCACGAAATGAGTGAATGCGACTACTTTTGTGTGTGTCGCCCTTCTTTCATCCCTTGATATGTTAAAGGGGTGTATGTTCGTGACTATCTAACTTTACTGTGTGGATCGCGTTTTGCGTGGATACAGGGTTGCCTCTTTATACGAGATTATGATCGGGGAAGGTTCGATAGTGTTACATGTTAGTTGAGAAATCCGAATTATTGACTTATTTCCTCTGTTTAGGAATGTTATATTATTATTAAGTATGAATTAACCCACACACCACCACATTCTGTGGTGTGTAGCAAAGTTTTTGTATTTGTCAAAGATATGTGTCTAACATATTATCTGAGTTGTGCAAAGTCTTTTGGTTTCGGGCCATATTAAATTAGTAAAAATGTGTATTTTAAATGAAATTAATAATCACATCGTTGAAATTATTATCCTCCGAACTTCATCAGCTTGCAAATATTCTTTCTACACCAAACCAAATTATCGACTGTCAACTAACACTTGTAACAATCTCCTACTTTTCCCCCAATCATTCTGATATGTGAGACCACAACGTTTTTATTATTGTTTATATACTTCAAATTATTCGCTTTACCGTTCATGGTGTACAGGATTCAATTTTGTGCATCTAAAAGTGACAATAATGTTTTAATGTACTTTTATTTGTAGGTAATTGTGATCAGGCAACCCTGTATGTGCACTCCTATTGAGTAACACTATGGTATCATGTGTCCTTAGAATTAAAGGTTTATATGGGCATGTCTTTACCGGTAGAGTTTATTAGACTATGCAAAATACGAAACAAAACTGTGTATGTAGGTACTTGAAATAAATACACTATTTTCTACCGCTCTCTGGTGCATTATAATGGGGAGTGTTTTCTATCATAAAGATGTTTATTGTGTCCATTCCACTCTGAGGCAACATAACTATTAAGAAAACGGGTACACAAATGACGATTAACATAAATTTTATTTTTAGTAGATCAAGTGACCTATAGTTAATCCTACTGTGCTGATCTGAAACCTTGTTTAGTGTCGCCAGCTTGGGGATTTTTGTTTCTACAAATTTACTTTGACCTCAATGACGTATGCTAGACGTTCAATATTTATCACGATATTTTGGATCATGATCCAGGATCGCGATTATTATTGATCGTGTAGTCTATGATATTGATGGATCGCGATACCGATCACAGAATATCTAGATATTTTGAAATCCAACTCCTTGATATGTATCGCGATATTTATTAATCGTGTAGCCCTGTCATCAATATTTATCGCGATCCCCGTTTTCCATTTAATCGTCACCATTTTTCACGCTAACATCAAATGTTAACCATGTTTTGCTTTTCTTCTAAGATATGTTAACATTTTTAGTTGCGCTATTTTTCACAAAGAGAACCTAACCTCAAAATGGAACGCATTACGTTAACATACGATATGCTAAAAATGTTGAAAATGCTACAAATCTGTGCTTAAATGGAACACGCCTTACGTATATTTTCCGTATCCTACACATCCACAGATTAGAGAGACACTGACAGTGATAATGTACTCTGTGATACTGCCGCGATCCGTATTGAACGTTTAGGGTCGTCTGAGATCCATCAATAAATACTGAAATGGAATTTGAAAAATATTGAACGTCTAGCATATGCCAATAAGTGCCTGTAAAGGCCTATATTGAATAAAGATTTTTGAATTTAACCGTTATATACTATAGTTCCTTTGAACTATACCTATTAGTATATAAAACAATGTTAAAGATAAACAGTCTTGCAAGCCTATTATGGATCTTTCATCGTATGACATGGTATACATTTTGAGATTAAAGAAGTCATGAAATACGAAATGAAGCATTCATTTCGTATTACCGATCTCCAATGATATCATCACTATGGCATAATTTCAATGATGTCATCGTGACATAATGAGCGAATAATCAAAACTTTGACCGAAAATCTTATTTTTCATTTCATTTTGCACTATGATTTCATAATAATATCATTTGAAAATCATTAGATTGGTAATAGGCCTGTTGTTTTCGCCAATTAACCTTAATTAAATGTAATAATATGAAAACAGATTAGCATTTTCGATAAATATGTCAGACAAACGTGATATTCCATTGACTTGTAGGCTTGTTGTTATGAATGAGAAAAATAAGTCGCTTAAGTTTAAAAAAGCAAATTATATAACACAGACTTTAATATATGAATTTCATTCTTTTTCAATTTTGAATGTAAACATTGCATGCAAATTTTATCAGCTTCGGTAACCCTAAGCATCTGGCAACACTGACCAAGGTAAATTCATGAAGATGAGATACGATTTTTGTACCAAATAATATAATGCAATACGTGTTACGAATTATCCGCTAATTATTATGATAAGTCTCGTGCTATCTAACATAAATTACACAAAATACCCACCATATTCGATTTGTAATGTTACACCTCACTTTTGAATGTTTTGATTTTGATGATTGATTTGATGTTTAATGTGATTGATAAATACATAACCCGTTATATTTTAAATGTTTACTTTATTTTAAAAAATGTAAGGTATAATATAGTTTTTAGTATGAATAGTTAATGGTTTAGTTAGATATAGATATTACAAAGTAATTTCATTTTAGTTGCAGTTTACATGGGTTTTGTACAAATTTTAGCGACGCTTAGTTAAGGTTTGATTTAAGGTTGTCTAGTCTAAAGGAAATTGTAAATAAGTGATTGTCATCTTTTTTTCTTATGTGATAGGAAAATATATATTTTTAATATGTAATACTGTCTACGGTTCTAAAGTGACATTGTTTCGAAATTATGTTATCATTGTAAAAACAAGTGTTACCACTTAGTACCACTGACATTCTTATAGGAGTGTTTAGCGAAATTATTATTGAAAAGCAATATTCTTTTAGTTACTTAATTTCTTATAGCCCAGTTTTTTAGTTCCTTGGCCAATCGGAAGTGAACCTTGTTTTGTGAATACAACGTTTATTTTCGTGCCTACAATCGCGTATAGTTTTAATTATCACAAGTGAGGTGTAATGTATGTAGGAATTTTATAAAAAATAATGAAATCTACACATTTCGATGTAGTTGTTGTGGTTCAAACTTTTTATATACAAATAAATTGATGCTGATTAATTTTTCGATTGATGATTATAAATTACTGAAAAATAAAGCGTAGTAACTGCCAGTGAATTAACATCGTCAAAGATCCGTTTCCTTTTTCATCCTCGTAATATTATTATAAATATAAATAATAAAAATGATATTGTAACTTGTCAAAGGATATCCTTATTTATTATTTGTTCTATCTTTTACAACATTATTGGTGAATAATGTTGTTAAAGATCCCATGTGTAAATTATCTCTTAAATTGCTCATTCCTGTTTGACGGAAGCATAAATTTATAGGTATTTGGAATGATTTCTCTTTAATTGCAGGCGCCATACCATCTGTTTAATTAACAGACACAATTGAACATGTATAGGAAGAAAATTGTAAATTTTTCCCGCATCAGTTAAAATATGGACAGCTCGCGTGCTATTACTGTAACTGTTTAATGCGCGTCTTTAGCACAACTCATGCAATGCTCGTACTGAGCTCGTGATCTGCGCGCGAGCTGCTCACGCGCACCACACGATTCCACACAATGGGGAATCTTTTATATGTTTTGATTAATCGTAAAAAAATGTCCACTGTCCACTCCATGACAATATGTAATTTGCCTCCGTAGTCAGAAACAGGGCTTGAGGCGCGAACGGCGTGTGAGCGACGCACACACATAAAATGCGCGCGCGCAGCTCGCGAACGGCTCGCGAGCTGCGCTTTCGCCATATGTGGACGCACTTTAAGGCGTTCTAGACTTCGGGCTACATAAATTAAAAATGCTTAAACTATAAAAAATGTAACTTTTATTAAATCCGGAGTTAGCAGAAAAAAAAAGCGTAGAAACATCTCAAAATTACAATAAAAGTTAGTAAAAGAATTACTCTTTTTTAGCCATTATTTGTAAAGAGTGGTGTACCACTCGTAGTGTTGAATAGTTTAATTTTAATTTTCAAAATTAATAACAAAACGTGTTCCACTAAAGACTTATTATGAGAGCGAGTCTTCAGTTAAAACTATTATAGACGTGTACACTAGGGTCGTCGGAATTTACGTGTCAGTTAAAACATTTCAGTGCAAACTGTGAGTTAAAACTGGTGGTGTGTGCAGCCTATTAAATGCCCGGACATGCACTAACTAAGGTATAGTCATGATAGAATTTGTTGGAGAACTGTCAATGGATTGCAAAATTAAATATAAATTACAAATCGGATATTCATTTCAACAATTGATGTTCAGATCGTAGAAATTGTATTGTAACGTTAATATGACACAAAACTTAATGTTTTCGTTCAAAACGTGAGTATTAGATCATCTACATTTAGGCTATTGCCTATGAACAACAACGGTAGAAATAAGCTTGACAGAAAAAAATACTACTCATTTTTTAGTACTTATTGATAATAAATTATGAATTCATACATTATTTTGTTTTTTTTTTTTCAATATAAACACTACTTACTATACTATATTATGTAAATAATAAAATTGTAGGCATATCAAATTTTCTACTGTTGAAGTTCACAGGGTGATTTCATTACGAAGTGAGGTTAAGGATATTGCTACAAACAATCATTTGACTTTTTTTATTATCCACCGATGTCTTATGTAATTTTAGGCTTTTTATTATGTATATGAAAATTGTCCACATTATTTCGGATTTTTATAACGTTTTATATTTATTTATTATTAATACAACATACAATACTATGCTTCAACTTTTCCCTTATAGTTTGCCACGAATCACTTTCATGTTACAAAAAACATTAAATTTATCTGTTTTTAATCGGCAAATGTTAAAAGTATTGTATAGATTTTCAATTAAAATTACAAATTTTAATTATATTCTTATATTCCCATGGTATCGCAATCTAAGGAAGTTTAACAGCGGGTTACATACATAGCTAGTAATACGTCATATTACATTTTGACACGCTAATTAAAAGTGAATCGTGGCTTGAAAATCTAGCATTACAACAAATTATATTTAATAAGATTTCATAAATATATTCAGTACCTGATATTATGGTTTTGAGACTACCCGTGTAAATAGATACTTAGAAAACTTCACTGAATGCAAAGCACAACTTCCTGTATACTGAAACGAATTTGATTTCAAAGTTATTCCATGTTTTTTTAAGTGTTTACGAATAAACTATAAAACGTAGTGGAGGCGTAATTTGCCGACATCTAAAAATAATTTACTCAATTGAATTATTGCTAAATGTATTTTCAATAATCTGGCTGATTAAAGACCAGTCAACAGAAAGTAACTATTATGATCTATGCTAAGGCAAATCCTTGAGAATTTATTATGTTAAATATAATAAATAAAGTTAAAGGTAAAAAAACGAATTGTCTCATTTGTTATGATGTAAGAACATTTTTTATGTATCATGTTCATAACTATACAAGTGAAGTAGAATTTACCATTATTATATATAAAGATTGTTTTTAAATGCCGAAACAAATTTATTGTGAACAATACTGTGGTGTTAACTGGTTGTTCAAAGTTCAAAATGCGATTTGTAATGTAGCAATATTAAATCGATTTCGGAACTGGTTCGTTTTTGTGTGCCTATCCCTGCTTTTTTTTAAAAAAAATATTGGTAAATACAATAAGAGCCCGTTCGCACGAGCGATTTTCCAAGAGCATTAATCGGCACAGCCGGGCGGTAAAATCGAATATAATTATGTAGGTAGATGAATGTTCGATAAAACGCCGTTCGGCTTTCACTAGGTGGGCAGCATTAGCGGGCCGGCAGTTATCGGCAAAGCCGGGCGGTAAAACCGAATATTATGTAGTTGAGTGTTGGGGAACGACGACCCGCTCGGCTTAAATTTTAGTTCAGCTAAGAATGTGGGCCGAACGTATGTAGTAGATGCTATACGTGTCGGCTTTTTCGTTCCATAAGCAGGGTGTCCACATTCTGGAAAGTCAGGGAGTCAGTGAAATCGAGGGGCTACCTGGAAAGTCAGGGAAAAATTAGGATTTTACACTGTTTGGTTCCCAAATTTCCCAGTGATTGTCAAATGAGAAATATGTTTACTTCATGATTTTGGTAGAATGATTCTTAATTTTGACTATCGAATTATTTTGCACTTTATAACACAATTTTGATAAAATTGGTATCGTTAAGGTGCGTAGAAGCTACGCGCGGCAGCCGCGCAAGCCAATGTTCGACCGAGCTAAACGTTCATTTGCCGCGCGAGCCAATTTTTAGATAATAATTTAGCAGAACGCAGCTGCCGCGCGCAGCAAGCGGTCCACCTCGAACAGCCCGCGATTCATTCTTGGTTTGCCGCGCATAGTTTATACACACCTTTGTGTTGGTGATTTTATATAGCTTTATATTGAAAGTAAATATTGCATAAAAATTTATTTATTTATTTCTTTTCTTTTTAAAAACGTCGCCCCACACTAGGATTTTCTCCTGTGTCGTGGGTGCAGTTACAAACATAGAATATCACATGCACATACGCCCAGACCGGATCAAATTTTTAGCCATACAAAATATTTGTACCGTAGGGGAATCGAACCCGCGACCCGTTGTGCAGTAGGCGATCACTCGACCTCTGCGCTAACCGTGTCGTTGCTCGCTGTATAGGGTCTTGCATTATCGTGCACATTAGAAACATCTCATCTTAAACACATTCTAAGTAAGGTAGGTAACAAATGATCTTCAAGAACATCACGGATATATCGCTCTGTAGCCAATCCGCGTGAATGAGCATTCAATTCGATATAAACCATCTCTGTTCATGCTGTTGGTGAAATGCCGCCCCACACCATTATGTGGAGGTTCCATAATGGAGCCATCATAAGCAACAGTTTCTTTGGATACAGCACTGAGCGTAACGTTTTCTAGGGCAACGGTACAGTCTCTGTCTTCGATCATTTCTGTAAAGACACTCTTGTCTCGTCAGAAAAAAGAACATGCGCCCATTGATCCAGTGTCCATTCTATATGCTCACGAGCAAATTGAAGGCGTACCTACTCTGCGGTGTGCTACAGCTAATTTTGAGCTTATTATAGCATTTAAGGTGTTAAATTGCGCTCGGCTAACCTTCTTCTGAATGTACCCGCGCTTATGGCCACTCCACGTTCGTCGCGAAGCTGTTGTTGGAGCTGCACTGCGTTCTGATGCCGATTCCTCGGGACATTCAAATGCATGTATCGATCATCTGCGGAGGCTGTAACCCGTGGCCTGTCAGTTTCAGCTCGTCGATCGAAGGCTCCAGTCTCTAGGTATCTTCTATAGACGCGCTGCATCAAAAAACGCCTTACCATTTGAGCAATCCGACGATGACTAAGGCTCCATTGAAGTAATGCGACAGCTTGAGTATATTTTCCTATAGCGGATTATCTATTTTTAACAACAAAAACAACCGTAATCTGAAGACTAATGACAAGTGAGCAACAACGCAGAATAGTCATTAAAATCAAGAAAACCTCCACGACCTTTCCGATCGTGTTCCTATTAAAAAAGGTATGTGACACAATCTCCCCAAAGTTCTTAACTGCCGTGCTTGGAAGATACATTTAAGTTCCTCGAATGGTTTGATAGTGGTATCAACATAAATGGAGAGCAATTAACTCATCCGCGATTTGCAGACGACATTATCATTTTCACTAAGACGGCTGCAGATCTTCAGCTTATGTTGAAAGAACTTTACGACGTGTAACTGTCGGTGGGCCTTCGCATGAATACCTCGAAATGAAAATCATGGCCAGGGATCCGAACATAGGCCCCATAATGATTGCGGGAAACGTGGTTTAGCAGGTTGACCACTACATAAATGGGGCAGCTACTTACTCTTGAAAAGTGGGCAAACACAAGAAATAGAACGCCGAATAAAACTAGGCTGGGGCGTGTTTAGCAAAATGTCCCACATTTTCAGGAGTGAGATGCCTGTATCTCTTAAGCGCCGAGCTTTCGAGCAATGCGTCCTACTGGTGCTCGTGTGTGGGGCTGAGACCTGGACCCTGACTAGACAACATATATACACGCCCTACAGGTAGCACAAAGAAAAATGGTGCGAGCCATGCTTGGGGTTTCTCTGCGGGATCGGATCCGGAATTCGGAGATCAGCAAGTGTACCAAACTGATCGACGTGGCTCGTGTCGTTGCATGTAGAAAGTGGCGATGGGCAGGACCGACAACCGGTGGAGCAATAAGGTCATCGAATAGGAGTGGCTCCCCAGAACAGGACGAAGGAATGTTGGTCGATAGCCGGCTCGTTGGTCAGACGACATAACAAAGACAGCGGGCAAGAACTGGACAAGAAAAGCCCAACACTGTAGTGAATGGCGCAGAATGGAGGAGACCTATACCCAGCAGTGGGTGGACATAGGTTGAAGAAGAAGTCAACCCTCAATAGATTAATAAAAAGTGATTGTGTTTATTATCTTAGTATTCAAGTAGAGCCTTTTTGCCGATATTTTTTTTTAACAAACGTACAAATATTTGAAGAAAATTGCATTTGAACTTAAGGGTTAAGGGTGGCTTGGTTTATTTTTTCGCCAGTGTACTTTCTACAGTGTAAAAAATACTGTGCCTAAAAATATAAATTATGTAAGTACTTAAAAAAATGAAATTTTATATAGGTACCATTTGGTCTAAAAATTGCAACAAAAATTACTTAATGATTTTCAAAAAAAAAGTATTGTATTTTATTTTTCTGTAAAATGCATATAGTTGGTCAGGGAATTTTGAAAAATGGTCAGGGAAAGTCAGGGAATTTTTTTGAACATTAGCAGTGGACACCCTGATAAGAAATGCCGAATCGAATGATTTGTCGACCTGAATGAACTACCCAATCGGCACAAGGCGAACAAGTGCAGTAATTAGTTCGGGTCGGCTTTGTTGTTCGACAAATGCTGCCGACCCGCTTATGTGTGTAGCTACCCTAACGTAAGATAAAAAAGCGTTCAAAAGATGCTTTCCCATGTATATGTTCACACGGCAGCGCTTTTTTACCGAGCAGCGTTGTATTTTTAACGTTGGGTGGGTGTTGAGCGTAGAGTATCGTATCGTATAGCGAACTTATAAAAGCGTTAACGTCGGCATTTAACGCAACGCTTTTTTAACGCTCGTGCGAATGAGGGCTAAGGCCCACTTGCTCCTCTATTATGTAACTCCGATTGCCAACTCTTACACTTTATATCTATTGCAGCTATAAAGTAAGAGTATGATACTAAATGAACTTTTAATGGATACAATGTATTTTAAATTGATAGTTCAGATTACAAGCGGAGTTATGTAATAGGGGAGCTAATGGTAAACGGTTAGCGTGGGGCAGAATTAAGGCCCAATTTACACCGCCGCAGAATGGAATGGGAGCGGCATAAAGTTCATTGTGCTGTGTACAATTTCGTTGCAAAAAGACGCTCCTTTCCATTCCGCGGCGGTGTAAATTGAGCCTTATTCGGCTTGTTGGTTGGCTTCTGAATCCGCCGACTATAGCTACCACCACCGACATACCTAAGTTTGTCGCCATAACAACGTTAACATTTGTGTTTCGACAATTGGAGGTAAGATAGCCAGTCCAGCTTAAAGGGTCCGGGTGAAGTTCACTTCACTTCATCTTCGGCCTTTTCATCACGAACCATCGGCCATGGGCTTCCCTGCTGTTTAAAAATATTACCTACTGTAACTACACTAGTTTGAAATCCTTATATTGTAAATGCAGCCAAAGCTTCTTGGCACAAACCAACCTTGAGATAGTCAAGACAATAATACCTGTGGTAATTGATAGTTTAATTTTAAATTGTCTGTTCATTGTGCTGAAATAAGTTTTAGCACAATAACATGCAGGTGCACGAGGAAGAGGTACAATACCTCTGCGCGAGAAAACTTCAGAGCCGAGTAGAAGTAGTGCAGTCTGTCTGTGCCAATGATTAACCATACAAAGTAGAGATGTAAGGCCGGTATTATACCATTTGTACTTTTTGGTATAATACGAAAAATACCGTATTATATCATATCCAACGGTATTTTTAGTAGGGTAAAAGCCGGATAGTTGCCTCGGACGGATACATGCCTCAGTTTCAAATGCTCTATGTTAGACGTATTGACAGTGTTTCTTTTTGATCATAATTAAAAGCGTCCCTGCGTCCCCCGCGCAGGCCTCAGTACCGCATAAGCCGTTGAATTAGGCGCACGTGTTTTGTCCGTATGAGAAAACATCTTCCGCGGCGATACTTTGACGAGCGCCAGAATTATATTGGTAAGTAATCTCTGTTAAATATTTTTATAACTGATTGCGATTTCAGTCAAAAATATATTTTTTTGAGTGCATTAGAGTTTAAATTGCACTGTTTATTAGGTTTTATTGTTAAATATGTTTTATTTATTTCGTAAATAAAAAGGGCAAGTATCCGTATCAAATCGGATAGTTGCCCTACTGTCTATTGCGGATTGTTGCCCTTTTTTTTGATAGGGAAAAATGCTTTTACGCATCCCTCGTGGTCGAGCCAAACCACGAGGCTATGTGGGACTCCCCGGGCCATATCGGTCCAGGCCTACCCACTAAAACCCCCCAACAGCTCCTCCGTCCGTCACGAGGCAGGGGGAAGGGGACCACAGCGAGGCCTTATTCTCACTGACCCCCTGATTCCGTGTATGATCCGTTGCCGGACTCGCGCTACGCCAGAAAGGCACGTGGCTCTGCTGCTTTGTTGGCGGTGCAGGTATTGTGCGCCGCTTCACACCCCGGAATGTCCCGGCACTAGGTGCCCTGGAGCTGGGGATCTATTTATTTCGCGGGGTACTTCCCCTCCCGCTGTCGCCTCCTCCTGGAGGATGGGGGCCCCGACGATGTCCTCGGTGACCTCCATCTCCACCTCTACTCTTGATGATTCGGGCTGGCGGGTTCGCGCCGCCCTCCTCGTCCTCCTGTCCATAGGCATCTTAGGGGCAGAACATGTCTTACTCCCAAGGCGGTGGTCCGCCGGTTTCCCGGACGCCGAGCACAAAGGGCATTTGGGCTTCGCTGAGCACAACGACGCCCTATGCCCTGCCGCCCCACATCGGTAGCACAACGTGCTCCGGTCTACCTCCGCCCTGCAGTCAACCCTTAGGTGTCCCGATTCGAGGCACCTAAAACACCGCATTTCACGGGGCTGAAGGAGCTTTACCTTCGCAGCGGACCACCCCACCAGCAGCCTCTTGGCAGAGGCACTCCCACTGGGCAGCACACCCACGCCGTGCCCATGGTGTAGCGGCCCTGGCGGATCTCCCCCACCCGAACCTCCTCGACCTGGCACTCGCCGGTCTTTGCGAGTGCCTCCTTCAGTTCCTCCGTCTGGACGGACTCGTCCAGTCCGGAAACCAACATTTCCACCGTCTTAGTTGGGATTGTAACACGCACGACGGTCGGGTCAACAACTCTTTTAAGGGCGACAGCTAGGTCGACCGCGCTCGCCTCCTTCTCATTACCTGTGACGAGAATTACGGCCGCCCCAGTCAAAGACCTGCGGAACTGAACACCCTCTATGTTCAGCTCCGCGAGGCTTACCTTGGCTCTGGCGGCCGCAATCACCCTGGCGTATGAGTGGCCCTTCTCGGCGCCTGGCTGTAATATCAGCACCACTGCCGCCGTCTTCGGCGTGTGCAGTTTAGGCTGCCGAGGAGGAGCCTTCTTTTTCGGGGGCGGAGGAGACTGCTTCGGCGTAGATTCCGCTATACCATCCCCTTTCTTTCGTCTCCGCTGGCTGCGCTTCACCACCGTGGTCCAGGCCTCCTCTGTAATGGTTGGGGCCACCGGGAGTGGGCGTTGCTCTCTTAATGCCAAAGTTGATTACCATATTTTTTATATTTAAGATAAATACGAATATTTCATTAAAAAATTACATGTTCACTAACTTACAATTTAAAACCTTAGTATTTTTAAGTGTTGATTAGGTAATAATTTAATTTCTCTTAGTACTTAGTACATAATAAAGGATCTCAGTAAGTTATAAGGACTGAATACTTACTTAATAGAGGCTAATGCCAAAGTTAATTCTAATTTTGTTTATTGTTCTATTTTCAAAATAAATAATAACATTACATTTTTATTTTGGACACTTATTTACTATTTTGGAATCTATTATTGTAATAATTTTATAATTATAATTTAACTTTAATTAATACTTAATAAAAGATTGTATTTAATAATAAAAACTGATTATTTAAATTAATATAAGTTCATTTGTATTTGAAAAAAAAAACAGACGGGCATCTATCCTCACATTGGGCAAGTATCCCCCCAACCATTTTTAACGTTAGGCTAGTATCCGCTATAGTAGGCAACTATCCTCTTTTTTAGAGGTCATATTAAACTGGATTTACTTAAAATTTATAATATTTATAATATTTTTATAGATAGGGTATGTTAGAAGATTAATGAACTATGTTTGAGAACACACTTTGAATAAAAAATGTATTGGTAAACATTTTTTAAAGGAGCTTTTTAAAAAGTGTGGCAACTATCCGGCTTTTACCCTATTATTCGTTTCATGTGTTTTACATGTTATGTAGGTATATAAAAGGCACATATTAAAGATTGTGAGTGTTTTAAAGGGCAACATAAAAGTGAGAGTGAGAACAAAGTCAAACACCCACGTTGTAAACAATAATTGTGTCTACAATATAATATGATTATTTTATTTTAGATGAAACTGTACTAAGCAACAGTGCAAAATAGCACGAGTGATGAGCAACGTAAAGCCGCGTCCCCGCTAGGGCCGCGCGGCTCCCCGAGGCCACCCGAGACCTAGCCGTGAGGCTGGGCCTCGTGGTGTGTACGTAAATAAAAGAACACAAAAAGCTTGAGAAGCTGAGCCTCGAGGCTCCCGCGGTCGAGCGACTCGCTATGGCGACGCGCCTTAAGAAGTGTAAGAGGGGGGGGAGTAGATAGGTAGGACGCGCGCAGTATGATCTTGCCGTGTATCATTTATTGCCGAGTCGCGAGTGTAATAAAGTTACAATAATATGATTTTACACATTTCTGCTAAAGTGCAGTTTGGGAGTCATTTGGAGGACAAAGCGACCACTGCTTTAACCATAGATTTTTACTAGGTTAATTTTTACTACTAAGAATTTTGACTGTTTCTATGAATGTTGGGTATAGTAATAACCGGAGAACACTTTAGCATAGTTCTATTTTTATTGTAAAATCTGTATCTCTGTTACTGCACCTTATTAATAAATAAATAAATAAAAAAAATAAAGCTAAATTGGCGAGCAAAAAGCTGGGCGTCCTGAACAGAGCAAAGCAGTACTTCACTCCAAGCCAGCGGGTAATAAAGCACAAATTCGGCCGCATATGGAGTACCGCTCGCACCTCTGGGCAGGAACTCCCAAATATCAGCTCGACCCTCTTGACAACTTGCAAAGGCGTGCATTCCGCATCGTCGGTGATCCCAATATCACGGCCAGAATGGAGACGCTAGAGCAAAGTAGAGACTTTGGTTCTCAAGTTCATCCATATTATCTGCAACCGATCTCGTCTAGCACAGTCCGGTTTCAGCGTTCATTCCTTCCACGTACGTGTATGCTCTGGAATGAACTCCCAGCTGCGGTGTTTTTCCTGAGCGCTACGATATGTCCTACTTATAACGAGGCTTAAGAAGAGCACTACCTCCAGGTAGGCAGTGACTTACCACTTAACATCAGGTGGGCCACTGGCTCGTCTGCCACCGTTAGCAATAAAAAAAATTAACAATTTAGTTAATAGTCACCAATGATATGTGAAAAACCGAATAAAATTGAATTTCTGAATTAAAAAATAAAATACAAAAAATACGAAAAATACCGCAAGTTATTGTATAATACCGATATAATACATGATCATTTGGTATTATATGGTATTTTTACATCTCTAATACAAAGGTATCTTTAGGTAGGTAAGGTACCATTTTTCCCGACAGTCGTGACTGGGCTGCCGATTCAGAACCTACCTTTAGCAATGACCATGATCCACTTTTGAGGAATAAAAGATGATATTACATTCTGAACTCTTTAATTTGAGACTATTGATGAATGATAACTAAATGTCATCTGAATTTTTTCACCATATTCACTGTTCAATTTTTCAACTAAGCAGTTGTGTAAAGTTATATTATTATATGCCAAACAATTTTCAACCAAGTTTATTAATGTGACAATTCAGGTTCTTAGTTAGACGTTACAATTATGTGCAGGTCCAAATTATTTCATATTTAAAACAGCATATTTAATATTTTTGTGTATTAGTATAAGAAATTTTTGGCTATTTAGGTACATCAATGACAACTTTTAGCACACCAATATCATGCCATACTACAAAAATTTCAACAATTTTGATATTACAATAACATTCTAATATTATTTATCATCTTCACAACATTTCCTGTAATCAGTGTGGAAGTTATGAATATTAGAAAATTTATTCTTATGAAAAAATTAACTAATCAACATAACGATTTGAACTTACAATTATATAAACAGTCATACTTAGTTACATTGGTTGGACAAACATTAGTTAAATATTTAATAAGTAGAAATTGAACAATTGAAGCACCAACATAAGTGGCATCTATTTTACAGAAAAAATCTTGAATTATGGATATAAAAGGTTTTTCAAACTATTCACAAACGTGAAGTCATCATATATATTATGTATTTAAGGAAAAAGCAATTTTTGAAGTGAAATTTTATAATGAATAATGGTTGTCATAGTTTATTAAAATTGTACAGTCAAACACATCTTTATGAAGACATAAGTGATAACTTTTCCTTGGAAAACAACCCAAATAATGTACTGCTAAAAACACTCAACTTCAACTGTTCAAGTTGAGTTTTTGTTTGAATGAAACAACACTTTTAAGATTTACTCATGTATGATAAAGTTTTAAACATTTTTCACACAAAATTAAAATCTTTAAAATCAAAATATATGGGTAAATCCTTAAAATATAGTTTCATTGAATGTGTAGTACTCATGTAAATAAAAGACAGTATTGAGTTTTTGTCTTAAATTGGTACAACAAGACTGACAAGAACCTCAAGCTGAAGCCAATAGAAATATCACAAACAGCTGCTCAAGGAATCTAATTTTACAATTTTTATTATCACTAAAATTCATTATGATTTCAATGACACAGTCAAGAGTTAAAACTTATTTAAAAAATACTCTGTCAAAACAATGAATTCTACAAAACTATAACGTCTACATATTTATGTGGATTTATACTTCAAATTACAACTGTACATCAATAGCAGCTGGCAACATCAGCTACTTTGTCCAAAAAGAATATTTTTTATGAAACAGAAAAGGCCTTTTCTGAAAAAGACTTTACATAGGCTTCATGTAATTTGTTTACGAAGTCTGTGTCATGCTTCAACAGGTAATTAAAAGCTTGAAGAAGTTGATTCCTTGTGAGGGGTTCCGGGGATGGGTGAACATCCCCACCAGTGCTTGCAGTAAACATGGTTGGTGGCATCAATGCCGGTTTCTGAGTATTCAGAGAGTTAGTAATGGGGAATAATCCCATATCATCCAATTTGCTACCATTAATGGTACTTACAGAATGACTAATATCATGAGATTGATTTAAATATGAAGCCAGTGGTGATGTTGGTTTTGGAGAAGATATACGCATCAAATTTATGTCTAATTCCAATGGATTGGGACCATTTGTTTCGACCCCTTCCAACGGTTGACTTTTTTTTAATGCAGATACCCTCTGTTGATTATGTTTTTCAATTGGAGTCGATTTCAATTGGTAACTGCTACACTGCCGTATTGTAGGATCTGTTGTTACATTTCCATTTGTATTTTGCAACTCTTGTGGTGTAACAGAGCGTTGCTGTTTCTCTATATGTTCCACTGAGTGAGCAGGGTTACTCATTAACCTTTGTAATAGAAATGGGGCCTCTCTTGCGTCCGTTGGCCTCGGTCCAAAGATTCCTGGTGAAGGGAGTGATGAAACTGCAGGCATTTGTGCAGCCGCTCCACTGCCAGCTTTAGCGAAAAAATCCATAACGCTTTGGGACGCCATATCAGGTGCTTTAGACGGCGTCGAGTCTGTCTTATTAGAAGATTGGCCCTTATTAGAATTAAAGTCATCTTGAGCTTTGCTTAGCATACTAAATATATCAACAGTGGCCGCGGACGGCGTAGACGCGTTATATGCAGGATTTTGGCTCATATTTTCACTTACACCCGCTTTCATAGATTCCTTCACTAATGAAGTCAGTTTCGTAGCCACCCGCACGCATTCGCCAGGATCATAAAACCATATGCCATAAATACGACACTTAGCGTTACGGTACAAGAGAAATGGTTCCTTCAATTGTAATTCTATTCCTTTCGAGACTGGTTCAATTAAATTATTGGTATTCAATCTATTCATAATCACAAGACTGTGAAATGGTTCTCCATTTCTACTGTACACAAACAAAGCACCTTCAATATTCGTTTTCTCCCATTCGTTTTCTTCGAATGTATAAAGCGCGACGTGGGTAGCACTGTCGATTATTTCTTTGGCATATGGATCTGCCCTCTTTAGAGCGGCGAAATTCATACGCAAACCAGTGTCAGCCATTTTATAGCATTATATTACGAATTTTTGAATAACGAGAAAGCATCACAGACAGAGAAATGACATCTGTTAGCTAGCTCGCCATGTTTGTAAAAATACGTTCCGTTCTACGAATAACAAATTACAGGAAGATAGATTTGTATCGACTATGTATTTGTATGTATATACAAATATTGTTGTATATACAAAGAATAGGTGTCATACAAAGTTTTGAAATAGGTAATCCAATAGAATTATTTTAGAAGTAAAAGAAAAATAGGAACATGATAGGAACACATCGAAAATCGAAAGCACAGATTAGATAGAAATCGAAAGTATCGAAACCATGGAGATAGCGATGTGCCGGATCATCAATGTATGGATAGAGAGTAAATATCGATACGAAAAGTAAGATATTCGGATCTCACAAACCTCATTTTAATTTGAAAAGTATGGAGATGACTTTAGCTGCGGAAAAAATAGAGTCTGACACACGAAACATGAGCTTGGAAATTGCTGTAAGCTAATGTCATTTCCATACATTTTTTCTGTGGAACGACTAAGGAAAAGTTAGCGTGTGGCATTTGTTTAGAGCATCAGTAAAGTAAGTAGTCCGTGTGGTAAGAGCTAAGAATACACCCTTTAATCCCAGTGATATCGTAAGAACCGACTAAGGAAGTTTTTATATTATATTTGTATTTTTATATTTATATTGTAAAAAAAATATATTTAAGGAAAATTTTAAATAAAGAACATAATAATAAGAAATATAAAATCATTGCAGTTTTAATAATAATAATAATGCCTAATTTAATAGCAACGTGTTGTGAGACTTGTGACTGTGAGGTGTGAGTGTGAACTCAAAGTTGGCATTTTCAACTACGGAACCCTACACTATTATTGATAATCTTAATGTAAACATTGAAAATTTAAACGATAAGTATTATAATGCTCAAAAACAGATTGAGGAATACATGCGGTCCTCACCAGATTTTGTATCACTATATAATATAAATCAAACAACTGATCAGGCCCCCGATTCTCAAGCCATAGACATAATGTCGAATTCGACATATGTCGAAATTAAATGGCGGATGTCGAATATTTCACAGTTTCCGTATTCTCAAAATGTCACGATAGAGAAATGTCTACGCCTAGTGGTAGATAGCAATCGACATTTTTTTTCATATCATAGAGATTTTTAGTAGAGATGCAAACTATTAGATATATGTCGAATTAGAGATATCTCTAAAAAACTGAGAATCGGACCCCAGTTACCTATTGAAAATTAGTGTTTAGAGAGTAGAATCAGTCACCAATCTATAATACAGTCGCCTAACAAGGTGACTAAATCTTCTCCCATAGGCAGTGTTCCTGGTTGTGAATCCCCTGCTCGAAAGAGGTACAACAATAACAATTCTACATCGAAATCAAAAGTGAACTATGTAATGTTTAGTGATGAAGTTGGAAAAGGTATGGGCTGCTTATTAAACAGTCAGTTAGAGCAATCTGTCAAAAATATATGTATGCCAAGCTCTTCCTTTGATGAAATAATAAATAGTATTATTAATTATGATTTTAATGACAATGGCAACCTAATCATACTGTTGGGGAATAAAATTGGTGTAAATAAATATTCCCTGCAAAAACTTTTAACTTAATAAGTTAAAAGTTTTTGCAGGGAATATTTATTAACAGTTAATAATTTAAATGTCAAAAGTGTTGTAATGTTCACATTTCCCTATTGTAATAAGTTTACAACAGAGGAAATTAAGTTAATATTTAGGTAAAATTTGACATTACATACCATGACTAGTTACAATAATAAAATTCATATTATTGACATTAATAAATTGACATTGTGTGACTAATAAATTCTATTTGACCGATGATAGAATATGTCTATCTAGATATTGTATTAAACAATTAGCTTCTGTGCAAAAATTTTATTTTTTTAACTTCAACCAAGAACTTGGTTGGTAACCAAAATGACAATGCTTCTATTGAGCATCATACACTCAATGATAGTTTGGTATCTGTTTCAAGTAATTTAAAGTAAATAAGACAATAGAGGATATCTCTATCCATGTATTGACAATAGAAGGGCCTCATTGTTTACGAATTGTTCACCAAAATATTCAAGGTTTTTCTGGCAAAGACTTAGAAATTAATTTATTTTCATGAGATAAAATATCGACATATAATGTGTTACCGAACATAGGCTTAAAAAAGATGAATTTATTACTTTTGATAATTACAGTATTGTAAGTTCATTTGTTAGACAGTCCGCAATAAGAGGTGGTTCTTTAATTATTCTAAAAAATATTTTTCATTATAAAGAACGTAAAGATGTAATATCACTCTCAATCGAAAGAATCATTGAGATATCTTGGAGCTTAATAATCTGATAATCTGTGGAATTTGAGGCCACTATGGAGGATGTCTTGCAAATAGTGTGTAGAAAAAATAAGAAAATAGTGATATTTGGAGATTTTAACATAAATATCTTAGATTTATCTTCTCTGTCTAATAATTATATTAACTTATTCAAATCGTTTGATTTGCATTATTTATTCAATCAATCAACCAGAATAACACCTACATCAGCCACATGCTTAGATAATATTTTTTGTAATTGTGAAATATTGGAATGTGCTGTAATAAGCTTTATTAACTCTGACCATAGTGGTCAATTAGCCTGTATTAAACACCATCATATTAATTCTGAAGGTGAAATAATTTGTAGACCAATACCAAAACGTAGTTTAAGAAAATTTAAAAGGATAATAACATCTCAAATTACATCTCTGCCGACCATAAATAAAGTAACAATATATTTCCACAAAAGGTAATTAAACTAAACGAAAATAGGATGAAATTTAGTGACTGGGCTACACCAGGTATCTATAAGAGTAGGAGAAAACTATATGAACTTTATTCACAAAAAGCAACCCCCGTAAATCTTATTTTTTTTTAAATTATGTTAAAAAATACTCGAAAACTTTTAAAAATGCTTGTTTGACTGCTAAATCTCTGTACATATTTAATAAAATAACTATGTCGAAAAATAAAATTAAGACAACATGGGATATTATAAATCAAGAAACCGGAAAAGTAAAATGTTCTGGAAACTCATTCTTGTTAGAAATAAACAATAACATTATTAATTCGGACATTGAAGTTGCCAACGCTTTTGTTGATTACTTTTCTGAAATTCCTATTGTAACTACCAGTAATCTAAATTCATCTTCCAATGTGGCGGTCACCCTCCTGGAGTCAAGTGTAGATAAATGCAGCGAAACTTTGAAATTTAGCCATGTTGATTCTATTACTATCTTGAAAACTTTCCGTTTGCTTAGCAAGAAAAAGACGGAAGATCTTTGGGGCATCTCGACTCGCATAATTCAGTCTATTATAAATGAAATAGCTCCTCAGTTAGCGCTAATTTTTAATACTTGTGTTGATGAGGGCATATTTCCTGATCTAATGAAATACAGCTTTGTTTAAATCTGGAGATAAAAAGGATCCCTCGAATTTTAGACCTATTCCAATATTAAGTAAAATTTTCGAAAAAATCATATATAACCAGATATTAAGTCACTTATTAACAAATAAATTACTACATGGCAAACAGTTTGGCTTCACCAAAGGAAAATCCACTACTGACGCCGGAATAGCACTTCTTAAACATATTTTTGATGCTTGGGAGGGCAAGCAGGATGTAATTGGAGTTTTTTGCGATCTCTCCAAAGCGTTTAACTGTGTAAGTCATGAATCGCTTATTCATAAACTTAAACATTATGGTTTTTCAAATGAAGCAGTTAGTCTTATTAAATCATATTTATCTGACAGATTGCAGAGAGTTGTCGTTAATAAATCGGAGTCTGCCAGTGCGCCTATTCTTATGGGGGTACCCCAGGGATCAATATTGGGAGGATCAGCAGGATGTAATTGGAGTTTTTTGCGATCTCTCCAAAGCGTTTAACTGTGTAAGTCATGAATCGCTTATTCATAAACTTAAACATTATGGTTTTTCAAATGAAGCAGTTAGTCTTATTAAATCATATTTATCTGACAGATTGCAGAGAGTTGTCGTTAATAAATCGGAGTCTGCCAGTGCGCCTATTCTTATGGGGGTACCCCAGGGATCAATATTGGGTCCATTACTCTTTTTAATTTACATCAATGACCTGCCTTATTACATTAAAGACTTATGTGAGACTGTATTGTTTGCAGATGACACATCATTATTGTTTAATGTTGACCGAGGGAAACAATGTTCTGACGATGTAAATAATGCTCTCTCTATAGTTCTGTTCTGGTTTACAACTAATAATTTGTGATTGAATTCTTAGAAAACGAAATGCATTAAATTCTCTTTGCCAAATGTAAGGCAGATTGATACCCACTTAAATATGAATGTAGTTGACCTTGTAAATAACACGAAATTTTTAGGCATTACTTTAGATTCACGGTTACAATGGGACCCACATATTGAATCCTTGGCTGGCAAACTAAGTTCGGCGGCGTACGCAGTAAAGAAAATCAGGCTTTTAACTAATGTTGAAACGGCGAGATTAATCTATTTTAGTTATTTTCATAGTAATATGTCATATGGATTATTGTTATGGGGTTCGGCGGCTCATATTGAAAGAATTTTTGTGTTACAGAAGAGAGCCCATTTATAATTTACGGGCTAGAGAGTCACGTAGAGAATTGTTCAAAGAAATTAATATCTTAACTTTAGCCGGTCAGTATATTTATGACAATTTAGTTTATGTACACAAGCATTATTCTACATTCGATAAAAATAGTGATTTCCATAATATAAACACAAGAAATAAAAATAAGCTTGCCGTTGCAACTTACAGGCTTCATAAAACTATCCGACGACGTATCGGCATGGTCAAGACCACTATGACTCAGCTCAGCAAGATTTGGATAGACCACAACATCAGGTAGGAATACAAAAATCTACATCATCCGCACATTGGTCTTTCCTATTTTCTTCTACAGTGCTTAGAGCTTGGACTCTGAAGGCGGCGGATAGGAGAGTAATCGACGCTTTTGAGATGTGGTGCTGACGTGGAATGCTTCGCATCCCTTGGACAGCCCGTCGCACTAACATTATTCTAACAGAGTTTAAGCTAGAAACACAGCAGCGCCTCTCTACAATATGCCTTCACAGAATACTACAGTACTTTGGTCATGTAGCATGCCGAAGTACAGACAACTTAGAATAGCTCATAATAACCGGCAATGTAGATAGCAAACGATCAAGAGGGCGCAGCTCCAGACGATGGTCTGATCAGCATGCCTATTCTCTAACTTCGGTTACTCACTTGAATTGTCACTTTTGAAAGAAACTTAACATCCATTACTCCTATCATGAACGCCGCCGTAACACATAAGATAACTAAACTAGTAATGGATATAAAGTTCCTTTCAAAAGTGACAGTTCTAGTTACCAACCGTACTTAGAGAAGCCTGCCTGCAGCTGAAGCTAGCCTGCAGGTGTCCGAAGAAGAGACGCCCATAGAGATGCCCATATCTGAGGCTCACCATGAAGCTGAAAACCGTAGCGTTTGGAGAAACCTACTACAACGCTTCCGTCGGAACCACGACCCTCAGCAGTGAGGGACCGATTTAAGGAGGAGGAGGGGGGTTACAAATCTGTATGGAGACAGGGCCCCGGCAAAACGTGTTTCATATTTGCTCAACAGTCTAGGAGAGGAGAAGTAGATATACTTAAGAAATACCTTCTAGCCAACTCACCTTAATATGTTGTATAACTTAATTAGACAAACAGAGCACATTGCAGTTATTGTAAGATTTTATTTATTTATTTATTTATTGCAAACTTTACAGCATGTAAATTTAACATTAAAAAAAACTTAGAATTAAATTCTTACATAGCCAATTAAAAAGTTTGTCAGATTAAAATCAATAATTACGGACGATCAAGTACGGACAGGCTATACAGATAAAAAATAGAAAATATAAAATGTTGGTTTTTTTAAATACATTCGATCCGGTAGATGTGTGTGATATGTATGAGTATTATGTTAGTGTGAGTGTGTGTTGAGTGTGACGCTCTGTTTACTGGGGTTATTCACAAAATTGAGGCAGCTTCCGTACTACATGAGAGATATATTGATTTCGTGTTAAAAAGAAAACATCGACATCACTGAATCTCTCTTCAAAAGTGTGCACGATTCTGTGCAGGACAGAGTTAGCAACAAAGTTTGACCTGACCGTTCCAGTGTGGAGTAAGCGCATTTGCCTTCGCCTCGAGCGATAAGCAAAGGCGCTCAGACCAATGCGCTCAGTCAGCTCCGAGCTGTCCAGCACCGCGTTCACCACATCGTACAGGAACTTCATGTCTGCGACTAAGCGCCGTTCCTCCAGTGAGTGGAGACATAGGGTTTTAAGTCTATCTTCGTAGTGCTCACGCTTTTTGAGACGATACATTAGGCGGCGAGTAAAACAACGCTGCACGCGTTCCAACTGAGCTTTGTGCGTTACATAGGATGGTGACCATATTGCTGATGCATATTCCATAATGCTTCTAACGTAAGCGAAATAAAGAATTCTCAGAGATTGAATTCTTTTAAAAGATTTTGTTGACCTGTGAAGAAATCCAAGCATCTTATGCGCCTTTTGAGTGATGTATTCGAAAGATGTTACCTTTAAATCCTTTGTAATATCCATGCAACTTCTTAAAATAATAAAATATGTCACTTTCTATAACATTGTTAGGAAATGTTACCTCAACACGGCAATTTAAAAAATGAGTAACATTCAAGAAATAGTAACAAGTAGTCACAAAATTACAGATAGTTACGTGTTGCACAGTGTTGCTTCACAAAAGAAAACTGCGGATTGTGGTGTGGATGCACAGTAAGAATCCAAATACATTAAAAAAATATTTTATTCACTGTTATCTACACCTTTATCTGATTCATCTGAACTGCTTGACTTATCATCATCGACGCTTATTATAGAAATTGCTTTATCACTTCCGTGATCCAATCCCTGCGAGCATAGACTTGTCGATAGACAAAAGCATCTGTCCTTTTCACTCCTTAGGAATATCTGTCAAATTTATCGAATTTTGTCGAGTATGTCTCGATCAAGATTAGCTGTCAGATTTTGTTTATCGAGAGTTCCATGCTCGCAGGGCTCGCCTGGTACTGAATTTTAACATGAAGCACATGATCTGGGTTTTTTTTTTCAATCCTTCGGTGTAATCCTAGGAATAACTTTTTTCTAGTTCAGCTGCTGACACAGAAATGGTTTTGCTTGACACATTGCGTTTTCCTAAACTCCAAATGAGGTCCATAGGGTTTAGACCATGATGACCATTCCCCCTAAAAATTTCGTCTGCCTCATATATTGGCTCATATTTGTGCTTCTGTGCTAAAACTAAAAGTTAAATTTAATTATACGAAATCAGATATAACAAGTAAGTGCCAATAGAAAATCTAAAAATGTAATAAAATATTCAGTGCAATTAATCTACAAAGTGACATGGCAACAGTATTGCAACAGAAAAAAATGTCGAGTTCAGCTTTCATTAGCCAGACTCATAACTTTACTGCATACGACGAAACCATAAATATATAGCGTATTTTTTTATTCCAATATGATATCATTATGAAAGCCTAATTAAATACTGTTCTGTATAAAAACGTTTATTCCATCTGTTTGATAATTTGTACGGTGAGGAGTTAAAACCAGTTACCCACCACATCTCATATATTTCCCCACCGAGGGGTTCGACTTCGAGCTTACCCAGTGCTCGAATTGAACATTTTTACGAGACGGAACGCTAGGCTCTCAAAAAAATAATTTCGCGCTTCATGTTGTCTGCTCTGCGCTATTCGCTATTCCGCCGTATTCCACGAGACGGAACGGTAACTTCATTTTTCACGAACCGGAACGGCGTTCCGGCGTGTTCCTGCTCAATTCGAGCACTGAGCTTACGCTAATAAGTTACGGTGTTTAAGCTTTAGTGCGAACGCATACCACCGACAATCGGTGATCGATTTTTTGACGGTGGAAAATAAAACATAGGGAGTTTACGTTGCAACGCACATGAACTACGAAAAGTCGAAATAAACGGTAAATCTCGGCCGACCTGACTATCGGGGAAAAATGGAAAGTTCGTAAATATATACGTTAACCCCCAAAAAATCGGTATCGGTAGTCGGGCGTGTGCGTTTGCACTTAGTCAACAAGTGCGGATAGATCTACTTCACATACACTTTTAAACTTCTTCGCAGATGTATGTAGGTTGCCTTACCATGTTTTTCTTCACCGTAAAAGCGTCGGACAAATGGCTGTGGACTCGGCACTGACCTTCTAATCGGAAGGTCCAGGGTTCGATGCTGTCATGTATGTATCAAAATGTTTTTCTCATATGTATGAGAAAAACATTTTTAAGCGCGCCACTGTTGAGTAGCAACCACGGAATTATTACTCAAACAGGAATGAGCTCTTGCTTAAAAAAGTGTGCCGAGCGAGAGATAAATAACTGTACCGTTTGTTTCTGTCGTAACTTTGTGACCACAAATTCTACAAAATAGGGAATTTTCTTAAAAACAATAACATTCAACCTGAAAGTTGAACCCACCGCCACATAACAGATAATCAAATATGTCAACTAGTCAAAAATGAGTCAACACTAAAGTCTCTCTGTGATATTTAAATACATACCTAGTGAAAGAATGACTAATATTTTAAGAAGAAAAGAATTAAAAACACATCAGTGTGACTCGAACTGTTTCAACAATATTTAAAACTTTTGTGGTTTCGCCAATATCTTGAACAGAATGTTAATGCCAATTATTTTTTCTAATAGCTTAACATGGCATCGTGTAAGCTAAACAATAAATAACTAATATAAATTACTTTTATTAAAAAAAATTAAAAATTGCGAAAATATTTAGGTTAGGTACATACCATGTGGCACCCTACTACAATGACAACGAAAATTACGAAAATTACTGACATTGACAAAGAATCATTGTTGCAATATAATATTTTTTGAATACTACCACTAGAATATTTCCTGGACGTAAAATTATAGTGTTATAATTATTAATAGTAGGCTAGCATGGTAATTTAATTTTTTTTATGTTATAATAATTACAAAAAAAAACAATTTGGGTATTTTGGCCATTAAAAGTAATTAAAATAAACAATAATAAAAAATCTTCATCTACCAATAGTTGTCTAATAACTACTAAATTATAAAATATACAACAGTAGCAACACTGTGGGAAAGGGATAAAAGGTACAGTTATTGCTATCTCTCTCGGCACTCTTTTGCACTTTCAAGTGTTTAGTCTTTATTGACATGAACAACAATATTTTGAAGAGCTCATTCCTGTTTGAGTAATAATTCCATGGTAGCAACACAATTATTATGTCTGTGTAATGCACTATGGTGTGGTTGCTATGTTGTCTGTGGTAAGCACTCCCAGTTGTTGTAGTCTGTGACTTTCTCTCTGTATGGCGCTTTGTGTGTGACTGTATATTTTTGTAAACCTCTTCCAATAATAAAACTATTTCCGTAACTACCCACTGGAACGTCCGTGGGGACTATAGTCCCCAAAATCTCGATCTTCTCGATCGACCTGGGTACTATGGTACCCAGTTCCCTTTGCGTAAAACCGCGCGGTGTGATAAAAAAATCGCGAAAAATAAAATATTTTCTCTATGGCTTTATTCCTTTGTCAATAGTCTCTTTCATAAGTTGACAGGTCATGTCCAATTTATTTTTAGTCTTAGATTGAAATAAATTTGTCATACGGCCCGTTCCAGATAAGCATTTTTAGCCATAAATACCAACATTTTTAGCATCTCTGCGTTCCATTAGCCGGTGATGCTAGTTTTTCTTGCTGGTTGTCATGCGTTTCATTTAAGCATTTTTAACACGAAATGCTAGCATCAAATACCCATGCTAATAGATGGGTCCTCTGATACCACTTTTTGACAGCTTTCAAATTTGACATTTGGAATCTTTTTTTCATGAATCAAAAAGGATTTTCAGCGGATTTAAAAAAAATATTGAAAGATATTTGTAGTATTAGCCAATTCTGATTTATATTATAAAATTTTTTAAGTGGCTGGACTAATTAAGTGAGGTGTCAAAATTCAGCACGAAAAATCAGTACCTTGCGTTTCATTTGTAACAATTAGCGCGGCTAAAAATGTCAACATTTCATAAAAGAAACGCAAAACGAGGCTAACATCAGATGTTAGCCTCAGAAAGTAGCAGTGCTTTATCTGGAACGCAGGGATAGTCTGCGGTTTAACTTACTTGGCCGTATCCATACGTTTCTTACTCCATGACCGATGAGATTTATTGCGTACTTACTTAGTCTGTATTAGTATTTTCGTAGAGTGTTCTTTATCAAAATAAACTAGAAGAATTGGGCTACATTATTATGTATGGTTTATGATAGTTTATAGTGTTATATTGCCACACTAAACGTTTTTTTCAAAAAGTGAGTATTTTTGAAATTTTAAGCACTTTAGTTACTATTCTCGTCATTATTCATTCAATTATGAATCCTTATCTAATTAACTATTATAAGTTCATTCCTTATTAAATTAGCTTTCCATACGTATTTTTTATTTAATTTTAGACACAATAATTTATTTTTTGCATTTTTTTTAAATTTGAGGTCGCGCGTGCGCATCTCGCGTATATAATTACGTAATTAATCGATTTTATTATTTTTTTCTTTTTTCATTAAAAATATTACCCAAAACTATTATATATCAAAATAATCTTCAAGAATAGGGCTATAATAATATATATGGTTATTTAAAGTTTTATAAAATAGTTTTTGTGCAAAAATTTTTTTAAAAAAATCGGGTCTTCCGCGACCTTCCGAACATTTTCGCGCTTCATTCATTTAATTATTAATCCTTATCTAATTAACTGTTATAAGTTCCTTCTATATTAAATTACCTTTCCATACGTATTTTTTGTTCTCTTGTAGACAGTATATGTCACTCTCCGCAATTTTTTGAACACTCCGTACGCGCCGGGTTGAGTCATTCCGCAATGGCGGCACCTTTGATATTTGAGATATACTACTTTTTGCTTTTGAAACCCACCACGCTTCGCGTGGCGAGCGTTCCAGTGGCTACAGGATTTATTATTCAAGTCCTATTAGCCACCGACGCGCCAAACAAGCTTTTGGTTTCGGTTGCTAACTAGAACTGTCATCGTCTCGGGCAGGATTTGAACCCGTGTCTCCAACATATCGTGTTGGCGCCTGGAAGAACTAGGCCACCGAGCTCTTACCCACCCCGACGAAATTCTTAGCCTTACATATTGATCTCCTTTATTCTTTGTTAAGCCAAAGTAGTCTTTATTCACTTGACTGTTAATAACTTTGTATTAACATCCCAGGGTTGCCATTTCGTAATTTTAAGTTGCCGTGTTTTGGGAGCTGGATTGCCGTGTTTTGGAATAAAAACTACAAAATTGACGTATACATTTTTATTCGTTCGTTTCTTTACCTTCTTTGGGGTACACGGCCTTTCTTCCCCACTATCCATGTTAATACTACACTACTCACACACCACACTAAATAAAGTAAATAAACAGCAGCATATCTCTTTAATGTATGTATGTACATACTTTTCAAAAAATTAATGATTATATCTCTTTGTTATTCTCCTTCACTCACACGTCCGAGCCGAAAAGCGAGGAGGGCCTTGAACGTCCCGCAATTGCTGGGTGTTTAAAAAATTACAGAGGGTGATATATACTGTCTACAATAAAACAAAAAATACGTATGGATAGAGTCTGGCTAAAAGCTGAACCTAGCAAATCGCGGGAAATTTTTAAAAAATGGGGAAGGCAATACTGAATATAGTAGAAAAAAAGGCGTTGATACTTTTTATCAAATATTCTTGAATGTTTAGATTCAACTCTTATAAAAATCGCGGTATTTGGATTTATTGAAAATTTTAATAACTTAATTCAAGTTATATTTCGACAGAAATTAGGAATTATATTATGAAAAACTAAGACTTAAGTCATTTAGTAGATATTATAGTTGTTAAAAATCAAAATAGGTACATTAAAAATATTTTATTCACTAAATAAAATATGTTATTAAATATTTTATAACTAAATATTTTATTAAATAAAAAGTATCAAAATCATCATGTCCAACTAAGGGGCAACCAACTAACAAAGGGGCATTGTATCAGTGTTGCAACTTGAAAAAATGTTAGGTTCAGTTTTCATTGGCCATATTCTAGCTAAAACAATAAGGAATAAACTTATAATAGTTAATTAGTTAAGGATTCATAATTAAATGAAAAAATGTTCGGAAGGTCGCGGGAGACCTGATTTTTTTTCAATATTTAATTCAAGCAATACTACACTATGAAGCTATCAATAACTACAATCTCAATAAAATACTGATGTAATTTTATCACTGTCCAGTTATCTACTAAAAAGTTTGAACTTTGCTACTTGACCTCATACTGAATCGAGTTTCTGACGCTGATAACGTTAGTGTTGTTAACTCCAAGGTATCTATTTATCGATATTTTGTTTTATTACAAGTCTTTTTATAGGTGTTTATATTTCACCAATAATTATCCATATCAACAAAATTAAATCCATTTTTTTTATTCAACATAAACCTGTTAAGGCTTGAATTGACGCCAAAAAGAAAAAAAATTGTGTGTTGTAGGAGTGAGGAAGGAACTATAGACTGCATTTTGTTATATTGTCTCCAAAATGCAATTTCTTAATTTTGCCTACCTTTATTTCTCACCCAATAAATGTCAAGTCGTCTCAAGTTTTTTCGACCATCTATCGCATGTCGCATTGCCCAAAAACATGAGATCTTTAATTTCACCACATCATATAAGTAGGGGTTCGTCTATGCGTTAGATCTTAAATCTGTGTGGCGGTGGTTCGATATTGGTGTAGAACCTTATTTTTTATTGCTTTTTTGTTTATTTTACTAATTCGTTTTTTATTTTTTAATATCTTTTTTAATTAATTAGTTATTTTATTTATAATTTTCTTATCAGAAGAAAAGCATCGTGGTGTCATAAAACCACCACCATTTTATTTAGAATATAAATGTTTCTTCTATGAGTAGTTATTATTACTCAGCGGTCACTCAATTGAGTCACACTGTCTTAAAACTGAACAAAAAAAATCAGCTGTTTTGTACAAATAGTCATCACTTACTTCTAGGTGAAAATGTATGGAACAGCAGATTTTTTGATTCTAGTCTGTGGTATTTAGTTTGTGGATAGTGGATAGAGTAGTATAATACAGCATGGTGGATACGACATACAATGGTGGAGGGTCTTAACAGACAGACAAGATAACGAATAAATTCTATAAGGGTTAAGATTATTCCACTGTGATTGTATAATGACTGGGTCATATGAATATTATTTATACATTTTTTGTCTAAACTACAACAAAATATTACTTACTGATTCTCAGTATAAAAAAGTTTGACCACCGATATTTCTACATACTCGATACAGCAATTTCACCTCCCTATGACTTGACAACAATGACAACTAACCTCCAAACTGCTTGATAAGATACGAAATGTCATTTGAATTGAGAGTTTGCGAGTGAGTGTTGGTTGACAACACTTTTTGTGGTGAGAAATAAAATATATCGAAATAATTTTCTATGAAATAAAATATATTCGATTTTCTGAAAGTAATAAAAATATATTACAGTTTTTGTAATATATTCAATGCAATAAATTATAGATGTGCCATCAACACGTGACAAAGTTTATCCATCTTTATTTGTAAACAAGTTTTTATTTAATTTTATTGACAACAATGATGGAAAGCACAGTGCTTGTGATCGGTAGCGGTGGCCGCGAACATGCATTATGTTGGAAACTTGCAGACTCTCCTTATGTAAAACAAATATATTGCGCCCCGGGTAGTGTTGGTATATCCACTACTGAAAAAGTGGAGAGTGTCGATTTGGACATAACAGATTACCCTGTGAGTATCTTAATTATTTATATTATATGCAAATATTTGTAGACTAATAAATCCCTTAAAAAGCGCATTGCTTCAAATACAGGCAATAATTAACCCGGCGCTGTTGTGGCGACCTAACAGAATACGGCCGTTGTGGCCGGGTATATGGGTATATTTTACCATGTTTATTACACTCACTTATTACACTCTACATCAATTTTATGTCTGTACTAGTATAATATTTTAGGGAATTATTAACTGTATTATTAACAATATTAAAGAAAATAAAAGATTTTTTAAAATATTAGGTTGGGGAAAAAGTCTTTTCGCATTATAGTATGTATAAACTTGTAATAAAATCTCTTTGGCTATACTATTTGTATCTGGCTGGTTTTGGTATCATTGAAAGTTTAAATTTTAAAGAACATAATTCCAAATTTAAATTAGGAAAATGTCTCTTGGCGGTACGAAAAACAAATGAAAATCATCATTTGTTTTTCGTACCGCCAAGATGAGTGAATCTAATGAAGAAATTCGATACATTTTAAAATTTTACTACAAAAAAGGTAAAAATGCAACGCAAGCCGCGAAAAAAATTTGCGATGTTTATGGACCTAGTGCAGTGTCTGTGAGAGTAGCACAAATTTGGTTTAAGCGTTTTCAATCCGGAAATTTTGATGTCAAAGATGCACGTCGCTCTGGTCGCCCTATTACAGATAAAATGGATGCCATTTTTGAAAAAGTGGAGCAAGATCGGCATGTCAGTAGTTACGACGTAGCTGAAGAACTGGGAATTGACCACAAAACAGTTTTGGCGCATTTGAAAAAAACTGGGTACACAAAAAAGCTCGACATTTGGGTACCTCACCAGCTCACTGAAAGAAACCTAATGAACCGTGTACTCATTTGTGATTCTTTATTACGACGTAATGAAACCGAACCATTTTTAAAGAAGCTGATAACTGGTGATGAAAAGTGGATCACGTACGACAAGAACGTGCGAAAAAGGTCGTGGTCAAAGGCCGGTCAGGCTTCACAGACTGTGGCGAAACCCGGGTTAACTCGCAACAAGGTGATGCTGTGTGTGTGGTGGGATTGGAAGGGCATTATTCATTATGAGCTGTTACCACCAGGCAGGACCATCGATTCTGAACTCTACTGCGAACAACTGATGAGATTAAAGCAAGAAGTTGAGAGAAAGCGGCCGGAATTAATCAACAGAAGGGGTGTGGTTTTTCATCATGATAACGCTAGACCTCACACATCTTTAGCCACTCAGCAAAAATTAAGAGAGTTTGGCTGGGAGGTGTTAATGCATCCGCCGTATAGTCCTGACCTTGCACCTTCAGATTTCCACCTGTTTCGGTCTCTTCAGAATTCTTTAGGCAGTGTCAGGTTAACATCACGAGAGGACTGCCAAAACCACTTGTCGCGGTATTTTGACCAGAAGTCCCAAAATTTCTATAGCAATGGGATCATGTCCCTACCTACAAGATGGCAAAAAGTTATCGAACAAAATGGTACCTACATACTTTAGTTAAATGTAAATAAACTATATTAAAAAATGTTTTGAATTTTCTTAAAAAATGCGAAGAAACTTTTTCCCCAACCTATTATATATTAAAGTAATAATTATCAAAAACTTAAATTAACAATTTTTCTTCTGAGAATCAAGTTTTTAGAAAATATATTTTCAAAAATAAAAAATAAGTTAGCTAATCATCTTTCTGTCGGGTATTAGATACTCGGCCACAATGTCTTTTGTCTATTTCCCTGTGCGTCTAGAAACGAAACCTACCAGGTCTAGACTTGGTCATTGAGACATGTGATGTGACATACATGTAATTATATTTCTAATACAAGATATAAAATATTTATTCATATTTCATATTATAAATATTTATTATTTTACACAACTTGCAATAAATTTGTAGAGAATAAGCTTTTGCCTGCGGCTTCGTCCGCTTGGAATTAGTAATTTGGGTAGCTTATTTTTTAATCCAATCTGCTTATATCATTTCCCATAACTCAAACTATCTCCATACCAATTTCATCTAACTTACAATATTATATTATTAAAATTAATAAGCGGTTATTACTTACAATATTCCACTCCCGTTGGCACCCCCTTGAAGGATGGTTTCTGTGATTAAATACTACCTTATGTCTTCTCAGAACTCCAGCTATCTCTATACCAAATTTCATTGGTTCGGCGGTTTAATCATGAAGAAGTAATAGACAGACAGATAGAAACACTTTCACATTTGTAGTATTAAGTATGGATAAATAAACAATTTTTAAACTTTTATCCTTTAAAGAAAAAATTATGCTACTGTAATGAACCAAAAAGATTTTTCAGGTACAGGTTACAATAATACAATTACTTAAGTAAGGTAAACATAATCATTGTAGAAGCTGCTGGGCATGGTCCTCTCCTAAAAAAGATCCGTTTTGGACCATCTCCTATTGTATTATTATTTCAGTTTTTTACTTTTTATGGGGATTTCGCTCACTCTTAAACAGCTTGTGCTTTCAGCTCTCTGCTGAAAGATCTAGGTTTATCGAGAATGTCCATGAGCCCAATATTAAAGTGTGTAACAAAGGTGGCACTTACGGAATCGTATCAAATATGGTTCGGCAGAGAGAGGAGCTGAGGTGGTGAAGGTGAATGTTGATGCATTGTAAACTAGCTACTTTAACCTGCACCTGGGTCATAAGCCCCAGGCACTACTCTTGGCACTTTATTTTTGCAATGCGATGGATCCAGCACGGTGAATCCATAGAATGTTAATGATTGACTGGAACCACCCTAAAGTTGACTGGATGAAAATTTGTCAGGCATTAAGTCCGCCTTTGTACTGTAATTAGAGTAAATACATATGTAAAATACTTAATCAAATAAAAAGAAAACATTTTGTGAACAGTTTGTGAATAAAGTTGTTTTTTTGTTACAACTTAAGGTTTTTTAAAAAAAAACCTTAACCTTAGGTTAGTATTAAATTGTACAATAAACTTTTAATTACAGGCACTTGCAACATGGTGCAAAGAACAAAATGTAGATTTAGTTGTGATTGGCCCAGAAGATCCCCTAGCAAATGGAATTGTGGATGCTCTAAGTTCCTTTGGTGTAAGATGTTTCGGACCCACCAAAGCGGGGGCACAAATTGAAGCAAACAAGGATTTCGCCAAGAAGTTTATGAACAAGTACCAAATCCCCACTGCCAGACATAAGTCATTCACAGATGCAAAAGCAGCAAAGGAATTTATTAATACGTAAGTTATTTTGTTTTGTCTACATCCGATAAACCTATATAGCAAATTTGCTATATTGGGTTTATTGGATATATATGATATGACAGTATTAGAATTTTATATTGTGAAATAAAAAAATAATAATTGTAAAATAAGAAAACATGTTAATTATTAAAACTTTTTGCCGAAGATAAGGTAATGTAATAAAAAAAACTATTGATAAACTATTTCTCATAAATAAGATAGGGACCGATTCTCAACCTTATAGTACCGAAAAATGTTTTCAAAAAGATATTATGCCAATAAAGAAATCTTACCATTAAAATAGTATCTAATCAAGTTGACACGAGCTGTTTAAAAATAACTGCAGGTTTTATCACTCAGCCATGACCTGTGTATATCTTGTAGCAAATATCTTGTGCTTAAATGAATGTGGATCATTGTCACACTGCTTGTTTTTACATACTCCTACAGGAAGTATCTTTTCTCTTGCTGCATTGATTTAACGTCTCAATTCAACAACATGCCTTTTTTACAAGCAGATGCTAAAGGTCAGGTATCAATTAGAAGAAATCTATTGTTCTGTTCCTTTTCTTAACTACATGAAGGGGACTTGCCCATCACAGATTACATAATCGTCCATAGACTTTTTGATGGATGGCATATTTCTTGTTTTACCATAGAGTGATGGCTTTTGCTGCTTTATATTTACCTAGTGGTAATGGGTGTATGCATCTTTTTACCCCTAAAAGTTCTGTGTTAATTAACAATCGTTTATGTTGCCGTACAGCGCCGCGTTCCCGGCGCTTGTGGTGAAGGCGTCGGGGCTAGCGGCGGGCAAGGGCGTCGTGGTAGCCGCTTCCAAGGAGGAGGCGTGCGAGGCGGTCGACGACATCCTCACCGAGGCCAGGTTCGGCAGCGCCGGCAACATCGTCGTGGTCGAGGAGCTGCTAGAGGGCGACGAAGTTTCCGTGAGTATTTTTACTTTGTCTCGCCAATGATTGTGAGCGTTTGATACGGCCAAAGGTATGGAAGGGGAGCTTTGCCTGAACTTTAGGAACAAGGTAATACCTTTTTTTTTTTTTTTTTTTTATGAGGGGAATGCGTGACGCACCTTACTCGCCGTTGGCTAGACGACGAGCGTGTGTGGGGCTCTCCTGGCAGAGTGCCAGGCCTACCCACTAAACCCCCCGGTGTTCTTCCTGCCCTTATGGACGCGCGTGGTAGGGTCCACACTGCGACTACCACTACCAACGCGCCCGGGCTAGCCCGACCTAGCTGGTCGGGCTATCGCCAAGGGGGGATTGCCCGAGAACACCAGGGCAATCCCCAGACGGAGGGCCTTACGGCGGCGTACACGGGGCCAACCGTGCACGAAGGCCTCCACGGCAGGGTCATTAGACGGGCATTGCTTGCGCGAATGCCCGCCTTCGCCTGCCTGTCCGTCTGCGGCGGATGGGAGCGGCTTGAGGATCATTCTCCCGCTCCCTCTCCGCGGCCTCCTTCTGCGAGATGACGTCCTCGCAGAAGGAGGCGACAGCCCCCCATTCCGCCTCGCCGCGGAGCATGGCCACGACCATGCTCGGCAGCGAGAGGTCTCCGCCTCCCAGCGCAGCGTTGAGTTCGCTGCGCTGGCGTCGCCAGGCCGAGCACACCAACAGAGTGTGCTCGGCAGTATCGTCGGGAGTGTCGCAGTGATGACACTGCGGCGTTTCCTCCCGACGCGCGACCCGATGCAGGTAGTGACCGAAACAACCATGTCCGGTCAATACCTGCACCATGCGGAACGAGAGACTGCCCTGCCGGCGCCCTACCCACTCCTCCAACACCGGACGTATCGCTTCAATCGTCCGGTGGCCGGCAGCTGGGAAGGCGAGTGCCTCACCCCATTGACGCAGAGCCTCCCTCTGCGCTTGGGTATGAACCCGCTCCACTTCCTCGGGAGCGGATCGTCCCCCCCGTTCTCTAGCGGCAACCCGATGTCGATACATCTCTGCATGTACGCGTGCATCAACATCCCACGGCGTTTGGCCCGCAAGAACGCAGGCTGCGCCGTGGCTGACCGTGCGATAAGCTCGCACGGCCCGGGTTGCTATGACCCTCTGCGGCCGTCGCAAGAGGGCCACCGTTCGGGGGGAGAGGCACTCCGCCCATACCGGGGCTCCGTAGAGTGCCATCGACCTTATTACCCCGTGATACAGTCGACGGCACGCCGATCCTGGTCCTCCTACATTAGGGAGGACCCGTCCGAGTGCGGCTGCGGCGGCACATAGCCGTGGAGTGAGGAGCTTGAAGTGCTCCTCAAAGCTCCATCGGGGATCCAAAACCAGGCCGAGGTACTTAAGGTGTGCCTCGACCGGTATGCGGACCCCCTCCACTCGGACTCGGAGCCCCGGTGGGATCCTGCGACGAGAGGCGTGGAACATCATGGCCCTCGTTTTATCAAGGGCGACGTCCAGGCCTAGGAGGCGGATGCGTCGAACGACAAGTGAAGCGCCGACCGACGCAAGGTGGGCCGCCTCCTCCCCCGTTTTTGCTCTCGCCGCGACAAGCGTGTCGTCGGCGAAGCAGACGACCTCCATTCGTGGAAGGAGATCGCCTCGCAGGACCCAGTTGTACCCCAGGTTCCATAGTAGAGGACCTAGTACGGAACCCTGGGGCACACCTGCCGCCATTGCCCACGTATGGACGCAACCGTCCGGCCCCTCGTAGAGGATGGACCTGCCTTGCAGATAGTCCGCCACGAGGGCGCGAAGGTACGGAGGCACCCGGTGGAAGCGGAGTGCCTCCTTTGTGCACTCGTGGGGCAGGCTGTTGAAGGCGTTGCGGATGTCAAGAGACACCGCAACAACAGTCTCCCCACGAGCTGTGGCCTCCTCAGTCCACCCCTTGAGGAGAGCCACCGCGTCCACCGTGGACCGGCCGGTGCGGAAGCCGAACTGGTTGACTGCCAAGTCCGGCCCCCGGTCCTCTAGATGCTCGACGATCCGGGAAGCGAGAATCTTCTCGAAAAACTTCCCGGCTTCGTCGAGCAGCACCACCGGCCGATACCCAGTCGGGGAATCCGCGGGGCGGCTCTCCTTTCTCAGCAGGCAGAGCCTGCCCGCTTTCCACCGACTGGGGAAGCGGCCCGAGACGATGCACAAGTCAAGCACCGCCCGGAACCGCTCCTCGAGGTGTCCTAGGGCGAGGGCCAGAACCCTGCCAGGAACACCGTCCGGTCCCGGCGCCTTGTTTTTGCGCCGGAACCGGTCCCTCACCGTGTCGAATTCCACGTTCGACACGGGAGGGATCGCGACAGCCACCTCCATCGGAGGAGTACCCGGGGGGACCATTCTGGGGGGCTGGAATGGACCAGGATCGGGGAATAGAGTCCCCAGTACCCGGTCCAGCAGCCCCCTGTCCATAGCGGAGGTAGGGGGAGCGGAAGCTTTAAATTTCCCCCTCACCACCCGGTACGGACGCCCCCACCGATCGTCGTCCAGGAGTCGTATAAACGACTCCCTGGACTCCTCCTTGGCCCTGCAGATTTGATTCCGCAGGGCCTTCTTGGCTGCCGCATACACCCGACGAAGCTCAGCTTCCTCGTCGGGTGTAGTTCTGCCGCGCCTACGACACCGCACGTAGGCGCGCCTGGCCCTCATGCTGGTGGTACGCAAGTCCGCAATCTCTTGCGTCCACCAGTACACCTGCCCCCTTTCGGAGCAGGCCTGCGCCCTTGGCATGGCGGCTTGGCAGACGACCTTCATGTCGTCTGCGAAGAGATCCGCCATGCCGTCGACATCCCCGGCGAGGTGGGGTGGTACTTCTGCCCACGCCCGCACCATCGCCGCCTCCTCCGCCACGTCCGGGCGGAGCTTGGTGAGCGCCCATCGCGGGAAAGCGCTCACCGCAGAGCCCCTGCGGTTCGGGGCCCCTCGGGATGCCGTGGAGACCTCGTATCGGACATACAGGTGGTCCGATAGAGTCTCCACATCTTCCTCCACTCGCCAGTCGTTGATTCGACGAGCGAGGCAGGGGAGGAACAAGGTAATACCTAGGGATGATGACTGAATTCTAATTTTCACGTCTCTTCATAAAATATTAAAATACCGTAAAAAAAGATGCAATTATGTGAAATTAAAATCGAATAAAAATATATTGCAATCATTTTAACAATATATACTTAACAATATATTAGATACAAGCATTTTAAGATGTTAATTTGGAAGCGATTAGACAGAGAGATCTGACATCAACCGTGACTTCATTGTTGAGTACGGCCATATAAACTCCATGTAAATTGCCGTTTTGCTAGAAAGAGATGGAGAAAAATCTTTAATACCTTATCTTGGTTGTTTTTATAGTTATTCGAAAACCGATTTTTTCTTTCTGTGTTTTATGTGAATGAGCTTCTATTAAAGCAATTTATATATTTATATTTATTCATCTAGCCTATTTCCTGTCGAATGTTTTATTCACTGAAACTTCTGCCCATTCATCACTTACGAATGTGGTATATACCTTGAGTACCTTTAGTGTTTGTGGAGTTGTTGCTGAACTTGCTGCCTGAAGTTTCAAATTATGTTAAAAAAAACTTATTCTCGTTAAAAGTTTTGAATCAATGCCATCCATTCCAATAGGCTAGATGACAAAACATTTTTTTTGGCTTTAACTGAAGCTCATTCATATAATAAACAGAAAGAAAAAATCGGTTTTCGAATAACTATAAAAACAACAAAGATATAAGGTATTAAAGATTTTTCTCCATCTCTTTCTAGCAAAACGGCAATTTACAAGGAGTTTATATGGCCGCACTCAACAATGACGTCGCGGTTGATGTCGGATCTCTCTGTCTAATCGCCTTCAAATTAACAACTTAAAATGCTTGTATCTAATGTATTTCTACGCCCCTTTTAATTCCAATTTCACAGGACTGCATCTTTTTCCACGGTCTTTTAATATTTAATGACGAGACGTAAAAATTAGAATTCAGTTATCATCCCAATTGTGAGTTGAGATTGAGATGCCACTTAGATTTTCAATGTTATGACAATTAAACGAGATAAATTGTTTAAGCTGATGCATGGTACGTGTTTACAGCATTTAATATCCAATTATGTCCTAATATATTTTATTGTCAAAAATACACGAGTTGTTCAAATATTTTATTGAACCGCCTCCACGGTCTAGTGGCTGAGACCATTCGGTGTTGCCCTAGAGTACCGGGGTGCGATTCCCCATAGGCGCAGTAGTTTTCTGTTTAGTTTCATTGATGACACGGCTTCTGAGTCCGCCTGGCTAGCTACTAGCTACCACCATCTTACCGAGGTTTGTCGTCATAATAACAATGTTAATAACATTCTTGTGTTCCTACAATAAGAAGTAAAATGGCATGTTCCTCACTTGTTGCAGTATCCAAGATTCCAGGTAGAACTCGCGTCACTTACCATCAGATGAAATGCAGGCCAAGAGCTTCCCTGTTGTATGTTAAAAAATAATACTGTTGAAAGTTTGCCTACTCACAAAAAAGATCATTCCTAACGATTTGTTCCATATACGCTCGACACCATTTCGCCCCACATCAAAATTCCGTGTAGGGTACGCCCCACATTTTATTCCCGTTTCGCCCTTAAAAATATTTTCCTCCTTAGTATACCGGGTGTAACGGAATACCGCAATAATATTTAAGGTTGTTGATTTACAAAAAAAATGTATTATAACTATTCTTTGTATTTTTATTACATGCCTACTTTCGATTTAATACGCTCAACAGTTAAGGGTATTAAATCGAAAGTAGGCATATAATAAAAAAACAAAGAATAGTCATAAAACATTTTTTTTGTAAATCAACAACCTTAAATATTATTGCGGTATTCCGTTACACCCGGTATAAAACAGTTCTGTTTCGCCTTGCTTGTTTTAGGAACAGCTAGCAACACTTTTGAAAACAGCTAGCAACAAAAAAATTATGAAATTTTTGTCATCGCACCAGGCAGGCAGACCGTTGCTAAACCAAGTGCATTGACTTGTGCACCAGGCGCTGTCAATTCACCGGCTCGTTCTTGACAATTCAACAAAACTCTGTCAATTCACTCCAGTCCCCGATTAAGAAACGGCACTACTGTCGATTAATGACCTATCAATCACAAAGGTACAGGAAGTGTACGCTTTAAACACATGTATTGATTCACCGCAAATAGATGTTTTGATTTTCTATTCAGATCCCTTGTCTCTTCTTCAAACAGTAAATAAAACCCTGAATAGACGATAATATTTATACTTGACTTCCAAGAGCGTGGAATCATGCAAATGTTTCTTAAATTTCTGCATTAGTTTAATTCAAATTGACTTTAACAAAGGTCAAAAGAATTCACAGAGGCAATTTTTTTACTACTAATACAATTGTTGTTTTTTAAATCACGAGATTACGTAAACGTTTGTTGATTGCGATTATTGCATCAAAAACCTCTAAGCATCTCGATAAGTCGGGGTCAGGCGAACGAACATGCTTCAATAAATAAGTATATACATAAATGTTGTGGTTACACCTATTGGGGTGCTTTAACATATTTCTGATAAGATAATATTTAGAAGCGACTTGTGAAGAACATGATCGATAATGGTTTATTGCTTATAATATTGTAGCTTTAAATTTCCCGGTATTGCGTCTTAATAATGTTTGTTTTATTTTATTTTACAAAGCGATTATTGCAACACTCGCGTTTATTATTAAGGGATGTGCTTTAAATATGTCGTTAACATAAAATTCTTCCCATTTATTAGAAAAGCATTGGTTAGTTAGTATACAAGTGGAGTAAAGTAGATCTAAAAGACAATAATTAAACAAATTTGTGTACCAAAGCTTTCTATAAAGTAATTTATTGTCTTAACGATAATAATAGGCTAGATGAATGAAAAAAAACTATTGCTTTAATAGAAACTCATTCATATAATAAACAGAAAGAAAAAATCAGTTTTTGAATAACTATAAACTCAACCAAGATTAGAGATTTATTAAATATTTTTTTCCATCTCTTTCTAGCAAAACGGTAATTTACATGGAGTCAATATGGCCGTACTCAACAATGACGTCACGGTTGATGTCGGATCTCTCTGTCTATTCGCTTTCAATTTTAACAACTTAAAATTCTTGTATCTAATGTATTTCTAAGCCGATTTTTATTCTAATTTCACATGATTGTATCTTTTTCTACGGTTTTTTAATATTTTATGACGAGACGTGAAAATTAGAATTCAGTCATCATCACAGTTCATGGATATAAATGATTGGTTTTACGACAGGCTATTTATTATCACTTTATTTTCTTGTACATTAGAATTTGAAATATGTAACTTATTTAAAAACAGCATCTCCCGAGTTACCTGCTGGCGTTTCTGAGGAGGTCAGCATTACCAGAGAGTGGTGGTATTTTTTTATTTCAATGAATTAATTTTGACATTTTCAACGGTACGCTTCACACCTACTAAATAAAATATTTTCATTTCATTGCCATCAGGTAAACAGCTAGCTTATTTGGTAACTAACGACTAGTTTCAATATCCCATCTATGTCTAGATATGTTTGCTGGAGATAGGGTGTACCTAGACGTATTTTGTATAAGGCTAATATCAAATTCCTATCGCTAGTAAAGTAACGTATAGATGTCGAGCGTCGAGCGTTGGCGCTGTGGACTCGACATTTGCCTTCCAATCGGGAGGTCCGGGGTTCAAGACCGCCATATACCAATGTGTTTTTCGAATTTCATATGTACATTAATTGTCTGACGCTCCTACGGTGAAGGAAAACATCGTGAGGTAACCTGCATACATCTGCGAAGAAATTCAAAGGTGTATGTGAAGTCGACCAATCTGCACTGGGCCAGGGTAGGCTATAATGACCCGGCCGCTGATAAACCGCCCAGAGGGCCTATTATCGATCTCATGGTTTTGCAAATGGTATCATATGATATCATAGTGCAAAACGAAAAATACGATTTCCGGTCAGTTTTTTGATCATTTGTTCATTATTTAATGATGACATCATTGAAATTATGCCATAGTGATGATATCATTGGAGATCGGTAATACGAAATGCAGCATTTCGCGGCACTTCTTTTTCTCAAATTTATACCGTGTCATACGATGAAAGATCCATAATTGGCCTGCAGGTGTTGGCGTTCACCGACGGCGAGACGGTGTCAGTGATGCCGCCGGCGCAGGACCACAAGCGCATCGGCGACGGCGACGTGGGCCCCAACACGGGCGGCATGGGCGCCTACTGCCCCTGCCCGCTCATCACGCCCGACCAGCTCGCCGACGTCAAGGACCAGGTGCTGCAGCGCGCCGTCGACGGCATGAAGGCCGAGGGCATCAAGTATGTGGGTGAGTGTTGACTGTTGCCACACCCCGGACACTCAATACAACGCAACGTTCGCAAATCAATTACCTATTACTACTACTTAAGCAAATGACGTTTGTACATGCGCAAATGTGTGCGTGGAATCTAGTAGGGCTGAGTGCGCGGTTATCAGTTGAATATCAATCGAAATGACGCGAGAAGTGCAGCGACTGCCTTCTCTTTTACCCGCATAGCGCTGTCTCTGTTATCGGCCGGCGCTCGCGTCTATTCGCCCGAGCGATCGCGCGCGCCCTTGTTTATGTGTCAGTGATGTCTACAACGAAGTGCGGGGTGGGATGAGGTATTTAAAATGAGTGCGGGGAGGTGAGTGGCCGTTCTGTATGGAGTACTATTATATATTCTATGCTGTTGCAGCTCGCGGCGCATTGGCAATGGTATCAAATAGCTTTTCAAGAAGCCTTTTTTGTTCATATAGTTTACGTTCACTTAACATACAATATGTTGATGGCAAAATGGGGCTGGAAATGGCCCCATTTGGTCCCTAGGTGCTTGTCGTAGATCTGGAATCCTAATATTTTCAGAGTTAAACGACATTAAACTGAAAGTAAAAACTTTCAAATGACTACCATAGTGCAGCTCGCAGCGCATTGGCAATGATATCAAATAATTGCCAATGGACAGTTTACATTCACTTAATATACAGCAATAGTGTTGAACCCAAAACGGGGCTGGAAATTAGGGTGTTCCTGGTTGGTGTTGTGAGATGAAATTGCGTGTAATATAAGGGTGCGGTCCAAAATTTGCTATCAGCGCTCGTGTGCGCTATTTGCATGCAAGTAATTGGTCCAAAATTGCTCATGTACGCATTAATAAGCGGTATGACGTCACTAACAGTGCTGACAGAAAAGAGGTAGTGCACTGTTTTTAAACTATAAGCAAAAACTTTCAAGTGATAACCATAGTCCAGCTGACTAAAGAAAAAACACGAAAGAAATGTAAACACTGATTGACGAAACAAGGTACGCTGATGTAGGGCTATCAACACCTAGGATCAAAAAAAAATTTATTTAGTTTATATGGAAAAAAGTAGCTTGATTAGCCCCAATATTTTTCCTATAGACTCTCTTCTAATGGATACATTACCCTTCAATATCATTTCGGTAGTCTGTTACACTCTGTATATAGCAGTGACACTGCATTTATTTTCCATTGATAACCTTGTCTGTATGCTTTCCATAGGCAAATGCTTCCATCAACTTTTCCCATTTTTATATGTCCATAGCCGTTAAGCTTCGCTAGCTTCGATCATTATTAGGTCAATACATGTTCTTAATCGCTTACATCCTCTATTGCTTTCTGTGGTGACAAAAGTATTACAGAATAATAATATATTGTGTTGCTTAACATATAACCCAGTTAGGACATCATGAATCAATTTGTAGCTATTTTTTTTTAATTTTAACAAATTAATATTGAAAAAGACAGGAATAGCGATTGATCCTCAAGCGTAGCAGCAGTCGAACTGCTCTTGGTAGGATTCTATCGCTGGGAAGTCACCTCTGAGGCGCGTTCAGAGCCTCTGGGTGTAGTTGTCCGGTTGTTTTTTAACTCGCTCAGAGGCGTTGAACGGATTGCAGCAACCAAATCTTTTATCTCCCTCTTTCACATGATTTTTTACTTCTCTCTCTTTCTAGTAGATGACATTATAGAATATTTCTGCCAATATCATCCAATCACGTAAGAGTATTTCAGTAATAAACGTCAGAGCGTTTTACAACCATCAAATTCGATGGTTGTTCGGTTGTAACTCGCGCCGCACTCTAAGGTCTTGAACGGGCCAGTTGTTTCACCCGGTTGTCACGCTCGAAGGCATTGAACGGGGTTAGAGCAAAAAGTTGTACTTCGCGCGAAGGCTCTAAATGCGCCTCGGAAGCCACTGGGTCCTTCGAGACGGATTGGATCAATTCATAGTAACCCCCTTTACACTAAATAATAACATGGAAGCAGGTTTACACACCAGTGAGCGAGTGATATCCAACCGCAAGAGATTACGGCAACCACTAATTGGGGCATATTAATGCGCATTACTTTATGTGACATCTTAAGGTTATCTTATGCGAATAATAATCTCAAATTTTGTTACATAACACCTAACATTAACAGGTTAGTTGCCTTTTTTGTCATTCACATTGACGATACTTATGATAAATGTAGCCTTTTGTTTGTGATATGCGCCGAATTAGCGTTGACTTTTGTGTACTTAAGAAAACGTTGGTTTGGTCCTGATTACGTGGTTAATGTTGTGGCCAATCTTGAACATCTCAGGATCCAGACCAAGAGGGCGGCCAAAGATGAGATGGGCAGATGTGGTCAAGAGGTCTATGTTTCAGCAATGTCTCTGATTAGTTGTCTATGCGATGGAGCGAAGTGGAGGAAACAGAAAGACCGACTCATAATGTGGAAATAATAAACGTCAAGAGAAAGAGAGAGAGAGAGAGAGAAAACTCATCATAGTTATGGTCTCAGCTGAAAGACGTCTACTGCTAGACATAGGCCTCCCCCAAGGATCACCAAACCGATTGGTACTGCGCTGCCCGCGTTCAAACTCTTTCTGTAACTATTACCATATCGTTAGTTCAAAGTCCACAGCAAAGTACTTGAAAATAAGTAACCGTTCAAAACGAGTTTACACTTGAGGCCGCGATTTATGTGCCAGCTTTTAAAGTGAAACTTTTTTTTCTTGCATTTATACCGAAAAAGTTACACGCTCGACCACCATCTTGCCGGATGTAAAGCGATGACGCGGTCCATGTTGAAATGCGTGTACACAGCAAGAACCGATTCACATATGATTTAAAGACATGCAGGTTGGCACTATCAGGAAACTGCCGTTTGGTAAACACGTTAAGCTGTCACTGTGGTTTTGTTTGGTGGATCGTATAAATCTGAGGTTTTGAGATCTAAGACTCTAGAGACGGACTGCATTTCAACTGCAACCCTAAATTGTCTGCCAAATTGTAGTCTGAACTCAGTAAGCGTCACCGCATGAAACTGCTAACCAACCGTGTCGCCCTGCTGCTAGATAAGATATTTATAGTCGTTGTCTAGTTCTTGAGTAAAATATTTATTACAGAGATTTGTTCCCTTAATCGGAATGCATTTAGATTTGTTTTTAAAATGAAAATGATGTTTTTATTGAGTAAAATGGTAGTTAGTATACTTTCCTTCCAGGCGGCATCGTCGTGCGACATCCTGTATATTATATTACATATTTCAATCCATCAATCGTCTCTGCCCCGCACAGCAAGTAAACAGACTGGTACTTTACACCTATTAAACTCGATATATTGGCATTATTTATTCGTGTTACATAGTATGCTTATCGGTGGGAGCCACTTGTCATAGCAACTAACCTGAAATCTTCTTGAACTTTCACATCCTTTGCAATATAACTTTAATGACTAACAAAAAATTTATTTTGACGGGTAAGTTTGTATGATATCGCCTATCGCGCAGTTGCGTACAAAAATAAATGTTTTGGTTGAAACTATCGCTAAGCGAGCTGGAGTTACATCAACCTTTGATGTTAATTGACATTAATTAAACAGTTTTAGATTATCACTAGTATTTTATTGACTTTATTCGCTGGAAGATAAATTAACAGTTTTAGAGATTTCATTTTTTTTGTGAAATCGTTTGTGTCTTGCAGATGAAACGTGGTGTCTCTATATATTTCAATGATTTTAGTTCTGAGGACGACATTATAATGTATCCTATATAATAATTATTATGTACAAATGAAATATGTAGTTATGGCAATACCGAAAAATTTTACTAAGTTCTCGCAAGTTTTCATATTGTTTCTATATTATGTCTTGACATTTTCACATAACAGAAGTTGTTCATAAAAAGGAGTAAACAAGTGATCGGCAGATATGACACGCAATGACCCTACTTAGTGCGTGTGGACACGTGGACTTGCGTATGTATATGATATGTGTTACTGAGGAAATTATTCATACATATGCAACTGTGCATTGTGTACCTATATCGTTGGTACTGCGTTTAAAATAAGCCTTTTCACAGTGCAATAAGACGTACTATGTCCTGCTGCACACATTATTTTCTGCCTATCTCACACTGTCTAGAATGATATGTCGTTTTGTTTACAGATGTCGTAGAGCGATATAATTGATATGTGTTGTAGGATATATTGCATCGGTGGTTGTGTTCTTAGCTTGAGCATAATAAACTTTTATCAGGATACATTATGGGTACTTATTAAATCATTGACACATACTAAGCAGAATCAACGCAAGTTTTGGAGCTTCGTTCGCTTGTTTCCTTAGTGCGATGTAGTTCAACAATCAAAATGTCTTGTTCCGTAAATAGGAATCTTCGGGAGGTATGATGATAATTGTTGGCAATCAACAAGGATAATAGGTGTTATTACTATACTAAATCTATCCATGTCTTGATTGTGACCGTTTAGGATAACAAGGAGGAGACATAATTACGAGTACTATACGTCTTCTATTAACATACTAGACTCAGTGATACCTTGCTTTTCTATTATCTTCAAGACCTCTGGCAGTGTGTTGAATCGGATGACCTATCCTCTGATTGGAGTCTAGTGCCTGCTGGTATTCCTCAAGGCGGCGTCATTGCTCCATTTCTTTTCTCTATTTTTATCAATAAACTCACCGACATTATCTCTTCATTCTACCACTAGTATGCGGATTACTTGCAAATAAATGGGCACTCCAATGTTAGTATCTGAAATTTCTACCGCTATCAACGAACATCCCGGTAATGAATTCTTTTGCTCCGCTCGTTCTCACTACTGGTAAACTGGACATTAATAAGAACCCATTATTTGAATTCGATGGTGTTGCTTTACCATATGCACAGAAAAGCAAGAACCTGGATCTGATCTTCCACAATAAGCTGTCTTAGACTGCCCATGTAAATGAGGTTAGTTGACGGATGCACTTTTCATATCATTCTCCTAAGCGGCTTCAATATCCTCTGTCATTCACAACTAAAATTATGATTGCTCAATCCCTTCATTTACCAATTCTCGACTATACCGTTTGTTACCTAAGTGCAACTGAGGTTAAACGTATTCAGAACTGAGTAATAGCACGAAGCTCTTTCAAAATGATTTCGTTTTGAAATAAATGTTGCCATAACCCCAACAGAGATACACGAGCTGTGAAAAGACCAATGCCCACATCCCATACATTTAAAATCCCTAAATTAAAGTCTATGTGTAGACCGCAAGTAAAGGAGAAATCAGAAAAGAAAAGCAGAAATTTCCTATTTTCACTTTTGCTCATTCATCATCATCATCATCACAGCCCATATACGTCCCCACCGAGGGGCTCGAGCCTACCCTATATTAGGGTGATTAGGCCTTAGTCAACCACGCTGGCCCAGTGCGGATTGGTCGACTTCACATACATCATTGAATTTCTTCGCAGATGTATGCAGGTTGCCTCACGATGTTTTCCTTCACCGTAGGAGCGTCAGACAAATGTACATATGAAATTCGAAATGAAAAACACATTGGTACATGGCGGGTCTCGAACCCCGACCCCCCGATTGGAAGGCAAGTGCCGAGTCCACTGCGCCACCGACGCTCATTAAACGCCACGAATTTCAACTAAATATGAATTACTACTTTATCGGTTAGGAATTGCTGCGGTCAATTATCTACACAAATATGAGTGGAAATATGCGGGAAATAGTTAAAATATGAGCTTAACAATAAGTTTGAACCATAATCACCCCATTTTCTATTCATGATCAGGTAATTTTTGCGTTAATCACAATGAGCTTCAACACTTCCATATCTCGTATTGTTTGTAATTCACCTCTACATATCTATACATTAATTTAATAAAGAACATATTTGCAGAAACATATAAAGTATTAAAATTAAAACATAATGTTATTATTTTAAGAAAATATTGATATAATAAAAGTACTTCAAATATGATTGCTTACCAAGCATCAGTGTGTGCGTGTGTAAAATGGAATATAACAACAGTGGCACAGACAATATAATTAGTGCGGGTGTGTTCAGAAACCGTGATTATGTTTTGCGAGAAGTTGGTTGGAGTTTAAAATAATTACAAAAATCCTTTTTCCAGCGTAACGGTTGAAAAAAGGGTAAGCGAGTAATGAGTGTAATAAAATTAGCTTCATTTTAAGATTTGTTTCATTTCTATACATACTCATATGAGAAATGGGCATTGTTCTTTTAAATCATGAACCGTTCATGAGTTACAACCCACTAACAGACGGGGACAGTAGAGCTTTGGTAATAGGGATTCCGTTGATACCATCCGGGTATGTAACCCTAAAAAGACGAAAACTACTTGTTTGCGAAGCTTCTACGTTTGTAATGGTTGGTGCGAGGAGCGTGTTGTGACGTCATCGATAGCACGTAGAAAATAGAAATATTCCAAGATTGATAAGACTGCTAAAGGCAAATTTACGGATTTATCCATCACGATAGACTTCTAGAACGAATCAACTTATCATTGGTGTCACTTCGGTGGGGCGTTACGTCACGTACAACCGTCCGTACTATTACGTCCGCGACTGGCCCCTGACCCGTCATTGTTGCTGTTTACGGGCCACAATAAAGTCCGATAAACGACGATAGCGCGACACATAAACACGTCTACGCGCCAATGTAGTGATGCCTTCGTGAATCGTGCTAATGTTGATTTTGTTCAGCCGAGTTGCCACCCGTCCCGATTCAGTTGGTATAGTCCCGATTCCGACTTAACTGTGCCATATTGATGATATCATTGGAGATCGATAATATCGAATGAAGCATTTCATGACTTCCTTGAATTGAATTGTTCGAATTTATCTATTACTAGCTGTGCCCGCGACTTCGTCCGCGTGGCATAGTAACTTTTGGCAAAATGTAGCCTATGTTATACCTTATATAATTAGCTATCTATAGTGAAAGTCCCGTCAAAATCGGTCCAACCGTTCCGGAGATTAGCGGGAACAAACAGACAGACATACAGACAAAAATTGTTTAAATTATGTTTTTGTTATTGGTACCCGATATACATTCATACCCATTTAGTAAAAACTTGTTATTTTGACACTTCAATTTTATTTATTTGTATAGATGTATAAAAAAATCGAACAATTCAAGGAAGTCATTGTCAAATGAATTTAATGTTTGTATATACATCAATGACCCCCACCTGATGTACATCCTGGATCCGCCCTTGATCTGAACTTTGAATGAAAATTGTCTATAGTTATGATAAAATGTATATACCTGCAAAAATATGAAAAAAATTAAATGCATATACTTTTTTTACTAAAATGATCCAGTTCTGGATACGTGTAAACTCTGACAATGAAAAAAAGATACAATTATATCCTTATTTTATCTTTCCTGAAAGTGACAACCCTGTTGTCACTCATATCAACCGTACATTATCTAATGTGTAGGTATAAGTAATTATTAAAAATAGTGTAGATATAATTGGCAATCTTATGTAATTAACTACTTCATTATGTAATTATGAATGTAATCACAACTTTGTTGAAACTTGATTTCATTGCTTTGCATGATTTTTGGAGTATTTTAAAACCAAAATATGTTTATACTAGTGGATTTACTTATGACAAGCAATATCACAAAAATTTTAATCTTTATAGCACATTATTTTTGAGGATGATTTTTATAGTTTTGGAATTTGTTTCTGACATAGTAAATTAACTGTAGTTTTACTAAAACTTAAGGTATTATCACAATTTTTCTATACCTTTATAAAAGAATGTGCTGGGAGTCCATTAAATTATTGAATTTAATATTTTAATAATGCAGTAAACTACAAAAACCTTATCTAGACAAAACAATAACAATATTCATCTCTGGAACCTTAACCGCTGTCATGCTGTCATCCAGGACCCTGATCTTGTCACTGATTTATTTCCTTCCTTCTCTTATATTTATTATTAATTAATTATAACTTGGAAAAGACACATGTAGCATGTGTTTGCATTGAACAAGTCGATCCAAATAATCAACAGATTACCCCAAACCTTTGACTGACTGATCTGAACAGGCAACAGTTGAAAAGACGTTCATCAATGAAACTCACTGGGGTGTTAATGTACAACAGCTGCAACACCTTACGATATCCAAGACTCACCAGCCCCTTCATTGTGTTCAAAATCTATGACTATCGCTTTCAATTTTTACAGACAAAGTGCGTCCATTGCCGCTTTATAAAAGACAATCTGCACACAGAGGCTTGTAGTGACGCCATAATGAGTGTAAAATTAAAAGCGGATTACGTTAGATTTTTTGTGATGGAAGTGTTGGAGGTAGTTTACTGGACGACTTTCTATTAAAGACTGGCTGGTTGTTCATTTTTTATTGGGACTCCTGCCGCCTTATATACATTTTTCTAGGCGCAGACCCCTGCGGCGGGCAGTACCGTAAAGAGAGCCTATTTTTATTATTTACAAGTGAGGGTATCTTAATACTAATCTTATTCTAAGGGTACTTAACAAATCCATTATTACTAAGTACCTACATACTAAAATATTACAATTTAATTCTAAGATTACCCTAACATTATTTTTATTGACTAGTGTTATGCTACCCTACAAACTATTCTAAGATACCCTACATTATTTTTATTGACTATTCTTATGTTACCCTACAAGCTATTCTAAGATACCCTACATTACCCCCCTCTAAGCGAAGCGTACCGTAGGTTTTACAATGCGACCAGATCGTGTGGTATATGGCTTCGCTGCTGCTGATGTCATCATTGAGCTTGGGGTCGTTTGAGCTCTCATCGAAGTGGTGTTTGCCGGGGGCCTCGGACTCAGGAGCCTCGGAGTTTCATCGTCTCTGGTACTAGATGGCGCTTTCAAGCTATCTTCATTGCATACGTAGGCCGGTTTCAGTCTATCTATTGAGACGTTCGATGTTCGTCGTTGAAGTTTCAATGTGAAATATTTTTCATTTCGCTGAAGTACTTCATAGGGCCCTTCATATGGCGGTTGCAGCGGGCTTCTTACTGTGTCCACACGTACGAAGACATGGCTGCAGGTAGCGAGATCCTTGTATATGAATGTATTCTTGCTCGTCGCATGCCTTTTCTGGACTGGCGAAACCGATGACATGGCTTCTTGAAGTCGGCGTACAAACTCAGCATCCTCAATTCTTGACTGAGCAGGTACAAGAAAATCGGACGGTATTCGTAATGCTGCACCATATGTCATCAAAGCCGGGCTGATATTGTCATCTCTTAGGGCAGTTCGTAGACCAAGTAATACTGCGGGTAGATGTTCGCTCCACTTTGTTTTTGCGTCTCTTGCCATCAATGCTGCCTTCAATGTTCGGTGCCATCTTTCGACTTCGCCATTAGCTTGAGGGTGAAATGCTGTAGTTCTACAACGAGTGATGCCGAATTTCTTCATCAAGGCGTTGAATAGTGATGACTCGAATTGCCTTCCCTGATCTGTGGTCACTCGTATCGAGCATCCAAATCTAGCGATCCAGCCGTTATACATTGCTTCGGTAACTACTTCAGCGGTAATACAGCTTACAGGAATTGCCTCTGGCCACTTGGTATAGCGATCGATGATGGTGACTATATATCTGTAGTCATTTGACGGTGGCAGCGGTCCAACAATGTCAATGTGGATATGCTCGAATCTGTTCGATTGGGGAAACTCGCCCAATGGACTGATAACATGTCGATGTACTTTCGCCCGCTGACATCCGATGCACGCCTTGGCCCACATCCCCACATCTTTGTTTATGGATGGCCAAAAGAATTTTGATGTCATCATCTTCCTGGTAGCTCTTATTCCTGGATGGCTTATATCGTGTTGCGCTTTGTAGGCGGCATAGCGATAAGCTGCGGGTATGTATGGTCGCGGATTCGAAGTTGATGTCTCGCATATGATCGGTTTGTTAATTGTAGGTAGGTTGACATATGCGAATTTCAAGTGCGTGCAATCATTGCGTAATTTCTTCAGCTCTTAAGATATCGTGATATTCGTGGTTTCGATTGATCATGTATACGCGACTTTCTTGATTTTTGATTGAGATTGTATTCACGGCGATATCGGTCACTCCGTCGACTAGCTTGCGGCGATGTAAATCAACCAACAGGCGATGCTTTCTAAGGAAATCGGCTCCCAGGATAGAAGTCTTCACGTCAGCCACCACAAATGTCCATTTAAAACAGCGCCGTAGTCCTAAGTTGAGTTCTAATGTACGCTCTCCGTAGGTACGTATCGGCGTGTTATTCGCTGCATACAGTTGATATTGTGGGATAGTATTGAAACTTTTCTTGTGACTTCGTGCTGCCAAGACGGATATGTCAGCTCCCGTGTCGACCAGGAATTTTTCTTTTGTTCTGATGTCGGTGACACATAGGCGGTGAGTTGTACAGGGAACATCGACGCCCGCCACTGTCGATGTCTTCTTTAGTTTTCCGAATTCCTTCTTGAGCACGGTGATTCACAGCGTCTTGCCTTGTCTCGGCAAATGGTATCGACATTGCCATTCCGGATCTCCAGGTATGCGATTTCTGTCAGCTGGCGTGCGAGAACGAGAACGAAAACGTGGTCGACTGCGAGTACGGTGATGAATATGTCTTAAGTTTCTGCCGGACCGTAATTCTGCTATTTCGAGGGTAAGCTTCTCCATTTGCTTCGATAGTACATCGAACTGCATGTTTCCGGTACTCGTGTTTGTACTGTGTGAAGCAGAAACAGCAGCTATGGTATTGTTTTCCATGCATTCCATCATCTTGTCAGCCATTGTAGCCAGCCCGTCGAGTGAAGATTCGGTATTCACTGACAATACGGTGCGAATTGGTGTGGGTATTTGGTTCATCCACTTTCTGGGATATTGCGCAGAATCTTGAGTCTTGCTTCAGTCGGGGTCACCAATTTTGTGATGGAAGTGTTGGAGGTAGTTTACTGGACTACTTTCTATTAAAGACTGGCTGGTTGTTCATTTTTTATTGGGACTCCTGCCGCCTTATATACATTTTTCTAGGCGCAGACCCCTGCGGCGGGCAGTACCGTAAAGAGAGCCTATTTTTATTATTTACAAGTGAGGGTATCTTAATACTAATCTTATTCTAAGGGTACTTAACAAATCCATTATTACTAAGTACCTACATACTAAAATATTACAATTTAATTCTAAGATTACCCTAACATTATTTTTATTGACTAGTGTTATGCTACCCTACAAACTATTCTAAGATACCCTACATTATTTTTATTGACTATTCTTATGTTACCCTACAAGCTATTCTAAGATACCCTACAGATTTTTCTTCGACAGTAAAACACCGTTTCGCTGTGCACCCTGTCGATCAACAGAGGTTCTAGCGCTTCACCAACCTGCACTGGGTCTGCGTGGTGAGACGCGGACTTAACAGACCCCTTAATTTAGGAGGTGTTTACCCAGAAGTGGACGTAGTATATTGAATGTGGTGGCGACAGATGAAAAGTAGCTTATTTACTTTGTAATGATGTATGATAGGTCACGTACAAGATTTCATGCTGCACCGAAGAAATGCTTCATCCATGCTTGATTTATCAATATCGCCTGACTCTGCGGTCCATAGGAATTTTCAATTTCCCGATCAACCGGGAAATTCGAAGCTCAATTCCTCCATTGGCGAAGACATTTCTTGGCTCAGTTTGATTTGTTTTAGGACCTTTGATGAGACGAAACAGGGGACACGATCCACCTGTCTTGCTATCACCACCTTACCTGGCTTTATCGGCGTGACATTATTTGCAGTAGGCATTATTTTACTAACCATTAAGTCAATGGCAATGACGTAGACGATGAGTTGATTGGAACGCTAGATCATACGCGCTTACCTATGGCACTGATCAATCTGACAGCCCCCTATTTTCCATTATATTAAGAACAATCTCAGTCGGAATATTGCAGTATTATTAAAATGTTTTCTTTTTCAGGTGTTCTATATGCGGGTCTGATGATCACCAAGTCGGGCCCTATGACCTTGGAGTTCAACTGCCGCTTCGGGGACCCCGAGACGCAAGTTCTGTTGACCCTGCTTGAGTCGGACCTGTACAAGGTCATGAATGTAAGTTAATGACTTTAAGGTTGCAAACATAAGAGGGCACAGTGCCTACTACTAGCGCCGCCATTCGTTTTTTATTAATTATGATAAATTAAAGACGTTTCTATAAAAAATAGCACAGTCACGAACTCAATACAGATATTTCAGATTTTTTGAACTATTCAGGCATAGATTAAATGTATAGGAATAATCATATCCGAATTATTGCTAAAAGTGGCCAATTTATCATAATTAATAAAAAACGAATGGCGGCGCTAGTAGTAGGTACTGTGGCCCCTTAACCCTTAGTCTTTGGTGTAGAAATAGCCTTTTTTCTTCTTAATACTTAATAGGTAAAAAACTATTTATTTCAGCTAATCATTTTAATTTAGTCAGCAATAGATACCTATAGTTAAACACAAGCATTTTGAATTACTCGTAAATATTTTTTTTAAACTGAACATTTAACAGGAATTAGGCTTTTTAGTGAATATTTTAGATACTGTTGAAGTAGAAGATTATTGCTACAAAATCTATATGTAATGAATTGAATTAAATTCAGATAAAATAGATGAAGTCGATAAAAACCTGGGTTTGTATGTGTAGGCCTGCGTGGATGGAAAGCTTGGTAAATTCCAAGTGACATGGAACACGAAGCTATCCGCCGTGGGCGTGGTGATCGCGTCCAAAGGCTACCCGGAGACGTCCACTAAGGGATGTGTCATCAGTGGTATGTACTTACTTTTAATTCTTCTCAAAAAACTCTCGGTGGAGCGATCGCTAATTTTCCTTGCATTGTATTCTTCTCTCGACTTCCTGAAACCTGATGTTCACGACCTTCGCTTCGCGATAATATTTCCACTACTTTAAGTGGGTGTCGGATTTGATTTAGCCGATGACAAGTTTTCATATTATGAAAATAAAAAGGATCATGTAATTGGCGGGTCTTATTTAATTTAAATTTATTTTTTTCTTTTTGGAGCATTTTTTAATAAAAGCTTATTTTTGAAGTTCCTTTTGGGACGTTGCCGTTGTGGAGACAGGGGCTAGCCGGCAAAAACTATACGTTATGAAAAAGTGTTACGAAAAAGCGTTACAAAAAAGCGTTACAGCGCACTTATTATTAAATAACTCGATAACAACGCATCGGAGATCGATACACGATGCGAATGATTTTGAGAGAATTTTCTAGAGAACCGATTGACATTTAAAAAAAAAACTATATTGATCCTAAGCAAAAGGAAAATGTTTGTCGAATACCATAAAGAACTTCGTTTCTATCGGCTAAACCCGACTTTTTTTTTTTCATAGAAGCATTTCCACAAGATTGTTTTATTTTAAAATGTTAATTAGGTACTATAAATAACTTTGAAGTAAGTATGTAATATAGTTTATTCATATTGAATTATTACATTATCACTTTTCCACGTCAAATAAGTTACGTCATTGGTTCTTGAGTTACGGTGGGAGACCTTGAAAAACCAGCAAGAAAATCAACAAGGGCTATTTCTCCCTGTATTGTTACAGATCCGTAATTGGAAGCTGACCTCAAAGCAAAAGTTTGAGCTCAAATTCCATTACATTATACTTTCATGCAACATCAGACTTTATTACCATACTATCAATCAAAAGAAATTATCAAGTGTCTGCACACTGACAGCTGACCTCACGTCCAAACAGTTTTATCATCCAAATAATCTTCAAACCTATCTCTGAGAGAAGTGCGCGAAATTAGCTTACAAATTACTCGCACTGCACGTTTCTTTAAAACAAAACCCAGGACATTGTTTAGAGTTGGGAGTTCAAACCTAAACCTTTTCGTTCGTCCCTTTAAAGCAGGGGTTCCCATATTTTTTCATTTTTTCAAGTCGTGGCACATTTCTTCATACACATAGTTTCGTGCCACAGAGTCACGTTTGCCGCGATCAAATTGAACGTGTGCGTCGAACGGAATGAAAAAATTACACGACACGTTCGTACGTGTAAGGGTGTCGGCTGACGGATCCGGCTCGTAGGACCAAAAAATGGTTGTAATTGCACTGATTTGCTAACAAAAATTGCAACTCTGCTAAACGTGATTTACTACGAAGACAATAATTATGTACGATGCCGTAAACGTACACTCGTACACGTTCTGTTATCGCAACATATCGTACTTTTTGTAAATATCATATCGTACTTCCTGTGGACCTAAACAATAGCGACATGCTTATTTTTCGTAATCGTTCCGCAGAGAAAATGTATGGAAATGACATTAGAATGTGACCACCTCACGCTATTTTTTCCGAAGCAATGTTATCCAACTCTATACATTTTTTCTACGGAACGATTGCGGAAAAGTAATCGTGTGGCTTTTGTTTAGGCCCACTGCTCGCGTCAAGAGTAGAGATGCAAAAATAATTTTAAACGTTTAAAACCATTTGGTTTTAAACCGTTTTTTTTTTGTTTTAAATGTTTTAAACCATATTTGGCGGTTTAATATTGGTTTAAAAGGTTATTCTATTAGAATTCACTAAGACTTCCCACAGACAACACCTATTTCTTTATTTAAGATATATCCAGCGGCCGTACCGCCTAACTCAAAGCGAGCACTCGCTATCGTTATCATGACATTAGAACAATAATTTTAATATCACAGATGACATTAGAGCTATTGTTCTAATGTCAAGAGAGCGATAGCGAGTGATCGCTGAGTTAGGCGGTAGCCCCCCAGGTCAAAAAAATTAAAAACCAAAAGTTGTTTTTTTTTGTTATTAAAACACTAACTTCACAAGTTCCACTTGAATCTTTATTACATTTAAGTTATTGCAACCGGTTTCGATATATCAGGTCAGGCCTGATGATGATGTATTGAAACCGATACTATTGAGTTCCATCAAGAAATTACAACACAAAGCTTTAACTATTAAAAGTTGTTTCATAATCACCTTTTATTACATGTATACTTTACATAGAATTAACTAACAACATTAATAACATTATTTATACTTTTTTAGATCTGTTTTGGTAGTTTTTGGTATCAATTTAAATTGTTTTAATCAACTAAACTAATAATCAACTCAAATTTAAGGAATAAGCTTTTCTAGATATTATGGTAATAAAAGAGGATCACATTCCTCCATAAATTCCGTATTGTTATCTGATTCTTCACTTTCATAATCTTCGAAGATCTAAAAACATAAACATAAAAAGCTAGATGCCCCGTCGGAAATAGTAATAATTATGGGAATTACAAAAGATGAAGTTAATTCAAAATAGATAAGCCTCAAGGGGCAATTTTTGAAACAAAAATACTTTAGATACAGGTGTAGCGGACTGGCAATGCTAACATGTTTTGCTAGAAAATTGGCGCTGCGAACCTGGCTTGAGGTGAAATAATTTCCAAAGCTATTTATTACGATAAAATACATATATTCTAAATGTGCAATGGCTGAGACCAAAAAAACAATAATTAAAATAATAATAGTATTAATATAAATACAATATCAAGTTAGTTTTCAGTGTGTCTAATCCTAAAAATGTAGTAAAGTGTGATATGTGATTTAATTTTATTTAATAAAAATGGTAAATGATTTCAATTAACCTCTTTATCTTGATTTTTAAAGTATTATTTTATTATTCTACTGACCACGTGGTCGTGGTTTAAAACCGTTTTAAACAAATTTAAAACGGGTTAATACCGTTTTAAACAAATTTAAAACGGGTTTAAAACCGCGGATTTTGGTTTAAAACGGTTTATTTACAACTATAGTCAAGAGCTAATGGAACGCGATGATGCTAAAAATATTGAAAATGCTGCAAATCTGCGCTTCAATGGAACACGCCTTACGCATATTTTCCGTATCTACACATCCACAGATTAGAGAGATACTGACAGTGATTATGTACTCTGTGATACTGACGCGATCCGTATTGAACGCGTCCGGTCGTCTGTAATCCATCAATAAACATTGAAATGGAATTGATGAATATCGTGATAAATAAATGATCGTCTAGCATACGTGCGGACTGCGGCCTCGCTAAAGGCTGGGCCAAACCGACGCGTGCAGCGGTGGCGTGCACGGTGGCGACTACGTGTTAACACTCATTCAAATTTCAAATTCAAATTCAAAAATCTTTATTCAACATAGGCCTTTACAGGCACTTATTGACGTCAAAACAAAGCAACACATTCTAATTTAAAGGAAACATATTAACCTTGTATGTGCATACATCCTGAATATAATCAGGATGTCTGCAAATACAAGTAGGAATGAAAAAAAAAAAAAGTTGATTCTACACCTGTTCGGAAATTGGGAGGCCTTCTCGAGAAGAACAGGCAAGAAACTCGAAAGGTCAAATTTTTTATCTCCTCTTTTAAATCGCCATTTACAATATTGGTTCTGTTACATAGTCATTGAAAATTATAAAATACATTCAGTAAGTATGCTTACATACACTTAAAATGTCAGAAAAACATGACAAGCTTAACACTAAGCATTATACAATAAATTATGTTGTTACCAAACATGACATCTGATAACTAGTCTAGCTAATTCCATATCGTGTGGTCACTTAAATAATCATTCACTTTGTAATAACCTTTGTTCATGAGAGTCTTTTTAACGTGAACTTTAAATTTATGAATTGGTAAATCGGTGATACTTTGTGGAAGCTTATTATAAAATGCTACACACCTCCCTAGAAATGAACCACTAGTTTTATGAAGCCTGTAAGTTGCAACGGCAAGCTTATTTTTATTTCTTGTGTTTATATTATGGTAATCACTATTTTTAACGAATGTAGCATAATGCTTGTGTACATAAACTAAATTGTCATAAATATACTGACTGGCTAAAGTTAAGATATTAATTTCTTTGAACAATTCTCTAAGTGAGTCCCTAGCCCGTAAATTATAAATGGCGCGAATTGCTCTCTTCTGTAACACAAAAATTCTTTCAATATGAGCCGCCGAACCCCATAACAATAATCCATATGACATAATACTATGAAAATAACTAAAATAGATTAATCTCGCCGTTTCAACATTAGTTAAAAGCCTGATTTTCTTTACTGCGTACGCCGCCGAACTTAGTTTGCCAGCCAAGGATTCAATATGTGGGTCCCATTGTAACCGTGAATCTAAAGTAATGCCTAAAAATTTCGTGTTATTTACAAGGTCAACTACATCCTTATTCATATTTAAGTGGGTATCAATCTGCCTTACATTTGGCAAAGAGAATTTAATGCATTTCGTTTTCTTAGAATTCAATGACAAATTATTAGTTGTAAACCAGAACAGAACTATAGAGAGAGCATTATTTACATCGTCAGAGCATTGTTTCCCTCGGTCAACCTTAAACAATAATGATGTGTCATCTGCAAATAATACAGTCTCACATAAGTCTTTAATGTAATAAGGCAGGTCATTGATGTAAATTAAAAAGAGTAATGGACCCAATATTGATCCCTGGGGTACCCCCATAAGAATAGGTGCACTGGCAGACTCCGATTTATTAACGACAACTCTCTGCAATCTGTCTGATAAATATGATTTAATAAGACTTACTGCTTCATTTGAAAAACCATAATGTTTAAGTTTATGAATAAGCGTTTCATGACTTACACAGTCAAACGCTTTGGAGAGATCGCAAAAAACTCCAATTACATCCTGCTTGCCCTCCCAAGCATCAAAAATATGTTTAAGAAGTGCTATTCCGGCGTCAGTAGTGGATTTTCCTTTGGTGAAGCCAAACTGTTTGCCATGTAGTAATTTATTTGTTAATAAATGACTTAATATCTGGTTATACATTATTTTTTCGAAAATTTTGCTTAATATTGGTAATATTGAAATAGGTCTAAAATTCGAGGGATCTTTTTTATCTCCAGATTTAAACAAAGGTATTAATTTGCTGTATTTCATTAGATCAGGAAATATTCCCTCATCAACACAAGTATTAAAAATTAGCGCTAACTGAGGAGCTATTTCATTTATAATAGACTGAATTATGTGAGTCGAGATGCCCCAAAGATCTTCCGTCTTTTTCTTGCTAAGCAAACGGAAAGTTTTCAAGATAGTTATCGAATCAACATGGCTAAATTTCAAAGTTTCGCTGCACTTATCTACACTTGACTCCAGGAGGGTGACCGCCACATTGGAAGATGAATTTAGATTACTGGTAGTTATAATAGGAATTTCAGAAAAGTAATCAACAAAAGCGTTGGCAACTTCATTGTCCGACTTAATAATGTTATTGTTTATTTCTAACGAGAATGAGTTTCCAGAACATTTAACTTTCCCGGTTTCTTGATTTATAATATCCCATGTTGTCTTAATTTTATTTTTCGACATATTTATTTTATTAAATATGTACAGAGATTTAGCAGCCAAACAAGCATTTTTAAAAGTTTTTGAGTATTTTTTAACATAATTTAAAAAAACAGGATCAGCGGAAGCTGCTTTTTGTGAATAAAGTTCATATAGCTTTCTCCTACTCTTATAGATACCTGGTGTAGCCCAGTCACTAAATTTCGTCCTATTTTCGTTTAGTTTAATTACCTTTTGTGGAAATATGTTGTTACTTTCAGTTTTCACTAAATTAAATAAATTATTGTATAAGACATTGGCATCTTTATTTATGGTGGGCAGAGATGCGATTAGAGATGTTATTTTCCTTTTAAATTTACTTAAACTACGTTTTGGTATTGGTCTACAAATTATTTCACCTTCAGAATTAACATGATGGTGTTTAATACAGGCTAATTGACCACTATGGTCAGAGTTAATAAAGCTTATTACAGCACATTCCAAGATTTCACAATTACAAAAAATATTATCTAAGCATGTGGCTGATGTATGTGTTATTCTGGTTGGTTGTTTGAATAAATAATGCAAATCAAACGATTTGAATAAGTTAATAAAATTATTAGACAGAGAAGATAAATCTAAGATATTTATGTTAAAATCTCCACATATAACTATTTTCTTATTTTTTCTACACACTATTTGCAAGACATCCTCCATAGTGGCCTCAAATTCCAGATAGCTGCCCGACGGAGGTCTGTACACACAAACTATTATAAGATTATTAAGCTCCACACACGATATCTCAATAATTCTTTCGATTGAGAGTGATATTACATCTTTGCGTTCTTTATAATGAAATATATTTTTTAGAATAATTAAAGATCCACCTCTTATTGCGGACTGTCTAACAAATGAACTTACAATACTGTGATTATCAAAAGTAATAAATTCATATTTTTTAAGCCAATGTTCGGTAACACATAATATGTCGATATTTTCATCTGATAAAAATAAATTAATTTCTAAGTCTTTGCCAGAAAAACCTTGAATATTTTGGTGAACAATTCGTAAACAATGAGGCCCTTCTATTGTCAATACATGGCTAGAGATATCCTCTATTGTCTTATTTACTAATTTAAATTACTTGAAACAGATACCAAACTATCATTGAGTGTATGATGCTCAATAGAAGTATTGTCATTTTGGTTACCAACCAAGTTCTTGGTTGAAGTTAAAAAATAAAATTTTAGCACAGAAGCTAATTGTTTAATACAATATCTAGATAGACATATTCTATCATCGGTCAAATAGAATTTATTAGTCACACATGTCAATTTATTCATGTCAATAATATGAATTTTATTATTGTAACTAGCCATGGTATGTAATGTCGAATTTAACTTAAATATTAACTTATTTTCCTCTGTTGTAAACTTATTACAATAGGGAAATGTGAACATTACAACACTTTTGACATTTAAATTATTAACATAAGTTAAAAGTTTTTGCAGGGAATATTTATTTACACCATTTTTATTCCCTAACAGTATGATTAGGTTGTCATTGTCATTAAAATCATAATTAATAATACTATTTATTATTTCATCAAAGGAAGAGCCTGGCATACATATATTTATGACAGATTGCTCTAACTGACTGTTTAATAAGCAGCCCATACCTTTTCCAACTTCATCACTAAACATAACATAGTTCATCTTTGATTTCGATGTAGAATTGTTGTTGTTGTACCTATTTTGAGCAGGGGATTCACAATCAGGAACACTGCCTTTGGGAGAAGATTTAGTCACCTTATTAGGCGACTGTATTGTAGATTGGTGACTGATTCTACTCTCTAAACACTGATTTTCAATAGGTAACTGATCTGTTGTTTGATTTATATTATATTGGCATAGTGATACAAAATCTGGTGAGGACCGAATGTATTCCCTAATCTGTTTTTGAGCATTATAATACTTATCGTTTAAATGTTCAATGTTTACATTAAGATTATCAATAATTTTATTTAATCTGTTCGTGTTCCGGTTATAGAATGCTCTGCTCTCTTTCAATTTTACATCAAAAATCTCAAGTGAATCCATCAAGCTAGCTCGTTCTTTTCTAAGTTTAATATTAACTTTGAAGCAATTTTGTTTTTTAATCAGTTTCTGAGTTTTCTCTATGAATTTGCTAATTTTAATATATTTTTTAAACTTATTTTTACTACATGGACGTACAACACTATTGTTTTCCTTTGATACAGTATTACCTAGAAGATTTTCGCCACCAGGGGACTGAGTGAGCTCTTCAAATAAACTGTTTGTATGAGCGATTTCCTGGTTTTGTCTAAATTTTTCAAGTACAGAGATTTCCTTGTTTGCTTCTCTGAGACTACTTTCCAGATAAGCAATCCTATCCAAGGCCTGCTCATAAGTATTATTACACTGAACTAGATCCTCTAATGTACGGTGAAGGTGATCGCGTTCCTCCAGCACTTCAATGTGTTTACAGTGGAGTAGTGCCAGTTCACTTTTTAGTTCAGTGTTTCTGTCAATGTTCAATTTAATTTCCACTTCACTTTCATCCCTTTCTCTCAACAATTGATCATAGGAGTCTTTTGTTACTTTGAGCTCGTGCAGGACTTGCTTGAGTTTGGCCTCAGTACTAAGAGCAGCGGCTTTGCGGGTCAACATTTTTAAGCCCAGGAAGTATGTACAAATCCTAAAAAACACAAAACCCTTTTGTATGAAATTGATGAAGAATATCAAGGGACAGCAGTAGAAAGGGTTAGAAAAAAAGGGATCAGACAAAGATATAGACAGATAGACAAAGAAAATATTATAGAAAAGTGGACACTATATTCCAAGTTTAAAAATGAATAATAATTATAATAAAAGTGATATTTTACTGCAGTCACTAATTAAACACAAATTAAGTTGTTTACCTACTGGTTTCACAATACTCAAGAGGTTTGGGACAAATTTAACCTAACAGCAAAATCTCTAATATTTAGGATTATGATGGAATTAACATATATTTTTAATAAGAGGTTAATGGTACAATAACAGAATACCTACTTAGCAAAGCAAACTATTGTGTAGTGTAGTGTAGTACTGTGTCTGAGGCTTTAGGCGTTGATAAGTCTCAACATTAACTTCCACTTTATGTCAAGTTAAGAGAAACACAACTTAGCCAAGGTGTGTTATTGGACGTGTCTCACTTAATGTGAGGTCTGTGTTGAGTATTTAATTATGTTACGATTATAAAATAGTTAAGTACTAAATACAATACTTCCCCGGTTTTAGTGAAGAAACTCAGCCAGCGACCGCAACTTCCAATGATGGGTACAATTGATATTTGAATTGCGTGCTTTATTTCCAAATATAAAACACATAAGTTGCCCAATTTTATGCGTTAATATAACATAAATTTATCACAACGAAGATTTCCAATTCAAAATTTGACAGTCACGGTTGACCTAGATTTTCATTTATACAAATCTTGAAAACTTCTCTTCGTACGGACTTGCAAATATTTATGCCTAATGATTACACTAGTATACTGCAATCACTGTATTTAACTTAATTAATTTGACGTATTATTAATTTTTTACAGTGTCGTTTTCGTGTCGCACGTGTTTCATTTGTTTAAAATTTTGAAGTATTTTTTATGCCGTTACGATAGAAAAATACAATGGTACGATGGTAGCTCAACACAACACATTAGTGTTAACACGTCGCTACAAGTGTCAATAACGCTTCAATAGCATCGCTTTTTGAGACAGCTATTGTCGGCTAACTGATTATTCATTAAAACATTTGTCGCTATTGACTTGTCAAGAAATTATACTACAAATAAATTGCACAGGTAATACGTATAAAAGCGACAAAAGCAGTTTTATTGAAACGCTATCGAGACACGATAATGACGTCAAGATTAGCGGAATCAGGTCCCTGATCGCCACCGCTGCACGCGTCGGCGTGGCCCAGCCTTTAAGCAGCGCGCCCCCCGTCGCCGTGGCGCGCGGCAGGTCTGTCGCAGGTGCAGTCGATGCCGGGCGTGTGCGTGTTCTACAGCGGCGTGTCGCGCGGCGCCAACGGGTCGCTGGTGACGTGGGGCGGGCGCGTGGTGAGCGTGGTGGCGCGCGGCGCGCTGCGGGCCGCCGCCGCCGCCGCCACCGCCGCCGCCGCCGCGCTCGACTTCCCCGGCGCGCAGCACCGCAAGGACATCGCGCACCGCGCCTTCACCAAGTGAGTCGCACCGCACCGCACCGCACCGCACCGCACCGCACCGCGCCGCACCGCTCGACACGTCGCGCCGTTGATTCACTACCGACCCACACCCCGGACACTCCATACGACGTTCGCAAATTCAAATTCAATATCTTTTATTCAAATTGGATTGTTACAATCTCTTTGAACGTCAAAGCAGCTACGCCATTGGTTCACAAGTCTACGGCGGGAGACCTTGTACTGGAAACAACCAGCAAGAAAACCAGCAAGGGCTATTTTTTTCTCCCTGTATTGTTACAGAGTCGTCAATTGGAAGCTGACCTCACAGAAGTTTGAGCTCAACTTCCATTACAAGATTATTTATTCTCTTCTTACTACATCGAATTCTTACTTACAAATCAATTACCTATTACTACTACTCGAGCAAATGACGTTCGTACACGCGCAAATGTGTGCGTGGAATCAAGTAGGGCTGAGTGCGCGGTTATATCAATCGAAATGACACGAGAAGTGCAGCGACTGCCTTCTCTTTTACGTTGTGTATACGCTACGCGAGCGCGACGTCTTCGCCGCGCGTACGCAGCGTTCGCTACGCCCCCATTCCGCTTGAAACGCTGGAAACCGCTAATCTGATAAGGCTCTACGACCCGCATTGGTACTACCTCTAACCCACTTTATTACGGTAGATATTTGTTGCTTAGGTGTACCTTTCGCGACGGGTTAAAGCAATCGGATATGAGACCCGACAGCACTTGCATCATCTTAGTATGAATGCTAAGCCAGGCCGCGAATGCCAAGCAATGATCCCCTGGAGACATAAGAGTTAACGATGCTTGGTAGTGTGTTATCATCATGGCGTGTGTCTAGGGATAAATCTCAGTACGAAGGCATGGTGTTAACGTTTGCTTACTGGTTCAATTCATGGTAATCCAGAAAATATAAACTAAATTTCATTTTTGTTTGATTTAATAGTCAGCAAAGAAGTCCTCTAAATATACGAATATACTGTAAGCACATTTAATGATACCAGTTCAAAACAGATTAATAATAAAATCACTGTCGTTTCACAAATATCATTCCACAGACTTCGAAAAGACTTCTTATTTGCTATAAATTATCAGTTTTATTTTTCATTTGTAACAATATTGTGTCAGACATGTACTGTACATAATTATTCAAAATGAATTTGCATTTTGTGTATCCACAACAATGTATGTTGTATTTGTTTCAGCATGTAACCCTGGGGTGCGAGTCGCTCACACTGCATTTGACATGAACATTCCATATACTTAATGCATTTGTTACATCATTTTTTCAAATTCTTTATTTCCTTTTGTAATGTATGAAAAGTAAACACAAGGGCTCAATCATGTCGCTTAATGTTTCGCTTTTGTTCAGTTTATGCAATAAATGTTTCATTTTTATGTTCGCATTTCATTTGTTGTCCTGCGCGAATGTATTGCATAATATTGCATGTGTGTGCAGTAAGCTCCTTGTTTTGTGCACTGTTTGACCTTTGTACTGTTCTTATGTCGCTCGTAATAGTGGCGTACCTACGTAGTGTAAATGTAAAGCTTGAATGGGAGCTTTCTGTACACAGCTTGAATAAAGTTTCAAAAATAACTGTAAAGCGTCATCACATTCGAGATATTTTAGTTGACATCTGGAATTGCCAATGGTATTTAACTTGTTTTAATGTCGTAACATTATTTCTTATAAACGCATAATTTCATTCATTCTTTTTAAGTACAGTTAAGTTCATTGAAATTCTTAAAATTTTAACTTAATTTTTGTGTAAATGACATACTCAGTGTGGTGGTGCCCCAAGTAGACTCCACCACGTCGGCGTTTCACCGAATAAGGAATTTTGGGTTGATTGCTGATTACTAACAGCTCATAGAAAGGATTGTGGCTTACCCCGAGTCCTATTGTCTCCGTCCGTCTCCTCCGTAGCCGGTGGACTTCCTGAGCTAGCTCGAAGGAAGTCGCGGCTCCTGAAGATCTGCAGTGGATCCACCGGTGGAGACCGGAGCACTACAAATGCCTAATAGGCCACCACGACTCACACACGCGATTTCGCACAACACAAAGCGGGCTTTCGCACCCCGATATTAGGTGCGCCGCGCAAATCACTATTTGCTTGAATATTGTATATTATATTTTATTCCGGCCTGCCATAACCTCTAAGCATGTCATGACATTTCGACTCGACTCAACTGACATATCACATGCGGCCGGCCGCCAAAAAAGCTGTCACTGCACAGACTAGAATGCAGTGCCGCCACTCGCTCTTCCTCGAGCGTGAACATCCCCCCGCTCCGGACAGTCCCGGACTGTCCGCCAAATCAGTCTAAGGGGAGGCGAGAAAGAGTAGCGACCGCGCGCTTCAAAACAGAATCCCCAACTAGGACCTCGGCAAACCTGGGCACACCATCAGACCCTAGAGTAAGTTGGACAATGCGTCCGCGACGCCAACGTAAGGGTGGCAGGTTTGGGTCCTTCACTAACACGAGGTCTCCAACCCTCGGTGGGTTTGTCTTATCTGACCACTTAACGCGCTGTTGCAAAAGGTGTAAATATTCAAGGTGCCAGCGGCGCCAGAAACTCTGGGTAAGCTGCTGGAGCAACTCAAACCGCGAAAGGCGTCCGGGATTGATATCTCTATAAGGATACTCGGGCAGGGCGTTAAGTGGTCTGCCTATCAAGAAATGGCCCGGCGTGAGGGCCTGCAAATCGTTCGCGTCGGTAGACAACGGACATAACGGACGCGAGTTGAGAACCGCCTCAATCTTATGAAACACCGTCGCGAGTTCCTCAAACGTGAGAATAGTCTCCCCAATAACGCGGCGAAGGTGAGTCTTGGCGGCCTTTACAACAGATTCAAAAATCCCTCCCCAGTGAGGGCAAGACGGCGGGGAGTATCGCCATGTTACCCCCCTACGGGAGAGTGTGGATCCGATCTCAATATTATTTTTATCTAAAAATTCACAAACTTCTCTTATATGTCTATCAGTGCCCTTGAAGTTCGTCCCACAATCGGACCGAATTAGAGAAGGCAGTCCCCGGCGGGAGACAAATCTGCCTAACGCTGCTAAGAAAGCGTCCATGGTGAGCGCACTCACCACCTCCAAATGAACGGCTTTAGTGGCCAAACAAACAAACACACACAAGTAAGCCTTTTCAGTCTTAGCATTACGGAGTCGCGACGTTTTTATAGTGAATGGTCCCGCAAAATCAGTTCCAACTCCTAAGAAGGTCATCGATTCATTCACACGATCAGCAGGCAAATCACCCATTTGGGGCTGCATCGTCTCGGGGCGTAAACGATAGCAGGGCAGACATCGAAAGATAACAGATCGGATTATTCTTCGCGCTGACAAAATCCAAAACTCCCGTTGGAGGAGCGCGGTCAATGCATTACATCCGGCATGAGCATTCTTCACATGGCGATCAATGATCAACAATCGCACCAATGGTCCGTCCTTGGGGAGCAACAGGGGATGACGTGATCTATAAGGCAAGTTAGCGTGCCTCAATCGGCCTCCTACACGCAACAATCCTTTATCATCCAGAAAGGGAGTCAAACGCACCAAGGGTCCCTTCAATTTGGACGTCCCGGTACGGAAAATCTTAAGTTCCGGTTCAAACGCTCTAGACTGGGTCATACGCACCCAATGCAGAAGAGCATCTTGGCGCTCCTGCGGTGAGAGGACCGGACACAAATCTTTGTCCTGAGGCCGGCGACAATTTCGTATAAATCTTCTTATCCAAGCGGTCACGCCGAGCAACTTGTCCAGAGAACTGTAGCGGTCTAATAAAAATTCCCGCTCTGGAGCCGCCATAGTCTCGACAGCGTGAACACGCAAGCCCGGATTTGGTACCTTCACCACAGCTGGTGTGGAAGGCCAAGACGGTTGTAACAACCAGTCGGGACCCCACCACAGAGTGTGGTCAATAAGCTGAGGGGCTTCGCTGCCACGTGATGCACAGTCAGCAGGGTTTATTTCACCTGGCACGTGGCGCCAAATCAACGTGGCCTTCGAGGCCTGTATTTGGGATACCCGATTGGCCACAAATACTTCCAGGGAGTGGACGGAGTTCTTAATCCAACACAGGACAACCTGACTGTCGGACCAAGCAAAGAGCGACTCAAAGTCCACACTACGTCCCAGGGTGTCAACAACGTGGTTCATCAACCGAACCAGAAGAGTAGCTCCAGACAATTCTAACTTCGGAATCGTTAATCGAGTCCGAAGTGGAGCAACCTTACTCTTAGCAATTAGCAAGTGGAGCTTAACAGCTCCTCTATCATCGACCGTCCGGATATATACGACGGCTGCGTATCCACTCTCAGACGCGTCACAAAAGCCATGAAGGCTGGCCGTAAACCGTCCCTTAGGCAGTATATGTCTAGGGATACTAACACGGTTAATGTCGGGGAGAGACAACATGAAGGACTCCCAATCTCGCAGCAAACGGCCCGAGAGGGGCTCATCCCACGACACTTCGGCTGACCAAAGTTCCTGTAGGAAGCACTTCATCCAAAACACTACGGGACTAATCCAGCCATTTGGGTCAAAGGTACGAGCTACTGTAGACAAAACCAACCGTTTCGTCCAGACCTTGGGGCTTGGCAGCTCCAATCGATAGGTGAACGTGTCCTGGACAGGTCTGTATTGCACTCCCAAAACAGACAGTAAATCTGGAGTGTTGGCATTCTCAAAAATATGAGGCTCCTGCTGGTGGTCGTCTGGCAAGTCACACAAAAGCTGAGGTGAGTTGGACATCCACTTCCTCAGTTCATAACCACCAGCCCCGAGAAGAGCAATTAGTTCATCTCGCAAAATCAAGGCTTCCTCGACACTAGAGGAGCCCGTACAAATATCATCAACAAATGCATCCTCCTTGAGAACCAAGGATGCGCGAGGGTATCGTAATCGTTCACGTTCAGCGAGTTCCACAAGTGAGCGAATTGCCACAAAGGGGCTCGAACGCAAACCGTATGTATTGGTGTTAAGCTCGTAGACCAGCATGGGATCCCTGGGATCCTCCCTCCATAATATGAGCTGATATCGTCTATCGTCCGGGTGAATCACAGTCTGCCGAAACATCATCCGGATATCGGTCACAAAGACGACGGCATGGCGACGGAAGTTGGTCAATACATCACCCACCTCGTGGTGCAACTTCGGTCCAGCATGCAGACATTGATTCAGCGAAACTCCGGTAGACGTGGGAGCTGACCCATCAAAAACAACGCGTATCTTCCCGGTGGAAGATTTCAAAACCGCGTGGTGAGGAAGAAAATTATGTTCCTCGTTTCGCCAGTCCAGTCGCGAGACCGACATGTGCCCCAGTTGCTCATATTCTCGCATGAAGTCGACATACTTCTGTTTGAGGTCGGAGTTCCTACTCATACGACGCTCCATGGACAGCAGCCGCTTCTCGGCCAACGGCCGGGAGCTGCCAAGTGAGGGGCGAACTGACAAAAAGGGCAAACGAGTGATCAGCCGTCCCGAGTGAAGGCGACCTGTATTGTTCTGGTAGAACAACTCACACTCCTCGTCTAAGGGGTTCACTCGCTTCACGGTAGGTGGCTCTTCCACCTCCCAAAACCGTTGCAGGACATCCGATAAGGTGGAGCTAACAGTTATGTAACTGTCCACCGATGGAGATGGTGGGTTATGCCTAACTGGTCCCATCACTACAAACCCAAGCGATGTAGATAAGGCTACCAGCCCACCCTTCTGTAACTCTCTCCTCTTCCCACAATACACGCGGCCTAGAACATCGGCACCGAGCAATAAGTGAATCGGACCGGTTCGGTGGAAGGAAGGGTCAGCCAAGGTCAATCCTGATGTCGCATCAACGACAGCGCGCGAAACGTGCTGTTGCGGAAGCTGACCAACAACCTTCTCAAAAACAATCGCGCTAGCGCCAATTTTGGGCGCTGAAGAGAAGTGGGGGGAAAAGGAGAACAAAACCTGACCGATCGGATCCGGGATCCGCAGGTCTCCGATTCCCCGTACCGATTCAAGGTATGGAGATGTGTTCAAACTCAACTGCCGGACCAGCCAGCTGGAGGCAATGCAACCCTGAGCTCCCGTATCCAAAAGGGCGCGAACTAAAACAAAGGTGCCCCTCGGGCCCCACACCTGTACGGAGGCTGTTGGTAACAGCACCTGCTCCTGTGGGGGGGTTGCAGCCGACAGTTGGTTTAGTGAAAATCCTCCCGCATTCCCCGCAACGGGGGGGAAGGGGGGTCCGAAGAAAAATGCGTGCGCGGCGGAGGAATAGGGCGCTCAAGGCGCTCGAGCGGGTCCCAATCCGGCACGTACACACCCCGACCAAAGCTGCATCGGGGGGCCGGGCGGTGCCCATGATGGGCGAAAGTTGGGGGAGCCCGTGACAAACGAGGTCTCTCCATCATAGGGGGAGAGAAGCGTATTGTCTCCCGACGTGGCTCCCTAATAACCGCGGCCCAATCCCGCGGTGGCGCCTCATAAGCGGCGCGTCGATCCCCCCCGCCCGTAGGGGGGGTGGGGCGCCCAATCCTCTCACTGGAGGGGGGGCGCCTGTCCAATCTCCGCGGAGGGGTGGCACGCCCCTCCGATCTCCTCGGAGAGGTGGGTGACCTAGGAGGGCCCCCGCCCGTGTGCGAGTCCCTCTCTCTCACCACCTCACGAGTGTCTCTATTGTTGAAGCACAAAAGGGGGTGATGGGCCCCTCCACAACAGTGGCAATCTCGTGGGTGGGGGCAAGCCGATGCCATATGGGCCCCCAGGCAGCGGTAGCACCAATTCCGCTGCTTGGCCATATTCCTACGCCCCTCGGTGCGTAGGCCAACAAATTTGGGACAGGCCGGCAAACGATGGCCATCCCGCTTGCAACACTTGCAAGGCCTCGGCCTCTCCCCGTGTGGAGAGTTCTGCCGCACTGCAGTATACTGCTTGTGCGGGCGGCGCTCTCTCCGTGGCGCTGCCCGGGTCGCCTCAAAGCGGCCTGTACTCGGTCCCGGTATAGGAACCAGATCCAAGTGGTCGGTCATCCGACACTCATCCTCCAAAAATCTGAGGAGATCCGAGAAGGGGGGGAGGTACGAGGCACTATTGCCCCCATACCTTTGTTCAAAGCGCCCCTTCATCTCCATGGGAAGCTTATCGAGGATGAGGTGGAGCAAAATAAAGGACCACTGGTCCACCGGTAGATCAAGGCGTTTGAGCGCGTTAATAGCGCTTAGCAGCGGGTTCAAAATCTCCTTCCTCAATGAGGAGACCCGCGATACTCGTGGCAGCCCTAAAATGGCAGCCACATGTGTGTCCGCTAGCAAGCGAACATTCTGATACCGGGCGGTCAACAACGCCCTTGCAATATCATAACTGTCATCATTGACAGGTAGATGCTGGACAAGTACACCAGCCTCTCCCCGTAAGGCAGAGAGCAAATAGGCCAATTTCTGGCTAGGGAACAGGTCGTCCCTCGAGTGAACCAGGCTATCAAAGAGGTTAATGAACCCCATCCAAGAAGCCAAGTTCCCATCAAAGGTTGGGATGTCTAAAGTGGGCAGTCTGCCCAGCAAGCCGGCCGGGGTAGGCTTGACCTCCCCGGGCGTGCACGACTCACCCCTCCGGACGGATAGGATTGCCTGAGCCTTGTTTATAATCACATCCGCCTGTTCAAAACACTGATCATAATCGGCATTAAATTGGTCGACTGCCCGCAACTCAGCGGCACCCTCGGCTGGGTGGTCGAGCAGATATTGTTGATGAGCAACGAAAAGCTGCTCCAATTCCTTCAAGCGAGCCGGTACTCCCTCATGCCGAATTAACAAGGCCTGTTCTCGGTCTGGTCGGTCTACCAAAGCGACGGCACTAGCAAACCATCTCAAAATCTTTTGTGCACCCGCGCGGGCACCACTAAGCGGGCTGACTGGCGGGACCATTTTGCACCAAAATTAATAAACACTATAATAATACACGGACAAACAGACCGACAACCGCAGACAATAAAACAGATCGGGAGGAACTTCAAAGGCAGAACAAAATATATAAACAAACCAAAATCAAGTGTAAATGCTAGAACTTAACTAGAACAACAAAGGCATTTAACAACAGAATTTTTCAAACAAATTAAATTCAAGCATTAAGTCAATAACTTAACAAACACAATATTCAAAGGCAAACAAAACAAAATCAAATGTAAATGCTAAAACTTAACACAGCAAAATAGTGTATTACAACAACAGCAAAGTCATTTAGCAGCAGAATCTTTTACACAAATTAAATTCAAGTATAAGTTTACAACTTAACAAACAAAATAGTCAAGGGCAAAACAAAGATATGAAAAAACAAACCAAAATTTAAATATAGGTAAATGCTAGAACTTAACTAGAACAACAAAAGACATTTAACCTCAATTTTTCATATACAATGACAATTAGTTAAGGAGATCGGTCCACAAATGAGCTGGTAGTCGGTTTAAAATCAGCAATCAAAACCAATTAATATGTATTGCCCGTTTGGACAACCAACAAGATTACAATATTAATTGTACAATACTAATCAAATACTCAAATCTAAGAACCACTCAAATCTAAAAACCACGCTCTGCTACCAAGAGATGGTGGTGCCCCAAGTAGACTCCACCACGTCGGCGTTTCACCGAATAAGGAATTTTGGGTTGATTGCTGATTACTAACAGCTCATAGAAAGGATTGTGGCTTACCCCGAGTCCTATTGTCTCCGTCCGTCTCCTCCGTAGCCGGTGGACTTCCTGAGCTAGCTCGAAGGAAGTCGCGGCTCCTGAAGATCTGCAGTGGATCCACCGGTGGAGACCGGAGCACTACAAATGCCTAATAGGCCACCACGACTCACACACGCGATTTCGCACAACACAAAGCGGGCTTTCGCACCCCGATATTAGGTGCGCCGCGCAAATCACTATTTGCTTGAATATTGTATATTATATTTTATTCCGGCCTGCCATAACCTCTAAGCATGTCATGACATTTCGACTCGACTCAACTGACATATCACATGCGGCCGGCCGCCAAAAAAGCTGTCACTGCACAGACTAGAATGCAGTGCCGCCACTCGCTCTTCCTCGAGCGTGAACACAGTGTTTTATTATTAGGACAGTATCCATCAATTAGGTATCACCTATTCACAGGAAAACCGTCTTAAGAACCATTAGGTATTTTTTGTGAAATCAATGTTTGCGCATTTAATGAGTTAAAAGCGTGAAAGTCCATTGTCCGCCGAAGGCCGCCTGTACCTCAAGATAAGATAAGAACACCTATGGTCACGGATTTCCCCATCCCGTACTGCCCCAGATGTAAGTATGTAGGAATTATTGAAACTTATCATTCATTTGTCTTTGATGATTTTTGGTATGAAGAGCTGTCTGAAGAGACTTTGAGATACCTATGAGTTGTTCCAGTTGCTTCACAGTTCTCACAAATTATATTTATGCGGCAGTTTCCGTTTGCATCTTCTGCAGTTTCATTGTTGTGTAGAGTACGCGACAAGTCAACATGGAAATTTAATTATGATTTTAAATACACAATTACAAGTAATTACGTCAGAGATTGGCTGGGCACATCGCTCGAAGAACTGACGGCCGCTGGGGCGAAAAGGTTCTCGAGTGGCGGCCGCATACGGAAGACACAGCGTTGGTCCCCCCCATAAGGTTGGCTGACGACCTGGTAAAGGTCAGACAGCGCTGGATCGCCGATGGGCTTAAAAACCTTTAGAAGATGCCAATTTCTAACAATGGGTGTCTATTAGCTGATTATGATAATGAGTCAATGTGGTCTCGCTTAGCATTCATACTAAGATGATGCAAATGCTGTCGGATCTCATGTTGGATTGCTTTGTTAACTCGTCGTGAAAGGTACCTACGCGTAACCAACCTTAACGCCGCATTGTAGCGTGATAAAGTGGGTTAGGGGGCAAGATATGAGACCTGCGGGCCTAGCACGGGACGTGGAAAATATCTCTCTCCACCACTTATGCAATGTCTTCTTGACAAGAGATAAAATGAGTTTCTCCTCTATACTTAGTATGGCGGCAAACGACAAAATTTATATCTCTCTCAATGACATTAAAAGTGGATAATTTCTCTTTCAGCTTAGCACGGCGCTAATAAAATAAAGAAAATAAATCTCTATGACGTTTTTAGTAGAGATATTACTCTTCAAGCTATTGAGATGCAGACGAGAGGCTTTATACTTAACATTTTCTTTTTTAACATGTATTATCATGTCGCGAGGGTTTATTTTTTTTTTAGTTATTAGGGAAAAGGAATTCCATGATAGGAAAATTCTAAGGCATATGATTTGAAATTTTATGAGTGTGTTCGAGTTCGCCAACTGCGAATTTTTTAGTAGTTGGTGGTTTCGTCAAAACCACTCATTGCCTACACTATGTGCGTTCTAGATAAGCATCACCACTTTTTGGTGTTAACATCTAACTAAACGGCTTCATGTGGAATGCGATGTTACTTGAAATGTTGAAAATGTTGCATATGCGTGCTTATCTGGAACGCGCCCACAATAAATGAAAATGTAATAATTGAAGTCACATAGGTTAGTTATTTGTATCCAATAACATACCACAAACTATGAAATTACTAGAGTTCTTATTATACCAACAATTTAAAAACACTATAGTGCGCACGTGACATGAATGTGTTGTCAAACTCTTTTATTTTATTTAGAAACCATTTCTCCGGAGTCAAGTGAGTCTTTCCCTGGTGTCATGCTAACTAATACGAGTAAGTTGAGGAAAGATACAAAGATTTGTCCTGTTCCCGGGTAGATTTTGTCTTTGTGCCGTGCTAGGTCCGCTGTAGTAGATCTAACATGGGAGGTGGACAAAGTGTTCTTCGAGATGCTACGAGTCGTTGCCCCTCCATAATATTCGTTCCGAGCTAAGCAGGGACTAGTTCTGCGTTTCTCATTAAGGGGCCACACACAGTACCTACTACTAGCACCGCCATTCTATTTTTATTAATAATGATAAATTAAAGACGTTTCCACAAAAAATAAATCAGTCAACTACTCAATACAGATATTTCAGATTTTTTGAGCTATTCAGGCATAGATTAAATGTATAGGAATAATCATAATCCGAAATATTGCTAAAAGTTGCCTTTATTTAATACCAGCTCACCGAGGGTGAGCTGGTATTAAATTAGCTCACCAAATTAAATTAGGGTTTCCTTCACTAAAAAGATTTCATTCACTAAAAAGTTAGAAATAAAAAATATTTTACAAAAAATAAAAACCGATTTCAAAAACACTTAAAAGTTAAAAATAATATAAGAATAGGTACAGACAACATCACACCTCTATTTGAAGTCATGACAAATTTTAACACTTTCTAGGAGATCATCGTTTGACACCATGGAAGTCGGTTTTTATTTTTTGTTAAATATTTTTGTAGAAACGTCTTTAATTTATCATAATTAATAAAAAACGAATGGCGGCGCTAGTAGTAGGTACTGTGCTTTCTTAATATGAAATAGGCTCGAAGTATATGTCTAAGGTCAATTACACTACTTACTATATTTTACTGTATAGAAAATTAAGACAAACAATACGCCATCACCAGTATTGTATATCATATGAACACTGTCGAGTTAAAATGAACGCTCATTTGTGCGCGTCGAAAGTGACGAAAAAGCTTAAAAGGAGGTAGGACGCTTTACAAGAAGTGTTACTTGAATAAATTAGCATGGCTACTTCGTTACATGCTGGATAACTCCCACATATTTTTATTGCTTTGACTAGCTATTACTTGAAGGTTGAATACGGTACAATGGTTATAATTAGCAAACATACTAGCATTTCTGAATTACCTCGGTTATACATATACAGGATGCAACATCAAAATAATACTCGTATTTTAGGGTATGTATCCTTCAGAAGTGGAGATACTATAGGAAATATATTGGGGCTAATCTACATTTTTTTCCATAAAAATACGAACTAAACAAATTATTTTTTGGTCCTAAGTGTCGATAGCCTTGCATCGGCGTACCTTGTCTCTTCATACAGTGCTTGTATTTTTTTTGTGATAATTCCATATTCATCTCCTCTACTATGATTATCACTTGAAAGTTTTTGTTTTTAGTTAAATAACTCGGATAGTATTAAATTCCCAGATCTAAGACAAACATCTATGGTCGATAATCTAATATCTAACCTATATGCCCCTTTTAAATTGTTGAATCAGCAAAAGACTCTCACCTTCGCCCCAGGAAACCTTTTATCCGCACTCGAATCTGTCAAACTGCTATGTTAAAGAAAAGTGTAGTGCTTATGGCTCCACGGCTATATAATAAATTGCCAGTTAACATAAGAAATTTACCTACTAAAGTATTCAAAAATGTACTATGTAAACTACTCATTGACAAATGCTATTATACAATTAACGATTACTTTAATGATAACTTGACATTCTAATTACTTTATATTCAAATTTTATATAATGTTCAATTTGACATACTAATATTATTAATCGTTTGTTTGACTATATTCTGATTGTTATTGACCATTTAGAAATGTTTAAAATTATTGAATTATGTATTTTGATGATAACTTGACATTTTAATTATTTCATATTTAAATTTTCGATTTGACCTACTAATACTATTATTAATTGTTTGTTTGACTACTATATTCTAATTATTGATATTGACCATTTAAATTCATTGAATTAAGTAATATTCATATACCTAAATAGGTGAAGCATAGAGCTCATAACCATCAAATATCACCCTCTGTACCTATGTTTATGGATGAATAAAGGATTATGATTATGATAAACATTATTTCGGCTTCAGTTACATCGTGGTATAATTTGTTAGTTTCATATTACTTTTGTTAGTATGTTCGCTAAGAAAGTAATTTTATTCGTTTATGAATGGGTCCGAATATGCAGTATATATACGAGTATGTCTGTTTCATTCGAGGTGACATTTCTTTGGCTCTAAATCATAATGAAACTGATGAAGGCGACTCGGGTAACACTCACTAAATATGAGTCAACCAATCGAAAGCAACCATTCTGTTATTGTCATTTGTTTGATATTGGCGGAGACTGAATTATGTTTAAATCGCTTTTAACGTAAAGCGTGAGTGTTGTGGAAGTCGCCTTAAAAGGTAGTCTCGTTCGAAGGTTGAACGGGCTGTCGTACCTGCAAAGCGGCGTGGACATCGACGCGGCGGCGAGCCTGGTGCGGCAGATCGAGCCGCTGGCCACCGCCACGCACCGCCGCGGCGTGCTCGGCCGCCTCGGCTGCTACAGCGGGCTGTTCCAGCTGTCCGCCATGGACCCCACGCTGCGGGACCCCGTGCTGGTGCTGGGCACCGACGGCGTGGGCACCAAGCTCAAGGTACGGCCTCGGCCGCTACGGCGGGCTGTTCCAGCTGTCCGCCATGGACCCCACGCTGCGGGACCCCGTGCTGGTGCTGGGCACCGACGGCGTGGGCACCAAGCTCAAGGTACGGCCTCGGCCGCTACGGCGGGCTGTTCCAGCTGTCCGCCATGGACCCCACGCTGCGGGACCCCGTGCTGGTGCTGGGCACCGACGGCGTGGGCACCAAGCTCAAGGTACGGCCTCGGCCGCTACGGCGGGCTGTTCCAGCTGTCCGCCATGGACCCCACGCTGCGGGACCCCGTGCTGGTGCTGGGCACCGACGGCGTGGGCACCAAGCTCAAGGTACGGCCTCGGCCGCTACGGCGGGCTGTTCCAGCTGTCCGCCATGGACCCCACGCTGCGGGACCCCGTGCTGGTGCTGGGCACCGACGGCGTGGGCACCAAGCTCAAGGTACGGCCTCGGCCGCTACGGCGGGCTGTTCCAGCTGTCCGCCATGGACCCCACGCTGCGGGACCCCGTGCTGGTGCTGGGCACCGACGGCGTGGGCACCAAGCTCAAGGTACGGCCTCGGCCGCTCCGGCGGGCTGTTCCAGCTGTCCGCCATGGACCCCACGCTGCGGGACCCCGTGCTGGTGCTGGGCACCGACGGCGTGGGCACCAAGCTCAAGGTACGGCCTCGGCCGCTACGGCGGGCTGTTCCAGCTGTCCGCCATGGACCCCACGCTGCGGGACCCCGTGCTGGTGCTGGGCACCGATGGCGTGGGCACCAAGCTCAAGGTACGGCCTCGGCCGCTCCGGCGGGCTGTTCCAGCTGTCCGCCATGGACCCCACGCTGCGGGACCCCGTGCTGGTGCTGGGCACCGACGGCGTGGGCACCAAGCTCAAGGTACGGCCTCGGCCGCTACGGCGGGCTGTTCCAGCTGTCCGCCATGGACCCCACGCTGCGGGACCCCGTGCTGGTGCTGGGCACCGATGGCGTGGGCACCAAGCTCAAGGTACGGCCTCGGCCGCTCCGGCGGGCTGTTCCAGCTGTCCGCCATGGACCCCACGCTGCGGGACCCCGTGCTGGTGCTGGGCACCGACGGCGTGGGCACCAAGCTCAAGGTACGGCCTCGGCCGCTACGGCGGGCTGTTCCAGCTGTCCGCCATGGACCCCACGCTGCGGGACCCCGTGCTGGTGCTGGGCACCGATGGCGTGGGCACCAAGCTCAAGGTACGGCCTCGGCCGCTACGGCGGGCTGTTCCAGCTGTCCGCCATGGACCCCACGCTGCGGGACCCCGTGCTGGTGCTGGGCACCGATGGCGTGGGCACCAAGCTCAAGGTACGGCCTCGGCCGCTACGGCGGGCCCTTCCAGCTGGCCGTCGCGGATCCCACGCTGCGGGACCCCGTGGTGGGCACGGAACGGCATGATTCAAGAGGCGTAACGCGCATTCACAATAGTTGCAGCAGTGCTTGGACGAGATAATGATCTCGGCCAAACACTGCTGGACATACGTTAGAACAAGAAAGAAGAAGAAGGCCTTGGGTCGTTTTCTTCCACGCTGGCCCAGGGCGGGTTGATGAAAACGCCAGAGCTTCGGAATAGGATATACCTATTACCACTAACTGTCGGAAAATAACAATGTTGTTGATACTTTTACCACATTTTTGACATATATGGTGGAAGTCGACCAGTTAGAATTAAAAGCCACATATGTGACATAAGCAACCAAACCGGAAAAAAATACATTCCTATGTGTGCGCCAGACTTTAATCACGCGGTCTCAATTAGACCGGAGAATCAGTTAAAATGTATGCTACATGTCGCGTAGCCATTACAAATACATAACTATCGGCTTCCGGGCGTATTTTAGTATCATTTTGGGCGTTCCAGATCGCGGAGCTGCTCGGCAAGTACGAGACGCTGGGCCAGGACCTGGTGGCGATGTGCGTGAACGACATCCTGTGCGCGGGCGCCGAGCCGTTCGCGTTCCTCGACTACATGGCGTGCGGCCGGCTGCAGGTGGAGGTGGCCGCCACCATCGTCAAGGGCATCGCCGACGCCTGCAAGCTGGCCGGCTGCGCTCTGCTAGGTCAGTGGTGCACACTCACGCTGTGAGAAACTATGTAAACTAACCATGAAATTGGTATATTAAGGTTCGCTATTGAAACGCGAAAATATTTCTTTTTATTGTACACTACAACAAACATCTTGTACGGTATCACAACACCTACGTGCAAGTAGGATAGTGGTATCAATTCAGACACACAACTTAATTTAACTAAACTAATTTGACAGGATTAAAACTATCGCCATCTTTCTTTTCCTCTAAAGGATTAAAAGTGACGGCTTTATTTTTAGATCTGTCAAATAAGTTTAGTTAAATTAAGTTGTGGGTCTGAATCGACACCATTATGTTGCTTTGAAACCCACACCGTTATCCATTGTTTATTGTTGGGTTGTGTAACTAGATAAAATACAAAATAAAAAGGTATGCTGAAAAAATAACACAAAAATTTCATCAAAATATTTTTTTAAAATATTAAGCAAAAAGTTTGAGAAACCTTGTTTTCTTTGTTTATACATTTTCTTATGTTCAAATAAATATGGTTCAAACAAATAATAAGTAGCGATATAAACGGCTTGTCAGAGACATGGATGGAACATTAGAACGTAGGTCTCTTAAAATATTTGTTGAGCATCATCGCTATATGCTTAACTGAAACTACTATTATAACCAGAAAATTATTTCCTTCAACTGAGTGGCTATTCGGACCCGGGTCCCTTTAGAAGTCGATTGCTATTCGGATCCAATAGAAGTGGATTCCAATAAAACTTATAGGATAAAATTGAATACTGTAGATTACGTTAGGTATTGTGACCACACTGCACGTGAAAACACTGACCGTATGAAACTGTTGTTTCATGCTCCAGGGGGGTTACCGCTTAATTCACTATGTCACTTGCTATCGTGACATTAAAACTATTATTCTAATGTCACGAAAGCGATAGCGAGTGATCGCTTTGAGATAGGCGATAGGGCCGCGGGTCCGAATAGCAATCGACTTCAAAAGGGACCCGGGTCCGAATAGACACTCAGTTGAAGGAAATAATTTTCTGGTTATAATAGTAGTTTCAGTTAAGCATATAGCGATGATGCTCAACAAATATTTTAAGAGACCTACGTTCTAATGTTCCATCCATGCTATCTAAAGGAAGTTTAGACCCATGTTGCAATACAGACCAGACAGTGAGTGAAGGCAAAATAAAATATTATCGGAACAATTACCTATAAGGTCTATTTTCAAACAACAGGCGGCGAAACAGCGGAGATGCCGTCAATGTACGACGTCGGGAAGTACGATCTGGCCGGGTTCGCGGTGGGCGTGGTGGAGAATGACAAGCAATTGCCCAAGATGGGCGACATCAGGGCCGGCGACGTGGTGCTGGCGCTGCCCTCCACCGGCGTGCACAGCAACGGGTACAGCTTGGTGCAGAAGATCATGGCCGAGACCGGACACAGGTGAGTCTTATCTTATACACTACACGGTGTCACGGGACGCCGGAATTATATTTAAAGGTATGTATGTGTGTGCGTCCATCGGTTGTGGAGATGCTGTAGGAAAAATATTGGGGCTATCTTTTTTCCCATACAAACTAAATAATTTGTTTTATGATCCTTTGTGTCGACAGCCTTACATAAGCGTACCTTGTCATTCTGTGACTATCTATCATTTGAAAGTTTTTGCTTTTAGTTTAAAGTGGATTAAGGTTTTACGTTTCCAGATCTAAGACAGGCACCTAGGGTCCATCTAATATCTAACCCTTTAAATTTTATTATTAATAGTAAAAGTTTATTGCATACAAAGACAAATTACATACTGTATTATTTAATTAAATTTATTTCGGCGTTCTGTTACTCATGGTATACTTTTCGTATCTCTCTATGTTTTTTATATGTCTAATATAATGTTATGTACGCGTGTCACTAAATAAATCATTTTTTTTTCATCACTTTTCTATATTTAATAAATTAAAATTAAACTTGTTGATATTTTACAATGTCGTATTAGTGAAGTCTACGCCTGCGGCTCGGCCTTCAAACTCATTACTCGACCTGCAATTACCTATTTCACGACCTTTGCAATATTGTACTATTCAAAAGTCAAAGTATCGTGAATGTAATGAAATATCTATACAAGGTTATTTTTTAATTACCAAAAAAATGTTGTGTTGTCGTTCAGACAAGCAAACTGAGCAACTTTCACTACGGGACCAACTTCGAAATCGCAAAAAATCAGCTATTCCATACATCTAGGTTCAGTGAATGTTGAACATTTGTATGGAACAGCTGATTTTTGTTTTGCAATTTCAAAATTGTCCCCATAGTGAAAGCTGTTCAGTTAGCTCGTCTGAACGAGCACACAATTTTTTTTTGCAATTAAAAAAATAACTTGTATAACTCCGGCGCAGCTACTCGGAGAAGGCGCCGTTCAGCGCGAAGGGCCGCACGTTCGGCGAGGAGTTCCTGGTCCCCACGGGCATATACGTGCGCGAGATGCTGCCGTGCGTGCGGCGCGGCCTGGTGAAGGCGCTGGCGCACGTGACGGGCGGCGGCCTGCTGGAGAACGTGCCGCGCGTCCTGCCCGACGGCCTCGGCGTCCGCCTCGACGCCGCCAACTTCGACATCAACCCGATATTCGGGTGGCTGCAAGCTAAAGGCGAGCTTCTATTATTGCACTCTACAATGTTACATTATTTGTTGTTGTATTTTATTATATGCCTTCTTTCGATTTAATATGCTCACAGTTAAGCGTATTAAACACAAAGAATAGTCATAAAACATTTTTTTTGTTAAAAAAAACTTTATTTATTTTAATGTTGTATACATCTTTTTCTCTGCATCACCAAAAAGTTGACTGGTAGATAATACCTTTGTCGTAAAGTCCGCCTAAAGCGTAACAGAAGTAGCGTACACATTGAAAGTAGTTGGTTCCAAGTATGCAAATGAAGCAATTTCATCCATTTTAAACCAGTATCAACAGAGATATTTTAAAAACCAATTACCCTTATTACAAACGCATAGCAGGCAGTCTGCGTACCGCACGGGGCGGCTCAGTAGGCAAAAGCCACACGCTATTTTATTCGCAGTCGTTCCGCATAAAAAATGTATGGAAATAACATTAGCATGTGACAACCTCACGCTATTTTTTCCGCAGCAATGTCATCTCCACTATACATCTTTTCTGCAGATCGATTGCGGAAAATTTGCGTGTGGTTTTTGTCTAAGGAATCTGAACAGATGATAGCGTTAACGCTCGCCGTAAAATTCTGCCTTTAAGAATTACTCTTATTACCTTGTATATTATTTAGCTTTAAATATTGACTGAATGAGTGGCTGTCATTAAAATATTTTTTTTTCATTGAAATTTGTGCAGAACTCAATACCAATCCAATTGCTTTCATGGTGTGCGTTATTTCCGTTACACATTGTATAAGAATGATCAAAATCTCAAGCGGTAGTTATTCAAAAATAAGACCTACACTGTGTTCAATAAATCGCCAGCGATAAACCTAATGAAGACTTATAACTAGAGTCATCTGCGCAAGTATCTCCATGTCACCTGATTCAAAAGAGCAAAATTTCTAGTGCGCACGATACTGATTTAATTTTTATACTCTCACATTATCCGCCTTCAAAAATATGTTTTCTTAAACATGATAAATATGACTAAGGGCTCTAATTTTGAATCATTAATCTAGCGTCGAGCGCTTCTCAAGTGTCGTCTTCGCTCGATTTCTATTTATTCACATTTCGTTTTTGATGAAAATCAATATCAGTCTGTAATGTTATATTTATTACGAAACGAATATCAATAGAACGCTCGACTCCAGCAGGCGAATGATCTAAAAATAGGCCACCATATCTTATATATAATTCTCTTTGGGATAAATCATACTTGCAGTACTAAGCCAGAGCGCGGCCAGCAATTTCTTATCAGGCGTGCCGACTCGAGCGGTCGGCAATGCAATTTTACCACCGCATTGATTGTGAATAAGGTTTTGGAATACATGGTTTTTTTTCCCTGTTGCAGGCATGGTGACGGAGTTCGAGATGCTGCGCACGTTCAACTGCGGCGTGGGCCTCGTGGTGGTGGCGGAGGCGGGACACGTGGCCGCGCTGCGGGACCACGTGGGGGCCGGCCTCGCCGTCATCGGCGCCGTCGAGGCTATATCCGACGACGGTACGCACGCCTAAAGTAACGACGGATTGGGATGACTTGACTTGGGACTGAATTCTTATTTTTACGTCTCGTCATAAAATATTAACATGCCGCCGAAAAAGATGCGATCATGTGTAATTAGAATTGAAATCGGCTCGGAAATACATTAGATACAAGCATTTTGAGCTGATAATTTGGAAGCGATTAGACAGAGAGATCCGACATCAACCGTGACGTCATTGTAGAGTACGCCCATATTAAACTCCGTGTAAATTGCCGTTTTGCTAGAAAGAGATGGAGAATAGTAGATTTTACAACAAGTGCACAAAACGAACCATTGCTATCCGAGATTTTTAGGAGCCCGAGGAGCCCGAGCCGAAGGCGAGGGCTGATAGTAATGTTGAGAATAAAATGGTTTTGTGGACGAGTTATAAACTCTGCTTTTCACTTCGATTGCGAGAAAATAAAACAGTAGTATAACATAACATTTCTTTATGTCTTAAAAAACACATAAGGCAAATAAATTAAAGTAAATATAATAAAATAACAAATTCTAACTATGAACTTCTTATTGTGTTTGGCTGTATGGCTCATTTTCTTTTGCCTTAGCGAAGCGAAGGAGCGGAAGTTCTTCTGCAATTTTTACCATTATTAATCTCATCATAAAAAAGAAACTATTTGATATTTTTATTAGCAATTTTTTATGCTATTGTTAAATTATTATATTCAAAGGATAAAACAACTATACAAATCATAAAAATTGGTTGTCCGTAAAGTTACGCGGACGAGCGATTTCGCACCAATAATCGACGTACGCTCACGAAGTAAATCTGTCTCGCACTAAACGCGCGCGGACACGCGAAACGCGGAACAAGTCTCGCCACCGACTGCGTAATGACATTGTGTGTACTATTTATATATGTGTGTGTTTTATAGGAGTATAAGATGATTATTTCGTTAGCGGATCACGGCTGTAGTACGTGGTTATTATATAAAGAACGCAGGAAAGCGCCACGGCGTGAGGACGCCATTCGCGAGCGAAATCAAAACCGCATAACGTGGTGGCAACGCGATTCGCTGGGAAAGTGTTAATAAACGAAACTAACAATTCGTTCGACTACTTTCTTAATTGATAAAAAAGTAGTCGGTAGTCCAACAAAGTGCCTATTGTGCGAGTTTTACCAAGTTGCACTCGAGCACACGCATCGAACGCGTTAACGTGAATTTGTATGGGATTGAGGTAGCGCCATCTAGTTGTTACTATGGAATGAGGCCGCTACATCTAGTAGCCGCTAGATTGCGCTATCTCAATCCCATACAAATTCATGAACCATGGCGAAGGTTGCTTTTTCAAAAAAATTCAAAATTCAAAAATCTTTATTCAACATAGGCCTTTACAGGCACTTATTGACGTCAAAACAAAGCAACACATTCTAATTTAAAGGAAACATATTAACCTTGTATGTGCATACATCCTGAATATAATCAGGATGTCTGCAAATACAAGTAGGAATGAAAAAAAAAAAAAAAGTTGATTCTACACCTGTTCGGATATTGGGAGGCCTTCTCGAGAAGAACAGGCAAGAAACTCGAAAGGTCAAATTTTTTATCTCCTCTTTTAAATCGCCATTTACAATATTGGTTCTGTTACATAGTCATTGAAAGTTATAAAATACATTCAGTAAGTATGCTTACATACACTTAAAATGTCAGAAAAACATGATAAGCTTAACACTAAGCATTATACAATAAATTATGTTGTTACCAAACATGACATCTGATAACTAGTCTAGCTAATTCCATATCGTGTGGTCACTTAAATAATCATTCACTTTGTAATAACCTTTGTTCATGAGAGTCTTTTTAACGTGAACTTTAAATTTATGAATTGGTAAATCGGTGATACTTTGTGGAAGCTTATTATAAAATGCTACACACCTCCCTAGAAATGAACCACTAGTTTTATGAAGCCTGTAAGTTGCAACGGCAAGCTTATTTTTATTTCTTGTGTTTATATTATGGTAATCACTATTTTTAACGAATGTAGCATAATGCTTGTGTACATAAACTAAATTGTCATAAATATACTGACCGGCTAAAGTTAAGATATTAATTTCTTTGAACAATTCTCTAAGTGAGTCCCTAGCCCGTAAATTATAAATGGCGCGAATTGCTCTCTTCTGTAACACAAAAATTCTTTCAATATGAGCCGCCGAACCCCATAACAATAATCCATATGACATAATACTATGAAAATAACTAAAATAGATTAATCTCGCCGTTTCAACATTAGTTAAAAGCCTGATTTTCTTTACTGCGTACGCCGCCGAACTTAGTTAACCGCCATCGCCACGCCGCCGAGCTCCCAAGTTTTATATTATTATTATTTATTTGGTGTCTGTGCATAGATGAACGCGTGATCGTGGAGAACTTCGAGCAGGCGATGAAGCCGCTAGCGACGAAGTACATTCCGGCGCGTCCCCCGCGTCGTCCGCTCTCGTACAAGGACAGCGGCGTGGACATCGAGGCGGGGGACTCGCTCGTCTCGCTCATCAAACCGCTGGCCAAGTGAGTACTGGAAACGTTAACGCATCATCACTCAGCACTTATATCGTTCCTAGGCGGATACCACATTGCACCGGACACCGCTTTGGTGTGCGGTGCTGCGGTTTTTTTTATTTTGACTGTAGAATCTTAATTTGTATACAAAAACCGAAGGGTATAACACACTCACACCGCATGTCCGTGCGGTTGTGCGGCGCGCGCGACGGCACTGCACTCCCGGACGGTGATGCGGTGCGGTCCACGGGGTATGCCACACTTTGCCGCAGTATCGTACAGATTTTTACGTAGAAAGAACATTGATAATGCGGCGATGCGGGGCGTCGTGCACCGCTGCTCCAGACGGAGATACGGAGCAAACCGTACGGTGGCACGGTTGCGTGTCTCCGCAGCCGCATGCAGCAGGCGTAGCACGGGCTGCCAAGACGGGACTTGAGTCACGCGTTATCTCACAATTTCAGTGACATAATCTCTATGTCTTAAGTTGTAGCACGGCGGCGCGTATTGAGGCTGCGGTCCGATAACAGCACTCACAGTGCTAACGATTATAATCGCCTTGTCCAAATTAAAGAGAACACTGAAAATGCTATCAGCATGCTTACGATTTCAGTCCGGAAGAACAGGTACATTCATTTTGAACCGAAAACACAATTATCGAACGTCAAACTGACAGTTCGCATAAAGAGATTTCACTCCAGAGCATTAGCGACGTAAGTTCTATATGACGTTAACGATGACGTCATGTGGCTCTTCATGCCGGCTAACATTAGCTCGCTCACAACATTTCGGGACGCGTTTCAGCGCGCTAATAGTGACTCTTATTGATTTTCGGAACGCAGCGTTAGTGTGACTGACATGATAAAATTTCTTGACGCTCCTCAAGGGATACGTGTCACTGAGTCTTATCACAAATTTCTTGGCAGCCCGTGCTACGCCTGCAGATTTCGTCCCTTCGTACACCGCAGCGGGATGCGGCGGCAATGTGTTAAGCGCCTTAGGCCTTGTTTCACTCTTATATGTGGCCGCCACAACACGTTCTTAGGCCGGTCAGTGCAGCCCCCCTAGACGAATGCCACACGCTAACTTTTCCGCAGTCGTTCCTCAGAAAAAAATGTATGGAGATGACATTAGCTGCGGAAAAAATTGCGTGAGGTTGTCGTAAGCTAATGTCATTTCCATACATTTTATCTGCGGAACGACTGCGGTAAGTTGGTGTGCGGCATTTGTCCAGGGCCTCTGGACCGATCGTCGGTACGTACGTCGGTCGCGATTGTCATTTATATAAAAATTCATAAAAGCTTACAGTGCTATACACTGTGACCATACGGATGCGCACGCCTTTACCTACTGCGTACGTGGATCGTCGGTCGAGCGCGTCCGCATGCGTACCGTCGGTTGACCGACGCGCTATATATACTATGAAATCATATGAACTCGTTCAGTGCTGCACCGACCGGTGAACAGACAGACATGTATGACAAAATATACACGACTATACTAGATCGATAGTTTTGTTAGTCAGGATAGCACTGATTACTACAAACTGACGGTCGGTCAGTACGTATCGTGAGGACTGAAGGCACGCACCGACTGTCGGCTTAGCACTGAAACCGTCCTAAGGGTTCCGTACTTCGAAAGGAAAGAACAGAACCCTTATAGGATCAGTTCGTTGTCCGTCTGTTTGTCAAGACCTCTTTTTTCTCTTCACTCTTGATTCTTTTCAACATACAACAGGCCCTTACCCTTTATTTCACCACATGGTGAGTAACGATAAGGCTGAAAATGGATATGAGCTTCACCATGACTCGTCAACTGAGGAGCAGACTAACCTCTAATTGTCGGAACACAACAATGTTTACTATGGTGATATACTTAGGTGTGACGCTGGTAGGTAGCCAAGCGGAATCAGAAACTCCCACCAATCAAACCGAGCAGAAAAAGTTCTGCCTCCATGGGGAATCGAAGCCCGGATCTAAGATATCGGGTGGCTTAAAACTTCTGAAGATTGAGGCGGTCTTTTTCTATTTTCAATTATAACATAATTATTGTGTGCTCTTTGTTTATTCAGGTCTACAATTAGATCTGGTGTGTTGGGTGGACTTGGAGGCTTTGGTGGATGCTTCCAGCTCAAGGCGATTGAACAAGACTTCAAGGTAATGAACTATGTTACACTCAGTGGTCACAAATTACCAGAAAGAACGTTGAGACCGTTTTCCTTCATGCTAACCCAATGCGGGTCAGTGAAGCGCCAAAGGTTTTCCCGTAGATTGGGAGACTGCACTTAGAACAGGCAAGGCTGTCAAGTGTCAGTGTCAAGATTAACCACGAGAACGTTTGTAGTACTGTCACTGTTAGAATTTATGTTCCAAATGACACATGTGGTGTAACGTTTGTAAGATTGGCAAATTTGCAACAAGGACAACAGTGAGCATTATAGAGTTGCGGCATAAGATGTCTGATCGCACTATCCAGTAAATTCACTCTCTGTCTTACCCTTCAAACCGGAACACATTGATGAAACGCAAGCGCGAAAGCTTTGCGACGAAATTACTGGGTACAATGACTTCACAAATTAAGTCATAAGCTAGCAACGTACATTGTGGACCTTGTAGGGGATCTAGATTTGCAAATTATAAGAACCGTCTAGTGGGTAGATTGCTTCGTTGCCAACTTAGGGGCCATCCATAAATGACTTAATTTCAAAGTTTTTGTCAATATCTACTTAAAATTTCGTGTTTTAATATGATCGATTTTGAAATAAAAAAAAAAAAAATGTGACGTAACAAAATTTAGAACCCCTCTTACCCCTCATCACATAATGTCACACTTCAGGTGCGTTCCGAATGGCGATGATATCGATGTCGGCGCGCTAAAAGTCTTTTCGAATCACCGTGAGCGTGCTGACAGCATCCAGCCTGACGTCATCGATGACGTCATTACATTCGCCATTTTGCATTTACGCCGACCATGCCTCCGGTCGTAATCGTTGTGAGTGTTCTGTCCTACGACTGTCTATATAGTGTCAATGTCAGCGATCGAAAACAACGCTGGACATGGGTACATTTATTGTGTGGGATGAGGATAATAATACAATAGTGGACAAATTTTTCTGTTATCTACCTAAGTGTCTAAATGGTTAGATGCAAAAATTCGTTTAAGGAAACGTCAGCGTCGTAAAGGTGCCAATTATCGTTCCGAATGACCAACTGTCATTTGTCGATGTTAGCGCGATATCCCATTAGGAACATTTGTGAGCGCTCACACCGCTCTCATCGCTTTAAGCTCATTCGGAACGCACCTTTCGTCGATCCCCACCCCATCTGACGTGTGACGCAATGCATGGCCCTAAGTTGTATAAAAAAACGCGGAAACCTACTAGCCTATTCTGTAACTTCGGTTGCTAACTAGAACTGTTAATTTTTGAAAGGAACTCAACATCCATCACTGCTATCATGAACGCTGCCGTAACACATTAAGATCACTAAACCAGTAATGGATATAAAGTGTCTTCCAAAAATGACAGTTCTAGTTACCAACCGTAGTTAGCGAATAGGCCAGCTGAAAGCAAAGCAGCGCATTGTGCAGACGTTGTCGCCAAGGTTGGGTTGAGGCACACCCCGGACACTCCATACAACGTTCGCAAATCAATAACCTATTACTACTACTACTTAAGCAAATGACGTTTGTACACGCGCAAATGTGTGCGTGGAATCTAGTAGGGCTGAGTGCGTGATTATCAATCGAATTGACGCGGGAAGTGCAGCGACTGCCTTCTCTTTTACCCGCATAGCGCTGTCTCTGTTATCGATCGCGCGCGCCCTTGTTTATGTGTCAGTGATGTCTACAACGAAGTGCGGGGTGGGATGAGGTATTGGAAATGAGTGCGGGGAGATGAGTGGCCGTTCTGTATGGAGTACTATTATACTCGTATATTCTGTGGTTGAGGTTAGTGTTGTGTCAGGACCCGGTGCTGGTGCTGGCCGCGGACGGCGTGGGCACCAAGCTGAAGATCGCGCAGCTGACGCGGCAGCACGCCTCCATCGGCGTGGACCTGGTGGCGATGTGCGTCAACGACATCCTCTGCAACGGCGCCACGCCGCTCACCTTCCTCGACTACTTCGCGTGCGGCTCGCTCGACGTGAACGTGGCGCGCGACGTGGTCTCCGGCGTGGCCGAGGGTTGTCGCCAGGCTGGCGCCGCGCTCATAGGTCAGTGACCCCGCTCGTAGGTCAGATGTCCCGCTCGTAAGTCAGTGACCCCGGTCATGGGTGACCTTTACTTGCGTGCGTTTTATACGAGTTACGTTTCTATCGACGACGTATATTTTTTGACTTAATTTGTGGACTGATCGAAATTTTAAATCGTGACAGTTCTGTTTTGCTTTGATCTAATTTTTTTGCACTTGTCACTTGTGCAATGCGTATTTGTGTATTTGCGTTTTCGACGAGGTGCAATTCTTTTTGTATTTTATTTGCGTTTCAAAGTCCAAAATTTTTCATATACAAGGTGATTTTTAGTCATGAGCCAAACTTGATTTGCTCGTTCAGACGATCAAACTGAACAACTTTTACTATGAGACCGGTTCAGTGGATGTTACACATTTGTATGGAACAGGTGTTTTTTTCTCTCTGATTTGAAGATTGGTCCCATAGTAAAAGTTGTTCAGTTTGATCGTCTGAACAAGCACACAAAATTTGGCACGTGACTAAAAAATCATTCTATATATTTTTTTAAATATGAAAGTTATCGACCGTTTCACCAGGCGGCGAGACGGCGGAGATGCCGGGCGTGTACGCGGCGGGCGTGTACGACATCGCGGGATTCGCGCTGGGCGCCGTAGACCGCGCGCGGGTGCTGCCGCGCATCAACGACATCACGGTCAGTGGCTAGGCCGCTCGTGCCGATGACGGCTCGGTGGTCCCTTGATGGTCCCTCGCTGGTGTACGACCTGGCGGCGTGTTGCCGGCGTCAACGACATCACGGTCAGTGGCTAGGCCGCTCGTGCCGATGACGGCTCGGTGGTCCCTCGGTGGTCCCTCGCTGGGCGCCGTAGACCGCGCGCGGGTGCTGCCGCGCATCAACGACATCACGGTCAGTGGCTAGGCCGCTCGTGCCGATGACGGCTCGGTGGTCCCTCGGTGGTCCCTCGCTGGGCGCCGTAGACCGCGCGCGGGTGCTGCCGCGCATCAACGACATCACGGTCAGTGGCTAGGCCGCTCGTGCCGATGACGGCTCGGTGGTCCCTTGATGGTCCCTCGCTGGTGTACGACCTGGCGGCGTGTTGCCGGCGTCAACGACATCACGGTCAATGGCTAGGCCGCTCGTGCCGATGACGGCTCGGTGGTCCCTCGGTGGTCCCTCGCTGGGCGCCGTAGACCGCGCGCGGGTGCTGCCGCGCATCAACGACATCACGGTCAGTGGCTAGGCCGCTCGTGCCGATGACGGCTCGGTGGTCCCTTGATGGTCCCTCGCTGGTGTACGACCTGGCGGCGTGTTGCCGGCGTCAACGACATCACGGTCAGTGGCTAGGCCGCTCGTGCCGATGACGGCTCGGTGGTCCCTCGGTGGTCCCTCGCTGGGCGCCGTAGACCGCGCGCGGGTGCTGCCGCGCATCAACGACATCACGGTCAGTGGCTAGGCCGCTCGTGCCGATGACGGCTCGGTGGTCCCTTGATGGTCCCTCGCTGGTGTACGACCTGGCGGCGTGTTGCCGGCGTCAACGACATCACGGTCAGTGGCTAGGCCGCTCGTGCCGATGACGGCTCGGTGGTCCCTCGGTGGTCCCTCGCTGGGCGCCGTAGACCGCGCGCGGGTGCTGCCGCGCATCAACGACATCACGGTCAGTGGCTAGGCCGCTCGTGCCGATGACGGCTCGGTGGTCCCTTGATGGTCCCTCGCTGGTGTACGACCTGGCGGCGTGTTGCCGGCGTCAACGACATCACGGTCAGTGGCTAGGCCGCTCGTGCCGATGACGGCTCGGTGGTCCCTCGGTGGTCCCTCGCTGGGCGCCGTAGACCGCGCGCGGGTGCTGCCGCGCATCAACGACATCACGGTCAGTGGCTAGGCCGCTCGTGCCGATGACGGCTCGGTGGTCCCTCGATGGTCCCTCGCTGGTGTACGACCTGGCGGCGTGTTGCCGGCGTCAACGACATCACGGTCAGTCGCTAGGCCGCTAGTAGAGATAGCGGCTCGATTATCTGTTAATAGTTCCTCGCTGGTGTACCGCTGTCTGCTCCCTCAGAGGGGTATTTATTACATTTGTTGTGATTTTGAAACCAATAAGTGCCTGCAAAGAACTATGTAGAATAGGTTTTTGAATTGTGTTAATTTTACAGGTGGGCGACATAATAATCGGCTTACCGTCTAACGGCGTGCACAGCAACGGGTTCAGTCTGATTCACAAGCTCATGAACAAGGCCGGACTCTCGCTTCAGGACAAGGCGCCGTTCAGCAGGGAAGGACTCACGTTAGGTTAGTTTTTTTCGATAATAAATTTATTTTGTTTCCTTATCCGATATTTTAATATTAATGATGATGCTTACATTGTCATTAGTAAAAGATGTCTTAAATTAAAAGAATATTATTATATACCATTTTTTGACTTGCAACTAATTTTTAATGGTAAAATCACTAGACTGCATTCCTGGGAGTCGTGTAATGCAGGTAGGTTGCAAGTTGAAATTTATTATTATTTTTTTACTAGTGAGTTCAAATTATAGTGTAAAATGAGGCGATGAAAGTCTTCCGATGAATCGAATAATTTGCGTTTTATTTTGAGTTTTTTTTGTGAAACCATGTTTGTCTCTGATGAAGATGAGTATAAAAAAAAGATTTTATATGTCTATTTTTCATTAGGCTGTGTCTATTCGGACCCGGGTTCCTATAGAAGTCGATTGCTATTCAAACCCGGAGCATGAAAACATGCAATTCCATTTCAGTTTCACGTTGTGTGTGATCACAATATCTAACCTAACCTACAGTTTCAGTTTGATCCTATAAGTTTTCGATAACAATTCACTGTTGGGTCCGCGTAGCATTTCCGTTCTATAGAGACCCGCCTCCCTATTGCGACGAGGTGAATTTTATATTGATTTTTGCGAGTGGAGCTTGAAAAATGTAATTTCAAGCTCCGCTCGCTTCGCTCACTCCGCTGTGTGTGGTCACAATGTCTAACCTAACCTACAGTTTTCAGTTTTGTGCAATGAGTTATTTTTCGAATACTTTTCTATCGGGTCCGAATAGCAGTCGACTTCTATAGGGACTTGAGTCCGAATAGCCACTCTGCTTTCATTATAGTATATTCCACGTATCGAAGAGACGTTTAGCTACGCGTATGTCGTTCAGGCGAGGAGCTGATCAAGCCGACGCGCATCTACGCGCGCGCCATCCTGCCGGCGCTGCGCACGGGACACGTGAAGGCGCTCGCGCACGTGACGGGCGGCGGGCTGCTGGACAACCTGCCGCGCGTCATCCCCCTCACCGTGCGCGCCCGCCTCGACGCGCACTGCTGGCACGTGCACCCGGTACGTAGCGCACCACGGGACGGGACGGGACGGGACGGCACGGGACCGGCGGCGGGTTATACGGTTCTGCACCTCTAAAGGAGAAAACGGAACCCTTGTAGGGTCACTTCATCGTCCGTATGTTGTCGAGACCCTTTCTTTCGGGAACACGTAGAAATAACGAGTTGTAATTTGTATCATACTACTTTTTTTATACAACTAAGTTACCGCCCACCTAACAATACTGCCCACCTGATGGTAAGTGGTAACAGTTAGCTATAGTAAATGTGGTTCTTATGAGATTCGCAGTAATTCTGCGACTTTCACAAGAACCACAGCGTATGTTGCCAACTTCTGACATAAAATGTAATTTCGCCCTGACTGCTGATGCAAGAGTCACTGTATATTATAATGCAAAGAACTGGATTTTTGCGCGTTGCCGATTCATTCTACTGGTGTTTTTATAGTTTTAGCTGAAATTGCGTGTGTGAATAAGATTGTTATTGCATCGCTGGCAGGTGTTCGCGTGGATCGCTGATACTGGCGCGGTGTCTGACGAGGAGATGGTGCGCACCTTCAACTGCGGCCTCGGCATGGTGATGGTGGTCGCGCCCGAGGACCAGGCGGAGGTACTTGGCCACGTTTCAACTATGATGGATATCCCCACTACAAACGCATAGCTTTTGCAGTACCACTCGGGGCGTGTAAATGACGAATAATTTTTATTCAATGTACTACTGCATTTAAAAATAATATGTATTCTTTTGTTTTGAATATTGATCGATTTCTTAATTTTTTTTTATTATTTGTTTGTTTCTTCTTTGTGATCGCATCAAAAGTAAATTTCAACCAAATAACTATTATTAATTTATACTTAAATAATAAGTAAACAAAATACAAGGCTTCTAAAAGTTTAATATCACGATATGGAAGCTATGTTAATTTCGAGAAACAAATACGAACGCTACCCTCACGTGCACGCAGTCGCCGTAACGATACGATGTTGTCGTGTCGCAGATAATGAACGCGACGCGCGCGTACGGCGCCATGGTGGTGGGCAGCGTGCAGGCGCGCGCCCCGGGCGGCGCCCGCGTCATCGTCGACAACCTCGGCTCGGCGCTCGACCTGACGCGCCGCATGCCGCTGCTGCCGCGCCGCAAGGTATAACCTTTGCCCCGCGCCTCAAGGTATAACCTCTGCCCCGCGCCACAAGATACACCCTCTGCCCCGCGCCTCAAGGTATAACCTTTGCCCCGCGCCTCAAGGTATAACCTTTGCCCCGCGCCTCAAGGTATAACCTCTGCCCCGCGCCACAAGATACAACCTCTGCCCCACGCCTCAAGGTATAACCTTTGCCCCGCGCCTCAAGGTATAACCTTTGCCCCGCGCCGCTCCGCGCTATAAATTAGGACAGCCTCGCCTCCGCATCGCGAGGCACATACGTGCATCAAGTGGACACATACATCTCATGGACTACCTAGACGATTAATCATTGCTTGTCAAGCAATTTCGACCGCTAACAACAAAATAATATTGATGACTGTCTAGCCAGCTTAATTAAAGAATTCCGTTACTTTGTCTAAATACGTTTATCTAAATACGTTTGGCATACCTCCTGGCATTGGCATCATTAGACTAATTCATTTATTAAAATTTTATCGTTACAAACAATTTATGCATTGGGCGGACTTAGCGACAAAGAAACATCACACCACCAGCCAATCGCTGGGCCGAGCAGAGAAATAGGTGGCGGCGTCAACATCTTTCTTATTGAATAATACGAAAAAAGAAATACGCACACATATTCACCGTGTAGCGTAAATCTCTCTATAGACTAAAACTACCTGCTGCTGCCGCCTAATCGTTTTATCGAAGCTCCTCATCTTCGGGCCCCACGTTGGGCGCCAATCTGATGCGTTACAGCCTCTCCCTCTCAGAGGTTGTAACGCTACAACCGTGTGCGGAGTGCGAGTTTTACCGAGCTTGACACGATCACACGCATCGAACGCGTAAACGCGAATTTGTATGGAATTAGAGCAGGGCCATCTAGTAGTCACTAGATGAAGCTGTCTCATTCTATAGCAGCTCCTAGATGGCGCTGCTCCAATTTCACACAAATTCGCGTTAATTCGTACGATCGAGTAGAGCTCGCACTAGGCACTCAGCCCCCCTAGCACGTCCACCATAACACGATATAATAAAGCGGTTTATCGCGGTGAACTGTCAAAATACAATAGGGTTTCGTCGTATTTTGATAGTTCACCGCGATAAATCGCTTTATCATATCGTGTTTTGGTGGACGTGCTACGGGGCCTGATCTCGGAAAGTTATCAGTGCGGTGTGTGGTGTAGGTGGCGGTGCTGGCGAGCGGCAACGGCAGCAACCTGCAGGCGCTGATCGACACCACCTCGGAGCCGGCGCAGTGCATGTGCGCCGACGTGGCGCTCGTCGTCTCCAACCGAAGCAGCGCGTACGCTCTGAAGAGAGCCGAGGCCGCCGGCATACCCTCGCTGGTGAGTCACCTCGCATCGCCGTATTAGTTTTACTTCCCATGCTCGTAAACTTGTTCTTTATGTCGAGAGACAGCTGGAGCGCGTTCAGAGGCTCCGCGCGAAGTACAACTTTTCGCTCTAACCCCGTTCAATGCCTTCGAGCGTGACGCGCGGGTGAAACAACCTGTCCGTTCGACACCTTACGAGTGTCAGAGCGAGTTACAACCGAACAACCGTCGAATTTGATGGTTGTAAAACGCTCTGACGTTTATTACTGAAATACTCTCACGTGATTGGGGTGATATTGGAGGCCATAATCTAAACTGTCATCTTACAGAAAGAGAAAGTTCATGTGAAAGAGGAACGCCTCTGGGACACGATTCTCACGCATTCGAAAAAAGTTCACATTCGTAAAAATGTTCGAAATTCGAATTTTTCTCGAAGGAACAACAGTTTGTGTATTCTCAGAATTTCACAATCGAAATAATTCGAACGAACATCACTCGAACGCAACGAATGGTATCGACCAGTCGAAGTTGAGCTTCGTATACGAATTTAGCTGTCAAAAGTGTGTCAAAATTATCAAAATACAAGGAGTTGTGATTATTTTTGTATAAATGAGCTCAAACCACGAAGCTGGCTCAAACTGTGTTTTCTCTCTGTGTTTTGTCTCATTAAAATGAATGAGGAAGAGTTTTTGGTGAACTTCTTCCCCAATTCGGTGGAAGAATTAGAGGCAGCAAGCGCCGAACCATATACACATAACGTCCAGGATAACTTCAAAAACTTACCTTGCGCCACTCCTCCCAAGTTTTTTTATCCCCTGTGATGGAGTTTATATCTTCACTGATGTTTATCCACCGCCTTTTAGCTTCATTCTTAGTGAATGAGCTTGGAAGTTTGCCACATTTCAGCTGTGGATCGGCTTCTACTAAATGTACTAGACGAAGCCTTTGCTCCACACTAGCAAATTTTTTGGATATATTATTTTGCTCCATAACAGATTATTATATAAATAAAATAATTAAAATAAGAATTTGTCTCAATTCAATATTTATCTTAGACAAACTTTGTTGTAATTAATGACATTTAACGTCAGAACTTATGAATGTGCTGTCTGGAGCGTTCCGTTTCAATCAATGTACTTTATGGCCGGTACACACATTGTTTAGTGTTTAGTGCGAGTGGCTTGTTTAGTGTTAAGTGTTTAGTAAAAAACACGTTCGGACAGCTTCTGTTTAGCGTTAAGTGTTTAGTGTTTAGTGTTAAGTGTTTAGTGTTTAGCGAATAGGAACGCGTTCTATTTTTTCTGCGAGTCGCCCCTCCCGCTCTCCCGCCTTCACCCCTCACTTAACACTAAACACTTACTAAACACGTCTGAACAGATCTGTTTAGTGTTTAGTCCATATAATGAACAAATATACTAAACACCGTTTACTAAACAGTGTATGGACAGCACCTACTAATCACTTAACACTAAACAGTCTACTAAACACTAAGCACTTAACTAAACAAAGTGTATACCGGCCATTACGAAATATTAAAAATTGATCTTTAATATTTTGTAATATATCTAAGTATTATTTTTAGAAAATATGATCACATTTGAAAATATATTTTGTGTTAAAATAGATTTTGTAATATTTTTTTACCAAAAAGAACTATTTCAAGATGTACATTGTAGTGGTTGCGATATCGTTTTTAAAAACGCCTCATGAACGTCGTACGAAACATTAAATTGTCAATGCTATTTCCGACTTCCTAGTTCGATTGGTAATATTGTTCTATGGGTACCCCAGAATACGGTTCATACGAATCATTCGAACTTTTCAGTAGAATCGAAAAATTCGCATACGAATTTACCATGCGGAAAAGTTCTATTACATGAGAATCGGGTCCCAGGACGAGTTAAAAAACAACCGGACAACTACACTCCGAGGCTCTGAACGCGCTCTTGCATAAATAGGCTAGATGACAAAAATTTTTTTTTGCTTTAATAGAAGCTCATTCATGTAATAAACTAAAAGAAAAAATCGGTTTTCGAATAACTAAAAAAACAACGAAGATATAAGGTATTAAAGATTTTTCTCCATCTCTTTCTAGCAAAACGGCAATTTACATGGAGTTTATATGGCCGTACTAAACAGTGACGTCACTGTTCAAGTCGGATCTCTCTTTCTAATCGCTTCCAAATTAACAACTTAAAATACTTGTATCTAATGTATTTCTAAGCCGATTTTAATTCTAATTTCACAGGATTGTATCTTTTTCTACGGTATTTTAATATTTTATGACGAGACGTGAAAATTAGAATTCAGTCATCATCCCTATTGGCTTTTTATGATCTCGTCCATAGAGTGCAGTGTCGTGTACGGGGGAGGCCAATGCCCAGCAGTGGGCGTCGTGCGTGCGCCTGACATGATGATGATGAATTAATCCAAGTGAAAACCAGAGTATAAAGAAGATTGGCAGGCCTAGTACCCATTAAAATATGAAATGTAGGATACTGAATTTTGGATATTATGTTAACGATACTAGTTTATCTATTTTTCTTTAATTAATGAATTTCTATAACTTTTGTAAAGAAAGAAAAATTGATTTCATTATTTCAGTGAATATTGATAACAAAACGCATTTAACTGACATGCAATATTAAAACGCGAAGGTAAACAAAACAAGAGCAACTATTCAATTCGTTGCAGAAATATCGATTATTAATTAATCCACTCATTTTCATATAATTGATCGATTAATGACAGTTACAGGAACAAAAATACTAGAAAATAAGAATATTACTTTTCTTGGTTTGGTATTTAGGTTTTAGTTAAATAAGATGTCTAAGGAAATCTAATTTTAATCGATAAACCTATCGATATGTCACATGACCGACTGTTACCACTGTCAACTGTGAATGCCAACGTCACATTCACAGTCAGTGTCAGTCGTGTCGTGGGGATGCGTTCCGAATGTAGGCCCATCAAATTAGCTAAACCTGGACATAAATCTACAACTCCTTGTTTTGATTATTTTATTGGATATTACTGTTAAGCATCAAATATTAATGAGATATATGTTGTAAAAAATTTGCGCTGGTAACCGTTTTTTATAAAAATCTTAAGGTTTAGTACATTACCTAACTTCTTTCTTCAAGCAAATTATGTAACCAAATACCTTGTTAGTATAATTTTGAGGTACATTCAAATGCTATCACCTAATAGCAAAATTAAACTGAAACCACATTCGGTTGTATGTTTTATTTCACAGTATTCATCTGATATCCATATCTAGATAAGCAAAAATGGTAACTATGATGTTTGTATCTGGTTAAGCTAAATTGCGTCTTTTTAGATATTAAAAACAAAAATTAAACATTTATTTTTTACGTTTATAAATAATAATGTATTTCTCAGTAGTTAAAAATCGTAAGTGTGACATTTTTGTTTAATAATAGGTTTTTGTGTCCCACAATCCTGTTTTCATCAAAATTAAACACGTTAATGTCACGCTTATGAAATAGACAATTTAATTGGAAATACGCGCGAGAAAGTAGATAGGTAGGTTAGGTACATGGGGAGCGAGCGTAGCGCCCGCGCGCCGGGCGAGATACGAGTCGAATTTGCTTACTTCAAAATTTGCGTGCTTTGTACCTACCGCGTTGGGTTTTTATAACAGAAACGATTTAAAAATGGAATTTCCTAACAGTAGCCTATGTAAATGTGCGTTAAACTTGGATGTGGTGAATGTAGGTCTAAAAGGACAGAATAAGTTAATTGCAGCTAGTAGTAAAAGGACGAATAGCTTATTTTGTGTCCGTTTCTGATGAAAATATACAATTATTATAGCAAGTTGAGCTGTTTATACCAATGAATGATCCATAAAAAGTGCAGAGAAAAACAAACCAACATTAAGTTCTGCTCAAACAGTAGTCACATTTGATTATCACGATTATATAGATACCTCCGCTACGTACCTTTTGTGTATTAAGGTTTTAGATTTATAACCTACTTATATCATACAATAATATAACGTATTGTATGATAAGTAGGTGTAATTTGTTGTATGATTAACACATACTCACGCAACCTTTAGAGTTATGTCTGCTTACCTATTTGGTTCTTCTGTGTGGTGGACCGTGGTGGGAGAGCCATGCTTCGGCACGAATGGGCCGGCTCTACCGGAGTAATACCACGGCCTCACAGAAGACCGGCGGCGTAAAGCAAGCGTTGTGTTTCGTCTAGTGAGTGAGGGTACCGGCGGCCCAACCCCCCTACCCCCCTATGATGGCGCAGTTCAATAGATTGTTACCCCAGGAGGGTACCAACTGCTCTAGCGTTGGAGAATCCCTCTCTGGACGTCCACTTTCAGGACGCAATATATCTGGGCGTCGACGCCTAGGCCGCCCTTCGTATTCGTAAACCGCGCTCAACCATACCTTTTTTTTAACCAGTAAAAAAATTTTAAATCTACCGCAGACGGAGTGGGGTCCGCCTGCGGTTATGTGAGACTCGCCCCGCCAATCGAGACATACTCACTAAAAAATACTAGGGGGTTCCGTCTAATCGCGTTCTCAGCGCACAAAGGGTACTTTTCGCAATCGCTTTGTGTGTCGAGTGCGACGCTGCCCGGCCACACCAGGTCCCTCTTCAGGGTTGGGAGTGTCTAAGGAACGCCTTTAGACACTCCCTTAGCGTAGGGTCATTAGTGTGAGTGACGGGGGCCCCACTCCGTCACTGCGACCCCTGCGGCAGTTGGTGGAGGGCGTAAGTTCGTCTTCTTCTGCCCAACCGCCGCCTGCGGGACGGGTCCGCGTTCCGATCATTCTCGCGGTCCCGTTCTGCGCTTTCCTTCTCTACTAGGATTTTCTCACAGAAAGCGGTCATAGACTCCCAATACCTCTCACTGCTGACCATTTTTTCGATAACGGCTGGCAGTGAGAGGTCACCTCCGATATTGGCGACGAGAGTAGATCGCTGCGCAGCCCACGCCGGGCAATGCTCAGCGCTCAACCATACCTGGGGGAAGAGCAAAACCACGGCATCCCCTGCGACACTGTCTGTGGACTTCTACAACATCAGGGGGCTTCACTCTTACCTGAATACTGGCCACCACCACCTCGAGACAGCAAAGCTGGCCTTGCTCTTTTTACCGAGACGCAGATATCGTCTCCGGCGGGCACTTCTTATCTCTCCTACCCAGGGTACGGAGTGGAACACCTCTTCGCACCTAAGGCTGGTGTGTGCGTGTACGTTAGAGTCGATATTTTTTCTTGACACCTCAGTCATCTTGAAAGTAGGAATCTCTCCACCTTATGGCTCCGTGTAGACAGCGACGACCATCCCCGCGTCTATTCGGGCCTCTATAGGTCCCATAGCGGTGATACCGAAACTGACCGACTCATCGAGCACGTCCAAATGACTACAGACTCTATGCAGCAGCAGATCCCACGCGCAGAGATCGTGATACTTGGCGATTTTAACGCTCACCACACCGAATGGCTCGGTTCAAGCAAGACCGATCATGCGGGGATATCTGTTCACGCCTCCGCTCTTGCACATGGCTTGACACAAGTGGTCACTACGCCCACACGAATTCCCGATGTGGAGAGCCAGGAACCTTCACTGTTGGATCTTCTGCTGTCTTCTCATCCTGATGGCTACCTCATATCTGTCAGCGCCCCCCTTGGTTCCTCGGACCATTGCCTTATTAGGAGTACGGTGCCATACACGTGCGTGCAACGACCTCAAGTTGCACGTAGTCGCCGTGAATGGTACTACAAGTCAGCAAACTGGGATGGGATGTGGTCCTTTTTTGCGTCCTACCCTTGGAGGCAGGTTTGCTTTTTTCCGGATGATCCCAACATCGCCGCTGAGTCTGTTGCCAATGTGGTGTTGCAAGGTATGGAAATTTTCATTCCCTCCTCAGTAGTCCCCATTAGTGGCAGGTTCCAACCTTGGTTTGGTCAATCCTCCAAAATAGCTTCTCGCTGGAAACAGGAAAGCTACCAACCCTGGGCAAATGCGGTGACGTCTCGGGATGGAAATACCAGCGCTTTAAAAAAGCAGTATAACTATGCCTTCAGATCATTCAAAAGAGACATTGCAAGAGCGAAGTCGGAACATCAGTAGAATTGGCGAGAAACTAGAGCGTCTTACTTCGGGGTCTCATGCATTCTAGTCTCTTGCCAAAGCTATTCAGGGAAATTTCTGCACGCCATCCTTTCCACAATTGCACAAGGATAACACATCGTTAGTCTATGATGCAAAGGAGAAAGCCGATCTTTTTGGGAAACTCTTTGCATCCAACTCGACTTTGGATGACGGGGGACAGGAACCGCAGATCATACCGCGGTTCAAGAGCTTTATGCCAGATATTCGCCCTGGATATCCATAAGTCGAGTGGGCCCGATGGTATCCCTCCTATCGTGTTGAAGACGTGCGCTCCAGAGTTGGCACCGGTTTTACCGCGTTTATTTCGGCTGTCTTACTGATCTGGCGTAGTCCCAACCTCATGGAAGACAACTTTAGTGCATCTGATCCCTAAAAAAGGTGACCGCTCGAATCCGTCCAACTACAGGCCAATCGCTATAACCTCTTTGTTTTCAAAGATAATGGAATCGATTATCAACCGCCAGCTCCTTCAGTACCTAGAGGATCACCAGCTGCTTAGTGACCAACAATACGGTTTTCGTAGGGGTCGCTCTGCGGGTATCATTGGGCAGAGGCAATTGAAGCGAAGGGGGAGGCACTGGCAGTAAGTTTGGACATCGCGAAGGCCTTCGATCGGGTCTGGCACAAAGCGCTTCTTTCTAGACTTCCTTCGTATGGGCTTCCCAAGAAACTATGTGGATGGGTCACTTTTTATTAGACAAAAACATAAAGGTCTTAATTAATGGTGAATACTCAGACTCACTGTCTATAAATGCTGGTGTCCCCCAAGAATGTGTGCTATTACCTTCACTATTCCTCCTGCATATTAATGATATGCTGCAAACTAGCGGCATTTATTGTTAAGAAGATGACAGCACAAAAGACACCTCCTATAACGGCCATGCGAACATTTCTGGGGAAAAGGTCATTGAATGCCGGAATAAAGTTGTGTCTGAAATCACATCATTTGAAAAAGTCTCTAACTAGGGTCGACTTAATTTACTCCGTTTCAACCCTACAAAGTCACAGGTTTTCGCGTTCACCGCCAAGAAAAAGCCATTTGTCGTATCTCCTCACTTTCAGAGCATTCCCCTAACTGCCTCAGCTAATATTGAGATCCTTGGTGTCGACATATCGAAGATGTCGCCTCACTATGCATCTACTATCGCATATATTACGGGGAATGCTCCGAGGAGTTGTTCGGACTCATACCTGCCGCCTCTTTCCGCCATCGCTCCACGCGACAAAAAATCAATGCCCATCACTTAGATGGTTGGCAGTCCACCACTGTGCGTTTTTCTCGCAGTTTCCTGTCTCGCACAGTCAAACTTTGGAATGAATCATCGCCTGCGGTATTTCCGGACCGATACGACCTTCAAACTTTCAAGAAAAGACCGTATTCTTATCTTAAAGGCCGGCAACGCACTTGTAACTCCTCTGGGGTTGCGGGTGTCCATGGGCGACGATAATTACTTACCATCAGGTGATACGTTTGCTCGTTTGCCCCCTATCCCATAAAAAAAACCGGCCAAGTGCGTGTTGGGCCACGCGCAGTGTAGGGTTCCGTAGTTACAAATCCCAACTTTGAGTTCACACACACCTCACAACTCACAACACGTTGCTGATGGACCGGAACCTATCGCAGGTAGTTTATTAAGTAAGCCGGGAAGCCGTCAGCACAGGATAAGTTCCAAGGAAGAATATTCAAATAATGGCCTTCGAGCATTATATGCATCTGATTAACACATAACGTAATCGCGTTATAATTTACAACAGCGCCATCTCTGTGGTAACATACGCACCAATACAATTACATACAGTGGCGCCATCTCTGTCAGCACGTTCAGACCATCAACTTACAGTATTGAGTGTCTGTTGCAACAGTACTAATTTTCAATGAAATTTAATAACTTTTTAGTTTGTACATAGTACTCAACTCTGATAGTTTTCCTTTAAACTTCATTATATATACTACTGTTGTAATTTTTTTCACGTGTCCATATATAACCGTTTATCAGATAGAGGGGGGAGAAACTTACCTACTACTCTAACAAAAATTTGCACTTTAAAACCAAATATTTCAGAAACGGATCCCTAAATCGAAAAATGGTGTTCTGAACCTTATATTATTTTTTTATACTTTATTACCCACACGATGGGTTAGTCGAGAAAAACAATTTACTCCCACTTTACTTGTATGGGAGCTACCCTAAAAAAAAATTTTTTTTTTATTTTTTCTACCACTTTTTTAGCATGAATAATATATGAGGACATACCCATACAGCTTTCTAGTACTTATAGTATCTGAGTAAAACCGCGGACAGACAGACAGACATGGCGAAACTATAAGGGTTTCTTGTTTACTACGGAACCCTAAAAACCGGCCAAGTGCCAGTTGAACTCGCGACGCGAATCTATATTGAGTGATTTACCATGCTATTTTAATATCATGAACTTCTTGTAGGTTTTCCTATAATCTATAAGTAGAAAACTAATTTCTGTATTTTATTCAAAATTTTAGGTTCAGTAGTTTCGGAGATTGATATGTGTACCAAATTTCAACTTAATCGGTGTAGTAGATTCGGAGATAATTGACTGTGACCGACAGACAGACGGACACACGAGTGATCCTATAAGGGTTCCGTTTTTTTTCGGACGTACGGAACCCTAAAAATATGATATAATTTAATTGTTGCCATCTAACATATTTTTTAATACAGAAAACTGAGACCTTAATTGGTATACGTAATTCCACGAAAATCATATTATATATCATCCTGAACAATTTAGTTATTATCGATCTTCGTGTTCATAAAAGTTTGACAATCATTGACCTTGTAACGACTAGTGCACGAAGTTTGCGACAGCACGGTCGGAAGCTGAACACAAAGTAATTACGACCTTACTCCGCAAGAAATACCGTTTACATTGGAACGTAATATCAAAACCAAACACGAAAAAATATCAATTAATGAATAATCGTGGTCTTTTATTGTTTAATTTATTTCTTATAGTGCTAACAATATTTTGAAGGGATAAATTAAACACTTTTGAAGTAGTTATGTATTTTAGGTTTTCTAAAAATTACAAATATTTGTGACTGTAGAAATCTGCAAAGAGAATCTGTTTAATTTTTAATAATTTAAGAATACATATAATATACTGTTCAGAATAAATTGTTAAATTATAGTTATCTATTATGTTTGGTAAGATAAGCCAAAAAGTCTGTAACTTACCGAATTCTCTTTATTAATGATAGTCCCGAATGATTAATTAGTTTAATTTTAATTTATTTAACTGGAATGCCAGAATCGTAACATAACAGAAGCACATTTACAAGGTTATTTATTATGCTGCACTTATGGAATTAAAATGTCTTTAAAATGTACTTTTTTAGTTTTTTAACATTGACGCGGAGTTTTAAAGTGTTTAATTTTTATTATTTTATCTATAACTAACAATACTTTATTTCATTGAAAAAGAAAATTACAGTTATTGAATTATGTCCAGGTTTAGCTAATTTGATGGGCCTAATGGCGATGATATCGATGGCAGCGTGCTAAAAGTCGTTCGTTAAAAAAAATTCCTTCCTCAATCCATAATTAACAATAACTGTAACTCGTAATGTCAATGTCAAATTTAATCTCATGTTCTGACATTTGAAACGTTTTGTTATCTCTGTACTCATGTACATACCATAATAATTTTCAAATGCGAATATCTTTTTATTTACCAGTTGTAGAAATATGATGTGATTACCTTTTTTGTTACGTTACTAAAGATAAAGAAATACGTGGTATTTTTATCACCATACACTTCGTCTGATTACGGTAGCAACATTGTATGGCTTGTTGCCAATCTTCTTTCGAGTGAAGTAGCTCGTTTGTTTTCAAATATAACTTGATAGAAAAGCTCTTGTGCAACCTCCAAATTTTTCACCTACCACCGAGCTGCACTATGCGACTGGGTGGTTGGCAAAAAATTTGACGTATCACTCGCACGTCAGTCGCTCGCATTGTAGCGCCAGCGTGAACGTCACATTATTACCATATAGAGAATCATCATCGCCGTGGGAGCTGATTTTCACGGATGCGAAGAAAGTTTTTTTTTCTCTCAAACGGTAGTCATAGCTCAACCAATCTAAAACTATGTCCAATCATAACACTGGACATGTCGAGCTCCACCATTTTTGGAGGAACGTGGCTTTTCACTAAGCTCGACTTTTAATATGAAAAAATAATATTTTTTTAAGTGTTTATTAAGACAAACAAAATATTAACTTAAATTCTACAATAAATTCCCAATACCTATAATCAAAATAAATTTAAATGTATATATATATATAATAGGTAATGAGATGGAAATAAATACAAGAAAGAAAAAACCATACTTCAAATTCGAAATTGACGTCTCGACTTCTTCCGAGACAATACAAGCGATTTGCATAACAAAATGGCGGAGCTCGACACGTCCTGTGTCTTGACAGAATTGTGAAAAAACTCGAAATAGATTTTTTTTAATTGTGTAAGAAGCAGCCCCCTGATCTTATACCAATCTTATGTAGGGTCGGCGCAACACGTTTTCTTCTTCCATGCAGCTCTATCATACGTCTTCATCTCAACACTGACATTCTTCACACGCATAATTTCATCCTCTTTATGTCCGTCAACGTTCATTACATACGCAAAACACTTCTGGTCATATGATGCTCGCCTCATCTCTCTATCACATTCCCACACCACGCTTATCTGTGAATTCCTAATCTTATTCATTCTAGCCACACTACACAGCAACGCCACGTGAACTCTTCAGTCATTATCAGTTTTCTTTGTTGTACAGTCAGCAACGAAACTTGCCGAACAAAATAACGTTACAAAAGATACTAGACACATGAATTGTACATAAGTTACTGATCATAGTTACAAACAAAATTCCATTTACATTATAAATTACCAAAAGTAGCTGGATAGTACTCTTCCAAAAGTTGCTGGACAGTATATTTCCAAAAGTGGCCGGACATTATATTTTCAAAAGTGGCTGGACAGTAAACTTCCAAAAGTTTCTGGACGTAGTATCGTTTAAAAGTGATTTGTTAGATCATGACCGGACTAATTTTCGAATTAAGACTGATGACAATCACTGAAATATTTGATAACAACACGACTGAATTCAATCATTCAACCTACTCATAGACATGATGATGTCTATAACATAATTTCAAGTTTTTTTTAAATTTTATTTCCTAGATATCGTATTCTCAGAAATACGTATCCATATCATCATCATCATGTCTATGATTTACATGAAAATTTTGGGTTGAATGACATTACGGGTAAAACGTTAATAATTAGTTTTAGATAACGCATTGATTATTTATTGGTTATTATGAATCTTAATAATATTATACATTTTTCTTTATCTATGGACTATTTCACAATTTCATATGCATCATTATAATTATTATGCCAGTACTCCTAACAAGATTTGGTCAGTTAATATATTTGGCATATGTTACGCCTGTTTTTTTTATTATTATTTTTTAGTTACACCAAGGTCGCTCCACTTGATAGGGCCCTGAGCACCATTTTTTTATTGTACTCCATGACCACTTCATCTATTGCTATGCTGGGAAGAGCAATGAGACGTCTAATTGCGTCTAATTGCGTCCTCCTTCAACTCCCGGTAGAAGTAGGTGCAGAATACCGTGTGTCTGGTAATGGCAACCACCGCGTGAGGGACACTATCGTGGACAGGGTTCTTCCTTTCTGCTCCTCTGAGCACAACCACGTGATCGTACGTTAGTCCTTGTGCTTCGTGGATCGTCAGCAGTCTAGATTGTTCTCCGGTGCCGAACCCTTCCCTCCCATTCGCTTCTTTCTCGTCTTGAGTAAAGGTAAGGAAGAGAGTATTTGGGTTGCCCCTTCGTAACACCGCCTCCGATGCCATTCTGCATGTCATGGACCTCAGCACTTGCCGTGATGTGTAAATACCCCTGTAGATGTTTTTGAGGGCATACACCACATCCATCGGACTTCGGTGTGTGCAGAGGAGCTTTTCTGTTACCGACGTGATGGCGGCGGGGCTTCCGTAACGCATCTCGAACAGGTTGTCTCTGTCTATGAAGGGGATCTGATTTGTATCGGTCATTACTACCAATTCTCTTGCCCCGGTCGGCCTTGCTGCCATCATGATAGCTCAAAAATGGACTAGGAGAGCTTCATCCACCAAAAGGCGTTTTGATGCTTCCACACCATTGATGAGGACTGAGGCAATGGTTCTTATTTTCCCCCTCACGACCGCCCCGAATCGAGTCGTCACTTTGTCCGACAGTTCTTTTGCCGTCTCGAGTGTGCTACTGATGATCATATCTTCCTTCATTTGGAAGTTGTTGAGGAGTCACGTGGTCTTCCCGTACCCCGGCACACCGTCAACCCATCTGATTGCTAGTTTACCCCATGGTTCGGAGATCCAAGTTCCACTCACGGATTCTGCCGTTTTTAGAATTCGGTCCTCCAACATGAAGCGGGTGCACTTGGCAATTTCCACTATTGGGTCCTCGATCGGTGCGCAGAATGTGAGTGCTTCCCTTTCCTCAGTTGCTTCATGATCCACCAGCACCATGCCTGACGTGCCACTGTACGCCGCCATCTGCTTTTTATCTATAGGGCGAGTTCCCGCCACCACAGTCCCGGTGTCGTTGTTATAGACCACCGCCCTCGCCCCGTCCAGGAGTTCTCGTAGTAACATGCGGGCATTTATCTGAAATGCCTCAAGTATCTTGCTGCAGGTGGTGTGTTTTATGTGCGGCGTCGCCCGCAGTGCCTCCAGGTACTCTAGATAGGCGTTGACTAGGTGATCTCCGTCCCGGTCAGTGACTATTCTCGATGGCGGTCTCGCGGTTTTGGGTGAGGAGATCGTTCTATGTTTGGGGACCACGTCCGGTACTGTCTTTGTGATTGGAGGCGTCTTCTTTCGTTTGCTTCTTGCATCGCCTCCTCGTGTTGCCTTTGGCCCGGGCTGAGCCACTCTCTGCTGGTTCATTGCGTGGAGTCTGCTCGTGGTCTTTGAGCAGAAAGTCGAGGTTTTGGCCTCTTCCCTCGTACACGATAATTTTGTGTTTTTGGGAGGCCTCCAATAAGGGAGTGTAATCGGACACTTTCCCTTTCTCGAGATCTACCTTCATGACATCCACGCTGATGACTCTTGGGTCTCCGTCCATGTTTAACAGCAGTTCCCCCGCTATAGTAAAGGACGACATGTCAATGTGCCAGTTCAGGAGTAGGATCGACTTATTCCTGAAACGTACAATCCGGCATTTTTGCCCTGCGAGCATCACCTCAGGCATTGCATCAAACACTTTTCTTTTAATGGTCGCCCTGGTAGTGCTGCTTTTAGCAGGACTGCTAAGCCAGGTGATATGGCAACTTGCTTCCTTGTTCTGGACATACAGAAACCAATGCCAATACTTTCTCCTGCACTGTCCATGAACAACGCCACAGCCCTTGTGAGGAGACCTACTGTTCCTTTTTCTCCGTCGCTCAATCACTGCATTTGCGTTATCGTTGGGGCCACGTAAGATTCCTGCGTTCGTGGCGCCATATTTACCGACTCATCATCACCCCCCTGCGCTGGTGGAGTACAGTTCTTGTTACGCTGTGTCGCTAGATCGGCTGCTATTTCTATAAACTTCACTAAGGGTGGTTTTGCCTTTTTATCCATCAGTAGCGCATGGATATTCTCTTTACTTATCACTATTTTGCCTAGTCTATGTTCTAAGTCATGGCGGGCACTGGCAAATCTGGGACAGTCCAGAATCACGTGCCATACCGATTCAATCTCCCCGGGATCACATTCACAATATGGATTGTCCTTGAGTTTGAATCGGTACAGATATTCTGCGAACCCCCCGTGCCCCGTGAAGATTTGTATCAGACGAGGTGATGGTTTTTCTTTTCTGACCCAGCTATAGGCTTTCGCCTGATCTGGAAGGAACCATTTGGTCACTCCTCCTGTAGAGGAGGTAACGTAACTATCCTGCCATTTTCGGATCGTCTCCTCCCTTATCTTATTCTTCAGGAACGACACGGGGATCTCACAGTAGTCCCGCGTTCCGTCTACCACCCGCGCTGCTTTTTTGGCTAATTCATCTGCTCTTTCGTTTCCCGCTGTGCCTACGTGTGCTCTCAGCCAGATCAGTTTGACCTCTCCACCGTTTCTTCTGATGTCTTCATGTATCCTCTGCACTAGCTGATAGCCTGCTTTGGGGTTCGTGATGATCTTTAATGAGGATCTGGAGTCACTCAGTATTGTTGCTGAGGTGACACCCTCTCTCCGGACCATCTCTATCGCCCTATGCAGAGCATACAGTTCAGACTGGAAGACCGTACAGGCGGGATCGAGACTAAATGTGTAACTGGCGGTTTCTTTTCTCTCTACCCACCACGAGACGGCGGCTCCAACCCCCTCATCAATTTTACTGCCATCTGTGTATGTTTGTGGGTCGTGGAATTTGTGCTTCCATATGGTCTCTACGGATGTATCATCTACACATTCATATTCTATCAGCACCCGCTCGGATGGATGAGGTCTCCCAGAAAATTATGTTTCCTTCTCCAGTATACTGCCTGGTGGTAGGTGGTCTCGGCAGTCCCTTTTTTTTTGTTCTATAGAAAAAAAAACAGAAATACTTATAAACATTAACTCGACCTCCTGTTTAAGTTTATCAGAACGTTTCTTTTGGACCCCGGTCCGGCGACAAATTTATACACATATCAGCGGATTTATATAGTCAGTCATGTTCAGCAAATTTAGTTATTTTACAGATCAGGCTAATTATGTAATTAAATATGTCCAGCAAGTTTTGAGTAGTATACATATCAGTGGATTTATGTAGTCAGACTTGTTCAGCAAATTTTGATATTTTACAGATCAGGCTAATTATGTACTTAAACATGTTCAGCAACTTTTGTAAAAATAATGTACATCGACTTTTGGTATTCCCAAATGTCTACAGGGATTTATCCAACAGCCTGTTCAGATACATATGAACCTTTATAGTGTGCAGGTGTTTTGAAAATTTGGATGTGTTCATGGACTTTCGTTGCTGACTGTACAACATTTATACCCATACATAATGACTGGTCTAATTTATAGATTAGACCAATATCAGACACCAACAGGTGGCTCTTTAAACAACTTATGAGACCCAATAGGAAAACTAACACCCTCGAGCCTCTACAACTTCGTCGTGACATCGCCTCTCTTAGCGCCTTTTACCGATGTTCCATGGGGAATGCTCTGAGGAGCTCTTTAACCTTATCCCTCCCTCTCCATTCCTTAACAGAAACACGCGTAAGGGCCTTCGGAGTCATCCGTACACTGTGTCCTCCTTTTCACACCGTACCAAGAAATTCCAAGATTCCTTCTTCTGTCGTTCATCCCACACTTGGAATTCTCTACCTGCGCACGTGTTTCCTCCATCCTACAACATGGGTTCCTTCAAAAGAGGTGTGAAAAAGCATCTTTTAGGCCGGCAAGGGGCGGGCAGGTAGGATAGTGGATGTCGTCCCTACTCCATCTGTCAACTCATTTGGGCCTCTTTCACCGCTTAACATCAGGCGGGAGGAGGTCATTTGCCGGGCCTTACATAAAAAAAAAAAAACGTTTGTTATCCTGTACAATCCTACCTGTTTAAATACAGCACATACATTTTATTTCCCCCAACTATTCAATATTTCTGCATTACCTACGAAGCACAGAGCAGCGCAGTTGCCAGATTTTTTAAAATTCTTAGTTAAGCACAGATAATATTTAATATAATAAGGCGTAAGGGAGAAGGCAAAGGAATTACAGACGATACAACTAAAGTCTTAAATAGTTTATTTTCTTGATATTTTATCAAGTAACTATAATAAGTAATATTGTTTTTCAGTTCTATTTTACCCCTACTTTCCTTATAGTCGTTGAAAGTAAAGCAAACTAGGTATGCACCCCGGATTAAATAATTTAATCATACTAAAATACTTTCTGCTGGGTGCAAGAATCTTCTATTCTCGGCTGGTATACTTTGATTTCAATTGAAATGATTTTTTTCAGAAGTATATTTTGTTGACAGGTGTTCAACCACAAGGAGTACAAATCGCGCGAAGAGTTCGACCAAGCTATATCGGACGCGTTAGAGGAGCACAAGATCGATATCGTCTGCCTAGCCGGCTACATGCGTATCTTATCACCGGGATTTGTGCAGAAGTAAGTATAGCCCTCTGAAAGGAACGTGTCGGCTACGGCGGCCAATCTTTATAGAGATCCTCCATCAGAAAGGGATATACACGAGTGTATATAAATGTAGACTGTATTAACAGCTAAATAACTTGCGCGATAGGACCCAGGCCAATTTTCTGTTATGGCGGCCAATCGATATTTTATTTGTAAGGGAGGTTTACAGCCACTCATCACAACTTGAACTATAGTTACACATAAGAGCCAAGAAAAAATCTCAACGTACAGTTACGGCCTTACAAATAAAAAACTTATTCCTAGGAATAACCTCGGAATAGTTATTCCGTGTTTTCTCTTATTTTGACATTTTACATCTGACATGTGCTAAAACAAGACAAAACACAGAATAAATTATTCCGAGGATTATCCTCGGTATAAGTTTTTATTTGTATGGCCGTTAATGTCTAAATATTCACATTTTGAGTCACAGTACTAGTAATTTCACTGTCCTTACTCTTGAAAATCGCAACACAGCAATGCAAGCACCGCTGCTTGGCGGCAGAAATAGGTAATAAAGAGGTACCCGTGGAGGCTATGAATTTCCATTTGGAATGGTTTTAGCCTTTCTGAATTGTGCACATGAGCAGTTTTAGTTTTTTTTTGCAATGTAGTCCATAATTATATACATATGACCCACATGGTGTGCGTGAACACAGTACAATTCCTGTTCCTTTACTCGCATAGTTCGATAAGATGATTGTAGCACACATTTAACCTGGCGCAACATACATTAGTAAAAAGTGCAAGCCCATAGCCGACCTCGGACAGCGGCAGTAGGCGACGCGACGTCACGACGTGTTCCCGCAACGCTACTGGTTTCTACGTATTTCTATCATATACCTTCCTAATCTAGCGACACGTCGCCTCCATAGAAATAATCATTAAATGTAAGAGTGTTGTGCAGGTGGAAGGGGCGGCTAATCAACATCCATCCGTCGCTGCTGCCGCGGCACCCCGGCCTCAACGCGCAACAACAGTGCCTCGACGCCGGCGACCGCGAGTCCGGCTGCACCGTGCACTTCGTGGACGTGAGTACTGACCGCCGCGTGTGCGGACGTGTGACTGTGAACAGGAACACGGCAGCCGTGCCTCGACGCCGGGGACGTGAGTACTGACCGCCGCGTGTGCGGACGTGTGACTGTGAACAGGAACACGGCAGCCGTGCCTCGACGCCAGGGACGTGAGTACTGACCGCCGCGTGTGCGGACGTGTGACTGTGAACAGGAACACGGCTGCCGTGCCTCGACGCCGGGGACGTGAGTACTGACCGCCGCGAGCGCGGACGTGTGACTGTGAACAGGAACACGGCAGCCGTGCCTCGACGCCGGGAACGTGAGTACTGACCGCCGCGTGTGCGGACGTGTGACTGTGAACAGGAACACGGCAGCCGTGCCTCGACGCCGGGAACGTGAGTACTGACCGCCGCGTGTGCGGACGTGTGACTGTAAACAGGAACACGGCAGCCGTGCCTCGACGCCGGGGACGTGAGTACTGACCGCCGCGAGCGCGAACGTGTGACTGTGAACAGGAACACGGCAGCCGTGCCTCGACGCCGGGGACGTGAGTACTGACCGCCGCGTGTGCGGACGTGTGACTGTGAACAGGAACACGGCAGCCGTGCCTCGACGCCGGGGACGTGAGTACTGACCGCCGCAGGTGCGGACGTGTGAGTGTAAACAGGAATACGGCAGCAGTGTCTTTATGCTGGTGACCGCGACTCCGACTGCAGCGTGCACTTCATGGATAATACTGACCTCCGCGCGTGCGGACGTTTGAGTGTGAACGACAACATGGCAGTAGTGCCTCGATACCGGCGATCGTTAGTTCGACTGCACCTAGGAATACATACCATTGCATATTTTGAGAGATAATAACTTTCATTATACGTATGCAGAAAGAGTATGCGCTAGTTTGGTGTAGTTTTCGCTGGGAGTATGAAATTGTCAATATTTTAGCAATTCTGAATTCTATGTCTGCGTTTGTAGTTTCGTGGCAGATTCTCTTGCTAAGTGATGACGCCACCAGTAGTATTTTCTCCTAGGGTTGTGCACTAGGTGGACACAATTACTGACCGCCGCCGTGAGTGCACGTGAACAACACAGCACTAGTGTCTAGATGGCGCATGTTATTTTTATTTTTTAGTTACTGTTAACAATGTACGGGGTGTAAATGACGGTTTCCCATTTCTTTTAACAATGTGTTCAGACCAATGTTATTATTTGTTTACCGATGTTTATTTTTCCCGGAAAAGTAAGAAAAGGAGTTTTAATTTTCAAGTTTTATTCATGCTACGCAACGTATGGCGCGCCGACAATAATTTTTGTTCCGCTCACCGGTGCGGACGTCGGATAACCCAAACAGCTGATTTCGCGCGCAGTATGATGGAGACGTAATACGACTTACATTGCTAAGTTTATTTTTCATGTAAATTTTTAATGCTTTTTTAAAGAATATGATTTGTAAACATTAACTTAGTAATATTACACTATACAATTTAGATAAAAACTATAAAAATTTCGCTAAATTTATGCATTTTCCGGGAGAAAATTTCAGTGATTTTCAATTTGAAATCATTATCTGAATTCACCGTTGAATTAAACGGGACACCGTCATTCACACCCGGGGGGCTACCGCCTAACTCATAGCGATCACTCGCTATCGAAACTATTGTTGTAATGTTACGAAAGCGATAGTGAGTGATCGTTATGAGTTAGGCGGTACGGCCGCTGGTATGTGTACTGATTCGTTCTGATGTAACGTTCAGGAGGGCGTGGACACGGGCCCGATAATAACGCAGGAGCGCGTGCCGGTGCTGCGCGGCGACGACGCCGCCTCGCTCGCCGCGCGCATACACTGCGCCGAGCACCGCGCCCTGCCGCGCGCGCTGCGGCTGCTGGCCACCGGCCGCGTGCGGCTCGACCACACGCACACCCTGCAGTGGTACGGCTGATGCGACACTACACTACACTACACTACACTACACTACACTACACACACACGGCCACCGCGCCCTGCCGCGCGCGCTGCGGCTGCTGGCCACCGGCCGCGTGCGGCTCGACCACACGCACACCCTGCAGTGGTACGGCTGATGCGACACTACACTACACTACACTACACTACACTACACTACACACACACGGCCACCGCGCCCTGCCGCGCGCGCTGCGGCTGCTGGCCACCGGCCGCGTGCGGCTCGACCACACGCACACCCTGCAGTGGTACGGCTGATGCGACACTACACTACACTACACTACACTACACTACACTACACACACACGGCCACCGCGCCCTGCCGCGCGCGCTGCGGCTGCTGGCCACCGGCCGCGTGCGGCTCGACCACACGCACACCCTGCAGTGGTACGGCTGATGCGACACTACACTACACTACACTACACTACACTACACTACACACACACGGCCACCGCGCCCTGCCGCGCGCGCTGCGGCTGCTGGCCACCGGCCGCGTGCGGCTCGACCACACGCACACCCTGCAGTGGTACGGCTGATGCGACACTACACTACACTACACTACACTACACACACACGGCCACCGCGCCCTGCCGCGCGCGCTGCGGCTGCTGGCCACCGGCCGCGTGCGGCTCGACCACACGCACACCCTGCAGTGGTACGGCTGATGCGACACTACACTACACTACACTACACTACACTACACTACACACACACGGCCACCGCGCCCTGCCGCGCGCGCTGCGGCTGCTGGCCACCGGCCGCGTGCGGCTCGACCACACGCACACCCTGCAGTGGTACGGCTGATGCGACACTACACTACACTACACTACACTACACTACACACACACGGCCACCGCGCCCTGCCGCGCGCGCTGCGGCTGCTGGCCACCGGCCGCGTGCGGCTCGACCACACGCACACCCTGCAGTGGTACGGCTGATGCGACACTACACTACACTACACTACACTACACTACACTACACACACACGGCCACCGCGCCCTGCCGCGCGCGCTGCGGCTGCTGGCCACCGGCCGCGTGCGGCTCGACCACACGCACACCCTGCAGTGGTACGGCTGATGCGACACTACACTACACTACACTACACTACACTACACTACACACACACGGCCACCGCGCCCTGCCGCGCGCGCTGCGGCTGCTGGCCACCGGCCGCGTGCGGCTCGACCACACGCACACCCTGCAGTGGTACGGCTGATGCGACACTACACTACACTACACTACACTACACTACACTACACACACACGGCCACCGCGCCCTGCCGCGCGCGCTGCGGCTGCTGGCCACCGGCCGCGTGCGGCTCGACCACACGCACACCCTGCAGTGGTACGGCTGATGCGACACTACACTACACTACACTACACTACACTACACTACACACACACGGCCACCGCGCCCTGCCGCGCGCGCTGCGGCTGCTGGCCACCGGCCGCGTGCGGCTCGACCACACGCACACCCTGCAGTGGTACGGCTGATGCGACACTACACTACACTACACTACACTACACTACACTACACACACACGGCCACCGCGCCCTGCCGCGCGCGCTGCGGCTGCTGGCCACCGGCCGCGTGCGGCTCGACCACACGCACACCCTGCAGTGGTACGGCTGATGCGACACTACACTACACTACACTACACTACACTACACTACACACACACGGCCACCGCGCCCTGCCGCGCGCGCTGCGGCTGCTGGCCACCGGCCGCGTGCGGCTCGACCACACGCACACCCTGCAGTGGTACGGCTGATGCGACACTACACTACACTACACTACACACACACGGCCACCGCGCCCTGCCGCGCGCGCTGCGGCTGCTGGCCACCGGCCGCGTGCGGCTCGACCACACGCACACCCTGCAGTGGTACGGCTGATGCGACACTACACTACACTACACTACACTACACTACACTACACACACACGGCCACCGCGCCCTGCCGCGCGCGCTGCGGCTGCTGGCCACCGGCCGCGTGCGGCTCGACCACACGCACACCCTGCAGTGGTACGGCTGATGCGACACTACACTACACTACACTACACTACACACACACGGCCACCGCGCCCTGCCGCGCGCGCTGCGGCTGCTGGCCACCGGCCGCGTGCGGCTCGACCACACGCACACCCTGCAGTGGTACGGCTGATGCGACACTACACTACACTACACTACACTACACTACACACACACGGCCACCGCGCCCTGCCGCGCGCGCTGCGGCTGCTGGCCACCGGCCGCGTGCGGCTCGACCACACGCACACCCTGCAGTGGTACGGCTGATGCGACACTACACTACACTACACTACACTACACACACACGGCCACCGCGCCCTGCCGCGCGCGCTGCGGCTGCTGGCCACCGGCCGCGTGCGGCTCGACCACACGCACACCCTGCAGTGGTACGGCTGATGCGACACTACACTACACTACACTACACTACACTACACTACACTACACACACACGGCCACCGCGCCCTGCCGCGCGCGCTGCGGCTGCTGGCCACCGGCCGCGTGCGGCTCGACCACACGCACACCCTGCAGTGGTACGGCTGATGCGACACTACACTACACTACACTACACTACACACACACGGCCACCGCGCCCTGCCGCGCGCGCTGCGGCTGCTGGCCACCGGCCGCGTGCGGCTCGACCACACGCACACCCTGCAGTGGTACGGCTGATGCGACACTACACTACACTACACTACACTACACTACACTACACACACACGGCCACCGCGCCCTGCCGCGCGCGCTGCGGCTGCTGGCCACCGGCCGCGTGCGGCTCGACCACACGCACACCCTGCAGTGGTACGGCTGATGCGACACTACACTACACTACACTACACTACACTACACACACACGGCCACCGCGCCCTGCCGCGCGCGCTGCGGCTGCTGGCCACCGGCCGCGTGCGGCTCGACCACACGCACACCCTGCAGTGGTACGGCTGATGCGACACTACACTACACTACACTACACTACACACACACGGCCACCGCGCCCTGCCGCGCGCGCTGCGGCTGCTGGCCACCGGCCGCGTGCGGCTCGACCACACGCACACCCTGCAGTGGTACGGCTGATGCGACACTACACTACACTACACTACACTACACTACACTACACACACACGGCCACCGCGCCCTGCCGCGCGCGCTGCGGCTGCTGGCCACCGGCCGCGTGCGGCTCGACCACACGCACACCCTGCAGTGGTACGGCTGATGCGACACTACACTACACTACATACACACGGCCACACACGTACAAAACGTACACTCACGCACAACACGTACACGCACGCACGCACAACAGGTACACGCACACACGCACACACAACTGACGACAAATAAGCCGTGTTCCAGATACGCATCACCACTTTGCTGATGCTGACATCTGATGTTAGCTTCGTTTTGAGTTTCTCAGAAGGAACGCTAACATTTTTAGCCGCGCTCATTGTTGCAAATGAAATTGTAGGAATTGAGTTTTCTTGCTGAATTTTGACGCCGCAACTGCTTAGTCCAGAAACTTAATATTTGAATTGATACAAATCAAAATCGGCTAAAACTATTAATATCTTTCAATTTATTTTTTAAATCCGCTGAAAAATTTTTTGTTTCATGAATTCGATAGCTGTCAAAAAGTGGGAGGTCCCATCTATTAGCATGGCTATTTGATGTTAACTTTTCGCGGCTAAAAAATGTTTGAATCGAACACACGAAACCAGCACGAAAAATTAAAGGCTAATAAAACGCGTTGACGCTAAAAATGTTACAAATCCGTGCTTATCTGGAACGCGCCTATACACTGCACTCGGCTGATTGCTCACCGCCGGCAACGGTACACATCCGCACACAAACACTCGTGACGCAGTTTGTCGTCAACACGTGACAGTTGACGTCACACGCCGTACTCGACTACCTCAGAACACCCTGCGAGCATAGACTTGTCGATCGACAAAAGCTTCTGTCCTTTTTACTCCTTAGGAATATCTGTCAAATTTATCGAATTTTGTCGATCTTAGCTGTCAAATTTTGTTTATCGAGAGTTCCATGCTCGCAGGGCAGGAACTAAAGCATAGAAGGACACTAATGGCCGATTTTACCAAACTTGTCGTAGCTTAGGACTATCTTAAGTGGTACGCTGTCACATTTCTATTCATTAAAGATAAGTAGTGACAGCATACTACTTAGGATTGTCCTAAGCTGAGACAAGGTACCCAAGGTTAGTGCAATTGGGCGTTAGTCATACTCATATACCTTTCCTATTTACAAAAACATTGAAGAGACAACACTAAGTGGCTGAAAATGTCTCGTGTACACTATATAAGACGCCAAAATGGATACCTTTGGTTACCGTTATGATACTGAAGAAGCCTTAATGTCGAATATTATGTCTTGTCAACACGGCTACGTATTTTGGTTGCGAAATAATTCTGACAGTGCTTGTTGAGAATTAGGGCCTTTTGCGCAAATAATAATTTCGTCAATTTGTTTAAAATGCGTCTACTCAAACGACACAAGGTTACTTCTCTTCTAATTATTGTTCTGAGTCGACTACTGAACACAGCACACAACAACAAATGACATTTCACACCGAACTTAATATTAGACACCGCGCTAATTGGACATCGTAAATTGGAAGCATTCAGCTAATGGATTTATCGGACATCGCACGCCGTACCTAGCTCTCAGCTAGGTACGGCGTGCGATGTCCGCAACATTTAACATCACACGCCGCACCCAGCGGAAATCAGACATCGCACTCATTCCAGCTTACGACATTCCAACTAATAAAATTATGGAAACTTTTTTTGCGATCTAGAGGCAACATAACACTGCCATATTTTATAACTTATCACACAATTATTGTTATCTTTATCAAAGTATATAATATATGGTCATCACAAAACTATAGAAATAAAAATGTAATTTTTGAAATTGATTGCACATTTCTTTTGTGCTTCAACGGCAGTTTGTTGTAATTAAATTTTGTTATGGATCTATACCAGTCTATGTCTCGAATATAACATATTTTATATGTACGCAATCTAGTGATTTCTCGTAGAATATTATGTATTTTTATTTTGTAATGTGATTTTTTGTATATAATTTTGTTATTTGTCAATTACATATACTTAGTACTATTTTGAAATTTTACAGGAATTACCGATTTATTGTTAGAGTTCCTTTTAGAATTTATAATGATAAACAAATTTTAGAGGAATATTATACACTGTATCGTATCGGTCTTATTACAAAACCTGGACTAAACCTGTAGGCTTACCTTGAACCAATTCCGATGAATCGTCATTGGGATTGTGATTTTTCGTATGCTTGAGTAGCAACACTAGCGCCAAATTAGATTCGTATTTTGAGAAAATTATATAATACTGAGTTTGGTTCACCCAAAATCCGCGAAATACGGGGTCAATTTGGAGCCAATGCTCAAAAATAAGCGTACGAAAAAGCAGAATCTCAATGCCGATCGATCGGAATTGGTCCAAGAGTACTGCCTACTGGTCTAAAATTAGTCTTGGTTTAAACCTCGTGCGCTTTCACTTGTGTTTTAATATACATTAGATAGAGACAGCTTCAGGTTTAAATAAGGTTCCCAACTATAATATTTTGCACTGCATTATACTTTTTACTGTTGGAGTAAAATAAAGTATGCAAAATACTGTTTTCATCATCACTGATAAGTGGTGTGCGTGCGTGCCTAACAAAATAAATAGTGCAAATTGTTACCACCAACTATATTTTAGGCGCGCGGTAGGGCGCGGCACAGACCTCGTTTCTCTGAAGCTGTAAATGTCAATTTCAAATTGTCAAGATTGACACTAGCACATGCGAGTGTACTGACACAGAGGCGCGTTAAGTAGGGCTAGCACGAACATTTACGTATTTTCATCGTGAAATATTTGTATTGGAATTATACAGCGCCCCTACAGGGCGTACTTGGAACTAAAGTTCTCATACAATTATTTCACGATGAAGATACGTAAATGTTCGTGCTGCAGCCCTGCAGAGCCTTCGCGTGAAGTACAACTTTTCGCTCTAACCCCGTTCAATGCCCTTGAGCGTGACGCACGGGTGAAATAACCGGCCCGTTCAATACCTTGCGTCAGAGCGAGTTACAACCGAACAACCATCGAGTCGAATTGGTTGTAAAACGCTCTGACGTTTATAACTAAAATACTCATATGATTGGTTGATATTGGAGCCTTTATATACTGCTTCGTTTGCTAGAAAGAGGAATAATAAAAAAATAATAGGAAAGAGGAAGATACAGTTGTAAAAGATATTGTTGCTGCAACTTCGACCTTAATATACTTTCTTTCGTGTAAACCCTAGGTTTAAACCAGGACTAAGATTAGACCATGTTTAGTAATAAGACGGTATAAATCTAAATAAAGCACTATTCTTATCATCATAGATAAACAAAAATAGAATATGTGGTTAATCTTACCATACTACATGTATGTATATCAACAATGTTGATTAGAATAAACTTGTAATACTGTCATCTTGTAGTATGCATTTATCGCCATACTTGTAAGTGAACCAAAATAATAGAAAGTAGATTTTTACGAAATAGCTTTATAATTATAATTACGTAGTTGATATACCCAATAAAGTGCCAATTACCAATAAAGTATATTGGTTATAATATTGTTATAAGTCAAAGGTCTATTTTTTTATGGAATTTCTGTATAAACTTAAGTCTATTCGAGTTTATTTGTGTGTAAAAATTATTGACTGTAATTGTTAAACATGAAACGTAACTTTAATTTTTTTATATCTTTACTATACTTTATTGTTATAAAATCTATTATGTAAGGAATAAAATAAAAATTGGCAATGACTAATTTCTTTTATTATAAAATTATAATAAATAGTTCTTTATCTAATATTTATCACAGACATCTCTAATAAAATCCTTATTTATTAATGTCTAATAACAACATATAATAAATCCACTCAATAAATACGTACAACTGATTATTTCACTGAGACCATGAGCGAATCGATCCCAATCAAAATCAAATTTGATTTTATTAAAAATAATAACTTCACAGTTACTTCAAAATTTGTTTTTATTTAATGCTTTTAATAGATTTTGGTTTGGTTTGGTTTTGGTTTTGGTTCAAGTCAAACGTTCGTAAATAGTGCGATTGCCCCTCTGGTTATCTACATTTGCATTGTGGTCATTTTGTAAAAAAAATGGTAGATTCTAGTAAGTACTGCCTTATTCTTTATTTGAAGTTTTCTTATTTTCATTATTTAACTGAAATATGTCTCGCAAAGTACTAAAAATTAAAGTCATAAAATCATCACCCCCCGCAACATAATGCTGTACCTGCTTGTTCTTTTCAATCTTCTCAACTGAATGTTCGCCATTTCTCAAAATATCATCTAATATTTTTTCAATGTTTACATTAATTTTTTGTTTATTTATTAAGGGAACAACGAGGTTATATTTGTTTATTTTGCTGTTGATTGTTTTTACAAAGTCCCTGTATTCGTTGCATATATGCTGCCATTTCATTTCATCATTGTCATTGAGAGGGAACGGACCTAAGAACTTTCTATCGTTGCTTATGTCCTTCTTGAGAAACTCAATGTCTTGATCAATTTCTTTGCTCATTATAATCCACTCTGGTGTAAAACCATTATTTATTAACACCTGAAAAGAATTAAATACGATTTATTTCGGTTTTTGACAGAACAGACGTAATCAAGTTACTAAGTAAACTTTAAAGTTAATACTGATGATAAGTTACGATAAGGCCGAAGGTGGAAAGGATCTTCACCTGGATTCCTCAACTGAGGAGCTGGCTATCTTACCTCTAATAGGCTAGATGACAAAAATTTTTTTTGCTTTAATAGAAGCTCATTCATATAATAAACAGAAAGAAAAAATCGGTTTTCGAATAACTATAAAAACAACCAAGATATAAGGTATTAAAGATTTTTCTCCATCTCTTTCTAGCAAAACGGCAATTTACAAGGAGTTTATATGGCCGTACTCAACTATGACGTCACGGTTGATGTCGGATCTCTCTGTCTAATCGCCTTCAAATTAACAACTTAAAATGCTTGTATCTAATGTATTTCTAAGCCGATTTTAATTCTGATTTCACAGAACTGAATCTTTTTCCGCGGTATTTTAATATTTAATGCCGAGACGTAACAATTAGAATTCAGTCATCATCCCAATTGTCGAAACACAACATTATTTACATTGTTATTTTAGCGACAAACTTAGGTAAGACGTTGGTAGCTAGCCAGGTGGGCTCAGAAGCTCTATCACCAACCGAACCAAGCAGAAAATCTTCTACCTTCATGGGGAATCGAACCCTGGACCATCAGATCAATACTGGGTAGTCTCAACCACTACACAATGGAGGCGGTTAAGATGTATGATGTATTTTTAATTAGTAACATTCAAAAACCTGTGGTTCTTCTAGGGGATCCTGGTGGACTAACTCGTTTTAACAGGGGCCACCAAACCCATAATGGCCCACAAAACCTTTTGAAAAATAGTATAGATAGAACAACTCCTTATTCATTTACTGTATATTGGTCAAAAGAGTTCCATTATTATTTAATAAAATATAACTTTAAACTAATTGCATACCTACTTGAAATACAGTCACACAATTAGAATGTTAAGCAGGTTAAAGATCTGATCTGATCTGATTTTGTTGTATTATAAAGGCAAATGAGAAGACAGATATTGTTGTTTCAATCTACCTTCTAAGAATGGCTCAAGTAACTTGAAATACGCTATAGAACACAACAAACTGTAAAAATATAACGACGACTAAACGAGATGTCGCGTGTGTGCCACGGGGCGCGCTGGTGTGGTTGGCAAATGTGTACTTTTGTCGAAGTTACTAAAATCTGCCTAAAAAGGTGTTTGGTTATTCAAAACACTCGAAAGGTTACGATCTACTCTGAATAATCTTTCATTTGATACCAATATTACCTGAGTGGCGATCCGCCATTTTGGAGCGGCGACCATATTGAATTTGAGATAATTTATCGCGTTCCACCCTAAAAGCCCTTTCATTTTATACCCTTATTACATAGGTGGCAAAAGGCAAACATATTGAATTTGGAGCAACATTACTAACTTAGTCGTGTGGTCGCATGTACCGACCACAACCGATCACACAACGGACCACATCACTGCCTCACGTCGTTTTCATAACAAAAAAACTTTGAGTTGCGAATTGGTGCAAAAATGTATTTCAAAGTTAAATTGAAATTTGCCAAAAAAGGTGTTCGATTTTCTAAAAATTTGAAAGGTTTCGTTCTACTCTGAAAGCCCTTTCATTTGAAACCCATTATAATGTCGCGTGTGTGCCGCGGGGAGCAAGCACCCAGGGGTGGTGTGGGACTTCGCTTTTATAATAAAAAAAAAAGGTTTTCAGTTGCGATTCAGTGGATACATGTGTCTTTATTTGAAGCTAATTAAAAATAGCTGCCAGTGTTGCCATATCACAGATTCTAAATGTCGGTAGAAATAATCACTGACGTCCGCTCGACCCCTCCATATGGAAAAAATCCAAAAAATCGTATTTACGTTTTCCCCAAAAACGGCGAAATTACCCCAAATTCGGGGTAAATTATACCATCGTTCGATTTCCCTCGGCGAGCACTATAAAAAGTCGCCCGGGACTGTCAGTCGAAAAACGCCGGCAACCGCGTGAAAAATTTCATACCTCCTTGGCGGCCAGTGCTGCCAGTCGCGAAATATAAATATACCAGAAAGTCATAGAGGCCCCGAAGCCCTTAAGGCACGTCTGGTTTAAAATTTCGAAAAGTCGCTATTTCAACTTTCGACTATTCGGGCCTCCAGAGGAAATACTACCAAAAATGGTAGAAAAATTTCCTCACATGGCAACACCGCGCGCCGAGTTAACCCCGCTTTGAACATTTTATCTCAGAGGCCGCCATCTTGCCGAAAATGCGGTTGCAAAATGTGAAAAATTTTAGCATTCCAAGATGGCCACCAGCGCCACCGCCACATTGTTTTTCACCAAGCTGCGCACTTTTGTAAGACTCGAGGATGCGCTCGAGCGCAGCGATCAAAAAATCGGCCGAAATCCCGAAAATCACACGCGTCTTCAATTTGACATTTCGCGACGGTCGCCGTCTTGGATTTTTAAAAATTTGTATGTTATCGAATCTCGTGTGTTTTAAACGGTAGTGAATCTCTTTCTACCATCCCAAAACCGAAAAGAGACGGCAAAATGACCCAAAAATAACCTATTATGGATCTTTCATCGTATGATATGGTATGATTTTGAGATAAACAAGTCATGAAATGCTTCATTTGGTTTTACCGATATCCAGTGATACCATCACTATGGCATAATTTCAACTATGTCATAATGATGTAATGAACGAATGATCAAAAATCTGACCGAAAATCTTATTTTTCGTTTTGCACTAAGATGTTATAATGACATCATTTGAAAACCATGAGATCGGTAATAGGCCCGCTGATCAGTGAATCAGTCAGTGAGTACAAATAATCATCAACCTGCTAAACATTTAAATTGATTAACTGTACATTGTGAATAGGAATTGCACCTGGGACTCCTGCTGCTTTTTGTGTGTGACAGCACAATCTTGTACTGACTATCAAATCAAAAACAATTCTGATAGAATTATTCTTAGATAACATGCCTCCAGTTTCATTGTAATAAATAGCTCTATCGAACCTTTGGTTAATAAAGGATAAGGTTTAGGTACTGTCAAATTTTACACAGATCGCAAAGTACTGTAGTAAATTTACTGCATCTAATTAATAATACCAACCTCATTCAGTTTATGTGTAGTAAAATCTACATACGGATTAGTATTCTGATCTTTTAAAGGCTTCCCTTTGCCACTCAAGTTATCAAACTCTCCTTTTGACATAGATTCTTGAATTAAATCCTCAACAAGCCTGTCGAATCCATACTTTGTTTTGATGTCATGTTTTTTACCGTAGTGACCTTTCTTCATGAGTGTGTTCTCTGAAGCTACTGCTTTAGATATTCTGTGCTCCATAACATTAGTGGCTGCTTTTTGGGCTCTGTTTTGAGCCCATTGCTTTTGCCGTTGATATGGAGTCCCATTACCAATCCCTTCAAAACTCAGGTAGTGGCGATGTTGTGGGGCTGTATGCTAGTAACAAAGAAAAAAACTATCACTTTTATTTGTTGATAAGCAAGTGGAACTAGAATTAGATGTATATGATCTCAATCGCATTATGATAAATCAATCACTATTTAACTTAGAGCATTCAGACTAAATTAGGCTAAATGATCTAAGCTATTTAATCATCAATATTTCAGAAAAATATAAGACAATACTCACTTTAATTTCACAGACTACTTTATCAATTTCCTCGTTTGTGGACCCTGTCTTATATTTTGTTAAGAACCGAAAAGCATTCTCCACTATAACAAACTTCTCCATGTCTGCTTCTGGTGACCCTGAGTCGGGGTGATATTTTTTGGCAAGGTCCAAGAATGCTTTTCGAATTTCATCTTGTTTGGAATTATTGGGAAGTTGAAGTATGTGGTAACACTCCTGTAAAATAACAAATATTTCTATCATGTTTAGAATTTTTTGTATTTAATAGTACCTATCCTGTACAACAATAATTTATAATACTCACACGAATCTTTTCATCTACTGACTCTGAACTGATGTTTCGTATAAATTTAAATTTGTTGCAAAAATTAGGTAAATTATAACATCGGTACAAAATAAAATTATGATAACAATTAAAAGTAATAGTCATGACAGATGATTACTGTAGAACAAACACAATAATTTAATAGTTCGGGTATAATTTTAGAAAATCAAACTGATATCACTTTGATTATTAGTCTGATACCAACAGAAATGGTGTTTACAAGGAGTATAAATTAGAGTTAGAATAATAAGAGTACAATTAGTATATGTATAATAAGAGTACGAGTTATCACGCTAGTCACACTAAATACACGCCACCGTCTACTCTTTAAGACAGAGATTATGTCACTGAAATTGTGAGATAATGCGAGACTCGAGTCCAGTCTTGGCAGCCCGTGCTACGCCTGCTGTTCGGAAGTTGAGAGATAGAAGAACAGGCAAGAAACTCGGAAGGTTTATTTTTTTAAATCTCCTCTTTTAAATTGCCAACATTACAATACTATTATTATTATACAACTTTGCTTTCATAAAATATAAACATATAATATAGAAATGCCCGTTGGAGTGATTGGAACAGTTACTCGAATTAAATACATTTATCCAACAATCACAAAGTGTACCTACTTAACGTCAAATTGTCTCATCTTTATTTATCGCATGTGTGAAACAACCGGCTCGTTCAATACCTTGTCAGAGTATAACATTACTTGTGATACGCGTGCAGGAGTAATAACCTCCTTCTTCTGTGAGCTAGTACTAGGCTTACGTACCTACCTAGCTAATTTTTAATGAACTAATAACGAACCTCAATTCTTATTTACTGACGTTGAAATAGAGAATTCAAAAATAATCAATCAAAGATAAATCTAATAGGTACAATACATCGGCTTAACACTTATTGTTTCATGCAGAACGCTTGTGGAAGGATCTCACTCACATAACTCAATGAACACAACTTTAAGTCACAGTGACACAAATAGCTGAATACACAGCAACGCCCGTGGGGACACGGCTTGGGTTGCGTTTCGCACTAACTTAACTAGGACTCGCAGAAGTTCAATCTAGACGTAAAATCAGCCGGCGTCTACCAAGCCTCGAGCTCGAAACACTTGTGGGGGCTGCGATAGCTGCGAACAGCTGCTATAAGTTTACAGCTTATAGCAGCTGTTCAAAATGTTCTCCTCCTTGCTGAATACACAGCGACGCCCGTTGGAACACGGCTTGGGTCGCATTTCGCACCATCGTGGGTGTAATCGACGCGAATACCGATCTTACGCGTTGCTCCATCTCTTCAACTGTTGGACACTCAGTGAAGTACACCCTATCCTTCACGTAATCCCACAAAAAAAAGTGTAACGGTGTGAGGTCTGCAGAACGAGCAGGCCATGGAACCGGCCCTCCCCGGCCAATCCAACGTCGCGGAAATCTTGCGTCTAGATACTCTCGTACCTCGCGTGTGAAATGCGCCGGCGCTCCATCGTGTTGAAACACCATGTTTCTTTGGTTTTCAAAATATTCCCTCTTTACTACAGGAATATCGTCTACTGCATCGTCGAGCTCTGTTTGCAAAAATCTTAGATAGTTGCCACCGGTCACACGAGAGGGCAAAATGACAGGACCAATCGCATGGCCGTCATAAATGCCAGCCCATACATTCAGCCGCCACTGATGTTGAAGTCGGTCCTGCCGAGCCGGACCTTGATCGTTGTGTATGTTAGCAAGTCCTGATCTGGTAAACGTAGCCTCATCCGTCCAAAGAACACAGTTCACGTAACTAGGATTCGCCTCTAACTGCCTAAGGTACCACTCACAGAAGTTCACCCTAGGCGTAAAATCAGCAGACTTCAGCTCTTGCGTGCGGCGGTGTTGGTACGGATTTTGGCCATCGTTACGAAGGATCCACCAAACTGCAACGTGGTTCATGCTGAATCTTGCTGCGGCTCGCCTCAAACTTGCGGTTGGCTTCTTTTCAAAATGATGCAAGACCTCCTCGACCTGCCTAGGATTGAAAGCGGTCGGACGACCACTACTAGAGGAACGGTTGAATGATCCAGTAGAGTATAATCGTTTTGTCATATCTAAGAAGCATTGATATGACGGTAACCGTCGCTGTTCAGCAGGTGGCCTCCCTTCGACAAAACGTTGTCGATACAGCTCATGGGCACGACTTATATTCCCATCTTCATGGCCTACACATAACATCATGTCGTAATACTCAACGTTAGAAAACCGATACATTTTTAAAAACTGAAGAACTACTGGGTGCTATTAGATTAGGTACCGATTAGCCGACAAAGCGGGTCGCGGCTTTGTCAAAGGCTTTGATAATGCCGCCTTAACCCTAAAGCCACTGCACTGAAATATGAAGACGATGATGCATTACTATATACTACATAGTATTATCAGAATTATTGCGACTTTCTTTCATAGGTAATTCGATTAACATTATTGTAAATAAATACATTACAAACTAAAACATTACTCAAATATGACTATACTATACCATTGAAGATAAAGACTATCAAACTAAAAATTCTAACTAAAGCATTAATGGTTTCGATGTTTTGCTGCAAATGATAAAGTTCTGATAAATAAGAAACCTTGAGGCAGTTTTTTAATCGCCCGATTTAAATCAATAACTAGTCGGTTTCACTAACTGTTTTTATCTTATTTATATAAGTTAAGTTAATGTAAGTAATGGCAAGGGATTTTATTACAAAAACATTTTGCCACCGTTACGTCAGATTATTTTTTAAAACAAAAACAAAACGAAAAATTTAAAGGATGAGCTCTTGGGTAACTTCTACCTGAAACAAAGGGAAAATACAATTACTATTACAATTTACACTAAAACTAATACAAACTGTACAAAAATACCATTTGTTTACACTCTGACATACATAAAATAAGACACTGCAAATCATCATCATCATCACAGCTATCACCACGGAGGTGCTCGATCCTACCCTATGTTAGGGTGCTTAGGCCTTAGTCAACCACGCTGGCCCAATGCGGATTGGTCGGCTTCACATACACCTTTGAATTTCTTCGCAGATGTATGCAGGTTGCCTCACGATGTTTTCCTTCACCGTTGGAGCGTCAGACAAATGTACATATGAAATTCGAAACGAAAAACACAGTGGTACATGGCGGTCTCGAACCCGGACCTCCCGATTGGAAGGCAAGTGTCGAGTCCACAGCGCCACCGACGCTCCACTACTCTAAATTTTTATACCATTACAAGTGACAAAGGAAGCAATTACTTTTATTAAAGATGATCATCTTATACAAAATAACATCAATACTAGTGGGTAATGGATATTTACACTTGACTAGGGTTTCTAGAAATGTATCCAGATTATATTTCGAACAAACATGTTCCTTCACTCGCCTAGCCCGATGGGACGGTTAGCCGACACGACCGGGGCAAGATCAGGCGCAGGACCCACTGTTTAACGTGCCTTCCGAAGCACGGAGGAGCTTGAGATGATTCTTATTTTGGTCACCCATCCTAGGCCTGACCACAGGGAACGTTGCTTAACCTTAGCAATCGTTCGCTGAGCGCACGCGCCAATGCGCCACCAAGCTCCTCCTCATGATATACGCCAACACCTACACGTACACACCCCATTGAAGTTTCTTTTGATGCATCAGAGTACAAGAAATACCACCCTGCCCAGTACTGGTCTTTAAATCGAAGGAAATGCTTTGAAAGTGAATACCTACATCCCCTTTTACCAAGCCTAGATTCAGACAAATTGCTGGCTTAAAAGTAAGAACATCAAAGTGAAATTCATACACAGGGATTTTGTTCATTCTGCTCACCGGGTGTTTTACTTGTTGCAATTTATTGTTGGAAACTCTCAAGGAATCCTGTTATGTGGCCAAAATGCAACAGAAGAGGTGAACTGAGAAAGAAGTTGTATTTTTAACCGACTTCAAAAAAAAAGGTTATCAATTCGACCCGTATGTATGTAATATTTCCATAACTGCTCAGTTTTTGTATATGTTTTTGTTAGACTATAATATCCGCGTCTGAACAAATGTGCCAAATTTCAAAAGTGTATATGTATGTATGTATGTTTTTAGGTTTGTGTTCGCATATCTCCGGAACTACAAGTCCGATTTAAGTAATTCTTTTTTTTTGTACTAGGTATTGTTCAACTTAGGGAATACTGCAAGTTTCATCAAAATAGGTTCAGTAGTTTTTGAGATAGGGAATTTTAACCGACTTTTTAACAGACATACTCTAAATGTGAAACAAAGGAAAGTTTTGAGTCTAAAATAAACCACAGGAATTTTATTTCATTACCGACTGGAATCCTAACTTCATTAACAAAGATATCTATACGCGGTTTAAGTCGTTTTCTAGTAAAAATCACAATTAGCGCGTAGCTGCGTCGACATGCATGATGCAGCGTGGTGCGTGGCAGTGTGTTAATCGCCTAATGGCTAAGGACTGAGCCTTGGGGTAGGCCTTTGAATAAGATCCTAGAGGCTGTTAGCTCACCCCTCATCAACCACCCATATCGATACACCTCCGGATCGGATAGGACATCCGACATTTTGTATAAAATGTCGGATGTCAACGTTGCTTCCAGGTTCCTATCCGATCCGGAGGTGTATCGGCATCGGGTTGCCGTCCGAGAACGGGGGGGACGATCTGCACCACAGGAGGTGGAGGTGGGTTGGGCGCCGGCAAGGCAGCCTCTCATTCCGCATGGTGTAGGTACTGACCGGACATGGTTGTTTCGGTCACTACCTGCACCGAGTTGCACGTCGGGAGGAAAGGCCGCAGTATCATCACTGTGACGCTCCCGACGACACGGCCGAGCACACCCTTTTGGTGTGCCCGGCTTGGCGACGCCAGCGCAGCGAATTAAACGCTGCGCTTGGAGGTGGAGACCTTTCGCTGCCAAGCATGGTCGTGGCCATGCTCCGCGGCGAAGCGGAATGGGGGGCTGTCGCCTCCTTCAGCGAAGATGTCATCTCGCAGAAGGAGGCTGCGGAGAGGGAGCGGGAGGTAGATCCTCAGGCCGCTCCCATCCGCCGCAGACGGATAGGCAGGAGAAGGCGGGCATTCGCTCAAGCAATGCCTGTCCGATGACCCTGCCGTGTGGCCTGCGTACACGGTTTGCCCCGTGCACGTCGCCGTAAGGCCCTCCTTCTGGGGATTGCCCTGGTGTTCTCGGGCAATCCCCCCTTGGCGAGAGCCCGACCGGGTGGTCGGGCTTGCCCGGGCGCGTGGGTAGTGGAGTCGCAGTGTGGACCTTACCTAGCGCGCCCATTAGGGCAGGGAGAACACCGAGGGGTTTTAGTGGGTAGGCTCTGCCGGGTGAGCCCCACACACGCTCGCCGTCTAGCCAACGGTGGGTACGGTGCGGTTGCGCATTTCCCCGGGAAGAAAAAAAGGTTCCTATCTGATCAACTAACAAATGCAATAAAGAGTAACTCAGGAGTGATTCCTATTGCTAAGTGTAAGAGGCTTATCAAGCCTTGGTTAACCCCTGGTCTTCTTAGGTGCATGAAACACAGAGATAAACTGCACAAAAATCCTTACATAATTCAGATGACCCAAATTTATTATATTATTTACAAATAATATAAATGGTACAGGATTTTTTGTAATCCAGCTCTTAAAAAACTAGGCAAGCATATGAAAGACAATTAATACAAAACTCTGGTATAGCTGAAAGTGTGAATCAATTCAAGAACAGACTAGACAAACATACTTCTACACATAAAAAGAAAAATTTACAATGGTCAACGGGATACAGGCATCTATCAGTTGTAACCAACTGTCTGCCTGATAACCATAATAATAATATCTTGACTTGGCTCACGAGGTTACCGCCATGTGGGATGTGGACTCAACAGTCATTGTCCCGATAGTCGTATCCGTGAATGGTCTAATAGCAGGCGATACAATGAGCGTCACAACCACCAAGGGATGCCCACAGGGAGCAGTCCTGTCTCCTACACTTTGGTGTCTTGTGATTGATCCATTGATCGAAGAACTGAACAAAGGACCACTGACCACAGTAGGTTATGCTGATGATATAGTCATCTTGGCTAACGGCAAGGTGCCAAGTGTGGTAGCCAGCCTGACGCAGGGGGCACTACAAAGGGTTGAGCACTGGTGCAAAGAGACACGTCTTAGCATCAATCCCAAAAAGACAGTGATCATACCGTTCACAAAAAAGAGGAAGCTCAACAACATGAGGAATCTAAAGCTATACGGCTCTGAGATACCATGGTCCATAAAGGTGAAATATCTAGGAGTTACCCTAGATAAAGAACTAACGTGGAAGGACCATGTAGACCTCACTGTTGAAAAATCCGGAAGGATACTCAATACGTGCCGGTCTACCTTCGGTAAAACCTGGGGTCTCAAACCTAAGATACTCTACTGGATTTACAAAATAATGATACTGCCGAACATAACATATGGCAGTATTGTCTGGTGGCCAAGAACGAAACTAGTCACATGCAGGGAGCTACTAGGTAGATTTCAAAGGCTGGCCTGTATGGCTATAACGGGGGCTTTCAAAACTACCCCTAACGCGGCCTTGGAGAGATTTCTGAATCTCGAACCACTCCACAGTGCTGTACAAAGAGAAGCCATGAGAGCACTCTACAGGCTCAGAACTTTGGAACACCTGCTGTGCCACTGCGATGCCCTAGCCTGCACGAGATTAAGGCTGACGGGAATTGGATACCCAAAACCGGAAGACTACAGGGCCATACCACCGAAGGACATCGTCGAGCTCATGGGCATAATAGACTGGACCGTAGGTGGCGATGGCTTTACGGACTAAAGCTCGGGGAAGCACAAAAGATCCATGATGGGTCGAGGTGCGAAGGCTCAATATATTGGGCCGCCCCCACACTAAGATAAGATGGTCTAATAGCGAAGAGTCTTAACCAACATCTTGAGAGACTCTCGCTAGGCGGTTGGATCAAGGGCCTGATACAAAGAGCGGTAATCCTCAGCACGGCACGAATTGTCAGGAGGTTCCTCACTCTGCAGCCTTAACCACCGGTAGCTTGGGCATTGTCTCGCTGCCGATGGGTTTACTACATTTAAGTTTTTTTATAATATTTGTATTTTTATATTTATATTGTAAAAAAAATATATTTAATAAGGTAAAATTTAAATAAAGAACATAATAATAATAAATGCTTGGTTAAAAAAAGGAGAATTGGTCCCGGAAACAGAAGGGTTTACGCTGGCTGGGGTGCGATGTCAGACAACCTCCTTGTGGTGCACCCTGGGCAACCCGGCAGATTCTCTGCCGCGGGCTAATAGTCTGACGAGAGGACCCCCATATGGGGCGTGGGATGGCCGGGTTCAACCCGGCGGGCCACTTCGTGTGGCCACCCGCTTCATGCGGGGAAGGGCGAAGTCCCCTCTTCTTATGATAAGAAGAGGTGTGGCTCTCGCTGGAAGCCGATCCCGGCGGCTACCTCTGGTGGTAGTAGGGACGAGGCGAGTTTCTCGCCATGGCGCTTCGCGCCCGTTGGGGATTTCCCCGAGCTTCGGCTCACCCGCGCGGCGGTGGATCCAGTGGGATCTGCCGTCGGGCAACCCGTTACCCGCACTGAGCGGGCCGGGGGCCCGGCGCACTGAGCGTCGGGCCGCGTGGAAGACAAACACAGTAAAAAACCAGTTGCGGGGTGTAGAGCGGCGCACTTCTGCGCCGCTCCACAAAGCAGCAGAGCCAGGCGGAGAGTCCGGCAACGGACATGTCACGGGCAGGGGGTCAGCGGGAATAAGGCCTGGCTGTTGTCCCCTTCCCTCTGTCTTGTGACGGACGGAGGAGCTGCTGGGGGGGTTTTTAGTGGGTAGGCCCGGGCCGGGTACGGTCTGGGGAGTCCCACATATCCTCGTGGTTTGGCTCGACCACGAGGAATGCGTAAATGCATTTTCCCCCCTCCCAAAAAAAAAAAAAGGGTTTATGCTGGCTATCCAAGATCAGGTTATAGAAACTCAGAACTATAGGAAACACATCATAAAAGACAGGACAGTAATAAATGACTCGTGTCGCCGCTGTCACAAAAGCTCGGAGACTATTCAACACATCACTGGCGCTTGCTCATCCATAGCACAAACTGACTACAAGCACCGCCATGATCAGGTTGCCAGTATATTACATCAATACCTTGCATTCAAACACAATCTCATCAAAGAAAAAACCCCATACTACAAATACACCCCCCAAGCTGTACTTGACACACCTCAATATAAATTATATTGGGACAGAACTATAATCACCGACAAAACCCTATATTATATTAGGCCAGATATAACAGTTCATGATAAAATAAACAAACAGGTATTCATAATAGATGTTGCAATACCTAACACTCATAATTTATCACACACTCATGCAGAAAAAATGGCGAAATATACGGATCTTTCAATAGAAATAAGAACTCAGTGGAAAGTTGACTCAGTAATGACAATCCCTATAATTTTATCAACAGCTGGCGTTATACCCAGGAACCTTCATAAGAATTTAAAACTCTTAGACATGCACCCACCTTCATTCCAACAATTGCAAAAAGCTGTTATTTTGAACACCTGCCGAATAGTCCGCAAATTTCTTACGTTAGACAGCAATTAAATTTTCATACAGATAAACACAAAATGAATATACAGCAAACACAGTCACTTGCTCACAATACACCTTCACCCACTCACATACACACACGCACATACAAGCACACACACGCACACACACACACACGCACACACACACACACTCATGCATACGCCCACATACACAAAAGTGAGTATTCAGAATGATCAGGATTTTCACAAAATTTAAAAAGTAAAAACATGCTTGACCAAAAGTCCGCATGTTTTTAAATATGACCTCTTCTTAGAAAGAGAGAAAATCAAAAGAATAAAAATAATAATAATAGCAAGACTCTGGGAGGCGGTGGCCGTCATCGCACCGTACAAAAAAAACGGAATGTGTGTCCTCTGGTCTCATTTTCAAAAGTGATCCTGTAGGCAGTGTCAATGCTACCAATTTCTTTTTTGCCAATATTGGTAAAAATTTGGCAAATAGCATTGCTAGTATTAATACTAACACCTCATCTGTTAACTCCATTCCTTTCGCAGCTAAGTCTATGATCATACTCCCCACTAACGAAGCTGAAGTTGATAACCTCATTAAGAACCTACGTGATAAAGTGCTGTTGGTGATAATCAGATACGAACATACGTCTGCAATCTCTGTTTGATGTCTGGATTTTTTCCGGATATATACAAGAGGTCTCTCATTATACCAATACATAAGGGTGGCGACAGACAGTATCAATAATTTCAGGCCGATATTCCTGCTCCCCATCCTATCCAAGATCGTAGAAAGATATTATACATTTAACAGATGGCTACCAGGCAGTTAAAATCGATAGCTGGATTAGTGGGGATTTGGTCGTTACTTTTGGCATTCCGCAGGGCAGCGTCCTTGGTCCCACGCTATTTCTAATATACATTAATGATCTCTGTCAGATGAAACTAAGAAATGGAAAATTCGTGGCTTTCGCCGATGACACTGCCTTGTTGTTCACCGGAAATAGCTGGGAAGAAGCATTCCACTATGCCCAGATGGGATTTGACATGGTTGCGGACTGGATGGCTTGCAACTTACTTTCTCTTAAGAGGAAATCGTGCAGGTAATTTTTCCATACAAACGTAGTCCCCTGTTTCCTTCCTGGATAATGGCAATAGCTGTTCTATTTTTTCCAAAAAAATTAATGGCCATTATAACTACTATAAGCATGTTCCTATGTTTTCTCTGCATACCCATAGATGCCGGGCTTCAGCAGGTCATTGATGTGTAGCAAGAATAGAGTTGCAGATAGTACTGACCCTTGAGGTACGCCAGCGTTAATTGCCGATAGATCGGACGAGCAGCCATCAATAACCACTTGAATCAATCGTTCCCTCAAGAAGTCTTTGATCCATGTGCACAAGGATGCAGGTAGTCCGTAAGATGGTAGCTTGTTAAGGAGACTGTCATGCCAGACCCTGTCAAAGGCTTTCGATATGTCCAGAGACACAGCTATAGCTTCGCCATGTTTCTCGATAGCCTCGCTCAGGATGTGAGAGGCAATTCAATTCCAACCCAGAAAACAAAACACAAACACTCAGTTACCAACCTTCCAAACCAGGCAAAGCTGCGGGCAATAGCTAGTTTTTTGTAGTTTTTAGTTTCAATCTGTTTTTATTTGACTGTACTTTACATGTGCGCGCGAGTTGACGACAAAATAATAAAATAAAATCGGAAGGTGCCAACTGGCGCGCGCTCGCGAGTTTTGCACTCGCCAGTTGACGAATAAGTCCTTCCTTGGAGCTTATCCTGTGCTGACGGTTTCCCGGCTTACTTAATAAACTACCTGCGATAGATATCTAAAAACAATTGGTTTATTCAAAGTGCGTGCCTTTACATTGAAGTCATTTCATTGTTGGTCAGAATGTCAAAGGGTGGCCCTTCAGAATTTTTTTAGACAGTTATTATGGTGAATAGTAGTTTGGGGCACAGCTAGTTTATATAATTATAAAATAACTAGCTGTTAGAAATTTTGTAAGAACAAAGGTGCTAGAAATTATCTAAGAACAAGCGAAGTTGATTTTTTTTAAGTTTCACATTATTATATTTAATATTTACAATGAAAAATCACTACCCTACTGATCAGTGGCAAAAATGTTCACGCTGATAACGCCGCCGTTCACGCCGCCACCCGCCGGTTAGATTATAGCCCTACGCCATCGCCCAATATTGCCATGCGCACATGTCTAATCCACACACATATTCACAAGCTTTAAAAAGTACTCCAGAGAACCTAAACCCTGATCTGACGAAAAAAGAATATAGAAAGCCATCTAGACCTGGAGAAGAATCTTTCAAGTGTGGCAGAATTAAATTCAACTCATCAATGGTAAAAGTCTCCAATGCATCATTACCTGTAGAAGGTAATGGAGAAATATCACAAAAATTTGGAACAAATGGTGGGGCCAGTTTATCTAGGAAACCGTCTGACCAAGCAGGACCTGTACGACAATGCGAGGTGGGATTTTTAAAAGACCAATGGAATTACCTGATTTTTTCCCAAACAGCAAACGGTCGCACATTTGGGAACACAGATTCGCAAAAATTTTGCCACCCTGCCACCCTCTGTCTCTCTTTGGAGTATATGTAGAAGGTTCTTGGAGGATGTCATCACAGACTGCAGAGCTGAAAAATTTTCCTCGGTCATGTTTCGTCTATATGAGCGCTCAGTCAATTTCCTATTTTTCACAGCTTCTGATCATTCGCTATCCCACCGTGGAGGAGAAGGTTTTTTATGTGAATCAGATTTAAGAGGAAAAGATTTGTCGACAGCTCTACTAATGGTCTAAACTAAAAGGATCTTAAAAATTGGTCAATATTCACTGAAGACAATGAGGGAAGAGATTCTGCAAAAGACTCCATAAGCTTTGTAGTCATCCCAAGATGAGTCACTTAAAAGCCTGTACTTCAATTGCGGTCTAATTACTTTATGGTCAGGCCAAAAAAAGGCAAATCTATAATAATAGGGAAGTGATCACTTCCGTAAGTGCTATTGCATACCAGCCATGTCATAGATGGAACCAAACTGGCAGATGCAAATGTTGGACTACCATCATTTAAAAAACAGAAACAGAAACTGTCCATCATATGAAAAATTTTCCCAGCAAGGGTGTCCATTTTTCACACCCCCAGGCTGGATGATGAATGTTAAAATCACCCATTATTATAACTGGACCTTGTAACCCAGTCCGAATTTTACCTAAACAGCTTATGATGGGTGAAGTGCGATGAGGTATGTACAACGACATAAAGAAAAAATATTTTTAACTTTGACGAGAACTACAGAAAAATCATCAGGAGAATCAATATCAATCCTGATGCATGAAAATAATGAAGAATTTATAAAGATGGCAGAACCACCATACCTGCCCATTGGGATTGTCATCCCTGACACACAGATAGCTAGGGACCCTCAAGAAGGAACTAGGCTTTAATTTAGTTGCAGAGATGGCAGCCACAAGGGGAGAAAACTCTCCTACAATGTATAAAAAATCAACTTTCTTGGCCTGCACACTTTGTCCGTCCTCTATTCATGTTTCCCATAATGGCTCAAACAATTCCACTGAATTGCTTGAGCCATTATGAGAAACATGAATAGAGGATGAGTTAATGGCAGCGTTGGACGATACTGTAAAGGTTTTCAAAAGAGATAATAATAACCTTTATTTGTGGTCTATTTTATTTGTGGTACCTTTAATTGTGGTTCATTTGTGGTCTAAAAACCAGATGTTAAACTTTAAATTATTTCAGATAAAGAAGATGTAAAAAGAGAAAGATCCGGTGTTGGGATGGAAATCTTCTGAGAAGGAAGGACTGGAGCATTGACAAGATTGTGACCTTGTTATACCCAATACGAGACGGAGGACGAGGAGAGAGAGAGAGATGGAGGAGGTTTGGGCTTGAGCAATGAGTATGTATGTGATGATGTCGGAACGGAAAAACTAGGAGAATTTAAAAAACTTTAAAACTCTTCCTCACTGGAGCATGTAATCCTGATGCTTCACCATATAATATATTTTTATCAGCTATTGTAATTTTAATTGCCTTCTGTCTTGCATACTCTGGACAAATTTTATCAATTGCAAAGTGGGAGCCAGAACATAATATAATATACACAAAGCTTTAGCTTTACCAGTATTGCAAGAATTCCCTGCATGACCTTCACCACCACACTTATAGCATCTCTGTTTCAACCGACAATTTGAAACAACATGACCAAAATGTCAACAGTTATAGCACTGCACAGATGGATAATAATATTGCTCAACTACTAGGGAATTATAAATATTCTCTGAGGAAAAAATTGACCATCGAATGACAGCACACGGCTGGGACGGCTTCCATACTACAGATCCTTCATCAAAACCTTAAAATTTAGCCTTCTAACTTTAACAACTGGACCACAGCCTTCTGGTACCTTAACATCTGCTATGATTTCTTCTTCACTCCAATCAGTGGGATTGCCCTTTACAAGCCCAAGGCGCAATGAATTAAATGCTTTGAACCCATTATCTTCAATAACCCCGTCCGCCTTTGTACGAACATTGTGTACATAAAGAATAAATAAATAAATAAATAAATACTTTTAACAAAAGCATTGGCCAATATAGCCCTAGAAAACGTCAAGGTTGCCCTGTTTCATCCTATGCTTTGGATACTGCCTTCAACAATACCAGTAAATTATTATTATTATTAAAACAGTCAAAACTTCACTTACTGGATGAAGATAAGAAGCAGGTGTCTCACCATTAATTACCTTTTGTACATGTACATACAATGTAGGAACCCCCGTCACAATGAAAATATTCCTGTCTACCAGATGAAGACTGCAGAGGCACCGAGACCGTCTGAGGCAAGGAATGTTCAGGCAACACTAATGAATCTGTTACTGCTGTCAAGTTCATGCCTACACTTTGTGGTTTCAACTCCTACCCTAGCGGAATGGCGTCCGGTAGTGAAGGAGTTGGATTTAACATTTGCCCCAAAGGAATTTGAGCAGACAATTAAGATGAACCAAGGGTCGGTGTGAAGGAAAGGGTGCGCACATAAGGTTTTAAAGGTCAATGACCTGGAAATGACCTTGACCCCGGGGGATCTTACAGATAAGGGTCAATGACCTTAGAAGCTATTTATAATGTTCATGTCGCTGAAAACAAGTTTGAAAATGTTGTGCAATATTGTCCTCAAAACCAATTTTCGCAAACTATAGGACTTCAAAAAAAAAATGACAAAAGAAAAAAGTGTTTATTTTTAGCTAGTCTATACGATACAACCATAAAAAGTAGGTGTTATAATAACAACGCGCCATTCCAAAATGTTTCCAAGTTCCGCGCACCCTTTGCTTAACCTTGTAAGACAAAATACACTTAGAAAAATTTTAGGATGTTGCAATGTTATGATGACACCTAGTTTTTATGATTGTATCGTATAGAATAGTGAAAAATAAACACTTTTTATTCTTGTCCGTTTTTTCGAGTAAATCAGCTTTGAAAATCACAAGGAACGCAGGACTTAGAAAAAAGTTGAGATGTTGCGTCGCTATTATGACACCAACTTTTTATGGTTGTATCGTATAGAAAAGCTAAAAACAAACACTTTTTACTCTTGCCTATTTTTTCTTAACACTACGCGTAGACGCGCCCTATTAGACTTCGTGAGCGGTCGCGCGGGTTACAAGGGTAGCCCTTTTGTAGTTACCTTAATTTTGATAAAAGATAGAAAATTAATAAAGCTCAGTTTATAATATAAAAGTATGTCTTTATTTATATAACGAAAGCAAATTTTAGTGTCTAAATTTTAAACAAAACGTAAACTTCTAAAAGAATCTAAATTTTTAGACAGTTCGAGATCACGCTGTCGTATTACAGGACCGTACATTATAAAATATAAAAATACTTTTTTGCAATAAAACTAATGAAATAATTAAGAAATAAAATAAAAATCAGTCTGTTGACATGCATTCAGGCCACACGACCTCCTGATGTTCGCTACAAATGCGTCACATGCATTTGCTGCAATGTTTGCGCGTGCTCCTATCACGAGCCCTAATACATAAAGAACACCGACCAACACTTCCTTATAGAGACATATTCTGTAGGGGGGATGGTTTAGAAAGTCCTAAAAAGAGTTTCCACTTTAGTTTTATACCTTGGGTATGTTTTGTTGTGATATTGCAAGGACTCGTGAGCGTGAATCCGACTTCTTGTAGGTATTTGCGTCGTCGTCGTACAACTTTCAGCTCAGGATTATTCATTTTATGTCTGCCATATTGACAAAATTGTAAAATAACGTAAAAGGTCAACCTAAGCTATGACGTATAACATCATATTGTCTAGCCATTTTGTCAAAAATGTCGACACCATATCTAGGGCGAATTCATGTGGAGATTCGTGCGGGAGACTTTGTCCTACGCTCACTTCTTCCTCTTCACTTCCGCTCACATAGTCATTTTCATCATCTTCCTGCAACCATGTTTGTATGTTTTCAGTAGTCAAGTTGTCTGAACGACTTGCCATCCAAAAATAACAAAAAAAAATTAATTATCCAACTATACCAGAATATAGCACCTAGATAAGCACATATAGCACCCAATGATCTCAATGGTCTAATAAAGCGCGAAAGGCGCTGGTGATTGACATAAACACGAACTCAGTACACTAAATAAACAAATAAAGAGATTATTACACCAATAATTACAAAATAAATGTTATATTTACTTCTATTTCCCAAAATGTACACATGAAAAAAACTCTCGAAAGTGGTCACGCGGGCTACACGTGTAGCCCATTGCAGTGTGACAACGAATTTCTCAAAATTATGTGTGCCGCGGGGTACGAGACGCTACTGGCGACTACGGGGATTAATACTCGAGGAATACATGAAATTTGGACGCTCTAGCGCAGAAAACTTGGTAAATATTAGAAATTATTATACGCTGGGTTACATATGTAGCCTACGCGTCCGCTCTAGTGTTAAGAGGATTGTGAAGTAATCGTGCGCGGCGCGAATAGGTATTTTCTAAAATGCTATCTGTTTCACACCGCTCGACCTCCCGTCTGGCGTTTACACCACAAATACAACACGCGCAAATTCTCACGCACACAACGACAGCAGCGCGCGACTCCTCGGCGCGAAAACTCGAGATCATTATTTTACCGTTTGTAATGTTTTGCGTTACTTAGGTATTCCTGACTGCCTTTCCGCTCGCAACTTTGCCTTCCGTTATTTTCATTTTTCGTGAGGGAATTTTGTTTTCCCGTATGAAAAATTATTTTATAACCTTATAGGTATTACTCAGTGATAATGTAGCATTCTATTAGTCAAAAATTTTTTTAAATCAGCCTAGTAGTTTTTAAAAATTAAAAATATAATAAATAAAAATAGCTTTATTTCTAAAAATCATTTTAACAATAATTACGCCGAGACTTCCCAGTGAGCTAGTTTTTGAGTTTATTCCTTACAAACAAAAATACAAATCTTCTTTCGTTATAATATTTTAGTAGATAAGTAAGTTTCGTAAATTATTTCAGTATTCCTTTGAAATTTATAGTGTAGGCACTTACTTGGTATCCCTACCAAGTCCTACTTTATAGGACTGAGCTGTTATTTGTTATGAAAGTAGCTATCTATCGTACATTTACCTGTCTAAAGAAAATTACTTTTTGTAAGATGAGTGTTATACTGAATTAAAATGATTTTCATTTGAGATGTGAATCAATAATGGATCCTTTTATGAAAAAAATAAACACTAAACATAAAATGACATTCAATTGTTTAAACAAGAACTTAAAAATAAATAACAAAAAATCTATTATTTTAGATAGATAAATTAAAACTTTTATATAAGTACAAACTAAATAGGAGCAGGGATTTAAAAAATATAAAGTAATAATTATGCATCAAATAAAAAATACCTCTCCTTTTATACACTAATCTTGGGTAGTTATACTAATAATCTTAGAATTCAAATTTTTACCACCTCCGTGGTCTAGTGATTGAGGCCACCGGATGTTGATCGGGAGGTCCGTCCGGCGGGGTTCGATTCGTCGGGTTCGTCCGGACTACAAAAACACTTAAAAGTTAGAAATAATATAAGAATAGGTACAGACAACATCACACATCATTATTGAAGACGGTGCCAAATTTTAAGACTTTCTAGGAGATCATCGTTTGGCACCGACTTCAATATAGAAATTCAATGTTGTCTGTACCTATTCTTACACTATTTTTAACTTTTCAGTGTTTTTGAAGTCAGTTTTTATTTTTTGTAAAATATTTTTTTTGTTTAACTTTTTAGTGAAAGAAACCCTAATTAAATTAGGGTATCCCTCGATTTTCATAGGATCCCATCATCAGAACCTGACTTTGGTGACCTAGGGACCACCCTAGGAGTATACTCTACCGAATACAAAAAGAATTTTGAAAATCGGTCCACAATTGGCGGAGTAATCGCGTAACATACACACAAAACGGTTGACACGGTTAGCGCAAAGGTCGAGCGATCGCCTACTGCGCAACAGGTTGCGGGTTCGATTCCCGCACGGGACAGATGTTTTGTATGGCCTACAGAAATTTGTTCCGGTCTGGGCGTATGTGCATGTGATATTCTATGTTTGTAACTGCACCCACGACACAGGAGAAAATCCTAGTGTGGGGCGACGTTTTTATAAAAAAAAACCACGTTGGACGCACCTAAAAATTTAAGGATTTCCCTCCATTTTTATGGGATCCCATCATCAGATCCTAACTTTGGTAACCGTGGGACCACCATTGGAGTATAATCTTGAGAATACAAAAATAATTTTGAAAATCGGTCTGCAATTGGCGGCGTAATCGCGTAACATACACAAAAAAAAAACATACGCATCGAACTGAGAAACTCCTTTTTTGAAGTGGGTTAAAAAATACCTATTAGTATATATAATCAGCTGCTTTAAATTTTATAGTTAAAATGAAAAAAAAAAACTTCAAAACCGTACGAAGGGTGCCTTCTTCCCATATATGCCTACCCTGCCTACCCTACATACTCGTATATTGTTTAGGTACTTTGTCGTTTGTATTTTTTATACAATCGTAGATTCCATAACGCGAGTAAAACCTTAGGGTCCAGCTTTAGAGGAATAAAATTCAAATAAAATAATGTTAAAAATAACGCTACTTGCATAGTCTATTACACGTTTTTAGTTGCTCCAACTTCATACATTGCATAACAAATACCTATCACAAGAAACAAAATACGAATTTATTTTGAGTTGGTTTCTTTATGGCACATATTTATTATAACAAACAACTACTTACATACTTACATTTTTTCCTTTTTTTGGTTTTGGGAATTTACAGTAAACTTAACAGGCTACAGGCTGCTAACCCTTAAATAAGGAAATTTGTATTGAAATAAAATCTTTAAAATAAAACACTAAAATCAATAAACGTATTCAAAAAGATATTTACTTTTTCATGTATAAGGTATTTGTGAAGATTAATAGTACCGACTTGAGTAATAACTTTCACTATTGATCGATATATCGATATTACTTTCTCCTCCCTTTTTTTTTTTGAGGCGGGGGAATCTCTTTACGATTCAACAAGGGGCTGAAAGCTGACAAAGCCGCCCCAAGGATATGCCATTGGACTCGGGTTACCTGGGTAACCCCATACCTGGCTAAACCACCCTCCAGAGCAACTTCTACCTCCGTAGAGACACACTCGGTATCGGCGTTAGCCATTCCCAGAGTGCGCCCCCTGGATTGTAGGCCTGACGCAAGCGCCAGGTCTTACCTCTACGGGGGGGTCGACAAGTGCAATAATTCGACCCCCCAGACGGGCAGGCCAGGGGTAGAAAAGTGTCTCCCGACCGGTTGTCGGCCGGCCGGGCCATTTCATCCCTAGCTTGCTTAGGGGAGTTGGTGGCGCGCGTCCAGGAACGCGCGCCTCCTCCTACCCAACCGCCTGCGCCACTTTCTCCTCCCTAGGCGACAATAACTACCCAGAATGGTCCCCCCGGATACTCCTCCGGTGGAGGTGGCTGCCGCCGTCCCTCCCGTGTCGAACGTGGAATTCGACACGGTGAGGGACCGGTTACGGCGCAAAAAGAAGGCGCCGGGACCGGACGGTGTCCCAAGCAGGGTTCTGGCCCTCGCCCTGAGACACCTCGAGGAGCGGTTCCGAGCGGTGCTTGACCTATGCATCGCTTCGGGCCGCTTCCCCAGTCGGTGGAAAGTAGGCAGGCTCTGCCTGATAAGGAAGGAGAGCCGCCCCGCGGATTCCCCGACTGGGTATCGGCCGGTGGTGCTGCTCGATGAAGCCGGGACGTTTTTCGAGAAGATTCTCGCTTCCCGCATCATCGAGCACCTAGAAAACCGGGGGCCGGACTTGGCTAACAACCAGTTCGGCTTCCGCACCGGCCGGTCCACGATGGACGCAGTGGCCCTCCTCAAGGGGTGGACTGAGGGGGCCACAGCTCGTGGGGAGACTGTCGTTGCGGTGTCTCTTGACATCCGCAACGCCTTCAACAGCCTTCCCCATGAGTGCATAAAGGAGGCACTCCGTTTCCACCGGGTACCTCCGTACCTCCGCGCCCTCGTGGAGAGCTACCTTGAAGGCAGGTCAGTTCTCTACGAGGGGCCGGACGGTCGCGTCCATACGTGGGCAATGGCGGCAGGTGTACCCCAGGGATCCGTACTAGGTCCTCTACTATGGAACCTGGGGTACAATTGGGTCCTGCGAGGCGGCCTCCTGCCACGAACGGAGGTCGTCTGCTTTGCCGATGACACGCTCGTCGCGGCAAGAGCCAAAACGGGGGAGGAGGCGGCCCACCTTGCGTCGGTCTGCACCTCTTTAGTAGTCCGACGCATCCGCCTCCTGGGCTTGGCAGTGGCCCTTGATAAAACGAGGGCCATGAGTTTCCACGCCCCCCGTCGCAGGATCCCACCGGGGCTCCGAGTCCGAGTGGAGGGGGTCCGTATACCGGTCGAGGCGCACCTCAAGTACCTCGGCCTTGTTCTGGACCCCCGATGGAGTTTCGAGGAGCACTTCAAGCTCCTCACTCCACGGCTGTGTGCCGCCGCAGCCGCACTCGGACGGGTCCTCCCTAATGTAGGAGGGCCAGGATTGGCGTGCCGTCGACTGTATCACGGGGTGATATGGTCGATGGCACTCTACGGAGCCCCGGTGTGGGCGGAGTGCCTCTCCCCCCGAACGGTGGCCCTCTTGCGACGTCCGCAGAGGGTCATAGCAACCCGGACCGTGCGAGCTTATCGCACGGTCAGCCACGGCGCGGCCTGCGTTCTTGCGGGCCAAACGCCGTGGGATGTCGATGCACGCGTCCATGCGGAGGTGTATCGACATCGGGTTTCTGTCAGAGAACGGGGGGGACGATCCGCTCCTGAAGAAGTGGAGCGGATTCGTACCCAGGCGCAGAGGGAGGCTCTGCGTCGATGGGGTGAGGCGCTCGCCTTCCCAGCTGCCGGCCACCGGACGATAGAAGCGATACGTCCGGTGTTGGAGGAGTGGGTAGGGCGCCGGCAGGGCAGTCTCTCGTTCCGCATGGTGCAGGTACTGACCGGACATGGTTGTTTTGGCCACTACCTGCACCGGGTCGCGCGTCGGGAGGAAACGCCGCAGTGTCATCACTGCGACGCTCCCGACGACACTGCCGAGCACACCCTGTTGGTGTGCCCGGCCTGGCGACGCCAGCGCAGCGAACTCATCGCTGCGCTGGGTGACGGAAACCTCTCGCTGACGAGCATGGTCGTGGCCATGCTCCGCGGCGAGGCGGAATGGGGGGCTGTCACCTCCTTCTGCGAGGATGTCATCTTGCAGAAGGAGGCCGCGGAGAGGGAGCGGGAGAATGATCCTCAAGCCGCTCCCATCCGCCGCAGACGGACAGGCAGGCGAAGGCGGGCATTCGCACAAGCGATGCCCGCCTAATGACCCTGCCGTGGAGGCCTGCGTGCACGGTTGGCCCCGTGCACGTCGCCGTAAGGCCCTCCGTCTGGGGATTGCCCTAGTGTTCTCGGGCAATCCCCCCTTGGCGATAGCCCGACCAGTTAGGTCGGGCTAGCCCGGGCGCGTCGGTAGTGGTAGTCGCAGTGTGGACCCTACCACGCGCGCCCATAAGGGCAGGGAGAACACCGGGGGGTTTAGTGGGTAGGCCCGGCACTCTGCCGGGAGAGCCCCACACACGCTCGTCGTCTAGCCAACGGCGAGTACGGTGCGGTCACGCATTCCCCTCGAAAAAAAAAAAAAAAAAAAAAAAAAAAGGCGACAATAACTAGGATAACATTATGTCACATCACTATCACTACATTGTACCCCTGCCCCCGACCCGTATCGTGCGATAGAGAGAGTTGCAAGAAATGGTCGAAATTGCCTACAATTCCTGTTTGAAATATTGTTTCGGGCGATAACTGTTTTACCCCCCTAAACCTTTATGAAATTAGACGCTTTGGGTGTCATTAGATTCAGTATACCTTAATCTATGTTTGTACGTTTTGCTTTTTTTGTAATTCAGTATAATTTAGTCAAAAAAAGACAAAAATGCTCAAGGTAGTTTTTAAGTCGAAAATATAGATATTTAGATGCTAATAACTTATATTCTGAGCAATATTTCTTCGAAATCAAAACGTACAAACCTAGTTTTTCATAATATCTACAAGATTTCCAAAAATTATGAAAATTGGACTATGTTTAGAGGGAGAAAAGCGTTATCGCTTTTTGTATGAAAATTTACAGCTTCACAATCCTCTTAAGTCTTATAGTTTTGAGATGTGCGTGTGGTGTGAGAGCTCTTTTTTTAAAAGTTATAATATTTTTACGAATTCAAGGAAGAATTTAGGAAATAATTGTGAAAACAACATGGTGAAGATAAAAAAATTGTGAAATCAATAGGGAGAAAGTTCTGGTCGATTAACTGGAACACTCACTCTGCCAACCAGAGAAAATACGTAACTCCGGTCTCAAAATATATTAGATATAAATGTTCAACATTTTTATGTGGAATAATTGTGTTGAATTTGTGAAACCTATTCACAAATATTCAAAAGATTTTAACGGTTTATAAGGATTTGGCAAAGGTTTATTTGGAACACTCAGTTCTCTTATGGTGCAGACGGAGTGTTCCTAAACTTATCAACTTTGGCTAAATAAATCGTTAATATGCTTACTCTGTTTTACGAGTATAACGCAGAGTCAATTTGTGAAACAAAAACCTTAACGTAAAACATAATAGTTAGAGAATAAATGAAAAAAAAAATTTTCTTTTCAACATCCCGTGCGAGAGCTCCGTATTTTAGATTTTATTTACATAACCTGAACTTAAAAACAAACGGAGGCCACATCAGAAATTGTGAAAATGTTGTCACTAAAGTTTTGACACGTTTTTTATTTCTGAGATTGTTTAATTTAAACAATAATCAACATTATTACATTTCTATGTGAGAAATTTGTTTAGGGTGACCATGCATACATCAAATAAAATATTGTTGTTTGTACTTTTTAATTTTTTTATATTATTTATGCCTAAGGTGGTACATGCTCGCCTAAAAGATGCTTTTTTATTTACATATGTTCAGATTATACTGATCCGGGAAAACAGATTCAAATTCAATATTCTTTATTCAATTGGGATTTTACAATCACTTTTGAACGTCAAAGAAGCTACGCCATTGGTTCACAAGTCTACAGCGGGAGACATTGTACTAGAAAGAACCAGCAACCGCTTTTTTTTTCTCCCTGTATTGTTACATAGTCGTCAATTGGAAGCTGAATTCAAAGTAAAAGATTGAGTTCAACTTCCATTACAAGATTAGATGTGTCAGTGTACATTATACATTTAAATATCTATAAATTAAGTCTACAATTAAGACCAAGCATTGACATCATTCAGATAATCATTGACTTTATAATATCCTTTACTCATTAGTCTTTTTTACATGCGCTTTAAACTTATGAAAAGGTAGAAGGTAGGTGTCCGCCAAAAAAATGGTCACCCTATGCATTTCTCGCTTAGAAATGTAATAAAGTTGATTATTGTTGTTAATAAATACAAGTACTTTAGATTATCATTAGTTTTATTTCTCTTTACACACATTGTTTTATTACAATTTTATAAGCACACGAGCAACCGAGCAACGCTTCATTTTTGAGAACGGACCAACCATAGAGGTAGGTAGAGTGTTGTCTAAGATAAATGTAATGTAGTAACTCATAGACAGACCATAAACTAACACGCCTCCTTACATTTATATTGGAACACATCAATAAATTTTACTTTAACTCTACTCTTACATAATCAACACACTTAACTTAAATCAAATTAGCATTAACCGTTTTATAGTAAACATAGCATTTCTCTAAATTTAATGAACTTAACATGACCTAATGATTTAGTAAAAATATCTGCAATGTTTTCATTAGAATCAACTTTAACAATATCAATAATATTTTTCTTATAAAACTCGTGTACATAATGATAGTGAACTTCGATATACTTGGAGTTCTTCGTGAAATTCCCAAACTTTGCAATAGTTAACGCTCCAGAGTTATCTTCAAATATTTTTACAGGTGTTCTTAATTCCACAAACATATCATTTAAAATATTAAGTATTAAATTTATTTCAGTCACACACTCTGACAGCGCTACATATTCTGCAAATGTCGAAGATTTGGTTACAGAACCTTGCTTTCTAGACCGCCATAAAATTGCATTACCATACAACCTTATCACAAATCCTGTAGTAGATTTCCTATCTAAGGAATCACCTGCCCAGTCGGCATCTACATAACAATCCAAGATATTATCACTTTTTACATTATATTTCTTATAAGTCAATTTTAATTTTTTAGACAAATATAAGTATTTTAACACACGAAGAGCATATTTGTAGTGAGTTTCATTGAAACAATTTTGGAATCTACTAAGGTAGTTCACACTAAAACATATATCTGGTCTAGTACCTGCACTTATATATAATAATGCTCCAATCAAATTTCGGTATTTTAAATCTTCATTTACATTAGCTTTTTCAAGTTTTAAATTAATTTCCATTGGTGTATTATACAATTTGCAATTTTCTAAATTATATTTCTTTGCTAATGATTCTATATATGTAGTTTGACTAAGAGTTATGACATTATTCTTACTGTAATCATAATTAATATCAATACCAACATAGTTCTGAACTTTACCCATATCTTTCATTTTGAATTTATTTGATAGTTTATTCTTAATTTCAGTTATTACACTTATATTTTCACAACAAATCAGCAAATCGTCTACAAATAGTAAAATATATATTTTTAAACTATCCTGTACCTTCGAATATAAGCAAAAATCATATTTACATCTTTCAAAACCAAGTAATAAAATGTAATCATTGAAACATTCATACCACAAACGTGGACTTTCTTTTAGGCCATACAGTGATTTATTCAATTTGTACACTTTACCAGAAAAATTATCAAAACCTAATGGCTGTTTTACATACACTTCAGAAACTACTTTTCCATTCAAGAAAGCTGTCTCGACATCCATCTGATGGATTTCTAAATTGAATTGACAACAATATGACAGCAATAATTTTAAAGATTGCATTTTGGCAACTGGGGAGTATGTATCTTCAATATTTTCTACCTGTTGGAATCCCCTAACCACTAACCTGGCTTTGTACATATTATTTGATTTCCTTTTGTACAACCATTTAACATCCAGCACCTTTTTGTCGACCGGTTGATCCACAAGTGTCCAGGTATCATTGTCACTAAGACTTTGCATCTCTCGATTCATAGCTTCCAACCATTGGTCTGCATCTTCCCCTGTAGTTGCTTCCTGAAAAGAACATGGATTCGTAGCATCACAGTAATTAACACAAACACTATAGTACCCATACTCTTCATCAAAACGTTTTGGAGGTACTATTTGCCTCTTTGGCCGAATATTATTAGATACTTCATTGTCAATTTCATTAGTTTCATTTATTTCCACTGCTTGTTCAATTTCATTTGTTTTACATGTACTTAAACTTTCTTTAATATTTTCAATCTGTTCTTCGTCTGCGATAGATATGTACTTCACATCTTCCTCTATTATATCCACATGTCGTGCTACAATCACTTTATTGTTTATCAGTACTCTGTATCCTATATCTGTGTAGCCGATTAAAGTGCCAAGTTCAGCTTTTTTTATTCCACTTTGATGTCCGCTTTGACTCTGGTACTCTAACAAATACTTTGCTTCCATATAATCTCAAATATTTCAAAGAAGGCTTCTCATTAAAAAATATTTCATAAGGCGTTTTCAACTCTAATGTATTACTCAGTAATCTATTTTTCAAATAAGCTGCTGTTCTCACAACTTCAGGCCAGAAACATCTACTAATTTGAGCTTCTGCTAACAGACACCTCGCCATATCCATTATGGATCTGTTGTACCTTTCTGCTGTACCATTCAATTCATGGACATAGGCTGGACATGATCTTATTACTATTCCCTTTTGCTTTGCAAATTTTGAAAATCTCAAATTTATGTACTCCTTACCGTTGTCACATCGTAATTCTTTAATCGATTTGCCTGTTAAATTTTGCACTTCATTACAATACTCTTCAAAACAATCAAAAACTTGATCTTTAGACTGGATACAGTATACTCTAGCTAACTTGCTGTAATCATCAATAAAACTAAGGAAGTACTTTTCACCATTATTACCAATAGTTTTATGTGGCCCATTTAAGTCTGTATGAACAATTTCTAGAATATTGTTGGCTCGCCTCCTATTATTGTTAAAGGGTAAATTATGCATTTTATTTTCAATACATATACCACATTTCATATAATTTGTTTCAAGTTTATTTGGTAATCCATCAAGCATTTCATTTTTACACATTATATCTAAATATTTAAAGTTCACATGGCCAAGTGTACGGTGTAATTTTTCTTTAACTGACATACTCTGCATAGCTATATTTGAATTTATCATTTTTTCTCTAACAAAACTTGTCATTTTATATAATCTTTCATCTTTTTTTGCAATAGCTATTAATTTTCTGTAAGCGTTATAAATTTTTGCTGTATTACCTCTTGATATTATTGTATTTTTCTCTGTTATCTTTGATACACTTAAAAGGTTCGCTTTCATTTCTTTTACAAAGAATACATTATGCAATATTACTTTACATTTTCTACCATACACAGGAAAATATGTGACTATATTTCCAATCTTTGATGCTTCTAAGATGCGACCATCACCAACTTTTACTTTCACAGGATTTTTCAAGATTACAAAATTTTCAAAATATTTGTCACTGTTTATTATGTGGTCTGTACAACCACTATCTAGGAGCCAATTTACAATACCCTTATTACTCTGAGATGGTAAACTCTTTTCACTTTCTATGGTATTTGCCACTATAGTTACAAAATTATTTGACATTTTAGATTGTGCTGCATAACTATGACCTCGATTTTCGTTATTTTGTTCTTGATAATTTTTGTTGTGATATACTTTTCTATACCTACAATTTTTTATGTAATGACCGTATTTTCCACACTTGTAACATTTGCCTTTTTGATTGTTGTTATACTGTGGCACTGAATTATTTTTGAAGTTTTTTGATACAGCCTTGAACGCATTTTTATTATCCTGAGGCAAATCTGTTTGGTTTTCTTCTAAAAATTTCATTTTAATCTTACTTTTCAGGTATTCAACTGTCTTTTCTTTTTCGGGCAACAAATCTATTAAATCGCCCAAATGGCTGAACGTAGGGGGTAAAGACTTTAACATATAATTCAGCTTTTCATCTTCACTGACATACGCCCCTGCATTTTTTAATTCATTAACGCATTTTTCAAAGTCATGAAAGTACTCATCCACGAATTGGTAATTTTTTAGCTTAACACTTTCGAGGTTATTTCTACAAATAATCTGTAGACCAGTTGACTTTTTTAAATACAATTCGTCGAATTTCTTTATAATCTCGTAAGACGTTTCTAACTTACTAATATACTCCAATTGTTTATTCGATATCGCGCTATAAATGTAATTTGTTGCTTGTATGTCCATCTCATCCCATTTCTCGCTATCATCACTTTGATTTTTTTTTCGTAATATAACCTCTCTGCATTTTTTATACTGCAAATATTTCATGATTCGGATTTTCCAATTGGCATAATCGGCGCCATCGAAGATAGGAATAACAATAGAATCTCTTGCTGTTGCAACTACGCCCGACGCCATTTTATTTTCTTCTAAATCACACGACGAATTACTTTTCAATATTATCTTTATAACACTTTTTTTGAAAGACTTCAACCACTGCCTGCTACCATGTTAATAAATACAAGTACTTTAGATTATCATTAGTTTTATTTCTCTTTACACACATTGTTTTATTACAATTTTATAAGCACACGAGCAACCGAGCAACGCTTCATTTTTGAGAACGGACCAACCATAGAGGTAGGTAGAGTGTTGTCCAAGATAAATGTAATGTAGTAACTCATAGACAGACCATAAACTAACAATTGTTAAAATTAAACAAGCTCTGAAATAAAAAATGAGTCAAAATTTTAGTGACAACATTTTCACAATTTCTGATGTGGCCTCCGTTTGTATTTAAGTTCGGGTTATGTAAATAATATCTAAAATACGGAGCTCTCGCACGGGATGTTGTAAAGAAAGTATATTTTTAATTTTATCTCTAACTATTATGTTTTACGTCAAGGTTTTTGTTTCACAAATTGACTCTGCGTTATACTCGTAAAACAGAGTAAGAATATTAACGATTTATTTAGCCAAAGTTAGTAAGTTTTGGAACACTCCGTCTGCACCATAAGAGAATTGAGTGTTCCAAATAAATCTTTGCCAAATCCTAATAAACCGTTAAAATCTCTTGAATATTTGTGAATAGGTTTCACAAATTCAACACAATTATTCCACATAAAAATGTTGAACATTTATATCTAATATATTTTGAGACCGGAGTTACGTATTTTCTCTGGTTGGCAGAGTGAGTGTTCCAGTTAATCGACCAGAACTTTCTCCCTATTGATTTCACAATTTTTTTATCTTCACCATGTTGTTTTCACAATTATTTCCTAAATTCTTCCTTGATTTCGTAAAAATATTATAACTTTTAAAAAAAGAGCTCTCACACCACACGCACATGTTTTTGAGTAGTCTTGCGCACCCTTTGTTTTACCTTGTAAGACAAAATACACTTAGAAAAATTTTGGGATGCTGCGTTGTTATGATAACGCCTACTTTTTATAGTTGTATCCCATAGAATAGCTAAAAATAAACACTTTTTATTCTTGTCCATTTTTTCTTATGTTTTATAGTTTGCGAGTAAATCCGCTTTAAAAATCACAAGAGTTAGTGTTTCACGTATTTTCAACGCATCTAAAGGACTTCAAAAAAGTTTTGGGATGTTGCGTTGTTATTATGATACTTATTTTTTATGGTTGTTTCATATAGAACAGTTAAAAAAAAGCTTTTAACTCTTATCAATTTTTTATTACGTGTGAGTATAAGGTTGTGCCCGCACCTTAGAAATGCGTGTGCTCCGGCGCTGCGGGAAGTGCAGCCCCTCCGCTCTTGCGTATAACAAAGCACAGGCACCACGCTCACCTCCACAGCTCGGCTTTTCGACCAGCCTCAGCCGCTTCAGCTCGCACGGTTGCCTGTGTTTTGTTACAGCGGGCGGGGACTGCCCCCCTCCGCGCCTACGCGCTTATAAAAAACACTTTAGGGGTAGGACCGATTTATACCACGTGGGAGTCAGGGTTGATTGATTCGGTTCTGTACCTCTTTTTTTTGAAACCGATCCCTATTTTGCAACTAACTTATACTTTCAAAGACTTGAGATTACCTAGGTAGGTAATCATCTTATTGATAAATTCTTTCAAAGCTCATTTACTCGCAAATTATAAGACTTGACAAAAAATGGACAAGAGTAAAAAGTGTTTATTTTTAGCGATTCTATACGATACAACCATAAAAAGTAGGTGTGATAATAGCGACGCAACATCTCAAAATTTTTCTAAGTCCTGCGGCCCTTGTGATTTTCAAAGCTGATTTACTCGCAAACTATTAGACTTGAGAAAAAATAGACAAGAATAAAGTGTTTATTTTTAGCTATTCTATATGATACAACCATAAAAAGTAGGTGTTATCATAACAACGCAACATCCCAAAAAAAATTCTAAGTCCAGAGGACCTTGCGCACCCTTTCCTACACCCCAACCGAACCAAGTTCTAAATTCTTAATCTGATTAGAATCAGACAATTGAGCCCTCTTAGCTTCATGACGCTTGCGTTTTCCAGAGGATTTACGTTCTTTAGGTTCAATTAAATTTTTAGTGTAAGTGGCTTCTGTCAGATTTGACAATTTTGCCAATGGTTTTTTAGGTTGTACCAACACAAAGTCATGGTATGACACAACCATCTTTCAGTTCTAGTTGATGAAGTTGTATTGTCCTCCACTGATACAAAGCTACCAGGAGAAGGGATTCCCTCCTCCATCTCACACTCGGCGCCTCTATCCGAGGGCTCTGTGCCTCCAAAAGTAGCTGCCATCGGAAAACTACATGTTACAAACTATGAATGAATACTTACTCAATACTAAAAACGATAACTGATGACACTACTATTTAAACTAAATGAAATAAATGTGAACCCAGGGTATAGAATTTGGTACAAAATTATGAGAACATTGACATTTTAACTCTGCAAAATTACATTTACTTGTACCGAATGTTATGGCCACAGATCAATACTGGGACACCTCGAGGAGCGGTTCCGAGCGGTGCTTGACCTATGCATCGCTTCGGGCCGCTTCCCCAGTCGGTGGAAAGTAGGCAGGCTCTGCCTGATAAGGAAGGAGAGCCGCCCCGCGGATTCCCCGACTGGGTATCGGCCGGTGGTGCTGCTCGATGAAGCCGGGAAGTTTTTCGAGAAGATTCTCGCTTCCCGCATCATCGAGCACCTAGAGGACCGGGGGCCGGACTTGGCTAACAACCAGTTCCGCTTCCGCACCGGCCGGTCCACGATGGACGCAGTGGCCCTCCTCAAGGGGTGGACTGAGGGGGCCACAGCTCGTGGGGAGACTGTCGTTGCGGTGTCTCTTGACATCCGCAACGCCTTCAACAGCCTTCCCCATGAGTGCATAAAGGAGGCACTCCGTTTCCACCGGGTACCTCCGTACCTCCGCGCCCTCGTGGAGAGCTACCTTGAAGGCAGGTCAGTTCTCTACGAGGGGCCGGACGGTCGCGTCCATACGTGGGCAATGGCGGCAGGTGTACCCCAGGGATCCCTACTAGGTCCTCTACTATGGAACCTGGGGTACAATTGGGTCCTGCGAGGCGGCCTCCTGCCACGAACGGAGGTCGTCTGCTTTGCCGACGACACGCTCGTCGCGGCAAGAGCCAAAACGGGGGAGGAGGCGGCCCACCTTGCGTCGGTCTGCACCTCTTTAGTAGTCCGACGCATCCGCCTCCTGGGCTTGGCCGTGGCTCTTGATAAAACGAGGCCATGAGTTTCCACGCCCCCCGTCGCAGGATCCCACCGGGGCTCCGAGTCCGAGTGGAGGGGGCCGTATACCGGTCGAGGCGCACCTCAAGTACCTCGGCCTTGTTCTGGACCCCCGATGGAGTTTCGAGGAGCACTTCAAGCTCCTCACTCCACGGCTGTGTGCCGCCGCAGCCGCACTCGGACGGGTCCTCCCTAATGTAGGAGGGCCAGGATCGGCGTGCCGTCGACTGTATCACGGGGTGATACGGTCGATGGCACTCTACGGAGCCCCGGTGTGGGCGGAGTGCCTCTCCCCCCGAACGGTGGCCCTCTTGCGACGTCCGCAGAAGGTCATAGCTACCCGGGCCGTGCGAGCTTATCGCACGGTCAGCCACGGCGCGGCCTGCGTTCTTGCGGGCCAAACGCCGTGGGATGTCGATGCACGCGTCCATGCTGAGGTGTATCGACATCGGGTTTCTGTCAGAGAACGGGGGGGACGATCCGCTCCTGAAGAAGTGGAGCGGGTTCGTACCCAGGCGCAGAGGGAGGCTCTGCGTCGATGGGGTGAGGCGCTCGCCTTCCCAGCTGTCGGCCACCGGACGATAGAAGCGATACGTCCGGTGTTGCAGGAGTGGGTAGGGCGCCGGCAGGGCAGTCTCTCGTTCCGCATGGTGCAGGTACTGACCGGACATGGTTGTTTTGGCCACTATCTGCACCGGGTCGCGCGTCGGGAGGAAACGCCGCAGTGTCACCACTGCGACGCTCCCGACGACACTGCCGAGCACACCCTGTTGGTGTGCCCGGCCTGGCGACGCCAGCGCAGCGAACTCATCGCTGCGCTGGGTGACGGAAACCTCTCGCTGACGAGCATGGTCGTGGCCATGCTTCGCGGCGAGGCGGAATGGGGAGCTGTCACCTCCTTCTGCGAGGACGTCATCTTGCAGAAGGAGGCCGCGGAGAGGGAGCGGGAGAATGATCCTCAAGCGCCTCCCATCCACCGCAGACGGACAGGCAGGCGAAGGCGGGCATTCGCACAAGCGATGCCCGCCTAATGACCCTGCCGTGGAGGCCTGCTGCACGGTTGGCCCCGTGCACGTCGCCGTAAGACCCTCCGTCTGGGGATTGCCCTAGTGTTCTCGGGCAATCCCCCCTTGGCGATAGCCCGACCAGTTAGGTCGGGCTAGCCCGGGCGCGTCGGTAGTGGTAGTCGCAGTGTGGACCCTACCACGCGCGCCTATAAGGGCAGGGAGAACACCGGGGGGTTTAGTGGGTAGGCCCGGCTCTCTGCCGGGAGAGCCCCACACACGCTCGTCGTCTAGCCAACGGCGAGTACGGTGCGGTCACGCATTCCCCTCGAAAAAAAAAAAAAAAAGGAGGTGCCTTAGGGCGGATGGATATAGTTTTCTTGTATGAAGTTTTCTCAGGGAAATTGGTAATACTGGGAATAGGAGAAGGATCCACACTCTTAGTCACAATGTCACTATATAGCGACCTAACAGGAGCATGTAGCTTGCAGGCTTCTATGTAAGAGATAGCTTTCTCTGCCATTGACATTTTAATCGAGCGTTGTCTGTCATACTCTGGGCACTTCTTATTGGTAGCGAAATGAGAACCAGAACATGATAAGCAATATGCAGAATCTTCCTCAACACGGCACGAATCACCTGTGTGACCATCGCCACATTTGTAGCACCGTGGCTTAGAGCGACACAGGGACTTTGTATGTCCAAAACGACAACACTGATAACACTGGATAGTGGGATAATAATACTGTGCAACTGGTAATGAGTTATAGCAAACATAAATTCGTGATGGAAGTACTTGACCATCGAATGAAACCACACATGTCTGAGAAGGCTTCCACACTATAACACCATCAACCTCTGTTTTGAAGTTAATTCTTCTTACTTTGGTAACAACACCACAACCTTGAGGTATTGAAATATATTCCATCACCTCATCCAATGACCATTCAGATGGAATACCCTTCACCACTCCCATCCTAGTGGTACTAAATGAAGGGATAAATGACTTATATCCCTCCACACCACCAGAGGAGATGAAGCTGTTGGCAGCCATAGCTGTAGCAAAAGCAACTGACACTCTATTCCTGCCAATTCTCTGAAGACTACCATCAACAATGTCTTTGACACATAATCTTTTCAGGAGCCGACCAAAAGCTACCGCATTCAATATAGAGGCAGGCATATCGTCCACCACTTTCTGTATATGGACAATAAATGGACCTTTATCTGATGCACAATAATTTTGGCGACCAATGGGTTGACGTTCTGCAAGCACATGACTTTGCTGTGTAATGGATGTATCTGCAACCGATCCAGAAATGGCATTCATTAAACTATTAACCTCTGTTTGCTCACTATCAATAGTCCGATTTTGTCCTGGCGGGATAGAGGAATCCTGTGAAACAGGTTCCCGCTGTCCCAAAGGGATAGACAAGGAACTATCTTCTCTAATTACTTTTTTTGATCTTTTGCCTTTTGGCATCCGTTCTTTGGGCCTGGGTCTTTTTTCCCCTTTGACAGAAAAACCCAGAGACTTTACCTCACTGTCGGAAACTAGAGTGGTCAAACTGTTTTCAGAAGAGGATGATGCTATAGAGGACCAACATTCCTCATTAGCACCTACCTCACATGACGATATATCAGGCGGAATACCTCCGCCTGAAAATTCCGCCATCACACACCGTCTTTTGTTTTTACAAAATCAAATATAACTAAACTAAAATTTAAAATAATATACACTTACCGGAATGAATTTACATATAACTACTTAAGAACACTAACTACCTATCTACAATTTTTACATGAAAATGGTGTACAATATCTAGAATTTAATAATAAAAAAATTCAATTAAGCCAAAAAACAACCGAACACCACAGAGTACATTTTTTTTTTTTTTTTTTTTTGATCCTCTTGTATGGCAATTTGTTAATTATGCCAGCGTCAAGTGAAAGATAGATATGTAACAAAAATTACGAAAAATTTTGAAAGAATTGTTCACCAATGATGACTAATGATTCTGATGATTGTTAAGGAGCTCTGAAACAAAAAGAGATACACTATAACCTAACTACGAAATACTTACACAACTAGGTATATACACAATAACCTACAGCTTAATATTATTTTTAATAATAAAATCACCAATAATACTAACTACAAATGAATTCAAAGATGAGAGCAAAATGTCAATATGAGAAGGAAATGGATAGGAATGTTCTAAGAGTGAGTCAATGAAAGAAGAACGATCATAATTTGGGCATGAAAAAAATATATGATTTAAGTCTTCTGCCAAACCACATTTACATAGAGTCTAAAATTTTTAATTTTTTAAGATGCACTGCTGTGCAACACTGACCAAAACGAAGTCGGCATATTGTGGCGGAAATATATCTATTTACATATAACTTATAAAACCAAGGCTTGGGTGGAATATCTTTCTGGATTTTGGAATAACGAAAACCTTTATATTTACTACTTGAAGCCCAAAGCCGTGACCAGGATTTAAATAATTGCTGTTTTGGAATAAGTAAAAGGTCTTGACTGTAATTCATAAAAGGAACAATATCACCACGTAATACTGCAGTCTTAGCAAAGTGATCAGCTTTTTCATTGCCAAATATGCCGCTATGACCAGGAATCCAAGCCAAGACTACAGTACAACCCAGCGACTTGCATAAAAATAATTTCTGCTTTATATGGAACAACAATAAAGAACCTCTACCAGTAAACGGATTAGACTGTAAGGCATAAAGATTACTCAGGGAGTCAGTAAATATAATGGAATATTTTAGCTTATAAAGTAAAACATAATTCACTGCCTCAAGAATTCCTCTACCCTCTCCAGTGAATACAGAAGTTTCCGGAGGACACTTTACCATTTGATGAGTGTTATAGTTCTTGTGATAAATACCGACACCCACACAACCCAAGGGGTCGCACTTAGATGCGTCAGTGTAAATGGAGTGCCAACCAGACCACTTCTCACTCATAATACGGGCAAAGTTCCTAGGAGCAAACTTGTCATCCTTTTCAATGCCAAAATTTGTTAAAATAGTTGGAATATAAACTACCACAGCAAAGTCATGCATAAAAAGCGGGATCTTGAGGCTATTATGGGTAGGATTTTTAAGGCTACTAATCTTTACAAAACTTTTGACTAAACAAGGGACATTTTCATCAGTCCAAGATAAAAAGTTAAAAAATTTAGATAACTCCCTTAGCTTTTCAAAGATTGGATGTACAGTAAATTGCCACCTCTGTATTAAAAACCTATCTGACAAAAATTGTCTTCTGAGACACAAAGGAGACCCATAAATGCCTTGCAGGTGGAATGTGTAGATCCCACACATTCCACCTGCAAGGCATTTATGGGCGTGGACTTCATAGCTCCAGAAACAATTCTCAGAGCACGAGATTGAATACAATCAAGCCTCTTCATTGAAATTTTACTACAAGGACTTAACAGAAATGAACCATAATCTATCACACTACGCACTAAAGCATTATACACCAATTTTAAAGAATAAGGGTGAGCACCCCACCAAACCCCAGCTAAACATCTTAAAATATTAAGATTTTTTTCACATTTCTTAATTATATAGTCAATATGCTGAACACCCGATAATTTAGAATCTAAACAAACACCCAAAAATTTAACATTGCTAACGGTTGGAATCCTAACACCATTCAAACAAATATCAACCCTAGGTAGTAACCTTTTACGGGAAAAGATCACTATAGAACTTTTCTCTGGAGCAATTTGGAGGCTGTTATCCAACATCCAGAGAGAGAGGGAAGATAAAGCCTTAGAAACTGAATTGGTACAAGAATCAATAGACGAACCAGACGAGAACACAACAATGTCATCAGCATACTGAAGACACTGACAGTGAGGTGAAACAATTTGACTCTCAAGCTCAGCAGTATACAAATTAAATAACAAAGGACTTAAAACGGAACCTTGCGGGAGGCCCTTATAAATAGTTCTACATTTAACACTGTTATTGTCCGTTCTAACAACAATAGACCGACCCGAAAAACTATTAAATATATAATGAACAAATTTTGGTGGAAATCCCATATGCAATAATTTAAATTTTAAACGTGATAAGCAAACGTTATCATAGGCAGAGCTAATATCCAAAAAGGCTGCCACACAGAACCCCTTTTTTGCAAATGATAAACGAATGTCTGAAACCAAAAGTGACAAATTATCTAAACAACACTTACCCTTACGAAATCCAAATTGGCCATCTGACAATAAACCCTTATGTTCAGCAAACCACTCAAGCCTATTCTTAATTAAGTGCTCAGCTAATTTAGCTAGTGTTACTGACATGGCAATTGGACGATAACTATTTACAGAAGAAGCATCTTTACCAGGCTTTAATATTGGAACTATAATCTGAGTCTTCCAAGAGTCTGGTGGAATGCCCGACTCAACACAAACATTAACCAATGACAAAAAGTATTCAAGAATATTGGGACTAGCATGAACTATAAAAGAATAAGGAATACCGTCTATACCAGGGGATGAATCTTTTATAGAAGAGAGAACAAATTTAAGCTCTTCCAATGTAAAGGGATTACAATAAGAGCTAGACACAGAAAAAGACGGCTGAGAATACTCTGGTAAGTCATCAAAGTTGGGAACAAAAGGAGGAGCAAGCTTGTCCATGAACATATCAATCCACTCACCTGAGTCTGGATAAGAAATAGAAGTAGGGGTAAAAGATTGTCGGAATGTTTTAATTTGCTTCCAAACTAAACAGGATGGAGTCTCAGGCGATATAGTTTCACAATACTTCCTCCAACCACTCATTTTCTTTTCTCTCAACAATTTTTTAGCTTCCAGAGCAATATCAGAAAGTACTGAAAAATTTTCATCAGACATATTAGACTTATATGCAAGCTCTGCCAGTTTCCTGCGGTGAATAACTGCAGAACATTCCCTGTCCCACCAAGGAGGTAACGGGAAACCTTTCGAAATTACAGATCTTACTGGCAAAGCAGAATCAGCAGAAGATAACAATACTTCAGTTAGTTTCTGACCGCACAAATTAATATTTAAGTTATTGACAATAGGAAGAGATGCAGATAAAGAGCACATCACACTAGAAAAACTAAACCAATCAGTATTACTATTAACACTATATTTAAGCAGGGGTTGCAACTTTCGCTTATGAGGACTAGCAACATCAAGACTAAGAATAATAGGGAAATCATCACTTCCATGTGACGAAGAAAGAACATCCCATGTCATATCAGGGGCCAAAAACGGGGAAACAAAAGAAAGATCAACCGCACTAGAGAACTCATTAGGCTTGGTTCTACGTGTTGCAGAACCTGTATTAAGAAGACAAAGACCACAGACATCCAACATATTCAAAAACTCAAAAGATAAATCATCATTCTTTTCACAACCCCATGAAGTATTATGAATATTAAAGTCACCCATAACAATCACAGGGCACTCTAATGTAAGGATAAACCTTTCAAGCTGACAAAGAATAAGAGAGGAGGGATAAGGAATATAGATTGAAATATAATAGATACCACACACTTTAACACAAACAATAGAAAAATCTGTATGACTGTAGGGAAAAGGAATATTTACAATATTTGCAAAATTTACATTATTGCTGACTAACAGGCAGGCCCCGCCATACCCATCAGCCCTGTCATCACGAAAAATATGATAACCTTTAAAAGGAAAAGAAAAAGAAGGTTTTAAAAATGTTTCAGATAAAGCCAAAATTAAAGGATTAAATTTAGAACACAAATAAATTAATTCAGACTTCTTAGACACTAAACCTCTACAATTCCATTGGATTAGTTTGGATGGAACTTGATCCATCACTTAAGTTTTGAACAGGATTACTAACAATATTTGCAACGTTGGACGGTGAGGATGAAAATGAAGAAAGAAGACTAATAAGAGTTTGGATCAATTCAGCTACAGATGGAGACGAGTTACACTCAACACTATGAGTTTCATAGACAGGAGCACCCTTAGGCAACTTAGGGATAGAAATGATATTATTATGAGAAACTCTGTCATAGCCAACACCCTTCATAGGAGGTGCCTTAGGGCGGATGGATATAGTTTTCTTGTATGAAGTTTTCTCAGGGAATTTGGTAATACGGGGAATAGGAGAAGGATCCACACTCTTAGTCACAATGTCACTATATAGCGACCTAACAGGAGCATGTAGCTTGCAGGCTTCTATGTAAGAGATAGCTTTCTCTGCCATTGACATTTTAATCGAGCGTTGTCTGTCATACTCTGGGCACTTCTTATTGGTAGCGAAATGAGAACCAGAACATGATAAGCAATATGCAGAATCTTCCTCAACACGGCACGAATCACCTGTGTGACCATCGCCACATTTGTAGCACCGTGGCTTAGAGCGACACAGGGACTTTGTATGTCCAAAACGACAACACTGACAACACTGGATAGTGGGATAATAATACTGTGCAACTGGTAATGAGTTATAGCAAACATAAATTCGTGATGGAAGTACTTGACCATCAAATGAAACCACACATGTCTGAGAAGGCTTCCACACTATAACACCATCAACCTCTGTTTTGAAGTTAATTCTTCTTACTTTGGTAACAACACCACAACCTTGAGGTATTGAAATATTTTCCATCACCTCATCCAATGACCATTCAGATGGAATACCCTTCACCACTCCCATCCTAGTGGTACTAAATGAAGGGATAAATGACTTATATCCCTCCACACCACCAGAGGAGATGAAGCTGTTGGCAGCCATAGCTGTAGCAAAAGCAACTGACACTCTATTCCTGCCAATTCTCTGAAGACTACCATCAACAATGTCTTTGACACATAATCTTTTCAGGAGCCAACCAAAAGCTACCGCATTCAATATAGAGGCAGGCATATCGTCCACCACTTTCTGTATATGGACAATAAATGGACCTTTATCTGATGCACAATAATTTTGGCGACCAATGGGTTGACGTTCTGCAAGCACATGACTTTGCTGTGTAAGTGATGTATCTGCAACCGATCCAGAAATGGCATTCATTAAACTATTAACCTCTGTTTGCTCACTATCAATAGTCTGATTTTGTCCTGGCGGGATAGAGGAATCCTGTGAAACAGGTTCCTGCTGTCCCAAAGGGATAGACAAGGAACTATCTTCTCTAATTACTTTTTTTGATCTTTTGCCTTTTGGCATCCGTTCTTTGGGCCTGGGTCTTTTTTCCCCTTTGACAGAAAAACCCAGAGACTTTACCTCACTGTCGGAAACTAGAGTGGTCAAACTGTTTTCAGAAGAGGATGATGCTATAGAGGACCAACATTCCTCATTAGCACCTACCTCACATGACGATATATCAGGCGGAATACCTCCGCCTGAAAATTCCGCCATCACACACCGTCTTTTGTTTTTACAAAATCAAATATATCTAAAATAATATACACTTACCGGAATGAATTTACATATAACTACTTAAGAACACTACCTATCTACAATTTTTACATGAAAATGGTGCACAATATCTAGAATTTAATAATAAAAAAATTCAATTATGCCAAAAAACAACCGAACACCGCGGCAGTCACTTGACACTCCGTACATTATTATATACTGAAAGAATGACTGAAACCGAACACCGCGGCAGTCACTTGACACTCAAATTGTGATTATCCGTGCGTTCCGAATTGCGATAAAAGCGATAATATCGCAAATCCGACCAAATTAAATCGTCACAAAATATATGGGCTATTGAATCAGTAGGTTATGTTGTGACTTTGGTCGGATTTGCAATATTATCGCTTTTATCGCAATTCGGAACGCACGGTATGTAGCCATGACATTGACAGTTGACTGCTCTGTGATCTGTGGCTAATTCAATCAACCTTAGATAAAGAATGAATAGATAGGACGTGACCGTATACCCGTAAGGGACAGACATAGATGACGTCATACCTGCCTAAAGTAGATGGGTATACCAGTGTTGCTTTAAGTTTTACCCTACTTTAAGGTTGGTTGATCTACGTATTTTTATTGAGACATTTTAATGAGCGCCCTTCGCTCAACAATAAGTATGTCTCAAAAAATAAAAGTGGGAGGAAATTGCGAATTTTTTTATTGTATTCTTCATTCAACCTTCGCAATCTAAAGTTATTTACACTTTTAAATAAAATTACACTTTTCGGATTTACTCGAGTATATTTAGTTTTAAAACATTTTACTTAATTATTTAAGCTATTATGTAAACATCTTTACAAATATAAGAAAAAATATTAGGAATCATCATCAGCCCACACGCGTCCACTGCTGGACATAGGCCTCTCCAAGTGCTCGCCACTGAGTACGATCCGCGACCACTCACTTCCAGCTTTTGCCAGCTAGGTACCTTGCGAATATCGACGCTCGATTAAGAATACAGCGGGCAATATCATTGTTTTTTCTTTATCTCTGCAATTTATTTAAAATCCAATATTTATACATTTACTAAATATATGTGAAGATTTAGAAAATGTATAAATATAAAATTTTAAATAAACATTTTCTAAAATTAGATTTCAATAACTCCGTTATTGTCATCGAATACAGCGTATTAGCAATGAATTCGCGTATTTAAATATTTTTTACAAATACATTTCATCAAAAGCGGGTAGTGATTATGCGTAAACTCTTCAGTAAAAAAATTTATTTAACAATTTTTCTAAGCATTGGTGCAAAAGGGAATGTATGTACTTAATACTATTTTCAGAAAATCTCTATTGGTTTCTCCTACAGTATCTAAAATGTCCAACCGCTCATTTTGCATCATTAACTTACACTTCAAATCACTTAACACATTTTCAAGTTTGGGTACTTTTTCCCAATCGTCTAAGCGATTCACGCACTGCCCGTAGTTTTTTACTTGATGTCCTCGATGATTGTTTCAAACGCAGCATTTGAAGCCGCATTTTTCTCTTTCGGGGCGTATTCAAATTTGAACCGAAACCCAACAACGATGCGTCCTGAAACAATATGTATACAGGTTAAAAATAAAAGCAGGTGCTAATTTTACAACATTAAAAATAATAATTAAGAAATTTGTAAACTGTATCTGTACTAATGGTCAGACTTGTTATATAAATAGGAAATGTCCAAAATCAAACCATTAATAATATTTTTGGCCATTTCAAAACTGTAAAATTAATTTTGAAATCCCTTATACAAATAGTTGGGTCTGTGAAAAATAAATATAGGTTTCGGCTTGATAGGGTATTTACTTTGTAGATATAATATGTATAAGTTACTGACCTGTAAAAAAAGTTAGGAATAGCACCACTCCCAAGAAAAGTGCCTTTTTGTTTTTCTGAATCCACTGTTGTTCAAAATGCTTAGAACACATTCGGTATGCTTGGTTGGCTGCCAATTCAATCGACCAGTAGCTTTAACCCAACTGTTTCGAGTAATTATCTCCGAAGGAAATCTGTTAAATACAGACAAACAAGCAAATAGAAAGTTTCACTTCAAAAGAATTACCTTTGTTATCTAAAATGCTCAAAATTGTATACTTAAATATGTCAATATTAATGTAACACAGAAACTAATATGTGAGTTCCCTTTAACGTAACAAATTACCTACGAATCAAGGAAAAATTGTCGTAGCGACTGGTATCATTATAACCCGGCAAAATGTTATACGCGTTGGTTGTATAGGTGACCTTATTGAATGGCGACATTCTTAACTTATTAGGTTAATAGTAACCTTATAATTAGTTTGAAATTTCATGTTTAATCCCATAATATGATTGAGAACCATAGTAGAAGGATAAAATATTGCAATATAATTTGTATTTATAATTTAAAAAATAGTTTTGGCGCTTAATATTGACACAATTTAGGTCTTACCTGTAAAGGTTATATTTTCCTGTTTTCTAGCACTATAACTATTACAACCTAAAGCGGAGCAGTGCACCAAGATTTAAATGTTCAAATAGTTCACAATTACACTAATTAAACTGTTAAATAATTGCACAGTGAGCTATACTTCACACAACAAATTTCATCCACGTATTTGTTTAGCACCAGACGCTGGTGATAAACAATCCCCACTACCAGTTTCACCTATATACGGTGACAAAGACAAAAAAAAATGATGCCGTCTTCTTCTTTCCTTTGGCAATGTGTATAAGTTTATCTCTTTTCCTCATGTTTGACGGCTTTTATAGCCCATCTATTCCATTCTATATCTATGCAATCAACCCACCCCTCAGACTAAGGAAAAAAGAGACCCTTTTCCAATTTTTTCATGTAGTATCTCTATTAGTCTGTGATTCCATTCCGAATATTCCTTAGATAAAGAATGAATAGATAGGACGTGACCGTATACCCGTAAGGGACAGACATAGATGACGTCATACCTGCCTAAAGTAGATGGGTATACCAGTGTTGCTTTAAGTTTTACCCTTTTGTTTATAGTGGCTTTTACCACTATAAACATAAAGTAGGGTTGATTGATCAACGTATTTTTTTTGAGACATTTTAATGAGCGCCCCTCGTACAATAATATGTCTCAAAAAATAAAAGTGGGAGGAAGTTGCGATTTTTTTTATTGAATTCTTCATTCAACCTTCGCCGCAGTCTAAAGTTATTTACACTTTTAAATAAAACTACACTTTTCGGATTTACTCGAGTATATTTCGTTTTAAAACATTTTACTATTATTTATTTAAGCTATTATGTAAACATCTTTACAAATATAAGAAAGAATATACGGAATCATCATCATCATCCACACGCGTCCACTGCTGGACATAGGCCTCTCCAAGTGCTCGCCACTGAGCACGATCCGCGACCACTCGCTTCCAGCTTTTGCCAGCTAGGTACCTTGCGAAGATCGTCGCTCGATTAAGAATACAGCGGGCAATAATCATTGTTTTTTCTTTATCTCTGCAGTTTATTTAAAATCCAATATTTACACATTTACTAAATATTTGTGAAGATTTAGAAAATGTATAATATTTAATTTTAAATAAACATTTTCTAAAATTAGATTAAACTTCGGCTTACAGAGATAAAATTCACTACAATACAGGTAAAAATTCACTTGGGTAAGTTCAAGAATTGAACTACTGATACCGCACTCAATATGGTGCTAAAAGCCCAAAGTTGGTAAGCTTGCTCACAATGTGGAAAAAAGATGTGGCAAAGAACGCAAGATGCCGATGTAGATAGCTGGTTATTCTTAGTTGCCCGTGTTGCCACCCCCAACCTCGCCCTCGCTGGCGGCAACTTGAAAATAGCGCAGGACAAGACCAATTTGTAGATCTCTGAGGAAGATTATGTTCTGTCAAGTACCTATATAATTAATTAGAAACACTTGTTCGGTGCATAGAGCTATATCTACATCCTATGTGTTCTTGTTAAATATTCAGACAAAGTAGAGATATGACTTATTTCATTTGGATTAAGCCAGATTACTAGCTATGGCACAAAATTGCAAATAAATCACAAACATTTTCTAGAGGCTGTCTACTCCTCGCCACTCACCAGCTGTTTTTGGGTGTGGTAAACACGTATTAAATTGCTTACGTACAAACTCATATGCCTTTGAACTTAAAAAGTGTAAGCACAGCGCGAATTTCCTTAAAGGTTCAGAATACTTTCTTTTGTCAACTCCTAAAAATCTTTTCAGAAAATCTCTATTGGTTCCTCCTACAGTATCTAAAATGTCCAACTACTAATTTTGCATCATTAACTTACACTCCAAATCACTTTACACATTTTCAAGTGTGACTACTTTTTTTCCCAATCGTCTAAGCGATTGACGCACTGGCCGTAGATTTTTATTTGATGACCTCGCTGATTGTTTCAAACCCAGCATTTGAAGCCGCATTTTTCTCTTTCGGGGCGTATTCAAATTTGAATCGAAATCCAACACCGATGCGTCCTGAAACAATATGTATACAGGTTAAAAATAAAAGCAGGTTCTAATTTTACAACATTAAAAATGGGGGTAATTCTGAAGTTACCTGCACTAAAACTAAAACTAAAATTAAACATATAATTTTAAATTAGTTTTAGGTTATTCGTATTCTGAAACGCCGGACTCTCTTAATTTAAACTGTATTTGACAATTTCTTAAATTGAATACACAGATTATAAATACACCTAGTGCTGTAGAAAAACGGGATAATTTAGAAACATTAAAAACAGCTATATTCTACTAATTTTACTATCAGAAATTATTAATTTAAGATTTGATCGTATTTGTAAATAACGGAAAAGAAATTTTATTATTTATCATTCATTTTATCACAAAAGAAAAATTATTCGACATTTATTCTGCGATTGTGATGGCTTCGCGCCTATGCGAGGCCTATGCCATGAAATAAAAAAATTACGTGGTAGTCTGTAGTTGTATAGATAGGTACTTCGTGACTTCCTCTGAATTTTAAAATTGCGTATTTTGTTTCATTAGTAATTTTTGTTTTCTTTTCATAATAACCGCTGTTATTTATTGACAAATAATAGTAATTGCTAGGCAACAAATCTTAGATAGGCATACTTCTATCTGCAGATAGAATATTAATTTCTGTTGTAAGAGTAAATCATTGATTTAGTAAATCAATGGAGTAAATACATACATACATAACCTACCTATCATCTAAATGTCAGTACTATTAGACTACTTGGGGAACAAACAAATTACAACTCACGACTTGGCAATTGAGGCTATAGAAGCCTTTCCTATTGTATAATAAGATTCCTGGTGCTGTAGGGTGTGTCAGTGGTGGAGCAACAATACCAATATGTGTACCATTTTTTTTAACGTTGGGAAATGCGTTACGCATACCTCGCGCTTGGGTAGGCGCGAGGTTATGTCGGACTCTCCGCGGTCACTGGGGGCAGAGCGCCAGCCAGAAACCGCGGCCTACCGACTAAAACCAAACGATGCCCCCTTACAAACGCCTTGGCACGAGAACGTCCATCACCGCCGCATCCTCCCCGTCATCTGACGAAGAGGATACGTCGGGGAGGGACGCCCCGTCGCCGGACAAGGCCATGGGAACCCTTTCGGACACTTCCATGACGTCGTCAGCGTCTGCTCGCCTATCTCGTCACCTCCCTAAAAGGGGAAGGCCGGCGATGCTCCTGGGCATTAGGAGTATCGACGGCTGGCGGTGGCCTGTGCAATGCAGGACTCGGGCTTCCCGGGCCCGCGTCCCGCTGGTCACCGTCAGGAGGAAGAAGGCGGGCGAACTGCCGCCTCCTCCGCCCCGTTCTTCTGCGGCGGCAGGGATCTGCCGCTGGGTCATGATACCTCCTTCTGTGTGATTACCTCCACACAGAAGGAGTTTGCTGCATTCCAGGCCTCGACCATTATGTGTACCATCAACAGCTCCAAGTGTGTTTGGCATTCCATATATTTGTAGAAACCTAAATAGAAAAAGGAATGTTAATGTATTTCTTAATAATTATTTCAAAATATTTTATTACAATGTAAGTAGGTGCTCGCTCACTCTGCCTTGACAAGGTCCTTTTCTATTGCTGTTTTATGAAATTAAATTTTTTTGTGGAGTTAATTTGCGCAATATTAAATCAGTGACAACAGTGACAGCTCTGCATGACCGAAGGCTGGCTAAAACCTTTAAATGTTCCGGTAGGAGCCAATCTGTACTTCAGTGCAGTCTATAGCTTCTATAAAGTTGCGAGCGGATTGGCGAGGAAAACGAAATATTTTTCTAAATTTACGTTCGGGCATAGTAAATGGGTCTGATTTGTCCCTCAACTTCCTCAATTTTACTTTTTCTTCTCCTATTCTACAACATAAATAAGTCGATACTTTACAAATATATTTTAAAACTATGAGGCAGGTATTTATCTAATTTTTTATATAAAACAAATATTTTACCTTTCTGAAGACTCTATTAATCATCATCCATTTGGCAAGTTGCGCAAAAAAAATTGCCTTCGGTAATGTTAGAAAATCGTTAAAAAGTAACAAGATAAATTTAGACGGCACCTAAAAGTTCACCTCCTAAAATTAGTTTGACATATTTAAAATTATAGGAAAAATTTCATTTAGGAAGCATGTCAGAATACGAAAATAACATCTAACACTAAATTGAGTAGTTTAGTAACGTCACTCTTAATTTTAGAGTTAACTTGTGAGTTCTGAATACCAAACGGTGATTGACATTTCTATCTCTACTTCTTCTTCTTCTTCTTCTTTAAAAGTTATGGCAATCGGTCGTGGTGACAACCATTACTGCCAATCTCCGGTTTTGGATAAAATACTGTTTTTAGAGTTTATAGTATCAATGTGGCCAAATGTGTCAATAAATTTGTTTTGGGTTACCTGGAAAAGGGACAAAACAAAACGTCACAACATAGAACATAGAGGTAGCACATACAGAAAGCATAGTACGGTTATAGTTTGATGTTGCAAGTGGAGATATATTTACAAAGGATTTTAATAATGGGGTAATTTAACATAGCTAAAAGAGACTTGACATTTATAGGACGCGGAATAAAGGGAGGTAATATATCATATAATGAATAAGGGTTTTGTGGACAGTTGAACAATACATGGTCGGTAGATCCTTCCTCAGTGCCACAGTCACATAAAGGAGAGTCCCGTATATTAATTTTATAAAGATGGAGAGGAGTGCATGAGTGTCCAAGTCTTAACCTGCTTATAATTGAGGTAGCACGTTTATCAGTGGAAAGATAATGGGAAAACCAGGGTTTAGAAGGTATGTCAGGTTGAATGTCACTGTAATATTTTCCCTTGGAAGTTTTAGATTTATCCCAACATTTCTTCCAATCTGCCATGAAGTCTACTCTAGCCAATGAACAAAGGTCTTGTAAATAGATTTTAAAGTTTAGTTTTTTAAAATTTAGTTATAGTTTTAGGTGGTCGCTTCAGAATCACCCCCAATATTAATTAATAAAATTTTAAACTGTATCTGTACTAATGGTCAGACTTGTTATATTAATAGAAAATGACCAAAATCAAACCATTAATAATATGTTTGGCCATATCAAAATAGTAGAAAAGGATTTGGTACCTACCCTACCCATGTTAATCCAAAACTGTAAAATAAATTTCGAAATCCCCCATAAAAATAGTTGGGTTTGTGAAAAATAAATTTAAGTTTTGGCTTGATAGGGTATGTACCTTGTAAATATAATATGTATAAGTTACTGATCTGTAAAAAAAGTTTAGGAATAGCACCACTCCTAAGAAAAGTGCCTTTTTTGTTTTTCTGAATCCACTGTTGTTCAAAATGCTTAGAACACTTTCGGGTATGCTTGGTTGGCTGCCAATTCAATCGACCATTAGCTTTAACCCAACTGTTTTCGAGTAGTTATCTCCGAAGGAAATCTGTTAAATACAGACAAACAAGCAAATGGAAAGTCTCACTTCAAAAGAATTAACTTTGTTATCTAAAATGCTCAAAATTGTATACTTAAATATGTCAATATTAATGTAACACAGAAACTAATATGTGAGTTCCCTTTCACGTAACAAATTACCTACGAATCAAGGGAAAATAGTCGTAGCGTAACTGGTATCATTATAACCCGGCAAAATGTTATACGCGTTGGCTGTATACGTGGCCATATTGTATGGCGACATTCCTAGCTTGTTAGGTTAACAGTAACCTTACTACTTAGTTTGAAATTTCATGTTTAATCCCATAATATGATTGAGAACCATAGTAGAATGATAAAATATTGCAATATAACTTGTATTTATAATTTAAAAAATAGTTTTGACGCTTTTTATTGACACAATTTAGGTCTTACCTGTAAAAGGTTATATTTTCCTGTTTTCTAGCACTATCACTATTACAACCTAAAACGGAGCAGTGCACCATGATTTAAATGTTCAAATAGTTCACAATTACACTAATTAAAGTGTTAAATAATTACACAGTAAGCTATAATTCACACAACAAATTTCTTCCACGTATTTGTTTAGCACCAGACGCTGGTGATAAACAATCCCCACTACCAGTTTCACCTATATACGGTAACAAGGACAAAAAAAATGATGCCATCTTCTTCTTTCCTTTGGCAATGTGTATAAGTTTATCTCTTTTCCTCATGTTTGACGGCTTTTATAGCCCATCTATTTCATTCTATATCTATGGAATATTCCGATATTCCGATACGTAAGCTGTGTTCCATTTAATTAACCATCACCACTTTGCTGGTACATACATCTGATGTTAGCCTCGATATGCGTTTCTTTTAAGAAATGTTGACTTTTTAGCCGCGCTAATTGTTACAAATGAAACGGTATGAACTCATTTTTCATGCTGAATTTTGACGTCTCACCTACTTAGTCCAGTAACTTAATATTTCGAATAATATATATCAAAATCGGCTAAAAATATAAATATCATTCAATTTAATAATGAAATTTATATTATTAGCTCTACTAAAAAATCTTATTGTTTCATGAAAAAAAGTATCCAAAAGTAAATTTTGAAAGTTGTCAAAAAATGGTATCGGAGGACCCTTACATTAGCATGGGTATTTGATGTTAACTTTTCGTGGCAAAAATGTTTATGTGGAACATTCGAAACTAACACGAAATGTTAAGTTAACTAACACCAAAGCCAAATGAAACGCGTTGATGCTAAAAATGTTGAAAATGTTGCAAATCCGTGCTTAACTGGAACGGGCCTGTAGTATCCCTCCCTATTCCCTATGTAGTCTGTGCATTCCGTTTTCCGGTACATAGTGAGATTTGGGCATAAAAATAAGTAGAGATGGTCGTTATTACGATAGCAGATAATATAATGCATTATATGAACGTAACGAATAACACATTATTGAGCAATGGATTATCCTGCTATCATTATAAACTGCTGTTGATGTTGTAGCGTTGTAGCGCAATGACTGGCGTTCCACCCACCGCGCTGTTGCCAATAACGCAACGCGATCGAGAGCGAATCAAAGAGCGAGAGCGCAATAGGTGTGTACGGGAGATAGCAATATAAACTGCACGAGTCACGACACGATAATCGCAAACCACTAATTTTTGTGCTTTCTCACATTGACGTAAAGTTCACTTTAAAATGTTTGATGTTCGCGACGATTTGAAATAACAGGTGAATAATAATTATTCGTTATACTGCTGTTTTGAATGAGATTGCTGTTTAAAATTTTATTGTTCGTTCAATTCTGTTCTGTTCAGTTCAGCAACAGATCCAATTAGAGAAATTGTGATTATTTTTTGTTACGATTTAATTATTTCAGTGTGTAAGTGCGTAATTAAAAGTTAGCGTAAGTGTAAATAATAATTGTTTTATAGTTAGTGTTAAGTATTTTTAAATATTAAAAATGCCGAGAATAAGAGCCCCGATCGCTCCTATTCGGAACTATTTCGATGTTGGTAACAGTGTGAATACACTGTTGTTCATTGTGCAAAACAGCAGTATAACAGGATAACGAACAGCAGTTTACAATAACAGCTATATGGAAATAACACAGCACTGTTATTCGTTATTTGGAAACAGTCGTTATTCTCATCTTTAAAAATAAGCTTAATCATATTGAATAGTTTTGCCTAATTGTTCTGATCGTGATCGTAGATATAAAGTTGTATGCCCTAATTGTTTCGTGAGACTCGACGAGAGAGAATGGCTGTGACAGCAGATGAAATTGCTAAGCGGTTTCCTATACATTGGCTTGTGTGGAACAACCAGCATGAAGAATTGAGAAACAATCTTGAATCAAAAAAAGTAAGTACAACAAGATTGTAGATCTAAGTACATAGGTAGATGGAATGCTACGTCTTGCTAAAAGAACCATTATTATGATGACCCAAAAAAATTTTTTCCAAAAAATAAAACCGACTTCAAAAACACTGAAAAGTTAAAAATAATGTAAGAATAAGTACAGACAACATCACGCTTTTATATTGAAGTCTGTGCCAAACGATCATCTAGAAAGTTAAAAATTTGGCATCAACTTAAATATAGAAGTGTGATGTTGTCTGTACCTATTCTTACATTTTTTCAGAGGATTGTGAAGTACCAATTCATGCCTCGAGTATGCACTTTAAAAAATGCAGTTTCTTGCACACCGCTTAGAGTTGAAGGTCCGAGGCAAGTGCCTTCATTTCATATTGAAATATTGTTTCGGGTGATAACTGTTTTACCCCCCTAAACTTTAGACATTTTTGGTCTCATTAGATTCAGTATACCTTAATCTATGATTGTATGTTTTGCTTTTTTTGTAATTCAGTATAATTTAGTCAAAAAAGATAAAAATGCTCGAGGTAGTTTTTAAGTCTAAAATATGGATATTTAGATGCTAATAATAAATTTTCTGAGCAATATTACTTTAAAATCAAAACGTACAAACCAGAGATCTTCATTATATCTACAACATTTCCAAAAGTGATGAAAATTAAACTATGTAAAGAGGGAGAAAAGCGTTATTGCTTTTTGTATGAAAATTTACAGCTTCACAATCCTCTTAACTTTTCAGTGTATTTGAAGTTGGTTTTTATTATTTGTAAAATATTTTTTATTTTTATAGAATTTAATATCACCTCTCCTTCCTGAATTTAATACAGGTCCTTCATGAATTTAATCCAATGTCAGGTCAGGTCAAGTCCAAAAGTTAAGGATCCTTCCACCATCAGCTCAGTTCATGACGTACCTATAAAATTTAAGGGTTTTCCTCAATTTTTATGGGATCCCATCGTCAATCCCTGACTTTGGTGACGTTTGGGATACCCCAGGAGTATAGTCTATTGAATACAAAAAGAATTTTGGGAATCGGTCCACAATTGGCGGCGTAATCGTGTAACATACACACAAAAAAAAATTGAGATCCTCCTCCTTTTTTGAAGTTGGTTAAAAATTCAATGACATTCAATGGGCTCTGCCCAAAATGAAATAAGGAAAATTGTGGATGAAATGAAATGAAGCTCACTTCAATACAATAAAAGAGTTACGGGATCGATCATGTATGTGTGTGGGATCGATCATGTATGTGTGTGGGATCAATCATGTCTGTGTATGTGATTAGCACATACGGTACATAAACAATGCAATTCTAAAATGGGTGGATATTATCATTATTGCTTGTAAAATAAACAATTATTGAGTTTTTTTAATTCATTCATATATAATTAAGAAGAAGATATATTTAAAATCCATTCTAACAAATTATAAAAACTCCATATCTTATTAATTTTCATTCTTTCTTTGTGATAACTTTTTCCCACAGCGATTTGAGACTTGTTGCCATAGTGAAAGTTGTTAAATATAATAACCCTTTCCAACAACACATATCACTTGAAGTTATTGGTCTCACAGGCTGGTGACCATGTAATTTTGCTGTCCTCCTTTATCTTAATTTTGTTTTATAGTCAGCATAAAAATTTGTCAAATACCCACATCACAAATATATTAATTAAATATTTTTTTTTTTTCAGACAATTAAATTGAATTTAATATTAAATAGTTAAGTATAACAAAAAGAAAAAAAGATTTTTTATGTGAAAGATGAAAACTTAATGTCTTCATTTTGGTAGTATGACATCCAGAACAGTAACATGTATGATTACATGATAAAGATAACAGTAGCCCAATCTTTCATTGACTATGGGAATAAAATTCATACCCTCATGTCCCTATTTACATAGTTTGTCATGAATGTACTTTATTTGCAGGCACATATGAATAAATTGTAATATAGTCTATAGATACAGACTTGAAACATTTCTTTTTCTACATAATCAATGAAGCCAAACAATCAAATACCTAACCAGCAAAAATAATCTTATTATTGAGGGAAGCCATACTGCCTCAAGCTTAACTTATGTGGATCAGTGTTAGCCAAATATTTATACTTTCAACATGTGAAATTGATGAATGATAATAAATGTTGCAAATTAATTTATTGGTTTGAATTATTCAAATACAGTTTTATTTATACTGATTTATTTAGTCCCAATAGGCATTTGAACATTATCCTAATAACTTTAAGGAGAAAATGGGTCATCATGAATGAATCCATACTAATATTATAAATGCGAAAGTAACTCTGTCTGTGTGTCGCGTTTTCACACCAAACTACTGAACCGATGTAGGTGAAATTCGGTACTTTTAGACATAGTTTGAGTCCCAGGAAAGGACATAGGATAGGTTTTATTAAGGGGGAGGAAAGGGGGTGGAAGATTGTATGGGGAATCAATAACCGCTGAACTGATTTAGATGATATTTGGTATGGAGATAGTTTGAGTTGTCAGGAAGGATAAAGAATAGTTTTTAACCCCGAAATCGTTCCTTAAGGGTGTAGAAAGGGAATCAATAAAAAAGGACTTCCACATGGACGCAGTCGCGGGCAAAAGCTAGTTTTTTTTTGTACTATAAACATGAAACTTAATGTGTTTATTTTGCCAAATTTTAAAATATCAAACCAAGGAGAATTTCTTTCATGCCTACTCAAAACAACTGCCAATATATGTAGAAGTATAGGACTAGAATTGAAATTCATCTACTCAAAAAGTCATATGGCCATTACGAAATCCGCCATTATTTATTTTTTTGTCCACTCTAAGTATAAACAAATATAAACATAAACATGACATTTTGAACTATTGTATTGTATTGTTACGAGCGAGATAAGAGAGGTCCAAAGATGAAACAGTATAGCTTGATGCGGTGCTTACTGTACCTGCTCAAATAGTTCAAAATTTATTTGTTTTGTTTTCTCCTAGAAATTGTGCTTGATTTCTTTGGGTCCATGCACTTAAAAAGGTTAGGAAGCCTAGATTTATGCCATAAAATGTCATATGGCCAGAAATTGATTGCAATAATACTGTGCAGCTTGCAAACTTCTGCCCAGTAAGACTCTCGCCTAACTTTTTTAAGCACTAACGCGATGCCCATTTCATAATATGTAGTGTGTGTTATATCTGGGCATAAGTTACAACCTGCTGCTAACACTAATGCGACATAGTAGAAGTGTGTAAGGGTGTGATATATCAACTACTTACAATACTTCCTGGTCACTCTTTATTTACTTATGTTTACCTAAATTACATTTTAGTTTACTCCTGAAGACATAGAATGTAGAGATCCAAGAGGGAGAACGCCGCTGTTACTAGCAGTGACACTGGGACACATTGACGCTGTCCGTGCTCTCATCGATGCTGGTGCGGACGTTAACTGTGAGAAGGATGGCTGGACTGGTAAGTGCACATTAACAAATACACAATAGTGTTTACACATAGCCTAACCTTAGTTCTAAATGCTCATTTCATGGGTTGTTTAAGCCGGCATTCTATATAGGTAATTTTTTTACATGTATACATACGACAGTAAAGTTCTGGGCGTTCATTTTACCTGATGGCATGCTGAGGTCGAACTGCACAACTTTACGGCTATCTTACCTGTAATTGTCGGGATACACCAGTTTTACTAGCATTGTTACTATGGCGACAATAGTACAATGGCAGTTAGCCAGGCGGAATCAGAGGCCCTACTTTCAATGAAACAAAGCAAGAAGAACTTCTTTCCCATGGGCATCGAATCCTGAGCCTCCAGATTAATACTGGGTAGTCTCAACTACTAGATCACGGAGGAAGGTCAACAAAGACGCGGAAACTAGGTATGTGGTCTGACAGAGCTCTGTGTTCTTTAAGCCGGATATATATTTGTCTAACGTGTCATGTTGTGATGCTCTCTTGACGTGACAGCTAGCGTTCTCATATACATATCGAATTCTGATGTTTTCTGACGACTTTTTGAAATCAATACCGTCGTAGCTCACACAGAGTTCACGCGTTCACAATGTTTTTCTACGAATCATTCGACTCCGATTCTGATCCTTGCAAACAGGTTGCTCTGACTAATGGACTGATGTCTATATTCTCTACATTTCGTATTATAAATTAATATGTAAGGAAAAGTTAACATACACAATGCGTATCCGACGCGTCACAACAACACAGTCGCGTGCACACTGCTCTGACGTCGCCGCTTCCCCGCCTTCCTCGCCCCCGACACTGACGCGATCGGGGTCGCTTCTGAAGCGCGGATCCACTGTTGTGGGCACGATGGGCATGCCCACAACCCTAATAAACTTGTGACGTCACACTTTCATGGTCTATTGAGATCGATAGGCTGATGATATTATATATCCAATGCCTTAAAAAAACAATGAATTTTGGTCAGAGTGTCATATTTTTTGGAAATATATTTGTTGGGAGGTATACACTGTACGATCCTGAGCGAGGTTATACTCCGACTCGCACTTGGCAGACTTTCAGATGGCTATTAGCACAACCTTTTTTGAGGGCTGGATCCGCGCTTGTCCAAAGGTCAAACAGTATCGCTTGACGAGGAGCTTACTGTACAAGGTCAAGTTGTGATTGATGGTAGCGGCACACCCCGGACACTCCATACAACGTTCGCAAATCAATTACCTATTACTACAACTTGAACAAATGACGTTTGTACACGCGCAAATGTGTGCGTGGAATCTAGTGGGGCTGAGTGCGTTGTTATCAATCGAAATTACGCGAGAAGTGCAGCGACTGCCTTCTCTTTTACCCGCATAGCGTTATCTCTGTTATCGGCCGGCGCTCAAGTCTACTCCGTGAACGTGAAGTGTGGCCGCGCCCTTGATTATGTGTCAGTGATGTCTACAACGAAGTGCGGGGTGGGATGAGGTGTTTGAAATGAGTGCGGGGAGGTGAGTGGCCGTTCTGTATGGAGTACTATTATATATTCTGTGGTAGCGGTGCAAGAGGCGACGGCGACGGGCGACCAGGAGCTGCTGTCGCTGGTGCTGGCGCGGCGCGACCTCCAGCGGCACGTGCTGCGCGCCAGCGGCATCCCCGACCTGCTGCGGCGGCTCAGCCTCGCGCCGGACTTCTACGTCGAGATGAAGTGGGAGTTCACGAGTTGGGGTGGGATTTCTACATATTTGAGCTATAGCGCTGGGCGATTGTGAGAAATCGAATGAATCGACAATAGGCTAGATGAATGAAAAAAAAATATTGCTTAATAGAAGTTCATTCGTATAATAAACAGAAAGAAAAAATCGGTTTTCGAATTACTATAAAAACAACCAACATATATAGATAGCAAAACGGCATTTTATATGGCCATATAAACTATATGGCCGTACTCAACGATGACGTCACGGTTGATGTCGGATCTCTGTTTAATCGCTTCAAATTTAACAGCTTAAAATGCTTTGTGTCTTATGTATTTCTATGCCGATTTTAATTCTAATTTCATATGATTGCGTATTTTTCTACGCTATTTTAATATTTTATGTCGTATCTTTTTCTACACTATTTTAATATTTTATGTCGAGATGTGAAAATTAGAATTCAGTCATTATTCCAATTGTGCAATTGCGTATTCGATTGTCGATTCATTCGCCGTCGCCGAACAACAATCGAATGAAGATTAACAATCGAATAACAGTTACGAGTAGGACGATATCATCGGTGCGCGGGCGGGTAGCGGGGGTGATGTAACACTATCCCGGCGACAGTGTCGATTCGATTGTTTTTCTAGTAGCTCTTAGTCAATTGTAGATCAAGGTTGCATTATGCACACGGAACAGTATATCCATCCATCCATCCATATAGGTTATCGGTAATGATGTATTTATATTATGTTTGTAAACAAATGCGCAAACACAATCTATGTGTTTTTTCGAGTGAATTTCGTCTCACGCGCTTTACTAAATCACCAATGGATCAAGCATTGATTATCACAGAATTTTTATATTCGAATAAATTGTTGTAAGCTGCGCGACCGGCCACTCCGGCTAGTCCGCCCCTGTGACCGACAATTGACGCAACAATCGAATAACACCGATAGTTATTTGAATGTATTCGAATAAACACAACAATCGAACAATTCGATTGTTTTTAGTCTCAGTCGCCCATAGCTAATTTGAGCTTAATGTTAGCTAGTCGGTGGCGCTGTGGACTCGGCACTTGTCCTCCGATTGGGAGGTCCAGGGTTCGAGACCGCAGTGTACTAATGTGTTTTTCGTTTTTCAAATTTCATATGTACATTTGTCTAACTTAAGTAGCATTGGGCAGGACACAGTGCTCGTAGGACTGACGGCCGTTGGGGCGAGTGGTCCTCGAGTGGCGGCCGCGTTCAGGGAGATGCAGTGTTGGCTCCCTACAAGATGGACCGACGATCTGGTGAAGGCCACGGGAAGCCGCTGGATGCGGGAGGCGTAGGACCGATCGGTATGGAGATCCTTGGGGGAGGCCTATGTCCAACAGTGGGCGTCTTTTGGCTGAAATGATGATGATGATTTGTCCAACAGTGAAGGTAAACATCGCGTGACAACCTGCATATATCTGTAAAGAAATTCAAAGGTGTAGTGAAGTTGACCAATACACACACGGCCAGTGTGGTTGACTAAAGCCTAAATACCCTAACTTATAGTAGGCTTGAGCCCCTCGCTGGCCCAGTGCAGCTTGGTCGACAACACATACACCTTTGAATTTCTATGCAGATGAATGCAGGTTGCCAAGTCCAGAGCGCCACTTGACGCTTAAGACCAAAAGCGCTACCATTATAAACCTATTTAGACGAGATTTGCGCCAAATTTTTTATTTCATTTTAGATTAGAATTAAAAAATTCAAAATATCAAAGGGGGTCTAGTCCAGTTTGGACGTAACACACCGTTATCCTTAAACAACCCGTTTGGCATCGAAATCGGTCTAGTCGTGTTGTGTTCCTTCGATGCAACTAAGATCGGCAGCACTTATTAAGGGGGGGGGGGGGGGGTAATTCGAGTGCTCCAGAGCTGACGTAAGTGATCGTGGTGGTTTGGCGTAAGTGATCATAATCGCAGGGACCTATAAAAGTTCTGGCTTATGATTATTTATTTATTTTTTATTTATTTATTATAAACATAGTTTCCACAGCATAATTCTAGTTACATTTCAATTTGGTAAAAACATCTCTGTACATCATAAGCCAATAACGGAAACTTACTTTGTTAACTAAAAATACAAATATAAGGGAAAGTTGTATTAAAAAAGAAATAAATATTCATACACGAAAGCGAAGTACAGTTCATATTAGGAAAAGGCAAAAAAGAAAAAATGTGCTCTATATGTGTGTGTGTATGTGTGTGAGCGTGCGTGTGTGTGTATTGTGTGTGTGTGTGTGCACGTGAGCGGTTTTAATTATGTGGGCCTTTGCCGTCAATATTGTTGAAAAATGTTGATTGTGCGTTTATTACCTTACAGTTCCTCTGGTATCCCGCATGTGCCCGTTCGACACGTACAAGGTGTACAAGCGCGGCGGCAACGTGCGCGTCGACACCACGCTCGTCGGCTTCGAGAACAACCGCTGGCAGAGAGGCGACAGGACTTACATATTTCAGGGACAAGGTTTGTGTGCGAATTAAACATTTTTTTGACAGTTCTTGTTCACTGTTTACTCAATGATTGGGAGACCTATGTCTAGCGGTGGACGAGTGTAGGTTGATGATGATGATGGTGATGGCAGGCCCCCGTCACTCGCGCAATGCAGCGTTATAAATACTTACCGCTAAGTAGCGCGCCGCAAAGCAGAGAGCCACCGCGCGCCGCACGCGATACTTTTATTTATTATCGAATCTGTGACGCGAGCGAAATTGAACGTGAAGGTACTACACAGCACGTTTCCCGCGCAAAACTAACGTTGCTTTAATTATATTTAATAAACTTGATTAGCATTGCGCTGGTTCATTAGAGACTGCCGACAAACTGTTTTACAGTTTGGCAGATTAAAAATGTATTGTTGTATAGATAATTATGAAAAGAAATAAATTAAAAAAATTTACTGTGAAGCTGTTGGATGTTATAGTTAAAAGACAAATAAAAATTTGTACCTATTTTTTATAGTCGAAATTCGAACTATCTTTAGTCCTCAGTTGCTGAGGAGTTTAGGTGAAGCTCGCTTTCATTTTAGGCGTTTACGTCACTTACCTTTGGATGAGATGAAGGCAAAGAGCTTCCCTGATGTTTGTATAGAAAAAGAACAATGGCAGATTCGAAAGAATCATTTAGCCTCCACAAATTTCAACATTACAAATGTGCTTAAAATGATATCTTATGATTTTTCCAAAAAACATAAATGTTAAAGATTCTGGAAAAAAAGTTACATTTATAAGTACGACAAATGACTAAAGGTATATTAGAGTCCCTTCGACAATCACTGCGGTCCGATTTGCCGACTACCTGTCAATGCCGGTTCGAATTAGTTTTGCGTTGAGAGTAATAAGTGTTACAGATCTGTCATGTCAGCGCTATTACAGCGATTATGCGTTACAGCAATATCACTGTAACATAGAAAATTATTATATGATGGCGATAACTTAAGTCACAGCTAGCGTGAGCGCGCTCACAGTCACATTTGATCCAAGACGCGAAATATCAATTCGGACCTCATTGTCTATTTCACATTTGACCACAGTCTAATTAGACATTGGTCCGAACTTTGCTGTTTTGTTTTGTTTGTGCGTTGCTTTGCGTACTTAAGTATTTGCTGTTTTGATTTTTCGTGCTTTTGAATAACTCTTTACTGCTACTGGACTACTGAGATCTCCTATCATGACTGCTAGCCAAAGGAATTCGATTCTCGACGACGTTATTGACGGTTTTAAGAAATAACCTCTTTAAGTTTATGCGTCTCTAACTTTTTGTCCAGACTTTTTAGAATATTCATTCTGCTATTATTTTACTGAGGAATTAAAACTCTATAGTTTGGCATATTGTTCATGCATGTTCCCTAAAAAAATTTTTACTTGGATTCCATTCCATCTATTCTTTGACTTTGACTTACCCTGTTTTTCAAAGATTTCCTATTTATCACAATAATTCATACGATTCAGGATATTTTAGACAGTAAAATTTAATAACTGTGAGTTCAAATGTGAAAAAAAAACATCGATCATTTTATAAAATTAAAGCACATTTTCAGTTAGGGGCTTTCCTCGCAATCATTTCATTTCATTATATACCTATATCAATAATAACATTTAAGTTTTACTTTGACCATTTTATTTAATTTATGTTCTTCGCGGGAATGTCGATTTTCGGCGCGCGTTCTTTTAGACGGTTTCTGCTTGCAGCGATTTTTGTCTGCCGGTTTTGGCTATTATTGGCACAGCGATTCCAGCGTTTCTATAGGAGTGATGTATCTGTTACGTAGTAACTATTATTTAATCTGTGGTAATGGCGTAGGGGGCCGCTCGACTCGCACGCTGGCCGCGTCGCACGTAAAAATTTAGATTTTTCTCGGTAATTTCTGTAACGATAACTGCATATCGTTGAGAGGGAACCCTGCGCTCTTATCGGTAAATCTGTATCGGGTCGGCGACGCGTAACGCTATTATTGGAACACTCGTGTCGTGCAATAAATTTCAATTTCCCGTGCAGTCAGATAAATGGTCGGAAGCGTAGGTAAATTTTCATACCTAAACTTGGCTTTTCTTCGAGAGTGATTCTTCTGTACTTTAGGCGATTAACACACTGCCACGCACCACGCTGCATCATGCGTGTCGACGCAGCTACGCGCGTACTTGCGGGACTGCAGATCCGCATCATCATGCGGGATTTTTAAGCACTCACGTGCGGTGTTGCGTTTCGAAAATCAACGTCTTTCGCCGCTTGTAGGCGCGTGATCTGCATGAACGCGCGTGGATGCGTTTTCTGCGTGTTTGACTGTCCGTGTTTTCTGTACAAACGGAGATACTTACAAGCAACGTAAGAACACGCATTCACGCGCTACGCCCGTGGTGCGTGGCAGTGTGGGAATCGCCTTAGTACTATTATGTAATCTGTGGTGATGGGTCCGGTGCGTTGGGTCAGGCGGGTCGGCGAGCCTGACGGAGCTGGACCACGTGGCGGGCACGGTGTGGCGCGAGGCGCTGGAGGCGCGCCCGCGGCCGCCGCCCGCGCGCCTGCTGGCCCGCCGCCTGCGCGCGCCCCTCCACCTCAACTATCTCGACACAGACAAGATATGCTTTGAGAGGTGAGCCGACCGCGTTCTGCTGTAGGCGGAGCGCGACATACAGGACATACACCTCAAGTACACACACACTAATCAGACACATGCACACAGAGACTGGGTATTACCACAAAGTAAAGTTTCTTTGTACTTTTAGTCTATTTTTTATAAAGTAAACAATACATTTATAAAGTTTTTTATAAAGTAAAAGTTATGAAGTAAACTGTAACCCTGGGAGGGTTACAGTTTACTTCATAACTTTTACTTCAAGAACCACAGCGTACGTCGCCAACTAGTGACATAAGATGTAAAGTCACGGTACCCAGTAATTTTACTGTCATATCTTACCCTTCAAACCGGAATACAGCAATGCGAGCACTGCTGCTTTGCGGCAGTGCGGAGTGGGCAAGGCGGAGTTACCCCAGCCGATGACCCTGGTATAAGCTCCCTCCGGTAACTATTATCATTTCTATTAAGAATCAGTGTTATCTTCAAGGTAATTATTGCTTCGTGTACGTGTTGTACTTTTAAGATGGAGATGATGATGATGATAATTCGATATAATAAAGATAATTGTATTAATAAATTGCTGATGATATGATGACGTGTACACGGAGTGCTATATGCGACAATGATGATGTGCGCAATAATTTAACGTCAACTAACTTGAATTACAATATGATCAATATTTTAATTTTATAAATGCTGACTGCGTTAGAACGGCTTATTTGTAAAGTTTGAAAATTCACGAAAACTCTCTATAACGTTTCATCACTAAAACAGCTCGTTAACACGTATCCCACCCGTGCATCACAGGAACAAGAGCGGCATCTGGGGCTGGCGGCAGGACAAGTCGGAGGCGGTGAACGGGTACGAGTGCAAGGTGTTCAGCGCCAACAACGTGGAGCTGGTGTCCAAGACGCGGTCCGAGCACCTGCCGCGCGGCGAGCGGCCCTCGCCGCGCGCCCCGCTGGCCGGCCTGCTGGCCCTGGCCGACCGCGAGCCCGCCGCCACCACTCCCGCCGCACCCGCCGCACCCGCCGCCACCACTCCCGCCGCGGTGAGCACTAGCACTGGCCACTCCCGCCGCCGCCACCACTCCCGCCGCGGTGAGCACTAGCACTGGCCACTCCCGCCGCCGCCACCACTCCCGCCGCGGTGAGCACTAGCACTGGCCACTCCCGCCGCCGCCACCACTCCCGCCGCGGTGAGCACTAGCACTGGCCACTCCCGCCGCCGCCACCACTCCCGCCGCGGTGAGCACTAGCACTGGCCACTCCCGCCGCCGCCACCACTCCCGCCGCGGTGAGCACTAGCACTGGCCACTCCCGCCGAAGGCGCAACAACCTTTTACGTCGGACTTGGCAGTCGACTCGTCGGGCCGAGGCCAAGGACCGGTTCCATGCGCATAGGCGGAAATATAGGGGGGCCATGGAAGAGGCGCAACTTTTGCACTTTGAGAAAATCGCTAATTCCGGAAACCTGGACCCTTGGGGACAGGCCTACCGAGCCGCGAGTGGGAGGCATAGACCTCCCCTTAACGTAATTAATGGCACTAGTTTTGCCCAAGGATACGCTGGCAGTGTGGACGAGGCCATGCACAGCCTAATGCACGCTCTATGACCGGACTACCATCTTTCCAGGGACACTTTTCACCACAGGCAAGTGCGTTTAATGGCCTCCATGTCACCTCCAGGAGAAGATGCTCCTCCTCCAAGTGATTCAGTTGTGGGAGACATAGTTAAGGCTTTGCCTAACACGGCACCGGGAATCGAAGGGCTAAGTGCGAATATCATCAAGCACACTTGGAGGGCTGCGTCCGCGGAGCTCTCTGAGATGTATAGGCGATGCGTTCTGGAGGGCTGCTTCCCGGATGTCTGGAAGGTCGGTAGGTTGATTGTCATCCCGAAAGGGAACGGCAAGCCTCTTACCGATCCGAAAGCATATCGGCCGATCACCTTGCTCTCCATTCTCGGCAAGATTTTAGAGCGCTTAATTCTAAGGTGCGCCCCGCAAATCACCCAAGCGCTGTCGGACTGCCAGCACGGGTTCACTCGAGGCCGGTCGACGGTCTCTGCCCTTGACACCATCTTTAGGGCAGCGCGAGAGAGCTCGTCGAAGTATTGTCAGGCGATATTTTTGGATATCTCTGGAGCCTTCGACAATGCATGGTGGCCAATGATCTTGCTCAAGGCGAAACGGGGGGGTTGTCCGCCAAACATCTTTAGAATGTTGGTGGACTACTTCACGGGACGCTCCGTGAGCATGTTCGTTGGCAGCCGGCGAGTGTCGAAGGCGGCAACAATGGGTTGCCCGCAAGGTTCAGTGCTGGGACCTACGTTGTGGAATATACTTATGGACGACTTGTTTCGACTACCACTTCCTGGGAGGGTTAGCATCGTAGGCTACGCCGACGATGTGACGCTTCTGATTGAGTCTAATTCCCGGGCGGGCATAGAAGCTTCGGCCTCTATGGTTTTGCAGCTCGTCGGTGACTGGAGGGCCCGTAATCGACTGGAATTTTCTCCTGCCAAGTCTGCAACTATGACGATCAGGGGGAAATTACAGAGGCCACCCGTCATCAGGTTCGGTGGGACCTCAATCAGGAGCGTCGCGTCGACTACGGTGCTAGGAGTGGTGGTCGATACGACTCTGTCGTTCTCGCAGCATGCGAGTGCGATTGGGGAGAGGGCGGCAAATTGCTTCGGCAAGATGTCGAGGGTGTCGGCTACATCCTGGGGTATCAGGTACCGTGCCCTTAAGGTGCTGTACAGGGGGACGTATATTGCCACAGTTACCTACGCCGCTGCGTGTTGGTATGAACGTGGGTCCCTCCACGTTGTGCGATCTGCGCTTCAGCGCACCCAGAGACCCGCTTTGATCCTTCTGACCAAGGCGTATCGCTCGACCAGCTCTGCCGCCTTATCGGTGTTGGCCGATGTTTTACCGGCCGACCTCGAGGTAATCCGGGCGGGCAGACTAGGTAGGGCGCGCGAGTCCGGGAGTCCCAAGGAGGAGTTGCGCAGGGTGAAGCTCATAACATCTGAGTCGGTGCTACGCACCTGGCAGGAACGCTGGGACGCATCTGACAAGGGGAGGGAGACGTATCGCTTTTTCCCGGACGTGGCGGATCGGCTCAGGTTTACCTGGGTCGAACCGGACTACGAAGTCTCGCAGCTGTTATCGGGGCATGGCTGTTTCAATGGTAGGCTTTTTAGCATGAAGTTGGTGGACAGTAGTAGGTGTTATTGCGGCGAGTGCGAGGTCGAAGACCTGCACCACGCCTTGTGGGAATGTAGCTTGTATAGGGATGCGCGTAGGGACTTATTAGATAAGGTGAAGGCGCTCGAGGTTGGCCCGGTTTACTATCGCGATCTCGTGGGGACGGAGGCGAATTTCCTGAGGCTACGGGACTTCGCGCATCGGTGGCACAAGATCAGGAGTGGGCTTGAGAGGTGAAGAGGCGAAGAGGGCAAGCGCCCGAAGAATGAAGATACAGGGTGACTAGATAGTAGACGAGCCAGCGGTACCACTTAGTGGGCACACGGCGACCAGGTGGCGGACACCGAAGGCGTTAAGTGTGTTGTCCGCCCCAGAATGGGGAGAAGGACACAGGGACAAACGGAGACAGATTTTAAATAACTTGTAGGGAGTCAAGCATTGCGGCGCGGCAGAGTGCGAAAGCAGGCTCCGCGCGCATCTCCCGCTGTTTCAGCCCGTATAACCAGGATTGGTTGAGTAGGGCCATGGGTGGTTGGTGGGGTTTGGCCACTCCCGCCGCCGCCACACCCGCCGCGGTGAGCACTAGCACTGGCCACTCCCGCCGCCGCCACACCCGCCGCGGTGAGCACTAGCACTGGCCACTCCCGCCGCCGCCACACCCGCCGCGGTGAGCACTAGCACTGGCCACTCCCGCCGCCGCCACACCCGCCGCGGTGAGCACTAGCACTGGCCACTCCCGCCGCCGCCACCACTCCCGCCGCGGTGAGCACTAGCACTGGCCACTCCCGCCGCCGCCACACCCGCCGCGGTGAGCACTAGCACTGGCCACTCCCGCCGCCGCCACACCCCGCCGCGGTGAGCACTAGCACTGGCCACTCCCGCCGCCGCCACACCCGCCGCGGTGAGCACTAGCACTGGCCACTCCCGCCGCCGCCACACCCGCCGCGGTGAGCACTAGCACTGGCCACTCCCGCCGCCGCCACCACTCCCGCCGCGGTGAGCACTAGCACTGGCCACTCCCGCCGCCGCCACACCCGCCGCGGTGAGCACTAGCACTGGCCACTCCCGCCGCCGCCACACCCGCCGCGGTGAGCACTAGCACTGGCCACTCCCGCCGCCGCCACACCCGCCGCGGTGAGCACTAGCACTGGCCACTCCCGCCGCCGCCACCACCACTCCCGCCGCGGTGAGCACTAGCACTGGCCACTCCCCGCCGCCGCCACACCCGCCGCGGTGAGCACTAGTCATGGCAGTACACAGCGTCAAACCTGCAGCATCCCTCGCAAGGGAAAGAACAAATTTTATCCTCACATCTGTCGGCAGGAGGCCCTATGTACCAGAACTATTTGGAACGGACTGCTCCAATTATCCGTAATCATAATCTATTGGACTCCAGACGGGTGTGGACAATATACTGTGATGTGAGAAACAATCATAATCGTCACTTCAGCCTAGAAATGACCTCTGCTGGACATAACCTTCCCCCAAGGTTCCCCAAAGAGATCTGTCAGTTGATCATTGTTGAGGTCTGCCAAGGCTGCGTCTCTTGGTGCGCGGCTATTACTTTAGGATAATATATGCCTTAATTTCTCGAGTTTATTGCAGAGGAACTAAACTAAAGTGATTCTTTTTACAGGAAGACCCGCCGCCGATATACAGGTCTCACGAAGACCTAACCGCAGTGCCTGTCACATGGGAGGAATATTTCGGCGAGAAACCGCTAGAGAGAGACATAGGGCGGCCGAAGGTCATCGACACCAAGGTGCAGAAGTTTAAGGCGAACCTCTGGTTGTGCGAGGACTATCCTTTGGAGGTGAGCACTTGGTACGATTGTATGTGAAGTTTATTATTTATTCATTTATTTAATGTGAATCGGTTGTCATAATCCATAAATGCTTGCAGAGTCACTTGCATAATACCAACTCAAAACCCTGCAGATTGTTCTAGCACAAAAAAGTCTTGACAACGTCCCTCCTAATTAAAGCTGGCGATTTCACCCGCTTGAGGAATTTGGTGGTGTATGGTTGGCACGCTTTGGTTTCCATATTGAAAACAAAGCCACTTTTGCCCTGATGGTTGGACCCTGGATGGGTGACCAAAGTTTTGTGATCACCAGTGTCTCCCTGCTTCGGAAGGCACATTAAGCCATGGGCACAGAATAGATAATAGTACTACGTACAGAAGTTGCACTCCCTTGATCTTGAAAAAAAGCCGACATTTTAAATACTTAAACTTTGAGCATTCACGCCGAATCACACCTTAACGCCACGCGTTAAGAGTATGTTAGTACTCTGCAGCCTCACGTCGCACGAGCGCGAGCGCTAGGTTTGTTGCTGATGGAAATTTATCAAGCGCGTGCAAAAAAGCGCGCGAGACGTTGCTATACATTGTGAGTGCATTAATCCCAAGAGCGCGGCAGCCCCGCTGCTTTTCTACACTCTCAGACTGCGTGGAACTGTAGGTACTTATCTTCTACCTAAGCGCGAAGTGACGGAGACCTACCATGGGTCCCGTTTGCTATTGCTATTGTTTCCGCCCAGCAATCCGCCGCGTGGTGGTGTTATAGCCCATACTCCTCACGTGTTTCTTCCACATAGGAAGGCCTGTACCCAGCAGTGGTACGTGTATAGACTGATGATGATGATGGAGAATTTATATACCAAGGTTACTCTCCCTTGTCCATTTGATGATGGATTTACATTCGTATGCCAAATTCCCAATTATATTGTGAAAAACTACTAAAGAAGTTCAACATAGTCATGTCTATTTGTCTTGTATTCCAGTTTTTATTTTAACTCTCCAACTTTCCTTAAAAAGAAATTATACCGGGTGTAACTGAACACCCCAATAACATTCAAGGGGCATATAAGTTAGATAATACTCAATGGACCTTCGGTGCTTGTCGGAGACCTGGAACCCAAATACTTTTAGAGTTATTTGATTTTAAACTGAAAACAAAAACTTTCAAGTGACAACCATAATCAGCTCTTAACACAAAAGAAATTTAAACAAAATGACACGTGACAGACGTGAGCGTAGTATTCCTCGTACGCTTACGTAGGGCTGTCGGCACTTAATACCAAAAAATAATATATTTAGTTTGTATGACGTGAGCGTAGTATTCCTCGTACGCTTATGTAGGGCTGTCGGCACTTAATACCAACAAATAATTTATTTAGTTTGTATGGAAAAAAAGTTAGTTTGTTAGCCTTAATATTTTCCCTACAGAATCTCTACTTCTGATGGATACATACCCTTAAATGTTATAGGGGTGTTCAGTTACACCCTGTATATACTTAATTGCAAATAACAGGACATATCCGATAAATAACAAATAACACAATACATAGAAATGGACGGCCTCATTGTTGCACAGCAATCTCTTCCAGAAAACCTTTATTGATTATTTTACAATTGACCTTTATTGATTACCTTTATTAATATTTAACAATATACATAATATATTTATCTATAATATATAAAGCAAACTTTCAATGAAACAAACTTTTCTTAATCCTGGGCTATTGCAAACATTGAGACATTGGAATTGTTTAGTGGGGCTTCTGCTTATATCTCCCTAATAAAATGGTGTTAATTTGTATTTTTCAAATATTTGTCGCCAGTTACGAGAGCAGATAATGCCCATATTGGATTTGATGGCGTCAATATCGTCTCCACACTTCGCCAAATTAAAAGACTTCGTCCAAATGCAACTGCCCGCTGGCTTTCCTGTTAAAATAGGTGAGTTGTTTTACTCATAATGTGTCATGTTGCAATAGTATGAAAGTGAAATATACATAATTAATGAAAAAATAGGTTTATTAGAAAGTGTAAACGACATATGGCAGGAAAAGTGTATGAAAGAGATAAAAATCTAATAATAGGTTGTTTCGTAAGTAAGTAGTGATAATTGTATTTACTATAGTCTGTTTTATTTAACAAACGCGTACTGACTGAGTATAAACGCGTACTGACTGAGTATCTCTCTCGCATATTTCCAGTATTGACAGAGTGAGATAAGTCATTGTTAGGGGCGGGGCCAACCTTTTGTTCTTGCTTTGAAATTGTAAAGGCTCGTTCTTATTGAATAAAATTGACTTAATGTTGATTACGTGGACCAATAGCAACGCAGTAAACATTTTCGGTACTGGTTTGTTAAAAAAACGGACTATAGGTGTGATGGCGCCTAAAGTCGACGCAACCAATTCGGCGTTTCGCCGATTATTTTGTTGCTGATTTTATGATTAACTGCAATACAATATATTGTTGCTTACCCCTAAACCGGTCGGGTCTCCGTATGTAGCCGGTGAACTTCCTGAGCTAGCTCGAAGGAAGTCGCGGCTCCTGAAGGGCTGCTGTCAATCCACCGACCAAAACCGGACCACTAATACATTTTCCTAATAAGTCACCAACACTCACAATTAGCGGACATTCGCGACAATAACAATTTTACTTGAGATAGCGCGCCGCGTAACTTATCAAAGACATTACAAATTCGACTCGACTGACATGTCACAGCGGCCGGCAACCACAGACCAGCACATGCACAGACTACTAGCAGTGTTGCCACTCGCTCTTTCTCGAGTGTAAACAAGGTGTATGTGTATTTTGTGAAAAATAAGTTCTTTTTATTTTGGTTCCTATCTGGGGAGGAAGAATATCAAGTGGGCAGTGCGTTGATGAATTACTTAAAGCAATGTTTATTTAGAATGCTTAAAGCAATGTCTATATAGTCTTTTTGTTGTGTGTGTCAACGTAAATGCCGAGTGTATTGCTCTAGATACGAGTAAATGAAATTGTACAAAACATGAAATTTGTTTGTTCGGAAATATGGATCATATTTTATCCAAAATATCTTTTTAAATTTATATAATTCTGTAGTCTTAATTTCTTATCGGCGGCGCGACGACGGCTAAACGGCAACGTGTTCGCGGACGAGCGATCATCGAGTTTAAAATGCTTTCATTTCCATTTAAGCAGCATCAATATTTTTTTGAAGTATCAATAACATTTTTATGGTTCCGTACCTTAGAAGGAAAAAACGAACCCTTATAGGATCACTTTCTTGTGTGTCTGTCATGACCTTTTTTCTCGGGAAGTCGTAGAGATATTAAGCTGAAATTTATATCTAATATTCAGGTTTACAGTCTCTTTCAACCGTGGAAAAATCAAGCTTGTAAGTCAACGCAATTAAAAGGTATGACCGTTTGTCTCATATTTTGGCATACGTATGTAACAATAATTTTTCCACAGCTGAAAGAGATCGTAGACACGTGTATCTTCTTCTTTTTTCTTCTTATATATAAAAATGAAACGCTGTGTGTTAGTCTCGCAAAAATTCAGAAACGGCGAGACCGATTCTTACGGGACTTTCTGTGTATTTGAATAGGTCCAAGGAAGGTTTAAACGTACAGTTGTGCCTGGTAGGTAGCGCTGCAATCGGGCAGGACAACGTCTGCCGGGCCCACTAGTATTTGATACAAATTTCAGATTAATATCTCTACGCGTTCTCGAGAAAATGCGTCTTGACAAACGAAGCGATCCCATAGTCTAAAACAATAGCTCAAGATCGACCTCGCACTTGAGATACAACTATTTATTTATACGAGCCTTATTAGTTTTGAAGTGGGCGAACCGTTGTAAAAAAATGTGCGGTGTCCCCGCCAGAGATCCCGCTGTTCCACGTGCTGAACGCGCGCATCACGTTCGGCAACATCTTCGCGACGGAGGCGGGCGTGCGGCACATCGAGTGCGTCGCCGAGGGCGAGCGGCTCGCGTGCCTCGTGGACGACGCGTGCTTCGGCGTGGGCGCCGCGTACCGGGACGCCGCGGACCCGCCCTCGCCGTACGACGACGACGACGTGCTGCAGTACGCGCTGCTCGACGACGACCAGGTCCGTTACCTCCGCGGCAGTGTATAGGGACAGTACCGGGACGCCGCGGACCCGCCCTCGCCGTACGACGACGACGACGTGCTGCAGTACGCGCTGCTCGACGACGACCAGGTCCGTTACCTCCGCGGCAGTGTATAGGGACAGTACCGGGACGCCGCGGACCCGCCCTCGCCGTACGACGACGACGACGTGCTGCAGTACGCGCTGCTCGACGACGACCAGGTCCGTTACCTCCGCGGCAGTGTATAGGGACAGTACCGGGACGCCGCGGACCCGCCCTCGCCGTACGACGACGACGACGTGCTGCAGTACGCGCTGCTCGACGACGACCAGGTCCGTTACCTCCGCGGCAGTGTATAGGGACGGTACCGGGACGCCGCGGACCCGCCCTCGCCGTACGACGACGACGACGTGCTGCAGTACGCGCTGCTCGACGACGACCAGGTCCGTTACCTCCGCGGCAGTGTATAGGGACGGTACCGGGACGCCGCGGACCCGCCCTCGCCGTACGACGACGACGACGTGCTGCAGTACGCGCTGCTCGACGACGACCAGGTCCGTTACCTCCGCGGCAGTGTATAGGGACGGTACCGGGACGCCGCGGACCCGCCCTCGCCGTACGACGACGACGACGTGCTGCAGTACGCGCTGCTCGTCGACGACCAGGTCCGTTACCTCCGCGGCAGTGTATAGGGACAGTACCGGGACGCCGCGGACCCGCCCTCGCCGTACGACGACGACGACGTGCTGCAGTACGCGCTGCTCGACGACGACCAGGTCCGTTACCTCCGCGGCAGTGTATAGGGACAGTACCGGGACGCCGCGGACCCGCCCTCGCCGTACGACGACGACGACGTGCTGCAGTACGCGCTGCTCGACGACGACCAGGTCCGTTACCTCCGCGGCAGTGTATAGGGACAGTACCGGGACGCCGCGGACCCGCCCTCGCCGTACGACGACGACGACGTGCTGCAGTACGCGCTGCTCGACGACGACCAGGTCCGTTACCTCCGCGGCAGTGTATAGGGACAGTACCGGGATGCCGCGGACCCGCCCTCGCCGTACGACGACGACGACGTGCTGCAGTACGCGCTGCTCGACGACGACCAGGTCCGTTACCTCCGCGGCAGTGTATAGGGACAGTACCGGGACGCCGCGGACCCGCCCTCGCCGTACGACGACGACGACGTGCTGCAGTACGCGCTGCTCGACGACGACCAGGTCCGTTACCTCCGCGGCAGTGTATAGGGACGGTACCGGGACGCCGCGGACCCGCCCTCGCCGTACGACGACGACGACGTGCTGCAGTACGCGCTGCTCGACGACGACCAGGTCCGTTACCTCCGCGGCAGTGTATAGGGACAGTACCGGGACGCCGCGGACCCGCCCTCGCCGTACGACGACGACGACGTGCTGCAGTACGCGCTGCTCGACGACGACCAGGTCCGTTACCTCCGCGGCAGTGTATAGGGACAGTACCGGGACGCCGCGGACCCGCCCTCGCCGTACGACGACGACGACGTGCTGCAGTACGCGCTGCTCGACGACGACCAGGTCCGTTACCTCCGCGGCAGTGGGACGGTACCGGGACGCCGCGGACCCGCCCTCGCCGTACGACGACGACGACGTGCTGCAGTACGCGCTGCTCGACGACGACCAGGTCCGTTACCTCCGCGGCAGTGTATAGGGACGGTACCGGGACGCCGCGGACCCGCCCTCGCCGTACGACGACGACGACGTGCTGCAGTACGCGCTGCTCGTCGACGACCAGGTCCGTTACCTCCGCGGCAGTGTATAGGGACAGTACCGGGACGCCGCGGACCCGCCCTCGCCGTACGACGACGACGACGTGCTGCAGTACGCGCTGCTCGACGACGACCAGGTCCGTTACCTCCGCGGCAGTGTATAGGGACAGTACCGGGACGCCGCGGACCCGCCCTCGCCGTACGACGACGACGACGTGCTGCAGTACGCGCTGCTCGACGACGACCAGGTCCGTTACCTCCGCGGCAGTGTATAGGGACAGTACCGGGACGCCGCGGACCCGCCCTCGCCGTACGACGACGACGACGTGCTGCAGTACGCGCTGCTCGACGACGACCAGGTCCGTTACCTCCGCGGCAGTGTATAGGGACAGTACCGGGATGCCGCGGACCCGCCCTCGCCGTACGACGACGACGACGTGCTGCAGTACGCGCTGCTCGACGACGACCAGGTCCGTTACCTCCGCGGCAGTGTATAGGGACAGTACCGGGACGCCGCGGACCCGCCCTCGCCGTACGACGACGACGACGTGCTGCAGTACGCGCTGCTCGACGACGACCAGGTCCGTTACCTCCGCGGCAGTGTATAGGGACGGTACCGGGACGCCGCGGACCCGCCCTCGCCGTACGACGACGACGACGTGCTGCAGTACGCGCTGCTCGACGACGACCAGGTCCGTTACCTCCGCGGCAGTGTATAGGGACGGTACCGGGACGCCGCGGACCCGCCCTCGCCGTACGACGACGACGACGTGCTGCAGTACGCGCTGCTCGACGACGACCAGGTCCGTTACCTCCGCGGCAGTGTATAGGGACGGTACCGGGACGCCGCGGACCCGCCCTCGCCGTACGACGACGACGACGTGCTGCAGTACGCGCTGCTCGTCGACGACCAGGTCCGTTACCTCCGCGGCAGTGTATAGGGACAGTACCGGGACGCCGCGGACCCGCCCTCGCCGTACGACGACGACGACGTGCTGCAGTACGCGCTGCTCGACGACGACCAGGTCCGTTACCTCCGCGGCAGTGTATAGGGACAGTACCGGGACGCCGCGGACCCGCCCTCGCCGTACGACGACGACGACGTGCTGCAGTACGCGCTGCTCGACGACGACCAGGTCCGTTACCTCCGCGGCAGTGTATAGGGACAGTACCGGGACGCCGCGGACCCGCCCTCGCCGTACGACGACGACGACGTGCTGCAGTACGCGCTGCTCGACGACGACCAGGTCCGTTACCTCCGCGGCAGTGTATAGGGACAGTACCGGGATGCCGCGGACCCGCCCTCGCCGTACGACGACGACGACGTGCTGCAGTACGCGCTGCTCGACGACGACCAGGTCCGTTACCTCCGCGGCAGTGTATAGGGACAGTACCGGGACGCCGCGGACCCGCCCTCGCCGTACGACGACGACGACGTGCTGCAGTACGCGCTGCTCGACGACGACCAGGTCCGTTACCTCCGCGGCAGTGTATAGGGACGGTACCGGGACGCCGCGGACCCGCCCTCGCCGTACGACGACGACGACGTGCTGCAGTACGCGCTGCTCGACGACGACCAGGTCCGTTACCTCCGCGGTAGTGTATAGGGACAGTACCGGGACGCCGCGGACCCGCCCTCGCCGTACGACGACGACGACGTGCTGCAGTACGCGCTGCTCGACGACGACCAGGTCTGTTACCTCCGTGTGGACGACACCTGCTTCGGCGTGGGCGTGGGTGGGTTGTTATTTGTGTGTGTACAGTGCCCATGATGAAAATATTATGTTTTAAAAATATAACTTATTTCTCTAAAAATGCAATTATTAATTCCATATTAAATAGAAACAAGAATATCTGTCCAGTTAAATGTAAGTCTATTACCGATGACGAATGCGTTATCTACATTTCGGACAATGATAGATAGATAAATCATTTATTCATCTACACAGTACAGATACAAGGCTTGCGACATACACATCGTAAAATGAAAAGTATTAAAAAATAAACATATACATGTATTAGTGACTCCTTGTAGTGTACTGTGCAAGCGAAACGGATCTGGCTCAGCATATTGCCGCAGTAGGCTGTGGCGCTGATTATTCTGCCAGAACCGGAAGTAAGTCAATTAAATCATCGATTCCTAGTTTCTAGTAAAAAAAGAAAGTTTTTCTGGTATCGTAATTGCATGGGAATTTTAGATAGGGAAGATTGGCAATTGTGCTACGGAACGAGTAATTTGTACTGTTTCGCCAGGTCGATGTATGGGAGGCCCTGCGTGGCGCTCGGCCGTCGTCGCCGGCGCCGCCGACCGTCTTGTTGGCCAACGAGGACCGCCTACTGCAAAGGTGATTATTGCTTATTCCCACTTTATTTATATATTTATTTATTTATAAAAAGACCATCAACAAGTTTACACCAGAACACACTTGTACAGACTTACATTAAATAATTAAGTTTGCGCTTGTAATGTAACCCACATTACAAGCGCAAACTTAATTATAGACAGCGACCACATGGTACGAAAAATAACAACTTCTGCAGGCGTAGCACGGGCTGCCAAGACGGGACTTGAGTCACGCATTATCTCACAATTTCAGTGACATGATATCTATGTCTTAAAGAGTAGCACGGCTATGTCTATGTCTTAAAGAGTAGTCCGATAACAGCGCTCACAGTGCTAACGATTATAATCGACTTGTTCAAATTAAAGAGAACACTGAAAATGCTATCAGCATGCTTACGATTTCGGTCCGGAAGAACAGGTATATTCATTTTGAACCGAAAACACAATTATCGAAAGTCAGACTGACAGTTCGCATAAAGTGATTTCACTCCAGAGCATTAGCGCCGTAAGTTCTATATGACGTTAACGATGACATCATGTGGCTCTTCATGCCGGCTAACATAAGCGCGCTCACAACATTTCGGGACGCGTTTGAGCGCGCTAATAGTGACTTATTGATTTTCGGAACGCAGCCTCACAGTGTGACTGACATGATAAAATTTCTTGACGCTCCTCAAGGGTTACGTGTCACTGAGTCTTATCACAAATCTCTTGGCAGCCCGTGCTACGCCTGCAGAAACACAAACAATTAAAAAAGTAAAAGGAAACTTTTGACGTTCAATCAAATCAACCACTACCAATTAACATGTTGTTACGTTTCCAAAAAAATGTACACATCATATTAATTAATTACACATTTTTTTTTAAATGAGTTATCATCATGCGATTTGCTCGTAGGCATAAGTTATTAAACACAGAAAGTTAGCTTAGAAGTTTATTTCTTTTATATTTACATTTTTTGTTTACAGAAAATCCCCTCTATTTGGGAGACATAAAAAGTTTTAGTTTGTTATTGTCTAGTTTAAGATAGCTGCTTGATTTTTTTTATTAAGTTTTTAAGGTTAGATAGCTTGTTTGAGTATATTTTTATTGTGTATAGTTTATGTTATTTACACTTAACAATGAATAAGGTTGATACATTGATTTCATGCAAAAAGTATATTAATTGTTTGCATATTCTCGTCTCATTTCATGTTGATTCTTGCGAGAACATTTTTTTTATTTTTTTTATTTAAAGTTCCAAATATTCTACAATGTATCGCAGAGTTACATATTCATTAACTGCTAAAGCCACTTATGGCTTATTTACAGCTTTTTGCTTTATTACATGCTTTGACGTCTAAGCAATATAAATAATATTAAATCTTGCGAATTCAATCATAATCGCTGTAAGACCTCGCGAAAGAAAATTATTATCGTATTTATATTAGTATTCACGACGAGTAACAATCGTTGGGATCACGCTATACAGGTTTACACTACAATCGGCCTCTTGATTACGTAACAAAAATCTATCACGATCGCTTTTAATTTTGACCGTCAAAGTGCATCCATTACTACTTTTTATCAGACAGTCGACATCGCAATGACGCCGCAATGTCTAGTAATTTCAAGGCGACCGTGATATATTTTTTCTTAGACAATTACCCCCTTGGAGCCCAAAGATAATGGTCACTTTCTTAGAGCGATTTTCACCCAAAAAATCAAAACTTAGAGATATCAAAAAATAGTTTAACTTATTGTTCTGGTTAAAAAATACATGTTGAAAAAATTATATTATTTTTTAAACCCCAGGTAAAAATAAATTCAGGTTTTAATATTATTGATAAGATAAGCATTTCGGACCGTAGCTGGCTGTACAGATGCGTTCCGAATGGCGATGTTATCAATGTCAGCGCGCTAAAAGTCGTTTCGAATCACCATGAGCGTGCTGACAGAATCCAACCTGATGCCATTCGAAACGCACCTAAAATGTACTGTCAAATTACAGATGCGTTCAGGCTCTCGGAGTAGTAAAATGGCGGAAAGAAATTATATTTATGCGTTCAAGAACATTTTTTATTTTATTTTGTAACTATTTTAGCTGGGGTTTCAAAAATATTCTGAATACATACATCGGTCGGTTACATATGTCATTAGGATCACATTTATTCATAAATTAATTTATCTATTTTTCGCTTATTTTGGGAAGAAAAATGACCATTGTTCTTTGTAATTTATACATACATTAGTTAAGTTATTATTTGAATAATATGCATTTCAAAATGAAAAAAGATCCCCTACGGCTACAACTTCGCGTGCTGTAGAGTAGTGAATAGTTCGCTAGCTTAGCAAATAGTCCACGCACACATGCCACATCGTAAACACTTCGTATTTCAGTGTGTTTTTTCATACACACGCGATTAGTGGCTTACATCCGCGCGCCGCACTTAGCAGCCTACAGTAATGATAGCACGGAGAAAAACAAAAAAAAAATCAGTCACGTCACCGTGAGCCATAAATTGCGAATCCGGCAACGTAGGCCGGCAGCTAGAGCGCGTAGTGACAGGCTAGTGGTGCGCAGAGCCATAGAGGAGTCGCTGGCGTCGATGGCGCTGGGGGCCCGATCCCCGCCGCCTCCGCTCGAGGAGGGGGAGGGGGAGAGAGGGGGGGAGGCGGGGCTGGAGTACGAGGCCGAGGACGAGGACCTGCGGCGCGCGCTCGAGCAGTCCAAGCGCGAGCACCGCGAGTACATCGACGAGCAGCTCGCCGACGAGCAGCGCGCGCTCGACGAGGCGCTGCGGCTGTCGCTGCTCGAGCAGTAGTGAGCCGGTGAGTAGCTCCATCTCTCGATCGTTCGTTCGTTCGTTCACCGCCGGTACATCGACGAGCAGCGCGCGCTCAACGAGGCGCTGCGGCTGTCGCTGCTCGAGCAGTAGTGAACTTGTGAGCCGCTCCATCTCTCTTTCGTTCATTCATTCTAGTGGAAGCTCTTTTACCGGAGGGAGAGTCTGTACCAGCCTGCTTGGGTACCTCTGTTTTACCTGTTTCTGCCGTCAAGCAACAGTGCTTGCATTGCTGTGTTCCGGTTTTAAGGGTAAAAATATGGCAGTGGAATTACTGGGTACCGTGACTTTTTATCTCACGTCACAAGTTGGCAACGTACACTATGGTTCTTGTGGGGGTCGCAGATTTGCTGCGAATCTCACAGGAGCCACATGTAATATAGGTGACTGTTACCACTTACCATCAGGTGGGTAGTATGCTTGTTTACCAACTTAGTTGTATAAAAAAAATCATTGCGAGCCTGCCGATGAGTCTTTTGCTGCTCGACCAGAGGCCCAATTCAGCTAATAAGCTACAGCCGAATCGAAACTGAACCGTTGCGATCGACCAATCAGAACGCCACATTATTACGTCATCGAGCAGTTGAAAGGCAACATAAGCACTCCGATTGGTCGACCGCAACGGTTCGGTTTCGAATCGGCTGTAGCTTATTAGCTGAATTGGGCCTCTGTAGCGCCGCCGGAGAGCTGCCTCATCCCTCGTTCGTCAATTTGTTTATTAACTCATTGATTTACCGATGAGTCTTGCGCTGATTGACTAGTAGCGCCGCCGGTGAGCGTTTCTTTCTTCCGTTCGTTTATTCATTCATTGCGAGCTTGTCGATGAGTCGGTCACTGTTCGACTAGTAACGCCGCCGGTGTGCTGCTCCATCCCTCGTTCTCTCATTCCATTCATTCATTGATAACTTACCGAGGAGTCTATAGCAGTGGGGTTTCACTCCGCAGTTTAGGCCGGCGGACCGACCGGGCGGTATGTGGCAAAAGCTTGCCGCTCGGCTCGCACGCTGGCGGCGTCGCACGTAATAATTGAGGTCATTTTTGTAACGATAAGTGCATATCGGTGAGTGGGAACCCTGCGCTCTTATCGCCAAATCGGTATCGGGTCAGCGACGCGTAACGGAATAGGAACACTCGTGTCATGCAATAAATTTCAATTTCCCGTGCAGTCAGATGAAGGTCGTAAGAGTAGGTAAATTTTCATACCTAAACTTGGCTTTTCTTCGAGAGTAATCCTTCTGTACTTTAGTACTATTATTTATTCTGTCTCAGCTGCTCGACCAGTAGCACCGCCGGTGAGCTGCTCCATCTCTCGTTATTTCATTCATTCATTCAAGACCCCACTCAATAACTTAAATTCATTTTATCTCAATATTTGTATGCTACTTCGACAAAGCAAAAATACATGTCTGATATTTTCCAAATTTTCTGAAGGTATAGATTTCTATTTTACATTATTAGTTCGCACCCCATTTTTTTAAAGTTATAAGTTGTAATCACCAAATCGCTAAATAAATAAGTAATTAAATGTTTGTTATACTTGTTTTCAGATCTCATTTGCTCCAAATGAATAGCGTCCACCAGAACAAGACTTAACGCCTAATAATGTTATTTAATCGTAAGTAGTTTAAATTTATATGAGCAGTGACCTTTTTACCGTTTACTTATTGCATAATAATAACGTAAATTATTGTGATTTCCTATTTATGAAGTGTTACATTATATGACATATTAAAAAGTAATTGATTATAAAGGAAATGTATGTTATATGTTTATTGTTCGATCACACTGTTGTTGCGCGATGAACTTTAACTATTGGTTTACTTGTGTTTGTGGGTATTTTACATAAGTATTACATTTATATCAGCACTTTATGCCAGTTACAGATGATCGAGCAATAGACATAATAGAGTTAAATAATTATAGTACCCGGCGATGAATCAGATTTGGAAAGAGAATCGCCGTTTCAGTTCGTAGAGCGTTGTCTCATGTTTGCTTCTAATATATTTACAAAGCTGTTCAAACACCCAACTTTTAATTGTGTGCTAACATTAATAGCAAAAAATGGGAATCCATCTAAAACAATTGTTTTAACCTCTTCTAATAGATACCGGATGTTAGTGCTTCATGGGACAGAAACAACTGGTTATCTCTTCCCAAGGCTCACTGTGTATTATTTAATGCCGGGTACAGTAGCACATAATATGCCCACAACCCTATATTGAAGTATATGCCATGTTTGTTTATCGTGAGTAGGTTAAGTTGTACATTATTGTTTTTACGGAATTCCCGACATTTTGTCGTGAATTATGATGCTAAAATAATAACATGGAACTACACTGCCTTGACTTCATAGTACAAATACAACTGCCTTCTTCATCCCATTTTTGGACATGTCATCTTTGCAGGTAGGAAAACTTATCACGCAGTACTTAATGTAGGTCTGTAACAATGTCATTTATTTACAATTAATGCTTATTATAATACACGATGTCGAGGACATAATAAATAACATAGATCAATTATTATTGTCTCTTCTTTTCTATGCACGCAATGTTAGATCGCTTATACACCGTTATTTATTGGATTACTTTATTAGTGTCAGTTTGGTGTAATATTTATTAAGTATCATCATTATAATATGTAGGATACCAGAAGGCAACGTTAGATCGCTTATACACTGCTATTTTGTGGATTACTTTATCAGTGTAAGAGTGGTGTAATATTTATTAATTATACCACAACTACATAAAAAAAAACATAAAACATATAAATATTTTTACATTTTCATACCATGTGAAGTATTGAAATATGTATAGATCTTATCGCATACTGCAATAAAATATACAATGTTTTGTATTCACTATTTTCCCAAATCTTCCTATTAACTGTAACGCAGGTATTATTCAAAGAAGCGTTCAGACCAAACTTGACACAAATGTTTTGGAACTTGTAATTTGAATTAAAGTAGTTCATTCATATTTTTATTTAGTAAATAACATGTAGGTATATCATTTGACCAGTTAGCTCCTATGGTCATTATGCATTTGGAATAAACTACTGCCAAATATTAAAAATGTCCTCTCTCATGAATGTCAAATGTCAAAATGACATATAGACAAAGACGTGGCGGCTATTTTCTATTATTTGTAATGCTTCGCGCGCTTTGTCTGTGGTTTGGTTTGAACGCATCTCAATTTTGTACTTTGTTATACGTCCTTAATTAGTAATAGGCTTAGTGATCAGTGCAATAACTAAGTAATCTATCTATACTTACTTGATACGTAGTGTAAATGTGTATTTATTCCTTTTATATTTTAGACTAGCTTGCATAGACAAAGTCATATTTTGCGTTAGGATATGCGAATAAATATATACATTTCTATTAATGATCTTAAGTTAAATCATATATGAAAACAAAAACAATACAATGTATACTTGTGGCTATTTTAATTTAGAGATTTGTATAGATCGCAAGTCCATTTTTTTGATATTATATCATTTGACATTTAACAGCGCTTTATCAAAAGTGAAGTAATAGTCATATTATAGATATGAAAAGAAGAAACAAATTGTCTATGGACGTGACATAACGGGACCACGTGTCATTCTCATATGTTACACTTGTGATTTTAAGCATAATGGAATACGTAATTTGACTTTGTCTAAGGAGTTAATTTGAATATTGTATGTATTAATTTTAGTCACTTTGTTAGATATGATCTAACACTATTTAGGTAAGTGTATCAATTGATGCATGCCATAGATCTATGGTTAAGTTGATCCGACTTCTGCCTCTGTAACTTTAGTGTTTTGAACAAAATATTAATATACAAGATAGATAGCTCATAGTCTTAGACATAATAATATATTCATGATGTTATAATCCTTTGATATCTAAGTTAGTAAATTTTTTTCGCACATGAATGAATTTAGGTAGAATGTATCGCTTTCATAGGTAAAATGTTACTGTGACGTCAGAATAGGGCACGTGTCTATGCTCTTACTTCAACATAGGTCCATGGATGACATCATATTGATAACATTTTTCATATGTTAGTCTTTGATCTCAAATTGGGTGGAATTGTTTTGTGTAACGATGACTTTTACATAAAGTATTAAAGGGTGTGGGAACATTACACTTATCAGCAATAAAGTTTGTAAGGTGTTTATGTATACAGGGTAAATTTTGAGGTACCGGCAACCTAGCAGGATTAGATAGCAAGCATCATTAACTACAACGTTTGTTTTACGACTTTTAATAATTCGTTATATTTCACTTTCATACAAAAATAAATATTCATTTAATATATCTCTATAATGTTTGTAACTCTACGCGCACAGAGCGCGAGCGTAGCGTTGTCTTTCGTCGTCGTTTATAAGTGAAACAGACTTATCAATGTCACGACAGTGCAATAAAAAGTTGAAAATTGATTTTTGTTCAGTGTATTGAGTTAGTTCAAAACTTGTAAAACAAATGTTGTAGTTAATGATGTTAGCTATCTAATCCTACGAGGTTGCCGGTACCTCAAAATTTACCCTGTATAATATGTCTCCGTTCTCGTCAGTCCACGACCGGTGCTAGACCCCCTAAGAATATGTACTTTATAATAAATTATGCAAAAAAAGAGAGATTCAACGTAATGTAAATAATCTGATGAAAAAAAGCCAGATATATTTACTAATTTTTTCTCTTGCTTCATTGCCATATGAAAGAAGGGGAGTTTAGAGAATAGATTTGGCTCTGAAAAAGAATTCGACAAAGAATAAGGGGTGAAGATGGTCCAAGAACATGCAAATTATTTATTTATAGTTAGGAGAAATATAACCATAGCACAATAACCCCGGGATAGAATCTAATAGACATTTGCCAAAATCATAAGACAGTTTGAACTTTCATTTCCGTCAAGTCTCATCAGTGGACGCTCTTGGACCAAGTTTCCTACATTTTTGCCCATTGTCCTTTGGCTTGACAAATGAAGAGTTAGATTGACGATTTAAATGACATAAATAAATGTTATTGTAGAAAAAAAGCAATAAAAATGAATAAATTAAAAATATATCACATTTAAGGGTTGATTTTACAACTGCCATTTGTGTTGCGATAATGAAATTCATTTTTGGTGCAAATGAAAACTGCTACATGTTAGTCATCTGCAGGCCTAGCACGGCGCGTGGACTACAGAAGAGAAAGTGTACTCACTTTCTTCCCTCGTCCCGCTCACTTCATCATTATATGAGAGAGCGTGAACAAACATGTTATATGTCCCTTGTCCCATTTTGTCCACGGTCCATGCTACGCTTGTTGCATGGTGGCTAGAATAATAGAACAGTTGGCGTTTGTTATTCGTCTTAAATGTACCTTAAAACACAAAGCACTATTTCCACACTGTCTTTTCAAAAATCATACAGTTTGTAATTTTTTTTGTATTCATGACAATTAATGATCGAAATTATCAATTATTTATTAGAGTTCGATACTTTTGAGCGGAAACACCGTTGAATATAAACGAGGTTTTATTATTTTTCTTATTGTGGGATTGAGTATAATGTTTTTCATTGTTATTTTGTCATATTTTTAAAGCTAATTTGTTTGAAATTGTCCGTTTTTAAAATTTTATTCATGTCAATTAATGATCGAAACTGCCATTGAAAGACGGAAACGTTGTTTATCGTTATCTTCCAAAACGTTATTTCTCTTGTGGCTACGATAACATTTTAGTTTTGGAGTTGTGAGCAATTTCATTTGTATTTGAAAGAGATCGACAGTTTAGAGTGAAAACACTGATGCATATAAATGACGTGTTTTTTGGTGTGAGATTGGTTATAATAGTTGTATTGCTATCTTAAAATACGTTAATACTTATTTAACTCAATATTTTACCACACGACTTGGAACCTTATCGCCCGCACAGCCGACGCTCCGAAATGCTACAATTTATTAACGGTTTTGTATTTTAGTAAACTTTTTAACATTTATCTTTTTCGGCTTTGTGCGAGAAGTTCTGATGGCGTGTGTGATCGAAGAAGTATGTTTGTATAGATTGACAACGGAAAGAGTATACTTTGGTTCGAAAAACCTTTTATAAGTTATTACCTTGTCATAACAAAATCATAAAGTTGTTTATGAAAATGTTGTGTCGATATCGCTACTTTTAAAACATTACATTAAAACTCCCTCCTTACGTTTCATAAGAGGTATATTATTTGATTAAACATAATATATAATAATATATAAAGGACAGTGTATAGCTATTGTTTATCTTTAACTGTAATATAATACATTACTCCCAGCTGTGATTTTAATGTAAAAAATAGTGTTAAATACTCTTAGCTTTAAATGGAATTGATTTTTTTTAAAGTGAACAATGATTTTCTTACAAACAAATTTATATATGTTACATAAACTAATGTTTAGGGAAAAACATGTCGCCCTGTTAAAGGTCAAACCGTTATAATCTTTTCATTACTCATGCTCTGAAAGTGAGCCCAAACTTGCTCAACACATGCGATGTAAATCGAATTTACATCCCATGGGATGTGAGTAAATTTGATAATCGAACGAGGCTCCTTGCATGCGCTATGTTACAACTACTTATTTATATTTTTTATTAAGCACTATTTATACAACACATTTGTATAATTTCCTCGCATGATTGTTGAAAAGCAGTTTTGAGTTTGGAAAGTAAACGGTCAATTGCATTTCCCCAATTGATTGTTTACATACTTCGGTTAATAATTTACAATTAAAATCCATGTTGCCAACTCTCTCATTTGCGCGTTGCTAACTTCAATTGTGTATTATTTCATATAAAATAAGCATACATTTCGCAGTCTGTTTACGCTCAGAGTATTTAACATTTAGAAAACTTGTTTGTATGAAAGTACTAATGTATATTCGAATTGTTTTGTAGTGTATTAAGAAATTGTACTTATTTAATTCCTGCACCAGATACCGATGTATTGCGTACAACCTAGTGAAATGTGTATATTATTGATGATTATTTGCAATTATATTTCTGTATATTGATTATTGTGGGTTTTTATTAAAAAATATAGTTATTTTTTTCTTAAAAATAAAACCAAGAGGCTTCGAATTAAAGTGTAAGTGTTAATAGTACGTAATTAAAGTTTCGACCATGAATATACAGTCCGAGACAAAATAATAGAGAGACGTTTATTATGGAACAAACATTTTTATTCATGGCAGCACTCATGATATCAAAATAATTTCTTCAATTCGTGCTCTAAATATCGAACATTTTAGCTATATCAAAATCATCTGTGCTGGCAGCAGTGACATCAATTTGGGTTTAAAAAACTATTGCTACACAGAATCATTGGTACATTATATAGGAAAATAAAATACTCTATAATACGCTGAATAATATAGCAACTCTATTTTTTTCTGGTTAATTGGTAACGATAAAAAAATATTTTTTAACGTCTTAAGACCCTGTAAGCACAGATTACATATGCTTTATTATTATAAAAATATTAATTACTGCCATCTATTGTGACATTCTTGAATTTTTATGCCGCAGTCAACTAATAAGCACTTGATGTGCTTTTGCAGCGACTTGATTTTGAATTTCATTATTTTATTATAAAAAGTTATCGAATTTAGTTCGATAACAATATTTCGTTTTAAATTAAAGGGTTGAGTAGTTACGGCACTTCTAATTTTTTTCACAACAGACAGTTCTTAACCTCTGTCCTCCATAGCTTAGACCGCAATTCACTGGAATCATTCCTATTTCTGTTTCTGTTCAGGGGCCTTCTCGCACCATTGAATGAATGAATGAATGAATGAATGAATATCTTTATTGTTTCTAAAATAAAATTTTTACAATAATTTAAAGGAGACAATTTAAACAAAAGGCGACCTTATTGCCAAAGCGGCAATCTCTACCAGGCAACCTCTGCTAGAGGAAAGCTAACTTAAAACTTATCATGACGGGTAAATAAACAACATTATATTTTGATATTAACATTTAATTTTGCACTATTAACGAATGTTTAGGCAAAACCAAATCTGTTACCGTTCCCATGTTTTGACAATGGAGCACGAATGGAGACGTTTCTGATTTGGTTCAAACGTTGGAATAGTTGGCGTCGAAATGAATCGCTGCGATCGACCAATAGAAGCGCAAAGATTGCCTTTCAAATGTTCGATGAAGTGACAATGCGATTTTCTGATTGGTCGAAAGCAACGGTTTACTTTCGGTTCAGCGATCATATTTGTGGAATTGGCTCTCTGTTCTCGTCTGTCCAACGAGCCGATGACAAAATTGTTTTATCTGAGATTTGTCGAACTGTCGGCATAGTCACAGGAAATAAATTATTTCAAAATAAACAACTGCATTAAAATGAAAATTATGTTAACAGTTTGGTAGATGTCAAAATAGATAATGCGGTATCTTAGTTCTCTATTGACAAGTTATTCCCCTTCAAATGGATGTCTATCGAAGTGCGTCCGAGCAACACGAGAAAACCAACTATAAGAAGGAATATTGTTGTTCTCACTATCATGCATCAGTCTAGTCATCAATCAAAATAAAGAAATTAAAAAATTGAATAATATTGAAGTATAACTTACATAGAAGTACATAATAGTATATTACGATATAAGTGCGGTATGTTGGATATAACTCACGAGGCGGAATTTCAGCCTGAGCCGAAGGTAAGGGCGTAATAAAGCCTACTGTATATAACCAATATACTAGGTTATTTTTTAATTATCAAAAAAAATTGTGTGCTTGTTCAGACAAGCAAACTGAACAACTTTCACTATGGGACCAACTTTGAAATCGCAAAAAAAAATCAGCTCTTCCATACATCTAGGTTCAGTGAATGTTGAACATTTGTGTATGAAACAGCTGATTTTTTTTTGCGATTTCAAAGTTGGTCCCGTAGTGAAAGTTGTTCAGTTTGCTTGTCTGAACAAGCACACAATTTTTTGTGATAATTAAAAAATAAACTTGTATATGTTACAGTCCAAACTCATAACCAGTCAAAACCACTTTTGACTGCAAAAATCAGGCAAAAGTTGTTTTGACCGATACCCTTAGTTAAAAACAATTTAGACTAATTTTCGCAGTCAGAAGTGGTTTTAACTAAGGACGTTGGGCAAAACTACTTTTAACTGCAAAATATTGGGTAATAGTGTTTGTGACCAAATTATATCGGGCAAAAGTGGTTCGAGCTTACAAAAAGTGGGTTATGAATCGATTTTGCATATTAAAATTTTAAACGTGCGCCTAAATTACTATGTTAACGATTAGAAATATAGAGAGGGCATCTTTTTGTATAAGACTAAGGAGCAGGGGGACGGGGGGCATAGTACATTGCTGGCGCGGCCGGCAAGTACAGCATTGCTGGACTCTGTGATGCGTGCCTCGGCTATAATACCCGTGTGTTTTATGAGCTGCTTTATGTATCTAAAACCGGTAATATTAGATCTACTTTACGAGCAAGTGTGTTGAAAAAGCAGTTATTGTATTTTGAAAACATTTATGTTGCCGCGTTACTGTTAAATTCAACATATATTTAAATGGGGACTGACGAAAACCCGCGAAAGTAGTCCTATTTTCATGGAATCACCCATATAGGAGTCATTCGCCAAAGAATGTGACATTATTGACGTATTCGAACATGCTGATTGGGAACGGGTGCGCAGGAAAGGAGGGAACAATAAATGACGCTACACACGATGTTATCTATGTATTTAAAATTTAATTTTCATTACTTATATACAAATTACAACATTTACTATTATAGTAGGTATTAGTTGTCCTATATTTACATATGTAATAGTACACTTTAGAAGCGTAATTTCATTTATCGAGTCAATAATACATCAGGATACTTCGAATAGTTGAATATTCAGATAACCAACAACATTATGGGGTCGGCGTCGCGGCGCGTGTTTCACGCAGACAAGTTACAATAATATCTAGGAATTAGGAACAAAACGAATTGTAGGTATTTAGGACCCTATCGCTTCATGGTCCTAGTCATCTAAACGCGCATAGACAAAAGTCACCCCATCTTGTATTGAATAGTTAATGTGGAAATGTCATTAGATGCGGGAAATCATGAGGCTGTCAGAAGCTAATGTCATGTCCATACATTTATATAGAGGAACGTTTGCGTCACATCTTTTCCTGAGGAAGAATAGGCGGTGGCTTTTGTCTAGCGAGTTTGTAACGTTCGTCAACAATTTGTTGATGTTTTAGCGTTACGGGCATGGTTACGGCTCGAGTATTAATAAATACTAAAACATCAATGCAAAATTGGTTTGAGACGTAGAGCCAATGAAAGCTGAACCTGTCATTTTTTCAAGTTGCAACACTGATACAATGCCCCTTTGTAGTTTAGTTGAACACGGCGATTTTGATACTTTGTTGTGAAAACTTGTTTCTTTGTAATTTAACCTTCGGTTTTTGGTACAGAAGCACAAACGCACCAGCTTAGATGAAGGTGTTGAGTTTTTGGAAATTGATTTTTATTAAAGTGAGTAAAATAAAATATTTTTTAAATGTACTTTGATTCTTAACAACTTTATGTACCAACTGACTTAAGTCTTAGTTTTCAACATTTCATAATATTTATTCTTAATTTCTGTCCAAATATGTCAGAAATAAAGTAATTTTTAATTTTTATTAAATCCAAATAAATTTTTAATGAAACTAAACATTAATATTTAATAAAAAAGTATCAACTCCGTTTTTCCTACTATAGTTAGTATTGCCGTCTCCAATTTTTTTAATTTCCCGCGTTTTGCTGGGTTCAACTTTCATTAGCCAGACTCTAGTAAATAGTAATGCGGTAAGGTCCGGAAATATTTCCTTCATTTGATTGAGCGTTACTCAGGACAAAGAACTGTTGATTCGACTTGACGACTGCGTCAAATTATGACTTAATAATACATGTATATGCAAGTGAAAGATATTATTGATAGAGATAGAAAGCAATCAAAACAAGATAGGACTGATTTGTCCAATCATATTCTTTCAATCAATTTGATATGAGTATTTGAATTATTGTAGTAGGTAGGCACCCAGATAGAAATGCAAGTCGACACACTTGAGGCAAGTTTGAATCAAACTTTCTAGTTTCCCTTCAACAAACTTGCATGATGTTTGTTTTAAGCTTGCATGATGTTCGTTTGTTGGGGCAAAATTGTATGTACATTGCAACATTTTATACAGCCTGAAAAAACAAACATCACGCAAGCTTGTTGATGGGAAACTAGAAAGTTTGATTCAAACTTGCCAGACTTGCATAACTTGTATTGCTATCTGGGTAGGTATTTAAAGTTATTAATTAATAAGTAGTAGTATAACATTTCCAAGGCAATGATATTATATCGTAGGATACATTGCCAAGCAAATAAACGTACTTTTCACTAGGATTAAAAAAAGTTTCCGGATTAGCCACATGTCGTAACAAAGCGGTAATTCACAAACTATTCTATTCCTTATGCTATACTAAGATTAAACTTGAAAATGACACCAAAGGTACATAGTAGATAGGCAGTACATTAATTATTATTATTATTCTATATTGGACATATAAAAATACATTCTTACTGTGAATTATCGCTTCATCATAATGTTGATATACGTCAATTTATAATGAACTACACAAATTACAAAACTGGTTACAAAATTAACATTACACTAACAACGGCTATGTGAATATAATATTTAGGTGTTAAATAATCAACTTATTGCACAGTTATGTTTTATACTTTACACTAAATTACAAAGAACGGACACCACGGAAATATCGTCTACTTCCTTACGTTTGAACGGTTGGTAGCATTGCACTTCTGTTTTTCATCAGACGTAGCAATGATGCCAACCGATAGCGTGACAAGTTAACGCGAACCGACTTTAGGTAATAATAACATTCAATTTAATTTATCAACATTAAACTTTCTAACTTGTCTGCGGTGAAGCGTTTCTCACAACACTAATTTTACGGAATAGAAAAGTGGAATTGTACATTAGAAATGGATTATTAATAGCTTTAAAAATTTCAATTTCCAAAGTGCCGCGAACACCGACTTCCCCCTAGCACACTGCACGATTATGTATGTAATTAATTATTAATTCTAAAAATCGATAAAGATCCCCAAGGAAATTAACGAGAACAATTAAAATCATCGTAAACTTAAATAATAACGAAATAAATAGTTTCTTTAATATAATTAATAAAAAGTTTAATTTATGTCGGACAGAATTTTTATGACTAAGTCTCTAAGCGTATCAAACAATATATTTTTGAATAACTAATTATAACATCATTAATATGGACGAGATAATTAATTTAACCGTTTTTCTCGAAAAAAAAAGCTGTTGAATACTTAAAAGGGCAGAAACTAAATTAAATAACGTATCCAGCCTTCAGCCTGGTTGGGTCACTGAATAAGAAATCATTAACTGGGATCATAAGGATTATGTAACACTAAAGAATATCAATTGTGTATAGTATCGTTAATATTTCAGCTAAGAAACCTAGACATTTATGGACAATCACAAAAATTCCTGCCGACTTAACTATTATACTAACACTGATACCCGGCTAAAGCAATAGTGGCGCCACGTATGTCGTATGTAACTGTTATAATACATAGAGCTATAGAATTTAAGGAGCTGCCAACTGCACAAAGATCGAATGACACGACTAGCTGAACCATAGACTTAAGTCTATGAGCTGGGCGACATCAATTGCAGGGTGCATGTGTGACGTTTCCCGCGATTGTTGTCCCTTGCCATAGACATCTGCAGGCCAAGAATATGATAGAGCAAGACGGGAGAAAAATTCATAAGTCTTTCCTCACTCTCTCATATAGCGAAAAAGCTAAATGAAAGAGTGTTTATGTTTCTTTCTCCCCCTTCCAAATCCAATGCTAGCACCTGAAGTCTAAAAAATCACTCAACACGTTCATTGAATGGATTTGTATGGGAATGATAAACTAGAGCACTCGACTTATGTCATTCCAATACATTGCTGTTATTGGCTGGCTACAATTAGTGAATACATGCTTTCATTGCCAGTAATTCAATGAACGTGCTGTCTTTGTGCAATTGCTACTCCAGTTTATAAATCTTTGTATTAAATAGCAGAGTGAGATCTGGTGTATACGCCGCTCCCGCTCTAACCAGGCGGTCACTTCACCGACTACCCTAGCAGTTTAGGTTTTGTCGGCTGAATAATTACAAGGCCGGCGCGCAGGTTGAATGTGTAATGGTCATAATGCCGCGTCAATTTTTGACCAAAACGCTGTACTTGTCGATTAGGGTGCAAGAATTTTGCGTATGTTGACGCACTTGCTCAGATTTATGCATCTTGTAAAGGAGTAAGCGGAGCCAACCACGTAAGTAGCTCTCACTCACTCTCACTTCACAGAGCGCATAAACTCGCGCAAGTGCCTCAACATGCGCACGTTACACGTAGAACCACCCTTAAATGCAAATCTATTATTTACACTAACATTAACAAGTAGCTACACAAAAAAGTATTCACCATTCGCGGCGTTTCCACGAACGGTGTCCGACAGGGCGATCAGCGTGCAAACGAAAGTGGCATTTGAATTACAAATCCACCCTGCGCCGGCGCACATATAAATTAAATGCATCGTACTGCCACTTAGTTTTCTAACTACAATATAATATTATACATTCCAAGTTCATTGCACTCGTTTGGAACTAAACGCCGCGCGGCGTTCCATTATCACAACTAAACGTTAATATGTTCTATGCACTTGATACTGTCTGCACCAAAACGCACAATCTTATGACATAGGGATATGATATTCGAGCTACGACTTCCAACGTCTCATGGTTTCGTTTAGAACAGCAATTCCCTCCAGACATAGTCGGGTGAACTTATCTGTATGTGATATAGGGTTGTCGCATGCATTGATTTTCTAATACAAGCACGTTTCGATTGCATTAATAAAGAATCGTTTGTTGTGACTACATATTTCTCAATTGTGACTAACATTTTAATTTCATATTCGCATGGACCTGCTAAATGAGGAATTTTATTCTGAATCAGGATTTCAGTATCGTTAATGAGTGCGACATCCCTCATTAGTTTGAATATAACAAAATATTGCATTTAGTCGACGACTTCGCTTAAAGCTTACCTTTAGTTGGCATCATCATAAGAATTGTTTAGTATACAGATCAGTTCACGAGCTATGAGCGAGCAGCGACGCGCGGGTCGGCCAGCATCGGACGGATCATTCACACACACCTAGGGGCCGGTGCCGCTGGCGGACTAGTGGCTGAACCCAGTGACGGAACCTCTGGTCAATGAGTGACAGCCCTAAGGCTTTTGGATAAAAAACCGTCAAGTTTTTATGTTTTGTCTGTTTTGAGTTTCGAATTGAATTAGGGTTGTCAAAACACAATAATTCATACCAATTATTATAGCATTTACGCTAAGGTGATATAATGTTTTTAATTCGAATGTCTTTTATCGGAATTTTATTTCGAATGCTTGTGATGGCTACTGCTACTGCTTTAAAAATCTGTCCAAATACTTATAAAAATCATGTAAATCTAAATTGTTAATTACAGAAACATCACGATATGAAATAAAGAATTTTGCGTACAATCACTAGTATCACTAAATTGTTTTGAAATTCCATTATGCGATAAAGGTATAATCAAAAACCGAAGGAAAGCAAAATGCTCGAACGCCCAACAGAACCCTAACGAAATGTAGGTGCATAGATATTGCAGGGCGTAGTTTTTTTGTTTCCATATACAAGCTAGCCCCTGGCTCTGCTTCTCCGCTGTTACGCAGAGGCTTTTATTCCCGAAGGCTTCACGGATATTCCGCTTTGTTTTTTCTGCTCGAACAATATCAACATTAGCGTCCGATGTTATTGAATTAGGAAAATTCGACTGTAGAGCAATGAATTTCCACATTATCTTTTTAAGTCAATTTCAGATACGAAAGTTATTGTTCATTTACAGTTGGTATCGAGTGATTTTAAAATAATATTAAAAATACCCGGGTAGCTTTTTAAGTCTGAAACGGTCAATAAGGCGAATGAAAGGAACGGTTATACATTGAAATTGATTCGTTTGACGTGAAATGGAATTGGAAAGTATGGCATGTGTAGTGTGTCGAAAATAATTTTGGTTTTTACCAAAAGTTAAATCAATATAATCATTTTGTTACAGTAAAAACTTACTTATTGGTTTTTGTAATAGCCACTGCATTAGCAAAAATCATTTTGCTATCACTGCATTAGCAAGAGTTTCCGTCACTTTATCCTACCCATATTTTACTTAGAATCAATCTGCTGAAGGTTTTCTATTTCTGCGATAAGGTTTTGTTTTCTACAAAGTTAACCGATTTGATTTTGGTGATGGTTCGGGAACCGTTTGTGGCGACATAATCTATTTTTACAATGTCTGAAACGATCCAACATTTAATTATTCGTTTAATCAATCTGTAGGTATTCACTTTCCAAATAGCTATGGCGACGAACCTCGGAATAACAGAATACCTATTATTATGTTTTCGGATGTAGTAATATGTATAGTATAGGAGTTTGCGTTGCAATTTTTGAGTCATATCGCAATTATTAAGATTTGATTTAATTCGGTATTGAAAAAATATGTGCTAATGAGTTACTTATTAATTGTTATAATCTTACTTTATACGATTCTTATTTATTCGATTTTTATCCTCTATGAAAGAAAAAACTTAAAACGGTCTCAAAATACTTGAAGATTGATTTTCTTAACTTGCCTATTTCTGTAATTGCTGATGTTTCACAATTCTCAGAACACGGAAATGCAAGTCGTTCTGCTCTTGTGTTGTAAAAATTAAAACAATATGAATAGACTATTGATATACTCGTATGTAGGTCTATTGATATACCTATATCCAATGCGAAACTACTTTTGTAAAGCAACGCAAACAGCTACACTAAATATTGAACCTTTTGGATAGGATGCGATAACCTAAATATTTAACGATACCCATACTAACCATCCCTATTCGGGTTAAGGACCAATTCTAGTAACAAACAACAGCCGAATCGTAACTGACCCATTGCGTTTGGCCAATCAGAGCCCCTTCGGCCATATCCGAAACTATTTGTTTGATAGCTGGTTTTCTACACTCGTAACTAGTGTGAGATAATCAACTTCGAAAGAGACATTTAGCCACAAAAAAACTTACTTCGGAAAGTTTTCTCCTTTAATAATTCCCTGTCTACTAGGATCCACCATCTCGATCCATCAGTGGATCGAATTGCGCTTTGAAGTTAGTTACGGATCAGTCGAAAAGAAATAGTTTTCGAGCAATCAGTTACGCTTAAGGCTGCAGACACCAGAATTTCACAAAACAAAAATAATTGACATTGATCACAACGTCAAACATTTATTAAAAGGTACACCTAATCGCATAGATTGCCTTTCATTCTCCGATTGGTCCAACTCAAGTGTTCAGTTTCGGGCTACAGTTCGTAGGTTGGATTGGCGCTTAGGCTAGTATGGGCAGGGTCGGTTAGGGTGGGTCGGTCAGTACGGGTAGGGTGAGCCACGCCAGCCAGCGCCGCGGCCCCGCGCTCCGGCCGCGCGCTCACTGCGGGTGCGCGGGCGCCGGCCCGCGCGGGGCCCGCGGTCAGTCGCCCGTCGCCGGCACCGTCGTCGGCCAATTCCACGGGAGGTTGTAGCCCTTTTGGCTGGAAGCAACAGAAAGATACACGGTTAATTCATACACAGAGAGTCAGTGATAGAAAGTACTCGTTGAAGAATGCATCGAACATTGATTTCAGGGTTACTTTTGAAGAAGGAGCCAAATTTTGTGTGCTTGTTCAGACATTCAAACCGAACAACTCTTACTATGGGACCAATCTGGGATCGCGACAAAAATCAGCCGTTCCATTCAAATGTTGAAATAGCGGCAAGAAAGCAGCTCTTCCAAATGTTCATCATCCACTGAACCTAGATGTATGAAACAGCTGATTGTTTTTTCACGATTTCAAGATGTTTCCATATTGTCTGAACAAGCACACGAGCAATTTGGCTTCTGCTTCAAAAGTAACTCTGTATACAAAAAAGTCAGTAGTTGAAAGTCGTAAACTACTTGCTGGGTTAGCAGCGTCCACCGAGGCCTTGCCATCATCATTTAGAGCAAGTTAAAAACAATATGATAGATAGATAAAAGTTTATTTGCCAAATAACACTAACACTAATATATAAGCAGAGACAACACATTGCAGCAAATCCATTTCGCTTTAAGTTTACCTACTTTGTTTTTAGCGATTATAATTGGTAAGAGAGAAAGACATAACAGGAACAACAGGTTTTGTTCGGTGCTATTGCAAACGAACAGCCCATTTTTAACACCCCGGAAAATTTAGGGGCGCTTCAGGACACGGTAGTAGAATGATTTAAGAATTTATATAAAAAAAATAACTCACTTATTTAATTTTATATTAATTTTCTAAAATATTGAAGAAAACTGCACTACTTTAGTGCAGTATTTATTAAGTTTTATTATTGTAAAACTTTTTATTTATTTTTTATATAATAATTAGGGCTTCATCCGATACCGATACCGATGCCGATATATCGGCATCGGCGATATTTGTATTGCCGATACAACGACACTTCAAATTTCTCGCTTTAAAAAGTAATGTAAACGCGTATCTTGTTTGATCTAGTTCGTTGCAAACGAGGCACGGACTATCTATCATATTTCAGGCACGGTCATACCTACACGTAGTACAAGTTCAGAGATGCCTACTAGTGGTGGGCTTTGGAGCGTTTGTGAAAATATTATTAGAGAGGCCGAGGAGGATGAGCCCCTGTCCACTCTGAGCTGTAATTCTCTCAAAGAGGAAGTCGAGAGAGTACTAAGATCTCCTAATATATCGAGAGATGCAGACCCGTTTGTTTTCTGGCGCAATGACGTATTATACCCACACTTGAAAAAAATTGCGAGAAGTACTTCAGTTTCCAAATGATTTCTGTCGCATCTGAGAAATTATTTGCCACCGCAGGTTTTATACAGACAGACTTGCGAAATCGGCTTTGTCCGTAAAACTTGAGAATGCTCTGTTTTTTAAACAAAAATCTTATTAATGTTAATTAAAATTATTAACAGTTATTGATTTCATTTTAAATAATTATTAGCTATTACCCTTAATTCTTCATTTTAATAATCTTATTCAAAGTCTGCAACTGTTTGTATATTTTAATAGAAATTAAAAATATTTAACCAAAATTGTGTATTTTATATATTTTACCTTAATTTAATTTTAATTCACTAAGCGTTTGTATCGGTATCGGTATCGACGATATTTTTATAAGAGTATCGGTATCGGTGTCGTATCGGCAAAAAGGCGTATCGATGCATCCCTGATAATAATGGATGTGTCTTGAAGCGTCCCTTTTTTCCGGGGTGGTAAAAAGTAATCCTGTATAAACTAGCGCGTAAGATAAATCTATTGAGGCTCTACGAGCTCAGTTACCATTAAACCATTAACGTTTTAAAAATGCATATTATAACAAACCATACCAGATAAATACTCTCATTATACGATACAGCTTACCTACATATGAATCTTTGCTATGATAATAACAGTGTTGGACAATATCAACACATCATCTCTATTACTTGCTCTGATGCTTGCAAACTTGTGCTACATCAGAGATAACTTTAAAAAAACACCCGTTTGCAATACATTCATTTTATTGCCATATGTGAGAGACGTTTCCTATTGTCTTTTTGTCTTTTAATTGTATACGTCCGGTGCTAGACTTACTGAGGGTAAGCCCGCAAATAAACCAAACAAAACCAAATGAAAGCGCCATTATTGAACATATTCGTATACAGAAAAACGATGCACAGCAATTGGCTGAACATGACGTTTCGTTTTTGTTTCGATATCGCCCCTCTGATGGCAAGATGACGGGTGCTTTTTAATTGGGCTGCTTTCGAGACTTCTGCTATAGCTTTTAGCATTGATGTACGTATACGTCAATGGCTTTTAGTTTGATAGATATTCAAGCAAATTCACGTATAGGTACGTCCACTTCACAGTGATAAAATTGAGCATCAAAATATGAATATTTAAACATGGTAAATCTGTGATAGACAGCAACTGATTAGCTATAGATGCCTCCATATTTATTAGCTTTCCTAGAAATTTTACTACATTTCCAAATCATAGAAAAGCGAATGATACCTACTTACTATTACGAAAATAATTATTTGTTTAATAATTAAATATTGTCACAAAAGATGTGACATAGACAGACACACTATATATTTACTATTTCCTCTCTTAACTACAGTGATTTTCTGTGATAAATTCTTTGTGTCGATGAAAAGGAATTGCTCTAGTTCCTATATTTCTAGCACAAGTAAAAAAAAAGTAAATATTATTGCGGCGGTATCCTACCTACTTCTATCAGTTATACAACAAATTCTACATACCTACGTAGCAGTATTGTGCATCAATCCAGAAACACAATTATAGGTACACAACAAACAATCGCTTAATAAAGTTAATTTGATAAGGAACGAGCAAATCCAATATCAGAAGGGGAAGCGGGCAAAACATCCGGCATTCCCTATTAGGCCCGCAAAAAATACAGTTAATTGATTGCCGTGTTTACCCCGGGCCTCGGATCGTGCAGGCTGCCAAATCACAGAAACTTATATACACCTTCGAGGAATTTAATTTGCCCACATACTAACGAGGTTATATAAGATCCCAAAAATTTTTTGATTTTGGTGAAAAAAAATAGATTAGTAATAGTTATTTTAAAATGTTTACTAATCTTCTTAAAAAACAATAAGAAATGTTTATTATGTTCATTGCTGCATGCATGTTACCTAATGGAAGGTTGTTTGGAAGAGATCGGTCCTAGCGATAAGACTGCGTTTGCCCTCATTAGTATTAAGATTTTTTGTATTATTGTTTCTGCTTTGTTTAAGGGAAAATTGTATAAGTAGGTACATTCGAGAATTAAAATAAACAATGACTCCTACACTAATCATATTATGGGTACAGTTTTGGTACACACTATTTATAGTGACAAATCCAGAAAGAAAGATATCTTTATTTGCTAGAATATGGTGACCTTAGAGCATTCGTACGGGAGACGGCAAGGCTGGGCGAACCCCTCTGCCAATTTACGCTGACCATATGACCATACACGTTATATAAAACTAGTTGACGCGTGGCCGCTGCCATTTGGTGTCGTTTTCGTGTCGCACTAAGAGCTCCAAAAAAATGGTTAATTGTGCAGTTTCCTCTTGCAAAAGGTGATCCAGCTACTCAAATCTTCGAGATTATGGCGTTTCCTATCACATTTAAGTATAAAATATACATTACCGTGTTTCATTTGTTTACAATTTTGAAGTATTTTTTATGCCGTTACGATAGAAAAATTATCTAAGATGGTGACATAAGTTCTTCAAATTTAATGGCTCTACATACATACTCGGTTGAAGTCGTCAACGTGCAAAATGTTTTCGTCAAGCTTTACAAATTATTGTTTCTAAGTAACTAATACTTAATATATAGTTTGATTGTTTCTAAGTAAATAGTGGGTTCGATGCCCAGTAAGGAAAATAAAATTTTCAAAAATCTTATGATGCAGTTATAGTTTCTATCCAACTATGTTTCGAGGTCTCCTTTTCGATATCTATAAAAGTTTCGGATTTGGCCCTGCAGGCACAGTTGAAAAATTCACTCTGTATAGCAAAGCTATTAGGTACCTATAGTAAATCTCTTTGCACGTGACAAAATATAACAAAAAGACAAAAGTATAAGATAAGATAAAAATAAGATGAGCTAAAATGTGTGAATCGAACTCTGTAAGTAAACACAAATCCAATGAACTTTTAAATTAAATTCGCGTTCTTCTGCAGTTAAGTAAGCGTAGTTTTGTAAATAAATTACGTTAACATTCACAGAAAGTACAAGTCTGAAAAACTATATTTCTGTCAAGTTATTTGGTGACAATTCAAACTGTGGCAATTAGTCTGTCATCACTCATCACATCAGTATTCATTATCATAGTGATTGCTAATGCAATATTCATGTCAGTGAGTTATTTATTACTGCGTACGGCATTATTAACATACTTTCACAATGTAGAGGCGATTACTTTTTTATTTAATTTTATTATTTGCTTTGTTGTATTCAGTTATTTCACATAGCATCTATTGTCTTTGCTTAGTCTAATGGCTACCACAAATTGATTTTAATTATTATAATGATACTATGCTAAGACTGTCACGTACAGAACACAATACCCCAAGGGGGTATCAGTACAAAGGGCTTATCAGAAAAAAGATGTGTGGAAGTTAAAAAAATTGGACGATTCAAAAGAGCTTTCTGGTCAAGTCATATTTGAAATAATAATATTTTGATTTTATACATATCTGTTTTTGACGTCAAAACCTAATGTGAGATTTTAACTTTGAAAACGAGGACCTATTTTCTATAGTATAGGATCTTAACTAATAACTGAATTTAATTATAAATAAGGTCTAATCGCCCTAACTAGTTAGGGTAGGCTCGTGCCCCTCGGTGGGGACGTATATGAGCTGTGATGATGATGAATTATAAATAAAAATAGATTTAACAAAATCAACTAATAATAATATTAAATAAATGAAAACATACGGAAATTTATTAGAAAATAAGTAATGATTAATAGTTACGTTGACTTAAATCAATGTAGGTACTTATGTCTTTAACATGTATGTCTGAATATTGAATTAGGGCGATTGTCAAACCAGACCATCATGTTCTGTTAAATGGTTGATTGCTACAACAAGTGCTCTTGGCTGTATAAAATAAAATAGGGGACTTCGTTGCTTAATAGATTGTCCTCTCTCATGTGATATACCATTTGGTATCAATATTATTACTTTATCTTATTTATTATTATAAAAGATGTAAGTATTTCTTTCTAGTTTCCGGAAAACTACACACGCGCCAATGATAAATTTTATTTGTATTTTTTTTTGTTTTTTGAAAATGTTTTCATACGGCGCTCAAAAAATATGACGAATTTGTGGTTTCGACTTTGACTTCTACCAGACTAGGCTATTAACCTAATTTATTTATTTATGTATATTCATGTATTGTAATTATTTATTGATTGATGTAGTTCTAAATTAGACATAAAACTTGAACGTGTCATTAAAGATATCTTGGACATGTAGTAAATGAAATGTTGGCAGATGATGATAACATAGGTATGATAGGTACAATAAAAAGAGGCACATAAGATATATTGTTGACATCAAAGTAGGAAATATTGTAAGAAATATAATTGGTCCTGTAATTCTTTATTTTTAATAAAACGTTAAAAATTAAATGCGGTAGTTCGGGACTAGGGTTCCAGATTTCTTGGCAGAAATTCCTGGACACAAAAAGCTGCTCACAATATTGTTAGGTATGCTTTTAAGGAGAAACGAGAAACGGTCTTCTGCTTATTAGAAACTGTTTAATAAACATCTGACATCCCGTTGGCTGATGGTGGCTGTGTGGGCTGATGATGATGATGATGATCCCGTTGGCTCATCTGACAAATTCCTAATTTGTTTTGCTTCGTTTTTTAATTTTCTTTTTTTATTCAATCTTCTCTACATCATTATGTCACAATAGGATGCCACTTATACGTACGGATTTGAAAATGTATTTCATAACGTTATTTAAACAGTTACCCAGCTCAATAATATTCTTGGATGCGTTTTTAAAAATTTCGGGACGTTTTTGGGAAGTCCGGGACCGGCGACATAAGCTCGTATTCCGGGATAATCCCGGTGGGTCCCGGCTATCTGGCAGCTCTATTCAGGACCCTCTTTGTCCGAGCCCGACTCACACTTAGCCGCTTTTTGCGAATGCGTACTCGCCGCTCAGCGAGATCAACGCACGCGCACTTGACCCACTTGTGCGCAATGAATTATTTACTGAGCACGCGCACGCGATGTCGGCGCAAATTCCTGGGGTCTAGGCAAATAGCACTTTGTAAAAGCGGCTTTACATTTAGCTAAATTCAGTGCGCTAAATTCAAATAGACTGATTCAGCTAATCAGCTGTGATCCTAGGCTGGTACCACCGTTTTCATACTCAGTATCAAAAATCCAGTTCTACAATCCATAAGAATATTGAATTTATCCAAGAAAATTAGAGTTTTTGGCCTGGCACAAATGGCATGCATGACACTAAGGTTGGACCTTTACCCTGAGTTTCCACGCCCCCCGTCGCAGGATCCCACCGGGGCTCCGAGTCCGAGTGGAGGGGGTCCGTATACCGGTCGAGGCGCACCTCAATTACCTCGGCCTTGTTCTGGACCCCCGATGGAGTTTCGAGGAGCACTTCAAGCTCCTCACTCCACGGCTGTGTGCCGCCGCAGCCGCACTCGGACGGGTCCTCCCTAATGTAGGAGGGCCAGGATCGGCGTGCCGTCGACTGTATCACGGGGTGATACGGTCGATGGCACTCTACGGAGCCCCGGTGTGGGCGGAGTGCCTCTCCCCCCGAACGGTGGCCCTCTTGCGACGTCCGCAGAGGGTCATAGCAACCCGGGCCGTGCGAGCTTATCGCACGGTCAGCCACGGCGCGGCCTGCGTTCTTGCGGGCCAAACGCCGTGGGATGTCGATGCACGCGTCCATGCGGAGGTGTATCGACATCGGGTTTCTGTCAGAGAACGGGGGGGACGATCCGCTCCTGAAGAAGTGGAGCGGATTCGTATCCAGGCGCAGAGGGAGGCTCTGCGTCGATGGGGTGAGGCGCTCGCCTTCCCAGCTGCCGGCCACCGGACGATAGAAGCGATACGTCCGGTGTTGGAGGAGTGGGTAGGGCGCCGGCAGGGCAGTCTCTCGTTCCGCATGGTGCAGGTACTGACCGGACATGGTTGTTTTGGCCACTACCTGCACCGGGTCGCGCGTCGGGAGGAAACGCCGCAGTGTCATCACTGCGACGCTCCCGACGACACTGCCGAGCACACCCTGTTGGTGTGCCCGGCCTGGCGACGCCAGCGCAGCGAACTCATCGCTGCGCTGGGTGACGGAAACCTCTCGCTGACGAGCATGGTCGTGGCCATGCTCCGCGGCGAGGCGGAATGGGGGGCTGTCACCTCCTTCTGCGAGGACGTCATCTTGCAGAAGGAGGCCGCGGAGAGGGAGCGGGAGAATGATCCTCAAGCCGCTCCCATCCGCCGCAGACGGACAGGCAGGCGAAGGCGGGCATTCGCACAAGCGATGCCCGCCTAATGACCCTGTCGTGGAGGCCTGCGTGCACGGTTGGCCCCGTGCACGTCGCCGTAAGGCCCTCCGTCTGGGGATTGCCCTAGTGTTCTCGGGCAATCCCCCCTTGGCGATAGCCCGACCAGTTAGGTCGGGCTAGCCCGGGCGCGTCGGTAGTGGTAGTCGCAGTGTGGACCCTACCACGCGCGCCCATAAGGGCAGGGAGAACACCGGGGGGTTTAGTGGGTAGGCCCGGCTCTCTGCCGGGAGAGCCCCACACACGCTCGTCGTCTAGCCAACGGCGAGTACGGTGCGGTCACGCATTCCCCTCGAAAAAAAAAAAAATAAAAAAAATAAAGGTTGGACCTTTACCCTCCACTAACCCATGGCCCTACTCAACCAATCGTGGTTATACGGGCCCAAACAGCGGGAGATGTGCGCGGAACCTGCGTAATCGCACTAAGGTTATAGAGGGTCTTCTGGTTGTGTACCTCCGTCTTACCTATATCTGCCGCAAAGCAGCAGTGCTTGCTAGCTGTGTTCCGGTTTGAAGGGTAAGATATGGCAGTGAAATTAGGTACTGGGTACCGTGACTTACATCTGATGTCACAAGTTGGCAACGTACACTGTTGTTCTTGTGGCGGTTGCAAACTAGCTGCGAATCTCACAAGAGCCACATGTACCTACTATAGTGTCTGTTACCACTTACCTTCAGGTGCGCAGTTCGCTTGTACTATAGGTGACTGAGTGACTGTTACCACTTACCTTCAGGTGCGCAGTTCGCTTATTTGCCAACTTAGATGTAAAAATACTCATTGAAATCCCCAATTCCCAACCAACCCATTCGTCATGTGAAAATCCAAAGTCTCTCAAGTGGCGCAGGGGCCGAGATCTCGATGGAACAGACAGATAGACGGACGAATGGAGAGATGAGCACACAAGTGTTACCAAATAAAGTTTGGGTCACAATGGCGACATAAACATATCACGAACTATTTTATTATTCGTCATCATTTGATTTTTTTAAATTATATTATAGGGAAGCTCTTGGCCTTCATCTCACCTGATGGTAAGTGACGATAAGGCCGAAGGTGGAAACGACGTTTACCTGGACTCCTCAACAACTGAGGAGCTGGCTATCTTACCTCTATTATCGGAACACAACAGTGCTAAGTATTAACATTGTTATTATGGCGACAAACTTAGGTAAGATCGTGGTAGCTTGCCAGGCGGGCTCAGAAGCCCTACCACCAACCAAACTCAGCAGAAACAACCCTGCCCCGATAGGGAATCAAACCCCGGCAGTCTTCCCGATATTAACACCCTGTGGTCTCAATTACTAGACCACGGAAGCGGCGGACTAGGCATTTAACTTATACATTTGACTGCTTACAATCTTACATATTGTGAAGGTACAAGACATGAAAATAAAATGATTGCTGAATTCGAACACAAATAACACGCTGAAAAACAGACTGTTTTTCCCAACAAGACCTTCGGAAGCGTATTAAATAAATATCTTTCAATGTACACAAGAAGGCACTTGTTTAATAAGTACTCGCGAATAATTATGTTCTCGGAAAAAACGATTATTTACCATTCATTTGGACATCAAACGTCTATCTCGAAAAAAATATAATGCTCCTAAAGACGAGTACTCAGTAATACGTATTTATAGCTATAATACTTAGTACCGAGAAATATGTATTAATGTAGTACCTACCTTCATACTTATCGCCGGAATAGATACTTAATAATACGTATTTACTAACGGGAAATAAATGTAGCGATACTTAAGCTCTTCACAATACTTAATGATTCGACGTTCGAAATAATCAAAGGAAAATTGAAAGCGAATGTTTCGCGGCTATTATTTTCCGAGAAATATGTGCCTTGTTTTTCGATGTTAAGCTAGGTACAGTGAGCGACGAAAGTAGCCATATGCAAATACTCAATCAAAGTGCCATACCTAATTATCTTAATACAAATAAAAGTTTCGAATGTTGAGATCGGTCTAATCTATTCTTTGCAAGTATTCCGCTTAGATTTTTTGTTGCTAAAATATTAACGTTTCTTCAGGCGTCGTGAATTCACAATGTGTAACTTATCTCAGTTATGTAATATAATGTTAAACTGAATGCGAGATGGTTTAATTATCTGCAAAAACACAAACACAACACATTTGCATAACATAGGTCTTAAGATGCAGTTTTGACGTTGAAATCTGTCAAAAACAGCATTTTAATATAGATCTCGTTTTTGAGAAGCAATTATTATTCACAGACATATGTTAGTATTAAAAAATCTTTCTTATTTATACGAGCTTAAGAGGGTCAAGTTAGAACTGAAACACATGTGTACCACAGAGTCAAAGACCGTTTTAGGAGCATGTTTAGAATCGATGAACATGCTCCTAAAAGGGTTCACACAGATTTTGTTAACACAGTGTATATTTTTTTTGTTCAAATTTAATTATGAGGTACATAGATAAACAGATTGTTTTTTTTCTTGTACTTTACGACTCGTATAAGCATGTTATATGTATGTTTGAGCATACATATACTTACAAATAATTTTTGTAGGTTAAGCAGACATACGGGCCACATATCATTGTATAACAGTGGGTCATGGAAAATAACATATTAACTAATAATATTCATAACTTATAATAAATAGATATAATATTAATTAATAGTATTCTTAACTTATAATAGCTATTAATATGATCAGACATACAGTAGAAGGTACAGAAGATTGTCAACGATCAAATTCTTTTTAGTCTATAAAATGTGTAACTGGTCTGTTTAAAATTTGTTATTATTTGATTCATAGAGTAAGGTAAAATTTGATTACAGCGTGTTTCAATATATCTGCCGATGACTGTACTTGTTGTCAAGGTGATTATAATGTATCCCCAAATAGATAAATCGGGCTTCACGTTTGTCTCTCAAGGGCAAATGGGAAAAATGGGCCAATTATTAGCTCATTTTCGTGTAGCAACCGATCGGTAACGACGCACGGGGGACTGATTGAGGTAAGAAAGAAATATTACGTTCTATGTTTTACCTCGTTCGGGTAATTCAGACCATTAGCTGTTATCAGTGGCTCTTCTACGTGGAAAAATACTGAACGCAAAATTAGGGACACGGATATAAATGATAAATAATGATATGTAGCCACGCAGCGAGGTAACGCAGCTCGCAGCCATCCTTTACATTTTTCAACAATTTTTACAATTTTCAAGTACACAGACAGTTAGGTGAACTTATTTTGACTCAGAAAGATTTGTTTTGTTTTTTTTTTAATAATCCATCTAATGAAATTCGAAGACGAAAATCACATTGGTACATGGCAGTCTCGAACCCCGGACCTCCCGATTGGAAGGCAAGTGCTGAGTCCGCAACCCCACCGACGCCACCTCACCACACCTCCATTTCATTTCATATGTACACATTTGTCTAACGCTCCTACGGTGAAGGAAAACATCGTGAGGCAACCTGCATACATCTGCGAAGAAATTCAAAGGTGTATGTGAAGTCGATCAATCCTCACTGGGCCAGCATGGTTGACTGAGGCCTAAACACCCTAACTTAGGGCTCGAGCCCCTCGGTGGGGATGTGTATGTGCTGTTATGATGATAATCCATCTCATAGCACTGCCTATTACATCTATATAATCGTAATATAATATTTGTATCTACAACTTTGTTTTACCTAATGCCATTGTAGACTGCTGGCTGTGTGCAAAGTCCCTTGGCATTTCGCTAATCTCCATCTCCATATATAATAAAATCGTAGGGGTACAAATGTTTGTCCGGAAAGATCTCCGAAACTACTGGACAGAATTTGATATGGCTTACACCACAATGCTTAAAATTTTCCGGAAGAACATTTAGGCATAATTTCATTTGCTTAAATTCACTTTTTATTTTTATTCAAAAAATACCATATAAAATTTTTGATGACAAGTATGTAGAAAATCAACATGGCGCACGTGAAATTATTTTGACAAGTCTGTTACATATTGCAAAAAAAAATCTTTTCTGTTATTGGCTGTGCCCATCTGAATTTTGCCAACCAAGAAGTTTAAATTGTATTTTTCTTATGTAGTACCGTGGTGGTAAGGAAAAAGGATCAAGCCATACAACCAATGTATATAGCATTTTTTATGACAATATCACGTCACAAATATAAAATTTGTAGGTTGGTTTAATTTTTGGCCAATTTTCACAAAATCGGTACAATATTTGAAATGTTGAAAAATGAAGATACCCTTTTCAAGGCATTTTGAAAGGTGTTATATTATGTTTTTACATTATGACTAAGGAATCAAACTCTTTCATCCATTTAAAACTATTAAAAGTATTACGCGTAGAGGGAGTACGGGACTCTTGATCCTAATGTAACATTGACGTAAATTCGCCGACATAGCTGATGCTCAAAAAAGGTGGATAAAAGTTCGTTTCCAAACCTAGCAATATAGGTATCAAGTGAAAGGCCTTGAAGCGTAGAACATTATGAACCTAGGAAAATCGCCTAAAATTCAACATGGCCGCCGCTCAAAAAAGGTGGATACAAGTTCGTTTCCAAACCCAGCAATATGGGTATCAAATGAAAGGCCTTGATGTGTAGAGCACTATGAACCTAGCAACATTGACATAAATTCAACATGGCCGCCGCTCAAAAAAGGTGGATACAAGATCGTTTCCAAACCTAGCAATATGGGTATCAAATGAAAGGCCTAGAAGAGTAAAGCATTATGAACTTAGGAAAAATGCCCTAAATTAAACATGGCCGCCGCTCAAAAAAATGGATAAAAGTTCGTTTTCAAACCCAGCAATATGGTTATCAAATGAAAGGCCTTGAAGAGTAAAGCATTAGGTATCTAGAAAAATTGACCTAAATTCAACATGGCCGCGGCTCCAAAAAAACGGATAAAAGTTCGTTTCCAAACCCAGCAATATGGGTATCAAATCAAAGGCTCTGATGAATAAAGCACTATGAACCTAGCAACATTGACATAAATTCAACATGGCCGCCGCTCAAAAAAAGGTGGATACAAATTCTTTTCCAAACCTAGCAATATGGGTATCAAATGAAAAGCCTTGAAAAGTAGAGCATTAGGTACCTAGAAAAATTGTCCTAAAGGATAAAAGTTCGTAAAAAAGGATAAAAGTTCGTTTTCATACCCAGCAATATGGGTATCAAATGAAAGGCGTTGACGAGTAAAGCACTATGAACCTAGCAATATTGACATAAATTCAACATAGCCGCTGCTCGAAAAAGGTGGATAAAAGTTCCTTTCCAAACCTAGCAATATGGGTATCAAATGAAAGGCATCAAAGAGTAGAGCAATATGAACTTAGGAAAATTGGTCTAAATTAAACATGGCCACCGCTCAAAAAAAAAAGGATAAAAGTTCGTTTTCAAACCCTGCAATATGGGTATCAAATCAAAAGCTTTGATGCATAAAGCACTATGAACCTAGCAACATTGACATAAATTCAACATGGCTGCCGCTCAAAAATGGTGGATGAAAGTTCGTTTCCAAACCTAGCAATATGAGTATCAAATGAAAGGCCTTGAAGGGTAAAGCATTAGGTAACTAGAAAAATCGATCTAAATTCAACATGGCAGCCGCTAAAAAAAGGATAAAAGTTTGTTTTCAAACGCAGCAATATGGGTATCAAATGAAAGGCCTTGACGAGTAAAGCACTATGAACTTAGCAAAATTGACATAAATTCAAAATAGCCGCTGCTCAAAAAGGTGGATAAAAGTTCGTTTCCAAACATAGCAATATGGGTATCAAATGAAAGGCCTCAAAGAGTAGAGCATTATGAACTTAGGAAAATTGTCCTAAAAAAAACATGGCCGCCGCTCAAAAAAAAAATGGATAAAAGTTCGTTTCCAAACCTAGCAATATGGGTATCAAATGAAAGGCCTTGAAGAGTAGAGCATTAGGTACCTAGAAAAATCGACCTTAATTCAACATGGCCGCCGCTAAAAAAAGGATACAAGTTCGTTTTCGAACCCAGCAATATGGGTATCAAATGAAAGTAGTCCTTGATAAGTAAAGCACTATGAACCTAGAAACATTGACATAAATTCAACAAAGCCGCTGCTCAAAAAAGGTGGATAAAAGTTCGTTTCCAAACCTAGCAATATGGGTATCAAATAAAAGGTCTCAAAGAGTAGCGCATTATGAACTTAGGAAAATTGCCCTAAATTAAACATGGCCGCCGTTCAAAAAATGGATTAAAAATCGTTTTCAAACCCAGCAATATGGGTATTCAATGAAAGGCCCTGAAGAGTACCTAGAGCATTACGAACCCACGATAATTGTCTTAATTTGTTAATTTCCAAATGGCCGCTGCTCAAGAAAGGCAGAATAAAGTTGAATCATTATGGAATAAAATGGAGGAAAAATCTAAACACTGTTTTAAGCATTTTGATGGCGAAACGGAGTTCGCGGGCACAGCTAGTATATAATAAAATCGTAGGGGTACAAATGTTTGTCCGGAAAGATCTCCGAAACTACTGGACAGAATTTGATATGGCTTACACCACAATGCTTAAAATTTTCCGGAAGAACATTTAGGCATAATTTCATTTGCTTAAATTCACTTTTTATTTTTATTCAAAAAATACCATATAAAATTTTTGATGACAAGTATGTAGAAAATCAACATGGCGCACGTGAAATTATTTTGACAAGTCTGTTACATATTGCAAAAAAAATCTTTTCTGTTATTGGCTGTGCCCATCTGAATTTTGCCAACCGAGAAGTTTAAATTGTATTTTTCTTATGTAGTACCGTGGTGGTAAGGAAAAAGGATCAAGCCATACAACCAATGTATATAGCATTTTTTATGACAATATCACGTCACAAATATAAAATTTGTAGGTTGGTTTAATTTTTGGCCAATTTTCACAAAATCGGTACAATATTTGAAATGTTGAACAATGAAGATACCCTTTTCAAGGCATTTTGAAAGGTGTTATATTATGTTTTTACATTATGACTAAGGAATCAAACTCTTTCATCCATTTAAAACTATTAAAAGTATTACGCGTAGAGGGAGTACGGGACTCTTGATCCTAATGTAACATTGACGTAAATTCGCCGACATAGCTGATGCTCAAAAAAGGTGGATAAAAGTTCGTTTCCAAACCTAGCAATATAGGTATCAAGTGAAAGGCCTTGAAGCGTAGAACATTATGAACCTAGGAAAATCGCCTAAAATTCAACATGGCCGCCGCTCAAAAAAGGTGGATACAAGTTCGTTTCCAAACCCAGCAATATGGGTATCAAATGAAAGGCCTTGATGTGTAGAGCACTATGAACCTAGCAACATTGACATAAATTCAACATGGCCGCCGCTCAAAAAAGGTGGATACAAGATCGTTTCCAAACCTAGCAATATGGATATCAAATGAAAGGCCTAGAAGAGTAAAGCATTATGAACTTAGGAAAAATGCCCTAAATTAAACATGGCCGCCGCTCAAAAAAATGGATAAAAGTTCGTTTTCAAACCCAGCAATATGGTTATCAAATGAAAGGCCTTGAAGAGTAAAGCATTAGGTATCTAGAAAAATTTACCTAAATTCAACATGGCCGCGGCTCCAAAAAAACGGATAAAAGTTCGTTTCCAAACCCAGCAATATGGGTATCAAATCAAAGGCTCTGATGAATAAAGCACTATGAACCTAGCAACATTGACATAAATTCAACATGGCCGCCGCTCAAAAAAAGGTGGATACAAATTCTTTTCCAAACCTAGCAATATGGGTATCAAATGAAAAGCCTTGAAAAGTAGAGCACTAGGTACCTAGAAAAATTGTCCTAAAGGATAAAAGTTCGTAAAAAAAGGATAAAAGTTCGTTCTCATACCCAGCAATATGGGTATCAAATGAAAGGCGTTGACGAGTAAAGCACTATGAACCTAGCAAAATTGACATAAATTCAACATAGCCGCTGCTCGAAAAAGGTGGATAAAAGTTCCTTTCCAAACCTAGCAATATGGGTATCAAATGAAAGGCATCAAAGAGTAGAGCAATATGAACTTAGGAAAATTGGTCTAAATTAAACATGGCCACCGCTCAAAAAAAAAGGATAAAAGTTCGTTTTCAAACGTTTTCAAACATTGACATAAATTCAACATGGCTGCCGCTCAAAAATGGTGGATGAAAGTTCGTTTCCAAACCTAGCAATATGGGTATCAAATGAAAGGCCTTGAAGGGTAAAGCATTAGGTAACTAGAAAAATCGATCTAAATTCAACATGGCCGCCGCTAAAAAAAGGATAAAAGTTCGTTTTCAAACGCAGCAATATGGGTATCAAATGAAAGGCCTTGACGAGTAAAGCACTATGAACTTAGCAAAATTGACATAAATTCAAAATAGCCGCTGCTCAAAAAAGGTGGATAAAAATTCGTTTCCAAACATAGCAATATGGGTATCAAATGAAAGGCCTCAAAGAGTAGAGCATTGTGAACTTAGGAAAATTGTCCTAAATAAAACATGGCCGCCGCTCAAAAAAAAATGGATAAAAGTTCGTTTCCAAACCTAGCAATATGGGTATCAAATGAAAGGCCTTGAAGAGTAGAGCATTAGGTACCTAGAAAAATCGACCTTAATTCAACATGGCCGCCGCTAAAAAAAGGATACAAGTTCGTTTTCGAACCCAGCAATATGGGTATCAAATGAAAGTAGTCCTTGATAAGTAAAGCACTATGAACCTAGAAACATTGACATAAATTCAACATAGCCGCTGCTCAAAAAAGGTGGATAAAAGTTCGTTTCCAAACCTAGCAATATGGGTATCAAATAAAAGGTCTCAAAGAGTAGCGCAACTTAGGAAAATTGCCCTAAATTAAACATGGCCGCCGTTCAAAAAATGGATTAAAGATCGTTTTCAAACCCAGCAATATGGGTATTAAATGAAAGGCCCTGAAGAGTACCTAGAGCATTACGAACCTACCATAATTGTCTTAATTTGTTAATTTCCAAATGGCCGCTGCTCTAGAAAGGCAGAATAAAGTTGAATCATTATGGAATAAAATGGAGGAAAAATCTAAACACTGTTTTAAGCATTTTGATGGCGAAACGGAGTTCGCGGGCACAGCTAGTGTCATAATAAAGTGGCGCGGGTCAGCCGGCGCGATCTTGCAATACGTTTCACAGTTATATTCATGTACCAATGTGTCGACGCCATAATATAACGGTGTTCACACAATTAGCTTTAGAGGTATTGCTCAGGGCGTATTGACTAACTTTACGACTTATCTTGCGTTTATTATACAGTGACACGGACGTAGGTACTCACTCACTAATCTCGCTATCGATACTTAATGATAGAGGAATAGAAAAACATACCGTGTATAAACATAAATTCTCGTGTTACAGAGTTTGTAACCAAACTCCCACGAAAGGGCTTGACCGATTTTTATGTTTTTATTTGTGTATGTTTGATAGGTCTGAGAGGTCGTAGGTAATTTTTTATACCCCTAGGTAGGCCGTATGTGCAATGTGCATGTGATATTCTAAGATTGTAACTGCACCCACGACACGACACAGGACGAAAACCTAGTGTGGGGTGACGTTTTTTTTTAAAGAATGGAAAATTATAAAAATTACCCTTATATTTTTATTAAACTTTCAGCTCTAAATTTACCATCAGATTCTGGTACACCTATACCTAATAAATTAATGAACTTTTTTCTATTTTTTCAATCATATTAAGGGCAATAGCACATCGATAAATGAGATTTAAGTTAAGGTACTATTAGATACTAAGTAGGGACGAAATATCAATAGGTATTCGGTCTATATCTGTGCGCATTTCTTTGAATTGTACTCTGAACATAGTAACATCTGTGATAGAGGAAATTTCTAGTTGTCGGTTGCGAAGTTTCGTTGCCAAGGCTGTGCCTATTACGGAAATATAATCCCTTGTCTCGGAGTGATTTACTTTATTTTCTGAAATAAAATTCCTTTATATTGGAGCGGGATCAAATAGTAATTCGATTCTACACGAAACCATAGATTATTCACAAATTTCAAACTTTGCTTGGTAAATTAGTTTAGTTGTTCATATAGAAACTGTTTAAATAATCTCATACAGAGCCTTATACTCTTCATCATCACCTTAGCTCATACATGTCCCCACCTAGGGGCTCGAGCCTACCCTAAGTTAGGGTGTTTTAAGGCCCTAGTCAACCACGCTGACCTAGTGCGGATTGGTCGACTTCACATACACCTTTGAATTTCTTTTCGAATACACCTTTGAAATTTATGCAGGTTGCCTCACGATGTTTTCCTTCACTGTATAGGAGCGTCGGACAAATGTAGATATGAAATTCGAAAACGAAAAACACATTGGTCATCAGGTCATGCAGGATCGAACCATAACTTTTTCTTATGAGAAAGAGATTGAGACGTATTTTTAAGGTAAACATTTGAAGTGTGTGCGTGCCAAAAAAGTGGTAAGCCTGAAACCGATTACATCTGAAACTTTTTCTTCAGTGGCTTCGCCGTTTCTTGTTATACGCGTAAGAAGTCAAATTATCAATAGTAGCCATACTGCGGTATTTTTTATATTAAAGCTGCAGCTTCGTAGATATTCATAAAAATTGCTCCTAACCTAACCTAAAGCGACCCTATACACCTTGCAAGACGTCAAACTAGTTATGCCGAACTATCCATCTATAAAAATCAGTTATAATAATACCATCAATAAGCCTATTGATATCCACAATTATCAATAATAAGGGAATCAAATGTGTAACAGACTAACAGAGATCGTAAAGAACGCAATGTAACAAGCAACAACGGGAACTGCCACTTATTTTAAGCGCGTTCCACCAAGTACAGATTTGCAGCATTTTCAACATCATCGCGATTTATTGGTTTTTTAACGCATTGTCATCGAGCAAAGTATGTTAATGCAATGCGCTACATATAAAAATATCCGGCTTTTTGGATAACATTTCGTTTGTGTAAAGTAGCGTGGTTAAAAATGTTAACATTCATTTAGTAGGTACATAAAAGAAACGCAAAACACTTAACATAATTAACATTTGATGTTAGCGTAAAAAATGATGTGCTGCTTAAGTAGAAAATGGGGTTTGTTTGCGATCTGTCAAACTTTTGTCATTACTTTTGTAATTGATGTTGAAGTGATGAAATATAATTTTTTTTTGCGAAAATACAACATTTTTAAAGGTTAGCTTCTATCTGTTTATATTGTTCACGCTCGAGGAAGAGCGAGTGGCAACACTGCATTATAGTATGTGCAGTGAGAGCCTTTTGGCGGCCGGCCGCATGTAACATGTCAGTCGAGTCGAATACGGAATGACATTGTTAGAGGTTATGTCCGGGCCGGAATAAAATGTAATATAACTAACAAATTGTGTTTTGCGCGGCGCACCTAATATCGGGGTGCGAAAGCCCGCTTGGTGTTGTGCAAAAGTATTATCGTCGCGTGTGTGAGCCGTGGTGGCCTAATAGGCATTTGTAGTGCTCCGGTCTCCACCGGTGGATCCACCGCAGAACTTCAGGAGCCGCGACTTCCTTCGAGCTAGCTCAGGAAGTCCACCGGCTACATACGCAGACTGAACGGAGACAAGGTAAACATTATCTGTATCGGTTTTTGGATTCAGCAATCAAAGAATCATAGTGTCGGTGAATCGCCGACGTGGTGGTGTCTACCTTGGGCACCACCATATATTTCACTTAAATATCATGTTTTGATAAAACATATTTAATTAGAAATACAGCTTCATTGGTCATCGACCTTGATACTGGGGCAAAATCGGGCAACCTCCTTTAAAGAGGCGTGGTTCAAATTTTTTTTTGAATACAATTTGACCCAATCAGTGGAATACTCTCGATTCAACAAACTGATTTCATGTGTTGCGCAATTCCATTAACACGTAGGTTTAAGAATTCACAGTTTAAAATTCCGTGTTGTTTGTCGTGCGTAATGTCATTTTGTGCATCAAGTTTTTTCTACCTTGTGCATTTTGAAATTGTGTGTCATAGTAGCGTCACACTACGTCGCAACTTGGAACTACTGTGTGGATCCCGCCATAATCCGGAGCGACGCTGGTTCCTCTCCCAGTTCCACTGACGTGACGGCTTACGTCCCGACATTCCGCGGGATTCCCCGGATTAGGAAGACATTAAAGCGAACGTGCCCTAAAGCCGTCATTTTTCTTATTTTTCATTTATACAACCATAAATCTTAGCGCTGGCAACGTTAATTTTACTGCGCCGCTTTGACCGTACACTTAAATTTAATAATATGACATTCGTTTCCTTTCTCTATTTAATTATTAAAAAATAAATTACAAATAATAAAAACCGACTTTAGAAAAGTCAAGAATAATAGGTATTTTTCTATTATTCTTGACTTCTCTAAAGTTGGTTTTTATCATCACATTTTTATATTGAATTCGGTGCTAAGCTATGATCTTCTGGAACGTCTTGAAAAATGTAAGATGTAACTTATATAGTTAGTTTATTTACGCACCGATTTTTCTCTAATCAATTATCCTTAGATTATGACAACGTAAGAGGGTAAATAGCAACACAGCTGAAAGCCATTCTTGTTGATAACAAGACAACTACTGAGCGACAAGATTGTTTTTTTACAAAACGTACCCAGCCTCCTCTAGCCAATGAAGGACTGCATGTCGAGTCGATGCAGACCTTTAGCCAATGCATTAGGACACTCACCAACTTCTGTCACTACAAGAGAATTATCTAAAAAGTTTACCTCACAATATGTTTTTTCCTTATTTGTATAGATTTTGTTTAAAGTTACGCTTATAAACCATGCCATAATGTTCGTTTGTTAAGTAATAAATTGCAAGTTTTGAAATTGGCAAGGGTGCAAATATGAGCGATCATGAATGTACAAGTTTCAGCATTTGGGTTAATACATTAAACTGAAAAACTTTCCCCAAGGAACATAATTATGTCCAAAGGCGCAAAGAAAATGGACTCTCCATAACAATTTCCTTTGTTAAATATCATTCTGTATGGATAGTGCGAAAATATTTGTCGTTTTTAGACATATATTTCTTGGGGGAAGTTGTTTAGTTTCACAAGTAGAATTGTGTTCTTTTTCGGAAGCGATTGCATAAGTGAACACGTAGGTATAACATCAAACAACTTAATAAGTGTAGGCTAAACGACTGTCGTCACTGAAGCCAACCACTTACAGTAATGTTTAATTTGATTATTTAAATCCGACACTTATTTGACGTCACCATCGAAATAATTGATTGACTTCAGTCCAGCCAATAGCCGAGCTGGTTTGTAAATATCAGAACAAGTCTTTTGTTCCGATGTTTATACTATTGAGAGAAATGTATGAGATCTTTCCTTATATTCAAATTTTTAGGTTTCTATTTATGTTTTTAACTTCTGTTTGCTTGCGGTAAATTGTTTGCGGTAATTTCACATTTCCAGATTAAATTAAGTTAGTTTAATAAGATGTGAGGGACTTTTACTGTTTGCTGTAATCCAGTATCTTCTGTACTGAGTTGATGATGAAGAAAAAGAGTAATCTTCGGCCCTCCGTTTGTTTCAAAGCACAACTCTAGTACCTAGTTTCAAAGTTCGACATTTCGTTAACCCTTGCTCTCTTGCGGTACGAAGACTAATTTACATTGGCCGGGGATTTCCACATATAAATGGATTATATTGGTGCTGCGTTTTCAACTCTAGCATGCAGGCTGACCGTCGCCGGTCTAATGAACCGAGCCGAACAGACGGCCCGTTGCGGCCGCCGGACCGGAATGCGGCGTCACCACGCCATCCAGATTTAATTGACAGGCGTGGACCGATCGGCTGAATGCGATTCGATTTTGTTTTTGGTGGTTGGTGGCAATCCGAAGGGTTTTGATGCAGGAGGTCATACTCGCAAGATGTAACCGCGCACAATTTGTCACTTTGGTAAAATGTCACCTTTGCAGATTATCATAGTCACAATATTTTACAAAAAATAAAAACAGACTTCAAAAACACTAAAAAGTAAAAAAAAATATACTTAATAATAGGTGTCAGACAATATCACACTTCTATTGAAGTCGGTGCCAAACTATGATCTCCTAGAAAGTCTTAAAATTTGTCACCGACTTCAATATAGAAGTGTCATGTTGTCTGTACCTATTATTATATTATTTTTAACTTTCAGTGTTTTTGATTGTCGGTTTTTATTTTTTGTAAAATATTTTTAACTATTCAAAAATTTTCAAGTTAATGAAATCTTTTTATTGAAAGAAACCCTAATATAATATCAGCTCACCGAAGGTGAATTAGTGAAGAGTGAATGAGTGAGTTGGTTAAATTAGGGTTTCCCTTGGTTTTCATGGGATCCCATCATCAGATCCTGACTTTGTTGACCTTGGGACCACCCCAGGAGTATACCTACTCTATCGAATACAAAAAGAATTTTGAAAATCGCTCCAAAATTGGCGGAGTAATCGCGTAACCTACACACAAATCACATTGGACACACCTAAAAATTTAAGGGTTTTCCTCGATTTTTATGGGATCCCATCATCAGATCCTAACTTTGGTGACCATGGGACCACCCTTGGAGTATACTATATCGAAAACAAGAAGAATTTTGAAAATCGGTCCACAATTTGCAGCGTAATCGCGTAACATACACAAAAAAACATACGCATCGATTTGAGAACCTCCTCTTTTTTTGACGTCGGTTAAAAATAGTACTTTACTAGAATGTTATTTACAAATAAACAAATAAAACAAGAAATTGAAGGTTGAAAATATAAAAGAACTGTTACTATAAAACATAACATAAATCATTAATGTAACGTAGCAAACCACAAGAACCAAATATTGTAAAAATATGTATTTTTGTACCGTGCATGCCAGTCGCACAATAAAAAACTTACTCGTAAGTATAATCATTTTAAATTTCAAGAACCTAATCAATAACATTAAACCTTGTTCAGTTACGCTAGTCGATGGTGATAATGGTTGTATGGATCTAATTCAAACGATTCTTCATAAATTAAGTACATTTGTTGTGTGGTCTCTTTCTCTAAGGTCTAGAACTCTCGAGACTAGAACTCTCGATTCTGAGTACATACTCAGAATCGAGAGTTCTAGTCTAGCTGTATGTGGACTCTTCACTGGTTTTCACGTGTATTATGAAATGCTGTCCATGTATGTTGTTGTAACTGTCTGTGTTTTTAACATTGATATAAAACTTTACAGGTATGTGCTGGGTAAGGTATTTGCGCAGGCAACGCGATCATCTGTTGAAGAACTGCCAAACGTAATTGTTGTGGTAGACGTGATTGGAGTGGAAACAACCGGAAGACGGAGCGGGATGCCCTGCGGCTAAATAGACCCACGATAAACGGAGAGTGGGAATATTTGGGTCAAGTGTTGTCCCTTGAGCAACGCCTATGTCCGATAGTAGGCTTGAGATAATAATCACAATTATTTTAGTCAGTCTCCAATATATGTCAGAAGAAATAGTAACGACAATTTCATCCGTCAGCTACGTAAATATTGACGATATCCCGAAAGTATTTGTAAAGGAAAGTGTCGAGCACCCGAAACTTTTTGTTAGCTCTGCGTTAGCGAGTTTTGATTGGTGGATATGTTCGGGAAGAGCTCTGTTTGGTTAGGAAAATCTGAGTATTTACTTTTTCTAAGGCCGACCATCTGCGTCCTCAATATTTCGGGTAAAAACTCGTGAATCTAGATCACCGGGAACGGCTGCTATGGTATATCGGAACATATTGTTTAAATCTATTCATAATAGGAAAGCTATTGTTTTTAATTTTATTTCTTTTACCATTATCATCTTTATAAACTTTGCACTAATTTCGCGTAAGCCCGTAACAACCTAGTTCTGCTGTATTTTGGACTGTTTTAGCCCGCAATGTTGTCGATTTATCAGCGTATCTGCAGTCTTTCGTTGGATCGGTTACAGTCTCATACTTTGCTTCTGGGTTTTGAGATTATCTTAACTCCTCGCATATTATATAAGAGGAAAGCAATCAAAAGCCGAACAAAGGTAAGTTTTACCTGAATTCTTGGACACGAGGAACAACAGTTTATAGCAAGAATTAAAACAAAGGACTTATTTTACTAGCCAAACTTAAAGTCCACACAGACAAATCGGCGTGCAGATGCTGGTTAGGTAAATGACACGTGAAATGTCACTGCGTCTGATTTATAGCAAGAATTAAAACAAAGGACTTATTTTACTAGCCAAACTTAAAGTCCACACAGACAAATCGGCGTGCAGATGCTGGTTAGGTAAATGACACGTGAAATGTCACTGCGTCTGACCTAAAGGTACCTACTCTGTGGTCTGACCGTTGCGCGACCCGGGCCCAATTGGTTCCAATTGCTCAAGCGACCTGATTGCCCTGAGACTTGGTGATTCATCGAGAGCATCGCGTTCAAAGGTCCAAGCCCGCCAATATTCCCCTTTTCAATGTCTGCAATTGAATTTGAAGTCCTAAGTTTCAAAATGGGGGATTGATATTTTTTTTGAAAAAGTATCGCACTTTATAGTTCCGAAAAATGCGACAATACGTACTTTGAATTTATGGTATACAAAGTATACATTCGAAAAAGCAAAAAAGAAGTTAAAGAATAAAATAAAAATTAAAAAAATACTATTTCTCTAATTTATTGAGAACAATAACTATATGTACTAGTGTAAACATAGATTTTTTATTATAAATCAACAAGAAAAAGTAGCAAATAAACAAGGAATATTACGAACTGGATAATTGACTCAATGAATTAATCAAATCAAGCGCAAATATACAAAATAAAGCAAATACAAAAAAACACGGACCATATAAGTATACTCTTTGTTGAAAATAGTCAAAGGAGTTCCCGAAACTTATTACTCCTAAAATATACTTTTATTAAGACTAGACGACGACTCCGTAACTCTCCAGAAAAAGCAACAAACAAAAGAAAAAACGAAGTGTTTATTCAAAACAAATTTATTACTACCCATTCTACAGCAAAAAAAAAACGCCTACTATATAATAAAAAGGCCTAATTAGACAGGAGAAAGTTTATTTGGAGAAAAAGTCCCCGCTCCGGCTGGTTTGGGGTGTGGGGTGGTGGGTGGGGCCACCCCCTGACCCAGTAACACCCCGTGCGTGCTTACGCCTACCGACGCGATGTAAACACCACCGACTGATGACGTGCGTTACAACATGCATTCTTTTTTATAACTTGCGATTGCATTATCAAAACTGTGGTCCTATGTTTGTGATTTATCATTTGTGCAGATATTCTACGGAAAATATCGCAAATAAGGATACTTTAACGCACTTTTTAGTGAAGAAGTAAACTAAAATATTTATGTGGATTTTGATAGATATCAGATGAGAGATGATTTTGAAAAGGGCATTTAAAAATATTTATAACAAAAAAGCATTATCTATTTTTTTTACTTATTGGACTTAAAAATGAACCTTTTAAAAATCAAATCTAATTCGTTGAGATATATTTAAACAAGTGATATACTTAATCCAGAGTTTTTTTTACTTATTTTCTATTACTTATTTAAGAGTATGAATCTTTTTAAAGGAAACCATTTTCGCATCTATTTTTTATTGATTATGTTAGGATGACTTAGGCAAATAATATTATGCACTATGTACAAAAAACTTTTCCAAACACTTTTTAATAATAAAACAGCTAGCTAAACTCCTTAAAAACATTGCTATGAATCTATTTATCTATAATATATAAAGCTCGGCAAAAATATCAATTGTTGTTTAACGTTTAAAGATTTAATATAATCAAATCATACAAAGTTTAGCATTAATCAAATTATATGTACGTACAAACCTACAAGATGCCTCATGAAACTCTTTGTGAGTATATGTTAGCTCTGTAAAAAGAGCTCGCTGGTCAAACTTTATGCGTGTTTTTATGTGACATATTTTGTATGTACCCAGCATTGCTACATGGATTGCTATAGTCTTTTAAAATATAAAAAATGTCAACGTATAAAGCCAATCATCCGTTGTTTGTGAAATATCCGCATAAAATTCTAGGAAATCTCAATTAGTTCATTGTTTGATTGTGATATAAAGTGGCTTATCGAACACGTGACCCCAATCGAGTTTAGGATATTGAGTGCCGCCCACGGACTCGACAAAGTGTTTGGGCGCTCTACACACAGAGGCGGCAAGCGAGACGGTAGCGGAGCGAAAGTTTTTTGTAATGTTCGTGTTGCTACGGACCATGCCACACAGAAACCGCCCGCGGAAGCGGCGCGGCGCAAGTAAATCGCTTACCGCAGTTCCGCTATCGTTCCGCTTCCGCCTCTGTGTGTACAGCGCTTTAGTGTTAGGTATTTGGGCTTCAAACTTCAGCTTAAACGAAGGAGGTCAAACGGATATAATTTTGCTACCTCAAAAGGCTTCCTTTTAATTAAATAGCTGGCCGCTTTAACTTGTGATTTTATTCGCGTCTGATTTAGTAAATATGTGATCTGATCTAGATATTAAACATTTGGCAAAGTCGATATTCAGATAAACGCTAAAGCAAAAATCTTAAATATGACGCCAAACAATACTCAAACTGTAATCAACAAAGAACATGTCTAAGATATTCAGGATTTTTTAATTGATATTTGTACATACAGGATGCATTGCTTAGAACATCTAAGGATACATACATACCGTCAATGGCGCACACACAAGTAAGTGACATAATTAAATTGACTCTACACTGTTCAAATTCAATCAATTGGCAAAAATCTAATCAACCAAGAACATGTCTAAGATATTTAAGATTTTTTTAATTGATCCTTGTACGTACCTACATACATAAGTAAGTGAGAAAATAAAATTGACTCTACACTGCTTGGAAATTGGCGAAAAACTAATCAACCATGTCTAAGATATTTAAGAATTTTCTAATACAAATTCAAATTTAACAATTTTTATTCAACATAGGCCTACATAGGTTACACAGGATGTAATGTAACCGCTTCTGCAAAAAGAGAACACAATTCTACTTATGAAACTAAATAACTTTCCCCAAGGAACATGTCTCATATTCAAATTCTTGTTCCCAAGGACAAAGAATTTCGCATTATCCATACAAAATGATATTTTAACTAAGGACATTGTTTTGGAAAGTACAATTTTTTTGTGTGTTTCGACATAAGTTACTTGGGGAACGTTGTTTAGTTTCACAAGTTGAATTGTGTTCTCTTTTTTTCAGAAGTGGTTTACCAGTATGGTTTTAATGCCCCGCCTGAAATCGCAGGATAGATCAATAAATTGAGTATTGTTTTTATCACGTTATTATCGGTGTTAAAGTACTAAGTGTTAGTCGAACTTAATTAAATACTTTTCATATGTTATAATACTTATTGGTAGATATTTCTTTAAATTATTTGTTTAAGCAATACAAGGAGCTCCATTTTTTTGTTTACGAAATCCTATCGATAAGTAGGTACATACACTTGGAGATGATTTAAAACATGGGGGATATTCTAACGAGTGAAATATTTATTTATCAGGAAATATTATTTTATACACTTACAATAGAACCAGAGCTTATTGTTCCGTAATGAACGTGGAAATTATATTTACCTAGTTCCAATCTCCTTTAGAATTAGAAATTATATAAGTACGTGAGTTTTGAGAAATACAAATCATATTTACCAAGAAGTTTTGTTCTTTCTCATTGTTTATTGTTTATTTTCCGTATATTTATATTCTTTTTATCTCGAACTAACTTACATTGTTAGCTTTTTAGATATTCCTCTTTTATGGCCTTTACCAACGTATACATATATCTAGGTTTTCATTAGATCCATTCGAAAAGCGCTGGGGTTCGTATACGGGTGCGAGCAAAACAGATTTTTTCTCCTAAAAACTTTTCTAGCATGAATTAATGAGTTTCAAATTGAGAACAAAATCGAGTTTGAATTGCAAACAAATATGCAAATAGTTCACTGTTCCGCCACCAAAGAGGCCGAACAAAAATACTGTATGAAGACTAAGTAAAACTAAAGAAATAAGTTGTCTAAACAAAAACAGATAAAAAATGAGTTGTCTGATGATTTACAGATTAATTACATTGCAAGTAATATACAAAAATGCCATCAAACAGGGAAAGTGAAACCAAATGTACGACGCAAATTATTTTTACTTCGGCGACGTTTATTGAATTCCTCGCTGCGCTCAGGATTTATACTTAACGACTCTTTGACGTCAAAATATTTTGCTTCCTAATGATACAACCTTTTATTAATTCATTGGTACATTATGTCGCCAACAGGGTCAAACCTCTACAAACTTAAGATAAAGGCACATAGTTATTAGCTAAACTTAAGAAACATTTGATTTGATTTGTAATTTATTTAAATGTTAATTTTAAAATACTAGCCTAAATCAAACTGATTGTAAATTCATGTACGTAAATACTCATTTACACCACAGATGGAACTTCTTTCAACGAAAACAAGCATGCTTCGATTGACAAGGAATTTTCTATTTCTTCCTGTCAATGTTCCGTAGGTAATACTTATCGAACTACGTTCGCTTAAGTGTATTGCACCAAAGCCGAGTAATTCTTCAACTTATAATTAAAAATACTCGAACAGATCAGAAGACGTTGTTTGTAATTAAAACGGGAACTTTGTTTTTATTTTGGATTCCCAAGTTTCTGCAGATTGCGGAGAAACTTTAGGGTCCACTTTGCTAGTACCTATAGTGTGTACCAGGAAAGTTGATCTTAGTTGCGAAGTTATTTTAAAACATGGCTAGGACCTGGGCGAATTAGTTCGACGCTTGTTTTATAGGAAAAGTTCGTATTGCCCGAATTTTTCTGCAGTGATATAGTTAGAAAACTGATTAATTGTTGAAAACATTGCCTTAAAAGACTAATAAGTATAAGATAAAATTCATTCAGGGCAGGAATCAAAGCTACGCCTTCAACATACCGTCTAAGCCACCGAGAACTTTAAACGAAGGTACTTTGTTTAGCTGTGTTAATAGCCATGTAACAACATCCAATTCAGTCAATTTTACATATTTTTGTAAAAATTTAAGAACAAAGCAAACTTGGAAATTCTATATTTACGGTTTTGAATTTTTGTATATTTTTTATATTTTTGTTTGTTATGAAAAAACTCAAGAACACTTGACCGATTTTAAAAATACTTTCACTAATAGAATGCTACAATACTATTACCAGGGGAGAAACGAAAAAGAAAACGCGGGTGAAGCTGCGAGCGGAAAGCTAGTGCTAAATAAATTTAACATTTAGATTTCATGTAGCTACGTTAAAAATGCATGATTTAACTTAAAATTAACGACGATAATTTTGAATTAACGATTAGCGATTTGATTTCAAGCTTACAAATTGAGATAGCTTATCAAATTCTATTACTTACAAACACGACACCGAACATGTTATGTTATATCAAACATGTCATAAGTATATACCTACATGATATGTTTTACGTTGGAAAACGGTTTCTTCTTTGGTGACAATAATATGTGACAGAGGACTAGGCATAAAGGCTTAATTCGTCGTATGATAACAACTGACGTAATTATAGCACACAAATGCTACATTTGTGAAAGACATGTGAATTATCTGCATCGTACATATTTGTACGCTGCCAGTCACATTCACTAGGACAATTACCTACTGTATGCGACAACTAAATTATTCAATCGATACATCATGTCATGTCTGATATGTAAATTACGAGTAACTAGCGGCGATACCATTATTATTTCTTTTTTATTTAGTATTCTACAATCTACATATATATTTAGTATGTTTGCTTTTTTTTGTTAAAGAATAATTGCCTATTACTAACAGAGTTTTAATTACATCAAGGTAAAAGTTTAGCATGCATGATAAATGTATCGACAATAATTAAAGTAAGTAAGTATATTAGTATAATTATGTTTTTAAATAAAAATTCTGTGAGAATACAACAGATGATGTTAAAACTTTTAAATTGTAATAGGTATATACATTTATACATCAATTAGGTCGTGTCGCAACAAACGTTAAGTGTGTACGTACGCGCAGTTTAGCGTGTAAGCAAATCTATAAAATATAAGTTTGTAATTAATTAAATATTTTCGGCATTCAATAAATGGACTTTGGGACATCAACATGTTTCTTTAAATACCTGAACTCACCACATATTACATGGCGACCCTGCCATCGGAACCACGTTCTACGAACGGTTACCATGGAAGAGGTATGAAAAAAAGAAGAATACTTAACTGCAAGAAGACATGGGAAAACGCAATCTAAAGAAGAAGTGGTTATTGCGCACCTGGTCCGCCAATTTCAAGAGAGCTAGCAAGAAATAATATCAACACTATATCGCGCGCCGACCTAACCACTACGTTCGTATAGAAGAAAGAAGGCTATTCAAGAGGTGTCCAGGGTATAGCCCGGCCCACTCGCCGTCGCCGCCTGAACCTGCCACCTGCCACCAGCCACCAGCCCTACAGAAATGAGAAGCGTGCCACGTGCCAACGCCTCGTCATCGCGCCATGCCATCGCCCGGTTCAGTTAAGACATATGAGATCTTGGTAGTATGTATTTAATTATTTTGCGTAATGCGCTATTTTTTTTCCTTTTAATATAAAATACCTATTGGACCTATATTATATAATGGTATATTAAGCTATATTTTTTTTAATTAAAATTTATTATGTCTAGTGTAATATTAGAGCTACATGAGCTGTTTTCGTCATTAAGTTATCTTAAAGAATACTTAGTCAAGTTGGGCCCTGAAAGAAGACAACAAGAACTAGGTATTAACAAAATTATAGAAGCTAAAAAATTGTACTCGAAATTGGATAGTATTTTGCCTGTGTTGCACTCAGAAATTGAACTTAATAAGATAAGCACTAGTGACATTACTTCCATTCATAAAGTAATTAGCGAAGTACATACGATTTTCAAAAAAATTATAGAACTGTCTATGCCATTACCGCAAGACAGAGAACAATCAAACATGAGTTCAAAAAGTGAATTCGACATTAAAACGGCTATTGCCTTGTTACCAGTAATGACAGGTCAGGAATCAGTCACCAATTCACTCATTAATAGTATCGAATTGTATAGTAAGATGATCTCTGACGCATCTAATAAGCAATTGATTGAATTTGTTCTTAAAACACGGCTATCGCCAAGTGCACAGTTGCGTTTGAAACCAACTTACGATACAATAGAAAATCTTTTATCTGATATGCGAAAACATCTCATTCAGAAAAAGTCCGAAGTCGCTCTGCGATGTCAATTACACCAATGTAGGCAAGGTAATAGATCGATCGAATCATTCGGCACAGAGTTAGAAAATTTATTTGTCAATCTTACAATAGCTCAGTCTAATGGTGATTCTAAGGCATACGATGTGCTGAAGCCAATTAATGAGCGCAGCGCAATCAAACGATTCGCGGATGGATTAAGTGACCGCAGGTTGAGTACTATTGTAGCGGCGCGCCAGTTCGATTCCTTACCGGAAGCTATCAGAACTGCTATGGACGAGCAGACTTTGTCATCGCCATATGATGTCATGAGTTTACGACGTCATAATAATATTTTTTATCGTGGTCGAAATAATAAAAACAATTCTTACCGCGGACATAATAATTTTGTACGACAGAATTATTTTTCACGTACTTTTAGCCGTCGCGATACTAAACCCGTGACCAATAACCCGCGTGGTCAATATAGCACTTCGCGTAATCCAGGTCACCATCAAGGTCGTGCGTACGGAACGTATAGCACGAGGCCGCGTAGACCAGCAGCACCAATACGTCACGCAGTGCAGGAGCGCTCTCCTGAAAATGTCGAGTCGCAGTCGCACCCTAGTAGCTCAAAACAAAATGTGACTTATGATTCGCCGAACGATTTTTTTCGTGAATTCTAAACATTTTATTTTAAACTTTAATAACAGTAGTACAGTAAATTTTTTTGTAGGTGATAAATTATTAAGTCTTTTAGTTGATAGCGGAGCAAGCTTGTGTGTATTAAAGTACGAATGGCTCGTTAATTATCCAGAGTTGTTACAGCAATTATGTTATGATAGTATTACTATAAAGGGTGTAAGCGGTAGGTTAAAATCTGAAGGTTATATTTTTTTAAATTTAAGTTATAATAATGTAGAATTTCCTGAGAAATTTTATGTGTTTAAAAATATGTCTTGCACAGGAAATGGTATTTTAGGTGATAATTTTTTACGCAAGTTCCAAGCGATAATAAATTATAAGGATAGTTTTTTACAAATAACTAATAATAGTATAAGTGTATCAATGAAAATAACGGATAATGTTAGGTACAGACATTCGATTCCGCCGCGATGCGAAATAATTAGGTTTATTCCTACAGCATCGAAACGCGATTGTGTAATACTGTCAAAAGAAATTCAAAAAGGTATTTTTGTAGCAGGGTTGATTGCGAAACCAAATAATGGTCGAATCCCCTTACGAATTTTAAATACAACAAATAATGAAGTGGAATATGATTTCCAAAATTTAGATATTCATGACTTAAGCTATTTTGACATTTGTTGTCTTTCAGAAGAAAAGAACAGTGTCAGTAGAGTAAAAACTTTATTTGAATTATTAAATTTATCTTACATGAACAAAGAAGAAAGACAACACATTGAGCATATTTGTGCAAAATATGCCGATGTCTTTCATCTTCCAGGAGATAAGTTAACGACTACCAACTTAATGACGCACACGATATCCTTAAAGGATAACGTATCACCTAGTTATGTTAAGCCGTATAGGATACCTCACTCTTTAAAACAAGAGGTACAAAAACAAATTGACGATATGTTAGCCAACGATATTATAGAAGAAACCATCTCAGAGTGGTCTAGTCCAGTTCTATTAGTCCCCAAAAAATCAGATAGGTCAAACGAAAAGAAATGGAGATTAGTCATCGATTATAGACATCTTAACAATAGAATCAAGGACGATAAATTTCCCTTACCGAATATAACAGAAATATTAGATTCTCTTTCCGGTAGTATCTATTTTTCAAAGTTAGATCTTTCTCAAAGTTACTATCAATTATCCTTAGATGAAAAATCTCGTAAATATACAGCATTTAGTGTGGACAAAATGTACCAACTTGAATTAGATCCTGAATCTCGAAAATACACAGCTTTCACCACTGATAAAATGTATCAGATGAAACGCTCCCCCATGGGTTTGAAAACATCCCCTAGTGTTTTTTCACGATTAATGACCATAGCCATGTCTGGTATAAATTATAATCAAGCTTTTATTTATTTAGATGATTGCGTCGTCATTGGGAAATCCATAGATATTCACAATAAAAATTTAGTTACTGTATTAGAACGATTACGAAAAGTAAATCTAAAATTAAATCCGTTGAAATGCGAATTCTTACGTACTGAAATTGTTTATTTGGGTCACAAAATTACATCGCAAGGCATTCTTCCTGACGACAGCAAAATTGCAACTTTGCGCAATTATCCAGTGCCATCGAGTACGGATGACGTCAAGCGATACGTAGCCTTTGCTAATTATTATAGAAGGTTCATACCTAACTTTGCAAACATAGCGTATCCATTAAATAAATTATGTAAAAAGAATGTACAATTTGAATGGACTTCCGAATGCGAACAAGCTTTTCAATCTTTAAAATCGGCGTTAATGTCGCCACCTGTGTTGCAATATCCCAATTTTTCAGAAAATAACATATTTGAACTCCGTACTGACGCTTGCAAAACAGGTTTAGGCGCCGTTTTGTCTAACAAAAATGGTCACGTTATTGCATACGCCAGCCGTAACTTGTCGCCCGCAGAAAGTAGATATCCAATTATAGATTTAGAATTACTAGCTATAGTATGGGCCGTCAGACATTTTAGACCGTATTTATACGACAGAAGGTTTAAAATATTCACGGACCACAAACCTTTAGTATATTTATTTAGTTTAAAAGATCCGTCCAGTAGATTAACAAAGTTTCGACTGTATCTCGAGGAATATGATTTTGAGATCATCTACATCCCGGGTCGAAGTAATGCAGCTGCAGACGCATTAAGTCGACTCTCGATGACGATGACGTGTGATGACTTAAAGGCAATCGGAGAAAACGTTGTCTCGGTATTGACTCGCGCGCAAACAAAAAGATTAGAGTTTAAGAATCCGACACAAATCAATGACTTGACTCAAGAGTCTTCTACCAGTAACAGGCCTGATCAACCTGAGACCGTAGAGATTCTTAAAAAACCGAAAGATGTAATTGAATTAGTTTTCACTAGTGAAAAACACTTTAAAAACCAAATTTGTCTTTACTCTGATAAGAAGTATTGTACTTATATACCTTCACAATGTGTTATATACCTAAATACTCGATCGTTATCTACCCCACAGGAGTTAGCGAGAGATTTGGGAACGCTATGCGAAATACACAATATATGTGAGATATTAATAATTAAAAATAAAGAAAATGCAACAAATGTAAAAATACTTGCAAGTTATATGAAAAAGTTGCATAATAAGGTACCAAAAATTTTAATAACAAAAGATGTGATAAGAGTTAGTGGTCACGAAGACAAGAAAATAATTTTAAATGATTTTCATTTATTACCCACTAGCGGACATGCAGGAGTAAATAGAATGCTCAACAATTTGAAGCAATACTATTATTGGCCAGGAATGTCAAATGACGTCATAGACTACGTCAAAAAATGTAAGCATTGTCAATATAATAAATTTTCAAACCGCTTGATAAAAGAGCCTATGGTAATTACAAATACTGCAAACTCAGCATTTGAGCGAATAGCGTTAGATATCATGGGCCCTTTACCTGTCGATGCCTATAGTAATAAATACATTTTGACATTGCAATGTGATTTATCGAAATTCGTGGAAGCGTATCCTTTACAAAGTAAAGACACTAATTCTGTAGCACGATGTATTGTATCTAATTTCATTTTGAGATATGGTGTCCCCAAAGAAATCATTACTGATAAAGGTAGTGAGTTCATGTCTAGTGTTATGTCCGATATTTGTAAAATATTAAAAATCGAAAAATTAAATTCCACGGCTTACCACCATGAGACAATTGGTTCATTAGAGAATAGTCATAAATCATTAGGTGTATATCTACGAATACAATGCGATAGAAATATTACCGACTGGAGTGAATGGTTACCATTTTGGGCATTTTCTTACAACACCACAGTGCACACGGAAACAAAGTACACTCCATTCGAGTTAGTGTTTGGTAAAAATTGTAAACTGCCTTCTCATTTCGATAATTTAATTGAACCTTTATATAATTATGATGACTATCCAAAAGAGATGAAATATCGTTTACAGAGAGCTCAATATGATGCAAAAAATAATTTAATTTGTAGTAAATTAAAAAGAAAATTATTGTATGATAGAAATAGTGTTCCTTTAAGTTATAAAAAGGGTGATCTTATTTTGGTAAAGAACCAAATAGGAGATAAGCTTCAAAATGTTTATAACGGTCCCTTTGAAGTTATTGAAGAACAGTCACCTAATGTTAAGATTTTAAAGGATAATAAGGAATATCTTATTCATAAAAATAACACAAAAATGTTTTATAAATAAATGTTTTTTTTTTATGTAAATTAATTATACTTCAATAGGCTATTTTCTTTGTTTTTATATAACAAAATTAAATATAGGATTAAGATACATTGATGTATTTGCATTTTATTATTAATTATTGTATTGCAACATGACTTAATTGTTTTTTTTTTTACATTTTACATTAATATATTTTACATTGCTTTTTATTGCTAATAATTGTACCTATTTGTATTGCAAAATGACTTTTTTTTAAAAAAAAAAAAACTCTTCCCTTCAGAAGGGGAGGGTGAGTAGGTCTTTTTCGGGGAGTTGTAATAGGTATATACATTTATACATCAATTAGGTCGTGTCGCAACAAACGTTAAGTGTGTACGTACGCGCAGTTTAGCGTGTAAGCAAATTTAATAATATAAGTTTGTAATTAATTAAATATTTTCGGCATTCAATAAATGGACTTTGGGACATCAACATGTTTCTTTAAATACCTGAACTCACCACATATTACAAAATAAGTTATTTGATTGGATTTGTTCAACGTTTTGGTTGAAAAGATTGTCAGTATATAATAATAATAATCATCATTTAGTTCAGAAATTGCTTTCCATAATGTGTTAGTAATTACAAAAAGAACTTATAAGCTAGGGTTAGTTGATTTATTTAATTTAATAATAAATAAAAATAACTACATATGTATATAATACATAATATATGTATGTTAACATTATACATTTTAATTAAAACCAAACCTAATCGAAGTAAATACTAAAATAACTACATTAAAAACAAAATGAGAAAAAAACCTAGGCACGGACCTATTTTTTTGTAGGTCGATGTACCTAGGTCGGTATCTTGAAATTTCGCATTATGACAATCGTAATTATAAACATTAGGAAAATTAGATTTTTTAATTGTAACAAATTTTATAAATCAGAAGTCTGATTTTCGAAAATCCAAACCATTCGCAATTATACAAAATCGGAATTTTAAAATTCGTGATGTGATTCGGAATCGAGTTTTTCGTACTAAAGAAGTGTACGGTTTTTACACATCTTCGTTCTGTGCACTTTCCATTATTATTATACGGAAACGTCGCTCGCATGCTGTTGTAAATGCTCGTTTCCGAAGAGGTTGCCTTTCAGCCGCCTCTGCGCGTGACAGATGTGAGATGAGCGTGCACGGGGCGCCTCGTAATCCAGTTATAATTAATTGTTGCGAAGCTTACACGACTATCGATCTTGTTATAGCTACAGTGACGTATTACCGTGCCACAGTAACTGTGCTATGTATGATAATTTATTTGCTGTGTGGCATAAAAACGTTTATTGGATCGGAATGGCGAACGTGCTGTTTTGTTGATATCTGCGATGAAATGAATGGGTGAGCGCTATAACTAAGCACTCGTAGAATGTTGTTTTATGCCAGCTGCAGGAATAATTGTTGTTAAATTAGGCGTATTTTTTATGTTTCAAAAATCATCGACAGACAGTATCGAGAAAATATGACATCACCGGAATCGTTCAGAACAAGACCGTGGTCTTCTGAAACATAATTTTTTGGATCACCCGCTGGCATAACCGCTACGAATATTTTCCAAAAAATAAGAACCGACTTCAAAAACACTGAAAAGTTAAAAATAATATAAGAATAGGTACAGAAAACATCACACTTCTATATTGAAGTCGGTGCCAAACGTTGATCTCCTAGAAAGTCACCGACTTCAATATAGAAGTATATATCAGGCTGGTATAATATATTTCTCATTACTCATACTCTGAAAGTAGGTCTGAAGTTGCCTGAGGAGCGGGCTGAAAGTAATACTTTTCAGCCCTAGGGAGAATCACTTTCAACTGACAGCTGCTGTCAAAATTTAAAAAAGAAAATAGTTCTTTTATCACATTTTAATTGAACCATATTCCGACTTTCTATACAGCCACTCAATTACAGCGCGGTGTAAAATTAAAATAACATACTGTTAAGTATTTACAGAATATATTTTTTAAATGACTTTATTATAACTTATTTTCAACTACTTATTTCCTTAAAATAACATAGATTTGGGAACAATTTTCACTATTTTTTTTAAATTATGAAAATGAAAAATAATGGCTGAATAGGTGGCCAGCCACAGAAAAAAAAATCAAAATAAGCGGGAAAAGTGCGAAAGGCAAGGCGATCTTCATTTGTTTTTTCCATTTGTAGAGATTTGTTAATACCTTCGTATAGCAGAGATTTGTATTAACTGTTAATTATATGTGTATAACATTGTGTTAATAATTAACACAATGAGTTGATCTGATTCAGGTATGGAGTTAACGCCTGATTTAATAAAAAAAAGCGAGCTAAAGCAGAAGTTGTTGATTTATGTAAAATAAAATTTACACGTTTATTCTTTAGCTAATTCATTGTTTTGTTTTTACTTTCCTCGTATTCGTAATGAAAAGCACAGTGTTTACCTCGGGTTAAAGACTTATTTAGTCCCTCGAACTATTGGTGCCCTCGCTACGCTCGGGCGCCAAACACCGTCTCGGGACTAAATAAGTTACTTTCACCCCTAGGGTAACAATGTACTATTATCAAATACAAAAAGAATTTTAAAAATCGGTCCACAATTGGCGGCGTAATCGCGTAAACACAAAAAACATACGCATCGAATTGAGAACCTCCTCCTTTTTTGAAGTCGGTTAAAAATTGCAACGTAGCAGCGGTTATACCCAAAATATCAATACCAATGGCCAAAACATACTCAACATTTCAAGATAGCTCAAATTTCGACGTGTTTTGATAGTACACTAGGTACCTACTTACATATCAATATATCGTTTTATCATATCGTGTTTCAGTGGTCATGCTAGGGGCGCCAGAAAGTATTTTTTATTTATTTGTGTCTCTATTTAATCTCGTTTTCTATTAGTGTTATCCGTAATATCAATTAGTGCAGGCGGGCTGGGGTGTTACACTTCGTGATATAGAAAGCGTTCGTTCGTACAGTAATTAAACTAATTGTATTTGTAACAAAAAAACCATGTGTATGACTAGTCTTCTGATATACAAAATTCTCGTGTCACAGTACTTGTAACCGAACTCCTCTGAAACGGCTTGACCGATTTATATGAAATTATTTGTCATAGTTCTGACTGAGAATAGGTCGTAAACTATTTTTTATATACCTATAGGACCTAGGTGATATTTTTGGACAATTATGGCGAAACGTGGTTCGCGGACACAACAAGTAAATTATAAAACCAGCCAAGTGCGAGTTGGACTCATGCACTGAGGGTTCCATACAAACTTATCTAAGTATGTATATAAGTTTCTAACCTCTTACATATTAGCGGTTTTTACATGACATGTGCTATAAGACATTGATTCTTGTCAAATTTCATGACTCTAGGTACTTATAGGGTACTTACTTCTCGTTTTGAATCCCTTGTGAAATAGCAAAATATGCGACATAAACGGTCATATCTTAACGTCAGACGGACGGACGGACGGACGGACAACGAAGGGTTCCATTTTTTTTGCTTTTGTGATACAAAACCCTAAAAATGATCTGTAAAGTAAGGCACTAGTGTCTATAAGAGCTTTCCTATTTATAAATATATTGTGTGATATTTATACGAGTACGTTGCACTTTTACAAGACTACTAAAAGATAATTATATGAACTATGGTATTTAAAAAAAAATAGTTTCGAACTAGTTCGTAACCATTGTTTAGGTACTTGGGTGGTTACTAAATAAAACACCAACAAACTGACCACTAATATTTAGTGATTACAATCACATATACGTAGTAAGATTAGCAAATATGCAACCATGCAAGGACCGCAGTGTTACTTGCCAGCTTGTGACATAATAATATAATATAATTAATAATGTATTATGTCCGGCAATTTGACTGCAAAGACGAGTAATCTCGGGTCCGCGGACTGATTCGTTATTCGAATCACTAAATCCGACTCCGCTATCGGTTCTTCGACTCGTTGAATCCCTTAACCAAATCACTCCGGACTCGTTGGTTTCAAATCAATACAAATTCAGTGAGCTGAAGAACGGTTTTTCGAATCTTTTGAGTCTTATAACTGCGGAGTGGATCGGAATAAATGCGAAATTAGAATTTTTGATTGAGCTTGACATTTTATGAATGCGGAATGCGTTATTTTTTCATTATAACAAATTAGTTGAAACAATCATTTGTACAAGTACAGTAAGCTACACATTTATACTACGAAAACCGCCACTATTACGAGCGACATAAGAATGGTCCAAAGGTCAAAGTATTTTCGGGTCGAATCGAGTCGGAGTTCCATTCCTGGGATTATAAGATTTGAAAGGAGTCCATAAGGCATCGGATTCGAATCATTTAAATCTCCAAGTCCGGATTTACCCATTCATTTCTACATAGCAGTTCTGACCTACCAAACCGCAACACCGGAGCTTGGCGAGCTTCTGCGAGCACCGCTGCTTTGCGGTAATAATAGGTAAGTGCGACTCAACAAGTAAGCTCGTCGGTGTAGTCTCTGAAATACAACATACCAACTACAGAGTTGATCAATGAAAATCTTAAGCAACATTTATATTTGTGATCTTGCATTTTCTATAAAAATCCGTACTAACATTATAAATGCGAAAAACTCTATCTGTTACGCTTTCACACCTTTAGAGCTGCACCAATAATTACAATGTCATATGGTGTGGAGACAAAAAATATGATTCTGATTCGAGAACATATTATGTCCAAGAATCAATATAACAAAATTAAACAAAAATTAAACCGCGTCATGGCTCATGCTGTCTACATTTGTAGGTTTTAGTTTTTCAAGCTGGAAAAGCAAAGAGATTCAAGCGCATACACCCACGTCTTGTGTAGATTTTTTCAACAAAAGTTTCGTGACTTTCAAAAGTAATATAATAATTTACTTATTTATTATATTATTTAACATAAAATTAATATGATTTTAATGTAGTGCTGTATTCCTTACGTATTTGTTTTTATTTGCTCGCGTGTAGTGCGAAAAGAGCAGTATTTTACTCGCGGATAAAGTACTCTTAGTCTTGGGTGAGCTCAAATTTCTCGCTTCGGACTCTAGTCTTAAAGCTGCGCTATTAGTATATTATCTGTGGCTTGGGAGTTCACCATAGAGTCCTTTGTTACACTCGCGTTACTGTCACTAGAATTCTAATGAGCTCCCTAGGGTGCACATGATATAACCCAACTAACAATATGACGTAATTCTACACAAAGCCGCGACAACAGCTAGTGCGAAATGCACTGATAAATAAGTCTTGTCTCCCTCTTCTTACTTTTAAGTGAAAGTAGTTTTCACTCACTTTTAATAACTTTCTTGTACTTAATGATTTCTTTGTTTATCATGCTATAGCAACTTAAGATATGCCGTTGCTTGTACATTGTCAGATGGGTATACGCGGGAATCACGTCGCACGGCCAATACCTCTATAGATTGCAGTTCTTTAATTAATTTGTTCCCTCCGTGACTGCTTACGGGACGTGACCAGTCTCGAAGTAAACGAAGTTACCGTAACAAAGCTCAAGTTTAATTTGATCGGTCTCGGATAAAATTGATTAATATTCTCACATCCAAGCAACGTGTGGTATATTTTTTGTATAAACAGCAAATGCTTTTAAATAAGTAAATGAACTTAACAACAGTAATGACATCGTTAGGTTTTAATCGGTATACCGCTATCATTGGACGGTACTCTGCCTCCAACCTCCATTGGACGCGGAGAGTCCTCGCTCTTCGTGTTTTGTTCTTAGGAAACACGAGGTATGCGTAACGCATTTTCTAACGCTAAAAAAGATTTGGTCAACGCATCGGTGTGTGTATGCGCTTGTTTATACGTGAGTTTACTTCATCATCGGCGTCATTTCAGCCAAGAGTCGCCCGCTGCTGGCCTATGTCCAGCAGTGGGCTTCACTTGGATTTCTCTTCTCCCCCAAGGATCTCAAATTTGATCGGTTCTGCGCTTCCCGCATCCAGCGGCTTCCCGCGACCTTCACTAGATCGTCCACCTTGTGGGGGCCCTACCAACGCTGCGTCTCCCGGTACGCCGCCGCCACTCGAGGACCTTTCCGCTCCAACGGCCGTCAGTCCTGCGAGCTACGTGTCCTGCCCATTGCCACTTAAGGTTCGCAATTCTTTGGGCTATGTCGGTGACTCTAGTTCTCATCATTTCTGATGCGATCGCGTAGAGAAATCCCGAGCATAGCCCTCTCCATTGCTTTTCGAGTGACCTTGAAGCTTTCTTATGAGACCCATTTAAGCGACCACGTTTCAGTTACGTACGTCATCACGCACGCACGTACGACTTGAGAGACACTGATAGGCCAAAATTATGCTGTGTAGCTTCCCGAACGCTGCCCGACCGAGTTTGATTTGTCGATTTACCTCTTTCTGGAAGTTGATCTGCTACTACGTATTATTTGCCAGTGTTATAGGCTAAGTAAATATAACTTTGTTTTTTGTACTCAACAGGGTAACTATTGGCCTTCATTTCACTTGGATCTACAGCCAAAGTAACATTTGCGTTTTTGTTAGAAAGTATCGAACGACATGAGAATGATTCGTAATGTGAAATCATTCTCACAGATTGTTCTTTTCTAACCCCGTTATTGTTTTTGAATTGTTACCTTGGCTAGGCCTGCTGGTAAGTGACGATATTAAGGTCGAGGATGCAAACGAGTTTCGCCTGGAGTCCTCAACAACTGGGGAACAGGTGATTTTACTTCTAACTGTCATAGCATAACAATGCTATTAACATTGTTATTATGGCGACAAAAGGTATGGCGGTGGGAGTTAGTAAGGCGGACTTAGAAGCCCTCCCACCAACCAAGCCGAACAGAATCACTTCTGTCTCCGTGGGGAATCATACCCCGGACCTCTAGATCCCTACCTGGTGGTCTCAACCACTAGAATTATATTATAGACTTAGTAAATGTGTCTACGTGAGCACTGCCAAAATATAGTTCTATACACTTTGGGAGAATAAAAATTCTTAGATGTACAAAAATAAAAAATAAACACACACCCAAGTTGGAAAAAGGACATTTTAACGCAACCAGTACGGGTTTCCAGTATGGAGCTTAATAAATTGTCATTTCAAAAACAACAGTTAAACGCAAAGGCCAGACGCTAACGATCTTAATGAGAATTTTACGATCAGATGACTGACATCGTAACGTATGATTTATAGCTTATTGGATGTGACCTCAAAATATATAGACGCATTAAGTATTTAGGGGTATTGAGTTTTAGTGTTTTAGCTTATTACTCACCTCGTAGCGAACACACTTTATGAGGTGGGTGGTGATATATAGAATTTCGTAAAAGAGAAAATGTAATAATTAATACCCTAAACATTACATTTATGTTATTCGTCCCAAGGTTACCAAAGTCATGGTCTGAGGATGGGATCCTATAAAAATCGAGGGAAACCCTTAAATTTTATATGTATCTCCAATGTGTTGTTTGTGTATGTTACGCGATAACTCCGTCAATTCTGGACCGATTTTCAAAATTCTTTTTGTATTTGATCGAGTTTACTCTAAGAGTGGTTCTAAGGTCACCAAAGTCAAAATCTGATGATGGGATCCCTAAAATTTTATAGGTACGTCCAACGTGTTTAATGTTTTTTCCGAAGCTATTCAAGTATTTGCGTCTGGTAGTCATGAAAGGAGCTTATGATGGAAGGATACTTAGCTTTGGACTTGACCTGGGGGCTTAGGCAAGTGGCAATCGTTTCATAGCGAAACGATAACTAAATTTGTCATCGTCTCTGAGATATGTGTCGAATTGTTTTTTCTGTAAGAAAACAACATATTGGTTATCTATGTAAGTACTTAAAATTGAGAAATGGCAAAGAAATTATAAACATTATTATTTTTGTCACAGTACGTATATATTCTGTGATTCATGTTTATATAGACTACTTAGAAAATAGGTTAATAATCTGTGAGTCTTTTATAAGATGTCTCTCTCTCAATAAAGATGTGATTAATAAAACACATAGTTTTAATATGGTGTCAGGTGTAAATTTAATAAAATATAAAGTTAAAATATAATAATAATAACATACATGTAAGTGGTTTATAAATGTAGTGATAGAATAATAAATAATGGAGAAGATTCCAGCAGATTTTGATTTCAATGCACTAGACTTAAAAAAGGAATGGTCACGTTGGTATCAAACATTTCATATATATTTAAAAGCGTCGAAAAAAGACAAAGAGACGGATGACATAAAAATAGCCATACTACTGAACCAACTTGGAGCCAAAGCCATTCAAATATACAACACATTTGAGGTTAAACATGAAAAATATGACGACTTGGTTACGGAATTTAACAATTATTTCCAACCAAAGATTAATATCCTGTATGAAAGGTATAAATTTAAAAGATGTGAAATCAAAGAGGATCAATCATTGCTACAATTCACAACATTATTGAAAACACACGCCAAGCATTGCGACTTTAAGGAACAGAATAATATAATAAGAGATAAACTATTAATGAATATTAAGGATGAAATCCTAATTAATAGATTATTGGACGAGGGAAATACATTAACACTTGAAAGAATGATAGAAATAATTAACTTGAATGAAGAAAGAAATAAAGAAATAAAATATATAAAAAATGAAGAAGTTAATACAATAAATGAAAGTAATAAGAAAAAGTATAAGAACATTTATAAAAGTAACAATAATAAGTATGAAATAAGAAAAACTGAAAATGAAATTTATATTTGTAAGAAATGTGGTACTAAGCATCGAAGAATGGAATGTCCGGCCTATGGTAAACAATGCTCGAAGTGTAAGAAGTTTAACCACTTTAGTGTTGGTTGTTTTATGAATAATAAAAGGTCAGGTAACAAACATTATTGTAATACATATAAAAAGAAGGTAAATTACATAGAAAATAATAATGACTCTGAATTTTCAGATACTTCCCAAGAACTACTTGTTCATTCCTTAGAAAGTAATAATAATGATTGGTATACATTTGGAAAAGTTGATAATATTAGTATTAAATTTAAAATTGACAGTGGTAGCCAAATAAATGTTTTACCAAGTAGAATATTAAAAATTTTAATAGCTAATAAAAATAAAATAAAAATAACTAAGACTAATGTTAAAGTGTCAGCATATAATGGAAGTTCTTTGGAAGTTATCGGTAAAATTTTGTTAAGTGTGAAATTTAAACATATCCAAGATATTATTGAATTTGTGGTAATAAATACTAATGATAAGGCAATATTGGGACTTCATACATCACAAAAATTAAAATTGATAAAAAGAATAAATGCACTAAGTGTAGAACAATGTAATAATGACATAACTTTCAAAAGTAAACAACAAGTAATTGATATGTACTCTAAAATCTTTGACGGGTTAGGTAATTTTCCTGGTAAACCCTATAAATTGCAGTTAAAGCCAAACGCTGTACCTATAACACATAATGCACGTAGAATTCCTAAGAGCTTAATGCCTAAACTTCAGTTGACTTTAAAAAATCTTGAAATACAACATGTCATTAAAAAAGTAGAAGGTCCTTCAGAATGGTTACATCCTTTAGTAATAATTGAAAAACCTAATGGTACTCTACGTTTATGTTTAGATCCCAAGTACTTGAATGAACAACTTCTGGATGATAAGTATCATATACCGAGTCAAGACGAAATTTTGTCTGACCTAAAAGGCAAGAAATTTTATTCAATCTTAGATCTAAAAGAGTCATTTCATCAAGTGAAAATTTGTAATGAGTCAGCTAAGCTATGTAGTTTCAATACACCTTTTGGTAGATTTTCTTATACTAGACTTCCCTATGGTATAAAGCCAGCATCTGAAATTTTTCAAAAAAAGAATATGGAGACATTTGGTCATATAAAAGGTATTAAAATATATATAGATGATATATACTTATTTGCGTCCTCAAAGCAAGAACATGATTTTATCCTAAAACAAGTGTTAGACACTGCTAAGAAAAATAATATTACTTTTAATATAAATAAATTTCAGTTTTGTGTTAATAAAATCAGAGTTTTAGGACATATAGTGTCAGAAAATGGAATAGAAATTGACCCTCATCGAATACAGGCTATAATAAAAATGCCAGATCCAAATAATAAAAAAGCATTACAAAGATTTCTTGGAATCATAAAATATCTTAATAAATTCATTCCTAACCTTTCTCAAATCTCTGCTCCATTACGTGAATTAATTAAAGAAAATGTAAAATGGTCATGGACAGAGGAACATAAAAATTGTTTTAATAAATTAAAACAATTAATTACAAAGGCTCCAATTTTAGCACATTTTAATGATAATGATTCACTCATAGTTCAAACTGATGCAAGTGAAGGTGGCATTGGTTGTGTTTTAATTCAAAACAATAAACCAATTGCATTCTCATCACGGTCATTAACTAAAACAGAAAAGAGAATGGCCATGATTGAAAAAGAGCTGTTAGCCATTGTTTATGCCATGGAACATTTTCACTACTACACATATGGCCGACAAGTAACTATACAGACAGACCATAAACCCTTGATAAACATAAGTAAAAGAAATATGGATAAAGTCCCTAGTAGACTACAAAGAATGTTGCTAAAACTAATGAAATATAAATATAATATAATATACCTTCCTGGAAAAGAGATGTTGATTGCAGACGCTTTATCCAGGGCATTTTTAATATCGAATGCTAAGGATGATATTGAACTTACATATGCTGTGCATTCAATAATAAATACAGTTATGACTCATGAACGAAAATTAAATTTAATACAAGAAACTAAAAATGATCCAATTCTGTGTCAAGTGATTAAATATTTAAACTCTCAATGGCCTTCTAAAATTGATGACTCTTTAAAACCTTATTATCAAATAAAATATGATTTATCTAACAACGATGGAATTTTAATGTTTGGAGATAAAATAATAATACCATTTAGTTTAAGAAAACTATTTTTAATTAATCTACATCGAGGTCACATTGGCATTAAAAAAACTCGTAGAAAAGCTCGTAAATACTTGTATTGGCCTAATATGTAAAAACATATTTTTGAATTTATAAGTAATTGTAATACTTGTCTAGAACTAAGACCAAAAAATTGTAATCAACCTATGATAAGCATGCCCATACCATCACGCCCATGGTCACACATTGCTACAGATATTTTGGAATATAAAGGATTCTCATATTTAGTAGTAATAGATTATTTTTCTAGGTGGATTGAGTTGTTTAAACTAAAGTCAAAATCAGTAACTAACATAGTAAAAATATTTAATAGAATATTTGCAATACATGGATATCCTGATAAAATAATAAGTGATAATAATCCATACAATAGTTATGAGTTTAAGAAATATTTAAAAGAAATTGATGTTATTTTAGTGACAAGTAGTCCACATTACCCACAAGGTCATAGTCTTGCTGAGGTAGCAGTTAAAATATGTAAAAATATTCTAAAAAAATCTGATAAAACTAATGTTGATCCTAATGTTTTACTTTTTGAGTACAGAAATACTATGTTAACAGATTTAGATTACTCTCCCGCTCAACTATTATTTTCTAGAAATTTAAAAGATAATGTAATATTCTTAGAAAGTCATTTAATGCCTAAGAAATTAGATTATGATGTTATAAGGAATAAAATGAAACAAAATCAAAGCAGGCAACAATTTTATTATAATAAAAAGTGTAAAAATTTGAAAGATCTAAATGTAAAAGATAACATTTTATTTAGACATAATAAACAATGGAAACATGGAAATGTATACTTACCAGCTAATACTCCTAGGTCATGGTGGCTATCAAATAATAATGGAAAATTATATAGAAGGAATAGACAAGATATAATTAAAATCAGGCAATTTAATAATAACTATAGCATATGTAATAATGAAAACAATATGGATAAGAATAAAATTAATGTTTGTAATAATGAAAATATGAAATTAAGAGATAGGCGAATAATTAAAAAACCTATTAGATACATTGAAAATTGAATTGTGAAAATAACGTCATAATAAAATAATGAATGTTGAGAAATGATTAATATAGCATTGTTAAAAAAAGAAAAGGAATTATTATAAAAATAACAAATATAATAATAATTCATTTTTAATAAGTTTGTGTAATAAAGTTACTTTATAAAGTAAATTGTCATAAGATTGTTTTACCAAGTTTTCATTGTTAATTTATAATCACTATAAAAAATGTTTAGAAGTTTTAAACATTAATAATTATTCTTTTAAAAAATAATAATAAAAGAGGAAAGATGTCACAGTACGTATATATTCTGTGATTCATGTTTATATAGACTACTTAGAAAATAGGTTAATAATCTGTGAGTCTTTTATAAGATGTCTCTCTCTCAATAAAGATGTGATTAATAAAACACATAGTTTTAATAATTTTCATTTCATTTTAATGAAAAATGAGTTGTTTTGAGTGTTTGAGTAGTATTTGAAAGTTACGAAAAAACAATTCGCTTCTTCATCGATTCGTTGCGAATCAATTTGTCTACCAACTTACATATTCTATAGTAGGTTGTCGATTCGATTCGATAGGTCGATTCGCCGCGTTATTAAGCGATGGTATATATATATGTCAATCCCATAGATTTTGTTCTTATCGAAGTTCGTTATCGTTTTTGAATTGCCACTTTGTCTAAGTCCCCTGACCTGACATTGGATCCGAATTTAATACCAGCTGGGCAGCTGGTATTAAAGCACTAAAAAGATAAAAATAAAAAATATTTTACAAAAAATAGAAACCGACTTCAAAACTTGGAAGTTGGAACATGTCATTTAAATGATAAATAAATAAATAACTTGTAGGCGATATAATCTATAATATTAAGATTCAGCCGACTCTACATACGCAGAATTTGTAAAATTTGGAAACAAACAGTTATTAAATTAATTTAATTTAATTTTAAAAACACTGAAATGTTATACATCATATAAGAATAGGTACAGACAACATCACGCCTCTATATTGAATTGCCACTTTGTCTAAGTCCCCTGACCTGACATTGGATCCGAATTTAATACCAGCTGGGCAGCTGGTATTAAATTCACTAAAAATAAAAAATATTTCACAAAAAATAAAAACCGACTTCGTTACAATACAACATGTCATTTAAATGATAAATGAATTAATAACTTGTAGGCTATGAAATCTTTAATATTAAGATTCAGCCGACTCTACATGCAGATGCAGAATTTGTAACATTTGGAAATAAACAGTTATTACATTAATTTAATTTAATTTTAAAAACACTGAAATGTTAAAAATAATATAAGAATAGGTACAGACAACATCACACCTCTATATTGAAGACGGTGCCAAATTTTAAGACTTCTAGGAGATCATCGTTTAGCACCGACACCGACAATATAGAAGTGTGATGTTGTCGGTACCTATTCACATAATATTTTTAACTTTTCAGTGTTTTTGAAGTAGGTTTTAATTTTTGTATTAAATATTTTATATTAAATTGTTGAAAATTTATATGATTGTTTCAGGTTCGATGTACTGAAAACTGAATGCTTTATTAATTTTTTCTACGATTGTTAAGAGGAGAGATTCGGCAAGATGTTTAAAAGAATAAACTTAATTAAATAAATGTACAAGGCTATAATAAAATGAATGTTTCATCCTCTATATAATTATTACAATTTTAGTTTCAATCCTGCAATTGATTTTGACATCAATAGTGTCGTATATGAAGATCTTATACCCTGCCTTGGAATAAACAATCAATGTAGGTTAAATCGCTGGTAGCCTGGTATTACACAAATGGGAGAGTAATGGTTCAATCTAAATTTGAAACACATGACTCTACTGCATAATAATTGTATGGTACGCGGTGATCCATTGTTTTGTGAGTGAATTTATATATGCAATGTGGACTGAGGTACTATGCATGCACTGTCCCTACTTTATGTGCACTGTAAGAATGTATTTTTCAAACAATATTTATAGGACAAATATTAATGGAGTATAGTTCAAAATTACTTGAAGGAATAGTAAATTGATATGTTAAGTGTCCATTGTACCTATACAAAGTTTGACAGATTTCAAAAACCGCGGTTACTCTATTTCAACGATTTTTAGTTCGTTTTATATTCACAGGTTAACTTTATCTCTACCATCTAGTGCAGTACTAGACAGTCCAAATCCAGTAGGTACAACGTCTAACTTTTATTATAAAAAAGCCGAGCAGAAAAATGTCTTGAAGCGTTATCATCAAACAGAGTCGGTGCCAACCCAACGTATAAAGTCCAAAGAAAATGAGAAACAGTTTAGCTAATATCTAGCTAGAGTTCAACTGATTCAACCTGCTTTGTCACGGCGCCGGCGCCATAGTTGGAAAACTGGGACACAGTTCAACGACAGTTTCAACATTGTTGTTTTAATTGTATAATTAAATGCACGTAGGTGCTAGAGCACTTAAACGTACAGGCAAACAAAGTACAGGCTTCTAATAACTAAAGGCTCTTTTCTGGGGCGATGTATTATTCATCGTTCATCACCATTCAGCTAAGAGTTAAGAACGTTATCCGCCCAAATTCCAAACGAGGAAATGTAGAGCTTTCAACGACAAAGTTTCACAAATGTTGCTGATTTGACTTTTCTTAAGTTTAAAGAGCATGTAAAGAGACTCTTATGAGAAAATGTTATTACAAAGTTAAGCGACGATAACAATGTTCGAAGTTAATCTGTGTTACTTAAATTAATATAAGCTAAATACAATATAAGCTAATGTTATATATGGTAACGACATAAGATATTGCAAATGTCGATATTTCTAATAAGTTTCTTGCACCTAGTCTTCTTATCACCTAAAAGATGTTCTCAATAGGTGATATGGTGGGTAAAGATAAAATTGGAGAATTAAAAAGATAACTTTTTATTATTTTGATTTGATTATTAGAGTCCCTTTACTTGAGAAATAACATTAATCCCGTGCTTTGTAGGTTTAAAATTGTGGTTTAAAGATAAACTTTATAACTAAGTTTTATTAGAAGCATGTGTTCATCATTGCAGAGTATAGATTGTAATGAAATAGGGATAGAGACCCTATCCCTATTTGATTACAATCTATTTTCCAAAAAATAAAAACCGACTTCAAAAACACTGAAAGTTAAAAGTAATTTAAGAATAGCTACAGACAACATCACGCTTCTATATTGAAGTCGGTGCCAAGCGATGATCTCCTTTTTTTCGGGGGAAAATGCGCAAGCGCACCCTACCACCGTTCGTGTTCGTGTTGCTATGGAAAATACCACAATATAGAAACCGCTCGCGGAAGCTGCGCGGCCTAAGTAAATCGCTTACCGCAGTTCCACTACCGCCTCTGCGTGGAGCGCTTTAATTCTGTTGGTCTAAGGAATTGTTCGCGTCAGATACGAGAACTTTTAAGCCGCTTTGTTTTATCTTACTTTTATCTCCCTCTGTGACGTGACAGACGTGAGCCGCTTCAACAAAAGTTTCTTGGGTCGACAGATAGAGAACTTTAAAACCTACCCTGATGTATGCAGAAACATACAGGGTTAAACTGAAATGAGGACTCAAACCTGAAATTGAGATATTTCTGAATAGTTTGTAGTTTAAACAAAGGATCCAACCGAATAACTATAATAATGGGACTAATTCCGCCGCGTAAACGCCCCTGTAGCATGTAACCTGTCAAAATACAATACACTTTTATCAAATTTTCACTGTTCACCGCGATAAACCGCTTTATCATATCGTGTTTTGTTGGTCATACGGGGGCTAGTGACATTTCGATTAAGTTTTTTCAACACACTTGCTTGTAAAGTGGATCTAGTTTCATTGATTATATGTAGATACATAAAGCATTTCATATAACTCGCGTGTGTTATTATAACGCAAATAGTGCGGTTATATATCTATAACCGCACTTTTTGCGTTATAGTGTTATTTTTTAAAGGCTAGAGGGAATATAAAAGATATCAACGAATTACATTGATTTATCGTAGGAATGTACTGGATACATTAACAATCAAAAAGTGTTCGAATCTATTGGGTAAAACAGTAGGTACATATTTTCGTTTATAAATAAACTCTATTACTTAAAATGTAATAACGCACTTATATCGTAATGTACTATTTTATTCGACTGTTGGCAAACAAGCGGGCTGCCCATCCGATGGCAAGTGGCTACAGTGGTTTGCTACACTTGCCTAAAGATTTGCAAATGCAAATGCGGCATTTGCAAATCTGTAATCTCTACAAAGATTACATAATACACGCTGCCAACCTGTAACACAATATGTCAAGTCACTGTACCCAGTAATTTCACTGCCTCTCTTACTCTTCAAACCAGAACACAGCAATGCAAATTGCAAGCACTGCTGCTTGAAAAAGGTACACGACTCTAGTATTGAGTATCTCTGTAGTAATTGGCGTTTCGATAAAGCACGTCTTGAATTTTATTTACTCTGTATGAGACAACAGACATTTTTCGCGGTTTCAGAGTTTGTTCCAAAGCGTAAATGGTTCAGTTTGAACAACCTCATTTTATCTTATTTCAATGTAGAGCTATAAGGAGGTTAAAGCATAAATCAATTAAAGAACCTAATCTTAATTTATGGCCTCCTCTCTTCTAATGTTGCTGTGCCCGACAGGGTCCACAATTTACTTATAACAAATCAAAAATAACATCTAATGTATTAGTATTGAGTATTGAGATTGTAGTATTGAGTCTGGGGGGAAAGAGAACCTTTTATCGAAGGGAGACTCTGTATCAGGGTCGTCTGCTTAGGTACCTCTGCCGAAAAGCAGCAGTGCTTGCATTGCCGGTTTGAAGGGTATGGCAGTGAAATTACTGGGTACCATAACTTTACATCTGATGTCACAAGTTGACAACGTACACTGTAGTTCTTGTGAGGGTTGCAGTTTTGCTGCGTATCTCACAGGAGCCGCATTTATTATAGGTGACTGTTACCACTTACCATCAGGTGGGCAGTTTGATTGTTTTTCATATTAAAATCCTTTTTCTTTTTTCATTCATATTATATTTATTCCTTCGCTATCCGTGCTGCCCAACAGACTGCAAGTTAATGTACTGTTGCGATGATTTGATTGTCGCTGCTTTGTACCAGTTCCTTATGGTATGTTATACTTTAAAAAATAAACAGACTACCCTTTGCCGTCGTCATATAATACTGAAAAAACATCTTTTCATTTCATCCCCATTATTCGTCATCAATCAAGTAGTAACTAATTCCTCTCAGGCCTCCAATTGCCTGTACAAGAGGGTTGAGCTATTTCAGCGTTCAAATTAACAATAAAAGATCGTCTTCATACCATCTCTTTATAAATGCTATCGTATTTACGTAAATTATAAGGAGTGGTCAATTCAAAGGAATGGTTCATAATAATAATAATGGTATATCTGCCCGTTAAACAAAAAAAAATTAAGACAATTACAGCTCTTACAGCACCGTTTATTATCACGATAGGATTTTTCGATTTAAAATACAATAATTGTACTTGACAAGTGAATATTACCTCTATTCTTATCCTACCCTACTGCAGTATTATTCGTACGTTAGTTATATTAAAAAAAAACAGTTCTTGATAAATTATTCAATTCAAGACAGTTATTATACAGGGTGTCCCAAAAACAATGGATAAACATGTAACTATAGATGGACTTCATCATGGCCTCCCTTACCACAAATTTTGACCTTAGTGAAAATATCACGGTTTCAGAGATATTTATTGTTTTTGTTTTTTTCGAAAATTTCCAAGTGCGATTAGTTTTTATAGTGCCATTTCTACAAATGGAGAGCTTTTTCGATTTAGTTTTTTTTTATTTCTCAAGCAATAGTTTAGCTATCAAAAACAAAGACTTAAATTTAACAAACTAGCGTAAAGTGTTTAAAATAAATTAAAACACAAAGAAAATTAAAAATTAAATTAATTTTCTTTCATGTTTGATCAGCTACAGTGTGAAAAAAATGTAGGACTCTCATCGTGCCCATTACCTTAAAAACTTGCTTAGCTATTCTAGATTCCAAATAGGTATCATAAGCCTAAGTATTCTAAATATTTTTAATTTCATGACTACTGGAATAGCAAATAAGTAGTATTAAAACATCAAAAAAATATTTTTGTCGTAATAATAACTCTAAGTTTTTGTGTTAATGTAAAGGTGTAATGAGCCTAGGTATTCTGTATTTTTTAATCTCATGACTACGTAAAGAGTATGAAAATTTCAAAGTACTCGTTAAAAAACATTTTTTCGTAAAAAAATCAAATTGAACTTGCGCCCTTATACACGTCCTAGACCTTTTATTAAAAGAATGTTTAATGCGGTGCGCGTAATCCGACTAACCCGACTTTGATGTAAGCAGCTGCATTTTGGATGCGAGTCCGCAACTCCGCAATTGAGGATACCGACATCGCGTACACGAGGTCTTTTAGACATCTCCAATAAAACATCCAAGGGATTTAAATCCGGTGATCTCGGTGGCCATAAAATAGGACAAAGCCGGCCTTCGACCTTTTGGGTAATTTTCGTTTAAGTGATTTCTCACTCTTTCAAAAGTAATGTTTATATTTCATACCTTTCTGCGTATTGTCGAGCAGCAACGTTGGCATAACCTTGACACTCGCCATAAGTGTTTGCATATTCGAATGTCGTGTACTGATGTCTAGGCATGTTCAAAGTCCTAATAACGATTGCTAATTGTCAGAAGGTATCACAAAAACAAACAACATCCAAATCGTAAAGCTAGTAAAGTCCGTGTACGCGACGCCAGTATCCTCGATTGCGGAGCTGTGGACTCGCATCCAAAATGCAGCTGCTTACATCAAAACGTCGGGTTACGTGCGTTAGGAAATCGTACAGGTCCCTTTTTATACAAACGTTGTCCCCTATTTCTTTCCTGGATAATGGCATTAGCTGTTCTATTTTTTTTTTCAAAAAATCAATGGCAACTATAAACATGCTCCTATGTTTTCCTTTTTTTATTAAGTTAATTACTAAATGAGATATAAACCTTCAAAAACCTGAAAAATTGGCCTGATTTTCTGCAAACAAACATCCAGCAAACAAATTTGATGAAATTATATGAAAAAGCAAAACATAGAAACATAGCCAAAGCCTTTCTTTAATTTTTAACGTAAAATGCAATTAAATCGGTCTTGTTTTAGCGGAGAAAACAGGGGACTTCAAAACGTATATTTTGTGTACTTTTTATGGGTATTTTCGGTCCTAGCTGCATTTGTCTCTATCGCGCTCAGAAGGATAGTTTGGGCATACAGCGAGACAGCAATACATTTTACAAATACCTATTTCTGAATTCCTTCGACCTTAGTGTTTCCTCTTTATTAAAAAGTCTAGGACATGTATAAGGGCGCAAGTTCAATTTGATTTTTTTTACGAAAAAATGATTTTTAACGAGTAATTTGAAATTTTCATACTCTTTACGTAGTCATGAGATTAAAAACTACAGAATACCTAGGCTCATTACACTTTTACATTAACACAAAAGCTTAGAGTTATTATTACGACAAAAATATTTTTTTGATGTTTTAATACTATTGGCTATTCAAGTAGTCATGAAATTAAAAATATTTAGAATACTTAGGCCTATGATACCTATTTGGAATCTAGAATAGCTAAGCAAGTTTTTAAGGTAATGGGCACGATGAGCGTCCTACTTTTTTTTACACTGTAGCTGATCAAACATGAAAGAAAATTAATTTCATTTTTAATTTTCTTTGTGTTTTAATTAATTTTAAACACTTTACGCTAGTTTGTTAAATTTAAGTCTTTGTTTTTGATAGCTAAACTATTGCTTGTGAAATAAAAAAAAACTGAATCGAAAAAGCTCTCCATTTGTAGAAATGGCACTATAAAAACTAATCGCACTTGGAAATTTTCGAAAAAAACAAAAACAATAAATATCTCTGAAACCGTGATATTTTCACTAAGGTCAAAATTTGTGGTAAGGGAGGCCATGATGAAGTCCATCTATAGTTACAGGTTTATCCATTGTTTTTGGGACACCCTGTATAGTCCGGCCCAAACTAAGGGCAAAAGAGTAAGCATATGAACAAGAAAATAACTCTACTATAATCACCTACACGGCCACGAGTACCTTTCTGAATATAATCCTAATTTGCAATCGAAATCAAAAATATTCAACAGGCACTTCTATTTTTTATTTATTTTCATACCACCTGCTCGACAATGTTCAATTAGATCCCCCTTAACTTCAACGTAAAGCAAGACATTATATCCCAAGGGATATAATTTTGTATGAAACTCCCAAGGGATTAAAGTGTTTTAAATATGGAACATAAAAATTGTATGAAAATTTAGCATAGATGCTAGCTTAGGAAAGCAAAGGTTCTACGCCCATACAGCAGTAGCGTGCATCCACTAGAGACAAAGACATTCTACCTGTGTAAATAATGTTTTTATAAAATCTAAATACATAATTTCTTTACCAAAATTATAAAATATTTATCTACATAACACTGCAAGCTAAAATAAACAATTACATTTCACTTTATTTTTTATTGATAAAATACGTTTTATGCAAAAAGCGCCATCTTTTGACGGCCACCATTAACTATCGATAAAAACGAATAAAAGCAGAGTAAAGCAAGACACTGATTCACTAGTAAATCAATGCTGCCAGCGGATAAACAGCATTTGGAAAAATTACGCGGCATATTTAAAAATAAAGAATGTGTCTACAATTTGTTCCATAATTTGCACCAACAGTATTCCGTTGTATTGTTTTCATAGCCAAAACTTTGCCGCCAACGCCATTACGTATTTCAAAATTGTAATATATTGTTGCTTACGTTAATAAAGTGCTTAGTGGAATGTGTTTTGTGGCATCAATAATACAGTCCTTTTAAAAGTTTATTCAGTGTTTTATTGATAAGTAAAGTTAAAAAACGTAAGTAAATGTCCAGATGCTTCTGCTTTTTTTTTATTTGGGGTCAATAGGTTGTCGACTATTTGAGATTTATTTCGACAGTTGTGTTTAGTTATTAATTGCTGTTTCAAAAGAAAATATACGACAAAGTTGAAAAATAAAAGAAATTTATTTAGTACCATTTTATTGTTAACAAATTAACATTCGCCCTGCGTGCTACTAAAGGTCATTGACCGGGTCCAGCAGCTGATCGTATCGTATTGCAAATCGATGGGTAGACTAAGTTCATACTTGTTATATTATTATTAAATATGTTTTGAAGTTTTTGTAATGTTTTAAGCTTTATTTAAGATAAAATTATTGCGTGACGTGTTCGTGCTTGAGAAAAATAAATCTTTTTTTTTCATGGGTTTCATGATAATATCATAATTTTAACCATAGTTATAGTGATAATGATAATGTGACAGTGTTTATGATGAAAACTACCACCTAAGTAATTGGTTATAGAGCCCTGAGTTTTTATTGTCTCGCAGATGGTATGAAAAGTAGAGTATTCACCTCTGGATTAAAGCAGTGTCTTCGTCTTAGGCGACTTGAACCCCTCGCTTCACTTAGGACTCTACATAACTCCCTCGCTTCGCTCAGGAGTTAAATTTTAACTCCCTCGCTACGCTCGGGAGTTAACTCTAGAGTCACTCGTTACGCTCGGGATTCAATATGGCGCCCGTGACGTTAGACACTGCTTTAATCCCTTGGTGCATAATCTACTATTATTAATTCTTTATATACATTGGTGTACAAAGGCAGACTTAATGCCTAAGGCATTCTTTGCCAGTCAACCTTCAGGTGGAGCAGAGAGCAAATGTGTTAGGTGTACCCATAAAACCAAATTAATATCTAAACAATTAGATTTTTAATATCTTATTACATAAATATATCTAAATACATACATATTATAAAAAACACCAAAATAACAAGTGGCAATACTAACAAGATCAACAAATAAGCGACGTTACAAAAATAGAGTTCTGTTGCACATGTTTCCTTAAAGTAGCTTATTTTTAAAACTTAATCTGCTAGTCGATGCACTGCACTTCTTGATGTCAAAAGGAATTGAAAAAAAAATCAAAACTTGTATGTGCATACTCCATATTCCAAGGTGTCTGCAAATATAAGTAGATAAAAAATACCTCATCACCAGTCATATTATCTTTATATATATATATATAAAACTAATGTCACAGTGTTTGTCCGGGATAAACTCTGAGACTACTTAATCGATTTTGATGAAATTCGGCTTGCTGTATGGTGCATCTCGGTTTTTGACTTCAATATTTATTATTGCGAATTAAATGGTTTGCAGTAATTTGTAACTTCCTTCTGTTTCTCATAGATGGCGGTGTGACGGTGGCGATTTTTGCCCTCATTATTTTTCATTGCAAATTAAATGTTAATTTGGTGATAACGGAGATGGAATTGTAGACGCAAATAATCGTTATTGAATTTCTACACTGTTTGTAATTTGCACGCACGAGAAGTACACGTTTCATTGAAATTACACTTTTCTTCTTCACGTGCGTTAAGTAGGTGCGTGTTTGTAGAATGACGTCAGACATTCTACAAATACAGTGTTGCTATTGAGTTACCCCCCTTGACGATAGCCCGACCAGTCAGGTCTGGCTAGCCCGGGCGCGTTGATAGTGGTAGTCGCAGTGTGGACCCTATCACGCGCGCCCATAAGGGCAGGGAGAACACCGGGGGGTTTTAGTGGGTAGGCCTGGCACGCTGCCGGGAGAGCCCCACACACGCTCGTCGTCTAGCCAACGACGAGTACGGTGCGGTCACGTATTCCCTTCGAAAAAAAGGGCTCTTTGAGTTAAAAGTTACCTTTCATTCCCTGAAATGTCACATTTTTATTGCCAAACTCACATTTTGTTTGTTGTATAAAAAATCAACGTAATACCTAAATGACCCCAAAACTTGAGTTCGGCAGACCACTCACAAGCCCAGCCGCCTAGCGAGAATTCAGTTAAACGTCCACAATTGCGTAATAAATCGGTTAATTGCGACCAATTGCCATAGCCAAAAAGCGATGTAAAGTGGATAAGGTCCTACATACTACATTTGGGTAAATGACAGGTTTCATTTTTCCATGGCTATGATGGTTGACGCAACATCATTTGAGTTTGAGAATTCGTTGGTAGTAATGAGGATGCGTTCTTACCGAGTCAGTAGTCTTACCGAGTAGTCTTACCAGTAGTACTACTGGGAATTTCCTTCCCAATAGACTTACACATAGTAAGACCTCACTGGTGTTATATTTTGTCATATTTAAAAAAAATAAAACATGGGCCTCACAATTGATAGACAGTGGCAATTATTTTTTGAATTAAAAGTCAAATCAATGGTTATATCAAATGTGGTATTAAGAATCAATTGGTATGAGGTTAAACCAAAATAAGTGTGTGCATATAAACTACACTCGTAAAATTAATGGAGTTACATATCAATGACCTAACTAGCTAAAAAAGTCACGAAAATTACCCTCAAATCATAAGTACGCCCAAGTGTAGGTACGACCATAGCAATAGCCCAAATATACCTACTAACCAAGAATGCTGAATAGTTTTGAAACGTCGTCGGTCTTAATAATTAAAATCTTTGAAACCTAATGTACGCGGGTAGATCCGAAAAATGATAGTTTCATTTCATTTATTGAATTTGTTAGTATTCCAGTGTTGGTAATAAGGCACTGATTACTCAGAGAGATAGAAAAAAGTGGTAGAATTTATGCAACTACATCCTCGAACAGGGTAAATTAGGGGTAAGACGGGAATGAACATTTATTTAGAAAATCTTGATTGAAAAGTATAAAAATGTAACCACTCCATTATTTGACAAATTTTTACGAATGTTCGGTAAGTCTCAAGGGGAACAGGAAAAAAATACAGCCAAAATTGAGTTAATCCATGCCGGCGAACTCGAAGGTGGGAAGCTAGTTGTAATACATAATATTATGGCCGGTATACACTTTGATTAGTGATTAGTGCGAGTGGCTTGTTTGGTGTTTAGTAAAAAACACGTTCGGACAGTCTCTGTTTAGTGTTTAGCGAAGTACAGTCCCCATTCCGGCGCATCCCGCCTTCGCCCCTCACTTGCTGCTAAACACTCACTAAACACTGGATAAGTCTGTTTAGTGTTCAGTGCATACCTACTTATTTATTTCTGTCAGAGAAAATCTTTAAATAAACTAACCACCGTATACTAAATAGTGTAGGATATCACCTACTAAACACTAAACACTTGGCACTTGACTAAACAAAGTGTATAAGTACCGGCCATTATGCTCGGGATCGGCATCGGCGATTATGATAGGATTATTATGATTTTGTAATCTTACTTAGTTTAAAATAGGTGCTTTTCAACCTGCATGCTACATTGTCTATTACCAGTACGTAGCCGTGTTATTTTCTATAGCGTGGCAACCTTTACACTGCGCTTCAACAGATTACACGTTCAAAATGATGTATGTTGTATATATTAAAATTGTGTCCTTCAAGCTACGATACGATACTGTGTAAAGTCGAAAGTATGAAACGTATTGTACGAAAAGTGTTATAACTGTAGTTTTATGTGGGCTCTACACACACATAAAAACTATCTGTCTGAAAATAAATACTCGTAGTAGGTAATCGTAATCGTATACTAGCGTCATTATATATTACTTGCAGCTTTTATAACCTTGTTTTTTACCTCTTATTTTTACTGTGTGACAACTGCCAGACGACCGTCTGGGTGCTGTGTGGGCTCAGCCTCCTGCTGGGGCTGACTCAGAGCAGACACCCTTCGGGGGAGCATTCAAATGAACAACTTTTCCCTCTTTGATGTTCCCTTATTGCTTAGGATTAGTCCAAAGCGACAACATCGCACAGTTTAATGATGAACCTTTTCAAAGCTATAATGAATGTTGTAGCTGAAAATGTCAAAATGAAAGAAACTTTGTTGACGATATTTTACCAAAAGATTTTTAAGATTCAACTATAGTAGGTTGTTTATTTTTAGTGCAGTGCATAGCTAATTTAGCTTTGGATTTCAAAGATGCCTAAAGAGGACTAAAGAAAATTAAATTACAGTGTTGTAGTACCGTTTGATCAACGCAAAAAAAGAGTTCTAAATTGGATTTTATAGTCAGCACATGACTTCATTGATCTGAGATTGTGCTTTATAGAATAGTTAAGGTTTATTCGGTGTTATAATTATAGTAATTTTTATGAAATATACGTTTTTAACTTGAGTAATATTCTATATATAGGCCGGGTTCCGACGGAGTTATAGCACCATAGACCACATTCACACAGTAAGGCAGGTTATACAGAAGACCAATGAGTATAACCAACCCCTGTGCATGGTGTTTGTGGACTATGAGAAAGCTTTTGACTCCGTCGAGACCTGGTCTGTTCTAGAGTCTTTGCAGAGGTGCCAAGTTGATTGGCGATATATCGAAGTGCTGAGATGCTTGTATGACGCTGCTTATATGTCCGTTGTTGTCCAGAATGGTTAAACTGAGCCTATCTTCCTGCGACGTGGTGTGAGGCAGGGGGATGTAATATCACCGAAACTCTTCTCCGCTGCGCTGCAGGATGTATTCGGAACGCTCAGTTGGACGGGACGTGGCATTAATGTAAATGGCGAGTACATCTCACACTTACGATTCGCGGACGATATCGTCATTATGGCTGAAACCCTGCAAGACTTACAAGAAATGGTGAACAGCCTGGCTGAGTCTTCCGAACGCATCGGTCTCCGGATGAACTTGGATAAAACCAAGGTCATGTTCAACAAGCTCGTTGATCCGGGACAGGTCGTAGTAAATGGAGTATCTCTCGAGGTTGTTCAAGAGTATGTGTACCTAGGGCAAACTCTTCAACTAGGCAGAAACAACTTCGAGAGGGAAGCCAATAGAAGAATTCGGCTGGGCTGGGCAGCATTTCGTAAGCTTCGATATGTCTTCTCGTCACCCATTCCTCAGTGTCTTAAGTCAAAAGTCTTCGACCAGTGCGTCCTCCCAGTCATGACATACGGTGCCGAGACGTGGACACTCACGGCTCGACTAGTCCACCAATTTAAAGTCGCTCAGCGTGCTATGGAAAGGGCTATGCTCGGAGTATCTCTGAAAGACCGTATCAGAAATGATGTGATCCGACAGAGAACTAAAGTCACCGACATAGCCCACCGAATTAGTAAACTGAAGTGGCAGTGGGCTGGCCACATGAGCCGCAGAACTGACGGCCGTTGGAGTCGTAAGGTGCTTGAGTGGAGACCGCGACTCGGAAAACGTAGTGTGGGACGCCCTGCGACAAGATGGGATGACGATATACGTAGGCTGGCTGGAGTGGGCTGGATGAGTGTAGCCGAAGATCGGAAGCGGTGGCGTGCATTAGGGGAGACCTATGTCCAGCAGTGGACGAGTGTAGGTCGATGATGATGATGATGAATATTCTATACATATATCAGTCATAGTTCAATTCATTTTTAGGGTTCCGCACCTCAAAAGGCAAAAACGGAACCCTTTAAAGAACACTTCGTTGTACGTCCATCAGTCAAGACTCTTTTTCGCAAGAACGCCTACAGATATTAATCTGAAATGTATATCAAATATCCCGAATATTTGATATACATTTCAGACGGTCTTCATCAGCTGTGAAAAATCAAATTTGTAAGTAATCGCGCGATCTAAAGATATGACCGTTTATGTCGCATAATTTGCCGATTTCACAAGTAAATCAAATCTATAGGGTACTTTCCGTTGACCTAGAATCATGAAATTTGACAAGAAGCACTGTCTTACAGCATATATTAAGAAAACATCTGAAAACTGTTAATATGTAAGAGTTAGGAACTATAATTTTAGGAAGACTAGCTGTGCCCGTGAACTACGTTTCGCCATAACTGTGCCAGCGAACTACGTTTCACCATAATAATCACCTAGCTAGGGGTATAAAAAAATATATATTACGACCTATTCTCAGACCTACCGAACATACACAAAAAAACCATAAAGATCGGTCAAACCGTTTCGAAAGAGTTTGGTTACAAACACTGTGACACGAGAATTTTATATATTAAGATTGTTTGTACGGGATTTCCGATGCGCGAGTCAAACTCACACTAGGCCGGAATCCAGATTCGTATTCTATTTAAAACAGCCTCTATACGTATACATCTATATAGGTCGCACCATTGAAGTGGAAGAGTCAAAGGCTTCCCTTTTAATTTTTTTAAATATGCAGCAGCATAAAAACCCGGAACGTTCGCGTACAGCGCACTCCACGAAATTACAGTCGCGCGCACGTAAAAAAACATTTTCAGCGCTCTAAATACGGCCCTGTCGCAAATTAATCCGACCTCCATTTGTAGGTCAGGACGGGACGTGCCAAATTAAAACTTACGAGCCACGCCATACGAATTACTTTTGAATATTGCCGTCGTATGTAACATTTGACGTCGTTTAATGCTATAGTATATCTCGAAGATCGATAAGGCTCGGCTATAGGCTCTTTTATGGGTATATAAAGGAAACGGATGTCATTTATATCTGATACGTATGGCGATATTGATGCGCGGTTTTGAGCTTTACGCTTGGGCCATAGAGGCGGGTGGTTCGGTGGGAACGGGTGAGGAACGTCTTTACGATGGGTATTGTTTGTACGGCGGGCAGTGTCTGCGCTAGTGACTCGCCGACTTCGTTTTCGGATATAGCTTTTGGTGTGTTCTAACAAGGTATACAAAGTCGCGGATATTCCGCGTGGTGACGGACACGGAATACATTCGGTAGTATGTGTAAACACAAAAATCACGGATATTGGAGGTTTTGGTAGCTAAATGTTTGAACTAAGAAGACTCCACATTTCTTTTCTATATTTTGACTACTCACTTGTATTTGATTTTGAAGCCACGAACAATTCAATCCGCCCTCGTATACACGTTTACCAAATATCCACAGTTCCGTACTTATGCGTTGTATACCAAAACTAGCTGTGCCCACGAACTACGTTTCGCCATCGAAATCATATCGAAATGCTTAACACAGTGTTTAATTTTTTCCTACATTTTATTCCATAACCTCCCGCACGCGCACCCCCGCCTTGGTGACGCTCACTTCGCAACGAGCCGTGCAGCAGAAATCGTAATATTTTAATTTCGCCATAGCTTCAAAACCAAACGTCCAATTTTAATCATTCAAAGACCAAATATTATCTACATAAACTGTACTTAGTGATGAAATAATTCATTTTGATAAGGATTAATAGCATGAGAAAAATAAATGCGTTTAAATGTAGTCAAAAAAAATTCAAGATTTTTAAATAAAAAAATGGTTGTTGTGCCTCACTCGACATAGATAGGTATAGTGTGTTGCGGACTTTTTTGTAGATATTTATAAGATCTACAATTAATTAGAACATTTTATGGTTCTATCTTTTATAGTTTAGGCAGCGTACGCAAAATAAGTTACTTTTCTGGTTGATTTTTTACACCTTGTGTCCGAACAACCCAAAGATCTTACGGAACCCTATTTTATTCCAAAATAAAATTTAGCCTATGTTACTCGTAGATAATGTAGCTTTCGAATGGTGAAAGAATTTTTAAAAACGGTCCAGTAGTTTTTGAGCCTATTAATTACAACCAAAGCGTACGCAAAATAAGTTACTTTTCTGGTTGATTTCTTACACCTTGTGTCCGAAAAACCCAAAGATCTTACGGAACCCTATTTTATTCCAAAATAAAATTTAGCCTATGTTACTCGTGGATAATGTAGCTTTCGAATTGTGAAAGAATTTTAAAAAACGGTTCAGTAGTTTTTGAGCCTATTCATTACAACCAAAAAAACAAAGTTTTCCTCTTTATAATATTAGTGTAGAAAACGAACCTAAATAATCGTACCTGTATTGCGTATCCCGTATGACGTACCAAGTAACGATATTTACAATTTTGTATCCGAACAGATCTCTACAAACATCCCTATCTCCGACGAGTTTCCGTTTGATTGCGACTGTATGACTTTTTCGTTGTGTTTGTTCCTCTGAAACTGGTACCTACTTATTTTTGTTTCGAAATGAATGGCGTGGGAAATGTCTGCGAAGGAAGCTGTATACATTCGTTCTTGGACCAACTGGACAAGAACGCAACGGTTCCAACGGATACTTTCGTATTCAGCGTGCACTGAGTGCGAACGAATATTGTGTGGCGGTGACTTAGAAATACATGGTTCAGGGTGTAAAAATTTGAATCTATTGCTTTTATTAGAAATTTAACTAATTTGTTGAATTGAGATGATGTCTGAATTCTAATTTTCACGTCTCGTCATAAAATATTAAAATTCCATAGAAAAAAATGCAATCATGTGAAATTAGGATTAAAATCGGCTTAGAAATATACTAGATACAAGCATTTTAAGCTGTTAATTTGAAAGCGATTAGACAGAGAGATCGGACATCAACCGTGGCGTCATTGTTGAGGACGGCCATATAAACTCCATGTAAATTGCCGTTGGAGATGCCGTAAAAAAGAGATGGAGAAGAATCTTAAATAACTTATATCTTGGTTGTTTTTATAGTTATTCGAAAACCGATTTTTTCTTTCTGTTTATTATATGAATCAGCTTCTATTAAAGCAATATTTTTTTCATTCATCTAGCCTATTATCAATCTAAGTAATTGTTAATCATTTGCTATCGAGTTGAAAACATCGTTTATTCCATCTAATACTACCGATAGTTCGACTATCGAACTGTATTGTGTTAGTTTTACATTTTACAGAATTACCATATTATCTATCATTACATTTGTACTTAGCATCGTTAACAAGTAGTCGTGCGACGAAGCGTACCTAAATATCAAGTTATTATTCATTATCGTTATCACGTGCAAATAAACATCGTTTCAAAGTGAAGTTTTCTTCATTTTTATCAAGTTTCAAATTCAAATTCAAATGTTTATTTGCGTACTAAGTGTTTACAAGGTGTTATAATAATATACAAATAGGTTCTTATTACTTAGATACCGCTAAGGTATTGCAAAATATCAAGACAGCAATTTTACACTTTCATATTTCTAAGTACTTTTACTAGTGTGTCCTAGCACACTGTAGTAAATGTACTGACTATACATCGGACAGGAACCTACATATTTTATATAACTTAACTAGCATAATTTAACTTTTGTAAATGTTGTTAATCAATAATTAAAACTGTTAAATGGCATAACATATATAGTTGCATTGAAATCCTTATTCTATTTTAATACATACATATTTTAATTTAATAAATTAATTTTTATTTATTTATTGTTACTTCAATTCTAAATTTTACTTTTATTTATTGTTACTTTCAATAATTGTTAGGTACTTGTAATTTCAATTATTAGTTATTATTAGTTTCTATCAATGTGTTTGTGTAATAAAATAACAAAAGCATAGCGGTCCTTCGAGTCGGACATCGATTTTTTTATGCGGGAAGAGTCTTTTCCTAAGCTGCAAGTGAAAGTGTTCACTTTGATGATGTGGAAGAGGAAATAAGTTTAAGTTTTGCTGATTTCTTTTTTGATAAGTGAGCATGATTTTGAAATATATTTTTGTGATTATTATTAAAATCTATTGAAACTGAATATTATAAAACTGACTTTGGGTAGAACATCATAAATATACTTAAGGTCAAGCGTACATTTATACACTAAGTTGCCTTGGATATTAATGGTTCATACTCGATCATTACGCGGGATAAATCTTGCAGTTTGCTGGCACATGCAAAACTGCGTCAGTGCTAAATGCCAACAGCCAAAGCTGATGCGGATCAGTTAACAGAGGAATTTTGTTGATGCCTAAATCTGCCGGATCTACACTATAGAGGAAAGATTTGTACGTGTGTATGTAGCGAATAAACTCAAGAACAACTGGACCTATTTCAAAAATTCTTTCACCATTAGAATGTTACTGTATCCCTGATTAACATAGGGTACAAAATTATTTTTCCCACGGGAACATATAAAATTCCCACGGGAAAACAAAAACAACGTGGGCGAAGCTACGTAAAGCTAGTACCTATTTAATATAATAAACAAGCTGAAGCAACTTTATTCATAGTTAAATTAGGGATCAATAAAACATTGCTGATTAAAACTAAGTTGTTAAGTTTTATGAGTATTTGATGAAATATGTAAATGCGTTGTATGTCTTTAATTAGTATTTTGCAACTTTATCGTCGAATGTAATAAATAACTAAATAATTATTTTATGTCGTTGCTTGAATGGTTTTTTAATGTTTCAAGCTTGACCTGTGTTTATGTACTTATACAAATGTTTTGAAAATATACAAATATTTTAATTATTAATTAATTTTAATAAGGTCAGAGGTCATTTAAGACGTCACAAGGTCACCTTAAAGATAAAATGAATTCCCTGTTGCTTTGGAACGTTTTCAGGCTCCTCATTTAACGGGAGTTTCAAGCGCCGTCAGCTGCCCCCAAACTTGTCGTTCCTCCTCGTCTCCCTTATAAAAGCTTTCTTTACGATACTTTTAAAAGCCTCGTGTTAAAATAACAAATAACACTTTGAAAGCTTTAACTTACGAGCATAGAGTATAGATAAAGCGCGGCGGATGGTTGCCGCACATAGAATATTCTATTTTGTTTACCTAAACAGTTCGTTAAGCATTTATTTATATTCTTTTTTCTAATATGCCTTTTAAATTTAAATATATTATTGTCCTAAGTTATCATTATTAGAGTTTGTGACAAGTAAGTTGATGTGATTTAACAGTTCATATGTCATTCGCAATGTTACACATTATTCGCATGTGAACCTCATTGTAACGTAATTTCTGCATTGATCTACTCGTATTTTGACTTAAGTCAAAATACAAAATACATCAGTTAAGCTAACGTATACTTAACTGTTAATAGCTATAAATATCAAGATTACAAGTGAAAATTGATTAGGAATAAAGTAATTTTACAGTTGTAGCAATTTTACAATTGTAATTTTGCATTTTCTTAAAAAGTGCAAACAAATTGAAAAGTAGATAAATAATACAAGAAAAATTGCATTCACAAATATGAAACAAATAGTTATGTAAAATGCATCAAATTATATGTATGAAGAAACAGTTATAAATATAAAAAAATTGCATAGTTACGTAAAATGCATCAAGATTACGTGTACGAAGAAAAGATTTCAAGTTATTTGAGGCTAACGTGTTACTATGTATTTTTCATGTTCCGTAGGAGGTAAAGTTTCTTTTGAAGTGAGTCCTCTTCCCGGGAATTTCTAAACAATGAAACACGCGCGACCAGCGGCTTTCCCACAAAACTTTGTCGGATTAGACGCTTTCCTTGTAAGTTACCGTGGCGTCAACGAAAGTCGCAAGTTTTCGGGGAATTTCATGCTAAGCTTGTACATAGGTTTTCCGAGTTTATATCTTGCTGAGACTTTTCAGAAATCAAACAAGACGAGTTACGTAACGATTTGGCCGTAGTAATACTGTTTTACTACAAAATTCTATGGCGACGGAGCGTCACAACACAATCTTTACATCTTCGCGCGTTATTATAGACGGTTATCGGTAATTGTGACAAATCTCACAGTGTGTAAGCTGGGACTGTCCCAAAATCGGGATGGGTGGAATTCTGGCTCAGACAAAGTCGTCTACTCTCGTCGCGTCGGCCGTATAAATGGCACAGCACTCTCCTTCAGCCTTGGGTTTGGCGAGAATTCTGCCGCGAACCGACAAACGTGCCTCTTGAATGGAATCTTCGCGTGACAATATAGGTAGGTGACGAAGTTGATAGATGGTCGGTATGTAGGACAATGTGTTAACTGGGACTGTCCCGCATGTTGGGACGAGTCGCAATTTCGTCTCGAACGAAGTGCTACTCACGCCGGTCGTAGATGGCATAGCACTCTCCTTCAGCCTTGGGTCCGCGTGGCGAGAATTCCGCTGCGAACCGACAGACGTGTCTCTTGGAATTTTCGCGTGATAATATAGGTGACGAAGTTGATAGATGGTCGGCATGCGGGACAATGTGTAAACTGGGACTGTCCCGGCCAAGTCGGGACGGGTGGCAATTTTGGCTCGAACGAAGTGCTAATCGCGCTGGCCGTAAATGGCACAGCACTTTCCTCCAGCGTCGAGTTCGCGGGTGGCGAGAATTCCGCGGTGAATCGACGGGCGTGCCGGCGCGCGGGGTCGCTGACCGGACGGCACGCGTCTCCATTCTACGTCTCTAAAGGGTATTTTAAAAGCTCTATTAATTTCTTTTTAGCTTTTTTTCTATTTCAAGGGTCTGTCTGGGTGCTGTATAAAGTAGATTTTCAATTTCAAATGGTACCTTCAGTGAATATAGTTTGAAGTGGCTACGTGTTGTACCTACCATGTTTACGTGTTGTAGTTCTGTACTAAGGTAGCAACAGATTTTGCTTCGATATAGCTCGGTTGGGGAAATCTTGCAGTCCTAATGATTTACTACACTACTTCAGAATATTGGAAGACTTGGTACAAACACTATAAATCAGTAAAAGTTTTTACTCTATATAAATCTTCAATCCCAATTTTTTGCTTATTAAATTCATTACTGTTCTAACGAGCTTTTTTCTGTTACCTTTCGGAATGATGTACTGTCATAAGTGCAATTTTTTGCTTGATGAAAACGATTGCGAATATCAGTTATATACTTATCTGTATATCTTTTTATATTTGTTTTTTTAACAATATTTTTTCCTTTATACGTAACCCTTTCAACCACGGTTTAACTACACCCATTATATGTTAATAAAGTCAATTGGAGTAAAGTGACGATTTATTGCATGTAGTTAAATAAAATTTATTTCGATAATATACTGTGGTAATAGTATAAGCAGTAGGTATGTTGGTTCGGCCTCTCCTTGAAATTTTATACCTATAGCCGATCGATATCGCTCGGTGCATTTTGCCGCGATAAGGCTGCCTGCTTACAACATATCCTCCTTGTTCCTAGTTTTGTAAATGTATTATCAAATAAATCTCAACCCCATACGAATCAAATAAATTTGAGTCGTTTGGGGTTGAGATTTTGGGGCCGCGCACGATCTAGGAGTACATCAGTTTATTTAATTATTTTATTTATTTATTCACAACAACAATTGCTTAGAAACATTGCTCAACAACTTTATGAGGTAGGTATGAAGTGCACAGTATGTTTCGCGCAAAGAATTAGCTTCGCTTATACAGCGAGGTAACGTAACTAGCCAGACATGCAGTCTTTTTAGTACACATCCTGCGTCAGGCTACGTCAGAGCCGTTAGAAGTCAGTGGCGCTGTGGACTCGGCACTTTTCTTCCAATCGGGAGGTCTGGGGTTCGAGACCGCCATGTACCAATGTGTTTCTCGTTTTCCAATTTCATATGTAGGTATGACGCTCCTACAGTGAAGGAAAACATCGTGAGGCAACCTGCATACCTACATCTGCGAAGAAATTCAAAGGTGTACTGTATGTGAAGTCGACCAATCCGCACTGGGCCAGCGTGGTGGAGTGGACTAAGGCCTAAACACCCTAACTAAGGGAGGGTAGGCTCGAGCCTCTCGGTGGGGACGTATATGAGCTGTTATAATGAAGTAATATTTATATAATATTTTATATAAGCTTGAGGTTTTTTAGGTTACATCCCGAAAAAGTTTTATTTAATTTTAAAGATAGGAAGCACTTAATGAAAGACCCTTTAGTTTATGTTTTTTTTAAATATTTTTTTAAGCTAAAGGCTAGTTTCATATTTCGTTATGTTGTTTATTTCATTGTTTATATTTTAGGTTACTTAATAGTCATATTACCATCACATCAATAAAACTTCGTTTTTTCAGTTTAACATTCCGTATAAATTCTATTTTTCTCGTTGCTAAACATAACGGTTAATGATGTTATCAGAAAATAATGACAGTATACAACTATTTTTTCTGTCAAAAGCAAGTCAATTGAATATCCAGTTATCTGAATCACCAAATGTTTTTGTTTGTTATGGAAAATATAATTTACGAGTAAATATTTTGTTTTAATCTCACCGTTTATTCCCCCTTTTGCCTGTGATATTGTTTACAGACGGGTCTTACGCTTACGTAACAAACACAATTATCAATTATTTTTTTATACCGCATAAGTGGAAAACTACCAAACGGCTGATAAGTAAGTGGTTTCTGTAGCCTATGGACAAATGCAACATCGGGAGCATCTTTTGCGTGTTGCCGACCCTTTAAATACTGATAGAGAGTTTATTCCACATCGTAAAGCATAAGTACAGTACAGTACGCGAACACTTTGGTGCTAGTGGTGCGATGGTAGAATGTGGTCGTGGCCATTATGTCAAACAGTTCCTTGGAACATAACCCATTATTAAAGCAGTAAAATACAGACAGAGGGACAAAATCTCTTCTTCAAGTCAGTTGCACAAAGGTTCATTAAATTCATACCTATTGTAACATAACTGATGTTGTCATGTTTTGTCACACACTGACAGTGCAAGACGACATTGAGGTTAAAGGAGCATCAAAAATAATGGAAGTTTCTACAACAATGCCTATATCAATACCAATACCGTTGTAGAGTATGAGATTATCATCGAGCCTCATAGCTAATTTATGTACAGCGTCAAAAGGGGCAAGTTGGTATGTACGTGCTTCCACTCAGAAAGCAGTAGGACTCTAAGCTGCCAAAATACTGATAACTTCACACAAAAATATGGGCCAGGCCCCCCCTGAAAAATTACCTTGATACGCCAATGGACATTATCTTTTAAATAACTATGTTACATGAGATGTTGATTGTTGACACTAAGATATCGATTCGAATATCACGCAACGACAGCTCTGATGCATCTGCGGGACAAAAAGTCGGTGACGTCGCCATGATTCTCAATGCTAAGTGCCCAGCAGGCCTAGCACGGCGCGTTGACTATAGAAGAGAAAGTGACTAACCCTCGTCCCCTCTCGCTTCTTTGTTATATATGAGAGAGCGAGAAGAAACATGTTATTTGTCTGTTATTTATTCCGCTTTGGCCACGGACCGTGCTAGGCCTGCAGCAGTACACAGGTGGTTGGGTATAAGGTGACGCCCCTTCGATCCCCAACTACCCTAAGCGGTTGGGAAGCCCCTTGGAATCGCAAAGAGATTCCCCCGCCTCAAAAAAGGCCTATAGTAGGGGAGATAGAGTAAAAGATCACCTGTTAAGTGACGGTGGCAAAAGCCGAATTAATGGTGACTGATGAGTTTATGTTACTCTAGAAAATTTGAAGCTGAGTATTTATCAGAAGCTCCTTTACCTTATGGCCTGTAATTCTGCGGATCTGACCTATTGCCCCCTCCCCTTTTAGGTACAATTGTACGTAAGCAATCTTCTACGAAGATGCAACCAGTCCAGTGGGGTATGAAAACGCAATGTTTCAGTGCAGTTGATTAATAAATAGTAGTCTTTTAGTTTTCACATTTATTGATATAAAAGTTTTGCCAGCATTTATTATACTTACATCAAAACTGTTTTTAACTCTTACTTCATTGTTATGTCTTATCAAAGTGTGGAGGCCAACTCTTTGAAAAGTTTGTTTGTATTAAATACAAAATGAAATGGATTTCAAGATTTATTGGATTAAAAGTTTACACCACGGCGACGTTAGCACTCTACATACTCGTAGATTTACAGTGCAAATATTTATACCTATTATTAAATGTTACAGTCGATGAGTAAATCCTTTTGAAAGAAATCTTTAAGCGAAGCACCTGTTTTTATTATCTCTACGTTTAATAATTTCGATGATAGTGTATCAACAACACATACCATTACCACAGTTTAACATTGTTAAACTGTGCCATTACCATACATTGATTTTATTGCTATTTTATTACATCTATTGACGACTGATTTAAATAAATAACTGAATCAAATAAATGGGTGTGATATTATTGATATTTAGCATGTCTGCTGTATTTTGTATTTGAAGCTTTGTTCAATATCAGAATATGATACAGCGTCTCCGCGGAAATATCAAGTGCTTCAATTTTATACAGTTTGTAAATTTAGTAGGTAATCATTCTGAAATTCTTTCAAAATGACAGACAGTTTTTAAATTTGAGAACATTTATTGAAGAAAAAAACAATTGGTTGTTGCGTGCGTATTATCAAGGCGCTTGGTATACCGAGTACTGAATATTGCGAATTAATGAATGTGTTATTCGTAAAAATAGGTACACGGTATATGTCATTTGGCGAGCAACTGTTCTCAAATGTCAAAGCTTATATCGCGACGATGTCATTTTGAGAAAAGAGAATTTTAAACCTGTCTAATTGTTCCATTTTAAGATGTTAGATTTTTTTCTGAATTATGCAAATCTAGAACAGAGTAAGGGTGCCTTTCTACCAGAGATGTGCTACGCTACGTTGCTATGGATGCGTCTGATATCCACCAATCATGTTCATTGGTTTACATAACATAGCAGTGATGGAAACGGGTTCAACTAAGCTATGACTTTTGTATGGAAAGATGCGTGCCCTGGATGCGTGCTATGCATCCGTGCTACTGATGCGATAGATGCGTGCTATGGATGGTCGCGAGTCATGTAGCAATGTCAGTAGGCTCGCGTTTATCACCGAAAGTAGACAAAGCGCATCTTCCTCGCACAGCTACATAGCTTAGTATTGGTGTAAACGATCACATAGTTTCGTACGGTAGCTGTCACATCTTCGCAGCATAGCTGCATAGCACATCTCTGGTGGAAAGGTACCCTAAGGCGTAAATAAATCTGATTTATGTTTAACGAATAAACATGTTTAACTTATTTAATATATCCTTAGGGTGAACACAAATATAATCTTCTAAGATTGTTTCGGAAATTGTGAACGAGTCCTGAATTATTCATACGAAAATCTGAACTTTTAAGGCCTTATTAATAAAAATTTTACTTCTTGGATTATCCTTGGATTAGTTACTGCGTGCTTCGTCTTGTTTCCGCTCATGTCGATTATCATATTATTATGTCAAAATAAGACAAAACATGGAATAACGAATCCGAGGATGATCCAAGGAGTAAAATTTTTATTAATAGGACCGATAAAGTTTTCTAATAATATTATATTATATTGATGTTGAATAATACATGTATAGTATTTAAAAAAATAATTTTACTCACATATTTAGTGTTTTTTGTAAAACACGAATGAAAATTATACAGGTAAATAAAATTATTGTCTACTGATGTCGCAAATAAAAGTAGGTAAGAAAGAAGTGTTTGAATATTTTGATCACTTTTCGAAATTAAATATCTCTGAAGCTTTAGAAATGTACACCGATTTCTCCCAAACGAATAATTGATAATTGATGAATAATTCAAAGAATTATTGATGTATAATAGTACACTGATTGCCGTAACGTTCGATACATTGGAAACAGACCTAAACGGCGACCAAGCAAGGACCTTACGCGTTATGCAAGCACGAGTATTATGTCTACAACCATTCCAACGACCTTATTCAACAGGCAAGTACTATTTTACTACAAAACTACGTAGAAAATGTCAGTAGACATATAGGTTTTTATCAAAGATATTCTATTCGCGTATATTAGCTCTACAAATGGCTATGGTTGTATTAGGAATTCACAAGAAAATGTCGATACGTAATTTGTGTTGATTGCTCAAGCTTAGACCAATAAGAAGTGCTATATGTGCAAAGGAATATTGTCCATACAATTTTAACAGAAGTTTTTTTTTTCATATTTTGTTCATTTTACCTAAGTAATGTATGAAATTGCAATGCTGTTATTCGTAGCATTGGTTTTTTTTTCTAAACAAGTCATTTTAATTGATGGATAGCTATCTGAAGCTTTACTTGTACAGTAAGCTCCCATTCAAGCTATACATTTACACTACGAAAATCGCCACTATTATGAGTGACATAAGAACAGTTCAAAGGTCAAACAGTATAGCTCGATAAGGAGCTTACTGTACGTTGTGAAAAAGGCTTGTAAATATATTTTTCTTCTTATTGCTATTTTTATTTTCATTGAGGCTGAGGGCATACAAAACTTAAGGATATGAGAGTACTTTGAAAGTTACTTTCAACTTCCAGGGTACAAGAAAAGTGTTTTGACTCGATGTATTATATTCTATCTGAACCAAATTATAATGATTTAATTGCATGTTTTCTTGAGGTTTTGATTTTCAGGCAGTTGTGTTGACAGACAGACGAACGGATGGATGGACAGACGAACGGATGGAAGGACAGACAACGAAGTGATCCTATAAAAGGTATCATCATCACAACAGCTCATTAACGACCCCACCAAGGGGCTCGAACATATCCTATGTTAGGGTGTTTAGGCCTTAGTCAACCACGCTGGTCAAGTACGGATTGGTCGACTTCACACATAACCTGTGAAGAAATTCTTTCTTCACAGGTGTGTGTAGGTTTCCTCACGATGTTCTTCTTCGCCGTAAAAGCGTCGAATAAACGTACCCATCAATTCAAAATTTGAAAACACATTGGTACGTATATGGCGGGGTTCGAACCGCTACCTCTCGCTTGGAAGGCGACGACCTTATGCACTACGCCATCGACGCATGATGCCAATGCCTGGTGTTAATTTGTAGACATAACTCGTTATAATGTATAGCTATTTATGTAAATGTTGTGTATAACTTTTTATGTAAACGAATATTGCTATGTATGCTAACAAAATAATAAATTAAAAAATACCTCCTCCTTTTTTGAAGTCGGTTAAAAATAAAAACCGACTTCAAAAACACTGAAAAGTTAAAAATAATATAAGAATAAGTACAGACAACATTACACTTCTATATTGAAGTCGGTGCCAAACGATTATCTCCTAGTCTAAAAATTTGTCACAGACTTCAATATCGAAGTGTGATGTTTTCTGTACCTATCCTTATATTATTTTTAATTTTTAAGTGTTTTTGAAGTCGGTTTTCATTTTTTGTAAAAATTTTATTTTTATATTTTTAGTAAATTTTTAGTGTATTAAATTCAGGTCCAAGGTCAGGTCAGGTCAGGTCAAGTCCAAAAGTTAAGGATCCTTCCATCATCAGCTCGGTTTATGACCACCAGACGCAAATACGTGGATAGCTTTTGACAAAACAGCATGAAACACGTTGGACGTATCTATAAAATTTAAGGGTTTTGCGATTTACATGGGATCCCATCATCAGATCCTGACTTAGGTGACCATCGAAGCACCCCAGGAGCATACTCTATCGAATACAAAAATAATTTTGAAAATCGGTCCACAACTGGCGGAGTAATCGCGTAACATACACACAAAACACGTTGGACATACCTAAAAATTTAAGGACTTCCCTCGATTTTTATGGGATCCCATCATCAGATCCTGATTTCGGTGACCTTGAGACCACCGCAAAAGTATACTTTACCGAATACAAAAAGAATTTTGAAAATCGGTCCGCAATTGGCGGTTTAATCAGTAACATACACACAAAAAAACAACATACGCATTGAATTGATAACCTCCTCCTTTTTTGAAGTTAGTTAAAAATATCGATACTTTTGATAAAGCTGATTCTTATGCTCATGCTTGTTATCAGCTAAAACATAACCCGAACACGTGGTAGGTAAAAAATTTTGGACGATTCAAAAGAGCTTTCTATTAAGTCATATCAATAAATATTTAAATAAAGACTGTTGTTTTTTAACCGACTTAGAAAAAGGAGGCGGTTCTATGTTCAACTGTATCTATTTTTTATGTTTGTTCACGGATTACTCCGCCATCTGTGAACCGATTTTTAAAATTATTTTTGTAATCGAAAGAGTATACCTACTGCGGTGGTGGTCACATTGTCACCAAGTAATGATCTGATTCGATGGAAATCCTTAAATTTCATAGGCACGTCCAACGTGTCTCATATTTTTCCTGAAGATATTCAAGTAGGTAAGTATTTGCATCTGATAGTCATCATATCATGTTACTGAGCTGATGATGGAAAGTTTCTGGTAGATACGGAGCTTGGGAATAATTCTTTCAATAGTGTTTAGAGCGAAAGACTTTTATGTTATTGTGGGGTTTACCCTGGCTCAAATTCTAATACGCATGTATTAAATTTGCTCAAACATCGAAAAAAAATTTACAAATAAATAAAACCGACTTCGTAAACACCAAAAAGTCATAAATAATGTAAGAATACATACAAAATCACAGTTGTATACTGAATTCGGTGCCAAGCAATGGTTAACCTGGAAAGTCTTAAAAAATATAAAACAACTAATATAGTTACTTAAAATTTGGCACCAACTTCAATATAAAACTGTGATGTTGTATGTATTCTTATAATATTTATGACTTTTTGGTGTTTTCGAAGTCAGTTCTATTTTTTGGAAAAAAAATTGTTGCTCTTGTGTCTGTTAATCAGAGATCCTTTGGATGCCCGGTTCGGGCAAAAGCTTATCGAATGTTTTTGTTAAGAAAATTCTTAAAAGCTAGGAGTCTGCAATTTGTGCCCGAGACGTGGAAATAGGCTCACCCCCTATTACACGGGATATAAAAATTGACGAAGTGAGTGTTGTAAGTAGTAATAGTGTATTAGTAGACGTTTGATGCCGATGAAAATGTTGATATTTTTATTTTTATCAAATGCATTTTTAGTTCAGTTGGTGGTAGAACTTCTGAGCCCGCCTGGCTAGCTACCATCATCTTAGTTTATCGCCGTAATAACATTTCAAACTCAAACTCAAACTCAAAAATCTTTATTCAATATAGACCTTTACAGGCACTTATTGACGTCAAAATAAAAACATAAAAATCTTCAACCAAGAATCTAATTAACTAAATTATTTAATCCTTGTATATGTACACACACCCCAACCATTATTAAGATGTGTGCAAATACAAGTCAAATGAAAAAAAAAAAACAATGCTAATAACATTGCTGTGTTCCAACAATTAGAGGTAAGATAGCCAGTTCCTTAGCTGTTGAGGAGTTCAGGTGAAGCTCGCTTCCATATTCGGCGATATAATCATTTACCAAGAAATAAAATGAAGGCCAAGAGCTTCCCGGCTGTGAGTAAAAAGAAATGTTGACTAAAACGGCTATAGAAAAGTTACTTGTGTAGGTAAAATCAGTCAAAATCAACATAATCTTTATTGAAAATACTCGATAAAAAGCTCTTTTGAATTATCCATTAACTTGACCTTTATCAGAAAAACTGACATTTACAATAAGTTATATTAAGCGGCTGTTATTAAATTCCAAGTGCTTATGAAGTAAGCACACAAAAGGTGTTACATCTCGTATATTGTATCGTCGTATATACATTATCGTGTCGTATTTAGATTTTACCCCGAGCCACTGGGCCATAGGTGACTTGCTTCTTATGAAATATTCATTGTTGGTTTTCGCGCGAGTACGTGCTTCGCGTCACTGGTAATTTGCCAATATACAAAGCTATTGTTTGATGAATAACATTTAAGCATATTACATCATTTTATATGTGTGAATTTGCATTTTCTTTAAACACGCTAAATAAATAGAAAGAATTCAAATAGTGCCCGGGAATATTATTAATTTTAATTTTTATGCTTTTTAGTTCATTATCTACATTATCTTCTAAGCCCACCTGCTGGCTAGCTACCACCGTATTACCTAAGTATAATAACAATGTTTATATAGCATTGTTGTGTTCCGACAATTAGAGGTAAGATAGTCAGTTCCTCAGTTGTTGAGGAGTGGTGAAGCTTGCTTCCACCTTCGGCCTTATTGTCACTTACCACCAGGTGAGATGAAGGCACCCCCCTTGGCGATAGCCCGACCAGTGGGTCGGGCTTGCTCGGGCGCGTAGGTAGTGGAGTCGCAGTGTGGACCTTACCTAGCGCGCCCTTAAGGGCAGGGAGAACACCGGGGGGTTTTAGTGGGTAGGCCTGGCATGCTGCCGGGAGACGCACGCTGTTTAGCCAACGGCGGGTACGGTGCGGTTACGCATGTCCCCCCGAGAAAAAAATAATAATATGGTGTACGTATTCTACAAGTGAAATCCGCCATTTTGTGGTGGCGGCCATCTTATATTTACCTACGAGTATTATCATCGGAATTAAAGATGTGTACAAAATTTCAGATCAATCGCTCAACAGAAAGGGGGTAAAATTTTATAGTAACTAAATTTGACCCAACAACATCAACAACAAACGGGACAATCTAAATAAAATTGTTTAAAAAGAGACCTCTCCGCAGAGGTGTGACTGCCGTCAACTCCCGGACGACATCCATGGAAAGAAAGGCAGCGGCGACATAACTATGTATCCTAAATCCGTCATTGCATGGACAACATAATACACACAGCAGCACGCCTTTACATGTTGACCTTGATATCATTTTTATGTCGCTTGTAATAATGACGGCTTTCGTAATGCAACTATAACGCTTGACGTGGTGTTGACTGTATACAGGGCGTCCCACGGCTATGCCACATGGAGGCAAAGGGGGAGGTTAGTTTACAAGAACCAGTATGAAAATGTCGACAAGCTACAAACAGAACTTTACGTATTATTCTAAATATCCACCACAACAAGATCAAAAAATAGACAGGGAGTAAAATAATCAAGAGTGCGACTTTGTATTCAACAGTATGGGACTCATTTTGAGCATTTGATAAATTGATTAATTTTGTATTAAAAATGTTAAAATTCATGGTCTTCCTTTTACGAGTGACTGACTGACTGTTATTTAGCAAAAAATAATCCTTATGATGAAGCCTTTCGATCGGAATGAGAAAGCTACAGGGTATTTTTTTTCTCCTGTAGCGGTTTCGATTCCCGGTTCAACCATGTAATTACCTATTTAAAAATCCACGAATGCAGTTTAAATTGTTTTTTAAATTAAAATAATGTCTTCTTTCAGTAAAATGTTCCATCTACAATATTCAAGGTACTTTCCCTCCATATGGCATAGCCGCGGGATGCCCTGTATAGTACCTACTTGATGATTAGCAAAAAATAATCCTTATGATGAAGCCTTTCGATCGGAATGAGAAAGCTACAGGGTATTTTTTTTCTTGTGTAGCGGTTTCGATTCCCGGTTCAACGATGTAATTACCTATTTAAAAATCCACGAATGCAGTTTAAATTGTTTTTTAAATTAATATAATGTCTTCTTTCAGTAAAATGTTCCATCTACAATATTCAAGGTACTTTCCCTCCATGTGGCATAGCCGCGGGATGCCCTGTATAGTACCTACTTGATGATTATAGAAACACAAAAAAGACAAACTGAACATTTGCGAGACATTTTAAATAATAAGACATTTCAAGTACATACAAGAGTCCCATTTATGGTCGGAAACGATTTAAGGTCATGCCGCACCATTTTCATACCACGCATTATTTCGCTTGTACGGTATACAATGGTAAGTACTTATTCTATATTTGTCCATATGCCGTATATCATTCAGACTTATTTTTTAAACAAATGTTTAGGTAATTTTTAGTACAGTAAGCTCCTATTCGAACGATACATATGCCCGGTTTCTATATTCAAAAAATGCGATTCGTTTTTGCTACGGACAGTTGTCATATTTTCCATAGAATAAATGTCAAAATTTAACTGTCCGTAGTAAAAAGAATCGTTTTTTGAATATAGAAATCGGGCATTACACTACGAAAACTGCCAGTATTACGAGCGACATAAGAACGGTCCAAAGGTCAAACATTATAGCTTGTTGAGGAGCTTACTGTACACATTAACGAGTTTAATGTGTTTATTTGAATAATTATACAGGTCAACTCCTCGTAGGTATTTACTCTATATTTGTCTCTACCTTTGAACGTGAAAAGTTTGAACATTAGACTGCACATACTTTGAACATTAAACTGCACATATTTTGAACATTTGTCACAACACAACCTGCCTCAGTCCAGTGCGGCACTAGTGCTCGGTTCCCACATCACCATATCGCAACGGTGTGTTCAAAGTGCTCAAATTTTGAACACACACTTAAAAACTAGAGTGTTCAAAGGTTTGAAGCTCAGTGTGGCGCCGGCATAACGTAAAACACGCAAAAGACTTTGCACTATAAAAAGAAAATTTCCAACTAATAGCTTCATTAGTATTAATTCTATTCTAATGAGAACGTCAGTGAATGACAAAACTGTTTGCTCGCCTCAGTTGGCAGCTCGACGGTTTATAGAATTAGAACTGCGTAAAACATTTTCAACACATAGCAACAAAATTAATTGAACTTAAATGAAATATGTGCAGGCTGTATTTCCATTATTATTTTCAATTTCATATTATGAAATTCAGGTGCGTTGCTCTTAGAAATATACAAATCCCAACAAAAAATATTGTCATGTAAAATATTGCCAAGATGACACCACCGAGACGAGACCGAGATGATTTTTTTTTGTTGTATTTGATTTATTTTTATAATTTTTTCAAATTATTTAACATTTTTTTGAATAAAATGCAAAGTCACAAATATAAAATATGACACCACATGGTTCGCACTGTAAAAAAGTTATCAGATCTCATGTAGAGCCAAGTTCCACAAACTCTACATCTATAGTTTAAACTTTAAATGTGTGACTTGGATGAAACACCGCAATAATATTTAAGGGTATGTATTAAAAGAGGAGATTGTGGAAACACAGCCTATGAAATTTCTCGCCATTTTAAACTTAATAGAGAGACACTCGGTGAGATGAGATAATTCGATTCTTTAAATAATTCACAGAAAGTTAAAATAGTAAAAAATGCTGTAACTACCTGGAGAAATCTATTTTTATATTTCATATTTCAAAAGTGTAAATAAACACATCTAATCTATGTTTGAGATAAACTTAACGTTAATATACTGATGTATGTACACTGGCGTAGGTTAGCCTTGGGGTCCGGACACCCCCCCATTGTAAATAAACTTACATTACATAGAATGATGTTTTTAGTGTATCTGTCCACTAGGCAAATTAAAGTCTTCAATCTGGACATCGAAAAGTTTACCTACGCCTATGTGTATGTCTGAAAAACACAATGGGTGTTTTTTGAATGTATTTCGACGAGTGTAAGTATAAAGGTGCAAACAAACTGGGCTTATGTGATGCCACGTAGTATGTGATGTTACGTCCATCAGAAGACATCGGTCTTAATAGTAAATGTATGAAAAATCATTATTTAGAACTACACTTAGCTTACGTGACGACGTTAACGCGACCAATCTCATAACGTGGCGTGGCATCCAAGCTTTTGAGTAAGTTAGTCATTAGATTTAACGCGACCAATCTCATAACGTGGCGTGGCATCCAAGCTTTTGAGTAAGTTAGTCATTAGATTTAACGCGACCAATCTCATAACGTGGCGTGGCATCCAAGCTTTTGAGTAAGTTAGTCATTAGATTTAACGCGACCAATCTCATAACGTGGCGTGGCATCCAAGCTTTTGAGTAAGTTAGTCATTAGATTTAACGCGACCAATCTCATAACGTGGCGTGGCATCCAAGCTTTTGAGTAAGTTAGTCATTAGATTTAACGCGACCAATCTCATAACGTGGCGTGGCATCCAAGCTTTTGAGTAAGTTAGTCATTAGATTTAACGCGACCAATCTCATAACGTGGCGTGGCATCCAAGCTTTTGAGTAAGTTAGTCATAAGATTTAAGGTGCAAACAAACTGGGCTCAAGTTTGTTTGCACCTTAAATCTAATGACTAACTTTCTCAAAAGCTTAGATGTAAGTAAATAGAATATACAAAATGCGTTCGCAATTCTGAAGCAATTTGGACTTAATAGTATTTTTCGACTTTATTTCACAAAATTCATATCAAAAACTATGAATATTGCGATTAAAAGCAGCAATGTGCGTGCATTCCGCGGCGGAACAGGCGATATGTCGGAGCCGGAGGGCTGTGTTATCAATTTAAAGAGCCAATATCAAAGGAATTTCTTTAATAAAGTCCTCTTGTACCCTTTTAAGACGGCGTTTATTGAAAAATGTTGAGCAAACAATGTTAACGAGCTATTGTTTCGCTATTTTGTGGACGCGGGTAGCGGACCGGTCTATGGGGACTCTGCCCTGCCTAGACTTTATTTAACTGATGGTTATTTGTTAGTGCGGTGACGGAATTAAGGTGCGTTCCAGATAAGCACAAACCACTTTTTGGTGTTAGTATCTGATGTTAAATGCGTTTTACGTTTCTTTTGGGGCGGTAGGAACTATTTTGTGTGCAGAATGGCAATTCGTAATCGGCTAAAACAAAAAATGTTCTAAAAAGCCTGATTCTTTTATCATTCATGATAAAAGATTTCAAATGACAAATATGAACGCTTTCAAAGAGTGGTATTAGACGTCCCATCAATTTGATGCAAATTTTTCGTAGCAAAATTGTTGAAATGGAACACACGAAACCAGCACGGAAAGTTAACACCAAAAGCTAATGAAACGCGCTGTGATGCTAAAGTTGAAAATGTTGCAAATCCGCGCTTACGTGGAACGCTGCGTGGATATTGTAAGAGGCGATTGAGACAGTTTACCGCAATCACACCCGCGACGAGATGCAGAACTCGTGTCAAAACCTTTTCTTTATCTAATTATTTTTTATCACATCTATTCGAAAAGACCTACTTGGTTCCTCGTAAACAGGGAGCAAAATAGCTTTTTCATTGCTCATACTCGGAAAGTAGGTCTGAAGATGCCTGAGGAGTGGGTTGAAATTAATACTTTTTTAACCCTAGGTAGAATCGTTTTTAGCTGACAGCTGTCAAATTATAAAATAAAACTAGTTCTAATTTCTACTGAATCTTTGAACCACCTTTCTATACAGTCACTATTTCAGCCCGATGTAAAATTTAAATAACATAAAGTTAAGTTTTAATTAAAGAATATATTTTTTAAATGACCTTATTATAATTTACTTGCAAGTATTTCTTTGAAATAACATAGATTTGGGCAAAATATTTACCTTTTTTTCAACGATGAAAATGAAAAATAATGGCTGAATAGCTGGCCGGTCACAGAAAAAAAAACAAAACAAAACGAGCGGGAAAGCGGCAATCCGATCTTCATTTGTTTTTTCGAGTTGTAGAGTTTTGTTTACTTCCGCATAGCAGCGAGAGTTTATCTGATTCAGATATGGATTTAACGTCGGATTTCATAAGAGAGGAGGCTAATGGTACTGCAAAATAAAATTCACTCTTTTTTCTTTAGCTTATTTTTACATTCCTTGTATTCGTATTAAAAAGCACAGTGTTTTCCTCGGATTAAAGACTTATTTAGTCATTCGAACATTTATGAAAATGACAATATTTAATAATAATAATATTTATGCATAAGACTATTACTCGTATTTTATTAAAGATGTTCCCATGTATAGGCGCACGCACAGCCGTAACCGCTAATGGTAGAAACGTGAAATTTGGACAGTTGTTTTAATTCCAAACGTGGACGCACACTAGGAGGGGATTAAAAAAAATTTAACGCTAAAGGGATGAAATAGCGGTTGCAAGTTTGTATGGAAAAATCTTTAATTTGCAACGATTTTGATAAAACTTGAGATTCATGCTCTTAAAAATATTTCATTCAACCCGTGTTTCATAGTTTATTGAAATTCACCCCCTTAGGGTGCAAAAGAGGGGTTGAAAATTTCTGTGGAAAAAATTTAAAATCTGCTTTCTATGAAATTTGTTATCCGGGCTTAAATAGGCAACAGAATTATTTTTCCTATCCGAAAATATAAATTCCCACGTGAAAAATAAATAAAAATAAAACAAGCGCAGACACTCGATCGTTCATCATCTGGTGGCGCCCCCGCCATTATATAGATTCTCATTGCTAACAATTCATTACTTTTCTTTTTTTCTCTTGTCTGATTGTCACTAAATGAATATGTATTCTTACTCCTGAGTTTCACTTATTTTTTCATAGAGGGTGATAAGGAGCAACACTATTTTAAGCTCGAGTGACTGAAACTCTAACTCTGGATTCGAAAAACACTCTCGCATTAAAAATAGTTCTTTGCTTCCTTGGTAAATAATTTACTATTCTTAAGGAAATAACCAACAGCATATCTATAAAGTAAATAACATTCAATATTATGTTTGAGGAGAGTATAGCCAATAACAGTCCCCCTAGAGAAGATGTCTTTCGATAATTGCTATAGAAATCGCTAAATAGACAATGTATGAGATTTGAAAATTGCGCTCGAAAGCTATAGCTACTAGCTTTGCGTTCGCCTGCAAACCTGGGCCTAATTCCGCTAATCTTAACGTCAGTGTCGCGTCGTGATAGCGTTTCAATAAAACTGCTTTTGTCGCTTTTATGCGCATTTCCTAGTACAATTTATTTGTACTATAATTTCTTGATAACTCAATAGTGACATATGTCTTAGTTAGTATTTGGTTAACCAACAATAACTGTCTCAAAAAACAATGCTATTGAAGCGTTATTGACACGACACAAATGCGTTAAATCTAGCAGAATAAGGCCCCTTGAGCCACAGCTCTCATCTTCTCAAGCTAAAAGGTAGCGACACCTTAGGTAAAGGTCGCGGCTCAGAGGTAAAAAAAAACTGTAAACTTAAAAATAAAACTATACAAAATAAATATTCCTACACGTAATTAAATCAAAAGGTAGCTCGTTGCAATTGCTTTTCCTTCATTTTTTTCCCGTAATTTAGATGTTAAACTACTTTTGCGTTTGAATACACGTCTAGTTTAAATGTTAATTAAGGAAAAAAGTGCCAGTTGAGGCAACAATGTAAGAAAATATTTTTGTATTCGCCTTTTCATGTTAACCATTGTATGACATACTCGACCGCAGGGCTGCAGGGCTCTTAGTAACAAGTGTTCAGCCTTGAGTGGTAGCGTTGAACCGGCTCATACATAAATGTATTGGCGTATGTAAGTACGTCTGTGTGGAGCGCAGTGCGAAAGGGAACGTTAGTTAAAAGTATAAGAATATAAGAAGTAGATTTTTCTAAATTTTCACTTTTTTCGTGAACTGAAAACTTTTATAAAGTAAAATTTCAATATAAATAAAAAATAACATTGAAATCACGTACACAGATTACAATTGATAGTCAAATAGCAATTTATATAAAACTCTTACGTTTTCAGGTAAAAAGCAAAACAAATTGCATTTATTTCTCATACAACACGGAAGGTCGCCTTCATCTCACCTGATGGTAAGTGACGATAAAACGAAAGATAAAAGCGAGCTTTACCCAACTCCCCCAAAACTGAGGAACTAGCTTATTACTAATTGTTGGAATACATCAATGCTATTAACGTTCTTATTATGGCGACGATCTTAGGTATGATGGTGGATACCAGCAACCAAACCAAGCAAAAAAGCTCCTACCCCGTGGTGAATATCCGAAGCTCCAGATTGATAGCGTGTGGTCCTCACCACTAGACCATGTAGGCGGATTATATAAGTATTCTAATAATAAACTTAGTCTGAAAACGATTTTTCGGAGAATATTTATATAAACCGTTATTTTGTAGCGGTTTAAATATAACTAATGTTCACAAATTGGCTAGATGACTAAAAATTTTTTTTTGCTTTAATAGAAGCTCATTCATAACACAAACAGAAAGAAGAAATCGGTTTTCGAATAACTATAAAAACAACCAAGATATAATGTATTAAAGGTTTTTCTCCATCTCTTTCTAGCAAAACGGCAATTTACAAGGAGTTTATATGACCGTACTCAACAATGACGTCACAGTTGATGTCAGATCTCTCTGTCTAATCGCCTTCGAATTAACAACTTAAAATGCTTGTATCTAATGTATTTCTAAGCAGATTTTAATTCTAATTTCACAGGACTGCATATTTTTCCACGGTGTTTTAATATTTAATGACGAGACGTAAAAATTTGAATTCAGTCATCATCCCAATTGTAAAAAAATCTATCATAGTTTATTGCTATAAATTTTCGTTTGCATAAATAATGAGAACAAAGGGTAATATTAAGGTTTCTAAATATCATTGTCATTAGAATAAATTCCTCTTCAAAGTTTGCTAACTGCATAACTACAATCATAGTTACTCCATAACTACATATATTTAAGCGGGAAAGGAGGCGATTTTGAAGTGAATTTCATAGCGGTAAAAACTGTAAAGGTCCCAAGTCAACATTCACAATAGATTTCAAGAGCCGTTCGTAAGTTGTTAGCTATAATAACTTAAAGTTAAACTGGTACCGAACAATAACTTGATTGGAATTCGAGATAGCTCCAGCTACAGAGGTAGTGTGTGTGTGAGCTCTCTCTATACCTAAGAGTTTACAGTGATGAATGAGAGGTTTTTAAAACTTACCAAAGATTTTTAAAACTGTTTTTATAAGAAATATTGACACGAATAGAGATAAAATAAAAATACTGACACAAAAAGAAAAATAAACTGTTAAAGTGTAACATATTTGATTAAGCAAATTAACTTATAAACAAACGCTTGTTTATTTAGTCGCCTTCAGTTTCCTTTATAGCATGTCTAGATTGAAGATTAACACCCAGTTTCTGAAAGGCTGTTCAGCGATAAAATTAGCTAACAAGCTGTTATTCTAATGCTAACTATGAATTGAGTTGCTGAAAGCTAAATCAACTTAGCACTGTGTTAGTTGACACAGCTGTCAAATTTATTTCAAAATTATTATGGGAAGACCCATTTTGGGTTTCCAAAATACATATGAATAAAACAAAATATATGATTACAGCAATGTGACCGTGTCTAAAAATATTTCTCACGAGAAATCAAATTATTAGAGATAAGTAAATTTTGGCTAACCAACGTTTCGGAAACTCAAATTGATTTGACACTGCTGTTAAGATGACATGGATGTTAGTTGAAAAATATTTTGATGAGCCTTTCAGAAACTAGGGGTTAGTGGTATAGCACTCATAGTAGACTACTGCTTACAGTCAAATCTATTGGCCAAAAGTGATGAAATATCCATCAAATTAGTAGGTTTTACTTGGAAACTGGCAAGCCGTCTGCTTATTTGTTCATTTTGTTGTAAAAAAACTGAATCTTCAACAGGTTGTATACCTGTTGGAGAGGCAAGTTCGAATCCTGCATGAGCAGCAATTTTTGTTGTACTTATTCTCAAGTACATACTATGTAATTATAATTTTTGAAAATTTACGTAGTAATGGAAAATAAGCAAAGTGTTGCCTTCGCGGAAAGCTGCCAGCTTACTGTGAAGGCATAGATAGATGGGGATATTATGACATCTGGCATCAAAGATTTATACAGAACACAATCGGACTGTAAGCAGACACTAAGACCTTATTAGGGTCAATTTATATTTATGATTTATGCATAATATCGACCTAAACGACAAGTTTCAACAAAATAGTGGTCCTCGGAACCGGATCTGAACCAGCGACCTATGGATAACCGCAGCCCTGTCCTAGGCAGCCGTCCGCATTCGCCAGCCCTTCACAAATTCCACATCGACCGTAAGACCATAAAGATTAACGTAATAATGGTTAATCAGCAAAATGTAAAGTCACAATAAAACTACATTGTTATAACTAAAGACCTAATACGGTCTTGCAACATCAAAAGCCCAAAATATGCATGAAAAATAGCTAAAATATGCACGAAAATCCATAAAAAGGACCAAAATATGCAACATGAAACAATTAAAAAGTCGTATTTTAAAATGGTTTTTATTTTAAAAGGGTAATTAAGTGTAATTACAACGATACAAACGATAAAAATCGTATTTGTGCAAATATCAACTACAAAATATATTCCAACATTGAAATTTACCTTAAAAATGTATACAACTAAGTACCTACTGTTCTAAATGTTCTGTACACAAATTGTGATAACGATCACTTCTTACTTACATTTTTGTAAATGTTAGAGATCGTAGGTATGTCTGTTTTGTCACTACCACCCATTTTCTGAAAGGCTATCGAATCATTATTCAACAAACATGCCAGTCAATTTAACAGCAGTGTCAAATCAATTTGAGTTTCTGAAACTATGTTAGCGGAAATTCACAAATCATTTTTGATCATTATAACATCAGATTTATTTTTTAGACATGGTCACATTTCTGAAATCATTAATTTTGTATCATTCATAGTTCAGATGTCTTTAGAGACGACTTAGGGAGTTTAGTGCAGTTATATATAGAGTTCATTCATCATTCATTGACAACTACGAATAATCTCTAGAATACTTGTATCGCTGCTTACTTTCTTCCTGTGAATATCGTAAGAGACGACTAATGGAGATGACTAAGGGAGTTTAGTGCAATTATGTACATACCTATATACTATAGGTCATAGTTCATTCTGAACTAAGGATAAACTCTAGAATATCTACATGTGTTGCCACTATCATTATTCCCGTGGATGTCTTGCAATTAACAATAATTATAATATATGAATTAATCTATGAATACAACTTAATAAAAGATTGGATTGTGTTCTAGAAACCCAAAATGGATCTTGCCGTACTGATTTTGAAATAATTTAACAGCTCTGTCAACTAACACAGTGATATGTTATGGGCTCAGTTATGGGTAGCTTTTAGCAACTCAATTGACAGTTAAGATTTAACAGCTTGTTTGTTAATTTTATCGCTGATCGCAGCCTTTCAGAAACCAGGGGTATGTGAGGCATCGGAACGATGAACAAGATCCAGCGTAAATATGCATGATTTCAAATTTTTTGCTATTTTAAACAACTAGCGCTAAAAAGAAGTTGAAAATGCAAATTGTTTATGCAATATGCCTACAATCCTAGTTATAACCTATTTATTTGGGGACGACAGAACAGCTCAGGTCGAATAAACTCGCAAAAAATGATCGATGAGCTACACAAGCCTAATAAAAAAGGCGCGACTCGCACGGCAAAACAAAAAGGAATTAATTCGAAAAGTTCAATGTTCTTAACGCTTTTCTCCCGATGTTAAGAGCATTAAGAAGATTAGAGTAAAAAATATTGCCCACCGTCATCAGATGACTGTCGGAAAAGTGCAGACGAAAATAGAACTAAAGTCGGCGTGAAAGTGAGTCGAGCATTCAACTGATTGGTCGATTTCCGTACTTCGTTAAATAAATATGAAATAAATCAGTCGATTTTGAATTCAACGCGACTTGTAAAACATCACGAGGTAGTTATTCCCTTTTCACTTTGTCAACTTCTCTTCGATGCTCACAAAACAGATTTGTCGACATAAGCAGAATGTTAAATACCCGAGTTGATATCTCCTTATACAGAATTAAGAGTGATTGGATTCGTAGTCGAAGTCGATAATTCTCGAAACAGTTTTGTTGGTGGTACACCTGTTCTAAGACGCTTTGTTGGTTAGCAGTAATTATATATTTTTTGAAATTAAGATCCAAGTGTAATCTTATCGATACGCAATCATTAAATAGGGAGAATACTATACGAAAACTTTCCCATTATGTATACAGGATAATAATAAATGCATTATTATTTAAATTATTCATTATGAATCCGAAGCAAAGAATACGTAGTGACGATTCCAAAATGAAGCCAAGAATTTTTCCTTTGTCATGTAGAATTCAGATAACACACCTTTTTTTTTTTTTTTTGGGAGGGGGGAAAATGCATTGACGCATTCCTCGTGGTCGAGCCAAACCACGAGGATATGTGGGACTCCCCAGACCGTACACGACCCGGGCCTACCCACTAAAAACCCCCCCAGCAGCTCTCCGTCCGTCACAAGACAGGGGGAAGGGGACAACAGCCAGGCCTTATTCCCGCTGACCCCCTGCCTGTGACACGTCCGTTGCCGGACTCCTCATCTGGCTCTGCTACTTTGTGGAGCGGCACAGAATTCCACGCGGTCCGACGCTCAGTGCACCGGGCCCCCGGCCCGCTCAGTGCGGGTAACGGGTTGCCCGACGGCAGATCCCACTGGATCCACCGCCGCGCGGGTGAGCCGAAGCTCGGGGAAATCCCCAACGGGCGCGAAGCGCCACGGCGAGAAGCTCGCCCTCATCCTCCCTACCACCAGAGGTAGCCGCCGGAATCGGCTTCCGGCGAGAGCCACACCTCTTCTTAACATAAGAAGAGGGGACTTCGCCCTTCTCCGCATGAAGCGGGTGGCCACACGAAGTGGCCCGCCGGGCTAAGCCCGGCCATCCCACGCCCCCCCCCTCTCCATGGGGGTCCTCTCGTCAGACTATTACCCCGCGGCAGAGAATCTGCCGGGTTGCCCAGGGTGCACCACGTGGAGGTGTCTGACATCGCACCCCAGATAACACACCTTTTTTTTTTTTTTTTTTTTTTTTGGGAGGGGGAAAATGCATTGACGCATTCCTCGTGGTCGAGCCAAACCACGAGGATATGTGGGACTCCCCAGACCGTACACGGCCCGGGCCTACCCACTAAAAACCCCCCCAGCAGCTCTCCGTCCGTCACAAGACAGGGGGAAGGGGACAACAGCCAGGCCTTATTCCCGCTGACCCCCTGCCTGTGACACGTCCGTTGCCGGACTCCCCATCTGGCTCTGCTACTTTGTGGAGCGGCACAGAATTGTGCCGCTCTACACCCCGAAATTGGTTTTTTATTGTGGTTGTCTTCCACGCGGTCCGACGCTCAGTGCGCCGGGCCCCCGGCCCGCTCAGTGCGGGTAACGGGTTGCCCGACGGCAGATCCCACTGGATCCACCGCCACGCGGGTGAGCCGAAGCTCGGGGAAATCCCCAACGGGCGCGAAGCGCCACGGCGAGAAGCTCGCCCTCATCCTCCCTACCACCAGAGGTAGCCGCCGGAATCGGCTTCCAGCGAGAGCCACACCTCTTCTTAACATAAGAAGAGGGGACTTCGCCCTTCTCCGCATGAAGCGGGTGGCCACACGAAGTGGCCCGCCGGGCCAAGCCCGGCCATCCCACGCCCCCCCCCCCCTCTCCATGGGGGTCCTCTCGTCAGACTATTAGCCCGCGGCAGAGAATCTGCCGGGTTGCCCAGGGTGCACCACGTGGAGGTGTCTGACATCGCACCCCACCCCCAGATAACACACCTACATTAACAGCCTTCAACTAAATTTGCGGACATTTTTAGCAAAGTCACATAATTTGACTTCAATTTACGAAATTCAAATAAAAAAATGCTTTTGATAGCTTCCTTGGAGTTTAACAATTGGATGGAGCACAGAACATCACCAATGTTTATTTGATTAAAGATAAAACTTGTCAAGTTTATATTTATAACAGTGTTTCTTTCGTCATATTATTTAAAGGAATTGAACTATCGGACATTTGACGAATCAAATCTTTGCAATTTACGTACCTTGCTTCGATACACAAATTTCTCGGTGCTAACACATGTCACAATACGGCATGTCTTAATAAAACATGACGTTGCTGACCATGTTCCCATTCAAGAATAATACAATCATTACATTGAAACATCAGAGTGGCGGGCGTAATTTTAATCACTCGCCGAGCAATTTCAGCAAAGTACCGGATGTCGACGCAAAAAGACGGCAATTATCGGATTCCGTCGACACTTTTTAACTAAAAAGGCGTAGTTAGAAGAAATAACGGTGAGTAGAGCGCCAGGGAACGGTTAAGCGGATAAAGTTGCCTTCAAAGTTAAAGATTTAATGCGAGGCGTTAAGGCAACGTGATAAAATTTATTTCATTCTGTGTGTACATACCTACTACGAGTATTTTGTGCGCACTGCGCTTGAGTCTGAATTGTTGTATAATTGATATACGAGACAAAGAATAGTTCTTATTGTTTTTAATCTATAGAATGCGTAGGACCACCCAAACTGTTTATGTTCTACCCATGGACATATATGTATGCCCATGGTTCTACTAAACTGTTAATAACATGAGATGGCACCTAAAAATGTGATCAGCAGGTATTTGTGTGTGTTAATACGAAATTATACTCCGAATTCTAAGATCTACTATTCTAATGAAATAAATAGAGGCTTCCAACTACATACATAACAGCAAAGTATAGATAATGTCCGACATGTACTTTTGGAATGCCAGTATCCACAAAAGATAAGAGTGAATGCGTCCTTGCTGCAAAAATTGAATATTAACCTCAATAAAATAAGTAAAAACTTGAAAATAATTCATCTCAGGTTGTCATAAAATACACAATTTAAAAACACCTTTCAAAAATTCTTACGGCATGCCTATTTAGATAAAAAAATATTCAGAATTCTTTCTTAGCGGCAAAATTGCTTTTTGGCACAGTAATTTCGGCGCGATGTTCAACTGTTTTTGTAGTCGGGAGAAATATGTTAAAATTTCAACTGTTTGCCTTGGGCTTTGAATAAAACGTTGTTTATGTATACCTTTTTGATAAAACATTACGTAACGTGAGAACTTTTAAATTAAAGGTTTTTGCTATCACGAATTTATATGATTTGCACGTTCACATCTTAAACATGCGTCATTCATTTATTGCGTGGGTCTTCATTTTAAGGGTAGTCCTAAAAAGAACCCTTTTTAAGCGACTTCAAAAAAGGAGGAGGTTCTCAATTCGATGCGTATGTCAATAGAGAATACTCCCGCGGTGGTCCCATAGTCACTATAGTCAGGATTTGATGATAGGATCCCATGAAGGAAGACCCTTGAATTTTATAGGTATATGTCCAACGTGTTTCCATGTTTTTTCCGAAGCTATTCACGTATTTGCGTCTGGTAATTATGAACCGAGCTGATGATGGAAGAATTATTAACTTTTAGGAGCTAGAGGTTAGTTTTTTAATTAATTACAATAGGCACGTATTATAAAGTGAATTTAATACCGGCCCACCAAAGGTAAAATTTCCTAAAATGATAAAATTTTAAAAATACAAAAAATAAAAACCGATTTCAAAACACTGAAAAGTTAAAAATAATATATGTGTAATATATGAATAAGTACAGACAACATCACATTTCTATATCGAAGTCGGTGCCAAATTTTTAAGACTTTCTAGATCATCTTTTGGCGCCGACTTCATGATGTTGTCTGTACCTATTTATTTTTAACTTTTCAGTGTTTTGAATTCGGTTTTTATTTTTTGTATTTTTTAAATTTTATCTTTTTTAGGCACTTTTTTTATGTTACGCCATGTCTGTCTGCCCGTTCATCCGTCTAGCTTTCCGTCCAGCTGCCCAGACGTCCGGGGCTTAGTTGAGCGACTATTACTATAGTGCTGCAATTAAGCATAATAATTACGCCGCTGAAATGGTGGAACAAGATCACGAAAATATTTTTTATGGTAATTTCCATGCACGTAAAGTCAGGATGATTTTTAATGTGTTTCATTGGATAGCTCTTTCAAAAACAATTCCTCAGTTAGTTAGAGAAGTCCAGGTGATGCTCACAGTCGGCCTTCTAATCAATTAACATCGGAGGCCCTACCATGATCGCTTATAGCAAGGCTAAAACAATATTGAAACAGAGACACCGCTCTTGCTACGTAGCGCCATCCCGCTCTCAATACGGTTCAGGTAGCCATACACGGTAAGGTACCTGATAGGTTTGTCTGCACGTTTCATTCGTCAGGTAAGCTTGAGCTGAGTAGAGGACATACACGTAGCAGTAAACCTGTACAAGCTCTCAATTGAAGAATGGTTCCGGCAACAGATCTCGACACTGTAGCGCTAATCGGCTTATTACTTATTTTATTGCAGAAAAAAACAAAGATACCGTGAGAAGTGGTGTAAAGCATGGTTACTGCAATGTAGATTTATTGAAAGATTTTAAATTTGAGCCGAAAGACTACCGCATAGGTCTACCAACGGGCAAAACCGCCACACACGGTCAGTTTTGCCTGTACAGTAAAACTACACAGGTCTACCAATTTGTAAAAAATATCAAAATATTTTTTCGGTTGCCTAAACAGGTGTGGAAACCTGCACAGCTGTGCAACATACACGCTCCGATTTACCTGTAAAATTTAACCGTACAGGCAAATTTGTCAGGTACATGTAGCCTACTGTGTATGGCTACCTTAATATTGTTTTGAGCATGGTTAAGGGCTGGTGAGATGATGGCCAAGATTTTCCCTATTGTGTGTAAAAAAATGAATAATCCGTTTGCGAAATATCAAGTTCATCACAATATTCATCAATATAATAATATAATATATATAATTAAAGACAACATAGCCTCAAAATACCAACATTAAAGTGCAATTTCTCTAAAGCCCCACATAATATTCTAATGAAATTTTTCTGACATAAGCCAAATCTAAATTACTAGGTATAATTCTCATTTAATTACGTTAATATGCGAAATTCTTTAAATTTAGGCAAGCTCCCATACTAACTTGGTAATTCTCCTTTTTGAGTGTTGAGATTTATTAAAGCTTTATATATTATAATATATATATTATAACTTTATATATTTTTAAAGCTTTATATATTGTGTATATATTATAGATTTATCTTTTATAATAATAAATAAAAAAATATAGATTAGCTGTGACCGCGAACTACGTTTCCTCATAATAATTGTCAAGAAAATCAAAAGAAGGCCACCCTTATCACATAGGGATATAAAAATAGCCTACGACTTATTCTGAGACCTACCAAATATACACAAAAAATTGCAAAAAAATCGGGCAAGCCGTTTCGGGGGAATTCGATAACACTATGCCGCGAGGTTTATATATATTTAGAATATATCATATTTTTTCCCATGTGCACTTGTTTTAGTAAGCAGGAGAACCCTAAAACTCTTCCGCACCCCACATCAAACAATGGACACGCGTACTCTTCACACCTAGAATTACCCAACCCACCCCACTTTAACCTTTAACACGTGCTAATACATCTCAAATTCCGCTGTCGCATCCATCAATTACAGCTGATGGAGTCTGGAATGCCGTATTCGGTCTTCTGCGAAAGGCTCAAAGTTGAGAATAGATTGAGGTCGGGCCAATAACATGCATTCCTTGCGGGCATCCTTGACAGGTATTCTACAGGGAGCGTAGGGCTGTCAGAAACATACGTCACTGTGATGTTGGCTACGACTTATTAAAAAAAGTGAATTGTATTGTTTTCTAGTTGACAAAATGTTTTTAACATATAAATTATTGATAAAAATATTGTAACGTAACATTTCTAAAAACGAATTATAATCAATGCATTTTCTTGACAATGTTATTAAATCGAAGTTTTAAAATTACTCTTTTTAAATTAGACAAGCTGAAAAAATAGTTTTCATTTTATTGTTCGCTATTTATTACTTATCAAAACAATCAGTTAAAACAAATAGTGAATATTCTAACCATATGAATCGAGATCGTCTCTAATGATATTTTTTTTGATTTATTTAGTTTGCTAATGTGCATGCAAAGTCGATTTTGAGCACTTGAGCAAATATTATCGTTCAATAGAATCTAACAATCAGTTTCAGTACCTTATCAGAACAAAAATATGAAGTTGAAAATTATATTATACAAAAGTATCGATAATGCTACTTATGCTACGTAATATGGACTTGGAGTTAGCATTGTCAGATATTATATAAAGTTGACAAGATTTAACTTTACCATTTTCCATTCAGCTCTTTGTATATAGTCTAGTATAGAACCCATTCAACTTTTGACACAGAAATTCAATTCCCTATTCAAAGCCACAAGTTGAATAGAGAGAAAATTACGGCTGGAGTTTTGTGCTGAAACAATAGGCGTGCAGGAAGCGGTTATTAATGCTACTCGCCTTTCCACACCTAGCAACTGTTTCACATCTCGCTGATAAAATTATCCCAAGGATATAAGTATAACGTTGTATTGTTGAGTAGGTTTAGTTGAAGGCAAGGCCTCTAAGGTTCGCCCACGGCTTATAAAGTTCGTTACCATGATCCTGCATCCAGGTGGAGTCTTTGGCCTTAGCCTTCTTATACATACCTCCCCAATGAAAGTAAGAAGAAAAAACCTTACATCAAATATTACTATCTATGTCTAGCTAGACAGTGAGACATTTAAAAAAACAGAAAATGTGAAGTACGCCAAAGTAACAGATAACTGATAAATTAATATTTAAAATCATACATACATAGTTTTCAGTTACAATAATAAAAAACATTCAATAGTGATATTATTTCACTAATAAATAAATTATATCTTCCAAGCAAACAGCTCGGAAACCTTATCTATTATAAAACATAACACACTACACAAGAGTGAATGTAAATTGGGATTGTCTGTGTATAACTATAAACTATAAATAGTAAATAATTTAAATAATAAAGTCACATTTCTGTTACATAATAATAAATAACAATGGATAAAACTGCAATTTCCATATCTATATTACTTATGTTGTCATAGACATACTACATGTAAGAAAACAAACAAATCTTACATGTAAATTATGTATTTATGATAATTTTCCTCAACAGCAAGTATAGCACACAGGCAACTTCCAACAGTAGTGGGTAGCAAAAGGAGGCACTGTCTGAGTCTGATATCAAATGGATCTTCTATTTATATGCGACTCGCTTGGGAATTCCAGCTAGACGCTTCCTGAAAAATACAACACTTATCCCGATCGGAACTCTTGGTTTGTGCTAGAGTTTAAATGTTTTGCTTTGAAATTTTGCTTGGAGATGTGCATATAATAGACTTAAAATGATGTATAAACTCGTGATGTCACTTAATGAATACAAAAATCGTAATTCTGGGTATATGTATAATAAGCAATAATATGATTTTTTTGTTTTCTAAAAAACTTTTTGTACATGTTCGATTGTTCGACTATTCTGTAGGCCCGGCATGGGCTAGGACTAAATAGAAGAGAAAGTTACACTGAAGTACTCGTAGCATCTCGCTTCAGTGTTAAATGAAAACGTGAGAAGGTTGGTGTCATTTGTTTCGTGTCCCGTCTTGTCCACGGCCTACGCCTAGTAATTTTTACTTTAATATTACTATAATTCATAACAAAACTGTTGCTGGTCAATCAAAACCATATCATTATTCGCTAAATCTTACGTTACAAATCAATTCTTGCTTTAAATAAACGAATGAAATTCTGACGATTGACAAAATCCTTTTTTTTGTTTAAGGAATAAATGTCGTTTCTAAAGTGAATTTTGTAGTAAGTACATACAGCAACAAGTCAGACTTTACATATCGTCGGCGGGCTGTGAAAACCTTGCATGTGCATTACTCCAAATTTTACAGGAGATGAAAAAAAACCGTATAGTGAAAATTCTCATTTACTTCAACAGATGGCGCTACAATTACCGAATCCGAGCTTTGTTTCACGTAGACGTATTACGAGGTTTTCTCGTGAAAAACAAATAAAAGAGTTTTTCACTAAATTTGCGACTTACGAGCATTTCACAGCCCGCCGACGATATTGACCTAGAGACCACTCGTAATAGCGACGACGTTCATAATGCATATGTCAAACTTGACGTATTGCTGACTGTACCTCATTCCTACGTGTATCAAATAAGTAGTAACATATTGAATAATGAACAGAATTCAAAAGATTTGCGGATGACATTATCACTGAGCAACAAAAACAGTTTCCAAAAGCAACAAGACAAAAAAATATTTCGTCATTTATTTGTTTGCCAGCCCTGAGGCCTACACATTATTTGATTAAAGCCAGGGGTGGCTACCTAAGCGTACGGCGTGCGGCAATTAAAGGGATATTTTTTCAAACCGGTCTCACTTGAGTCTCCGTAACCTGGTTCAGTGCACAATCTAGTACAATGATTAATAGCCGGCGACCATTTATAGCACGTAGCACATTTGAATCGCAACACTTCGTCTCACTCAAATCCAGTACGTCAAAGTGGGATGGACACAGCAATAACTGGAACTAGCACCGAACGTGAGACCCAGTTAGTTGTTCATTTAGATTATTGGAATTGATCGCAATTGAACACATAGTTCGTTTGTTCATTCAATTACGACCATTATTGTCTGCAGTAGGTAATATATTGATATAGCTGTCTGTTCATTTGTATATTCATTTTTGTTCTGACATATATGGGCTAGAGCATTTTGTAGAGTCTGATCTGCTAGTACAGTGAAATTACTGCAGAGTTTCACGAGATAGTAACGAATGTGCATTTTCACAATGTTGGTAGAAAGTTTTTGCGAATTTTTGTTAATGCAATGTCTTAAATTTCTTAAAATGTACGTGTATATTACCAACAAAATGTTTATCCTTATTAGTATCTTATGGAACCTAGGTGCAAAATAGCAACTATGCGATATCGTATCATGATTATAAACATAGAGAAAAAGATATTAAATTATAAGATTACCTTGTTCGGTTAAATTTTTTAATGAAACTATGTAAAACCGAAAAAAGGATGTACTATTTTTTATAACTTTTTGCTTGCCTAAACTCGATATGACCTCTAAGTATAAAATAAGTTAGATCACAATGGTAGGAGAAATTCAAAACACCTCATGTCCATTCTTCTTTAAAATTTCGTATTACCTCATACCTATACTGGTTCAGGTTTGTGCTTCTGTACCAAAACCGAAAGTTAAATTGCAGAGTAACAAGTTTATTACAAAGCACCAAAGTCACCATGTCCAACTAAACTACAAAGGGAGATTGTATCAGTGTTGCAACTTGATGAAAATGTTAGGTTCAGGTTTCATTAGCCACACTCTAACAACGCGATTGTGTTATTTTCCGACATCCACGCGAACGAGGACGCGGGCACAGCTAGTATAATTATAATAATTCAGAAGACGCGCGAGACCAAAGAACATAGATTCAACTCTTAAATTGTTAATTTACAAATAGCACATTATATGTATATAGTAGCTTCAAAAGAACTCCGCAGTTGTTTGGCAGTCAAGTTTTAATTAACTTTGTCGACATTCCTACATATGTATGGTTGCGTCTGGCTCTATGTCAAATAAGCAGACAGTGAAATTAAACCTTTGTGCCCTTTGTCGCGTTTCGGCGACACCGCACAGTTGGGTGCTAGCCGCACGCCGCTGTCGGCTCGGTCGCAAAGGGCAGGGAAGCAGCGACAGGGCCGTAACTAGACTTACATTTAAAAAATCACAGCATTATATCGCAAAAATATTTTTTGACACTTTCGAACTTTTATATTTCAGCACATTACGTGAAAGCTCTTGGCCTTCATCTCATCGACAAGGTCGAAGGAAGCAATCCTCACCTGGACTTCTCGACAACTGAGGAGCTGGCTACCTTAATTGGAACACAATGTCATTTATTTATTTATTTATTTATTTATAATAAACACAGTTTCCACAGCGTAAATTTGTTCAAATATTATTAATAAAGAAATTATTCCTGTACACAAGCCAATTACGGAAACTTACTTTGTTCACTAGAAATATATACAGGCATGAGAGTAGATATATAACAATTTAAAAAGGTATAGATTTGAAAACAGAAAAAAAAAAACAAATAAAAACAAATTAATGTGCCATTTTCGCGTGTGTGTGCATGTATGTGTGTGTGTGCATGTGTGTGTGTGTGTGTGTGTGTGTGTGTGTGTGTGTGTGTGAGTGTGTGTGTCTGTGTAAGAATGTGTTTGTGTTAGTTGTTTGAGTGTTAGAGAACAACTCAGCTACGTATACACAGGAGTTTAAAACCCACTATAGATAAGGAAATTAGCGTTGGCTTACATGGCAACTTATAATGGAAAATTATTATTATATATCATAAACAAAATAGCGCTATTACGGTTAAAAACTTGGGTAAGACGGTGGTACTATCCAGGTGGGCTCATAAGCTCCTACCACCAACTTTCTGCCCACATGGGGTATCGAATCTCAGACCTTTAGATCAATACCGGGTGGACGTGGTTATGAATATCAATGGCTTCAGAATAAGACACATAAAAATATAAAATAAATGAAACCTAAGGCGATACGAGTACGAGTAGCGGGCGCAGTATAGAATATATCCATGACCTGACAACAAAATAATGTATGTATCATGTTTTCGTAATCAGAGTTCTTTAACATAAGACAACCAGACATTCGACGAAAAGTAAAAAATGGATTACTAATTTCCACTGATTTTTCCATCTTGCCGTACCTATTTTGATTTAATTTTAATGCTGAATTACGTATTTAGATGATATTTTATCTATTCATTATATTTCTCTCAAGATTTAGCTTCACATTTATCACGACTTTATCGTATTGTATATTTAGGTTTGAGATCTAGCACCTACGAGTATTTTAATGTACTTAGTTCCAAAATGCTACCATTGGCCCTTGGCTACGGCCCTGAGTAATGATGATTCGGAAGCGGGGGCACGCATGTTTGTATTGGAGGACATTTCCGCTAATAAACCAAACCAAAGTTTCTGGCTCGCTCAACTCGGGGAGGTCAGAATTCCGAGAGAGTGGTAGAATCAATTTAAATGCGATGATACTCACGCAATATATTCAATTTTAAAACAAAACTCTAATGCTGTGTTCGACAAATAATTTTTGTAAGTGTTTTGAATACTTACTCGTATTTTATCCATTTATAGCATAAATCGCTGTTGATTGTTATAGATTATGTAATGTAAGTACCTAATAACAGATATACTTTTGACATACATAACTACAAACTAATCATGGACATTCCTATACAAGTTTATCTTTTAATTATCACAAAAATTTTGTGTGCTTGTTCAGAAAAGCAAACTGAACAACTTTCACTATGGGACCAACTTTGATATCGCAAAAAAAATCAGCTGTTCCATACAAATGTTCAACATTCACCGAACCTAGATATATGGAACAGCAGATTTTTTTTGCGATTTCAAAGTTAGTCCCATAGTGAAAGTTGTTCAGTTTGCTTGTCTGAACAAGCACACAAGTTTATTGTGATAATTAAAAAATATCCTTGTATACAAGAAGACTGACTTTTTTAAAATTCTCGATTTGGGCTAGGAGTTTACAACATATACCGGTCCACCTTATTCTAAAATATCGTGCCTCAGATCTGCTACAGAAATTGTCACTTTTTAATGATCGTATTTTTTATTATTTCTTTGTCAGACAAACTAAATTCTAATAAACGGTTGAGAAATAAATCAAATATTCAATTAGTAAATTCTCATCTTTATGATTTGCAGAATATTTTATGATGGTAAGATGACTGTTTTTATAAGTGATTAAGTCGGTAGTTCTATATCACGGCAATATCTATACTCAAACTCAAACTCAAAAATCTTTATTCAATATAGACCTTTACAGGCACTTATTGACGTCAAACCAAACATAAAAATCTTATTAAACAAGAATCTAATTTACTAAATATTTAATCCTTGTATGTACATACACCCCAACTATAATTACGATGTATGCAAATACAAATAAAATGAAAAAAAAAGTTGACTCTACACCTGTTCGGAAATTGGGAGAGCCTTCTCGAGAAGAACAGGCAAGAAACTCGGAAGGTCTTGTATTTTTTTTTCTCCTCTTTTAAATTGCCAACATTACAAAGATTATATTTCACAAACAGTTTTATTTCATAAAAGAAATTTAGAAATGCCTGTCGGAGTGAGTGGAACAGTTACTCAAGTGAATGATATTTATCCCAATAATTATCACAAAGTGTTAATACACATTGATCGTCCATTCCAAGCAGTTATGTCTGTCATGTAATCAGACACTTTATAATATGCTTTTTTCATAAGTTTGATAAGTAGTATATAGCTTAGATAATGCCGTGATATAGAACTACTGATAGCTATCTTATATGAACTTTAATGACTTAGTATTCATTGCTTTTTGACTGTGCAATAAAAAAGTATCGGATAGGCAAGTGTGATAAATGTAAAACGAGTGAATTGGTAGAATTATTGATTGTAGTGAAATTACTGTGTAAAGGTTTGATGATGAGCGGGATGAGTGCATATGCACCTCAGAGTTGATTGTTGAGTCGACATTGAAAGAGAAGCATTGGGAGAATTTTGATTCCTTGTTGTTGGAGTTTTCCTTCCTTCATTTTTCAGCGTTGTCCTCAAACAAAGTATTTACGGCGAATATAAACTACCTGACAAACAGTTAAATTTATATTTATAATTTAGTACAGATTCTTATTATCATCTCGGTACCTACCTTAGTGTAGGTACATACTTCTAAGGCAAAACACGGGTTACATCCACGGCATGACATCAAAGTACTGTACAAGTTTTAAAGTTTTCAGATAAACATAGAACTGGCGCGACACGACCTTTATAAAACTCCGGATGATTTCCCGAGAGCACTCCTCGATAAGTTTAGCCGTGAAATAGTTATTTCGTTTTCATTCTGAGCAGAAACAGAAGCGGATTTCAGAAATAAAGCAGGTCCCCGCACAGTGACACTGATTGTGAATGATGTGATGCTTATAGACGAGATGAGGAATGAAGGAAAGTCAGACGCGCGATACGGGAGACAGATATTTTGATGTTTCGGCTGTTTTGATTTATTACGTTCACAAATGGCATTTTATGTTTCCCGAAGGTTGTTTTCTTATTGATAATGTTCTGTTGTATGTCAGTCGGTCATAATGAATGATATTTACAATACAGATAAGCTATTCCCCGCGCATTCATACGCGTATAGCGTGGAATTTTCTACTTAAAAGTAGCCTATGTTATATTTTTTGGTTAATATAGCTTTATCATGATGAGAGAATTATTGAAATTGGTTCAGAACTTTTAGAAAAGAAGTCGGATATAATAATACAGGTATGTAAAAAATCTAAAACAATGTTGAACATTATGGATTCAAGATTTGTTCTGTAGTGAAAAAAGTATAATTTAGAAAGTAACAAGGTAACAACTATCCGTTTTTCAATAGCATTTAACCAACATCTAAACTGATCTAACCTAAAGGAACCTAAAGGCATCTCGGCAAATAGTAAAGTATAAACAAACAAATAAACTAGTGTTGTATTTCAAAAACTATTCGGAACACTCGCATCTTGCACAAAACACAAGTACAATACATAGCTGTTAATCTTGTTAAATACGCATTTGGTCAGATCAAGTCTAGATCTAAGTACTTCAAATACGCAGTTCTATAAACGCGCAACTCTAATATGGATACAGACTTTGACTGACATGAGATTTTAACAGTACTCATATGTTCAGTACTTGGCCGTGATGATGTTAGTGAGTCAGTAAAGTGATTCTGCTTAACACCATCACGGCCGAGTACTAAACATATGGTAGCAGAGCGTGGTTAGATCAGTTTGTACATAAAAAGTGGCTCGATTACACAAGTAACCAGATTTCAGTGCCCAAAGCGCAGCCGCTAAGCCATCGTGTCGTTCAGTGTTTCTGCTTAACACCATCACGGCCGAGTACTGAACATCATATAAAAACAACCCTTTTTATTCATAGGCATACGCATTGTAATCAAACTTTCTTAACTTCTCTACATCTGCCGATCCAAGCAAGTCGAATTTAGCCGCGGCCATCTTTGATATTCTTTGAAGCTCAACATTGTGATAGCGGAGTGCCGAGATAAGAAACAATGACGGAAATTATCTTTCTTTTATGCGAGCGGCCTTTTCAAAACTTTATCTTCCAAAGGCTTCAAAGTTCGCAGAGATTTTAATTCCTAAAAATAAGCTAACAACCAGCGGGGCTTTTTTTATCGCTTAATAAACAGTTTGTACACAAAAAGGTAATCTGATTGCCTGACTTAACTGGATCTATAAGTTTGAAAATTTTGAGAATAAAATAGTGCTTAGTTATAGAAAGTGGACTTTGCATTTGCTTAATTACAAAAAATAAAAACCGACTTCAAAAACACTGAAAAGTTAAAAATAATACGATGATCTCCTAGAAAGTCTTAAAATTTGGCACCGACTTCAATATAGAAGTGTGATGTCTGTAACTATTCTTATATTATTTTTAACTTTTCAGTGTTTTCGGTGAGCTGGTATTAAATTTGCGTTTCCCTCGATTTTCATGGGATCCCATCATCAAATCCTGACTTTGGTGACCTTGGGACCACCCTAGGAGTATACTCTATCGAATACAAAAAAAATTTTGAAAATCGGTCCACAATTGGCGGAGTAATCGCGTAACATACACACAAAACACGTTGGAAATAACTTAAAATTTAAGGGTTTTCCTCGATTTTCATGGGATCCCATCATCAGATCCTGACTTTGGTGACCATGGGACCACCCTTGGAGTATACTCTATCGAACATAAAAAGAATTTTGAAAATCGGTCCACAACTGGCGGCGTAATCGCGTAACATACACAAAAAAAACACACGCATCGAATTGAGAACCTCCTCCTTTTTTTAAGTCTGTTAAAAAATGAAAAAAAAAAAAACGAATGTTGATACGTAGCTATTAACAGTGCATAAAGTCTTCTTTGGCGTAACAAAGTAAAAAGGGATGACTACAATCGAAATTTCGGATAAAGCCATCGGTGGTCCAGTCCAGCGTCAACATGGTATTGATGACTTTTATTCGAATTCTGTCCGAATTGCTTGTATTTATTGTAAGATACATGTACGTACAATTACACTGACACTTTCTAGAGTTTTCTAACGAGAAAACTTTGAGCTGAACATAAGCTAAAAGTTACCCTCCAGTAGATAGGTTTCGAGTATAATCATCCTTTAAGAAATGTGAACGTAAGATTTCGGTAAGGACAAAATACCGACGCTAGGTTCTTAACGCAATACTTTAAACTTAATTGCTTCATTACTTTTTGCCGCTACCAACCTTTTAATGGGTTAATTTCATACGGTTTCAGCTGTTTAATCAAATAATATGTTGAACGTCCATCGTCCGTTTTATGAATATTGTAATTGCATCGCCACCACTCTGCGCCGGTGGCTCAGCCGCGTTAATTAATGCCTAGCCACGAGGAAACGCTAATTACAAACTCGTTTTATTACTTTTTTTCTTGTGCGAATATTAGGTACCTACAGTGAAAAAATATTTTTAATTTATTTTATTATAGCACAAATTATGCTAGGACTAATTTTTCAAGCGCCAGATAAATTTCGTCGAAGGAATTAGCGGCCTGGTCTATCACTTGCTGATAAGCTTTTGGTTTTACATGTATACGGAAAGAGATGTTGTAACAAGAAAACGCTAACTGTTTTCGCGTCCTTAGGAAATAGATTATTTTATTATGTCATAGAGACAGCGTTTGAAAATTTGTCAATAACGACATTTCGGAGTAATAGAAAGTATTTGCATAAAATTGTAAATTAAATAAAATTATTAAAATTGCATTATATTTTTAACTCTCCGAATACCCCTGAGCTAGTTGGAGGTCATCGAAGCTCTACGGTGAGAATGTCTGCGAGATAATTATCCAAACAACACAATATTCAGCAGAACAATTCATCAAACTGTATTTGAGTTAAATAGCTTAGATAAATAGATAGATTAGATGGTATACTATAAATTAAAGAATGGTAATAATGATAAACTTCCTCCCTCTTAATCCCCCTGTTCAACGATTGCGTGCCCAATGGATCTATAATGATCTTGCTTTTTTGTGAACCACCTATTTTATACGTTTTGGTATGCAATAAAGAATTTGATTTGAATTGAATGGAATAGTCAGTTCAGTTCGTTATAAGTCAATTCCAATCTGAGAGAGTATCAGGAACACTGTGAAACTGGCAGAAACTGGTCCTAGATATGACAATAACAGCTAATGCAAATGAAATGTAAGACACAAGACACCATAATTTGTTCTGTATTTGTGTTAAGTAGTAGTTAATACCTACAGGCAAGTACAACCACGAACAAAAATTGTAAAGACTTAGGTGCATAATATTATAATTCGGAAGAAATCATATTTTTGAGATTTTGCATTATCCCTGTATTTAATGAAAACCAAAAATCTGTAATAACCTCTTTTCAATAAATAAATCGTTTTAGATTTCTACTTATAGGATACCTACCTACCTGCCTGTGCGAATTTATTGACAAATTATCCGCGCACTAACTCCCGTTTCTATGTTTTTATGGCAAATACACTACTGAAAACGTTTAAGTGGTGAAATCCATAATAAAACAGAGGCATACAAAATACACGTCTATGTAATAGAAAGTCCGATAACGGTTTTCCATCAGCGAGTGGAAAGTTGTTCGGAACACTGTTTTACATTTTACCTTTTAGTTGTGCGATGTTGCCGGGAGATTTCTGTATAGAATGTTCCCTTTGCTTTTGGCTTTGAATAAAATTATGAGGGCGCCTGACGATTTTTTATATTAAAGTCAGTTTGGGGAACATGAGCAGTTGATTTTTGTTATTTACGTGCACAAATATTACAGTACTAATTACGGTGTAAGTCTTTTCTTAACGGTCCTATATGATTTTAAGGTTTTATTTGCGTTTAAACACATTTGTTATTACTCTTGGATGGCAACTTATTATATTAGTTGGGTTAAGGTCGAAAAATTTCGTAGCAATATGGACAAATAAGTTTTATGAATATGTGACATAAATATTTATAAATAAGTAGGTATGTACATTGTGAGAACATTTAACAGATCAAAAAAATAGTTTGCAGAAAATCATCTCTGTATGGACTTGATCTTGCCTGACGATGACGAGAGAATTATTTTAAAATACAATAAACAGAACTCCTTGTCGTTGTCTAGTAGTATTTTAAGATAAGAATACGTTAAATTGAACATTTTCTTATTTAAGCCCCTTGGAAGTGGAAAGCCTTAACATTCTGCGAATTAATGAATTATACTTAATTCGTTCAAAAAGCATTTAAGATCTTTAATTGTTTACTTAACCAAAAATTATTAAATTTAATAAACTTTACTATTAACGACTTGAAATAGCAAGCAAATGCAACCAACAAACTAGGATCTTCTGAACTTGCAAACAACTAAGTCCCATCTTTATTATTATAAGAGCTTTGTAAATCAACACTATTACAGACTGAAGCCTGATAATAAATTCGAATAGGTAGTTAATGTCAAACTAATTCGAACCCATACCACAGATTAGTTAATAGTTACTACGTAACAGATACATCACTCCCATAGAAACGCTCGAATCGTTGTAATAATAATAGCCAAAACCGACAAACAAAAGTCGCTGCAAGAAGAAAAGGTCTCTATAAACGCGAGCCGAGAATCGAGATTCCCGCGTACACCGCGTGATTGCGTCATCGAGCGAAAACATAAGGGTTGTACAAAGAACATGAACAAAATGGTATACGTAGGATTAATGAAATAAATTGATTGCGAGGAAAGCCCCACTCAAATGTGCTTTAATTTTATAAAATGATAATAACAATAGTACTTTATTTGCAAGAATATGGTAAAATACATGATTGGTGTTAAATTATATACATTAGTCCTCATAATCTACTTCTAAATTGGCAGTGCGCAAATATTGAAAATTTTAAAATACTTAGTACATGTCAAAAAATAAGAGAATAGAATATTATTTTATCGTCATTAATACATTTAAAAATTACAAAAAAATACAAATTCTTGGTTTTCATCTCAGCCGATGTTAAGTGACGATGTTGTTGAGGACTGAAGATTGTTACTATGGCATCGAATCACTGTCTTATTAGTTCGAATTACTTCGAATTTCGACTATGAAAAAAAAATACTTTTTTTTTGTCTTTTAATAACTTACAATAGCTTCACAGTAATGTACCACCGTATGGTTAAATAAATTGATTAAATTAAAATTATTGTGTGGTTTTATAAACCACAATGCAAGGAGAACTTTTTTCGAATCAACATTTAACCGAAAATTTTCGAATTTTTTTTCGATTTAGGTATAAAATTCCCGTTTTTAGTTCTGAAAAGAAATTTATAAATAAAAAATTATTGATAAAAAAAAGAAAATAAAAATCAAATTAATATAATAAACAAAAAAGCAATAAAATAAACAAAAAGAAACCAATAAAAAACAAAATAATAAAAAACAAATTTATGAAAAAAAAAAACAAGTTACAAGATTCGATAATAATAATAAAAGTCTCGCGTGCGGCGCGGCGGCCCTCTGCCGGTCGGAGCGCCGGCGCGCTACTTAGCGGTAGGTATTTATAACGCTGCATTGCGCGAGTGACGGGGGCCTGCCCATACTACGTTGGATACATACGGTGTTACTACAAAAAAAAATTAAACACTGTCTAAAGTTAGACACTGTTTAAACATGATGCTGTTTCAGTTTTTCGTAAAGAATAGATAGTGATAGCATCATGTTTAAACAGTGTCTAACTTAAGACAGTGTTTAAAAACTTTTTGGAGTAACACCAATAAGTTTTAAATCAATCGACAAATGACTGGCGCGGAAAAAAAAGCAGGCAGCCCGAATCAGCATGCTAATTTCAACAGCACAATGACGTAATGGCGTGCGAGCATCAGAAATTTCCAAAAATGGAGCATAATTTGTGCTCGTGAATGGAGTCGTCGGCGGCAGTGACCTTGTGGACTACTCGACTGGGCCAGGCTATTGCACTGCGCCCCCGTCCCGCACGCAAATTATCGAACCGGGCACGCCCCGCCCCCGCCTCACTGCACTTCCTTCCGACCGGCTCGAGCTACTGCGAGCGCTTACAGCAACCTTGGAACGACGCGCGACAGAGACAATGCTAGTCCAGCGCATAGCGCGATCTCCCTCCAACTGCGGGTTCACGCTCCTCTAAGCGGTCGCGGCGGTGCTCCTCTCGCCCGGGATTCTGGTTTCACTACGATTGCGTTAGGTTATGATTTCTTAGTGCGCTTTGGTTTTAGATGCAATTTCACTTTCCGTGTTTTTACTGGCTTGTGTTTTAGTATCGAGATCAAATGTACAGCTTTAGGAGCGATTGTAGTACATGATAGGGTTGAGTTTGGACTCCATATTGAGAAAATGGTAATTTATGTGGAATATAAAGGCTTCGGCTTCGTTTATTCTATTCAATGTTTTAGATTGTATTAGATAACTGTGAAAAAAAACATGATAAAAAAACATGTCATAGAAATAAATTGTTATGAAAACCTTTCGTTGTGTTGAAAGAAAATTTCCTTAAAGCTTTCAACTCAAAGGCGGAATTTCCTCATCATGAATTTCTGCCATATAAAATTGTGCTCTATTCTTTTGAAATAAACGTCAATTTTGTATGAAGACTGCGAAGAAAATATTAATATATTTTCTTTTTGATGCAGCATTATGCTTCCAGTTTCTTTTGTCAAAAAAAAACTCAAGCTGCTATACAAGTAGTGACTGAAGTTAATAAAACATGAGATTTTAATATAATACGAGCAAAATCCATCAGAAAGGCTGAAGAAATATAAAAGACGTGATTAGAGCTAGATATTGTAAGAAAGAAAAATGGATGGTTAAAATTCGGGAAAGCCCTAGATACAGTGTGTAACAAAAACTCGTGAACCCTTAAAAGAGCATGTATTTTACTTATATACAAACAAACCAAATAAAAAACATTTAACAACAAATAAAAACAGTCTTCGAAAACACTGAAAAGTTAAAAATAAGATGTAAAGAATAGGTACAGACAACATCACACTTCTATAATAGAAGTCGGTGCCAAACGATGATCTCCTAGAAAGTCTTAAAATTTGGCACCGACTTTAATATAGAAGTGTGATGTTGTCTGTACCTATTATGCATATTATTTTTAACTTTTTAGTGTTTTTGAAGTCGGTTTTAATGTTTTGTAAAATATTTTTTATTTTTATCTTTTGTAGTGACGTCCAAGGTCACGTCAGGTCAGGTCAAGTCCAAAAGTTAAGGCTCCTTCCACCATTAGCTCGGTTCATGACTACCAGACGCAAATACATGAATAACTTCGGAAAAAACATGAAACACGTAACGTACCTATAAAATTTAAGGATTTCCGTCGATTTTCATGAGTTCCCATCTTTAAATCCTGACTTCTTTTGTGACCTTGGGACCATCCCAGGAATATACCCTATCGAATACAAAAAGAATTTCGAAAATCGGTCCTCAATTGGTGTAGTAATCGCGTAACATACCCAACACAAAACACGTTGGACACACCTAAAAATTTAAGAATGTTCCCCGATTTTTATGGGATCCCATAATCAGACCCTGACTTTGGTGATCTTGGGACCATCCCAGGAGTATACTCTATCGAATACAAAAAGAATTTTAAAAAACCGGTTCACAATTGGCGGCGTAATCGGGTAACATACACAAAATACACATACGCATCGAATTGAGAACCTCCTCCTTTTTTGAAGTCGGTTAAAAAGAGGTTACAATAAAAAATTATTGACAAATGTTTCTCACATCACTATTTTTAAGTTATCAATTACAGCATAATCGGGGGTGTTACTTTTCAAATATTAATAAATTTTATTTTGATTTTTTAACCGACTTAAAAAAAGGAGGAGGTTATCGATCCGACCCGTATGTTGATTTTTTTTGTGTGTATGTTTATTTATTTATTTAGCACAGCCACATCATATATATTACACAATTGTATAAGAAAAAACAACAAATAATAGTCTTATATATATGACAATTAAGGCGTACATAACATTCACTATGAAAAGAAATAATTTAACCTAATTCTATTATTTAAGCGATACTTACTAAGTAATTGTGGAGGCAAACATTTTCAAAATTACGGCCAGTTTTAAATTAATTTTATTTAAGTTTTGTGAAGGGGAAATATTAAATCCAACTAAACGAAGCAAATGTTTAGCAACTTGTTTTTGAATTTACGAAAGTTATCATGAAATATATCTAAAGTAAAAGTTTTATTTAAATTATTATAATTATTAAGAATACGGTAGAGGGGAGAAAAATGTCCAAGGTTAGTACGAGAGTGTCGAGTCTGAAATGTTTTAGTGATGCTATGCCTGGGATACCGGCATGGAACGTTTAATGGGATTCGCTCCAAAAGAGAGCTGCACTGAAGAGTGCCATGTAAAAGGCGATGCAGGAAGCACATGTCCAATATATTTCTTCTATCCCGCAACGACAGGAGGCCAAACTTCTTTAAACGCTGAGTATAGGGATTTCTGTGGGAAAAGCCTTTTGACAAAAAGGCGAGGTGCCTGGTAAAATTGCGTTGGATACTCTCAAGGCGCTGAGAGTGTACAGTGTAAAAAGGTGACCAAGATGTGCTAGCGTACTCAAGGTGACTACGAACAAGAGCCGTGAATAACGCGATTTTGGTTTTACATGAAAATCCTCCAGAATTTCTCTTTATAAACCCTAGCATTCGAGCCGCCTTTGATGTTATAGCTTCAATGTGCGCTGTGAACTTTAGTCTGCCGTCAATGACAACTCCCAAGTCCCTCACCTCACTGACTTCCAACAACATGCTACTTCCTATTGAGTATATAGATAGGAAAGGTGATTTTTTCCTGCAGAACTTAATGTGATAACATTTGTTGGTGTTAAGGGTCATGCAGTTGGAGTCACACCATGATTTAAGGTTGTTTAAGTCCGTTTGCAGTAGAATAACGTCATCAGCAGAATTGATGGTTTTATATATTTTTAAGTCATCTGCATACATAGAGAACCGGCAATGTTTTAAACAACTAGTTATGTCGTTAATGAAGACCAAGAAGAGAGGTGGTTCCAGAAGCGATCCCTGCGGGACTCCAGATTTTGCATAGAAAGTGGCAGACTCAAAACCATTCAAAACAACACTCTGAGGTCTCTCTTTTAAGTAGGATTGAAACCAGTCAAAAAGTGAGCCACCCACACCAATGACCTGAAGCTTACTTAACAGAATTGAGTGGTTGACACTATCAAAGGCGCTGCGAAAGTCAGTGTAAACGGCATCTACCTGTCCCCCTCCATCAACTGCCTCACATAGATCAGCTATAAAAGGAACCAGGTTTGTAAGCGTGGAACGGTTACGCCTAAATCCGTGTTGATGATCCGATAGGAAACCGTCGATGAAGGAAGAAAATGAAGGATGGATCACTGATTCAAAGAGTTTAGAAAAACAGGAGAGGATGGAAATTGGACGATAGTTAACGACATTTGATTCATCACCTTTTTTATGTAGTGGTAATATTCGTGCTCTTTTCCATTCACTGGGAAAGACTCCTGTATTAATAGAGGCGTTGAATATTAATGCTAGAGGTAATGCCAAGGCAGCCGCACAACGCTTAACGAAAAAAGGGGGTATGGAATCAGGCCCAGCGCCTTTTTGTGGGTCAATCTTTTTGATTGCACACAGAACATTAGTGTCAGTGAATTTGAGAGTAGACAGATATTTACCATTAACTGGTGACTTAGGTTGTTGACGTACTACGTACTATATGAAGTGTGACTCGTGTAGTTGGATTGAAATTGTTGGGCAAAAAGATTAGATATATCTAAACCCGATTCAGCCGAGGAGTCTCCCATGAACATTTTCGCTGGGATAGAGGATGTTCTGCCCCGCTTGCTGTTAATGAATTTCCAGAAAGCTTTAATATTTTTGGGAATATTTGCCTCGATATTAGATTTATACTGCCTAAAGCACTCATTGTACAGTTTGTGACAACGTTTTCGAAGTAGGTGGTATTCCAGTTCATCGCGGGGATTAATGTACTTAGACAGTCTTTTCCTCACTCTCTCCTTCTCATATATAAGCTTTTTGAGTGCACTGCTAATCCAGGGGGCGAAACGATTTTTATGAATTTTACTCTTAGGCACATGTTGGGAGATTATATGATTTACAATTGTATAAAATTCATTGACCATGTCATCCGCGTCTTTACAACATAAAAATTTTGCCTGCCAGTCCACCCTCTTCAGTTCAGCATTCATTGGAACGAAATTGCCTTTATAAAAGTTATAGCGAGTGACATTATTAGGGCGGAGATAGTTAACGTCTTTAAATGGAACAGACAATACCAAACAGGGGTGGATAGGGTAACATTTGCTCAACGAGCTAGGTGCTCTCGTTACAGAAGCCTCCGACATACTACAAATAACAAGATCCAGGAAACGATCATTAACATTACTGATACAATTCATTTGATAAAAATTGTTGCAAGATATAAAATCTGTTAGTGTGTGACAAAGGATGGTATTGTCAGTGGACGGCGTCATGTAGGTACAGTCGCTCCCGGGGGTCCAATGTATATTTCCGACGTTAAAATCACCTAGGATAATTACATCATCACAAAGACTAGCAACTCTATCGACACTATCCAGAAAGCGCGCAAGATTTTCCGGTTTTACGGGTGGTGGTAGATAGACAACACAAATTGATATTTTTCTTATTTTATTATTAATATTAAGTTGTATAGTAACCCACAAGTTCTCGACGTCGATTTCCCAAGCTTGAACCCTAATTGAAGGAATATTGCGTGAAACTGCCAATAATACACCACCACCATCTTTCTTGTGATTCTTTGCATTGGAACAAACCCGGTCGCGACGGTAGACCTCATACCTATCGTCCACCAATTCGCTGCTAGAAATACTCGCATTCAACCATGTTTCGGTAAAGGCTAGGATTTTATAGTTAGTGGTTTGCACGTTACTAAATAAATCATTCGTTTTAGTCCTCAAGCCTTGAACATTTTGGTAATATATGTCAAGCATTTCCGCAGCATGAACCATAAAAATTGCAAAAATATACATTTATCTACATCATTAATCTCAAACTATCGGTGCTCTTGATCTGGACAGCTTGATGAGTCTTATCTTTGCGGACGAATACACGTCCGTTGCGTACCCATACGAATTTATAGGACAGTTCCTTTGATTTCTTGCGGGCCGCAGCATGTAAGGACTTGTTGTTAGGGGTGAGATGTTCTGAAACGTAGATAGGTGATGACGTTCCGCCAATACCGAGATGATGTGAGTTCAGTTTGTCTAGGTTATTATTTTTATTGTATTTTGACACGGCCGCCAGTAGCGAATCACGAAGGCGCGGGGAGGTGAGCTTTACCACAATAGCCCGGGGCCGTGAACTGTCTCGTGAGATTTTGGCTACTCTAGTCACATATTGTACACTGTCGGCAGGCATGGACAAGCCCACGACATTCGTGAGTTGGTCCATTACGGCGTTTAAATTTTCAGATCGGTCAGATCGTATGTTGCGCAATACGCCTTCAATTGTGGGCCGATTTTCAAAATTCTTTTTGTATTCAATAGAGTTTACTCCTGGGGTGGTCCCAAGGTCACCAAAGTGAGGATCTGATGATGGGATCCCATAAAAATTAAGGGAATCCTTAAATTTTATAAATATTTTCAACGTGTTTCGTCTATGTACGCGATTACTCCGCCTATTGTAGACCGATTTTCATAAATCTTTTTGTATTCAAAAGAGTATACTCCTGGGCTGGTCTCAAGGTCACCAAAGTCAGGATCTGATGATGGAATTCCATGAAAATCGAGGGAAATCCTTAAATGTTATAAGTACGTCCAACGTGTTTCATGTTTCTTCCGAAGCTATTCGCGTCTGGTAGTCATGAAACGAGCTGATGATGGAAGGATCCATAACTTTTGGACTTGACCTGACCTGACTTTGCACCTCAATTCACTAAAAAGATTCCATTTACTAAAAAGATAAAATAAAAAATATTTTACAAAAAATAAAAACCGACTTCAAAAACACTGAAAAATTTACAATAGTATAAGAATAGTCACAGACAAAATCGCGGGCACAGCTAGCTAATAATAAATATAAAATTTGCTATAGGTATTATCATTATTCATTAGGAAAGCGCTTCCTCTCTTGTAATTAATGCGTGCCCGACAGGGTCCATGATGATCTGCTTGCTTTTCTTCTATCATCTGTTGTACATTATGGTTATGCAATAAATGAATTGAATTGAATTGAAAATCACACTTCTACGTTCTACTACGACGTTCTAGGCACGGTAATAGTATTTCTAGGAGATCATCGTTTGGCATCGACTTCAATTTAGAAGTGTGATGTTGTCTGTACCTATTTTTATATTATTTTCAACTTTTCAGTGTTTTGAAGTTGGTTTTTATTTTTTGTAAAATATTGTCTTATTGAAGAGTTATAAAAATGTGTGTTATAATACACAGAAGTGAAACGTGGCCATTCACTATGGGTCTCGTTCGAAGGCTCAAGGTCGCTCAGCGGGCAATGGAGAGAGCAATACTTGGGGTCTCCCTGCGTGATCGGATCCGAAATGAGGAGATCCGCAGGAGAACTAAAGCAACCGGCATTGCTCGAAGGATTGCCCAGCTGAAGTGGCAGTGGGCGGGACACAGCAAAGAAGAACCGATGGCCGCTGGGGCCGAACGTTTCTCAAATGGCGACCACGATCCGGACGACGCTCAGTGGGTAGGCCCCCGACCAGGTGGACCGACGATCTGCCAAAGGTCGCGGGAAGACGCTGGATGCGGGCAGCACAGGACCGATCGTTGTGGAGATCCATGGGGGAGGCCTATGCCCAGCAGTGGGCTACGTGCGGCTGAGATGATGATGATGATGATGATACACAGAACATAGAGAGAGGTTTATGTGTATTATGGTGATATACATTGAAACGATAGTATGTCGATTCTGCATATGCCCCTAAAAAGGTCCACAAAGTTTTTGTTACACATTGTATGTATATTAACAAAAGGGGATTCATAACTTTATAGAATACGCATTACCATTTAGACGATTTGTTTTTATGAGTACTTATAACTTTACAAACACATTTTTGCATTTCGCGCTCAAAATGTGTCTATTTCACTGTGGCCATATTATATTAACATCAAAACCAACTGCCACTTTTTATTTATAACATAAAACTTTTGTACATATTTGCATGTAAATCTAAATTCAAAATGTAGCCTTTATATTCTAGGTTATATACACTTTATATTAGACCTGCGTGGATTCAGAATTAAATGTAAAACCATCGCTGTTTCCAGGCGATTACTTTTATCACATCATTATCAGCACGGGCCATTAACGAGCATTTCTATTGGAAACTGAACACCATTTTCTAGTAGCGTGTGCATCGTAGGCGAGTAGACTTTAGAATATATAACGTTTTTTTTATTCTTCACAGGTAGTTGGGTAATTACCCTGCATATGTTTGTAATTTGTTCGTTTTGTTGACTCCCATGTTACTGTAGTACATTTTGGAGTGTTATATTAGAACTTATAAATATATAACAGTCAATCAAAATAAGTAAGAAAATTTTACGAAAAACCTTAAATATCACATTATGATAAGTTAATAAGATAAAGTTTGGAAGCTGCCTCAGAGGTTAGGTTCGCGTAAAACATAACGGTGTTTGCGTAAAAAAGTAGAAACATAATACTGTCTCTATCTGTATTAACGTAAATGGAACAGCATCACGTTAAAACCACTAACGATAGACAATTGTTGGTCAACGTTTTGTGGTAAGGCCCTAACGGTCGTACCACCAAACATTGTCTATCAGTTGCTTAAAGTTAGTCATGGTTTAAAGATGCTGATGTTTCTATCTTACATATGAACAAAAATGAAACAGCGTCATCGTCAATCAGAAAATATTAGACAAAGTTTTGAAGAAAGACCGTAATAAGTAGTTCAAATGTCGTTGAAATTCAGAAACCGTTTAATCAGAGTTTTCGTAGGATTTTGACAGACATTCAACTGAAAGGAGAATATAAGTTAAATATCACAACGATGTCTATTTTGTAATCTATCAAGCTGTTGAATTATTATTTTTCCTCTAAAGGCATTTGTTTGGTAGTGTTTTTCCTGAGACTATTATAAATAAAACGATTCGACAATATTCTGGTAAAAAGACTGCGAAATCCTTTCGTTTGACTATCGTTTCGCAACACACTATGACGCAACGTAATCATTACTACTATTTTACGTGAATCGTCCTACTGGTTTTGATATCGGCAGAACTAGATATCTTCTTCTTTACCAGATGGAGACTCAATACTATGTAGAGTCCTCTATCTTACGTATTTAGGCGGCCTAGCACTGGTGTTTGCATTGTTGTGATCCAGTATGAAAGGTAAGTCAGGCAGTCAAACTGCTGGTACTTGAGAAGTCATACAGGAACCACTATAGGCAATTGTAGCCACTTACCATCAAATGCTTGTTTGCTAACATATTTGTATTAAAAAGATGTTTAGTCTTAGAACGTTGTGTAACAGTAGCCCAAAGTTTGTCATGGCCTAAACACGATGCTGTTTCATTTAGCTTAGTAAATGTAGAGACAGCGTTAGGTGCCCTTAGAATTGTTTGAAGTCTTGTTTATATGATGTTAGGTTCATTGTTTATGCTGTTAATATATTCCTAGATGAGAGATTATGGTAACCCTACCATGTAGAGTTGCTGCTACCCAACTATTAACCAGAAGGAGAAAATGACAAAATATTGACCTACTACTTAGGTTAAAAAAATGTGTTCTTGTCTCAAATCCAGTTATTTACCCCCCTATAAAATCTGTCGAACCATTGAAATTAAGGTTATTTCAAGTCCTTTAAATCAGTCACCAGTCACCGAACCTATAACGGAGGAGATCGCGGAACGCGTAATTTACCAAAAAGGGCGTTGTCTTATCGAGAACATTTATTATCCAAAGAGGTTCGGTGCTCTGTACGACTGCGTGGCCCATATTGTGGCGCGCGTCCCCAAGGAGTTCCCGCCTGTTTTGAATAAAGCGACGAACGGCAACAGCTGATGGCGACGTTGCCGCTCCGGCGCGCGTTGCCGCTCCGGCGGTCTCGGGGCGATCGACCGAACCCCCCTCTGTACACAAACTCAAGTAAACTCAACATCCAGCCGTATGTACCCATTTCGCCTGAAATAGTTGGTCGAAAACCTTCCGAGTCTTCTCTGTAGATTCAATGACATTTCTATAACATTAGCCTGCGCGAATTCGGATTTTTCACTTTTCCCTCCGATGTTCGTTTTCTATACAAAACACGTGCCTTATTTTCACTGTGAAAACGATCGTTTTATTTGTTTATAGTAGCTGTTTATATGAGAAACTAGGATACAATATTAATTTTACGTCGTAAGTGATCTATTATGAGAAAATCTGTAATTTCGACACTACTTACTTGTAACTTTTTACTATTCTTCTAATATAAAATAAGACACACCAGTGACTGCAAAACAGAAATCTATTCGCAAAGTAAAGCATCAGTTTTATTGAAATATCGCGTGTTGCTTAAGATTTAACAAATTATCTTACTTTTTCTGTTATAAAATATCATCAAATAGCAGGTCTCTGCCTAAAATACTTTTTAAAGAACATTAACAATAAGGATTCAGTGTTTGAACTTGAAGATATCATTTTGTATCTAAAAACTGTTGTCACACCCTGATAAGCATTAATTAAGTTATTAACAATATCGATAAGAACCTTGACAATAAGTAAAAACCTGAATGAAATCTGGAATTTGGCAAAATCTAAAAGGGCAGTGCCACTAAACGCAAGATAAAAAGTTTAAGACGGTTTCTACGGGTTCTAATTTTGAATTATGTCAGGGCATAAATATAAATAACTTTATAGGCAGACATGTAACCCGACAGATAAATGTCGATAGTAAACTTAGCGGGATATATCATTATAATGCGTCTTTTGACACTTCATATGCCTAAATTTGTTATGTGATGTATGTATGTTAGGTATGTTTCCCCCAAATCTCGTTCGCGCATGGTTTATGTTCGGATCGATACGCAAGTCCACAAGTTCGTTTGCTCTTTGAGTCAATACGGAAGATGTATTTACTCAGGTCTAGACTAGATGCCCAAAACATCTTTTTTCTACGAATTAATAATATCGCCGAGTAGAGAAAAGTTTGCATTAGTAAAAAGTGAAAAAATATTTTTAAAAACAAGCTTTTTATGCTTTAAAATGAGAAAAATAAACGTATGACTGAATTTTTTAATGATAAATAAAATATAAGCTAAATAAACAGGGCAAGTTGAATAAAAGCTTGTAAAAAGTAGGAGATCGCATCGAAATCTACTTCAAAGATGCTACGTCAAATTTTTCACATTCAAAAGCAATGTTTTTAAAACGTTTTGTCCTTTTCTTATGAAAACAAAAACGATTCCAATACTTATTAGGTAGGAATGAACTAATCAGTCAAGGATGCATTCGCGACCCACCTTAGGTTGAATATCGTAATGCAATATGGCACTATAAGAGCTTTGCATACATTGTTTATACATAATTAGGCATCATTTCGTCAAAGCAAGAGCGTCGGTGGCGCAGTGGACTCGGCACTTGCCTTCCAATCGGGGGGTCGGGGTTCGAGACCCGCCATGTACCAATGTGTTTTTCGTTTCGAATTTCATATGTACATTTGTCTGACGCTCCTACGGTGAAGGAAAACATCGTGAGGCAATCTGCATACATCTGCGAAGAAATTCAATGATGTATGTGAAGTCGACCAATCCGCACTGGGCCAGCGTGGTTGACTAAGGCCTAATCACCCTAATATAGGGTAGGCTCGAGCCCCTTGGTGGGGACGTGTATGGGCTGTGATGATGAGGCATCATTTGACATAATATCTATTGAAATTTTCGACCTCAATGCATTGCCAGTGTCAAACAATTAATCAATGAAATGGGTCCGGAATTAAATTCCTTGACTGCCAAAGAAAAATTTAATCAATGGTTAACTTATCTAATCCGAAGGAAATGTTAACTGTTTTGATCACTTTTTATTCTAAGCCAAAGTAGTTTTTTCACGCTGTTAATAGGTATGTAGAATTTACTATTTGTGACTAAGATTTTTTTTAAAATGCTTAATAAATTTAAAAATGAATAAATCAACCCAAGAAAAAATACGACTTTTTTAAAATGATGTGATATTGTTTTCGTATTCATTCTTTTATTAGTATTTTTAGAGAAAATTGAATGTCATAACATTCCAATATGTTTTATAGGTAAATTTCTAATTTTCTTATAAATCCACAGCTGAAATTATATCTGACAAACAAAATAGGTAGTTTCAACGCTTTTACTAAGCTACCAGAGATTTTTTTTGATGTTGTCACGTACTAATCACGAGCAGTATCGCGATCTACACTCAAAAATTCAATAAAATCTAACGCTTCGGAATGCAAAGTCCAATATGGCACTTCCTTGGGGAGGCCCGTTGGGAATACTAAATCAATTTTCCCGGAGTTTCTCCAGAACTAAATTTTATTCGAAGTTTGGGGATATGTCTTTAGCTATACTTACGTATTTCCGAGATGCATAAATTGAGTTGGAGAAGATGAATATTTTTGCATACGTACACACTTGTCTGTAAATTTTTATGATTTATTTTTCTTATTTTTATGATATATATCAAATTACTGTAAAAATTCAAATTATTTTTAATATCTTTACTGCGGTAGGACAAATGAATCAAGTCCATACTACCAATATGTTTTTTTTTTGCATATTTGTTGAAAGTTCTCATTTTATATGAATTTTTCAAATTAATATAAAATCACAAATAAAACATTAATTAATCATTACGAATAAAACGCGACTGCAAATTACGTCTTGTTGCTTTCCTTTCATTATACTGATTATATTCGTGCGATAAGAGAATACAGCGAACCTCTATTTGGAATATCTGTTTTTGAGCAAGTCAGTCAAAGACAAGTATACATTGTCATGTTAAGTGATACAAACAAGTGTTATCCATATTTTTTATTGAAAAAAAATGAATGGATAGTAAAAAACCTTTGATGACTAAGTTGTTTCCATCTCATTAATCTAATGGAATTTTCTATACGATGCACACAATCACTCTATATTGTGTCAATCATTGACATCCATACTTTAATGTAATTTTATTTATACTCAATCCTGTGGTTGTATGGACTTTAAATACCTTTGCTTTCCCAGAATAAGGAAAGTTTGAAAATAAACTCGTCATTTTAAATACAGAACCTCGCGTTTTACTGTCAAGTAGAAATGTAGAGCGCAACGGGAGCCCTAAGACTCTCATTCGTATTCTGCAGAATCGTAAAGTGAATATTATGCTTCTAACTAATCTCTATCGAGTGCATCGGCCGCACTAGACACGATTGTTCCATTTCACGCGCTAAGCAATAATCATCTTTATCGCATAATAAATAAAGTAGCATTCAAATTAAGAATGTTGCTACTTTCCCACAGTGTTTTTCTCTATGGTGTTAGGATTGAGCTTTCGAGAATTAACAGTTTCCCGCCTTTTTAGTCTGTGGCTGATCTAATGTGCCCGTCCCGCTCCGCTGGCTGGAGATCCTATCGCCGTTTCAGTCACACGATGCTATGCAAATTGAGGTTCTATGGTGGAATAGACGGCTTTAGCAACTAGATTTCATTGTTGATAGGATTTCGATAGCCATCGCTTCTTTTTACAACTTGCAACTTTCCTGTGTTGATGAAAATGGGTTAGATTACTTACAGCGAAAATGTACTTTTGTTAGGTAAGTAAATATATTATTTTCCATATATGTTTAGCGTGCGGTAAGTTATTTCAAAGACATTATTATAATGCCTTTGGTTATTCTTTTTCTTCTGCTTGAATATAACCTTCAAATGCATGAAGGAGGTGTTAATCAAAATTTTCTGTACAAAATTTTAATATGAAATGACTATTTTACAGCGTAAATACAGACATTTAAATCGTATTTAAATCTCTGCCTCGTAATGCTGACATGAATTAAATTTAAAATTTACTTGCTCAAGGATCAAACTGTTTTTCATTGATTTCCTTTCGTTGTTTTATTTTTTCGCAAATATATTAAAAAACGTTGATCGATGCACGTGCCCAAAAGAATCCCAATGTACTCGTACGTTGCCTACTTGAGATATGAAATGCCAAGTCACAGAACCTATTAATTTCACTGTTCACTGCCTGTGTGACCCTTGCTTGACGGCAGAAATAAGTAAGATTCTCTCTCATAGTGACAGTCGCGCAGACGATGAAGAGCCAAAACTTATAGACTAGAGTCGCCTGCGTTGCCAAGTACAGGAAGCGCCGCGTAAATCTACTATTTGATCTTGGAACCGCTTTTATGTCGCTCAACCCCTCTTTCATGACCACCGAAACACGATATGATAGCGATAGATATTTGACAGTAGCTCCATAAGACACACGTCAGAATTCTATCTTCAGTAAACAAATTCACAGATAGGATATTGAGACAGGCCGTTAGTTGGCAAACAACCATACAGACCATCTGATGGTAAGTGGTAACAGTCACCTTATAGTATACGCAGCAAACCTACAAACCCTCACAGGAACCACAGTGTACGTTGCCAACTTGTGACATAAGATGTTAAGTCACGGTACCTACCTGGTAATTTCACTGCCATATGCCTTATCCTTCAAACCGGAACACAGCAATGCAAGCACTGCTGCTTTGCGGCAGAAATATGTAAGACGGGGGTACCCAAGCAGGCGACCCCGGTACAGTCTCCCGCGGTAAAGTTTTCTTAGTAAAAATGTAATGTTTGACGTGGCGCCTACTGCACCTCTCTCATTTTTTAGTTCATAATTCGTTTTTATTTGCATTATTTTCTACCCAGAAACACAGTAAAATATCAGTTGTCATGTAGCTTGCGAGAAAGGGTTTAAGTTGCCAGGGAACTAAAAGTAGCCGCTTCGAGAATAATGGAAAACATCCCGAGCTTGTGCGAGACGTATTATTGAAGGCGGTATCACGAGAACTGTCTCGCTAAGCGGATAAAAGTATTAGAACATAACAAAGAACACGAACGCCTTACTTTCCACAGCAACAATGGTTCGTTTATAGACAGACAGATCTGCATACATCTACATACAAAGACGATAAGATATTTGTGACGCGCGCCGCAGGGCTGCACAGATTTTTTGCGTTTTCATAAAGAGAAACTGGCCAATATTGTTCACGACTGTGTCAATACTGTCAACTCAATCGCGTTTTCCTATTGTTGAAAAAGTAATAATTAAAATAAGAAAGCTTTTTAACCTGTTGCTATATTGACGTTATCCTTAAATACTATTAAAGATTTGATTTTTGATAATGATTAATGACGTAACAAATTGTGCACACCTATCTGACATTGATAGCCAGTGGTTAAAGTAGCGGCATGGCTAGTTTTTGCAAAAAGCTTTATAGTATGCAAAGGTCGCGCCTCCGAATTACCTACGTCATCTATCCGACTGAACTGTAGCTAAGATTGCTACGACGTCGCTGAGTGCTACGTGTAAGCTTATTTGTGCTAGGTGTAGTCATTGACTGTACTTACAAATTCTACGAATTTTGTATAGCATATTATCTACAGTATTTTTATAAAGAGTATGTATGTAACGACTAAACTCAAAAACTACTGGACAGATTTCAAAAATTCTTTCGCCATTAGAATGCTGCATTATCCCTGATTAATATACGTTACAAAGTGGCCATAGGAACTCCGCAATGAAATGACACAACCTTATCGAGTTTGGGCTCGTATCATTCGTATTGACGAGTACTGTTATGAACGGTAGTAGTAGGCACGGAAATGCTTAACTTGCAATTTCAATTTGAATAAAAGCAATTGCAGTCATTTACAAGCAGAGTTGTCTTTGAGCCGCGTCCGCGTAAGGAAGTAAAAGTGAGGTCCCTAATCTTAGTCGTGACTGTAGTTTTTCGGGAATATATCCCTGTGTAATAATTGTAGTTTTTTTTTAAAAAGACTTCCGCGCCTGACCGCCTAACAATTGGTGTCAGAAGTGGGATCTCATAAGTGGCTTCCGTGTTAAGCCCAGAGATCCGAATCCGTGGTCGAAGCAGAAGTCTCCTGATCGACGGTCAGTCTCCGCCCCACGAGCAGAGCCCGCATCAGCGCAGCACCGCCACCAGCAGTGTGGACACCGTGGTCGACAGTAAGCCTCCGTTCTGCGCGAGCCTGCATCACTTCAGCTGCCAAACCCGTGGTCGACAGTAAGCCTCCGTTCTACGCGAGCCTGCATCACCTCAGCTACCAAACCAGTGGTCGACATTAAGTCTCCGCCCTACAAGACGTGAGCCCGCACCACCAGTCACACTGAAATTTGGGAACCGAACCTCGCGGACTACAACTCCATACCATCAGGCCACACCATCAGGTCGTCGCTTCCACCACTTAGCGACAATAACAGCAACGCAGTATAATCCTACACGAGTTCACGTTTCAGTACGAGGTCACGCCGCCGCCACGACAGCGTCACATAGAGTTCTCGCGCCCGTGACTCGTCACCGTCACTGTCTTCGTCACGTCAATTAATTTTTTTTACCTACTCTAGAGACTATTTTATAACTTATTTTTAGCGATTATGTTCGTGACTCTGCTGATACTGTAAGTAGTTGTGTATATTTTTCTAACTAATTTTGTAATATTCTAATCCTTAAATAATTTTAATCCTTGCTCTATATCCTACATCTCCTAATCATACATTCACTATGTCCATCAAACCAGAAGGTAGCGACAAACAAGAAAAGGGCACTTTAAATGTCCTCACAAAATTTATTAAGCCTTATAATGGCGATCGAGAGACACTGCCAGCATTTTTAACAAATTGTGATAATGCTGTTTCTTTAGCTGTGCCAGAGCAACAACTTATTCTTACAAAATTCATTATATCGCAACTAGAGGGCAAGGCACAACTAGCATGTAGCCTTAAAACATTTGAAATTTGGACAGATTTAAAACAATTCCTGAGATCAACTTTCGGAGAAAAAAAACATTCATCTCACTTATTAATCGAATTGCAAAATTGTAAACAAAGCTCAACGGAGACTGTGACGCAGTATTCGTTGAGAGTCGAATCATGTCTAACTAGAATCCAAGCAGACATTCACTACTCAACTCAGGACAAACTTCAACTTCCAGGCAGAATTGCTGCTATGGAGGATTTAGCCCTCAACACCTTCATTATGGGATTAAATTCCAACTTGTCAACTATGGTGAGATGTAGAAACCCTTCTACGCTTAACGAAGCGATTACTCAAGCCGTAGAAGAGGAGAAATTATTTAACTTAAATAGATTATCACAGAGAGTAGTAAAAACGTGTTCAATTTGTCATAAAGATGGCCATAGTGCTTCCCAGTGTTTCAGAAGACTTCAAAATAATTCCCATAAGTCCTACCATGTTCCTTCACCTCCAGGTAACTCTGAAGGTCCACCTAGAAATAATTCTAATTTTAATTTTAAATCATGTGCTTATTGTAAAAACCGTGGTCACCTTATAAATGAATGCCGCAAACTTCAATATAATAATAATAGACGCCGTTTTACTAATAACTTGCAACCCGATTCTAGTGGATCACAATCACCGGGTCGATTTTCAAACCAACCAAGGTCAAAAGGTCCTTAGAATTTGGTGGCGAAATTCTTAAATTTTTCTTTGGCACTTTAGACGCCGATGACGCAAGAAAATACGACTCCGCCATAGAGTCATGCCAAAAGAGCGAGTCTGAATTGTATCGTTTAATGAAAGATAATATACACGTAGTAAAATCCACAATAAACAATTTTAACTCTACTATTTACAAACTGAATCAAAATGAACAAAAATTAAACTCTCAAATAAATACTATGAATGAGATCTTATCTCAAATAACGAAAACCGATAATATATTATATCATGTGTCTCGTATAAATAGTTTATTTAACGTTATCGAAAGCTCTTTACTTACTATTTCTAATTTCCTAGATACCACACTAAATGCTATTTTATTTACTAAGGTCAATATTTTACACCCGAGTGTACTTAGCCCTCTGAATCTCTATAATGAATTATCTAAGCATAGTAATCATATGAATAAAAGACTGGATTTTTCAATTCCCTTAAGTTTACAAAATATATATTCTATTATCGATGCGTCTCAACTTAACTCTTATTACTATAACAATAAAGTAGTTTTTGTCTTACTAATTCCTTTAACTACAGCTGATAAGTTCGTTGTGTATAAGAATATACCTTTGCCGACTCCGCATAATGAGTCACAATTCAAAACATTTGCACTGATTAAGCCTTCAAATTCTTTTATCGCATTAAGTGACGACAGAATGCACTATGCCATGTTAGATAATTTAGATAAATGTAAGATTTTAAGTAATGACTATTCTATTTGTCAACTCGTCTCAATCTACTCTTGTATGATTAATCCTAATTGCGAATCAAGATTGTTAACAGAAATAACTTTATCATTGCCATCTCAATGTGAAACAAAATTATTATATGGCGAAATCGACATATGGCAAAAGCTTAATAATAACAGATGGATTTATGTACAATCGAGTGTTACTAAGTTAACCATAAAATGTGATGATGATATTAACGATTATCTAATTGTAGGAACAGGTGTTGTTAAGATAACCGAAAATTGTATTGGTTATTCTAAGACGACTCAGTTGATTCCAACTAGCTCATATTCCATAATGATGAACTCTCCTTTAGATATAAATTTCGATATTACATTAGACGATTGTTGTAACAAAGAAAAATTAAATAAATCATTACCACATTTATCTCCGCTGTATCTTAGTAAGATTAATCTCGATTCACTGACTCATTCAACACGAGAAATGGATAATCTAGAAAACGAGATAAATAACTTACAAAATCAAAGTCACTTTGTAAAATACGGTACTTATTATTCTTCATTCACTTACATTTTAATTTTGAGCCTATTTCTATTTTGTGTGTATAAATTATATAAATGTTTAACTAAACGCAATGCACATAATTCTAGTTGTTGTATACAGATTTTTAATCAATGTCAGAATAGCAAAGTTGTTACAAAATCGAAGAGGTCAAACACTATTGAATTAACAGACATATCTGACGAAAATGAAGATGATAAGATGTCAATAAAATCCTTACCGGCACGTAGAACTTATGAAGCTATACTTAAGGTTGATTCCAAAAGAAATTTAAAAAACTTTTAAAAAACAGACTTGTACCATGAAATTGTTAACCTTTATTTTTTTTACCTACCTATTCTTATTATCGATGTTACTATCTAGTTGTAAGAAATTATTATTTTAAACGAAGTAGTAGTTAAATAGACTTAGAAAATTTTGTAACTGCTCATGATAATTCCTATTACCTATTTTTTATTTTACTATACTATGTCTCCTGAGTAGAACATGAATAATAATAATTAACTTAGATATTTAAAAAAAAAAGAAACCTATAACTAGATTTAAATTGTACTTTTCAACTTGTATTTGTAATTTGTATTAAGATGTAACTAATTAAAATTAACTCTTCCATATAAAATCAGTTCTATATTTTGTGTTTAGAAATGTTAAACATATTTAAGTAAATTAAATCACTAATCCATGAAAATGTAATGTGATTTCTACTTTTTGGATATGAAATTTAAAGTTATAAGGGTAAACAGCTACTTACACAAAAAAATACAAGTTCATTTCATTACTGAACTTTCTATAATTTTGTTAATCTTATGGAAGATTCATCTTAAGGTCTTGTTCTTAGAGAAATCTCTAGATTTAAATCTAAGTTTACTTTTTATCATATTCTATAATATTTTATCGTGAACTAAATATTAAGTTTTAATGTAGACCTCATTTTTCTTCTACTCGTTTTGTTTTTTTTGATTCCGCTTCTTCTTAAGAGATGAAGCTTCATCTTAAAGGGGGGAGATGTTATGAATGGTAGTAGTAGGCACGGAAATGCTTAACTTGCAATTTCAATTTGAATAAAAGCAATTGCAGTCATTTACAAGCAGAGTTGTCTTTGAGCCGCGTCCGCGTAAGGAAGTAAAAGTGAGGTCCCTAATCTTAGTCGTGACTGTAGTTTTTCGGGAATATATCCCTGTGTAATAATTGTAGTTTTTTTTTAAAAAGACTTCCGCGCCTGACCGCCTAACAGTACGTAAAGCTTGTATTTAAAAAAGTTGTTTTTTAATAATATTTTTTTAGTGGAATCGATACTTATTTCGATTCTGAGAAAAAACACTTTAAGGTTTTGAGCAATTTCATTAACACGTTGCATTAATTGTAATGTATTGTTTTAAATATTTTTATGTGTTTGTTAATGAGTGTATTTTATTCTAGTCGGTAATTAATTGTCTAAGATAAATTATTTTAACCACCACATCAGTATAAAAACAACACTTTCCAAACACTCCAGTTAAATACCTGCGTACATCTCATAATCAGCATAGTAACATTAACTGTGTACAATCTGATATGAAAATTTCATAGCCACTTTGCATATTAAGGAAATTGCAGTTGGAAAACTTACCCGAGGCTGGATAGTTTCCAATTCGCTCATGCACCATTAAAGTTGAATTCTATCATGGACTATTATTTTCAATGCGATTTTAACTTTCGACTATGAATCAATTTATTTAAATTCAGTTCTGCAGAAAAAATATGATTTTTCGAGAATATTATCAAATCTTTTTAATGTCTATTAATCCAATCTATTAATGTCTCTTATATACGTTAATTATGTGTTAACATTATAATAGAATAGAAATTAATACAACCTTAAATTGTGGCGGAAGTCAACATTCAATTAAATAATTTGTTGTTGTTTATAATGTTGAAGCATGTTCATGATTTTATGTATTGTAGCATATATAACTGAGATACATTCCGGTCTGGTTTCATGTTTCTGCAGTAGCCTATGACATTCATTTTTAGGGTTCCGTACGTCAAAAAGGAAAAAACGAAACCCTTAAAGGATCACTTTGTTGTCCGTTTGTGTTTCTGGTCCGTCAACACTTGTAAATCAAACTGAAATTTATACCAAACATTCGGTCTCATTCAGTTAATTTATACCAAACACTCGGTCTCATTCAGTTAATTTATACCAAACACTCGGTCTAATTTAATTAATTTATACCAAACACTCGGTCTCATTTAGTTAATTTATACCAAACACTCGGTCTAATTTAATTAATTTATACCAAACACTCGGTCTCATTCAGTTAATTTATAACAAACACTCAGTCTAATTTAATTAATTTATAACAAACACTCAGTCTAATTTAATTAATTTATACCAAACACTCGGTCTCATTCAGTAGTGAAAAAATCAATCTTGTAAGTCAACGCGATCACAAAATATGACCGTTTATGTCGCATATTTACGAAACTTTGCGATTTCACAATCAACACCTATAGGATGGTTCCTGTTAGAAAGCAGCAGTGCTTGCATTGCTGTGTTCCCGTTTGAAGGGTGAGATGTTATGGCAGTGAAATAACTGGGTACCGTGACTTTGCATCTGATGTCACAAGTTGGCGACGTACACTGTGGTTCTCGTGGGGGTTGCAGCTAGTTTTACTGCGAATCTCACAGGAGCCACACATGTATTATAAGCGACTGTTACCACTTACCATCAGGTGGACGGTTTGCTTGTTTGCCAACTTAGTAGTAATAAAAAGAACCTATATACTTAGATAAGATTGTACGGAACCCTTAGTGCGTGAGTCCATCTCGCACCCGGGGCCCTACTATGATAGCTTATAGCGAAGTTAAAATAATATTGAAACAGAGAAACCGCTCTTGCTGCGTATAGCGCCATCCCGCTCTCAGGGCGGTTTTAATATTGTTTTAAGCGATCATGGTTGGGGGGCTGGGCGGTTTTTCGTGAGAATAAGTGTGTACGCACACGACCGATTATGGGTGACCGATTTTTTAACGGTAGACAATGAAACATGGAGTTCTACGTTGCAACGAACTACGAAAAGTCTAGCGTTGATCCGGGATGTATTGTCTAAGGAAATATCTATTACGATCACCATGAAATCACTAATCATTGCGGTGTCAATACAAGACTCTGTGGCGACTGTCTGATAAAAATAGTAATGGATGCACTTTGACTGTCGGAGAAATCGGGCCGATTTTCGCGGGCCTACAAAAAGTCGGTCGTGTGCGTTTATTTACGGTAATGTTATTTCGTGCGGCGACGTAAAACGTAAAATACATGTATCCGTTTGTCCCTGTGGTTTGGTACCTTTGCAATGAGATTGAAAACTTAACAAAACCCTACGCCAACCCATTTGGTCAGGTGATGTAGAAGGCCAATTTCTGTTCGCCTGAGCAGAGGCCCGTGCGCAATAGGGTTGTAGCGATGATGGTAATGGTGATGAAAAGGGGTTAGACAAGGAAATCATTCGGACCGTTTTTTCATGACAACGTAGTCCCCCGTTTCCTTGCTGATAATGGTAATGGTTGCTCAAATTTTTCAAAAAAATTCCATGGCCTTTATTAGTATGTTCCTATGTTTAGTTTTTTATAAAGTAATTATTAAAGGAGATTTAAACCTTCAAAAACCTAAAACATTGGCCAGATTTTCTGCTGTATTCAAACATTCAGCAAAAAAATTTGATTTAGATTCTCCCGATTTTAGGGCATTATCGCTAAGGCCCTTGAGATCTAAGTTACGTTTCGTTTCCTGAAAAGTCACATTTTTGTTGCAAAAGTCACATTTTTGCTGTAGTATTAAAAAAAATGTTTAAGCACCTATATAGTAACAAATACTTTTGAATATACCTTTTTAATGATACTGAAGTAACTAATTTCTGCATGCGTACCTAAATAATAAGCATTGCAAAACAAAATTGTTAAAAAATCGACTAGCTTAAAAAGTCACGAAAGTCACAGACATGTTACAGAATGGGGGCCAAAACTCACAAAAAATGTGGCTTTTGTGCCTTAGGGTTTATTTAAGGTAGGTACAAAAACAGAATCGTGGGACACATATGAGTTGGCTTGAGGAGAGACGGAGAGAGTGAGTGATAATGTAAGGAGATTAAATAGAAATTGTGATGCACAAGTGTAACATTGTTCACTTTGTAATCTTCGTCTTGCGAACAATTAACTTTAAGTGAAAAAGCGAAATAAATTAACGTAATAATTTCTGCTGCTTGCCAACCCTACTCTAAGTAGGTACATATTTTGTACAGTCGTGTAGATATGACGGATTACTATTATTATGTTAATTTTGCGAAACGGGAGTCGCTGACGAAAAAATCCTACGTTATGAAGGTCGTTTACATAATAACCGTGTTTTGTTGCGCCGGCTGCGCGCGTGGCGTAATTTTATGTTAATTCGTGTTATACTATGTATATTGTATATGTTGCAACATATCTTTGTTTCGTGTGATTTGTTCGGTGCGGTTTTTTTGGTCAATGTCAAATTTAATTGTTGGTCATTTTTTAGCGTTCCGTACTCAAAAAGAGAAAAACGGAGCCCTTGTAGATTCACTTCGTTATCCATTTGTCAGTCTGTCCATCTGTCTGTCAAGACCTTATTCTCGGGAACGTGTACAGATATCAAACTGACATTTATATCGAATATTTATGGTATCTTTTGGCTGTGAAAAATACTACATTTGTAATTCAACACGATCAAAAGATAATGACCGTTTATTCCCAAATCTTGCGATTCCATAAATGAATTCCCGTCATAGGCGTAGGTATAACTTTTCGATTGTCCAGATTAAAACCTCAATTTGCCTAATGTATACTGATACGTGGAAGGAAAAGTTCATTCTATCTAGTGTATGTTGATTTTCAATGGGGGGTGTTCGGATCCCAAGCCCTCCCCCTTACCTACGCTAATGTTGACCTAGAAAAAATTTCATACCCGCAAATATGTACAAACAGCAACACGCTAGGCTTGACATGTTGACCTTGAGACCGCCCTTATGTCACTCGTAATACCGGCGGCTTTCGTAATGCAAATGTAAAGCTTGACGTGTTGTTGACTGTACATAGTTAGGAATTTTTATACTTTACATAAATTTTTACGGAACCCTCGATACGCGAGTCCAACTAGGATTTGGCCGTTTTTTTTTTCAAATTGCAAGTCATATTTTGTAAGATATTTAATTAATTTGCGTCGTTTTATACAGTGTGTCACAAAAACCCTGTGAATCCTTTTAGGAACATGTTCAGAATCGATATATAAAAGTTTTGGCATCATTGAAAATCCCTCATACAAATAGTTAGGTTTGTAAAAAAAACAATGAGGAATTTGAAAATTAATTTCACAATTTCGAATATTCAATGACGCCATAACTTTTATATATCAATTCTGAATTATGCTCCTAAAAGGCTTCACAGGATTTTTGTTATACACACTAAGTATACTACAAAGCATTCTCTCTTTTCTTTACTATAGTGAAAAGTACCAGGCAATCAGAAGATTTTGGAGGTTGCGATCAGCAGGAGAGCTCTTGTAACTGTTTTATTTTATTTTACCTCTATTTCGCCACTAATACAACAATATTTGTAGTGAGTAATATTGTATCGTTCTTATAGCGACACATTCAGATGGATGCCAGCTACCCAGACTAAAGCTTAATTATATTTCAAACATACCGATGGTTTTAGTTATTTTTTTTATATTACAATATTATTAACTGAAAATACGAGTAGATACGAGATGACTCAAACTCAACAATCTTTATTCCATATAGACCTTTGCGGGCACTATTTCACGTCAAAAATATTACATGAATCTAGTTAACCAATAAATTAATTTAAAAATGTAACAAATTCAGATAAAGCTATGTATTATTTAAGCCTTCTATGCACATATACACCAACTAACGACTAGTTTCAATATTCGAACTATCTCTGAACTTGTTTACTGGAAGATAGAATTTTGACGTATTTTGTATGGAGCTAATGTTAAATTCATATCGCTAATATTAGAATCGGCCGTCAGCTATTAGCTAACCTTTGTTTGTCGCACCCATCCCATCAGCAATGAGAATCCGAGCAAACGAGCAAGTAAAATGTCAATAACTGTACCTTTCCTCTCAGCTGTCCACAAATACAACGTTTGCGTGCTCACTATCTCACAAACTCATCATTTGGCAATACCACATCCAGTTAGTGTTAGTATGTAGGTTAGGTAGTGGTCCGATCGCTTGTAAGTTGAGTCATTGCGTAGTCAAAACAAAACTCTGTGTCGACTGCCTTTAATATAGGAGTGATGGATGCGCAGCTAACTGTCAGGATTCAAAGCTTTTAGTTTTAAGTATAGGTTTCGAGTTACACAATCCATGGGTAAAGTTCATACAGAGCTGTATACCTACTTGACGTGCATGAGTGCACTTTAACATTCAACTTAGATTTAAATCTATTTCGAACTACTCCTAAAGGATGCGGGCCAGCCCGTATCATTCAACATTCTAGCTATGATAGCGAGTAGATTTGATTGCACATATCCTCGGTGCCCATAACTAAATCGCTGCTGAGCTATTTCGCATGGAATAGTTCAGCGGTTAGGTAATAGGTTAAGTTTTTTATATATAGTATTCATTTTTAACATAGAATAAGTGTCACTAACAAAAATGAATCCTAGTTGCTTGAATGAAGAATTAATTATTATTATTGTAAAGGCATTTTCATTAACACACGTGTATGAAACTAGGTAAAATCATGATGTGTATAATATTCGGTAAAATCACGTGTATAATATTCACTAAAATCGACCTTCCGAGTTTCTTGCCTGTTCTTTTCGAGAAGGCTCTCCCAATTTCCGAACACGTGTAGAGTCAATTTCTTTTTATTTTATTTTGTTGTTACTTGTATTTGCATACATTTCAATTGTGGTTGGGGTGTATGTGCATACAAGGCTTAAGTAATTAATTGCTATCTTCTAGTAAATTAGATTCATAATTCATTTCATAGTTAATTATTTTTTCGTGTTTTTGATTGACGTCAATAAGTGTCTGTAAAGGTTTATAAAGATATTTGATTTGAATTTGCAGTCTTTTGTTTTAGAAAACAATCACAGATCATAAATTCTACAAATGTAAATTATGTAAGCTTTGGGTTCGTCATCTTAACAAAGGTCATGATATCCGTCTAAACGCATCTTATTTAAAACAAAAATAATTTAGCCAAACGTCTAATTTTTGTCAATGGCTTAATTTAATCGTCTTTCGTCTTTGCTTCTGTCGGTCTATAAGCAATTATTTAAAATATCTGTGAAACTGTAATATGTCATGCCGAGTTCCTGCCTTCCAGTACAGAGGCTGGACACCGCGATATTAAGTACAGTAAGTATTTATAGAATTACTTGCACAACAACAAATCTAACTCAAGCCAATAGTTTAAAGCCTGAAATACACTATTTATGGATACCTACACCTATTCAATTTAATCCTGGCAAACGTTTATAACGCCAATTGGAAGCGCCACTGACAAAGCCACGATAAGAAGCTATTCAATAAAGGTAAGTAGTAGGTACTTAATTTCCAACAGAAAACTACAACATGTTAGAACGACAACGCAATATTGCAAGTAATATTAACATTAACCCTGTGTACCCGAATTCACCAACAGCTAACAAATTCTGAATTCAAAACAAACTTAGCTTTAACTACAAAGTTCAGGCCAAGCACGGATTTCGGCGCGGTTTCCGCAACTCCGACAGTTCCGCGGTTGTGTACCAGTTGTGTAGTTGTAAGTACTTGCATACGTGACGACGGCGAACCAGTGCCAATGCCTTCTGTGACCGCAACTATTCATACAGGCGGCCGAGATGTACCCGGGTCGTTGACCCCACCATCTGATGGTACAGAGGTACATGCAACGGGCGTAACGTCTGACCAATTCATTGCTTGATTTGTTGAACATGAACGCGAACAAGTATCAGCCCCCTAACCATGATCGCTTAAAACAATATTAAAACCGCGCTGAGAGCGGGATGGCGCTATACGCAGCAAAAGCGGTGTCTCTGTTTTAATATTGTTTTAACCTTGCTATAAGCGATTGCTATAAGCTGTTTGAGTTTGTTGCCAATTGCGGCTAGCGATGTAATGTTGTTTGTTGTGTATATTTGGGTACGTATATTCATTAAGCTTTTATTACGATTTTGATAACGAAAACGTATTAAAGGATAAAAAATTTAAAGTATAAAAATTATTTCTTGTCCTCTCCCACTGACTGATTCATTATCACCAAGCGAAAATTATCAAAGCCAGACACATAAAACTCAGTCACAACGTCATTTTATAACTGAGAATAGATTTTATACAGGGAATGGAAGTTTAAATGGTCAAATGGTCGCCGTTATTTTCAAAGCATTCATATTTAGTGTAATAGTTAGAAATTAGTGAATTACCTACCTTTTAGCGATTTTGAAAATTTCACTCGTAAAGGGATGAAATATAGGAGTAATTTGAAAGTTTATTGTTTGAGTGTTACATTTAGGACTTTTTGAAACCTGCTTTATAATTTGAGATTATTTTCAACACGGGGAAATGTGTAAATATAGAAGTTTATTCAATGGAAAACAAAAAAACGCGGACGAAGCTTTGGATAGAAATCTAGTTCATCTACACTATCGACAATATTATTATAAAGAGGAAAGATTTGTATGTATGTATTTAACGAATAAACTCAAAAATTACTAGATCGACTTCAAAAATTCTTTCACCTTTAGAATGTTACATTATCCCTGATTCATTCATATAGACCACAAAATTATTTTTCCTACGGTAAAATATAAAATTCCCACGGGAAAACAAAAACCAAGCGGGCGAGGTTGCATAAAGCTAGTTATACATATTATATGTATTAACCCTTCATCCTATTAACTCAACTAATATTCTGCTTGTCCCACTAAAGTCAGCCAAATTCTTAGAATGGTCTCCTGACAGCTGTTATCCTCATATCATAGCCTAGATCTTTCAAAGTTTCATCGTTTTGACGGATTAACGATGGGCTGACAGATGGCATTAATAGATTCGGCTGACTATAACTAAGGACAAGAAACTTTGCGAAGAAGGTCAGTTGGATTGATTACACTGGATTAAAGTGTCTTACTCTTTAACCATTGCTGTTCTATAAGAGAATTATGGTCGATTTCACCAACCATTGCTTAGCTTAGGTAGCCCCGACGAATAACACACACGAACAACGGACGAGTTTTTCAATGTTCCACCCTCAAACATTTAAACTACTCAATGTTACTAACAAAACTTTTTTGAATACCTACTTCTGTTTTCAGTCTGCGCTGTTTTTACTGTAAGGTATATTTTGGTAAAATTTAAAATCATCCCCCTGGTCGGGGTGTTTTGTAATTCATCGATTGACTTAGACTTAAGATAAAAAAAACGGAATTGAGTCCATTAACTATATTGCATTAATAGATTCATTTTTCAGAAATGCCCAGACCATTCAAATGGAGGCGTTGCAAAATGCTTAACATAGTAAAAATCAGTTCCAATCAAGTAAAATTATCGAATATATACGATAATCAATTGGGATGATGACTGGATTCAAATTTTTACGTCTCGTCATTAAATATTAAAATACCGTGGAAAAAGATGCAGTCCTGTGAAATTAGAATTAAAATCGACTCAGTAATACATTAGATACAAGCATTTTAAGTTGTTAATTTGAAGGCGATTAGACAGAGAGATCCGACATTAACCGTGACATCATTGTTGAGTACGGCCATATTAACTCCTTGTAAATTGCCGTTTTGCTAGAAAGAGATGGAGAAAAGTCTTTAATACCTTATATCTTGGTTGTTTTTATAGTTATTCAAAAACCGATTTTTTCTTTCTGTTTATTATATGAATAAGCTTCTATTAAAGCAAAAAAAAATTTTTTGTCATCTAGATAATTGCCGATGAGTTACAAAATCACTCCACAGAAACGTCACCGACGTTTTTGGTCACAATTTGTATACACATCTGATTTGTGTCTGAATTAAATAATTTCCCAATTTCAATTACTTTCTCTTTAACATCAACAATTAATGTAAAAAACCATTGTGTGGTTTTATGAAACCACGATGCATGTGAAACTTTTTTCAGATCGTGACATTTAACTGAACATTTTCGGAAAATTATTCGATATAGGTTCGATTTTTCAATGATCTGGCGATTGAAAAATTTACCATTAAGGGTATTCAAATCACGTTTTTAATCTTCATTTTTCTCTTCTGAATCGAATATTATAAACAAAAAGAAATAAAATATTTAAAAAAAAAACAAAAAGCACTTCAAACTATAAAAAATTTATAAAATAAACAAAAAAGCAATAATTACAACAAAATAATAATAATTAAAAAAATTGGAAAGAAGACAGTGTTCTACACTAGGATTGAACCACTGCCACACTGGTTTAAAGTCAAAGATCTAACGAATTAGACCAATCGTGACTTATATGAAGTAGTGAAATTACAGATCTTATGTTTTTGTGTAATGCGATAGATGGACGAAAAAAATTGAGGCGATATAAAAAAAGTATCACTTTTAAAAAACCGCCTTAGTTTCACGTAACAACAAAATAATGAACTTTACTCTCAACTCAACGAATTGTATGAAAGTTAGAGTTGCCATAGAGTTGCTTAGAGTTGGATTGATTAGTGACGGGGCTGTCACTGTCAACAAATCTGGCATTGACTTTGAGTTACTCTTGCGTAAAAGCATTGTGATTGTAACTCCGAACTCAGCGGACGTAACGAAATTAGTCTCGCACGAGCACGACACGTAAGGACGGAGGTTCTAGAGGTTAAGAATTTTTCACGGTTGGTATCACTGATAACACGCTAGCGTTCAGTGTTATGGTCGCAATAGCGAAGAAGGTACTAATCGAGTCACATGTATCATAATAACAGATTATTAATGTGCAGAAAGATGACAAACCAAGAGCGAAGAATTCAAGAGATTATTGAAAAGAAATTGGAACTACTTGAGATTATTCAAAAGAAATTTGCATTACAGCTTTTTTTGATTGAAAAGCACGAGTCATCGATAGGTCATTAACGAATCGATTGTATAACAAAATAACGTAGGTATCACTGAAACGTTACCTGAAATCGATAGTACATACCACCACTCGCTCTAATACTTGAGAGAAAAGATTACTACAGTAACAGTAAGTACTTGACCGTAAAATAACGTATTCACTACAAACATTTATATTAAAATTGAAGTGTCTGTTTGTAATGTCAAAATAACAAGTTTTTACAAATGGGTATGAATGTATATCGGGTACCAATAACAAAAACACAATTTAAACAACTTTTGTCTGTCTCTCTGTTTGTTCCCGCTCATCTCCGGAACGGCTGGACCGATTTTGACGGGACTTTCACTAATAGATAGCTAATTATACACGGTTATTTTTTTATCACCCTGGAAAATTTTAGGAACGCTTCAGAACACATCCATTATTATACCGGGTGTAACTAAACACCCCAATAACATTTAAGGGGCATATAAGTTAGATACTAAATGGACCTTCGGTGCTTGTCTGAGACCTAGAATCCCAATACTTTCAGAGTTATTTGATTTTAAGCTGAAAGCAAAAACTTTCAAGTGACAACCATAATCAGCTCTTAACACAAAAGAAATTTAAACACAAAATGACACGTGACAGACGTGAGCGTAGTATTCCTCGTACGCTTACGTAGGGCTGTCGGCACTTAATACCAAAAAATAATTTATTTACTTTGTATGGGAAAAAAAGTAGGTTTGTTAGCCCTAATATTTTTCCTACAGAATCTCTACTTCTGATGGATACATACCCTTAAATGTTATTGGGGTGTTCAGTTACACCCTGTATAAAAAACAAAAAAAATGAAATAAAAAAATCTCAAAAAATGTAAAAAAAAAAATCTCAAAAAATGCTGCTCTCAACTAGTCCAGCAATTTTTTGGATTAAAAAAAAATAAATATAAAGTTAAGTAAGTGAGTTATTTTTTTATTCATATTTAAAACATTCTAATACCATGTCGTGAAGCCTCCCTTAAATTTTCCAGGGTTTTAAAAGAATAACCGTGTATAAGGTATAACATAGGCTTTTTATCAAGATCTTTAAAAAATTGCCTACAAAAATCAAAATTCTGCCAAAAGTTACTATTCCACGCGGACAAAGTCGCGTGCATAGCTAGTCTATGTATAATATTGGATATGCTGACGAAATATAAATTAGAATCGGATCAAGGGGTAGAGTAACGTGGTCATTGGAAATCGGTAGTACCACCTACTTGCTCTATTGAGAGTGAAGATTATGATAGTATAACGAGTTGGGAACATTAGTCCAAAATATAAGTAACGTCCTATGTGTTAATGTTTCGTGCACACACAGCTTCTATAATTAGCGACGGCTTTCGCAATGCAACTGTGGGGCTTGACGTGCTGCTTGACCATACCCGCTTATCCCTTATTTCTAATTATTCTAATGTTATTCTATCTATTATTGTATTATATTATTGTTCTATTTATTAGTCTATTTATTATTGTATTGTCATTAGTTATTTTGTTGTGTTAATAAGCTTTTATCTAAACTTTTTTTTTAGCTTGATTTGATTAAGATAATGTACCTTGGACAGCTCAGACCAAAATTCTACATATAAGTGAACACTTCACTGGTTTCTGTAACATAATTATGTACAAATCTATATGTATTAATATAAACTGTATGTGTTCTAAATAAATAAATAAATAAATTAAACGAGAGCTTAGTAAGTATTTTTTTATACAACAAAGTAGGTAAGCAAGCAAGTCCAACTGATAATAAGCAGCTATAGTCGCTTGTGGAGCATGTGCTTTCTGTAAAACTTACATATCTACAACCTTTACAAAAATAACAATACTGCATTGCATGGCGTCCTATAGTAGGTATATGCGAGTATAATTTCTTTATTTAGAACGATATTCATAAAACAACTAGATCATTAAGTGTTGTTTCTCTCACTTTTATGAAAAAGAGTAAAGATAAAGCATGTTTATTATACGAATATAATCGCTATTCGAGGTAAATTCTATGTTTATGAATAACAGGGTAAACATAACCCACCTCTATTTCATATTAAAGAAAATAAGGAATGAGACATTGTGATAACAAAACGTAAATACAACCTAGACACGTGTGGCAACTTCGTTCGACTTCTGTGTGGGTTTACCGTGCACGTGGCTTGGTGTATGACAAAAAGGGGGAGTATTTATTTACTTCCACCCACATAATATCATCGAAGGTGTTCACCTCGAAAGCCCTATAACTTTTCTTTTGAGGAAAAGAAAACTTTGAACGTTTGATTTTCTTCAGCTTATGCAAAATTTCAAGAAAACCCCAAGTCTGCTCAACGTGACTGGTTTAAGGAACAGGTTGTGATTTTCGTAACTTAAAATTATAATCAACACTACGACCTTTGTTATTTTAATAATATTATATAATATCGAATAGAAGTGATGAGGTCGGTAATCGGTTATTCTCATTTTTGTCATAATAAAAACAATAGTTGGATGAAGTTTATCGAACCCACGTTTGTTTGCAGCATCAAAGTCTAACTAAAGGTTTCAGTAACTATATTAAACATAGGTATATGCACCGTATTACCAGTTAATCGATGCCACAGGTAACACCAAATTAATGGAATTAAGATAACATAAGCTATAGATAACATAACAATATTCCCATCATAACGTTAATGCACTAGGGCAATGCCTTTGATGTTGGCCGAATAAAAATGGAACCAAAATGTTGGTTTTTATTTGTATAACATTGAATTTAGGAAACTAGAAGAATAGAATCGCAGGAAGAATAAGTAGACCTACACATTTTAATGCCATATGTCCTGAGCTTATAATCGTTAAATTATTGACATAAAGAGAGGAATGGAAAACATAGATAAATTACCTTCTTAAATATTAATTACGAATCTTAAAGACCTTGCGCCCGCAAGAAACTGCTTTTAACCGACTTCAAAAAAGGAGGAGGTTCTCAATTCGACCCGTATGTTGTTTTTTTTGTGTGTATGTTACGTGATTACGCCGCCAATTGTGGTCCGATTTTCATAATTCTTGTATTCGTGTTTGTATTCGATAGAGTATACTCCTGAGGTGGTCCCAAGGTCACCAAAGTTAGGATCCGATGATTGAATCCCATGAAAATCGAGGAAAACCCAAAATAATTAAGAGGAACCGATAAAGATGATGATGATGAAAGGATAAGGAAATTCACTAAATAGATTTCATTCACTAAAAAAATATTTTACAAAAAACAAAAACCGACTTTAAAAACACTGAAAAGTTAAAAATAATATAAGAATTGGTACAGACACACAGTCGGTGCCAAATTTTAAGACTTTCTAGATCATCTTTTGTATTTTTTGTAAAATATTTTTTGTTCCGAACTGTTCAAACTTACCAATAAGCATACTAGTTTTAAGAATTCTCGTTAATAAGCTTTACACTAGTTAAAACCGTGACGTCTCTTGGTCTTTTGAACGTTAAACCCACTGTGACGACAAGGTATTTTTTATAACTAAAGCTCCGAGACAAACGGCCCAGAGACATGTCTGGCAGTTCATGAGCAAAATGAGTTATTACGTAAGAGTTGAACAACCTCTGTTTACTGAACCTCCGACCTCAAATTCACGCCTCGTCGATCACGACTTACGAATTTAGCTGAGCGCCGGAATAAAAGGAAGCCGGTGACTGAGCATGGCGTCTGCTTTATCAATACACGGCCATTTTTTATCGTGAATCAATTGAGCTACTGATCAAATGAGCTGTTGTGAATTTTGTCTTTGTTGGTAGGTAGATGACGTTTACAGCAGTACAATTATATAGAACTAAGGCTACTCACACATTGCTCCGCATCATACAGCGTAGCACAGAAGTGACGGAAGTGCGTGGTATAACGTTGCTTGAAAGTACTTATGGTCGATCGATGGCATCGATCGGTGGTAGAATAGATTAGTCGACGTCGATCGATAATTTCTACCACACCGATCGATCAGTCATCGACCGGTCGATCGTCGATCGATGGTAGAATGGACTAGTCGACATCGATCGTGCTGCTTTATTATTCGAGAAATTTAAAGGAAATCGTTTAAAACGCATCCAGAGCCTTCTGGGCTTGTTGCGTCTCTGTAATAATAACAGTACGACCAACATCATACTGGCCAACAATAACGCGTCCTTTCCTATATACATTTCGAATGAAACTGATGGAATATAGCCGAACGACAAGGTTCATCGATCAACGTCGATCAACGGCGATCGATTGGTTAGTCGACATTTTATGGAACAGTATCCGTCGAATAACCAAAGCTTCTAAACCAGTCGATCGATGTTATCGATCGAAGTTCGATAGATGTTATCGATCGAAGTTCGATCGATTGGTCTAGTAACACCCTTACAGGAACCACATTGAGGTACTATAAGGTGACTGTAGCCACTTACCATTCGGTGGGTAGCCTGCTTGTTTGCCAATTTTGTTGTTTAATAAAAAAAAATATAAAAACACCGACGTCAAAAACACTGAAAAGTAAAAAATAATATAAGAATAGGTACAGACAACATCACATTTCTATATTGAGGTCGGTGTCAAATTTAAGACTTTCTATCATATCATCGTTTGGCACCGATAAAACGTGCCTATTGTATTTAAAAAACAATAATCTAACCTGTAACTCCTAAAAGTTAAGGATCCTTCCATCATCAGTTCGGTCCATGCCAACCAGACGCAAATACGTGATTAGCTTCTGAAAAAACATGAAAGACGGTGAACGTTCCTATAAAATTTATGGGTTTTTCTCGATTTTCATGGGATGCCATCATCAGATCCCGACTTTGGTGACAATAGGATCACCCCAGGAGAATACTCTATCGAATACAAAAAGAATTTTGAAAGTCAGTTCACAATTAGCGGTGTAATAACGTAACATACACACGATACGTATCGAATTGATGACGTCCTTCTTTTTTGAAGTCGGTTAAAAAACATCATTATACGATTAAATGGAATTAACTACAATTCAGTGAAGTACAAATTAACGTATAAAAGTAACGTAACGGAGCTACGCATATCTGTCGATTTGTTTTAGATATTTCAGACGCTCCAAAATACTGATAATGTTATGCGAGTACTTAGAAAATGGTTTATACTTCATAACATGAGCGAGCGTATTGAAGTATTCAAACAGTTGTCAGTTGAAGTGTTTGAAGAAAAATTGAAGTGTTCTGTCAGTGTTTACCTTACGCTACGGTTTTATCCCCAGAACAATAACTAAAGCTTACTCGTTCTGAGGCATGGATTTAATTATTAAGTCCGTGTTCTCAAGTTATGTCTTGGCTCAGCTAACAGCTTCAAGACCATAGTATAAATAAATCACCGTCTGGTCAAGCAGTGTCACGAGACCATATTGTGGTGTTGCCATTTTGTGTTTTTCAAATGTGTATCAATTTAATTTTCATAGGTTAATTATAATACCACAAATATTAGGTTGGGGAAAAAGTCTTTTCGCATTATAGTATGTATAAACTTGTAATAAAATCTCTTTGGCTATACTATTTGTATCTGGCTGGTTTTGGTATCATTGAAAGTTTAAATTTTAAAGAACATAATTCCAAATTCAAATTAGGAAAATGTGTGATTTTCATTTGTTTTTCGTACCGCCAAGATGAGTGAATCTAATGAAGAAATTCGATACATTTTAAAATTTTACTACAAAAAAGGTAAAAATGCAACGCAAGCCGCGAAAAAAATTTGCGATGTTTATGGACCTAGTGCAGTGTCTGTGAGAGTAGCACAAATTTGGTTTAAGCGTTTTCAATCCGGAAATTTTGATGTCAAAGATGCACGTCGCTCTGGTCGCCCTATTACAGATAAAATGGATGCCATTTTTGAAAAAGTGGAGCAAGATCGGCATGTCAGTAGTTACGACGTAGCTGAAGAACTGGGAATTGACCACAAAATAGTTTTGGCGCATTTGAAAAAAACTGGGTACACAAAAAAGCTCGACATTTGGGTACCTCACGAGCTCACTGAAAGAAACCTAATGAACCGTGTACTCATTTGTGATTCTTTATTACGACGTAATGAAACCGAACCATTTTTGAAGAAGCTGATAACTGGTGATGAAAAGTGGATCACGTACGACAAGAACGTGCGAAAAAGGTCGTGGTCAAAGGCCGGTCAGGCTTCACAGACTGTGGCGAAACCCGGGTTAACTCGCAACAAGGTGATGCTGTGTGTGTGGTGGGATTGGAAGGGCATTATTCATTATGAGCTGTTACCACCTGGCAGGACCATCGATTCTGAACTCTACTGCGAACAACTGATGAGATTAAAGCAAGAAGTTGAGAGAAAGCGGCCGGAATTAATCAACAGAATGGTGAATGTGGTTTTTCATCATGATAACGCTAGACCTCACACATCTTTAGCCACTCAGCAAAAATTAAGAGAGTTTGGCTGGGAGGTGTTAATGCATCCGCCGTATAGTCCTGACCTTGCACCTTCAGATTTCCACCTGTTTCGGTCTCTTCAGAATTCTTTAGGCAGTGTCAGGTTAACATCACGAGAGGACTGCCAAAACCACTTGTCGCGGTATTTTGACCAGAAGTCCCAAAATTTCTATAGCAATGGGATCATGTCCCTACCTACAAGATGGCAAAAAGTTATCGAACAAAATGGTACCTACATACTTTAGTTAAATGTAAATAAACTATATTAAAAAATGTTTTGAATTTTCTTAAAAAATGCGAAGAAACTTTTTCCCCAACCTATTATGTATTTACCCTATCGCTGTGTCCGGAACACTCTTTTTCGTTGAAGTGAGACACTCGTGATTCATTTTGGTCGTATCACGATATTATATAGCCTATAGCCTTCCTTGATAAATGGGCTTTCCAACACTTAAAGAACGTTTCAATTCGAGCCAGTAGTTCCTGAGATATTAGTATAGACACAGATAATATAATACTACCTTAGTATAGATAATAAATAATATCATCCAAGTATCAAACACGAATTGTATGCAGTAAAATACAGAGTGATATGCAAGTGAATTCCTATTCGTGTGGCCATCACTCGCAATCACTTCCGATAATTATAATTTTGTGGAGTGCTGTCATAGTCGTGTCGAGTCGGTCTCATTGGGTCGTGGCCGTATCGTTAACTTGATGAAGTGGGCATCCTCTGCTTTGGGTAACTAGTAAGAGAAGACCGTCCGTCAGATAAGTTTATCATTAATTAATTACGCTTCTGCTTATCACAAAATTCTATCTTTGAATAAAGGTTTACAAAATGTTAATATTTGTTTGGTTGGTAATTTTTCAACGATGAAATCGGAGATAGCTCAACCGATTTTCTTTTACTTTAGAGGGTTTGAGGGAGACCTATGTTCAACAATGGGAGCCTCTAGGTTGAAATTAAAATAATGGTTAGAGAGTCGCATATTCCAAACCACAAAGGCTTTTTATGCCGAAGTCACTGTATCGGGACCTAACGATGGAAAAGTTTGTTGATATTGTGATAAGTTAATTCAAGTTATCAATGATAAGTACATCTTGCAAAAAATATTTTACAAAAAATAAAAACCGACTTCAAAACCACTGGAAAGTTAAAAATAATATAAGAATAGGTACAGACAACATCACACTTCTATATTGAAGTCAGTGCCAAACGATGATCTCCTAGAAAGTCTTAAAATTTGTCACAGACTTCAATATAGAAGTGTGATGTTGTCTGTGCCTATTCTTATATTATTTTTAACTTTTTTGTGTTTTTGAACTCGGTTTTTATTTTTTTGTAAAATATTTTTTATTTTTAAATTTTTAGTGAATGAACTTTTTTTAGCGAAAGAAACCCTAATTAGCGTTTCCCTCGATTTTCATAGGATCCCACCATCAGATCCTGACTTTGGTCACCTTGGGACTACCCCAGGAGTATACTCTATCGAATACAAAAAGAATTTTGAAAATCGGTCCACAATTGGCGGCGTAATCGCGTAACATACACACAAAAAAAATATACACATCGAATTGAGAACCTCCTCCTTTTTTGAAGTCGGTTAAAAAGTAATAATGTGTTCTGTTTTGTGCGTATAATTTTCTTTCCTAGTAAATTAATTAATGAGGATGCTAATTAGAGAAGTAATCACACCCATTTTGGCATATCAACGTAATGGCCGGTGTTTCCTGAAAGCGCTGAAGAATTATGAAAGGAAAAACGCACAAAGGACGCGGCTATTTGAACATTTCTAATTAAGTTCGCTCAATGAAGACGTAATTACGACAAATTGCTTCGCAAGACGAATTAGCCTTAAACTAGATTGGAACAAAAGCTAGCCTGGGGCCGCGCAGAGTACTTAGGGAGTACTTACTAACAACCCTGAGAACTGGTAACAAATTAATTTCGTATAAAGTAGAACCTAAAAGCATAAGCAGTTAGGTCGAAAAGGCCTTAATATCTAGTGAGTTAAAGAATTTTCTAGTCCCAAGCGGAGGGGAAATGCTCTTTAAAGTTTCTAAGAAATTACATTTGAAATAAGTAAATAGTTTCAACAAAAGCATTTGTTTCCAGATTTACTTCTCTTTACAATGGTATATCTGCTGTAATTGAATTCCAAATATCTCCTAAAAATATCATACGGACCGTTTTTTCATACAAATGTAGTCCCCCGTTTCCTTTCTGGGTAATGACAATAGTTGCTCTATTTCTTACAAAAAAGTCTATGGCCAATATAGGCATGTTAATATGTTTCATTAAACCTTAAAAAACCTAAAAAATTGACCACATTTTCTGCTGTATAAACATACAGAAAACTTTGACCAAATTGTATGAATTAAAACCGACTTCAAAAACATTGAAAAGTTAAAGATGATATAAGAATAGGTACATCATACAACATTACATTTTTATATTGAAGTCGGTGCCAAAAATTTAAAATTTTAAGATCATCGTGTGGCACCGAATTCACCTTCGTTGACCTGATATTTAATTCACTTAAAGAATACGGCAAAGGGCGAATACGTGCGAATACTCTATCGAATACAAAAAGAATACAGAAAAACGATCCACAATTGGCGGAGTGATCACGTAACTTAGACAAAGAAAAACATACGCATCGAATTGAGAACCTCCTCCTTTTTAAAAGTCGATTATAAAAGTAAGAAATAGAATTACAGCCAGAGCTTTCTTTAATTTTAATTGCAAAAAGTAACTTGTGACTACGAAACGTCTTGTTTCGTGTGCCTACTTTTCATAGGTATCTTCGGTTTGGGCTGCACAAAGGCCCTTGACAAATGCCACACGCTAACTTTTCTGCAGTCGTTCCGCAGAAAAAATTTATGGAAATAACATTAGCTTACGACAACCTCACGCTATTTTTTCCGCAGCTAATGTCATCTCCATACATTTTTTCTGAGGAACGACTGCGGAAAAGTTAGCCTGTGGCATTTGTCTAGGGGGCCAGTACTGTTGTCTCCATCGCGCTCAGCTCGTCTGTCCTGGAGCTGCCGCGACAGCAATACATTTTACAAATACCTATTTTTGAATTCTATTGAACTTATGGCCATTTTCACCAACCTCTTCTTCGCTTAGATGACTCTTAGGTGGCATGCTGTCACATTCTTTTCATTAAAGACAAAAAGTGACAGCATACGTCTTAGGGGCTTCCTAAGCTAAGTTATGGTTGGTGAAATCGGCCATTAGTGTTTCTTTCAATTATAATTTTATAAGGGTCAAACATCCTCAGTGTTTCCCCTTAGTTATTATTTTGAAGAAGAGTCCAAATATTCATAAATGTCATTATAATCAGCTTAAATAAGACACTTATAAGTAAAAAAGTGTTAAAAATAGACAAATATTAAACAGTAAATTTGTAGAGTTACTAGGATTTCGCTTGTCTGTCTTGACAGTAAGACTTTTTTTTGTAATATTCGATTAAATTTGGCATGAAAAAGATGGAACATGTCGATAAATATGCTGTAAACAGTTCTCAGCATTTCTACAGTATTTATATTTTCACAAGCATTTTTAACAGTGATAAAAGAGTGAAAAGAATAATGTTATGGCAGCGAAATATTATATTTATGATTTGACAAATAAACATAAAGATTACGCATACATAATATATACTCGTATGTGTACTACTCATACCTACTTATGTGATTACATATGCTAAATCTAGGCAAACATTCAAGGAAAGCATCAAAAATTTACTTCTAGATAGCAAAAAGCGAAATTTCGAAACGTTATGCCGAGATTATGAAAGTCAATTCACAAGATGTTAGACTTAGTTTATTTATTAAAGCAACTAATACATTTTTTCCCTATAGCTACTCTACTCATAAAATATAATGTAAATGATTTTAATAATACCATTATCCATATATTCACAAAAATAATATTATATAAAATATACGAAGACATAGTGGTATATCACACAGGTCTATGTAATATTACTGATGTCATATTTTTTTGTATTCATATTTATTTGTTTAAACTAAATTGCTGTGTGTGTCTGATAAGACCAAATAAAGCTTCTTTCTATCTATCTAAAATATATATTAAAATTTCGTGTCACAGTGTTTGTCTGAGTGGAAATCCAAAACTACTTGACCGATTTTGATGAAATTTGACTTAATATATGAAATTTGGTCTCAAAAGATAGGATAATATTTATCTCTATTATTGACCTCAATATTTATTATTGCGATTTTTTTTTCACAGCTCATATACGTCCCCCCCGAGGGGTACGAGCCTACCCTAACTAGTTAGGGCGATTAGGGCCTAATCAAACTCAAACCACGCTGGCCCAGTGCGGATTGGTTGACGTCACATACACCTTTGAGTTAGTTCGCAGGTGTACGCAGGTTTCCTCGCGATGTTTTCCTTCACCGTAGGAGCGTCAAATAAATGTACATATGAAATTCGTGGAACGAAAAACACATTGGTACATGGTAGGATCGATCGCGGGCAGCTAGTCTTAATATATGTTTTAAATTTTTTATCTTAGAAAAAAATAAATATGTCAAAATTCTGTTTCAGCACAATCGTATTATTTTTTTCCGGCGTGTTTGGTTTTGGGTACGTTTAAAAAATACGCAGCCCGTTTGAAACATTCAGTCAGATATACTCGTAAACGCCAATTAATTCTAGAAAGTTGCGACAAATAAATTCAGCATTTTATAAATAGGTCGTAAAGAGATTACGAATTTCGTGCGAAGCGGAATTATGAGTGTAATAAAATTTATGTGCCCCAATTCAGAAATACAGGCTACGAACGAAATGTTCCGAATATGTACGGAAGATAACACAGCGATTGTTTGACATTTAAGCAGCTTTATTTCGTTGGAGGAAAACCGATATAAATTCAACTTGTACACACGGCATCTCGCCAGTTTCACCCTTGGATTGTCCGTATGCCGTTGTAATAGTGATAGTTTTCGTAGCTCAATTGCAACGTTTGACGTGTTGCCTAATGTACGTACCGAATATTATTCACATAGCTTTACACGCAAAATGGTATTATCATATTTTAAAGTTTGCAGTTTTCAAGTTTCCATTTTTAATCCTACATCGTTAGTTTTCAGTGATGAATCGCCCAATAATACTCAGTTACCTGTACAATATTAATCGAAATGAATCGTGCTTATAGAGAATACAAAAAATAAACTTAAAAAGGACCAGCGGACCTAAAAAGGCCGCATCGCAGAATCATAATACATTTATGATTAATGTTATGAATGAAGTACAATTCATCATAAGCAATTATTCTATTTGACAGCTTTGTATGAATATTCGTAAAATGGTCCACAAATTAGGCATTCCAAAAGTGTCAATTGCGACCATTTTACGAATATTCATACAAAGCTGTCAAATAGAGCTTGCTTATGATGAGTTGCACTCAGTTCATATTATGAATCATAATGTGATTCGTATTATGATTCTGCGATGCGGCCATTATAGGTATTGAAAAGGTTAGAGGATTCATATTCTTTACTGCTCTTATGTTATAACTTTATATTTAGTTAGGTTTACATTTCTACAGGTAACTTAGAAACATGTACAATTGTACACTGCAAGGGCACCGCAACATTACTTATGAGCCAATGTGATGCCAATTTACTAACTTAAACAATAGAATTATACGCATTGTAAATAATTTCAATATTACAGATGTCATATCTACAAAATGGCACGTCAATATTTTATTGACTAAAATAATAGTGCCAATGAGAGGAGGTTGCTTTGTACAAAAATATGTTGAAACACCTTGTTTCATTGCAGCAATCTCTTCCTTTACTGTATATACTAGCAAACGAACAAAAGTTAAGAATTAAAAAAAAGATGTAAGAACCTAGGTCTCTAGAAGATATCTACCACGTACCTTAGCGAGTATAGTAAGACTGCAAGAAGGAACTTATACAAGGTAATTTTTTAATTACCAAAAACAACAACTTTCACTTTTGGACCAACTTTGAAAGGCAAAAAAATCTGCTGTTCCATTACATCTAGGTTCAGTGAATGTTGAACACGTGTATATGGAACAGCTGATTTTTTTTGCGATTTCAAAGTTGGTCCCATTGTGAAAGTTGTTCAGTTTGCTTGTCTGAACAAGAACACAAAATTTTTTTGGTAATTAAAAAATAAACTTTAACACAAGGTAATAGAAGGTTACTGTAATGCCGCCTAAACATATGATGTGAAATATAACCAAAATACAGTATTTGTCGTACGTGTGCCTCTACTCGCATGTTACCTATAACATAGCTATACTGGGCCGACCCGATGAGATAATTGCGTGGGGACATCCGTCAGTACTGTCACGCTCTGAGCTCTCGCTTCCATAATCAATCAAGCGGTTTTGATTACCTGGTCTAGACGGGGGGAGGTGGGGGGAGACATGGGACCCCGAATACATGTATAATGACAATGATATGAGTTAGACAACTATAAGCTCAGTTTAAGGTTTGAAGTCGATATTATGGTATCATAAGTACCTATAACCTGAGCACACCTATAAGCAAGGAGTTTGAGACTTCAAATCTATATTTATGGTCTCATTATCGCGCTTCAGATGGTAATAAAAGTCCGTTTAAATGTGGATTAAATACACCTGTTCAGTAATTATTGTGGACTCTTTGGAGGTATGTTTGTTTGTACATACATTTGTACTATAAAATCCCAAGTCATACAACAAAAGAACTTAGTTCAATCTTGAAAAATGATTGATAGTTATTATTATAAATGGCGGTTAAGACAAAGAATTATTTAATAAATCAAACACTCCCGATTTCTGTTCAAAATGTAGAGTCCATATTTTATCTTTTACTTTTTATTTCTATTTGGTTAATTCTATGTAGATTAGTACTGTAGACTACATAGATTTAAAGCGTTAAACAAAGCCTAATAGTTAAAAAAATATTTATTATTTAAAAATCAATAAGTTCTTGTAGAGAACTATTAGAGTATAGACTAAGTTCGTCTTTTAATACCTAAGTATACGTCATGAACCTCATTTCCAACAAGTCAGGGTATGATGAAGTCTAAATGGAAGTTTTGATTCCACACGACTTTCAACTAGCCTCGGCAATGGTGCGCAAAAGCATTCCACCTCGTATTAAGGGTAATCTTTGGAAGTTTTCAGAAACATCACGCAAAGAGCTCATAGACGTCCCCATCGAGGGGCTGTGGCATTTCCTAAGTTAGGGTGTTTGGGTGTTTAGGCCTCAAGCAACCACGCTGGCCCAGTGCTTTTTTTGCGATTTCGATGTTGGTCCCATACAAAAAGTTGTTGCATCTGAGCACTAGAATCAGCCCCTGGGAGGTTGTTGATGGTTTAAAAATTACCCTGTATATAAAGAAGAAGATAATATCACGCTACCAAACTAAATTCCAAGCAAGCAATACCGGGTTATTTTTCCAGCGAGCCAAATTTTGTGTGCTTGTTTAGACAAGCAAAATAAACAACTTTTATTAAGGGAACAAATTCGAAATCGCGAAAAAAAAATCAGCTGTTTCATACATTTAGATTCAGTGGATGTTGAACATTTGTATGGAACAGCTGATTTTCTTTTCGCGATTTCGAGATCGGTCCCATAGTAAAAGATCTTCATTTTGCTTGTCTGAACAAGCACACAAAATTTGGCTCCTGCTGGAAAAATAACCCGGTATTTGTGTGACAGCCTACAGCTACGTGCCGGAAGATCGGCATCCTAAATTACGTCAGATGTGGCGCGACCCTAAGAGCCACAAAAAGTTGTGCGCATCTCGTTAACATATCAGCAAGTCTCACGAGCAGACAGAGTGGCGCCTGCGCGTCAAAATCCCATTCCTAAAACGCCGCTAGCACAACAACTCGCACTAAATTTAGAAGTTGACATACGTCCGAACCAACACCATAATGGTCTTGTTTATCGCTAGATAAGCAATAAAATTTGACTTTGTTATTTGTTGGAGTTTTCGTTTGTTTTTCAATTGTTTTAATGTTACTTGATACCAGGAATAAAAAATTGCTATAATAGAAATGACTATTAAACAAACGTCAATTGTGTTGGAATATGCAAATTCTTCGATCTTTTCCCTTGTTTTTGTATTATCCCTCTACAATAAGAGCACTGATTCAAAGTAAATCCAAAACATTGAAATTCATTCCAAAATATTCTTAAAACTCTGGGTCGTAAAGAAGCACCTTGCAAGGCGAGTATAGCTAGTTTTGAGGAGCTTGGTGGCGCATTGGCGAGTGCGCTCAGCGAACGATTGCTAAGGTTAAGCAACGTTCGCTGCGGTCAACCATATGATGGGTGACCAAAATAAGAAACATCTCAAGCTCCTCCGTGCTTCGGAAGGCACGTTAAACAGTGGGTCCTGCGCCTTATCTCACCCCGGTCGTGTCGGTTAACCGTCCCATCGGACTAGGCGAGTGAAGGAACAGAGAGTGCACTTGCGTTTGCGCAGTCACTTGTGCACTATAATCTCCTGCGCAGATGGCTAGTCGCTGTGGAGATTGGCCGCCGTGACCGAATATCGGTTAGGAGGACATTATGGCTAGTGCAGCGTGTTTTCTATCTCCTGCACTAGCTATCAAATTTAGTCGATGCGGGACTTAGTATAAAATTAAGCATACTACTATTGTAAGCAAAATATACATAATATAATATACACAAACACACACGGAGAGAGACACACATACACAAATATATACAGGGTTATTTTTTTATCACCTCGGAAAATTTTAAGGGACACTTCAGGGGGACTCGGGACACATTCATTTTTGTAAAAAAAATGAAATAAAAAAAATAAACAAAGTAAAAAAAATGAAATAAAAACTCTAAAAATACTGCTCTCTACTAGTGCAGTATTTTTTGGGTATTTTAGTAAATGAATATAAAAATAAGTAGGTACTTAGGTGAGATATTTTTTAAATTAATATTTAAATCATTCTACTATCATGTCGTGAAGCGTCCCTTAAATTTTCCTGGGTGATGAAAAAGTAACTCTGTATAACGCTATGACCAATGCGTGAGCAGAGCAGAGCTTATTCTTAAATGAGGTTATGCAAAGAGCTTTTACGGATAATAATCGGCATAGCATTCTACAATTGAGCAGCGCGCACTGTAAAGGACTTGCGGAAGAACTTTGATTGATAATAAGGAATATCAAGTGGTAAGTATTCATAAAGAAATTCCTTCAAATCATAAGGAAGTCATAATATTTGATACGTAAACGTGGTCCTCTGTTTTTTTCTGGATAACGGCAACAGAGCTATTTTTTTCAAACATCCAGCAAACAACTTTGACGAGATTATATGAAAAAAGCAAAAAATAAAAATACACAGCTTAAGGCGAGGTTTTCCTGAAAATCTACGCGTGCACGGCGATTCCTTTATTGCGAGGTAATATAGTTGATAATCGTATAGCTTCTAATGTCGCTTACGCGCCCGTGACCGAACGAAAACGTTACTTTTTACATGTTTTATTCGATTTTTGGAAAACTGGAGTACGAAATAAAACATGTATTTTTGCAATTTTCTAGACAATAAAAATGCACATCTATTGGTAACATTTTTATGCCAATTATTATTTTATTTTCTGATTCACAGCTGTTTTAAAATATTGAACAGAGTAATATTTGGATTTTTTTTCTATCGAGTGAAATATTATTAATCATGTTTCTGTCTTTATGAATGTTTAAATGAAATGTTCAAAAATGTCACATATGAATTTTAGAACTGTATGTTTGTGGCGGTACAGTCAATCGAAATTGTTCGAAAACGAGAAGTAGCGCCTTAAGCCTTTCTTTAAGTTTTCATAAAAAAGTAACCAAATCGGTCTAGTTTTAGAGGAGGAAACAGGTGACTACGAAACATTTATTTTATGTGCTTTTCATAGGTATCTTCTGTCCGAGCTGCAGTTGTCTCTATCGCGCTCCGTTTGCGCTGCAGTTGTCTAAATACCATTCTCTTTTTCTCAAGCCCTTAGTGATTCCTCTTAATGAAAATGTTTAATGAAAGAATTATTGAATTGCAGTTTTTGTGTGTCGATGCACTTCTTAAGGTATTCCAATATTCTCCAATAATCTAGAAGAATATAACCTACAATAATTCATCCCAAACTTGCATCACTGTGCTCTAAGAAAACAATTCAGGACGTAAATTTTCATCGCCCTAATGTTTAGCCGCCTCAAATATTTATTCTGTGCAGAATTGCAGGAAGCAATTTAGTGTAACGACTGTAGATTGTGGTTGCGGGCTGTGCGAACTGGGAAAGTGAAGCCCTAATGACGTCACACCCGCTGAACAGATGTAATGATTACGCAATAATAATCGAAGGAGCCGCCTGACGATGACTGTCATGAAGACGATTGCAGCGGAGAAAATTACGTTCGAAGAAAGTGCGTTGACAAACATTTAATGATTGCTTTTTTACGGCAGCAAAAAGTCAACAAAAGGGATCAACCAAAAACCCGACACCACTGCCATAGGGAATATGTATAGAATCGGGTTTATATTTTTATAGATAACACGCTAAAAACACCATAAAGTTAAAAATTCTTCAGAATCTTGCTAATTACAACGAAAGAGAAAATATTTTGGCTATTGAAAATTGCAATGTTTTGAATGTGTACATGTGACGTCACTCTCCATATCGGACTTTTCTGTCGATGTACTGAAAGTTGCTTATTATAGCGAAAACTACAATGTTCTGTCTTATATTCTCTTTATAAGAACTTCAATAGGAATTCTTATCTATTAGTAATACAAGACCGGTGATAGAGCAGATTCCATGCTTGATATGGATGCCTATATTCCATGTGATGTTCTAGTGTCATCAACGCAACGCGTTCGACGCGTCAGAAAATTCGATTTTCCTATTACTAGCTTTACGGCCAAGTCAATTTCATTTAGCCGCAGAAAGTGTTTATCGCGACCCACCTCGGCACCATCTCATATTTCGGAGATGAAATGTATCCATGTCCTTTCCTAGGACTCAAACTATATTCGTACAAAGTTTTATCAAATTTGTTTCAGTATTTCACCGTGTACACGCAAAACACAGACAGACAGAGGTAGTTAAATATTTGTAAATTTAATATTGATGAGGATCAGAATATCTTAGCTGACATTTACGATGTGATTGCAAATGCTCGAATAAAACCTAATGTTAAGGTGAGCCACAATATTGGCAGAAGCTTGTGGTCTGATTACTTCTGAACTTCTGATGCCTGCTTTTAAAGTTACCACAAGTACTGCCATCATACGAAGCCAAAACGTAGACTCACGGCATGGCTGGTTCCCAAATTTAAGACCAGCATCCGAAATAAGGTAGATAGCCCACCGGATTAGCAAGTTGAAGTGACAGTGAGCTGACCACATTAACCGCAGAGCCGATAACCGTTGGGGTAAATAATTTCTTGAAAAGAGACCGCGTATCGGCAAACGTGGTGTAGAGCCACCCTCGGACTAGGTAGAGCGACATGGTTTGATGATATCTTCTAATAATAATGATCATATAGCGTGGACAATAGAGGAGAACGAGATATAAATCGTCGAATTGAGCTCAATACTGTGTTAAAAATGGATAAAGATATTGTTTGTCTCTTGTACTCTTACCTACGTCCCGTGCCAGGCCTCATTAACATAGACCTGTTGTCAGATACTGATAAGGCCAGTTTTATCAATACACCTACCTACGGTTATTAGCATCAAGGAGATGATCGCATTTGTGCAAGCGTAATACTAAATCAAATTTGTGATTTTTCTTTATAATGTTTTTTTTTCTATCGTGATTGTAAAAGAATAGTACTTAGATTGTTAACCGAGGGTCGAAAGAATCAATTCCCGAGGTATTTAGACCTATACCCGGCTATAGTCCGAGTAGGAATTGATTCTTTTACCCGTGTTAAACACTCTACTTTTCATTACGAATATGAGGAAAATAAAACTAGTTGTTTATCTAAACTAAGTATTTATTGATAATATATAATATATCTTTCTTTTGAGATTTCTAGCAAAAGATTTTCGATAACACAATTTGCCTCGTCTTTAATCGAATCTGGTGTCAACATTTCAGAATCGCTTGAACTCATTTTTAATATTCAAAAATCTTAGCATAAAAGATTATTACCTATTTTTTTGAATTCCGTCACAGATACATAACAGATTAGTATCCCGCCAATTTAAGTCGACTTTTTAAATTTTAATTATGGAACTCACCGCGTAATTGTAGCGGCTTATTCCGCTCAAAGAAGTTTGCGCTAAGTTCATACTGGCTGTTTAGAAACTCACATGGCCGCAGCATTTTTTTTAATTAGTTTTTTTTTTCACATAAATCTCTTCACAGCTGACAGCAGTTCTATTTTTAAAGTTCATTCCGGCCCTCAGGTGGGAAGAAATTTGTATGAGTTTTTCCCTCCCTATGGAGGGAAGCAGCATTTTCCACCCAATAATCAGATCAATACAAAACTACTTTCCGAATATGAGAAATGAAAATTCTCTTTCAGAATAGAGGCACCTACTATGAGAGGAACCAATGTTCGCTCATTGCCACACTGTAATTTGTTACCTATCTTAATGGAATGTAACGTTTAATTTCTATGGACGGAAATGAATATGTAATTGTATGCCTACAGGAATGGAAACGTGATATGTAGGTGGTATATGGAAACCAATTTAGAAAAATAAGCGCGTCGGACATTGTCATCGGCCTCACTCAGAAATGACACCGTGTTTCATGTTTAAAAGCCGTAACTAATAATTCTTGGCGATGCATCCGACCCTAAATACCTGTGTTGCTATTAAAGTTATGTACGTGTACTTTAATTTGAACTTTATAACGACCGACATTGATTCGGAGATTCACCAGCGGGCTATTCAGCTATCCAGGACATTCTAGGAGGCACGAAACAGCATACCTACGTGAACAAAGATTGTTGAACTTGTTTGCAGTACATCCATCCAAAACCAAATTTTTTATTCTAGCTACTAAAACTCAAATTCTAGATATCAAAAGTCATAAGCCCAATATAAAGATAAAAGATTCACATATTGAACAGGTCGTTGAAGCTAGAAATTTAGGGGTTGTGATGATAGTCACCAACAGTTTAAAAAACATGTACGCGATGCTGTTAAATTGTTAGTATAGGTTAAAAGTATTGTATCAAATTAAGGAGTATTTAAACGTCGAGTGTCGTATATATCTCTGCGAATCCTTGATATTATCTAAATTAAATTACGCTGATATTGTAATAGGCAGTTGTTTACTAGCTCATACCTAAGAAATTGATACAGCATGTTCAGAACAGCTGTGCTAGATTCTGTTTCCCCTTCCCCGTAGAGCTCATATTACTTCTTACCTGAACAATAATAATGTATTAAATATAGAATCTCGACGTGTGCTCCACCTCTCAGTATTTGGTGTACTTAATAAGAAAAATCCTTCATATCTTTTCAATAAGTTAAAACGCTACGCGCAAGGGTACCTGATCAATTAATTTACCCCACACATAAACTGTTGCATTCCGTGTCAGTTTTAGATATGCTGCGACACGATGATGAAACGACATAGGTCCTCCAATTAAGAAATTCACAAACAGCTAAGACTTTCAAAAATAATTTCAAAACCCATATTCTTAATGCCCAAAAATCCTAAATTTCGCAGCCCTGTCTATTCTGTTTAGTTATACACGGTTATTTTTTTATCACCCTGGAAAATTTTAGGGACGCTTCAAGACACAACCATTATTATATTTAAAAAAAATGATATAAAATATTTAAAAAAATATTAAAAAAATAATAAAATGTCTAAAAATGCTGCTCTCAGATAGTGCAGCATTTTTTGTATTTTTAAAAAAATAAAAATAAAATTAAGTGAGTTATTTTTTTTATTTATATTTAAATCATTCTAATACCATGTCGTGAAGCATCCCGTAAATTTTCCAGGGTGATAAAAAAATAACCGTGTATAAGCCATTCAATTCAACCGCATGTAATGCAATACAGCCATATCTTTTTGAATTATTACTGATTCTTGTTGAGATATTTACTTTTACTTACTTTATTTTTTATTTTGTTTTATTTAAATGGCGTCCGTGGAAGATCAGCGTCGCGGTTAACGCCCGATACTCGTATATGCTGAGCGGAGACCATTTTGGTAGTGGTTAAAATTGTGTGTCAAGTGTGTGCGTAATGCCAAATGTCTATCAATTTGTCTTTCTTACTGTCTGTTCTTACTTTCTAGTTCTTAGATAGTGGTAATAGAGATACAAGGGGCATCATCTTTCTAAATTTAAATTGTCTGTATAAATGAGGTATAAATACTAAAAGAGGTGTTGACATATCTGATGGCACAGAAGGGCTCCTATGCACGTAACGTTGAGAGGAAATCATACCGGCCGTTTTCTACACAAACGTGGTCCGCTGTTTTCTTTTAGGATAATGGCAATAGTTGCTCTATTTTTTCGAAAAAGTCTATGGCTACTATGAACAACATGTTCCTACGTTTTCCTTGTTTTATTAAGTTGATTATTAAACCTAACCTAACCTTACCTGAAAAATGACAAATTTCTAAGCTGTATTTGAAACATCCAGCAAACAAAGACCAAATTAGGATATGATAAAAGCAAAATATAGAAAGAGAGCCAAAGCCCTTCTTTAATTTTAATGCAAAAAGTTATTAAATCGGTTTAGTTTTAGAGGAAGGAGGAGAAAGTAGGGGACTATTAAAAGGTCTATTTTGTATACTTTTCATGTATCTTCGGCCCGAGCTGCAGTTACTATCGCAGTTCGTTTGTTCGGACACAGCGTGACAGCAATACATTTTAGAAATATCTCTTTTTGAGTTCTGTCGAGTTTCCTCTTAACATTGTCACATTACGATGTAGTGCGACTAGTGCGTCTGCTTCCTTTTATCAGTGGAGTGCATGTTGTTGCAGCATTGTATTGACTTTCGAGAGTAGACCACGCAGTACATAGCAGAAATATTGTCTCAAGTCGTTGGAGTTAGTAGCACCAGTTGAAGACCACAGCGGATACGGCCTAAATGTCAGTTTAACGTTACCCTAATAATGAATTGTAAGCACACATCTACCGTGGCTATCCATCCAAGGAACAATAAAATCAAGGCGTCCCTAAGAAAAGAACGCGAGACAAGGACGGAACAACTTCGACCCAAGAAAGAGAGGGATAGTCGCTGCCAATTTTATTGGTCCGTTACACATTTTACTGCGGCGAAACGGCGGGTTTAATTAAAAACGAGTCATTAGCGAAAGCACGTGTGGCTTAGTTTTCACGTAAATAACTCGGACGTTTTTTAATATTCGGCGCTTATTCGGCGTCATTAAATCAGAGGTGGGTAAGTGGATTTTGCAAGACCCTCACCGCAAAGTTTTAGAGGGTCCATTATAGAAACTTCGCCTTTTCAAACATCTTTTATCGGACTGCAAAAGGCAAAGAGGGGTTTGATTTGAGTTCATCAGTCTATATGTATATACTGATGAACTGTTTATCCCTTTGCGGCACTATATTGGGCAAACGCGTGGACCGATTTTAATGATCCTCGTGTCAGTCGATTTGTTTTAATCTTGCAAGTGTCACTAAAGACATGAATGTTATCAAAATCCAATATAGCGACCATCAAGCGCCATATTGGAAAAAATAAAAAAATAAAATTCGTTCAACTGCTTCATTTGGTATCATCAAATAGGTCCTTGAAATTTATTGTTAGGTTTCTTTAACCATTTTTCATTTTGATTAATCATTCAAGAAATATAACGATGTAAAGTCGTTAAATGTATAAGTGAGAATACGCGCGGGAGTGGCTAGCGTAGGTAGGTACTTAGGTACCAACTATAGATTACTAGTAAAAGTTGACCCTATTTGAGCTTATGTAGATTAATGGGTAAGAATTATATACTACTGACTTTATACTACAGTTGGGATTTCTTTAAACTTTTTAATTGAACGATAGTAAGATTGTATGTTTCTCTTCAATGTTAAGTAAGACAGAGTCCAATAACAGATTTATCAAAAAAGAGAAATTCGTTGAATTATTTTGCATCAAGCATGACTGAACAGATTCATTGTTAAGTGATGTTCCTCCTTCGTAGCTTTGTTTGTTACCCTCTTCTGAATGACTTCAGCCATAACAGTCATGCTTCATCAGGTTTAGGAAATTTCAACATTGAACTGTCAAATTAGGGATCGGGTGTTTACGATTCTAGCTAGCTAGTGCGTGATTTGTACAAATTAATCATTGACTCTTCTTGCGGAAATACAAAATATACTCAGTTACTCAGATATTCCTCTTATTCAAGTTTAAGTTTTCATAAAACCTCTTAAGACATCGCTATCGTCTCGGTGATAGCGATGTGTTCGATGAAAGTATTGACACTCGGTAATGTTGAATGTTAACGGTGCAATAGTATAATTCATGAATAAATAAATACTGCGGATACTATCATTTGTATTGACACAAGTATTGAATGTAAACGGTACAATAAAGTATTTATTAATTTACAAATTACGAACTGCGGATTATTTGATTGTATCACGGCTAGAGCGAGTCAGTGATTAAAGGCCAAAAGGCGCAAAACAGTTTCGGATTCCCCCACAAAGGACCTGATTGAGCTATTGGTAGTAAGTACAAAATTATTGCAAAAAAATCAAAAGATTGTTTTTTTTAATTTTCCAAATGTCCACAACCACAAGAGAGCGGTGTCTCTGTCTGTATACATATACATATAAGGTTAAGCAAACTAAATCGTTTATTCTTCAATATCAATGACCATACGTAAACAATTAAAAATAGATTCAGACGAGAATCTCTTTTCTGAGAAGAGGTTATACAATTTCATTTTGGCGACTCACTATATTTAGGATGTTACAATAATATTGCAAGTGTTAGTTGCAAACATGTTACCAAATGTTATGAGTGGTATAGTCGAAGTCGAGAGTTATTGAATTGTGGTTTGAGTTGAATTCGAATATCACCTTCATAAATAAGGCGCTAAAAAGTGACATTTTGAGAATACCATACTCAATAGACGCTTAGATCATTAGGCGAATCACGTTCACGATGGACAATGATAGATGATGAACTTTTGCCCTTAAAATTTCATTCATTAAAATTGAAGAACGACAAAAACAATTGCCTACATTTCGCAGCTAACAGAATCTAGGTCAACACAACAGTACTAAAGCTAACCTGTAAAAGAAATTTATCGATTCAACATCAATCTGTAACTCAAAGAGTTATTTGTGTCCACAGCATAAGGCGGCTTCCCATCATTACGTATTCTCTATGGTCTAATTCGCGTATAGCATAAGGTTTCCACCTAGTCTATTATTCAGGTCAAATTACAGAGATAATGAAGCTGCAGTACAGACTGTTTCTTTGTTGTGGAAATCGATACGTGTTTGAGGACTAATTGCTTCGGGTCCGATTTCTTGATTGAATGGCGTTTGATATTTAAATGGACGGGAGCCTCGTAGATTTCGGGTTTCTTTACAGTAGACCAATTTTCATTCAAAAGAATAACTATGTCGACTGAGGGATGACAAATAAGGGAAAAGGTTCACTATAAAAGGAAGGTTTGACCTTCATCACACGTTGGATGGACGGAAGTGAGATTCTATCTAAATGCATTCCTTATCGTAAAAGAAATGCCGAATTAGCCTCAAATTACTGAAGAACAACATTGCTATGAATATTACTTTTATGATGTATAATTCGGGTAAAATAGAGATGGTAACTAGCATTTGAACCCAGTAAAACAATTTAATATACTATAAGTTGTTTTGGAAAATTCGGACCATGGTTACTACCTTGGTTGCTTTTCGACTTTTAATTGTTTTTAAAGATCACTTAATGAAATACGCAAAACAGTGACTTTTGCGTCAAAGTAGTTAAAGACGCAATACTAAAAATCTTTATAACAAATACACTAAATCATGATCACTAAAACGTTAAGTTACCTTTATCAGAGATGTGTTATTGTTCAAGTAAAAGATCTTGTAATAGAAAACATGATACGTAAACCTGTAGCAGTGCGGAACCATAACTTTACTCACTTCAAAATTAGCCAAGCCGTCAAGCAAACGCTAGAATCAGCACAGTGACCGGACCCCTATGCTACACACGCAAATATTTAAGGGATATCGATTTTCTCAAACGGTCATCGCCTGTCTGACCTGATAAACTGTATCAAAATAGCCTTAACCGACCACAACTATTTAGGGATGAGCTACATATCGATTCACAACACAACACGGGGAAGGCTTCAATTTAATGCTCACCTCTAGCAATATCGTGCATGCAGGAATATCTCTTCGCATATTACGAACTAAATGTAATTTAACCTTCTTTGCCAGTTAATTAAACGATAATCAATTCATTGAAAATAGTAAATATCCTAGCAGTCTGATAGTACTAATCCACAAACAACTCTCGAAACGCGAATAACTTATGTGATTAATCCGAAAACTTACTGTAAGCAAGTGGTACCTAAAACTTCGTAAATAACCTCCCGTGTTTTAAAACCTGCTAAAATTAGGCTTATTTACCGACACACGGTATTTATGACGTTTCAGGAAAATATCTTCGAAAATAGCTAGCTTATCAGCGAGAATGTTCTAATAAGAAGATAATATTAGGTCTGGTGTTTTAGGTTTAGAATAGGTGGCGGAAAGTTTAAGGGGATCTCAGCTTGGTTGTTTTTGACCAAACCAATCCACTTTCCAGCATTGGTTTCTTTTTATTTGCAAAAATTTTAGAAAGCTCCTAATTTGGCAGAGATTGAAAGTATCACCAAACAGTACATTAATGTGGCACAAGGCGTCTATGAGAAGCAAATCAAGGTGTTTGATTTGCTTCCATTTGCCCAAGAGATCAGCAAGAAAGTAAATATGAAACAATTATCTGGTGTCGTATTAATGTTGTCGATCTGAAGCACCAGATTTAAAGTCTATTTAGCTCTGTAATAACACACATAGGTACACACCCAGACACATTTCAATCTTTTGGATTAAGACTTTTTTGAATTTAAACATTCTCATTTAAGTATTATGGCAACTACTCAACTGTTGCATATCGAAATATCGCAGATTACTTAAAGATTAACTAATACATTTCTTATTGTAAGTTTTGTTACCAGGTTTGAGACGTATAGATTCGTAATATCTAATAACTCCTACACAGTTTTAGTTTCATAATATGAGTAAGTTATTTACATATTGATTTTTTCCTCCTAATTCTAACTTCTAACGGGTAAGTTTTGAACGCAGTTTTCTATATCTACAAAAAATTAGTTTTTTGTTCATACTAAGGCATTTTTGAAAGAAATGTTATATAGTTTCAGTAAACTAAGCAGAGGACATACTGTATTTGCTCGTTCCCAAATCTTATGCGTAGTATGTTTGCTGAAAATGCTGACGTAATAATCCTAAATAATGTTGCAACACGGTAACTTACGAATCTAAGTTATAGTAGTACTAGTAATCATAAAACATTTATATTTATAATTGATGAGAAAAATTATTTAAAACACTTACTTGCCAAACAACGGGTGCCACAAGTGGAACGTAGAAGGATCGTGCGGATGTGGTGGCATGTGAGGAGGTGGTTCCCCCAAAGGAGTGGTGCTGCCAACTTCTGGCTCGTCTCGACGTCGACTCATCGAAGCAGCTGAAGAGTTTGAGGACCGCCGTGACGACGACGCACCTGTTGACACTGACGCTGCGGAGGGCTCCATAAGATTTTGCAGGGATCTCACACTTATTCGAGGTCTTGGCGACCCTTGAGAACTAGTACTGTTACTTCTTTGATGCGAGGGACCTTCAGAATGTTTCACAGACTGGAGGTAATTGTTGTTCGGGTAGAAAGGCGTCGTCGGACTTTTCTGTTGACCCATTCTCGATGATCTTTGGCTCATCATATTCGGATTAAAGTATGGTGGTACCGGAAATGGCATTTGCATGTTGGGCCTAACGTTGGGGTTCATGCCTGGATACATGGCTTGTAAGTACGGATTGTGCACCATTGATCTTTGGCTATTGTTATAATTAGGGGCTATTGGGCTAGTGCGAGCTGACGTGTGAGATTTACTTTGGGAACTTTTTGTGGAATGTACATAAGGGTTTTGCACGTCGCTTGCTTTCGATGCCATCTCCTTCAATTGAGCTTCTAATGTACTATTAGATTTTGCACGCTGTGACGCTGAAGCGTTTGCACTCGATTGGTTCATAGCTTCCTGCCACATTGCGAGTTGTACTCGATTATCATAGTCCATCGGCGGCATGATAGGAAACCCAGCTGGACCCATATACCGACCTGCCGGCCCCCCAAACATTTGTGCCAGATCATAATTTGAGCCCGTATAACCTGATGAGTTTAGAGCTTTTAACAGCTCCATATTTTGGGAGCAAGCTGCCATAGCTTCTATCTGGTTAAGGTATGGTAACCACATCATTGGATTGAAGGCGGCTGAGGTAGCGGCATCAATATCACCGGCTAAGGCATCCATTGAGGGCGTAGACTTTGGTGGTGCGCTTGAGTTTGTTTGATCGGGTTGTGGCGTATTTCTTGTATGTTCAGTGGTACCTGGTGTTTGTGCAGGTGCTGATGATGTCTCTTTTTCTTTAAGTTTTAATATAGGTCGCATAGTGCTAGTTTCGTCTTCTAAAATACATAGTAATTCTTTTACGGATATCACAAGAATATTTGGATCATGTAATATTTCAGGATATGCAAAAACTTCCGGTATCCGTAGTTCAGGCCTTTCTAAGAGCAATGCTGGGATTTCTTTTGCCGGAGCTGAAACTATTTGATGCAATTTTTCTTTTGGTATTAATAATGGATCTGGGAGGTTAAATTCTGTACTAGCTAGAAGAGATTCGATTTGTTTTACAGGGTGTACATCATCGATAAGCGTACCGGATTTTTTCCCTGGCTTTTTTGATTTAGCTTCTTCATTGGTTTTGTTCGCTTTGGTATTTTCTATTGATTCATTTTTAAACCTCTTTTCTTGCGGTTCTCCGTATTCTTTGTTGATTTTTCTAATTTCGTCTGAGCAACTAGATACAGTAGGACTAGCGGACTTTCTGTGCTTTCCTAAATTTAATGGTTCACATTGCTGTTTAGATATCGTTACCTCTGATGTATACATTTTAGGAGATGGCGACGATAGAAGTGATTCTAAAAATAGCGTTTGCTTGCTTTTTGTTGATGGCATTGTAAAAATTTCCGGTGACGATGGCACAGCGGGTATGCCACTGGGTTGTGGAGATTGCATGGCGTCTGACTCTCTCGAGGGCGCTCTCGGTATGTCTATCCTTTTCGGCGACGCATGCGGGGTGGGAAGTCTACGATGCACACTCAAATCTTTAGGTTGATCGTCACTTTTATCTGATAAACTACTATCCTCCGTATGGTTGGTAATTTCTGCAGCAGTTTCTATGACTAGAGCGGTGGTATCCACGTGCTTGACACTCAAGTCAGTGGGGGCTAATTCGTCTTTCCTAGGCGATACCATTATTTCTTTTGTGTATGATGGTACTAGTGGCGAATAATCTGCTTTATCGTTTTCAATGTTCGATTTAGACGTTATTTGCTCACAATTGTCAGTGCTATTTTTTTCATCGTTGGATATTTTAGTTGGTGACCCCATTTCACTTTGGTCAGGCAATATCTGCGGTTGTTGTTCGTCGAAAACATTTTCATAAATCGCTCTTTTCTCAGGTACTGATTCCGTATAAATGACGTCAGTGTTTTCCTCTATTTCACTCTCTAGCCTCTTTTCAGCATTTCGTTCATATTCCAAATGGTGAATATTAGTATGGTCTTGAATATCCGATTGTGAGTTTAATGTGTCGATATTGCTCTCGGTGGATGTTTGGGGATCAAACACATCATCAGATATATAACTTTGATCATCCGATGGTTGGTGCTCTGTGGCATTTAAATGGTCGCCTATATGGTGCAGATGAAGTAGGCCTTGAGCGGCTGTGATGCTACTACGGCCCGGTGATTCTAAGGATTGTTCTAGTCTGTCAATAATATCAGCGACCGGTGCTCCACTCAAAAGTATATCTTCTTCTTCTTCGACGTAATCACCGGATGAATGAACTAAGTGTGCAAATTTATCTAGAGCTTGTCCGAGAATCTGGTTATCTTCACAACCTTTCTCGACGAGCGACTCCAACAACGCCTCGTCGTGAGGTCCACCGAGTTCCGGTAGATAGTGCGCTTCACTAATAGTTTCAAACAGATCCTTGTGCACAACCATATCGTTCTGGAAGCTATCATCCTCCGCAGCCCGCTCGGGGGCGTGCGATTTCCGATCATAAAACATCCCGTCAGTCTTGGCCTCGCCCAGTTCGAACGACATCACGTCACGAGCCACTTCCTCGTCCGGCAAGAACGCGTACTGAGCGCCGGCGGTCGCCTGCAGCTCCAGCTCGAGCTCCTCGCCGCGCTGCTGGTTGAACTCGAGTTCGGCGACAGCCAACAGGTTGTCGAGCGGCGTGGGCTCGGCGTGCGAGTGCGCGAGCTGCGCGCGCGGCGGCGACGGCTCGCGCGGCTCGGCGCGAGGCACCGCGATCGTGTGCGACGGAATGTGCGACTCCAGGTCGGGCGCGAGCCACGCGGTCGGCGGCGGCAGCGGCTCGGGCTCCTCGCGGTCTCGACGGCGGGCCGGGCGCCCGCGCCGGCGACGCTCCTTGCGGTCCCGCGGCGGCGGGGGCGGCAGCCGAATGGAGTTGTAGATCTCGGTGCGCGGGATCACTCGCCAACCGGCGGCGGTTCGCGCTATTCGTATGCGGTTTCGCGGATCGTAGTCCTCGCAGCGGACCTCCTGAACGGTGCCCTCGTGCTGGCGGGCCCAGAGGAAGACGGGTCTCAGCCTAGGGCGCTCGGGCGCCGGGGGCTGGAGGCCGAGGGCCAGGCTGCGCGCGCGGCGCCGGGGGCGGGGCGGGGGTCGGCGCGGGGGCGCGCTGGCGCTGCGGGCGGGGGCATGGGCGCGGGGGCGGGCGGCGCGAGGCTCGCCGCCGCCGCCGGGCGCCCGCGGACGCGGAGACACTCCGGCGCGCCGCACCGCGGACAGGCGACAGGCGACGACCGCGCGGACGCGGCCCCGAGGCGGACTGAGCCGGAGCGCGCGGCCCGCCCCCCCGGCCGCGCCCCGCCCAGCATCGATCGCCGCCCGCTGCACCGCCGCCGCCGCCGCCGCCGCCACCACCACGCCGCCGCCGCCGCCGCCGCCGCCGCCTGCACCCGCATGTAAACACGCGCCCCCCCGGCCCCGGCCCCGGCCCCGGCCCCGGCGCCCGCCCGCGGCCCGCATACCGCGCCCTCGTTAATCTCCGACGAGATATTGATAAGCGCAGAAGGGTAGCTTGTTTATGTTTTTGGTTGGATTAATAATCGCTCGCTCTATTGCAGCGGTGCTGATGTTTCATTTTGCACGCTATCGTCATTTCGTCCGGTGAGTTTTGAATGTATAGGCGAACTTTGAGTAGATCGAACATGTGGGTCAACCGGTCACACTCGATTGTGGGATTAGCGCGTGAAAGCCACGACCGCGGGGCGCCGGCACGCCCCCGGCTGGCTGCCGCGTGAAGTTCATCGCTCGGCCAGGATCGCGCGCACTGAATTCGCCGGCCGGCGAGCCTCTACTGCACTAATGGTGGCACAACGTAATGAGCGATCGCCCTCCGGCTGATCGTTTGATGAGATCCCATCTAGCCATTGTAGCCTGACAATGTACCGATTTCATAAGCAAAATACCACATCAATATAAACGTATTTTTTTTAAAATTGATTATGGCCATTTTCCTGAAAAAAAAAGCTGATCCAAGTAAGACTAGAATCCTGATTACTGCCTAATAAACACCAGCTGACATCTATCGACACATATCTAAAATTTTTCACAAGCGGAAAAGCAAGCAGAAGTCATATAAAAATGTTTATAAAGTTTAGTCACAAACCGCTAGATGGCACTGTAGCGGCTTAATAAAATATTTCCACGCTGGAACTTGTTTAACATCCTTCCTAGCATATTACAACAAAACCCAATACAACTAATTTTTTTGTTAATTTTGTGAAGATAATATACTTAAAGCAACGATTATTATACTTTTAAAGCCATCCAGTGTCCCTAACGACACTTAACTGCTAGAGATCGAGACAAAACGACGATAGCGCTGTTGGATTGAGACAAACTATTCCATCTCACTTGCTAGAGGAAGACTCAGCACTATTGTGGAGTCATCTGCCTGGGTACCTCCATCCTGTCTGCTGTCAAGGAGCAATGCTTGTATTTGCTTTGTTCCGGTTTGTAGGGTAAGAGAGGCAGTCATATTACTGGGTACTGTCACAGATTACATAATGCTAGTACTATGACTTGAAATCTTATGTCATCTTAAGATGGCAATGTTGTATACTGGGGTTCTAGTGAAAGTTGTAGGATTTCAAATCTTACAGTGGCCACGTGTACTATTATACACGACTGTATTTTACCATTAGGTGGGTAGCCTGCTTGTTTACCATCCTGTTGTTTAAAAAAAATTACAAAAAGTAAAAACCGACTTCAAAAACACTGAAAAGTTAAAAATAATATAAGAATAGGTACAGACAACATCACATTTCTATATAGCAGTCGGTGCATTTTAAGACTTTCTAGATTTTCTTTGGCACCGACTTCAACATAGAAATGTTTCAGTGTTTTTTAACTTTTTTTTGTAAAAAAATATTTTTATGTTTTTAGTGAATGAAATCTTCCTAGAAAAATGGCTGAAGGGAAAAAATCACTTGACAATACGTGCCTAAATAGCCTCTAACTCCTCAAAGTTAAGGATTCTTCCATTATCAGCTCGGTTCACGACTACCAGACGCAAGTAGATCCCATTATCAGATCCTGACTATGGACAATGGGGCTACCCCAGGAGTATACTCTATCGAATACAAAAACAATTTTGAAACTCGGTCCACAATTGGTGGAATTGAGAACCTTCCCCTTTTTTGAAGTCTGTTAAAAAGTAATATACTTTTGATTGGCTTGAAACTGAGGCGAGTGGAGTAAGAGTCTGTGCATTTGGGGAAAGGAAATCTTTAATTGTTTTTACTTTTCGACATATCGATGTTATGTTAATACATACCTATCATTATTACTTTTTTTAAAACGTTTTAGCGGTTGTGTAGTGTAGGCGGTTAATCAAAAGCGACACTAATCTGGTACATCCCAGACAGTTCAGACCTTCAAGGTTTTCGAAAGGTAGGTTTCAAGTTCATTTTTTTGAACGTACGACAGGGAAACTCTTGGTCTTCATCTAACCTGATGGCAAGTGACGATCGGGATTTCGGTGGTAGCGAGTTTCACCTGGACTCCTCAACGACTGAGGAACTAGCCATTTAACCTCTAATTGCCAAAACAAAACAACGATGCTGCTATGCTAATAACATTGTTATTATGGCGACAAACTTAGGTAAGACGGGGTGGTAGCTAGCCAGGCGGGCTCAGAAGCCCTACCAAACCTAGCAGAAAAATTCTTGCCCCCCACGGGGAATCGATTAACACCCGGTGGTCTCGACCACAGAGCCAGTTAGATAAATAGGTGCCAGTGTGATAAGGTCACCGTCAAGGTTTCCACCAAGGCGAGACGAGCAGCATAGTGGGCGGGTTATTTCTACCAAAGCGGAGCAAATGTCGGAGGTCAGAGGTTTTCGCCCGAGAGGTCTTCTAGTCCCCGATCCGCTCCGTCCCTCTAATGCAGTGGTTCTTAAGAGGAAACACCAAGGTCGAGAGAATTCAAAAATAGGTATTTGTAAAATGTATTGCTGTCTCGCTGTATATCCAAACAAGTAAACTAAACGCGATAGGGACAACTGCAGCTGGGACCGAAAATACCTATTAAAGTACGCAAAATATACGTTTCGTAGTCCCCTGTTTTCTCCGAGAAAAATTTACAGATTTAATTACTTTTTGCGTTAGAAATTAAAGAAAGGCTTTCTCTGTGTTTCTATGTTTTGCTTTTTTCAAATAATCTTCTTCAGTTTGTTTGCTGGACGTTTTAATACAGCAGAAAATTAGGTCGATTTTTTAGGTTTTTGAAGGTTCTCTTTTTTAATAATTAACTTAATAAAAAAGGGAAAACATAGGAACATGCTTATAGTGGCCATTGATTTTATTGGAAAAAATGAAGCAACTAGTGCCATTATCCAGGAAGGAAACAGGGCACTACGTTTGTATGGAAAACGGACTGTACGATTTCCTCTTAACCGTTGGTCTGCGGACCACTGGTGGTCCTTGGAATCAGACGAAGCCATCCGAAAAAAAAAATATAACAAACAACCCTTTATTCATAAACTGTATATTGGTCTAGAGTTGCGGTGGTTCATGGTTAGATAGATATTTGTAAAATGGTCCTTCGTCACTAAAAGGTTAAGAACCACTGGTCAAGAGCGACGTATTTTGTATGGAAACACCGTACATATCCTAATACCATCGGCATGCCGCAGAACACGGCAAATATTTAATTTACTTTACTAATATAGCTTATAAGTTCTATTACACTAACCAAATTGTTATATATATATTACGTATGTTAGTTTGTAAGGTATATATCTATGTGCCTAAGTTTATTATCAGGCAATAAATAAATATCTCCTCCGCTCTGCTCAACCGAAGCCGAGGGAGCTTCAGTGGAGACGAGACGTGTAAAAAACGACATTTTAGGATTAAATAATTTATACTCTGTCCATTCATTTATTTTCTTTTTGACAGCTCACGCCTATGAATTACCGTTTTCTTTTTCGTAATAATGTACTACGGTAATGTCGTACTTTATTGACGGGTAACGCCCACTTAGTGAAGTGCCTTATGCATAACAAACAACCACAGACTATAAAACAGATAAGATAAATCGATGATATGAAAATAAATTGGACTTTATGTAAGTATTATTTCTGTAAATTTACAAAAACAAGAAAATAAAAATAGTATCTATGAATGCATGATTAATTATTTGCAAGGACTATTGTTTATTTTGAATATTACCATTTAAAAATAGCAGCAGTAAAATTTTCAAGCATAAATAAATAAATAAAAATATTAGTACAGAGTTATATGTATAAATATTTTAATATTTATTATTTATATGTATAGTATAATAATATAATTTAAAAAACTAATAATTAATATTTAAACTAAAAATATTTTGATGCATTAAATCGATTGTAAGTTCTTCTTAAATAAAATCGATTATTATTTGAAATCGAATCGGTAACGTGCGAGGGCGTCACTAATTTCAAATTGTCACGAACTGTCAAAAAGAAAATAAACGAATGGACAGAGTATAGTTCATTAGATTCTTGTATCTGTATTATTTTTTGACGTCAATGTCTATATTGCATAACTCTTGCATAAAGATTTTTGAGTTTTTTTGACATCTCGTCTCCTCCAGTTTCCGTCTCGGCTTTGATGACAAACGGGCCTTAATCGACATAGACGCAATAAAATCTTTCTTTCACCAAATGTTTAATGAAACAATAGCTGGTTCCAGCGTCACCGGATTAAAGCGCTGGAGCAGTACTGTATGATCATAAACACGCTTCAGTATAGCAATATTTAGCGCTGGATTGCAACAGCCCGGTTCGCTACTTTCTTTCCAGCAATGGAATTCGTTGATACACAAGGATATAGCTACTGTGTCAACGTGAATCGGTCTTTATATGGTATTAGTAGGCGAGCCAGCGGCAGCGCGGTCGCGACCCCCCACAAGTCATTCTCAAAGACTCTCTAATATTCCGCACTATAAAAATAATCTAAGACAAATATAATCTAAACTATTTCTACAAAGATCAGGCATCTATTCTATGCCTTTAAAAATATACAATAAACTAGCTGTGCCCGCGAACTACGTTTCGCGTTAATTTATTTTTTCCCGACATCTTCAACAAATATCGTTAATGTACACAGAAATAAATATAAAAACTTAACACATTGTATACTAAAACCTTCCTCGAGAATCACGCTATCGAGTGGTGAAAACCGCTTGAAAATCGGTGCAGTAGTTTTTGAGTTTATCGCGGACAGACAGACGCGGCGGGGGACTTTGTTTTATAATATGTAAGGATTAACCGAACATATAAAATACGAAAAATGTAACTTAAAATTGTCAAACAATTATTTGTTGGAAACGTATTACACTATAGAAGAATAGCTTATTGACAACTTTAATAGACATCAATATTAATAATTCGAGTTGTCTTATACCTATACATAATTTGATTTAATCTAGTTTTATTTATTTGATGCGATTTAATTTGATTACAACAACATTTTATTTTATTAATTGATATTCCATTAATCTCATTGACATTTTATTTAATTCATTTACATTAGTTTTAAAGTCTAATTTAATTTATTAAAATTTACTCAATTTGTTTACTTCCGTGTAATTAGACTTTATAATATCACGATTTCGAAAAAATAACAACTATTTGACTTAACACAAGAACAAGAAAATTGAATTCGTAAAACTGGCCTGTCTCTATTCTTATTTGATTGCAACATCTAACAAGGTGCAACTTGTTAATTCATCTCACACACGTAATGCAACGAAGAAAGAAATAAGTAAAAGATATCACTGAATTAAATATTATTAATTGTCTATTTAATAAAAATATCAACATAAATAAATAGTTCCATGAAACTAGCGTAATTATCACAGTTTCTTCTCCTTGCTTCTGATTTTGTATTCGTGTATTGCTTTTAGCAGGTACAGAGATCCAATGACGATGACACCAGCTGTCCCACTGGCTACTAGGTAATAGTGGTCCAAATTCCCAACAGGAACATCCCAGATTAAAGTATCTGTCATCTGAAAGAAGCAACATAATCTATTATGAGTAATACGTCAACAGAGGTAGTGAATGGTAGCGGTGGGCGATTATGAGATATACTAATGAAATCATTCGATTATGAATATATCTCGAGATATCTCGATTATAACAGATTAGTAATTACTAATTATTGGTCGTGACGAGTCGAACACAGAGCGAGATACGATACGATGATCGGCGTGCAAGTACCCACAGGTAGACGAGCGTGAAGAGGTGAGAGGGGTGAGACATCACAGTGGACCCTCTCGCTCGCCCGTATTTAAATGCTCTAAGCTTACGCACTCTTACACTCTCTTAACTAAAATATGTAAACTTACTGTTACCTAAATGATTTCACGAAGAAACGGCACGTCACAAACTACAAAATACAACAGACGTCTATTCTACACAAAAACTTATACTTATTATGAGTAAAGCGAAAGAGCGATCCGACTATCTTGCGTTCGATCACAGAGTAAAGATTCGGCTTCTTTACTTTGTGACCAACAACAGAGGATTAGTAGTACAGATTAGTAATATCATTCGATTATGAAAATATATTAGTAACTAATTTCATAATCGATTATTAACACATGGCTGCACGTGCTTGGCTCTGATTGGCTGGCTTCGGCTGGCTTGCGATTGGCTGAGGCAGTGTGGCGCGTAACAATTAGTATTTCAAAGTAATTCGATTATACGAAACATTCATAATCACCCACCGCTAGTGAATGGATGATTCAAAAATCGTCTACTACCTTTTGTTTGTGACACTGACATTTGGTCACCATTGATCGCATTTATACATTCTGTGGCGTTTTATTACGTGCACAGAGACAGTTGATTTGCAAGTTACAATATTTAATTATGATTTTTTACTTTTGATTGTTGTAATCCCATTATGTTTTTTGATATAAGTGCACGATACACCAATACTTAAGCAAAAATTAACTTAATAAAATATTTTGTAACTGCAGGTTTTGCAGAAGTCGAAACTAAACGCAATTGAACACTCAATGGAATATGATAAAAATACGTATGGAGTAATTTACACTTTTATTTATTTACTATCTAGTTTATCTAAATAAACAAGGGAAGTGATATGTTTTCGCAATCCTCGAAGATTTTTCTACATTTTGGTACACATGTACGTCAAGGTACACACATGGGCAAAAATGTATGGACTATTGGCGATCTCCTTTCGTAGTGAATTCTCATGATTGTTGGTATTAATTAATATTAACACTGCCCAAAAAAATCAAAAGCTATAAATCGTTTAAAGATTTTTACAATTCTGACTAACCAGTTTCGTGGTTGATGAGACCACTCAATAGATATTGTTCGATTCCCTATGGGAGCATAAGTTTTTCTGGTTGGTTTGGTTGGCGGTAAGGCTCCTGAGCTTGCTTGGCTAGCTACCCACCGCCTTACCTAGTTTGGCACCATACTAACAATGTTAATAAAATTGTTGTGTTCCAACAATAGCCAGTTCCTCAGTTGTACAGTCCAGGCGAAGCTCACTTCCAACTTAGGCCTTATTCACTTACCATAAGATGAGATAAACGCAAAGAGCTGTACAGCTGTGTGTGAAAAAATTAATGAAGTCTTGATTGTATCTCATCATCGCTGCTCATATACGTCCCCACCGAGAGGCTTGAGCCTACCCTATGTTAGGGTGATTAGGCCTTAGTCAACCACGCTGGCCCAGTGCGGATTGGTCGACTTCACATACACCATTGAACTTCTTCGCGGAAATGCAGTTTGCCTCACAACATTTTCCTTCACAATAGGAGCGTCAGACAAATGTACGAGTACATATGAAATTCTAAAAACGAAAAACACATTGGTACTTGGCGGCTTCGAATTCCCGACCTCCCGATTGGAAGGCAAGGAGTCCACAGCGCCACGACGACGACGACGCTCTTGAATGTATTTGAAAAAAGTTTCTATAGCTCATAATGGCTAGCTCGTTATCACCATTGCTCTTACCATAGTATACGATATTTCCTTCCAGCTACATTTTTCTCTTCCCCCATTACAAAGAAACGTCACTGAAGGAGCAACCTTCGTCCCACACACATCTAGGTTGAGTTCTGGACAGCGGAGGTATATTTTCGGTGGGCCAATTCGATTTCTTGCATATCTGAAATATTGCAAATATCACACCCAGTTATTCATTTTATTCCTGAGTACACCTGAGTACATGGTGGACATAATGCCAAAGGCATTCTCTGCCAGTCGACCTTAGGATGATTCTAAGACTCATGGACGAGGTAAATGTAAAAAAAGAAGACAAAGTGAAAGAAGTGAAGAAGAAATAGTACATACCCTTTTTTAACGTTGGGAAATGCATTACGCATATATAGCGCTTGGAAAAACGCAAGGTTATGTTCGACAGAGTGCCATCCACAGAGTGACTGAGGCAGAGTGCCATCCACAGACTGCGTTCTACCGACTAAAACCCCCCTCCCAGACGCCTTGGCGCGAGCAACCCCGTCACCGCCGCATCCCCCTCGTCATTAGACGAAGAAGACACGCCGAGAAGGGACGTGTCGCCGCCGAATAAGGCCTTGTTAGCGTTTGCTCGCCCACAGCGAGCACCTCTCACCCCCCGAAGCGGATAGGCCGACGATGCTCCTAGGCATTAGGAGCATCGTTGACTGGCGACTTGTGCTGTAAAAGGAGACTTTCCATGTTAACAAGGTCATGAAAAGTTATGGCGTCATTAAATATTCGATATTGTAAAATCTATTTTCTAATTCCCCATACATTTTATTCACAGACCTATTTGTACATATGCTATTTCAAAATGAATTTTATAATTTCGAATTTTCAATGAGGCCATATATAACTTTTATACTATGATAACATGGGTAGGTTTCGGCTTAATAGGGTATGCACCAAACACAATGGTGGAAATTCTGTTGGCACTAATTCGATTAAACTAAACTAAATTTAGTTTTAATGCTGTCAAATTGTGTTTTCAGTTAAAATTTTCGAACAAAAAAGACGATTTGACAGCACTAAAACTAAATTTAGTTTAGTTTATTCCAATTAATGCCAACAGAATTGACACCATTGTATAAAATAAATTAATTATAGTTAGTCAAACTATAAATAAAACAGATATAAAATGACATTGTAAGTTCTATACATACATGTAACTATATTAAAATAATATAATTAGTTAATAATAGTTATATAATTGCAAATTAAGTGTAGTTACACTAAGGTCTTAAAAGTAACATTATATGGTACTTGGTACTTAATTACCCAAACATTGGGTATAGCAAAAGAGGATGTTAACAAAAAAATACCAACATTGCATTTTTAAAAAAGTTAATTATTAATTATAAAATTATTTTTTGAAATTAAATGCAATAGAAATGTAAAATAAGTTGTGGTTGTGATATATCAATGCTAGAGATATTTTAATAATTATAGTTTAATATTTTATACTTTCATATTATTGTTTTATATTCTTTTATTTTTTATTCGGTTTATATAAATATTAATCTATTGAGTAAACACAGTTTACAATAAGATTTTTAAAGTTATGCACTAAATATTGTGTTAACGCCATCTATCAAGCGATGGCTCAAACTTCTACCTTCATTCATCTTCCATTCATTCATCAGCTCAACACATCATTCATCCAATCGTCATACATTCATTCTTATATAGAATCATTCATTTGGCACATTCAAAAATTGTAACGCACTTACCAAATTATACTCGTAGAGAAAAGATCTTTTTTCATTGAGAAATAAATAATCGACTACAGTACATATCTCTTAAAATTATATAAATGCAAGATATTTCAAGATAACCCACAAGCTATCAAGTATAGTGATAGTTTTTTTTCCTGTTTTATATTAAGAGATAATAAAGACAACAAAATATATACAGGGTTACTTTTTATCACCATGGGAAAATTTAAGGGATGCTTCAGGACACATCCATTATTTTATAAAAAAAAAATGAAAAATTTTAATAACAGCTGGTGGAGTCCTACTTCATACCCAAGCAGGTGGTCTAGTTAACTTAGCTGCTTGGCATAGTAACATATTATCATGCCTCATAAAAATGGTTAGTTAAGAGGCATAGGAGGCATAGTTACAATTCACGTTTACTACAACAGGATGTAGTTCTTTGGTTTCGTTCGTTTGGCTGTTAATCTCAGTACCATATAGTTTACTCAGTCATTTCTGTTTCACTTTAGTCATTTTAATGCTTGGTAAGTGGTTTTGAGAGATAGATGATCATGTTAGATAGATGAGATAGTGGAAATTGTCAGTAGAACATGGACAAGAGTGGCAATTGATAGAAAAGAGTGGAAAGGAGTGGGGGAGGCCTTTGCCTGGAGGCACACAGATTGAAATAAAAAAAAAGTTTATTGTTAAGGTTTAAGGTTTAAAAATTCTGCATAAACAAATAAATGGTTCTTACTCAGGCCTCTGATTTGATGGAATAGAGACACTTACGCTCCACCTCTCACTGCTTGGTGGTATCTTGCATGTACAGGAAGCCACAGATCCACTCTTTTTTCAGAAACCATATTAATTATATAGACACTGCTCTCATCGGATTGGTCCATAGGTAGCTCCACATTAATCCTGTTTTTTGGTATTGCATTCAACTGAAAAACCGATGAATTTTATATAAACACATTTCATATACGTAAGAAATATTTTTATACAGATTAAACATAGATAAGAGGGTTGTTTTTAAATTTTTTGCAATCGATTTTTCACAAAAATAATTAGTGCACATTTTAGCTTTGTTTATGAGAAGATAAGCATTCTCATGGTCATATTTCTATTCAGGCCTACTAAGTGTATGGCTGCTAAAGGCTCTTTCATTTGAGAATAGTTGTTAAAAATTTTCATAAATATGATTGAACATTGTTACTCAATGTTCAATCATCAACATACTGATTACTCTCCCCGCAGAGTACGGAGAATGTTCATTAAACCAACCTCAACGTCCATCTCGTCCAGCTTCTGGGAAACCCCAATTCGCCAGACCATCCCTGGACCACCCAGCCACCAACAATAAAGGTAATCCCTAGATGGGGGCCTATAACTGTATGCATTAGGAGCCCCCTTAGCAAGCAGGCCACACCAAGGGCGGTCATGGAAACCTACCGTCTGCGCGGGAGGGGAGCAGCATGAGGATTGTACATTTGTAAGAGCCTAGGAGAGTCCCACCCATAATACCTAGATTTTGTAAGATAAAAGAATTAAAAAATCTTGTTCACCTTATTAGTACGTCTAAAATCACTCAGCTCGTCAGGATTAGCGTAGACGCCAGCCGGCAATGTTTGGTCTAATGCAATAAGGCAGTCATGTTTTATCCAGTCAATTGAATCTTCAGAGTCGAAGACGATTGCATATGTGATATTTCTGAAACAAACACAGTGCAGTTATATGCAGGAATTATTTAAAGCTGTGAACATTTTCAGTACCTACTGAAGTTCATGAGACAAAGTAATAAATTATTAAATGTTTATTTATTAAAAGATGATGACTGAGACATTACATTTGTATAACGTTTCTCACCGATGAAATCCTTCATTGTGAAGTTTTTGGTTCATATTTACACTAAAACTACAGGTAGGATTCATTGCTTGTGCCGTGATCAAGCACATTAGAATTGCTAGAAATTCTGTGAGAAAATGTGCCATTATAAGAATTATTAATATACCGGAATGCTTAGGGAAGTAATCTTATCTTAAAAATTCACATTTTCAAAGGAAACAAATTAAATTTGTGTTATTTGCTTGTATTTGTAACACAAGTAAATAAACCGATACAATACAAACTGTCATGTCAATCAGCGTCAGTGCAAAGAGTATGTAACACTACGTAAGAGTCGGGTCTCCCATACTAAAAAATGGAAAAATTGCTTTGTATGAAACGCGTACCAAGCTCTATTACCAACAAAAAAATAAAAAATATGACGTTACTTCCAAAGCTGCCAACATAGAAATGCTAACCGAAGGGTTGTGCCACTACTCGGGATATATCGATAGTTTGAAAAAAAATTACCGGTACTTTTTGCTACTTTTTATTCTAAGGTACATTCGAAATTGGGATACATTGAGATTTGCGTGATGAAATAAAACAAAACTATGATTATTATCAAAAGTACAATAAAGATCTTTTGTAATAACTACAAATTTTTATTTTTATTTCCCAACGCTCTGTTGTTGCGCTTTCTTTGCCGAATCTGCTGAAGCTTCTTCTGATAGGTAGTGCAAAAGTACATTCCTTTCTTACGAATTAAAATGTGGCTTAGACGGCGCAGCAGGAGATCAACCATTTTATATTTATGATCATGACACACCTAAGAAAAATCAATATTGGTCAACATCACGGTCATAGTGAATTCTTCGGTCATATTTTCTTTTTCAGCTAAAGGAAGTATTTCTGCAGTTATGTTGTAGAAACTGTAATTACAAAAATACACGTTAATTCACATTAATCTCAATAAACAAAACGAAATTTTAATGAACTTTATGTAAACTTAAGCCGATTCTCAATCTTTTTTCATTACCAGATGTTTGTGTTATCTTCTCTGAAGAATCTGTAAAATACCAAACGATATACCAATATAAGAGATAACATGGTAAAGAGCTAAAATAACTTTAAAAGTTACAATAGTGTTACCTTCAGTAAAATAGCACATTTTTGGCTTTTTTGGTGTATTAATCACCGTTGACATTTTTTACACCTGGAAAAATAAAATATAGCAAGTTTATTATTAGCAGTTTTCCTTATCTAATATTAATTTGTCATGTTACAAAGAAAAACAAAAATATCGATAGTCGATAAAAAAATGTCAAGCTCTATTGATACTTGATAGGAATTTTTATACTAAATACCATAATAATATTAGTTTTAAAAAACCTGTAAATCACGAAAAGTACTTTTCTGTTAAGTTTTGTAAATATAAATTAATGTTTACCTCTCTTCATCCAGCGGAAATTTTGCCTTGAAAACTCTTTTTTTACTATGTTCCCGACGGGATTTTATTCCACATATTTCACACTTTTTGTAATGCATGAAAGTAAACGTTTTATTCAATACTTCGAATACACTAACAACACCAAGATAAACACTACACATAAGCATACACAACCCAAGATACAATAATATTCAGAGAAACAGAAGCACAAAATTAAATCTTACAATACAACGTCGGAACTCCGGCCGGATCCGGGAACGCCGAGCGAGCTGAGAGAGAAGGCAAGATGTTAGAGCAAGACAGCGATAGTCGCCATTATTTTTGGTACGCGTTTCATACTTCATTTTTTTGTATGGGAGTTGCGCCAGCCTGCGTCAGTGTACTATTCTCCTGCGCAGTGTTGCCACCTTGAAATATGTTAGGGCGCCAGATCCACACTAAAATGTCGCCAGTTTCTTAAAATGTGGACAAGAAAAAAACCACCAAATTCCGCTAACTTTTTTTTAATTTAAATAAAATACTAATAAAGTATGTAATGTAGTTAAACAATAGCTAAGCAAAACTGTCCGCTTATCTTTTATTAGTTCATCAACGAAATGGGGTGCCAAGACATTTTAATAACTTCAGTACATTTAGTCCGATGCATTTTTAAATCATCCGTTGCCTTGGAACCGGAGAAAGCCATAGACTTAGAATATACTGGCGTATAGACGTACTGACAGCTCATTATAAAATGAGACCAAAATATTTGAATTGTCAATTCCAATACTATGTGGCTAAATTCCAATATCCAATGTGGCTGATCTGTCCTTCAAAATCGGTTAAAAAGTAGCTAAATGCACTGTCTCTTTCAAACTCTAGAACTAGAGAACTTCATAAGACTTGTGATAAGACTATATACATTTTCGCTCGCACTGTCAGTTGGTCTATATCTATACGACAGTATATTTTAAGTCTATGGAGAAAATGATCAATACCTACAGGAAACGATACTGCTGTTCTGTGATGTAAAGTGGGAGCATTCATAGACTTTAAGCTTATAACTAGGTATAGATTTTCGTGTCTATTCGGAACAGTAGGAAATTTTTTTCTCGAAGAAGTGTTGTCAGATTCCATTCCAGAAAACCGCTAAAAACCACTAAAAAAAATAAATACGCTAAATGATGAAAAAATATCGCTAAAGGTCTTGAAAAACCACCAGATCTGGTGACAAAACCACCAAGGTGGCAACACTGCTCCTGCGTTCCGTAAAACGATAAAAGTGATAATATCGCGAATCCGACCAAAGTCACAACCTACTGATTCGATAGCCCTTATACATATTTTGTGACAATTTAATTTGGTCGGATTCGCGATATTATCGCTTTTATCGCAATTCGGAACGCAAGGTGTCATGGTGCGTTCCGAATTGCGATAATCCCTGCGTTCCAGATAAAGCACTGCTACTTTCTGAGGCTAATATCTGATGTTAGCCTCGTTTTGCGTTTCTTTTAAGAAATGTTGACATTTTTAGCCGCGCTAATTGTTACAAATGAAACGCAAGGTACTGATTTTTCGTGCTGAATTTTGACACCTCACTTAATTAGTCCAGCCACTTAAAAGTTTTTATAATATAAATCAGAATTGGCTAATACTATAAATATCTTTCAATATTTTTTTTAAATCCGCTGAAAATCCTTTTTGATTCATGAAAAAAAGATTCCAAATGTCAAATTTGAAAGCTGTCAAAAAGTGGTATCAGAGGACTCATCTATTAGCATGGGTATTTGATGCTAGCATTTCGTGTTAAAAATGCTTAAATGAAACGCATGGCAACCAGCAAGAAAAACTAGCATCACCGGCTAATGAAACGCAGAGATGCTAAAAATGTTGGTATTTATGGCTAAAAATGCTTATCTGGAACGGGTCGAAAAGCGATAATATCGCGAATTCGACCAAATTAAATCGTCACATAATATAAGGGCTATTGAATCAGCAGGCTATGTTGTGACTTTGGTCGGATTCGCGATATTATCACTTTTATCGTTTTACGGAACGCGTCACGAACGCGAACGGAAGACGTCATCGATGACGTCATTACATTCGCCATCTTGCGTTTACGGCGACCATGCCTTGCGAGTAGTCGTTGTGATGTTTTCTCATACATAATACCTCCATAATACATACGACTGTCAAGTGTCAATGTCAGCGTTTGAAAACTACAACCACAGATCAATATATGTAGCAAGCTAACTACAACATTTATTGCGATGCGATGAGTGATAAGGAAAATAATACTAATTTTTCTGTTGTCTACCTAAGTGCCCATTAAAAAATGGTAAGATGCAAAAATTACGTGCTATTGCTGAAAATGAATTGTCAAGCTAATGGATGTCAACGTCAGCGTCGTAAGTGGGCAAAATATCGTTCCGAATGGACAACTGTTATTTGTCGATGTTAGCGTGATATCCCATTCGGAACAGTTGTTAGCGCTCACATCGCTCTCATCGTTAATCTACCGCAGTGACTCATTCAAGACGAAAGACTTCAATTTCTGCGTGTTGCCAGTGATGACGTACGGAACTGAGACGTGGCCGCTTACAATGGGTCTCATAAGAAGGCCCAAGGTCCTCAAAGGGTAATGGAAAGGGCTATGCTCGGGGTTTCTTTGCGTAATCGCATCAGAAATGATGAGATCCGTAGAAGATCTAGAGTCACCGACATAGCCCAAAGAATTGCAAGCTTTAAGTGGCAGTGGGCAGCTAGACACATATCTCCAGGACTGACGGCCGTTGGGGCGGGACGGTCCTCGAGTAGCAGTCGCATACCTACCGGGAGACGCAGTGTTGGTAGGCCCCCCACAAGGTGGACCGACGATCTGGTGAAGTTCGCGGGAAGCCGCTGGATGCGGGAGGCGCAGGACCGATCGGTTTGGAGATCCCTGGGGGAGGCGTATGTCCAACAGTGGGCGTCTCTTGACTCAACTAAGACTGTTACTCTTCTGTTATTAAATTCTGTTATTCTTACAGTCACTTGCGTAATTACACTAACAGTCAATTGCTGGGTCAGCAATGAGCCAGCCATAGCATGACCACCGAAATACGATATGATAAAGCGATATATCGATATGCTGTTAAAAAAGTTGGATTTTTTAGTTATCTTGATGTTTTGAGTGTGTTTTGGATATTGGTATTGTAAGTTTGGGCATTACATATTTATATATTCATGTCGATAAAATTTCAATGTGACCATTATATGCAATATATTTTGACAGTTCATATCGAGTTATCATATCGTGTTTCGGTGTTCATGCTACGGGGGCAGGCTGGTGTTAATTTGAAGAAATTATTAATGATAATAATGTAAATAATCGTGTTGTTGTGTATAACTATTCATTAAGTAGTATTGGTAACGTTTTACTAAGAAGAGAACTGACAAATCTACATTTGTTATGGAAGTTGAGCTCAAATTTTTGCCTTGAGGTCAGCTTCCAATTGACGACTCTGTAACAATACAGGGAGAAAAAAATAGCCCTTGCTGGTTTTCTTGCTGGTTCTTTCCAGTACAAGGTCTCCCGCCGTAGACTTGTGAACCATTGGCGTAGCTTCCTTGACTTTCAAAAGAGATTGTAAAATCCAAGTTGAATAAAATATTTTGATTTTGATTTTGATTTTATAAAATGGGACTGACTGGAATGGATGGAATTTATACACCGTGTAAATGAGGATATGCATTAATTTAGGCCTGTTACTAAGACCATCAATTTGAACAAATGTCACTATGGGGCCAACCATGATGCTTCATGGGGCCAACACTGAAATCCCGAAAAAAGTCTACTGCGCCATAAGTATATTTCGGTCTAGTAGGTCTCGAACTTTGCTATGAAGCAGCTGATTTTTGTTTCGCGATTTTATTATTGGTCTCATATTGAAAGTTACTCAGTTTGATGGTCTGAATCAGGGCCGCGCCGACCCCCGGCAGCGCCTGTGTGCAAAGCCTATGAAGCGCCTATTTTTTGTCGTCGTGGAGGATCTTCTTCCCGCGCTCGCTTCGTCATCTGGCGCCCCTAGCGTCTTGGCGCCTGTGTGCGCCGCACACTTTGCACACAGGGGCGACGCGGCCCTGGGGCCCTACTATGATCGCTTATAGCAAGGTTAAAGGTTCGGTCAGATAGCGGGCGTGGCGGGACGGCGACGGGGCGTGGCGGGACGGCGACGGGGCGTCGGCGGAGCGGCGACGCGGCGTGACGTCACATAGCCGGCGGGACGTCGACGCCGACGCCCCGCCGTCAGTGTGAACACGAAAGCGAAAACTCATAGAACACAACGCGTAATACGCCGCCGCCGCCACGCCGACGCCGCGCTCACGCCCGCCTCTTGTATTCACGCCGGGCGGGGCGTCGGCGGGACGTGACACGCCGGGCGGGACGGCGCTGTGTGACGTCTTTCATAATAATTCATACATTACAACTGCTTATATCGCGCCGACGCCCCGTCGCCGTCCCGCCCCGCCCGCTATCTGACCGAACAATATTGAAACAGAGACACCGCTTTCGCTGCGTATAGCGCCATCTCGCTCTCAGCGCGGTTTCAATATTGTTTTGGGCGATCATGGTTAGGGGGCTGGTCTGAATAACAGGCCTGAATGAATGATATCCTCAGGAACACGGTGTATATTTAAAAAGCTGTGCCCGCGAACTATACGTTTAGCTTTAATGAAGTGTCTTTATTTTTGGATGGGGATTTTATAGCCTTCAGTGTTCAGTGGGACTTTTTGTCTAATCCTTAAGTAGGCGCCTATATAATTTATAAGTTGTTAAATTCGAGACATTATTTGTTAATATTGTTAAATTCTTCCTTTTCATTATTATCAAATAATTTAGTTTCCTTTTTCCATTATTGAAATAGACGTATCACTAATAATATTTTTATCATAAAATGTTGTGCTTAGTTATAAATGGGCACAGACAGACATTCAATTTATTTATTTTAATGACACGGTTAGCGCAGAGGTCGAGTGATCGCCTACTGCGCAACGGGTCGCGGGTTCGATTCCTGTACGGGACAAATATTTTGTATGGCCTACAGAAATTTGTTCCGGTCTAGGCGTATGTGCACACAGGAGAAAATCCTAGTATGGACCGAATTTTTTTTTAAATTAAATTATATATTATTTTGCCTGGTTTCTGTTAAAATAAAATAACCCTATAAACCCTTGTACCGAATTTCATGTTTTTAGTTTCAGTAGTTTGAGCTCTAATGGCTCTACGTAGATACCTCAGTCGGTCACTCACCAAAGCGTTTTATAAATCATCATCATTATTTCAGCCAAGAGACGCCCACTGCGTCTCTTGGTACGTGGCCGCCACTCGAGGACCATTCCGCCCCAACGGCCGTCAGTCCTGGGAGCGATGTCTCCTGCCCACTGCCACTTAAGGTTTGCAATTTTTTGGGCTATGTCGGTGACACTAGTTTTTCTACGGATCTCATCATTTCTGATCTGATCGCGTAGAGATACCCTGAGCATAGCCCTCTTCATTGTGTGATCTTGAGCCTTCTAATGAGACGTCTCAATTCCGTACGTCATCACTGGTAACACATATGAATTAAAGACTTTCGTCTTCTGACACTGCTCTAGATGGGCCGAGAACATGCTTTTATAAATATAGATTTGAAAAATAATTTATGTCAAATTAAAAAAAAATACTTATGTCAATCACATATTTTTTTTTATTGCAGAAAGTTGGCAAACAAGTAAACTGCCCATCTGATGGTAAGTGGTAACAGTCACCTATAATACATGTGGCTCCTGTGAGATTCGCAGCAAAACTGCAACCCCCACAAGAACCACAGTGTACGTTGCCAACTTGTGACACAAGATGTAAAGTCACAGTACCCAGTAATTTCACTGCCATATCTTACCCTTCAAACCGGAACACAGCAATGCAAGCACTGCTGCTTTGCGGCAGAAATAGGTAAGACGGAGATACCTAAGCAGACGACCCTGGTACAGAGTCTCCCTCCAGTAAATACATATACATATCGACCGCCACGTGTTAAACTAAGGCAAAATATTGAAAATCGGAAAAATCCATCTCCAAGGATGATTTTCGGACTAAAAGATTTATTAATAAGGCTGTAAAATTTACCTTGGCTGCGAATAGTCGGGCTCCCAAATTTGCATTAGCCAGTAACCGCCAGACCCGCTCGCCATCGCCACACCGACCACCGTTGACCTCTACGTGCAGCGGTCTACGGACACCGCGACTCATTGATGACCAAAACGCGTATGGGGGACCAAGCGTTCAGAGTGTCTTGGGAATGGAATATAACCGAGAACATTTACCGTCTTATTACAAACCATGGACTAAAGTTAGTCCTGGTTTAAACCAGGACTAAGTTGACGCTGTCTCTATCTATGTATATTGACACAAGTGAAAGCGCAATACGTTTAAACCAAGACTAACTTTAGACCAGGTTTAAACCAGGTTTTGTAATAAGACCATTGAAGTATATATGTAAGATAAAGTCAAATCAATTTACTCTTCATGAGGTGTAATGAGAAACTTTTGTTAAAATACAGATGAAATCCAGGGCTTGATTCCTCATGGAGGCAAAAGCTATTACAATATCACTGCATCTAGTGGCTTTCCGCGACCTTCACTGGATGGACCTACCATGTGTGTCCCGGCACAATACTCGTATTATGCAAGATTGAATGCAAAATTGGGCTTTGCTTGTTGTACCAGAAACTGCAGACATGCACCAGCTTCCTACGATAGCATACATTACAATTAATTGTGTTACAATGATCTATAGCAAGCAAAGTTCAGGGGTCTAAAAAGGTCGAGCGAGCGAGCAAGATAACTTCACTCGATAAATTCACCGGGACAAGTAATAAGAATACCTATATCCTACATATTTATGCAAATTGCTCTAATAAGACGTACCTATCGATACTCTTATTAGGATTTCACCTCTAAGACCTTCTAAAATTCCACTAGTATCGATATTATTATTATGTAATTTCAGTTTTTTTATAAAGACACATAAAAGACATAGCGCTAATTTTGGTATTAATATACAAGCGAGTAGCGACAAAGCGAAAAGTCACTCACTCACTCATTGATCTTGAAATTTCTACAACTATTTGACCTATGAAATGGAATTCGGCAGGAAGGTAGTTTATAGATAGGACATGTCAGAGAGGGTGAAAAGAGGGTTGAAACTTTTAAAGCTAGAAAGAAGCATGACATTTTGTATTTAAATTGATAAATTAGAATTGAGTAAACGTGTGTTAAAAGCGATTGTAAATTTGAAGTTTTAGTTATTGTTCGAGTGTCGAAAAACGAAAAACACGCGGGGGAAACTGCGGGTAGAAAGTTAGTTTTTCATTGTGATTCCAATTATATCTATAATATATTTTAATAATTAACATTTCTCATAATTGTGACTCTAAATAGTTTAATATAAACGTTCCAAACGTTTGTTCCAAAACGATCATTGCCTTAAAATATTAAATGTTATGTTTTACTTGTAGGTAGACTACGCTGGTCATTTTTGGAAGACTTCGCTCTTAACTTAGCGAGTGATTAATTGTGGACAAAATATATGTATAGTTCTCAGTAGTGATGACTGAAGATGTATAGGAAACTATTGTTATATGTCCGAAAGCATAATTAACAGGCATTTTCTTTTTTATTTTTCTTATTATTTTTCCTTACAAACAATTCACCATAATTTCATTACTGATGTTATCCTTATAATTCTATAGCAGTTGCTCACCATACCCGAATGGTATTCAACCTGTTGAGTTACTACGATACTTTACTCGCTAGCAACTCGATCAATGTCCTCTCTTTCTATTTTATTGTGTAAGACAGAGAACACCTGCTCACTTCGTGCGAGCCTTAAGTGATTGAGTCACTTAGTAGTTCCGTTGATCAGAAAGGCAATCAAGCCGGTTACCTCAGTTTACGCGTGTCTATGCGTCTTGGTACCCGTGTGTTTACGTAATAAAAACAAAACAACTGTCCAAAGAGTTCTTAATTTTGTCAAGAAACGGTTGAACCTTCAAGGAGTTCCGTATAAAGTAAGTGATGCTTCTTCTTAAGCAATTATGATCTGTGGCGGTTATTTGGTATTGCTTTTGTTTTTTTTTTTCGCGTTATTCAAAGGAAAAGGTGGTTTGGTGCATTAAGAACGGTAGAGTATCTCAAGCTCAAAATAGGAGATACGATATATTTGTGTATAATTTAAAAAGTTGGGTACTCTATATTTTAAAGTCGTAATGCTTTTGCGTGCAGATAAGGAACAATATTTTGCGATAAAAATATAAAACTTTCTTTTTTATAAATTAGGTAAACATATAGTTGCTGTATGAATAATGATATAAATAAATAATTAAAATAAATAGTTTATTGATGAACCGAACACATTCAAATCAATTACTTATAAAATTTACTGTACTGCTCATGCTCTTTTGTGACTATAGCTAACAATTACAAAAATATACAGACATTTTGTAAGACAAGTTCAGTTTGATTCGATATTACAAAATAAACATACCCATTTAAGTACAGCTGAGTTTAACAATATAGAACAGCTCGACGGCACAGTGGTTGGCATCATCACGGTATATTGAAGACGCGGGTTCGATTCCCGCCTGCGACGAAATTTTTTCTTGTATGGATTTATTCCATTTTAAGATTATATTCATACTTAAACCGATAACATATTTGGATCAAACCGACGTAACAAGGATGTTTGGAACTTTAGAGATGGCTAGTTCAAGTCAACTGATCGTTTTTTGCCATATTCACCAGTGTGACTTTTTGACCACATACATTTAAGGCCACATTATAATGTGGCACATTATAATGTGCCAATAATAAACACATGACAGATACACAGATATCATAAAACCAGTAACATGCCTCTACATACTCGTATAAACTCAATACTTGCACCAAACTCTATATTATAGGCATTTTTAATTTGGAAACATTGTTTCTATTTGTATCCTCATAAAATCTAATATATAAAAATTCGTGTCACAGTGTTTATTGTCTTCACCGGTTTTTATGAAATTTTTTGGGCACATTTGGTTGATCTGAAAATAGGTCGTACGCTCGTAGGCTATTTTTTATACCCCTAGAGATGATAAGAGTGATACATTATCCAGATTTTTTGGACAATTATTATTCCGAAACGTAGTTCGCGGGTATAGTTAGTACCTATTATAATAAGATAAAAATCTTCAATCATCTCTTTACATGAAGTCAACCCATAGTTATACGTCCCACTAAGTCCCACTGCTGGACCCCGCTTTATCCTTAAATGAGGAGGAATTCGCTTTCTCATGTTGGTCAGATGTTTGCAGAAATGTGATTGCGTTAAAATTCCCGGGAAGTAACGAATTAGCTTACCCTGTGTCAATCTAGTAGGTCATAACTGCAACTTTTAATCACAATTCACGATGTTTCAGAGCTGATCTTTTTTTTATTGCAATTAAGTTGACAAACAAGCAAACTGCCCACTTGATGGTAAGTGGTAACAGTCACCTATAATACATGTGGCTCCTGTGAGATTCGCAGCAAAACTGATTAGGATAGCAACCATTGGCGTCCTGGCCCATGATTTGGGTGAATTTAAGTTATCAGTATTTTGGAGTCTATCATAGAATTTTGAATCGGTAGCTTAACATTCTGGGGTGGGCACTAGACCATACTGGGGTGGGCAAGGAGCACCCCCCCCCCCTCACTTTTCTTAGAGCATATTTTACATCGAGTTATATGCTCGGTGGTATTTCAGCTCTAAGCCCTCTATGTACGTCTATGATAGCAACGAATTCGCTCTTGGTCAAAATCTTTATCCGCATTATAAAGAGCGTTGGTGACTGACTGAGATGTCGATGTAGAGCCCAAACTACTGGAGCAAGAATCATGAAATTCGGTACAGGTGTTCTTGGCTTACGTAGGCGCTCACTAAAGAAGGAGGACTTTTTAAAATTCTCGCAGGAAGCTGAGAAATCCCCATCCGAAAAATATAAGCGAAACGTAGTTCGCAGGCACAGCTAAAGTCCAATACACCTTTACTGCCACTTATTGACGTCGAACAAAAACTGAAAAAAAACATAATACCCCAAGACTATATTTAAAAATGAATTAACTAAGATACTTGGCAATTGATTACTTAATTCTTGTACATACACCTCAATCATAATTAAAATGTATGCAAATAAAATGAAATGAAAAATAGGTTGACTCTACACTTTTTATGTTGAATATCTAGAAATAGCAATATCTGTCTAATAACATAGTTTGTAATTGATTGTAAGATTCTACCTAAATCATACTAAGTGAACTCGAAAACTAGAGCCATGCCTACAAAATTATTTACTTTTCTAAAAACTTGGATGTCTTGAAATTTGATTATAATAAAAATAACATTTATAGTTGAGGCATATACCATTATCTTGCTAGTTATAATTAAAATTTCATTAGTGTTATAATTTTTATGTACCTTATAAAAATTATAACACTAATGTTATTTTTTTAACTAAATTATTATAATTTTTACTAAATAATAGTGTAATTTAAATTACACTATTATTCTGTCACAACCGTATATTTCCGGGGTCCGGTGTAGGAGCACCCCAATCCAATAACACAGCATGGAGCCGTCATCCCGCAGAGATAGTGTCCGGGATGCTGTTGGCGCCGCACTCGCCTAATGTTCCTATTTCTATAGTACAGCAGTTTGATTTGATAAGAAACCGAAGTATAGAGTGCAGCTGGAAACTTTCCTACCAGTGTGGGCTACTTTTGCTATCGTTTGGCGTCCGTGTTCCGTCCGATAACCGCTTTATTACGGATGGCAATCGTCGCGAACAGCTTATTTATTGGAAGCAACAGGCAGCTCACACTTCGAGTTGGCAAAATAATTATATAATAAATTATTTACAACTCACAAGGTTCATTATATATCTACCGAACTAAAAATCTAAGCCTATCCACATAAGACAGCAATTAACCTTCTGAGAGTCTACAGTCTGAACCAAGTCGAAACCTGTGCTACAGATCTCCAGGCTCCTCTCCAAGTCTTGCAATGCTATGATTTAAAAAACAACCTTATTTAAATTAATTTAATAAATAATAATGAAGCAATTACCTATATACTGTTTAAAATTTTGTAAATGCCAGCTTAGGTCTGCTACATCTTTCGGTATACCGGGTGTAACTGAACACCCCAATAACATTTAAGGGGCATATAAGTTACATACTAAATGGACCTTCGGTGCTTGTCTGAGACCTAGAACCCCAATACTTTCAGAGTTATTTGATTTTAAACTGAAAGCAAAAACTTTCAAGTGACAACCATAATCAGCCCTTAACACAAAAGAAATTTAAACACAAAATGACAAGTGACAGACGTGAGCGTAGTATTCCTCGTACGCTTACGTAGGGCTGTCGGCACTTAATACCAAAAAATAATTTATTTAGTTTGTATGGAAAAAAAAGTAGGTTTGTTAGCCCTAATATTTTTCCTACAGAATCTCTACTTCTGACGGATACATACCCTTAAATGTTATTGGGGTGTTCAGTTACACCCTGTATAGGTAGGCAAATTTCTTTCGACTATACTCCGCAGTTTCCGCACCCAGTTGTATTGGCTAGCAGATGTCTTTTGGTGATAAGTCCACTGTTGTACGTGCTTAACTTGTGAATTATGTGTTTTATTTTGTTATGACTTATGTAATGTACAATAAAGAGTTTTTACGGTATAAAATTAAATACAAAAATATCCGGCAAAGATATCTTTTAGAAATAAGCACGCCTTTAAACAGCAAGAAGAATATTTGCCGACATGATTATTTTTCAATGCCGTGATGCATAGAAAAATGTGTTAAAACGTATTTTTAAATTAATAAATCTTCATTGTAAAATAATTAAATAGCCAGGCTCAATACGTATTAAGCTCACAAGTCTCTACATTTTCCTTCGTTCAATCCGAAAATTTGTAAAGAACATAAATTTGATAATCTCATTGAATTCATAACCTAATTAGGCGAGTATAATTAAATTCCAGTAACGGTTGCACTGTCTGCTACATAATATTTTATAAATTGAATTTTAATTGGCTCATTTATCGTCACTGTTTCACTTTCGACGTCCTTACGTAATAATGGCTAGTCAAACGTGGGCTTTAATGCAGTTTATTTGGTGAAAAAGTAATTGGTCATGCTATTTTTTTAAATAAACCCTTATATTAAGGAAGGGCATTGGCTACTTTATTGCAAGAAAAGGTAAAAACTTGCGCGACATTGTTGTAATAGTAAAATACATACTGCATTAGGAAAAAATATAGTATTGTAAAATTCCTCCGTCTTACCTATTTCTGCCGCAAAGCAGCAGTGCTTGCATTGCTGTGTTCCGGTTTGAAGGGTAAGATATGGCACTGAAATTACTGGGTACCGTGGCTTTATGATGTTACAAGTTGGCAACGTACACTGTGGTTCTTGTGGGGGTTGCAGTTTGACTGCGAATCGCACAGGAGCCCCATGTATTAAGGTGACTGTTACCACTTACCACCAGGTGGGCAGTTTACTTGTTTGCCAACTTAGTAGCAATAAAAAAAATTGTAGACGCTTATAGTAAAATTGATGTGGATTTTGGGTTTTAAAGTAAGTTTTAAACTATTCGAATGCATATATTTATTTAGATTCCAAATTCACAAGTCTGTAACATTCATTTGATATTAGTTTCAAATATTTATGACTCATTCTTCTTTTCAAACGCTTTTTCTTTGTGATATAAAAGCTTGGAATATTTATACAACATAATCAAAAAGGGAACAAATTACTCATGTTAGTTATGCTTTATATACACATCATACCTGACAAAGAATAGTCATGGTCGCTACTCAATAACTACGTACAAATATTATTTGTACTTGTCATTACTACAATCACTATTGGAACATTATCACTGGCTGTTTGTTAACCTCCTCTACTTCGCGTGACAGTATAATTATCAGCTCAATATTGGCGCATGATTTTATCTATAGGCTTTTATCTATAAAAGAATGTTAGACATTTACGCTGTTACTACAAAAAGCTTTTCTATGCTTTTCAAACAAATGAAGCAGCGTCATGTTTAAACTGTGTCTTTTTTATACAACTAGTTGGCGAACAAGCAAACTGCCCACCTGATGGTAAGTGGTAACAGTCAGCTATAATACACGTGGCTCTTGATTCGCAGCAAAACTGCAACGCCCACAAGAACCACGGTGTATGTTGCCAACTTGTGACATCAGATGTAAAGTCGCGGTACCCAGTAATTTCACTCCCATGTTCTACCCTTCAAACTGGAACATAGCAATGCAAGCAATGCTGCTTTGCGGCATAAATAGGTAAGACTGAGGTACCCAAGCAGACAACCCTGGTACAGGGTCTCCCTCCGTTAAGAGTCTCCCTCCTGTCTAACTTGAGACAGCGTATAAACTTTTTTGTAGTATAGTATCGTATGTTAATAATAGACATACTCCTATATAGAAGATAGTCTAGAAGCAAAATAGGTTGTATCGTAACATTTAACATTTTGACATAAACAAAACTACTAATCCATAAAGGTATCCATATGCAGCTCGGGTTACCATCTGACCGAATAAATCCGTTCTGCAACGGATTTTAAAAGTTCAGACCGCGGACTCCGCCCGGATTTTATTCAAGACAGGATTTTTTATTCATGTTACACAGCCTGCGTGCATGCGCTTTTCGCCGCACATAGGCAATACAATTGACTGATGGAAACAAATGCATCATGCACAAATATAATGTCCCAAAATATAATCAAAGTTAATAAACCTTATTAATTGCCTTATTATTATCTACCTAATTTTAATTTGAACAAAAGACCGGACTTTTTTACACAAATCAGGATTGTTTACTGGTTACAACCAGTTTATCTTTTTTAAGCCCTGATAACTCTATATGCAGCTTCAATTAATAAGAAATACCTGATAATTTACCCAAATTGAATACACAATATGTCCTCACGAGTTATCGGAGAGTCGTGACGCATCCATTCCTCAAAGGAAAACATCCTCTGTATAGTTTATTGACAGAAATCGATTTACAGGGAAAAATTCAGACGAAGAACAGCCAAATGTGTTATTTCGACAGTAAATATCGAAGGACGATTGTAATATAAAAAGAAATCTGAATTGTAAACAAAAACGGTGGGATCTGATAATCAGTAAATGTCAACTGTTAGTAATTGGACAGAGTTTTATGAAAGTCTTTGAAAATGTAGTATTCTTGCGTAACTATCTGACTGTCTGCTTGCTTTAAAAGAAATTCAAATCCCAACTAAATAATAATAAAAGTGTCAAGCAACGGTTTCTTCCCAATTTCTCTTCGCTACCATCTTAGGAGATTGAACTGCGTGACGTACCGCTATGCGAGGGTTAATTAAACGGCACTGCTTGATGACGCAAGAATAATCTCGTTAATATCGTTCTGACCCTTGGCTATGGCTTCCTTTGCCGAGGAGTATTCTCCTCTCTTTCGACTGGTTGAGGGACCGAACACCAAGCGTTCTATATAAACTTATAAGTTCCTTACAAACTTATACAGGGTTACTTTTTTATCACTCTGGAAAATTGAATTGAACTTTCAGGACATCCATAAGTTTCTTTTATTTTTTTTATAAAAAAAAAATCAAGGATAATCTTAAAAAATACTGCACTAAGCTAGTGCAATATTTTTGGATATTTTAGAAAATTAATATAAAATTAAAAAGGTGAGTTATTTTTTTAAATGTTTAAATCATTCTCCTATCCGTTTCCTAAATCGTCCCTTAAATTATCCGGGGTGATATAAAAGTAATCCTATGTACAGGTTTACAGATTTTTCCTAACATGTGCTATTTTTCTTTAATATTTGTTTCGTACTATTCGAAAGATGGCAAAATGAGTCTTTTGATGCATTATTTGATTAAAGTGGGCAAAAAAGGAACAAAAGTAGCAAAATATACAAAAGCTGGCGAACAGGTAAGTTATGATATAAATCTATGAAAAATTACCCACAATAGGAATGTTTGTACTAACTGTTCGAAAAGTAGGCATAATGAGAAAGTTGGCAAAGGTCTCGACGATCCCTAGACCTTGCTTCTTGCCTATAGGAGTGTTGTGGTACCCTGTAGGTTTTGATTCCCCTGTGAAATCGCAAAATATGCGAAATTATGCGACATATACGGTCATATCTGTTGGCCGTGTTGACTTACAAGTGTGATTTTTTCATAGTTGGCAGAAACCATAACCGCGTATTTGATAAAAATTTTACTTCGATGTCTTCACGCGTTCCCGAGAAAAAGGTCTTGAACGGAAAGGAGTGTTCCGTGACTCTGTTGTCCACGTCTGCAGAAGGACAACAGAGTCAAGGATCACTTTCACAATTTAAACAATTCCATGGGCCCTGTCAAAAATATTTTTGGAAAATAAAAAAAAATACTTAATTTATATTAATAAAAAATACTTTTGTTACACTTACTACTAAGTTAATGAGAAGGGTGCTGCTGTCTGGCCTCAATGAGGACGTTAAATTGTGAGATTGTCTTCGACAAGGCAAGGCGCATGTGTTTACGTCGAGTTTACTTACACACTTGACTAGTAAATTAGCTTAGAGACTGACCCACTGCGGACCCCTGACACACATGCTATGGACTCCTAAGGGGTCCGTGGATCTCACTTTTAGAAACCCTGCCATAAGGGTTCCGTATTTTCCTTTTGAGGTACGGAACCTTAAAAACTGCGAAGAAGAACATTGAGTTCATTTGAGCTGTGAATTATGTCTCTTTTGTCCTGAACGTGTGTATGCTCTGACATGTTTAATGATTTGACCTCAGACGCTGTTAGTGTAAGCTCCACTGACCCAGGTTTAATCTCGTTTCGACTTAATGTATGCCTATTGCGTGCTCGTTTCGCAAGGCAACCGACAGTCTAGCAGCGTATGACCATGTGTACGAAACCAGTGTTACCTCCGTCTTTATAACAGTCTCCTTTTTAATTGAAAATATAAATAAATAAATCCAGACATTATTAAAAATTGACCAATTCTGAACTAGAGTCTAGCTACGGGCACAAACAATCACATCAAGATTTAATGGCCATCGGAAAACATCGGAAACGATCGTCTAACTTATCAACAATTGACAAAAAAAAATAGAAAAAATAAAAACCGACTTCAAATCACTGAAAAGTTAAAAATAATATAAGACAACATCACACTTCTATATTGAAGTCGGTGCCAAACGATTTCACCGACTTCAAAAAAGGAGGAGGTTCTCAATTCGATGAGTATTTTTTTTTGTGTGAATGTTACGCGATTACGCCCCCAATCGCGGACCGATTTTTTGTATTCGATAGAGTATACTCCAAGGATGGTTCTATTGTCACTAAAGTTATGATCTGATGATGGGATCCTATGAAAATCGGGGAGACCCTTAAATTTTAAGGTGTGTCCAACGTGTTTTGTGTGTATGTTACGCGATTACTTCGCCAATTGTGGACTGATTTTCAAAATTATTTTTGTATTTGATAGAGTATACTCTTGGGGTGATCCCAAGATCACCAAAGTCAGGAACGGAAACCCTAATTTAATACTCACCGAAGGTGAATTTTATTTTTCATAGTTTTTTGGTATTCGGTATATTCAGTCGAATAGTGTCACTATTCGGCCGAATGCCGAATATCTAAAAATATGGCCGAATATCGAATAGTTGCCAAATATTCGTTGCATCTCTCCTATACATTGCCGTTCGATACGTTCTAGTTAACGAAAAAAAACAGCGAATTTTACTTTAGTTAATAGGCAGTGATGATATCCGACACTGTGTAGCTTAAATTTTCCGCAGTCATTCCGCAGAAAAAATGTATGGAAATGACATTAGCTTGTGACAACCTCACGCTATTTTTTCCGCAGCTAATGTCATGAAACGACTGCGGAAAAATAAGCTTTTGTCTATGCCCACTGATGCGACAGGTAGTCGACGAAGTCAATTTGGCCGAAGACAGCGGAGACTAGAAAATGATAAATATTTCTATAGTACATCTTCACAATCGCAAAGATTTACTAACGAGATGTAACACACAGATTGTTTGCGAGGTATTTTAATTATTTGCCAAACGCCTAACGGCGGGTAGACCGTGACGGGAGCTGCACACCACACACGATAACAATGCGTACGGTCTGCAAAACATTACCTACCCATTGGAAATGGTTTTATTAAAATGGCCATTAGCCATCTTATTCAAATGTAATAAAGTGAGCGTTCTAACGATATTCACAAATAAATTTTACAGTGACATTTGTAAAAGTCTTCCAACTATGTAGTTAAATTAACCAACCAACCTCGTACGCGTTGGCAAATAGAGGACAATTTTTATTATTTTTCATTACTCATACTCTGAAAGTAGGTCTGAAGTTGCCTGAGGAGCGGGTTGAAAGTAATACTTTTCTGCCCTAGGGAGAATCACTTTCAACTGACAGCTGCTGTCAAATTTTTAAAAAGAAAGTAGTTCTTTTTTCACATTTTTATTGAACCATGTTCCGACTTTCTATACAGCCACTGAATTACAGCGCGGTGTAAAATTGAAATAACATAATGTTAAGTATTCAAAGAATATAATATTTTTTAAATGACTTTATTACAATTTATTCTCAACTATTTCTTTTAGAAAACATAGATTTGGGCAAAATATTTACCATTTTTTAAATTATAAAAACTGAAAACTAATGGCTGAATAGCTGGCCAGCCACAAAAAAAAAACAAAATAAGCGGGAAAGCGGCAATGCGATCTTCATTTGTTTTTTCCATTTCTAGAGTTTTGTTAATACTTCCGTATAGATTTGTATTAACTGTTAATTATATTTGTATAACATTGTGTTAATAATTAACACAATAAGTTCATCGGATTCAGGTATGGAGTTAACGCCTGATTTTATAAGAGAAAGCAGAAGTTGTTAATTTATGTATAATAAAATTTACACGTTTTTTCTTTAGCTAATTCAATGTTTGATTTTTACTTTCCTTGTATTCGTAATGAAAAGCACAGTGTTTACCTCGGGTTACTTTCACCCCTGGGGTAACAATGTACTATTAAATGCCCGCCTGGCAGATCACAAAAAATGCATTTTTCTTTTTAGTGCCACTTCGTTGTCTACTGTTCCTTGAGTACTACACTATGATAAAAATGAAAAACCAGAAAATAAAATTAGTAAAATAAATTTAAGTTAAACAGTTATATTGAAAATAAAGTTTAAAAAATAATTTAGTAGGTAGCTCTAAGATACCAGTCTTCACACCATCTTATCAATGTAGGGCATTGATATTGATCAGACAAAAAATCAAGTCGTGGAGCGCTTAAAATTTCCATCAACAGTCAACCGCTGAAAGTTCAATTAAAAGTCAACCGCTCATATCATTTTAAAAATGCTATCTAAATATTTACTCAGGTTACGCTTACGCCCCACGGCTTATTTTTTTTATCTGATCAATGCCCTAAATTGATGAGGAGAATGGTGTGATGATTGATACCTTGGACCTACTGACCGAATTATTTTTTAGCTTTTAGTAGATACATTATCTACATGTTTATTATTTTTATTATCAATAAAACCATTTCACTTATTTTTTTTATATACTAAGGCCAAACCACTATTCTTTAGAAGCGCTCTTATGGTGCATTTGTGACGAGTCGAATTACCCTCTACCACAATCCCTTAGATTTTGCCTTCTTAGAAGAAGGGCACGTTAAGCTTATACAGCATTCGGCATGTTTTGCGAACCGTACCACCAATACAACTCCTGACCTTGGAACGGCATGATTTTGACCGCCTTTGCGCTTGCGGCCGCGTCACAATCCTTGGGTATATGTGTTCTGTGGTCACAATATGCCCGGCTTTATAAGAGGCCACGGGTCCGTATTAGTAGGGTCTCTTGGTATTCTATTAATAGTAAGTCTATAGTTCTATTAATAGAATGGTTTATGGCGCTACTTCAAAATAGCGACGTATTCTGTTTTGATGCGCGCTGTGTGCGGTTTATATAACTCTCGAAACGGTTTTTTGTCTATTGAATAATAGCAATACCCGTTGCCTTCGTTTGTCTCGATGTATTGTAATTTGATGTAACAACTTATTTCACGTGACTGGAATGAAACATAGATTTTATATGTACATAATACATAGTAGTCAATTAATGTAGGAAGTAAGCGTAGGTTTTTGGTTTTTTTTATACATGCTTTACAAACAATTCATTGGTTTTTCCTCAAATATATTTATAAATTTATTTGAGGAAAAACTATTACTACTACTACGGGTATACTAAAAAACCTATTGACAATACAACAGTGTAAGAAACTATAGATTTGGAGTAGCCTGAATGTCAATCTGTCAAGTTCGCCACTTTAACGCCTTTAACGTGAACATATTTTACATTATTTTTTTTTCCTGTAATAATTTTTCAAATATTTTCTTTTATACAAACCTTGTCCTAACAATAACGAATACATAAAACATACAAGAATACAAGAATCATCCAATTTGGTGCAGTTGTTCGAAAGTTATGGGCGTACATACATTTCGAAGATCCATTTTTATAGATTACATACGTAGTTTTTTTAATAATCTAATATAACGTTACGAATACATAATTATAGGTATTGAGTACTTAGTTGATTCGTGTTATATTTATTTTTACGTTTAGAGACGTCAAAAATGAAGACCATTTATTAAGGACTTCATTTCTTCATTTTCAGGAAAATACCAATGAAAATTACACAAAATATACGTTTCGTAGTCCCCTGTTTTCTCCGCGAAAAATTGACCGATTTAATTACTTTTTCCGTTAAAAACTAAAGCAAGGCTTTTTCTGTGTTTTTATGTTTTGCTTTTTTAATCTAACCTCGTTCAATTTGTTTGTTGAACATTTGAATACAGCAGAAAATTAGGTCAATTTTGAAGGTTTAAATCACTTTCAATAATTAACTTAATAAAAAAAGGAAAATATAGGAACATGCTTGTAGTGGCCATTAATTTTAGTGGAAAAAAATAGAGCAACTATTGCTACTTATTATTTAGAAAGAAAACAGGGGACTACGTTTGTATTGAAAAAACGGCCCCTACGATTTCCTCTTAGACATTTTATATTTAACTAAAACTGTCTTAGAATCCTGACTAACCGGTTTTCGGGAACACGCCAAATGAACAAAGCTTTTGTTCGTCACGCACACAAACCGCTATTGTATATTTTTTTAACTCTGACTCAGGTCCTCTATTACACACCACACACTATACATATAAGTTCTGACATAGGCGCTATTTAAGAGCTGCCATCCTTATTTCATCTATCAAAACTCACGGATATATTATTATGGGGATGACCAAAATCGGCTTCTTAGAACGTGGGGACGTTAAGCGCCTTAACATTTGCAATGTTCACATCAACGAACACAGAAAGTGTCTGCGTCCAGTCCCCATACCAAGATGGCTTAACATCAAAGTGCATTTAAACCAAACGAACAAAGAGCTGGAGCTGGAACAAGAGCATTCTTTCTTGATTTTTTAGTGTACGAAAGCCTGTTTTGAGCGTTTACACCATAATATCAACGAGCGAGAATGAGAGCCAAAAACTAGAATTCTTGCACAATTAGATGTTTAGATCAGCCGAATCGCTAGAACACAAGAACGCTTTGAAGTGGCCGCTCCGAGGAGCCAGCGCATCTGAACACGCAAGAACCACAATATAGCAAGAACGCTCTAAGCAACGGTTCACACGCTCTAGGCTAGAGCCGTTTACATCAGGCGAGCGAGCATTTCTAGAATCTTTAAGAACGCCGATAGAACAACGAAAAAATGCTCTACATCTGTTTACACTAAAAGAATTTAAAAGAGTGGGGACAGTAATGAGCATTCGCTTGTCTGATGTAAATCGACCTTTACACTCGCAGAATATCTGTGTTGTGTGGTTACAATAATAAACTTGCTGTTTTGTAAATTCGTGTGAAAAAATGTTGAGTGTGGCGCTCATAATCCGGATCATTATACGGCGATATATAGAGTGGCTCGTTGTTATAAGTATTACAAGTAAAATGTTCAAGTCTATACTCACCCTGGGAGTAAGATGGCGTTTATGTATACGCCGCAGTTGCTCCATATAAGCTTAGTAATATTATTTGTCCCAAGACTCAACTACTTTATTCTAGTTACACAAATGATTTAACATTTATAGATCGTTATCAATTTTCCAAGAGTAACTTGTTTTGTTCTGTGATTGTAATCTTACACTTTAAAACAAAATGGTGGCAAGTTCGTAGAAAAATAATCGGTAAGATCTAAATGTACAAAAGTAATTTAGTTTTGTTTATTTCTAATCTTGATTTTGTGCGGGTTTGGTCCGATAAATGTTTCCTTGGTTAGAAATTGACAAGTTGCATCTAGCGGTTTCGCTTAAAAGTTATCAAAATCTTTAACTTTGGCTGTTACGAGACAGCAATAACATATGATATTTGTGATTTTGCATTTTTGTTAGAAATGCTAAATAAATAGCTATGTAGGTGTCCTTACCTCGCTACCTTACACTACCTTAAATTAACTCTTTATTTTTGTACAACAATAACCACATGTCAAATTGTTAACGATAATATTCCGAAATACACCATTTCCCCCATTCCACCTGCCTTTTCCACGACGTCTCGGTCCTTTGGACGGTAGTCAATTTTTTTCTCTTCTTTCGAGTCGGAACAAAGGACCCAATTGTCCTAGACAGCAATGGAAAATGCAGATATGGGTGTATTCTGTAGTTTTCATATAACTCCAAAATTCACCTTTTCCTCATTCGACCCGTCTCTGTAGTGCTGTTAAGTACTTTACGCGTCCGGGTGGTGACGTACTTACATAGAACACCTACATGCGTCACCGGCTCACGGCTTCCTTTCTTCCCGTGGATGAACAGTTCACGCAATGTCGCTTCTGTGAAGTGAACGAAAAACTCAAAAGAAAAAAATAAAGTGGCACTCGGGGACTGCCGCGGTAAAGCTATTGCATAGCATTTTTTATCAACTTATGCAATTATAATTATTTATTTATTTTATTTATGCAGTATTTTTTTTCTTTGATATTAATTCAAGTTACACTTTTTGAGCGTGGTGACCGATAAGAAATAGTAGATTGCTTTATAAGGGTGGAAAGGAATCAATCCCTACGAGGTTGTTAGACGCCCGAGCGCAGCGAGGGCGGCTATAGTCCGAGTAGGGTTTGATTCCTTTTACCCGTGTGTAGCACTCTACTTTTCATTTCGAATGCAAGGAAAATAAAAAATAGCTTTTCTAATAAAATTTATTAATAAAAATACTCCTAACATGACATATCGACATCGTGTTTTACACTTAGTGTACTTTTAAGCATTGAATATCTGCTCCATAGCGTAGACGCCTGCACTTTATGAGATAGTTCATTAAAGTATATAAGAAATACATTTTCAGAAAATGATTTTATATTCCTTGCATCTCGCCACTTCATAAAGTCGGAATATGTATTTAAATATCTTTCCTTTGAAATTTTTGGCAAAAAAATTTCGAGTATTGTATTTGCTTCGTTCGTGACTGAATCTGGAGCCGAAATTTCAGAATCGCTTGAATTCATTGTTTTTCTTAAATACCTAAATCACACAATCAAGATTTCGGTACAGCGTAACAGATTCCCCTCCCGCCAAAATTATCTTTTTCACAGGTATTTTTAAATTTGGAACACATCGCGTTACCTGTTACTGGTCATTCAGCCAAATACTTTTATTATCATTGTACCAAAGATTGTATGTACGTAACCTAATTCAGTTCTATTTTTAAAATTTTACTTTCCGCCCTAAGGAGGGAAATAAATAGTATGAGAATTTCCCGCCCGCTGGTGGGAACTAGCGTTTTCCTCCCAATACTCAGATCAAGGAAACGCTCCTTTCCGAGCATGAGGAATGAAAACATTTTTTTTCTTTTATTGAATAAATGAGAAGTTACCATTGTTTAAAATATTTTTATTATGGTACAATACATGTAGGTTATTCAGGAATTTTTATCATTGAAACTATAGGTTTATGGTATGAAATAAGAAACATAAGTTTGAGACTTGATATCCTCTAAATATCTAGAAAATACCGCGTCAAAACACCGTGCCGAAGTCTGCCGAACTGAAACGACGTTAGACGATGCACGGCTTTCAACGCCGCACCGCTGTGCCGCAGGCCTATTCTCTAACTTCGGTTGCTAACTAGTACTCTCATTTTTGAAAGGAACTTATCATCTATTACTGCTATCATGAACGCTGCCGTAAGATATAAGATCACTTAACTAGTAATGGATATAAAATGTCTTTCAAAAATGACAGTTCTAGTTGTCAACCGTAGTTAGCGAATAGGCCTGTCGGTAGGAGTGGGTGTTAGGTTTTTTCGTTACGGAATTTCTTGATTCGGTCGCCGCGCTCAAAACCCGCGATAAAAGCTATGCAATAGCTTAAAAACAGTTTTTTATTTTTGGTTAACCCGGTGGGAAAAGATTTAATAATCAACCCAAGACTTTGGGGCTGTATTTTGGGATTATATAGGACTCCCTCGCTAATCGGGGGTACCCACTAAAAACTCATCCGGCGCATTCCGTCACTCCAGTTGTTGGGTGACTGGTTTCTGGGTGATCCATGTCACTAGGTCAACACCTGGACAGCTCAGTCTTTTGGCGGTACTGGCCGAGCCAACTCCAAAGTAGGAGCTTCTCAGTCGGGGGGAACCAAGGCTCCTGTTCCCCACAGGGTAGCATGGGCAGGCCAAGAAAACCTGCTTTCTGCCACCCAACTGTCTCGCGAAGCAAAACCTTACACCTCAGCATGATGTAGCAAGCGAATTCTTCGTCGATAAAGAGACCCGTATCCCGTATCCAGCACTGGGACGTGTAGCTTTGGGCTGAAATTATTTGAGGTGATGATGATTATAAACGCAAAAGTTTGCGTTTATAATTTAACGCAAAAGTTTGCGTTTGTATAGATGTTTGTTACTCCCACGAAGATACTTTTATCCAGAATTTCCCCCGGGAACGGAAAGCTGAAGATGAATCGCGGGGCGCAGTTAGTTGTTTGTTCTAGAATTTAAAGAAGAAACGTTTATTGTTTAAGTGTAGATATGTGTGTTTTAAAGCCTAATTTGCATATTGATCACATTTGTTCACACCGAATTGTTCACACTAAACGTATAGTCAACCGCCGCCTGTGAGCATAATCTATGCTATTTACACCTACGTTTTCTCTTATTTTTGTTTACAACCGCCATCAATACGCCAAACGAGGGTTTATTGTCTAAGAAATAAACTTATCACCGTAACTATTCATTAAGAAGTAATTGCAGAGTCAACATAGTGCTGTATTTTATTAAGCACGTAACAGCTCGTGTACGTCCCCACAGAGGGGCTCGAGCCTACCCCAACTGACCCCAAGTTAGGGTGTTAGGCTTTAGTCAACCACGCCGGCCCAGTACGGATTGGTCGACTTCACATACACCCTTTTGAATTTCTTCGCAGATGTGTGCAGGTTGCCTCACGATGTTTTCCTTCACCGTGGAGCGACAGACAAATTTTAATGTACATATAAAATTCGAAAACGAAAAGCACATAGGTACAGGTGGTCTCGAACCCCGGACCTCCCCGATTGGAAGGCAAGTGCCGAGTCCACAGCGCCACCGATGTACCCAAAGCGCTCCCAAAGCACGGTAGGTTAAAAATTTGGACGATTCAATAAAAGTTTTCTATCAAGTCATATTTTTATAAAGAATATTTTGATTTTGATGGGGTGACTGCCAAAAACAATCCAGGGTGGGCGGCCGATGTGCTGCCGTATATCATACTGGGGGCTGACTAAGCTAGTCGACACCGCTAGCATTTCACTTTACATGTAAACATATCTGGCAGCCGGTCGCCGATAGCCACAACTCAAATTGGAGTTCACGTCACAAGTCATTAAATGTTACGGTTCTTTGTAGCCCAAGAGCGTTGTAACAAAAGCGGTTTGTACAACTGCCGCGGTGACTCAGTGTTTGTTTATAATTAATAATTTATTGCCACAAGATTACTGCACGGCTCAAAATAAACGTAGACTGGCCTTCTGTTTTCAGGTGACTATACTTTTAATTTAGTTAATTATTCATAGTTTTAATTATCATTAAATAATAGCATTAAGACGTGCATTAACTCTAATGCTGAAGCTACAAATACGTTAATACGTAAGTGTTAATGCCTGTGTCGTAAAACGTGTTAATGAGCGCAGAAAAAACGCCTAAAGGCAGGCTATTCTTAAGTAGTATTTTTTTCCTTGATAATACGGTATGGTTACAAACATAATCTCTACTTACTTCTACTACACGAAATAAACTTTCTACAAGTGGTCATTACGAAAACGGAAAAACACTTTAAATTTCTGAGTTGCCAGACACTTTATTTATTAAAGTCAATGCAATGGCTGTATCTTCTGTTTGCCACAAAAGTAATTATCACCTAACGCCACTAAAAATGTCATAACCATTAACGCGCTCAGCTATTCACCATTTATATGTATGACGTCAAAATTGTTGCGTTTAAAATGCAATAACGTTGAGTCCAGCAGTCCGAGGGTAAGAGATCTCTAACATGTTATCTGAGGGTCTGTGGCCCTTTTGCCAACTTTCTTATTATGCCTACTTTTTGAACAGTTAGTACAAACATTCCTATTGTCGGTAATTTTTCATATATGTAGATCATTGCTTACCTTTTCGCCAGCTTTTGTATATTTTTCTACTTTTGTTCTTTCGTTGCCCACTTTAATCAAACAATGCATCAAAAGACTTATTTTGCCATTTTTCGGACAGTATGAAACAAAAGTGAAAGAAAAATCTACTTACATATTTTTTTATTTTACTAAGAAAACTTAAAGTAAAAAAACTTATAAATAATTGGACTTTGGATAGGTAGTTGCTCCTATAGGCTCATTATGTAACTGTGATTGCTAACAAGAATTGTCATATTTGAAAGAAACTTACAATATAATGGATATAAAGTTTCCATCGAAAATATCAGTTCTACTATCTATACACTAGGCAAATTAAAGTCTTTAATCTAGACAAGAATCGAATTATCGAATTTTTATACCTACGCCTATGAATGACATATTAAACATAAATTGTCAAAAACAACCCTTATCAGCTAGGGGTATAAAAATAGTTTAAGACCTATTCTCAGACCTAACGAATATACAAAAAAAATATAATATCGTTTCGCCATTTTGTATTATTTGATTATCAGTTAAAGAAGTCATAATTATTCCAAAGAAATCACATGTCACTGTAATGAAACATGTTAAAACAAACCACTTTTGTTATCGATTGTACAAATTGATGGCGATATGGGATATAATAATGGGAACAATGCATTTGTTGGCAAAGTAAAGTAGATGATAACAAAACGTCATAAAGTTGGCTAACTGGGAAAGTTGGCGATTTGGAACTATCAGTATGAACGTATAAAAATTACCCAAAATAGGAGTGTTTTTATTAAATATTTAAAAGGTAGGCAAACCGTGAAAGTTGGCAAAGGGGTCACAGACCATCTGAGGGCTCATTTTTCAATCGTCAGATAACTTTTAACGGTAGAATAAATATGGCGGGTGACACGTTTCTTAAATAAAAGTTGTCAAACTGTCATATTCATTCCTGTGATAAAAACTAGCTGTCTATTGTAAAATTGACCCGTAGTCAGACATTGGCAAAAGAATCAGACCCCCTAGACAAATGCCACACGCTAACTTTTCCGCAGTCGTTCCTCAGAAAAAATGTATGGAGATGACATTAGCTGCGGAAAAAATAGCGTGAGGATGTCGTAAGCTAATGTCATTTTCATACATTTTTTCTGTGGAACGACTGCGGAAATGTTAGCGTGTGGCATTTGTCTAGCTAGAGCCTCAGGAAAGTGCGATGCGGCAACAGAACAATTGCTGTCGCCAAATTGTTATACAAAAAAGTTACCCACCACTAGAAATAGGGTTGCCAAAATGTTTGTGGTGGAAAAAAAGTATACTATTTTTTTTTCAATATAAACTTTTAAAAAATATAGCATTATGGAAAAGGTAAAAATAGGCAAAGATTTGCCAGTTACTTACTAATGTAATATTGTAAATGCGAAAGTAACACTTGTCTGTTTACCTATCTGTTAACCTTTTACGCCTAAGCCGCTGAATCAATTTTAATAAAATTTGGTACAGAGATAGTTTGAGCCCTGACAAAAGATATTATTTGTAATATTTGAGTTCCCTAGGGAGAGTAGGGAGGGTATTATTTGAGTTCCCTAGGGAACCGAAATCGCGATATAATTAAATTCCACGCGAAGGGAAGGCATCATCATCACAGCTCATATAGATCCCGACCGAGGGCCTCAAGCCCACCCTAAGTTAGGGTGTTTAAGCCTTAGTCAACCACGCTGACCAATTGCGGATTCGTCGATTTTACATACACCTTTGAATTTCTTCGCAGATGTATGCAGGTTTTCTCGCGATATTTTCCTTCACCGTAGGAGCGTCAGACAAATGTACATATGAAATTCGAATAACGAAAAACACTAGTGTGTTTTTCGTTATTCGAATTTCATGGCAGAATCGAGCCCCCGACCTCTTGATAAGAAGGTCAGTGCCGAGTCGCCAGCACCACCGTCGTAGAAGCGCGGGCAACCGCTAGCTTTTTTTTTTTTTTTTTTTTTTTATAAAAACTATATTTCTCGGAACTTCTAGCCTTTTTTTAACAAGTGAATATATCCGGCTTGGGGTTAGGACACCCCCTATTGTCGGCGTGCCGTCGACTGTATCATGGGGTGATACGGTCAATGGCACTCTACGGAGCCCCGGTATGGGCAGAGTGCCTCTCCCCCCGAACGGTGGCCCTCCTGCGACGTCCGCAGAGGGTCATAGCAGCCCGGGCCGTGCGAGCTTATCGCACGGTTAGCCACGGCGCGGCCTGCGTACTTGCGGGTCAAACGCCGTGGGATGTCGATACACGCGTCCAGTCGGAGGTGTATCGGCATCGGGTTGCCGTCCGAGAACGGGGGGGACGATCTGCCCCACAGGAGCTGGAGGTAGTTCGTACCCAGGCGCAGAGGGAGGCTCTGCGCCGGTGGGGTGAGGCACTCGCCTTCCCAGCTGCCGGCCACCGGACGATCGAGGCGATCCGTCCGGTATTGGAGGAGTGGGTTGGGCGCCGGCAGGGCAGCCTTTCATTCCGCATGGTGCAGGTACTGACCGGACATGGTTGCTTCGGTCACTACCTGTACCGAGTTGCACGTCGGGAGGAAACGCCGCAGTGTCATCACTGCGACGCTCCCGACGACACGGCCGAGCACACCCTGTTGGTGTGCTCGGCTTGGCGACGCCAGCGCAGCGAACTTAACGCTGCGCTGGGAAGCGGAGACCTTTCGTTGCCGAGCATGGTCGTGGCCATGCTCCGCGGCGAAGCGGAATGGGGGGCTGTCGCCTCCTTCTGCGAAGATGTCATCTCGCAGAAGGAGGCTGCGGAGAGGGAGCGGGAGGTAGATCCTCAGGCCGCTCCCCTCCGCCGCAGACGGATAGGCAGGAGAAGACGGGCATTCGCTCAAGCAATGCCTGTCTGATGACCCTGCCGTGAAGCCTGCGTGCACGGTCGGCTCCCGTGCACGCCGCCGTAAGGCTTCTCCGTCTGGGGATTGTCCTGGTGTTCTCGGACAATCCCCCCTTGGCGATAAATAGCCCGACCGACCGGTCGGGCTAGCCCGGACGCGTGAGTAGTGGTGTCGCACTGTGGACCCTACTACACGCGCCCTAAAAGGGCAGGGAGAACACCGAGGGGTTTTAGTGGGTAGGCCTGGCACTCTGCCGGGTGAGCCCCACACACGCTCGCCGTCTAGCCAACGGTGGGTACGGTGCGGTTGCGCATTTCCCCGCGAGAAAAAAAAAAAAGGACACCCCCTATTGTAAATCAACTTACACTACATAGAATTAGTTTTCAGTGTACCTATACATTAGGCAAAAAGTCTTCAATCTGGAGACCCCCCATTGAAAAGTTATACCTACGGCTATGTAAACTATATAATTATAAAAATTAACTTTATTTGCGTCAGATAATTATGGTTATAATAGTCATGGTGTTATTTAAACAGTTGGTCTACATACCCCACCTATTTGGCATGCAAAAATCCAATAAGATGTCATTGTTGTAAACATTGCATCATATAATCTATACATTCATTGTCCTGAGCATCGATACCAAATATATGATTTTGTAAATTCATGTTGGTCATTTTTGAACTTTCATAATCAATTACTAATTATGTTAAGCAAATCAGATTAGCAACATTTCATAAACATATAATAAATGTAACGCGCGGTCGTATGTACGCAGCCCAAGTAGACACTCGGGAGCACTATTCGGATACTAATACGGGGTCTAACCCGATACGTTGTTATGGGTGCGGCCAACCCGGGGTAGTCAAGTCGAAATGTGAGATTTGTAGTACTAAGAGCACACCGCCGAAGTCATACGATTTTAATGTTTTAACCGGTAATGACGTCACCAGCGCCCCTTACACTACCGAAATATCGCACCCCACAGTATCCATCACTGTCGCGAACAGGGTAGGCGTCGCAATACTCGACACAGGCGCTACGTGTAGTATTGCCAGCACCCTGCTATATTCAATTCTACGATCGGACGGGGTGCAGTTTCACGAGGTCGAGCGCACCATCGGGCTTGCGGACGGTTCTCGACAAAAAAGGGTAACGCTCAATGCAACAGTGCCTGTATTTTTAGAGGGTAGAGAGGTGCTTACGGAGTTTGTGGTGTTCCCTGGGGAAAATACCCGAACTTTGTTAGGCCGAGACTTTATCAGCAATGCGGGCCTTACATTAGTCATAGACCAGGGCTCATGGCATTTTTCGGACAGTCCTGACCAGAGGTTTTCATTCGTACGATCCGTTCTTCTGAAGGACGCAGAACTTATGAAAGCAGAGATCTCCGATGTTTCCCTACGTGACGACGAGGGGACTGGGTTGTCACCAGAGCACAAGGCCACGCTCAACGCGTTCCTACGGGGTAGAGTAGATCAGTTCGCTGCCGAGGGACCTCCGACAGACTTCGCCACCCATAAGATCAAGGTGAGTGATAACCAGGAGCCCCTTGCTTCACCTCCCTATAGGTTATCGCCGTTGAAGAAGGAAGCTCTAGAGCGGGAACTGCAGAAACTGCTCAGGGCCGACATCATCGAGGAGTGCGAATCTCCGTGGGCTGCGAACGTCGTTCTGGTGAAGAAGAAAGATGGAAGCTTCAGACTTTGCGTCGACTACCGCAAGCTCAACGCGGCGACGGAGCCTGACCGCTACCCGCTTCCCAGGATCGAGGACGTACTCCACGCCGCAAAGACGTCCAAGTTCATGACGACGCTGGACTTGCGATCTGGCTACTTCCAGGTGAGTGTTGATCCTGAGCATCGGGACCTTACTTCATTTACGACACCCCTAGGAACCTTCCGCTTTAAGCGTATGCCCATGGGTCTCCGCAACTCTGGAGCCACCTTCCAGAGACTTATCGATAGGTTCAGGTCCAACTTACCAGGTGTAACCTTGGTGGCATACTTAGATGACCTGATGGTGCTGTCTGAGGGATCGTTCGAGAAGCACCTTGCAGATTTGAAGGCCGTCTTCGATCGCCTTGCAATGTTCAGCTTGCGGGTGAATCGTGAAAAGAGCCACTTTGCAAGGGAGTCGGTCAAGTTCCTAGGCCATGTAATCGTGCCGGGCGGTATCCATGCAGACCCAGACAAGACGTCTGCTGTCGCCAGTATGCCGCCTCCTCAGAACGTAAAACACCTGAAGTGCTTTCTGCAAACCTCAAGCTGGTTCAGACGCTTTATACCAGGGTACGCCGAGATTGCTACACCATTAACTGCTTTGCTGAAGAAGGCGAGCACCTGGAGATGGGGCCCCGAGCAGCAAAGCGCTTTCGAGACCATCAAGTCGCTTCTCGTGTCAGTACCAATCCTCCGTCAGGCTGACGAGACGAAGCCGTTCGTCCTCAGGACTGATAGCAGCGGTTACGCTATCGGAGCGGTTCTGCTCCAGGGGGAGGGAATCGACGAACGGCCCGTCGAGTACGCCAGCCGCCTCCTCACCGCCGCTGAAAGAAATTACAACACGACGGAACTAGAAGCTTTGGCCATCGTATGGGCAGTGTCAAAGTTCCGAGGCTACATTGATGGAGCAGAGGTAGTAGTAAAGTCGGATCATCAGCCCCTCAGGTGGCTTATGAGCCTCAAATCGCCGAGTGGTCGCCTGGTAAGGTGGGCATTCAGCCTGCAGGAGTATAATTTGAAAATAGAATATACCCCAGGTAAGGCGAACGTGATCGCAGACACGCTGTAGCGCCCAGCATGCTCAACGGGCGTCGACTGTAATCTGTGCTTGACTGCGATCGATCTCCCCTCTCGCAGTCATAAAGATGTCCGGGAGAACCAGCTGAAGGATCCCGAAGTGCTCAAAATCGTCGAGGCGATGGAGTCCGACGATCCGTTTAGGGGGAGAGCATGGGCTGATAAAGGGTACGTACTGACCGATGGCGTGTTGTACCGCTATGGCCCCGAGAACGAAGATAATGACGACGCGAGTTTAGTGGTGCCGGATCACGAGCGCAAGGACGTGATGGCCGAATACCACGACGCCCCCACAGCTGGTCATTTTGGCGTAGAGCGGACGTTACAGCGGCTCTTAGGCAAGTATTACTGGCCGGGGATGAGAGCTTACGTGACCCAGTATGTGAAGAGCTGCGCGGCGTGTCAGCGCTATAAAGTAGACACGCGAAAGCCCGCTGGGCTGCTCCAGGTACCAGCCACATCGCGTCGATTCGAAGTCCTCGCAGTCGACCTGTTTGGACCATTACCAGAGACTCCCACCGGCAACAGGTGGATATTGATAGTCGAAGACACATGTACCAGGTGGGTAGAGTTTTTCGCACTTCCGACCGCTACGGCAGAAGAGTGTGCCAAGACGTTAGTGAACGAAGTATACTTGCGATATGGCGTCCTCAGGAGACTCATCAGCGACAACGGCGTCCAGTTTGTAAGCGAGGTGATGCAGCAGACCTGTCACGTTATGGGCATTAAACAAGCTCTCACCTCGTACTATCATCCGGAGGCAAACCCCGTCGAGCGAAAGAATCGTGATTTAAAACCGCAACTTGCCATCCTGGTACGTAAGGATCACGAATCCTGGGACGCTCACCTCTCCGCCATACGGTTCGCCATGAACTCTGCAGTCACTGCAAGTACCGGGTACTCGCCCGCTTACCTGAATTTTGGACGCGAAATACGCTCGCCCGCCGATGTGTTGTCTGACATGCGAGCGGTGATAGAGAGCGACAATGTCGTCGCTTCGATAACGCCATTCCTTAAGGAGCTGTCCACCGTCTTGCTCGATGCGCGAGACGTACACGAGAAGGCTCAGGCTGCGCAAGCAAAGTTTGCTGATGAGAATCGCCGGCCAGCACCAGACTATATGGTAGGAGACCTTGTACTATTAAAGACGCAGGGCTCTAACGACGCAGGCAGAGGTCAAACGGCGAAGCTGATTCCACGACGGGATGGCCCGTATCGTATCCAAGGGATTGCAGGCAGTGCGACCTACGCTCTAGAGCGCATTAGTGACGGCATACTGTTAGGAAAATACCACGCTTCGCTACTGACTCCGTTCGTTGGCCCCATCCAAACTCCTATTCAGGAGAAACGTAAGAGGGGGAGACCTCGTAAGGCTACTTACTAACCCAGTCTCCGGGACACAACGCCTGGGTTAGAGGGGGAGGGTGTAACGCGCGGTCGTATGTACGCAGCCCAAGTAGACACTCGGGAGCACTCGCTGGTTCTCGGGCTTCGTCGCGGGGGTGGCGCGCAGGTACACGGCCCAAGCCGTGTACGCGATAAACAGTGCAAGTTGACTCGCCGAAAACTAACCGTCTCTAGCGTGATTTTGTCTATGCGTCTTCCGCGTCTCTCGCTTCCTATTTACCTCTTATACTGTGAACTTTTAGTGTGTAAACAAAGTTATAAGATAATATAATAAACGAGTTACAAAAACTTATATAAATTAAAATGGCAGGAGCTCAAAACTATCGAAAACTTAAAAATATCTCTATAAGTCAATTTCTATTAATCTGAATAGTATATAATGTCAATAAATATTATTACATGAAATTAGTCAATTAACGTAACTCTCAAAAAGAAGAATAGTCATGGTAAATCAGATTCAGTTTCCTTTTTTAATGTTACTTATAACATTCGGTATTTGGTAATTACCCTATCAAGTCGAAACCTACCCATGTTAACATAGTCATAGAAAAGTTAAATATAGCGTCATTGAAAATTTGAAATTGTAAAATTAATTTCCCCATAGATTTTTTTTCACCGACCCAACTATTTGTATGGTGGATTTTAAAATAAATTTCACAATTTAGAATTTCCAATGACGGCATAACTTTTATATTTATGACTATGTTATATGGGTAGGTTTCGGCTTGATTGGGTGTTGACAAAACATCGTGCACATTCTATATAGCATTGCGGTTTGTGTATGAAAAAGGTAGAAAACAAAATGTTGGAGATCAAAATAAATTTGGTGATAGATTGATATAAGGTTTTTTACCATGTGATAAAAAATCTGCACAGTGCCCGGTTTCTAATGGTATAGCATGACAGACTGATGACAGGTAAGTAATTCCAATTTAAATACATCTAAAACAGGTTATTCCTCAAGCTTTTGAGGAATTACTGGCGAATGAGATAGTAAATAATAAAATGCGGAGTCCGATTTCTGTGTCAGGGCAGTCGTGTCGAGTGCCGCCGCGCCTGCGCCCGCGCAGGGAAATGTTATTGGCGAACGTCTCATTAATAGGGCCTTGTTATTCGACGAGTAGTGGCAGTTAATTATAACGAAATCGGTAACCATAGGTAAGCCATGAACTTGTAATTTTCGAAGATATTAATTTAAGATTATTATGGTGACTTACCTGCCTATGCCTGTCAGATATAACAATGTATGATATGCTTTCACGAGTTTTATGATATGCTTTTGTTTTTAACGAGGAAAAACTATGCAAAACCAGGAAAGAGGAATATTTGAGACTAAATTTTGTCTTTTGAAAATAATTTTAGGACAAATGTTAGTCGCTTTTGTCCTTTAATTATTTGAAATATAAAGTATGCAATTATTATGGAATTGAAGGAAAAATAACCAAACTAAGCGTCATGAACTAGTTCGTCGGTTGGATTGTAAAACTATTAAATTATACAGTTTCGATCAGAGATTTTAATACAAAAAAAATCCATCCGAGACTTAGAATTTTCCGGTGTAAAGTACATGCGATAGTTTAGTTAAGGATATTTATGTGGATTTCTAACAAAAATGTAACACCTAACTATCCAAAGGTTGCTGTTGCTCAAGGTATTTTATTTTAATATTAAACAATATTTTCAATATTGTTTTGATTATATTTCATCTCGCGAAACTTTGTATTTCTGGTCTCGATAAGGGTTAGAAAGGCTACAGTTTAGTTAGTTTGCACCAGGGTCAAACTTAGCCCGCTAGGCCATGGCAATGTCGATAAGGCAAAGTCGTTGTCGGTATGTAAATTGAACTAATCGGAGCAAACATGTGAATATTACCTGTAATTAATGGTGTATTTAAACAGATGCAGAACATTAAGTCGCTATCTTTCAGCTTCAAGTCCTCCAGCGAATATTACGATGACTGATAATAGGGAAAAATAATTTTTAGATACATTTGCATTTTGCTAAGGTTCATTTTCGTGTGTCATTAGCGGGTCGAGATTAATTACGTTCACGCGCGCTTTGATAGATATGGAACATTTAAGTTGGTCTCTTTCAGTCTAAAGTATTATTTCTATGAAAAATAATGTTTAAATCCATTTGTTCCTATTTTTACAAATAGATCTCGAAGTCTCTGACTCGCGACATACGCCGATATAATACGAAACGTATTGAAGAAGCCATCCAGCGGAACAAAGGCTCTAAAGTGTTCGCAAGAGATCTGTCACTCGGTCAGAGTCCGCTGACGAAGCTGAAGACAGAAGACAGTAGAGTCATCACATCCCGACCTGAGCTTACGGCCGAGATTGAACGCTTCTATGGACAGCCTTACGCAACATCGCAAGTACCTGCCATTCAGGCTACAGATCCTAGAGCCAAATTGATCCGGCATTACACCGAAGACATCCCAGACGTCCGCCTGTACGAGATTAGTGTGGCTGTCAAACAGCTCAAGAACAACAAGGCGCCGGGTGATGATGGAGTCACAGTTGAGCTTCTGAAAGCTGGTGGACTACTAGTTCGGAAAGTCCTGTAGAGGCTATTTAGCCCCGTCATACTCGAGGGCAAAACGCCTAAAGCATGGCACAGGGGCGTGGTGTCACTTTTCTTCAAAAAGGGCGACAGGGCCCAATTGAAGAACTACAGACCCATCACGCTCCTGAGTCATGTATACAAGCTGTTCTGTGCAATTCGAGAGTCATCAGGAATCGTCTCGCGGGCAGCGTTGACGACTTCCAGCCTCCCGAATGAGCCGGATTTATTGAAAAAAATAGGATTCTTTTGGAGCGATTTTCTTCAACCCCATGTTAGACGCCTTAAGAACCAAGTTTCTGTGATTCATCTCATCCCACTTAAGCCTTATGAACATCTCGTGCTTAAGCTTAATCATACGATATCGCCGTCCATACTAATTACAATTACATTATCCTGCGTGACTGCAATATCGACGAGTTAATTAAGCCTCGACGGGATAACAATAGGAAATTAGCATTAGAGTAATTGCATTTGCTAACCTGTTTAGTGACGCCATCGGAGAATAGGGTCAATTTCTCCGGAACCCTTCAGCTTACAGTATAATGTTATCTGTCGCTGTACCTCCAATGCCTTTGTTCAACGTTATTTATGTAGGTATTGCTATCATCTTAGATGTATGTGTTAGCCATACAACTAAATTGAAGGAGTTTAACAATGGCCCAGTAACTTTGTAAGTATTGACGTTGAAACGAACTTTTTAAACATCAAAGCTCGCAAATAAGCGACACAAGCGAGTGCCCACCATCCTCCTGACCATGACAGCTTAAAACATTATTGACTGCCGACTATCTCCCTTACCTCGAATTTTCTGGGATCCCATCATCAGATCCTGACTTGAAGTCGGTTAAAAAGACTACATTTAAGTTTATTTGTATAATACTAGATCACCGAAGTAACTTGAAACAACACAGCAAAGGGTCAACACGTACCTATAGTATTTAAAAAACTAACTTCTAACTCCTAAAAGTTAAAAGCTTATACGACCGCCAGACGCAAATACTTGAATAGCTTCGGAAAAACTTGAAACACGTTGGACGTGCCTATAAAATTTAAGGGCTTCTGGGATTTCATCATCAGATCCTGAGTTTGGTAACAATGGACTACCTAAGGAGTATATTCTATCGAAAACAAAAAGAAAATCCACAATTGGCGGAGTAATCGCGTAACATACACACAAAGCATACGCCACGAATTGAGAACCTCCTCCTTTTTTGAACTCGGTTAGAAACTGGCGTGAATGTGTATACAGGCTCGCAAAGGTTTATGGTAACTTAAATCGTATTGCGGAGTGGATTATTTGCTAATTTGCCACCGATGTTGTATTTATAGTGATTTACTGTAGAATCCAACGCTAAACCACAGAATAAGTAGGTAATAGTACTAAAGTAGTTGAACCTCCAAATTGCCACAAACCTTTACCACGAGCTACGCATGACAGTTTAAGCAGGCTTGTATTTAGCTCGATTATTTTATACCTAAGCTAACTTGTTCTTAGTACAATAAAGATTTATTATTATTATTATTTTTGATGTTGAGCAATAACTGCCTATCTCATATCTCCATTCAGTAAGTTATATCTCAAGTTCGAAGCTTTCATTTTCTCGATATTATTGAAAACATTAGGTATGTACCTACGATTCATTTTGTTATAATCATGAGCGAGTATACCGTGACGACAATGCTACATGGCACCGAAAAAAATATTCAACCGAAAATAAACCATAGTGTTTTTGTTGAAAACAGGTTTTTCTGTGCATAAGCCAGCAATGTCAGCTGCGTATAATTCCATGGACGTCTGCGGATTGTTTGGGTGTTTTCGCGTGAGATTATGTCATCGAATCGAGATTCGAGCGCAACCATGCTTATGTTGTTATGCAACTTAGAAGAATCGATAGCAAAATTTTAGATGGTCTCGAAATCACGTTTTCTTCGTGTACCATCAACATCAAGCAGAGGTGCGACTTTATAACGGGTAGTATTTAAACTTTAAACGAGTGACTGTAAATGAAAATTTTAAAATACAAAAATAATTAATTTGGGTTATTGTATTACTAAGTGAGCGACTGACTGCGAATGACGATAAATCAACAGAACAGTAACTTATAAACATTTATTCGAGTTACTTCAAATACAAAATGAGAAGCTTCATAATATTTGAGCGACCTAATATTTGTTTGTGACACTCAAACAAATATTATTTGTTTGAGTGACACTCAAACAAATATTATGTCCTGCATTTTTTTCAGTATTTGGCAAATTATTTATTTATGTTGAGCAGCACATTATCTTAAATGAGGTGTTCCGAATAGAAAAAACACTTTGAAAAATACCATAATGAGCAGAGTACTTTGACCCAAATTTCTTTTAAATCATTGTTATTAATTTTTGAAAATTAATAACGAGAGAAGGAGGGGAGCCACCCCCTGTACCACTGTCCCCCCTCTCGGCGATGCATAGTTTTCGAGATATTATCGCATATGTCTGGCATTTCAAAAGGTCATTGAGCGTAGTTAACCGTGTAGGTACATAGTACCCATGGGTACGGTGTCTCTACATAGTTACGGGTGGGGGTATTAAAAATGACAACTTCCACAAAAGAAAACATTTACTGTGCTCTCAATAAAAAACACTCTGAAACTAAGCAAAATACACAACACTACTGTTGGCGACGGCATTTTTTATTTTTTTATTTATATGTTGAAGGTTATTTGAAATTGATATTTTTGTAAACTAAAGGTATTTTTATTATTAATTTAGCGTCACTGTATGGTCTTATATTTTTATTATGATAAAAGAGGGTAAATTGTTTATTAATTGTTGTAATTGCATAAAAAGCCGCTAAATTGTTACCGCGGTGTTAGTTCATCTAATAGTGTCTGTCTGTTTACGCATCTGTTCGCAAAGTAACTGCATTTATTCCATATATTGTATCAGTGTGTAAAATATACAATTTTCACGGTGTTGTCGCGTACTTATTGTATACTCCAAGTCACTGCCCACCATCAAGAAGCGCCTGCATCATTTACAAAGTGGTCTTCGAGCCGAATCTCATGTTCCGTACACCGACAAGCAAAATGGTGGGCACACGGAGTACAACGCGACGCGACCGCGACCAAGGGGAAGTGGAGAATAAACCTCATGGCAGCGAGCATAAAGAAGAATTGCCAAAGGAGTCATCGGGAATCAAGATTTCCAGCGTGAAAACGGAATCCCGACCGCCCGCTAAAGTACCCTCTGTTGCGTCATCAAGAAATTCAAAAATGTCAACGGTTTCTGTCGAGGCGCGAAGAAAGCAGTTGATTTTGGCGGCGGAACAAGAAAAGGCAAAACTGAAGGTGCAGTTGATAGATGCACAATTGGAGGCAGACCTAGCGAAATTGGATGAAGAGGAAGAATACAGTTCACAAATTAACAACGACTGCATACGCCAAAATGTTGAAACTTGGATGGAGAGAAGCATGCACGAGGTGGATCAACAGCAGAGCGCCCACGATTATGGTAAAACTCAGGGCGTCGATCTGCACCCGTCGACGGGCCGCGAGGCCGCCGGCACTGATGGAACCATCCAAATGCTTGCCGCCGCACTTCAGAACCTGACAGCGGCCTCCAGCCATGCTAACCCCGACGCCCACTTGCTGAGCCGTATTTGCACACCAAAGGACCTCCCTAGTTTCTCTGGTGACCCGATGGAATGGCTGCAGTTTAAACGGGCTTTTGAAGAGTCTACCGAGGTATGCAAATTCACTTCGAAGGAAAATTTATGGAGACTAAGAAAATGTCTACATGGCAAGGCGAAAGAATCTGTCTCAGCACTGCTCATAAGTGCCACATCACCGGACCGAATAATGGAAACGTTGGAGCTACAGTATGGAAACCCGGACAGTATTGTACAACGCCTTACACAAGACATTAAGAGGATACAACCCGTGTCTACTGAGTACCAGAAGGATTTGGTGCCATTTTCCATAAAGGTGCAGAATTTTGTCGAAGCCGTGCGTGCCGTGGAACGAGAAGAATACTTACAAGGTATGAGCATGGTTTCACTTATTTTATCTAAATTGCCACCAGTGTTACTCTCTAAGTGGTCCGACTATAGCTTTCCCTTGCTGAAAGAACACAAAAGGCCGAGATTAGAATTTTTATCTGAGTTTTTAAGAATGGAAGCTATTAAAGTATCATCCACTATGCCAAATATGCATGATGTATCAGCACGCGATAGTCATTATAGTAGACAACACGGCAGCAACATAAGATCGCGGGCTGTGTTGTTACAATCGGAAGACCGCAGCAAGAGGTGCCTGTTCTGCCGTAAGTTTGTTCATAAACTAATTGATTGTAACCGATTCAAGAAGTCACTACGGAAAACGAGATGGGCGCACGTGAAGCGACATGGGATTTGTTTTCAATGTCTGGAATCGAACCACAGTCGAGAAACTTGCCCCGCGCCACCGTGCGATATATGTAAGCAAGCGCATCATAACTTGCTTCACTATCCGAGGGACGACAGCGACGGCCGGCCGGGCAGCGCAACGGGAGCACGCGAACAACAAATAGTGCCTTCTGCGAGTGAAACTGTGACTCACGTTACCGCGAGTGCCGGCAAAGTGCTCTTAAAAGTTGTACCTATACGCGTGTGTACTGACAGTGGCGGCTATATCGATACAAGTGCGTTACTTGATGACGGGTCGACAGTGACGATGATCAGCAGCGAGCTGGCCGAGCGGGCTGGCTTGAGCGGGCGCCGCGAGACGATGTGCGTCCGCGGCCCCTGGGCGGACAACGAGGTGATGTGCGATGTAACGGTACTGAATTTGAGACTTTCTGGCTTAGATAATAAGGTTCATTGTATTAAAGCACGAAGTGTTAACAATTTAATGTTACAATCATGTTCTATTGTAGATTTGAATTCTTATGTACATTTAGATTCTGCGAAACATATTTTGTGTAACATTGACTGTAAACCAGAAATATTAATTGGCCAAGATAATTATCATTTGTTATTGCCTTTAAAAATATTGTTGGGTCAAAAGAATGAGCCGTCCGCCACACTTACTCCTTTAGGCTGGTCACTTCATGGTTTTGTTAGCGTGCCGGGAGGGACGCGCGCGGCGGTCAAGGCCGGCAGCCTTGAGCAGGGTGGTGACGCCATTCTGCTCGTAGCAGAGCAGGACGCTGCGGAGGAGCAAGATCTGCGCGACCTGCACGAGGAGGTTCGCCAGTACTTCGCGCTCGAGTCAATGGGAGTAGCAGGTAAGCCTAGGCTTAATGAAGAAGATGTACGAGCCGTCGACTGTTTGCAACAAACTGCTCAACTGATTGACGGCAGGTGGCACGTCGGCCTTCCCTGGAAGAATCCGAAGTGCACCATGCCTGATTCCTACTTGGGGGCTGTGAGCAGACTGACGGGAGTAGAAAGGAAATTAGGAAGGGATAAGGGATACGCCGACAGGTACGTGGAGAGAGTAAATCATTTATTTGATAATGATTACGCTAGGGAATTAATTGACACTCAACCCACGCAGAAAACTTGGTACCTACCACACTTTGGCGTTGACAACCCGAATAAAAATAAGCTCCGGCTGGTGTTCGATGCTGCAGCTAAAACAAGAGGTTTGTCACTTAATGATTATTTATTAAAAGGACCGGACCTGCTGAACTCGCTGTTCGGGATTATGTTGCGATTTCGTGAGAACGAGATTGCAGTTATCGGCGACATAAAAGATATGTTCCTTAGAATAAAAGTGTTGCTGAGTGACCAGCACGCTTTAAGGTTTCTCTGGAGGAAAAAGTCTACGGAACCGATAAAAACGTACGTAATGAGTTCGCTTATTTTTGGTGCTCGATGCTCCCCTTTTATCGCGCAATTTATTAAAAATAAAAATGCTGCGCGGTTTGAAGGGTCAATGCCGGCAGCTGTCGATGCGATTTTAAACTCGCATTACATGGATGACTACATTCAAAGCTTACCTGATGAAACGACGGCCGTTGAAATGGTAAGAAACATTTCTTATATTCATAGTGAAGGAGGGTTTGACATTAGAAATTGGGCGAGTAACAGCTTAGCTGTACTCGACGCAGTCTCAAAAAATTCTTTGGGGAGTAGCGCAGTGATGTTCAAGGTCGAACAACAGTGTGACGGCGAACGCACACTCGGCCTAATCTGGTATCCGAGTACTGATGAGTTAGCGTTCGACGTATCGTTTAAGCGCATCCTTGAATGCATTTTGAACGGTAAGCAAATACCGACTAAAAGGATAATGCTTCGTGTGATTATGTCAATTTTTGATGTTTTTGGTTTTCTTTCCCCTTTCACAATTCAAGGGAAAATAATGTTGCAAGATACGTGGCGCGCAAATATCAGCTGGGATGATTTTATTCCGCAACCTATTTTATTGAAATGGACCGAGTGGTTAGATTTGCTTAAAAACATACATTCAATACGAGTGCCGAGATGGTATAAGCGCGCCACGATAAGTGTGAGCGAGATGGACAACCAACGTTCCGAAGCCGTAGCGCCGCGTAGCACTACTGCTGTAGCAGATGCTACGACTAGCGGTGGCGCGGACAATAAATACACGACTGCTGCGACGGTGAGCTATAGCAACCTAGAATTACATATATTTTGTGATGCTTCACAGAAGGCGATGTGCGCGGTCGCATACTACAGATGGTTAGAAAATAACCAAATATGCGTTTCCTTTGTGACAAGTAAGTGTAGGGTTGCACCAGTTAAGTCTGTCACTGTTCCCCGGTTGGAACTACAGGGTGCATTATTGGCTGCGAGGCTCGCGAACACAATTATGAGCGAACACAAAGTAAAAGTGGTAAGGCGAGTATTTTGGTGCGACTCGACAACAGTGCTACATTGGTTGCGCAATAAGACCCGCACATATAAAACGTTTGAAGCAAACCGGTTAGGGGAAATAGACGAGCTCACGGACGTTTCGGAGTGGCGGTATGTACCCACTAACCTTAATGTCGCAGACATAGCCACTAGGGATGTTTTTAATTATAATTTATTTTTAAATGAATGGTTTAGTGGGCCCGATTTTTTATATCTGAATGAAACATCCTGGCCGCAAGATGTGCTGCAGCCGGTTAGTGATGATGATCACTTGGAGCTAGTGGGAGTTGTTCAGCAATTATCTGTAGACTTACCTATACCTAACCCTCACAGGTTCTCATCGTGGCTTCGCTTGTTAAGGTCTACTGCAATGGTAATTCTGTTCATAAACAAGTGTAGAAGACTTACCTGTGACGATAGCTGCGCGATCATGGAGCGGGCTGAACTCCTTCTACTTCAACAGGCTCAGGCTGACACATTTGCGAGTGACGTTTCACTTTTACTACAAGGTAAGAGTCTGCGAAATGATAGTCGTCTGAGGGGCTTGTGTCCCTATGTGGACAGTAACGGCTTGCTTCGGGTGGGCGGCCGCATCGACGCGGCACCTGATGTGTCTTCCGAAGTCAAGAGGCCAATTATATTAGACGGAAGCCATCCGACTGTGAAGCTCTTGATAATGCATTATCATGTCAATGCTGCACATAGCAACCAGGAGAAAGTTGTTAACGACATGAAACAAAAATATTGGGTTGTGAGACTGCGGCCTTCAGTGAAGGCTGTGACGTCACAGTGTATGCTTTGCAGGTTGAGGAAGGCGCAAGTGTCAGTGCCTCGGATGGGTGACCTACCTAAAGCTCGAATGGCACACCATCACCGACCATTCACGCACTGTGGATTGGACCTTTTCGGTCCCATGGAGGTTCAAGTTGGTCGACGCCGAGAAAAAAGGTATGGTGTCCTTTTCACTTGCCTCACAGTGCGCGCCATTCACATCGAGGTTGTCCATTCACTGACTGCCGATGCTCTCATTATGGCATTGCGTCGCATGGCTGCGTGTCGTGGTTGGCCACGGTATTTGTATTCCGACAACGGCACTAACCTGCGGGGTGCTGAAGCGGAGTTGCGTAAGTCTCTCCAAGCGGTAGACCAACAGCTTCTGAAGACTGCTGCAGCCAACCATGGTACACTGTGGAGATTTATTCCGCCGGCTAGCCCTCATTGGGGTGGGGCGTGGGAAAGGCTCATACGGAGCGTCAAGTCATCTCTTCAGGTAGTACTTAAAGAGCGCGCTCCTAAGGATGAGACCTTGAACACCCTCCTCGCCGAAGTGCAGGCCATTGTCAATGGGCGACCTTTGACGCATGTCTCTGTGGAGCCAGGTAGCTTAGAGTCTCTCACGCCGAACCACTTTCTCTTAGGCTCATCATCAAACATGCCGGTGGCTGGAGTGTTTGATGACAGTGACCTGTACCTAAGGAAGCAGTGGCGTATTGCTCAGAGGATGGCTGACATGTATTGGAAACGCTGGTTGAGGGAGTACCTCCCTGAACTCATACAACGGCCTAAATGGCAAGGTGAGTCCACGCCATTGAAAGTTGGGGACTTTGTTTATATTGTGGACCCTAGCTCATCCCGCAATATATGGCCTAAAGGGGTCATCACTGAAGTTTTTCCTGGGCGAGATGGTCGTGTCCGAGTGGTGGAAGTAAGGACTGCCAGCGGGACGCTGAGGCGGTCCGCGGCGCGCGTCGCCCCCGTGCCTATGGTTAATGAGTGCTAGTTCTAGCACTGGGGTGGGGAGTGTTGGCGACGGCATTTTTTATTTTTTTATTTATATGTTGAAGGTTATTTGAAATTGATATTTTTGTAAACTAAAGGTATTTTTATTATTAATTTAGCGTCACTGTATGGTCTTATATTTTTATTATGATAAAAGAGGGTAAATTGTTTATTAATTGTTGTAATTGCATAAAAAGCCGCTAAATTGTTACCGCGGTGTTAGTTCATCTAATAGTGTCTGTCTGTTTACGCATCTGTTCGCAAAGTAACTGCATTTATTCCATATATTGTATCAGTGTGTAAAATATACAATTTTCACGGTGTTGTCGCGTACTTATTGTATACTCCAAGTCACTGCCCACCATCAAGAAGCGCCTGCATCATTTACAACTACTTTATGATTTAAAGTAGTGTTGTGTACTACACTGTATACTCCTTACTTCGCAGTAAATCGCACTAGCTGCGCCCGCGTCTTCGTCCACGTAGAATAGTAACTTTTGGTAGCATTTTTAATTTTTATTTTATAAAAAGCCTATGTTATACCTTATATAATTAGCTATCTATTAGTGAAAGTCTCGTCAAAATCGGTCCAGCCGTTCCGGAGAATAGCGGGAACAAACAAACAGACAGACAGACATACAATTTTTTTAAAATTGTGTTTTTGTTATTTGTACCCGATATACATTATTACTTGTTATTTTGACATTACAAACAGACACTTCAATTTTATTTATTTGTATTAGATGTATAGATCACTCGTAGTTATCGCGTTGATCGCTTCAAGTCGTGTGTCCAGGGCGTGTATTATGATTTATGACATCTTAATTCCAGCCCGTTTTCTGAATTGCTATCAGTGTTTTTCATTTGCTAACCATACAAAGATAAAAAATGGCATTTAACAATTCAGAATACTGCCTGGAATTAAGACGTCATAATATACCCCCTGCTGGCGTGTATTATGATATCTTAATTCCAGAGTGTTTTCTGAATTGCTATCAGTGCCTTTCTTTTACTTATTATACAAAAAGTAAGAAATGGCATTATAACAATTTAGAAATCATAATAGGTACCTCCAGGGGCTTTATTTTTGAATCATTCGTCTGACATCCAGTCTTAGAGCATTTACCCTAAATGCTCTAAGCGTCCAGCGCTTGTGAAGAGTCGTGTTCGCCCGTTTTTTAATTATTGTCATTTTGTTTTTGATGATTTCCATTGTATTACTATATTGATTTTCGTCGAAAACGAAACGAAAATCAGTAGAAATTGAGGGCAGACGAACGCTGTGACAAATTCGTCATCGTCTCTGAGATAACGAAAACTAATTCCTAGCCAACGTAACAGACAAAAGCCACACGCTAAGTTTTCCGCAGTCATCCGCAGAAAAAATGTATGGAGATGACATTGGCTGCGGGTTAAAATAGCGTGAGGTTGTCGTAAGCTAATGTCATTTACATACATTTTTTCTGAGGAACGGCTGCGGAAAACTTAGCGTGTGGCTTTTGTCTAAGGGGTCTGGATTGTAGCGATCGCTGTGTCGAATTGTTCTTTCTATAAGTTGCTATAAGAAACCAAAATCGAAACAAAATAACGGCCACCATATGTTATTCTAATAAATTGTAAAAAAACGATTAAATTAAATATTTTCATGTCATTTTTAATGAAAAATGAGTTATTTTAAGTAGTAAGTAGGTATATGAAAGTAACGAAAAACCAGTTCGCTTCTTAATCGATTCGTTGCCAATCAATACATTGTCTACCAATTTACACATTGATGACTTTGATCGATTTCCCACGTGATTTAGCGATGGCATGTATTAATCCTATACACTTTGTTCGTTTCTAACTTCGTTATCGCTACTTTGTCTAGGCCCTCTGGCAATGTGTACAGACGTCACATGCACGCACGGTCTTCATTTAATATAGCAAGATATGCAAGAAAAAAATCTGTCTGAAAAATCCTCGAAAACTTGTTTGCACTATTAAAATATTTCTTTTATAATAAAAATAAGTTACGGTGTCTAAGGTTTACGTGATTTGAGATGTCAAGTTATAGTATCCAATTTTACTGCTTGTCACTGGTACTTGTCGCCACCCTATCCTAAGATAGAAAAACATCACAATGAAAAAACTTGTCGCCAGCACATATCATTTTCTGCTTATCTCAAAAACCCTATTGCTTTTTTCAGGCCACCCGAAATGGGGGGACTCAAGGCCCTTGTGCTCCTCCAGATGGTCTACATAACCAGCTGTATGGACCAACTGCACATCATCTACGAGTGGAAACAGCTGGACTTCCAGTTCCCGACCCCGGAAGCGAGGCAGCAGGCCCTGGACTCTAAGGCTTTCGTGCCGGAAAACAACATACCTATGGGGCTGGAGGTGTACGGAGACAGGCTCTTCGTGACTGTACCCAGGTGGAAGAATGGGGTGCCGTCTAGTCTGAATTACGTAAACTTGAAAGGTGAGTGGTTGTTTATAATAAAAAATATATAAGGCTGCATTTTACTGCTAGTAATCTGAAATCAAACCTAAAACAAGTTGGCCGTCACTTTTGGGGATAACGTCTGCTCACTCCTAAAACATACCAAGTATTTTATAAATAATCTATTTAAGAGGATTGTGAAGTTGTAAATTTTCATACAAAAAGCGATAACGTTTTTCCCCCTCTAAAGATAGTCCAATTTTCATATTTTTTGGAAATGTTGTAAATATAATGAAGATTCAGGTTCATACGTTTTGATTTTAAAGAAATATTGCTCAGAATATCAATTATTGGCATCTAAATATCTATATTTTTTGACTTAAAAACTACCTCGAGCATTGTTTTCTTTTTTTGACTAAATTAAACTTGTTAAAATTGTCTCATTTCGTAAGAGTTGAGAAGGGTTAAAACGTTATCGCCCTAAACAATATTTCAATAGGAATTGTACGCACTTGTACCGAACATGTAACTCTAAGCGGTGTGCAACAAATTGCATTTTTGGACATGCCAACTCGAGGTATGAATCGGCACTTCACAGTCCTCTTAAGAAAATTCACATTTAAAAGTCTTCTTTATCTATACATCTATACTCTATACTACAAATAAATAAAATTGAAGTGTCTGTTTGTAATGTCAAAATAACAAGTTTTTACTAAATGAGTATGAATGTATATCGGGTACCAATAACAAAAACACAATTTAAAAAAAATTTGTCTGTCTGTCTGTTTGTCTGTTTGTTCCCGCTAATCTCCGGAACGGCTGGACCGATTTTGACAGGACTTTCACTAATAGATAGCTAATTATATAAGGTATAACATAGGCCACAAAAATCAAAATGCTGCCAAAAGTTACTATTTCACGCGGACGAAGTCGCGGGCACAGCTAGTTCAACATATAACTTTACATGCACTTATTCTATCATCACATTTGGAAAAAATAGTACATTGTTACCCCAGGGGTGAAAGTAACTTATTTAGTCCCGAGACGTTGTTTGGCGCCCGAGCGTAGCGAGGGCACCAATAGTTCGAGGGACTAAATAAGTCTTTAACCCGAGGTTAACACTGTGCTTTTCATTACGAATACAAGGAAAATAAAATTAAAAAATGAATTAGCTAAAGAAAAAACGTGTAAATTTTATTTTACACAAATCAACAACTTCTGCTTTAGCCCTTTCTCTTATAAAATCAGGCGTTAACTCCATACCTGAATTAGATGAACACATTGTGTTAATTATTAACACAATGTTAAACAAATATAATTAACAGTTAATACAAATCTCTGCTATACGGAAGTATTAACAAAACTCTACAAATGGCAAAAACAAATGAAGATCGCATTGCCGCTTTCCCGCTTATTTTGTTTTTTTTTTCTGTGGCTGGCCAGCTATTCAGCCATTATATATTATTCAATTTCATCATTTAAAAAAATGAAAATATTTTGCCAAAATCTATGTTATTTTAAAGAAATAGTTGAAAGTAAAATAAAATAAAGTCATTTAGAAATTATATTCTTTAAATACTTAACATTATGTTATTTCAACTTAACACCGCGCTGTAATTGAGTGGCTGTATGGGAAAATAGAACTAGTTTCTTTTTTAAAATTTGACAGCATCTGTCAGTTGAAAGTGATTCTCCCTAGGGCTGAAAAGTATTACTTTCAACCCGCTCCTCAGGCAACTTCAGACCTACTTTCAGTGTATGAGTAATGAAAATAGTACATTGTTACTCTAGGGGTGAAAGTAACTTATTTAGTCCCGAGACGGTGTTTGGCGCCCGAGCGTAGCGAGGGCACCAATAGTTCGAGGGACTAAATAAGTCTTCAACCCGAGGTAAACACTGTGCTTTTCATTACGAATACGAGGAAAGTAAAAACAAAACAATGAATTAGCTAAAGAATAAACGTGTAAATTTTATTTTACATAAATCAACAACTTCTGCTTTAGCTCGCTTTTTTTTATTAAATCAGGCGTTAACTCCATACCTGAATCAGATCAACTCATTGTGTTAATTATTAACATAATGTTATACACATATAATTAACAGTTAATACAAATTTGTGCTATACGAAGGTATTAACAAATCTCTACAAATGGAAAAAACAAATGAAGATCGCCTTGCCTTTCGCACTTTTCCCGCTTATTTTGGTTTTTTTTTCTGTAGCTGGCCACCTATTCAGCCATTATTTTTCATTTTCATAATTTAAAAAAAATAGTGAAAATTGTTCCCAAATCTATGTTATTTTAAGGAAATAAGTAGTTGAAAATAAGTTATAATAAAGTCATTTAAAAAATATATTCTGTAAATACTTAACAGTATGTTATTTTAATTTTACACCGCGCTGTAATTGAGTGGCTGTATAGAAAGTCGGAACATGGTTCAATAAAAATGTGATAAAAGAACTATTTTCTTTTTTAAAATTTGACAGCAGCTGTCTGTTGAAAGTGATTCTCCCTAGGGCTGAAAAGATTGATTGATTGAAAAGACTGATTCTCCCTTACTTTCAACCCGCTCCTCAGGCAACTTCAGACCTACTTTCAGTGTATGAGTAATGAAAATAGTACATTGTTACTCTAGGGGTGAAAGTAACTTATTTAGTCCCGAGACGGTGTTTGGCGCCTGAGCGTAGCGAGGGCACCAATAGTTCGAGGGACTAAATAAGTCTTTAACCCGAGGTAAACACTGTGCTTTTCATTACGAATACGAGGAAAGTAAAAACAAAACAATGAATTAGCTAAAGAATAAACGTGTAAATTTTATTTTACATAAATCAACAACTTCTGCTTTAGCTCGCTTTTTTTTATTAAATCAGGCGTTAACTCCATACCTGAATCAGATCAACTCATTGTGTTAATTATTAACACAATGTTATACACATATAATTAACAGTTAATACAAATCTGTGCTATACGAAGGTATTAACAAATCTCTACAAATGGAAAAAACAAATGAAGATCGCCTTGCCTTTCGCACTTTTCCCGCTTATTTTGTTTTTTTTTTTCTGTGGCTGGCTACCTATTCAGCCATTATTTTTCATTTTCATAATTTAAAAAAAATTGTGAAAATTGTTCCCAAATCTATGTTATTTTAAGGAAATAAGTAGTTGAAAATAAGTTATAATAAAGTCATTTAAAAAATATATTCTGTAAATACTTAACAGTATGTTATTTTAATTTTACACCGCGCTGTAATTGAGTGGCTGTATAGAAAGTCGGAACATGGTTCAATAAAAATGTGATAAAAGAACTATTTTCTTTTTTAAAATTTGACAGCAGCTGTCAGTTGAAAGTGATTCTCCCTAGGGCTGAAAAGTATTACTTTCAGCCCGCTCCTCAGGCAACTTCAGACCTACTTTCAGAGTATGAGTAATGAAAAATTATTTACCACCCGGGGCTTTGTTTTTTGAATCATTCGTCTACGTATACGTCAATGTTCGTGCGGCGTCGACGAGAGGTCGTCAAGCGCCGCCTTCGCTCGCCTTTTACTTATTTTCGTTTAGTTTATGATAAAAATCAAAGTGATATTACTATTTGTTTTTTTTTTGTTTATTATTCTTTACTTAAGTACAATACAATTTTGTTATAAAGGTACAACATAAACTCTTTCGAGTTTTCCTGTGTAGGTACCAGTGAGCCGTTATTAGGAATATAAAAATATATATAACTTTTTGCAAACATATAACATATGTTGTCCTAATATTATATTGATTTTGGTTAGTACTGGAAAATCAGTAGAAATTGAGGGCAGACGACGCTCGACGCCAGGTGAATGATCCAAAAATAGGGTCCCTTTTCGGAAATTGGGAAGCCCCTTGGGGAGAACAGGCAACAAACTCGGACGGTTTGACATTTCTGATTGCTCATGCTCCGAAAGTAAGCTTGAAGTTACCTGAACAGGGGGTCGATAACAGTAGGTTTTTTACATACGACAGGTAAGCTTTTGGCCTTCATCTTGCCTGATCGTAAGTGATGATACAGCTGAAGGTAGGGTGGAAGCGAGCTTCATCTGGACTCTACAACTGAGTAACCGGCTATCTTACCTCCTATTGTCGGAACACAACAATGCTATTCACATTGTTGTTATGGCGACAAACTTAGCCCTACCACCAACTAAACCGAGCAGAAAAAATTCGTCCCCCGTGGGAAATCGAATCCCGGACCTCGCGATCAACAACCGGTGCTCTCAACCACTAGACTACGGAGGCGGTTGCCATTTCCCTACCAGGTGAACAATTTTCCTCGCTTTCAAATTATTAAAAAGAAACACGTTCAAAATAAACACGTTTTATTTTGACATTTCTATTCTATATTCACCGTTTAAAACACGGTTTAAAACATACTTTTAAAAATATTAGGTATCAACAATTTTGTAACATGACATTGTACTTATTTATTTGTAATTAAACTCAATTATTATAGCTAAAGCTCGAATAAACATAATAGTCTACAGATACAGTGCGCAATATAAAATAATGCGTTATTCGCGCCGTTCCATTCCAATAACAAATTCATGGCCGTGCGGTTCCAATATGTGTTCCTTCCGCTTGCAAGTGAGTTACGTACGTGGTCCAATTGAAGGTCCCAAGTTCAATGCCGGCGGGGCTCGGCCTGAGCAGGGAAAGGCATGGACTCTTGTTGCCTACGTATTAAGCGCTGTCGACTAGACTTTTATTTACGAGGCAAAAATAAATTAGCTTCATATTATTCTAGCAGGCTTTACGGAATGAAATTCGTTAAAGGCGTAAAAATTGGTGGTCACTTTTGCAACAAGTTTCGTATCGATATTCATTTATTTATTTTATCTGTTAGGAAGACCAACAGCTAATTTATAAAGTGGTAAACTTATAATATACATAATTATAACATAAAGCTAATTACAGATCATATAGAAACAACAGACAATACATCCTCACATATAGAAACAATGATATACCTAGTTTGGCACTGACATAACACACACTGAAAATGACAATCATACACCTAGAAACAATTATTAAAAAAGCTTTGGCTCATTAGACGTTTCGCAGTTGCACATTTCGTTGCATATAAATGAAGAGTAAGGTTTATTATTATACAAAACTAACATCCTAATGAATACAAAAATGTAATTCAACAAAATATGTAGGTCCCAAGATTACTACAAACAGTTATTTATTATTCTTGGTTATTCGACCGATGACTTACTAAAACAAAAGGCTTATTTGTTTTACTAAGCCATCATGATCTCAGTTGCAAGTCAAGTGTGCCAAAGTGGCAAAACCTTTTTTATTTTGGTCAGCACAGTGGACCCGTGCAGTCTGAGCTGGCACGGGTCCCGTGAGATACGTCCGGTAAATTAGTCTTCCTGAAACCGAATGTGCCCTCCGTAGGGGTGGAGAGGTTTCGGAGGGAGCTTAAGGCAGTTATGGGGATACCAGAGGTTGCCGTTGATGGATCGATCCTACTGCATATCCAAGCGAACGGCCTAGTCAACTTAGCCCTTAGGAATTGTAATAGATTTAAAAAAAGGTTACACTGTGGAATTATTTCATAGAGTCACTGAAAATTATCGTCACAGTACTCTGTGACTAGGAGCGGAGTGGAGTCGCTTTACTCCAAATAATTGGCTACCTACATGATTGTTTTTATATTTAACTCTACTACAATAATTACGCCTACCTTTACACTAATTAATTTATCATTGGTTATTGCCAAATAAATGCTTTTCAGCTTCTTTATTTGGAACCCTTGCATCTGCACTGACCGGACCAGTTTTAGATAATAGGGAGATTTTCTGTTTTATTTTTAGCAGACTCTTACATCATAATCTACATCTGTACCTAACATCTACACAGAGCACGTAGTATTTAAGATTAAGGGTATTCAAAAAAGAGTAAAGTTGACTATAGATAAAATAGTAAGAAGATTATGTAGTCTGCTGTATTTCCTCAAAAAATATAATCTAAAACCTTGCCAAGCGGAGGGTGAACACGAGTATGATGTAACGCGCTTCATTCATCATCATCACACATCGTGGTTTTACACGCGAGATTGGTCAAACAATTCTGCTCTCCTAGTGAGTAGAAAAACAAATGGATACCATTTGTGAGACAATTCAAAAAAGAGAAACGTCAGTGAGAACATGACGAGGAATTTCTCATGACGAACGCTATTTAACTTAGAAGGTACTTTCACAACTTCATGTGAATTATTGTGCGGAGACAAATGGCACTTCAATCTCTCCGCGCACTTTGGTGTATGTAAACGAATATATTGTTCAGGCAAACAATTTAAATGACTTTCCTCCGAACTTGCTGAGAATAAGACAATATTACTTAACTGTCCAATTTTTGCTGTGCTGTCATTTTCCTTAATTCTATTAGCATTTCGCATTAGAAAGTTTAGTAGGTATACAGTGAGGACAACTGAAAAATTTCATTTTAAAATTAATTCAGACGTTAGTCAGCATTACATTTTTCGGATTATTCCATTTTGAGCCAGGTGAATAAATTCTACATTTTGTGTACTAAAATCGGTTCTCTATTTTGTCTCATAATTTTTTTATCCATAATCTAACGTGTCATAATGTTTTTTGACATAATCATCATATGTCCGAATGATAAGCACCCCTAACTTAATTTCTCATAATATCACTTGCCCGAAACCCGAAATCTCTAAATATAATATGACCTATTTTTTTTGCTATAAATATCACAATCTATAATATTTAATATTCCTAAAAATCTTTTCTATAATAGTCATAAGTCCTAACGTAATATCTCATAATATAACGTGCCCTAAAATCGAAATACCACAAATATAAAGTTCTTTCATTATATGTATTACTTGGTATTACCAAATCCATGCATACGTTTAAAAACAGTCACTTGATGTAATGCAAGCAAGCATGCAGCATGCAAGCAAGCATGCAGCATGCAAGCAAGCATGCAGCATGCAAGCAAGCATGCAGCATGCAAGCAAGCAGCATGCAGCATGCATGGCTTCTGTCACGGCTCCGGCGCTGCGGGGCTCCGGCGGTCCCACGCGACCTTATCGTCGCAGATGGTTTTCGCCCACCACCGCAGCTTCGGTTTGCTGGCACCAGCCTCAGCCGCGGCGGCGGTCGTTAAAACCACCTGCTCCTCAGCTCGCGGGCCGCCTCGCCCCTCCGCGCCTACGCGGGTTTAAATAACACTCTAGGGGTAGGGCAGACAAGACTACGTGGTGTCGGTTTGACAGCGATATATTTCTGTCACTGAATTTTAAAACGTAACGGTTGTTAAGGTTCATAAGACAACATTTTTATTCAATTTGTTATTATTGATAGTAAGTATAAGCTTTATGATATTGATAAAATAACCAAGATAAATCAACTTTTAAACATGTTTCAGGACTAAGAGTATATTATTATAAACCATCATTCGGACTAACAACATTATACAATATAACACTTAGGACATGTGACTTTATAGCAAGTAAAATTAGGATATTTTATTTTTATAGCACCCGATATTATGACACAAAAGCATTAGAACTAAAGACGAATGTAATATACAATTTCGTATACCCGAACATTATGGAAAGTGATCATGATAGCAAGCGTTTTCGGGATTATGGTTTTCGGACGATCGATATTCGGAGAAGAAAGGGACTACCACTAAAATCACCCAGCACCAAATCTCCTAGCTGATCAAATTCCACGTGATTTTAATTAATTTATTCTTTTTCCTTAAATCACCTGTGTGATCTAGGTAAGTAACCTGGGAATTCAAATTCCAAATTTTTATTATCTATTATTATGTCTCCTAAATCACCTAGTACGGTATAGGTAACATACCCTTACCACAAATTACATAACTACATAGTACAGATGCCCAATCCCATACGAATAATGCGAAAAGTTATTTATGAAAACTAACAAGATTTTCATGACAAAGTGAGTCAATTTTTCAAAAACTCCTGTATATAATGTTTTTATCAATAATTTGTTGAAAGTTATTTTTTTAGTTAATACATACACACATCTTACTAATTACTGTTTACAAGTTTTATTTATTGTACAGTCAAGAGCATGTTCAAGTTTCCACTTGCTTCATAAGCTATCGACTGCAGATACTTTTTCCATCCTCTTTATTTCTTCTATTTCCCTGCCATATCTTAGGTACCCTTCAAACCGGAATACAGCAATGCAAGCACTATTATTGCTTTGCGGCAGAAATAGGTAAGACGGTGGTACCCAATCAAGCGACCCTGGTGCTGAGTCTCCCTCCGGTGACATTAAAATTCTCGTGGGTTAATTACGAAGATATACTCGTATGTGTCCATCTTTCTGTTTTGTTACATATCTTGCAAATTTGAAACTTGCGCGTTTGCTAATATCATGTTGGCTTAATATCATGTTAGCCGTCGCGCCGCCGATAAGAGATAAACGACAGAGTTATAAATTTAAAAAGGGGCGTAGTTGAAAATTTGATATTGGATAACATCTGACCCATATTTTATATTAGTAGAATCGATTCTAGGTTCGATTCTGAACAAACTATATTCAGGTCTTGCGCAATTTAATTAACACGTTATATACGGGCTCACAGCTCGTAGTTATTAAAATTATATACGGCCGTTGTCCTTTTGAGCACCTGTCTGGCGTGTCATGTTCCTAAGATGCGCCTCTTGCAAGTAGCACATCTGTTCTTCTTGTTTACGTGCCCATTCCTCCTGTCTGCGTGATAAATACATATACTTAAATTACACTTAATAAGATATTTATAAATGATACTAGATACTAGTGCATTTTATTAACCTTGATTTTTAAAATTTATTTTAATAAGCTTTTTGTCATTTGCAGATAATACCACGTTACCAAAGCTGATCCCTTACCCCAATTGGGCGGCTCACAGCGCCGACGTTGACGGCAAGCCTTCCGAAATCATCTCCCCTTTCCGCATCCGAGCAGATCGCTGCGGCCGCCTCTGGGTCCTGGACAACGGGAAGATTGGGAGCTTAGAGAACACCACGGTCATGTTCCCGCCATCCATCATCATCTACGACTTGAAGACTGACAACCTGATCCGAAAATACGTCTTTCCGGAGGACCAAGTCAAACAAGACTCTGGTTTTGCGAATATTGCAATAGAGGATACGGATTGCGCAAAGACCTACGCTTACGCTGGAGATTTGGGGAAAGCAGGACTCATAGTTTACTCCTTGGATAAAAACGAGTCTTGGAGAATCACGCATCATTACTTTCATCCTGATCCTCTCGCTTGCGACTTCAGCGTGAAGGGACATAATTTCAGTTGGACCGATGCCATCTTTGGCATGGGAATCTCAGCTCCTAATCCTGACAATTACAGCACTCTTTATTTCCACCCAATGGCCAGCTACAACGAGTTCGCTGTCTCTACTGAATACCTGAGGAATCAATCTATCGCCGACAGTAACTTCGAGGCATTCAAAGTGCTGGGAAGCAGAGGGCCAAACGCGCAATCCAGCGTATCTTTCTTGGACCCAAAAACTGGCGTCCTATTCTATTCCCTTGTCAACCTTAACGCTGTCGCTTGCTGGCGGACGACAAACAAAGAGTATATTATGAAAAATCAAGGCAGGATCTATATGAACGACGTGACTATGGTCTACCCTACCGATATTAAAGTAGACTACGAAGACAATCTATGGATTCTCTCGAACCGCATGCCCGTTTGGATGTACGGTAAACTTGACCCCAACGAAGTGAACTTCAGAGTGTTCTCTGCTCCTGTCCTGGATGCCATCAGTCACACTGCATGTGATATTACTCCAAGATCCGACATCTTGGACAAGTACAAGAATAAATTTCTTAATATCACCAATAAGATTGCTTCGAAGTTCAAACCAAATTCTGGAGTAGCTATAGCTCCTCTGTCTTTAGTTGTTCTTATCAGTAGTTGGCTGTTATCAACAGTGTTTTAAACATACAAGGACTCAGTGTCATTGTTAGTGAAAGATGACGTTACCGCTTTATTTATTGTGATGAAAAGCAAAGCGATGGATTTTTTGTACTTATCGTATGTTTGTGCCTTTATAAAAGTGATAATGTAATTTTAAGCTACTTATTAACGCGTGTTATTATGTAAATATCAAGTGTTTAGTTGTAATAAAAGGCTTTAAGCTTTAATTGTGTCATGTTTAAATCTCACCTGGTTGGTATCTAGAATGTCCAACTGCTAACGTGATACAGGAAAACTGTACCTACACTACACGTAAACCAGTTCATACACTTCTGCGTAACATTTTTGGGGAACAGAGGTGCATTTCTTCCACTGCGCGAAAGGAGGGTATAGAACGTATGGACTACGAGGTTTGCATGAAACAAAACCAGCTGCCTGCTTAGTACAATCATTAAGTCTTCCCACCTAGTTTGAGAGTTTTGAAATCCAAAAACCATAGCAACGAGGCAGATGTAGGCGATTCCACATTGCCCCGTACCACGCATCATACCGCGGGAGTGCGTGATGTGACGTTGCTTGTAGGTATCTTGGTATGTATTAAAAATACGTGTAGTGCAATCCACAGTAAACGCATCCTCGCGTGGTCATGCAGATTCCACGACTACATGTAGATAAACACGCGCCTCGGTGCGGTGCGTTACGCAGGGTACGGCTCACCGTTCTCCGCATTGCCGTGCTGTTTTGAAGACTCTGCTATGCTATGTATAACCGTACACCGCCACCCCATGCGTGGTTGCGGAGCAAGCTGCACGGTGATGCAGATCTACGTCTTTGCTGTTACGCGCGTGGCTGCGTTTTTCTGAACGCCGAGCAGTGCGATAATCGCCTTAGTAAACTAAAACCTAGCAATTTAATTTTCGTAGGTAGACATTCAGACAGACAGACACCTTTTTAACTACCTACCACCTTCTTACCTCAGTTTGTCGCTATCATAACAATAAACCTACAATAACCCATTGTAAGTAATTTCACCGTCTGTCTTACTTACCCTTCAAATCGGAACACAGCAATGTAAGCACCGCTGCTGTTTGGCGGCTTATCTTCGTAAGATATATGAGGTACCCATGCAGATGAATGGTGCAGTCTCCGTCTGGTAACTATTGTTCAGATAGTTTAATAAAACGACACGGAGAAATACTACAAATAGACATTTCTCAAGTTATACGAACCTGAAGAATTTTCGTGACTACTACTGACATCTAGCGGGAGCAGCTGGTGGTAAATAGCAATAGGATCCAAAGCACGGGTTCGATTCTGCGTTTGCTGGTGAAAGTGGTGCCCGAATTGTAAGCAATGTTGATGGATGGAAAGTTAGTTCTATTCTTTTATGTACAGAGAACATATACATAACACGTTCAGAAAAACCAAGTGTTTAGTCCTCTGCGCTTACTTACCAATATTTTGATGTCACAGGAGTATATATGTTACCGGCAATGTGTATAATTCAGGTATTGTATACAATCCCTAGGTAATGTATACAATCCCTGGGGCGTCCAGGCAATGTATGAAATATCATGAATATCATTGTCCATTTCATACTTTACCTAGGTATTGTATACAATTCCTAGGGATTGTATAGAATACCTGCTGGTTCACCGGTAATGTGTAAAATAAATAAATCTTAAGACTAATGTTAGGTAAGCCGGTTAATATCAATAAATCTTAACAGACTTACTTATCAAATAGCGGACAAATAAAACATGTTGTATTTACTTGAAATAAACTTTATTATCAACTTTAAAATCACAAAAAAAATAACAGGAAACTTAAAATTCTTCTTGTTTGTAATAACATTACAAGTATCTTTTAACAGAATATAAGTAATTTTGTAATTGAACTTCACAAACAAAACAATTCTCTTTATAACAAAAAGTAGGTCTAATAGGCATTCACAATTTTAAGTAAAAGTAGGTTTTATTTATTCTTACACGACAAACTATTATGGCACTTTGAAGAGCACAGAGCCTTACTTTTGACACAGGAACACTTTTTAGAGTCACAGTTTTTTTTGCAGCTACATTTCACAAAGCCCTGTCCTGTCCCCGTAGATTGCAAAGTCGCAACTGTACGGAGTGTCGTTTCCAGATTGGGGACGTCTTCTTCTTGCAGTAATTTCTGATGGCAAACAGTGAACTGTTGTCTTGAATACAATGTCTTGACAACGCCTTGCTTTGTGCCTAGTTGATATAGATCGTCATCAGTTTTGTGTAATACTACAGCCAGTATATTGCGAGCATCACCACGACCTCTATCGACTTCTGGAACAGGAATGCGTACAGTGGTACCCAACGATACGGGAGGGAAATTTTTTTCAGAAGTTTTAAGCATTTTCTGAGCTTGTACTATCCAATTCTCTTTGGCTCTGATGCGGTTTTCTATCGAATAGGCGTTTTTTGCGCATAAAGGACAAGCAACTTTGGATCCAAAACCTTCTGCAATATTTTCTTCCGGAGCAGCACAAATAGTATGAATAGGCCTATTGCACATTCTGCACGAATGACCACCTGTTGTCTCCTCGGAACAAACACAGCATATAAGTGCACAACTCAATGACTCCTCTCGTACTGATACCAAATTCGGATCATGTAACGCTTGATCATTTACCTCACAAGGAAGATTTTCGACATTCGTAGGCTCAACAACATTCTTAGTATTTGGGATAGCCATGTGTTCATCATGCGCACTTTGGACATTTGAAGCTTCCTTACCGATGTTAAAACTATCGAGTGCAGCGTTTTGTTGATCTGGTGCCTGTAGAGGTTGAGTGTCAGCTGTTTCAGTTTCTGATGTCTCAGCCGCATCTATTACAGATTCTGAAGATGACTTCATCACTTTTTCTAAATCTTCTTCGCTCTCCAGGTTGTGAGTATCCTCAAAAGGCAAAGATATGCCAACTTTTATTTTCGACCCAAAAAGAGCTTCATAAGGTGTTCTTTTGATTCCTGAGTGAAACGCCCTATTCTTCATGAGTTGTACAAATCGCAGACCATCACTCCAACGTTCGCTATCGTTATCTTGCATCCAAGTTGTAAGCATGTTTTCAATGTCCTGGTTAGCTCGTTCGACACTCCCTTGACTTTGGGAATGTCTAGGCTTGCCATGCACAATTTTTAAGTTTGGCCAGTATATTTTAAGATTACTGACCACTCGGTTTGCGAATTCTCGACCGTTGTCCGATTGTAAGATGGCTGGTGCACCAATCAGTGTAAAAATATCCAGTAAATTGTACGCTACTTCCTCAGCGCGTTTTGTTTTCAGGGCTCTTAATATGACAAACTTTGTGAGATGATCCTGATAGACCATTATGAATTTATAATCCCGGTCTGATTGAGATTGATAGTCTATCAAATCTACTTGACAGCGAGAATTAAATTCTGTTGAAAGTATGGGCTTCACGACAATACCTTTTTTTATTCCTTTCTGTTTTTGCTGGCAGGGTTCGCAAAGTTGCAAAAATAGTTCAACATCGTGGCGAGTTATATTCTTATATCTTGAAGAAAGCTCCTTCAGCATTCTGTCTCGTCCTCCATGGCCGATACTCTGATGTGCGTCGTGAAGTACTTGAAATAATTCAGTATCAGCAACGTAGTATATAATAATGTTATTTGTAGTAGCATCCACAGGAAAAATCAACTTATCTTTCTGACCAACAGTTATAACATCATAATGCTTCAATAACCAGTAATCCCGAGAAGCCTTTTTTTCAGCCGTTTTTGCATTTTTTGTTTCTTCTATCAATTGTTCATAACGATTTTTTTCAATAAACGTGCGATTTTTTGTATTTGCTGCTTCTCTTTTTATTTGTAATTGTGAATAAAATCTTTCTTTCATCTCAGCTATTCGTTGTTCGGCCGCCATTTTTTAATAAATTAAATTACTTTCCTACCTGACGAAAATTAGCAAAAATAATAACTATGACGCAAATAGCTCAATACACGTGTTAACAGTATGATCGCACGTCGCGAAATGAAATGGAGAAATGCGGCTGTTTGCTTAAATAGTGTCGCGGTATCCTTTTTCTCAAGCGGCGGCGGCGGCTCCTTTGACTTGAAAGGCCGCCCGCTCGCGGTATCCTTTTTCTCAAGCGGCGGCGGCGGCTCCTTTGACCTGAAAGGCCGCCCGCTCGCGGTATCCTTTTTCTCAAGCGGCGGCGGCGGCTCCTTTGACCTGACCGGCCGCCCGCCCGCCGCGCCCGCGCGCCGCTCTTAAGGCGGACACACACGGTTTATTGGCTAGATAAGTACTGTAATCAGGAAAACTTATTCTAGCTCCTAGTGTTACGGCAAGTAGGTATGTTTTGGCTTACTACTTGCCGCGGCGCAAAATACTAACTACGTTGGCAACCCACCGCACACAAAAATGACAGTTTTTAGGGTTCCGTACCAAAAGGTAAAACGGGACTCGATTACTAAGACTTTGCTGTCGGTCTGTCTGTCTGTCCGTCCGTCCGTATGTCACAGAGCTGTTTACCTCATGAAAGGTGACACAGATTGTGTATATCTGTGGCCGTATATGTATGGGGAGCCCCCTCTATTATTTTTTTTGTATAAAAATTGTAAAGCGGTTAACAGAATACATCAAACTACTAAGATTCAATGGCCTACACAAGGCCCAATTATTAATAGGTTGGGAATAAATTGGCAGTGACGTACGGACGGACGGGCGCACGAACGGACAGACAGACAGACATGAAGAATTTATAAGGGCTCCGTTTTTGTAATTCGGCTACGGAACCCTAATAAAAAACAGCTTGAAGTATTTAATTTTAATAAAATTATTACTAACTACTTTTTTACTACAATGAGTCGTAAAAAACAACAATAATAAATTGATTGTACAGTTTAATATTGAAATTTAGATTTATACGTTTTTTTGTTCATACAGTTTCCATTTCAAATCTTTCGCATTTCCTGTAAATCGGCTATATGCGCCTTAAGAGTCCGCTAGCTTAGATAATGCCACCCCGCATTGACGCCGCCCGCGCCGCGCCGCCTCTTGTCAAAGGATTTAATTTTATTTACAAAGGCTACCGCGTGCGGCGTACACCCGAAAGTGAAATTGACAGTTTTATATCGAAGCGCCTCCGTAGTGAAAGATTGTGTTTGTGAACTGTTGTACTACGAATTGAATTTATCCTCAAAAAATCCGACATTTGATAAGATTCTGGATAAATTACACCTATGTACTTACCTCCGTAGCAACCTACAGACGCTCCAGCCGTAAGTCAAACTAAAAGGAAGTATTAATAAAAAAGGTAATTCCACATTTATGTGGAACATAAGTATACGTAGTTCACGCAATTACAGAAGAAAATAAGTACCTAAATATTTTGTTTTGGATTCAGAGCGTGATAATGGCTCTCTTATTAAAAATACGGGTGGTAGTAACTCTGACAGTTCGAGTGATGAAGAATTGTGGTGATATTTTACTTTGAATTTACCTACTTTCGCATATTTTTGATTAAAATTATCTTTGCACCTAGCTTGTGTGTCCCGATAATTATTATTCGTATTTTGTTTTATTAAACACAATTGCGTTCGGGTGTACCGACATTATCTAAGCGAACTTACTTTGATCGCGCCGCCTTGGCGCCGTGCCGTCTCTTGTCAAAGGATTTAATTTTATTTGCAAAGGATACCCGCGTGCGGCGTACATTCGCGAGTGAACGGTCATGCTAAAACGATTCACTTCCATTAATGCTTGAAATGGCGCCTCTAGGAAGGGTGTCAGGGTTCTATGAAGCTTACCGTACTTATTTGTTTGTAATAACCACAATTGCGTTCGAGTGTTACATTACCTGCTGCAAGTTTGGCATTGTATAGAATACCTAGGTAAAGTGTAAAATAAATTCTATTTCATACTTTACCTGCCCGTTTTAGGTATTCTATACATTGCCTAGGTATTGTATACAATACCGGATTATACACATTGCCGGTAACATATACACTTTTGCAACTTTCGCGTTGCTTCCTAGACTAAGGTTATCCGGATTTGCAGGTGAAAATAATTTTAAAATCCGGATTTGAAAAAAAAAAACCGGATTTTGCATTCCCTACCGCTAACGATAGTATCGTAATAGATGTTAACTATGTCTTCCATTAATTAATGATCAAAACTACAGCTTGGCAAAAAAGAGTTGGATGCGGTGACAGATGGAACTAAAAACCGATTTCCGTAGTAAAACTTGTTTCACAAATAGATAGTGTGTTAATGAGACTGTCGTTACTTAATTTTCGAAATGTTATTTAAAAATTACTTAACTCTTTTGAAATTGTGTCTTTATATTCGTGTTTTTTATGCAAAACTGTACAGTGGCGCCCTCATATTTTCTCAACTCTTTTTTGCCAAGGTGTATATAAACAACAAAAACAACACAGATAATCAAGTAAGTATTTATTATGATTTAAATTTTTTTACAAAAAAATAAAACCGACTTAAAAACACCAAAAAGTCATAAATTGAATTGAAGTCGGTGCCAAAGTAACTAAGTAGGTATAGGTATTAATTGTTCTTTTCATTTTTTAAGACTTTCCAGGTGATCATTGCTTGGCACCGACTTCAATATAAAACTGTGATGTTGTATGTATTCTAAAATTATTTGTGACTTTTTGGTGTTTTTGAAGTCGGTTTTATTTTTTAACCGACTTCAAAAAAGGAGGAGGTTCTCAATTCGATGCGTATGTTTTTTTTTTGTGTGTATGTTACGCGATTACGCCGCCAGTTGTGAACCGATTTTCAAAATTCTTTTTGTATTCGATAGAGTATACTCCAAGGGTGGTCCCATGGTCACCAAAGTCAGGATCTGATGATGGGATCCCATGAAAATTGAGGAAAACCCTCAACTTTTAAGTTGTTTCCAACGTGTTTTGTGTGTATGTTACGCGATTACTCCGCCAATTGTGGACCGATTTTCAAAATTATTTTTGTATTCGATAGAGTATATTCCTAGGGTAGTCCCATGGTCACCAAAGTCAGGATCTGATGATGGGATCCCATGAAAATCAAGGGGAACACTAGGTGAGCTGATATTTAATTAGGGTTTCTTTTACTATAAAGATTTCATTCACTAAAAAGTTAAAAATAAAAAATATTTTACAAAAAATAAAAACCTACTTCAAAAACACTGAAAAGTTAAAAATTATATAAGAATAGGTACAGACAACATCACACTTCTATATAGAATTCGGTGCCAAATTTTAAGATTTATTTTTCTAGGAGATCATCGTTTGGCACCGACTTCAATATAGAAGTGTGATGTTGTCTGTACCTATTCTTATATTATTTTTAACTTTTCAGTGTTTTTGAAGTCGGTTTTTATTTCTAGTAATTTGTAAAAAAAAAAATTTCAATCTTTTTAGTTTATAATACATGCTTTTTAGAATTTGAGCCAAGGCAAACACCAGAACAACTTCAAATAAAACGTCTTTCGCTCTAAACAGTACGGAAAGAATTATTTTCGAACTCCTAACCTACCAGAAAATTTCCATCATCAGCTCAGTTACATGATTGATGACTATCAGATGCAAATACCTGAACATCTTCAGCAAAAACATGAAACACGTTGGACATGCCTTTTTTTTTTCTCGGGGGCATGCGTAACCGCACCGTACCCGCCGTTGGCTAGACGGCGAGCGTGTGTGTCTCCCGGCAGAGTGCCAGGACGTTGGACATGCCTATGAAATTCAAGGGTTTCCCTCGATTTTCATGGGATCCCATCATCAGATCCTGACATGGTGACAATGGGACCACCTCGGAAGTATACTCTTTCGATTACAAAAAGAATTTTGAAAATCGGTCTACAAATGGCGGAGTAATCGGTGAACATACATAAAAAAAAATAGATACAGTCGAACATAGAACCTCCTCCTTTTTCGAAGTTGGTTAAAAAGCGGATAACTCACGTTCTGGCTTCTATTGTAAAACAATAATCGTAATGAATCGGATAAATCATTACGATACAGATGATTCGTATTAGCCATGATAATCCTCGGTTTACGATTCATCGCTTCGGTATCGTTTAATGCCTATATTTTACATTTTATTTTGTAATTATTTAAAATGTTTCCAATTTTGTTTTATATTTTTTAAATTTTTTTCTATTTGTGTTTTTTACATATTTTATTTGTTTTTTACTATTTCTTTTTATTTGTTTCTTACTATTTGACATTTCTTTTTTACTGTTTTTATTTGCTTTTATTATTCTTTTACTATTATCCACAACTGTATTGAAAAACGTCGTGTTATACACGGTTAGGTGTATGTAGGTTATTGCCAACTCGTCGTGACATTAAAAGCCATCGCCTTCGGCTCGGGTTTGTTAATGACAGCTCGTTTGCAGTAACCTATTTTCCACCCTTGTATCACAATGTACTATTAACGCGTGGCGTTGCATTTTGCAATGGCATATTCCATTCATAAACAATTAAACAACAGTAACAACGTATGAAACTTGACATTGCTTTGAATTGCAGAACACGCTGGAACAAATGCTCAACCAGCAGTCTTATTTTTTAATATACTATCAGAAAATCTTTCCTTAATCTCGACTTACCTCCCAATCATCAAAACTTTTCTGTCTCGGTTGATTCCTTTAGCAACTTTTTGTAAAGAACAACAATGATAAATGCACAAAATAATAATAATAAGAAAAATGTTCAAAAGAAGGAAGTTTTCATTGGAACTTTAGCGATAAGTCTTCATTAGAACTTTAGCGATAAATATATTTTTTAAACAACAAAGTTAACAAACCAGCAGGCTGCCCACCTGGTGGTACCTAATTGCCTAGAGTCGGCTATTAATACATGTGGTTCAGAAAGTTTTGCAAATATGCTACACTTTTAAGGACCCCGATGTACGTTGCCGCCAACTTGTGACGTGCCCAGGCACAGCACCCAGTAACTTCGCTGCCCATTAGGCCCTCTATAGATACGCGGACTGCTTAGAGCAGTAGAGTCCAACTGCACGCAGCAGTCGTGTTGCAGTTTGAGTCAACTTCAACACGACTAATACTCTGAGCAGTCCTCGTGCAGTTGTTTTTGATTTAACACGACTCTCCTTTTCCTACAATGATGCTGTTCATTCATGGTGGCGGGCAAGGTGAAGCGCGGAGAGTGAAGCTGGTAAGCAGTCAGATCGAACCACCTGAAGCGGTCCGTGTTATGGGTCGAGCAGCTCTTATCTGTTGACAGCACGGCGGAACTAAGTGCACGCCAGCCGCATTTTGTTCGTTTGCAGCGAAACGAGCGGTCCTTGTGTTGTGAATGTCAGTTTTCTATTACCTATAACTGCAGATTGCCCAACAGCGACCGCTTTACGCTTTACCGCGTCGGTGTTAACTGCTCAAAGCAGCCCGTATGGAGGCGCTTACCCTTCAAACCGGAACGCAGTAAAGCTGGGCATACACGGACTGCTTGGCAGTTAGCCTGTGAACAACATACGCCAACTGCTCGTGCAGTCAAAGTCAACTGCTTGAAACTGCCACTGATAACTGCTGAAGCTGCAGCTGTGTATATCTTGCTGGCCTTAGCGAGCACCACTGCTTGGAGGCAGAAATAGGTAAGATAGAGGAACTCACACAGACGTCTTTAATACTAGGTTTCCCTCTGGTATTTGCTAACTGGTATATAATTATTTTAAAAACCTTCACTCACCCCACATTCGAATCCGGGGAACAGCGTTTGGTAGTCGCTTGTGATCAACAAACCTGTCAGTCAATTCAATTAGATACTAGTAATATACAGCCAATATGTTATAGCAACATATCACTGGGGACATTCTAATCCCTGATAAACTGATCTAAGTAATAACAATGAGATATTTATTGTCGCTGTAAAATATACGAGTATTTGCTTGTAACTCATGTAGCCATATAATATAATAATATTACTTCTGCGCATGTGCCGTCCATTCACATGGTCTATTGGTTGAGACCGCCCAGTTGAGCTATAGGTCCGGGGGTTGGATTCTCCATGGGGGCAGATATTTTTTCTGCTTTAGTTGGTGGTAGGGCTTCTAAGTCCCACAAAGCGATTGCGAAAAGTACCCTTTGTGTTTAGTAAGTATATCTCGATTGGCGAGGCGAGTCTCGCATAACCGCAGGCGGCTCCCACTCCATCTGAGCTAGATTTAAAATCTTTTTTACTGGGTTAAAAAAAGAACTTCTAAGTCCACGATCTTACATAAGTTTAGGTATCGCTGTAATTTCCATCTTAATAAAATTGGCATTTTCCGACAATTAGAGGTAAAATAGCCAGTTCTTAAGTTGTTGGGGACTGGGGAGTCTAGGTGAAGCTCGCTTCCACCTTCGGCCTTACCATCACTTACAATCAGGTGAGATGAAAGCCCTATACTCGCTCCTCTAAGCGACCTCACTCACGAACAGTAATACGACTTTGTTAAGCTTCTTTACTGTCTTGTGACATACAAGCACTTCTGTGAGGTAAATGCACCTCAGTGAGGTGCAGGTACTTCTGTAAGGTGCAGGCACTTCTGAAAGTTGCTGACGCTTTTGTGCGGTGGAGGGTCATTGAAACTTGGATTATAGCTTAACTAGGTACCCCAAGAAGAACAATCCTCAGATCTGAATCAGGCAAGAGACCGATTTCTTGAAAGCGTTTCGTGCTGCCGAAGTCAAAAAGATATTTTTTGTGCATCAAGACAGGTCATTTGGCCGTAATACATTTTTGGTTTATCTCGACGTAGATTAAGAGCATATTTTTCTTTCAGTGACATCACGTCAACTATGGGTAATTATTTCTCTGTAGCCCACTCCATCCAATTGGATAACGAATTGACAGTCAATTAACGTATACCAGAATCACCACCCAAGTCCACCAGATCAGCCATTCGAGCAACCACCATTGTGTTATGTAGACCTGGCAATTAGACAAGAGAGAAATTGAAATTAAAACTTTAAGGAGCTTGAACTAAATTACTAGGATTAAAGTAAACATATGAATTTCTGATACGCAATAGGTAGGTACAACAGAATTAGTATTGTTCTATGTATGTACACGTAGCTATTGACAGATAATATGACATACTCAACAGTATCAGATAGCCGTATGAAGTATTTATGAATCTAATAACCGGGGCTAGAGATGGCGGCCGGCATCAGACGTGAACGCTGTAATGGGAGGTTCGGTCACAGCTTTAGCTGCTTGTACAAAATGACAGAGAAACCCGAGGACCAGGTAATTATTATTTTATAACGACGATACGATTATAAGATTTATGTTTTTAGCAAAGACGAAGTGAAGTTCCAAAGTCTCTTTAGTTTATAGTGTAAGCTTTTCTATTTGATGTCCTTGCCTACTCTTGTCCTTCATCTCAATAGATCAAAGGGGTGGAACTGAAATTTATTCTCATTCATAAAATTTTGAAATAAAATCTATGAAAACAAAATAAGGGATCAAAATTTAAAGGAATTTCACCTGTTCCTAAAAAAATCTATTTGATGAGTACAAAATGGAAACATCAAATTAATGTAAGAGACTGAGTGTAAGATTCAGAGAAAACGCTAAGGGTGAGACAATTCCTCAAAATGTATTGTTGTCGTACTGTGCCCGAACAACCGAACACAGCGCGACAGAGACAACCGCAGCTCGGTCCAAGATACCTGTAGTGGTCTCTTACCCTCCAAACCGGAACATAGCAATGCAAGTACCGCTGATGGTGGCAGAAATAGGTCAGATAGTAACACCCGCGCAGATGATTCAGAGACGTTGTTCTGTAGGTGGAAGAGCAAACTCCAAGCTTCAAGGAGAAGTGTGTCAGCTGCATCAAGGGTCCCAACCTGATAAGAACAGTGATCGTGCTCGCTTGCATGGCTGTGCTGGTGCAGCAGGTAAGAGTTTCTTGTGAATGTATCATCCAGCAGAAACTGTACCTATTTTTTTGCACACGTCAGGGAAGTCTTCATGGTGGTTTCATGGTAGTATTATCGTCACTTACCTTCAGGTGGAACGAAGACCAAGAGCTTCCCTATCGTATGTAAAAAATACAACCACTATTTCCGTCATGGATATGATTTTATTCAAATTCAAATATATTTTATTCGACATAGGCCTGTGAAAGCAAAAATAAAACGATATTCTATTGTTTAAAAACAAAGCGAAATTAATATTGTATACGTGCATACATTCGTAATATAATAAAAATGTCTGGAAATACAAATAGAACAGAGGAAAAAGTGACTCCAAACGTCCTGTTCGGCAATTGGAAAAGATTGGCAGTGGCTTCAGGCGAAACTGATATTCTTCGAAAATATTTAAACTCAAAGTCAAGCTCAAAAATCATTATTCAATAGAGACCTACTCATGCACTTGAGGACGTCAAACGAAATACAAAAATCTTATTAACCAAAATCTAATGTAAAACGGATTAACTGAGATGTATAGTATATTATGGTTAAAAGTGTTATTTATAACATTGTATCTCTATGATACACCCCAACCATAATTAAAATGAAGCAAATACAAGTAAAATTTTTAAAAAGTTGACTACACCTATTCGAAAATTGGAAGAACTTTCTCGATAAGAAGCAAGTAATTTACCGTCATATTTTTAAAATTACGTAGTCGATATATTGATTTAAGTATCTACCTAATTGTATACATCAGATGTCAGGGTTCGGAAACGGTAAAATTTTTAAAACGGCTTAAGTCATTTAGCTCAAACCGAAATGAATTGAGGTAAGGGTCTGGGTACCGGTTATTTGCCAGTTAAAGTTGAAAACAAGATTTTCAAAATTACGATCTTGTTCAGAAAAATAAACTGGTTTATTTTAGTCTTAAGGGCGTATGTGAGTACCAGTACACCATATTTAGTAGGTACATATTTTGAAGGTATATACATGAACCGTGCTTTCAGGACTTTTACTCCCGCTAGATCACGGGATTCTACCGCGTATCGCCGTCGTTGTTTTGAGTTTAACCGTTTAATTTAACTTGTGCTAACTGTTACACAGCATCCTGGTGTCTAACAGTAAGCACGAGTTATTAAAGTACGTTCTCTGTTTTAACCGGTTATTATTATTCGTTGTAATCGATACCGGTTTGTTGATTTACCGGTTAATAAATGAACACAATTAGAACGCTCTTTGTAAAAATATTAACAGCTATTTCTTAACCGGTTCTGAGTAGGTTCTACGTCTGGTACGCTTTTACGTATTTTTTCAGATATCAGCATGTGTGAGAAAGCTAGTGAACCGGCCGATCACCACCTATACTCACTTCGACTTCAACAGGACAATTACGTATCCAAGCATTACCTTCTGCAGGGAGCCACCGTATAAGTACAACAAAATGCTAGTAAGACGCTATTAATTTATTTTTTGTCTAAACAATTTTTGTGTAGACGTGAACTTATGCTTGAGGTATTTCCTGAAACGGAATCAAAGGCTCAGGAAAACGCCTGAAATAATCACGTATGTATTTTAGTAAAATATTATTACAGTAAAAATAACAGGCCATCCAACATTTATTACAAATCCACCTTGGTGTGGTGCTGAAAAAGGAAGTATTTAATGTACCGCGAAATAATGAGATTAAATTGAATTAATTTAAATTGAATTAAATATATTGTAATTGAGAATACCTACATTACCTTAACATTCATAAGTAAAATATTTTAAATAAACTTAAATAATATCTGAAATGCCTTCGTACCCATGTAGTGGATGCAATTGATGCAAATCACATTTTCTTAACAAGAATCACATTTTCTTGTTAAAATGTTGCATATTATAACATTTTCGTTATTTATTTTTGAACTACGTTTGTTTGAGGCACTAAATTACTAATGGTGGTGCTACCAAGAACAGAAAAAGTCCAAACTCCAACTCGTTCTAAACTAATTTTACATACACAGAAAGATGATAATTATATTTTGTAAATATCTTTGTAATCAAGGAAATAATAACTTTTATATCAGTGTTTTGAATTCTTGCGCCTTTGGAACACTTCAGATACTACCGAATAACATGAGTATTCTTTCTCCTGAAATTCTAGCGGGCTTAGTACCTACTGGAAACTAAGCTCACTTGGAATAAAACTGTTTCCTTCATAAACCAAGAAAACAGTTTTATATTAAGTAAAAAAAGAGTTTAAAAACTATTAAAACTAATTAGATAAATTGTGTGAGCCACAATTACTGAGAAAACATTTTTAGTCCTTGTCGAATATTTTCAGGAGTACGGGCTATACGCACATCCGCGTTATACGTCCACCTGGCGCAACTTCAACTTCTCTTACCCGCTGGCAGAACTGTGGAGGAATATCACGTATGAGCCAGAAGAGTTCTTCGCCCAGTATGGGCTGGATGGGCTGATGGAAAGTGAGACTTCGTTAACACTTTTAATCTAATAGAATATCGTACGTACATCTATCTATCATAACAGCTCATATACGGCCCCATCGAGGGGCTCGAGCCCACCCTAAGTTAGGGTGTTTTGGCCTTTATCAACCACGCTGTCCCAGTGCTGATTGGTCGACTTCACACACACCTTTGAATTTCTTCGCAGATGTATGCAGGTTGTTTCACGATATTTTCCTTCACCGTAGGAACATCGGCATATGTAGATATGAAATTCGAACAACGAAAAAACATATTGGTACATAGCGGGCTCGAACCCCGGACCTCCCGATTGGAAGGCAAATGCCTATAGTCCTCAGCGCCACTGACGCTCCTCGACATCTATCTATAATAATAATATATTTATGACGAAACGGTTAGCGCAGAGGTAGAGTGATCGCCTACTGCGCAACGTGTCGCGGGTTCGATTCCCGTACTGGACAAATATTTTGTATGGCCTACAGAAATTTGTTCCGGTCTGGGCGTATGTGCATGTGATATTCTATGTTTGTAACTGCACCCACGACACAGAAGAAAATCCTAATGTGGGGCGACGTTTTTTTTAAATATAAAGAGAGAACCTGACACATGACAGACTGAATCATTAACGCAAAGCCAAAAACTGATGAAGAGACATAGGTTTCTGTTATTGCCTTGGACAAGTAATAAGAAAGCATTTCTCAAAATTCCCACGGGAACGGGTCATCATCAACAGCTCAACAACTGATGCTGGTGTTGAGTTAATACAAAATATATATGAGGCCTGGGAGGACTCACATGATGCGCTGGGCGTTTTTTGTGACTTGTCCAAGGCGTTTGATTGCGTTCATCATGACACCCTGATCAGGAAATTACACTACTATTACTACCTTTGGAATGCATTAATTTAAGGGACTGGTAGTGACTTCTTTTGTCCCGGTCATCCCACATGAAAGGGCACACTGATAGGGTGTGTTCGGCCATGCCGTCTGGAGCCCTACAACTACGTGCCACCACTTCCTTATTATCTATTATTCATGGCTATAACCAAAATCATTCACGTAATTATAATGAATCTACGAAATTACTAATATTATTTCATAGCTTAATGAATTTAACAATTTTGGGTTTTGCAATTTTCCTGGGGCAGTACCTTCTCTTCACAAAAGACCGCAGCCAAATGACGTTATGCTGTCTTCCTGCGGGAGTGAGGTCGCCAGAGCTGATTGGGTTGGAAACTATAATACGTTGTGGTAGTTTGCATAAGCCTTCGTTCACGGTGGGCGTATTCCGAGGTAATGGCAATGTAAATTCATAGATGTGGAGATCAAGACCACGATTGGGTTCATAAACGGCCGCTGCTACACCCTGACTCCGAAGATTCGCAGCAGGAAGGCGACGAGGGACAGCGGCTACTCCGTCACGCTGCACTACAACGCCTTCGACATGGCCGCCACCACCAGCACGTACCCCCCGGGGTACCACGTGTTCGTCCACTACACTAGAGAACCTTTCACTGGTAAAGATTCCAGTATCTGTTAAATCGCTAAGAAACACTGTACCCAAGTCACCTGACTGATCTATCTTGCCTATTGCTACCACAAAATAGCATTAGCAATACTTAGCCTCCATGTACTCTTTCATATTCAACATTCATTCACCCAACATAGTCATTAAAATCACCTCCAATATATCATCATTCGAAATCTCACCACATCCACGCTCTTCTCGGTGGATTGGATCGGTGGCGTAATAGCTCTAAAGCGATTTTCATGGGATTCCATCATCAGATGGACCACCCTTGGAGTATACTCTATCGTATATAAAAAGAATTTTGAAAATGGGTCCACAATTGGCGGCGTAATCGCGTAACATACACACAAAAAAAAAACATACGCATCGAATTGAGAACCTCCTTCTTTTTTGAAGTCGATTAAAAAGTATTTAAATCCGTCTAATTTTAGAGGAGTTACCACTTACCACCTGATGGTAAGTGGTAACAGTCACCAAATCTGCAATCCCCATTAAGAACCACAGTGTACGTTGCCAACTGTGACATAAGATGTAAAGTTACGGTACCCAGTAATTTTACCCTTCAAGCCGAAACAGCACAGGCGGAAATAGGTAAGTAAGATGAAGGTACCCAAGCAGACGACCCTGGAACAGAGTCTCCCTCGGTTTCGGGCACTCAGCGCGCCAGCAAAACATTTTACAAATACCTATTTTTCTGTCCTTCGACCTAAGTGTTTCCTCTTAACACACCCCGTCTGTATATAGAAGTGGCAGTCTACAACGGCGGGCTGGTGGACTACCTGTACTGCAACGTGGGCGAGACGATCGACGTAAAACTCACTGTGAACCAGTACTTGAAGATTAGCCGAGACAACGACGTATGCGTCACCGACGATGGCTACAGCGCCAACACTGTGAGTACGTTGTGCTCTGTCACTTTTGACAAAACTGCGTCTGAGCAAAATATCGTTTTTACGGTTCCGTAACCCAAAAGGAAAAACGGAAACCTTGTAGAATAAATATGTTGTTCGTCTGCCTGTCAGCACCCCTTTTTCTTTGTTATCTGTCTGACTGTCTGTCTGTCAGGACCATTCTCAGGAACGCGTAGAGCTATAAAACTGAATTTTATATCAAACTAGCTTTTGCTTGCGACTTCGTCCTCGTGGAAATAGTAATTTGGGTAGCGTATTTTACCCATTAACCTCAGTATCCGGAAGCGTATTTATACTGTCAGTCAACACGAAAAAAAGATATGACTGTTTATGTAGCATTTTTTCTCAAATTTTGCGATATCACAAGGGAATCAAAACCTATAGGGTAGGTACCTAAATCCCCTTGACCTAAAATCATGAAATTTGACAAGAAGCAAGATGTTTAGGAATAAACTTGAAATCCGTAAATACGTACAAAGTTGGGAACTTATATACAAACACCTGCTTTCCGCTCGCGACTTTGCCCGCGTTATTTTTGTTTGCCTATAGGATTTTTTTCCCGTAGGAAAATTACCCTATGTCCTTCCCATGGTCTCGAAATATCCCTATACCAACTTTCATTAAAATCGGTTCAGTAGTTTCGAAGCCTATTCAATACAGACAAACAAACAAACGATCAAATCTTTCCTCTTTATAATATTAGGTAGTACCTATAGATTAGTTTTGTACGGAACCTTCGAAGCACGAGTCCAACTGGCACTTTTAATAACACGAGGGAGGCAAATAGCATGCAGGACGCCCGATGGTAAGGGCCTGTTTGTTAAAGACTGTCACTATGCTATATCTTCTAATATATAAAATTCTCGTGTCACATTGTTTGTTACCGAACTCTTCCGAAACGGCTTGACCGATCATTATGAAATTTTCTGTGTATGTTCGGTAGGTCTGAGAATAGGTCGTAAACTATTTTTTATTAGGGCGAAACGTAGTTCGCCGGCACAGCTAGGTGATTATTATGACGAAACATAGTTCGCCGGCGCAGCTAGTTTTTATATATAAAAATCTCGTGTCTCAGTGTTTGTTATCGAACTCCGCCGAAACGGCTTGACCGATTTTTATGATTTTTTTTGTGTATATTTGGTAGGTCTGAGAATAGGTCGCAGGATATTTTAATACTCTAAGGTGATAAGGGTGGCCCTCTCCAGAGTTTTGTTGAAAATTATTACAGCGAAACGCAGTGCGCGGGTACATGTAGTCGTATATATTAATTTATAAACAGGGTGGGTCGCAAGTTTATCATTAGGCAAAAAAATGAAGAAATACGTTACCAATATTATTTTATAATCTGTAAGACAGAGCCTTGGAAAAGTATAAACCATCCGCATTGTGGTGAATTCCTTCAGTCGGTTCTTGCGCCATCCACAGGAAGACGGGTAATAGTGACACATGACTGTGTTCTCAACCTTCAACGCAATGACTTATTTTCAGTGCACCACTCGCTACGTGTTGGACAGAGTCGGCGAGGTAGCTGGCTGTTCCGGCCCCTGGATGGAAGGCAGTGATCTACCCCCGTGCGCCAACTTCACGGCAATGCGGACTTTGATAGCAGCGTACATGTTGTATGTCATTTTGTTACACACAGCAGCAGACTTAACACGGGCTGCCAAGACTGGACTCGAGTCACGCATTATCTCACAATTTCAGTGACATAATCTTTATGTCTTGAAGAGCAGCACGGTGGCGCGTATGAAGTGGGACTGACGTGATAAAAATTTCTTGACGCTCGTCAAGGGACACGAGTGACTCAGTTTTATCACAATTTTTTTGCTACATCTCCTAAAGTATTAAAGCTATACTACAACCACAGCTGTCAGCGCACAAGTACGCCAAGAAATGTGTGACAAAACTCAGTCACACGTTTTCCTTGACGAGCGTCAAGAAATTTTTATCACGTCAGTCCCACTTAATACGCGCCACCGTGCTACTCTTCAAGACATAGAGATTATGTCACTGAAATTGTAACTACAAAAAATATAAATATTTTTCTGTAATACTTACCTATCATAATGTAGTAAATAAGTACCTATACTGAAATAATAGTATCTTGTGATTGTAAATGTTTTATTTTGCATTTAGTCATTTCCTCGCTGAGGGGGGATGAAAAGTTACGTGCTGCACTCGAGTGCAAAGATTTTTCACCTTGTGCTCTTCTGATTCCCTCGCTAACGCTCAGGATTCTAATTTTAGAATCCTTCGCTTGCTTGGTCATCAAAGTTGAGCACGCGGTTAAAAAGCAACTTTGCACTCATGTATAACAAATAACTATTATTGCAAGAGGCCAACTGTCAGCAAAAACGATTTGGCTGCGTATTTAGGGCAGAAAAAAGGCACCGTTCGTGCTGTTCAGTTGAAAATCGTTTTTACTACAAAACTATGGATAGTCTTGGTTTAAGTCTGATGCTGTCTCTCTGATAAATTACTTGCACAAACGAAATAGCGTCATATTTTAACTATGACTAACTTTAGACATTGACTACGTTTTGAAGTAACACCGAATATCTGTCTGCATCTGTACCTATCTATATAGTTTCTTTTTATACAACTAAGTTGGCAAACAAGCATAATACCCACCTGATGGTTAGTGGTAACAGGCACCAGTACATGTTGGTCTCGTGAGATTCGCATCAAATCCGCAACCCCCACAAGAACCACCGTGAACGTTACCAACTTTTGACATGTGGATGTAAAAAGCCACGTCCCCCGTAATTTCACTGCTATATCTTACCCTTCAAACAGAAACACAGCAACGCAGGCACTGCTGCTTTGCAGCAGGCAGGTGACCCTGGTATAGAGTCTCCCTGCGGTAAACTCACTTAACTATTTACAGAAAATCAGCGTCAAAATTCAATGACCTAGAGCTGAGTGGAGTCGCTTTTGGTTGCTTTACTTCAATCGATGTGGGCTCATTTACCTATTATCAAATTTGAACGGGTGCAACTGGTCCCTGGTCCTAACCAGACGCGGATGACTTGCCCCCTAAGTCCGATAAAATATTTATCGGTAATTTCCAGACTGCACGAGCACCATAACAGTAGCGTGTGCCCAAGGTTCTGCCGTTCGTACCTCTACAAGGCGTTCGTCAACGAGCGCAGCTACTTCATGTGGAACCCGGCCACCCAGATGTGGGCCGCGAAGCCGCTCGAAGCATCACTGCAAACCCAGGTTTAAGCTTGACCCAAACGTCGTTTGGTAACGCTTCTATGCTCATGTTTCTGTCCGTCCCTCTGGCTGTATCTTCAGACCTTTGCCCGATAAAAGCATTATATTATTATACACGGTAATTTTTTTATCACCCTAGAAAATTTAAGGGAAGCTTCACGACATGGTTTTAGAATGATTTAAATATGAATAAAAAAAATAACTCGCTTAATTAATTTTATATTAATTTTCTAAAAAATCCAAAAAATGCTGCACTAGTTGAGAGCAGCATTTTTAGGCTTTTCGAATTTTTTTTATTTCTTTTTAAATTTTTTATTTCATTTTTTATATAATAAAGGATGTGTCCTGAAGCGTCCCCAAAATTTTTCAGGGTGATAAAAAATAACCGTGTATAATTATATAATGATGATTTTCAAAACTACCCGCGTTCTCAAAAATATTTGAGAAATTTATATATAACAGGCTGCTAGACTTTCTTAACAAAAATAATCTGTTTCACGCAAATCAGTTTGGATTCAGAAAAGGGCTATCGATATCATTAGCAATCTATCGATTCCTGGAGGATCTCTGGCAAGCCATTGACAAGCGGAAACACTGCACTGCTCTTTTCTTAGTGCCTTCGATTGTGTTTTGCATCCAGTCCTTCTGCAACAGTTAAACCGGATTGGTATTCGTGGTATTGCACTGCAATTGTTAGAATCATATCTACTCAATAGGATTCAAGAAACTGAAATAGTATTCTTGAATAAAGTCACTAAATCACTTCAGATCACCAAATCCGATTCACAAAACGTTATTGTAGGCGTACCACAAGGCAGTATTTTGGGGCCACTATTATTCTTGGTGTGCATTAATGAATCACTAATAATCTTTGTGTAATGTTTGCCGATAATGTATCTATTCTATTTGTTAAAAATGACGATTCTAGCTTAGAAGAATATGAAAATAATATATGTTTGACATTACAGAATCTGAAAAACTGGCTAAGTTCTTTGAATTTAAGAGTTAATTTACAGAAAACCAACATACTACAATTGCGAAATTATAAAAAAAGCCCACTTAACCTTAAAGTATCACTAAGCAATGTGGCAATTAATGAAATTGATCATACAAATTTTTTAGGATTAACATTAGACACTCACCTTAACTGGAAGTTACATTTGGAAAAAATAAATGACAAAATCAATAGCTACTGCTATGCACTGTCGGTATTGATTGATGTATCGTCTGCGGAGGTAGCTCTAAGTGCTTACTATGCCAATGTTTATTCAATTCTAAGTATGGTATTATATTTTTGGGTAATTCTGTAAATATAACTAGTACGTTTGACCTACAAAAGCGTTGTTTAAGAATAATATTTCGCAAACTGAATGACGAAACGCTTAGAGATATATTCAAAGAGAAACAAATTTTAACATTGACCTCAATTTATATTTTAGAAATCTGTAAGTTTGTTAGAAAAGGTCAAAGTTTAAGAATATATCAGACATGAGAGTGAGAAAAGTCCCTATGAGACATTATGATGCACTGGCACTCCCAAATATTCGCTCTAAAATCTTTGATAAAAGTACATATGTGTCTGCTATACGTATTTATAGCAAATTACCCATAGTTTTAAAAAATCTACCCGACCATAAAATTTATTAGACATTTAAAAAGATGGTTATTAAGTAAGGTTTTTTATGACATAAATGAGTATTTTAATAATTCCAATATATTTTAATTATGACTTCAATTTTTTTTTCATTAAATGTTTATTTTACTGACATGACTGACTGACAATCTATAGAATATTAAATTGACAAATCGTAAAAATGACCAAAAAATGTGTGATTAAAATCAAATTGTATAATATTTTTTTTATATTGTATGCCCGACAGGGTAACTGTAATTACTCCCTGTATGCAATAAAACCTAGCAGTAAGGATAATTATTTGTAACAGTTATGGAATAAATTAAAATTAATAAATTCTATTCTATTCTAAAATTATTTTTGTAATGAAAAGAGTATACCCCTGAGGAAGGTCCCATTGCCACGAAGTCATGAGCTGATAATGGGATTGCAGGAAAATCGAAGGGAACCCTTAAATTTTATAGGCACGTCCAACGTGTTTCGTGTTTTTTCTGAAGCTATTTAGGTATTTGCATCTAATAGTCATCATCTAATGTTACTGAACTGATGATGATGGTAGGGGGAGTTAGGAGATAGTTCTTTCAATATAATGGGAACTTATTGACGCCTAATTCTATTATTTCAAGTTATTCAGGTGAGCTGATAGTGGAATGTATAACTCCTAAACAAATGGTTTGTTAGAAGTTCGTGAATAATACTTTTAAAACTGTTTACAGCGAAAGACGGTTTATTTTAATTAAATTTGGTGTTTGCCTTGGGTCAAATTTTAATACGCATGTTTTAAATTGACAAAAAAGATTGAAATATATTTTTTTTACAGAAATAAAACAGACTTCAAAAAGTTTCAAACAATAATTATAACAATACACATAATGGTTCCACTGAAAAACAGCGCCGTGGCGTTCTATGTTTTCGGCATAAAGCTGAGTGGCAACCAATTGGTCATGTTTACATGTTATGTGTATTATTGTTTTTGTTTTTATTACTTATTGTATTTAATGTATGTATAACATGTTCAATAAACCATTTTCTTTCTTCTATGCTACTAATATTTTATGTTATTTAGCGCTCGGTTTGTCAACAAGATAGGCAGGCATGTGTGGGTCTCTTATAGCATTCATTGGTCTAAGGCGGGTCTACATTCGACCTACAACGGCTCAACCGCGTGGAAATGTAGGAAACGGAAACAGCGTAGAATCGGAATAGTACATTGTTACCGTACGGGTGAAAGTAGCTTATTCAGTCCCGAGATGGGGTTCGGCGCATAGTTAGAGGGACTAAACAAGTCTTTAACTCGAGGTAAACACTGTGATTTTCATTACGAACACAAGGAAAGTACAAATAAAAAATGAATTAGCTAAACAAAAAGATGAATGAATTTTATTTTTCATTACTCTGACTCGGAGAGTAGGTTTGAAGTTGCCTGAGGAGCGGGTTGAAAGCAATACTTTACAGCCCTAGGGAGAATCGCTTTTAACTGACAGCTGTCAAATTATAAAAATAAAACTAGTTCTATTCTCATATTTCTACTGAACCATGTTCCATATTTCTATACATTTAGCCACTCAATTACAGCGCGTTGTAAAATCGAAATAACCTAAAGTTAATTATTAATTAAATAATATATTATTTAAATGACTTTATTATATTTACATTCAACTATTTTTTTTAATAAGACTATTATATAGAATATAGAATAAGACTATTTTTTCAATGACGAAAATTAAAAATAATGGCTGAATACCTGGCCGACCACAAAAAAAAACCAAAATAGGTACGAAAGCGGCAATCCAATGTTCATACGTATTTATAAATTGTAGAGTTTTGTTTATACTTCCCTAAAGCAGAATTCCTATTTTTATTATTACTTTTCATTACTCATACTCTGAAAGTAGGTCTGAAGTTGCCTGAGGAGCGGGTTGAAAGTAATACTTTTCAGCCCTAGGGAGAATCACTTTTAACTGACAGCTGCTGTCATTTTAAAAAAGAAACTAGTTCTTATTTCACATTTTTATTGAATCATATTCAGACTTTCTATACCTACAGCCACACAATTACAGCGCGGTGTAAAATTGAAATAACAATGTTAAATATTTAAAGAATATATTTTTAAAATAACTTTATTATAATTTATTTTCAACTATTTCGTTAAAATAACATAGATTGGGGCAAAATATTAACCATTTTTTAAATTATGAAAATGAAAAATAATGGCTGAATAGCTGGCCGGCTACAGAAAAAAAAACAAAATAAGCGGGAAAGCGGCAATGCGATCTTCATTTGTTTTTTCCATATGTTGAGTTTTGTTAATACTTCGGTATAGTAGAGATTTTTATTAAGTGTTAGTGTTAATTATATTTGTATAACATTGTGTTAATAATTAACACAATGAGTTCATCTGATTCAGGTATGGAGTTAACGCCTGATTTTATAAGAGAAAGCAGAAGTTGTTGATTTATGTAAAATATTCACACGTTTTTTCTTTAGCTAATTCATTGTTTTATTTTTACTTTCCTTGTATTCGTAATGAAAAGCACAGTGTTTACCTCGGGTTAAAGACTTATTTAGTCCCTCGAACTGTTGGCGGCCTTGCTACGCTCGGGCGTCATACTCCGGGACGAAATAAGTTACTTTCACCCTTAGGGTAATGCAATGACATCATCATCATCATCATTTCAGCCAAGAGACGCCCACTGCTGGACATAGGCCTCCCCCAGGGATCTCCATACCGATCGGTCCTGCGCTTCCCGCATACAGCGGCTTCCCGCGACCTTCATCAGACCAGAATGCAATGTACTATTACATATATCAACAATTTATGCCTCTTCTCTTATCAAATCATACATTCAATTAAAATGTGAATCAGATGACCTCAATGTATTAATACAAATCTCTGCCATACGGAAGTATAAACGAAACTCTACAACTCGAAAAAACAAATGAAGATCGGATTGCCGCTTCCCGCCTACCTATTTTGTTTTGTTTTTCTTCCCGACCAGCTATTCAGCCATTATTTTTCATTTTCATCAGTAAATATTTCGCCCAAATCTATATTATTGTAAAGATATAGTTCAAAGTAAATTTTTGTGAAGCCATTTAAAAAATAAATGTACATATGAGGCAGGCAAAGGGGGGTTATTTTAGTGATAGAGAAAATCTCACATTTTTTTTGTATTTTTAGGGGCCATTTATAATTTTTTTACCCTCCGTTGCGAACCTATCGTGCATAAACCGTTACAACTCTTGAATGAATAGACAAATCTCAATGAAATAAACGCCAACGTGATCCTTATGTGCACTTTATGTAGAACCACACTGTAATCTTTAATTATTTCTTATGTTTATGTTATTTCAATTTTACAATTTTTTTAGAGCGCCATGCTCTAATTGAGTGGCTGTATAGAAATTTGGAACATGGTTCAATAGTAATTTGATGTTGATAAAAGAAAGTAGACGGTATTAAATTGCAAAATAAATGTAATAGAAACATGAAATAAATTCATGTTTGACAGACAGAAGTTTATATTTTCAGCTGTACATCTACTTCAACACTATGATGGTGTCGGTGTACGAGGAGCGATACAATTACGACTGGAATTTGTTCATAGCGGACCTCGGCGGGAGTGTGGTGAGTTAGTCTAGGGCGGATACAAGGAGGGGGGGGGGGGGGGTTAAAACCTAATTACCCCCCCCCCCCCCCTCCCAGATCCTCGTATATATAAATAGAATCACAATTTCTTTCTTTTAATTTTTGGTTCTTTCTATACCTACACCGTTTTTCCCCTGGATCTACCCTTGGAGTCAGGTTATTGCCAAAAATATTGTCAACCCTAGTAATAGCTATCATGACAGAGAACCAGCACCGCTAGCATGACCACCGAAACACGATATGATAAATCGATATATCAATATGAACTGTTAAAAAGGTGGTTTTTTCAGCTATCAGTATGTATGGGATATTGGTATTGTTATTTTGGGTATTATTTATTTATATGAATGTTAATAAAATTTCAAGGAAGCTATTACATGCAACATATTTTGACAGTTCATATCGATTTATCGTTTTATCACATTTTTGTAACACCGTGTATAAAAAAAATTAATTGAATCAGACTGCCCACCTGTATTCATGGCTGAAGTGACACAGTTATTAGTACATAGTAGTAATACGTAGTAAGGCGGCTACTGCAGCTAAAAAGCTTGGTATACTCTCGAAGGTTAGGCGGTATTTCACGCCGGCGGGGCAGCTTCTTACACTTTATCAAGTACAAATCCGGTCGTGCATGGAATACTGCAGCCACCTTTGGGACGGCTCTGCTAAGTACCAGCTATCTACCCTTGACTCGGTGGAGCGCCGGGCGAAGAGGTTGATTGGTGAAGGAAGACACTGAAAATTTCTAATTTCCAGTCTTGAACATCGCCGCGCAGTGGCCCGTTTATCGGTTTTTTACAGGTTACATTTCGGAGAGTGTTCCCAAGTACCCAAGAGCTGTTTGATCTCATTTCACCATCTTCCTTTTACTACCGAGGCACCCGGAGAACGGCAAAGACCCACGTAGTAGAAATTCTACTACTGCTCCGCACGAAGCGTTTCGCTTCCACTTTTTTAATGCGTACTGCAAAGGAATGGAATTCTTTGCCGTCCTCTGTGTTCCCACCTCACTACAACCCGGGTCTTTTCAGGACTAGAGTGAATCGGCACCTAATGAGTAGGCACGCTCCACCTTAGTCCCCACCTTTGCTTACCATCAGGCAAGATGAGGACAAGTGTCTACCTATAAACTATAAAAAAAAAATACACATGTAGTCCTTTAATGTTTGCAAATATGCAACTCTTACAAGGGGGTGTGAAAAACTTGAGGAGCCACATCACGAAATAATTTAGTAACGAATTGGCGGATTTTGTAGGCGAAATTCAGGAATTTGTTGTACAACACATCAAAAGTTACATCAGTTCAAAGTAATAGGTACATCTGGATTAGTGGCACTGAAGACGGGGCCCCATCGCCTTCGCTTCCCCGGCTATCGTGGGTGGATCGAGTTGTATTCTCGCTGTCTCCTGCTCGATCGTCTCCTACGGATTGTATCAGCCAAGGGGTCGCTATCCCGCGCCTTTTACGAGGTATCTTTCTGGCTCATGAATGACTTGCTCGCAAAAAGAGTCAACAGCGTGCCAGCATTTCTCATTGCTAGCCATGGCCCTGACCAAGGTCGGTAATGATAAGTCCGCACCCACAACCCGGCGTCAGTGCCACATTATAAAACTTCCCCGTTGTTAGATAAGCCCGGTCCCGCTCAAAGGGGGAGTAAAGGCTCCAGCCCCCGTAGCACGACCATCAAAACACGATATAATAATAAAGATGTTTATCGCGGTGAACTCTCAAAATATGATGAAAACCTATGGTATTTTCACAGTTCACCGCGATAAACCGTTTTATCATATCGTGTTTTGGTGGTCGTACTAGGGGGGCAGAGGCCGACCGCAGGTGTGGCTGCGCGGACGGCTACTACTAGATTCCTAGTGCGGCTAAACCAAATATGAGGACGACGCAAAAGGGATGGTTTTTAATGGGTAAATTGATCCATAATGAGAGTGCCACATAACCTTAACGTGGCCCCCTATATCACGTTAAGGTATGCATAAAGCATTTTCCGTCCAATTAAAAGAAAGGTACATGTATTTGGATTCATCAATCTCCATACTAATCCATACAAATGTACTGAGGAGCTATCTAGAATTCCCAAACTAAGATATGCATACATTTTTTAGCTTTTTGTATCATTTATATATTGAATTATCATCGAGAACAAAATAGAATTCGATTCTTTTCATATATTTTTGTCCACTTCTTGTATATAAAACTAAATTTGTTACGCGTGTGTCTGTAGACCACATAAATTTTACATTAGTTTAACAAAAGATGTCAAAATCAGTGGTATGTACCTAGATTGTGCACTGAATTGCAGCTGCTGTCCAGTTATTGTTACTTGGTTGTTATTAAAGTAGTTCCAAATACATAGTAGCAAATCACTAAAACGACATTATCTTAAACAGTTCTATTTTTTATTCCAGGGCTTCCTTCTAGGTCTTTCCGTAATCGGCATAATGTCGATCTTCGGTAAAATCTGGTCCATCTTCATCAAGCCTTCCAAGAAGCAACCACAGACAGATGATAAGAACGAGAAAAATAAACCTCTCCACACTGACAAATCCAATCAAGAATCCAATACCTGCGACCAGATCAAGTTGAAATTAAGTTATCACTGAGGTTCATAACGACCTCCAGTTCATTCTACTTCTAAATCGAAGACAAACCGAAAACGGTATCATGTACCTGCACCATTTGCAACTCATTTCTATGTCCCACAGTTAAAAAATGGAACTCTCTGTCAATACGCGTGTTCCCAGTTTACAGTCCTTGGTTCTTACAAAGAGGCATGATGAAGCACCTTGCAAGTCGGCAAGGTAAGAGTGGTAAATCATCACAGTTTTAAACACTACATTAGAGAGAAAAGAAAACAAGGATTTCACGTGAAAGCGTAAAATCACTTTATTAAATTACTTTACTTTTTGCACAGTCTTTCTCTAATTAGTAAGAGAAATGGAAGTTTACTTCGTCGGTTAAGAATTTAAGTACTTATGTTACGGCAAGCCAAACCATAATACTCGTATAATTTGGGTTAAAATATGACACGCGTTTGATCAAGGTTGACGGGTCGAAATAATTCTAATTGCAAATCAAAACACCAATTAGTCACGGCTCATCTTGATTAAGATCATAATTATCGCACACTATCTATTTACGTACGCATCTTTTGGCATACGCTTGGCATTAACGACTTAAATGCATTCATGTATTGCGCACACGCTGTACGAACATAGCGATAAGCGGGGGCGTCAGAAGAGGCGAGAATTCTAATAAGAACAAAGTGGAGCTCTATTATAAATATTTTATTTTTCCTGGTTGATGATGTATAAAGTTTTAATTTTTTTCGATTGTTTGAGTTAGTTTTATCGCTCTCTTTTTAATATTTAAGAATGCTACTTTTTGTATTAGAAATCAATGAATCACAATATGTCATTGTCTGAATGATGCATTTTAGTCTAAATGTTGTTTCACTTTTCAATTGCTCACTTATTTTGTTCGACATTATTAAACTTTAGTAATACATTAAATGTAAATTATCTAGTATTTAGAACACACGTCCTTTATTTGAATTAAGGCTAGATGATTTATGTGTAATCAACAACAAGAATAAAATAAAATATCTAAGCATATTATTTTTTACTTATTTAGTACTACTGTCAGTTGAACCTTCATGTTTATTTATAATTTGATTATACATACATATTACATTAGAACTGTGTTGAACATGAAGAGCTTATTGCTGTGTTTCTCAAACAATTTATGTTGAGGTAGCAATAAAAATACATATGACATTACTTTTATATCTGTCTTATTTATATTGTTATATTTGTATATTCTTTAAACAATAAAATCCAAACGATTTCTCTTTTGTTTTGTAATCGCTCCACTTAAGCACTGTGGAAACATCCCATAATTAGTCACATGTTATCCATGTCGATAACCTAAATATCGACAGTCCATTAATTCGACAATAAAACTAAATCTGTAGTCGATATATTGACAATTAATCGACAATTTAAGACTACCTACTAGTACCTACTCTGCTTACAATAAATGTCGATTTTTGTCGGTTATACTGACAATTTCCCAATCAGAAAGAATACACTAAACAAAACAACATCAGATATCAAAGTCTCTATTTTAAAAAGAAACAGGAAAATGCGAGATCCGCTTTGGAGTTTAATTTTATACTGATGACGCCGACACCATGACATCGACGCTAGCACATCAATGCCTAATTCAGTACACTGCCCTATATTTAGCTGGGTTTGGGAAGGACAAAATAGAACTTTGCCGAGATCAGTGAATAGGTACGTCAAGATGCCATCAACGATCGTCACGTCTCTTTCTTTCTCTTATAGAAAGACGAGTCGGGAATGTTTTCTCTTAATCGTTCAATGGGAATGTATTTTGAGAGCATCAAATTCATTTATTGGGATTAGGATACATCAAACATTCTACATTCTACAGCCTCGGGGAGTATCAAGTACCTATACCTATTACTATTAACAGTTTTGATGGCGCTTTATCGAACCACGATAATCGAATTTAATCTTTTAAGAAGCTAATGCTTTAATCTACTTCTATAGCTTTCTAATACAAACATCTTATATCATATAGTTTCGTTGTATTATTATTTGTTTGTAAGATCTATTTAATAACTTATTTAATATTTGAAAAGAACAACCTCCAAGGCTTACGCTCGCTCTCCTTGGAGTGGTTAGTATTCTGATTAAGTGGTAGATTTGCATTTAAATTAATCGATTTTCACGATTTCAAATGTGTTTATGCATATCTACGAAATACATATTTTTTTCTATTCAACCACTATACATCTATTTACAGATGACCGGTGTCTATCTCTGTCAAAATAGATGACAAATGGGTCATGTAGGTTGCTGTGGCTGCCATACAATTCAAGGATAAAATAAAAACATAAACGTAATACACGTCAAATAATATAGTGCAAGAATGCAACAGTGTTGCCTAATAACGCTGCTAGGTCTAGTATCTCTGTACCCGGAGTAGGGTTGCCAGATGCCCCGTATTTTACAGGTTACCCCGTTTTTCAGTCTATAATAACACAGAAACCCGTAATTGCGAAAAATACAGGGTAAACAATGCTTCGCATTTTTACTATCATTGACTTGATGAAGCGCAACTCAACGAAATGGACTTAACATTGACACAATAAATGTGGAATTACAAGTAAAATGCAACATTAACATACAGAGTTTTATGCTCCCATTTCAGAAAACGAAGATCTCCTCTAACAACAGATATAATTTCAAAAAATGAATACCTTCCTAAAACTGTTGTTTTATCTTAGTGTCTCCCGTAAAATATAACCATAATTCATTGAGGTAATAATCTACATATTACCTCAATGCCATAACCCGTATTTTTACCACTAGTTACCCTTAAATCAATAAGTGGCTGGTGGCAACCATACACCGGAGGGAGACTCTGTACCAGGGTTATCTGCTTGGGTACCTCCGCCTTACCTATCTCTGCCGTAAAGCAGCAGTGAGCACTGCTGTGTATCGGTTTGAAGGGTCAGATATATGGAAGTGAAATTACTGGGTACCATAACTTTACATCCTAAATCACAAGTTGGCAACGTACACTGATCTTGTGGGGTTGCAGATGTGCTGCGAATCTCACAAGAGCCACAATGTACTATTAGGTGACTGTTACCACTTACCATCAGGTAGACGGTATCTTGTCCAGACGGTCCAGAGCAAGTTGGACTTGCGCTCTGATAGTTCCTTACAAACTTATTTAAGTATAAAAGTTTCCCAATGTACATAAGTATTTACAGATTTCAATTTTTTTCCTTAACATGTGCTATAAGACATTGCGATTCTTGCCGAATATCATAATTCTAGGTGAATGGGAAGTACCCTAATATACCCTATATAAGTTTTGATTCCCTTGTGAAATCGCGAAATATGTGCGTTGATTTACAAGCCTAAGTTTTTCACACCTGAAAGAGACCGTAGACTCGAGTGTTTGATGTAAATTATGTTTGATATCTTTACGCGTTCCTGACAAAAAGCTAAGAACAAATGTACAACAAAGTGGGTAAGGTAGGGAACCCTGGTCAATTTCACCAACCTTATCTTAGCTTAGGAAACTCCTAAGACGTGTGGTGTCACTTTTTGTCGAAAAGAATGTCAGAGCATGCCACCTTTTTTTTCGAGGGGAATGCGTGACCGCGCCGTACTCGCCACCTAATACCTAAGAGTATCCTAAGCTCTAACTATTAACTTCCTATTTTACTAAATAATTTATTATAAGTAAATGTTACACATTTAAATATTTTTTGATAAACGTCGAGGTCACTAAACTTCTAAACTTACAAAATTAAATAGAAGTTTTCAAAACTACACACCTTGGTTTATCGACAGCCTATATCGGGCTATATATTTAAGAATGAAATATTTTTTATAAGTTTTGTTATTAATTATTTTTTAATTATTACCTTGCTCGATTAATCAGGTGGTTTTAGGTAGGTAAGTAATTTTGAAAACTTATATTTAATTTTATTCATCAATTTTTTTTTTATTATGTACACATGACAGATTATAATTAATTACAAACATTATAATAAGTTAACAAAGACAATGAGATCTGAATTATAATCCATTAGTATGTGCACTATAAAAACACAATAAGGTAAGACGCATTCGATGAATATAAAACTAAATTGATAATAATGCAAACCCTAACCTAAAAATTAATTACATATACATACTAAATATCTACCTTTGGACTCTAGTAGAGGATTTGTCGGAGTTTTTTACAATATGTTGCATATTTTGGAGTAAATATATCCAGATCTAAGTTATCCCGCGAAATGTCATTATAGAGACGAGCCATCCTAACTAGAGGATTGTAAAATGAGGTATTAGCAATTCTCCAAAATAGTGAAAAAATATTACACATAATAATTTACGACCAATATTTGTTCACTATTTTGGAGAGTTAATAAATAAAGTGTACTTAAATGAGTCGTTTATGAATTAGTCTGTTGTTTTGAAAGCTCAGCTATTAAGACCAAAATCTATCAGTTAATCAGTGGTAATCCGAGAAATTCTAAAATAAGATATCCTGTTTAGTGTTCAGAGTGAAACGTGCGCGCGCGCATCCGTTTTTCTATGATAATTACTTAAGCAGCATTTCCATTACAATAGGGGAGATACGAGCTACTCAAAATATTATTTTCATAGTACTAATGTTTGCCCAGTTTGGGGAGATACCAGGTAAAAAATTACTGATGTCTCCCGTAGGAGGGCATCATGTTAGATTTTTTATAGAACTAAGTTGGCAAACAAAGATACCGTCTACCTGATGGTAAGTGGTAACAGTCACCTAATAGTACATTGTGGCTCTTGTGAGATTCGCAGCACATCTGCAACCCCACAAGATCAGTGTACGTTGCCAACTTGTGATTTAGGATGTAAAGTTATGGTACCCAGTAATTTCACTTCCATATATCTGACCCTTCAAACCGATACACAGCAGTGCTCACTGCTGCTTTACGGCAGAGATAGGTAAGGCGGAGGTACCCAAGCAGATAACCCTGGTACAGAGTCTCCCTCCGGTGTATGGTTGCCACCAGCCACTTATTGATTTAAGGGTAACTAGTGGTAAAAATACGGGTTATGGCATTGAGGTAATAATCTACATATTACCTCAATGCCATAACCCGTATTTTTACCACTAGTACAATGTACTATTAGGTGACTGTTACCACTTACCATCAGGTAGACGGTATCTTTGTTTGCCAACTTAGTTCTATAAAAAATCTAACATGATGCCCTCCTACGGGAGACATCAGTAATTTTTTACCTGGTATCTCCCCAAACTGGGCAAACATTAGTACTATGAAAATAATATTTTGAGTAGCTCGTATCTCCCCTATTGTAATGGAAATGCTGCTTAAGTAATTATCATAGAAAAACGGATGCGCGCGCGCACGTTTCACTCTGAACACTAAACAGGATATCTTATTTTAGAATTTCTCGGATTACCACTGATTAACTGATAGATTTTGGTCTTAATAGCTGAGCTTTCAAAACAACAGACTAATTCATAAACGACTCATTTAAGTACACTTTATTTATTAACTCTCCAAAATAGTGAACAAATATTGGTCGTAAATTATTATGTGTAATATTTTTTCACTATTTTGGAGAATTGCTAATACCTCATTTTACAATCCTCTAGTTAGGATGGCTCGTCTCTATAATGACATTTCGCGGGATAACTTAGATCTGGATATATTTACTCCAAAATATGCAACATATTGTAAAAAACTCCGACAAATCCTCTACTAGAGTCCAAAGGTAGATATTTAGTATGTATATGTAATTAATTTTTAGGTTAGGGTTTGCATTATTATCAATTTAGTTTTATATTCATCGAATGCGTCTTACCTTATTGTGTTTTTATAGTGCACATACTAATGGATTATAATTCAGATCTCATTGTCTTTGTTAACTTATTATAATGTTTGTAATTAATTATAATCTGTCATGTGTACATAATAAAAAAAAAATTGATGAATAAAATTAAATATAAGTTTTCAAAATTACTTACCTACCTAAAACCACCTGATTAATCGAGCAAGGTAATAATTAAAAAATAATTAATAACAAAACTTATAAAAAATATTTCATTCTTAAATATATAGCCCGATATAGGCTGTCGATAAACCAAGGTGTGTAGTTTTGAAAACTTCTATTTAATTTTGTAAGTTTAGAAGTTTAGTGACCTCGACGTTTATCAAAAAATATTTAAATGTGTAACATTTACTTATAATAAATTATTTAGTAAAATAGGAAGTTAATAGTTAGAGCTTAGGATACTCTTAGGTATTAGGTGGCGAGTACGGCGCGGTCACGCATTCCCCTCGAAAAAAAAGGTGGCATGCTCTGACATTCTTTTCGACAAAAAGTGACACCACACGTCTTAGGAGTTTCCTAAGCTAAGATAAGGTTGGTGAAATTGACCAGGGTTCCCTACCTTACCCACTTTGTTGTACATTTGTTCTTAGCTTTTTGTCAGGAACGCGTAAAGATATCAAACATAATTTACATCAAACACTCGAGTCTACGGTCTCTTTCAGGTGTGAAAAACTTAGGCTTGTAAATCAACGCACATATTTCGCGATTTCACAAGGGAATCAAAACTTATATAGGGTATATTAGGGTACTTCCCATTCACCTAGAATTATGATATTCGGCAAGAATCGCAATGTCTTATAGCACATGTTAAGGAAAAAAATTGAAATCTGTAAATACTTATGTACATTGGGAAACTTTTATACTTAAATAAGTTTGTAAGGAACTATCAGAGCGCAAGTCCAACTTGCTCTGGACCGGATTTTTATCACAGAAATACGAATAAACTATAAGTGAATTATTGTTTGATATTTCTCATTAATTACTCAATGCATTGCTGGAAACTGCATGAAAATCTACGTTTAATTCGATTGTTTTTCATAAAATAAAAACCGACTTCAAAATCACTTAAAAGTAAAAAATAATATGAGAACACACACACCATCACATTTTTATTTTAAAGTCAGTGCTAAATTTGATGAATTTCGAGAATATCTTCACTTGTTGTGTATTCTTGTTGATGTCATTTATTTTTTTTGTATTTTAGTATTTTTTGAAGTCGGCTTTTTATTTTTTGTAAAAAACAATGTTACATTTTTAGTGAATTTAATACCAGCTCACCAAAGTGACTTCAAATAATACAAATAAGGGTCCATACGTGCCTATTTTATTTTAAAAACTAATCTCTAACTCCTAAAAGTTAAGGGTCCCTCCATCATCAGTTCGGCTCATGACTACCAAATACCTGACGTGCCTATAACATTTAAGAGTTTCCCTCGGTTTTACTGGGATCTCTTCACCAGATCGCGACTTTGGTGACAATAGAATCACCTCAAGAATACTCAATACTTTGCACTCCACAATGTTCATTAGGTGTTAAGAGGACTGTGAAGCTGCGATAATGCTTTTCTCCCTCTTTACATAGTCCAATTTTCATAATTTTTGGACATTTGTAGATATAATGAAGGTCTAGGTTTGTACGTTTTTATTTTGAAGTTATATTGCTCAGAATATAAATTATTAGCATCCAAATATCCATATTTTGGACTTAAAACTACCTCGAGAATTTTTATCTTTTTTGACTAAATTATACTGAATTACAAAAAAAAGCAAAACGTACAAACATACAAGGTATTCTGAATCTAATGAGACCAAAAGTGTCTAATTTCGTAAAGGTTTAGGGAGGTAAAACAGTTATCGCCCGTAACAATATTTCAATAAGCAATATAGGCACTTGCCTCGGACTTTCAACTCTAAGCGGTGTGCAACAAACTGCATTTATGAAAGTGCATACTCGAGCCATGAATTGGCACTTTACAGTCCTCTTAACAATTATTGATACGAAGCAGTTCATTGGGCATGGCAAGTTTGAAAACGGAGAGGGTGACACCTTCCAAACATTCTTTTCAATATTATAAATATTAAGTTAAGTTTATAAATATTTATAAAAATTAATTATACATATTCAAACATTATATTAAGTACTTCAATTCACATATAAAATTAAATTAAGAACATCATTCACATATAAATTCATTATTAATTCAATTTTGGTTATTAAAGATCTCTATGAAATACAAAAAAAAGATTTGAAAAAATCGGTCCACAATTGGCGGAGTATTCGCGTAACAAACACACAAATAAAAACATACGCGACGAATTGAGACCCTCCTCCTTTTTTGTTTCTGGCTGTTAACAAACAGCCAGAAACGGTCGAGAACTTTGTTTTGTAATTATGTATAGTGTTAAATTATTTTTGTGAACCAACCCGCTTTCCGAGTCTCGGCACAGTTCTTAAAAATAGATTTCTGAGTAATTACAAGGGCTAAGATAATGGTACACTCGCCACCGATTTAGCTTGTACCTGGTACTTGTACATTCCCGACGGTTGTATAAATAGAAGTGTGACTGTACAATATGGAAGCCAACTGGAGACTCTCCAGCGTGTTTACCTTAGCACACTCATTCATGAACAATGTCTATAGTAAATGACCTAATTAAATACCTGCCTACCCAATAAAACACATAAAATATTTATTTTTAACTAGCTGTATATCTTTGTTCATCAATGTCTATAGTAAATGACCTTTTAAAATACTTGCCTACCCAATAAAACTCATGAAATATTTATTTGTAACTAGCTGTACCGTTTTTAGAAAGAAACGCTTGCCGGGATATACCAAACATCCTGTATATCAATTACGCCGATAAAGTCGTAAAACACAATTTCGAAAAAAAATTCTAGGCTACCTCCCCTACATGCAAAGGTGGGTTGACTTTTTTCTTGTCTATCACAGTCATGACGTGGATAAGTCTTTCAAAAATAATGTGGGTGCGTAAACACTATTTTTTGATTCAGCGATCCGTTAATGAATTATTAATTTTTGTTACGTCAAGCTAAATGGTTGTTTATGGATACGTAAAAAAGATAAAAAGAATATCTTATTTTTTCTTTTTAATTTATTATTTTAATAATAGCCTTAATAGCAGGGAACCTTACATTGCACATGGCCCGACACGCACTTTGGCCCAGTAATTTACTTTGTGCTTGGTCGGTTTATTTATTTGTGTAGATCTTCTATACATACAAATAAATAAAATTGAAGTGTCTGTTTGTAATGTCAAAATAACAAGTTTTTACTAAATGGGTATAAATGTATATCGGGTACCGATAACAAAAACACAATTTGATTTTTCTGTCTGTCTGTCTGTCTGTCTGTTTGTTGCCGCTAATCTCCGGAACGGCTGGACCGATTTTGATGGGACTTTCACTAATAGATAGCTAATTATACAAGGCATAACATAGGCTATATGTTATATAGGGTATAACTTTTTATCAAGATCGGTCCAGTCGTTACTATTCTACGCGGACGAAGTCGCGGGCACAGCTAGTATAAAATATTTCTTGTAATCAATTATATCAACGTGATGTCCCCTGTTTCATTCCCGATGTGATTGCTTTGACCTAAAAAAATCTCTGAATAGAAAAATTGTTGTTTCATGTTTTTGAATTTTATTCCAAAGAGGTTTGCATATAATTGCACTTATATGCACCGATGAGATAAAATAAGTTAAGCGGACTTGCACCGAGTGTGGGAAATGGGATTATTTCATCATAAATTAATGTGAAGGAGATTTATGTTAATGGATTACCACGGCGCGCCCACCAGCTCAGCGCTATTAATCGTCCTATGACATCTGTCGTCTCCTTGGCAATTGGCTTGGAAACAGTTTATTGCAACTAAATTACTTGTGCTATTTGAAGAGAGAGGAGTATTTACTTGCACGCCGTGGAGTTTTTTAATATGTTTTATACTAACACATTTCTCTATGGCTGCATGTACTGGAAAATAAAAAAGACGCAAAAACAAATAGTCCGTACCAATGAAATGAAGATGCTTCGATGATGGGTTGGAGGGCAGGCTTGATAACTTCGCAAATGAAAATCTACAAGGAACATTTAAAATCGCTCAACTCGCTATCAAAATTACTGCAAACTGTCTCAAATAGTTTGGCCACTTCATGAGACGCGAAGAAGACTGTGGACCCAATCTGAACTAAGGAGGGGTAGAGATTGCCAGTGGTAAAATATAAAGAGAGATTTAGGAAGTCCATTTGCTAAATGTGAAAACCCAAGATCCTTTGCCTTGGTGCAATATTGTGAGGAGACGGGAGAAGAGAAGGGATAAAAGAAGCTGTTCACACAAATCGATAAACACTTTCAGTACTCGTGTGCAGGTTTACTAACTCGTATTACCGGGTGCGCTGTGACGCCAAAACCAGTGGTCGGCTCATGATCACCGAGAAGAGAGTCGCCTCACTTGAGATAAAACTCATAATATAGGTATAGGCTTATAGATAAAACTCTGCCTCCAGTGACCGCAGAGAATGTGTCATAACCCCGAGTTTTCCCAAGTGCAAGGTGCGCTTAACGCATATCCCATTATAAATATATAAACGTGTTAATTCCCGTTTATATATTTAACAACACGAAAGTTTAAAAGTTAGCATATCCCATTGTTAAAAAAATGTTCATTAACTATTGGACATGACAGTCATTATCATATCTAGGCCTTATAATAAGCTTAAATAAAATTCGTAGTGACGTTATTTCGTAAAGCAATTAATTGTGGTAAGGTTCAGGTAAGTTTATGCAAATAGGTTCCTGTAAAATTTTTATTTTCATTAAAGGGAAATGAAGTAGAGCACTCTTCAGTTCATGCATTCCCATTATACGACGACCATGCTATACGACGAGGAATGGCAATTCCTTCCCTAGCCACTGGTGGAACAAGTTGGCGACACGACGAGGGGAATGGATTTTTTTCGGGATACAATTCCATACTCGTTTCACTCGCATTATGACCTTGTTGATTAGGATAAACGATCTCGAATCATTTCATTGGTTAGTAAAACCATTGGTCACTCTGGGAATGTTGGCACCAATATTGCCTAATAGTCCCTGTGAATCTTAAAAGGGTGTGGCTTTAATTTATGAATCTGCAACATCTAAAAGTTGCACGGAAACTATTTCGAGAAGGCCATATAAAAGTGGAGATAAATATCTATCGAGCCCGGTGTGGTTAACTGACCTGTCAAATACATGAGTCACAGCGACTGGTCGACGTCAGGAACCAAATCCACCTCACGACTTGGCTTGCCAAATCTATTCTTACCAGCGCCTAATAGTGCAAGCAATTATCAACCTTACCACTTCGATTTCTTGATCCAGTTTCTTCACTCTCCTTAAATCTTGATGTTTCAAGCTATTATGTGACCTGGTCAGTTGACACAGAAGTGGGTTTTGGATGCATATATTTGAATTGAGGTAAGTATCGCCAAACGTCAAATTATAATAGCCTATCGGATGTAATCGAATGTCGTGGTGTCTGGAATGTTCTGATTTACCTGTGTTGGCACCTAGTGTCCATTTTTCATGCACATAGTATATTGAGACGTATTCATCGAGAGAGAGAGAAGGATCTATTAAATTTAAAGCAAAAAATTATAGGTAAAATTTTATCAGAAGGCAATTTTGGTAAATAACAACGTAGAATTGTTTTGGCCTATATCCCAATTCATAGTAATCGATGATAGCTGATTCCTTATCATCATTTCAGCCCAGAGACGTCCTCTTGGACATCATTACAATTCTGTTGAAAGAACTAGGCAATGATATTAAAGTACTATCCAGTAGATTCCTTAAATTCTACTTAGTGCTAGGCTATCAGTACTACCACTACCAAAACAAGCAAAAAAATCAAAATAATAACTTTTTAATTTAGATCTATGTGACGGGACATGGGGCTGAGCATCTTGGGCAGTCAAACTTCACTTTGTTGAACACAAGATAATTTTAATTTTACTTTATAACAAATCACTGTAACTTAAAATAACTTATTCTCTATAGGAACGTGAGGATAGTTCGCTACGAGGTGTGCACTCTACCGAAGCTCGGAAAGTAATGCTCGATAACCTCCTGCGCACACCACGTGAACCGATCCAAGCGCCATTTTTGTTCCGAGGCGCCACCGTCGTTGTTGTGACGTAGCTTTGCTAGATGGCGCTTGCGTTCCGATCAAATGTAGGTCCGTACTAATGGCTTCCTCCGACATATGGATGAATTGAAATTAAAACTTAATTATTGAATTACTCGTAGCTTAATTTAGATTACTTGCTGTCACTTATGATTCCGGGTAAAGTTGCTACTTTAAATAAAGCTTTTTTCTATGGAGTGCATATCGTATCGCACCCGTGTTGCCCGCCGAACCCCACTAGGATGGTGAAATAAGGGCATTTTATCCGTTGCTCAGAGGGAGGCTCTGCGCCAATGGGTAGAGGCACTCGCCATCCCAGCTGCTAGCCACCGCACGATAGAAGATATCCGTTCAGGGTTGGAGGAGAGGGTTGGGCGCCGGCATGGCAGCCTCTCGTACCGCATGGTGTAGGTATTGACCGGACATGGGTGCTTCAGTCATTACCTGCACAAGGTCGCTCGTCGGGAGGAAACGCTGCAGTGTCATCACTGCGACGCTCCCGACGATGCGACCGAGCACACTTTCTAGGTATTATCCCCATGTTCAGGGTAATAACCCTACAGGCGTTAAGTCCCGGCCCATAGCTGACCGGGCTGTCCAGGGGTGGTTCGGAGAATTGGGGTTACCCAGACCCCGGAACACTTGTGGTGGCACTTTTCTTCAAAAAGGGCGACAGGGCCCAGTTGAAGAACTATAGACCCATCACGCTCCTGAGTAATGTATACAAGCTGTTCTCGAATCGTCTCGCGCGCAGGTTTGACGACTTCCAGCCTCCCGAACAAGCCGGATTCCGTAAAGGCTATAGTACCATAGACCACATTCATATGCTGCGGCAGGTTATACAGAAGACCGAGGAGCATAATCTGCCACTATGCTTGGCGTTTGTGGACTATGAGAAAGCCTTCGATTCTGTCGAGACCTGGGCCGTGCTTAGGCCACTCCAGAGGTGCCAAATAGACTACCGGTACATCCAAGTGTTGAACTCATTGTACGAAAACGCCACTATGTCAGTCCGCCTTCAGGACCAGAACTCGAAACCAATACGACTTCAGCGAGGTGTGTGACAGGGTGACGTTACATCGCCGAAGCTGTTCACAGCTGCGCTGGAGGCTGTATTTCAGCTTTTGGACTGAAGAGGACTCGGCATCAACATAAACGGCCAGTACATGACTCACCTTCCTTTTGCTGGTGATATCGTGGGCATGGCTGAGACCGTGGAAGATCTAGGCACAATGCTCGAAGACCTCTGTAGAGTTTCCCAACAAGTGGGTCTTAAAATGAACATGGACAAGACCAATATCATGGTGAATTCCCATGTAGTACCCACTTCTGTGAAGGTTGGCGGCTCTACACTGGAAGTTGTTAACGAATATGTTTACCTGAGATAAATAGCCCAGCTCGGTAAGTCCAACTTCCAGAAAGAGGTAAATCGACGAATCCAACTCGGCTGGGCAGCGTTCGGGAAGCTACGCAGCATATTCTCGGCCAATCTACCGCAGTGTCTTAAGACGAAAGTCTTCAATTCTTGCGTGTTGCCAGTGATGACGTACGGAACTGAGACGTGGCCGTTTGCAATGGGTTTCATCAGAAGGCTCAATGTCACTCAAAGGGCAATGGAGAGGGCTATGCTCGGGGTTTCTTCACGCGATCGCATCAGAAATGAAGAGATTGGTAGAAGAACTAGAGTCACCGACATAGCCCAAAGAATTGCAAACCTTAAGTGGCAGTGGGCAGGACACATAGCCCGCAGGACTGTCGGCCGTTGGGGCGAGAAGGTCCTTGAATGGCGGCCACGTATCGGGAGACGCAGCGTTGGTAGGCCCCCCACAAGTTGGACCGACGATCTGGTGAAGGTCGCGGGAAGCCGCTGGATGCGGGAGGCGCAGGACCGATCGGTTTGGAGATCCCGGGGGGAGGCCTATGTCCAAAAGTAGGAGTCTCTTGGCTGAAATGATGATGATGATGATGAGACTCCGGAACATCCTGACTATGGACATGATGGACATCGAGGTTGGTTTAGTGGGTATGCCCTGCAGGGAAAGTCGCACACACGCCTGTCGATTATCCATCGGCAGGTACGGTGCGCAACAATATTCCACCTCGTTAAAAGAAGGGTATAGTATCCGTTGCCGGCCTGCCTTCCGACGCCTCCTCGCGCGAACAAGTGGCGACGCTCCTACGCTTCCACCACTACTTTGCAGAAGTAGGAAGAGGCACCCCATGCTGCCCGTTCGGTGAGCATAGCTTTAACCAGGGCAAAACGGCACTGCAGCCTGCTTGCTATCAATCAATGCAACCAATGGTTGCTCTAAACATTAATAGTCCATCTAAAGCCATGCCACATTTAAATTAGACGTTTCTGAATTGTAAACAAAAATGTAATAGGTAGCTACATTGATTCCTATTGGTTGTAAAAGAATAATGGAAACTCTTTTGTTCCTGGTTATGAAATAGTTGGCCGAAATCGCTAAAAACATTAAATAGTTGAAATTACGTTGATTCCACCACATGCGCAATTATTCCGAGAGAATAACAACAAACCTACTCTATTCTAGATAATATGAATAAGTGAGTCAGCTTTTGGTATGTCTACAATGGTAGCCGCAAAGCCGCGTTGTTTGCGCAGTAGTTGATTATTTTCAATATTTGACATTTCATAATGTATCTGCTATATTATAACACTATGTAATAATAGTGCTTATGTATGTTTACCCTTTTATCCATTTAACCGATTCTTTGAATTTAAAGTAAGTATGTTTATTGTAGGAACACGAGAAATAGTGCACGGTGTCCACATTGATTAGGCGTCATCACGTTATGTTGAAAACGCAGCTCGCAGGTTCGAATCTTGCCTGAATCGATTTTTTTTCATAATTAATTTCATTTATTCATCTTTCAGTTTATCTAGATTAAAAAATACACAGATATAAAAACGTTAATTGAATTTTGTGCTGCGTAAATTATTGTAATTGCAAAAATATTGTTTTTTTAACCGACTTTGTGTTTGTTTGCGGATATCTTCGTCGTTTATGAAATGATTTTGATGATTCTTTTTGTGTTCGATAGAGGATACTCAAGAGTGGTCCCATGGTCACCAAAGTTAGGATCTGATAATGGGATCCCATAAAAATCGAGGAAAACCATTAAATTTTTACGTGTGTCCAACGTGGTTTATGTATATGTTACGCGATTACTCCGCCAATTGTTCACCGATTTTCAAAATTCTTTTTGTATTCGATAGAGTATACTCCTGGGGTGGTCTTAAGGTCACTAAAATCAGGATCTGATGTTGGATCCCATGAAACACGAGGGAAACCCTAATTGAATACCAGCTCACCGAAGGTGAGCTGTTATTATATTAGGGTTTCTTTCACTAAAAAGTCAAAAATTACAAATAATTTACAAAAAATAAAAACCGACTTCAAAAACACTGAAAAGTTAAAAATAATATAAGAATAGGTACAGACAACATCACACTTCTATATTGAAGTCGGTGACAAATTTTAAGACTTTTTAGGAGATCATCGTTTGGCACCGACTTCAATATAGAAGTGTGATGTTGTCTGTACCTATTCTTATATTATTTTTAACTTTTCAGTGTTTTTGAAGTCGGTTTTTATTTTTTTCGAGAAACATGTTTTATTAATGAAACATTTTTGTCATGAAACTTTGGTTTTTTAAACCTTCAAAATCCTGAAAACTTGGTGAGATTTTCTGCTGTATTCAAATATCCAGCGAACAGGATAGTATGCAAAAATCAAAACATAGAAACACAACCAAAGCCTTTATTTAAAAGCCTTTCTTGTAAAATATTTTTTTTAAATAACTATTTTTGAGTTCTCTCGACCATAACATTTCCTCTTAAATGTAGGTACGAGGGTAAACTAGACAGGTGAACTCAGAAGTGATTTATTTCAAAAATCAAATATATTTTTCACTGTGTTTGATTGTACTATATTACTTTGAGCAGAAAATATTTTGCGAATAATATTATTTACCTAATGTAATATTATGAGAATAAAACATGCTAACATAGAGACAATCCCTCGCAACCTCTGACATTTAAGTATGTCATTCCCTACGAGCACTTAGTGCTAACAGCAACCAAACAGCATCTCAAGACTATTATTCCCTACTAGCGTTAAGCTTCCCTTTTTCTATAGTAATAGGCAATCTCTTGGCCTTCGTCACATTCGATGGTAACTGATCTTTATCTGGATTCCCTAACAACTGAGGAACTGGCTATCTTACCTCTAATTCTCGAAACACAACAATGTGAATATCACATTTTTATGATGACAAACTTAGGCAAGACAGTGTTAGCTAGCCAGGCGGGCTGAGAAGCCCTACCTCCAACGAAACCAAGTAGAAAAACTTCTGCCCTCATATGGAATCGAACCACGAAGCTCCAGATCGATACCGGGTGGTCACAACTACTAACTACTAGACCACGGAGGCGGTCACGCGTGAATGAGAATGAATGCAGAAATTGTTGACGTTTGTATAATATGTAGACAGAACCACAATTATACCTTGTTGACGTCAATAAGTGCCTGTAAAGGTCTATATGTCGTTGACGGATATAGGAACACTACTAAATTCTAAAATTACTAAAATTATACTTATATATTCTACATCCTCATTTCATTTATTTATTCCTTATAATTATATGCTTATTTTAATGTTTTTATCTAACTTCCATTACCATCTTAAAAAATTGTGCACTATTCCACCTCTCTGCTGTTTTTCTACCTCTTATTATTCCTTTTTTCTATGGTTGCCTGGAAGAGATTGCTGCGCAGCAATAAGGTCGCCATTGCTTTTGTTTTTTATTATGTTTTTCTCTATGTTTTGTAATTATGGCAAAAAAGTGTTATGTATGTATGTGCAAGTATATCTTGATTAAATTCAATACAGTTAAAATTTATTTAATTTAATTTTTTGACAATATTGAACTTTCAATTATAAAACATTTGCTTGCTATAAATAGGGAGCCCTCGACAGCATTGCTGTACCTGAAAAGGATGACTTAGTAAACAAGTACCCTCTGTATACCAACACCTACACTTATTAGGAAAAAACAATTCAAACTTGCTTGTGTCATTTAATTTGTAAGATTAATATTTCACTAGCTGTGTTTCGCCATATACTTTTTCCCGTTTTTGCAACATTTTTCAGTGATGCTCAGCTCCTATTAGTCGTAGCGTGATGATATACAGCCTATATCTTTTCTCGATAAATAAACTCTCCAACACAAAAATATTTTTTCAATTTAAATCAGTAGTTCCTGAGATTAGCGCGTTCAAACAAACAAACAAACAATCAAACAAAATCTTCAGCTTTATAATATTAGTAAGTATAGATATTATGTTATTCTAGCATAGTTTCATCAATGTTCATTGTAGTATTAAATATACCTTTATTAATATATGCCTTCTAAAATCTCTTTAATAATGGGCCGGTTGGAAATTATTCACTAAGAATTAAACTATAGGCATATTTCTGGACACACTCTTTCAATTCTTCAATTTAGCTTATTCCTTGTTGAACTAGGTACTAACCTTTTTTGATTTTATTGCTCTTTTGACCTTTGAGATTTTAATTTCAATTAAACTAAAACAAAGCTGTTTTTCACGAACTCATATCGTATATGTAAATCAAAACTGACACTCAATATCGGTATAGTTGTACCGAAATCTGATGATGACAAATTGTAGAGCTCAAACTTCTATAATAAAAACAGAGTTTTCTCCTTGTGAGATGAAATTAACCCTTAATTCAGATTATAAATAACATTTAGATAAAGAATAAAATGACAAATGATTTTTCATATAAATTACCCTTGAATTATTCATCAAATATGTTTTAGATCCACATTGTCATCGGATTCTGGTACGAGCACGCCGCACGATCATCGGCCGGCACGTTTCCCGCAAAGCTGGCCGTCCGTAGCTACGCAAATACGCACGTGCGGACATTGTACACAAGCAAAAGGAATCTCGACCCACATCGCTTCGGTGGCGATATTTCGGTATAAATAGAGCTCGGAGAAATAGTCGACAGGGCGCGGGACCGAATTAGACGGCTTTGTCCGCCCGTGGCGCTAGCGACAGCGTGTAACGGAACACCGAGCGAACATTCATCATTCGCTCTGACGTACATCATCATCATCATCATCTCACTCTTCTCATCTCACATCAATGTACACCTCGTCCCGCATCTACTTAATTTCTCACTTTCGCTAGGGCAGGCTGGAAGCGATCTCTTTAAGAGATAAGCTCGCCCTTGTACATGTTTTTCTATACTATATTTGTTTTTAAAAATGTGTGTACAATAAAGAATCATCACCACAGCTTAATAGGTCCCCATCGAGGGGCTCGAGCCTACCTTAAGTTGTGTGTGTAAACCTTAGTCAACCACGCTGGCGGATTGGTTGCCTTCGCATACACCTTTAAACTCCTTCGCAGGTGTATGCAGGTTGCCTCGCGATGTTTTCCTTCACCGTAGGAGCGTCGGACAAATGTACAACATATGGAATTTTGTTGCTATGGTATCACAATATGTGACGAAACGAAAGTAACGACAAACCCAGATTAGGGTTCCATATCACTACAGGAAAAACCAGAACCACTCTCCAAAAAGATCCACTCCTTGTATGCTGTCCAAGAGGCGAGACGAGGCGAGCGACGCCAGTGCGTGAGTGTGGTCGCCTCACCGTGGTCGCTTAAAACAGTATTTAAATCAAAGTGAGAGCGAGATAGCGATATATGTTCCAGTAGCGGTGTCTCTGTTTCAATATTGTTTTAACCTCGCTCTAAGCGATCGTGGTAAGACCCCAGACCCCTAACATGAACACAAAAACACGATATGATAAATTGGTTTATCGCGGTGAACTGTCTAAATACAATACATTTTTAGTGTTCCGTACCCAAAGGGTAAAAACGGGACCCTATTACTAAGACTTCGCTGTCTGTCCGTCCGTCCATCCGTCTGTCTGTCACCAGGCTGTATCTCAAGAACCGCGATAGCTAAACAGTTGAAATTTTCACAAATTATGTATTTCTGTTGCCGCTATAACAACAAATACTAAAAACAAAATAAAATAAATATTTAGGGAGGGCTTTCATACAACAAACGCGATTTTTTGCCCTTTTTTACTTGATATGAATAAATGGTAATAGGTAGGCACTTGAAATATTCACAAAATACTTAATTGTATATTTACTTTAATAATAAATATGAAATTTGTGTACCTACTGTTGTTTACCTAGTTAATGGTACGGAACCCTTCGTGCGGGAGTCCGACTCGCACTTGACCGGTTTTTATCGTGTTTGACAGTTCACCGCGATAAATTGCTTTATTATATCGTGTTTTGGTGGTCATGCTACAGGGGCAGGCCAGTTTACGAAATCTCTCACACCAGGGAGTCTTGACATTAGTAGAATGTACTATTTAGTACATTTTGATTGATTTTCGGAACACTGGATCATGGTTACTGTGTTAGACCAATAAAAGAAAGTATCAAGTTAGGTTGACAATAACGAAAAAGTCAACGCGGGAGTTTATTTTTATGGTTTAATTTAAGATTTTATTCTGCAGCATTACCAAGCTATTTTTCTTTATTCCGTTCTGTTATTGTTTTTTTATTGATCGATTTTCCTGGGATCCCATCACCAGATTCTGACGTTGGTGACAATAGGAGATTGGTTCTATTATCACCGAAGTATACCCTACTCAAACAAAAAAAGAATTTTCCAAATCGGCTAATAAATGACAGAATTATAAGGTAACAAACATAAAAAACATACAGTCGAATTGATAACCTCCTCCTTTTTGAGAAGTCAATTAATAATAAAAATCAAATTTGTTACTCAACGCAATCAAAAGGTACCTATGACTATTTATATCGCATATTTACGCATATTTTGCGATGTCACAAGGAACTCAAAAGTTAGGGATCCCCGCTCACCTAGAATATATTTTTTCAATTTGGCAAGAAACAATGTCCTATAACATATATTATGGAAAAAATAATCTAAAATCCTTAAATAGTAGTTAGGAATTTATATACTTAGAAAATTTTGTACGGAGCCTTCAGTGCGTGAGTCCATCTCGCACTGGACCGGTTTTTGTGTAGTAGAATCCTACATCATTAAATCACATTGAAAACTCAAAATGATTCATTTCGTCAGATCGTGTACTGACTTGGCCTTAAGGCGCTACTTTCACGTTTTCGAACGATTTCGATTTAATGTACTGTCACAAATATAAAACATACAGTTATAAAATTCATATATGATATTGTTGAACATTTTATCTAAACATTCTTAAAGAAAGAATCGTGATATTTCACTCGATAGAAAAAATCCAATGATCACACTGTTCAATTAAAACAGCTGTGAATCAGAAAATACAATAATAAATGTCATAAAAATTTTTGACGTGCATTTTTATTGTCTAGATTCTAGAAAATTGCAATAAAACATTTTTCATTTTGTACCCCAGTTTTCTAAAGATCGACAAAAAACGCATGTAAAGAGCAACGTTTTACTTCGGTCACATCAGCGCCTAAGCGACGTTAGAAGCTATGCACTTATCAATTTATTATATTACTATTTGTTGCCCGCGACTTCGTCCGCGTGGAAGTCCTTTTTATTGATTCCCTTTACGAATCCCCCCCCCCCCCCCCCTTTTACAACCTTATGGAATGATTTCGGGGATAAAAAGTATTTATTTATTTATTTATTTTTGCATTACAAATGTTTTGGATGTATTTAAACATATGTACCTCGCTGAGGTGTTGCAATTTTTTATCCTCTCCCACAAAAACTATCTCCATAACAAATTTCATCTAAAGCGGTTCAGCGGTTATTGATTCCCCATAAAAACTTCCACCCCCCTTTTCTCCCCCTTAAGAGTGATTGCGACAAAAGCTATCCTTTATCAGTCCTATGTCCTTTCTCAGGCTCTAGACTGTACCAAATTTCATTTAAATCGGTTCAGTAGTTTTGGGGTGAAAGCGCGACAGACAGACAGAGTTACTTTCGCATATATAATAGTATATTAGTATGGATGGATTACCTTGCAATAAAGCACTTCGTCGTACACGAGTAGACTTTCTGGGAAACCTCACCTTAAGGGCTATCCGCGCCTGCTTACGGTACACTTTTGCCGGTCAAGGGACAAGCTTAATGTCCCCAATAATACGTATTGGGCCAAAGCAAGGTAGTGGTAGATGGTACAATTTGCAAGTACAAATTCAAGTGAGTGTTTTTTTTTTTTTTTTTTTTATGAATGCTGGATAAGCGTTTGGCCTCCATCTCACCTGATGGAAAGTGATGATGAGGCCGAAGATGGGACACGCCTAGCCAGAAGGTGCCTATTCACTCTCATCTTGAATAACTCCAAGTTATATTGCTCAGGGAACAAATCCGCGGGCAAAGAGTTCCACTCCCTTGCCGTTCGCCATATGAATGAGGAAGCGCATCGCTTCGTGCGTTTAATTGGAATATCAATGACAAAAGGGTGGAACCCCAGCCGCCGTCCGGTTCCCCTGAGATGGAAAGGAGAAGCCGGAATTATTTCATGTAATTCCAAAGCACACTCTCCGTGATATATCCTATAAAATACCGATAAACATGCCACCTTACGACGATGTTCGAGGCTCTGAAGCTTGGCCCCCGTTAATTTGGTGTCACCAATGAGGGTCTTAGCACGCTTATCAATAGAATCAAGGGCCGCTAGTTGATATTTGGCAGACCCATCCCACAAGTGGCAGCAGTACTCCATACAAGATCGAACTTGTGCTTGATATAGTTGGAGCAACTGTTCCGGTGTGAAGTACCGCCTGACCTTGGAGAGAATGCCGAGCTTCATAGCTGCAATTTTGGCAACGGTTTCTATGTAACTACCAAAGTTGAGATTGTTAGTTACATGCATACCAAGTAGGTGGAGATGATCAGTTACCGGTATGGATATACCACGGAAAGTCGGAGTCAGATAGAAAGGACTCCGTTTAGTGGAGAACAAACACGCCTGCGTTTTGCTAGTATTAAACTGGACCAAATTAGCGTCACCCCATTCAGAGACCGCCCGGAGTGTAGAATTCAAACGATCCATCATCGACTCCCGACAAGACCGGATCTCCTCTTTATTGGCCTTTGCATTGGAGACATATCTATCAACGACTGAGGTGTCATCAGCATACCCGAAGGTTCCAGGCACCAACAAGTCGTTGACGTGCAGAAGAAAGAGTGTTGCCGAAAGTACGGAACCTTGAGGAACTCCAGCATCAATAGTCAGTTGTTCGGAGCAGCAGCCATCTAATACTACTTGCATGGAACGTTCACTCAAAAAGTTCGAGATCCAATTGCAGAGGTTCTGGGGTAGACCATACGATGGAAGCTTGCCTAACAGGCTAGAATGCCAGACCCTGTCAAAAGCTTTGGATATGTCTAAAGAGACTGCGAGAGCCTCGCCGTGCCCATCAATAGCTTCTCCCCATATATGTGTGGCATACACGAGAAGATCTCCCGTTGACCGGCCCTTTCGAAAACCGTACTGACGGTCGCTGAGGAGGTCATTATCTTCAAGGTATGCGAGGAGACGGTTGTTTAGAACACGCTCCATACATTTACACAGCATGGACGTGATTGAGATAGGGCGATAGTTAACTGGATCGGCTCTACTACCCTTCTTAGGTACTGGTTGTACATTTGCTAGCTTCCAAGACTTGGGAACCACTCCAGAGTCGCAAGTGAGAGTCTGTACAGGCGGGTCAATACGGGAGCCAACTCGGGCGCACAGTTGCGGAGCACAATAGCTGGTATGCCATCAGGTCCGCTGGCTTTATTCACGTCTAGATTTCTTAAAACCTTAAGTACCTCTTTTTGGTGAATGTGAACTGCTGACATGGAGCAGTCAGCTTGAGGTAGAGTTGGAGGAGGTTTTCCTGCAGAGTCCAAACGTGAATTCTCAGCAAAAAGAGAGGCAAAAAGATTTGCTTTCTCTTCTGCCGTATGGGCCAGTGAGCCGTCAGGTTTCAACAACGGTGGTAAGTTCAGTCGACAGAAGTTAGCTTCGGTTGCTTTGGCCAGGGACCAGAAAGCTTTGCTGCCCGTTGGGTATGAGGCCAGCTTTGATCCAATGCGGCCGATATGAGCAAACCTTGCCCGGCATAACTGCTTCTTGCATGCCTTAGCAACTTTATTATAGGCTTTCTTCAGGTCATGGGTATTTGGAGCTTTGCATCGTCGGGCTTCAGCCCAAGCCTGGTATGCCGCCCGCTTCTGGACTTCGGCGTGGCGGCACTCATTATTGAACCAGGGACGTGCTTCGGTGCCATTTGGGACGTTAGAGTAAGGAATGAAATATTCCATACCCAGACGAACAATCTCCACGATAGCATCGGCGCAGCTCGAAGAATCCCCAGAAGAAAAGCAAGTACGCCAAGGATACGATGCATAAAACTGGCGCATTCCGTCCCAATCCGCTAGCTTGTGTCTCCACACCCGTTTCTTACCTCGAAGGCCATGATCGGGTGGAGAGTATACTGACACAGCTTTCACCAGACAGTGATCGGAAGTACCTAGAGGGGCTTCAACCGTCACGGTATAACGGTCTGGATCTGAAGTCAGCAATAAGTCGAGACAGTTGGCCGTGTGTGAATCAACGTCGGGAACCCTAGTAGCGCAGTTGACAAGTTGGGTAAGATTAAGTACTATCACGAGATTATACGCCTCCCTCCCTGCAAGATCGGTTTTTTGGTGTGGGAATAGCCATTCCTTGTGGTGGGCATTGAAATCACCGAGAAAGGCCAACTGCGCTGACGGATACCTACCCTGAGCTTCAATAGCCGTATCATGCAGATATTGGAACAAGTTGGTAGTTTCTTGATCTCCACTGTGCGAACGGTAGACACAGGAATATATGATCTGTGCATTACCAGTATCAACCAAAAGCCATAAAACGGAAAAACGAGGAGCTTCAAGGTGCTTGAGACGCCTGGCACAGATGTCGTCGCGGATGTACACACAGACACCGGCACGAGAAAGAAACCTATGCTCAAGCGTGTACCCAGGATAATAGAGGTACGCCGCGTTACTCGGACATTTAATCTGCGTTTCGGTAAGGAACAGCAGATGCGGCTTTACGGTTTCTAGTTGGTGGTGGACCGGGTTGAGATTTGAGTGCAATCCACGTATGTTGGTGAAAAGCACTGTGTTGTGTTGATATGATGAAACGAACTTTTATCTCATTTATAATACTAAAACAAATTCTTTACCACTTTCTATTTAATTTTTCTTTATATACTAATACTGAGTAAGCATATCAGTAGATTGTGGATCCAATTGGACAATGTCGGAATACCAAAGGTGTGTCTCGGAGCCACTAACAATACGAATTGAATATAAAATCACGCAATTATTTTTGTATTTGAAATAAAAGATTTTTAGATTCTTGCTCGCCTTTTCAACTCTAAAGCAATTAGAGTTAATTAATTGGCCTTTGATCTTACTGCAGTTTTGAAATGGCACAGCGACAGAAATAATTTTCCAACGAGCCGTCTCCTCGGAAGACTTTTTGTGTCATTGTCGACGTGTTACGGCAACTCTTGTACTCGTACGAATGTAATTTTCAAAATATAATCAAAGTTTGTTTTATTTATTAACTTTTTTGTCAAAATAAACTTATGTATAAGGCTTTTCATAAATTATAATATTTCACTCCGTATGTAGAATATTTTATCTCTTTAAAATATAGAATTATGAGTATAAAATAAATTTTTGTTAATGATTTGCTAGCAATCCAGCTGATTGATACAAGAAATATCTGGCCTGTAGACAAAGCAAAGCAAAGATTAAATTATAGTAGGAGCTTAATGTTATGGGTGAAAATTATTTTGGAAATTTTTTGTTGGTGGATTATGTTGGGAGATAAAAAGAGGCTAAGCCAGGTAGTGTGACTGTCAGGAAAAAAATTCTCCTGTGTCACACTGGTGTAACAAAATGGTGTGACAGAGAGTAATCCCCCGTAGATTCCTATTACTCTTAGATAAATCTTAGATAAAAATAAATTTCATCATTTATATTCCGGCGATTCATGTCACTTGAACAAGTGTGCAAGTAACTTGAATAAGTATAAGTAAGTTATTATAGTATAAGAAATGCAAGCAAGCTTCCTCCATAATCCTGTCTTCGAAACTCATCAGTCATCTTTCGTTTGATGTTAAATATTTTTTCGCATCACCTCGTTCAAAAATAACATACCTATTCCGTATCATGTAATCCCAATATAAGCAGGGATTGAATATTGTACTGAATTTGCTTCTATCCCTAGGGATTGCATTAATTTGTATTTGGAACACCAAAAGTAACAGTTTTGTCTCTCATACTACGAAAGATTTGTCTCTTATTATGAGAAACAAAACTGCTTAGGTCTAACAAAAAAAAAGTCAATTTTGACATTTATAAGTACACCCTGTAAGATACAAGGAAAAGGAATTGTATTTGATTTGAGTAAACGTTTCAATGATTCCGACATTACTAGACAATTGTAAATGTTGTATTGTTTAAAACAACGATAAAAGCCTGTAAAGGTTTATAGTAAAGGCACAGATTAGATATTAGTTACTACGTAAGTAAAGGTAAATATATTATTGCACAAAGATTTTGAATTTGAAAGTGTCAAAATGACTTTTTAGGGGACGATCAAGTCTCAGAAGAATAATTTAAGCAATGCTTTAGTTATTGTTCTGAGGTTCAAGTATTTTTCAAAGAATTTTAAGCCCTCCCCTCGTGTAACGTGGTGTAACATTTTCTGTCCCCCCAAATTGCGTTACATAGTACTTAAACGTCCCCTTACTTGGGAAATATCTAAATCGTTGATACAAAAGCTATCACGTAAAATATTGAGTGAATTTGGTATTTCATTCACGGCTGAGCGTTATACAGCAGAAAAATAACCATTCCTTATATTGTCCTAATAAATCATTCACATAATCTAGCACGGTCTTGTTTTTTTTATTTTAGTTGGCCGATATGTCAACGAGAGGCAACGGTCAGCCTTCACCGCATGCCCATCCAGAGATATCCCAGCTGTCGCCTCCCGAATTCATAGGATGAACATCTGTCCGCTACGGAGCGAGTGTTGACCGATTGCTCTATATACTCGTATAATAACGTCCCCAATATGTGCAATGACACCTACCAATCAGTCAATTATATTTTCATGAATTTCGTTTAAAATGTTTTATAATATAATAATGAATGTTTTGTTATAATCTATAGCAAATTGTAAATAATTACAGGGAAAGTTTCACCATAAAACTAACCTTCCATTTTGACTATTTCTTAATTTTCAACGGCAATTATATGATTTTTTTAAATGATCCAGTAATCCATAAATCTATTAAAATGCACTAAATAGTAATGTCTTCGTTCGTAATAAATACATCTGAAAAAGCAACAATTGAAGCTATGCAATACTATAATTAAACACAATTATAACAAAATTATCAAGCAAGAACCGTCTTTTCTATACAACTATGTTGGCAAAGCAGGCTATCCATGATGGTAGCAACAGTCGCCTATAGTACACGTGGTTCCTGAAAGACTTGAAAATCTACAACCCCTACAAGGACGCCATGTACGTTGCCAACTTGTGGCGCAAGATAATAAGTCACAGTGCTCAGTAATTTTACTGCCTGTGTTTTTTGTGTGTGTATGTTACGCGATTACGCCGCCAATTGTGGACCGATTTTCAAAATTCTTTTTGTATTCCACAGAGTATACTCCAAGGGTGGTCCCATGGTTACCAAAGTTTGGATCTGATGATGGGATCCTATAAAAATCGAGAAAAGCTCTTAAATTTTTAGGTGTGTCCAACGTGTTTTATGTGTAGGTAAGTTACGCGATTACTCCGCCAATTGTGAACCGATTTTCAAAATTCTTTTTGTATTCGATAGAGTATACTCCTAGGGTGGTTTGAAGATTAGAATCTAATGATAGAATCTCATGAAAATCGAGGAAAAGCTGGAATTATATTAGGGTTTCATTCACTAAAAAGTTAAAAATAAAAATTATTTTACAAAAATAAAAACCGACTTCAAAAACACTGAAAAGTTTAAAATAATATAAAAATAGGTGCAGACAACATCACACTTCTATATTAAAGTCGGTGACAAATTTTAAGACTTTCTAGGAGATCATCGTTTGGCACCGACTTCAATATAGAAGTGTGATGTTGTCTGTACCTATTCATATATTATTTTTAACTTTTCAGTGTTTTTGAAGTCGGTTTTAATTTTTTGTAAAATATTTTTTATTTTGGAATCGTATACTGGTAACTCGTGCAGTGACGTTACTGTGACGTAAATATTTTCGACTTTCAATATTCTGAGTGGGGTTAAGATAAGTAGGGTTTTCACAGTCCTCATTGTTTTAAACACATTTAATCGACAGGCTATTATTCTGGTTCGGTAGATTTCAATATTGGCATTAAATCCGCCCAAATACACACTGTACAAAAACAAATAAATGCCAACGTAACACAAAGGAATTTATTGGTCGGCTTAAAAACAAACGACGAGCGAACTTGTTGTCAAGCGAGAACGGGGTAGGTAATTGCAATCAATTTATGTGCGAGTTACGTTAGCAAACAAAGGCGGGCGGGACGAGCCGCTGTGAAGTAACAAACACTTTTTATTCCCGCCAACCGAAATAGATCGGTGCGAGGTAAACTCGACAATCGGGCATTCTTGGCATCGAACCGGTGTATATCGGGATTTTCGCATTATCCCCTGGCCAAGGAGGCGGGAAGACAAATAGATTTCAGCCGATGGACGGAAATCGCTTCGCTGGACATTCGATGGATTTCACCGGTGATTCACTTGAACTGTACAAATTACGTTACATTTAAATGCGAACTCACCTACAGATAGTTTAACAGCCTACAAATAGCTTCCATTTGGCTCTCTAACGCACCTCGTGGCGTTTGGTTTGAATCTCTGACTTTATAATGTATTTTAGGTAGAGTCAAATCCTATACTCGAATGCGTGGTTCAATCTCTTAAAAAAATTTAAATCTTTATATTTGAGACTTTGCATTTTCTTTAAAAATGCAAAATAAATTGAAAAATGATTAAATCAATAAAGAAAATGCTTTGCCTTGGTCAGGGATCGACCCGCAACTTCAACATACCGAGTTGACCACTCGGCCACCGAGCTCTTATCAGCCTCGACTAAATTAAAATTGTATTGATCTCTTTTCTACTTTAAGCTAAAGCAAACTTTCTTCACTGTTAATAACTACATATCAACATCCAGTTGAGAAATCTGTACAGATTTCTTGAAAATTAATTAAGAATACAGCAAACATGTCATCAAATCATTCATTTTCAAAATTTTAATCTTTACTCTAAATATAAATTTCGAAATAGAGAAAACATTACATATTCTTTTGAACGTAACCATACCATTATTTGGCAAAATTAGCTATCTGTGTGTCATTACACTCACATCATAAGATTTAGAGTAAAAAATCATTTGATTTCATCAGTCATTAAATGACTGTTGAAATCCGAAAATTCGATTTGTGTAATAATAGTGTCTATATTTGTGTAATAAACGATTACACAATAATATTAAACAAAAGTTTCTGCAATGAAAATCAAAACGTTGACGAATGCAAAGAATTTAAATATTCATATGAAAATAATTTGTATGTATTAAAGTTAAATCTCAATTGTGATGTCAATTAAGTAATGTATACGGTGACAGTAGTCCTTTTGATGCGGTAGTCTGTTTAACACTCTGGACATAGACCGAAGCCAACTGAATCTATCCACAAAGTGAGTCAGAGAAAGAAAAAATCAAACGCAAATAGATGTAATCAAAATAAGAAATCCAACACTGAGGGGATTAGATTGTTTATTTCGTTACATCTATTTGGGCAATGCTGGTTTTCCAAGAATTACGATGTTTATCCGTTTAATAAATGTTCAATATATTAATGTAATTTGATAATTGATAAAAGTTTACAGGCAACAAATTTCTCAATTTAAACTCCGCTATCCTATTGCAAGCAGCTTATTCAATTGAAACTTTCACCCCAAAGTTGTCTGGCAGAAATTGCTACCCTATTAATAAGGCCTCCCATTATCTGTATGATCCTGTGTTGGGACCAGCTAATGTTTGTTTATGTAATAAGGTGTTCTATCATTAAATCAAATTGGAGCTCACATGTCAGATAATAATTTTCTGTCATTTATGTATTTAATTTAAATTGTAATGTTTTGAAAACATATTTCTTCCTTCAAAGTCTCCAATCTGGTTTTCGCTTTTTATCTTGTTTATGTTACTGTCACATTTTATTTATTTCTTAAGCAGAATACAAAATCGAAAATTTATTTTTACATCTACCTCGTGATTCTCAGAATCACCCTTTTTTTTCTTAGGGAGGAAATGCGCAACCGCGCCGTACCCGCCGTTGGCTAGACGGCGAGCGTGTGTGGGGTTGGCCCGGCAGAGTGCCAGGCCGACCCACTAAGCCGTCTGGGGGGGTCGAATTTCTCAAGATACTTGTCGACCCCCTCCGTAAAGGTAAGCCCTGGCGCGTGCGCCAGGCAACCCTCCAGGGGGCACAATCGGGGAATGGCCAACGCCGATCCCGATTGTGTCTCCACGGAGGTAGAAGTATCTAGAGAGTTTTTAGCCGGTAGTGGGTCTTCTACCCGAGTCCTGCATATCCTTGGGATGGCCTAGTCAGCTCAATTCCCTTGTCGAATACCGTAAAGACTGTATTTTCTCTCTTGTAAAAAAAAAAAAAAAAGGCCGACCCACTAAAACCCCCCTCTGTGTTCTCCCTGCCCTTTTGGGCACGCATGGTAGGGTCCACAATGCGACTACCACTACCAGCGCGTCCGGGCAGGCTCTCAGAATCACCCTAAGGTCGACTGGCAGTAAATGCCTATGGCATTAAGTCCGCCTTGTTCATAATTGTACTTAAGAATTAATAAATAAATAAATAAAATTACCTGTAAATGTTAAATATTAGAAATATTTGATTCAGATTCGCAATCAGAAATATTTTTTTTATTGTTAAATTGATGATTTAAAACAGTACGACACAGATCGGAAACCCAGCTATTTCAACCCAGATTATTGCCGAATATTAAACCTCTTGACATATTAAATGATTTTTTTCACATTTTCGTTAGTAATCGTCAGGTGAGGAGGAAGGTTAGAGCTTTTCCAATTTGAATATAGGCCACCGCAATTGAATTGCCTTCTGAAACATGGAGGAGTATACACTGGAAGATAATAATAATAATAATAACGGGTGGATCAAGGGCCAGATACAGAAGGCGGTGATTCTTGACACGGCACGTATCGTTCGGAGATTCCTCTCCCTGTAGCCCTAACCACCGGTAGCTTGGGCCATGCTCCGCTGCCAGTGGAACCCTAGATTTAAGTTTTTTATAATATTTGTGTTTTTATATCTATATATTGTAAAAAACTTAAATTTAAGATGCTTTTTTGAATAAATGTATAATAATAATAATAATTTATTCCAGAAACATTTGGTTACAAAGTCTGCATATAAATAGGTGGTATGAACAGATAGGTGACATTTTATTAATGTTTATATGCAATAGTTGCTGAAGGAACCCAAACTAGACAATAGCCTGTATCTTGAGTTCCGTATTCCGTTTCCGGACAATTAAACTTTACAAAATAAAAAGGTACAGGATATAAAGAATAAAATAAAAAATACAATTTGAAAACATTGTGCGATCATTTTAGCCGGCAAATATGGCTGGCTGTGTATGTGTGTTAAAGTTTAAGTGTATATTGTGTATGGACGATGATAGGTGTGAGTAAGAGTGTGTGATGTGTGGGAGAGAGTGGATGTATGTGAGATATGCAAACTATTTAAACGCAAAGGGAATTAAATTCTCTGTTGCGTTATAGGAGAGACTATACAACCATTCTTGAATTGCTTTTTTACACGCGTTTCGAGTGGAGTCTTTAATGTTGACTCTGGTGCAGACTTTATTGTATACTAGCTGTGCCCGCGAACTCCGTTTCGCCATCAAAATGCTTAAAACAGTGTTTAGATTTTTCCTCCATTTTATTCCATAATGATTCAACTTTATTCTGCCTTTCTTGAGCAGCGGCCATTTGGAAATTAACAAATTAAGACAATTATCGTAGGTTCGTAATGCTCTAGGTACTCTTCAGGGCCTTTCATTTAATACCCATATTGCTGGGTTTGAAAACGATCTTTAATCCATTTTTTGAACGGCGGCCATGTTTAATTTAGGGCAATTTTCCTAAGTTCATAATGCGCTACTCTTTGAGACCTTTTATTTGATACCCATATTGCTAGGTTTGGAAACGAACTTTTATCCGCCTTTTTTGAGCAGCGGCTATGTTGAATTTATGTCAATGTTTCTAGGTTCATAGTGCTTTACTTATCAAGGACTACTTTCATTTGATACCCATATTGCTGGGTTCGAAAACGAACTTGTATCCTTTTTTTAGCGGCGGCCATGTTGAATTAAGGTCGATTTTTCTAGGTACCTAATGCTTTACTCTTCAAGGCCTTTCATTTGATACCCATATTGCTAGGTTTGGAAACGAACTTTTATCCATTTTTTTTGAGCGGCGGCCATGTTTTATTTAGGACAATTTTCCTAAGTTCATAATGCTCTACTCTTTGAGGCCTTTCATTTGATACCCATATTGCTATGTTTGGAAACGAATTTTTATCCACCTTTTTTGAGCAGCGGCTATTTTGAATTTATGTCAATTTTGCTAAGTTCATAGTGCTTTACTCGTCAAGGCCTTTCATTTGATACCCATATTGCTGCGTTTGAAAACGAACTTTTATCCTTTTTTTAGCGGCGGTCATGTTGAATTTAGATCGATTTTTCTAGTTACCTAATGCTTTACCCTTCAAGGCCTTTCATTTGATACCCATATTGCTAGGTTTGGAAACGAACTTTCATCCACCATTTTTGAGCGGCAGCCATGTTGAATTTATGTCAATGTTGCTAGGTTCATAGTGCTTTATGCATCAAAGCTTTTGATTTGATACCCATATTGCAGGGTTTGAAAACGAACTTTTATCCTTTTTTTTTGAGCGGTGGCCATGTTTAATTTAGACCAATTTTCCTAAGTTCATATTGCTCTACTCTTTGATGCCTTTCATTTGATACCCATATTGCTAGGTTTGGAAAGGAACTTTTATCCACCTTTTTCGAGCAGCGGCTATGTTGAATTTATGTCAATATTGCTAGGTTCGTAGTGCTTTACTCGTCAACGCCTTTCATTTGATACCCATATTGCTGGGTATGAAAACGAACTTTTATCCTTTTTTTACGAACTTTTATCCTTTAGGACAATTTTTCTAGGTACCTAATGCTCTACTTTTCAAGGCTTTTCATTTGATACCCATATTGCTAGGCTTGGAAAAGAATTTGTATCCACCTTTTTTTGAGCGGCGGCCATGTTGAATTTATGTCAATGTTGCTAGGTTCATAGTGCTTTATTCATCAGAGCCTTTGATTTGATGCCCATATTGCTGGGTTTGGAAACGAACTTTTATCCGTTTTTTTGGAGCCGCGGCCATGTTGAATTTAGGTCAATTTTTCTAGATACCTAATGCTTTACTCTTCAAGGCCTTTCATTTGATAACCATATTGCTGGGTTTGAAAACGAACTTTTATCCATTTTTTTGAGCGGCGGCCATGTTTAATTTAGGGCATTTTTCCTAAGTTCATAATGCTTTACTCTTCTAGGCCTTTCATTTGATACCCATATTGCTAGGTTTGGAAACGATCTTGTATCCACCTTTTTTGAGCGGTGGCCATGTTGAATTTATGTCAATGTTGCTAGGTTCATAGTGCTCTACACATCAAGGCCTTTCATTTGATACCCATGTTGCTGGGTTTGGAAACGAACTTGTATCCGCATTTTTTGAGCGGCGGCCATGTTGAATTTTAGGCGATTTTCCTAGGTTCATAATGTTCTACGCTTCAAGGCCTTTCACTTGATACCTATATTGCTAGGTTTGGAAACGAACTTTTATCCACCTTTTTTGAGCATCAGCTATGTCGGCGAATTTACGTCAATGTTACATTAGGATCAAGAGTCCCGTACTCCCTCTACGCGTAATACTTTTAATAGTTTTAAATGGATGAAAGAGTTTGATTCCTTAGTCATAATGTAAAAACATAATATAACACCTTTCAAAATGCCTTGAAAAGGGTATCTTCATTTTTCAACATTACAAATATTGTACCGATTTTGTGAAAATTGGCCAAAAATTAAACCAACCTACAAATTTTATATTTGTGACGTGATATTGTCATAAAAAATGCTATATACATTGGTTGTATGGCTTGATCCTTTTTCCTTACCACCACGGTACTACATAAGAAAAATACAATTTAAACTTCTTGGTTGGCAAAATTCAGATGGGCACAGCCAATAACAGAAAAGATTTTTTTTTTGCAATATGTAACAGACTTGTCAAAATAATTTCACGTGCGCCATGTTGATTTTCTACATACTTGTCATCAAAAATTTTATATGGTATTTTTTGAATAAAAATAAGAAGTGAATTTAAGCAAATGAAATTATGCCTAAATGTTCTTCCGGAAAATGTTAAGCATTGTGGTGTAAGCCATATCAAATTCTGTCCAGTAGTTTCGGAGATCTTTCCGGACAAACATTTGTACCCCTACGATTTTATTATTATGGAGATGGAGATGGAGATAAAGGGTAGTGAGAAGCTTGGACTGCGTTTGGCGATTCCCGATTTTGCACACGGAACAGGAATTCTGAGCACACGTTTACTCATAATGAGCTAATGAGATAAAGATGATGATGATGACACCGATGAACAAAAGTGAGTATATTTCTAAAGTTTTGGTCAATCATCTAGGCCCTTACAAAAAATTAAAGGCCGCGACGGGCGAGATCAAGCGTAGGTCGCATTGTGAATGTATCTTTCGAAGCACATAGGAGCTCATATGTTTTGGTCACCCATCTGGGTAGTGACCACGGCAGAGGTTCCTTAACATTACCAATCTCAAAGTCAAGCGCACACACCACTAGTGTTTTCTAATTACTTTTACATTACAGATTACATCAAGAAGCATTTATTACATTTAACTAGAGCAGCTCATTAAGAATGTGTATAAGAAATTTATGGCCTCGGGGCTCGGCGTACTTTATCAAGGTACAGCCAGCAGCACGTCCAGCTTCGCACTTGGAATACAAAAATCAACACTCTTACAAGAGCCATAAGGGCCGAAAGTTAAAACTTTAAAGGTCTGTTGTGTGCAGTCTCAGGAGGCACCACGCTTGATGGCAGCATGCCAATTTCACCGTGTTGGGTCATTATTGTCAAGCAAAAACAAACTATGTTTTAATGTGAGATTTTTATTGCATTATTATATAAATGTAATTTTTTTTTCTCTTTATTTTTAAAAGGAGCTTTTGTACATACAGTAGTATACATGTCAACCCCATTGTGACTGTTTGAAATGTAATTCAAAAGGACCAGAGCAGTGTATATGGTATACACTTTGGGCCCCAAAAGCTAGGAAAAAATGTTAAGGCTACCACCATGGGCTACCACAATGTTTTGACACGTTGAATTATTGTCGCCATAACAACCTAGAAGGTTATTTACATGATATCAGCTTTTGTGCTAGTGGTTGAGATGGATCTGGAGGTATTTACAGGGTCAGGGACCTGGCACTGTAATTACCTCCAGATCCAGAAATCCATGGCAATCAGAATCGTCTCTACACGTCGTGTACACGCATAGTATTTAATACGTTATAGTTTTCTTTTGTTCTGAGATCCTAGAAAGGCAGTTCCTCTTTGTTGGGGAATTGAAATGAAGATTCTTCATATTGCTCAGTTGCATCATTTATTGTCTCGGTAGTAGTTATTTAAGTACAAATTTGGCAATATCTTGTATGTACAATGATTAAGGATGTAATTTGTATTTTGTTACCGTACCAAAGAATAAATAAATAAGATATAGTCTTGAAGTTTCACTTTGGCGCATAAGTACTTTTGACACGGTTAATTAATTTTGACACGGTTAGCGCAGAGGTCGAGTGATCGCCTACTGTGCAACGGGTCGCGGGTTCGATTCCCGCTCGGGACAGATATTTTGTATGGCCTACAGAAATTTGTTCCGGTCTGGGCGTATGTGCATGTGATATTCTATGTTTGTAACTGCACCCACGACACAAGAGAAAATCCTAGTTGTGGTTAAGCGATCTGTACATCGACTGACAGAGGGTAGGGAAGAGTGGGTTGGAAAATAAGACCGAGTAAAAGCTTGTTTTTAACCGACTTCAAAAAAGGAGGAGGTTATCAATTCGGTTGAATTTTTTTTTATGTTTGTTACCTCATAACTCCGTCATTTTTAAGCCGATTTCCAAAATTCTTTTTGTATTTGTTAGAGTATACTGCAAGAGTGGTCCCATGGTCACCAAAGTCGGGATCTGATGATGGGATCCCATAGAAAATCGAGGAAAACACTAATTTAATACCAGTATTAAATAAGGGTTTCTTTCACTAAAAAGATTTCATTCACTAAAAAGTTAAAAAAAAAATTTTTTTTCTACAAAAAATAGAACAGACTTCAAAAACACTGAAAACTTAAAAATAATATAAGAATAGGTACAGACAACATCACACTTCTATATTGAAGTCGGTGACAAATTTTATCACTTTCACACAGATCATCGTTTGGCGCCGACTTCAATATAGAAGTGTGATGTTGTCTGTACCTATTCTTATATTATTTTTAAGTTTTCAGTGTTTTTGAAGTCGGTTCTATTTTTGTAAAAAAAATTTTTAAATAAAAAGTTTTCTTCAAAATATTCCTAAATATCCACGTGTGAATATAAAGGAGCTATTAATAAATAATGTCCTCCAAACCGATACTCGGTCACGGAGGCCATTCTCAACAGACACTAGCCATCTGCGCAGGAGATATTATAGTGCACAAGTGACTGCGCAAACATAAGTGCACTCTCTGCTCCTTCACTTGCCTAGTCCGATGGGACGGTTAGCCGACACTCACTGTTCTCTCTGTTTAACGTGCCTTTCAAAGCACGGAGGAGCTTGAGATGTTTCATATTTTGGTCACCCATCATAGGACTGACCACAGCGAACGTTGCTCAACCTTAGCAATCGTTCGCTGAGCGCACGCGCCAATGCGCCACCAAACTCCTCAAAGGAGCTATATGATATACTGAACCAAAATTAGTATTAGGTATACTCAAGAAATGCGTATTACTGTATGGCTATTAATATAATAAGAAAACAATAGAAAAATACAAAATGTATAATGCACCCACTAATTTCAACATTTTTACATAGAATATGAGCGTCGGTGGTGCAGTGGACTCGGCACTTGCCTTCCAATCGGGGGGTCGGGGTTCGAGACCCGCCATGTACCAATGTGTTTTTCGTTTCGAATTTCATATGTACATTTGTCTGACGCTCCTACGGTGAAGGAAAACATCGTGAGGCAACCTGCATACATCTGCGAAGAAATTCAATGATGTATGTGAAGTCGACCAATCCGCACTGGGCCAGCGTTGTTGACTAAGGCCTAATCACCCTAATATAGGGTAGGCTCGAGCCCCTCGGTGGGGACGTATATGGGCTGTGATGATGATGATGATGACATAGAATATTCAATAAAATATGTCGGGAAATGTAACTGTAACAACTAACTAACCATTCTTACTATAATATTATAAATGCGAATGTAACTCTGTCTGTCTGTGTGTTACGCCTAAACTACTGAACCGATTTAGATGAAATTTGGTATAGACATAGTTTGAGTCCCAGGGTAGCTTTTATCGCAGAAATCACCGTATCAATCAATCAGTAAAAAAAGGGGGATGGAAATTTGTATGGGGTATCAATAACCGCTGAACCGATTTAGATGAAATTTGGTATGTTTCAAACTCAAACTCAAAAATCTTTATTCAATATAGACCTTTACAGGCACTTATTGACGTCAAACAAAACATTAAAAATCTTCAAACAAGAATCTAATTAACTCATTATTTCCTTGTTACATACAAGGAAATAATGAATTAATTTATAACACACCCCAACCATTATTAAGATGTATGCAAATACAAAAGTGAATGGAAAAAAAAGTTGACTGTTCGGAAGTTGGGAAAGCCTTCATGAGAAGAACAGGCAAGAAACTCGGAAGGTCTTGTATTTTTTTTGTCTCCTCTTTTAAATTGTCAACATTACAAATATTATATTTCACAAACATTTTTATTAAAAAAAAATAAGTTAAAAAATATTTTAATATAATATAAAAATGCCTGTCGAAGTAAGTGGAACAGTTACTCAAATGAATGACATTTATCCCATTATCACAAAGTGTTAATACCCTTTGACCGTCAATTATCACATTTTTTGTCAATCCCAAACAGTTTTGTCTGTCATATAATGACAGACAAATGCTTTTTTCATGAGTGCGCCCTTGGTAATATTGTAGGGCTTTGAAGGCCTTTGAAAGAATTATTTTTTTTGAGACTAGTATTTGTTAACGCTATCATATTCTTTTGCCTGGTATTCACTGAATGAAAATCTTTTATTAATTGCAGAAAGTTGGCAAACAAGCAAACTGCCCACCTGATGGTAAGTGGTAACAGTCACCTATAATACATGTGGTTCTTGTGAGATTCGCAGCGAAACTGCAATCCCCCACAAGAACCACAGTGTACGTTGCCAACTTGTGACATAAGATGTAAAGTCACAGTACCCAGTAATTTCACTGCCATATCTTACCCTTCAAACCAGAACACAGCAATGCAAGCACTGCTGCTTTGCGGCAGAAATAGGTAAGACGGAGGTACCTAAGCAGACGACCCTGGTACAGAGTCTCCCTCCACTAGATATCACTGATATATCACTGTTTTTAGAAAATAAATGAATGTTTTTATGGACATATATTACATTCTCGTAAATATATTTGGCCGCAACTGTCATTATATCGATTTCTTTAAATTTTTCTCTCAGAGAGTCTCTTATTTCAAGATTATAAATAGCACGAATAGCCCTTTTCTGCAGCACAAAAACAGTCTGAATGTCGGCAGCATTTCCCCACGTAAAATACCATACGACATCACATACTTTTTTTTTTTTGAAAATGGAGATAGTTTGAGTTGTGGGGAAGGATATAGAATAATTTTTATCCTCGAAATCATTCCTTAAGGGTGTAAAAAGGGGGGAGGGGGGAAATTTGTAAAAGGCATCAATAAAAAAGGACTTCCACGCGGACGAAGTCCCGGGCAAAAGCTAGTAGCAAATAAATGTATTATCATTAGTCCCTACCAACGTAACCCCCCTGCTGGTATGTATACGAATAAGAATATTCCTCGTAATATTCATTAATCTTGGAGCCTTGATCAACAAATACTCGAAATTCGGTGTCAAGTTTGTGATTCACCAGGACAATTTTAGCGTTCGCTGTCCGCAGACGTAAACACGTGTTTACCGCGCGTTCCTGTGCGCTCGTCACGCCGACGCGCATCTGCGTACACGTCAACGTATTTCAACTTATTATAGTACCTGCTAATTACCATTACCATGACAATATGTGCATGTGACCTGCACAGTGGATCGTACAGTATTAGGCTCGATTCCACTAAAGTGGAGTCGATATTCCAGAAAAGTGGAGTCGAGATTCCACTAAAGTGGTGTCAAGACCGAAGATGCGATATTATTATGTGCAAACAATAAGTGCATTTCAGATCGTCACTGCAACGTTTACCGCGTTTTGCGTTTCTTTTAACAAACGTTAACATTTTAAGCCGTGCTACTGTAATACTTATTTTTTTGAGTAATGAGCATAGGGTTAATAGATATAAGGTGATTAATAAAAGAGTGAAATGTCAAAATATGTGGTTTAATCCGGCAAAGCCGACATAAGGATTTTTTTTATCCAAGGGAACACAATATTAGTGGGCGCACTGATTGTGGCCTACGGCTGCCAATCAGTGGTGGATTTGTATCACTAATATTTGTTTGACAATATGGTACAGGTTCTTTGCACGATTTGATCGATAACGCTCTCTTTAGTTAACTCCCTAAATGCCTTTACCTAAGGATGGTAGAATTATGTTTTATAATAAACTTATTTGGAGTGGACTCAGCTGTGAAATTCGGGGAGATCCTGCTCTGGAGACACCACAGGCTCCGGGCCACCGGACACTGGTGGTAGAAGAGAAGTCGGGGCAACCGGGTTCAGTAGTTGAGTCTGACTCCGGGGTATTCAATAACCACGGGGTAGGGAATTCCTCCTGAAATATTACACGAATAGGTATGAGCAATCACTATAAAAAATTGCAATACAAGTAAGTAGGGGTAACTGATGAGAATATTAGGAATATTATGGTAATGTGGTTCACTTCAATTTGAAAGGTCAATGTTCACCGAATGGCTGGCAATCATGTGGGATAACCTTACAATTAAAAATATGAAATCTAAGAACAAATTTAAAACACTACCACAGGAATCGATCTCAGAAAACGGTAACGTACCTGTCGGAGGAAAGTGGGTCTGCCTGGCTGTGCTGGTAGATTGCTGGCTGGTGTCTATTTTAACGACGCTACACTATGTCGTACGTGCTTCATAATCATAAGAACGAACGGCTGAAAATTTAGAAAGCAAGGATTGAAATATCGAAAAGGCGTCATAGGAATAATATAATCATGAACATAACTTACGTAAAATGGGTTAGAGGCCCTTATATGAAATTGAGTAAATCCAACTGTGTGGAAGATTAGGTGTTCGCTTATCGATGCTTGCTGAAAAGGAATACCTGGTTAAAACGCTGCGCTGAATACGAGACAATCAATTAAAAGAATCAAAATGAAGAATTAACCATTTCACGGTGTGATACTTACAGATTTGTTTTAATAAAATAATTTAGGCTATCTAGCCAACAGACACAAGCGTTCGACCGTCAACGTCAAAACAGAAAATATGGCTGTCTCGGCTCAGCCAGTCCACACTCCACAGACTAACTATTCTGAGATAACATAGACTAATAAACATAGATAAAAAACCAAGTAAACCATCGATATTTATTGAATTAAAAGTTCCTGAACTAAATTTGAAAATAATCAATGACACGATATACATAAAACTATTATAACCCAAGGCGCGTTCAATGTTTTCTGAATTTAGATAAAAAAAAGGTAACTAATACATGGAAATGTCACTAGATGGCAGTAGGAACCTGATTAGAAATTTCCTGTAGGGAATTTATGTTACACTACTAGTTACTAATGAAACGGTTGGAACTGTTTTCGTGCTGAATTTTAACACATCACCTCACCTACTCAGTTCGGTAACTTAAAATTACAAATAGTTCAACTCAGAATCGGCGAACGCTAAATTTTCTTTCAATTTATTTTCTAAATCCTCTAAAAATCCTTTTTCATTCATGAAAATTTTTCAAAAGTCACATTTGAAAGCTCTCAAAATGTGATATTATAGGACCCACTAATAGTATTTGACGCTAATTTATTGAAAAAACATGTTTAAAATCGAACACACGAAAAGAGCACGAAATATTAACACCAACAGTAATGAAACACGTTGATGCTAAAATGTTGCAAATCCGTGCATATCTGGAATACGCCCAATATTATAAATTTCAACCATCTCCGTGGTCTAATGGGGCTACCTGGTACCGATCTGGAGGTACAGAGTTCGATTCTCGTTGGGAGCAGAAGTTTTTTTTACTTAGTTTAGTTGGTGGTACGGCTACTTAGCCTAACTACTACCATTTTGCCTAAGTTTAAGTCTAATATCATTGTGTTCCAACAATTAGAGGTTAGCCATTTTCGCAGTTGTCGTGGAGCAGGTGAAGATCGCTACCATCTTCACAGTTATCATCACATAACGTCAGGTGAGATGAAGGCCAAGAAACTCTCCGTTGTGTATAAAAAAAATTATATTCACACATCTCGTTTTTGCTTAGCTTTGATGAGGAGTGCTGAGCGGCGATGTACCTATCTTATTTGCATGACGCTAGTGAGCGTCGGTGGCGCTGTGGACTCGGCACTTGCCTTCCAATCGGGAGCTCCAGGCTTCGAGACCGCCATCTACCAATATGTTTTTCGATTTCCATATATACATTGGTCTGCCGCTCCTACGGTGAAGAAATACATCGTGAGGCAACCTGCATACATCTCTGAAGAAATTCAATGGTGTATGTGAAGTCGACCAACCGGCACTGGGCCAGCGTGGCTGACTAAGGCCTAAACAGCCTAACTTAGGGTAGGCTCGAGCCCCTCGGTGAGGACGTTTGAGCTGTTATGATGACGATGATGAGTAAGCATCAAACAAATAACATGGCGAAGTGGAGATGTGAGCTATGCCTCGCCGAGATTGAGCTGAGCGGCGGCACAGAGCGGAAGTGTGAGCTGTGCCTTCCTAACCGCAATGCAAGACGAAATGACACGAACGGCGGGCATTTGCAGGCCAGCCACTGGACGCAGCTTAATTCCGCTTTAGCTAGCACACGTCTCCGCTCCAGTCTATCTAGCATGTATCTCCACATAGCTCCCGTAGAGACATCCCTACTGAAAAACATCTCTTCAGACATCAGTTTTGGTAGAGTCCGGCCTTAAATTTAAATCTCGAGCCAATTTGAAAAAAAATGTGACAACAATACGTTTGAAAAGAATATCTTTTCGCTTATGATATTTTAAAAATAACATGTCAAAATATACCAGAAAAAAACATTACGGCTACCTGCTACAGCTTATTTTTGTGCACTACAATGACTGTTATTCCGTTGCTCTGCATCGTACGCTCGTTTTTTGTATTCCTGCATATTTTGAGGAATAAGATTAAATTGTATTCAGATAAGAGACATATAGAGATGTAGAGAACATTTATCTTTCTATCTCTATATAATTAAATATTTCTTCTTTTTTTTGTGCATAGGATTTTGTAACGTCATACTATTATCGCACATTGTTAACTTTCCAATCATTTTCTTAGTGCAACCTTCAATCCCTATTTCAACCAAAGAGAGACTCTACATACCAGAGTCGTTTGCATGGATACCTCTATTTTACCTATTTCCGCCGCCAAGCAGCGATGCTTGCATTGCTGTGTTCCGAATGAAGGGTAAGGCGAGCAACGAGATTTCTTGTTTTTTTATTGCACCTAAGTTGGCAAACAAGCAAACTGCCCACATAAGTGGCATAAGTGGTAACAGTCACCTATAATACACGTAACTCCTGTGAGATTCACAGCAAAACTTCAACCCTAACAAGAACCACAGTGTACGTTGCCAACTTGTGACTTAGGATGTAAAGTCACGGTACCCGGTAATTTCAATGCCATATCTTACCCTTCAAACCGGAACACAGCAATGCAAGCATTGCTGCTTTGCGACAGAAATAGGTAAGACGGAGGTACCCATGCACACGACCCTGGTACAGAGTCTCCTTCCGGTAACAAGTTGGCTACGACACTGTGGTTCTTGTGGGGATTGCAAATTTGATGCGAATCTTACAGAAATCACATGTACTATAGGTGACTGTTACCACTTAGCATCAGGTGGGCAGTTTGCTTGTTTGCCGACTTAATTGCTTTATAAAAAACATATAATGTGGATATTTCGCTAAACACGTATATATACTTACTTATTTCGAATTATTAAACTAAATAGAAAGTTTCATTTTCTTTCTAGCTTCAAAAATAAAAAAGTCCCATACAAACTTTCATTCCTCATTTCATCCACTTAGGGGTTGAATTTTCAAATATCTGTTTTATAACAGATGCCTACATCATAATAACTATCAGTGTACCTATCAGCCCAAACCGTTTAGTAGTTAAGGCTATGTGCTGATTGACCTGTCATGTCAATCACGGCTTTCTTCTATTAAAGACATTTTAGAGAGACCCTTTATACAGAGAAGTATATTCGGTTCGAAAGATCTTATACTTTGCTTCGTCTTCAAGATAAAAACACTTGTAGTAGCGCATATGGTGTAGCCATTCATATACTTTACCAAGAGACTAAAATAAAATAAAGGATACTTATAATATAAATAAGCGAGCAAACATTGTATTATTCATTCAATGCATTCCATACTGGATCAAATCTCAGATATGAATCTCGAAGATACAGTGGTTCATATTTATAGCGTCTGAAATCTAAAAATATCCCCGCATTCAGTGTTCACGAATCGCCATATGGGACGATCGGAATCACATACTTGTTCCGTTTAATGATACATTCATTAAACGGAGCAAGTTGGTGATTTGGTAAAAAAAACAAGTCAGTCTCTAGTTTGTAGTTCCAAATATATTTCATTAAGACACATAATGGTTACCTATTGAAACGCATAGCGTTTTTCGTCATAAACTAAAAATGCGTAATGTTAATAACCATAATCGTCACTAGCCATAAGTCTTAATATCATAACTTCATAATGCATAATATTATACGGCCGAAATATGCAAGACATAACCATGGAAAGGCATAATTTGAATAAGTATAAGTAACAAAATGCATAATAGTTACGTATACGTCAATGGACATAATTTATTTTTGTAATAATATTTAAAAGGCATAATGTTCAAAAGACATACATTTGATAAGCATAACTAACAAAATTCATAAGGAGTAATATATTAAATCATCATTTGTATTACCCTTTTACAGGTTAAATAAATATTTCTATAAGATGTGTTATTTTATTTACAACACGATATCATGCAAGTATATATGCAAGCAAACAAGTATGCAGCATGCATGAAAGTATGTAAGCAGGCATGCAGCATGCAAGACTTCTGTCAAAGCTCCAGCACTGCGGGGTTCCGGCGGTCACACGCAGGCAAATCGTAGCAAATGGCTTTCTCTTACCACCGCAGTTCCGGCTTGATGACCGGCTCCGCCGGCCAGCCTCGGCCGCGGCGGCTCGCTCCTAGCCACCTGCTCCTCAGCACGTGGGACGCCTCACCTCTCCGTGCCTTCGCGATTCTGAATTGCACTCTAGAGCTAGGGCAGACAAGATAACGTGGAGTCGGGGTTGACCGAGTCAGTTTTTAAAAGCTCTAGTTAGTAATCCTCATATGAAGAAAAATATATACCAGATTATGTCAAATAAGTTTTACAGATACTCATTTACAGTTATAAAGCTTTATAAAACTATGTCTTTACCACGGCGAGTGCTCTGAAGAGCTTTTTCTCTAATCCCTTCCTCTCCATTCCTTTTAAGGATTACACATGCTGGTCTGCGTTGTCACCATCATACTGTGACTACCATTTCAACGTGTGCAAAGAAATTTGGTAACTTATTTCTTTGTCGCACAATCAAAAAATGGAATTCACTGCCAGCACACCCTCTTACAATCCCGGGTCCTTTAAAAGAGGCGTAAGAAGCACCTTGCAGGTCGGCAAGGTGAGGACGGCTAGTGCGGCGTGTATTCTCTCTCCTGCACTTGCTATCTTCGCATTTGGACCCCACTTCCACTTACCATCAGGTGGAAAGGAGTCATTTGCTAGGCCCACTATAAAAAAAAGTCTTTAGTGAGCTATACGTACCTATAGTTAAATTATGTTAAACAAAATCATGAATATTAACAGTTATGCTTAGTAAAGTTATGCGTTTTAAATATGCTTAATAAAATTATAACAAACCAAATTATAAATTAAAAGATTATGATCTAATATTATGCCTTTCAGCAATTCTGCATTATAATGTTTATGCCTATTGATATGTTATGCAAAATAATTGTATGCTTTTTGATTTTTATGCCATATGATGTATGCCAATCGTTATTATGACAATCAACAGTATGCGTTTCAAAGTGTCGCCGACACATAGTAATTGCCATTCTGTTGTAGTTTTATTTTAGTCGACAAAATAAACGACCCGTAGGTTAAGTACCTACCTACAAAGTAGATATTAACCAAAAGTATAACATAAGTATTACGTTATAGCTCTCCGCGAGATGCCAATCTAAACTTGAATAATTTATAAGTTTTTGTTTTTTTAACATTGAAGTAAATGCATAAATTCATGTCTCTGAAACCTATATTTTCTAGGTATATATTTTCTGTATGCCTCTGCCTACACTTAGACAAGCCTTAGATCTCGTGTATGACCTTTTCTTTTTTTTTTTCTCTCGGGGGGAAATGGAGACCTCAGGATTTTTCAATCCTGTTGTTTAGTTTAGGTGTTAGCATGATAATGAATGACTACGCATATACAAACATTTTATACTGATGATACGAAAAATTACCTAGTTAGTTAAAAATCTGCTGTCAGTAAACGCAATGAAGACTTCGAGATGTAAGTAGTATCCGCAGAAGACGTTTGTTCTTAGACGCAACATCAAAGCAGACACGTTTCTAGGAAAAGGGGTTTGCCAGACAGAAATCCGGACAGATTATCCGTCTGTCCGGATAATCCTATAAGGGTTCCGATTTTCCTTTTTAGGTACGCAACTTTTACAGACACGTAGGTCAGGACGCCAAACAAAAATTTCTCGAGAATTTGGAATTTGGGAGAGCTTTCTCGAGAAGAACAGGCAAGAATCTCGGAAGGTCTAATTTTACATCTCCTCTGTTAAGTTGCATTACATTTCATACAGTAAGTTGGAGGCACTTCAGGGTCATAAATGTTATATAACATATTATGTCTTAACTCGCAAATAAATACTTTGGCCTTTCCTTTTCCGTACTTTTTTTATTGCTTAAGAAGGCAGACGAGCAAACGGCCCACCTGATGGTAAGTGGTAACCGCCGCCCATGGACTTTGCCAATATCAGGGACATAGCCAAGCCGCTGCCTACTTTGAATACAATACTCTTCTTGAACGTCGCTTGAAAATAGACATGTTAATTTAATGATCAGTTACAAAATAAAAATCTATTTCCGGTAAAGTTCGTTTAGTTCAGGAGACCGGAAATAGTAAGTAATAATATCGTCAGAACAAACAATAATAAAACAAGAAAATACTGAAATGAATACTTCAAACACAATTAAGATAGCGCTCGTTTCTCACTTCTTAATTCCAGCAAGTTCTAGTTATGAATTTTATAATCTTGAGTGCATTGATCGTATAAAAAGCATGAGCGCAAACAACTTGTAGACATTATAGAAACACATAAATTTTGTCATTAAATCTTTATCGTATGTAGTATAATGTCAGTGAACGGAAGCCGATGATATTTTAATTGGTGGATTCTAATAAACCGAAGCCAGATATTGATAATTTTTCGATCGACCTCAATAAATAAGCAGCAGGTATAGAAGCAGGTATTTTACCGAAGGTAGACTCTGTTCCCGGGTTGTCTGCGTGGGTACCACCGTCTTACCTATTTCTGCCGCAAAGCAGCAGTGATTGCATTGCTGTTTCAGTTTGAAGGGTAAGATATGGCAGTGAAATTACTGGGTACCGTGACTTTACACCTAATGTCACATGTTGGCAACGTATACTGTGGTTCTTGTGAGGGTTGCAGATTTGCTGCGAAGCTCACAAGAGCTACATGTATTATGGGTGACTGTACCACTTACCATCAGGTGGGCAGTTTGCTTGTTCGCCAACTTAGTAGTAATAAAAAAATAAGAATCGTCCAATTCTTTGCAATTTTAAATATGTATACAAAAACTTCATTTCATGAAAATGAACCACAAAACCTCACGTATCGTGATTTAATAATGGGCATCGATAAACATTCTATATTCCTGTGACGATTCATTATTCTTATATAATAGACTCATATAGATTTAAATGGAACATACAAACCGATATGCTGAGTAAGACACAAACGAGCTTTTTCGAGAGTAAGCTTTGTCGAAAAGTTTATGCATTATACCTAACTTAAGCTAATTCGTTTATAGGAGTTATGATATTTTCACTCATAACACATTTTTTCAGCATCTAATGACTCCCGCTTTTCTATAATAAATATTATTATTATATTTTTAAAATGTTTGTCTTAATACAACTCGCAATGTCCGAACAGGTGTAGAGTCAACTTTTTTTTCATTCCTACTTGTATTTACAGACATCTTGAGTATATTCAGGATATATGCACATACAAGGTTAATATGTTTTCTTTAAATTAGAATGTTTTGCTTTGTTTTGATGTCACTAAGTGCCTGTAAAGGCCCATATTGAATAAAGATTTTTGAATTTGAACAGTTGGTAAAGGTAATTTCGTTTCTTTGCAGTTAGTATCAATAAACCCAAGAATACGAGTATTTGTGTACGTATCATACATAGCACTAAATTGCCGATGGGAACATCCCAACCCATCTGATCCGATATAGTGGCAATAAATCCGTTAACTTGTGTTTATATCTGCTTCAGCTGAAAAAAGATGGGGCATACACACAGCTATCATTACCTCCGCTAAACCAGGCCAATAATCGTAACCGGCTGATTAAGCGATCGGTTATTACGTGCACAGATTCCCTCATTTGTAAACATGCTCAGGAAGCGGTGGCGGTAGACTGCCGGACTTCCCCAACCGGCGCGGCTTTTAAACTGCTCGCGACGGAAACGCAGCGAAGACTGCCGGCGAAGTGAAAGCTAAGCTTGTCTGAAAGAGTAGCTGTGGCCCAGGCTGGCATCCACCTAAAATGGGGTGATCACGCGTGATGGTATCGTGTTGCGAGTATAAAAAGCATCGGAGCGCCCCGCCGCCGGTCAGAACGGCATACAACGTGAGTAGCTCCGCACGCTCCCCGTGCGTTCAGTGCAGTGCTAGTGGCTTCGCGAGTGCATACCTTCATCGAAAGTGACCTCAAGGACACGTCAGCTGATTTATTGGATTTGATTTGTGCAAGTGGTCCCGTGCTCTTCGTGGTGGTGGTTCATGGCTTACGTTGCGGATGCCGGTTGCAGTCGATTAAGTGCAATATAGTTTTAATAACTTAATTTTGATTAAAGATAACAGTTGCAATCAGTGTCAGCTCAAAGTACCAAGTACGAAGTTGTAGACAATGAGAAAACAATTGTGATAGTACAAGTGCTTTTTTGAGTACGTTTAAAGATTAACTTCATTCATGACATCAATTTATTTAAAGTAGATTGATTGGACTTGATGCAGTTCTAGTCATTGTTGGAGAAGCACTTGAAATAGATTTTGATAAATATAGTAATAAAAAGCTTATATCAATTGAATAAGTAACTAAACGTTCCAATTCAAACAAGATCAGTAATGTTAATGATAGACCCATAGACCATCACCATATAAGACATAAAACAATAATCCAAAGGATAAATCGGCTGGCGTGATTCCAGCTCACATTCCATGTGACGTAATATCCGCGAAGGGCCGTTGGGGGATTCTAATAAAAACGCGCTCGCATAAAACACGGTATTACGCAAACCGCGCGCTGGCACCCGTCCCGAAGCGGCACTACTCGGATTACAGCCACAAATAGACGCACGCACTGAGACTGAGCATCCATTCTTTCGGCCCGAATACTCGACTAACGTGTGTGTGTTTCGCAGGAAGGCTCCAGGGCTGTGTTCTCGTGTCTCGACTAGCCCAAAAGTCTCGTTAGCCCTCCAAAAATGCCGAAGCCTGCCGTACAGGAGGGTGACGACCCCGATCCGACCCCATACCTGTTCGTTTCTCTCGAGCAGAAGCGTATCGACCAAAGCAAACCCTACGATGGCAAGAAGGCTTGCTGGGTTCCGGACGAGAAGGAGGGCTTCGTGCAGGGCGAGATCAAGGCCACCAAAGGCGAACTGGTGACCGTCAATCTTCCTGGAGGCGAGGTAAAGAACTAGAATCCATGTAAATTATAGTAAATAGAATATTTCTATCAACAGCTTTTGAAGCCGACATCCCTAAATCAAAATAAACATTAAGTAGACAGGATATTATAATAAAAATAAAATAATAAAAATAGTCCATGTAAGGCAATTAAATGATTCATAGTGATAGCAATACATACAATCAAAAACGACAATCCTTACATATTATAAAAAATAGTCCCCCGCCGCGTCTGTCTGTCTGTTCGCGATAAACTCAAAAACCACTGCACCGATTTTCAAGCGGTTTTCACCACTCGATAGCGTGATTCTAGAGGAAGGTTTTAGTATATAATTTGTTAAGTTTTTGTATTTCTGTGTACATTAATGATATTTGTTGAAGATGTCGGGAAAAAATAAATTAAGGCGAAACGTAGTTCGCGGGCACAGCTAGTGTAATATAATCAAAAGATCTCTGCATTCAGTTTAAAGATAATAATAATAATAATTACAACAGGGAAGCTCTTGACCTTTAATCTCAGCTGATGGTAAGTGACGATAAGACCAAAGATGGAAGCTTCACGGAAATTCATCAACCACACGACACTTCATTGATATTTTAATACAATAAAAGCAATTAAACATGAAACTTAACTGATTTGTTAACTGAGCAGGAAAAGACATTAAAAAAGGAACTCGTCGGGCAAGTCAACCCGCCGAAATTCGAGAAAGTAGAGGACATGGCTGACTTGACGTACCTTAACGAAGCAGCTGTACTCCACAATCTGCGACAACGATACTATGCGAAACTAATCTACGTAAGTAGGCGCGCCAAGCGCCTTGACCATTTCACTAGAACTAATCAAAACATCTTTCCCACAGACAAAAGACTTCAAGAAGGATCTTGTAGGCCAAGTCAACCCACCTAAGTACGAGAAATGCGAGGACATGTCTAACTTGACATACCTCAACGACGCTTCAGTTTTGTACAACTTGAAGCAGAGATATTACCATAAGCTTATCTACGTAAGTCGGGAACCAGGCCAGGAGTTGCAGCCTTGCAGTGTGCATGCACCTCACCTCTCCGATCTCTCAACGCCGTAGACACATTTCTATTTGGAAGGGGACCAAATTCAAAGTGCATTAACTGCCTTTGAACGTCGCAATTCATCTTGGATTGATGTTTGGTTTCAATATTATGTTTCAAAAATAGTGCCATCGAAACATTCGTTCAATCTATTTTCAGTAGCAATTTAAAATCTATTTCTGTCGCGTTCGAGAACTTTGCAGTCATTTGTCTATGAGTACAATTGTTTGTAAATGGAAATTATGCAATTTTAATCGACCAAATATAATTGTAAAATGATGGTGCAATGCAAATGCATTTAGTGGTACTATTTACTTGGTAATTGAAAATGTGTCTACACATCCATATTTCCATGTCCTTGGCTAACGTGAATCTTCCTCGACCGCACTTGAACCCTAGTGACACAGGACAAGTCGGTACCAGAGCTCCGGGAGGATTCCGCGGCATCTTCTTCAGTTCTGCATAAGATAGAATAGTGTTTACTGTGTCTAGAATAGTTCTTAGTGTTGTGTTCCTATAGACTTTCAAAATTTTCTATCATAAAGAAAACGCGAAAGGTCTATTTTTTTCTTCTTTTGCTAGTCGGAGCAAAAAGGTATCATTACAGTACCCTTGCTCTTTATCTTTATTCCAATACAATAAACTTTAGACGTCTTCAAATTTGCTGCAATACTGCTCGTGTGTAAGGAGAATTTTCTAACAAAACTATCTTGAGTTAATTTGGTATTATAATAGTTTCCAATACACAACAAAAATTATATTCAGAAAATTCTTTTTACACATTTTGAGCGCGGGGAATCAAAGTATCAATACAATACTGTCCCTGCGCTTGTGTGGTTTGATTGGACATTTTTTAAGTGAAAAATCATGCCTTTTACCCCTGGTATTTCACACTTTCAAAAAAAGATATCAAAAATATTTTATCAAAATGTTAAAAGAAAATCAGAGTAGCTACTTGGTCTAATTAAAAAATAGCCACTTTTATAGCTGCTATTTCACATATTAAGAAGTATCAATAGAGTTCGATAGAATTACCCAAGAATATCATTCTAGATCATCGTTCAATCTCCATTTTACCAACTGATTGGCTGTGTGTAACACTGATTTCTCATTACACAGACGTACTCGGGTCTCTTCTGCGTGGCTATTAACCCTTACAAGAGATTCCCCGTGTACACGTTCCGATGCGCCAAGCTGTACAGAGGCAAGCGTCGCTCGGAAGTGCCGCCTCACATTTTCGCCATTTCCGACGGCGCTTATGTCAACATGTTAACCAACCACGAAAATCAATCTATGTTGATTACGTAAGTATATGTCATCTAACTGGAAACCCCGTAACATTCAAAATTCAAACAATATGGAGCGTTAGTTGCAGTATTGATCACATAATTCCAAATACACAATTTGGCGTTTCATTACGATTATTGGAAACCGAGAAATCTTAAATTGCAATAAAGAAGCTCATGGCAAAGATATAAATGCACTGAATTCTTATAAAATGTTACGATGGCATACACAAAAAAACGTATACACAAAGTAAACTTAGATAAAGTTCACACTCGATCAGCTTATTGCAAAATACATACTAAAAAGAGAAGTATAAATTAAAACAAAACAATACATAAATTAAAACAAAACAACGTAAGAGTCACGTGTTCAATCCTAACAGTAGGAAACTTTCACGCGTTAAAAATTCGTGATATTGCTTTATCTAATTAAATATCTTTATATTCCGCAGCGGTGAGTCTGGTGCCGGAAAGACTGAAAACACGAAGAAGGTAATTGCGTATTTCGCCACCGTGGGTGCCTCGCAGAAGAAGGACCCTAACGCTGAAAAGAAGGGCTCCCTGGAAGATCAGGTCGTACAAACTAACCCTGTACTTGAAGCCTTCGGTAACGCCAAGACTGTGCGTAACGACAACTCCTCCCGTTTCGTAAGTATCTTTCTACCGTCTTCGGTGTTACTTTAATGTCTATGTATATTTTACTTTAAACAATCGTTTTCCTAATTGCCCAGGGTAAATTCATCCGCATCCACTTCGGTCCCTCTGGCAAACTTGCTGGTGCCGATATTGAGACCTGTAAGTTCACCATTTGCTCTCTTTATGGTATAACTTAATATAGAAATATCAAAGTGATTCGTTTTTTCATCTCAATCTTTCTTTCGTTCAGACCTGCTCGAGAAAGCCCGTGTCATCTCCCAACAGGCTCTTGAGCGTTCTTACCACATCTTCTACCAGATGATGTCTGGATCTGTCAATGGACTCAAGGGTACGTATGAATACTTGAAGTCACATAGGGTTTTTATTGATTTAAATAGATTAAACTTATTTTTACTGCACAAAATTTGGATAAATAATTTTTTATCATTTTTAAAAACATTGATAAAGATAATTTGAAATGAAATACTTAATTAAAGTTTAAGTAAAAAGCTATGGATATTTGTAATTTTAGATAATATAAGATTTTTTTTTAATTTGTCAATTAAAGCGTAAATATTTTATTTAAAATTTTCAGTTAAATATGATAAGCACGCTAATTACTGTAAATGAGTGATTCCAAAAAATAGGAAAACTCTATATCCGCATATATGTGTTATTTAGTTAATTACGTAGTATACTTTATAATTCTAAATGATTGGAATTCCATATTTACGAATACTTCAAGATCACATAAACAAATTTTCGAAATAGTAGGTACTGAAATTACTTCAGAAATTGTTCATAGTTAAGGCAATTGTCAGTCTCTGGTCGACTTTCTACATTAAAAAACTGTTTTTTAAACTCCTTTTTTTATAATTTATAAAATATAATAGAACTAATATCGGACAACCATGCTGCAAAATAAGCTTTATTTAAAATAATTAATGAAATAAATGCAATATTTGTATACATTTTGAAGGAAATTATCGTAAGTCAGTCTTTGGTTATCAATTAAAATTGGGAAATTAAAATATAATTCACATAGAAGTACCTACATAATTTTTTTTAAAGTTATTTATGTTGTTACGCAACTGTCAATTACAGCGTAAATTTGACTAGAGACTGACGAAAACCTCTTGAAAGTGGTTCTATTTTAAGGAATCACACAAATAATGTCGTCGTACACTCCACACAATATAATAAAAACTTCAATAATAACATACCTTTCGCTATTTAGAGATGTGTATGCTGTCAAACGACGTATATGACTATAACATCGTATCACAAGGAAAAACCACCATCCCCAACGTAGATGACGGCGAGGAATGTGTTTTGACCGACGTAAGTCCAGCCTTCCTTGAGCCGAAGGCACGGTCGGGTTTCCCCTGTTTGTGATCTGTGGCCACACCGCAAGTAACCGGGAGGCCACAGACATTTGTAGATCTCGCCCCAAAACAGGCACGAGATGACATAGAATTGAATGAAACCCGCTCCCAAAAATTTTAGCGTGTGTCCCCTTTGCAGTTTTAGACTAGATAATAGGTTGCACCAATTATCGTATGTGACTGTAATTGGTGTCGTTTTGTAGCCCAGTGCTTTTTATCGAACGACGTCATGGACTACAACATCGTGTCGCAAGGCAAGACGGTCATTCCTGGCGTTGACGATGGCGAGGAAATGAAACTTACGGATGTGAGTCCAGACTACGACAACTGGCTCATCTCATTTTCAGTTCTATTTCATACTTTTCTTTAGCGACTTCGAGTGCTTGCTGCTTTGCTTGCGGCTGAATTCAGATTCAGTCACGCATGTGTATGTCAGTTCTTGGTTGATGTTTACAGAGATGTTGATGCTAAGCAACCGGATCTCGGACTATCCCCTCATAAGTCAGGGCAAGACGCGTATACCTGGAGTCAACGACACCGAAGAGTTTGATTTGACGGTCGTAAGTCACGAACTGCGCATGGAGCGTGCAGTTGATTCAGTTATACGTCAATTGGTCCGATTCAGCTATCAAAATTACCTGACATACACATGTCCGCTCCTTGCAAGAGTTCAAAAAGTTTTACGCACAGGTGTTATTTTTATCACAAATAGATAGATATCCTCTCCATGCACAAGCACCCCTGCATATACCTACAATATACACGGCACTTACTTTACACAATTAGGGCAACATTTGAAGAATCTCTAGGGGTAATTGTAAATGTTTGATAACCATTTCATAATTATTATTTGATCAACAGCGATGTGTTTGTTGTCCAACGACATACACGATTATTATAACGTCGCGCAGGGTAAGATTACCATCCCCAACGTAGATGATGGCGAGGAATGTTTGTTAACTGATGTAAGTGATGAAACAGGAAACCCGAGAAAAATTGTTAGTGATCCCCGGAAATTGCCATGAGAGGCAAATTTTACCTTTTGATTTACAGTACAGAAATTCCGACATTTCCAACCACTAGAATTGACTTTGATGGACGGAAATAAAATAATTTAGTTCACCTTCTGTCAATATTCGTCTAAGGTACATTAGGTTGTAAAGACGAATCCCTTGTTTAGTTAGCTATTGATATATACTATGGTCTTATTCATAATCGTATAATAAACCTTCGATAGCTATTGCGCTCTTATAATATGTTTTACTCAAAAATGCATGTAATGTGGTCATTTTTTGACAACCTTGTTTGAGCAAAGTCGACCTTGCCGTTCTGTTTCAAGGAGCGGCCGGCAAAGTTTTTATTTAAATTACTTGCTGGTTTTATTTAGATTAGGTACTCGTACTTGCATTTTTGAGTAAAGCACTATACAAGCCTTGGCCCACAATGACTGCTGCGCTGGTCACGCTATGATTGCCTCGAGCTAGCCTAGCTACGCTCCAGGCCTTCCAGCTTGGCCATCATTGCAGCCCTTGCTGTCCTCACTGTAAAGTCAGCTCGTCCATCAAGTGCTGCACGCTGACCGTGCTGTGTCGGCCTGGAGCTGCGCTGTCGGCCATCATCAGCGCGACCAGAAAAGTAGTCGTTATAGACCGCGGCAGTAATGTACTATTATATTTGTCATTTTTCATATGAGTGACAGAAACAAAACACATTATAGGCTTGTTATAACTTCCTCTGCTATTATGAGTAAGGCCGTTTATGTATAGCAAATACATAAAATAAATATATCAAATGCGTTTTTTATCCCTCCCTATACACTTCTACGGTAAATTAGCAAGGCTAACCAGCTAATGCCTTTTTCGAATCTACTAATCAAATTAACCTAATCGTGAAACTCCAATTAGTCTTTTAAGTGTGGCATGTGTCACTTTGCACATAACATTTTACAATTAATATTTATAATATATGATATAATATAAAAATATTTAATATGTTATGTACAAAGTAGCGCATGCCAGTTAAGCATGCGTAAAACCAATGATTTTTAAATTACTGTTCTTGCAACTTGAAAGCTGTATATACCTCCATGCATTATATGTTGTATTGACAAATATGAATTTGAATCTTGTAATTTTTCAAAATATTCAGTTAGAATTGTCACTAAGCTTCTCATTTTCATTACTAGACATTGTTTTAGAATTTTGTAATATCATCATTGTTCCCGATATAACATGTTTTTCGCATTACAGCAAGCCTTCGACATTCTGGGTTTCACCCAAGAAGAGAAGGACAATGTCTATAAGATCACCGCCGCTGTCATGCACATGGGTTGCATGAAGTTCAAGCAGAGGGGTCGCGAGGAACAGGCTGAGGCTGACGGCACTGAGGTTATTATCTTGGTTTTATTATTCCACACTATAGGTACTTACAAGCACACTACTTAATGTAACTTCTCCTTTAAAATAATTACAATTTTCCTGAAACATACTATAATGATGGTTGTCCTTAAAGTCTGTATCCTAAATGTAGAAAATATTTCAATAATTGCTGGATAATTAATGTTTGCCACAGGACGGTGAGAGGGTTGCCAAGCTCCTCGGTGTTGACTGCCAGGACTTATACAAGAACTTATTGAAGCCCCGCATCAAGGTCGGCAACGAGTTCGTCACCCAGGGTCGTAACAAGGACCAGGTCACCAACTCCGTCGGTGCTCTTTGCAAGGGCATGTTCGATCGTCTCTTCAAGTGGCTCGTCAAGAAGTGTAACGAGACCCTAGACACCAAGCAGAAGAGGCAGCACTTCATCGGTGTACTGGATATTGCTGGTTTTGAGATCTTCGACGTGAGTATAAAAACATAATGGAAATCCCAATGGTATCAATTAAGTAATTTCTTACATAAGAAAATAAACTACGATTTTATCGCAAAATTACGAACACGTTTCGAAAAAGTTAATAATAATTTTAATGAAATACAATCAAGTTATAGTATTCCACTACGTTTAGTGATAAGACCAACTGTCTTTTTGTGTTAAAATCGATGGTTTTTAGTAATGATTTTTATAAGAGTAGCTTACTGATTTATAAACGTAGCGTAGATCATATACTAAGTTACTGTGACAAGTATTTATCTTGATATTAATGCCAGTTACTTTCTTAGTACAATGGGTTTGAGCAACTTTGCATTAACTTCACAAACGAGAAACTTCAACAATTCTTCAACCACCACATGTTTGTGTTGGAACAAGAGGAGTATACCAGAGAAGGCATTCATTGGGAATTTATTGATTTTGGGATGGACTTATTGGCCTGCATAGATCTAATTGAAAAGGTACACCGAGTGAACAGTATCCTCGGTTGAAAGAACAACTAGAACCCCACCTATAGTTCCATGATTTAGATTTAGTACCTACATAGCTTATAGCAACCTCGCTGACTAAAAGTCTTTGGTTACACTAGAATAGTTTTTCGAGTTTCTAACAGTGTTAACCTGTCATTTTATGTGTTTCCTATTTTCCTGTTATTATAAAAGTTCAACGGTTTCGAGCAACTCTGCATTAACTTCACCAATGAGAAGCTGCAGCAATTCTTTAACCACCACATGTTTGTACTCGAGCAAGAAGAGTACAAGAGGGAGGGCATCAACTGGACATTCATCGATTTCGGAATGGACTTGCTCGCTTGTATCGATCTGATCGAGAAGGTAATAGTCGACTAGGTCTTTTGGGTAATTCACCCGTCGACACTGGAGCTAGACAAGACGGGTTAACATCTCATCAATTTCCGCCATGCGAGGAGAGACTAGTATGGCCCCTTTTTCAGGTCTAATGATAGGGAACTGAACTCCGGAACGCAATCCGTAGCCAGTTTTACCTTGCCCTTAACATAACCTTCCACATTACTTATCTCCCTGCAGTTCAACGGTTTTGAGCAACTCTGCATTAACTTCACCAACGAGAAACTGCAGCAGTTCTTTAACCATCACATGTTCGTACTGGAGCAAGAAGAGTACCAGCGCGAAGGCATCGAATGGACTTTCATTGACTTTGGCATGGATCTCCAACATTGCATTGACCTTATTGAAAAGGTAGTTGGCGGCGCAACGCAACATTGAACGCTTGCATCACGCCACCTGAGCCCTCGAATAAAGTCACTAAATTCTAATTCATATTTTTGGTCAAAATTCTAAATTTGGTAACAATTCCAAACTTTATTCGACTGGCTCTCTCAATGCTACCTGCCCGTGTGTTTTTGTGTGTGTTTCCTATTTCTTTCTTATTCTTGTAATCTTTTACACAGCACCACTCAACGATTACATTGACAGTGACTACTATTCACTAACACAGTTTTTCGTTTGTTGTTTGTGTCCAGATGAACGGGTTTAATCAACTGTGCGTTAACTTTACCAATGAAAAATTGCAACAGTACTTTAATCATTTCATGTTCGTGCTAGAGCAAGAAGAGTATGAGAGGGAAGGGATCCAATGGACCTTTATAGATTTTGGTATGGATCTCCAAGCGACTATAAATTTGATAGAAAAGGTATTAGATGTAAATCGTTTACAGCTTGAAGGTATCGGGCCGCGATTTAAAAGAAGCTTTCAGGCTGGTCATCTAAGCAAACGCCTGCAATTGTACAATATTGCTGGCTGACAACCCTCGCTCGCGGTATTATGATCCTTGTAAAAATATGAGATCAATCGCTTATAAATACCACACACGCAATTTTCCAGGAAGCTAGCGAAGCTATTGCAACAGGCAATGTAGAGTTTACAAGCTGTCGCGCGTCATTAAATAGAATCTAAAACACGCACAAATAGGTTTGCACCAAGTAGATTATTTCTATAGATAACTACTTACATAATAATTTGATTAATTGAACATTTTCAATTGGTCGTAACTTTAATACGAGTATCATATCTAACAGCTTCATGCCTCTTATGATTTAATGTAACGAATTTCTCATTATGACAATAACACTTATACACATTATCGTTACTATTTTTTTCTTTTAGCATGACTTCTTCATAATAATATGTTGTTTTGTTACTACTAAAAGCGAATAGTTAACTTCATTTGCTGATTCATTCAAAATTTTGTTGTTTCCAATCATTAAAAAGACCTGTATTCCTTGTTTTTATTATACTTAAAAAATATGTTATATTATCCTTATCATATAAATGGTGTATTTTAAAAGTAATTGTAATCTAAATAGCTGAAACACTATTCCAAACAAATTTCTATTGATATTTAAAGCAATCCATTTTGCCAATATTAAAGGTCGCAGAAGAGAAACAAAACTAACACATTTATATGTGTACTAATCTTATCGGTCCGATTCCAGCCTATGGGTATCCTCTCCATCCTTGAGGAAGAGTCTATGTTCCCGAAAGCCACCGATCTGACCTTCGTTGAGAAGTTGAACAACAACCACTTGGGCAAGTCTGCTCCCTACCTGAAGCCCAAGCCCCCCAAGCCTGGCTGCCAAGCTGCCCACTTCGCTATTGGTCACTACGCCGGTAACGTAAGTATCGTCTTTATGATATTTAAATTCTAAGCATATTAGCTTTAAGACATTATTATTGACAGGCAAATGGCAAACTGACATGTGATTGGGCTAATTGACCAAGGTCACTCCTTAGTACTAAGTTGTCTACACGGATACCTCTGTCTTACTTATAAAGCAACGGTACTTGCATCGTCATGTCACGGATCAAAGGGTAAGACAGACAGCGAAATGACTTTATTGTGTGACTTTTGTCACTCACAAGTTAGCAACGTATACTCGTACTGTGGTACTTGCACGAGTCACAGATCTGTGAATCTTACTAGAATGTCCTATTTTACTATAGATAGATGATTGAAGCCACTTATCATCAGGTGAACAGTGTGCTTATTTACCAACTTAGTGGTATAAATAGGATCACAAAAAAAATATGAACAAATAAACGAAGGGAGTACTTGCAATATCTCATTAATACTTTTGCATTGTCTCACAGGTCGGCTACAACATCACCGGCTGGCTTGAGAAGAACAAGGACCCCCTCAACGACACAGTCGTTGACCAGTTCAAGAAGGGTCAGAACAAACTGTTGATCGAGATCTTCGCTGACCATCCTGGCCAGTCTGGTGATGCTAGTGGTGGCGGCGGCAAGGGTGTGTAACTTGTGACTTTCTTCAAAATCAAATTTGTGATATAAATCAAAATCTTCACTTCCTATTGAATTTATAGACATTATGTTAATTGTTAAAAAATTTATATAGATGATAATTAACTTACCGATTTGAAATGATATTTTTAAACGTTCAAGTAGTCCAGGTGTTAGCGACAAAAGATGATGCACCACAGGTATCTGAGCTGGAAATAATACTAGAATGAACATACACTATCAATGACATTAATAATACTTCAATGAACATTTCCTTCGATTGGAAATTTGCAATCACTGAAACTCATTACTGTACCTGAAGCAAGAGCAAAACGATACTTCTATGCTCTTGACACATTTTCATAAAATTTTCAATGTTTACTATATAGCTGACTTGATACGAATATCAGCTGATTTCACCCATCTTAACTTATTTTTGTTTATTATTCTGATGCATTTTTAACAAAATAGGCGCTGGTGGCAAGCGTGCCAAGGGTTCAGCCTTCCAGACTGTATCATCACTCTACAGGGTAACGGGAAAACATGACCAAAATTTGCTTCTGTGCCTTACACGTGGCTTCACTGTCTTTGTCAACTCGCTTAAGATTGGCTCCTACGAAGATACCTAGATGATCGTTTCATACATTACGCAAAAATTCATATTGTGTCATACTAGGAACCAATCTTCCACGCTACTTCACTTAACATTCGTCCTCGTAAGTGTATGTTTTACAGCTCAGCTCTTGCCGGCGTGTACATGTTTTGCGGGCGTATTGTCGAAGATGTCTTGTTATTTTTCTGTGACATCGCTGTGTAATGTTATGCTTATTAATGTACGTTCATAGGCGCTCGCGGTAAGAAGGGCGGTGGTTTCGCTACTGTGTCCTCCTCTTATAAGGTACCTATAGAGAATTTATCGTGTACATTATTGTTTTCATTTTCACCCTAGTCAATATTGACAACTACTTGGATGTAGATCTGCATTGACTTATTTATAAACATTGTATTATAATCGTAGTTGTTATGAACATTACAAGAGTTTTGATAAACAATACCTACTTAATTAATAATGTAACTATTTTATGCACTCATTTTCCCTATAATATTTGATGCACTCGATACACAGTGTTCCCTACCTCGTAGATGCACAGGACTTGCGATGTGTTACGTGTAGATTTACCATAAATAGCCCAAGTTTTTGGTAAGGTACATGCCACTATTTCCTGTATTCACCGCTAAACTTCAGTGCTGTGTGATTTTATGTTTTAACAGTGTTGTTTTGGTAGTGTTTACGCTAAATTCACATTTTTCCATTAATATCATTTACAATTCATCCCATATTTGTTGTGCTTTATTTTGTGTTTTATGTTCGTGTTGGCATGATTATTTCTATGGAACAGAAATAATCATGTCGATTTGCCTTTTATTTATTTACTTTATTTGGTATATCTAGAAATTTTTATAATGTGAAATAAGAATATTTATTAAGTATATTAGAATTCGTAATCTAATACAAATCGACGTATCTACAGGAACAACTTAACAACTTGATGACAACGCTGAGATCTACCCAGCCTCACTTCGTGCGTTGTATCATTCCCAATGAATTGAAACAGCCTGGTAAGTACCTACGCTACTAATAACCCTTCTTAATGACAGTTCACTGTTTATAGATATAACATTATGTTTTATTCGCGCCTTAGGTCTCATCGACTCCCACCTTGTAATGCACCAGCTCACCTGTAACGGTGTGTTGGAAGGAATCCGTATTTGCCGTAAAGGTTTCCCCAACAGGATGGTTTACCCTGACTTCAAGCTCCGGTAAGATTTCAATTTTATTACTAAAATCAAATTTTTAAATCGGAAATTCTACATAGCTATAAATATTTAAAGTCAGCATACTCCAGTAAAAATAATGTAGCCATATTTTTGAGTGCTGAGTCAAAGTGAAATTCTTTTATTTCTGGAATATCTGGAACGGTGTTATTCTTAGTGCAGCAGCTGATACCGCTGACGTCATTGGGGCTTATGTCCGTAATGTAGGCGATATGAGTAACACTTTCTAAATTTAATCTGGTTTATTTATGCCTGAAGCTGCTTGGTAGTGTTGGAAACTATGGAGTTATTAAATGAATTTCATTAATAATGTGGTACTTGACAAACAGTTACATGATTCTTGCACCGGCCATCATGACTGCTGAGAAAGATCCTAAAGAAGCCGCTAGGAAGTGTCTGGAGTCGGTTCAGCTTGACCCTGAAAGCTATCGTATAGGTCATACTAAGGCAAGACTAAATAACTGATACCATCCTAGAATGGTGTTAGCATGATAGAATTTATTTTTCGATCAATCTCTAAGGGAATAGAGATAGTAATAGACCCCCCAATAATATCCGTTTAGAGTAATTTTTTATCAATCGTTAATAATGTTTTGAATGCACCTTAAACTCCTTGACAAATTAATGTATTATCTAAATATTAAAAGAATGCCATTGTTTATTTTAACGTAGTGACCTTTTTAAATTTCTTTAAAACTCGATAACAGTTTCATAATTAGTTATCGTGTTTGAGAATTGTTTGAATTTAGAGAGCCCATTCCCACCCGTACATTTATGTTATGCTCGTAAGGAATTGATTCATGTTGCAACAAAACCCTCACTGTGTGCCCGTGATTTTGGTAATGTAGCTACAAGATCCTGGCCCCTCAAGCGGTGGACAAGGAAACCGATCCTAAGAAAATCGCTCAAGTCATCCTGGAAGCCACCGGTTTGGATGTCGAGTCTTACCGTCTCGGTCACACCAAGGCATGTTTAGACCCCATCTCGGTAGTTAGAAGTTTAACTGCTAAGCAATCCCACATACCTGGCAGATTGCGAGGCTTTCGAACGCTTAATCGAATTATTATATCACCATATGAGACTGGTGACATAATTTGAACCTGTAAACCCGCTTATCCTAAGAGCCCTAACTACATAGGCTCCCGTTTGTTTTTCCCTCGGCCTGTACTCAACATATACACTGCCATTTTATTATGTGTGTTCCCAAACGCAGATACAAAATTCTGTGCCCGAACCAGATCAAAGAACCAATTTCGCCTGAAAAAGCCACTGAGAAAATTCTCGAACATACCGGTTTGGATTCCGAGTCGTTCAGGCTTGGCAAAACAAAGGTAGAGCACAGCATGCCACACACTACACAGTAATTCTTCTGTGCTGTCTGCATGGAAACTTCATTCTCATTTTGTTTTGGTTCCTATTGACTGTTTGTTAAATTTAATATTTCCTGCTCTTATATTTTATTACTAACACAACATTTCAGCAACTATTTTCTTCTTTTGAATGATATGCCTATCTCTATATATGTATATATATTTCTTTGTTATTTTTCTTTTCAAAAATAAGTGTATGTACTTATTTTTTGTTACAGTCATTTTCTTGTTTGCGTCTAGATGTTACATATTCTTAAAATTTTAAATTATAAATTTCAATGAGTGAAGGCATGTAAAACTATTTATTAAAGTGCTTATGTGTCTACTAACACTTATTGGTATGAGCAGGTGTTCTTCCGCGCTGGTGTCCTGGGTCAGATGGAAGAGTTGCGTGACGACAGGTTGTCCAAGATCGTGTCTTGGCTCCAGGCCTACATCCGCGGTTACTTGTCCCGCAAGGAGTACAAGAAGTTGCAGGAACAGAGGTATGCTTAATAAATTGAAATCCTGTAAAAGATCTTGCATACTCTCATAAAAAGCTTTAATTTCTAACATTTAAAAATTTTCATAGGGTCGCTCTCCAAGTTGTCCAGCGCAACTTGCGCAAGTACCTGCAACTGCGCACCTGGCCCTGGTGGAAGTTGTGGCAGAAGGTCAAGCCCCTTCTCAACGTCACCCGCATCGAGGATGAGATCGCGGTAAGTGTCTTTCACCGTCTGATACCTGATTAAAATGATTAAGTGCCCGACCCGAGCGGGAATATAGCACGCATGATTCAATGTACCGCAAATAGACTGACCGCGCCCACCTGTCGGTTACGTGACACCGTAGCACCTGCCGCGGCCATTTCTGGATTCTGCGCCCCGCGCCGTTCCACGCTTTTCCATAATGTTAATGCGGGGGCGCTACGGGCTCCGCTGGAAATCTCCAGCGAGGCTCAGTTGCGGAGTGGTCGGCGGCGCGCGCACCCTTCCAGCGCTCACGAACGAATCGAATTTGCATTCCCTAGTGTTCCTTTTTGTTTTATTTATGATTGAGTATTAATTGATAAACAATGGCTACGGTTCATGTGTCCGAATGGGATAGTACGGTAGATAAAGGATGTGACGTTTTGCAGAAATTGGAAGAAAAGGCACAGAAGGCCCAGGAAGCTTTCGAGAAGGAAGAAAAGCTGCGCAAGGAACTTGAGGTCCTCAACGCCAAGCTTCTCGAAGAGAAGACCTCTCTGTTGTCCAACCTTGAGGGCGAGAAGGGCTCTCTGTCCGAGACCCAGGAGCGTGCCGCCAAGCTCCAGGCGCAGAAGGCTGACCTCGAGACGCAGCTCAGGGTAAGTTTTCACAAAAACTTCTATTAAAATTTTTATAGTGGTTAAATTCAAGATTTGTAATTCCATCGGAGAATTACCTGAAAGGGAAATGAAAATAAAGGTCACGCATGCTTATCGCCGGCGATCTTCTAGGCTAATTAATTAAACGTGTCGTCATAATATAATTAATTAACTCGAGTTGGCAGCATCTATCGGTGTTAGAAAAACATTAACTTTCTAATATTACAGCCCAAATCGGTTTACTTTAAAAACGTGCATAGTTGCGAAATACGTGTTAGTCAGATTTGCTAAACGTGATTCTTTAGATAAACATGTTTGTTTAAACGGGAAATTGTTCGAAGTTAAAAATATACTCTACAAACTCTACATCTTGCACGATTTTATTGCAAATCATTAATGACTAGTATTATGTGCTGAAGGATATAGAACAGACTTATAACAAACAGTTTTTACGTTTTTTATACAAACATGTTTGTTTTTTTTCACTCTTCAACTTGTGCATTATTTTCGTAGGATACCCAAGACCGCCTTACCCAAGAAGAGGACGCACGCAACCAGCTCTTCCAAGCTAAGAAAAAGTTGGAACAGGAAGTTTCTGGTTTGAAGAAGGATGTTGAAGACCTCGAACTGTCTGTCCAGAAGTCTGAACAGGACAAGGCTACCAAGGACCACCAGATCCGCAACTTGAACGACGAGATCGCCCACCAGGATGAGCTCATCAACAAGTTGAACAAGGAGAAGAAGCTCCAGGGTGAAAGCACCCAGAAGACCTCTGAGGAACTCCAGGCCGCTGAAGACAAAGTCAACCACCTCAACAAGGTCAAGCAGAAGCTCGAACAGACCCTCGACGAGCTTGAGGACTCCTTGGAGCGCGAGAAGAAACTGCGCGCTGATGTTGAGAAGCAGAGGAGGAAGGTTGAGGGTGACCTCAAGCTTACTCAGGAAGCCGTTTCCGACCTCGAGCGCAACAAGAAGGAGTTGGAGCAGACCATCCAGCGCAAGGACAAGGAAATCTCTTCCCTCACCGCCAAGCTCGAGGACGAGCAGTCCCTTGTCAGCAAGCTGCAGAAACAAATCAAGGAACTGCAGGCCCGCATCGAAGAGCTGGAGGAGGAAGTCGAGTCCGAGCGCCAGGCCCGCGCTAAAGCTGAGAAGCAGCGCGCTGACCTCGCTCGGGAGCTCGAGGAGTTGGGTGAGCGCCTTGAGGAGGCCGGTGGCGCCACCTCCGCTCAGATCGAGCTGAACAAGAAGCGCGAGGCTGAGCTCAGCAAGCTCCGCCGCGACCTCGAGGAGGCCAACATCCAGCACGAGTCTACCCTCGCCAACCTCCGCAAGAAGCACAATGATGCTGTTGCCGAGATGGGCGAGCAGCTCGACCAGCTCAACAAGCTCAAGGCCAAGTAAGTATACTTCTGTCTTAAGTAGAACAATTATCACGAAAGCAATTTAGCTCAAGATTCTGAAGCCCTTTATATTATCAAATCTTCCTATATTACCAGAGGGAGGCTCAGGAGAAGGATTACTAGAGTTATTTGCGCGGGTACCTCTAACTTACCTATGTAATTACCGCCAGCAGCAGTATTTGCATTGCTCTCTGTTCCGGTTTGAAGGGAGATACAGGCAATGACATTACTCTAAATTGCGTATATTATGTTCCTTGTAGTACAAATACATGAACCATATGTACTATAGGCGACTGTAGACACTAACCATCAGGTGGGTAGCTTGTTTACCAACACAGTTGTATTAGAAAAATCAAAAACAGATCTACCTACTGCATATTTTCCGTATATTCCAAATTTAGCTCCTTTGCTCAGGGACTTTATAAACAATATGCTAATGATCCAGGGCTGAACATGATCGCGCGTCTTGCTACAACGAGCTTAACAACACGCGCGCGGCTGTTGACCAAGTCGCGAGGGAGAAGGTAACATGTCACCCAAACGGCATGTCTACCGCTTTGGGTGAACCTTGCATGGAACCTGTTAGAACCTCCCGGAGACTTACTACACAAACTGTACACGATCAGACAAACGACTTTCCCTTGTTGATTGTTTACCATCACCGTCGCACCCTCTTTTGAAAACTACTGCGACATACTAAAATATTTTGTGGTCTTCTATCCATTCAGGGCTGAGAAAGAGCGCTCTCAATACTTTAGCGAAGTCAATGACCTTCGTGCCGGTCTCGACCACGTTTCCAACGAAAAGGTACAAAAGATGGCAATTTAATAAATATGTGTTGACTTCAGCCATTGCAGGATGACAATCGCTTAGCAGCTTTCGCCAATTAGACAAAAGAGACAAACGCTACACATTAGACAAGTAACTCATACCGTCATTATAAATATTCACATACACAAGCTAATAACTTAAAACTGAGCATGGTAAGCGAAAAGCTATACATTAAGTCTAATAACAATAATAATAAAAAATGCATGAATATCTGGTTATTAAACTTAAAAAAATATTTGTCGTGTGAGTGGTTACAACATTAACAAGATTTTTTTAATTAAGCCTTATCGATAATAACAAATTTAAGAAATAAAACAAGAATAATTAATGATTTAGTACTAATGCGGTATCTAATACCCACCATGCAATACTGTCATATCTAAAATTAATATGCAATTTTTGTGAGTGTGCCTTGTAATCCAGATAGCATAAAATGATAAAGCATAAAAAAAGAAAGCGTGTGTTTCACTTTGATTGAATAAATTAAAATCTCCTTTGTCCCTTATTACGATTACAACCTTGGAAATAAATTCATTATTCGTACACACATAAAATAACCTTTTTAGTAAGCCATCGGTTGATTTTATACGAAGGTCTGAGAATGTTTATGTGCTTTCTCAAGTCTGAATCTTCTCGAAAGGTACATGTTTACGAAGTAATTTAATAATCTTGTATTCCGTACCAGGCCGCCCAAGAGAAGATTTGCAAGCAATTGCAGCACCAGCTCAACGAAGTCCAAAGCAAGGCTGATGAGGCCAACCGTACCCTCAACGACCTGGATGCCGCCAAAAAGAAGATGTCCATTGAGAACTCCGACCTGCTCCGCCAGTTGGAGGAGGCCGAGTCCCAAGTGTCGCAGCTCTCCAAGATCAAGGTTTCCCTCACCACCCAACTCGAGGATACCAAGAGGCTCGCTGACGAAGAGGCTAGGGTAAGTTCAGTTCACATACCTCAACGAAGTAGGTATATTGAGTATATTCTTTATGTAGAAAATTGAACAAATGTATAGGTAATTAGATACGAGTAATAAAAAAAATCTTTTTTATTATATAATAGATGATAATAAGTTAATGAAGAGATAAAGGTGATAATAATATTATGATTCTTATTGAAATACAATTACAAAATAACATGGGTACCTCAATTCACTCATTTTTCAACGTTTCCTAAATAAGCATCATTAACTTACCCAAACTCTTGTCAACAGGAACGCGCTACACTTCTTGGCAAGTTCCGCAACCTCGAGCACGACCTGGACAACATCCGCGAACAGGTTGAAGAGGAAGCCGAGGGCAAGGCTGACCTGCAACGCCAGCTGTCCAAGGCTAACGCTGAATCACAACTGTGGCGCTCTAAGTACGAATCTGAGGGTGTCGCACGCTCTGAGGAGCTTGAGGAGGCCAAGCGCAAGCTCCAGGCCCGCCTGGCTGAAGCCGAAGAGACCATCGAATCTCTTAACCAAAAGGTTGTCGCGCTTGAAAAGACCAAGCAGCGCCTCGCCACTGAGGTCGAGGACCTGCAACTCGAGGTTGACCGCGCTACCGCAATCGCCAACGCCGCTGAGAAGAAACAGAAAGCATTCGACAAGATCATCGGAGAATGGAAACTCAAGGTTGACGACCTCGCCGCCGAGCTTGACGCCAGCCAGAAGGAATGCCGCAACTACTCCACCGAATTGTTCCGCCTTAAGGGCGCCTACGAAGAAGGTCAGGAGCAGCTGGAGGCTGTCCGCCGTGAGAACAAGAACCTCGCCGATGAAGTCAAGGACTTGCTCGACCAGATCGGTGAAGGTGGCCGCAACATCCACGAAATCGAGAAGGCCAGAAAGCGCCTCGAGGCCGAGAAGGATGAACTCCAGGCTGCCCTCGAGGAGGCCGAAGCCGCCCTCGAACAGGAGGAGAACAAGGTCCTGCGTGCTCAGCTCGAACTGTCTCAGGTCAGACAAGAGATCGACAGGCGTATCCAGGAGAAGGAAGAAGAGTTTGAGAACACACGCAAGAACCACCAACGCGCTCTCGACTCAATGCAGGCTTCCCTCGAAGCCGAGGCTAAGGGCAAGGCTGAAGCCCTTCGCATGAAGAAGAAGCTCGAAGCTGACATCAATGAGCTCGAAATTGCCCTTGACCACGCCAACAAGGCCAATGCCGAGGCACAGAAGAACATTAAGCGCTACCAGGCACAGATCAAGGACCTCCAGACCGCTCTCGAAGAAGAACAGCGTGCTCGTGATGATGCTCGTGAACAGCTCGGTATCTCTGAACGCCGCGCCAATGCCCTCCAGAACGAGCTCGAGGAGTCTCGCACACTCCTGGAACAGGCCGACCGCGCCCGCCGCCAGGCCGAACAGGAACTTGGTGATGCTCATGAACAACTCAATGAATTGTCCGCCCAGAACGCTTCCCTGTCCGCTGCCAAGAGGAAACTCGAATCTGAACTCCAGACCCTGCACTCCGACCTTGACGAACTGCTCAACGAGGCTAAGAACTCCGAGGAGAAAGCAAAGAAGGCTATGGTTGACGCCGCCCGCCTCGCAGACGAACTCCGCGCTGAACAGGAGCATGCACAGACACAAGAAAAACTGCGCAAGGCCCTTGAACAACAAATCAAGGAACTGCAGGTCAGATTGGACGAAGCCGAAGCCAACGCACTTAAGGGAGGCAAGAAGGCCATTCAGAAACTCGAACAGAGGGTAAGAGAGCTCGAGAATGAGCTCGACGGTGAACAGAGAAGGCACGCGGACGCACAGAAGAACCTGCGCAAGTCCGAGAGGCGCATCAAGGAGCTCACCTTCCAGGCTGAGGAGGACCGCAAGAACCATGAGCGCATGCAGGACCTCGTCGACAAACTGCAGCAAAAGATCAAGACCTACAAGAGGCAGATCGAAGAGGCAGAGGAGATCGCCGCCCTCAACTTGGCTAAGTTCCGCAAGGCACAGCAAGAGTTGGAGGAGGCCGAAGAAAGGGCAGACCTCGCCGAACAGGCTATCAGCAAATTCCGTGGAAAGGGACGCGCAGGATCCGCCGCGAGAGGAGTCAGTCCGGCGGTAAGTTGAATCCCCTTCATCTTCCTCCATGATTTGAAATATGATGATGATCTACTAAACTATATTATTATTTCATTCAGGCGTCCGTTAAAGGGCGTCCATAAGTCAGCACTGGAGCTATGAGTAAGTTGGCAACTTTTAGTTGCACGCTCCCCACCAGCACATGTGACGGTGCTGAATCCTTTGTGACTGTACCCATTTAGTGCCCATGACGACAGCGATCATATAATAATGTATTCTGCTTTAACCTTGTGCCATAATAGGTCCTTTACATACCATATAGTAATGAGTTAATTTGATACCTACCTATTAGCATATCGATGCCATTTTGTTGAAAGACTGTCCCAAGCAAAACATTACATGTGTAATTACCTCGATATGCTCGGTAATGGAATGGGGTAGTGGGTGAACAACTCAAATCATAGTAGTATAATAGAGACCGGCATGTATCCTGCATGTCTTGGATCACTGACGTTTAAAGTGTGACATCATTCTAATGCAATTTTTTTTCTCGACAGCCCCCGCGCTCGCGCCCCACCCTGGCTGATGCCTTTGGCACCTTCCCACCTAGGTTCGACCTGGCGCCCGAAAACGATTTCTAAACGTTCCACTACACAAAAAACGGACTGTACAGATTTTTCGTTGATATGTAACTCAATTTTTTTATACATAGCTGTTGAATAAGTGTTACGAAAGCGTGAAACGAGAAACTGTAAAATTTTTGTACACCAAAAAAATATACACTTTTAGTGATCTAATTCTTTTTACGAAAGGCTATTTTGTAACTTGTTGATATTTATTTATATTATTTATTACCGTGAAGTATGTATCGGGGGAGTGCGTGCGGGGCCGCGCGCGCATGCCGCTAGCTCCCAGAGACACGCCCTCCAGCCCCGCACCGGCGACCGCGGGGCCCCGCACGCGCTCTGACGTCTAATAAAGCGATATCGTTGTCATAAAATACTTAGCCCCTGTGTTTTCTTTTCTGACCAGTACCTACATACCACTTTTTGGATAAGGATAACCTTTTAAAGGTTAGACAGCCTATGATTAAGCCTGTTGGACTCCGGTCCGCCAATGACTAAACCACTGGTGTGAGCTAGGCAGACAAACCTCCCATCGAAAATATTTGGGATCGGGAAGACCCAATTCGCCTAACGAATCTTCTTTCAATAGGTCCAGCTGGCTTACCGCTGGGTCTTGCGCCAAGGGTGGATCACCAGGCTGTGAACTCATTTCTGATCCCCTCGACGGGTGCTAGGTTAGCTAGGGGCTTTATCTCCTGTCATATAGTCATCTGGCCAGGCTTCCCCCACTCTAACTTATGGAGATTGGAGTCGGCCTACAAAGACACGTACGAAACATTCAAACATGATCTTTATACGAGTATAACGAGATGGGGGAATCGTGGGAACGAGGACTGCTGTCAATTGGCAGTTGGCAATCAAAATGACTGTCTACCTGGTGGTAGATACCTTAGTGCCTACAATCACCTATAGCACTTTTTTATACAATCTACTAAGTTGACACTGATAGCCTATTAGTGGCGTGCTCGTGTTTGTGACTCGATGCTGATTGTTCGGATTCGGTTCAAGGACAGAACATAGAAAAAAGTATGATTTCTTTTAAACAACAAAGTTGGCAAACAAGCAAACTGCCCACCTGATGGTAAGTGGTAAGAGTCACCTATAATACATGTGGCTCTTATGATTCGCAGCAAAACTGCAACCACCACAAGAACCACGGTACACGTTGCTACTTGTGACATACTCGTAAGATGTAAAGTCACAGTACCTACCCAGTAATTTCACTGCCTTATCTTACACTTACCCTTCAAACCGGAACACAGCAATGCAAGCACTACTGCTTTGCGGCAGAAATAGATAAGACGGAGGTACCCAAGCAGCCCAGATAGCAATTCTGGCAAGTTTGAATCAAACTTTCTAGTTTCCCAATGACAAACTTGCGGGATTTTTGTGCTTTTCGGCAGTATACAATGTTGCAATGTACATAAAATATTGCCCCAACAAACTTTAAAATACAACTAGTTTGTTGGGGCAAAATTATATGTACATTGCGTTATTGAAAAAACAAACATTATGCAAGCTTAAAACAAACATGATGCAAGTTTGTTGATGGGATACTAGAAAATTTCATTCAAACTTGCCTCAAGTTTCGCAAGTTTGCATGCTATCTGGGAGGCGACCCTGGTACAGAGTCTCCCGTCTCTCTGCTTTCTGGGCTTCAATCATTTAAAGAACATATTGTGGTTACCTACTGTGAGATTCGCAAATCTGCAAACCCTATACACGGCGACACAAATCACGGTGAACTACGTTGCCATCTTGCGACATAAGATGTCAAGCTACCGTACCCAGTTATTTCACCGCCTATCGTACCCTTCTAACCGGAACACAGCTGTTGCGAAATAAAACTGATTCCAATGCGATAGCACTAGTATAATCAAGGATTACATAAAATATTATTAAAACGTTGAAATTAAAACATATTATTTTAGATTGTCAAGATATAACAAACGTAACTAAGCAACCGCTATATTCTTTTCCGTGACATCCTCCGGGGGAGGAAGAACCGGAAGGTTAAATAACTAAAAACAATCGGCAAAACGCCTTGGTAGATTCACAGTCCTACCGGACCTTGTTACAGTCGTACTAGGTCTTTCAGTAAAGTCATGTCGCTCATAATGGATCTCCAAGGGGTATAGTCGTTGCAAAGGTCGAACTCTTTCACCAGATGCCGTTCGAACCTTAGCAGCCCTAACGTAACCGTCACTACCTTCATAAACCTCCGTTACCATAGCTAGAGGCCACCGAAGCCGTTTCTCGTTTTCTATTTCTAGCAGAACTACATCGCCTACCTTAACCTCATAGGTTCGCTGCTGTTTGCCTTTGTGAATGAGGTTGCTCACATATTCGCTTCTAAAACGCCTTCGAAGATCTTCGCGAATCTTCTGGCAATAAGCACTCCTAATATTTAACGCCTTAGTATCAATGACATCTAAGTCAGGAACTTCGTGCTCTACTAAGGGTTGAATGTACATTGCAGGTGTAAGCGGTTTTAAATCATCTTGACTGTTTGTTATATATGTCAGAGGCCTATTGTTGATAATAGCTTCAGAGTCGCATAAAACTGTTTGTAACTCTACCAATGTTAGCGAAGCTCTACCGAGAACTTTCCTTAAAGTCTCCTTCATGACACCGACCATACGCTCCTAGAATCCTCCCCACCAGGGAGCACCGGGAGGTATAAAAACCCACTTAATGCGAGCTACAGATGAGAAGCAAAGTATTTGATTCCAATCAACTGATTTTAAGCAATTATTAAAACCAGTAAAATTTGTCCCGTTATCGCTATACATATATCTGCTTAACCCTTCCTCTACGGGCAATAAAACGTCGTAGAGCTAATGTAAAATCGTACGTCGTTAATGATTCTGTTATTTCGAAATGAACGGCACGGTGGTCCAGCTAGATCTACCCCGCTTACTTCGAAAGCTGAACTTGCCTCGACTCTTCCTTGAGGTAAACTTGCTCTGTGAGTCTGAGGTGCCTTAGTTTTATACCTTTTGCAAACAACACAGTCTCTTACAAGCCTTTTCACAAGTTTCCTTATACCAACAATCCAAAAGGTCTCTCTAATGTTGGCCATTAACGTTTGAGTTCCAGTGTGCTGCAATATTCTATGGCGCTCTTGTACCATTCGCTGAATTATTATGTTACTGCCAGGTAGTACGATTGGTGACTTGAAGTCAAAGCTCTCATTAGTTAAATTTAATTTTGTCTCCAACCGCATTAAGCCATTTTTATCTTTATAAGTTTGCAGTTTACCTATCTTGTCAATATTTTTAGCTTGGATTATTCGAAACAGAACCTTCTCAGCATATTCAATTTCATTACACGTAAGTTCAATACTTTTTCTATTTAATCTATATTTACATCTTAATATCCAGCTAATCATTCTTAATATTTTAGTATAGCTAGAGAAATATGTACATGTATCTAAAAATGTGTTTTCTTCTACTAACATTATATTTACAGGTCTTCGTTTGCGCTCTGCCTCTACCAGTGCGCTGTCTACGTTCACCTCTGTGGGAGTTGGCCACTTTTTGGATGGGGTAAGTAACCAAGATGGCCCAAGCCACCAGCGACTCTCCAATAAGCCTTTAATGCTTATGCCTCTTGAAGGTAAGTCAGCCGGGTTCATGTTACCAGGTACGTGTTTCCAGGAATTTATGTTTGTAGTCTGTTTTATTTCGCGCACCCTATTGGCAACAAACGCACTCCATTCGCCATCACCTTGTATCCAAGAGAGAACCACGCTTGAATCTGTCCAATATTGAACTTCACATTCAGGTAAGTTGAGTGATTTAATAACACTCGCAGCCATTCTTGTAGCTAACGTCGCCGCAATGAGTTCCAACCTAGGAATTGTGATATTTTTAAGTGGTGTAACTCTAGACTTCGCTACCACGAGCTTAACGCTGACTTTCCCTTCATATTCCGAACGCAAAAATATGCACACAGAATATGCATGGAGACTAGCATCTGAGAAAACATGAAGACAATTTTTACAACTTGCTATATTATTTGTAGTTAATCGTCTAGGTATTTGAATTTCAGATATTAGATGAATGTCCTGCATCCAATCTTGGTATCGTTTCTTTAGTTCTGCTGGCAGTTCTTCGTCCCACTTTGTATCTTGCGACCAAGCTTGTTGCAATATCATTTTAGGAATTATTGTAGCCGGGCTACAAACTCCAATTGGATCGAAGATTTTATGGGTAACTGACAACAAGCTACGTTTAGTGATCTTTGCACTTTCGGGGTTGTTTACTGAAACGACATTGCAATTTAGAGTATCCGAATCTATGTTCCAAACTATACCTAAAACGGATATTGTTCTCACCTGCAGGTCTACCTTTTCAGGAGCTGTCACCCAACACCGTAAATCAAAATTGCCCAGCATCATTACTTCTTTTGCTTCTGTAATGAACTTCTGCATAGAGTCGACAGTATCAACACTGGTGACACAGTTGTCAACATAGAATGACTTTTTCAATTTAATTGCAGTGTTTTTCAAATGTGGGGGGCAGTGGTCCAAATGATGATTTATGGTAGCGGCTAGGTGAAACGGGCTCGACTTAACTCCAAAAACCACTCTTCGGTGACGGTAAGTAACAATTGCTTTCTTTTGTTGATTTATATCCGCCCACCATAAAAATTTGAGATAGTTTCTATCGTCCGAATTAAGCGAAATTTGTAAGAAAGCTTTTGCAATATCAGCAGTTACTCCAATTGCTTCCTTTCTGAAGTCAATTAGTAACTCTGGTATTAATTCTATCAGGTTTACGCCCTTTTGCAGACAAGCGTTTAATGATCTGCCGTTGATGTCTTTTGCCGAAGCGTCAAAGACAGGTCGAATTTTGGTAGTTTGGCTTGATTCCTTAATAACAGCGTAATGTGGTAAAAACATACCACCGTTTTCATCAACTTGATTCTGGCGCTAATTCAATGATGTTTAGTTTCAACCACTCTTGAAATGTTGCATCGTAATCGGACAACTTACCTAAAGTTTCAAGACGAGCGGTAGTGGATAATAGACGTTTTTTGGCTATACAATAGTTTGATTGCGGGCGTGGTATATTGTCATGCCAGGGTAAACAGACCTCATACCTACTTTCGTCATTAATCGAAATGGTTTTATTAAAATTGTCTAAAATTTCTTTTTCGTGATCTGCTTTAGACAACTGTTCAGCTGGGTCCCTAATTCCTAACGATTCCAAGTTCCACAAATCCGAAATGTCTATTTTAGTTAAACAATGTAAAGTTGTCGTCATACTTACCATGGAACTAAAAATTCCTGTTACTGGCCCTTGAACCGTCCAACCGAATTGTGTATTTACAGCAGTAAGATTGCAATCTAAATGTAAAATTTCACCAGTGAGAAGAGGTCCAGAGAAATCTGCACCAATCAGTAAACTTATCTCGTCAGGGCAGTCTCTCACGTCAGTCAGAGTAATAGATTTTTGCCGCAGTTGCTCAATTACGTTTGCATTGACCTTAGGTAGAATGCCGCAAAGTTCAGGTTGTTCTAAAACAAAAATTACACAATTAAAATGATTTACAGTACTCTTAAGATACAAGTTATACAAAAAACATTCTTCCATCTTAGTTTCAACACCACCAAATAGACAGTGAGTAATCATTTCTTTTCCTGTTGGTTTTATACATAATTTCTGTATTGCGTCTTTGCGTACATACGATCTTTGAGAACCGCTATCTATTAATGCTCTAACACACATCTCCCTTTTTTTGTATACTATTTTGACAGCCAGAGTTTGAAGAACTGTGATAGAGTTGAGTTGACATATCCTACTGTTACATTTTTCAGTATTATTGACGTGGTCACTTCTCGGACTGTCACTGCCTTTGTCATAAAGTTCCGTACACATTAAAGTGACATGGCGTTTCTTGCAGTATAAACATTTAGGGAAACTCTTACACTTCGCTTTTATGGTTAGGTTTCAGACATATGGTGTACCATATGTCTGAAACCTAAGCCTTTTTATTTTTCAGGAACTCTTATCTCTCCAATAAAGTAAATTTTATCGCTTTATGACACTCGGAGCTAGCGTGGTTTTCTTTATTACACCAGATGCAAGATATGGGCTTTGAGCTCTTTGAATTTATATTTTCAGTTTTTGAATTTGAAATAAAACAAGCGGTCGGTTGGTTCGAACCCGATGGAGTATCATAGTTGATGAAACCATCACGTGCCATCTGGACTCTTTCCTCAGACTCAACTTCTTGCCTCAGAAACTGAATTAATTTACTAAGATCGTCACCTTTTGTTTCGTTTCTTGCTCTTATGCGATTCCAAGTTCGCAGAATGTCTTCCGGCAAAGCGGATTCGATTATGGGGAACAAGACCGACGCATACTTATCTTTGGCGACTCCAAGCGTCTCCAAAGCTTGCAAGTGCGTTTGGAGACTATCATAGAGCGACGGCAAGTCACTATTTTGGCCCCTTTGTCTCATGAGTACCAGATTGAGTAGGCCTCGTACATAGGTTGCAATTAAAACGTCATCACGAGCAAAGCGTGCCTTTAGTGCTTCTATAGCCTTGTGGTAGTTTTCACCCGAAGGTGGATATGTCTCAATTAATTGCCGAGCACTAGAATTAACTACCGTAGATTGTAGCAAAAATTGGAACTTGTCGATATCATCCAAGTCAGTGTCCTCGTGGATCCTTTTAAACTGACCCCAGAAGAGCAGCCAATTTTTTACGTTGCCGTCAAATTTGACTAGGTCCAATTTTGGCATATTAATTCGTTTTTTAACCATACCTTGATAATCCTCATGCACTGACTTGATTGTCGAGTCGACCTCGCTTATCGATGGTTTTGCCAGTTTCCTGTACCTGTTTTGTAGGTTTAGCCATCGCTGCCGGTACTCGAAATATTTATCTTGGTCAGTCTCAAATGCAGCTTCTTCGAAATTGTCACTATCACACCATATATCCCTTACGGCCGCTTCAGTTGGGAACAGATTATCGGCTGTTTCAGAGAGCATCCGGAAGGCGTTATCTATTTCATTCACATCATTAGAATTAATCGCCGTTTCGAATGCGTTGGCTGCAAAGGTGAATTCGCGTCTCTGCTGCGTGCGTTTTCGCTTTAGGGAATCCATTGTTTAGATTTATTTCGAATTTTTTCTATTTATTTATGTCACGGTCGCCACTAATGTTGCGAAATAAAACTGATTCCAATGCGATAGCACTAGTATAATCAAGGATTACATAAAATATTATTAAAACGTTGAAATTAAAACATATTATTTTAGATTGTCAAAATATAACAAACGTAACTAAGCAACCGCTATATTCTTTTCCGTGACAACAGCGATGCAAGCTGCTTAGTGGCAGAAATAGGCAAGACAGAGGTACCCACGCAGATTACACTAGTACTGAGCCTACGTCTGATCATAATCTGCTGTTATACTTACACTGAATATTGGCTCGAGCCTACCCTAAGTTAGGGTGTTTAGGCCTTTTTCAACCACACCGGCCCAATGCAGACTGATCGACTTCACATACACCTTTGAATTTCTTCGCAGATGTTTTTCTTCACCGAATGAGCGCCGGACAAATGTACACATGAAATTCGAATTACGAAGAGCACATTGGCACATGGCTGGATCGAACCTCGGACCTCCCGATAAGATGGTCAGTGCGGAGTCCACACCACTGATGCTACAGTGAATTAATTATAATTCCTTGTCTCGTAACAGCCTCTATAGTCGAATCTGGTGGTTTGAGGCTCCCCCCTTAATTCCACATGGGGGCATGCAATTTAGTTGATGGGAGGTTTTTAAATCTACCTAACTAGCTACTACCGTCTTACTCAAGTAAGCCTTCCAATCCGGAGGCACAGACGATTTATTAGTACTCCGTACAGAACGGCCACTCACCTCCCCGCACTCAATTCAAATACCTCATCCCACCCCGCACTTCGTTTTAGACATCACTCGCATTTGCTCGGGTATGACGACATTTCACGTTCACCAAGTAGACGTGAGTGTAATAAAACTCCAGTCTCTTCGATAGTTACCTTTATTCTTCTCACAATAAATTAAACACTACCACTGTAAGTTTACTTAGTAAGCACTAACTTTCCTCCTCGGCTGCAGCGTAACAACTGGCCTAACATGTGACACTCTGACACTCCAATCGTTTTATACTTTTGGCTGCACTCACTGACTTAGCTAGGCGCCAGGTGGCGCTGCGGAAACAAATACATTTGTGTCGGCGGCGCCACTGCTCACTTCCGCAACGGCAACCATCATCTTTACAGTTGGCAGTATTGAGCAGTGTTGCCAAATGAGAAAATGTTATTGCACTAATGCTTGATCGAAATTCATGACATTCAGCCATCCTACTACGTGCAGACTCCCGACGCACGTACAGGAGAGTCAGATGCCGGCCAACTGCTATCTACTTATAATCATTACTTATCATTAATATTCACTCCCTATGAAAAATCATAAATACATACATACTACTGGTATCATTGATACATAACCACAAAGGACGAATAAATAACCAAAAATAGCTTCACATTAATTAATTACCAATCAATCAAGATTAAGGAAGGAGAACTAAAAATCATGACATTCGGTCCAACTTATTACTTATTTTGTAACGAATGTAATTTCTTAAATGATCGAGACATCATTCAAACCATATTTTTGTGTATATAACAGCAACTTCAATCTACTTTTACAATGTTATATAGTTTTATAGATAACTAGATATTTTAAAATAAAATAACAGTAATTTCAATCTACCGTTACAATGAAATGTAATTTTATAGATAGCTATACACATTTTCAAATAAAATAAATAATAGCAATTTCAATCTACAGTTACAATGTAATGTAGTTTTATAGATAACTAAACTATACATTTCTAAACAAAAAAAAAAATAGAAAATAAAAATCAAATCAATCAAAAGATCTCAATACTTATTCTAATAGACATTGAAATAAAACAAATTTGAACAGCTGCTGGCATTAGTCGTTGTGATAAACATATAAATATTTAGTTCGTATTGTTCCGTATTGATATTTGATGTATTAGAGCTACTGCTGGAATCACTCTCATGTAATTGCAATGCCTTTACGTGAATCCATGGTCTAATTTTATCTACCACAATAACAGAGTCATAAACTTAACCTTTTTTAGGAAAACCTGGGACATCAGTTACTCTGTAACTATCATTTCCGAGAACCTCCGAGATTTTATAAGGCCTGATAAATTTTGACAGTAGCTTAGTACTCTTTCCGTCATTGCTGTAAAAGTTTCTCAATACCTTTAATAAATCACTAACTTTGTATTGGGTTGCTGGAGCCCTATTAGTATCATGTCTATTTTTTTGTTTTAGTTGGTCCTTGGCTATATTAGAACTAATTTCCTGCCTAATGTCTTGAAAATTATCCTGACGGTCGTTATAGGTTTCTAATTTGTTACTACAATTGTCGCGCAATCTGTATCCGAATAAATAATGCTTCAGTTGGTGTTTTTTGAGTGGTGGTATTCATGGTATTATTAATGCCCCACTGGATCTTTCCCAGTTGCTTGTCCCAGTCGCGTTCATGGTTGTTAAAATTTTGTGCTGTGAGTGAGTTTAGGATTACTTGGTTATATCTCTCAGCCTGACCATTAGCTCTGGAACAGGCAACTGCATTCAAAACATGCTTTATCCCCAGATTATCACAGAAGTCCTTAAAAGCCGCCGATGTAAAAGATGTACCACGGTCTGATATTTATCCTGGCTGGAACGCCAACGTCGTAGAAAATGCTTTGTAGTACCCTAATCGTGTTTCTAGTTTTTGAATACGTATTTCGTGAAACTGTCTACTATTGTGAGTATATGTGTGTATCCGTTTTTACTTCTAACAAACGGTAGGGCCGTTTGATTGATATGTACCTTTTCGATTGGGAACAGGTGTCCAATTTTCTGACGTAACGCACTATCTTTATTATACGCACACTCAATGCATGCAGCTACATATTTCTTTACGAATCGCCTAAGTTTTGGAAACCAATATTCTTTTTGGATTTTGTCTAAAGTTTTAGAATAACCAAGATGACCTACATCATCATGATTAGCCCTACATATTTGCCATCTAGCATTACGTGGGACGACAAGGCGCAAACCATCCGCGCGCAAACTCTCCTATAAACTACACGATTTTTAATCACATACAATTTTTTTATTTCTTTGCATTCCTTTTATCATCAGGTTTTAAAATCTCAAAGACCCGTGCAATATCGGGGTCTGCTAATTGTAAAGTGAGCAACCAACTATCTTTCTCAATGTTATATATACCGACGCATGGATTATCATCTGTTGCTGTAGATAGCGTTGTATTTCTACTTAAAGCATCGACGTGGGACATCTGGACACCCGGAAGGTATTCAATATCGAAGGAAAATTCAGAAATTCGTAACCACCACCTAACAAGTATCCGCGGTAACAAGTCTCGTTTAGTTAAAGTAGTCCTAAGAGCTGCACAATCTATAAAAATTTTAAAATGCAAACCAAGTAAATATACTCTAAATTTTTTAGCGAGCATACCACAGCTAATGTCTCAAGCTCATAGGAGTGTAAATATTTTTCTTCGGGCGTTGTTTGTCTGCTAAAGTAGGCGACCGGTTTCAATACGCGTGCATCCTCCTGCCATTGCATAAGAATGCCTCCTATACCAAGAGAACTAGCGTCGGTGTGTAATTCCGTTTCAAGTTTAGGATTATACAGTGCTAAAACCGGCCTACTCACTAATTTTTCTTTTAAAGGAACGAATGCTCTATCCTGTTCAGGTGACCATTGCCAGACCGAATCCTTCTTTAATAAGCATGTTAATGAACGAACAATCTCCCCATAGCCTTGTATACATTTACGGAAGTATCCTGTTAAACCTAAAAACTGACGGACTTCGTGAATATTACGGGGCATTGGGAATTTCTCTATAGCCAGTACCTTTTTGTACCAGTACCTGTTGACGAGATTTCATATCCAAAATATTCAACTTTAGTTGTGAAAAATCTGCATTTTGAAAGTTTAAAAAGTAAGACCATACTGTCTAAAAAGTTTTAAAATTTCTTCTAGGCGATGAAACATTTCCTTGATGGATTTTGCTGATATTAATACGTCATCTATATATGCTGGAGCATATTCATACCTTTTATTTCCTAAAATTTTATTAATCATCCTTTGGAAGACAGCTGGGGCATTCGCAAGTCCGAACGGCATTTGTTTAAATTCGTAATGCCCGTCGGGCGTTACGAAGCCAGTAAGATTTCGACTGTCTTTTGGTTCCTACGGTAAGGAAAACATCGTGAGGTAACCTGCATACATCTGCGAAGAAATTGAATGGTGTATGTGAATACAACCAATCGGAATGGGGCCATTGACTAAGATCTCATCACACAAACATAGAGTAGGCTCGAGCCCCTCGATGGGGACGTATACGAGCTGTGATAATAAAATAAAATTGTGTGTCCATGAATCACGAAAAGACCAACACGATTTTACCTATTCATGAATAAACACTGGTATCTTTTTAAAAGATAAATACTTCCTTAAGATATTATAATGCAGATTACGCAATATCAAAATGCCTACTGCAAATTGACGAGAAAATTATCATAATTATCTTTTGGATTATCTTGTGCGCAAATTGGAAAACACATTAAGTAACACATTCACTGCGCAAATTACTTTTTCATCCCATCTATTCGAAAAGAGAAGGGTTCCTCCTCCCAGGGGTTTATTCCGGCGCACCTAATAACAGTGACGAAATGACTTTTGAATTTGGAACACTATTTTAATTAAAAAGTTTAAACGTATTTCACTTCGATAAAGTCCTGGTCGGTAGTAAAAAAAGCGCACCTACATGCCGACGCGGCATTGGCCAACGTGGAAAACCGGCCAAGTGCGAGTCGGACTCGCGCACGAAGGGTTTCGTACCATTGACTAGGTAAACAACAACACAAATTTCATATTTTTTATTAAAGTAAATATACAATTAAGTATTTTGTGAATATTGCAAGTGCCTACCTGTTACCATATATTGATATCGAGCAAAAAATCGCGTTTGTAGTATGGGAGCCCCCCTTAAATATTTGTTTTATTTTGTTTTTAGTATTTGTTGTTATAGCGGCAACAGAAATACATAATTTGTGAAAATTTTAACTGTCTAGCTATCGCGGTTCTTGAGATACAGCCTGGTGACAGACAGACAGACGGACGGACAGAAGGACGGACGGACGGACAGACAGCGAAGTCTTAATAATAGGGTCCCATTTTTACCCTTTGGGTACGGAACCCTAAAAATGAAATACGCGGGAACTTCATTTCCGATTTTTTAATTACTTGTTATCAAAATATTACGGACAATTTTTATTTGAGTCCCACAAATTGAATAAAAGATGAGTTCTAGCAGTGAAAGTGAGATATTAACACCAGAGAGTGAAAATTAAACGCAGAAACTGTCATAAACAATTTGCTACCAAACAAATCAAGAGAAAAATATCAAAAAGCTAATTTAAAATGAAATTACATGGAAAATTAAAGAGAAGCGAAGTCATTTTCAAATCAAATCAAATCAAATCAAATCAAATCATTTATTTGCTATAAATAGGGTTACATTGTGTTCTTAGTTATATAATGAGTTCTAACCTATTTAGCAGATAACAATATCAGCATGCAAATGTAGGACATTTTATTAAATTAATCAGTGACCCATCGATTATAAAGAATCGCAATTAGCTCTAACAATTTACTTATAATTTCTGTTTCATGTAGGTACCTTAATTTATCTTGTCTTATCAAATTAAATTAAGTCCGTATAAATTGATTAACTTGTTTAGCTCAATCTAGCCTAGTCTATCTAGTTAGATTAGGATTTATATAACTAAAAAATCTAATTTGTTTCATTAATTTATTTAAAATCTAACCAATGTTATTTTGATTATTTTATTTTAATTCAATTGTATTTATTTTATTTCAAATTTATTTAATTCTAGCCCAATCTCTCTAGTTAGATTAAGATTTATATAACTAATTTAATTTATTTAATATTAATTAATTTAAAATTTAACCAATGTCATTTTAATAATTTTATTTAAATTCGATTTATTTATTTTATTTCAAATTTATTTGATTCACTTCAATTCATATTCTATTTGTGTGCTAAGAATTCCTCAACAGAATAAAATGTTTTCTGTAAGAGCCATTTACGTAAATGTCTGGCAAACATAATAAACGGTTGTTGCTTTAAGTTTTCAGGTATTTTATTAAAAATTTTAATACCCATTGCGTAGCTGTTTTTAAGAAAACGTTTGGTTTTTGGAACTGTGTCAAGTACAAGTTTGTTTGGGTTTCTCAAATTTCTATTAGTAACATTATTTAATTTCGTAAATAAGCCTATGTTTTGTTTGACAAACTTGCTTGTCTCAAGTATATAAAGACACGGTAGTGGTAATATATTTAATGTCCTAAAGAAGGGTTTGCATGACACATCTGAGGCAATGTGGACTATAGCCCTGATACACCTTTTTTGAGCAACAAATGCATTATGAATATTTGTGCCATTCCCCCAAATTATTAGGCCATATCTAAGCACTGATTCAACGTATGCAAAGTAGGCAGTAATAGCGGTATTTTTATTTGCTACCTTTGTCAATTTATATAGTCCAAACGAGAATCTATTTATCCTGTCACAAACTGTTTCTATATGTTCTTTCCAATTAAGTTTTGAGTTTATGTCTATACCTAGAAATCTTACTTTTTCTGCATCATTTAAGATATGTCCGTCGTAATTTACACTTGTTATATTATTTAAGAAATTATTGAAATTCATTATTTGTGTTTTATTTAGATTTATTTTAAGATTATTTTGATCTAGCCATTTAATTATTTGTCCCAAAGTATGTGCTAAGTCATTATTATGTTGTTCTATATTTTGTTGCTGATCTGAAGTGACAATGACTGAAACGTCATCTGCAAACAAAGTCATCTTATGCTTTGTAACATTTGGAAGATCATTTATAACTATTAGAAATAGTACTGGCGCGAGGATACTTCCTTGGGGAACACCAAAACCATTTATTTTTAGTTCTGACTTATAATTTTTTATAATGCCTTTTTTATCAAATTGTGTTATCTCGACATATTGTTTTCTATTGTCTAGAAAGGATTTTAGCCACTCTAGTGCAGGTCCTCGGATTCCATAATGTTCCAGTTTGGTAAGTAATTGTTCATGTGAGACTAAGTCGAACGCCTTTGTCATATCCAGAAACATTACTGTGGTATAATAATTGTTGTTTACGTTTTGTAAGATATCATCTACTAGACTGAAAGTTGCATGTGCGGTCGATTTATTTTTCTGGAATCCATATTGGTTACGTTTTATGATGTCATGCTTTTCAAAAAAGGAAAGCAGTTGGTCGTGCATTGCTTTTTCGAATATTTTGGAGAATATCGAAATCAGTGTTATCGGTCTATAATTATTTAAGTCATATTTATCTCCTTTTTTATAAAGCGGCTTAATAATTGATGTTTTTAATTTATTTGGGAATGTACCTGATGTCAATGATAAATTTATAAGATAAGTCAATACTGTACATATTTCTTCCTTGCAACTCTTAATTATTTGCGTACTTATGTTGTCATAGCCTTCAGATTTTGTATTTTTTAAATGTCCTATAATTTTCTTAACGTCAGATTCGTCAATCGGTTTTATAAAGATAGTATTTGATAGATAATTTTTAGTAGTCATTTCTAAATTGTAATTTTTTTTATTTGTGTTATTTATAAAGTAATTATTAAATGTCGTAGCAATTTCTGTAGGTTTGATTATTTCTTTGCCCTCGTTTATTATTTTGTGTAAGTTAGTTATATAGGAAGCTTTACCCGTTTCTTGCTTTATAACATTCCAAGTTGCTCTGCATTTGTTTTTACTATTTGCTACATATTTTTGATTTGATACACTTTTTGCATTTAATATACATTTTTTAAGCAATTTATTGTAATGTAGATATTTAAGTCTATCAGATTTGCTTTTAGTACGATAATATTTAAAGCGCAGTGTTTTTTTATTTCTAGAACTCTTTTTTAAACCTCTTGTTATCCATGGAGATTTAATGAACTGATTTATTTTGAGTTTTTTCATCGGAAAACAAAGGTTATACAGTAAACTAAAAAGTTCATGAAACTCATTAAAGGCATCATTTAAATCTTTCTGAACATACACACTACTAAAAGAAAGACTTCGTATATATTTTTTAAACCTTTCAATATTTTCCTTAGAGTAGCAACGTTTGAAAGTGAAGGTTTTTTTTGGGGCCTGTTTTTTTTCTACTGTTTCAAACCTTAGTACCTGTGCAGTTTCGTGATCTGATAGGCACAAAGTGTGAATAGATCCTATAGCATGTTCAATATTGCTTAAGATGAGGTCCAGACAAGCTTTGCCTCTAGTAGGAACGGTAATATGACTAGTTAGATTACATTTTTTTAACATGTCTTCTAACTGTGATGACATGGCATTTTTTTCTATGGTGTTTATGTTTAAATCACCTGCTATAATAATTTTCTTTTTTGGATATTTCGCTAGGCATTTATCTAGTAGTAGACTGAAATTGTTGAAGAATAATTCCGTATGTCTCTTGGATTTTGTTGGGATTCTATATATGCATATTATTATAATATTATTTGCGATCAAATTTGTTGCACACATCTCAAAGTGGTATGTCGTTGAAAGGTTATTAAAGTAGGTTATGTTTTTATATTCTATTCCTTTTTTGACTAAAATGCAAGCACCCCCTCTTTTATTTGACCTTGAGTAGCTATTTGCCAATTCATAGTTATTTAAGATGCTTCGTTTTTCATCTCCGGCCTTTATGAACGTTTCTGTAAAACATAATATATCCGGATCTAGATCACAATCAGAAAGCGTTATTTCAATGAGTTCTTTTTTAGAATGTAGTCCGTGTATGTTTTGATGTAAGATTGTGAATGCGTTTTCAACTTTGTTAACGAAAAAAAGATCTTTCAGTTTCGTCAGTTATATTGTCAGGATTATTCGCTGCGCGTTTATCATTACTTTTTTGAGTTTTATTGCGTTCTAGATATGTTTTTATGTTATCGATATTTAGAAATTGTTTATGGTATTCTTTATAATCGATGTATACATTGATTTTTCTACAAGTATATTGTCGGTTTTTTACTAGGTACTCATAGTCAAAAGGATTAGAGTCAATATACGTACAATGGTCGAAGTGTTTAGTCCATACTTTCAAGCAGTAATTTAGTTGAACTACATTAAAATAAATACTGCGTTGAATGGGCAGTAGCAGAACAGAGGAGTTATTTAATTTACTTATGGCTATACAAATATTAGCATGTAATCTATGTATGTCATCATCATGATTGCCAAATCCTAATATAACAATGTCATTTTCATTTAAAGTTTTTTGTATGGTATCACAGTGAGAAATAAATTCTGTACTAGAGGCGTCGTTCATAATAAAAGCAGATGTTTTGTATACGTCATTCCATTTCCCTTGCCTAGATTTTGCTAGATGAGCTGACAAACCTTTCAGTGTTTCGTCTCCTATTAGATAAATGTTTCGTTTTGCCCTCTTGTAATTTGCCTTCTGTGTATTTTCGATTATGGCGCATTCTGTAGACTTGTTCGATCTTTTTCCAGGTTGGTTAAAGTGGTTCTGGCTAACCTCGAGATTAGGCGTTGTATCTTCTTTTGGTGCGGGTGATTTCTCCCTATGAGTAGTTTTGTCGAGGTACATGGATGGTGAATTTAAAATACTTTTTGGCTGCTTCTTTTTTGTCAAAGTTTTCGCTGTGGGAGTTAACTTGCAAATATGTGTAAGCTGTTTTATTTTGAGCTCATAATCTGAGATTTGTTTTTTTAAATTATGATTTTCCAACAGTAAATTTTCTACTTCACTTTCTGCAATGTTTAAATTTAGTTCCAAATTTGATATTTTTTCTCTTAAGTCTTCCATCTTGTAATTATTATTTGCACGTAGCTCTGGCAAACTTCTATTTGTATCTCCCAATGGAGTTGAGGTTAAAGAAGTAAATGTACCTTCGTCAGAGAGATTTTGTAATGAGTTGTCAGTCATAATGTTTGATATGTTGTATTCTTCATTATTTTCCAGGTCATTTATTGTTTGGGGAGTACAATTTTGTAGGGTTGGTTGTTCCTTTGCTTCTGTTGAGTTATTTACATCTTTTGTTAGTTTACTTGGTATGGTTTCGTGCATATTAGGTGTGGACGATATTATTATTTCGTCACTTTTGCAAGCAGCATCCATTTTTCTGCGCGTTGTGACATATGATGGAGTTTTGATCTGTATTGATGATGATTTAGTTGGTTTATTTATACACGATTTGCATTTCCATTGCTTTTTTGAGTCAGGTTTCATTATTCGATATAGTTTTTCCGAAAATCCAGCACAGTCAAACTCAAACCTGTGGTTACATATCGAACAAAGCAATGTATCCCTTTTTGGTACCTTAGTTTTACATTTTTTGCAGGTTACTATTATCTTGCGATCATTTTCTGTATTAGTCGATTGTGACGACATTATTGTGTTAAGTAGTGAAAAGGAATAAAAGAAAAGGCTGTGTATTTTTCGCTCCCTTTGCCTTAAAACAAGATGATCAAAATAATCTATAATCTATGCTTGGCTTGACGTAAAGTTTATCAGCGTGAAGTTAGCAATATTATGTCAAAAAAGCACGTACCAATCAGCTTTGTGTGGGTTTATCACGTCACAGCTCTTCCCAGTGGATTTTGCTGGTGGAAAATATTTTGAAGCGTAAATAGTGCAATTTTAAATAGTAACCGATTTTTTAAATATCTTCTTAACAACCATTTATCCTCTTGTACATCAAAACACAGCAGTTTTTATGTCGCGGTCTTACAACTTTAAGGTTATAGTAGTTTTCACAATATTGCAACGAGTGAAAAGTGCACTAGTTCAATTAAAATCTGATTTAGTATCCAAGAGCAATTACAGTCAGTGTTTACTTATTCGCGGACGTGACGTCAAGTCCAACAGTATTTCTTATTTGCTTATGTAAATATATGTATTCTTTACAAAAAAAGTGTCTCTTATTTATTTTTCTTATAGAACGGGGTGGAAAGCAGAGTGTGCCACACGGTACCAAAATTATTTAACTAGCTACGCTTAGGATTCTACTCTAAATCCTTCGCTTCGCTCTGGATTCAAACATTAGCTGTCGCCCCCAATATATTATTTTGGTCCCTAGTGACATAATCTAATATTTTATACTCTTTACCCATAATACCCCTATATCTAAAAGAATTTTGAAAATCGACCCAAAAATGTCAGAAGTAATCGGTGAACATACATGAGTAAAAAATATGTAACCAACATAAAAAAATATGTCACGACCAATAATGTAACCAATGATTCCCCACATTTTACTGGCTGAATAGTAATAGTAGATTGTGTCATTGTATTGGGGGCATGTAAAAAGAGATGAATGAAATCGGTTTCAAGGTATGGTGTGACCAATGGAAATAGGCATAAATTTTTATAAACATCGATAATAATATTTATATATGTAAAAATACAGACTGCGCAACGTAATTACCAATTGCTGCGCGAATTATCTTGTATTATTTTTCAATAAATTTTATTTTATAACAAAATGTGTTAAAAATCATTGTATCATCAACAGCTCATATAAGTCCCCACCGAAAGGCTCGAACCTACCCTATACTAGGGCGATTAGGCCTTAGTGTGCCTTAGTCAACCACGCTGGCAAAGTGCGGGTTGATCGACTTCACACACAGCCTCAGCTAACCTGTAAATAAATTTTTATAGCTACTTTACAATATTATGTTTTTTCCAACTTCCCCATCATATCTAAAGTCACAGTTTTCGTTTCGGCCCGCTTCTTCGAGTCGTATTTTACGATCGAATGATATTCCACCCCACAGTACCAATTTTCTTTCATACTCTTTTCACGCATATGCCGTTGGCCTATGGAACTATCTTCCCGAGAGTATTAAGAGAGCTCGTACGCTGGAGTCCTTTAAGAATCAAGTCCTAAATCACTTCCTATCCTTAAATCCTTAGCTAAATCAGTCCTTCATTGTCCATGTTTAGTTACTACTGCACTCATCCCCGATTTGAATTTCTTTTATGTATTTCCCTGGTCCAAGGTTGCCTGGGGAAGATTTCTTATTAGCTGTGTTGTTTTTGAACATTATCTGCAGGCCAATTATGGATCTTTCATCGTATGACATAGTATAAATTTGAGAAAAAGAAGTCATGAAATGCTACATTTTATATTGCCGATCTCCAATGATATCATCACTATGGCATAATTTCAATGATATCATCATTAAATAATAAACAAATGATCAAAAATCTGACCGGAAATCGTATTTTTCGCACTATGATATCTATTATTATTATTATTAAGTATTTTTATTAATATTTAAATCATTCTACTAACGTGTCCTGAAGCATCCCTTAAATATTCCAGGGTGATCAAAAAGTAGCCCGTTAAGACAAAACACGAGTATTTAAGGTCTTGTTGAGCCAGGCCCATGATTTGAATTATCTCCATCGATAAAAGCATTCATAGCTCACGCTCTAAAAGTTTGATTACTTCTTCCCCTGACATACTGACACCGGACATACCGGACACTCGTATTATAAGATGTCGTTATGGGAGGCTTTGTTAGGGTTCCGTACGTCCGAATAAAAAAAAGGGAACCCTTAAAGGATCACTCGTGTGTCCGTCTCTCTGTCGGTCACAGTCAATTATCTCCGAATCTACTAGACCGATTAAGTTGAAATTGGGTACACATATCAATTTCTGTAACCCAAATGCAGAGGTATGACGTGAATAGATGTAATCTGTATATGGGAGGTCATTTTTGGGGGGAAGGTGGAAAATTAAATATTTTTTTTTGAAAACTGCATCTTGTGACACAAAAAAATACAGAAATCAGTTTTCTACTTATGGATTATAGGAAAACCTATAAGAAGTCCATGATATTAAAATAACATGGTAAATCATTCAATATAGGTAACATCGTACGGAACCCTCTTCACGCGAGTTCAACTCGCACATGGAAGGTTTTTTAAATTTATGTATGCATTTTTTCTTGTCTCTAAAATTGATGATATGGTTCTTATGAACTGATCTTTGTATGTCTTATAGTTAGAGGCTTGCCCATACTGACCGATCTAAATGTGCCACTATGTGTAGGCAGTGCGACGCCGCAATGGTGCAGTAGTAAAAGTGGTGTAGTTAGCTCACACCGTGGCACACCCCGGACACTCCATACAACGTTCGCAAATTAATTACCTATTACTACTACTTAAACAAATGACGTTCGTACACGCGCAAATGTGTGCGTGGAATCTAGTAGGGCTGAGTGCGCGGCTATCAATCGAAATGACGCGAGAAGTGCAGCGACTGCCTTCTCTTTCACCCGCATAGCGCTGTCCCTGTTATCGGCCGGCGCTCGCGTCTACTCGTCCGAGCGATCGCGCGCGCCCTTGTTTACGTGTCAGTGATGTCTATAGCGAAGTGCCGCGTAGGACGAGGTATTTGAAATGAGTGCGAGGAGGTGCGTGGCCGTTCTGTACGTAGTACTATTATCTATTCTGTGACCGTGGTAAAAAAATGTACTATTTTAGCAAGCAGTATTGCCGCATTAGCAAAAACTCACCAAACCATTACCTCGAAGTCTCTAGACACTGAGACAAACACACATGAAAATTTCAGACATACATAAAACATTTCAGAACTCCATTTTAAAAAAGAAGCTATATTAAAAAAAAACTTGTTTAATTATTTACTACGCATAATCCAATGAAAAATACCTATATATTTCTAAATTCAATCACATCAATTCACTGATGATAAGATGAATAATTTACTAAATGAATCATCTGCATCCGGTATAGATTTGAAAATTCAATGTGCTTAATAATTTCTTGAATAACTGGATCATATAAGCCTGGTATATGCAGAGTCTGGTTGCTATGAAGAAGTGGAAGCTTGCGGTTGTCTTCATAATGTGGAAGGTGTATCTGTTTACGTTTTTAACAGTTTTTGTAATCTTGGATAAGACTTCAAACTGGGTGGTATGACATGGGTGAATCATGTATCGAGCCGTGTAAATTACATGAAAAATTTATGTGAACCCTAACAGTATTAACTGACTTTTTCAAATTCAAATTCAATTCAAAAATCTTTATTCAACATAGGCCTTTACAGGCACTTATTGACGCCAAAACAAAGCAAAACAATCTAATTTAGAGAAATTATATTAACCTTGTATGTGCATACATCCTAAATATACTCAAGATGTCTGCAAATACAAGTAGGAATAAAAAAAAAAGTTGATTCTACACCTGTTCGGAAATTGGGAGAGCCTTCTCGAGAAGAACAGGCAAGAAACTCGAAAGGTCTAAATTTTTTATCTCCTCTTTTAAATCGCCATTTACAATTTTGGTTTGTTACAGAGTCGTCAATTGGAAGCTGACCTCAAAGCAAAAGTTTGAGCTCAACTTCCATTACAAGAATAGATGTGTTAATTCACATTATATAAGCTATCTCTGAGAGAAGTGCGTGAACTTAGATTATAAATAAATTGCTCTCACTGAACGTTTCTTTGAAACAAAACGCAATACATTGTTAAATATTAGAATTGAGAGTTCAAACCCAAGCTTTTTTGTCCGTCATGTAATCAGACACTTTATAATATGCTTTTTTAATAAGTACATCTTTGATTGCAACTTTAAATTTGTTTAAGCTAAGTTCTTGTATACAACTTGGGATTTTATTGTAGAAACGTATACACAGGCCTCTAAAAGAATTATTAATTTTTTGGAGCCTGGTATTTGGTAAAGCTAACATATTCTTTTGTCTAGTATTAATTGAATGAATATCACTATTTTTACAAAACACATGAATATTCTTACGAACATATATTAGATTCTTATATCAGTACAACGACGATGCTTAAAATATATCTCTCGTAAATATCATTTTGGTAGGTCACTCAAAAACTATTATGAGAGGTTATCTAAAATGGATGTGTTGTCTTTACAAGCTCGTCGTAAAAGATATGATCTTCTATATCTTCATAAAATAATTCACGCAACCATTGACGTGCCAGAGTTACTGTCTGCGATGAATATTAACACACGGTATAGGTCTCGCTGTCCCAGTACCTTTGCAATACAGGTCTACAAAAACAACACGTCCTTTTATAACCCAACTGTAAGAATGTGCCGTACGTACAATGATTTATCCCGTTGTTGTGATGAACTGGATATATTTGATAAATTTAGTACTTACAAAAAAACTGTGACAGACATCATAAAGAAAGAAAATGTCCTCAGCCCTGCTTAGGAACTTTTTGTTTTAACTTTTTGTCTTAAATTTGGTTGTACAACATTCACAATGTTTTAAATTTAAATTTTATCTTTAAGGTTATATTTGTTATATACAATAAGTCTATAAACATGCTGTGTACACTATTTTTGGATTGCTATCTAGGTATAATTACATTGTTCAAATATGATAATTTTTGTCATGATAGTAATCTGTTTGTGTACCTTTAGTAAATAAATAAATAAATTCTCATAAATATATTGCGACGCTACTGTCATAATACCAATTTCTTTGAACTTTTCTCGCAAAGAATCTCTCATTTTAAGGTTATAGATTGCTCGAATAGCCCTTTTCTGCAGTACAAAAACAATCTGAATGTCGGCAGCATTTCCCCACAACAAAATACCATACGACATCACACTATGAAAGTAAGAAAAGTATACAAGTCTTGCTGTATCAACATCAGTCAGTTGACGTATTTTCCATACAGCGTGAGCTGCAGAACTAAGTCTCTTTGACAATTTATCGATATGTGGGCCCCATTGCAGCTTAGAATCAAGTGTGATCCCAAGAAATACTGTGGTGTCCACAGGGTCAACACCTATATCCTTTATTTTTACAGTGGTGTGAACCTCTTTGACATTGGGTAAAACAAATTTTATACATTTTGTTTTCCCTTCATTAAGTGACAGGTTGTTCACATTAAACCAATGAACAATTCTTGAGATAGAATTATTTACATCGTCATTAATTTGCACACCTCTTTTAATTTTAAATAAAAGTGAAGTATCATCTGCAAATAATACCATCTCATGTCTATCCTGTACAAAATCAGGGAGGTCATTGACATATATAAGAAATAGAAAAGGACCAAGAATCGAACCTTGCGGAACTCCCATTTTAACTGCAGAACCTTGAGACCTTTTTCCATTGATGTCTACTTTTTGAATCCTCCCACTTAGATAAGAGATTAGAAGATCTAGTGCAGTGTCACGAAACCCATAGTGGTGTAATTTTCTGATCAAGATTTCGTGATAAACGCAATCAAATGCCTTGGACAAGTCACAAAAAATGCCTAACGCATCGTGTGAGTCTTCCCAGGCTTCGAATATATGTTGTATTAACTCAACACCAGCATCGGTTGTTGAGCGACCCCTCCTAAAACCAAATTGTTTACAGTGTAGAAGATTATTCCTATCAAAATAACTTTGCATTTGCTCCAACATAATTTTTTCAAAAATTTTGCTAAAAGTAGGTAGCACAGAGATAGGTCTAAAATTACTGGGGTCTGATGTGCTACCAGATTTATGTAAAGGAATAATTTTACTTAGCTTCATTAGATCAGGAAATACACCACAGTCAATGCAATCATTAAAAATGTTAGCAAGTATTGGCGCTATTGTTTCAATTACGGATTTAGTAACATCAACGGAATTGCCCCACAGATCCGCAGTTTTCTTTTTATTTAAAGTTTTTTTGTTATATCAATTCCACTAATGTGTACAAATTCGAATTTATCATTACAAACTTTAACATGATCCTTCACTATAGATTCAGCAATAGCGGGGGATGAATCCAAAGACTTTGTGATTGAGACTGGAATATCAGTAAAGAACTTTTCAAATTCTGCAGCTACTTCTGTGTCAACTGTTACCTTCTTACCATCAACATTCAAACAATATTGATTATTAGTAGTTTTAGCTTTTCCAGTTTCATTATTTATAATATTCCATGTCATTTTAATTTTATTACTACTGTTTTTTATTTTTGAACTTAAATAATTAGATTTAGCAAGCTTGCAAACTTTTTTGAACACTTTGGAATAAGTTTTTACATAAAGTTTAAATTCATCACTAGTATTGAATAAGCGTTCATTGTAAAGTTCAAAAAGTTTTATTCTGCTTTTGTGAATACCTGGTGTAGCCCATTCACTAAAAGCTAAAGTGCCATCAACCGATATAGTCTTTGGAATAAAAATATTTTTAAATTCAGAACAAAATGTATGAAAAAAATTTTCTTATAATTTATTTGGATTTTCTTCATAACCTATATAATTTAATTTAATACCAATATTATTTTTCAGCCGTTCTAAGCGACCAGCAGTCTTTGGTACAACAGTGATATTCTTTTTTTCCATGCTTTTACATTTAAGTGGAATGGTAACAATTTGTCCAGAATGGTCAGATTCTAAATTATTAAAAACTCTTCTTGCTAAAGGAACAATATTTGTATAAATATTGTCAATGCATGTGGCAGACGATTGAGTTGTTCTTGTTGGCTCCAAAAATAAATTTCCAAGGTTATATGACCAAAACAGATTTTTAATCCTAATAGATAAACTAGAATTTTCTAATAAATTAATATTAAAATCACCACAAACAATGGTTTGTTTTGTGGAACTACACACTTTTTTCAATACTTCATCCATAGTATCTTCAAAAAGGTCATATAATCCTGAAGGAGGCCTGTATATACTTAATACAATAATCTGGTCCAGCTCCACGCAGGCTATTTCTATTGTTCGCTCAATCGAAAGACTCACAATATCCTTACGATCCTTAAATTTCAGCTTTTTATCTAATATTATTAAAGAACCACCACGAATTGATTTTTCTCGACTGAACGAACTACCAACCAGATGATTGCTGAAATTAAACATGAACTGATAACTTTTAAGCCAGTGTTCAGTTACACAAAAGATGTCTACATTACTACAGTTCAAGAATAATTCCACTTCCAGATCCTTGCCTAACATTCCTTGAATGTTCTGGTGCACCAGGTTGATAAGATTTACTTTATTTTTGTTTTCAAATGGGTTTTGCAATACATTTACAAAGTTTTCAGTATCTTTTCTACCTAATGATAAGCAAGAGGATGTCTCTTTTGTCTCATTACTTAATTTAAAGATTTATTAAAAATATCATCAGTAACATTACTGACAGTCGGTTCACTACCACAGTATTGCTCAATAGGAGCAATTTCAGTACTTTGAGTGGGCTGCTCAATAAAAGCATTGTCAGAGAAATAATTTACAGCCATGTTTTTGGCTAAAGTCTTAGCGAAATAGCTAATTGTTTTTTATAGAATGTTGATAGATATAATCTATCTTCTGTCAAATAAGCTTTAATACATGTCAGTTTGTTGAAGTCAATAATATGGAATTTTTTCGAATAATTTGTCATTAAATCTAATGTCAAATTAAGTTTGTATGTAATATTATTTTCATGTTGTGACAAACGATTATGGTAGGGAAGGGTAAACATTATTATTTGATTAACATGTAAATTATTTAAATGAGAACAAAAATGTTTTAGTACTTTTTTGTTCAAATTACCCCTATTTCCCAAGATCATAACCAGTTTGTCATTAATATCAAACTTATAACTATTAATTTTATTTGCAATATCATGGAAACTTGAGCCAGGCATACAATAATTAATGACACTAAAATCCAACTGATTTGTCAATAACTGGCCCATACCTTTGCCTATGTCATCACAAAAAATAATACATTTAGGCTTAGACACAGACATCTTACAATGAAAACTAGATTGCTCATTGACTGGTGACTGACATACAATACTATGAGCGGAGGATGTATGACTGGGTGCATTGTTATTATTTGTGTTTTTTATTGCCGTTGGCCGCAGACGGCTTTTCGAGCATCACTTTCGAGTAACAATGTTTATAATTGACTAATATGACCGGAGTTATAATCTTGGATATGCCGCAGAACTCTGGTCAGTGATCAATCCAATGGCTCCTCAATACCCGACTCAACACCTCTCCAGAACTTTTCCGTCCCCCAAGGAAGATCCGATCTGAATAAAGAAGGCCCAATTCAACAAACGAAATCCAGAAGGTGTGGTTTCGTGGACGCTGTGGAAAATGTGTGTGAAACATACTTTTGTTTTATCATTTAGGACTTGTTGATAGGTGATGATAATGTCATCAGTTATGACTTACCAACAGGTGAGATGGAATAAAATCAGTATTTTCCTGTATACACTGATCAATTCCACAGGCGTACCGAAACGTATATTGATCACAAAAATTGTATGACAACAAAAGAATACATATTAAACGAGCCACCAATTGACACACGCCTTAGCAAACAAAAGGCCGACATCCCGTTACTAATCACAATCTAGAGATTACGCTGTGCCGTAATCTCCACCGAACCGTATAAATTGAAGGCGGCAAGAGTCAGTTCATTGCTCGCACTTGTACCAAAAACATGTATAAGTTGTGTGTGGTGCTCGCTGGCTGCGTCCTGGCATTGGCGGTCGCTAGCAAAGACTGCTACTGGAACGCCAAGTGCAACACCAAAGACCACTTCGGCAGCAAAACTGTGTACGATGACGTCAGGGGGGACGTCAGGGACACGCCTGATTTGATAGGTAAGATAATCCATTAAAGTATTTCATATTTAAATTAGTAATTTCAGGACAAAAGTACGTTACCCGTTATATACTCAACAATCAAGTCGTATCAGTTTGGGAGTCACTATACTCCTAAATCTTTCTGAAATGTCATCTACTCATCATTACCTCTCGAACCAAATTCCTGGGACTTGCCACATACAAAATCTCAATTAATCCATTTTGATCATACGTTAGAATATCAACAATATTGGCTGAAGGCAATTCCATCCTGTTGTTTTTCTCCACTCCTTTGCATACATCTTAAATAATGCTTCCACCCAAACCATATTCCCGCTGCTGGAACGGACATACACATACATTAATTTTTTATTAATTATAAGAATTTGTTGTGTTTGACGGAGTGGCTTTAAAAGTTAATAAATTTTATTGAAGATTTAGAGTCTATTGTAACAAAGAGTGAACTTTTTAAATTTATTATTTGCTTAGTTGGCTTAAATAATCACAACTAGATGACAGCTTAAACTCAAACTCAAAGAATCTTTAAGCTGAACGCACATATTATATCAAAAATCGAATCAAAAATGAATCTAATTAACTAATTATTTAATCCTTGTATGTACACATACCCCAACCAATATAAAATGTATGCAAATACAAGTAAACTAAAAAAATAGTTGACTACACTGACAGCTCATCGCGAGTTCTGTCTTCTCGTGTTCAATTCGGAGGCCGTACCTTTAGAAAATACCTGACAGAAATTGCTATTTTAGCAATAAGGCTGCCTTTGTATTCATGTTTCGGCTATGTGTGGGTAATAATTTAATTTTTCTTTGTGCAATAAAGTATAAAGTAAAAAGTGTAAAGTTTAATGTATTTACTTGATATTTCTTGATAGGAAAATCATAATACAATCACGAAACCTGCCCCGTAGCACGTCCACCAAAACACGATATGATAAAGCGATTTATCGCGGTCAGTTGTGTTTCAAACTTTTTTTATGAAATTTGACCTACTGCTGCTACCCAGATTTTTTCTTCCGATACAATGTGGTCCTTAGATGAAACAGAGTTGAAATTAAATAGAAATATAACCCACACATGACCAAGCAAAAATGATTATTCAAAATAGACCTACTAGTTGGTTATAGATTTCCCCATATTGCTCCAGTTAAATAAACCAAGGCCCTTTAAATATCAACACAACTTTTGAATTTCACTTCATTTGAATGAGTCTGGTAATTCTGCAATTACTTACTTATATTATATCTATACTTACTTACTTATATTAGAAAGCTGAAGAGTTTGTTTGTATGAAAACGTGTTCGTTAAACGCGCTTATCTCAGGAACTTCTGATTCAAATTGAAAAATTATATATTACATCATGATATATAACATCATGATATTGTTATTTTCCAAAATCCACGCGAACGAAGTCGCGGGCAGGGCGATAAGCGGCACAGTTTTGGAATAAAAGGGTTAAAAATTGAATTTTAAAATTCGACGCGAATCGAACAATCACAAGCGAATACAAAAGACCAAAGACAGTAGGTACAATGAAAACCCACTCGTGCCATTGCTAATTTTCCCCAGAAAGAATACATATCATCATCATCACCATCAACAGCTCATAACGTCTTCACCAAGGGGCTCGAGCCCCTTGGTACGAACCCTGGGGCGATTAGGCCTAGGGTTCGTACCAAAGGTTAGGTTGTCAACCGCACCGCACACAAAATAATATCATAATATCATGATTTTTATATGCATTCTTATCTCTTACATAACATATTAAATTGTAATTTACCTATCAATAAATCTTAAATCAGTGCGCAATCCGGGCTTCAAAAAATAGTTATCAGCGTAGATAAAAGATAACAATGAAAGGTGTATGTAACGTTGTTGTGTTGGTCATGAATCATGATACTGTCTCAATCTCTCCTTATTAACACATTATTATGAAACAGCGTTAATGCTGAAACGATGACTAACATTAGACATCTGTTAGGTTACCTATCATAAAATCGAAAAATTTTTGATCGAATTTCATTTAACAGAAAACTTTTCGACTATTTTCGTTTCGTCTTTTTTTATTTCGTGGGAATCTCGTTTGCCACTCGATCAATGGATCTGTATTATCAATTCGATTTTTTTCGTTACTCCGACGTTTCATTTGGTCGAAAACCTTTTTACAGAAGTTATGCTCAGCCGAAACAACATTTATTCGAATATTAGGTTTCCGAGCATTCATTACACCACTGTTTTATAACTCCTCGAAAAATTTGAGCGCAGTATTTCCGATCCCTAATCTATGCTTCTATTTTTAGCATGCAAGCAAGCTAGCAGCATGCAGTTTGATGCTGCGCTCGCTTCGCTTGCGCCGCTATAGTCCAATCAACGAGGCATTTGTAACCCGAAAAATTCTTCTGCCTCTGAAATTTGGCATGTGGTGAAGATACCTAATACAGATGACAGATGTACAATAATCCAACAAAATTTATAATGGGAAGTTAGGTATTTTTACCTAAACATGAAAAACGCTTATAGCTCTCTGTGGATATTTCCTCAGTTAGAAATTATTCTTGTATACGTACGTATGTACTAGTTAGAACAAGTATGTAAAGTAATCCAACATTTTTTCGATTTGGGTGATGCACTAAATTGAACTTTTAACATTTTGCGCAATAACTTCTATTGGAAAATTGCTCTGCTAATTTTTATTTTTTAATATGGTCTTATTTCCCTAAATGAATAGGTTTGTTAAGTAATCCAATAAATTTTCCTTTTTAAACATTTTTTAATTATTTTTGCTTGTGAAAAATTACTCCGTCCATTTTTATATCTTTATAGGTTATATGATTTAATATTAAAACAGAATTATCAATAATCCAACAAATTTTCCAACGTTCATATATTTTTTAAAACATGTTCGCTATTAAATAGTCAATTATTACTGGCGCGACCCGCAAGTGCAGCATTGCCAGGCGATAGTGAGTATGCGGGCCGCGCTTCGCCTAGGCACGCATCACAGATTAATACAATAATCAATAAATCTTGGCGACAATTAATTAGTAATGTTTTTAACATTGGATAAGCATTGGATATATGTATTACCTAACCAGCATTTGGTTTTACTTTGTAGTCACAACATATAAATTAGACATTACATTAGACGATAAAAATAGTCAAGCCGCGCGCAAATACCGACTATTTTTTTTTATATTTTTCAAAAGAATTTATCTAGCAGAGCATTCTTTTTGTCGTGCCGGTTCGAAATTCATATAAAACTTAAGTAAGTTACCTCTTTAGTAAACATGTAAGGGCTTTAAATAAATTTTCACTTCTCGTGCTCGCAAAGCTCGTCTTTATGTCGTTTATAGGCTGCATAAAATGGCTTTCATGTTCTAGAGCATAAAGTAAAATTTTCTTTTAGACGAAGATTCTTAGGCCCAACAGCCAACAACGCTCAGCCTAAAACTTCACAGAATTTATTTATATTAATAACTTGCGATAATTTATTTATTTGCTTTAATTTATTTGTCTTGTGTTTTCTACCTCAAAAGTTATGAAACCAAATAAAAATAGTAACCAGTTATTATTAAAACGCATCGAAATATTTTTATTACTTGGCAGAATTTTTCAATATTGTGTTACATATTTTTCGTATATATTTTGAAGTAGGTAATTGTTTAATTTTCTTGCAATCGAAGTGAAAAGCAGAGTGTAAAACACTGGCATAAACAAGTCATTGTACTCCTCAACTTACTATCTACCCTCGCCTACGGCTCGGGTGGATAAAATCGTCTCGGGCTACAGTGCCTCATTTTATGCCCTTGTTGTGCAATCTACTATTGTTCCATTTTCAATTTATATTGCCGGGCGTTCTAGCAAGCTAGATAAAAAATTGCTGCTGCTGCTTAGTCTTTTTTTAACGAGGAAAATGCTTTTACGTACCTCCAAGCCCTTGGGTAGAGGCAAGGGTGCGTGGGACTCCACGGTAGAGTGCCGCATATACCCACTAAACCCTTCGGGAACACCTATCCGGCCATTTCAGAGCGGCTGCGAGCAGGCGCATAGCGCTGCGCTCGCGTGAGCCAGCTCGGCCTGTTGACTATCCTCTCTGCATGAGAGCAGCTTGTGTCCCAGAGCTGCTCTTACCGTCACAGGGATCGAGTGCAATACAGACAACATGGCGCCCAACTGCGTTGCCCGCCGCCCCCACTAAGGTGGCGGAATCAGGGCGTTGTAGCCACTTCTTCGCCACCCTAACCTTCTCGCACTGTCGAGGGGGGTCCGCCTCACGAGCTCTCTCGTGGCGCTCCTTCGTCTCCATGACCACTTCAAAAAAGTGAGAAACAGCATCCCAGGCTGCCCGCACGGTGAGCATAGCTCTATCCACAACGGGCAATGAGAGATCAATAACAATTACGGACATAAGATCACCGCGCTGAGAAGTCAATGCAGGACAATGCACAAGAGTGTGTAGCGCGGTGTCTTCGTCCGCACCGCAATGGTGACAACGTGGGTCATCTTCCCTCCTGGCAACCTTGCGAAGGTACCTGTCAAAGCAGCCATGCGCCGACAGTACCTGCACGAGGTGGAAGGTGAGGGTGTCGAATCTCCTTGTAACCCAGTCACGGAGGACAGGATGGAGCACCGCGTTGATCCACTGACCGTATTCTGCTCTTTCGAGCCTTGAAGACCACGAGGACCCAAGAACTGAATTCATGGCCTCTTCACGCTAACTTTTCACCTTTCTCTCAGTCGGGCGACTCTTTTATTATATACCGCCGTTAGTACATGTGCCTCCAAATCCCATGGTGGCATCGATGCCAAGGCGCAGGTGGACTCCGCGGATAGCTCTCGTCACAAGACAGCACTAGGACCTTTGGTGTTGGGTAACAACCTCCCCAGGGCCATGGCTGTGGATACCAATTTTGGAGCCAGTCGAGAAAAATGTTCTCTAAAGTTCCAGCTCCTGTCCAGCACTAAACCCAGATACTTCAAGTGTGGAGTAATATCCACCCGTGTCCCATTGATCATAATATAGGTGGGGGTCCCTTGGGAGGCCCATGGACGACTAGGGCCTCCGTTTTATCGAAAGCCCTAATCTTTCAATTCTTGAGACGACTTGTTCCACGCCAGCTGTAGCTAATAGGGAAGCCAGTCTGTAATTCTTTCCACGAACTGTAACAAGGGTATCATCGACGTAACACCTCCAGTCCGCGGGATAAGTTCCCTCTTAGTACATAATTATACCCGATGTTGAACAGAAGAAGGCCAAGGACCGATCCCTATAGAACACCGAGCATCATAGACTTTCGAACAACATGTCCGTTGCTGTCAGTGTAAAGGACGATTTGCTCTCTAAAATAATCAGCAATAACGTGCTGCAGGTATATGGGATCCTCGTGGTAGTTGAGTGCCTTTAAGACGCACTGAGGTGGAAGCGTGTTAAAAGCATTCGCTATGTCTAAAGAAACTGCTATCAAGACGCAGCTATCGGAAGTAGCCTCTTTGGAAAGGGATTTGACCTAGCGGAGCGCGTTATTCGTGAAACTGGTTCTCCGCCAGGTCAGGCCCGTCAATGCTCAAGTAACGGTTTATTCAAACGGCGAGGATACGCTCGAACATTTTCGACATTTCGTTAAGCAGAACGATGGGCCGATATCTTGACGGAGAATCAGTTTCGTTCACATGGATGTCGGCGTGTGTTATTGGTGATGCCCAAGGTAGACACCACCACGTCGGCGTTTCACCGACTTGTATTGCTGAATTTTATTTACCGAATACCAGCTCTTGGAAAATTGGTATTACTTACCTTGGATCCGATTGGTCTCCGTATGTAGCCGGTGGACTTCCTGAGCTAGCTCGAAGGAAGTCGCGGCTCCTGAAGTTCTGCGGTGGATCCACCGGTGGAGACCGGAGCACTACAAATGCCTATTAGGCCACCACGGCTCACACACGCGACGATAAACTTTTGCACAACACAAAGCGGGCTTTCGCACCCCGATATTAGGTGCGCCGCGCAAAACACAATGTTATTCTCATATATTACATTTTATTGATGCCCGCACATAACCTCTAACAATGTCATTCTCTATTCGACTCGACTGACTGACATGTCACATGCGGCCGGCCGCCAAAAAGGCTCTCACTGCACAGACTATAATGCAGTGTTGCCACTCGCTCTTCCTCGAGCGTGAACATCCCCCCGCTCCGGACAGTCCCGGACTGTCCGCCAAATCAGTCTAAGGGGAGGCGAGAAAGAGTAGCGACCGCGCGCTTCAAAACAGAATCCCCAACTAGGACCTCGGCAAACCTGGGCACACCATCAGACCCTAGAGTAAGTTGGACAATGCGTCCGCGACGCCAACGTAAGGGTGGCAGGTTTGGGTCCTTCACTAACACGAGGTCTCCAACCCTCGGTGGGTTTGTCTTATCTGACCACTTAACGCGCTGTTGCAAAATGTGTAAATATTCAAGGTGCCAGCGGCGCCAGAAGCTCTGGGTAAGCTGCTGGAGCAACTCAAACCGCGAAAGGCGTCCGGGATTGATATCTCTATAAGGATACTCGGGCAGGGCGTTAAGTGGTCTGCCTATCAAGAAATGGCCCGGCGTGAGGGCCTGCAAATCGTTCGCGTCGGTAGACAACGGACATAACGGACGCGAGTTGAGAACCGCCTCAATCTTATGAAACACCGTCGCGAGTTCCTCAAACGTGAGAATAGTCTCCCCAATAACGCGGCGAAGGTGAGTCTTGGCGGCCTTTACAACAGATTCAAAAATCCTCCCCAGTGAGGGCAAGACGGCGGGGAGTATCGCCATGTTACCCCCCTACGGGAGAGTGTGGATCCGATCTCAATATTATTTTTATCTAAAAATTCACAAACTTCTCTTATATGTCTATCAGTGCCCTTGAAGTTCGTCCCACAATCGGACCGAATTAGAGAAGGCAGTCCCCGGCGGGAGACAAATCTGCCTAACGCTGCTAAGAAAGCGTCCATGGTGAGCGCACTCACCACCTCCAAATGAACGGCTTTAGTGGCCAAACAAACAAACACACACAAGTAAGCCTTTTCAGTCTTAGCATTACGGAGTCGCGACGTTTTTATAGTGAACGGTCCCGCGAAATCAGTTCCAACTCCTAAGAAGGTCATCGATTCATTCACACGATCAGCAGGCAAATCACCCATTTGGGGCTGCATCGTCTCGGGGTGTAAACGATAGCAGGGCAGACATCGAAAGATAACAGATCGGATTATTCTTCGCGCTGACAAAATCCAAAACTCCCGTTGGAGGAGCGCGGTCAATGCATTACATCCGGCATGAGCATTCTTCACATGGCGATCAATGATCAACAATCGCACCAATGGTCCGTCCTTGGGGAGCAACAGGGGATGACGTGATCTATAAGGCAAGTTAGCGTGCCTCAATCGGCCTCCTACACGCAACAATCCCTTATCATCCAGAAAGGGAGTCAAACGCACCAAGGGTCCCTTCAATTTGGACGTCCCGGTACGGAAAATCTTAAGTTCCGGTTCAAACGCTCTAGACTGGGTCATACGCACCCAATGCGAAAGAGCATCTTGGCGCTCCTGCGGTGAGAGAACCGGACACAAATCTTTGTCCTGAGGCCGGCGACAATTTCGTATAAATCTTCTTATCCAAGCGGTCACGCCGAGCAACTTGTCCAGAGAACTGTAGCGGTCTAATAAAAATTCCCGCTCTGGAGCCGCCATAGTCTCGACAGCGTGAACACGCAAGCCCGGATTTGGTACCTTCACCACAGCTGGTGTGGAAGGCCAAGACGGCTGTAACAACCATTCGGGACCCCACCACAGAGTGTGGTCAATAAGCTGAGGGGCTTCGCTGCCACGTGACGCACAGTCAGCAGGGTTTATTTCACCTGGCACGTGGCGCCAAATCAACGTGGCCTTCGAGGCCTGTATTTGGGATACCCGATTGGCCACAAATACTTCCAGGGAGTGGACGGAGTTCTTAATCCAACACAGGACAACCTGACTGTCGGACCAAGCAAAGAGCGACTCAAAGTCCACACTACGTCCCAGGGTGTCAACAACGTGGTTCATCAAACGAACCAGAAGAGTAGCTCCAGACAATTCTAACTTCAGAATCGTTAATCGAGTCCGAAGTGGAGCAACCTTACTCTTAGCAATTAGCAAGTGGAGCTTAACAGCTCCTCTATCATCGACCGTCCGGATATATACGACGGCTGCGTATCCACTCTCAGACGCGTCACAAAAGCCATGAAGGCTGGCCGTAAACCGTCCCTTAGGCAGTATATGTCTAGGGATACTAACACGGTTAATGTCGGGGAGAGACGACATGAAGGACTCCCAATCTCGCAGCAAACGGCCCGAGAGGGGCTCATCCCACGACACTTCGGCTGACCAAAGTTCCTGTAGGAAGCACTTCATCCAAAACACTACGGGACTAATCCAGCCATTTGGGTCAAAGGTACGAGCTACTGTAGACAAAACCAACCGTTTCGTCCAGACCTTGGGGCTTGGCAGCTCCAATCGATAGGTGAACGTGTCCTGGACAGGTCTGTATTGCACTCCCAAAACAGACAGTAAATCTGGAGTGTTGGCATTCTCAAAAATATGAGGCTCCTGCTGGTGGTCGTCTGGGAAGTCACACAAAAGCTGAGGTGAGTTGGACATCCACTTCCTCAGTTCATAACCACCAGCCCCGAGAAGAGCAATTAGTTCATCTCGCAAAATCAAGGCTTCCTCGACACTAGAGGAGCCCGTACAAATATCATCCACAAATGCATCCTCCTTGAGAACCAACGATGCGCGAGGGTATCGTAACCGCTCACGTTCAGCGAGTTCCACAAGTGAGCGAATTGCCACAAAGGGGCTCGAACGCAAACCGTATGTATTGGTGTTCAGCTCGTAGACCAGCATGGGATCCCTGGGATCCTCCCTCCATAATATGAGCTGATATCGTCTATCGTCCGGGTGAATCACAGTCTGCCGAAACATCATCCGGATATCGGTCACAAAGACGACGGCATGGCGACGGAAGTTGGTCAATACATCGCCCACCTCGTGGTGCAACTTCGGTCCAGCATGCAGACATTGATTCAGCGAAACTCCGGTAGACGTGGGAGCTGACCCATCAAAAACAACGCGTATCTTCCCGGTGGAAGGTTTCAAAACCGCGTGGTGAGGAAGAAAATTATGTTCCTCGTTTCGCCAGTCCAGTCGCGAGACTGACATGTGCCCCAGTTGCTCATATTCTCGCATGAAGTCGACATACTTCTGTTTGAAGTCGGAGTTCCTACTCATACGACGCTCCATGGACAGCAGTCGCTTCTCGGCCAACGGCCGGGAGCTGCCAAGTGAGGGGCGAACTGACAAAAAAGGCAAACGAGTGATCAGCCGTCCCGAGTGAAGGCGACCTGTATTGTTCTGGTAGAACAACTCACACTCCTCGTCTAAGGGGTTCACTCGCTTCACGGTAGGTGGCTCTTCCACCTCCCAAAACCGTTGAAGGACATCCGATAAGGTGGAGCTAACAGTTATGTAACTGTCCACCGATGGAGATGGTGGGTTATGCCTAACTGGTTCCATCACTACAAACCCAAGCGATGTAGATAAGGCTACCAGCCCACCCTTCTGTAACTCTCTCCTCTTCCCACAATACACGCGGCCTAGAACATCGGCACCGAGCAATAAGTGAATCGGACCGGTTCGGTGGAAGGAAGGGTCAGCCAAGGTCAATCCTGATGTCGCATCAACGACAGCGCGCAAAACGTGCTGTTGCGGAAGCTGACCAACAACCTTCTCATAAACAATCGCGGTAGCGCCAATTTTGGGCGCTGAAGAGAAGTGGGGGGAAAAGGAGAACAAAACCTGACCGATCGGATCCGGGATCCGCAGGTCTCCGATTCCTCGTACCGATTCAAGGTATGGAGATGTGTTCAAACTCAACTGCCGGACCAGCCAGCTGGAGGCAATGCAACCCTGAGCTCCCGTATCCAAAAGGGCGCGAACTAAAACAAAGGTGCCCCTCGGGCCCCACACCTGTACGCAGGCTGTTGGTAACAGCACCTGCTCCTGTGGGGGGGTTGCAACCGACAGTTGGTTTAATGAAAATCCTCCCGCATTCCCCGCAACGGGGGGGAAGGGGGGTTCAAGGAAAAATGCGTGCGCGGCGGAAGAATAGGGCGCTCAAGGCGCTCGAGCGGGTCCCAATCCGGCACGTACTGGCCCCGATCAAAGCGGCATCGGGGGGCCGGGCGGTGCCCATGATGGGCGAAAGTTGGGGGAGCCCGTGACAAACGGGGTCTCTCCATCAGAGGGGGAGAGAAGCGTATCGGCTCCCGGCGTGGCTCCCTAATAACCGCGGCCCAATCCCGCGGTGGCGCCTCATAAGCGGCGCGTCGATCCCCCCCGCCCGTAGGGGGGGTGGGGCGCCCAATTCTCTCACTGGAGGGGGGGCGCCTGTCCAATCTCCGCGGAGGGGTGGCACGCCCCTCCGATCTCCTCGGAGATGTGGGTGACCTACGAGGGCCCCCGCCCGTGTGCGAGTCCCTCTCTCTCACCACCTCACGAGTGTCTTTATTATTAAAGCACAAGAGGGCACCTCCACAACAGTGGCAATCTCGTGGGTGGGGGCAAGCCGATGCCATATGAGCCCCCAGACAGCGGTAGTACCAATTGCACTGCTTGGCCATATTCCTACGCCCCTCGGTGCGTAGGCCAACAAATTTGGGACAGGCCGGCAAACGATGGCCATCCCGCTTGCAACACTTGCAAGGCATCGGCCTCTCCCCGTGTGGAGAGTTCTGCCGCACTGCAGTATACTTTTGTACGGGCGGCGCTCTCTCCGTGGCGCTGCCCGGGTCGCCTCATAGCGGCCTGTACTCGGTCCCGGTATAGGAGCCAGATCCAAGTGGTCGGTCATCCGACACTCATCCTCCAAAAATCTGAGGAGATCCGAGAAGGGGGGGAGGTACGAGGCACTATTGCCCCCATACCTTTGTTCAAAGCGCCCCTTCATCTCCATGGGAAGCTTATCGAGGATGAGGTGGAGCAAAATAAAGGACCACTGGTCCACCGGTAGATCAAGTCGTTTGAGCGCGTTAATGGCGCTTAGCAGCGGGTTCAAAATCTCCTTCCTTAATGAGGAGACCCGCGATACGCGTGGCAGCCCTAAAATGGCAGCCACATGTGTGTCCGCTAGCAAGCGAACATTCTGATACCGGGCGGTCAACAACGCCCTTGCAATCTCATAACTGTCATCGTTGACAGGTAGATGCTGGACAAGCACACCAGCCTCTCCACGTAAGGCAGAGAGCAAATAGGCCAATTTCTGGCTAGGAAACAGGTCGTCCCTCGAGTGAACCAGGCTATCAAAGAGGTTAATGAACCCCATCCAAGAAGCCAGGTTCCCATCAAAGGTTGGGATGTCCAAAGTGGGCAGTCTGCCCAGCAAGCCGGCCGGGGTAGGCTTGACCTCCCCGGTCGTGCACGACTCACCCCTCCGGGCGAATAGGATAGCCTGAGCCTTGTTTATGATCACATCCGCCTGTTCAAAACACTGATCATAATCGGCATTAAATTGGTCGACTGCCCGCAACTCAGCGGCACCCTCGGCTGGGTGGTCGAGCAGATATTGTTGATGAGCAACGAAAAGCTGCTCCAATTCCTTCAAGCGAGCAGGTACTCCCTCATGCCGAATTAACAAGGCCTGTTCTCGGTCTGGTCGGTCTACCAAAGCGACGGCACTAGCAAACCATCTCAAAATCTTTTGTGCACCCGCGCGGGCACCACTAAGCGGGCTGACTGGCGGGACCATTTTGCACCAAAATTAATAAACACTATAATAATACACGGACAAACAGACCGACAACCGCAGACAATAAAACAGATCGGGAGGAACTTCAAGGGCAGAACACAATATATAAACAAACCAAAATCAAGTGTAAATGCTAGAACTTAACTAGAACAACAAAGGCATTTAACAACAGAATTTTTCAAACAAATTAAAATCAAGTATTAAGTCAATAACTTAACAAACATAATATTCAAAGGCAAACAAAACAAAATCAAATGTAAATGCTAAAACTTAACACAGCAAAATAGTGTATTACAACAACAGCAAAGTCATTTAGCAGCAAAATTTTTTCAACAAATTAAATTCAAGTATAAGTTTACAACTTAACAAACAAAATATTCAAGGGCAAAACAAAGATATGAAAAAACAAACCAAAATCAAATATAGGTAAATGCTAGAACTTAACTAGAACAACAAAAGGCATTTAACCCCAATTTTTCATATACAATGACAATGACAACTAGTTAGGGAGATCGGTCCACAAATAAGATTGTAGTCGGTTTAAAATCAGCAATCAAAACCAATTAATATGTATTGCCCGTTTGGACAACCAACAAGATTACAATATTAATTGTACAATACTAATCAACCACTCAAATCTAAAAACCACGCTCTGCTACCAAGAGATGGTGATGCCCAAGGTAGACACCACCACGTCGGCGTTTCACCGACTTGTATTACTGAATTTTATTCACCGAATACCAGCTCTTGGAAAATTGGTATTACTTACCTTGGATCCGATTGGTCTCCGTATGTAGCCGGTGGACTTCCTGAGCTAGCTCGAAGGAAGTCGCGGCTCCTGAAGTTCTGCGGTGGATCCACCGGTGGAGACCGGAGCACTACAAATGCCTATTAGGCCACCACGGCTCACACACGCGACGATAAACTTTTGCACAACACAAAGCGGGCTTTCGCACCCCGATATTAGGTGCGCCGCGCAAAACACAATGTTATTCTCATATATTACATTTTATTGATGCCCGCACATAACCTCTAACAATGTCATTCTCTATTCGACTCGACTGACTGACATGTCACATGCGGCCGGCCGCCAAAAAGGCTCTCACTGCACAGACTATAATGCAGTGTTGCCACTCGCTCTTCCTCGAGCGTGAACAGTTATATAGCCTACTATACAACACAAAAATAATTTTTCAATTTAAATCAGTAGTTCCTGAGATTAGCGTGTATAACCAAACAAACAAACTCTTCAGCTTTATAATATTAGGAAGTACAGACACGGTAATAGTATATTACCGTGGTATAGATAAAATAAATTATATTATTAGTATACTTATAAGAGCATTAAAATAAAATGTTGTTTTTACAATGTTTCTTTACTCGTATTAGAGTTAGTTTTGTAGGTATTATTATTAATTCCTATAATGTGGTGCAAAACGAAGTAAAGATTACTAAATAGGTAAAAGTAGCTCCGAGCGGTCACGTGAAGATCAACTACGCACAAATTGTGTGATGCATAAGGTTCGCACAAATATAAATCGGCATACATCATAAAACATATATGAACGTTCGAAAATTTGTTGGATTATTGATAATTCTGTTTAAGTATTAAATCATATAACGTATAAAGTTATAAAAATGGACGGAGTAATTTTTCACATCACGTTATTAAGCAAAAATCAGAAAAATATGTTTAAAAAGGAAAATTTATTGGATTACTTAACAAACCTATTTATTTAGGGAAATAAGACCATATTAAAAAATAAAAATTAGCAGAGCAATTTTCCAATAGAAGTTATTGCGCAAAATGTTAAAAGTTCAATTTAGTGCATCACCCAAATCGAAAAAATGTTGGATTACTTTACATACTTGTTCTAACTAGTACATACGTACGTATACAAGAATAATTTCTAACTGAGGAAATATCCACAGAGAGCTTTAAGCGTTTTTCATGTTTAGGTAAAAATACCTAACTTCCCATTATAAATTTTGTTGGATTATTGTACATCTGTCATCTGTATTAGGGATCATCACCACATGCCAAATTTCATAGACGGAAGAATTTGTCGGATGTCTCCATACAACGAATGTCCTCGTTGACAGGACTACTATGTGTGATCGCAATGTCTAACCTAACCTAATCTACATTGTTATCCTATAAGTTCTTTTCCATGCGGGGGGCTGCTGTCCCCCGATGCCCTTGCAAAGCGGCTACGCCACCTACACCCACGCTCATGCAAGCAAGCAAACAATCAAGCATACATGCAAGATTGCTAGCATACAAGGAAATAAACAAGCATACAAGCCATCATGCAAGCAAGTATGTAACGTGCAAGTAAGCATGCTAGATTTGACCCAAACAAACAGGACAAGCTAAATAAAACCGTTTAAAAAATCAACCCGTTAGGCTAGCTAGCCCGCTTCGTCGCTTTGCTAGGTCTGCTACTCATTGTGACGTTTTGTCACGGTGACATTTTGTTACCAAGTCGATTGCAAATCTTCATAACACTCGAAATGGCGGCGCACTTAAAGCTGCTAGATCCTAGCTAGTGATCTTAGGAATGATCAATGATGAATAATTGTTATTGAGATATTCGAAAAATTCTATCTAAAATTATTGAATGAAAATGAACAGTCATTGAAGGAAATTAACAAATCAGTAGATAAAATTAATAACATCTTATTACCTGAATAAAATAAAACATTATCTTTCATTACTAATGAACAAAAATATAATAACAAAATAATATTTGGTACAACTACTACAAATCAAAGTGATATGCTCTTTTCCATTGTCAAAAAACAATATAGCACTTGTAGATAAAGAAAAAAAAGCAATCGAATAATTCGTTTCGCCCTAAAAATATTCGAGTGCAGAAAAGTGTTTCGAAAGATCCGAATGATGAATTCGAATAGTACTTTGAAAGTGTTATACCATACAAACAATTATTCGCTCAGAACAATAACTAAATCATATCCTTGTGAGATTATTCGTATTAGAATTTATTATATTCGTATTTATATTTAATTCAAGAATAGAAATATTTAATAATATGCTTAATTTGGACATAATCACACACGAATATGCGTACCTAGTTGACTCCAACAAAAATTTGACTTACAATTATGACATGTTTAATAAAAGTAATGGATGCTTAAATAACAACGGTATGCGAATTGTTTTTGAGGAGACTATGTCACTTCTGAATAAGATAAATGAATATCATAATACGAGTACTACAATACATGTAGAAAATGAAAATAATTTTTTTCTTAAATAAATTTGTCAATATACTTCACCAAAATATAGCCGGTGCAATTAATAAAGCAGATATCCTTTCTGTTTACTTAAATAATCTCACAGAAGAAGGTAAATGTGTTGATGTGCTGTGTCTTACCGAGCATTTCATGATGGCTGGTCACGAGGTAAATCTTACAGTTCCTAACTACAGTCTCGGTGCACACTTCAGTAGGTGCAACGCGAAGAGAGGTGGCGTCTGCATATTAGTCAGAAATGGCCATGCTTGCAAAGAAATACATGACATTGCCACAATGTCAATATCAAATTCGATAGAATGTTGCGCAATAGAATTAACAAATTGTAAATTAGTAGTTATTTGTTTGTACAGAGTTCCTAAATTTTCAAATTTACATGTCTTTTTTTATAAACTAGACCAAATATTGAGGTATGTTATGCAAAAAAATTATAAGAATATCGTTTTGGCTGGCGATTTTAATATAGATATGATGAAATCAAACAATGTATCTCTTGAATTTGAATGCTTACTTAAAAGTTATAATCTGAATCTATCTATAAATCAGCCAACTAGAGTCATAAGTAAGTCATGTATCGACAACATCGCACATAACTTTAAGAGTAAATATTGTAAGGCCGAAGTGATCGAATTAACATTATCAGATCATACTGCACAGCTACTTCAATGCCCTATAAGTAGTATTCCACTTTATAAATATTGGAAGAAGCAAACACGTGATTACTGTGAACAAAATATTGCAAAATTTAGGGAATGTATCAGAAACTTTTCATTTATTGAAATTTACAATACAAATGATTGCAATGAGGCATTTAACTATTTTATGGAACACTTTAAGCTATTTTATGACCTGTGTTTTCCCTACAGGTATATTAATATACCTATATTACAAAAACCAAGATGGATTTCGCGCGGAATAAAGCTTTGTAGTAAGAAAAAAAGACAACTCTTATGGAACTCGAGGCATAAGCCATCAAAAATAAATAAAATAAAATATTTAAAATATAAAAAAACTTTTAAAAAAATTATTCATCTCACGCAATTGGCACAAAATAATTATAAAATAAAAACAACTAAGAATACATCAAAAACGACATGGCAAATAATAAATAACACTAGATTTAATAAGCCAAAAGGTTATATACCTCATATTACATTAGACGATAAAACTATATTGACTAATCCTAAACTAATTGCTGACCATTTTAATGACTATTTTATTGACAAAACGAATGAGCAAATTCAACATACTATAGATAATCCTCATCAAATTCGTACAACACAAAACTCAATCTTTGTCGCACCCTGTTTACCATTTGACATTTTAAAAATTATAAATAATCTTAAGAATACAAAAAGCGTAGGCTATGACGGCATTGCAGTAAAAATATTAAAAGCTGTAGGTAGCGACATATGCAACCATCTGTCTCATATTATAAATTTGAGCATCGACACAGGTGTATATCCAGAATTGCTTAAGATATCAGTTGTTAAACCACTCCATAAAAAAGATGACAAAGATTTAGTAAAAAATTTTAGACCAATTGCACTGCTATCAGTAATATCTAAGATCTTTGAGAAATATATATACAATGTAATTTACTCTTACTTAGAAAAATATAAAATATTATGTAACGAACAAAAAGGTTTTCGTAAAACGAAAACTATAAATATGGCAGTATTTGACTTTTTAAGAACAATAATATTTAACGTAGACAAAAGAAAACCTGTTTCTGCTGTGTACTGTGATATGACCCAAGCATTCGATTACGTTGATCACAGCATTCTATTGACCAAACTTAACATGTATGGCATAAGAGGTAAAATGGGTCAGTTAATTCAATCATACTTGACTAATCGTGTTCAATGCACCTCTATTGCGCGGATTAATATGAAAACTAAAAAAGAGGAACATTATACCTCAGGCAAAAAGTTAATTAGATATGGAGTTCCACAGGGTAGTGTACTTGGCCCATTATTGTTTATTATTTATATCAATGATCTACCTAAATCAATTAAACATCCAATGACTCTTTTTGCAGATGATAGTACAGTGACAATTACATCTAATAACTTAAATAATTATGAATCTGATATTTATGAATCTCTGACTTCAATCATACAATGGTTAAACAACAATAATTTAAAGATAAATTTAAGCAAAACACAAATAATGCAATTTGGGCAACGTAAGGCTGCCATAAAGTTTGATAATCTCAATAACGTGATAGAAAATACTGAAACTGCAAAATTTCTCGGCCTAATAATTGACAGTAAACTAAATTGGAAAGCTCACGTCGATTATATAACCAAGAGGATCAGTAGTTCTTCTTATGCACTATATAAACTCGCACCTATTATTAACTCTGAAGCGTTAATTACTGCCTATCACGGTTTGGTAGCATCCATTTTAAGATATGGCATCATATTTTGGGGTAACTCCACAAATATAGATTTAGCCTTTAAAATGCAGAAGCGATGCTTAAGGTCTATGTTTGGTTTGAAAACTACGGATAGCTGCAGACCTTACTTTGTACAAAATAAAATTCTTTCACTTCCGTCATTATATATCTTTGAAGTGGTTGTCTATGTAAAGACAAATCCACATGAGTTTCCTCGTCTAGCAGATATGGTTAGCCGCAATAGACGTGACAACTATAGACTCCAATCCCAATCTGCTAACACTGCTCTTTTGAGAAAAAATATATTTTGTATGGGACCTCAAATATACAATAAAATTCCAAATTCTTATAAAGACCTTAATATTAATATGTTCAAGAAAAAAATTAAATGCTTATTGATTGAGAAATGTTATTATAAAGTAAAAGATTTTCTTGACGATAAAATGGAAACTTAATTTTAATTGTTTTATGTGACATTTTAGCTACTGATGAATTTTAATTGTATTATGTAGTTTTTGTTATTTTATTACATGACATATTTAGTTTTTTTTTTTTTAATTTTAATTTCATAATGTATTTATTATTTGACATTGTATTGCTTGACATTTTAGTTATTGTATTATTTTAATGAATTTTAATTTTATTATTTAGGTATTATTTGACATTTTACTACTAGACATTTTAGTTTTTGTATTTTTTATTGAATTGTAATCTAGATTTTTATAAATAATATTTTTGTACACCTTTAGAGGTAAGACATGTTGGTACTTTAAGAAAGCTTTATAAACCTTAGCGATGTATACAGCAAACACATGTTTCTGACAAATAAAAATTATCTTATCTTATCTTATCTTATCTTAGACTTGTGCAGAGTATATCACTGAGAGGAAAAGAGAGATATGTATCTTTTGGAGCTGCTGATATATATCTCTCTTTTATATCACTATATCATTTATATCTTTATCTAGATCATTAACTCAGTGACTCAGTGTTTCTTTAATTTATCAGTGATATAATGAATGTGTGCTCTGTGTCTAAATTTCTTAATTTAATTTTATTAACTTATTTATTATTTGGAGATTAGCATTCATAAAGAGATTTATAATTATTTTGTATTATTTTGTATTCATATATACTTCGAATAATTTTCTTAATACTGTTGTGAATATGAAAAATCAGTCACCTAATAAAATCCTGCCGATTGAAAGAGTTACTGATTCAATGCGGTTTCAATGCTCTCTCGGACATGTCAGGCGACTGAAAGAGATACTGAGCTACTGATATATTTGAAACTGAAGTGATATACTGATATAATCACTCCTTGCGTCAGATATATATCTTTTGAATCAATCACTCCTGAGTTACACAACTCTAATTCGTATACCTAATTCATTCTTTTTCTTGAACAATCATCAATCGCCTATCACCTTTATTATGTAGTTCGAAAACAGCTCAATTGATAATATTATTATTTATATTGATGAAAATTAATCAGCTGTTGCCTAGGCTGTTGCAGTACATTTAGGTTCAGTGGGTGTTGAACATTTGTTTGCAACAGCTGATTTTTTGGTCCCAAGATTGATCCCATATTAAAATGGTCAGTTTGCTTGTCTGAAAATTTCGGGCTGTTCCCAGTAGACTTACCAGTAAAACAAAACAATACACTCATGTAGACCTAATACTCTCCGAATTAGGCTCCTGCTTAAAAAGTAACGTTGTATAATGAAAAAGAGTAGGAAATTTGAAAAATTCTACTTTTTTATTGATCAAAAATGTTTATCACGATTGCACCGATGCAATGTGCCGTGAAGATTGTGTCGCAAATTTTGCGTAAAATATGTCTTAAATTTTAGTGTGACAATTGTCAACATTTTAGTTAGTACGTTTGAATACTGGTTTTATATTAAAGGTATACACACCTTAAATATAAAACCAACTGAGTAATGATATTCATCTTGATTAAAACAAATAAAAATGGTTTCCGAACTGCGATCTAGGCTCGACCGCCACCTTATGACCTTAGTTTTGCCGTCTCTTTTACTCTCATAGCGGAGCGAGCGAGTACACTACATGTCCACGCCTCACCCAGCGCCGTCCCGCATCGTGATACAAATTTTCTTCGCAACAGCTTGCCTAGATTACGTATACGTCAATGATTCAATCACTTTGTTCATAGGCTGCAACGCTTCCAGCGTGTGGACCGCGATAAGGCATGGAACCCGCTACCCGAAAGCCGATAACGCCGCTAGCATGAAGGCAGCATATCAATTCTTTACCAAATACATATTCCAGGGTGAAGGCAAAATTTGCGCGCAGGTAACTTGAGATTACATTACATACTATTGTCATTACTAAATGTGTACAGCTTGGTAAAAAAGAGTGTGCTTATGGTTTTAGGAGCAACCACAAAATCCAACGAAGTCATTCAGGATTTCGGAGATCAAATTCTGGAGTTTGTTATACAACATATCAAAACATACTCGTAGTTTCAAATCTGGATCTAGATCGAGATTCAGATGTATGCAACACAGATACACACATACACACAAAGACAGACATGCGCACATGCACATGCTTTGGAAGACGCGTTAATGCTTACATTCAGGGGCTCTATTTTGAATCATTCGTCCGGCATAGAGCGCTTTTCAAGCGTAATCTGTGCTCGATTCCTACTGATTTTCGTTGCTCTTGCGATGAAAATCTATAGAATATTACGACGAAGATGAATCACATCGTAATGACTCCAAGGTTTCATTAATTGTGATCCCGTTGTAATGAAATAACAGAAAACCTCAGATATCTTTACATATGTTTATTATAATAGAATTACCTATATACTAAATTAATAAATTGCATGGAATCGTCCATCTTTCTGTTTTGTGGCATATCTTGCAAATTTGTAACTCTATGGTCGCGCGCCTGCGAATACGATGTTGCTGCTGAGCCATCGCGCCACCGATAAGGAGTAAAACTGACAGAGTTGAGTAAATTTAAAAAGCGGAGCAGTGGAAAATTTAATTTTAGATAAAATATGACCCATATTATCTTTTTACTAGTAGAATTGATACTACGCACACAAACACAAACGCTAACATACTTTATTCAGGTTTTGCACAATTTAGCACGTCCCTAGGGAGCTCGTTAAAAATCAAGATAAAAAGTAACATTTGTGCTTTCTTAGGGCTTAGAGGCTACGATGAATTCTCGTTACCAGACATCACTCGAAAGTTGCTGGCTGGTGAGAGGAAATGGGAGGCTGTCGTCTCCTTCTGCGAGGATGTAATCTAGCAGGAGGCAGCGGAGAGGGAGCATGAAAACGACCCTCGCGCCGCCCCTCTCTGATGCAGTCGGTTGGGCGGGCCTGTGCAGCCCACCTCCCATGGCCACCCTATGTGTGTCCTACACATAGGATGGCCATGGATCAGAAGCCACCCTATGTGGCTCCTCATGCGGGTGACTATTCGGCCTCTCCATCTAGGGATTACCTAAGTGTCTAGGGTAATCCTCCACAGGCATTAAGACCCGAACCGTAGCTGGTCGGGCTGTCCTGAAGTGTTCCGGAGAATTGGGGTTACCCAAACCCCGGATCACCTCGACTATGGGCATGATGAACATCGAGGTTGGTTTAGTGGGTATACTTCTAGCAAAGAGAGTCCCACGCACGCCTGCTGACTAGCCATAGACAGGTACGGTGCGCAACTGCATTCCACCTCGCTAAATCGTAATCTCAATACCATATTTTATTAAAATTGTTTCAACACTTTAGGCTTTAGCGTTCAAATAGACAGAGTTACATTCATATTTATAATATAAAACTTTTCCCGTCAAATTCTTCCCGTAGGAAAATTACCCTATGTTACCCTTCCCTTGGTCTCGAACTATCTCTATACCAACTTTCATCAAAATCGGTTCAGTAGTTTCGAAACCTATTTAATACAAACAAACAAACAAACAATTAAATCTTTCCTTTTATAATATTAGTAGACTAGCTGCTGTACTGTACCCCACATGCGTTGCAATGCCACGTAAATGGCATTTTTTGCTAGGAACCCACGGGCGTCCCCAGAATACCCTACCAAAGTTTCATTACAATCTGATGAATGGTTTCGGAACGCATAGAAGATAAACATACATATATTGATTTTTATTTATATAGAAGATGAGATGGATTTACATTTTTTTTTTCAGGACCTAACCAACATCCTGAAGTTCGTGTGGAACGACAACATGGACTTCTTGCCTGCGAATTTAGCCTGGGAGGGCTCCCAAGAACTGTACCAGCTCGGCTTCAGGTTTCACCAGAAGTTCGACAACCTGCTCTCGAAGCTGACGCGGTATCAGTTCAAGCCGACCAAGGAGCAGAGAACTGAGGAGAGTGCTGCTTCGTACGTCAAAGGGCTGGGCCTGGGCTTATGGACGTTTAAAGTCCAAGAAGGCACGAACGACGACAACGTTTTGAGGGTAAGAACAAGTTGTTGATGTGAACTGGTTGGTAGAAAACGCCTGTCTAAAGACGTTCCGCAGACACTTCCTTTCCTGGAGAGGGGCCATAGTGTGGCCGGGCAACATCGCTCTCGACACAGAAATTGCGAAGAGACCCCTTTGTCTGTCGAGAATGAGATTTATTTGATGGAAGCCCCCAGAATTATTCTCGTCTAGCTTTCCGCTCGCAGCTTCACCCGCGTTATTATTGATTTCCCGTGGGAATTTAATATTTTCCTGTTGCAAAAATAATTTTGTAGCCTATTATATGGAAAACTTATTTATATTTAGGAGCTCGGATAATATCATAGAAATTGGAGCAGATTTTAAATATTTTCCATAGAAACTTTCAACCCCTATTTTGCACCCAAAGTGAATTCCAATAAAACATGATACACGTACTCAATGAAATGTTTTTAAGAACATGAATCTCAAGTTTTATCAAAATCGTTGCTAATTTAAAGATTTTTCCATACAAACTTGCAACCCCTAATTCATCCTTTTAGGGTTATTTTTTTTAATCCCTTCTTAGTGTATGTACGTCCGCATTTTGAATTAAAACAACCGTTCAAACACGTTTCTACTGTAGCGGTTACGGCTATGCGTGCGTTTAATGTCAGTGGGAACTTCTCCTTTTTTATATATATAGATAGATTAAAAGGTGAGTTCTACTTCTACATAACCGCAGGCGAGTCCCACTCCCACTATATGTTAGATACAAAATCTTTTTGATTGGATATCACAAGGAAGGAAACGAGGAATCTTGGATAAAAAACTACTTGATTAGATGGTTAAGTGATTAACGTCAGCTATAACTCTTCTTCCATGAGAATTTGCGGTTGGAATTATTATGAGTTTTTAACCAGCTTCAAAAAATAAGGAGGTTCTATGTTCGGCTGTATCTATTTTTGGTTGTATGTTCATCGATTACGATTACGCCACCATTTGTCGGCCGATTTTTAAAAATATTTTTGTAATCGGAAGAGTTTACTTCAGAGGTGGTCTCATTGTTATTAAGCCAGGATCTAATTCGAAGGAAACCCTTAAAAAATCATAGGCACGTCCAACGCGTTTCATGTTAATACTAAAGCCGTTCAGGTCATCTGCATCTGGCAGTCATCACATTGTGTTACTGAGCTGATGATGGGAGTTTTCCTGTGGGTTTGGAGTTAAGGGTTAGTTCTTTCAATATAATGGGAATGTATTTACGCGTAGTTGTATTTATTTAAGTGATTCACGTGAGCTGATAGTTGAGACTATAACTCCATAACAATTAGCTTGTTCTAAAGAATTATTCCCGACCTGCTAGTTCGACAAAGAGAAAAATACAATGATGAAATAAAATATTATGTCTACTTCATAAAATTTGCAGATATATGACCAATGGGCAGACCGATTTTCATATGAACTAAAAGAGCCCCGACTTTTAAATAGCATCCAAATATTAAATTTTACTAATTGATGAAATTCTTTTCAGCCGTACTACAACTGCAAACGTTACAACACCACTACCATATTAGAAAAGTACTATAAGACAGAAGAATTTCAGAAGGTATGCATCACATTAGCTTCCTTACCAACAGTACGCGAGAGACGTTCACCTGACCCACGAGCAATGAACTCCCTCCTATTCCTGCGAACCGATTTTCATATAATACATAAGTGAATTCGCAAGCATAGGCACAATCTCTGTTCCATTGCTTGCATATGCTCGCATAGGCGCAGCCTTTGTTTCTTCGCTGGCATATGCTCGCATAATCCGATATGGATGTTAAGGAGTTGTTTAATTTTGTTCACCCATTAGAAACCTATCTATGACTAATATTGCCGAACTTTAACAATTTACAACCGGAGGGAGACTCTGTACCAGGGTCGTGTGCATGGGTACCTCCGTCTTACCTATTTCTGCCGCAAAGCAGCAGTGCTTGCATTGCTGTGATCCGGTTTGAAGGGTAAGATATGGCACTGAAATTACTGGGTACCGTGATTTAGTTGGCAACGTACACTGTGGTTCTTGTGGAGGTTGCAGTTTTGCTGCAATCTCACAGGAGCAACATGTATTGTAGGTGACTGTTACCACTTACCATCAGGTGGGCAGTTTGCTTGTTTGCCAACTTAATCGCAATAAAAAAAATCGTCACGCCACTACACCACCCTTTCAACAATTACCGTGTAACTACTAACTATTACGTGTACCGGCATAATTTTGCCGTGGGAGAGCCATGCTTCGGCACGAATGGGCCGGCTCGACCGGAGTAATACCACGGCCTCACAGAAGACCGGCAGGGGGGGGGGGGGGAACCGCGCTCAACCATACCTTTTTTTTTTTTTTTTTCTCGGGGGGAAATGCGTAACCGCACCGTACCCGCCGTTGGCTAGACAGCGAGCGTGTGTGGGGCTCTCCCGGCAGGGTGCCAGGCCTACCCACTAAAACCCCCCGGTGTTCTCCCTGCCCTTATGGGCGCGCTAGGTAAGGTCCACACTGCGACTCCACTACCCACGCGCCCGGGCAAGCCCGACCCACCGGTCGGGCTATCGCCAAGGGGGGATTGCCCGAAAACACCAGGGCAATCCCCAGACGGAGGGCCTTACGGCGGCGTGCACGGGGCCAACCGTGCACGCAGGCCTCTACGGCAGGGTCATTAGATGGGCATCGCTTGTGCGAATGCCCGCCTTCGCCTGCCTATCCGTCTGCGGCGGATGGGAGCGGCTTGAGGATCTGCCTCCCGCTCCCTCTCCGCGGCCTCCTTCTGCGAGATTACGTCCTCGCAGAAGGAGGCGACAGCCCCCCATTCCGCTTCGCCGCGGAGCATGGCCACGACCATGCTCGGCAGCGAGAGGTCTCCGCCTCCCAGCGCAGCGTTAAGCTCGCTACGCTGGAGTCGCCAGGCCGGGCACATCAATAGGGTGTGCTCGGCAGTGTCGTCGGGAGCGTCGCAGTGGTGACACCGCGGCGTTTCCTCCCGACGCGCGACTCGATGCAGGTAATGACCGAAGCAGCCATGCCCGGTCAGTACCTGCACCATGCGGAACGTGAGGCTGCCCTGCCGGCGCCCAACCCACTCCTCCAACACCGGACGAATCGCGTCGATCGTCCGGTGGCCGGCAGCTGGGGAGGCGAGTGCCTCACCCCATCGACGCAGAGCCTCCCTCTGCGCCTGGGTACGAATCCGCTCCACTTCCTCAGGAGCGGATCGTCCCCCCCGTTCACTAACGGCAACCCGATGTCGATACACCTCTGCATGTACGCGTGCATCGACATCCCACGGCGTTTGACCCGCTAGAACGCAGGCCGCGCCATGGCTGACCGTGCGATAAGCTCGCACGGCCCGGGTTGCTATGACCCTCTGCGGACGTCGCAAGAGGGCCACCGTTCGGGGGGAGAGGCACTCCGCCCATATCGGGGCTCCGTAGAGTGCCATCGACCGTATCACCCCGTGATACAGTCGACGGCACGCCGATCCTGGTCCTCCCACATTAGGGAGGACCCGTCCGAGTGCGGCTGCGGCGGCGCACAGCCGTGGAGCGAGGAGCTTAAAATGCTCCCCGAAACTCCATCGGGGGTCCAGAACCAAGCCGAGGTACTTGAGATGCGCCTCGACCGGTATACGGACCCTCTCCACTCGGACGCGGAGCCCCGGTGGGATCCTGCGACGGGGGGCGTGGAAAAGCATGGCCCTCGTTTTATCGAGGGCCACGTCTAGGCCCAGGAGGCGGATGCGTCGGACGACTAGTGAGGTGCCGACCGACGCAAGGTGAGCCGCCTCCTCCCCCGTTTGAGCCCTCGCCGCGACAAGCGTGTCGTCGGCGAAGCAGACGACCTTCGTTCGTGGCGGAAGGTCGCCTCGCAGGACCCAGTTGTACCCCAGGTTCCATAACAGAGGACCTAGTATGGAACCCTGGGGTACTCCCGCCGCCATTGTCCACGTGTGGACGCGCCCATCCGGCCCCTCGTAGAGGATGGATCTGCCTTGTAGGTAATCCTCCACGAGGGCGCGGAGGTACGGAGGCACCCGGTGGAAGCGGAGTGCCTCCTTTATGCACTCGTGGGGCAGGCTGTTAAAAGCGTTGCGGATGTCAAGAGACACCGCAACAACAGTCTCCCCACGAGCTGTGGCCTCATCAGTCCACCTCTTGAGTAAGGCCACCGCGTCCATCGTGGACCGGCCGGTGCGGAAGCCGAACTGGTTGTTAGCCAAGTCCGGCCCCTGGTCCTCTAGGTGCTCGATGATGCGGGAAGCGAGAATCTTCTCGAAAAACTTCCCGGCTTCATCGAGCAGCACCACCGGCCGATACCCAGTCGGGGAATCAGCGGGGCGGCTCTCCTTCCTTAACAGGCAGAGCCTGCCCGCTTTCCAACGACTGGGGAAGCGGCCCGAGGCGATGCTTAAATTGAGCACCGCCCGGAACCGCTCCTCGAGGTGTCCCAGGGCGAGGGCCAGAACCCTGCTTGGGACACCGTCCGGTCCCGGCGCCTTCTTTGTTTCTTCATACACGAATAAAGAAGTCGATTCATTACACAATTTAACAGGAGGCAGGTTTGCTTTTCGCCGGATGATCCCGACATCGCCGCTGAGTCTGTTGCTGATGTGGTGTTGCAGGGTATGGAAATTTTTATTCCACCCTCAGTAGTCCCCATTGGTGGCAGGTTCCAACCTTGGTTTGGTCAATCCTCCAAAAAGGCTTCTCGCTGGAAACAGGAAACCTACCAAGCCTGGGCAAATGCGGTGACGTCTCGGGATAGAAATACCAGCGCCTTAAAAAAGCAGTATAACAATGCCTCCAGATCCTTCAAAAGAGACATTGCAAGAGCGAAGTCGGAGCACATTAATAGAATTGGCGAGAAACTAGAGCGTCTTCCTTCGGGGACTCGTGCGTTCTGGTCTCTTGCCAAAGCTATTCAGGGAAATTTCTGCACGCCATCCTTTCCACCACTGCACAAGGATAACACATCGTTAGCCCATTTTGCAAAAGAGAAAGCCGATCTTTTTGGGAAACTCTTTGCCTCCAACTCGACTTTGGATGACGGGGGCCAGGAACCGCGGACCATACCGCAGTGCAAGAGCTTTATGCCAGATATTCGGTTCCACCAAAGCTCAGTGCGTCGAGCACTATTCGCCCTGGATATCCATAAGTCTAGTGGACCAGATGGTATCCCTCCTATCGTGCTAAAGACGTGCGCTCCAGAGCTGGCACCGGTTTTAACGCGTCTATTTCGGCTCTCTTACTCATCTGGCGTAGTCTCAACTTCTTGGAAGACAGCTTTAGTGCATCCGATCCCTAAGAAAGGTGACCGCTCGAATCCGTCCAACTACAGGCTGATCGCTATAACTTCTTTGTTTTCAAAGATAATGGAATCGATTATCAACCGCCAGCTTCATCAATACCTAGAGGATCACCAGCTGCTTAGTGACCAACAATACGGTTTTCGTAGGGGTCGCTCTGCTGGTGATCTTCTAGTTTACTTGACACATCATTGGGCAGAGGCAATTGAAGCGAAGGGAGAGGCACTGGCAGTAAGTTTGGACATCGCGAAGGCCTTCGATCGGGTCTGGCACAAAGCGCTTCTTTCTAAACTTCCTTCGTATGGGCTTCCCGAGAAACTATGTGGATGGGTCACCAGTTTTTTATTAGACAGAAGCATAAAGGTCTTAATTGATGGTGAATGCTCAGACTCACTGTCTATAAATGCTGGTGTCCCCCAAGGATGTGTGCTATCACCTACACTATTCCTTTTGCATATTAATGATATGCTGCATAGCAGCGGCATTCATTGGTATGCAGATGACAGCACGAAAGATACCTCCTATAACGGCCGTGCGAATATTTCTCGGGAAAACGTCATTGAGTGCCGGAATAAACTTGTGTCTGAAATTGATACATCATTAGAGAAAGTCTCTAACTGGGGTCGACTTAATTTTGTTCGTTTTAACCCTACAAAGACACAGGTTTGCGCGTTCACCGCCAAGAAAATGCCATTTGTCGTATCTCCTCGCTTTCAGAGCATTCCCCTATCTGCCTCAGCCAATATTGAGATCCTTGGTGTCGACATATCGAGCGAAGTCCAGTTCCGTGGCCACTTGGAGGGTAAGGCTAAATTAGCCTCTAAGAAGCTTGGTGTGCTCAATAGATCGAGAAGGTATTTCAGTCCAGCGCACCGCCTACAGCTTTACAAGGCGCAGGTTCGGCCTCATATGGAATACTGTTCTCATCTTTGGGCAGGGGTACCCCAATACCAGCTTCTCCCACTGGACCGCATTCAGCGGAGAGCGACTCGAATCGTCGACTGCCAGGAAATTTCTAATCGGCTTGATACCTTGGCGCTGCGTAGAGATGTCGCCTCACTATGCATCTTCTATCGCATATATTACGGGGAATGCTCCGAGAAATTGTTCGGTCTCATACCTGCCGCCTCTTTCCGCCATCGTTCCACGCGACAAAAAATCCATGCCCATCACTTAGATGGTTGGCAGTCCACAACTGTGCGTTTTTATCGCAGTTTCCTGCCTCGTACAGTCAAACTTTGAAATGAATTGTCGCCTTCGGTATTTCCGGACCGATACGACCTTCAAACTTTCAAGAAAAGAGCGTATTCCTACCTTAAAGGCCGGCAACGCACTTGTAACTCCTCTGGGGTTGCGGGTGTCCATGGGCGACGGTAATCACTTACCATCAGGTGATACGTTTACTAGTTTTCCTATCCCATAAATAAAAATTACACCAACTTCTTGAATTCTTCTTGAATGTTCCGTAGATGCTGAAAGAGGTATCGAAAAAGGTTGGCGTTGACCACGTCATATCGCCAGCCAACGCTACCGCTCTCTACGACTTGTGCCGCTTCTACCGAGCCATTTCTCTGGGGCCGCAAATCTCTCCCTGGTGCGCGGTCTTCAAAGACAAACACTTGGAGGTGTTGGAATACGTTAATGACTTGCATCAGTATTACAAGTACGTATACAATTTAATTAATTTTATTCAAACTAAATAGATGGATGGACGGATGAACAGATGACGGATGAAGCACCTACGTTTAAACGAACGAAACAAAGAACTAAAAAGAACAGATTGTGATGTAATTCGTTACAATAGCTGGAGATAAACTGCTTGCTTACCGAGATTAACAGCAATTTTTATCACTGAAAAGACCGCTTTATCATATCGCTTGAGAGTAGTAGAATATTATTAAGCAACCCTCATACCCTTCAATTTCTGCCTTATATAATTTGTTGCAGTAAAACTGCTATTTCGTAGACAAAGGAAAAAAGAGGAGAAACTTGTAATGTATAGTGACGGGTGAAAAAAGTGAAAAGCATGACCAAAATTAAAAAACGCAGCCAGGTTCAGAGGGAATGCAACGAGTCGCTATAAGTTAAGGATGATTAGCACCTCGTTACAATACCTAGCTTCCCTGGAAAAAGAACCAAAAAATTTTTTTTCTTCTAAAAAAATAAAGGCCCTGGCTACCTCAGTCGGTATAGCATGAGATTATATTAATCAAGGTCGTGTGTTCGTGCCCCACGTTGGGCGCCAGTGTGACATGGTGACGGATGTAAAGAATGAAAGACATGACAAACAAAATTTGAATTGGAATTTCAGCCAGTAACCTAAACCCGTGAAACTTTTTAAATAAATTTCGTGAGACTTTTTAAATAACTAGCGATATACAGGTGATTTGTAAAACACCGCAGGATTAGATAGCTACATCATAAAATCGTTTGTTCTACAAACTGTTGATAATTCGTTAGATTTTACTTTTATACAAAAATAAATATTAATTTAATATACCTCTAGAATGTTTGTAACTCTACGCGCATCACCAGAATTCCGTAAACAAACTTGTGCGAATAACGCTGTATGGTGGCGGGGCGTCGTTAGCACCTTTGAACTTAACCTACTTTTCTACGGCAGCCAGTCGGCGGCTTTGATGCGCGCGCGTCACACGTTCTTGTATGCCAAAATCTTCCGCGCCTTATCGATCGATCTAACGTACGTAGTGTAAAAAATTATAAGTGAATAATTGTTACCTAGCTACCAACCAATATGTGATATTGAGTTCAGTGTACTCGTAACTTTAGAAAACGTTAAAGAAAGATTCCGTTAATTGTTTTCACATATTTTAGTGGTTTAGCTACTTAGTTAAGTATTCGCTTTAATTGTTTTATGTAGCCAGTCCTAAGCCTGGAAAAATGTGAAGGGATTGTGGACTCATTGTACCTACTGCCTTTGTTTAATGTAGTCAGTCCTATGGCTGGTAAAGTATAACAGGATTGTAGATTCAGTGTACCTATAGTCTGCAAGCCCTGCAAGCAATCCTCTTAAATATGTAGTTAATCTGGTAATGGAAGTGTTAGGTACTTAAGTACTTAGTCCGAAGTTTTATCTTTATTATTGGACAGCGCGCAAGTGTGGCGTCGTCTTTCATCGTCGCTTATAAATGAAAACAACATAGACTTATCAATGTCACGACAACGCAATAAAATCTTGAAAATTGATTTTTGTTCAATTTATTGAATTATCTTAAGAGTAATAAACAAAAATTGCAGTTAATGATGTTAGCTGTCTAGTCCTGGGAGGTTGCAGGTGTATTACAAATAACCCTGTATACACCATTGCCCAACCCTTCGGAAATAACCACACACCAGGTTTGTGACCTGAATATCATACCTGTATCCTTGTTCCAGAAACGGATACGGTACTGCGGTGAACGCCAAGCTCGGCAGCCCGGCACTTAAGGACCTGTTCCTTGAATTCGAGAAAGTAGTCTCCGGCGCAGAGACCGCGAGCTACGTCGGCTACTTCACTCACGACAGCCTCCTGCAGATGGTGTACACTGCGTTGGGACTGTTCAAGGATGAAGATGATCTGTCGCCTACAAAGAGAGATCGGAAGAGAGAATGGAGGACGAGCTATATAAGTCCGTTCGCGGCGAATATCGCAGCTGTTTTGTATAAGTAAGTTTTGAAGAATTAATTAATCAATACAAGAAAAGAGTTACATCTCAAACCAGCACCTTTAGTATACTGTGTTGACGTCATGACCAATCAGGTCATCGAGGACTTAATCAACCCGAGTTTTGTTAAATTAAAGTACCTAGACATTACTTACTGCTTACTTACTTACTCGTAACTATCAACGTCCAAATTTTCCACAAAAATGCAGTCCAAATATTAAAATAAGCAAGTTCTTTCCGAATCATTATTTCTCAGGAGAGGTATTTATACCAACAGTTGGCAAACTACCTGGTAGCTCACTTGCTGGTAAGTGGCTACAGTCGCCTATAGTAAATGTGGTTCCTGTATGGCTTACATTTACAACCTCTACAAGGACGTCAATGTTGCATTGCAACTTGTAACGTAAGATGTCACGTTATAGTACCCATGTATCCTCATCCACTAATTTCACTGTCTTGATTTAGAAATAGGTTAGATAGAGGTGAAGCGTCGGTGGCATTGAGGACTCGGCACTGGCCCCCCAGTCCGGAGGTCCCGCCATGTACCAATGTGTTTTACGTCTTCGAATTTCATATGTACATTTATCCGACGCTCCTACGACAAAGGAAAACATTGTGAGGCGACCTGCATACTTCTGCGAAGAAATTCAAAGGTGTATGTGAAGTCGACTAATCCGCACAGGGCCTGCGTGGTTGACTAATGCTTAAACACCCTAACTTAGGGTAGGCTCGAGTCCCTCGATGGGGCCGTATATAACGGACCTACGCAGACGACTCTAGTATCGAGTCTCCCTCCGGTGACTTCGCTTACTGTAAGGTCTGGTAGCCAGCCCCTTGTTTTTGCTAACCCATGTTTTTTTGCAGATGCTCAGCCGACTACAAAGTCCAGTTCTTCGTCAATGAAGTCGAGACGCGTATCTGCGACGGCAGGACCTGCGGCTGGGCTGAATTCAAGGATATCTTCGAGTCATACAGTAGCAGCATAGACGACTGCAATGCTAACTAAAAAATCTGAACACTTATATTATTTCAACCAACTTACAATGAGAGGGTGTATCGATGTTAATAATTATAGCTACTTTATACGTGATATATTATATTTATGATTAGACTAAGACATCTATTATTCTTTTATTCATATTTGAATTGTAAATATTTTGAAATAAAAAAAATATTTTTATTTAAATTTCGTTTTTCCCGTGAAAGTTCTATATTTTCCCGTTGTACAAACAATTCAAAGGAAGCAGAAGCTTTTAAAAAAGTTGGCTTTAAACACGTGGCTTAGTTTTAGTGTGATATTCAACGAAAAAACATCTTTTTTATATAGAACTTTGCATTTTCTTTTAAAATAAATTGCAAAATTAATAAAATCAACAAAGAAAACGTTTTGTTTCAGACGGGATTTGAACCCGCGTCTCCCAATATACCGTGTCGACGCCTTGACCAACTAGGCCACCGAGCTCTAACCAGCCCCGACGACTTCTTAGCCTTATTGGTCTCCTTTATTCTTTGTTAAGCCAGAGTAGGTAGTCTTTATTGTTATTAACTCCGTATTAACATTCAATTTAGAAATCTTTACAACTTTCTTGAAAACTGGTTAAGAATAAAGCTAAATAAAGCTTCTAAAGGGTTTTGTTCAATTTCGGCTATTCGTGAACAACTTCCCAAGTAGCAGACTGACGTCAATGACTAATAATAGACGTCATTTTTAAGTCAATTTAGGTTCAATAATAGTACGTCATATTCAGACGTCTAAATAACGTCAACAGTACGTCGATTCTAGGATAGCAGTTTATACGTCATTATTAGACGTCGTACAGACTACCATTATAGTACCACTACTTGACCACTAACCATTGGTCGTGGATATAAAATAAAACAAGCACGACGAACGTTTATATTTTCAAAAAAAATGTATCATGTTATATTATTTAAACGCTTTATTGCACATAGAATAGACATACACAGGCATGATATAGAAAACCAGATTGACAATAGGCGGCCTTATTGCTAAGGTAGCAATTTCTACCAGTCAACCTTAGGGTTAAGGAATGTAGCTTCATTAACATACTTACGGTACGGCACACAAAAACAGTGCACTATACACATAAAAAGCAAACTGAATAAGTAAATACAAAACACGTCATACAAATTACACATACATTATTTCCGGTATTCCAAATCAAGAAGGTGCTTTTTGACTAGTACCTCAAAAATAATCCTGCAACGGCGCTCACCTGATTGTGTCAGGCAGTGAGTGCCATAATCGAATAGCTTGCTGAGTAAAAGACTTGGATGGAAAGGAAGAGTGATAAGGGATATACAAAGAAAGATTGTGGGAAGAACGCAGGTTACATACATTACTAGTGGAACAATGGGTAAATCTTTCTTTGAGGTAAGGTGGAGCATTAGTATGGAAAAGTATAGTGTATAATAGGGACAGGATATGAAAATCCCTCCGACGAGAGATAGATAACCATTGAAATTGGGAACGGTACTGAGAAACATGGTCAAATTTACGTAAACCGAAGATAAATCAAATATCTAATTGCAACATTCTGCAGACGTTATTTAGAAGGGTGATACCTAAATCAGGATAGCAAGCATCGGCATAATCTAAATTGGGAAGAATAATGGACTGTGCCAGAGTAATTTTAGTTTTGGTTGGCAAGAGATTTCAATTATTTTTTTCCAATTCGTGTGGGTAAACTGGTAGATAATGCCTCAGGCATTAAGTTCGCCTCTGTACACTTGATTTATGCTGTACGAAAGTTTAAATAAATAAATAAAATACTCGTATAGCGGTTAACTGCAATAGTGCTCAGTGCCACCATGAAAAACAAACATTAGGTAAGCAGAAATTACACAAAAATTTCTTTTCTGTACATATTTTACAATATAATTTTGAAGTTCTACATGTTACATATATTTCACGAAAAAATCTATAAAAATACAACAAAACCAATAGTTTATAGATGTGAGTGCCATGGAAACGCTCTCTTTTATGTTACTACCCTAGCAAAGCCTTCTAAGCTTCTTTTGTAAGGAAATCTTAAGTAGGTTCACTGTCTCCAGACAGTACTAAAGGGTTAAATTTGTTACACCGTCAATGTATATTTACTGTTAAGTTATATATTAATTAATAATATAATAGCAAACGGTCTATACCTATTATAGCACATAGGAAAAACTATACACATATAAGCGTTCTTTTGTAGTACAACTCGCTGTTACATATAAGCAAACTAGCTTAAGTAACTGCTAAATGATAAAAAATTATAATACACATTGTGATGTTGGATAATAAATGAAAAAAAAGCACTAACCTTCCAATCACAAAAATACCGCAAATTCAAACAACTTATAATCATATAAAATATCATCATAATAATAATCATCTTATAATTTTATAACTTATAAAATTATCACATTCTTTTTTCTGACAACGACCAATCCAAACCATCAATTTGTTGTATGCGTAATTATTTTCTTCATGTCCGATTCCACTTATTAGCAAAAAACGAGCACTTCGAATAGAAATGTCCTATAACTCTTAATTCTTTATCCTGAAGAATTTTCTTTAAAAAGTATAGGGAACCGTTCCTTATTGTACACCAAAAACAGTACAAAAATCAGTACTAAAGCTATGGTTTTTAACCCTAACTGCGCGGCGCTGCTTGGCAGCTGATGGAGTTCTTTAGAGTCACAGAAGAATAAGTTTGCCGAAGTGAACTGCTGGAAGAATTCGCTGAACTGCTGCCATGTGCATCCTTCAACAGGGCATAAGTCCGTTGGTTTCTCGTTTATGAAAATCTGCACGCGATGAGTCTGAATGCCGAAGTTTTGACATCTGAAAATTAAGAATTAAAATTTTTAACTACCTCCCAGTTCTAGAGGTATTGAGCCTCCTTATCCCCCTTTAACCACGCAATACAAACAATAAAAACGAACAAACAAAAATATAACTATAAATAACAACTGTGGCCAAATATGGTCTTCTCAGATATGTCTTGCATCTGTGGTGAACGTCACAGTAGCGCTGGTATTATGAATAGATCTCAAATCAAGAGTGCCTCACGAAACGTCAAAACATACATTTTGTGTGATCTGGCTGTATGATATTGTCTTGGGATGAAATTAAATTTTGGACGCCAATTTTGAATAGTAGAAATATCATTAACATAATATGATTAACCCACTAAAAAAATCACCGAGCAAAATACGAAGAAACAAAATCTCACCGAAGCAGAACCGCTAGTAAATTGGACGAAGAACAACTGATTTCGCTGCTTCTCCACAATCTGTTTCGCTTCATGACACTTCCCTCCAGCCTGGTGTTGTCCTTGAACAGGCCCATCGCACTCACGACCATCTCCATCAGAGTTTTGTGGCTGAAATACGCCACAAGCTTCTTGCCGCGACCTTGAGATGAAGCTTCCATGTTCTCGTAAAGATCCCTCAATGGTAGGCTGCCAAGACCGACGCTTTCCTGAAAATATGCTTTTACGTACAACAGGAAAGCTCTTGGCACACCCCGGACACTCCATACAACGTTCGCAAATCAATTACCTATTAATACTACTTCAACAAATGAACTTTCGTACACGCGCAAATGTGTGCGTGGAATCTAGTAGGGCTGAGTGCGCGGCTATCAATCGAAATGACGCGGGAAGTGCAGCGACTACCTTCTCTTTCACCCGCATAGCGCTGTCTCTGTTATCGGCCGGCGCTCGCGTCTACTCGTCCGAGCGATCGCGCGCGCCCTTGTTTATGTGTCAGTGATGTCTACAACGAAGTGCCGGGTAGTTAGAGGTATTTGAAATGAGTGCGGGGAGGTGAGTGGCCGTTCTGTACGTAGTACTATTATCTATTCTGTGCTCTTGGCTTTCATCTCACCTGATGGTAAGTGATGATAAGGCCGAAGGTGAAAGCGAGCTTCACCTGGACTCTTAGTCAACCGAGGAACTGGCTATGTTACCTCTGATTGTAACCTAACGGAACACAACATTGTTATTATGGCGACAAACTTCTTTAGGTAAAATGGTGATAGCTAGCCAGGCGGCTTCAGAAGCCTTACCACCAACTAAACCTAACAGCCAAGAATTTCATTACGAATACTAGGAAAGTAAAAAAATAATAATTAACTAAAGAAAAAATGAGTAAATTTTATTTTCAACTACTGTTTTGACCTTATGAAATCAAGCGTTAAATATCTGAATTAGATGAACTCATACAAATCTCTGCTATACGGAAGTACAATATAAACAAAACTACAACTCGAAAAAACAAATGAAGATAGGATTGTCGCTTTGCCGCCTATTTTGTTTTTTTCTGTGGCTGGCCAGCTATTTAGCTACTCGTATTATTTTTCATTTTCATCTTTGAAAAAATGGTAAATATTTTTCCCAGAACTATGTTATTGTATAAACAGTTGAAAAAATTATAATAAAGTCATTTAAAAAAATATATTTTATAATTAATACTTAACTTTATGTTATTTCAATGTCAGTTGTGAAGAGTTTTATGTAAAAAAAATTAATTAAAAAAAATGCTGCGGCCATGTGAGTTTCTAAACAGCCAATGTGAACTTAGCGCAAACTTCTTTGAGTGGAATAAGCCGCAACAATTACGCGGTGAGTTCAATATTTAAAATTTTAAAAGTCGACATAAATTGGCGGCATACTAATCTGTTATGTATCTGTGACGGAATTTAAAAAAAATGGTAATAATCTTTTATGCTAAGATTTGAATATTAAAAATGAGTTCAAGCGATTCTGAAATGTTGACGCCAGATTCGATTAAAGACGAGGCAAATTGTGTTATCGAAAACCTTTTGCCAGAAATCTCAAAAGGAAGATATATATTATCAATAAATAGTTTAGATAAACAACTAGTTTTATTTTCCTTATATTCGAAATGAAAAGTAGAATGTTTAACACGGGTAAAAGAATCAATTCCTACTCGGACTATAGCCGTCTAAATACCTCGGGAATTGATTCTTTCGACCCTCGGTTAACAATCTACTATTTCATCGTTTATATAGTATGACTACTATCTGTCTCAGTAATCCGTCACAAATCATCGCATCCACAATACGCCCGCTACTAACTAATAAGCCTACAAATAGGTCAAGATTCCCAATATTGGTCAAGAGACCAACAGACGCACTGGACGGTGTGGTGGGAAACAGATCCTTTCTTGAAGGTAGCCAATGTCTAGTATAAGTAGGCGTATCTGTAGCTGAGATGGGATGAGGACTGGACGTACCTGCAAGCCATACCCGTTCTTGTAGTACCGTTTCACATCTTCCCTGTACTCCAGAACAGTCAGGTCTTGCTCACTAAACATTGCGCACCACGCAGACCTAAAAAATAATGCACGAATATCAACATTGTTCCTTTTAATAAATCCTAAGTATTCTATTTTATTTTAAGTACAAATAGTACAGTGATTAAGAAGCCGTACGATCAAATATCACTTGATATTTGGTGATATCGTTTGCTTATATAGCGACATGCGTGTCGCCGACCCAATACCCTAGTCATTGTTAGTAAGATGCTGGCTAGTGAGAGGGAATGGGAGGCTGTCGCCTCCTTCTGCGAGAATGTTATGACGCAGAAGGAGGAAGCGGAGAGGGAGCGGGAATGTGACCCAAATGCTGCTCCTCTCCGACGCAGACGGTTGGGCGGTAGAAAGCGGGCTTTCGCAGCCCACCTCCCATGACCGCCCTTGGTGTGGCCTGCGCGCTAGGGTGGCTCCTGATGCGCGTGATTATAGGCCCCCCCGTCTGGGTATTACCCCCATGTTCGGGGTAATAACCCCACAGGCGTAAAGACCCGGCCCGTAGCTGGCTGGGCTGTCCCGGGGTGGTTCGGAGAATTGGGGTTACCCAGACCCCGGATCACCCAACTATGGACAAGAAGAACATCGAGGTTGGTTTAGTGGGTATGCCCCGCAATGAGCTGGGCGAGTCCCACACACGCCTGTCGACTAGCCATCGGCAGGTACGGTGCGCAACAGCATTCCACCTCGTAAAAAAAAAAAAAAAAAAAAAAAAAGGCTGGCGCAGTATGCATAAGAGTATTTAGTAACTGCATCCGCTGGTAAACCCTATACAGCAAGGGCGATTTTACTGCTATTCAACTCGCGTGAGAGTGCCTGCCCGTGTCGAAGTACTCGGCGCCAGCACATTACATCCACAGACATCGTGCGACTTTGACGCGAGTCGCACCTTTTTGGACAGGATCTTAGCTCTGAACCTTAGCTTTTTGCGTCAGGCGACGTAGTTGATACTTACTTATGTGCACCGCACGCCATTTAACAACTGTGGCCAAATATGTAGATGTGGGATATAACCATTAAAAATCAATAATTCGATGATTTATAAACTCTAACCATTAAATCTCAATTATGAGCTCTCAATCTTTGACCCTGGTGGATTTTCATTTTTACCGAATCCGAGTTTTGTTACACTTAGACATGTAATTACGAGGTTTTCTCACGAAAAACAACTAAAAGAGATTTTCACAAAATTTGCGACTTACGAGCCCTTCGCAGCCCGCCGACGATATTATTATGTCGCTCGTAAAAGCGACGGCTTTCGTATTGCAAATGTAAAGTTTAACGTGTTGCTGACTAAGCAGGCTTCCTTGTAAGGGGCTGTAGATATTATTATGCAAATGTTATACACATACAATCAGGTGGGGTCGATTGCCTGCTCGATTTCCAACTTAGTTTTATAAAAAACAATATGGGGTGCTGCGGTATAGCTGCGGTGTTTTGTAATGTAAGGGTCTTTCATCATCATCATCATCACAGCTCATATACGTCCCCACCGAGGGGCTCGAGCCTACCTTATGTTAGGGTGATTAGGCCTTAGTCAACCACGCTGGCCCAGTGCGGATTGGTCAACTTCACATACACCATTGAATTTCTTCGCCTGATGTATGCAGGTTGCCTCGCGATGTTTTCCTTCGCCGTAGGAGCGTCAGATAACTGTACATATGAAATTCGAAAAACGAAAAACACATTGGTACATGGCGGTCTCGAACACCGGACCTCCCGATTCTGCTCTCCGCCACTGAAGCTCCTATTTATATAAAATATTTATTACTTATTTGTATAAAAAACACAATGTGGTGCTGCGCTATAGCTGCGGTGTTTTGTAATGTAAGGGTCTTCCCCACTGTCAATAAAGCGATAAGATAAACTGTGTGTGCCCTACTCCCCTTACCTTAGATTGGGCCCACTGTCCCAGAGTCGAGAGGATCGGCAGAGCTCATACAGATTGTTGACATCCTCGGCGCTCAGTTGCCGGGCAATGCCGAGGCGACGCTGGACATTTCTTATCACCTACACACAACAAATAACTCTATATCAGTCGCTAATTCAAAGCTCCGAGCAGATATGAGTATTCATACACAAAAGAGATTTATCCATCTGTATTTTTTAAAATGATAACAGGGTAGCTCTTGGCCTTCATTTCACCTAATGGTAAGTGACGATAAGGCCAAAGATGGAAGCGAGCTTCACCAGGACTCCTCAACAGCTGAGGAACTGGCTATCTTACCTATTATTGATGGCTAACTTACCTCTTATTTGGAGAACGGACGATATACAGTCTTAATAATAATAATAATAATTAACTCTTTATTTGCACAAATAATACACGTAACAAAAGAAACAAACTTTTAAAAAAAAAGGAGAAATGTACAAGTAGGCGGCCTTATTGCTATAAAGCAATCTCTTTCAGGCAACCTTAAGACTGGAAAATGGGAAAGGGATAATCAAGGAGAAGGGTGCAGAAACAGGAATTAAAAAAAACCGATTGTGTCATAGGGAAGGAAATTACATTACAATAAGCGGCTAAGGATTTATAGATAGGAAGTGACTACGAACTTGGGATTTGAAAGAATCTAGCGTACGCGCTCCTTGAATACTCTCAGGGAGAGAATTCCATAGCCGGACGGCTTGAGAAGGAAACGAGTATGTCAAAAACTGAGTTGAACGAGGCGGGATGTCAAGGGATAAAATGTAATTAGATCGCAAAGTACGAATCGAAGTATTGGACCGAAAAGAGAAATGAGACTTAAGATAAGGTGGAGATATTGGATGGAACAAAATATTGTAAAGGAGTGACAAGACATGTAAGTCTCTACGCTGTCGAATTCGTAGCCATTTGAGTTGAGAGCGATAGTAAGAAACATGGTCAAATTTTCTTAAATTAAAAATAAATCTAATGGCCACATTTTGTAGACGCTCCAGCTTGTCGAGAAGTTCCTCAGACAGATCCACCCAGGCACAATCAGCATAGTCGAGCAGTGAAAGTAAAAGTGATTGTGCTAATGCTGATTTAGTACTAATTGGAAGAAAGTTACAAAACCTGTTGAGTGAACCATATGCGGGCATAGATCTTTTTGCGAATAGCTTCAACTTGCGGTCGCCATGATAAGCACTGATCGAAGACCAAACCTAAATTTTTAACGCAATTGCTAAAAGGAACAATAGTGCCACCAAATATTACTGCTTGTAACAAGCTATAATCAATCCTTGAAACAAAATATGTCTATATATTTTGTTTCAAGGATTGATATAAGTCTTAATGGAGTAATACTTTAGTACTGTTCCAATTTTGTCCGTAACTCCTTTAAGATAACACAAAAAGGTGGGAACTCTGCAAACATCCACTTTTGTTCTTCAGACGTCGTATGCTTTCCTTGTATCCGTTCCGCTGAAGTACGTCCTGACGGTGTGCGAGCTCACTATCCAAATGTTCAGGGTCACAGAGGTCATGTGCTCGATTAGACAGTGATGTGACTACGGATTGCAGATGCCGTGGGTGGTGATGCGAGTTGGCATTGAGGTACCGGTCAGTGTGTGTGGGTTTTCGATACACCCTGTGTGCCAATCTTCCGTCCTCTTTCACTCTCACTTTTACATCAAGAAAGGCCAACGATCTCTCCATATCCATTTCATAAGTGAACCTTATATTCGGATGTATGGAATTTAGGTATTTGAGAAATTGTTCTACTTCCTGCTGGCCACCTTTCATGATGCAATAGACATCATCTACGTATCTTTTCCCGACGCCAGACGTATACCTAACTGACCACGGTACTCGCGCACCTACCTCGAAGTGAAGTGACGTAATTAATTATATTCGTACCGTAGAATGCTGCAACTTTGCCTGGATTTTGAAGTTTTTTGTGAATATCTCTAAACCTATACATTATTATGACTATTAATGAGCTTTAGATGGAAAACAGACCTCATACCTTGCTAGATAGAGTCCAAATCTTTTCAATCCTTGCAGTTCTGCTGAATTATAAGTATTCAAAGACGTAGGCAAAGTTGTGTGAAAAAGACGCAACATTGCCTGCAAAGATACCGCAATTCACAATACGCTTACACTTCCAGTATTTTTATCCCGAATGCGTTGGACACCGTGTTTATTGTCTCCCGTTTAATAAATGCAATTTATGTATTATTATTTTTTTCACAGTTCATAGGCAAAGTTGTAGCAGGTACCACAGACTTCCCATACAAAAATGTCGTGGACTGTAGGGTTGAACCAAAAAAAATACAGATTATTTATGAAATAATTTTTATTTATTTTTTGTTAAAAAAATAAATATTAACAATGATCCGTCGAGGGATCGCCAACTGATTTTCTGCTTTATATGAGGGAATAGTTTTGTTTCGTACGAGATCAGCTGCCAAACTTAACATTTCTCCCGAGTAATCGGCGTACCTACGAGCGCCTGGTTTTCTCCTGCTTCGCTTTTAACTGCTAAATAACTGCAAAAGAATTAAGTCTTATTTGAATATCTATAACACAAAACATTCCAGAAATGCAAAAGAATTGTCGAGGTGTATATGTATACATTTTCCAGCTTAAATCCTATATGACTTTATAGTTATCTTGTTCGGTGGGTTATGGTCGTAGCTTGATATACAACTTCCAAAATGTTATGGCACAAAAATAATTATAAAGAATTTAGATATAGGTATGTTAACAACGTTAATTTTCTGTAGTCTATGATTTTACTAAATCTGTACGATTATTACATATTATGATATGATCAGACAATACTACAGAAAATTAAAGTTACTGTATGAATATCGCTTTTTCTAATTATTTTTGTGCCATGAGATTCTGGTATACCTATACCTACCGTAATTTCATATACTAAGATCATAATATATTGGTCTCGAAATTTGAAAATTTTTGAAACTCTGTTTTAATTTCAGATAAACATATTAGAGAAAAGTACTGAATCAAATTACTTTAAAATATATAATTAATTAAATGCAACTAGCGACAACCCTAGACCTAGGCAAAGTTGTGTCACTCAAGTTAACAAAACAGTATACAACATTGCCTACTAGATTATGTTGATGAAATCGTGTCCTTTTAACATTAATTTCAAGCAATACGGATAAAACACAGTATTAACTTACCTTGGAATGTTGTTTTATCACCAAAACACCTTATTTACAGTTGAAATTGAAAAAGTTAACCAACATCAAAAAAAAATCACCCACACGCACCGGTTTTTGTCGTCAAACTGACAGAATCTGATTGGTGTTACTATTATAAAAAATGAAAAATATGTTGCCCTGATAACCAATAGATACTACCAAATGGTAGAAAACAAGAAAATAGTTAGCAAACGCGAAATATCGTATTTTAAATGAAATAGGCAAAGTTGGCCATTGTTGGCAAAGTTGCAGCGTTTTACGGTACCTAAAATTGTGCAAGATAATAGAAGAAGCGTATATCCTATGGTCGACCTAGGTAACACCGAAATCAAGGAATTAGCGGTAAAGTACCAGACTTGACTACATATATAACCTTACAGTTCAGCCCAGCATAATTATAAATAATTATAATAATAATTATAATATTGCTTGAGATTTCCCCTAACACGTGTGCTGACTGCATATTTATGAGTTTTTCAAAGTGTTACATCCAGATGTTGGCCATAAGCGATGCTACGGGGCTTGCCATGGCCACACCGTCGATCTGGAGGTAGTGTTGTCCACGATGAAGGAAATAATTGTCATCCAAGCACTGCTGTAGTAGAACAATGAATTCACTAGAGATACCGTTCTCCTCTAGTATTGTATCCATGGGAATTTTCAAAAATACCTATACCAATATAAAATACCTATACCATACCAATCATACCCATTCAGTCACTTACCAAAGCCTTTTTATAAATTCAATAACCTTATAAATCCTTTAACCGTCTCCGTGGTCTAGTGGTTACGACCACCGTGTTTTATTCCAGGGTTCGATTCCCAATGGGGGCAGAAGTTCTGTCTGGTTTGGTTGGTGGTAGGACTTCTGAGCCCGCCTGGCTAGCTACCACCGTCTTCCCAAAGTTTGTCGCCATAATAACAATGTTTATAGCATTGTTGTGTTCTAGTGATGGGTCGAGTCGCAATTTTTCAACTCTGATAATTCGAGTTGATTGAAATAAGTTCTAACTCGGGTTGCAACTCGGGCTAACTCGGGTCGAGTAAATTCGACCGACTGACGATTCAAAGTCGAATTTATTTTTGTGTGTTTTGTAATAAAACGAAACTACGTTATTTATCCAAAAATACCGATATAAATATGGGCTATTCACATTGATTTACTACCAAACGTAAATAGAGCGCTTTATACAACAACGCGCTTGAAATCTGTCACCTAATCGACTATACAATTTTGTACTCGCTGATATATACTTGAATATGCACGCCCGAATGAAAATTACTATAAAGAAAGTACCGTATTTATCGAATTCAACCTTATTCTGCATTATTACGGTAACTATTTTAAGTACAACTGTGGGAAGTTACATCATTCCATACCTAGCCACAGATCGAACGACGTTTTAGTAATTGCTACAAGAAAATATAAACTTTATACTCTCAAACATAATGCTTGAAATTGCTTATCGCGCTGTCGCTCCAACGCATGAATGAGATAACACATCGTGATACGACGCCTGTGCGAGCGAGACGATTGTGATGTACTGACACTGACGCGAAGCGACATGTTTATGATTAAAATAATTGTTTTTGATTAGTTTTTACGTATAAATCGAATATTTGAATACATGATAAGATGTGTAATGAGTTTACTCACGCAAAATATGAAATCCCGTCTTTTTTCTGCCGTTTCTGGCTATTGTTACCACAACTTTTAAATGCGCACTTCGGCATGTTTACGTGCCGACAGCTAATCACTCACTATGGAAAGGAACTGCACGAGGCAGTTCTTCACCGGCCCACTTTTCGATCGTTCATGCGTTATCTACGTTTGGTAGTAAATCAATGGCTATTCAACTCGACTCGCCCACTGCTACGCGTAGCGGCACCATGCGCCGTAGTAGTCCGAGTCCGTAATGAACGACCGAGTCAACTCGGTGGATGAGAAAATCAACTCAGGTCAACGGGCTGGATGATGGAGTTACCCGAGTTATTTAACTCGAGTCGCCCGTCGCTACCGTGACCGTCTTTAATTTTTATCCTGTGTATTAATTATTGTAGTAGGAACAATTTGAATAGTACACTTATGACTTCAGAGTAATTCTGGCTTTTTTTAGAATACGTTCCTGTTAAATCACTTACAGTATTGTATTCCTTGGAGCTGTCGCAAGCGTTCAACTGGTCAGTCATGGTTGCAGAGCCCCGTAATCTTTCCAAATACTTGTTACAGTTTTCGTATGGCTGTGAAATGAAATGTAATATGACGATTCATAAAAAAATATAAATGAATTATTTTTAAGGAAAATGCAAATTAACAAATTTAAAAATGTGTAAGTCTGCTTTATTCTCAATCAATTTACACGAAAACTGTGAAGATTTTGATATTGGATGTTGATACGTCACATCTACATATAGCAGCATATTATTATAATCTGCACAAGATAAATCATTAAATAAAAACATCGGTATTAATATGTTCCTTTGCAATATACTTATTTGTCATCATCATGTTTCATTACCCCATTACTGGGTTTACCAAACGTCACCTCCAAAAAGGGAGATAGATATGGGACCTAAATTATAGGTGTAAGTACCAATGTGACAGAGATTTTTGCACAATGCTTCATGATTTTATTCTCCATTCATTTCGTTCGACATTGGTATTTTATTGTAAGGCATTAATTACCCCTCAATTTTCCTCTTGGTTGCAGCTTGACTACCTATACAGAGTCAAGGTGTGTCATAAAGCTTGCTTCCTTCTTGGCCCCTCACAACTGGTGACATAGATATATTTACTCTTCAATTCGTGCGTGTTGCCGGTGATGACGTACGGAACTGAGACGTGGCCGCTTACAATGGGTCTTATCGGAAAGCTCAGTCACTCAAAGAGCAATGGAGAGGGCTATGCTTGGAGTTTTTCTACGCGATCGCATCAGAAATAATGATCCGTAGAAAAGCTAGAATCGCCGATATAGCCCAAAGAATTGCAAACCTTAAGTGGCAGTGGGCAGAACACATAGCTCCCAAGACTGACGACCATTGGGGCGGAAAGTTCCTCTAATGGCGGCCACGTACAGGAAGACGCAGCATTGGTGGGCTCCCCACAAAGTGAACCAATGATCTGGTCTTTCGTGACCTTCAGTCACGAGCGGCCGCTGGATGCAAGAGGCGCAAGACCGATCGGTTTAAAAATCTCTGGGGAGGCCTATGTCCAACAGTGGGCGTCTCTTGGCTATAATGATGACTGATGATGATGATTGAAATTGGATCTAATTTTCGAATGTTACCTTAATAATGTCGTCTTTTTCCCAGGGCTGGTCTACCGTTACCGGCAGCTCGATCTTCGCGGTCAAACCCTTTATGAAGGCCTTGGAGCTAGCCTCGGTACGCTCTCGGTTCGTAGCCCTGATGTACACGTCACCTTCCTTGCTGTCACTCAATAGCTGGGGGTATTTCTCCCGAACTCTTCCACCGAGGCTCACCAGCTCTGCATCTCCGATAGCGCTCAGGGTTGAAGGTTGGAAGTTATCGAGCCAATTCCAATTGATTAAGTTTTCGATGTCCTGAAATTTCATTTCACTGTATAGGATTTATGTTAACTGATTAATTTGATTCAATATTTTGTCCGTGAGTAAGTTCATAAGAAAATTACACGGTCACAAAGCAGACACATAGAAAAAAGTTAGTACAGATCGAGGCACATAACTTAAACATAAGGCGCAAGCTTGGCGCAAGCCACATTGGATCCGGCGCGGGTGCGGACGTGGCACGGGCGTTTTAAGGCGCATAGTAGGGTCAATCATAAAAAAATCACCGCAGAAAATACCTGTTCTCTTCAAAAATATTGAATAAAAAAATCTTTAAAAAAGATATGTTATTATTCAACGCATTCTTTAGAGGATGGTCCTTTTAATTTTTTGATTTATTAATTAAAACTTGGTTAAAATGTGACCCAAACATGCCTCGATTTTAAAACTTTAAACCTAATCGCTTCGCAAATATTAGGTTAAATCATATACATTTGATTTCAATAAATAAAGTGAACAATATTCTAGCGGATGGTCTTTTGAGATTTTTCTTATTCGCCTTTATTAATTTTTAATTGAAATAATTCATCTTACGCGTAAAGGTTTGCTTAAATATTCCCCTCATTCTCACTCACTCACTCCTATGTAATCAGTGCGGGACGATCGACGCAAGGTCATTGGGACCACTATGCGCCTTAAGACTAAATTTGAACACACCGAATTTAGCGGTCTCGTCATACTGTCGTCCATGCTATACCTTTAGGTGTATTCAAATTTCGTCTTTATATCTGTTTAAGTTTAGAACGAAATTTGGAAAACGCCCGTGCCACGTCCGCACCCGCGCCAGATCCTATGTGGCTTGCGCCTAACATACAAATAACTTGCCACATTACTCGGTTGCGCAGATGCAATGGTAAACAAAAGTGTTACGTGACACGTTTACTATTTACGTTTACGTTCGCAAATAATACGTGCGAAATCCATTGACGTATATACGTCAATGGCGAAATCCGACTCGTTGTTATGGGTTTTGAGTCGCGGGACGCGGAGAATTTCGCAGACGGTAGCCATTGTTCAAGATATATGGCGCGATTTTTAGCTATACAACGTATTGATAAAATTGCAAAAAAAAAACCGGAATATAGTTTATTCAGAATCGAGAGACACCGCTCTTGCTGCGTATAGTGCCATCCCGCTCTCAATGCGACTTTAATATTTGTTTTAAGCGATCGTGGTTAAGGGGCAGTTCACGAAATCTCAAGGAAGTTGCGTATTGCATTGCAATATGGTTTATTATTGCACCGGTTCAATTCTCACTTCGTTACGTCACGAATGAAAATAACACTAAAAATGTTGTGTCTTTTAATAGATTTTTGGAATACTGGATCATTTATTAAAATCTATCCGGTTATCCTTTTGCAGAGAAAATAACCCTCGTCGTGATGATTTGAAAATTAAGATATAACATATATGGTAATATTTAGGATATTAAGTTTATCCTATTTGTTTTTTTTTTTAGTACAGTCATTTTTGTGTGGTAGAATTCGACATCATTTCTTCACACTGCAAGCTTCTTTTTGTCAGATTGGGAACTAGCCTGGCCTTCATTCATTAGACTTAAGAGCATAGCTCTTGTCGGTGGAGTATACGCCATTTATCTTTGTTTTCTGCCAGTGCCTTAACCTCCGCATACAACAAGACGATCACCTTTTCTTTTATTTGGTACTAGCTGTGCCAGCGAACTACGTTTCGCCGTATATTTTTTACCCGTTTTTGCAACATTTGTCATTGATGCTCAGCTCCTATTAGTCATATCGTGATGTTATATAGCCTAAAGCCTTCCTAGATAAATGGACTATCCAACACAAAAAGAATTTTCCAATTTGAATCAGTAGTTCCTGAGATTAGCGCGTTCAAGCAAACAAACAAACAAACTCTTCAGGTTTATAATATTAGTATAGATTAGCTTTCCGCTCGCGGCTTCACCCGCGTTATTATTGTTTTCCCGTGAAATTTGTATTTTCCCGTAAAATAATTTTATAGCCTATTATAAAATAGAAGGCTGTTATTTATATTTAGGAGCTCGAATAATAAATTTCATAGAAATTGAAGCAGGTTTTAAATATTTTCCATAGAAACTTTCGAACCCTATTTTACACTCTATGGGGGTGAATTCCAATAAACCATGAAACACGTGTTCAATGAAATGTTTTTAAGAGCATGAATTTTAAGTATTATCAGATTTAATTAATTTCAAGTTTTATCAGAATCGTTGCTAATTTTAAAAAAAACATACAAATTTCAACCCCTATTTCATCCATTTAGGGTTAAAAAAAAAAAATTCTTCTTAGTGTGCGTCCGCATTTTGAATTAAAACAACTGTCCAAATTTCACGTTTCTACCATTAGCGGTTGCAGCTGTGCGTGCGTCTATAGATGGGAACTTCTCCTTTTATTATACACGGTTATTTTTTAATCACCCTGGAAAATTTTGGGGACGCTTCAGGACACATCCATTATGATATAAAAAAAATGAAATAATTTTTTTTTAATAAAAAAATCTCTAAAATGCTGCTCTCAACTAGTGCAGCATTTTTTAGATATTTTAAAAAATTAATATAACATTAAGTGAGTTATTGTTTTTATTCATATTTAATCATTATATTTTCATTACTCATAACTCTGAAAGTAGGTCTAAAGTTGCCTGAGGAGCCGGTTGAAAGTAATACTTTTCAGCCCTAGGGAGAATCACTTTCAACTGACAGCTGCTGTCAAATTTTAAAAAAGAAACTAGTTCTTTTTTCATATTTGTATTGAACCATGTTCCGACTTTCTATACAGCCACTCAATAACAGCGCGGTGTAAAATTGAAATAACATAATGAAATTGAAATTTCAATTTTACACCGCGCTGTTTTTTAGAAGCATGTATTTCAAGAATATATTTTTAAATGACTTTATTATACTTAAATTATTTTCAACTATTTCTTTAAAATAACATAGATTTGGGTAAAATATTTACCATTTATTAAATAATTAAAATGAAAAATAATGGCTGAATAGCTGGCTGGCCACAGAAAAAAAAAACAAAATAAGCGGGAAAGCGGCAATGCGATCTTCATTTGTTTTTTCCATTTGTAGAGTTTTGTTAATACTTCTGTATAGCAGAGATATGTATTAACTGTTAATTATATTTGTATAACATTGTGTTAATAATTAACACAATGAGTTCATCTGATTCAAGCATGGAGTTAACGCCTGATTAACGCCTGATTTTATAAGAGAAAGCGGGTTAAAGCAGAAGTTGTTGATTTATGTAAAATAAAATTTACACGTTTTTTCTTTAGCTAATTCATTATTTTATTTTAACTTTCCTTGTATTCGTAATGAAAAGCACAGTGTTTACCTCGGGTTAAAGACTTATTTAGTCGCTCTTCTTCTCTTTGCCTCGAGCTTCCCTTCTACGACGTTTCTTTTGAAGTCGTCATGTCGTATAAAGTGGCCAAACATTCTTGCTCTTCTGTTTTCAAGTGTCACAAGTATTCATTCGTTTTCCTCTCATTCCAACTAATTCCTTCCATCCACCTCCAGCACCACATTTCGAAAGCTTCTAGTCTTTCCATAAATCCCTTTGTGTTATCGTCTAAGGTGCACTGCCATACCAAGCAATACTCCATATAAATGTTTTAATTAGTCGCTTCTTGATGTTGGTCTGACCTTAACACTATTTTAAATACTTACTCATAATTTTTTATTGAATATTTTCATTACGTACTATAGATAAAGAAATACAAGAACTTCCGGATTACGCATTCCTGATGATAATCACATTAAACTGACCCATATTCTCACGCTCAATGATAACATTGTTTTGGTATTTCTTATCTCTACCCAAATATGTATATGTATTATGTGGTCAGCTACTAATACTGTGTCTGCTTGAAGATTAATTGGCGAGCCTGAACGGGGATTTGGAATTTACTTATTTGGAAGAAAAAAAAGGAATGTTTTTTTATATATAATGTCCTGCGACCTTAGAATCGAGTCGCCTAATTTTGAGGAAACTGGACAGAATATTTTGAGGCAACATTTTTTTTAAAAATTTGAAGCAACTCGTTCATTGAGCCTGTGGGCACAGATTAGATAATAGTTACTACGTAACAGATACATCACTCCCATAGAAACGCTCGAATCGTTGTAATAATAATAGCCAAAACCGACAGACAAAAGTCGCTGCAAGAAGAAAAGGTCTCTATGAACGCGCGCTGAGAGTCGAGATTCCCGCGTACACCGCGTGATTGCGTCATCGAGCGAAAACTTAAGGGTTGTACAAAGAACATGAACAAAATAGTCAAAGTAAAACTTTAATGTTATTATTTTATTGATATACGTAGGATTAAAATGAAATAAAGTGATTGCGAGGAAAGCCCCTGACTCAAATGTGCTTTAATTTTATAAAATGATAAATAATAATAATAGTACTTACTTAATTTGCAAGAATATGGTAAAATACATGATTGGTGTTAATCATTACATTATTCCTCATAATCTACTTCTAAATTGGCAGTGCGCATATATTTAAAAATTTAAAATAGTATATGTTAAAAAATAAGAGAATAGAATATTACTTTATCGTCATTAATACATTTAAAAATTATAAAAAATACAAATTATTAAAAAATTACCAATCCCACCCAAGGCGAAATTTTTTTTTCATTGATTTTATTAATTTGTCAAATTACAAACTATTAAAAAAATTACGAATTATTATGAAAAATACATGATCGATGTTTTTTTTTCATGTTTGAAATCACGGTTATTCAATTTTACTATGGAAAATATCCTGAATCGCATGAATAATTGTCAATCTTTTCAAAACAGGACCGGTTCATCGAGGCTTTATTATTTTTTTAATAAAACAAAGTAGGCAATCAAGCAGGCTGCCTATTTTTTTTATACAAACAACAGAGAAGCTGTTGGCTTTCATCTCAGCCGATGATAAGTGACGAAAGGTCTAAGATGAAAGTAAGCTCAACCTGAACTCCTCAGGAAGTGAGGCACTAGACTGAGGACTGAAGATTGTTACTATGGCGATGAATTACTATCTAATTAGTTCGAAAGAAAATTTTCGGAAAACTATTCGATTTAGGTATAAAAATCCCGTTCTTAGTTCTGAAAAGAAAATTATAAATAAAAAAAATTATTGATAAAAAACTAAAAGAAATTAAAAACCAAAAATTAATAAAGCAATAAAATAAAGGAAAAAAAAACAATAAAAACAAAACAAAAAAAAATACAAAATTCGATAATAAAGTCTCGCGGGCTGCGCGGCGGGTGGCGGCGGCGGCGGCCCTCTGCCGGTCGGCGCGCCGGCGCGCTACTTAGCGGTAGGTATTTATAACGCTGCATTGCGCGAGTGACGGGGGCCTGCTGTGGGGCTCAATGAACGAGTTGCCTCAAAATGTTATTTAAAATCCGTAAGAAGCGTGTGTGAAACTGAACGTTATTTTGATATCTTTCTTCCGAAGCAAACATAATTATGTTAGAAGTAAAATGAAAACTAGTTAGAAAAACGCGAGCGCGTCAGATTAAGGCAATGCGAGTTATATCCTACATTCAGAAAAATGTGAACTTCAATAATCTGAGGATTTATTTTGAGCTTGACATAAATGGAAATGGGGGAGTCACAAAGATGCAAAAAGTTCAAATGTTCACCTGGGCCTCTATTTCTGCTAACTTTAAATATTTGTTTGGCATCAAAGTTTAACCAACGTGTTGCGGATTTGCTATCAACATGTTGCTAGCAACAATGTGTGTTGCAGAGTTGAGAACGGCATGTTGACAAGTTCTCGCCCGACGAGCGACAACATCTTTTTATCAACAATTAATGACGTGTGTGGACCTTGTGTGGATGTGTTTGCGACCGTTTATAAACATGGCGGTAGTGTGGAGTAGACATGGGCGCCGCCTTGAAAAATGGCGACGGCGGCGTTCGGGGTAATTTTGGTCGGCAGCGGCGCGGCGCCGGCGGCGTGGAATTTTCAGGTTTTGTTTGGTGACATTACCTGAGGTAGGCGACTTGACTTTCTCGACATTTTCCCAACACCCGTAAATAACCTTCGGCCTCAACAACTTGTCGGTTACTGAGGGTTAATCGACTGGAATTTTCTCCTGCCAAATTTGCAACTATGAGTATCAGGAGGAAATTTCTGAAGACATCCCCATCAGGTTCATCAGGCTTCGGTCAGAAGCATCACATCGACCACGGGGCTGGAGATGGTGGTGGGTGCAAGTTTATTGTTCGCACATTATGCCCCATCGATGGGGAAGCGGGCGGCATTTTGCCTCTGCAAGTCGAGATACGGGGGTATTGATGTCCGCTTGGGGTATACGACACAGGGCTCTGAAGGTTCTATACCGCGGCATTTACGAGGCCACGATGACGTATGCATCTGCATAATGGTCAAAGTCTGTTTCATTTCACGTTGTGCGTAGCCACCAAGGTCCCTTAGCCCTTTTGACCTAGGCGTACCGATAGACCAGCTCTGCCGCCTTATCGGTATTGGTCGGTGTTTTACCGCCGAATCACCTCCAGATGATCCGGGCAGACAGACTGACTACCAAGGAAGAGCCTCGGAGAGCACTACTTGCAACAACTGTGAAGAAGACGAAAACTAACTACAATGATGGACTGTATTAGAAATAAATAAATAAATATTATTGAAACTGAAATTGATAAAAAACAAACTTGCAAACTTATACACGTCAATAACCAAAAAACACCACAAACAAAAAAACCAATGTATCTAGGATACGGCTAGCACATTAATAATTTTGACAATAATTTGAACCAAAGAAACTTAAAGTATGGTTGCAAGGAGTCCGCAACAAACTGAGTCCGCTCTTGTCGCATGGTTGGAGCGATGGGACGCATTGGACTAGGGAAGGGAGACAATTAGTGCTTCCCAAACGTGGCGACTCGGCTCAAGTTCACTTGGCTCGAGTCAGACTATGTATTCTCACATTTTTTTATTATTGTAAATGGTAGACGAGTAGAGAGCCCACCTTAGGGTAAGTGGTAACCGCCGTCCGTGGACTTTGCCAGTATCAGGCACATAGCCATTAAACAATAATAGCGATGAACTGTACTGCGGTGTCGAGTGGTACGATGATAAAAGGGTACTAGGTGAAACAGTTCTTCCGAAAACTCACAATTGAAAGGTCGATAGAAGATACAGAGAGATCCGAAGTCCGTCCGTGACTCCAGCATCTCAAATGAGTCCAACAAATCAGGATCACCGATGATTCGAGCAGTCCGTCTTTGCGGGGAGTGAAATAGTTCTAATTGGTACTTTGGGGCTCCTGACTAGAGATGTGACCAGTACTGCACATGCACTTAAGCGTATGTATGAAATTGAGGTTTGTAACGCACAAGACGATGTGGCGTGAAGTACTTTTTTGCCCTGTTTAGCGCAGACTTGTGTCTGGGTGCGGTTGAACTTAATTCAATCTCCCTAATTCTGAGGCCTCCCCAAAAAAAATCCCCATCTGCAGAGACAAGTTGTAATCGTCTCTACATACAATACGGACCTCCAGGAGGTCTTTTGAAAGCTGATATAGTATATACGCATCACCCTTGCAGTCATCCATAGCTATGAATGTGCTTTTCAGAGAACAAGTCATTGATATGCAGAATTAATCAAGTGGGGGACAGCACAGAGCTTTGTGGGACACCATCGTTAATAATTTTTGTCTGGGAGCAGACATTCGCAGCATTAAAGTCACTGAGATCCAGTGACTTTAATGCTGCGACCATCTAGAAAGCTGGCAACCGATCTGCAAAACTTCTCGGGGATTTCTTATGAAGGTAACTAATATCGAACGGATGTCGAATCTGACAGCTTCTCCGTTGTTCTCTATGGCCTCCGCTCAACGGTGTGTTAAATACACTAAGAGGGTCACCAGCCGAGCGATTATGACGGAAGCCGTTCTGGCGGTCGCTAATCAGGTGGTGGTCCTCTGGGTATTTTAATAGGTAGTTTGCCGTTAATCGACCCTCGAATGTCTTGCAGAGTAAGGATGTTACTGCTATGGGCCTGTAGTTTGACAGATGTGACTCGTCACCCTTGGGGATCGGATGGACAAGAGCTATCTTCCAGGAAGACAGAACCCTGTGGGATTCAAAGGAGAGACAGTAGAGGCGCGTGAGGATTGAAGCCAACTCTGGAGTGCAACGTCTTCAGCACCACTACGAAGATGCCGTCTAGCCCACTCGACTTATAGACGTCAAGAAGCCTTTGTTCTCACCTTACCACACGTATTGTGGATTTTTGGCACAAAGCTTTCGCACCGTTTGATTGATGGTGGGATAGCTCTTCCGTCGTCCAAGGTCGAGGCAAAGAGATGTGCCACAAGAATGGCTTTATCTTTTGCACTATGAGCCAGATTACCATCAGTGTTATGCAGTGGTGGGAGATTGGACTGGTAGACATTTCAGTCTCAACAACTGACATTTCATAGGGAGTCAAGCATTGCGCCGGTAGTGCAGTCACAGGTTTCTGTTCAATTGGATTATTTTGGGTTGCTATCAGTCAAAATAAGGTTTCCAAAGTACTTCCAGCAAAAACTACTTTGAATTTTTGCATCGTACAATGGATTAACAGATTGTTTGCATATATTTGTATTCAATGACTCGGTAAATATAAAAAACCACACTACAAAAACAATCTTCTCTCGCAATTCACGCCGCGCGGTAAATGCCGGCGGGCGGCGGCGGCGGCGTGCGAAGGGTTCACGGCGGCGCGACGCCGGCGCGGCGCCCATGTCTCGTGTGGAGCAATGATTAAATGATGTAATTTCTCCCTTGGGCACCATTTTAACGCAGACTGGGGTGTGGATAACCTATATTGATTTAAACAAAGCTCGCCGCTCATCAACAATGTTGATCAACTGTTGCTAAACAAATGTTCACCATGAATACGAGGTTTAAACCTCGTTAACATCAATACCGTATTTCGATAGCACTAAATGAAACTGCTTTTTGACATTATGTTGCACCTGCCAAGATTTTTAAAACCATGATAAAATAACCATGATAAAAGCAGATGTTATTGAAACTTTATTGGTGTGCCAAAACTGCGTAAACGTTAGAGTCTGGTCTGACACACGAAACATGAACCTGACATTTTTTCAAGTAGCAACACTGATACAATGTCCCCATGTAGTTTAGTTCAACATGGTGATTTTGATACTTTGTAATAAACAATTTCATAATATTTTTTTCTTAATTTCTGTCGAAATATTACAGATATTAAGTAATTTTAACATTCATGAAATCCAAATACAGCGATTTCTTATAAAATGTTCATTGTTGGAAGTTCATTGAAACTAAACATTACCTAATATTTAATTTTAAAAAAGTATAAACTCCTTTTTTTCCTACTATATTCAAGGAAAAAAAACAATCTTTTCACAAATTTAACATTCTAAATTACTATATAAATAAAAAAATATTAGAATATTTCAAGTATCAAAATGTATTTTACCTTCTGTGGACAGTATTACCAGAGCTAGAATTTTTGAATTTGCCGCTTTTTTCCAATCTCATGTTTCGTGTATCAGACTCTAGCAAAATTGTCGTACAGGTTGGACGTGTCCTTAATGATCTAAATGGCCATGGCGTTAACACATTTATTTATGAACATTAAAGTCCCCATGCAGAAAAAAAACCCTTTTTGACAGCTGTCATCCCAATTATACCCGATAGTTTATCTGTCAAAATTGACGTTACCTGAGCGCAGAGCTGGCTGGTGCCGGAGTGGTAGCTGGCTACGATGTCATCCTTCAGCTCCGCGATAGCTCTCATGCTGGCCACCTCCGTCTCCTTCGCATACCGATGACCGTGGCGGACGAGGGCCCAGAGGCTCACAGCCTCGCACTCTTCACAATTTCAATTGAAGTATTATTTTGCTTTAAATTATATCAATATTTTTTCCAAACTAATATTACACAACGAGCAACAATGAGTAGTCATTTGCTGAGTGGAATAGCTTTTTAATCATAAATGATACTCGTGTTTTGATAAAATAATAACGAAGCGTCTTCTTTTAATTTCATTGGGACTTCAATATAAATAATCATTATTTATATTGAAAATAAATAAAATATTGAAATAACAAATATACTTAGTTTAGGCACTCGGGACAAGTATAAAAAAAAGCATGAACTACAGGATCAATGTGGTTAATTCTTATTTTCAAGTATGTACCTATTTGTTGAATTCTAGAGAAGATTCTTATGACGAGAAAAAAAATATTGCTCCAAAACTTAAAAAAAATAAGTACCATTTTTTTTAAACTATTGAAGTGCATATATTGGCACAAGGTTGTTTCGCACCATGAACTTTAAAAATGACGTCGTTCACCCCAAATTGCCCGTTTTTTTGTGAATTTTACATAATTATTTCAATGTGTGATAGAAATTATTAATTCTAATCCTTTTAACAAAAGATTGAATAAAAAGAATGGAAAGGTAAAATGAAGCTTGAAACAACTATTACCCTTAGCAAACATGAAGAGCCATAAGTTACGAGCAATATGAGTGATAATTAATTTGAAAGATTCATTACTTTCCGAGCTATATCGAAACGTTTACAAGTTTTTCTTACAACCTTTTTCTGCTCGTCAGTATACAATATTTCAGAATTCTACAGTACTTACTATCCGGAACCGAATATTCCCTGATATCCCCCCTAACAGCGTCATAGGGGGTCTTAGTGGAGAACAACTGGTAGGGACAAAAATTGTTCCAGTAACAGAGTTTAGAATCAACAAAATTGACACACAGCACTAAAATCACAGCGTTTACAATCATGTTCACATGCTCACTTAACCCTGCTGATTGTTAACGGTAGTAAGTCACACAATCGACTGCCAACGAACACTGTTTATCTTAACTGCAGGATGTTATGACCCGTTCATGTTCGTAACCTATAATTGGTGTAAGTTTTATACTACTAACCCTTCGTGTGTCATGTTCAGTCTGTGTGACTGAATTTTATTAGCAGGTTTATTTATTTGTTTTTTTGTTGATGTTTTAAATGTTGTACGGTTGATAGTAATGGAAAAGCTCTTCTATTTTTAACAAGCTATAACAACCAAAGAATGTCCGCAAAAAGGAGTTCGTTCTATCACACTAGTGATGGACCCATTGATCGAAGAACCGAAAAAGTACTAAAGAACACAGTGGGCTATGCTGATGATAAAGTGTCTTGATCAATGGCAGGGTGCCGAGTGTGATAGACCACCTGACGAAGGAGGCGCCACAAAGAGTGAATAAGTAAAAGAGAGACGCTCCTTGGCATCAATTTGAAAAAGACATTGACCATACCATTGACGGAAAAGTATACTGCTCTGATAATCTATACCATGGCCACTCGAGACAAAGAACAAACGTGGATGGAAGTTACTATTAGAAAACCATAAGGGATTCCAATATGTGCCGCAACCTTTGTTAAAATCGGAAGTCTCAAACCTAAGATATAAAAAAATCTTGAGAGACTTACAAAATTTTCTTTACAGCTACTTTCATGATCGATCTCCTTGGCTCTTCGAACATGTACTTAGAAAGTCCACCTTTCAATTTTAAGTCATATTTAGGGTTAGAAGTCATGCGTATGACTAGAAGTTATTAGACAAAAAAAAACTGTATTCATACGCCACACAATTCGACTGCGGGGAGTGGAGGGTTAAAAGCGTTCCAAGTATTATCGGCATCGGATGACGGATAACATCGCTAGAGTCGTGGCTATAGTTGATATTCGACATTTCAAACGCTGCGCACATGTATAATCCAAAAATATACTTAGTTACAACATGAAAATATGTAATGCTGAAGGAATTTGTGACTAAATTAAAAGCCCAAGCTGATTTTTCGCTTAAAAACAACAAACAACTTAATTTATCTTGAGGAAACGTGATGTGACTCATCATTACCAAGTTTTTTCATTCATTTTTAATACGACAGACATACTCGTATATAAAGTAACTTAACTAGGCTCTTGGGAGAATAATATCTGAAGGCTTTCAGGGACAGTCTGATGCTTTTGCCAGACAAGTCAACGCTCGTAATGAATTTCAATAGCAATTTATTTTAGCCCGTTGAAAATTTCTTTGGGTCTGTCATCCGATTACCGTCAAGCTGCCCTTATCCCACTTCGTTTTGGAGTCAGTGCAACACGCTTTCTTCTTCCATTCATCTCTGTCATACGACATCTCAGCACCGACATTCTTCGCACGCATATTCTTCTTCACGCAAACCATCCATATTTTTTTATTTATTTAATATCCGTCATCTAAATAATTAAAAAAATATTAGGCGGTATTTTTTAATTCACAAAAACTCAAGTTATATAAAGTGTTTGGTTGAGCCCTTTTTTGAATAGATGGAAAATGCGTTTACGCCTTCCTCGTGATCGACCCCCCAGCACCTCCTCCGTCCTTCACAAAACAGGGGGAAGGGGATAGCAGCGAAGCGTCGTTCCTGCTGAGAGCCTTCTGTGTGGGTAATCTATCTTATTAACCGACTTCAAAAAAGGAGGAGGAGGTTCGATGGTCGATTCGATGCGTATGTTTTTTTTTGTGTGTATGTTACGCGATTACTCCGCCAATTGTGGACCGATTTTCAAAATATAAACTATTTTCTTTCTTTCTTTTTTAAAAATTCTTTTGTATTCGATAGAGTATACTCCTGGGTGGTCCCAAGGTTACCAAAGTCAGGATCTGATGATGGGATCCCATGAAAATCGAGGGAAGCCCTAATAAGATTTCATTCACTAAAAAGATAAAAATAAAAAATATTTTACAAAAAATAAAAACCGACCTCAAAAACACTGAAAAGTTAAAAATAATATAAGACTAACAAACAACATCACACTTCTATATTGAAGTCGGTGCCAAATTTTAAGATTTTCTGGGAGATCATCGTTTGGCACCGACTTCAATATAGAAGTGTGATGTTGCCTGTACCTATTCTTAATTATTTTTAACTTTCCAGTGTTTTTGAAGTCGGTTTTTTTGGAAAATATTTTTTTCCTCTATCTAATCTATTCTGCCACCAAGCAGCGGTGCTTGCATTGCTGTGTTCCAGTTTGGAGGGTATCATCTCACGTCACAAGTTGGCAACGTATACTTCACTTCTTGTAGGGATTGCATATTTGCGAATGTTATAAGTGCCACATGTATCTGACTGTACCACTTACCATCATATGGACAGGACAGACTGCTTCGTCAACTGTGTGGGATAAAAAAAGCCTGTGAATCGAAATCTTTTTATTCTATCAACTCCTAGCTTCTTAGCTTCTACATCTCCAACTGCTGCAGCAATGTGAACATTGAATATGACATCTTAATGATCTGAAACGAAGTAAAATATATATAAATACAACGAGGCAGTTATCTCATGTGTTGTGCAAAAATAATTTGAATCTTTAGCCCTCAATATTACTCAATATTACTAGCTTTCCGCTCGCGGCTTCGCCCGCGTTATTATTGTTTTCCCGTGGGAATTTTATATTTTTCCGTAGTAAAAATAATTTTGTAGCCTATTTAAGCCCGGATAATAAATTTCGTAGAAATTGGAGCAGATTTTAAATATTTTCCATAGAAACTTTCAACCCCTATTTTGCACCCTAAGGGGGTGAATTCCAATAAACCATGAAACAGGTATTCAATTAAATATTTTTAAGAGCATGAATCTCAAGTTTTATCAAAATCGTTGCTAATTTAAAGATTTTCCATACAAATTTGCAACCCCTATTTCATCCCTTTAGGGTTAATTTTTTTTAAAATCCCTTCTTAGCGTGCGTCCGCATTTTGAATTTAAACACCTTTTCAAATTTCACGTTTCTACCATTAGCGGTTACGGCTGTGCGTGCGTCTATAGATGAGAACATCTCCATTTATATGTATAATAGAAGATTACATTGGAATGCAGTGATACACGGACCGTGCATTATTTTATTGTAAATTAATAATATACGTCCTATTAATATTCGAATGCAAGCGAGGTTATCTCCACAGAGAGGTTATCTTTACAGAGAGTTACAGCATAAATTGCACATTCCAGTGAGTACATTGGTATATGCAGCCCAAAGGGGGAATTACCTCCATTAGGTACACAGAGCCTTCTGAACTTTTTCGCGTGGATGAACTCATCATAACTACTGTAGTATAAGTAGACTTAGCTAGATCTTAGCGGGGGCCATAGTCATACCCCGATTGACAATGCTACAGATTTCTAAGGATTTCATCTAATACTAGCTTTCCACTCGCGGCTTCACCCGCATTATTATTGTTTTCCCGTGGGAATTTTATATTTTCCCGTAGGAAAAATTATTTTGTAGCCTATTATATAGAAGACTGTTATTTGTTTTTAGGAGCTCGGATAATAAATTTTATAGAAATTGGAGCAGATTTTAAATATTTTCCATAGAAACTTTCAACCCCTATTTTGCACCCTAAAGGGGTGAATTCCAATAAACCATTAAACACGTGTTCAATGAAATGTTTTGAAGAGCATGAATCTCAAGTTTTATCAAAATCGTTGCTAATTTAAAGATTTTTCCATACAAACTTGCAACCCATTTTTAAAAAATCCCTTCTTTAATGTGCGTCCACATTTTGAATTAAAACAACTGTCCAAATTTGACGCTTCCACCATTAGTGGTTACAACAGTGCGTGCGTCTATAGATGCGAACTTCTCCTTTGTTTATATATATAAATACTCGTAGTATAAAAATCTCGTTTCACAGTGTTTGTTATCGATCTCCTCAAAATTATTATTATTATGGCGAAACATAATCCGTGGGCACAGCTAACTTGCATGTAAATATTTGAAGCGTCATTGTTCTTTTGTTTCTTCTCGCTTTAAATATCTTGCCGTGCAGTATGTATATTTTCCTCACAACTTTTGAATATCATTTATTTGTAAGTACTTTTTTAAATTTATTATTTGTAAAATAGAAAATAAACAATTATTTTCAAAATGTTTTTACCGAAGGGACACTGTACCAGAGTCGTGTACTTGGGTACCTCCGTCAGCAGACGCAGCAGACGACCCTGGTACAGAGTCTCCCTCCGGTCTTTGGGGCAGAAATAGGTAAGACGGAGGTACCCAAGTAGACGACTCTGGTGTGGTGTGATGTCTGTGCAAAAGTGAGTCTCATTTTGAGCAAATTCATAAGTTAAGACGTGAACTATTTTCTTTAGATAGTGAGTAACCTTTACAATAAAAAAAAATATTTTTTTTATTTTTTTCATAGTCTTTCTTTAATTTAAGATACTATGTTGTTTAAAAGAAATTGATCCTTATGAATGACTCTTTCGGTTGGTATCATGAAGGATCATAAAGGATGTTTTTTTTTCACACTTCACCGGTTCGACTCAAGCAGGTAATTTTTCAAAAATCATTAAATGCAATTGTATTATTTTTAAAAATAAAGGAATGTTTCCTCCAACCACGGTCTTTTTTCCACCCTGTATACCTCAAAAACTAACTAACATACATGATATATATAATAATTTGGTTAATATAAAAGAACTTATAAGACTATGCTAGTAAAGTAAATTATATATGAGCTGATATAGCCGTGCTACCCCAGGCATTTAATCCGCCCTAGTACATAAATGTACGCATTGAATAAATAGGAACATCTTACCGCCATAAAGGATGCCAAAGACAAGGTGGTGAAGCCTCCAGCTGTTATCCTGGCGAGCCGGCGCGACCGCGTCATGACGATGAGCAGAGACCGCTGGAGCGGCGTGGACATCCTGTACCAGGGGCACTGGTACACTGCGCCGGCTATTTTGGTGCTCTGCCAGTACATTTTTTATATTGCAATTAAGTTGGCAAACAAGCAAACTGCCCACCTGACGGTAAGTGGTAATAGTCACCTATAATACATGTGGCTCCTGTGAGATTCGCAGCAAAACTGCAACCACCACAAGAACCACAGTGTACGTTGCCGACTTGTGACTTAAGATGTAAAGTCACGGTACCAACATGTGTCAATAAATGATATGACTATGACTATGACACCCAGTAATTTCAGTGCCATCTTACCCTTCAAACCGGAACACAGCAATGCAAGCACTGCTGCTTTGCGGCAGAAATAGGTAAGACGGAGGTACCCATGCACCCGAACCTGGTACAGAGTCTCCCTCCGGTACATACAATGATAATTGAAATATAGAGGCGATAACCTCATTAGCATCATCGTGTCTGACTTAATTTGCCCACTGATGGCCATGGGCGTAGGCCTCCCACAAGAACGGGGGATTTGCACCAGCCAAGCCAGAGCCTTATCCGTTGATTAGCAGGCTACACCACATGCAGATGAGTTTGCGATATGAGTGAGGTGTTATTTCGGAGGATGTAATCCCCCATATCCAGGGTAATCCCAAGCTGGGATTAAAACCCGACTAGTAGCAGTTTGTCTTGTATTTGCGTCTGATAGTCATAATCTTATATTGCTGAGCTGATGACGTAAGGTTCCTTTAGAGAAAGGAGATAGGGAATCGTTTTTTTTTATATTGTGCGCATTATTTGACCCTTATTTGTATTTCCTCGCGTGAGGTAAGCTATTATGGGAAGTACGACTACTTTAAAGGCAAAAGTTGGTATAATTCTTAAAGTACCGTTAAGAGCTTTAATCGTAGTAGTTTCAATACTCAATACATTTATTGCAACCATAATGTTTACAAAAGGTGTTACATATATATAAAAAGTACAAATTATGGACCCTGTCGGGTATCGCAATTTCAAAGAGGAGACGAGGGCGTATTATTTACATTAAAATAGACCACATTTTATTACATTATTAATTAATATTATTCATTATTATACGTATTATTTATATTAAAATAGATAAAATTAATTTTATTGGTAACCGATATTAGAGTATTAATTAATATTATTCATTATTATATGTATATTGTGGTGTTTTAAAATCTTTTATCTACACTCATGTTCTAATTCTAATATTAAGAACTCAACACTAATATTTTAAAGGCATAACTTAAAGCCCTTGGCCTTTTACAAATTACATTATAATACAGGTTCGCCATACAAAACCAGTACTTTAATGTAACTCGAATTCCAATAAAATACAGTTCGATTGACGAAGCCCGACCAAGGAGGTTTTGTCACAATTTTCTTTTGTGCCAGTACATTGTCTATGGCGGCGCGTGCAACAGCGCATGCGCGGTAGTTTCAAGTTATTCTGGTGTTTAACGTCGGATCACTTGTACAAACATATTCGAATTTATCAAAATAATTATCTCAAAACCTTGCTGAAATTCTAACACATGTGTAACGAAAATTATTTAAAAAAAAACAAAAAAATTACAATAATATTAAGACACAAACTATCATAAGATTTTATAAGTCACTAGCTTTTGCCCGCGGCTTCGCTCGCGTTAAATTCGGGGTAACACCGAAGATTTAAAAAAAAATAAGGCAGGTATTTTTCGTTGGTAACACAGAGTCTGTGTGCCGATTTTTAGCTTCCTACCTTGAAAACTGCAAAAAGTCCCATATAAAATTTCACTCCCTCATTTAAGGGGTTGGGGGCAGATTTCCAAAAAAAAATGATGCACGATTTTTTTGTTAGTCACAAATAGTTCGCGTACCAATTTTTAGCTTTCTACCTTGAAAATTGCGGAATGCTCCATACAAACTTCCACCCCCCATTTAGGGAAGTGGGGGGTTATGAAGAGACAAAAAGTAGCCTATGTCACTCTCCACCCGTTCAACTATCTCCACTTAAAAAATCACTTCAATCCGTCGCTCCGTTTTGCCGTGAAAGACGGACAAACAAACACACACGCACACTTTCCCATTTATAATATTAGTATGGATTGTCATAATTATGTACACTTCCTTCAATATAAGAATCTGTTGATTAAATTTTTTGCGCTTTTTTCATAATAGAAAAACGTAATGTAACAAATAGAGAAAAATTAAGGAATGTTCAAAATAGAAAATATGCATATATTGTGTTAAGCATAATTTAATAATTATGGTCCCTCAATTCCCACGAAGCACAGACTCAGATATTTACCTCCTCGGAAAGTTGGTTGCCCTGGTAGCAGTATATGAACACTTGAAACATCATGTTCAGGATGTATGTGGCCATAGCCATTAGTCGCACAGGATTACCTGTTACCTAAAAACAACATTGATTCATCATTATCATCATCATCACAGCTCATATACGTCCCCACCGAGGAGCTCGAGCCTACCCTATGTTAGGGTGATTAGGCCTTAGTCAACCACGCTGGGCCAGTGTGGATTGGTCGACTTCACATACACCATTGAATTTCTTAGCAGGTGTATGCAGGTTTCCTCGCGATGTTTTCTTTCACCGTAGGAGCGTCAGACAAATGTACATGTGAAATTCGAAAACGAAAAACACATTGGCACATGGCGGTCTCGAACCCGGACCTCCCGATTGGAAGCAACATTGATTAGGTACATATATTTCAATACATTATGGATTTGCTTGTTATTCTCATATATCTTATAGACTCATCAACCCACGCTATGTGGAACCGTCACAAAATTAATTTGATGGCCTGGCTATTTAATAGTACATTATTGCAAAGACTGCGCCTGTGAAATACAAAAAACTATTACGACTTATCCGAAAAAAGATTGCGTAAGATATAGTCGTTTATCGTAGCATCTTTGAGAAGAGTATCAGAACGGTCGTCTCCACTAACAATGCAACAATAACAAAACAAATACTTACCGACACAAGCTGGAATGCGCTCACGCAAATAATGACCAACGAGACAATGAACTGAACGAATATGTGCTCCGAGAAGCAGTGCTGCAACTGCTTGGCCGCTTCTAGGGCCTGGAGGTGATGGTCTACGCACGACCGCAACCTCGACTTCACTACACCCTCTTGTTCCAAAGTCAGACAGTTCTACAATAGAATGGAAAATCAGGAATTAACATAATTTCATCTAAAAGATTTAAATTTAAAAACAAAGAACAATACGTGAACATATACGTGAACATCGTGAAGCTAAAATTTTTAGGTACTTAGCGTGATCTTATCTTACTGCAAACAAAACAGTATTGCAATATTATGTGTATTGCAATTTATTTTCAGTACTTCTTCCAAAATTGTTTAGAGGTAAAACGACTTGTAACCTTCAACAGTCAGCGCCACCTATGCAGCGTATTTATAAATTCTTGCTACAGAATTAACGTAGCAGATGCTACGAAGTATCACGTGTCACTACGGTTGGCACTACGCCTACGCGCTGCGTGCTTTGAGTATCACGTAGTCTTTCAAAAAATACTTAGATGGCCCTAAGAATATGTAAAAGCAAAATGAAGTTAAACTGAATCTCTAAATTCTACACAAATTAAATGCACAATATTTAATTTATGTAGAATACTGATAGACCTGATATTTTTTACTGCAGTTGTAATATTTTATTTATCGATACTAATTAAATAATCTTAAAAATATGAATTCCATACCGAACATTTTGACCCTAAGATACATGATTTGCTCAATTCTCCTCTCAGTCCTCAGAAATATTTAAGCTTTATTGCAATAACATAATAAAAATAATTTTATTATTTATGAAGTGAACTTTCTCAATGGAAATTTTCCAACTAACTAGGGAATGCGTTTAAAATAATGTTTCTATGGTATGAGAAGATTTAAGCCATCAAGTTTTTCGTCTATAATTTCGTAAAATGTAGTTTCTAGTTTTGGGCGTTTAAAGTAAAGTAAAATTAAGATCGTAAGACATTTTGGTACGTACGTCGATGTCTCTACGCTGTCGAAGTGGGCGCCATTTGAATTGAGAGCGATAGTAAGAAACTAGTTTTATTGTTTAACCATCACCATCCTATTTATTCTGACCTTTCCCGTATCATGCAGCCCCTGGCACAGAGTCCTCAGCCTGAGGCCGAGCAGCCGCAGCCGGCATCGGCACTGGGCGATCAGCGAGGTGACCAGCGTGTCCTTGCCGACGTTCAGGTACGCTGCCACGTACAGCGCACCGATCTGGTGGAGGTAGCTGAGCTCGTACGCCGGCGATTGGGTCTCGTCGTATGGGTACCTGCACCGAGCATACCAGACCAGACAACACTGTCCTTAATAAAAACATCTCACTAACTCACATTAAGCACTCACATTCAAATTTAAAAATCTTTATTCAACATAGGCCATTACAGGCATTTATTGACGTCAAAACAAAGCAAGTTAAAGGAAACAAAAGGAAAGGAAAAGGAAGGTATATTCAGGATGTATACACATACCTTCTATGTGTATACATCCTGAATATACCTACTCATGATTTTTGCAAATTAGTAGGAATGAGAAAAATAAAGTTGACTCTACACCTGTTCGGGAATTGGGAGAGTCTTCTTGATAGGAACAGGCAAGAAAGTCGAAACGTCAATTTTTTTATCTCCTCTTTTAAGTCATTTACAATTTTGGTTTTGTTACATAGTAATTGAAAGTTAGAAAATACAATCGGTATGCTTACATATACTAAAAATGTCAAAAATAAATTATAAACTTATACAATAAGTATTATACAATAAATTAAGTTGTTACCAAATAGATAACAACTTAGTCCAATTCAAAATCAGTGTCAGTTCTCTTCTTACTACCTACTTGTATGTCGTTACCAAATAGACTTTAATTAATTCAAAATTTCTAAATTCAAAATCGTTTATTCAAATTTAATTATTACATTATCACTTTTGCATATAAGTGAGCATACAAACAGGTTGCCCGCCTGATGGTAAGTGACTACAGTCGCCTATAGTCCATGGGTTCCTGTAAGATTTTCATATTTACAACCCCCTTTTTTGAGGCGAGGGAATCTTAATAGATTTTTGGTTTTAGGAAAAGTTTTTGCTATTTGTGACTTTTTGAGTACTCCAACGATGGTTGGTCCCATAGAAGTTTTTGATCAGTATTAGAAACAGGATCGATCATCAAAAAATGTTTTTATGTAAAATGGCTATTTTCTTGCTAACTGTAATTTTTTTGAAAATCTGTGAATGGGGATCAAAATTCTATAAAAATTATGGATAGTCTCCTAAGACCATTTTCGTGTAGCTGCAACAGATTAGGTACTTCTCCTTACTGCCCCGCTGAAAGTTTGCATGTTGTATAAGCAAGCTGGGACTTCATCTTGGAAGGGGTCACCAGGTTTATATGTACAATCCTAACTAGGGCTAACATGTTATTCACAGTACTAAAAAAAATTAGCAATTTAGCAGTGCAAGCACTATACTGCTTGGCGGTAGACATACCTACAATTAACGGTTAAGATCAATTAGGACTTGAAAACATGAAAGTCTTCTCGGAAATCGAATGGAAACTCACAAAAAACGCGGTTAATTTCAGTATAACGGCATAGTGTATATCTCTCGCCTTCCTTGTCAGTTGTACTGGTGGCATAAGGTTTTCGTTCAGCGACGTGCTAATTCCATAATTTACCAACTATGTGGTTTAAAAAACTTTACATACCCACCAGAGCGCCTGCAGTGAAGCTCAGTTAATTAAAAAAACTCACCAAGCTCTCAAGGGCAACTTGCCCTTTTCCGCGCTCGTCGCCCAACCCAGCATGGTCACGAATGTGAGGCAACAGAAGATCACCTGCTGCAGTATGGTCTCCCGATTGCAGCTAAGAAAAAATAATGGTCTTCTTACGTCATGAAACATTCACAAGTGTAATGTCATGACTTTAATACCTATTTCCTGTGATATAAAAAATGCTGATGAAACTTTCTCCTGTGGTAAAGATTCGATCTGGAGGACTATTAAGCTAATAAACGCTGCCTATAACCCGACGCTTTAGCTTTCAATGTATACTATTACATCATCCGAACCTCTTTACAATAATCTTCGCCTCGATCCCTTCAGCCGTCCTGAGCGCCTCGTCAGCGCTGGCGATGATGTAGGAGATGAGGGCTCTGCGCCGCACCAGGTTGACGATCTTCACCAGCTGAGCGACGTTGGTGAACATGACGAAGGCGACGCCCGTCATCAGCGGTAAGTTGCCCCAGATCATGCACATGTCTACCATTTGGGACACGAGGTAGCTCCCTGGTAATGTTGTGGAGATATACATAACTTTTTATTTGAATACTATGTAGGCTAACTTATTGAAGTGAAACAAAATACAAATCTAATGAACCAAGAATCAAATTCCAAATTTAATTAAGGTATAATAATTTTTCAATCCCTGGATGTTAAATACACCCAGCCGTCATTAAAATGTATACAAATACAAGTAAATGAAAATAAAATTTACTCTACACATGAAAATAACATCGACTCTGCACCTGTTCGAAAATTGGGAGAAACTTCTAGAAAAGAACAGAAAAGAAACTCGGAAGATAGGGCAAGAAATTTATTTGTCGTTCGAAATATGTCTGTTGGTAGAGAAATTCTAAAGAAAGAAGTTTTTTTTTTTGCCTTACGTGCGCAAGGTGTAATCTCGTAAAGAGAGTAAATAAAAAAGACGCACGTCAGTCGTAGGTTTGCATCCAGAGATAACATTACATTTTTTTCTTATCCAGTATTATTTTGTTAAGCACTCGACGATTAGTACGCTTACCCAAAAGAAACATCAAAGAAAAGAATCCGTAGCAGTCATATAACATTTTTTTTTCTCTGTTAAGATTCTCTGGTGGCCAAAAGCCGACCAGCCTTAGCGCGGTCAGTGACAACCTCATGGAAAGATTTACGTTCTTAACCAATATTGTCATGTTTTCTGAAGGAAACTGACCGATTTGTAGAAGGGAAAGGTAATGTTAAGCTTGATTTCGACTTCCAAGCTCACCTCAAAATTTTAGGTGTCGCAAACAATTTTCTGGTATACGAGTACTAATAGATAGACAGACGCTTATTTTAATATTTTGTTACACATAACAAAGCAGCTCTTGGTTTCATCTCATCCGTTGGTAAGTAACGATAAGGCCAAAAATGAAAGCAAGCTTCACTTGAATAGAACTGAGGAACCTTCTATGTTACTTCTAATTTGCGGAGCACAACTCCCGCCTCTAAGGTGTAGTGGTTGAGACCACCGAGTATTGTTGAGGTTCGAGGTTCAATTCCCTTGGAGGCAGATGATTTTCTGGTCGGTTTGATGGGTGGTGGGGCTTCTGAGCCCATCTGGCTAGTTAGCACCGTCTTACATAAGTCTGTCGCCATAATAACAATGTTAATAGCATTGTTGTGTTCCGATAATATAATTAGAGGGAAGATAGCCAGTTCCTCAGTTTTTGAGGAGTCCAGGTACAGCTCGCTTCCACCTTCGACCATATCGTCGCTCACCATTAGGTGAGATGAGTTATTCATTAACATTTTTACTATCGCGTCAAAATTAAGTAAGATAATGGTAACCAGCCAGGTGAACTTTGAAGTCCAGACCAACCCCAGCCCCCTAGATCAACACAGTGTTCTCTACCACTAGAGCATGGAGGTAGTTTGTGCTTTAAATACAATATGGGTGACAGCTCAACATATTTCTCATCTAATCTTAGCGATTACCGTTGCCTATAGATGCATATGTCAGAAACATAACTTCGCGTTATAATTATAGTGTCATCTGTGAAAGGTTCTTGTAAGAAATTCTTAATGTGAACGCAGAACTGACCTAACCGATGTTTGACGGCAGCAGAAAACTTCTCAAGTGGCAGCCGAGGACGTGGGCACAGCGTTTTGGTTGCCCCAAAAGTTGCATCTGATGAATGGTAGCCGCTGCATGCAACCAGCGCTGGACCAACTGGTTTGTACATCTTTTGAAGAGGCCTATGTCCAACAGTGGGCGTTTCTTGGCTGAATTGATGTTGCTATAAGCTTCATCAGGACTTTTATAGTAACTGGTAATAACCAGATTCCAGAGGAAGACTCAGTGCTAGAGTCGTTTGCGTGGGTACCTTTATCTTACCTATTTCTGTCGCCAAGCAGCGTTGCTTGCATTACTATCCTCCGGCTTAAAGAGTATAAGATCAGGTGCTTTACCCTTCAAATGACAATATTGGATACTGTGACTTGAGTTCTTGTATTACAAGTACATTGGGGTTTTTGTAGGAATTGTAGATTTGCAAAGAACCACATGTAGTTACTATAGGCGACTTATCATAAGGCCTGTTTGATGCATGTTAGTTGTATACAAAAAGGACCTTATATAGCTTTCTGTTAGCGTAGACCGTAAACGATTTTTTAATTTAAATTAAGAGTTTGTAAAAATGTTCTCCATCTCAGCTTATGGCGATAATTGCCGGTGTCGGACGAATTACACGAAACACAAACACAATTATGTTATTAAATTAAACACTACCCTCGGACAGCGGCGCGGAATAAACCGTCCTGAAAATTTGATAAACGCTGTCATCATATGCCACTAGTCACTTAACCCGGCTTTGTCGATGGATAAACTTCCATAAATTATTCAAAATACAGCTAATCCAAAAAGTCTTCAAAGAAATGGGCTGCTAGCGTCCGTGCAGACTTCGAATACACGTGTTGCTCCTCTTAGATCTTCCATCTTCCTGTGGATGTCGTAAGAGCCGACTAATGGTGTTTTCCGCACTGATATGGTACAGCCTCTGCACTGCTATATTCCGCAATGGAATGCACCTCTGCTGAAACACTCGAAAAATCCTAAACCAACCCAGCTAGCGTGGTATAGCGGGTCAATTTCTCCATTTTTAGGAGAGTCCCGTGCCCAGCAGTGCGTATAGGGGCTGATGAGGTTCTTTGCTGTCCCCCTGTACTTAAAATAATATTTTGCACTATTTGAGTAACGTGTTTAAAGTAATGAGTGTACAAGGACGAACTTAATGCCATTAGGCATTTTCTGTCAGTCTACCTTAGGGTAGTGGAGAGAGGTAGATGCACGACATATCATTTATATTTATTCACTTTAAATTTACTTTACGTCTCCGATATAACAGAGTGTAAATCTGTGAAAAGATTTAAAAAGTGCGAATCCTGTGCAGGAATAAGCTTGCCTTTGCAATATCAATTGTTACCATTGTGTAATGTTTAAATTTTTGCAAAAAAGAATTTTACAACAACAACAGTAAATAGTGAGGGAACTCTACAAAACAACGTAATCCAGTGTCCATCAAAAAATAAAAATTGTACAATGTTATCTCAAATGAGTGATAACAATGTTATAACAAGGTCACCGCATGAATATCATGGTCAGTGATGACCGCCAAGATAAGACATGCGGGCTCTATCATACGGACAGGATTCGGGGACATTTCGGGGGCGTTTAATTTGGCTCAATTTTATTTTCAGCCACATGTCATCTACAACGCTTGGTGAAATATTTAGAACTTTTATGGTCTGTGCGCTTACTTAACTATTTTTTTCAAGATACGGGTCCAAGTAGCAACTAGTGTTGCTAAATAAGAGTACGAAGAATCATAATCTCACTATCAATCGATCGGAATTGGTTCAAGAGTAAACCTACTACTACTACTACTATTACTTCGAACTGTTATCCCTAATATCAATACTACTGACTCTTAGGTCTGAGTCAGCATATCAGGCTAGGCTACGATGCGCGGCAGTCGTGGACAGACGAGTCAGTTCGTTCATACAAAATCTCAGCACGGGTCGGAAGTCCTTCCAAAGGATTAATAAACCCCAATTTCTATTATTATTTCATATCAGTCTAAGTTTTAATTTCTATATCAAATAATAATATATTTATTGTTACAGAAGATTCTTTTTAAAACCGACTTGCGAAATCCCGTATAATAGAACGATTACATTTTAAAAATAACAATAGAGATCATACTGCACTAGATCTGCATTTTGCATTATTTTCCAATTTCAGAACAAATGTAGACTCAAATACTTAACCGTTTTTTATTCGGCTTGGTTAGTAACATTTTTGTGTTTTGTTTGATGTCAATACATCCCAGTAAATATCTATATGGAATAAAAAAAATTGAGTTAATGTTTAAGCATATTTTAAGGAAATATTTATGAAAATCATTTAAGCAAGTGATGAAAATAACAAAAGAGAAAGAGTTTTAAAAAATGAACGAAGCATGTATGTTGCACAGGGTTCTATAACCAACTTCGTTCTAAAGGCGATAACTTGTCAATCGAGATACAAAATGTAAGTCTACTTTGAAATCTATCAAGCTATTAAAACGTTATATCGTTGAGTACGACGTTTTAATGAGATCAGATTCTCAGGCCGTACTCTTTAAAACATGCCTTCCGAACGAATAAGTCACCTTTGGAAGGGTTTAAAATGTTTTATATTTTGGTCACTAACTTGACCCTGACCACAGTGATCGTTGCTTAACTTTAGTAATCGCACGCCGAGTGCACTGAGTGCACAAAGAAATTGTAAGGAATAAAGTATTAATATGAAGACCTCTAAATAATCACAGCAACTTTTGAGGATAATTGTGAAATACGATAATATTATCAAAATGAATAAAAATTTGTGTCAATATCAAAAATCGTTCGATTACGGTGTCAAGGAAGCAATGTCAACAAGATTGAATAATAATAGATCTTCTATAAAGTTGCCCTTCTACAATATACGGGCCATTTGAAATGAAATTAAAGAGAGAGACGATAACTTAGCATTCCATGGATTCACCGTGCGGGTGCCGGGTCCATCGCGTTGCAGAGAAAAGAGCCAAGAGCAGTGCCTGGGGCTTAAGACCCGTTTAAATAGGTAGCTACTTTACAATGCATCAACATTCACCTTCACCACTCCGGCTCCTCTCTCTGCCTAACCATATTTGATACGATTCCGTCAGTGCCGCCTTTGTTACGCGGTTTAATATTGAGCTCACAGATGTTCTCGATAAGCCTAGATCTTTTAGCAATGTGTATAAGGATTTTGCCGGAATACCTCTTGCGCCTACTTTTGCCGCATATAAGTGAACATAATAACCGTTTTTTGTGATATCGTTGGTAAGATCGTAGTATCCATTTAATTTAAATGTGTGGTTTTGGGAATGTTATTTTCCCACGGCACGGTGAGTTCGATAAGTGGCATGCGCTTTAGTATCCGAGTAAAGCAAAATGTCTGGCCTGGATGCAGTAATCGCTACGTCAGACGGAAGCTTGTATTGTTTATCATACGTATCCATCACAAGGGTCCAATCCGGTGCCGAGCCTATGATCGAATAGGGTTTATTTATTGGTTTTGTTTTAGAGCCCTCTTTGGTGAATTGGATGAGGCTTGTGGTTGTTGTCATCCCTTTTGGGGCCTTTTCTAAAAGAACTCTGCATCCCACCAGTATGTGCCTAGCTGTTCCAGGTGCTTCGCTACACGTATAGCATGATTTTTCTGTGACTATTACCCATCTTGTTAGATTATTAATACGAAAATGAGTTTGTTTATTTGATACGCTTTGACTCCTAAACCTCTTAACTATTTTAATGATGTTTTGGTATGGAGATAGCTTCAGCCCTTGGGAAGAACAAAGGCAAATTTTTATCTCGAATTTTAATGAGTTCCCTGGGTACGCAGACGAAGTCGCGAGCAGCAGCTAGTTTACGTGTAGCTGGCAATGAATTCTAAAATTTAAATTACTTTTCTTTTAATTAGATGACTGGATTCAAAAATACAATATGGAATTGTATTTTCTTTTATTATCCAGTCATTTATTGTTGATTAGTGTTTTGTTTTCACTATGTTTGCAACTTTTTAATATGTATGGACACACTTGAGAGAATTTTTGAGACATCTGGTAGATATTTTGGTTGTGACGAATGAAACGAAACAAGGACAGATTCATGGACTTCCTTTACCGATAAATACATCTCTTTCAATTGGGGAAATAAAGAATATACTAAGCATTTTCACTTTTCATACTATCCAAATAAATTCTTACAGCTTTCTACTTATTAAAATCGGCATACAGATTGTCTCACGGTGATGCCACTGGTAGACACTTCATTTCATTGATTTCAGAAGAAAAACATTACAATTCGAAATGCATTCAAAAATTTATCGAGAGAGTCGATCACAAGGAACAAATGAATCATATGAATATTACCTCTAAAACTTGAAGGCGACCACAGAGACCATCAGTGTAAATGTAGGAGCTGTTAAGCTTCTGACTACCAAAAAAGACAGATATTGGTGGTATTTTTGGAACTCCTCCCCTATTTAAGAGGTTTAATAATATACCCTAAAATACTAAACCTCTTAAATAGGGGAGGAAAAGCATTGATTTATAATGTATATATTAGTCTTGTCCTTATTCGTACATTATTGGGTTCGAACCGTAACCATACAGCACGAGTAAGGTACTTGTACAGCTATTAGTACTATTAGTACCGTAGATTTATACCACTTTTGATACAATCAATAGTACCATATTAATAGGTACGCATATTGATTGAATCATTCGGCTTATTAATATGGGAAAAGGAAGCACGTTAGAAACGTCGCGATTTTATACATTTAAATAGTATAGTTAAAACACATTATCGAAGTTTGCACCGTCAACACGACATATTTTAGTAACTGACGCGTCATAGCACAATTTTATTGTGTTTCTGGGTTTGGAAATAAACTCATCCAACGATATTTTGTATTTGCGTGTAATAGTATAAGTGTTCTGTTTTTATACAAATTCAATAATCTTGATATGATAATGCGTTGCATACGTAGCGTAAGTAGGCTCTGTTAAGGGTGATTTGCATGTAGATATCCTACGCCTACCATGCAACTTCGGTCGCCGACTCGGGGATGTCGTTTTGGAATGCACTTTGCAGGTGCAATGATTTGATCAGAGCTGCATGGAGGGGAAGAAGGGTGGATAGACTCCGTCAGTTTTATTTTTACATGTAAATAGCAATCTTGTCTTTGCCCCGAGTTAGTAAGAGTATTGATTATCTACATACTCTAACGTGCGGTCAAAATCGCCACTAACACTTAAACGCACTGTTAGTACATACCGACATCAACTGCTCTTTTTTAGAGCTAACGCACACAACCGACAATCGGCGACAGATTTTAGCGTGATGTTATATAGCGTTAAGCCTCTCTCGTTAAATGGACTATCCAACTCAAAAATATTTTTTTAATTTGAATCAGTAGTTCCTGACATTAGCGCGTTCAAACAAACAAACTCTTCAGCTTTATAATATTAGTAATTAAGTATAGATTTGTCTGATGCTCCTACGATGATCTGGTATTCTGCGAATAAAGCGAAGGAAAACATCGTGAGGCAGCCTGCATACATCTGCGAAAAAATTCAAAGGTGTATGTGAAGTCGACCAATCGGCACTGGGCCAGCGTGGTTGACTAAAGCCCAAACATCCTAACTTAGGGTGGGCCCGAACCCCTCGATGGGGCCGTGTATGAGCTGTTATGATGATGAAACCCTGATGTATAATAAAAAGAGCTGGATCAACGTTTGACAATAGCTAACATCCGCTACTGATCAGGATATGGCACTTCAACAAGAAGTTAATGCTTACCTATTTTATTTAAAAATCCATACTAATAATATTATAAATGTATAAAATATTTTACAAAAAATAAAAACCGACTTCAAAAACACTGAAAAGTTAAAAATAATATAAGAATAGGTACAGACAACATCACACTTCTATATTGAAGTCGATGCCAAACGATGATCTCCTAGAAAGTCTTAAAATTTGTCACCGACTTCAATATAGAAGTGTGATGTTGTCTGTACCTATTCTTATATTATTTTTAACTTTTCCGTGTTTTTGAAGTCGGTTTTTATTTTTTGTAAAATATTTTTAACTTTTTAATGAATGAAGTCTTTTTAGTGAAAGAAACCCTAATATAATACACTCCTTCACTACACTCCACCTTCAGTGAGCTGGTATTATATTAAGGTTTCCCTCAATTTTCATGGGATCCCATCATCAGATCCTAACTTTGGACCATGGGACCACCCTTGGAGCATCCTTGAATACAAAAAGAATCATCAAAATCGGTTCATAAACGACGAAGTTATCCGCGAACAAACTTTAAAAAAGCATATTATACGGTCGAATTGAGTAACCTCCTTTTTTCGAAGTCGGTTAAAAAGTGTGGCTGCCTGTCTATCTGTCTCTTCACGCTTTAACCGCTGAACCGATTCGGATGAAATTTAGGAATAGTTTGAATAGTTAGCGATAGTTTTGGAGGTATACAGATAGTTTTAGTCCCGAGAAAGTACGTGGGATAGTTTTTATCGCAGAAATCACTTTAAGGGTATGAAAAGGGGGTGGAAGTAAATAACCACTGAAGCGATTGAGATGAAATTTGGGGTTATTGCCCGTGGTTCACCTGCGTAGTCCACCTATGTGTACCACGGGGAAAAATAACTTCCCCTGGTTCACCAGTTTGTCCATAAGCATTTAAATATAAAGTACGAAAGAAAATTGAGGATTGGCATTATAACATTTCATCAAATGACTGCTGTGTGTTAAGAGGCAATCGTACAGGCCGTTTTTCCATACAAATGTAGTCTCTGTTTCCTTCCTGTTTCTTTGTTTTCCTTTTTTTATTAAGTTAATTCATAAAGGAGATTTTAAACCTTCAAAAATCTACAAAATCGCCCTAATTTTCTTTTGTATTCAAACGTCCAGCAAACAAATTGAACAAGATTATATGAAAAAAGCAAAATATAGGAACACAGAAAAAGTCTTGCTTAAATTTTTAACGCAAAAAGTAATTAAATTGGTCAATTTTTTGCGATGAAAACAGGGGACTACGAATTCATATTTTGTGTACTTTTCATAGGTATTTTTGGTCCGAGCTGCAGTTGTCCCTATGGCGCTAAGTTCGGACATACAGCGCGACAGCAATACATTTATATTTATACAGCAATACATATATATAAAAATACCTATTTTTGAATTCTCTCGACATTGGTGTTTCCTCTTAAAACTAAGATATAATCAAAGTTGGTATAAATAATCGGTCGGATTTAGAAATGAGTCGCCTGAATTTAAGGAAACTGAATGTGTAGGGGGGGGGGGCTCAAGAAAGCTCGACTAAGACCCCCCAAAATAATTTTTTCATACCACCTGCTCGACAATGTTCAATTATAACCCCCTTGACTTGAACGTAAAGCAAGATATTATATCCCCGGGGATATAATGTTGTATGAAACTCCCAAGGGATTAAAGTGTTTTAAATTTGGAACATAAAATTCGTATTAAATTTTAGCATAGATGCTAGCTTAGGAAGGCAAAGGTTCTACGCCCATATAATGTTTTTGTAAAATCTAAATACATAATTTCTTTACTAAAATTAATAAATATTTACCTACATAATACTGCAAGCTAAAATAAACAATAACACTTCACTTTATTTTTTGTTGATAAAATACTATTTATGCTAAAAGCGCCATCTTTTGACGGCCATCATTAATTATCGATAAAAACGAATAAAAGCAGAGTAAAGCAAGAACAGGAACTAAATGGGATATTTTTAAATGCACATCTGTATAATTTTTCAGCACACTAGGTAACTCCACTAATTAACTGAATGCATACCAAAAATACTGAATTGCACACTAAATTAAATCAGATTTAGTATACTGTTTAGAAACGTCAAAGCGTATGTAGAAACTGTAGGCGGGTCACAAATAGGTAGCGAGGAGCGAAGCGACGAGCGTAGGTTTGAACATGAACCAAGCGCGCGAGCCGAGCCAGCGAAGCGAGCGTGCCGCGGCAGCGGCCGGCGAAGCGCCAGAAACGACTTTGTGTATTCTCGACTTTAAGCATACTTATTGCTTGTGGAAACTGCAAATTTTGAGGTTAGTTTTTGTGACTAGTGGTAGTGACCTTATATTAGGATGCGATATACTAATGCAACCCCAAATTGTGTTTTATTTAGAATAAACGATGTTCCTAAAAGTAAATTAGGTGATGGTTTTCCTTTAAAAAGTTCTGCAAATACTATTAAACAGTATACTAAATCTGATTTAATTTAGTGTGCAATTCAGTATTTTTGGTGGAACTTTGATATATTTTGTTCGAATAAAGGGAATATACAGATATCGATTTAAATACATGCCGAACTAAATGCTTACATTTGGAAAAATTACACGGCATATTTAAAAATAAAGAATGTTTCTACAATTTGTTCCATAATACTTCCACCAACGGTACTCCGTTGTATATTATTTTCATAGCTAAAACTTTGCCGCCAACGCCATTATATTGTATTTAAAAAATGTAATAATATCTTGTTGCTTACGTTAAGTGCTTAGTGAAATGTGTTGTTTTGTGGCATCAATAGTCTTTTTAGAAGTCTATTCAGTGTATTATTGATTAAAGTTAAAAACGTAAGTAAATGTTTTTTTTTATTTGGACTCAATAGGTCGTCGAATATTTGAGATTTATTTCGACAGTTATGTTCCGTACAATATTTCCTGTACATTTCGTTTTTTTGTAAGAGGAGCATCTCTATAACTCCGAATGATTGTCGAAATTAACAGATTTATAATTTTTTACTTTATAATTTTGACGCCCGGCAAACAATATGCCTCCTTTTCTCCGAATGAAATCGAGCTCTTCGGGGGCAGACATGCTGTTTGCAGATTATTACAAATTGCCTTTACTAGTAGGTATGTATATTAAATAGATATGATAATAATTGTACAATACGATGAATCTTACAATGACAATCATTGACATCCTTCTAAAAATTTTGTTTTTAATTTGAAGTCACGTTGAAAATAAAGAAAAATATAAATTAATGCGAGCAAGAGCAACCTCTTTATCGAAAATAATTGAGATAAATACGAGTGGTGGACCACGGGAAAAATTGACTTCCGATGGTCCACCTAAGTGGACCACGGGAAAAAATTTCTTCCTGTGGTACAACTGGGTGAACCAAGGGAAGTTTTTTTTCCCCGTGGTACACATAGGTGGACTACGCAGGTGAACCACGGGCAATAACCCGAAATTTGGTATGGAGATAGTTAGAGTTATGGGGAAGGATATGAACAGCTTGGCTAAAAAATAAGCTACCCAAAATACTAATTTCGCGTGGAGGAAGCTGCGGGCAAAAGCTAGATTCATATATGTCCTTTTAATTGTGAAAAAATAAATAGACTAGCTGTGCCCGCGAACTACGTTTCGCCCGAATATACTTCAACGCGTTCTTAATTATATCTTCTATATTTTTGCCCATTTTAGCAACATTTTTCACTGATTCTCTTCTCCTATTGGTCGTAGCGTGATATTACATAGCACCTTGATAAATGCACTATCCAACACAAAAATAATTATTCAATTCCAACCAGTAGTTCCAGAGTTTAGCGCGTTCAACCAAACAAACAAACAAACTCTTCAGCTTATTAATATTAGTATGATTTACTACAAATACACCAACAGGCAACGTATACCTAGCCGGATAAAGAACGAAACAAAAGCTCGAGAAACTAAGGAATAACAATAAAGTGGTTTATTTCCCGCGCCGGGCCAACAAGTGGTTCCCCGGAGGCGAGCGGCTCCGTGATCACCCCGATCGATCGCCCGGACGATTGGTCAAATCTGGGAACAGCACAGCCGTAGGCGGGGCTGCTGGAAAAGAAATGATCATTTGTCCTCTCTGACTCTAAGGCTGCGGACACGATGGATTGAAATTTACAATAGATAGACACATTTTCATTTGCACACTACAACAACACGCAAATAAATAGACCAGACAAAAAAACCAATATCGTATTATCCTTACTAATCCTTACTTTATTTAATACTAGCTGTGCCTGCGAAATAAGTTTCGCCATATATTTCTCCCGTTTTTACAAAATTTTTCATTGATGCTCAACTCCTATTAGTCGTAGCGTGATGTTATATTATAGCCTTAAGCCTTCCTCGATAAATGGACTATCCAACACAAAAATATTTTTTAATTTGTATCAGTAGTTCCTGAAATTAGCGCGTTTAAGCAAACAAACTCTTGAATCAGTATAGATTATAAATGCGAAAGTAACTCTATCTGTCTGCGTGTTACGTAATCACGCCTAAACTACTGAACCGATTTAGATGAAATTTTGTATAGACATAGTTTGAGTCCCAGAAAAGGACAAAGGATAGTTTTTATTGCAGAAATCACCCCTTAAGGGGGATAGTCCATTTATCGAGAAAAGCTTTAGGCTATATAAAATCACGCTATAACTAATAGGAGCTGAGCATCAATGTAAAATGTTGCAAAAACGGGAAAAAATATTTGGCGAAACGTAGTTCTCGGGCACAGCTAAGTTTCCTCATAAACGAGCCACTAGTTTTTTGAAGTTTGTACGTTGTAACTGCAAGTTTTTTTTTTGTGATGAATTAGAAAATTGGTATGAAACATATTATAATTGTTAAAAAGACAAATCAAATTTTTATAAATATATTATCCTGCTAAAGTCTCTTGTCAGTGTTTGTTATCGAGCTCCTTCGAAACGGCTTGACCGATTTTTATGACTTTTTTATGTATATTTGGCAGATCTGAGTCTGGGAATAGGTCATAGACTATTTTTTATTCCCCTAGGTAATAAGGGTGGCCCTCTCCGGATATTTTTCGGGTAATTTTTAAAACGAATCGTTAGTTCGCGGGCACAGCTAGATTCTTTATATAAATCTCTTAGAGAATCCCTTGCTCGTAGATTATAAATAGCAGGCACTTCCCTTTTTTGAAATACAGAACTAATTCCTATATCAACAGACGATGTCCAATGCAATAGCTCATACCACATGACACTATGAAAATATCTAAAGTACTGAAGTTTCTTTTAATAGTTAAGAGGATTGTGAAGCTGTAAATTTTCATACAAAAAGCGATAACGCTTTTCTCCCTCTTTTTACATAGTCCAATTTTCATATATTTTGGAAATGTTGTAGATATAATGAAGATCTAGGTTTGTACGTTTTGAATTTGAAGTTATATTGCTCAGAATATAAATTATTTGGTGAAAATACGCGTGGTGGTGGCGTTGTGCGTCGGGTCGTTACATTCCCTAACATATGGTTGAGTGAAGCGATGGCTGATTCATGCGTCAACCTGTGAACAGGTGCTGCCAACGGGGACCGGTCATTGATCTATGTGTTTCTTGAATATTATTTTTAAGTGTATAGTACTAAACCATTTTATATATATTTTTTTGTGATGTATGATGCAGTTATTTGTGACATATTAAGGAGAATTTATTAGTTTCTTAACTTGGTTGGTAGTCAAATTAGTATTCCATAGTGACATTTCCAGAGTATAAACTGTTTCTTTTTTCTCATTAGTTGCTTTTTGTAAATTCATTATTTTAGTTCATAATATTTTTTTTCCTTTTTATTACTACTTGTTTTCCTTGCTAAGATTTTTTTTTCATTCTTTCTTCTTTAAAAAAAAACATCACACCTTTCTTCTCAGTTCACTTTGAATTCTTGTGTTCTAAATTTGTTTCCCAGTTTGTACTCTCTTAAGAAATTTTTACTTTTTTAGATTGCAGTCGGGAACGGAATAAACAAAATGTTGACCCGCAAGGCTGCTGCCCAAAATACTGAGGCAAAGCTCAGGCAAGCTGTTAATGAGATCAAGGTGCTAAAGGAGTCCTATGACCGACTGCTTCAGGAGCGTGAGGAAAGTGAAGAGGAGATAAAGAAGATCATTGACAGAAATACAGCTCTTAAAGGTGAACTCTCCGCGTTAGATATGAAATATCAAGAAGTGTTTGAGGAGCGCCACCAATTGCTGGATAACATCAATCGTTTAGTTCAGTGTAATGATTTATATGAAACTGCTCTGAATAGAATCACAGAATTAGAATGTGAGTTGGGTGATGCAAACCAACAGATTGTCGAACTCGAGCAATTAAAGCGGGACATGGAAAATAACCACACGCATAGTTTATATGAGGAACTCATGCAATCATCTAGTTGTCAAAATTTTGCACAAGCTTCACCTGCAACAGAAAACCATTTGCCACTCTATTTTCACAGTAAAAAGAAACTTAGGAAATATTGTAAAATCAATAAATTTATTTAAAAAACACAATACCTCATTAAAAAGCATAATGTATTTATATCAAATATCAAGTTACGAAAAGAGCGTGCATGTCTAATTGATTCATTAGACATTTTTGATGTAAAACTAAAAGAAAGCAGAAGTAAGTATGACAGGGACATAAAAGACCTAACTGATAACATTAGCTATTTACAAAATTCTTTGTCAAATATAACAAAAAACTATGAAAGTGCTCAAAACCAAAATAAGGAGCTTATTAAGTCAGTGACAGAGTTAGCCACACTCTGTCAATTCAATGAAGATCGTTATCATTCCCTTCTGGAGAAACAGACTATAGATAACAGTAACCATAATTTAATATTGGATAGCAATATAACTAATAATTTGGATAACAATAATTGTGTACCCAGTCATACATCTTCTGCGCTCAGTAAGGTACGTCAGTCAATAGTTACGGGTGAGACCAGGCTGCCCGTATCGAAATGTGTTATATTCTGTGATGAAATAGGTAAGAATATGGGTCACTTGCTATCAAACCAGCTGGGGCAAAGTGTCATAAATTATTGTATGCCTGGCTCCAGTTTCCAAGATGTGGTAGATAAAATTTCTAATTATAACTTTAATAGTAATGATAATCTAATAATATTAATGGGAAATAGGGGCAATTTAAACAAATTTCAATTAAAAACATTTTATTCGAAATTTGAAAATTTGGAAGTAAATAAAATAATTATGTATACATTTCCCTACCACCATCACTTATATGAATATGAGAATAGTATGAGATACAAATTAAATCTGACACTAGATGTATTGACTTGTTACTCCAAAAAATGTCATATCATTGATATAAACAAGTTGACATGTGCCCCTAATAAGATTTATCTGACAAAAGATAGATTATATCTGTCTACCTTTTCAAAAAAACAATTAGCAGGTTCGCTAAGCTTTTATTTTTTATGTTTAGCCAAGAATTTGGCTACTGACAATGCTTTTATTGAGCAACACACTCAAAGTAATGTCTTGGAACAAGTTCCAAGTAATTTAAATTAAATATTAAGACAAAAGAGGTAGCCTCTTGCAAGGTACTGACCAAAGGAAAGCCCAAATATTTACGGATATTTCATCAAAATATTCAAGGCTTTTCTGGAAAAGACTTAGAAATAAATTTATTTTTAGACTATGAAAACATAGATATACTTTGTATTACTGAGCATTGGCTAAAAAATTATGAGTTGTTAATAAGTTTAAATAATTATAGAATTGTGAGTTCATTCACTAGAAAAACAGCTATTAGAGGTGGATCCCTAATCATTTTACATAATGACTTACAGTTTAAAGAACGAAAAGACATAGTTTCTCTCTCCATTGAACGAATCATTGAGCTGTCATGTGTGGAACTTGATAATTTTATTGTAATATGTGTATACAGACCCCCCTCTGGAAATTACTCAGAGTTTGAATCCAGTATGGAAGATGTACTAAGAATAGTATCTAGCAAAACTAAAAAAATCATTGTATGCGGTGATTTTAATATAAATATTTTAGAGGAATCACAATTATCTAGTAGATTTATTAATTTATTTAAGTCATTTAACTTGAATTATGTTTTTCAAGAACCAACCCGAATTACAGCTACGTCTGCTACTTGCTTAGACAACATCTTTTGTAACTGTAATGTACAAGATAAGTTAATTATTAACTGCATTAATTCTGACCACAGCGGTCAACTAGCTTCGTTCGAGCACCATCATGTTTGTTCTATACGTGAGATTACCTGTAGACCTATAACCAAACGCGGGATAGAGAAATTTAAAAAAAATCTTGTTAATCAAACTGCAAATTTGTCGATCGAGGGGACGAACGCCAATAATCGCTATAATAATTTATTCCATGTAGTTAAAAATGAATGTAATGATATATTCAAGGAAAAGGTCATTAAAGTCAATAACGGGAGTAAGAAATTCAGTGACTGGGCTACTCCGGGTATATACAAAAGTCGAAGGAAACTGTTTGACCTTTACGCTTTAAAAGTAACCTCTAGTGACCCCTCTTTCATAAATTATGTTAGAAATTATTCTCAAACATTTAAGAAAGTGTGCATGTCCGCAAAAGCTATGTACATAAGTAACAAAATCAGTTTATCTAAAAATAAAGTAAAAACCACCTGGAATATCATTAATCAGGAAACAGGTAAACTTAAAAGTACTGCAAATTCTTTCTCATTAGAAATCAATAATGAAACAATCAAATCAGACAAGGCAGTTGCCAATGCATTCGAAGACTTCTTCTCTCGCATACCCATAGAAACTACAAGTAGTCTCAACTCGTGTTCTGATGAAGCTGTAGCTCTCCTAAGGCAGAGTGTAGAGAGGTGCAACAAGGTTTTCAAATTTTGTCACATTGACGCTGACACTGTGCTAAAAACATTTCGTATGATTAGTACGAAAAAAACTGAAGATCTTTGGGGTATTTCGACCCACATAATCAAATCGGTTATAATAGAACTTGCCCCGCAACTCGCGTTGATATTCAATAAATGTATTGATGAAGGTCTCTTCCCCGACCTCATGAAGAATAGCAAGTTAATACCATTATTTAAATCTGGGAATAAAAACGATCCTTCAAATTACAGACCAATTTCGATTCTACCAGCACTTAGTAAAATATTCGAAAAAATTGTATCTCAGCAGTTAATAGATCATTTTACATGTAATAACATTTTTCATATGAACCAATTTGGTTTTACCAAAGGTCGTTCCACGACAGATGCTGGAGTTGCACTTCTCAAACACATTTTTGCCGCTTGGGAGTGTAAACAAGATGTGATTGGTATATTTTGTGACCTGTCGAAGGCTTTCGACTGCGTTAGTCACCAGACTCTTTTAAATAAACTCAAACATTATGGTGTCACCGAAAAAGCAATTAGCCTTATGGAGTCTCATTTGTCCAATAGGGTCCAGAAAGTTGTTATTAGCAAAACTGAGTCTGTTGGTGCATCTATAACTATGGGTGTACCTCAGGGATCGATATTGGGACCTTTGCTTTTTTTAATTTACATTAATGATCTCCCACATTTCACTAACAATCTGTGCGATACAGTACTATTTGCAGATGATACTTCTTTAATATTTAAGGTTGACAGAGGTAATGAAAATACTGACGTTGTAAATAGTACTCTTTCTAATGTATTGCATTGGTTCACAATTAATAACTTATCATTAAATTCAAATAAAACTAAATGTATAAAATTTTCATTGCCAAATGTAAGGAAAGTGGATACTATTGTGGAAATGAATAATCAAATTATTGAATTCATTGATTGTAGCAAATTTTTGGGCATTACATTAGATTCACGTTTGCAGTGGGATCCACATATTGAGTCCTTGGCAAACAGACTTAGTTCTGCGGCATATGCAGTTAAAAAAATAAGACAACTTACTAATGTTGAAACGGCAAGATTGATTTACTTTAGTTATTTTCACAGTGTTATGTCGTATGGACTACTACTGTGGGGATCGGCTGCTAGTATAGAAAGTATTTTCGTACTTCAAAAAAGAGCAGTTCGCGCTATTTATAATTTACGAACAAGGGATTCTCTAAGAGATTTATTTAGAGAAATTAATATATTGACCTTAGCAGGACAATACATTTATGAAAATTTGATTTATGTCTATAAGAATTATAATACATTTGAAACCAATTTCCACGTTCACCAGTTAAACACAAGAAATAAAAATAAACTTGCCGTTCCAACGTACAGACTCCAAAAAACTAGAGGCTCATTTATGGGGAAATGTATAACGTTTTACAATAAAGTTCCACATAGTGTAACTGACTTGCCTTTTCATAAGTTTAAAGCGCATGTAAAAAAGACTCTAATGAGTAAAGGATATTATAAAGTCAACGATTATTTAAATGATGCCAATGCCTGGTGTTAATATGAAGTTATTATTCGTTATAATGTCAATAATCGTGTTGTTGTGTATAGCTATTGATGTTAACAAATGTTGTTGGCAGAAAAGAACTGACACTGATTTTGAATTAGACTAAGTTATCAAATGTTTGGTAACAACATTATTTATTGTATTATGATTAATGTATACGTCTATAACTTATTTTTTGAGATTTTAAGTGTATGTAAGCATACCGATTGTATTTTTTTTTAAAAGTTTCAATGACTATGTAACAAAACCAAAATTGTAAATGGCGATTTAAAAGAGGAGATAAAAAATTTGACCTTTCGAGTTTCTTGCCTGTTCTTCTCGAGAAGGCTCTCCCAATTTCCGAACAGGTGTAGATTCAACTTTTTTTTTTTTCATTACTACTTGTATTTGCAGACATCTTGAGTAGGTATATTCAGGATGTATGCACATACAAGGTTAAATTTATGTTTCCTTTAAATTAGAATGTTTTGCTTTGTTTTGACGTCAATAAGTGCCTGTAAAGGCCTATGTTGAATAAAGATTTTTGAATTTGAATTTGAATTTATTTGCATCTAAATATCCATATTTTGGACTTAAAAACTACCTCGAGCATTTTTATCTTTTTTGACTAAATTATACTGAATTACAAAAAAAGCAAAACTTACAAACATAGATTAAGGTATAATGAATCTAATGAGATCAAAAGTGTCGAATTTCGTAAAGGTTTAGGGGGGTAAAACAGTTATCGCCCGAAACAATATTTCAATATATAACAGAAATGTAGGCACTTGCCTCGGACTTTCAACTCAAGTGGCGTGCAACAAACTGCATTTTTGAAAGTGCATACTCAAGCCATGAATTGGCACTTAACAGTCCTCTTAATGTGCCTGTTTCCAAAATTTTTCTGCTTGATTTGATTGGGGTTAAGACTTCCACCACGAGCTTGTTCAACTTATGTGAAGTTGCCTTTCTATCTACACTTCTACATTAACATTGTTAGATGTAACTCTGCTATTAGTATCACTAATGTTGTGTTTCAAGACTTGGAGATGGGATAGCAAGCTCTACAGATTATCCAGATGAAGCGCGCTTCCACCATAGGTCAATTATCGTCAGTTGGTGTCTGAAAAGCGGTCTATCGTGCATGACGCTCAAACATGTTAACAATTACGACATAATTATTATCAGGAAATTCGTGCAGTATAAAAATCGGGAAAAATCTATTTAAAACACATTACTGAATTAGAAAGGAAAAATAACAAATAAAATAATTGTAAATTCGTCGACGACAAAACGAAATAAAATGGTATGAAAATAAATGTTTATCTATACTAATATTATAAAGAGGAAAGATTTGTTTGTTTGTATTGTAATATATGGTAACGATATATAGAATAGCCAATAGTCCAACAGTGGGCGTCTCTTGGCTGAAATGATGATGATGATGATGATGATGATGATTGAATAGCCCCGAAACTACTGGACCGATTTGAAAAATTCTTTCACATTGAGAATCCTACGTTATCCTTGATGAACATAGGTTATAACATTATTTTTCCTACGGGAAAATATAAAATTCCCACGGAAAACAAAAATAACGCAGGCGAAGCTGCGAGGCGAAAGCTAGTTTATTATATTTTAAGTAATAGAGTTTATTTATAAACAAAAATATTTACCTACTTCGTAATTTAATTAAATTTTACTCTAAAGATTTTTTCCGAACACCCGATTTCGATGGATAGCGTATGCACATTCCTACGATAAATTAATGTAGTTCGTTGACGTCTTTTTATTACCTCTAGCTTTAAAAAACACTATAACGCATATAGTGCGGTTATAGATCTATAGCCGCATTATTTGCGTTATAACACACACGTGTTTTATGAGCTGCTTCTGTACGAGTATCTGAAACCGGTGAAAGTAGATCCAATTTACGAGCAAGTGTGTTGAAAAATAAATAACCTTTTCTTAAATACACGACCGGTGTGCTCTTGACCTTTATCTCTCGTGATGGTATATGACGATAAGGCCGAAGATGGAAGCGGGTTTCACTAGAACACCTCAAGAACTGGGGAACTGGCTATTGTTAACTTTGTTATTATGGCTTCGAACTTAGGTGACACGGTGATAGCTAGCCAAAGTAGGTTCAGAAGCCTTCCAACAACCAAACCAAACAGAAAAACTTATGCCTCCATAGAGAAATTCCCGATATCCAGATCCGTACCGAGCACCTACAGTCATTGAAAGTATCGTGACTTTTATGAGCAAGGAATTAAGTCTTATTCCACCCAAAAATATTGACGCCAAATCACTGCCTTGATTGTGCGGCCTGCCCGTATACTCAGTCAAGTTAGGTACCTTATAGGATTGGTTATGTTCTAATATATCAGGTTAACTAATAGATTAACCAGCAGTTCTGCACCCGCCCTAGGCCGCCTCAGTGCGGGGGCGTGTCTAGCCCCGCCTCTGGGTCAGAAGCAGCCACGCTCAGCGCCTCAGTCGCAGTCCAACCGTCACTCGCGCATCATGACACACCTGCTCCGCTTCGACTTGAGGATGCTGTCGCCGGAGCGCTGACGTCTACTGAAACGGAAGGTCAGTGCTGAAACAATAAAGCTTTATGTCTGACCGCCCCTCAATCCGATCGACGACAAAGCTTTCAAGTACGCGAGTTCGCAAAAAGTTTGTTGTGAAACTTCTAGGAAAGTTTTACGAGTTAACTTTTTGCGCGTTAATGTTAAATGTTTAAATGTTATGATTGCCTGGTTGGTCTATTTCTAGTTAGTCACAAGTGCGACTGGCATCGTTTCCCGGGTCAGACAAGCTAGAGTTTACTAAGTTTTTTCTGTTGTGGAAATTGTTGGAAGCAGCTCTATCTAGAATTCGTGTCCGCAAAGTACGAGCAAATGCTATTACATAGGATACAAAATGAAATTACGAAGTTTGGTGTTGTATATTTTTTTCATTACACTAGACTCCACAAGCAATAATGTATTTAATATTTGTATAAATAATAATTTAAATGTTAACCAAACTTATTCAATCTTAACTAATGGGGAATATTATTTAATCTTAACTAATTGACAACCTCGCGTTATTTTTTCCTCAGAAGATGAGATTTTTTCCGCAGCTAATGTCATCTCTAGAAATCGTACGTTGCTAGAAAGTACACAACTAATCACGTCTAGCTGTGCACTAATTTTATCATTATTATCACAGCTCAAATACGTCCCCACCGAGGGGCTCGAGCCTATTCTAAGTTAGGCTGTTTAGGGCTTAGTCAACCACGCTGGCCCAGTGCGGATTGGTTGACTACACATACACCTTTGAATTTCTTCGCAATGTATGCAGGTTGCCTCACGATGTTTTCCTTCACCGTAGGAGCGTCAGACAAATGTACATATGAAATTCAAAAAACGAAAATCATATTGGTACCTGGCGGTCTCGAAACCCCGGTCCTCCCGATTGGAAGACAAGTGCGAGTTCACAGTGCCACCGACGCTCAATTACTTATTAATAATCACTATAGAATGAAATTTTTTAGTCCTTGCGATGATGGACAAAGTACATGTTACGCCGTTCCTGCGTATGTCGCTTCCCGTGGATGTCGCAAGATCTGACTAAAAGGGTTTACCGCAACGCAGACCTCTGCCAAGAGGTGAATAAATCAAAACAAAGCACTACTCCAACCCATCTGCTAAGCGTCTAGTAGACCAATTCTTTCATTCAAGAAGCCGTGCCCAGCCCCTTGATTGTGTAAAAAAAATCTATAGCGAACGCTTTCAATTTTGACAGTCAAAGTGCATCCATTACTGTGTTTGATCAGAGAGTCTACACAAAGACTTGTATGGACGCCGCAATGACTTGTAAATTAAAGGCGATCGTGATAGATTTTTTCTTGGACAATAACCCCCCAGCTGTAGGACGTATATGAGAGGTAGAACGCAACAAAACCCTCACCAAACGTGCTAAAACAATCTCCCAGCTCAATCTAGTAATTTCCTCGAATCAAATATTCACTTAGAATGACATAATCAAAGAGATTAGAACCAATACAAAACATATCATAAACATGTACCGAACCCATGGACTTATCAATCAAACAATAATTAAATAAATCCATGTCCGAATGAGATAACGTCACTCTCTCCAAATGTATGTCAATTTTCCTTTTTGGGACGCGACGTTAAAAGAGCTATTAAAACGTAAAAAGTTGCTATTATTTCAATCTATTTTCGGACGAGTGTTTGAGTTTTGTAGCCTTATCTAAATCTAGGTTTACTAATCTCGTCTAGTAGACGATTTATTTTATTATATTTTACAACTTAATATCATAAAGTGTCACTATGCCACAGATCTCACATACGTGGAGAAGAACCTGAAGCCAAAAATTTTGTTAATATAGTTTTAGAGTTATAAACAAGTTGAGGTTTGGAAAAGTTGGAAACTCTAATAACATTATGTCTTTGGTTCTTACATAGAGTATGTCTCTGATACATTGAGGTTTTGGTTGGCTAGGTTTGTTCGTTAGTTCAAATGGCAACAATAAAAGATTTTTATATAAGCGCATTGTTGTTTTGCGAACGAATGTTATGCAAACAAAAGAGCCATCCACCAAGTAGAATTTTTTATTTTTTATTTATACAACTATGTTGGCAAACAAGCATCTGCCCACTTGTTGGTAAGTGGCAACAGTTACCTATAGAACATGTTACTTGTGAGATTCGCAGTAAATATGCAACCCGCACAAGCACCACAGTGTACGTAGCCAACTTGCGACATAAGATGTAAAGTCACGGTACCCATCAATTTCACTGCTGCTTTGCGGCAGAAATAGGTAAGGTATGGCTAGATTAACATGAAATATACAAAGGCCAATTAAGTTTCCGCAAAACCGAAAACTTTAATAAGTTTAGTTAAGTACTTAATTTTATCAATAGGCATTGCTAAAAAACAAAAAGGAAATATACATACATACGATTATATTCACACATATACCTACAGTGTCTAACATAAACCCCGTAAACCCTTAAAGATGTTTACAAACCAAAAAGGAATTAAAAATTTAAAAACCACAATTACTGACCAAATAATTTCCACTTTTAGATTGTATTTAAAATTGATATATTCGAAAAAAATGTCTCTTACATCAGTATTTACAAGTCATCAATTACAGCATTTGCATTTACAGCATACAGCATTTGAGCGTCGGTGGCGCTGTGGCCTCTGCACTGGACTGTGCTCCGAGTAGAATCAGGAGGCCCGCGATCGATCCTGCCATGTACCAATGTGTCACGAATTTCATATGTACATTTATCTGACGCTCTTACGGTGAAGGAAACCATCGTGAGGAACCCTGCATACACCTGCGAAGTAATTCAAAGGTGTATGTGAAGTCAACCAATCCGCACTGGGCAAGCGTGGTTTGTCTAAGGCCTAATCGCCCTACCATAACTTGTTAGGGTAGGCTCGTGCCCCTCGGTGGGGACGTATATGAGTTGTGATGATGATGACGATGATGAATTACAGAATATAAAAAAATATGTTGATTTTTTATTGAAGAGTTTTAAAAAATTATATACATAGAAACGTATTCTTCTCCATCGTGGTTTGCAATCGTTGACAATACATATCTGTCGTAATCGTCTGGCCAGATCTTAGAAAGCTGTAGTGTGTGACACCAGCACTGGACCACCACTCAGCACTACCTTTTTCTTGAGCCCGACTCACTTGAGACAGGACTTGGCCGATTCTACTGGACTCAACTACCGTGATGAGCGTTTCCAACTATCGTATAGGATGTGCTTCCCCAAGCTTTAGTCCATAAAGACATCGCCACCTACGGTCCAGTCTATTGTGCCCATGATGTCCTTCGGTGGTATGGCCCTGTAGTGACCCGGTTTTGGGTATCCAATTCCCGTCAGCCTTAATCTCCTGCAGCCTAGGGCATCACAGTGGCACAGTCGGTGTTCCATGCTTTCCTCTACCTCCTTGCGGGCCCTACAGATTTTGAAACTGGCGTGACCCATCCTGGTTAGCATGATCCTAGTGCCGAAGTGTCCAGTTAGAGCACAGTAGGCGAGCCTGTGATCTACTTGATCCATACCCATGAAGAGCATGGCGTGAATCGTTCCTTTTTGATTGGCCCATTCTTTTTAATGCCTTATTTGCAGTTGAGTTCTTAGACCTGTACCGACTGTTTTTGGAGTGATCCCGTCAAATGGTTCCGGTCCTACCAATTGTGTTTCCGACAGAGATTTAAATTATCTCTGGTTTCCGATCCCTTTCTTGCCAGGTAGTCAGCCTTCTCGTTTCCGGCGAAACCCTTGTGACCTGGTGTCCAAACTAGACGTACAGTATTGGTTTTACCCAATTTATTCAGTACTTTGATTACATTCAACACTAGTTTGGATTCCACTTTGTATGACAGGAGCGTTTTGACTGGCACTGAGAATGTAGATGTTTAGGCCATTGCGACCCTTGTCTAGATTCTCCTGTGCACAAGCTAGGATAGCATATATTTCAGCTTGAAACACAGTTGCCAGCTCACCCATGCTGATCGATATATCAGTTTTGTTGCAGTGTATTCCTGCCCCTGTACCAGATTTCATTTTCGATCCATCTGTGTACCAGATCATGCTGATGCCAGCCCCTTATCCCATTCCTCCCTTGTTGGAATGTGTACCTCAAAAAGTCGTCTAAATATATATTTTGGTAACATTCTGTCGCTGGTCATGCTCAGCAGCGGATTGTCTTCTTCAGACGCGAATGCCGTGTGTTTTGTGAGTGGCCGGTTTGCATTCCACTTTCCCATAGTTCTGAGCCTGTAGAGTGCTCTCATGGCTTTTCTTTGTACAGAACTCTGAAGTGGATCAAGATTCAAAAATCTCTATCTCTCCAAGACCGCTGTAGGGGTAGTTGTTTTGAAAGCCCCCTTTATAGTCATACAGGCGAGCCTTTGAAATCTACCTAGTAGTTCCCTACATGTGACTAGTTTCGTTCTTGGCCACCAGACAATACTGCCATATGTTATGACCGGTAGTATCATTATTTTGTAAGTCCAGTAGAGTATCTTAGGTTTGAGACCCCAGGTTTTACCGAAAGTAGACCGGAACATATTGAAAAATCCGGTAGGAGACCTTCCGGTACAACAGTAAGGTCTTCATGTTCCTTCCACGTTAGTTCTTTATACTTGGGTAACTGCTAAATATTTCACCTTTCTTTATACTAGAGTAACTTCTAGATATTTCACCTTTGTGGACCTTGGTATCTCAAAGCCGTACAGCTTTAGATTTCTCATGTTGTTGAGCTTCCTCTTTTTTGTGAACGGTGATCACTGTCTCTTTAGGATTGATGCTAAGACGTGTCTCTTTGCACCAGTGCTCAACCCTTTGTAGTCACGTTTGAGTAATGGAACACAGCACTCAAGTGTATTTTTGTTAGTGTGTTCCACTCAAGTCATGGGATTTCTCAAACTTTTTCGCTTTTCAAGTGAATTACTTACTTGACGCGATTTGCAATGAATCCGCTTCCACGATCACCATTAATTCTTCATTATAAATTAGGGTCTCCGCCGTCCACGGGGTTTGTACTGCAGGTCAAAATGGACGAAAAAGTTGGAACCAAAAACGTACCGTGCTTTCTTTTACAGTAGCTTCCCCATACACATCATAAATGCTTTGAGCTGTTTCTGCAGCGCTGGTGCCGCGGTTGAATTCATATTCGTAAATAACAGAAATACAGAAACATATGAAATAAATTTGACTTTGAAATTCCGAACCAAACGTATCCCATATATTTGAGATCAAAGTGACTAGTTTGACAAAACGCCAATTTCTTATGTAAGAACGTAATATGAACCCTAGAGACAACATGCGCATCACTTACTTATGATCACCGCTAAAAGTTTGTATGTTAATTTTATGTTATACAATGACAAAAGTCAACGCAAATACAACAGTCAATGCAAATGGTAAAAGTAATATATTCTATAGTGTAAGTAATTAAAGGAAGAATCAATGTAACACTGGATAATTATTATCTTACTATTCTCCAACTAAAATAAAACAACCTTCAACAGACGGAATCACACCAAAAGTTTCAAAGTTAACCGGTAACTAAAATATGCGGCTTATTTGAAACATTCAACTCGGCAAGAGCCGCCCGCCGCTTTCATCCTGCCTCCGGTTACATTTTTCACAAATTTTCATATCATTCCACAGTTTGTTTTGCTACCTAGTTCATTTGAAACTGAGAAACGCTCTTGAAACTGTAAAATAAAGTAGACGCAACACGTGGTTTCACACGAGTAGATGAAAATGTGAAAATACACAATATTACAAGCCTCTTCACAAGCGCGCTGTTATCGGTCGTTTATATTGTGAGTTGTATGTACGGTGTCGGACTTAATGTGAGGTTTTCGAGAAAATCTACTCGTGAACGGCGGCTGCTTTATTGCAAGATAATATAGTTGATAATTGCATAGCTTCTAATGTCGCTTACGCGCTGTGACCGAACTACTCGTAAAACGTAACTTTTTACAGGCTTTAATCGATTTTTGGAAAACTGGGATACGAAATAAAAAATGTACTTTTCAATTTTCTATATAAAAATGCACGTCTATTGGTAAAACTTTTATGTCATTTTATTATTGAGTTTTTCATTCACAGCTGTTTTAAAATATTGAACGGAGTTATTTTAATTTATGTTTATTTTATGTTTTTTTGTTGGGAAAGCTTACAGCTACATTTACAATATTGGATAATAGAATTAACATCTAGACGCTAATTACAAGCTTCCGCATATAGAGAGATTATTGTTTTACTGTTAAAAAAGAAGTCATATTTATTTTATCTGCGTTTCGGTTAACAAGCGTTTCATATATTTAGTTGTGCCATTAAACAAATCAAATCGATTATTCGTCATAAACATACTATTTAAATCGTTGAATAATTTGAAAGATCTTAGAAGGAAACTGTTCTTTGCATAATTAGTACGAGAATGCGGAATGTGAAGCAGGACAAATCTCTGGCGAAGATTTGAGGCTGGAGCTTTTAACTCAATTTTGTTTAGGAGCTCAGAACTATCAATCTTACCTTGTGCTATGTGCATGAGAAAGCACATGTCCGCGATTTTCCTAGGTAATGAAAGTGGTAAAAGATGCAATCGCAAACATCGTTGATTATAGTCTTGAGTGGGAAGTTTAAACTTAGTACAAAGAAACCGGGTGAATTTTCTTTGAATTTGTTCGATGCGATCTACATATGTATCGTAAAAGGGGTTCCAAATTTGAGATGCATACTCAAGGTGGCTTCTCACATAAGCACAATAAATAATTTTGATAGTTTTCATATTTTTAAATGATTTTGATACTCTGAATAAGAATCCCAGTGCCTTGTAAGATTTATCAACAACACTCGCAATATGTTTGTCAAATAATAATTTGGAATCTAGGATGACTCCGAGATCTTTGGTGCTAACATTATTAACTAGGGTCTGATGCCTAATATTATAATCATTTATAAATTTATTACGTTTACGAGAGAAGTTCATAACCAGACATTTTGAAATATTTAGATCTAATTTGTTATTCAGGCAATAATTTTCTAGGCAACTAAGGTCGTCTTGCAAAAGAATGGCATCAGAGAAATTGTGTACAACTGTATATACTTTCATATCATCAGCGAAAAGAAGATAGTCTGAGTTGAGAATATAAGTATGAATGTCGTTGATAAATATTACAAACAAAAGAGGCCCTGGTAAAGATCCCTGAGGTACACCGGATGGTACATCAACTGCAGAAGAAGAGAAACCATTTAGAACAACCACCTGAGATCTATTTCTTACGTAAGACGTGAACCATCGGAATAAATTGCCTCGAATACCTAACGATTGTAGCTTAGCAAGCAGTATTGTATGGTCAATACGATCAAAAGCTTTACTGTAATCGGTGTAAATTGCATCTACTTGATCTCCAGCATCCATATGATGGGTCAGGTAGTCGTTAAAAATAGCAAGATTTGTGACAGTGGACCTCCCTTTGAGAAATCCATGCTGTTGAGAAAGGAAACCTGATTTTATACAACTATAGAGTTGGTTATAAACTATACGCTCAAAGACCTTGGCAATTAAGCATAGTTTTGATCTTAGATCCCTTCTTGTGAATAGGTGTGATAAAAGCTTTTTTCCAAATGTGGGGCATTGTGCCTTCGGTAATGGATCTTTCAAATAGAATGCAAATTGGCACAGACAACTCTTTAGCACACTTTACCAGAACAGAAGCGGGTAGAGTATCAGAACCGGCTGACTTACTTAGATCGAGCGATTCAAGTCCTTTATACACCTCATCTGGGGTAATTTTAATAGAATAAATGTCATAAATGGTGAGATGGTGAGTTTACATTTAAGGGTTCAGGGTTTACAATAGTTATGTTTGGATCTTTTCCATCGAGTGTAATATTATTAATCGTGTTTCTGTCTTTAATACTGTTCAGATAAAATGTTCAGCAATATCATATATGAATATTAGAACTGTATGTTTTATAGTAGCGGTTAGATATGAGCGCCGCGCCGGCGCACTATGTGGAGGTGCCTAAGAGAGCTTGGCCATAAATACATTTTGTAAAAATCGGCGCAGGTACTTGTATTATACCTCAAACTATAGCTAAGAAGTTGATCTACTATATTATGTATAAATTATGTATGTAACTAGTACTTTTTTATAGTAAAGAGCATCTAAATACGATGATTGAAAAATTATCACGAAAACATCATAATTTGTATTTTTTTCAGGATGATTTTCTAGTAAGCTAGCAATGAAAATTATACAAGTATTATACCATTTTAGAAAGCTTATAATATATACTTTTTTTTGGTATACACAAATATGCTATATATTTATAAATATATTTACTAGAAATATTTATCTCATGACATATCATTTTTGCGTATCTGAAACTTTCAATTAGAGTTTTGACAGTTGCCGAAATTTGCCGAAGGTCTGTAAATGATGTTATTTGATAGGAAATTTAATATTTTTATACAGGAAGAAAAAAAAGTTGCAACTTCATTGCACAACATAATGCTATCTATCATAACATGAAATAGTAATAATTTCTTAAAAATACGTGGGCGAATCTATTTGTTTTATTAGTTGATATAGGTTACAATTGTGATATATTATTAATTGCGGTTTATGTTTTGATAATGTATCGAGTATTTCTCACCATTTTTAGTTCGCCTACAAAATAAATTATCAATAAAACACATAGGAAACCGAGTAACCACATAATGATAAATAGTTTTTATTCCCATACTTTGCACACGTTTCAAATCAGTTATTTAATATAAAATAGAGCATCTGCATACTGAATAATTACATACTGTTTTTCGTTCGTTATTGTCGTTATTAAAAGTATATCTAACCACCTACTCTCTCGCAATGAGTGAATTCCAATGTACCAGACGCGACCTATGTCTTGTTTTGATTGAAAGTGACGGGAATTATGTTGTTGCTTTAACAAGTTATATACGGAATAATTTTATCAACTTTTCTGAGGCAAATATCGCTAAAATTGTCGCGAGTGTACAAAAAAATCTTATTACGAACTTTCGTCAACGCTACACTAAATCTGGCAGAAATAAAGAAAATTTTTTAAATCAGAATAGCCTGTGGTTGAATGCCACATTCACAGTAAATCTGGAAGATCCTACTTGTGAATCTGAACCTTCGACATCGACGGGGAAGCGAGGACGCCCTTCTAAAACCTACGAAGACAGTTCCGATAGAACACAAAGACGAAAAAACAAGGAGTTGCTTGAAACATGTGGCCTTGATTTTATACTGAATTCATATCTTCAAGGATTGAGATCTCAAGGGGAAACGGAAGAAGCATTCATTGTCGAAATTTTACGAGTATTACCCATAGATAAAAAAAGTGAAATACGTCAAAATCTTTTAAATGAACCGGCACATTGAACAGCGTACTCTAAAGATGAAGCTCTCAGTATTTTTATAGAGTTGGACCTTAACATGGCACAGTATGAAAACATGAGAAATTGCTTAATTGCGAAGAACTGCGTATTATTTCCGTCATATAAATCAATTCAGGAAGCTAAAGGAATGTGCTACCCACCAAGATCAAGCATAGAAATTAATAATATTACAGCAAAAATAAAACTGCAAGATCTGCTGGATCACACTATTGCAAGAATTTTGAAAATCAATGGTGTATACAAAGCTGACAAAAAACATTTAATGCTGTATTCGAAATGGGGCTGTGATGGCTCAAGCGGACAAAGTGAATACAAGCAAGTCTTAACTGAAGAGGATGAGTTAATTTCTGACACAAATTTATTTATATCTTCATTAGTACCTCTGAAACTTGTTGATATTAATACAAATGAAACTTTGTGGGAAAACCCTGTTCCATCATCAGTAAGATTTTGTAGGCCTATTTTAATAGAATTTTCAAAAGAGACACCAGAGAAAACTACAAGTGTAGTTAATGAAATTATAGCTCAAAGAAACGCTCTCACAACAAGCTTAATCAATAAAAATGGTGAAAGTATTGCAATCAAACACACATTATTTTTGACAATGGTTGACGGGAAAGTGGCTCAAGTTTTGTCAGAAACTTCATCAGGTGCTGTATGTACTATTTGTGGTGCAAGACCTACAGAGATGAACAATTTAGAAAAAGTACAAAATAAACCTGTTGACGAAAATTCTTATCAATATGGGCTTTCGACTTTACATTGCTGGATTAGATTTATGGAACTAATTTTACATATATCTTATAATGTAGGCTTTGAAAAATGGTCTGCTACAACGACAGAAAATAAAGATTTGAAAAAACAAAAGAAGACATATGTACAAAGAAGGTTCAGAGAAGAACTTGGTTTAAATATAGATAAACCTAAGCAAGGTTCTGGTAACAGTAATGACGGTAATACAGCTAGACGATTTTTTCAAAATTATCAGTGCATTGCAGAAATTACCGGTGTGGATGAGGAATTGATAAAACGATTTTATGTTTTACTTCAAGTTATGTCTAGCGGAAAAGTAATTAATGCTACGAAATTTGGACAGTATGCTTTCGATACAGCACAACGATATGTTAGTAAATATATGTGGTATTATATGCCATCATCTGTCCATAAAGTCCTAATTCATGGGGAAAGTGTAATTCGGCATTATTCAGTGTTACCTCTTGGACAGCTCTCCGAAGATGCCCAGGAATCAAGGAACAAAGACTATAAACGATTCAGACTTCATCATGCTAGAAAATGCTCTAGAGTAGCTACAAATGAAGACGTTTTACATACACTTTTGTACACTTCAGACCCTTACATAACAAGTTTAAGAAAACCTTCCAATAAAAAGTCTATGGAACTTATAGATGAAGCTGTAGAGCTAGTAGAATAATATAATTCTATGTTATTTTCTTTTTCTTATTATATTTAATTAATAAGAGTAATTTTATGTGTTTATTTTGTATTAATTATAGCATTTAGGTCACATTGTTTAAAATTAGTCGTAAATTTATGATAATTTTTCAATATTTCATGTTTTGTATTTTTTTACAATTATTAAATATATTTTTATATGCATAGACTGTATATTATTTTAAAGTACGTTTATCTCAGATTACCTAAAAAAAAATCAGCTGTATATCTATAAAAACATGGAAGTTATAGATTTATGACCCGAAACCGACTCGATCTCCACATGGTGCGGCGCGCCGCCGCCGCCGCCGCCGGCCTACGGAGTCGGCGCGCCGAAAAATATCGAACGAACGCGAGATTACCGCGATCCAACATCACGAGCGTGCGTGCGCACGTCTGCGAGTTGTAAAAATGGGAAACTGGGAAACATACTGATGAAAAAAATAAAAAGAAATTCAGAACATATTGCAAGAATTTGAAAAAAAAGGAGATATTGTCTTGGTGACGGATTCTGGGAGTAATATAAAAAGAGCTGTAAATTCACTCATTGAGCCAAGAGACGTCCACTGTTGGACATAGGCCTCCTCCAAGGATCGGTCCTGCGCCTCCCGCATCAAACGGCTTCCCGCGACCTTCATCAGATCTTCGGTCCACCTTCCGGGGGGCCTACCAACAATGCGTCTCCCGGTACGCGGCCACCACTCGAGGACCTTTACGCCCCAACGGCCGTCAGCCCTACAAGCGATGTGTCCTACCCACTGCCACTTATGTTTTGCAATTCTTTGGGCTATGTCGGCAACTCTAGTTCTTTTACGGATTTTTTCTGATTTGATCACATAGAGAAACCCTGAGCATAGCCCTCTCCATTGCCCTTTGCGTGACTTTGAGCCTTCTGACGAGACCCATTGTAAACGGCCACATCTCAGTACCGTACGTCATCACTGGCAACACCATGAAGTAAAAATGCTTGTATTTGCTTCATGGGCAACACCCACGGACACTGCGGATTAGCCGAGAATATGCTGCGTAGCTTCCCGAACGCTGCCCAGCCGAGTTGGATTCGTCGATTTACCTCTTTCTGGAAGTTGGATTTACCGAGCTGGGCTATTTGCCCCAGGTAAACATATTCGTCAACAACTTCCATGATTTTGGTTTTGTCCATGTTTATTTTAAGACCCACTTGTTGGGAAACTCTACAGAGGTTTTCGAGCATTGTGCCTAGATCTTCCACGGTCTCAGCCATGACCACGATATCGTCGGCAAAACGAAGGTGAGTCATGTCCTATCCAGTCCAAAAGCTTAAATACATCCTACAGCGCAGCTGTGAACAGCTTCGGCGATATAATGGCAGGCAGCGGCAGATGTCACCCTGTCTCACACCACGCTGAAGTCGTATTGGTTTCGAGTTCTGGTCCTGAAGGCGGACTGACATAGTGGCGTTTTCGTACAATGATTTCAACACTTGGATGAACCGGTAGTCTATTTGGCACCTCTGGAGTCACCTAAGCACGGCCCAGGTCTCGCCAGAATCGAACGCTTTCTCATAGTCTACAAACGCCAAGCATAGTGGCAGATTATACTCCTCGGTCTTCTGTATAACCTGCCGCAGCGTATGAATGTGGTCTATGGTACTGTAGCCTTTACGGAATCCGGCTTGTTCAGGAGGCTGGAAGTCGTCAAACCTGCGCGCGAGGCGATACGTTGATAACTCTCGAGAACAGCTTGTATTGTACACTCAGGAGCGTAATGGGTCTGTAGTTCTTTAACTGGGCCCTGTCGCCCTTTTTGAAGAACAGTGCCCTTTTTGAGAGCCACACCCTTGTGCTTTAGGCGTATTGCCCTTGAGTATGACGGAGTTAAATAGCCACTGCAGCGCTTTCCGGACTGGTAGTCCACCTGCTTTCAGAAGCTCAACTGTAACGCCATCATCACCCAGTGCCTTGTTGTTTTTGAGCTGTTTGAGAGCCACACTAATCTCGTACAGGCTGACGTTCGCGATGTCTTCGGTGTAATAAATACCGGATCAATTTGGCTCTAGGATCTGAAGCCTGAATGATAGGTGCCTGCGATGTTATGTAAAGCTGTCCATAGAAGCGTACGATCTCAGCCATAAGCTCAGGTCGAGACGTAATGATTCTGCCGTCTTCTGTCTTCAGCTTCGTCAACAGATTCTGATCGAGTAACAGATCTCTTGCGAGCACTTTGGAGCCCATGTTCCGCTCGATGGCTTCTTTAATACATTCCGTGTTAAATCGGTGGATTTTGCAATGTTATAATATAAACTGATTGATACCGGCTATATTTACTTGTTGATTTTTATTTAATTTTATCTCTTTTTTGTAAATTATTTTAAATGAAACTGTGCTTGAACAAAACATAACGCATTTTATTCATTTTCCCATAAAACGCTGCCTTTCTTAGTCGCGCCGCCGAAACGCCGCCGCCGCCGACACTTTCGAGTCGGCGCGCCGCCGCCGACACTTTCGAGTCGGCGCGCCGCCGCCGACAAATCGTCTATCGGCGCTCATATCTAGTAGCGGTACAGAAAATCGAAATTTTTCGAAAACGGGAAAGTAGCGCCTTTAGGATGTTTGACACAGAAAAGAGGCCCAATTCTACTAATAAATTACAACCGAATCGAAACTGAATCGTTGCATTCGACCAATCAGAAAGCCACATTATCACGTCATCGAACAGTTGAATGGCAATATAAGCGCTCCGATTGGTCGACCGCAACGGTTCAGTTTCGATTCGGCTGTAACTTATTAGTAGAAATGTCACAGTTCCGGCACAGTATCGCCACCATGATGATTATTATTTCATACCTTCTCTATGAACGTCACTAATAAACCCGAAATAAGACGGTTCATTTTTGTTTTCATTTTCGATGCTTCATCGATGAATGACTGAAAATGAAATGTCTAAATTGACGTTCATCGGAATGTGCCTTCGCGATGAAAGCATCCGGCTCCGATTGTTTTCACATAGCATCTTTCATAATTCATCGGAATAACAAGTGCAACGTCTAAACAGCGACCGCTCATTCACAGTTGCATTTCTCATACTACCGCATCGCCACGGGCGTTGTGTTCTCGCGGGAATTCCACGAGGAATAAAATAATAGCTTTCATCAAAAGTGAACCGTCTATACAAACGACGCAATACACTGTTCATCGTTCACTATTCATCGCAGAAATTAATCACTTTTGATGAACCGTCTAATTTCGGCTAAGGCTCGTCTAAATAGCCGATTCAAGTACGATGTCGATCTTGAGTTGTTGTTTCTTAAAATGTGTCATATATTAAACGTCAAACTATATTACTGATGTTATTTTCGCCATGCACTCCATAAGCTAGAACTTGGTATTAACAACTTGTCAAAGTACGCCGAAGTCCATCTTAGCGCGGGTGGGCTGTTATCAACTGTATTCAACTTCGAACCACTTCAGAACAGGTGTGAAAGTTATAGTGTCACAGAAACAATACGTTTAATAAACTTATTTAGGACGTTTATACTTTCTTACATGATTGTGGAAATCAAATCCATGAAAATATGATGTGAAAATCAAAATAATGTGCTTTTCACAGAAACTTTAACACAGGACTACAATTAATGTTAATGCCTGATACATACATATCTCTACATTATATTACATACGCATAATTTGCCCTAGATGCCACCAGAACATTAATAGTACCCAACATATTTTATGTTCCGTGGTATGCGGCTGGTCAACCGAAAATTATTCAGTTCCACGTAGGTTTCAATCACAAGCGTAAAACCGGTTTCTGTAATCTTTATATTAAAAATTTCAGAGCTTGTGTATACAAATGCACCGTCGCTCGATCAACTTTGGATGCTTTGGATACAGTATATTATGATCACAATTTTTGGAAAACCTTTATTATCAGCTAAATAAAAAAGGTGAAAAGGATGAGGATTATTTAAATGGTGTGTTTAATTAAATATAAAAATTATGGACGCGTTTTTACTTTTTCGCGTAATTTACAACTTGCGAAAATACATTGATTTGAAATTTCGCATGTCAGATATCTAGGTGGTAAATTGACTACTACCATAATATGACGTAGCGAATCCCTATTCCTAAGGAGAGATGTGAAACGCGGTGCGAACCCTTATTTTCCATGGTATGAAAGAAAACAATCGTCTTGTCTTTGTCTATAAAGTACGAGCTGTATACATGTTCACATACCATGGAGTAAAAAGACAAAACTGCCCGCAAACAAAAAGTATGTAATGTCCGCGCGCTCTTACGGTCATGGTTCCTTTGCCTCAGGCCAAAACAAACCGGATACGATTACGTCACGTTCACGTATATATGCGTTAACCACCGAGCTGATTGCGTAGACGCGTGTGCGCAATTTTACAACGGTTGCACTGTCATATACACTTACAATTTTATTGTGACTTACACCACATATCCACGAAGTGCGCTGTACAAGTTATCTCACGATTTTTTATACAACAAAGCTTACAAACAATACAATTTCGCCTACCTTGAGGTAAGTGGCTACAGTCGCCTATAGAACATGTCATTCCTGTAAGATTTGCAACTATAATAATCGTTTCTTACATGTGTTAAAAAATATACAGGCTGATAGGAAAAGTCGACGTATTCCTTGAAAGGGGTTATAGTACAGGTCATAAGCAACAAAAAAAGACCAATTAATCAGGGGTCAAAAACAGTTGGTTATCGAGCTACGACGGTTTTAAAAACTGATGAAGGTTTGTAAAAACTACTAAAATAACTTGCTGGTTTCATAAGCTTTTAAAAAAGGTAAAAATATTATTTACTTTTATTAGTAGTTTTTACAGAAATTAGCATGAAGTTGCATTGCTGTGTTCCGGTTTGAAGGGTAAGATATGGCACTGAAATTACTGGGTACCGTGACTTTACATTTTAAGTCACAAGTTGGCAACATACACTGTGGCCGCAGACGACTGTAGTACCGAGGCTTCTTCTGGTATTACCGGTAAAGAAGTTGCGTATTTGCTAGCCAGTTTATTGCGAAATGGTGAATCATCAGAATGCTAAGCTTTTCACGGTTTACGCATACATTGTATTTGATTGAACTTTTACATAGCCTCTAACATCTGTTATTTTTATACACTTATAGTGTCATCGGGTTGGCAGATTTTGGTCAGATCAATTCACCAGATCTTAATTTTGTGCCAACCGGACTAGCGACACTTTTTGACTATGAGATAATGCTTATAGGGTTTGGGCGATCAGAGTTAGGAGCTTAATTCTCTGTGACATATTTTATTTTACAGTGCAAGAAATTATAATCTTCTTGGCTTTTCTTTATAGGTACGTAAATGTATTTTGTAATGACAACCAGTATACAGGACACAGAAAAACTTATTTTGACATTCTTCAACCAAAACTATAGTTTGTTGATGGACACCAAAAGATTTGAACGCGTACAAAAAAGTTGAGTCCTCTAATTCAAAGTTAAACGTAGCTCAGCGGAAGAGGGGGAGCCTCGTGAAATATTTGCCCCGACGAGAAAGCAATTATCCGACAAATTCCACTAGTCTGCCGCGGCTAGTGCTGCCCTACACATATCGATAAGTTATAGAACCACAAAATATCATATTTACGTAATTAACAATTTTAAGGCGCTACATCGAAAATGAATCAAACAATGGGAGGCGTGGTCTATACGTGAACGCGGGGCGCCCTCCGTGCTCAAGCAGCTAGTCTTTATATCTATGTCAACAAAGTCGTGAATGCGTTGCGCCCGCATGCAATCAGATCGTTTAGAAATTATCGACGTAAGCGACAAAATACAAATTGTTTTATTAAAAAATAACTATAATGATTAGAAAAAAATGCTTCTGTACGATTCTAGATACTGATGATGGCTACCTATTTAAGGAACTTTTTAATGAATACCTAACACCGTTTACTAGTAATCCTGAATATTCATATTTTTAAGAGGTAATTTCAAAAATAAAAAGTATCGAGGCAAAATCTTTAAATCGCGTTTTCGGTTCTGTACGTGACTAGCTAAAGATATGAAGAAACACATATTTGACTTTCAGATCTGTAAGATTTCTCAGTTACCTATGACATAACATTAAAAATAACCAATATTTTCGATATAGCGCCTTAAGCCAATGTTGAAGTAACAAATAACGCAAAATTATGAAATGTTTAGTTCGAAAAATTTACGCGCTTAAAAGGGAATTGTTAGAATTTTAGCTTAAGGGCCGACCATAGTTTAAACCTACGTATAATCATTGAAATCTTTAGATTTTTGAACCTGAAGTAAATGAAAACAACAATATAATAGCCTGTCACGAATTATTACTTTCTCATAATTAAAAAATGCGTAAAGGATTTAAGTTCATTTCTTCTATTTGTCTTATCACATTATTTTTTATTACAAAATAATAGTGAAAATCTATTAACTTTTATACAAATATATATATTTGAAAAGGTTTAACAATGTGTTCATTTCCTTTCAGAGTAGTATAATTATTAGTAATATTTTCATCGCTGTCAAATATATACTAACACCTAAAAGAAAAATAGCAGATAGGTTTACGAAATAATACGTATCTACTTAAGGTAATCAGCAACCTACTTTTTTTGATGTTGGTTTACTAGTCATAAGTTAATTAGGTATGAGTTGATTAACCTTTAGTGACCGCCCTAGTTGTGGCATTTGCGCTAGGGTGGCTCCTGATGCGCGCGATCATCATCATCATATCAGCCAATAGACGCCCACTGTTGGACATAGGCCTCCCCAAAGGATCTCCATACCGATCGGTCCTGGAGAGCTATTTTTGAATTACGTATGCGACTTCGAAATCAACGATGTGACTAATAATCACCAATTTTCAATACTTCTTATTTTTGGATATCACTTATGTGACTACCTTAGTCACGGATGTGATTTCATTACGAGTGCCCTCACCCACTCGTAAACCAGTCATAACTATGGAAACGTTATTTGCGTGTTGTTTAGAGAACATATTGCCAATTTTGAAGTTGATGTGTGTTGATTTTGAGTTGGATTTAAAAATTTTAAAATTTCTAAAATAAGTAAATAAATAAGTTTAAAATCTTTTAAATTTGTGTCACAAACAAACTTAGACCACTATTTTCTTATATTTTGGCCTAGTTCCAATGAGTTTTTAGCCGTATAATAACCGGTATATACCGAAAACGGCTACATTCTGCGTGGAACCGAACCCTTACGTATGTGTGTACTTTATCTATGTTGGCAGTTCTGCGTTCGACTTTAAAAAATAGGATGTTTAGGAATTCGTGACCTCAAAGTCATCGCTGACTATTTAGTCAGCGGTGATTTCTAAATCGCATACGTAATTCAAAAATAGGTCTCCTGCACCTTTCGCATCCAGCGGCTTCCCGCGACCTTCACCAGATCGTCGGTCCAGCTAATAATTATATTACGAGTATAATCGATCAATATAATAATTATACGTAAATAGTAACTTTATGTTAATCAGGGTCTTATTACATGAAAGAGTTGCAAAGATTCTTCCACCTGTTCTTAACGTCTTTCCAGTGGCGGCGCTAGGCGTCGGCGACGTCGGCCACCGCCGACGGCCTCGCGCCTGAGGAGACCTCGTAAAAAAATTTTACAAGTGTCGTCAAGTTTCAAAATTATTTCCTCAAAATCAATAGCTATATCTTTTACAAGTAGTAAATACTCGTAATATTAAACCAAGAAATAGGTACCTAAAGTACGTACTAACATATAGGTAAACGAAAAAAGTGAATACCTAGTTTTAAACCTGCGCTAGTGTTTTTATCGAAAACATAGAATTTTTTTGCCTTTCGATCAATGCCTTCGAGTATGTTTTGTATGCGTCAAAATTCGTAAAAATTAAGTATTTAAAAGTGCCGAAGGGCCGAGGGCGAAGTAAAATAGGCCTCGCGAACTTGATGTCGCCGACGTCCACATATGGTCTAGCGCCGCCACTGCGTCTTTCCTAGTATAATTAGTAGAATATCGATAAACCGTTTGGCCGCCCTGGCCGCAACAAGTCGGTCGAGTGGTGACAACAGTCGACACAACCAAACAGTTTTTGTTGCTTCCGTTTCTACTTTGCGAGCACCGCACACCAAACTCTAATCGATGCGTCTTTTAAGTAGTTTAATTCGTAAACATTTTTTAATTCGTAAGAGAAGCATTACACAATGTCATTTCTTCGTCACGACCGCGAATAAGTAGGTAATTAAGAAGTATACATATATGAATGGGATCTCTTTTATGTCGATTTACGTAAGATTTAATGCCAGCCTTTAAAGGAACTTTTCAAAGTTACATTGACAAGCGCCTAGAGCACCAATACATTTTATACTACTTAAACAACAACATATTATTATGTGTTTATGTATAGGTACATTCCAACCACACTTAAAACACATGCACATATAATTAGAATCGGAAAAAATGTTGGGTCAACAACACCAATTTCAGAAAATTCTGGGATTACTAGCTACTGTTTGGTAAAATTCGCATCCCTTTAGCTGTGAGTATTTATTCCTCTAGGTGGACATGTACTTTGACTCACGCGCATAACTCCAGATTCGCAAAACAACGGAAGCACCAACAGTCCCAATTCTACTAGTGTTGAACAATTCTAGAACCCTACCTGCTAAACTAACCATCTTGATGTTATATCGGTTATCCGGTACCACACAGTGTACCGGATACCGGTAACCAGTTCAGCTTCAGCTGGAGAGGAAATGCGAATGGTGTCATCGCAACAAAATCTACGATATATTTCGATATTTTAAAACCTAATTAGATAATTCTTTTTGCATGAGCACTAGACGTGTAAAAGAAAACTTTTCGAATTTTCGTGATCACGAAATGATAGGATGCTCATCGCGTGACCACAAATGTTGGAAATCTTGAAGCTGGATTCCATCTTGGATCCTTCTTCGGTCTTATCGCCACTTACCAAAAGGTGAGTTAAAGACCAAAGTCTTGACTGTTATGTCTAAAAAAATGTTTTTCAATTGAAACAAACAACCATAAACTGTTCAAGTATTTTATTTTTTAACAGCTCAACTCCTTGTTATATCGGTTACTAAATATCATAATCATCACAGCTTATATACGTCCCCACTGAGGGGCTCGAGCCTACCCTATGTTAGCCAAGCTCTGGGTGGACCTAGTCTGCCACCACACGATGCGAAGGCTCTGTCTCCAAAAAAGGTTATTGGCTATACGCCGCGGGCCTATTTAAAATAGACCTTTAAAATAGAGGGGTCGGCCACACACACACAGATCTGTACAGTGTACAGGTCGCAGTGGCCCGCTGGGGGACGCCCCTTCGTCGCCCCCACCTCCCCCTTGAATTCCAGATAGATAGATACCCTATGTTAGGATGATTAGGCCTTAGTCAACTACGCTGGCCCAGTGTGGATTGGTTGACTTCACATACATACACCATTGAAATTCTTCGCAGATGTATGCAAGTTGCCTCACGATATTTTCCTTCACCGTGAGAACGTCAGACAAATGTACATATGAAATTCATATGTACATGGCGGTCTCGAACCGGGACTTCCCGATTGAAAGGCAAGTGCCGAATCCACAGCGCCACCGACGCTACTAAATATACGAATCAATTATTATAACGAATAAACGATTGGTTACGAATCAACACGGACCATGTGTACGTTTTCAACTTGCGACATAAGATATATCAAGTCTCAGCACTCAGTAGTTTCCCCCACTGCCTGTCTTACCCTTCAAACCGCAACACAGCGATGCAAGTTATACGTGCATGTACAAGTACGTATGTACAAGTGTGTACGTACAAGTACCGCTGCTTGGCGGCAGAAATAGGTAAGAGAGAGGTATCCAGCGGACGACCAGCGGACGACTCTAGCACTGAATCTCCCTGTGGTAAAAAATAAAAAACAACAATCCTTACATATTATAAAACAAAATCCCCCGCCGCGTCTGTCTGTCTGTCTGTTCGCGATAAACTCAAAATTTACTGCACCGATTTTCAAGCGATTTTCACCACTCGAAAGCGTGATGGAGGAAGGTTTTAGTATATAATTTGTTAAGTTTTTGTATTTATTTCTGTGTACATTAACGATATTTGTTAAAGATGTCGGGATAAAATAAATTAAGGCGAAACGTAGTTCGCGGGCACATCTAGTTCTAGTTAATAATCAGAAATAGACGCCGCAGAATTAAAAATATCACCAATCACCGTTGACCGAATTCACTGTTTAATTAATGCATTGATAAAATTCCGTAACTTATATTCAATTTTTGTTTGCGTTTCAAAGTCAATCTAAGCTCATCCACTCTTGAAAATTTCCATTATCCAATTTTTTACGTTTCAATATTGAACTTTGACATTCAATCATAGCAAATTATAATTTAAAAGTTACCCCTTACAGAAGTATACTCGTATTTGTCTAGTTAAATTCTGTACACTTTTTGTGAAAAATTATGTCGTTTGTAATTACTTAGCTAATAGTATATTTTAATATTTTAACTGAAGGAAGTGGGAAGTAGGATAGTATTAAAGTCCCATAAAAGTTAAAACTCTTTGCTTTTTTCCCGTTTTTTGTCAAAAATTGAATATAGTGCGTTACCCAGGCCTTTTTTTTTTTTCGAGGGGAATGCGTGACCGCACCGTACTCGCCGTTGGCTAGACGACGAGCGTGTGTGGGGCTCTCCCGGCAGAGTGCCGGGCCTACCTACTAAACCCCCCGGTGTTCTCCCTGCCCTTATGGGCGCGCGTGATAGGGTCCACACTGCGACTACCACTATCGACGCGCCCGGGCTAGCCCGACCTAACTGGTCGGGCTATCGCCAAGGGGGGATTGCCCGAGAACACCAGGGCAATCCCCAGACGGAGGGCCTTACGGCGACGTGCACGGGGCCAGCCGTGCACGCAGGCCTCCACGGCAGGGTCATTAGACGGGCATCGCTTGTGCGAATACCCGCCTTCGCCTGCCTGTCCGTCTGCGGCGGATGGGAGCGGCTTGAGGATCATTCTCCCGCTCCCTCTCCGCGGCCTCCTTCTGCAAGATGACGTCCTCGCAGAAGGAGGCGACAGCCCCCCATTCCGCCTCGCCGCGGAGCATGGCCACGACCATGCTCGGCAGCGAGAGGTCTCCGCCTCCCAGCGCAGCGATGAGTTCGCTGCGCTGGCGTCGCCAGGCCGGGCACACCAACAGGGTGTGCTCGGCAGTGTCGTCGGGAGCGTCGCAGTGATGACACTGCGGCCTTTCCTCCCGACGCGCGACCCGGTGCAGGTAGTGGCCAAAACAACCATGTCCGGTCAGTACCTGCACCATGCGGAACGAGAGACTGCCCTGCCGGCGCCCTACCCACTCCTCCAACACCGGACGTATCGCTACTATCGTCCGGTGGCCGGCAGCTGGGAAGGCGAGCGCCTCACCCCATCGACGCAGAGCCTCCCTCTGCGCCTGGGTACGAACCCGCTCCACTTCTTCAGGAGCGGATCGTCCCCCCCGTTCTCTGACGGAAACCCGATGTCGATACACCTCCGCATGGACGCGTGCATCGACATCCCACGGCGTTTGGCCCGCAAGGCGTTACCCAGGCCTAGCCCCGGAACCGATTTAAAATATACCGGTTAGTATCGGTTTATTTCGGTTTTGCTCCGATCGATTCTTGAGAACGCGAACGTTTTTAGAACTTTACTATAATAACCTAAATAAACCGGTGTAATGGACAATCGGTAGATTGTATCGTCTGATTTGCGCAATGGATTTAAAAACCACTATCATTTGTATGTAGGTAGGTATTTAAGAAGAATAGAAAGCAAAAGAATATAACATATAGGTACATACATTGATTACGACGCAAACACTAACTCAAACTATGAAGAAGTGAAGTTGGTACTGAATAACATTAAACAGTGTCAATCTTGAGTTTCTATTTACCGGTTTTTATTACTACAAACCGCTTTATTGATGAAACCTTTGTGTAAAATCTCTCACAAGAACCGATTAAAGAAGTGGTTAATTGGAACGAAACAGTAATGAAAAGGTTTTACGCCAAGTACTTGATAACGGTTTGAAAATTTAACCGGTATCCGAGCCTGGGTCCCAGGCCGCCGCTTATGTGCCTGACACAACAAGCACTAGAGTTTAAGCCGATGAATGTTTAATGCCGCTTCTTTATCGCCAATAACATTTAAGAGTCCCATAAAGAGAACACAAAGAGCCCGGCAGATTGTCCCTACGTAGGACACTCTGCATTTTGTTAGCGCAAGATTTATAACCGCGCGCGTGGAGTATGGCGCTTTTATTTTAGTTGTTTCTGTATTTATTACGCACTAGCTGCCCGCAACGGCTTCGCACACATCATTGCTACGAAGAAAATGACACCATGTTTTTTATGCGACTAAGTTGGCTAACAACTTACCGGAGGGAGAGACTCTGTACCAGGGTCGTGTGCATGCATGGGTACCACCTCCTCCTTACCTATTTCCGCCGCAGAGCAGCAGTGCTTGCATTGCTGTGTTCCGGTTCGAAGGGTAAGATATGGCACTGAAATTACTGGGTACCGTGACATTAGATCTGATGTCACTAGTTGGCAAAGTACACTGTGGTTCTTGTGGGGGTTGCAGTTTTGTTGCGAATCTCACAGGAGCCACATGTATAATAGGTGACTGTTACCACTTACCATCAGGTGGGCAGTTTGCTTGTTTGCCAACCTAATTGCAATAAAAAAAACAAGCGGGCTGCCCACCTCATGGTAGTGGCTACAATCGCCTATACTACAGTAAGCGCTAAGCTTTACATGTACACTACGAAAACCGCCGCTATTACAAGCGACACAAGAATGGACCAAAGGTCAATCAGCTTAGCTTAACGGAGCGCTTACTGTACATGTAGTTCCTATAAGATTTGTAAATCTACAACCCCCTTTTTATTGCTACTAAGTTGGCAAACTAGCAAACTGTCCACCTGATGGTAAGTGGTTAAGGAGTCCTATTTCAACGACTGTTTGACTGCACAGCGGTCTGGTTGCCAGAGCCGACGACGGCAAACATATATATAAACGTCGTCGTTGCCGGCGTCGTCGGCCAGCTGTCAATCGTGACATAAACTTATACAGGATGTCCCAAAAAATAGTGTCAAGCGTAAGTCCAGAGTTAGAGCACCTCTTGGAGTACCCGAATCACCCCCATGTATGTTCCGCGATTATTCGTAGTTTTCGAGTAATAATTTTTTTTCTGACTTTTTGAAAATTTTGATCCAAAGAACTTAAAATTTTTAAATAAAAAAAAGTAGAACATATTTTAATGTTTTTCTTTTTGTCACTGAATCATCTTTAGTGCTTCTTTTATGTCTAAAATAATCAGCTTCGTAACTTTAGTGGAAATTTAGAAAACAGTAGTGTAAAGTCAACATTTGAATGTTAGTGAATAATTACTTAAAAATTCATCTTTAAATTAAAAATCTAAACAGGCGAATTCATGGTTTCTAAGTATGTGTAAAAACTTTTCTAGACTCTCTGCTTTTATAATCATTTAAAAAAAGAAGTACTTAATAGGGCTACTTTGGCTTAAATCGGCCATCAAAGACAGCGAGGTGAAAATTTCATAAAACTCGACTTCTGAATAATTTTTTTTTTAAATTCCAATTATTTATTAATAAACCAAAAATGATTGTAGAAAAGCTAAAAATTTATTATTTGAAGGTCAAAAATAACTGTTCCTGCTGCCATCATTAAGTACTTCTTTTTTTAAATGATTATGAAAGCAGAGAGTCTAGAGAAGTTTTTACACATACTTAGAAACCATGAATTCGCCTGTTTAGATTTTTAATTTAAAGATGAATTTTTAAGTAATTATTTACTAACATTCAAATTTTGACTTTACACTACTGTTTTCTAAATTTCCACTAAAGTTACGAAGCTGATTATTTTAGACATAAAAGAAGCACTAAAGATGATTCAGTGGCAAAAAGAAAAACATTAAAATATGTTCTACTTTTTTTTATTTAAAATTTTTAATTTCTTTGGATCAAAATTTTCAAAAAGTCAGAAAAAAAATTATTACTCGAAAACTACGAATAATCGCGGAACATACATGGGGGTGATTCGGGTACTCCAAGAGGTGCTCTAACTCTGGACTTACGCTTGACACTATTTTTTGGGACACCCTGTATTTCTACTTCTCCGGCAACCGCGCCGTTGCTGACTCCGGCGCCGTGCCTTGGCAGTGGAAAAACAGTCATTAGTCTTATGTTACTTTTATTAATGTATGAGTGTCTTGCACAAATATAGGTGCACCCTCTATTCCTTCATTCAAGTCCAAGAGACGGGTCGTGCGACTGTAGCGAGATCAGCGATAATACTTACCTGTTTTACGTGCCTTCCGAAACAGGCTTGTGTTTTTAGTGTAGTGAATATAGCTTGAATATAGATTAATGATTTACTCATTTTAAAAAAAAATATTGCACAACAAAAATTGTACAATTGACTAACTTAACGACTTGAGATTACCAAAATTGTACACGTTTAAATTCTATAAATAATATGTGTCCATTATGCCTATCTTTCAAAACAAACCGACAACTTGTAAATACAGTACCTACTTCTAGATCCCTCCGGTCGACTTCGACCACTTCCTAAATTGTCTATGTCCAAAATCGTCCACTTCCTAATTCGTCCACTCCTACAACGCCCTTTTATTAAAATGTGTATTCTTCCACTTCCAAATAAATAATGGGCATCAGCTAACATTGTGTTACGGAAGATGAACGATACATCGAGGCAGTATATAATGATATAGAGCTGCTCTTGTGATTGTAAATGATTTTTAGAGCTAAAGTACTTTTTGTCAATTTTCTTTGATAAGTTAGACGATTGTTTCCGATGTTTTCTGATGCCCATTATATATCTTGATGTACTGTACCATCATAGACCTACAAAGGTCTGTGTGCACCATATTATATTGCAAAGTGTCAATATTGTTTAACTTTTTCGTGGTATAACACTTAACTGATGCTAGCTAATATGCCGTGAGGCATTTTCTACTAGAAGGTAGGAAAAATCGATTAATCAGTCAATGATTTGTTACAATTAAAGCCATCATTAAAGATAAAACACCTTTTATAAACTTTAAATCTACAAATATTTAAATGCTATAATTTGTACAAATAAATAAATCACTTTTATAAGAAAATTCACAACGTAGCTAGCCAGGCGGGCTCAAAAGCCCGACCATCATTCATAACTACAAAACGACTGCACCAAATTGGTTAGTTTTTTATTTTGTTGTATTCGTAATTGTCAGGACAAGGTTTGTATAAAAGAAAATATTTAAAAAACATACAGAAAGTAAAATTATTAATTTAAAAATGTTGACATAAAAAGTGAGGAAATTGACAGGTTAACATTCAGGTTATTTCAAATCTATGGCTTGGTTTTTAGTACCCGAGCGAGACCGGGGCGGGCAGCTAGTATGACATAAATAAGTATGTAACAGATTTGACAGGAGACTTTTACGCCTGCCATATTGTTTTCTTTGTTGACCTTTCCTTATTTGAGTAGCAATTTCTCAGCTTCTTGGGGAAATTTTGAAAAATTATTCCTTAGTGGGCACTTTCAATAGTCTATGAACCCAAACCAACCAAATTTCCCGCTCCTATCTCCAGTAGTTTGGGCTCTACGTTGATACCTCAGTCAGTCAGTCAATTACTCAGTTAGTCAGTCAGTCAGTCATCAACGCCTTTTATAAATACAGAAAATCAATAATTGTACCTCATTATAAACAGCCCTTAAAGCCTAAAAACACCTACCGAGTAGAGTGGCGAGACAGTGTTCTCGGCCGAGCGTTCGGTATTTGTAAACACGAAGCCGAGTGCTTGGCCGAGTATTCGGCCTAGCAACAGGCCGGGACAGTCACTTATACCCCTTTCTATTTACTAGGCCGAGTAACCATCCCCTCTCTTCCCCGCACTGTCTCGCTCGCTCGCTCGGTGGATTTGAACACGCACTCACCAGGCGGTGCGCACGCGCTTCCTCTATCGAAAATTTCGCTCATGATCACTTCAAAAAACGTGTAAACACTCAATTGGACACACCGCTGTCTTGACCGAGTGACATTTTACTGTCTCGCCACTCTACTTGGTACGTGTGATCAGGCTATTAATGTTGCTCTCTAGGTACTAAATTTCAAATTTATTAACTTAAAAATAACATTTAAGTTGCTCTCACTAACAACGCCCCTTATCGCTAATCCCAACTAAATTGAAAGCCCGGCAAAAGTACGAAACGCGACACATACCCACCTCATCAATGCCCATATTCATTACGGACGCATTAGCTGCGAGTGAAATCGTTTTATGTGTTCATCATTAATTGACTAACCGAATTAGACTCCGCGAGAGTTAAGAGGGACGCTGCGAGCAATAAAGAGATAATTGTGTATGAACGGAATGAGATGCCGATTAACCGTTTTATTTCGATGTGCGCGTGCGTGCTGGTGGAGTAGCTCGGTGTTGGTAATTGACAGCGCTTTGATTCGAAATCTTGCGCTGCTTCCGTAGCATGAATACCGAAACACGATAATTTAGTATCAAATCTTGATACAATATATTAATAAAATTTACATTACTGTTAATAATAAATTGAGATAAAAACAAAAGATTTGCGATCTTTTGAGTATCAAAAGATTAATATTAATATTATTTATATAATATATTAATATTATTTATCCTATTATTATATTAATTCTATTTTTCTCATTGGTGACATGTAAACCGACCACAAAATGACGCTTGGTCATGTATCGTTGTGTATCGGACAATAAATACCTACACCTACACTTACATAAAATGAACATTCAACACCAAACATCTAGTCAAAATTACATACATCCTCACCCCTACACCCTACACATACACGTCTTCACATAATATGCATTGTATGGCTGACTTTTATAAAATATGTTGAAATTACCTACTACCAACCAACTACCTTCCGAAACATTTTTTTAATAGCTAACTGTATGAGTAACATAGTATGTTTCTGTAATTGGCTTATGTGTAAACAATATGTAAGGCTAATACTTTATAAGTTATGCTGTTGAAACATTGTTTATGAAATAAAATAAAATAAAAAATAAAATCAAGTTTTGATACTAAATTGAAATAAGAATTAATGTTACAAAAAAAGCGATAGAATTTTAATAATAATAATTAACTAAATAACTGAAATAACTCGAAATAATACTTTAAAAGATTATAGAACAAAACTGAAATAAGTATTAATGTGCATTTGACAATGCCACGTTTTAAATACCAAATAGAATGAAATCGAAACTTTGCACTTTATGATTTAAACATATATGAATAAAAGGGGGATTACTCTCTGTCACACCATTTTGTCACACCAGTGTGACACAAGAGACTTTTTTTCCTGACAGTCACACTACCTGGCGTAGCCTGCAGGCGTCGCACGGGCTGCCAAGAAATTTGTGATAAGACTCAGTGACACGTATCCTTTGAGGAGCGTCAAGAAATTTTATCATGTCAGTCACACTAAGGTTGCGTTCCGAAAATCAATAAGAGTCACTATTAGCGCGCTCAAACGCGTCCCGAAATGTTGTGAGCGCGCTAATGTTAGCCGGCATGAAGAGCCACATGACGACATCGTTAACGTCATATAGAACTTACGGCGCTAATGCTCTGGAGTGAAATCACTTTATGCGAACTGTTAGTCTGACGTTCGATAATTTTGTTTTCGGTTCAAAATGAATGTACCTGTTCTTCCGGACCGAAATCGTAAGCATGCTGATAGCATTTTCAGTGTTCTCTTTAATTTGGACAAGGCGATTATAATCGTTAGCACTGTGAGCGCTGTTATCGGACCGCACGCAGCCTCAATACGCGCCGCGCCGTGCTACTCTTTAAGACATAGATATTATGTCACTGAAATTGTGAGATATTGCGTGACTCAAGTCCCGTCTTGGCAGCCCGTGCTACGCCTGCAGGGTGTGACAGGCAGTAACTAATAGAATTATTAAGACTAAGAGTCACACTATTTACTCGTATGATTAAACAAAAATAATAGTACAAACAAATCATTATATATTACTCAAACAAAACGGAAAATATTATTAAAAGTCTTAACGTAAGTATACTATTTAATGTAGTCCAGACGAGTTCGTTAAACGTGTTAATGAAATAGCGCAAACCCTCAGACACCCCAACTTATTTTTATTATAAAAGAATATAAATAATTATTATTAAATTTTCGCCGATTATTTATGAAGATTTTTCCATATTTTTAACTGACTTGAAAAAAGGAGGAGGTTATTAATTCGATGCGTATGTTTATTATTTTGTGTGTATGCTACGCGATTACGCCGCCAATTCTGTATTCGATAGAGTATACTCATGGGGTGGTCCCATTGTCACCAAAGTCAGGATCTGATGATAGGATCTTAGGAAAATCAAGGGAAACTCATAAATTTTATAGGTATGTCCAACGTGTTTCATATTTCTTCCCAGACTATTCAAGTATTTACGTCTGATAGTCATGAACCGCGCTGATGATGGAAGGATCATTAACTTTAAGGAGTTAAAGGTTTTTTAAATACAACAGGCACGTATTGGCACTTTGTCGAATACTTCAACTATCGATACGATACGATGATTTCCTAGAAAGTCAAAATTTGGCACCGACTTCAATATAGAAATGTGATATTGTCTGTACCTATTTTGAGAGACGATAACTTAGCATTCCATGGATTCACCGTGCGGTTACCGGGTCCATTATTTTTAACTTTTCAGTGTTTTTGAAGTCACTTTTTATTTTTGTTTTGTTGCATTTCTTGCATATTTGAAACTAGTGGTTTGCCTGCAAGTATGATATTGCCGCTCGCCGAAAAACCTTCATAAAAACTAGCTTTAGTTGTGGAAAGACGCATTTCATTATACATTATAAAAGCGTCCTTATTAATTTCTAAATGTTTTCTCGGGGTTGATAATTCTCCCAGAAATGTAAAGTGCTTCCGTAATGCCATAAGATGTTTTGCAAGGTAAAGTTAAAACCTTCTGATGATTTCTCTCGTAAAAGCATTTGCTTGAAATGATCGTGTATGGAAATCTGGAATGTCTTGGAACCATCATATTTGAGAAACTGCCTTAGAGTAGGAGCGGCTGAGTTTCACTTTCTGTTGAGTTATTTCTCTATTTTTTTATACAACTAAGTTGACAAATAAGCGGGATGCCCACCTAATGGTAAGTGGCTATACCTAGTGGTTCCTGAACGACTTGCATATCTTTTACCCCTTCAAGTAGGTACATGACGACTCTAGTACTGATTCTCCCTCTGGTAAAAAGAAAGGTTATTCAAAAGGACGACACGGTTTTTAGAAATAGTAACAGTACAGGAAAAAAATTGGTAGTAACGCTATGATTCGCCATCGTTGCGCATGTCTGCTCACTTTAACTGCCGTGCGCAGGCTGCAGACTGGACGATCTAACTTACTTTTAATGAGATGGAACCACTCACTCTCTCGTGTAATGTCACACAAGAGAGTGAGTGTATCCATCTCATTTTTTATAGAATTTTTAACGCTCCACCTAAGTGGAGAGTAGGAGAGAGGACGTGAACATTTAAAGAGGGTGGACATTCCGGTTAGTGGACGTTTAGGGAAACCCACGTGATGAACTGACTGGAACTAACGGTAATAGGATGTAACGGGTCGAAAGGGGTTGAATAAGTTAACAATACTTGTCCTTGTCGTCAAAATAAGATAGTGTGACTGTGAGGAATAAAATTCTTCTCTGTCACACTGGTGTGACTGTCAGGAAAAAAATTCTTCTGTGTCACACTGGTGTGACAGAATGGTGTGACAAAGAGTAATCCCCCGAATAAAATACTCACGTTTAATTCGTAAACAGTAATATTCAACCGCAAAAATGCAACTACTTGTCACAAAGACTGATGTAACATTAATTGCATCGCTTATTGACTGACAACATGAACGACCCAATTGGAATGAAAGAGATGACCGCAGTTCATTTTCGCTCTAAATCGTCCAAATTGAACGGCTGTCGAACCTATTCTTCTCGCATTGTTAATGCGTTTTATTACAAAATCTCGTTTCCCCCAAATTTTCAGTTATTTCTCTTTATTATTAAGCGTGCGACTATGATAAAACGATAATCCGATGTGAACTGTCAACAAGTAAAATTATTTTAAGAAACTTTTTTATATACAAGCTTTTATATCATCATAATATTGCATTGTCACGCGATATACATATGCATGCAAAATTTCAGCTCAATCGGAGACCGGAAAGTGGGTCAAATTTAACTTGCAAGATTTCAATACAGACACCGGACAGGAGAAAGAACCTAAATAAAAAAAAATTGTAAAATATATTGCATATAACGGCCACATTTAAATTTTAGCGACATTAATATATAAATAATGCCCAAAATAACAATACCGATATCCAAAACACACTCAAAATATCAAGATAAATAAAAAATCCAACTTTTTTTAACAGTTTATAGTGTTTCGGTGGTCATGTTAGAGGTCATAGAGAGGCTGTGCTACTTAACGTTGCTTCGGTTTTCAAATTTCTTAATTTTGAAACTAAAGGTTTTGACTCCAAGGTTTCCAAACAAAGTTTGGCACTAACTTTGATAGACTTTAGCTGGTAATGCTTAAAATATAAATTAGTGTATTTATAATATTAAATATATCTAGTAATGGATTGGATAGAATTGAGATAGTGAAGGTTTAAATGTGAAACTGTCGTTTTAACGTACTGGCCAATTTGAATTTGAATAGGGACTCTGTACCGGAGTCGCCTGTATGGGTACCTCTATCTTACCTATATCTGCCGCCAAGCAGCGGTGCTTGCATTGCTGCGTTCCGGTTTGAAGGGTTAGAGGCAGTGAAATTACTGGGTACTGTGACATGATATCTTATGTCACAAGCTGGCAACTTGGCGTCTTTGTAGGGGATGTAGATTTGCAAGTCTTATAGGAACTATAGGCGACTGAAGCCACATCTTTGTCAATTTAGCTGTATAAAAAAATCTAGCCTGCAAATGCTGGAGTGAGACTCCAGGATGAAACTTTTTCAACCGATAACTATTGCATTCTAAATTTGAAAAATGTACAAAATACGACTGCTTGTCTTCCAATTTATCATTTTAATTTCACTTCATAGGACCTTTCCATGAGCTGGGGTGGAAGTATATAATAAATGTGGGCTAATACTTTAATGAAATAAATATTATGCTCTAAAAATGAACTAAAAAAATCAACTATTTCTCATATTTCATCTTTTAGTATATTTTGTACAAAAAAATCCATTTTGGCAATTTATACTTTAACCCCAAATACCCCCGTAACATATTATTGCCTTTTACAGCATATGTAAAATTCGAATTCGAATTTTACATATGCATTCGAATAATTTGAGCAATATTTAGGGTGATGATTTTGAGCAATATCTAATGATGCAAGTAGTATTTTGGACAATTTGTCAATAGATTCCTTCCTATAAAATTCCTCTTAGAAAAATCGAAATCAGAAAACGAAAATAATATGAACAAAGATCCGTAGACCGTAGACGCCGCTCGTAGACCGTCGTAGTCGCGTAGCTACGCGCCTACGACATTGACGTAGTAAGGAAATGTCGATACACTGGAAAGAAAATAATTACTGTTGTTTGCGAAGCAGTCTGCAGACGGGCTCAGCGGCTGCCCTGCACAAACAGGGCGGGTGTGCGTGTTTACAGGGCGGGCGCAGTCGCCTTGTTGACGCCTTAAGAAACACAGCTTTAAATCAATCTTAACTTCATCAAAATTATATCGTTTCTATACAATCAAACTCGAGTCTGTTGACAAGAGATAGGCCGGATCGCTTAAAATATTGATCGGCGGATATGGATACGATTACAGATCATTGGTGTCTAGATCCGCGAATACGGATATGAACCTCAACCTTCTTGCTTAATCGGTGTCGGTGAACGTGCCCTTATAGGAACTATAGGCGACTGAAGCCAGCGTGGTTGACTAAGGCCTAATCACCCTAATATAGGGGTAGGCTCGAGCCCCTCGGTGGGGACGTATATGGGCTGTGATGATGAACGTGCCCTTGAAACGACAGTTTATACTATGCTTTTTCTACACTTTAGTTTACGCTATGCTTACTTTTAATATTCGTTCTGTAAGGTTAGCAGTGCGTGCAGTAATAATTACTGTGTCATTAAGTTAATCTAAACCTAAAATTTATTATTATTTATCTATCGTTATGTACTTATGTTATGATGAAATATATAAAATGAAAATGGATAAGGGCGATAGTTGGCAATGTGCAACGAAATTATTTAATTTGCTTATGCTACCACTTTTTCAATTACTACCAGACCGCGATTAGAACATCAAATCAAAACTATAAGAAAAAGCTCGTCCAGTCGTTAACTCCCCTCGTGTACCGTACTTTACAACTACTTAAGACCATGCGGCATTGATCTTGAAATGTGGGGTGCGATTTCCTATAGAGGCAGAAGCTTAACTGCTTGGTGTGGTTGATGGTAGAGCTTCTGAGCTCACCTGGCTAGCTACCGCCGACTAACCTAAGTTTGTCGCCATAACGACAATGTTAATTACGTTGTTGTGTTCCTACAATTCGAAGAAAGATGGCAATCTAATTCCTCAGTTAGGTCCAGGTGAAGCTCGCTTACATCTTAGCCCTAACGTCACTTACTATCAGGTGAGATGAAGGCCAAGTGCTTTCTTATTGTGTGGAAAAAAAGCAAATTCTATATTGTACTGTACATGAAGTGAAGATATAACAGCTTAAGTCTTATATTATTTAGCCTATATTATCCCACTACGGATTAAAGGCCTCCTCTTCCGAGCTAGAGAGAATATCGTACAGACCGTTTTTCCATACAAATGTGGTCCCCTGTTTCCTTCCTGGATAATGACACTAGTTGCTCTATTTTTTTCCAAATTAAATCAATGGCCACTATAAACATTTTCGTATGTTTTCCTTTTTTTATTAATACTACAATTAAAAGAGATTTTAAACCTTCAAAAACCTAAGAAATCGACCTAATTTTATATTGTATTCAAACGTCTAGCAAACAAATTGAACAAGATTATATGAAAAAAGCCAACCATAGAAATACAGAAAAAGCCTTGCTTTAATTTTTAACGCAAAAAGTAATTAAATCGGTCAAGTCTTCGCGGAGAAACCAGGGGACTACGAAACGTATATTTTGTGTAGGCTTTTCATAGGTATTTTCGGTCCGACCTGCAGTTGTCCCTATCGCGCTCAGTTCAATTATTCGGACACAAAGCGCGACAGCAATAAATTTTACAAATATTTTTGAATTCTCTCGACCTTGGTGTTTCCTCTTAAGCTTTAATAACCGCATGCTGTGTATGTTGTCAGGGCGAGAGCCCGGGGCCGGAGCGGCGCAACGGCGAGTGCTCGCCGAGCGGCGACATGCCGCCGCCGGACGCGCCGCCCGACCCGACGCCCGCCCCCGCCTCCGCCCCCGGCGCTGCGCACGCGACCACAGTACGTATTTTTGAACCTTAAGGGCCCGGTCTCGTAATAAGGGTGTTCTAGTAGAATTATCAGAGAGGTAATATTTTTTAAAGTAATTTAATAACTAAAAAAAATATTACTTCTCTTCTTATTTAAGGTGGTTTAAATAGTTCAACTTTTAAATAAGGAAACTGAAACATTTCGCAAAAAAGTAACCAGAAAATATCATTTTTGAAGATTTTAGAATAAATGTATACTGAATATATTTCATGTTTTGGTCATATTTTTTACGTGACGAGTGCATGAATATGTTCTTAAACGCGTGGAATGTAAATATGGGTATGTATAAAGACTTAAAAAGACATTAAAAATAGCATTTAAGTAAATAGTAAAATATGTCATGGAAACTTTAAATCCTACACTCTAAATTAACGTAAAATGTATTTCCTTCATTGCATTTTTAATAACTAAAAAAAATATTACTTCTCTGATAATTCTGCTAGAACACCGATTATTACGAGACCGGTCCCTTAACCACAGAATAGATAATAGTACTGTGTACAGAAGCTACACTTCTTTGATCTCGAAAAAAGCCGACATTTTAAATACCTAAGCTTTGAGCATTCAGCTAAATCACACCTTAACGCCACGCGTTAGGGTACGAGTATGTTATTAGCTAGCATGGGTGGCACCCGGGGCGGAAATTGTGGTGTCACCCCAAGATAAAAAAGGGCAAAAATAATAACAATTCGGTATGACATAAAGTACGATTAATTAATTGAAATACAACTGATTGTCGTATATTATAGCATATACAAACGTATACATATATGCTCAAAATCTCTTCTTCCTATAACTTTAACAGCTGCAAATCCGTTGACGACGTCTTCAAAATTTATATTTTGTGACTACACAAAATATAAATTTTGAAGACGTCGTCAACGTCATGTTCTATAGTTAAAAATTTCAACTGTCAGGACGTGTCACTCCCAAACGGGTGACACCCGGGGCGGGTAGTCGGGTAACTATTATATTTCCATAGACAGCAGCATTAAATGCAACATTTTTAATATCAAAGCTAAAACACGCTAAAGCATGCTATTATTGGCAGAGCAATGTTTCAATCCGAAAATCGAAAATTGCGATTGTACATATTTTAAAAAACCGCAACATATTGTAATAATATAATGAAATATAACTATACGGACCTATAAAACAAACCAGAATTATTTTACATTACAATTTATTATTAAACATTATTTTAACAATTTTATAGACTATTGGTTCTTTTTCTATTGGTAAAACTTTTATATTGTTTATTATTATATGTATTTTCAGATTCACAGCTATTAATAGTACATTTTGATACGAGCGCGCTATGTCGGTCATTGCGTACGAGGCGATATTGTGCGCGAGCCGCAGGCGAGCGCGACAAGATAGCAGAGTACGTAATGACCAATGCGCGCGTGTATCATACGACGTTTTTCAACACACTTGTGAGGAAAATAAAAGATCTTGTGGTATTAATATTTTTCTGAAAATGACTGCGCTTTTTTATCAATCTTCCACCGCATGAAAGTATCGTATGCCGCCAAGTATTTATCCTTTGACTTTGGCGGCAACAAATTATTACTCGCGCTTTGCGCCTCCATAATTATTTCCGGCAGAGTTAATAATATGGATTCACCTTTACTTGGACTCGACATATTTGTAGATAATCAATTTTCAATTACAACAAAAAGGCAAAAAAATTCAATAGCGAGAAAATGCCTCGCGCCTTTTTTTTCGCGCGCTGCCCGGGCATGGCTAACTCTTCATTCCGCCAACATTTAAAACAGGGCCAAACAGCCAAAATTCAAAAATAAATAAACCGAATATTTTAGTTTTTAAAAAAGAAGTATGTGTGAATTTTTAATAATTTATTTTAGTTATAGTTATTAATTAATGTTTTTTTTTAAATTTCGTTGTTAATTTAATATTTAAGTAACCAGTAGTCTGCTGTTCATTTGTTTTCAATTGGCAGCCGCATAAAGTCGTGTTATCCCTTAAATGATTCCTTGACATTTATTTCTAGTTTGATTTCACTGCAAATTCCTCTTCCTTCGTCTATCCCAGTCTTACTTTCAATGAATAATCCAAATATTTAAGTATAATATTGTATCTACTTATCTATATACTAATAATATTAAATTATAAAATAAATTATATACCTACTGTCCTTGATTCTTGAATCCCATAAATCGATCGATCTCCGATTTAATTTCCTGCTCCGTTTCCCTACCTTTTAACCACCTTAAACCATCGTCTGTGACTGATGCACAAGCCGTGCAAGCCAAAAGAAGAAGAAAAAAGACGTGTAAAAAGTGTATTAAGCGGCAAATTTAAGAATGCGTACTGGACATACATTTACTTTGCAATCTTGAACAAATTAGAATTTGTCGTGTTAAGATTACCGCACTTGTGCGATTATGTAAAATGAAAAGCACTCGTGTTTAATATACTGAATAACGTGTCTAAATGCAAGGTAATAAGACCCACTTTACGAGCAAGTGTGTTGAAAAATATTGAACAGGGAGATCTTGGGATAAAATTTTCGCCAAGTGAAATATTATTAGTCATGTTTATGTCTTTAACACGTTTGGATAATATCACACTTATGTATATGAATTTTAGAACTGGACGTTTTATATTTGTGCCGACAATATAAATTGAAATTGTTCAAAAACTGAAAAGCAGCGCCTTAACTGGCTAATAAATTAATACTGATGCTACGCAGCCGCTGGTGAAGAGCCGGTCGGTGGTGGTGTCGCTGACGCCGGCCATCCAGCGCGAGACCTGGGCCAAGAAGGCGGAGTTCCTGCTGGCCGTGGTGGGCTTCGCGGTCGACCTCGGCAACGTCTGGCGGTTTCCATACATCTGCTACCAGAATGGCGGAGGTAAATCCCGAAATGCTTATTCATTATAGTATGTTTACATAATTTCCTAAAAATATAACCTAACTTTATGACAAAATCATGCTGTCTTAATGCGCATAAAAAGACTTAAAAGGCCGTCCCTAACGTGCTATGAAAATAGTATATTATTTTCTTCAAACCAATATACATATTACAGTGTTTGAAAACTCTTTACAAGCAAATTAATGTGCCTGTTTCAGGAATTTAATGTTACATGAACCGTGTTCATGAAAAAAAAACATTAAAAGTAATAATTGCAGGTGTTGTGATTGTGAGTGTAGTTGTATAAAGTAATTCTTTTGGTATCACAAAATAGGTAATTCAAATTCAATATCCTTTATTCAATTAGGATTTTACAATCGCTTTTGAAGAGAAGCTACGCCATTGGTTCACAAGTCTACGGCGGGAGACCTTGTACTGGAAAGAACCAGCAAGAAAACCAGCAAGGGCTATTTTTGTTCTTCCTGTATTGTTACAGAGTCATCAATTGGAAGCAGAACTCAAAGTAAAAGTTTGAGCTCAACTTCCATTACAAGATTAGATATGTCAGTGTACGTTATACATCTCTATGTATACATGTCTATGAATTAAGTCTACAATTAGGACCAAGCATTGACATCATTCAGATAATCATTGATTTTATAATATCCTTTACTCATCTTCTTTCAATAGAGTCTTTTTTACATCCGCTTTAAACCTATGAAAAGGTAAGTCAGTAACACTCTGTGGAACTTTGTTGTAAAAAGTTATACATTTCCCCATAATTAAGCCTCTAGTTTTTTGGAGCCTGTACGTTGAATCGGCAAGTTTATTTTTATTTCTTGTATTTAAATTATGAAAATTAAAATTGATATCAAATGTGTTAAAATACTAAAATATACTGTCCTGCTAACGTCAATATATTAATTTCTTTAAATAAATCACGTAGAGAATCCCTTGTTCGTAAATTATAAATAGCCCGCACGGCTCTTTTTTGAAGTACAAAAATACTTTCTATACTAGCGGCTGATCCCCACAGTAATAGCCCATATGACATGACACTGTGAAAATAACTAAAGTAAATCAGTCTTGCCGTTTCAACACCCGTAACTTGTCTTATTTTTTTACTGCATATGCCGCAGAACTGAGTCTGTTTGCCAAGGACACAATATGTGGATCCCACTGCAAATTCAAATCTAGTGTTATACCTAAAAATTTTGTAAAATCGACCAATTCAGCAGTATGATTATTCATTTCCACAATATTATCTACTTTCCTAACATTTGGCAATGAAAACTTAATACATTTAGTTTTACTCGAGTTTAATGATAAATTATTAACAGTGAACCAATGCAATACTATAGAAAGAGTACTATTTACAACGTCAGTATTTCCGTTCCCTCTGTCAACCTTAAATATTAAAGAAGTGTCATCTCCAAATAGTACTGTATCGCAAAGATTATTGGTGAAGTGTGGGAGGTCATTAATATAAATTAAGAAGAGCAGAGGTCCCAGTATTGATCCTTGAGGCACGCCAATAATAATAGGTGCACCAGAAGACTCAGTTCTATTAAAAACACATTTTTGGATCCTATTGGACAAATAAGTCTAATAAGACTAATAGTCTGGTACATGTATACATGATTCAAGGCAATGTTTAGGATATGTTACTCGTATCAACTTGCAGTTGCTTCTCAGCTCTATGCCCTCAACTTCTCCATCAACCAGAGTAATGGCTAAAAATCAGTATTTTCGTTTTTATTAGGGCAAAAAATCCCCACTGAACCTTGGCCCTTTATGTACTGCAACACACAGGCGCATTTGTATTTTTTTAATTCTTGTTTCTTATTCCACTCTCCTTTAATGTCGATTGTATCTTAATTTTTTAATGTGTTTATATGTTTTGTACTTAATATTATAAAACTGAAGAGTTTGTTCGATTGTTTGTTTGGTTGAACGCGCTAATCTCAGGAACTACTAATTCAAATTGAACAATTATTTTTGTGTTGGATAGTCCATTTATCGAGGAAGGCTATATAACATCACGCTACGACTAATAGACGCTGAGCATCAATGGAAAATATCGCAAAAACGGGAAAAAATATATGGCGAAACGTAGATCGTGGGCACAGTTATTACTGTTCTATACTGCATCCTATATAATGAAACATATATGTTATATAGTCATTTTATGCGCTTAAAAACTGGATGTTGCCTGGCAGGCGCGTTCCTGATCCCATACTGCGTGATGCTCCTGTTTGGCGGGCTGCCTCTCTTCTTCATGGAGCTGGCGCTGGGCCAGTACCATCGCTGCGGCTGCCTCACTCTCTGGAAGCGGATCTGTCCCGCGCTCAAAGGTGAGCAGTACTCATAAGCTTATGCCCTTGACTGCAATCAAATATGGGAACACTAAATATTTTTACACTATACTTGCTTTTATCCTGAACTTCTTCCGCTTGGAAAAAGTAGGTACAGATGTGGAGCTAGTTTAAAAAAATCCCGAGTTTTAATCCAAATCAAATATCTGTGTGTCAAAACCACAACACTCAAATAGGTACAAACGCTAAGTCAGAGTAATTGTAATTTTTCTACTTTTCTTTTTTTATTTTAATTTAATCGGTACATTGAGAGCCAAAGCCAATAAAATGTAGGATTAAACATTGCTAGCTTAAATGCTAAAACAAATATGCAAGATGCTATCACAGATCTTACATCCTATATAACAAAAGAAATAGATCAAGGTAACAAATGTCTGGTGGTCTTTCTTGACCTCAAGAAAGCTTTCGACACCGTCTCTGTCTCCATTCTTATACGCAAGCTGGAAAGTATTGGATTCCGCGGATCTACTCTTTCCCTTCTCAGTAGTTACCTTCAAAATAGAAAAATTGCAAATTTTGTAAGTAATTAAGAAAATGTAACGTTTGGTGTCCCGCAGGGCAGTGTTCTCGACCCGACGCTCTTTTTGACATGTATTAAATAACCTTTGCAATCTTTGTAGCGTTGGGGGAAAGATCCTATCATATGCGGATGACACTGCTATTATTTTTACTGCTAAGACCTGGAATAAAGTAAGGGCGGAGGCTGAAAGGGGACTAGCTAGAATTAGTCACTGGCAAAAAACTAATTATGTATGCTTTGCTCGCAGCCCTCACCTGATTTTCAAATCAAAATTAATTCCTGTTGTACCCCTTTTCCTAACACGTGTAATTGCCCAATAATACAAAAGTTAGCTGTGTTAAATACCTCGAAATCATCGATGCCCAGAGGTTACGTTGGTATCAACACCTAGAACTAACTATAGGGATATTAAGGAAACTAATGTGGGTTTTCAAATCTCTGAGACACGTTTTGAGTACCGAACTACTGAACAAAATATATATATATATCGCACTAGCCCAATCCGTCATAATCTATTGTATCTCGGTATGGCGAGGAGCAGCTAAATCATACTTTATAGACCTAGAGCAGGCGCAAAGATCCTTGATTAAAGTAATGTACTGTAAGCCCTTTAGGTTCTCTACCGAAACCCTATACGAATTGTCTAAGCTGCTCTCCGTTAGAAAACTTTATATTTTACATATGATACTAAGATATCACAAAACGTTACCTCTTGATCACGCCAAACTTAGGAAAAGACGGTGCGATATCGTAGCCCCTGCATACCCCGCACGTACAGTGTTTGCTAGACGTCAAAATATAGCTCAAGCCCCACACGCTTATAATAAAATAAATCGCTGTCTTAAAATTTACCCCATGCAACTGATTCAATGTAGGATATAAATTTGTATGAAACTCCCAAGGGATTAAAGTGTTTTAAATATGGAACATAAAATTAGTATGAAAATCTTGCATAGATGCTAGCTTACGAAGGCAAAGGTTCTACGCCCATACAGCAGTAGCGTGCATCCACTAGAGACAAAGACATTCTACCTGTGTAAATAATGTTTTTATAAAATCTAAATACATAATTTCTTTACCAGAATTATAAAATATTTATTTATATAATACTGCAAGCTAAAATAAACAATTACATTTCACTTTATTTTTTATTGATAAAATACTTTTTATGCAAAAAGCGCCATCTTTTGACGGCCACCATTAACTATCGATACAAACGAATAAAAAGCAGAGTAAAGCAAGAACACTAACGCTGCCGGCGGATAAACAGCATTTGGGAAAATTACGCGGCATATTTAAAAATAAAGAATGTTTCTACAATTTGTTCCATAATTTGCACCAACAGTATTCCGTTGTATTGTTTTCATAGTTAAAACTTTGCCGCCAACGCCATTACGTATTTCATAATTGTAATATCTTGTTGCTTGCGTTAATAAAGTGCTTAGTGGAATGTGTTTTGTGGCATCAATAATACAGTCTTTTTAGAAGTTTATCCAGTGTTTTATTGATAAAGTTAAAAAAACGTAAGTAAATGTCCAGATGCTTCAGCTTTTTTTTATTAGGGGTCAATAGACTGTCGACTATTTGAGATTTATTTCGACAGTTGTGTGTAGTAATTAATTGCTGTTTCAAAAGTAAATATACAACGAAGTTGAAAAATAAAAGAAATTTATTTGATACCATTTTATTGTTAACAAATTAACATTCGTCCTGCGTAGTACTAAAGGTCATTGACAGGGTCCAGCAGCTGATCGTATCGTATTGTAAATCGATGGATAGACTAAGTTCATACTTGTTATATTATTATTAAATATTTTTTAAGTTTTTTTAATGTTTTAAGCTTTACTTAAAGACAAAATTATTGCGTGACGTGTTCGTGCTTGAGAAAAATAATTTTTTTTTTGTATTTTATGGTTTTCATGATAATATCATAATTTTAACCATAGTTATAGTGATAGTGATAATGATAATGTGATAGTGTTTATGATGAAAATTACTACCTAAGTAATTGGTTATAGAGCCCTGAGTTTTTATCGTCTCGCAGATGGTATGAAAAGTAGAGTATTCACCTCTGGAATAAAGCAGTGTCTTCGTCTTAGGCGACTTGAACCCCTCGCTTCACTAAGGACTCTAGAAAACTCCCTCGCTTCGCTCAGGAATTAAATTTTAACTCTAGAGTCCCTCGTTGCGCTCGGGGTTCAATATGGCGCCCGTGACGTTAGACACTGCTTTAATCCCTTGGTGCATAATCTACTATTATTACATTTGAAGAAAAACATTTCATTTTATTGCTGATTACGATACTTTTAATTTGAAAAAAATATTAGATAACTAGAAGAAGGACAAATGAGACCGAATTCATTCGTATCCAAATAGTTATATTGAGCAGTATACCTGACTGGATTTTTTTTATTTTATTATATAACCTATAGCACAACTAATTGAACAAACCCAATGGCAACATGATTACAAGATAAACAAGTCATTAACTTATCTATCAAATCGTATTTTTTAACATCATCATCACAGCTCATATACGTCCCCACCGAGGAGCCCGAACCTACCTTAACCGATTCGTTGCTGATGGCACGACAGGCGTGTCATCAATTTTTTTTACTTGTGGCTTATGACACGATAGGCGTGTCATTTTTTGAATGATTGTTATACCCTCAAATGAAGTTTTAGAAGGCTCTGCCTAGAACAAAACAATCATGTTCTTCCACGTAGATCTAGCCTGTTGTGTTAGTTTCTGGATATTGTGTGAATTCAGAAGTTGCAGGGGCTGCAACCTTCATAAGTTGCATTGAATTATTTTTAACATGTGGCGCATGACACGATAGGCGTGTCATTTTTGAATCGATTGTAACACCCTCAAATTAAATTTTAAAGGGAAGTTACCTAGAACATAACTATCATGTTTTGACAAAAAATACATATTTTGTTACATAAAGTTGTGGAAAAATACTTATCTCGTGTTGCCATCCGTGATCGACCAAAAAGACACAGTTTGTAAACAACTTTCTGGAGCGTCTCTAAGACCCATACGTTTTCGCCATTGGTTTGTTAATTTTTTCGAAAAATGGATAAACTGACTTACAATAAAATTGTTTGAGTATAAGGTAGCCGTAGACTGTGTCTCCAATGTTTTAGGGAATTTCACAAATATTGAAATTATTTATTGCAAGTACTTTCATTATTGTAAGTGTCGGGTAGATAAATAATTATAATAGTAATTAAGTTGAGTCCCAGTTAAGTGTAAACTATTTTTTAAAATAAAAGAGTAAAAAATGTCATTATTTAATCATTTGTTCACTGCAAATTAACATAAGTAAACAAAGTGCGCACGCAACAGTATATACTTTACGTGTGAATTTTAAAATAATTATGCCTAATAACTTTAAAGCATTAATAATTTGGAACTTTTTGAAAAATTTAAGGAAGACAGCCGCTTTTTCGAGTGAATTTCGTCTCTCGCGCTATACTAAATTACCAATAGACATTAATTATCTCGAATAAATTGTTGTAAGCCGCGCGCCCGGCCAATCCGCGCCTGTGACTGACGCAATATTCGAATAACACCGATAGTTATTCGAATGCATTCGAATAAACACAACAATCGAATAATTCGATTGTTTTTAGTAACAATCGCCCATCGCTATGTTACAGTGATTTATTACCTTTTAAACATTTCTTTAGATGGTTTACAAAAAATAACCCTAACCTAATATATTACATGGACAATACCATTCTTAACCCTAACCTTTTAAATTGTACTTGTAATTATTATATTAGTGCATAATATCTGATTTATCACTTTGTCTGTAACATACTACATATAAGAAGAAAAAACATGGAAACATTTTGCTATTATTAAATCAGAAATGAGTTTTTGATACAAAAATCTATTGTCCATCCATTGTAGTTATGTAAGTAATAATAACAACCCTCCTCCCCCCAAAGCAAGATACTCCACTCAACATCTGAATTCCCACACCGCAAATTGTCTTTCGTTATAAATGAATAATCCCCAAGTCGAATAAAATGTTTCTAGTTTTTTTTTACCAATTCGTTGAATAGGTACAACAAAGAAATTAACAAAAATATCACAAAAGGATTGCAACATCTGAAAAAGTAAAGTCACTTACCTTCCATTTCAGGGAAAACACGTATTTTTATTACGTATTAACACGTATTAACCTCTTCAAAACCGATTTAATTAACGTATCGTGCCGTACACTACCGTAGTTTGATGTCAACTAAACTTGAATCAAGTCTAAACAAGTGAAAAAGCAAAAAAAACATGTGGTTTTATATACATGGCTGATGGCACATTACGCGTGCCATCAACTTCTATGGCGCTTGACACGCCAGTCGTGTCATAGAAAATTTGTTCACAGCCATGGCGAAAAGTTTTCAAAAATGGGCGCCGCAACGAATCGGTTAAGTTAGAGTGCTTAGGCTTTAGTCAACCACTCTGGCCCAGTGCGGATTGGTTGACTTCACATACACCTTTGAATTTCTTCGCAGATGTATGCAGGTTCCCTCACGATGTTTTCCTTCACCGTGGGAGCGTCAGATAAATGTAGATATAAAATTCGTGAAACAAAAAACACATTGGTACATGGCAGGATCGATCGCGGGCCTTAATAGGATTTAATAGTAGCAGCTTAAATATTTTAATTTGTCCTTCGTCTCTTTCAACCACTGTGTAAAACTCCATGATACCTATTCTCGCGTTTAATTACTGTTTAGCGACAATGCCTTAAGTTCCCATTTATCGGGATGTTAAGTGATTGTGCCGGCCCCGGGGGAACTGTCCGTCGGATATTGTGGCGTATCGCCCGAACGCTTTAGTCTCGAATTCAAATAGTCGTGGGGGAAATCATTTATACAAACGTCGAATAAACTGTTAAAAAAAGTTTCTGCTCATAATAAAAATGACACGAAATCAGTATAAACACTTCAAAGAGAATTGTATTAGATACCAGCGTGATAGCAATACAAATATATTTATTTTATAAAACACACAGAATAATGAACCTTGTGCACCTTCTCACCTGAAAAGTAATTTCTCATTTAGTGGTACTGAAAGACCTTATACTCAAAATCTTCGTTGCATTGGAGACCTGTGAATCTTGAGTTACTACCTACTCCATAGCTCTAATTTCAGTCTAATTTCTTCAAGGTCACTGCAATTAGACTGTGAAATGAGCTGCCCCTTAACACAAAACGTGCCAATAGTAAATTTGTTTTCAAACGAGCAGTTTCCAATTAACGTGCTTGCGAAGCTTTTAACTTGTTCTGCCACCAACCTTCAACCAAAACGTCGTCGCACACACGATTCCTGCCTTGCCCTCGGTACTGTGAATGATATTGACCTGAATGTCCGTATAATTTCCTAGCTCTCCCCTCAACGAGAAGCTATCCCTACAAAGGTTTTATGTGCGCACATCAGCCTTTATAAATATACAGGAGGCAATGCTTTTAGCTGTAAGACAAATGCTGTTCGATGGGGGTTTGTTAAAATGTATGAAATGGGCGGGATCTGGAGATGTCCGGTGGGGCAGTTGCTGTTACATAGTATAGTGTTAGGCTTAGTGTTAGGTGACTTAACGTTTCTAATGCTTCATTTGTTTGTCTCATGGCAGAATAGGGGTACGGACTGAGTGGAAGAAATGGAAATCTAATTAGTATGTCAGTTATATAACAAAAAATATGGCACAAGTATTTTTTGCTTTGTCAAAATAATATCAAAATTTTACCTTAAAATAAAATTTGTATTATGTTTCCTCCGACATCCGAAGTCCAGTATGGGAGAGAGTACGTCGATTTCTTCTCCGTTGCCTCGCTAGATGTCGCTGTTTCCGTCACGTGCAAGAGCGTGCAAGGCCGTTTTCGTGTCATAACCTATCTGTCAAATAATTTAAACCGAGAACAAGCCGCCATGTTTTCTCATTGTTTGGATCATACATAATAATGATCGACCACCAGGAAGGCATTATGTGGACTTCGGATGTCGGAGGAAACATAATACAAATTTTATTTTAAGGTAAAATTTTGATATTATGTGTTCCGTGAGACATCCGAAGTCCAGTATGAGAGATCTGTTTGTTAGGTATCTCCTGGTGGTTTGTATATCGGTAATGAAACGCAACAATGTGATTGTAAAAAAAAGTAATTTTAATCATAACTTTAATATGATTTGACATATAAGTTTACTTCTTATTATATAATTAGTAATTACTCAGTGGAAAATAAATTAGATAGGGATTTTTCTTGATTTAAACTAGATTGGTTACAATTAATTTCTCGATTATAATATTTTTTAAAAGTTTGCTCATGTCTCCAATTAGCTTTAATCAAAATATCGTCAATTTTATAATTTTCTAACCAATTTAGAGACGCCACTGCTGACCGAAAACTACCTGCTGATGCTTCTACTCCCGCCTCAGAGAGAAGGTGCTTTAACCAATTTGCAATTATGGTAGTACTAGCTGGTTTAGAAGGACCTCGCGTTGTTATAAACAAATTTGTAATGGTCTACCCTATTACCTCACTTGTTTTATTTTTAAGAATTCTAAGCCAACGTACGGGGTCTAAATTTTTATCTGTGCAAGACAGAAGAGTCCAGTTTGATTGTTTGAAATTTGCGGATTCAGTCTTTGAGCCAAAAGTGGGAATTAACGTAATTGAACTACGATTGTCTTTAAAATGAGTATCATCGCAATGTAACAAAGTAAGATCGTGGACTCGTCTTCCTGATATAAGCAAAAGAAGAGCTGCCACTCGTCTTGAAATATCATAGATACTGTTTAAACTAGGGTTTTGAGTCTTTAAATATTTTATAATTATTCTAGCATCCCATATTGGGGCCTTTACCGGTATCGGCTTCGCTAGCGCTATGGATTTTAAAATATATTTCACAATATGACTAGACGAGATTTTGACATTAGAAATAGTTTCACAAACTGAGGCAATCACCGACTTATGGACAAGAACTGTGCGATAAGCTAAACCTTCATTTAAATGTAAATAAGCTAGAAATCTAGCAACATCTTGGGCGCTAGGAAGGCTAAGGTCAATATTTTTATTCCTACACCAAACCAACCACTTATTCCAAATTGGAGTGTAAGTCTTTATAGTAGATTTTCTCCAACATGACATTAATAGTTGTTTTTCTCCAGCGGACCAATCTTCTGTTATTTTGTCCCACCCAAAATTAACCAAGCTTCCAGCTGAATCTTGTTGACACATGGCGGATGTCGTCATTTATTTGAGTCGAGTAGATTGATTTCCAAGTTCTTTATTTCAGTGGCCGAGTTAGAGATCGACTCTTCAAATCGATTCGCCAAAAGGATTTCGTCCACTTGGGTGCTATTATTATGAATTGACCGCTGCACTTATTCAGATGGTTGAGTACTCGAGGTAGCAGGTTCGGCGGTGGGAATACCCAGGCCAGATCGAAATTCCAAGTTTTGTTGAAGGCGTCGTGAAATAATGCGTTCGAGTCTAATAAGTTTAGCATAGCATAATTTGGCACGACGTGAGCAGTCTGTGACGCGAATAAGTCCACCACTGGTGTTCCCCATTTTCTGAAATTTTTTGAGATTGCTTCTTTTTGTAGGCACCATTCTGAGATGGTCTGATTGCGTGAAAGATGGTCGACCTCCGTCCTTCCCGGGAGGTGATGCGGGAGAAGTGTAGCATTCAGACTGTCTGTCAAAGCAAGAAGATCCTTTGTCATGTTTAACAGCTTGCTCGACTTTGTGCCACCCTCGTTTTTTATGTAGGATACTACAGACTTGTTGTCGCTTTGTAGTACAATCCTCGAGTATTTTAGTGCTGGTGCATGCTTCGAGATTGCTGCGATCACTGCATACATCTCTTTCAGATTGCAATGCCAGGGCTTTTGATGTGGTTTCCAATGCTCTGTTACATTCGTGTTGATTACTAGAGCGCCCCATCGAACGTCGGATGCATCTGTCGTGATATAATTTGTTCGCCTTTTGATTGGGTGTATTGGAGTCTTGAAGTGCAGATTTTTCAACCACCATTCCAATTCTGCGCGAACTTCGTTTGTAAATGGGATTAAGACTTTTGGGGTCAAGCGTAATTTGTTGCTGTGTCTTTGGAGGGTCCTGCAATGTAACCTTCCCCGGTGGGTGACGAAGGTTGCAAAGTTTAAAGACCCTAAGAAGCGCTGGGCCTGCTTGAGGGACCACTTTCGTATAGCAAGCCGAGATATCAGGGTTTGGCGAATTTTTTGAACTTTCTCTGGCGGAAGGGATTTGGTGTTTAGCTGAGTATCCCAACTTATACCCAGAAAGTCGATCACACGAGTTGGTTTGACGATAGATTTCTCTGTGTTGTTTGACCAGCCGAGACCCTTTAAGAATTCTATGGCCAAATCTATTTGACTCGCTAAAACAGCCTTGTTTTGGTGAGCTATCAGATAGTCGTCCAAATAAACTATGACTCGCATACCCATTTTTCTTAGCACCTCTGCTGTCCAATTTGTCACGAGTGAGAACATCCGAGGCGCCATGCCAGCCCAAACGGAAGACACGTCATTTGAAGCAATTGGCCATTGAAGCTGATGCGAAGGTATCGTCGGTGCTCTGGGCAAATTGGTAAATGAAAATACGCTTGATTCAAGTCCAATTTCACCATCCAATCGAAAGATTGAAGGAATTCGTGCATACGGTGGTGATTGAAAAGACGAAAAGATTTCGGTTGCATAAACTGGTTTAAGGCTTTTAGATTTAAAATCACTCGATTTCTGCCGTTTGATTTTAATACTAGGAACATCGTCGAAATTAATGAAGGTGTCATAGGAGCTGGTTCTAATATTCTAAAATGAATCATCCGTTGTATTTCTGTTGACATATTTAGAGATTGCGGTGTTTGGTATTTGGACATCACATAAGGTGTTGGCAAAATTAAAGGTGGTCTGTCGTGGAACGGAATCCGACCTCCTGTTATCAATTTCAAAACTGACTTCGGAGGGTTTAACCGAGCCCAGTTGAGACGATGAAACTTCAGACATCCCCCCGAAAAGGCCTCGAGTCACTTCTGTTTGTTATTTTTAAACCTATAGTTTTTGTCTTTTCCTCCGCTCTTTCTTTTCCTTGTGACGTCATCACTACCTTTTCTATGAGTGGTTCTTGATGTTTTGTCACTTTGCCTAAATTTGGCTGAAGCTTTTCGAAAGGGCTTACTTTGAAAGGATGTCGACGGTTGAGGTGATCTAGGCTGAGAATAGGTGTTATCAGAACTATTGTTAATTTTTAATTTATCGATTCCACCTATTTTATTTATGTAGGATGATAATTGTTCAGGATTAAACATATATTCAGATGAAGGAGGTATATTTTTAAGATCTTTACGCGTAAAATCTGTTAGGGTTTTCAAAAGCAAACCTCTCCGCAACTCCAAAGTTTCGGCTCGTTTCCCACAAATTATTTGAAGAATATCATCAGAAACATTTCTATATTTCGATTCATTACCAAACAACGTCGTCAATTTATTGTAAAGAGTTGGTGTTAAAGTTAAATTGGGAGAAGCCGACCAGTCTATTAGTTCTTGCAAAGCTTTATAATTTTATAACTTTTATACCATTACCCCTCTTAAACGCTTATTTTATTCACTGAAAACAGTAAATAAATAGCACTTTTAATCACTATTTTGGTGTTTGACTTTAGAACACACCGATATATTCGACTTCCATCTCAATGCTGCACAACCTACTTGTACAAAAAATACTCGATATTGAAATGTCTATTTTTTCTCGTAGTCATGGAATAAAATATAGTATACAACTCTTGAATAAAACGGATTTATACCGACGGCCATGAATGACTTCGCTCAGGATTCTAACGTTTCATCATCATGAATCACTCCCTATGGTCGTGATTCAGTCGTTAGAATCCTTTACTTACTCGTGATTCATCTATGGCCCTCGCTTTAAATCCGTCCTTTATCCACTAGTTTCATAATATAGGTACTATGTTTTTATTCTAAGTATTACAGTAAATTTAGCTCTACATTTTTGTCGTCAGATTCTGGTACACCTATAGCTCCCCAATAAACTTTTGATAACGTTATCTTCTATCACTTCTTCAATATGATCGAATATGTACGTTGAATATGGGTGCAGGAAATAAAAACTGAGATTCTCCAAGTGATACGCTGTCCGAGTATTAGCAGCGCAGACTTAGTGCAAATCCCGGACGCAAATATTTGCTGCGCGCTCCAGCGACGCGGCTGCCACTCAGAACTGGCCTTCCGTCTCATACAACTTATACCACTTTCAGTTTCAGCTCAATAAGGTCTTATAAAATCTTCGTGTTTTCATTTCGAGGAAGAAGTCAGGTTTTTTTATTTTTGTACTAGCTGCCCAGACAGACTGTGCTCTGTCAAAAATGTTTACTCGGTGATTTGTACGGGAAAAGAAGTGTTGTTTTTACTATTTTCCACATGATTTCTATGTTTTTTCTCTCCATGGAAACCTTCCTTGTGCCTTAAAAATAGCTGAAACGGTCCACCCGTTCTCGAGTTTTGCGCTTAGCAACACATTTTTTTATTTATATAGATCGTTTGGTAGTAAATCAATGATATAGATGGTGCGCTGTGGATTTGGACTCGGCACTGGCCTTCTAATCGGTAGGTCCGGGGTTCAATCCTGCGAAATACCACGTGTTTTTCGTTTTTCAAATTACATATATACATTTATCCGACGCTTCTACGGTGAAGGAAAACATCGTGAGGCAACCTGCATACAACTGAGAAGAAGTTTAAAGGTGTATGTGAAGTGCACCATAAAAAAGTACTGCGCCAGTGTGGTCGAGGACACGCACTATAAAACGATTCATTTTATTCTTGTGTTAATCAATCTACAATCGAATGTTCTATTCAACTATGAAGCTGCATTTCATTTTTCATTTGATTTATTCATTTCTGTTCGTTAATTTTAACTGTGTTATATCTATATATTATTATATTATGTATCATACTAGGGCTCAAACTATGTAAATAAATATTAGTGTTAATGCCTGCATGGTATACGTGTAAATAACGCATAAAAACAATTACTACTTTTGCAGAATTTGTTTTAACGCCACTAACAACGCCACATAGCAATTATCGTGCAATGGACTATATATGTGTAATGCCAAAATTACTGCATTTACCAACGTATTATGACGCTTTAGAAAATATTCTCACCGTGTAACGAACAATAAAAAGCAGTAAAAATCATAAAAAAATGCCAAGAGAATGTTGTTCGTGTTTTATTAGCCGCATCTGTGAGGAATAAGTTGGAGAAAGATGGCAGACACTTGATTTGACCAATCAGAGCTCAGAAATCACCTTCGCTTTCCAACTTGGAATGATGCAAAGTTGTTTCTTGGCTAAGCCTTACAACGTAACTATGAAATAAAAGTTAATATTAGTACGAGTATTTCGTTAGCTCCTTGCTTCGAAAACACTTTTGATTTTTAGAAAGATATTCACTCTCAAAATCTTGTAATATTGACATTTATTTTGATTCTCTGTCTAAATTTAAATCCACATTACATGAAAAACGCGATTAAGCAATTGCTTTAATTTGGTACATAAAGTTCTAAATTACCGATTGAGAATGGCATCGTTTCCAGTGGACTGACGGTGCTACGTTTGGTTGATTGCAAAGGATGCGAGTGGGATGCAATTTGATTATTAAACGTCCAAAGTTTACTTTTACTTTTTTTATTTTTTCATGTTGATTTTTTGATTCTAAAGTTGTTATTTTTCGTACCATGTGATTGCTGCCTATAAATAAATTTGCATTTGTAATGTAACCTATTATTGTAAGTCTGTATTGTGTTTAAGTGTAAAAACGAACGCGAATGACTACATTGGCTACATACCCAGGGTAATAATCAGTTGCTATATAGGTACTTTTGAGAAAATCAATTTTTGAAAGCAGGTACTTTTCACTGTAAAATCAAAGATTAAAATAAATGACATTGAAAGCTTTTGAGCTTAGCTGAAATGAAGATGAACTTCAATGGTATTTTAAGAAGACTTCAGCGGTAGAGATTAGAATAATAACAACATGTAGTGTAATGGCTCTGTTTTTAACCATTTAGCACCGTGTTTGATATATCAAGATATTGATTTCAAACTTTCAAAATATGTACCTATATTTTTAGCCTCAGCCCTTCCATATTTAACAAACAACAAATACATGTGTTTGATACTACCACAGAGCCATGACGTTATGATTTTATGATTTCTGTCAAATGATACTTATCTCGATACTGCAATGGGGCCGACTGCGAGCCATAAAGCTTCATCGGCAGACGTTACCCGCAGCTTTTATGGTGGTAAAGGGCATTTGTTATAAATTATAACACTTCGTATTTTTACTGCGAATCTTCATTTAGTTTAACATGCTTAAACGTAAGTTCTTTGAGACTGTTACCGTATGTTCCTGTATGTTCGTTTTACAATACTTCAAAGTAATATTTACTATCTGAATAAGTGTTTAAAAGACTTTTGTATATTTGTTGTTGTGTGTTGTTAAAAAACACACACACACTCTCTCGAACGGGAATTTTCTTTACGTTATCAGCTCCATAGCAACAAATTTTGCCTAAAAACATGGAATTAATACTTACAGTCCCCACGGTCTTAAATGACCGATTTGACAGCTGTCATCCCATAATTTATCTGTCAAAACTGATAGATAAACTTTGAGAATGACAGCTGTCAAAACGGGCTTCTTGGAACGTGGAGATTGTAATTTAAAGATACATATGTATGTTTATTTGATATATTTGACCGAGTTGAACCTTGCTGCGTTTAGTTGTATGACAAAATCAATACGCCATGCACCCAAGTCCAAGTGGAATCTAATAAAATAAGGAATAGCGGGATCTTCGTCTCGTCATCAGTACACGAGTCGCGCCATCTCGCAATACATAAACCAATTAGAGTGAGATGCTATATCATTCGATTACCCGCCAGATGGTGCTGATTCGATTTCGAATATGGCGTTGGCAAACGTCAAAAGTTGTCGCCGAGTTTACGCGGCAAATTGGCGCAACTGCCTTGATTAATTGGATTTGGACTGTTCGAAGATTTATTGTGAGAAACCTTTGAATGAGTTTCACTCGACGTAGTAGGCGGAAGCTTATAAAAGATACTTTTTGGATGTTTTCTGACTTTTATGCGATTATTTGGAGACAAAGCAACTCTTTTATTAGTAAAGTATCTATTCCAGCTACTTGAACTTATGCTGTTCCCTTGATAATTTCTAGAATATTGTGTAATCCAAAAATAAACAGAATAATTAAGCGCGTATCAGGTAATGATCAGTTATCAGTACGTAATCAGTAAGTGAAAGTTTAGGTGAAGTGAGAGTGAGATTCGAATTGAGTGTGTTTTTTATAGAATAACACAGCAGGTGATGCGATAGGCGCTCTGATCGTGCAGTTATTTGACGTCATAAAAATATTGATCCCATGTTGGGCGCCAAAACAGTGATGAACAATACAGATTGTACACGTTTATCGACAATCTTCATGCTTCGTGATCACTCTTAGCCATTAACGCTCAAACTCAAACTCAAACTCAAAAATCTTTATTCAATATAGACCTTTACAGGCACTTATTGACGTCAAAATAAAAACATAAAAATCTTCAACCAAGAATCTAATTAACTAAATTATTTAATCCTTGTATGTACACACACCCCAACCATTATTAAGATGTGTGCAAATACAAGTAAAATAAAAAAAAAAAAAAAAAAATTGACTCTACACCTGTTCGGAAATTGACTATGTGCGTTATAATATATGTGTAATATTGATTGAAGCAAACAAAAAAATTATATTGCTAAGGACCTCACTTTTTGAGCAAATGAAATGAATAATGTTCTATATCTAAATGCTTTATTAACAAATAATCGCATTTTATCTTTCTAACAATCTTTTTTTTATTGTTACAAATAATATATACAAACAATACAACTACCTATATGAATAATAATTCCACCATCCATCAAAACTCTGCAACAATCCATCTGAAAGATAGGAGAATAGAAAGATAAGATGTGACTGAACTGAAAGAATTAACGCTTGCAATTTTTATAGGTGTCGGCTATGCAATATGCATGATCGATATCTATATGGGCATGTACTACAACACCATCATCGGCTGGGCGGTTTACTATCTGGTGGCGTCGCTGGCATCCATCAATTCCGTGTTGCCGTGGACTTCCTGTAACAACGAATGGAACACACCCCTCTGCACACCAGTCACCTCCCCACAAATCCACAACAACGCAACAACGCCTGCTAAGGAATTTTTTGAGTAAGACTTAACTCCTAATAAAAAATTTACTAAGTTGATCAAAATGTTATTCATTCAGAATGGCATATTAATTCATTTAATTAGTCACTACAACATTGAGTGAATTTGTAGATATTAGATTATTTTAATGAGCCGTTTTGAAAATTCAAGTTTTATCCTCTTTAAGATAACTTGATACATGTGAAATATATCTGTGTGATATTCGGCAATGTCCACTAAGATCCTTTGAAAAGATCTATTTATAATGCAAACGCAAAACAAGACACTGTGTAAAAAGTTGCGATATAAAATGCTCGATATCACCGCCAGTATGTTAGTGGTGTATTAGGTATAATAAATTTAATCAATAATTGTATCGCCAAAAATAGGTACTTTTCTAAGATTTTTTGTTCCCAAATCCCAAAAAATTTTTTGTAGAGTCAAAACTATCCAATCTACATTTATTTAAAATGAAAACTACTTTCTATATCTTGTGTAATATTAACTTGTTTATCTTTGTATCTTAGACGTAATGTCCTGGAGATGCACCGGTCGAAAGGGCTCGGCGATATGGGTCCCATCAAACCTTCGCTCGCAATCTGCGTCGTCAGTGTTTTTGTACTTGTCTACTTCTCGCTCTGGAAGGGCGTACGCAGTACAGGAAAGGTGAGCACGTAACACTCCCTTTGTACACTAATAAAACAGTAAAATTGTAATAATAACATAGCAATCAATCAATAAAGGCTTGCATGCTATTACCGTGTCATTTGCAGAGCAAATGTTACGGCCAAGGTTGACATTTTGATGGTCCAATATTTCGTAATGATAGAGGTGGCTGACACGCAAATCATTTCATAGGTTGTTTGGGTAACGGCCCTCGCTCCGTATGCCGTGCTGCTGATTCTGCTTGCCAGGGGTGTCACCTTGCCAGGCGCTACTGAAGGCATCCGATATTACCTGACACCGGAATGGCACAAACTGTTAAATTCTAAGGTACACTTATCAGAGCTGAAATTCTGTTCATACCTGTCTTGTTCAAAGTACAGGCAAGTAATTATATATTTACTAGTGTTTGAATTGTAACAGAGTACTGTCTGCATTGTAAACTAACCGTCCTGATGTTGTTCTGTCAAAAGCTCCTGAATGACGTATTTGACGTTACAGTTTATATGAGAAAAAAAAACATTCCTACAGGCGCTACCGAATTATGCGCTTAGCAACACGTTCTATTTTTATTCACAATAGAAAAGTTTAACCTTCACCTGTTGACAGAATAGAAAGCATGATAAAGCTATAGACGGAAGCTAGTTTCGTCTGGATTCCTCAACAGCGGAAAAATTTGCAACTTTGTTATATATAGAACTTTGTATTTTCTTTAAAAATGCTAAATAAATAAATAAAATAAAAAAATGAATAAAGAAAAAAATTCGTCTCGGACGGCGTTTGAACCCGCGTCGTCAACATACCATGTTGACGCCTTTACCACTTCGGCAACCGAGCTCTTACCAGCCCCGACGAAATCTAAATGTATTTATCTATTTGAACTTTGTTAAACCAAAGTAGTATTTGTTCTCTGTTAATAACTACGTATCAACAAGACACGTTCAAATCTCACCCGAAACGATTTTTTTTCCTTTACTCATTTTTCAATTTATTTTGCATTTTTAAAGAAAAAATACAAAGTTCTATATATAACAAAGTTGCTAATTTTTCCGCTGTTGAGGAATCCAGACGAAACTAGCTTCCTTCATTCTTCATTCATTTTTCAATTTATATAAGCAACTTTCCTTAAGCATTGAAAAAACTATAGTAACTTTTTCTGTGCTACGAGTCTCACACTCTGGACATCTTAGATCCTCCAGAACTAAATGATTCGGATCGGACTCAATTGACTAAATATTTAAATCTTCCCATCTTTTTCTTACTTTAGAATTTTAACACTGCATGTTTAAATACTTGTATTGACTCACCATAAAATCTTTTGTTTCCTCCAGGTGTGGATTGATGCCGCTTCCCAAATTTTCTTCTCTCTCGGCCCCGGTTTCGGCACTCTCCTGGCTCTCTCCAGCTACAACAAGTTCAATAACAACTGTTACCGCGACGCTCTCATCACTTCGTCCATCAACTGCCTCACAAGCTTCCTGGCAGGATTCGTCATATTTTCCGTATTAGGGTGAGTTTTTAACATTAAAGCTTTTAAATAACTTCGCAGCACCGAATTCTCGATCGGGTCCTTCAATATTAATTATTAAAATTAGTAGCTCTGCTATGTCACCACATTTCAAATAGTCTCAGCAATACTTAAATTAAAAAAATAAGTTAATTATGAGGTACCGATCTATATAATAAAACTTAACTGGACCAGAATATTTTCAAAGTATGGTTGCTCGCAAATTGAATAACGATGCTCATAGTTAATCTGAAAAGCTACACGTTTGCAGCTCCTTTCGACTAATTTATAAATACTAATATTGTATAGAAATATACATAAATAAAGCCGGATTGTTCATCAGGTACATGGCACACGTGCAGAACAAAAGCATCGAGGAGGTCGGCCTGGAGGGGCCGGGCTTGGTGTTCATCGTGTACCCAGAGGCCATCGCCACCATGACGGGCTCTGTGTTCTGGGCTATCATATTCTTTCTCATGCTTATCACTCTGGGGCTCGACAGCACGTTTGGTGGTAAGGCTATGAATCAAGTTGAATTTAAAATAACGGGAAAATACCGTCACAACTGTGTATTCTAATTATGATTACTCGGTAAGGATATTAATTTACCAAAAGCCACAAAATACGAAACAGTTTTTAGTAAATATTACTCTGACATACTAATCTGGCCAGCAGCTAATTGATCAAAGACACTTACAATATAAATAATTTATCAACAACTTGCGCAAAGTACGATTTAGAGCTATTGGGCTGTATAGTTCAAACATCGATGTAAATATGGAGGGGCCTTTTCCATAGAAAGAACGCTGGTAAAATACTCCGTAATATTGCAAGCCTGCTTTGGTCGACCGACAGTCTGCTGTACCTACAAAAATGAATCTGATTTGCGAATCCGGTTGATTTAGAAGAAATGTTTTTTTTATAGTGGGCTTATCAAATGACTCCATTTTATCTGATGGTAAGTGGAAGTGGAGACCAAAGGCGAAAATAGCTAGTGCAGGAGAGAGAATACACACCGCACTAGCCACCCTCACCTTGCCGACCTGCAAGGTGCTCCTTCACGCCTCATTTAAAGGACCCGGGATTGTTAGAAGGAGGAAACACGTGTGCTCGCAGGGAATTAAATTTTTTGATTGTGCGACAAAGAAATGTGTTACCAAATTTCTTAGTTGGCGTTGGAATGGTTTTTGTCTGAATAGACCTAACCATACACATCGATGAGTTCAAATGTTTCTCTCAAGATCGACTCGAGACCTGAAACTTTTACAGGTCTGGAAGCAGTGACGACTGCACTGTGCGACGAGTACCCTCGCTTGCTGGGCCGCCATAGAGAAATATTCGTGGCATGCTTATGTGTCTTCATCTATATCTGCGCACTACCCACCACCACATATGTATGTTGTTCATGTATCTTTTTTATACAGTTAAGTTGGCTAACAAGCCCACCTGATGGTAACTGAGCAAAGTTGCATATATTACACGTGGCTCCTGTAAGATTTGCAAATTACAACCCATAAAAGACCTCAATCTAACGTTGTCAACTTATGACGTATAATGTCAAGTCACAATATCCAGTTATTACCCGTCTTATCCTTGAAACCGGAAGAGCAATACAAGTACTGCTGGCGGCAGGAATAGGAGAATATAGAGATACCCGCGTTGACGATTCTAGTTCATACCGTTTTTTACATACGAAGTGGGAAAGCGAGCTTCATCTGGACTTCTCAATATACAAACCAACAAACTCCTCTGGTCTAAACCACTAGACCACGGAGATAGACCACGGAGACTGTTAAATCTTTCATTGAATATTTGTATTAAAGTCAATAAATTGTGATTTGTTTTTTCTCAAAATCACTTTAGCAACGACAGTCCATCTGGACAGTACCAACCAACAAACCTGCAGAAGTAACCCCAACATAACTCGCGCATATTTATTCAACACCTTGATACCCTAAGCGAAGCGGGCATCAATAAATTACTGTTATTCGTTATCTTCGGAGTACCTATGTGGTGCATTATTCATGGCCGCGGGCGATGACTGGCCGCTGTGATTCATTCTGAGTTTTTGGCTCACTCACTGAGGTGATAAATCGAGTGGGATACGGACTTGAGATACGGCTAATTGATACCTTAGAATTAAAGATCGCATTTTTTTAAAAGTACGTGTCACTATTATATAACACGTTCACGGACACTTAATTTTTTTTTAAAAGTACAAAATGACACAATAATTCCCATACAACGGCTGTAGGCGGATTGTCATATGTAATAGAACATTATATGTGTGTTATGGCAACAACCGGCTATATACAATAACGTCTATAGGCGGAATTCATATCAAGCATTAACAGATTGTGACCGTTCTGACAATTACGATTTTCGGGTAAAAAATCTTTGTCAGAACCATATTCACCGTCGTCTCGAGTCGTTTTAAGTAACGTAACTACTATAAAAAGGCACCTACCTAGGTAAATAAAAACAGTCGATAACCATAGTAAACCATTTGGTGGCTTGTAAAATTAAGGGAATTAGGATGAATACAACATTCTGATATGATCAGGTGGTAGATAAAAATCTAATTTTTCAACTAAAAACTTGTCATTACAACGAGAATATCACGTCGTAAATGACAAACATTTATGCATATTGTTATCGCCTAAATACACTGAATACAGATACGTAGCATACAGTATACTGTATACAGTATGTAGTATGCTGCATACTACATGGTAAACAACAAAACAGATTACTGACTTTCCCGTGTTTGACGATTCTCGATCTGTTGGGAGGCGCCAGTGACTGCGCGCAGCATAATGTCTAGCACGGTGGCACTGGGCAACTAAAGTACGAAAATCGCACGGCAATAGACGTATTGTCACGGTTGTGTCTGTAGGGGGTGGGGTAAGGGGAGAACTCCAAAAATGACTCTTATTTTGGCTTTTCTTGTGACACTAGCTATATGAATTTGATCGTGTCGTGACACAATAACGTCCTCTCCCTTCGAATGCAATCAAAACGACCGTCTGACGACGGAGTAGCATTTTTTTTTGCAATTCACTAAAACGTCGATCGACGTGATGCCACGACATTATCAACTTAGTTTTACGCCTATAGACGGGGTGTCCATGAAAGTGATAATAATAGTTTATTTATTGACTACTAGCTGTCCCGACAGACGTCATTCTGTCAACAGCGCTCGAACTGTCAAACGCGCGAACTGAGTTAATTTCATATTAGGAGATTAAAAAATATCTGTTAGATTTTTTATATTTCCTTTTATACAAACCTTGTCTTGACAATAACCAACACAAAAAAAAGAATTCAATTTGGTGCAGCCGTTCAGAAGTTATGCACGTACATACATTTCGGCGATTCATTTTTATTTATATAGATAAGATACATCAAACAGAGCTTGTAGGTTACACTTGTAATGTATGCAAGAGTCTGATACCTGAAATCGCATCTAAAAGGCTACACTGACCTAGGAAATTATATTTGAACAGACACATGAAAAATAAGCTCACACAATGACATCTTCACTTTACTCTAATATTATGTTTACCCTTTTGATGTTTCCATCTGGTTCGGATGTAGAGAGGCTGGTAATCTGTCATACAGGTTTCCTAGTACAGATACCAGTCTCTCACATAGACTTTAAATTATATAAGAAAAAAAATGTCATTACTTACTAAGCTATATGTAATTGTAATTGTCTGTGTGAGAGAATAAATAAAACATTATTATTATTATAAAATAGGTACATGTGATTCTATTTCAAGAGTAGTTAACAAAATTCTTTAACCATATTTTTTTTTTAAGGAAATGTGACCAACACAGTAAATTCTTACAAAGACCCATTGTGATTATAAATAGGTGGTTCATCCTTTGTGATTACAAATTGTTAAAATATTTATATGAGTATTCTTATTATAATAATAAATATAACATCTTATGACATGCACAGCCAAAAACTTGAACTCAATGTTCATGGATTATAATATTAGATACGAAATTGCCCAACAGGGTGGGGTGTATCTGGTGGATTTCCTGAACGTTTACGGGCCGGGGCTGGCGATCCTGTTCGTGGTGTTCGCGGAGGCAGCTGGCGTCTGCTGGGTGTACGGCGTGGACCGCTTCTCCGAGGACGTGCGCAGCATGCTGGGTCACTCGCCTGGCTGGTTCTGGCGCGCCTGTTGGTCGTATATCAGGTAAAGGTCTATAAGGATTAAAGAATTGATTTTAGTTTATTATTCTGAATTATGTGAAACAAAACATCTCATCGTAAATAAAATCCTCAATGTGGTTAAAGATACTTATTTTTGAACCGTGTTACATTTACCATTTAAATCGCCAAATCGCCAAAATATAATACTTGAGAATTACATAATAGTATAGTTTCCAAATATAAACTACTAGCTGTGCCCGCGAACTACGTTTCGCCATATATTTTTTCCCGTTTTTGCAACATTTTTCATTGACGCTCAGCTCCTATTTGTCGTAACGTGATGTTATATAGCCTATATAAATGCCTTCCTCGATAAATGGACTATCCAACACGAGAATATTTTTTCAATTTGAATCAGTAGTTCCTGAGATTAGCGCGTTCAACCAAACAAACAAACAAACTCTTCAGCTTTATAGCCGTAACAGACGATCCGATTTGGTTGGAGCCAACCGCCCGACCCCAACCAAATTGGAACGTGTGTACGGCTGTCGGCCCGACATAATTATTATTAGCTTGTTGGATGCTCGACGGCCCGATCGCTCATCCGACAAGTAGGGACATGACAAAAGACAAAAGTATCGATACTTTGTGGTTTAATTTAATTATGTGTGCTTAAAGTAATAAATTAATAATTTAGTTAACTAAAATGACTCGACTGCTGTCCTGCCAAACCACAAAGTAGAGAAAAAAATATGTTGCAAAAATGTTGTTTTACTTTTTGTTTGTGTTTTAACAGACATTACCCTATTTATGAGTACCTACCTAATATAATAAACTTTAATTTGTGAATTTACAGATGCTTTTTTATTATTGTTTATACACACCTACTTAATTTGTTGCTGTTTTCAAGTCACTGACTGACGTTGAAGTACTCTACACTTTGAATTTGAAGTATTGATACTTTTCTTTCAATATTTTTACGAGTACGATAATTTTTTGGATCTTTTGGATTTTATGTTCGGGATTTTTATGATACCGATCGATAGAGTCGGATCACAGGAAATAAATATTTCTAACAAACATTACCTCAAAAAATTTACCATGAAGTCTATCTGTACCTATTTATTTATTCCTTATAAACTTTATAAAATATTAACAAAAGGTGATAATTTATTTGAGTTTCGCAAAGACAAATTATGTTTTTGTATTGGCCAAAATAGTATTTTGTATCGATATCAATATAGGTACATAATACTTTTTAGGGGATCCCTAATGTTGGATTGCCAACCGCGTCGGACCATCTGTAGGCGCGTCGGCTCCTCATTTGGTTGGATCACGTTGGATCCAACCAAATCGGATCGTCTGTTAGCACTTTTATGATATTAGTATAGATTACAGACGTTTGATTGTTTTGAGATTTTGGCGCCCAACGTGGGACAAATTAGTATCTAATTTTATTAAAATCCGTCCACATTGTTTCGCAATCGTTACAATTATAGCGACATGCGGTAAAAGTTCAACAATCTCCCCAAATCTGTTGTCGCTTTCCACAGCCCGGTGTTCCTGCTGGTGCTCTTCGTGTTCTCGGTTTTGGCGCACGAGGAGATGCTGGGCGGCGAAGGCGTGTACCCGCCGTGGTCCATCACCGTGGGCTGGATCATGACCGGCACAACCGTCTCCTGCATCCCGCTCTACATTCTCTACAAATTGCTCATCACGCCGGGTAGCTTGTCCCACGTAAGTCCCTTGCTGTGACAATTATCATTTTAAATTAAAGTGAAAGCGAGGCAGGAACGACACCATCGTTATTATAGTAATAACCACTTAAATCTACAGTAATACAATTCAAATTTGTAAGCATATTTCAATCAATATCTCGCTCACTCAAGCGTACACGCTTTTCTCACATGAGGCAGAGCTCAAAAAGTTAGATGCAACGATCTAGATAGCGCTGACCACAAGATAGAACTGAAATAAAATGTTGCAAATTTTAAATAATCAAATTAAAGACAATTTTATATGCCTCCCATTTTAATGCCTCTGCACAACGCGTATTTATTTTATTATATTATATTTGTACTCGGAAGTTCAAATAGAACCTTTACTTACTACACTAGCAGAGTACTTATCATAAATTATAATAAGTACTCTGCTAGTGTAGTAAGTATATATAATTTATAATTTAATTTGATCATGCTAATTGTTTCAAATATGTTCAGGATAATTGATAATAATTACAATGATGCGATACGTGTACGATACATCACCAAACAACTATTCGCTTATGTCATCATTTTCTGGTTCAATCAGCGCATAAAGATGATCAAGCGGCCAGAAGAGACGTCGATACCGCCGGCGGAGGGCACGCTGTGCAGCCTGTGACGGCCCGCGGCCGAGCTGGCGCACGCGCCGCCCCACGTCGAGTGGCTGGTCTAGGCGCCTACGCCTAGCCCTGCCCACCACTAACCTTAACAGTATCCGCACATGTTAAAATACACGAATCCATACTATTATTAAAAATATAACGTATGTAACTTAATAGTTAATGTAGTCAGTATAATGTTTAAAGTATAGTTAATGACATTTTAAAACTTGCTTTAGGTGTTTTAATTTTCCGTTAATTTCGGTTCGCAAAAAACAATAATTTACTCCGGTAGCAATATATCGCTTTTTTCTCATCTCTTTGTATTTCCTTAGGATAATTGTATCCCAAATTATATTGTAAATGATATTTAAGTAGGGAACGTAGCACAATATATACTTAGAAAATATTACCCATATTTTAACGTATGTGTAGTATTTAATATTATTATACTTAAATTGTAGAGTCCGTCATATTTATTAGTATTTACTATAAGAATACAACGAAAAATACTTAAGTTGATGGATTAGCTATAAGTAGTCAGATATATTGACAAAAAATGTACATAAAAGTGCTGGGCTGACTATAATTACGTTTTATGTAATTTCCTTACTTATTTTATAAATTTGATCTCTAAGTAAACCCTATGTATAAAATAAGATATATTATTATACAATAAGAGTATGTTATTAGTAAAAACTATAATAAATATACAAGTAAAGATATTAGAAATTACATTCGAAAACACTTCGACACTCGCGGGCAATGAGTGTTGCAGTGATTCAATGTAAGTGTAAGTGTAAAAAAACGTAACAAATATAATAAGGATCATAACATTTTTGTAAACGATACCTTCTACTATAATGTATAACTCATAGAATTGTGTAGATATTTATTGTATAATTATTAGAATTAGAATCGTGAGTACCATATTTAACTATGACTTATTAAGGTTAGAAATATCAGTATGTTTTAGAATAATATAATAATACTTATATTTATACTACATCATATAAATCTTTAGTATTATATTAATAATCCTACGCAGTATTTATAATGAAAGAATTAACGCTGCTAAAAATTACGAAAATGACATAATGCGTGCCATATTTTGTTTAAGTTAATATACTCATGCAATTGTGTTATAAGGCATTACTTTATTATTTATGAGGATAATTGTAACTTAATATTAAATATTTTAATTATAATAATGTAGACATTTTGAAATACATTTCATAAAGAGCATTGTTTATGTTTTGAATTAATCCTTTGGTAGAGCTTATATATATTTAATCACTCTATTGTAATAAAATATAATATTTCTTTTAGTATTTCATTTGATAACATTGACCGTATGATTTAATTTTAAACGTTAACATTTAACATTTAAAATTAAATCATTATTTTAACATTTAATTAACAATATAATATCAAAATCATTAATTTAAGAAACATTAGTGTACTTAGTCGTTTAGAACTTGTTAATGTTTCCAAACTATTCTGCTATAAGTCTTTGCGTTGATGTGTGATTGTTTCCTAGAAACATTAGCCGCTTTTCGCTTAAATGTTTTTTTATAAAAAGAAAACAAAAAAATCGTAGTTCATATACCCACAACATTTATGCTTTAACTTTTGTAATGACTATATTTAATAATCAGTGTATGTTGTATAAACGTTTCGATGTTCTTTAATGTTTTATTGTATAGTAGCGGTTCGGTGTTAGAATAGACGGCAAATATGTAGCCGAGGCCTGTGACAGCCATCGCAGGCCAGACTATATATTTGTTTTAAAAAAAATGTTGTTTTATTCCTCGCTTCTTTACTATACCTACTCTTATACAAGCTGTTCATTCTTTAAAGTATATTAACAATTTATTTATACAGAATCGTCAAATGACTCTACATTATGTCTAGAGTAAATAGGATAAAAATATGACATAGAATATATGCAAGTTCTTTAAAAATACCAGCCAAGTTACACTCGCCGACCGAGGGTTCCGTTCAAGGCATATAACTTCCTAACTATGCATATATTTATGGTTTTCAGATTTATTCCTTAATATGTGCTATAAAGACCTTGCTTCTTGCCATATTTCATGATTCTATGCCAACGGAAAGTACCCAATAAGATTTTAATTTCCTTGTGAAATCGTAAAATTTGCAGAATGCGACATATACGGTCATAACTTGATTGCGTTGACTAAGAAACATAATTTTTTCACGACTGAAAGTGTAACGTCATTTTCTTGCTAAATTACCAAAATATGTTGAAATTTACATTAGGGAAAAGAAAACAATTGAAAAAAAACATCGTCCCATACTAGGATTTTCTCCTGTGTCGTGAATGCAGTTACAAACATAGAATATCACATACACATACGCCCAGACCGGAATAAATTTCTGTAGGCCATACAAAATATTTGTCCCGTACAGGAATCGAACCCACGACCCGTTGCGCAGTAGGCGATCACTCAACCCCTGTGCTAACCGTGTCGTCGTATTCCTTAGATTATTACAACAGGCTTTATTCTTCTACATATAGTTCACTTATGTATATTGTTATCAAAATAAACAAAATTCCTTATAAATTATTAAATCCTTAACCCTTAGCGGTAACATACAAATCTATACAAACCAAGGGCAGGATGGTTCCGGAATGTTTGATCAATCTCGGTAGGCAAAAATGAAGTACAAAATTATCAAAAGGGGTAATGAAGTACACAAACAAATAGTTATTTTTACCGACGAAAAAACGGAGGAGGTACTCAATTCGACGCGTATATTATTTTTTTAATGTATGATCACGCATAACTTTTTACAGAGAACTCCGATTTTGATGATTCTTTTTTTATTGGAAAGGGTATACACCAAGAGTGGTCCCATTTAATTTTGAAAAAAAAATTCCTACCCTAAGGGCAGGAGAACTGGAAATTATTGTTGATTTACACACTAATTGTGATCAATGACCACGCATTACCTAGTACAGAGTGATCCGATTTTGATGATTCTTTTTTTATTGGAAAGGGTATACCCCGAGGGTGGTCCCATATAAATTTTAAAAAACAATTTCAACGCTATAGGTACAAAATAGGGGATGATTGATAATACACTCACTGATTGTAAAATTAATAGATGAAAGTCACAAAAAAATATAAAATAAAAACTTTTTAACAAAAAATAGAACCGCCGAAAAAACTAAAAAGCAAAAACACTGAAAAGTTAAAAATAATATAAGAATAGGTACAGACAACATCACACTTCTATATTGAAGTCGGTGACAAATTTTAACACTTTCTAGGAGATCATCGTTTGGCACCGACTTCAATATAGAAGTGTGATGTTGTCTGTACCTATTCTTATATTATTTTTAACTTTTCAGTGTTTTTGCTTTTTAGTTTTTTCGGCGGTTCAATTTTTTCTATTAAAAGATTAGTATCCTACCCCGGAGCGGTGGGTAGTAGATCGTAACCTTCGATGTTACGTTTCTGCGATCACGGGTCTGAGATATTGTTATCCAGTTCCTTAGTTGTATATATATTTTATGGACTCAGTTAACTCCACAGAATTCTTCCTTGTTATTCGGTAATAAATAAGCCGTAGATCCAAATATATGGTGTAAATTTCCGTTTGACATCTCAACGCGTTTCCGATAAAAAGGGTTTTTTCTCTTTGAGATATGGAACCCTAATTAAATCAACATCTCAGTCTCACGATATTGCGACCTCTTGCGACATCAACCTCGCCCCGCTTTCAACTTTTCTGTCATTTCCTTAACGAACTTTGAACGGTGTCATGATGGTGTCATGAGATTTGATAAAATTTCAATAGGAGCTCCTTAGACACCGTCTTGACGATACTAACCGCAAGCCGTTACGCTGTCAAAGTGATCACGGACAAAACGACCCTTATTATTTTTTTAGTATACAGACAAAATTATTAATTAATTAAATTATGGCTATCATTGTTAACAGCTATTAGTTTTATAGAGCGTCGGTGGCGCTGTGGACTCGGCACTTGCCTTCCAATCGGGAGGTCGGGGATCGAGACCCGCCATGTACCAATGTGTTTTTCGTTTGGAATTTCATATGTACATTTGTCTGATGCTCCTACGGTGAAGGAAAACATCGTGAGGCAACCTGCATACATCTGCGAAGAGATTCAATGGTGTATGTGAAATCGACCAATCCGCACTGGGCCAGCGTGGTTGACTAAGGCCTAATCATCCTAACATAGGGTAGGCTCGAGCCCCTCGGTGGGGATGTATATGAGCTGTGATGATGATTAGTTATAATGCCCCCAAAAATTGATTTAACGTCTAGAAACCAAGATGTTCTAAAGCCGAAGTTTTTCAGTTACATCGATGTGATTAATTGCGACGCATCGCAAATGAAATCATTTAATAATCCGCAAAGCGGCCCTGGAAGTTAGAAAAATTACGACGTCCTAAATTACAAGGTACAGAAAAATTATTTCAGCTTGCCCTTAAATAAATCCATGAAAATAATGGAGTAGAAAAAGTGACTTCTTTAGAATAAACTTTTTTCTTTATCAGTTACCAATGCAGAAAAAGTACACTGGTGTTCCAAAAGGTTACAATGATAATTATCCTGTCTTCGTCCTCCGAGATTTATTTCTTAACCATGTAGTAGCCCTGCTACGCGCTAACCCTATCGCACAAGTTTTAAAGTCAGAGAAAGAAAACCACTATATCTTCCTCTGTCTAATCACACCTGACAAGTCTCCGCAGTACCGACCCCATTCTTGTCCGTGCGCGCGCGGCGTTCGCACGAGTGTAACAGTAATATAATTTGTGTATGAGTGTAGGTAACCTACGTAAAAAAAAAGGTATAAATTTACGGCTATTTGCTTATTTGTTAAGTATGCCTAAACGAAAACACTGTGAATCCGAAGAAGATAAATGGCTAAGGAAGATGAAGAGATACGAAGAAAAACTTAATTAGGAAAAACGTAGGGGCAAGCCGGAGGCACATTTTGTACTCAGATGATGGCGAAAATGATGTGCAACCAGAAGAATACTTTTTTACATTCCCGTTGCATTCATCGGGAATCATTTTTATGTCCGTTGTATTCTTCGGATAATATTTTATTATGTTCTCGTTGTATTGAACGAGGAATCATTTTTATGTCCGTTGTATTCTTCGGATAATATTTTATTATGTTCTCGTTGTATTGAACGAGTAAGCGGGTGGACACCGCTCGCCTGGGCCGCCGAGTACGCGCGCGGTGCGACCACGTGCAGTAATACTCGTAATGGAAAATGTGGGTATCCTATTTTCCCCGCTGCCTAAAAATTTCCGTTGCATTCATCGGAAATCACTTTTATGTCCGTTGTATTCTTCGGATCATATTGTTATTATGTTCTCGTTGCATTCAACGAGTAATACTCGTAATATGTACTTAATGGAAAATATAGAGGCTGTCCTTTTTTCCCCGCTGTTTAAAAATTTCCGTTGCATTCATCGGAATTATTTAAAAATATTTTTTGTGCTGCCTAAATTCTCATTAAATATTTATTAGTATCTTTCACATACAAACCAATATGGTGATAACTGATGACTTACAAACCGATGTAGCGGCCAGGTTTCAAGTCCTATTGCAAAACGGTTTCCAAAAGTGACCAAAGACGAGCATTTAAAAAAAAAAAAAAAAACAATGTACTATAGTACCTATGGCGAAAGGCCGAACTCTAATTCGGAAGTAAGTGCTATGTTGGTAGACAACAGAATCAACTCGGTAAAGCACTTTCAGCACTGGGAAGGGCACAATGGTGTCTTTTAAAGAAAAATCCTAATATTCCAAATGTAGTTACGTTGAACGATGCAGGTAAATTATTAGCTGTTTCTCATTATATAGAAACGGATACCCGTCGATCCGTGATTATTCCCCTGATAGATAAATCATTATCATATTATACTCTTTTAAAAACAGAAGAATGAATTATTTGCTATTTAGAGTATCAAGAAGACCAGTAAATTATTACAGACACCAATTTCATCTAAGAGTCATTTAAAATTGAAAGGCTCATCGTCCCGAACGCGACAGCAAAGCAGCGGCCAATCCTACCCTCATCGAGCCGGTGGGCCAAGACAGTCAAAGACGTCATACTAACAAGACAATCGACGGCGAGCAGCCGCGTTCGCACCGCGCTGCCAGCTTGTCGCCAGCCAGCCCCGCCGCCGCCGCCGCTGCCGCTGGCACCGCCGAGGCACCAGCCAGTCGCGTCGCATCACAACGGTCATCGAACAATCGCGCTACCTGAGCGCGCAGCCGCAAGTACATGCCGGCCGCTTAAAATATTAATTTAGTCAATGAGTGGTGAACTATCACTAGCGATAGGTTTATATTAGACAATGTGTCAAGGAATTCATTTATTGAGGAACCTTATCAAAATCCATACAGCCGTGCGCGGCGTTCTTTTTCAAAAAGTGAGTGAGTAGCAATTTCTCTCGAATTAAATCATTTATTAGAAATAAAAGCTATTAGGAGATGTAACCCGACAGCAAAACAACTCGTTTATGATATCTTCGTTATTCCTAAAAGCTTGTGCTCTCCCTGCGTTCCAGATAAAGCACTGCTACTTTCTGAGGCTAACATCTGATGTTAGCCTCGTTTTGCGTTTCTTTTAAGAAATGTTGACATTTTTAGCCGCGCTAATTGTTACAAATGAAACGCAAGGTACTGATTTTTCGTGCTGAATTTTGACACCTCACTTAATTAGTCCAGCCACTTAAATTTTTTTATAATATAAATCAGAATTGGCTAATACTATAAATATCTTTCAATAATTTTTTTAAATCCGCTGAAAATCTTTTTTGATTCATGAAAAAAAGATTCCAAATGTCAAATTTGAAAGCTGTCAAAAAGTGGTATCAGAGGATGAGAGGACCCATCTACTAACATGGGTATTTGATGCTAGCATTTCGTGTTAAAAATGCTTAAATGAAACGCATGACAACCAGCAAGAAAAACTAGCATCACCGGCTAATGAAACGCAGAGATGCTAAAAATGTTGGTATTTATGGCTAAAAATGCTTATCTGGAACGGGCCGTCTATATATATTATATCTAAAAAGCTGAATTCGAAGTCGAAGTAGATATCTCATTTCAAAATAGAAGATATCAGAACGGCTACTCGATTTATGACCGAAGACTGATACGTGATTAATATTGATATTAAGGAAGCTTAATTTTTGCTGCCGATTCACAAATCACAAAAAAAAAACATAAATTTACGCTTTTATTTTCATGATATTTTGTACGAGTTTCTAGCACTCCCGTTTAGCCTATGTTCCGCGCGATATATTTCACAAAAATATTACAGCCAGCTCTTACTCATTTAAGATCGTATGGTCTGCTATCAGTGAGATATCTATGATATGTTGTGTTTAGCAAACTCTGCTGGAGAGTGCCTAGAGAACGCAAAAAGAACTATTTAATGTCTGACACGATTAGGGTTAGTTATTAATTTAAAAAAAACAAGCCTAATACCAGAAAAGCTTTGTAAATTTTTTGATTTTATTTTAAGCTCTAATAAAATAGCATACAATTACCAGATTCAAGCCACAAAAAATTATTATACACATAAAAAAAATATTTAAATCTAACAGAATTCGAATAAGGTTCTTTGAACGTTTTCTACGGCAGCATGTCGGCTGTAGCTAACAATTACGACGTTTTTATTATAATTACAGATATTTTATAATAATATGATGATCTCCATTGGTGGCAGATCAATATTCCATTGGCAGTCAATTGAATAAAAAGTCATAGGTACAATTTCGGATTTTTACGGACGCTTCGACAGCAGGCTAGGGTGCAGCTTGTGCCAACGAAATGACGGGTGGTTTCTGGATCAACATCGAGCGAACCAATCATATAAACTGACTGGAACTACTCGCTGTATATTGTGGGCTATTTTAATTTGCTAAAAATGTCGCTAATTGTGGTAGTCTTTTAAGTGTCGATAACACCACTGCCATATTCTATATAAATAGAATGGGGAGAGTGTAATACCAACACTTAAATGCTTGAATAAATCTGATGTGAAGCATGTACCTTGATCTGTCAAGATCATTCTTAAGTCAAGTTACTAAAATGATTTGGGACTGGTGTGAGAAAAGTAGGTATATTTATTTTAGCGTCTTATATTCGACAGTGAATCGAGAAAAATGAACTTCGACACAGAGTGGCAGTTGGGTATCCGACAACTTTTGAAAATTAATACATTTTTTTGGTGAACCATCTATTGACTTATTTGCTTCTCGTAGTAATGCAAAATGTCCCGCGTATATTTCATGGAAAAGGGATCCCTTTGCCTATGATATTGACGCGTTTAAACAGTAGATTAGTCGCAATTTTATTTTTACGCTTTAACACCGTTTGCACTAATTTTTAAAACGATAAACAAAATAGTTTCTGATTAAGCCACCGGAATTATCGTTGTTCAACTATAGCCTTGGTATCCCCTTTTCATATCCCTGGGTGTCACAGAGATTGTGATATTTCCTCCAAGAAAGATCTACTTACTTCCTTTCAGGATGGTACACCATCTGCGCCGTCACCTTTCCCTGCCAGCGTGTGTATTTTCCGGGAAAGCTTTCATGACGTGCCAGAAACAGCCTTAGATGTTGTTATCTTCGATATCACATAACACCGGGTCATAATATAATTCTAGTCTAAAGATATGGTGGGAATTTTGTAAAAAGAATACAACAGGTTTTTTTAATGTAAATACTACATTTTTGTTGGAATTTCTGTTAATGTGTTTTGAAATTTTGAAGTTTAGGTAGAACTATTGTTCTAATGTCCGATAGTAAGTGATCGTTATTAGTTAGGTGGTAGCCCCCTGGTATTATAGTATTAGACTATTAAACGATTTGAGAATGATACAATTAATCTTGAAAAAATGAGTAAGAAGTTAGTCATGTTATTAGCTGGACCATGGACGCATACAATTTCTCTAACCAAAATACGAAATATTAATAAAGCATATGAAGATCGAGTAATTATAACACTTACAAATTTAATTAAAACATTAGCAATTGGCAAAGCTCAACCGGTTTTAAACTTACTTTTTTTTTGTCCTTTAATATCCCGGTATTTGTCCAGCATCAGTGGTATTAAGATATATTGCTGTATCATCTTCAATTCGCTCAGATTCAGAACAAACCTGATCCTCACACATAAGAAACCACGTAGACCTGCTTCATCTCAACCCATTGGGCGCTGGATAAAGCAGATCATGTGCGATAGTGGCATTGACATCTCAATATTCGGAGCGAACGAGACACGCATCAACATCAGGCGGCGTCTCGTGCTGGCCTCAACGTCGATGTAATTAGAAAGACCGCAGGATGTTCGGAAAGATCAGCTGTATATTTATTGTATAGCTGTATGTTTGCTGAATTTTATAACAGACCGGTATATTGGTTCTGAAACCAATTTTATTGAATCTTTGTCACAATTATAATTATTATTAAGTACTTAAAATAATACTGTCGGTTGATTAGTTTTTTGTTCACAATATTTTGTTGTTTTGAAATTTTTGCTAGTGGCGCAAAACAAACAAAAAAATGAAAATACGTAATAATTATGTTTTGATGTGTTTTATTGTCGCAACATTGATTTTATACTCTCTGAACATCTACATGGTTAAGGAATAAATCTCGGAGGACGAAGACAGGATAATTAAATGATCAAACGAACTTACCTGAAGTGAAGTTCGATCTTGATTATCCTGTCTTCGCCGAAGAGATTTAAGGTCCCTCCCTCCCTGAATCTTATCCCCTATATATCAATGTTGCTCTATTTCTCTAAAAAGAATGAGGTCGGTACTGCGGAGGCTTGTCAGGTGTGATTAGACAGAGGAAGATATAGTGGTTTTAAAACTTGTGCGATAGGGTTAGCGCGTAGCAGGGCTACTACATGGTTAAGGAATAAATCTCTTCGGCGAAGACAGGATAATCAAGATCGAACTTCACTTCAGGTAAGTTCGTTTGATCATTTAATAAAATATATTGTTCAGAAACACGAATCCACCTCGATGGTAGGTATCGGGTGCTCGAGAATATTCGAGACGTCAATTTTTAATTTAAAATGGTTTTTATTTCTTTTTTAATTACTCTTTTATATATTTTTTGTTGTTTATATTATGAAATTAAAATTAGTTTATTAAAGGTTTATTTAACTAAAATAAAAAAAAATTCATAGAAAGATAAAGAAGTGAAAGCTGACCGTACGAGAAGTCTTTCACTTCTTTATCAGTCAGTCTTTCTTCTTAAGACAAGTCAAATTACGTTCTAAAAAGTTATGCGTGATCATACATTAAAAAAAAAATATACGCGTCGAATTGAGTACCTCCTCCGTTTTTTCGTCGGTAAAAAAGTGGTGGATCTTTACATGTCCATTGTTGTGATTGGTCGAGCTGACTGTACGTTGCCAACTTGTGACATAAGATAAGATGTCAATTCACAGTACCTGGGACACGATTCTCAGGCATTCGAAAAAAGTTCACATTCGTAAAAATGTTCGAAATTCGAATTTTTTTCGAAGGAACCACAGTTTGTGTATTCTCGGAATTTCACAATCGAAATAATTCGAACGAACATCACTCGAACGCAACGAGTGGTATGGACCAGTCGAAGTTGAGGTTCGTATACGAATTTAGCTGTCAAAAGTATTTCAAAATTATAAAAATACAAGGAGTTTGTGATTATTTCTGTATAAACGAGCTCAAACCGCGAAGCTGGCTCAAACTGTGTTTTCTCTCTGTGTTTTGTCTCATTAAAATGAATGAGGAAGAGTTTTTGGTGAACTTCGTCCCCAATTTGGTGGAAGAATTAGAGGCAGCAAGCGCCGAACCAACATACACATAACATCGAGGATAACTTCAAAAATTTACCTTGCGCCACTCCTCCCAAGTTTTTTTAGCCCCTGTGATGGAGTTTATTATCTTTACTGATGTTTATCCACCGCCTTTTAGCTTCATTCTTAGTGAATGATTCGGGACTAAGTTGGACAATCAAGTTTGCCACATTTCAGCTGTGGATCGGCTTCTACTAAATGTACTAGACGAAGTCTTTGCTCCGCACTAGAAAATTTTTTGGATATATTATTTTGCTCCATAACAAATTATTATATAAATAAAATAATTAAAATAAGAATTTGTCTCAATTCAATATTTATCTTAGACAAGCTGTTGTAATTAATGACATTTAACGTCAGAACTTATGAATGTACTATCTGGAGCGTTCCGTTTCAATCAATATACTTTACGAAATATTAAAAATTGAACTTTTATATTATGTAATATAAGTATTATTTTTAGAAAATATGATCATATTTTTAAAATATATTTTGTGTTAAAATAGATTTAGTAATGTTTTTTTACCAAAAAGAACTATTTTAAGATGTAAATTATAGTGGTTGCCATAGCGTTTTTAAAAACGCCTCATGAACGTCGTACGAAACATTAAATTGTCAATGCTATTTCCGATTTCCTAGTTCGATTGGTAATATTGTTCAGAATACGGTTCATACGAATCATTCGAACTTTTCAGTAGAATCGAAAAATTCGCATACGAATTTACCATGCGGAAAAGTTCTATTACATGAGAATCGGGTCCCTGGGTTAGGTAAAATTTCACCAACATTTAAACAGGCGTTTAAAGTTGACTATCAACTGTTTTTTACATTTATTATTATGAGTAAAATAACTACGTACGTATTAACATTCGACTTAAAAAAAATATTTGTTGTTTTTGAAAATGATACTTCATTTTCAAAAACAACAAATTTTTTTTTTCTTTGATTTTCTTTCATCGAAATTTTCTGTACCACCCTTCAAATTACGTTTCGCGAAGTTTCTATATTTTCAGAGCAGGCAAGAAAATGTGTTCTAATCTCAACAATTTGGAACAATTACTCCGATTATTACTTTTTAAAATCACACGAAAAGCACTACTACCTTTTGCCAATGAATACTTGACATTGTAGCAGCAATTTTTTGACAAGCAGAAAGTGCTGTTTGTCAAACGTGAAGTAATGTAAAATCATTGTAAAATATTATTAATATAAATTGTGAAAACGCATTAAAAACATTTCAATGAGGCCGTGGCATGGAGATTCTTTTGCCAGACAAGGCTCGTAGAATGCACAAGCTTGAACGCGCATGGCTGACAAGATTACAAGCTTTCATACCGTGAGTAACTTGAGTTTCAAAAACATTAGCCCAGGTCTTAGTTTATGGCGTTTAGTGAATAACTTCTCCATTGTATGGCACACCCCACACTGGTTAGCATGATCCTAGTGCATAGTCGACGGGAATGACATGTCACGCGATTTCATGATGTCATTCCTATGTGACTTAGACTAGGCCTTCCGATACGCTTAAATGGTACCAAGTCTAGATCCGGGCTTAGATACAGACACAAACGACAAGATGCTCTCAACCTTCATTTACGATACCTTGATATTAAAGCTTTTAAGCTTATCTATGCCAGGGGGGTTTCACTCCGCAGTTTAGGTACGTTTAGCCGGGCGGTGCGGACGGACGGTATGTGGCAAAAGCTTGCCGCTCGGCTCGCACGCTGGCCGCGTCGCACGTAATAATTGAGGTCATTTTTGTAACGATAACTGCATATCGGTAAGTGGGAACCCTGCGCTCTTATCGCCAAACCGGTATCGGGTCAGCGATACGTGACGGATATGGAACGCTCGTGTCATGCAATAAATTTCAATTTCCCGTGCAGTCAGATGAAGCTCGTAAGAGTAGGTACATTTTCATACCTAAACTTGGCTTTTCATCGAGAGTGATCCTTCTGTACTTTAGTACTATTATTTATTCTGTGTCTATGCTGAAATGACGCGCCCCACTGCCGTACTTATGTACGTAGGTACTCAAGCAAATTTAAAATGTGGACACACTACATATATAAATTTCGTTGCAATTGGTCATTCAGTTGACGGCTAGACTTAAACGGATGTGTTGTCGAACTAGTCATGATTGTCTGGGGCCTTATTTTGAATTATTCGTCTGGCATCGAGCGCTCGTTAAGCATCAAATGTGCTCGATTTCTATCGATTATCGTTTCGTTTGCGATGAAAATCAATAGAACATTATGATGAAAAGCAATATTATTTTGATTTCATCGTGAACAAAACTAAAATCATCATCACAGCCCATATACTCCCCACTGAGAAGGGGCTCGAGCCTATCCTAAGTTAGGGCGTTTAGGCCTCATATAGTCAACCACGCTGGCCCAATGCGGATTGGTCAACTTCACATACACCTTTGAATTTCTTCGCAGGTATGCAGGTTGCCTCACGATGTTTTCCTTCACCGTAGGAGCGGCAAATGGACATATGAAATTCGAAAAACGAAAAACACATTGGTACGTGGCATTATAGAATCTCGGACTTCCCGATTAGAAGGCCAGTGCTGAGTCCACAGCGCCACCGACGCTAAACTAAACACAGATGACGCTCGACGAATTATTGAAAAATAAATGCCCTGAACACGCGTGACAGAGCGGACATCTTGTTTCATACGAGTACAATGCGACTAGCAAACCATAGCTCACGGTAGAGTCAACGCTCTCACACAAATGAAGTTAAATATTAAAACTAATTAATTAGTGGGGCAAGTCACTTCAGCTGATTTCTTTTACTATGATACCAAAGCTGGGAAGAAAGGAACAAGCTTCACCTGATTTCTCAGTGACCAATGATTTCACTATCTTGCCTCTAATTGATTTCATGACAAACGTAGTCAAGATGGTGTTGCTAGTCTAATGGACAGAGGAAGCGCCATCCCACTAGGGAATAAAATCCAAACCCTTTGAAGCCAGATCATCCTAACCACTAGACCACAGAAGTACAAGCCATAATTGGCGCCTAGCTACAGGTGTAATCCTCATTAAGAGCTTTAGTTAGTTTAGTAGAATGAAGACGAATGGACACGATTTTATACCTACAGAAATAACCTGGAAGTCCGAAGTTCTAGTCCAGGATTTCCAGGTGAGGGCAGATATTCTAGTGGTAGCAGGGCTTTTGTCTAACCAACCTGCGTTAGCACCTGCCCTTCTCGGGGAGGCCTTTGCATGACAATTGCCGTCGTGGAGATGATAGATAGGTATGATGATAGTGTGAGCTTCTGAGCCCACCTGTCTGTAACCACACCACCTTTGTCCCTGAGACCTGTTTGTCTTCATAAAAAAACAATGTTATTATTGTTTCGGCAGTAGAGGTTAGATAGCTACTCCACGTGCTCCCTTTGTCGTTTTTATGATAAGAGAAGGTCATGATCACCCTTTTTGTAAATAGAACCACAATTCGCAGAGCGAGCTACACGTAGAGGCACTGGCCAAATGGCTGAGCTGCAACGGCGAGGTGTGGGGCGTGGGCCCAACGGCGGTGTTCGCGAGCGCCGCCGCCCTGTTCCTGTTCCAGGAGCTGCAGGCCAACGTGCTGGTCGGGGATCACCCGCGCGTCTCTCTGCTCGAGAAGACGTTGCTCGTAAGTTCAACATGAACTCGTTTGCGTGTAACGGTCGTACTGGAAGCGAGCTTTTACACGACACGTTTCTGAATACTGCGTCTGTGCTTAACATGGAGTCCCGTAGACATCTCCATCTGGCTTATCTGGTTTTCGACATTGTTAAACTAAAGCAGCCCGATCTCTTCGATAGACTTCAGTTCCATGATTGGAACTCTTCCAAGGGCATTCCGCTTCAGGAGTACACCTATAAGACTGTAGCTTTTAGGGGCAGCTTCCGTTTTCAGACTTCTAAGTGGTGGAACGATTAACGATCACCCTAAGGTGTTTATTTCCCGAAATACTTTTAATGGCTTTCTCACCCAGCACTTACAAGTTCAGAGGAGAGGAATTCCTAGAAGTTTTATCGTATCTTTGCTCGACTAGACGAATGATTAAAAAATGAAAGCCTTGTTCTTGTTCATTATTTCATTATTTAGACCGATAGCGCTAGGCTTTTTTGATGTCATAAGTTTCAATAATTCTAAAGTTGTTTATTTTTTGCATGTGGATGCAGTCATACCTATGAAACTTATTATTTCGTTTTGTGTCACATCTGGTACTTGCATTTTCAGTAATTCGATGATTTGTGTTTGATTATTTTTATTCAAATTAAAACTGGCAAAATTTATTTTAAGTTTAAAATAATTATGGTACCATATCTAGAAGAGCCTACGGAGTGTGCAAACCTAGTTTGTGTCATCTTCATCCAGAGCAAACTGACATAGAATCAGTATTTAAGTACACTACGAAAAAAAAATTACAGTTAATGAAATAACTATTTTCTATCTCAGATCACTTACATATGCCTATTTAATAAATTTGTGCCAAGTTGGATCACGCAATTTTAAGATTATTAATTATTTTCCTTTTCCAAGCTATAAACGCTTCAAAAAAATATTACAATAATTAGAGTTTACACATTTAATATCATAAATGCATGAAAAGTCGACATTGTAAATTTGTGTCATTTTCATGCACGATAAACATAGAATGAATAAAACACAAAAACAATGGTTACGGTCGAAGCGGGTCGACGCGCGGCGCGACGCGGACGAGCGGCGGCGGGTGACGCTCGCCGTACGCACTGTACCTCTACCATGAGTTGCCATCGATTGCACACTGTAGTTAACTACAGTCGCTAACGTGTTAACGCAGACGATATCGTTTTCGATAGTGACCGTACCATGAGTTACTTTTGCATTTACCTGACTTCGTAACGTTAACTCGATAGTATAGTAAACGATACAAAGGATACAGACTACTTACAGGTAATTATTTGTTGTCGTCATGTTGGTAATACGCTATAATCCGTCTTCGCAAAAAGGTATCTCAATTCGGTTTCTTACCATATTGTTATGAAAGATTTAATTTAGTCGGCTTATACATCAACTTCAAATTATTTCATAGGTTATATTTTTAATCATTGTTTGATTACATTCACGAAAACTTATTTAGTTTTATGTTAAAGAATAAGTTTTTATTAAATGTAGGCCATGTATTGATTTAATAATGATATAGACAAGCGCTCCATGGTTCCAGTTAATGGCGCAATTCATAGGAATATATAGTAATTATAGTTTAATTGTAAGTATTAACATTGTTGTGGTAAACATTGTAACAATTTTCCATTTAAAATAATCATTTTCTATGCTTCTATGGGTTTGTTTTTTAGTACCCATCTATTTAAAGACGTGGCTACACAAAGAGACCTATTGGATTGATAATTTAAATGTAAATAGTGCAATCCGTTATAATTGAAGGATTTTCCATTATAGCTAAATAATTTAACCAATTATTTTTTTCTTTCAGGCTTTAGATCACCATTATCTCAATTGTTCCCGAGGGTCCACAGGAAAATATGTATAATATTTGTTTAATTCAATAGAGTTGACAAATATGCTGAAAATTAATACCTGCCAAATGTAGTATTACAGGAGATATACAACTGCATAAGTGAGTGGGTGAATGAATAAAACTAAAAATGTTACTCCTTTACAGTATGAGTAATTATGATGAAGCAATTTATATAAAACTTAAAATAAAGCTGATGACGTCTGACGTCGGCCAATATTCATATAAAATACTTTTATTTTACAATATTATGATTATCTATTATGGCTTTATGTGATGTTTAATGATATGTCTGTTGTTGCAGAAGTTTAAGTTCCAAAATTTACCTGGAATTAGAGTCAAATGTCCAACCATAAAAATTACTGCACAAGAAAGAACCGGTACTACTGTTATTTATTATCATTCAATAATTATCATATTTTAGCAAACTTAATAGATGAAGAAATTTGTTTAATCGACACTATTATATTATTAAAATATATTCTATTGGTATTTTACTTATTTTGTATGATTACAAGTCAGTAAAATTATATTGCTGCCAAAATCTTAATGACAGTATGAAAGTATGCAGAGTCACAGCTACAAACTCACTGGATACTTTAGCAAACTGCACATTATTATGAGGTAAAATTAGGCTAAATGATCTAAGGGTAAAATACAGTGGGAAGTTGTCTGAAAAATACATTTTGTTTGTATTATTATTTTATCATAATAACAGCAATGGTAGGGAAGCAATTAAAGAATATTACTATAAATGCATTGTTGACTGAAAAACAGTGAATTATTGTGTTCACATTACGACTCTTACATGGTTTTTGGGTTGGGCAATATATATCACCAACAAACCTGTTTTATACCATCCACCTATTTGACATATGAATCAGAATAAATTCAAATATACAGAAGATTGTTTGTTTTATTTCATATTGTTTATATTCATTGAACAGCGAAGTTATATTTATTAAGCACTTTGATACTGAATCATGCCCATATTCTTTTACGTAAGGTAATAACTTCTTTTACATAAGATGTAAAAGTAAAAATATAGTTTTATAGGAATGTTCATGACTGACCAGTCTCATAAAAAATGGACAATCTCCATTGAAAGATAATGTTTTTGATGCAAATTCTTAATGTTTATGTTAAATAACCAGAGGTACTAGGTCTTCTGTGTTATTGCAAAGCAGCAATGCTTTTCTGTTTTATATTGAAGGATACGAAATTTCAGGGTACTGTAACTACATTCATAAGATAATAACCTACACCTTGTACACTTTGGTCATTAGAAGACTATAGGTGACTATGATCATCTAAGTAGTAGACTATTTGCTTGTTTGCCAACATTCTTGTGTAAAATATGCACAAATACAACAATTCTGTTGTTCTTTATATTAGATTCAGTATGAAATACCTATAGACCTAGAACTTTATTGAAAATTAATATTTTTTGCTTTGTCAAAAGTCAAAACAAGGAAATCCTACTTAGGTAAATAAATTAAAGAGTGGGCTCATGTAATTTATTTATTTTTGGTGTAAAAAATGTGTTAACATCTTTTTATTAATCTACCAATAAAAAAAATCATCAACCAATGTTTCCTTTTTAATGCAATCCAAACTATTGTGACACTGTAAAATCCAACTGCAGCTGTGGAAATAAATCAGTCCAAAAAATGAAATGCTAAAACCGAAGGTCTTGGCTGCACCATTCTGTATTATCATCAATGCCACTCAATCAAATCAACCTCCGCTACTCATCCAAAATAAATGTAGCTGTAAAAAATAAAATCTTATAATAATATATGCACCTTTTTAAGTTTTAACTGACTTCAAAAAAGGAGATGTGTTGACTGAATAATTTAAAAAAAATATTATGTTCACTGATTACTCCGCCAATTGTGGACCGATTTTCAAAATTCTTTCTTTTTATCGATAGAGGGATCCTGGGATAATGGAAGGAAATACTTAAATTACAGAGGCACATCCAACATATTTCATTTTTTTCTGACGATATTTAGGTAAGTAGGTAAGGTACCTATTTGCATCTGATAGTCATCATATCATGTTACTGAGCTGATGATGATGGAAGGTTTCTGGTAGGTGACGAGTTTGGGAATTTTACTAAAAATATTGAAATATTTTTTTTTTCAAAAAAAATTAAACAGGCTCCAAAACACCAAAAGTCCTAAATACAAAAATACATACAATAATTATCACATTTTTATATTGAAGTTGGTGCCAAACTTTTCAGGTGATATTGCTTGGCACCGACTTCAATATAAAAATGTGATATTGTATGTATTCTTATATTATTTATGATTTTTTGGTGTTTTTGAAGTCAGTTTTATTCTTTGTAAAAAAATTAGGTATACCTATTACCAATAGCGTTTTATTAGAGAAACAACTCTAAGAAGTTATTTAAAAAAGTTATTAAGGTTTATAATATAGAAAATAAAATGCAATTCTTTACATTTGAGGGTGTAAGAATGTTTTACCTCTACACAGTGACAATGATTTTTAACCACAATTCTTTTTCCATTTGACTGGCTGTTATATCCAGCTAATTCTTTGCTTCTTCATTAGACTTGTTGCACGCAAGTATGGATGTGGCATCAACAGTCCCATTTATGGATAATCTGTAAGAAATGTTTTGTAAATAAAATGTTATAGAATAGGTATTTTAACACTTTGATATAGACTATTTTTAATTTGTTATCAGCTTGTCAAACAATTCCTTAACTTCTAGGGATGCCTTGTAGTTTATTGAATGTGTTATTCTGCCATACATAAGGATGACATTTTGTTTTGTTATTTCCAAAAATCCAAGTTTTGCATTTACCTACTGAAGGGGTCATACGAAGACAATCTGAATTATTACCCATATATTCACTTCAGTTGTCATAAAACAGTATTATACACTTAAGATATGTACCTCTATGATCATAAAGCTATTAAGATCAAAACAAAATTGTAAGTAACTTTTTAAAAATGATAATTTGATTTTGAGGTTACTTACATAAACTCTGTATAGCTTTCAGTTTCAAGTCTGTATTTGCTTTTAAACACTAATGCTGAAATGCTTATTTATAATACTATAATTAGCACAAATAGTTGTAATCACTCTTTTGAACTTTTTCTCACGACTGCTCCCGTATTTTAATTGTTTTCGTGTCATTGACGTATATAATATGTATGTGTTATTATTCTTGAACTCAGCCGTGGTTGGCATATTCCATGCAAAAAAAATCACAACTTATTAACTAATTTAACTCAATAATATTATTCCAAACTTGCTTAGATTATCTATCGAATCGAGTCTCACGCTTGAAAATGTAAGTGAGTAACGTAACTACAGAGTTATCGTTTTGTACGTTATCGTCTATCGAGTAGCTGTCAAATCATGAACTCATGGTACCGATTTCCATACAATATCCACAAAATGATTGTCGATAGCGAGCGCGTTTTCGATAGGTTCGCGACGTATCGTAAACTATTGCACTCATGGTACCGATTTTAGTTCACCGCGTTACCGCTAGGGGCGCTGTACAAAGGTTCATACAAAAATTTACGCAGTCGATATCGACTCCAAACGAATGCAAACTCATGGTAGAGCTACTGTTCACCTTCGTTTGGTAATCACAGCTAATTCCATTCGGCCGTTAAAACGTGATTGATTAACAAACATACAAACACACGCGTAGCACTAGGAACTCGAGAAACATTTTGTCTACTCCGTAATGTCATTTTTCTTTCGTAGACTAATCTTCTCGTGTACTTTGTGTTACTAGTGCAATGTACTATACTTTGTGTTACTAGCACGCCGGCCGGTGTGACTGGCCGGTGCCCGCCGCCCACGCCTGCGCGCTTCCCCGCGCTCGGCATTCGTGCAAAGAAGTCTGGTATTTTTTTGAAATAAAAGGATTTCGTGGATGAAAACAACACAAATTATGAATAGTGTTTTGTTACAAAATAATAATTAGAAACACGTGAACTCTAATAACTTGCATTTTATTTTGAGGATTTTACAGGGTGTTGTAGTAAAATAATAAAATATCTATACATCTCGTGGATGAATTTGACACAAAATAGTTTAAACAACAGATACTAGTATTCTAAAACGCATAACACCTATTTTACCAATTGTAATATTCTTTCAAAGCTAGTTGGGCGTCATGTTAGCCACTGGTTAAAAATTAAGATTCTCGTGGACAGAGATGACACAAAATGCCTATGCACATCAGATACTACTTCGTTATTATGATGAAAGTAAAATTTTCATCTCTAATTTTGTTTTCGTCCAATACTGATTGAAACGACAAATACCTAAATTTCTACCTATGCAAGTACCTAGAATGACACAAAATATTTTTTTAGGTTGGGCAAATGGTCTGGAAACTATATGCGAAAAACAAACAACTTTAATATTTTTGAAACTTAAAAACCTAGCGCTACGGGTCTAATTTAAGTACCCAGGGTGTAACGGCTTGCTGGTCGGATGATGAGTGGCTTCTTTCCGTTGTTGTTGCCTTGTGTACTCGCTGTCTTTTATCATCATCATCATCACACTAACCTATAGGTCTCACAACTATGTATTTAATTTATTAAAACGACTTTACTCGGCAGTCCACGATGGTTCTCGGCATGCTGGCGCTGATGGTACACCTGTGGGTTTGTTCCATGCGCTTTTTCCAATACTACCTCGACACTCTTATAAGAGAAGTAAGTATTCGTTTTTTTTTATCACACACAAGAAATCTCCCTATTTTTATCTTTGTAGTTATTCTAGCATTTTAGTAGGCAATCATATACGAGTAAATGACGATCTTCAAACATACCCAATACCTAACTACAAAGATAGAACTGAAGACACTTGTGCACCAGATGAGTAGTTCAGTGGTTCTTACATCACTTTGCGCCATTTGGTAACATGCTTGCATCGCTGTGTTCCGGTTTGAAGGGAAAAATACACAGTTGTTTATTTGCAAATCTTAAATTACATATACTTTTGACGACTGTGACCACTTCCCATCGATAGGCTTTAGACGTGTGAGTTATAACGTGTATTTCAACAAGTACAGTAAGCTCCCATTATAGCTTTACATTTACACTACGAAAACCGCCACTATTACCAGCGACATAAGAACGGTCCAAAGGTCAAACAGTATAGCTTAAAGGAGCTTACTGTACCATTAATACTACGTACCACGTAACCGTATACACGGATTACACGGTGTAACAAAAATACCAGTAAATCGGAAATAACCCCCTTTCCGATTTACTAATCAATGGTCCCCTATACACAGTCATACCAGTAAATTTTTAATTGATGTGCAAATCCATTAAGTTTTCAGTAAAATTAAAGAGTAAACTACACAGAATGACAGGTGCGGTGCTCCGGTTCTCTGACATGAGAGCTTTACTGGAGTCTGGAGTGTTACAGAAAACTCGTAAAAAATATAAAAAAACTAGCTGCGCGACTTCGTCCGCGTGGAATTCGGTTATTATAAGCAAGTCGCTAATATCACATTAAAAGTAGACTATGTCTTTTCTCAGGCTCTAGACTATGTGTGTACCAAATTTCATTTAAATCGGTTCAGTAATTTTGACAATACTTCCATAAAACATTTCATCCCCCCTTTCAACTCGTTTCTCGCATTAAAAAGTAGCTTATGTCCTTTTTCAAGCTCTAGACTATCTGTGTACCAAATTTCATTTAAATCGGTTCAGTAGTTTTGGGGTGAAAGCGCGACAGACAGACAGACAGACAGAGTTACTTTCGCATTAATAATATTAAGTATCGAAGTACGGATTATCAAAGCCAAAAATATTGTCAACCCTAACACAGATTATTATTATCTGTGCTAGGGGTGACCCGTACCCGTAAGATACCCGTTGTATAGATACTGTCTTATGAATTAAATAAAAGATGATATCGAAATGGTCAGAGCCCCCATATACTCCTGGAGCTGACAACGGCGGGGCTGCTGGGCCAGGAGGCGGTGCCCCTCGGCACCCTCACCAGGTTCCTGCGCCAACAGCAGCCGCAGATTCACATCACTGTGTGCTGGTTCCTGTCGCTCTGCTGCGCCGACTACGTGCGCAAGCATTACTGCCAGAGGTTCAACATGCCGTACTTGGAGTTGTGGTTGGTACTGGACGTGACGATTTTACTGCTATACTATATTTTGTTTGTAATTTATATTGGGCTCATAATTATCATCTCAACAAAAAAATGCGCACTGTTGGGCTTATGTCTCCACGAGAAAGGGGAATAGAGCAGTCTCTCACTACGCTGACCCACTAAGGCTACTAAGTGATTTGATCACGGACAACAAACACATTGTGGGGAACGCCGAAACCTCATCCGTGTGTTGCCAGAGTGTACCAATAGCAGGTGAGACTGGTTTGGATCACATTAAGTGTATCAAAGGATGCGCCTTCTTCTCGGAAAGGTGGCCCACATCAGGTGGTTAGAGCAGGAGAAGGCGCTGCGCAAGTGGGCAGAGACGCTCACCCACCCAGCTGCCGGCCAGTCGTGGGTGAGCGTTCGTCCAAGTTTTAGGAGTGGGTGGAGCGCCGGTAGAGCAGCATTGCATTATTGCAATGGCATTAGATTAAGTTGACATTTAGGTTTAAATTGCATCCCTTTCACCCACCTTCTGAATTGTGCATTGTCATTAATACTGCCGTTACTCCAATGACACTGCCGGTCACTTCCTAGCTTGGCGACGCGAGCCTGGTGGTGCATTAGCCCTCGCCCTTGGCCACAACGGTCCAATTAGCTGTTATTAGGGAATATATTAATAGTAGCTTACGAGTGCAGCTATGGACAGGACGTGTGAATGATAACACAAGAATTCTTAATCTGTAGTATAAACGACACAATGCAGCATGTCCCACGTTTCACTAAACATTCATCAACCATTGGTTGTCTCCTAAACAGTTTGTTAACATGCCCATACTTATGGCGTGTGTAGTTGACTTGTATCCAAAATTACACAGATGTAGTTGGATAGTAGTAAGTTATATTTCTGAGTTTGGTATGTAATGGTCACCGATATGTAATTTGGATTGGCCTAATCACCCTAACATAGGGTAGGCTCGAACCCCTCGGTGGGGGACGTACATGAGCTGTGATGATGATGATGATGATGATGTAATTTGGAGCATTTTACTGTCGACAGGCAAGCAGAACTTCAGGAGCGGGTGCGGCGCGGCGTGCAGCGCACCGTCGAGAGGGTGAACAGCTTCGTCGGCTCCGTGCACCAGCGACTGCGTACGCTGGCGCCGCCGCCCGCCCCGGAGACGCGTAACGCGCACACGTGAATACATTACATTCTTCTGTTATATAGCTTCAGCTTATACAGCTTCAGCAGGCGTAGCACGGACCATGGACAAAACAGGACATGAGACAAATAACATGTTTCTCGCTCTCTCATATAACAATGAAGCGCGATGGGACGAGGATTAGTCACTTTCTCTTCTGTAGTTCACGCGCCGTGCTACGCCTGCTGGAGTGAATGAGACGCGGCGAGCGGTGCACCGTCGAGTGGGTGGAGCTTCGTTCAGTAAATAAGCATAGCTACAGAACGTCGTCAACTCGTTATTATTAATTTAATGCTCTTACCTTAATGAGTGATAACCAGAAGTGGTTCTGATTCAATGAAAAACCAACAAAATTCAAGACTTTTAAATGTGATTTTCATTTTCTGACCTACAACCCTCGACTAACTAGGAAGTCTCGTAACGCCATAACACCTATAGTCTTGCAATATAGAATTTAATAAATAAAGACATCAGAATTCGCATCCCAACCGACGACCGCAACAACCTGTCTTGCGTGTGACTGAGCTCAGCACGAGGAGCCCAGTCAGTTCACTTGTATTGTCGCCGCAGAGTTTTCAGTCAGCAATATGTAATTATTCATACTGTATGTTTCATGGTTCACAATTGCGAGGCATAAGGGCTAAGGGCACCGCTCATTAAGCCAGCCAAGAAATATAAAAGTTACACATCATTATCATTTTTCACTACCTACTTACTAATATTTTTGCAAATCCTTCACAATAGCTTGATGCTTGTTCGTCTCACCGTGTGTTCACACTAAATGTAAAAATAATCGTAACTCCACCGGTTGCAAAATAACTGGCGGCCGCAGTGCAACTGTCGCCGCCCTCGGAATTTAAAGAGCGGAAACGCTGCGACAGAGCCGCGGCGTTTTGCTTATATTTTTAAACCACCCGTGCGGGAGTGGAGGTGGAGAATCCTCAGGGATACCTGCACGGCCAACCGCATAGGTTATGTCGGACTCTTACCGACTAAACTCCGCCTTACGCCTTTGACCTTGCGGCCATAAAGGCTTCATGGAATGCGACCGTCCCCTCAGGAGAGGGAACGGTGCAGGCTTTGCTTTTCTCGGAATCCTACTTTTATAGGCAATCTTAGGCCATGTTGTTGTCACTAGAGTGGGGTCGTGGCGGCCAAGGACGCAGGCGCGACGCGCGGCGAGCTGTGCGGCACACGCGCAGCATCCGATCTTTGCGTGCGACTCGTCAACCAGTCGAGCGAGACAGCTGTTGAAACTATTGAAAAACTCAGAGCCTATATATCAGTAAGTGAAAAGGTTCAAAATCAATTAGTTCCCTTAATCCTGGCATGCAAATAAGAAACCAGATCAATTACAAGACTGGAAAAGTGTAAACTTCACGCAGCACCATAGTTAAACAGCGTCAAGTGTTTTCGCTCTCGTGAGCTGTGTGAGTGAGGTCACCATAACTCAGGGATGATGTCGAAGATAATGTTTGTATGGCGGAATGGGGTGTAGTCTATACCATTACCATTGATCAAAGGTGAGTTTGATTTCCTTTAGCTCATTGCCCAAGTGCTCTTGCGGTGTTTCCAAAAACCGAGGCCGTATCGTGTGAGGAATGGGCAACATGGGCTATCACCCAGGGCCACTCGCGTACCTACGGAATTGAACGTGTTTTTTCACAAATATGAAATTCCTCTTAGGGAAGTCAAGAGGGCCCACACGAAATGAAATGTCACACCGCTGTCCATAATAATTCATCACCACAGCTCATATACATACGTCCCCATCTAGGCGCTCGAGCCTACCCTAAGTTAGGGTGTTTAGGCCTTAGTCAACCACATAATAATTAATAAGAGCGTTATAGCTCTCAGTGTGTAGATCGTAGGAGGTGAGTCTTGCTTGATCGTCACCATGTTATGTTGTATAAAAAATTGCCATAGTTTTAACCCATATACGTCCCATGCTTAGATCTACTACATTACGCTAGAGGTCCAATTGCGCTGCAGTGTTTTATCTATAACTCTATCATCCCGTCATGTTCAATAAATAGACGCGATTGAGGTAAACTCCTTCCGCCTTATTACAGAACATGGTCTCCGTTTAGTCTTAGGTTAAACCTGACGCTGTCTCCATCTTCTTTCATTAACACAAGTGAAAGAGCATCAGGTTTAAACCAAGAATAAGTTAAGACCACGACCGCCTGAGTCGACTCTTGCGAAATTCACGATAAGAAAGGAATTAAGCAGGGACACAATGCCGCCGGATGGATGGCTCTACGACTGATCTAATCGAATCGTTGTTTACCATTTCTTTCCCTCATTTTTTATTATTATTGTGCAGGCAACTAGATGTACGTGCAGTGCACCGGACACCTGCGTCACTGGCGCTAACACAGCAGCTGCGCGGGCGCAGGAGCCTGCAGGACCTGCCCTGGCGGAGGATGGCCAAGCTACCCTTTGACTGATTTCTTTTTTTTGTGTACAATAAATATTATAAATGGCACCGATGTATTTTATTGGTTTACAGATTGTCTCCTGTTTAATCAGTATGACACATACAGTGATGTGTTATACTTAATAAGCCTTTTTTTACTTTTAACGGGACTCGCCCTACAGAGTGCGGAGCCTACCTAAATCGTGTGCGTATGGATTGAGGAGCCACATCACGAAATCAATCGAAATCCCGCCCAGATTTAGTAGCAAATTAGATAATTTTGTAGGCGAAATCCTGGAATTTGTAGCAACACACATCAAGAGTTACATCAATTTAAAGGTGGCTCCTCAATTCAAACATCTGGATTGAGGAGCCACCTAGAACTCGGAAACTATTATATGTACATTTTTGAAAATTTAGTATCATTTAGTAGTAATTTTGTCTGGAACCTACAAAAAATTTGGTTCAGATACTGCTGGAACTCGAGAAGATACAATACAAAATGTGTGGCTCCTCAGTCCATACACGTACAAAACTTGTCAACGTGAATTTCCACGAAACTAATTGAGCAATTTTATTTTGGAGTGCATGATCATTTAGTAGTAATTTTGCTAGAATTTGTAGTATAGAAATAATGTTGGAGGACTTAGTGAAATTAAAAATATAAAGCAATATAGGTGGCTCCTCAATCCAGACGTTTTGCATATAAATGATTGACTGTATCTTCGCGAAATCACAATGGAATCAAAAGCTTGGGGCGCCAACATTTAGTACACAACATTTAACAGTTATAACCCGAGGGATATAATTTTGTATGAAACTCCCAAGGGATTAAAGTGTTTTAAATATGGAACATAAAATTCGTATGAAAATTTAGGCATAGATGCTAGCTTAGGAAGGCAAAGGTTATACGTCCATACAGCAGTAGCGTGCATTCACTAGAGACAAAGACATTCTACATGTGTAAATAATGTTTTTATAAAATCTAAATACATGATTTCTTTACCAAAATTATAAAATATTTATCTACATAATACTGCAAGCTAAAATAAACAATTACATTTCACTTTATTTTTTATTGATAAAATACTTTTTATGCAAAAAGCGCCATCTTTTGACGGCCACCATTAACTATCGATAAAAACGAATAAAAAGCAGAGTAAAGCAAGAACACTAACGCTGCCGGCGGATAAACAGCATTTGGAAAAATTACGCGGCATATTTAAATAAAAATTAAGAATGTTTCTACAATTTGTTCCATAATTTGCACCAACAGTATTCCATTGTATTGTTTGCCTTGTCCATTGTATTGTTTAACTTTGCCGCCAACGCCATTACGTATTTCAAAATTGTAATATCTCGTTGCTTACGTTAGTAAAGTGCTTAGTGGAATGTGTTCTGTGGCATCAATATTACAGTCTTTTTAGAAGTTTATTCAGTGTTTTATTGATAAAGTTTAAAAAAGTAAATGTCCAGGTGCTTCAGCATTTTTTTATTTGGGGTCAATAGGCTGTCGACTATTTGAGATTTATTTCGACAGTTGTAATTAATTGCTGTTTCAAAAGTAAATATACAACGAAGTTGAAAAATAAAAGAAATTTATTTGATACCATTTTATTGTTAACAAATTAACATCCGTCCTGCGTGCTACTAAAGGTCATTGACAGGGTCCAGCAGCTGATCGTATCGTATTGTAAATCGATGGGTAGACTAAGTTCATACTTGTTATGTTATTATAAAATATGTTTTAAGTTTTGTGTAATGTTTTAAGCTTTACTTAAGATAAAATTATTGCGTGACGTGTTCGTGCTTGAGAAAAAAAATATGTTTTTTTTGTATTTTATGGTTTTCATGATAATATCATAATTTTAACCATAGTTATAGTGATAATGATAATGTGACAGTGTTTATGATAAAAATTACCACCTACGTAATTGGTTATAGAGCCCTGAGTTTTTATTGTCTCGCAGATGGTATGAAAAGTAGAGTATTCACCTCAGGAACTACATGTGCAGTCGAGACTACAATAGTAGATTATGCACCAAGGGATTAAAGCAGTGTCTTCGTCTTAGGCGACTTAAACCCCTCGCTTCACTTAGGACTCTACATAACTCCCTCGCACAGAGGGACACGCTCCATACAAGGGCGGTCATAAATAGTTAAAGTCCTGTTACTATCAATACATTGTATTATTTTAGTGACTTATAGTTGTAAAAGTGTTTTAGGAACATTAAAATGAAAGAAGTACATGTATTTACGGAATAAAAAACGTTTACTTCAGTAAAAAACAAATATAAACAATAACATACTTTTACCTAAATTTATCATGAACAAACACTTAAAAATTGGAATGTAAAACATATATTTTAAATAAAATAAGAGTCAAAACATTGATAACATTATTTAATTATAATAAAATAATAGAAATAAATAAATTAAAATTAATTAAATACAAAAAAAAACAAAACAACTAACAAAATACAAATAAATTATTCTTATTCTAACAATATTAAACATGTAACAATTCTATTACACTTTGTAACAGAGTATTTTTCTTTTTAGGGGGAAGTTTCCGAAGACTTGTAATATAAGGATCTGAATGTAATAATAGTCGTTGTATTAAATCTTGATTGGTAACTTCACGTGACATTTTTCGAGTGTGACTTCGTCTATAAATTTTGATATACTTATTTGTCGCTTCAGCAGCTTCTTCGGAAAGTTCTCCTATAGATAACAATGCATAACTTATAATATCTGATCCATGTACGAGCACCTTGTGGACAGAAGCAGGAAGACTATACCACGGATATTCCTCGACCAGGCTGTATGCTGTTTGTAATGCATAGTCTTTAAACTTGCATTCATTAATTTTATGTCCAGAAGATAACGTTTGTAATATTACACAACAACGATCTATGAGATCCTTATTCAAACCTGTAATTTCAGCAGATACAGCTGATTCCAAAAAAAACTTCCTGGCCGTGTTTCCGTCGTTAGACGTCCCGCTTCCACCACTACGCTGAAAGTTGAATCTGAAAAAAATTGTTTGTATTCACTATGTCCAGTGCTGCCATCGAATCCCCATTTCCCAAGTAAAGAGATATTAGACAAACAATCATCAGGAATCTGATCTAAGACCTCTTTTTGAGATTCAAGGATTCGAGAAGCTGTGTGATCAAAAAGACTTTGTAATTCAACTTCAGCTGAAGACTCGGAAACAGTTATATTAGAAGGGTAACATCTCTGTTTCGCTTTAGTAATTTGTTGGTAACATGGTAATACATTAGGAGAAATCTTACTATTAACAAAGTTTTTAATTAATAAATACTGATGTTTTGTCAACTGAGCATCAGTCACAAGTGACAAGACATCATCAGTGCTAACTCTAGATATACACGAATCGAATGAACAGTCTGAAACATCAAGCAATGCACTCACAGTAGAATCATCAGACTTTGACAAATCAGCTACTCTCCGACGTTTAGTCCTTTTACTACATTGCGTAAAAGGTTTTCGAGGACGACCACGTGAATGACACGGCGACGTTTCAGACGGAGTACATTGCTTATTGTTTTTCACAAGTTGAATTTTTTCAATAACATTAAACCAATCGGAATTCTTATATAAAAGCTTGGTTTTATCCCTATTACATTTTTTCCAGAATCGAGCAATAGCTTTACATAAATTATTAACAATTTTCTCTAAATAATGAATATCAATGTTCTCAGCATCGTCGTTCAGAGTAGTCAACAAACTTTGTAGGACTTGACGACACTTTTCCGAGTCATTATCGGTATTGACAGTTAGCCATATTTCAAGAATATGCATTCTTGAAAACGAGCATATATATAAATTACCTAAAACAAAAAAAAAACGGTTAAAATTCAGTCACAAAACCTACACAAAGCACTAAGACTAAATAAACTAATTTCGTAGCAAATGCTACGAGATAATCTGGCAACCGTAGCACCCTTGTCATCGCCAAAAGGGCAGATAAGGGCAGCCAAGTTTTAATTTTCCTAAGATAAGAAAGTCTAAAGATTATGGTGCAATATACCTCCATAGTCGGAGCGAGTGGGAACATATTTAAAAGTTTATTCAAACTTTGAATATTAAAATATAATACTCCAAGAAAAGTCGCCTCGTAGCAATGACATACTAAAGAAAATATATACTAAGATACAATTAAAATAAAAATATTAATTATTACATACCCTGTTCTTGGATATCCATTTCAGAAAAAACTCACACAGCACTCACAGGTCCCGCAATGACAACAAATGACGTCACGCTTTTTAATGACTCACTGATAACAGTATTTACGATTGGCGATGCGCTCTCTTTGAATGCACAATAGATAATGAAGGCGCACTCTAATTACTGACCTATTTATAGTTTCAGAAGGTACCGCAACTATCCAATGTAACGATAAGGAATAAAATGTAAAACAAGAAAGCAGGTTTTTAAGATTTATGACCTATGGATGTCCCACAGTGCCTCGCTTCGCTCAGGAGTTAACTCTAGAGTCCCTCGTTGCGCTCGGGGTTCAATATGGCGCCCGTGACGTTAGACACTGCTTTAATCCCTTGGTGTAAATCTACTATTGTAGTCTCGACTGCACATGTAGTTCCTGTAAGATTTGCAAAAATGCAACCTCTAATACCAGAGCCCAATAACGTTGCTAAATTTTAACATTATGTCAAGTTACAGTACCCAGTAAGTGAAAGGTGAGCAATGCAAGCACAGCAGGCGGAGCACGGGCTGCTAAGACTGGGCTTGAGTGACGCATTATCTCACAATTTCAGTGACATATTCTCTGTTTTAAAGAGAAGCACGGCGGTCGACGGGGCGTAATAGGTGTGACAAAATGATTTCTTTGTCAAAATCTATACAAATAAATAAAATAGAAGTGTATGTTTGTAATGTCATAATAACAAGTTTTTACTGAATTGGTATGAATGTTTAACGGGTACCAATAACAAAAACACAATTTAAAAAGTTTTTGTCTGTCTGTCTGTTTGTTCCCGCTAATCTCCGGAACGGCTGGACCGATTTTGACGGGACTTTCACTAATAGATAGCTAATTATATAAGGTATAAAATAGGCTACTTTTTATCAACTTCAAAAGTTACTATTCCACGCGCACGAAGTCGCGGGCACAGCTAGTTATAAATAAAAAACTTAGATAAGCGAAAATCTCAAAACATTGCGTTTTTTCGTCTGAGGCGAAAATCCTATGTCTATGATTAAAAACATCAAATTGACACTGACGGACGACCATAACATATCCAACAAGTAAACAATATGAATCTGACTTCAAACATGGTGACATAATACAGTGAGTGTTTTTATCTTTTCCGAAAGAAATTTAAATTAATTAATGTAGAGCCGAGCCAAGCATGCAAAGGTCCCGTGTCCAAGTTGTGATTTAAATTAACATTCCTGATGTGGCTGTTGAGTATTATTCAGGAGGAAAGCCTCAAGGTAACTCATATTTTCTGCATAAACCTTGTAATGTTACTTTGTTGCAAATTTTGAATGTTAACATGATCTAACTACAACATAGTTTTAGCCTCAGAAGAATAACTAAAGCATAGAAACCTAGCAAAAATAGCTACTGAACTTAATATATTTGACTCACTTTGACATTAGGCGCTGCTAATAGAAGTTAGACAGAGACACGTATATGCAAGATGTTGCGAAATTTTGTAGGTCGTCACTAATTCTCGCTTGTCAGTTCTTCTCCCAGTGATGTCGTGCTCATCACTCACCTAGTTTCAACGTCGATAATTATATTATGTAGGTATTTAATAGATCCCTAATACTAAAATGTCTTTATTACGAGAAATATAACATAAATAATTAAGGGTAGATTTTCTTATGTAACTTATCCAGCTAATAGCTGCTGTGTCTCTTTGGTATGGTCAGGCTGGCCGTTCATGAGACTAAAAGCGGGAAGTGCGAGTCGGACTCGCCCACCGAGGGTCCCGTATAAAATTGTAGGTTATACTTTAAATAGAGACTAAATTTTTTATGATTTAATTACAAATGTGGAGTTTGAGATTTTCCCTGACTTGTAGTGTAAGACTATATAACTTCACAAATTTCATAGTTCTAGCTAGATCAACGAAAAGTACCCTATACATTTTGATGCCCGTGAGAATGTCGAAATATACGTTTTTGGCGACATAAACGGCCGTACCTTTTTTTGTTAACTTAGAAGTTTGATTTTTTCACATCTTCAAGGGACTAGAACTTGTTAGTGTAGAACTGAGTAATTATATGGTTTTAATTTCAACTCGATACCTTCACGCGTTTCCAAGATAGTCTTGACAGACAAACGGACAATAAAGTGATCCTATAATGGTTCAGTGTTTCTTTTGAGGTACGGAACCCTAAAATTTGGACTATTTAAGTGACGGGTATTTCCCGTTATCTAAAATGTTGGAATTTTTCTATTGCAGAGATTCACAAATTCTATAGGAAGGAAATCGAAGACACACTGCTTTTATTTCATCGCTTAGATTTAATTCATTTTTTATCGCATCGCTTAGAGGTACTTGAGGTTAATCTCATATTTAATTTACTTACCCGAAAATTTAACCCTCATGGATTTTGAACCTCGGATAAATTCGTGAATGCTAAAACTACTATTTGTACATATGCTTGGAAATTAAACTAAAAACATTAACATTTGACCATACTTTATTGTTAAGACATTTTTCGATAGATTTATTACGCTTGATGTGCGGCTGGGCTTAGTAAGAATGTAAATTTTCCGAAGGCGGCGTTTTGATATTTTACCTTTTTGACTCTTTCTGTGTTTTTCTTGATCTAATATTTTAATTCTTAGAAAAAAATCATCTGAACTGGTTGTTCTTGGCATCAGTGTCAAGGATTCCTTAAAGAAATAGTTAAGAAATTAAATACGTTTTTATTTTCATAAATAATATTTTAGTTTAAAGATTTCCTTTCATTAAATAACTTGACTTACGTCATGACGTCTCCATTTCATAGTTTTACTACTAAGTACATACAAAATTAATCTGATTGAAAATATCTGGAGCAAATTTGACTATGCTTTCTTGGACTCCAATTTCGTCTGACAATACACTTTATCCATATGTTTTTTATACATTGTCTTTAGGAAATCTGTAAAATAAAAATATCGACAAAATTTTACAACACTACGCATGATCAAGAAAACCTCAAAGTAATTTTCTAAAAATCGCTAAAACATAAAAGTGAAGTTAATATTACGTATTGTTTTTCTACAAAATGATTCAGCGATATTTCATATGTATATAAGTGTACTTATTAGCTCACATTCAAGTAACAATATGAGAAAACATGCCAATTTAAGGTCAATAAATTTTGATTGTTTTCCTTTCGCGACGAATGAGACTTGCAGCCCCAAACTACACAAGACATTGTGTTACGGAGTGCACAAACACACACTATTTGTAAATACCTTAAGAATTCTTGCTTTCTAATCACTTAAATATTAATAAAATATCATCAAAATATTACTAGCCACGGGACGCACAAACAAATATTATACGAACAATTCAAATTGTTCAAACTCGGATGGTCTATCTTCGATACAAGGTACTATAGAATTTAGCCGTGTTATATATTTTTAACCAATTTTAATATTTTTAACCAAAATGACAATTCAATCAATTCATATACTGACCACCTTGTGATATGCCAAAAGACAAATATTACTCATCTCTTACATTTACACAGTTTTGTGCCGTATGTTAGAAAGAGACAAATAGCACACAATTAATTCTTGTTTTAATCTTCCTTCTATGCTGTAGTGATTGTTCTGAGGTTTTAGCATAGTTTAAAGTAAGTAGGTAGGTATCTACCTAGACTTGTTCTGAGACCTATACCGTGATTTGACATTATGTTGCGCGTGAAGTTGACGCTTCCACCTGTGTTGTCGCATCATTGTCGATAGTTTGCGATAAACGCCTTTACGGGCGTTCGCTGCGTTTAGCGGGCGATTATTTATTGATTTACTACCTAGCCAAAGGTCAACGTAGACAAGAGAAAAATGGACAACCAATCAGCTCAAATGTCATTGATTTTCAAAAAACAGCTCCTCTCGTGTATTTCCTCGCATGGCCATGCCAGTAGGTATACCCATCCCCCGTGCGACGCGCTCCGTCATCGCCCGCGCTGAGTATGACCCTCCTGAATTTGCATGAAACTGCGCGCCCGCCGCGTAAAAAGTACGACGCGGGCGCCCGCAACGCAGCGGACGCTCCTTAGGGCTGCAGGACTCCGACTTGTCCATAAATTTTATTCGTCAATCATAACAGCTCATATACGTCCCCACCGAGGGGCTCGAGCCTACCCTAAGTTATTCGTCAATCTATAAATCTAATTCGACTTGCGGTAATGATTGGATGATAGAAGAAATCACAGACGTATAAGGGGAGGGGTTCCCTTTATACGTCTGTGGAAGAAGTGTTGGAAATTCAATAATTTTCTGTCGAGTCGAGTCAGCCAGACGGCTCTGCTATCTGCAACGGTAGTCAGTCTTTGTTTTTTTCTGGTTTGGTGGTGTCTGCTCAACGCGAACTTGGGCTTCAGAGAGTAGCCCCTTTGAGAGAAGTCATTAATTTTTGCACAGTACAGCCTTGTGTTATACATCTACGTGGTATACAAAACTCCGGAGTAGTTATGTTTTTTCATTCGCGGATTGCCCACGACTATAAGGACAAAAAGGATGTCGAGGTTGGTTAAGAGAGTCACTTAGGTAGATGAAATATATAAGGAGCATAAAGAGTAGGAGAATTAAGTCGCATAGATGTCACACTGTCCGCGGGTTCCACGTACTCCTGCCGATTAGCCAAGGCGTGTGCGCATTCCACCTCGTAATAAGTAAACAAAAATACCACATACAACATCAAAGTTTTTGAAGTCAATTGAAGTTGGGGCCAAATTTTAAGAACTTAGTTATATTAATTATTGTTCTTTTATTTTTTTAAGACTTTCGAGGTGATCATTGCTTGGCACCGCGACTTAAATATATATACATGTGATGTTGTATGTATTCTTATATTAGTAGTAAAAGTAATGAGGTTTTTGTGTTTTTGAAGTCGGTTTAATTATTTTGTAAAAAAAATTTTTTTTCATTATAGGTATTACCTGCGTTTTGGACTTTAAGTCAAGGAAAACACCGGAATAGCTTAAAATAAAACTTCTTTCGCTCTAAACAGTATTGAAAGAATTATTCCCGAACTCTTTACCTACCAGAAACCTTTCATCATCATCAATAACATGATATGATGAGTACCAGATGCAAATACCTAAAATATTCAGCAAAAACATGAAACACGTTGGACGTGCCTATAAAATTCAAGGGTTTCCCTAGATTTTCATGGGATCCAATCATCACATCATGACATGGTGACGATTGGACCACCTCGGGACTGTACTCTTTCGATTACAAAAAGAATTTTGAAAATCGGCCCACAAATAGCGGAGGGATCGGTGAACATATATAAAAAGAATTATACATACAGCCGAACATAGAACCTCCTCCTTTTTCGAAGTCGGTGAAAAAATAGACAACGCTGACTCTCCGGTGCGCCCAGATAGTGCAATGGGCGAAGTGCGGCGAGGGCGCGTTGTCGACGGTGCCGACGGCGCTGTGGGCGCTGGGCGCGGCCGCGCTGGCGCACCGGCTGCTCGGGGCGCTCTTCAGGCGGTTCCTGTTCCGCCGCGTGCCGCCCTGGGAGCTGCTCTTGCAGGTATTTATTTGGCAGACAGGACACACCACTTCCCATAGCCATAACCACAGACGTATTATGGGAAGCAGACTAAACGTATCGTTCAAAAAGCGTGGCAACTTTACCACATGTAAACATTACTCACACACAAACAATATTAATTTAATTTTATTGTTATTTCTGGAGTTTTATTATATGATGCGGTAGAACACTTCGGGGCACAGAACTTTACCATTGTTCTTGTCCGATTAGCAGTTATTTTTATTTATAATCACAAAACAAAACATTATAACACAATGTCACGACGCCATTTGTCTCTTATTTTGACAAAGCTAAACATGGCGTCCACGTGGCGTCTGCCACGGCTTCGGAAATGTTTATGTGTGCGTTAGTATCGCCATTTTTGCTACCGCAAAAATGTCATAAGCCCTCGCTTAAGCAGGCTGCTCACATTGCAGCCGCAGGGACAATCTAGCTAGGGTGTATTATTAGCTTTCGAGCGCAATTGACAATTGTTATACTTTGTCGATTAAGCGATAGCACTTATCGAAAGACGTCTAGAGGGGCTATACCTTTTACTCAGTCATTGCTTGTCAACCAACACCCACACAATTGATGTTTTCTCTGCCCAGAATCTACTCTTCATATGGATGGTGATATACAGCCTGCACTTTTGGGCGGTTCTTGTGCGAGTCATCAAACTGGTCGTCGAGTACTGCTACGTTCAGGTATGCTTGCCATGACCTTGGTACCACATACGCTTATTTCAATGCGTGAAAGTCAACATTTATTTCAAGGTCTAATTCTTTACTTGTGTTTGTGTGTAAACGACTGCAAAAAATATTTCATTTCACACAATGTAACGAACACTGTTTTAATTCAATCGGTGTATTTGATTATGTGCAACTCAGCGTCAACTATGGTAATATATATACGAGTATTGGTTCCTAACTCTGTCTGCAGGATGACAGTGCACTCACAGAAGACGAGGCAGCTGCCAAGACACTGATGCAGCAATGGGTGGTTTGGATGTGCGCACTAGCACCGCTCGCTACGTACCTGCATACGCGCCCGCGCCCCGAGCCTCCGCCGCTCATGATATGGTATGATCTATGACGACTCGGACCGTCTAATTGCAGAGCATGGTCTAAGCTTAGTGTTGGTTTAAGCCCGACACTGCTTCTATCTATTCTTATTTATACGAGAAAAACCTATTTCTGCCGCAAAGCAGCAGTGTTTGCATTGCTGTGTTCCGGTTTGAAGGGTAAGATATGGCAGTGAAATTACGTGACTCGTGACTTGACATCTTAAGTCACAAGTTGGCAACGTACACCGTGGTTCTTGTGGGGGTTGCAGTTTTGCTGCGAATCTCACAGGAGCCACATAGGTGACTGTTACCACTTACCATCAGGTGGACAGTTTGTTTGCCAACTCAGTTGCAATAAAAAATCGCAACAACTTAGTATTTAATATCGCATAATGTTACCAGGATAACGACAAGCCCGTGGCAGCGGCGCGAGATGGGCCCGTACGGGTATTACCTGAACCGCCCCCTGGCACTACAGACGAGCGCCGACAGCCGCCAGAACCACTGCATCACGCTGCGGAGAGCGTACAGCGACTCCAAAATCATCATCAAACCAACCGCAAAGAAAAAACAGCGATATTCCAAATCTGTTTGAAAATAAATGACTATAATAGTATCAAGAGGACGTTTTATTTTAGTCCACCCATTGATCTTTCACAATTTTTCTAATCGACTTCAAAATGAAGGAGTTCTTTGTTCGACTGAATCTATTTTTGTAATGTTTACCGATTACACCGTCATTTATGGGCCGATTTTCAGAATTATTTTTGTAATCAAAAAAGTACGTTTATTCCTGAGACGATCCCATTGTTACCAAGTCAAGATCTGGTGATAGGATCCCGGGGAAATCCAGGGAAACCCTTAAATTTCCAGATTTTTTTTTATTAATATAACAGATGTACAATATAATAGAGCTCAAAATAGTAGCTTTCGTGATTGACTGCAAGTCTCTTTATGAGGTGTAAGCAAGGCCTCTTTTGAGTCAGTGTGGCAACTTCAGGCGGCAGCGCGTTGACCAATGGAAAACGTTTGTCCAGTTTACGATCTCCTTCATACTTTCGAACCCTGGGTACAGTACACTCGCGTACAAAATGATCGATACGGTCAAAGTTACAAAAATATGTATACATTGATTGACAGACTATTGATTTTTTTATTGCTACTAAGTTGGCAAACAAGCAAACCGTTTAGGCGCTCTGTGACAACTTCTTGAAATGTCCCCTTCTGGATATGACTAATTTTGTTTTTGACCACTTCTTGTTACGCCCACTTCTAATAATGTCCGCTTCTGTTTTTGACCATTTCGTGTTACGACTATTACAAGTAGAGTGAGAGCAAAAATTTCTTTGGTATGCTGGCCCACTAATAATGACATTTAATTTTAATTGACTTTTTCCTGTCAGTTTAATGCATTGTGCATTTTACGCATTTTTCGCATTTGTGGCCAGTTTAAAGAAGGAAGCAATACATTACGACCGTAATAATAAAAAGAAGCTACTTTATTACTCCAAAAAAAAAATCGAAGTGCTGGCCTGTAGATATAAAATTCGATAAAGAGTTGAAAAATTATTTACTTAGAAAAACTTGAACAGAACGAGATTTCGGAAATTGATTTCCTAAAAAAAATAATATTATAAATTGCGACATACATATTGAATGATTACTACTTATGTTTTTTTTTAATTATAATGTTAAAATTTTCTATTAATAAAAATAAGTCTGATATCTCGAATTATTTTTTGTTCACACTGTACTCATAGTCATAACACGAAATGGTCAAAACAAGAAGCGGGCATTACTAGAAGTGGGCGTAACAAGAAGTGGTCCGAAACAGAATTAGTCATGTTCAGAAGGGGACATTACAAGAAGTTGTCACAGAGCGCCTAAACGAAGCAAACTGCCCACCTAATGGTAAGTGGTAACAGTCACCTATATTCATGTGACTCCTGTGAGATTCGCAGTAAAACTAGCTGCAACCACAGTGTACGTTGCCAACTTGTGACATCAGATGTGAAATCAACGGTACCCAGTAATTTCACCGCCATATCTTACCCTTCAAACCGGAACACAGCAATGCAAGCACTGCTGCTTTGCGACAGAAATAGGTAAGACGGGACCGGACCCATGCAGACGACCCTGGTGCAGAGACTCAGAGGTTCAGGGTCTGGTACAGAGTTGGTAGGGTATTCATATTTTTGTAACTTTGACAGCATCGATGTTTTTCTACTCGAGTGTACCTGCCGCTGGAAACAGCACGTGTAGGGTGGTTGTTTTCTACAGCTCCTTTTTTTACATGCGACAGGGAAAGTCTTGGCCTTCATCTCACCAGCAGGCGTAGCACGGTCTGCCAAGACTGGACTCAAGTCACACATTATCTCACAATTTCAGTGACATAATCTCTGTCTTAAAGAGTATCTTACCGCTGAATTGTCGAAACACAACAATGCTATAAACAATGTTATTATGGCGACAAACTTAGGTAAGACGGTGGGTAGTTGGCCAAACGGGCTCAGAAGCCCTACCACCAACCAAACCGAGCAGAAAACTTTCTACCCCCATGGGGAAATAAGCCCCGGACCTCCCGATCAACATCCTGTGGTCTCAATCACTAGACCACGGAGGCGGCCCCCCTGCTCCAAACACATTCCAAACATGACATATTTGCAGACAACGATTTCTGGGATCGATTTTATGAAACGTTTAGGTCATTATTCAAAAAGCAATACTGATCACAAAAAAAAAAATACTGATAAGTTTTACGTACGCAAGTTTTCTGCTTATCTCTCATTCCGAGATTAACCCTCTTTTTGGCTGCACTAAAGCAAATTTTACGGCGCTTTTTGCCGTGGACTAGCCACTTTCATAGCGACGGACGATGTAATCAATGGACCGCGCAGAACGCTAGTCCAACTACCAAAAATTGCGCGCTCGTCAAATCTGGTTACAGATAGACGCGGGCTGGCCGCCCCAGCCGCAGTGCAATGGCTGGGAGCCAGCCCGGGGCAACTGCCTTCCTGATCGCAGTACACCCAGCGCAAGGTTAGTATGCACTGGCGACATTATCCAGGCTATTTATACTGCGCTTTTAACAATTTCGTCACCGCGTTGTAACCGCCGTCAGTGACATCTGTTGGTCGAACAGACGAGTTATTTGTCAATGTACTGTCATCGTGCTTAGATAATGATAATTGCTTTTTTCAAATTCACGAAAGCATGGGAATGTTACATTGTTTGGCACAATGACCAAAACCGCACGGTTACCTATCATAAGTTTGAAATTTTTTTGACCGAATTTCCTTAGACTATTTTCGTCTTTTTTTACTTCATTGAAAGTTGACCTATTATCGATTCGATATTTTTCGTTAATTCGACGTTTCATTTGGTCAAAACCATTTATACGGAAGTTATGCCCAGCCAAATCAACATTTGTTCGAAGTATTATGTTTCCGAAAACCACTGTTTTATTTTACATATTTTCGTTTCACCAAACGCCTTGAAATTTGAGCACACTATTTCCGATCCCTAATCTATGCTTGCTTTTAAACATGCTAGCAAGCCTGTAGCATGCAAACCTATTGTATGCAAGCAAGCCTGTAGCATGCAAGCAAGCAGCATGCAGTTTGATGCTCCGCTCGCTCTGCTGTGTGTGGTCACATGTCTAGTTTTTTCATCATCATCATCATCATCACAGTTCATATACGTCCCCACCGAGGGACACGAGCCTATCCTAACTAGTTAGGGCGATTAGGCCTTAGTCAAACCACGCTGGCCCAGTGCGGATTGGTTGATTTCACATACACCTTTGAATTACTCCGCAGGTGTATGCAGGTTTCCTCACGATGTTTTCCTTCACTGTATGAGCGTCAGATAAATGTACATATGAAATTCGGTTCTGGTTTTTTAGGGTGGGGGAATCTCTTTACGTTTCACAAGTGGCTAAAACTTACAAAGCTGTTCCATACCCGGCTAAACCACCCTCCGGTACCTCTCCGCCCCCGGTGGAGGCACGCTCGGGATCGGATTAGCCATTCCCCGAACGCACCCCCTGGGCACAATGTCTAACCTAACCTACAGTGATATCCCATAAGGTTTTTTCCTTGCGGGGGAGGGCTTCCGCCTGCCGATCCCCCCCGCCCCCGGCAAGGGGGCTGCGCCACCTACACCCCCGCTCATGCAGGCAAGCAAGCATGCAACATGCAAGCAAGCTTCATGCTTTAAGTTCCACTGGCTTCGAAAAACTCTAATAATCGCAATAAAAAAAAACATTAATCAATTTTTTACCAGCAAAGTACCAACCCGAGGAAACTACATACAATATTTCTCAATTAAAACCGAATCCTTAACATTTATATCTAAATTTGATGGCCTTTTGCCACAGAGGCATTTTACAAAAACTACTTCCAAAGAAAAAACGACCATTCAATTAAATATTACTTTTATTAAACATTTCTTTTGTTGCCACTTAATTCACTGATGGAACAAGATGATCTATTTCACAACAGCAATAACCACATATATATACATTTATATTTACAAATCTATGCATGACCAAAGTCAACTTATAGACTAAAGCACTTAGCAAAACTAAAATACTAGTAGAAAGTACTACGTATCCGTCGACAGTTTCTTGCTTTTCACGTCTATCTTACGGAGCGGATCGTTCTGCCGCGCCTGTTGAAAGATACCACAATTCAAAATAAAGCCACTCGCATTTCAACATTATTTAATTTTAGCGACATTAAAATGTTGTCATTAAACGGGGACGAGCAAGTAAAAATAACCTTCAGAGGGAATATAAAGAATTATACGACATGGGAAGCTCTTCGATTTCATCTCACCTGATAGTGACAAGGCCAAAAGTGGAAGGGGCTTCACCTGACCCCATAGACAAAAGCCACACGTAAAATTTTACCGCAATGGTTCCGCAGAAATAAAATGTATGGAGATGACATTAGCTGAGGAAAAAATAGCGTGACGTTGACGCAGGCTAATGTCATTTCCATACATTTTTTCTGTGGAACGACTGCGGAAACATCTGCATGTGGCTTTTGTCTAGGGGGGCTGGACTCCTTAACAACTAAGGAACTGGCTATCTTACCTCTAATTGTTGGAACGAAACAATGCTATTTAAATTGTTATTGACAACAAACTTAGGTGAGACAGTGGTAGCTGGCTAGCTAGGTTCGGTGGAGTTCTACCACCAACCAAACCAAGCAGAATGACTACTGCGCCCATGAGGATTTGAAGCATGGACCTTCCGACCAACACCCGCTTGCCTCAACCACTAGACCACGGCACGGAGGAGGTTACACAGCAAGTATACAATTTGTGTCGCGTGCCGGGAGACGCAGCGTGGGTGCCCCCCCACAAGGTGGACCGACGATCTGGTGAAGGTCGCGAAAAACCGCCGGATGCGGGAGGCGCAGGATCGACCGATTCGGAGATTCCTGGGGGAGACCCGCGTCCACGTCCAACAGTGGGGGCTGGAGGAAGACTCTGTACCAGAGTCGTCTGCTTAGGTACCTCCGTCTTACCTATTTCTGCCGCAAAGCAGCAGTGCTTGCATTGCTGTGTTCCGGTTTGAAGGGTAAGATACGGCAGTGAAATTACTGGGTACTGCGACTTTACATCTGGTGTCACAAGTCGGCAACGTACACTGTGGTTCTTGTGGGGGTTGCAGTTTTGCTGCGAATCTCACAAGAGCCGCATGTATTATAGGTGACTGTTACCACTTACCATCAGGTGAGTAGTTTGCTTGTTTGCCAACTTTCTGCAATAGAAAAAAAAGATGATGAAAGACGCGACCGACCTGATGCTTCATCCGCTTCACGTTGCTGTAGGTGGGCCTCCTCTTCTTGGTGGGCGGCGGCCTCTCGGCGGCGGGGGCGGGGGTGGGGGCGGGGGTGGGGTTGGGGGCGTCGTGCAGCGCTTCATCGGCGGCGTCGTCGTCGGGCCGCAGCGCCGCGGGCACCAGGTACGCGGGCACGTGCGCCAGGTGGGGCTGCGGCCGCACCGTGTGCAGCGCGCGGTCCCGCCTCAGCGCCGCCAAGTCCGTAGGGTTGTCCTCGAAGTAGCCCTGGACAGTGGGCTCGACTCGTCAACGCTCGCGCCACGAGACGATGCCGCCGCGAAACGGGCGCGGACGCGAATGCGAACTCAGGGAGAAGATTAGTCGTTCATCAACGTGTTATGTGCTATGTTTGTCATCATTGATCACCTACGGCTGCACGGTTGATTGTAGTTTTATTGTTCCGTGCGACTTGCCGAGTGTCCGCTGGCAGATGGCAAGGAAAATATTAATTGACTCGTCCTCCGATTGGACCCTATTTAAAACTGACTTGCAAACGACGACGCAGCAGAACTTGCACGTATAGGATCCAGCACGGGCCCACCACTAGACCAAAGCCGATCATCCCAGTTCAATTAAATTGATATAAAGGTAGGGTATACTAAATCATACACTGCCTCCATGAACAATGCTGACACACCCTGGAAGTATGCACACCGGCATAGCTCACACTACCCTGAATCTATCCTCGTATCTCCAAGGCCCTTTTTTTTAAAGCGGGAGAATCTCGTTAATATTCAACAAGGGGCTGAAATCTAACAAGGCCGCCATAAGGATATGCCATTGAATTCGGGTATACACCCCATACCTGGCTAAACCACCCTCCCAAGCAACTTCTACCTCCATAGAGACACAATCGGCATCGGCATTAGCCATTCCAAGGCCCTAATACAACCGGGCAGACTTCATTAACACCTAATCGCTGGTGCACAAATGGGACACAGCAATTTTACAAAGATCTTTTTAACTTAGGCATCATGGACAGCCTTCTATGCAGAGCGTGCATGGAGGCAGAGGAGACAGCGGAGTCATTTCAAAGATGATATTCTTCCTGTGACCTGTGCCCAGTACCTGTACCTTCCTGTGACCTGTGCCCGGCTGTGTGTGGGTTAGAGCCGGCTGTGTGTGGGTTAGAGCAGGCTATGTGTGGGTTAGAGCAGGCGAGTGGGGTACGGACCTGTAGCTTCTTGCAGTTGAGCAGCTCCTGCTTGATCTCCTTGAGGCGGGCCTCGCGCACGGCGATGCGCGTGACGGCGCGCCACGCGTCGCGCGACCGGTACCGGAACCCCGCCACCTCCTCTAGCGCGAACGAGTACTTCCTGCGCACACAATAAGCACAAGAACTGACTTCTAAACATATAAAAAAAGAAAGTGACTGACTGAGTGAGTCACTCACTGAATATCAACGCACAGCCCAAACGGCTGAAGCTTCAACCATGAAACTTGGCACGTAAGTTCCTTTGGTAGTGTAGGTGAGCACTAAGAAAGGATTTTTGGAAATTCCACCTTTAAGGGGGTGAAATAGGGGATGAAGGTTTAGTCGCGCCCGAGCTGTCAAAGCGAGTGCGCGCATCCCTGCTTTTGTGTAGTGTCGATTTCGTTCAAATTGGCGTTACTTTGTTGTTGTTTTATTGAGTTGTGTTCTATTGTTGTTTTCGTTCTTTGTATTGTTGTCTCGTATCTTATAATTTGTGTGTTTGAAGTCAAAACACAAATTATTCCGTTCTTAACTTTTTGATTTTGGTGTGATAGATTAGTTCTTTTTATTTTATTGTTGTTTTACCGGTGTGTGGGGCGTTGCCCCGGCATCAGTATATTTTAGTTTATTTGTCCGTTTAATTCGTTATCTAGTATTATTTTGTTAGTGTCGTTGCTTGTATAGAGGTTAAGCTTGTTATTTTAAGGTTATCTAAGTATAGGTTAGTTATTTTTTTTAGTTGTTTTTCTTTTTTGTTGAAGGCAAAGGGTGCTGAATCCATACAGCCAAATCTTTGGATGGGATTTTTTTTTTTTTTTTTTTTTTAAGTAAGTGTCTGCTTTCCGCGGGTCCGGGGATTTGGCCCAATCATTATTTTGTCAGGCTGAAGATAGATTTCTGCTCTGTTTTCGCCAACAGAATCTTTGCTGGGCTGGGCCCACGATTGGACCATGTCCGACTCGGACATCATGTCCGAGACGGACGGGGCAGATGAAATGGGGTCTGTTAAGACTCCGGTCTTAAGCGCGAAGAAAAGCCGCTCGCCGGTCAATGGAGGTGCATCAAAGGCAGCTGATGAGGTGGTGTCTCCGGTTTTGTCGCTGTCTAACATCGTAGGGGCAGCGCCCCGTCGGAGCTGCGATAGCGCGGAGAGATCTCGTCCCACCTATAGGGACGTTAATAGTGGGAAACCGGGACTGTCGCAGGCGGATCTTCCGCCACCACGGGCTGGTGGAAGGAAGAGGCCAAGCTATAGCCGCTTTTTCCAGGATCCTTTAGTCACGGACCTGGAAATAACCACTGAGGCGGAAGAAGTCGTAACGGCGCCGTACGCTCCCAAGGTCGCACGAACGAAAAGGGGCAGAGGAGGCCTAGTGCATGGTGTTGGGCTCTCCCAGGCTAGGCGGGAGCTTCAACTACTGGAGGCCGACACTGAGTCGGAGTCTGACCAGGAGTCAATGGTTGCAGAGGCTCCCAAAACAAATAAAAAGGGGAAAGGGAAGCGCTCGCCTGAGCCAACCGCTGAGCTCCTTTGCGGCAAGGCTGAGGAGAATGCAAAGGCGCTGTTGGGGGTAGCACGCAAGTCCCGCAATCTTAAAGGGACTTACGTCAAAGAAATTAAAGACGCCTCCGACTCCCTTGTAGAGATTGTCCGGACTTTGGCGTCCAGGAACACCTCGGAGGAGGTTCGTCGGCTTCAAGCCGACAACAAGCGTCTCCGGGGTCAATTGGACGCCCTAATGGGGGAGATGAAGGCCCTCCGTCGGGACTTCTCCGAGCGGAGGGCGGAACGCCCGAGGGGCCGCCGCGTTGTAGTGACCCCACCCCCCGAAATTATAGAGAATGCTGAGTCGGAGGCTATTGCCGAGGAGGAAGTGGAGGTCCCGCAGGTGGTGCTGCCAGAGGCCAGGCCGGTTGAAGCCGCACCAGCTGGGGGGATTTCCAGGGGAGAGTTCCTGGAAAGTATGGAGTTCCTCCAGCGGGAGCTATTAGCCCAAGTTGGCTTTATGGTTTCGGCGCGCCTCGAAGGCCTTGAAGTGGACGGGCGTCTGATGCCGGCTCAGGCTCGGAGGCCGCCGCTAGCGGCGGACTGTGTAAGACAGCCGCAGCCGCAGCCGCCATCTCAGCGGCAACGGGCGGCAAATATTGTGTCAGCCAATACTACTCTTGCCCCGCCGGCCAATATGCCGAAGGAAGCTAGAGTGGTAAAGAAGTCAGCAGCGGTCCCCTCAACATCCGGGGCCGCCACAACCGCGGCAAACGTAGAAACGGTCCAGGATCCCTGGACCGTTGTCGTCAGGCGAGGCCGGAAGAAGCCGGCAGCGGAAGTGCCCAAGAAGGCTATCGAGACGCAGAAAGTGCCAAAATTACCAAAAGCACCACGATCTTTGGCGGTAGTCGTAGCTCTTAAGCCGGAGGCGGTGGCAAAGGGTCTCACATACGGTGAGGCGATTGCCAAGGCCAAGGCCTCAGTCAGCCTCGGGGCCCTAGGTATAGGGCCTGCAAAGTTTAGGACGGGGATAACCGGGGCTCGAATAATCGAGCTCCCGAAAGAAACATCCCCGTCCCAGGCGGACACACTAGCCGCCAAGCTGGGGGAGGCACTAGGAGACACGGCGAAAGTGTCGCGTCCCGTCAAGACGGCGGATATCCGGGTCATCGGCATCGACGACTCGGTGTCCGCTGAGGAATTATGCCAGACCCTGGCACGGGCCGGCAATTGCCCAGCCCAACACATAAAGGTGGGCCGCGTGCATACGGGGGTACGAGGTGTCGGGGCGGCCTTCGCCTCGGTGCCTGTGGAGGCGGCGAGGCGCCTGGCGGATGCTGGTCGGCTCGAAGTTGGATGGAGTTCTGCCTCCATCCAACTCCTGGAGCAAAAGCCCATGCGGTGCTTCCGCTGCATGGGCCTGGGGCACCCCATCCAACGGTGCCCCTCTGCCAAGGACCGCAGCGGATTATGTTTCCGCTGCGGTTCCGACGGGCATAAGGCGGTGGACTGCATGGCGGCGTTAAATTGCGCCGTCTGTGCAGACGCCAAGAGGCCGGCCAGCCACCGTATGGGGGGTATGAATTGTAGCCCCCCGGCGGTCAGGGGCCGCTTGGCCCCGGTAAATGTGATTGTGGCTCCAAGGAACCCGTCAACATTGGTACCCTCGGAACCACAGCCAGCACCGGCCGCACCCGCGGTCCAGGAGGAGCCCATGGAGACCACCAATGCCTAGTGGTCCCATCAAGCTCCTCCAAGCAAACATTAACCACTGCGCCGCGGCACAGGACCTCATGTGTCAGACCGCGGCGGAGTGGAGAGTGAGTTTGGCGATTGTGTCGGAGCCCTACTACGTTCCGCCACAATCGTCAAATTGGTTGGTGGCGGCGGATGGTTCCGCCGCCTTGATGCGGGTGGCGCGTCGCACAGCCCCCTCTCTCGTTCTTAGAGAAAGGGGCACTGGCTTCGTTGCCGCCATGTGGGGTGGAGTTGTGGTCATTTCGACCTACTTCTCCCCCAATCGCAGCCGGGCTGACTTCCGAGTCTTCCTGGCTGCGTTAGAGGGGGTCGTCCGCAGGACGGCCCCGGTACCGGTGCTAGTTGCGGGAGACTTCAATGCGTGGTCAACCGCATGGGGGTCCTCCCGCACCAATGCGAGGGGTGGAGATCTGGAGTCCTGGGTTCTGTCCCTCGGGCTCCAGATCTTGAATAGGGGCTCCACCCCTACCTGCGTCCGGGTGCAGGGCACGTCGGTGGTGGACGTGTCCTTTGCTACCCCCTCACTCGCCAGTCGAATCAATGACTGGCGAGTTGAGGAAGATGTGGAGACCCTGTCGGACCACCTTTATATCCGATATGAGGTCTCCACGGCATCCCAAGGGGCCCTGAACCGCAGGGGCTCCGCGGTGAGCGCCTTCCCTCGATGGGCGCTCACCAAGCTCCGCCCAGATGTGGCGGAGGAGGCGGCGATGGTGAGGGCGTGGGCAGAAGTGCCGCCCCACATCGCCGGGGATGCTAACGGCATGGCGGATCTCTTCGCGGACGACATGAAAGTCGTCTGCCAAGCCGCCATGCCGAGGGCGCAGGCTTGCCCCGAAAGGGGACAGGTGTACTGGTGGACGCAGGAGATTGCGGATCTGCGTACCACCAGTATGAGGGCCAGGCGCGCCTACGTGCGTTGTCGTAGGCGCGCCAGAACTACACCCGACGAGGAAGCGGAACTTCGTCGGGTGTATGCGGCAGCCAAGAAGGCCCTGCGGAATGAAATCTGCAGGGCCAAGGAGGAGTCCAGGGAGCAATTTATACGGCTCCTGGACGATGATCCGTGGGGGCGTCCGTACCGGATGGTGAGGGGGAAGTTTAAAGCTTCCGCTCCCCCTACTTCCGCTATGGACAGAGGGCTGCTGGATCGGGTTTTGGGGACTCTGTTTCCTGATCCCGGTCCGTTCCAGCCCCCCAGAATGGTCCCCCCGGACACTCCTCCGGTGGAAGTGGCTGCCGCCATCCCTCCCGTGTCGAACGTGGAATTCGACATGGTGAGGGAACGGTTTCGGCGCAAAAAAAAGGCGCCGGGACCGGACGGTGTCCCAAGCAGGGTTCTGACCCTCGCCCTGGGACACCTTGAGGAGCGGTTCCGGGCGGTGCTAGATTTAAGCATCGCCTCGGGCCGCTTCCCCAGTCGTTGGAAAGCGGGCAGGCTCTGCCTGTTAAGGAAGGAGAGCCGCCCCGCGGATTCCCCGACTGGGTATCGGCCGGTGGTGCTGCTCGACGAGGCCGGGAAGTTCCTGGAGAAAATCCTGGCTTCCCGCATCGTCGAGCACTTAGAGGACCGGGGGCCGGACTTGGCTGACAACCAGTTCGGCTTTCGCACCGGCCGGTCCACGATGGACGCGGTGGCCCACCTCAAGGGGTGGACTGAGGAGGCCACAGCTCGTGGGGAGACTGTTGTTGCGGTGTCTCTTGACATCCGCAACGCTTTCAACAGCCTGCCCCACGAGTGCATAAAGGAGGCACTCCGCTTCCACCGGGTGCCTCCGTACCTCCGCGCCCTCGTGGAGGATTACTTGCAAGGCAGGTCCATCCTCTACGAGGGTCCGGATGGGCGCGTCCATACGTGGGCAATGGCGGCAGGTGTACCCCAGGGTTCCGTACTAGGTCCTCTACTATGGAACCTGGGGTACAATTGGGTCCTGCGAGGCGACCTTCTTCCACGAATGAAGGTCGTCTGCTTCGCCGACGACACACTCGTCGCGGCGAGAGCTAAAACGGGGGAGGAGGCGGCCCACCTTGCGTCGGTCGGCACCTCTTTGGTTGTCCGACGCATCCGCCTCCTGGGTTTGGATGTGGCCCTTGAAAAAACGAGGGCCATGAGTTTCCACGCCCCCCGTCGCAGGATCCCACCGGGGCTCCGAGTCCGAGTGGAGGGAGTTCATATACCGGTCGAGGCGCATCTCAAGTACCTCGGCTTGGTTCTGGACCCCCGATGGAGTTTCGAGGAGCATTTTAAGCTCCTCGCTCCACGGCTGTGAGCCGCCGCAGCCGCACTTGGACGGGTCCTCCCTAATGTGGGAGGCCCAGGATCGGCGTGCCGTCGGCTCTATCACGGGGTGATAAGGTCGATGGCACTATACGGAGCCCCGGTATGGGCGGCGTGCCTCTCCCTCCGTACGGTGGCCCTGCTGCGACGTCCGCAGAGGGTCATAGCAACCCGGGCCGTGCGAGCTTATCGCACGGTCAGCCACGGCGCGGCCTGCGTTCTTGCGGGTCAAACGCCGTGGGATGTCGATGCACGCGTCCATTCGGAGGTGTATCGGCATCGGGTTGCTGTTCGAGAACGGGGGGGTCGATCCGCTCCACAGGAGGTGGAGCGGGTTCGTACCCTGGCGCAGAGGGAGGCTCTGCGCCAGTGGGGTGAGGCACTCGCCTCCCCAGCTGCCGGCCACCGGACGATCGAGGCAATTCGTCCGGTGTTGGAGGAGTGGGTTGGGCGCCGGCAGGGCAGCCTCACATTCCGCATGGTGCAGGTACTGACCGGGCATGGCTGCTTCGGTCACTACCTGCACCGGGTCGCCCGTCGGGAGGAAACGCCGCAGTGTCATCACTGCGACGCTCCCGATGACACTGCCGAGCACACACTATTGGTGTGCCCGGCTTGGCGACGCCAGCGCAGCGAACTCAACGCTGCGCTGGGAGGTGCAAACCTCTCGCTGCCGAGCATGGTCGTGGCCATGCTCCGCGGCGAGGCGGAATGGGGGGCTGTCGCCTCCTTCTGCGAGGATGTCATCTCGCAGAAGGAGGCCGCGGAGAGGGAGCGGGAGGCAGATCCTCAAGCCGCTCCCATCCGCCGCAGACGGATAGGCAGGCGAAGGCGGGCATTCGCACAAGCGATGCCCGTCTAGTGACCCTGCCGTGGAGGCCTGCGTGCATGGTTGGCCCCGTGCACGCCGCCGTAAGGCCCTCCGTCTGGGGATTGCCCTGGTGTTCTCGGGCAATCCCCCCTTGGCGATAGCCCGACCAGTTGGTCGGGCTTGCCCGGGCGCGTGGGTAGTGGAGTCGCAGTGTGGACCTTACCTAGCGCGCCCAAGAGGGCACGGAGAACACCGGGGGGTTTTAGTGGGTAGGCCTGGCACTCTGCCGGGAGAGCCCCACACACGCTCGCCGTCTAGCCAACGGCGGGTACGGTGCGGTTACGCATTTCCCCCCGAGAAAAAAAAAAAAAAAAAAAAAAAGGGGATGAAGGTTTGCATGAAAATCCGTCAGTTTTAAAGTCAGGATCTTCATATTTTGGGTTTCGGCTGAAGATTAAAAAATAATTTACACATGTCTCAGCGATTTTATGATTCCACCCCCATGAGGGTGAAAAGGGGGATGAAGTCATGGGAGTAATGAAATCGTCTAGACATGAAATTTTGCACAAAGATACTTTATATTGTGCAGGCATCTACTAAGGAAGGATTTTTGTGAATTCCACCCCTAAGGGGGTGTAATAGGAGATGAAAGTTTGTATGAAAGTCGATCAGTTTTTTTTCTTTTTCTCTACATACTGTTAAAATATGGTAAGGAGAAGCATGTAGTCTACGCGTGCGAAGCCGCGGGCAAAAGCTAGTTTGTTACATACGACAGGTAAGCTCTTGGCCTTCATCTCACACGATGGTAAGTGACGATAAGGCCGAAGGAGCGCTTCACCTGGACTCCTCAACGATTGAGAAACTGGCTATCTTCCCTCTTAATTGTCGGAACACAACAATGCTGAAGACATTGTTGTTATTGTGGCAAACTTATCTAAAACGGTGGTAGCTTATCAGGCAGGTTCAGGAGACGAGCCACCAACCAAATCGAGCAGAAAAACTTCTGCCCCCATGGGGAGCAGACCCCGGATCTCCTGATCAACACCCGGTGGTCTCAACCATTAGACTGCAGATGCGATTAGTTTATTAAAGGTTATTTTCCAGTTTTTATAAGGATTAGGTACTTACTGTAAAACTTTCTGGTTATTGAATCCTTTGGAAAGGTGTTCCTCCACAGCATCCATTAGGGGCTTCTCCCGTATGGAAACAAAAGATAGAACAGAGCCCTGTAAAGTGAAACATACTGTTCAGTAACAATAGAACTAAATGTCACTGGTGCTAACTGATTATGATACTGATACTGTTCTCCTAAGACACGTTTCTAATGTCATTTGATTGTTAAGTTCTCAGAACAATCACTACAGCATAGAAGGAAGATTAAAACAAGAATTAATTGTGTGCTATTTGTCTCTTTCTAACATACGGCACAAAACTGTGTAAATGTAAGAGATGAGTAATATTTGTCTTTTGGCATATCACAAGGTGGTCAGTATATGAATTGATTGAATTGTCATTTTGGTTAAAAATTAAAATTGGTTAAAAATATATAACACGGCTAAATTCTATAGTACCTTGTATCGAAGATAGACAATCCGAGTTTGAACTATTTGAATTGTTCGTATAATATTTGTTTGTGCGTCCCGTGGCTAGTAATATTTTGATGATATTTTATTAATATTCAAGTGATTAGAAAGCAAGAATTCTTTAGGTATTTACAAATAGTGTGTGTTTGTGCACTCCGTAACACAATGTCTTGTGTAGTTTGGGGCTGCAAGTCTCATTCGTCGCGAAAGGAAAACAATCAAAATTTATTGACCTTAAATTGGCATGTTTTCTCATATTGTTACTTGAATGTGAGCTAATAAGTACACTTATATACATATGAAATATCGCTGAATCATTTTGTAGAAAAACAATACGTAAAATTAACTTCACTTTTATGTTTTAGCGATTTTTAGAAAATTACTTTCAGGTTTTCTTGATCATGTGTAGTGTTGTAAAATTTTGTCGATATTTTTATTTTACAGATTTCCTAAAGACAATGTATAAAAAACATATGGATAAAGTGTATTGTCAGACGAAATTGTAGTCCAAGAAAGCATAGTCAAATTTGCTCCAGATATTTTCCATCAGATTAATTTTGTATGTACTTAGTAGTAAAACTATGAAATGGAGACGTCATGACGTAAGTCAAGTTATTTAATGAAAGGAAATCTTTAAACTAAAATATTATTTATGAAAATAAAAACGTATATAACTTCTTAACTATTTCTTTAAGGAATTCTTGACACGGATGCCAAGAACAACCAGTTCAGATGATTTTTTTCTAAGAATTAAAATTAAGAAAAGAAGAGAAAGAGTCAAAAAGGTAAAATTTCAAAACGCCGCCTTCGGAAAATTTACATTCTAACTAAGCCCGGCCGCACATCAAGCGTAATAAATCTATCGAAAAATGTCTTAACAATAAATTATGGTCAAATGTTAATGTTTTTAGTTTAATTTCCAAGCATATGTACAAATAGTAGTTTTAGCATTCACGAATTTATCCAAGGTTCAAAATCCATGAGGGTTAAATTTTCGGGTAAGTAAATTAAATATGAGATTAACCTCAAGTACCTCTAAGCGATGCGATAAAAAATGAATTAAATCTAAGCGATGAAATAAAAGCAGTGTGTCTTCGATTTCCTTCCTATAGAATTTGTGAATCTCTGCAATAGAAAAATTCCAACATTTTAGATAACGGGAAATACTCGTCACTTAAATAGGGTTTTTTACCTTTAGGGTTTTAGGGTTCCGTACCTCAAAAGAAACACTGAACCATTATAGGATCACTTTATTGTCCGTTTGTCTGTCAAGACTATCTTGGAAACGCGTGAAGGTATCGAGTTGAAATTAAAACCATATAGTTACTCAGTTCTACACTAACAAGTTCTAGTCCCTTGAAGATGTGAAAAAATCAAACTTCTAAGTTAACAAAAAAAGGTACGGCCGTTTATGTCGCCAAAAACGTATATTTCGACATTCTCACGGGCATCAAAATGTATAGGGTACTTTTCGTTGATCTAGCTAGAACTATGAAATTTGTGAAGTTATATAGTCTTACACTACAAGTCAGGGAAAATCTCAAACTCCACATTTGTAATTAAAACATAAAAAATTTAGTCTCTATTTAAAGTATAACCTACAATTTTATACGGGACCCTCGGTGGGCGAGTCCGACTCGCACTTCCCGCTTTTAGTCTCATGAACGGCCAGCCTGACCATACCAAAGAGACACAGCAGCTATTAGCTGGATAAGTTACATAAGAAAATCTACCCTTAATTATTTGTTATATTTCTCGTAATAAAGACATTTTAGTATTAGGGATCTATTAAATACCTACATAATATAATTATCGACGTTGAAACTAGGTGAGTGATGAGCACGACATCACTGGGAGAAGAACTGACTAGCGAGAATTAGTGACGACCTACAAAATTTCGAAACATCTTGCATATACGTGTCTCTGTCTAACTTCTATTAGCAGCGCCTAATGTCAAAATGAGTCAAATATATTAAGTTCAGTAGCTATTTTTGCTAGGTTTCTATGCTTTAGTTATTCTTCTGAGGTTAAGTTTAAATGATGTATTACTGAAGACTATTTATTAATCATCCTGGTATTAAGTCTGTTTGGACAGAAAACAATTGACTCCTTATCTTAATTTTTTATAGATAAGTAAATGACTCAAAATATTGCCTCGTGTGTGTGTGATTGCCTCGCAAAGTATGCCACTTATTCTCTACCCAATTCCAGGTTTTATTTTAGTTTTATTGAGTAAGAAAGAAATAAATCAGCAAAACCTACTTCATTGGTGCCTCTGGCTGTACGTCCTGCTCTATGGACATAGGAGTTTATATCCAGTGGAAAATCAAAGTTAATGACATTCGACACATGTTGAAAGTCAATGCCACGTGACACTCCAGATTCTTTATCTTTTTTCCGTTTTGATGCTTGCTGAAAAAAAAAAGGCTATTGATTTTTATGTAGTTTGATAAAAATTACTATAACAGCAATCAAGCATGTATGCAAGAGGTATCAAAAGTTGCGTTTTGACACAGAGATTACGATTATCATTAAATTTAATTAAATATTTCTCATCTTGAGGCCTGTACCGGTCCCTGAAGTTTCTAAAATTTGCTATTTTTAGAGGATTCTGATTTTGATTTGATTTGTTCCTAACATTAACTATAAATCATACAAAATTTTAAGCTATGTAATGTGTAATTGTACGTAATATGTATTCTCTTAAAGCAGCAAAAAGTTATTGTTTGGTACCTTTTTCTTTTTACTCCTCTCTTCTAAAGGCAGAATCCCACCATCTGGCTTCTCCAGTGCTTTCTCATCGGAAGCAATGATGATTTGGTACCTACCCCGATTGAACTGATCAACTGAAAGGCACCTGACAGCAGCAGGTAACTCAGAGTTGAGTACACAGGAGCCTATTTTAAACTGCTCCAAATATAATTTCAATCTGGAACAATTCTTATTTTTTTATGATTTACATAAAAAGACAAAGATATATTCAGTTCTCATTCTAATGTGGTAAAGAAAATTCCAAATACTCACTTATAACATCTATCAACTGTCCGCACGAAAATAATACTCTTGCCTCTTATTAAATTTAATTTTAGAAGAGCATATAATATAGCTGCTTTGTCATCCTCTTCTGCAAAAAGGTGGTAGTGCTGCAATTGTGACGAGGGAGCTAGCTCAGGTTCCTCCAATTTAAGTGTGACAGGGTTCCGCAGCACAATCTTCTTCAGACTGAGAACATCATCTGAAAGTGTTGCTGATGCTAGTGCAGCCTGGTAGATTTTTGGTAAATGACTGTAAAAGAAATGACTTTATGTAACATACTATAACATAGAGACCAATTTCCAATTAATGTGACATATCTCAAAAACATTATATACAAGGGACGGCTTAAAAGTTCTTAGCCTAAGGTATTAAAAGGCCAGATAAAAATCTAAATTTATTTTTATTTTTCTATATAATCTCTCTCTACTTCAACGCATTTCTCACATCTTTTAAAAAAAGCTTGTATCCCACTAAAAAAATAAGATGAATCTTTGGAGTCAAAATGCTCATTCACTGCAGCTTTAATTTCATCATCCACAAATCTTTGTCCCCGGAGCTCTTTTTTCAAATTCCTAAAGAGGAAGAAGTTGCTGGGAGCCAGGTCTGGACTGTAGGGTGGATGATTCACTTCATCAAAGCCAGTTTCTCGAAGGGCTTGCCTCGCAATTCGCGCCGTATGGACTGGCGCATTGTCTTGCAAAAACAAAATTCCTTTGCTGATTTTACCTCTTCTTTTTCCCACAATAAGATTGTGTACTTTTTTTGGAAGATAGTCAATGAGTAAAATTCCTTCCGAATCCCAAAAAATAGTGGCCATGAGTTTCAAAGTCGACTTTTCGACCTTAAAATTCTTTGGCGGCTTTTCAATCCACTGCATTGATTCTTGTTTTGATTCTGGACCATATTGTCGAATCCACGTTTCATCCACGGTGACAATATGGTTACAAATTTCGTCCAAGTTGTCCTTGCACAAGTTGATAAACTCCATAGAAGTTTCAACTCGACGCTGTTTATCGAGCGGCGTGAGCATTTTTGGGACCCAACGTACACTAATTTTATTCATGTGCAAATGATTGTGTGAGATATCTCTAATTCGTTCCTCACTGATGCCCCACTCTTCTGCTATCTGCCACATTTTTATTCGACAGTCCTCCAGTACAACTTCCTTCACTTTGGCGATGCTTTCGTCTGTGACGGCGGTGTTTGGTCGCCCCGGGCGGGGGTCATCTTCCAATGACTCTCGACCTTGCTGGAATAGTCTTGCCTAACGCTTGACTGTGGCAGACGATGGTCCAGATTCTGGAAAAACTGCAGACATTTCTTCAAAAATATCCTTTGTCGTTTTTCCATTTTTTTAAGAGGAATTTTATGACGACACAATATTCCAACTTCATGTAATGCAGCAATGACTCAGACATGTTGATTTTTACAGATCGATTGCTCAGACTATAATGATCCTAACTAGACAAAACTTTCCATATATACTAATTAATTAGATGTTACTCAACCAGTGACTACTTGCGCGTACCTACAAGTACCTTAGGCTCAGAACTTTTCAGCCCTCGTATATTGAAGATACACAATGAAATTTTGATTGTTTTAGTCCCTTGGGCAGTTAGTTTAACTTACAATTTAATAAAATTGCAACTTACTATGTTACATGTTTTATTATCTAAAATTTTGCAAGTGATAATATTGGTACTTTGTTGATAATTTTGCACCCTAAACATCCATCTTAAATAGGTTGGTAGTGAAATTACTGGGTACCACGACTTTACATCTTCTTCTTGTGGGGTTTGCAGTTTTGCTGTGAATTTCACAAGAGCCACATGTATGAAAGAGATGACTGTTACCACTTACCATCAGCCCCCTAACCATGATCGCCCAAAACAATATTAAAACCGCGCTGAGAGCGGGATGGCGCTATACGCAACAAGAGCGGTGTCTCTGTTTCAATATTGTTTTAACCTTGCTATAAGCGATCATGGTAGGGCCCCAGGTGGACAGTTTGCTTGTTTGCCAACTTAGTTGCAATAAACAATAACGGTTATATGGTTGTAGGGTCCATATCCTTTACATCATAGGATTAGATCAGCCATACTCAAACTTATTTTTTCTTGGGCCACTTTCAGATTTTAGCTGTGTCGCGCGGGCCGCTACCTAATAATATATCACAATCTGTTTTTTAGGCGTTAATGATAAAACCTATTGCGTTTAATTGTATATTTAAATCTTAGTGATATTGGGAACATTTTTAACAATTTCATCTAGATCTGGCTTGTAATTGCTGCATCTCTAATATGTTATCGAGATGAGAATCTGTGCAGGTTTCTGTATACGTTCTTTGCATATTTCATTTTTGAATAAGATGACTCACAAAGAAATGTCGATGCAAAAAATGTAAGCAGAATTTGGGCCCATTTTTTAATAGTCTTATATTGATCACGTACTATTATCCAATATTAGGCGTACTCCTTCTTTTCTCTTTAAAAATAACTTCTAAGTTTGTATAAGTTTTAATTAACACGCGCAACATGTGCAATCAGTGCCCTGCGCTGCGCTTAATAATCCCGCGGAATTTAAAATAGGTAATTGGCTTCGATAATAGAATTTGAAGCTACAACGGGTGGGCACTTTCAAAAGCCTGGCGGGCCGCAGTTTGAGTATGGCTGGCTGGATTAGATTCTTCAAAATGGTAAGAAAATGGAACTTACTTTTACAATTTACCAATTACAAATTAATATTGTCATGTAGCTAATCATCCTGCCACAGAATTTTATCATGTGTATTTGCTGTAATCAACACATTATTTATTTATTTATAAATATGTTTATTATTTATAAATATTTTCATATTTATAGATATTTTTATTATTTGTGTTTATTATTTATAAATATTTTTAGTCTGTACACTTTTTCCCGCAATTTAAAATCTCAATACACCTGGGTTGGCTGGTAGAGGTCTCTTTAAAAGATAAGCTCACCCTTGTACGTAATTCACACATGTAACTAAAAGGACTGACAATTGTGTACAATAAAGAATATACACGGTGTTTCAAAATAACCAATAAATAATCAATTCTTTGTCGAAAACTCATTATTAAAAAATGTTTACACGTAATATCATTCAACCCAAAATTTTCATGTAAATCATAGACATGATGATGATACTATGATTTACATGAAAATTTTGAGTTAAATGACATTATGTGTAAACACATTTTAATAATGAGTTTTCGACAAAGAATTGATTATTTATTGGTTATTTTGAAACACCGTGTATAATAATAATTTTATTCTTACTTCAACAATTCCTTTACTTCATCTTCATAACCAAATGAAAAAATCAAGTCGGCTTCATCCACAACCAGCATGGCCAAGTCCTCCTTAAGCTTCATGTTGTTTGCATTAAGATGTGCCAAGGCTTTAGAAGGTGTGGCAACAACAATGTCAGGCTTATCCATCAACAGTGACTTTTGTATCTGCATATCTCCACTGGCTGAAATGTCAACACACCGGACTTCCCTGGCACACTTCAATGTTAAGTCGCCGATAACTGATGATATCTACAAAACAATAATATAATGACAAATTCACTTCCTTATTTCACTATTAGACATGAAGCTATAGAGCCCATGTATAGACCTATCTGTTAAAGCTTACAACTATAGAAAACAGTAGTCTTCACATATAGCAATACATTTCAAGTTTAAGACGAAACACTAAGTCAAGAGAATTCAGAAATAGGTATTTGTAAAATGTATTGCTGTCACGCTGTGCCCCTGCTGTGCCCCTGAACAATCGTCCTGAGTGCAATAGAGACAAAGACCGAAAATACGCATAAAAAGTACACAAAATATACGTTAGTAGTCCCCTGCTAAAACTCCCCTAAAACTAGACAGATTAATTCCTTTTTGTGTTAAAAATTAAAGAAAAGTTTTGGCTGTGTTTCTGTTTTGTTTTTTTCGGTTGGGGTGTAGGAAAGGGCGCGAGGTCCTCTGGACTTAGTAAAATTTTGGGATGTTGCGTTGTTATGATAACACCTACTTTTTATGGTTGTATCGTATAGAATAGCTAAAAATAAACACTTTTTATTCTTGTCCATTTTTTCTCAAGTATATAGTTTGTAAGTCCTATGGTACCCCGGTGGTACTGAGGGCCTTCGCCAGAATCTGCGCAGGATGGATCTTAGGCATTTGTTGATGAACACTTGTAGCTTGCTCGTCAGACCCTTTGTCTCCTTCCAGGTCTCGCAGCCGAAGAGCAAGGCAGACTTCACTATGGAATCGAAGAGGGAAATCTTGATCCGCCGGGTTAGCACGTTCGAATCCCAGTCCGGTTTTAGCTGGGCAAAGGCGCCTTTTGCTCTTCTGATCCTCGTGTCGACGTCGTCATCGGAGCCACCGCTGTTGGTCACTGTGCTGCCGAGATATGTGAACTTTGCGACAGATTCCAGCGGTGAAACATTGAGTCTGATGGGTCGGCTTTCGCATGACTGGACTCGCATTTTGATGGTCTTCCTAGCGTTGATTCGTAGACCCTTATCTTGAGCTTCTTCTCGTAACGAGTTCAACTTCATTTGGAGATCGGATAGTGAAGACGAGACCAACACTATGTCGTCTGCGTAGTCGAGGTCCTCCAGGTGTGAGCCTTTGTTCCATACGATGCCTCTAGGTGTTTCCGTTACTTTCCGCATGACGTCGTCAAACAGGACGACGAAGAGCAGCGGCGACAGGAGGCAGCCCTGTTTGACTCCTGCAGTCATTGGGATTGGTTCCCCCAGGACTTGGTTGTGCACTACTTTGCAAGTACTGTCATTATATAGGGACTGGATGATAACTATATACTTGCTATTATTCCTCTTCACCTGAGACTGGACCCCAGTGCGCACCACTTCACGGAGTCCAAGGCTTTCTCGAAGTCGACGAATGGAAGGAAAAATTCGGCTCGCCACTCTACGCACGACTCGATGAGTGACAAGAGTAAAGTGTTTGTTTTTAGCTTTTCTATACGATACAACCATAAAAAGTAGGTGTCATCATAACAATGCAAAATCCCAAAATTTTTCTGTGTATTTTGTCTTACAAGGTAAAGCAAAGGGTGCACGGGACTTAGAAAAATTTTGGAATGCAAAATCCCAAAATTTTTCTGTGTATTTTGTCTTACAAGGTAAAGCAAAGGGTGCGCGGGACTTAGAAAGGGAAAGGTGCGTTGTTATTATAACATCTACTTTTTATGGTTGTATCGTATAGACTAGCTAAAAATAAACACTTTTTACTTTTGTCAATTTTTTGCCATTAGTTTGCGAGTAAATCAGTTTTGAAGACAATATTGCACAGCATTTTCAAACTTATTTTCAGCCACATGAACATTCTAAATAGCTTCCAAGGTCATTGACCCTTATGTCTAAGTCATTGACCTTTAAAACCTTATGTGCGCACGCTTTCGTTCACACCGTCGTCATTTTCTAACTCAATCTTATGCATGGGATTTGTCATAACTAGAAATGTTCTAAATCTTAACTCTATGCAAAGGAAGACTGCTTATGTTATAAATTTTAAAAAGAGGAGAATGTAAGACCAAACCAAATCCTAACACAACTATTCTTCTAAAATTCATGCCAAAACGCAACTACCTGTCCACATAACTCCTTACTAGGGGACAATATCAATGTTCTTATACACTGATGTCTACTTGTGTTCTTAAGATTCAATATTTTTTGGACAACAGGTATAGTGAACGCAGCAGTCTTTCCTGATCCAGTTCTTGCTCTCATCAAGACATCTTTGCCTTCCAATAACAAAGGAATAGCAGTTTCTTGAATCAGTGTCGGCTCGCGCCATGCTAGTTGGGAGACTGCCTGTAAATAGTCAATTCCGCACCATAAATAAATAAACACAGTGAAATATATTATTTTGTGATACAAAAGGCAAAAATATAGCTACATTACCTTTAGTATGCGGTCATCCAGTTCCATCTCGTGAAACATAACCTTTTTGTCTTCTTCCATTTCCAACACTTTTTAAAAATCAGTACTTGTAATTTTAGTGTACTTATGTTACAGTGGTAGTGGCAATATTCGTTCAATTTGTACGGCAGTTATTGTTCTACGGGTAATATATAATTTAAAAAAAACACGTGAAATGCGGCGCGCTTATCGCGCATTAAATTAAACCACAGACAATATTACTACCACAGATTAGAGAGAATTTGTAGTCTGTGTAAATATTTATCTACTAGTGATGTGTCAACTCGTGTTACTAATTCGAGTTGACTCGAATTGGGGTAAGCTCGAGTTAACTAGAGTTCTTAACTTGCCTCCGTCGATTTTCAGGTAACCCAAAACAAAATATTAAACCACACCTTTGGCCTCTATTAACAAAAAGTAAACTCAGATTAAAGTGTCTTATCCCTAAACTTGAGTTTGGCAGTAATGGTTGTCTATATCGAACGATTGCCACTTAACCAAGAAGTGAAGTGAAGTTTTTGACAGCTAGCATCCGTCCCCACAATGTCTCAAAAATGGATTTAACTTAAATATGGCACATGAAGTGTTTTAAGGGAGCAGCACGGCAGTTAGAATAGTACCTAAGGGCTAGGAATATATACCTAAATCCGTCCCTAGTCGTCAGCGAAGCGAAGGTGGTTCTCCGTTGTTGTTAATACCTAGTTGGTTCCATTCTACAGGTGGTATTCTAAGGATATGTTCTAACAGAGCGTAAAATAGGCTCGGCGAAATCCCGTCATTCTTACTTTTGGTCTTTTGGACAGTTTTTAAAATATAATAAAGAACGCAAAATGGACAATGAATTTACTTCAAAAAATTTTTTTTTTAAAAACAAGATGAAAATTAAGAGAAAATGTATTTAGGTGTTCGAGTCTACGCTCGACCCACTGTGAGATTACCCCTTTGAATTTCACGTGTTTGCAGTGTGCATCTACCCTACATTTCCCTAACATTTTCAATGACGGTATGTTAGTAGGTACGGGTGCCATCGCCGACTAGTTTTTCTCTTCAGTACGTTTTTGAATTTTGTCGTGAGCAGTGTGCATAGATAATTGTTAAAACTGAAATGTTTAAATTAAGTAACACATTTAATTTCAATAGAAAGAAGATTTCATTCTGTTGCCTAATATAACAAAGTTATGTATTTTAAAATTATTTAAGAATGGCTGATGAAGATTTCAAGGTAAGATCGTTGCTTTATTTAGTGTACAAGTTAAAAAAAAGTGCTTTGTTCTTGCGAATGCCCGCTCTCCGGACGGCAGACTCGCTACTCCACACATGAATAGTGTTATGGTAGGGCAACACACATATTTGACAGCCCGCGTTTTCGGGGTTCGAACTGGTGTGATCTATAGTTGTGTCTGTGGTTAGGAGTCTTATTAATAAGTACCTACATGATTGTGATTTATGTTGATTGGATTTATCTAAATAAATTAGTAGTAACAGTATTAAGCTTATCATTTCTACAAATAGATGAACAACTTCACCATTTTAGCACACGTATTATGTATTAGGAACTAGCACTCGTGTCACAAAGTGCTTTGTTCTTCGAAATGCCCGCTCTCCAGACGGTAGACTCGCTACTCCACACATGAATGGAGGAACAACTCCATCATCCTAGCATGCGTTTCATGTTTTAGGAACTAGCACTCGTATCACAAAAAGCTTTGTTCTTGCGAATGCCCGCTCTCCGGACCTCAGACGCGCTACTCCAAACATGAATGGAGGAACAAATTCATCATCCTAGCATGCGTATCATGTTTTAGGAACTAGGACTCGTATGACAAAGTGCTTTGTTCTTGCGAATGCCCGCTCTCCGGATCGCAGATGCGCTACTCCACACAAGAATGGAGAAACAATTTCAGCATCCCAGCAGCCGTCACTTTCAAAGTGCATCGGCTAGTGAGCCGACCCCTACATTAACCCCCAGTTTCTGAAAGGCTGATCAAAATATTGTTCAACTAACATCCATGTCATCTTAACAGCAGTGTCAAATCAATCCGAGTTTCCGAAACGTTGGTTAGACAAAATTTACTTATCTTTAATAATTTGATTTCTCGTGAGAAATATTTTTAGACACGGTCACATTGCTGAAATCATATATTTTGTTTTATTCATATGTATTTTGAAAACCCAAAATGGGTCTTTCCTTAATAATTTTGAAATAAATTTGACAGCTGTGTCAACTAACACAGTGATAAGTTGATTTAGCTTTCAGCAACTCAATTCATAGTTAACATTAGATTGACAGCTTGTTAGCTAATTTTATCGCTGAACAGCCTTTCAGAAACTGGGTGATAGTGTTGGTTGCGCAGCCGTCACTGTCGGCTAAGTAGCCGTCACCGTCGACTGTGGAGCCATCATTTTTAACTGCGCGTCGGCTAATCAGCCGACCTCAACACATATTATACTAGCTACGCAGCCTACTTCATTTGCTGACTAGCAATTTTTTTTTTATGTATGACCCGGCAAATGACCTCCTCCCGCCTGATGTTAAGCGGTGAAAGAGGCCCAAATGAGTTGACAGATAGAGTAGGGACGACATCCACTATCCTACCTGCCCGCCCCTTGCCGGCCCAAAAGATGCTTTTTCACGCCTCTTTTGAAGGAACCCATGTTGTAGGATGGAGGAAACACGTGCGCAGGTAGAGAATTCCAAGTGTGGGATGAACGACAGAAGAAGGAATCTTGGAATTTCTTGGTACGGTGTGAGAAGGAGGACACAGTGTACGGATGACTCCGAAGGCCCTTACGCGTGTTTCTGTTAAGAAATGGAGAGGGAGGGATAAGGTTAAAGAGCTCCTCAGAGCATTCCCCATGGAACATTCGGTAAAAGGCGCTAAGAGAGGCGATGTCACGAAGAAGTTGTAGAGGCTCGAGGGTGTTAGTTACCTCTACATCGCCAATAATGCGAATAGCGCGACGCTGCAATCTGTCCAGAGCATCGAGCAGGTACTGAGCGGAGCCGTCCCAAAGGTGCGAGCAATATTCCACGCAAGACCTAACCTGAGTTTTATACAACAAGCATAGTTGGTCCGGCGCAAAATACCTACGCACCTTGTTCAGGACACCGAGTTTCCGTGAGGCAGTATTTATGACGGATTCGATGTAGTCTCTGGGGTTCAGATCGCAGCGAATGTTCATTCCGAGCAAGGTGATGTTGCTCTGTGTGTGAAGGGTTGTGCCCTGAAGAGAAGGAAGGGAGAGGAAAGGTGACCTTTTCGCCGAAAACGCGCACACCTGTGTTTTCTTATCCCCCATGCACTGTACTGTCGTCTGCATAGCAATGTATAGCTCCCAAGGAAAGCATGTCATTGATATGCAGAAGAAACTTTGCGACCTAACCAACTGGGAGCTAACTCGTTGTGTAGCTCTACCACATTGAACGTTTATCTAGAAAATAGACGATATTAATGCGGATAATTGGAGATCATGGGTGGTTAACTGCGCCCATCATAAAGACGCTCTTTGCTGACAAGATTCCATCCGACGAAGAATGTCGGCTCCTATTCACAATCCGTAAGTTCACATATATCTTTGAGCAAACGAAAATACTATAAGACAATCAAACGAAAGTTGTTAAATTGTACTATTTGTCGTGCTCTGATTTATACACCATTTGCCTTAATGCAAAGATTCACCCCACAGTTAGGGCTATACAGATTTCACGCCTCAGTAAAATCTGAGCTTATTTCCCAAAGTGAAGTATCACGTCTCCTCGAGGCCAAAATTGAAAAAGCAAATTCCTTTTCGCTATCGACCTTCGATCATAGCAAATAACGACAGCCTCTGTTATTAGAATTAATGATACGGGGATTGAACCAGATGCAGATATAATGAACCTCTTAAATTCAGTTTTAAATCAAGAGAAGTGTTCCTCTTTTTTATTTGGAGACGCAGAGGAATCACTTGTTAAGCACGAAATCCAAGTACATACATCGTTTGGAGGCTAAAAAATGACAAAAAATTTTGTTATTCTGAAGTACAAAAATATCTTGCAGCTAACCTTGTGTTCACCTCCTTAAAAGTCAATAGCAGCCTTACACCTGCATGACAAACCGCTCAACTCTTGATAACAAGTAGTCTAATGTCTAGGAGTAGTTCAGCAGGGGAGACATTTTATGGATGTTTATAAAGATGCATCCTTAGAGGTAAAATACATGTTTCTTAAAACTTCCGATATACTTATACAATACCCGTTGCGAGAAGAGCGCAACAATATAAAAACCAGATGTAACAATTATAAACCGCATAACAACAACTTTTGTAATTTAACAAACAAAAATTTATAATTCAACAACTTACCCCTGAACTTTTCTGAACTTCAACAGTCAGATTTGTTTAAAGAACAAGGAGAATTTTGCAAGCTTTTTTCCAGAAAAAGTCAAAATTATTCAAACTCAAACAAATCCAAAACAGGCCGTTTGTCAAACGCCCAATCGAAATCAAAATAATCTTTGTTGATGTATGGCTTGATAATAGCTGTTTTGAATCCTCAAATTTTTTTAACCTCCACTACCACTTACCTCCAATATGCATTAAAGGGTAGACCAAGGGCGGAAGAGGTTAAATGATTAGGGCCAAAACGATTTTCATGAAGGCCAGCAAACTTTGGCGCCGTATCAGGGTCAGGAAAATTAAAATGAGGGAAGTTTGACACAAATAAATTATGATTTTTGGCGGGCCAAATAATAAAAAATAATATCCAGGTGTGGGCAGCTCTACTGTCTATATTATCTGGATAAACATAAATTGCCTTTCTCATGTCATGATCACCAATATTATCACAGCTCATGTGCGTCCCCATTAAGGGGCTCGAGCCAGCCAATTAGAGTGATTAGGCCTTAGTCAACCACGCTGGCCCAGTGCGGATTGGCGTACCTCCATAAAATTAAGAAAGATATTGCTTAAATACTTTTGCAGTCGATTGTCTCTCTCTATCATGAATGACATGGCACCAGAAATAAATAAAATGTTAAATGTAAAGCAATTGAAGTTTCTCAAAACTTTTTAGAATTTCTTCTAACGATAGTATTTTGTTACAACGATACAATCTATCATATGACTTGATTTCCTTTTGGCCTCTCAACTTTGTTCTGCAGTCTCCACTTAGTGCAGTCATGGTCAAGCGAGAAGCGGAAGCTCTTCGAATCGTCATGGCGTCAATCCACTCTAAAGACACATTCCTGCTTCGGAACGGCCAATAGCTGATAATCCCAAATCAAATAATATTGCTGTATACATATATTTATTTCCTACAAAATTATACACACATAGCAGCAAAACCATTCATAATTCATAATTCAGTAGTAGCAGCTTTTGCTGACCCCAAAAGAAGTGAAGAACTTAGCTATCACCTACTCGTTAAGCAACGGATGAAATCCGGGTTTACACAAATTAAATACTTGGAATGTCTCACAACTCATTAACTACTTGGAGTTCTTTGATATAAATAGTAAAAACTACCAAGTGTCACGAAATGTGGCTGCATTGATCCTCCTGTGCTCAGTTAGACGCATTCACGATTTGACTCTTTTTGTCATACATCCCAAGGCATTCGCATCGAGTGATGATTATACTAGATTATACTATAGCCGAAATTTGGTTCCAAGAGCGATTCATCAAAATTAAAGCAATCCGGTTGGAAGCTTCATATTATTGAGAACGAAAGGCTAAATTTAGTATTTTGTATGAATAAACATAATAATATATATACAAGTAAACAAATCAAGACGCAGAAGCAAAACAAATTTATCCTTATACCAGCTTAGAGCATTCATACGGGAGACGGCAAGGCTGGGCGAACCCCTCTGCCAATTTACGCTGACCATATGACCATACACGTTATATAAAACTAGTTGACGCGCGGCCGTTGCATTTGGTGTCGCTTTCGTGTCGCACTAAGAGCTCCAAAAAAATGGTTAATTGTGCAGTTTCCTCTTGCAAAAGGTGATCCAGCTACTCAAATCTTCGAGATTATGGCGTTTCCTATCACATTTAAGTATAAAATATACATTACCGTGTTTGATTTGTTTACAACTTTGACGTATTTTTTATGCCGTTACGATAGAAAAATACAATGGTACGATGGTAGCTCAACACAATACACGGGCATTATATTATCTGTGACACGGGCATTATTGCTTAGTGCTGGGACAACGTGAGTGAATGATGCTGATTCATATTTTTATTTATCATTCATTCACTCCGGAGTTTGTTTAACCAGATATAAGATTAAAATAGAAATTCACGTGTAATATAATAGAACAAAAAAAATATCAAGAAAATATTATATTATTACCTATTATATTGCTCAACTTTGCTTTGTAGTTTAAAAAATCTTTTTCTATACAATATACTTTTTTTTTCTTTATTTAATGGCCGTACACCTCATGGTTAAGTCGGCCATACAATATACACACTTACTCTAAACAATTTTTCGACTGCATCTCACTTGATTTTAAGCCTATTAAACAGAAAAATTTCAATAACGTCCTCAAAATTTTATGTTGTAGTTGAGGTCATAAGTACAAAAAAATTAATTATTTTTTTGTACTTTTAGTTTTTTGTTTAAAAGGCTGAAAAGATGCAAAATGTTCATAAACTTTCAAGTATATTTTATTCAACGGTACTTCTATTTAATTTTACAAGTTGACTGCCAGACAGCATACAAAAAAAACTATTGCTTGCGGTCACCGTTAACCGCGTTTTCGTTTCGATTCCGCGTTGCATTGCGATTTCATGCCACCTGCTTTATGCAGCAAGTTGTTGGGGACATCAGTAGAGAGCACAAAGCAAGTGATTGTCGTCATCGTCGTCGTCAGAGAAAATTTTAATAATGCAACATCATTATTAAAATCACACAATAAAGCTTTTTCTTCTTATTTTAGTGGCTTTGAAGTTTGTACGGGCAATGTAAACAAAAACGCTTTCAACGTCACGTTATGACAAATGAATAACATATAACATGTCTTACTATATGTAAATAAAAACTGTCATAGTAGTAAACATCTACTAAGCTAAAATGGTAGAATTAACGCCACATACGTGTAGCAAGGAAATTTATGTTTACTTTAACTCACATTTTTTGGTGCAACTTAAAGGAAAATGCCCGATATCGTCCCAAGCGTTATAACACGTTGGGCCCTATCACAAATGAAGGGTTTTCTAAAATAGTAATTTTGTTTGTATGGCAGTAAGTTGCCACCTCGTGCTTTTTACTTGCACGAGATAGCAAATTTCTACCATACGAGCAAAGCTAAACGAAAAAGTGCCTACCTATTAAACATGTTTATAACTATGTAGGTAGATATATAATAAAATCAGAAATTAGTTCTTGGTAGTAACAATTCTCACGTAAAACATCTAAGACATTCCCGGTAGACCCCCACCCTCCCACTGCACCCCGCGCTAACTTGTTTCGACGGGTTCAGATAGAAGCGTGGCGCAAGTCAAGTCACACTAGCCATTGTTTTGATCGCACTCCGGAGTGTCGTTCTGTTATTTGTTTACTGACTTTTCATGGTACCTTTATTTTACTTCGACCATGACTAATTACTTGATGTATTTTAATGTAAATAAACCAGTTACATTTATCATAGTGTGTGGTATTCTACTAGTGAAGCCCTTTCATTTGATACCCATATTAAGAGAGTTGTGAAAAAATAGGTAATCCACCATTTTGTGGCGGCGGCCATCTTGGATCGATAGTCATCAAACATAGCAGAGAGAGCTGATAAAAATTATGATTACGCATCGGAGCGCTTACTTTCTTTAACTGAAAATATAAATTCGTCCCCCCCCCCCCCCCCTCCCCATCAAAACATTATACCTACGCCTATGACTGAAAATATATATTTATTTCAGTCGATCAGCTAAATAGCAAATGAAATTGCTGTATTTGACACAAAAAACTAATTAAAGCATTTTAATAATAATTAGCAGGCCTCGCTTTGTACTAATTTAAGAAACCCTGTCTTCATTGTATTTTTATTAACTCTAGCCGAACAGGGTATAGTAATAAAAATACAATTTATTGTAACATTTCAATCATTCACTCACAACGACCCAAATAGTTACTCATTCTTTGTGTCACATCACTAGGGACATTAATTCTTTGTGGTGGGGATTGCGTAGATACACGTTAATTGTCGATGTGTGTGTGTTTCTTCATTGTAGGGTAATATTTTCATAGTGTGTGTTCGTAAACATTTTCGTAGTGTGCGTAGCGTGTTTACCTCGCCTCCCGCGAAAAGTGGCAGAAAAATTTATACTGCGATTTGTTGCGTACCGCATCCATAGGTTAAATGATCTAAGTATACCAGGGGGAAAGTCAAACCAGCCTCGCGAAGCATCATTGCAGGTTAATTTCGATCTTTATTCAAAGATGCGGGAATCACTTCATTCGGCAGCTGTAGACTGTAGAGCTGCAGTTAAATTTTTCTGACAAGCGGATAAACAGCAACTTTAATCTAGAGTCTTAATTAAAAGGGAAAATAATTGGTGATCTACAGAAACATTTTTTTTTCTCTTTTCAGATATTATTTTAAAAGGAGGTCGCCAAAATCTGCCCAATTGATGTACCGAGGTAGTACATTATAAAAAAAATACGCTGAATAATATACCAAGCCTATTTTCCATGGTTAGGAAACGTAAAAATATTTTATATTTTTGTTGGAAAGAAAATACGTCGTTTTCGACCCTATAACCACAGATTTATGTATATATTTTACATAATTATGTATATAGGAATTAATCTTCGATAGATATGTACTCTAAAACCTGTCAATCAATGTCAACTTGACAGCTATCATGTAAATGAAATGATATGATTTTTATTGATAAGTGCTAAATTAATACTGCAGATACTATGATTATGTTGAATGAGTACATTTCTATTGATGCGCGCGAGTTTACGTAAAGTAGTTACAAATTGCTAAGAAGGTAAATGAAAATGCTGATATGCAATTTGTACGGTGACAATGCACGGTACTATACTGTGGTACTACCCTACCTGCCTGAGAGTTCTTACAAAGTAGTCTGTTCGTCTGTTTTAGTTGGACGATATGTGATGGGAACATGGAAAGCGTTTATTATAGCCCCTGCAATCCTAAAGTCAATCGTAAGATGGGTAGTATTGTTACTAAAGTTGTTTCTTACTAACTTGTAGTCACTTTGAACCACAGTTTTAAATCGTCCATTCAATAACCTTTTTTCTTTGTGATACTGACATTTGGTCACCATAGATCGTATTTTGACATTTTGTAGCGTTTGTTATTGCGCAGAGACAGTTGATTTGCAAGCTACAATTTTTTTATATAACTTTGATGATTGTAATCCCATTAAGGTTGCTTTTTGATATAAGTGCACGATACATCAATACTTAAGCAAATATTAGCTAAAAAAAATAATAATATAAAAATACTTCAGGTTTTGCAGAAGTCGAAACTAAACGCAATTGAACATTCAATGTTACCATATGATGAAATACGTATCAAGTAATTTACACTTTTATTTATTTATTACCTAGTTTTATCTTACTAAATAAAAGAAATGATATCCTTTTCGGAATCCTCGAATTTTTCTCTACGTTATTGTATACATGTACCTCAACGTACACACATGGGCAAAAATGTGTGGACTACTGGCGACCCTCAAGCTCTATTTACAGCTTAACTGAATCGTTTGTTCCGATTTGATTGTTCGTCAAAATAATTATTAAAATGATTTTTTTTTGTAAAGTCCCTACTTGTTTTTCATTTAAAAATGGTTTGTACAATTTCACAGTATGTCTAGCTATCGCCGGCAGATTGTAAACACGTCTCACAGTGGGTCGAGCGTAGGCTCGAACACCTAAATAGAACCGTTTTCCCCCCGAAGGGTAGAAAACGAATATTTAGGTTTCAGCCGTAGCTCGACCCACTTTTGCCGCTCTAGCCGGCGTCTAAGAAAAGTACTGAAGAGAAAAGCTAGTCGGCGATGGCACCCGTACCTACTAACATACCGTCATTGAAAATGTTAGGGAAATGTAGAGTAGATGCACACTGCAAACACGTGAAATTCCAAGGGGTAATCTCACAGTGGGTCGAGCTACGGCTGAAACCTAAATATTCGTTATCTACCCCTCGGGGGGAAAACGGTTCTATTAATTCATTTGGTTTAAACTTTTTAAACCAAATGAATTAATAGAACCGTTCGTTCGTTCAATACATGGGCGCACAGTATCGCGACGAAACGGACCCACTAGACACGTGACGTCACGCTCTCCTTGTCGCGGCTTCTAACCGAGTGGCGCATTATTTTAATCGCTACTCACTCATTTTTGATCGTTGCTGCAAAACTCGTTGCAAAACTGCGTTGATTTTATATGAAAATAAACTGTTTTATATTATGTTTTAAATATAATAGCAATGCAAAAAGCAATAAAAGTATTATTAATTTACTGTTTTATCATAAAAATAGTCAACAAAATGAATCGCTTGATCGTGAATCGATCAAGCGATTGGAAATTACGATCTCATGCGATACAAAAATCGATTCAAATTAGGGCATCCCTACGACACTAAAAAAGATTTGTCGGTATTGCCAGTTGGTAACCAATTTCGGTTTGTTGAGTAGTATATACCTTACACCTTGTTATAGTGTATGTTGATTTTGGTGGCAATTCTGTTGGCAGTAATTCGATTAAACTAAACTAAATTTAGTTTTAGTGCTGTCAGATTGTGTTTTCAGTTAAAATTTTCGAACACAAAACACGATTTGACAGCACTAAAACTAAATTTAGTTTACTCTATTCCAACAAATGCCAACAGAATTGACACCATTAACTATTATTAATGACACATTTCTGAAGAAGTTGATGGCAAAGAGGCTAAATTTCCAACTTTCCGTTACCGGTCTTAGTTTTTTATATACCTAACTACAAACTATTATAGCCCCCGTAGCATGAACACCGCAACACAATATGATAAAACGATAAATCGATACGAACTGTCAAAATATGTTCCATATAATGACTTTCTTGATATCGACATTAATATATTAATAATACCCAAAATTACAATTCCAATATCCAAAATATACTCGAAAGTTGAAGATAGCTGAAAAATTTAACTTTTTTTAACAGTCCATATCGATATATCATTTCATCATATCGTGTTTTGATGGTCATGGGGGCAGGGTGGTATGATAATAGTTTTTAAGGTTCGCGCATACTGTGACGGGGTGCAGCGGGTCGGGTCGCAACGCAAAAATCAGTTCAAATCGCTCGTATGTATTTTATATGAGCTATCGAACACTGTGCCGGGGCACAGCAGGCCTCATATTCCGCCGCGGATTGGTTAATTGCGTGCGATGCGGCCCGTCCCGCCCCGCTGCGCCCTGGTACAGTGCCACAGTTTAACAATCATATTAAACTGTGACAGTGCTGTAGCAAGTGTGCTATAGCAAGAGGGTTGGAGTGCATGCGCGTACATGTTTATTTTATGTTTGCACTACATTATCGGCGAAGATGCACGTGCAAGCATCCACACGATCGTCTGGAGTAGTTTGTCGAATGGCAAGCGTCAAGATGGAATTGGAGTGTGTTGCTGCTGCAACCTAAATGGTTGCGGTGTACAACCATTTTGTTAATGAGATTCAACGAAATTGAGCAATTGAGCATGAGCAATTGAGCATTGAGGTGTCCACATGATCGCCGCTCATGTAGAACATGAGCGGCGTGTGGACACCTCAAAGCCACCACCCGACGATTCCCTTTGATGCGTGCCCGAAAAACCGACAATTCACGGGTCGCAGGCGATCATAGACGATGATCGGCGCGTACAGCCGAGTACAGCCGAGTATGCCCTGTGCACAATCGTGCTCGCGCTCGCGCGTAATCGTCTGTAATCGCCGATAATGAAGAGGAACCATTACGATATTTGCGTATTTTGATATTTACGAGCTCCTGTAGTGTTTACAAGAATGGATGAAAAACTGACAGCTGCGCTGCGCCCCGGCCCGTTACATAGAGCTGCGGCCCGTCAATTCCATGGGCCCGTCATAGTATGTGCGACCCAAAAATTTTGTGGACACAGTAGAATTTCAATTTTTTCAACAGATAACATCGTTATAGCCATAGAGTATGCACAGTCAACAGTGTCGAATTCAGTACAGGGGCGGTCGACTTTTCTATTGGCGCCTATATCTATGATTGGCGCAATGAGACATACCTACTAGGGATACATCGAGTGTTACCTCAAAAAAGATGTTTCTAAAAATCCTAAAATGGTAGTAAATAATAACAAAAGATTCATAGATGTTAACCATATTTTCTGATGATAAACATCTTTTAAAACATAAATTTGCGTTATTTAACTAAAGTTAATATTTTTAAGTATATTTTGTTTAAAGTTATCCAGAAAGACTTGAGTTTGAAGATTATTTATTAAATGGATAATGGATGTAAAGTCAATGTTAGAACTGGCAACATACATTCACAAAAAATATGGCCGAATTTATATTGAGTGATTACATACTCTTTGTTTATATTTCTGGCGCATGAATTATTTTCCTTTTGTTTCTCCATTGCGAATTTACGCAATAATATCGAAGTGTGCTTGCTTTAGAGATAACGACTTTTCTTGATAGTGTCTTTTTGTGTTTTTACATGAGAAATAGACTCGTTTGGAGACAGTGACTTGTTTTGATTTTTGTGTTAAACTTGAGTTCTTTTTCGTGTTGTTACTTAGATTTACTTGCTTTTCCTGAGACAGTGACTCTAAAACGTGTCAATTTGAACAATAGTTTGACAGGGAACATGCCTGATAACCTGAAGAGAAAATGTCTCAAGTGTGGAATCTCACCACAAGATGATGCAATTGCAAACATTATACTATATCGCTTTCCAAAGCCAGGAACAACAAATATTCGACGGTAAGTGTTGAAATTGACCAGTTTAAATACTTCTGACATTTCTACGTCCTTTTTTTGTTATTCAACAAGCCTTCATCGCAGTTGTCAAACAACGACGTTGAAAACTTCTCTTAAATATTCGCGAAATTATTTTATGAAACTGTCTATCCTGGCACTTGACACTAGCAGTAATGGTTGTTATCCTCTCTAACGACTAAATGCTACAATAAAAAAAAAGACAGAAAAGACCCCTGTTAAAGCGGTAGCGGTTATGTTCACAATAAAAAAGATACTTCTTTGAGTTCTATTAGCGTTACTGCAAGAACATAAAATTATAATAGTCTCTAAATTCCGTTGATTAAATATCATAATGATAAATGAACTTTTGCTCATAATATTTTCTTTTTCAGATGTGAAATGTGGGCACAAGTATTGTTTTCCAAATGACAGTTGGTCATCTGTGGACTTCCAACGTAAATTATATGCTGAGCAAAGGATTATAAGATTATATATACTATTGACTTTATTAATGTTGAAGAGAAGAGATTATCCAAACATGCTGTTCCAGATATGATTGGTTTTGACAAGGTGAACAAAAATAGCTTTTGTATATATCCTACCTGTTTATATCTGTGTTAAAATAAATATTTCTAGTATTTTATGCATTCAATGTGTGGATGCTGAGTCCTGAGAGTGGACTCCATCCTAAGACTTGTGATAGTTATATGCCGCCTGTAGAGTGCTCTTGTTGCATATTAATAATGATTATTTAGACAGTTCAGTGGTGTCACTATGGTTCATTTATTGATTGATAATGCCAAATTTTTTACATTTCAAATTGAGACAGCATACTTTATCAATAGTGCTTGCACTCCATCCAAATGTCCGAGTCTGAGCACTATGGATAAAGTCTGTATTATCAATTTCAATTGCTATGCAAGCTGTACTATAAACTACAACTCCTTACAATCATCATCATCATCACAGCTCATAATATATGTCCCCACTGAGGGGCTCGAGGCTACCCAAGGGTTAGGGTAGTAAGGCCTAAGTCAGCCATGCCGGCCTCGTGCGGATTGGTTGACTTCATATACACCTTTGAATTTCTTTATAGATGAATGCAGGTTGCCTCATGATGTTTTCCTTCACCATAGGAGCATCGACAAATGTACATATGAAATTCGAAAAACGAAAGACACATTGGTTCTTGGCAGGATCGAACTACGGACCTCCCGATAAGAAGGACAGTGCCGAGTCCACAGCACCACCAATGCATCCATACCCTACTCCTTACTGTACTATAAATTAAAAATTTGGAACTCCAGTTAGATATGAATAAGCCAGTTAGATATTATTTAAACAATATACAATAAAAACTTGTCTAGAAGATATCAATTAATAGAAAATTGTGGATCTGCTGGAAGAAATTTCATTTATGAAATAAGCAGATCCTTTGTACATTGTGTCTTATGTGTTGTTTGTGCTGTCTAGTTTTATGTGTACAAAAATTGTTAAATAAATAAATAATATAGGAAAAAAATCCTTGGTTTCTAAAAATAGTTCTATTTCTTTACAGGCATTGCCAAGTGGAGTCACATTCAAGACTTTTATGACTGAGATAATGTAAATCCAAATTTCGTGTTTGCTCCATCACTGAGGAAGGATCACCTTAACCCTAATTGCAAAGAAAAGATGAAAGTTAGTCAGCTCAGGCAGCTCAGGTTTTGAGTCATTCGGTGGCTGCAGGCATGTTTGCAAAAATATCCCAAGGTAAACTTACCTACGTAATAATTTATATTGTTATATCAATTAATCTGAACCTGAAAATTTATAAAGATTTGATATGATTACCTAAAAATGTCTGCACTAAAATTTATAGCTCAGAGCAGAGTTCTGATTAAGAAAAGCCGTGGGTTTGATTCCCACCCCAGCCCCCATAGCATGAACACTGAAACACAATAATTATGATAAAACAATAAATCAATATGAATGATAAAGCACTAAACTGTTTGATCATAGTGTGTTTTGTTGATCATGCTATGGGGCAGGCCTGATTAATTTTTTCTAGTTAAGTTTAATACCTTGACATACTTAAACATTTCCTACAAAGTTCATAAAAAATTAACAAACAGCAGCTGATTTTAACTGAAAGTATTATTTATAAAAATATTTCATCCAGATGTTGGAATGTAAGATTTGTCATTGTGAGGGTGAATAACAATGCAAAATAAGGAAAACAGCTAGAAGAAATAAGTCGATTGAGTTGTAGTGTTGGACTGTCGGATGGCTCCTAGGAAAATATTGCCTGAATTCCTAGTTTATATATTTCTATAGTTTTGACAATTTTCATTATTTAGTTTTTATTACATTTTCAGGGGAACTGCCTGCAGGTGCAATTACAATGGCGGAAATTGTCGCCGTAAATAGCGACTCTGCTGTTTTGAGGAGAGGCAAACCACACTTAACAAACATAACCATGAACTTGCCGCATTTCAAACATTTTGAACTAATGAAAAATTTTTTGAGGAAGTAGAGTTTGTTGGATGCCAGAGCCCACCACCCACCACCTTCGAAAGATGGGTGGGTCTGGACTTTAAGAGGTATTTTGCAAATATTTAAAAATCTTAAAGAAAAACAGGATTAAATATCTGTCAACCCGTCGGGTACAGCAGGATGCAGTGGAAAATTTATTTAGCTCAATCCAGGCAAATTGTGCAAATTGCCTGGATTGAAATCCTACTGCCTCACAATTTTATAGGTGGATTGAAAACATCTATAATTTCTAACCCACATAGAGTCAGGAAACTGTGAAACAGACATTTATTATACAATAATAAATTTCAAGGACATGTTTTCTACACCACACACAAGCCAACAAGTAAAACCCCTAGAAGCCCCTGATATTGTGATCAATATGCTAGCTTCAGTGGACCATACTTTTGAAGCAAGCATGACTGACTCAGCTGAAATGCAAGCTTGTGCTTATTATGTGGGTTTATTATAAAAAAAAACTGAATGTGACTTGTGGTGTGTTTGAGAAGATATTAAAGTTGACAGAAAATGTACATTCATTCATAGAATGTAAAGAGTATGTCGACATTAAGAAGAAATTAATTTATGCATCAAGAAATTTAATTAAATGTGTTGAAGATTGTGCTACTCTATGTGATAATTTCTCTTTAATGTCATCATCAATATTGGATTTAAAAACATTGTTATTAAAAAACCTCTGTGAGGATATAAATTTCACCTTTTAGAAACAGTGTGAGAAATATGTCTCAATAAATGTAAAAATTATTATAAATAGTGTTTGTCACATAACTATTAAAAGGTATTGTACATTAAACAACCGAGAATATGTAGAATCTGCTTCAAAACTAGCAATAAAAAAGAAGATGAACACAATAAAACATAAATAAAACTATCATACTTTTATTTAATTTTTACCTTTACTATTCTGCGAATTCTGACGTGATTTATGGAAACTAGAAAATAATATGCAATGATTTATAATTAAAATCATTGCATATTATCTAGTTTCCATAAATTACGATTACAATAAAAAATTAATATTACACTGCTTTTGAATTTTACCGCGTAGATAGTGCGTGGGGCCACAGTAAGATGGCAGTACAGTCAAAATTTGTCCAACGTGTTTTTCTATGTAGTTGTCATTCTTCCCTTGGGTATATGTGTTCTGTGATTCAGTATCTCTAATAAGTCTGTGGTCGAATTTATAGTTGACTTTTGTCCTAAAATTATATTGTGGTCTTGTAATTATTGTAAAATTGGGGGTTTTTCTTGTGAATTATTAATTTGGTTAGAGCTTCTTGCTAACATTAAAGATTATAGAGACAGTGTAGTGCATCTACCCCCCTAATAATGGTAATGGTACACTGCGAAGTTGTTACGGATCGCAGTTCATTGCCTTATGTAAAACTTGAAATGATTTTTCTTCCGTGAGTGACCGAAATATTTTAGTGGCTTGTGATAAGTGTTGTTATTGTTGTAAAGTGTTGTAAAAGGAAGTGCGAAAATGTCTAATTCAACGGCGCAAGTATTGATGAAGAAGGGCAAACGCGGCGCAGCTGCCTATATACACGCGGATTGCTCTAGCGGTTCTCCGCAGCATTTGGGTCCTCTGCTCGACGTCTTGCTGAACCCTAGCCACGCCATCGACGAATGGGAAACGATTGACTGGTGCCGTTGGTTGATAGCTGGTGGAAGAACCCCGGACGAGTTCGCAACAATTGGTGAGTCTTGTGACCTAACTGTACTTGCACATCATTCTATTTTCGAGAGCTTTCTAGGTTATGACGATAATGAACGTTATTTTGTTGCATATATGTTGATAATGTTTCTGCCAAAATGCATTTGATTACCTTTGTTTAGTCTGACTGTCCTATCATATTGTGACAGTTATCATAGGTGTCTTTTCTCTTGTTAGATTAGCAGTCCATAAATTTTCATATTAAAAAAGTGGATCTTTCCCAATTTCTATTTTTCACTATGCTTTATTGTCGCAGTCAACTAGCATCATTAGTCATCAAATTGACTGTCTAGCCTGTTTACTAAATGGTGCCATACATCTAACAATTGAAATGATAATCAGCCATAGCATTGAATACAGCGTTTAGTGAACTGGCTTGCTGATGTTTTAGGCTGTTCACATAATAGGGTGACCATGTAAAATATCGTATTAAAAAATGTAGCATTATTTATTCATTTATATAAAATAGCAAATTGATATTGATAGTGCTTGGCTTTCAGCATCAGGAGGCAGAAAGTGGAACTAATTTTAAATATAGGCTAGTCTAGTCAATTGAAGGACGAAATTATAATCAGTAGATAGTGGGCTACTAGGCCATAATTTTGATGTAGGCCTAGTGAAGTTCTTAAGATAAATTTTTCTTAGTGAGAAATAATTGATATGACAAAGACATGATTTTCATTTAATGAAAAACAATATGGATAAATACTCTCTTCTCTTTTTCTTCGTTGTATGTGCATTTTCCGCAACTCGATCACTTCGCGACTGTTTTGCGTCAAAGGGATGGAAGCCAAATATTCCAGCCATCCTAGCTCCTCCAGGAAGTTACCTAGCTCACAAAGGTTGTCGAAGGACGTCCTGGTACGTGGATGTACTTCACCCTCTGCATTCCAGCAGGACATGGGTTGCTGTCTCCTCTGCAGCCATGCATGCTCTGCATAGAGGGCTGCCTGTGATGCCTAAATTGAAAGGATGTCTGTAAAAATTTGCGGTGTTCTTTTAGTGCGCTTGTGATTAGGTGTAAACAAGGTCTCTTCAGCTGTATAATAGCCTTGGAGTGACGAGGATCAACTCTTGGGTATTGCAAGCTTTATTTAATTAAAATTTGAATCTACCAACTACTCGGAATATTGACCTCACCAAAAACAGCGATCTAGAAGCTCCTTAAAACTAATGAAGAGATAAAATTATCAAAAAATTAAAATAATTTCATAGCATCCCTCTATTTTGATCTGTATTACAAAGTTAAAGCACTAAGCTTGAATAAATTTAAAGTCACAATCAAGGGCGCACTTATGAGAAAAGTATATTAAAATGTGTCTGGTTATATGCCAAACAAAACTGCTTGGGATTGACAAAAATTGTGATAATTGACGTTCACTTTGTGATAATAGGATAAATGTCATTGATTTGAGTAACTATTCCACTCACTCCGACAGGCATCTATATAATTTTTCTAAAATTAAAATTTGAGTTTTGACAGCACTATTGATCTTTAGGGATCACGTTGGCATTTATTTCATTGATATTTGGCTATTCATTCAAGAATTATGATGGTTTATGCACGTCAGGTTCGCAATGGAGGGTAAAAAAAAAAAAAAATTTCTTTGTAAGGGGGTCAATTTGACCCCCTTATTCCCCCTGCCTCGTATATACACTTTATGCAAAAGCACTGTATATGGGTGATTATACTGTATTTTTTGTGTCCCCAAACGATAAATGATCTATTTCATTTAATATTTATAATTTGACTACTTGACGTTATATTTGTAACTGTAATGATAAGGGCCAGAAGATATTTTCATTTTTTTGAGTTTTTTATGGGCAACAGGGGAAAATGTATTGTTAGGGGAGTGACACTATTGGCAGAGTAGTGACAAAATAAGACAGGGAAGTGACAGGCTATTAATAATTAGTATAGGAAAGTTAATAAATATTAAATAAAATATATCAATTATAATGAATAAAATACAGTCAGTCTAAAATGTTTTAAAATGTAAGAACATTGAGTACTTATAAAAGTTTTAATCACCCAAATCAAATAACAGCACTAATTCCTGCTTATAAAATTATATTTATTGGGATCTTAAGAATTACATTACTAGGATTTCAATGATTGATTAAATATCCAAAGACATTAAGCATTGTAGAAGAAAACTTCTAAAATGAAAGTAAATTGAGGAACATTCCAAATAACTAAACTAATAGTAATAATAAATAATGATAAACCTATAAAGAAATAAACTTTAAGTTAATTTAAAAGTATATAAAAACAATCATGTTTCTAAATTTAAAAAGAACAAAATAAAATTTGTATAGTACCTATCAACTTCTTGAAACTATCTGTTTTAGCACATATTTTTTTTTCTTATATTCCAAACAGTTAACAGTCCAAATACATCAAATGGCTCTGGAATCTCTTAGAATACTCTGTTTCCTTTCATCATCATATTTTATACAACTAAGATGGCACACAAGCAGGCTCCCACCTAAGGTATTGGCTAAGTTGCCTATAGTAGTACATTTGTGGCTCCTGTGAGATTGACCAAATCTATGACCTCCACAAGGACCCAAATATACGTTAGGCTTATCGAGAACGTCCAACGTCCGTGAGTTCAATATTAAACCGCGTAACAAAGGCGGCACTGACAGAATCGTATCAAATATGGTTAGGCAGAGAGAGGAGTCGGAGTGGTGAAGGTGAATGTTGATGCATTGTAAAGTAGCTACTTAAACCTGCATCTGGGTCGTAAGCCCCAGGCACTGCTCTTGGCTCTTTTCTCTGCAACGCGATGGACCCGACACCGGCACGGTGAATCCATGGAATGCTAAGTTATCGTCTCTCCCTCTCAATACTTGTGTTTCGTACTTTTGGATAACTTTCTGACCTTATTTAGCAGCCAAGGCGACAATTTGGATAATAGTACATTAAAGCTTATGTTTTTTATTAAGTTTTCCTCTTCAAATTTTGCTCATAACCCTTTGGTTCCTTTCAGTCAAGATCCTCATACTTCATATTTGCCCCTTCTGCTTTAAAATATTTTTGCTTTTCTTTATCCTTGAATTCGGCATATTTTTATCTAAAATTTTTCAAGTTTAAGCTTTGCGTAGAGCTGACGAGGGAGGAACTAGAACAAATAAAATGAGGCATTTTAATAATAAACTTTAAAGAATCTAAATTTCGTAACTCCCCTGGAGTGCACGTAATTTCCCTGGCGTATAAATGCCAGAGGAGTGACGCCAGATAAGTGACAAAATCACACATTATCCACAAAACCAACTTCACTCATTCGTCTTTCTAGAATTTAAAGTAATACATGACATTTACACATGATTAATTTTGCATTGCATTGTGCAGATTTACAATTTATTATGAATTAATTATGTGGTCCAAATAATAGATTCTTTATGGCATGAACATTAAATCATACTAATATAAAAACTTTTACATAAAATTTGTTTACTGGCCACTGGAATTCAAATACCGTATATTCACCCATATAACATTTGACTGGAGAAGTTTACAATTTTTTTTTACTATTATTAAAATTTAAGCCAAATGAAGCAAAAGTATGAAAGAAACATGAAAATATCTCTACAAATAAAGAAGTTTTAGGACATTAAAATTGCACTTGCAAAAATAATTTCGCCCTTTTTTTTTAACCCAGTTACTAAGATGTTACATCTACCGCAGTGGGAGTGGGGCCCGACTGCGGTTATGTGGGACTCTCCCCTAATGAGGCCTACCCACTAAAAACCACTGGGGGGTTCGTCAAAATCGCATTCCCGACAAACAAAGGGAACTTTTCGCAATCGCTTTGTGTGTCGAGAGGGATAATACCGGGACAACCCGGGCCCCCTTCAGGGTAGGGAGTGTTTGCGGAACTCCTTCAGACACTCCCTCAGCATAGATAAATAATTTCGCCCTGTGCCATTGCAATTCAGAAAAGATATAAAAAAAATCACCATCCTAGTGCACTGTCCAGACAATTGGTATAGCCACAAAAAAGATTGAAATACTGAGATCTACACTAAATTAAAGAAATAGTCTCAATGACTGATTCCATGAATCAAAAACAATAAAACTTATCCATTAATAAAGTGTTGACATCATCAATTGTCATTTACGTTTCGAGCCACATATTTTATTATGATATGAGTGTTGTGAAGAGTTGTATGTTCCGATTGAAAGTCGTATACAAAATTAGATATATGGTCAGCAAAATCAGTTTACCAATGCCACGGGGACCCATCACGAACAAAAGTAAAATAATTCGATAAAAGCATCAATAGATGGCGCTACTTTAATCGATTTTTGTAATGACTTTTTAGTGAATTTAGTAAAAGTCAACAAGGAGATTCAGAAAACTATTGATTATATTTTAAAAAATCACTTAGCACGTGGAAGGTATCAAAATACGTTTTTAAGTCATGCTAGAACGGTTTAACATTTCTTTTTTCAAATTTATAGCACTCCTAGCGACAAATTGTCTGAACTTCAATGTATCTCTCAAAAGCATAGCTCAAAGTAGCACGCAATGTCTGCTTTAACTATTTGATTACATACTGCTCACTCATAGATTGCACTACTTATGTATGCTTGTTCGTATGGTCACAGATTGAGTTGAATTATTTTATTATATTACCTACAAGGTGTTTGGTATGTAGGTATTTTGACGTAATCATAATAGTAATGGCGTCATTGAAAATTCGAAATTGCAAAATTAATTTTCTAATTCCCATACATTTGAAAGTGTAATGTCGAATTATGGTCGAATTACACAAAAACATGGCATCTTAAATTTCACCACTTCCAATAGGTCAGATTGGTCTACTCGTTAGATCTTCGTTTTTAAATCTGTGTGGCAGTGGTTCGATCCTGTCCTGATGTAGTTTTTTTTTAATAAAATTGCTTGTTTTATTATTTTGTTTTTCTTTATTGCTTTTTGTTTATTAAGTAAGTCCTTTTATTTATATCTCAATTTGTTTTTTATTTATAATTTTCTTTTAAGAACAAAAAGATTTAATTTAGGATTAGAAACGCGATTTTAATAAGTAAGAACTTACCCTATTAAATATTTTTTCGGAAATTTTCAGTGAAATGCCTACGAACCGAAAAAAAGTTTCACTTTGCATGTTGGTGTCATAAAACCACAGTGATTTTTTCACTGACCTAACTATTTTGTATGGAGGATTTCAAAACTAATTTTACAAATCTGAATTTTTAATAACATCATAAGTATTATTCAACTATGTTAGGTACATACATAGTCATAGATAATATAGGTAAGTAATACGTAAAGTACAGTCAGCAACACGTCAAGCTTTACATTTGCATTACGAAAGCCGCCGCTATTACGAGCGACATAAGGGCAGTCTTAAGGTCAACATTTAAAGCCCAGCGTGAGTATTATTGAAAGAAAAAAGAAAGAAAATGGTTTATTCAATGGCACTAACACAGAATAACAAATAAAAAAAGGGAAAACACTAATAGATGTGCCACGGAAAGGGTATCTACTCAGCATAATGCCGAGGCGTCGCAGACTCCCCGGCGCTGGTCTTCTGTAGACACCCTGAAGACGCTCTAAGACTAAGAGGCACCACTATGGCACACACACACTAAGCTATAAACAACAACAAAAATCTTAATATCTACGTAATACACTCAACATGGAATAATAGAAATATACAAATCAATACATATAGGTACATAAAGCTCCACGTATATACATTGTATCAACAGCATGACGTGTCATAAATTGTGACAGGTTATATAACATAGTATCAGTAATACAAAAACTTAGAGGTAGTTAACAAACACAGTAATATTTTTTCTTTACATACACAATTTCTGTAAGTTTAGTAAATACTTTAATGGACATAAGTTTCCTGACTATAAAAAAATAAATAAAATTAATGTAGGTACTACTTGAATTATTTTTTATTCTCAATGGTGATTAGGTATATTTTGAATTTTGCCAAATAAAATATTATAGGTACAGTATTTTATTAGATTTTACAATTTACAAATATTGTGGTAAACGCGACTTACAATAGACGTCACATAATTTAAATAAAAGATTCGAAATTTCAACATCAAATCTAAGTGAACAGATGGCTCATGCGGGAATACTGCGAAATTATTAAGCTATACCGCTAGAGGTCTGTGGTTCCAACCCGCATTAAGTGTCTTTTGTTTCAATGATTTTTTATCACAGAATTAATAACAACATTCTTAAAATGAAACAGAAAATTAGATAACTGGTAAGAAAGAACAAGGAAAAATAAAATTTTGTTTAAAAAATAGTACAAAATTATATAATTTCGATATTTGATAAAACAGTCGAATAAATTAATTTCAGCCGGCTATAAGAATATAAATTTCTCAATTATATTTTATATTATAAAAAAATATAAGTAATTAAGAATTAAATTTCTCAATGATATTTTATATTATAAAATATCACTGAGAAATTAAATTGCTTAGTTTTTTATAGGTAAGTATGTATAAATATAAAAATAAACACTTATTTTATATAAAAAACAAACATTATAAACTGAAAAATCTTGTCAAATAAAAATTTTAAATCACATTTTAACAAAATACAATATTATGTGAACTTAATTTCTTTAATAATACTAAATAAATTGAAAAAATGATGAATAAATCAGTGAAAAAAATCGTCTTGGGCGGGATAAAAAAAGGTCACATATTAAAAATTTTCAAGTTTGCTTTATTCTTAACCAGTTTTTTGAATTTGAAGTTACAGATACTTATCTAAGATAAAGTACCCACTACCAAAATGACTTATACCTCCAATGATATCATATTTATTTTACAACTACATCTTAAATGTCAAATGTATATAAAATGTATGACATAATTGACATAAATCGTATAACCATGGCGGAACAACCCCTTAGGTATTGATTTATACGTCAATTTTTTACCAAATTGTAACACATTTAGCTTGGTGCAGCCGGCCGTAAGCGTATGATGTTGTTTCAAGACCTATTTACGCAGTCATGAACTAAACAAAGCATAATAAGCATAGCAGTTCACAAAGTGCCATCTGTTGACTGCATGCGAGAACTACTGAGCCCAATGTAGCAAAGGCTCGATGGCCCGAGCTTGCTGGTGCGTCATCTCGCGGTGAAATGGTGAAATAAAATAGTTCGAAGAATAGCCCGATTTAAGTAGGTCCCATTTCGTTGTATGGGATGGGGCATCTGTACTGTAGTATTATATTATCTGTGCCAATGCTGTAGAAATCAAGTCCAAGATCACCCTAGAGTGCACGAAGGCTTTGAATGAATTGGGGGCTGGGTTCCAGGCCACTCCAATATCCGAGGCAATGAAATTGCCGACGAACTGGCAAGGGCTGGTTCCGAGAGCGCTCTCATACGACCAGAACCAGCTTGTGGCATTTCGAGGGGGATTAAAAAGAGAGTCATCAGAGATTGGGCACAAACACAAGCCCTTGTGCACAAGCCCCACTCCAGTGGGCTCAGTCCCCTAGACTACTGCACTCGAAATTGCTCATTAGGGAATTTTCAACCGGGGTCGCAATGCGAAACCTCCAACTAAGCAGGGGCAATTAAGGGCGCTCACTAGAGCCCTAACTCACTGCAAACTCAACAAACATCTGCACAGAATGGGCCTGACTAATGTTCCCACGTGCAGATTCTGTGGTGAGGATGATGAGACACCATTACACATCCTTTGTGAATGTCATCCACACAAGGAGCCGAGCTCTGGGTGGACCTAGTCTGCCACCACATGATGAAAAGGTTATTGGCAAGTCGCTCCCAGTCTTACCTCGAATTCCAGATAGATAGATAGGTACATTTAAAATGATGATAAAAGATGACTAAAAAGGTCTGAAAATAAATAAAAAGGTGGTTTATGACATTTTCAATGAGACAAAATAGGATACAAACGTATTGTATTTTGACATTTCACCTCCAAAACCGCTTTATCATATCGTGTTTTGGTGGTCATGCTACGAAGGTTGCTCCCATTACGAGGGTTGCCCCCGTTATGAGGGTTGCCCCCCCCCCTTACGAGGGTTGCCCCCCCCCCCCATTACGAGGGTTGCCCCCCCCCCCCCCCCCCCCTTACGAGGGTTGCTCCTTTCACGAGGGTTGCCCCTGTCACGAGGGTTGCCCTCGTAGCATGAACACCGAAACAATATGATAAACAATATGAACTATGAAAATATGTTGGATATATCAGCTACCTTGAAATTTTATCGACATTAGTAAATTAACTTCAAGATAGCTGGAAATTCTATCTTTTTCAACAGTTTGTATCAATATATCATTTTATAATATTGTGTTTCGGTCACAGTTAAACTGTGGTTTCGGTGGTCATGCTAGAGGGGGTGGAGTGAAATGACTTAGCACTTTTAGTGCACTTTAAAATTTGATCCTGGTAAATACTGTGAGCGCTGTTATATGTATGGGACGCAGCCTTGATCACCTGTTATAGCATTAAAATTTGTTGAAATACCTGAATGTCTTTTAAATTGTAGTATGTCAAACATAACATGCAATAGCAGATAATAATAGAGTATCATACATATTATTGCACATTAACATTAAAATTTGGCAACAACATAATCTATTTATACACGGCTACTTTTATACACTTCAGGATATTAATAAAAAATAAAATAAAAAAAAAACAATAAAAAATACAGGACTAAATTAGTGCAGTATTCTTTGGATATTTTGGAAATCATCATCATCATTTCAGCCAAGAGACGCGTACTGTTGGACATAGGCAGAGAGGGAAAATCTCGTCCTTCCCTTAAATTATCCGGGGTGATCAAAATGATAAAAAAGTAACCATGTATAAAAATCTCGTCTCATGATGTTTGTCCAGGATAAACTTCTTCACCGATTTTTATGAAATTTGGCTTACTTACGTATTAACTTTGTAACGTTAAGTAAGTATATAATTTTGCCCAACATAAAAGTGAGGCTAGTTTTTATCTGGATTTTTGACCTCAATATTTATAATTGCGTATGGCGAAACGTGATTCGCGGGCATAGCTAGTTACTTGTATTTTTAAACCTAGTAAACTTGTTTTGCCAATTCTTCTTATCAATAAAGAGACAACCTGATTAGGTGGTAGGAAAAACTTAAATGATTCAAAACAAGTTTTTAGAGTAAGAATAAAATTTTGAATGGTTGGATTTTGAATTTTGATTGGTAGTTCACTCTCTACTCTACTATTCAAATTTTCAAATGCACACAACAGTTATATGGATGTACAGAATATTTAGATATCATAATAATAGATTTTTCATTCATGTTCATGTTGACTACCCAGTCGGCATGATTGAAAACTTGAAATCTCTAACTCAAAATCTTCATTCGTAATAGACATTTAAAGGCAGTCAAAGAAATTACAAGAATCTAATTAATCAACAAATTAATTAAACATGTAATTCAAATTCAAATTCAAATTCAAAAATCTTTATTCAACATAGGCCTTTACAGGCACTTATTAATAAACGAAACGAATAAACGAAGACTAGCTATGTATTATTTAAACCTTGTATATTGTACATACTACACCTCAACCATAATTAAGATGCATGCAAATACGAGTAAAATGAGAAAAAAAGTCAACTCTACACCTGTTCGGAAATTGGGAGAGCCTTCTTGGGAGGAACGGGCAAGAAACTCGGGAGGTTTAATTTTTTTGTCTCCTCTTTTAAATTGCCAACATGAATGTTAGCTAATATAAAACATTAAACACTATTTTTAGTATTGAGATTATATTTAATTGGCATAGGTATTCAAGTAGTTATTTACGAACTATAAGGTTGTCCGCCACCTTTGCCCATTTTTGTGATACAATGTCGTACAGATGCTGCGTGGCCTTGTGAGTCATATAGGTGCTGCATATACAGATAAGTAATTAATTATATAGTTATTGAGAGATGTGAGTCATAATAATTTCAACATATTTCTTGTTGGTTGGGCATTTTGTCTATCAGCAAAGTACTGTACGTAGAGATCAGCACTTTTTCGGAGAATATCGGTGCTGAGATGATATTTATGATAGACGGGAATGGAGGAAGAAAAAGAATAAGAGCAGACTGTTGATACAGACAATGTTCCTGTTCCTATTACTTCCTATACATTCAAGTATTACGTAACGCAATTTTTGAAGATTGTCGAGGGAAGACATAAAAAAGAGTTGTCAAGTTGGGAGAGAAAAATAAACGCATCATATCGTTTTACAAGAGACTTTATAATTTACTTAACGCCCCCTTATGGTTCGAACAAGGAATGCAGGGAAGTTAGTCTCGGTTTACTTTAAACCTAGTGCTAATATATTTGTGTTAATATACATAGATAAGATAGAGATTAGCGTCAACTTAGTCCTAGTTTAAATCAGGACTATGTTTAGACCATCTTTTCTAATAAGACGGTAAATGTTTGGACTGTTGTCTGCGGATTTCAAAAGAAAAAAAAACCTAAAAATATATTAAGATTGTATGGGTACAAAGTATAAAGTATGTATCTGTCTTTAAGAATGTTTAAATAAAATGTTCAACAATATCATATTAGGTCCTTACATATGAAATTGGCGTTTTGCTGTACTGGCCACTTTCATCTCAAATATCTTCTCTATTTGTGTTTCGAAAATTATAATTCACTTGTTTTTTCCTCAATTGTTTTTTTTTTTGCGTCAATCAGTTTACAAAATGGAAAACTTGAAATATCTCGTTATTTACGAGTACGAGTTCCACCGTGGCACCAGTACTGCGGAAACGGCTCGAAGGATTAATTATGTGTATGGCAACGGTGCCGCAAAAGAAAACACAGTGTGTTTTTGGTTCCAACGTATTTGTTCTGGAAATTTCGACCTGCAGAACAAGCCCCGTGGACGGCCGGAGACCAAAGTTGATAATGAAGAATTGAAGGCTATTGTGGAAGCGGATCCATCGCAAACCACGTCCGAGTTAGCTGCAGGCTGCGGTGTTAGTGATAAAACTGTTTTAATCCATTTGAAGCAAATTGGGAAGGTGAAAAAGCTTGAAAGGTGGGTACCTCACGAATTGAGTGAAGCAAATCAACAAACGCGCGTTGACTGCTGCGTTGCATTTGCATTACTCAACCGGCACAATAATGAAGGGATTTTAAATCGAATCATTACTTGTGATGATAAGTGGGGCCTGTACGATAATCGGAAGCGCTCATCGCAATCGCTGAACTCTGCCGAACCAGCCAAACCATGCCCCAAGCGAAAATTGACTACAAAAAAGTTACTTGTGAGCGTTTGGTGGACTAAAGTGCTGGTGTCGTTCACTACAGCTTTCTTAAATCTGGCCATACGATTACAACAGATGTCTATTGTCAGCAACTGCAAACCATGATGGAAAAGCTAGCTGCTAAACAACCGAGGCTAGTCAATCGCTCTAGGCCACTGCTGCTTCATGATAACGCTAGACCACACACTGCACAACAGAGGGCTACCAAATAAGAGGAGCTTCAATTGGAAAGACATCCACCGTACTCTCCAGACCTTGCTCCAACACATAAACTTTTTTTTTTTGTAATTTGGATAACTTCTTGAAAGGGAAAAAATTCAACTGCCAAACCGCCTTCAAAGAATTTATTGATTCCCGTCCGGATGGTTTTTTTAGTAAAGGGATCTGTTATAATTGAAATCGAGATAGACTTTTTAAAAAGAAATATTTATTTAACACGAAGAATTAAAGGAAACACAACTAATACTAATTTTAGGACTAAGTTAATGTTAGTCGCGGAAGCAACCTCGCGGTACGGCAGGACAGAGTAGACTGCCTGAACGAAGTGAGCTGCATAGAGATGTGGGGCCATAGTGCAGAGTCAGCTCAAGTAGTAGGCACTATTATATACAATGCTATAATATAACAGCCCCCACGTTAAGAGGAAACTTACAATTTTTTAAGAAAGTTTCCGAAACAACTTTAGCCAATACGTAAGCGAGGTCCAGAATTATTTTCCTCATGATTCCCGGGATCATCCTCAATAGGCGAGGGATTTCTAATAATATATTTATTAAATAATTTCGGAAATTTTCTTTTTATCAAACATTTTACAATAATTGCTAAAACTAAGATAGTAGATAAAATACTTAAGATTGGAAAACTAATGTGATTATTGAAATTTGAAACATTATTAACATTATCTAAGTTCTTAACTATTTGATCAGATACATCTCTAAGATTTTTTAAATTGTCTAAATTAACACTTTTTATATTAGAATTTTGAATATTGGCACTTAATTTCTTAAAACTATTTAAATTACAACAGTTATCATTAATGATATTAAAATCTGATGATATAATTGGAATATTTAATTTTGGGTATGACTTAATTGCTAACTTTACATTTTTATGGAAAGCTATACATTTAGGTTGTATATTTAATACTCCTGTTCCAGATATCACTGTTTCTGAAACACTATTATTACATTCAATTGATAATTTTGTAGGTTTAGATTGTACAAATAGCCACTTGTTGTTATTAAGCTTATGCCAAATATCTATTTCTCTGACAATAAATTTATGTGGACAATTTTCAGGAACTGAAGTTAAAGATTGTGTTATAATTTCAATTTCACAGGATGGAGTATTAATTGTGGCGTAGACATCGTGGATTTCACAAAGGTAAGTATCAGTGAGTATGATTTTACAGTTATCCAGTGATTTCAGGTAAGTATAAGATGATTTATCTTTACTTATAGCTAGGAATTGTTCAGTAGGAACAATCATAACAAAAGAGCTGGGGTTATCAGCAGTGTGTGGAGTTGGCAAAGGTAAGTTTTTATATACATTATATTGCTGTAGGTTCACTAGAGGTAGTTTTACAATAAACATTAATTTATTATTTATATAATAACAAGTTAAATCAGCTACGTTAATTAATGTGTGTATATTGCTTATATCTATACTTATGGGAAACTCTTTATATTTAGGTATCAATTTAAGATTACTTACAATATCATTATACATTTGGCTTGGTGTTAATATAGAAGGATGTAATATATATTATTACTTTTAGTAAGTAAAATTGAATTTAATAGATCTTCTATTTTAAAGGACATGGTAAGTAAGTGCGCTTGTAGAACATTAATAATGTTATTAAGTCTATTTTTAAAACTAATTTTATTCATTACATCAGTGATATTTTTCACAGACTGTGATAAACTTTCAATGACGTCATTTAACTTTGCTTCATTGGTATTTAATTCATATATTGATTGATTTATATTATGAATGGCAGATTGAGAAACCATTATAGCTTTTCCTATTGAGTGTGCTAATTGTCTATCGTTATTGTATAGATTTTGGATTGCATTATCATAATTCTTAGCATCATCTTCATCTAATGTTCCGAATATGTGTTTGAAGGCGACACCTATACCACCAAACCATGCGGATCTCTTAGAAATATTATTGGATATAATGTGAGATATAGATTTGAAATCTCTTGTAATATCTTTATGAAGAGCTTCTAATGGCTGTAGTATATTTTGACATTCCATGTTATTTATTTCGCTGCTTTCACGGCATTGAAATCGAATTGTACCAAATATTTCGTGAATATTTTCTAAATGATGATTAAGTGAAGATACTTCCACTGGAATAACTATATGAAATTGGTCATTTATAATTTGCAGGGTGCCGATAGGATCAAAAAGAATACCAGGGCTTTTAACAATTCCTTCGACGAATTGACTTTCACTCCTTGCCAAGCCAACATGGTAATTTATTACCACAGTTCTGAAATATCAAATAAGAGTATAAAATAAGGTAAATAAAAGGTACACTTATGAAACTAAAACTTATACTAATAAAGAATAATATTAAACAATTAATAAAATAATCTAAATATCATGGGCTGGTTTTATTTCGTCAAAATGATGTTTGACGTGACGTCGATTTATCAAGAGAGAGACGGTACTGTTACCATGTACTTTGACTATTTTATATGGACCTTTCCATAATGGGGAGAGAGCTTTACGTAACCTAACATGATTTTTTATATACACATAATCACCTACTTTGTATTGTACTGGCCTTGTATGTCTATCATAGTAGCCCTTAGATCTTTCCTTTGAGGCATTAATATTTTCTATAGCTTTCTCGCGGAAGATTTTCAAGCGATGGTGAAGCATTTTAATATATTCGGGATATGTGACGTCTGGTTTCGAATCGAATATGGAATCTGGGATAAATGGCTTATGGCCGAAGAGAAGTTCATACGGGGTGAATTTGGTTGTAGTATGGACATTGCTATTGTAGGTTAACATAGCAGTGTATACAAATTTATGCCAGTCTGTTTGATTCTCGTTTACGTAGGATTTAAGGTACTCCTTCAGGGTCGAATGGCTTCTTTCTAGAGCGCCTTGAGTCTGTGGATGATAGGGCGACGACCAGATTTGTTTAATTTTAAGAAAGTCGCATGTGCGCTTAAATAGGTCGGCTGTAAAGTTAGTACCCTGATCGGTTAAAATGTATTTCGGGATACCGAACAATGAAATAAAGTGGACTAGACATTCACAAGTTTCTTCAGCTGTGGCATTCGAAATAGGGTATGCAATGGAAAATTTTGTTAGATCATCTTGAAGAGTGAGAATGAATTTGAGTTTATTAAGACCAGCTTCAGGTAGGGGACCGACAATGTCAAGACTGATTCTCTCAAATGGACGAGTGGACGTAGTTGTGATTTGCATCGGGGATTGATTAATTTTCCTAAGTGCTTTATTAGATTGACAGAGTTTACAGTTTTGAACATATTGATCTATATCTGTTCGCATATTTTTCCAGTAATAACGCTCTCTTATTCTATTGTACATTTTTGTTGAACCCAAGTGTCCAGCTATGGGGATGTCATGATTTTCTCTAAGGATTTTTGCAATTTCTGTTGGAACGGGATAAATTATGGTGTTATGGTGAATATTTATTATAATATTAGTATTATGAAACAGAAACATAAACATATTATATATTTTTACAAAAGTATGCTGTTCAAAAGGATTTTTGAAATCTGGTGTAGCTATTTCGTTAATATTACCGTCAAGGAGGATTTCATCACGGAGAGATTTTAGAACTTTGAATATGTCAGGGTATGTGCAATCATCAAAATAATAGACTTTAGTAAATATGAAATAGTAGGTTTTATCCTTGATCTCTACTTTCTTAAAGGAGTGAAGTTCTCTTTCAGTATCAAGAATGGTGGAGGAATCTTCAGTTGTTGATAAAATTTCTTGCAGGTATGGATTCGATTCATCGAAGTCGATAGAGGTTGGGACAATAATGGTTTTAGAATTACTTTTCAGGAGGCTTTCATTGTGCTCTTTGATGTAAGTATTAAAGTTTTCATTTTTATTAGAGATTGATTTAAGGAAACTGTTATAATCATCGTTGGAATTGGAGTTTTCATTGGCAGGTAAGTTAGTAGAAGTAGGGTTTGTTTCAGGTTCTTGGATTTGGGAGTTAGGTGAAGATCTTGGTAGGGATTCTTGTTGAGTTTCAGGACTTATATTTGTTGCAGGGGAAGTTGGACGTTGAGTCGGAGGTTGAACATCGGTTGGTTGAGAAGGAATAGGATTTTCGTCGCAGGTAAGTTCGGGAAACAAGTTGTCGTTATCAAGGAAGTCTGTATCAGGTAAGTCGTGGAGGTCGAAATCAGGGGTAGAAGGAAACTGTATATTTAAGTCATCTAGTGTTATGGGACTGAACTCTTCTAAATTTTCAGGATTCGTAGTAAGATTTTGGTTTTCGGGAGTAGATAGCTGTGGTGCGTTTTCAGTGGATTTCGAGGGATCAACATTTTCGGGTAAGAGAGGATTGACTGGGTATCGTGATAGAGCGTCGGCATTACTATTGATTTTGCCTTTCTTGTATTCAATTTCGTAGTCAAACTCTTCAAGTTTGAGTCTCCATCTGATAAGTTTGGACCCAGGATCTTTATGGTTAAACAACCATTTGAGTGGTCGATGGTCAGTTACAATAGTGAAACGGCGGCCATAAAGGTAGGGACGGAAAACTTTGGTTCCAAAGAGGATTGCTAAACACTCCTTTTCGGTAGTGCTGTAGTTACATTCTGCTTTATTCAGAGTACGAGACGAATATGCGATTGGTTTGTCACTTCCAATGGGACCTTGGGAAAGGATAGCTGAAATAGCGAAGTTTGAGGCATCACAGGTTAATACAAAAGGTTTACTGAAGTCAGGATATATTAATATCGGAGCTGAGGTCAGACAGTTTTTTAATTGTTCGAAAGCTAGGTCATGTTCATTATGCCATGCGAAGGGGACATCTTTCCTTAGGAGATTAGTAAGAGGTTTGGCGATTTTGGATAGATTTGGTATGAAACGACGATAATAGGATACTAGACCAAGGAAAGACTTAATGTCTTTTGGAGATTTAGGAATTGGGAATTGCTGGACTGCTTTAATCTTTTCGGGATTTGGTTTTACACCTTGATCAGTGATAGTATGTCCAAGATAAGATACTTCTTTACGAAGGAATTCGCACTTATCTGGTTGGAGTTTTAGGTTGAAGTGCCTGAGTCTGTCAAAAACATTGGAAATAGATTTTATATGGGACATCAAATCATACGAGTAAATTACGATATCGTCAAGATAAACATAGCATTGTAAGCCCTGAAGGCCGGATAAAGCAGAGTTCATTAATCTCTGGAATGTGGAAGGAGCATTCTTTAAGCCAAACGGCATGCGAGTGAATTCGAAGTGCCCTTGAGGGACGGAGAAAGCTGTTTTGGGTGCATCGCGATCAGACATTATTATTTGATGGAATCCGGAAGCAAGGTCAAGAGTACTAAAATACTTACTTTTACCTAACTGGTCTAAAATTTCACTTATATTCGGAATGGGATATGAGTCACCTATGGTGATATCATTTAATTTGCGGTAGTCGATTACTACTCGCCATTTGCGCTGACCAGATGCGTCTGTTTTCTTTGGAACCACCCATATAGGGGAAGACCAAGGGGACATGGAAGGTTTGATTATTCCGTCTTCGAGCATTTTATCAATTTGCTTCTGAACTTCTTGTTTGTGTATTTCTGGGAAACGGTAAGATTTAGTATTAATAGGTTCAGCTGTAGTAGTCGATATTTCATGTTGTAGTGCATCAGTGTAGGTTAGTTTATCGTTGGGAAGGTGAAAGATGTCTGAGAAAGTGGAACAAAGGTCGTACAAGGCATCCCTTTCTTCGTGATTAAGATGAGATACTCTTAGGAGGTCGATGACTTCTTCTGTTCGGTTTAAAACGTTTGAAGAGTTCTCATTAGATTTTGCACTATAAAAGATTTTATGGCTCCTGATTTCTTCAAATAGCAATATTTTTAGTTTTATGTCGGAATTTATAGTTAGAGGAAATTCAGAGGTATTTACTACAGTAATATTGATTCGAGAATTTGATTTAACTTTAACGATACAGTTAGCTATAAGTAATGATCCGATTGGATGTTGGTCCAAGATGACACCTTCTTTTATGTCGGGATTTTGGACGGAGCATTCTATTATTGTTTCAGTTCGAGGCTCAATTACGTATATTGGTTCTGTAAATTTTAGAGGGATTGTGATCTTATTTATTATTAATTGTTCATTGGCAAAATCTACATTGCTAAGGGATTGTGATAAAAAGTCGTTCCCAAGTATTCCGTCGTAGGGGAATTTAAGATGATCTACCAAGTGAAATTGATGAACAAAGGATTGAAATTTAACTGAAATGGTACCTAAAGACAAAATAGGATTGGCTTCATTGCCAATTCCAGCGAAGGATACTTGTTCATCGGAAATTATAGAAGGCATGGTTTCTATTGAGCATTGTTTCAGTATGCTTATGGATGCACCACTATCTACTAAGAGTGATAAGGGTTTTTTAGAAACTGAAGTTTGGACTTCAATAAAAGGTAAGTGCTTCTTTGATGGATTAGTATTAATGTTATGTATTTTATTTTTTATTTTTTTTGTTTCAGGTGCGGCGTTGGAGCCAGAGATAGGAGCAGAGACGGGAGCAGGCTGGTTACCCTGCCCATGTGCCACTGAGGAGAGACCGCGAGTTTGGGGCTGGTTACCCTGTCCATGGGTCTTTGTTTCAAAGGAGAAGCAACGAGTTTGGGGCTGGTTACCCTGTCCATGTGCTTTTATTTTAGGAGAGAGACCACGAGTTTGGGGCTGGTTACCCTGTCCATGGGTCTTTATTAATTTGGTGTCGGTATGGCTTTTCGGAAAATGCCCCGTTTGACACCTTAACGGGACATAATTTAGTTTAAATTTTCTGGACTTATTTCTTGATTTGGTTCCTGATCATTTTCGATGTAATTTATATTTGGATTTGGTCGTCTAAAAGAATGAGAGGGTTGCGCTGGTGTGAATGGTTGTCTAAAAGAATGAGAGGGTTGCGATGGAGTGAATGGCTGTCTGCCGTTGTTGAATCTTGCGTTGTTATGTTCGCGAATTCTGCATTTCTCAAGAGTATGACCGGGCCTCTTACAGTATCTACAAAATAGTGGTTCCCTAGCTTGATTTGAATTAAAAGTATAATTGTTGTTTGGCCTTGGTGATTTCGGAGTTTGACTAGGATTATTAGGCCTCGGGTTATTTAAACGATTATTATTTCGGTAAGAGAATTGCTGTATTTTCTCTTCCGATATGGCAATGTTTATGGCCTCATTAAGATTCTTAGGATTTCGACATCGAATAATATTAGAAAGACGCGGATGTACACCTAGTGTGAATGTATGTAGTGCAAGATCTTCCATTGCGGCCAATCTACCTAGAAGTTCACTTTTCTTGGTGTTTGAAATGGTAACCTCTGTTAACAATTTAGATAGACAGGTTTCCACGCGTAACGAAAATTCGTTTACGGATTCGTTGTTTGTTTGAATACACTCTTGTAAGTCGGTTAATAGGTGGGCGTAATGTTTACGCTCTCCGAATTGGTTTTTTAAAAATTCTTTAAGCGAGTTCCATGTTTCGAATTCCTTTATGGAGCACGCACTTTCCGCTTTGTCTTCAAGTTGGCTAAGGATATATTTAAAAATAATGATCTCTTGGTCGGATGACGCGAGAGATATGGCATTGTCACAATTTGTAATAAATGCATTTAGTTTATTTCTCGACCCGTCGAATGGTTTAATAAATTTTAGAAGGACACTTAACGGGATTTCTTGTTCTAGGAGTACTGTTTCCCTTTTTGTGTCGGACTTAGACATGATTATTAACAAAATGGAACTTAGTTAAAATATAATAAAATAAAGCCAAAGAATAGATAACGTGGAATGTCTTGAATGAGTTCTCGAAACTACAACAGAACTGCCCGTTGACTACGGATGTTTTGACTACGGCGTTACAATGTAAGCGGTCTGGAATGTGCGGAGCGATAAGGTGTTACTGAACGTCTTAAACTAAGTTGAACTGAGACGATTTAAATTCACAAATAATTTTGATGAATAAAATTAGAATGTACTTAATGTATAAACGAATGCTATTCTAAAGGTAAGTATATATTATAATAAATGAAGTTTTTCACTGGAACACTGCTTCAGGTGAACTGCACTGAATGTTTAAAAGAAACAGGTATGTATTGTTCAAGGACTTACAGCACGACGATTCTGATGTGGTTCATCTTTAGGTAGGTATATGTGTAGATATTTCTTTTCTTTTTCAGGATGCTGAGCTGACGAGGTATATGGGAGATAAAGTTTTCTTTTTCAGGATGCTGAGCCGACGAGGTATATGGGTATGGTTATCTTCCAGGATGCTGAGGATGCTGAGTCTACCCGTTGTTTGGTTTCACTTTTCTTCGAGTTTTTTTTTTTTCTTTGGAACGGAGACGGTGCCGGGAATCTTCTTGATCCCTTTTACGCTGCCACCAATGTTATAATTGAAATCGAGATAGACTTTTTAAAAAGAAATATTTATTTAACACGAAGAATTAAAGGAAACACAACTAATACTAATTTTAGGACTAAGTTAATGTTAGTCGCGGAAGCAACCTCGCGGTACGGCAGGACAGAGTAGACTGCCTGAACGAAGTGAGCTGCATAGAGATGTGGGGCCATAGTGCAGAGTCAGCTCAAGTAGTAGGCACTATTATATACAATGCTATAATATAACAGATCGATGAACTACCTATGAGATGGCAGAAGTACATAGATAGCAATGGTACATACTTTGATTGAATAAATATATTATATTTAAAAAATCGACTTTATGTTCCACCCATACAAAACGCCAATTTCATATGTAAGGACCTAATATATGAATTTTAGAGCTGTATGTTTTATATTTGTCGAGGTACAGTAAATCGAAATTGTTCGAAAACGGAAAAGTAGCTCCTAAAGACTGTCCATGTGAGCATTGCGCTTCGCATCGACTTTATAATTTATATATTGATGTTGTATGTATTTATATTATTTTGGACTTTTTGGTGTTTTTAAAGTCGGTTTACATTTTTTTTTTGTAAAAATACTTTTATTTCAATGTTTTAGTTCATTATACTGAAAGAGAGAGCTATCCCCTTACTCCTAACCTACCAGAAGCCTTCCACTTTTACAGCCGCGATTACTTCCCTGTTATTCATTTCCGCGTTCACGCAACCTTCTTTGCGGTAGAACGTATCGGAGGAATATGTTAATCCCGTGGCGAGGAGGTTGTTATGATGTTATAAATACACCGGAATGGCGCGTGACACGCTCGCAGCCGGCGAGCGTCGATTATAATTACGGACCCATTATAGGAAGCTTGCATTGGATACCGTCGGCTCAGGACGGCCAGAATTAATGCGGGTGATTACTGCAATTAGCAGTGAACATACGTTTTGACAATATTGTTGAGTTATTCGAATTTATTTTTTCGATATCCATTCCTTTTTCAAGGGGAACAAATAGGTCTATCGTGGAATTATATTGAAACCATTAATAATGCTATAGGAGAAATTGAATAAAATAAGATGGAAATCGTGAACACATGCCGGAATACATTGAATATGGTCGATATGAAAATTATTTCAGTCTAACTTATATTTTTTTTTTCAATCGTGTATCGGTTGACTTAAGCCCAGAATATAAATAAATAACAATCACTTACATAGGATGCATGGAATCAGCATGCATTACATTTTTAGTCAATATAGTTTCAAAGTTAGTCTTTTCATTGCAAATGTCAGTAAATTACACAAATTTTTTAACGAGGAACTTGAAAATAACACTTGTTAAGAGTGTTATTATTTACTCGCGTGTAGATACCTTATTCTTAGATTAGTCGTTGGTAAAATGCAAAATCAGCTTACCCTTAGAATAAGCAGCGCTTACTCTCGTGTAAAAACTTACACGAGTTTGGTTGAATCCGGCCTAAATAATATAAAGATAGCTGTCAAAAAGCATCAAAAGTTTTCCTACTTTTGACGACTCGTTTTGGTGGATGGCCTTAACATGGAAAAAGAATAAAGTAAAGTTACAAACATCTTCATAGACTTCCGCATTTATATAATTTGCATTCAATAAATATTTATCGATTATAGCTTTTGCGCTAAAGCACACAGTTAGGTCAGCGTGGAAACAGAAATTTGAATACATATTTAAAAAAAAGTTTCTCATTGAAATGCAATTTTTTCACTCTCTTGTTCACGTGACATACATTTTAATTGAACATGACTAATTTATAAAGGCGTGTCGCGTTACGCGCATGCAAAACAAAAATGAGCGGTGTAGGAGTTGGAGTGGAGACATCATCACCGCGCCGCGCTGCCTGCTGTCGTGTCGGGCACCTGCCGATGCCGCGCGCGACCCGCCCGCCGCCGCCACGCCACCCGCCCCGTGCCTGACTGACCTAAATGTCAACTGCTTTGTGAAGCTGCGGCCTTAACGCACAATAAATTTACGAAAAGTTTTGCCAAAACGACCAAATCGTTACAGTTCCCATACGTTTTGACATCTGACAGACAACTGCCAAGGTGTTGTCGAAGTGTATGGGGCTCAGTATGGGGTGGGGTCTGGGGACGGAAATGTTTCTGATTTGGTGAAAACGCGACGCGCGACGTTGCGACGCGACGTGCAATTCGCTAATATCGCGAGTTCGTTTATGTAAGTCGTTCCCTAGGGTACTACTACAACAACTTAAGTTTCTTTACTTCACAAGATCTCAACATAATAGGTTGGGGAAAAAGTTTCTTCGCATTTTTTAAGAAAATTCAAAACATTTTTTAATGTAGTTTATTTACATTTAACTAAAGTATGTAGGTACCATTTTGTTCGATAACTTTTTGCCATCTTGTAGGTAGGGACATGATCCCATTGCTATAGAAATTTTGGGACTTCTGGTCAAAATACCGCGACAAGTGGTTTTGGCAGTCCTCTCGTGATGTTAACCTGACACTGCCTAAAGAATTCTGAAGAGACCGAAACAGGTGGAAATCTGAAGGTGCAAGGTCAGGACTATACGGCGGATGCATTAACACCTCCCAGCCAAACTCTCTTAATTTTTGCTGAGTGGCTAAAGATGTGTGAGGTCTAGCGTTATCATGATGAAAAACCACACCCCCTCTGTTGATTAATTCCGGCCGCTTTCTCTCAACTTCTTGCTTTAATCTCATCAGTTGTTCGCAGTAGAGTTCATAATCGATGGTCCTGCCTGGTGGTAACAGCTCATAATGAATAATGCCCTTCCAATCCCACCACACACACAGCATCACCTTGTTGCGAGTTAACCCGGGTTTCGCCACAGTCTGTGAAGCCTGACCGGCCTTTGACCACGACCTTTTTCGCACGTTCTTGTCGTACGTGATCCACTTTTCATCACCAGTTATCAGCTTCTTCAAAAATAATTCGGTATCATTACGTCGTAATAAAGAATCACAAATGAGTACACGGTTCATTAGGTTTCTTTCAGTGAGCTCGTGAGGTACCCAAATGTCGAGCTTTTTTGTGTACCCAGTTTTTTTCAAATGCGCCAAAACTGTTTTGTGGTCAATTCCCAGTTCTTCAGCTACGTCGTAACTACTGACATGCCGATCTTGCTCCACTTTTTCAAAAATGGCATCCATTTTATCTGTAATAGGGCGACCAGAGCGACGTGCATCTTTAACATCAAAATTTCCGGATTGAAAACGCTTAAACCAAATTTGTGCTACTCTCACAGACACTGCACTAGGTCCATAAACATCGCAAATTTTTTTCGCGGCTTGCGTTGCATTTTTACCTTTTTTGTAGTAAAATTTTAAAATGTATCGAATTTCTTCATTAGATTCACTCATCTTGGCGGTACGAAAAACAAATGAAAATCACACATTTTCCTAATTTGAATTTGGAATTATGTTCTTTAAAATTTAAACTTTCAATGATACCAAAACCAGCCAGATACAAATAGTATAGCCAAAGAGATTTTATTACAAGTTTATACATACTATAATGCGAAAAGACTTTTTCCCCAACCTAATATTATGTTGCAACTTGACAACATTCAGTGTGAAGTTTGTAGGGATTGTAGATTTGCCAAAGTTATACAGAAACTACATGTATACATATAGGTGACAGCAACACCTTACCAACAGGTGGACAGTGAAACCTATTTTATACAAATAAGGAAAAAAAAACAATGTACAGTGTGTACACTACACTGTTAATGTGGAGGTGACCTATAAAAGAAACGTCAAAGTATTAAACTACCTTTGTAGCAGTTGTTTTCTCAACATCCTTTTAATTGGTGGTTGATTACAGCATCGTAATGTTCGTTTCGTTTACGATAACGATATCAATAGCAATTAATTGCAGTAACGACATTACGTGATCAAGTGGCTTTGTGGAAAGATGTTTGTCATACCACAGAATCAAAGATTATGCGTATCAGTAAATCAACTCTATACACAACGCTTAAACGTGTCCACACGTCCTTAGTTAATCGACATAAATAAACTGTTACGCATATTTTGCGGAGTACACCTCATTCTAAGCTAATATTATTTATTAACTACGTGATTTGGTCGTTGCACTTCGCAAGGAAGGATGTAACGCTCACTGTGCTGGAAGGTCCTTGTTGTAGTGGTGGCGATGCATTGGGTCGTCCCAATCCCTGAAATATGGTTGAGCGGTCCGATACGTCAACCTTGAACTGATGCTACCAACGGGGACTGGCCATTGATCTTTGTGTTTCCTAAAAGTTATTTTAAACTAGCTGTGCCGCCGAACTACGTTTCGCTTTATTAAAGTTCAACACTCAAACATGTTTGGAGAGGGTCCCCCTTATCACCTAGGTATATAAAAATAGCGTTTGATAACAAACACCGTGACACGAGTTTTTAATAAATATTAGATAATACTTTTTTTTATAAATTTCTTTTACATTCACACCTTTATGATGCGTTGGCAAATGTCACATATTGAAAAAAGTCGACGTTTATGAGTGCACCCATCCACTCCAATTACTCAGGCATTTCTTAAGTTTGTTAAATCATGTTCATGAAAATATATTTTATAGGTACATTGAATGTTATAATTCTATATATTGTATAGTTGGCGATTTAAATGAGGAGACAAAAAAATTGATGTTTAGTAGTTTACAATATACATTAGACGGAAAACCATCGCAGCCACAGTATTCTGTGTATCATTGATGTGTTCATTGATAGTCCTAAAGTACACAGCTAAGTAGGATTTACAATTTAAAGACCAACAAAGTCGACCAACTTAAAATATGTACTTAGTGAAGGAAAATCCGTACAAATTCCATTGAAAATTAGTTAGATGAAGTTTAGACTAACGAACCATGTGAAATTATGGAAAAATAAACCATAACGGCCTTAATAATAATAGTACAAAATCCTTCATTACGCATGGCCCGACACGCGCTTGGCCGGTTTTTTTTCTCGGGTACTCTTTTCTTTTGCTTTTCTTAAAAAAAAACGTTGCCCCACACTAGGATTTTCACCTGTGTCGTGGGTGCAGTTACAAACATAGAATATCACATGCACATACACCCAGTACGGAACAAATTTCTGTAGGCCATACAAAATATTTACCCCGTACGGGAATAGAACCCGCAACCCGTTGCGCAGTAGGTGACCACTCTACCTCTGCGCTAACCGTGTCGTCGTACTTGTATTTGCATCTACAGCTATACAAGGATTAAGTTATTAATTACTAGCTTTTGCCCGCGACTTCGTCCGCTTGGAAGTCCTTTTTATTGATTCCCTTTAAAAATTTCCCCCCCTTTTTACACCCTTAAATAATGATTTCGGGGAAAAAAACTATTCTTTATCCTTCCCCACAACTTAAACTATCTCCATACCAAATTTCATCTAAATCGGTTCAGCGGTAATCGATTCCCCATATAAACCTCCACCCCCCTTTTCTCCCCCTTACGGGATGATTTCTGCGATAAAAAAGCTATCCTATGTCCTTTTCTGTGAGTCAAACTATTTCTATACCAAATTTCATCTAAATCGGTTCAGTAGTTTAGAGGTGATTGCATAATACATAGACAGACAGAGCTACTTTCGAATTTATAATATTTGTAAGGAAAGGTATTTATTATTCATTAATAATTATTCATAATTTAATCCTTGTATATATAATGTACTTGAATGTACAATTAATTATTAAATAGACATGTTCTTGGTAAATTGGATTGTTGTGTTTTGTTTGACATCAATATGTTCCCTAAATGTCTGTATTGAATAGATTTTTGAGTTTCAAGTTTACAGTTGTGTATATTTTTCGGCGTGATTGTTACCAACAATACCCTGGTTACGGTCGGTAGGTGACTAGCTAGTTTTTTACCGCGGGAAAACATAATACTCTTGTGGTAAAATAGTAAACTTTCTATCTAGTTTATGGCGCTAAGTGCCATGCACGCTTCCCCATTGCAAGCGTGAACGATGCCGACGTGGCCGAGGGAAACGGCCGGTAACACCAGAGTTGCAATTAAAAATCAACATAGCTATTTATGTTGGAACCAATAGTCGACCTATGCTTCCGGAGGGAATCTAAATCTAGCCTTCACCGGCTTTATCGTTGAGCAGCGAAATAAAAATAATACGACAAAAAAACTAATGGAAATACTTTTTAAGTTCTACGGTTAATAGCATCGTAATTGTTTTATAAAGGTTGGGGCTAATAATGTTCCCTCGATGTTAAATGGCAAGTTGCTTAATGGCAAGTCTCGTAAGTAGGGCTGCCACTTTTCACCACACCTGGAAATATTGATTTTTTTTCCTTTCAATTAAAATTAAATTATTTTTTGATGAGTTTGATAGGTGTGCGAGATAGAATAAATGTTTGCTAGGGAGTAAAAGAAAAAAATATAATGGCATTTATGCCGGAACCGCAGCTTTAAAAATTTTTGGTCTCTCAAAAATTAAGCTTACTTACTTACGTAAATCTTATATTAATATATATAATTTGGCGCCGACTCAGAATTAGTAAGCAATCTCCAGTCCAAAAAGATGTTTTACTCATCTATTTTGGTCTGATTTTAGTCATCGAAAATCCCCAAATTCCCGACCAACAATTTTTTTCCTCCAACCATCCCACGAAAATTTTCTTTCGCTGTTACCGCCCTGACTGTCCCGGTGATGTTTATCGATGTTTAACCCATGGTCCGGATATGCAGGCTGGAAACCCATAGACTCCGGGTGAAGCCCAGAGGAGTGGCAGCCCTGCTCGTAGGCCAAACGCGTGCGGGACTCCTAGCCCTTCTGCTTGGTGCGTTTGTTATCGTCAAACTCTTTGATGTTCGCTTTTATCTGATCCTGGCCTTTCCACTAGTTTTTTTTTCTTAACGTAGCAAAAGGTACAAGCTCGTGTCTCGCGGCCGTTGGCACTCAGAGATGGCGTAGCGTTGGTAGGCCCGCCACAGGAGGACCGACGATCTGGTGAAGGTCACGGGAAGCTGATGGATACGGGAGGCGCAGGACCGATCGATCCTTGAGGGAGGCCTAAGTCCAACAGTGAGCGATTTTTAGCTGTGATGATGATGAATGGAACTCCGAAAGCACGTGTATTCTAAATCCGCACGCTCGGACACACTGGATGTGTTAGTTAAGACTAAAATAGCTAGGAATTTCGTATTAATTTTAGGGTCACGTCGTCGAACACATTCTAAATATTCAACACATTTGGTATTGAATATGCCCGCTTATGTACACCTCTACATCTCGTAATACATACAAACACACATCCATGTTTGCTTTCCCTCACTCGCACACACAATTCAGGAGCACTTTGAATTCCATTGTAATTGTTGTTTTACGCCTTTTATTTTTGGTCATTTTTATATTTTGGACATTATTATGATTTGGGTATTAGTAGTGCAAACCATGTATCTTGCTCTCTGTATCGTTTTAATTTAAGACATTATTATGTTATTAAGTCCATTATCGGTCCAGTAGGCCTGGATTGGTTCCACGTTAATCAATCAGGATGTGTTGAATGACTGCACAATGTGCGCGTGGTCTGCGATGACCTTCCGCGAAGCGATTATGGAAAACACGTGCAAATCACGGGCTGTTTTTTTCGTGTTCACCTACGAACTGTTTATTACTTGTTTGTTTGGTTATTATTATATTACTAATCTCCGAATTTTGTCTCAAGCATCTTGTTTCCTTTGTTTGGTTAGTAGCCATAATATTACCTAATTGATTTGTAGTAGTTCGCCTAGCATTGTTCTGTTTCTCAGTACCAGAGTCATCTGCATGGATACCTCTCATCATCATTATGACATATAACACTTGATATATGTCCCCACGTAGGGGCTCGAGCCCACCCTAAGTTAGGGTGATTAGGCCTTAGTCAACCACGCTGGCCCAGTGCGGATTGGTCGACTTCACATACACCTTTGCATTTCTTCGCAGATGTATGCAGGTTGCCTCACGATGTTTTCCTTCAGCGTAGGAGCGTCAGACAAATGTACTGTATGAAATTCGAAAAACACATTGGTACATGGTGGTCTCGAACCCCGCACCTCCCGATTGGCAGACAAGTGCCGAGTCCACAGCGCCACCGACGCTCACGGGTACCTCTATCTGCCGCCAAGCAGCGGTGCTTGCATTGCTGCGTTCCGGTTTGAAGGGTTAGAGGCAGTGAAGGTACTGGGTACTGTGACTTGACATCTTATGTACCAAGTAGACAACGTGTGTACATCCTTGATAGGAGTTGTAATTGAGTCACGCAATAAATGCCTTAGTAAATATTTTGTCAAACTATCAAAGGTGCACGTGCCTACGTAGACGCTAATACAATCCATTATTGTGCTGTTGTTTTCCTTGTGCACCACAGTGCTACAAACGGAACCAAGAACGACTATAAATAGTTCGAGTGTGTAACATTATAATATTATAAAACGTGTGTTCGGACCGCGTTCATTGGATAAGTCACACAGAAATACTCCTGTATATATATATGAATGATGACTTACGAGTATATAGCATTTTTTATATTCGTTATGTTGATAAAAAAAAAACTTTTTTTACTTAGGTAATTAAGAACTTGCGACGATAAGTACATTGGACGTGTACCATGACGTCACGCTTGTGTACACTAGTCCCCTGTTTTCTCCTCTAAGACTAGACCGATTTAATTAGTTTTTGCGTTAAAAATTACAATATGGAAAAAGCGACACCGCACTTGCTACGTATAAAACGCCATCCCGCTCTCAGCGCAGCGCGCTCTCCGTATATTATACTAGCTTTTGCCCGCGGCTTCACTCGCGTTAAATTCGGGGTAACACTGAAGATTTTAAAAAAAGGCAGGTATTTTTCGTTGGTAACAAAGAGTCTGTGTACCGATTTTTAGCTTCCTACCTTGAAAACTGCAAAAAGTCCCATATAAAATTTCACCCCCTCTTTTAAGGGGTTGGGGGCAGATTTCAAAAAAAAAAGATGCACGATTTTTTTGTTAGTCAGAAATAGTTCGCATACCAATTTTTAGCTTTCTACCTTGAAAATTGCGGAATGCTCCATACAAACTTCCACCCCCCATTTTAAGGAAGTGGGGGGTTACAAAGAGACAAAAAGTAGCCTATGTCACTCTCGATCCGTTCAACTATCTCCACTTAAAAAATCACTTCAATCCGTCGCTCCGTTTTGCCGTGAAAGACGGACAAACAAACACACACACACACTTTCCCATTTATAATATTAGTATGGATAAGTTACTCTATGTAGGTTTGAATATTGTATTGAGCGATCATGGTTGGGGGCCAGTTCAGAATTCAGGTACACGTTGCGTACTTAACCGAGGCGAACACATCAAACTGTTGACATTCACCTTCGCATCGCATGGTCGGACCGGTTCCTATGGCTGGCGGGCGCGTGATGCGCTGGTGGTTCGTTCTCGGGTGGCCCCCGGCTGTCGGTCGGTACGTTGCTTGGTCGGTGCTGACAAGACAATCAGAGTGGCCACTTGACCATTCTAATTAAAAAATATTATAATTATTATGATTACCCACCGAACGTAATGTAATAGCAGCGTATCAACTTAACACTGTATCATATACAGTGTTAAGTTGATACGCTGCTATTACATTACGTTCGGTGGGTAAGGGCTCGGTGACCGAATCGGTCAAGGCGCCATCGTCAACGCGGTATGTTGAAGAGGCGGGTTCGAATCCTGCTCGAGGTGATTTTTTTTATTGTATCGATTTATTCATCATTTTTAGGGTTCCGTACCTCAAAAGGAAAATCGCAACCCTTATCATAGGATCATGTCGTTTTCTGTCTGCCTGTCAAAAATATTTTTCTCAGGAACGAGTAGAGATATCAAAGTGAAATTTATATCGAATACTGGTCTCGCATCCACACGGGTATACGGTCTCTTTCAGCTGTGAAACAATCAAACTTTGAAGTCAATGCGATTAAAGATACAACCGCTTATGTCGCATATTTCTTCGCGTATTTTGGAATTTTACAAGGGAATCGAAACCTTTAGGGATCTAGAATCATGAAATTTGAAAGCAACGTCGTACAGAACACATTAAGGAAACAATCTGAAAACCGTAAATATGTAGTTAGAAACTTATATTTGTACGGAGCCCGCGGTGTGCGACTCCAACTAGCACTTGTCCGAGTTTCAATTAAAGGAAATGTTAAGTCACAAATTTAATAAAATGAAAAAGTTTTCGGTTTAAAAGCATCCTACATTTTGTACATTTTTTTTTCAGTACAGCTTGTTAAAGCTATGCGAAAAATTAATTTTGAATATTTAATTTAGATAAAAATGGCATATTCTTCTAATTTGGAGCAGCTGGCTTTAAATTTTAGATTAGAGTATACAGAAACATTATTCAGGATTACAAAACAAAATAAAATGTTTAGAAAAGTCAATAATTGTAGCAACAACAGTGAAAAAACCGTCACAGGGTGTAAATTTTATCCATTTTTTTAATGCTAGATTTTTTTTTAATAAGTGACTTAGATTTTTTTTTATATTTTTCTGACAGTTAGTCTATCACCTGCTTTCGGCTTGACGTCGGCTTCTGGGACACCCTGTATAAGATACTAATATTATAAAGAGGAAAGATTTGTTTATTTGTATTGATTAGGCTTCGAAACTACTGAACCGATTTTGATGAAAGTTGGTATAGGGATAGTTCGAGACCAGGGGAAGGACATAGGGTAATTTTCCTACGGGAAAAAAAATCCCACGGCAAAACAAAAAAAACGCGGGCGAGTCGCGAGCAGAAAGCTAGTTCATACATAAAAAGCATGTATTTTTCATGTATCCACTTGTGCATGGTTTCGCAACTTGACGTTAAGTCATAGCGGATAGCGGAGAGGTCGAGTGATCGCCTACTGCGCAACGGGTCGCGGGTTCGATTCCCGCACGGGACAAATATTTTGTATGGCCTACAGAAATTTGTTCCGGTCTGGGCGTATGTGCATGTGATATTTTATGTTTGTAACTGCACCCACGATACAGGAGAAAATCCTAGTGTGAGGCGACGTTTTTTTTTAAAAAAAAAAAAACAAAAAAAAGTCTTAATCCGAAATAGTAAGCAATATTATTACCAGGCACTGTTTGGCTGCCATTTGTTAGAAGAAATATTCAACGAGCCATACAACAATAAAAACAGCTCGCGGAATGAAAACGAAAAGTATGTACACGCAAACGTGTACAATGTTGCGATGAATGAATTTAATAGACACTCGGTCACTCACCAATCTGAGTATGTAGTCCGTCGTGATGGCGGTCGTGTGGGCAATAAGAACATTCAACAAAAACGCTTTACATTCACGCTTCAATCACCGCAAATTACCACCCTGTGCGAACAAGTTAAGGGGAGAGAGAACAGAATTAAGCACACGAGACTCATCACTAAAGTCGGCTGCCAGGGTATCCCATTATCACGGCATTAATGGAGACTCTGGAGCAAAGGAGGGTCTTTGCTTCCCTCTATCGCATCGGTTCCCAACCTTTTACCCTATGCGTCTCACCCAACATTATGCTAAAATACTATGGCATTATGCTATATACTACCGAGGGGCCGAAATGGGGAGTCAAAATAAGAAAATTAAACAAACGACAAATTATTGGCGTGTTTAGTTTTATTCAAAAGTAAGTAATCAACTAAGAATAGTAAAACATACAATTAATGAGAGCACTTTATTAACCAATTAGCTGTGCCCGCGACTTCGTTCGCGTGGATGTCCGAAAATCACAATATCGTGATGTTATATAGCCTAAAACCTTCCTCGATAAATGGACTATCCAACACAAAAAGATTTTTTCAATTCGAATCAGTAGAACTGACCATGAATCAAAATTTGCTTCATGTTCCCGACATTAGTGCGTTCAAACAAACAAACAAACTCTTCAGCTTTATAATATTAGTAAAGTATTAGTATAGATTGGTGAATCCTTGGCTTCATATAAATCAGTGCACAGCAAGGATCATTTTCCTCAATATACTTTATACAGTTTAATTCTGAAGCCGCTCGCCGCGCCCCTCCTTGGTTCACTCTACGCCCCCCACTGGGGGGGAGTAGCGCCTGCGCGCGAAGAGTTTGTTTGCGCCGCTTAGCGTGGGGAGCGCCTCACTGGTTGGGAAACCCTGCTCTATCGGCTCTTAAACGGAGGAGAAACTGTTTCCAATGTTGCCTTCGTCACCATTTTACCATTGCTCCACCCGCCACCGCAGATAAAGTTCACCCTTATCACCTGGAACCGATCTGCAGGCCTATTATGGGTTGTAGATTTGAGAATTTACAGGAACCACATGTACGTAACAGGCGTCTGGAGCCCCTTAACATAAGCAGAATGCTTGTTTGCCAACTTAGTTGCATAAAAAAGTTTGTGCTAGTACTGAGATTGCCCGTTTAGTGACATATCGTATGAAATAAAAAACTGTTACTAAAACCCGTTAACTTCGGCAAAAATGTATTCAGTGACCCGATATTTGCTCGAAATGACGTAAACAAAGCGAAGATACATACAAATACATTTTTGACTTGGTGCCACTTGTCATTCTAACTTCTCTTACTTATACTTTCGGCAGCTGTAAATCGGTCAGTTAGAGGCAAGTTATAAGTACCTTAATTGTGCTGGGTTAATCAGATAATCGGCAATTGCTTAGTAAATGGGTTCGCTTCTGCTTACTTGCATATACAATTTACTTATATTAATTAACGTTTTTTATATTTGTCACATTGCTTGTAATTACTCTGAAAATGCTAAAGAAATTGAAAAATTCAGGGTTGATTGATTTAAATCAAATGATTTAAATCACTGATTTAAATCAAGTGATTTATTTAAAAAATTCAATGATTATTTTTTTTTTTATTACGTAGTTAGGTATTTAAAAAACTGTAATGATATTTACTTTACACCATAACTCCAATTCAATATCAACACGAAACGATATGTATCTTATATTTTTGGCGCGAAGTTCCAGAAGTTAACATCGACTTTCATAACTTTCATTTAATTTTCATCGATTAATTTCATATCCTTGACTGTCAAAGCTTTTTTTATTGCTGTTTGGCTGTATCAAAAATGGTAGATAAAGTGGTAAAAGCTACCAAAATTATCGCGCTGCTTGAAGAGGGTTGCAGCCAATGCTTCGTGGCTAGGAGGCTAAATGTTAGTCGCTCGACGGTCCAAAGGACCTGGCAGCGATATCAGGAGACTGGTTCCGTCGAGAGAAGGCCTGGTTCTGGAAGAAAACCATGTACCCAACCACGGGATGATCGTTTTCTTGTGAGTCGCGCATTGAGAAATCGCAAATCTTCGTATGTGGATCTTAAGAACAACCTCCAAGAAGTAAGAAATGTGCATATTAGTCTATGGACGGTCAGGAGGAGGCTTCTCGCTGCCAATATACGCAGTCACCGCCCGGCCCGCGGCCCCAAATTACTCCGTGAGCACCGAGTTCACAGGCTTAGGTTCGCTAGAAATTGTGAATCATGGACTCAAGAAGATTGGAATAGGGTTTTGTTCTCTGATGAAGCCAGGATATCTCTGTTCGGTGAAGATCGACGTCGGCGAGTGCTAAAAAGACAAGGAGAACGCTTTGCAGAGGCATGTTTCGAAGAAATCACACCTTACGGTGGGGGCTCATAATAATCATAATCATAATCATAATATTTATTTGCTCAAATCGTGGATACAATTATCATATTAATACAGATAATTAGATGTCACGTACGTTGTTATGAAGGCTACACACGATTTGCCGACTTCGGCATGCAAAATTTATGTTTACACAATACGTATGGCTTAAACTATATTACAATTTATTTAAAACACTCATTTTGATACTGTAAATGTCAAAATAGAGATGAAATTAAAATCAATACCAAAATAAGATTAATGAATTGTCAGCTCAAATACAAATCTCAAATCAATTATTATGAAATTGTTAATGTCAAAATATAAATGAATGAATGAATTAATAAAATGTCCCATCAAATTATTAAAATCAACTCATAATTAATAAGATGTCAAATCACTAATAATAAATCGTTAATGTCAAAATAGAAACAAAATAATTAATTAATATAATTTCAAGTCAATTCAATACAATGTCAATTAAAATTATTAAAAATATCAATAATTTCATAATGTCAAAAGTAGAATTTAAATATAATTAATTCACACAATTAAACAAAATAAAAAAATTGTATTAAAAAATGTCGTTAATATATTCATTGATATTATAGTAGCATTTTTCTTGTAATAATTTCTTCAGCATTCTCTTAAATGTATTATCATTTAATTGTCTGATATTTTTTGGAATTTTGTTATAAATTCTTGGACCCATGCCTATAATGCTCTTTCTAAATAACGCGGTTTTTCCAGGATGTATCCAAACTTTATCGTCATCTCGTCGATTTCGAACTGTCATATCTGCTAGGCGAGGGAACAGATGACGATTTTGCCTCACAAAAAATGCTACCTCTGCTATATATAGTGACGGAAGTGTTAAAATTTTGTGTTTTTTAAATAGTGGAGCACAACTGTCAGATGTTTTAAGACCAAACATGGCCCGAATACAGCGCTTTTGAAATTTGAATGCCATATCCTTATCTGTTGAATTTCCCCAAAAGATTAATCCGTATCTAAGAATGGGTTCAACCAGACCATAGTAGGCTGTAAGCAATGCATCAGTGTTGACGACCAATGAAAGTTTAAATAAGGCATAAGCCAAACTACTTATTCTTTTAGTCAATTCATTTATGTGATCTTTCCAGTTTAATTTAGTGTCAATGAGAATACCAAGAAATCGTGTGCTGTCTACTTCTTTGATTACCTTGTCATTGTGTTTGAGTAATATACCTGAGCAAACGTTTTGTTTTTGTCTGAAGTGCATTATGTTAGTTTTATCAAGATTTATTTTTAAATTGTTATTGTTAAGCCATTCAATTATTGTTGTCAATGTATTATTAATATCGGATTCATATAAATCAACATCAGGACATTTTATGGAGACTGTACTATCATCTGCAAATAATGTCATAGGATGTTTAATTGCCAATGGTAGGTCATTTATGTATACCAAAAATAAAAGTGGTCCTAATACACTCCCTTGCGGGACTCCATATATGACATGTCTTTCAGGTGATGTAAAAGTGATATATCTTTTTGTGCTGCCATCAAAGTAAGGTATTTGTGTTCTTTGGCGACGGTTTGTCAAATATGATTCTATTAATCTTAAAATGTTTCCCCTTACACCATAGGCTTCAAGTTTCTTAAGTAGAATATTATGATCCACGTAATCAAAGGCTTGTGTCATATCACAATATATCGCACATACTGGTGACGATCTATCTACTTCAGTAATCGTGTTTTTAACAAAGTCATATATAGCCTTATTAATTGATTGATTTTTGCGAAATCCCTTTTGTTCACTACAAAATATATCTTTTGTTTCAAGATATGTATTGAGTTCGTTGTATAAAAACTTTTCAAATATTTTGGAAAATATAGAAATTTGAGCAATTGGTCTATAAAAATCCCTTAACTCCCTATTTTCCTTTTTAAATAATGGTTTTACAATTGACAGCTTTAAATCATTTGGAAATATTCCTTGTTGTATACTAAGATTTATGATATGACTCAAGTGGTGGCAGATATCATCATTAACAAACTTAATAATCTTTGTAGCAAATCCATCATGTCCCACACTAAGTGTATTTTTTAATGATTTTATGATGACTCTTATTTGTTGCGGTATACATGGTGCCATGAACATAGAATGACCCTGACTGCGTATTTTAGACGTCACATCTACACCAGATCCCGTTATTGGTTGAACCTTATCTACAAAAAAGTCATTAAATGAATTAGCAATGTCTGTGGGATTTACAATTACATTTTCATTTACTTTTATTTTTGTTATACAATCTCTTGGTTTATTTAATCGTGTTTTGTTTATTATTTGCCATGTTGTTTTACATTTATTTTTAGATATTTTTATTTTATGATTGTTTTGAGCAAGTTTAGTAAGAGAAATAATCTTTTTAAGTATTTTGGAGTACGATTTATATCTATTTTTATTATCCATTGTAGGATTTTTCCAGTTATGTTTTGGGCGCTCTGTTATGTTTTGGGCAGGAATAAATTCAATGGATCGTACAGAGTTAGCCTTCATTGAAAACGGCTCACTGACTGGGCATTGATACATAACGGAAGTTCTAATTCCTCATGCACAACCCGCATTGGCCGCTCTAGGTGAAGACTCGATTTTTATGGACGATAATGCTCGCGCCCACCGATCTCGCGATGTTAAAGCGTATGTGCAAGAGGTCGGCATTCGTCGTTTGGATTGGCCAACTCGAAGTCCCGACCTCAATCCCATAGAGCATGTCTGGGACGTTCTGAAACGGTGTGTGAGATCAGTACAACCAGCTCCGCAGACCATCAGAGAGCTGAAGAATGTGATTACTGCGGAGTGGGAACGTATTCCGCAAGCAAGTATCCGGGATATACTCGCTAGCATGCCCAGACGAATTCAAGCTGTGATTTTAGCTAGAGGGGGTCACACTCGATACTAAACATTTATCTGCTTTTACTTTATTAAAGAAAAACAAACAAAAAAACTTTTAAATTTTTACTTCATGAGCATATGCACTACTAGCGAACATACACTACTAGTGAGGTTTAGTATTATTTCCCATAAATTGTATCAAAATTTTATGAAATACTGATGAAAACGATTATTTGTGAGGATAAAACTGATGATCAAATTGTGAGGATAAAACTACCTATAATTATCAAACAAAGCAATATTAACATTTGAAATGGTTCATTGCTTAGGTGCCCGTTTTTTTTGCAAATGAGTTTATATAGGTATATATTTGTAACTTTATACATTCTATAAAACTAGCTGTCCCGGTGAACTTCGTAACGTCTTGAACACATGATAGAGCCAAAATAAACAATCGAGTAGTTTACCGTCATTTTCCATACAAATACTGGTGGCACCACGGGCAACAAACGAAATTATCATTATTACTTTATATTTTTTTTGGATTTTACTTTAGGCTTTTGCACATTATTTTTTATTTTAAAGCACCACTGTAAATGAAAAACATATTCAGATCGGTCAAGCAAGCCGTATTTGAATTACTCGTATAGCCAAACTAACTGCGATTCATTTTTAATCGACTTTGAAAAAAGAGGAGGTTCTATGTTCGACTGTATCTATTTTCTTCGCCTTCGCCCTTTGTGGGCCGATTTTCAAAATTCTTTTTGTAATCGAAAGAGTACACTCCCGAGGTGGTCCCATTATCACCATGTCACGATCTGACGATGGAATGCCAGGCAAATCGAGGGAAACCCTTAAATTTCATAGACACGTCCAACGTGTTTCATGTTTTTTTTTAAGATATTCAGGTATATGCGGATGGTAGTCATCATAATTATCATGTTACTGAGTTGATGATGGAAGGTCTCTGGTAGATTAGGAGATCGGAAATAATTCTTTCAATGCTGTTTAGAGCGAAAGACGTTTTAAGTTATTCTGGAGTTTGCCTTGGCTCAAATTCTAATACGTCTGTTAACAAAAAAAGATATTTGTTTTTGCAAAAAAATAAAATAAAATTGAGTTCAGTCATAAATAATAAGAATACATACAACGTCATAGTTATATATTGAAGTCGGTGCCAAGCAATAATCACCTTGAAAGTCTTAAAAAATATAATAACAATTTAATATAGTATAGTACTAGTTACTTAAATATAAGAAGATTTGTAAGTTTGCTTTAAATACTAAACCAACCACGAGATCTGTAAACATTGATAAAATTGCATGTTGATGTTGCTAAATTGGATGTGTTTACGCGGAGTCTTATCAGTGTATGTGACAAGTAGGTACTAAGTTGGTGCAAAGTAGCTAGGCGACACGAAACATGCAATTTCGGTCTGTCGTTGTCATGAATCATTAAGCCGCGGGTGCGCGCTCCTCATCCCGTGGCATATTTTAGCTGCTTCAACACCTTGGTGCGTTGACTTCTCGCTTCGTCCCGGAGTTAGTCACCGGCTGCGCCGAGCGGTCGTCGAACTTGACGAACAGCTGATCGCGAGCTCTCGTGCCGCGCCTGTTATGGTGCCCTGGTACCTCGTGACATTAGCAACAATCTGCGTTTGGCTGTGTATCAGTGTCAATGTTGTTTGTCTCGTCTGAAAGTAGAGTTTAATAATATTGATTGACAAAATTGCAGATATAAGTCAATGCAAGATTGAAATTTCGAAAAATTTCGAACGGGATTCAAACCTGCTCCGTCTTAAACATGCCGTGTGGACTCCATGACTAATTAGTTAGGCTACCGAGGGAGGAATTATACAATCCGAACGAAATTTCAACTCTATTGATCTCTTTTTTCATTGCTTTTATCAAGGAGCTCGGTGGCGAAGTTGTTCCAAAGCTTCGGTGTCGACATTAAAAACAAAGCAATCTTCGCCATAGTTGAACAATGAATGGGTGACCAAACTTTGTGATCTCGAGTTTCTCCGTGCTCCGGAAGGCAGGTTAAGCCGTTGATTCTGGTTGGTATTCCAACCGTTTCTACCCCCCAATCCGCATTGGGCCGGCGTGGTGGGTGGTGTTATGGCACATTGTCCTCATGAGTTTTTTCCATGTAGGGAAGGCCTGTGCCCAGGTAGTGGGAGTACATATGGGCTGTGATGACGATCTCTTTTTACTTTGTTAAACCAAAATGATGAATATTATCAATTTTTAACCGACTTCAAAAAAGGAGGTTATCAATTCGGTTGCATTTTTTTTATATTTGTTACCTTATAACTCCGTCATTTTTAAACCGATTTCCAATATTCTTTTTGTATTCGATAGAGTATACTGCAAGGGTGGTCCCATGGTCAGGATCTGATGATGTGATCCCATAGAAAATCGAGGAAAACACAAATTTACTAGGGTTTCTTTCACTAAAAAGATTTCATTCACTAAAAAGTTCAAAATAATTTTTTTTACAAAAAATAAAAACCGACTTCAAAAACACTGAAAACTTAAAAATAATATAAGAATAGGTACAGACATCACACTTCTATATTGAAGTCGGTGACAAATTTTAACACTTTCTAGGAGATCATCGTTTGGCGCCGACTTCAATATAGAAGTGTGATGTTGTCTGTACCTATTTTTATATTATTTCAGTGTTTTTGTAGTCGGTTTTTATTTTTTTTTATAAAAATTTTCATCAATGATTTTGTATTACTGAAGTTGATTAAAGTTCAGAGGGTGTTGTAGGCTCGAGTCCCTCGTTGGGGACGTATATGGGCTGTTGATGACGAATAAAAATTTTTTTTTTTTCATTTCTAAGCGGTAGCCAGTGTTGATTAATACCTCTTGCAGGCCTGTAACGGACTGCCACCACACGCTGTGCCCCCGTTGCCCATCCAGTTGTCCTACCAGTCATGGTACTACAGTGACGAATTAAGAGCTGTCGCACACTTGGCCACAAAACGCGGCCACTGAACGCGACTGTTAGAATTTATGGAATGACTAGAACAAACTTTTTTAAATTATTTTTCGCAATATTTTTTTTCCTTTCCCCGCAGCAGTCCAGTTTAACACTGGACTGCTGCGGGGAAAGGAAAAAAAAATATTGCCATTTGCAGGCCTGTTGCGGATTGCCATTGCCACCACACACAACACAATCGCCTTTACCAGTCATGGTGGCGCAACTGGGATACTGGGATACTAGACATTACTATCGGTGACGTTTCCTACGTCATCGGAATTCATCTTCGTTTCTGGGTTTATCCAATTCTAATTTATTGCATAGAAAGTGAAAAATGTTGGTTTTTGAAGAGTTCCGGACGTGCAATAAGCGCCAGCGCGGGCAAGTCGCAGCATGTGGCTCGAACAAGGCCACTGGATTGCTTGGTTTCCATGCCATGTAACTTGTATGAAAAATCTTGACCGCAGCTTATGCCGTCCCAGCGCCCGGACGTCTACTAAGTAGGTGGTCGTGCTTAGTGCCCCAGTGTGTGACAGGTCTTAAGTAGTGACAATGACAAGTAGCGACAGATTTGGTATTTTATTTGTATTTTACATTTTATCGCCATGTCACTTTTGATGACGTTTCATTGTATTAAATCATCACCCAGGTTAGAGTGTGCTGGTCACCCACCACATATGACACGGTGCTGTGCGGTCCAGTGTAATATATGTTTTGTTTGTAGGTTCGCCCACGTTGCAATTAAAGTTTGGAGAATAGGCGTGAATGATTCAAATTTTTGACACCTCTATTGAATCTTACGCGTTATGAATGCGTCGATGTATTTAATTGAATGTTATGTCGGACTCTCCGCGGTCGCTGGTGGCGGAGACCTAACCAGAAACCGCGGTCTACCGACTAAAACCCATCGATGCCCCTCAGAGACGCCTTAGCACGAGCACGGTGTGCGTATGGATTGAGGAGCCACATCACGAAATCAATCGAAATCCCGCCCAGATTTAGTAGCAAATTAGATAATTTTGTAGGCGAAATCCTGGAATTTGTAGCAACACACATCAAGAGTTACATCAATTTAAAGGTGGCTCCTCAATTCAAACATCTGGATTGAGGAGCCACCTAGAACTCGGAAACTATTATATGTACATTTTTGAAAATTTAGTATCATTTAGTAGTAATTTTGTCCGGAACCTACAAAAAATTTGGTTCGGATACTGCTGAAACTCGAGAAGATACAATACAAAATGTGTGGCTCCTCAGTCCATACACGTACAAAACTTGTCAACGTGAATTTCCACGAAACTAATTGAGCAATTTTATTTTGGAGTGCATGATCATTTAGTAGTAATTTTGCTAGAATTTGTAGTATAGAAATAATGTTGGAGGACTTGGTGAAATTAAAAATATACAGCAATATATGTGGCTCCTCAATCCAGACGTTTTGCATATAAATGATTGACTGTATCTTCGCGAAATCACAATGGAATCAAAAGCTTGGGGCGCCAACATTTAGTAGAAATTTCTACTAAATAACAACGTACAATTTATCAGTGTACATATTAAGGATCTGAAGAAAAACACACTTTCCGATATTCCATAGGAAATTGCTGTTAAGGGTCACCATAACGAGACTAAAATCTAGGACAAACAAAAAAAAACAAATTTTTATTTTTGTTTACATCAACAGGCAAGTTCTCGGCCTTCATCTCACCTGATGGTAAGTAATGATAAAACCGAAGGTGGGAGCGAGATTTATCTGGACTCCACAGCAACTGAGGAATTATAATGTGTATTAATACATGCTATTATGCTATATCTATCCACATAGCATAATAGCCGTATTTTTGGCAAAACATTCGACATTTTGGCTTTTGTTATACCTATTGTGTACCATAATGTTGAAGAGGGAGATATTTCACGCGTTAAGTATTACTTATTTTGAAAAAAAAAAGAAACACAAGTAAAACATTATTTCATAGGTTAAGAACCAACTACCTACACAGGCAAACTTTAGGTATAGCTTTTGCGTAACAGGTATTAATAGTAGGTGTATATTGGGCATTCTAAAACAGTTTTCATCAAAACACCGAAAACGAACGGAGTGAGATTTGAGCTACGCTTCGCTGCGCTCTAGCTCCGCAAATCTCACTGCGTTCGTTTACGGTGATTTGATGAAAACAGTTTAAGATTGCCCATTATACATTATATAGGGTTAAATGGAAAAGGCGATTTTTTATTTCATTTCATTTCAATTCTTCCGTGTCGATTCAGATACAGTACTCCGCCACGGATATTATGTTGTCTGTTATCTTTATACGCTAGATACGCTTGGGATGGGCAAGAAGGCAAGTTTTTACTTGCCATCGAGCCGAGGTGTAAGGAGCCAGTCTGCGTTACCGAGTCCTCGTTCATTTTTATTTTAATTTTTTTTCATTTCAGTTCACTTTTATATATATCCTATTTCTATAATGAAAGCTCTTTTTTACCATACACTGCACATATAGCGATGGCTGCAATAGCAATCTTCACAGTTGGAGTCTCACTTACACTGACATAAGTGGGTGCCCACCACAGACCAGCATACTATGCTTATCTTCTTTCCTTTAATATCTCCTCCGAAGCGGCTTGACCGATTTTTATGATTTTCTTTGTGTATATTCGGTAAAGCCTGAGAATAGGTCGTAAACAATTTTTTAGAACCTATGTAATAAAGGTGTTTTTTAATTATTATGGCGAAACGTTGTTCACTGGCATACATGTCAATGACTATAAAATAAAACGCATTTTATTTATTAAACGAAAATGTTTATTTATATCAGTACTTAGTGTGAAAGCTGTAGACATTTCATAATACGCCGTCCAAATCCAAAGGAAACGTCATAAATAGTGGTCCGAAGCCTCCCAAGCAGCGGTTATAATGTGGCAAATGAAACAAAGGAGAAAAACTCTAACACAACATAACAATTGTTAGAACGTGGTCACGTAATAGCGGACCTACGACACAGTACAATTGCGATAAAAATTACGACTTACCATGTTTTCCATAGGTTTTATATTTTAAGAAGTATCAAAGTATCAGAGCGTCGGTGGCTCAGGGCCATCGACGCTCTGATACTTCTGATACTTTTGGCCTTGGCACTGAACTGTGCTCCGAGGAGAATCGGGAGACCTGCGATCGATCCTGCCATGTACAAATGTGTTTTTCATTTCATGAATTTCATATGTACATTTATCCGACGCTCCTACGGTGAAGGAAAACATCGTGAGGACACCTGCAACCACCTGCGAAGTAGTTCAAAGGTTTTGTGAAGTCAACCAATCCGCACTGGGCGGGCGAGGTTTGACTAAGGCCTAATCGCCCTAACTAGCTAAGCATGGCTCGTGTCCCTCGGTGGGGACGTATATGAGCTGTGATGATAAGTATCAAAATAGTAATTTAATAGTAATTAAAATATTAAAGTAGTAAAATACTCCAAGCATAGTATATGTAGCTGGAATTAACACCTTGACGAGAAAAGGAAAATAAAATAAATCATTTAATGAGAAGTTTTTAAAGCACATGAATGCACTTTTGATAACCGCCTACTCGATAAGACGCTATTTCTTGTAAATCTATACCGCGGCACTAATTCCACAGATGATCAAGACAATAACATCCTATCCACGGACTCAACATTAGCCAACAAGATTGTTCACAGAAAGAAACCAAATTGAAGGTTTTGTTCATTTAAGAATAAAATTATTAATAACTAAGTAAATATTCTGTTCTATTCTATACATAAAAACCGGATACAATCTACTTTAGTTCACCTAAAATATTTACATGATTATATCAACTCGGAGCAAAGGGAAGGCATAATATTATTATTAACTAAGTGAATATTCTGTTCTATTCTATACATAAAAACCGGATACAATCTATTTTAGTTCACCTAAAATGTTTACATGATTATATCAACTCGGAGCAAAGGGTAGGCTGTATGGCGGTGAACCTTTGCTCACAAAGAATGAGAAAGTTGCAAAAAAAAACTACAACAGATGTCAGCGCTGTCATAACAATGATAAATAAACCCTGCGTTCCAGATAAAGCACTGCTACTTTCTGAGGCTAACATCTGATGTTAGCCTCGTTTTGCGTTTCTTTTAAGAAATGTTGACATTTTTAGCCGCGCTAATTGTTACAAATGAAACGCAAGGTACTGATTTTTCGTGCTGAATTTTGACACCTCACTTAATTAGTCCAGCCACTTAAAATTTTTTATAATATAAATCAGAATTGGCTAATACTACAAATATCTTTCAATATTTTTTTTAAATCCGCTGAAAATCCTTTTTGATTCATGAAAAAAAGATTCCAAATGTCAAATTTGAAAGCTGTCAAAAAGTGGTATCAGAGGACCCATCTATTAGCATGGGTATTTGATGCTAGCATTTCGTGTTAAAAATGCTTAAATGAAACGCATGACAACCAGCAAGAAAAACTAGCATCACCGGCTAATGGAACGCAGAGATGCTAAAAATGTTGGTATTTATGGCTAAAAATGCTTATCTGGAACGGGCCGAAAATTCTTCTGAGTTTTTGATGAGCTCAATGTTGAATACTTTCATTTCAGAATATTAAGAAAAGTGCTATAATGTCACTAATTAATTATAGCGAAATCAATGTTATTTTTATATGACTGATGTTAAAAGAAATAAACATGAAACAGTTATCCTGATTTCATTAATATTATGGTCACCCTTAACAGCAATTTCCTATGGAATATCGGAAAGTATGTTTTTCTTCAGATCCTTAATATGTACACTGATAAATTGTACGTTGTTATTTAGTAGAAATTTCTACTAAATGTTGGCGCCCCAAGCTTTTGATTCCATTGTGATTTCGCGAAGATACAGTCAATCATTTATATGCAAAACGTCTGGATTGAGGAGCCACATATATTGCTGTATATTTTTAATTTCACCAAGTCCTCCAACATTATTTCTATACTACAAATTCTAGCAAAATTACTACTAAATGATCATGCACTCCAAAATAAAATTGCTCAATTAGTTTCGTGGAAATTCACGTTGACAAGTTTTGTACGTGTATGGACTGAGGAGCCACACATTTTGTATTGTATCTTCTCGAGTTTCAGGAGTATCCGAACCAAATTTTTTGTAGGTTCCAGAAAAAAATACTACTAAATGATACAAAATTTTCAAAAATGTACATATAATAGTTTCCGAGTTCTAGGTGGCTCCTCAATCCAGATGTTTGAATTGAGGAGCCACCTTTAAATTGATGTAACTCTTGATGTGTGTTGCTACAAATTCCAGGATTTCGTCTACATAATTATCTAATTTGCTACTAAATCTGGGCGGGATTTCGATTGATTTCGTGATGTGGCTCCTCAATCCATACGCACACCCATGATCGCCGTATCTTCCTCGTCATCAGACGAGGAGGACACACCGAGGAGAGACGCGTCGCTGCCGGACAAGGTTATGGGAACTTACGAACACATCCACGACCTCGTCGGCGCCTGCTCACCTAGGGCGAGCCCTTGGCCGCCCTAGGCGAGCTTGGGGAGGCCGGTGAACCCCCGGGGAATCTACAGAAAATATTTTGCCTGGAATGTTAACGCCTGTTGTGCGTAATGCGGCGTGCTAAAATCTAGATTTTTTAAGAAATGACTGCTCAAACGGCAACGACCTTATGAATTGACATTGGCACTGATTCATGCTCCCAATCCATTATTTAAGGCGAAAACAGTTGTCTTGAATTTTTATTGTGATTCGGAGCCTCCTCAAGGCGGCGTTTTTAATTCACGCTACATCCAAACCAAACATGGCTTTTCACGGCACTTGCCTACTTCTAGCTTCGATTGCCATTGTTTATTAGACAATGGAACTGTCAAAGTTTAAAAAAAACAGTAATATTATAAACGGGAAGTCTTATTTGTCTGTTATGCTTTTAGAGATCTCGAGCTGGGGCTGCCAAATGGAAAAGCCATAATATCTGAAGAGAATTTAAACTGTCGGGATTCTGGGGTTTTTCTCAAACAAAATGCAGTATTAAGTGTAGTATAAAAAATAATGTTTTATAAAAAAACTCTGGTTACAAGTAAAACTCTTTCTAGGTGTATTGTATAAATAAACGATTTAATTATGCACTACCTATGCTTGTAATTGTCTAATTATTTTTTACCTTGCCAGGTTTTTATCTTACCTATATTTTTTTGTATTTGCTTTCGCGCTTCCTCGGTCCCATTGCATCCGCGTACGCAGGGCATTGCACACTCTTTGATCAGGACCAAATTCTTGGAAATTCTGAAGCAGCGTACGCGCATACAATGCATCTGTTTCTTTAATCTTAACACTTAAAAATCACAGAATCATCATCATCTTATTATTAATATCCGGTAAGTTTCTATTATCTACACTCGCTCCTTAAAAAAGTACAGTCTCAACTGAGGAGTAATAATATTCCTCCCTATTATTTCAACGTTAACAACGTCGAGTTTATCTATAATCATGTCGTTTGTTTGAAACTGCTTCCGTGACAAGTCTCGTCACAATTAGCCTTTTATAATTATGTCGTAACTTCTCTATCAGTTAGATTTCTTATGGTTTTCTGTATATTGCTAGGTAGCGGCTGAACTAGGGTTGTTCAACTCAGATCTGAATTTTTCCCACTTTTTTTTTTATTCAAGCTACCTGCATTAATTGATCGCCACCCTGGTCTTTTGGTTGATTGAAGCTATCCGGACCTGAATATCCGACGTTCGATTCTTCTACTCCAGTCCATTTTCGGGGAAGATATTTTTCTCTAGTGGTAGGACATCTAAGTCTACATGGCCTGTTACTACCATCTTATCGAAGTTTGTCGCCATTATAGTAATTATTTATGTTACCACCATTATTGTGTTGTGGTTAATTACGATTAATGGTTGCCAATTTCTCAATGTTGATTAGAAATATGGAATATCATTACTTCAGTTGAAACTTTACGAGGCAGATTTCCGATCAGGAGCTCCCTTGTCCTGAATAATAAAAAATGATTCTTTATAGCTTTGTTCGTCGTTTCTTATTGATTTTACTAGTTTACTGTAAAGTGTAAGTACTTCCATAGTTTCATACGACACTCTTTGTGCCATAGCCCTCTCATTACGAGACCGTATCATGAATTCCTCAACTGTTTTTGTTATGTGTGGTACAAATGTGTAAAATATTAATTAATTTTTTTATTTTTTAGTGCCTTAATCACAAAATTTATTGGCATTAACGATCATCGGTGAACAACTACTTTTGATGCCCTTTCTCTTGGAGGTCTGCCATTATTATGTCGTTAAATAAATATATTGTTACAATGAATTTATAGTGGGGCGATACTCGAAATGTCAACTAATTAGTAGTTAGCTGTCTAGCTTAAGCCGTTACGGCTGGGGCATTAACCAGCGTACGCGCAGACATATGCACCCATCGCTTTTAGGGCTGGCCCTACCTATTTTATATAGGTTATTATTATTTGTGTTGTAATGTGCTTTTGTTAAGTTCGGCTTTCTAAAGTTTATTTAAACAAAGATACACCAAAGATTAAGAAAATTTTATCATAGTGAAACATTAGATAATGAAAATTTGGCGTTGAGTTCTGAAATTCGCGTATACGTATATTTTTAAAATATAAGCACTATACAGACGATAAAGTGGTTGGTTTATTTGGATAACAAAATGAATTGGGGGTATTTAGTCAACAATGAGCAGCTTAGCCTGCGTAAGTGGTATAAATAAGATGGCCAATTTTTTTATGTAAGCACAGTCAACAAGATTCTTTCATCTCATAGTCTTCACAAAAAATAGCAGAAGTTCATATCAAAAAACCAGGATTTAAATTTAAAAATCTTTACTCAACATACAGATTTACAAGGTCGTCAAACACAAATGTGTCTTCGTCCAGCTCCTTTCAGTTGTATTACTATCCAACTGTCAAAGGTTTCCAAAGAATATCACTTACATATTGGCACTTTTATGTCACAAGTGTCACGGAGTATGCCGAGTGGAGACCTTTTCGGTACATAATTTCGGTCTCGCGCCCACTCATAACCAGAAACTCATAACTGGAATAAAATGTGGCGACTCATAACTGACTTGAGAACCCACTCATAACCATGGTTATGAAATATATTTTAAACTTATAAAATATTTAATTTAGAGGAGTAACTCATAACCGAACATAAAAAAAGCAAATACCTAAACTGTGAACTATTTTGAAGTACAGTTGAAATCACTAGTGCTTGCTTACTATTATATGTATACTTGCATACTAATTTTAAAGTAGGTACTTTTTGTTTTACGAGTATTATTTCATACTAAAAACAAATATTTAGTTACAGTACAAACAGCAACACAGTCTTAACTGTCATTTCAAGACGCAATACACAAAAAATCCAGTCCTTACCCGTGGTACTACTAACGTGTCCGGTAGTACTACGGGTGATTAATTTTGCCTGTAGTAGTACTTATTATCTTCGACAATCAAAGAACACAATGTGGGTAACTATCGGTTTTAATATTTATATTATTTTGAAGAAATTAAGGAACGCTTTAATAAAACTATTTAAAAGCAACTTTAACGCAACTTTCAATTGCGAGTCATTTCATTAACCGCCTTAACAAATTGGGGGACTTTATCATTTCCATTGTATGTTCTTTTTTTACGTTTGCTACCTCATAACTCTGTCATTTATTAACCGATTTGGAAAAATCTTTTTTTTGTTTGAGGGGGATAGTTCTTGATTAGTCTCATTGTCACCAAATCCGGGATCGGGCAACAAAAAATACCCGTAGTACTATACTAACAGTAGTACCAACGGTAGTACCACCGGTAAGCACTAAGCAAATCTTAGTGCGAGGAAGGCATAAATAGTTTCTCTCCGTGACATCTTCAACAAAAATAACAATATTGTGAAGTGATTGAGAATTAGTTTGTCCTGATAGCTACATCTCATCTAATCTTTCAAGCGCCGCATTATATCCAAGTCCTAATTATGATATATAAAAATTTAACAATATTCATATTATTTGTGTAATAGGTATTTCTACATGTTTTTATTTAGTATGTTATATAGTATGTTTGTATGTATGTTTGTCCGCAATTATTTCGCGTTTGACTGAATCGATTTTGATGCGGTTTTCAGAAAAGTATTTGTTACATTTAGGATAAGGTTTGGTTTTGGTATTTTAAATTAACTAAAAAGATTGAAAATAATTTTTTTTCCAAAAAATAAATCCGACTTCAAAAACACCAAAAAGTCATAAATAATATAAGAATACAAACAACATCACAGTTTTATATTAATGTCGGTGCCAAGCAATAATCACCTGGAAAATCTTAAAAAATATAAGTACTAGTTAAAATTTGGCACGAACTTCAATATAAAACTTTGATGTTGTTTGTATTCTTATATTATTCATAATTTTTTGGTGTTTTTGAAGTCGGTTTAATTTTTTTTTAAGAAATTACATTTTGTATTCTGTATTGTTTGTGCTGTCTAATTTTAATGCGGGAGAGAGATTACACACCGCAATAGCCACCCTCACCTTGCCGACCTGCAAGATGCCTCTTTACACCTCTTTTATACCAAGCTTTTGACTTTGATTTAAAATAATATTATTTACCCTTTCTTGTTAATAATTATTAAAGCGACTGTACATAATTGTGTAGTTGTGTTGGTTATGAGTTTCGTCTTCTCACATCAGCAGTTATGAGTGGGACTTTTACGTAGTGGTTATGAGATTTTTGGTTATGAGTGGGCGCGAGACCATAATTTCTTTAATGCTAAATTATTGTGTAAAGCATGTTCCTGTATTCCTATGTATCAAATAAATGTATATATCTGTCTGTAATCTTAATAAAGTTGACTTTACCACAAACTTATTCTTTTTCCCTTTATTGTTTTGATTGGTCTCAAGAGTAGGCCTACAGCCCTGTGTGTTGTGTATTATGCAGCAGCCATTGATGCGTCGCGCACGGCAGTCTACTAATGTTGCGTAATGCGCACCCTATCTCCCTGATCGCCTCGTTGCTGCTGATAATTGGCCGATTACCCGCGAATTTTGATGTCGCCCCGGTTTTGCATCGTCCCCGCGCCGTCGCAAGCGCGACCTTACGCCCATCACAATAGATTCCCTTGTCACCTCGCCCTGCGATTATTGTCTGCTTGCCCGTGGTATTATTGAATATTTTCTAAGACTAAGAGATCTTTTCTGCACTACGAGTGGGCTCATGAAATTCCGATGAGCTAAAGTGCGTGCGGAATAAAAGTGAATAGGGGTGATGACATGGCATGACAAACGAAAATCTAATTAGTCCGCCAGTAAGTTAAAAAGATCACACAATTATTTTTTGCTATGTCGAAATAATAAAAACTATAAAAAAAATAGACGACATAGATCCATATTTAATATTCGTCACATTAAATTTAGGAAATTACATTCTGCAAAATTACGTTGAGAAATTAAATTATGAAAACGCGAATGCGTGAATAAAAATACAATTAAATTCAACATACAACAATTAACATTATTAATATCCCCCGTGTCCATACGACACGGGGGATGTGTCTTTCACAGCAATGCCGGATGTAAGGTAGGGACAGACCAGCTTACCGGCAATCATTGCAAGGACGGTGTTGGAATTGGAACTGGCTTGAACTCTGCTCACCGTAGAGGCTGCCCAGCGCGTAGAAACAATCAGTGTTCGCCGCAGCAAACATCCTTGACGCGCTACAAGAAATGCGACAGCTCCATCACCACCCTATATGCATTATTAAATTAAACACGGACGGAACTGTACACACACTCTCTCTCTCTCTCACACTCTCTGCGAGTGTTTGCATGTTGCTGCATGTATATAAAGATGTGCAGTATGCACGGCAAAGACCTTTACATCGGTAGAACATCATGCAAATCTGCGGGCCAACATGTTTGTTCTCATAGTGCCCACCGTTCTCACTCGATGTCAGCATGATCCTTGAGGTCGACGATAACACAGGCCGACATGATTTTTGGTGTTTTGAATTTGATATGTGTCCTTAGCTAATACGGGTACGTTGATTCTAAATGTGAATTTGGTTTGAGCTCATCACGTCAAGATTTTTCACAAAATTAAAAAAACCTTATGAGATATTTTGTACTAGAGCAAAGAAGTACCTTATTGTTATTTCCTAAATTGCATTAAAATTATTTTTTAAAAATAATTGATACATCGATAGATAATATTTTAGTATAATATTATGTTTATTTCATTTCAATGGCAACACTTATTCTTTTTCGCATCTGCCAAGGTCAACTTGACGGCATCGGCAGTTGTTTACGAAATAGTTAGTTAGCGTCAGTTGTTTGTAGCATCGAGTTATGTTTTGTTTTCTGAGTGTTTAGTGTGTCATATTGTTGTCAAGAAAGTGTAAAAACAGTCCTGATATATTTTGTTACGTGTGTGGTGATTTAACGATAGCAAAGCATCAACGAAACATAACAGAATTTATCAAGAAAGCTTATCAAGCTTATTTCGGTGTAAAGCTTGGTGATCAGGACAAACCTTGGGCTCCACACAAAGTATGCTTTCAGTGTGTCGAGCTCCTGAGAAAATGGACAAAAGGTACACGTAGCTCTTTACCCTTTGGCATTCCTATGGTATGGAGGGAATAAAAAAACCATGGAGACGACTGTTATTTTTGCTCCTGCGATGTCAAGGGTTTCAATTCGAATAACAAAAAATACTATTCAGTATCCTGATTTACCGTCTGCTAAACGACCTCCTCATGGACCAGGAATTCCCATTCCTCCACCTTTTCTCCACACCATCCAACAGCAATCATCAGATGAAAGTTTAAACGAAAAAACCGATGAAGACGAATTCAATCCTGATAAAGACCAACCTCAACAGTTTATTCAAGCTGAACTAAATGACTTAGTGAGAGACTTGGGCCTATCGAAGGATGCTGCACAAATCTTAGGATCGCGATTGTAAGACAAAAATCTGTTGGCTCCAAGAACCACATTTTCGTGGTATAGGCATCGTGATAAAGAGTTCGTGGAATATTTCTCTCAAGAGGGTTCACTGGTGTATTGTAATAATATTCCTGAACTAGTCATGAAACTGGGAGCTGACAATTACGATTCCACATCATGGAGGTTATTTATTGATTCTTCTAAAAGAAGTCTGAAGGGTGTCTTGTTGCACAATGGTAATACTTATGCCTGTTGCTCACTCCGTGCATCTCAAAGAAACGTATGAGAATCTTGAGCTGTTGCTAAATAAAATAAAGTATAGCGAATATTGTTGGCAACTCTGTGGAGACCTCAAAATAATATCCATGCTTTTGGGTCAGCAGCCTGGATACAGAAAGTATCCATGTTTTTTGTGCGAGTGGGACAGTCGAGCACGAAATTTACATTACGTTAAAAGCAAACAATTAAACGCAGTTTTCAGGGAAAAAGATAACAATTTTATAAAAAAAACTAACGATTGCCTAACTTAGATTATACTGCATTGGTTTTTATATGAACAACTTAATTTTGTAGTGTAATTTTCTATTAAATATTGTTTTAATAAATATTTTTTCAGTATTTTTTGCCAGTTTTTATAAAAAAAATTCAAACACTTTTCCTGAAAACCTGACGTGCTGGAAAAAAACTAACCACAGATTCGTGATTAGCACACCCCATTTACTATAGGGTACCTATTAAACTTAAAACACTTTTTCATGAAATAAAAAATGTAGGCCTGTGTAATTAGTAAACTTTGACAGTGACTAATCCATTGGATGAAGTTCAGACGCGCTCAATTACGAAGAGACCTCCCCCCTGGACGTTGTGTCCTGTCCCTTAAGGCGCATAGTGGTCCCAATGACCTTGCGTCGATCGTCCCGCACTAATTACATAGGAGTGAGTGAGTGAGAGTGAGGGGAATATTTAAGCAAACCTTTACGCGTAAGATGAATTATTTCAATAAAAAATTAATTAAGGCGAATAAGAAAAATACCATCCCCTAGAATATTGTTCACTTTATTTATTGAAATTGAAAGTATATGATTTAACCTAATATTTACGACGCGATTAGGTTTAAAGTTTTAAAATCGAGGCATGTTTGGGTCACATTTTAACCAAGCTTTAATTAATTTATCAAAAAATTAAAAAGACCATCCTCTAAAGAATGCGTTGAATAATAACATATCTTTTTTAAAGATTTTTTTATTCAATATTTATGAAGAAAACCGGTTTTTTCTGCAGTGATTTTTTATGTTTGACCTTACTATGCGCCTTAAGGCGCATAGTGCTCCCAATGACCTTGCGTCGATCGTCCCGCACTAATTACATAGGATAGGAGTGAGTGAGTGAGAGCGAGCGGAATTTTAAGCAAACCTTTACGCGTAAGATGAATTATTTCAATAAAAAATTAATAAAGGCGAATAAGAAAAATCTAAAAAGACCATCCCCTAGAATATTGTTCACTTTATTTATTGAAATCGAAAGTATATGATTTAACCTAATATTTACGAAGCGATTAGGTTTACAGTTTTAAAATCGAGGCATGTTTGGGTCACATTTTAACCAAGTTTTAATTAATTTATCAAAAAGAAGAAGACCATCCTCTAAAGAATGCGTTGAATAATAACATATCTTTTTTAAAGATTTTTTTATTCAATATTTATGAACAGAATCGGTTTTTTCTGCAGTGATTTTTTATGATTGACGTTACTATGCGCCTTAAGACGTGTACTCACTGAGAGGTGTAGCACGTAATGTATCTATATTGTATAAAGTGAGTACGTAGGCGCGAAGCTCACTACACTTCTAAGTGAGAACCCGTCTTCAGAGCGCTTAGTAACATTTCATGGAAATTTTTTGAAAAGAGGCAACCCCGAGTTTCTGGCTCGCTTTTTATTTTAATAATTAATGCTGTGCGTACAAACAGTGCTCCCCCTCCTCCTCCTCTTCATATAAAATGTATTTTGGAGGATAAGAAATTTGAATGAGAAAACATTCTTTTACATACGTTACGTCTAAACTTGAGCATACATACAGGTTCCACGATACACGTGTGCCTATTGTTTAAGCTGTCCAGGTCAATAGTCCTCACAATAGCTTTACGAGCTCGTCGCAGTGTTCGCGCTGTTTACCGAGGTTGGTAACATTGCATGTGCAAATATTTGGCACACGCACACCACGGCTCGCGAATTCTGCGCCTGAGTGGATTCTTGCGTTTCCCAGTTTATTGTTTTGAATGTTGACATTGTGATTCTACTGTTTTTTTTTCTAGTACAGCGGACCGATTCTTCACATCGTTTACGACGGTGAAAACGTTTGTACTCGTATTTTAATTGTGTCCTTACTAATTGCCGAAACAACAAGAATACATTATTGCAGTTGTTTTCGCTCCAGCGATAAGTAACTTTTATCATTTTTGCGGCGTGTTAAGAACCGATTATGAATTGTAATGTGATGAATTCGATCACATTCTCACTTGTATATCTTCGTTGTGTCTTTCTGACCCATCGTGAGGTCAAGGTCCGTTATGAGGACACCGGAGAAGCTTTGTGGACACTATTAACGCCGGCCAAGTCTGGGCCCGTAAACAGATTGCTCAAGATTTCCCATCGTAAAGTAAGGTGTGTGCTGTGAGCCTGTGAGTGATTGCTGGGGCTTTATGTTTGAATTGATCTTTTGAAAGCGCACAAGTCGCGTGCGACTTTTCTCGACGCCAATAAGTACGCAGTGGATCGACTCGATACAATAAAAATGGTAGGATATGGTTAATAAAAAATAAACGTTGTCTACAATTTCTCCAAACATAATTGGTACCCCTACGCCCCTCTCCCCCCTTCTGGGATATAGGACAGAATCACGGTTTTTTTTATTATTTTATTAGCGTTCAAGACCGTTTATTTATTATGTTCGAGCATCGTTTGTGCATGATTTCTATTGACATTCATTGCAAAGAAAACTGGTCACTCTCACAAAATCTTCAAATATATTTTATTTTTGTTTATAAAATAAAAACCAATAAGAAGCAGCGCAGACGAAGATCAATCAGCGCTCCACGACGCCAAACGAACGATCCAGAATAGGTTCCCCTGGTCACTTAAGTGCTAGTAACGTCGCTGATCACTGGACCACTCTGTAATCGAGCCACGTGGTTAACATTCCACCCGACTGCTCTGTCTTGTCTATTAGACTCAGAGCCATGTAAATTTTTACCTGGCCTGTTAGGTGCACTTTCAGGTTGCGTAGATAATGACATCGTTAGTCGAAAGCCTTATATAAATCGAGTGTCAGGCCATGTTAAAGTTTCTCGTTGGGGCAATTTAATCGATATCGCACCCACTCATAATCATTAATCACATACCCAATACCTAAAGGTACCCCACTCATAATGTCACTCAGAATCACGTCACAATCTCAATGGAAATTGCCTATTTTATCAATATTTTTAACTAGAAAATATTAGACTAAGGTCCAATTTCACCAATATTTAAACAGGTGGTTAGTTAACTAACAAACAAGTTTTTGACATTTCACTCATACAATAAGTTAACGGTTGTTTGTTAACTATAACGGCCTGTTAAATGTTGGTGAAATTCGACCTAAACTACAGACTTTTCTATTTTTTTTATTCTATCATGAAATAGTAAGTCATTATTTTACAAAAAGATCAAAGTAATCCTTTTGATCAATTATAAAACAGTGCGAATCAATGGTGCCTGAAGTGTGACTGCCACTGCCGTCTTTATGGTTCATTAAGTTCAGATTTTTTTTTACAAATAGCAAAGAGTTCGATGAACAGTATAATATTTACATAGAGCACCCGAAATAGTTTCCTTAAGCAAGTTCACATTTTTGGTATGGGATTGAGTATCTTCTATACCAGTATTATGTAATCTATTCCCGTGCCCAGCGGTGGGAAATATATGCAGTGAAGCGAAATGAGTCATGCATTAAGCATGGATCCACTTACTATTTATTTATTAATTATCTTTTTTAAAAAAACGTCGCTCGACTAGGATTTTCTCCTATATTTTGGCTGTACTGAATTTCGCGCAAACTTTGCTCATCGTAACCGTGAGTTCCACACTTCCGCTTTTTAACACATTCATGAATAGAAAATAGAGACTTTAAATTGTTGGAGTTTCATCCCCGCGCTGTTCAAAACATTCATGAATAGGGTACGAAAAATGAATATTTATTTAGACTCGTAATTACTTCTGTAATAAAAGAATATCAGGCACGTGTTTTTTGCTTTGTCGAAATAACGAAAAACTATGGAGATAAAGCTAATTAAAGTTAATTAGTTTGATTAATGATTTATAAATTAGTTAATTCCCCTGATTAATGATTTATAAATTAGTTAATTCCCGGGGGCTTACCTACCACGTCACATAACGTGCTGCAAAATGTACAGTCAGTATCACGTTCAACTTTACATTTGCATTTCGAAAGCAGTCGAGTGAAAGAAAGTATTACGAGTAACATAAGAGCGGTATCAAGGTTACCACGTAAACTCTATGTGCGTATTGCTGTGTGTACAATAGCGGGACGGACGACAGGCGACACTTCATATCAATATATCCCCAGTTTTCCATTTAAGCCTAAGATTTAAGCATCACCCTTAGAATAATGTTCTAAGGCATCACCATTTTTTCACGCTAACATCAAAATATGCTAACCATGTTTTGCGTTTCTTTTAAGAAATGCTAATATTTTTAGCTGCGCTATTTTTCACAAAGGGAACCAAACCAAAAAATCAAGATATTGTTTAAATGGAACGCATTACGTTGCTAGCCTCGCTAGCGTCAAAAGCTAATGAAACGTGATGATGCTAAAAATGTTGAAAATGCTGCAAGGAACGCGCCTCTTGTCTCAAGTTTTTTACGTTAGTTAAATAATCTACATGGCGGACATTAAAACAAAATTTTGTCATCATCCCAATTGAGACGACCGTTGGATGTAATATTGTTCGACGAAGATGTTTTGTTTCACTCAAGACAACATTACACTAATTTTGACACTCATTATTGGCTCATTAACGTGACGATCTCTATATTTAGTGTGACATAGTCAGCAACGTACTTAAAAAGCGTCAAAAACAAAATGAGCGAACGTTCCAGCAAGATTACTCACGGCCGTTTCCTTGATTAGGTTTTAACCTTTCATAAATCGTTGAAATTGCAAATAAATGACATTATAAAACTGTCAGCATCAGTTTCACCCATGTTTCACCTGATTAAAATAGTCATCTGACATAAAATAACGCTATCGCTGCCAAGTAAAGTATTGTATTGGAGACTTTACTTGCCAGTAGCTAAATCCGAGACCGGATAAACAGAAAGTAGTACATCTGTATTACACCTATTTTTTTTTTATTCAGGAACAAACAGTTACATACATAACTTATGAGATAATTTCTTAAATTTATAGACTATCAGGGACTTCATGGGGGCAACAGTCTGATATTCTCTCTTCATTCTGTCTCGACTCTTCGGCTGTAGGCCTGGAGCCAATCTTTCCCCGCTGTCGTTTTGATGACATCGTCCCAACTGCGGTCATCTGTGGTCTTCGTGGAGGACGTTTTTGATCCCATGGTCGCCACTCGAGTAACCGCTTACTCAAATAATCAGTCCTACATGCCATATGCTGCCATTACCACTTCAGTCTGGCAATGCATCTGGTCATATTCTGATCTTGCTCTATTGTCTCAGCCTCAGCCACTCATTGGTCTTACGGCCCGTCAACGTGCCCGTCCGACCAGGGGCCTTATTTCGCTAGCGTTAACGCATTTGTGGCGTGTCAGTAACGCTTAATGAGACAGTTATTGTTGGTTAGCCGAATACTGACTAAAACATTTATCACTATTGAATTGTAGTACAAATAAATTGCACCAGAAAATGCACATAAAAGCGACAAAAGGAGTTTTATTGAAACGCTATCACGACGCGACAACAACGTTAAGATAGCTGAATTTTATTATGCCCCAGTTTTTTCTCTAGCGCGTCCACTGGACCATGCTTAACATCTATACAAATAAATATAATTGAAGTGTCTCTTTGTAATGTCAAAATAACAAGTTTTTACTAAATGGATATGAATGTATATCGGATACCAATAACAAAAACACAAATTAAATTTTTTTTGTCTGTCTTTCTGTCTGTCTGTCTGTCTGTTTGTTCTCCGGAACGGGTGTACCGATTTTGACGGGACATTCACTAATAGATAGCTAATTGTATAAGGTACAACATAGGCTACTATCAAGATCTAAAAAAAATTGCCTACAAAAATCAAAATGCTGCTAAAACTTACTATTCCACGCGGACGAAGTCGCGGGCACATCTAGTATATAATATATTTGGCGAGAACTCAGATTTAGTGCCATAAGTGAGAACTGGCAATATACATTGGTAGAAAATGCTTGCCTTTTGTTGGGCTTTGAGATTCATTTTAAAGGCAAACTCAGGACTTCATTCGCTTGATTCTTCTTACGGGTTACTGATGTCCCAATTAATATTTGTATTTGCCTACTCTTTCCTTCGTGGTGGTATAGTTGATTATAACTTTTGATCTATTTGTAATAATTATTATTTAATTATATGACTAGATCAATCGATTCAATGTTATATAGATTCCTTACTTTCTTTATGCGTTCAAAGGTATAACTCATTAATTAACGGCGACCCATCTCACTGTCCACAGTACGGAGCTACGACAAACACGACAAGTGCGGTCTGGTGTGGATACCGCGCGTGGTGGCGTACCGTTGCCGCACGTGCGGCATCTCGCCGTGCATGTCCATCTGCCGCGAGTGCTTCCACCGCGGCGACCACTCCACGCACGACTTCAACATGTTCCTGTCGCAGGCGGGCGGCGCGTGCGACTGCGGCGACAAGTCCGTCATGAAGGAGGACGGGTGAGTCGACTTTTTGGCGTTTTTCTATACTTCGAATTTTTGGACAATCGCGACGACTAGCTATTATACAACTAAGTTGGCGGACAAGCAGATTGACCACTTGATGGTAAATGATCGCCTATTTATTTATTGTACATGTAGTTCCTGTAAGATGTGCAAGTCTATAACACCGACCTATAAGAATCCCGATGTACGTTGCGAACTTATGACCTGCAGACCAGTTATTATGGATCTTTCATCGTATGACATGGTATAAATTTGAGAAAAAGAAGTCATGAAATGCTGCATTTCGTATTACCGATCTCCAATGATATCATCACTATGGCATAATTTCAATGATGTCATCATTAAATAATGAACAAATTATCAAAAATCTGACTGGAAATCGTATTTTTCGTTTTGCACTATGATATCATATGATATCATTTGCAAAACCATTAGATTCACAGTGGTAATTCCACTGTCTCTCCTACTAGAGCCTCTATTTACCATCATAGAGGCTCAGAGAACTAGCACTGAATCTCTCTCTCTCTCTGGTAAAATTCTCATTTCTTTGAATCGCACACCTTACGAACGTTGCCCAACCTTAGCAGGCGAAGCACGGGCTGCCAAGACTGGACTCGAGTCACCCATTATCTCACGATTTCAGTGACATAATTTCCTGAAGGGTGGCACGGCGGCGAGTATTTAGTGTGACTGACGTCATAGAAAATTACTTGACGCTCGTCAAGGGACACGTGTGACTGAGATTTATCACAAATTTCTTGCTCTCCGACTGCTGCTACATCTTAGTCTTAAAGCTAAATCTCAAGCTCTCAATCTCAGTATTAAAGCCCTTGCTACAACCACAGAAGTCAGAGCACAGGTACGCCAAGAAATGTGTGATACAACTCAGTCACACGTGTTCCTTGATGAGCGTCAAGAAATTTTTATCACGTCAGCCACACTAAATACGCGCCATCGTGCTCCTCTTTAAGATTAGAGATTATGTCACTGAAATTCCGAGATAATGCGTGTCTCGAGTCCAGTCTTGGCAGCTCGTGCTGCGCCTGCTGTTTTGTACCTTGCCGAAAAATTTTCGAAATTTCAGCGTTCTGCGCCAATCTGTATAGGTTAGGTTGAATGGAGGATTTTTGAGGAAACCTACGATGTCCAGCAGTTAGTATGAGGGTAGAGGGTGAAATGATAATGATAAGTACGAACGTGTTATTGACGGTGTATCTCAGTACATCTACGATTTCAAGACTCCGAACTCCGAAACCAATCTAACTTTTTCCCATGTTTGCATGAGTTTACTTTCTTGTTCGTTTTTAGATACCTGTCATGCTTAGTTTCTTTAGTAATAATGATAACTTTATTGACTAACTAAGAAAGGATAACATTTGCATAGTTACAATCAACATTTGCAAAGTATCAGCACACAAAGTTACCGCAGAGGTTTCCAAACTAGGCTATGCCTAGGGCATGGAATACCGGAATGATTTTCATACCGGTATTGATACCGGTATTGAAATTTCAAATACCGGTATACCGAAATTTCGGTATATTTTCGGTATTTGTTTAAATACTGTTAATTACTATTTAAATGATTCCAATAACGATTGGTAAGTCTTGTTTGGGGAGAGCGATTAAAGCAGTATTCCACGCTTTATGCCAGAAACACTGAAAATTTTTATCATCTCCCTAGAAACCACAAAATGAGTTATTAAAATAAATAGGATTAAGAATACTAATAATATATCAACTGGGTTTGCTTATGAAGGCTCCTACAAGAACTTGGATTACCAAATCATCTCTATTTCGCACCTTGTATGGTTCAAGCCAGGGAGTCGTAAGAGTCGATAAAATAACCTCAAAACCCTTTAAATTTCACCAAGGAGTACGCCAGGGATGTATTTTGTCGCCCATTCTATTCAACGCCTATGAAAAATACATAATGAGACGAACCTGCGAGAATTAGGAGGGTGGCATCACAGTTGGTGGCCTGAAAATCACCAACTTGTGCTACGCTGATGTCACTACCCTCCTTGCAGCAAATGAGTCGGAAGTGTCTGCACTTCTAGGCCGAATGGAGCAGATTAGCGAGGAGATGGGATCTTCCATAAACAGGTCCAAAACCAAGATCATGGTGGTAGATAGATCTGGGAAGTTAGAACTCACATGCGTGCTGGACCTTTTTTCCGGGGCAAATGCTCAATCGCACCGTACCCGCAGTTGGCAAGACGGCGGGCGTGTGTGGGGTTGGCCCGGCAGAGTGCCAGGCCGACCCACTAAAACCCCTCGGTGTTCGCCCTGCCCTTGTGGGCGCACATGGCAGGGTCATCACTGTGACTACCACTACCAGCGCGTCCGAGCAAGCCCAACCAGGTTGATGGGGCTATCGATTGCACGGGGCCAACCGTGCACGCCGGCCTTCACGGCAGGTTCATTAGATGGGTATTGCTTGTGCGAATGCCCGCCTTCGCCTGCCTATCCGTCTGCGGCGGAGGGGAGCGGCTTGGGTATCTTCCTCCCACTCCCTCTCCGCAGCCTCCTTCTGCGAAATGACGTCCTCACAGAAGGAGGAGACAGCCTCGCATTCCACCTCGCCGCGGAGCATGGCCACGACCATGCTCGGCAGCGAGAGGTCTCCGCCTCCCAGCACAGCGTTAAGCTCGCTGCGCTGGGGTCGCTAGGCCGGGCACATCAACAGGGTGTGCTCGGCGGTGTCGTCGGGAGCGTCGCAGTGGTGACACCGCGCCGTGTCCTCTCGACGGGCGACCCGGTGCAGGTAGTGACCGAAGCAGCCATGCCCGGTCAGTACCTGCACCATGTGGAACGTGAGGCTGCCCTGCCGGCGCCCAACCCACTCCTCCAACACCGGACGAATCGAGGCGCGCTGGACCTAGAAATAGTGGACAACTTCATCTACCTGGGTTCTAATATCAGTCACGATGGCTCGTGCGAAAAGGGGGTGCGCAGGAGAATCGGCATGGGCAAAAGCGCCATGTCTCAGCTTGAAAAAATCTGGAGAGATCGCAACATTTCCGTAAAAACTAAAACGCATATGGCGCTGAGACGTGGATACTGAAAGCTACAGACGGCAAACGCATCGACAAGGCGTCAGCCTTTGAGATGTGGTGCTGGAGAAAAATACTCCGTATTTCGTGGACAGCATTTCGGGCTAACGCCTCCATATTACGAGAACTCAAAATCTCCTCGCGGCTGTCATCTAAGTGTCTACGCAGAATCCTAGAATACTTCGGTCACATTGCAAGGAAAGACGGTGACAACCTCGAGAAGCTCATCGTGACCGGCAAAGTTGATGGGAAAAGGCCTCGTGGACGCAGCCCAATGCGTTGGTCTGACCAGATCCGCATCGCTCTTGACTCCACAATCCACAACGCCCTCCACGCAGCCGGAGACAGAAACAGATGGAGAAAAGATCCGCACCGCTCTTGACTCCGCGATCCACAACGCCCTCCTCACAGCCGGAGACAGAAACAGATGGAGAAAGACCGTACGTGAGAAAGTGATACAAAGGGCGGTCACGACCCTCAATACTGAGGAATACGACTCAAGGAGGAGGAAGAATATTAAAGAAAATACGGTAATGTCTTAGAATTATTTATATTGTTTCATTGGCATAAATGATGATGATGATGATTGGCATAAATATCACAATCAAATAGGTATTAAAATCAGTGTTATTTTTATTTAACAATAATTTCGAATATCTCTCTTGTGTCGCTGAAAAGCTTAAGTACTTACTCAGCTTATTTGTTTGCACTTGTACAGGTACACAAACACAACACTACTCACACAATGTGCGTGGTGACGATGTTTTCACACTTAAATGGACTCCAAAATTATTGTTAAAGTATTCTCATGATAAGAAGCTCACTATATACCGGCACATGTTCTCAATGAAAACAGCAGAACTGATGGAGGGGTGCAGCGTGGCCGTGCACTAGCCCACTGTATGAGAGATATATGATGTTGGTTGGTGTGATTGCCGCTTCAGAGCAGAGCGCTTACGTATTGTTTCTGCCGTATTGTGTCCGTACGTGCACGAGTGCCGACAGCAATTTATTTGTAGAAGTAATTCATTAGACAAACAACTGAAAACAGTATGATTAAATACCACCTAAATACAAGCTATATGCATGCAGTGTCTTGCGTAGTTGATTTTGTAATGATTTTCCATAGTCGAGATTTTTCGTGATTGTCATATGAAAAGCAGTATCATCACTATGAACCATAGAAATCGAGCGTTCCGCAGTCTTTAAACACCCTTGCGAAAATAAATATTTTTTTCAAATACCGAAATAACGGTATTTTATCCTCAAATACCGGTATCAAAATACCGAAAAAATTTATCGGTATACCGGTATTTCGGTATACCGGTATACCGGTATCCATGCCCTAGCTATGCCTATCTCTTAGGAAACCGGAGGCTTACCTATCTGGCTGTTTATGAGGGTGACTATCTGTTGTTGCGTGTGTGTGTTGAATGAGTCGATTTGTAGTAGCAGTACGTAATCTTCTCGAGACAAACTCAAATTAACTATCTGACAGCCAACCTGGTCAATCTATCTATCTGATGTTTATGTGCAGCAGACGTTTGACAAAGAGGACTCGTTCAAGCGTCAGTGTCCTCAGGTCAATGGATTTATGCGGAAACGATGGTAGTAAGTATCCATTTGATGGGCTCTGTGGACTTCGTGTATAACCACTAGTAGCTGCGAGTATATATTGTACTAATATCGCAAGCTCGTTTTTCTCGTTATCACTGTCGCCTCCGGTTAATAACGTCTCGCTAGCGTTATTTTAGCATAAATCAATAGATGCGAGACTCCCGGTCCAGCGTACTCGTCTTACCAATTCAAATCGTCCTATTCGCCGGGATTGACTTGCCGACTTATACGTGCCAAATGACTCTTCGAAACGTTTCTGGAAAGTGTTCGTCTTTGATTCAAAATGCACAAAACATCTCGTGTACGTGGAAATTCTATATTTGCAAACGTTACGTTAATGGTACTCCCGGGTCGCCTAAAAATAAATTGTGTTTATAATTGTTTTGCTAGTGTGACGTCGATAGATTGTAGGCTGACTTGATAAAGTTTAGCCCTTACGATCGAATGTCACTCGTGCATGGGATGCATGATAGGCTAAGATCGGTTAATGACATTCAAGATTGTAATCTGTGTTAGTTTTGGGCCTTTATTTCTTTATTGAATGTCCGATACTCTTGAGGGAGCTAGTCATAGTTTAGACGTGTGTGGGATTTCCCGCTGTATAGTATATGTATTATAGTGAGTAAACTACAACTGGATGAAGTTTAAACTTTTCACTAAATACTCTCTCGTATTCCGTTTTAAATCCTTGGGAGAGGCATATCAATAATGGTGGACGTTCGTGCGTTTAAACCGATAGATTGTCAAATAAATAGTTTAGAATGACATGATTAATACCAATTTCCAATATTACCGTTCTACGATTACGTTAAGGAATATGTATATTGTGACTTTTACCAGAAGCAAAAAAGGCTTATATGGTATACTGATGGATGTCACACATGTTTTATTTTACTTATTTAATCAAGCAGATCAATTTTTTTGCAATAGTTTTTTTCATTCTAATTGTAATAAGTGAAACTAACCACATAAAGAGGTTACATCGTCTATGCTCGCTCAGGGTCACCAATTAATAAAGCAATTTTCAAGCCGCACAAATTAATGAGCGTCTTGGTATTCGCGCCGAGTAAACAATGGGCAGGCAGACTCCAGGGGCCCTTTGTGTGCCTGTGGGACTGTAGCCTGGTTGGGTGTGTGTGGGAGCGGCGCACACGCGGCGGCCGCGGCTGGCCGTCCCGCCCGATCTTGTCCTTGCTGCGGGCCCGTGACCTTGGCGTGACCCTGAGACACACCGCCCGGCTACTGAACTCTCGTGTGGATTGGTAGATGCGTACCTATTTGTTTATGTGACCTTTGCGTATGACTATTTCTGGATGGGACCGGTATAAGGTGATAAGTTTTGTAAATTCTATTTCAGACAAGTTTCAGCAGATATGTTATATGTATTAATGCAACGACGCTAGTATATTACTGATAGTATCAAACAAATCATAAACAACAACCTGACAAGTTACGTTTTGAACTAACATAAATTGATTATAAATAAAAGGAGATGCTTCTATACCCAGCTCACTCGCGCGGAAGCATCCCGTGGTTTCTAGGGAATAAAATTGCAGAGAGTAGAGACTGGAGTGCCGAAACATTTCCCTGCTTTGTGCGCATAGAATCTGCTAAATCTCAGATTTCGTCGTCAACAAATAATTACTGTCCACAGTGTCCACAATAAACGCAAGTTGAGTCGGAGCCAACAATTTAATGGAATTGAAATAATTAGAATCAGTGAAGTGGATTCACCGCTCCCAGAGACAAACAATCGTTTGACCCGCTGGCGACGACGGCGCTGCTATATTTACGTCGACTAATTCATAGTCGCATTAATTCGTTGAGCTTTATCGTTTACAATGATTTGTCAGCACTTCACGTGGGCGCACTTTGAAAATCACTACTATGCTATGCTACAGACGAATTCTCGAACCCTCATCTGCATGTCGATGATTAGTTGATTGATGTAATATATTTTTGGACAAGTAATTGGAACTTGGAACTTATTGATGGAATCCGCTTCTGGTATTGATCCAGTATTGATCTGGACGTCTGGTTTTCGATTTCCCATGGAGGCAGAAGTGTTTCTTCTTGGTTTGTCCAAGAAGAAAACCTGTCTAGCTACCACCATATTTCCTAGTTGTTTTTCTATTATAACAATGTTGAAAACATTATTTGTGTTTGGACAATTAGAGGCAAGATAGCACAGTTCAGCTTTTGAGGAGCCCAACTGATGCTTGTCTTCGACCTTTTCGTCACTTAAGCCCATCACACACAGTGAAGATAATATATATTATAGCATCTAATATAAAAATATATTATCTTAAAGGACCACACACAGCTAAGATACGATAATATATCGCAACTGCATCATTGTATTAGAGGCAGTCTTGCGAGTCGCCGGTTTCGTTCCTTATACAGAGTGTTTTTTTTTGCCATGAACCGCATACAAATCTGACTGCTGTTGCTAGATGTATAAGTACTTGGTAGGTCGTCTGATGACGAATGGGACAGTGAATTTGATCATATATGTATTGCGTCGAGAAGAAAAAAGCGTAAAATCTGGGAAGAGGACCACATAAGAACAAAAAAACAGCGCTAGATAGAACATACTGTAGTTTATCTTAAGATAAATATCGCTGAGTATATTAATATATATTTCAATATCTTAAGATATCGTTGCTAAGTTAATATATCTTTCACATATCGCTCAGTATCTTAAGATACTGTAATGTAAAATAAATATTATATTAACTGTGTGTGGTGATCCATTCAAATGTAGGGTTAGCGATACGTCGCAGATAAGATATATTTTATAATATCTTCATTGTGTGTGATGGGCTTTATACCATCATGTGAGACGAAGACCAAGAACTTCCCTGTCGCGCGTCAAAATCAAATCATATACATTTGGGGAAAGATTATTTGGTGATGGTCGAGGGAAACCGCTATATAGAGTAGAGTTGATGATTTCTTTGCAGTCTTGAGGCGAATGAAGTTTTCTTTTCACCAGCGTTTAAATAGCTCTGATAATGACATTTTACAAGCACTATATTGGACTGTATATCGCAATGACGTAGCCTTTATAAAATATGTTTGACTGAAACCTATGACTCACTATCTATATTACTAGAAACAATTAATATGTAAAAAAAAAACCGTTAATTTATTCGTGTGTGACATAATGATATTGATCCTGACATTTATATTTTCGACTTGTTTTATACATATGACTTTTACACTGATAATATTTCTCAATCGTATTTCAATTATTCAAATTAATTAATAAGCATTTGTATAATTTTATTATTATTATTTTATTTGTATTGTATTTGTGCAATTCCATTTAATTTAATTTAATTCTAATTTATAATTTGATTTTAATTTTATCTAATTTTAATTTTATCTGTAAATATGGGTTATTTTATGTTGTAACAACATGAACTGTGCCTGAAATAAACGATTATTATTATCCATTTATTCAAAAATATCCTTAAATTTAAGTTTTTTACAATATATATATAAAACAAAATACTATAAAAAACTTAAACCTAGTATGCCGCCAACAGCGGGGCAAGGCCCAAGCTGCCGGTGGTTAGGGCTGCAGAGAGAGGAATCTCCGGACAATACGTGCCGTGTCGAGAATCACTGCTTTCTGTATCCGACCCTTGATCCATTCCTCAAGCGAGAGCCTCTTAAGATGTCGGTCGAGACTCTTCGCTATCAAGCCATTCGCCGAAACAACATAAGAACACGAACATTATTATTATTATTATTATTATATATTATGATCTGCTCGGGATCGGTTGGTGTGGACTTGTATCGATGTTTTGGAGAGGCCTATCAACGGTACGCGTCTCTTAGCTTAAATAATGATGATCGCGATTCTATTATCATCCTTATTGGAATAATCCTTGGTCTCGCACAGCAGATTTAGATTATCTGTCTGTCAGTCATTTAAACAGTTGCCAACATAACTGAGCAATAGTCCGACATCTCGGTGTACATACTTCTGGAGCCGTCATTAAGATATTTGGCTAGAGTTTCTGGCGAGAAAAGTGTAGTATATTTTTTAAAGCTTATCTTGAAAAATACTATATTTTGCCTAAGAAATGTTGGCAACGTTAACCTGAACACAGCAATGCAAATGCTGTGTAAATAGGTAAAATGGAGATACCCGCACAGATGACTAGTCCACTCTACCTCTGGTAAAACTCACATTTATACTTTGCTCACATGCTTATTGATTGATGATGTATGAATATATCGTATGTATTCATTACATGGGTAAGGGCTAAGGTAGTGTTTGTTGCTTATTTATGGTTATTATTAATGGTTCAATAACTGTTCTACTGTTATTCGTTGTTCTTGTTCGTTGTTTCATTGTTAGACTGAATACTTCGAGAGGGAGCCAACAGAAGAATTCAGTTGGGCTGGTCAACATTTCCAAAGCTTTGACATGTCTTCTCTTCACCCATTCCTCAGTGCCTTAACTCTAATGTTTTCGACCAGTGCGTCCTGCCAGTCATGAGATACATTGCCGAGACGTGGACACCCGCGGCTCGACTAGTTTACCAGTTTGAAGTCGCTCAGCGTGCTATGGAAAGGGCTATTCTCGGAGTATCTCTGAAAGACCGCATCACAAATAATGTGATCCGACAGAGGACTAAAGTCACCGACATTACCCATCGAATTAGCAAACTGAAGTGGCATTGGGCTGACCACATAAGCCGCAGAACTGATGGCCGTTGGAGTCGTACTTCTTGAATGGAGACCGCGACTCGGAAAACGTAGAATGGGACTCCCTGCGACAAGATGGGATGACGATATACATAGGCTGGCTGGAGTGGGTTGAATGAGAGTAGCCGAAGATCGGGAGCAGTGGCGTGCATTAGGGGAGACCCATGTCCAGCAGAGGACAAGTGTAGGTCGATGATGATGATGATAGTAACTGTTAAGATTTTCCATTTGATTATTCTGTTAAAAATGACTTTTAATCGCTCTTAATCTCTTTTAGTCCTCCAGAGTAAATAGTAGATTGGAGTAAACTTGAACTTTATGGTTGACCTCCATCCATATCTCGGCGTTTAAACACAAGCATAAAGTGCGACCTACTTTTCTACAATGCGTCTATAATTGAAACGTGAAACACACTGCAACATACAAATATTTTATATTAGCATAAGTAGAGTTGACTGTTTACTGCAATGCGTCTATTTTTGTAACACCGATAGCATGCATCAGTAGCAAATAGATTTCTTAGTACACGCCGAATGCACCGAGATACCGATGTCATTTCTGCTGTGATATTCTGCTTAAACTGAGTAAATGTCCTCTGTTTATTTTCGTACACTCTCTCTTTAAGAAATGTCTATAGGAAAAAGTCCAAATTACCGAATTCTGGACTGCGTGGTAGCCGGTTAAATCACCTCTTCGCGAAATAAGACTATTGAGGAATAACTCTTTCACGGTTTCAATTGAATCATTAGATTTTTGCGTGTTGCGCATCCGTCTCTTCGCCTGTGTAGAATTCAGTCATACCCCGAGTTACGTTATATCATGCGTTCCCCGCGGAACTCGTTAAAATTCGGGGTTAAAAGAAGCCTGTGTCCTTCCTTGGTCCTTAAACTATCACTATACTAAACATCAAAATTGGTTTAGCGATTTAGGCACGGAATCGTAACAGAGCAGGGATAGTTTTAGCGATGACTACATCTGAGTACTTTTACAGCACATTTTTGGAACCCAGTCTGCCATATACGTATACGACGAGTATATGCTGTTGTATAAAATGCATAAGTTAAAAACGGGTTTAATGACTGATCTAAGCCCAAATCGCCTAACGCGTCTCGTCTCAATATAGATAAGGGCACACAATTCGTGGTTGCCGAAGTGCGAGCGAGATAGCCATATACTTGTCCCTTCTGGACTGGTCTTGGCATTCGTCGTGCCCTTAAATCGGATGGAGGGGTTTGCAAACACTTACACTAACTATGTCAATAGAACATTGCCCAACATTGCCCATCATTGCACTGTTAACGTTTGCGGTGAGAGATATTATGTACTTTGTGTTACTTACTTACTTTAGTAGACCCAACTAACAGGAAATAAGAAGTTAAGACGTTATTTATATACATTTCGCTAGTTTGTCCTTCTGATACGGAGGGTATCTACTCGTATCTGGACTCAGTTCAAAGTGAGCGGTTCACAAGAAAGAAAAGTACAGTTTATGATTGTATCAGTACAGACCCTCTAGACAAATGCCACACGCTAACTTTTCCGCAGTCGTTCCTCAGAAAAAATGTATGGAGATGACATTAGCTGCGGAAAAAATAGCGTGAGGTTGTCGTAAGCTAATGTCATTTCCATACATTTTTCTGCGGAACGACTGCGGAAAAACTAGCGTGTGGCATTTGTCTATATAGTGCCTCAGTTCTGATACAATCAGAAAACGATTTAACCTGTTGTCCGTAGGTATTGTGAATTTCTTTCACTTAACATTGAATCTAATAACCTTAAATCTTTTTAGTGCATTTTCTAAATAATTAAATTCACTAAAAAGATTTCATTCCCTGATAAGAAGAAAATAAAAAATATTTTACAAAAAATGAAAAACCGACTGAAAAGTTAGAATCTATACAAATAATTAAAAATTTTTAGTGAAATATACATTCACACCCATTTAGTAAAAACATGTTATTTCGATATTACAAACAGACACTTCAATTTTATTTATTTGTATAGATACAGACAACATCACACTTCTATATTGAAGTCGGTACCAAATAAGACTTTCTAGGAGATCATAATTTGGCAGGGTTTTTGAAGTCGGTTTTTACTTTTTGTAAAATATTTTTTTCCTTTTGAGGTCGAGCTGAGGTTGAAAACATTGTTGACTTCCCTAATCTTTCTTCTATGTCGTTGAACTTAGCTCTGCTGCCGATTTTCGGATTTCTGAAAGCAGCTCGAATCAGAACACTTGCCATAATACAAAGTATAATGTGATCTGTTTGTCGTCAGGTTCTGCAGCAACCACGGGAACAAGTGCAAGCGGCCCGACACGGCGCCCGCGGCGCTCATGTGCGTGGCGGAGGCCATGATGCCGCGGCTCATACTGCGGCTGCTGCAGCACTTCAGGGAGAACAGGTGGGTGTTGCGCGAAGTGTTCACTGATTGCCCCCTTTGCCTTCCCTACTTTCTCGCGAGTCCAATATCACGCAACCAGTGGCGTTACTACCCAGGGGCTAAGCGGTGCAGGGCCCTCGAATCCAGAAAATCTCGATCGAACTGAACTTTCGAAAATTTCCCCCATTTTCAAAATAAATATGACAGGTTGCAACCCGAGTTTAATCATGGCAACTCTGTTGAGAGAAATTCGAAAGTTATACCTAGGGAATTCCCCTAAATTCTTTCTGTGGGTTGGCAGTGTTGTCAACTTGACGGATAGCGATATGTGCGTTTTATTGTGAATTCGAGTCAAGATTATTTTTTCGAAAATAGTTAATAAATTTATGTTGTATCTACATCAAATAAGTATTAATTGTAATTTATGTCGTTACTGTTTAATATTTTTATTACTTGCCCTGCAGTGCACGAAAAAGAGCTGATGATAATGTAGCTTAGCATTTTTAATGTATTTGTATATTTAATATTTTAACTTGATAAAACCCAACCAGTTACGCGAGTCCCCATTTTTTTATTTGCCCTTGGTTACCTAGCTTCGCCACTGCACGCAACCCAACCTTCCGGTTCGAAAGACCTGGGGGCTACCGCCTAACTTATAGCGATGCACTCGCTATTACTCTTATGTCACCTATAGATTTTTCTATGACATTATTTTTCCTGTGACTCACAGGTGCCTTGATGCGAGTGCATCGCTGTGAGTTAAGGCGGTAGGGTCAGTTAGTTAGGTATTTATTTGCAAATTAAGTGTACATTAGGTCTCTGGTGGAAACTTAGAGAATGCTCTAAGGGTGGAAAACATATTGAGGCGATACCATTTCACTAGAACCAGTCAAAAGCAATTGACTAGCAATACCTACATACAGGGCTTTTACTTTCCTTAAAAAATTACGATGACGTGTTAGAAGATGATCTGCTGAACACCACGCCGTCGCTTAAACAAAAAAACACGTATAACAAAATTGTTTTCACCCTCATTTTCAATCTCTCGACGCTCGCCATCGACTCGAATCGACTGAATTAAAACTCAGTCAGGCTGAGATTGTTTTGGATACGAGTATATTAGGATTACTCCCTTCAATACAATACAAATACAATATTATACAAAAAAACATCAACGTTAATTACCGATGAAAAATATACGAAATTTAAAAGAATCTAACGATTTACAGATATCTGTTAATTTTAATCCGTATTCAACTTCGATGTTAAATCGATCATCGGACCTGACATTATGTATGGATCAGAATGTAAGCCTACAAAGGAGACCGATGAAAGGCGAGTTCACGTGGAGGAGATAAGAATGTTTAGAAGCTTAGATGGACGTGTGGCGTGACTAGAATAGATAGGAATGAATATAAAGAGCAAGTTGGATAGTAACACCAGTGATGGAAAAGGTAAGAAGTAACAGGGGGGTTATTGCCTAAGAAAAAATCTATCACGATCGCCTTGAAATTACTTATCATTGCGGCGTTTATACAAGACTGTGTCGACTGTCTGATAAAAAATGGATGCACATTAACTGTCAAAATTGACATGGACATGAACATGGACGGACATAAGGGTAGATGAAGACCTGAGAGAGTATTGATGGTTTGCGTGAAGAAGGATATGTTTGCAGAGAATGTGCTGAGATGACATATGATAGAGGCGATTGAAAGAAGAAAACGTGTTGTACCGACAACACATAAGAGAGTGATGATTAGTTTTTAACTTATACATATGAAGCATCTTACCAGTTTGTAATAAATTACGGGGACTGCTACAAACTTTGATTTTATTACCATTTTTACGAGGCAAATATAATCTTTTGTGCGTTAGTAGTACTCATTGGTTTTATAGGCCATTGTTACATAAACAGCTTCGCAGCAAGCACGGGGGACTGGACTGAAAGTAGTTCAATGCCGATCACGTGTGACCCATTTGCAAAGGGCAGGAGCGGATTACGCGAGTAAAGTGGGCGCATTTAACCTGACTGAACTTTGTGTGGGTATAATCTGTGACCTGACGGCCTGAAACAATATGTGTTGTGAGGTCGGACATTCGGGGATTGCGTGAGGGGATATCCTAGCCTAGACAATTCCACAGAGATTTGATTGATAGCGAAGTTCTTTGTGACTTGAAGTTTGACTAAGGTCCCTTTGCCAAAAAATTAATGAAATGAAAATTTGTAAAAAAAGTCGGTATTGTTTACAAAAATAAAAGTCTAGTATTAAGTCTAGAAAGGACTATGTAAACAAACAAAATGCGACCTTATTTTGCCAATGCCAAAGTGGCAGTCTCTGCAAAGAAACCAGTACGAAGAAAAGTGCGAGCAGCAAAATTAGGTAGTTTTTTTTGTACATTCACAACAGAGAATCTTTTGGGCTTCAAGAGCTAAGCGAACAGGGAAACCTATCCCTCCAGATCTAAACAAGGAGGTTTCATCCACATCAATTGAATCATGCTGGTTGACGGAACGTTATCTATGAAAGGAGTGCATGTTACGAGGGGCGGCTGATAAGTTTGCGACCTAAGGTACTTAACGAAAAGGTATCATCTCGTTACTGATAGCTCAACTTGCGGCACTAATTGATAGTATAAATAACACCCATAGCACCGCGCAGTGATTTAATTCCTTGTAAAAAAAGTAAACTCGCCGAAAGACATTTTTGAAGAAATGTCATCAGTTCTTCAGGATTCCGGGCCATCATATACAATGGTAAAAAAATTGGATCGACTTTTTAAACAAGGAAGAGAGAGCTGTCAAGACGACCCCCGCCCGGGCCGCCCTGTGACAGTAGTGACCGAAGAAAATGTTCAAAAAGTTGAAAAATTAGTATTGGCCGATCGAAGAATAAAATTGTGGCAGATAGCTGAAGAGTTACAGATTAGTAAAGAGCGAATCGGAGAAATTTTACACCAAAATTTATACATGAAAAAAATTTGTGCGCGTTGGGTACCGCGAATGCTCACACCACTCGACAAACAACGACGAGGACGAAATTTGTAACCGCATTGTGACAGTAGACGAAACCTGGATTCGTCAGTATGATCCGGAGTCCAAACAAGAGTCTATGCAGTGGATTAAAAAAGGAGAAAGACTACCAAAGAAGTTTAAAGTGGAAAAGTCGGCCTCTAAGATTATGGCGACTATTTTCTGGGATAGCGAGGGAATTTTATTAATTGATTACTTGCCTAAAGGAACTTCTATGAATGGTCAATACTACGCCAATTTATTAGGTCAGGCACGTGAAGCAGTCGTACAGAAAAGACGTGGCAAGTTGGCGCGCGGTGTGTTGTTTCTGCAAGACAACGCGCCCGTTCACACCGCTCGCGTTTCGAGGGATGCTTTAAAAGCCACTGGGTTCGCAGAAATTGACCATCCCCCCTATAGTCCGGACTTGGCTCCCAGTGACTTTTTCCTTTTTTCGAAACTAAAAAAGGAGTTAAGGAGGTGAAGATTTTCGGATGACAATGAGATGAAGTCAGCCGTGGAGAGCCATTTTCAACAGAAATCTTCAGAATATTATTTCAATGGTTTAAAGGCATTGTATTCACGATGTGATGTGAGCTGTATATTGAAAAATAAAAATTAAAAAACTAAACTTTTCTTTCATTAAGTACCCTAGGCCGCGAACTTATCAGCCGCCCCTCGTATGTCAATTCGGATAAGAACAATAATAAAAACTTTATTGGCTTGTTTCTAAAAGCTAACTATAATAAAGTGCAGCACAAATTATGGATATAAGATAATATTGTTACCGAATTTGGATTTATGCACACCTTCTTTACCCAATCTATTTAACGGTATCTATAGTGCTGCCAGCACTTTCTACATTGCAGTATTGCCCCAAAAAGATTTGCGTAGGCTGACTTTAATAGGAAATGTCGTGACTCTGTTTGTTGTAAGCGCAGAGGTATCAGGCCAATACGACTTAAAAATGATTGTCAGTTTGTTGAGGAAAGCAATATAACCCAAAAAAAGGAAGTTTTAGATACATTTTGTAACAAGGGCAGGAGAAAGTCTAATATAAAGAAAGTATGCTTGGATTGTTAGTGAGATGAGACTGAGATGACGTATGATAGAGATGAATGGAATAAAATATGTTGCGCCGACCCCATAAAAGAGTGGGGTCAGGGTGATGATGAGTCCACAAATTTGTCGATCAACCGGTTCATTATCTCGTTTATTCAAGGATGCGCAAAGAACACTTAATGCGTACGTCGACTCATTACGAAGAACCCCGTTGGCTGGCACTGCCAGGTACATTCACCTAATAATTCCGGCTCACGGGTCGTCTTCAATTATTGACGCCATACAAGTGCTCGTTAAGGTTTCACGGTGCCTGCGAGGTGCTAAAGACACAAGTGGTGGGGTTAAATTTAAAAATGTTGTAACATACGTTTAACTATTTATATGTAAGCGTAACGGATACACAATTATAGAGATACACTGAAGGATGACCATCCTTCTTCACTATGGCTGTAGTGGATTTTTTATTTTTGAAAATACACTCCTTTGCTAACTAAATACGCACGGGAGTGCAAGTTTATATTTAGTAAGCATTTGGAATATCTAGTATTCAGATCGCGATGCGTGCGATGCATTCTCAGTTGAAAACTTATCGCCATGCATCTAATATTCTATGGGTTATACTCGACAATGAACGCTATCTTAAGATTTAATTTGATTTATCAAATTTTTTATTTGGCAAGCTTGACTTTTGGTATTAGGAGCATTCCGATCGAAAATAATGCTGAAAGCTAGGTAGGTTTACAGTCTCACCTTTAAGACCTTCCTTCCACTTCTTCTTAAACAAGTTCCCCTAATTTTCTAGCCGCTGGTAGGGCTAACTTTATCTATTTGCCGTCAATAAATGAAGCGCTCCACATACTTACGTATTGTGTAAACATAAATTTTGCATGCTGACGTCGGCAAAACGTGTGTAGCCTTCATAACAACGTACGTGACATCTAATTATCTGTATTAATATGATAATTGTATCCACGATTTGAGCAAATAAATATTATGATTATTATGATTATGACAGAGGTGGCAAGCGGGACCGTAGCGAAGCGGAATGTTTGTAATATTTGTGTTGCCATGGACGGTACCACACAGAAACCGCCCGTGGAAGTGGTGCCCGCGCTTACCGTAGTACCGTAGTTCCGCGTGGATCACTTAATTGATTGATACCATTAAAACATGGTGACTAATCACCTGGTCATATTGTCCACAGTGACAACTCGAACGCGTCGGGGGGCCCACAATCCAAATCCGACGGGTACCGGATCGCGGTGCACGACTGCGAGTTCTACGTGCAGATGCTGATGGAGTTCAACAACATGGGCGACCTGATGCGCTCCGCCATGACCAAGGCGCTCATCAACCCACAGGTAACTGTCAAACCCCTGTATTTCGGCTACCGTCAGGGGATTCACCACCTTACTCCTTACAGTGGACTGCATCCAAAAGAATGTGACTATGTCCAGAGGGGACAACTAGACACCAGTACTTTTTGTCCACCACTATCAAAATTAAAATAATCTCTATTTAAATGTGTCTAGATAGAAAGCGTCCAGATTTTTTAACATACTAGCAATTCAGGGCGTCTTTTAGCTGATGAGTCGCGCGCATGCTTGACAAAGGTGGTTTTTGAATGGACCCTGTCAACATGCTGATCCTGGCAGCATGAGATTAGATCTGTTTTTATATGCCACAGAGTTGACAAACAAGCATACGGGCCGCCTGATGGTAAGCGGTCACCGTAGCTTATGTACGTTGACAAAATCCAGGGACAAAACCCTGCGTTCCCAACTACACATAGAAAATAAATTACTTTGGCCTATTAATAACTACACAGTACACATTAACTAGGACATTACAAATAGTAAAATAAGACGGTCCTCTTGCCGCAAACAAACTCTGCCAGACTACATTTAGATAGGACAAACATATGTACGAGTAACTAGACAAGCCAAAAGGCTAGGTTGGTTAACTTGACTAGCGTTCATGTGATGCTGTAATGACATCAGATAGACCAATTATTTACGCTGGCTTAGGTATAAAAAAAATAACTTGTGTCCTTCACACCGATTCTCAGTTCCCTATCTCATTCTCCGATTGAATGAGTGCTTGACGATTAGAAGGAAGCTAAGCGTTCGTGGCCTCGTTACAACTCACTGTCATGCCAAAAGGCAAAAACTGTTCCGGCTATCATTTTGAACGCATCCATAAAGATATTTTTTACCTTGAAATTATTTTGAGAAAGATTTAAACGCCTGGTCTGCTTTTTATTGAATATGCTACCTGATCAGGAGTATAAGGTTTGTTGAATCAGACTATAAATTGCGGTGTAGCTAATCCATGAGTAGTAATAGATAAATTGAATCACCTCCAGCTCTTAAGTTTTAGTGCAAGCGCGTAATTGCTAGTTTTGCGCATCTTTAGATGGCACTTACTTTACATAGAGCACGTGGTAATAGTTTCAGCCATTAAATCCGTGGTGTAAATACCGAGAATCGATAGAGATCACCAAAGTATTTTATGTTTTATTTCAGAATTCGCACTTCACACATGACACTATCAACAGTGTGAAATAAAAAACAGCACTCAATCAAGGCGCTACATCGAAAATGAATCAAACATTGGGAGGCGTGGTCTTATACGTAAACGCGGGGCGCCCCCCGTGCTCAAGTAGCTAGTCTTTATGTCTATGGCATCAAAGTCGTGTATGCGCTGCGCCCGCATGCAATCAGGTCGTTTAGAAATTATCGACGTAAGCGACAAAATACAAATTATTTTATTACAAAATAACTATAATGATTAGAAAAAAATGCTTCTGTACGATTCTGAATACTGATGATGTCTACCTATTTAAGGAACTTTGAATACCTAATACCGTTTACTAGTAATCCTGAATTTTCTTATTTTAAGAGGTAATTTAAAAAATAAAATGTATCGAGGCAAAATCTTTAAATCGTGTTTCCGGTTCTTCTCGTGTCTTAGCTAAAGATATAAAGAAACACATATTTGACTTTCCGATCTGTAAGATCTCTCACTTACCTATGACATTACATTAAAAATAACCAATATTTTCGGTATAGCGCCTTAATAACAGGGACCGGACCCGGTTACCGTTATAGCCGGTAACCTTAGGGTTTTGATGGGGTATTTTATAATGCTGGGTTTTTAAACCCTTTGCCTTACGGTAAGCTTTCAAACGGCTTACCGGTTTACACATTAATCCCTTCGATTGAATTAATTCGGGTTACCGCTAACCGATATCAAAAACCCCCCAAATGGGTTACCGTTCTAAACGCTGATTAATTTGTAAAAAATATTTTAGACCTTAGGTATATCGCGTGTAGATTGCTTTTGCACCGCATATTTTCCGAAGGTCGCGACCGAACTCTGGCGTTATTGCGCCCGCAGTGCTATTTCAATCGCTCGGTGTGCGTGAGGGAAAGGGTTACCCTAACCCGAACAGTAAGCGGTTAAGCGCATAAACACTAAAAACCTTTAAGATTTGGTAAGCGGTAAATTATTGTTGTGGGTGGTAACCCCTATTTTACGGGTTATCGTTATTGTTGGGAAACCTGTTGAACGGCTTACCGAGCCCACTGGGTTACCATACGAATGGGTTACCCTTTCGAACGGCTTAAGCAAATGAACGGGTTTTCCGGTCCCTGCTTAATAATCCTGCCGCACTCGTAACACATATTAAAAATGTATGCTATTATCATATTTTTTGTACAACAAACTTGGCATTGTTTTTCAAGGCTGGCCACTTGATGGTAAGTCGCTACAGTCGCCTATAGTATACGTGGTTCCTGCAAACCGAACATTATGGTTAGCGCAAAGGTCGAGTGATCGCCTACTGCGCAACAGGTCGCGGGTTTGATTCCCGTACGGGACAAATATTTTGTATGGCCTACAGAAATTTGCTCCGGTCTAGGCGTATGTGAATGTGATATTCTATGTTTGTAACTGCACCTACGAAACAGAAGAAAATCCTAGAGTGGGGCGACGTTTTTTTTTTAAACTTTTACTATGGGACCAATCTTCAAATCGCGAAATAAAAGCTGCTGTTTCATACAAATGTTCAACAATCCGCTGAACCTAGATGTATGGAACAATTGACTTTTTTTTCGCGATTTCAAGATCGGTCCCATTGTAAAAGTTGTTCAGTTTGCTTGTCTGAACAAGCCCACAAAATTTGGCCCCTGCTTGAAAAGTAACCCTGTATACTGTATATAACTGAGACCGACCCACCTTTCAAAGGACCAAAGGATGTACGGTCGGCATTCAGCAGGCGTAGCACGGGCTGCCAAGACGGGACTTGAGTCTTGCATTATCTCACAATTTCAGTGAAATAATATCTATGTCTTAAAGAGTAGCACGGTGGCGCGTATTGAGGCTGCGGTCCGATAACAGCGCTCACAGTGCTAACGATTATAATCGCCTTGTCCAAATTAAAGAGAACAATGAAAATGCTATCAGCATGCTTACGATTTCGGTCCGGAAGAACAGGTACATTCATTTTGAACCGAAAACACAATTATCGAACGTTAGACTGACAGTTCGCATAAAGTGATTTCACTCCAGAGCATTAGCGCCGTAAGTTTTATATTACGTTAACGATGACGTCATGTGGCTCTTCATACCGGTTAACATTAGCGCGCTCACATTTCGGGACGCGTTTGAGCGCGCTAATAGTGACTCTTATTGATTTTCGGAACGCAGCCTGTGTGACTGGCATGATAAAATTTCTTGACGCTCCTCAAGGGATACGTGTCACTGAGTCTTATCACAAATTTCTTGGCAGCCCGTGCTACGCCTGCTGAAGTAGATATGGATATTTTAGTACCACAGCACACCAACTATTCCTTTTATTTAGTATGGTTACACCTATATTGCATTGTTAATAATTGGTGTGACGTGGTACTATAATATTTATCTACTTTTAAAGTCGCCTGTACGTTGCCAACTTGAGACGTGAGATGTCAAGTATATTATACAGTAATTTCACTGTCTGTGTTACCCTTCAAACCGAACCAAGCGATGCAGTCACTACTGCTTTTCGGCAGAAATAGGTAAGATTGCGGTACCCACGTAGACGAATGCTAGTGCTGACTCTCTGGTAAAAATTAACAGCCTTGTGTACACAACATACATATGTTTGTTAGAATGTAGGATAACATTCAAAGGAAAGTGATATATAACACTACATTTTTTTCTCCAGATGTACCGAAACCTTGTGGAACCTCCGTTCCCGGATACAGAATACGGGTTCTACATGGCGGAATCAAACAAGATGTATGAGAAAGCCATAGAATCCTTTCCGGCGCCAGAACCACCGGACGAGTAAGTAATTTTGTTGTTTCTCTATGCCTTATAAATTGTTGGTCCTTTTTGGGTGCGACTAGTAGATTACTAAATACGTACAGGACTGTCGTTGCTACGTAGAGCAGAGACAACGGTCTACGTAGCCGAAACTAGCGGATTAGGTGATTACGAGTATCTCTCTCCAAAGCTCAATGTACATGGACGAACTTGAAAAGAAAGAAAGAAATATCCGCTTAGAAATCAAAACACACCATTTTGTACACTGATTAATTTCACGGCCTGCCCTACCCTCCAAACCCAAACAGCAATACAGGCACTCCTGCTTGGCGACAGAAATTGATAAGATAGAGGTACCAGTGTAGACGATTCTGGTACAGAGTCTCCCTCTGGTAATTAATTAATTGGTTTTATTATGCTATTTTAATTTAACATGTTTAATTACATTACATATTACATTACATTACATTACATATTCAAGTTGTGTAAATGTAGTTGTGCATGATAACCAATTTTCCGGTCTTTCCGCACAATGTAGAAAAAATTGTTTTAAAAATCAATATTGTGGCTATTTGAGGCTATTCATATTTAGAAATTTGCTTCAATGCTACCAAAATTTTTTGCGTTTCGTCCCCAGATATCGACATTTGCCAGCGCTCGCGCCGCGACTTCAGCACAGCACATTGCTGGAGGAATTTATATTTTGGACGTTCAAGTATGAATTTCCACAAAACGTGGTCTGCTTCTTACTGAACATGCTGCCTGATCAGGACTATAAGGTTTGTTGGATTATTTAACACATAAAAAGTTTAATAATTAATATTTTTGAAGATATGAAATGAAATATTATTATTTTCTCACTATGAAGCATACACATAAACATCAAAAATATTTAATAAAAATTTGAATCTACCACCTGCTCAATATGAAGTGATATGTATTCCGAAACTTTTTTAACTCATTCGTGAAATCTGTTGAAAAACGAGAGTGTTCTATCTAATGTACTTTTGTGAAATGAGTCCCAAATATTGTGACCGTAATCGGACCCTTAATCGTTGATTGTGTAAGAAGCATTAAGAGGCCTATTACAGAAAAACGCGCAGATTAAGGTTTTTAATCGCTTAAATTGTATACCTTACCTTAGTCGCAATAAAGAACATTTACTTGATAAAACTAGTTCATATTCTTATCTACTAAAGCGGTTTTTAGATTATATTTTTCTTAATTTAGTAATAGTTATTTTCCCGAAGCATGTTTAGGCAAAAACTCACGCAGACCTAATTTGGGAGCTCTAATTTACAGATTGTATTATATATCAACTATCAAAATATGTATTTTATGTGACACAATATCCTTCACTTCAATAATAATAAAATATATTTTCGTTATATGGCTCCTAAGTAAAGAAATTAATTCTTAATTTAATAAAATTTTCTAACGGAAAGGCGTCGAAACAAGTCAGATTATGTACGAAGTTCTTCATCGTTTTTATGCCAAAATGTTATTTAATGTTTGCTTAAACTGTTGTATTATTTGAACAAAATAAAACTACCATTATATTTTGCCGCGCCGGTGATGCCAGTTTGTTTTGTATGGCGCGACGCGATTTTGTGATAGGCCTCTTAATGAAAGTTGAGGCAGCAAAAGAGACTTATTTATATTAGAGCCGATCTAAAACGCCGATCTCTGTTCACCGTCCACGGGAAAGAGAGGCGAGCGTAATGCGATGCGTTATGCGGTTGTGTTGCGCAGGAGCACCTGACGCGCACGTTCGTGATGCACTACGCGCGCATCCCGCTCGTGCTGGAGGCGGCCGCGGACCCCGACACGCTGTCCAACCGCGTGGTGCACATGTCCGTGCAGCTGTTCTCCAACGAGGCGCTGGCGCTGCGCTGCGTGCAGCAGCTGCACCTGCTGCACGTCATGGTGCTGTCGCTGCGGCTCATGATGGGCAAGATCCTGGTGCAGGTACGGTACGCTCCTAATACGAGGTAACAGTGACGCCTCAAATCCGTTGTCACAGCTGCAAAGTTCGCTTTTAATGTTACTAGCGTCTAACAAGGTGCGCTAATATTATGAATGCCTTATATGTGCGAAATCGAAATTATAGTTTGATACCAGCGTTACGACGCAAGCGAAGCACTAGCATTGCTAATAGATAGAAATTGAGGAAATATGCATGTTTATAATCACCATCAAATGTTTTCGAAATCCTCAAGAAATTTTATATTTGACATTTGCAATGGATGAGTAATGATAAGGAAAAAAATTTAATCCATTTAATGACACTTCAATCATCCACTATGCCGCACTGTTGGACAAGGGCCTTTAGTCGAGGAAAATTTTGCCTTCTACGGCTTACTACTCAGAGGAATTGGTTTTGTTTCGAGTTTTTCATCACTTGAACTGTTGGTGTCTGGTGACGCGGCGCGTGTTGCATTTAATATGTGCGTACGCAATGTCGTGTGGCGGGTAGCCGTAGCCAGAGGGTTACTCGGCTCTCACGATATCTACGGGGTGAAAGGGTGCGAAATTTTAAATCCTTCACGGACTGATTTAATACAAATTAGTAGAAATCTGACTAATTTCTTATCAACAAGACCAATGTACAAATCGCGACGCGTATCCACAGAACACGCTGCACGACCCGGAGCGCAACTTCCACTACGTGATCGACTGCACGCGGCGCGTGATGAAGGAGCACTGCTACTGGCCGCTCGTGTCCGACTTCAACAACGTGCTGTCCCACCGCAGCGTGGCGCTGCTGTTCCTGCAGGACGACGCGCTCGTCGAGATGTGGTTCGACTTCCTCTCCATGCTGCAAGGTGACTCGCATATTATATTGTTAGCACTATTATTGATGCAAAAGTTTCCTTATGAATTGTATTATACACAGTTATTTTTTTATCACCCTGGAAAATTTAAGGGACGCTTCACGACATTGCATTAGAGTGATTTAAATGTGAATAAACAAAATAACTCACTTACTTTTAGGTTAATATTCTAAAAAATAAAAAAGATGCTGCACTAGTTGAAAGCAGCATTTTAAGAGATTTTTTTTTTAAATGTTTTATTTCATTTTTTTTTATATTTTTTATATAATAATGGATGTGTTCTGAAACGTCCCTAAATTTTTCCAGGGTGATAAAAAAATTACTGTGTATTTGTATTGTTAAAGTGACTAATGAATGATGTCCGTCGCGGCAGGCATGAACGTGAACGTGCGCGAGACGAACGGCCACATCGAGTTCGAGCCGTCGTCGTACTACGCGGCGTTCTCGTGCGAGCTGGAGGCGGCCGCGTACCCGATGTGGTCCGTGCTGAGCCACCTGGGCGATCCCGCGCACGCCCCGCTGGCGCGCCGCATCATGGCGGCCGCGCTGCCGGCGCTGCGCCGCTGGCTGGACGCCGTGCGGTACACCGAGCCCGCCCCCGCCGCCGCCGCCGGCCGGGTGAGTGTGACGTCACGCCGCATCATGGCGGCCGCGCTGCCGGCGCTGCGCCGCTGGCTGGACGCCGTGCGGTACACCGAGCCCGCCCCCGCCGCCGCCGCCGGCCGGGTGAGTGTGACGTCACGCCGCATCATGGCGGCCGCGCTGCCGGCGCTGCGCCGCTGGCTGGACGCCGTGCGGTACACCGAGCCCGCCCCCGCCGCCGCCGCCGGCCGGGTGAGTGTGACGTCACGCCGCATCATGGCGGCCGCGCTGCCGGCGCTGCGCCGCTGGCTGGACGCCGTGCGGTACACCGAGCCCGCCCCCGCCGCCGCCGCCGGCCGGGTGAGTGTGACGTCACGCCGCATCATGGCGGCCGCGCTGCCGGCGCTGCGCCGCTGGCTGGACGCCGTGCGGTACACCGAGCCCGCCCCCGCCGCCGCCGCCGCCGCCGGCCGGGTGAGTGTGACGTCACGCCGCATCATGGCGGCCGCGCTGCCGGCGCTGCGCCGCTGGCTGGACGCCGTGCGGTACACCGAGCCCGCCCCCGCCGCCGCCGCCGGCCGGGTGAGTGTGACGTCACGCCGCATCATGGCGGCCGCGCTGCCGGCGCTGCGCCGCTGGCTGGACGCCGTGCGGTACACCGAGCCCGCCCCCGCCGCCGCCGCCGGCCGGGTGAGTGTGACGTCACGCCGCATCATGGCGGCCGCGCTGCCGGCGCTGCGCCGCTGGCTGGACGCCGTGCGGTACACCGAGCCCGCCCCCGCCGCCGCCGCCGGCCGGGTGAGTGTGACGTCACGCCGCATCATGGCGGCCGCGCTGCCGGCGCTGCGCCGCTGGCTGGACGCCGTGCGGTACACCGAGCCCGCCCCCGCCGCCGCCGCCGCCGCCGGCCGGGTGAGTGTGACGTCACGCCGCATCATGGCGGCCGCGCTGCCGGCGCTGCGCCGCTGGCTGGACGCCGTGCGGTACACCGAGCCCGCCCCCGCCGCCGCCGCCGGCCGGGTGAGTGTGACGTCACGCCGCATCATGGCGGCCGCGCTGCCGGCGCTGCGCCGCTGGCTGGACGCCGTGCGGTACACCGAGCCCGCCCCCGCCCCCGCCGCCGGCCGGGTGAGTGTGACGTCACGCCGCATCATGGCGGCCGCGCTGCCGGCGCTGCGCCGCTGGCTGGACGCCGTGCGGTACACCGAGCCCGCCCCCGCCGCCGCCGCCGGCCGGGTGAGTGTGACGTCACGCCGCATCATGGCGGCCGCGCTGCCGGCGCTGCGCCGCTGGCTGGACGCCGTGCGGTACACCGAGCCCGCCCCCGCCGCCGCCGCCGGCCGGGTGAGTGTGACGTCACGCCGCATCATGGCGGCCGCGCTGCCGGCGCTGCGCCGCTGGCTGGACGCCGTGCGGTACACCGAGCCCGCCCCCGCCGCCGCCGCCGCCGCCGGCCGGGTGAGTGTGACGTCACGCCGCATCATGGCGGCCGCGCTGCCGGCGCTGCGCCGCTGGCTGGACGCCGTGCGGTACACCGAGCCCGCCCTCGTCGCCGGCCGCTTTTTTGCTCACCCTACCTAACTGGTTTGAATTGACAGCTATGACGTCACAATATGGCGCCAAGTCGGTCCTATTCTTAGTTGAATCGCATAGTAATTTCAAATGTTTTCATGAATATTGCTTCAATGCGCAGTACAATAATTGATGAGCTGCCGGCAGGTGGACGCGATGCACGCGTCGTTCCACTTCCCGCTGCACCGGTACCTGGCGGCGTTCCTGTGCGCGGGCGTGCGCTGCATGGGCGTGCGCTGCGAGGACGTGCTGCCGCCGCCGGACCTGCTGGCGCTGCTGGCCGCGCACCCGCTGCGCGTGCAGGTACGTGGCTGTGTGTGTGTGTCTGTGTGTGTCACTGTATGCGCGTGCGCATGTGGGCGCGTGCGTGCGTGCGTGCCCTGCGACTACGCGACTACGTGCACTGTGCTACGTGTCCAAGTAAGTGGTCCCCTTTATTGTCATTGCGTGATAGCCGTCAGATGTACCTACATACATACTATAGTAGTTTACCTTTTTCTACGACCAAAATTATAAGTTAATAAAAACAAAAGTGTCACCAATGCAGAAATATTTATCATAAGGAGATATTGTAGTTCACGTTTTGTATATTACAATTATTAAAATTTATTACTGGCGCAGAAGACTGTTTAGAGTTTTCAGATGATGAGTTTTTTTAGAAGGCATTTTAATATTAATTCTGAAAAAGTTTCAACATTTTCGCTTCTCGTCCAATCACAGAAACTTTTGTAGCATTTATATTACAATTATTAAAATTTTACTTTTACTTTCTATAATTGACTACGCTGACGCTGCTTGGGTGGGTTTGTCGGAGGAACTGCTAGACAAATTGGAGCGTCTACAAAATGTAGCCATCAGGTTTATTTTTAATCTGCGTAAATTTGACCATGTTTCTTACTATCGCTCACAACTTAAATGGCCTCCAATTCGCATGTGTTATCCCTACTTTACAATATTTTGTTTCTTCCAACTTCTCCATCATATCTTAAAGCACAGTTCTCCCTTGGGTCCTCTTCTTCGAGTCGTACTTTACGATCGAACTTTAATTTAACTCTTGATATCCCACCCCACAGCACTGATTTTCTTTCATTCTCTTTTCCTGCATAATTATGCCGTTCTGCTATGGAACTCTCTCCCTGAGAGTATTAAGAGAGCGCGTACGCTGGAGTCCTTTAAGAATCAAGTCCGAAATCACTTCCTATCCTTAAATCCTTAGCTTAATCATTCCTTCATTGTCCATAATTATCAACTACTGCACCCATCCCCAATTTGAATTTCCTTTGTGTATTTCCTTGTTCCTAGGTTGTCTGGAAGAGATTGCTTATTAGCAATAAGGCCGCCTGTGTTGTGTACATCTGTATTGTTTTTGAAAATTTTCTGTCTGTATCTCTTTGTGTGCAATAAAGTATTTTATTATTATTTATTACTGGCGCAGAAGACTGTTTAGAGTTTTTAGATGATGAGTTTTAGAAAGCATTTTAATATTATTTCTGAAAAAGTTTCAATATTTCCGCTTTTCCTCCAATCACAGAAACTTTTGTAGCATTTTTCATACTTCTTTCGACATTTTTCGGGAAATAAAGATTTTGCCGTTTCAATAGGAGTGTCGGTTATTTCTGACAACGTTAAATTTATAATATTACTCATGTTTCTCATTTTTAATAAAATAATTAGTAGTAAGTTAATAAAATTACACGAACAAACTGAAAATTTCCATAAAATATGTCGGAGAAAATATGTTGTTTTTAATCAGTATTGTGTAGAGAGAGATAGAGTGTTTCCTTTGTTTCTATAAATAGTGACACCTATCTATAAAAGCGGAAAGTCAAATGAGGTTAATAATTATCGTCCAATATCAGTGCTCCCCTCAATTTCCAAAATTTTAGAAAATCTGATCAATAAGCGCCAAACGATCTCATAGAAAGTGTTAAAATTTGTCACCGACTTCAATAGTGTGATGTTGTCTGTACCTATTCTTATATTATTTTTAAGTTTTTAGTGTTTTTGAAGTTGGTTTTATTTTTTGTAAAAAAAAATTTATTTTTAACTTTTTAGTTAATGAAATCTTTTCAGTTAAAGAAACCCTAATTTAACACCAGCTCACCTTCGGTGAGCTTTTATTAAATTAGTGTTTTCCTCTATTTTCTATGGGATCCCATCATCACTCCTGACTTTGGCCATGGGACCACTCTTGCAGCATAATCTATCGAATACAAAAAGAATTTTGGAAATCGGTTTAAAAATGACGGAGTTATGAGGTAACAAACATAAAAAAAAATACAACCGAATTGATAACCTCCTCCTTTTTTGAAGTCGGTTAAAAATATGCCATTTTAGCAGAAACGCAGTTTGGCTTTCGCACAGGAAAATCTACTGAGGATGCAGTGGAAGCGCTGACCTCATTTATAGTCAATTACGGCCAAATACTCAAACGCTTCTTAAATAAAATCTTACTAAAGGTCTTCCTAATTTTAAGGAGGTCTTAGATTTAAATGAAATACTGAAACAGTTTTTAATCGTTGATAACGGCTGCTTTTGTAAGAGATACTTAAATATTTGTAGACTGGTAACATTAATAAATTTTTCGCATATTCGATAGAAAACTATCATATATTGTTAAGCGAAAAAAAATATTGATTCTGAATCGACAACATATGCTCAAAAATCCGCGAAGACATAAAATATAATAAAATCAAACAAAAACTAAATCTCGCCATGTTTTTTACATTTGTAGATTTTAGTTTTCCAAGTATAAGAAGCAAAGGGATTTAAGCACATACAGCCATTTCTTCTGTATAGTTTTTTTAGGGACTTTTCAACTAATGTAATAATTTATGATTTAATATTAAATTAATATGGTTTTGAATAAATGCTTTTGTGTTGGCACCAACTTCAATATAAATCTGGGATGTTGTGTGTATTCTTAGTATATTTTGTATGACTTTTTGGTGTTATTGAAGTCGGTTTTATTTTTTGTAAGATTTTTTTAAAATATAAATGAAGCAATATTGTCAAACTGAACAAAATCTCATACTCGTTTATCAAGTTGGAGGGAAAAGCAGATTACTTCAACGTAATGTAGCACATTACGTTGAAGTAATGTCTGCTTTTCCCTCCAACTTTCTCTCGATAATTTTCAAATCTTTTGGCTATGATCACCAAAAAATTCGATACCGATGGAGAATAAGTAAGAAAGAATAAGTAGAAAAGAGAAAGTTGATCCTTCTCTATTTAAGAGTGATGATAGCGATAGCGATTGAAGGTGGCCATAGGAACTCCGCAATAAAACGACGCAACCCCATCGAGTTTGGCCTCGTATGATTCGTATTGACGCGTACTTTGATCCTATATGGTAACCAGGGTCTGATGGTGGAGCTGGAAGGTGGCTATAGGAACTCCGCAATTAAATAACACAACCCTATCGAGTTTGGGCTCATTACATTCGAAAATATAAGAGCTTGTTACAAGAGTTACCTATTTTATAAAAAAAAATGTTTTTTTCTTAGAATTACCTTATATTAAGATCAAGTTAAATAAGTATTGCATTATTGTTTATGTACATTCTCGCGATAAGCTTCAATTTTCTATTTTCATAAAAAATGTAACATGTAAGTAATAAATTAATTTATTTTCCTCTTTTTAGGGCACTTGTTTAAAGATCTCTTATTACCTACTATTAATTTTATAAAAGTACCTATTGATTGGAAGGTACGATCAACTTTCAGTTACATTTACCAAATAGGTTTGCAAAAACATTAATTTTATTAGTTTAAACATATTTAGAAAAATAGTAATTGTAACTATGTAACATAAGAAAATCTCAAGCACAATCACAACTCCTTACGCGCCACTTGAACGACGCCCGAAGCTCCCTTAAAATAAGAGCGACATGCAGTTAATGTGGCATTAATCACATGTCAAATGATAATTGACGTTTGAGTATATGATTTTGGTTCATTTTTACAAGTTTTTAACTTGAATTGTAAGTATGTATGTTCGGGTGAAATCTTGCAACTCAATTTTGAAGCAGATATCTTTAACCGATTGAGCTGAAATTTTGTATACACATTCAGTTTGGATGACAATGCACGGTTAACTTTGTGACGTCATTCTAAATCCAAGATGGCGGCATACCCAAGATGGCGGACCAATTATTTTTAATGCACTCCTACAATATGGGCATCAAATAAAAGTTCTTGTTAAGAATAACTTGAAAAATAAAGTGATGTCACTATTAATCCAATATGGCGTACTTCTAAAGCTAAAAAATCAATTTTGAAGTAGATATCTTTAACCGATTGAGCTGAAATTCTGTATAGACATTCTGGCAAACGACCTTGCAACAATGATGCTTTGAATGAGATGAACAGACTGAGAAACGTGTCCAGTGATAACTAAAAAGTAAAAAATAAATTAAATTTAAAAAACCCCTTTAAAAACAAGCTTTTATTAAAATGCGCTAAAAAGAAAAAATAAACTTTTACACTAAAACTTTTACTTATAACGTCATTTCACATTTAACACAATTTAGGTATATGACATAAAAGCTTGACGCGAGATTTACTTTTGTAGATAAACAAGTAAATTAAATAATTTGATGTGAATAATTTTTTGTTGATAAAAAGACCTTAAAGTTAAGACCGTCTCAAAAATTAAGTAGCTGTTAATGTTTGTTTTGAGTATGAGTTAAGTTGCTCTCAACTATTTGAGTAGCTCATAAACAATTAAAGTGTCGTTTGAGTATTCGGCCGTAAACAGATCAGGGTAAGAAATGTCTGGCTGTTCACTTGGATTTGAGGAAAGCTTTCGATACTGTACGTGTACATATTTCAATTTTAATAAAAATAATGGAATGTATCGGCATTAGGGGAAGGTCTTTGGCTCTCCTCAAAGATTTATCTTTATGATCGAACTCAAAAAGTAAAAATTGGTGAATACTTTAGCGAAGAATTAAATATCAAATTTGGAGTACCCCAGGGTAGCGTATGACAAAACAGCAAATCGGCAATTGCGGCACCAACCATTGGATAGAATTTTATCCTACGCAAGTCCTCTCCACAGATCGCCACTTTTATTCAAGTGTAGTGCGTGAAGCGATTGAAATCAAAAAACATCCAAACAATTTCAATCGGGAAGATGGTTTCAAATTATCAACTGCGTGGAATCCAGTGGTGACCAAAACACAACCTCGATTTGCACAGTCGGTTGGTTCGGGCTCGTCAGTCGGTTTTCAAAATACGGACACTGTGAGTGTAGTGTGTGACAGTACTTGGATGACAAAAAATATGCCGGCGGTTCGAGAAGAACGCCGCATCACGGAGACCTGACAGCGCAGCTCCAGTCAGCCTGCGACCACGGCTGGAGCAACCTAGGCGAAACGTCAGGCAATAAAATAGGTATGTAAATACCTCGTGTTATCGTGTTAATTCCCGTTTATATATTTACATTGATAATAATTGATAATGCAACACGAAAGTTTGAAAGTTAGTATAGCAAACCGCTATGGGTCGGAAATTGTTAAATTAGTTCGTCATCTTGAATTCTTACGGAATAAACTTGCGCGAGTGGAAACATCGTTGGCGTTTTTAGTGAAGTGTCGCGATTGGGACTTACTATCTATACGTATTAAACCGCGTATTGATATCGCATTTTCCGGTGGAATTCTAACGAATGCGAGTGTTAGGCTCCTGAGACAATTAATACGGAACAAACACAGTGAACTGGAATGCATACGGAGTGAATTATATACGGTATACGGTACGTTTAAAGTGCAGTAGTCATCTATCTGTCACAGATTTTGATTTATGTGACCGGGTGACGTTTTTGCAAGCAACTCGCACCTATGAACTGTGCAGTGTGAGTCATGAGAAGAAGTTCTCGAAGCTTTGGAAGAGATACGTGGATGATGTATTCAGCATCGTGAAAGGTGGTAGACAGGAATTAGATCAATATATAGGACACCTTAATTCCATTCACCCGAGGATAAAGTTCACCTATGAGATGGAGGCGGACAGATCGTTGTCATTCTTGGATGTGAAGATTACCGCCAGACCCGATGGGTCACTATCACACTGTGTATACCGGAAACCTACACACACATACAGGTACCTACACGCAACGTCACATTATCATCCGCGTCACCTACAGTCCGTTGTGACGTCTCTCAAGAACAGAGCCCATGAATTCTGTGACCCTGAGCATTTGGAGCGCGAGCTAGATCATGTTCAGGAGGTACCTAAAACAACGGATATCAAGTAACGCGGGGACGAAAGCAAACAGCTAGGAGAAGCAAGCATCCTGAGGCAAGCAGGCAGCCAGCGTATATGCCCTATGTCAAAGGAGTGACAGATAAAATCGGGACCGTGTCAAGAACCTACTGCATACCTACTGTATTCATACCCGGTATAAGGGTAAACAACATGGTGGGTACACCGAAGGATGTCTTGCCACTACAAACTCCAGGTGTCTACAAAATTGATTGCAGCTGTGGTAGTTCTTATATAGGCCAAACGAAGCGGTCCATAGCTGAAAGGGTCAAGGAACATATCGCGGCTGTAAAAAACGGACAAACCAGCAAATACGAACTATTGACGACCTCCTTTACTTTCAATCTCTTTTTATCATTCTTTTTATATTTCAATAAAGATTCTTTATTTTATTTATAAATGTGTGTCTTTAGCACGTTCACGATTTTTAAGAAAAATAAAACACCTATATTATTTAATTATTTCTTTATTGACTACCGATCGCGATTAAACGTAATTCAGGTTATCATATTATCAGATGTTTTGTTAGGAAACTTAGAAATGACATGTTTAAATAATTAAGGAATTTGAATTTATACAAATCATGTACGTATTGTTCAAAAAACAAAAAACTTAAATTACAAAAAAAAATTGAATACATATTGAACATTGAAACTGTATTTGTCGGCGGAAAGTCTCGATATATTTACAAAACTTACAAAAGTCACCAGCAGTACGGTCGATTACATTAAATATTACAAAAGGAAATTATCATTAACTCTAGCTTAGCATTAAAATACAAAATAACTAAATTACTCTAATTAGGACCGACTTTTCAACAGCCATATAACTTTCATTGTTAACTAACGGGTCATTGGCCGTTTGTTTAATACGTGAGCAGGATTAGTAATGCGATAATATCACCAAAAGTCGACGTCCAAATGTGTACGTGAACGTTACAATCCGCCACACTTATATTCACCTACTCTCATACAAGTCACCTGGCTATTGAGAAATCGGACCCAAGTCTACGGAGCTACGACCGGTTTAAATATCCCATCTATCTCTAGATTCGATCACTGGAGATAGAATTTTGACGTGTGGAGCTAACATTAAATTAAAAACAAATGGACATCGCGTCCGCGCTCCAGAAGTGTCCGAAGTGTATGAGATCCAAAATTCAAATTCAGTAATATTCAGATCCAATCGCTCGTCATATGGCGAAGAATTGGTGCAAGCGAAATTGAACATCACAATTATGTCAATACGACTTAAATCAAATTGTTTATGCATGCATTGATGTTTCGGAATTTTCGGACACATTTTTCTTAAAACTTGTATAAGACCCGACGTCCATTTGTTTGTAGGTCAATGGGAGCTAATGTCCAATACGTATCTATAGCTAGTATCGCTCTTGAGCAAATCCACGGATAGATAGAATATCCAAAGCGGCCGTCAGTCTAGCCGCGCGGCGCGGCGTGGCGTGGCGTGGCGTGGCGTGGCGGGTCTAGTTGACGATGGGCACGAACTCGGTGGTCTCGCCGTCGTCGTCGAAGTCCGTGGCGGGCGGGTCGGCTCGCACGTGCGGCGCGAAGTCGTACGTGGCCAGCTTCACGGCCACGAACCCGCCCGAGCCGCGCGCGCCGCGGTGCACGAGCCCCGCGCCGCTCACCAGGCCCGCGCCTGCGCAAACGGACACAGATTTCAATGATTTGTGCGATTCGCAAGTTCCGCGCGCATCTTCCGCGATTCGACCCGTATAACCAGGATTGGTTGAGTAGGGCCATAGGTGGATGAAGGCACCTGCACCGAACGCCGACCGCATCAGTAAATCACCATCCTAGCGCCGCTTGTCCCCCAAAGGTTGCGCGGAGGCAGCGCTCGAAACCGGCTTAGGTCGTTGACCCCGAATTGGATTGCGGTCGATGAAAGCTTTTCCGTTACCAGTCATTTACCGGTCAAAGTAAGAAACCGGTTTTCGACATTAACAATTTAGTAAAAAGTAATTTGACAGAAATTTGGCATATCGACTTCCGCGAATCGCGTGTATGTATCATTATTATGAAAAACCTAATTATCTGTAATAATGTGTTAATTGTAGTCACGGTTTGAACAAATCAAAAGTCAGAATGATTTGCACAATATCCACTATATTATTATTTTCCCCTCAAAGTTTCATCATCATCATCATTTCAGCCAAGAGACGCCCACTGTTGAACATAGGTCTCCCCTAGGTATCTCAAAACCGATCAGCGCCTCGCGCATCCTCAAAGTGTAGGAGTTAAAATGAACATAATACTATAACCTACTAAAATTATAAATGCAAAATAACTCTGTTTCTCTATCTGTCTATCTCTCTCTGTGTGTTTGTTCTGGTTTCACAGCTAAACCAAATTTAATGAAATTTGGTATCGAGATCACTTAAGGATGGACAGGCTACTTTTAACGAGTTCCCCATGGTACGTGTCATATAACCGAGCTCGCGATGTAACTGAATGCGCAGACGAAACTGGTCATTTTCGTTCGCAAAACAAAAGTGGATTTCATTCGGTCGACATTGTGTTGAGGCATACCTTTGGAGGCCACGACGGGCTGTATGTCGATGAAGGGCACGGTGCTCTGCGCCACGTCCGCCTCGAAGTCCGAGTTGGTGAACTCCACGTACTGGTCGTGCTCCGAGTCCACGGGCAGCGGGCTGTGGCTCCTCGTCGGGATGTCGGGGCTCACCAGCTCGAGCCGCTTCCTGCAACGTGATAACGTTCAATCAGCCCCGCCTAGTGTTCCCTAACGCTGTGTTGGCAGATTCGCGCGTTCATGGCTATTGAATTTCATTTGTTTATCAGTTTAATCCCCTGCTCACGTTGTCGATATTTTTATTGTCATCAAATATTGTTTACTTGAATTGTGATTAAAGTACACTTCAAGTATTGAACTTAATAAACATGACTATATTACACTGACCCGGATTGAGAGTGCATTGCCTTCTTTATAATATATAATTGTTGGTTATTCGGATAACTCCAAAGTAAGAATTAATAATCCACGTATCGGGCAAAATTACAAATTGGTGCACAAAATGCGCAAAACATAACAAACGAAGCAATACCAAGGCGTTTTATGATTAAAGCCTTGTGTCTTCTTTTATATGCCAAATTCGAAAAACTAGCTAATATGGCATAATTAAGAGCACGGATAATATGCGAGCACTACAAGGACTTTCCTAAGTAAAGCTAATCGTTTACTTACATAATTTTTAGTTAAAAGGCAATAGGCTCACTCAGTGTTCAGTTTCACTACGCCAGACAAGTGCACGTATAGGCCACGCACGGTAGTTACCTTGGGTGGTCGGCTGCGTCGGTGTTGTCATTGCTAATCCACTGGCTGCGCTCGTGCGCCAGACGACCCGTCGCGTAGTTGAATGGCGTCGAACGGATCTCGAAGTGCAAATGTGCTCCCAGCAGGTTGAACCTGTAACGATTCACCGTTTGTTTATTAAAATTGCCTAACATACATTTACGTATTTTGAGTAATTTAATAGTTAGTCGTATCCGTACCGCACTCCGGTCAAAACGTGCCCGGCGGGCGAGTCCAGCTCGTCCAAGTCGATCGCTCGCTTTTCGAACGTCAGCGTGTGATAATCCAAGCCGTTCGTCACTCCCGGGTCGCTGGGGTCGAATTTCTGGACGGGAACCCAATCTCCAGGCGCAACCACACCGCGCTCACCCAGCGTTCCTTCGTTGATCTGCAGATGGAACACCCTGCCCAACTTCACTAGGCGTACTCCAGTCACAACCCTGGAAATTTTAAGTCGTCCCATTTATGTTAATGTCTCGTCAGTGTAGAAATCGACATAATTGTCCCGAGCACCGGCACACCCATGCTTTTAGTTATTTACAAAATAATATAAAATCTACACTAACTTACTAACCCATACAAATAAAATAAAATGTTAGTTTTCTATCCTCAAATTACGGGTTAGTCCACTATCGTATTCATTTATTTCATAATACATGGGTATATACATTGGTGTTCTAAATTATTCTATGTTCTTAATATCCCCAGAACATATACCCCATTCGGTACTGACTTGTTCTTCTTTATGTCTGCTAACGCTTCCCTTGTGCTGAAAAAGCGGTCGGCCGCATTAACATCGTCTTCGCACAGACATAAGCAGTACGAGCAATGGAGGAGGTTCCATCTCCACCAGGAGTCGACCTTGGGAAGGAAAATTTTTTATTAGTCAACGTGACGAATGTTTTTACACGTGCAGAATCTCTGGCAGGGTGTGCGGGTGCTCCTTAACTGAGAGGAACTAACTTGTTGTTCTTCACGTCGGAGGTCGAGGGCCAGAGGCTGAAGTAACGGTCGGAATCACCGCTGGCGTCGTCGCACAGGCACATGCAATACGAACAGTGCCAGAACAACCACCGCCACCAGGAGTCGACCTGGGGGAAACTGGCGTCTGTTATTTGCGGTACACTTTTATTTAGAACTAGCTGTGCCCGTGAACTACGTTTCGCCATACTACTTTTTTTTCCCCGTTTTTGCATTATTTTTCATTGATGCTCAGCTCCTGTTAATCGTAACGTGATCTTATATAGCCTAAAGCCTTCCTCGATAAATGGACTATCGAACACAAAAATATTTTTATCAATTTGAATCAGTAGTTCCTGAGATTAGCGCGTTCAACCAAATCAACTCTTCAGCTTTATAATATTAGTAAGTATAGTATAGATGTGCGGATTTCATCAGTGCTATTAATTACTAACATGATCCCCTTATCTGGTCAGTCCAGATAAGGGGATAAATAAATCAGCGTAAATAAGTTTCAATAGCGTGTAGTGACATTATCGAAGAATCGAAGACTATAGTTCGCTTTAAGATCATTATGGAATATGGCTTCTGTCTCACCTTGGTAGTGCCTCTGGTACACTTGCCGACCTTTCCCAACTTTCGCCCGTTCTCGTACTCGATCCACTCATATCTTCGGTTGCTGTTGTAATCCTGTAACAATGCAATCATCATTTGTAGTAGATTGTAGTAGTGCTAGAAAGTGTCGAGGCTTCAGTATCTTCAGAGTCAATTTTCTTAAACGATATTACGAGAAGGACGAATATGTAAGTAGTACACAATATAGAAATCCATGAATAGTGAATAAATTACGTAAAGTACTGTACATATAATTTTAGAAAGAGAATCTGTTTATTTCTGTTTCTGTGTATCGAAAACGTATGACATTTACGCTCAAATATATTTACCGAGTTATCAAAACCCCGAATTTTCTATTGTACGACAACATTTATTATAAAGAAGGACAACTTTATTACTAGTTCACTTATATAAACATATAAACGGGAATTAACACGATAAACACGAGGTATTTACATACCTATTTTATTGCCTGACGTTTCGGCTAGGTTGCACCAGCCGTGGTCGCAGGCGGCTGGTGCAACCTAGCCGAAACGTCAGGCAATAAAATAGGTATGTAAATACCTCGTGTTTATCGTGTTAATTCCCGTTTATATGTTTATATTGATAATGCAACACGAAAGTTTGAAAGTTAGTACTAGTTCACTTGACGGAAAAAGATCCAAAATAGTTTTCAAATGTATTTCTTGTTTCCTTAAAAATAGACATTTCCTTATTAAACGAGACATGGTGGAGTGACACAAATTAACTTAAACCGTAATTAATTAATACGATCGTTTAAAATTCGCAAACAAATTCGTCCGAATTTGTTCTCGAAATTCTTGTGGGGTCTTGGGTGACGGTTTAGACTGGCTAAAGCAATACCTGTCCTTTGTATGGCAAAGCCTGTTCAATAGTAAATTATATGTCATTGGCTGTCGAAGGAAAGAGGGGGATAAGGATGCAGGAGACTGGATATAATCTACTGAGCTTGGCAAAGCATCGTAGTAGAGAGGAGTTGCGGAGGATAGTTGCCGACATCCAGCAATGCCATAGATAGGCACCAGAAGGCAGAAGCGGGTTGAATGAAATGAAACTCACCGCCGGACAGATCCACATGTCGGAGTCGATGTACCGGCAGTCGAGTATGCGGCCCTTGCACGTGCGCTGCTTGCGGCAGTACATGTCGGCGTAGCAGCCGTGGTTCTCGGCCACCGTGTAGTAGGCGCAGTTGTCGCGGCACGTCTTATCCGAGTTCATGTCCACTTCGTTCTCGATGTACCCCTGCAGCAGCCTGGTCACCTCGGCGTACGTTTCGCCTGGAAGTGTGCGTGCAAGTTTGTCAACGTTTTTATTTTTCTAGTGACAGTTATTATTATATTAATATGCTTCGTTTTATTTTTTGTTGCTTACTCGTAAACCAAGAGTTAGTTTTCTAGTTACTTACGATTTCTTTGTGGTTTTCGCGTGTAGAAACTTTTTATGATTACATTAATCAACATTGTTGTAACTTAATGATTCATTCAACACAATAGGCTTGTGGACTAGTTATGAAAAGTGAAAATCTGGACTAATTAGATTTTCCCGAGAAAAGTTCATTTTTTACTTTGCTAAAATACCAAAAAGATCTATAAAAATAAAATGAAATAAAATTGTGGATGGATTCAACATTTCAACTCAATGTATCATTGCAAGTTGTTGATTATGTAAAAGAGGAATAAATACGTGTGCAATTATTTATTAGTAATCTGAAAGACAGACATTAAAAAAAATTACTGCTTCCCTATTGTAACGCTATGGAAACATAGTTAACAGCATCTTTGAGTTCTAAACATTGTGAGGTAGTATATTTCTTTGCAAATAATGATGTATCCCGGCAACAATAACTTCCATCGTTAAATCTTCATCGTTTCAGCTGAGAGACGCCTATTGCTAGGGACATACGTCTCCTCCAAGGATCTCCAAATCGATCGGTTCCGCCCTGCCAGTATCCATTAGCTTCCCGTGACCTTCACCAGGTCCGCTATGCACCCGGTAAACAGACACCACTCGAGGACCTTTCCGTCCCGTCCCCACGTCTATTTTGCGAGCAATGCCCAAATATCCACTGCCACTAAAGAGTTGCAATTCTTTATTGCAAGAGAACCCCGTTGTTAATGAAAACAAACGGTTCTGAAGCGTTTACCTTCGACGTGTTGCGTCGGGTCGCACCTGTAGAGGCCGCGGTCGGCCGCAGCGAGCGCCGCGCGCGCCGCGGCAGCGGTCTGCGAGCTCCTCTCGCCGTACCGCTGCCTCGTCAGGCTCGCTTCTTGGGTGAAATTACCTGAAAGTCATCGACATCGTAGTAGTAGACTAGAGTTTTTTTACGACAACACAATTTAGTACGATTGCGAGGTTTCAACCGCCTCCGTGGTCTAATGATTGTAACCACTTGCTAATTGCGAGTGGTTACTGGAGGTTCGGCGTTCGATCCTCCATGGAGGACAAAATTTCTGCTTGGTTTGGTCGATCTTAATAAAATTGTTGTGTTCCGAACGATCTGAGGTAACAAAGCCAGTTCCTCAGTTGTTGAGGAGTCCAGGTGAAACTGGCTTCCATTTTTGGCATTATCACTTACCGTCAGGAGCTTCTCTGTCATGTGTGGGTTTGTAGAAAAAACATTACGAATTAAACTTTAGGCGGACAAAGTAGTTTTGACGTATTTTCTTTTTGGCGTGTTATCGATCCGAGCCACTAAAAATTTACCTGAATTACTTACTTATTACAAAGGTAGCCTTGAACAGAGCCGAGGAAGGAATGACTCGGTTTCTATATTTGGTAAATACAAAGGACACGAGTCAACGAGTCAAATAGCTTTCAATTTAAAATATACTTTTCTAGTGCAAAGTGTGTTTAAAAATGTACTTATCGGGTTTATGTCGAGGTTAATATAAGTTTAAATAGCAAATTGTGTTTCTACATTCTGCGATTGTGTGGTGTTAAATAATTATCAAGTGTCTCGATCTAAAGGAGTTTATTTTTAATCCACTTCATGCCAGTGTTTTAAATCTTATTTCCAAGAAATCTTAATTATACACAGAAACAGTTAGCCACAGTGCGAGATACGATTAGCGGCAATCGGAGTGTAACGCGTGATAAACTTGTAAGGTCATGTTGCAATCGCTTGTCCGTTGTGGCTCATCTACGTAGCTGGTAAATTTAAACGAGTGACTGTTAATCAAAGTTAAAGCTATAGCGTGTTTAACCGTTTTGTTTGTAAATCAATAAACAAAACAAACAAACAAACAGTACAAACAATAAACAACTCGTTTGCATGGAATTCAGTTATGTAGCGCATTCCTTAGGGAACTCATTTAATTTTTTTATAAAAAGTAGTCTACGTCCTTCCTCGAGGCTACAGGTATCTCCGTTTCAAATTGCATTAAACTTGGTTCAGCTGTTTAAGCGTGAAAGCGTAGCACGCAGACAGATAGACAGATTTACTTCCGTATTTATAATATTAGTAGGGATAGTCAGATTAAACATAATTAAGATATTTTATAATCCAATTGATTCGTTATAATGTTTTAAATTGAAATGAGTTCTACAACTTCGCTATTTTCATTATTTAAATCTACAATCCGATTCTTTAATTAAGAAGCAAAGAATTTACCACATATAAAATATTGATGTTGCTACGTCAAATGTTGTTTCACATATAACGATGTTACATGTTTACCAACGACAAATAATTGTACTCTTCGGCGCGTGTGCATCGATTATTATTATTGTATCTTTGAATATGGAGTCAGTGTCATCAAATTCCTTAGTTTCCTTTGCGCTGACGGCTATATGACCTAACTGTAATTTAGTGAATCACAGCGCGCGTCGTGCAGAATTAACGAATTAAAATTTCTCATGTTTGAGTTACCTGTGCACTGACGTATTTGCTCGTTCAAGTTCAAAAAATACAAGTTTTAGGGTTCCGCAGTCTTAACTAGGAACTCTTATATTTTCGCCATGTTTGTTTGTGTCTAATTTAGATTTATACTAGAAAGTTATTGTTTTGGAAGCATGTATATTTATCACGCCGACAAAGTGGTAAAATAAAATTGTGCCCTATCTGTATGCTAACCGGCCTGCAGTGTAGGCCCGATTCGGTTTTTAACTCATACCAATATATCTAGTTCCATTTTAATTGTGTAACATTTAATTTAAAAGTATGCACCGAAACTGAAAGGAAGATGAATTTATCGTCCATGTTTTAATAGAACCTTACCTTTTCCGTATATCCTAAGCAACATCCACGAGAATTGCATCATGGCGTATCCCTTGATCTCCGTAAGGGATATGGCGTTATACGTTTCGTATATGATCTGGTGTGGGGAGACCTGCAGCTCGCACAGGTCCGAATGCTGCTCCTGTAAAGATAAAGTTTAAAACATAATTAGACGGTCGAATGATGCCCTCGTTTCTCTAAATCATAAAAGTATTTAAATTTAAAAGGTTTTCAGCGGTTTTATGAGAAAGGAGAATGTTCAAATTGCACCGCTGCGCTGGTCCCACAGCTAGGACAAAATGTAAATGAAAATATACATTGAATTAATAGTTGTAGTGGTGCTTAAATAGGTCAATTAAGCCTGCAAGAGAAAAACTGAAATATAAATGTATTTTTTCCTGATGAAATCAGCTGTTTGCGAAACCTGCGTGATACTAACGGTACCAGTCTTGAGCTTGCATTAATTCCATGCCCATAGCAGAAATAGATTATCACTGACTAAGCGTTTTGTCACTTTGTCTTTGTCTTTGTCTTGTGCTTGCGTTTTTGCGTTTTCAAGACACCGTTATAATCATGCGTGCGTTAAAAAAAATGGGGAAGCATATTTTTGAGTAAGGGACATTATGGGCATTGTCCATTATTCTTTAGACTTCATAGTTGAAGTCTGCGATCAAGAAAGTTAATTAGTAAAACATAGTTACGTGAGCTGGGTCGCTATTAACTAAGGTTTTTAAATTAAATATGTAAGATTGTTAATGAATTGTTTAGTCTTACGAATCACTTGTTGAAAACAGCTACAAATACTATCATTTGGCCGATTTAATTTTAAATTTAATCATTTTTTAATTGCAAGATGATAATAAGCTAATTATTTACTTTCGTCTTTAAACGGTCGGTGATATTAATTGCTAAATAAATAAATACTGTTCTACGCACTTTGCTTAATGTATTTTTAATTTTCATAATTAATTATTTATTGTAGAATCACTAAAATCTATTTATGTATTCAATTAAATATGAATTGTTACAATATCCTGTAGTAAATTTTGTGATGGTCAAATCTCACCGTTGGATTTCATGCTATGTTTTTATCCCTCTGTTATTATGACAATTTGAAGGTGTCGACACTCCGCTATGTAATGATTAGCTTGCGCCTCATATGTCGTTTCCTGGATGTGATCGGTAAGGTTATAGGTATGTAGATGGTTGAATAATGACTTGTGGTGTGTGAGAAAACGCGATATTATAACGACCTCTTTGAATCGATTTTACGAACGTCTTGTGGATCATTGTAGCCTTCCAGAGTATACTACTCTGTACTGTGACTTGTCATTTTGTGTCACGAGTTGAGAACGTACCTACATTGGGATGGGGGTTATAGATTTGCAAATCTAAGGTGCGGCTAAACATTTCAAGCATTTCATTCAAGCAGTGGCCGGAAACATTTTAAGCAATATCAGCCATACGTGGTCCGAGGCATCGGGAATTCAGGATTAATTTATTAGGTCCAATTTTGTTTACAAGAAATTCAAAGTCACTCTTAGACATTCTTAAAAATTTCCGAATAAATATTTATCAAGAATTAATTCTTGGTTTAAGTTATCCAAAGTGTCACGCCTATTGAAATAAGGTCGAATCCACATTCGCGTCTTTTACTATGTTTAAGTTTTTTATTTAAAACAATATAAGCGGCTGCGACAAGTGTGACTTCATCAGCCATTGTTGGAGGATTGTGTAGCCCGTTTAGGAGTCTGTATCACCAGATTCACCAGCCATACTAATTGCAGACATATTGCACAAATAGCCCAGCTTTTAATTGCTCAGCCATTAATTGTAATGAAATATTTTTGTGATAGCTGGGCAATTAATTGTCAATGATGCAGCCACAAATTACAGTAAAACATGGCCCGTTTAGCCGCACCTCGTGCTGTAGGCGTCTGCAGCCACTTATACACCATTATTTCTCTATATTATTTTTTAGCGTTTCTTTAGGATTTTTGCTGTTATTTTTCTTTTTAAACCACCCCTGAACTAAGAAATATACAAATCGATCAAGCCGTTTTTGCGAGACTAATACACAGCAATTCATTTTTATATATAAGAAGATTCGTTGTATAAAAAAGTGTAAGTTGGTCTGTTTTGTATGATTTTTGACAATCTACTCATTCCTCAGACCCAAATTAAGCTAGCCAGTAAAAATCGTCGTGCAGTCTCGAGTAGATGTTAGGTACACACATTAAAAAGATTCAGCCGTTTGACCTGTGGTACCTTTTTCAAGGAAGTAATCATTGTGACAATTAAATTGGTCAACATCGCCAACCTACTCGTGTTCCCATTAATGAAGTATTACAGTGTGCGAAATATGAGGCGAGCTCATGCATTCTAGTCTAGTTATGGCGACTTGTTTACTGAGCCCAATTGCTAATGTTTGTTTTCATTTATACGCACGCAGTACATATCAATTTGAGCCTACATACCGGAAAATATTGATGTCTGCTTAGCAAACAATAAAATTCCCTTGTTGTATTTTAACTGCTCGTTATCTTTGCGGTTTGGTTCATCATTGCAAACTAAAAATATAAGCCAATGTTGTTGTTATTAGATAAGTGTGTAACGTATACAATGTTGTTCTCTTGTTATTTCTTTTTGTTAGTCACTGAGACGATAGCCTTCGTTTGTACGTGACTTTATAAATAAATTGACTGGGAATTGATCGCTAGTGAATTCATAACTGTGCTTACCGAGACCTTAACGAGGTTAAAATATTTGCCTCGGCTGGATTCATAACAAACCACACCGGACGACTACCTAACATAAGCGAAGGTTCACTGACTCGCCAGTTGCCAGACATGGCTCGCTACGTTTCACGTTCCCAATGTTGACGTTGCTAATCCGAACACGCTCGTCACAGAGCTCCCGCAGTAGTAAGTTACATCCCTCGTAATTAGTACCTGCGAAATGGAGCGGAACAAGTCCCCGTGCTGCATCAGGTCGTGCAGCTTTCTGACGGCCTGCGCGGCGGACGTCTTGGGGTCCATCAGGACGCTCTCGGCCAGGTCGAGCCACTCCTTGATCGGCGACGGCACCGCCCCGGGCGCCGCCTGCCTCCGCACGAACTCCACGAAGCTCTTGTACAGGCCGTCGATTATCTGCAGCTTCTCCAGCGCCTTCAGCCACAGCCACGACTTGAGCGGCGGCCGCGGCGCCCTCGGCAGCGTCTCGATCTGATTATTCAACGCGACGAACGCCTTGGTCAGCTCCACGTCCCCGCCGAGGCCCGAGTCCCTCCACAGGGGGTCGGTCACGTTCCTCCACAGCTCCTCCTCGAGCGAGTAGAACGTTTTGCGCACATTGTCCACCGGCGACAAATCGGCCGCCGACGAGAGCGCGAGCAGCGCACAAAGCGCCGCGACCCTCATATTGACACAGATGGAAAGTGAAACTGAAACGCTTGGTTGCGCGATGCGAGCCGCGCTGTCACTGGCTGGCTGGCGGGCGGACGGAGTCGCGCAGGCACGGCGAGGGGACCGCCGCTCGGCGAGTGGGGTCGCTTTAGTGATGTGCCGATGCCGCTAGAATATACCGCTATATCGACTAAACTGCCGATCGTCCGCCACCGAGCGCGACGGTGAACACACTGTCCGATTGAAAACGGAATTCGTGTGTACCATAGTAATTCTCGACCTCGTATCAACCTTTCGTTTCCCAATCTAGCATTGTTTAAATACTGTCACTTCCGCAAGGAAAGATGGAGTCTTATTGTTTTAATGAATCGATAATTCTACGCTTCACGGTGCTAATTCAACACACGTCATTAACATTGGAAATTATTCGTTTTATTTGTCGTGTTGTGGTATTATGTCTGTATAACGTCTTGCGCTGCAAAGGGAAGTGTGTTGTGTTTCGTGTTATGTGCATAAGTGTGGTGGTCAAAACTTACTATATAGTAGGTAACACGTTTTATATGTATTGAGATCACTATAAATATAAATGTAATTGAAAAATTGCGATGGCATCTTAAAGCATAGCAACGAAGCACAAAATACTCGTAACAAATAATGCCTGCTAGTAGCCAAAGCAGACCTCGATGTCGATTAATAACTGTATACAAAATAGACAACACTACCGACTCGCATTTTAATAACGTTAACATAATGCAATAACATTCCCGCGATTGATGTAGCCTGTGTCCCGTTGTAATAAGACACACTTTACGATATGTGGCTGCCTCGTGGTACTGGTAGTTTGCATTGCTTTATTCGCTAGTCGCTCTTCGAGTCTCCGGTGTCGTACCTATCAGCTGACGCGACATCGTAATCCCTACTGTGCGGACAATTTGTTTTTATTTTCTTTTGTTTGATTCCTAGAAGAGTTTACTGTACATACAGTAGCATGGAGACTTTTCCTACCTTTTCGACCTTTGAGTCGGACGATAGAAGTACGTACGCTGTGTGAATTAGATAGAAGATAAGGCATGTTTAGGTTTAATATTGACGACGCAAACAGTAGGTACTTTATCAATTTTGAACCGAAGACGTTTTATGAAATAAAACTGCATTACCTTCATGCTAAAGGTGATGATGGTTAATATTTTTATTCATTAATTATTAGTATACCTATAGCAATCCCTTTCTAACAAAAATGTACAATTCGCTGGCGGTGTCGGTATCTGTGACTATAGTATTTTTTTCTACAAAGCATTTAAATTGACAAACAATATTCAAAGTAGTATTTCGATCGCCTCTTTAGAAAGATAGTTGAGGAAATACTGTAGTGTTGAAATTACCCACTTTTTCTTCACAATCGTAATGTTTAACCTTCCAGTTTGTTATAATTGGAAGAATACCGATCGATACAAGACTTTATGTTCACTCCATCCACCTATTGATATATTCGTGTGATTCCTATTACATTGCTTCGATACTCACAATCACAGTTTACAATTAAGATCACTCGATCAAGACCTGCAGATCCTGTAGTGGTATTTGTGATGCGTGCAAACGTTTTATCTTTTGTTTATCGATCGACTATTATTAAATCGAAGTTTCAAGAGATAATCAAGATTTAGTTCGTTACAAGATGCGAAACGTAACAGAAACTAGGTAGGTATCTTGTTTAATAGGTCAGTAAGGATAGTCAGGTCAACAGGTCAACAATAATTTCTCTTTGCCTTACTAAACTTCTTTCCAGTATAATTCACACAAATCCTACGACTCTGCACTCATAAGTACGTCGTACTAAAGGGCTTATTTAAAAAAAAAGTAAAATTAACAATAAATTATCAGAAAAAATATACCTCATGTTATATAAAATATTATCATGCTGTATGCAATTACAAGTATGTATGTAAATGTTATTGGTTCGGAAATGGGGAGAGCCCTCTCGAGAAACTCGGAAGGAAATTGTGGTTTCTTTTTTCATTGTTAAGTTGTTATTTTAGAGCACTAGATGATTCATCAGTGTGAATGATCTCTCCGAGGGAACGGGTTTGTGAAACGTCGCAATCATGTCGTGTCGCCTGGTTAAGGAAGTTTTGCAATGTAACCGTGCTAGTGAATACGTTCAATATAAGACGATCAATATTACAGCTTGATTTGAGCCTTCAAACATTTATGACCTTTGTGATAAACCGAAAAGTAAACGACGTATAGTCGGCCAAGTTTCTTGACCCGCTTGTTTTGCTAATTTTGATAAAACTTCGCAGTTAAAAAATATCTGATAAAATTTGTCACGAAGTAACCGTCAGGACGTTAATGCAAATAAAAATGGACTTTGTCGTTTTATGACTAGAAATCATAAATTGCAACCTTTTGATGGTAAACCACATTTTTGATCGACAACACAAGCAAAACAAACCTTCAAATTTTTTGAGAGCCATTGTAATATGTCTCGATTCAAAAGATTCCGATTTGGAGGTGCTACCAGTGCGTGCAGTCGCTCCAGCAACCCGGCCATCGAGTCAGGGTCGTGGGACACGCACCACTCCGCGAACTCCACTAACGTCCGCGCCTCTAATTCATTCTTGACTTTAGTATACTCCTTCATCTTCCTGTTAGCTTCCGACACTCTGTTTATCAAATCGGACATCTCGTGCAGCCTCAGCTCCAGCCTCGTATCTCTCTTGTCCTTGGTCAACAGCGCAACATTAAAATTTTCCATATTCAGGTCGAGCCTTTCGATTTGTCGCAACACCTGATCCAACCTTCCTAATATCTGAGATTCGCGCATTCTGACGAATGTCACCTGCACGTTTATGCTGGCATTAAAAGGATCGTGCGTCAGGTTCCAGGAGTTGAGGACTTTTTCTCCGACATCTTTGGCGAGGTGTATCACATCCAAAGCTTCGTCTATAAGAGCTTTGGCGGTTGTTGCGAGCAGCAAAAAAGCGAGGCACGTGCGCAGGCGCCGCCGGTCGGACATGGCGGACGACGCGAACTCACTGTGCTAATAACATTGCGAATGAGTGAGGTCGCGTGTGCGCGCGACGAGCCCTGGGGTGATTCATCGTTTTTTTTTAATTTCAAACGAATCTCACTTCGTGCTTTCGCTCCAGTATCATCTCTTTTTACGTGTGACGTAAGAGTTAGAGGCGCAATGAAGTCTTAATTTCTAAGGCTATAGGAAAATAGGCCTACATATAGTTTGTGTTCTATGCACACCCCAGGTTAAAGTATTTTTATTTATTGAATTAAATAAATGCACGTGATAACATACCGTGAAGGTTAATAGTAAAAGTAAATCGATGGTCAACAGCTTGATGTAGGGCATATAAATACAAAAATGTAGGTCGGTACATAGGCCAATACAGTTTCCACTAGAAATTAATACAAAACATTTAAATAAAACTACACTCTTTGGATTTAATCGCGGTTTAAACATTTTAATTATTAAGCCGAACGTTTCGAATGTTTTCAGCATCTGTGGATTCAAATCAAATCTTCAAATTATCAAATTTTTATAAATAATGATCCAAACCTGGATCATTATTTATAAAAATTTGATAATCCACGGATCCTCGCCAAAGAACACCGATTCATCCCAATGATGTTACGCAAGGCTATTGAGATTCAAAGACACCCGAATTTCAATTGAGATAATGGTTGGAGGATTCCAACTGTTTGGGACCCTATTATGAAAATAATCAAATCCCTAGCCCGTCTACAGACTGCTAAAACCATAAAATACCGTGAGTTCTGTTTGCGTGAAACGGGGCACATAAATAAATATGAGATGACGGTTGTAAAATAATAAATCTTCAGTCATTCTGTGACAACGAATGCTGTGAAGCGTTCGAAACACCGGGCTAAAAAATTAAAATTTTTAAAATGTCGGATTTACACGCGTATATGTATATGTACACGTGTAAATCCGATAAGTGGTTTTATTTAAATGTGTAGTAGTACATTTAAATAAGAGACATTATTAATATAAAACAATTGAGCAAACACCAGTCTTATTAAATTAACATAATTATCATTAGAGATTCCGTGCTGACTGTGTAATGTTCATATGTCCTCCAACGAGATGAGGGGATAGATAAGTTGTTATTTTGGGAAGTTACCATTTGAAAAGTTGACCATTTAGGAAAACGACGTTTTGACACAGTTGTCGTTATGAACCTGAAGGTCCCATCATCTCATTCGCTGTAAACATCTCATCTTTTACGAGGAGTCTTGTTTATTGGATTGAATCCCTTTCATCCACTATCGTAAGTTAGTTTCATGACTAGCTATGAAAGATGATTTTTTATTCACCCTCAAACATTGATCAAACACCTCCCATTAAGCGTAAATAAAATTATAATTGTTTGTTGTAATAAATAAGTTTCGAGTAAAATCGATTGCGAGCAACCGATTGGATTCGTAACTTATTAATTATTAAGCAGGAGACAAATTTAGTGTGCTTGTTCAGATAAGTAAACTGAATATCTCTCAAAAATTGGGTCCTTCTTGAAAATTAGCCCTGTATATGATAGAATGTTTCTTTTTGAGCTTTTATCAATTTATGAGTGGTGTCTGCATCCTGCTTCGTCAAGCGCCTGCGAGTTGTTTGACCCTCCCCCGAATGAGTCACCCTCAGCAAACTGCTGGTTAACAATTATTGACTCGTCGAGGTCGCCAGTTATCGCTGTCCCTTTATTTCACTGCCATCCAGTATCCAGAGTAATAAAATAGCTACTCTATACATACAGGATAAGATTAAATGAAGGAGCCAAACTTACATAACAAACTCGGTGTTGGTAAACATAACCGTAAAAAGAAAAGAGTTTTCTTTTGACAAAATTCATTATTTCTATGCGCCGCGCCCCACCTGTTGACGACAGTTCGAAGTGCCGGGGACCCAGAACTAAGCAGCGGACGTCGGCTAGGCTTATGCGCGCCAAGACCCCATGAATGAACCATATGCTAAATAAATTCGGCCCCTTTTGATTGGTCCGCGGGCGGGATGTCCCCCCGCGAACCAAGGGATAGTGTATAAATATAGGGCCGAATACTGATAAATTGTAGTCAGTTGTAGCTTGTAGTCGGTCAGTGGAAGTCGTCTCGCAAGAAGTAAAAAAAGCTCCAAAATTATCACAAAGAAACCTGCGTTTAACTCAAGAAGTACCTACATACAGTCCACTCTCAACACCACCCGTAAAAAATAGAACTCATATACGAGGTGGTTCAAAAGTAATGTCAAAATGTGAATTGGCAACCGTTTTGTTAGAAATAATAATCTTGTTTTCATGAAAAGTTTATTTGAATATGTAAAATTGATAACATTAAGATGAAAAAATGATATCGCTCAAATGAGCTCCCGAGCTAATGCACAAAATGTGCTCCCGAGCTGATGCACAAAATGTGCTCGTTTTACAGAATTTTGAATTCTTGCTCGCTAGACAACTGGCTACAAATTGGCGATTTCTTCTTCAATGTTAGCTTTGAAGACTTGCAAGGTTTATCCGATAAGCGGGAGATTTTAAAAAGCCCCAAAGGAAGAAGCCTGGCACCGTCAGATCTGGTGATCCGGACGGCCAGTTCAAATCTCCAAAACCGGAGATCACTCGGCTCGGAAATTGATGTCTCAAAAATCTCTCATCGTTGTCAGAGCTGTGTGAGCGGTTGCTCTATCCCGCTATAACCAACAATCATCATCCAGTAGACGCCCACTGTTGCACATAGGCCTCCCCAAAGCATCTCCATACTCGGTCCTGCGCCTCCCGCATCCATCCATCGGCTTCCCGCGACCTTCACCAGTTCGTCGGTCCACCTTGTGAGGGGCCTACCAACACTGCGTCTCCCGGTACGCGGCCGCCACTCGAGGACCGCCCCGCCCCAACAATGCTCGAGACTAATTCTGTTTCTGTCTACAACATCTATGTCAAAGCGCAATGGTACTGGATTCCATTTGCAAAAATTACGGCGCTTTCACATTATGACATATTACTTTTGCGCCACCTTGTATGTATATAATAAAGCTTATCTTGTTAAAAAATACGGGCCTACGCAATGTAATGGAATAATACAATAACGCACAAGAATAAGCTGCAGCCGCTTTGAAGAAGATATTTTGCATACATATTACGAAATTCATCATATTCGAAAAATGTTACTATTGAAAATATTAATTACCAGCTGCTGTCCGCGACTGTGTCTGCGTCCCCAGGGAACTCATCAAAATTCGAGATAAAAAGTAGTCCATATTATTCCCAAAGGCTTAAGCTATCCCTATACCAAATATCATTAAAATAAGTTAAGTGGTTTAGGCGTGAAAGTGTAACAAACAAACTAACAAACTTATAGTTCATATATAATTTTCTCACTTACAATAGGCCCGAGACCATCTCAATTGAAGAATATACCTTATCATAGTGTATACCAATGGCGTTCTGTACCTTCCCACTGTTGGACTAGGCAGTCCCCAAGGTACGTCACTTTCGGGGTCGATAATCATTGTATATTTTCCCGCGAGCTTAATTTTATAGCCAAGTATCTCGTATCCGTCTAAAGATAACTAATCTATACTAATATTATACAGGGGAAAGATTTGTATTTTTGTATGTTTGTATTGAATAAGCTCCGAAACTACTGGACTGATTTGAAAAATTCTTTCACTAATAGAATGTTACAATATCACTGAGTTACATAGGCTATAAAATATTTTCCTAAGGGAAAATAAAGATAACGCGGGCGAAGCTGCGCGCGGAAAGCTAGTTCAGTGTACGATTCAATTCCCTTGCAAGGAGACAGAGAATGTTAAAAGCATAAAATTAAACTAGCTCTTATGATAAATACCAATAATTAATTAAATTTTAACCTATGGTTATTTTCTTACAAGATTTGATTCATTAAGGATTCATTACAACATTGCAGCGTTATTTACAAATTGCTTTTATTGTAAATTGTAACTATGATTCATGATTGATTACACCTATTACGTATTGTGCTGATCCGACATTATAATCATTGAGTTGTATGGTTTCTGCGTAATATTATACTCTATGGTCTGTGCTGTTTACATTGTAGCCTATCGCATTGAATAGGGAAATTGATGCAGGTACTGTAATCCAGATTCTGTAGTAATACCATCAAATAAATGGAATTCTAAATACGTCGAAGGTTTTTAACGGCCAAACTGAAAAAAAACGGCTTTTATGTTAACTTGTTACGAACTTCTTTATGATGACTAATATGTATAAAGAATAAGTCGAATGGTGTTCAATGTTTACGTTAATTAAAATGCTTTGAACCACTGATATTATCCGAATAGAAAAACAAGAAACCGAACAATCTGACTCATAGCAGGAATGAAAAACCCGATATGTAGTGTTTACTGCCGCACTCATCCGGGCAATTGCATTGTGGTTTTGTTTATCATTTCTGTGCTGCGACTGCATGGGAAAAACGGAAGTCATACGAACCGTCGTGTATTTGGCAAGCAACTGCAGAATCCCCTTGTTTAAGAGGTGGCTGTAGGGCGACACCACGAGACCGTGTATTCGCTCCAACAGGCCCGGCACGGCGCCCAGGTCGTGCGACACGCACCACTCCGCGAAGTCCATCAACGTACTCCGCTCCAACTCGTCCTGCAGCCTCACATACTCCCGCATCTGACGGTTGGCGACTGATATTCTGCCTATCAGATCGGTCAGCTGATGCAGCTTCATTTCTAGTCTCCAACCCGTTTTGCCCTTGGCCAGCAAATTCGACACTGTGGTCGTTTGGCCGATATTCAGCTCCAGTCTCTCGATCTGCATGGACACTTGAGCCAGACGACCCAAAATCTGATTTTCCCGCTTCCTCTTGATGATGGGCAGCTCGACGCCCCCGGTGGCGTTGAACGGCTTGCCGATGACATCCCACGAGCTGAGAACCGATTCGCCGATCTCTTTACCGAGGAATATGACGTCCAAAGTTTCATCGACGAGCGCGTGCGCGGAGCCGGCTAGAGCGCACAGCGCGAGGAGCGCGCGCAATCGTCGCACGGACATGGCGGAGGTCGCAGTCCCACTGCCACCGCCCGCGACCGAGGCCGTGGGGTGGCCAGCTTGACACCGCTAACTGCCACTTTCTATTGTATTCCGGTGACGTCGCGTGCCTTGCACTTATTGCTGATTGGATTATTCAATACACAAAATTTCATTTTATAAAAATATATTTTTTTGTATTCATATAAAAAACAGACATGAATAGACTATTGAGTCTATTCATGTTTATGCATATTTTTCTATTTTCCGAGATTTTTATTTTCAAAACTTGCTCGTTTTAAAATGACGTATTTTGGAAAGTGTCTCAGTTAATCCTCCATAAAAAATGAAAATTGTAATGTCAATTATATCATGGGTGTAAAAAAGTTGATTAAAAAAATGGATAGCAATTCACTGCTGGAAGTCCTAATAAGTCCTAGTAAGCTATCTATTTTTGGATCATTGAGTAATAAATTCCTGATAGCGAGTAGTAACCTCCTTATTTATAGAAATCGCCGCCTTTATTGTTGCAATATTTTTTAAACAATTTTGATTGCTATTTTCGGAATATAAATCACTTTGCTAGTTATATTAAGTTACTATGGATAAAGTATCATTCAACATAATGAGTATACAATAGTCGGTACGGGCATAACAATATTTTTAGGATACTCATTAGGAATACGCATTGTTTGTTAGGGTTAGCGTTGTGCACGTTTTTTTGTTGCGGCAACACTCAACGCCAGCCCTCTCAAGTGTCCCCTTTTGTAAATATTGAATCCTTTGTTCGTTATCGTTGTACTTTGGATGCTTTTATTTACGTATCGGCTGTCGGCGGCACCCATTTTCTGTGGCTGCTTTGTTACTAACAATGTTACGACTACTGATGAGCTATTTTGTGTGATTGAATACTTTTCGCATTAATTGTAAACATTAAAATCCTAACCGTGTTATTCATAAAAATAAAGTAAAATGTTTGATAAACTTATTTCTAGTCACAGAGTGTTTTTTGTCTTTCTTTTTTCAAACACATGTTATAGTTAGAAAGCAAGTGACGAAAACCTTATAACCAAAAAATATTTTTAAGCGCTATATTTTTTATGAATAATACGGAAATAAAGTACTCTTATAATGAAATGAACTAGCTGTGCCCGCCAACTAAGTTTCGCCATATATTTTTTTCCCGCTTTTGCAACATTTTTTTATTAATGCTCAGCTCCTATTAGTCTTAACGTGATGATATATAGCCTATAAGCCTTCCTCGATTAATGGACTATCTAAAATAAAAAGCATTTTTCAATTTGAATCAGTAGTTCCTGAGATTAGCGCGTTCAACCAAACAAACAAACAAATTCTTCGGCTTTATAATATTATATACTAGCTGTGCCCGCGACATCGTTCGCGTGGATGTCAAAAAATAACAATATCATGATGTTATATAGCCTAAAGCCTTCCTCGATAAATTGACTATCCAACACAAAAAGAATTGTTCAATTGGAACCAGTAGTTCCTGAGATTAGCGCGCTCAAACAAATAAACAAACTCTTCAGCTTTATAAAATTAGTAAGTAAGTAAGTATAGATTATAGTAATAGATATGAAAGTATGATATAGTTAAATCTAAGTCAGTTGTTTTATTATATTAGGTAAGTAAATAATATTAGGTTTAAAACACAGAAATATTTAACTTTATTTAAAACATTATGATCCTGTCAAATGTTATAACAACCAATAAGTGATGACAGGATTGGAGTTGGAAGCGAGTATCATCTGGACACCTCAATCTTTCTTTTTTAAGGCGGTATAACCTGTGACGATACTAAGGGGTTGAATTGACTAAACCACCCGCTCCCCATACCCGGCTAAACCTCCCTCTAAAACCTCACCGTCCTACGTGTATATGGAGAACGCGTTCGGAATCAGGAAAGCGAACTCGCCGAACGTCTGGATACCTCAACCTATGCTTACTTTATCATGTCTTCTTTTTATTCTACGATCTCAGTTTAACTTTATCCTTTACGCCTTGAACGTCAAAGCAAACTCTACAGAGTTCATTGTGACATTATTTTTATTGTCATTTATCATTATGCTCTTTAATTACACTTTAATTGCGACCTATAATTGAGATAATTCCTTTTTAATAAATTCCTGCATCTAACAATATTAGGTTAAATACACACAAATATTTAACTTTATTTAAAACATATGATCCTGTTAAATGTTATAACAACCAATAGGTGATAATAGGATTGGAGTTGGAAGCGAGTATCATCGAGACACCTCGATCTTTCTTTTTGAGGCGGTATAATCTGAGACGATACTAAGGGGTTGAATTGACTAGACCACTCGCTTGGGTGTACCGTAGGACTCCTGACCACCAGCGGTGTTCTGCTGGTGTCCCCATGTCCGGCTAAATCTCCCCCTGGAACCGCACCGTCCCCTATAGAGAGCACGTTCGGAATCAGTTAGTTTAACATGTTTTCTTTATTTTCTACGATTTCAGTTTAACTTTATCCTTTACACCTTCAACGTCAAAGTTTTTTTCCATTCATCTCATCATACGACATCTCAGCGCTGACATTCTTAGCACGCATATCCTTCTTCCTCTACCGTCATGTCTGTCCACATTCATACCTAAACTCTTTTGGTAATGTGATTGTCGTTTTTCCTCATCACATGCCTAACCTGTCACTTATTACCTTCACTGACATGGGTGCTACTTTCGAACTTCCTCATTCCATACTTTCCTAGGTTTTTCCCCTGTCATTGGTGCTACTACAAACTTCCTTTTATATATTCCTTCCTAATCTTATACATTCCAATCACACCACACCTCTATCTTACCATTCGCATCTTTGCCACATGAACTTTCCTCTCCTTTGTTGCCCAACGTCAGATTCATTCACACACATATCTGATAGTCGATTTATAGATTTTTCTCTCATCGACATCGTCTCGGAACTATTTGTGATCGAGAACGTCAGGGACATTTCTCGATTACAAATAGTTTCGAGACCTGTCGCCATTTCTTCCAACCTGCGTCTATCCGATTCCTTACGTCCCGGTCAATGCCACCGTCGACGCTATCGCACTGATAAAAATTTGCCATATGTTCTGTCGATAATAGTGTCATGGAGTTTTCTTCTAGCTATCTCTATTCAAAACCTGAAAAATTTATGCTTACTTATATGACGGAGAAGTTTCTAATAAATGGGCTATCACCTATCAGTAATTAATAAGTCGTGAAACTGGGCCAAATTGTTGCTTATTTAATTCAATCTTTAAATTTTTTTGTTGACGCAGAGTCTGTTCTACGAGATCCTGGCCGGCGTGTGGGTGCGCAACGGGCTGCAAATCAAAGGCCAGGCGATGACGTACATCCAGGCCAACTTCTGCAACTCCATGGTGGACATGGACATCTACTGGCTGCAGGTGTGCGCCGCGCACCTGTGCCCGGATCAGTTCATCGACATGTGCATTGATATGTGAGTTTCCTTCGACAAGTTATTCATTTGTTTTACCGTTTATACGCTCACGTCACCTGATATCGTATTAAAATTGATTTTTTGAACAACGCTGAACGCAGCCTCCTTTTTAAGGTGATCCAATCTTTTATTCTGCTTGGTTTGGCCTTACCTTAGTTTGTCGCCACAATAACGAATGTTAATATAATTGTTGTATTCTGACAATTAGAGGTAAGATAGCCAGTTTCTCAATTGTTGAGCAATCTAGCAAAGAGTAAAGAGCTTCCCTAATCAGGAAAAAACGCGCCCATAGTAAGTTAATTAACACCACAGTAACACGTGACGTTATCTGACTGTGATTTTGTATGTGGAGTGCTGTTTTGTTTTGTTATTATTCAATATCTTTATGTGTGTGCCTTCGTCGGCGGCAGGTTCGGGGTCCGCGAGTGGCTTAGCATGCACCCGATGACGCCCACACAGGCCGCCGAGCAGGACGCCATGGTGGAGGGGCTGCTCACGTTCCTAGCTATTCTCGTCTCCTCCAGGACCAATCTCGGTGAGCAAGCACTACTCCCAGAAAGTAACTAGGATAATATTTCATGCCATGCGTCTATGAACAATTTCTGTTAACTCGTGCTATTTTTATTATACAACTACGTTACTATAGATTGTAACTCATAGTAAAATGTAACGATTCTAGTCTGTTTGAGGGTCCATCAAGTTAAACGCTCGCTTCGTTACACGTGAGCCTTGCCAAATCATAGAATATCATCAAAGGATACAGTATCATGAAAAGTTTGTTCCGATCTAGAATATACCTACAACATTAGATTGCAGTGGTGTCGGGGGAAGAAACAGCTGCAATATGTTTGAATATTTTAATGTTTTGGTGGTAACCGTAAGATATGGAATTAATCTCTATTTACCTTTCACCCGCACGCTATCGCCGAACTCGAAGTGACAAGACTTTCGACTGAAAAAGAGTGAAGCGTTTACTTTTAAGGAATGTGTAACTTAATACAATGGAAGAGTTCATTAAATGGTTTAGTTTTTTTCGCTTTTTAATTTTTTTTTTAGGTTTTTGCCTTTTTGCCTTATGGTAATTACAAGTATTATAACAATGCATTTAAAGTAATATGGAATGACAATGTATTCAATTAAACGTAGCTAGTAGGTTAACGTTTTAGGTATACTGCAACATATTTTACCTAGATAATAGAAACGTATTGTGAATTTTGTAAATAAACCTGTCGTTCAACATTATTTTCTTCAGCATGCTGACTATGCTGTGTACACTATTGAGATAATAGTTTAGTCTAAAAGTTATTTAGTTACAGTTACACATAGATTATAATCTGTAATTTTAACAAATAAATATTATTTGGTGAAATGTTAATTTTTAGGTGTCATAGTAGCAACACTACAGCTATCTCGTAGCTAAATATTTATTCACCCGTTTTTCTGAGTAACCAACATTCCGTTTACATGAACTGTCAGCGATTTACTGTATGTAGATTGTAGATGACCCGACATCTATTCATCGTTCTTCAAATAGTACGTAATCTTTGGAGATATGTTATCAATTTTATTAATTCTATAATTATGGAAACTACAGTACTCATTTTATTATCATGACTCAAATGAGACAAGAATGTTATAGTTAATTGAGTACTAAAAGAGTACCTTTGTTAACTCATTACCTATTCCGTAATGAACAAGTTCTAATAAAAAATGCCAACGACTGTCGACTTTTGGCGAATCGCACTTAATGTATTTCTAGATCAGAAAACTACTTGACAGAACAAAACTGACCCTACGTTAGATCTATTATACAGCAGGTGAGGTATAATGCGTATTCCTCACAAATTTTTAAGAGCAACCTAATAGAGCCAACTGTAGGACCCAGCAGCACCATATCGTCTGCATAACTTAAATTATTTGTACATACACCAGTGCTAAGTCACACAATCAACTCATTAACATAAAGGTTGAATAGCTTGGGTGAGGTTATACCCCCTGCCTCACCCCGCACTCCAACCGATATGGATCTGACAGGGTTTCACCATAAAGCTGGACATTGACGATCAGTTTTGCGCGTCAGTTGAACTGACATCCATCCAAAATTTGATCGTGAGTGTCGAATCATCACTCCAGAGTTTTAACTGACGACGCTGTACGAAATTTCCGGGACTACCATAAATCCAACCCGGCGCGTCGCGCCAAACTGAACGTGAGTGTGTGATCGTCATGCCAATCGCGTCAGTTCGTGCGCAGCGCCCGCGCCGCGCGGTGATTTAGCGTGCTGTGCTGCTGTGTATGGTATTTTGTTGATACAATGACGGCGTCGCTGTCCTCTAGACGTGTCATAATGACAGAATTTATTGAAAAATATAAAAAATCTGAATGTTTGTGGAAAGTATCGGACAAAAATTATAAAACAAAACAGCATCGACAAAAGCTCTAGATGAATTGCTTCCTATTTTAATTGACGTGAGTTAATTGATTTCTTTTTTTAAGTCATTCCTTCATCCATTGCTTTCTTTTTTGCTTTTAGGTAAGTATTTGGCAACAAAGAGTAACCGCAGTAAGAATTTATGTTTCTTCAGAATCAGAATCTACTTTTTTCTCGACACAAATAGGTAGTACACGTTCTTTAAACAGCCCGGCCGGTCGAAAACTGAAGAGCCGGAGTGACGCCCGTGAATGGGCAAATCTAGTTGGCATAAAACCATTGGAGTGACGCCACAGTTTTACATCTAGACTGACGCGAAAAACTGATCGTCAATGTCCAGCTTAAGAATAACTAATAATACGAGTATAGAAGCGAAACTCCCGGCCGTCGAGCGCTCGAGGCCACGTTATTTACCTACCGTTTGATTTCCGTTGAACGGAATCGCCAGTCAAGGCGCGCACCGTGTGTTTCAGGTACCTTGTGAATGTTTTCCTATTGATTACCTGATTAAGCTTTTTATAAGAATGCGTATTTACTACGCGCTGAAGTTTAATAACCGAAACTTCAAATCATCTACAAAAACGCCATCTTTTATAAATTATTTTTATTATAGCTACCCTAGATACAGATACCGTTTTATTCGTAATATTCATTACATGTCAAAGCTAATACAATATAATGTATCGAGTTTCTAAAGCTGTCATTGTAGTGCAATTTTGAAACTCTGTAAGTATGGCATTTTTTTTGTCAAGTCGGGAATAATTTGAATTATGAGAAACTTTGGTACTGCTATATATATTTTTATCGACCTTTGTCACTGTTCCATATAAAATTTAAATACAATCGACGACACGACGACTCGACGACACGGTTAGCGCAGAGGTCGAGTGATCGCCTACTGTGCAACGGGTCGCGGGTTCGATTCCCGCATGGGACAGATATTTTGTATGGCCTACAGAAATTTGTTCCGGTCTGGGCTTAAGTGCATGTGATATTCTATGTTTGTAACTGCACCCACGACACAGGAGAAAATCCTAGTGTGGGGCGACGTTAAAAAAAAAAGAAAAAAAACCAATAATAATAAAAAAAAAAAAAACAATAATTGATTAAAATTATGAAACAAAAGATTTTTTTTCAAGTGAAAATGTTGGTCTGATTAGTAAAAAGTGAGCTTAGGTTTTATCCATTAGTACATTCATAACTTCAACTCTTGGACTATAAACGTAGGTACGATACCTAAATTACAAACCATTTTTGTACATCGAAATTCGAAACATTTAAATGATTTTATTCTCGAAGTGTAGGGATTAAGCTCAATTAATCAAAAATAGGCAGGTTCTTATAACTACGGAATCAAAAAAACTAAAAATGTGCGTACTATTGCTAAAGATAGTCGCTCGCTCGCTACACTTGAAGTACAAAATCAATAAGACTCGGTGTATGCTCAGTTTCTCATTTAATGTAAAATATGGAGGTACCTATATTAAAAAATATTGTATTAGTAACCATACGTTCATGTGGTGACTCTAGCGGCGTCCGCAGACTACTGCGGGGCGTTACAGTGGGAAGGGCGCTGTAGGTATGCAAATAGCGGCATTTGGCGCACCCACAAAGGAGATTCGCTTCTATACTCGTATTATTAGTTATTCTTATGGTTTCACCCCAACTTACACGGTTTTCTTGGTTTACATACCAAAATTTCAATATTGAAATCACTTCCGGCTGTATGCCTGCCTCCTGAAGCTTTGCCCATAACACGTCATACGCTACTACTCGTAGATCGAAAGCTTAAGAAAGATCCAGAAAGCAGGCATACACCGGGGTCTTCCTACTTGTATAGTATTGGACAGTCTGCTTTAGACAAAAAAATGGTACTCTCTGTTGAAAGTTCAGACCTGAAGCCAAACTGCGCATCGTGTATATTTAAATACTGATCTAAATTTTAGTCTATCAGACTGTCCAACACCTTGGCAAGCACCGTGGCTAGAGATATTGGCCTGTAGTTTGATATGTCGGAAATATCTCCAGTTTTATTCTTAACCAAAGGTATCACCACGGTTCTCACCATGTCAGACGGTAAGTAAGAATGAGTTAGACATAAAGAATAAAACATTGCCAGCACTCTATAAAGATGGACCCCTGCATACTGTAGATGCTCGATATTGAGAACATCATGACCAGGTGATTTACCTCTAGTCATTCTTTTGATAGTCGCTGCTAGTTGCTTAGCAGTAAATCTCATAGGCATGGCCGTAATGGTCTCAGCACCGACCACCTGTGACGCAGGGCCCAAGGGTGAAGATACTTTAAAATGATTCATGAACATGTTGGCAATCTCCTTTGGTTCACTACAATGTCCCACACTTGTAGGACGACCAGTGTTTAAATTCAACTCATTAGTTGCTTTCCAAAATTTTGCAAAGCTGTGGGACGACCTATATGAGGCAATGATATTCATTTTGATCTGTTCCTCGTTGTTTTGACACCATCTCAGTCTACTTTTAAAAACTTTTCGACTCTCACGCATGTCGTCCCAAGCTCTACCATACCCTGGCTTATTATACTGCAACCATATCTGGAACTTAATACGTGCATCTTCATATGCCGTACGTACATGTTTGTTCCAACCAACAACCCGTTTCTTGTTGGTCTTGGGGCCCTCATACATAAATTCAGCTGCACTACTAAGAATATCAAAAACACGGCCATACATTATGTCTAAGGAACGCCTATGATCAACATCACGACACACTCCACCCGCACAAAAGGTGAACGTGTCTGGAAAATCAACATCTCTAATCTGCCCATGGCATACGTCATGGTATCGGTCAATTTGCGCGTTTGACCTAGAGCGCCACAAAATTTTATTACATTTATAGTTTTCCGTCGTCACTTTTGATACCACTGCATCTAAACTACACTTTTATAAGTTGTTCTCTCACAAACTAGCCCAAAGTTCTGAAGTTGCGCTGTGATCACGTTTTCGATGTCGCAGGCAACGACGAGCTGACGCAGTCGCGTCTGGAGGTGAGCACGCTGCTGGCGGCCGGCGACAAGACGCACTCGCAGCTGCTAGAGCTCATGCCCGAGCGCTCCGGCAACGCGCACACCAGGAACTTCGAGACCGTGCTCAAGGAGGTACTTTTCTGTTGCGGTATAGGGCGAGACAAGACGCACTCGGAGCTGCGTAAACATTCTCGTCACTACACTCTTACTAGACCTGACTGTGCTCTCAAGAAGGTACGTGCGTGTTTCGTTACAAGTTACAAGGCGAGGCCGTGTTAACAGAGGTACATGCCTTTCGGTACGAGACAATACCATGTGAAACGAGGAATGTACTTGTCTTGTTACAAGAAGAGACCGAGCTCATGGAGGTACGTACCTGTCTTGATATATGTTTACGCTCGAGGAAGAGCGAGTGGCAACACTGCAATATAGTCTGTGCAGTGAGAGCCTTTTGGCGGCCGGCCGCATGTGATATGACAGTCAGTCGAGTCGAATATGGAATGACATTGATATAGGTTATGTCCGGGCATCAATAAAATATAATATAAAATATCCAACAAATAGTATTGCGCGGCGCACCAAGTGATTGTTGGTGCGAGGTTCCGCAAAGCAGAGTGTCGGTGAAAGTGTAAATTCACCAAATCTTTTATCGTCGCGTGTGTGAGCCGTGGTGGCCTAATAGGCCTATGTAGTGCTCCGGTCTCCATCGGTTAACAGTAGCTCTTCAGGAGCCGCGACTTCCTTCGAGCTAGCTCAGGAAGTCCACCGGCTACACACGGAGACCGAACGGAGACAAGGTAAGTAGCAAATTCTTTAATTGTATTTGGTGGACATCAGCAATCAAATAATCGGCGAAACGCCGATGTGGTGGTGTCTACTTTGGGCACCACCAATATAAGACGAGACCGTGCTCAAGAAGGTATGTCAAGAATGCTATGATTATTTTGATAGTAACTTTTTTTACTTTAATTATTGTTGTAAACTACCTATTATTATTTAATGATACTTTATTTCTTTTGAACAGGTGTCCACATACCGCGCGCCACCGAAGGGCTCCGAGAACTTGGAGCAAGGACTGTTCGTGCCCACGCCCATCGTGTGGGAGCAGTACTACGACCCGCTGCACGTCATACGGCGCGCCGTCCACAGGAGAGATTTCCACTCCTCCATGGATCGGTTCTCAGCTTAGTGAGTTAATTTTCTTTACATATGGGTACAATGACATGCTTAGATTTTCGTCACGTAAGTTTAATTTTGGAATTGGTTATATTGCGGGTAGTATTCAGATCAAATGTCGAATTTTGAACAGTTTGAACGTAGTTGCCAAATGAAAATTTAATTTATATATTTCATAAGTGATTGATAAGCTTTAATAGTGAAATGCGTTCTGCGGCAGCGTGCGCGAGAAGCAGAAGCAATCCGGTGCGGGTGTGGTGGGGGGCGCGGCGGGGGGAGCGGTGGGCAGTGCGGCGGGCGGCGGGGCGGGCGCGCTGTGGCCGCCGCTGCGCCTGTCGCCGCCCGCGCCCTCGCCCGCGCCAGACCCGCGCCGCCTGTGCTCCTCGGGTGCGTGCACACACACACACATACACACACACGCACACGCACACACATATTAAATTACACTGTTACAGACGTGTCAATAGTTGAGTGTTGGGTGAGAATTAATTTTCAATCTGATTTTTACACAGAAAAGGGAAAGTCTTGACTTTTATGACATCTAATGGTTAGTAACTATAAGGTAAAGGTAGAGTAGAATATGGAAGCGAGATTCACCTGGACTTCACAACAACCGAAGAACGGACTATTCTACCTCTAATTGTCGGAACGTAACATTTGCCCCGTCGGGAATCTAATTCGATAGTCTCAACCATCAATCCATCGGGAATCGAATTCAGTAGTCTCAATCATCAATCCGAAAAGGACCCTGAAATAAAAATAAATTATTGAATTAACGTGAAGTAAAATAATAAAGTATCGTGCAGGTGTACTCCACGGGGCGCTGCTGTGCGTGCTGCATCGCGGCGTGCACCGGCGCAGTGCGGCGGGCGGCGGGGAGAGCGGCGCGCCGCACGCCCCGTCCGACCTGGTGCTGGCGCTGTGCGTGTACCTGCTGCGGGTGGCCGCGCAGCTGGAGGCGGAGCGCGCCACGGTCAGTGTGTGTGGGGTGGGGGGCGGGGAGGGGGAGGGGGGGCGTCCGACCTGGTGCTGGCGCTGTGCGTGTACCTGCTGCGGGTGGCCGCGCAGCTGGAGGCGGAGCGCGCCACGGTCAGTGTGTGGTGGGGGGCGGGGGAGGGGGAGGGGGGGCCGTCCGACCTGGTGCTGGCGCTGTGCGTGTACCTGCTGCGGGTGGCCGCGCAGCTGGAGGCGGAGCGCGCCACGGTCAGTGTGTGTGGGGTGGGGGGCGGGGAGGGGGAGGGGGGGGCGTCCGACCTGGTGCTGGCGCTGTGCGTGTACCTGCTGCGGGTGGCCGCGCAGCTGGAGGCGGAGCGCGCCACGGTCAGTGTGTGGTGGGGGGCGGGGGAGGGGGAGGGGGGGCCGTCCGACCTGGTGCTGGCGCTGTGCGTGTACCTGCTGCGGGTGGCCGCGCAGCTGGAGGCGGAGCGCGCCACGGTCAGTGTGTGGTGGGGGGCGGGGGAGGGGGAGGGGGGGCCGTCCGACCTGGTGCTGGCGCTGTGCGTGTACCTGCTGCGGGTGGCCGCGCAGCTGGAGGCGGAGCGCGCCACGGTCAGTGTGTGGTGGGGGGCGGGGGAGGGGAGGGGGGGCCGTCCGACCTGGTGCTGGCGCTGTGCGTGTACCTGCTGCGGGTGGCCGCGCAGCTGGAGGCGGAGCGCGCCACGGTCAGTGTGTGTGGGGTGGGGGGCGGGGAGGGGGAGGGGGGGCGTCCGACCTGGTGCTGGCGCTGTGCGTGTACCTGCTGCGGGTGGCCGCGCAGCTGGAGGCGGAGCGCGCCACGGTCAGTGTGTGGTGGGGGGAGGGGGAGGGGGAGGGGGGGCCGTCCGACCTGGTGCTGGCGCTGTGCGTGTACCTGCTGCGGGTGGCCGCGCAGCTGGAGGCGGAGCGCGCCACGGTCAGTGTGTGGTGGGGGGCGGGGGAGGGGGAGGGGGGGCCGTCCGACCTGGTGCTGGCGCTGTGCGTGTACCTGCTGCGGGTGGCCGCGCAGCTGGAGGCGGAGCGCGCCACGGTCAGTGTGTGGTGGGGGGCGGGGGAGGGGGAGGGGGGGCCGTCCGACCTGGTGCTGGCGCTGTGCGTGTACCTGCTGCGGGTGGCCGCGCAGCTGGAGGCGGAGCGCGCCACGGTCAGTGTGTGGTGGGGGGCGGGGGAGGGGGAGGGGGGGCCGTCCGACCTGGTGCTGGCGCTGTGCGTGTACTTGCTGCGGGTGGCCGCGCAGCTGGAGGCGGAGCGCGCCACGGTCAGTGTGTGGTGGGGGGAGGGGGAGGGGGTGCCGTTCGACCTGGTGCTGGTGTTCGTGTCTACTCGATGAAGGAAGTATCGCTACGGTAGAGCGAACGCACGCGTGCTTGTTCAAGTGTCAATGATGTGTACAATGAAGTGTGAGTTGGGGTGGTGAGGTATTTGAAATGAGTGTGGGGAGGTGAGTGGCCGTTCTGGAGTCTAATTCCGCTAATCTTAACGTCGTTGTAGTGTCTTCATTGCGTTTCATTAAAACTAAAAGCGCGTTTCGTGGTGCAAGTTATTCGAACTACAATTTGTCAGTGAGATAAGTCAATAGTGAAAAATGTTTTAGTCAGTGATCGGTTAATCGACAATAACTGTGTCAAAAAGCGATTTGCTATTGAAGCGGAATAAGGCTTCCGTAGGGAGTAATATTATATATTTCCTACTCCTCGAGGGACAGGATTGTCTAGTTCGGGTCTTATTGCGATGTGAGTCGTTAACTTTTATTAGCAATAAATGATTTATTGTAATGATGTTGTGTGGTGACCGCGTCCCGTCCGCGCGTGGTTCCAGTCGGAGATGGAGATGTGCGTGGCGGCGGGGTCGGGCGCGGGCGCGCGCGGCGCGGGCGGCGCGGGGTGCGGCGCGCCGCTGCTGCGCGTGTTCGCGGGCGCCGCGCTCGGCGACAGCGCGCGCGCGCTGGTGCGCCGCGTGCCGCCGCCGCCCGCCGCGGGCGCCGCGCGCGGGGCCGCCCGCGGCGCCGGCGCCGCCGCCGCCGCCGGGGACCCCGCGCACTACCGCCGGGACAGTGAGTACCCGCCGCCGCCGCCGCCGCCGTGCGACGACAGCTTTCAACTTGCTTCACGAAAAATAGTAGATTACCCGACAAATGAAAAGAAAAGGTGAATTCCTTTCGAGGCACTAAGTTGTATCCCCCGAGAGAAGTGAAGGATTCTAAAGTAAAATCGCAAGCGAAGCAAAAAACTCTATAATACACAATCCTGAGCGGATCGAGGGATACGAGGGCCGAGATGATTTTTTTTTTCACGTGTTAGGTACTTTACTTTTTGTCATTGTCTGCGAGAAAATAACTAGTCAAATTTTATTATGGGTAATACATAAAAGAACAATAGTAAACAAAAAAACTAGTAATGTAAAATTAGAAGTTTTTTTTTTATAGCGAGTGTATGCAACCTCTTTGCACGTTTTCCTTTCTTTTTACTATAATCCGTATATTCGCGCATGTTCCAAGTTAATTTTTATATTATTCACTCAGCGAAACAAAAAACATTTCATGCACCGTTTTTGAAGAATCGCGAACCCTTTGTCGAATGTCAATGGTAAAAAAAATATAGTCTGTCGAGTATTCTAGTCTCATAAACCCTACTGAACTTAACCCCACTCGGAACATTAAAAATCGAAAATATTTACGTCACAACAACGTCACAGACGGCGCGAACACCGCAGACGAGAGCGTTACCAGTAGTGTACGATTAAAAAAAATACTGAAAAAATGCAGTTTTTTTTATTGCAACTAAGTCGGCAAGCAAGCAAACTGCCCACCTGATGGTAAGTGGTAACAGTCACCTATGCAACTCCTGTGAGATTCGCAGCAAAAGCGCAACCCCCAAAAGAGGCGTTACCAACTTGTATCATCAGATGCAAAGTCACGGTACCCAGTAATTTCAGTGCCATATTTTACCCTTCAAACCGGAACACAGCAATGCAAACACTGCTTTGCACTTTGCGACAGAAATAAGTAAGACGGAGATAACCAAACACACGACCCTGGTCTCCCTCCGGCCATGTATACACATTTAATCAATAGACTATACATTTTTAAACAGTAACACTTTGACCACGGTTTAAAGTTATTTAAGACATCGCGATAATAAAAAAATGTATCATTTAAAAGACCTTCTGAATAAGTAATAGGCTTATCGACGATTCAAAAGTGTTTTTATCGACTCATCCCTGCGAGCATAGACTTGTCGATCGACAAAAGCATCTGTCCTTTTCAGTCCTTAGTAATATCTGTCAAATTTATCGATTTTTGTCAAGTATGTCGATCTTAGCTGTCAAATTTTGTTTATCGAGAGTTCTATGCTCGCAGGGCTTATTTGAATAAATATATATACGTACACATGCGTATACGTACGCAATTAAATAAAAACATACATTAAATCCAAAATTATTTTGATATTCAAACTATCGATGCAAATAAATTAATGGTACAATAATTTGCACAGGTGACACGGAATGGGAGCCGCCAGAGAGCGAGCCGTCAGAGATGCCGTCGCCGTTCGCCAAGCCGGCCTCGCTGGCCGCCACCAGCACTGCACTGGCCGTGCCGCCGCCATTACAGGTCAATAAATAAATACACAGTATCATTGCCAGTTACCACTAGACTCACTTGAATCAACTCAACTTTTTTGTTATTAACAACGGATCCCTTTGTCTTCATTCTGATGGTAGGTGACGATAAGGCCCGACACCCATTGACGGTTCAGTATGGTATTTTTAATTGAGGAGTGAAAATACATATATCTTATTTGTATAGAAATAAGAAATAGAATGTTACATTGTCACCGATAGCTTCTAATGTATGTGTGTGATAATAATGATTTTCTTCTACAATATCTAAAATGATTATTTATAGATGGTGCAAAGCACAGTGCAAAGAGTGGACTCGGTTTCGGACGATCAATCGGACACAGGAGGCGACACTCCGCAGATGCGAGCTTTAGAGGTAAGTATATGAGTTACACTATGTGAACCGAGGTTCGGAAACTAGTTTAATTTTCAAATCGGTGTAGGCAATTGACTCCCAATCGGAATAGATTGCGGTTAAGGTTACGATTACCGGTTAACCTATCAAACTGGATTTTTACAAATTTCAGACCTGTTCAACGAAATTAGCGATTTAAAGACTGTGATTGTTTTGAGTTTAACATTGCCACGCACCAGGCAGCGTAGCGCGTGAATGCGTGTTCTTACGTTGCTTGTGTCTCCGTTTGTATAGAAAACACGCACAGTCCTACACACAGATAGACGCATCCATACGCGTTCATGCAGATCACGCACCTACAAGCGGTGAAAAACGCACCCACGTGCGTAGGTGCGGGCGAGATGCAAGGTGTGGTACACCGAGTCCCGCAGTGCCGTGTGTGATTTTGAAAGGGCTTGACATTGATTTTGAAAACGCAACTACGCGCGTGAGTGCGTAAAAAACCCGCATGATGATGCGGATCTGCACTCCCGCAAGTACGCGCGTAGGTGCGTCGACACGCAACATGTAGCGTGGGGCGTGGCAGTGTGTGAATCGCCTAAAGAGTTAATTCATATATAGAATTATTAGTTGTGATCAATTACAATAGTAACCGGTTCCGAGCCCTGTTGTGAACTACGTGGTCTCTATTGCTCTATAGTTTGCTCCATATAAATGTTCAACATCCACTGAAGCTAGATGTATGGAACAGCTAAATTTTTCTCGCGATGTCAAGATTGGTCCCATAGTAAAAGTTGTACAGTTTGCTTGTCTAAACAAGCATACAGAATATGGCTCTCGCTAAATCTGATACTGTATCAAGTGAGTACGTATAGGTCGGGCCTACGTACGTACGTACTCACTTGATACAGTATCAAATACATTACGTGCTACACTTGTGAGCACTAGCCTTACTGTGTCGGTGTGGCCAGGACGCGGTGAGCCTGGCGGAGACGCAGGCGCTGGCGCTGGCGGAGCTGGACTCGCTGATGGACGCCGAGCCGCAGGGCACGCTGGCGCTCGAGGACCACCCCCACCACCCGCCCACTGGTACTACCTACATTGTGATCGTGCAACACACACTATTCGTCACGCGTCAATATTCATTGAACATGGCGATCATTGTTACTTTTTATTTATTGTCATTTAATGAAATTATGAATTGTTGTGTCATCTAGGTTGCGTTCCAGAACGGATAAGTTTCGCTCGGTATATAGCTTAATTGACTCAATCCCAGTTCCAAAACACAATCGAGAATTTTTATCGAGATGTTTTGGAACGACTTTGCCGAGTCTGCACATTGCAATTAACTCCAAATCCAGAAAGATGATAACGACAGCGAATGATCATAGAACATATACTCTCTACCGAGAGATAGCGATGAGACATAATATAAGAGAGAGGCTAGAAAATTCACAGATAACGCGCTCCGGGACGCTAGATCAGAATTCTTCGCGAAATCACTTTTTACCCCGCTCCAAAACTAATTTTCAATCGGGTAACTTTACCCGACAAAGGAAATTTTGTTTCGGAACGCAACCTTTTTCCATATGATTTCACGTGTGAAATTTTACAGGCAATAATTTTTATTCTGCAGTTGTTTATTTGTTTGTTTTTAGTACGAAGTATGATGGTAAACGATTGCTAATTTGCTACCTATATGAAATGTAACATATTAGTAATTTGATTTGCGCGCTAAGTACAGTCAAAAAATTTAATTTGTGACTCACGTAAGGTTGAATATCGTAAAGCAATATTGCATCATAGTTCCTACGAATGTTGGTATTACTACCGTAACTGGGTATCATTTTTCACACATCTATTGGAATGTTTGATCTTAATAGATTGTCAGTGTTAAAGAATATGTCGACGAAATGCGTTGGGAATGAAATGCCTTGACCGTACACGTGTGCCAAACGGCGATTGCGCAGACGCCGTGGTGCCGGCGGGAGGGGGAATGGGCGCGGGATCCGTGGGCGAGTGGTGCGTGGTGGACCGCGCCGCGCTGCCCGCCCTGCCCGCGCTGCCCGCGCCGCCCCACGGTCCCCACGCTGACCCAGACCTCGACCCGGACCCCGACCAGCCCGCCCTCGACACGCAGGTACGTTCATACTCATCTCAACATCAATGGGCTGTCTGTCCATTCTCGCACGATTTCCGTTTACTGTTAATAATTGTACGTAATGTTTTCATTCGATTGTAGCGCGTAAACGACATTAGAAGCTATTATTATCAAGCGTGTTACCTTGCAATATAACAATCACCTTATAACAAATAGATTTCCTAGGAATCTTGACTTAAATCAATTATTTATTGTTAACGAACAACATGTATTACACATTATTTTAATGAATTTCCTTCCTATGTAGATGGAAATACACAGTCACCAACCGGACGAGGACGATTCAATACCAGTCAACGAGTCAATAATCTCCTTGCTACTGAAGCTGCATTCACAACTATCGGGGAAGTTGGACTCGTTTTCGTTAGAAGAACCGGCTCCGGAGAGCGACGAACCTATAGGTGAGATAGGATGCTTTGATTTATGGTGACGTGTGATGTATTGTTTTATATATTTATTTGTGATATTTAAATGAAATGATACACGATAGCGTGGCAGGGAATTTGGTTCTCTGTTTCTGCTTGTCGTTAGTGACAGGGTCCTAGTAAGTTCGACCCCCTCCCTCCTACCTTAAGCGGTGTGTGTGTGTGTGTACAGGTGACGGGCCGCTGTTCATCGGCGGCGTGCTGCGCGCGCTGTGCGCCCTGGACACGCGCTGCGCGGCCGCCGTGCGCCTCGTGCGCCGCGCGCTGTGGCCCGCGCCGCGACACCGCGCCGCCGACCACGACAGGTCAGTGACCCACCCGTCGCCGACCACGACAGGTCAGTGACCCATCCCGTCGCGCTTTGCTCGTTTGCCAACATAATGGTAGAGAAAAAACTATAGTATGAGTATGGTAAGAAGATATTTATTGTTAAGCTATAATTTAAATAAATCTCGAAACCGTGCCAATTCATCTGAAACATTGAAATCAATGTATCGTCACAAATTGTTGATCGTATAAAAAAAAGAAAAATTACGCGTGCAATATTTTTAAGAAATCACCAGTGACATTACAAAATTTGTCCGCCTCCCCCTTCGGTCGAATTAATCTCTACTGTGCGTCGGTCGCGCAGGGAGCGGCGCGAACGCGAGGAGCGGTCGCGTCGCGCGCGCGAGCGGCAGGCGGCGCTGCTGCGCGAGTTCGCGCGCCGCCAGCAGCAGTTCCTGGCCGCCGCCGCCGCCGCCGCCGGCGCCGACCGCATGGACCTGGACCCGGCCGCGCCCTCGGCCTCGCCCTCGGCCGGCGCCGCCTCGTCGCCGACCTCCTCGCCGGCCGCCGCGTTCGCCGCGGCGCCCGCGCCGCCCGAGCGGCGCTACGACTGCGTCATCTGCGGTGTGGCCGCCGCGCCCGACCCGCACGACCCCATCGGCCTCGTCGTGCTGCTGCAGGTACGTACGAGGCCGCGGGCCTGACCGTATTTTCTGTTTTCTGTTCCGTGCTCACATTCAAATTTCAAAACGGCACACTTTATTGAATCTGTAAAATGTCAAAATGATATTTCACACATGATAGATAGAGACTAGACCGTATGGTTCACGCCGCCTTTGCCTTTCCCGAAAATATGATAAGAAACATTTTTAAAAAAGGCATTGTGCGAGTGACGGAGCCCTGACCTTACGCGCAAATATGTCGGCAGGCCACATCCGTGCTGGGCCACCGGCGGCGGTACGGCGCGGGCGAGGCGCGGCTGGCGCTGTCCGAGGCGGAGCGCGCGCGGCTGCAGGCGCTGCGGGACGCCAACGCCGCCGCACACTACGCGCGCGTGCACGACGACCTGCACGCACACTTCGACCAGGTACCGCTCGCTCGCCCCGCACCCCCCACACCCACACACCCACACAGCAGCGTCGGTGGCTGCATTCATCGATTTGAGAATCTTTGCATTGTATTTTTTTTACACCAACAGGGAAGCTCTTTAAACCTAGGTAAGCTAGCCAGGCGGGTTCGAGAAGCTTTTTTAAATTTAGAAGACATCTCTTGAACACTTTTTTTTCGTAGTCTGTTGATAATTATGATCTCGTTAACGCCCCTATTTATTTTACGTGCGACGCTATTTTCGAGCACTAATTATAATAAAAACAACACGACCTGATTTTTTCCTATTAAGAATTTTGGTGTAAAGTATTGCATACATACATTTTTCGGATGCCGTGCCTATTAAGTATGCTATGAGATAGAATGTGAAATATAAGTACGAATCGTAAGCGACTAACCAACTGACGGTCGGTGGTCGTCGCGCAGGAGTCGTGGCTGCTGAGCGTGAACGTGGGGTGGGAGGGCGGCGTGCACGTGCAGTCGTGCGGGCACCACCTGCACCTGCGCTGCCTGCAGCTGTACCTGCGCTCGCTGGCCGCGCCGCAGCGGCCGCTCGCGCTGCACGTGGACCGCGGCGAGTTCCTGTGCCCCGTGTGCCGCCAGCTGGCCAACACGGTGCTGCCGCGCGCGCCCCCGCCCCCGTCCGCGCCCGCGCAGACCGCGCCCCACCTGGACATGCGCGCGTTGCTGCGCAGCCCTCGCCCGCCGCCGGTCAGTGTCCCACCCGCACCCGCCAGTCGCAACAGCAGGCGGAGCACGGGCTGCTAAGAAATGTGACAAGACTCAGTGACACGTATCCCTTGAGGAGCGTCAAGAAATTTTTATCACGTCTGTCACTGCGTTCCGAAAATCAATAAGAATCACTATTACCGCGCTCAAACGCATCGCGAAATGTTGTGAGCGCGCTAATGATCACTTCATGCCTCAGATTAAATAAACCAATGGATTCGCAATGTTATTATACATCTGAAATAAATTTGCGTCCAGTTTAGTCCGCCATTACAAAGCACCGTGTTTGTTGTTGTGCTAAAATATGAGTCGGTGAGCATTATTTGTGAGTGCATTTTACAGTTATACGTTTTTTAATGAATTCTATAAAGAAAAACATAAAAAGTGTGGAATCTTGGATACGGCGTCCCTAGTTTTTTTCCGCCATCTTAGAGCACCAACCCAAATGCTGGCACGCTTTTTTCGTAGGTATTTCATGTCTATTGGTATCTATTGTCTAAGTTTCATGCGAACTGAAATCACTTCATGCGAAATGTCAGTCTGACGTTTGATATTTGTGGTTCCAAGTAACCTATTCCAAGTAACCGTATCCATAGATAGATAGAATATTGAAATCGATCATGAGGGACAAAAAGTTGCAGTGAGCAGAAGGCCTAAACGCATTATTGAATTTTTTTATGAAACTTTATTTATAGTTGTTTTTATGAGGTTTTTAACTGTCAAAGACGTATGGCGATGTACTTTGCATACATCTCAGACTAAGTACACCAATGAACTCGCAATGTATTAACTATGGCACCAATAAATTTGCGTCCAATCCGCCATTAAACACAGTGTTGTTGTGCTAAAATATCAGTCAGTGAGCGTTATTTATGAGTGCATTTTACAATTCTATGTTTTTCATTGATTTTTTGAATGAATTGTATAAAGAAAAACATAATAAATGTGGAATCTTGGATGCGGCGTCCCAAGTTTTTTCCGCCATCTTAGAGCACCAACACAAATTTTGGCACGCTTTTTTCGTAGGTATTTCATGTACTTCGGTATCCATAGTCTAAGGCATACATACTCGTACATAGACAGCCAAATGTTTCTGATGAATAAATAATGTTTACTCGATTTGTCTGTTGTCCGCTATCGCCGATGATAGACAAGCGCGTGTGCGTGTGTGTGTGTGCAGAGCGCGAGCAAGCTGTCGGAGGCGATGGGCAAGGCGATGGAGGACATGACGGGCGCGGCGGGCGGCAAGGCGCGGCAGCGGTACGGCACCTCGCCCGCCGCGCTCTTCACCTTCGTGGCCTCGCTGCTGCGGACCAACCTGGAGTGCGAGCTGGTGCAGCGGCTGTCCGCGCCGCGCTACAAGCCGCGCAACGACTGCATCGGTGGGTCACACTACACTACACTACACTACACTACACTCCCCCGCCGTCCGCACCGACCTGGAGTGCGAGCTGGTGCAGCGGCTGTCCGCGCCGCGCTACAAGCCGCGCAACGACTGCATCGGTGGGTCACACTACACTACACTACACTACACTCCCCCGCCGTCCGCACCGACTTGGATTGCGAGCTGTTGGCGGAAAACTTGGTTAATTATCAAGCAAATGGACGTCAACGTCTGGTCAGCATTATAACTGCGCAAACTATCGTTCCGATTTATCAATTGTCATTTGGTAATGTTAGCGCGATGTCCTATTTAGAACTGTTGTGAGCGCTCAGAGCGCTCTTACCACTATAAGCTCATTCGGAGCGCACCCTAAGTTGTTTTGAGACTAACGGTTAATTTTAACATTGTAGCTACGGATAGAAATAAACTACTGTACTTTTGTTGCGAACTATTTTAACCTCCGACGCAAAAACGACGGGGTGCTATAAGTTTGACGTGTCTGTGTTTTATTTTTTTACTTGAAATAACATAAGTCGCTCAGTGACTAAACTGCGGCGAGTCTATCTCGTTTGGTAGATAGAATATTGAAATTAGCCGTTGCTCATTTTGAGTATGGGTCCTTTTTGTATTCATTCTGGAACAGATCGTTTCTATACTAAACGCACAAAAGACGAAGAAAAAACAGAGTGTGACGTGTCGTGGTGTGCGTGCAGTGCCGCTGATGGCGGTGGTGGGTGCGCACGTGCGCGCGCTGGAGGCGGCCGGCGCGGAGCTGTGCGCGGCCGACACCTGGGACGACCTGTGCCCGCCGGAGGTGGAGGGGGAGGTGGCGCCGGGGGAGGGGGTGGGGGAGGGGGAGGGCGCCGCTACGGAGGGCTCGGCGTGCGTGCCGGCCGCGGGGGGCGGCGCGGCGGCGGCGCGGCGCGTGCCGCTGCTGCTGCGCGACCCGGTGGCGCTGCTGCTGCAGCTGCTGCTGCTCACGCCGCACCCCACGCACCTCGACATACGTGAGACCCGCCCCGATATTCCTTTCACTAGTTCCGAACGAGAATTGACCTGTCAGACGGCCATTTTGGTTTGCATTTGGATATTCATTTTATGTAACTGTTTAGCATTTCCAGTCGCATCGTTATCGATGTGGACGTGCGCGAACGTAAAGGCGAGATTCCACCAGTGTGCTGAACTGTCCGGCACAGTGCTGCACAGCGTACGCCACAAATGTTTGTTTTGGTCAACTCACTCAAACGAACATTAACAAGTTGTGCGCGAACTCAGTTTTGCTTCCGCTACCAAAGCGAAAACATTTATTTGTGCGCGCACTTTGTCAAGTAATTTTTTTTATTATCAAAATATTTTACCTAAAATACACTTACAAGTAATGAAATCGACCCACCTCATGTAATGTTTCGATTCGGAAATATCGGTACTAATATAAAAAATAAGATTAGACAAACAAAAACTGTAAAAAGCTTTATTTTAACATACGGTCAACTCTAAACATGGTTAAAAGAAGTGTTGCTGACAATTAGATTTATTTCTTCGGAAAGCCCCGTTTCTCATTTTTACATGATACGCAATCTCGGTGATTGTGCAGAGTTTTGAAAGTTAATTGAATCAATGTTTATTCAAAAATTGATTATTCCTACAGATTTATTGACCCTTTAAATTGAGCTGATTTTCTCAAATAAATGTTAGGTAGGTAGGTACCTTTATTAATTTTAGTTTTCAGTTTGTAAAACCAATAAACCAAAATCTGTCACTGGTCTAATGTAACCTTAGTTAGACCCTTGTTTAACAATCAGGGTTAAACCTGCAGCACAAAGCACTACGTTTTCCTGCCCGTTCATATTAACAACTGTCGGCAGAAAATCTCGCTCAGTGATCGTGTTCGTGATCACAAGTGTGCTACACTGTGCGCTTACGAAAGTTACATACAGCATTGCCGGTGGAGACAGAGGCTAAACAAGACAGCAGCTTAGTACGTGTATGCTGGAGTTTTGCACAAAATGTTTGTAAACAAATGTGCTGCACACTATTTTGGTGGAATCGTGCCTTAACGTGCGTCGTGTCGTGTGCGCCGACAGGGCAGTTCACGGAGGTGGTGTCGGCGCTGTACGCGCTGACGTACTACCAGGCGGTGTGCCAGTTCCTGGCGGGCGCCACGGCGGCGGGCCGCGCGGCGCTGGCGGGCGGCGGCTGCGGGTGCGGCGGGTGCGACGCTGCGGGCGGCGAGGCGGCGTGCGCGTGCGGCGCGGCGTGCGGGTGCGGGCTGCGCGCCGCCGCCCGGCTCGTGCTGGACGCGCTGGCCGGCTCCGAGCTGTTCTCCGAGGACGGCGCGCCCGACGACGAGCCGCTCGCCACCGTCGACGTCGGCGCCCTCGAGGCCCAGGTATTGGACGTCGCCGGCGCGCATCACCCCCGCTGGGAAACAAAATAGAGTCTGGCACGCGAAACGTGAGCTTGGAAAAAAGCGGCAAGTTCAAAAATTCTAGCTCTGGTAATACTGTCTACAGAAGGTAAAATACATTTTGATACTTGAAATATTCTAGTATTTTTTTATTTATGTAGTAATTTAGAATGTTAAATTTGTGAAAGGATTATCTTTTTCCCCTTTTTTTTTTCCTACTATATTCTACTGAATATAATAGGAAAGAAAAGGATTTGATACTTTTTTTAAATTAAATATTAGGTAATGTTTAGTTTCAATGAACTTTTAACAATGAACCTTTTATAAAAAGTCGCTGTATTTGGATTTCATTAATGTTAAAATTACTTAATATCTGTAATATATCGACAGAAATTTTAAAAAAATAATATAATGTTTATTACAATGAAAATCACCATGTTGAACTAAACTACATGGGAACATTGTATCAGTGTTGCTACTTGAAAAAATGTCAGGTTCATGTTTCGTGTGTCAGACTCTATATTAATGATGTCACATTCGTATTTTGGCAGTTTTAGGTGATTCACACACTGCCACGCACCACGAAGTGTAGCGCGTGAATGCGTGTTCCTACGTTGCTTGTAAGTATCTCGCGTTTATATAGAAAACACGCACAGTATAACACAGAAAACACATCGACGCGCGTTCATGCAGATCACGCGTCTACAAGCGGTGAAAGACGCACCCGCGCGTGTAGCTGCGTCTACACGCATGATGCAGCGTGGTGTGTGGCAGTGCGTTAATCGTCCAACGTATACGATGGATCCTGCGTTCATCGTAAAAATTTCATAGTGAGAAGTCATAATTTCCGTACATATTTCAAACAACGTACTAAAATATGATCCTTCGAGCCGGATCATCGTCAACGCAATCGCAACGTCTATTTTAGAAAATTAAATAAATTTTTTAGAAAAAAAAAATATTACAATTATTTATGGTTACAATATTAATATGTTTCCTTTAAATTTGAATGTTTTGCTCTGTTTTGACGTCAATAAGTGCCTGTAAAGGCCTATGTTGAATAAAGATTTTTGAATTGTCTTCTATCTTGTAATATTTATTCATGATCATGATCATAATGTGTCTGCGGGGCAGCTGGAGCAGCTGGTGCTGGGCGTGGTGCGCGTGGCGGCGCTGCTGCGGCAGCACATGTACGGCGAGCCGATGCCGGAGGCGCGCGGGGCGGGCCGCGAGCTGGCCCAGCTGTGCGGCTACCTGGGCGTGCGGGCCGGGGGGCCGCGCCGCGCCGCGCCCGCCGCGCGCGCCTGGGCCCGCCACCTGGGCGCCGCCGCCGACCGCGGCCAGCTGGTGGTGAGTGTGACGTGTGACGGACACTGGGCACCGGGCACCGGGCACTGTGCGGCTACCTGCACGCGTAGCACGAGGACCCCGAGATAAATATTAACTGTCACTTTCTCGACACCAAACAATAACTATCTCATTCGCTACTGTCAAACGTGACATTTCAGTGTAGGAAAACAGGCCGAAAAAATACTCTCGCGATCCTTGTGCTACGCGTGCTGGGCGTGCGCGCGGCTGCGTTGAAAATCGTCTAAGGTGGAGTAGTCTCACTTGGCGGAAGTGGCTGGACGCTGTCGACTACAAAACAGGTTCCTAGAGGTGTATAGAGATTAGTAGAGGTTACGCGTTAAGAAGTGAAGCTTTCGTTGCACACGTTTATATTTTTCCTGTTGAAAGAACGCGTCTGAACTATCATAATAACTTCGGTGTCCGATTGAAATGTGTGTCTGTGTGTGTGGTTGTCAGGTGCGGCGCCTGCTGCAGTCGCTGCACGTGCGCTGGGCCACGCCGGCGCTGCTGTCGCTGCCGCGCGAGTACGAGCGCGTGTTCTCGTACTACCACGAGCGCGTGTGCACGCAGTGCGGCGCGGCGCCCAAGGAGGCGGCCGTGTGCCTCGCGTGCGGCGCGCTCGTCTGCCTCAAGCAGGCGTGCTGCCGCCGACACCAGGTGCGTGGCGTGTTGTGTGCGTGTTGTGCGTGTGTGTCACCAGTACGAGCGCGTGTTCTCGTACTACCACGAGCGCGTGTGCACGCAGTGCGGCGCGGCGCCCAAGGAGGCGGCCGTGTGCCTCGCGTGCGGCGCGCTCGTCTGCCTCAAGCAGGCGTGCTGCCGCCGACACCAGGTGCGTGGCGTGTTGTGTGCGTGTGTGTCACGTGACCCCGCTCTACGTGATGCTGGCACTTCACATCGCTATTCGGTGTTCGCATTTTTTACAGCTTTGTTTGCTATGCTCGTGTTGAGACCCGACCTTCTACACATCATTTATGAACAGCGAATATGCCGAACATTTACGAATATTTTTGTTATAGTATCGCATCAAACGCAAAGATGAACGTGTTCACCTGTATATTCCAGGCTATTCTTAATAATATACCGTGCGTCTATAACTTTGCTTCTGTTTTTATGAGATTCATGTTGCTGGTGGTATTCCAAAAATCTCATGACAACGACATTAAATTTCACCAATCCTTCTTGTAGCGATCGAGCTGTAAACACACTACTGAGCGAGCGATGTGTCGACGGCAAACGAATAACATGTTCCGCATATTCGCAATCCTTTGATATGTTGCAAAGAAACCGACGCGGACGGATACGGGTGTTCGTGTATTTAGCGTATTATAGACGAGATAGAGCCACTTGACATCGTCGTATTTGGAGGAATGTCCGTGATGACGTGGGCGGCGGATGTTCGCAGGCGGCGGAGGCGGTGCGTCACGCGCGCGAGTGCGGCGCGGGCACGGCGCTGTTCCTGGTGGTGACGTCCACGTACATCGTGGCCGTGCGCGGCCGCCGCGCCTGCCTCTGGGGCTCGCTCTACCTCGACGCCTACGACGAGGAGGACCGCGACCTCAAGTAACTACACACACACCTCCCCCACACCCCCCACCCCCACCCGCTGTACAGCTTGACGAAGAGTTGAGAAAAAATGAGGGCGCCACTAGCACAGTTTCGCATAGAACATACAAAAATAAAGACACAATTTCAATAGTAAAGGGCCATTCGAAAACCCGTGAGGTTTTCACTCGGTTAAAAAGAAAAGGATAGATATATTGCGAGAAAGAGAAGTTCAACTAGTTTTCAAACGTTAGCGAGTGATTTTCGCACTTCACGAGTTTTCAAACGGGTTCTGTTAGTTAAAAACGAAAAGCAGACTTCTTGTGTTTTGCAACACAAACTTGCTTTATTTTACAACTACACAAAGCTTAACTTAACATTTGTAAACTTTAACCACCTTTAACTTGGACGATAAAACGAAATCAGTAGCCACAGATCACAGAACAGTCAACTGTCAATGTCAGGTAAAATTTAACGCTGACTGGGGGCCGAGAGGAAATTCACTCCTGTCAAGCGAAAATTACTTACATTAGTGCGTTCAGAAAAACGAGCAGAGTAAATTGGTCGGTTACCCTCGGTTTCACTCGGGTGGTTCGCGAACGCTATCGGGTGAAATTCACTCTACCCCGAGTAAATATTACTCGTTTTCAAACGTACCCCATATAACAGTTGGAAAATTAAGTAACGACAGTCTTATTAATACACTATCTAGTTGTGAAACAAGTTTTAATACGGAAATCGCTTTTTAGTTCCATCCGTCACCGCATCTAACTCATTTTGCCAAGCTGTACTAGCTCACTACAATTTATGATACGATTATAACGTATCGAAGTTCAATAAGGATATGACTGAAAAGTTGTAGTAAGGCTAAGGATGCTCAGGCTACTATATTTTATACAACAAAGTTGTCAAACAAGCAGGCTGCCCACCTGATGGCAAGTGACTACAGTCGCTGATAGTACACGTGGTTCCTGTAAAATTTGCAAATCTACATCCCCTACAAGGACTCCCGATGTACGTTGCCAACTTGTGACATAAAATGTCAAGTCACAGCACACAGTAATTTCACCAAGCGAACGGCGGAAAGCGGAACACAGCAAAGCGAGCAGCGCTGGTTGAGAACAGAAATAGGTTAGGTAGAGGCATCTCTAGTCAACATGTCTTTCGATAATTGCTATCACAATCGCTAAATATACAATGTATGAGATTCGACAACTGCACTCAAAAACATATGTCAAATCCCGTACATTTTTTTTTATTTATTTATTTTTATTTTATTTATTATTAAAAAATAAAATTTATTTATTTTTATTTTTTAATAAAAAAAATTACTCCTTTGATCATCCTCGGATTAGTTACTCCGTGTTTTGTCTTGTTTCCGCACATGTCGGCTGTCATATGTCAAAATAAGACAAAACACGGAGTAACTAATCCGAGGATGATCCGAGGAGTAGTTTTTTTATCAATAAGGCCGTCTGAGTACAGTGATAAGCTGATAACGCGGAGAGCTAAGCGTGCGGTTGTTGCGTTGCAGGCGCGGCAAGCCGCTGTACCTGTCGCAGGACCGGCTGGAGCTGCTGCAGGCGCAGTGGCTGGCGCACCGCTTCGACCACACCAAGCGCACCTGGGTCTGGCACCGGGACTCGCTCTGAACAATCCTCCCCATCCCCATCCCCCCCCCCCCCCCACCTCTCCGACCCTTGCGTCCACTCCTCTCACTTCCCCGACCTATCGTCTCCGCCCACCGGGCGAGATGCACGCCGACCGCTTCCCGTGTCGTACATAAAGAATATGTGTAAGGGTGCCGTTCAGAAACGTTTTGTTTTCGCACTCGGCGAAAGAGAGAGAAACTGTCACGTTTGCCCGATAGAGAAAAAGATTAATGGCCATTTTCACCAACCTCTTCTTAACTTAGGTGACTCTTAGGTAGCATTCTGTCACATTCTTTTCATTAAAGACAAAAAGTGACAGCATACATAGTCTTAGGGGCTTCCTAAGCTAAGTTATGGTTGGTGAAATCGGCCATAAGTTTCTGAACGACATCGAGTGCAGGTAAAGTTCATCGGCTCACCGGCAGGGGTTAAATTACGCACCCCTGTCCCTGTCAATGTGAAATTTCACCTGACAGATTGTTTCTGAACGGGTTGAGTAAATCATTCGGTCACCCTCGGTTTCACTGAGGTTAGTTTCTGAACGGCGTAGATTAAAATGCACTTTTCTGAACGCTCCCAAGGACAACGAATGAACAGAGCGTTTTACCTTTAACGTGTTCGATGTGAAGCGTTCGCGTGAAGAACACTGAGTCGAGTCATTTTTTTCCGCGTATCCCTTTGAATGTAGCTCGCCGTGACAAAATTTCAGTTACGATGCATTCCGGTCGGTTGTCACCTTCATAATGTAATACGACTCGTGTCTTGCGGTGTCAATTCAAATGGGGGATTTTTAGCATTATCGAAAGCACTTTGTTAAACTACATTGAAGTGCCACCGAGACACGATTTTTACGCTCAGGTTATTTGAATAGAGAACCGGATCACGCTATTTGCGTTTCGTAACCGGTTGCCAAATTTGACTCACGGTTCCGAAGGTATCGGATTCAATTATGACGAGTTTATTATTTAACTGAAATAAACAACTGCTTTTTACGTACTAAAATGTATTTCGCAACCAGTTGCGAATGTCGCCTAGTTTGATCGAATAATCGGATGGTAAGCTGGGTATTGCTTGATTCGTTTTAAAATTCTAAGCGATAATAATACAGATGTCTATCTTTTGTCTTACTTATGTATTGCTACAGAATCCCATTCGACTGTTATATTTTACCGAATCTAGAGTGTCACTTTTAGTTTTAAGTGATAACTACATTTATAGATTGTTGGAATTATTCCTGGTGTTATCTCTTGAATGTTTAATTAGTAAATTAAATTGAAAATGTTGTTGTTAGCCAGAGAATATAAATTAATAGCTAAATATTCTGTGCTATTTCCAGATGCAAAATTGTACATGCATATAAATAAACTGTTGCAATCTAGATGTTCGTCTGTGAATTTATTGTTGTATGTTAAGATAGATCTAGATATTATGACAAATTCATTGTGGTATATTAAGATACATCTAGATGTGACAGGTAATTGTTTGTGTTTGGTAATTCTAATGCGCGAAGTATCTCATCATGTGTTATCGTGCCGACATCGTAGGTTAGTTAGGCTGTTCAATCCGTTTCACTGTAAATATAAAACCATTACACTAAATTAGTGACAATAAATACATAGTTAGTCAGTATCGTTACAATAATTATTATTAACAACTTTTATGTTTATTTAATTTGCAATGCTTATATACGAAGTTATATATGTTTTCAAGTCACATATTATTCGATAGGATTAAGTACTTTGTTCATCGAATTATCGGTTGATTGGTGATAGATAACAAACGCTGTCCCCTGTTAACTCCGTAACATTCATTAGATTATTAGATAACATTAATAGTTTTATGTTATTCATTAATTATGTGTGGCATGTTGCGGAAGAAAGTTTTATTTCGGAAATTTGCCGGTTTCGAGTGAAACTTTTATATGGTTAAGTTTCTCTTGCGTTTTGATTGGAATAATTGTTTGGAGACGAAATTGGTTTTAGGGCCGTCTCGCCCGCTGCGAGCGGCAGCTGTAAATAGTGTGACCCGTCAATTGTACAGGCGTTGTTGGTGTCGTCAGGCTGTGAATATGTAAATGTGCGTCTGTTACGCGGTTGGCGGTGTGACTTAGATTTATGATATTAAATTATTATTTTATTTTTTTCATATTTTTATTACATAGCGTTTATGTCAGATACGAGTAGTTACGATGAATTGATATGATATTGGAACATGTGTGTTTAGTTTGTCGGTTCAGCCCTGCGAGCATGGATTTGTCGATCGACATATATCAATGGACAAAAGCATCTGTCCTTTTCACTCCTTAGGAATATCTGTCAAATTTATCGATTTTTGTCGAGTATGTCGATCTTAGCTGTCAAATTTTGTTTATCGAGAGTTCCATTCTCGCAGGGCTGGTTTCGAAGTGTTTTGTGTTGACGATTTGATGTTTTGTCGATTTCTGTTTGTTGTTTTGTCAGTTGCTTGCCCTTTATCGACTTTACGACAGACAAATTAATTGTAGATGTTCCGTCAGCACCGATTTATCGATATAACACTTAATATATGTTGGCTTAATGCGTTTGTAGTTTTAATGTTTTGCGTGCAATTTCCTGGCCTATGTATCGTTATTAGCTTGTTGGCGTGACGCTGTAATAGAGGTGCAGTAATTATGGTATATTATTAATGCATTTCGCAATTGTGTATGATAGATTTAATTGTTACATTATATTGTTGTTTAATCGCGATATGGTATAGTTGTGGTGACGCGGAGGAAATTTTGTTTTAGTTTGACAACGAATGGAGATTCATTCAGTTTCATATGTATCATTGTACATTAATCACGCTTTAGTTATGTAAAACTATATTTGTTTTTACTCGTTTTATTATGGTATACCCTTTGTTTACTTTTTTCTATATTGAAATGTATTATTGTCATACCTCACATCGCTACATACAGAGCGCTCTATAACCCAAGAAATATTTGTTAACACTTGTAACTATGTTTGTTCTTGTATATATCCGGTCATTAAATGTTGTTGATATTTCATGCTTCGTTTTATTCCTAAATTTCCCTAATTTATGGAAGCCTTGGATGATGGATCAATTAAGATTTTTTTTATTTTCAACTCAAAATATTTATGAACACCCAGATATTCTATAAGATTTGTTCCGGATTCGTCATATTCCTGATTGGTCATATTCCTCAAATTCAAATTCAATATCTTTTATTCAAATTGGATTGTTACAATCTCTTTTGAACGTCAAAGCAGCTACGCCATTGGTTCACAAGTCTACGGCGGGAGACCTTGTACTGGAAAGAACCAGCAAGAAAACCAGCAAGGGCTATTTTTTTCTCCCTGTATTGTTACAGAGTCGTCAATTGGAAGCTGACCTCACAGCAGAAGTTTGAGCTCAACTTCCATTACAAGATTAGATGTGTCAGTTCTCTTCTTACTACTTATTACCAAAAATATTTTTTGTTTAAACAAATGGTTATACATAACAAGACGATTCATTATCTGAAAAATTAACACCAGGCATTGGCATCATTCAAATAATCGTTGACTTTATAATATCCTTTACTCATAAGAGTCTTTTTTACATGCGCTTTAAACTTATGAAAAGGCAAGTCGGTAAGACTTTGTGGAAGCTTATCATAAAAGGTTATACATTTCCCCATAAACGAGCCTCTAGTTTTTTGAAGCCTGAATGTTGGAACGGCAAGTTTATTTTTGTATCTTGTGTTTAGATGATGAATTTGGAAATTGGTTTCAAATGTATTATAATTCTTATAGACATAAATCAAATTTTCATAAATGTACTGTCCTGCTAAAGTCAATATATTAATTTCTCTAAATAAGTCCCTTAAAGAATCTCTTGCTCGTAAATTATAAATAGCGCGAACCGCTCTTTTTTGAAGTACAAAAATACTTTCAATACTAGCAGCCGATCCCCACAGTAGTATTCCATATGACATGACACTATGAAAATAACTAAAGTAAATCAATCTTGCCGTTTCAACATCAGTAAGTTGTCTTATTTTTTTAACTGCATATGCTGCAGAACTAAGTTTGTTAGCCAAGGACTCAATATGTGGATCCCACTGCAATCTAGAATCTAGTGTTATACCCAAAAATTTAGTAAAGTCGATGAATTCAACAATTTCATTATTCATTTCCACTATGGTATCCACTTTTCTTACATTTGGCAATGAGAATTTAATACATTTAGTTTTACGTGAATTTAAAGATAAATTATTTATAGTTTACTTATTCGACACTTTCCTAACTGGTCATATTCCTAACTTGTCACGTTCCTGATTCGTCATATTCCTCACTCGTCATACCATGTACATTTGCCTGCACAAACTTATTATAGAAATCCTGGTAAATGATAAGAACCTCATTAGATAATTAATAGATGAGTGAATGTTACTTGTATATAATGAAGCTAATATAATTAACCCTTTAGTATTTATATAGAGTCAATGATATTGTAATATAATTTTAATCGGAAAAGATGGCCTTGCAGACTTGTAATAATGGTGCGGACGAAGAAATGCTTTTTATCGAAAGTGAAAGATGAAAAAAGTTACTGTTGCATTCTGGGTACAAATTCGGTATTTGGGGTCACGACCCGTCCACACCCACTGGACTTTCCCATTGGTGGGTGGAGGGGTAATTTACGATAACTCCTCCACCCACTACGACAAATAATTTTGCTTATGTGCCAAGTCATACAAATTTATTTACATGGGACTCCGCCTTAAGTAAATTGTCTAGTACCCGTAGTGCGAAGTATAACTACCTCGCACGTTTTTGCAATTTTCATTTGACTGTACAATGAAGAATTAGGAATATGACCAGTTAGGAAAGTGTCGAATAAGGAATATGACCAATCAGGAACAAATCTTCTATAACACCTAATTCAACCGCTCGTGGCTTAGCCAACAAGGATTTTTAAAACTACTACCCGTGCGAAGCCGGGGTGATTCGCTAGTATATCCTATGTTACTCAGGAATAATGTAGCTTTCCACTGGTGATAGAATTTTCAAACTTGGTTCAGTAGTTTCAGTGATTACTTCTTATAAACAAACCCACAAACTTAGGCCCAGCGCACACCGCTGGAAGCGCGGCGAAGCGCATTTCGAGACAACAATTTAATATAAACCGTAACGTCTTGGACATACGGTCAATACTTGTATTTTTTTATTATTATTATGTTTACTCCACAGACTCAGGCGTCGTCCTAATAGAACGCGAATGCGCGATCATCGCAGGTTCGCGTGAATTTTACTCGTACGAACGCGCGATCAAACATATTGAACACGAATAGGTGTCCTAATTGACAATCGCAAGACGCGCTCGCGCGACTCAAATGTTTGAAATTCTATTCGCACGAACTAAAGTTCGAACGAACGCGCCATCAAACATATTAAATTCGAATAGGTGTCCTAACTGACAATCGCGTCGCGCTATGTCGCCCGTTGGGAAGTGCGGTTGGGCACTCTGCTTGCCTTACCGGCCAGCATAATCTGCATGATCGTTCGCGTCGTCAATTCGCGCGATGATGGCGTATTCGCGTTCTATTAGGACAGTCAGTATTTGCTATCGCGCGAACACGCGATAGTCGCATCGCTTACTCGTGCGATGATCGCGCATTCGCGTTCTATTAGGACGACGCCTCAGTCCGTGCCCTTGTTCACATTATTTTTTTTACATAATTTCTTTTTAAACTCCTTATAAATAATAATTATCACTTAGTAACTTTTTTTTTACATTTGCGCAGCTTATAAATTAAAATATACTATACAATATAAACTATTATGATACTAAACAAACGTACAAACGGCAACGCTTCAGAGCCCACATATCGACCATGAAACAGATCTTATATCGCTCGTAATAGCGCAGGTTTTCTTAGTGCAATATAATGGGCTCTACGCGCCGCCGACCGCACATCACACACATACACACCAGTTATGAACTATATCATAAATACGTACATTTATACTATAATATAAAACTATATATAAATTTAAACTTAAACTATATAATTTAAATTTAAACTATATATAAATTTAATTAAAAAGAAATTACGAAAGCTGTACCATGAGAATCTTTTTACTCCTGTTGATTAAGGATATGCATATTATCTTCGAAATATCATTTCGAATGTCATTTTCGTTTTATAGTTTTGTAAATTAATAGTAGGCACATATATATTAGTTTATTTTATTTATAATATTTATGTATTAGTATATTATGTATATAGCATTATATATATACCATTATCCAGTTGTTTTTACCATTAAATTACTACATCTACTTCCTTTTCTCTGCACCACCCAAAGGTTGACAGGCAGATAATGCCTTTGGCATTAAGTCCGCCTCTGTACACAAATTGTACTGGAAGTTTAAATAAATAAATAAAATTTAATGAGGGATTTTACGGACAACACAAGGGGGCGCGCCATCGACGGCGCCATGCCAGGTGGGTTATTGTCTAAGAAAAAATCCCACCACAATCGCCATCAATTTGATAACCATTGCGCCGTTAACACAAGGCTCTGCGAAGACATCCTTTTATAAAGGAGCGATGGATGGACGGCGACTGTCAAAGTGTAAGCGATTGCGATAGATTTTCTCAGACAATAACCCCGCAGGTGCCACATTCCGCACACTATAAGCAGTATTTGCACTGTTTACAGTCTGTGGAATACGACACCGATGCAATGTCCGCTATCCAGGGATTCCTCATTATGCATGCATTTTTCTGCTAATGGGGCAGCACCTAGATCGCTGCTTTATTTAGGTCTTTGAACGCCATCTGCAAATTATAATTTTTTATTTCATCGTCCGTTGCTGAGTTGGACTGGGCAATTAGTTGTTTTATGGCGTCATGCTCCTTATGCTCCCCACAAAAGTATATACATGACTCCGTATGCCTGGAAATTGCCACTACAGCGTGAGGGACACTGTCATGGACCGGGTTCTTAGCACTATCACCTTACGGTATGTCAGCCCCTGAGCCTCATGTATCGTCAGCAGTCTGGAATTCTCTCCAGTACCATTCGTTTCGAACGCCTCCTTTTCCTCTTGAGTGAAGGTCAAGAATAGCGTTTCCGGGTCAGTCCTTCTGGACACTGCTTCTGATGCCATGGTGGAAGTTAGGGATCTCAGTGCACCCCTGGACGTGTATATGCCCCCGTACACCTCCTTCAGGGCGTATACTACATCCATCGGGCATCGGTGTGTGCAGAGTATCTTTTCTGAGACTGTCGTTACGGCAATTGGGTCTTTGTTTTGCATTTCAAATAGGTTATGTCTCTGTCGATAAAGGGGATCTGGTTTGTATCACTCATTAACACCAGTTCTCTTGCCCCGCACAGCCGGCTTGCCATTATTATGGCTCCAAAATGAACCATCGAGCCTCGTCCACCAGTAGACGCTTAGACTCCTTTGCTCCGTTCATCAGTACCGAAGCAATGGTTCTTACTTTCCCCTTTGCGACAGCGCCCAGACGACCTATTATTTCCGCCGTCAGCTCTTTAGCCGTCTCGAGTGTGCTGGTGAGGATCGTGTCTTCCTTTAACTGAAAGTTTTTAAGGAGCCAGGTGGTCTTCCCACATCCCGGTACCCGTCTATCCACAGAATTTTTATCTTTTCCCAAGGTTCTAAGGTCCAGGTTCCCGTCACCGCCTTAGCGGTCTCTAGGATCTTGCCCTCCAACAGAAAACGGGTGCACTTAGCAACCACGACTATTGGGTCCTCGGCGGGGGTATAGAATGCTGGGGCTCCCCTCTCTGATGTCCGTTCACGATCCTCGAGAACAATACCCGTCGTTCCACTGTATGCTGCCATGTATCGGTGATTTCCCACTCTGGGGCCACCCGCCAACACTGTTCCCGTGTCGTTATTATAGACCGCCTTCCCCGTATCCAGCCGTTCTCGTAACAACATGCGAGCATCGTTCTGGAATGCTTCCAGTATATCTCTGCAGGCAGTATATTTTACCTGCAGCGATGCACGCAATATCTCAACATACTTCAGATAGGCGTTGACTAGTTTGTCTTCGTCCCGGTTTACCGCAATGCGTATTGGCGGGCGAACCCTCCCCATGTCTTCAAGTGTGGTTATTTTGCTTGAGAGGGGCATCTCCACTTGGGGTGTAGTTTTTTCTGGGGTGATTCTAAGAGACGGCGTTCTGGTACTCGATCCTTCCAGGGCAACGCAAATTCCCCTGATTAGGTGTTCGGTCGGGGATCTATGCGACAGAAGGCGTGTTCTAACACTCTCTGCTTGCCTTGTTTCTTCGTGTAGCCTTTGTAGTCTGGCTGGGCCGCTCTCCGTTTGGCAATGACGTGGTGTCTGCTCCTTGTTTTTCAGTAGGAAGTTAGGATTTTGACCTCGGCCCTCGTACACAATAATTTCGTGCTTATTGGCTGCCCTCGTGAGAAGAGTATACAGGGTGTCCACTGCTAATGTTTAAAAAAAATCCCTGACTTTTCCCTGACTTTCCCTGACCACTTTTAAAATTCCCTGACCAAATATATTCATTTTACAGAAAATTATAATAGAATACTTTTTTTCGAATATATTTAGTATTTTTTGTTATAATTTTCAGACAAAATTATATCTAAAACTAGCTTTCCGCTCGCGATTTCGCCCGCGTTATTTTTGTTTTCCCGTGGGAATTTTTTTCCCGTAGGAAAATTACCCTATGACCTTCTTGTCCTCGGACTATCCCTAAACCAACTTTCATCAAAATCGGTTGAGTAGTTTCAGTAGGTGTATATTGGGCATTCTAAAACAGTTTTCATCAAAACACCGCAAACGAACGCAGTGAGATTTGAGCTACGCTTCGCTGCGCTCTAGCTCCGCAAATCTCACTGCGTTCGTTTACGGTGATTTGATGAAAACAGTTTAAGATTGCCCAATATACATTATATAGGGTTAAATGGAAAAGAAGATTTTTTATTTCATTTCATTTCATAATGTTTCTATTGTGTTGTGTTGTTTGACTGTAAACAGTATACTTTTGATTGATTGCGATTTACTAGACACATTTTCAAGGTTTTCTATCTCAGAATATTAAGGCATTCAACTAGGTAGCAGTGCAATAACAACAGAAATTAAACAGGTTGAGGTTTCGTAGCTTCAGGACTCAACTCTCGGATAAGTACCGTTCTACACTCTGCCTGCCATACAGTTTCAAAGCATTCCCACGAAATTCATTTATCAGCAATAAATTTATTGCACATTATTCATATATCCAGTTACCAGTGCTTACTCAAATAATAAGGCTTCTTTCACACGTTAATACTTTTATTTGTTTATTAAATTACTTCAATTAAATATATTCTTTATTATAAAACAAAGTATAAAATTGTTGATTTTTACAAAATATTTAAAAGGGCGGGCTAATCCCTGAAAGATGTGTTCCAGTCATCACACGAATAAAAAATAGAAAATAAATATTCCAATAATTTAAAAAATGAAAATATAAAAAATATTAAGAACATTTTAACTACCTACCTTGGCTGACTAAGGTCTTAACATCCTAATTAAATAGGGTAGTGCGGTGGGAACGTGTATGAGATGCTGCCGATGAATACCACCTATGTATTATTACAATAATTTTCATAAACTTCTATGGTTCTGTCCTCATGTCGTATCAATATCGTTATGCTATAAATACATTCGGTTCGCCTAATAGAACGATATACCTATTGTTTATCTGTTTTAAATAGTAGTATCGAAAAATGAAAATTAGAAATCGCATCCGTTATTATAAAGAAGACTTTTTAATTTGGAGATAATATTCGTTAGTAATTGTAAATATGTATGTACATGTATAATTTAAATAAATATAATAAACCCGAAATGAAAAAAAATTTGGAGCATGCAGCCTTACACGAGATTTCTGCATCAGCAGAATTAAACGGTTACCAACTATTTTGCTGTATATGCACAGTATTGTATTGCAAGTTTGTGGAAATAAACGACAAACAATTAATTTGCTGATTATTTCCGCGTCATATTGCACATTGGTAGAATTATGGGTAAATATCAAATTTTGCTAAATATCATGAAAGTCAGAGGTGCAAAACGTTATTAAGTTTTATATTTCGAGTATGGAACCGACTTTTTGAAAGTAAACTACCAAACTATCTTCTCTTAGATGTTGTGATGCTGAATAACGATCTACTACTACCTCGAAAATAAAAATCCAATACACGTAATTGCGTCAGTTCGTCGTTTTGTTTCTTTCTTGCTACGTAAGTACTTTTTTTTTATATAGCTGACGAAGTTCAGCCGATGATCGGACCGTTTTTGGATCATACGCAACTGCGGATCAAAAATTTTGTTGCAGACCTGAGAACTGCTCCACTCACACGTCCCGGGTACCATAGTACCCAGAGCGCTTCGCGTCTCCTTTGCCTAAAACGCGCGGTGTGATAAAAAAATCACGAAAAAAAAAATATTTTCTCTAAATAAAGTGTCAGTTCTTTAGTGTTTGAAAAACGAACACTGACCATGGAAGTGGAAGTGAATGCATTAGGATTCTCGATAACGTATAGACATCATATCCGTGAATGCATATTTGTTTTCTTATAAATATTTTGTGTGGATATGATTTGGACGGAAATTAATAATTTTATGATTATATATATATAATATTTTATAATATTACTTACTTATTTAACAATATAAAAATTAATGAGCATTCTTTTTTAGATTAGTCATGTTAAATAAAAATGATTATAAAGATAAGGTATAGGTTGAGAACCTCAGTAAAATTATTACTTGCATTGCACTTTTCTTATATAAAATCCGGAAAAACTGTAGTCACAGTACACTCCAGTGCTATCTCTGACCACTAACAGTGCTTCAGTACCTCCTCATCAAAAAATCTCAAGACCAAGACAGCTGAAAAATGTTCGTAAGTTTTTATACTTTATTGCTATACTTTATATCTATTCTTTAATTGTCTATAAGTGGTTGATCATCTTCATGCTTCAACAAATTGAGCCGTTGGACCAGGCTGTATATGACGTGACCTCTCCAAGTGCTGTCTTCACGAGGGACCATCAAGCCCAGCAGTGGCATGCTGATTGACTGATGATGATGATATTTTTTTTATCTTATGAATTGAAGATGTGAATCTTCAACTCGTTTTCTTGTAACCACTCTTAATACTAATATGACATTTACTATTTTCAGGTCGGATAGCAAGCAAAACAAAAGGTCAGCCAAGAAGAGCTGTGAATCTGACCTTTTCTTTGATACCGACGACGGAGACATCAGGTACTTTTATTGCTATATTTACATATATCTAAATTTCAAGTGTTTAATGTGTACAATAATCGTGTATCCTTTTTCTATCTCCCTAGTCCAAAGAAGAGAAGCAAGGCGATAAAGTGCCTATCGAAGGCGAAGAGTGCAGAAGTGAAGAATACATCGTCGTCCAATACTTCTGAGTGGTTGTTCGACTCAGAGTCGGACAGCGAGGTTTCGCGGCCGCCAAACCTGCCAAACAAGACCACCAGTATCCTGACACGCCGAGTACCTGGTGGTGTAACGCGTCGGACTGCACAGCTCGACGGCGACTTGCTAGTGGAGCTACGCCTCTACAACCAGAAGGAGGTATCTAATCTCAGCGGCCTTGACCGGTGCGAGCGCGCTATCGTTTGGGTACGCTTGCAAGGCGAAGCAGAATCTCCAGAATTTTACGCATTAAAAAAATTTGTAAAATTAGCTAAGGCAAAGTTTACCACAGAGGGGATATTTTATAAAGATAAAGTTAAAAAATAGGTTCTCTTTTGTTTCTCTCTGCGTAAATTATGTTTTAGCTGGTTTACTTATTGTTTATCGTTAGCAAACTCAAAGATTAGGTACTTACATACTTAAGCCTTTATTACTTTAACTTTGAGAATTTGTACTGTCCAAATCATAATGTCGAGGTCTACTTTCTGTTCAGTTTGTGACGTATCCGTAAATAACAAAGTTTTCTCTGCACATTTGAAAAGTATTTTACATAAGAACAACAGTTCGGTCGTTGATAGTGAGGGGGTTGAAAAAGTTCATAGCGCTTTTCGTAATCGTATAGCATCGTACCGTGTTCGATATCAAGATGAGGGTCATGATAGTGCGCGTGTTCGCCTGCCCGCCGAGTTTTTATGGCACTTGCGCTCTCGCGTACGCCTATTGCTCATAGCGAAAATTCAAGCTCACACTAATGTTAAAGCTAATTTTGAACTTTTCTGTGAATTCTTTCTGCTTAGTAAGTATGATTCGATTTCAATCAAGTCATTTGCAACGGAAAACTTCATCTTGCATCAAAACTTCAATTTTGAAGATATGTTTTCAAAAATAATTCACTTAATTTGTAAAAAAATTGAAGAATTTGAAGAAAGAGATAGTGGGTGGGCCTATTTACAAAGCCTATATCTAGAAGTAAATATAAACAAATATAACCCGTTAAGAGGCTCCAGTTTTATAGAATTACCAAAGTCCATAAAATGTAAACGAGCATGTATCAATATTCAAAATTCTGATAATTATTGTTTTTTATGGTGTGTCATGGCAGCACTATTTCCTATAAACAGAAACGCACATCGAACGTCAGCTTACCCACACTTTAAAAATGTACTCAATATCAAAAATATGATTTTTCCAGTTGGGTTTGCGGACATCAAAGTTTTTGAAAAGAATAATCCTCGCATAAGTATTAATATTTACGGCATTCAAAAGAATGGTAACATTGTTGGACCTTTATACAAAAGCGAGATTCGCAAAGATCATCACATTAATATGCTTTTCCTGGAAAACAGAAAACGCACCCATTACTGTCTTATTAAAGATTTATCTAAATTACTTCGTCTTCAATTAACTAAACATCATTCTAAAATATATTTATGCGAGGATTGTATGATATTCTTTGATAGTAATGATAAACTGAAAGCTCATGTTTGTGGTGGTGTATCGACAATATTACCCGGTGATGGAACACGAATTCAATTTAATCATTACGAGCGAATGCATGACATGCCCTTCGTCTTATACGCAGATTTTGAATCATTATTAAAACCAACTGAACTCGATTCTGGATCAGGCTGTACAAAGATATTGCAAAAACACGTACCATCAGCATTTGCTTATTACGTTGTGTGTTCTTATGATAAGTCGCGTAATAAATATGTATCTTATCGAGGTCCAGCCTGTGTAGAAAAGTTTTTAGAAAGTCTATTATTGGATATAACCGATATTTATAACGTTTTGCAGTCGCCAGTGGCTATTTGTTTAACAAATGAAGACAAAGCGAACTTTGCTCGGGCTACAAATTGTTTTCTTTGTGATAAAATATTGTTTGACGATAAAGTTAAAGATCATTGCCATCTTACAGGACGGTATCGTGGTGCAGCTCATTCTTATTGCAATATTAGATATTGTTTGCCTAAGTTTGTTCCTATATTTTTTCATAATTTAGCGGGTTATGACAGTCATCTTTTTATACGACAGTTGGGAAAACTATCAGGAAAAATACAAGTAATAGCAAAAAATAAGGAAAACTACATATCTTTTACAAAATTTTTTCAAATTAATGATAAAGATATCATACCTGTTCGATTTGTTGATTCTTTTAAATTTTTAGGCACAAGTCTAGAGAAACTTGTCGCAAACTTAAAAAATGACGACTTTAAACATCTGCGGCGTTATTTTCCTTCTCGTGAGCATTTTGCTTTAATAAAACGAAAAGGGGTGTATCCATATGAATACATGACTACTTGGAGTTCATACGAAGAAAAAGTACTTCCGCCTCAGGAGTTCTTTTTCAGCAAATTACGCAATAGTAATATATCTAAAGTAGATTATGATCATGCAAAAAAAGTCTGGCAAACGTTTGAATTATCGAATCTCGGTGAATACACAGACTTGTATCTTAAGTCAGATGTTCTTTTATTAGCTGACGTTTTTGAAAGTTTTCGCCAGACATGTAAGATGAATTATAAATTAGATCCAGCCTTTTATGTTACAGCACCGAGTCTCAGTTTTGATGCCATGCTATTAAAAACAGATGTTAAATTAGAATTAATACACGACCTGGAAATAATAAGAATGATTCAAAAAGGTATTCGCGGTGGAATATGTTTATGTTCGACAAGGTATTCAAAAGCCAATAACAAGTATTTAAAAACTTACGATCCAAGAAAAAGTAATAACTTTCTAATTTATATCGATTGTAATAATCTCTATGGATATGCAATGTGTGCTTATTTGCCTCATTCCAATTTTAAGTTATTGAATGACTTGGAAATCGCTGGAATAGATTTTATAAATGTGCCAACTAACGGAGACACTGGTTATATACTAGAAGTAGATTTAGAATACCCCGAACATTTGCATAATGATCATAACGATTTTCCATTCTGTGCTCAAAAATTTACTCCGCCAGGTTCTAAAACTTCAAAATTGATTCCAAATTTATACGATAAATATTTCTATGTCATACATTTTGCTCATCTGCAAACATGTATAAAACATGGTTTGTTGTTAAAAAAAATACATAGAGTTATTCAATTTAATCAGAGTCCTTATTTAAAGCAGTATATTGACATGAATACTGAATTACGAAAAAAAGCTAAATCTACATTTGAACAAGATTTCTTCAAACTTCTTAACAACAGTATATTTGGCAAGACGTTAGAAGACACAGAAAAGAGGGTTAATGTGAAATTAGTCAATAAGTGGAATGATGATAGTAACAAAACAAAGAAAAGTTTCTGTGCAGAGCAAATGATAGCTCGACCAAATTTTCACAGTGTTACAATTTTCACTGAAAACTTGGTAGCCATTCAAATGAAGCCTGAAACAATCACTTTGGATAAACCTATATACATTGGTTTTTCCGTTTTGGAAATATCTAAGAGTCACATGTTTGATTTTCATTATTCTATTATGAAGCCTTTTTATAAGGAAAAGTTAAAACTTTGTTATACGGATACTGATAGTTTTTTGTATTCAATAGAAAGTAAAGATTTTTATGCGGATTTAAAATCAAATTTTCTTCCCTATTTCGACACTAGTAATTATTCTGTAAATAACGTATACGACATTCCTAGTTGGAACAAAAAGGTGCCAGGTCTCTTTAAAGATGAGCTAGGAGGAAGTTTGATTTCGAAGTTTGTAGGATTAAGGTCCAAGTTATACTGTATTAAAACGGCAGAAGATGAATTAAAAAAAGCAAAAGGCATACAGAAGCAAGTATTAAAAGATGTACAATATAAAGATTATTACAAGGTATTAAATGAAAATACATTTTTGAAGAAAAAAAATATCATATTTAAATCTCTTAAGCACGAAATATTTACTCAAGAACAGAACAAAATAGCTTTGTCAGGTAATGACGATAAACGTATCATATTAAAAAACAAAATTTCTACTTTATCATGGGGTCACTGGGATAGTTTAGTGTAATATCATTAGTTTTTCTTTAGAAGCACCGTATTGTATAGTTTATTATTATTTTAATGGTAATCATGAATCAAATTGTAAGTTGAGAAATATGTTACCCCATCATCTATTTATTTATATTTATTATATGGCTTAAGTAATGAATAAGTTAATAGAATAAAAACATACATGAAATTGTATAGTATGTACCGACACGGCACTTTATATTGTAAAGTTATTTAATTTTAATATTGTTATCCATCAGTTATTTGTTTAATAGTATTATACATTGTTTTTTAATGGTAAATAGGTAAATTAATTACCTAGTTTTAATCAAATACTTAATGTTGTATTGTAACGATGAAAATATATAACGTTATAAACCAGCTACCATGTTTTTTTTTATTTCATAATCCATAAAATATAAAACTATTAATAAAATAGCACACGCAATGAACAATTCGAAACTGGTTGGGACATGTTATTGCTGATTTAGGTATTCCAACTTATAGTTCATTAGTAATTTGTCCAATTGCGATTCCGTGCGAATGCTTTGTTGTTATGTCAGCATTATATTTACACTATAAATAGCTATTAAAGTCGAATGTTTTTAAAATTTGTTTCACACATAATTAATCAAGTGACAACTACGGTCACCCAAATACATCATGGTAAGTCGTATAAATTATTTTTCTTCAAACTCTTTTCTTGTGTAGTGGTTAGATCACTAGTTAATGTTTATTTGTATATTTGATTTAGTTGGAAGATAATGTTGTTGTTAAAACCTTATGGTTGTGATGCTGTTATCGTGATTCTCATATTCTATCGGTTCCGTATAAGATAGTCAGCCTCCTTGTGGATCCTAGATATACTCTTCTACCTCCGCCACTATATCAATCATTTCTTCGATGTGAAATTATTTTTGTTGCATAATAAATTAAATTTCAGAATACCCAAGAAATCTCGCAGTCGCTACTCATAAGCAAGGAGGCAACAGAAGATTATCCTCCTTGCTTTGAGCAAAATGCGCAAGATATGTTGGAGGGCTTCTCTGAAGAATTTCCACATTGGAATGCTAAAGATTCACCGCTGCATGCCAAGGTGGTTAAAAGTCTTTTTAATAAAAAGAAGCCCATGAAGAGGAGAAGCAAGTTACTGCAGAATACGAAGGGGAACGAACCTTCTTATTTAATTAAAACAATACCTACTAAAGGGCGGCGATTAATTAAATTAGAAATATTAGATCTGGAATCAACCAGCAATGATCCATTAATAAAAACACAATATGTGGTAACCGAGCATATTGATCCAATAATGGATCAAGCAGAAAATATTATAACTAATATCTCTAAGAAAATATGTGGTTACAGTTATAGTTTTTAAATAACTATTGCTGACCTAAAACATTTGTAGATGTATATTAAAATTCTCTAATGTGCTAGATGCGTACCTACTATCTTTAGTTACGTGTACACTCACGGAGATACATTATTTCAACAACATTATTCTTCTGAAAAATTATAGTAATGCTTATAAATTTTACTAACTAAGACTTATGTTATTTTAAATAGTTATGTTAGTTTAAGTCTTGTATTGTTTTCAATAAATATTATTTAAAAATAAAAAGACTTGTATGAAAATATTTGTTTTTATTTTAACACCTCTATAATGTAATCAAATATTTTGAAAAACATTCATTCAGAATTACCTCTATAAATAAATCTAAGATAAAATTTATTAGAATTCAAATACATAGTTTAAAATAATGGTAATAAAATTAAAAATATAGTTTTATTTATTAAAGAACGCAGTGTATTACTTTGTTAAAGTAGGGATGCAAGTAATTAAACAATGTTTATTTTTAAGCATCGATTCCTTACTCATATCATTTTTTATTGCACGATTCGAGAGGGGTGAGAGCTCTTTCTTCTCTCTCCATTCTTCTCGATGCTTTAACATTGTGTGTTCTAGACACGTCCAATAACTTAATATAATGAGTGGTAACAGTATCCAAATTCTTCTACTCCTTGCTATTGTTACCGCCGTCGAATGCTTAGTCTATATGGTGGAGTGAGTGCACTTACAAGTAAATATACTGCTAGTTCTCTTATTATTACGAACGCAAAGTGTTATATCCATTTTGTTAAAAGCCACGAATCAAAACGGACAAGTTGCTATGAAGTTCCTCAAACAAAAGGAAACGTTAAAATTAGATTATAACATCTGTCCTGCATCATTATGTGAAGCAAAGCGACATGGCAACTTATTGCCGAGCACTATACGATGTATTGTTTGTGGACCATCAAATTGCGGCAAGACAAACTTAGTAATAGGTTTGTTATTACATGAGAATGGTGCACGTTTTCGTAACTTATATGTATATTCTAAATCATTATACCAACCAAAATATGTGTTCTTAGAAAAAGTATTAGATTTAGTTGCAGACATATCTTATAGTAAATATAACCATAATAATGATATCATAAGCCCACACGAAGCTTTGCCAAACTCCATTATAATATTCGACGACGTAGCTTGTGAAAACCAAAATAGCATTCGGGATTATTTTGCTATGGGTCGACATAAGAATATTGATTGTTTTTACATTAACCAAACATACAGTAAAGTACCTAAACAACTTATAAGGGACAATTCTAACCTCATTATTTTATTTAAACAAGACGATGTAAATTTAAAACACGTTTACGATGAGCATGTAGGTTCAGATATGTCGTGGTCTCAGTTCCGTGAAATGTGCTCAACTATTTGGAATAAACCATTTAATTATGTTGTGATCAATAAAGACTGCGAAAGAAATAAAGGATGTTATAGGATGGCATTCGATACTTTTGTAGTAGTAGATTAATATACATAAGTTATTGTTTCATCAATACACAATCACTATTACTCTGGATTTTGCATTGAACGGAATCCTTGTCAAAATGGAAAAGCAACTTAAAAAACAAATTGTAAAAGCTGCAGCTGCTGTAAAAAGAAAGGTTGAAATGATAAAGGATATGAAAAATACAAATGATGCCACTCTGGAATCCATATTCAAACCTATAACCGATCCACTGAAACAAATAGCCATTAAGAACAATGAAATTTCTCATGAAGATGAGGATGAGTTTGAACATTATACAATAAAAAAAAATAAACATAATGACAGCGAAGCAACAAATTTTTCTGATGACGATTTTAATGAAGAAGAGGAACAACAGTTCTATAAAAAATTTAATTCCGAAAAAACCCTTGTCGTATCACCTTCTGACAACAATAATATGAGTGATGCTTCCTTTAAGTCCTTTCAATCATCACCAAATGTTTCACTTAATAGTTTATCGTGGTGTGCTTCACCCGACGCAAATATCCCTTTTGGAATAAAAAATGAACGAGGAAAACTTATGCTCGGCCAAACACGTGTTTTCGACGACGGAAAAATTATAAAAATTGGAAATCGAAGTTTAAACAAAACTCTTGGATTAAAAGAATTACTATTTGAAAAGACACCAAATTTGGATGTTATCACAGATGAAGATTTGCAAAATTATAAAGAGCTTCTAATAGAAACGAATGCACATAGGCGTAATTGTGATCCACGCAAGCCAATTAATAGTAACAAAGGGTTTAAGTACATGCATATTATTAAACCACTGTTTAAGTTCTCTAGAAATAAGTATGACAGCACAGAAAGTCTTACGGTAGGAAAAGGAATAAATCTTTTAAAAAGTGTAAAGAAAGATATAGATTACGTTTATTGGGATGATCCAAATGAATTAGTAGATCGATTGAAATTACTGTTTGCATCTCGTGATGCTGGCAATACCGGCTTAGATAATGAAATTATTGCGATTATAGAAGAGCTGTACGAAGCAGGCATCATTAAAAACACCAAATATAAGGAACCTAATTTTAAAAAACTGATCAGTAGTTATACAGCAAACACCGCATAGATACGGAAATGAATGTAGATAAATTTGGTCATCACGTTCATAAACGTTTACGATTAGAGGAATATATTGGAAATCTCAACGATACATTAGTGAAGTCAGAAACAGGTGAATATGATTTAAAATCATCAAGATTAAAAGGGCTTATATCGCCAGGCAATGATGACGAAGCCGCCAATAAAGCTTACGTGGATGAAAAGACACACGAACTAAGAACTAATATTTTAAGTGATGTAAATATTCGTTTAAATGATTTTGAAAGTTCAATACTTAATAAGCTAGCCACCTTGTTTTACACAAGGACAGAAATTGATCACATACTTCAAGAGAAACCAGATAATAATGAGCAAACAAGACATAGTGAATGAGCTTCACAAAGCAGCAAGAAGGAATTTTTCCCGGCGATGTACGATCATAAAAGGAATAGATGATTTATGGCAAGCCGACCTCATAGATTTGCAAAAATATTCACAGTTTAATAAAGGGTATAAATATATTCTTATCGTAATTGACACTTTATCAAAATATGTATGGATCAGACCTTTAAAATCAAAAGCGAAAAATTATGTTACAGATGCAATGCAAAGTATTTTAACTACATCATTACGAAAACCTAAAAATTTACAAACTGATTTAGGCACAGAATTCTACAATGATAATTTTAAACAATTAATGAAAAAGTATAATATTAATCATTATTCAACATATTCTATTAAAAAAGCATCTATAGTAGAAAGAGTTATAAGAACAATTAAATCTCACCTTTACAAACTATTTAGTTTGAACGGAAATTACCAATGGTATAAAAATATTTTAAAGGACGTTGTAGAACACTACAATAACACTTTGCATAGAATAACAAAATTTAAGCCTGTGGAAGTTAACAAAGTAAATGAGCTTATAGTCAAAGGTTATATTATGAATTCTCAAAAGAATAAAACAAGTCGGGGATATACATTTCGTGTTGGTGATTATGTTCGCATAAGTAGATATAAAGCAGATTTTTACAAAGGCTATACGCCAAACTGGTCCACCGAAATATTTCGTATAGTAAAAGTTAATCACACTAACCCAACAACTTATCAAATAGAGGACAGACGCAATCAAAGAATCCTCGGCTCATTTTATGCATACGAGTTACAAAAAACTAAGTTTCCAGACCTATACCTCATTGAAAAGGTTATAAAAAGAAAAGGAAACAAATTGTTTGTAAAATGGTTAGGATTAAGTAATAGCGAAAATAGTTGGGTTGATAAGAATAAATTGGTTTTATGATATAAAATAGCTCAAGATATCTTTATTGATTCACTTTTTGTTTATCAATGAAGAAAGGAAGTGGTATCATAAACAGCTTAATAAATAAGATTCCGTTTGAGTTACATTTACCGGGCTACCAATATTGCGGACCCGGCACAAAGCTTCAGAAACGATTACTTAAGGGTCAGCGAGGAATTAATAAATTGGATAACGCTTGTATGCACCACGATATTGCTTACATAAACAACGACGCTAACGTAAGGCACAAAGCTGATCTAGATCTATTAAATATGGCTCAAAGAAGATTGAAATCAAAAGACGCTGGAAAGAAAGAAAAAATTGCTTCATGGATAGTAAAAAATGCTATGAAGGCCAAATTAAGAGCTGGTGCAGGTGCTCGGTCGTTTATGACGGCTGTGAAAAAACTCAAATCTAAATTAAAAAAAATAAAATCTAAAGACACAAATTCTACTATTAAATATGCGGTCGCCGCTGCAAAAAAACTATTTAGAAATAAAAATAAAATGAGTTTACCTCGTTGTATTCCTATTCCAAAATGTGGAGGACTGTTACCGTTAATTCCTATTTTCGCGGGATTATCAGCTTTAGGTTCACTGGCTGGTGGAGCAGCTGGCATAGCAAAAGCGGTTAATGATTCAAAAGCAGCTCAAAAAGCTCTTCAAGAATCGGAACGACATAATAAGATGATGGAGGCGGTTGCTCTCGGAAAAGGATTATATATTAGACCTTATAAAAAGGGTGCAGGTCTATATTTGAAACCCTCAAAAAACTAATAAAGCGGCTACCTAGGCGGGCATTAACTAATTGGGATATATTAGAACATGCTAGTGATATTCCATTTTTTCGTGGTGTTTTCATGAGGGATACGTTGCCCTCAAAACCTAGGAAGATAGAATGCGGTATTATAAATTTAGATACTTCAAATAACATTGGAACACATTGGGTAGCCTACGTGAAAGAAAATAAGTATGCTGAATATTTTGATAGTTTTGGTAATCTGAAACCTCCGTTAGAACTACTTGATTACTTAAGAAATGTTTCTTTAAATTATAACTATGAGCAATATCAAACATTTGACTCTGTTAATTGCGGCCACCTTTGTATAAAATTTTTAAAGGAGTATTGGAAAACACATTTATATAAAGCTTGAAATAAAATTCTTTATCAGTAGTAAAATGTCTTTCACTGTGTCTATAACTGGAAAAGGATCCTCTCTGATAACAAACTACTCACCTACTTTGGAATTAAGTGGATACTATGAGTGTGGATTGTTGTATTTTTCAACATTTAATTCTATACCCAACATAGATGAAAGAAATAATAAATTCTACTATGACGATAACGAAGTAATCGAAATACCTGAAGGAGCTTATGAACTTCAAGATATCTGTGATTATTTAAAGACATACATTAGAAATGCAATGTTAAAATTAACTTGTAATAATAATACTTTAAAAACTACAATTTTTTGTACTAAAGATGTTCATTTCAACAAAAGTGACTCACTTGGAAGGATTTTAGGTTTTGGTGGAGAAACAATAAAGGCATTAAAAAGGACCGAATCTCTGCATCCTGTCAGTATATTGCCAACAACCATTGTGCGCATCGAATGCGACGTAGTTAGTGGGTCATTCGTGAACGGATCTGCAAGTCATATTATTCACGAGTTTGTTCCTAACGTACCACCTGGTTATCGGATCATTGAAGTGCCGAAAAATCTAATATATTTTCCTGTAAATAAAAGTTCTATAAGTGCAATAACTATACAATTATTAGACGCCGAGAATAAACAAATCAATTTACGAGACGAAGAAGTACAACTGTATCTAAATTTTCGTAAAAATGATAAATTTCAATAAAAATCATGACACAGCTTGCATTCAAGTTAGTACTAGAAGATCACCTCATAAAAGCACACCGCTTCACATAAAAAAGAAGCTCACCAAAAACAATAAGGAATTTTTGAAGTTGATTGGCTTGTTAAAATGAATATTTTAAATATATCTCAATCAACATCATACGACAATAGTATTGAAAGTTTCGAATATCATTCTTATAAACCGTACGTAACAAGTTTCAACAAGAATGATGAAATAAGAATACCTATTAATCAACAAGATCTATGTCTGTTACCCTCACTCAGCACTTTGTATATTGAGGGTAAAGCCAATGTTTATAATAGTTCGACTAAAGAAAAAATATCAAATGTGTATTTTATCAACAATCCAATACTATATTTATTTCAAGATATTCGATATGAGTTAAACGGAATAGAAATAGACAAAATAAAAAATGCTGGCATAACTACAACAATAAAATCGTACCTCTCGTTAAATGATAATGAATCTAAATGCTCACGTGTATGGGGATGGTCAACTTCTGGTACAAACAATCTTAACGGAGGAATTTTTTCGGCTTCTGTGCCGTTGAAGAAAATTTTAGGTTTTGCAGAAGATTATGAAAAAGTTATAATTAACTCCAAACATGAATTGGTGCTATTAAGAAGCAATACGAATCTCAATGCTTTGAAATTAAATGTCGGAGAGGTGGTCGAAGATATAACTATTAGCAAAGTTGTTTGGCGAGTTCCGCACGTTAAAGTATCAGATCGTGAAAGAATCAATTTGTTGAAACATCTAGAAAAGGACAGGCCTATTACACTAGCATTTCGAAATTGGGATTTGTATGAATATCCATTATTACCGAAGACACGTAAACACACTTGGTCTATCAAAACTTCGTCACAGATAGAGAAACCAAGATTCGTTATTATAGCCTTGCAAACCAATCGCAAACACAATGCGGAAATGTCAATGGCAGAGTTCGATCACTGCAATGTACGAGATGTAAAAGTATATTTAAATTCATCGTATTACCCTTATGAAGGATTGAATGTCAGTTTCTCAGAGGATAAATTTAATTTATTATACGAACAATATGCAAGATTCCAACAGTCTTATCATGGACGGCGACCAGAGCCGTTGATGAGCTTGAAGGAATTCAGAGACGTTGCCCCATTATTTGTTATTGATTGTTCTCACCAACAAGAAATGATAAAGGGATCAATCGATGTCAGAGTGGAGATTGAAACAGACCAAGAAATCCCGGATCAGACAGCAGCATATTGCTTGATTTTAAATGACTGCATTTTTGAGTACAAACCTCTGAGCAATATTGTGAAGAAAATATCTTAACTAAATAAAGTGCAATCAAAAGGTATTTGAAAGAACAAACTTCAACTTTATGTTAAACAGTGGAATACAACGAAACAATGAGTGCTGATAAGAGTTCGATACTTTTTGTTGATGTTCAAGGATTCAAAGACTGCAAAAATAATTTTATTATTAAGGAATTTGCGTTAGCCACAAAAGAGTTTACGCAAGTCTTTTTAATAAAACCTCCATATTCGTATCTAAAATTATCTGCCGAAGAAAAAAGAGCAGTCAATTGGATTGAACGCAACAGAGGAATATACTGGAGTCAAGGCAATATAGATTTCAGAGAATTTAAGAGATTAATTATTCCAATTTTAAAGGACCAAACCATAATAATGAAAGGTGTTGAAAAGCAAAAATGGATTAAAGATTTGTGTTCTGACTGCTTTTTGATAAATGTTGAAGGCAAAGGTTGTCCTAATTTTGCAACATTGCGCAATAGTTATGCTAAAGGTGGAGCTAACTTCAATTGTATAACTCATAAAAAAGAGTGCGCTCTAAGGAATGTTTTATTCATAAAAAAGTGGTACTTAAGCACATGTAATTTATGACTTCAGTAAATTGTACTTGAATGAAAATTTGTATTTAAAGTATTGTTCTAGTTTAGCTATGATGATATTTGTTACTTGCTTTATAATAAAAAAATATTTTTAACAAAAATTTCTGCGTTTTATTAATGAAAACAAATATGGTGATTCAATATACTCGCATAACTCTTTATTTATCAAAAATTACAATTTAATGGTATGAATAATTTAACCCTGTATAATGTATATTGGGCAATCTCAAACTGTTTTCATCAAATCACCGTAAACGAACGCAGTGAGATTTGCGGAGCGTAGCGGAGCTAGAGCGCAGCGAAGCGTAGCTCAAATCTCACTCCGTTCGTTTGCGGTGTTTTGATGAAAACTGTTTTAGAATGCCCAATATACACCTACTAGTTTCGAATCCTATTCAATACAAACAAACAAACAATCAAATCTTTCCTCTTTATAATATTAGTATAGATGTCATTTTTTTAAAGTACCTACTTACATAATTTATATTTTTAGGCACAGTATTTTTACACTGTAGAAAGTACACTGGCGAAAAAATAAACCGAGGCACCCTTGAGCTCAAATGCAATTTCCTTCAAGTGTTTGTACCTTTGTTAAATAAAAAATGCAAAAAGGCTCTTATTGAATACTAAGATACTCGTAATAAACACAATCGCTTTTCATTAATCTTTTGAGGGTTGACTTCTTCTTCAACCTATGTCCACTGGTGGATATAGGTCTCCTCCATTCTGCGCCATTCACTACGGGGTTGGGCTTTTCTTGTCCAGTTCTTCCCGCTGTTTTTGTTATGTCGTCTGACCAACGAGCCGGCTGTCGACCATCGTTCTTTCGTCCTGTTCCGGGGAGCTACTCCCATTCGATGATCTTATTGCTCCACCGGTTGTCGGTCCTGCGGGCCACGTGCCCTGCCCATCGCCACTTTCTATACGCAACGACACGAGCCACGTCAATCAGTTTGGTGTGCTTGCGTATCTCCGTATTCCAGATCCGTTCTCCCAGAGAAACCCTAAGCCATTTTTTTGTGCTACCTGTAGGGCGTGTTTATGTTGTCTAGTCAAGGTCCAGGTCTCAGCCCCTAACACGAGCATTGCTCGAAAGCTCGGCGCTTAAGAGATACAGGCATTTCACTCCAGAAAATGTGGGACATTTTGCTAAACGCGCCCCAACCTAGTTTTATTCGGCGTTCTCTTTCTTGTGTTTGCCCACTTTTTTCAAGAGTAAGTGGCTGCCCCAGATATATGTAGTAGTCAACCTGCTCAACCACGTTTCCTGCAATCATTATGGGTCCTATGTTCGTATCCCTGGCCATGATCTTCGTTTTTGAGGTATTCATGCGAAGGCCCACCGACAGCTGAAGATCTGCAGCCGTCTTAGCAGAAATGATAATGTCATCTGCAAATCGCAGATGAGTTAATTGTTCTCCATTTATGTTGATACTCGTACCAGACCAGTCGAGGAGCTTAAATGTATCTTCCAAGCACGCCGTGTACAACTTAGGGGAGATTGTGTCGCCTTGTCGCACACCTCTTTTAATAGGAACACGATCGGAAAGGTGGAGTTTCACTTGACTTTAATGACTTTTCTGCGTAGTTGCTTACTTTGTCTTTATTGGCCTTACTCATAAAAATATTTAAGCAATGTTTAAGTTAAGTAATGTTGCTGTCTCTTTTGATGTTCTTTCTTTTGTAATGAGATTGGAAGTGACAGCAACATTATTTAACTTAAACATTGCTTAAATAGTTTTGAGTAAGGCCATAAGTCTTCAGATTACGGTTATTTTTGTTCTTAAAAAAAGATAATACTCAAGCTGTCGCAGTACTTCAATGGAGCCTTAGTCATCGTCGGCTTGCTCAAATGTTAAGGCGTTTTTCGATGCAGCGCGTCTATAGAAGATACCTAAAGACTGGAGCCTTCGATCAACGCACAGAAACTGACAGGCCATGGGCTACATCCTCCGCAGATGATCGATACATGCATTTAAATGTCCCGAGGAATCGGCGTCAGAACGCAGTGCAGGTCCAACAACAGCTTCGTGACGAACGTGGAGTGGCCTGGCCATAAGCGCGCGTACAGTCAGGAGATGGTTAACCAAGCGCAATTTAACTGCCGAGCTAGCCTACTAACTAGCCGAGCAAAATCAACTGTATCTTACCGCAGATCACGCTTTCAATTTGCTCGTGAGCATATAGAATGATGGACACTGGATCAATGGGCGCATGCTATTTTTTCTGGCGAGGCAAGAGTGTCTTTACAGAAATAATCGAAGACAGAGACTGTACCGTTGCCCTAAAAAAAGTTACGCTTAGTGCTGTATCGAAAAAACTGTTGCTTATGATGGCTCCATTATGGAGCCTCCATAATGGTGTGGGGCGGCATTTCCCTAACAGCATGAACAGAGATGGTTTATATCGAATCCAATGCTCTTTCACGCGGATTTGCTACAGAACGATATATCCCTGATGTTCATGAAGATCTCGTGGTACCTTAATCAGGATGTATTTAAGATAAGATGTTTCTAATGTGCATGATAATGCAAGACCCTATACGCAATATTATACTCAGGGACGTTGGTATTCGCGTCATGGATTGGCCAGCACGGAGCCCCGATTTGAACCCCATCGAATATCTTTGAGACGAATAGGGCAGGGCCTAAGATAGGGATCCGGCTTCTTCAAAACCTTATGTGCTCAGAATGGCGATAGATGAGGAATGGAACAACATTCTTCAAGATATCATTGTAAGATTGGTAAGATCAATAGGTTCACATATGCAAGCAGTTATCCAAGCTGAAATCAGTAACACACATTACTTATACATTGATTTTTATTGTTTTCGATGTTTTTTATTGTAACTTTATGTTTCAAATGACTTTTCACTCTAGAGCAGAATAATTGTCTTAACGCCATACAATTTACTTTCAATATAAAGCCTATAAAATTAAGAACATAAAGGTGCGTATAAACTATGCGCGGCAAACTCTCGAACATTGGCTCGCACGGCGACCGCGCGCTATGTGGCCGAGGTCGCCGCGCGCGGCAGCTCGAGCATTGCCGCGGACGAACGTGCCGCGCGGCGAACCGCTTCTACTTCTTGTCGGTTTTTGAGACCGCATCAAAGGAGCTCGAGTCGTCCGCTTGCGCGCAGTTGGGACGCTATTTTGTTTCGGGGATTTGGTTCGCGCAGCGCATAGGTACTTACGTAAAACGGACGACTCATAGGTTTACAAGAATGAATCCGGGCCACCCGCAAACACTGTTCCCGTGTCGTTATTATAGACTACTGCCTTCGCCGTATCCAGCCGTTCTCGTAACAACATGCGAGCATCGTTCTGGAATGCTTCCAGTATATCTCTGCAGGCAGTATATTTTACCTGCAGCGATGCACGCAATATCTCAATATACTTCAGATAGGCGTTGACTAAGTTTGTCTTCGTCCCGGTTTATCGCAATGCGTATTGGCGGGCGAACCCTCCCCATGTCTTCAAGTGTGGTTATTTTGCTTGAGAGGGGCATCTCCACTTGGGGTGTAGTTTTTTCTGGGGTGATTCTAAGAGACGGCGTTCTGGTACTCGATCCTTCCAGGGCAACGCAAATTCCCCTGATTAGGTGTTCGGTCGGGGATCTATGCGACAGAAGGCGTGTTCTAACACTCTGCTTGCCTTGTTTCTTCGTGTAGCCTTTGTAGTCTGGCTGAGCCGCTCTCCGTTTGGCAATGACGTGGTGTCTGCTCCTTGTTTTTCAGTAGGAAGTTAGGATTTTGACCTCGGCCCTCGTACACAATAATTTCGTGCTTATTGGCTGCCCTCGTGAGAAGAGTATATAGTCTGGCACTTCGCCTCTCTCTAGGTCCGCCCTCATGACATTCACACTGATGACTTTTGGGTCACCCTCTAGCTTTCCCAGTAATGCCTTGGTAAATGGCGACTTGTTGTCCATGTCTCTGGATAAGAGAAGGATGGGCTTGTTCCTGGAGCGCACGATCCTGCACTTGTGTCCGGCCAGCACCACCTCCGGCCCGGCATTGCCTCATATGTCTTTTTTTGATAGTGGCTCTGGTGGTGCTACCTTTCAACAGGACCGCCAAGCCTGGTGAAATAGCTATGTGTTTTCTGGCTCCAGCTACACAGAAACTAATTCCCAACCTTTCCCTCCCGCTATCCATAAACAGCGCCACTCCTCTCGTTTTAATTCCGGGTGTGTCCCCCTCTCCGGCACCCAACCAGTTTTCCTGTGCCATCTCTTTTGTGGTCGTTGTGTCTTGCCTTGGTTGCATTACTCTATGAAGGTTTGACCTTTCCTCGGGTGTTGGTGGCGTGCAGTTTTTATTGCCACGGACGACCGTCTCCATTACTGTCTCAACAAACTGCACGACTGAGTTCTTTGATCTCTTGTCCACCAGCAGAGCGTGGATATTTTGTTTGGAGACCGATGTCTGTATCCTCTGGCACAGATCATGGCGGGCACCAGCAAACCTGGGGCAGTCCAGTATCACGTGCCATACAGACTCAGACTCGGTTGGATCGCACTCACAACCTGGGCTATCTTTTAGTCTAATCTATGGAGGTACTCTGCGAGGCCTCCGGGTCCCGTAAAGGCCTGCACCAGGAAAGGCGAAAGTTTTTCCCTTCTGACCCAGCTGTAGGCTTTTTTCTGGTCTGGAAAGAACCACTTAGTCGTTACCCCAGTGTTAGAGGTTTCGTACCGGTCCTGCCATATGCGGACTGATTCCTCCCTAATTTTCTTTTTAACATATGACAATAATTGTATTATGCGTTTTGAAGTTATGATATAAAGACCTATGTAAGTATGCATTTTTAGTTTATGATGAAAAACGTTATGCGTTTCAATAGGTTACTGCAGTGTCTACAGCTGAGCCACACATATCTCCGAAATGTGCTAGTGACAAATTCTGAAACTTATTCGACAAACTACCGCTACACTAGGTAAACAAAGACATTGTTCAGTTGCAGGAACTTTACAGCAGGTAAGCTCTGAAACGTTAGATCGACAAACTCTTACAAACTTCCGCCTATCTATATCAGCAATCCGATTTTGGCTATGTCGTTTAGTCTTCGAGATCCGTGTTGCTCAGCTGAGGTAACGTTATTCCAGCTGACCCACACAGCCCCTGTTAGTTATTACGCTCGATTCGCGGGGTAGCGCGCGATATGACTCGCGCGGCCGCCGCAATCGAAGTCGGCATTGAGCACCCGTGTATTGTAGACCGTGGTTTTGTTCGCTGATTAGCGACGCGGTATCTGTTATTATTTGTTGAGTGTCTTGGCGGTCTATCTAGGAGCCTTTTTTAGTGAAGATTCTGTATGTGTTGCGACTACTCCAGAAGAACAGTCCAGCCACGTCCAAGTCCTGGATCGGCAGTGGCGCTCTGGGGCCCCTGTTTTGTACGCCGCGGTGTCTACGGAGTGAAGAAGCTGGACTGTGAGTACGTAGGTCTTACTTATCTAACAAGTTAGATATTGTTAGGCAACTTTCACGTGCCTCTAATACAGCCGCGGTCGTATGTACTCCCCGTGGTGGAGCTAGAGATTTAAACAAAGTCTTTCTGCTAACACCATCACGGCCGGATACTGAACAGTCCGACAAACTGCCGCGTAACTATATCAGTAAACAGATTTTCGCTGTCTTTCCGCTTTCGAGATCCGTGTTGCTCAGTTGGGGTAACGTTACCCCAGGTGTGGCTGACTGACCCCAGCCGGGTCACAAAAAAAAAGTTGTTTGAGTAGGTCGCTATAATGTCTAGTTTGTCAGAGTTTGTCGCCTGCGCGTTTCAGAGATCTGTGTGGCCCGGCTGGGGATACGTTACCCCAGCCGGGCCACACAGATCTCGAAAACGAAGCGACCTAGTGAAAATCTGTTTGCTGATATAGATAGGCGGCAGTTTGTCGAAGTTTGTCGGACAAGTTTGAGTTTTCATCGGGCTCGCGTTTAAGGGGGCTGTGTGGCCCGGCTGGGGTAACGTTACCCCAGCTGGGCCACACAGATCTCCAAAACCAAACCACATAGCGAAAATCTGTTTGCTGATATAGATAGGCGGCAGTTTGTCAGAGTTTGTCGGACAAGTTTCAGAGTTTGTCGATCCACCATTTCAGAGCTCACCTGCAGCAAAGTTGCTGCAACTGAGCTAGCTGGATCTCGAAAACAAAGCGACGTAGAGAAAAACTGTTTCCTGGAATAGTGAGTGTGCATTACCGCAGCAAAATGTTGTGCTTTAGAAAAGTGAAAGTATATCAAATAATTAGTTCATCATGAGGAGAAATTTGTTCATGAATAGCAAAATTTGTTCGCATTGTAGTTTTAAAGTTATTCGAGAAAAACAGATTTTGCTGGAGTAATGTTCGAAACGTTACCCTGGCAAAATCTTTTTTTATAAAATCGTTTCCATCCAGAACCAAATACATGAATAGATAGCTTTTGTTGCGTATTAAATGTTTGTGAATAGCAAAATTTGTGCATGTTGTATTTCTTAAGTTATTTAAGATTTTGCTGCGGTAACGTTTTAGGATATCCCAGATCTCGAAATCGGTTGAACATAGAAGTTTGAAAAAAATACCAATAATAGACCTTAATTTGTTCAAATTTGTTCAAGCATTAGTTTTTGATTTGCTTGATGAATACCAATGTAATTAAATGTTTTCAAAAATCAGAAAAAACTAATTTCTCAGTAAACCAGTACACTTACAATAAAATAAAAGGCTGTAACATGTACCCTTGGTACACCTTTATAACGACAGTAAACTTAGATTATGTAACTTTACGCAATATGAACATATAGAGAATTTTAAAAAGGTTTTTGTAAGTCATCGAATACGCAGCTTCCATTAAACAAGGAAACATGGCATACTATGAACAAATTAAAATGTTCCATCAATAAACAATCCTGTTAATTCCAGCTTTGAATTACGGCTATTATGAAAGTTATATCAAAAATAAGATATATCAGTAATTTGTCAATAAGCCGACCGAATTATATAGGTTACGTAAAAGCGACCGCACCATACATACGGGTATACTTCGCAAATTAGCAGCGTAGTATGTGACGTAGTGTACAGTCGGGTAGAATAGTAATACGGACAACCGATTTTTAAATATTTCTACCAGTTTTCTTTTTTGTAAATTGCAATCATGATAATCAACAGTATTATTATACAATTTAATGACTTAAGTATACAGTGTGGAAACTTTCAGCGGGGCAGTAAGGAGAAGTACCTTATCCGTTGCAGCTACACGAAAATGGTTTTAGGAGACTATCCATAATTTTTTTTGGAATTTTGATCCCCATTCACAGATTTTCAAAAAAATTTACAGTTAGCAAGAAAATACCTAGTTAGCAAGATAATAATAAGGCTGTAGGTCACATTGTACTATTTTAATAATTATTTTTAGATAACGCATTAATTATTTATTGGTTATTATGAAACACCGTGTATAGTTTGTTTCTTAGATCGCACAAACATGGCTCTGTATGAAGGATATTTTCATTGTCTTAATGTTCCCGGGAGTATTACGCGGCTCAACAGATTAATGTCACTCTACCCGATGTATAATCCGATGATTTTATATTCACGTATAATGTGCATGTGTGCCTTATAAAAATTATCTGTGATTTTTAATAAGTAAAAAATATCATTTGTTTAAGACTGATTTTTAAATAAAAAAATGTCGTTCTCGTTTCATTATTTTATTATACCCTTTTTTTCGCAACTGTACTAACGAAACATCAATATTATACCGTTCATTTAAAATGGTTAGCCTTATGTATGATGCGGTCGCTTTTACGCAACCTTTATAATTCGGTCGGCTTATTGACAAATTACTGATATATCTTATTTTTTATATAACTTTCATAATAGCCGTAATTCAAAGCTGGAATTAACAGGATTGTTTATTGATGGAACATTTTAATTTGTTCATAGTATGCCATGTTTCCTTGTTTAATGGAAGCTGCGTATTCGATGACTTAGAAAAACCTTTTTAAAATTCTCTATATGTTCATATTGCGTAAAGTTACATAATCTAAGTTTACTGTCGTTATAAAGGTGTACCAAGGGTACATGTTACAGCCATTTATTTTATTATAAGTGTACTGGTTTACTAAGAAATTAGTTTTTTCTGATTTTTGAAAACATTTAATTACATTGGTATTCAACAAGCAAATCAAAAACTAATGCTTGAACAAATTTGAACAAATTAAGGTCTATTATTGGTATTTTTTTCAAACTTCTATGTTCAACCGATTTCGAGATCTGGGATATCCTAAAACGTTACCGCAGCAAAATGTTAAATAACTTAAGAATTACAACACGCACAAATTTTGCTATTCACAAACATTTAATACGCAACAAAATCTATCTATTCATGTATTTGGTTCTGGATGGAAACGATTTTATAAAAAAAGATTTTGCCAGGGTAACGTTTCGAACATTACTCCAGCAAAATCTGTTTTTCTCGAATAACTTTAAAACTACAATGCGAACAAATTTTGCTATTCATGAACTAATTTCTCCTCATGATGAACTAATTATTTGATATACTCTCACTTCTCTAAAGCACAACATTTTGCTGCGGTAATGCACACGAATAGTGAAGCGGTAGTTTGTCGAACAAATTCCACAATTTGAGACATGCGCATTTCCGAGATATGTGTGGTCCGGCTGGAGAAACGTTACCTCAGCCGGACCACCTGGATCTCGAAAACGAAACGACCTAGCAAAAATCTGCTTACTGGCAAAGATAGGTGGTAGTTTGTCGATACATTCTTCAAAGATTCAGAGTTTGTCGACGCCTCAATCCAAAGAACGAAAGAATTCTTTATTTGGGTAAATAGTCTAGGAGCCTGGAGTCTCAAATGTGCTAGGTTTCGTTATTTTTTTATGTTTTATGTACTTACTTACAATAAGAAGTTAATGTAAAATAGTTAATTGAAATCAGTGATGAAACAGTAACCGTTAATATTTAAATTTATGTAAATCCTCGATGAGTGATTAATATTTTTTAAATGTATTATTTAAGCAACATTTGGCATCTGGTCTCCTTGTCTATCTATATGAAGTAATGTACAGTCGCGTACAACTTTCTTTAAAAAAGGAAGTTTTATGAGGTTTAGTTTGTTATACACGGTGTTTTATAATAACCAATAAATAATCAATGCGTTATTTAAAACTAATTATTAAAATGTGTTTACACGTAATGTCATTCAACCCAAAATTTTCATTATATCATAGTATCATCATCATGTCTATGATTTACGAGATCCGAGTTTTCGAGATCCAGCTAGCTCAGTTGCAGCAACTTTGCTGCAGCAGGCGTAGCACGGGCTGCCAAGACGGGACTTGAGTCACGCATTATCTCACAATTTCAGTGACATAATATCTATGTCTTAAAGAGTAGCATGGCGGCGCGTATTGAGGCTGCGGTCCGAAAACAGCACTCACAGTACTAACGATTATAATCGCCTTGTCCAAATTAAAGAGAACACTGAAAATGCCATCAGCATGCTTACGATTTCGGTCCGGAAGAAGAGGTACATTCATTTTGAACCGAAAACACAATTATCGAACGTCAAACTGACAGTTCGCATAAAGTGATTTCACTCTAGAGCATGAGCGCCGTAAGTTCTATATGACGTTAACGATGACGTCAAGTGGCTCTTCATGCCGGCTAACATTAGCGCGCTCACAACATTTCGGGACACGTTTGAGCGCGCTAATAGTGACTCTTATTGATTTTCGGAACGCAGCCTTAGTGTGACTGACATGATAAAATTTCTTGACGCTCCTCAAGGGATATGTTTCACTGAGTCTTATCACAGATTTCTTGGCAGCCCGTGCTACGCCTGCAGGTGAGCTCTGAAATGGTGAATCGACAAACTCTGAAACTTGTCCGACAAACTCTGACAAACTGCCGCCTATCTATATCAGCAAACAGATTTTCGCTATGTGGTTTGGTTTTGGAGATCTGTGTGGCCCGGCTGGGGTAACGTTACCCCAGCCGGGCCACACAGCCCCCTTAAACGCGAGCCCGATGAATACTCAAACTTGTCCGACAAACTGCCGCCTATCTATATCAGCAAACAGATTTTCACTAGGTCGCTTCGTTTTCGAGATCTGTGTGGCCCGGCTGGGGTAACGTATCCCCAGCCGGGCCACACAGATCTCTGAAACGCGCAGGCGACAAACTCTGAAACTTGCCGACAAACTCTAGACATTATAGCGACCTACTCAAACAATCTATTTTTCACACTTTTTTTTTGTGGCCCGGCTGGGGTCAGCCACACTTACCCCAGCTGAGCCCACAGAACAGAAAAAGTTTTTTCTGTTCTGTGGCTGAGCCACACGTATCTCTGAAACGCGCAAGCGACAAACTCTGAAACTTAGCCCACGAACTCTGGACTGGACATTATAGCATCATACTCAATCTCTATTTTCCAGTTTTTTTCTGGCTCAGCCACACTACTTTATGCAAAGATTCAGTTTGTTGATGCCCCGATGGCTATGGTAATATTAACACATTACTGATAACAGATAGTACTGTAAATTACAGTACTATCTGTTTCCAGAATGTCTTCGTTCAAGAGGTAATGACTTAAAAATGTCAGTCATAGGGTTCAACATTAAATAAAAAGACAATTTTGTTAAAAGTTTATATTGTACATCAACTATGCTTTGTTTAGAGGTAGAACATCCTACTCTTAAATTAAACGGCTAACGTGATTATAATTAATTAATAAAATAGTTAATTTCGTTTGAATCGCCAAGTTAATATCATTTATAGGCGGAGTGAGTAACCAAAGTAATGTGAACATACAAAACCATTGCGAAGCTGTGCTGCGCGCACGACGCTCCGACACACCATGGCAAATATTGCATGATATTTTCTCATAAAATGTACTTTAAAATAAACATTATCACAGAAAAAATAAATACTACCAAACAATAAAAGATGGCAACTTATTATGCACCATTTAAAAATAAAAATAAAATAAAAATAGTTCTATAAATTTTATCTTCCCATCGATTACTTAATATACTGAAAAAGTAAAATATATACGCGTATTTATATAGTGTGTAAATATTGAATTCATACCAATATCTGTATAAAAATACGTTAAAAACTTAAAATATATTTTCAATTTCAACTAACCGATTAAGGAATGTGATTGAACCAATAATAAACCACTTTAAGAATCTATACATAATCTCTAACGAATATTATCTCTTAACACATTAGCAGTAAGGACGTGTTTTGCCTACCGTTGCTACGGTACATAAGAAAACAGGCTTATACAACATAATTATATTTTCACATGTGTGTTGCTATAATCCTTTAAACACTATCAATAAATGTATTTTTGTACTGTGTAGAAACTTAAGTACTGCCATCCTTTTGTAGTCATATTTTTATGTCGTATAATCATCGAAAAAACAAAACATTTTCATGATACACCTTGCAAACTTAAGTGAAATTAAACAACGAAATTAAGTTATGACGGATGAAAATTATCCAATACATCCCACATAACTTGTCGACAAATGCTGGATGAAAATTATATAATCCATCCTATATAACTTTCGACAAATGATGGATGAAAATTATACAATCCATCCCACATAACTTTTCGACAAATGATGGATGAAAATTATACAATCCATCCCACATAACTTTTCGACAAATGATGGATGAAAATTATACAATCCATCCCACATAACTTTTCGACAAATGATGGATGAAAATTATACAATCCATCCCACAACTTTTCGACAAATAGACACAATCAACAAGGCGAATCATGGAAACATACAACCACTTATCCAATCGAAGGTCACAAACTGTGATTAGTAGAAAAACAGTTTACAATTATTATTACAATATTAAAATATCCATCATGTAAACCTGCACTTCAAAAATCCATAAAAAATGTCATACATCGCAGACATCCCACGAAACCGGTCGTATTAAAATAACACCTCACAACTTACATACAACTATACACAATGTATGTAGGTATAACTTCTAAAAAATTTCTGAACACATTTTCAATAAGATATGGGACATTGTATTTTTCTAAATCTAACTTCGCAAACGTTCTTCGGGCCCACACTCTACTATGGCACAAGTGTCAGTAACAAATAGTTTAATGCACCATGAAAGAAACGCGAAAATTATAGGCAAGCTTAATCAAACCGCTTCACATATATAGGCCAATTTTTTATTATTCACTAAGAAGCAATATTACGTATATAGGTGAGACATCTCTCCATATTATAATACATGCTTTAGTTAAATTATAAATTCGTACCAACTAATTCATATTTATAATATAATAGTTATATGACATCATTTAAAACTAAACACAAACTGAATACTAACCGTATGCACAGCTAACTTATAAAATCATTAGCATAATTATAATAATATTACTCTTTATTATATTATACTGGTCGTTCTGAGATCTGGTTCGTCACCAATCTGGCTCCAATACTGTTACGTTACTTTTCCATAACGTTATGCGCGTGCGTAAGGGCCCTGAATGCGCGAGAAACGCAGAAGCTAAGGACAGATTTTATAAGCACATTGCGTGTTTAATAGCGACCACAGATATTATATTTGTATATCTAAATCGAATAACTTTTTATTTATATACAACTTCATTACATAAATATTTCCTTTTTTTTTGTTTCGAGATCTGTGGCAAGAAATTACATGGGAAATTATGGCACAGGATTAATGTACATTAAACATAATATATATTTAATATAGCTGTAGTTGCATCAGACATTAAAATCTGTCCATCAGAGCCCCAGAAACGCCTCTCCGTGAACACATTGTTCTCACTTACTCACTTAAACATTGACCGTCACACGCAAAGGTAACTACGTCTACACTATATTAATTTAGTTGGCAGATATGTTACCGATTTTGATATAGATCTCCAGGCATACAATATAAGTCATTTTTTTCGCGATTGCCCCTCTCCGCCGGCACGGGGAGACAACCCGCAATTTAGGATAGACCAAGATGTCTATCACTAGAACATGATAATATAGGATGAACCGCTTACATCAACAAATATAATAATTACGTTATTAAAACTCGGATATTTTATCTGTGATGCTGTTCCAGCAGGTACAGACAAATAGTTTTACCTTGTCTCGCAGGTATATTTAAAAAGAGTACACTTTGATAAGTGTGTAAATAAAATTTATTCATAATCGTTGGAAACGATCCAATCGATATACATTTTATCATATTTTTTGGATCGGCAATATACTTCTATTGCAGAGCTGAGAATAAACCCTAAACTGCAGCAGAGTAACATGGTTTGACACACCAATATAGATCATAATCCCAGGTGCGAGCTATGATTAAATAATTTCGCAATACCATTTCAAATTATCTCTAACTTGAAACTCATCCGAAAAAGAAGTGTAGACTGTCTCTAAACCTGTTTCTTGTTATGTTGTAGGATGTCGTGAAAACATTAAATATGTTTTTTTCTTTCTAGTAATGTACTGGCGTGGAACTGTCCTTTGGGTAGTTTTAGTTTAAAAATGTAAAATAGAAGTCTCACGGAACACGCCGAGGGGTGAAGCGTCCTCTTCAAACCTCGAGGCGGCTAGCTGGCGGGCGCGGCGTCCTTTTCAAAACTGACAGGCACGGAATCCGGTGGCGAGTGCAGTCCTGCTCGGAGTGTGAGAGGGGTCGGTCCCGTTATAAGACGTCGGGCTGCCAGTGCGGGTAGGCGGGCGGCGGCGTGGGCGGCGCCGCCGCGGCCGGCGGGTCCGGGACCGGCGCGGCGCGCGGGACCGGCGCGGCCTGCAGGACCGGCGCGGCCTGCAGGACCGGCGCGGCCTGCAGGACCGGCGCGGCCTGCAGGACCGGCGCGGCCTGCAGGACCTGCGGGACCTGCGCCGGGTCCCGCGGGCAGTCGCAGTCGTCGAGCCGCTGCACCAGGAAGTTGCCGTAGTCGTCGGTGAGCGCGCGGTGGCGCACCACGCACACGTGCCGCCCGCCCTCCTCGCTCCACAGCCGCTCTGCGACCGAACGATGCGTTCAGTTTCCCCTCGATACCAAATCGTTGAAGTCATAAATCACCTAATGATTTCTAAAGCCCGTAAAGTCAAACAAAAATACTCAGCTGTTTAGTCACAAGACACACTTATAGACGGGTACTCACAAGTGTAGCACGTAATGTATCCGATAAATGTATCGAGTGACTAGGTAGGCCGCGCCTACGTTCGTACGTACTCACATGATACAGTATCAGCCCCCCTAGACAAAAGCCACACGCTAATTTTTCTGCAGTCGTTTCGCAGAAAAAATGTATGGGAATGACATTAGCCTGTGACAACCTCACGCTATTTTTTCCGCAGCTAATGTCATCTTCATACAATTTTTCTGTGTAACGACTACGGAAATATTTGTGTGTGGCTTTTGTCTAAGAGTTCTGATACATTACGCGGTACACTTGTGAGTACCCGTCTATAAGTGTGTCCTGTGACTAAACAGCTGAGTATTTTTATTTGACTTTACGGGCTTTAGAAATCATTAGGTGTACAAACGTATTTTTTATGGTATCAACGTGTTTGGTACATACTCTATGATTTCGATTGTGGTTGAAATTAATTTTATCTAACCCATATCCTATTCTCTCGAACAAACAATACTCAGCTTTTACGCAATCACATTGTAAATAAAATAAATTACCATTATAAATAAACCCTCACCTCTACTTATATCGACATCAGTCATCAGCTCCTCATCCATGAGCTCCGACAGCGCGTCGTCCGTGTGGTTGGTGTCGGGGACAACTGGAAGATTCGTTGACTATTAGGGTACCAGCGAGATGGTAATCAAGAAAGCACAATACAATGTTCTCTGCTGGAAATTTTGTATCCAGTGTTCTGCAATGTTTTAGGCTAGAATTGGGAATTAACAGAATGCGATTTGCGTTGACAAGAACAAATTAAATCTTCTAATTCATATCTTTTGCAATAGCTTCAACATACTTTCAAGGCAATTTGACATTGATATATTCAGCACCAATATTGCAGAGATGAAGCGATTGATAAGTAGTGAGTTTTTTAATTATTCTTTTTCTTGTCTTATTTACCTTATATGAACTATTTATCTTTGATCCAACATTGGTAATCCAGTATTTACCGTTTAGAATGCGTGTGCTTATCATTGTAAGTTGTCTCTATTGGTGAAGACCTGTAACTTTTATTTTAATTATGATATATTAAATCTTTTGTGTTAACAGTTATAATGTAACCAACCACATTAATAATGTAACCACACCTGTCTACAGTTCTCTGGATGAATGATGTTCGTAGAGAATATAAATGAAAGAATAATATTCACGGAGACAATACTGTGCCATAACTGTGACTTCACTGATCTGTGTGAATCAGCCCTTAGGGAGTCGAGTAAGGGGGCGAAGCTGACTAGACCACAAACTTGGGTAAGCGCAGGACTCTGGTCCACCAGTGAACATGCCTTGGTGTCCCTGTACCCGGCTAAGCCTCCCTTCGGAACCTCTCGGCCCCAGGGTAGAGCATGTTTGGGATCAGGAAGTGAATTCACCGAACGAACCTCCCGGAGGTCCCAGTACTAAAAACAACCTGGGACTTCGCTAGGAGGCGATCGGGTCGGATGCGGTAGCTACGTAGCTTAGCTTTACGGAGGATTATTATTCAAGGAAGAATCTATTGCGTTCATTTGACAGTCATTGGCGGTGTCAATACGAGGCTTCGTGCCGGCTGTCCTCTATAAAGCAGGGATGAGAAGAAAGCACTTTTACTTCGTATTTTTATTGTCTATGACGGAGCTCCTGCTTGTTCGTCCAAGTAATACTCAAAGCACCGTTCGTAAACTAATAAACACAGCTTCACGACACCGAGTCTCGCACGCTTCTGTTTTTTATCACGCGCGTGTGAGTGTGGAAGAGCTCGCGTTCACGAAATATTCATGCTCCGCGAATCCCTTGAAACGGACGAAAATACCGACTCTTTACGGAGATGACGATAAGACGCGAACAGGCGTGAAAGGCGTGAACAGCCGCAAAAGCCTTCAACATTCGCGGTTCACGGCTTTCACGGGTGTTCGCAGCGCGAATGTGGAGCCCACTTTAGGTGATCTTCGGACGCACACAGTACTGTAGTGACGCGTCCTTCATATATACGGGGGATTACTCTCTGTCACACCATTTTGTCACACCAGTGTGGAATATTATAAAGAGGATAGATTTGTATGTTTGTATGGAGTAGGCTCCGAAAATACTGGACCGATTTGAAAAATTCTTTCACTAATAGAATGCTATAATATCACTGAAAACCGTAGGCTATAGAATATTTTCTTACGGGAAAATATGGAATTCCCACGGGAAAAACGAAGATAACGCGGGTGAAGCTGCGAGCGGAAAGCTAGTATAAGATAAAAAGAGGGAATCTTTTTTAAATAAGACAAGTATTGACTTGACGTTGGCCGTCACCCTATCTATTGCAATTTTATAGAATAATTTCTAATTTATACTAATATTATAAAGCTGAAGAGTTTGTTTGTTTGTTTGCTTGAACGCGCTAATCTCAGGAACTACTGGTCCGATTTGAAAAATTCTTTCAGTGTTAGATAGCCCATTTATCGAGGAAGGCTATAGGCTATATATCATTACGCCAAGACCAATAGGAGCGGAGCACCAATGAAGAATGTTTCAAAATTGGGGGATTTTTTTCCTATTGAGAACTTCCACTGCGTGCGCTGCGTAAACGGTTAAAGTTTCGCAAAAATCATGTATGACAGAATTGTTCCCCTTTAAAAGTTCTAAAAAAAGTCCGCGATAGCATATGTCTATCTTTTAAGTTTAGCTCACTATAACCTTTTTTATGCTAACCAAATTTGTTCTAAAATAATGCATTATTTGCGAAGGTGTTTTTATAAACATGATATTAATCCTTATCCAAATAAATACGTTATTCATCACAAGTATTTAATTTAAAACAAAATTGCCCTTTACATCATTCGATTTAAATGAATATCTTTCTACTTAGCTCCAGCCCCAGTTTGCTATCTACTTCTGCCGGAAGAAAACAAAACTAAAAATATAGTGTACGCAGAAGTACTTTAAAATAACATTAGTTTAGTTTTTTGAGAATAACCTACATTCTACATGATATTACATTATAAGACCCAGTACTTACTCACCTATATAAACGAAGTCGCGGGTTAAAGTTAGCGTTAGCGCAAATCTATACCTATAAAACTTTGTCCTGAATGACTGACTGACTGACTGACTGACGGATCAACGCACAGCCTAAACCGCTGATCGTAGAGACTTGAAACTTGGAGTGTGTGTTCTTTGTATGACGTAGGCGTCCGTTAAGAAAGGATTTGCCGAAATTCTACCACTAAGGGGGTGAAAATGGGGGGAAAAATTTCTATGGGTCATCGTGATTCCGTTTTCGAATCTACTTCAAATTTTGCATAAACTTTCTTTAACAGAATTAATGGAAGACGTGTTTCGTATTTTATTGAAATTCATCCCCAAACGGGGTGAGATGGGGGTGATAAAATGTCAAAATTGACATTGATACCGTTTTCATGGTTTTTCGGGTCGTAGATTACGAAAATAACATCGATTTTAACACCACATACCATCATCCCTGGATGGGGTGCAATGAGGTTGAAGTAGTTCATTTTAAATAAATAGTTAGAAAAATACCATATAAAATTTTCGGACAATTCTCATGTAGAAAATCAACATGGCGCACGTGAAATTATTTTGACAAGTCTGTCACATATATAGTGCAAATAAAAATTTAATATTTTCTGTTAATGGCTGTGCCCATCTGGATTTCGCCAAACAAGAAAGTTAGAAGTTTAAATTGTCTTTTTCTTATGTCGTTCCGTGGTGGTAAGGCAAAAGGATCAAGCCAGACAACCAATGTATAAAGCATTTTTTATGACAATATCACGTCACAATAAAATTTGTAGGTTGGTTTAACTCTTGACTAATTTTCACAAATTTTCACAAAATAGGTACAATTTTTGAAATATTTAAATGTTAATTAGTGAAGATACCCTTTTCAAGGGTAAAGGGGTTTGAAGGTGTTATATGTTTTTACATTATGACTAAGGAATCAAACTCTTTCATCCATTTAAAACTATTAAAAGTAATAGATGAATATTGATAATAAAAAAAAAATATCTGATTGCAATGATTCTGGGTTACGCGTAGAGGGACGCGACGGGACTCTTGATCCTAATGTGTAAAATGACGGATCATATTTTTTTGGATCCACCCAAGGAACATGGATATCGATCGAAGGACCTAAATAGTAGAACACATTGAACCTAGCCACGTTGACTTAATTCGACATGACTGCCGATAAAGTTCGTTTCCAAACCCAGCAATATGGATATCAAAATATGAAAGGCCTTGATGAGTAGAATACTATGTACCTAGCAACATTGACATAAATTCAACATAGCCTTTGCTCAAAAAAGGTGGATAAAAATTCGTTTTCAAACCCAGCAATATGGGTATCAAATGAAAAGCCTTGAAGAGTAGAGCATTAGGTACCTAGGAAAATCGGCCTAAATTCAACATGGCCGCCGCTCATAAAAAAAGGATAAAAGTTCGTTCTCAAACCCAGCAATATGGGTATCAAATGAAAGGCCTTGATGAGTAGAGCACTATGAACCTAGCAACATTGACATAAATTCAACATGGCCGCCGCTCAAAAAAACGGATAGAAGTTCGTTTCCAAACCCAGCAATATGGGTATCAAATCAAAGGTATTGATGAATAAAGAACTATGAACCTAGCAATATTGACATAAATTCAACATGGCCGCCGCTCAAAAAAGGTGGATAAAAGTTAGTTTTCAAAACTAGCAATATGGGTATCAAATGAAAGGCCTTGAAGAGTAGAGCATTACGTACCTAGGAAAATCGACCTAAATTCAACATGGCCGCCGTTAAAAAAAAGGATAAAAGTTCGATTTCAAACCCAGCAATGTGGGTGGGTATCAAACGAAAGGCCTTGATGAGTAGAGCACTATGAACCTAGCAACATTGACATAAATTCAACATAGCAGCTGCTCAAAAAACGTTGATAAAAATTCGTTTCCAAACCTAGCAATATGGGTATCAAATGAAAAGCCTCAAAGAGTAGAGCATTATGAACATAGGAAAATTGCCCTAAATTAAACATGGTCGCCGCTCAAAAAAATGGATAATAATTCGTTTTCTAACCCAGCAATATGGGTATCAAATGAAAGGCCTTGAAGAGAGCATTAGGTGCCTAGGAAAATCGCGCTAAATTCAACATGACCACCGCTCAAAAAAAAGGATAAAAGTTTGTTAAACCTAGCAATATGGGTGTCAAATGAAAGGCCTTGAAGAGTAGAGCATTAGGAACCTAGAAAAATTGACCTAAATTCAACATGACCGCCGCTCAAAAAAAGGATAAAAGTTTGTTAAACCTAGCAATATGGGTGTCAAATGAAAGTCCTTGATGAGTAGCGCACTATGACCTTAGCAACATTGACATGAATTTAACATAGCCGCTGCTCAAAAAAGGTGGATAAAAGTTAATTTCTTAACATAGCCGCTGCTCAAAAAAGGTGGATAAAAGTTCATTTCCAAACCCAGCAATATGGGTATCAAATGAAAGGCCTTGATGAGTAGAGAAGAGTACTATGTTTGGTGGAGCGTGTAAATAGCCCACCATATGAGGTGCGGTGCGGATAGAATAATTTTTGATAGCGGGAGAATTAAGACAATCTAAAGCAAACACCAGACACAAAATGTTAATAGGCGCAATGCCAGCAACGACTCACCAGTGCTTCTTCGATTATCTCTTCCTCAGGAGCGGGACACTATTTTTACAGCACTACAATGAATAGGCTCAAAATTATCTGCGGATTAATTATTTTTCTCAAAGCGGAGCGGGAGCAGCGTATCGCGTACGGCGCGGAATAAAAAGTTAGTGCTATTACCCGCAAGTAAAAAACATGACAAGTGCATTCGAAATCGATACACCGAGCGCCATCTAGCGTCATCCGTCAGAATTGAGTCACGAATAACACCAAGAAAGCGCTGATGGACATACTGCCGTAACAATTGTGCGGTGTTGCTTTAGTTATTTATAATTAAATAAATTAAATAATGGGAAAAATATACAGGGAAAAATAAAGGCCAACCATACTCCCCGCCTTGGAAGTTCTGTAGAACTTTCAAAATTCTAATAATAACGAGGTCGCAATAATAAGCGATAAGTATTAATTAATAATTTGATTGAAGATAGAAAACTATAAGTAAACTACAGCTACGGTAATGAAGAAATTTAAAAATAATATTTTGTTGTTACTTATTGAATTTTTTACTAATTATACTAAGATATGAATAAATTGCACATTAGTTTTTTTTTTTTATAGGTAGGTAATTATTGCGTGGGTATTGGGTATATTTTATTTACAGAGCGTTTATAAGTGCCAGAATTAGTTTTAACATTTACAACTCTGACTAAGCCATCAGAACCAGGGAAAACTTCCACTATAATACCTAATGGCCAAAATAAAGGTGGGACGTTATCTTGGTGGACAAGAACTACAGTACCGACTGTGACTGTTCGTTCCGATGTAAACCACTTTTGACGGACCTGCAACGTGTGCAAGTATTCAATACGCCATTTATTCCAATAAGATACCACTAACTGATCTAATAAATCTTTACGTTTACTTAAAGTTAAGTTTTCTTCTGGCGATACAGATGAAGGTAAATAGTGTAGTGGGGTAGACATTATAAAATGAGCGGGTGTAAGTACGTCGGGGTTAGGGTCTGCGGACAAAATACAAAGTGGTCGAGAGTTTAAAATAGACTCAATTTGGGCGAAAACGGTAAGTAACTCTTCATATGTCAATAGTTGTTTACCAACAACTCTGTACATATGACTTTTAATACTTTTTATGTTCGACTCCCATATGCCACCGAAATGGGGAGAACGGGGTGGAATCATTTTCCATTCTATGCGGTAATTGATTAATTCTTTAGCGAAATCACTATTTACTGTTGAATTCAATAAGAAGTTAAACAGTTCGTCTAACTTGGCTTTAGCGCCAATAAAATTAGTGCCGTTATCCGAATACATTACGGATACCGGGCCACGACGGCATATAAACCTTTTAAAGGCACCAAAAAAAGAGTCTGTGGTAAGGTCTGAAACAAGCTCAATATGTATTGCCTTTGTAGTAAGGCAAATAAAGAGGCAAATATAAGCCTTTTGCGAGTGTTGACCTCTACGTCTTATAGGGAGATATTTAATAGGTCCAGCGAAGTCAACTCCAGTGTGTGCAAAGGCTTTACCATCTTGAACACGATATGCTGGCAAATCAGCCATTTTAGGTGAAGTATTTTTTGGATTTAAATGAAAACAAATATTACACTGACGACAACGAGCGCGAATTACCGTTCTGGCATCCAAAATCCAGAAACGTTGTCGTATAATTGACATTAAAAGTCCAGGACCAGTATGACAGTTTAAACTATGAAAATGATCTATGATCAGATTGACTACATGATCAGATTTAGGTAGAAGAGCGGGATGTTTTGCTTCGTAAGGAAGAACAGACTTAGAAAGTCTTCCACCTATGCGGAGTAAATTATTGTTATCTATAAACACTGATAAACAACGCAATTTTTTAGAAGGTAGTTGTCCAGCCTTTAATAATTTTATATCTTCAGAGAAATGAGCATATTGTATTGCTCTTATAATAAATAATTCAGCGGTATTAATATTTTTCACCGGGTCCTTGGTTTTCAGTTTTTTAATGAATTTTAGAATATAGACAATAATATTTAATAGTTTATTCCATGAACTAACACGCGTTGATAATTCTGACAATACAGACAATTCACAATAAGTTGAAGCTGTAAGCGTTTTAGAAGTATTTTTATATTCAGGTAATGTTTCACAATCAACTGGAATATATGAATTAATAGGCCATTCTTTTATTGGGCTACGCAACCACAATGGACCATCCCACCATAGTGAGTGTGATATTAATTGAGACGGTAGCATACCCCGTGATAAGCAGTCACTAGGATTTTCTTTGCCTGCTACATGATAAAAATTGTTTGGTGAAATATTTTCTTGTATTTTGGCTATACGATTGCTCACAAATATAGACCATCTATGAGGAGAAGAATTGATCCAAGAAAGAGCAATAGTAGAATCAGTAAATGCGTATATACCTGCGATAGGAATACGAGCGGAGAGTCTTTGATAAACTGTGCGAACAAGCTTAGACAATAATAAAGCAGCAACAAGTTCTAATCGAGCTAACGTTGTTACTTTAGCGGGGGAGACCCTAGACTTTGAGCAGTAAAGCCTAGTAGTATAATTACCTTTCGGATCTGTAATGTGTAAATATATGCAACAACCATAACCACTAAAACTAGCATCACAGAAAGCAGCGATATTTACTGTGGAATCTAAAGTTACACCTATATGACGTGGTATATTTAAAGTTGATAAAAGATGCAATTCGGATACAAGAGATGTAAAGCGTTTTTGAATTGATTCGGGAGGTATTTCATCCCAATCAATTTTGGAAAGCCACAATTCTTTAACAAGAATTTTAGCAAATAAAACGACAGGTGCTATTAGACCCAGAACATCAAATATGCGAGCGATCAAGGATAGAATGATGCGTTTAGTACATTTATTACTGGGTACATTTAATGATGTAATTGTAAAAACATCTTTTATTGATTCCCAAGAGAGACCTAATATTTTATGATTGCATGAATCTTCATCCGAAAAACTTACTGGTAAGCGGTGCGAATCGGGAAGATTATTTAATAATGTGGTAGAATTACTTGCCCATTTAATAAGGTCAAATGAACCTAATTGAAATAAATCGATTAAGTCTTGGGATAATGTTATAGCAGATTGCTCATCAGGCATTGAATTAACATAATCATCCATAAAAAATTGAGTATCTATTATTTTAGATGCCTCGGGATATTGATCACTATGATCAGTTGCTAATTTGCGTAATGTTCGCATAGCTAAATAAGGACTAGGTTTAAGGCCAAAAGGAACACTATTAAAATTAAAAGTGCGGATAGGTTCTGTATCATCGAACCGATATAATATTCTCAAATATTTGCGCTCGCATTCGTCTATTCCAATTCGAAGAAACATTTGCTTAATATCAGCGGTCATAGCAATAGGAAATACTCTGAAGTCGAGTAAAAGTAAAAATAAGTCGGCCTGTAAATTAGGTCCGGCGTGGAGAATATTATTGAGCGACAAACCTGACTGAGTTTTCGCACTAGCATCTAATACGATACGAACACTCTCTTTGTCGGGTCGTACAACAGCATGATGAGGTATATAATACCCTTCGTCCGATAATTCGGAATTAGGAACCTCAGATAAATAACCCATTTGTATATATTCATTTATTGTTTTATTATAATTTTCTCTTAACCCAGGTGTTGAATAAAATTTCCGTTCTAGCGTAAGAAAACGTTTATGAGCTAGCGCTCGAGAATTCCCTAATAGAGAGGGACTCTTACAAAAAGGCAAAGATACAATATATTTATTGTCCTTATAGGCTACAGAAGAAACATATTTTTGTTCACAATCCTCTTCATCGGGACTAAGAAATCGTTTAAGGGGAACTTCCTCTAACTCAAAAAATTTATGCAAACTAGATTCAATTTCTTTAGTATCTTCACTATACGTAAAGAAGGAAGCAGAAGAAGACGTGTTACCTATGTTAGTGGAGCAAGGAATATCACCCATGAGTACATAACCAAAACTTGTCAGTACTGCAGGCGGAGCGCTATTGCCCGAGTCTACCCTATTTCCTAAATAAATGTATGGAAATATTTGTGCCCCGAGAACGACATCGATTTCACCAGGAATGTTCCATGATAAATCAGCGAGAGGTAAATTTTTAAGGTAAGTGAGGTCACTACTTAAATTTATATATGAAGCGGGAAGTCGATCTGTTATACAGTCAACTACAAGAGCGTGAATATAATATTTATTATTAGGATTAATGCGAGATTCAATATTAAAATTGATATAACCATAAACTGGGCGTGAAGTTTTACCTATACCTTGTAAAAAGGTGTTATTTAATTTTATTATTGGATAGTTTAAACGATTACAACAAGCTAAAGTAATTAAATTATTTTGCGATCCGTTATCTATTAAGCAGCGAATTATTTGTTTACATTTCGGTTCGATACTGGCCACTGCGTACACTTGAGCCGTAGATAATAATATAGTTGAATTTGGTTTCAACTCTGAAGTAAGTGTGATCGACGCATCTTTAGAAGTTGTGGCACAGTTGCCGTGTGGCTCACTGTACTTAGCCACAAGCGGTAGCTTAGGCTCGCATCGAACTTGCAATGGCTCGTTATCGATTATGCCCGACGAAGTCGTAGACAAATTATTATTACTAGAAATATTACGCTCGAAATGTAACAATGAATGATGATTTTTATTACAAATACTGCAACGATTTTGTGATTTACATTTAATTAATGTATGTTTCAAACTTAAGCAATTCACACATCCATTTTTCAATTTAATAAATTCAAAACGTTTGCGAGGATCACTCATGACCTTGAATTGTTGACACAAAAATAATTTGTCGTGGTCAGATTTATTGCATAGAATACAACAATGCGTGGGGGTAACCTTATTTAAGCGTAATTCAGTATCATAAGAATCATGTTTACTATTAGATACAAAAGATTTATATGTGTTTTGTAATGTGGATTCGCGATTTCTATTCTTAGGCAATGCACTAGCATTTGCGCGTGGATCTACGTGCAAAATATTAGTATTTCTCGATCTTTCAAGCACTTTAACGTGATCTTGAATGAAAGATATAAACTGAGCACAACTAGGTATATCTTTATCACCAACAGATGATTCAAAACTCTGAAGGGTTTGAGAATCAATTTTTCTCAAGCCAAGGTGTAAAATTATAAAATCGGTTAAGTCAGTAATTTTTAATAATTTTAATGCTGCGAGCGACGAAGAGAATTTTTCTATAAATGTATTTAAACTTGAAGCGGTACTAGCACAATTTTTAATATCTAAAATATTATTCAAATAATGAACACCAAGCGTCCGTTTGTCTTGATATTTTTTAACAAGACTGTCCCATAGTATTTTATAGGTATCGCCCGTGGGGACTATACCGGCGGTCATTTTTAATGCACTATGAGTTAATTTGCTCATTAAATATTGCACGCGTTGCGAGTCAGTCAGCTGTGTATTTAAATGAACATTAGTACGAAATATTTCGTAAAAGATAGGCCAGTTTTCTGTTTTCCCGTCAAATGTAGGCAGGTCTATAGGGGGGAGTTTAATCGTATTATTACTACAATGCGATGGCGTCGTCACAGTTTGTGAATTTAATAAATTATTGCGTACATATTTAATAGTTGAATATAAATCTTCGAAAGAACTTAAGCTTCCGTAATCTGGCTTATTTTTGGGGTCTAACTGAATATTTATTTCGTTGATTTGATCAATTAAAGATTCAAATCTAATGTGCAGTTCATTTACACTTTCAGATTCTTGTAAAAACTTTTCTCGCGAGCGGGAATCAAAATTCGAAACGTTTTTAGCGGAAAGGTACAAGCGATTAATTCGTTCAAATATAGTTTCCTTTTTAGAAATAAGAGTTTCTAACTTTGTTTCAATATTAGAGTGTGCCATTTTATGCAATTTTTATATGTGAGAAATTGTCGTGATGAATAAATTTTAAAATGGCGGGCGGTTGTTAATTGCTTAAAAGTGTACTTATTAAAAGAATTCAAGTGAATAATATACACTGATATGTAAGTTACTGGATATTATCCGAGCTCTGAAGGACCATAAATTATGGTGGAGCGTGTAAATAGCCCACCATATGAGGTGCGGTGCGGATAGAATAATTTTTGATAGCGGGAGAATTGAGACAATCTAAAGCAAACACCAGACACAAAATGTTAATAGGCGCAATGCCAGCAACGACTCACCAGTGCTTCTTCGATTATCTCTTCCTCAGGAGCGGGACACTATTTTTACAGCACTACAATGAATAGGCTCAAAATTATCTGCGGATTAATTATTTTTCTCAAAGCGGAGCGGGAGCAGCGTATCGCGTACGGCGCGGAATAAAAAGTTAGTGCTATTACCCGCAAGTAAAAAACATGACAAGTGCATTCGAAATCGATACACCGAGCGCCATCTAGCGTCATCCGTCAGAATTGAGTCACGAATAACACCAAGAAAGCGCTGATGGACATACTGCCGTAACAATTGTGCGGTGTTGCTTTAGTTATTTATAATTAAATAAATTAAATAATGGGAAAAATATACAGGGAAAAATAAAGCCCAACCAATGTTCCTAGCAATATTGACGTAAATTCGACATGGCCACCGCTCAAAAAAGGTGGATTAAAGTTCGTTTCCGAACCTAGCAATATGGGTATCAAATGAAAGGCCTTGATCAGTAGAGCACTATGAACGTAGCAACATTGACGTAAATTCAACATGGCCGCCGCTCAAAAAAGGCGGATAAAAGTTTCTTTTCAAACCCAGCAATATAGGTATTAAATGAAAGTAGGTCCTGAAGAGTACCTAGAGCATTACGAACCTACGAAAATTGTCCTAATTTCGAAATGGCCGCTGCTTAAGAAAGGCAGAATAAAGTTGAATCATTATGGAATAAAATGGAGAAAAACTAAACACAGTGTTAAGCATTTTGATGGCGAAACGTAGTTCGCGGGCACAGCTAGTAATTAAATAAAGTATGTGAATTAAAGCCTTTTCTTTGGCCACACCCCGGACACTCCATACAACGTTCGCAAATCAATTACCTATTACTACTACTTAAGCATGGAGCGTCGGTGGCGCAGTGGACTCGGCACTTGCCTTCCAATCGGGGGGTCGGGGTTCGAGACCCGCCATGTACCAATGTGTTTTTCGTTTCAAATTTCATATGTACATTTGTCTGACGCTCCTACGGTGAAGGAAAACATCGTGAGGCAACCTGCATACATCTGCGAAGAAATTCAATGATGTATGTGAAGTCGACCAATCCACACTGGGCCAGCGTGGTTGACTAAGGCCTAATCACCCTAATATAGGGTAGGCTCGAGCCCCTCGGTGGGGACGTATATGGGCTGTAATGACTACTTAAGCAAATTACGTTTGTACATGCGCAAATGTATGCGTGGAATCTAGTAGGACTGAATGCGTGTTTATCAATCGAAATGACGCGAAAAGTGCAGCGACTGCCTTCTCTTTTACCCGCATAGCGCTGCCTCTGTTATCGGGCGACGCTCGCGTCTACTCGCCTGAGTGATCGCCCGCGCCCTGGTTTATGTGTCAGTGTAGTCTACAGCGAAGTGCGGGGTGGGGTGAGGTGTTTGCAATGAGTGCGGGGAGGTGAGTGGCCGTTGCGTATGGAGTCCTATTATACATGGTGTAACTGAACATCCCAATAACATTTAAGGGTATGTATCCATCAGAAGTAGAGATTCTGTAAGAAAAATATTAGGACTAACACACCTACTTTTTCCCCATACAAACTAAATAAATGATTTTTTGTTATTAAGTGCCGACAGCCCTACGTAAGCGTACGAGGAATGCTACGCTCACGTCTGTCACGTGTCAGTTTGTGTTTAAATTTATTTTGTATTAAGAGCTGATTATGGTTGTCACTTGAAAGTTTTTGCTTTCAGTTTAAAATCAAATAACTCTGAAAGTATTGGGGTTCTAGGTCTCAGACGAGCACCGAAGATCCATTTAGTATCTAACTTATATGCCCCTTAAATGTTATTGGGGTGTTCAGTTACACCCGGTATATTCTGTGCTTTGGCGTTTCAATGTTTGTCGTGGACAGTACTCACCGGTGCCATCGTTCGGCGGCGGCTGCGGCTGCGGCGCCGTGAGCGCGGCCGCGGCGGCGGCGGCGGCGGCGGCGGCGGGGTCCAGCGCGGCGACCGGCGTGGTGGGCGTGGTGGGCGTGGCCGGCGGCGTGGGCACCGCCGCCTCGCCGCTGCTGTTGGAGCTGCACTCCGGGCTGTACGGCGCCATCTGACACCACACCGCCAACACAACCAGCGAGGCTTGGCGTTAGCGCGCGTTCGCACACGACGGAACCGTCGTGCGCTCGCAAAACGTACGGTTTCGCGAGCACCGACAGCTCGGCCAACCGCGCGGTTACGGCTCAATATCTATGCGAATATACTGTAGGATCGTGCGCGAGTGTGCGCGCACTGGCCGCGGCGGGCAGACGTGTTACTTGTTTACGGGGTGTCCAAATTACATCGTATTTTTTATTTGACACAGAGAGGTCTATTTGCGAGCTCGAGACTAGAAGGGCGTTGTGGGATATACATAACGTGCGACGACTATTCAAACCGAGACATAAAAAGGATATTGTGGAAGATCACAAAAATATTTGCTATAAATGAATAAAAGGAACTTTGTGCCAATGGGGTTTTCTGAACTTTTCTTCCACATATCTCCATCGTGAGCTCTATGAGCCGTCAATGGGGAAAAATAGGAAAAAAGGTCTATCTCAGGGCCTGTACCGGTGGCAAGGCCGGGTGCTGTGTGTAGTGTAATGGATGAATCCAGAATCTTTTCTTCATGTTTTTTCGCTTCTTATTTACAAGAAAAACTATCACAGCAATTTCCTCGACGTCCATTTCGAAGGACTCTGTACGCGGAACTAACAATTTTGGTCGCAGTTCTGGCCGCTTCCTTGGTCGCGACATTTGCGACCTGGTCGCAATGCCAGCCGCTGCGACCTGGCCGCCAGTGCGCGCTTAAGGTTAAGGCGCATAGTGGTCCTAATGACCTTGCTCGATCGTCCCGCACTGATTACATAGGAGTGAGTGAGTGAGTGTTAGGGGAATATTTAAGCAAACCTTTACGCGTAAGATGAATTATTTCAATTAAAAATTAATAAAGGCGAATAAGAAAAATCTAAAAATACCATCCACTAGAATCTTGTTCACTTTATTTATGGAAATCGAAAGTTTATGATTTAACCTAATACTTACGACGCGATTAGGTTTAAAGTTTTAAAATCGAGGCATGTTTGGGTCACATTTTAACCAAGTTTAAATTAATTTATCAAAAAATTAAAAAGACTATCCTCTAAAGAATGCGTTGAATAATAAGAAATAGAATCACCATCGGATGATGATATTCCCTTGGCTTCTTTGCTCCACCCAAATTAATTTAAGTTAATGTCAAATCTGAGGAGGGACTGATTAATAATTTTTGTTATGACATAATATCCAATCTGGCAGACTGATTTCGAATTGTTGTTGTTCCTATAACGTGGAATCTGATGGAAGACTGATTTTTAATTCTTGTTCTCTATGTACAATAAGCTCCTTGTCAAGCTATAGCTGTTTGGCCTTTGGACCGTTCTTATGTCATTCGTAATAGTGGCAGTTTTCGGAGGTTATTTTTACTTCTTGTTTGTTATATTATCATTTTACATATATAACATTTATTTCTTTATTTTTTTTGTTAGCATCGCCACCCCATATTATGCAATTCTTATTTAAAAAAAATATATCACATAATGTCTTACACTGGTGGTAATAGGTTAGACGAATGAAAAAAGATATTGCTCCAATAGAAACTCATTCATATAACAAACATTAAGGAAAAAATAGGTTTTCGAATAACTATAAAAACAACCAAGATATAAGGTATCTCCATCTCTTTCTAGCAAAACGGCAATTTAAGCTGATCGCACATATGCCCGCGCCGCACCAGCCGCATTTTCTGATGGCCACACGCGCCGTACGCGCTGTAAGCAAATTTTTAGTATTGCCTACACTATTTTTTTAACTCCACCATACAAATGGTAGGGTCTGTGAAAAAATGTATGGGGAGAATATGATTATGTTAACATTGGTAACTATAGTTCTATCCTGGTGTAGAACGTTATTTTGCATTGTTTTTTTTAATTTATATACAGGCTGTCCCAGAAGCCGACGTCAAGCCGAAAGCAGGCGGAAGACTAACTCATATATTTATAATAAATTACCGGAACATCTCAAAGCCGAAACAAACTTAAATAAATTTATAAAATGCTTAAAATTAATCCTAATTAAAAAATGTTACTATTCTATCAATGAATACCTTTGCGATAATTTTTTTTTAATATAAATGTCTGCCCCTCTTTCTTATTTACCTTTTATTGCTATGCCTTTCAGGTGCATGTGATATTTAGTACTTGTACATTTCTATGTTTTAGTCACTATGTCGCATGTAACGCAATTATAATTAAATAAATAAATAAATATATGTTATCAGAAAAATATAAAAAAAATCTAAGTCACCTATTTAAAAAAAATCTAACATTTAAAAAAATCGATATAATTTACACCCTGTGACGGTTTTTTCACTCTTGTTGCTACAAATCTTGACTTTTCTAAACATGTTCTTTTGTTTTGTAATCCTGAATAATGTTTCTGTATACTCTAATCTAAAATTTAAAGCCAGCTGCTCCAAATTAGAAGAATATGCCATTTTTATCTAAATTAAATATTCAAAATTAATTTTTCGCATAACTTTAACAAGCTGTACTGAAAAAAAAATGTACTATGCGAGTTTGGCAAGTAACTGCAAAAGTTGGCGCATTCAATAAGGATTCCAAAATGGTATGATACTTGGTAGATAATTTCTACGATTGCAGACAATTTTTTTTTTTCCAAAAACAGGCAGTTTTGAACAAATTTTTCTTACGTACTTAAAATTTATTCTAATGTACCCATGGTTTGCTTTAAGGCCGTAACTTTAACATTCTAGTTTGAGTGAGACCTGGAGAGTAATTTTACGAAGTGTGAGAGAGAGGCAGATAGTGAAATAAATTAAATACACAAAAATTGTTTAACATAATTTATTTAAATGTCAAGATTTACAACAGGTGTTCAAACTGTCTTCCTTCAGCTCTAATGCAGGCTCGACATCTTCTTAAAAAAGATCGGGCTATCTAGCGGGCGAATCTTCCATTATTAACAAAATCATTTGCTTCTATTATTCTTTGCCGTAGGTCAGTCACAGTTTCGATTGGCTTTGCATAAACTTTTTCTTTCACCGCTCCCCAGTAAAAGAAATCTAATGGATTTAAATCTAGGGAACGGGCTGGCCACGAGATAGTGCCAGATCGTCCTATCCATCTGCCTGGGATCCATATTCCTCATATTCACTTTAAATCGATATTGTGATCTATCTTGCCTCATCAAATGAGGATTTTCGATATGTCACTCGTGTAAGTTGTGTAGGTTCATGTAACCATCTTTATTAAATGTCGACTCATCTGACCACAAAATTTTTTCGAAAGAAAAAAAAATGTTTAGAAAAGTCAAGAATTGTAGCAACAACAGTGAAAAAACCGTCACAGGGTGTAAATTTTATCCATTTTTTTTAATGCTAGATTTTTTTTTATATAGGTGACTTAGATTTTTTTCATATTTTTCTGATAACATATATGAGTTAGTCTATCACCTGCTTTCGGCTTGACGTCGGCTTCTGGGACATCCTGTATAATGTTTATAAATAAAAAACATTTTTTTAAAGACGTCGCTCCGCACTTGAATTTTCTCCTGTGTCGTGAGTGCAGTTACAAACACAGAATATCACATGCACATACGCCCAGATCGGAAAAAAATTCTGTAGGCCATATAAAATATATGTCCCATACGGGAATCGAACCCGCGACCCGCTGCGCAGTAGGCGATCACTCGACCTCTGCGCTAACCGTGTCGTCGTTAATTAATAAAAAAGTAATAATTTTTATTAAATTAAAAAAACAAATTAGTAAAATGAACAAAAAAGCACTAAGAAAACACAAAATAATAAAAAACAAGATGAAAAGGATTTAAGATTAAAATAAAAATTTTCCATCTAGTTAAATGTCTACGATCCGGAAAAAGTTTCATTGTAGTTTCATAAAACCACACAATGAATCTTTTCTGCTATTGCATGATTCGTCCCATTTCAGTTTGCTTGTCTAAAGAAGCACACAAAATTTGGAACTCCTGCTTCAATAGTAATTAACTCTGTATACTATACATATTTGCCTTTTCATTTTGCAATTTACTGAGTAATAATAATATTACTACTATTTACTTACATATGTTTTTAACAACCACTACCATAAAAACTTATGATATTATATGTATAATCTGTCAAGAAATTATGTTTGGGGATTTCTGCGTACATGTAGGGTAATTCCTGTGTATCTGGTAACACTGAGTATCAGCACGCGCCGAACGTGCCGCATTATATGACGTCATCAGCATTTGTCATTTGTCTTTTAATACCCGAACACCTACCGCATTTCTGAAATTCGGCGCGTACGGTGCGGTCGAATGTGGGAAGTTTCATATAATTTCATACAAGAAATTCCAAAAAAAATTTTTTGTGGCTGGCTGGAGACAGAGTGCAGTGGAGAAAGCTGGAGGAGGTACAGCAAAGAGCCAAGAGGCACAGCAAAATGAGGGACTTACTATTAAAAAAAATGCATTATCTGATATTTTGAAATTTGTTAACCTTATTTCGAATAAAGGGCTATTATTATTATAGGACTCGAAAACACTGACGCACACACAAGTTTCGCCCTACATGAAACATACCTACTTATTTGCTTATACTATGCTAAAATACCAACTGCAGTATTTATAAGGTGCTTCGCAATTTTGCTTACGAGACAACATTTTTTTATAGTATTTTTTTCAGATTTCTGATATAAACTATTCACCCTGAGACTTCTGCGTCGCCTGGGGGTTACTTCTGCAATCTTCTGAGTGGTGTCCATAGCCCAATACGAGCCTTTGCCAGGGTCGTCTTTGCTGCGAGCCACTTTCATAAAGCATTTATTCAGAGAGAGATTGTGTCGTATTGAATTCTGAAAATAATACAGAAATATATACCATCTGTTTGCATGTAAAATATATTAATATATTCAATAATTGGATTAAGCAAAAAAATATAAAGCTCCTGCATTTTATAACAATATTTGATAAGATTCAGAAAACCCAGGCAAAACCTAGTCTGGCAAAAGATTGCCTCAACACTTCACAGAAAGTTGTAGTGTTGTAGTTGTAGTATGCTCTCATAGTATAACCACAGTAATTTATCTTACAAGTCAAACAGTGCACATTGCAGCAAGCGTAGCACGGGCTGCCAAGACGGGACTTGAGTCACGCATTATCTCACAATTTCGGTGACATAATATCTATGTCTTAAAGAGTAGCACGGCGGCGCGTATTGAGGCTGCGGTCCGATAACAGCGCTCACAGTGCTAACGATTATAATCGCCTTAGCCAAATTAAAGAGAACACTGAAAATGCTATCAGCATGCTTACGATTTCGGTCCGGAAGAACAGGTACATTCATTTTGAACCGAAAACACAATTATCGAACGTCAGACTAACAGTTCGCATAAAGTGATTTCACTCCAGAGCATTAGCGCCGTAAGTTCTATATGACGTTAACGATGACGTCATGTGGCTCTTCATGCCGGCTAACACTAGCGCGCTCACAACATTTCGGGACGCGTTTGAGCGCGCTAATAGTGACTCTTATTGATTTTCGGAACGCAACCTTAGTGTGACTGACATGATAAAATTTCTTGACGCTCTTCAAAGGATACGTGTCACTGAGTCTTATCACAAATTTCTTGGCAGCCCGTGCTACGCCTGCAGTGCAGATAATTTGTTTATTTTAAGCTTTAATTTGGGTACTCTTAATAGGCACCTTAATGTATGACAAGCACAAATAAAATGTATTGCAAATTGTGGTATATTATTTCATTTATGTCTTTAGGTTCCAAATAGCCATTTTTATGTGATATTTTATTAGTATAATCATTTCTGAAAATGTTATAATTCCATTTAAGTTATGATTCAATTGAAGTAAATTAAAAATAAAGCGATTTAGAGAACCTAAAGAAATACGGGTTTACTTAAATACATAAAATTTCCAAAGCGAAATGAAAATAACACAGTGGAAGTTACTGGCGGACAGCTAGTACCTAACTTATAAATGTAGAAGATACAATTGCGACTTCACGTTGATCTGAAGACTATAATCTGTTAAGTATTTTTACTATGATCTAGAATCTCAATTAGCTGAACTACATATTCTCTACACAAACTACAGATAAAACAACCTTTATAATAATAATATAAGCCTTTATTTCGGATAGTTTACAATATAGTATGTAATAATTGCTCACTCTAACAATTCCGTATCCGTTTACCCTACATTGACAAAGGCCTCTTCCAACCTCTTCCACTCTTGCTGTTCTAGTCCAGAGTTTCCCAGCTATTCCTTTGAACTCATCTGCCCATCGTTTGAATTGACCCCCGGGTTTCCTACTTCTATTTCTAGGGAACCAGTTTGTGATTGCCTTGTTCCATTTTTCCGCACCTCTAAGAATGTGTCCTGTCCACCTCCATTTGTGTTTCCTTATGACCCGAGTAACATTTTGCAATTTTGTTATTTTCCTTATTGTTGTGTTCCTGATTCTGTCTGATTTCCTTATGTTTAGCATGCTTCTCTCCATAGAATGCTGGCAGACTGCCAATTTTCTGCTCTGTTCTTTGGTTAAAGCCTATGTTTGGCACCCGTAAGTTAATACTGGAAGTATGCATGTGCCAAAGAGCTTACTTTTTACTTTTTGGCTTATTTCCTTATTTTTCATAATCTCTTTAAAACTCCAGAATCTCTTCCAAGCACTCCCTATCCTAGTATCTATCTCTTTTCCTGATAAGTTTATTGGTGCTATAATTTGGCTATAATTATAAGATATGTGTATTCTTCAACATATTCGATTGTTTTCCCATTGGGTTTTATTAGGTGAGGTATACTATTGGTCATAACTTTCGTTTTCAGAGGGTTCATAAAAAATCCGACTTTATGACTCTCTATTTTTAGATCCTGTATCATGTTTGTGACTTTGTGCCTTTCTCCATTTATGGTTATGCCATAATTTTCCCAATCCAATCGACGAAATATTTCCTCTAACACCGCTGAGAATGATTTGGGCGATAGCGGGTCTCCTTGGCGTACTCCTCTCTGTATTTTTATTGCTTTCCCTTCTTTTTCCAATTTTACCTTAGCTGTGCATTTCTCATATATATTTCTTATAATTTTTATGTACTTTCTTTCTATTCCTTGTTTTTTGAGGGCCTGCCATATTTCGCTATGTTCCAGAGAATCAAACGCTTTGTTGTAATCTACAAAGCAGCAATACCAAGGCATATTATACTCTCTACTCTTTTCAATCAGTTGCTTTAGTACGTGGATATGGTCTAAAGTTGAATATCCACTTCTGAAACCAGCTTGCTCTCTGGGTTGGCTCTCGTCTAACTTATTTACTTATTTGTTATGCGGTTCAATATTACCTTTGAAAAAACTTTATAAATGTTTGATATTAATATTATCGGTCTATAGTTACCTATATCGCTCTTATCCCTCTTCTTATGTAATAATATTAGCGTAGATATCGACCATTGATTTGGGATAGTTCCGCTAGTTAACACCTGGATGAATATTTCAGCTAGTATATTTACTATCCTATCTTTCGTCATTACCAACATTTCGTTGCTTATGTTATCCGAGCCAGGCGCTTTGTCGCATTTTTGTTTCTCGATAGCTTTCTCTACTTCTCTTGGCAATATTTCTGGTACTTCGTCGCCTCCCGACAGGTCTACTGGAAGGGTTAGTCTTGCTTGAATAGAGATCCTGATAGAATTCCGTGGCCGTTGCCAGTATACCAGGTCTTTTGCTCACCTATTTCCTATTTTTATCTTGTACATTTGGTATCCATTCTTTTTTCTGTAAGGTCACTTATCGCCTTCTTAATACCACCCTTTTGAAACACCTTTAAACAACTTTGTTTCAGATGTCAAAGTAATTTATCAACAGTAATTGAAAAATGGTTGAATTAATTAATTTAAGGTAAGATTCAAATTTAATAAATTTGACTTTGAAATAACAAAAATCAAAGATATAGGAATTGTAATGAAAAGGCTGAAATGGCGCTGGACAGGACACATGATGAGATCTAAGAAAGAGAAATGGAATAAAAACCTAATGGAATGGTACCCATGAGATGGAAAAAGAAATAGAGGAAAACCATTGAAAAGATGGGAGAAGGATTTACCTGCAGGATGGAGAAAGGTATGGTACGACAGGAGAGTGTGGCGTTATTTGGAGGAGGCCTATGTAAATCTACAACCTGATTGATATTAGGGGCGAGTTAATTTTTAAGTATTTAATTAAAGAAAACTGTAGTCAGCGAAATAAAGGCTGTTGGAATACTATTGTTGAAAGCAAAATAAGTGAAATAAAATAAATCTTTATTATTAAAAATTTTATCTTGATTGTAGAAGAACCCTTCTTACCTAATTGCTTATTTCTAATCATAAAATAGCACATTAATACATTAACAAATAGTGAATTTAAAATTTATAAAATACAACTTAAGTACTAACAAATCCTAAAAGTAAAAATCAAAAAAGCTTGTAAAAAGAAGCTTACCATCCAACCTTTTCCAGCTTCTTTATAATAAGGAAATGCATTACATATATAGTTATATATCTCGTTCAGTGTCATCTTGCCATTTGGAGAACTGCTAATTGCTAGACGGATCATACTGGCATAACTGTAAGTAATGTGATAAAATAAAGTTGGAATATTTTTATCGAGCACCTATAAGGCTCAGAATGGCAGTCTGGTAGAATTCAGACATAGTGATAGTTGGATATATTTTCGTGATTAAGGGCTCGTTTCACAATCGAAAAGTAAGTATTGAATAGCTTACTTGACAGATGATTTGACGGTTGTTATATGAAAAATATGTCAAAGAATCTGTCAAGTAAGCTATTCAAAACTTACTTATTGATTGTGAAACAGACCCTAAGACTGTTTTAATAATTACAAGGTTGTTAGTTGAAACAACATTTATGTGTGTAGAAATAAGAATTGGTTTATGGAAATATTCTCCATCATAATGTTGAATTATGAAAACAGCTTGACTCTCTTTATTCCACAATATAAAATTTTCATGTAAATCATAGACATGATGATTATGATCCTATGATTTACATGAAAATTTTGGGTTGAATGACATTATGTGTAAAGACATTTTATAATGAGTTTTTGATAAAGAATTGATTATTTATTGGTTATATTGAAACACCGTGTATATTCAAACAAATAACACTGTCATCTTAACATAATTCATATCCAACAATTAATTTCTAAAACAATTTTTAATTCATATCTTCAAATTGCTACTAACAATTCAATGTTTGCTTTGCTTTGTCCACAGGTAGCTCAACCGGCCAAATATTTTAATATCATCGCTAGAAACTATCAATCTAAGCCGTGTTTATGCTACTCGGCATTGGCAAAATTGTCAATTCTAACAGAAGCCACTAATCATAAAAATTGAATTGAATTGAACACTGACATCAGATAATCACAAGCTTAAGGATACCCTCTACTCATAATGGTCTTTTTTTACATAATACCATTTTTAAAACAAATAAGGGAATTTCTAATAAAAAGCTAGACATTTCCACAGATATGAATTTGAATTATGTTGAATTCTATACATTGGAATGGTACATTGCAATTACACTACTGTACATTTTTTCTTACTATATTAGTAACTTTATACAATTTGTTGCAAAAATACCCTTAAAAAGAAATAAAATAATTATTCTTGAAGTACAACCCTATTTTAAAACCTGTTAATATTAATAGGGTTGGACTAATTTCTTATTTTGTTTATTATTGTAAGATGCATTTATGTCCATACAGTGACAAGAATACATGTCTTACTGCTTAATGAGTTTACTGCGCAGAGGTGTAATGAGGTTACACCTCTGCGAAGAGATAGACAACTCAAAACAAAACGCTAATTATTTTTTCCAACCTGCGTACTGTAGTTGGCCAATTCCTCTTCGTTTGATAAGACCCATGCCCAGCAGTGGAACATATATGAAGTTGAAAATACTATAATTATACAATTACTACAAAACTATCAATGAAAACTGTTTATAATGAGATCTATTGTAACTTGCAGAAATCCAACCCAAATCCAATTCATTTTACAATATTTAACTTTTAGATAACAATCATCAGATAAACCCTTAAAATTTGAAAGTTTGTTGTTTATATTAAAATAATGTGCTGAATGTTCCAGTCAAGAGCGAAGTTTGACACAATCATGTGAAAAAAAGTACAACTATAGTTAGTCAGCAGCAAAAGGTGACCTACAGAAATGACTCATTATACCTACTTGTTTAGATTTTATTGGGTTAAAAGTTTCCAGGATAAATGATTATTTACCTGTACGCAGGCTTGGCATGCTTTATTTTATTGGCATTCTCCTTCTGGTCGCCTTCTCTGTTATTGTTTTCCTGTTGCAAAGATAGAGGCTGCACATCTTCGTACAGAAATCGAGGTATAGGTCCCAAGGGACTATGACGAGGTGGTCCCGGGCTATAGGCAGGAAGCCATTCCACTCCAGGCGAATCGCTCATTGTTCCATCAATTAGGTAAATTTCGGGAGAAGTACTCACTATCCTCTACTACACTCTTTCGTTAGTTCTTATCCCAAATAAATTCATAGTAGGTGTTATATATATATTATTATGATATCACAATATTAGTGGGCGTGTTTCTACTACCTTTTATGAAGATGATCCTCTGTGAAAAACATGAAGGATCCTTGAAATGACGACTCTAGATCAACTTTAAAACCAATTGATTTAAAACGAATCTGCGCAATATAAATCAAAGAAACGGAGTTATAATTAAAGCAGTTGGAAATAAATCACTTCTACAACAAAAATAATAAAAGAAAATACATATTTTCACTGAAATGAAAACTATTATGACATTTGATGCACCTACAACAAGGAAAATGGCGACGCGCTAGCTCCAAGGCTAGCTGTTGTCAGTGTTGCCAGAACCAAAAAATAACGTTAATTGTTAACTATTATAACTCACATAAGTATTTTCCCACTCTACCACTATAATACTAATATTTATTGTGACTGCATCGCACTGTTTTACACGTAAAATAGTGCAGTAAAATTATAACGTAAAGTAACTAAAGTAGTGCATTAAATAACTTTAATTTTTCTAAAAGCGCCAGAAGGAGAGCTAAAATACTGATATTATTCAAATGGAACGAATAAGCTAATAATGTAGGAAAAGCTATAAATCTGCGCTTAGATAGAATGCGGCGGTGTCTTTGTTCATAGATTAAGTAAGTATCATTTCCCTTGGTTAATAGAATTGGGGGCATGGTAAGAAAAAATCTACTTCACTCTTCACTTCACTTTTTTTTTACAAATTCGCGATAGAAAAAATCTATCATGATCGCCTTAAATTTGACAGTCATTGCACTGTGAACACTGCGCCAACATGGCGCAAACATACTTTTATAAAGCAGTGATGGATGTACTGCGGCTGTGAAATTGAAAGAGATTGCGATAGATTTTGAGTTTGTTTGGAGCTGTTCAATGATCATCTAATTAAGATACGCTACAAACGAGATGTGTTTTAGCCAGATGGAACGCGACGGGAAAAAGTAAAATTATTATTTCTTTATAATAATAACTCATTAAAGGACCTACATGCATTAAAATAATAACCCAAACAAAACTATGATAAATGAAAGTATAAGGCTTAAAAACTATGACAAGAAAATAATCGTTAATGCTATTCTAGCAGCGTTTTTTTACAGTTCTTATGCATAGAGTTATACAAAGAAAGCGCGCTATTTTATGGCGCTATACGCTATAGATAATAATCACCTCTAGTCACAAGTAGGGGTGGGAAATGAAAAAATATATCGATATATAACGTATCTATATTTTAAACAATATCAATATGTCTATTAAATATATAATTTAATAGCGTCGGTGGCGCTGTGGCCTCGGCACTGGACTGTGTCCCGTCCCGAGTAAAATCGGAAGGCCCGCGATAGATTCTGCCATGTACCAATATGTTTTTCGTTTCACGAATTTCATATGTACATTTATCTGACGCTCCTACGGTGAAGGAAAACATCGTGAGGACACCTGCATACACATGCGAAGTAATTCAAAGGTGTATGTAAAGTCAACCAATCCGCACTGGGCCAGCGTGGTTCGACTAAGGCCTAATCGCCCTAACTAGTTAGGGTAGGCTCGTGCCCCTAGGCGGGGACGTATATGAGCTGTGATCATGATGATACTAAATTACCTAACATATTTTTTGAAATATTTTAGGTAATTTAAATATTATCTAAAATATTTCCTACTCCTGAAAGTAGTATTACTCTAATTAACAGTGAAAATACTAGTGAACTGGTTGAAGAAATCACATGACGAACACGACTCTGAAGATCTTAAAATAATAGACGACTTCTTTAAGCAATCTTAAAAGACTTATCCAATATCATGCATAAAGCTAAAAGATTTCTTGGGGGCAAACTTATGGGGCTAAAGACATAAAAGTATTCACTTCTCAATATACTGACCGAATCGACTCGCTGATTGAACTGTTACAAGATTTAATACCTAATATCTTAACCCGTAAGTTTAAGAACAGAATAACAAGAATTGTATGTAAGTTAAAATAATTCAAATTAACACTATGTAGTGTAGTAAGGAATTTTGTATTTTTTAAATGGTAGAATGTTTAATTCATCTCTATTTAATATTATCCAATGGGACTGTCAAAGCCTCATAGTCATGCCTAAGCTGACCGAGTTGAGTTCATACTTACATATAGAGAAGGTTCATGTTTGTATTCATTCCGATACTTGGCTTCCGAGTGAAAGACAGATCAACATATCTGGTTATTATGTTTTTAGAAAAGATAGGGATGACGGATATGCCCCCCTAGACAAATGCCACATGCTAACTTTTCCGCAGAAAAAATGTATGCAAATGACATTAGCTTGTGACAACCTCACGCTATTTTTAGAATTTTTTAACAATAGTACATTAAAATACGTGATACGCATTTATTCATCCCCAAGTACACAGATTAACCGGAACGATTACGAAGAACTTTTTAGCATTTTCTCAGAAAAAACTTTTTAATGCCGGAGATTTTAATGCCCATAACACGGCTTCGTCACATGTTACTGACACAAAGGGGAGATTATTAGCAGAAGTAAGTTCCGATTATAACTATATTTTTCTTAACAACGGAGATTTTACTCGTTGTTCTAAAATTAATAACAGAATTGTTTGTACCTCTCCTGATGTGACATTTTGCTGCTTCGATATAGCTTTAGAATAACTGGGTATGAATCTTTTGGAAGCGACCATCTTCTTATTTCCATAAAAACCCAAAATAGCACTGTTATTATACCGGAAGTTAAAGGAAAAATATCTCAAAAGCAAACTGGTCGCCATACTCTTAAAGATATTCACTCTTCCTGCTCTCAATGAAATTCAATGTTGGTATCCGGGGCCCTAGACAAAAGCCACGCGCTTATTTTACCACAGTCGTTCCGCAGAAAAAATGTATGGAAATGACCCGCAGTTAATGTCATTTTTAGATATTTTTCTGCGGAATGACTGCGGAAAATTAAGCGTGTAGCTTTTGTTTAGGCCTATCGTTCTTGCTGTCTTTGTGAACTGATTTTATACTGTATAATTTGGGCACTTATCTTGTGTTAAAGTCGAAAAAGTCAACCAAACAATCTACTATAGTCAAAATTTCCGCAAAAATAAATTTCTTATTGGTGCCATATTTCCATATTACGCGTGTTAACTTTTTTAAATAAAGATAAAGTTATTTAATTAATTATTTTGTTCATGTTTGGTTTGGCGGCGCCAACGTCGCCAACTAATAGGACTAATAGGCGCGCCGGTTTATATGTATGCACGGGAAAAAATATTACAATAAGTGAAATACATATAATCAATATAAAATACACGGTTACTTTTTTATCACCCAGAATAATTTTAGGGTCGCTTCAGGAATTGGTAGTAAACAGTAATAATAAAAAAAACGCTAAATATACGCGAGTAAATCCGAAAAGGGTAGTTTTATTTAAATTAATAATAAAATTAACTCACCTATTTAATTTGATATAAAGGATCCATTTTTTCTTCCATACAACTATGTCCAAAACATGTACCTCGGGTTTTATTATATTTTTCTATGTAAAAAAATCTGAAAATTCATAAAATAATAAAAATAATTTCTTTAAACCATTTGTACCACCTGAAATTATATCTTAAACATTTTGATTACTGGCAACATAGCATCAATATTAAATAAAGCGTATTAGCGTAGTGTATTCTCCAAACCTGTTTAGTTAAGGGTTTTCCAACTATTAAAATAATAAAAATAGGATTTTTACTTAATTATAACAAATATTACAATAAAACTCGTAACAAGTCCATATTCCAAAGCGTTATAAATCTTGTTAATAAGTGTCACATAGTCTGTGGTATGGTGTTTATTTTTATTTTGGCAAACAACACTCAATAAAAAAAAGAAGAAAAAAGTGAAAGGTCATTAGGATGTGTATTGTATTGACATATCAAATTCACAATTACCGGTGATTTGTTTGTAGGCGATCGCAATAGATGTTGGCACACACACATAACAAACTCCAGTTTTCTAATTAGGAGAACTTTAACTTCTTTAAATACCTATAATAAAAAGAAGATTCTAAGTGAAAGTGAAATGATCTAAGGCGCAGGCCAGACAGAGGCGGCGCGGCGCGCATCAGACGCACCCGGTGGCGCACTCGCAGCGCGCTGCAGGCGCGCCCGTGGGCGCGAACAGCGCTTGTATGCTATGGTGCGCCAGCGAGTGAGTACGTTGGTGCCATTAAAGAGTTTGATTTTGATCGAAAAACATGTCTTCCTCTGATGACGAAGACATGTTAGCCCTGGTGCAACTCGCCAATTTGCAAAGGAGAAGAAACTTCCGTTCCGCGCAAAACTCACTATAGACTGAGGTACGCGGCCGGCGCCCCGGCTTTGCAACCGTAGCGCGCCATCTGGATGCTTGTCGAATGATCTTTCATACTAATTGTATGAAAACGGACGGGCACAAAACAGATAGAAGCGGTGCGCCGATGGTGCGCCACAGGTGCGCCTCGCCCGCGCCTTTTCTATCTGGCCCACGCCTAAGATTATCAAGCGACCATAACAATGACTGATTGTCAAAGTCAAACCTTGACGTCCATAATAACGTTTCGTTTCACGAAGTTTCGCATTCACTTATCATTTTTTATCTTATTTTTTTGCAAAATCTATTGAGTTCGAAAAGATTTCAGCCCTTGGGTTATTTTTATCACATTATTAACTTTCATTTCATATAATTTGTACCTCGGTACATGATTTGGGCAAATACTGAAGACCTCCTTTCTAAAATATTCAAAAAATACTGCACTGATATGGACACTGACTGAATTTGTAGGCAAAACATTGAATGAACGCGAGTCACGAACTGACAATTTCGCCGATTCAAAGTCATCAGTCATCACTGATTTAAAGAGTAATATAATATTACACTGAGTTGACAACAATTTCACCCTCCTACTTTACGGGCTTAGCACCGGCAAAACAAGATAGTCAAAGAAGTTCTTAATGATGATGATTTGTGAGTTCTTACTGATTTTGCTTGAATTAATAATGCAACGTTGCCGCATTTTCCTAAACCCGTAGTAGTAAATTAAAGCATTTACTACTACGGGCTTAGCAAAATTTCATTCATAATCATATCCTTTTTTGTAGTAAGCAAGAACAATGTATATAATTTAATGTGATTGGCCTAAAAAATGAAAAAAAAAATACAATCACATGTTATTTTTATTCATATGAGTCGTATACGGTCTACAGAGCTACCTTAAAAAATTTTCTGGGTGATAATAAGTAACCGTGTATTAAACAAAACTTTTTAAAAATACCTATCAAATTCGATACCCGATAATGATAGCAAACATCGGTATTTTCAGATTAAAAATATCGACGATATATATCGATTATTTTTTGAAAAAATATCGATATTTTGATATACCGATATTTTTTACCCAAGCCTAGTCACAAGTGTCAAACCACAGACGTTTATGGAATGTCAAACAAATTGTCTATTGTATTTTTAGTTTTGAATGAAATGTTGTGATTGGAGGTTGTGTCGCATGGTTTTAAAATTTTAACGGTTGACATTGATTCGAAGTGATTTATTTTGTAAGCCTAGGTGTTAAACAGTTTTTTTTTGTTGCAAATAAGTGGTCTAGTGACAATGGCGACTCAACCAGAAGTCGGCGTGTCCGACTTTGTTCTTTTGGACAACCTCACTGCCGAAATGTTTATTGAGAATTTGCATAAAAGGTAAGGTTTTAACAGTTATTTCTTATAAAGATATTACGTAGCGTGTTATGTTTTTAATTATTTGTGTTGTACACTTTAATGTTGTATGTAGTCATAAAAATACTTTAAATTTTAAACGTTTTTGCAACCTCGGGCAGCTGGTCATCTGCCTTGGACCACCTGAACCAACAAAAGCTAATTATCAAAAATGAACTAAAAGTCGTGTTATCTAGTGAAAAGGTTTTTGTCAACAAAGTCTTTCAATGATATTTTTAATCCCTAGGAAAATAAATTTGTGTTTTTCTTGGAAATGATCATAAGATAATGACACTTAAAAGTGCTGCTAACCGATTTTCGATCAGTGTGGTAAAAGTAAGTGGTAAAAGTAGCCCTATTAAGTACTTCTTTTTTTAAATGATTATGAAAGCAGAGAGTCTAGAGAAGTTTTTACACATACTTAGAAACCATGAATTCGCCTGTTTAGATTTTTAATTTAAAGATGAATTTTTAAGTAATTATTCACTAACATTCAAATTTTGACTGTTTGTTTGTTTTCTAAATTTCCACTAAAGTTACGAAGCTGATTATTTTAGACATAAAAGAAGCACTAAAGATGATTCAGTGGCAAAAAGAAAAACATTAAAATATGTTCTACTTTTTTTTATTAAAAATTTTTAAGTTCTTTGGATCAAAATTTTCAAAAAGTCAGAAAAAAAATTATTACTCGAAAACTACGAATAATCGCGGAACATACATGGGGGTGATTCGGGTACTCCAAGTGGTGCTCTAACTCTGGACTTACGCTTGACACTATTTTTTGGGACACCCTGTATATGTCTAGAAATTTTATAATGGCACTGTTTCTTTATTGAGATCTAGGGGCAGGGAAGTGCCCCTGCAGGCGTAGCACGGGCTGCCATAACTGGACTCGAGTCATGCATTATCTCACAATTTCAGTGACATATTAATCTCTAAGGGTGAAGCTACAGCAATTCTTGAGGCTATTTTGTATGTGGAGTCACATAGACTTCACAAAACTCTAATACTCACAGACTCGAAAAGCTGCTTACAGGCAATCTCAATGAACCCCTTTGGCAGTAAGAATAGGTTCCCTTTAATCTATAAAATCAGAAAAGCCCTTCACAGATGCCATCTTCAGGGTATTAAGGTAACATTGATCTGGATACCTGGACATTCAGGTATACGGGACAATGAGACTGTGGATATTATTGCAAAGGAGGCTACTAGGAACGGTGCCCTCAATCACTTAACTTATTCACATGATCTGATAGCTCTAGCGGAACGAGATATGAGATTCTCTTGGGTTGCTCAATGGAGGAGGAGTAGTGGTGTAGTGGGAAAGCATTATGCAAATATTCAGAAGGATATTCCGCCCAAACCTTGGTTTTTTAAATTTAAGCAAGCCTCAAAATCATGCACATCCACTATATGTCGGTTACGTCTAGGGCATGCATGTACACCAGTCTTTCTGGCAAAAATTAGGGTGAAGGACACCTCACTGTGTGAATGCGGTCTGGATGAAGGAAATGTAGAACATATCTTTTTTAATTGTCCCAAATATCCGGTCTCGCTATATGACATCCTTCCAGTGCACATTCCTAAACCCACAAATTTTAATACCCTCCTGTCTTATGTAAATTCTCCCTTTATTGATGTTCTTTGTGATTACATAACTAACAATAGTATTAAATTATGATTTGTCTGTCTGCTTACTAACAGTGTGTGCTCTATTGTGTATGTCCTCTTTGCAGGTATCAACTGGCAAAGTAGTTTTAACTAATATATGAATAAATAAAATAAAATACACCTACCCATTGTACTTTCACGATCCATGTCAAGAAAGCAGAGTCTTACAAGGGCATTATTCATCTGAAAAGCGAAAACTGAGCAAAAAACTCGATTCTGGCGAAATCCAAAAGGGAAACGCCACCAAGCAAAAAGAAGAAGAAGAAGTATGTTTTAAACAGTAGCACGGTGGCGCGTATTTAGTGTAACTGACATGATAGCAGCCCGTGCTACGCCTGCTGCCAAGCAAAACTGCAAAAAGGCATGACTGTACTATCCTTTTTTGTGGAAAAATTTGAAGCCTTAGGCTATAGGCTATTGAAAATGATTGATATTATCGTATGTAACATCATGATTTAAATTTATAATTTCGTGCGTGTAGATTCTGGCATACTTACATAGTATAGTTCAGCCAGTTTTCATTGATGCTTTTGATTTTCCGTTGCATTGAAAACTCCTCGATCTTCATGGTCGGCTACCTGTCTGTGATAAGACCTTACTCTTCTTGGTTTGGTTTGTCATAATTCGCCTGTTTACCAACGTCTTGACCAAGCAAGACCGTGGCCTTAGGAATGACGTTAGTAAAAGCAACCGTCGTTTTTGGGGTTCCAGCTGTACCTCAAAAGGAAAAACGCAATCCATATAGGAACACTTTGTTGTCTGTCTGTTGGTCTGTCCGCCTGTTCGTCTGTCTGTCTTTTAAGATTGAAAAAGACAAACTGAAATTTGTATCAAATACTCGGGTGTATGGTCTCTTTTAGTAGTGAAATAATCATGATTGTCAGACCTTTTTTAAGGCGGGCGGAATCTCTTTACTATTCACACAGGGGACTGAAGCTGTCAAAGCTGTCCCTTGGATATGCCTCGGTAGGTAGGACTTGGTAGGACTCGGGTTAAAACCCCATACCCGGCTAAACCAACCTCGGTACCTCTCCACCCCCGGTGAAGGCACGCTCGGGATCAGACTAGCCATTCCCCGAACGCACCCCCTGGGAATAGGCCCAGCGGTGTTAACATCCTGAGACTCGCCAAGGAAGGGGTCATCAGGTTACTCGGTTGTGACTCCCCAGATGGGCGACCAGTAGGTTTACTCTCAAACTAATTCCGATCGATCGACATTGGGATTGTGATATTTTTTCCCGTTTTTGCAACATTTTTTAGTGATGCTCAGCTCCTTTTAGTCGTAGCGTGATGTTATATAGCTTATAGCCTGCCTCGATAAATGGACTGTCCAACACAAAAACAAAATTTAATTTGAATCAGTTGTTCCTGAGATTAGTTCAACCAAACAAACAATCAAATAAACTCTTCAGTTTTATAATATTACTAGCTGTGCCCGCGAACTACGTTTCGCCATACTACTTTTTTCCCCGTTTTTGAAACATTTTTCATTGATGCTCAGCTCCTATTAATCGTAGCGTGATCTTATATAGCCTAAAGCCTTCCTCGATAAATGGACTATCCAACACAAAAAGAATTTTTCAATTTGAATCAGTAGTTCCTGAGATTAGCGCGTTCAAGCAAACAAACAAACAAACAAACAAACTCTTCAGCTTTATAATATTAGTATTAGTATAGATTAGTAAGTAAGTATATAGATTAAGTTTGGTGCACTCAAAATCCGCGCAATACGGGTCCAATTTGGCACCTATGTGGCAACATAATCTCAATGTCGATCGATCGTAATTGGTTCAAGAGTAAGCCTACAGGTACGAAAGGTAATATCTCCCAGCCGGTTGTCGGTCGGCTAGGCCCGAATCCTTCCTGACTGCATAGGGTAGTTGGTGCGCACCTAAGAAGGCGCGCCTCCTCCTACCCAACCGCCTAAGGCATACTTGTAAGACCCAGGATCATGAAATTTGGCAGAAAATAGAGGTATTTATAGCGCAAGACTGAAATCTGTACATAGTTTAGATACAAATATTAAAAGAGGAAAGATTTGTATTTTTATATGTTTGTATTGAATAGGCTCCGAAACTACTGGACCGATTTGAAAAATTCTTTCAGTAATAGAATGCTACTATATCACTAAGTAACATAGGCTATAGAATATTTTCCTACGGGAAATATAGAATTCCCACGGGAAAAACGAAGATAACGCTGGCGAAGCTGCGAGCGGAAAGCTAGTACTTAGATAACTTTGTACGGAACCCTCGGTGCGCGAGTCCAACTGTCACCTGGCCGGTTTTATTTTATTCTTGAGGAATCTGCAGGCCTATTATGGATTTTTCATGATAAGATATGGTATAAATTTTGACACTGCGGACACTCCATACCACTGGCCGTACCCCTGGGGGTATGGTGGGACTTAACCATACCACCATGGTAGTGTTGGGATTTGAATGTCACAAATACGATCTTATTATTATTTAACATAAACTAAAACACTTTGTCAGTATGGATGTTGGTGAATTTTAAGGACTGTTTTTATTTTGAAAACGTTCAGAAGTCATGAAATGCTTCATTTCATATTACCGATCTCCAATGATATCATCCATCACTATGGCATAATGTCAATGATGTCATTATGATTATACGAGTAATGAACGAATGATCAAAAATCCGACCGAAAATCTTTTTTTTCGATTTGCGCTATGATTTCATATTGTTGTTGTTGGGGTCGAGATTAAAACACTAATTTTGTAATCTAGTAGGATCAGAAGGTTGCGTGTTCAGATCACGTCGGTCACCACTGTTGTTGTTGGGGTCGAGATTAAAACACTGATCGTGAATTTAGTAGGTTCTGAGTGTACTCGTGCTATCTTTTTCAAAATGCGTTACCAGTGTCCCTACAACGTGATCTCATTTGAAAACCATGAGATCGTTTAGGCCTACAGGTCGGATCCAAAAAAATAATCAAGACATTTTATTATGCGACCTATATGGGCTATGATGACTTCGTCGGACATCATAGGCTGCGAGAGTGTCATTTGCTGCAGAGCTTGTGTATGATTCTGTAGTTACGCTTTCTGTCAATCATACAATAAAATGCAGCAAGGCTTCGCTTAAAGCATTGATGCTTGGTGCCACAGAACACAGAAACCTCTTTCTGTGTTCTGTGCTTGGTACCGTCGCACGTCATCCTTCTTACCATGATCGTTTAGGACCAGTTTTTTTGATACATGGTCAACTTTAACCAGTCAATATGATAAAACGATTATGAAGTTAACAAATTGTCTAAAATTTTACAAATTCTTCAGCAATTTGACGAAATATAAACGTGCTTTGCAAGTATTACATTAACTATCTGTCAAAATTGACCATGTATGAAAAAATACGCGTCGAAATGGGAACCTCCTCCTTATTGAAGTCGGTTGAAAACTTAACAAAAAGCCCTTAGGCTCAAATCAGAGTCGTTGCGAAGCGACGCGCTATGTTTTTGAACTTTTAAGCATGTTCATCTATTTCCATTAAGTAAGTAACATAAATATAAAAACGAAGACGACAATACAAAGTCGATGAGCGAATTCGCGCGGCTTCACTTAGTTGGTGTCCGGCGATACGCGCACACACAATAATTTGTAGTTACTCAAAGGAAATAAAGATGAAATACCTTACGGTGCTACTACAAAAAGTTCTAAAACTCTGTCTAAAGTTAGACAATGTTTAAATATGATGCTGTTTCATTCGTTTTACAGGATAGATAGAGATAATTGGACCTTCCGAGTGTCTTGCAGATGTTAGATAGAGTCAACTTCTTTAAATTCGTCTGACGTCAATATTAAGTGCCAGTTAAAGTCTCTGTTGAAATGTTTAATTGGGACTGAATTCAAATTTTTACGTCTCGTCATTAAATATTAAAATACCGTGGAAAAAGATGCAGTCCTGTGAAATTAGAATTAAAATCGGCTCAGTAATACATTAGATACAAGCATTTTAAGTTGTTAATTTGAAGGCGATTAGACAGAGAGATCCGACATCAACCGTGACGTCATTGTTGAGTACGGCCATATTAACTCCTTGTAAATTGCCGTTTTGCTAGAAAGAGATGGAGAAAAATCTTTAATACCTTATATCTTGGTTGTTTTTATAGTTATTCAAAAACCGATTTTTTTCTTTCTGTTTATTATATGAAAAAGCTTCTATTAAAGCAAAATAAATTTTTATGTCATCTAGCCAATTATGAATTTACGAGTAACTTAAATGGTGTCTGCAAATTGCAGGATATCTTGCTAGTTAGTACGGTATCTAGAATTTATTTATTTATTTATTAGGACACCAGCAGTGCATGTATTAATACAAGAAATATACGCAATTACAGATTTTGGTCTAATGCATAGTACACCTTTGTAGGTGACACAACATTGTTAAGTAACAATTTAAAAACTTAAATATTAATAATAATTTAATCACATAGTTCACATATAGGCAGTCTATATTGTTGTAAGAGCATCAACAGTTTTGTCGGATTCCACAAAACGGTCAGGGGCCCTACCATGGTCGCTTATAGCAAGTTTAAAACAATATTAAAACAGAGACACCGCTCTTGGTGCGTATAGCGCCATCTCACTTTACGTGCGGTTTGAATATTGTTTTGAGCGATCATGGTGAGGGGGCTGGTGAACATACTGTAACGGCTCGGCGATATATTATTCCGTTACATTCCCTTTGTCATTAACTACGTCTCCTTGAAAAGACAAATATATATGCAGTTAAAGTTTCTAATTGTTAAAAGTTAGCCTTAGATATTTTTTTTTATAAATCTACTTACTATTAAAAAACGAATACTTTTTTTTCTACACCACCGCAATACGAGTAAGCATCTCTAATTGTTAAACAGATTGTGTAAACTTGAAATTTTAGTGTACTTAATTGTGAAGCAATAATCCTCACCGTAAAATACGTTTTGTTTCGGTGAAAAACTTTAAAATGGTCTTTTGCGATCCGTGTCCATTTCAGTCGATTGTTTAAAAACAGGTTATAAGTACGTATCTCAGTGTTTATGGTATATAGTATATGGACCTGCAGGTCAATTACGGATCTTTCATCGTATGACATAGAAAAAGAAGTCATGAAATGCTGCATTTCGTATTATCGATCTCCAATGATATCATCACTATGGCATAATTTCAATGATGTCATCATTAAATAATGAACAAATTATCAAAAATCTGTCCGGAAATCGTATTTTTCGTCTTGCACTATGATACCATATGATATCATTTGCAAAACCATGAGATCGGTAATAGGCCCTCTGGTTTAAATTCAGTGTGACTGCATCATGCGGACATATTAACAACATAAGGAAAGGTATACTTAATTTTATTGAAGAACAATGTATTAATTTCGTTGTTTTTAAAATTTTCATTTTTTATGGCACATTATGGCTTCTGATCCGTGAACGTCGTAATATGCACAGTTTAACAACTCTGTTCAAAATCCTTAGAGATCCTAGTTCCCCACAGTACCTCCGTTCGCGGTTTCATATACTGCCTCCCCCCTCTCGTTCCCTACGCCCATGCTACTCTGAAACGCTAGACCTCCCCAAGCCTAATACAAACTTTTTCCTACACTCATTTAGCTTTCGTGCCGCCCAAATGTGGAACCACCTGCCCTCTGTAGTCCAACAGAGTCCTTCCGTGCCTTGCTTTAAATCCAGGCTGAGGCAGCACTTTCAATCGCTAGTATTAAATCCGCCTTAGCAATTGTATTGTCATCATCTGTATATTATAGTGTGTTTTATGTATATATGTATGTTTATAAGTATAGGTATGTATGTTGTGTTTATTGTAGTTATACAAATGTATTTCTAATAATCTAATATCTCACTTGTGTTCTTTGATGTTTCCTTCTATTTATATAATTTCCAACACACTTACAGGTTGACTGGAAGAAATCTCTAATAGAGATAAGTCTGCCTTTGTAACGCAATTTATTATCAAGTTTATATTTAGATTTTGTGCGCAATAAAGTATATATATATATATTAAATATTTTTTTTTTATTTGGGTAGTTAATGCTATCGCAGATTCAACATAATATAAAAAGTTAGATAAAGGAGGCGTGAGGCGTTTATTGAGAAAGTCTATAATTTTTGTAAAAGTTGACGAAAAGCAGATGATACTAGTAAGCACTTAAGGCGCTATATCGAAAATGAATCAAACAATGGGAGGCGTGGTCTATACGTAAACGCGGGGCGCCCCCCGTGCTCAAGCAGCTAGTCTTTATATCTATGTCAACAAAGTCGTGAATGCGTTGCGCCCGCATGCAATCAGATCGCTTAGAAATTATCGACGTAAGCGACAAAATACAAATTATTTTATGAAAAAATAACTATAATGATTAGAAAAAAATGCTTCTGTACGATTCTGGATTCTGATGATGGCTACTTATTTAAGGAACTTTTTAATTAATACCTAACACCGTTTACTAGTAATCCTGAATATTCTTATTTTTAAGAGGTAATTTCAAAAATAAAAAGTATCGAGGCAAAATCTTTAAATCGCGTTTTCGGTTCTGCTCGTGACTAGCTAAAGATATGAAGAAACACATATTTGACTTTCAGATCTGTAAGATCTCTCAGTTACCTATGACATTACATTAAAAATAACCAATATTTTCGATATATCGCCTTAACTTGGAAGTACCGAAGTGCTTACATAAATGAAAATTGAGGCTAGTACCTATCATCTGTTTTTCGTCAACTTTTACAAAAATTATAGACTTTCTCAATAAACGCCTCACGCCACCTTTTTTTTTTTTTTTTTTTTTACGAGGGGAATGCGTTTGCGCACCGGCCAAGCCCCCGCAGGGGCAAGGGTGTGTGGGACTCCGCAGCAAGCGACTACCCACTAAACCCCTCGATATGCCCTCTTTGGCGCCTGGCGCAGCCACGTCGAAAGAACGCGCCGCTGCCGAACGAGGTCGTGGGAACCCTTACGCGGCCCGACGCTCAGTGCGCCAGGCCCCCGGCCCCGCTCAGTGCGGGGTAACGGGCTTGCCCGACGGCAGACCCCACTGGATCCACCGCCGCGCACACGAGCCGAAGCTCAGCGGCGCCGAAGCGCCGACCCACCGCAAAAAGCGGCCACGGTGGCCACACGAGGTGGCCCGCCGAGTAGCACTCGGCCATCCCACGCCCCCCTCATGGGGGCCTCACAAGTGTGCCGAAGCCACACAGTGATCGGATCAGCCTCAGTCCTTGGAACAACGACACGCCGAAGCTCAACGAGCTTGCACCGACTCGGAACAACGACATGCCGAAGCTCAACAAGGACCCGCACCGACCCGACCAAAGGGGCAACGGCACAAAGCGCAACGCGCCATGACCCGCGAGCGGGTCCCCAGGCGACACACAACCCCATCTTCACAAAGAAGGGGAGGTGACGGCCCACATGGCCACGTGAAGTGGCCCGCCGGGTTAAACCCGGCCACACCACGCCCCTTCCACGGGGCAGCTGTCAGACTCTTAGCCCGCGGCAGAAAATCTGCCGGGTTGCCCAGGGTGCACCACGAGGAGGTGTTCTGACATCGCACCCCACGCCTCACGCCACCTATTGCATTTGTTTTGTCGCAATAGATAGTAGAGAGAGAGAGAGTCAATAGCGAACAAAAATGTTTAGAATGCAATAAAAAATGTACACATTTTTTTTATTTAAGTAGATTTTACGTGAATAATTTTATGCATGGTTTCCCTCATTTTAATACGTGCACATTATGAAGACTCACTGTATTACAAACATATTTTTCTTTTTATACTTTTGACTTGATTGCGTCAACACCCATCTGTGAATGGACACTCCCATGTCGACAAATGAACTATTAAGGCAGCGTAAAGATAAGTACTTAAGGACTAGATTGTGTGAACATGGACACACCTTTGCGTGACATGGGGCCCATACCGTGAACGCTTAATTAGAGTAATAATACATTATAGTCCACGGGCCCACGGCTGGATGAAAAAATTATTACCTCGCGTTGATACTTCCTGTATTTGTTGTTACTGAGTCGGACAAACTTCTGATAGCTGGGAAGCGGAGCGTTTTTTTGGGACCATCCCCCACGATTATGGGACGTCGTCGGTCAGCCAAACTGATCCCAAAACGTCATCGGACGTTGACCACTTTGTTTAATGTCTAAAATAAGCGACTCTGCATAAATCAACAGTGGGGTGATTATTTAATTTCGATGGCATACTAGCCCGAACTTTGCCATGTTCGGGGTGTCGGTCGGGCCAAAACGTCCCACGACATTATTGTCGGACAAAGCTTTATCGTTTTTTTAAATAAAAAAAACTTAATTTAAAAGAAAAAATTTTAATGACGTAATAATAAAACACTTGCATAGTGTCATTTAAGAAGCAGCTAAAAGCTCATCTGCTCTCGAATTTGTCATAGTGATATATATATACCTGTGTGTGTGTGTGTTTGTGTATGTTACTTATAATAGTAGTAAGGTAAATTTATAAATGTACACCTCGTCCCGCATCTACTTAATTTTCACTTCCGCTAGGGTTGGCTGGAAGAGATCTCTTCAAGAGATAAGCTCGCCCTTGTACATGTTTGTTGTATAATATGTTTCTATCTGAAAAATGTGTGTACAATAAAGAATATAATAATATTTTTTTCCTGTTAACCAAATTGCTGAGATGATGATGATGATGATAAACCAAATTGTTGACGTTGGGGAGGGGTGCAAAAAAACGCTCCGCCGCTCTCTTTCTCTATTACAGAAGTTTGTCCGACTAAGCAAAAACAATAAATACTTAAGGCGCATAGTGCTCCCAATGACCTTGCGTCGATCGTCCCGCACTGTTTACATAGGAGTGAGTGAGTGAGAGCGAGGGGAATATTTAAGCAAACCTTTACGCGTAAGATGAATTATTACAATAAAAAATTAATAAATTAAGGCGAATAAGAAAAATTTTAAAAGACCATCCCCTAGAATATTGTTTATTTTATTTATTGAAATAGAAAGTATATGATTTAACCTAATATTTACGAAGCGATTAGGTTTTAATCGAGGCATGTTTGGGTCACATTTTAACCAAGTTTTAATTAATTTATCAAAAAATTAAGAAGACCATCCTCTAAAGAATGCGTTGAATAATAACATATCTTTTTTAAAGATTTTTTTATTCAATATTTATGAAGAGAGTCGGTTTTTTCTGCAGTGATTTTTTATGATTGACGTTACTATGCGCCTTAAGGCGCTTAACACATTGCCGCCGCATCCCGCTGCGGTGTACGGTGGGACGAAATCCGCATGCGGCTGCGGGGACACGGAACCGTGCCACCGTACGGTTTGCTCCGTATCTCCGACCGGAGCTGCGATGCACGACGCACCGCATCACCGCATTATCTATGTCGAGATCTATTACGCTAGGCACGTCCTTTCTACGCAAAAATCCGGACGATACTGCGGCGCAGTGTGGCATACCCCACGGACCGCACCGCATCACCGTCCGGGTCGCGCGCGCCGCACAACCGCATGGACATGCGGTGTGAGTGTGTTATACCCTGCGGTTTTTGTATACAATTATGATTCGTCAGTCAAAATTAAAAACCGCAGCACCGCACACAGGAGCGGTGTTCGGTGCAATGTGTTATGCGCCTAAAGGATCAACGGTGATATTTTTTTCATTCCACAGTGTGACCGCGGACCAATATTGAAGCAGGGACATCCCTATTGCAACGAATAGCGCTACCTCCAGTCTTCCGTCATTACTCGCTTAGGTACAACATACGTACCTACCGTTCCGGGCACACTGAGAGCACGAGCCCCCTGAGACAAAAGCCACAAGCAAAAAAAATGAATGGAGATGACATTAGTTGCGGAAAAAATAGCGCGAGGTTGTCACAGGCTGTCACTTCCATACATTTTTTTTCTGCGGAACGACTTCGGAAAAGTAAGCGTGTGGCTTTTGTCTGCAGCAGCGGGGTTGCCGCCGCGTTCTTGATACTCACTGTCAGCGTTGCCAGATTTTTTTCTTGGCAAGTCGTGATTTTGATACTTTTTAAGGTAAAAAAGCGGGATTCTTTCGTCGAAAGCGGGACGTAGTAAAAAAACGTATATAATCAAATGTTTATCTTTTTATTTGGGTTTTAAATTACGTTTATGTAACAATAGATAGCAAAAATAGCCTATATGGCTCCATAGAAAATGTATTTTAATAAAAATACACTTGTCTGTGCCACCCGGCCGTGCTTTCTCAGCACGCTGCACGCACGGCAGAGCTTTGATTATATACATGTCTATATAATCAAAGCGGCAGAGTTATCCCCGAAAAGCGGGACTGAGCCTGTCGCGCGGGACATTTAATTTTGATTTAAAAATCGGGACGACCCGCCAAAATCGGGACGTCTGGCAACGCTGCTCACAGTGTACAGCATCGCTTCGCGCAGGTTCGGCGCATATGACCAGGGGGGTTATTGTCTAAGAAAAAATCTATCGCGATCACTTACAATTTGACTGTCGTCGTCTATCCATCGCTCCTTCATAAAAGGATGTAGGCGCAAAGTCTTGTGTTCACGGCGCAATGGTTAGCAAATTGAAGGCGATCCTAATAGATTTTTTCTCAGACAATAACCCACCAGAAACGCAAAAGGCCAATAGACGCATTTAGCCAGATACGCAAACGACATCACGTGTATGGCCCAGCCAGATACGCAAATGACCAAAATTGAAATACGCGATTATCTAAAGTAAAATTATCTAAGTACGCGATTATCTAAAAGTAATTAGTACCCTTCTTAATGTAAATTTTTGTGAAGTTACACTTTTTAGCGAGTTATTCGTGTAATATAATAATAATTTTATGTTGGTAAATTAAAAAGTCATAGTTATCTTTGTTCAAAGAAGGTTACATTATTTAGAAACAATGGCCACTTAACTTCAAAATAATAACATGGTCCGTTCGTCGATATTATTTGTTAGTGTCAATGAAAAGGTCTTCTAATATAAAATGTTAGAATTATTATTTTTTTGCAGTGGATTCAGAAGAAGTTCCTGTTTTTACAACAAATCCAACAAATGATTAAAATCCATATCATGCCAATACGCCTTCTTAACTATTTACTTAACTATGTCTATATGTCTGTAGCATTTATAAATCTTAAAACTTATGAATTAGCGCTAGTGAGTCTACCGCTAGAGGGAATCGGGGTGAGGTGGTTCGTTTTCTACACCTAAGTCGCTGCGCATGTCTGGGCTCTGACAGCCATTTTTTTGTTATAATCGACGACATCGTGATCTCTTGCCGTGCTGGAAAAGGCAACGAGGCGTCTAATGACGTCATCCTCTTTCAGCTCCCGCTAGTAATAGGTGCAGATCGCTGCTTCGACTTCAGTACTTGCCGGGATGTGTAAATGCCCTCGTAGATTATATCGTGGAGGCTGTACACCATATCCATCGGACTTCAGTATGTACAAACGAGCTTTTCGGAAATGGACGTAATGGCGGCAGGACTTCCGTAACGCATTTCGAATAGGTCGTTCATGTATACAACTATGGTTCCAAAATGGACCAGTAGAGCCTCATCCACCAAAAGGCGTTTTGAAGCTCTCGCCCATTGATCAGGAAGGACCGAGGCAATTATTCTTATTTTCCCCTTCGCGACCGCCCCTAGACGACTTGTCTGTCACTCGCTCCTTTGCCGCTTCAAGTGTGCTGGTGATAATCAAGTCTTATTTAATTTGGAAGTTTTTAAGGAGTCACGTGGTCTAACGTTTAACTTTTTAGTCTTTTGCGTTTTTGGCCTTTCGCTGATTTGGTCATTCATATTTTCTTTTTTTTCGTTTATGGTCATATGCGTCAAACCCGAGGCTAGCGCGTGGCGTTAAGGTGTGATTCAGATTGGATTCTCAAAGTTTAGTTATTTAAAATGTCGACTTTTTTCAAGATCAACGGAGTGCAACTTCTGTACGTGGCACTACTATCTAATCAGTGCTACCTCACGCCACGGTAATTATATACTATTACAGTGCTCTCTCTACGATTTTAATGCTGCTGTAATGCTCAACTGACATTGAAGCAGAATTGAAGCGAAGCAACTCATCATGATTTTAATCATAATCGGTCTTACTACAATAACTTTTTAACGCTGTCTAAACTTAAACCTGTTAAAACATGATGCTATCTCTATCTATCCTTTTAATACAAATAAAGCATATCCTTTTAATACAGTAGCACCGTAAAATTACTTTGAGTAAAATTTTATGTTTCGCAAATCTCTCGACTTTATATTGTCGTCGTCGTTTTTATATTTTACGTTTGAATAGAAATAGGGATGAATATACATACTTCAAAGTTTAAATACATGACGCGTCGCTTTGTTTCGACTCTGCGTCAGTGTGAGTTGAGCCCAAGGGCAAAGATTTTGATACATGATTTTGATTTTTAATAATGTCGATCGGCGTGATTGGAACAGTTATTCAATTTTCCAAGCTTCACTGACAGTCCGGCTCACCGGCGCAGGGTCGCCTGCCTGTTTGAGACTGAACTAGGTACTAGGAATGTGCTCAAGGGCTGCATGAGCTGATCCTGCCTTCACTTTTTACCATTTAGAGTCCACATCTACCTACATCTATATAGATGCCATCCTCGTCTGATTGATGTTCTTTCAAAGCACCACTCTTCATTATTCCCCATATTTTATAGTGCGCACAGTCAAGATCTCTCTGCACCGTCGCCGGCGTCCATATTCCCGAGTTCATACAACCCAAATATCTTGAAGTCGAGGGTGAAGATGCGTTTGCTGGGCAAGCTTATTCCACCGTAGATCTTTGCTGCAACGAGGATTTCTTTTACTTAATTTTCTTGTTTTTGTATGAAAGGCGACAGCGGTCCACATTGTAATATTATCATATCGCATATGTATGACACTGGTTTTCCGTTCCGCGGAACATGCTGTTTATATGCAGCTTCATTTAAATAATGGAATTACCACCGCAACTGACCGCAAGGTTTGATGGCAGCAGATTGCTGATGAAGCTATGAACCGGCGAACAATAGATTTAATGATTGCTCACGAACGATTTTATCTCTCGACGCATTCTCTCGGCGGTCAGACAATGGTAAATGGCGAATAGTTTCTGCACTTCCTCAGTAATATTGCAAGCAGTAGAAAACATGGTTGCGAAATTTGCAGTGTACCTAATGCATATATCAATGTAATATTCACATAGCACGGACTGCACGGACAACGCGCTTTGCTTCTTCCTTCGTTGTTCGCACTGCGACCGAATGGAATAAATTACCGGCGCCACAAAATTATAATCTGGGTTCTGGGATCCTTCAAACTTAGAGTGAACAGGCACTATCTAGCAGAGCCTAGACCAAATCGGCGCTTACCATCAGGCGAGATAGTGGTCAAACGCTTTCTTAGCATATTGTAAAAAATAGCGATATTGTAGAAATAGAACACAGCTAGGTGCTTGATAAGTGTGGCTTAAAAAACATGACAATAAACTTTTCGTTTGTGTATTCAATTCGCCACGCGCCAGGCACATTTCTGTATAAAAGCAGCTTTGCTGATTAGTTAATAAACTTCCACGACACAGGCTATAAATAGGATATACAATCCTGTCCTGGGACCACGAGAAGAAACTGCAGTTTTCAGTGGATTTAATATCAGCTCACCGAAGCCACTTGAAATGCCTATTGTATTTATAAAAATCACCTCTGATTCCTAAGAGTCAAGACTCCTACTATCATCATTCATCACATCAGTTTGACTCATGACTACTAGATGCAAATACCTGAATAGCTGCAAAATAAACACGAAACACGTTGGACGTGCCCTCATTTGAAGGTTTCACTCGATTTTCTTGAGATCCCATCACCAGATCTTGACTTGGTGTCAATGGGACCAATAATTGTGATGTAGGTATTCTCTCTCAAATAAAAAAAATACAAATCGTTTAATAAATGACAAAGAGTTATAAGGTAGTAATGGGTAGCAAACGTAAAAAAACATACAGTCGAATTGAGAACCTATTCCTTTGTGTGAAGTCGGCTAAAAAAAATTAATGATCATTTTAGTCACACAAAGAGCAAAGGTCATCGCTTATGAAACCCACTAGGTAGAATGGTACGACAAAGCACCCCGCGTCCATAGAGACACCATAAAAGATACAGAGTTCTTTATTGTGTCCGATGTTAAATGTCAAGTGAATTTTCTTTTGGGAATTGCTGCTGTGTATTTTTCGTACGCATTGTTTACCAGGCGACATTGTGATAAAGGTCATTCGATCTGTGGTGCTTTATTAAACATGCGGTTCGTATTGGAGGATATTACTATAATTCTTCAAATATTGTAGAATTACTTATACCCTCTTCAAGGATGTAAAAGAGTGTTTTTTTCACATTATCCAACTTGCTGTTCTTGCATTACAAAATACTGGATGCGAAATACCACAGTTTTCTGTGGAAATACTATGCATGAGTGTCAAGTGATTAAAGTTCCAATGTACATACCAGGTACGTCTGGTGTCCAAATGAAATCATATGCTTTTCTAATTATGTGTTTATTAAAATTGCGTTTATTTGTCGTTAATATCACAGCGAGGGGAACCTTTGTTAGGTAATTTTGACAGAAATAACTTTGTGAAGTAAGTGACAGAGAATTTTTAATCGGATAATATGGGTTTCCCATAGGAAAGCAGAAGGAGTAACTATTTGATTGTAGATGGTGCTGCAAATGATAATGCTGTCGCATGACAGTAATTGGCTGACGGAAAAAGAAAAGACGGAAAGTTGCAAGTATAAAGCTGTGGAGGATTTCGAGTTGATTGTCGTGTGTTATCTTCGTAACTGCATGCGTGCCGTTAGTAAACAAGTACAGGATAATTTAGTGGAGGCCTGCGCAGACGCATGTTGCCGTTAGTAACTATTTAGTAATCTGTGCCGTTAGGCCGCAGCGGTGGGCTCTCGAGGTGTAGTTTTGGCGAACTGACTGACACGGGCTCGCTTGGGTTTGACGAGAAAATGTTACAATTCGACATTATTAAGTGCACCTTGCACCCCAAATAAAGCAATGTATTTGACTTCGGACCGCAGAACCCGAACGTAGAACGTGCCACTGGGCCGGGGCGATACATACATTATAGACTTAGAATTTTCTGGCGTATAGACGTACTGACAGCTCACTAAAATGTCGCCAATTTTAATTTGTCAATGAGGCTGAATTCCAATATTAAATATTTAAATTGCAATATCCAATGTTGCTGACCAGTCATTCAAAATCGGTCACAAAGTAACTAAATGCTCTGTCTCTTTCGAATTCTCTAAAACTTCATAAGACTATTCATTCTCGCTCGCAATGTCAGTTGGTCTATACACCAGTATAAGTCTATAAGTGTAAATATGAATGCAAATTTCAAAATTAATGCAAATATTCACGAATGCGACCACGAATATTCGTTACGTCACTAATATTAAAATGAAACTTCATGTAACTGAAATAAGCAGCCTATATAGAGTAAGTAGGACAGACAATAGTCACGTATTTCCGATAAAAAGCAATAATAAATATACATATTTTCCAGATTACTTCGTCAACTATTGCTTAGGTACTACCTGCTGTTGACAATTCTAATTATCAGTAGCTCATTATCATAAGTATGCGCCGACAAATGTACGCTAAGTGGTCATGTAATCCTTTTAATATCTTTAACATTTACATTGTTTCTGACTAATAATACATTATAATTATTATCATTCTAATATATAAAAATCTCGTGTCACAGTGTTTGTTATCGAAAGGATTTTGTGTGTATATTAGGTAGGTCTGAGAATAGCTCGAAGGCTATTTTTTATACTCCTAGGTGACAAGGGTGAAAATTTCCAGAATTTTTGAGTGTCGAGCTTAAAATAATTTAAGCGAAACGTAGTTCGCGGGCACAGCTAGTAATATACAATATAAATTTGTTTTTTTTTTAGTTTGGCCTGTCCATATTGTTTTGTCGTGCTTCTTCAAATGTCTTTGACGTGTTGTCGATAAAAATAAATGCATTGTTATGTCGCATAGTGCCTGCTGTGTGCTCTAATGAACAATAAGCGGTGAAGACATTAGTAGCGGGTCGCCGACCGGGGCGCCGACGTCGCTGGGGTGCTATTTTGAATCGTTCGTCAAGTTCATAGTCTCGATCGCGCTCGATTTATTCTGATTTTCTCTTCGAAATTTGAAAATCAATAGAAAATTGCGACTAAAATCAATGGTATTTTGTATTGTGTCGAATACGAGACAAAAATCAGTGGGGATCGAGGTCAGGCCGCAATGCGAGTGCTCGACACCAGGCGAATGATTCAAAATAGAGCCGTAGGGATATGACGGGGCGATGTGGCTCTTACATTATGTAGAGAAAGACCACAGTGACGAAGGTTTATTAGTAAATAAGAAATATTATGTATTACAAGACAGACAACAACTGTCTCTTTATAAAACTGTGATGTATATAGACTTTGTCTGATTAGATTGAAAGCGATTGCGATAGACTTCGAGATACAATCATTCAAATTCAAAACTAGAAGATAACTAGGATATAAGGTGCACATGTCAGACAGAAGTACGAGTTATTGTTAAACTTGTAATACGTTTCGTTCGACGCAGATAGGATCATCATAGAATGCCTTTACATTGCACGCAAATAAGCCTGTGCGATAAGGATTATTTACAGAATGACAAATGTATTGAGCCAAACGGTGGTGGGTGTTCTACTGATGATTTTAGAATAAAAGGTCAAATATGACGCCATTCTTGAATGATGTTCTAAATAGATTGTATTGGAAATAAAGCGGCATGTTATAAAAATGTCAGGAATATTTGGGAAAATAATAGACACATCGAGGTAAATGCCGAAAAGCAAAATAAGATTGAAAAAAAAAGGTATAATTTGGAAGGCAATCGCGAGTTCAGGTAGAACACTGTTTAATCGTGGTTCAAATGCGATATACTCGAAGAAACAGTTACCATGGATTATTGCATTATGCAAATACTGGCGTCATTTATGACAGCGCTTAAACCTTACTGTGTTCAATGTCTTGTAACATTGTTATTTTGGCAATTCACGTAAGTTGGCGTAGGTCAAGCGTACTATTGTCTGCTTTCAGTCCTATATGTAGAATCGTAAAGAGATTCCCCCGCCCTAAAAAAGGCCATGCGTTTTAATCAAGTCAATATCAAATAGATTAACCGGAAAAATTCTGCCCAAACTGAGAATCGAGCAATGAACGTATGGTCCAGATTCCAGAATATCTCCACCCCTGACACGTTCAGGTATAGTTTGAAAGAAATCTAAATTGGAACTTTTGTTAGCCAGAATACAACCGTTTATAGCTAGATATGAATTGGCTGCGGTATTTAGAACAATGGCGAATGCACTTAACTAATGTAGCGTACGAGATATCATAAATGACTGTTATTTGCGTCTATCTATTGTTATTTCTAGCAGTACTTTGTGTCACGGATTAATAGGCTATGTATGATTAAAATATTTACCTATTAAATAAAAACACGTTACAATTGAATTAAATATATATTGTATTATTGCTTATCTACATCAATCCCTGTTTTTTAGAGGTCTAAAATGAATTAGTTTATGTTGGGGTTACATGACACAGAATATGTGCGATGTGAATATGGTGCGAAAAAGTATAATACATATACTAGTTCTTAAACCTAAACATTAAAAATTTTATACCATTAAAAACTTGTAACGAAGTGCTATATTCTTTGATATAGCAACTCGTTGCGTTCCCGCCTAACCTGGGTGCAATTTAGTTTTTATGTTTGGCATGTGTTCTCTCGTTACCCTATTGTCGACATCGGGACGTTGAAGTCTCGATATTACAATTTACCACTCAATATACTCGTATATAAGCAGCAACAGCAGCAGCTATAAGCAGTTAAGTAAATGATTTCACACTAAGTTTGGGTGTAATTTCAAAATCGCATGTCAAGTAATACATTTACAAAATTCAGGCACTTATGTAGTGTCTGTTTATTCTTAATAATTGTAACCGTGTATAAAGTTAGTAACGGATTACTAATACTGGCCCTAACCACTGCACCACTCACTACGTCACCTCACCACGTTACAAACCGATATCATCTTTGCGTATGTCTCTTGCACCGTCGCAAAATTGTCTTCCCTAGTATTCTCGATTGACTGATAGAAAATGACTTTAGACGTTTTGTCCGCCAAATGTACTCGTACGATGTTTAATAACAAGTTAGTATGTTGCGTCAAACATAAACACATATACATAAAATTTATTCCAAAATTATATTATTGTTGCGGATTACTAAAACGAGCTCCGTGATTCAGATTAGGTTGACGTCAGAGCGGATGACTACACTGGTGATAAGCGCCGCAAAATCTTCCTTTTATTTGTTTGACACATCTAATATATGTAGCTTATGGGTTATCTTTAGGGATTTCAGCAACTTTACAAGAGAGACTGTGATAGATAAAATGCACTTTTTACAAAGCACGCTTAACATTTATAATAATTGTTTTTCTTTTCCGTTCAGGGGCCTTACCATGATCACTTATAGCAAGGTTAAAACAATATTGAAACAGAGACACCGCTCTTGCTGCGTATAGCGCCATCCCGCTCTCAGCGCGGTTTTAATCTTGTTTTGGGCGATCATGGTTGGGGGGCTGGTCTCGTAGTTTCCCACTTTTTCTGTTTTTCTTTTTCTGTTATGGTCTACAATTTTTTAGCCCAAGATGGGACAATTAAAAATTTAGTTTTCCTTTTATTGAAGGCGGACGAGTTATTCGCATCAAGCCAGTGAACTATTCTTGAGATAGCAATATTCGCCCCAGACACTAGGTAAAGTAACAATACGTATTCGCCAAGTGAACGCGTAGAACAGATCCCATTAGATAAGAGCCACTTATTATACTTGCTTGTGACAACCTCATGGTATTTTTCCGCAGCTAATGTCACCTGCATATATATTTTCTGCGGAACGCCTGTCGATAAAAGGCAGGTGCCTTCTGTCTAAGGGAGCTGTAGTATATTGGGATGGCTTAAGTCGATGTCAGGTCATCATGTGACCTCGTTGAACCCACGATAATGAATATCCCACCATTACTGTCCTTATATATCCTTTATATTGTACACGTAAGTTAGTTATACAATAGGGCGAGCCTATTATTTTTTAGAGATCTCTGTTAGCCAATCCTAGCAAATGTAAAGCAATTGCAACTGCGGGAAGATGTGTAGAGAGTAGAAAAAAGCTGCAAGAGCGTGGAACGCAAGTGTTCTTAAGACTCATGGACGCTTGGGGTGACAACTTATCCTTTATTATTGTGTGAGTTATCCATTAGGGTGAGCTTATTATTTTTTAAAGATCTCTGCCAGCCAATCCTAGCAAATGTAAGGAAATTGCAACTGCGGGAAGTTGTGTAGAGAGTAAAAAAGCTGCAAGATTGGCAGGTGATCGTAACGGGATCGTACCTTGATATTCAGGGAAATTGGGATTATTTAGGATTTTATACAAGAGGGAAAGAATGTGCATATGCCTGCGAAGTCTCATAGGAAGCCATTAGAGCTGCTAGCGATATTGAGAAACGTGGTCATTGTATGTATAGTACATACACCGCCGTTTGAGTTTGTTGCGTTCGGTTATTGCCTATCAATTCAATATTTATATGGGTCAATTAACTGTATAAGCCGCCCTGTTCTCTTACTATGTTCGAAACAGTGTTCAAACCGTATTGAGAGGGAGATAGTAATGTCTTAATAATGTTTTAGGTGCTCTATCTAAGCCAGGTGTGGCCAACCTGATTAGATCGATGATCTACTGTTTACTAACGAAACCCTGTGCGAAACCCAATTATTTACATTATACTAAATGTGCAAAACACCCCCTTCTCTTCCGTCGCGCGTGCCGAAAATAAAAGAGAGCTACGCATGGAAGACAGGATAGATAATCTGATGGAACGGCGTTTCAAACATAATACAAGATGGCGCGCGCAGCAATTGATGATTACGCTGCGCAGTCTCTTCTACGTATTTTTACATATAAATATTGTTGGGTATTTTAAACTTGTATGTTTAAAGATCGCCCGTTTTGCGGTTGCCACCTCTGGTCTAAGCGTCACGTTGAGGCCCCGAGCTCGTCGGGCATCGGATTCGGTCATTGGGTCACTTCACTTACTAGCACAAATGCAAATCACGCGCCGCCGACACACGCCGTCTGACTGAATGGCTGGCTTTCCTCGTGCGGAAATAGTCTCAGGAGGCGCGTCACTTCCGAACGCTTAGCATTAGTGTGATAAGCATTTCTTTAAGGCGCATAGTAAGGTCAATCATAAAAATTCACTGCAGAAAAAACCGGTTCTCTTCATAAATATTGAATAAAAAAATCTTTAAAAAAGATATGTTATTATTCAACGCATTCTTTAGAGGATGGTCTTTTTAATTTTTTGATAAATTAATTAAAAGTTGGTTAAAATGTGACCCAAACATGCCTCGATTTTAAAACTTTAAACCTAATCGCGTCGTAAATATTAGGTTAAATCATATACTTTCGATTTCAATAAATAAAGTGAACAATATTCTAGAGGATGGTCTTTTTAGATTTTTTTTATTTGCTTTTATTAATGTTTAATTTAAATAATTCATCTTACGCGTAAAGGTTTGCTTAAATATTCCCCTCACTCTCACTCACTCACTCCTATGTAATCAGTGCGGGACGAAAGACGCAAGGTCATTGGGAGCACTATGCGCCTTAAATAGAGGATTTAAGGTTGACACCGATTGGTCAAAATACCTACTTCTCTCTTAATATTTTAAATGCCAATGAAGGAACTCTGTCTGTCTCCGACTGTCTGTACCCAACCCGCCATTAACTAAACTATAGGATGAATATAATTCAATGTGCCTTTACAAAAAATAACATTATAATCTCGTGAATGCTGGTTCTACATTTGTTTGTAACGAATTGTGATTTTTCGTTTTTTAAACTAAGTAAGTACCTATGTGTTTTCATTTGTTTACCGCGCATGCCTTAATGTCATATCATGTAATGGGTCATGAATATGAAAGTTTAACAAGAACTCTTCGTCAGAGTAGGATCTAGCAATTTCATTTCCAAAATTTTCGATATCATTAGTGCATTTTCTATAAATAAACATTAATAATTCTTCGTTAAGTTTAATTTTCCTATTCATCCTAAAAAATTTGATTACTATTGGAAAGATATTTGGAAATGAACACTAATTGTAAATGTAATATCTACGATATATGTATACTTAAAATGTTCTCACTCTAATTACCAAGTTTCAAAATTGGCCCGGAACCAATAACAGAGGCGTTGTAGTGTAGCATTGTTCAAATATTCACTCGAGGATGTGTCAAATCCAATGAATAAATACAAATACGTAAGACTCGCACAGATTCTGATTCATTGCTTGCATTTATTTCACTTGTGATCTAATTGCTGATGTCATTTCAAAATGGTTTGAATAGGGACGATGACAGGTATGAAGAGGAGAAAATTTCAGTTGTGATCTAACTGCTGACGTCACTTCAAAATTATTTAAATAGCGAAGATGACAGGCATGAAGAGGAGAAATGTATTTCGTCTGTCAGTACACCTAAAGAAAAAATAAAAACACGTTTTTTCGCTTTTTTCAAATAATTAAAAACTACTTAGCTGAAGTCGTTAAAAGTTTGAGTAAGCTCGCGTTACGTCACAGCGTGCTCCAAAATGTACACACGCGTGACGTCAGGCGCCATTTCAAATCAATGTATTGAATTAATTAAAAACAACTGTCTAATATTTGAAAAAATCAACTTGACAGACTCTGAGGAAAGTTATTACTCATCATCCCTATTGTATCGTTGTTATAAACTTAAACCTTAGGACATTTCGCAGAAGATGTAAAGCAACTTCTGAATACTCGTATATCTCAAATAGAAAAGCAGTCTTCGCTTTTCGAATGGAGAAGCTCATATTCTCTAAAGTCCTTCGTTAAATTTTTAGTGTTTTATTTGTCATTCATTTCTGTGTGTTGTCATGGTCAACACGCAACACCACAGCATGTGCCGCTCTCGCTGAGTTGCACACACAGAACACAGAAAGAGGTTTCTGTGTTCTGCGGCTGTACAGCTAACATCGTAATCAAAACTTATTATAGACTTAGAGAGTAGCCCTTGTGGGTGTTAGCACTTTTATTTTATAGCCACAGGTGGCTTAAATAGAATTGTGTAAAACTGGTCGAGTGTCTATTTCCGTCGTTGGAGTGTTTCTCGTTTCGTAGTCTCGTGACAGTTGACACGATAATGCCGACTGGAATAACTTTAAGTCGAAGTGTATTTGCGTTTGCTCTTTGATAAATTCAATGATGATGTTAATGTTGACGTTTTGTAAAATTAGGAAATTATTCCTGATTGAATGCTGCTGCGTGTTTTGCACATATGCAATACCTATAAGAACCGCAGTGTTGTCATCTTGTGACATAAGACGTAGACTCACTGTGTGTGCCTAGTGATATCACTCTAACTCTTAAAACCTCAACACAGAAATGGAAGCGCCGCAGACGACTCCACCGACTTGGATCCGTTTTGTGCGGATCCAAAGTGGCGTAATCTCAGTGAGATTGTCTCAAGATCCGGGCAAAATCACAAAATTGACTACCATTGTAAAGTTACTTTGTAAAATTGATCTATGAGTCTTGGCAGATTGAAAAAAATACCTTTGTGCTCTGCGTTTCGAAAAACCGTGTTTGGCGTAAACTCTCCCATTGCAATACTATGCAAATCTTCTTATATATAAAAATGAAACGCTGTGTGTTTGTCTCGCAAAAACTCTGAAACGGCTCGACAGATTCTTACGAAATTTTCTGGGTGTATTTGAATAGGTACAGGAAAGGTTAAAACATTTGGACTCAGTAGGTGGCGCTATATTCGCCGGGCAGGACAACGTCTGTCGGGCACACTAGTTGGTAAATGAATTTATTGACCAATTAGATAATATTATCACCGATCCGCTTAGCAAGATACGGCTTGTGTTATACACCTAAACTGCAAAATAAAATTAATCATTCAAGAAATTATACGTAAGTAGGAACTAGCTTTAAGTGTTTGTTACGCTTAGATTAAATAATTTTATTTTTTTGGCAATGTAAACAGTGTAAATAAAGGTGATGAATACATAAATTAATTAAAAATGGAACGAATCCAACTTGGCGCTAGTGTTGCATCTATTCATTTGTGTTTGTGTTGCCTCAAGAGTACAGAAATACAATTGGATTCTAGAGCCTAAAAATTTCATATGGATTTCATTCACATCTTACTCACTTACTACACTCGCGAGCAAAAGTTTGGAATCAGTTACTTGAAATTGGTTCCGCGTGATCTTGCTTACTAAATAAATTTTTAATAATCATAAAAATGACATCATGTTAAAGGTGCAACTGTCCACTTTAAATCGATATAAAATTAATTCATATCGAGCCCGTAATTGTGGAGTTATCCCGGATTAAGTGAAGGAGGTAGGAAAACAAGGAAATAGGGAAAAATAATGAATGAATAAAACAACAAAAATTATTAAATAAAAATTTTATTTATCTTTAAAAATAAGTGTCAATATTTTGTGTTCCCTCCCCTCGCCCTAATAACTGCTCCAAGACGATTCTTCATAGACCTGATCAGCTTCTGAATTGATTCTTGTGGAATACCTTCCCACTCCTCAATCAACGCTGATTTCAGCTCATTCAGACATGAAGGAGCAGGAGTTCTGGAACGAACCTTCCTCTTCAGTTCATCCCACACGTGCTCAATGGGATTCAAGTCAGGGCTGAGCGCTGGCCAGTCCAATGTGGCAATACCGACTTCTTCGAGGTATTCCGTTGTTACACGGGCAGTGTGACAACGAGCGTTATCGTGCATAAGGAGGAAGTCATCACCGATGTATCCCGCATAGGGAACGACATGTTCCAGGAGAATATCGGAAATGTACCGGTCCGAAGTTAGACCGCCTCCTCGTCCCCCGCCAGGCACGAAAACAAGCTCGGTTTTACCACCGAAGGAAATGCCGGCCCACATCATGCAAGAGCCGCCCCCATAAGCCACTGTTTCAGCGACACAGCACTGTGCAAATCGCTCCCCAGGCCGCCTGTAGACCCGTCCTTTTCTGTCGCTACCGTGCAAACACATCCTGCTTTCGTCGGAGAACAGGACTTGCCTCCATTGCTCAACCTCCCAATCAAGATGGGTGCGAGCAAACTGAAGGCGTGCTTGTCGGTGAGCTCCCGTGAGTTTCGCGCCTGTGGCAGGCCTTTTTGTCTGGCCTGTCAGATTCGCTTGCTTGAGTCGTCGACGAACTGTCCACTCGCTGGCTGCTACCCCACGAACATCTCGGAGCTCCAGTTGGACGTCCACACTAGTCAAATGCCGATTTCGGAGAGAGGTTGACATGATAAAACGGTCATCCCTCTCCGATGTGCACCGGCGCCGTCCAGATCTTGGTCTCGGGATAAAGCCACCAGTCTCCCGAAAGCGCTTATAAACTTTCGAAACACAGGATTGGCTTATGTGGAGCCGATGAGCGACAACCCGCTGGCTGAGCCCTTCTTGCAATAGGGCTACGATTTGTGCTGCTTCTGTAGGTGTTGTCTCCATTGTCGTACAAGATAAAGGGTCAAAAGTAGCGGAGATGTGTACCGGTCATCGTGTGAAAGTCGACTGATAAAGAAAATCCGATAACAGGTGCTTTTCAGGGGGTCAATAGGTCGCAACTCGTGACGTATCAAACAATTGAAACACGTCTTTTTCGATACACCTTCACTTAATGCGGAATGGCTCCATAAATACTGGCTTGTTTTTAATGAATTCGGTATCAGTTTAAAAGTAAAGAGTTGAACCTTTAAAATGATGTCATTTTTACGATTATTAAAAAAGTATTAACTACTCAAGATAACGCGCAACCAATTTCAAGTAACTGATTCCAAACTTTTGCTCGCGAGTGTACTAGAGTGTGTACGTCAGTTTTTGTTTGTTTCCATCGCGCGGTTCGAAGGTGACGTCCGCTTGCGTTACTCGGTTGGCAATGCTATGGACGACCCTGACGGTGCAGCTTGTTTGCACATGTGTCTTTGCTGTGCTCGCTTCTGACATTGAGAGCCGTATGTGGTGCCGAATATTAATACCGTGCTGTGAGGAAAAATTGTGTTTCGTGAATGTTACGAACGTACTCCTCACAGTAGATACAATTACTACGTAACTTTTATTCTAAAACTTTCATTTTGCTGAATCCTGTACAGATCTAGATTGGATATCAATACGTAGGTAATTATCAACAATGGGTAATGTCTATTTTGACTTAACAAAGTATAAAGAGGTCAATTCTGTTGAAATTTCGCTCGAGTTGGAAAGGTCCTCAGTGACCTAACTAAACTAGTCATAGCGTCAACATGTTGAAAGCGCTGGTTCTAATACCCCCTGAGGTGCCCGAGAAAGCAATATGCCTTGAAAATGTTATAATATTTGAATCTGTTTGAATTTACATTTTTCTTTTTGACATTAGGACTTTCCCTTCCACGCAGGTGGACTTCTGCAACATTAGGGGAATTCACGCAAATCTCAACGCTGTCAATCAGCACCTTGAGACACATCATACCTTAAGTATCCCGGCTATGTGCTCGAACACTCATTCCGGAGACGTGCTGGCGTATGTGTGTACGCCTGGGAGGATATCTGCTGCCGCCGCCAATATCATTTAGAAGACCGGGACCTGTCCATATTATGGATGCGTGTGGACTGTGGTGGCCACACCCGCGTTTATGCGTGCCTATACAGGTCTCATAGCGGAGAAGCGGATACAGCTCGATTATTCGAGCACCTGAATTTGACGACTGATAAAGTCCTTGAGCAATATCCCTCCGCCGAGTTAGTGATTTTGGGAGACTTTAAAGCCCATCACGTAGATTGGCTTAGTTCTCGGTCCACTGACTTCGCGGGGAGGTGTGCTCACGAATATTCTCTGGCCTATGGTTTCTCTCAAATGGTCAATTCTCCTACAAGAATACCAGACATTGAGGACCATACGAGCTCCTTACTGGACCTTCTGCTGACCACACGTCCGGACGGATATTCTATTTCAGTGGATGCACCTCTCGGTTCGTCCGACCGCTGTCTCGTCCGGACTCAAGTTGCCTGCGCGCGGCCTGATCCATCTAGGCCACCCAGTTTGCGCCGCATGTGGCAATACAAGTCAGCAGATTGGGATGGATTGCGAGAATTTTATGCATCGTAACCGTGGAGGCAGCCTTACATCAGATGATCCTGACACCTGCGCAGCCGCAGTCACTCAGACAATCCTGGTGGGTATGGAATGTTTTATTCCTAACTCACTAGTAGCTGCGGGGGCAAAAAAACGACCGTGGTTTAACCGGCCTTGTAAGGAAGCTCTACTTCTTAAGCAAGCCGCGTACAAGGCTGGACCACGGCTCGTAGGACACATGACCCCCAATCTTAACTGATGTGAAACGAAGTATAATGCGGCCTCGAGGGCCAGTAAAAAAATTATTGCCAGAGCTAAATTCAATTTCGTCGGCAGAATTGGCGAGCGGCTCGCAAGCTACCCCTCGGGTAGTCGTGCTTTTTGGTCGCTGGCCAAAGCTGCCGAGGGAAACTTTTTGTAGGTCGTCCTTACCACCACTCCGAAATGTCAGTAACAACTTGGTCCATAGCGCTAAAGAGAAAGCCGATCTATTGGGTAATCTCTTTGCCTCAAACTCGACTATGAACGGTGACGAAAGCGCCACACCACCTACCATCCCGTGGTGTGGTCACTCCATGCCGGAAGTCAAGATAACACAAAGTGAAGTTCGGCGGGAGCTGCTTTCTCTCGACGTTCAGAAGTCGGATGGGCCAGACGGCATACCGGCAGTGGTTCTAAAACAGTGTGCTCCGGAGTTGTGTCCTGTGCTAACGCGACTTTTCACACTTTCCTACCGCACAAGGCAAGTTCCGTCTTCGTGGAAGACTGCAAATGTACACCCGGTACCCAAAAAGGGCGATAGATCAGATCCATCGAATCACAGGCCTATTGCTATAACCTCCCTTCTCTCGAAGGTGATGGAGCGTGTGATTAACACAAAACTCCTTAGATACCTAGAAGATCAAGATCTGATCAGCGACCGCCAATACGGCTTTCGCCACGGTCGCTCGACTGGTGATCTTTTAGTGTATCTCACACACCGTTCGGCCTCTGCCATTGAGAGTCAAGGTGAGGCCTTGGCAGTCAGCCTGGATATAGCGAAGGCGTTCGATCGGGTCTGGCACCGGGGTCTTCTATCGAAGTTGCCATCATACGGGCTTCCCGAGGGATTGTGCAAGTGGGTTGCTAGTTTTTTATCCGGGAGAAGCATTAGAGCCGTAGTTGACGGTAGCTGCTCCGAAACCAGGATGATAAATGCTGGGGTCCCACAAGGCTCTGTGCTATCTCCAACACTGTTTCTGCTGCATATCAATGATATGCTGTCGCTTGACGGCATCCATTGCTATGCAGAGATGCATTTTACACGGGCTGTGCAAATATCCCTCGTTCCATTGTGGAGGAAAGTCGTGAACAACTTGTGTCTCAAATCGAGAGCACTCTATCCAGAGTCTCCGATTGGGGGCGGGACAATTTAGTCCGATTTAACCTCTCTAAGACACAAGTCTGTGCGTTCACCGCTAAGAAAACCCCATTTACTGTGGCCCCACAATTCCAGAACACACCCTTGACCATCTCAAAGAGTTTAGGGATCCTCGGTGTCGACATCTCCAGCGACGCCCAATTCCGAAGTCACTTAGATGACAAGGTCAAGTTGGCGTCCAAAAAACTAGGTGTGCTTAACAGAGCCAAGCGGTACTTCTCTTCAAGGCAAAGACTGTTGCTGTATAAATCACAGGTCAGGCCTCATATGGAGTACTGCTGTCATCTGTGGGCGGGAGCACCTCGATACCAACTTGGACCTTTTGATTCGGTCCAAAGACGAGCTGAGCGAATTGTTGACGATCCCAAACTCACAAGCGGTATTGAGCCTTTAAGGCTGAGGACAGACTTTGCCTCATCATGTGTGTTCTACCGCTTGTACAACGTGTTGTGTTCTGAAGAATTGTTCGACATGATGCCAACGGCCACCTTTTATCATCGCACCGCTCGCCATCGGCAGGGTGTTCATCCTCACACGCTGGAGCCTAAGTGGTCACGCACAGTGCGGTTTGAGAGAAATTTCCTCCCACGCACGCTCCGGTTGTGGAACGAGCTCCCTGCCGAGGTTTTCCCCGGGGAATACAGTATGGGGTTCTTCAAAAAGGGAGTAAATAGGTTTCTAAAGGGTCGGCAACGCGTTTGTGATGCCCCTGCTGTTGCAGGCGTCCATAGACTACGGTAACTGCTTACCATTAGGCGGGCCGTAAGTTTGTTTGCCGGCATCGTAGTATAAAAAAAATAGGATTTTTCTTATTGACATTTGTATTGCTTAATAATAATTAGAACTTTCTCAACGCCGACGTCTCGTATTGTCATTTCGAATTTAATATAAGTAAAATGCACGCACGGGTAGTTTTTTCTGTTCTGTGGGTAATATGATGGACTTTTTTTCTAAGTCCATGTGTAATATGATTTCCAGTAATGTTATAAACAATTAATTGTGATCTTCATAAGATATAACATTTGCACGTTAACAAGTTCAACCGAATATGTTGGAACAAGATTGTATAAAGAACCTAGATTTGCCGTATTCTTGCAAATAAAGGTTCTTTCTTTCTTATATAATCGACGAGGAATGTGATCGAGTTGGTCTCTGTTGACTTTTGATTCTTTTGCCCGGCGTGTACCGGGAAGACATAAAATATCCAGCTTTATTTAAAGATTAGTAGCCAATGAACTCGCGGGTTGAGTAATGACGTGCGGTGCAGACATACCAAAATAACGCCAGGTTTGGACTGTGCGATGTTTCCAAATGTAATCATTTGCGCGTTCGTCCTTTGATTTAATACGTAGGATTAGATAAAAAGTGACGTTGATTCCACTATGAGATTTATTTAATTATAAAAAAAAATGTTTTTAATTCAGCCTAAGAGTGGACCTTTCAATTGAGTAGGTACGTAAGTTTCGCGACTTTTTTATGCAAGTAAACAGGGTGCCCTCCTGATGTTAAGTGGTCAGAGTCGTCAAATATACGCATGTGATTCCTCTAAAATTTGCAGGATTCTATCTTTCAAATCTACAAGTACTACACAGATCCCAGTGTGCGTTGCCAACTTTTTTTTTATTGCAACTAAGTCGGCAAACAAGCAAAATGCCCACCTGAGGCCCAATTCTACTAATAAGTTACAGCCGAATCAAAACTGAACCGTTGCGATTGACCAATCGGGGCGCATATATTGACTTTCAACTGTTCGATGACGTGATAATGTGGCGTTCTGATTGGTCGAACGCAACGGTTTAGTTTCGATTCGGCTGTAACTTATTAGTAGAATTGGGTCTCTGATGGTTAGTGGTAACAGTCACCTATCCTACTCGTATAATACACGTGGCTTCTGTGAGATTCGCAGCAAAACTGCAACCCCCACAAGAACCACAGTGTACGTTGCCAACTTGTGACATCAAATGTAAAGTCACGGTACCCAGTAATTTCACACTGCCATACCTTTCACCCTTCACACCGGAACACAGCAATGCAAGCACTGCTGCTTGCGGCAGAAATAGGTAAGACGGAGGTACCCATGCAGACGATCCTGGTACTATCAACTGGAACTATTAAGTGACAGTAGCCAGAAATTTCGTGCGTCGCTGCTTGGCGATAGAAATAATAAGCAATGGACAGTTTAAGACAGAGGCATCCTACACCAGTACTGAGTTTCCCATCCCATTCCCATGAGTTTGGTCATCTCTTCCTCTCCCTATGAAATTAAATGAAATGGACTGAACTCTCCGCAAGGACATATTTTCCTGTTTTTTTACGTAATAAACAGCTGATTTCTTCCGTTTGTTTATCCGTTCACCGGTCTCTAACCTTTTATTTTTTTAAATTCTTGATACCGTGAAACTATGACGTCACCTGCGTCAAACTCCTGGAGGCGGTGATGTGCGAGACGCCATCCGCTTCCAACCCCGAGGCGTTGATGTGCGTGACATCACCCGTGTCTAACACCAAAGGCGATCTGCGTGACGTCACCCACTCATAAACCTAATTCATTTGTGATAGCTTTTGGACATTGTTTTATTTATTGTAACACAATCTAATCTTTTATCACAGTCAGTACTGTATGTTTTTTCTTAAATCGTCGATCGGATATTTTATTGTGAAACACATTACATCATTTTATTGAAACTGTTTCAAAAACCCATTAACAATAGTTTTGAAATTGACTAATGCTCTATAGGACCAAACTAAATATGAAACTCCATCGAAATCCGTTTTACAAGCTTGAGCCTAAATTTTGCATCCATATGTATATCGCGTGACAATGCAATAATTAAAGCTTGTTTAATTTTTTTTTACTATTTATTTATTATTTGTCCTTAACCTTATTTCGTTTAAGCCTTACTAAATAACTATGTCATGAACACTCGATATTTATGCAGCTAAAACCTTTTTTGTCGGAGATGTGTAATATTTACTTGCAATATAGGTTCCAGGGCACGCTTTCTCGTTTTCGACATCATCGGTGGCATGTTTGTACGCGGCAAGCATGCCGAACGCCGCGTCGATCGCTCGCCCGGTGCGCCGTGCGCCGGCGCAACTGGTTGTCAAATGTCGGCTGATTGATCAGCTGCGACTTCATCTCCGTTATGTCAATGTTGCTGTGTTTGTGTATTGATGGCACCTAGTACCTCCACTGTGTTGTCTTGACCTTTTACGATAGTGATGGAATTTTTTGACGAGGTTTAATCCTTTTCGTCTTACCTCCCGATGACTGATCGAGAGGCGTGTCTATTTCTGCCACATAGCAGCAGTACTTGAATTGCTGTGTTCCGGTTTGAAGGGTAAGATATGGCAGTGAAATAACTGGGTCACGGTACCCTTTACATCTTATGTCACAAGTTAGCAACGTACAATGTAGTTCTTGTGGGGGTTGCAGTTTTGCTGCGAATCTCACAAGAGCCACATGTACTATAGGTTACCACTTACCATCAGGTGAGTAGATTGCTTGTTTGCCAACTTAGTTGTATAAAAATGCCCTACTTCTGATCTCGCCCTGGTTTGCTACCACCGTCTTACCTAAAGTTGTATCCGACAAACACAGGTAAGATAGCCAGTTTCTCAGTCGTTGAGGAGTTCAGGTGAAACTCGCTTCCATTTTACCATATCGTCACTTACCATCAGATGGGATAAAGCGGTTCCCTATTATGTGAAAAAAATATAAGCACATAATTAAATCCGCGTAAACACCGAATTGTTGATATCATAGGCACCGAATAGTTCATATTCTTTCATATCATAACAGCTATTATGTCACTACCACATAAAAGCCGTAAATAATTTTCGCTTAACATTCTTGACCGAAGGCCACAGTTGCAACAATATTGAGTCCGCGGTATCTTCATCGCCTGTTGTTATCTGGAGATAAACACATAATGCTATCGATAAACAATGGATAAAGTGATAGTGATATTTTCAGTTATAATATACTCGAGACCATGTTCATAAATTCGATGCTTTTCGTAAAATAAGATGTGAATAAAGTTGATTTATATAATCACCTGTATCTTATTCGTACGATATAACATGTGAAATGTGTAGATGTCACACTCATAATCAGCCTACTCCAAAAAACAAGCTTCAATAAAATGTGTTTATTCATCCGAAACGCGCTATACTTAACGTAAATTCTGTTGCATTTATTCGATTGCTGGTTTAAATTAATTTGATATGGCTCAACGATTAGGACAGTTAATATTCAAGGTTTGACTTGACCATGCATTTGATTGGTCTTGAAAACTTACGCAGTCCCCTGTATATGAATGAGCGCTTAGTGCAACCTAGATCTTTATTAACAAACTATCTGACCCGGCGTACTTTGTATCGCCATGTTTTTTAACAAAATTACTGAAATGTTTGTTTAAATGATTGTAATTTTTATATTACACAAACCTTGTCCTAACAATAACGAATACATAAAACCAAGAATCATCCAATTTGGTGCAGTCGTTCGAAAGTTATGGGCCTACATACATTTCGAAGATCCATTTTTATTTATATAGATGTACATTTCATTTCTTTCTACACACTAGTTTCACAAGCTTCGTGCCGCATAGGTACCATAATTTGTATTGGAATCAGAGGGCCTATTACCGATCTCATGGTTTTGCAAATGATATCATATGATATCATAGTGCAAAACGAAAAATACGATTTCCGGTCAGATTTTTGATCATTTGTTCATTATTTAATGATGACATCATTGAAATTATGCCATAGTGATGATATCATTGGAGATCGGTAATTCGAAATGCAGCATTTCATGACTTCTTTTTCTCAAATTTATACCATGTCATACGATGAAAGATCCATAATTGGCCTGCAGATCCTTCGTATCCATTTTTAAAGATCTTTATTCAAATTGACCTCCGAATCTAACAAAAGCTGTAACATAGGAGGCTGCAACTTCTGACCGTCAGAAGGGTAGCCTGCTTAAAATTCTTAACTAGTGTTGTTCCTAGACATTACTGTACTGCTCTATTTGTTAGCGTTAACGGATAAAGTAGAGATTTGTTGTTGCTTATTTTAATGACAACATTATTTAATCTCGAATGGCTGTTGTGCATTGGGTCGAGACGACGACGAGCAAACAAGCATGCTTCCCACCTGACGGTAAACACAGAACACGGAAAGAGGACCTCTTTCTGTGTTCTGTGATGGTAAATGACTAGACGCCTATATGTATAATACATATTACGTGGTCTCTGTAATGAGCGCTCCACATTCACGCGAGATTCTCGGCGAGAGTCTCGGCAAGAACTTCTTGGGTACACACTTCTCGCGAGATTCTCGCGAGAAGGTACAAGGCAGGGTTGGCACAAAATTAGTGATTAAATCAAAATTCTTTATTTTTGTGGAGAAAAATTTATTTTTATGAATATCTATTTTCCGAGTAAATCAGATATTTCATATTTCAGTGTCATTATTGTAATTCTTGATTAAAAAAAACTAATTTTCCAGGTTTTTGGTCCCTAGTGTGTTACGTAATTTCGAGTGAACAATGCCAAATGTAAAAAAAAACTCCACTGATGCTGAGGAGGCTATCGCTCCAAATAGTTGCCTCAGAACTGGGTAAATATTTAATTTTTCCTCTTCCTCTTTCGTTTCCACGAAATAGTTCCTTACTTATTAAAATTAGTAACGATAAAAACGAAAAAATCAAAAAAATCATGATAAATTTGGATTTATTCAATAAATCATGATTAATTGGATTTTATTAAAAAAATCATGATTTTTTCCAACCCTGGTACAAGGTTCTCAATATAGTTCTCGCGCCTTTGTCTCGCGCCAAAAAACCGACAAAAGTCGGAGAACTACGCCAGAACATGCGAATCGGATCCACATTCACGCTTCTCGTGTTGTTCTCGCGAGAATCTCGCGAGAATGTGGAGCGCTCATTAGATCTGCAAATCTGCAAACTTCACAAAAGCCCCAATGTACGTTGCCGACTTGTCACCTAAGATGTCAAGTTGCAGCACCCAGTAATTTGTCTGCTCGTCTTACCCTTCAAACCGGAACACAGGAATGCAAGCTGCTTGGCGGCGGAAATAGGTAAGGTGAAGGTACTTGTACCTGCACAAACGACTCGAGCACCGAGTCTCTCTGGTATATTATTATACCATAAATTTTCCCCCCTCATACATTACGAATGTTACGATTACTACCGATAGCCAAGACGTGCCGAGTAGTGCGTGGTGACATCAACGCCTCGCCTCCTATGAATCACCGCGACTAGGCACTAGGCAGCTTCATTAGATATGGACGTGATGCTGGTGACTCATCCGATTGTCATAACAGATCCTTCCGCGCATTCGCTTCCACTGACAAACAACTTGGAGATGTGTTCGTATGTGTACGTCTGCCCATCTATCTGCTTTTGCCATTATTGAATGGTTTGAGACGCTGACGTTTGTTATTATCTAAGAAAAAATCTATCTCTATCGCTTACAATTTGAGAGTCGCAGTCCATCCATCACACCTTTATAAAAGGATGTCGGTGCAGATTCTTGTGTTCACGCCGTAATGGTGTCAAATTGAAGGCGTTCGTGATAATTTTTTTCTTAGACAATAACCCACCAGTTGGAATGAACATGTATCTGTCAATTATTATAGCAACTCAATAATTGTTGCCATTCTTAGGGTTCCGTACGCTGCAATAGCGATACTGTTTCGATATGGTTTTAGGAAGCCGCTAGATGCGAGCAGTGTAGGCACCCTTTTTTTGTTTACCCAAGAGATTGGGGCTATCTTTTGTGGTTATGTAGGATTTCGCCGCAAATTAGGGCCACTCACTAAATACTCATCTGGCGTGTTCGGTTACTCCAGTCGTGGAGTGACCTGCTATCTGGCTGACTCAAGTCACCAGTTCACCCTCTGGACATCCCGGCCACTTGGCAGTACTGGCTGATCTGACGCCAAAGGACACAAAGTGCTGCTCAGACGAGGGGAACCAAGGCAAGTAACACAGGCCCCCTAGATTAATACAACGGATACTTTAAATCCAGGCTTACAGATGAAGCAAAAGCTTCGTATTGCGAGTAAATATTTTATAGAGCTATTAGCTGTAATGATTACCGATAGACGCTACAAATTGTTGTGCTGCTAACAATAGATTTTTTTTTCTCGCGTAGCTAATAGACAGATTATGCGCACGATTGAAGTGCCGCTCGACTGGCCATTGTATTCAGTTAGGCACGAAACACCATAATAGTCACTTTGAATCCACACTTTTACTGTTTCGTCTCTCTTATTGTAAGCTTTTGAAACAAAAACGGATGAGTATGATAGCCGATAGTTGTTCAATTTACCTAATGTTTTAAGCTTTTACAATTATAGGGTTAATAAATAATTCTATATTTTTAGAGTTATGTTTAAACTTCTCCGCAAGGCTTACAGGCTATCGTAAATGTGTAAGGTAGTGTTTAGTGCTGACGCAAAGCTCACAAGCTCAGTCCATGCTTTACTTTGTTCCGGTTAGGTTCAGGAAGAACATTTTGGGATTAATATTACAATTATACCATCGCAGTAAAACGAAGTTGTTGTGAACTGAAATCTCTTGTTTATTTATATGTGAGTTGCTACATAATTTTGTGGATAACAATCTGTTTTATATTTATACACCTCAAGTATTAACACAGAACATAATTAATTAATTCTCCCTTTTCTTAAAAGTCGACATGACACAAGCAAAGGGCTACGACCATACATGTTTTATCTATCGGTGGTGTTCGCCACAACATCAATTCCTACTATTCTGTTACTCATAGAATTTTTTAACTTTGATCTCATATTCCGATAACTATCTGGTAAAAGGTAGGAGCTACGAAGGACAAGTATCGACCTAGGTCTTTCATACGCCAATCCAAGGCATCCTCGACATAATCGACATCCCTGATATTCACTCACGAGTCATGAGTTTTTCCTATTACAGTGTCAGTGAATATTATCAGTGATCCCTTTTCACTGATACTGATATCAATACACAGTGATATTCTAGTCACATGCTCTCAATAAGGGATACCTACTGTATCTCTATATCTATATCCTTAAGCATATTAAAGTGGTTTTTAAACCACTTTAATATGCTTAAGGATATACCAGTCCATATAATGTTAATGTACTTTGTGGTTTCTCTGCCCACGACGCGGCATTTTTTCATACCAAGTTTGCAGAAAATTAAGGCCCACCTGATGCAAACTGCAACTGCGTGCAACACTGGGGGTGTCGCTTATACGTTGATAACCTTTTCAGTTTTATATAATTCTTGAAGTACCTTCTGCTGTAATCTCTTAAGAAAACCTCGAGAGGGAGTTCAATTTACATCCTGAGCGTACGCGCAAGGATATTCCTTGGGTCGTGTCGATTTCTTTTGGTTTGGACACTTTGGACAGCCTTGTGACTAGGCGAAGACACTGGTAATTCCCAGCCACTTTATTCAACACACAGCTAAATCTTCGGTAATTTTTTCTCTGTCGAGAACTCTAGTGACGTTGTTATCGCCCTCTGCTTAGTTCTGACATCTAAATTCGGACGTTGTGTACGCAAACGCTTCGCGTGAGTTTGATATGTACTCGACATTACAGAATAGTGGCAGGTCCCGCCGACCTCGAGCGCTGATCTTGAACTACAAACCGGCTCGCTGCGCGGGCGGCGTTGACGTCATGCCGCGGCAAGCTTTCGCGCTTATGTTTTGGATGTTCGGTTGGAGTTTGTTTTAATTGGCGATTTTGTTGTGATTCGATGCGCGCATGTTTCAACGTGGGTCTTTTTGTATATTTCACTGAATAGTAGAGTGTTATTAAATAATTTTAGGCCAAACAATAAAATTTTTAGAAAAAAGGAGTGCCTCAATTCCTAGAGATTTCTAGTTGAATTTATGCTGCTCGCATCCAGCAAGAAGCCGCTGGACAGCTGGTGGTGCAGAACCGAGCTGTTTATACAACAGTTTTTATTTAGTTCTTTATTACAGCACTTGGCTGATATAAAGAGGTAATTATGTTTAAAAGTGACACATTTTAAGCTTGAAACAGCGGTGTTAACGTTCTTGATAAATTGTAATATGTCATTGCTACAAATCTTTAGAATTGCAATGCCTGTTTGGCATATTGGGACTAATCCACCAACCACAATTTGTTATTAACCTACATCCACCTTACCTAAATTTGTCGCCATAAATAATGCCAATGTCAAATAGCATTGTCATGTTCCGATAATTAAAATGTATGATAGCTTGTTGCTTTGTTGATGTTGAGGAATCGTAAAGCTTGTTTCCATCTTCCTGTTTTTCGCCATTGACCATTATTTTAAATGAAGATCAAGAGCTTCCCTGATGTAAATCTATGTGTTGTGGCTCTACTGTATACACACTTAATACAATATCAAAGAATACTATATATTTAAATGTGCGAAATGTAACTTAGTTTAAGAAATATTATTCTTTTTTTACGCAATCCAATGCCGCTTTAGCCGACATATTGGTTTCAGACGTCGCATGGCATCCTACGTAGGTAAATTTTCTACTTCTCCTTAATTGTAAATTGCTTTAAGTTTTTTTGTTATTTTGACAAAGAAGTAAATATATCTCAATTTTTTTTATTAACTGATGGACTAATAAGATTCAGATTTTTCATACTCAGTTGCATCCCTATTATATGATTTCGAAACAAAGTTATATTTTTTTTCGATCTTTTTGTACTGAAAACACCGGATCGAATTGTGTCCCAGCAAATATTTTAGTGCAATTGATATTCTTTTATTATTACGCGGTGCCTTTTGGCAAATGTTTTATGGGCCTTTAAACACGTTGAGAGATCCTGCAATGATCCTCAGGGCGGGTCTTTGGCGAATCCGCCTCGGGTAAATTCGTTTCTTTATTGTTTTGGAGCTTTTGAACAGCCCTAAAAGGCACAGGCCTCATACCGTGACGATTTCTTTGACATTGACATGTGCGTGCGCATATTATATTCCGGATGACTCAAGAGCTATTGTTTTTTTTAAATAAACGTTATGGTTTGTATTTGTTTTGTTTCAGCGGCGTGCGAACCCCTATACATTTTACAAAGTTTGTCGGATTCAAAAACTTGAACGTTATCATATAAAGACAAGGGTTTAATGCCTAGCTTCATTGCCATTAAGTTTATGTTCTTAAACGGTAGAAACTGTTTGTGTATGATTTAGTGGTAGGCACAGGGCTAGAGTGCTTGCTGAGATTTTTAGTACTCTGTAACAACTTGTCTGTACTGGTACCTAGCTGATAGTCTCAGAATAAGTTTTGCTATAATCAACTCGTCAGAATCATTCTGACTTTCTTGGTAGGTAAGGTACATAATACTTGAACCTCCCTAGACATGTAATATGTATATGCTTACACATATACACCAACCAACTTTATTCGTTAGCTATTTTCTGAAGAGTTAGGATTTAATTATGTCCACAAAACCAAATAAGAACCCCTAACGATGGTCTTTCACTCCACAGCAACAAGAGCGCTTCAATGAAACATTGCAATGCTGCATGATTGAATTAATAAAGTTTTACGTCGGGAAGATCGCGATGTCTCGTTTTGGGGGTCAACGGACGACGTGGTTATGTTGTTTGGCACGCGATCATGATTCCAAAGGCTAATGGGCCATGTGCAACCATTTGACGTGCTTTTCATCAGCGTACACGTGTTTACACAATGACCCACTGCTCAGTCCTGCTTTTCAGTCAGTCAGTCCTGTTGTCCTGCGATGGACGTCGAAGTAATCACGCAGCCACGGCAATTTTCTAATTCAGATTGATACGATTTAATAAACTTGAATTGAAAGCCTCCTCATTACTCCAAGGTAACAATGACAACACGTGTATCCTCCAAATCCGCGGTGGGAAACAAACTGAGTGAGTAGTTGGTGTTAGTGTGAACACCATCGGCCATGATACGATTCCTTTGAAATTTGCTCCAAAAACCGAAAATTATCTACCAACATTCACCATCGCCATACGCTTCAAACGCCTCCGTGGTCTAGTGGTTAACATCATCGTGTGTTGATCGGGAGGTCCAGGGTTCGATTCCCCATGAAGGCGGAAATTTTTCCGCTCCGTTTGGTTGGTGGTAGGGCTTCTGAGCCCGACTGGCTAGTTACCACCGTCTTACCTAAGTTTGTCGCCATAATAACAATGTTAATAGCATGTTGTGTTGTGTTACGATTATTAGAGGTAAGATAGCCAGTTCCTCAGTTGTTGGGGAGTCCAGACGAAGCTCGCTTCCACCTTCGGCCTTATCGTCACTTACCATCAGATGAGATGAAGGCCAAAGAGCTATCCTGTCATATATAAAAAAAGCACAATGGCGATGGCTTGCAGTGGGCCATTATCGGCCATTGTATGCCATAATACCGCTGGTGCGGTCAGTGCGTGGGCAGCGTCGTGTGCCGTGAATTAGGGACGCTGGGTACGCCAGGGGCTCATCAAATAAATTGACCTATTTGTTTAACTGTTTACCGCGTAGGCACGCTCAATCGCCTAATCTTCCTACTGTAAGGTGCTTCTAGGCGCACGCAAACGCGTTGACAATAAAAAAAGTTCTAGTTAACATGCTAGCAGAACCAACTATATGGCTTGAGAATGATATGGGGCTTATAATAAATCTACATGAATTGAATCATCATCATCGTCATCACCTCGCCCTTAACCCACTCCAAGGTGAGGTCTTCTTCTTTTCATCTTTATCATACGTCATCTCAGCACTGACATTCTTCGCATGCATAACCATCACGCAATGCATCTATACATTCTTAGGTCTTTCCTTACGATCATATTCAGGTCCATAACTCTTATGGAGATATGACTCTCACCCCTTTTCATCACATGCCCATACCACGCTTACCTGTTATTTTATGTTCACTGGTGCTACTTTCAAGATTCCTCTAAATATTCATTCTGAATCTTATCCATTCTAGTCACACCTCACGTCGGCAGCTTCCGCGTTTGTACAGTAAGGAGCATCGGTGGCGCTGTGGACTCGGCACTGCTGGCTTTCTAATTTGGAGCTCCGTAGTTCGATCCTGCTATGTACCAATGTGTTTTTCGAATTTCATATGTACCTACATTTGCCGACTCTCCTATGATGTAAGAAAACGTCGTGAGGCAACCTGTATACATCTGCGAAGAAATTCAAAGGTGTATGTGAAGTCGATCAATTCGCAATGGGCTAGCGTGGTCGACTAAGGCCTAAACACCCTAACTTAGGGTAGGCTCGAGCCCCTCGGTGGGGACGTATACGAGATGTGATGATGATTACGTATGACGCTACGTAACGTTTATTAAACGTACTTCAGCGTCATCCGCTGTTTAGCAACAACGAATGTTTAAAAATCGAATTTAATTAAGAGGTTGAACAGTTGTTCGCGTGGAACTAAGGATGTTAACCCACGATTGTGAAGCTATTGTTGCGATGAAGGGCAATCGAATCGATTACTGCGGCGGTTAGTTAAACGAGCCGTGTCGGTGATCGGGTGAAATGAGGTGTGTCTGGGATTTGGTGGCCGGTGCGTGCGGTGGCACTCGGCCGGCCGCGGCCGTCCGAGGTTTGTGTAGGTCTTCTATGTGTTTATTTGGTTACGAATGAATTTACATTGTTTGATACCTTTTCACTGCGTAGAGATGTCGCTTCGCTATGCATCTTCTATCGTATTTATTACGGGGATTGCTCCTAGGAATTGTTCGGACTTATACCTGCCGCCTCTTTCCGCCATCGTTCCACGCGGCAAAAAATCCATGCCCATCACTTAGATGGTTGGCAGTCCACAACTGTGCGTTTCTCTCGAAGTTTCCTGCCTCGCACAGTCAAACTTTGGAACGAATTGTCGCCTGCGATATTTCCGGACCGATACGACCTTCAAACTTTCAAAAAAAGAGCGTATTCCCACCTCAAAGGCCGGCAACGCACTTGTAACTCCTCTGGGGTTGCTGATGTCCATGGGCGACGGTAATTACTTACCATCAGGTGATACGTCTGCTCGCTCCCCCCTTTTTTTTTTTCTCGGGGGGAAATGCGTAACCGCACCGTACCCGCCGTTGGCTAGACGGCGAGCGTGTGTGGGGCTCTACCGGCAGAGTGCCAGGCCTACCCACTAAAACCCCCCGGTGTTCTCCCTGCCCTTATGAGCGCGCTAGGTAAGGTCCACACTGCGACTCCACTACCTACGCGCCCGGGCAAGCCCGACCACCTGGTCGGGCTATCGCCAAGGGGGGATTGCCCGAGAACACCAGGGCAATCCCCAGACGGAGGGCCTTACGGCGGCGTGCACGGGGCCAACCGTGCACGCAGGCCTCCACGGCAGGCTAATTAGACGGGCATCGCTTGTGCGAATGCCCGCCTTGTCCTGCCTATCCGTCTGCGACGGATGGGAGCGGCTTGAGGATCTGCCTCCCGCTCCCTCTCCGCGGCCTCCTTCTGCGATATTACATCCTCGCAGAAGGAGGCGACAGCCCCCCATTCCGCCTCGCCGCGGAGCATGGCCACGACCATGCTCGGCAGCGAGAGGTTTCCGCTTCCCAGCGCAGCGTTGAGTTCACTGCGCTGGCATCGCCAAGCCTGGCACACCAATAGTGTGTGCTCGGCAGTGTCATCGGGAGCGTCGCAGTGATGACACTGCGGCGTTTCCTCCCGATGGGCGACTCGGTGCAGGTAGTGACCGAAGCAGCCATGCCCGGTAAGTACCTGCACCATGCGGAATGTTAGGCTGCCCTGCCGGCGCCCAACCCACTCCTCCAACACCGGACGAATTGCCTCAATCGTCCGGTGGCCGGCAGCTGGGGAGGCGAGTGCCTCACCCCACTGGCGCAGAGCCTCCCTCTGCGCCAGGGTACGGACCTGCTCCACCTCCTGTGGAGCAGACCGTCCCCCCCGCTCTCGTACAGCAACCCGTTGCCGATACACCTCCGAGCTGCTCGCTCCCTCCTATCCCATAAAAAACCTGTTTAGGTTTCATTTACATTACGCATACGAAGACACGGGCAACAGGCAGTTGCTTATAAAGTAACTTTAGTTAGTGAATGGATGAAATTACGACCAAAAAACAATTAAATCATACACGTACCTAATTACCTACAAACATGTACGCCCGCCACGTATAGAAATTTGTTCATTTTCATTATGCCTTAAATTTGAAAATAAAATGACTATGAATAACTTTTTAAATTTGAATAGAATTTATTTCCTAAAATACACGACGACCATAAATTAGTTTCGAGTCGAAATATTTTGAGATCGTTGACTTTCTTAGAGCATTTAGCCTTTGACTTTACAAAATATACTACTTTTACTGTATGTTTGTACTAATATAAGTATTACTTTTACTGTATGTGCAAAAAAGTGTATAATAAAATGTATATGAAAGAGAGTTTTTTTGACGTGCAACCGATACTAGAAGGAAGCATACACTTTTGGAGTCCACAAAATCTTCGTCGCCTTCAAAATGTATGTAATTTTTACTGAGCGTTCACGCGTTTATTTTGACTGAGCACAAGGAAGCTAAGTAAAAGCTCTGTGGTTGTTTTTGTGTAGCTTTCGCTTCTATTGCGTTAGTTAGTTATTTGCGCTAGTAGCGTTGAAGATGCGCGTGTGCAGAATACCTGAGCTACGGCGTTGCATCAGCGTTACGTCACTACTGCTATCATTTGAGATGCGGTTGCAATGAACTAATGTTACTACATTCGCGGTGGAGTTCTCGATGAGAGACACTCTTTGGCTTCGACGTCATAGGGAAGTGACTAATTTGAGCTAGGCGTTTCCTCGAAATGATTCACAGGCAGCAATCCTGCGCAACTTGCTCCTGAAATCTGGTTTAATTAAATTCAATAGAAACATATAATTTATTCAATAGGGCTTTGTTATAATGTTTATAATTGGAATTCGAAATAGAATTGTAATTGTACGTCATTTTTAAATTTATCGGTTCTATATCAGCCACAACGCCTACTGATGGGCAAAGGCTCCCCGGGAAGAGGCTTCGGGTCGTCTCCCACCGCACTGGTCCTGTGCGACGCCAAAGAGGGCAATTTCTTTTTTGCGGCTTATGTAGGTGGGTGGACTTAAGTATGATTTCGTAATTATTCAAAGGGGTTCCTCCGTTTGCCAGGTTCCAGCACAACAAAATCTACACGTACATCGGCGAGGTGCTGGTGTCGGTGAACCCGTACAAGCAGCTGGACATGTACGGGCCGCAGCAGATGGCGCAGTACCGCGGCCGCGAGATGTTCGAGGTGCCGCCCCACGTGTACGCCGTCGCCGACGCCTGCCAGCGCGTGCTCAGGCAGCAGGTACCTACCGTCGTCGTCTCGAGACAAACACTTATTGGTCACGCAGAGAATACTCGCATACGGGTGACGATTAAATGAAGTGCGTCATCGATATCTCACTCAATATTGCAACACGCGAGTATCCCGCGCGAAATTCACCCAAAATCAAAAATCCTATTACTTTGATTGAAATTTCATTGGGGCTGGTAAGAGCTCGATGGTCCAGTGGTTACGTCAACACGGTATGTTGAAGACGCGGGTTCGATTCCCGCCCGAGACGGTTTTTTTTCTATATTGATTTATTTATTTGAGAAAATTATTATTTTACCTTGTATGTGCATAAACTCCGCACCTGTTCTGAAACTGCTAAAGTATTCGCGAGAAGGACAAATAAGAAACTCTTGTGGGTCTACTTTTTTTCTCCTCCTTTTGAGGCACATTTTCAGAGTTGATTTTACATGTATTATGTTTAAAATATAGCTTGTATGCTTACGTATACACTTTGAATCTAAAATATAAACTTATGAACAATATACAATAAATGAGGTTGTTACCAAACATGACATAATAACTTAGTTTAGTTCCATATCGTAGCAAAGAAAATCATTCATTGCTAAGGCTAGTTAAAGACTAGATTCTAAACTGGTTTAAATGGAATCTTTTCCTTCATTCTAGACAGCAATTTAAACCAGTCGTAAAGGAGATCTAATCGCCGTTAAATAAGTGAACGACGCTGTAACTCCTTTTCAAATCTGATGTGCCGCTGTCCTAAGGTCACAAAGTCACTGATTGGGAGCCTAATATGGCTGCCTATGAAATCCTCCTAAAATGGCTATTTTATAATTGTCTCATATAGCTCAAATGAAGTCGTCTGTCGTCCTTTTTGTTCACTTGTGCCAGGGAAAACCTCATGTCCTAATGGTTAGCGGCGATAAGGCCGAGGATGGAAGCGATCTCTTTAACAGAAAGACAGGGGGGATTATTGTCTAAAAAAAAAAATATCACGATCGCTTTGAATTAGCCAATCATTGCGGCGTCATAACAAGACTCTGTGTCGGCGGTCTGATAAAAAAACAGTAATGGATGCACTTTGGCTGTCAAAATCGAAGTGATTGCTATAGATTTTTGTTACACAATGGGGGGGCTGGTTATCTTACTTAATTATTATAACTGTTGGATCACAACAATGTTATCAACATTGATGACATGGTATTATTATGGCGACAAACTTAGGTAAGCCGGTGGTACCTAGGCAGGCAAACTAAGAAGTACTACTACCAACCAAACCAAGCAGAATACGTCTGCCACCGCTATGAGAAGTCGAATCCCGGACCTCCAGGAGGCTGATTCTCGCACAATTCGTAAAAAAGTTCTAATTCGAGATTTTTCTCGAACGGTAATCAGAGTTGAGCCAATCAGAACACAGGACATGTCGAGCTCCGCCATTTCTTTAGGGAAAGTCGCTTGTATTGTTTCGAGTGCTCGGGAGTACTCGTAGTCGAGCGAGACGTCAATTGCAAATTTATGGTATGGTTTATTAATTTTGCTTTCTTTTTTAGTATCCTTTTGTAGATTTTTTTATTTATTTACAGTTACATTATATGTTATTGTAGAATTTAGTTTGGCATTTTGTTTGTCTAAATAAACACTTTCAACAATTATTTATGTCAATAGAATGTATTTCAATGAAGAGGTATTTATTATTTATTTATTTCACAAAACAAGTAATACATTTTAACTTTTTTTTTTTCATGTATATTTATCTAAAATAAAAAAATATTTAAAATAATGTTAAAAATGTGAAAAATGCGATCTACTACGACTACTTGAGATTAGTCAAGCGACTTTCCCTCAATAAATGGTTTCGACATGTCTAGTGTTCTGATTGGCTGAGCTGTGGCTACCGCTCGAGAAAACATTCGAATTCGAACTATTTTCGAATCAGTGTGAATCAGCCCCCAGGTCTCAACCACAAGACCGTTCGAGTTACCTACGCTTCGCCGTATGCTACAACCAGGTCACAACAATAGTTTGCTAGGTCGTTTATGCCTGGCATAGGGTTACATGTACATGGCATTGAAAACCAGTTATCAAACATTGCGATCCAGCGGTGCGAGCGTGGAACTCTCGATAAACAAAATTTAACAGCTAGGGTCGACATACTCGACAAAATTCTATAAATTTGACAGATATTCTTAAGGAGGGAAAAGGACAGTTGCTTTTGTCGATCGACAATACAATACCATGCTCGCACTGCTGCTCCATTAAAAAGCAAAATCCTCGTATCCTGCAAACTGTGCTGAGCGTTTGTGTTTAGAACAAGGAATGAAAGTCAATGTATATACAATACGTCAGATCTCTTCATGGCTACAAAGATCTCAAAATGGTGTTACGAACAAGTTACAAACTATTGGCATATTTGATGATGATTGATATTTGATGGAGGATACCGTAAGCTCCATTAGGAAATTTAGGTGTTTTTAATATTATGTTACAAATAATTACGTTTGTATTGCAGGGTAGAGACACGTGTGTACTTATATCAGGAGAGTCGGGATCGGGGAAGACTGAGGCGTCCAAATTCATCATGAAATACATAGCAGCCAACACGACACAAGTGCACAGGGAATACATAGATAGGTGAGGGTAAACCTTATCCACTGTGTCTGTATTATAATAATGACGTAAATGTTTTGAAGATTTTTTAAATTCCTCCATTATCGAGAAAGCAAAAGGATCTAAGCATATACTGCCGTAGGTTTTGATTTATGTCTTGTTAATAATAATTTCATTATAATATATTAAAATATGAGCATCATACGTTTGTTATATTATAGATAGTTCTATAATAACAAACGTATGATACTCATATTGTGTAATAAATTGGAAAAAAGGTCATCGCAGCAATTGATAAATTGGTTAGGAGATGAGCGATTGATTGATTGATTGGATATACCTGACACAGACATTGGGACTAAACAATGAAGTCACATCCTCAATTGTTTTATTTTCTAAGTCACGAGACATAGATTCTAAATAGTGTTTTATTTAATTTTGGTTTGAAGCGTCTTATGGCACAATTTGACGTACAGTCAGCAACACGTCAAGTTTACATTTGTATTACGGAAGCCGCCGCTATTACGAGCGACGGGCGGTCTCAAGGTCAACGTGTAAAGCAGGGATGTTATGGATATGATATTTCGGATCTGGATACGGATACGGATATAGGAATAAAATTATATCGGTTTCGGATACGGTTACGGATAAATGTAATTATTTTGGATTATCCGTTAGTTTCGGATAGTTTCGGTTACGGATATTAGATTGAAGTAAAATATAAACACAAATAGTTAACTGTTAAATAAAAAACTAACTAATTATGAAAGAGGTTATGTTATGACTAGAAATAACAAACAAACAACAAGATTCACGTGGCGCGCGAGCAGTGAAACAAAAATCTGTCGAAACATGTCACTTTATTTAAAATCCGCCCTTATTCGAAACTATCCGAAACTTGTGAACCGGATACGGTTACGGATATATTTTATTTCGGATATCCGATAGTTTCTGTTACGGTTACGGAGCTCCATAACATCCCTGGTGTCAAGCCTAGCGTGTTGCTGTGTGTACACTGTGATTCTTGTGGGGATCTTACAGGAACACCTTGTACTATAGATAACTGTAGCCTCTTACCATCGGGTGGACAGTCCGCTTCTTTGCCCACTTAGTTGTATAAAAAATGCCAAAGCCACAAACTCCAGCATAGCGTCGATTTCAGGGTAAAAAACGTGCTGATCCAGTCGAACTCCATACTGGAGACGTTCGGCAACGCGAAGACGAACCGCAACGACAACTCGTCGCGGTTCGGCAAGTACATGGACATCCACTTCGACTACAAGGGCGACCCGGTCGGCGGCCACATCAGCAACTACCTGCTGGAGAAGAGCCGCGTGGTTAGCCTGCAGCCCGGCGAGAGGAACTTCCACGCGTTCTATCAGGTATGTGGTTAGACTAATATATCTCATAATGGCAAAATAGGGTTGAGAAACTATACTCTAACCATTAGAGTATAGTTTCTCAACCCTATTTTGCCTTTCCATTTGATTGATAAATTAATTGAAAGGAAATTGAACAGGTGGCTATTAGATAAATGTTTTTATAGCGTAAAGGAGTTTATGAACTTTAAAATGTAATTTCTTTTTTTTTCTGTTAAATTTGACATTTTATGTAATTATTACTTAACTTTGACATTTTATATAATTTTCTAATATTGGCTATTGACATATATTAATTATTTTCATTATTCAATTGAAATATTAATTTGAACTGTTTATTATTTTTTAATGTATGAATTGCTATGCGGATGACAGTACGGGTGATGCGCGGTATACCGACCACCAGAATGTCCCTCGGAGTTCGTTGCTAGAAAGGCGGTTACAACTTGTGTCTGAAGTCGAAGACTCTCTAGGGCGAGTCTCCGAATGGGGTGCAAAGAACTTGGTTAAGTTCAACCCCACGAAGACACAAGTGTGCGCATTCACTGCGAAGAAGGACCCATTTATCGTAGTGCCTCAGTTCCAGGGAGTTACTCTTCGTATGTCCGATGGTATTGGAATCCTCGGTGTGGAAATTTCTGCTAAAGTGCAGTTTGGGAGTCATTTGGAGGACAAAGCCAAATTGGCGAGCAAAAAGCTGGGCGTCCTGAACAGAGCCAAGCGGTACTTCACTCCAAGCCAGCGGCTAATGCTCTATAAAGCACAAATTCGGCCGCATATGGAGTACTGTTCGCACCTCTGGGCGGGAGCTCCCAAATATCAGCTCGACCCTCTTGACTCCCTGCAAAGGCGTGCATTCCGCATCGTCAGTGATCCCAATATCACGGCCTCAATGGAGACGCTGGAGCAAAGGAGAGACTTTGGTTCTCTCTGCGTGCTCTATCGTCTCTTTAACGGAGAGTGCTCTGAGGAACTGTTTGCAATGGTGCCCTCTTCACCTTTTTACCATCGCACCACCCGCCATCGCAGTAGAGTTCATCCATATTACCTGGAACCAATCTCGTCTAGTACAGTTCGGTTTCAGCGTTCATTCCTTCCACGTACGTGTAGGCTCTGGAACGAACTCCCAGCTGCGGTGTTTCCTGAGCGCTACGATATGTCCTTCTTCAAACGAGGCTTAAGAAGAGCATTTCTCTCCAGGTAGGCAGTGACAGAACTGTGCCCCTGGCATTGCAGATGTCCATGAGCGGTGGTTACCACTTAACATCAGGTGGGCCACTGGCTCGTCTGCCACCGTTAGCAATAAAAAAAAAAAAAAAATGTACTTAGTTAAATTTTAAATTACTTTGCACACCTCAAGTAGGCAGTATGTAAGGGCATTTTGTACATAATTATAAGACCTATTGTACCCACATGCTCGCAAATAAAGAATTATTATTATTATTATTAATTTTTACTTTACTTCGCGATTATCGTGTATTTTTTGTCCTTTTTACTATATTTTTTTAATCTGCCCACGCCCCCTCTACGCTATTTCGATTCCCCCTAATTTTTTTCTGGGTCTTCTAATGCCCCTCTGAAAGTCAACAACAAGGGTTCAAGCGGCCACAAGGCGGCGTTATAGCCCACGTTGAGAATCTATGGATATAGCTTGCATGTTCTACTATACTAATATTATAAAGAGGAAAGATTTGATTGTTTGTTTGTTTGTATTGAATAGGCTTCGAAACTACTGAACCCATTTTGATGAAAATTGGTGTAGGGATAGTTCGAGTTCCAGTTCCAGGGGAAGGACATAATAATATGGTAATTTTTCTACGGGAAAAATCTGACGGGAAAAGTTTTCCTACGGGAAAAGTTAGTTATAACGCAAACAAAGTTGCATACACTCAGCTAGTCTGATAATAAAAAGAATTTCTATCTATTGTTCTACCGTTATCCACCGTCTCAGTTACAACTGCAGTGCAATAAGCTGTAGCAGGAGGCCAGGTACAGCAGCAGGAGAGGAGAAGGATGAACAGAAGGGGGTATTAGTGTCGTTTACTCCTACACTATCTGGTTGACAGAGATCATGTAATATGTATACAATAGGCATGCTGACTGACTATGAAAGTAAAACTCTAGTCTGTCAGTTATTATAACGAAAAAAATTACATATATTTTTTGCTTTAGTCAAATATTAAAATACTACTGAGATAAAGCGAATTGAAGTTAGGAGTGGGGCTCGCTACCACGTCACAAGTAATAGAAATTTTACCTACCTATGATATCATGCGACGTGTCGGACATTTAAAAAATGTCATCGGATTTTTTTTTGCTTCTTCTTCTTTTAATATATAAAATTTCACTCCTGAAACGGCTTGACCGATTTTTATGATTTTTTTTGTGTATATTCGCCAGGTCAGAGAATAGGTTGTAAACTAATTTACAGCACTAAGTGAGAAGGGTGTTTTTTTAAACATTATTACAGCGAAACGTAGTTCTCTAGGTAGGTACATACAAGAAATGGTCTAAAATTGGTCCTTTTCTATTTCTTATATATGTCAATGACCTCCCTGATTTTGTACAGGACAGACATGAGATGGTATTATTTGCAGATGATACTTCACTTTTATTTAAAATTAAAAGAGGTGTGCAAATTATTGACGATGTAAATAATTCTATCTCAAGAATTGTTCATTGGTTTAATGTGAACAACCTGTCACTTAATGAAGGGAAAACAAAATGTATAAAATTTGTTTTACCCAATGTCAAAGAGGTTCACACCACTGTAAAAATAAAGGATATAGGTGTTGACCCTGTGGCCACCACAGTATTTCTTGGGATCACACTTGATTCTAAGCTGCAATGGGGCCCACATATCGATAAATTGTCAAAGAGACTTAGTTCTGCAGCTCACGCTGTATGGAAAATACGTCAACTGACTGATGTTGATACAGCAAGACTTGTATACTTTTCTTACTTTCATAGTGTGATGTCGTATGGTATTTTGTTGTGGGGAAATGCTGCCGACATTCAGATTGTTTTTGTACTGCAGAAAAGGGCTATTCGAGCAATCTATAACCTTAAAATTAGAGATTCTTTGCGAGAAAAGTTCAAAGAAATTGGTATTATGACAGTAGCGTCGCAATATATTTATGAGAATCTAATATATGTTCGTAAGAATATTCATGTGTTTTGTAAAAATAGTGATATTCATTCAGTTAATACTAGACAAAAGAATATGTTAGCTTTACCAAATACCAGGCTCCAAAAAATTAATAATTCTTTTAGAGGCCTGTGTATACGTTTCTACAATAAAATCCCAAGTTGTATACAAGAACTTAGCTTAAACAAATTTAAAGTTGCAATCAAAGATGTACTTATTAAAAAAGCATATTATAAAGTGTCTGATTACATGACGGACAAAAAAGCTTGGGTTTGAACTCTCAATTCTAATATTTAACAATGTATTGCGTTTTGTTTCAAAGAAACGTTCAGTGAGAGCAATTTATTTATAATCTAAGTTCACGCACTTCTCTCAGAGATAGCTTATATAATGTGAATTAACACATCTATTCTTGTAATGGAAGTTGAGCTCAAACTTTTGCTTTGAGGTCAGCTTCCAATTGACGACTCTGTAACAAACCAAAATTGTAAATGGCGATTTAAAAGAGGAGATAAAAAATTTAGACCTTTCGAGTTTCTTGCCTGTTCTTCTCGAGAAGGCTCTCCCAATTTCCGAACAGGTGTAGAATCAACTTTTTTTTTTCATTCCTACTTGTATTTGCAGACATCTTGAGTATATTTAGGATGTATGCACATACAAGGTTAATATAATTTCTTTAAATTAGATTGTTTTGCTTTGTTTTGACGTCAATAAGTGCCTGTAAAGGCCTATGTTGAATAAAGATTTTTGAATTTGAATAACATAATTTTGCCACTTTGACACCAAATGTCCTTTAATTATTTTATATAAACTGTGTAAACTTGTATTGTGCTTCATTACATTGTTACATGAAGATTAATAGCACCTTGTCTTAATATTAACTGTTATTTTGACTGGATAAATTGCTTTTCTTTAGTAAAGTGATTTATCAAAATTTGTTTTCTAAAGTAATAGGGATGTCTGCATTAATAGGGCGTCGTCACGTGATGCCTTAATTTCCTGTCTTGGCGTTTCTTATTCATGGTTGCTCGCTAGGCTTTAATAATATGAGTGGCTTTTCGCCTTTCCTTTATAGTCATGCAGTCTAACATAATGTATGTTTGATTATACCCAGTTATATAAAAGACCTACCGAATCCTAAATTTAAAAATCTTGTAATGGAAGTTGTGCTACAAACTATTTGCTCTGGAGGTCTGTTTCAATTTTTTTTTAAAAACGCCGCCCCACACTAGGATTTTCTCCCGTGTCGTGGGTGCAGTTACAAACATAGAATTCAAATTCAAATTCAATATCCTTTATTCAATTGGGATTTTACAATCACTTTTGAACGTCAAAGAAGCTACGCCATTGGTTCACAAGTCTACGGCGGGAGACCTTGTACTGGAAAGAACCAGCAAGAAAACCAGCAAGGGCTATTTTTTTCTCCCTGTATTGTTACAGAGTCGTCAATTGGAAGCAGAACTCAAAAGTAAAGATTGTGTTCAACTTCCATTACAAGATTAGATGTGTCAGTGTACATTATACATTTAAATCTATAAATTAAGTCTACAATTAAGACCAAGCATTGACATCATTCAGATAATCATTGACTTTATAATATCCTTTACTCATTAGAGTCTTTTTTACATGCGCTTTAAACTTATGAAAAGGTAAGTCAGTAACACTCTGTGGAACTTTATTGTAAAAAGATATAGGGTGTTGGAACCAATAGTGGACCACTTAAGCGGATTTTGACTTTACTGCGGTCACTGTGTACACAGTTATCATTTGAGCGATGCTGCCTTTGGCACAATGATTCCTAGATACATACTTATACAAATGTGGCAAACATTTATTATGATCTTACAATAGATTTTTTGTAAGGCCTGTCCAAAGTCAAAAATTCAAAAGGCACCATTACCTGACCACCATTCACCAATAGATGACCACTACTCTACCCAATACCTGACCACCTCAAATAGTTAATTAATTTGCAAAATCATTTGGCATTTTTTCCGCTTTTCTTTCTTCACGAATGCGTTTCCTGGTTTCAGCTTGTATACTATTCTGTTTTTTTCCATCATCGCTTAAGCTTGATGACTCAAGTCAATCAACTTAATCATTACCTCTACTGTGGTCATCTTTCGGAAACAACTTACAACACCTATACAAATATTTTACCTCAAAGCCTGACCACCCTAGTTATCCTTTGGATACGCATTTTTTGTAATGAAAAGAGTTAACAGAAATCATAATATAGCTTATTATCTATTTAAAACCAATGAGGAAGTTGAATTTTATACAAAAAATGTTTTTTCCATTACTTGACCAGTCTGGTCAGCTTAAGGAAAATTGTAATTTTGGTGGCCCAAAATATAACCAGGGCTCTAAAAACCACATTATTTAGTAAATAGCAGAAATATTGTTAAAAATATCTTAAATCATAGGCCCTCATTATCTTTGATGGGTAGTGAATCCATAAACATAAATATAATTCAAGGTGGATCACGATTTCCAAAGTAATACGAAATTTTAAGTCTTAGTAAAAATCTTGACTAATCACGCGGCGCCATTGTTGCAGCAAGAAAACGTTACATTTTTCCACCAATAGGAAGCAAGTTTATATGAGGCTTGACAGATATAGTGTTGCCACTATTGGAAAACCAAAATACACCAACTTTGCTTGCTTTGCTTTTTTAATATTGCAATGAAACCCTGTTTTGGTCAGCTTTGGGTGACTGGTCTGCTATTGGTTCCGCCACCCTACATTGCACATGTACATACGCCCAGACCGAAACAAATTTCTGTAGGCCATACAAAATATCTGTCCCGTGCGGGAATCGAACCCGCGACCCGTTGCACAGTAGGCGATCACTCGACCTCTGCGCTAACCGTGTCGATTCTGTTACAAGGAGAAAAGAAAATGTGAACCATTGCGTAGCTTCTTTGACGTGCAGAATGGATTATGTAATAATCCAATTTGAATAAACAATATTGAATTTGAATTTATAATAGGTATAGTATAAAAATTTATAATAGGTATAGTATAAAAATTTATAATAGGTATAGTATAAAAATTTATAATAGGTATAGTATAAAAATTTATAATAGGTATAGTATAAAAATTTATAATAGGTATAGTATAAAAAATTTTTCTTTTCCCGATGATCGTTTATCTAATCACCATGAATTATTACTGTCTACATGTGCCATCTGCGCAGGAGATATTATAGTGCACAAGTGACTGTGCAAAAGTGCACTCTGTTCCTACAGTCGTCTAGTCCGATGGAACGGTTAGCCGATACGACCGGGTCGAGATCAGGCGCAGGACCCACTGTTTAACGTGCCTTCCGAAGTACGGAGGAGCTTTAGATGTTTCTTATTTTGGTCACCCATCATAGGTCTGACCACAGCGAACGTTGCATAACCTCAGCAAACGTTCGCTGAGCGCACGCGCCAATGCGCCACCAAGCTCCAAGTAAGCACCAAGCTGTTATACAAGTTTACTATCCTGTGAGTCAGCTCTTGGTTTTCCTAACATATAAATAAATTTGATAGTGCGAAATTTGTCAGCTTACAGGAAATTCTTGAATTTATAAAGAATATGATGATGCAAAAATCAGTAATTTTTAATTTTGCTACATCAATAAAAATAAGATAATTTTACAAAAAAAAGTTTTAATTAATATTTCACTAGCTGTGCCCGCGAACTACGTTTCGCCTTATAAAAGACTTCAACGCGTTTTTAGTTATATCTTCAATATCTTTCCCGTTTTTCATTGATTCTCCTTTCCTATTGGTCGTAGCGTGACATTACATAGCCTAAAGCCTTCCTTGATAAATGGACTATCCAACACAAAAATATTTTTTCAATTCGGACCAGTAGTTCCAGGGATTAGCGCGTTTAACCAAACAAACAATCAAACAAACTTCAGCTTTATAATATTAAGCAATCATAGATAAAAGCCGCCTCCCCCGTGAATTGACACATAATGGTTTTAATTGGATGACTGTTGTCTTTAACGCTAAAACAAACATTTTTGTTATTACAAATAGATGCGGTAATGTGAAATAGTGATATAAATGCTCTCCGATGAATCAATACCCACTGCCGAGATGTTTGTAAATACTGTGAATCGTAATAAAACCCGCCAAACTTGGCAGGATCCGCATTGCCTAAACAATTACAGCACGTCTCAGTGCATAGTATTGTTTATCTGTGCGATTTGTAAACAACTTAGTCCTCATAATGAGAATACAACAAAAGTAGTTTTTTTTTTCATTTATTTAGGTAAACAAACAGTGACAAACTTTATAATATTTCAAATATAAATGTAAATAAAATTGACAAATTTGACACCAACACCGTTCACCACAAATTATTTCACAAAGTAAGCATTAAAAACAAGCAGCAAATAAAACTAAAGATAAAAAAATCTAAAATTTAAAACACTAATAACAATATTTTAGTGAGATATAACATAACTAATATGTATAATAAGTAGGACGATAAAACATCAAATGGCTTTATGTTATGAGTATATCTAAAATATTTTTCTTAAATGTACTAGGACGGGCGACAGTTATATCTATGTCGTTAAACATTATATTATATCCATGGACAAGTCTATACATGGGTGAACGTTTACCAGCATTAGTTCGACAATGAGGTATATAAAACAATTTACCTAGGACGCGGCTGTGAGTTTTAATTGGTATTTTGTAACAAAGCTAAACAACTTGCTACTCATTAGAAGTACTGTAATAGAAGTTCTTGTTCTTTATTTCATATGATTATTGGCGAAATTGTTGGCATGCGATTGAGGGAGCGCAGGCAGTGCAACGTATATTTGAAAGTCGATTTGAAGCATAAAAATACAGCATGCTTATTATTATAGCCCTGAAGTGCTCTGGTTTTGAATTACATCCAACCCTAAAGAGATCCATTCTCCTGCGAGCTAGGACATCGCATTGATTTTTATTACAAGTCCGGTTCGATTCCCAGCACTGGTAACAAATTTTTAACGACGTAGTCATTTTTATTTCACACAGTGGCTACTATACTCAACAATAGTGTATCGGTTTCTGTAATATTTGTATATCGAAAATCCCCACAAGAACCCCAATGTACAACAACCCCAACCACCTGCGAAGCACCTGCGCTGACGACACCAAAACACCTGCGCAGACGCAGACGACATATTGAAAATAGTTTGAAAAAATGAAGAATAAAAATTCGTCTCCAACATACCGTGTTGACGCCTTGACCTCTTTGGCCACCGAGCTCTTACCAGCCCTGACGAAATTGTTAGCTGTATTGATCTACTTTGACATTGTTAGCTGTATTGTCTACAGAAGACATAATAACTATGTATCAACATCCTAAACGTAAAAACATTGAAATTTACTCATTTCTTTTCTCTTTCAGTTGCTAAGCACGACCAATGCGAAAAAGTTCGGTCTGAACACGGGCAGCGTGTACCAGATACTGGGCAGCGAGCGCGCCACCGCGCACGACTCCAAGCTGTACTCCGTGACGAACAGTGCGTTCGCCGCGCTCGGCTTCTCGTCATCAGTCATCGACGATATATGGAGCATCGTCGCTGGTGTCATATTGTTGGTGAGTGTGAGCAAATTCTTTTCGTGCCGACCTTGTTGTGGGTATTTTTAGTTATCAGGGGGGGATTTTTAAGGTGACATGATTTCCTGGTTCGATGCTATCGCAATTCGTAGTTTTTTGATGCATAACATTTTTCCTCTCGAAACCTGAGAAGCGCGCGGTATTTCATTTGGCAAATGAGCGCGCACGTTGGGAGAGGTGGCTGTCAGATGCTAGTGAGGTGCTATTTACATCAGACGAGGAATGCTCATTCTATCCGGAGGGAGATTCTGTACCAGGGTCGTGTGCATGGGTACCTCCGTCTTACCTATTTCTGCCGCAAAGCAGCAGTGCTTGCGTTACTGTGTTCCGGTTTGAAGGGTAAGATATGGCACTGAAATTACCAGGTACCGAAAGGTATGGAATTAGAGCAGCGCCATCTAGGAGCTGCCGTGGAATGAGACAGCTTCATCTTTTGACTGCCGGACGGCCCCGCTCCAATTTCATACAAATTCGCGTTTACGCGTTCGATGCGTGCGATCGAGTAGAGGTCGATAAGACTCGCACTCCGCACACAGGGCGAGGTGCAGTTCGGCGAGGGCGAGGAGGGCGTGGTGGTGGAGGGCGGTGCGGTCGGCGCGGCGGCGGCGGCGCTCGGCGTGGGCGCGGCGGCGCTGCGCGGCGCGCTGGCCGGCCGCGTGCTGGCCGCCGGCGGGGACCTGGTGCGCGCCGCGCTCTCGCTCACCGACGCGAGGCACACGAGGCACGCGCTCGCCAAGGCCGCCTACGACCGCCTCTTCACGTGGATCGTGCGACAGGTGAGCCGCGCGCATCTCGCACACATTCGCACATATCTTGCACATCTCGCACACCTCGCACGTTACACTTACAGCGCCGGCACGTGCTCCCCGAGGTCGCTTACGACCGCCTCTTCAACTGGAGCGTGCACCAGTTTGGCCGCACTCATCTCGCACACCTCGTACGCTGCACTCTCTATTCTCACGGTGCCGGCGCGCACTCGCCGAAGCCGCCTACGTCCGCCTCGTCATCTAGAGCGTACGCCAGGTGATCTGTGCACATCTCGCACACCTCGTACGCTGCGCTCTCCACTCTCACAGCGCCGGCGCGCACTCCACAAGGCCACTTATGACCGCCTCTTCACCTGGATCGTGCGACAGGTGGGCGGCACACATCTCGCACACAGAATTTTCCACTTTCACAGCGTCGGAAGCCGCTCCCCGAAACCGCTTACGATGACCTCTTTATTTAGATCATGCGACAGGTGGGTCGCGCTCATCTAGCACACCTCGAACGTTGCACGCTGTACTCGCACAACGCCGGCATGCGCTTCCCGAGGCCTCCTACGAACGTCTAGTCACATAGACCGTGCGCCAGGTAGAACTCACACGTGCTGCATTTTCTCTCACACACAAAATGCACTCTCTCATACACACATTTCATTTATTTCACCTTCCACAATTGCATTGTAATAAAAGGACTTCACGCACGATTATGCTAACTAGAAATACTACGGAATTTAAAATACTATTTATTTCTGTATTAAATTTAATATTAAAATTTTGTTACTTATTAATATTTGTTTTAGTTATATTTTAATTACTTGTGAAGAAAATACAATTATTTTCCATAGACAAATTTAGCTACATTGTACTTTCAAGTTCCGTAGTTCTTTTTATGTTCCAAATAAAAAAGAAAATGAAATCCCAAAAGCTTTAAATTCATGACAGTAAAACATAATGTTAATGCTACCCAGATCAACAAAGCGATAGAGGTGCCCAACGACACATACAAGAACTCTCTGATTGGCGTGTTAGACATCTACGGCTTCGAGATCTTCGACACCAACAGCTTCGAACAGTTCTGCATAAATTACTGCAACGAGAAACTGCAACAGCTTTTCATCGGTCAGTCACTGTTTAATTTTAGAGATAATACATGTTTCAATTGTAAGTGATTAAGATTTTTATTTTACAAAAATAATTCTATATTTTTAAACGCGGCTGATAACGTTTACACAGAGTTGGTGCTGAAGCAGGAGCAGGAGGAGTACGCGCGCGAGGGCATCCAGTGGTCGCCCGTGCAGTACTTCAACAACCGCGTCATCTGCGAGCTGGTGGACGCGCCGCACCACGGCATCATCGCCATTATGGACGAGGCCGCGCTCAACCCCACCAAGGTAACCACACGTGCGCAGGCACACACACACACGTACTATCGAGGACATTGGCACCTTACCAGTCCTACGTCGAAAGTGGCTTGCACACTGCACGATGACAATCGCGTCAGACCACGCCCCGCTCCATCCATTCACCAATAGTAAAGCGTAAAGCAGATTGACACCAAGAGCGATTTCAATGAAACCAGATGTCTGTCTATGATTGGCCGTAGTAAATCGTAGTAAAAATACGTAGCCAATCAGGGATAGGTATGGGTCATGTGGGCGTGTCCAATGCGATTCGCTTTCAAACGAATATTTCTATAAAGTGGTAAGGCACGAGAGATCTCGATAGTACATGGACGCGCACACACGCGTACACAAGTACGCGCACGCGCACGTACGCATATACACGTATTCACTGTAGGGTGCGGAGCTTGTGTGTACGCAGACGCGTATACACGTAAACACGCGCACATACATGTGCATACGCGTACACATGACACATGCACTCACATACACGCGCACACCATTCACACACATCCATCCATATCAACTTTTCGAACTGAAAGATTCAACCCTCTCAGCGTACTTGTAGTGCAGAAAGCTCCAGCGGTGCGTAGTTTTTGTCGAACAATAGAAGCGAAGGACGACCTGTGAAGAGCGAACGTGAGTGACGCGAGCGAGAAATATGAGCGAGAGCGTGTGTCAATAGCCGCTCCCCCCTCTCTCCATGTAGAAAAGTATCTCGCACATTTTGGATGGAAACATTACACACTTTTACAGTCTCACATCGTATCCCCAACTATACTAAGTTGCACGTTATTGGTGTAAAAGTACCTTATTGACAAATAGAAAATTTCACCCTTAACGTATGTGACTCATGGCGTATAAGCACACACATATCATTATTGTTCAGGAATACATCAAATTCGATTTGACACACAGATCTCGGACCAGCAACTGTTGGAAGCGATGGACAAACGCCTCAAAGGCCACAAACATTACACGTCGCGACAACTGGCGCCCACTGATAAGAAACTAAAGCACGGCGTTGACTTCAGAATCACGTGAGTAATGTTTAACCCCACTGTTGACACTTTAACTCTCTTTCATAACATTATGAGTCCGGTGACACTTCAGATGTTTCCAATTTATGCATACTCGTTTTTAAAAATATTAATAAATTGCTTAAAAACAATTTACATTTTAATGTCATATCACACAACACATGGAATGGATTTTTATTTCAACTACACAACTCGACACAATTTAATCGAATCGTGTATCATACTCTTCTGTTTGGAATGTTGACCGAAACAGTGTAATTTAATCACAGTGATTAAATTAATTTCAGCTGTCATTTGGGTTATTTCATTATTATTATTGTTTCCATTGAAATCGATTCGGAATCAAATTTCAACCGAATCACTTTCAGGGGGTGCGATAATTATGTTACACGTTGTACACATAGCAACACGCTAGGCTTTACATGTTGACTTTGAGACCGCCCTTACGACGCTCGTAATAGTGGCGGCTTTCGTAATACAAATGTAATGCTTGACGTGCTGCTCAGTGTACATACCGGGTGTAAGTGACGGTGTCCCTTTTCTTTTAATAGTGAGTTCAAATCATGATCCTAATTTAAAAAATCACTGAAATTTTCTCCCGGAAAATTTATAATTTTTCCGATTTTTTCATTTTTTTTCCAAATTTTGTGGTGTAAAGGTGCGTCCCCACTAGGGCCGCGCGGCTTACGAGGCCTAGCCGCGAGGCTGAGCCTCGTGAGTGTGGATGTAAAGCGAGGCCCAAGTCGCGCGGCCCAGCACAGCCGCGCGGCCGGTCAGTGTGACTATCTCAAAAACGGCAAACCTGCCCAACTTGTTTAAAATGTACCAAACGCGACTCACGATAATGCCAAAAATATGCCATCTTCTCTCAGAGCAATAACTAAAGCATAAAAATATAATTTGTGAAGTAAACTCGAGGATCACGCACACTGTGACGGGCCGCAACGGCGGATCTAGCCGCATAGCACGCAACCACTATTAGCGGCGGAATATGCGGCCCGCTGCGCCCCGGCATAGTACTCGATAGCTCATATAAAATACATACGAGCGATTCGAACTGATTTTTGCGCTGCGACCCGACCCGTTGCGCCCCCTCACAGTATACGCTAACTTTTAAACGATCTTGTTACAAAACCTCTGGTCTAAACCTGCGGTCCTACCGCTTAACTCATAGCGATTAACGATGGCGATAGCGAGTGACTGGCTATCGTTTTAATTTTACGAGTTTGCTATGATAAGCGGCGGCCCTACCGCCTAATTCCCTCGTTATAATTTTAGCTCTCTAATATTGTGATTTCGTACCGCCTATCATAGCTTTTGAAATTGAAACGATAGCGAGTAAATTAATAAAAAAAGTACAACAAACAAAATTATAATAATAACTCCATACTGTAAGTACCTACATAAATTCTAAAGGGCCGTTATGACAGGGGGTGTGTATGGAAGGGGGTAAAAGATGTAAGACTTACCATCAGGTGGACAGTTTGCTTGTTTGCCAACTTAGTTGCATTGCAATAAAGAAAAAACTACAATGTACAGTTTTACTAACATTTTACTAGTCCATACATTTTGAGGTTAGGTATGAATGAATTCAAAAAATTAATATTACATAAACTATGCATCGCCGAGAGGGGAAAGGGGTATCGGGGGGTAGTCCTCCTCTTTCTGCACATCTTTTTCACCTCCCCCCTGCAAAATTTTAGACATTGACAACGACAGAAAATCACATGACAGACACCTACGGCAGCCATTCTATTAAAACATGATATTATAGCTCCAATTTGTAAATAAAATCATTCCTATTCTTCACAATGAACACGTATTTTATTACTCAAACAATCGTCTACCAGATGGCGATGAATGATAAATTTAAAAAATATTTTTAAATAAAAATTTTTAAAGGAAACCAAAATTGAAAAACTACATTCATTAAACAATTTTTCGCACTGTATATTTAGCCGTGTCTCTTGTTCTGTATAGAAAAACATCGAAACTTTCCACAAAACAACAGATAATTTTCACAAAGTGTGTATGGGAATTTTCTAATATTATCTGTTAGTTTCGTTTTTATACACAAAACAGATGCAGTAGTTACCGCTTTATTTATGAATAGTAGAATTTCAAAACATTTCTAGCACAACAACCTAACTGAAATAAAACTACATTTCTACTAAAATGGAAATAATTCTTCAAAATCTGGCCACACTGGGCCGCGCAGCTCTATCGTGAGAATGCGTACAAATATAGACAAAAGCTCGTTAGGCCGAGCCTCGCGGCTCCCGCGGCCGCGCGGCTCGTAGTGGGGACGCACCTTAATACAACTAAGATAAGGTTTACACATCATATTCTGTCAAAAAAAACAATAAATACACAAAAAATTAACTTCGTAATGTAAATTGTATAACATTTCCATTATACTGCACGCGGAATCAGCTGTTTGGGTCATCGAACGGTGGGCACTGGTGTGAGCGGAACAAAAATGATGCAGGCGCGCCATACATTGCGCAACATGAATAAAAATTAAACAAGTAATAAATAAAAGGTAAACAAATATCAACATTGGTGTTCACGCTCGAGGAAGAGCGAGTGGCACACTGCATTGTGGTCTGTGCAGTGACAGCTTTTTTTGGCGGCCGGCCGCATGTGACATGTCAGTTGAGTTGAGTCGAAATGTCACGACATTGTTAGAGGTTATATGCGGGCCGGAATATATAACTAGCAAATTGTATTTTGCGCGGCGCACCTAATATCGGGGTGCGAAAGCCCGCTTTGTGTTGACCAACGGTGTCAAAATCGCGTGTGTGAGCCGTGGTGGCCTAATAGGCATTTGTAGTGCTCCGGTCTCCACCGGTGGATCCCCTGCAGAACTTCAGGAGCCGCGACTTCCTTCGAGCTAGCTCAGGAAGTCCACCGGCTACACACGGAGACAATTGGAATCGGGGTAAGCCACAATGCTTTCTATGAGTTGGTAGTAGGGTACAGAATTCAGCAATACAAGTCGGCGGAACGCCGACGTGGTGGTGTCTACCTTGGGCACCACCAATTGGTACAACTGAACTCACTGTTAAAAGAAAAGGGACACCGTCACCTACGAGTACACCCGGCAGTATATAATATGTAAACATTAATGGAAATGTAAGTTTGCACATAGTCTCCTTAATTTTCTCCTTGTGAGTGGAGGGGGTGCGAATGTCGGTTTGAACGTTTCTCGCTCACGTACCTCGCACAGATCTCTTGCATGTATTGTATGTGCATAGAATTCGCTCTGTTGAGTTTTTTGCCAACAGAGCTGCATCGGAAACTATGGCCGATATTTGTCTCGCACACCTTGCGGCTTCCACACTCATGTCTTGTGTAGTGGTGGGCTAATTTGGTTATTTGTCGGCTAGACACTACGCGGGCGACGTGACGTACGCGATCACGGGATTCATGGACAAGAACAAGGACGCGCTGTGGCAGGACCTCAAGCGGCTACTGCATTCATCTTCCAACCGGTCGTTGGCCGACATGTGGCCCGAGGGCGGCGAACATATACAGAAGGTGCGTAAAAGGAGACTAGCGATGTATACCTATGTTATTAAAGTGAAACTTTTTATTACATCGACTCAATTTTATTTCATCCGTCTATCGCGTCTCGCATTACAAAAAAACCATGAGAACTTTAATTTTACTATTTCATACAAGTCGAGATTATGGTCTATGCGTTGGATCTTTAACATTAAATTAGTGTGGCAGTGGTTCGATCCTGGTGTAGAGCAATTTTTTGTTTTTCTATTATTTTGTTTTTTTTTAAATTGCTTTTTGTTGTTGTTACTAAAAATTTAATGAGTTCCGTCTTTGCAGACTTCCAAGCGACCTCCATCAGCCGCGACGTTGTTCCGCAACTCCATGGCATCTCTCGTGACCGGACTGCAGTCCAAGGAGCCTTTTTATGTGCGCTGCATCAAGCCCAATGCTAGTCAGTCGCCCAACATGTGGGACCAGCAGCTGGTAAATATACCGATAGTTATTTTTGTCAATGAGTTTTTATTTTGTAATATAGTTTACTGCCTTCAGGGTGATTTCCACTCATTATGACAAGAAATCTTTTCAAAATTTGTTTATTTTAAGATCATTAATTGGTTTGGTATATTTGTCATTAAATATAATTTTGTAATGTCGAGAGCAAATAGAAAGACACGAGGGGTTGAACACGTTGAAGTTTGCTGATTCTTTTAGTTCGTTTCAAAATGTCTTGCCTGGGGCTGGTGGGGAGCGTGCGGTCCACGTGTGTGTGTGTGGCAGGTGCAGCCCCAGGCGGCGTGCCTGGGGCTGGTGGGGAGCGTGCGGTCCACGTGTGTGTGTGTGTGGCAGGTGCAGCCCCAGGCGGCGTGCCTGGGGCTGGTGGGGAGCGTGCGGTCCACGTGTGTGTGTGTGTGGCAGGTGCAGCCCCAGGCGGCGTGCCTGGGGCTGGTGGGGAGCGTGCGGTCCACGTGTGTGTGTGTGTGGCAGGTGCAGCCCCAGGCGGCGTGCCTGGGGCTGGTGGGGAGCGTGCGGTCCACGTGTGTGTGTGTGTGTGTGTGTGTGTGGCAGGTGCAGCCCCAGGCGGCGTGCCTGGGGCTGGTGGGGAGCGTGCGGTCCACGTGTGTGTGTGTGGCAGGTGCAGCCCCAGGCGGCGTGCCTGGGGCTGGTGGGGAGCGTGCGGTCCACGTGTGTGTGTGTGGCAGGTGCAGCCCCAGGCGGCGTGCCTGGGGCTGGTGGGGAGCGTGCGGTCCACGTGTGTGTGTGTGTGGCAGGTGCAGCCCCAGGCGGCGTGCCTGGGGCTGGTGGGGAGCGTGCGGTCCACGTGTGTGTGTGTGGCAGGTGCAGCCCCAGGCGGCGTGCCTGGGGCTGGTGGGGAGCGTGCGGTCCACGTGTGTGTGTGTGGCAGGTGCAGCCCCAGGCGGCGTGCCTGGGGCTGGTGGGGAGCGTGCGGTCCACGTGTGTGTGTGTGGCAGGTGCAGCCCCAGGCGGCGTGCCTGGGGCTGGTGGGGAGCGTGCGGTCCACGTGTGTGTGTGTGTGGCAGGTGCAGCCCCAGGCGGCGTGCCTGGGGCTGGTGGGGAGCGTGCGGTCCACGTGTGTGTGTGTGTGGCAGGTGCAGCCCCAGGCGGCGTGCCTGGGGCTGGTGGGGAGCGTGCGGTCCACGTGTGTGTGTGTGTGGCAGGTGCAGCCCCAGGCGGCGTGCCTGGGGCTGGTGGGGAGCGTGCGGTCCACGTGTGTGTGTGTGTGGCAGGTGCAGCCCCAGGCGGCGTGCCTGGGGCTGGTGGGGAGCGTGCGGTCCACGTGTGTGTGTGTGTGGCAGGTGCAGCCCCAGGCGGCGTGCCTGGGGCTGGTGGGGAGCGTGCGGTCCACGTGTGTGTGTGTGTGGCAGGTGCAGCCCCAGGCGGCGTGCCTGGGGCTGGTGGGGAGCGTGCGGTCCACGTGTGTGTGTGTGGCAGGTGCAGCCCCAGGCGGCGTGCCTGGGGCTGGTGGGGAGCGTGCGGTCCACGTGTGTGTGTGTGGCAGGTGCAGCCCCAGGCGGCGTGCCTGGGGCTGGTGGGGAGCGTGCGGTCCACGTGTGTGTGTGTGGCAGGTGCAGCCCCAGGCGGCGTGCCTGGGGCTGGTGGGGAGCGTGCGGTCCACGTGTGTGTGTGTGTGGCAGGTGCAGCCCCAGGCGGCGTGCCTGGGGCTGGTGGGGAGCGTGCGGTCCACGTGTGTGTGTGTGTGGCAGGTGCAGCCCCAGGCGGCGTGCCTGGGGCTGGTGGGGAGCGTGCGGTCCACGTGTGTGTGTGTGGCAGGTGCAGCCCCAGGCGGCGTGCCTGGGGCTGGTGGGGAGCGTGCGGTCCACGTGTGTGTGTGTGGCAGGTGCAGCCCCAGGCGGCGTGCCTGGGGCTGGTGGGGAGCGTGCGGTCCACGTGTGTGTGTGTGGCAGGTGCAGCCCCAGGCGGCGTGCCTGGGGCTGGTGGGGAGCGTGCGGTCCACGTGTGTGTGTGTGTGGCAGGTGCAGCCCCAGGCGGCGTGCCTGGGGCTGGTGGGGAGCGTGCGGTCCACGTGTGTGTGTGTGGCAGGTGCAGCCCCAGGCGGCGTGCCTGGGGCTGGTGGGGAGCGTGCGGTCCACGTGTGTGTGTGTGGCAGGTGCAGCCCCAGGCGGCGTGCCTGGGGCTGGTGGGGAGCGTGCGGTCCACGTGTGTGTGTGTGTGGCAGGTGCAGCCCCAGGCGGCGTGCCTGGGGCTGGTGGGGAGCGTGCGGTCCACGTGTGTGTGTGTGGCAGGTGCAGCCCCAGGCGGCGTGCCTGGGGCTGGTGGGGAGCGTGCGGTCCACGTGTGTGTGTGTGGCAGGTGCAGCCCCAGGCGGCGTGCCTGGGGCTGGTGGGGAGCGTGCGGTCCACGTGTGTGTGTGTGTGGCAGGTGCAGCCCCAGGCGGCGTGCCTGGGGCTGGTGGGGAGCGTGCGGTCCACGTGTGTGTGTGTGTGGCAGGTGCAGCCCCAGGCGGCGTGCCTGGGGCTGGTGGGGAGCGTGCGGTCCACGTGTGTGTGTGTGGCAGGTGCAGCCCCAGGCGGCGTGCCTGGGGCTGGTGGGGAGCGTGCGGTCCACGTGTGTGTGTGTGGCAGGTGCAGCCCCAGGCGGCGTGCCTGGGGCTGGTGGGGAGCGTGCGGTCCACGTGTGTGTGTGTGGCAGGTGCAGCCCCAGGCGGCGTGCCTGGGGCTGGTGGGGAGCGTGCGGTCCACGTGTGTGTGTGTGTGGCAGGTGCAGCCCCAGGCGGCGTGCCTGGGGCTGGTGGGGAGCGTGCGGTCCACGTGTGTGTGTGTGGCAGGTGCAGCCCCAGGCGGCGTGCCTGGGGCTGGTGGGGAGCGTGCGGTCCACGTGTGTGTGTGTGGCAGGTGCAGCCCCAGGCGGCGTGCCTGGGGCTGGTGGGGAGCGTGCGGTCCACGTGTGTGTGTGTGTGGCAGGTGCAGCCCCAGGCGGCGTGCCTGGGGCTGGTGGGGAGCGTGCGGTCCACGTGTGTGTGTGTGGCAGGTGCAGCCCCAGGCGGCGTGCCTGGGGCTGGTGGGGAGCGTGCGGTCCACGTGTGTGTGTGTGTGGCAGGTGCAGCCCCAGGCGGCGTGCCTGGGGCTGGTGGGGAGCGTGCGGTCCACGTGTGTGTGTGTGGCAGGTGCAGCCCCAGGCGGCGTGCCTGGGGCTGGTGGGGAGCGTGCGGTCCACGTGTGTGTGTGTGTGGCAGGTGCAGCACCAGGTGGGGAGCGTGCGGTCCACGTGTGTGTGTGTGTGACAGGTGCAGCACCAGGTGGCGTACCTGGGCCTGGTGGAGAACGTGCGCGTGCGTCGCGCGGGGTTCGCGAGCCGGCAGCGCTACGACAGGTTCCTGCGGCGGTACAAGATGCTGAGCCAGTACACGTGGCCCAACTTCCGCGGCGCCTCGGACCGGGACGCCGTGATGGTGCTGCTGCGGGACCTGCGGCTCGCCGACGTGCACTACGGACACACCAAGCTGTTCATCAGGTGCGTCGTGATGAAAACCTATTCGATCTATCGTTAAGTACCTATCTTGTATTCTGATATTTCCGAGCTATGCCGACTGATTGCGCCCAAAGTCGACGCAACCAATTCGGCGTTTTGGTGATTGAGATTCAACCCTGACTATATAAAATATGTACAGTACATACCGAAAGTCGGTGGATCAGCACTATGTAGCCACGGTGGACCTCCTGAGCTAGCTCGAAGGAGGTAAAGGTTCTTGAAGGGGTGCTGTCAATAATTCACCGACCAATAATCGTAGGAACAAACAAAAGTATACAAGCCTTATCAAGCCGCTAATGTCACCCTCGACGGTGATCCCGCATACGCACGATAAGCCGGCACAAAACACATAAAAAATGGCGGGCTTCGCGACGACAATTCAATCCTTAGTGACGCGAACGCGTATCCAAATGACACTGACAAATTCCGTAAATCAAGGCGTGGCAGTGTTGCCACTCGTTCTTCCTCGAGCATAAACACCGACCTCGTTCGCAGAGACGCAACACTAATAATATTATGTTCCTTTATGAGCTGAAGGTTCCCAGTCGGGGAGCTGATTGTAGCGATGAACGTTGTATTTCACGGTCGGACGAGACGGGACGGTTTCGTTCCCTTCCCCTATATTATGTTATAGCGTGTGCACGTTTACGTTGGTCAGGTCGGCGCGCACGCTGCAGCAGCTAGAGGCGCTGCGGGCGGAGCTAATCCCGTCCATCGTGGTGCTGCTGCAGAAGCTGTGGCGCGGGGCCATCGCGCGCGCCCGGTACCGCAAGATGAAGGCGGCGCTCGTCATCCTGCAGGCCTGGAGGTGAGCTGCGCTGTACTCCACCTAGATACACCGCCGTTAGGTGTCGATATCGTTAATGTAAAGTTTCGCTGTTCGATTTGGGCGAAAAAGCTTCTGAATTCGCACTGACGCTTAAATTTATCGCCTTATATCGCTGTGCAGACAATTTGGTGAAAGTAAAATATGTAGCTTTTTGCTATTAAATACCGTTTTATATTTGGATTTATCGACTGAGATGAAGGTTTAAAGTTGCAAGTGCTAAATAATAAAACTTTAGTTATGAAAAGCAATTAATTTATTTACACGGAATTACTCCGTGCTTTTGGGTCTGCTGCTTTTTACTTATCTGATAACTTGAACTTCTGGAGGTTGTTGAGCTGCTTTTAGCAGTGTTAGGGTGTTCGAGACTTGAAATAAAAGAGTGGACTGTATAGTATTTTTAAATATATTGAGGTTGCTGTCTATGTCTTGAGAGATAGGAGCGCCCGGTGTCTTGACGGTAAGTCCAAGTAAGTGCCGACGTTTTGGCGCACGTCATCTCGCTCAGCAGTTTGTTATTTTGGATGCTGGATGGAAATGACATCGTTTTTTTTTCTTGTGTCATAGGCATTCAAGTGAATATTTTTGGAAAATTATTCCATTTAGGGTATTAAAGTCGCGGTTTTAATCTTAAATCATTTTCTTCTGAAAAGAAAAAAAAAAAAATTTGCTATAAAATACAAGGTAATTAAGAAAAAATAATAAAATAAACAAATTTATGGAAAAATAATGCTTTACATTAGGATCGAACTACTGCCACACAGACTTAATGTCGAAGATCTAACGCATAGACCAATTCTGACCCATATGAAGTAGTGATATTTAATATCACTACTTAATATGGGTCAGATGGTCCAGGGCAGAAAAAAATGCTTAAAGACAAATATAAATACATTTGGATACAAAATTCAAGAATACTGATTAAAAAAGACATTCCCGTGTCGATGACTGTGGTACACAACCTCCGAAACTGTCCCATTGTGGCAGCACCATGCCCGATATCCGTATCAGACAGCGTGATGTGCGGGCGGAGCTCCAGTCGATCGATACTCGAAAAGCAAGTGGACCAGACGGCATTCCTGCGATTGTTCTTAAGAAGTGTGCAGCGGAGTTGACTCCGGTCCTTACGCGTCTATACCGTCTGTCGTTCTCTGCTGGTTGTGTGCCGAAATCTTGGAAAGAGGCCAATGTCCAGCCGGTTCCCAAAAAGGGAGATCGTTCTGATCCGGCTAACTATCGCCCTATAGCCGTCACTTCCATTTTGTGTAAAATCATGGAGAGGATCCTTAATACACAGCTGATCCGTTACCTGGAAGGTCACTCGTTACTTAATGACCGACAGTATGGGTTTCGTCCTAAACGGTCAACAGGTGACCTTCTAGCGTTCCTTTTGCACAAATGGGGTGAATCTATCGATAAGCGCGGCGAATCGGTGGCTATTAGTCTCGACATCGCCAAAGCTTTTGATAGAGTCTGGCACAAGGCTCTTCTTTCCAAGCTTCCGGCATACGGATTACCCGCGCAGTTCTGTACGTGGATTGCCAGCTTCCTCCACGAGCGTAGAATTCGCGTTGTTGTTGACGGCTGCGCTTCGCGGTTCGTGGCAGTGAACACTGGTGTTCCGCAAGGCTCCGTTCTATCCCCCACATTGTTTCTTCTGCATATCAATGATATGCTTTCCTTGGGAGCTATACATTGCTATGCAGACGACAGTACAGTGCATGGGGGATATCACGGAGCCTCGGGGGCTGCTCGTGGTGATATTGGTAGGGAAAGGCAGAATCTTATCATTGAGCTCAACAGGACGCTGGACCTCGTCTCCGAATGGGGCTCCAACAATCTTGTTGAGTTCAATGCTAAGAAAACACAGGTGTGCGTGTTCTCGGCGAAAAGGTCACCTTTCCTCCCCCTTCCTTCTCTTCAGGGCACAACCCTTCACACACAGAGCAACATCACCTTGCTCGGAATGAACATTCGCTGCGATCTGAACCCCAGAGACTACATCGAATCCGTCATAACTACTGCCTCACGGAAACTCGGTGTCCTGAACAAGGTGCGTAGGTATTTTGCGCCGGACCAACTATGCTTGTTGTATAAAACTCAGGTTAGGTCTTGCGTGGAATATTGCTCGCACCTTTGGGACGGCTCCGCTCAGTACCTCCTCGATGCTCTGGACAGATTGCAGCGTCGCGCTATTCGCATAATTGGCGATGTAGAGGCAACTAACACCCTCGAGCCTCTACAACTTCGTCGTGACATCGCCTCTCTTAGCGCCTTTTACCGAATGTTCCATGGGGAATGCTCTGAGGAGCTCTTTAACCTTATCCCTCCCTCTCCATTCCTTAACAGAAACACGCGTAAGGGCCTTCGGAGTCATCCGTACACTGTGTCCTCCTTTTCACACCGTACCAAGAAATTCCAAGATTCCTTCTTCTGTCGTTCATCCCACACTTGGAATTCTCTACCTGCGCACGTGTTTCCTCCATCCTACAACATGGGTTCCTTCAAAAGAGGCGTGAAAAAGCATCTTTTGGGCCGGCAAGGGGCGGGCAGGTAGGAGAGTGGATGTCGTCCCTACTCTATCTGTCAACTCATTTGGGCCTCTTTCACCGCTTAACATCAGGCGGGAGGAGGTCATTTGCCGGGCCATCCATAAAAAAAAAAAAAAAAAAAAAAGATGACACTTCAAAAATTCGTAGTATCCGATCAGAATCGGACATCAATAAACTATGCTTCAATTGTTCGGTAGCAAGCAGCACGAACATCTAAGATCGTGCGCGTACACACGGGGTGCTAAATTATTATATTAACATTCGATAACATTAACTATAATATAGAAAATGATATCATCTACGAAAAGTTCACGGATAGTGACAAATGGTGTGCATATTTATCAAAATATAACTCAGATTTACGAATTGTACATCTTAATATTAGATCTTTACGCAAAAATTTTAATGAATTATTATTAATGCTACAAGAATGCAATTATAATTTGGAGATAATAATTTTAAGCGAAATAAATGTTAAACAAAACGAATTGCCATTGTATCAGGTGAAAGGTTATAATATGACAGCATACACAAGGGAGGAGCGAAAAGGAGGAGGAATATTATTATACTACAAGAGTAACTTAGACGTGAACACTACATTTCCTGAAAGTACAATGATGGAATTACTATATTGCCAAGTGAAAACCAGAAACATGAATACTCATATTATGGCGTGTTATAGACCCCCTCATACAAACAAACAATGTTTTATCGACGAATTACAAAAAATAATAAAACAAGTACCAGAATATCAAGATATAATTGTCATAGGGGACATGAACATAAACTTAATGAACAATAACTCGACAGTGGAGAGATACAAAAACAAGATGTGTGACTGCGGCCTACAAAACGTTATCAATGAATGTACACGGGAGGAGGTAATGGCCGGCCGGTTAGTAGCATCGTGCATTGATCACGTATGGGTGCGCAGCCGTCGACGTGTGGCGGCGCACATGCTTACTTGCAATCTGTCGGACCATTATATGGTAGGAGTGAATGTATCCTTTAATAATTTGAATATCAATATTGGCCAACAGAGTAATGAAGTATGTATTTTAAATAATAAAATAATCAGAGAGGAGTTAGAAATAATAAATTGGAATGAACTTATAAAATTAACCTGTCCACAAGAAATGTATTTAAAATTAGCTTGCATGTTTGGGTCCATTTATGAAAAAGCAAAAACTGTCGTAACTATAAAAAAGAAAAGAATGTCAAAGCCATGGATCGATAAAAAATTAAAAATTATGATAGATCATAGGGATGACCAATTTAGGAAATGGAAAAGTAGTCCAAAAAATAAAAACTTTAAGCTGAACTATACACGCCATAGAAATGTAACAAATACACTTATAATAATAATAATAATAAATGTTCATTTAAAACACACTGGTCAAGTAGGTTACATACAAAATTCTTACATTTTAAATAATATAGTAAAATATTGTTAATGATACCTGAACTAGGTTGAACCTGTGTTTCAGGCGAAGAAATGCTTACATGTTAAATATGTATATAGGTACAATGTTTAATTTACAATAAATCTTAACAAACTACATAAAAGTGAGAGTGATGACTAATCAATTGAGCTAACTTAAGATACGTAAAGAACCAATTTTTGGCTTACTACAACTAGGTGATAAATAATTACACAATACAAAGTTTCAATACTATTTACACACAACGAGTAGCTCTTCTGTCTCTTCGTAGGACAAGTTTTGAATATGATTATACATAATATGTTTGCACTTAAAATAATTTAAATCATAAATATGTAAAACTCTATTTAACCTATTATAAAGAAAAGGACCAAGAAATGAAAAAAATCTATTTATGAATGTATATTTTGAGGTAATATTTGTATTGCAGACTATATCTCTCCGTCTTTTATTAACAATATTTACATCATAGGGAAGAATGGTATGCTGTTTTAATACTGAGTGCATTATGTAAAGCTGGCGAACAGTCAACACATTGCATTGTTTATATAACAGACGCGTAGGATAGTAAAAAGGAAGGAAATTGTATATTTTTAAAATTGCTCGCTGGGCTCTTTCTAAGGGAAGTAGAATGGTTTTTAGTGCTCCACCCCAAGTAGTAATGCAGTATTGGATTATAGACTGGCATAGGGCTAGGTAGACTTGTTTAACTAATTTTTGGTCTACTATGGATCTAAGTTTTTTAAAAACGAACATAAGCTTACGAACTCGGTTTACTAATTTTTCTATATGTTGTTTAAAGGAAAGTGTCTCATCAAAGACAATACCGAGATATTTTAGGCTGCTAGATTTTTGAATAGTGGGACAGACGCATGTGTTGACTGAAATGTTATTACATTGATGTGCATATATGTATGGGTGATATTGATCCATATGAGGTTTCCGCATGACAAAGTGAATATATTTTGTTTTGTCAGCATTTAAAGTTAGGAAATTAGTACGAAGCCAATTATTTACAACATTAAAACCTTGCTGTGCATTATAATACAAGTCTGTGCTGGTTTGAGCAGTAAAAACTAAGGCTGTGTCATCGGCGTAAGATATTATTTTACAGTGTTTTATATTAATATTTAAGAGGTCATTTATATAAACCAAGAATAACGTCGGGCCGAGTATACTGCCTTGGGGAATACCGAAAGCAGTGTTGTTTTGATCATGGCTGATGACATTACCAAGTTTAACACATTGACATCGCTCGCTCAGATAACTTTGGAAAATTTTTAGTTGCGTCCCTCTTATGCCCAAATCTTCTAATTTGCGCAAAAGTATAGGAATTGAAATTGTGTCAAATGCTTTAGCCAAATCGAGGCTCTTTTCCAAGATTGTGTGCCAAAAAGTCGGATAGTTCATGGACAGCATGTGCGGAGGATAATTTATTTCTAAAACCAAACTGACAGGGTGAGAGTAGGTGAAACTTTTCTAAGTAGTTAACTAGCCTTTTATTGATAATTTTTTCTAAAATTTTTGATATTGAAGGTAGTATTGAGATTGGTCTATAATTGGTAACGAGATTCCTGTTTCCTGATTTAAAAATAGGTGTAACGACTGCCTTTTTTAAATATTTTGGAAAAATGCCTTGCGAAAGACAATTTTTAAAAATATGTGTTAGTGGTGGTACAAATATATGCTTAAAACGCTTAAGGAGCTTATTGCTTATGTTATCCCAGCCAACTGCACAGTCATCTTTTAGCCCAGAAACTATCTGACTAATTTCTTGCTCGTCTGTATCTAGCATAACAAAAGTGTTTAAGCTGTAACTGTGATTTAACTTTTTAAAAGGCTCAGCTTGGTTGTTAGTTGAATTTGGATGAAGTATTTGGTCCGAGAGGTTTTTTCCAATATTCACGAAAAAGTTGTTGATGTTATTGGCAGATAAAAGTGGTGAAGAATCACTAAGCAGCAAGCTTGTTGTTGACTCTGATTTTTTCGTAGTATATGTAACATGTTTGATGTGTTTCCACAATTGCTTTGTGTTTTTTCCTGCCTTAAGCAACTCATTTTTATCGTTGTTCTGTTTTATCTTTTTTAGTAGATTATTACAGAAATTCCTGTATCTTTTGTAAGTCATTTGTAGAACTACGTTATCCGGATAACGTTTTGCTCTTTGGTGAAGTTTATCCCTATGTTTTATACATCGAATAAGACCAGGAGTAATCCACGGTTTAATAATCTGGTATTTTTTATTAGTTGACATTAACTGCGTATTTATTAATATAACACGCTGAATTTTGTTTATGAGAAATGAAAGAGATTCGTTACCGTCAGCGATTTTGTAAACTGGGCTCAAGTCAATTTCGCTTAAATCACGTTCGAGTTGAGTCATGTTTAGTTTTGATCTAGCATGGTTATTGTTTTGTTTAGGCAGCTCTAAATTTAAGGTTAGTAAAACAGCAAGATGATCAGTAATGGACGAGTTAGTTACAAGTGTGTTACATACGGATGCACATTTTACCATCATATGGTCGAGACACGAGCCACTTTGATGCGTAGGCAGAGTGTGCGCGGGTAAAAGTCCGAAATATGAACACAGATTAAGATATTCATGCGTCCCCGTATCAGATATATCTGATCTTATGTTTATATTTAAGTCACCTGTTAACACAATGTTTTTGTAATTAGATAAAGTTAGCAAAATTTCGTTTAATGAACTGTGAAAGGAATTTAAGTTTCGCTGAGCTGGCGATCTATAAATCGCTACTATGGCAATATTTTCCGCTACTTTTATTATTAAACAGCTGCAATCTTCGAAATTAGGCTCTTCGACTATGACTTTTAACGTTTGCTTACTATACACGACTATTCCATCACTCTGATTGTGATTTTTAGAGCTGAAGTATGAATCGTAACCTAACATTGAGGGCAGAAGGCCGTGTCGATTTAATAACCAACATTCTGTTAGTATTATTAGGTCACAATCAAACTTAAGTCTATGTAAAAAGACACTGAAGCTGTCAAAATTCTTATATATACTTCGGATGTTTTGGGTTAGTAATGTGAACGATTTATGATGGTTAGAGAGATATGTTCTGCAATCATCAACCTCGCATGATTTTGATTCCGATACCGTTATACTATCTATTTCATTAAGTAAATTTATGTCCATCTTATTATTTAGTTCCCTACAATAACACTAAAAGAGGCGGCGCTCTTAGGCGCCTTCATAATTAATAGAATTAATGTACCTTAATTCCGCCACTTTTTTTGCAGGGCACTCGGAGTCCCCTGTCTTGTGGTCGCTAGGCTTTTTAAATCGCGAGCACGTTGCACATTTCGGCGATTCACCTTTATTGGGGCAATCCTGTATAGAATGCCCTTCTCCTCCACAGTGGCCGCAAGTCGGGATCTCGGACTTACACGTTTTGGCTGCGTGACCATATTGCTGACACTTGTAACATCTTGTTACAAGTGTGAAATCCCGCACGGGGCACGACGCCCAGTTGATGAACACTCTCTCCTGTGTTATCAGGGCTTTTCTTATATCTGCTGTTACTTCGATTATATAATTGCAGCTCTGTGCTTCTCTTCGTCCTGATTTATGGCTGAGTTTAACAGATGTCATGAACATGTCTGCAGTCATGTTTGGTACTTTGTCTGCTAAATTTTGTTCAAAAATACATTTTAAAACCTCATTTTCTGCCATGGAAGTGGGAACGCCTATGATTATTATTCGAGGTTTACGTTTGGTAGGTTCCCCGACAGTGAAGCCAGAGGAGACCAGCTGAGAGTTCTTCAGTTTTTCAACATCTTCCTTGGTCTGAGTGCTAATTATCACTCCTCCGTTTCTCGTCTTACGTAGCCCTCGTACCTTCAGCTTCATCACTTCCGGGTCAATGATTTTTTGAACAATGATTTTAGTTTCATCACTGGTTTTTGAGGCATCTGATGGGTATATGGCGACAGAGTTTAGAGGACTTGGGCGTACAAAGCTGTTGGCTCCCTTTTTTACTATAGCTGCAAACGATTTTTCTTCACAAACTTGTTTCACGCTGGACTCCTTAATGGTATTATTTATTTCCATCAAACTGTGGGCGAGATCCTGTTTTTCTTTCAGGTACTGAATGGAGCTATGGGCTTGAAGAGCTTTCTGCTTTAACGACTGGTATTGTGTAGCCATTTGTGCAGCACCATGACCCACCTTACGACAAAGATTACTTATTTTAAGTTTCTGCTCGGAGTTCAACTTTCCGTCAGCAGAAATGGCACAGATCTCATTCAAAAAGTGCTCCATTGAACCCATCCATTTTTGAATTTCGGCAGTTGACACTACTTCCAGGGTTTCCTGCTGATCCTCAAAGGGCGAATTCTGGGTAACGGGCGTTGACGGGGGAGTATGTTGAGTAATGCGACTCCGGTTAAAGGGGCTGTCCTCTGCCATCGCTATCAATAAATTTCACTTATTTATCACTAATCATAATTTATGCTTATTCACTTATAATAGTCTGTTAGTCACTTATTCTTCTTATGCTAATTACTAAACGAGGTCACTAATGATTTATCTAATTATATTTGTTTTTGTTTGAAAGGCACGTCTGTACGCGTCGGCTGCCAATGATTATATCTTATACTTAAGGCCAGAAACTCATTTAGGCAAAAGGAACTAAAAGAATGTGAGGGAGACTTCAAAAAGATTTGGGTCACTATTAACAGCTGGTTAGGAAACGAAAAGAATAATTTAGACGATGTTGTTATGAAATACCTAGGTAAAACTGGGACAATCCCTGATATTTGTACTAATTTTAGTAAGACGTTTACGGAAGAAATTGAAAAAATTAAACATAATTGTAATATAAAATTTTTAAAAAGAGACACATATGTTACACCTACAAATATATCATTTAATTTCCTAAAGGTATCAGCAAATGAAATTAAACAAATCATAAAAAATTTGAGTACAAAGAAATCACCAGGCATAGATAAAATCAGAGTACAAGATCTTAAATATATAAACGACAAAATCAGTCCTATTTTAGCAAAATTCATAAATATGTGTTTATCTAAAGGAATATACCCAGAATCATTAAAAAAATCGATAATTCGTCCTATTTTTAAGCAAGGCAACCACATGAGTTATTCTAATTATAGGCCAATAGCCATTCTATCAGTGATAAACAAAATAGTAGAAAAAGTAATAGTCACTAAATTAAACGACTTTTTGGAAAATAACAATGTAATCTCTAGCGTACAACATGGCTTTAGGAGATCCTACAGTACAGGAACAGCTCTGGCAAAACTTATAGACGAGGTTAATAATAACTTGGAAGATAGAAAGTACGTAGTTATTCTATTTATAGACTTCAAAAAAGCCTTTGACACATTGGACCATGAACAGCTTTTGCAGTCTATGCAGGAATGTGGCGTCCGTGGTCCAGTGAATAAATGGTTTCAATGTTATTTGAAAAACAGAACTCTAAGTACTATGATTAAAGGGACTCTGGGTTCTGAAGCTGCAATAAAAACAGGAGTTCCAACTGGCTCTGTTTTTGGCCCTGTCGGGTACACAATGCACGTTAACAGTATGCCTAACGTAATAAAAAAAATGTAAAGCATATATGTATGCAGACGATACTTGCATTGTGTACGCGGATAGGGACATAGATAGTATAAAAGATGCAATTCAAGAAGATTTTGAAAATGTAATCAAATGGTCTCACGATAATGGCATAATTTTAAATATAGAAAAGACTAAATGTATGTTATTACACTCTCCATACAAAAAGCCTCCTTATGATTGCATAAATATAATTGGCCATACATACGAATGTCTCCACAATGATAAATCTATATGTGTAAATTGTAAGAGCGTACAGTTCGTTAATAAATATAAATATCTAGGTTTAACTATGGATAGCAATATGAATTGGAAATTACATGTTGAAGTTGTATGTGCTAAATTGAGATCTATTTTAGTGAAAATGAAGCACCTTAAATATATTATTAATAGAAAAACTATGCGACTCCTGTATTTTGCTCTGGCTGACGCCGTTATTAGCTATGGCTTGACAACATATGGCCTTACCTTTAAAACGTATTTAGATAAAGTGTTAAAATTACAGATTCAATTTCTGAAATTACTAGTAAGTAAAACAAAAATGCAAGCAAAATTATAATTTACTCTTTAAGCAATGTAACATTCTACCTGTACATGAAAAACTAAAATATTTAATAGCTTTAGAACATTACAAAAGAACTGATTTTAAGATTAGTAAAAAATGCAGTAAAAACTTAAGACAGACTAGCTACCAACGATATAAGGAACCGATTGCAGTAAATTATTTATTTATTTATTTATTATTTATTTATTATTATTATAACTACATTATAAACTTACAGCCATTACAACAGCCAACACGTTTATATGCTAGTACACCATTGTGACAATTATAGATGTCATATTCCATCGTTATTAAATTGTATAGGCAAATCAAAATGTTAATAGCAAGTCATAGAAAATGTCAATACTACACAATAAAAGAATACTTATGTCAAAAAAATACAAATGTCAGAAATAAACTAGCTAGGTCAAATAACATACAAACACAACACAATCATGGGTCAAAAATACACATATGAGTCAAATACAAATTAAATGTTAGAGTTAACTAAAATATCAATCATAATTAATGTCACTGCAAAATGTCATTTAGAATTTCCCTAAACTTATTACACAGTTTTCCTAAACCGTCTGCAAACAAATCAATTTCATAGTGCTGAGCAAGTATGTCTCCGATAGTACGAAGAGCACGGTTGGTGGGCGCGTGCCTACCAGATACCGTCCGAGCCGTAGGCAGCGCCAGAAGGCGCTGCCGGCGACGCGGCGCCACCAGTCCCGCTGTATCACTAGAGATGTTTGTGGGAACCAAGATACGGAATCTTTCCAGTGCCTGCGGACTGTCGATCCCCTGATGCAATATCGAAAGATAATGTACTATCAAAAGCATAGCTCTTCTAAGCTTCAGAGTTTCCATTTCGGTCATACCGGAAACGAACACCGAAGGGTATAAATAAGGATAGTACCCGTAAAGTTTTTTATAGAGCCAACGAGCAAATTTGCGTTGTATTTTTTCCACCATAATTACATATTTTTCCTCATGGGGATTCCAAACAACTGCACCGTATTCAAGCTTGCTGCGAACGTATGCAGCGTACAGTACTTTTGCAACTGTTGCATTGTCAAATTGTGATGCTGTTCTTATTACAAAACCTAACATCCTTTGTGCCATCTTGCAGATATTTCTTATATGTGTATGAAAATCGAGCCTAGAATCTAATATTAAGCCTAAATCCTTAATGTCATCTTGTCTTTCCATTGGAGCGTCATTTAAATTATAATTATAAACTATCGGTCGTAATTTGCGTGAGAAGGTAATTATCTTACATTTGTCATTATTAAAAGGGAGATGATTGTCGTGGCTCCATTGAGACACGGCATCGATATCTCTTTGTAAAGCCTCTGCGTCCACTAGCGTTTTAATACCCAGACTCAACTTTAGGTCATCAGCGAATAAAAGACATTCAGAGGCAGATACTTTTTCTGGCAGATCATTAATGAATATGAGGAAAAGAGTTGGTCCTAACGTGCTACCCTGACTTACCCCTGACCTAGTGTAGTAGTCACTGGAGTCATATCCATTTAAACGAACATATTGACAACGATTATTGAGAAAGTTTGAAAAAAATTGCAGGAGTTTTGGTGTAAAACCAATGATTGCTAATTTCTGTAATAGTTTATCGTTGTCAACTAGATCAAACGCCTTCTTAAAATCAAAGTAGGCTGCGTCTACTTGTCTACCATTATCCATTTCAGAGTGGACATAGTCCACATGCGCAACTAAATTTGTAGTGGTAGAACGGGCTCGTCGAAACCCATGTTGGCTATTGTGCAATAAATGACCAATCTGGCTACAAATATGATTATTCAGGATTGCCTCAAAGACCTTGGCAAAAACTGACAAGACCGCAATCGGTCTATAGGACGAAACATTTACTCCTCCATCTCCTTTCGGAACGGGGGTGACCCTAGATAGTTTCCACCTTTCAGGGTATCTTGATTGAGACAGAGACAGATTAAAAAGGTGCAATAGGGGCGAAACTAAAGCCGATATGCAGTCCTTTGCCAGAAACACAGGAATGCCATCAGGCCCGCCAGAAGACCGCGGTTTAACAGCTTTTCTCAGATCTGTCTCATCAACTGTCACAACAGAAACGGCAGTTGAGTCACGTTTAGTATGGGCAGCCTGGGCTGCCTGGAAAGGGTTCAACAAAGGTATGTTTTCGTGGAACACAGAGGCAAAATAATGCGCAAAAGCGTTGACTGCGGCCTGGCCTTCCACCTCAGTTCCCAAATATGTGTAGCTTTCAACACGCCTTCTATTATTTTTTTTATTTTTTATATATTTCCAGAACTCAGCCGGATCATCGATGATGTTTCTTTGTACTAATTTAACGTATTGCCGATATTCGATGCTTATCAATTTTTTAACTCGTTCTCTATAATAAATAAACATTTCCCTATTAAAATCTTTGCCTTCCTTTTTAAATCTCTTGTGGTGAAAGTATTTGTTCTTAATATTTTTTATTATTTCAGCGTTATACCATTTAGGGTAGACATACCTATTACTATGCGCAGATGTATTTTTAACGGGTACAAAAAGTTTAAAACAGTCGTATAGCTTATTGTAGAATAACTGAACAGCACAGTCAACGTCAGCCTCTGTATGTATATCTGACCAGTTAATATCTAATAAAGCCGTGTACAATCCCTGGAAATCCGCTTTACGCCAGTTCCAATCCGGACAGGCTCCTTGGCGTGGAGAAGGTTGCTGCGATAACGAAGGACATTCAGATGTAATGGTATAAGGAAGCTTGATCATGATATCAAGTGCAGGGTGATGCGCATCAATCTGCACCAAGGGATCCACACCAACAGTCACCACTAAATTCTCAGAGTCAGAATTACTCAGTACCAGGTCCAATATGCCACCATGATTATTCATAACAGTGTTGTGTTGCCGAAGTGAACAAAAATCGCAAAAGAAGTCGAAGTGGGTTTTTACATTAGCACTACAAGAATTTAAATTAAAGTCGCCTACTATTAATACATTCATGTCAGAGTGAGAACAGATTACGTTTTCGATACAGGTCAAAACATTAAGATATTGCTCATCATTATAATTTGGAGGTAAGTAAACGACACCACATAGAATTTTCATATGTTTAGAAGTAACAATAGCAAAAATTAACTCTTTGTCAACAGTCATATTAACAACGTCCTTTACCACACGTATACTATAACTATCTCGAACCGCCAACAATTCTCCCCCCCATCCAACATCACCTGCTCGATCCTTTCGCACGACGTGATATCCAGGAGGAAAAAGTTCGCCATCGGAAACAGAACTGTTTAGAAAAGTTTCAGTTAATGCTACTATGTCGTGTCTACTTTGGGTAACATTATTAAGAAAGGTGTGAGTCTTCGTACGTAGTCCGCGAACATTCTGATACAATAAATTAACTTCACGGTATCGGAGATGAGGACGGTGCGTTTTTGGCTTTGGTACGAAAGTTCTGCCGCCATGGTTTTACGCATATGTTTTCAGCCCAGTTTTCAGATGACATGACACTTTCAACATTTTTTGAAGGGACTCCTAGCTTGAAAGATGCGTAACGCCCACGAGATTTCAGCTCGTCTATTGTACAAATGTCACTGCCACATATGGACTTAAGGTGATTACGGACCTGCTCACTTGTGGTACCTTCTTGTACATAATAAAGGTGCAGATAACTCCACCGCTCTGAAGCCTGCAACGGTGTAGACCCTGGCGCTGCGGTACCCCTTAGTACGCTAGGAAGTGAAGCACGAGACCGTTTGCGCCTCACCTCCTCCCAGGCGCCTTTATCTGTGTCGTCGTCGCCCACGTTACTCACGTCTGGTCTTGCTGAAGGCAATTCCATCTGTTCAGGATTTTTCGGCACATGAGGCAGTGCCCCAGATGGACTGTCAAATTTCTTCTTTTCTTTTATTATGGAGAAAGAACCCGTAAATATCTTATACCCAGAATTTTTAATAAAATTGTAAGTGAAAATGATTGTAGCAGTAAAACTATATTTAAGAATAAAGTAAAGGCATGTCTCCTAAATGCATACCATGAAAAAGTGTTAGTATAACCTTTATACATTACGATATAGGTGCGGTGTGTTAGTTATAACTCACGAGGCGTAATAGAGCCGAGTGTGTGTAACCGATGTACGCACGTATGTCGTTCGACGTTTTTCAACACACTTGTGAGGAAAAATACCTAATAGACTATTTTTTATTTTTTCTGATTAAATAACACAAATCATTGTTAATTTGTAGACAAACTAAATAATGGTATGAGAGAAATCATTTGAAAAATCAAGTAGTTTCGTTTGATGTCTTTTATATTACCTTTAGCTTTTAAAAAATATGGTACATTACTGGTGCGGCCGGCAAGTGCATCATTGTCTGACTCTATGATGCGTGCCTCGGCTATAATACACGCGTGTTTTATAAGCTGCTGTAATTAGATCCACTTTACGAGCAAGTGTGTTGAAAAAATAAATTAACCAATTTTTTTTTTTCGTTTTACATCTAAGTATATAATATATGTTACCACAACAACAAAATATTGTTAAGCTCGTATACATTACTTTTAAAATGAGTGCATTGATTTCGCCAACAAACTGGTAAGCAGTTTGGCGATACATAAAATGTTATTAAAATTGTATGTAATTTTTTGAATAAAAAAAAGAAAACTCTCATGTTTTTGTGTAATGCGACATGCGATAGACCGACGAAGAAATTTGAGGCGATGCAAAAAAAGTTTCACTTGAAAAATCCATCACATGTCGTCATCGAAAACGCAATCATAGAGTACCGTCCGCACCGTAGGCGGCACCGCGCCCGACGGTACATCGGCGAGCTGCAGGCGGAGCTGCAGCGCTACCGCGGCGTCGTCCGCCGGTGGCCGGCGGCGCCGCGCGGGGCGGCGGTCGCGGCGGCGCTGCTGCAGGCCGCCCACCGCCGCTGGCGCGCCTACCTCACGCTGCGGCCGGTACCGCGCGACCAGTGGCCGCAGCTGCAGCTCAAGATCCTGGCGGCCAGCGCGCTGCGGGGCCGCCGCCGCGACTGGGGCGCCGCGCGCGGCTGGCGCGGGGACTACCTCGCGCACGACGACTACAACCCCAGGGCGGGTGAGTGCGCGCCTCGTATACTTCGTCGAACATATAATAGTACTTCGTACGGAACGGCCCTTCTCCTCCCCGCACTCGTTTCAAATATCTCACCCCACCCCGCACTTCGTTGTACACATCGCCGACACATAAACGAGGGCGCGCGCGTTCGCTCGGGCGCGGCGAGACTTCACGTTCATCGAGTAGGCGCGAGCGCCGGCCGATTACAGAGATCGCGCTATGCGGGTAAAAAAGAAGGCAGTCGCTGCTTCTCGCGTCATTTCGATGGATAACGCACTCAGTCCTACTAGATTCCACGCACACATTTGCGCGTGTACAAACGTCATTTGCTTAAGTAGTCATCATCAACATCACAGTTCAAATACGTCCCCACCGAGGGGTTCGAGCCTACCCTATGTTAGGGTGATTAGGCCTTAGTCAACCACGCTGGCCCAGTGCGGATTGGTCGACTTCACATACACCATTGAATTTCTTCGCAGATGTATGCAGGTTGCCTCACGATGTTTTCCTTCACCGTAGGAGCGTCAGACAAATGTACATATGAAATTCGTAACGAAAAACACATTGGTACATGGCGGGTCTCGAACCCCGACCTCCCGATTGGAAGGCAAGTGCCGAGACCACAGCGCCACCGACGCGCCTTAAGTAGTAGTAATAGGTAATTGATTTGCGAACGTTGTATGGAATGTCCGGGGTGTGCTAAAGATTCGAACGTTTCTCGGAGCCGTGGATCGTCGCTGACACTGACAGATGATCGCAGGTCATGTACGTCCCCACCGAGTGGCTCTAGTCTACCCTGAGTCACTAGCACAAAATAACTCATAAAGAATTTAATATTGGGTTAATTATATAGAACGTGTTCAACGTAAATTTATAAAATCTTTAGATTATCGTGCCGGCTTTTATTATAATGACTACAAAGAAAGTGGTAGTTATTTAAGTCAATTTATTCAATAAAGTTTTAAGTGAGGTTGATATTTTTTCAACTTCCCTAAAAAAATTATTTAAATAACTTAAAGGTGTTATACAAAGTACTTTGTATAACACCTTTAAGTTATTTAAATAATTTTTTTTTTAATTTTTTCCTTATCTTGTATCCTTCACTTGTAGTGCGCAAGTAATGCTAATTGGTTATATTTTATTAATGTAACTAATTGTTATTACAAAATTAATGGAGTTATAAATTAATGGTACTATAGGTCTTATTGTAAACATATTCTTGAAATTGTTTGTATTACGACTGTTTGTTACCTAAATAAATAAATAAATAAACTTGTGATTATCTTAATTTCCATGAATTAGTATCGGTGAACGCGATTATCTCGATACAGCAAGACAAAATCGGAAAGGAACCAACGTTTCACTCGCGGCGGCAAACGATCACTGTGCTCAGTCATTAAATTGAATATTTCCCGCGCCCGCCACCGCTGTATCGATTTTACCCAAGTGATTCATTTGACGTTTCCAATGCTTGTTACGATTTGAGCTCGATAGATGACGTTGATAAGTTAAACTAATGCAGCGTAGTATTGATTCTACGATATGCATAATACAAACATTTTGATAGGTATTATATTTTTATCATCAGCGACAGCCCTATTGTTCGAGTTTGTAGCAAATATTTATAACATACGTTAACGCATTGCGTTAAGGTGCGATTCAGCTTGAACACCCGAACTTTAGGTATTTAAAATGTCGGCTTTTATTAAGATCAAAGGAGTGCAACTTATGTACGCACTATTATCTATTCTGTGCCTAAGTTATGGTGTTAGGCCCGAGTCGACGGCGCTGGTCCAATGCGGATCGGTCAACTTCACATATACCTTTGAATTTCTTCGAAGATGTATGCGTGGGAGCGTCGGATAAATGTACATATGAAATGCGAAAAACAATACACATCGGTACATGGCACGATCGAGAGGCGCACCCGCCGATGGACTCGGCACTGACCTAGAAGGCCAACGACGCTCACGAATCACAACTATAAAACATTTTTACAAATGCGCGATCGGCCGGTTGATAAGTTCCAAGTTCCCGCAGCGCTGTACAAGGCGGCGGCGGCGGCGCTGCAGCGCGGGCGGTGCTCGCGGCCCGCGTTCTCGTGCCGCGTGTTCAAGTTCAACCGCCACAACAAGATGGCGGAGCGCTGCCTGCTGCTCACCGACACCGGCATCTACAAGCTCGACGCCAACACATTCAAGCCGCTCAAGAAGCCCACGCCCATCACCGAGGTGAGCGCTTTCATCGTCATCATCGTTACATCGATAATCCGCCTGCTGGTGGGAGGGTTTTTGATTCTAATTGACCCTAATTTTTATTTTTGACTTGTACTTCCTCATTAAACTAATCTTTTGATGCTGATACGGAAAGAAACTCATATTATAACACCCAGGGCCTTTGTTCACGCTCGAGGAAGAGCGAGTGGCGGCACTGCATTCTAGTCTGTGCAGTGACAGCTTTTTTGGCGGCCGGCCGCCTGTGATATGTCAGTTGAGTCGAGTCGAAATGTCATGACATGCTTAGAGGTTATGTGCGGGCCGGAATAAAATATAATACACAATATTCAAGCAAATAGTGATTTGCGCGGCGCACCTAATATCGGGGTGCGAAAGCCCGCTTTGTGTTGTGCAAGGTGTCAAAATCGCGTGTGTGAGTCGTGGTGGCCTAATAGGCCTTTGTAGTGCTCCGGTCTCCACCGGTGGATCCACTGCAGAACTTCAGGAGCCGCGACTTCCTTCGAGCTAGCTCAGGAAGTCCACCGGCTACGGAGGAGACGGACGGAGACAATTGGAACCAAGGTAAGTAATACCAATTTTCCAAGAGCTGGTATTCGGTGAATAAAATTCAGCAATACAAGTCGGTGAAACGCCGACGTGGTGGAGTCTACTTGGGGCACCACCATCTCTTGGTAGCAGAGCGTGGTTTTTAGATTTGAGTGGTTTTTAGATTTGAGTGGTTCTTAGATTTGAGTATTTGATTAGTATTGTACAATTAATATTGTAATCTTGTTGGTTGTCCAAACGGGCAATACATATTAATTGGTTTTCATTGCTGATTTTAAACCGACTACCAGCTCATTTGTGGACCGATCTCCTTAACTAATTGTCATTGTATATGAAAAATTGGGGTTAAATGTCTTTTGTTGTTCTAGTTAAGTTCTAGCATTTACCTATATTTGATTTTGGTTTGTTTTTTCATATCTTTGTTCTGCCCTTGACTGTTTTGTTTGTTAAGTTGTAAAGTTATACTTGAATTTGATTTGTTTAAAAAACTTTGCTGCTAAATGACTTTGCTGTTGTTGTAATACACTATTTTGCTGTGTTACGTTTTAGCATTTACATTTGATTTTGTTTTGTTTGCCCTTGAATATTATGTTTGTTAAGTTATTGACTTAATGCTTGAATTTAATTTGTTTGAAAAATTCTGTTGTTAAATGCCTTTGTTGTTCTAGTTAAGTTCTAGCATTTACACTTGATTTTGGTTTGTTTATATATTTTGTTCTGCCTTTGAAGTTCCTCCCGATCTGTTTTATTGTCTGCGGTTGTCGGTCTGTTTGTCTGTGTATTATTATAGAGTATCTTAATTTTGGTGCAAAATGGTCCCGCCAGTCAGCCCGCTTAGTGGTGCCCGCGCGGGTGCACAAAAGATTTTGAGATGGTTTGCTAGTGCCGTCGCTTTGGTAGACCGACCAGACCGAGAACAGGCCTTGTTAATTCGGCATGAGGGAGTACCGGCTCGCTTGAAGGAATTGGAGCAGCTTTTCGTTGCTCATCAACAATATCTGCTCGACCACCCAGCCGAGGGTGCCGCTGAGTTGCGGGCAGTCGACCAATTTAATGCCGATTATGATCAGTGTTTTGAACAGGCGGATGTGATTATAAACAAGGCTCAGGCTATCCTATTCGCCCGGAGGGGTGAGTCGTGCACGACCGGGGAGGTCAAGCCTACCCCGGCCGGCTTGCTGGGCAGACTGCCCACTTTGGACATCCCAACCTTTGATGGGAACCTGGCTTCTTGGATGGGGTTCATTAACCTCTTTGATAGCCTGGTTCACTCGAGGGACGACCTGTTCCCTAGCCAGAAATTGGCCTATTTGCTCTCTGCCTTACGTGGAGAGGCTGGTGTACTTGTCCAGCATCTACCTGTCAATGATGACAGTTATGATATTGCAAGGGCGTTGTTGACCGCCCGGTATCAGAATGTTCGCTTGCTAGCGGACACACATGTGGCTGCCATTTTAGGGCTGCCACGAGTATCGCGGGTCTCCTCATTGAGGAAGGAGATTTTGAACCCGCTGCTGAGCGCTATTAACGCACTCAAACGACTTGATCTACCGGTGGTCCTTTATTTTGCTCCACCTCATCCTCGATAAGCTTCCCATGGAGATGAAGGGACGCTTCGAACAAAGGTACGGGGGCAATAGTGCCTCGTACCTCCCCCCCTTCTCGGATCTCCTCAGATTTTTGGAGGATGAGTGTCGGATGACCGACCACTTTGATCTGGCTCCTATACCGGGACCGAGTACAGGTCGCTATGAGGCGACCCGGGCAGTGCCACGGAGAGAGCGCCGCCCGTACAAGCAGTATACTGCAGTGCGGCAGAACTCTCCACACAGGGAGAGGCCGATGCCTTGCAAGTGTTGCAAGCGGGATGGCCATCGTTTGCCGGCCTGTCCCAAATTTGTTGGCCTACGCACCGAGGGGCGTAGGAATATGGCCAAGCAGCGGAATTGGTGCTACCGCTGCCTGGGGGCCCATATGGCATCGGCTTGCCCCTACCCACGAGATTGCCACTGTTGTGGAGGGGCCCATCACCCCCTTTTGTGCTTCAACAATAGAGACACTCGTGAGGTGGTGAGAGAGAGGGACTCGCACACGGGCGGGGGCCCTCCTAGGTCACCCACCTCTCCGAGGAGATCGGAGGGGCGTGCCACCCCTCCGCGGAGATTGGACAGGCGCCCCCCCTCCAGTGAGAGGATTGGGCGCCCCGCCCCCCCTGCGGGCGGGGGGGATCGACGCGCCGCTTATGAGGCGCCACCGCGGGATTGGGCCGCGGTAATTAGGGAGCCACGCCGGGAGCCGATACACTTCTCTCCCCCTCTGATGGAGAGACCTCGTTTATCGCGGGCTCCCCCAACTTTCGCCCATCATGGGCACCGCCCGGCCCCCCGATGCAGCTTTGGTCGGGGTGTGTACGTGCCGGATTGGGACCCGCTCGAGCGCCTTGAGCGCCCTATTCCTCCGCCGCGCACGCATTTTTCTTCGGACCCCCCTTCCCCTCCGTTGCGGGGAATGCGGGAGGATTTTCACTAAACCAACTGTCGGCTGCAACCCCCCCACAGGAGCAGGTGCTGTTACCAACAGCCTCCGTACAGGTGTGGGGCCCGAGGGGCACCTTTGTTTTAGTTCGCGCCCTTTTGGATACGGGAGCTCAGGGTTGCATTGCCTCCAGCTGGCTGGTCCGGCAGTTGAGTTTGAACACATCTCCATACCTTGAATCGGTACGAGGAATCGGAGACCTGCGGATCCCGGATCCGATCGGTCAGGTTTTGTTCTCCTTCTCTCCCCACTTCTCTTCAGCGCCCAAAATTGGCGTTGCCGCGATTGTTTATGAGAAGGTTGTTGGTCAGCTTCCGCAACAGCACGTTTCGCGCGCTGTCGTTGATGCGACATCAGGATTGACCTTGGCTGACCCTTCCTTCCACCGAACCGGTCCGATTCACTTATTGCTCGGTGCCGATGTTCTAGGCCGCGTGTATTGTGGGAAGAGGAGAGAGTTACAGAAGGGTGGGCTGGTAGCCTTATCTACATCGCTTGGGTTTGTAGTGATGGGACCAGTTAGGCATAACCCACCATCTCCATCGGTGGACAGTTACATAACTGTTAGCTCCACCTTATCGGATGTCCTTCAACGGTTTTGGGAGGTGGAAGAGCCACCTACCGTGAAGCGAGTGAACCCCTTGGACGAGGAGTGTGAGTTGTTCTACCAGAACAATACAGGTCGCCTTCACTCGGGACGGCTGATCACTCGTTTGCCCTTTTTGTCAGTTCGCCCCTCACTTGGCAGCTCCCGGCCGTTGGCCGAGAAGCGGCTGCTGTCCATGGAGCGTCGTATGAGTAGGAACTCCGACTTCAAACAGAAGTATGTCGACTTCATGCGAGAATATGAGCAACTGGGGCACATGTCGGTTTCGCGACTGGACTGGCGAAACGAGGAACATAATTTTCTTCCTCACCACGCGGTCTTGAAACCTTCCACCGGGAAGATACGCGTTGTTTTTGATGGGTCAGCTCCTACGTCTACCGGAGTTTCGCTGAATCAATGTCTGCATGCTGGACCGAAGTTGCACCACGAGGTGGGTGATGTATTGACCAACTTCCGTCGCCATGCCGTCGTCTTTGTGACCGATATCCGGATGATGTTTCGGCAGACTGTGATTCACCCGGACGATAGACGATATCAGCTCATATTATGGAGGGAGGATCCCAGGGATCCCATGCTGGTCTACGAGCTGAACACCAATACATACGGTTTGCGTTCGAGCCCCTTTGTGGCAATTCGCTCACTTGTGGAACTCGCTGAACGTGAACGATTACGATACCCTCGCGCATCCTTGGTTCTCAAGGAGGATGCATTTGTTGATGATATTTGTACGGGCTCCTCTAGTGTCGAGGAAGCCTTGATTTTGCGAGATGAACTAATTGCTCTTCTCGGGGCTGGTGGTTATGAACTGAGGAAGTGGATGTCCAACTCACCTCAGCTTTTGTGTGACTTGCCAGACGACCACCAGCAGGAGCCTCATATTTTTGAGAATGCCAACACTCCAGATTTACTGTCTGTTTTGGGAGTGCAATACAGACCTGTCCAGGACACGTTCACCTATCGATTGGAGCTGCCAAGCCCCAAGGTCTGGACGAAACGGTTGGTTTTGTCTACAGTAGCTCGTACCTTTGACCCAAATGGCTGGATTAGTCCCGTAGTGTTTTGGATGAAGTGCTTCCTACAGGAACTTTGGTCAGCCGAAGTGTCGTGGGATGAGCCCCTCTCGGGCCGTTTGCTGCGAGATTGGGAGTCCTTCATGTCGTCTCTCCCCGACATTAACCGTGTTAGTATCCCTAGATATATAATGCCTAAGGGACGGTTTACGGCCAGCCTTCATGGCTTTTGTGACGCGTCTGAGAGTGGATACGCAGCCGTCGTATATATCCGGACGGTCGATGATAGAGGAGCTGTTAAGCTCCACTTGCTAATTGCTAAGAGTAAGGTTGCTCCACTTCGGACTCGATTAACGATTCCGAAGTTAGAATTGTCTGGAGCTACTCTTCTGGTTCGGTTGATGAACCACGTTGTTGACACCCTGGGACGTAGTGTGGACTTTGAGTCGCTCTTTGCTTGGTCCGACAGTCAGGTTGTCCTGTGTTGGATTAAGAACTCCGTCCACTCCCTGGAAGTATTTGTGGCCAATCGGGTATCCCAAATACAGGCCTCGAAGGCCACGTTGATTTGGCGCCACGTGCCAGGTGAAATAAACCCTGCTGACTGTGCATCACGTGGCAGCGAAGCCCCTCAGCTTATTGACCACACTCTGTGGTGGGGTCCCGACTGGTTGTTACAACCGTCTTGGCCTTCCACACCAGCTGTGGTGAAGGTACCAAATCCGGGCTTGCGTGTTCACGCTGTCGAGACTATGGCGGCTCCAGAGCGGGAATTTTTATTAGACCGCTACAGTTCTCTGGACAAGTTGCTCGGCGTGACCGCTTGGATAAGAAGATTTATACGAAATTGTCGCCGGCCTCAGGACAAAGATTTGTGTCCGGTCCTCTCACCGCAGGAGCGCCAAGATGCTCTTCTGCATTGGGTGCGTATGACCCAGTCTAGAGCGTTTGAACCGGAACTTAAGATTTTCCGTACCGGGACGTCCAAATTGAAGGGACCCTTGGTGCGTGTGACTCCCTTTCTGGATTATAAAGGATTGTTGCGTGTAGGAGGCCGATTGAGGCACGCTAACTTGCCTTATAGATCACGTCATCCCCTGTTGCTCCCCAAGGACGGACCATTGGTGCGATTGTTGATCATTGATCGCCATGTGAAGAATGCTCATGCCGGATGTAATGCATTGACCGCGCTCCTCCAACGGGAGTTTTGGATTTTGTCAGCGCGAAGAATAATCCGATCTGTTATCTTTCGATGTCTGCCCTGCTATCGTTTACGCCCCGAGACGATACAGCCCCAAATGGGTGATTTGCCTGCTGATCGTGTGAATGAATCGATGACCTTCTTAGGAGTTGGAACTGATTTCGCGGGACCGTTCACTATAAAAACGTCGCGACTCCGTAATGCTAAGACTGAAAAGGCTTATTTGTGTGTGTTTGTTTGTTTGTTTGGCCACTAAAGCCGTTCATTTGGAGGTGGTGAGTGCACTCACCATGGACGCTTTCTTAGCAGCGTTAGGCAGATTTGTCTCCCGCCGGGGACTGCCTTCTCTAATTCGGTCCGATTGTGGGACGAACTTCAAGGGCACTGATAGACATATAAGAGAAGTTTGTGAATTTTTAGATAAAAATAATATTGAGATCGGATCCACACTCTCCCGTAGGGGGGTAACATGGCGATACTCCCCGCCGTCTTGCCCTCACTGGGGAGGGATTTTTGAATCTGTTGTAAAGGCCGCCAAGACTCACCTTCGCCGCGTTATTGGGGAGACTATTCTCACGTTTGAGGAACTCGCGACGGTGTTTCATAAGATTGAGGCGGTTCTCAACTCGCGTCCGTTATGTCCGTTGTCTACCGACGCGAACGATTTGCAGGCCCTCACGCCGGGCCATTTCTTGATAGGCAGACCACTTAACGCCCTGCCCGAGTATCCTTATAGAGATATCAATCCCGGACGCCTTTCGCGGTTTGAGTTGCTCCAGCAGCTTACCCAGAGTTTCTGGCGCCGCTGGCACCTTGAATATTTACACATTTTGCAACAGCGCGTTAAGTGGTCAGATAAGACAAACCCACCGAGGGTTGGAGACCTCGTGTTAGTGAAGGACCCAAACCTGCCACCCTTACGTTGGCGTCGCGGACGCATTGTCCAACTTACTCTAGGGTCTGATGGTGTGCCCAGGTTTGCCGAGGTCCTAGTTGGGGATTCTGTTTTGAAGCGCGCGGTCGCTACTCTTTCTCGCCTCCCCTTAGACTGATTTGGCGGACAGTCCGGGACTGTCCGGAGCGGGGGGATGTTCACGCTCGAGGAAGAGCGAGTGGCGGCACTGCATTCTAGTCTGTGCAGTGACAGCTTTTTTGGCGGCCGGCCGCATGTGATATGTCAGTTGAGTCGAGTCGAAATGTCATGACATGCTTAGAGGTTATGTGCGGGCCGGAATAAAATATAATACACAATATTCAAGCAAATAGTGATTTGCGCGGCGCACCTAATATCGGGGTGCGAAAGCCCGCTTTGTGTTGTGCAAGGTGTCAAAATCGCGTGTGTGAGTCGTGGTGGCCTAATAGGCCTTTGTAGTGCTCCGGTCTCCACCGGTGGATCCACTGCAGAACTTCAGGAGCCGCGACTTCCTTCGAGCTAGCTCAGGAAGTCCACCGGCTACGGAGGAGACGGACGGAGACAATTGGAACCAAGGTAAGTAATACCAATTTTCCAAGAGCTGGTATTCGGTGAATAAAATTCAGCAATACAAGTCGGTGAAACGCCGACGTGGTGAAGTCTACTTGGGGCACCACCAGCCTTACTATCTCGGGTCAAGCCACTAAGGCGCATAACACATTGCAATAACATATTTAATTTTGACTGAAAAATCTTAATTCGTATAGAAAAACCGCAGGGTATAACACACTCACACCGCATTTCCGTGCGGGTGTGCGGCGCGCGCGACGGTACCGCACTCCCGGACGGTGATACGGTGCGGTCTGCGGGGTGTGCCACACTGTGCCGCAGTATCGTACGGATTTTTGCGTAGAGAGGACGTGCATACGCGTAATAGATCTCGACAAAGATAATGCGGTAATGCGGTGCGTCGTGCATCGCAGCTCCCGACGGAGATACGGGGCGAACCGTACGGTGGCACGGTTCCGTGTCCCCGCAGCCGCGTGCGGATTTCGTCCCTCCGTACACCGCAGCGGGATGCGGCGGTAATGTGTTAAGCGCCTAAGGCCATTGTTCGTAATTTCGCCTAAAAATATATTATTATGACTTGTTGGATTCGTTGAACTTATATTTTGAATGTAAAATATGAATAACGCGGTACCGCCCATATTATAGGCTTTGAAATATTTTAAGACATCCTCTTTTCGTTAGACATTTCGTATGTGGAATGAGGAAAATTATAGTGCATGATGCATGCAGAGTTTAACAGTGTGCACGTCGTGTGTCCAGGTGGGTCTGGTGCGCGTGATGAGCAGCTCGGCGCAGCTGGTGGTGGTCAGCGTGCCGGCCGCCGCCAACGACCTGGTGGTGGGACTGGTGGCGCCGCCGGACCGCGGGGACCTGGTGGGGGAGCTGCTGGCCGCGCTGCTGCAGCGGTACCGCGCGTGAGTGACACGGGGCTCGGACCGCGGGGACCTGGTGGGGGAGCTGCTGGCCGCGCTGCTGCAGCGGTACCGCGCGTGAGTGACACGGGGCTCGGACCGCGGGGACCTGGTGGGGGAGCTGCTGGCCGCGCTGCTGCAGCGGTACCGCGCGTGAGTGACACGGGGCTCGGACCGCGGGGACCTGGTGGGGGAGCTGCTGGCCGCGCTGCTGCAGCGGTCCCGCGCGTGAGTGACACGGGGCTCGGACCGCGGGGACCTGGTGGGGGAGCTGCTGGCCGCGCTGCTGCAGCGGTACCGCGCGTGAGTGACACGGGGCTCGGACCGCGGGGACCTGGTGGGGGAGCTGCTGGCCGCGCTGCTGCAGCGGTACCGCGCGTGAGTGACACGGGGCTCGGACCGCGGGGACCTGGTGGGGGAGCTGCTGGCCGCGCTGCTGCAGCGGTACCGCGCGTGAGTGACACGGGGCTCGGACCGCGGGGACCTGGTGGGGGAGCTGCTGGCCGCGCTGCTGCAGCGGTACCGCGCGTGAGTGACACGGGGCTCGGACCGCGGGGACCTGGTGGGGGAGCTGCTGGCCGCGCTGCTGCAGCGGTACCGCGCGTGAGTGACACGGGGCTCGGACCGCGGGGACCTGGTGGGGGAGCTGCTGGCCGCGCTGCTGCAGCGGTCCCGCGCGTGAGTGACACGGGGCTCGGACCGCGGGGACCCGGCGGGGGAGCCGCCGGCCGCGCTGCTGCAGGGGTACCGCGCGTGTGTGAACAGTGCTTGGTCGAGGGTGGAAGGATGTTAGACCGCGGAAACTTGGTGGGTGAGCAGCGGTATGCTAGGCACATTAATCGGTATGTACAGCTATGGCATTAGACGTATGGTCAGATTCGTCACCCGCACTCCTGACCTGTCGCGTATTGTATACGTCAAAACCTGATAATCCAAATCCAGTAAAACATGACCAATTTTTAAATTGTTATACTCTCATGAATGAAAAGAGTTTCGTGTCGACGAGACGACATGTGAAGCAGCGTACTCACTTAAGAGGTGTAACGCGTAACGTACGTATCTGATACAGTATTTAGTGAGTACGTAGGCGCGAACTTGCTTTCCCCCGCGGAGCGCAGTGTGCTCGCAGTGATCCGCCGGCTGGCTGTTTTTGTGCGAGCGTAAAGGCGTTCGTAGTGTGCTCGTCGGATGGCGGTACGACGGGACGCGTAGGGAGTACGTCGGCGTGAGCTTTGAACGAACATTATCATGCAATGGACGGAAGAATTTTTTTATTTAATTGATCTTTATCGAAATTGTCTGGCGTTGTGGGACTCTAAAGAATATTATACAAAATCAATTCAATATTGAATTAGATCGATTCGGCGTTTATAATTTTCGACAAGGTTGTATATCAGAATGAACGCAGCGTTAGCCACCGTTTCCGACACGTTGTCGGCGTGAAATCGTCGCGAGCACTGCGGATCCGGGGGCTCGTAAGTAACTCGATACGCGGTAACCGTGGACGAGTCGTACACATATTTTGTAGATTGGTACAGCATCAGATACGTTAAGTGCTACACCTCTAAACGAGTACCTACTCGGTTTAATACGTGCGTGGTGTGTGCGGCAGGTTGAAGGGCGGCGAGTTCCCGGTGGAGGTGGAGAGCGGCGCCAGTACGCGCTGCGTGCTGGGCGGCCGGCCGCGCGCGCTGCAGCTGCCCCCCGCCCCCGCCGCCGCCCCCACGGCCCCCACGGCCCCCACGGCCCCCACGGCCCCCACGGCCCCCACGGCCCCCACGGAGCCCCCCACGGCCGCCCCCGCCTTCTCGCACGCGCACGGCGTCATCACATACCACCAGCCGCAGGTAACCACCCCCTTACACCACTTCTACATAGATAATGGGCATCTGCCGACTTCCTGATAAAGGACATCGGGCGAAGTTCTTTGAAAAAACCCAAGAATGTATAGCAATTCTATTGTTTTCAAAATATAGGCTTTTATTCATTTACTAATTCATAAAAAAATATTTAGCATTATACAGAAGTATGTATTTTGAGAGTTATTCACGTTTAAAACTATTTTTTTGTAACCCCGATACTTTAAAACGACAGAGTTGCTATTCGGACCCGAATCCCTATAGAACTCTATTGCTATTCGGACCTGATAGAAGCGTTATCGAAAAATAAAACTGTATGTTGCATGCTCCGCTCGCAAAAATCAATTATTAAATAAAATCCACCTCGTCGCCATTTTTTCCGCGCGTCTTCTCAAAGGTCCCAGGGCCGTATAGTTCGGAAATGCTTTGCGGACCACAGTAAATTGTTATCGAAAATACTTATTGGGATACTTAGGATCAAACTGAAAACTGTAAGTTAGATTAGATATTGTGAGCACGAAACTGAAATGAAACTTGAAGTTTCATGCTCCGGGTCCGTATAGCAATCGACTTCTATACGGACCCGGGTCGGAATGGACACAGATTTTTTCAATAAATTTTTTTAGCAAAATGAAAGAGGTAAAGTATAAATTTGCTGCTGTTTTATGATTCATGTAATGCAAAGTGTTTATAGGAGACAAAATAATGTTTATACATTTTTGGGTCTCATGTGCCTGATGTCATTTCATCTTCAACACAGTTGTTAAAAAAACATGGCACACGTTCAGATCAGATTTTCAAGTTATGATTCGAAAATTAATTTTTTCGCATAGGCATCTTTACTTTGTTACGCAATGGGGACTTACTTTTATGAGCTAGGTCATTAATTTTGCAGTTTAGTTTCAATCTATATGTCAATTTAAAAAGTTAAGTAGCAAGGAGTTCTTCATACAAACTATTTATCTTATCTATCACACACCACAAATGAAATTTTTCAGAAATGGCGCGTTTTTGCATCTGGACATATTTCTTTTTACTTTTTTGTTTGTTTTTTACTACTATTTTGTTATGTACTTTTTTATTTGTTTTATACAATTTTTTAATTTGTTTTTTAACTAATTTTATTTTTACTATTCCTTTCTATTTTAACTATTATTTTTATTTGGTTTTTTACTATTATTTCTTTATTATTTTACTATTTAATTATTTACCATTTTTAATTTTTCATTCATGTCATTTTAGCTCCTATTATAACAATCTACTATTGTTGAATTGATTAATTTATTTATCGATTAGAAGTCTGTAATGTAAACTGAAGAAATAAAATTGTTCACAGGTGGTTCAATGATTGCTACGAGCCAAGAAAGTCAGCTGAAAAACGTATGCATCAGTGATTTCAAATGACTGTGGTTGTTAATTAACAAATAAAATCCACATAGAAACGTTCTATATATTGTGCATAGGATGATTCTATCAAAAACATTGCAGTATTGAAGTTGTTGCTACTTTTGATAAAGTACCTGTGAATTTTGAGATTTCTCGCCTTAAATCATGTGCCTTCAGCGAACAGTGCACGTTTATGCCTTGTATAAATTATTCTAAACGCACATTTGACGCTATTAAAATAACGCGCGACAATCGCAGTGTTAAAACGTTATTTTACCGTAGTTTAACGGTATTTAACTGTAATTATTATAATGTTAATTTATTGCAAGCTATATAACACGTTTGTGCTAACTATTGGTTGTTAATTTATTTCTAAGTGTTTAATTATTAATGTGAATTGGGCAGTTTTATTTAACATTTGCCGTAAACATTGTTAAATAATTAGCAATAGCGTCGCACAACGAAATTTTTAGTTGATTAGGTTAGTTTTGTTTGTGAATATTTGATAATGAAATAATTTTAACGTAATGGTGATAACGTGTGAACGTGTAAAGCGAGTCTGATGCGAAATGTTTATTATATTTACCAGTGTAGAGTTCACTAAAGACAGAACACTATTTATGGACAAGTTAAGAGTTTTTATACTATATCTATGAAATTGTCGCATAACTTTAATCAATCCAATTTAAACTTTTTATTTAAATTTCAGAAAGTAAACCCTTCTCCGTTAATGTATTGTATGAAAAAGATTTTATTTGTATATCAGTGTCGAGAACACAACAATATGAGAATTACTTATGTCAATTTAATCGCACAATCTAAACCGATAATTGTGATTTGTGAAATATGTGATGTACAAATTTAAATGGTGATTTTTATTCATGTATTTTTTAATATTGTTCAGTATTAAGATGTTTTAATATGTTATTATGTATATAGGCTTGCTTTCAACGACTGGACGGCATAAACATGACATTTCGACTTGTTCGCTCTTGGAAACAGTGCGATAGATAGTGGACGAAGATATATGGTTGGTCGTTTAAGACATAAATAATATAGGAGATATGTTATATGGAAATTTATCGTGATTAATTAAAAAGGAATTAGTAATGTACTTAGTAATTATAGGAATTTAACTTTTTCTTTTTTTAACACACAATAGGGAGGTTCTTGGCCTTCGTCTTACCTGATGGTAAGTGACGATAAGGCCGAAGGTGGAAGCGAGCTTCACTTGGACTAGCTATCTTACCTCTAATAGGCTAGATGACTAAAAAAAATTTTTGCTTTAATAGAAGCTCATTCATGTAATAAACAGAAAGAAAAAATCGGTTTTCGAATAACTATAAAAACAACCAAGATATAAGGTATTAAACATTTTTCTCCATCTCTTTCTAGCAAAACGGCAATTTACAAGGAGTTTATATGGCCGTACTCAACCATGACGTCACGGTTGATGTCGGATCTCTCTGTCTAATCGCCTTCAAATTAACAACTTAAAATGCTTGTATCTAATGTATTTCTTAGCCGATTTTAATTCTAATTTCACAGGACTGCATCTTTTTTCACGGTATTTTAATATTTAATGACGAGACGTAAAAATTAGAATTCAGTCATCATCCCAATTGTCGAAACACAACAATGTAAATGGGTGACGAATTTGACTGATGATGAACTTGGTAAGACGTACCGTGTACTTATACACATATTTCGTAGATTGATAAGAGGAATGTAAATTGATATATGTAAAAGGTTTTTGAAAAAATTAGTCAAGTATGTTTAATGAGCTCTATGTCAATTGAACTTACTTTATTAACAGTGAATAAAGATCACTTTGGCTTAACAGAGCTCAAAAAGAGATCAATAGGTTAAAGATGTCAGGGCTGGTGAGAGCTCGGAGGCCGAGAGGTCAAGGCGTCAATACGGTATGTTGGAGGCGCGTCTCCAAATACCGCCAGAGGCGAAATTTTTTCATTGTTAATTGTATTAATTTTTCAATTAATTTTTTTATGTAACAAAAGCTAGTAATAAATATGAATCGTAACAGTTTTCAAATGTTAAGCAAACAAAAAGTTTTATATTTGCATGCACTTACTGTAAATTAATTTATTGTTATTTTAATAAAACGTTTTTTGTATAATATATTGTGCAATAAGATCATCACATCACAACTTTTCTTACTCTTATGTCGGTTGTGTATAGTTAAAATTGTGTTTCTTTTGTCATTTTACAGAATGACCATTGGCTAATGCAACGGAACACCAAAATAATATTAAAAGGTAATATAAATACACAAATAATACAACAATGTACGGGCAATTAGAAAATTAACTTTACAATTTCAAATTTTTATATGACTATGTTAACATGGATAGGTTTTGGCTTGAAAAGGTATTAACTAAATACCTTGTATAGCCATAAAAAGTGGAGATTCTTGAGAAAAACGGTAGGCAATCAAGCTACTTTTTCCGTCAGTCAGCTAGACTATGGTTGTCACATGAAAGTTTTTACTTTCAGTTTAAAGTCGATTATCTCGGAAGGTATTAGGTTTCCAGATCGAAGCCAAGCGCCTAGGGTCCATCTTATATACGCCAGCGAGCGCGTTTTATTATTGTAATGTAGATTCGCAGTTAGTTCACCTTCATCAATCGTAGCGTGCACTCGTTGATCAAGTAATAAACAGTGTTCAATACTATCTTCTCTATCATTCAATCAGTATGATTGAATTGGTCGAATAGATATTGGTCCTTCGAGCCGGATTTGAAACAGCGTTCTGACCGCGCGGAATGTACTGACATCGGCCCGTACAGCCCTTAAGTATTATTTCGGCAGTCTGTTACACCCGGCTTACTTACAAACCAGTACTTAAGTGAATTCCAGTATGAAAATACAATTTCGAGACACAACTCTAGTCATTGGTAGAGAGAAAATTATGAAAAGTAAAGTTTTTGTGTACTCAATTTTGAACAACAAAAATGTAAAGTTTATTATGGTTACTTTGAATTATAAATAACAATATAAACCTACTTACAAGATTCTAGAAAAAAATATAGATGTCTTGCCATTTAAGTCCTCATTCTTTAACTATACTCAAAATTATTGTTAGTTTGTCTCATTGTAAATTGAAATTTTTGGTTGTAAAAATTTTGCGTCACGTTATTTTCCGATTGAATTGAGTACAATGTGTTTATGTATTTGGTTTTAAAAGCTTTCGGTTACTGTAATTAGCTGAGAGAAAGTGTCGGAAGGCTGGTTTGCTTCCTAGATAAGGTTCGGACAGGACAAAAGACGGGACGCAAGTAGCAACGAAATAACTGATAATATTTTTTTAAAGGAAATCTAGAAAAAGATTTGCGTTTTTGGCAATGTTGCAGATCATTGCCTTGTTGTTGGAAAGTATTATTTTTTAGCATAAGGTTCTATTATTATGTATTATTAATATTTATTTCGTAATAAATCATAATAATATGTATTGTAAAACGAATTTAGTGGTATGATTTGTAATTTATCCCGCAACACATGTATATATATCAGCTATAAAACTATTCTAAATGAAGCGAGCTTGTCATCTTTAAGAGATCACCCCAGTCAACCCAAGTGTGGGTATAATTATGATTTGTTACGGATTTGTCACTCCAAAAAAATATTTTTTTTAAAGATTTCTATCCAAATGTACAAACATATTGCATAATAATAAATAATTCAATGGGTATATATTGAAGTACAGTCAAGAGTTAGGAGCGGAGTATGAATTTAAGATGGTTCAAAACGAAATGTTGATAATGTTGGTTTAAAACGAAAGTTTTTTCTGTGGACTTAGGTTTTTGAGTTCACTTTTTAGTTTTTGACTGTACTTGTGAATGAACGGTCGTGCCTTGTAGCGGTGCCATGAGATTTGTATATTATATAATATATTTTTAACTTACACACCTTGTTTTATTTTACAACGACACAGTATGATGATACCACATAGGTATACGGTTTTTCTTAGATGTAGCTTTACGCGGACCACATGACATAATAACGATGTCATTAAGGTTTCAACTCTAGTGCAATGGGCGTATGAATAGATGGTATTAATCAGTGAGTAAGTAAGGTGCATTTTGACAGGTGAAAGAGTTGGGTGTACTGGTCGTCACCCGAAAGTACTGACATAAAATTGAAGAAAATCATCATCTCAAATATGCTTACAAAATATTCCATCGCAAACTTGATGATGGTCAGCCTTCTACTAACTTACAGCAAAACCAAAACTCCGTTGCGATCGGCCAATCGGAGCGCATAGCGATTCTTTTTGATGGCGCGATAATGTGTCTTTCCAATTGGTCAAAAGCAACGGTTCAGCTTCGACATATTCGATGGCGCGATACTGTGGCGTTTTGATCGGACGAAAGCAACGCTTCAGCACAGAAGATATAATGCTTCAGTTTAGACAAAAAGTTCGATTGGCCGAAGGCAAAGGTTTAGTTTCGACTTTGCTTGGTTGTTTTTTAGTAGAATTGGTCCCCAGACATCTCTATTTTTAAAAAGGTGGCATGGTGTCGCGCACCGTACCTGGAGATTAACTCGCGACTGCGCGCGAGTTGCTACTTTCGGACTACTTTTTTTGTCGTACTCGCTCGATCGAATTGATGTACCGGAGATACAAAAACGTTTTAACAAAGTTAATGTAGCTACCTACTACAATATTCATTAGGGATAATGTAGCATTCTAAATGTGAAAGAATTTTTGGTTTATTCTTAGTCTTCTTCTTTTTATATAGTCCTACCAGTAGTTCGACTATCGAACTATTTGAACAAAATTATTCCAAATTGTTATACTGGCTATTCAAACTTTCTGGTCTAGTAGTTTCAAGCCTATTCAATGCAAAGAAACAATCAAATCTTTCCTCTTTATAAATTAGTATCATAAGTTAAAATAAATAAAATTATAAATACAATTATAATAATATATGTTTATAAAATTTGTAAGTTTCTTTATCCTTAACCAATTTTCAAGAAATCTGTAAAGATTTCTAAATTGGATTCAACACCCGTACGTACTTATTTACAGTGAATAAAGACCTCTATGGCTTAACGAAGTACAAAAGGGATCAGTACTGTAGGACGAGCACTCAGACCGCTTGGCGATAGCCCGACCGGTGGGTCGGGCTTGCCCGGGCGCGTGGGTAGTAGAAGTAGAGTCGCAGTGTGGACCTTACCTAGCGCGCCCATAAGGGCAGGGAGAACACAAGGGGGGTTAGTGGGTAGGCCTGGCATTCTGCCGGGAGAGCCCCACACACGCTCGCTGTTTAGCCAACGGCGGGTACTAGGCGGTTACGCATTTCCCCCCGAGAAGAAAAGGGCTAGCACTCAGAAAAATAATGATTTAATTATTCTTCTGAGGGCCAGCACGAACATTTGCGTCAAAGTGTTGGACATGGATTAATTAGTATTGGATTTGTACAGCGCCCCTACAGGGCGTACTTGGAACTAAAATTATCATACAAATATTTAACGATGACGTCATTGACGATACGAATACCACAATATAGAGAACGATCGTTCTTTATATTGTGCGAATACTTTGACGCAAATATTCGTGCTAGACCTACTGTACAGTTGAAAGTTTCGTCGCGGCCGGTGTAAGTGCTTGGTGGCCCAGTCCAGGATTCGGGTTATCTTTCGCTAAAACAGATCTAATAAGCCTGCGATATGCCTGCGACGGATTTACAGTTGTCATTTCAAAAGTCATGAAAAGTTACTGACTTAATCTCTAGCACGTGGTCAACAATAATAGTCACTTCTGGCAACCCCTAATGGCCGGAGTAAGCTACCTTAGAATGTTAGAGGGTAGGAAAAAATTACGTCATGAAATTTCAGGAGATTATTCCTAATATTATGCCAAATACATAAAGAAATCGCTAGAACATTTTCGATTATTTTAACATTTTATTGTTAATTTTTACTTGTAATTTTTAATTAATTAATTTTTACTATAAAAAATGTTTTCTTCCCTATTACGATAAACTTCTACTTATCTATTTTGATGATTCAAAACTTCTTTGACACAAAAATCATCAAAAATGAGAACAGCTACTAGAGGAACGCAATACATTTCGAAAAGATTTTAATTATATTTAAATTTGTTTCGTTAATTGTGATGGATTCAAGTGTCGCCCGAATTCTAAAATAAGTTAGCTAATTTTAAAGACTTCTGATCAAGTTCAAACGATTTGGTGCAAACTTATTTTTAAGAGGTGTTACGTAGAGTTCTGAACACTCATTATTTATTTGTAATCGTTAGTTCACGTTTAGCATATGGAGTGCTTGGCGATAGGCGTTTGATTTAAAAGCCCGTTGCTCGTGAAAATTCCTGTCCATTTTATTAGTTTTCATCAAACGTTTCGTTTATTTCGTTTATTATCAAACACCCGGTGTTGATATATCGAGCAAAGTCCAGTTCGGGAGTCATTTGGAAAGCAAGGCTAAACTAGCTAGCAAAAAGCTGGGCGTCCTGAACAGAGCAAAGCGGTACTTCACGCCACATCAACGTCTTGTGCTTTACAAAGCTCAAGTTCGTCCGCACGTGGAGTACTGGTCGAGCCGCCCGTCTTTGTAAGGATACAAAGACGGGCGGCTCGAATCATCGGTGATTCTGATCTGACTGCTGGAGTCGCTGGAGTCACGGAGGGACTTCGGATCTCTCTGTGTCTTCTATCGAGTTTTCAACGGTGAGTGCTCCGAGGAACTGTTCGACTTGGTACCAACGTCACCTTTTTATCACCGTACCACTCGGCACCGCAGTACAGTTCATCTTTACTACCTGGAAGCAATATCGTCTAGCACGGTTCGCTTTCAGCGCTCTTTTTTACCACGTACGGTCCGGCTCTGGAATGAACTTCCTGCTGTTGTGTTTCCCGAGCGCTATAACATGTCTATTTTCAAGCGAGGTTTAAAAAGAGTATTGCATTCAAAGTAGGCAGCGGCTTGGCTATGTCCCTGATATTGGCAAAGTCCATGGGCGGCGGTTACCAATTACCATCAGGTGGGCCGTTTGCTCGTCTGCCTTCTAAAGCATTAAAAAAAACACCCACTAAATATTTAACTTAGTTCCTAGTTATACAACGTGTTATTCATCATCATATACGGTCCCACCGAGGGGCTCGACCCTACCCTAAGTTAGGGTGTTTAGGTCTTAGTCAACCACTCTGGCCTAGTGCGGATTGGTCGGCTTCAAATTTCTTTGTAAAAGTATGTAGGTTACCTCACGATGTTTTCCTTCGCTGTAGGAGCGTCAGACAAATGCATATGAAATTCGAAAATAAAATATATTTTACAAAAAATAAAAACCGACTTCTATATTGAAGTCGGTGCCAAACGATGATCTTCTAGGAACTCTTAAAATTTGTCACCGACTTCAATATAGAAGTGTGATGTTGTTTGTACCTATTCTTATATTATTTTTAACATTTCAGTGTTTTTGAAGTCGGTTTTTATTTTTTGTAAAATATATTTTATTTTTAACTTTTTCGGGAATGAAATCTTTTTAGTGAAAGAAACCCTAATTTAATACGAGAGGTGAGCTGTTATTAAATTAGCGTTTTCTTCGATTTTCAAGGGATCCCATCATCAGATCCTAACTTTTGTGACCATGGGACCACCCTTGGAGTATACTCTATCGAATACAAAAAGAATTTTGAAAATCGGTCTACAATTGGCGTCGTAATTGCGTAACATACACACTAAATTAAAAACATACGCATCGAATTGAGAACAGCCTCCGTTTTTTTTGAAGTCGGTTAAATAACGATAAATACTTACATTAGTACATGGCGGTCTCGAACCCCGATTGGAAGGCAAGTGCCGAGTGCCAATATTTTTTTTTACCTAATACTTCAGTTTTGTTGTATTTTATACCACTGGTTATAGTTACGTATTTGACCATCCACGCGTATTTCATTTAAGCCTGTACATTATGTAATACAGTTTTGTAAAAGGTGAAACTACACGTATAAGACAATAGAAATTGCTTGTCACGTACAACGCATTGCCTTACATGGCTCGTCTCCAATTTTATTAGTGAAATAGAAAACCAATCGATCAGGAACGGATCACGAAATATATTGTGGCCTCTCTTAATGCGCACTTAATCTGGGTGCCTTAAACGAATTAGCCTGGAGCTAGATCTATCTGCGAGGACAAATATAGGTCACGGTTTTGTTTGGCTATGTTACATTTTTAGGCGACAGAAATGCTGTTCCACACCTCTCAATGGGTAGCACTAGCCGTCCACTTTGAGGTTCCCGTTACTAGGGTTGCCAGCTGTCATTTATTGATTTAAGGGTTACTGGTGCTTAAACATACGGGTTATGGTTATTATTTAGGGTGCCCTTTGGTACGCCTAAAATTACTAGTCCTAATTTCATTTGGCCGAACCGTATTGGCCTAAACTTTTTACGTAGAATTCTTGTTTAGCCTAACACATATTTTCGTTCTATGAATAGTTTGGTATAAAAATTGAAAGCCCTAATTTTATAATCTCTAATGTTAAATAGGTACGCTATAATGTATTGGCATTCGACTTTTTGTTATTATGACGTTTACTCTAAGGTAATGTATTGTAATCCCTAATATTGTTAATTGAAGTTACTTGTTTGAATCGTTGGAACCATAAATTGATTTGAAATATTATTCTCAAAGCTATTATTTTAATTGGAAGTTAGTGACAGGCGAATTGCTGTAAAAGCAACTCCACGTAGTCATGTCTGCCTTACCCCTAGAGTGTAATTCAAACCCACGTAGGCGCGTAGGGGCGAGGCGACCCGCGGGCTGAGAAGCAGGTGGCTGTGAGCGAACCGCCACGGCCACGGCTGAGGATGGCCGGTGTAGCCGGCTAACAAGAGTAACAAGCGAAGCTGCAGTGGTAAGCGTCGGTGGCGCTGTGGACTTGGCACTGGCCTTCCAATCGGGAGGACCGCTGCTCTATCCTGCCATGTACCAATGTGTTTTTCGTTTGTCGAATTTAATATGTACCTACTTTATCCGACGTTTTTACAGCGAAGGAAAACATCGTGAGGCAACCTGCATACAGATGTATGCAGGTTGCCGAAATGAAGAAATGTAAAGGTGCATGTGAAGTCGACCAATCCGTACCAGCGTGGGGTAGCGTGGTTGACTAAGGTCCCCACACCCTAACTTAGGTTAGGCTCGAGCCCCTCGGTGGGGACGTATATGAGCTGTGATGATAATAATGATGAAAATTATGCGAAAAAATTTTAGGTTTGAAGTTTGTGTGCCACTTGCAATTAGGACTAGAAAAAATTAGGCGATCCAATATACTATACCCATTATTTACGGGAGACAGTAAAATAAAACAGCAGTTTTATTATTTTTTTTTAAGTGAAACTTTTTAAAATTATATTTGTTGTTAGCGTAAACGGCCTATAAAAGATCTTCATTTTATGAAATGAAAGCATAAAACTCTTTGCATGTCATTTTAAAGTTACATTTCACTTTTTATTGTATTCATGTTAAGCAGATTTCGTTGTGCCCATGATCTGGTCAATAAAAGTAAATACAGAAGCTTTGCTCACCCAATATTTCTTTTCACAGTTATGAGTTTTTTTTATTAATATAGTCTGAAAAACGGGGGCAATCCGTAAAATACGGGGCATCTGGCAACCTTAGTCGTTACCATTTCGCGTCGCGCTCGCCCGTCCATTACCTCCTAGCACGCCTGTTTCTGTGTCGTCATTTGACAGCGGCAAACTCGAAGTGAGCTCTAGCAGTAAGATAGGCGTGGGAAGAGTCCCACGCGCACGGAGAGCCGAAGAGTGCGGAGCATACCTGCTGAACCAACCTGTATACGATCTTGTCCCTTTTCGGAACGATCAAGGTGGCCTAGACAAAGTAACATTCGCGTCCGTTTCGCTTATGGCCGGTACACACATTGTTTAGTGTTTAGTGCGAGTGGCTTGTTTAGTGTTAAGTGTTTAGTAAAAAACACGTTCGGACAGCTTCTGTTTAGTGTTAAGTGTTTAGTGTTTAGCGAATAGGAACGCGTTCTATTTTTTCTGCGAGTCGCCCCTCCCGCTCTCCCGCCTTCACCCCTCACTTAACACTAAACACGCATTAAACACGTCTGGACAGATCTGTTTAGTGTTTAGTCCATATAATGAACAAATAAACTAAACACCATTTACTAAACAGTGTATGGACAGCACCTACTAATCACTTAACACTAAACAGTCTACTAAACACTAAACACTAAGCACTTAACTAAACAAAGTGTATACCGGCCATTACGTTATGCGTTTGTTATCGAACGGCAATATATGAGAATGCCGTGAAATGAGAAATCGTGACGTGGAATCATTGCCATACATTTTTTTTTCTAACTTCGTTATCGTTATTGAATTGTTACTTTATCTAGGGCCTCGGTTCTTCGCTCCGAAAACTCTTTATCCTATCTCGAGACATTAGTCCAACCAGCCCCTTTATTGTGTAACAAAAATCTAGGAGCGTCGGTGGCACTGTGGCCTCGGCACTGGACAGTGCTCCGAGTAGAATCGGGAAGCCCGCGATCGATCCTGCCATGTACCAAGGTGTTTTTCGTTTCACGAATTTCATATGTACATTTATCTGACGCTCCTACGGTGAAGGAAAACATCGTGAGGAAACCTGCATACACCTGCGAAGTAATTCAAAAGGTGTATTTGAAGTCAACCAATCCGCACTGGGCCAGCGTGGTTTGACGAAGGCCTAATCGCCTTAACTGGTTAGGGTAGGCTCGTGCCCTCGGTGGGGACGTATATGAGCTGTGATGATTGCTTTCAATTTGGCGGTCAAAGTGCATCCATTTTTTATCAGACAGTCAACACTTCTTGTATTAACGCCGCAATGTCTAGTAATTTCAAGGCGATCGTGATAGATTTTTTCTTAGACAATAACCCCCCAGCTGAGCTAACAGGATACCAACGCCACCGAAAAAGTTTCATTAACAATATTTCATTTTTTGCCATGGATATGTATAAGCCAGGCAAATCTTAATAGGGTTATCCATGTTTTATTATCTTACTAAAACAGTATCGTCGTTATTTACAGCTGTATGCTTCTTAAATTTGCTCGTGTAGATGGCACGTGCACCTAAAATAACAAAAACAAATTCTCATAATACGAGTATCTTCCTTTTTCTTTTTATTTGTATAATGTAGTAAGATGTAGCGAAATGTGACGAATATTTCCGCTATAACTTTCGGTACACACAGATATTATTAGTTGTTATAGAACATAAAGCCACGGTAATACAAAGCTTAAACAAATCTAATATATAAAAATCTCGTGTCACAGTGTTTGTTTTCGAACTCCTCCGAAACCGCTTGACAGATTTTTATGATTTTTTTGTGTATATTTGGTAGGACTGAGATGAGAATAGGTTGTTAGCTATTTTTTATATCCCTATCGATAATTTTTTTGGACAATTATAATGGCGAAACGTAGTTCGCGGGCACAACTAGTTTTTATATAAAGTAAACGTTAGAGATACATTATACTATCCAAATTCTTAGTGCATATAAATAACTCATAATTATATAAGTATACGGTATATAAAAAACATAGGTAAACCTCCAAATACAGTGACTTGAACTCGAAACCTCTGGCACATAAGCGGAGAGTTTTTTGTGTATAAGATTTCACTTTGTGGATATTACTTGCTAACCACTAGACCCGACTGTCATAGTTAAGTTACTTTGATAAACCCACTGAAAAGGCAATGAATTGAAAACGCCTCGTTCACGGAAGCCAGAAGGACGACGCAATTAGTTAATTAAGTAGTGATCTTTGCAAAACGTTGCCAACTTTTGACATAAAATGTCAAGTCAGAGTACCCAGTAACTTCACTATCTGTCATACCCTTTGTAGATATTGGGTGAAGAAATATGGTGAATAATATTGCATTAGACTTTGTATATAAAAAATATTCGAGCTTGATATGGAATTCTATTTAATTAAGCATTTTTAACCCTAGAGCCAAATTGATCCGGCATTACACCGAAGACATCCCGGACGTCAGCCTGTACGAGATTAGTGTGGCTCTCAAACAGCTAAAAAACAACAAGGCACCGGGTGATGATGGAGTTACAGCTGAGCTTTTGAAAGCGGGTGGACTACCAGTCCGGAAAGCGCTGCAGAGGCTATTTAACTCCATCATACTCGAGGGCATTACGCCTAAAGCATGGCACGGGGGTGTGGTGGCACTTTTCTTCAAAAAGGGCGACAGGGCCCAGTTGAAGAACTACAGACCCATCACGCTCATGTATACAAGCTGTTCTCGAGAGTCATCACGAATCGTCTCTCGCGTAGGTTTGACGACTTCCAGCCTCCCGAACAAGCCGGATTCCGTAAAGGCTATAGTACCATAGACCACGCCACTATGTCAGTCCGCCTTCAGGACCAGAACTCGAAACCAATACGACTTCAGCGAGGTGTGAGACAAGGTGACGTTATATCGCCGAAGCTGTTCACAGCTGCGCTGGAGGATGTATTTAAGCTTTTGAACTGGAGAGGACTCGGCATCAACATAAACGGCGAGTACATGACTCACCTTCGTTTTGCCGATGATATCGTGGTCATGGCTGAGACCGTGGAAGATCTAGGCACAATGCTCGAAGACCTCTGTAGAGTTTCCCAACAAGTGGGTCTTAAAATGAACATGGACAAGACCAAAATTATGGTGAATTCCCATGTAGTACCCACTCCTGTGAAGGTTGGCGGCTCTACACTGGAAGTTGTTGACGAATATGTTTACCTGGGACAAATAGTCCAGCTCGGTAAGTCCAACTTCCAGAAAGAGGTAAATCGACGAATCCAACTCGGCTGGGCAGCGTTCGGGAAGCTACGCAGCATATTCTCGGCCAATCTACCGCAGTGTCTTAAGACGAAAGTCTTCAATTCGTGCGTGTTGCCAGTGATGACGTACGGAACTGAGACGTGGCCGTTTACAATGAGTCTCATCAGAAGGCTCAATGTCACTCAAAGGGCAATGGAGAGGGCTATGCTCGGGGTTTCTCTACGCGATCGCATCAGAAATGAAGAGATCCGTAGAAGAACTAAAGTCGCCGACATAGCCCAAAGAATTGCAAACCTTAAGTGGCAGTGGGCAGGACACATAGCTCGCAGGACTGACGGCCGTTGGGGCGGAAAGGTCCTCGAGTGGCGGCCGCGTACCGGGAGACGCAGCGTTGGTAGGCCCCCCACAAGGTGGACCGACGATCTGGTGAAGGTCGCGGGAAGCCGCTGGATGCGGGAGGCGCAGGACCGATCGGTTTGGAGATCCCTGGGGGAGGCCTATGTCCAGCAGTGGGCGTCTCTTGGCTGAAATGATGATGATGATGAAGCATTTTTAAAAGTTTCCACTGCATTTTTCGGAACGTATATAGAATTTCGGAAAATTTTCCATAAGTCCGTCCGTAACTGTGAAGGTCGCGTAGTTTCGTATATGATACTTTTCATACCTGTGAACCGAATGCATAATTACAAAAAATTACATTTTAATCGTTTCTGCCTGGGATTTTGAACTTAAAAATTGGGTCATGATATGAGCGGGTCAAAAATTATTCTACGTTTTAATGGGGGTATGAGACACTAAATCTGTGTATCACCTGAGACTACCTCTGAACTGTAAAATAGATCATGCATCGACGTAAGCGTTAGTGCTACACAAATAAGTAATACAGAATGTTACTTTTGAAGCGGGAGCTTTTTGTGTGTTTGTTCAAACAAGTAAAATGAACAATATTTACTATGGAACCAATTTTGAAATTGCGAAAGAAAATCTGCAGTTCCATACATCTAGGTTCAGTGGATGTTGTATATTTGTATGGAACAGCTGATTTTCTTCGAAATTTCATGATTGGTCCCATAGAAAAAAGCTGTTCTGTTAAGCTTGTCTGAACAAGGCCATAACATTTGGCTCCCGCTTCAAAAGTAATTCTGTATACTTACAAGGTGTAAATGAAATTGAGCAAAGCTGAAATTTGTTCAGAATCGAGTGTAGAATCAATTCCACTAATAATAAATATGGCTCTCATTTTTTCAATATTAAATTTTCAACTGCTCCGCTTTTGTTTACTCAACTCTCGAACCCGCTGTTCGAAAGTTAAGTAATAATAGCTCTCGAGCCCGCTGGCGCGCGAGCATTGAGTTTTTAAATTGCAAAATATGCAACAAAACAAAAAAAAATCTAAATATTTTTGTAAATAATCCGCACCACAAAAAATATTTTCATAGTTTATATCGGTAATTACTTTATAATTAAATAATTTAATCTTTTTGCACATTGCTGTGAGCTATTATCATTTTTGCAAATACAAGAACTAATTATTAATTATTGAATAACAGATAGTTTCACGTGTCTTTTATTCACACGTATTAACAGCGAATAAGGTTAATTTTAGCTTAACAACGTCGAAGGAGAACAATATAGTTGAAATTTCCCTTAGGTGAGATCTTGAGTCCTCAGTGGCGTAATTGGTCATGGCATCAACACGGGAGGTTGAAGGCGTAGATTGAAGTCCAGTCTGTGATTTTTTATTTTATATTTATTATTTACCTTCTACTTCTATATTTTGGAGGGTAGCAACTGTATTAGGCGAGTTAGGAACTGATATATCATTTATCATCATCATCAAGTCGATTCAATCTATGCAGTTACCATAACGATGGAATTACCAATATTTTATGGCGTTCCTTTGGAAATCCTCTTGGAAACCAATGATAGTTATAAATCCCTTGCTTAGTAGTTTGTTCAAAGGAAAAAACTTAAAAGTGCTCTTTTGTTTAATGAGAAACACGATAACGTTGCCGATAAAATAGGTGAGTTGTTTACAGTTTTCTGTATGCTGCAGTGTTGACTTTGATGAAGTTATTACGGTTTTATTTAGTTGTCAAATAAATCAAAACAAGATTTTTATAAAGAAAATGCAGCCACGGCTATAACATTATTTCACACAGGCATTCATATAGGTACACCCACAAACGTGCCCACGCGCACACCATGCAGAGATGCACATTGCACACACAGAAAAGTAAACGATGTGTCATGCACGTAGTGTAGAAACTATGTAAGTTTAATCGCAATCTTTCAGGCGATTCACCATTGGCATCTTAAATTCTTTCTCGGTTATCTTACACAAAGTTTGTTGTATAATATATTAAAAAAGAATAAAATCTTTACTCCAGTAACTTACACGTAACGTTTTATAACTTTAGAGCCACAATAAGATTAAATTAATATACTTACACTGAAATTTAACCATGAGCCTGAACTAGGATTAACAAAGCAAACAATTAACAATTAAGTAAATCAATCCATTTATTTAAAAGGAAATTGAAAGATCACCTTATTTATATACAAAGAGGATTACCCATAGGTGGCCGAGTTATTCCAACGTATCTTCACTAGGTCTATATTTATTGTTATGTATATAAATTATTAAATGATCAAACGAACTTACCTGAAGTGAAGTTCGATCTTAATTATCCTGTCTTCGCCGAAGAGATTTATTCCTTAACCATGTAGTAGCCCTGCTACGCGCTAACCCTATCGCACAAGTTTTAAAGTCAGAGAAAGAAAACCACTATATCTTCCTCTGTCTAATCACACCTGACAAGCCTCCGCAGTACCGACCTCATTCTTTTTAGAGAAATAGAGCAACATTGATATATAGGGGGATAAGATTCAGGGAGGGAGGGACCTTAAATCTCTTCGGCGAAGACAGGATAATTAAGATCGAACTTCACTTCAGGTAAGTTCGTTTGATCATTTAATTATCCTGTCTTCGCCTCCGAGATTTATTCCTTAACCATGTAGATGTTCAGAGAGTATAAAATCAATGTTGCGACAATAAAAAATAAACAACATTACAGTAAAACATCAAAACATAATTGTTAGGTACGTATTTCAATTTTTTTTTTTTTTTTTTTGCGCCTCTAGCAAAAATTTCAAAACAACAAAATATTGTGAACAAAAAACTAATCAACCGACAGTATTGTTTTAAGTACTTAATAATAATTATAATTGTGACAAAGATTCAATAAAATTGGTTTCAGAACTAATATACCGGTCTGTTATAAAAATCAGCAAATACAGCTGATCTTTCCGAACATCCTGCGGTCTTTCTAATTACATCGACGTTGAGGTCAGCACGAGACGCCGCCTGATGTTGATGCGTGTCTCGCTCGCTCCGAATATTAAGATGTCAATGCCACTATCGCACATGATCTGCTTTATCCAGCGCCCAATGGGTTGAGATGAAGCAGGTCTACGTGGTTTCTTATGTGTGAGGATCAGGTTTGTTCTGAATCTGAGCGAATTGAAGATGATACAGCAATATATCTTAACTTAATACCACTGATGCTGGACAAATACCGGGATATTAAAGGGATAAAAAAAAAGTTAGTTTAAAACCGGTTGAGCTTTGCCAATTGCTTATGTTTTAATTAAATTTGTAAGTGTTATAATTACTCGATCTTCATATGCTTTATTAATATTTCGTATTTTTGTTAGAGAAATTGTATGCGTCCTTGGTCCAGCTAATAACATGACTGACTTCTTACTCATTTTTTCAAGATTAATTGTATAATTCTCAAATCGTTTAATAGTCTAATACTATAATACCAGGGGGCTACTGCCTAACTAATAACGATCACTTGCTATCGTGATATTAGAACAATAGTTCTACCTAAACTTCAAAATTTCAAAACACATTAACAGAAATTCCAACAAAAATGTAGTATTTACATTTAAAAAAATCTGTTGTATTCTTTTTACAAAATTCTCACCATATCTTTAGTACTTTATACTAGAATTATATTATGACCCGGTGTTATGTGATATCGAAGATAACAACATCTAAGGCTGTTTCTGGCACGTCATGAAAGCTTTCCCGGAAAATACACACGCTGGCAGGGAAAGGTGACGGCGCAGATGGTGTACCATCCTGAAAGGAAGTAAGTAGATCTTTCTTGGAGGAAATATCACAATCTCTGTCACACCCAGGGATATGAAAAGGGGATACCATGGTTAAGAGGGCTATAGTTGAACAACGATAATTCCGGTGGCTTAATCAGTAACTATTTTGTTTATAGTTTTAAAAATTAGTGCAAACGGTGTTAAAGCGTAAAAATAAAATTGCGACTAATCTACTGTTTAAACGCGTCAATATCATAGGCAAAGGGATCCCTTTTCCATGAAATATACGCGGGACATTTGCAATAAGTCAATAGATGGTTCACCAAAAAAATGTTTGCAAGACGAGATGCAAATAAGTCAATAGATGGTTCACCAAAAAAATGTTTTATTTTCAAAAGTTGTCTGATACCCAACTGCCACTCTGTGTCGAAGTTTATTTTTCTCGATTCACTGTTAGCTTCTATATTTAACGAGTAACGAATATAAGACGCGAAAATAAATATACCTACTTTTCTCACACCAGTCCCAAATCATTTTAGTAACTTGACTTAAGGCGCATAGTACTCCCAATGACCTTGCGTCGATCGTCCCGCACTGATTACATAGGAGTGAGTGAGTGAGAGTGAGGGGAATATTCAAGCAAACCTTTACGCGTAAGATGAATTATTTCAATAAAAAATTAATAAAGGCGAATAAGAAAAATCTAAAAAGACCATCCCCTAGAATATTGTTCACTTTATTTATTGAAATCAAAAGTATGTGATTTAACCTAATATTTACGAAGCGATTAGGTTTATAGTTTTAAAATCGAGGCATGTTTGGGTCACATTTCAACCAAGTTTTAATTAATTTATCAAAAAATTAAAAAGACCATCCTCTAAAGAATGCGTTGAATAATAACATATCTTTTTTAAAGATTTTTTTATTCAATATTTATGAAGAGAACCGGTTTTTTCTGCAGTGATTTTTTATGATTGACGTTACTATGCGCCTTAAGTGTTGGTATTACACTCTCCCCATTCTATTTATATAGAATATGGCAGTGGTGTTATCGACACTTAAAAGACTACCACAATTAGCGACATTTTTAGCAAATGAAATTAGCCCACAATATACAGCGAGTAGTTCCAGTCAGTTTATATGATTGGTTTGCTCGATGTTGGTCCAGAAACCACCAGTCTTTTCGTTGGCACAAGCTGCACCCTAGCCTGCTGTCGAAACGTCCGTAAAATTGCGAAATTGTACCTATGACTTTTTATTCAATTGACTGCCAATGGAATATTGATCTGCCACCAATGGAGATCATCATATTATTATAAAATATCTGTAATTGTAATAAAAACGTCGTAATTGTTAGTATTTCTAAGAAGAGCACTTTTAGTGATTTTGTGTGTAAATACTACCCATATACTACAGCCGACATGCTGCCGTAGAAAACGTTCAAAGAACCTTATTCGAATTCTGTTAGATTTAAATATATTTTTTATGTGTATAATAAATTTTTGTGGCTTGAATCTGGTAATTGTATGTTATTTTATTAGAGTTTAAAATAAAACCTAAAAATTTACAAAGCTTTTCTGGTATTAGACTAGTTTTTTTTTTTTTTTAAATTAATAACTAACCTTAATCGTGTCAGACATTAAATAGTTCTTTTTGTGTTCTCTAGGTACTCTCCAGCAGAGTTTGCTAAACACAACATATCATAGATATCTCACTGATAGCAGACCATAAGATCTTAAATGAGTAAGAGCTGGCTGTAATATTTTGTGAAATATATCGCGCGGAACATAGGCTAAACGGGAGTGCTAGAAACTCGTACAAAATATCATGAAAATAAAAGCGTAAACATGTTTTCTTCTTTTTTTTTTTTCCTTTTTTTTGATGTGTGAATCGGCAGCAAAAATTAAGCTTCCTAAATATCAATATTAATCACGTATCAGTCTTCGATCATAAATCGAGTAGCCGTTCTGATATCTTCCATTTTGAAATGAGATACCTACTTCGACTTCGAATTCAGATTTTTAGATTTAATATATATAGAGCACACGCTTTTAGGAATAACGAAGATATCATAAACGAATTGTTTTGCTGTCGGGTTACATCTCCTAATAGCTTTTATTTCTAATAAATGATTTAATTCGAGAGAAATTGCTATTCACTAACTTTTTGAAAAAGAACGCCGCGCACGGCTGTATGGTATTTGTTAAGGTTCCTCAATAAATGAAATCCTGGACACATTGTCTAATATAAACCTATCGCTAGTGATAGTTCACCACTCATTGACTAAATTAATATTTTAAGCGGCCGGCATGTACTTGCGGCTGCGCGCTCAGGTAGCGCGATTGTTCGATGACCGTTGTAATGCGACGCGACTGGCTGGTGCCTCGGCGGTGCCAGCGGCAGCGGCGGCGGCGGCGGGGCTGGCAGGCGACAAGCTGGCAGCGGTGCGAACGCGGCTGCTCGCCGTCGATTCGCTTGGTAGTATGACGTCTTTGACTGTCCCGGCCCACCGGGTCGATGAGGGTAGGATTGGCCGCTGCTTTGCTGTCGCGTTCGGGACGATGAGCCTTTCAAGTTTAAATGACTCTTAGATGAAATTGGTGTCTGCATCGTTCAACGTAACTACATCTGGAATATTAAGATTTTTCTTTAAAAGACACGATTGTGCCCTTCCCAGTGCTGAAAGTGCTTTACCGAGTTGATTCTGTTGTCTACCAACATAGCACTTACTTCCGAATTAGAGTTCGGCCCTTCGCCATAGGTACTATAGTATACATTGTTTTTTTTTTTTTTTTAAATGCTCGTCTTTGGTCACTTTTGGAAACCGTTTTGCAATAGGACTTGAAACCTGGCCGCTACATCGGTTTGTAAGTCATCAGTTATCACCATATTGGTTTGTATGTGAAAGATACTAATAAATATTTAATGAGAATTTAGGCAACACAAAAAATATTTTTAAATAATTCCGATGAATGCAACGGAAATTTTTAAAACAGCGGGGAAAAAAGGACAGCCCCTATATTTTCCATTAAGTACACTCGTTGAATGCAACGAGAACAAAATAACAATATGATCCGAAGAATACAACGGACATAAAAGTGATTTCCGATGAATGCAACGGAAATTTTTAGGCAGCGGGGAAAAAAGGATACCCACATTTTCCATTACCAGTATTACTGCACGTGGTCGCGCCGCGCGCGTACTCGGCGGCCCAGGCGAGCGGTGTCCACCCGCTTACTCGTTCAATACAACGAGAACATAATAAAATATTATCCGAAGAATACAACGGACATAAAAATGATTCGTCGTTCAATACAACGAGAACATAATAAAATATTATCCGAAGAATACAACGGACATAAAAATGATTCCCGATGAATGCAACGGGAATGTAAAAAAGTATTCTTCTGGTTGCACATCATTTTCGCCATCATCTGAGTACAAAATGTGCCTCCGGCTTGCCCCTACGTTTTTCCGAATTCAGTTTTTCTTCGTATCTCTTCATCTTCCTTAGCCATCTATCTTCTTCGGGTTCACTGTGTTTTCGTTTAGGCATACTTAACAAATAAGCAAATAACCGTAAATTTATACCTTTTTTTTTTTACGTAGGTTACCTACACTCATGCACAAATTATATTACTGTTACACTCGTGCGAGCGCCGCGCGCGCACGGACAAGAATGAGGTCGGTACTGCGGAGGCTTGTCAGGTGTGATTAGACAGAGGAAGATATAGTGGTTTTCTTTCTCTGACTTTAAAACTTGTGCGATAGGGTTAGCGCGTAGCAGGGCTACTACATGGTTAAGGAATAAATCTCGGAGGCGAAGACAGGATAATGGTGTGTTTACAGCTATGTATACATATGTTAGTGATATATGGTAAATTATATGTTTTTCATGTTACACACATATATCTTAATTTTATTCATGTATTTTTCCATGCGTATATATTTATTTTATCATTAATGGTCAACTAACCTTCAGGTCACAAAGTTGCGTCAGGTCACATCTGAAAACCAGCGCTGTGGCTTCGGCCCCAGCACATGCTGAGATGTGTCCTATTCCACAATGCACCACAGCACATCATATAATTGTATATTATTTTTGTTTTTAATATTTCATTGCACTGTTTTCATGTCCTAGCATCATTTTGTCTTCTATTATATTTGATAATTTGATATGTCTGTGCTTTTGTGGAATAAATGTCTTGAAATTGAAATTAAAACATGTGTTATATTGTACAGAATTAAAATGCGAATAATTAAACTTAAATGCAAAATTAACAATATAGAAAAAGCAGCTTCATTAGGATTATGTGACACACACAAAACACATACACGAAATTGTATCCAAACCTGTCAGTGAAATATTTTTTTATGTATATATTTAATAATTAGTATAAAGGATCGCTTTATTTTTAACTAATTATCACAAAATCTGTAAATATGTCGAAATTAGATGTCATTGGTACGTAGCAATTCACAATTAGTGAATTGCTAAGTACGTACGATCAATTAGGTGTACGTTGACTAAAGCGTGAGTAGTGGTGTTGCTTTGTGGACTCTACCACACGCGCCCTAAAGGGCAGGGAATTCTATGACTAGCAGTAGTCAGCAGTCATGATAGGAGTTCTCGTTAGTCCAGTAGCAGTCCAGGCTTACTCAAAAGTACGAAAAACAAAAGCAAATACTTATGTACCTCGAAGACGCAAAGCAACTCACAAACATCACTGCACAGTGGTTCCGTGTTTAGGGCAGCGCGGTCAAAATTCCCTAAAATTGTTTTTAATCATTCTTTTTTAATTTGAATGATGTAACATATTAATAAAAGATATTTATGATTAAATAAAACAAATTTATTGCAATAAAATATTTAACAAAAATAAAAACAGACTTCAAAAAAACTGAAAAGTTAAAAATAATATAAGAATAGGTACAGACAACATCACACTTCTATATTGAAGTCGGTGCCAAACGATGATCTCCTAGAAAGTCTTAAAATTTGTCACCGACTTCAATATAGAAGTGTGATGTTGTCTGTACCTATTCTTATATTATTTTTAACTTATCAGTGTTTTTGAAGTCGGTTTTTATTTTTTGTAAAATATTTTTTATTTTTAACTTTTTTGTGACTGAAATCTTTTTAGTGAAAGAAACCAGCTCACTTTAATACCAAATTTAATACCAGCTCACCCAAGGTGAGCAGTTTGGTATTAAAGTGAAATTTGGTATTAAATTAGGGTTTCCCTTGATTTTCATGGAATCCCATCATCAGATCCTGACTTTGGTATACTCTATCGAACCACCCTAGGAGTATACGAATACAAAAAGAATTTTGAAAATCGGTCCACAATTGGCGGCGTAAACGCGTAACATACACACAAAAAAAACATACGCATCGAATTGAGAACCTCCTTTTTTGAAGTCGGTTAAAAAATATAATTAGTAATATACAAGCATAAGAAGAACTTTAGAAAATTGATGTAAATCGTATGCAATTTCCTTATCATAATTTGGTATTAAAATATAATTATTTGTAATAAAATCACTAAATTCTTAATAACTAAAGGAAAATAGATTATCTTTGTAAATAAAAATATTATTATAACTTATACGAGTAGTTAAATAAAAATAGTGCTATGAAATGGCAATTCTAAACAAAGAATATTATATTTACAGCTTACACAATAAAAAGTCCAAAATAAACATGCAGCTTTAAATTTTAATAATTTTATAACTTCCTCAGATAAAGGCTGTTTTTCTTTTGAAAAAGTTTCCGAAGACTAGTTACAAAGGGATCTGAACTCAGTAAAAGGCGATTAATTTAGTCTGTACCTATTTGTAACTTCGCGTGACATTTTTCGGGTAAAATCTCGCCCGAACTATTTTAAATTTTTGTTATTAAATTCAGCTGTTTCTTTGAAAAGTTCCGCGATGGTTAAAAGAGCATATTCTGATACATCAGCACTGTGAATGAGATCTTTGTGGGCGGAAGCAGAGAGATTGAACCACGGATACTCTGGCATATTCTTTAAACTTATTATAATCAGTATTAAATTCCGATGACAATGCCTGTTAAATTATACTACAATTACCAAATAAATAAATTAGTATTTTTAAGTGAGACTGCAGCGTATGACAAATTTTCGTACCGTATAATAGCGTCATTCGATGTACCGCTTCCGCCACTTCTTGGTTTATCTACAGCTAAACCTAACCGTTTCCTAAATTCAGTTTGTACGTAAACTTATCTATTCTGCAACATTTTTTTCACAATGAAATAGAACATTCATTTCATTTCATTTTCATTTTCACAATGAAATAGAAATAGAACATTTGATTCTTGTATCTGAAATTAAAATATAAAATTAATATCAAGTTTCGTTGACAATGCTACGAGGCGTCTACGGCATCGTAGCAGACATGATATGGTCCCACGGGCAAATCAGGGCAAAAAAATATGTTCCCCATAAAATAGACAGATGTAGCTCTCGATAAAGTTACAGTAACGGAAAAATAAACAAAGAAAAATAGGTCGGCGTAGCAGCCACATAAAACGAAAAATATAATAATTTAGCGCTAAAAACATAATTATTTACAAAACACAGCCCGGTTCTGATTTAGTTGAAAATGTTGACTATCTGTCTACTTTATGGGGATATACTACTCTTTCTGTGTTCTGTGGGATATACCTTATTGCTCCGATTTGCCCGCGGGACCATAACATGTTTGCTACGATGCCGTAGACGCATCGTAGCATTTTCTACGAAACTTGATATTAATTTTATATTTTAATTTGAGGTCCTAAAATCAAATGTTCCTTTTCAGTGAGGCATTTATTCGAGCTTTGATGTTCGCAAGAACCTTCAGATTGTACAAAATATGTTCTAGAAGCTTTTTAATATCTCTTAAAGATGCAGAAAATGTAAATATTGCACCTTTGTCAAATCGAGTTGTTATAGTTTATGTGGAAGTCTTGACAAATTCTAGCCAGCAAGTACAAAAAATAGCTTTAAATAATTATTCGAATAGGTAGACGAAAACGAATGTATTTCTTTTTACAGGAGGACCAGACTGCCGACAGTTGATTGTTCTTTGTCTGAGAGTCTCCCTCCGGTAAAAAGTTGAAGTTACCTGTGGCTGGTTGAGGAACTCATCTATAACCTGCCTATCATCAGGACGGGACTTTGGAGCTCTCCACAAAACCGCACTGCATCGTTTTGGGAAATAGTCCAAACTAATGGGCGTATTGTAGCTGAGATGACGACTACATCTCAAACTCTGTACGTTTACTGTTATTTCTTTGATATTGTTTCACAAAGAATTAACGGTGCTATTCAAGTTTCACCATGTTGTGTCATAAATTATCGAGATAGGTACTAACATATATGGGGCAGGATGGGGTTACATTATTATCAAATTAGGGTAAAAATGCCGCCGTCCCGACAGACTCGGCTTTTTATGTTTTATAGGAAAATTTACTTTGGTTTTCCCTGCGGCTCCATAGCTCTAGTCTTAAGAACAAGGGCAAAGGACACAAACCACCTACGCTATACTGATGAAGGTATCTTTAAAAATTTCTGTGAGACTATACATGTATGTTTTTTTAGTTACTCCAAACTAAAAGAAAACCGGCCAATCGCGAGTCAGACTCGCGCACCGAGGGTCTCGTACAAACCTGTAGGTATAATTATAATTTATTTAATAATAACTAATTTACGGTTTTAGTACCCTGTAGGTTTTGATTCCATTTCAAGTGTCGAAAATTTGCGGCATAAACGGCTGTATCTTTTGATTGCGTTGGCTTAGAAGTTTGATTTTTTCACAGCTCTAAGGGACAGTAGACCTGAGTATTTGATATAAATTTCAGCTTGATACCTCCACGCGTTCCTGAGAAAAAGGGTCAGACAGACAGACGGACGGATGGACGCACGGACGGACAACAAAGTGATCCTATAAGGGTTCCGTTTTTTCCTTTCGAGGTACGGAACCCTAAAAACAAGTTTTTTTTTGTAGTCGGTAGTATGGGTAAAAAAATATTGTGATGAATAGCGATGTAAATAGAACAAAAAATTGGATTACGATTTCTGTGGAAGGTTTAAATAATGACCCAATTTAGACCTTCCAATTTATGTTGAAGGTTGCAATAATGTCCTAAATTAGAACTTCCGATTTCTGTTGGAGGCTGCAATAATTAAATGATCAAACGAACTTACCTGAAGTGAAGTTCGATCTTAATTATCCTGTCTTCGCCGAAGAGATTTATTCCTTAACCATGAAGAAAACCACTATATCTTCCTCTGTCTAATCACACCTGACAAGCCTTCGCAGTACCGACCTCATTCTTTTTAGAGAAATAGAGCAACATTGATATACAGGGGGATAAGATTCAGGGAGGGAGGGACCTTAAATCTCTTCGGCGAAGACAGGATAATTAAGATCGAACTTCACTTCAGGTAAGTTCGTTTGATCATTTAATTATCCTGTCTTCGCCTCCGAGATTTATTCCTTAACCATGTAGATGTTCAGAGATTATAAAATCAATGTTGCGACAATAAAAAATAAACAACATTACAGTAAAACATCAAAACATAATTATTACGTATTTCCATTTTTTTTTTATTTGGGCCACTAGCTAGCAAAAATTTCAAAACAACAAAATATTGTGAACAAAAAACTAATCAACCGACAGTATTATTTTAAGTACTTAATAATAATTATAATTGTGACAAAGATTCAATAAAATTGGTTTCAGAACTAATATACCGGTCTGTTATAAAAATCAGCAAATACAGCTGATCTTTCCGAACATCCTGCGGTCTTCCCAATTACATCGACGTTGAGGCCAGCACGAGACGCCGCCTGATGTTGATGCGTGTCTCGCTCGCTCCGAATATTGAGATGTCAATGCCACTATCGCACATGATCTGCTTTATCCAGCGCCCAATGGGTTGAGATGAAGCAGGTCTACGTGGTTTCTTATGTGTGAGGATCAGGTTTGTTCTGAATCTGAGCGAATTGAAGATGATACAGCAATATATCATAATACCACTGATGCTGGACAAATACCGGGATATTAAAGGATAAAAAAAGTAAGTTTAAAACCCGTTGAGCTTTGCCAATTGCTTATGTTTTAATCAAATTTGTAAGTGTTATAATTACTCGATCTTCATATGCTTTATTAATATTTCGTATTTTTGTTAGAGAAATTGTATGCGTCCTTGGTCCAGCTAATAACATGACTAACTTCTTACTCATTTTTTCAAGATTAATTGTATCATTCTAAAATCGTTTAATAGTCTAATACTATAATACCAGGGGGGCTACCGCCTAACTAATAACGGATCACTTGCTATCGTGACATTAGAACTAAGTTCTACCTAAACTTCAAAATTTCAAAACACATTTACAGAAATTCCAACAAAAATGTAGTATTTACATTTAAAAAATCTGTTGTATTCTTTTTACAAAATTCCCACCATATCTTTAGACTACAATTATATTATGACCCGGTGTTATGTGATATCGAAGATAACAACATCTAAGGCTGTTTCTGGCACGTCATCAAAGCTTTCCCGAAAATACACACGCTGGCAGGGAAAGGTGACGGCGCAGATGGTGTACCATCCTGAAAGGAAGTAAGTAGATCTTTCTTGGAGGAAATATCACAATCTCTGTGACACCCAGGGATATGAAAAGGGGATACCATGGTTAAGAGGGCTATAGTTGAACAACGATAATTCCGGTGGCTTAATCAGTAACTATTTTCTTTATCGTTTTAAAAATTAGTGCAAACTGTGTTAAAGCGTAAAAATAAAATTGCGACTAATCTACTGTTTAAACGCGTCAATATCATAGGCAAAGGGACCCCTTTTCTATGAAATATACGCGGGACATTTTGCATTACTACGAGATGCAAATAAGTCAATAGATGGTTCACCAAAAAAATGTTTTAATTTTCGTTGTCGAATACCCAACTGCCACTCTGTGTCAAAGTTCATTTTTCTCGATTCTCAGCTTCTATATTTAACGAGTAACGAATATAAGACGCGAAAATAAATATACTTTTCTCACACCAGTTCCAAATCATTTTAGTAACTTGATTTTTGTTGGTATTACACTCACCCCATTCTATTTATAAAGAATATGGCAGTGGTGTTATCGACACTTAAAAGACTACCACAATTAGCTATATTTTTAGCAAATGAAATTAGCCCACAATAAACAGCGAGTAGTTCCAGTCAGTTTATATGATTGTTTCGCTCGATGTTGGTCCAGAAACCACCAGTCTTTTCGTTGGCACAAGCTGCACCCTAGCCTGCTGTCGAAGCGTCCGTAAAAAATCCGAAATTGTACTTATGATTTTTTATTTAATTGACTGCCAATGGAATATTGATCTGCCACCAATGGAGATCATCATATTATTATAAAATATCTGTAATTGTAATAAAAACGTCGTAATTGTTAGTATTTCTAAGAAGAGCACTTTTTAGTGATTTTGTGTGTAATCACCCATATACTATAGCCGACATGCTGCCGTAGAAAACGTTCAAAGAACCTTATTCGAATTCTGTTAGATTAATTTTTTTTTTTTTTTATGTGTATAATAAATTTTTGTGACTTTGAATCTGGTAATTGTATGTTATTTTATTAAAGTTTAAAATGAAACCTAAAAATTTACAAAGCTTTTCTGGTATTAGACTAGTTTTTTTTTTATTATTAATAACTAACCCTAATCGTGTCAGACATTAAATAGTTCTTTTTGCGTTCTCTAGGCACTCTCCAGCAGAGTTTGCTAAACACAACATATCATAGATATATCACTGATAGCAGACCATAAGATCTTAAATGAGTAAGAGCTGGCTGTAATATTTTTGTAAAATAGGTATATCGCGCGGAACATAGGCTAAACGGGAGTGCTAGAAACTCGTACAAAATATCATGAAAATAAAAGCGGTAACATATTTTTTTTTGTGATTTGTGAATCGGCAGCAAAACTTAAGCTTCCTTAATAAGAATATTAATTACGTATCAGTCTTCGGTCATAAATCGAGTAGCCGTTCTGATATCTTCCATTTTGAAATGAGATACCTACTTCAACTTCGAATTCAGCTATTTAGATTTAATATATGTAAAGCACACGCTTTAAGGAATAACGAAGATATCATAAACGAATTGTTTTGCTGTCGGGTTACATCTCCTAATAGCTTTTATTTCTAATAAATGATTTAATTCGAGAGAAATTGCTATTCACTCACTTTTTGAAAAAGAACGCCGCGCACGGCTGTATGGATTTTGATAAGGTTCCTCAATAAATGAAATCCTTGACACATTGTCTAATATAAACCTATCGCTAGTGATAGTTCACCACTCATTGACTAAATTAATATTTTAAGCGGCCGGCATGTACTTGCGGCTGCGCGCTCAGGTAGCGCGATTGTTCGATGACCGTTGTGATGCGACGCGACTGGCTGGTGCCTCGGCGGTGCCAGCGGCAGCGGCGGCGGCGGCGGGGCTGGCTGGCGACAAGCTGGCAGCGCGGTGCGAACGCGGCTGCTCGCCGTCGATTCGCTTGTTAGTATGACGTCTTTGACTGTCTCGGCCCACCGACCGGGTCGATGAGGGTAGGATTGGCCGCTGCTTTGCTGTCGCGTTCGGGACGATGAGCCTTTCAAGTTTAAATGACTCTTAGATGAAATTAGTGTCTGTAATAATTTACTGGTCTTCTTGATACTCTAAATAGCAAATAGTCCATTCTTCTGTTTTTAAAAGAGTATAATATGATAATGATTTATCTATCAGGAGAATAATCACGGATCGATGGGTATCCGTTTCTATATAATGAGGTCGGTACTGCGGAGGCTTGTCAGGTGTGATTAGACAGAGGAAGATATAGTGGTTTTCTTCATGGTTAAGGAATAAATCTCGGAGGCGAAGACAGGATAATGTCACAATTTCCGAACGAGTGCAATCGACTAACATGTTTTAAGGCTTCCGTAGTCAACAAGGAACTCTTATATGTTCTTCGCCGTCTGTCTTATAAACCATATCTATACTAATAATATTATAAAGTTGAAGAGTTTGTTTGTTTGAATGCGCTAATATCAGGAACTAATGGTTCGAATTGAAAAATTATGTTTGTGTTGAATAGTCCATTTATCGAGGAAGTTTAGTTTAGGCTATTTAACATCACGATATTGTTATTTTCGGACAACCACGCGAACGAAGTCGCGGGCACAGCTAGTCGGTTTATAAAGCATCAAGTAATTCAAATTCATAATGTAGTTGTTTTATCCAAATAAATTAAAAAAGACATACACACAACTTCTCACCTTAAAAGCATACCTATATACTCCTTTCCGCCGTGGGTAAAAACCTTAGCAGCGGGGCTGATTTAGCAATAGCAATAGCTAATTTGCGGGATGCGGGAGGCGCAGGACCGATCGGTATGGAGATCCTTGGGGGAGGCCTATGTCCAACAGTGGGCGTCTCTTGGCTGATATGATGATGATGATGATGAATAGCTAATTTTATCTTTGAGGCAAACATTCGTGTAACCTTATTTTTATAATTGCACCAGCTTAGATAGCTGCTAGACGACCGTAGTAGTCTACTAGAAGAGTCGTCTGAGGGCCTATCTGTGTTCCGGCACGGATTACATATGCAGTTCGAGTTTGGTAAGACACGCAGTGCTGTAACTGGGTATTGTAACATGGCATCTTAGGTCACAAATTGGCAACTAGTTCCAGTTTGACTTCGACGCTCTTCACTTTTATTTTTATATTTTCTACAGTTTTTCTATCTCATATATGTAAAAAAAATCTTTGTAGATATGTACTATTAAATGTACTATAATGACAAAAAAGCACCGGATACAACTAAGAGTAAAGTCGGCCTATAACAACATTTGCGTTTGCATTCAATTTGCAAATGTATTCCTGCTACACAATCTAAAATGCGCAGAAAGATTAGAATTGTGGCATATTTTTATTGGCTCATTCCGATTTGAACATGCGAGCCTCAGGCCTAAACAAACAAAGAGAAATGATAGGTTATGTATAATACTTCATTAATTCCTTCTGCGTGAGTATAGTTAAAGTTACAGCCCCCCTAGACAAGATGCCTTTCGATAATCGCAAACGCAATCGCTAAATGGATAATGTATGAGATTTGACAATTGCGCTCGAAAGCTAAACGAGGGCTTATGTCAAATCGCATACATTTTCCTTCTAGCGATTGCGTTTGCGATTATCGAAAGGCATCTTGTCTAGGGGGTCAGTTCTGCTTAGAAAATTCGCCGTGATCAGAAGAATGTTTTAAGGTTAAAATAATGCTTTGAAATCAATTAAGTCGCCACTCAAATGGACTGTATCTTCGTAATTGCAAATCATTAAGTATATTTCTAAAGCATATCATTTCAATTACGAACTCAGCTTCTTTAGGTTCTTGACGCTCTAATATTGGCTTTAAATAATTGCTTGACATAAATTGTGTTGTTTATGTTGGTCATGTTACTTCTGCCGTAAAATGAATCTTCCTCAATCGAATAATTATTGATTTACAAGTTAGTATGTAGTAGAAATTAAAACGATAGTATAAATATGACATTAAAATGCCTGTTTGAAACCAAACATATAAATGAAAGAAATACATCACAATTTTTAATTTTTTCCCCAAATTTCGTTCTTTCTTATATTGGAGTATCTATATTAACGATAAAAATATTACATAGCATCATATACTTACGTCTTATTATTTTCGTTATTGTATCTTAGTTTGCAGAAAGTATGTATCTCATTAAAAAGATTCTTCCAAATTTTCCTAATTTGTGTTAAGAGATGGCCATAATCAAATCTTTAAAAATAATTGTTATTCTGCCACCTGATCCTGGGCGGAGTGGCGTTTCCTTTCAAACATAACTTTTAATGGTATTATTATAGAGCCTAGTTGCTGTTTCTATGGGTGGGTGTTATTTTATAAATTACTAGCTGAGCCCGCGAACTACTGTTCGCTGTTATAATTGTAAAAAAAAATCTGAAGGGAAGAGCCACCATTATCAGCATAAAAATAGCCTACGAGCTATTCACAGACCTGACACCATATTAGAATAAATTAATAAAACCCAACTTACTTTCATCAACCATCTTTTATTAAGAGTGAGTGCTCACAGATTACATCTCTATGTCTATCTATAGACTATATTACATAACACCTACACAAAAATTTTATAAAAATCGGTCAAGCCGCTTCGGAGGAGTTCAATACCAAACACTTGGAACTTAAAATAATGACGAACAATTTTATTCACTATAATAAATATTGAGGTTAATAATCGAATTTGGAGTCGGTTTTACTATTTTGTAAAATATTTTTATTTTAATAGTTTTCGTGAATTTTCCATATTAAAATTTTACCTGAGGCAAACATCATAATAACTTAAAATAAAACGTCTTGAAACAAGGAACGCATTCTCTTCGTTAAACAAGTATAATAAGTAATAGTTATTTGTTATACATGAGTGCAAAGTTGCTTTTAACCGCGTGCTCAACTTTGATGACTGAGTAAGCGAAGCATTCTAAAATTTAGAATCCTGAGTAACGCTCAGGGAGGGAATCAAAAGAGCACAAGGTGAAAAATCTTTGCACTCGAGTGCAACACGTAACTTTTCATCCCCCTCAGCGAGGAAATGACTAAATGCAAAATAAAACATTTACAATCACAAGATACTTTTATTTCAGTTTAGGTACCTACATATTTACTACAACATTATGATAGGTAAGTATTACAGAAAAATATGTATGACAAATATTACGTTTTATTTTACTTGTTTTCAAGTTTCTTATTTATAACAATACGACGACGTCTAAACAAAATTTGCAATACGCGCAAAGCAAATTAAAAACAAAAGTACCTTCACCAAGGAGGTTCAGAGTCTGAGCTTTTAACAAATTTAAAAAAAGTTGTACGATATATTCGGCACCATGGAGATAGAAGTAAATAGGTTTAATGATGTTTTGAAATCACATACGTAGTACACGCGATGTTCTAATAGTACATTACTGCAGAGGCCGGGAAGTTAGGAATTGCCGGACGAGTAATGCTTTCAAGGCTGAGCGTGAGCGAGGCCTTGACAATAATTACGAGTCCGGCAATCACATTCCCGCCGAGGTATGTATAGTGCTTTTCTCAATAATTGCCAGGAAATAATGAAAGATATAATACTGGAATTAATTATGAAATTCAGTATAATAATAATACCATATAAATAAAAACCTTTCATAATAAAATATTGTTTAATGTTGTCTATTTATTCAAATATTTATAATTGCCGTGATCTTCGTATAATTTAGCTTTATGATCTGTAATAAGGCAATAGTAGGTACCTAATAATAATAATAGCTTCCTCTCTCTTGTTCAACGATTGCGTGCCCAACGGGTCCATAGTGATCATATTTTTTGTGAACCACCTAAGTATTTTACACATTATGGTATGCATAAAAGATTTTGAATTAAATTAAATTGGAAACAAATGAGTAGGTATAATATGAATAAAAAACAAATCAAGCAATTAATTTATTATAGTAGCCCAGCATTTAGTAATAGGTACTTTTTAATTTTCAATTAGCGCAAAGGAAACAAAGCCCATACAGCCCAATCATATTTTAAGCATAAAATGTAATACTGCAGATTATGACTTTTTTCTCTCCCAACGAAAATTAAGCATATTTTCGTGTGATTTCATACCAACATCCAACATTTTAATAACATTGTTGTCATATTCATAATACTTACAACGTGTCTCATAATAACTCCCCATAAAAATTATAATATTCATTTAACCGAAATTAATAAATCCAATTTAATTGTAAAATTTTTGAAAATTCAATTTTAGAACAGTTTTAGGTTGGCACTTTTGATAGTTTAAATACAATTAAATATTATATAATTTTTATGGGGAGATATAAGACACGTTGTACCTATGTGCTCCAAGAGTGCACTTTTTATAATGTGGTAGCAAGTTATAGATAAATTAAAAAACATTGGAGCAGCGGCCAAAAATGAATTTTCATACTTACTTTCCTGGCCTAGGCCGGTAAAGGAATTACAAACTTTGTGTCTTCTTTTGACTACAATAATGCCTACATTTCCGAGCATGTTTCAGAAAATTCTAATTTACTTTAACCTCAAGCGGATAAAAATGGCTTTGGCGGTCAGATATCGAATAGCAAAAATACTGTTTCCGAGATGGGGGGATGAAAAAAATTTTTTTTACTTAGACGGTTTTATTGAATGTTAAGATAATAATAATTATACACAATTGCATTGTCATCGGAACTAATGGTGTATACCAAATTTCAACTGATTCGGACACTGGCAAGTGGGTCAAATTTAGCTTGCAAGATTTGACCCAAACAAACAGGGCAAGCTTAATAAAACCGTTTAAAAAAGGCCTCAGCCTCTTCTACCCCACCCCTTCCCATGCCATATGTCAAGATCTCCTTGGTTTAAGGATCCTTTTTTAACCGACTTGTTTGACTGTATCTTTTTTGTACTTGCGCTGTATGTATGTATGTTCGAGACAAATCGTGCACGTTAAATTTGACCAGCTTGCCAGTGTCCGATTGGAAAAATTTCTGGTGTACCAGGTTGATGAGATTAACATTTTTTTTTGTTTTCAAGTGAGCTTTGCAATACATTATCAACCACAAAGTTTTCTGTATCTCTTTTCTACTTAATGATAAGTAAGAGGACGACTCTATTGTCTCATTTCTTAATTTTAAGTTTAGTTAAAAACATCATCAATTCTATTACCGACAGTTATTCCATTACCACTCAAATTGCTCTTATTACGCAATAGGAGAAATTTGAGTACTCTGAGTGGGCTGCTTAATAAAAACATTGGCAGAGAAAGATTTTATAGCCCTGTTTTTGGCTAGTTAGTAAATAAAATTAACAACTGTTACGCCCTCAATAGTCGTGCGGACAAGATAAAAAGAGTGCACATTTAATTAGACCGTCATCAGTTGGATAATAAAAAAAGATTAGGCAAGTATTTTTTGCTTTGCCGAAATACCAAAAAACTACGGAGATAAAGTGAATTAATGTTAAGGAGTGGGGGTTCGCTGTGCCACAAGTAAGTCAAAAATTTACTTACGTCTGACGTCAAGGTATATTTCAAACAAATGTAGGTACTGCTGCAAGTTGTTGATTACGCAAAAAGTATTTATGCTACATATTTTAATAATTTACCAGACGGACATTAAAGAAAATTTCCGCTTCCCTATTCTCTTGACGGATCACATCACACAAATATTTATTTTAAATAAAATACAAGTTTAAATTGAGCTTTTACAGTTGTTTATTATATCTCAAAAATAATTATTAATCATATAAGGAATTTTCGGATATGTCTCATCTCTGTAACGGTCTGGGGCAGAAACGAGCCATGTCTTTTAGCTAGACCATACGTTTTTCTAAATATCTGGAGTGATTTGCTATACTCTGTTCTGATACGCAGTCGTACAAATTACACGCCTACGAGGTCGCGGACAAAATCTAGTATTTGAATAAATATTATTTTATTTTTGATACGCTGCACTATAAAACTATGATTCATTAGGCTGGCACACCTCCTTAAATAATATTACCACATATTTACACAGACTATTTTAATAGAAATATGTCTACCTTTAATTCAAAAAATCTATCAACAGGATAATTTACAAAAATTAACTGCGGAACTATGTGCAACAGAACTGTATGTCATAACGTCGTTCATTTGTTGACTGTATTATTGTTGCAACTTGTTAATGTTGGTGTATAAATAATATGCATTTAGTTTATTTATTATTATATTAATGTATTAGGTTTTTTTTAAATAAATGATTTTTATTAAGTTCGTTTTGGGTACATCTACCACATTTTCTCTCTGCACCACCTAAAGTTCGACTGGTCTAGAAAATGCCCCAGGCATTTAGTCCACCGTTGTACAAAATGTACATAAAGTATAAATAAATATACTCACTAAACAGTTATTATTCTGAAGGGCTTAATAAGACCTACTACACTACTATCATTAAAACTCAACCAAGCTAAGTTTGCACCTCACGTCGATTACGTTACACTGACGCTTAGGTACGGTCTGCAAAAAAGGATTCGCTATGACTTTAAAAAGTAAACAAATGTTTTTTAGATACTTTGGATTTATTGTTTTTAACATTATACCCATTAAACTTTGTTTGGATACGGTTATGTTCTCATCTCCCCGGCCGTCTGTCTGTCTGTCTGTGCGTCTGTATGTATGTCTGTCCATTCCAACGAGATCTAGTCCCTGGACAACCTAGAGACTTCGGGTTTTCACTAGATTATGTATGTTGATAGGTTATGAACACTAGCTGTGCACATTTTGGAAATTATTTATTACTAGCTATACGCTTGCAACTATATTAATCTTGCAATAAGTTATCATAGTAAGACCTCTGGTATTATGAAGGCACTATTGTGCCATAACCCGAAACAGTAATATCATTACTGTTAATTAAACCTTGAACATTGTGAACGTGAACTTTATAAAATTGGCGCCAAAGACGCCGACCGATGTCCCACTTCTCCCAAACTCTCCCCTCGAGGCGACAATTGCGGCGTTTTTTTTGCGCCATACTTCTGTCTGTTTGTAATCACAAACAGTCACTTTGCATAGTCTACCCGCGACTTTGAAGCCGAAGAGGAAAAGCAACAGGCGCGCTACAAAGTGATCGGTCGGGTTAAATAGCATCTAGGCGTTTTATATTTATCACTGGAAGCGCCCTTTTCGTCTATCAGAGATTTGATTCTACAAATGAATCTGAGCTAGGTGGCTTATTGCGTAATGTCAGAACCATTATAACTTGTGTTTATCCATCGAGCTAAATAATAAAAATGTTTTAAAACTAAATATACGCAAGTAAATCCGAAAAGTGTAGCTTTATTTAAATGCGTAGTATTCATGCAAATAAAGACAATATTGTGTTTATCCGTAAAAAATCAGTTATTTATTCATTGCTCTCCATATGGAAAATAATTAAAATTAGTAAGCAGAAGCATGTAAAAAATCCAATTAATGCACTTTAAGTACTTACCTAGTATTTTCAGTATGATTTTCAAACAAAAAACAAACCCCCATTTAAACCTCATCCCTTTAGGAATGTATTTTCGTGAAAGCTAAAAGCACGTGTTTATTCATTTCTATGTATTTTATAAATAGATTGTATTTATTTTAAGAATACACAATGTTATGTAGATTCATAGTTTTAGCTTAAAAAAACTCAGCATCATACCAACTTTCAACCCTTATTTTATCCACTTAGGGGTTAAATTTTCAAAAACTCCTTCAAAGTGAATTTTAGCATTATAAAAGGAATTTGCCTGCCAAATTTTATATCCTTAATTTTTATAGACGCGGCGATGATAAATCAGTCAGTCAGTCACGATACATTATTTTGTATACTTAATAGAAAAAGATGAGTACAAAAAAAGATGACGAAGTCTGAGCAATTATGTTGAAGCGCGCATCTTGACGCGGCGGCGTGACAGAAAGTGCTGTTTCAGTTTTTGTTAATTGTTACTGAAGCGCATTGCTGAAGCGTCCGGCAAGCGGTTCCATATTATAAAACAGAATTCTAGATATTTCTTGAACCATCATCGTTAAGCTCTGACGATCTCTCCTGTGATCATCACCCATTTCACAACAAACATGGGCGTCAAAGTCAATTAATAGCTACTTTATCGTCGCTATCAATAATACACGTCAATTAATAATACGTTTTTATTTGATATTTTTGAGTAGTTTATATAATAATAACAAAAACCGTGTAGGTGTTTATGTGTCTATACAATGTGTTGAATAAATCTGAATGAATTACAACTGTTAGAAGCAAAATACATTATTACGATTTATGTGTTTAATTTTGTAGTGGGCGTTAAGTACTTTTTCCTTTAGGGAAACATACAAAATCATATTTATTAAACATTTACTTAAGTTAACTAGTACAAAAAATTAAATAACATTGTGCTCATCAAATCAGCGAAAACGGTAAATTATTAAAGCTCCAATAATATAGACCAATAATATAGAAATATTATTGGTCTACACATTTAAAAGAAAGAAACGTTGCCCACTGACGCAGCGGCTAGTGCCTAGATTAAGATTTTAGATTAAGTTTTTAGTGTTATGATTAGTTTTGTTTAGATTTAGTTTTTTTTTAGGATACGTATATTTTTTAACATTATTATTAGTATGTTTAGATTGTAAAGCGTTTGTTCATTTATTACATATATTGTATTTTTAAAAATAGTTCCTATATCTGATTTGAGTTAGCCATACCATATGTGTCTGTATATTTATAATAAATATTGCCCAAAGAAAGAAACTCTTTCAATTAAACTCGTATATCATAACAGCTCATACACATCCCCACCGAGGGGGTCGAGCATATCCTAAATTAGGGCGATTAGGCCTTAGTCAACCACGCTGGCCCAGTGCGGATTAGTCGACTTCACATTTTGAATTTCTTCGCAGATGTATGCAGGTTACCTCACGATGGTTTCCTTCACCGTACGAGCGTCAGATAAAAACTCGCATATATTTAATCTTAATTAAATTTAAATTTGCGCGCGCAAGTTAAGTCCGCAAAGTTTGTTACATATTCGAAAGGTCTATTGAGGATACACATTTAAGTGGCAACAGTGTCTCATCTAGACACGAGCTGTATCCCAGTAGCCGGCCCACGGATTTGGGCGGCTTATAAGCGCGGGCGGGCGGCGCGAGCGAGCAGTCGCCCTCGACCGCCGCTGCCGCCCCGGACTGGAACCCGCGACTCCGGACCTTACGGCCTATCGTAACAAGAAGGTAAGTTGGTCACAAACTTTACTCGTGTATTAATCTGCCATACAAATGATTAGATCGTTGGTGTTTTAGACCAGGTGGATATTCGAAGAAAATCAGTGAATATGGAAAATAAAATATAGGAATTTAATCTTATTTAAAACAAAAAAATATATTTTTGTTTGATTTATTAAATTGAATGGACTGTGAAATGATGCAGGGTTTCCATGCATTCTGTTGATTTTTTGAGACTAAAATGTTTAGATAGTGTTAATTTCTCTGAGCTAGGTATATTAGTCAACGGGTATCTTATTTATTGAGGTTGCAATGACTTCTTATTTGGTAATCAATTTTCAAAAATACGTAATTTTTACCTACCTAACGCCATTAATTAAATTCACGTACCTAACCTACATATAACACAAAATTTTGAGCTATTTTAATTTTAAAGTGATGATCAATTAAATTTAAATTGAATCGTATCAAATTCTATACTTGATAACGTGTCGGAAGAAAGTAGTTTATTATCTGTTTATTTATATAGTGAGGTAATCCAGTAAAAAACTGACCTGACTGGATCGGTCAGGGCTCAGAGTGCAGATAGTACATAGACATTTAACTCTTTTGCAATAAATTCAGCAAGAGGCCAAACATATAGTACTACGTATGTATGGTATTATAGGTATAAACCTACTGTAATGTGCTACGGCTGGTTCTTCCTCAACAAGGTATCACAGCTGATGTTAGGAGTCTCCACGAATCCTTTTAAATATTTACGCGATTTATATTCTTACGCATCTGACTACTACTAGTGTAATACGAGTAGTACTACGAGTGAAAATAAAATAAAAATAAATAAAAAGGACTCAACAATTATTTTTATAAGTTCATTGCATTACAAGTGTCTGAGAAATTGCACTTTCATAAGGTGTTACAATCAGATACAAGCGAAGGACATTTAATTTTATTAATTTAATTTCTTTGGCTTTGTATTTTGTTAAAAATATTCAGAATTGACATCATGTCAAATAAATTATGTTCTGTTACTTACATTATTTCGAAAACGCGATATTATACATATATGACTTTATTCATAAAAAATGTAAAGGAAATAAAATTGTTATTATTATTATTAATTGATATCGCTAAATCAAAATTCTAGGTTTAGGTTTTTGCTTAATTCATTGTACGTCTTCGTATCTATATTAAATAAAGCTCGATTATAAAAATTGGTTACAATACTACATAGAAAAATGTATAAAAAAACCTTTTTAAAAACAAGCTTTTATTTAAATGCGCTAAAAAGAAAAAAAATAAACTTTTACACCAAAACTTTTACTTGTAACGTCATTTCACATTTGACACAATTTATATGACATAAAATTATATCACTGGACACGTTTCTCAGTCTGTTCATCTCATTCAACGCATCATTGTTGCAAGGTCGTTTGCTGGTTAACTTGGAACAGTCTAGCTCTTCAATAAGAAGACCTTCTAATGATTTACACTACTTAAGGCCACGTATGCTTGACCAGCAGCGAAGAGCTTTGAGCCTATTTCAAGTTATTCTTAGCAAGACTTTTTATTTGATACCCATATTGTAGGAGTGCATTAAAAATAATTGGTCCACCATCTTGGGTATGCCGCCATCTTGGATTTAGAATGACGTCACACAGTTAACCATGCATTTTCATCCAAACTGTATATGTATACAAAATATCAGCTCAATCGGTTAAAACTATCTACTTTAAAATTGATTTTCAAGCTTTAGAAGTCCGCCATATTGGATTATTAGTGACGTCACATTATTTTTCGAGTTACTCTTAGCGAGATCTTTCATTTGATACCCATATTGTAGGAGTGCATTAAAAATAATTGGTCCGCCATCTTGGGTATGCCGCCATCTTGGATTTAGAATGACGTCACACAGTCAACCATGCTTGTCATCCAAACTGAATGTGTATACAAAATTTCAGCTCAATCGGTTAAATATATCTGCTTCAAAATTGAGTTGCAAGATTTCACCCGAACATACATACACACATACTTATATACTTACATACTTACATTGCAAGTTAAATAAAAGCATGTCAAAACGCAAACTCACGAATGAAACTTAGGAGTGATAGATAGATAGATAGATTAATACTTTATTGCACACACACGAAACAGAAACACTAACAAAACTCTTAAAACTAATATGGGCAAAGGCGGTCTTATCGCTGGTAGCGATCTCTTCCAGACAACCTTTGTCTACGGATAATTATTTGTAGGTATAAAGCAGTGTGCCGTCATAAAAATAAACACAATTACCAAAAAATTTAAGATAATAATATATACTTAAGTACTTATATAATACATATTTATATAATAAATACATGAACAAAATATCAAATATTATACCTAAATATATATATATAAAAAATGTTATAGAATACAATACAAGTAAAAAAAACAAGCTATAATTGTGACTGTGCCATGAAATGGTTATGGATCCTGTTTTTAAAAGTGGCAAGCGTCTTTGACTCTCTGATATCTCGAGGCAAACCATCCCACAATTGTGCAGATTTCACTGTGAAGGACTTTTTGAAATAGCCCGAATCTGTGTAACTATTTTTTAGGATATTATCCGACTTGGACCGCAAAACTCGTTCATGATCAGTCCCAAGAAATTGGAAACGCTCTTTCATATAAGGTGGGGTACGTGGATCAAATAGGATGTTATATAGGAAGGAAAGGATGTGTTCTTGCCGCCGTAACCTAATAGGAAGCCATTTTAATTGATATCTGAATTCAGACACATGATCAAACTTACGCAAGCAATAAACGAATCGAATGCAGACGTTTTGCAAACGTTGGAGCTTTGTGAGTAAATCTTCGTTTAGATCAGTAAGGCAAACGTCTGCATAGTCCAAGATTGGGAAAAGGAGAGCCTGCGCAAGTTCGATCTTAGTCTTTACTGGGAGCAAGTTTTTCCACTTTCTTAGAGATCCTAGCGCTGCAAACAGCTTTCTACTGACCTCTGCAATATGAGGATTCACATTTTTCATTTGATTTTTTGATATTCCATAGAGGTTTGGATTTAGTATTTATCAAACGAAATAAGACGCAATCGGATGCTGCCATCGTGACCCCAAGTCACGTTATATACGTCAATGACGTATATAACGTGACTTGAAGTGACGTTATATACGTCAATGGCTTTCCCCTTAAAAAAGGACTTGGAATGACAGTAGAAGTTACCCTACTTCTTTTTATATTCCTTCATTCTCAGACAGCTCCTTACTCCTTTCATTCTCTTACATCTCTTTATATCGAGTAAAGAAAGGACTACAACGTTATAGGAAACGTATAGGTATTACGAGTATGTTCTAGGAAAAGCGACCACACATAATGTCTACGAGTATAAGGAATAACCAATATCCAACAGAATATTTTGTGTACCCTACCACAGTTGCTATTTGTCTCAACACTAATAACTAAATACCTAATACACTAATTACTACTACCAATGTGTAAAAGAAAGAGGAATATTACATTAGTCTCGATAAATGTGACATACATACAGAAAAAATTGCTTAACCGTGTATAATATAATAAAGTAAGGGGTTTGGTTCCATATTTAAATCGAATAAATCGATACTTGTTAGTTGTTACAAGCAACCGCCTCCATGGTCTAATAGTTAAAACCACCTGCTATTGATCTGGAAGTCCGAGGTTCGATTCCATATGGGAGCAGAAGATTTTCTTGGTTTGGATGGTGGTAGAGCTTCTGAGCCCGCCTGATGGCTAGCTACAGCCATCTTATTAAATTTGTTCCATAATAACAATGTTAATATAGCATTGTTGTATTCCGACAAATAGAGGTAAGACGACCAGTTCCTCAGTTATTGAGGAGTCCAGGTGAAGCTCGCTTCTACATTTGGCCTTATCGTCACTTATTACCATCAGGTGAGATTATGGTCAAGATCTTCCCTTTTGTGTGTAAAAAAGTATTTTCTTTCAAACAATTTTTGAATTTTCTGCCTACTCTATAAGATTTTAAGTTAAGTTGTGATGTCGCAGTGGTGACACTGCGGCGTTTCCTTCCGGCGAGCGGTCTTGCGCACATAGTGACCGAAGACCCAAGTCCTCTCAATACCTGCACTGCCTGCACCATGCGGTATGAGAGGCGTCCGTTACAGTCCTAGTATATTACGTGAAGCTTTTATTATAGCAGCATTATTATTTCAATAGTTATGATGATTGGATAATTATACCTGCTTCTCTTATCATAAATAATGAAATTCCGAGTCTCAGACATTTCATTCACATTGTTTGTGTATCTGGCTTATTCATACAGCAAAGTACATTGAAGTTACCATGCAGACCACACCACTGGCCCTTTTGTAATAGTAAAAAGCAAACGTTTAGAAAGCAAAGGGAACAATGGGAACTTGGCCACGTGGAGTTTTATTTTTGTATCAGTCGCTTGGCGGCGAGCGTTGCTTGCTATCGCCATCTTTTGCACTTCGTTTAGTTTTCAATGAAAACCAATAGAATATTACGATAAAAGTAATACTTACTATATTAATTTCCTACCAAAACGAAACGAACGTAAACAGAAACGGAGCGCAGACAAAGCTTATCGAGCGCTCAGCGTCAGACAAATGATTAAAAAATAGAGCACCACGGGTCTGCGTTATTCCCGTCGCTTTCTATGCATTTGCGTTACGTATAGTTACGTGTTATAGTATAGCGGGTGTAAAATACCGACGCGATGCCGAAACCCACGTATTACCCACACCCAATGTAATAAAAACGGCAAAAGCAATTCAAAGTTTACAAAACTCTTGTATGCGATATTGTTTCAATATTCCAAAACGTCACCCTACCACACCCGCTTAGTTCATGAAAACACCTTAAACATGGAAAATACACGTACCTTACACTATTACACCTGGATTCAGACACTGCTTAAAACAAAGGTTTCTAATTACCTTAATGAAAAATTGTCCTCAAAAAATTTGCATCTTGCCTCCGAGATCGTGGCCTTATGCTTGCTTTGCTCGACCTGTGTTCACAAAACACAGTGCAATGGGTTGTTTTCAATTCCCCGCCGCGAAAATTTGGAATGACTTACCCATAGGCGTAGGTATAACTTTTAGATGGGGGGAGGGAAGGGTCCAGTTTAAGACTTCAATTTGCGTAGTGTATACTGATACAAAACGTTTATTTGGAGGAAAACTTAATTCTATCTAGTATAAGTTGATTTGCAATGGGGGGTGTCCGGACCACAAGCCGCCTCCTTACCTACGCCATTGGACTTACCACCTCCTGAACGAGTTAGTACACTTCATTCAAAACTTTTCGTAGAATAGTAATCGTTATCGTTTTTATATTGTCACTTTGTCTAGATTTATCGCGGTGAACTATCAAAAAACGATGAAAATCTATTGTATTTTGACAGTTCACCGCGATAAACCTCTTTATCATATCGTGTTTTGATGGTCGTACTAGGGGGGCTGGTCTCGTTCATCATATCATCCCAATACATTGTCGTTTTATTCATTTTAACTTACACAGCAGGAACGTCAAGACACTTTGACTATGCCCTTAGGAGCCACAAGTCACGGTACATTAGAAATTAACTCGGGGATGGAGTCTAGGATACAGCTAGGGAACTTATTAATATGTGATGTTCGCCGCAGGTGTTCATTATGTATTGCTCGCTTACAATGAACGCAGTACCTACAGTAACAACCATAAGGCATAGCTAAAGAGAATTGTAATCCATTTCACAGTCTCAATTATGTAAAATTACACAGAATGCCAGTTTGAGATTGAACACACAAGCTTTGATAAAGTGGTGAATCAGTTAAGAATAGACAAAATTTTGTAAATATCAGGTGTGTAAGTTACTTTTTGGGGAAGTTCTTGAACTACCACGACTGGTTAGGATAAGCTCGTGCCCCTAGGTGAGGACGTATATGAGCTGTGATGATGATGATGAGAGCTCCTATCCTAACCTGCTTTCTGCATCTAGTTCTAGCCGTCTTAAGCTAGATGTAACTGAACTTCGGCTATTAGCCGTAACATAATACACATTGGCGCTAGAAAAATGCTCAATAAGGATTGAAATTCACAAAATTCTTCACACAATTTGAGACAACCCCAAAAGGTTAGGGAGGGATGGAGTGGGTAATTCAAATGTCACTTAAACAGTGGAAGGTTGCTCATGCGACACATACGTGTGCGAAATGGAATAGCTTGGTCCGTGTCAAATTCTACGAGCTCTTATTTGATTGGCGTAACTAATGTAACTTTTTCTATAACTCAGGGATAAATATTGGACGTTTTAAAAATTTACTGTGATTCGGTTGCGTGAGAGTTATTATATACGAGTAACTTAACTCTCAAAGTAAAGTAATATAGACTAGAACAAAAAATTATCCAAGCATGTGTTTAGGATATTTAACATTATTTTGCGTCTGTTCATTGCGTTAGTAGATTAATGAGGAGAGAGCGGTGTCTACATCATTATAATCTTTTTGTCCAATTAAACCGTTAAACTTTAAGATACTGTAGTATTTTCGTATATATTTTCATTACATGTGTTATTTTTTGGAATAATTGTATTATTATCGCTTGTTTGATCAGTAAAGCAAAAAGCAAGTCGTATTCGCAAAATATTTTTATAACAATATAAAACTAAATACCATTTACTGTTTACCATTTTTACATTCACACCTCTAGTAACCTCCGTCGATGGAGTCTTTGCCCCACAAATGTTTGCGTTTGTTAAGCACCTCGAAGAATTCATTGCTCATCGTTGGGAGAGATCGCTATTAATACTGATGGGTTAGCTAAGGTCTAGAGTTATAATTTCCATTATTCGTGCCACCAGCATGTGCATACGGAGTACACGACGCAAATTTAAACCTGCAACCAGATTGTTAGGTTTCGGTGATGGAGCAGACGTACCCAACTAAACAACATTCACAGGATTAATTTAATTGTATGTAGGTACATATGTTTTTTCGTAATCATTTACTATTGACCATGGCTAAATACTACTCGTAGAGTCGGCTACGCGGTACCTCTATCCTACCTATTTCTGCCACCAAGCAGCAGTGCTTACTTGCTGTGTTCCGGTTTGAAGGGCAAGTAACATAAAATCACTCAGTGATTTCACAGGCAGTGAAATCACTGAGTGATTTTATGTGATGTTGGCAACGTACATTGGGTACTTGTAGAGCAGTGGTTCCCAACCAGAAAAGTGGTTCGAGAATGCAAACTCACTTCTCGGAGCGGAGGTCTACTCTATTTCTAGGAAAAACGAAATTTCGAACGTTTCGCATGTTTCCCCTACCACGGTTCTCTTCGCTTCGAATTTTCATTACTTATTCGTGCGACCGAAAATAAACTCTATAACTAATAAACGAAAATAAACTAAAATCTACTCTAGCTTATGAAAGTTCCGAACGTGATTCGAACGAAGAATTGAATTCGACAGTTTACTTTTCGGAATTTTAACCTCAAATTAACGAACACAAAAAAATGATCCGTAATTGTGAGTTTTTAAGTAAGTTAATGTGAAATAGCTGCTGGAATACTTTTGCTTGAAGCTGCTTTACGTGAGGAATGTATAAAGCGTAGAACAACCTGAAATTGCCTCCGAAATAATTTAAATTTAGCGTCGAATACCGACTTGGGAGTTTATACAAAATTACATTCAGTCGAATATTATTTGAAAATTAAAATTAATAATCAAGAAGAGCATCGATTTGCTATTTGTCTTATTTTATTTGTCTTTTTTTATGGGGTAACGGAGCTTGTCATTAATTATAAATATACTTTAAGCAATAAAAGTATTTTTGATTTTATTTTATAACTGCGCGAAAGAAAGAAATGTGTCGCGATAGCGGATCATAAAAAAAACACTTGGAAACATTACGATTTGCTAAACCAATTATAGAACTTCTATTTCTATACAAAATCAAGTTCTAAGAAAAGAAATCAAGATTGTTGACCTTTCGACAAAAATATTTGAGATTATGAGGCTTATCTTAGTTGCCGTATGATTGTTGCTTAAAGATTGTATTAAGAGCCTCTTTTCAATTAATTAGCCGGATAGTACCGTTAAATTGTAGGTTCAAGAATTCTCGTATAGAGTTACAGTCTAGAATTGCGTCTTAAACGTGGAGATCAAATATTTTTGTACAAAATTATCAAGAGTCATATTCACCAATCACCTTCGGTGAGCTGGTATTAAGTTCACTTGATACTACGTGTCTATTCATAAACCTCCTAAAAGTAGCCTTCCATCATCAGCTCTGGTTATGACTACCAGACGCAAATATGTGAATACCTTCGGTAACAATGAGACCACCCCGGGTTGCTCTATCGAATACGAAAAAAAAAATGAAATTCGGTTCACAATTGGCGTAGTAATCGCGTAACATATACACAAAAAAACATACGTATTGAATTTAGAACCTCCTCCTTTTTGAAGTCAGTTAAAAAAATGGGGTGAGTAAGTTATTGACTTTGTTGCCGTGTTTAGCCTATTTCGACATCTGATTAAAATGCTACCTCTGATTGTTCAGTCTGTTGTCCGGATGCTCATTCTTCAGAATGTCCATAAATAATTTACTATTTTTATAACAAATTTACGACAAAAATATATTTAGAAAAAGATTTGGGTTCACTCTGTTGACGCCTGGAACCCCATCCGCCCCATTTAACGTCAATGGCCTCATTCCATTTGTTCCTCATTCGTTCACAAAAGTTGTCTGTGAAACGAAATTATTGTGCGTGTTCGAATATGATATAGAGTCACTTGCGAAATATCGTTTGATTCTCGTTCATTAGCCGTCGCCGTAAGTTCGTTTCGGAGAAACAGAGATGGATCTTTGTTGGTAATAGACCAAGGTCCAAATCGACTGAGAGCATGTGATTATTTGCTGGTTGCTTCGAGTAATAATATAAGTCCTATATACTATGAACTTGTGTTCCACGAACTTGTCTGAAGACGAAAGTCTTCAATCCGTGCGTGTTGCCAACGATTCTTACAATGAGTCTCATTAGAAAGCTCAAAGACACTCAAAGGGCAATGGAGAGGGCTATGCTCGGGGTTTCTCTACGCGATCACATCAGAAATGATGAGTTCCGTAGAAGAACTAGAGTTACCGACATAGCCCAAAGAATTGCAAACCTTAAGTGGCAGTGGGCAGGATACATCGCTCATAGGACTGATGGCCGTTGGGGCGAGGCGGTCCTCGAGTGGCGGCCGCGTACCGGGACGCAGCGTTGGTAGACGTCCCAGAAGGTGGACCGACGATCTGGTGAAGGTCGCAGGAAGCCGCTGGATGCGGGAGAACCGATCGGTTTGGAGATCCCTGGAGAAGGCCTATGTCCAACGGTGGGCGTCTCTTGGCTGAAATGATGATGATGAACTTGTGTAGAAGATGAATGTCGTCATGACGCTTAAGTTATTTACAAAATATTTTTTAATTAAGGTTTTTTGTACATATAATGGTTCCGGTTCACAACAAAGAAATGTAAGTGATCCCTTGATATTAAAAGGTTGGGAATCACTGTTGTAGAAGGTGTTATTTGCTAATCTAATAGGAACCGTGTGCTATATTTAGGTGGGCGGCCAGTTTGTTTGCCAACTTTGTTGTATAAAAAAAATATATCAACTATAATAGTGGACAAACACTGTTGAATATACTAATACCAAAGATAACTTGCACAGAGGGCATTATTAAAGGCTGTAATGTATTTGTATAGGTACCGCATAGCCACTACGCCGGGCTGGACCTCCCAAATGAAACGTTGATTACCCCGGCTCCTATAAAAATGTTGATTAAGAAATAATTAGACTCCGGCCACTGGCGATATTGAAAAAGCTAATAACTAAAGAATTTCCCCGCGCGATAGCTTGAATGCCATGCTTACATACTTGTACTTATAGCTAATTAAGTTACTTGTATTGATTGACGGTAACACTTTCATGAAAATTCCTTGCTTTCTGCTGTCTTTTCTAGATGTCTTTTTTGGCATTAGAAAAAAATAAGGAATTAAGGAAAGTCGATTCCCGCCGACTGTCCCTCTGTATGCTAAGAAAAGAGAAACGCTTAAAACAAAAATTAAAACCTACTTGAAAAAGCTAAAAAGTCAAAAATAACACCACATCACATTTTACACACACCATTTAAACACGTCAGTTCTCACGTCATACACTCAGGGGCAAATTTAGAGGAACGATAAACACGTAAGTTCTCACGTCATACACTCAGGGGCAAATTTAGAGGAACGATAAACACGTAAGTTCTCACGTCATAACACTCAGGGGCAAATTTAGAGGAACGATAAACACGTAAGTTCTCACGTCACACACTCAGGGGCAAATTTAGAGGAACGATAAAAATTCACTCCTAGTTTTGATAACTCTGTGTACTTCAGCATACGAAACCATATTCAGTTTTACCAGCTTTCTAGGCATCGGATTCGCTACAAAAAAAACATTCACCGCAGAAACCAGTTGTGCGATTGTGATAAAAAAGACCACCATTAAAAGTTGGCGTTTTTCTCCACCAGGTCACAAATAGGGAAATTTTGTCATTATCCGTTATGGCCTTGGTCATGAATCCTGGATAACAATCAAACAAACGCATTAAAGGTCAATCACACATCGATATGATGTTGTAAAAGTAGCTTGAATGTATGTAAAAAGTGTAGTGTTCCTCTAAATTTGCCCCTGAGTGTATTTCCAATCATATTAACACTTATGAATTAGGTTCCTACTTTTATTAGTTTTTAAAATAAATCTATTAAAATTTCCGAAACTGATTCATTTCCATATTTTTTTCTTATTATTTTGTTTACTCCACAGACTCTTAGTCCGTGTTCTTATTTTAAGTATTTTATTATATTCTAACATTCTCTTTTTAAACTCTTTATAAATAATTATCACGTACCTACTTATCTTTTGTTTAATTTGCGCAACTTATATAAATATATTAAAATAAAATAAATTAAAATATATTATACAAATATAAACTATAATGATATACTACTATATTATACTATACAAACGCACACACGGCAACGGGTCAGACCCTACATATCGACCTTGAGACAGATTTTATATGACGCTCGTAATAGCGCAAGTTTTTTTAGTGCAAATGCAAAGCTCGGCGCATCGCCGACCGTACCTACATTACACACATATTATTATGTATAATTAATTCTTAATCATTTCCATTTTTTTATTGCATAAGTTTTCAAATAAGCAAACTCCCCACCTGATGGTAAGTGGTAACAATCACCTATAATCAGGGCTGGGCAAAATACACGCTTTAATGTAATTGAAATACAAATTACAAAATACTTTGCTGCGTGTAATTAAAATACGAAATACAAAATACTCGCCAGTGGTGTATTTAAAATATCAAATACAAAATACAGTATTTGAGCAATTTTTATTGTATTTAAAATACAACATAAAATACAAAATACATTCAACTTTAAACCTTTTGTTTCTTATAATGTCCATATATTGCAATATATGCACGTCGATACTGTGGACATTAATATAGTTTAAAGGTAGAAGGGAATATCAAAAAATTTTAAAATTAGTAGTAATCGGCGAGTTGGGTCAGGACAGGAACTGCGACCACGACGCACAAGCCGAAGACGAGTGAACCAAGCAAGTATGCCGCAGTAGCGGCCAGCGAGTGCCAGCCAGAGCTATTTCTTCTGGTTAAGGCAGTGTGTATTTTTTCTTGCTATTTATTAAGTTGATGTCGGTGCGCTAGTTTAGGTTAGAACTGTGACTACAACGCACGACCCATACAACCAAAGTGAACGAGCTTCACTTCTGAAATGAAGTTTACTATGAAAAAGAATTCAAATCCAAAATGGCCACCGTCACAAAATGTTGGATTACATAATATGTTTGTACAATCCCCACAATATGGATAAGAAATTAAAAGACTTGACTTCTAAAATACAGTACACCATGAAAAAAAATTGGTTCTCTATTTTGTCTCATAATTTTTGATCTAACGTGTCATAATGTTTTTTGACATAATCATCATATGTCCGAATGATAAGCACCCCTAACTTAATTTCTCATAATATCACTTGCCCGAACACCGAAATCTCTAAATATAATATGACCTAATTTTTTTTGCTATTAATATCACAATCTATAATATTTAAAATTCCTAAAAACCATTTCTATAATAGTCATAAATCCTAACGTAAAATCTCATAATATAACGTGCCCTAAAATCGAAATACCACAAATATAAAGTTCCTTCATTATATGTATTACCAAATCCATGCATACGTTTAAAAACAGTCACTTGATGTCATGCAAGCAAGCATGCAGCATGCAAGCAGCAAGCATGCAGCATGCAAGCAAGCATGCAGCATGCAAGCAAGCTTAAAGCATGCAAGCAAGCAGCATGCAGCATGCATGGCTTCTGTCACGGCTCCGGCGGTCCCACGAGACCTTATTGTCGCAGATGGTTTTCGCCCACCACCGCAGCTTCGGCTTGTTGGCACCAGCCTCAACCGCGGCGGCGGTCGTTAAAACCACGTTATTATTTGATGAGATACCCTTCAACAGCATTGGTTTTTTGTCTAGAAGGGAAGCTCCCAAATCTAGGCGCGGGCCAGACGCGCAAGCTACATTTGACGCATAGAAATACTGTACACGGACGTTGCTAGTACTTGTTGCATTGCACAGTTAAGTACATGCAAGAAATATTCTTGTCAAAATGGTCCTAACCGTCAAAATGGCGGGTTCACTATTCGTTTAAAATAACTTCACCGAGCCTGTGCGGTGTACAGTTTTACCAGCCACACTCACGGTCGGTGTTTCGTATAGAAGCCGGCTTGCACTTGGCTAAAGTGGCTTGCACGTCTGATAGAACCGTTAGCGCACAAGACACGTCAAGAAATTCCACCAAAAACTACTGTCAAATTCAATAATCCTGTTATGTCAAATTAGGTGCTTTACTGACTGCCCTACTACCCTATTCGTCCAAGGGAGGCCAAGAGGCTGGGGATTAACTCGAGCGTCGGCGTCGTGGGGAACTATTAGATTGCGAAAATTTGATGCTAATTAAAAAGAAAAAAGGTTATAATATAAGATGCGTTTCCTTCACGCGTGTTTCGCATTTTCAAAAAGTTAAAATTAAAACAGTTACCTACAAAAAAACTTGGGCGCTTCAGAATTCTCAGATATTAATAGTGTACGCCCCACGTATTTCTGATAACGGAGGAATAATCTACCGGCTTAGGATTGCATTATTGCACTAAGTCTGCCGGTTTGGATGATGGTGGTGGCTGTACGACGACGGGGTGGAAAATAGTCAGATATACAGAAGTTAAGTGAGCCCTAAAGGAGCTCCTATTCAAAAGACGGACGATTCGGACGCGACCAAAACGTATGGCATTTTTGAAAATGCAAAAAAATCGTGACATTGAAATGCTCGAGCGTGTCAGATTAATAAACAGATGGTTGAGATATACTTGTCGTGCTGACTCATAATCTAACAACTATGTGGAGCGATTTCCTCAATCGAAAGGTTTGAAATAATTGTTTGTGACTCTTCCATTTGCTTATGTCATGCTCGAATCGTCAGATTATTGAAATCCACATTTTTCTGCATATAATTAACTCATCTGATACGCTCGAATTTTTTTCCAGCAATCGATTTTTTTACTATTCTGATCGGCTGCTCTCTAAACGCACAACCCTATATAAACGATTCATGTATAATGGGGGGTATTGAACTAGGTGCAGGGTTTTTTTTATTAAAAAGTGCGCTCAAGTAAATCCCAAAATACCCGCTTTGGCTAAATCGGTCAATCAATAGGATATGTTTTGTCAATTTAAAAAGAAAACATTTTTAAATCTGTTAAATTTTGATCATATAAATGTATTTGATATGATGTATTTTGATGCTTAATGTATTTAAATACAAAATACAAAATACCTCAGTCTCAGGTATTTGAAATACCAATTACAAATTACGTTTTTAGGCAAGTAATTGAAATACAAATACAAAATACGTATTTGTATTTGAAGTACGTATTTCAATTACAAGTATTTCAAATACTGCCCAGCCCTGCCTATAATACATGTGGCTCCTGTGAGATTCGCAGCAAAGCTGCAACCCCCACAAGAACCACAGTGTACGTTGCCAACTTGTGACATCAGATGTAAAGTCACGGTACCCAGTAATTTCACTGCCATATCTTACCCTTCAAACCGGAACGCAGCAATGCAAGCACTGATACTTTGCGGCAGAAATAGGTAGGACAGAGGTACCAATGCAGACGACCCTGGTACAGAGTCTTTCTACATATTTGTTAGAAACTACTTTCAGAGTGTGCGGTATTTACGAGTATGTTGCAGGTATAATTGTAGGTAAGTACTTCGAAAAATGTACTCTGGCGAAGCAGCAGACAGGTCGCTAGTGCTTAATAAGGCAATATTATATGACTTACTGACTTTTCATGGAATCAGTATTATTAGATACGGAATTCATTGTAAAGCGTTAATTAAAGCAATAATTCTGACATCACAGACATAAATAAAAATAAATAAGTCAAATGTATGACACGTTAATTGGTGTATGGCGTTGTTAGTGGCGTTAAACGTTAAAAGTTTTATAGCAAACTCCACAGGTATGGCTACGGTTTCAACGTTAATTACATCGCAGGCGTTAATACTAATATAAATTCAGGTGCGCTTACGAAATCTGTTAAAAAGTTGATGTTTGAGATTCCAATATTGAGAAATGGTGGGGAATTCAACTAGATAAACATTATTGAAGTTTGAAAAAAAAACGAAGTAGGTAGCACACAATAACCATGAATAATGTTGAAAAATATCTTGGTAGCTCTGTATCTCACAATGGCGACGATATCGTAAATTTCAACGATAGAGATATGTTTGTTTTTAATTTTGTGAAGTAACTTTGCTATAAGGGTTCATTGATTCATGTAAGTCAATCTTGGCGGTCAAAATTGTACTAAATCATTAAAGCTACCTCTTGAAGACCTAAGTTAGAATACTCGTTGGATATATGGATGGGTCAATTTGGACACATATTTATTATAATCAAATTAAATTCTTGAATGAATTCAAATCGTTATAAAAGTAGAGCGTAGAATCGAAGGGTCAAATAAAAACCAATTTAATTGACATTTAAAAGTAATATATCTTGTTATTAAAACACTAATTTCACTAGCACTTGAATCTTTATTTTATTTAAGTTATTGCGACCAGTTTCGAAACATGCTTGACGCAATAACTTAAATATAATAAAGATTCAAGTGGAACTAGTGAAATTCGTGTTTTAATAACACGATATGACGATACCATGGAGTTCAAGAAATTACAACACAAAGCTTAAACTAAACAATATATCATTACTAGCTGTGCCCGCGAATTACGTTTTACTTTAATAAAGCTCAACACTCAAAAAATTCTGGAGAGAGCCACTCTTATCACCTATGGATATAAAAACTAGCCTACGAATTGGCCCAAATATACACAAAAAATGTCATAAAAATCGATCGTCATTTCGGAGGAGTTCGATAACAAACACTGTAAAACGAAATTTTTATATATTAGACTAGCTTTCCGCTCGCGGCTTCGCCCGCGTTATTATTGTTTTCCAGTGGAAATTTTATATTTTCATGTAGGATACATAATTTTGTAGCCTATTATATACAAGACTGTTATTTATATTTAGGAACTCGGATAATAAATTTCATAGAAATTGGAGCAGAGTTTAAATATTATCCATAGAAACATTTGCACTTATTTTGCACCCTAAAAGAGTGAATTCCAATAAACCATGAAACACGTGTTCAATTAAATGTTCTAAGAATGAATCTCAAGTTTTATCAAAATCGTTGCTAATTTAAAGATTTTTTCATACAAACTTACAACCCTTATTTCATCCCTTTAGGGTAATATCTTTTTAAAATCCCTTCTTAGTGTGCGTCCACATTTTGAATTGAAACAACTGTCCAAATTTCACGTTTAGCGATTACGGTTGTGCGTTGTCTATAGATGGGAACCTTTTTCTTTTATAATTATTATAGATAGATACCACTTATAATCAAATTGCTATCAAAAACCGGCGCGTCGGGCCACGCGTAATGTAGGGTTCTCTGCTATTATTATACCTAATTATTAAGGGTGTTAAGGTTTTATTTTTTCATTATTTCACATGGTGCGTAAATCTATGTGGAGTGGAGGCTTGTTGTCTTTGCAGAGGTGAATGAGACTCGAGTACCAAATTGTAGTCGTTTTTTTGGAAACTGCACCTTCTTAATTATACTATTCGGACAATGACACAGTTGACAGTCATGGCTATTTCACAAAACATACATCTCACAAATACGGTTACCGTCTATATTTGTGAGATGTATGTTTTGTGAAAGAGCGTCGGTGGCGCTGTGGACTCGGCACTTGCCTTCCAATCGGGAGGTCGGAGTTCGAGACCGCCATGTACCAATGTGTTTTTTGTCTAGAATTTCATATTACATTTGTCTGACGCTCCTACTGTGAAGGAAAACATCGTGAGGCAACCTGCATACATCTGCGAAGAAATTCAATGATGTATGTGAAGTCGACAAATCCGCACTGGGCCAGCGTGGTTGACTAAAGGCCTAATCACCCTTACATAGGGTAGGCTCGAGCCCCTCGATGCAATGGGAACGTATATGAGCTGTGATGATGATGTTTTGTGAAATATCAAAAACTACCAAACGACTAACAGAAATTTTTTAAGTTCTACCAACTTCTAAAAATGTCAACAATATAAATTGTTTCTGTGGTGGAATGTCACGTAGTTCAGCCAGTCTTCGTTACTATGCGGACGTGTATGACACAATAACGCTCCGATCTATTTCCTTCCGCTACCTGTTTAGTAAGTAAAAAAGCGTCGATGGCGTAGTGCGTAAGGCCGTCGCCTTCCAATCGGGAGGTAGCGGTTCAAACCCCGCTACGTACCAATGTGTTTTCAAATTTCGAATTCATATTTACGTTTATTCGACGCTTTTACGGTGAAGGAAAATATCGTGAGGAAACCTGCACACACCTGTGAAGAAAGAATTTCTTTACAGGTTGTGTGTGAAGTCGACCAACCCGCACTGGGCCAGCGTGGTTGACTAAGGCCTAATCACCCTAGTTTAGGGTAGGCTCAAGCCCCTCGGTGGGGACGTATATGAGCTGTTGATGATAACCTGTTTAAGTTACAACTTTATCTAACAAATTTTCTATGGAATTCCTTCACAAAGTAAATTTAAACTATAACGGTGTTAAGCGCTGTCGAAAATTCGACACTGTTTAAACATGAAGCTGTCTCTGTCTATAATTTGAAAATAAATGAATCATGTTCAAGCGATGTCTAATTTTAGAAAGCGTTTTAAAACATTTTGTAGTACACAGAAAATATTGTTGCCGTTTCATATTATCTTCATGCTTTACGTATAAACGCTGATTAAACGTCAAAAAATCATTTATACATCACTTTTTACGAAATTGAAAAACGCGAAGCTCGCTGCAGCCTGCCGCTACGTAAGTTGGCAGTAAAGCTCGCTGCAGCCTGCCGCTACGTAAGTTGGCAGTAAAGCTCGCTGCAGCCTGCCGCTACGTAAGTTGGCAGTAAAGCTCGCTGCAGCCTGCCGCTACGTAAGTTGGCCGTAAAGTTGCAAGTTGAAATGAAATCCTGAAATTTTCCATAGACCTAATAGTCATATTCACAGGACTAACATTTAAATATAATAAATTAATAAAAGATAAATCATAAATAAATCTTTGGTCTATAGCATGATACTGTCTCAGTTTATGCTTTTATAGTAATAAATGAATATTATGTTTAAGGGTCTAACTTTAGACAGCGTTTTATAACTGTTTGTAGTAACCCCATGTCTTTATTTTGTTGTAAACCCTACCTAGCTGTGTTTTCCTTATAATTTCAAAATCTATATATACCGGGTGTAACGGAATACCGAAATAATATTTAAGGTTTCTGATTAACAAACAAAATGTTTTATGACTATTCTTTGTATTTTTATTATATGCCTACTTTCGATTTAATACGCTTAACTGTTAAGCATATTAAATCGAAAGTAGGCATATAATAAAAATACAAAGAATAGTCATAAAACATCTTTTTTGTTATTCAACAACCTTAAAATATTATTTCGGTATTCCGTTACACCCGGTATAAAAGGAGAAGTACCCATCTATAGATACACGCACAGCCGTAATCGCTAATGGTAGGAACGTGAAATTTGGACAGTTGTTTTAATTAAAAATGCGGACGTAAACTAAGAAGGGATTTAAAAAAAAAATGAACCCTGAAGGCGTGAAATAGGGGTTGCAAGTTTGTATGGATTTTTTTTAATTAGCAACGTTTTTTATAAAACTTGAGATTCGTGCTCTTAAAAACATTTAATTGAACACGTGTTTCATGGTTTATCAGAATTCACCCCCTTAGGGTGCACAATAGGGGTTGAAAGTTTCTATGGAAAATATTTAAAGTCCGCTCGAATTTCTATGAAATTTATTATTCGAGCTCCTAAATATAAATAACAGTCTTCTATATAATAGGCTACAAAATTATTTTAAGGGAAAATATAAAATTCCCACGGGAAAACAATAATAACGCGGGCGAAGCCGCGGGCGGAAAGCTAGTATATAATACTACTATCGGTCGGCAGCGTGGCGTAGGCGGCGCTGGACTCGGCACTTGCCTCCCAATCGGAAGGTCCGGGGTTCGAGAGCGCTATGTACTCATGTGTTTTTCGTTTTAGAATTTCATATTACATTTGTCTGACGCTCATACGGTGAAGGAAACATCGTGAGGCGACGTGCATATATCTGTGAAGAAATTCTATGGTGTGTGTGAGTCGATCAATCCGCACTGGGCCAGCGTGGTTGACTAAGGCCTATATAATCACCCTAACATTGGGTAGGTTCGAGCCCCTCGATGGGGACGTATATAAGCTGTGAACTTTTTCACGTATCCATAAACAACTATTTTGCTGGAAGGATCCCACAATTCCCACATACTTGACTAACAAAAATTAGCTACTTTAACATTACTTGATATAGCTACAATAATATTTCACAAACGGATCGTTGAATCAAAAAAAATGTGTTCACACACCCACAATATTAAAAAAAAAGATCTATCCAACGATACCTCACACCATATGATAGACGTGAAAAAATCATACTTTAACGGCCTTACAAATAAAAAACTTATTCCTAGGAACAACCTCGGAATAGTTATTCCGTGTTTTGTCTTATTTTGGCATATTACATCTGACATGTGCTAAAACAAGACAAAACACAGAATAAATTATTCCGAGGATTATCCTCGGTATAAGTTTTTATTTGTAAGGCCGTAAATGTACAGGAGGGACACTAATATTTATTTTCGAAATTTTATTTTACTATCTACTATATAGGGGTGATTATTATATTAAACCGCGGATAGACAGACGAACATGACAAAATTATAAAGCTTCTTTATTGACTACGGAACCTTAAAAAACCATTATGTAAATTATTTTATTCTTTTTCTTCTTATACACGGTGTTTCAAAATAACCAATAAATAATCAATTCTTTATCGAAAACACGTAATGTCATTCAACCCAAAATTTTCATGTAAATCATAGTATCATCATCAAGTCTATGATTTACATGAAAATTGTGGGTTGAATGACATTACGTGTAAACACATTTTAGTAATCAGTTTTCGATAAAGAATTGATTATTTATTGGTTATTTTGAAATATCGTGTACAAAAATTAATCGTTGTGTGTTAGTCTCGCAAAAACTCGGGTCGTTTCTCCATACAAACGAAGTCCCCTGTTTCCTTCCTGGATAGTGGCAATAGCTGTTCCATTTTTCTAAAAAAATCAATGGCCACTATAAGCATGTTCTTATGTTTTCCTTTTTTAATGAGTTAATTATTAATTAATATAATATAATAATATTTTATGTCTCACCATAATCAAAAATACATCAAATTATAATAGCTACAGACAGTTCAGGTTACAATGGGTTTTACGAAACAAGGCTTTCACATAAAATTTAACTTAGATTATGGCTGATTGATAACTGTACTAGGAATGATACCTGTACTAGGAATGATCCTGTATCACAGGCGATCAACCCTCCACCCACTTCAATAAACACTATGTCAGGTAGGTACATAAGTTGGTAAAGAAAAAGTAAAACAATGTTAAAGAATTGCAAGAAGCATAAGAGGGATTTTTTTACACTAAATCGAAACGTGCGTGCGCGCTTATAAATGTATGTGTGATTGTGTTTGTGTGTGTGTGTGTTTGTGTGGGTGTGTGTGTAAAGGAATGCTTTTAAATTAAGAAACAAATTTTCTTAATGACATCCTTCTTATTTCTTTATCAATAAAAGCGTTTCTGTACTCCTATAATCAAATTCGAGTAGTTTTTTGTGCAAGTGTGATTTTAATTTGGATCTAGTCATTTTATAGATAGGAACTTGGTCATTAAATTGCCTATAAAGATATGCGCTCATGAATAAAGTTTGTCGTTGGGCAAAAATGGAATTGATTGCTGGAACCATAGAGCGTATGCGTCTTTTACCCAGTGGCAGTTGCTCAGGTAGTTTGTCTGACTGTAAGTAGGTTACATTCTTTATAAAGTTTGCTAGTAGGAAATCGTCTAGGCTTTCTAAACATAACCTTAATAATTGCTCTTTGTGCCATCTTACTTCCATCATATGAGTGGCGGCCCCACCACCCCAAACAGGTATGCAGTATGCTATTATGGATTGACAGAGTGCAAGGTATATGTTTTTTACGAGTTCAGGTTCCGCAGCATCCCGAAGGTTTTTGAAAATGTGTAGAAGGCGTCTTATTGTACAACTTAATGTCTTAATATGCGGTAGCCAGGATAGTTTTTCATCAACCAGAACTCCGAGATACTTGTGGCTATCGGATTGTGATAAAACTTTACAAGAACATTTAGTAAGTACAACACATGATGACAAGTGTGCTTTAATAGTAATTTGGGGAGACGACTTCTTACTATTAATCTTTCTAAAACAAATATACTTTGTTTTAGAAATATTCACAGTCAAAAGATTATCATCAAGCCACTTTATAACTTTTCTCAGACCCGTTTCGGTGCTTGTGGCCATGTTTCACCTCTGAAGATGAGCACTGTATCATCAGCAAAAGCAAGTGTGGAACCGTGATCAATGCTAAGCTTGCAAAGATTGTTCACATATATTAAAAATAACGTTGGTCCCAAAGTACTCCCTTGTGGTATACCATAAGTGATGTCAGAGGAGGCGCTTAATATGTCGTTTATCTTTACTTTTTGGGTTCTATTGGTGAGGTAACTATGAAACCACTCAAGAGCAATTCCACGGATTCCAATACTATCTAATTTGCGCAAAAGTAGCGGTATGGATACAGTGTCAAAGGCTTTTTGCAGATCAATAAATACATCAGCACATTTTTCATTTTTATCCAAATATTCAGTAACTTTCGTAGAAAGACAAGAGACAGCATCTTCAGTATTTTTGCCTGCGCGGAATACATATTGATTAGGTGCAAGTAGATTGTTCGACTCCAAGTAATTAATTAAACGTTTGTTGACAACCTTCTCCACTATTTTACTTATAACACTGAGTAGGGAGATAGGTCTATAGTTTGTCACTGTATCCATGTCACCGCCCTTGTGAATTGGGACAACAGCGGCTTCCTTAAATATTGTTGGAAACCTGCCAGAAGACATGCTTAAATTACACAGATGAGCGATCATAGTGCAAAGAATGCTTCGAGAATTCTCTAATACAACTGGAGGATTACCATCTATACCTGGAGCACCACTCTTCTTCATATTTTGCATTACCTTGTCCACTTCTATACAATCAGTAGGATGTAGCATTATTGAATTGGCATTCTCTGTAGCGATTTTTGCATTTGCTAATAAGGAAGGTTCATTAACCATTTTTCTTTTCATTATTTCGTCAGCTAATTTGTTGCCAATAGAGGTGAAGTAATTATTAACAATATTCAACGACTCCTTGTGTGAGGACGATAATTGGAGAAGGGATTCACCACCGCAGTTTTTCTTTTTTAATACTACATAACTCTTTGACAGTTTCCCATGTGCCTTTTATATTTTTGATGTTTTGTAAGAATTTATCTTTATAATAATAATTTTTTTGGGTTTTTGCAATGAGATTACAAGTATTACGATATTTAATGTATGATTTTTTTAAATCTATGTTATTTGGATAATTTTTTACATATTTATGCATTAGGTCTCTTTTCTGAAAGCATTTAACTAAACTAGCTGTGATCCATGGTTTTATGGGCCTTTTTCGTTTTGGAATATTTGTATGTTTTTTAATTAGGTCTTGAATAGTTTCAATTAATGTTGACGCAGCCAAATCTAGGTCATCAATTGCTAAGTATGAGTTCCAATCATTTTCCTTGATTGCACTAATGAGAGCTAGGTGATCAATTTTAGCCCTAGTACATTTAGTAGTCGTTAGGAAAGAATTTCGAACTAATGTGGAATGGACTGATAGCAGAATGGGATAATGATCTGTGATGTCTGTTAGTGTGATGTGAGCCAATTATTTATAGATAATCTGTGACATGACTCTTGCTTGGATCAATGATATCAATATTAAGATCTTCAGTTAAAATAATATTGCGGTTATTAGAGGTAGTAAGTATTTCATCCAAGGACTCGAGGAAGTTATTGTAATTTTTGAAACAGTAGGGCCTGTATATTCCAAATATAGAAATGTTATTTATCCTGGCTTTTAAGCAATTAGCTTCAGCAATTTCAATCTCCTGCACCGAAGCGTTGAGATCTGAGCAGATGTACATAATAACACCGTCATTTTGGTTGAAGGTACGCTTAGAGCTAAAAGCAGTATATCCATCAATTGTAGGTAGTACTGAGTCTTTGTTGATCCAGCACTCAGATAGAACGATGACATGGATGGCAATCTTAATTCTAGTGATATATACCAAAAGATTATCAAGATTTTTATTAACGCTCCTAATATTCAGAGAAAGTATATTTAACATGTTATTGCTATGTGGAAGCTGTTTGTTAATGTCTATCTCAATCATACAGGGATCGTCAACTGTTTTGCATTGGAAAGTGTAAGATCTATCTATTTCATCGAATAGGGTGGCATCGTTCATATTAGTTTTTTAAAAAGTGTGAGAACATGCCAAATACAAGACATATTATTTAATTTTTGTTGGGCTGTAGTTGAGAGTATGCTACTTGACTTAGAGAATTTGCAATTGTGTATATTTAATTGGACATAGCTAAGAACGTTGAATATGTTTCTCATCTGCATTATATATTTTGTGTTAGTGTGTAGTGTAGTTGACTTATATGTAAAACTATGTGTTATAGTAGTCATATTATGTGTAAGCTGCGCTTTTATTATAAATTTAAAGTTCTTATAATAATAATAGTTAGGCATTTGCAACATAACATAGATGTATTTAGCTAGTCATTTATTTCTGAGACGCAGTAGTTGATCTTGGCTTTTGATTAATATGTACGGGTCACCCTGCTTCTTTCTCAAGTAAACTAATCCGTTTGATGTCCAGCAGAACTCATAGTCCATGGTTTTACAAAATTCACGAGCAAGGAAATATAGCCTAGAAGCTTGCGGGGAGAGATGTTCGGAGAGGTATATGTTTACTTTGGGCCCTTCTAGTCCTAGATGAGATGAGTTAAGTTGCTCTGCTTTAAATGCTATGGCAGAAGTATTGTGTTTTTTTCCCGCCGTAAGGAAATTTCCTTTTGTTAGTGTAAAAGATAATTCAGCTATACTCATAGATGTAGGCTGATCGGGTTTTGACGGGACGCGATAGACATCACGCAGCTCGGATTGTTCTAAGATAGCTTTTATATCATTTCAAAAAGCTCCTCTCTGGACTCACCCTTTTTTTTAGGTACATTTCTTATTTGGAGACTAGTTTTGCGAACACACCTCTCGATAGCATCACACTTATCTTCGATTTTTTCTATTTGATTCAATAAGAGGTTACGATCCTCTTCAAGCTTTGAGATAGTAGATTGTATCTCGACTATTTTATCTGAGACAAATGTTAAAGACTTTTCTATCTCAAGGTTATTTTTATGAATTGTGTCGTTTTGTCGCTTGATTTCCGAAATATTTAGCTCAAGTTGCAGTGGCCCAAACATATTTTGTAGCTCCTCCCGAATAATTGTTCGAAGGTCGGAACAATCATGTCCCGTGTCATCGTCCGAGACTCGTCGTCGCTTACTTTCTCTCTGAGATGTATGAAATTCCTCTAAAAAGGAGATATGTGTTGATAATTTGTTGACGTCTGTGTCAGAGATTGACTTGTTAAGCGGCGGGGATCGTGCTAAGTTCGGCATGTCACCGTATTTAACCAGCACGTAGATGTAGTAATTGAATCTGCACAGTTTAGGTGTGATAAAGTAGCAGATAATATTTATAGTAATAACATTAATAAAAAAAAAATATATTTACAATTTGCCGACTAGGAAACACTTCGTCGCATTTGTAGGCAGGTACGGCGTGCGGCCAGAGCGGTGTGTTGCTGAACGGCTGCGATGGCGGCGGCGATCGATGGTGACTCACGTTCTAGTAGGTAGCAGTATAGTCTCAGGCGCAACGTAGCTCATAAACTACAGCTATCGCTGTCCGTCGCGGAGGTTCCTTTTCTAACTGTTGAGTTTCGATACATGCACGACACCGGTAACTTCTTGCGTTTTATGCACGCCTAGTACTTTGCGTAACTAATACGTACGATTATATTAAGAATTTTAAAAGAAATATTAAATGATTTTAGAAAAAAATTGCACAGTAGATAGGTACGTCTAAACGCTTTCACGGTCCGAGAGGGAGAGGAGGAATTGAGATGTAAACTTCCAAAAATCTGACAAATTGGCCTGATTTTCTGCTATATTCAAACATCTAGCAAACTTTGACGAGATTATAATATGAAAAAAGCAAAACATAGAAACACAGCTAAAGCTTTCCGTTAATATTTAACGCAAAAAGTAATTAAATCGGGCTAGTTTTAGCGGAGAAAACAGGGGTCTACGAAATGCACATTTCGTGTGGTACTTGTTATACGAGTAGGTATTTTCGGTCCGAACTGCATTTGTCTTTATTGCGCTCATAATGATTGTTCGGGCACAGCGCGACAGCAATACACTTTACAAATAACTATGCGGCTGCAAAGCTAGTCTGTGACATGGTAGCAGTTGATAATACCAATTAATGTTAATTAGTTCTAAGTTAAGTTATAAGTTAATGTATGTTTTTAGGGTACAATGGGACTGGCATACTTTGTAAAAGTCCCTAAATAAAATAAAAGAAAAAAAAAAAAATAACTATTTTTCAATTCTCTCGACCTTGTTATGTCCTCATAATCTTACAAAATTTTCTGTGTTTTTGAACAGGTCCAGGGAAGGTTTATTGTGTACAATTGGACCCGATAGGTGGCGCCGTGATCGGGCAGGACAACGTCTGCCGGACCCACTATTATTCTTATATACAAAAAATAAATCTCACTAAAACTTAAAAACGACCAGACCGATTCTTTCGAAATATTCTGTGTATATTTGAATAGGTCCAGGGAAGGTTTATACGTACAGTTGGATCCGGTAGGAGGCTCTGTAATTGGGCAGGACAACGTCTGCCGAACCTACTAGTTTTTGTATAAAACATAATAATACGATAAAATAATAAAACAATAATACGATAAATAATAACGATAATATGTGTATGTGTATATGTATTATATCACATACAAAATTAATTTTAATTGATTAAGCATATGAGACTCGACTGAGTCGACAGACAAACTGTTCAAACAGTTTTGTGTACCTTTTGGCTTAAAAATTGTATAAAACCTGTTGTATTAATAAATAAATTTAAAAAAATAATAATAAGATAAAATAATGTATCAAATCAGGATTTTTCTCAATATCAATTCGATATTGCCTGTGTTAAAGTTTTCATAAGACTTGCGATTATAATTTGTAAGGTATGCTCAATGCTGAAAGCAATACAAAGCTATCCAATCTTAGGTTGAATTTTGGTTTTACCTTCAAGTATTTGTAACTCGACCGTGGCCGATATAATTAAAAAAAGATCTAGAATTCTACACTTTTACACTTTTATTTTGATGGGCAGGTCCTTGAGAAGTTGACGCCAACTTGAATCTCATATCTCGAGCCTGCTTCGAGAATCGGGCCCTTTGAAATGCGAGACAAAGGCAATGTTATTCGAAATGTACCTCTAACCCAATAGTTGATCCAAGAGTATAAATAAATATAGACCAATGAATTGTTTATTAATATTTTAAAACTTTTTTGAAATACGCGTATATAAATGTATTGTTGTAAGTCCTGTGAATATGACTTATGCCTATTGAAAATTTCAGAATTTTATTTCAACTTGCAACTCTTCTGCCAACTCACGTAGTGACCGGCTGCACCGAGTTCCACGTTTTTCGATTTGGTAAAACGTGATATTTAAATGAATTTAATATGGTGAATTATTTATATGATTTATAAACACTTAAGAAACGTCAAATAAACATTTGGCGTTTATTCAGCGTTTATACGTAAAGCATATAGTAAATAAGAAATCGTAAGGTGTAAAGATAACCAAAAGGGATAGCCAAAATATGCATATGAGTATGGATCGCAGCGGCTGCTGTAGGTCACCATGTCGTTTTTGAAACTTTTCAAATATCCTGTGTATCTTGTATATCAAAAAGGTGAAATAGGTACTACTTAAGGGGCAAATACAGCTAGCTAGAGCTAGTCGAATACCTTTTTTAAGGCCAATCTATCAAGATACCAAAGGGCTTACCTGACTGCCCACTTTGGATCAAGCGCGGATCTACCGTTGTTGGGCACGATGGACATGCCCACAACCCTAACAGGCTTATGACATTTCTTAACAGTCTATTGAGATCGATAAATTATATCCAATGCCTTAATAAAAAAAACAATAAATCTTAGTCTCCAGGCGTCTTATGTTTTGTAAACATCTCTGTAGGAATGCACTATATCGATCATGAGCAATTTCATACTCCAACTCGCATTTGGCCGATTTGCGGGTGGCTATGACCACAATTTTTTTTTGAGGACTGGATTGGATAGCGCCTGCTTTGGATAGGTTTCTCGTAGGATTTCACCAGTACCTATTCCATTATCTTCTGGATACCCGGCTTAAACTCCCCGAACCAGAGGGATAACAGTACGCCGATAGAAAATTTAATGATCTAGAACATTTCTCTCACATTTTTTGAGGTATCTTACACAGGTTTCAGAGATATAACCAAAATACGAAGTTTTGTGACTTTTGACTTCTGTTAAAAACAACGCACGAGGAAATCGATGGGGACTTTTAACATAGGATTTGTCATGACGTATACGACCTATACAAAAATCCAGCTTGTTGGCAATTAACTCAAACCTAAATGTCTAGTATGTTTGGACTATGTCAAATGTTTTTTCTCTATTTCTAGAAGGTGAAGAATGTTATTATTTAAATTACATATTAGGTTGGGGAAAAAGTCTTTTCGCATTATAGTATGTATAAACTTGTAATAAAATCTCTTTGGCTATACTATTTGTATCTGGCTGGTTTTGGTATCATTGAAAGTTTAAATTTTAAAGAACATAATTCCAAATTCAAATTAGGAAAATGTGTGATTTTCATTTGTTTTTCGTACCGCCAAGATGAGTGAATCTAATGAAGAAATTCGATACATTTTAAAATTTTACTACAAAAAAGGTAAAAATGCAACGCAAGCCGCGAAAAAAATTTGCGATGTTTATGGACCTAGTGCAGTGTCTGTGAGAGTAGCACAAATTTGGTTTAAGCGTTTTCAATCCGTAAATTTTGATGTCAAAGATGCACGTCGCTCTGGTCGCCCTATTACAGATAAAATGGATGCCATTTTTGAAAAAGTGGAGCAAGATCGGCATGTCAGTAGTCACGACGTAGCTGAAGAACTGGGAATTGACCACAAAACAGTTTTGGCGCATTTGAAAAAAACTGGGTACACAAAAAAGCTCGACATTTGGGTACCTCACGAGCTCACTGAAAGAAACCTAATGAACCGTGTACTCATTTGTGATTCTTTATTACGACGTAATGAAACCGAACCATTTTTGAAGAAGCTGATAACTGGTGATGAAAAGTGGATCACGTACGACAAGAACGTGCGAAAAAGGTCGTGGTCAAAGGCCGGTCAGGCTTCACAGACTGTGGCGAAACCCGGGTTAACTCGCAACAAGGTGATGCTGTGTGTGTGGTGGGATTGGAAGGGCATTATTCATTATGAGCTGTTACCACCAGGCAGGACCATCGATTCTGAACTCTACTGCGAACAACTGATGAGATTAAAGCAAGAAGTTGAGAGAAAGTGGCCGGAATTAATCAACAGAAGGGGTGTGGTTTTTCATCATGATAACGCTAGACCTCACACATCTTTAGCCACTCAGCAAAAATTAAGAGAGTTTGGCTGGGAGGTTTTAATGCATCCGCCGTATAGTCCTGACCTTGCACCTTCAGATTTCCACCTGTTTCGGTCTCTTCAGAATTCTTTAGGCAGTGTCAGGTTAACATCACGAGAGGACTGCCAAAACCACTTGTCGCGGTATTTTGACCAGAAGTCCCAAAATTTCTATAGCAATGAGATCATGTCCCTACCTACAAGATGGCAAAAAGTTATCGAACAAAATGGTACCTACATACTTTAGTTAAATGTAAATAAACTATATTCAAAAATGTTTTGAATTTTCTTAAAAAATGCGAAGAAACTTTTTCCCCAACCTATTAATATAATTATTTAACTCTTCTTTGAGCTTGTTCTAAAATGATTTATTGGCACAAAAAAGAGCAAGATAGAATGAAGTGATTTGATGTTGAATTTCAAACTTCAGTCACCAGATAACTTTTAACCGAGAAATAAAATTGAGAGTTCGATATATAGCTTTTATATGGAAAAATCTGTTAAACCGCCATTTTTATAAAATTTTAAAGTTATCTGATGATTGAAAAATTGGCCCCAAGTACAGAAAAAAATGTTTACGAGTCTTCGTTAATCAGTACAGAACAAAAGTTAATAAAGTTGTATACAACCTATGATGAGGCGGTAACGAAGGCTTCAAAAGAAATTAATAATATTCTTTCAAGAATAAAAGCACTGTACATACGTACACGCCAATTTTTTTACATAATGTTTATTAAGTTTTATTCGGTTAACTTTGTTAATTCTAGAAAATCACTTTATTACTTTATTGTCGATGTTCAACTGTTTTATTTACCTAACTGTTTTAGTTACCTATGTACAAAAACAATGATTACGCTGTTATATAAACTTCTTTCACTGAGCTAACTTTAAAAATGAAGATGAATAGGCTCACAAAAAAGAGTTAGACAATTCTAGTACTTAATATTTAAGCGGGTAGGTACTCATTATTTGTTTCTTCTAACTAATCCATCTTTACCAAAGAATTTTGGGGACGCCCTCGCCGCATAATTCAAATGTCGTCGAAGTTGTAAAATGCGAGTTCAACAACAGTCATTTGTTATTTCACCTCCAGCCAAGATCTGTAATTATGCCGTTTGCCAGGCTTCAGTCATTGAACAGTTTTTGAGAAAGTATGTAGACATTCATACTATAAGAACTAACTGAACTTGAATCATAATAACCCACGGTGGTGTCACTTTTGGAAGACTTTGAGGAGTGTCCTTATGTGGTTGTCACAATATGTATATGTATTTTAGCATTAGAGCTTTATTGCACGGGCAAGGGTGGTTTTTCTGCCATGAGCAGGTACCGTATGTAACGCATTCCACCTATTAAAAAATAACTAGCCAGGATCAAAATATATCCGCAACTTTAGTATATGTTACAGTCAAAACTCATAATGACCGGTTATGACTGCAAAAATCAGGCAAAAGTGCTTTTGACCGATGCCTTCAGTTAAAAACAGTTTTCACTGATTTTTGTAGTCAAAAGTGGTTTTGACCGATGCCCTTAGTCAAAAACAGTTTTGACTGCAAAAACCAGTCATAAGTGATGTTGCCTGATTTATGATTTGGGTGGTATGGGTTCCCTTAGATTATTCATAACCCACTTTTTGTAAGCTCGAACCACTTTTGATCGATATAATTTGGTCACAAACCCAATATTTTGCGGTTAAAAGTAGTTTTGCCCAACGTCCTTAGTTAAAACCATTTTTGACTGCGAAAATTAGTCAAAATTGTTTTTAACTAAGGGTATTGGTCAAAACAACTTTTGCCTGATTTTTGCAGTCAAAAGTGGTTTTGACTGGTTATGAGTTTGGACTGTAACATATATATATGTCACCGTAAAATTGTAAATACCGTTAGATTATAATCTATCTCGCGAGATTGTAAACTATCGAATGATTGTGAACCGTAACACACTGCTTACAGTTTAACGCATTATTTTTCGGTAGATTATAATCTATCGAAGTGAAACTGTTAAACCACAATCTGTCGCGCGTTAAATTGTCAACTGTCCGAAGGCTGTCCCTGATTGGTCCGTCTTACAGTAGATCGTTCTGTGTCCACAGAGTTAGGAATCAAACACAGTGTCAGTCAAATAAAATAAATGCATTTCAAGAATAGTGACATCAAGTATGTATTTATTATTTATCGAGGTAAAAGATAGCCTATCAGCTATCTTTTACCTAGCCCTCGACTCGTGGTGGTGGAAGGAGTGATTGCGGTAAGTCGCCATAACCCAGCCATTACTCTTACAAGAAGTCAAGATTTTGTTTCGTTAATTTTTCTTACCATATTATGATGTCAGAAATATTATTTAACTACTAAATAATAAATACATACTTGCTGTCACTATTCTTGAAGTGCATTTATTTTATTTGACTGACACTTGTGTTTGATTCCTAATTCTATGGACACAGAACGATCTTCTCTAAAACTGACCAATCAGGGACAGCCTTCGGACAGTTGACAATTTAACGCGTGACAGATTGTGATCTAACAGTTTCACTTCGATAGATTATAATCTACCGAAAAATAATGCGTTAAATTGTAAGCAGTATGTTACGGTTCACAATCATTCGATAGTTTACAATCTCGCGAGATAGATTATAATCTAACGGTATTTGCAATTTTACGGTGACATATATATATTACTTATATTGTATATTTTACTTGGTTTAATTTTTATTCGAATGCGGTCGTTATAATATAGAGTAAGTACGCAGTACGTACTCTTTGCTACGAAATTAAAGTAGGTAATGGGTAGGTACGGGGCTACGTAGGTAAGGATAGGTACTAAAAACGAAAGTGCTACGTAGCACGTCCCGGGGCGCCTCCACCGTAGTGCTTGCTTTCGTTCGTAGCAAAGTATCTATTTCGTTCGTAGCAATAAATGGCGCGTTCGGTTTTCATCACCTAGCAATGTAGTACTTTTGTTCGTAGCAGCGTCTTCGTAGCGAATTTCTCAACAAGCGCAATGTAACATATTTGTGTAACAAAGCTTGGAAACGGAGTTAGACATTATGCGATTGAAAAGCGATGCGTTAAGGCGAATGCACAAATCTACCTTCAAACAGCAACGGTTCTTAACACCAACGGTCCTCTATAGGACCCCATGACATTTTTATTTGCACTTAATAGTATTTATTTATCATCAGACAGTAAGTAAAATAGGAAATCTTTTGAAACTAAAAAAATCATAGTCACGCGATATCGAATATTACATTATCACGAGGGTGATTTAGTGCCATCATCATCCGACTGCTGGGCACGGTTGTCTCAGTGGGCAGTAGTCAGTGGTCCTTGTAGGGGTTGTAGACTAGGGATTCCATGATTCTGAAATGAGAAAGCGGGACACTTCCAAAAAAAATATACAGGGTATGGTAAAACTCCATAGACGCCAAAGGACGAACAATAGGCAAAGGACGTTAAAGACACAATCCAACTATGACAAAAAATGCAGGGACTGAGAATAAGATAAAGGGGGTCTAAATTTTAGCACGGCGGCCACGGTCGAACGTATGCGGCACTATTTGAATAAGGAAGAGAATAGAATAAAAGTTATATTGGTAGGTAAAACATTAATATTTTCAAAGTGGGACATTTTCGGGCACCGGGCGACAGCGGTACACGATTTCTAAAAACGAAACTGTCCCACCTAAATCAGGACGGATGGCATCCCTATCGTAAACATCCAGGTCCAGAAACAACACGTACTATAGTTTTACAATGCATTGTTAAGCTGTGCTATGGGTGACTGTAGCGACATACTGTCAGGGCCTCTTTTCTGCTAACCTTTAAATCACTATCGTGTCTCGACAGCACTTCAATAAAACAGCTTTTTGACATTATATTATGTTTTCTATGGCACTATTTATTCATACACCGGCGTAGAAACGGCGTCTTTATTACTTATCAATGGTATCTTGTGTTTTTGTTAGTGTTCTATCAACAATAGTTGTGACAAAATAAATGTTATTGAATCGTTATAATCGTTATAGCATGCCATAAAAACGTATACGTCAGTAGAATTGGCACCCATGTTAGAAATCTGCTTGTTTGCTAACTAACATAATTGTATAAAAAATCAAAAGTCGTCATGGCACAAACAATTTTGTTTTTCTTGTAATATTTTCGAAGGATTTTCGCTGCGCTCCATTGATTTTAAAAAATCTGAAAGTGTTGAAAACAATATTTATAGTCATAATACACAAATAACTTTTGAATATATTTGACTCGGTAAATAATAAGCGTAAACTTTTGAACGTTATAATAGAATTCTATTTTACCTTAACTAATGCCAGGTGGCGCAGAAGCAATCTCCTTTTCGAAAGATGACACAATGTATCAAAATTTTTTAAATTTAAAATTGTATTATGTTTTTCAATACATTTTGTGAATTGTAGCGCTCTATAATTCACAAATATACAGTCGACAACATATCAAACTTTACGCTTGCTCCACGGAAATGGCCACTATTACTAGCGACATCAGGACGGTCCGAGGGTATGAAGTCGACCAACCCGCACTTGGCCAGCGTGGTTGATAAGACCTAAGATCCTAAGGGCTAAACTAGGGCGATTTCCATGGGGAATGCTCTGAGGAGCTCTTTAACCTTATCCCTCCCTCTCCATTCCTTAACAGAAACACGCGTAAGGGCCTTCGGAGTCATCCGTACACTGTGTCCTCCTTTTCACACCGTACCAAGAAATTCCAAGATTCCTTCTTCTGTCGTTCATCCCACACTTGGAATTCTCTACCTGCGCACGTGTTTCCTCCATCCTACAACATGGGTTCCTTCAAAAGAGGCGTGAAAAAGCATCTTTTGGGCCGGCAAGGGGCGGGCAGGTAGGAGAGTGGATGTCGTCCCTACTCTATCTGTCAACTCATTTGGGCCTCTTTCACCGCTTAACATCAGGCGGGAGGAGGTCATTTGCCGGGCCATCCATAAATAAATAAATAAATAAATAATTATCGGAATGCAACAATGCTATAAACATTGTTATTATGGCGACAAACTTAGATAAGTCGGTGGTAGCTAGCCAGGTGGATTCAGAAGCCATACACCAATCAGATCAAGCAGAAAAATTTCTGTCCCCATAGGGAATCAAACCCCAGACCTCCCGATCAACACTCGGTGGTGTAACCACTAAACCACGGAGGCGGTTTAAACTACCCACCCACCGATTCCTTAAAAAAATAAGAACGTGATTGACGTATTCTTAATCAACTCATCATCAATAAACTATTGACCGATTATGTGTGTCATATATTTATCGTATTAGTAAAGCTAAAACTAACCAGTTTTAGCGTCAACTCAAGTGTTATGTCTTTTATTTATAAAAAGTATAACTTTTCCAAAAATCATTTGAAATGTTTTGAATAGTTAATGCGCATGAATATGGAGAAGTGACAATTGAGGCATTAAACAACCATATTGTAATGCAATAATCAATCCCCATATAAAAAGAGCAGATTTTCATGAACTAGCTTATACGAGTATAGTGTTAAAAATTAGCTAAATAATTATAGTCCTTCTTACCAATTTTCAGTGGCCAATATCAATATTTCGTTGGCGATCAAATGACAATGGATGTTTTAAAATTAGATATGGCATAGGGGAATCATAACAACCCCGGGAGATATTATAGTGCACAAGTGTCATTCAAGTAGACATTGAATTGTTCGGTTTCTTACATTGTTTTATTGCCAAAAGTTCTCAATTTATTTTAGTACTAGCTGCCCGCCCCGGCCTCGCACGGGTATACATCTTTTGTCAATACAACAATTTAAGAAACCATATGGAATAACCTAAATATCAATCTGTCAATTTCATCACTTTTTATTTGAAAATAAAAAGTGATGAAATTGACAGATTTCTAGGTTCATAATTTTAACTTTTTTGTATGATTTTTGAAACATTTTCTTTTATAAAAACCTTGTTCTGACAATAACGAACACAACATAATAAGAATAAACCAATTTGGTGCAGTAGTTCTGAAGTTATGAGCGTACATACATTTCGACGATTCATTTTTATTTATATCTTATTATAAAAATGAAACGCTGTGTGTTAGTCTCGCAAAAACTCTGAAACGGCTCGACAGATTCTAACGAAATTTTCTGTGTGTATTCGAATAGGTTCAAGGAAGGTTTATACGTAATTTAATTGGACCCGGTAGGTGGCGCTGTAATCGGCCAGGACAACGTCTGCCGGGCCCACTAGTAGGAGATATATACGTGTGAAGCCTGGGTGGACAGCTAGCTTAAAAGAAATTTATATCTGCAATTTGTCTATGTAATTAAAACATGTTTGTATTTAAAATAATATCATAATGATAAAGAAATATGTAAACAAATACCCATGTAAGTGTTGAAGTGGAGTTTCCTGACAGACCATGAGTAATTAAATTAAGACAGAATTAAAGTACCGCTAATTAATTAAATTGATTATGAATGAGTGGGTGTTATACCATTAATATTATATTTCCATGTATGACGTCCAGTTACTTACAAGTAATTATAATAATGAGTTTTCACAATAATAATGATATTTTTGCAATTGATCAATATAACTTGTTTACATATATACTATATTACATACTATACTATAACTTATTTATGTACTTAATTAATTGATCTAAATTAACCAATATAACTTCCTTAATTAATTGTTCATTAATTAAATACCTTGTATATGATACATATACTAGCTTTTGCCCCCCACTTCGTATGTGTAGTTTGTACTACTATAAATTACCAATAGAGAGGTTTGCAAATCACTCGATACGCTAGAAAAACGGATGGTTTAGCTAAATTTAAAAACCCTTTGAAAGGTAGGAAATAATTCCTAAATTTATTTTATCCATTGCGTCGGGGAACTGCTGTAAACAGACCCACGACAAGTTTTCTTGGACGCAGTGCGCCCTGCTGACGAGGAAATACTGCTGGTCAATAACTTTTGAACAGCTGAACAGATTTTCATCAAATAAAGCTACTAACCGACTTCTTATTTCTTAATTTCGATCACAAGAAACCGCATGAAAATCCGTCGGCCCATTAAGACGCCATAACATTACAAATGGAAAAAAAGAAAAGTTATAAACATTCGAACACCTGGGCAGAACTTCATCAAACCTGTAATCAATAATGTTAAATTTTTGGACATGATTCTTTTGCCTTACCTTATTAAAGATACAAAAAAAATAATTTGCACAAAAGTATTCATTTGACATAAAGTATTTTACGCCCGCCATGTTGTTTTACTTCATTGGCTTCGTCGGCTTTTCATTATTTTTTGGATGGGGATTTCTCAGCTTCCAAGCTAAATGACTTGTCTGATGAGTCTTTATTTTCACTACTTCGTCGTCGAGATTGGTCTATGCGTATCTTTGACTTTAATTAGTGTGGCAGTGGTTCGATCATGGTGTAGAGCACTGTTTTTTTTTGTTTATTTGTATTTTTTATTACTTTTTGTTTTTTATTCTTTAGATATTTTATTTATAATTCTTCTTTGTCGTGATTTCATAAAACCATACAATGATTTTTTGATCTGTAAGTATTTATAATGTTTCTGTATCTCTTTGGTGACTGAGTGACTTTGGTATCAACGTAGATCCCTAGTTAATGGAGCCAGTCGCATGAAATTTGGTACAGGGGTTCACTGGCTTATATATCTATAGCGTCAACTATGAAAGGATTTTTCGAAATTCCTACAGGAAGCTGAGAAATCCCTGTTTCGATGAATAGTTTAATTCGTTAAATCATCACGCCATATAAACGCTGGGCCCTCTTTGTAACATTATGCAAATATCTCCGTTTTCAATTACTTTGTCATGTACCCTAATTGGCGGGCGGCTTCATAAGAGACGAGAGGTCGCCCACGATCTCTTTATTAGTTTACTATTAAAAGAATATTACATTTTCATTCGTATGTTTAAATATCATGAAAGTACCCGCGCAGTAATGGAGACGGCATTATGAAAGTGACAACGTTCACGGTAATTACAATGAAGAACCACAATAATTTTAGTTGTGACTATGTTCGCTCACATTGGTGTTTTACGTGCTAGTGTACTAGTGAAGAGAAGCTGATCTGGTTTGAATATGGGGCTCCATTTTTCACATCAAATTATTAATTCACAAAATACAGGTATAAGCTTGTGTTGTATTAAAAAGTAATTTTCCATATTTTTCAAATGTATCTAGGAAGGTGAAGGATTGTAAAATTTACTGTTATTAAAAAGTAACCTTGCGTTAAAGCTTACTTAAGGAATTATATGTTTTAGTAATGTCAAAAGGATTTCATAATGTTAAATAAAGAATTAATCAAAATTAATATACTTTTGGATTACACTTTTGTACGTAACATACGTATATAAAATTATATATTATACGTATGTTACGTAGAAAAGTGTAATATATTTTCGTGTATTACTCATTCATTTGGCGATATACACTAAGCTCTCAACTCACTTCGGAGCCATTTGAGCTCTCAACTCAAATTCCTCCGAATCCGACAACGTCTCAACATCCGGAGACTTACATGTTTTGTCCGTTCTTTACAATACTCTGTTTCATCCAATGTAATTATTTTAAGACTCATTTCTCTTTTCGATCCACTTCGTCGAGTCGTAATTTGCAATATAATTACATTTTATCCCTTGATATTCCGCGTCGCTCGACTCACTTTCTGACGTACTGGTTTTCTTCTCAAGCCGTCCGGCTATGGAACTTCCTCCCTGAGAGTATTAAGAGAGCGCGTACGCAGCGTATACGCTTAGATTCCTAGTTCGTAGTCACTTCCTATTTACAAATCCTTAACCGCTATACTGTTATTTATGTACCTTACCTACCGGAATACTTATAGGATCAATTCGTTTTCGTTTGTCTGTATGTCCGTCTGCCCATCTGTCTGTCTGAAAATTGAAATTTATATCAAATACTCGGGCTTATGGTATCTTTCAGTCATGATCAAAATTATGACCGTTCATGCCGCATTTTTCGCAAATTTTGCGATGTCACAGGGGAATCAAAACCTATAGGGTACTGCCCGTTAACCTAGAATTATGAAATTTGGTAAGAAGCAAGTTCTTATAGCACATGTTGAGAAAAAATGAAAACCGTAAAAATTCCGTACAAACTTATCTAAATGGTGCATAAGTTCCTAACTATGGTTAGGAACTTATACACAACTTATGGCCGGTACACACTTTGTTTAGTGTTTAGTGCGAGTGGCTTGTTTAGTGTTAAGTGTTTAGTAAAAAACACGTTCGGACAGCTTCTGTTTAGTGTTAAGTGTTTAGTGTTTAGCGAATAGGAACGCATTCTATTTTTTCTGCGAGTCGCCCCTCCCGCTCTCCCGCCTTCACCCCTCACTTAACACTAAACACTCACTAAACACGTCTGGACAGATCTGTTTAGTGTTTAGTCCATATAATGAACAAATAAACTAAACACCGTTTACTAAACAGTGTATGGACAGCACCTACTAATCACTTAACATTAAACAGTCTACTAAACACTAAACACTAAGCACTTAACTAAACAAAGTGTATACCGGCCATTAGATAAGTTTGTACGGAACTCCGGTGCGCGAGTCTCTATCACTTGGCCGGCTTGGTTTTTTTGTACTGACCGACATCCATAAAATTAATGAAAGCCAAATAAGCGCCGTAAGGAATCGTGATTAACTTTATTTCATTTAAATCCCAGTAAATGAATAATGATGTAAATCACGCTCCCTTATTAACGGCGCCTGTCTAGATTTTTAATGAACCTCCGGCTTGGCTTACCGCCTCCGAGGCTTAGTGGCTAAACCATCCAGTATTTATCCTGCAGTTTGGGGTTCGATTCTCATGAGGCAGAAGTTTTTCAGCTCGGTTTAGTTGGTGGTGGGTAGGGCTTCTGAGCATTAGGAGCGTCAACAACTGACGGCGACCTGTGCAATGCAGACCTGCGTCCTGCTGGTTCCCGTCAGGAGGAAGGGGGCGAGCAAACTGTCGCCTCCTTCGACCTGGCCTCCTGCGACGGCACGGATCCGCCAGAGGGTCATCTTCTCTGGCTTGTCCGCCACCTCCTTTTGCGTGATGACATCCACGCAGAAGAAGTTTGTCAAGCCCCAAGCCTCCTCACTCTCAACCATCTTCAGCGACGGGAGAGAAAGCCTACACACGAAGCCAGTGTGTTGCACTGGGAGGAGAAGGGCAATATGTCCATATCATGCTAACCTAACCTATCTTCCTTGTCACTAGTGCTACAGGTGTACCAGAATCTGATGGCAAATGTAGAGCTGAATTTACTATAATAAAACAAAGTTATATTCTTTACTCTTCTAATTATATAAAAATCTGGTGTCACAGTGTTTGTTATTGAACTCCTCCGAAACGGCTTGACCGATTTTTATGAAATTTTGTGTGTTTATTTGGTAGGTCTGAGAATAGGTCGTAGGCTATTTTTTATACTTTATAGTGATAAGGGTGGCCCTCTCCAGATTGTTTTGACAATTATTATGGCGAAACGTAATTTGCGGGCACAGCTAGTCTAATGTATAAAAATCTCGTGTCACAGTGTTTGTAATCGAACTTCTCCGAAATGGCTTGCCGCTTGACCAATTTTTATGAGGTTTTTTGTGTATATATTTTGTAGGTCTAAGAATAGGTCGCAGGCTATTTTTAAACCCCTAGGTGATAAGGCTGGCCCTCTCCAGAAATTTTCGAGTGTTGAGTTTATTAAAGTGAAACGTGGTTGGTGGGCACAGCTAGCTATATATAACTAGGTACTTCAGACATCCAATAATTTATAGATTAACAATAGAGGCTTAAAGATTTTTTTTCAAACTTCCTCTTTTGTTATAATCCTTAACCACGTGAACTTTTTTTCATCCGTGTACTTCGTTGCCCAACATTCAAATCGGTACATAATGACAAGTCTTAAGATAAAATTGTAGATTTTTCTTTTAACGTTAGGGACAACTGGTTGTACTTTTCTTTTAACGTTAGGGACAACTGGTTGTACTACAGGTCCATCGTTATCCATTTTTTTAAAGTCTCGTGTTACAGTGTTTGTTACCAAACTCCTCCAAAACCGCTTGACCGAAATTATGTTCGGCTTATCGTAAACTTATCGTACGACTTATCGTAAACAATTTTTTATACCCCTAGGTGATTATTATGGCGAAACGTAGTTCGCCAGCAGAGCTTGTCGAACTATAAAATGATCGCACAACTAGTTGCACGGGTCCCGCCCCATTTGTCGATCATTTTCATCCAACCTGCACCTATCCGATTCCTTACGTCCGATCGATATCACCGTCATGTTTATACTTAGATATGAGTTACATTTTACAGTAACAAGGTATCGAATTCGTCGCGGCATCACACTTGAGAGAATACTCAATAGAGTTCATCTCTAACGAACCTTGTCCGGGGAATTCTCTGTATTTGATCAGAATTCACTTGAATTGTTTTATTTACACACATTGCAGTATTTTTTATTGATTTAAATCACATGCTACATTTAGTGGATTGAAGTAGTACTACAAGTAAATATATCAGGGACTTAATTCATACATAACTCAACTTTCTTAAGAAATTCTGTTTTATGTAAAACTAGTTGTGCCCGCGACTTCGTCCGCGTAGAATAGTAACGGCTGGACCGATCTTGATAAAAAGTAGGCTATGTTTTACCTTATATAATTAGCTATCCATTAGTGAAAGTCCCGTCAAAATCGGTCCAGCCGTTTCGGAGATTAGCGGGAACAAACAGACATACAAAAATATTTGAAATTGTGTTTTTGTTATTGGTACCCGATATACATTCATACCCATTTAGTAAAAACTTGTTATTTTGACATTACAAACCGACACTTCAATTATATTTATTTGTATAGATATGTATGGGTATTTTACAAGCTAATTATTTAACTTGCAATTTAAGCAAGTTTGTATGTAATATAACATTGAGGGTAATAACTTTATTAAGGTCTGTGTACGTAGTGCTCGTAAATATGTATGTTACTTTGAAGACTCTTGAACAACCGCTACTGGTTGAATTCACACAGGACCACACCGAGTTCGACTGATTGACTAATTGTTAAGTTCACCTGCACATGTAAATGTATACAGTTCAAGTATAAATTAATGATTTTAATGAACAATTTGTAATATGTATTTAATTGAAAGACAAAGCTCCTCCGAAACGGCATTTGTATGAAATTTTTGTGTATATTCAGCAGGTCTGTGAATAGGTCGTAAACTATTATTTATACCCCTAAGTGATAATGGTGTTAAGGGTGTTGTTTTTTAAATTATCATGGCGAAACGTAGTCCGCGGGCACAGCTAGTAATATATATGAACCCACGTCTATACCGAAGATTATTTTTCCTAAGTATTGAAATAATGTTCTTTACACATCTAACATGGGTTATTTGGCTACAGAATTGCTATAAGAACTACCTTTAAGAACCAAATTGTTCATGCATACTAAGCAGGTGTCCCGTTTGCGTAAGTTACCTACTTTCTTTTCTGTGAAAGAATTCCCCTAATAATTTTGAAAATAACACATTGGCATGGAGTTTAATTTTTGAGATGGCAGCCAAATAAGTCTAAGGTCTAAGCTATGTATTGTATACACATACAGGCTTACTTTTTTATCACCCCTGAAAATTTAAGGGACGCTTCAGGACACGGTAGCAGAATGATTAAATATTGATAAAAAAAATAACAACTATTTAATTTCATATTAATTATCTTAATTTCTTAAATATCTAAAAAATACTGCACTAGTTTAGTGCAGTATATTTTATGATTATATAAAAATATTTTTTATATAATAATAGATGTATCCTGAAGCGTCCCTTTAATTTTCCGGTGTAATAAAAAAGTCACTCTTTACACAGGATTAATTGTAAAACACCCGCAGCCTCGAACATCATTAACTGCAACGTTTGTTTTACGAGTTTTAAGATAACTCAATAAATTGAACAAAAATCAATTTTCAAGTTTTTATTGCACTGTTGTGACATTGATAAGTCTATGTGAGGTGCGGAAAATTTTAGTTCACAAAAACGTGTGACGTGCGCGCATCAAAGCCGCCCACTGGCGGCCGTGTAGGAAAGTAGGTCAAGTTCATTGGTGCTACGAGTAGCAACGCCCCGCCCCCATACAGCGTAATTCGCACTTTGTTTACGTAACTCTGGTGATCAGGGCTTGAAACCGGTTCAACATAAACCGGTATTATAAGGGTTAAACCGGTTTTATAATATAGTTCCGTTCCGGAGTGGAACCAAATAGGAGCGATACTTGGAACCTAAATAAACCGGTTTATAGTAAGATCGGTCGCGACTTGTTGTAACTCATTGAAGTACCCACTGTGTGCGTCGCTCGCAAACGCAGTTGCAGTAAGAAGAGTATGGTTGATCATTGCGCACGTTCCATGAACATGGGTCGAAAACGTAAACATTACGAACTTCAGTTCGTTTCCCTGAACGAAAAATATAACCGGTTAGTAGAAAATACCCATATTTTTAAAAACCGGTTCAAAAACCGGTTTAGAGGAACGTAACCTTTATCAAAAAGTTCCATAGGTAAATTCGTCGAACCGGTTCAAAAAAAATACCGGTTTCCAAGCCCTGCTGGTGATGCGCGTAGAGTTACATACCTACATTCTAGAGGTATATTGTATTAATATTTATTTTTGTAAAATGTAAATTAAGTAAAATGTAACGAATTACCAAAAGTTGCAGAACAACCGTTGTTGTTTATGATGTTAGCTATCTAATCCTGCGAGGATGCAGGTGTTTTACAATTAATCCTGTATGCAAGGTTACTTATGAAGCAGGAGCCAAATTTTGTGTGGTTGTTCAGAAAAGCGAACTAAACAACTTTTGCCATGAGACCAATATTGAAATCGGGAAAAAATCAGCTGTTCCATACAAATTCACTGAAGACGCTACATCGAAAATTAATCAAACAATGGGAGGCGTGGTCTATACGTAAACGCGGGGCGCCCTCCGTGCTCAAGTGGCTAGTCTGTATATCTATGTCATCAAAGTCGTGAATGCGCTGCGCCCGCATGTAATTAGGTTGTTTAGAAATTATCCACGTAAGCGACAAAATACAAATTATTTTATTAAAAACTAACTATCATGATTAGAAAAAAAATGCTTCTGTACGATGCTGAATACTGATGATGTCTACCTATTTAAGGAACTTTTGAATGAATACCTAATACCGTTTACTAGTAATCCTGAATTTTCTTATTTTTAATAGGTAATTAAAAAAAAAAAATGTATCGATCAAAATCGCGTTTCCAGTTCTTCTTGTGTCTAGCTAAAGATATAAAGAAACACATATTTCACTTTCAGATCTGTAAGATCTCTCAGTTACCTATGACATTACATTAAAAATAACCAATATTTTCGGTATAGCGTCTGAACCTAGATGTATGGAACAGCCGATTTCAAGATTGGTTTGTTTTATTAACTTCGTACCGGACGATACATATGGATGCTAAAGCTAACACATTCTTAGACTAACATAATAATACAACGAATTGTATTATATGGTTAATTATAACAAAATATTTTTTAAAAATAATTTTTAATATTAGTGGCGAGCACAGATGAACTAGCATATTCATAAATTTTTAAGCATTATTAAATTACAAACTCGTATATTGTTAATGTAAATAAATAAAAAAAATCTCTTCCTTATCCTTACAAGGCGTATTTAGTGGAGGGTAGGTTTGTGTTCTTTAACGTTCATTCTCATGCGTTTTTCGTTAAAGTCCTGTCGCTTAATTAGATTTCGGAGGATCAAGTCCAAAATAGTAGAATGTGTTCAAAATAATTATACTTATCTAATCCTGCAAGCGGAATACATTATTATCTTGTTGAGACCAAGGTTAATTTTGGCGTGAGGGTTGTTAACGTATTCTGAGAATATCGCTCGAAAAATAATAAAAATAAACCTGTCTGTCTTACCTATCACCATTGTAGAATAGGTAATATTTTGTAATATTTAAATTCCTTATTATTGATCTGAAGGTCCGGGGCTCGATTCCCACGGAAGCAAAATTTTTCTGCTTGGTTTGGTTGGTGGTACGGCTTCTGAGTCCGCCTGACTAGCTACCATCCTCTGACATAACTTTATTGCCATAATGTTAATGACATTGTTGTTTTCCTACAATTAGATTCCTATTATTATTATTATTATACATTTATTCCAAAAAGTATCTGAAATTTAAGTTTTTTATTATTATTATGTTTTCCTACAATTAGAAGTAAGATATAGTTACTTAGTTCCTCAGCTGTTGAGGAGTCCAGGTGAAACTCGCTTCCACCTTCGGCCTTATCGTCACTTACCATCAGGTGAGATGAAGGACAAGAGCTTCCCTGCTGTGTGTAAAAATATGAATGTTTGTGTTTTCGTATGCTTGTTACTCAATTACTCAAAGGCATAGGTACCAAGTGCGCCACGCGTAGTGTACTAGTGACATTATTTATTTATTTATAACTCTTTATGTACAGTTTTGTATACAAAGGCGGACTTAATGCCTGGGGCATTATCTGCCAGTCAACCTTCAGGTAATGCAGAGAAAAAAAAAGGGTAGATGTACAAGTGTAGAGGTAGATGTACATTATGTATGTAAGCATCACTCGTACATGTTTACTACTCGTTTTAAACATGTAACAACTTCACTTCATAAGATATTTTTCAAAGGAATTTGGCTTTTATGAAATTCTCTAGATAGATAGGTATTCGTCATCACTTGAGCGGCTATTACCCTATTTTAATTTAAGATTTTTAACCAGTTTGTTGACGTAGTTAATATATACAAACTTATTGAAAAATAAATAATGATTCAAACCGGGAGGTTCGGTGTTCGTTGCGTTTTTCGACGAGTGTGTTTTTCGAATTTCATATTGTACATTTGTCCGACGCTCGTTTCTGAAAGAAAACATCGTGCGGCAACCTGCATACATCTACGAAGAATTGTGAAGTGACCAAGTTCAGCGTGTTTGACTTAGGCCTAAACACCCTAACTTAGGGTAGGCTGAAGCCCCTCGGTGGGGACATATTTGAGCTCTGGTAATAAAACCAAACTGGGAATTGACGGAGAGATGAGCATTGCAAAACTATAAGGGTTATTATGACTACGGAACCTTAAAATCGATTAAGCTGATTGTTTCGCAAAAAGTTATCCCGGGATAATGCGTGATTTTTAATCCCAGTATGGGCACAAAACAAAGATAAAAATCCGTCTAATTTACTGTCAGGCCGTAATAGGGTTCTGTAGATAAAGCGAACAAAATTTGAACACACGAGAAACGGTTTTCCTAAAATGTAAAATAACGCTCATTAATGTTATTGCTTTTTTCCATTAGCCGAAGGACTTTGAAGTGCAACCCAGTGATGAGAAATTTAATTTCGATTCCACTCAACATGTTTGGCAAAATGATAATTCCATAACGAAGTTCATTTATTTAACATAAAAATCGGTCAGTAGAAAATTACAAAATTACAAATAAGTATTGCCTCGTGATGATTTTCTTAAAACGAAATTTTATTATGTGAATATACACTGACGTGCAAAAATAAGCATATAATAATAATAGTCATTTATTTCAGGTAAAAACCCAAGCATAGCCACTTGCAAAAATAATTAGTACTAAAGCTCACAAGATAAATTGTGGAAATGAAGTAAGGTGTCATCGGAGGCAGAAATCCTAGTTTAATCGTAGCCAGCCATCAAGTTAAAAATTTTGTTTCTTTTACCTACGACAGGGAAGCACTTAGCTTTCATATAATGGTGTCTGATGATAGCACCTACTATCAACTAAATGCATGGTTTATTAGTAGTAAGATTTTTTATAGGAATTCTATTATTACCCTAACCACAGATAATATAATTCTACAGTACCTAACTAAACTGTTTTACCTATTGGTTAGTTATATCTAAGTATTTGAATTTCATGATCTGCAATAGCTGTGATCGAATTTTTTTATAATATTTTCTTTCTGTTTTATATTTGTGACTTTGCATTTTCTATAAAAATGCTAAAAAAATTGAAAAGTTATGAATAAATCAATACAAGAAATTTTTTTGTCTCGGGCCGGAATCGAAACCGCATATTCAACGTAGTGTTGAGACGCCTTAACCTCTGGGCCACCAATAATTATGTAGTTATTAACAGTGAAAAAAGTCTTCTTTGGTGTAACAAAATACAAAAGTGATCAATATATTTGGAATTTCGTTGCGGTTGGTTAGTCCTCGGTGGCCTAGTGGTTAAGGCGTCAACACGTTATTTGAAGACGCGGGTTCGATTCCCGCCCGAGACGGACGTTTTTTTGTAATGATTTTGGTATTCATCATTTTTCTTTCTGTGTTCTGTGATAAAGGTGCATGCGAATGCAAGTAAGGGTATTTTTTGCAACTGGATTCTCCCGGGTCCAGATAGGATCACCTCATGGGCAAGATGGATACCGAGAGTATTTTGTTGCAACTGGGTTCTCCCGGGTCCAGAGAGGATCACCTCATGGGCAAGATGGATATCTACCGAGGTTGGTTTAGCGGGTATGCTCCGCACACTGCGGGATGAGTCCCAGAAGTCATGGGCAGGCATGGAGCGCAAAAGCCTTCTGCTTGCAAAAAATGAGAAGTTTGCTCAAAAAAACTGATTAGCGCGAAGATATTGTTCACTATCAGATTCACAGATTTCTGCCAAACAAAAAATTTTACGGCTGTCTTTATAGAGCAGTGATGGCATTATGGGTATACGCCACCTTGGCTTTGAAATTGAAAGCGTTAATAGACATCAAGTGATTGATATGAATCATAGATGTGATATAGTGTTTGTTGCCCAAATCGGTCTCGGCCTTGCATTGCAGTCTTGCGAGACTCTTGCTGCAAAACCGAGGCAAAAACCGGCCTAATACGGTGATATAATAGATGTGATAGGTCTGTATGAAATTAAACAACAGGGTCCCGGTAAAGTCTGTGTAGTCAAATGTAAATTGCATTTCAGCACCATGGTTCCTGGGCGGGCGTGGTGCCGGGCTCTGCTGAGCCTGCTGCTGGTGGCTCTGGGCGCCGCTCTCGAGCAGTACGATGAGCTGCCGCCATTGGATGACGTGGTTTTCCAGGTAACACCGTCACCGCAACCACAGACTAGGACAACAGTAATACCTATGGTCTCTGCAAGGCGGAGGAGTAATAGGGCGTCCTGAGAATGGGACCTTCTGTGACTAAAGGGACGTTGATGCTTTATCCTTGTACCTCTTTAATTCTGGGGCCCTACTGTCTCAAATATTCGTGTTGTTTTATCAAAATAATGAAACTTGAGAGATTCAATTGGTCAATAAATGGTGATAGCAAGCAACTAATAAACAAAAAAACTGGGGCCGCATAAAAGATCCTCAGGGGTCAAAGTGCAGGGCCCGCAAGCCTCCCCCCCCCCCCATTATAAGATAATATGGGTAAAAGAGACTTAACAGCTTTGACTTAACAGATATTTACAAAAAAATATGTATTTACATAAATAGTGAATACAATACCTTAATTCTTTGCATTATAACGAGTAATATCTTCAAATTAACACCAGGCATTCATCATCATAGCTCATCCGAGTATTTCTTCGCAGGTGTATGCAGGTTGCCTCACGATGTTTCCCTTCACCGTAGGAGCGTCGGCAAATGAACATATGAAATTCGAAAAACACATTGGTACATGGCAGGATCGAACCACGAACCTCCCGATTAGAACGCCAGTGCTGAGTCCACAGCGCCACCGATGCTCACACACCAGGCATTGGCATCATTCAAATAATCATTGACTTTATAATAAGATTTATTCATAACAGTCTTTATTACATGCGTTTTAAACTTATAAAAGGGCAAATTAGTAACACTTTGTGGAACTTTATTGCAAATGATGGCTCATTTACCATAAAGTTTTTTGTACGTTGGACCGGCAAGTTAATTTAATGTGCCAGCGACCTCACCATGGTTAACGCCATAACACGTAAATAAATAAAAAAATTCGTCTTGTCGCGATAATATGGCCACAGTGCTATAGAAATACCGACGAATTCTTAGAATTACCCTTGCAAGGTACTGTCGTAAACACACGTATCACCTTTTATTATCTCTCCCTCAAGTTGATCTCGCGATACAAAATTATGGAGTGCATACACAAAATTACATTAGTATAAATGTATACACTGGCGAGAAAAAAAATTGGAAATAACAAGCAATGTGAAAACTTGTAGCACAAGCTATGTAGTTGAAAATAAATAATATTGTAAGAAGTTTCATTGTGTTCGTGGAAGCGACCTTCACCAGGACTCCTCAACAACTAAGGAACTGGGTATCTTACCTCTAACTTTCGGAACACGGAATGCTATCAATATTATTGATGATGGCGACAAACTAAGGTACGACGGTGGTAACTAGCCAGGCGGTCTCAGAAGTCCTACTACCAACCAAACCGAGCAGGAAAACTTACACCACCATACCATGGGGAATCGAGTCCCGGACCTCCCGATCAGCACCCGGCGGTCTAAACCACTAGACCACGGAGGCGGTACTAACGAGGAGTAACGATTAAAATTCAAAGTGAACAAATAAAATATTTATAAGGACGACAAATATGCACAGATACCTCAACCAGAAAGTAAAAATAATAAAATAATTCAGATCAAAGCCAGATAATAATCTAAACAGGATTTGTTTATCACTTTAAAGAAAATATGTTTCCTATATTTTTTATTAAATATTCTTTCCGATTCTATACTTTCGGAATTTAGAGCAAAAGATTGTTTTGGGGACTTTATTTTGTATTTTTTTTGGTTCCACAGACTCGTAGTCCGTGTAATGATGACATTTTCAAATTTAATTCGAATTTTTAATTATTATTTTAACTAAAGGTAATATTAACATTTACAATAAAGACATTTAGAAGTATTTCTTCCTTATCACGTACTCGTATTAGAGTTACTCGACACACAGCTTTATATATTATAGACTAGTTATATATTATAGATTACATATACACACACAAATACATACACATTTTACTAAACCATATAATACCTATATTCAGCCAAATCCAAGAACGATTCATAAAACCCAATATCATGTTTCAAATTGGTTAAAATTCAATATTTCATTAATCTGACAGACAAAACATAGACGATAGATACTACACAAACGTCCATTCCCAGATCAAGCCGACTACAATGTTTATATTTATATACTAGATGTGCCCGCGAACTACTTTTTTTTTTGTTATTGCAACTATGTTGGCAAACAAGCAAACTGACCACCCCATGGTAAGTGGTAACAGTCACATATAATACATGTGGCTCCTGTGAGATTCGCAGCAAAACCTGCAACCCCCACAAAACCACAGTGTACGTTGCCAAATTGTGACATCAGATGTAAAGTCACGGTACCCAGTCATTTCACTGAAATTCACTGCCATATTTCGCCATTCAAACCGGAACACAGCAATGCAAGCACTGCTGCTTTGCGGCAGAAATAGGTAAGACGTTTCGCTAGGTACGTTTCGCTTTAACAAAGCGCAACACACAAAAAATATCTGGAGAGGGCCTTTTTCACCTACGGGTATAAAAAATGGCCTACCACCTATTCTCAGATCTACCATACACAAAAAATTTCATAAAAATCGGTCAATCCGTTTCGTAGGAGTTCGATAACAAACGCAGTATACACAATATTGTTGTTTATTAGATATTATAATGATTTAATAGCAGAATTTTTTCAACTGACTACTTATTTTGCTCGTCAGTTTACTTGACATTACGGACGGACATTTCCGGCTTATATTTTTATGTGAATTTTTTATTGCGTCCTTTTGCTCATAGAGTAATATCTATTGTCTACAAACACTAACATTATTATCGTTTTTAGAGTATTTGTTTTGGTAATATTGTCTAATAATTCCCATAGGGTCTTTTATTATTATATACTAGCTGTCGACCCCGTCTCCGCACGGGTTTGCTATGATTTTTTTTGCCACGTTTTGATGAAAAGACATTTTAAAGAATATTAACAACCGAATGGCAATCTGTTAATTTTGTCAGTCACTCACTTATTGTATGAAATATTAAAGTTCACAATTTTTACTTTTTTGTAAAAAAAATCTATCACTTTCTTATATGTATACCTACAGACACTGTCCTGATAATATCGAACACCGCGAAAAAGAATTATACGATTTCTTGCAGTCTTTCTGAAATTATGCACTTACATACATTTTGGCGACTTAATATTTATTTATTCTTATTATAGATTTTGTCTGATGTAAGCGCCAGTCTTTTTTTAATTTAAAAAGTTTCAAGTCATTCAATATTCATCATACGATAGTGATGCCCAGGCTCTTAATTAAGATAATCTTGTTAGTCTCAAAAATAGTGCTCAAAATCACCTCTAAATGCAGCGTTGTAACCTTTAGCTGTAAACACCTAGAGAAGCATTTTGATTTTGACTACAAGCTCAATAAATTATAGTTTGAAAAAACTAAAAAACCACGCATTGTGTGTGTGGTGCTTTTATTATATTTTTATAATAACTCTACTTTTATACATAAATACTATTGATATATTTACAACAATCAATATCAAGCACCACGAGCTATTTTTAACAATTTCATTGTTAAAAATAGAATCATTGAAAATGATTTGAGTTAGTAGACTTTCTATGGCTATTGAATAAAATATCAATAATTAAAAAATAAATCTGCTTTTTAATTCAATTTTCTATTAAAGCGTGTTTTTTAAGTTTTTTTATAATATTAGTATGGATTACGCAAGATACAACCATTGTGTACAAATTTCGCCATTTACCCATCTAAGTGGTTCCTTCTGAAAACCAGCGCTTTTGTTACAATACAAGTATGTAACAGAAGCATTTAGCTGAGATGGGACCATTTGGCCATTTGCTGCTTTTTATAATTGTTAAACTTTATCATAGACTATGGCTAAAAACTTTTCTTTCTTTCTAAGTGGAAAGTGAAATTTGCAACGTACGCAGCTATGTACGTATATACTCTTATACTTTTCACATTCACACTGAATTACTTTCATTATGAGAAGTCGTTGTATGAAACAGCTAATTTTCTCCACGGTTGGCTCCGTAGCAAAGTTATTCAATTTGATGGATAGAACAAACTCCATAATATCATCATAACTATTTGGAACACCTTGTATACAACGTGATAATGAACTTACGCAAAACTTGAAATTCGTTTGTTCATAATAGAGAGTTTTTCGATTTTCGGTTCCAATATCTAACCAAACAACCAGCATTACATCACCCTCGCCTCTACCAATATACACCACAATACAGATTTTCTTACACTGGAAATTTAGTGAGCCAGAACCGGCATTCGACGGTTCGATTTAAAGTCCGATCATCTGACGAGGACGACACACCGAGAAGGGACGCCTTACCTGTCAAGGTCATGGTCTATTTAACCTCATTGGTGTCTTATCTATGGCACCAACGAGCACCTCTTACCCCCTTCCCACCGCCTATGGAGATGCCAAAGCCCCCTTTTTTTTCGGGGGGAAATGCGCAACCGCACCGTGGGGCATCCGGGGGGTCGACGACTGCGGCAACCTGTGCAATGCAGAGGCCGGTCTTCCCAGACCTGCGGCCGTACCGCCTAACTCAAAGCGATCACTCGCTATCGTTATTGTGACATTAGAACAATAGTTTTAATGTCACAGGTGACATTCGAACTATTGTTCTAATGTCACGAAAGCTATAGCGAGTGATCGCTATGAGTTAGGCGGTAGCTACCCTGGAATGGTTGCCGTCAGGAGGGAAAAGGCGTATGTCCGCCTTGATCACCCGGTCCTTCTACGCGGAACGAAGTAGCCAGTCCTTTTATCCCCTCGATGTTTAGTTTTTATGTGTGCAGAATCAATTCTCTTGTTTGTTTGAAAGGATGAAAACGACATAGACACGGGGCCTCCAATCGCCGAGAAACAGCTGCCCTTCCACCTGACGAAGGACGTGATGTTGTACAGGATCCTCAAGGCTCTGCAACTCCAGGACGCAGCGCGGCAGCAACCGGCGTCCAGGTACAGAGGGAATCTTTACAGGAAATAGTCAAAATCTCATGTTGCGTAGATATTAATAAGTAAAAGTTTCAACGCAGTCAATATTTTGTTTCGCAATATTTCTGATTATAATTGCTTTTAGACTTTTGCGGCTTGTTTTTTATATTTATTACAAACTAGCTGTACCCGGCATACGTTGCAATACCACGTAAATGCCTTTTTTTTGCTAGGAACCCTCACGGGTGTCCCCATAACACCCTACCAAAGTTTCATTACAATCTGATGAATGGTTTCGGAACGCATAGAGGACAAAGAAACATAGTAATACATTGATTTTTATTTATGTACCGGGTGTAACAGAATACCGAAATAATATTTTAAGGTTGTTGATTAACAAAAAAAATGTTTTATGACTATTCTTTGTATTTTTTTTATTATATGCCTACTTTCGATTTAATACAATGAACTGTTAAGCGTATTAAATCTAAAGTAGGCATATAAAAAAGATACAAAGAATAGTTATATTTTTTTTTGTTAATCAACAACCTTAAATATTATTTCGGTATTCTGTTACACCCGGTAGACTAGCTGATTTGGCGAACTTCATTCATACCGCTTTCGTCGATGTCGATACCGATGTCGTGCTAACTTATGAGCTTAAATAATTCAGATAAAATGGATAGATAGGTACTCAAAGTGATAAATTTATCACTAACACTGAGAGAAATATTTCATTTAATACCAAGCATTTTTGGTCGTTCATAAAATCGAAACGACAGAATAGCGACATACCTGACACTTTATACCTGGGTAATACTCACGAATCTGATGGTCAAAAAATAGCAGATCTCTTTAATTCGTTTTTCCATTCCGTATTCGAACCACCTACTAATAGTATTTTAACCAGTAGTGATGTCGTAACTGGTGAATATATTGTTAATTCCGTTTGTATTGACAGCTCTGTAGTTGAGAAATACTTAAAGAAAATCGATGTCAATAAGGGTCCTGGCCCTGATGATATTCATCCAGTCTTTCTTAGACAATGTTGTAAGCAAATTGCAGTTCCTCTTTCGTTACTCTTTAATATTTCCCTTAATAAATGTGCTTTGCCATCGATTTGGAAGCAGTCAATTATTGCTCCAATTCATAAGAATGGTGATAGGCACAATATTGCTAATTACTGTGGCATATCTAAATTGTCGGTTATACCTAAACTTTTCGAAAAAAATATATTTAACACCATTTCTCCTGCTATTAGACCGCTATTAGTGCCTAATCAGCATGGATTTATTTCTGGTCGATCTGCAGAGTCAAATCTATGTGAATTTGTTGATTTGACTTTAGAGGCCATGGAAAAGGGATACCAGGTTGATGCCGTGTATACCGATTTTTCAAAAGCATTGGTCATACCTACCCAAGCAAGGGTCATACCTCAAGTTTTGTCCCAATCACCTCTAGAGTGCCTCAGGGCTCTCATCTCGGTCCTCTTCTTTTTAACATTTTTATCAACGGCGTAATGCGTAGTTTTAATCACTCCAAAGCATTATTATACGCTGATGATACAAAAATATTTGCCTTTGTTAAGTCTATTGAACATTGTAAGCTGTTTCAAAATGAACTAAATATTTTTTATGAATATTGTTCCGCTAACAATCTTAAATTAAATATAGATAAGTGCCATACGACAACTTTTTCATACGATAAACTAAACTGCACCATAATTAAAAGAGTGACTGAGGTAAGGGACTTGGGAGTATATCTTGATGGTAATCTATACTTTGCAACTCATATCAGTAAAATAACAGCCAAGGCGTACAAAATGTTGGGTTTTGTTTTTAGGCAGTGTAAAGATTTTAAAAACATTAACACTTACGTGACGTTGTATAGCTCGCTTGTTCGGAGTCACTTAGAGTATGCGTCTACAGTATGGAATCCTCTTGATGATACTTCTTACATTGTACAAATACAAAAGATTCAAGATAGGTTCATCAGAAGACTTGGCTATAAATTTAAAGATTCCGTGGTGCAGATGCAGTCATTGGAGTTGAGACGTGAGCATAGGGATCAGGTATTTTTATTCAAAATTTTGCATAATCTTGTTGACTCACCTGTCCTCCTCAGTCGTATTTTGTTTAGGTGTCCAAGGCTGTGTGCTCACTCCAACGCGCTTTTCTCAGTTCCTGTATGTGGAACTAATTACGCTAAGAATAGACTTTTGGTACGGGCTTGTAACATACATAATAATCGTTACTGCCACATTGATATATTTAACTGTAAACTAAGTGGATACGTCACATCTAATAAAATGGTTTGTAATTGTTAGCTTTTAACCTTATTTTATGATTATTTCTTAGTTGATTTCTATTAGTTTATTCAATGTTGATATTAATTCTAAATTCTTTTCAAAGAGTTCGCAATGGATAATTCTATAGTTGGAAAATATTTTGGCTAATGAATTTTTAAATTATAACTTTAGCTATAAGAAATTTAAAAAGCTGTAAGTTTCTTTAAATTAACGAAAAAAATAAAGTGAAGTGAATCCGTTCTCGATATATCACGAGAAAAGCCGTTCCATACATAATGCATGAGACAAGAAATTGTCTTCATATTTTTCATTGTTTTAATCGACATTCTGTTATTTGGGGCTACAGATCAAGTCACAAAATGGCTCCGATCGTTCCTCAGTTATAGAACAATTAACCCGACTTTGTTTTATGATATTTAGTAAAGGAACTAATCATGAAATAACTATAAATGAGAGAGCCTATTAAAACCAGTGTTTTACGATAGTGCGCCAAAACTTACACTTGACACGATACGAGTATTTTATGGGATTAGTTTTAACTACACTACAACTATTTAACGCATTCTCGTAGTTCTTGCTTTAATGACGTGTCTCGCTAAAGGAATTTTTAGGTCTATTACCAATGCAAAAACTGTTCAGCCTATATCATCAACAAATTCTTAAACTTACGGTAATACTTCATAACCACAGAACACATCATAACAGTGAGTAAAGTCTATATAAGTGGCGATTCTGTTGGCACTAATAATTGGATTAAACTAAACTCAATTTAGTTTTAGTGCTGTCAAATTGTGTTTTCCTTCGATTGGGTCTAGCACTACTTCTCTCCAAACTTCCGTCCTACGGTCTTCCTGTTCAGCTCTGTACCTGGGTGGCTGACTCCCTGCATGAGCGAAGAATCCGTGTCCTTTTAGATGTAGCGTAGTTCGCGGCTTATGCCGGTGAATGCCGGAGTACTCCAGGGTTCCGTTTTATCCCCGACACTCTTTCTTCTGCATATCAATGATATGATTCCTCGTGGGAACATTCATAGTTATGACGACGATAGTACAGTGCATGCGGGATATTTTGGAAACGCGGCGGCTGGACAAGCGGACACCGCGGAGAGACGGGATAACCTTGTCATTGAACTTTACCTGGTCTTGCATCGCATACCCAAATGGGGCAAAGAGAACCTGCAGGCCTATTATGGATCTTTCATCGTATTACAGAAGACATGAAATGCTTCATTTGGTATTACCGATCTCTAATGATATGACCACTATGGCATAATTTCAATGATGTCATCATGACATAATGAAGTACGAGTAATCAAAAATCTGACCGAAAATCTTTTTTTTTTGCACTATGATTTCACGAAGAAAACGCAAGTGTGTGCGTTCTCGGCAAAAACGTCACCGTTCCTCCCCCTTCCCTCTCTTCAGGGTACAAGACTGAACCGTTGCGACTTAAACTCAAAGGATTACATCGAAAGCCTTCTAAAAACAGCTTCAGGAAAACTCGGTGTCTTGAACAAGGTACGCCGATTCTTTATAGCTGATCAACTGTGCTTGCTATACAAAACGCAAGTACGGTCCTGTGTAGAATATTGTTCGCACCTCTCTGGGATGGCTCCGCCAAGTACTTACTCGATGCTTTGGATAGGTTGCAGCGGCGCGCAACACACATCATTGGCGATGTAGAGGTGACTAACAACCTCTGCAGTTGCGTCGCGATGTTCCGTCACTAAGCGCGTTCTATAATATCGTCTCTATCACGGCGAGTTTTCTGAAGAGCTTTTTTCACTAATCTCACCTTCTCTTTTCCTTTTAAGAACTACACGTAGGTACTGGCCTGCGTTGTCACCGTCTAGCTGTGGCTACCATTCAAACGCGTACCAAAAAATTCGGCAACTCATTTCTATTCTATGTCGCACAATTAAGAAATAGAACTCTCTGCCAGTGCATGTCTTTCTTCCTTCTTACTACTTCGGTCCTTTATAAGAGGCGTGAAGTAGATCAGATTGTAGATCAGCAAGGTGAGGGTGGCTTGGCTTCTACGGCGTTTAATCACTCTCCCGCACTAGATATCTTCGCATTTGGACTTAATTTCCACTTACCACCAGGTGGAATAGGGTCATTTGCTTGGTCTTCTATATAAAAAAATCGAACAAAAAGGACGATTTCGCAGCACCAAAACTAAATTTAATTTAGTATAATCCAATTAGTGCCAACAGAATTGCCACTATATTGTCTTACTTAACATAGTAGCAAGACAGTACCATACAGTTGACTTTTTTCGGATTAAGTTCTCAGTGGCCTATCTGACCATGGCGTCTACGCTGTATGCCGAAGACGCAGGTTCGAGTCCTGCCCGAGGTGACACTTACTTGTATTGATTTATTATCTTTTTGATTTATCATTTTTAAAAATGCAAAACTACACACATAAAAGTCATGGTAGGTACTATATTTACGCAATATTTTCATTATTATACGCAACGATGTCATTGGAATAATATTGATCAATAAACTACAAAGAAGTATTTGATATGAATAGGCACAGTACGCTTTAAACCCGGGAAGTAAATAGATATATGTATATTTTGATGGCGACTTTGTTAAGAATATGTCTGGGAAAAAATTGGGACCCTGGATGTTTAAATCAGTCGGTATTTAAACAAAGAATATTACAGCAAATTATTCGATTTATTTCAAGCACAAACGGAGTGCAATATGACGATGAAGAGCGACGCAAAGGAGTCGAAGGCCACGCAGCCAAGGCGTCTGTGTTCAAGCGGTTCTCCGAGGTGTACGGCAGCATGAACCTGGCGTACAGGGCGCCGGACGCCGCCCGGAGGCCGCAGCAGAAGTGGAAGATCAAGAAAGGGAAAGCTATTGGTGAGTTCACATCAATCTTATTAATATCCCGGTATGGGAAGAATTATCTTAATACAAAGTTAATTATATCAATTAACTATCAACTGTAATTAATCAAATAATTTTAGAGATCTGCAGGCCTATTCTCTAACTTCGGTTGCTAACTAGAACTGTCATTTTTGAAAGAAATTTAACATCCATTACTGCTATTATGAACGCCGCCGTAACACATAAGATTACTAAACTAGTAATGGATATAAAGTTTCTTTCATTAATGACAGTTCTAGTTACCAACCTCGGTTAGAGAATAGACCTGCTGAATGGCTTCTATTGCCGGGTCGTGTGATGCACATTCTTAACCAGTCTTATCTTAAAATTCGAAAGAGTGACTTTTTCTACCTGCCATAGTTTTAACTGACTGATTTATTCGGAGTCGATATATTTCATGAACTTTTGAGTTAAGGCCTTATTATGATCCTAATCATTCAGTGAGTTATAATAATAGGTACATTAATCACTTTCATAATACAGTCAAGGCTCCGTTAATAAGTCAATAGGATTTTACAACGTAGTTTAAAGTCAGAAACCAATTACATTATTGAAAGCACATTGACAGACGATAATTCTTTAAGATTAATAAAGAGAACAAACTACATTCTGATATTAGCAACAACCCAGTAGGGACTCTACTTTTTACTGACTTCAAAAAAGGAGGAGGAGTTCTGCTCGATGTGTTCTAAAAGGTATCACTACTCGTTCCCAACATTTTAGAGAACAGAAAGTTTTGACACACAGGCAACCCAAAATGTCCCTTTGGTGTATCCCTTTCGTATATTATCGAGGGTCAAATTATTACTTAATTCCATTTAGGCAAAATTTATACACATATATACGAGGATTATCTATACTAATATTATAAATCTGAAGAGTTTGTTTGTTTGGATGAACATGCTAATCTCAGGGCCTACTTTTAATGTTGAATAGCCCATTTACTGAGGAAGGCTGCAGGCTATATAGACGCAGCTACGACCCAGCTGAATATTACGCAAGCAAAGTTGCGGACACGACTAGTCATATAGGGACAAAAAACTCCCAAGTTAAGTTACGTGCGTGGATAAGACTCTCCTATATCCCTAATAGGTGTAGAGTCACCTTTGCTCCTCTACAAGTAGAAGAGAAACTGTCTGAAGGTGAATACAAGATTTGCATAAAAAACATTCTGATTGGGATGTGGTATGCACAATCAAGTGTTAATGAGGATCCGTAACGATTTTAACTATAAATGTAGCTTTGTAGACAATGAAAAAACAATATAAATGGTACCAATTTTTTTTTCTACGATGAAAATTTACGAAATTATAACGAAAAAACAGATCGCTCCGTCAAGCGGCACGTCACACGACACGTTCTAGGCAGACTCCGCATCGGTGCTAGCTATCACTCCAGAGTTTTCGACTAGTAGCCGCGCGCAGCGTTTAATACTTAATCGTATTACATATGTACCTATATTGTTTTTTTTTATGTCATAGTGGTAGTAGTATTCAAGAGGTTCAGTACAGTTTGAGCAATGAGTAATAAACTAGAAATCGGTTTTGTGCAAGGTCAATCGGATAAACTTCCTATTTTTGACATTTTTATTGAATCTGGTTATCTGATTACTTACCCATTTAAAGTACACCAGTGCCGAAATCCGTGGTTGGAAACTTCAAAGGTAAGTGAATAAAGCTACATATTTTAAAATTAAAATAATAATGTGTAGGTTATTGACCTCTAAAGTTATGTCACTAAGTTATAAACTAGTATTTACCTTTGAGTATTTCTTTGGTTCTTATCTATGTTTAAAACATTCAAATAGATATTTTTTGATGTAGGTAGGTATAGGTTGGTATTCTGAGCACAAAATGAGTAGGTAGGTCTATTTCGTAAGATGTACGAACGAATGAACACAGGGCTGTCTTCAGGATCGCAACTGTCAGTTTTGGGCGGTCTGGATCATTCATAGTATGGTGGTGATGTTATGATCGAAACACACAATGAGGGTGCAGCGTGGCGCGGAATATATTATTTATTTACACTATGAGCGTGCGCTCCCTTTTGATTTTCTCTTTTAAAACACACATTTTTTATTATTCCTGATACCTAAACCCTATCCGTACCCGCGGCCGTACCGCCTAACTCAAAGCGAACACTCGCTACATTTGAACTGTTGTTCTTATGTCACAAAAGCGATAGCGAGTGATCGCTATGAGTTAAGGCAATAGCCCCCCTGGACTGCTGAGATGATTTTGAGTGTAACATAATGTCCTGGAGCCTTATTCTGCTAGCGTTAATGCATTTGTGGCGTGTCAATAATGCTTCAATAGCATCGCTTTTTGAGACAGTTATTGTTGGTTAACCGAATACTAACTAAAACATTTGTAACTATTGACTTATCATGAAATTGTAGTACAAATAAATTGTAGCAGAAAATGCGCAAAAAAGCGACAAAAGCAGTTTTATTGAAACGCTATCACGACGCGACAACGACGTTAAGATTAGCGGAATTAGGGCCCTGGTCGTTGGTTTTAGTTGATTTGTTTACTGAAAAATTTATAATTTTTTGCCTTGGTGCCCGTTTTGTGTAGGCGACAGGCTGGAGTACTGTATGGCCCATACTGCAAGATGTGGCTTTGAGTGTAAAACCTAGTTTTAACAGAGTGTTACCTATAGCTCTGCTAGACCCCTTTTGGGATTATAAGCGTGATTTTATGCATATATGTATGTAAACCTATCTATGGTTGTTACCGTCACAAAGAATATTTCCATTTTTCAATCTGGGCGTGCAGCTTATGGCGATGAAGCCGTAGGTTAGGTGCAAGTAAAGAGAACTGGCCACATTGTGCACTGTTAAAGCCAGAATAACGTCAGAACACAAATAGATTCACTATATCATTATACGGTCTAATATTGCATGGACTCATACAACGGTTAGTCTCTCTCTACTCGTTTACTGTAGGTAGGATACAAGTCTCCCTGCCTGCCACAAAGAGACTTGTTTTTTTTTTCATTGATTAGTACTAAACAAGAAAACATTCAACCTTACTTAAAAGAAGAATAATAATAATAAACGATTTATTGCACACAAAGATATAGAAACAAATTTTTCAAAAACAACACAGATGTTCAGCACAGGCGGCCTTATCAATACTAATCTATACTAATATTATAAAGAGGAAAGATTTGATTGTTTGTTTGTATTGAATAGGCTTCGAAACTTCTGAACCGATTTTGATGAAAATTAATATAGGGATAGTTCGAGACCAGGGGAATGACATAGAGTAATTTTCGTACGGGAAAATGTAAGATTCCTACGGGAAAACAAAAATAACGCGGACGAAGTCGCGAGCGGAAAGCTAGTAATATTATAAAGAGGAAAGATTTGTTTGTTGGTTTGTTTGTATTGAATAGGCTTCGAAAGTACTGAACCGATTTTGATGTAAGTTGGTATAGGGATAGTTCGAGACCAGGGGAAGGGCATAGGGTGATATTCCTACGGGAAAATATAAAATTCCCACAGGAAAACAAAAATAACGCGGGCGAAGCTATGAGCGGAAAGCTATTGCTAATAAGCAGTCTCTTCAAGGCAACCTTGGACCAGGGAAATGCATAAAGGAAATTAAAAAAAAACACCATAATCTATTATGTAAGTTGGGTAAAGGATACAAAAACAACTGTTGTCGAAATTTCAAGATCGCATTAACAAAACAAGTCGAACGTTTTGTAACTAAAAATTAAACATGGCTGAACGGTGCATTAGGTTCGAATAACGCATATGTACAAGAATTGAGAGACGAAGTAAAAGTAATTTTGTAAGGAAAAGTAGCGATTTTTTATTTTGTATGTTTTTATGTGTAATAATAAATTAAATATATAAAGATTCTAGTATCATTTCATAGCTTATATATTGGAGATCCTGTATGCAAAATTTTGTATCCGTAGGTGTAGTAGAAAAAAAGTTGCAGATTTTTGAAACGCAACTCACGCTTTCATCCCATAGTGCGGCGCGCGGCGGCGGCGGATAGTGTCGACTGACGTCACAGCCTGTCCGTAGGCAGCGGCTGATTTAATAAAATCAGTTGATGCAAATTGGTTTATAACTTTACATAGGATGGACCGATTTTGGTGATTTAAAAAACATATTTATTGTGATACAATAAGGAATGTTACTATGTACGTTGTATTATGAAAAGCCATACCATTACGGGACCTCATCATCATAATCATCACAGCTCATGTACGTCCCCACCGAGGGGCAAGAGCCTACCCTAACTAGTTATGTTAGGGCGATTAGGCCTAGTTAAAACCACGCTGGCCCAGTGCGGATTGGTTGACTTCACATTCACCTTTGAATTGCTTCGCAGGTGTATGCAGGTTTTCTCACGATGTTTTCCTTCACCGTAGAAGCGTCAGATAAATGTACATATAAAATTCGTGAAACGAAAAACACATTGGTACATAGCAGGATCGATCACGGGCCTCCCGATTCTTCTCGGGGCACAGTCCAGTGCCAAGGCCACAGCGCCACCGACGCTCTAGATCTAGACATTATGGTAGTGACTTAAGATTTTGACTACAAATATGTAGGTACTGAATTTAAGATTTCTGAATTTTAATTGATTAATAGACGGATATGAATGTTTTCTGGTTATACTATAATCGAAGTGTGTATGATTAGTTAAGTAACAACATCGGCACCATGTTACATTCTGCTAATTTTCAGTGCTGCACTTCTGTTGGGTACTTTAAATTCTGATTAACATTGTAAAGGAAGCATCCATAGATTTCTTAATACTTAAACATATTTGTTATTCACAGGATCGCAAATGGTGTGCTACTTCAAGCTCTGCGCATTCCGATCGCCAGCATAAAATGGACTTAACTGCGTTACAATAAGGTCTTATTTTGATGTGTGTAAAATAAAAATTGTCTTATTAGGTTAGTACATTGTACCACGTTTAGTATCACTTTGTTACTACTCAAAATACGAGAGAATTCGTAGACGCCTATAAAGAACCCACTCATTGATGACTATCACAAATATTATCATACAAAAATACGTTATTATGATAGCAAAGGTTTAGTTCATTACGTAGGTACATCAGGAGTTATCCTAGTCTTCGTCTGAAGTGATAGTAAGTGATAAAAGGCCGAGGATGATAGCCGACATATCCTAGGTTAGGCTTCGTAGAAACAACAATATAGTGACATGCCTTTAATACATGTGGCCAGCTATGCAGAAAAAGGACGATTGATGCCCACCGGGCCCTTTACACGCGCACTCTACAACAAATCTACTTCAAAAATCTGTGTAAAAAAAGATAAAAAAAGATTTGGCAATTTCACCTATTCCGACGTATTCACCAATTAAATTATTTAAGGACTATTTTTGTTATTAAATCCGTGTATTATTTTTGATTGGACGTCTTTAATTCTGTAATTTTAAAAAATGTATATTTACATTCTGTTTGTTGATCAAATAAAAAGATAGTAATAATTAATATGAATGGATGTAACGACATATTGTTGATCTTTAGATTATTTAAATCCTCGCGGCCTTATTAACAAAAATTTTACTCCATGGATCATCCTCGGATGAGTTACTCCGTGTTTTGTCTTGTTTGAGCACATGTCGGCTGGCATATGTCAAAACAAGACAAAACACAGAGTAACTATAATCCGAGGATGATCCAAGGAGTAAAATTTATATTAATAAGGCTCTCAGAGCATAGGGTAAATGCTCTAAGTTTAAATCGGTTAATCTAGTAAGTATTTTACCTCTCAAAACTATAGCTATAACCAAGGATGATATATACAAACTCCTTAAGAACTATTAACAGAGACAAAAAAAATTACGCTGTGTTATATCGAAAAAGAATTGGTCCTCACATTAGAATACATTTGCAAAATTTCGAGGTGTCATTTACATATCGGTATCTAGGTAGTGTTATTTTTATTCATAAATGTAAAATATCAACATTTTCTTTGAAAATCGTTTATAGAGCTCATACTATGCAAATAACGCAAAGAGCCCAAATAAATAGCACAACTTTGTGCAAATAGGCTTTCTACGTCATTCTATGACGGAGTTATTCCAGCAGTCTTTATTTATACGCACTGACCCAAACATGTTTACCGGCAAGGCACACTGACTTGTCAGCCTTCGCCTAATGACGCGTTCTGGGTTCACAGTTCATTGTGTAACACATGTCATTCTGTAATTAATTATTTCAAACAATATACTTAATGTAATTTAATAATGTTATATTCATTGTGCTGTTTTCGTGCGCTCGCGTGAAAATGAAAGTGTTTGGATATTGGGTTAGTTGAATTAAACCAACCTTTTGATGTTGATGTTACTTTGAAAGAACAGGGTGGCTGATAGACATGTCTTTACAGTGCAGTGGAAAAATAAATAAAAGTAAAAAAAAACAGTTCAACACCATGACAATTAGTCATTTGAATCGAATCAAATCCATATTTTCAAGTGTAATTTAAAAAGTATTTTATTTGATGATTGTTTTTTTTTTATATAAATGAAACTATGAGAAAAAATTAAACTGACGAAATTAAATGACAGCAATTAAGAAATTATTATAATTATGTGATATTTTATACACTTGTTTAAAATGGACCGTGGCTTTGGCTTAAAATGCTCGTAGTTTAGTAACCTACCTATTTTTTATTATTTTGACGTTTGTAAAAATTCCGTTTCGCACAGTAAACAATTTAAGAATTTTCAAAGTAGATAGTCCCATAGAAATGCACCTTGCTTTTCTATATTTGAACCTAATCATTTTTAAGGAATAAGGAAATATTTCTAAACCTTTTCTTTTATTATATAATTAAATAGGTTTTTAAAATAATAATATTTCGATGTACTTATACAACGAAAGATTTTTATGCATAGTTTAAATAATATGAATGTCAGCGCACACATTTGTTATAATATTTTGTTTAAAATAAAACATTAATAAATAATTGTATAATGTATTAATTACTGTAGTAATTAGATTTGTAAAGTAGTTAATAGGGTTATTAATTAATTAATTATTGGATGTTGATCGTGAATTCTTTATATCGTTGATAAATAACTAATCTTTGTCGATCTCCTAATGTTTAATATATAAAAAAATAACAAAATATTTTATGTGCTCTTTATGAATTAATTTAAGGAAATGTTTTCGAAAATATAATATTGTGTGAATTTGTTGGTGATTTCATTTGAAAGGCTACTTAGGCTACGTACCTACTTAAAGGATGGACCAGATGGTCCAGTATGACGGATTTCAAAAACTAAACTAAAGGAAAAAATATTTTAAAAGTAATAGACAATTGGTGGACTTATAACTCATTCTTATTATACGTACATTATTAAATAAATCTAAGCTAATATAAATAATGTAATTAAAAAAACTTATTACAGCACTGCTAACTTAAATGTATAAAAATCCTGGTATAGGTGTACCGGAATTAGATAGCATATGTAGAGCTGAATCTACTGTAAAATAACAAAATTATTTTCTATAATAATGTATAACTGCTGATCACTAATAATTTATAGATAAACAATAGAGGTTTAATAGTACATTATGGTACAAGTGTGTAATGTTGGTGATTACCGCTGAGGCGCATTGAGGCCCGAGCCGTCAGGCGAGGGTCTTAAGAAGCCGAGGACGGTAACCATCAATACACACGTGTATCATACAACGTTTTTCAACACACTTCTGAATAAAACAATACTTAAATGAAAAATCATTTTACATAGTAGATAAAAAGTTTACTTAGAGAAACAATTAGTAAATGTGCAGTTAGTAAAATTATAATTAACTATTTTTGATGACATAGCGGTCTCATCAGATAGATTATTTATTGAAATACTTTCATGTTCTATTGTTATTTGTGATGGTTCATTATTCGTGTAGGTAGGTGAAATCCAATCATTGGACGTACTTGGTATTTCGCCAGTAGGATGCGTCTCAGAATCAAGTTTAATTCTTTTTGTGATTTTTGCACAAATTTCCTTCTTGTTTTGTATGGAATCTTCTACGTATGATTCTGCTACATTGCTAGATCGCCACCCGCCATGTCGCTTCAAAGTCATTATATCAGCTCCTGAATTTGCCAGCAATGTAGCTGAAGTTCTTCTGAAACTATGTCCAGTGTAGCTCTCAGCATCTACTAAACCCAAAAACTTAGCGATTTCTTTAGGCATAGAACCAAATTTGTTTATTCCTATAGGCTGACAGGTACATTTACCATTCTGGTAATTTAGAAAGAAACGGTCATTTTTGTTTTTGGCGAACGCAAACTTTCATACTTATGACCTAGGTATTTTATTTTTCGTGATAGGTATCTTCACTAAAAGCATCTGGCCATGGTTCTCTATATCTTTTACAGTTATATTTGTTAATTCTTGTATCCTACAGGCACCAGTTACACCAAATATTAAAGCAACCTGAAACAAAAGAAACAATAATTAAGGTCAACACACAACACAAGCTGCTATTAAATATTTAATTAAAATTAATTTAACTAACCTTTGTAGCCAAATATTGGTTATCTGGAGCATCTTTAATAAATTTTTCAATATCATCAGATGATAAAACCTTTGATTTTTTGCTTCTAAATCCATCAGATAGTCTCTTTAGATAAGCTGACAAATTCGAGTATGTTTTTAAGTCCACTCCATTCTTTGTTCGGACTGTACTTTTTAACATTGAGTAAATACACCACAAAGAGCTAGGTTTGTACTTAGAAGATAATTCTTTAAAGTACGCCATGAACACATTTTCTGAAAAAGACTGCGTATTCTTGTTGTTCTGCCATTGTATGAAATTTTGGTACGCTAATAGATATTTTTCCTTTGAGTTTTCTGGTAGTAAACTTTCCATAACGTTCTGGGTTTCACATCTTATATCGGGCGGTGTACAACATAAATCATTTTCTTCATAAATTGTATTTGCAGACATCTTAATTAATAACTAACTAAATAACTTCAAAAGAGAAAACGAGACGAGTTGTGAAAAATGTTTCGTAATGGCGGGAAAAATTAATCAGTTTTCCTATGCGCGCGCATCGTCCATAGACTAATAAATTTCCTAATGGCGGGAAAAATTAATCAGTTTTCCTATGCGCGCGCATCGGCCATAGACTAAAAAATGAGGTTTCTTTTTTTTGGGCTTTTCGCGGATAGCATTTTAGCGCAAGTGTAAGCGTAACTCAACCAATAATATTTAAAAAAAACTATTACTCACTCGTGAATAATAGTAATGAAAAAGTCACAGTTTGATTATAGGTGTCATTATGTGCCTAATTGCCATGGGATTAGAGCCACTTTATGAGGAAGTGTGTTGAAAAGATTTTTTTATATAACTACGCCAATAATTATCATTATAGAAACTTCAGCTCTACATTTTGCCATCTGATTCTGGTACACCTATACGAAAATCGCAGTCATCATCATCACAGCTCATATACGTCCCCACCGAGGGGCACGAGCCTACCCTAACTAGTTAGGGCGATTAGGCCTTAGTCAAACCAGGCTGGCCCAGTGCGGATTGATTGACTTCACATACACCTTTGAATTACTTCGCAGGTGTATGCAGGTTTCCGCACGATGTTTTCCTTCACCGTAGGAGCGTCAGGTAAATGTACATATGAAATTCGTGAAACAAAAAACACATTGGTACATGGCAGGATCGATCGCGGGCCTCCCGATTCTACTCGGAGCACAGTCCAGTGCCGAGGCCACAGCGCCACCGACGCTCTTTGAAATCGCAATGTACTCGTAGAGTGCAAATTAATTATCTCAAAATATTCCTAAGATGCTTATAGATTTTACCGACAGTAAATGCTATCTTAATATCTACTGTATATTGGAAAGATAAAGGTTGTTATGATACGTGAGTCTCAAAAGATCTTTATTAGTATTAATTATTAATTATAATATAAATAACTGACCCGGCGAACTTCGTACCGCCTAACAGTCAATGAATGTCGTGTTAACTTCATTCTAATTTAGAATTTTGTTAACGTAATAAAATTGAATACAATAAAATTATCAAAACAAATGACAGACATATTAGTACTGAAGTGAGCTGTCAATTGTGCAAGACCGCGGAGTTCTAAACCTTGTTTATTAAAAATATTTTACAAAAATAAAAACCGGCTTCAAAAACACTGAAAAGTAAAAAATAATATAAGAATAGGTACAGACAACATCACACTTCTATATTGAAGTCGGTGCCAAACGATGATCTCCTAGAAAGTCTTAAAATTCAAGTGTGATGTTGTCTGTACCTATTCTTTTATTATTTTTAACTTTTCAGTGTTTTTGAAGTCGGTTTTTATTTTTTGTAAAATATTTTTTATTTTTAACTTTTTAGAGAATGAAATCTTTTTAGTGAAAGAAACCCTAAAACCACCTTCCACCAAAGGTTTTTTTTCCACCAACCAAACCAAGCAGGAAATCTTCTGCCCCCATTAGGAATTGAACCCCGGACCTTCAGATGAAAAGGGTGATCACGACCACGAAGGCTGTTGAATTCCTTTGTAATTCAAATCGCCTGTACAAGATTTCACGAGACTAATACCATCTAAATTTAACGACCGAACGTTACTAGGTAAGGTGGATTGCTTAATCATGTTTTGCAAAGACTATCGGACTGAAAGCCGTTGTGATGGATAATGTAATGAGTCACAAAATCTGAATCTATCTGAAGGAACATACATGCTGTAATACCTCGTATGTTCCACCTACAAGCTGTAATTATACCTACTTACAAGTAATGTTTGTGAAGAGTAATAAGATACGTGGGTCGCATTTACTAAACTTAAATGCTTTTTGATGTTACATACTCGAATAGGTTATTTTCTTTAGGCGCTCATAGTTTCCTTGTTGACAAAGCGCCTTAACAGCTCGTTCCAATTCAGTGACTAACCATCAATTACCTTATTCAGTCACTGTAATAATTATGTAATCTTTGGTAATGGGCGTCACATTCACATTTATGTAGATTTTATACCTACTCATGTTTGCATCCACGGACGGTATGAAGGAAAATAATTGCGGTTTTTATTTTAATTGGGATAAAAACAACGTCAAGAGTTATTTATTAAATATATGCACTATTTGATTAGGGTGTAAGGGGATGATAATTATATCCTCCTAACCGATATTCGGTCATGGCGGCCAATCCAATTCCAACAGAGACTAGTCATCTGCGCAGGAAATATTATAGTGCACAAGTGACTGCGCAAACGCAAGGGCACTCTCTGTTCCTTCACTCGCCTTATCGCCTAGTCCGATGGGACGGTTAGCCGACACGACCTGGGCGAGATCAGGCGCAGGGCCCACTCAAATTCAAATTCTAAAATCTTTATTCAACATAGGCCTTTACAGGCACTTATTGACGTCAAAACAAAGCAAAACAATCTAATTTAAAGAAATCATATTAACCTTGTATACGTGCATACATCCTGAATATTATTCAAGATATCTGTTTAATAATGGTTAGGGGGCTGAAGTCCCTGCCCCCTATTCACTCACTTCGGTTGTAACTGTCATTGTCAAATACACTTCATTATTATCGCTATAGTGGAGCTAGTCCACCAGGATCCGCTAGCCCGATCCCCTAGGGGATCCACGTGGACTCTTTAGTTCATCAGTACCTCCATATGCTTAAAGTAAGGAATAGAAAAATATTTTACAAGAAATAAAAGCCGCAACTCTAAAAAGTTAAAATAAAATAAGAACGCACACAACATCACATTTTTATATTGAATAAAACCATGGTGTTCTTGCACTTGCTATTTTGTATGATCCGTTTCGATTACTTTATCTTCGGTTTCGATTACTTCATCTCATACCTGAAGATGAAGTAATCGAAACCGGCCGTACAAAATAGAAAATTCAAACAGTAAAATAAATAGTGGAAAAAAGTGCAAGAAAACCATGGTTTTATTCAATATGAACATTCAGTTCCATCAAGAAGTCACACCAATAAGTATAAATGTTATCACATTTTTATATTGAAGTCTATTACTAAAACAAAAAAAAAGTTCAAAAAAATAGATCACTCAGAGTGTATAGAGTGCAACAAATATTTCCGACGTGAATAAACTGAATATTTACTTTAAGGCTTTCATATTTTTATTTCTTTTCACTAAAATATACAAAACTTTCATTATTTTATGAGTCAAAGAAGGATTTTAGTTTTTAAAACATTAGCTAGTCCTTTCTCGTGCCGCCACAATGATAGTTTTTAGTACAAGGTCTAAAGCGCTCCGTACCGGAAGAATGAAAAGTACAGATAAATAAATCAGTGCCGCTGTGAACATTACATTACAAAACTTACTACAGTGAGTAGTTTATAAACTAGTAATGGACATTATATTTCAAAATGACAGTTCTGGGTTGGTAACCATAAGTTAGTGAATAGGGGGCCTGGACATGGTGCCTTCCGTTGATCCACGGTCGACGCTTTGACACTTCCCACCAGCTCGCACTGCACTGAGGCTAGCTTTCTGTGGGAGGCATATTCCCAGCAGTGTCGTATTAGAGCTGAAATGATGATGATGAAAGTCTAAATGTATCTTGCATGAGTGGTTAAAATACTCGAAAAAAATCCTATTCAATCCAGAGGCGACTACCTGTGGTGCAGGGTATGTGATGTACGAGTACACTGGCGTCCTAAGGGGCGCAAACTCTCTCTGTGATGCCACGAAAATAAGATTTGTTCCTGATTCGTCATATTCCTGAATGGTCATATTCCTTATTCGACGCTTTCCTAACTGGTCATATTCCTAATTCGTCATATTCCTGATCCATCATTATTCCTAACTCGTCATTGTACAGTCAAATGAAATCGCGAACACGTGCGAAGTAGTTATACTTTGTTCTACGGTTACTAGACAATAATTTTCTTAAGGCGGAGTCACATGTAAATATATTTGTTTAAAACATAAGCAAAATTATTTGTCAAATTCGTTATAACTCAAATACTGGAAGTGTACCCAGAATTTTAACACTTTAACAGTAACTTTTTTCTTCTTTCACTTTTGATAAAATGCATTTCTTCCTTGCACCATTATAACAAGTCTGCAAGGCGATCTTCTCAAAATTATACTACAATATCATTGACTCGATATCTATACTAATATTATAAAGAGGAAAGATTCGGGCGAAGTCGCGAGCGGAAATCTAGTAAGTAATAAAATGATAAAGACATTAGCTTCATGATAGACGAGTAGAGGATTTCTATAATAAGTTTGTGTAGGCTAATGTACATGGTATGACGTATGAGGAATATGACGAATCAGGAATCTGACGAATAAAGAAAATGACCAGTTAGGAAAATGTCGAATAAGGAATATGACCAATCAGGAATATGACGAATCAGGAACAAATCGAAAATAGTTTAAGAGTCGGTTCTGTACCCACCAGTATGGCTAGCGTGATGTAAAAGCTCAATTTCTACATTTTTTATGGGAGAACCTTGCCCAGCAGTAGGACGTATATGGATTGAAGTAATTCCTCTTCTTCTGAGGTGATTGCCCAGCAGTGGAACATGTTAAAGCGAATGAGAGGTGGTATCTTCTATTTAAGCGTTATCTAGTATCTGTCGTAATACAAGCACGTCTTTATATGTTGAACTTGTAAGAGGTCGCTAGCAATTATGTAGAAGGCGGAAATTGATGATTAAATTATTTTTAATTTGCGTAGGAACAACCGCCAGTATGAGGACGATTTAAATAAAACAACATGCATACGTCTGGTTCCGTCTAGGTCAGGTCATGTTAATGAGATGGAATGTCTTGATGCGAAAAACTAACGCTTCAGTCTTTCGCCGTCCTCAGAACTAAACAAACCAGTGCATATAAACATGTTCATAAAAGTATTGGCACTTGTGTTTTTGATAGTGGAGTGTCGCGTATCTGCCAAGGGTTTAATACCGGAGGAGGCGTCTTTGGAATTCAACGAGCTCGCGGAAAAATATGGGTTCAAGTGTGAGATACACGACGTGGTCACAGAAGATGGATACATACTGCGAATGTTCCACGTTCCTGGCGACAAGAAGCGGCCGGTCCTACTGCTTCACGGGATCCTGGATTCCTCAGATACCTTTATCATCAGAGGCAACACTTCCATGACGGTAAAACTAGCAAGAGCAGGATATGATGTTTGGATCGGGAACAAACGGGGGAGCAGGTACGCGCGGCAACACCAAATACTGAACCCTGACACGGATAAAAAGTTTTGGGACTTCTCCTTTCACGAAGTCGGCATTTACGACGCCCCAGCGCTAATAGACTATATTCTGAACAAAACCGGCCAAACAAAACTGATCTGCATGGGACATTCTGAAGGCAACACGGTATTTGTAGTCCTTGGTGCAATGAGGCCAGAGTATAATGAGAAAATTAAATTATTGGTGTCGTTGGCGCCGACGGCGTTCTTGTACCACCTACGAGGACCTACAAAGACCCTGATACAGATGTCGCCTCTCATCGATAACATATTGATGATGCTCGGACAAGAGGAAGTGTTCGCTAGGCATTCCCTCGAGGCAAGTGTGTTTCAATGTGTATGCTCTCAGGAACGAAGTTTTGACATGTGTGTTAGTAGAGTAATGATGCCGTTGGCTGGGTACGATGTTGACGAGCTGGAGCCGGAGTTTCTAAGGGTGGCGCTAGGCCACTACCCCGCGGGTTCGTCCCGGAAAGCGGGCAAGCATTTGACTCAAATGGGCTTCAAGAAAGCCTTCAGCCAGATGGATTATGGTATGATCAAGAACCTGGAAAAGTATAATTCCACAACTCCGCCGGATTACGACCTCAGTAAAGTCACGATGCCGATCGCAATGGTGGCCGGCGAGAATGACGGCATGAACCACCTGAAGGACGTGAAATTACTCAAACGCCGCCTTCCTAACGTCGTAGACTTCAAAATCTTGGAGCACAAGAAGACAAATCACATAGACTTTGTGTGGGGAAAAAACATGGAGAAATATTTATACCCGTACATTTTCTCTTTGCTAAGAAAATTTGACTAGCTTTAAGACGATTAAGTTATTGATGCCCAGTATTAAAATCTGAGTTAAGCTGACGTGGAATATATTCATGTTTTTACACTTATACCACCAACATGTTTTTTGCTGTTGTTGTAAAGAATTTGCATAATTTCATTCAAAATAAATAAATTTGAATGTCATTTGCATATTAAATCCCAATGCCATTCGTTTTGATAATTACACCTTTATAATAAACAACAAAGGATATATAAGTTTTACCAGATGGAGGGTCTGTACTATCTAGAGGCATTTGCGCCGGTAGAAATCTAGGTAAGATTTCTACTGACACAAATGTCTCTAGTAATTCTGCAGCTAATTTCTGCAGCCAAATAGCAATACTTGTAAACGCTGTGTTCTGGTCTAAAGAGCATGACAGGCTGTGAAATTAATAGTCGCTACTTTTTTATTGCAACTAAGTCGGCAAACAAGCACACTGCCCACCTGATGGTAAGTGGTAACAGTCACCTATAATACATGTGGCTCCTGTGAGATTCGCTAGTAAAGCAGTGCCAGCACCTCTGTAGCGGCTTGGCAGTAGTGAGACATTCCCTGACTTATTGAGTTTACCAAACTTCATTATTCAAATTCAATTCAACATTTTTATTCAACAATGACCGTTAAGGTAATTATTGATGTCAAACACAATAGTTGATTCTATACCTGTTCGGCGTGGAGCCTTATCGAGTAAAACAGGTAAGGAACTCAGCTGAAGGTCTATTTTTAACCGACTTCAAAAAAGGAGGAGGTTATCAATTCGGTTGTATTTTTTTATTTTTTTTTATGTTTGTTACCTCATAACTCCGTCATTTTTAAACCGATTTCCAAAATTCTTTTTGTATTTGATAGAGTATACTGCTAGGGTGGTCCCATAGTCACTAAAAAGTTAAAAATAAATTTTTTTTTACAAAAAATAGAACCGACTTCAAAAACACTGAAAACTTAAAAATAATCTTCTTCTATATTGAAGTCAGTGACAAATTTTAACATTTTCTAGGAGATTATCGTTTGGCGCCGACTTCAATATAGAAGAAGATTATTTTTAAGTTTTCAGTGTTTTTGAAGTCGGTTCTATTTTTTGTAAAAAAATTTATTGTTTCTTCTGAACATTACAAAATAGTATTTAACATACATGATTTCAACGTTAGTATTATTAGTTATTCTGTGATTTTGATTTTATAGATACACAACTGTGCCCGCTAACTACGTTTCGCTTCCATAAAGCTTAACACTCAAAAATTTCTTGGGTATAAAAATAGCATACGACCATGGACTTAATATTAAGTCTATGCATACGACCTATTCTCAGACATACACAATTAAAAAAAAACGGTCAAGCCGTTCCGGAGGAGTTCTTAACAAACACGATCATCATCATCATCATCATCACAGCCCATACACGTCCCCACCGAGAGGTTTGAGCCTACCCTATGTTAGGGTGATTACCTATAAGCCTTAGTCAACCACGCTGGCCCAGTGCGGATTGGTCGACTTCACATACACCATCAAATTTCTTCGCAGATGTATGCAGGTTGCCTCACGATGTTTTCCTTCGCCGTAGGAGCGTCAGACAAATGTACATATGAAATTCGAAACGAAAAACACATTGGTACATGGCGGGTCTCGAACCCCGACCTCCCGATTGGAAGGCAAGTGCCGAGTCCACAGCGCCACCGACGCTCAAACACGATATTTTTATATATTAGAAGATATAGAGAAATGCCTGATGAAGTGATTAGAACAGTTACTCAAATCTATACTTACTAATATTATAAAGCTGAAGAGTTTGTTTTGTTGAACGCGCTAACCTCGGGAACTACTGATTCGAATTTAAAAAGTATTTTTGTGTTGGATAGTCCATTTATCGAGGAAGGCTTTAGGCTATAACATCACGCTACGACTAATAGGAGCTGAGCATCAATGAAAAATGTTGCAAAAACGGGAAAAATATATGGCGAAACGAAGTTCGCGGGCACATTCTTTATAAAATCCTTACACTTACCAACTCATGTTGGTAAATCCTAAGATTTGCCAATGTACGGACTTTTACAGTAACATTTACATAAAAGGAGAAGTTCCCACTGACATATAGACGCACGCACAGCCGTAACCGCTAATGGTAGAAACTTGAAATTTGGACAGTTGATTCTAAATGCGGACGCACACTAAGAAGGGATTTAAAAAAAAAGAAGCCCCAAAGGAATGAAATAGGGGTTGCAAGTTTGTATGGAAAAATCTTTAAATTAGCAACGATTTTAATAAAACTTGGGATTCATGGTCCTTAAAACATTTCATTCAATACGTGTCATGGTTTATTGGAATTCACCCGCTTAGGGTGCAAAATAGGGGTTGAAAGTTTCTATGGAAAATATTTCAAATCTGCTCCAATTTCTATGAAATTTATTATCTGAGTTCCTTAATATAAATAACAGTATTTTACATAAAAGACTACAAAATTATTTTTCCTAAGGGAAATCATAAAATTCCCACGGGAAAGCAATAATAACGCGGGCGAAGTCGCGAGCGGAAAGCTAGTCAAATATATAATTATTATCCATAGGAAATTGAAAATATAACCTTTGAAAAAAAACTTCAATGACACATTTATAGTATTGTCATGGCTTTTGAGTACTACAATCATTGATTTACTACCATGACTAAAGCATGACTACAATAGCCAAATTACTCTTCCGAGCGTCAGGAGAGACCTTAATATTTCTCCCATTTATCGAGACAAAGGTGTTAAGAAGATTTTGGGCAATTGGTCAGTGATTATTGAAATATTGGACATGATGATGTAAGTTAGGCAATGAGCTTAACCAACTTTATAGTTGGGGACTTTGCGTTTCGTTCCCAAGTCCGGGGCACGGCCTAAGGACGGACGCAATCCTTAAATAAGTTTAGTGAGTTTGTAGACTTGACGCTTGACAACGTTTTCAAGATGAGCCAAGTGCAAAGGGCCTTGAGATATTTAATTAATATTATGTACTTATCTTGTAACATAAAATACACCTCTAAAAGGAATTCAATTTCTTAATTTAATCCTTAATTAGGCGCGTAGAGTGTCATACACACCAAAGCAAGTTTCCAGGCTTATAACTTTTTAAAATAAGAGATTATGGCGCTGCTCTTCTAGGTAGCTTCATAGACAAGTTAACGTTTAAGGCGCCTCTTCACAATGGACCATGATGGCCCATCAAATGATCGTCCATCAATGCCGCCATGTTCGGGCAACTCTCCGCACAATCATGAACATTCATTTACTAACTGTTTTCTGTTATGATAAGACGTCTATCAAAAATATTTTACAAAAACTAAAAACCGACTTCAAAAACACTGAAAAGTTAAAAATAATATAAGAATAGGTACAAACAACATCACACCCGCACATCAACATATTGAAGTCGGTGCCAAACGATGATCTCCTAGAAAGTGTTAAAATTTGTCACCGACTTCAATATAGAAGTGTGATGCTGTTTGTATGTACCTATTCTTATATTATTTTTAACTTTTCAGTGTTTTTGAAGTCGGTTTTTATTTTTTGTAAAATATTTTTTATTTTTTAGTGAATGCAATCTTTATAGTGAAATACCCTAATTTAAAAATCGAGGAAAACGCTAATTTTAAGAAAATTAGCGTTTTCCTCGATTTTCTTGGGATCCCATCATCAGATCCTGATTTTGGTGACCTTGGAACCACCCCAGGAGTATACTCTATCAAATACAAAAAAAAAAAAATCGGTCCACAATTGGCGGAGTAATCGCGTAACATACATACAAAACACGATGGACAAACCTTAAAATTTAAGGGTTTTCCTCGATTTTAATGGGATCCCATCATCAGATCCTAACTTTGGTGACCATGGGACTACTCTTGGAGTATACTCTATCGAATACAAAAATAATTTTGAAAATTGGTCCACAATTATTTGCGGCGTAATCGCGTAACATACACACAAAAAAAAACATAAGCATCGAATTGAGAATCTCCTCCTTTTTTGAAGTCGGTTAAAAATGGACATCGAAGAGAATATCGCGGCAGCGGCAATATTTTTACTTAGCTCTTATAATCATCTACTTAATGTGCGTGAAAAAAGAAACATTAAAGAGTAAAATTTATTTACCGAGAAGTCTACACTATACTCGAGACTGTGGACGCGTATGCCATCATGGGCCATAATTCCTTTGATGTACCGACAATTTACCGATTGCTCACCGGCGATGATGGCCGCTCATAGACAATCATGCCCTCTACACAATCGTGATTGTGTATACTTGCACATCATGGGCCATTGTGAAGAGGCGCCTTTAGAATTTAGTCGCGATAATCGTTCAGTTGTGAACGGTTTGGGCACCAAGGGCAGAAAAATCAAGACTGAATGCTCTAAGTACTGCAATAATGTACGCAGTGGCCATATACTATTATTGTAGTCGGTCTAAATTATAGCGTTAGATAACGTGTATTTATATTTATATCGTGGCTTGTTTAAAGTTAAGTAATTATTTCAAAAACAAGTTTAAAAGTTGATAAATATGCATGTTCGAGTGTGGTCGCCAATAAAATTGAAAATTGAGTTTATTACAAGCTTTTATTTAACTTGCAATGTATGTAAGTATGTAAGTATGTATGTTCGGGTGGAATCTTGCAACTCAATTTTGAAGCAGATATCTTTAACCGATTGAGCTGAAATTTTGTATACACGTTCAGTTTGGATGACAATGCATGGTTGACTGTGTGACATCATTTTAAATCCAAGATGGCGGCATACCCAAGATGGCGGAAAAATTATTTTTAATGCACCCCTACAATATGGGTATCAAATAAAAGGTCTTGCTAAGAGTAACTCGAAAAATAATGTGACATCACTATTTATCCAATATGGCGGACTTCTAAAGCTTTAAAATCAATTTTGAAGTAGATATCTTTAACATTGAGCTGAAATTTTGTATACACACAGTTTGGATGAAAATGCACGGCTAACTGTGTGACATCATTCTAAATCCAAGATGGCTGCATACCCAAGATGGCGGACCAATTATTTTTAATGCACTCCTACAATATTGGTATCAAATAAAGGTCTTGCTAAGAATAACTTGAAAAATTATGTGATGTCACTATTAATCCAATATGTCGTACTTCTAAAGCTAAAAATCAATTTTGAAGTAGATATCTTAAACCGATTGAGCTGAAATTCTGTATAGACATTCCGGCAAACGACCTTGCAACAATGATGCGTTGAATGAGATGAACAGACTGAGAAACGTGTCCAGTGATAACTAAAAAGTAAAAAATAAATTAAATGTAAAAAAACCTTTTTAAAAACAAGCTTTTATTTAAATGCGCTAAAAAGAATTAATAAACTTTTACACTAAAACTTTTACTTATAACATCATTTCACATTTGACACAATTTATATGACATAAAAGCTTGTCGCGAAATTTACTTTTGTAGATAAAAAGAAAATTAAATCATTTGATGTGAATAATTTTATACATTACAATTTTCAAAGTAAATACGAGTAGGTACTTAAAAGTACTATTTTAAGTACTTTAAGGTTACTACACACAAGTAAATCTCGGGACAAGCTTTTATGTCATATAAATTGTGTCAAATGTGAAATGACGTTATAAGTAAAAGTTTTAGTGTAAACGTTTATTAATTCTTTTTAGCGCATTTAAATAAAAGCTTGTTTTTACATTTTTATATTTGATTTAATTAACTGACTCTGGGAATGGTGAAAACTTCGGAATGTTTCCGAAACTTTGGAATATTTCAGGAATACTTCCGGAAGTGTTCCTAATTACTTCCAAAATTACCAGCAACTTTGGAAGTTTTCAAAATAGATAATTGACTTAGAAAAACTGGAGATAATTTGAAAATTACTTACTGTGTTACTATTGCTAGATACTAAATATTACAAATTACCTATTTTTTATTGTCATTGGTACCTTATTCTAAGTAAATGCCTATAACACATAGGTACATATTAAAATTAATATGTACATTTAGTTTGCATTGCGAGCACTCTGAATTTGTCCCTTATAAAAATCAATGTACCTACGTACTATGTATGTATGTTTGTCCTCTATGCGTTCCGAAATTATTCATCAGATTGTAAGGAAACTTTGGCAGGGTATTCTGAGAACGTCCGTGAGTGTTTTAACTAAATGTAACGAAATTATTGTACCAAATTTTGAGTAAAAAAATAGTTTGAAAACTTCCAAAGTTGCCGGAAGTTTTGGAAGTTTTCAGGAATACTTCTTTAGAAGTGGAATATTTTCTGGAAGTTTTCACCTCTGTGGGATGCAATGCAATACACCCCACGCGACCATATAGGTACGCAACTTTTTAGCCGCGTCTAATTAACGGTTAAGCTGTAATGCTACAACCATTAGTGCATTTGGCGGAATTGGCACAAACAACATTCTCAATCTCAACTAGTCAACTATTGAACAAAACAGAGAAATTGGTGGTGGTATTCACTGATCCTTCATAGTATAAATAAATAATACCAAAAGCAATAATTATACAATGTGTTAATAAAATAACGCTATACGTTTTTTATTATAAAAGGAAGTAGCTGTGCCCGTGAACTATGTTTCACCATACGGCTAGTCATGTATCCAGCTACGTGAGAAAAAAAATCAAGGCTGTATCTATGTTTCTGACATCATTATACACAAAAATGTCGCGAAAGTCAGAAACTATTTAGAAAACCTTTAAAAAAATCATAGCTCGATAACTACAAAAAACCATAGAACATACATAGGGGTTATTCGGGTTTGTCTAAGGGTGCTCTGTCTCTGGGCTTCACCTTTTCCATACTTTTTGAAAGATTTTAAAAACTATGGAAATAAATTTTCGCGTATTACTTACGTATAATTAACGTTTTAGATATTTCCTTTTTAGGGTTGCGTACCTTAAAAGGAAAAAACGGAACCCTCATAAGATCACTGTGCTGTCCGTCTGTCTGTCAAGACCTTTTTCTCGGGAACGCGTACCGATTCAAAATTAAATGATGGACGCCAACATACTGATAATAACTTCACACAAAATTATGGGCCAGCCCCCCCCCCCCCCCCTCCCCCTGGAAAAAATCTATATACGCCGATGACAAGGAACCAAAATCTATATTAGTACCGCGGTAATAGTATACAGGGCGTCCCAAGACTATGGGTCATGAAGGGAAAGTACCTTAAATATCGTTGATAGGATATTTTGCTGAAAGAAGACTTTGTTATTTTTAAAAGTTAGTAATACTGCATTCAAAGATTTTCTAAAAATTACTTGCTTCATCTGGGAATCGAACCGACTTAAATGTTATAGCCGTAACAGACGATCCGATTTGATTGGAGCCAACCGTCCGACCCCGATCAAATTGGAACGTGTGTACGGCTGTCGACCCGACATAATTATTATTAGCTTGTTGGTTGCTTGACGGCCCGATCACCCATCCGACAAGTAGGGACACGACAAAAGACAAAAGTATCGATACTTTGTTATTTAATTTAATTATGTGTGCTTAAAGTAATAAATTAATAATTTAGGGCCGGTTTTTCAATTGTCAGATAACTCTTAACTGTTGAATAAATATGGTCTGATGTTGGGCTTTAGGGGAGATCAATGAAACCCGTGTGTTTGCGTTGAGAGTAACTTTACTTTACTTTATTTTCTATACAAAAGCAGTCAAACTGTCATTGTTATTCCTCAGACAAAAGTTAACTGACGATTGAAAAATCGGCCCAAACTAAAATGACTCGACTGCTGTCCTGCCAAACCACAAAGTAGAGGAAAAAAATGTATTGCAAAAATTTTGATTATTTTTTGTTTGTGTTTTAATAGGGTTTTCGTTATTTATTTATTTTCGCACGTTTAGTTACGCATTTTACAGTAAGCTCTTTGTCGAGCTCTCAAGCTATACTGTTTGACCTTTGGATCGTTCATATGTCGCTTGTAATAGTGGCGGTATTCGTAGTGTCAATGTAAAGCTTGAATGGGAGCTTACTGTACATCCTGCTGTGGATTATAAATTATAAAAATAGTTATTAACAAACATTGCCCTTTTTATGAGTACCTACCTAATATATTATAATGAATTTACAGTTGCTTTTTTATTATTGTTTATACGCACCTACTTAATTTGTTGCTGTTTTCAAGTCACTGACTGACGTTGAAGTACTCTATACTTTGAATTTGAAGTACTGATACTTTTGTTTCAATATTTTTACGAGTACCTACGATACTTTTTTAACCCCCGTCGGAAAAAGAGGGGTGTTATAAGTTTAACATGTGTATCTGTGTGTCTGTGTATCTGGATGTCTGGCTATGGCTTCATAGTACCCAAACGAATGGAACGAATGGACCTATTCAGTGATACAATACAAGGCATCCGAAGGCGATGCCACATGGAGGAAAAGTACCATAGATACCGTAGATATAACTGGGGAAAGATTTCATAATTTTAAATTCAAAAACAAATCCAACCGCATTAAAAGACTGCTAAATAATCACCTGTCTGGATCGGGAATCGAACCCGCCAAATGAAGAAAATGAATATCCTGTATTTTTATGATACCAATCGATAGAGTCGGATCACAGGAAAAAATATCTCTAATAAACATTACCTGAAAAACTTAAGGAAAACCATGAAATCTATATCTGTACCTATTAATTTATTATTTATAAACTTTATAAAATATAAACAAAAGGTGTTAATTTATTTGAGTTTCGCAAAGACAAATTGTGTTTTTGTATTGGCCAAAATAGTATTTTGTATCGATATCGATATAGGTACATAATACTTTTTACGGCATCCCTTCTATTGGATTGCCAACCGCGTCGGACCGTCTGTAGGCGCGTCGGCTACTCATTTGATTGGATCACGTTGGATCCAACCAAATCGGAACGTCTGTTAACACTATTAAAAAAAATGGCTGTTTCCTCGTGGTCCTACTAATTTCTCCTACTAGTGGGACCACGAGGAAGACTAGTTCCTCGTGGTCTTACTGCAGATAATAATGTCCTACTAGTAGGTCCACGAGGATGCCTAGTTCCTCGTAGTCCTACTGCGAAGTTAAATTATTAAATGATAAATTTTCATGTTCCTTTATGTCAAGTTGATGTCATGTTATGTATGATATATAAAACAAATAGTATTTTATTCGCCATGTAACTTTTCTAGAAAATGATCAATGCATACCGATAGCGTGCATACGACCCGCGGTCCTGCCGCCTAACTTATAGCGATGTGCGATGCCAGTAGCGAGGTACTCGCTATCGTTTTAATTAACCATTATAATCCAATTAAAAACATACTTGAAACCACCGAAGTTAATTAAGTATTTTTTGTAAATTAATTAAATGCTCAAAATGTGATACTTCTTGTCTTATGCAAATTGTCAATCTTTTAACAAGTTCACTGTTGATTTTCTTATCATATTATGGTGAATACTCGACATGATATGGCTCAATTCTGTTTGTAATTCGCTCACGTTGTCGTATTGCTTTTTGAATAGCAAATTTTTCACGGATCCCCATAAGAAGTAATCTAACGGTGTTAGATCTGGTGATCTTTCCGGCCATCTGCTCGGTTCATTTGTACCAATCCAAGTAGGAAAACATTTCTCCAGACAATCTGCTGCTCTCCGACTATTATGAGCCGAAGCTCCATCTTGTTGGAAAATTAACTTTTGTTGCTCCGCCAGGGAGAGATTTCTTATCTCGTCTCTTAAAATTTGAAGTATTTCTAAATACTTTTCTGTGTTCTAGGTTCCTTGGTAAAAATGGATTAAGAAAACCCGGTTTTTTAAATTCCGAACCAACAGTTGAATGAAAAACGCACTTGGTTATTCGTTTCGGTGACTCGTAGGGGATTTTCTTTAGAGCAAATACGATTATTGCGGCGGTTGTACATACCGTTATTACAAAAGTTAGATTCATCTGTCCAAATAATATTATACAAAAAATCAGGATCTTCGAACAATTAAAGTTTTCAAATTAATCACAAGCCTCCTTAAAACGCGGCGAGATGGTGTTTGTCTGTCAGGATATTTTACGCTTTACCCACCGCAAACTTCGAGAAAGGGTCTTTATTGTTCAAAAAGGACTTACTTCATATGCAATGTTCGCAATAAATTACAACAATAACACGCGTGCAAGCAAGTGAATGAAAACTAAACAGATAAAAATCCGAAACACAAACACTCTCTCAAATTTTTCCATTTTTAAATTTAAGAACAACATTCTTTTTATTTTATTTTTTGCCTTTTGTCTAGCTTACAGAGGATGCATTTGAAATTTGAATCAAACATTTTACGTTATTCCTTTCTTTTAAGATACTATGTTACTTAAGAGGACTTATTGTTTTTTGTCCATTCTTTCGATTGGCATCATAAAAATACGGGGGATTTTTTTTACACATTTAAGCCGGTTCGATTCCCAGACGAAGCAAGTAATTTTTAGAAAATCTTTGAATGCAGTATTACTAACTTTTAAAAATAACATAAAGTCTTCTTTCAGCAAAATATTCTATCTACGATATTTAAGGTACTTTCCCTTCATGTCCCATAGTCTTGGGACGTCCTGTATACAGTGTGTCGACTCGGACCTATTTGAAATTTTATACAAACTTACGGCCGCTCGGCATCGCTTGGTGCGTGGCCCGCGATAGGGCTGCTTGCTACCCTTGTTGCTATGCGATCCGAGTGCGATCCCAGATCGAGGCGCGTAGGCATAGCGCGTGTTTCGATCGTTTCTATGAAGTCGGTCTACTGTATACACTACTAGCTATCCGCTCGCGACTTCGCCCGCGTTATTTTTGTTTTCCCTTGGGAATCTTTTTCCCATAGGAAAGTTACCCTATGTCCTTCCCCTGGTCTCGAACTATCCCTATACCAACTTTCATCAAAATCCGTTCAGTAGTTTCGAAGCCTATTCAATGCAAACAAACAATCAAAACTTTCCTCTTTATAATATTAGTAGGTATAGACTAGCTTTCCGTTCGCGACTTCGCCCACGTTAATTATTTTTGTTTTCCCGTGGAAATTTTTTCTCCCGTAGGAAAATTACCCTAAGTCCTTCCCCTGGTCTCAAACTATCCCTATACCAACTTCCATCAAAATCGGTTCAGTAGTTTCGAAGCCTATTCAATACAAAACAAACGAACAAATAAACAAACAATCAAATCAAGTATAGATAGATAACCGTGTTAGTACCTAGTCTCCGTTGACCTAGAATCATGAAATTTGGCAAGTAGCAAGGTCAGCACCTAATAAGGAAACAATAAACCGTAAATATGTGAATAGTTTAATAGTGGGCGTCGGTGGCGCTGTGGATTCGGCACTTGCCTTCCAATCGGGAGATGTGAGGTTCGAGACCGCTCTGTACCAATGTGTTTTTTGTTTTTCGAACCTACCTTTCGCTAAACTACATATGGTGAGCTCAGGAACTTATCACATGTCAGTAAAGATATATAATAAAATACCTAAAGATATCCAAGAACTGCAAAAAGATACAGAGTTTATTAATAAGTTAAAAGAATATTTAATAGAAAAATGTTATTACTCATTAAAGGAATTTTTCGATGTTTAAAGATTATTAAGTAGGTAAGTACTTAGATTAAGTGAAAATTATTATTTATTGCTATTACCTCAAAATACCAAATAATATTTTACGTTTATAGTTTATATTTAAACATACCTTTTTTACATACAAAAGATTATTATTTTGTTTGAATTGCGATACCCTAACAGGGTCATGTTTATGGGATATTTCTTTCATGTAACATCTGTTATACCAACATGTGGCAATAAATGATATGACTATGACTATGACTAAGTTTGTACGGAACCCTCGGTTCGCGAGTCCAACTCCCAGTTGACCGGTTTTTTTGTAATGTTGCATATTTTGCAAAATGGTCACGCGGCTTCGAGTATGACTTTGCCGCTTATAAATAAGTGGCGTTGATGAAAAAAAAATGTTTGATACAATTTGAGACATTTTGCTCTTAAAATTATTCCACTCTCGATTTTGAACAAACCAATATCAGGTTTTGCGTAATTCAATTAACACGTTCCACATTCTCGCGACAAGCTTTTATATTACTATCATGTGTCGTGCAATAAATTAAAATTTATTTTTTAACAGCATTTAAATAAAAGATTGTTTTTAAAAATGTTTTTTTACAATTAAAATGAAACTTTTGTTTACATCGTCCCAAATTTTTACATCCATTTATCGCATGTCGCATTCATTTCACATAAGACAGGATTGGTCCTGCTTCGACGGTAGTGGTTTGATCCTGGTGTAAAACATTATTAGTTGTTATATTTTTTTTTCTTTTTTTTTTCTTTTTTGTATTGCTTATTTACTTATTTATTATATTAATTTGTTTTTTATTAATTAGTTTTTGTATTGATAATTTTCTTTTCTGAAGAAAAAGATTTAAGTTAAGATTAAAAATGAGATTTTATACTTACCCAAAATTTTCTGAATTTTTTTAGTGTTTATAAAAAACTACACAATGATTACAGAATGAAATTAAGCACTCGTTCCATAAAAACTTGCGAGTTTTTAAGAACAAAAAGCGTCATCTAGCGTCATTATCGCGTAGCCAAACCTCGACAGCACTTAAATAAATAAAATAAAATAAAATGTATTTAATTCGGATTCGGATACTTAAAGTAAGCAAGCATCGACTCTGTGAGTTACCTAACAAGACCGCGAGATGGCGCAAATTTTATATTTTACAAGCTTTTATTAAGCTTGCACTGTATGTATGTATGCATGCATGTACGAGGGGCGGCTGATAAGTTCGCGGCCTAGGGTACTTAATGAAAGAAAAGTTTAGTTTTTTAATTATTATTTTTCAATGTAATCACCCTCAAGTGAAATACACTTCTCACATCGTGAATACAATGCCTTTAAACTATTGGCTTGAAAATGGCTCTCCACGGCTGACTTCATCTCATTGTCATCCGAAAATCTTCGCCCCCTTAACTCCTTTTTCAGTTTCGAAAAAAGGAAAAAGTCACTGGGAGCCAGGTTCGGAATATAGGGGGGATGGTCAATTTCTGCGAACCCAGTGGCTTTTAAAGCATCCCTCGAAACGCGAGCGGTGTGAACGGGCGCGTTGTCTTGCAGAAACAACACACCGGGCGCCAACTTGCCACGTCTTTTCTGTACGACTGCTTCACGTGCCTGACCTAATAAATTGGCGTAGTATTGACCATTCATAGTAGTTCCTTTAGGCAAGTAATCAATTAATAAAATTCCCTCGCTATCCCAGAAAATAGTCGCCATAATCTTAGAGACCGACTTTTCCACTTTGAACTTCTTTGGTGGTCTTTCTCCTTTTTTAATCCACTGCACAGACTCTTGTTTGGACTCCGGATCATACTGGCGAATCCAGGTTTCGTCTACTGTCACAATGCGGTTACAAATTTCGTCCAAATCGTTCTGACACAACTCCAAAAAATCCTTACAACTCGCCAGTCGTCGTTGTTTGTCGAGTGGTGTGAGCATTCGCGGTACCCAACGCGCACAAATTTTTTTCATGTGTAAATTTTGGTGTAAAATTTCTCCGATTCGCTCTTTACTAATCTGTAACTCTTCAGCTATCTACCACAATTTTATTCTTCAATCGGCCAATACTAATTTTTCAACTTTTTGAACATTTTCTTCGGTCACTACTGTCACAGGGCGGCCCGGGCGGGGGTCGTCTTGAGAGCTCTCTCTTCCTTGGTTAAAAAGTCGAGCCCATTTTTTACCATTGTATATAATGGCCCGGAATCCTGAAGAACTGATGACATTTCTTCAAAAATGTCTTTCGGCGAGTTTCCTTTTTTTACAAGGAATTTAATCACTGCGCGGTGCTCAAAATTGCGAGAATTTTCAGTTTCGGTCGACATGGTATTGTTGCTTGTTCCAGGTTTGAAGTGTTAATGAACCAAATTGAACAAATGGGTGTTATTTATACTATCAATTAGTGCCGCAAGTTGTGCTATCAGTAACGAGATGATACCTTTTCGTTAAGTACCTTAGGTCGCGAACTTATCAGCCGCCCCTCGTATGTATGTATGTTCGGGTCAAATCTTGCGAGTTAAATTTGACCCACTTCCCGGTTTCCGACTGAGCTGAAATTTTGTATATCGCGTGACAATGCAATATTATGATGATGACATGGAGCTGATCTGATGCTGGAGCTGGAAGGTTACCATAGAAACTCCGCAATAAAACGATGCAACCTAGTCGAGTTTGGGTTCGTTTTATTCGTGCGTGTCACGTACATAAAAGGTACATTTCGTCGATTATTTTTTTATTTTTATAGATAAATATAATATACATAAATACAAATAGTGACAAAGTTAGGTAATGACAGGCAACTAGACAGGCGGGCTCCTAAGCAATACCTACCACCAACCAAACCAAGCAGAAAAACTTCTGCCCCCACGGGGAATCGAACCCCAGACTTTCAGATTAACACCGGGTGGTCTCAATCTCAACCACTCCACAACCGAGGCGCTTTAAAGCGGTTATTTCGAAAAGGCATATTATTATTACTCTGTCGTCATGCCTATTGACGTGAGCTAAGTCTATGGCTGGTAATATTTTATATTTTTAAGTATCCTGCCGATACACATTCTACAAGAATTGTAAATATGAAAGTTTGCTATTAGATTTTGATATTTTTTTACAAGGAATGCTTGTCAACCGTGAGTGGCACTCTTCCCGCAGAGTGCGGGACATTCCCACTAACCATAACTGGGCAATCCGGGGTTTGAAAATATTATATTTTCCTTATTATACGGACCCCGCCGGGACATCCCAGTCAGCTACGAGTCGGGTCTTAATGCCCATCGGAAATTATTCTGGATACACCAAGGGAGTTCATGGAAGGCGGGTTGCATAGGCTCGTCTTCTATCAGTTCTACCACCCAACCGCCTGCGTCGGAGGGAAGAGGCGCGCCGCGCGAGAACCGTTCGCCACCTCCCTTTCCGCTGCCTCCTTTTGCAATGTTCGTCATCATCATCACAAATCATATACGTCCCCACCGAGGTTTGGTGCGGTTCCGGACGCGTGGGTAGTGGAGTCGCAGTGTGGACCTTATCTAGCGCGCCCATAAGGGCAGGGAGAACACCGGGGGGTTTAGTGGGTAGGCCTGGCACTCTGCCGGGACTCCCTAATCTGTGGCCGGGAGAGCCCTGCACACGCTCGCCACTCTAGCCAACGGCGGATACGGTGCGGTGAAGCCTTTCTCGCCGAAAAAAAGGTTTGGTGCAGTTTGTGGGTATGAAGAATATAAAAAGTAATTTTATTCATCCAGAGCGAGACTATTTACCAGGGTTTGCGTCTATTAGTCTACACAACATTTAGAAACAATACGTACACAAAACTACAGAATGCAATTTTGTTATATTATTATGTAACTTGGCATTTTCTTTAAAAATGCTAAATAAATTGAATAATAATGCTAATTAAATAAATAAGGTATGTTGGAGGCGCGGGTTCGAGTCCCGTTTGAGACGATCTTGGATTTTTTTATAATTTTTACTTGCTTTAACGGATTTGTTCTACAATTGTCAAACTTCGTTAATTGCCTACGGCTCAGAACAATATGCTTTAGTTATTGTTCTGAGACCTAGGGGCTGCGTTGGTGGTAACGTGGTACTGGTAACTAGCTATGAGGACAAAGCTGTCATTACCAAATCGGGCACATAAAATATTGGATAACTTAGTCACATCTCTGTACGGCAGACAGTTTAGAGCTTAGGCGAAGAAATTAATTTTATTTTAACATTGCCCGAGCATACGAATGTTGCTGCTTCCACAAATTGCATATTGTTCTTTTTTCATTCTGATGCTGACTAAGAATATTTTAAATTCTTGAACGCGTTCAAAGATGACGCAATTTCCCAGGAATATGACGTTGTATGAAATAGAGTTGTACCCATGTTAGGAAGTATCTATCGATACAGAACAATTTTCCAAGCTAAGTCTACTCTTTTATTAATACAGGTTTAAATTGAAATAAGGAGCCACATTTAAAAAACCAGTTTGTAACAAATATTCTGTTGTTCCTTAAAGGATCGCAATAATACTTCTTCACTGGCCAATAAACATTCTCATTGCAGCTATAATACCTATACCGGCATTTGTTTATATGATATTCCAAATATAAGTAACACAATGTTTACATGTAGAATCAGTTACTGACCGAACTAGGTTGGTAGCCTGTATATCAATCCGGTACATACTTTGTTTAATAAATATGTTGGGTATTTAGAGAAACAGAACTCAATAACATAAACAGAACTAAGTTCACTATTAGCTATGCAGTGCCCTTGCAGGGTGCATGTACTGATACAATGTTAATTAAATTGTAAACACCTATAAATACGTACATGTAAGCAAGCAAACAAATAAATAAATAAATACCTACACAATATCGCAGAACCGTCGACCAAAAAGCGTCGGAGACTTATTGTATAGACAAACGCATAGTTAGTAATACACTGATAAGCTAAGCATGCTTACACAATTTTAGACGGTTCATTTTTACCATGAAGTGAAATTCTAATAGCACGGTTACAGTGTCATGATTGAAGCAAATTCCAAATGGAGGTCATCGAAAACAAGTTATGTTTATCTCGTTCGCTCTTTACCGAGAGAGATTTTAATGCCTTGCTAATATAATGATATTAATAAATTAAATTTATATTAGTATCTCTTAAAGCATACGAATATTAATGAAAAAAGTTAATGCTAAGACCTTTTACGCACTAGCGGCTTACTGCGGGGGCGGCAAACAAAGTCGCTATGGCTAGCCGCATTGCTTATTTTAATTTATTTATTTAATTATTATCAGGCAACTTAGGCCCATAGATATCTACCTTACCTACCTAACATACATAATATATCTAACAATTTGGTTAGTGTAATAGATCTTATAAACTATGTTAGTAAAGAAAATTAAATATTTGCCGTGTTCTGCAGCATGCCGATGGTATTAGTTATTAATATGCAACCGCTTGTGATACGCACTTAATAGCGTAGCGGTTGCATATTAAAATCTAGCCACGCTGCCCCCTTAGACAAATGCCACACGCTAACTTTTCCGCAGTCGTTCTGCAGAAAAAATGTATGGAAATGACATTAGCCTACGACAACCTCACGCTATTTTTTCCACAGCTAATGTCATTTCCATAATTTTTTTCTGTGGAACGACTGCGGAAAAGTTAGCGTGTTGCATTTGTCTAGGCCTAGGGGGTCTGTTAACTACCCCCACGGTTAGCCGCTAGTGCGTAAGAGCGCTAAAGGAGGACTTAAGTAAAAAATAATATTCCATCGTGTGGAATGTGCGTGTGTGTGTCCTCAAAGCACTTCTGCAGGTATTTAATGAACACTTCACACATTGCATCGTGTTTTGCCACTTGTGAACGAAACGAGACTGAAGGAAAACTTTGCCCACTCATCGCGCAGAGCAAATTTATGACTCCGACTAGATTTTTAACTAATATAACCTGCCACGGTGACGTACTTAGAATTATGTGCTTGCGAGATTGGGGGTTTTGGGAGTAGTTTTATCCTGCTATCATTTTTTGTCGTGATTTCAAGTAACGGTTCGTTCGTGTTTTTCGTTCTCTAGTTTCAGTCACAAGTGCAAGATATATATAATGAAAAACCTGTGTGACTTTTGCATTGTTTCAGCTGCCCGTGCTTATGCTACTTTTGTTTATTTCATGAATACTACTAGGTTAAACTGGAGTATTCATGGAACTAAAAAGACGCTAGGTGCAAGGGAAGAGAGTGTCTGCGGAACGCCTTGAGACAGCATGGTGGTCTTAAGTGCGAGTAACGGGTCATCCCACCCACTCACTCACCATTCCCTCATCACGACACTTGTAATTATTATTAGCCACTACACAAAATAATATTTATTTAATAAGGGTCCGTTCAGAAATATTTTGTTTTCACCCTCGGAAAAGAGAATGAAACAGACATATTTATTTAGCCAACTGAGAAAGAGAATATGTTTCTGAACGACAACGGGTGATGGTAAAGTTAATCGGCTCTTCAGCGGGTTAAAATGTATACCTATCAGTGCGTTTCATTTAACACTGTTTCTGAACGGGCTGGGTGTATCAATCGGTTTCCCTCGGTTTCACTCGGGTAGTCGGGTTATTTTTTGAACAGCGAAGGGTAAAAAAACATACGTTTCTGACCGCTCCCTATTCAAAGTGAGTAAAAATACCTCGTCAATGAAATAATGGTCCGTTCCTAGTTGTAGGAGTTTATACGTGATAATTTTTTATTATCGATCACTTGAATTCACTTCTTCAAATACGGCAATCGGTCATAAATACAACCATTTCAGCCAAACTCAAGTTTGGAATGCAACACTGCTTGCTGAGATTATTTATTATCGATAATAGCCGATATTTCGCTAACATCACTATATACATGCATGTGTCACTGTCAAGTTTTGAAGTTAGACAGCCAGCCACCTGTCAATCGCACGTTAAGGATGTGGATGTGGCTCAAGTAAATTCTATTTTTTTCGTTTAAAAATTAAAAATTATAATTCATATAATAGACATCCAATTTTATTTTGTGTGAAAACATAGTTTTTTTATTTTGGTGTGTGTATAATAAACGTGTACCGTGATTATCGTAATTCAATTAAGAGTGGTTCTCATTAATATATCGCACCCAGTTTGGTAAGGTATCGGTTTTCAAACACTATGACTTTTCCAGTGGAAAATGATCTTATAAACTATGAAAGCGTACGTGGAAATCAAACTAGAAACTCAACTATAAAAGAAGCCTATAATGAAGGTTGGTAATTTTTTTATTTCTTCGCCAGCACGTACCATCAAGTCTTACGTAGTTGTGAAGGAAAAAGTATGCCAAAGATACTTATTTTATTCAAAATTGAAGCAATCATGACTTTTCTCTGCATGTGTTTAGGTTTATTTGTCCTTTCACGTTGCGACGTAGCCACCAATAGTTATGATTCTTGCATGGATAGCTTGTGGAACAGAGACAAGCGTAACATACCTTTTACCCTGTCTTTAAAGTACCAAAAATAACATAAGGCAACCCTCGATTGCGTGAAAAATGTAATAGAACATGATTCTCATTTGCAACAATAAATTTTTCATTCATACTGTTATTCATATTTCTCAGCTGATGGTGGTTATCTGCACAAGGATGGGATTGCACATCGCCTAAGTTCTTATTGCTTCTGTCTAATTTATCGATATCCAACTATCATGAACATATAACATATTGAAAAATCTTCTAATAAGTTCAAAATATAATAATATAGATAGTTATGTCAATGGACTTTGGTAAAATAGAGGTAGACCAGAAAAGAAGGCTTATCACTAACCACATCTGTTGAGGATTCCTTCTAGAACTTTAAATGATGCTTTAATGTTTTGCATTTCAAGATTCAGTTTATGAAAGAAATGTTCCAGCAATGTATTTATTTTAAGAAAGAGCTATATTTTATATGCAACAAGTTTGAGAAAACCAAAATTAAATCTTGATTTTAGTTATGGGGTAGCCTAACAATATTTGCCATGAAAGTGAAATATTATTTCACTTTGTTTCTGTGAACTTGAACACTGGCCTTGCCTGAACGGCACGGGAGTTGAGTTGTATACAAGTTGTGGTGAGCTATACATGCAAGAATGGACTTGCTAGTCAGTCACTGATAAACACCTTATTTGTCATTACCTCACCTCAGCTACAGACTTAATCAATACAATATTGTATCATAACAAAAGTAATTAAGAAATTATCTATAGTGAAAATATAGTATAGCAAAATTTAAATAATATTGATTACTATAGCTAAGTATTGTTGACTAGATAGTGATGACTAGGTAGTGATGTAAACAAGGTTTTATTTTATGGAATAGGTACAAATTTTATATTTTTCTGAATATTTGAGATTTTATTTGTCATGTTTTAAGGAAAGTTAAGTTTAGGTTATCAATGTTCTGTCTATTCTTCTTTGTCGTTCCCTCAATGCTGAGGATCACGACAAAATGTAATGCTCCTCCAGAGCGCACGGTTTCCGGTGGAATGGACCGCTTGATAGATACTAGAACCCACTGCTTTTTTGATGAGGTCTGACCATCGAGCTGGTGTTCTGCCCATGGTGCAGTTGCCTTTAATGCGACCCAATATTAAAAGCCTCTCAAGACTATGCTTAGGAGATTGCATAATATGTCCAAAGAAGCTCAGGACCCGTTCTTGGCAGATAACAGAGAGCCTTTTTTTGATGTTGATACTGCAATCACGGCTTCTCATGCATCACATCTCTGAACCGTACAGAATATAGAGAAGACAAGCGCTCACACCAAACGCACTTTAGTTTTACGACGAATGCTCCAGTTTCTCCATGTTCGCCATCGCACTCTTAGCCATGCCCGAACTCCGGCGTATTTCCCCAGTGCAGCTACCCTCACATGTTATTTGCGACCTGAGATAGATGAAATCCTTGACTTTTTGATAGCCGCTGAGTGCATCAGTTTGTGGAAGGAGTAAAAATCTTCCCTTATCCTTCCCAATAAGGGAACATTTTTATTGGTGCATTTTTCTTTCATATTATTTTTTATTACTCTTACAATAAGTCAAGATTTTGTTTCGTAATTTTTTTTCTAATAGACAATTTTATTACATTTCAATTTTTATTTTAATTTTTATTATTTTTTCAATCTTAATTTGTCTTTGACAAGAAAATATTGTTACATTTCTGATTTTGGTACAATTTTTCTTACCATATTATGATGTCAGAATAATTACAGATAAACTACTAATACATACTTGATGTCACTATTCTTGAAGTGCATTTATTTTATTTGACTGACACTGTGTAAACTGTGTTCGATTCCTAACTATGGACACAACGATTTACTGTAAGACAGACCAATCAGGGACAGCCTTTGGACAGTTGACAATTTAACGTGCGGCAGATTGTTATTCAACAGTTTGACTTCGATAGATTATGATCTACCGAAAAATAATGAGTTAAAATGTAGTATGTCACGGTTCACAATCTTTCGATAATTTACAGTCTCGCGAGATAGATTATAATCTAACAGTATTTACAATTTTACAGTGACATATACATGACTCAGGAGCGTGATTGGTCTATAGTTCTTTAACTGGGCCCTGTCGCCCTTTTGAAGAAAAGTGCCACCACGCCCCTGTGCCATGCTTTGGCGTATTACCCTCGAGTATGACGGAGTTAATAGCCGCTGCAGCGTTTTCCGGACTGGTAGTCCACGTCCAGTAGGGCGTATGTGCATGTGATATTCTATGTTTGTAACTGCACCCACGACACAGGAGAAAATCCTAGTGTGGGGCGACGTTTCTAAAAAGAAAAAAAAAAAAAAAAGAGTCACACTAATCTCGTACAGGCTGACGTCTGGAGATGTGTTCGATATAATGAAATTTGGCTCTAGGGTCTGTGGCTTGAATCACAGGTGCCTGCAACGTTACATGTTGCTTGCGATCTTCATAAGATATACTAGATTTAATTTTGTCCATTCTATCAGAGCCTGATCCTCGTATTTTCAATTATCTATGTAGTTTGACTCAATTAACATAGATATACAATAAGCAATTTGTTATAAGAAAAAACAGTTTTAAGGATATGATATGGTTGATTTATCCAAAAGGATGAAAGACTAAAGTACAAAAAAAATATTTTCTCTAACCGTTTAAAAAAGGATTTACATTAAAATTTTGAGAAAAAAATTGTAATACTGTTCAGATCCTTACAATAAGCTCTATTATAAGATATGTTACACGACGCAGTTCGAAAATTTTTTTGTGAGTTTGCATTCCTTATTGCCTTAAAATGCTTACTGGAAAAAAATAAATGACGAAATTCGTGAAGAAAAAAAATTCATCTTGGGCTGGTTTTGAACCTGCGTCTTCGATGTACGTACGTAGGTACCTACATTGAAGACTGAAGGTAGGTGTGTCAACATGGCTTCAGCCATAACCATTTACTTATTGACTTCGAGACTGCCGTTTTAGCGTTTGTAGTGTAACAGTCTTCATAGTAAAAGCGTCCTGGCGAAAAAATCCTGGACGTTTTTTTCACTGTACACCCACACATAATATAATGATCGCGGCCGGTCCTCTTCGCAATCTCAGATTCCTCTACATTGATACGTGACGAATACAGTTCGATCGAAATTCGCTGTGCAATGCTAATCAATTGTCCAGTCTCGCGACAGTCGTTTCAATTGAACGGTCAATTCACCCGGCCGAGGGCGCGCTGACGAGACGTGTGCTGTACCGCCCCAGGACTGACTATGTGGTATTTGATCAGTAAGTGATGTTTTATTTTTGTGGAGATAAAGTTTACGTAGGACTAATTGATAAGAGATGAAGGTGTCAGGGTTAATATGTTAAGCTTTAATTGACCGCATCGTAAGCAGTAGGTTCTTGTAAATAAAGGCCCTCTGAGGCTGAATTCTGGTTCTGATCTTTCCTGTGTTTATTTCCTCGTGATTTCTTAATATCATACAGCATTTTTAGCCGTACGCTCCCGACGGAGTGGCCTTTCGTTACGGATCGTCAGAACGTTGGTGCGGCTTTTGCGATTCTTCTCCATCTCTCTTAATTTATGGCACTCCGTGTACCTGTACATTCAGTGAGGTAGGGAACACTTCATCGATGATTTAATGAGGTCTGTCCATCTTGTGGGTGATCGGCCGCGAGATCGTTGACCTTCAACTCTTCCCAAACGTTCTATAAGCTTTCATTGCGGGTTTCGGGCTATGGTTCAAACATCGTAAGGATTCGTATTTGCACAATCGAGGAAAGCCTTTGTATAATGCGAAGCTCCTTTAGGATGGAAACGTTAGTGCGGTAAGCTGTCCATTTTATTCTCAGCAAACACCGCCAGCACTGGCTGCACTACATCTCAAGGGCATAAATCTTTTTATGGTGTTTTTGTTTGATTGTCCATGTGTCAGCTCCATATAGGAAAATAGGGAATACTCAGCATCTCATTAATCTTTTACTATTTTGGGAAAATATAGCTTCTCAATCAAAATTCGATCTTAATTATTTCTTTCATCTCAATTGATCCTTCACAGTTAAATTGTGTTTAAAATAGCAGTCTTTTAGTGAAGTACCTACTAACATAGATAGAAATTAATGATAAAAAATTACAAACAAAAGGATTCGCCAACACCGAACTACTAAAAGAATAGGCGACTCTACATTTCGGGTGAAGTGTACAGCCGAATTGCTGAGACAAAAAAAAAACATCAGTTCGCTTAATCGGACTGATAACCGAACTGATTCAACGGGCATCTAAACTCAGAAGTCTAGAACATCACGTCTAGCTTTTGGAGTTTACAGAAATATTAATAGTCAGCAATGTTGTTAGACATGATAATGACACGTGCAATATGACGCACGTGTTTCTAAAAATAGGTGATAGTTGGTAATTTCTTTTAAATTAAGATTTGTGACACTCTAACAAATCATGGTCAAGTCTCATATTGTTCGCGACACAGATTCCGTGAGTCAAGTGAATCTGATGGTTTGATTTATGCCTGGCGATAGGGCTTCTGAACCTGACCGGCTAGAATCGTTCAAAAAAGTGGACTAACGTTATAGGTTTCATTTCAAATTCAAAGGTAGGTGGAAAGAACGTGAAAAAGATGAAATTGGTACATGTGTTTTTATGTTTTGGCTTATAAAAAAAGTTTAGAGGCAAAATGAACAGGTTAGAAAGTAAGAATATAAATGGGAATTTTGGAGCAAATTTACAGGTAAGGTCATAAGTATTCAACTATCTACGAGTATTTCCCCCATTTTATTTAAATAGTACTACTATTAAGCCATATATTAGCGCTATAGTAGTAGTTCCTATATATTCTGTAGTACAATTAAGTTGTTGGAACTTTTCTGTTTTTCGTGTTTGTTTTATGAAAAACTAGCCTAAATAACCAACGAGTGTGTATCGAATGTGCACCGCCATATATGTTGAAAAAGAATTTACTTGACTTCGGCAAATATCTTCTATTTGACAATATGAAACTGATACCGAATTCATTAAAAACGAGCCAGTATTTATGGAGCCATTCCGCATTAAGTGAAGGTGTATCGAAAAAGACGTGTTTCAATTGTTTGATACGTCACGAGTTGCGACCTATTGACCCCCTATAAAAGCACCTGTTATCGGATTTTCTTTATCAGTCGACTTTCACACGTTGACCGGTACACATCTCCGCCACTTTTGACCCTTTACCTTGTACGACAATGGAGACAACACCTACAGAAGCAGCACAAATCGTAGCCCTATTGCAAGAAGGGCTCAGCCAGCGGGTTGTCGCTCGTCGGCTCCACATAAGCCAATCCTGTGTTTCGAAAGTTTATAAGCGCTTTCGGGAGACTGATGGCTTTATCCCGAGACCAAGATCTGGACGGCGCCGGTGCACATCGGAGAGGGATGACCGTTTTATTGTGTCAACCTCTCTCCGAAACCGGCATTTGACTGGTGTCGACGTCCAACAGGAGCTCCGAGATGTTCGTGGGGTAGCAGTCAGCGAGTGGACAGTTCGTCGACGACTCAACCAAGCGAATCTGACTCCAAAAAGGCCTGCCACAGGCCCGAAACGCACGGCAGCTCACCGACAAGCACGCCTTCAGTTTGCTCGCACCCATCTTGATTGGGAGGTTGAGCAATGGAGGCAAGTCCTGTTCTCCGACGAAAGCAGGATGTGTTTGCACGGTAGCGACAGAAGAGGACGGGTCTACAGGCGGCCTGGGAAGCGATTTGCACAGTGCTGTGTCGCTGAAACAGTGGCTTATGGGGGCGGCTCGTTGTATGATGTGGGCCGGCATTTCCTTCGATGGTAAAACCGAGCTTGTTTTCGTGCCTGGCGGGGGACGAGGAGGCGATCTAACTTCGGACCGGTACATTTCCGATATTCTCCTGGAACATTTCGTTCCCTATGCGGGATACATCGGTGATGACTCCTTATGCACGATAACGCTCGTTGTCACACTGCCCGTGTAACAACGGAATACCTCGAAGAAGTCGGTATTGCCACATTGGACTGGCCAGCGCTCAGCCCTGACTTGAATCCCATTGAGCACGTGTGGGATGAACTGAAGAGGAAGGTTCGTTCCAGAACTCCTGCTCCTTTATGTCTGAATGAGCTGAAATCAGCGTTGATTGAGGAGTGGGAAGGTATTCCTCAAGAATCAATTCAGAAGCTGATCAGGTCTATGAAGAATCGTCTTGGAGCAGTTATTATGGCGAGGGGAGGGAACACAAAATATTGACACTTATTTTAAAGATAAATAAAATTTTTATTTAATAATTTTGGTTGTTTTATTCATTCATTATTTTTCCCTATTTCCTTGTTTTCCTATCTCCTTCACTTAATCCGGGATAACTCCACAATTACGGGCTCGATATGAGTTAATTTTATATCGATTTAAAGTGGACAGTTGCACCTTTAATATGATGTCATTTTTATGATTATTAAAAATTTATTTAGTAAGCAAGATCACGCGGAACCAATTTCAAGTAACTGATTCCAAACTTTTGCTCGCGAGTGTATGTCTCGTTTGCACCATTGATAATAATTTGGTTGGGTTAGGAATAGAGCATGTTTGGACTGCGTTAAAACAATTTTTGGGCATTGTTAGACAACGACAAGAGCATTGTTGGACTACGAAAATTAAAAGTTATGTATCTGGCTTCTCTGTAGTTAAAGTACCCAAATGCAACACCCTTCTACCTTCGCTTCTTATCAACCACGATCAGCTGATCAGCCGAGATGAAGGCCAAAAGATTCTGTTATTTTATTATTACGCTCCTTTATTTTCCGGTAAGGATCACGATACGCAAATATTTTTAAATATGTGAATTCAATTTTACCAGCTGTTTAATTGTAACCATATAATGGAAACACCAGTTCCGAACAAACACGCTTACGTAGATTTCACAGCTTGTTATTGACTTAGTTTTCATCATACAACTGTATGTTTCATTTCAAATCGTTAATCACCTAAATTGACGTGTGGTGACGTCTGTGCTCATTTCTTACGCGGGTATCGTATTAGCTGATGTTGCTGTTAATATTCTAAAGTGGCGAGTAATGAAACGAATTCCTCGGTGTTCCTCCTATGAATGTGATTCGAAATGAAGTGTTGACCAAATTGACCACCAAATTGATTTACATACATCAAGGAAACTAGGTAGTAATTCTGATAATCTTAACGTTGTTATCAAGACTATAACGTTTCAATAAAACTGCTTTTCGGTTTGGTTAATCAATAATAATTGTCTCAAAAAGTAATGCCATTGACGCGTCATTGACACGCTATGAATGCATTAACGCTAGCAGAATAACACCCTTGATATCTGCTGACATATAATAATATTAAAACCACAGTAAAAGCGATAAATCAGCAATATGTTTGCAGCTTATACGCGGCAATAGCGGTATCTCTGTTCCAGTATTGTTTTAACCTTGCTCGATGCGATTATGGTAAAGGCTTAGAGTATTCAGTCTACTTGGCCATGATTTATTGGAAAAAAATGATTTAGTGGCAAAGGCCCTGAAGTGGTAAAGGCGTTACCACATTTCAAAACGGACAATCTTTAATGCATTGAGGGGAGACCGCGCTTAGGAAAACGAATGAAACTCAACTTAAATATTATACAGTTTTTTTATACAATTATTAGCAAATAAGTACGTTGTCGACCTGACGCTATGTGGCATCAGTCGCCTGTAGTACCTACATGTGGTTCCTGTAAGATTTCCAAATCTACAACCCGTATGTGAATCTATATACAAGAACTCCAATGTATGTTGCCAAGTGCTGTCACGTCACAACTTGTAATTTCATTGCCTGTTTTACCCTTCAAACGATAGAATTCAAATTCGCATTCGAAATGGTATGAATCGAATAGGAAATTCCAAATTCACTGTGTTTGAAGTTTCATGTCGGGAATTTTGCCACGAGTGGTCCTGCCCACTCGTTTTTGATTTCTACTGGTAGAATATAAGCAACGTACGAGTATATACGTTCCCATTTTACGTGTTATTCGTCGCTGGTTTTTTAAAATTAATGAGCTATCGAGTACAAGTTGTTATTTTTTCTGCGTGAAACTGTATTCAATATAGTAGAAAAATTTGAACATGCAGAAAAAATAAGATCCGGTGCTCAATAACTGATTATTTTAAAAAAGATGCGAGGTATCGCATATAAAACGGAACGTATACATTGTGTATATTCTACATTGATTTACTACCAAACAACCAATCAAGGTAGTAAATCAATGATATTCTACTAATAGAAATGTAGGACCAATCGTAGCAAAATTCACGGTATGAATATTCAAAAATAGTGATTTGGAAATTCGTATGCGAATCTTACAATTTCCAATGCGAATTTGAATTGTGTTGATTCAAAAATGCGTCTCCGTCGAAAGTATGTCACGGTCCCCAGGAGGCATCTCGGCCGGCGTGTCGCGGCTCGCCAGCGTGACGTACGGCGTGCTGTCCCGGCGCAAGGCCGCCGAGGAGGGCGCGGCGCGGCTCGCGCGCGTGCTGTCCGCGCTGGACCTCACCGCGCTCGGCGTGGGCAGCACGCTGGGCGTCGGCGTGTACGTGCTGGCCGGCGACGTCGCCAAGAACTACGCCGGGCCCGCCGTCATACTCTCCTTCCTGTTGGCCGCGGTGGCTAGTGTGTTCGCCGGTGAGACATTTCAATTTCAACGTTGTTAAGTCTGTCGTGATTTTACGGCGGGCGTGCGTGTGAAAGAAAGGATTGATGAAAGTTGAGGGAGCTATGGATGTTTATACAGAAGAAAGCAGAAAACTGTGACCGTACAAAGGGGTGGGTAGTTTAACCGCCTTCGTGGTTAAGAGGTTGAGACCATCGGGTGTGGATTGTGAAGTCTGCAGGGCTCGATGCATGGGGGAAAATTTCTCATGCTTCGTTTGGTGGTAGTACGGCTTCTGACTGAACCCGCCTGGATAACTACCACCGTCTTACCCAAGTTTGTCGCTTTATTGACAATGTTAGCATTGTTGTTTTCCGACAATTAGAAGTAAGATAGTTAGTTCCTGGCGACAATTAGAATAAAGATTAGAATAAAGATAGCCAGCTACAAAAATAAGTTTTTTGTCAGAGTATAGATTCCTGATATTTGTGTTAATTTTTTTATATATAAAAATAAATCCCCCAAAATATATGTACCCGCATAACAATTCTTTTTTTGTGTTCCTTATTGTCAGGACAAGGTTTGTATAAAAAGGAAAATTTTATCTGACAGATTTTTATAAATTTCATAAAATGAAAAGTGAGGTAGAGAATGAACTCAAAGTCTATTTACTTTAGGGAATGAGACTGAAGACTGTGAGAGATCTTCGATATATTGATGAAACATTGACAGATTGACATAACATGTCAGAATGCGCCGGGACAACTAGTTTTTTATACTTTTTTTAATATTGTTGTGCAGGTCTTTGCTATGCGGAGTTCGGAGCGCGCGTCCCCAAGGCCGGCTCCGCGTACGTCTACAGCTATGTGTGCGTCGGCGAGTTCATAGCCTTCATCATCGGCTGGAACCTCATCCTGGAGTACATAATAGGTGAGCAGCTCACGTGATCAGGGGGCCTAGACAAAGTATCAATTCAAAAACGATAATGCAGTTGTAAATGAACCTAATGTATGGGAAGATTCTACGACACGAATCATTCACATACGTTGCCGTGTGATACCGAATGTAGGTATAACGTAAACGAATCAAACGCAAATGTTACTTTGTCTAGGTATCGTCACAGAATTCTATCGTTGGAAACTATTTTGGCTCTATAGTTGGAAACTTTTTTTTTATGGCAAACGAGCAAACTTATCACCTGATGGTAAGTGATTACCGTCGTCTATGGACACCCGCAACCCCAGAGGAGTTACGAGTGCGTTGCCGGCCTTTAAGGTAGAGGAATACGCTCTTTTCTTGAAAGTTTGAAGGTCGTATCGGTCCGGAAATACCGAAGGCGACAATTCATGCCAAAGTTTGACTGTACGAGGCAGGAAACTGTGAGAAAAACGCACAGTTGTGGACTGCCAACCATCTAAGTGATGGGCATGGATTTTTTGTCGCGTGGAACGATGGCGGAAAGAGGCGGCAGGTATGAGACCGAACAATTCCTCGGAGCATTCCCCGTAATATATGCGATAGAAGATGCATAGTGAGGCGACATCTCTACGCAGCGCCAAGGTATCAAGCCGATTAGAAATTTCCTGGCAGTCGACGATTTGAGTCGCTCTCCGCTGGATGCGGTCCAGTGGGAGAAGCTGGTATTGGGGCGCCCCTGCCCAAAGATGAGAACAGTATTCCATATGAGGCCGAACCTGAAAACTATTTTGGCTAATGAATTTTTAAATTATAACTTTAGCTATAAGATATTGAATAGCTGTAAGTTTCTTTAAATAAACAAAATCAAAATAAAAAGGAAATAAAATAGATAATAGTACTAGGTACAGAAGTTGCAATCCTTTGATCTTGAAAAAAGACCGACATTTTAAATAACCAAACTTTGAGCATCCAAGCTGAATCATGCCTTAACTCCACGCGTTAGCGTATGTTATTAGTATTCGAAGCCTCACGGCGCTACGAGCTCGAGCGACAGGGTTGTTGCTGTTGGTAAATAATCAAGCGCGCTCAGGAAAGCGCGAAGTGAGGCCGTAGATCTGAGTGTTTGATATAAGTTATATCTCTACGCGTCCCTGAGAAAAAGGGTCTTGACAGACAGACGGAAAACAATGTGACCCTATAAGGGTTCCGTTTTTTCCCTTTGAGGTGCGAAACCTTAAAAATAAATCACTCTAATAGCCACTAACCACGGAGCTGAATGTAGAGTTCTTATATGACAACGATACGTCAAATGATGTAATTTAATTATTTATTTTTAAACGGTACATTACACAGTCCAGTTTTGCGACTGATAAGAAGTTGGGTTAATGGGCTTGTCGTTCGCGACCTTCCCGAATCCAAGGTTGCGTAATTGCGTATGAAAGAGAGTCTGTTCCTAATCTTATCAGGCGACCGTTACCTTGTGGCACGGAAATTAAGTACTCGCGGCGTTATGATAAAACGTTCTCCATAATTTCATAAGCGTCTCAAACGCGTCACTATTAGAAACAGTAAAGATTCACTGGTTGGCACACACCCAAAACGTAGTGTGGAACCGGAAGATGTCCAACACTTGTTGATGGAATGTGTCCGGTTTAAGGATACTAGAAGAGTCTTATTGAATAGATTAAAAATTAACGTCATTGATGTAGGTGTGTCACAGTATTTTGGCTCAACCACCTTCGAAGAAGGCCAAAATGCTGTACTGTGCCCGCCGCGACAATCTTCTACTTAATTTTATATAGATTTTATGTTTCATTGTGTGTATAGTTTTATATGCAATAATATGACTGACATATCCAATGCGGATAAAAGTCCTAAATAAATATAGAATAGAAAAATCCGTGAACCGCAGAGGAAAGCTCTAAGACCCATCTCTATCAATGGTATTCAATGAACCCTATTTATACTTTATCTTCTCTGTCTATGTTATAATATTGAAAACACGAAGTGATCGTGATGAGGCAATGTCAAATTCAATTGATAAGTTGTTACATTACAGCCGAACCGAATCTGATGTGTTGCGAACCAATCGCAGTGCATAGACTGATTTGATTGTCAAAGTTCGATGACGCGATAATGTCACAGAATAGATAATAGTACTACACAGAAGTTGCATTTCTTTGATCTTGGAAAGAGCCGACATTTTAAATAGCTAAACTGAACATCTAAGCTGAATCACACCTTGACACCACGAGTTAGCGTATGTATTAGGCATCACGTCGCTACGAGTTCGAGCGAGAGTGTTGTAGTTGATGGTAAGTAATCAAGCGCGCGCAAGAAAGCGTGAAACGTTGCTATACACCTGTGGCAAAACTGCAGCACCTTCATTACGACGTCGACCTCCCATAGGTTGAGGCCCACATTCACGATCTGTCCCAACGCTACTTCGCTAGCGCCACCCTCCACCCAAACTCCCTTGTCAGGCAGGCAGTCGAATACACCCCATTACGTAGTGTAGCGGCCAAAAATCGTCGACCGAGGAACATCCTCCTCGATCCCCCCGACCCGATCACACGAGCGAACGACCTTCTCCCTCCGCCTTCGAACTTATTGTCAAACACTGCACACTCACACACTAGTCCCACACACCACACTCGTAGAACAAGAGTGCGAAAGCCCGGTCTACACAGTTTGCGATATACCAGGTACAGATATGTGCCTGGTCGCTTCTCCCCACCCTCCACTACACGGCGAACTAGAGGGTCCGAGCCTAGAGGCGCGCTCGCGTTGCAGCCGCTCCCCGCACCGGCTATAACTGCCTGGTGACTCTACTCAGAGAGCGGGACACCCCCGTGGTGATGCCTCTCGGAGCTAGAAATTCATCAGGTTAGCCCTGCGAGCATGGACTTGTCGATCGACATATATCGATCGACAAAAGCATCTGTCCTTTTCACTCCTTAGGAATATCTGTCAAATTTATCGATTTTTGTCGAGTATGTCGATCTTAGCTGTCAAACTTTGTTTATCGAGAGTATCATGCTCGCAGGGTTGGTTTACCAAACGAGGCTTGAGGACCCACTAAAGTTCTCGCCTTCTTATAAATAATTAAGGTGAAGCTGTTACAGCCATCTGCGGCTAACTGCATAGGTCCCTCATAAAAAAAGCGGTACACAGAACAATTAACTCCGAGCGGAGCGCGGCAGTCCTGCTGCTTTTTTTTACACTCAGTGTGCGCGGAACGATAGGTACAAGTACGTAAGCGCGTAGTGACGGAGGCATGATGATGTGGCGTTCTGATTGGTCAAAAGCAACTAAGCAACGGTTCAACTTACGTTTAGCTACTATAGTACTGTTATTTATTCTGTGGTTTAGCTGTGGTTCATAAGTAGAATCAGTCCTGTGGCTATTACGTTGGTTTGAATGAATTTTATTTGTGCTTCGTCGCCCCACGTTCGATTATATGTACGTCATTCTCCCTTATCTGACTCGGCGTTTACTCGCACTGCACCAGTTATCGCTGACCAACAAATTTTGTTTGTAGACGTAATGGCTATCTAATTGCGATAAGTTTATGTTTGTGATGCGCAATTCGTGCTTAACAATGATTTCTTGCGATATGCGACCTTCTTAGAGATCGATCAATGAAATAATAATAATGAGTCTTTCTTTCGTGATATGACTATAAAGGTTTCATAGAAGTTTATTATTTACATTCCAAATGTAATTTTATATCTAATATAATACAATATGATGAAGCTGCTGAATTACATTTTTTATTTTTATAAATTTATGGTAATGTGCTTTTATCTGTTAGTGTTATGTAAATATAGGTGTAAATTTGTCAGAAATTCGGGTGTGGACTGAGTACGAAAAATCGAAATCTAATTATTCCGTCAGTTAGATAATTACTAAAAAACCGGCCAAGTGCGAGGGTTCAGTACAAACTTATCTAAGTATATAGTATTAGTTCCTAAGTTTTTAATAATAAAATAAATAAAATAACGAAAGTTTCTACTGATATAAACCAAATTAAAATTTACGGAGATTAAGCTTACTACGTCTCATGTTTATCTGCGTTTGACGTGAATACGTGATGTAACATTTCAAATGAATGTAAAATCACAAGATATTGATAATGTTAAGAAAAAAATACGCGTGCAATGTTTTTAGTGATCTGGCAGACGGACATAAAAAAAGTCGTCCGCTATCCTATTAGGGCAGATTCCAATTATCTTCAAGTCCGTTTCATTGGATAATGCATAAACCGTGCGAGCCGCAAGATGGCCACAAGATAGAAAAAAAGTCCGTTTCATCGCTATCACAACAACGATAGATGCTTGACGGCCAGTTTCGCCATGTTTAGAAATCCAGGTGAAGCCCGCTTCCGGGTTCGCCTTAATCGCCTCTTACCGCGTAGGCTAAGTTTTCTTTATCGTCACCATCATTATCACTTCAACTTTTAAAGCCCCACTACTGGTCACGGGTCTCCCTTCTTATTAGAGTGGTATTTCATTTATCAAATATCTTTGTACAATGTACTTTTGATCAAGGAAATTGGATGACTTCATTAAATGTTTTAAGAACATTGATATTTGCTCCATGCTGCAGGCGTAGCACGGGCTGCCAAGAAATTTGTGATAAGACTCAGTGACACGTATCCTTTGAGGAGCTTCAAGAAATTTTATCATGTCAGTCACACTAAGGCTGCGTTCCGAAAATCAATAAGAGTCACTTTTAGCGTGCTCAAACGCGTCCCGAAATGTTGTGAGCGCGCTAATGTTAGCCGGCATGAAGAGGCACATGACGTCATCGTTAACGTCATATAGAACTTACGGCGCTAATGCTCTGGAGTGAAATCACTTTGTGCGAACTGTCAGTCTGACGTTCGATAATTGTGTTTCGGTTCAAAATGAATGTACCCGTTCTTCCGGACCGAAATCGTAAGCATGCTGATAGCATTTTCAGTGTTCTCTTTAATTTGGACAAGGCCATTATAATCGTTAGCACTGTAAGCGCTGTTATCGGACCGCAGCCTCAATACGCGCCGCCGTGCTACTCTTTAAGACGTAGATATTATGTCACTGAAATTGTGAGATAATGCGTGACTCAAGTCCCGTCTTGGCAGCCCGTGCTACGCCTGCTGGTGTTTTGTCTTTCTATGTATGGTGATACTTTCATTACAATGCTATTGAATGCCGAGTCGTTTACATATACGTAAAAAACGCTTGTAGCAAGTAGGAATATCTGTCCTCGACCTGTAGGTAATTCTCATAATCCGATCTTCCATTTTTTACATACGACAAGGAAGCTTTTGGCCTTCATCTCATCTAATGGTAAGTGACGATAAGGCCGAAGGTGGAAGCGAGCTTCACCAGGACTCCTCAACAACTGAGGAACTGTTACCTCTAATTGTCAGAACACAACAATGCTATAAACATTGTTATTATGACGACAAACTTAGGTAAAACGGTGGTAGCTAGCCAGGCGGGCTCAGAAGCCCTACCACCAACCAAACCGAGCATTTTTTTTCTTATTTGTTTCATTTTGTCATACTACGCAAAATCTTGGACAAAGGTATAGGACAAGTAGAATGGGCATCTGTCAAAGAAATTTGATCAAATTATTTTACATTGAAATTGGATAAAAATATGTGATAAATAGAATACTACCCTTAGACAAGGAGTCATTGAACTACTACATCACACTGGCCTGATTGATCGGTGTAAGCTGTAAGGTTAGTATCTTAAGATCGATCTCATACTTGAGATACAATTATTAATACGGGCCTAGGAATCCTTTAACGTTTGGAGGCCTGCGTGCACGGTTGGCCCCGTGCACGCTGCCGTAAGGCCCTCCGTCTGGGGATTGCCCTGGCGTTTTCGGGCAATCCCCCCTTGGCGATAGCCCGACCAGTCAGGTCGGGTTAGCCCAGGCGCGTTGGTAGTGGTAGTCGCAGTGTGGACGCAGTGTGACGTATCACGCGTGCCCATAAGGGCAGGGAGAACTCCGGGGGGCCTAGTGGGTAGGACTGGCACTCTGTCGGGAGAGGCCCACACACGCTCGTCGTCTATCCAACGGCGAGTAAGATGCGGTCATGCATTCCCCTCGAAAAAAAGGAATCCTTCAACGTAGCACTGACGCCCAACGTGGGGGGAAGCTTAAGCTAACTCTGTGCCAAATATCTTTAAAATTACTTTAGTGGTTTAGGCGTGAAAGCGTAATAATCAAACAAACTCACTTTCGCATATTTATACTAATTAAATATTAATATAGTATGAAATAATTTATTAGATAATCAAATTCATTAAATGTCTACTACTATTAATACTAATTAGTAACTACTACTAATCAAATAACCCGCCCCGTATCGATCCCTGCGCAAAGGTGCCCATGATGATAGCAACATTACCGCGCTGAATAGCGATGGCCATTCTTTGTACCAGGAACGAGCCGGAACGGGAGTCTCCGTCGTTCTCATGAGATGTAGAAATATATGATATATTTTTAAGATTAACAAGCATGCCGCTTGTGAGGGCGCGCGCGTGTGATGTGTGTGCGTGCGCGCGCGTGTGTGAGTGCGTGCGTGTGACAATAGCTTATATAAGTTACCCGTGCAAATGACTCGGTACCGAGTCTGCTTCTAGTTACATAGAGATATATATCTTTTGCTGTATCGTTAGGTGCAGCCTCAGTGGTGAAGGCCCTGAGCGAATACCTGGACTCGCTGCTGGACAAGGCGATGTCGACGCACCTGCAGGCCGTGCTGCCGATGGACAGCCCCCACCTGGCGCGCTACCCGGACCTCTTCGCCTTTGCGGTCATCATGGTTTTCTCGGGTTCGCTGCCGTTTTCTGTTCTGCTAAAATAAAACTAGTATATATCCATTATCGATATTTCTAATATCATGTTAATTGGATAATGCCGAGTGTCGCATTCAGTTCGCATCGATGTCGAATTCAACCTTATTTAGTTAATTTAAGGACCTTTATTTGTAAATAAATATTTAACGTTCCCAATATGTAGAACAGTTGATGTTTGTATAAAACCTGAACCAATCAAAATCAAAATCAAATCAAAATCAAAATATTTTATTCAACTTGGATTTTACAATCTCTTTTGAAAGTCAAGGAAGCTACGCCAATGGTTCACAAGTCTACGGCGGGAGACCTTGTACTGGAAAGAACCAGCAAGAAAACCAGCAAGGGCTATTTTTTTCTCCCTGTATTGTTACAGAGTCGTCAATTGGAAGCTGACCTCAAGGCAAAAATTTGAGCTCAACTTCCATAACAAATGTAGATTTGTCAGTTCTCTTCTTAGTACAACGTTACCAATACTACTTAATGAATAGTTATACACAACAACACGATTATTTACATTATTATCATTAATAATTTCATCAAATTAACACCAGGCATTGGCATCTTGTAAATAATCGTTGACTTTATAATATCATTTACTCATCAGAGTCTTTTTTACATGCGCTTTAAACTTATCAAAAGGCAAGTCAGTTACACTTTGTGGGACTTTGTTGTAAAAAGTTATACATTTCCCCATAAATGAGCTTCTAGTTTTTTGGAGCCTGTACGTTGGAACGGCAAGTTTATTTTTATTTCTTGTGTTTAAATGGTGAAGTTGGAAATTGGTTTCAAATATATTATAATTTTTATAGACATAAATCAAATTTTCATAAATGTACTGTCCTGCTAAAGTCAATATGTTAATTTCTCTAAATAAATCTCTAAGAGAGTCTCTTGCTCTTAAATTATAAATAGCGCGAACCGCTCTTTTTTGAAGTACAAAAATACTTTCTATACTAGCAGCTGATCCCCACAGAAGTATTCCATATGACATGATGCTATGAAAATAACTAAAGTAAATTAATCTTGCCGTTTCAACATCAGTAAGTTGTCTTATTTTTTTTACTGCATATGCTGCAGAACTAAGTCTGTTTGCCAAGGACTCAATATGTGGATCCCACTGCAATCTAGAATCTAGAGTAATACCCAAAAATTTTGTAGAATCGACGAATTCAACAATTTGGTTGTTCATTTGCACAATAGTATCAACTTTTCTTACATTTGGCAATGAGAATTTAATACATTTAGTTTTACTTGAATTTAATGGTAAATTATTTATGGTGAACCAATGCAATACTTTAGAGAGAGTACTATTTACAACGTCATTATTTCCGTTTCCTCTGTCAACCTTAAATATTAAAGAAGTATCATCTGCAAATAGCACTGTATCGCACAAACTATTAGTGAAGTGTGGGAGGTCGTTAATGTAAATTAAGAAAAGCAAAGGTCCCAATATCGAGCCTTGAGGCACACCCATAATTATGGGTGCACCAGCAGACTTAGATTTGTTAATGACAACTTTCTGGACTCTACTGGATAAATAAGACTCAATAAGTCTAATTGCTTCTTCAGAGACACCATAATATTTGAGTTTATTTAAAAGAGTCTGGTGACCAACGCAGTCAAAAGCCTTCGATAGGTCACAAAATATACTAATCACATCCTGTTTACGCTCCCAAGCAGCAAAAATGTGTTTAAGAAGGGCAACTCCAGCATCTGTAGTGCAACGACCTTTAGTAAAACCAAACTGATTCATATGTAATATGTTGTTACTTGAAAAATAACCTGTTAGCTGATTAGACATAATTGTTTTCAAATATTTTACTAAGAGCTGGTAAAATTGAAATTGGTCGATAATTTGAAGGATCGTTTTTATTTCCCGATTTAAATAAAGGTATTAATTTGCTATTCTTCATAAGGTCAGGGAAGATACCTTCATCAATACATTTATTGAATATAAACGCGAGTTGGGGAGCAAGTTCCTTTATCACAGATTTGATCATGTTGGTCGAAATACCCCAAAGGTCTTCAGTATTTTTTGTACTGATCATGCGGAATGTTTTCAAGATAGTGTCGGCGTCAATGTGACAGAATGTGAAGCCATTGTTGCACTTTTCTACACTCTGTGACAAGAGGGCCACAGCTGCATCGGGGCACGAGTTGAGACTACTTGTAGTTTCTATGGGTATATGGGAGAAAAAGTCTTCGAATACATTGGCAACTGCAATGTCCGAATTAACTGTAATATTATTGACTTCCAGTGAAATCGAATTTACTGAGCTTTTAGATTTCCCGGTTTCCTGGTTAATGATATTCCAGGTGGTCTTTACTTTATTTTTTGATAAGCTAATTTTGTTGGTTATATACAAAGCTTTTGCGGACATGCACACTTTCTTAAATGTTTTGGAATAGTTTCTAACAAAATTTATGAAATTAGGATCATTTGAGGTTGCTTTTAAAGCATATAGTTCAAATAGTTTCCTACGGCTTTTATATATGCCTGGCGTAGCCCAGTCACTAAATTTCTTTCTTCCGTTATTGACCTTAATTACTTTTTCCTTAAATATACTATTACATTCATCTTTAACTATATGAAAAAAATTATTATACAGATTATTAGCGTTGTTCCCCTCGAGCAAATTACTAGTTTGATAAATAATATTTCTTTTGAGTTTCTCCATACCGCGTTTGGTTATAGGCCTACAAGTAATCTCACGTATAGAACAAACATGATGGTGCTCGAATGAAGCTAGTTGCCCGCTATGGTCAGAGTTAATACAATTAATAATTAACTTCTCTTGTACATTACAGTTACAGAAGATGTTGTCTAAACAAGTTGCAGATGTAACTGTAATGCGGGTAGGTTCGTGAAATACATAATCCATATTAAATGATTTAAATAAGTTAATAAATCTACTAGATAGTTGTGATTTCTCTAAGATATTTATATTAAAATCACCACAAATAATATTTTTTTTAGATTTTCTATATACTATTCTTAAGGCATCCTCCATAGCGGACTCAAACTCTGAATAATTTCCAGAGGGGGGTCTGTACACACATATTATAATGAAGTTATCAAGTTCCACACAAGACAACTCAATAGTTCGTTCAATAGCGAGTGAAACAATGTCTTTTCTTTCCTTAAATTGAATGTTGTTATGCATAATTATCAAGGATCCACCTCTAAAGGCAGTTTTCCTAGTAAATGAACTCACAATCTTGTAATTATCTAAACTTACTAATAATTCATGACTTTTCAGCCAATGTTCTGTAATACAAGGTATATCAATGCTTTCAAAATCTAAAAATAAATTTATTTCTAAGTCTTTACCGGAAAAGCCTTGAATATTTTGATGTACAATCCGTAAATAACTAGGCTTATGTTCAATCCCGGGCAAGAGGCCACCTCTTTTGTCTCGTTATTTAATTTAAATTACTTGGAACTTGTTCCAAGACACTGTGTTGCTCAATTAAAGCATTGTCAGCACAAGAATTAATAGCCAAGTTTTTGGCTAAAGTTAAAAAGAAAAATCTTAGCGAAACTGCTAATTGTTTTTTTGAAAACATTGATAAATGTAATCTATCTCCTGTCAGATAAAACTTATTACAAACATAAGTCATTTTATTAACATCAATAATATGCCATTTTTCAGAATAGCATGTCAACATATCTAACGTCAAATTTAATTTGTATCTTAAGTTATTTTCATTTTGAGATAATCCCTTATGGTAGGGTAGTGTGAACATAATTATTTTGTTCACGTTTAAATTATTTAAATGGGAATAAAACTCTTTTAATTTTAATTTATTTAAATTTTCCCGATTTCCCATTATTATTATTAAATTATCATTAAAATTAAACTTATAATTACTCATCTTTAATGTAAGGTTGTTAAAGTTGGAGCCAGGCATACAATAGTTTGTCACATTTTGCCCCAACTGGTTTGACAACAGCTGACCCATGTCTTTGCCAATTTCGTCACAAAAAATTAAATATCTTGATTCAGTAGATATTTTGTTGACATGTTTTTCCGATCTGGGTAATATAGACTTGTCAGCAGCAGGTGACTGACATACTGTACTGAGTGCAGGGCATGCATGATTGGGTAGTACATACTCAGTAGTGTTAATTGTATTGCTGACCAATGTAAAATTATCCTTACTGGAATTTAAGGAGTATTTCTCCAGTAGGGCCTGATATCTGTCCTCATTATATTGACAGTGAGTGGCTAGCTCTGTGACTGATCGAATATGCTCCTTGATCTCATTTTGAGCATTATGATAATTTCGTGTCATATTTGATAAGGAATTTTGCAAATTATCAATAACATCATTTAATTCTTGTATGTCCCTTTCATACATGCTTCTGCTCTCTCTCAATTTTGAGTCGAAAATATGTAATGAATCCATTAAGCAAGCACGCTCTTTTCGTAATTTAATATTAGTTTTAAAAGAGTTATGCTTCTTGATTAATAATTGGTGTTTTTTAATTAATTTATTAATTTTAATATATTTCCGGAGTTTGTTTCTACTATGGAAATGAATTGGTAAGGGTTTATCTAATGAAGTTGGACAATGTTGTGTAAGATTCTGGCCCCCTGGTGATTGTATAAGTTCCTCGAAGAGGCTGTGGGTATGTTTTACTTCACTGTCCTGCTTGAACTGTTCAAGTTTGCTGATTTGGTTGTTTGCATCACTCAGCTCCCGTTCCAGTGTTGTAATTTTGTTGAGCGCCGTTTCATATAAATAATGACATTGAGTAAGGCTATCAATGTGGTCTTGCAATTGGTGGCGCTCATCTAACACTTCTTGGTATTTAGTATCAAGCGTTGAGAGCTCACTTTTGAGAGAAGAATTTCTGTCTATGATCTTTTTTATTTCCTCTTCACTTTCATCGCGTTCCTGAAGCAGTCTGTCATGGGATTCCTTTATGTTTTTTAGTTCCATTACGGCCTGTCTGAGCTTTGCCTCGGTATTTTGTACAGCAGCTTTACGGGTCATCATCTTGATTACTCAGCAAAGACAGTCTAAAAAAATAAAAATTATTTTAAGTTTAAAGTATAAACTGGACAGAGAAATAAGAGTTCAAGAAATGAACAAGAAAGAAAAAATAAAAAGAGGGGTAGTAAGTTTGAAAAATAATTAATGAAATTAAAAAAAAAACAACAAGACTAGACTAAAACAAACAAAATAACCAAAACCAAAAAAAAAAGAAGTTTATACTAAAAAATATGTCACTAATTAATAACCTAATGGTTATTTATTAAGTAAAGAATAACAAATAAATAAGTTCTTAGTGTATAACATACAGCCACTGTATACAATCATAAATATCAAAATTGAGATTATTAATATTGTTTAAAACAAACAGGTCAATTTTATTAAAAAAAAAACTTTAGTAACACAGTATCGAAATTAAACTATGATAGAAAACTGTAACAGTATGGTAAAGTATAAATTTGAATGTTATAGATAGAATAACCAGATTAAGCAGCTTATGCTTATTAGATATTTATTTTGTAATAAACTAACCAGGTTTTCAGTAGGCAAAACTGTGCAGTGTGAAGTAATTTGTCTGAGGCTACAGGGGTTGACAAGTTTCAACTTTAACTTCCACTTTACGTCAAGTTAAGAGAAACACAACTAAGCCAAAGTGTGATTCTGGACGTGTCTCACTTTACATGAGGATTGTTTAGAGCGCCTATTAAGTTTTGTTGTATGTAAGACAGTCATGTAAAACAGTGAAGAAATACAACACTTTTCTGGTTTGAGACAAGAAACTGAGTAATGTTGTGATTGTTACAACACTTATTTATATGCTTTGATTTATATGTTATAAGTTTCAGCAAAGCAACAGAAATTCAACAATGGTTCTATTATTTGTCAAGTAAGATGAAAAACAATTACACAATAAATCTGGTTAATCTAGTTTTCATTACTTGTAAGTTAAGTAGGCGAATTAGACGCAAATTACTTGTGTACTAAGGTGTGAATATATATATATATAGTAATAGAATTAATAAATAAATTATGCAATACTCCCCCGGTTTATGTAGTGAAGTGAGAATCCGTCAATCACCGAAGCTACCGCCACTGATTTGCTTATTAGAATTTCTTGATTGCCACAAACGTTGGTTTCTTTATACAGCTTTAGTTGTCCCCTATATTAGAAGGCTCATAGGGACTCTGAATAACTTATATTTATATTTTACACACAATATTTCTTGTAGATCTTCGTTAATTTTTCAAATCTTTTTGACAGCCAGCCAGTGTTAATGTCGACATAAGATTTGTCGAAAATATAAATATTACACCTCGGATCAATTCACATATAATAGCACTGTATATTCACACAATACTGATTTCAAAAATACTTTAATAGGAAACAATTAATTGAAAATGTTAAAAAAACTTAAAATTAATTAGCAGCTAACGCAAAAAACATCTGATCACGTCCAATACGCTGCTTAACCGTAATGGAATCTAACGCAGTGATTTATATCTCCTGACGAATCGCCGAAAGAATCACTACAATACGTAGTTTCGAAAAATGTATAGTTTCAAAAAATATATAGGTTCAAAATCTGATACTTATCGAATATCGATATATAGTTTCGATTTAATATCAGATAGTTTTTACAGAACTTAAGGGGTGGCTCTGTGATTTCGTTGCGTAAAACTAATACATGTTACTATAGCGTGTGCATCTCCTCATACGTGGACCTTTTAATGCGTGCATTTAAAATATTACATTGTTTGCAATCACAGTTGCCCTGGCGTTTGGTGTGAAGGAGTCGACAAAGTTCAACAACTTCTGCACGGGCGTTAACCTCTGCGTCGTACTCTTTGTCATCATTTCGGGATCCTTCAAAGGTATTTTTCGTGTCACACACTCCACATAGACATACATCTAACTTGACCATAATAATTCTCTAATAACAGTCTAAATTTCAGCCGACACGAGGAATTGGCGCATTCCCGCTTCGGAAGTGCCCAAAACCGACCGCAAGGACTTCGGCAACGGCGGCTTCGCGCCCTACGGACTGGCCGGCATCATCAAGGGCGCTGCGGTGTGCTTCTACGGGTTCATCGGTGAGTCAAGTTGCCAATGCTTAGTTTGTTATCATAGTTGTAGTGCTTGGTTTGTTATCATAGTTGTAGTGCTTGGTTTGTTATCATAGTTGTAGTGTTTGGTTTGTTGGATCAAATGTCCAGTGTTCGGTTTGTTGAGTCAAGTGTCCAGGGCCCGGTTTGTTGTGTCAAGTGTTCAGTGTTTGTTTTGTTGAACCAAGTTGCCAGTGCTTAGTTTGTTATCATATTTGTAATGTGTGGTTTGTTGAGTCAAGTTCGCAGTGATTGGTTTGTTATCATATTTGTAATGTTTGGTTTGTTGAGTCAAGTTTGCAGGGCTTGGTTTGTTAGCATAGTTGTAATGTAATGCTTGGTTCGCTGAGTTATGTTCGCTGTTCTTGGTTTTGTTATCATAGTTGTAATGCTTGGTTTGTTATCATGGTCATGGTGCTTGGTTTGGTGACTTGTGCTTGGTTTTATACGTAACCAATTGTCACGACATCTGTAACGATTACTAAATTGGGCGTTGATGCGTGGTTATTAACAGCGAGTTACGTCTTCTATCTATGGCATATAAAGTAAGAAGAGATTAATACAGTTGAAATTTCGGTCGGGTTGGATAAGTGCTCGCTGGCCTAGGTGTCCATAGTGGCCCGGGCGCGTGGGTAGTGGAGTCGCGGTGTGGACCTTACCTAGCGCGCCCAAGAGGGCAGGGAGAACACCGGGGGGTTTTAGGCCTGGCACTCTGCCGGGAGAGCCCCACACACGCTCGTCGTCTAGCCAACGGCGGGTACGGTGCGGTTACGCATTTCCCCCCGAGAAAAAAAAAGGTGTCCATAGTGGAGACTGTAGCATTAGAGGTGAAAATCGTTATGAATTGTAGATTTGCGTAGCGCTATGTATGAAGGGCTTTAATCAACCAACGGGCGACTATTCCTAAAGTCGCGCCAATTTCTATGTCGAAACGTTCGTAATATGCGTTGATTGTCGACAGGGTTCGACTGCGTGGCAACCGCTGGGGAAGAGGCGAGAAGACCCCAAAAGACTATTCCCTTCGCGGTGGTGGCCTCGCTGCTCATTGTGTTCCTGGCCTACTGCGGCGTCTCCTCGGTGCTGACGCTGATGCTGCCCTACTACATGCAGGTGGGTGTGTGTATGTGACAGTACGACCGCAATGCGTGTGTATGAATGCGAGAGTGTTTGTGTATGCAATTTATGATAGACAGATATCTTTATTTAAACAAACAACATTTAAACACAAAACAAAAAATATTTGAATACCTTTACATCTCTTATTTATTTCTATCTATTATTTTTTATATAAAGGACATGTCCTCTTTTGGGCTAAGAATATAATTATTTATTAACCAACATGTTTCAGGTATTATTGTAAAGAGTACTCAAAAATCTAGGGTTTAGAATAAAATTTAGGTTTTTTTAGGCCTGCAAATTCAAAAAAACAGCAATTTTCTGATTGACTTTCATAGTATGTAAAACAAAGCGATTTTTGTATGGAAACCAATGACAAGTTACTGAAACGTGTCACAAACGAATAAATTAGTAACAAAAGCGCACAAACGATGTGATAGTGAGCGACTTTCTGACTAAAATTCACATAAATTACATTTTTTATGTTTTATCAAGATTTACGAAAAACATGGCTGTATGAACTTAGCTCCCTTTGCCTTCTCTTGCAGAAGTGACAGCGTCAAAAAAAGCCTCGTTTAATTTTGTGATTTTAATGATCGTGATCGCTTATAATCTAAGCAATCACAATACATCACAATACTTTTTATTAAGAAGTGCACAATCTTGTGTTGTTGCCGCAATGACTGTCAAATTAAAGGCAGCGCAGACGTTATAGATTTTTCCTTCGACAATAAACCCCCAGGTGACCACATATTGAATTGGATTGCAAATTAGCAGCATTGCAGGTCACTGCTGGTAACAAACAAGCATCTCTGACTCTGACCAAAAAAATGATACATGTAATCAATAGGTCCATGCTATTAAAATGAAATCTAGCACAATAAATGCATTGGTTGGTGGCAGATGACTTCTATACTTTACTTTGTAGCAGTGTGTTTGTGCAGCATTTGTTAGGATGAGCCCCTGGCTGTAGTGTCTAGTGTGTGATACCTGTTTTACTCTGCCTACTCTTAGGATAAGCACCTACCTTACAGTAATGAAATATCAACATAAATAAAATATACTGGTCTGTTCTTAAGAATGCTACAGTTTTACTATTTCAATAACAAAAGATTTTTTACAAAACAAATGCTAATTAATGAAGTCATTATAATGAACTAAGTGCAAAATTCTCTAAGATTACTATAATGCTAATTCAAAGTGTAAATATTTACTTCTATATGACTACATACCCTCGATTTTATCATGGGTACTAAATATGTAATATGAAGTGTTGAATAATTATAATAGTGGAAACTATGTGAAAGAGTTGTAACATAGAAACTGGTTGCAGGTATGGAATAAAACCCAGAACTTATGTAATTTTTATTTATTCCAATTCAACATCTTCCCTCATTAGTACGTCATTTCAAAATTGAGCCAGTGGTGTTATATGAGTTTGGTGCGGAGCCCATCCTAAATTCATGGATTTCATTTGATTTTTCCTCTTATCAGCAGTCTCATGTGATGGATCATTTTCTTGAATATGTTCCCCAAAATATGACTTAGCTTGCTTAATTTAATATGTTCCAAGACTGATTAAAATTAAATTGAATATTTTCATTCTGGGGAACATATTCAAGTGTGGAATTTAAGCATCAATATGTACAAAGATGGCTTCTAATGCCCTATTTGAAATAGATTGACCACCAGGTTGGTTGGTCGCTTACTGCAGCTAGCAGTGTAAGTTATAAGATATCTTTTGAAATAGTAATTAGAGGACTTTTGTAAGTAAAATTTTAGTAACCTCTAATAAAACAATGGAATTGTTTGAATCATACCCAAAGAGTATAACGTATAGTTAGATTTCTACTGAACAGGTTTTCCCTGCTTATATGGGCTATACCTAAATGTAAAGGTGCATATTGATTTTTGAAGCAATAACACTTTTTTATATAAGTAAACATGAGTTTTTGAAATGCATACCTGAGAAGCAATTCTGCAAAGGGATTCCTTAGCCCATAGTCTGACTTAATATAAACCTAAGGCCTTTTTATGCTTTGAACAAACCTCACCTAATTGAGTTAAGCAAGAGAACAATAAAACAAATTGTGTGACTGTTAAACCTGTCCAGTATTTACATACTATATCAGTGGAATTTTCTATATTTTCAAATTCAATTAGTTTCTGTTCTTTGATTTTATTGTTAGTAAGTCAAGCATGAATTATTTGGTGTAAACAATACAGTGAACTTATATTACCGTAAAAATGCAAAATCATATTGACTCATGTGATTTTCACAGACTCTGGCATTACGTTACGAATATTTTACAATCCCCGAGGATCTTCTTTCTTAAATATAATGGTACCCTTCGACATTCCAAATTATAGCACTCTGGTACAAAAAAAATGAGAAGTTGTATCAGGAGTGCGACTGTAACCTGTCTTGGGTCTGGTTACTTCGTACGTTCAAATTACGAGAAAACTTAGTCCAGTTAGCAAGCCAATATTTAAATCACATGTAAAATCAAGAACCTGAGTATAGCTGTAGAAAATAAAATATACTATTTTGTGAAAGGAAGGAAGGTTACACACATACACACAAACAATAAACAAATGTCAAAACGACAGCTACAGTGGCATTGACAATGACATCCTTTTAATTGCCAGTAAAAAAAAACTAAATGAGGCCCTGCTAAAGAAACAATAAAAAAAAACATTTTAAATTTTTTTCTCCTAAATGCAGGCCTTAATATTTTTAATATTCATGGATAAACATCCTTCTCATAAAGTTCTATTTCCGTCATAAATTTTTAAACTGGTTAAAAAAGGTTCAGAATAAAATTCCACGTTCCATACAAAAAGTGGACATGTCCTTTTCGTATATAACAAACATAATGATATTAAGTGTGTGCTGCAGTTAAAAAGGGACTTTACTCAGTGTTGATGCCCTGATGAGCTTAAGGCAACACTGATTTTCAGCCAAGTCCATATTTTTACCTTCGCCAGGCAAATCAGAAGTAGTAAAGGAATAGAGAAATATAAAGTCTTGTATCATTACCTATCAGTACCCATCAAAAACCTACCAAATCTAGTACTCTAGCAGAATCCGCCATGATATTAAAATTGACCATGATACTCAACTGATGTGCGTGTATGTGTGCGTTACAATGGAAGCGCGCCAGTGTGTGCGTGTGGATGTGTTTTGTGTGTGTGAGCGGGCGTGCGTGCGTGCGTGCGTGCGTGCGCGTACGTGCGTGCATGCGTGCATCAACAGGCCTTGATTAAGTCCACTGTGCATAACACAAAACATATCGAACTGTCCATAAAATATAGGCTTATTACCTATTTTAACGTGTGTATTGTTTATCGTCAGGACGAGAAAGCCCCGTTCCCGTTCGTGTACGACCGGCTGGGCTGGCCCTGGGCCAAGTACGCCGTCAGCGTCGGCGCCATGTGCGCCCTGTGTTCTAGGTGATTACTGCTTATGTATGTCTTGCAAAGTCGGAACAAGGAGGTAATCCCACAGACCATCTGTACCATGGTGAAAGAACACCCCAAATTGCAATTTCGTTCCCCCCTCCCCAGGGTTGATAAAAATCATGATTTTTTTGTTTTTGACAGATTTTTTTGATTTTTATCAAATAAATCAAAAAAATCATGATTATTTTGATTTATTTAGAAACTTCAGGGAAAAGTCATGATTTTTTTTTTTTTTAATGTCATTTGGTAAGTTTTTATTAATTTCTGGCAAAATTAATAGAAATCAGTCCAAAAAAAAATGTAAACTAACAACACTCCCACCCACGTCACGTGAATCAAGTACTTAAATAGAAAACACAGGGAATGCTCCAAATCGTGCGTGTTTTAAGAAAAAAATCGTTTCGTGTTGATATTGAATTCGAGTTATGATGTATAAAATAAAAATATCATTACAGTTTTTTTAAGATCTACTTAATACTAAAAAAATCATTTTTGATTTAAATCATTGATTTTTTTAAATAAATCACTTGATTTAAATCAATCAACCCTGCCCCTCCCTACAAAAAAGTGTTAATACTAACAATGGAAAAAGTGGTAATGACGAAACGCAACATCAATAACACTAAATAATACAATAATGTTGGTCGGGGTATCAAATTGTAGATATTGATAGGTAGATGACAAATTTTAATTTGTATCACATTTTCAAAACGGGCGGCGGCGGCTACCTACTGAAATGAACATATTTTCCGATATCCAGTTTTTTTTAAAGCTTTGCCGCCCCTAAAAATTTGCCCGGGCCCACATGGTAAATTCGGCCTTGGTGGTCACCATTCGTTGTGGTTACCGTTTTAGTGCGAAGTAAGAAATTTGGCAACAAAAACTTTGTTGCATAACCTAAAAATGGAACTGTCTGTCAGCACACGTCTTCCTGCCTACTTTTAATCCTGGGTCCTTTAAAAGAGGCACGAAGAAGCTCCTTGCAGAGGCCCAATTCAGCTAATAAACTACAGCCGAATCGAAACTGAACCGTTGCGGTCGACCAATCGGAGCGCTTATATTGCTTTTCAACTGCTCGATGACGTGATAATGTGACGTTCTGATTGGTCGATCGCAACGGTTCAGTTTCGATTCGGCTGTAGCTTATTAGCTGAATTGGGCCTCATCAGGTCGCCGAAGTGAGGGTGGCTAGTGCAATTGTACTTTTGTTCTTGTTCTAGCTATCTTCGCATTGGACTCCACTTTCAATTATCATTAGATAGGGTAGTCATTTGCTGTGGATAGGCCTGGCACTGTGCCGGGTTAGGCCCCACACATACCCGCCGTACGATGCGGTCACACATTTCTCTCTGAAAAAAATCTATCTAAGAAAAATACAGTGGATTAATGATTCATTGTTCAATTTCAATTAATCATGAGTTTTTGTGATGTTGTGTTTTTAAGTTTGGTAGTCTATTCAATCGGCATAAACAGAGTCGACGATAATGTGAATGCAGTTATATTTCATTGTCTTTTTAAGAATGCTAAATAAATTGAAAAATCTCGGGTGGGGCTCGAACCTGCGTCTTTAATATACTGTGCTGACTCCTAAACCTCTCGGCTACCGAGTTCAAACGGCAGGCTCGAACTTCGCCTGAGGGGCCGGTCGAGTATTACGTGATGCATTTTTCAAAGATTCTTTACCCTCCCCTCCCCCGTAACGCGCCGGACCAACTTATGATGCAGATCTCACTTTTTCGAGAACATTACAGTAAAAGCGAACAAAAAATGACGTACAATGCCCTCGAGGGAAAACATTAATGAAAAGAGTTGCCGAGCTGGCAGAGCAAAGTAAACGCACCGCAACGTTTTACAAGACCCCTCGCCTCCCGACCGGCGTTACGTGATCGGGACGATGACTGAATTCAAATTTTTACGTCTCGTCATTAAATATTAAAATACCGTGGAAAAAGATGCAGTCCTGTGAAACTAGAATTAAAATCGACTAAGAAATACATTAGATTCGAGCACTTTAAGTCGTTAATTTGAAGGCGATTAGACGGAGGGATCCGACATCGACCGCGACGTCATAGTCGAGTACGGCCATATAAACTCCTCGTAAATTGCCGTTTTGCTAGAAAGAGACGTAGAAAAATGTTTAATACGTTATATCTCGGTCGTCTTTATAGTCATTCGAAAACCGTTTTTTTCTTTCTGCTCACGATATGAACGAGCTTCTATTGAAGCAAGCAAAATTTTTCTAGTCATCTAGCCTATCGTATTCATCGCGTAATAGATCGGTCTGTCTGTGTGTGTGCGCGTCAGCCTGCTGGGCGCCGTGTTCCCGCTGCCGCGCATCATCTACGCCATGGCGGCGGACGGGCTGCTGTACCGGCGCCTGGGCCGCGTCAGCGCGCGGTTCCGCACGCCGCTGCTGGGCACCGCGCTGGCCGGCCTGCTCACCGGTCGGTTCAACATTCTAATTCAAATTCAAATTCAAAAATCTTTATTCAACATAGGCCTTTACGGGCGCTCATTGACGTCAAAACAGAGCAAAACATTCTAATTTAAAGAAAACATATTTAACCTTGTATGTGCATACATTCTGAAAATACTCAAGATGTCTGCAAATACAAATAGGAATGAAAAAAAAATAAAGTTGAATCTACACCTATTCCCCGCGAGTTCCCGCTTGGACTACGATTTAACCCTCATTTAATGGTGTTGAATCGTCGATGCGCCATAGACGACTGGACGCGACACGATCTGAAATAGCACTGGCCCAGTGACGTATATGATTTGAAAAAATTACACTTTTTTTTTTTTTAATTTGGATAAATATATTTTTTACATTACATACGAGTCGACAAATATGTAAGGCTTTTTTGTTTAATATAAAATATTATATCTGTTCGCAGGCACCCTAGCTATGATATTCGAGCTAGAACAGCTGATCCACATGATGTCTATAGGCACCCTGCTCGCCTACTCTATGGTCGCTTCCTGCGTCCTGTTACTGAGGTAAATAAAATTAAAATATTTATATTTCATAGCGACTATTCATGTAGCACATTACCACCTCGAGAGTATTTTTTATGCATCAAATAAGAATTTACTCAGTCAAAATGTTTTACTTTGTACTGTGCTCGCCGCGATAATCTTTTAGATGATTGTATGCAGACCGTATCTTTTATTATGCTTATAATCATAACATATGAATTGAATAAAACCAAATGGATGAAAATATTTGATGAATATAAAATGAAATAAATATATGATAAAAATAGAGTTCACTTATCCTTTCCGATTGAACTGACGTCAATTCAACCTTTTATGTTATGTAGTTTATAAAATTTGTCAGCGAGTAAATTAAATGGCATTTTTGTTTTTTTCTATTACAGTTAAGAAAGCACAACTTGAAATATTTTAAAATAACATTTATTAGCTGTTCCAAAGAGATGTCATACTATTTAAAGATTGTTCAGACTATGAAGAATAAAGACAAGGAGCTGAATATCTGTATTCCAAAGTTGTATCGAATATTTTTAAAAAATAATTGCAGCGTAGATGGCGTTGCGGTCGCTACAGTAGTAAAGAAATATAGTAAAATACGTCAGCAAATGACTTAAAAAGTAGTAATTTTAAGTATTAAAAATAAGTTAACCAAATTATATTAACAATCGAAGTGATAAAAAGGAGACAAAAAACATACAGCAAATTCTAGTTTTATTGGAATATTTTGAATTGGGAGTAGAAAAAGCACTATGTATCTCTCGGAAGAAAGTGCGCCTCCTACCTCGAAGTCGCATTTTCTTGACAATGTACTATTATTGCATTAACAATGATAATGTACTTTTATACTACACCTGATCGGAACCGCAGTCATTATTCCCTCAAAAGTGAAGGAGAAAGTTTGTCTTTTCTACGATCTAAATAAGCGGGAGGAAAAGTTAAATGAAAATCCATTTATATCGTGTTTTAGTGGGAGGAAAAGTTATACTTAATTCCATTTCTAACCTGTTAGAGCCTCCGCGGGGTAGAGGCGGGAGAACGCGCTCCTCCATTCATCACGACCTGCGCTGAGTTTTGCTGAGTTCTGCTGCTGCGAAGGTGGCTGTATGATCTCAGATCTCTGTGTTGGCTCTCTATTTCTAGGCATAAAAATTATTGTCATAAAATCATATTCCATAATTTCGATTGTAATAATCGTCAAGACGCATAATAATCAGGAAGCAGAATGGTAATAAGCATAATATTGTGTGGCAGAAAATCATTTGTCACAAGTATTAAAACCCATAAACACAGAACAACTTGACGCCTAATTTTTCAAAGCATAATTAATGTTTAGCATATTAATCACAACGTACAATACAATTACGCAGAATTTCTCTAGGCATAAAAGACGCGCAAGCATGCAGCAATGTAAGCAAACATGCAGTATGCATGAAAGCATGCAACATGCAAGCAAGCATGCAGCAATGTATCATGCAGTATGCATGCAAGCATGCATACAACATGCAAGCAAACATGCAACATGCAAGCAAGTATGCACAATGCAAGCAAGCATGTACCACGCAAGCAAGCATGCACATGCATGGTTTCTGTCACGGCTCCGACGCTGCGGGGCTCCGGCGGTCCCACGCGAGCTTATCGTCGCAGATGGTTTTCGCTCACCACCGCAGCTTCGGATTGCTGGCACCATCCTCAGCCGCGGCGGCGAGCGTTCAAACCACCTGCTCCTCAGCTCGCGGGCCGCCTCGCCCCTCCGCGCCTACGCGGGTTTGAATTACACTCTAGGGGTAGGACAAACGAGACTACGTGGAGTCAGTTTTGCAGCGATTCGTTTCTGTCACTAGTAGCATGAATGAATTACTTTGTCAAATAAAAAATCTACTATGAAAAAAATATATCAAATGAAAATATAGAATATTCGAGTATCATATTTGAATAAATATGATACTCGAATATTCTATGTGTTAATATATGAATTGTTATTATAAAAAGTTTAGTAAAACAGAGAGTAATCATTGTATCTAATGAACGTGATATCCCTTAAAATAAAATCATTTCTAATTATAAGAAATGCCCCAAAATATTAGGGATATCATTAATTATTATTATGATACTTAAAGTTATGGCAAAACATTTTAGGACTACCAGTATTATGTCAAGAGAAATTAGGGATTTCATTAACTATGCTTCATAAAATTATGCCTTTGGATAATTGTGCCTTATGCAAATTATGCAAAGAAAAAATTATGTGACGTTAATGTTATGCTTTTCGATTATTATGCTTAGTGATTTATGCCAAGCGTCTTTATGACAAACAACATTATGCCAAATGAAAGCTCCCCCTCTGTGTTATCATAAAAAAAGAAAAGAATCCCGAATTTTTCATCTAATCTGTGAATTTATTTATCGTAATTTTTATTACGACTTAAGTTTATTACGTAATAAAATTTAAGATGTCGAATTCTAGTAGTGGAAGTGATATTGAGATGACACCCATACAAATGTAATAATATTTTTATACTAATATAATTCTATAAACAATTTCAATCAAACACGTTTTTATATGTTCCTCTAAGGTGTAGTATAGAGCACTATGTAGCACTTGGGAGAAAGTCCGATTCCTAGCTCGGGAGTATTATTTATTTATTATTTATTATTCATGGAAAACAAACATCATTTAAATTAATAATATAGTAACAGTGAATTAGAATACATAATGCCTTTGACAGTTTTCGCCGATAGAACAAATTATACATAACCAAGCAAACATTTATATTAATCACAGTAAGTAACAAGCCACATCAAAAACTTATAAATTGATTTAATTAATTGATATCCATTATTACTGTTAAAGAACTACACTAAACACTTGGTAAAGAAAGCTGTATAGATTTTCCTTTTGAAATAGTTCTGTTGCGCCATAAACAAGTCAGCATCTTCGGAGTAATTGCGATTTAAATTTAAGAATACTCTGTTAAAGTAAGAGTTTAGTCTGTAGTTAGGAGCAAATGCATTAAAAAAGAGCTTAAAATAATTCCTTCTAGTGTTTGTGCGGGTGGGTAACTGTATGTTTATCATGGATAGCAAATCACTGCTCTCAATTTCACCCCTGATGAGATTGTGAAGGAACGTTAGATCAGATGCTTCTCTCCGCAATCTCAGAGGAAGCAAATGATGATGTTGACAGATACCCTCATAACTTGAGCCTAGCTTTAACTTGTGTTTGTAGTTAAGGAATTTAAGAATTTTTTTCTGAATTTTTTCTAGTTTGGTTATGTAAACTTCATATTGAGGATTCCACACTTGACTTGCGTATTCCAATTGACTCCTTATAAGTGAGCAATAAAGAATCTTAACAGATTTAACCATTTTGAAATTTTTTGTATTTCTCATAATGAAGCCTAAAGACCTAGTAGCTGCAGATGATATAGCGTCAATGTGTTTGTCATAGATAAGCTTAGAATCCAAAATTACACCGAGATCCCTGATGGAGTCGGTTTGCATTAATGAATGTTGTTCTAGTTTATAATCAAAAGAAATTAATGTTTTAGATCTGCTGAAGGAAATACAATTGCACTTGGAGGCATTTAGTTCAAGTTTATTTTTAAGACAGTAATTTTGAATTCACGCTGCAGGAGTGAGCAGTCATCCAGTGAATTTATTTTTTTATAAATTTTTATGTCATCGGCAAATAACAAAAATTGTGAATGATGAAAACAAATGGGAATATTGTTAACAAACAAAACGAAAAGGAGTGGACCTAAAATAGATCCTTGAGGTACACCGGAAGGTACAGTAGAGAAACGTATTTGCGATGAATATCCATTGAGAACTACAGTCTGACAGCGATTTGTTACGTAGGAGCTGTTAGGAGGCCGACCCTGTTGGTCTTTTTAAAAAAACACTTTTTTAAACACACACTTTATTTTACACACAATTAACGTAAACTGCCTTTATGAGGTGTTAACTACCGCTTTCCGCGAGTGCCCGAATCTAACTGACTATGGAGCTCTCTAAGTAGCTACCAAGTAACATGAAATGCAGAGTTGCGGAATGGCTTGAGATAGAAATGTAGACTAATCATAATGGACCCACTAACTAGGGATGTAACAGCCCCCCCCTTTCGACGGAGCTTTATCAAAATTAAGATGAAGCGGAGTTAGAAAAACATCAAAGATCTAGAATTCGATTGAGACTCATGAAGCCAGTTTACTGATATAGAAATATACATTGATATAGAAATAGTAACATTAAAATATTGAACTTATTTAAGATGAATCTTATCAGATTCAAACAATTGATATAGTAACACTTGATGTAGCATTGGTATAGTAAAAATTGAAATACAATTGAAATAGTATTTACATACAATTAACATTGCATTAATATTGAACTAAGATTTAGTAAGTACATGATTTAGTATTAAGATACAGCGATAAGATTTAGTACTCGATTTAGTATAAAGATTCAGCGATAATAAGATTTAGTATTTAACATAATAACATCAACGTTATCGTGATTTAGAACATATAGTTATTCACATTTCATAACATCACATCTTAAGATTTAGTATTAATTCTTTATAATATAAACATATCATTTGATTGAGCTAATTGCTCATAAGCTTATCGATACAATGTACCTAATAATAACAAACATAGTATACAAGTGACATAGTAAAATCATGAAACAGTGTATTCATTTCAAAGACATAGTAAAGTTAGCATTCAGTAAACGATATAGTAAAACAATGATACAGTGTATAGACATAGTAAAATTAATTATTCATTATCGACATATTAAAACATTGATTCAGTGTATAAAATTTGTAAAGACATAGTAAAACATTGATTCAGTGTATAAAATTGTAAAGACATTGTATAACAGAATAAAGTATTGCAATCATAATAAGTAAACACATAGTATAAAATTAGTATATTTATGTATTCATATTTCTATCGCTATTTGCTCTAGTAACATTAACCTTTTGGAAACTCTCATAAGATTTACGATTGAGACGATGAACTTGAGAGGTTGTAGGTAAAGATTTGATTGACATTTTATCATCATTTTCGTCAGATATATGTGATAATTCGATTGAATTTGATATCTTCGATTTTTTAACAATTGCCTTATTATGACATTGATTGAAAATTTGTATACAACAATTAGGATGTGCATTACGTTTTGTAAAACATTTATATAATTTATATGCACAAAATAGAAATAAACTTAGAATTAGAATGTAAGTAAATGACGAATAGTAAGTACCGTATTTAATAAAATGAGTTTGATTTTGTAACTTATTTATCTCATTTTCTAAATTATCCATTTCTCGATTTGAATGAGTCAGTGAATCGAGATTAATCTTGCTAAGATACAGTGGAGATAGATGTGGTAATGATTTATTTAATATTTCTTTGTTACAACAATCATCTGACGTAATATCAAAATTAATATCTAAAGGAGAGTTCATAATTATTGAATATGAACTACTTGGAATTAACTGAGTCGTCTTAGAGTAACCAATACAATTTTCGGTTAGTTTAACAAAACCTGTTCCCACAATTGGGTAATCATTAATTTCATCATCACATTTAATAGTTAATTTAGTAACACTTGATTGTACATAAATCCATTTATTATTATTTAACTTTTGCCATATATCGATTTCACCATATAATAATTTTGTTTCACATTGAGATGGCAATGATAACGTTATCTCTGTTAACAATCTTGATTCGCAATTTGGGCTTATCAAACAAGAATAGATTGAGACGAGTTGACAAATAGAATAATCGTTACTTATAATTTTACATTTGTCTAAATTGTTTAGCATGGCATAGTGCATTCTGTCGTCACTTAATGCAATAAAAGAATTAGAAGGTTTTATCAGTGCAAATGTTTTGAATTGTGACTCATTATGCGGAGTTGGCAATGGTATGTTTTTATACACAACAAACTTATCAGCTGTTGTCAAAGGAATTAGTAAAATGAAAACGACTTTATTGTTATAGTAATAAGAATTAAGTTGAGACGCATCGATGATTGAATGAATATTTTGTAAGCTTAAAGGAATTGGAAAATCTAGTTTTTATTCATATGATTAACGTGCTTAGATAACTCATTATAAAGATTCAGAGGACTTAGTACACTAGGATGTAGAATATTGACCTTTGAAAATAAAATAGCATTTAACGTAGTATCTAAAAAATTAGAAATAGTAAGTAATGAACTTTCAATGACATTGAATAAACTGTTTATACGAGATACATGATATAGTAAATTATCAGTTTTTGTTATTTGGGATAAGATCTCGTTCAAAGTATTTATTTGAGAATTTAATCTTAGTTCATTTTGATTGAGTTTGTATATAGTAGAATTGAAATTATTGATTGTCGATTTTACTACGTGTATATTATCTTTCATTAAGCTATATAATTCAGATTCGCTCTTTTGGCATGACTCTATGGCGGAGTCGTATTTTCTTGCGTCATCGGCGTCTAAAGTGCCAAAGAAAAACTTAAGAATTTCACCACCAAATTCTAAGGACCTTTTGACCTTGGTTGGTGTTTGATTTAGAATAATATGCGATAGAGATTGCAATTTAACAAAATTGGACTGAATTAGTATTTCAATAGGACTTGAATTGTCTTTACATTGAATTAGATTTTGTGAGGATAATTTCTCACAGAGATTATGTGATTTTTGCAATAAGACTTCAATGTTATTTAGATAAGGCTCTAGGCTGATTATTTCGATATGCGTAACAATTTTCCAGTGGTTATTATAAAAACGAATATTTGTTATTGGCTCATAATAGATGCCAGGACTATGTGTAATTGGAGTTATCTTCGATTCAGCGTAGCATCTGTAGCACAAGGCTCTGTAAAATAATAACAAGTAATAGAATTAGGAACTAGAAGGTTTGATCTCATTAGTATGATATTTTATGTGTTTACGACCTACTTGTAAAGTTACGTTATGTTTATTGTGAACTTTGATAATTTTATAAGGGCCTTTCCATATCGGAGATAAAGCCTTGCGAAGTCTATGGTGATGTTTTAAATAAACCATATCACCTGATTTATATTTAATGTCGCGAGAACTAGAATCGTAGTATTGTTTTGACCTTTCTTTACTTTGAATAATATTTTGTATAGCTTTCTCTCTACTGAAACGCATTCGATATTGTAAAGCACGAATATATTCATTATAAGTAGTATTATTATTAGTTTCATACAAAGAATTTGGAATTGACGGCTTATAACCATATAATAACTCGTGCGGAGTGAAATTAGTAGTACAATGTGGAGTAGTATTATAACTTAAAATAGCAGTAAATAGATAACAGTGCCAGTCATTTTGATTTTCGTTTACAAACGATTTTAAATATTCTTTTAATGTAGCATGTGACCTTTCTAGAGCACCATTTGTTTGGGGATGATACGGAGTAGTAAAAAGAGACTTTATCTTAAGAATTTCAGTTAACTGCTTGAATAAATCTGATGTGAAGCATGTACCTTGATCTGTCAAGATCATTCTTGGAAAACCGAATAGAGACATAAAATGAACGAGGTTGCGAGCAATTTCTTCACTAGTAGCAGTAACCATAGGATATGCACTTGAAAATTTGGTAAGATCATCTTGTAGAGTTAAGATGAATTTGAATTTTTGAAAACCAGCTTCTGGTAATGGACCAACGATATCGAGAGCTAAGCGTTCAAATGGCTTAGTTGAAGTAGAAGTGATCTCCATAGGAGCTTTATTTGATTGCCTTAAGGGCTTATTGATTTGGCAGAGTTTGCATTTTTTTACATATCGCTCAATATCAGAGAATCATGACTCATTGGAAGGGGCATGCCCTTCCAATAATAGGCAGCTTTAATACGATTATACATTCTTTTTGATCCTGGGTGACCTGCGATTGTAGAGTCATGATTCTCTTTTAATATCTTAGGAACTTCGACAGGTGTAGGATATATTAATTGATTTTTGTAAATGTAGATTTTAATATTAGTATCACTAAAAATGTAAGTTATCATATTGTATATTTTTAAATAAGTTATCTTAGAAAAAGGATCAGAGAAATCTGGTAATGCGAGTTCAGTGACATTAGAATTAGTAGTTAAAATTTTATCTCTCAATTGAATTAGTAAATTAAAAATATCTTTGTATTTAGTCTCCTCATAGTGATGGACTTTAGTATATAGAAAATAGTAAGTTTTATTCTCAGAGTTAGCAACTTGAATAGTATAAGGTTCACGTTCGGAGTTAAGTAATTCAGCGGAATCAGTGAGCTGCGATAACAATTCTTCGCAATGTGGCATAGAATAATCGAAATCTAAAGAGACTGGACAAGCGATTGTCTTTAACTTAGTTAAGTGTAAACTTTGACTACACTCTTCGATAATAGTATTTGAAATTGGTAAAGAATTAGTAAATTGAGCCTTAAAGTATTGTTCATAAGTAGCATTATTTAGAGATTGAATATCAAAAGCATTAATGGGACAACGAGATAACGCATCTGCGTTTGAATTGAGACGACCTTGCTTATATATGATTTCGTAATCATACTCTTCTAATTTGAGGCGCCAACGAATGAGTCTACTACCTGGGTCTTTATTATTAAAAAGCCAAACTAAGGGCCTGTGATCCGTTACGATCTTAAATTTGCGACCATAAATATAAGGACGGAATGTTTTAACAGCGAAAATAATAGCAAGCGACTCCTTTTCGGTAGTTGAATAGTTTCCTTCGGCCTTATTTAAGGTTCTCGAAGCAAAGGCTATAGGTTTATCTTTTCCTATATCACCTTGAGATAGTATTGCGCCAATAGCATAACTTGAGGCATCCGTAGTAACAATAAACGGAGCAGAGAAATCGGGATATTGAAGCAGAGGAGCACTGGTAAGTTTATCTTTTAATAAATTGAATGCAGTGTCTTGATCATGAGACCAGTGAAAAGCAATATCTTTTTTAAGTAATGACGTAAGAGGCTTAGTAAGCTTAGAAAAGTTTTCAATGAAACGGCGATAGTATCCTACGAGACCAAGAAATGATTTTATTTGTTTGACATTAGTAGGAACTGGGAATTTAGTGACAGCCTTGACTTTTTCAGGATTCGGAGAGACACCTTTATCGGTGATGATATGACCTAAATAGGCAACTTCGCGACGTAGAAATTCACACTTATCTGGCTGTAATTTCAAATTAAATTGACGTAATCTGTCAAATACGAGTTTCAGTTTAGTAATGTGGTCGGATAGACCCTGAGAATAAATTATACAGTCATCTAAATAGACATAGGCATGCAGACCTTGAAGACCAGAGAGAGCTGTGTTCATCAGCCTTTGAAATGTTGTGGGGGCATTTTTCAACCCAAATGGCATTCTGGTAAATTCGTAATGCCCAGAAGTGCTAGAATTAGTATTAACCGTAAATCCGGTTTTAGGTGCGTCCTTGGGACTCATTTTTATTTGATGAAAGCCGCTAGATAAATCTAGGGTACTAAAATATTTAGAATGACCTAACTGGTCAAGGATATCAGTGATAAGAGGCAGCGGATAACTTTCAGAAACAGTGACGTCGTTAAGGCGACGATAATCAATGACTATCCTCCATTTCTTTTTACCGGAGGCGTCTAACTTTTTGGGTACCACCCATACTGGGGCACTCCATGGCGAAACAGAAGGTCGAATAATATTTTGATTTAGCATCTTACGAATTTGAGAATCGACTTCCTCCTTATGACATTCAGGGAAGCGATATGATTTAACATGAATAGGAGCTGCATCTCCTGAATTAATAGAATGCTCAATGGCATTGGTATAAGACAGTGGTTCGCCTTCTAAATGAAAAATATCAGTGTACTGAGAGCAACACTCTAAGAGTAATTTTTCCTCTTCAGTATTTAAATGAGAACAGCGTATGAGGTCTAGTACTTTTTTAATTCGATCAGATTTAGAAATAGAAATAGCATTAATATTAGTATGTGAATTAGTACCTAAGTCTTCATAAATAAGAGGTGATAATTCTGCGCGATAGTCTTTGACTTCGATATTTGAATCAGTGGTATTTAAAATAGTAACATTAATTCTTTTGTTAGGTTTGATAGAGACAATGCAATTTGCGACATAAACACCTTCACCTAAGGTTTGATCTAGAACAAGAGCTTCATTGTTTTGATAGAGCTCGGGTTGGTAATTGGATATAGCACACTCGATTACAGCTTCGGATCGAGCTGGAATAATATAAGTAGGTTGTATATAATTTATATCTAAGTTATAACCGTTAATATTAATAGAACTAGAATCATAATCAATAAACACTTTGTAAAAACCTAAGAAATCGCTACCGATAATGCCGTCATACTCTATGTTGACGTCATCATTGACAAGATGGAATTTATAAAATAATTGTTCACGAGATAAAAAGAAATCCATTTGGAATGTTCCCAATGTTTCGGAACAAGATTCGACGCTATTAATGCCTGTTAACTTTACGATTTCGCGAGATAATTCGGGTACTTTATTTAAACTTGAAGATTTTACGAGACTAATGCTTGCACCCGTATCAATTAAAAAACTTAAAGGTTTAGTCGAATAGCTAGACTTAAGATAAATATGAGGTAATTGTATTTTCTTTATTTTAAAACTGGTTTCGTAAATAGGAATCGGTGTGACGTCATCATGTGACGTATTAGATAAAATTTTAGAATTCGTGTTAGACTTTAAGTTTTGACATCGAGATGTGGAAGGTTGACCTTCACCTTGAGACTCAGAGATTAAATTATTATCACGCGATTTAGTATAAGACTTAGTGTTCACGCTCGAGGAAGAGCGAGTGGCGGCACTGCATTCTAGTCTGTGCAGTGACAGCTTTTTTGGCGGCCGGCCGCATGTGATATGTCAGTTGAGTCGAGTCGAAATGTCATAATTTGTGGTTAGGATGATGTCCGGGCATCCATAAAATATAATACACAATATTCAAGCAAATAGTGATTTGCGCGGCGCACCTAATATCGGGGTGCGAAAGCCCGCTTTGTGTTTGTGTGTCAAAATCGCGAGTGTGAGTCGTGGTGGCCTATTAGGCGTTTGTAGTGCTCCGGTCTCCACCGGTGGATCCACTGCAGATCTTCAGGAGCCGCGACTTCCTTCGAGCTAGCTCAGGAAGTCCACCGGCTACGGAGGAGACGGAAGGAGACAATTGGAGCCAAGGTAAGTAATACCAGCTTTCTATGAGTTGGTAGTCAAATAAAATTCAGCAATACAAGTCGGTGAAACGCCGACGTGGTGGAGTCTACTTGGGGCACCACCATCTCTTGGTAGCAGAGCGTGGTTGTTGTTAGATTTGAGTATTTGATTAGTATTGTACAATTAATATTGTAATCTTGTTGGTTGTCCAAACGGGCAATACATATTAATTGGTTTTGATTGCTGATTTTAAACCGACTACCAGCTCATTTGTGGACCGATCTCCTTAACTAATTGTCATTGTATATGAAAAATTGAGGTTAAATGTCTTTTGTTGTTCTAGTTAAGTTCTAGCATTTACCTATATTTAAATTTTGGTTTGTTTTTTCATATCTTTGTTTTGCCCTTGACTATTTTGTTTGTTAAGTTGTTAACTTATACTTGAATTTAATTTGTGTAAAAGATTTTGCTGCTAAATGACTTTGCTGTTGTTGTAATACACTATTTTGCTGTGTTAAGTTTTAGCATTTACATTTGATTTTGTTTTGTTTGCCTTTGAATATTGTGTTTGTTAAGTTATTGACTTAATGCTTGAATTTAATTTGTTTGAAAAATTCTGTTGTTAAATGCCTTTGTTGTTCTAGTTAAGTTCTAGCATTTACACTTGATTTTGGTTTGTTTATATATTTTGTTCTGCCTTTGAAGTTCCTCCCGATCTGTTTTATTGTCTGCGGTTGTCGGTCTGTTTGTCCGTGTATTATTATAGTGTTTATTAATTTTGGTGCAAAATGGTCCCGCCAGTCAGCCCGCTTAGTGGTGCCCGCGCGGGTGCACAAAAGATTTTGGGATGGTTTGCTAGTGCCGTCGCTTTGGTAGACCGACCAGACCGAGAACAGGCCTTGTTAATTCGGCATGAGGGAGTACCGGCTCGCTTGAAGGAATTGGAGCAGCTTTTCGTTGCTCATCAACAATATCTGCTCGACCACCCAGCCGAGGGTGCCGCTGAGTTGCGGGCAGTCGACCAATTTAATGCCGATTATGATCAGTGTTTTGAACAGGCGGATGTGATTATAAACAAGGCTCAGGCAATCCTATCCGTCCGGAGGGGTGAGTCGTGCACGCCCGGGGAGGTCAAGCCTACCTCGGCCGGCTTGCTGGGCAGACTGCCCACTTTAGACATCCCAACCTTTGATGGGAACTTGGCTTCTTGGATGGGGTTCATTAACCTCTTTGATAGCCTGGTTCACTCGAGGGACGACCTGTTCCCTAGCCAGAAATTGGCCTATTTGCTCTCTGCCTTACGGGGAGAGGCTGGTGTACTTGTCCAGCATCTACCTGTCAATGATGACAGTTATGATATTGCAAGGGCGTTGTTGACCGCCCGGTATCAGAATGTTCGCTTGCTAGCGGACACACATGTGGCTGCCATTTTAGGGCTGCCACGAGTATCGCGGGTCTCCTCATTGAGGAAGGAGATTTTGAACCCGCTGCTAAGCGCTATTAACGCGCTCAAACGCCTTGATCTACCGGTGGACCAGTGGTCCTTTATTTTGCTCCACCTCATCCTCGATAAGCTTCCCATGGAGATGAAGGGGCGCTTTGAACAAAGGTATGGGGGCAATAGTGCCTCGTACCTCCCCCCCTTCTCGGATCTCCTCAGATTTTTGGAGGATGAGTGTCGGATGACCGACCACTTGGATCTGGTTCCTATACCGGGACCGAGTACAGGCCGCTTTGAGGCGACCCGGGCAGCGCCACGGAGAGAGCGCCGCCCGCACAAGCAGTATACTGCAGTGCGGCAGAACTCTCCACACGGGGAGAGGCCGAGGCCTTGCAAGTGTTGCAAGCGGGATGGCCATCGTTTGCCGGCCTGTCCCAAATTTGTTGGCCTACGCACCGAGGGGCGTAGAAATATGGCCAAGCAGCGGAATTGGTGCTACCGCTGCCTGGGGGCCCATATGGCATCGGCTTGCCCCCACCCACGAGATTGCCACTGTTGTGGAGGGGCCCATCACCCCCTTTTGTGCTTCAACAATAGAGACACTCGTGAGGTGGTGAGAGAGAGGGACTCGCACACGGGCGGGGGCCCTCGTAGGTCACCCACATCTCCGAGGAGATCGGAGGGGCGTGCCACCCCTCCGCGGAGATTGGACAGGCGCCCCCCCTCCAGTGAGAGGATTGGGCGCCCCACCCCCCCTACGGGCGGGGGGGATCGACGCGCCGCTTATGAGGCGCCACCGCGGGATTGGGCCGCGGTCATTAGGGAGCCACGTCGGGAGCCGCTACGCTTCTCTCCCCCTCTGATGGAGAGACCTCGTTTATCGCGGGCTCCCCCAACTTTCGCCCATCATGGGCACCGCCCGGCCCCCCGATGCAGCTTTGGTCGGGGTGTGTACGTGCCGGATTGGGACCCGCTCGAGCGCCTTGAGCGCCCTATTCCTCCGCCGCGCACGCATTTTTCTTCGGACCCCCCTTCCCCCCCGTTGCGGGGAATGCGGGAGGATTTTCACTAAACCAACTGTCGGCTGCAACCCCCCCACAGGAGCCGGTGCTGTTACCAACAGCCTCCGTACAGGTGTGGGGCCCGAGGGGCACCTTTGTTTTAGTTCGCGCCCTTTTGGATACGGGAGCTCAGGGTTGCATTGCCTCCAGCTGGCTGGTCCGGCAGTTGAGTTTGAACACATCTCCATACATTGATTCGGTACGAGGAATCGGAGACCTGCGGATCCCGGATCCGATCGGTCAGGTTTTGTTCTCCTTCTCCCCCCACTTCTCTTCAGCGCCCAAAATTGGCGCTACCGCGATTGTTTATGAGAAGGTTGTTGGTCAGCTTCCGCAACAGCACGTTTCGCGCGCTGTCGTTGATGCGACATCAGGATTGACCTTGGCTGACCCTTCCTTCCACCGAACCGGTCCGATTCACTTATTGCTCGGTGCCGATGTTCTAGGCCGCGTGTATTGTGGGAAGAGGAGAGAGTTACAGAAGGGTGGGCTGGTAGCCTTATCTACATCGCTTGGGTTTGTAGTGATGGGACCAGTTAGGCATAACCCACCATCTCCATCGGTGGACAGTTACATAACTGTTAGCTCCACCTTATCGGATGTCCTTCAACGGTTTTGGGAGGTGGAAGAGCCACCTACCGTGAAGCGAGTGAACCCCTTGGACGAGGAGTGTGAGTTGTTCTACCAGAACAATACAGGTCGCCTTCACTCGGGACGGCTGATCACTCGTTTGCCCTTTTTGTCAGTTCGCCCCTCACTTGGCAGCTCCCGGCCGTTGGCCGAGAAGCGGCTACTGTCCATGGAGCGTCGTATGAGTAGGAACTCCGACCTCAAACAGAAGTATGTCGACTTCATGCGAGAATATGAGCAACTGGGGCACATGTCGGTCTCGCGACTGGACTGGCGAAACGAGGAACATAATTTTCTTCCTCACCACGCGGTTTTGAAACCTTCCACTGGGAAGATACGCGTTGTTTTTGATGTGTCAGCTCTTACGTCTACCGGAGTTTCGCTGAATCAATGTCTGCATGCTGGACCGAAGTTGCACCACGAGGTGGGCGATGTATTGACCAACTTCCGTCGCCATGCCGTCGTCTTTGTGACCGATATCCGGATGATGTTTCGGCAGACTGTGATTCACCCGGACGATAGACGATATCAGCTCATATTATGGAGGGAGGATCCCAGAGATCCCATGCTGGTTTACGAGCTGAACACCAATACATACGGTTTGCGTTCGAGCCCCTTTGTGGCAATTCGCTCACTTGTGGAACTCGCTGAACGTGAACGATTACGATACCCTCGCGCATCCTTGGTTCTCAAGGAGGATGCATTTGTTGATGATATTTGTACGGGCTCCTCTAGTGTCGAGGAAGCCTTGATTTTGCGAGATGAACTAATTGCTCTTCTCGGGGCTGGTGGTTATGAACTGAGGAAGTGGATGTCCAACTCACCTCAGCTTTTGTGTGACTTGCCAGACGACCACCAGCAGGAGCCTCATATTTTTGAGAATGCCAACACTCCAGATTTACTGTCTGTTTTGGGAGTGCAATACAGACCTGTCCAGGACACGTTCACCTATCGATTGGAGCTGCCAAGCCCCAAGGTCTGGACGAAACGGTTGGTTTTGTCTACAGTAGCTCGTACCTTTGACCCAAATGGCTGGATTAGTCCCGTAGTGTTTTGGATGAAGTGCTTCCTACAGGAACTTTGGTCAGCCGAAGTGTCGTGGGATGAGCCCCTCTCGGGCCGTTTGCTGCGAGATTGGGAGTCCTTCATGTTGTCTCTCCCCGACATTAACCGTGTTAGTATCCCTAGACATATACTGCCTAAGGGACGGTTTACGGCCAGCCTTCATGGCTTTTGTGACGCGTCTGAGAGTGGATACGCAGCCGTCGTATATATCCGGACGGTCGATGATAGAGGAGCTGTTAAGCTCCACTTGCTAATTGCTAAGAGTAAGGTTGCTCCACTTCGGACTCGATTAACGATTCCGAAGTTAGAATTGTCTGGAGCTACTCTTCTGGTTCGGTTGATGAACCACGTTGTTGACACCCTGGGACGTAGTGTGGACTTTGAGTCGCTCTTTGCTTGGTCCGACAGTCAGGTTGTCCTGTGTTGGATTAAGAACTCCGTCCACTCCCTGGAAGTATTTGTGGCCAATCGGGTATCCCAAATACAGGCCTCGAAGGCCACGTTGATTTGGCGCCACGTGCCAGGTGAAATAAACCCTGCTGACTGTGCATCACGTGGCAGCGAAGCCCCTCAGCTTATTGACCACACTCTGTGGTGGGGTCCCGACTGGTTGTTACAACCGTCTTGGCCTTCCACACCAGCTGTGGTGAAGGTACCAAATCCGGGCTTGCGTGTTCACGCTGTCGAGACTATGGCGGCTCCAGAGCGGGAATTTTTATTAGACCGCTACAGTTCTCTGGACAAGTTGCTCGGCGTGACCGCTTGGATAAGAAGATTTATACGAAATTGTCGCCGGCCTCAGGACAAAGATTTGTGTCCGGTCCTCTCACCGCAGGAGCGCCAAGATGCTCTTCTGCATTGGGTGCGTATGACCCAGTCTAGAGCGTTTGAACCGGAACTTAAGATTTTCCGTACCGGGACGTCCAAATTGAAGGGACCCTTGGTGCGTTTGACTCCCTTTCTGGATGATAAAGGATTGTTGCGTGTAGGAGGCCGATTGAGGCACGCTAACTTGCCTTATAGATCACGTCATCCCCTGTTGCTCCCCAAGGACGGACCATTGGTGCGATTGTTGATCATTGATCGCCATGTGAAGAATGCTCATGCCGGATGTAATGCATTGACCGCGCTCCTCCAACGGGAGTTTTGGATTTTGTCAGCGCGAAGAATAATCCGATCTGTTATCTTTCGATGTCTGCCCTGCTATCGTTTACGCCCCGAGACGATGCAGCCCCAAATGGGTGATTTGCCTGCTGATCGTGTGAATGAATCGATGACCTTCTTAGGAGTTGGAACTGATTTTGCGGGACCATTCACTATAAAAACGTCGCGACTCCGTAATGCTAAGACTGAAAAGGCTTACTTGTGTGTGTTTGTTTGTTTGGCCACTAAAGCCGTTCATTTGGAGGTGGTGAGTGCGCTCACCATGGACGCTTTCTTAGCAGCGTTAGGCAGATTTGTCTCCCGCCGGGGACTGCCTTCTCTAATTCGGTCCGATTGTGGGACGAACTTCAAGGGCACTGATAGACATATAAGAGAAGTTTGTGAATTTTTAGATAAAAATAATATTGAGATCGGATCCACACTCTCCCGTAGGGGGGTAACATGGCGATACTCCCCGCCGTCTTGCCCTCACTGGGGAGGGATTTTTGAATCTGTTGTAAAGGCCGCCAAGACTCACCTTCGCCGCGTTATTGGGGAGACTATTCTCACGTTTGAGGAACTCGCGACGGTGTTTCATAAGATTGAGGCGGTTCTCAACTCGCGTCCGTTATGTCCGTTGTCTACCGACGCGAACGATTTGCAGGCCCTCACGCCGGGCCATTTCTTGATAGGCAGACCACTTAACGCCCTGCCCGAGTATCCTTATAGAGATATCAATCCCGGACGCCTTTCGCGGTTTGAGTTGCTCCAGCAGCTTACCCAGAGTTTCTGGCGCCGCTGGCACCTTGAATATTTACACATTTTGCAACAGCGCGTTAAGTGGTCAGATAAGACAAACCCACCGAGGGTTGGAGACCTCGTGTTAGTGAAGGACCCAAACCTGCCACCCTTACGTTGGCGTCGCGGACGCATTGTCCAACTTACTCTAGGGTCTGATGGTGTGCCCAGGTTTGCCGAGGTCCTAGTTGGGGATTCTGTTTTGAAGCGCGCGGTCGCTACTCTTTCTCGCCTCCCCTTAGACTGATTTGGCGGACAGTCCGGGACTGTCCGGAGCGGGGGGATGTTCACGCTCGAGGAAGAGCGAGTGGCGGCACTGCATTCTAGTCTGTGCAGTGACAGCTTTTTTGGCGGCCGGCCGCATGTGATATGTCAGTTGAGTCGAGTCGAAATGTCATAATTTGTGGTTAGGATGATGTCCGGGCATCCATAAAATATAATACACAATATTCAAGCAAATAGTGATTTGCGCGGCGCACCTAATATCGGGGTGCGAAAGCCCGCTTTGTGTTTGTGTGTCAAAATCGCGAGTGTGAGTCGTGGTGGCCTATTAGGCGTTTGTAGTGCTCCGGTCTCCACCGGTGGATCCACTGCAGATCTTCAGGAGCCGCGACTTCCTTCGAGCTAGCTCAGGAAGTCCACCGGCTACGGAGGAGACGGAAGGAGACAATTGGAGCCAAGGTAAGTAATACCAGCTTTCTATGAGTTGGTAGTCAAATAAAATTCAGCAATACAAGTCGGTGAAACGCCGACGTGGTGGAGTCTACTTGGGGCACCACCACTTAGTTATATTTTTCGACTTAGTACATGAATTAAGATATGACCTCGTGTGATTTTGACTCGGATGCTGTGACCGAGATGAGGAGATGGAAAAAGATTCAGTGGATTTAGCAACATTTTGACTCAGCTCTTTTGAGTGAGATTTAGAATTTGTAAACGATTCAGTGGATTTAGTATACATATGACTCGGAGTCTGTGCCCGAGATGTAGATTTAGTAAGATTTGGTTGACTCAGCAGCTTCGACTGAGATGTATTTTTATTACAAGATTCGGTGATCTTTGTATTAATATGACTCGGAGTCTTTGCCCGAGATGTAAAATCAGATTCAGTGGAAATAGCATTATTTGCGTGACTCAGTGACTTTGACTGAGATGAATTTTTATTTTGACTCGGTGACTTTGACCGAGGTGCATTTTTAATACAAGATTTAGTAGATTTTATATGACTCAGCTGTTTTGGCTGAGATGAAAATTTTGCAAAAGATTTAGTAGATATATTAACATGTTTCGTGTCATTTACGCTATTCGATTTCGGCAGACACGTGACCGAAATCTCATTTAGTTTAAATTTTCGTCGCGGGACTCGAACCTCGACTGGTTAGCAACACACGTTTTTACTGCGTTTGCAGAGGCAGGGCGTGACGACGGGTAAGCGCGTTGCGCTTGCGTTGCATTCTCACGCCTTTGCATATTGAACTGACGCTTACGACACTTATCTATAGTGTGACCTACATTTTTACAGTAATTGCAAGTTAAAGGTGTATAAGATTTATAATTAGAATTTATATTATAAGATTTATGATAATGGGATTTAGAATAATGTTTTTTATTTTTTAAGTAGCAATCAGATGAACTGTGTCCTGTCTTTTGACATATGGAACACTGTTTAATAAATTTGGAAGATAAGTTAGATTTAGTAAGATTGAAAATTTTTTCTTCTTCAATAGCATGCTGTACCGCCTCGTTTAATGTCGTAGGATTTCGGCATCTGACTATACTAGAGATAGAATTATTTAAACCCAACATAAAAGTATTAAGGGCTAGGTCTTCCATAGCTGCAATTCTACCAGGAAGCTCTTTTTCGTCGGTACAGTTATAGTGAATATCAGAGTGTAAGCGAGTTAGTATATATTCTATTCTTAACGAATATTTGGTAACATCTTCTCCCGATATTTGTTTGCAATTTTGGAGATCTATTAATAAATGAGTGGCGTGTTTTTTCTCGCCAAAAGTTTGTCGTAGAAAAGATTTTAATTTATCCCATGTATGAAATATTCTTAAGCTACAAGCTGTTTGAGCTTTGCCTTCTAATTGTGCCAAAATAAATTTCGTTAATACACTTTGTTGCTCAGTTGTGGCCAGTGACATAGCATTATCGCAATTTGTAAGAAAAGCTGGCAATGATTCGCGATCCCCATGATAGGGTTTGATGAATTTTGTTAAAACATTAAGTGTGACCTTGTCCGACATTTCGGCTTTTAGAGTTAGCATTTGCTATGCTAAACAATAAACTTGAAATAGTAATTACACAAAATTTAAAATATAACGATATAGTAAATATAGAACTTGGTACAAAATTTGGCAAAATTAGAATTACGTAAAAATTGTAAAAATTTAAAAATATGAAATTGTAAAAATAGACAAAATATGAAATTGTAAAAAAATAAATTGTATAAAAATTAGTAAACACTCACAGCAAAATAATCAATAGTTTCATCACGAAAATTGTTTGACTTTGAACTTGAATTAGGAGTTCTCTTCAGTTTCCAGAGATTTTCTTTATTCGCGTTGAAGCGATCTCGAACTTGGAGATGATGCAGAATTCAGCGATGATACAGCGGACTCAGTGAAGATACAGTGGATTCAGTGAAGATACAGCGGATTCAGTGAAGATACAGCGGATTCAGTGAAGATACAGTGGATTCAGTGAAGATACAGCGGATTCAGTGAAGATACAGTGGATTCAGTGAAGATACAGCGGATTCAGTGGTGGTGAGTTAGATCCGTGGTGCGGGCTCAGACCAAGGCAAACTCGGCTGAGGCTGACCGTCGACCTGGGAGATGCGGTGGTGCGGGCTCAAGCTGATGAGCTGAGGCTGACCGTCGACCAATGAAGCGGTGCGTGGTGCGGGCTCTGGCTGAAGACCAGAGGCTGACCGTCGACCAATGTGTGGAGTGTGGCTGATGCAGGCTCAACCTTAGGCTGAGGCTTACTGTCGATCAACACGAGACGCTACGGGAGCCTGGATAGACACAGGGACTTCAACGGAAGCCACTTACAGTATCCCACTTCTGACACCAAATTGTTAGGAGGCCGACCCTGTTGGTCTTTTTAAAAAAACACTTTTTTAAACACACACTTTATTTTACACACAATTAACGTAAACTGCCTTTATGAGGTGTTAACTACCGCTTTCCGCGAGTGCCCGAATCTAACTGACTATGGAGCTCTCTAAGTAGCTACCAAGTAACATGAAATGCAGAGTTGCGGAATGGCTTGAGATAGAAATGTAGACTAATCATAATGGACCCACTAACTAGGGATGTAACAGAGCGAAACCATCTCAGGAGATCTCCGTGTATACCCGCTAATTGCAACTTATTCAACAAAATCACATAATCAATTCGATCGAATGCCTTCGTATAGTCGGTATATATTGCATCAACCTGGCCTCCCGACTGCATACCCGAACTAACATCCTCTGTAAATGCCACAAGATTACTGACCGTCGGTCTTTCCTTCAAAAATCCGTGCTGCTGTTTTAAAGTAGTATGTTTAAGGGCTGCATACATCTGATGGTGAATTAATTTTACCAACACTTTGGCCAACACACACAGTTTGGAAATCGGTCTGTAATTTGTAACATCGTACTTACGACCCTTTTTGTGGATTGGTGTAATGATTGCAGTCAGTCTTGGAACCGTACCTTCCTTGACGGAACGTTTAAATAACAGACTCACAGGTAAAGTCAAGCTACGTGCACATCTAGATATAAGAAGTGGATGCAGTCCATCGGGACCCGCCGACTTATTACAATCATTTTTTTTAATAGATTATAAACTTGGTCGTCAATTATTTCGATGGATGCAATGTCGGCAGATACCGAGGATGGTAAAGATGAGCTAGTTGAAAACGCAGGTGAAATATTAGAGCTAGTATCAGGCTCCAGAAAATTGGAGTGGAAGTATTCTGCAAAAGCATCACAAATCTCAACACCAGAGGAAATAGTCGTGCCCTTGAAGGTGATAAGAGACGGGAATGAGTTATTTTGCTTGTTGGTCCGTATATAAGACCATAAAGCCTTGGGGTTCCCACGAATGGCTAGTTCCGTGGTTTTCGTGTAGTTATCAAAACACTCTTGCTCAACTTTCCTTGCTCGTTGACGCAATAGATTGAAGATATTGCTGTCATTTAAATTACCATAAGTCCTGGGGCTGTACTCTTAAAATCGACAACGATAATATCGGATTAGCCCTACTCTAAACACGCTATCGTTAGCGTTATCGTTGTCGTCGTCGGATCCATCACTACATAATATAAATGCTTAGAAATTAAGAATCCGCACAAGCGTAGCTGAGTACCACACGGGATAATGATCAGGTTGTAGGAACCTGAAATGCACAAACTTATCTCTTAGATTGCTCAATATACTATTAAATAATTGGACAGCATCGTCAAGTGTCCCACATGATAATAGGTTATGCCAATCTTGGTGGTCAAGGTCACGACATATACTTGAAAAATCCCCGTATTGTTCCACAAACTGCTCTCCCGCTAGTGGTCGGTCACTTTCCTCCCGCGGTGAACAATGTACTTTTATCGTCTTCGCGACGTCTCCACCGCGTATCCTCGTCTGTCGGCAGGTACGAGCGCACTCAGTCGGCGCACAAGGCACCGGAGCCGCTGACGCTGAGCGCGCGCGCCGTGCTGCGGCAGCTCGTCAACGGCGACCGGCTCGCCGCGCCCACCCCGCTCAGCTCGCTGGTCGTCGCCGCGCTGGTGCCGCTGTACGGTACGTACCGAGCGGGCCGTGCTGCGGCAGCTCGTCCCCGCCCGCCCCGCTCGGCTCGCTGGTGCCGCTGTACGGTACGTACCGAGCGGGCCGTGCTGCGGCAGCTCGTCCCCGCCCGCCCCGCTCGGCTCGCTGGTCGTCGCCGCGCCGCGGCCACCACTCGAGGACCTTTTCGCCTCAACGGCCGTCAGTCTTATGAGCTATGTTTCACTATAGTTATGGTAATCGTATTATTTGTATGACAACTACAGCGGTGCCGCTACGGTCGCTCAAGGAACTAAATGGTATCGTCACGGTAATGGTATACTTAACGAGAGCTAAAGCATAAGAATCGTCAGCGCGAACTCACTTGACATGTCATATGTTTTATTCAACAGCTAGCTATCGTAATATCTCTCACCGAGTATTTTACAGTGAGAGAGTTATCGCTACGTTACGAGTTCACGATAGTCTTACGATAGTGTTTCCAGCTATTCCATTTAATATCTCAATCGTTGTCGGATAGTGAGTTAATACGATTATTACTATACTATAAGGAGAGTACTTCGTGCGCAAGCTTGGGATGAAATGGTCCGACCGGCCGACGACCAATTGGGAGACACTTTTCTACCCCGAGCCTGCCCGTCCGGGGGGTCTAATTATGGCACTCGTCGACCCCCCCGTGGAGGTGAGACCTGGCGCTCGGGTCAGCTATGCTGGCTCACCGTCGGGCCTACCCTCCAGGGGGACTCGGGGAATGACCAACGCCGATTCCGATTGTGTCTCTACGGAGGTAGAAGTTGTTGGAGGGTGGTTTCGTGGTTCCGTCACTCTTCTTGATATCGATTGTGTGTTGTTTTTATTAATGTGTCCTATGAAACTATATATGTATCTCCAGGAGTGTGGTGCTTCGTGATGATGGGCAGCGTGAACCAGCACGGCGCCGAGATCCTGTCGGGCAGCGCGGTCCCCACCGCGGTGTTTGCGCTCGGGACGCTCCTGGTGCTGGCCACCCTCTACATGATCTCGGTGCAACCGGTCTCCGAGAAGAAACTCGCCTTCTCTGTGAGTACTTTGTTTGAGTAGATATCACATTCGCCTTTTCTATTTCAAATATAGGAAAATAGTGATCGGGTCTCAACGCGTGTTTTTAAACTAGCTGTGCCCGCGACCTACGATTCGCCGTATATTTTTTTCGCGTTTTTGAAACATTTTCATTGACGCTCAGCTCCTATTAGTCGTAGCGTGATGTTATAATATAGCCTTTCTGGATAAATGGACCATCCAACACGAAAATAATTTTTAAATTTGAATCAGTAGTTCCTGAGATTAGCGCGTTCAACCAAACAAACACAAACAAACAAACAATCAAACAAACTTCGGCTTTATAATATTATGGTATAGATAAAAAAAACAATAATTATATTACAACTTTTAAAAATGTACAGCAGACTGTTATAAAACTACACTGACCATTTTTGTACCGTACTGTTGTGTTTTTTTTTTCGGAAATATCTCTTAATTTAATGGGTAATTAATTTTAGTATGAGTGAGGTTGACACGACCCTTAAATGCTTTCGTAATTTTATAAAAAAAATATGTTAAAGCTTTGTGTTGTAATTTCTTGATGGAACTCCATGGTATCTTGTTATTAAAACACTAATTTGTAATGTAATGTATCGAAACCGGTCGCAATAGTTTAAATATAATAAAGATTCAAGTGGAACTAACACTAATTCACTATTAGTGTTTTAATAACAAAAAAAAATATATGTCATGATTTTTTTTATTTAATTACGCCACCCGATGATCCCTTCTTGAAAAACCCTTAATTAATATTAATTGTGCCTCGCGAAGGTGCCGCTGGTGCCGTGGCTACCGGGGCTGAGTATCCTCATCAACGTGTACCTGATGCTGAACTTGGATTACATGACTTGGATACGTTTCGCCGTATGGATCGCGGCGGGTAAGTGATCTATCTATCTTTCTTATCTTTTTTCGACAGATAAAATAGATTTTCGGTCTACCGCAGACAAGTGCACTTTTCTTCATTGTTGCCGTTACATTGGCATATGTAAAAATTATAAGTTTTCTTTGGTGTTACCAACAATCAGTTTAGTCAACTTTACTCCTATCCGAAATATCCATGTTTCAATCGAAATAAAATTCTATTCTATTCCGATCATTAGCATATTTGTAGCTTTTTTGACTCCTAAAATATATTTCAATTTATTCTCAAGTAGGTTTGTTTGTGATCTGTGATTGCCGTTGATTTTGATGTTTTGTAAATTAAAAAAAATATGTTACCATTTAAGATGCTCCAAAAAGTTGCAATGATATTTATTAAGGTTGCTTAAACTACCAAGCTGAACAAATTTCACTATGGCAACACTGAAATCGCGAAAGCAGCTGTTCCTTACATTTCAGTCGAGTAGATTTTTAACATTTGTATGAGCAGCTGATTATTTTCGCAATTTTAGAATTTGTCCCACAGTAAAGTTCATTAAATTTACTGGTCTGAGAACCTCTTTAGATGTCAGCACGACTTTTTGGAGCACCTTATACACAAATCAGTGGCACCAACAGTAAATTATACACATAGAAGTGACACCAACAGTAAATTATCACAAAGCAGTGACACCAACAGTAAATTGTACACAAAGCAGTGACACCAACTGTAAATTATCCACAAAGAATTGGCTCCTACAGTAAATTTCTACTCTTTTACGTCTGAGCTTGTATCTCGAGGACGTTCAATCGCAGGGCTCCTGATATACGTGACGTACGGCGTTTGGAACAGCTCCGAGCGCAGGAGGAACCCGGAGGCGGTGCCGCTGGCGGAGCTGCATAGTGACAGCCACGCCGCGCTCCTCAACCACAACGGGCTGGCACATACCATGGGATGACCGGTAGCCAGCCCCACCAGTGCTATCTCCTTCATTTCCAGCATTTGAGGCAGGCGGTGAAATAAATAGGGAGTAGACGAAAAAGATTGGGAAGATAATACCGCTTAGACGCGGAATGGCCACTTCGCAAAATGTCCCTTTCGCACGATATCCCTCTCGCACAATGTCTCTTTTGCAAAATTTTCATTTCTCTTTAAATGTTACAGCGAACACCTCTACGGCCGGTTGCATCAAGTTGTACGTCTTATAATTTCGTATAAACTGATGTGAAAATTAGTTTAAACATAAAAATGATAAAGTAAAACTGACATAAAACAAGTCTGTGCAGTTACACACACACACTAAAGACGCACGCAAACACATACGCACAAACACTAACTCACACACACAGACTCACATGCAAGCGACTGCGACATGCGATGCGACACGCGATGTTTTACCTAGATCAGTTGTCACACGTTGATGTTACGGCGTATTTTCCCAACTTCTTTGTCCATTCTGCAACTACCAGACTCTGCTAGGGCTCGTTCACACATGCATCATTTATAGACGAAATTAAGTCCCCTTCATTTATAAACCAAATGTTGTTATAATACTTAAAAAAAAAGAGGTTAGCATTTTCAGAAGTGTTCGTGTTTTTCTAAGATTCATGAGCGTATGAGTAGGAGTTTTAATTGCTACAGAATGGATGAAAATATAAAAATAACAATCTGTTGATGTGTGAATGCCCCGTTAAGGTTAAATTGTATAATGGAAAGTTGTTAAATGAGATGATGTGAATTTGGAAAGTTCGTGTTTTGTACTTTTTTAATGGACTCAATTATATGCTGTATAAATAAAAAAAATGTGACTGTTAACCTCATCGATGATTACATTGCTGTCTCTCATCGACACTTGTTTTGTTGTCTAGCTAGAGAAACGATTATGTATGCTACTGTGAAGTTGAGTTTGTGATGATAATATTTTGTCATCATGGGTTAAAATGGCACCCAACGCTTTTTGGTTGCATTTTAACTGTTCTGTACTTAGATCTTATGCTCGATGCATATCGAGTAAACGTTTGTATTTTCAACTATTACATTTATTGTATTGTTTAAGAATCTCTTGATGTTTTGGCAAAATGTTCCTTATCAAGACGACCAAAGTGGTGAAATCTTGTATCTTTAGTGTTAAGCCTATACTTTTAATGTTAAGGTATCATTGTCGTAGATATATTTGCGGGTCTCGGGATGTAGTGTTTAATATAAATAAAAAAAAAAACTAGTATTTATTGCTAGCACCGTAAAAATAAAGAAAAACAAGTGATGTGTGCTTAGTTTATTAATTTGAATTTAAAAGTTTTAGCACACTATTTTGTAATTTCAATAGGTATAGATTATGTAATGCTTTGAAACACTGCAAGATATTTTTAAACTTTAGTACTTTCTACTCGCTCTACTACGTCTATGTCTATGCTTATTTCTGTTCTAGAGTACAGGACTCTCCAGAACAGAAATGAGCATAAAGAAAAATTGAATATTGTATTTTTTGCATACTTTTTTCTAATATTTACTCAATTTAACAATATTTTTCTTATGGTCAGTCACTTCTTATACCCTTGAACCAATTCCGATGGATCGTCATTGAGATTTTAATTTTTCATTGGCTCGAGTACCAACACTAGCGCCAAATTGGATCCGTATTTTGAAAAATTAAATAATACCGAAATCGGTTCATCTAAAATCCGCGTAATTCAAGCTGAATTTGGAGCCAATGCGAAAAAATAAATGTACGAACAATCACAATCTCAATGCTGATCGATCGGAATTGGTTTCAGAGTAAGCCTACAGCATTGCGCTTAAGTGCACTGTAGCATTAAAAATTCATAGTACGCCGAAATATACAATGTAGGTTGTAATATGACACACATTGAGAATGGCGGCATAGTGACGGGCAAATGGTGCTCTGCAGAAATTTGAAGCTCTATGGTCGCTTACGCAAAAACTTCGGAATATTATATACAGTATAAAACGTGTAAATGTGGGGATGACCCTTAATTGTTTCCTTAATTACGATATGTTTAGTCGTCCCCTGTTTTACATCATCGTCCCCGAGGCAGACATGTTGATTGCCCACTCAAACGCTGGATTAAAAATCAAAAAAATAATATAATCCTCATATACATGACACCATAAATAGCTCCTTTTTTGAGTCCTCCAAATTTTTTACCTAACAATGGATTGGATGTGTTTCTATTATTTTAACCATCTATTTGGTTTAGTGATTTAGGATACTTGATTAAGACTCAGAGATTAAATCCCCATGGGGGCAAAAGTTGGCTTGGTTTGATGTCTTGGTTACTTGATGTGTCTATAATCTTTGAATAGCCATAGTAATTTATTCTCTAATTCAGTTTTATAATTTAAAAATATATATTCTTGTATTAACTCATTAGAATAGTAATTCAGTATTATTATAAGATGTATCTTAGCTAATCAGTATTCAATATTATGTAGGTAAATTGTGGTAAATATAAGATGCCGGTTTCATCGAATATTATAATCTAATAAATAAAGTATAGACACGTTATCTCATTGTGTAACAAGATCTTCAACGAAAGCGTTCAATTTGACAGTCAACATTTATTATTTAACATTTTGGCAAAGCAAACAGAATATTGTGGGAATCACTTAAGCGCCAAAAAAATAAAGAGACTTAATTACAAAAGCTTCAACCATAATACTCCAATTGCAATACTCCAAATATACATAAATATTGTAAATAGCCTACACATAATTAAGATGTGTTTAATGTATAAACGAAACGCAAACATCCCAGGCGACTGTTTCGTTTTGTTTATACATTGAACAACATACATTTTGACATAATATCAAAAATAAAGTTAGTAACTGTTTAGTCTGTAATACTGCTATAAAGTAAATGCTGCTTTAGACAAAATAATAAAAAAATGTACCTAACTAGGAAAATATAAAATTAAGAAATTGAGAGTAATCATTTTGAACATCTCTAATATTTATTGTCATTATACAAGGTTATTTTTTGTATGTCGCTTTTTTATGACACCAATATCTTTTATTTTATTTATTGTTATTTACTGTTTGCGTAAGGAATGGATTATTGCGGTTGTTTTCGACGGAATCAAAGGGACATAGAGGCTCTCCCAGTTCGTGCAAGTAAATCTTTCATTTATTTACTATGTACTTAATTAATTACAAATATTCTATGATCACAGTCTTGGACTGTTGTAACAATTGTCAAATTGAAAGCGAATGTGATTGCAACATGTATCACAGTTACACAATAAGAACATCCCGAGGCCCTTTACGAAGTATTTAGCGTTGCTTGGCTGTGAGATGGCGGATATTGTGATTGTTAAATTGTATTTACTTTGCTAGAACGCAAAGCACGGCCTGAAAGGCGATATAAACTCAAACTGTACTGCCATGGACTCAATGTGCAAACAGAAATATAATGACAACCAATAAACAACCTTATTCCCAGTTTTTTTTAAATATAAACGTCGCCCCGCACTAAGATTTTCTCCTGTGTCGTGGGTGCAGTTAGAAACATAGAATATCGCATGCACATACGCCCAGACCTGAACAAATTTCTGTAGGCCATACAAAATATTTGTCCAGTACAGGAATCGAAACTGCGACCCGTTGCGCAGTAGGCGATCACTCGACCTCTGCGCTAACCGTGTCGTCAAATTTGATGTTTCCCAATTGTTCTACATTTTGGACTGATAGGTATTTACCAGAGGGAGTATCAGTACTAAAGTCATCTGCGTGGGTACCTCCGACCTCGATATTACCTATTTCTGACACAAAGCAGCGTTGCTTGCATCGCTCCGTTCCGGTTTAAAAGGTAAGACTAAGCTGTAGAATTACTACGTACTATGACTTGACGTGTTATTTCACAAGTTGACATCTTTCCTCTTAATAATATTAGTATAGAAAAAGAAAAAAAAAGGTATTGTAATATTCACACAAAACGACAATAATAGTCTTGATATTTAATGCAACAATATATCCCAATATAACTTTGTGTATTTGTTTCTTTTGCTGTTTGTATATCTAATAGGTCCATGGGCATGGTCGTCATATGGTTAGCATCGTCCTGCATATAGACCGATCCACAGCACAGGATATACTTTTTATGTTCTATTAATTTTTTAGTAATTTATTTAACATTGACATCTCTCTACTATAAAATAGCTCCTAAATTTTTGGAGATTTTGCTAATTTTTGACGGTCATGTTAGTGAATAGGAAAATTTGTGTTTTTAATATAAGTGTATGTATGCAAAGCTAATATAATGTATGATATTTAGATTAGATATGGCCTTTTCGCTTGCGTTTATCAACAGTGGCTTCCTCGGAAAATGAAAATACTGTATAAACCATTCGTTCAAAAAACACGCAAAAAAACTTTTCTACCTATATTCTGTAAAACAACGCAATAAGAAAACATTGATAGTTCTCTTCATTGTTTTTTTTTCTGTCAGTTATAAAAGACATTGTGAATAAATTAAAATACCTTTCACTGTGTTACTTTCGAGTGTTTTGCTTATTATTGTATTGAATGATGTAAAATCTATTATTTATTTTAATTAACCTTTGTTTAATTCTTAACTGATCGACAGTTACGATCCGTATTGACAAATAAGTGAATATTGTTTCAGCGAGGATGAATGACCATTAAATACATTGCTTAACATAACATCTTTTTATTTTGGCACCTCAGAATAATATATTCTTGTAAACTTAAAAAAATAATGCCATTATTATAAACCAAGTAGGTTAAAATATTAGGATGTTAAAAAAGACAGTCAGTTATGTCAGTTTTAAAACAAAATATATTTCGACTTATAAAATCACAGCTTGTTAATTCTCTTATATCAATAGCTCTGGTTTCGCCTCTCATAACACTAGAGTAAGATTTAAAAATTACACTAATCGAAAATAATGCCAGCTGCACTGTAAAAAAGTGTAATTTATTAAACCCTATGCGCTAGTTTGCGCAGGCGCAACCAATGCGACTGTAACCTCACAAACATTATTACATCACGATCTATTTACAACGATCACACTATATGTATCACATTAAATCACTATATTACTTGGAATGACAACTATGATAACGTTTTTATGCAGAAATCTCATTTTTCCATTTCAGATATTTTATTCATCTGTTAATTGCTAAATAAAGAAATAGAAAAAAAAACAAACAAAAATAAACAATGTAAAAACAAACAAAATGTCCAAAGTAGAAACAAATATAAAAGATTTTTTTCTCGGGTGGAAATTTGAGATCTCTACCTATCCCTATAGCATAAAGGCGTAAACAGGTAGCTTCTCTGTTCATATATACAAGGATATTTAACACATCATAGTAGGGCTGTGTAAATGAGTTATGTAGATGTAACAAGACACATTTTGTGTTGCTCCAACAAAAAAAACACCACAATTTAAGTATACACAGTAATACATAAATAGCGTATTTAATTGGTAACTAGCAGAGATTTATTCAACATACATTGTTTTTTATATAAACTTAAATTACTTAAATTACTTTTGCTTGGCAATTGTTATTATAGCGTAAATGGCCTGTCGCCATCGTAATAAAACAATCTAGTTGCACACTGTGTATGCAACAGTCCATAAGTTTTAATACCAAATAACTATCTATTCACAAATAAATCCTTAGAGTAATCCTATTCCTAACAAGTTTATGTTACGAATTTATAAATTGATTTCTCTAAAGGGCTTAGTATAAACCATGAAGAATAAAGAGAAGGAGTTAGTAAGTTCAACTTCTTGTCTTTATTCTTCATGGTATGCTATACACTATCCGATTCATACAACGTGTTCGTACTATTAGTTATTATGATAAAATAATTAAGTAGCGTATGAAATATTTTAAAATTCAGCTTATCTATTATTACTCGAGTTATGGACATCAAAGTGAACACGTTGCATAGAGTCAATAGGCGTATCGCTATTCAATTTAACATATTAATAAGTATATTATTACTTAAATACTATTAAATACATTCATTGTCATAATTTTAATTCCAACATTAGTCAAGGGATCCGTCTTCATAATCGAAAATTGATTGCGTCTATCCTTCAAAGTAAAATGCTCGCGCGTTGCATTTATAGGGTCTGCAAACGATTGTTACACATTCAAACATACAATACAAAACGAACACAAATTTTAATGACGAACACAGCTTTAACTTAAATAGAAGTAAAAAAAAAAATGGTTGTGTTGTGAGTAGGTATGGTAAATCAATTTTTAGTGTTCCTCAACTCTTAAATGCATGCACCAACAAACAATTTTCTCTCGCTATACTTGTAACTACATTTCTTCGTAGAAACGGAATCAAAATTTTGTGGTAATTTGTTGTTTACTGTCAATCTTATCGTTGGTCGCTGGCAAGTCTTTCTTGTTGGTCACCGGCAAGTTTTTCTCGTTCAGCGAACTGTTCTTTATGCCATAGCAGAAGTATATTAGGTAGCCTGAAACAAAAACAGAGTTTGGATTTGGTGTTTCCACCTCACCAGGCTGCACGAGTGTTCAAATTGAAAGTTTGGCTTCTTCACCTTTGTAAAGGAGCCTCATATCACCAATATATTGTAAAGCATTGCTTGCATGGTTGGAATCCGTCATATTGTTGCGGCGGCCATCTTGGATTTGAAAGTTGTTTTCATAAAGAACTTTATTCTACAAGATTATGCCCCTAACCATGATCGCCCAAAACAATATCGAACACGCACTGAAAGCGGGATGGCGCTACATGCAGCAGGAGCGGTGTCTCTGTATCAATACTGTTTTAATCTTGGTATAAGCGACCATGGTAGGGCCCCAGATCTATTATTAATTACCCATATTGGGAGGAATGTACAAAAATACCTATATACCTACTTAATCCGCCATTTTGGTATTAATTGGTATTTTAGAATTAGAAAATGAATATAAAATTAAACAGGTGAGTAAATTTTGTTTAAATCATATTCTACTACCGTGTCCTGAAGCGTCCCTTAAATCTTCGCCTTTTCGCAAGTTCTAGGACGCGCAGGGCGATGTTAGAAATTAAGGATTTTAAAATGGTCGAAATACATCGATTAATTTTTTTTTAACCCAGACCTTTGTCATAAGTACTTTCTTTATCTTATATAGGCCACGGACCTGTAAAAAAGACGGACGGAGCGTTATTGAATCGGGTTATTCACCAACTGGACACGAAAGACTGGACACACGTGTGCCCAGTTGGTGAAACTCAAAATTAGTATCACTTGAGTGAAGCATGCAAATGACAGCACATTTGTACCTTAGTATGTGTGCGTGTCTTGCTCGTCGAAAAATAACAGCTCTTTGTCTTACCTGGTACATCTGTGTGAGTGTAGGTCGTATACAAACACATGAAATTGTCTTACCTTGCATGCTTTACATTTGTTTACTTTAATGCCACACTACGTCTGTATTTTTTGTAGGTCCATGATATAGGTATTCAATTTTGGCGGGGGGTCCAAAAATAACCCTGTACTGTATTGTCTTACGTGCGAGTATCATCCCTACACATATGAAGTTAAATTATTGCCCATAAATTGTAGTAATCTCAAAAAACAAATAAGTTAGAGACAATTGTATTGATTGAAATAATTGTGATTATTTCAATCAATTCAATTGTCCTTGCCCTTAGTATCCAAAGGGCCTCGTCATTGGGTTAAGTGCTACGTCGTATCCCATTAACCTCATTAAATTATACATTATTATTCAAATTATGGTCTTCCTCAAACGTAAGCGGTAAATAGTAGATATTTATAATATAACTGACCCTATCGATTGGTATCATAAAAATACAGGTGCTTATTTTTTAACATTTCATAAGTTTATTGCCCAGCTCTGGTCAGTTAAAATTTTGTGTCCTTTGAGCATAATTTCAATATTTAGAATACCTACTTGCTCTCTAGCGGGCATTGATTTGACTCAACCTGTTAACGTGAATGAATAAAAAATGTATATTTAGGCTTACACATAATTTAGAAGCTCGCTCTATGCTAAAAGCATTGGACAATTACAATATGGAACACTCGATAAACTATTTACTTATTATAAAAGTTGTGATAGATCTTGGTACGAGAAATATAGCAAGTTGCTCCGTGACGGTAGAACTTCAGTAGAAATCAAGAGAGAACACCTGCTGCTCCCTCTCTCTCCTAACTAGCAGGTCAGATAAGGAGGGTTTATCTGTTTCAGACATAAGAAAAGTACCTCACATTAGACTGCTACCACGCTGTGTATCGAAACTAGGTACTGAATTCAGACCATTTTCGTCAAAAGGCCGCTGCTGACTATAAATCATGGTAGGTGGCGATGACCAAGTTGAAAGACCGATACCTACCGATAACCAGCCAGATGATGAAGCGCACCCAGGTCTGGTAGTCCAGCTGCACCATCAGGTACACGTTCATGCAGACGCTCACGTACGGCACCAGCGGCACTAGCGGGACCTGCGGTGAGATGGACTGTGTAAGTAATACGAACAATACAATGGTAGGTATGGTATAGAAGGGAGGCTTTTATCAGCAATGTTAGCAGCCTTTTGAATCATTGAAAAAATTACTTGGCAAATAAAAGGTTTTACATTATTTAAATGTTCATTTGCCGTAACATAAGTCAGTGGGTGTTAGGTAATAATGATTTGTTCAATAAAGTGGGTTTAGGTATTTTTGTTGCAATGGGGGACAAGTTATGAATTATAGTTAGATAAGATAGATTATATAGACCAATTCGAAACACTCCTACTCGCGCTGCCCAATGGGTATCATTCAAATTCAATATCGTTTATTCAAATTGGATTATAATAATCAGGCTCTTTATAATATGCTTTATTAATAAGTACCTACATCTTTGATTGCAACTTTAAATTTCTTGTATACAAGTTAGGATTTTATTGTAGAAACGTACATACTTAGTTATTGAACTTTTGAGTTTTGTATTTGGTAAAGCTAGTAGGTAGGTATATTCTGTTGTCTAGTATTAACTGAATGAATATCACTATTTTTACGAAACGAATGAATATTTTTATGAACATATACCTACACGGTGTTTCATAATAACCAATAAATAATCAATGTGTATCTAAAACTAATTATTAAATTGTGTAAAGGTACCCGTAAAAAATCAAAATATTTTATTCAACTTGGATTTTACAATCTCTTTTGAAAGTCAAGGAAGCTATGCCAATGGTTCACAAGTCAGACCATTTTCACATATATATTAGATTGTAAAACACGTGATGAAACACCGTATATATTAGATTCTCATAAATATATTGTGACGGAATTGTCATAATACCAATTTCTTTAAACTTTTCTCGTAAAGAATCTTCAGTCATTTTAAGGTTATAGCCGAATACCCGAATAGCCCTTTTCTGCAGCACCAAAACGATCTGAAAGTTGTTATTCTATCTACGTACCCAAGCAGCAGACTGACGTCAATGACTAATAATAGACGTCATTTTTAAGTCAATTTAGGTTCAATAATAATATGTCATATTTAGACGTCTAAATAACGTCAATAGTACGTCGATTCTAGGATAGCAGTTTATACGTCATTATTAGACGTCGTACAGACTACCATTATAGTACCACTACTTGACCACTAACCATTGGTCGTGGATATAAAATAAAACAAGCACGACGAACGTTTATATTCTCAAAAAAATGTATCATGTTATAAATTAAAGTTTATTTTACACTTTTTAGGGCATTAAAAGATAAGATTGTGTATAATTACATAATACTATTTGTAGGGTTCTTGTCCTACACCTTATGATTGTTATGGTTGAGTTAAACGACGTCACTTGTTTATAGTTTATTTATGTTTGCAATGTGTTTGTTAGTTGGTGGCGTTCGGCTAACTGCCTCTAATTACAATCACATAACGTAGTGGCGTAAAATGCTGATACGCAAGAAATTGTACCTTAGCCTGTTGTGCGGTGTAAACCGTACATGCTCCCGAGGGCGAGAAAGGGCTCGTTAGTAAAAATTAACAACAAAATAAAGCAATATAAGTTCAAGCATAAAAAGAATAAAAATAGTTAAACAAATATAAAATCTAAAGTCTCTAGCTTATGATATTTCACATAACACTACACTACACTACACTAAAGATCATCCCTGTCGCTGAAAAGTTTTCTAATAACAGGCGATGTCGACTTATTTATACGACCGTAGATATGAGCTGGACCCGCGTTCGTCTCTCGTTCCATTGATGCTTCGTTTAAGCTACGAGTCTCACCGAAAGGCCCTTGAGGGCGCTGTGTTAGTGGCAGAGAAGGCTCAGCAGGTGGTTGATCCTCGTGCGCTGTGGAAGTGATAGTCACGGAGCAGCGCGCTCGCGCGCGCTTCCACAGATAAGTTCCCGCTGCGATTAGTATAACGCTGGTGAGTATGTATAGCACCACGTACTGGTGTACGTCATGTATGGTGATGTTGTCATGCTATAGTTTGTTCAACTCTTTTTAATAAATTGTTTTCAGCTTCCACAAGCGAGGTTTGGTTTTTCCATAGCTGGACGAGATGTTTTTCGTTTTCCTTAATCAGTTTTATATCGTTTTCGTATTTATCGGCAAATTGTTGATCGAGTAGGCCAAACAAACTACTTGCGATATAACCGACGCCGTTGATGAGGCCTCGGCGCTTCCGCCTTGAATTTGTCAAATGCTGACTGAGGAGCATATCACTGTAGTAGTTTAGTTCAGTGTAGCCGTGACGTAGCTGTAGCAGGATGACGTCGCACTGGTTGCGTTTCTCAGAATTTGTGCATATAGTTTCTAAGTTAGTAATGTAGTGTTTGAATGTCTGAATTCCATGCCAATAAGGCTCCATATTATAATAGACAATAAGCTTCCACTCATCACGCATAAGATGCATGTCCGTTGTCTTGTCCAAATAGAGGCTTTGGCTACTATTTATGTTTGTGAGGCTGTAATTAGCATAAGCAGGTGTGATTATTGCCAAGATTGATAGCATATTCCATATCAAGTTGCTTAACCCTCTGTTTGTTCGTCGGTTTCCAGAATTATTACTGTCTTGTTTTTGTTCAGAATTTTGTTGGTTGGTTTCATTGTTCTTTAGTTCCTTTTCTTTTAATTTGACGTGTTTTTCTTTGTTTTTTGGATTCGAGGCAGGTAGTTTCGACAGTTTGGTAATTGGACGTTTTATTGTTCCATTTTTTGTTTTAATGGTGACCACTCGAACGAGTCCATCCTTTCCCGGATGTAACTGGATCACTCTTCCTAGAGCCCACTTTCCTGCTGGTAAGTTGGCGTCGTGAATAATTACGATGTCATTGATGGTCATGTTTTCGCGAGTGTGCCGCCATTTGCTGCGTGGTGACAATTGAGATAAATACTCCGATTGCCACCGCTTCCAAATGTCCTTGTAAATTTTTTGTACGAGTTGCCATCGTGTGCGCTCATCAGTTTCAGTTTCAATTATAGTTAGGGTGGGACCATTTGGAAGAAAATGTGATGGCGTCAAGTAATCCAGATCGTCAGGGTCTTCAGTGAGTGGTAACAACGGTCGGCTATTCAGACATGCTTCAAGTTGGGCTAGAAGTGTTGAGTACTCTTCAAAGGTAAGCTTCTGTTCGCCAATGACACGGCGGAGGTGGTATTTTAGGCTCTTTACCGCAGCCTCCCAAAGTCCTCCGGCGCTCGGCCATGATAGCGCGTTGAAGTGCCATTCTATTTGCATATCTGTTATGTCTGTGAAAAATTGGGGATCCAGTAGTTCTTTCAGGTTGACATATTCTTGTTTCAGGATTTTGTTGGCTCCGACGAAGTTAGTGCCATTGTCGCTATACATGTGTCGCGGGGCTCCTCGTCGGGCAGCCAGTCTTCGCAGGGCTGATAGAAATGATGATGAGCTGAGGTCCGAGACTAATTCCAGATGTACTGCTTTCGTCACCATACAAACGAAGACAGCCACATAACCTTTTGTTGTTTTGACTCCTCGGCCTTTGTTGGTTTTTACATCGATGTACCCAGTGTAGTCTACACCAGTGTGGTAAAACGGCCTTGTAGGGTTGCATCGTGCAGCAGGTAAGTCTCCCATCAGCTGTTGTTGTTTGATCGGATTTTGTTTCCTACACTTCACGCAGTCGTGTAGTCGTTTTTTGACAGCCCTAATGCCGCCTATAATCCAATATTGTTTTCTTATGTTTGCTGTCGTAAGGCGAGCTCCTCCGTGAAATGTGATCAGGTGAAATCGATCAATTAAAAGATTAGTGAAGTGACCTTCGTGTGGAATTATGATAGGATGTTTTTGATCTTCATGGAGGTTGGCGTTGTTGATACGTCCGCCCACTCTGAGAAGTCCGTCTCGATCTAAGAAAGGGCTTAAAGGTAAGAGCTTGCTTTTTCTGTCTACTTCTTTCTTTTGTTCTAAGTTGGAGATTTCGTCTTCAAATGAGGTAAGTTGTATATGTTTTATAATAATATTTTTTGCTTTTGTTAGTTCCGGTATAGTTAGGTATTTCGCCGATGTTTGTCACGCGACACCGTTCGTAGTATCCATGCGACGAGTCGTGTAACTCGACCCAAGCAGCTGTTTCGCGTAAGTATATCGGCGATTACGTCAGATCTATGACGTTTCGTCGTGACGTTTATTTGTAGCTGCTGATTAATTTTCGTCTCTTCATTTGTTTGGTAATTAATATTGTCGTTTTTTGTTTCAGGTTGAAAAGTTTGCAGCCACAGGGGGCCGTGCCACCATAGGGGGTGTTTTTTCAATTGAGTTGGAGTTATGCCTCGGCTGGCGCAGTCAGCGGGGTTGTCCGATGACGTAACGTAGCGCCAGCAGTTTGACGGCATTGTAGCAACTATTTTTTTCACTTTGTTTGATACGAACGTCTTCCAGCGGTTATGATCTCCGTGAACATTTGAGAGGTCTCCGTGATGTCTTCTATATTCCAAAATCTGCTGATTTCCTCCAAATTATTTAGAATGACATTACATTGATACGATCTCATGTTACCACACAAAATCCAGCCAAGAAGTGATTGTTGTGCGATGGGGTGTGTTTCTTCTCCCTTAATTATTCCTCCCAGGATAATTTTAGAATAAATGTCAGCCCCGAAAAGTATGTCAACGGGTCTACTGATGTTGAAATCTGGGTCAGCCAATTGAAGACCTTCCAGATGTGTCCATGTTGATGGTTTTGTAAGCGATCCACTTGGTAGATTGTTAATTAAATTACGCATCACGTAAACTTCTGAGGGGAAAGTATGATTACTGAACATAGATGTACATATGATAGTTATAGCACCCTTACAGTTATTTTCTCTCGTTCCGACACCGTAAATTACACCTTTACATTTTTGTCGTGGTAATTCGAGCATCTGGGCGGCGTTTTCAGTAATAAGGGAAACTTGTGATCCCTGATCAATCAGTGCTCGCAGGACGATCTCAGAACCATCGTTGACCTTGACCTTGACTTGAGCGGTCGCCAAAAGTGTTTCTGACATATGTTCAAATGAAGCATGACTGCTGGAGGTTGTTGTGTTTTGGTTGCTAGTGTATGATGTTGTTCATTACATTCCCGGCATCTTTTTTCCGATTTGCATTGCTTGCCCTTGTGATCAAATAAACAATTCATACATAAGCTATGTTTCGCAATCAATTTGCGGCGGTCGTTCAATGGTAACTTGATGAAGTCAGTGCAATGGAATAATCCATGTTCATTTTTGCAAAGTAGGCACCTTACGTAACTTGGAACGCTTTTCGATGTCGGCTTGCTTAATGTTGAATAATAATTATTGTTTGTTGAATTATTAGGTATTTTCGGTTTCGAGTTGAGATTTTGACTAGCGCTAAAGGCTTTGTATGAATGTTGAAATTTACTGTTTAATGAACCACGATATTGCTGGTCACTTGTTGGTCGTTCTAGTTTTCGGCGTGATGACTCCAAAGATGTAAATTTTGTTTCCAAAAATTGTAGAAACTCAGTTAAGCTCGGCAGCTCTCTTGGTTGTTTCAGATTTTCAATGTAATCGTTATAGGTGTCCGTGTCCAATTTTTGTGATATGAGATGCACTAAAATTGGATCCCACGTTGTAATATCAACACCAAGGTTTTTTATGGCGTTGAGGCATTCGTTTGTCGTATCATGAAGTCTCTTAATAGATATAGCTGTTTGGAGTTGTGCAGTTGGTAAGTTTAACATAGTATTAAGATGCGAGGTGAATATAAGTCTTTTGTTGTTATATCTATTATTCAATATGTCCCAACAGACATTGTAATTATCGGAACTAATCGATAAATGTTGAATCAGTTTTTCAGCTACGCCCTTGACTTTCGACTTCAAGAACTGCATTTTCTGTGCTTTTGACAATGTTGGATTAGAGTGAATCGTTTCGATGAACAAGTCCTTGAAGGAGGTCCAATATTGATATGCGCCGCTGAATACAGGCAGCTCCATTACGGGTGTCGATTTTTCTTTATGTGATGCAGACCACATTTTGATATTGAGAGCTTTTTTAATTGAATTATACTGCCTTTCATACTTTTCAAATATTTTTTCGTGTTCTTCTTGTTCTTCTATAATTTCACTATCCAGCTCCCAATGTAGCAAATCTATTGTTTTCCATCTTGACTCAATGTTTTTTAAAGTATCTTCAAACTCCCACTTTTCGTTAATTTCTTCTAAGTCAATAGCAGCCAGTGTTCTTGAAAAGGCTTTGAAGTTACTTTTTTGTCGCCGCAGCATTTCTTCCGTTTTGCTAGAGTTACTTTGAGAAGTAGTTTGAGTAGCTGATTTCCACTTGTGTGGTTGTTGTTGCTGATAAGCGGTCAACGATTCGCCAAAAGTTGCTGTTTCAGATGCCGTTTCACTTACTTGTACTCTCGGGAACAAAGGTGATGTCTCCCTCTTCTCTGGTTCTGCTGTTTTTGATTGCTGGATAAGTGTTCGCACTTCATTGTAAAATTTTTCTGTTTGTTGATAGTAGTTTTCAGAAAAATAAACATCTTCTCTGTCTTCAAACGCACATAGTTTGACATGGTTAGATTGAAATTCAGCCCAGTAAGAATCTAGCAGATCTAGTTTTTTCTTGATATAAGTTAGGGTTTTGCGTTTAACTGAATCTTTTTTGAAGTTTTGTAGTTGTTGGTGTATAGCCTCGATGACCTGATTTTGGTTAGCTAATAAATCTTCGATGTTGCTCATGTTGGTAAGTTAATGGTAGTTTTTCAAAGGTTAATTCGTTGATGTGGTAGCACTTAGGTACTCAATGCTCTCTTTCCTCACACGATATATACGCCTCCTCAATCTGCCTGGTGAGACCCGCTTGTGGGAGGCCAGACAAACCGGTTCGCTACCGCGTAAAAAAAGAAAAACACAAATACCTGATTTTCCACTTAGTTCTTCCTCGAAGGACCAAAAAGGATGTAGGGTTCTTGTCCTACACCTTATGATTGTTATGGTTGAGTTAAACGACGTCACTTGTTTATAGTTTATTTATGTTTACAATGTGTTTGTTAGTTGGTGGCGTTCGGCTAACTGCCTCTAATTACAATCACATTACGTAGTGGCGTAAAATGCTGATACGCAAGAAATTGTACCTTAGCCTGATGTGCGGTGTAAACCGTACACTATTAGTTCCTACGTGACAACAGATATGGCGCTGATGCAAGTTAGAGCGCGATGGCGTTGTGTGCAACTTTGAGATATACCGGGTGTAACGGAATACCGAAATAATATTTAAGGTTGTTGATTACCAAAAAAATAAATTTATGACTATTCTTTGTATTTTTCTATTATATGCCTACTTTCGATTTAATACGCTTAACTGTTAAGCGTTTTAAATCGAAAGTAGGTAGTAGTCCCTTTCATTCATGTCACGTCATTGCTTGACTTTGTAAGTACGTCCTGAGATGACGTCCCATAGGCTGCTACATATTAAGGTACTTTTCAGGACCCTCCGACGTCATTTTATGACGTCCGTTCCGCCCTCGACTGACTGTATTAGGACGTCATTATAACGTAGATTTGCTACCTGGGTAGTATCTGTGGATTAGGTTACTAGCGATAGGTAAGTATTTGACATTAGCTCCATACAAAATACGTCCGAATTATATCTCCAGTAAATGGTTATAAGGCGATTTTTTTTCAGATTTTAGGCAACAAAAGTGTCCATTTCTAAAAGGTTTGTTGGAAAGTGGAAATACAAAACATCCTAAAGTTCCATTCCAGTGTGTGCGTGCGTGCGTGTGTGCGTGCGTGCGTGTGTGCGTGCGTGTGTGAGTGTGAGTGTGTAGTGCAGGCCGTAGGTAGGTGCGCACCGTGAAGCTGAGGTGCGAGACGTCCCGGCGCGGCTGCCGCAGCAGCACCAGCAGCAGCGCCACGAGCGCGGCGCCCAGCGCGGCCGCCGCCGCCGCCGCCCCCGCCCCGGCGCCCGGCCCCGCGCCCGCCCAGCTCAGCGCGCCGCACGCACCCAGCGCCACCACGACTGTGGACAACGTGCCTTGCCATCACCACAATTTCGTACGGGTCGTTCTTCCATACAAATGTAGTCCCCTTCTTGGATAATATGCAATAGCTGTTCTTTTTTTTTCAAAAAAAAAATCAATGGGCACTATGAGCACGTTCCTGTGTTTTCCTTTTTTTAGTAAGTTAATTATTAGATGAGATACCTATAAACCGTCAAAAACCCGAAAAATTGGTCTAATTTTCTGCTATACTTATTCAAACATCTAGCAAACAGAATTATATTATGAAAAAACAAAACATAGAAACACAGCTAAAGCTTTTCATTAATTTTCATTTAACTCAAAAAGTAATTAAATCGGTTAGTTTTAGCAGTATTGAAAAAGCTTAAGTTGTCTGATGTATACAGTGAAAAACTAGAAACTGCAACAGTTGACACACAAAGTAGACACCACTGCAATTATTTCCCAAGAAGATGGATAAATTAAGTCTCTGTCGAGATAATCCATCGTTGCAAAAAGGTAAATTTTTTATATTATATGTATGGGGTTTTAAGTAACATCTTGTGAAACGATAACTCTAAATAACGCTTTCCATCAACCCTCTGAACCAGGGTCCGCCAAAGGCGGATCCAGGATGTCATTTTGGGGAAGGCATTCTGACAAGTTTCCTACTAGGAACTAGGGTAATAAAGTTTTTATTATCTTGAATCTTTACAAAATAATGTAACCGCGCTTTGTGCCGCTAAAAGTTTAGTCGGAATTATGGAATTCCTGGTCTTTTAGGGGAAGTCCATGGCCCCCATGCCTCCTCCCTGTATCCGTCAATGACGGACGTGGCCCTAATCACCATATATTGGGTGAGGCCTATGTCCTTGTATTGTTGTGGTGACGAAACTCACATAGGATACAAATGGTGGTCTTGACGATGGTGGCGGAGAGCTGCGTGGGCTCCTTGAGGCCGAGCAGGTTGAAGGCCTGCCGCGCCACCGTGTACGGCGTCTCGCCGCGCGGCTTGCGGCCCAGCTGGACGGTGCTCTCGTCTTCCTCGTACCTGGTTATTAGGCACACATTAATAATAGGATAGCGGACAATTCGGATGATGACTGAATTCTAATTTTTACGTCTCGTCATTAAATATTACAATACCGTGGAAAAATATGCAGTCCTGAGAAATTAGAATTAAAATCGGCTTAGAAATACAAGCATTTTAAGTTGTTAATTTGAAGGCGATTAGACAGAGAGATCCGACATCAACCGTGACTTCATTGTTGAGTACGGCCATATAAACTCCTTGTAAATTGCCGTTTTGCTAGAAAGAGATGGAGAAAAATCTTTACTACTTTATATCTTGGTTGTTTTTATAGTTATGCGAAAACCGATTTTTTCCTTCTGTTTATTATATGAATGAGCTTCAATTAAAGTAAAAAATTTTTTTTTGTCATCTAGCCTATTCTTCATGCGCATCCGTGGCGCTGTGGACTCGGCATTTGCCTTCCAATCGGTGCGGGGTTCGATACCGCCATGTGCCAATGTGTTTTCGTTTTCGAACTTCATATGTAAAGTCTGAAGCTAAAGGAAAACGTCGTGAGGCAACCTGAATACATCTGCGAAGAAATTCAGAGGTGTATTTGAAGTCGACCAATCCGCACTGGGCCAGCGTGGTTGACTAACGCCTAATCACCCTAACTTTGGGTAGGCTCGAGCCACTTGGTGGAAACGTATATGAGCTGTTATGATGATGATGATGATGACTCGAGTCTACGGTTTCTTTCAAATGTGAAACAATCATACTTGTGAATCAACGCGATCAACAGATGTTTTCGAAAAATTTGTGATTTCACAAGGGAATCAAAACCTGTAGGGTACTTCCCGTTGACCTAGAATCATGAATTTTGCAAGAAGCAGGTTTTATAGCACATGTTAAGAAGACTGTGAAGTGCCAATTCATGGCTTGAGTATGCACTTTCAATAATGTAGTTTGTTGCACACCGCTTAGAGTTGAAAGTCCGAGGCAAGTGCCTATATTTCTTATTGAAATATTGCTTCGGGTGATAACTGTTTTACCCCCCTAAATCTTTATAAAATTAGACACTTTTGGTCTCATTAGATTCAGTATACCTTGTAGGTTTGTAGGTTTTGCTTTTTTATAATTCAGAATAATTTAGTCAAAAAAGATAAAAATGTTCGAGGTAGTTTTTAAGTCTAAAATATGGATATTTAGATGCTAATAATTTATATTCTGAGCAATATTACTTCAAAATCAAAACGTACAAATCTTGATCTTCATTATATTTACAATATTTCCAAAAATTATGAAAATTGGACTATGTATAGAGGGATAAAAGCGTTATCGCTTTTTGTATGAAAATTTACAGCTTCACAATTCTCTTAACTAAGTATGTTAAGGAAAATATCTGAAACCTTAACTTACATAGGTAGTTAATAGTAACTTTTAAACGTATGTAGGTACGGAATCCTCACTGGGAACCAAGTTTGTACGGAATCCTCGGTCCGCGGGACCAACTCGCATTTGGTTTTTAACCGACTTCAAATAAAAAATATTTTACAAAAGATAAAAACCGACTTCAAAAACACTGAAAAGTTTAAAATAATATATGAATAGGTACAGACAACATCACACTTCTATATTTAAGTTGGTGCCAATGCCAAACGATGATCTCCTAGAGTCCTAGAAAGTCTTTAAAAAAAATTAAAGCGGTTACTGAAGACTATTGCATAGAATAGAAAATCTTTACAACGTAAATTATAGCTTGTGATTAGTAGTCAGTCCTTTACCAACGTTACCAAGTCAAAACGTTTTTGTTTTTTGGAGTTACCGAGCCAAAATCCAACACAAGCTATCAGTGCCCTCTTCAATGATTCAACACCAATTTCCCAGATTGACCTAGCGTTCACGTCAATGACGTACCTGAGTATCAAAACGCTGGTGGCGACGATTGTGTAGGCAAGCAGCGTGCCGATGGACATCATGTCGATGAGCTGGTTCAGGTTGAAAATGGCCGCCATCATAGCTGCAACAAGAAACATGGTTACAACGTTTGGTACGTTTTCGCATCCTAATACTTATTACAAATTTTTGGAGTTCGGAAAGTTACATCATGTTTTTTACTGGAGGGAGCCTCATTAAAAGAGTCATCTGCGCAGGTACTTCTACTTTACCTAATTCTGTCGCCAACCGCCGCGGTGAAATTAATGGGTAGGTACTGTTACTTGACATCCCATGTAACAAACAAGTTGGCAACGATCAATGGGGTTCTAGTTCAGTCAGCAACACGTCAAGCTTTACATTCGCATTACGAAAGCCGCCGCTATTACGAGCTTCATAAGGGCGGTCTCAAGGTCAACATGTAGCCTAACGTGTTGCCGTGTGTACCTACTATAGGCGACTGTAGGTATATCCAATTAGCATTAGACGGGCGGTCTGTTTGTTTGCCAACGTTGAGTATAAAAAACGTATTGGTTCGATACCACTGAACTGACAGAAGATAGGAGAAGAGAATAGCTCGAAGCGTTGTCATATCACTTATCAACCACTGATATGATTAAAAGCATTGAGTAGCGCAGCTGAAAGGAGTTACTACATCAATCACTGACCTGATTGAAAATCGGAGAGCAGTGTAGCTCGAAGCAATCATCAACCGCTGACCCGACAGAAGTCCGGGAGAGCAGCGTAGCTAGAAGCAGTAATCATCCACTGACCTGACAGAAGCTCGGGGAGCAGCGTAGCTCGAAGCTGTTATCATTCACCGACCTAACAGAAGCCCGGGGAGCAGCGTAGGTCGAAACAGTCGTCAGTCACCGTCAGTCACCGTCAGTCACCGACCTGACAGGAGGCCGGAGAGCAGCGTGGCCCGCAGCGGCGTGCGCGTGCGGCGGTGTATGGCGGCGAGCGGGCGGAACAGAACGCCGTCGGCGCCCATGGCGTACAGCACGCGCGGCAGTCGTCAGTCACCGTCAGTCACCGTCAGTCACCGTCAGTCACCGTCAGTCACCGTCAGTCACCGACCTGATAGGAGGCCGGAGAGCAGCGTGGCCCGCAGCGGCGTGCGCGTGCGGCGGTGTATGGCGGCGAGCGGGCGGAACAGCACGCCGTCGGCGCCCATGGCGTACAGCACGCGCGGCAGCGGGAACATGGCGCCCAGCAGCGAGGTGCACAGCGCGAACACCGCGCCCACGGTCACGATCCACCGCACGGCCGGCAGGCCCGCCGCCGTGAACACGTGCGGGAACGGCGCGTCCGCGTCCTGCGCGACGTGACGGCCGGTCAGTGTTATTCAAATTCGAAAATCTTTTATCAACATACGCCTTTACAGGCACTTACTGACGTCAAAACGAAGCAAAACATTGTAATTTAAAGGGAACATATTAACCTTGTATGTGCACACATCCTGAATATACTCAAGATGTCTGCAAATACAAGTAGGAATGAAAAAATAGAAAATTATATAAGAATAGGTACAGACAACATCGCACTTCTATATTGAAGTCGGTGCCAAGCAATGATTTCCGTTTTTTTCTCGGGGGGAAATGCGTAACTGCATCGTAGACGTACGATGCAGTTACGCATTTCGTACCCGCCGTTGGCTACACGGCGAGCGTGTAAAATGTTTGATCTCCTAAAAAGTTTTAAAATTTGGCACCGACTTCAATATTGATGTTGTCTGTACCTATTCTTATATTATTTTTAACTTTTTAGTGTCTTTGAAGTCGGTTTTTATTTTCTGTCAAATATTTTATATTTTACGCTGGTATTTAATTCAGGTCCACGGTCAGATCGGGTCAGGTTATATCCAAAAGTTAAAGATCCCTCCATCATCAGTTCGGTTTATGACTACGCAGACGCAAATACGTGAATAGCTTCGGAACAAACATGAAATACGTTGGACGTAACTATAAAATTTAAGGGGTTCCTCCCTCGATTATCATGGGATCCCATCATCAGAATCTGTCTTTAGTGACCTTAGGACCACTACAGGAGTAGGTATACTTACTCTATCGAATATAAAAACAATTTTGAAAATCGAACCACAATTGGGGGTGTAATCGCGTAACATACAGGGTGTCCCAGAAGCCGACGTCAAACCGAAAGCAGGCGGTAGACTAACTCATATATGTTATCAGAAAAAAAAATCTAAGTCACCTATTTAAAAAACAAATCTAACATTTAAAAAAATCGATATAATTTACGCCCTGTGACGGTTTTTTCACTCTTGTTGCTACAAATCTTGACTTTTCTAAACATTTTCTTTTGTTTTGTAATCCTGATTTTTTCATTTTTTTCTCGATGAGGAATACACAGGCAGATGGATAGGACGATCTGGTACTATCTCGTGGCCAGCCCGTTCCCCAGATTTAAATCCATTAGATATCTTTCACTGGGGAGCGGTGAAAGAAAAAGTTTACGCAAAGCCAATCGAAACTGTGACTGACCTACGGCAAAGAATAATAGAAGCAAATGATTTTGTTAATAATGGAAGATTCGCCCGCTTGATAGCCCGATCTTTTTTAAGAAGATGTCGAGCCTGCATTAGAGCTGAAGAAAGACAGTTTGAACACCTGTTGTAAATCTTGACATTTAAATAAATTATGTTAAACAATTTTTGTGTATTTAATTTATTTCACTATCTGTCTCTCTCACACTTCGTAAAATGACTCTCCAGGTCTCACTTAAACTAGAATGTTAAAGTTACGGCCTTAAAGCAAACCATGGGTACATTAGAATAAATTTTAAGTACGTAAGAAAAATTTGCTCAAAATTGCCTGTTTTTGGAAAAAAAAATATTGTCTGCAATCGTAGAAATTATCTACCAAGTATCATACCATTTTGGAATCCTTATTGAATGCGCCAATTTTTGCAGTTACTTGCCAAACTCGCATAGTACATTTTTTTTTCAGTACAGCTTGTTAAAGCTATGCGAAAAATTAATTTTGAATATTTAATTTAGATCATCATCATCATCATCACAGCTCAATACGTCCCCACCGAGGGGCTCGAGCCTACCCATGTTAGGGTGATTAGGCCTTAGTCAACCACGCTGGCCCAGTGCGGATTGGTCGACTTCACATACACCATTGAATTTCTTCGCAGATGTATGCAGGTTTCCTCACGATGTTTTCCTTCACCGTAGGAGCGTCAGACAAATGTACATATGAAATTCGAAAACGAAAAACACATTGGTACATGGCGGTCTCGAACCCGGACCTCCCGATTGGAAGGAAAGTGCCGAGTCCACAGCGCCACCGACGCTCCCTTAAAATAATTTAGATAAAAATGGCATATTCTTCTAATTTGGAGCAGCTGGCTTTAAATTTTAGATTAGAGTATACAAAAACATTATTCAGGATTACAAAACAAAAGAAAATGTTTAGAAAAGTCAATAATTGTAGCAACTAGAGTGAAAAAACCGTCACAGGGTGTAAATTATATCGATTTTTTAATGCTAGATTTTTTTTAAATAGGTGACTTATGGTCGATTTCACCAACCATTACTTAGCTTAGGTAGCCCCTAAGACGCATGCTGTCACTTTTTGTCTTTAATGAAAAGAATGTGACAACATGCCACCTAAGAGTCCCCTAAGCTAAGAAGAGGTTGGTGAAAATGGCCATTAGATTTGTTTTAATATTTTTCTGATAACATATATGAGTTAGTCTATCGCCTGCTTTCGGCTTGACGTCGGCTTCTGGGACACCCTGTATACACATACCTAAAAATTTAAGGGTTTCCCTCGATTTTTATAGGATTCCATTATCATTGCCCCAAAAGTATACTTTATCGAATACCAAAAAATACGCATCGAATTGAGAACCTCCTTATTTGAAGTCGGTTACAAAGTTGACTCTACTCTTGTTACAGGCGCATGGTGAAGGTTTTTAGAGTAACCCCGAACTTTGTTTGATAACGCTTACTTGTGTGCTTATCTTTCCGTGCGTCCATTCCATTGCAATCGGCCTCTGCAGGGGCCTTAGACCGTCGTTCCGCAGAAAAATGTATGGAAATTATATTAGCTTACGACAACCTCACGCTATTTTTTCCGCAGCTAATGTCATCTCCATACATTTTTCTGAGGAACGACTGCGGAAAAGTTAGCGTGTGGCATTTGTGTCGGGGGGCAGGTCTAGCGCGGTGCGTGGATTATAGAAGAGAAAGTGACCCTCATCCCGTCTCGCTTCATTGTTTTATGAGAGAGCGAGAAGGAACATTTTTCTGTCTCTTGTCCCGTCTTGTCCACGGTCCGTGCTAAGCCTGCAGGGCTACTTAAGAGACTTCATAGTTTCACTAGATGATATGAACTATTATCAATTTTGCCTGGTCAGTTATGAATATTCATAGGAATCTTGTAAAAGCGAACGTCCAATACTTTGAACGAATTCTCTACTATGAAGCCCATTGTCACAATGCGTCAATAATGAAGCTTTGTAGAATAAAAAGCTTGTTTAGTTTTGCTTCAAAAAAATCGTGACCGTTGCTATTATCAATAAGCATGAACCATACGCCCAAATTGAAATAGTAGTTATGGATTCTTAATGTTAGCTATAGTGGTAGGTACCTGCAAATAATACGGCCACATCATAGTCAGGACGGTGGCTATGCTGAAGTAGGAGACGAAGATGATGACCAGCGACAACACGATGGACAGCGGGATGTCGCGCTTGGGGTTGCGCGCCTCCTCGCCGGTGGTGGCCACGCAGTCGAACCCCACGAACCCGAAGAAGCACTTGGCGGCGCCCGCCATCACGCCCGCGACCCCCCACGGCATGAACCCGCCCGCGCCCGCGCTCGCCTGGTACTCGGCGGGGATGTCTTCCAGCTTGATCCGCCAGTTTGCAGGGTTACCTTGGCAAAATAATCATTCTTTATAACATGGGAGTTGAGACTGTTAGCGTTTTCTCAGAATTGCGGAGAAGTACGCGTGGGGAGAGGACGGAATGGAGATAATTAGGTTTATGATTCCGAGCGGCAAACTGAATTGGCAGATTACGCTCAGACCACTCGTGAATTGATCACAAAAAATTCTCGCATCAAGTTCACAGGTTTCTTTTTTACTTATTCTACATAGTTTTAATCTTCTCTGTGGTCTGGTGGTTGAGGTCACCCACTCTTGATCGGAAAATCCGGCGTTCAATTTCCCATGCGGAGAAGTTTTTTTGCACGGTTTGGTTGGTGGTAGGGCTTCTGAGCCCGCCTGGCTAGCTACCACCGTCTCACCTAAGTTTGCCGCCATAATAACAATGTTAATAGCATTGTTGTGTTTCCACAATTAGGGGTAGAATAGCCAGTTCCTCCTCAGTTGTTGGGGAGTTCAGGTGAAGCTCGCTTCCACCTTCAGCCTTATCGTTACTTACCATCAGGTAAGTTGAAGGCCATGAGTATTCTTGTTGTGTGTAAAAAAGCATTTTTTGTAGGTCTTCACCTCTATCAATTCTGCACTACTCATAAAAAGCCGGATCACCGCAGGGAGACTCTGTACCAGGGTCGACTGCTTGGGTGCTTACCTATTTCTGCCGCAAAGTAGCAATGCTTACATTGCTGTATTCCGGTTTGAAGGGCAAGATATGGCAGTAAAATTACTGGGTACCGTGACTAGATCTTATGTCACAAGTTGGCAACGTACACCTTGGTTCTTGGGGGTTGCAGATTTGCTGCTGATATAATCTCACAAGAACCACTTAGTGACTGTTACCACTTACAGTGGTGGGCAGCTTGTGTGTTTGCCAACTTATTTGTATAAAAAAAAAACAATCTTAAAATACATAGATTATCCTACTAATATAAATATGTCTGGATCAGATCTCACACGAACTCCACACGCGCTGGCACTGCTAAACATTATTTGTACACATGATAACGCTCTAAAACATTACCAGTCAAAACTTCAATCTAACTAAACAGATACAGTGAAAAATATACCTCACAAGAATTTAAAACAAACAGGTACGTCTCCAGTCGTCATAATTATACCGTTGTTTGTACGCTAAGTCCGTCCAGACAAACAAACTCTTCAGAAAACATCGCATTACCGCGTGACAAGTAAATCTACACAATCTATGCTCTCACTGATAAGGTATGAGTGTTTTAATAATTTAAGTACAAATAAAAATACAATTGGTTGCCGAGTCATGCGTAAGCAGAGAGAGATTTATACTGAGCCATGGTAAAATATTTGCTCGTCACATCTTATTGCAATCTAAATAAATGTATCAACTTAATATAGTTGTTATCGTATATTACTTAGATACTAGAATAATACCTATTTCATCTGTTGTCTGAACGACGATAATCGGTCAGCGAGATTATTAAGCAGTGAAATAATAAATTATAAATAAAGCTTTTAGTACTCGTCAATACGGATCAAACGAGCCCAAACTCGATGGGGCTGTGTCGTTTTATTGCGGAGTTCTTATGGTCACCTTCCAGCTCCAGCATGAGATCAGCTCCATGTCATCGTAATATTGCATTGTCACGCGATATATAATACATATGTAAGTATGCAAAATTTCAGCTCAATCGGAAACCGGGAAGTGGGTCGAATTTAACTTGCAAGATTTCGTTACAGACCCCGGGACAGGTGAAAGTAAATAAAAGCTTGTAATAAAATGTGATAAAGGAATACGGAAGTATTAAGCATATCAACTAAAATATAGTTTATATCTGATAGTTACGTATGAACATTTCAGCTGTCACATTAGCGATTTTGTGGATATTTTATGGTGTTTGTCACAAACATTTAAAACTGACAAAATAATTTAATGACGGAGTAATATTCTCAATCTGGTTTTCTCGATAAAAATCCTTAGTTGTTAGAGCACACAATATTACTTAACTTTGTTAGTAATGCGATTAAAAGATAGCAATTTACCAGGCGGATTTGAAGGTGCTAAGGGCAACAAAACCAAGCAGAAAAATTAAACCCACGCTGGGAAACGAAAAATGGTCTGTAGATCTGGTGGGCTTTTCCAACACTAAAGCACAGCGATTTGGCGGGGTAATGATAAATTTCTTATCGGGCACTCACTCTTGACTGCCCCGGCGATCACCACGATGATGACAGTGGCCATGTTCAGCGCCGTAAACACGTTGTTCAGCTTCGTCGACTCCTTCACGCCGATGGCCAGCAGGACTGGAAATAGTGAAAAGTAACTTTATTATAGCTTGTCACGATTTATACCCGCTATATCAAATGGGCAAAAAGTAATAAAATTTAAAAATTGTAAAATGTTTTCGCTTTAATTTCGTCTTTTATTGATTTAGTTTTTTATTGATTTGGTATTTCTTAAGAAAATGCAAAGTCGCAAATGTAGAATTAAACTATTTAAAAGTAAATAAAAAAACGAAACGGACAAAGACTCGAAAGAAAGAGATCATTTAAAGGAACTATGTTTCCTGTAAATGATCTCCTGACATAGTGACACCCTAGCAACGGTTGCCCTTATCATTTACCGGTATACCTAATTGTTGCTAATGGTAATTTCTACCGGTATACCTAATTGTTGATAATGGTATCGTAATTTAGTTTACCGGTAAAAGGCCTCCACATATCGTTACTATACGTAACTGTATGTTTGCCATTAATAATATCTGCGTTTTAGAAAATTACCGGTACCCATCTTTTATACCGGTATTCCAAATTCTACCAAGAACAGCAGTGGGTTGATGTGGCTGCGATATACCCAAGCAAACTGTCAAAATAGTAAAAAACAAGCACTTACTCGTGATTAGGAAGACCAGGGCGAACGCAAAGAAGTCGGGGTAGTCGGCCAGGAAGAACACGTTAATGGGGGCGACCTCCCTCATGGTGTTCCCGATGGTGTTGTTGCACAGGCTGTCGATGTAGTTGGCCATGCCCTTGGCCACGCTCGCTGTGCCGATCACATACTCCAGGATGAGGTTCCAGCCGATGGTGAAGGCTATGAACTCGCCGACGCTCACGTAGCTGTACACGTACGCTGAGCCCGCTTTGGGCACTCTCGCTGCAAACTCCGCGTAGCACAGACCTGGGGGAGAGGCATGTGATAATTTTTTTTTTAAAAGTCGCCCCACACTAGGATGTTCTCCTGTGTCGAGGGTGCAGTTACAAACATAGAATACATGCACATACGCCCAGACCGGAACAAATTTCTGTAGGCCATACAAAATATTTGTCCCGTACGGGAATCGAACCCGCGACCCGTTGCGCAGTAGGTGATCACTCGACCTCTGCGCTAACTGTGTTGTCATGTCAATTACACAGCAAAGTTGGCAAATAAACAGGGGCCTTGCTTTGCCTTGCCTTGCAAGGTTAAAACAATTTTTAAAATAATATCGAAGAGTTTATTATATTTGGTTTGTAAAAAAAGTGACAATTCAAAAACGATAACGAAGTACGATAAGAACAGAATGGTATGGGAATTGGGATGATGACTGAATTCAAAATTTTAGGTCTCGTCATTAAATATTAAAATACCGTGGAAAAAGATGCAGTCCTGTGAAATTAGAATTAAAATCGGCTTAGAAATACATTAGATACAAGCATTTTAAGTTGTTAATTTGAAGGCGATTAGACAGAGAGATCCGACATCAACTCAAACTCCTTGTAAATTGCCGTTTTGCTAGAAAGAGATGGAGAAAAATCTTTAATACCTTATATCTTAGTTGTTTTTATAGTTATTCCAAAACCGTTTTTTTCTTTCTGTTTATTATATGAATAATCTTCTTATAAAAAGCAAAAAAAAATTTTAGTCATCTAGCCAATTATGGAATTGACATATGCCATCGCTAAATAACGCGGCGAATCGCTCAAAGTCATCGATATGTAAGTTGGTAGACAAATTGATTCGCAACGAATCGATGAAATAGCGAATTGTTTTTTCGTAACTTGCCTATACTACTCAAAACAACTCATTTTCATTAAAATAAAATGAAAATAATAACTTTACTTAGCTAACTAATATGTTGTTTTTTTACAGAAAGAACATTTTCGACAGAGCGATCGCTAATCATGGCTGTTTCCTCATGGTCCTACTAATTTACTTACGTTGGCTAGGATTTAGTTTTCGTTATCTCAGAGAGGATGACGAAATTAGATATCGTTAAACTATGAAATATTTGCCACTTGTCCTAAGCCCCCATAGTAATCGTGAGGAGCGACAAGCTAGAAGCTACAGTACTCTTAAGTACTGAGAGGCTACAGTAACCTTAAGTACCAAGAGGCTACAGTATCCTTAAATAAGAAGTGGCTACAGTGACCTTTAGTACATTTGGTTCTTGTATGACTCGCAAATCTGCAACTTTACCAAGGATCACGATATCTAGTGTATTCAGTAGTTTTACTGCTTATCTCGCCCAAAAACCGGAACACAGCAATGCCAGCATCCCTATATTACGGCAGAACAGCTGGCTGCCGTGATATTCAACCAGGCGACCGACAAACTTGTTTGCCGTTTTTGAAAGATAATCACATAGGTAGCAAAGCAATCGATCTAATAGTCACCTTAAGGCTTGCCTTGCGACGGGAATAAAAAAAATGTAACTCGCAATCGACCAGCCTACCAACATACGTCTCCCGGTACGCCGCGCCACTGGAGGAGTTTTCTGTTGCAGCAAATGTTATTCCTACAAGCGATGTGTCTTGCCCACTGCCACTTAAAGTTGGCAATTATTTGAGCTAAGTTTGTCGTGACCTTTGGCCTTCTACGGATTTTGTCATTTCCGACTCCCGGGTAGTCTCTGGATGCGAGAAGCGCAGCTCGGTTCGAAGTTCCTTGGGGGAGGCCTATGCCCAACAGTGAGCGTCTCTTGAAATGATGATGAAGGATGATAAATGCGTTTGTACCGGCAAACGCCGACGCCACGGCAGCTACTAGGAAGCTGAGCGTGACCGCGGGCCCGGCGACCGTCTTGGCGACCGCGCCGGCCAGCACGTACACGCCGAGCCCCAGCGTGCTGCCCACGCCGAGCGCCGTCAGGTCGAGCAGGCCGAGGCACCGCGCCAGCGGCGTCGACGTGTCCCCGTCCTGCAGCTGCTTGCAGCGGCGCAGCGCGGCGAATATGCGGGCGCACCCCATCTGGAATAGAACACTTCGGTTAGACAGTGTACGTGATCACTTGATTGCCCTTGATTGAACTAAAAAATTATTTATTTACAAGTGGCTTTAAAGCAAAACTAAATCATTTTTGTTGAAAAGTGCTTTTATTCTGTTACCGAATTTTGTAGACCTAGTGAATTCAGTTAACGATTAAGATAGCTACGTTTGAAAAAAAATTACATAATTATTCAATATTATTGTGGATTGTAATTTTGGAAAATTATTATTATTTGTTAGCATAAATTATATTATTATTATAAGACACAATGTACATACATTGTTATGAATAAATGAATTGAATTAAGTCATCTTAATAGTTTTTTAGAGCGACCCTAAAGTAGTATGGTAACGTTTATGCGGTCATCTTTTCGTCTGTCCGTCCATCCGTTGTACAAAGATCTCAACCCCTGTACAAAGATCTCAACCCCTATAGAGACTTCAGGTTCTTATAACAAGATTGAATAATGATTTCCTTAATTTATTTTGTATAAAAAAACCCCATAACATTTTCGGTTTCAGAATTAGGAATTCAAAGTGACAGCGATTTTATGGTGACGCCAAAATAAGCAATGATAAATATTTAGGATGTAAAGACTCGCTTCAGCTTCTCAAAAAAAGTTTTAAATTGTTTTTTAGAATTGCGTCCTTTTTTCAAATATGTGTAGCTAGTTCAATTAAGCATTATGAAAGAAAATGTAAAGTTACAACATAATATGGGTTCTTTTTTTTGTTATATAACAAGAAATATCTTTAAAGACAATCGTTATTTGAGCCTCATTTGTTTTTGATACTTGGTGTTTATGAGTCTCACGTCTATTTTAATTTTTGTTTTGCTAAAGGAGACTCCTTATAGCATATAAATTGGATCTAAAATTGATTTGGAATTCATCTATATTGGATTGATTGGATGAAATAAGGCGCATTTTCCACGTGTCGAGGCGGAAGCATGGCCATTGTGGTATTTATGGGCGTGGGTAATTGTGACGGAGACCCGTGTAATCATAACGAGCGCTGGTTAACTCGGCTTACGAACCAACACAATATCCTTATCATTCAGTATGATTTTCAATGTTATCGTCAACAATATATAGAATATCTATAGGAGAGCTAAGTGGTGGTATTTCTGTTGACACTAATTGGATTAAACTAAATTTAGTTTGGTGCTGTCAAATCGTATTTTCAATTTAAAAAAATTGCGGTTTGCCAACAGTTAGAGCAAAGACAACAGTTAGGTTGCATGCACATAATGTTTGAACTGCGAACTTTGTAGAATAGAGCAAAAAAAAAACAGCGCGACTCGATCGTCTTTTGTTTTTTTTTTCACTAGCAGTCACGTTCGAACTAATTCAGTGCAATTTTATTTTTGTCGTGTACAACAACACTAAAACTAAATTTAGATAGGTATGTTTAATCCAATTAATGCCAACAGAATTGCCACCATTAATGTACATTGCATTATCATTATTGGTTGGTCTAGCCTACTGATTAGAAAGCTGATGTAATGACCTATCCAGCCTTGATCGTCACGGTTTGTGACCCAGAATGGACACACGCATCGTCGGCAGCTAGCGGCCGTGACATTAGTGCATCATTGGCAGTCACTCGGCGATAATTCGTGGGCGAGAGCACGGCAAATTCATCCTTTCAACCGAGAGGAATCTTTAATTGTTTGAGCATTTGCCACTAAAGGTGTCAAAAAGTTGGGGAACTTTTTGTGGGATAAAAGTAGGAGAGTGGAACCTTTAGAAGGCCCATTAATAAAAGGATTTTACAAAAATAGGACAACTCTGTCCTCATATGATATTTAGTTTGATACCAAATATATTTATTAATTCTAAATGATTGACATTCTATATTTAGTATACAAAATAACATTAACAAATTTAAGTAGTAATATTGAAATCACTTGAAAAATTGTTCTTACTTAAGGCAATTGTCGGCTCATGGTCGACTTCCTTCATTAAAAATCAGTTTTTTAACTTACTTTTTTATAATTATTAAAAAATATTAGAATTAACATCAGACAATCATATTGCAGAATAAGCAGTCAATGTTATTAATTAAAATAATTCATGAAATAAATTCAATATTTGAATAAATTTTGAAGTAAAAGTTAAATAATATTTTGCATAAAGTTTTGTATTACACATTGTAAATAAGAGTTCCCATATTATCAGTTTTTGCCTAAACATGCTTCGGGAAAATAACTATTACTAAGTTAAGAAAAAAGTTATCTAAAAACCGCTTTATTATTATTGTAGATAAGAATATGAACTAGTTTTATAAAATAAATGTTCTTTATTGCGACTAACGAAAGGTATACTATTGTATTATCATCATCATAATCCGTCCGTGCGGTGACGGATTGAGAATACACGTGTCGCCGGTCTCCAACACCTCGATTCGAATGATCATAGCTATTGTTAGAATTGACCTAGAGACGCGATTTATGTATTTATGAAAAAAAAACACAGAAAAAATTATTTTCTCCCTTAAGAGGATTGTGAAGCTGTAAATTTTCATACAAAAAGCGATAACGCTTTTCTCCCACTAAACATAGTCCAATTTTCATAATTTTTGGAAATGTTGTAGATATAATGAAGATCTAGGTTTGTATGTTTTAATTTTGAAGAAATATTGTTCAGAATATAAATTATTAGCATCAAAATATCTATATTTTAGACTTAAAAACAACCTCGAGCATTTTTATCTTTTTTTTACTAAATTTTACTGAATTACAAAAAAAAGCAAAACGTACAAAACAATATTTCAAACAGGAATTGTAGGCAATTTCGACCAGTTCTTGCAACTCTTTCTATCGCACGATACGGGTCGGGGGCAGGGGTATAATGGGGCATAATGTAGTGATGTGACATAATGTTATCGTAGTTATTGTTGCCTAGGGAGAAGAAAGATATATCGATATATCGATTAATACTGAAAGGTATTTCTCAAGTCAGAACTATTAATCTACACAAATACCTTCTACATGAAAAAGTAATGTTATTTCAATACAAACCTTATTTAAGGGTAAGCAGCCTGTAGCCTGTTAATTAACTGTAAATTTCCAAAATCAAAATAAGAAAACAAATTTTAAGTATGTAGTTGTTTGTTATAATAGATATGTGCCACAAAGACACAAACTCAAAAGAAATTCGTTTTTTGTTTCTTGTGATAGGTATTTGTTATGCATTGTATGGTCGTTATCGTATTCTAAGTTGCTCACAAACTATTTTTCGTATAACCAAGTTGGAGCTGCTAAAAAACGTGTAACAAACTATATGCAAGTAGCATTATTTTCAATATTATTTTATTTGTAATCGCGTTATGGAATCTACCAATGTATAAAAAATACAAACGACAAAGTAAATAATATATGTAGGTAGGGTAGGCAGGGTAGGCATATATGTGGCACCCTTCGTACGTTTTGACGTTTTTTTTTTCATTTTAGCAATATAATTTAAAGCAGCTGATTACATATTATCCTACTAATAGGTATTTTTTTCATACGACAGGGAAGCTCTTGGCCTTATATCGGAACACAGCAATGCTATTAACATGTTATTATAACGACAACCTTAGGTAAGACGGTGGTAGCTAGCCAGGTGGGCTGAGAAGCCCTACCACCAACCAAACCGAGCAGAAAAGCTTCTGTCCCTGTGGGGAATCGAACCCCGGACCTCCAGATCAATACCCGGTGGCCTTAACCACTAGACCACGGAGGTGGTAAAAATTTAAATTCTAAAACTATTAGTATAACTAGGTACCCGAGATCAGTGTATAAAAATGAGAGGTATTTTATATTTGTTACATAATTATGACTCAACTCTCAATTGAAATTCGTACGAATCTACCCCACACATGGGGTACAGTTAGTACTATTGCTGTATTTCTGACAGCATAGACTTTTCATCGACTGATTGACTACAAATTCTTTGGTTAATAACTTTGTACAATGTTTCTGAAAAAAGTTATTTACTCAATAAAACGCCCTTGCCCTTACGCTGACGTGTAAGATCCTATGCTGCGTTTTTTAATTGTGGATATGTCAGTCCAGTCTTCTTTTTTAATGTCATCTAGCCACCTTTTCCTTAAGGCGGCATATACCGCCATGGTAGAAGAAAAGGCTTAGATGATGAATAATATTTTTTTAATAATTATATGATTATTTTTGTTGGTTTAATACTTAATTGCTTTAATAACAAGCCAAACGTAGCTTCTGTTTTGCTGCTGACTAATTCAAAGATGGATGGAGATGGAGCTAGTTGCAGATGATGTTGCGTTTGGCTTATTATACTCGGCTTCGTCCTCGGGATTAGCAAATAATACTTGTAGTAACGCCTAGTGATACGCCAGTCACGCACTTTATTTGAGGGTATAAATAAAATTTAAAATGAGTCTCACGTCAACAAGGTGGGCGACCTATCCGCTCGCTTCATTCGCTTTTTAGTGCTCGCCACGATCACAGTCTCGCGTCTTAAAAGTTTTTACTTTAAGTGAGGTAGTACTTATTTATAATGCCTAAGCGGAAAAGTAAGGAGGATTGTCAAATCTGTTGTGTAAGTTTAAAAAACTCGAAGTGTTACGAAGATGCCGTACACGGAGTCGTTCCAGCTTGCTCGACAGGCGTTCCCGTTCGGAGTCTCAAGGTTAGTCATTATGTGAATAAGTGCATTTATTAGTGACTATGGCCGGAAATGCCATTTTCTATTTGCTGCCCGTACAATGCTCGTTTGATAACGGGCAGAAGTATGATAAGTCAGCCATCTTGTTATATTCTCATAAGTACTAGAGAAACTTAATTAGTTAATGACGAATTATACCTATAATGGTAAATTTGTTACGTTTTTATTTTTTACTGGTTTCCTCTGAAATGAAGTTTTATAATCCAATGAAATAGTTTTACGAAAACTGTTAAATAAGATTTATTTCAGTGGGCTTATTTATACCCCTTTTGTATGAATTTTTATGACACTATATCTCTAAGAAGAATAAATACAGTATATACATAGTGGTAATGGTTACCTATCCTGGTTTGCGTACTTCTCTTTGGAGCTGTACTACCTTATGGTAATGGTAACCTCTCCGGGTTTGCGTACTTCTCTTTGGAGCTGTACTACCCTATAAATTAGTCTCGCGAACAGTACTTTGGTCTGTTTCATGACTAATGGAGATATCGGTGTATTCATAGTGACAATGGTTACATATCTGGGGTTTGCGTACTTCTCTTTGGAGCTGTACTACCCTATAAATTAGTCTCGCGAACAGTACTTTGGTCTGTTTCATGACTAATAGAGATATCGGTGGTTTTCAGAACAAGAACGTAATAACAACGTTTTAAACCTGCAGGCCTATTACGATCTCACGGTTTTCAAATAATATCATATGATATCATAGTGCAAAGCGAAAATTATGATTTTCGGTCAGATTTTTGATCATTCGTTCGTTATATGATATTGACATCATCGAAATTATGCCATAGTAATGATATCATTGGAGATCGGTAATACGAAATGAAGCATTTCATGATTTATTATGCCATGTCATACGATGAAAGATTTATAATTGGCCTACTGCTCGATGGGATTATTGGTTCTGAGCCACGTTCGGAGATGCAGGTCGACCTCGACCCAGAACCCGCCGAAGTGGGTACGCTCTGTGCGAGCCCGCCGTTTATATCTTCTGTGCCGTCATGACGGTCACCCTTGTGGAGGTCGCCACCACCACCACCACCGCCGCCGCCGGCGCGCCTGAGCAAGTGACGGATACCGACGAGCCTGGGTCAGCTAATGCGATGCTAAACACCACAATACTTGAAATATTGGGCGAGGATCCAACTATTTCGAATACTTTTGGAGCCGACATTCACAAAGACTTTGCAGTTAAGTTGGAACACACATTAATGTGAAATACCTTTCGCCGAGTAACTGCAAACTAATTAATGCTCCCGTAGGTACTGAATGCCGAAATTAAGGTGGCTATCTCCGATATAAACGCTAAACGTTATAAAAATATCGAAATTAGGCAAAAACAAGTTTCTACGGCTATTTCATGCTTGAACCAAGCTATTAATTCGCTGACCTCGAAAAATAACAGTGACCCAGAATTAATAAAAATGTTGATGGACACAGAACGTATTCTCTGTGATTTGCAGTACCGGATTCAGTCATACGACGGAATTTTATTCTGTCTTCCCTTAAAAAGGACATGAAAGACCAGCTTTAAAATACTTAACCATTTTTATTCATTCATTAGGCGAAAACCTGTCAGAAATTATTAAGACTGCAAAGGCGATAAATAAATAGGGTGCAGAGTTAAAAACTTCATTGCATAAACCACAAACAAAAAAAAAAAAAAGGCGCCTGCACCGACGGACGCCTAGCACCTCCAGGAATGATTAAACTGAAGGGCAATTTCTATCAAGTATATTCTGGTACCTAAGCCAAATGGTAAACTTTAATAAATTTATAAAAGCAGATCATTTAAAAATTGAAAATTTACACCCAGTGCTAAAATTTACATAAACAAAAAATTGTTTCATGACAAAAATAGATTTAAAAGATGCCTTTTATTTAATAAGTATTGACCCTAATTCAAGAAAATATTTAAGATTTCAAATTGAACAAGAACTATTTGGCTTGAGTACTGCACCATCAAGGCAATAAAACCAATTGTCCGATTACTCCGTTCTGCGGACCTAAAATCTACTAATTATTTAGATAATTATTGGCCAAATATACAAACCAAAAAATTAATTACCTCTCTTTGATTTTAATTAACGAGGCCAAAAGTTTAATGATACCTAGTAATATATGTACATTTTGAAGGTTTCGTTCTAATCTAGACTAAAAATTTCCAGATCACAAATCAGAAATTAAAAAAAAAAATGGTTAACTCTTAAAAGATGTTGAATACGTCAATTCGCACAAATAGTCGAATTACTAGTCTCAGTTTGCCCGGCTGTAGAATACACTAGCCTTATACTAAAATATTCGAGCGCATTAAGTAATTAAACTTAAAATCATCATTAATGATAATTATGATAAATTTATAAATATCCCTAGGAATGACGCAATACAAATACCGTTTTGTAAAATCAAACATGATACACATGATCTGGAAATTTTCTCAGACGCCTCAAATACGGGGCTGTACGTGGCAAAGAGAAGGTTAGCGGGTTGTGGAGCATTCAGGAGAGAACACAACACATTAACTACCTAGAAATTCTAGCTGCTTTTCTAAGATTAAAAGTGTTCGCCAAAAATATAAGTAGTTGTCAAATTTCTCCGCATCGACAACACTACAGTAATCTCTTACATCAATACAATGGGGGGTATTCAGTTCCCCCACTTCACTGACATCACTCAACTATGGCAGGGTGTGAATGTCGCAATTTGTATGTTATGGCTTATTACATTAGCTCATCAGATAATATAACGGCAGATGCCGAATCAAGGCGGGTACATCCTGACATAGAATCGACGACACGTTTAGCGCAAAGGTCGAGTGATCACCTACTGCGCAACGGGTCGCGGGTTCGATTCCCGTACGGGACAAATGTTTTATGGCCTACAGAAATTTGTTCCGGTCTGGGCGTATGTGCATGTGATATTCTATGTTTGTAACTGCACCCACGACACAGGAGAAAATCCTAGTGTAGGGCGACGTATTTAAAAAAAAAAAAAAAAATTGGAGTTAGCGGACTGGGCATATCAGGAAATTGTCTCATCGTATGGGGCACCTCAAGTAGACTTATTCGCTAGTCAAATAAATACTAAATGCACTGATTATGTCTCCTGGCATAGGGACCCAGATGCATTTCCTGGGCCGATTTTAATTTTTATGCTTTCACCCCGTTCTCTGTCATTGTATAGCGGGGAACTTATGCGGACGGCGTGGAGTGTACCGCCGATATTAGCATCTATATTCCAAAGTTCCTTTAAACAGTATAATGTTTATTTACGGCGCTGGTTCAATTACTGTAACGACAATAATTGTGACTTGTATAATCCTTCAATTCCACAAATAATTTATTTCAACAAACTATTATGAAGAGGGAGCTCAATATGGCACGCTTAACTCCTATACGCTTAGATCCGCGCTCGCCCTGCTTAGGGGAAAATAATTTACGAGAAGATGACAGAGTAAAAAGATATTTTAAAGGAATATTTCGGTTACGCCCTCCCTTGCCCAAATATGTGGGATACTTCAATAGTTATTAATTATGTCAGCCAATTTTACGCCAATGAAACATTGTCTTTTGAAAAACTTTCGAAAAAACTCATCACTCTCATTGCGCTGTTGACAGCACACAAAGTACAAACCTTGTCCTAGATTAATATTAAAAATATTGAAATCTTTCCTTCTCTTCATAAGGTCTAAAAAGCCTTATAATGCTGTCGGTTCCCAAACCTTAAGTCAGTGAATAAAGAACACACTGCGCGATAGCGTTTTTGATCTAAACATATTTACCGCGCACAGCACGCCGCTACATCCGCGGCTCATCACCTAGGTGTCGGCCTAGATCAAATAAGACGAACCGCTGGATGGAGCGGCTCTTCAAGCACATTCTATCGATTCTATAATAGAACCATAAGTAATGTTAATACTAATGGAAATAATTATTTTGCCAGAACAATTGTTAATAATACGAGTAATTCAAATGATGATTGATGTTTATTCTTATTAACATAAATTAATGAAAATTCAGGAATAAACAAAATATTTCACACTATTATCTCTAAAAGTCTACAAGTATTATTTGCTAATCCCGAGGACGAAGCCGAGTATAATTAATGATTAAACGAACTTACCTGTACGTGAAGTTCAATCATAATTATACGAAGGCTTCGTCCGAAGGGATTAGCAACCCTCCCTCCCAACTACAAGTCCCCTTTTTTGTGTGAAATATTCCGGATGCGGCTACTCTAAACTAAATGAAGCGAGCGGATAGGTCGCCCACCTTGTTGACGTGAGACTCATTTTAAATTTTATTTATACCCTCAAATAAAGTGCGTGACTGGCGTATCACTAGGCGTTACTACAAGTATTATTTGCTAATCCCTTCGGACGAAGCCTTCGTATAATTATGATTGAACTTCACGTACAGGTAAGTTCGTTTAATCATTAATTATTAAAGAAATTAAGGTGAACACCAACAAAAATAATCATATAATTATTAAAAAATATTTGTCATAATCTAAGCCTTTTCTTCTACCATGACGGTATAGGCCTCCTTCAACTTTCTCCATTCCGTTCTATTTTGGGCTACTCTAATCCAGTTCGTGCCCACCATCTTGACGATGTCGTCCTTCTACCGCATCTGTGGTCTCCCTTTGGGTCTTTTACGATTCCATGGCCTCCACTATAAGACAGTTCTGCACCACGAGTTCGGCTTTTTGGCTATTATGTCCAGCCCATTGCCACTTGAGCTTTGCTACGCGGTGTGTAATGTCCGAGACCTGACTCCGTTTTCGGAGCCAACTATTCGTTTTCCTGTCCCGGAGTGTTACTCCTACCAATTTTCTTACCATTGCTCTTTGTGCCACCTCTAGTTTGTGGACGATGGGCTTAGGGCTCTCTATTTCTAGGCATAAAAATTATTGTCATAAAATCATATTCCATAATTTCGATTGAAATAATCGTCAAGACGCATAATAATCAGGAAGCAGAATGGTAATAAGCATAATATTGTGTGGCAGAAAATCATTTGTCGTAAGTATTAAAACTCATAAACTCGAAACACAGAACAACTTGACGCATAATTTTTCAAAGCATAAATAATGTTTAGTATATTAATCACAACGAACAATACGATTACGCAGAATTTCTCTAGGCAACTTGCGCGCAAGCATGCAGCAATGTATCATGTAGTATGCATGCAAGCATGCGTGCAACATGCAAGCAAGCATGCAGCAATGTATCATGCAGTATGCATGCAAGCATGCATACAACATGCAAGCAAACATGCAACATGCAAGCAAGTATGCACAATGCAAGCAAGCATGTACCACGCAAGCAAGCATGCACATGCATGGTTTCTGTCACGGCTCCGACGCTGCGGGGCTCCGGCGGTCCCACGCGAGCTTATCGTCGCAGATTGGTTTTCGCTCACCACCGCAGCTTCGGATTGCTGGCAGGCTTCGCCGGCCATCCTCAGCCGCGGCGGCGAGCGTTAAAACCACCTGCTCCTCAGCTCGCGGGCCGCCTCGCCCCTCTGCGCCTACGCGGGTTTGAATAACACTCTAGGGGTAGGACAAACAAGACTACGTAGAGTCGGTTTTGCAGCGATTCGTTTCTGTCACTAGTAGCATGAATGAATTACTTTTTCAAATAAAAAAATCAATATATATACTATGCAAAAATTATATCAAATGAAAATATAGAAGATTCGACTATCATATTTGAATAAAATAATATATGAAATGTTATTATAAAAAGTTAAGTAAAACAGAGTAAACATTATATCCTTTAAAATAACATCATTTCTAATTATAAATAAATGCCCCAAAATATTAGGGATATCATTAATTATGACACTTAAAATTATGGCAAAACATTTTAGGACTACCAATATTATGTCATAAGAAATTAGGAATTTCATTAATTATGCTTCATAAAATTATGCCTTTGGATAATTGTGCCTTATACAAATTATGCAATTAAAAAATTATGTGACGTTAATGTTACGCTTTTCGATTATTATGCTTAGTGATTTATGCCAAGCGTCTTTATGACAAACAACATTATGCCTAATGAAAGGTCCCCTGGGCTTAGTTGTTACTCATGTCTCGGCTCCATACGTAAGCACTGGTAGGACACACTGGTTGAAGATCCGCGCTTTCTGGTTTATGCTAATACCTACTCATATTAAAAACAAAGCCAAGTTTTGCAAAAGCTGCACAGCCCAATCGAAAAAAAAAAATTATTTATTATTACTTTTTATTTTTGTATCCCTGTTCCTATTTAGTTTGTATGTATAAAAGTATTTTTATATGTTTAGTGCTTTTTTTTTCTGAAAAGATTCACATCTCAAAATTAAATGCAAATCATTTTAATTCAGTATAAAACTCATCTTAAAAAATGGCATTTTCCTTAGACAGGTAAATGTAGGATACATACTTTTATAACAAATAGTCCTCACTCTCAATTCTATAAGGTATAGGGATAGGTACCAAGTAAGTGCCTTCACAATAAATTTCAATACAGAAATAATTTACGAAATGTAAATAATTTCCGTTATAGTTTCCGTATTCCGAAACTTATCTACTAAAATATTATGAAGAAAGAAGATTAAGTACGTTTGTATTTTTGTTTGTAATGAATAAACTCAAAAACTACCAGACTAATTTTAAAAATTCTTTGGCTAATAGAATGCTACATTATCACTGAGTAATATAGGCTATAAAATTATTTTACCCTATGTGAAAACATAAAATTCCCACACGAAAAACGAAAGTATCGATGGCGAAGTTGCGAGCGGAAAGGGAGTCAGAAATATAAGCAACGCAAAACATTACGAACGATAGAATAATTTCGAGCTCTCGCGTCGGCCGCCGAGTATCGTGGCCGAGTCGCGCGCTGCTGTGTCGTAGTGTGCGTGAAAATTTGCGCATGTTGTATTTGTGGTGTAAACGCCAGACCGGAGGCGGAGCGGTGTGAAACAGATAGCATTTTAGAAAATACCTACTCGCGCCGCGCACGATTACTTCACAATCCTCTTAATCCTCTGTCATTAATTGACAACGCTATTGAACTTTAAGGATCACGTTAGCGTTTATTTCATTGATATTTGTTTATTCATTCAAGAGTTATAACAGTTTATGTATGTAAGGTTCGCAACGGAGGGTAAAATAATTAAATGGCACCTAAAAATACAACAAAATATGATTTTTTTTCTTTTCTTTATCACTAAAGTTACCCCCTTTAGCCCCCTGCTCCGTATGTGCACTTTATGCAGCGCACAGACTCAATAGAGATAAGTGCCACACTGTATTTATTTATCCGAAAAGAAAGTGTCAACCTTGTCATATCAATCAAATTTAATTTCAATTCAATTTTATAACAGTTTTAGGTTGGCACTTTTAATAGTTTAAATAAAATTAGATATTATAATTTTTATGGGAAGATATGAGATACGTTGTATATGCTCGACGAGTGCATTTTTTTATAACGTGGTAGCAATTAGCTGTATGACAAGTTAATAAATAATTCAAGTTATAGATGAAAAAATTAAAACCGACTTCAAAAACACTGAAAACTTAAAAATAATATAAAAATAGGTACGGACAACATCACACTTTTATATTGAAGTCGGTGCCAAACGATGATCTCCTAGAAAGTTTAAAAATTTGTTAGAAAGTTTAAAAATTTGTCACCGACTTCAATATAGAAGTGTGATGTTGTCTGTACCTATTCTTATATTATTTTTAAGTTTTCAGTGTTTTTGAAGTCGGTTTTCATTTTTTGTAAAATATTTTTTACTTTTTAGTAAATGAAGTCTTTAAAGTGAAAGAAACCCTAATACAGCTCAATTCACTGAATTGAGCTGTATTAGGGTTTCTTGTTATTAAATTATTAGGGTTTCCCTCGATTTTCATAGAATCCCATCATCCAGATCCTGACTGTGGTGACCTTGAGACCACCCCAGGAGTGTACTCTATCGAATACAAAAAGAATCATCAAAATCGGTTCATAAACGACGAAGTTATCCGCGAACAAACATAAAAAAAAATATTTTACAAAAAAAATATATTTTTAATTTTTCAGTGAATGAAATCTTTATAGTGAAAGAAAAGAAAGAAACCCTAATTAAATACCAGCTCACCGGAGGTGAGCTGGTATTTAATTAGTATTTTTTTATGTTTCAATTTTCATAGGATCCCATTATCAGATCTTAACTTCGGTGACCTTGTGACCACCCTAGGAGTATACTCTATCGAATACAAAAAGAATTTTGAAAATCGGTCCACAATTGGCGGAGTAATCGCGTAACATACACACAAAACACGTTGGAAACACCTTAAAATTTAAGGGTTTTCCTCGATTTTCATGGGATTCCATCATCAGATCCTGACTTTGGTGACCATGGGACCACCCTTGGAGTATAATCTATCGAATACAAAAAGAATTTTGAAAATCGGTCCACAACTGGCGGCGTAATCGCGTAACATACACACAAAAAAAAACTTACGCATCGAATTGAGAACCTCCTCCTTTTTTGAAGTCGGTTAAAAAAGAAGCATATACGGTCGAATTGAGTAACCTCCTTTTTTCGAAGTCGGTTAAAAAAGGAGGAGCTATGCTTTTTTATGTTTGTTCGCGAATACCTTCGTCGTTTATGAACCGATTTTGATGATTCTTTTGTATTCGATAGAGGATACTCCAAGGGTGGTCCCATGGCCACCAAAGTTAGGATCTGATGATTGGATCCCATAAAAATCGAGGGGAAACCCTTAAAGTTTTAGGTGTGTCCAACGTGTTTTGTGTGTATGTTACGAGATTACTCCGCCAATTGTGAACCGATTTTCAAAATTCCTCTTGTATTCGATAGAGTATTCTCCTGGGGTGGTCCCAAGACCACTAAAGTCAGGATCTGATTATGGGATCTCATGAAAATCGAGGGAAACCCTAATTTAACAGCTCTATTCTGAAAAGTTAGTTTAATATTTTACAAAAAATGACAACCGACTTCAAAAACACTGAAAAGTTTAAAATAATATAGGTACAGACAACATCACACTTCTATGTTGCAGTCGGTGACAAATTTTAAGACTTTCCAGGGGATCATCGTTTGGCACTGACTTAAATATAGAAGTGTGATGTTGTCTGTACCTATTCTTATATTATTTTAAACATTTCAGTGTTTTTGAAGTCGGTTTCCATTTTTTGTAAAATATTTTTACTACAATAATGCATACATTTAGGAGCATGTTTGAGAAAAAAATATGTAGGTAAGTATACGGATATGAACTAATATACTTAGATGAAGTTTGTACTGAACTTTCGGTTCGCGAGTCCAACTCGCAGTTCTAGGCCAGGTTTCTTTCTGTTAAGGAGACTCGTGCCCAGCAGTGGGACGATTATGGATCGTTGTAATGATCATTGTCATCATAACCAACCCTTATAGACCGTTTGTTTGCCGTGGTACCATTAGGGTACCACCAATCACCAATGTTAGGTACCGTAGCGCTCCGATACTCCACTTTGTCTATGGCGATAACGCCCTAAGGATTTAGAAGAAGAATGCTATAAGTTGATTGTTTATCAAGAACGCAAACAACTAACTATTTTTAAGGTGAGAGCGTTTTTTTTAAAATTCTGAGCTGAGCTGAGCCGGGGGATCAGACATATCCAGGTGGCGGGCTAGGCAACTCAGACCCTTCACATCGTAACAGATTATCCCAAGGCTTATAAAAAGGGGTTTTGCTTTGCTTTCACAGAATTAAACTCAGAACAGAAACGCAGTAAGTAGTGTTTCGTCGTAACCTTAATCTGTGCCCAATAAAACATCTTAATTTCTATTTGCCAAAAACCTGTCTGTAAAACTTGAATACTTACACAAACACGTTGTGCACATAGCAATTATTTTACTGACTAACTTATCTAAAACTGCATAGATAACGCGGAAACTGCGTATTTTTATTGCGTTTCACGTTACTAAGAAATGGAGCGACGTTGTCAAGGAAGTGCGCGTCCATTTAAAGTTGAACTAGTACATTGTTACCAAGGGATGAGAGAGACTTAAATAGGTCTATCGCCCTAGAGGAATACTCTGCTTTGTGTTTATTTTATTTTATTTATTTAGGACAACCAACTAAATTAAGTAACTAAATTAAGTTTATGTTTTTTTCCGTGGAAAGCAGCCAGTTTTTTTCATTATTGATGATGGTAAATTATATAGCCCAACTCTATGTCAATTGAGTAATAATTTAGCGAAAAATAAATTATAAATGTAAAGGCATGTTACAAAAACGGTGGTACCCAAGCAGGCGATCCTGGCACAGAATCTCCCTCCCTCCGGTGAGATGTAAGAAGAACGTAGAAGAACGTTAAGTTGTTATTGTATACGCGTGTTGCGTTACTATGGTTACAACCTGGGAAGTCAGTCGTTATCATTATCATTATCGATCAAGTACATGGAGTCCGCAGTATGAAAGTCTATGTATCGAGACACAGAATGGGACAACGTGAATTGATTAGTATTGTCATGTCTATATCAATTGTATTGGCCTTTGTCCAACAATGGGCATTCCTTAGCTGAAGTGGTCATGGCAACTGATTGAGGTATCAAGGAAGAGCCCAAACACCTGGAGCACGAAACATACAGTTCGGTAAAGAGGTTCGTTGGCTTAGTAAGCGCCCACTAATAAGGAAGGATTTTACAAAAATTCACGAGTTTACAAAAAATAAGAAAACTACAGTGTTATAAAAGCGAAACATGGTTCGCGCGCACAGCTAGTGGGATATAAATTTTTATATGGTCAACATTAAAATGCAACTCAGCGTTGGTTTGTGGATTCTGATGAATTGACGAGTTCACGGTGATCACATTTACAATAAATTATGCCGTTACCATACTCTATAATACTATTTGTTTACATAACTTACACAATATCATTATATTGTAACAAGTTATATCTTGAAATTAACACCAAGCTATTCTATTCAAATAATCACAAACTTTACAATAGCTTTTACTCATCAGTCTTTACAGTCTTTGCGTACAAATAAACAACATTTCGTAAATTTTTGTTGTAAAATGTTACATATTTTCTCATAAACGAATCTGTAGTTTTTTGAAGTCTGTTTCGACATTGGAAGGCAAGTTTATTTTTGTTTCTGTTCTGTTTCTGTGATTTGAAAACTGCTATAAATAATTGTGCTAACAGTAACTAATTCTCTTTATTTCGTAAGATGCGATTAATCTTAATTTATGTTTAATAAATTACAATACTATATGAAGAAAAAAACAATAGGTTACCTCATAATCCTTTCGAATGTGACATAACGATGTAGGACTTTCCCGTTGCACATAACTTAAAAATACGCGACAATATAAGATTTATTACGACTCATCCGTCAACACACGGATACGAATTGAATAATATAATGGGACGGGTAGTGAAATATTAGCTTTTGTCGAAGATAATAAGCTATTGTCCTCGAATACAGTTATGGTCGCTTAGCTAAAGATTACATTGACGCCAATTTCTTCACAATGTCGCCGTAAGCGTGCAAGATGATGACAATGGTATATGGTACGATGAACAAAAAACTTAATGCCATCTAACTGTATAATGTCCTATTGGCCAAATTTGCAAACTTAATTCTTATGTTGTGTTGGCTATCTTACAACCGAATAACACATTATTACGAGTACAATGGGAAAATGAGAGCGTAGGGGAGATCCGTTATCTATTATGACAAGGATGAAAGATTTGTAAGTATGTATGTAATGAATAAACTCAAAAACTACTGAACCGACTTCAAAAATTCTTTCACCATTAGAATGCTACATTATCTCTGATTAACATAGGCTACAAAATAATTTTTATTACGGGAAAATATAAAATTCCCACGGGAAAATAGAAACAACGCAGGCGAAGCTGCGTAAATCAAAGCTACTCGTAGTTATGTATGTAATTTGTAATACTTTTATAATTTTACTTATCCTAGATTTGCTTGCAATTTATCTCTGTAAAATATCTCCATTAGGGCAGGCTCCAGAATCCAGATAAAATACATCCCATAGTTATATCCCCATGTTGTGGTCATTGCTTTGATTAGTTAATAAATTAAAAATGATGTATTTTATATTAACATTTTGAAATAGGGAGATAGATAGGGAATAGCATTTTAACATTAAAAAAATCTTATATGTAATGAGGACAAATGCCGTTATAGCTCTAAGGTTAATTGGTTTATGCATTCATTTATTGTATGAAAGACATATGTATACAGGTTCACTTAATACATATATAAAAAGGTACCTATTGCAAAATACGGTTTTTTATATATTCATTCATGTTTTAAATGTTATCGATATTTTAAATTGAACATTTTAGTTAAGGTAAGATGTTATTACCCGCGGTCCCATTATTTTAACCCAAATAACGTAAAGCAAGTAAGTAGGTAGCGTAAAATAGATAGTCTATAATATAGAGTATCAAAATTTACAAGGCTTCAGGCTTATTATTCAGCTTTGGTTACTAGAATAAATAATACGCTAACTATGCAAACCTTAACATTTCGCTCGTCGTACCACATAAAAGGCAAAACCGCTTTTGTCCCACTTAATATTTGAATAATTGAAACGTTCTTTTATATTGTGCGTTATTTTGTAACTTAGTTTAACTTTACCTTTGAGGTCAAGGTGGACGGATTAATAAAAGTACAGAGCGCAAAACATCAGATCTGGCTAATAGTAAACTTAGTCGATAAGTAAAAACTTAGTATTGTTGGTTCAAATCAGTCATTAGTATTGTTGGTTCAAATCACTCAGCTGTAACGGTGATACAAACTGCCAAATCGAACGAATACTTAAGTGTCGATAAAACATGCGTTAACCGATTGACGCTGGGATAGAGAAGAGAGCCAAAACTATAAAATTTCTCTATTTGATTGTTAATGACCACCTTTGTTGTAATTAGGCACAAATGCGACTGATAAACACGAGGTCTATGATTCCCAGGTTAGATAGATAGATAGATAGATAGAAACACTTTATTTTGCACGATTTTTACAGAATACAAAACAATACATACACGAACAGCAAAATAGGCGGCCTTATCGCCGTAGGCGATCTCTGCCAGGCAACCTTTAGGTTGGTTAAGTTTGTTATTTAGGATATTTTTTAGTAAATTGATAGTATTTTTGATTAACAAATTCTCTCAAATCTTGAAGCAAATATTTAAGACTTGGTCAAGGTAGGATTTAAAATCTATATAAATAAAAATGAAATGTATGTATGAATCGCCGAAATGTATGTATGTACGCGGCGCATAACTTCAGAACGACTGCTTCAAATTAGATAGTTATTTTTTTGTTGTATTCGCTATTGTCAAGACAGCGTATGTATAAAAGAAAATGTTTGAAAAATTATACGGAACAGATAAAGATTTGAATTTAAAAAAATCGACAGATTTTGCATTATTCATTAATTTTACATGGTTTTATTGTCAAAAGATCTTAAAAAAATTCTTCTCGAGCGAAGCCGGGGCGGGAAGTTAGTAGATTATAAAAAAGAGATTGTTTCGACAAGCCTGATGTGCCGCAATCTGTACCTATTGAGATGTAAGATTTATAATATATTGCATCATATCTGTGATGTAGTTTATTAAGGCGCTTTAGTATAATATCAGATTAGTACCCTATCGTTTAAGGCTTCTGTATCTCAGAGGGAAATCACGGAACCCTTATACGATCACTTTGTTGTTCGTCTGTCAGTCTGTCCGTCTGTCCGTCAAGACTCTTTTTGTCAGGAACACGTATATAAAGATATCAAACTAATTTATTAGGCTAAGGAAATAATCTGAAAACCGGAAATATTTATATATATACATACATATTTCCGGTTTTATATACTTAATTAAGATTTTTGAAATCTTAATTAAGTGAAGAAAGAAATGTGGTTATTTTTCTATAGAAGTGATGAAAGTGCATGTGGAAATAAAATAAGTATCCGATGCACGATATTAAGTGTAACGAAAATAACTTATTAATAAAATCGGAGCATCCCACCCAACACATAAACACACACTATCCTCCTCTCTTTTATGTATTGACTAGCTGTGCCCGCGACTTCGTCCGCGTGGAATAGTAACGTCTGGACCGATCTTGATAAAAAGCCTATGTTATACCTTATATAATTAGCTATCTATTAGTGAAAGTCCCATCAAAATCGGTCCAGCCGTTTCGGAGATTAGCGGGAACAAACAGACAGACAAAATTAAAATTGTGTTTTTGATATTGGTACCCGATATACATTCATACCCATTTAGTAAAAACTTATTATTTTGACATTACAAACAGACACTTCAATTTTATTTATTTGTATAGATGTATAGATGAATGTGATATCCGTTTAATGCGAGACCTAAAAGTCCGACATTTTCAGATCTAATATATAAAATTCTCGTGTCACAGTGTTTGTTACCAAACTCCTCCGAATCGGCGTGACCGATCTTTATGAAATTTTTTGTGTATATTCAGTAGGTCTGAGAATAGGTCGTAAACTATTTTTTATTACGGCGAAACGTAAGTTCGCCGTTATTATGGCGAAACGTAGTTCGCCGGCACAGCTAGTTTTATCAATCAAATCTACCTACTCGTATTTTTTGTGGCAAATTGAGGCACATGTCAGCACGCGTAGCACAAGGATCGCGAGAGTATTTTCTCGGACTATTTCTCTACACCGAAATGTCACTTTTGACAGTAGCGAATGAGATAGCTATTGTTGGATGTCGAGAAAGTGACAGTTAATGATAGACATATATTTATCTCGGGGTACTTGTGCTACGCGTGCTGGCCCTTAAGCCTTAAATAAAAACATTTGTGTCGTAACAAAAAACTTGCCGCGTGTTGCATACATTGTTGATTGTAATTATTTTGTCGCGGAAAATAAATTTATCTTAATACATTATACAATATGTATATGAATGGATGTTACAAATACTTACAATGTTACTGAAAGGAACACGAGTTATCTAATATATAAAATTCTCGTGTCACTCGGGCTGGAAGTTTGTATGAAAATCCTATGTTTTTGAAGTAAGAGACTTGAAATTTAAAATGAATGCTCTATAAGTGGTGTGGAGGTGTACTAATAATGTAGGTAAAATAGGGGTTGAAAGTTTCTATGGAAAATATACTTATAAAATCTGTTCCAATTTCTATGAAATTTATTATTCGAGCTTCTAAATATAAATAACAGTCATCTATAATTTATCCTACGGGAAAATATAAAATTCTCACGGGAAAAAGAAAGTCACTAACACGACTTTCTTTTACACTATTTATAACTCAAGAACGGCTGAACCGATTTTTTCTGAAAATTGGTGGAGAGGTAGCTTAGAACCAGGTGACGGAGATAGGATAGCTTTTATCGCAGAAATCACCCCTTAAGGGGGAGAAAAGGAGGGTGGAAAATTGAAATTTATAAAATTTGCTATGGAGATAGTTTGAGATATGGGGAAGGATAAAGGGTGTAAAAGGGGGGGGGGGGGGGATTTGTTAAGGTAATCAATACAAAAAAGGATTTCCACGCAGACGAAATCGCGGGCAAAAGCTAGTTGTCAATAATTACTAGTAACTGTGACACGCTCTCTGGCGCACGTAAGCCGCAATCCACATTGCAATAGAGGCGTTCTCTTTCCTACAATAAGCCCAAAAGCGGTAACAATTTCGCATGGCTCCCCAAAATCGATCGAGCGGGACCGACTTTGGCGACACAGCTGCCGCACAGTGAGAACCTGCCTAAGAAAGCCATCTCATAAATCCTTTTTTCAAAACTCTGCGGACATGCATGTGTAATACCTTAAATTGTAGCTAAAGAGTTACTCTGTCATTATAAATATGATTCAAATCCACAACTACTTCGTACTTCATAGAAAAGAACATCAAAATTCAAGAAAAGAAAAAGTAAGTACCAAAAAATTATAGTAATTCTAATACGGCGCGCCGTACTGTTGGAAGCTGCGCGCATGTCGCGAGTGTGGTGTACTTCTTACTATGGGCAAAACATCAGGAAGGAATAGATGCACCAGCAAGGTTTTTAGACGATGTCACGATTGATATTGATGATGTTGAATAAAAATGTGAAAAAAGGGGTTTTCGTCTCATTGACCTACTTAACTTTCTAATATTTATGTAGGTAGGTAACCATTTTTATTATTACACGCTTTTTATTACACACTTTTTATTGAGTTGCTCTGTCTGTTGGTTTTTACACGCTTTTTATTGAGTTGCTCTGTCTGTTGGTTTCTTTGTCACGATCAAATCTTGCAATCGATTTTTCGACCACTTCTATTGCTCCAATTGAGCTCAAATTTTTTCAACATATGTATTCCCGGTGACAATACAATATTTCGGCATATTGGAATCACAAAAATGCTTAGTTATAGTACAATTAAATAAAAACTAATTTTATATGAGAGGAAATCCAATGTCAATGATGTCAATTTTTAATTTTGTATGAAATTGTAATTTTATTTTCAATTTTTTGGTTTTTAGTCTTTTTGGTAAAAGCGTGTTTTTTAAAAAGTTTTTTTTTATTACGTTTCTTCGGGAATTAGGTACTCATAAATATTTACAGTATTACAGTATTTTTTGTAAATGGGGGCCTGGAATGACGCGGGGAATAAGATAGAAAAGCCCCTAAGCATTCTTGTAACTTTTTAGGAAGATATTTATTCATTCTTGTAAACTTTTTATACATTAAGAAGGATATGGATATTCCAGCTTTATATATTATAGTATAGATTCTTGTTTTGTTAAAAAAAATCCCATACTTTTGAGGAATATCACTTCATTGGGTAGTTCATTCATGGTTTTATACTCCGACTGGTTTAGTTAGTAGTCGCTGGTGGGTCACCCACCGGTCTGAACAAAATGCTCATTTACCTTTGAAACTAAAAAATCATTAATCTTAAATCACACGCTAAAGAAGTTTTGAATGTCATAATAAAATTGCCATCATCTAAAAGGTTTATTTTAACTGTCAATCATTTAGGTATAAGGTCTTTTCACTGCCAATCATTTATAAGGTGTATAAAATGAATAGGGAATTCAATTCTGTCCTAAGCCGAATAATCAATTGGGACAATAATCTTCTTTTTACCATTTTAATTGTAGAATATCAACATAGCGTGTATCTTATTAGCGTAGCATGATGATAAATAAGAGTATTTTTTGGATAAATCCAATTTTTACAATCAATATCAAGTAACAGTAAAATGAAAACTCGGTTGAAATAAACAAGATAGCGACTTACCGTACAATATTCTAAGAAAAAACATAAATGCCAATTTCTTCGAAAAAAGAAACTGTTAAAGATTTCAACGCGATTCACAATAGTAGATTATTTTCAAGTGATCACTTTTAACATAAAATCAAGTCCTTAATTAAAACAAAAAACTGTAAATAAACTTTTTAAGTTATTTAACTTGATATTATGATGCTTAATATAATAGTATTTCTTTTTCATATTCAACTTAAGTAACACTTTCATGAAATAATGTCAAAAAATGTACATGAAAAATATTTAAACACATAATCGAAAAAAGCATCGTTAAACGAGATATTATATAGACAACAATATCTCACACTGATCATCACAGCGAGCTAAACTAATCACTAAAGTAGTAAGAAAAACTACATACTCACTGTCAATATAATCAAGAGCGTAAAATCAATATAGTGCTGAATGAAAACTACAGAATCACTCCGTGACTGGCTCAAACGCTGACTGCGATATAAAATTGTCTTGTCATAATATTATCACCTTTGTTTGCTCAGGCGCAATCTTTACGATCGCTTTGTATTTGTTATATTGTCGTCGAATCGCAACTATATTTAGCGTGTTTGTCGCGAAAGAGGTTCACCTCCTTTACCTTTGTATGCGATAAAAGAAGGATTTTTCCTATTTGATTTCTTTTGCTGACGTGGTAGAGTTCATCAGCCTGCGAGCAAATGATCAAAATATGACGCTCAAATGTTACTATAGGTGCTATGGCTATTAAATTTTATTTGACGAGAAAAGTGAACTCATCAAGCCGTCACAAATCACTGATGGTAAGTGGCACGGTCGCCTACAGGTTCTGCTCCCAGTAGTTACATTCTTAGTTACATTGGTGTATCTAAATGGACTGTTTTAGCCCTAGTAGTTACATTATTTAGGAAATAATATTTAATGTAACTAATGGGAGCTTTTTATTCCAAGTATTTACATCGTTTATCTCTCAGGAAAATACATTTTCCTTTTTTGTTGTTTTAACAACAAATAAACAAAAACCAAAAAACAACAAACAAACAAAATAACTACATTACGCGTCATCATTAAAAATCTTCTTTCTCTCTATTGCATTTCTTTCTTTTTATCGACTTCAAAAAAAGAGGATGTTCGCAATTCGATGTCTATAATTTTTTCTGTGTATGTTCCGCGATTACATACTCCGCCAATTGCAGACCGATTTTAAAAATTTTTGGCATGTAAAATCGAGGCTTAATACCGAAAAATCTTAATACCAATAAATCGGGGCATAATGACGACCTGGACGTACATGTCAGGACGTCCCAAGTCCTGACATAGGTACGTCCAACGTGTTTCATATTTTTCCGAAGCTTTTCAGGTATTTGCGTCTGGCAGTCATAAACTAAGTTGATGATGGAGGATCTTTAACTCTTAGGAGTTAGAGGTTACTTTTTTATATACAATAGTCAAGTATTGACCGTTTGTCTATTCTTTCAAGTTACTTTGGTGGCCTGGTATAAAATTCACAAAAAGTTTAAAAAAAATTTTGCTTTTAAACTTGCGTTGTGTTTTTTAATTTATTTGTTCGGAAAGTGCATACTTGCGTCATCGAACATATAATGTAGTGCCTGTAACAAATTGCCTCCGTTCTTGTTAACCAACGTTTTCATTTTATAATTATTTCCACCCGTCAACCACGTTGTTCGCCCGATGTTCTTCACCAAAATTACACCACATCTTACCAGTTTTTCCTTAAGTCAAAAATTTTAGAAATAGTTTTCCAACTGCGCCAGTTGTGTTTGATCGTATTCGAGAAGCATTAAAGATATAGAGCAAACCGTTGGGTTTTAGGTATATGATAAGCAAAGCTCAAAGAGAGTATCACTGTGCAGTAATCTTGCATATTTATCGGAACTTATCATTGAGAAATGTTTCTCGAAGATGATCAAACACAACTAAAACAATCTAAAAACTATTTCGAAATTTTTTTACTCTAATAAAAGTTGGTAATTGGTAATTTTGGTGCACAACATCGAAAGAACAAATAGTTGAAGGGGGTTATTATGAAATGAATACCTTTGTTAACAAGAACGGAAGAAATTTGTTACAGGTTTGCAATAATACTAATTACTGTCATCTTTCTGGAAAAATAAATTAGAAAAAGGCAACACAAGTCAACAACTGAAAAGGAAGAAATGTGATAGAGAGAAAACATATTTTTTTATGAAGACGCGTTTGCAGTTATTTTCAGACGAAATAACTGTTAATAATTTTAACAGTTCCTATTCTCGGTCATGAAAGTCCATAAATGTAAATAAACAATAAAAAAGTAAAGTGTATTTTTGTATTGTATAGATAGATAAACAATGTTAATACTGGGAATAAAAAACTCCCATTAGTTACATTAAATATATAATCTCCCAAATAATGTAACTACTCGGACTAAACACTCCATCTTGATACATCAATGTAACTAAGAATGTAACTACTGGGAACAGAGGGCCTATAGTACATGTTGTTTCTGTAAGAATAACGAAAAGAATAACTTATTGTTCTGAGAGATGAACAAACATGCAGGATCACAGTGTACGTCAACTTGAGGTATAAAGTCACTGTACCGCATGGACTTATTAATCAAACATACACTGTTACTATTAATATATCCATGCTGTACCACAGTCACTGTCAAATGCACTGTCACTGTCAGCCCCTGTCACTGAACCGAGGAACTGGCTATCTTATCTTTTTATTGTCAGAGGACAACAATGTTATTAACATTGTTATTATGGCTATAAACTTAGGTAAGACGGTGGTAGCTAGCCAGCCGGGCTGAGAAGACTGAGAAACCAAGCAGAAAAACTTCTGCCCCCATGGGGAATCGAACCCCAGACCATCAGATCAATACAGGCTGGTCTCAACTACGAAAAAGTGATAGCTGCCCTTATAGCTTAGTTATGTATGGCCAATTTCACCAATCTTACCTTAGAAAATTCCTAAGATGTCGCTGCCACTCTTTTGTCTATAATGAAAAAATGCGACAGCATGCCACCTAAGAGGATAATGCACAAATCACAAATATGCATATAGTAAAAAACTATTGGCCAAATTCACCAATCTTGTCTTAGCTTAGACAAGATTGGTGAATTTGGCCATTAGTTTTTTATTATATACATATTTGTGACTTGTGCCTTATTTTTAAAAATACTAGGTTTCTCTTGTGAGATAAGATGTCAAGTTACAGTGCCCAGTAATTACACTGCCTATCTTACTCTTCAACCTAGAACGCAGCAATACAAGCGACTGCTGCTTGGCGGCAGAAATAGGTGAGGTTGAGGCTGGTTGAGGCACCTGCACGGTTGACTCTAATACCGAGTCTTCCTTTCGTAAAACTTTACAAGGATTCAAAGATATTACTGATGCGTGGAGTCCATGGCGGAATGAAATACACAAAACAGTTTACTAACTCAAAACTTTATCATTTTTCTTAAGAGGATTGCGATGCTGTAAATTTTCATACAAAAAGCGATAATGCTTTTCTCCCTCTAAACATAGTCCAATTTTCATAATTTTTGAAAATGTTGTAGATAAAATGAAGATTCAGGTTTGTACGTTTTGATTTTGAAGAAATATTGCTCAGCATATACGAGTAAGTTATTAGCATTTATTGTATTTTTTTATGAAATAGGATAAGTAGGTACAAAAAGGATATTGGGTGCTACATTTTTACGATCTGAGAATGATTGTACATACATCATACATGTTTATAAATACATAAAATGTTTTGTAGTGATAGAATATAAACAAAGTCTATGGGCAGAAAATTGGAATTTCATTGGCATGACATAATGATTTCCACCTTTAATGTTAATTAAAATATGTTTGAATAAGACATTTGCCTCTGCCATACGTGATGTATGCGAACAATCTCTTATTCATCAAATTATTATTCGATAGGTGCAACGACCATTCTGCTATCGTTATTAAAGAATACTTATAAGTATCATAAGGTCATTAGCAGGTAATTTTAAACGTATTAATTTATAATATTTATTAATGGCGCGCACATCAAAGGAGCCTATGAGATTCCTCTCTAGTCTATCTTTTCTCCCACAATACTTTTTCTGAAGGGCTCATGGTCACACGTTTATATAAATATTAAATATTTGTCTAAGGCAATTTACATATTAAAATGTAGACCATTGTAGCAAATAAGAAATCAAATTCCTGAGTGAATCAGTACCAGAAGAATCTGTTAATTTCCTAATATTAGAGTTCACCTTGGTAAAAATAGTACTTCTCGTTAAGAAACACAAGTATAAATCTTTAATAGTATCTTTAGGTACCTGTGATGCCTTGAAAACAAATTATCCTCGAGGAAATAGATCATGGGCGATATCAACTACAGGCTACAGGTTCTTTTCGTCTCAAACTACCTACCATACTACGAACGTGCTGTTTTAATTGAAATAAGTAGGTTTCAAATCATAGGCGTATATAGAGGAGGGCCGGGTAGGTTGTGCCCACCCCAGTATGGTCTAGAGCCCACCCCAGGATGTTACGCTACCCATTCAAAACTCTATGATGGACGCCTAAATACTGAGAACTTCACACAAAAATCATGGGCGAGGCCTCCCCAGAATAAAATCCTAGATAGGCTAATCAGATCAAAAATTACTGAATCTTGAATAAACTGACAAACACCATTAAATTAAACTCGCAGATATTTCAATTTTAAATTATTAGGTTTATATAATCTATTCTGTTTTAGCTCGGCCTCAAATTACATTAGAGCTGAAAGGTTTGTTTGAATTTAAAAATAACAATAAAAGAATTTAGTCCAGTAAAGTTTATTTCAAAAACGCGTAGAATAAGCAAACAGAAGACAGTGAAAGATTAATTTAGTTTAGATAAAGAAATCATGTCAAATCTATATCTATAGAAATAAAGAAAATTTAAGTGTCTGTTTGTAATGTCAAAATAACAAGTTTTTACTTAATGGGTATGAATGTATATCGGGTACCAATAACAAAAACACAATTTAATCAAAATTGTCTGTCTGTCTGTTTGTTCCTGCTAATCTCCGGAACGGCTGGACCGATTTTGACGGGACTTTTACTAATAGATAGCTAATTATATAAGGTATAACATAGGGTTTTTATCAAGATCGGTCCAGCCGTTACTATTCCACGCGGACGAAGTCGCGGGCACAGCTAGTATAGTATAAAAATATCGCGTCACGATGTTTGTCCGGGATAAACTCCGAATCCACGTAACTGATTTTAAGGAAATTTGGATTACTGTATGTAATTTGCTCCAACTTAAAAGATAGGATAGTTTTTATCTCGATTTTTGGCCGCAATAGAAATTACTGCGAATCCAAAGGTTTGTAATTATTTGTCAGTTCCATAAGATTGAAACAGATGGTGGTGTTACTAAATTTATGGAGACAACTTTTGACTTTAATTTGATTACATTAAGAAGTTTAGAATAATATTGATCCAACATACTATAGCTGCTGAGCCACAGTATATTATAGAATATATTTATTATAGGTAAAATGATCGTGATCTTCGAGAACTACGTTTCTAACTAAAATTATTTACGTTCTTACATATTACACCCTGTCTTGAGTTAAGTGGCACTAGTACTTGAATAATAATTATTATTTCTCATCGAAAAGACGTTGGCCTTAACCCACTCCCTGACGAGTAGCCACTTCTAAACCACTAGTTAATAGACTTAAAAACGCATGCACGAGTGCTCTAAGTAAATAATAGCGCAAATGATAGCTTTGGCTTGAAATTCTGATGAACGGACGAGTATGGGGTTGGAGATCCCTTAAGGGATTGTTCCAGGGGATTCTGGTGAACTCACTCAATTCAGTTCAATAATGGAAGGAATAAATAAATATCAACTCAGTGATAAAGTAGATTAAAGACATAATTTATCATTATCATTTTGAATTTATAATCATATTATGTTATCAATTTGAATAACGTATAAGATACTCTACGCAAGAAAGCTTTTCGGCTTCATCCGCTCCGTATTATGGTTAGGCTATTAGTAGAAGTGGAAAAAACGGCTTAAAATTTTAAAACGTTTAAACGTTGTACTTATTTAAATAAGCGCGCTTGTAAAAAAGCTTTTCGTTTAAACGCTTATTGTTTATTGCGTATAATTATGTTTGCAAAAACGTTTAAGTACAACGTATGCACCGTTCTATTGCTAATGACAAAAACACTATAGGGATAGCTTTATACTATTTAAACGAAAAAACTGCTCTCATATCAATCACATGAAATATTTTTATTGATGGAAATATTGATATTCTTATTTTATTATTTAATAAACAATGTTTCTACAAATATTGCATCACGCGACTTAATTGACCAAGTTCCTTTCAAAAAAGTCCCACATTACATTATTACCACCTCTCGACACTAAAACTATCAAATTATATATTTATAAACTTTATTTAATCGCACTTTATACACACACGCATAACAAACGTAAATACAATGCTTATTTATACACGTATTTAAAAAAATAAAACGAAAGCGTACGTAAAAGCAGCCAGCCACAACACAACAAACGCGTACTTATCTCTCGACAGTGAAAAGCTTACTACTTTTTTAAACGAAAAGCGTGGTATGGTAAGCCATCCAATTTTGGGATGCGTTTTGGTCGCTTTATAACTCCAGCACGCAGTATAATGCCATCTAGCGGCGAACGTTCTATTTCCGATGCATGTATACAGAGCATGCTTTCAAAGTAAATTTTATTGCGGGAGTACAGATGGCGGGAGGACGGGACTAATGTATGTCGGTAAAAAGCAAAGCGTAAGTAAAAGCGTAATGTTTTGATTAGAAAAAGTCTGCTTTTGTACTTTTGTACAAAAGCAAACTTTTTTAAGTGCTTCTCGTTTAAACGCTCACCTCTAGCTATTAGCATCTACGGCCCCTCAAACACAATCTCACGATGGATTGCTATTTACCACTCTTTGTCTAAGTCTGTCGAGACGGAAACTAAACCGTTGTGGTCGACCAATAAGAACGCCCCATTATCACGTCATCGAACAGTTGAAATATCAGAACAATAACTAAAGCAGTTATTCTTCTGAGGTTGAAACTAGTTGAAACTGTTGAATATGCGCTCCGATTGGTCGATCGCAACGGTTTAGTTTCGATTCGGCTGTATCTTATTGGTGGAATCGGGCCTCTGGTAGCCTGTTTCTTTGTCAACGTTGTTGTATTAAAAAGGATAGACACACTTTCAAGTTCCACACTATCAAGTAACAGGAAAAACATATTTATTAGAGTCATTAGAGATAGATTTGCTAAAAATATCGATATGTCGATTAAATTAGGATAAACAAGTCTTCTCCTTTATAATGTGGACACTGCGTATTCCGGTTTTTGTTTTTAGATGTTGCGCGTTAAACATCAATACTTTCACTGCACGCGCGTGTAGAATTCACAAGAAGCTGTGTCAATGAATGATGCAGTAGGCATTAGTCAACAGTGACAAAAGCTTACAAAGTTATACGAAGATTGTAACTTAACCCAATAGTTTTATAACTTATGATGTCATTGACTTAACCGTCACTTAATGGTGAAACTCAGAATCCATCATAAGGCGCATAGTGGTCCTAATGACCTTGCGTCGATCGTCCCGCACTGATTACATAGGAGTCACGAGTGCAAACCTTTAGGCGTAAGATGAATGAAGTCTGTAAATTGATTAGTGCAATAAAGTGTGTAATAATAATAATAATAATGAATTATTTCAATTAAAAATTAATAAAGGCGAATAAGAAAAATCTAAAAAGACCATCCGCTAGAATATTGTTCACTTTATTTATTGAAATCAAAAGTATATGATTTAACCTAATATATACGACGCGATTAGGTTAAAAGTTTTAAAATCGAGGCATGTTTGGGTCACATTTTAACCAAGTTTTAATTTATTTATCAAACAATTAAAAAGACCATCCTCTAAAGAATACGTTGAATAATAACATATCTTTTTTAAAGATTTTTTTTTTAAATATTTATGAAGAGAACCGGTTTTTTCTGCAGTGTTTTTTTTTAACATTGACCCTACTAGGCGCCATAAGTACCTAATATAGTAAATTTATGATCACCGCCAATCTCATCAGAGCCTAGCGCGGGAGATATTATGATGCACGGGTGTCTGGGCAAACAGGTGCACTGTCTGTTCCTTCACTTCTCAGTCCTATAGGGCTTATTACCGAAACATGATTAGGTTCACAAACCACTGATTAACATGCCTTCCGAAGCACAGAGGTACTCGAGATGATTCACACTTAGACCAATCATAAGTCTGACCACAGGCAATGTTGCTTGACTTTAACAATTGTTACGCGACCACACGCTGCGGTACCGAGATCCTCAACTTACTCAATACATAGAAGGTTACATCAGTACATTGTTGACGACAAACCTTCTAGATTCACTGGTTTCACTTCTCAAAAGGAATGTTATGTACCACAGACAAATAATACTATATTAAGAATTTGTGGACTGTACATAGTTTAGACCCGTTATTATAAGATTACTTATACAAATTCAAATATCTTTATTTGACATACGACCTATAGGAACTTATTAAAGTTAAAAATAAATACGAAATTCCCAATACATCCCAATTCCCAACCGTAATCACGATATCTGCAAAATAAGAAGAAGTAAAAAGTTCCCCGCCGGACCACCTGTACCATACAGTACCATTGATGGTACAAATGGCACTGATTTATCCCATAAGTACCAGTGAAATAAATACAAGCGTGACACTCGACGTTATCGCTTCATACTCGAGAAGAACAGACAGAAAAATCAGTCTAATTTTTTGTCTCCTCTATGAACACTATTGATTATTTAAGAATAAAAATACAATTGGGATGCTTGCTTACACCTTCTACTTCAAATAGAAAAAAAAACATGACACTCACTTTAGTCTTTTTGACGTGATCATAAAATTTATTAAAAAGCGTGAAATCCGTCCACGAATATGAAAATGAAGTGCGTCATTGGTATCTCCGTCGATTACAGCACGAAGGTTCATTCCCGCAAGGCTTCTCGGACCCGGCAGTGCCCCGCGCTCTAACCCCAAATCATTTTTTAAATAACATCCCTTTGTCATCATTGCCCGCACCTAAAGTCGCAGACAATGCGCCCTTGCTTCAACGACTGGACTAACTTCTCTAATAAAGTGTGACACTTTATTAGAGAAGTTAGTCCAGTCGTTCTGGAAGAGATGGAGTGTCGAGTACTTGCACGGCTTACAAACAAGGCTGAAACATTAGTTTACGTAAAGAACATCTTGCTTTTATTGACTAATAAACAAGATGAATACATCATTTTCAGACATTTTTTCCAGGTGAATTTTAATACAAGTCCAGGTGTACTCTTTAACTTCATATGAAATCTTTTCATCTTATTACAAATAATGTTCTAAGCTTAGTCGTAGTTTAAATTTGATGCTGTCTCATCTTCTCTTATGAACAAAAGTGAAAGAGACTAAAGCTTACACCATGATTTGTAATAAGTACACTTGGACTTAAACAGTTCAGGTGTACTCTTTAGGATCAAATACACTGTTCAAGTCCAGGCATACTAATAAAATCCAGCTTTTCTCTTTAGATAAAGGTGTACTCTTTAAGTCCAGGTGTACTCATTAAGTTGAGGCGAATTCTTAAGCACTTTTCTTTTCGAGGTAAGTACGTATTAATTGTACTTTGGATTGCATACAAAATACTGTTTTACGCACTGATATTTTCATCAGACACAATTATGAGCTTGACCTTGCACCACAGTGCACATTGCATCCTCAGCTATCGATCCATTGCGGCTAACCTCATGAGTTAACCTTCGTTACGATATTGTTGCATGTGATTTTTCATTTCGTACTCATCGATACTTAGGAGCTAAAGACAAAGAAGATACTTTTTGCCAGGTGCCGAATAGCGTTGACCTTATGTTACGATTGTTAAAGTGAAGTAAAGTTGCCATGGTGAGGACTGTGATGGTTAATCTAAATCTTCTTGAATATTGAAGAAGGTCAAAAAATTTTTTGCATACGCATGACACGAAGCCGGTACACCCCGTTGATCAACAGATGAACTAGCGCTTCCACCAACCCACGTTGAGCTAGCATTTTGGGAGAAGGCCCACATGCCATCTTTCCGGGGCGGCTTTGTCCAGCAATGAGTGTTGCGGTTAAGATAATGGCTTATTTCGGTGCAACTTGGGTATGTAGCTGATCAGTGTGAGACCATAACAAGTCCATAAATCCAGGTTATATCATTTGAGGTACCTATGTGAAATTTATTCAAAAATCCATTCCATTCTTTGCGTTACGTACTCGTATGGGCTCCAAACATAACAAACGCCAATAGAATCCGACCCAAATGACACAAAAAATGAAGTGAACAGATACATAATGAGATAATTATAATTATTCACGTACGGCCGCAGGTATCAAGGCTCTCGGGCGAGGCCAAACAACAATTTTCCTCAACATCCTAGCGGGCTTTATCTTCAAATGGCCCCATAACAAAGGCAGCGAACGAAGACGGTCAGGAAACGCGTTATTCAAACAATAAAATTCAAATTCGCATTCGAGATCGTAAGATTCAAATACCAATTTCCATTCAAATTCACCATTTACGAATATTCATTCCGTGAATTCTGTAATCCTCCTGCTCGTTTTTAGGGTTAGGGGTAAACAAGGAACCCTTATAGTTTCGCCATGTCTGTCTGTCTGTCCGCGGTTTTACTCAGAGACTATTAGTACTAGTAAGCTGTAATTTGGTATGGGTGTGTATATTAATCATGCCAAAAGAGTGGTAGAAAAAATTGAGCCATCACCCCGTGCCCGCCGTTGGCTAGACGACAGGCGTATGTGGGGTTGGCCCGGCAGAGTTCCAGGTCGACCCACTAATACCCCCCGGTGTTCTCCCTGCCCTTGTGGGCGCGCATGGTAAGGTCCCAGTTTGACAACCACCCACACTGCGACTACCACTACCAGCGATCCCGGACAAGCCCGGCAAGTTGGTCGGGCTATCATCAAATTCTAATAAAATTACGAAGTGATACATTATAACGTGAGCTAGAACAGGGATCAATCTGTGTTTCAGGGAGATAAAATAACTACAGATTAAAACTTTAAAGGCACTCTAAGACAAAACTAAACAATAAATGAAAAGAAAACGAGCTACATAGTTTATATTAATAATTTTTCTATATCTTCATAATAATGTCCTCCTAACCGATATTCGGTCACGGCGGCGGCCAATCTCCACAGAGATTAGCCATCTGCGCAGGAGATATTATAGTGCACAAGTGACTGCGCAAACGCAAGTGCACTCTCTGTTCCTTCACTCGCCTAGTCCGATGGGACGGTTAGCCGACACGACCGGGGCGAGATCAGGCGCAAGATCCACTGTTTAACGTGCCTTCCGAAGCACGGAGGAGCTTGTTTCTTATTTTGGTCACCCATCCTAGGACTGACGTTGAGCGAACGTTGCTTAACCTTAGCTATTGTTCGCTGAGCGCACGCGGCAATGCGCCACCAAGCTCCAATCTTCATACACGGTCTTTAAGTGCTTTTTGGAGTAGCTCTTGGTTCTATTATACATACAAATATTGGTGTTTGGTCCTAAAACCACAAAAAATCGATCAGGAAAGCGTTATATTAATCTTTATTTTGAGAGTTAAAAAATAAACTTATTTATTCACTACGACATAAAAGCCAATCTGGAGAAAAGAGAGCACAATTCGCCAAGCTAATTAAAATATGAATTGTTCAAATTTGCGTCACAACATTAAAACATTTAAAGCGGTAAGCTGAACTATACGCTACACAGTGTGTACACGGTTAATTATCCATTAAAACCGTGCCAGTATTATGCCTAGTCTATAATAAGGTCTTAGGAGTTATTCATCAGCTGTTGAAACGTATATTTGAATTTCAATAAGGCGTATCATATTTTAATGACAACTTAATGATGCGAGTCACATGTGATGATGTGACCAATTAAGTTTGAAATTGTAGAACTTTTAGTTTTTTAACATTTTTTCTTTAATCAATATTATATAATTGATGCAATTAACTGGAGTATTTATTTTATATAAGAATATTTTATATTAATCCTATTGTTATTTAATAAAATTCTAATGATTATGGCTATTAATGGGTTTGATAAACCTATAATGTGAGAATACCAAAAACACTAATTATTTTTATGATAAAAGTAGTTATACAAAACGTGATTCGTACATTAATATCAGTTTTTAATTGGTTTCTTGACATAAATGATCATCTTGTTCATATATAAATTTCGGTTTGGCTATTTATTTGACGTTATCAGTACATAAACATGTTAGAAAAAATAACTTTTTAAAAAACACGCTTTTACCAAAAAGACTAAAAACCAAAAAGTTGAAAATAAAATAAGATCACACTTTTACCAAATCAGGATTTTAAAAAATTTCTTGAGACAACTAGAAATGTAACACAAAAATTTTCTTAAAATTTTAGCGATGTAGTACAAGAACACAATGACTCTAAAAGCGTGGGGCGTAATTTAAAGGATGTATTCCTTAGTTCAACTAAGTTAGTGTAAAATCTAAAAGCCCCACGCTTTTAGAGTCATTGTGTTCTTGTACTACATCGCTAAAATTTTAAGAAAATTTTTGTGTTACATTTCTAGTTGTCTCAAGAAAATTTTTAAAATCCTGATTTGCTAAAAGTGTGATCTTATTTTATTTTCAACTTTTTGGTTTTTAGTCTTTTTGGTAAAAGCGTGTTTTTTAAAAAGTTTTTTTTTACTTTTTTTTATTTACTACTTTTTAGATCGCTTGGTTTTTAGTCTTGACAATAAATTCATATTTTCTATGAAAATGATTTTAATCGTTTTTAGTCTTTTTGGTAAAAGCGTGTTTTTTAAAAAGTTTTTTTAACGTTTTTTTATTTACTACTTTTTAGTCTAACTAATAATTAATAAATCTTTCAATCGATTTTCGACCACAACAATACAAATATAACTATATAAATTGAAATGGATTTCCTCCCATATAAAATTAGTTTTTATTTAATTGTACCATAACTAAGCATTTTTGTGATTCCAATATGCCAAAATATTGTATTGTCACCGGGAATACATATGTAGAAAAAATTTGAGCTCAATTGGAGCAATAGAAGTGGTCGAAAAATCGATTGCAAGATTTGATCATGACAAAGAAACCAACAGACAGAGCAACTCAATAAAATGCGTGTAAAAATAGCTTTTATTTAGAAGTAGCGCCCCGCCCGCGGCTTTGCCAGCGTGGATAATTTAAACTTGTACCCGTACGAAGCCGGGGCTGGTCGTTAGTTATACATAATGTAGGCCTTCCCCTTGAATCACTCTATCTATGGCTGAAAACTGCATTAAAATCCGTTTCTTAGTTTAGAAGATCTAAACGAACAGACAGCGGGAGCGACTTTGTTTTATACTATGTAAAGAAAATATTATAGTTTAGATTCTAATGAAACCTAACTCTTTCAGTGAAGGATAACTATCTTACACTTGTTACACATAATGAAAGATGTAGGTAAATAAAGTAAGTAAATACATACATGCATGTGTACTTATTATAAGTATAGTCAATAGCAGCCAAAAACGCAACTTAACAATTTGAAAGAGGATTTCAAAGCATCCTACAATTCGTTTCATATTATGATTATGGTGAGTCTGTAGATAACTTAATCTAAGTTTTTTTTTTATTTAATTTATTTATTTTAGGTCGCTTTTTAACAGCAATGGTTATTAGCGACCACAGTTAGTTTGTTCGGTTGAATAATAAATAATTATAAGTACATGTCAAACAGAAAACAAAAACTACACCACAGGTCGTAGATTTTTATGCAATTTACTTGATAATTGTAATGCAATTTACTTATGATTCCTTTATTTTATTTTTTTTGTGAAAGAAACCCTGATTTAATACCAACTCACCTTCGGTAAGCTGGTATTAAATTAGGGTTTCCCTCGATTTTAATGGGATCCCATCAATAGATCCTGACTTTGGTGACCTTGAGACCACCCCAGGAGTATACTCTATCGAATACAAAAAGAATTTTGAAAATCGATACACAATTGACGGCGTAATCGCGTACCATACACACAAAAAAAACCACGCATCGAATTGAGAACCTCCTCCTTTTTTGAAGTCGGTTAATAAAATGCAAGGGTAATTACAAATAAGCTGACGAAATAATATTGACGTAATTTAGCTAGACGATTGTGTTACTTATTATGACGTTGACGAATAGCGTTTCAGTAAAATTTTCTTATTCATACAAAATGCTTGTGTACATTTTCCCCAAATGTTGCGTGTTCGGTTTACCTTGAACAAAGACAGGTAAATTACGGAATGAATTTAGTCATTTTGCGTTGACTTCAAAATATTTACATAAAGAAGATACGACTTTTCGTGTAACTCATCATTTTCGCGAATTTTGAATAATTGTCATAAAAGTTAAACATGAAAAAATATTTGTTAACATTGTCAAATGTTAACAAATGCTATCAAAAGGGTACATGATATAAAAAAAATATTAAATTAAGTTGTAATTGTATGCAAATACAATGTAATAAAAAAGAACTCTACACCAGGCTTGGAATTTGTGAAAGTATTAACGAAAAGACGAGGCAATGAAATCGAAAGGACTCATTTTGTTGTCTTTTTAACCGACTTCGAAAAAGAAGGAGGTTCTATGTTCGACTGTATCTATTTTTTTTATGTAAGTATGTTCACCGATTACTCCACTATTTGTGGGTCGATTTTAAAAATTTATTCTGTAATCGAAAGAGTATACTCCTGCGGTAGTCCATTGCCACCAAGTCATGATCTGATGATGAGATCCCAGAAAAGTCGTGGGAAACCTTTAAATTTCTTAGGCATGTCTAACGTATTTCGTGTTTTTTCTAAAGATATTCAGGTGGTGGTGGTGGTGGTGATCATTTCATGTTACTGAGCTGATGATGAAAGGTTTCTGGTAGGCTAGAGGTTCGGGAATAATTCTTTCAATACTGTTTAGAGCGAAAGCGTTTGCCTTGTGTTAAATTCTTATACGCATGTGTTAAACTAAAAAGATTGAAATTAAAATTTTGTACAAAAAATAAAACCGACTGCAAAAACACCAAAAACACATAAAGTATACATACATTTTTTATCACATTTTTTTTAATTCAAAACGTTATTTGTATTAATTTCCACATTATAAATACAGTATTAAATAAAGAAAATAATTTATAAAACTTAGTTTATATATAATTCTTAACTAATATATAAAACTAAACTGATATATAAAATTAAACTAATTATTACAAAATTACCGCGCAAAAAACTAGTATAAAAACTGCAATGTGCCCATGATGCAGGCAGCGTTTCCGCGCTCAATTGCCAAAAAAAGTCTTTGAGCGAGGAAGCCGCCTGCGAGAGGATCGCCAGTTGCTTCCCTAGGGCGTTTGCTGAACTTCCTGAATAAATCGCGAGCATCCTCACCCCACGGACGTAACCGCACCGTACCCACCTTTGGCTAGACGGCGAGCGTATGTGGGGCTCTCGGCGAGAGCCAGGCCTACCCACTAAAACCCCCGGTGTTCTTCCTGCCCTTATGGGCGCGCTAGGTCCACACTGCGACTCCACTACCTACGCGCCCGGGCAAGCCCGACCCACTGGTCGGGCTATTGTCAAGGGGGGATTGCCCGAGAACACCAGGGCAATCCCCAGACGGAGGGCCTTACGGCGGCGTGCACGGGGCCAACCGTGCACGCAGGCCTCCACGTCACCCCACGGACCTAGGGTTTCAACCCCGAATGCAACAAACTCGTATTGGGCGACTACAGAGCGTACTTGCTCCGTTCACATTTTTATATTGAAGTCGGTGCCAAGCAATGATTACCTGAAAACTTAAAATATAAGAACAATGAATGTAGGTAGTTAGTTAAAAACTGGCACCAACTTGAATATAAAATTGTAATGTGTTCTTATATTATTTATAACTTTTAGTTCTTGAAGTCGGTTTTACTTTTTGTATTTTTTTTTTGTTAAACCCGATTACCTAAAGAAATTTTGAATTAAACTGAAACAATTTAAATTAAGCTTTTATCTATACTTATATTATAAAGCTGAAGAGTTTGTTTGTTTGTTTGCTTGATCGCGCTTATCTCAGGAACTACTGATTCAAATTGAAAAATTATTTTTGTGTTGGATAGTCCATTTATCGAGGAAGGCTTTGGGCTATATAAGATCGCGCTACGATGAATAGGAGCTGAGCATCAATGAAAAAATGTTTCAAAAACGGGAAAAAATAGTATGGCGAAACGTAGTTCGCTGGCACAGCTGGTCTGAAGTAAAAGTCTATGCCACACAAACAAACGATATGTCGTCACATCGCTATATTATATTTTTGTTATTGTATCTGACGCTATATTTTTGAATCATCTACAAAACATGGTCATGTAACAATATTGATGATCTAACACTTATAGAAATAACGCGTACAAAAAGTGGTGAGCTTGAAAAATAAACTGGTGTTTTGATAATTTATGATAAATATCATTGCGAACTTGCTTCGCATAGCCGTGATTTCGTTTGCCTGTTTTAACTTTAATTGGGCTAAAAATACATTAAATTTCAATATTATATTTAGGTTAAAAGCTGTCACATACTTATGCAAGGTTTTTATACTCAGCAGGGAAGCTCTTGGCCTTCATGTAACCTGATGGTAACTTGATAAGGCCGAAAATGGAAGCGAGCTTCACCTGGACTCCTCAACAACTGAGGAACTGGCTATCTTACTAATAGTCGGAACCCAACAATACTATAGTTGCCGGTACCTAACTTAGCAAGATTTTGACGTTGATTTTTTGATTGTGCGCGTGTACCGTCGTGTGCAACGAAAATTGATGTTACTGCTTTTCATTTAATTTCCATTCTGGTCAAATATTATTCCAGCTAGTTTAGCTAGCGAGACGGGCTCAGAAGCCCTTCCATCAACCTTCCATCAACCATGGAAAAATGTTTGCCCCCTTTGGGATTCGAACCCCGGACCTCCCGATCAACACCCGGTGGTCTCAACCACTAGAACACTGCAGGCGTAGCACGGGCTGCCAAGACTGGACTCGAGTCACGCATTATCTCACAATTTCAGTGACATAATCTCTATGTCTTATAGAGTAGCACGGTGGCGCGCATTTAGTGTGACTGACGTGATAAATTTTCTTGACGCTCGTCAAGAAACACGAGTGACTAAGTTTTGTCACAAATTTCTTGGCGTGCCTGTGCGCCGACTACTGTGGTTGTAGCAAGGGCTTTAATACTTTAGGAGATGTAGTAGCAGTCGGAGAGCAATAAATTTGTGATAAATACGAGCCCTTTACGAGCGTCAAGAAATTTTTATCACGTGTCTTGTCCCACTTAATACGCGCCATCGTGCTCCTCTTTAAGAGATAATCTCACTGAAATTGTGAGATAATGCGTGACTCCAGGAGGGTTACTGTTGAACCAATTCCGATGGATCAATTATTTAACCCAACTTTATGTCAATTGAGTAATAACCCCTAATAACCCTTCACACACAGAGTAACATCACCTTGCTCGGAATGAACATTCGCTGCGATCTGAACCCCAGAGACTACATCGAATCCGTTATAACTGCTGCCTCACGGAAACTCGGTGTCCTAAACAAGGTGCGTAGGTATTTTGCGCCGGACCAACTATGCCTGTTGTATAAAACTCAGGTTAGGTCTTGCGTGGAATATTGCTCGCACCTTTGGAACGGCTCCGCTCAGTACCTCCTCGATGCTCTGGACAGATTGCAGCGTCGCGCTATTCGAATAATTGGCGATGTAGAGGCAACTAACACCCTCGAGCCTCTACAACTTCGTCGTGACATCGCCTCTCTTAGCGCTTTTTACCGAATGTTCCATGGGGAATGCTCTGAGGAGCTCTTTGACCTTATCCCTCCCTCTCCATTCCTTAACAGAAACACGCGTAAGGGCCTGCAGGTAGGATAGTGGATGTCGTCCCTACTCTATCTGTCAACTCATTTGGGCCTCTTTCACCGCTTAACATCAGGCGGGAGGAGGTCATTTGCCGGGCCTTTCATAAAATAGTGAAAAATTAATTATAAATCATTGGGATTGTGATTTTTCGTACGCTTGTGTAACAACACTAGCACCTAATTGGATCCATATTTTGAGAAAATTTAATAGTACCCCAACCCAACACCACACAATACGGGGTCAATTTGGAGCCAATGCGCAAAAAAAAGCGTACGTAAAATCACAATCTCAATGCCGATCGATCGGATTCGGTTCAAGAGTAACCCAACAGTTCAGTCTTAGCAGCCCGTGCTACGCCTGCTGGGACGGTTAAACGAGTCATGGAAAATTGTATAAGACATATCTGCACCTAGAGCTACGAAAATGTAAGCATTACATTACTTGTCATTTTTTACGAGAACGGTAAAAAGAATAAAGAAAAAATACGAGACTAGGAATCTAGTAGGAACCGCAGGCGGAAGGCTAGTATAGATAAAATATAAAATGCAAAATAAATTCAATAAGATTATTGTTCAGAATACTAATAGGGAGCTTATGAGTGTCGGATGTGTGTGATGTCGATTGTCGTCGACTCACGTGCCACAATGAAACGGTAAAAAGATACGTCACTGCATTGGCCCGATAGATTGTATAAAATCGTGGCGATGTTTGAAAATATAGCGTACGTTTATTTTCTAAACTGCGAGCGCATGCAATGGTCAGCCCCCGTAACATGAACAACGAAACACGATATGATAGAACGATAAATCGATATGAACTGTCAAAATATATTAGACATAATGGCTACCTTGAAATTTTATCGACATGGACAATGTCAAAAATAACAATTACCGATATGCAAAACATACTCAAAACTTGAAGATAACTAAAAATTCAACTTTTTTAACAGTTTAGATCGATATATCGTGTAATCATATTATCGTGTTTCGGTGGTCATGCTAGGGGAGCTGGGGTTCTAATATTTTTAATCATTCGAGCGCTTGTGTCATCTGCGCTCGATTTCGTTTGATTTTAGTTTCTTTCACGATGAAATCTATAGAATATTACAACAAAAATCAATATTTTCATTTTCGTCGAAAACAAAAGGAAAATCAGTACAAATCAAACGCGAGCGAGTACCCAGCGCCTGACGAATAGAGCCACAGGTAGGTACTGACCTGGGGCAATCTAAAATAATACTGTCTTTTATATGTGGTCTCGGATGTAGAAGAGCGTTTTAAACGTCGGGCTACAAAATATTTAAAAGTAAATAAGGAAAATACCTACGCAGGTAATTCCGAAAAGTTTTAAATTTAATAGAAAATATTCATACTGACAATTTTGTAATTTTTAGCGACAGTGATATGATTTTATTTATATCTAGGATTTCATCGTTATAATTCAATGACCAGTCACATTTTTCGTAAATGATCCAGTATTTTGAAAATTAATTAAAACGTACTTACTTAATGGTAATGTTTTCGTTCGTAAACTTGCCGTAAACTGCTTTTATACAACTAAATTGGCGAACAAAGCAGGCTGCCCACCTGATGGTAAGAGACTATAGTCGCCCATAGTACACGAGGTCCCTGTGAGACTTGAAAATCTACAAACCCTACAAGGACGCCAAAGTACGTTGCCAACTTGTGATATAACATGTCAAGTTGCAATACTCAGTTATTTCACTGCCTTCATACTTCAATACTCTTCAAACCGGAACACAGCAATGCCAACACTGCTGCTTAGCGGCAGAAAAAGGTGAGATAGAGCCGCAGTGTTGCCAAATGGTCACAAAAGTCACATTTTTTGTGACTTTTGGCCCTCTTCTGTGACATGTGATTTAAATATATTTTTAGTGACTTTTTAGGCTATTCGATTTTTTAACAATTTTGCTTTGCAATTATTATTTAGGAACTCATCCAAAAATTAGTTACTTTTGTATCATTGGGAAGTAAAGGTATATAAAGGTATTTGTTTCCGTAAATACATACTTAAACTCGTCGAAATACTTACTTTCGTCGAAATTTTTGTTCATTACTATAGGAAAAATGTAACATTTGCAACAAAAATATGACTTTTCAGGAAACGAAACGTAACTTATTTTTCAACACACTTGCTCGTAAAGTAGGTCTTATTACCTTGCATTTAGACCCGTTATTCAGTATATTAAACACGAGTGCTTTTCACTTTACATAATCGCACAAGTGCGGTAATCTTAACACGACAAATTCTAACTTGTTCAAGATTGCAAAGTAAACTACTATTACAGTTGTCTGTGAGCTACGCGGTGCCCTTGCAGGGTGCATGTACTGAATCTATGTAATTGAAAATATCTACTGTAACGTGCATGTATGCTAGCAAAATAAATAAATAAATAAATAAATGTATGTCCAGTATTCTTAAATTTCTCGCTTAATACACTTTTTTTAACACGACTTTATGCGGCTGCCAATTGGAAACAAATGAACAGCCTACTACTGGTAACTTAAATATTAAATTAACAACGACATTTAAACACAAACATTAAAAACAATAATTAATAACTATAACTAAAATAAATTATTAAAAATTCACACAAACTTGTTTTTTAAAAACTAAAATATTCGGTTTATTTAATTTTGAATTCTGTCTATTTGGCCCTTTTTTGTTGGCTATATGAAGAGTTTAGCCATGCCCGGGCAGGCCCGGATAATTGATTATCTACAAATATATCGAGTCCAAGTGAAGAAGAATCCATATTATTAACTCCGCCGGAAATAAATATGGAGGCGCAAAGCGCGAGTAATAGTTTGTTGCCGCCGAAGTCAAAGGATAAATACTTGGCGGCATACGATACTTTCATGCAGTGGAAGATTGATAAAAAAGCGCAGTCATTTTCAGAAAAATATTAATACCACAAGATCTTTTATTTTCCTCACAAGTGTGTTGAAAAACTTCGTATGATACACGCGCGCATTGGTCATTACGTACTCTGCTTTCTTGTCGCGCTCGCTTGCGGCTCGCGCACAATATCGCTTCGTACGCAATAACCGACATAGCGCGCTCGTATCATAATGTACGTAGGTATGGCATTTAACGCCCGTTGTGTAATGACGCCCGAATGCCAAAAATCATAGAAAATGACGTGTGAGTTACGTTAAACTTCACGCACACGTAGAATATACCAATAGAAGTGCACTAACGTGACGCGGCGGCCATCACGCCACCGTATCGTTCGTAGTGAACGACGCCTTGCGGACGCTGGGAGTGCAAGCCGTTTTTATAAAAAATACATCGACAAGGTTGTAAGTTTTAATCTGTTTTTCTAAATATTACTTATAAATCTGTGATTACCTTTTACTTTAAATGTTTTTATGTCATATTTGATTGGTGATTTGATTTATTTGTTTGTATTAATGTGTGAAAATATAAGAAGTAGGTAGAATGTAACATTCGAGTAATATCGCCCACCAGAGTGAGGTTTGGGCGCTAATAGCCTGGTATGGGCGCTATTATCTATATATGGGCGTATTAATACAACGTCAAAAAGAAATCGAAAAGGATTATTAGTTAGACTGTAATTCATAGAAAATTATGTAAGATAATATATTTTGATATTTAAGTATCATTTTTGTATTTTTACGCTCCCAGATCCTTAGAGAAAGTTATTTTTTTTATGTTTGAGGATTAAAAAACTGCTACAATTTGTTCCACAGAATTAATCCTCATAGTATAGTACGCCGAGAACATTGCACAACAGATTATAATACTTGCATACAACAGCTCTGACTCGTCTGATATAGATAGTGCCATAATTGAGCATTCAAATTATAAATTAAAATATTCTGTTGAAGATGTTTATGGTTTTTCATCAGATGAAAATCAATCCTTCATAGATAAAGGAGTAACTACACCTAACAAGCAAAATTTCGAGCAAGATAACAAAACAAATGATGCTACGACAAATTTTTTAGATGATGATAACGTTCCATTATCATATTTAAAAAACAAAGCAACAGAACAGAATTTCATGAATGTTTGCCTACTCCTTATTACGCTATAATTAAACCAAGCCGAGCACGAAAGAAAGCTATAAGTAAATTAAAAAGGTCAACGGATTACTAAAGATCTTTTTGACAAAAAAGAAAGTACTTAGATAAAAAGAAAATAAATAATACTAAAACCAAAATTATAACAAAAGCAAAAAGCATACTAAGAATAAATTAAGTAATAATAACACCAAAATAAAAACCAAAGTCATATATATAAAAAACCAATATATAGTTAATAAACAAGACAAAATAAAGAGGATTAATCAAGAAAAGGACCATACTGAAGAATGGTACCTACTGCCATGCATGTCATGAAAACATAAAATTGGACATGAGATAATGTGGATTTTGCAAGAAGTGGTATCATGAGGAGTGTGTGGGTCTCTCAAAATATGACAAAGAATTCATTTGTTCAAATTGTGATTAAATAAGCATTAAAGTACTTATTTCAAGTATTGGTCTCAGCAAGACTGAAAAAGGATATTAAAGTAATTAGACTACTGATACTCACTATATTCCTTAGGATATAATTATTATTATTTAATTATAATAGTAGATATGATAAATGTTTAAGCTTTGTAGGCAGTACCTACTTAATTTTCGGGCGTTATATACTTAAGTCGGGCGTCATTGGCCATCTCTATGTTTATTAGCGCCCAATAGGCATTTTATAATTTCTATATTTTTAAGAAAAAACCTACAAATGTTGATATTCTATAGATATAAAACATGTTCGATGTGAGATATTTTTGTTAAAGATGATAAAACGACAGTGCAAGATGTGTTTGATGTGTTACTATTTTTTACGTTTATTATTGGTTTATATACTTCAATTAATGGCAATTATTATGCTTTCTAATAAAAAACAATATAATATATTTTTATGTTTAGTACGGCTTTAAGTCGAAATGGTTATGTTTTTTAAGATATTACAAGGATAATAATACGGGCGTTACTAAAACCTATATGTTCAATTACGCCCATTACTAGGTTTTTAAAAAATCTTTGTTTACATTATTTAATATGTTCGAAACTACTTATATGATAATTTTCTGTGTTTCACTTTTTCCAAATTAACTATTTACATAAACAGTTTTTTAATTTATTTATTATTCGAAATAATATATTGGTTTAAAATTAAGCGGGCGTTAAATGCCTGGGGTACCTTATTATGTGACATAGGAGCCTGGACAACACGACTACCCGATTTTGGCACAGAGTCTCCCTCTGGGGCACAAAAAACATTAATCTTTCGTGTGTTATGTGCTCTGGAGTCTATCGTGTCGTATTGGTTAAAGTGATTATGCTGTGATAAGACATTTTTTATTTACTTTTAATATAGCTAGTGCTTACGTACTTACACAGTACAGATGAGTTCATGGAATATGGCTTATGGCCTTGTTAAGATGATTACTTATAAATCGGCGATATAATGCCACATCCTTTAAGCACGGAGTGGGGCCTATTAGTCTACATCCGAATGCAATTAGAAAGTTGTTATGTTAATTGCCATCTAAGGATCAGTGCTTCCACTCAGCAAGCGCAACTTAATATAGATATTTAATTCCCAACTGAGTTTTCTCAAAAGGGGCACAGCTCATCAAATATAAATTTACGCGCTTACCTACTAAACGAGTGTGTTTATTATTTGCAAACAATAATAAATAACAAAATGTATAAAATCGTAAGCGAAACATCCGAGAACGCTTGTAACGAATTGATAGATGTTTCGCTTCAAAATGTTTGTCTAATGTTCAAGTGAGGTTAACAAGAAGAGAGCAGAAATAAGAAAAAGAAAAGAAACGAAAACTTTACAATGTTGTCCAAGTTTTTTCGAACCATTATAAAATTTAAGAAGGACTAAGAAAATAAAATTTGAGAAGGACTAATAAAAACAATAATTTTTGTCCACATTCTCAATCTCATCATTCCGAAAATTTAATTATACCTACGTTGTATCTATAGGCTATTATATTAAAAGATCCAATTACCTATTTTGGTACAGACAGACATCCTTGACGAAGAACAGTCATTTGAAATTTCGATCGATTACACGTTAATAATTAGGTATTTATTCCGAAACTTCTACATTTGATACAGTTTCTACACACAACAATCTATATTCAAAACTTAATTGACATTGCATTGGGTAGATTGCATCCAGCATACTCGAACATACTTCAATTCAATGTTGAACAGAACATATCAGTTTCTGCCGCAATGAACGCTGGGAACAATGGAGTTTTGCAAAACGTGTTTATACATCATGATCGAGAAAGTGTTTGAAAAATAACGTTACGATATCATTTGTTAGTTGTCTCATTTTAATCACGAAGGTTGAATGCATTGGTGCACTATAAAGAACAAGCCCGCGGCATTATAACCATGTGGTTCAGAATAAGACAATACGAGTATGCGGTAATTTGTATTGTGTTTTAAGTAATAACAAGTAATAACAACTCTGTGCCTCCTGTGATAAGTAATACAAGTTGAGTTGTACCCTTTTTGTCATTTTGACATGGGCACTATTAGAAAAAAATAACATTTTTTTTGGTCTAACTCATGTTCTTCTATCTGCTATAGTTTCTGTGATAATTTTGTACAAAGTGATACAAGTGTATGGATTTTTAGCAAAAATTTGTGAATATCGATGTTTGTCAAGTTGTAACCTCGATAAGAATGCACTTAATACACAATTTTGTGTAATAGGCAATTGTTTCTGGGAGAGAGTGAGATTCGCAACAAAACTGCAACCCCCACAAGAACCACATTGTACGTTGCCAACTTGTGACATCAGATGTAAAGTCGGTACCCCCAGTAATTTCACTGCCATATCTTACTCTTCAAACCGTAACACAGCAATGCAAGCACTGCTGCTTTGCGGCAAATAGTTAAAACAGAGGTACCTATGTAGACGACCCTGGTACAAAGTCTACCTCCGGATTCTTTCCATTCATGTCGTTTACGTGTTTTAATCCTTACTAATTTTATAAATGCGAAAGTAACTCTGTCTGTCTGTGTGTTACCCAATCACGCCTAAACCACTAAACCGATTTAGATCTTTTGAGTCCCAGGAAAGGACATAGGGTAGATTTTATCGCCGAAATTACCCCTTAAGGGGGAGAAGTTCGTATGTGGAATCAATAACCGCTGAACCGATTTCGATGAAATTTGGTATGGGGATAGTTATAGTTGTGGGGAAGGATAAACAATTTATTCCCGAAATCATTTCTTAAGGATGTAAAACGGGGGGGGGGGGGGGGGAGATGATTTGTAGGCAAAAGCTAATAATAAATAAACAGGAAGTAGTTTTTATGGCCTTGGTTGTACATGACAAGTTCTGTCACTCACTTGCTCGACATATTATGGGTTACTTACCTTATGAGCTTTGAAGGCGAAAGTTTTTTTTAAGGAAGTAGGTACTGTCATGGTCACATGTGCATGGTTCCGACTTCTACCATTCGAATTCAAACGAGGATAAACCACCCTAATCATAAACGCTAAAGTAAAGATGTCTGTCGCGTCATCATCATAGCAACACAAACCCGTTCAACTCTTGGGCAAGGGCCGCTCCTAATACGACTAAGTCGAAGACTAAGGTTACACTATCAGTATTTCATCAGATTGATCCATAAGTCTGGTATGATTGACGCCAGGCTGATCGTGTACCCAGTGACGACGTAATACTGATGAATTTTCGCTAGTCCAGCGGAGACTGATGAAATACTGATACCAGATTGATGGATCAAACTGATGAAGTACTGATGGTGTAACCAGAGGCTATGTACTTCGATGTATCGCCAGTCAACTTGGCACCGCTGCAGAGGTTGCGTAACAGCCCGTATCTCTATTTTCTTTTTATACAACTAAGTTGGCAAACAAGCAAACTGCCCACCTTTTTTTTGTTTGGGAGGGGGGAAAATGCATTTACGCATTCCTCGTGGTCGAGCCAAACCACGAGGATATGTGGGACTCCCCAGACCGTACCCGGCCCGGGCCTACCCACTAAAAACCCCCCCAGCAGCTCCTCCGTCCGTCACAAGACAGAGGGAAGGGGACAACAGCCAGGCCTTATTCCCGCTGTCCCCCTGCCCGTGACATGTCCGTTGCCGGACTCTCCGCCTGGCTCTGCTGCTTTGTGGAGCGGCGCTGAATTGCGCCGCTCTACACCCCGCAACTGGTTTTTTACTGTGGTTGTCTTCCACGTGGCCCGACGCTCAGTGCGCCGGGCCCCCGACCCGCTCAGTGCGGGTAACGGGTTGCCCGACGGCAGATCCCACTGGATCCACCGCCGCGCGGGTGAGCCGAAGCTCGGGGAAATCCCCAACGGGCGCGAAGCGCCATGGCGAGAAACTCGCCTCGTCCCTACTACCACCAGAGGTAGCCGCCGGGATCGGCTTCCAGCGAGAGCCACACCTCTTCTTATCATAAGAAGAGGGGACTTCGCCCTTCCCCGCATGCAGCGGGTGGCCACACGAAGTGGCCCGCCGGGTTGAACCCGGCCATCCCACGCCCCATATGGGGGTCCTCTCGTCAGACTATTAGCCCGCGGCAGAGAATCTGCCGGGTTGCCCAGGGTGCACCACAAGGAGGTTGTCTGACATCGCACCCCAAGCAAACTGCCCACCTGATGGTAAGTGGTAAAAGTCACCTATATAATACATGTGGCTCTGGTGAGATTCGCAGCAAAACTCCAACCCTTAATAATTCCTTTTGTATTTTTCTTTTACCATAGTCAGGATCTGATGATGGCATCCCATGAAAATCGAGGGAAACGCTAATTAAATAACCCAAACAATTAGGGTTTCTTTCACTAGAAAGATTCACTAAAAAGTTAAAAATAAAAAAATATTTTACAAAAAATAAAAACCGACCGAAAAAACCGAAAATATTTTTAATATAAATATATGATTTACGGCCGTGGATATGGTATGGCAATCGGCGCGCTCGGGCGCTCATATCCATACTAATATTATAAATGGGAAAATGTGTGTGTGTGTTTGTTTGTCCGTCTTTCACGGCAAAACGGAGTGACGGATTGAAGTGATTTTTTAAGTGGAGATAGTTGAACGAATGGAGAGTGACATAGGCTACTTTTTGTCTCTTTCTAACCCCCCACTTCCCTAAAATGGGGGGTGGAAGTTTGTATGGAGCATTCCGCAATTTTCAAGGTAGAAAGCTAAAAATTGGTATGCGAACTATTTTAGACTAACAAAAAAATCGTGCATCATTTTATTTTTGGAAATCTGCCCCCAACCCCTTAAAAGAGGGGGTGAAATTAGCGAAGCCGCGGGCAAAAGCTAGTGTTATAATAATATACGAGCAGGGTTACCTATAGCAGGCAGGTGTGTTAGTTTTCAAATTTTATTTATTAAAAAATTTATGACTATTTTTTACTATAAACTTACTTTCTAGGTTAGTTTGTTTGAATATTAAATTGATGCTTTTTTATTAATTTACTCAATGGCACCGCTTACAATACAGTTTTGTTAGAAAAGATGGAATCTTTGTCCGGTTTGCAAACATTTTCTTGGCCGGACAAACGTAAAGAAAACCGTAATGTCCGGTTGAAATTCGGACATCTGGCAACACTAAATCATCATCATCATCATCATCACAGCTTATATACGTCCCCACCGAGGGGTTCGAGCCTACCCTATGTTAGGGTGATTAGGCCTTAGTCAACCACGCTGGCCCAGTGCGGATTGGTCGACTTCACATACATCATTGAATTTCTTCGCAGATGTATGCAGGTTGCCTCACGATGTTTTCCTTCACCGTAGGAGCGTCAGACAAATGTACATATGAAATTTGAAACGAAAAACACATTGGTACATGGCAGGATCGATCACGACCCCCCGATTGGAAGGCAAATGCCGAGTCCACAGCGCCACCGACGCTCCAGGTGGAATTGGTTTACTTAACAACACTAGGTTGGTGATTTTTGTTGCGGATTTTCTAAATTTTTGCAGAGTCGCAGTTTACTTCCTCAGTCGGTTTTACCAATATCCAGGACACAAAGGAAGCGGCGACACAAAATCCACCAATCACCGCACGAAATTTGTCTATCTGCTGAATTTTCAAATCTAAGTCGCTGGACTAATTTTGATGTTGTAATCTATGTAGTTCATAAGTCGTCATATGGATAAACTATCAAGGGATCTTTTAGTTTGAATACATATAAATGATTTCGGTATGAAAAGTTTCTTAGAGAATGATTGAAAAGCGCTAGAAAAATTCGACTCGGGTGGGCTTTGAACCCGCGTCTGTAACATACCATGTTAAAGCCTTGACCGAGTGCTCCGAGCACATACCCGCTCTCAACTGTACTAATTTCCATTTCTACTCTGTCAGGCCAAAGTAGACTTTCATCATCATTATTATTTCAACCAAAGACTCCCACTGTTACACATAGGCCAGAGTTCTCCAAATTATTTGGTCCTTCGCTTCTAGTATCCAGCGGCTTCCTGCGACCTTCACGTACCAGATCGTCGGTCCACCTTGTGGGCGGCCTACCAATGCTGCGTCTTCCGGTACGCGGCCGCCACTCGAGGACCGCCCCACCTCAATGGCCGTCAGTCCTGAGCGATGTGTCCTGCCCACTGCCACTTAAGGTTTGAAATTCTTTGGGCTATGTCGATGACTCTAGTTCTACGGATCTTATCACTTCTATCATTCTCTAATACTTAAGTAGACTTTATTCTGTGTTATTAGTTACGTATTAACACCCAATTTTGAAATCTTTACAGATTACGTGTACATTGGTTAAGAATAAACCAAACTTACTAATACATTTGCAGGTTAGGTTCAACCTAATTTAATAAAAAAAAATACAAAAAGTATGGGTAAAGTTATTGCGATATCCGACTCTTTTGACACTCCCACCTCTGTTGTCCTATAAATATTTTTGATCAGTATACGGAAAAGATTGGCACCGTAAATTAAGAGTGTTTTTTCCTACAGTTATCAACAAGATTTGTTAAGAACCCATCAAACGTGTCCATGTTAATTTATTTTGACATTAAGGTACCTATCTTGTCATCTCCATCAGGGGCATCCCGCGATCCCCGATCGCATTTTGTAGCTGTGAGTTTAACCTGCGTGAATTTCCCCGTATGAATTATTTTCATTAAAGTAAAGAAAGGGACCATATTTTGTGAAAGAAATGGAGCTAATGTATCATAATATTTTTTTTCGCTAAGGTAATATTATTTATTAATTAAAATATTTGATATTACCGTTTCTATAATAAAATTGTATTGCACATTAAAAAAGCGTGTTTCTCTGCTCTCAATCCGAAATAATAGTAGGTGTAACCAGTTTAACGAGTTTCGAATAGTGACGTGAGTTGAGACAAAAAAAATTGAATGTTTTTATTATTTATATACTTACCAATAGATTTTTGTATTGACCTACTGTAGGTGATGGGCATGATTATTTATTAACTGTTTGTTTATAAGGGATTTTCGAATAACGTCACAAATGTTATAGAATTTGCAATCATCACCATAAACTTTTGATTATCTCATCATTGATGATGAATAGAAGGAACACAAATGTGCTATGTGCTTTATTGTCACTTGATTTTCAATCAACTTTATAAAAAAGTATTTTACAAAAAATAAAAACCGACTTCAAAAACACTGAAAAGTTAAAAATAATATAAGAATAGGTACAGACATCACACTTCTATATTGAAGTCGGTGCCAAATTTAAAGACTTTTAGGAGATCATCGTTTGGCACCGACTTCAATATAGAAGTGTGATGTTGTTTGTACATACCTATTTTTATATTATTTTTAACTTTTCAGTGTTTTTGAAGTCGGTTTTTATTTTTTGTAAAATAATTTTATTTTTATCTTTTTAGTAAAGTGAAGTATTACAGTACATGGTCAGTATAAATATTTTGTAAGTAGACTGTATTTACGAGTATGATTGCTTTTAAATTATTGAATAAAAGATTTTTGAAACTGAAACTGAACCTTCGGTGAGCTGGTATTAAATTAAGATTTTGATCGATTTACATGGGATCCCATCATCAGATCATAATTTTGCTATTGAATACAAAAAGAATTTTGAAAATCGGTCCAGAATTGGCGGAGTAATCGCGTAACATACATACAAAACACGTTGGACACACCTAAAAGTTTAGCGGTTTTCCTCGATTTTTATGGGATCCTATCATCGAATCCTAACTTTGGTGACAATGAAACTACCCCTGGAGTATACTCTATCGAGCACAAAAAGAAATTCGAAAATCGGTCCAAAATTTGCGGAGTAATCGCGTAACATACATACAAAACACGTTGGACACACCTAAAAGTTTAGGGGCTTTTCTCGATTTTTATGGGATCTCATCATCGGATCCTAACTTTAGTGACTATAGGACTACCCCTGGAGTATACTCTATCGAATACAAAAAGAATTTTGAAAATCGGTCCACAATTGGCGGCGTAATCGCGTAACATACAAAAAAAAAGAAATCAAATTTGTTATTCGAACCTTAGTTTTTCTGAAGCTACGAGTATTTGCGTCTGGTAATCATGAGCCGAGTTGATGATGGAATTATCCTTGACTTTTAAGAGTTAGAAGTTAGACGTAGTACTTATCTTCTGTGGTAAATATCACTTTTTAACCGACTTTATAAAAAGAGAAAAGATTCTCAATTCGATGCGTATGTTTTTTTTGTGTGTGTATGTTACGCGATTACGCCGCCAATTGTGGATCGATTTTCAAAGTTATTTTTGCATTCGATAGAGTATATACACCTGCGGTGATCCCATGGTCACCAAAGTTAGGATCTGATGATAGAATCCCAGGAAAATCGAGGGAACCTCTTATATATAGATTACGACTACGATTTTTCCGAAGCTATTTAGGTATTTCCGTCTGGTAGTCATCAACCGAGCTGATAATGCAGGATCCTTACCTTTAAGGAGTGAGAGGTTCATTTATTAAACACAATAGGCACGAATTGACCCTTTGTCGTATTATTTTAAGTTACTTCGGTGAGCTGGTATTAAATTCACTAAAATGATTTAACAAAAATACAAAAATTAAAAGTCGACTTCAAAAACACTAAAAAGCTAAAACTAATAAAATAATATAGACAACATTACATTTCTATATTGAAGTCGCTGCCAAACGATGATATCCTGGAATGTCTTAACATTTAGGGATATAACAATCTCTGTTATAATGTTCTCTGTATTCTTATATTGTTTTTAACTTTTAAACGTTTTGTGGTATTTAATTTTTGTATTTTTTTAACACCAAATACCTAGGTATATGGTTATACCTTTTTTATTCCTACTGAGTTCGTTTGGTGAATTGGGTTCTCCTTATCCTGAACGTGCCCTTCATAGGGGCGGAGGGGTTCCGGAGGGAGTTAAGCTTGGTATGGGGACACTAGCGGAACACCCGCTGGAGGACCAGAGTCCTACTATGGCATACCCAAATGGTCGTCTAGTCAACTTAGCCCCTTGGCATTTTAATAAATTACCCTGCCTTAAAAAAGGGTATATCTACTGGATGGAACATATTATATGTATACTTACCTATTACCAACTAAGAAAAAACCAACTACAAAACACATTTCAATATACATTTTCATTACGACTAATTTCCCTCAGTGATTTAAATATTTCTTCGGCATTTACCTGCTTGATATTTACACTGTTCTGCAAACTTTCAGTAGGTAATGTTTGTTTTCAGTCGTATGTAAATTGAAAATTAAAGAGGAGTAACTAATTATTTTAAAAAATCAATATATACCTTAACTATCGGCGACTGCTATGGCACATAAGATGTTAAGACAAAAAATTCACAACCCGTCTAGGATCACTCACAAAAACATTTCATGACAACAAAACGGCCGCTGAACAGTCAAGGCGCGGGCGACCGGCGCATGCGCAGTCGATCGCAGTACTGACAGCCACGGATTTGCAGCGATCAGAGAAGAATGCTTCGGCAGTCGTATTGACTATCGATACGAGTTAATTAAATCATTAATAGCTGTTTGGTGAGTTGAGCTGGGATTGGATAATAACTGTCCGCCGATTGAGAATTTTGGGGAAAAATCACTTATTCTGTTAGGCCCTCGATAGACGAACTGCTTAGAGCAGTGGTTCTGAACCTTTTAATGACGAAGGACCATTTCACAATATATCTGTCTAGCCATGGACCACAAACTGTTTGAACCAATATACTTCATCATCATCATCATCACAGCTCATATACGTCCCCACCTACCCTAACCAGTTATGGTAGGGCGATTAGGCCTTAGACAAACCACGCTGGCCCAATGCGGATTGGTTGACTTCACATACACCTTTGAATTACTTCGCAGGTGTATTCAGGTTTCCCCACGATGTTTTTCTTCACCGTAGGAGCGCCAGATAAATGTACATATGAAATTTGTGAAACGAAAAACACATTGGTACATGGCAGGATCGATCACGGGCCTCCCGATTCTACTCGGAGCACAGTCCAGTGCTAAGACCACAGCGCCACCGACGCTCTTCAATGCAATATCCTACTTATCATAAAATAAATAAAAGGTTGTTCTACCTATAGGAAACAACTTACAACGTGTGATGTTGTCTGTACCTATTCTTATATTATTTTTAACTTTTCAGTGTTTTTGAAGACGGTTTTTATTTTTTCTAAAATATTTTTTTGTAGTTATGTTTAACCGCAACACGACTGCTCCTGCAATGGCTCCGTTCGTTCATCTGACGGAGTGAGGCGGGGAGAGTAGAGGCGATAAGGCAGAACGAACTGCTGCCAGCGTTCCGTATAGGGCGGGTCGAGCAACTCAACCGCACGCCAACTGCATTTTTAGCTGCGCCTGCAAACAACCCTGCCGAACCGAAATCGAACCGTAGTGATCAACCAATCGGAGTGCATAGACTGACTTCCGAATGTTCGATGACTTGATAAGGTAGCGTTCTGATTGGTCGAAAGCAGCGGTTCGACTTCGTTTCGACTGTAGTTTATTCGTAGAATTACCCCTCAGCTTGAGCGGTCCGCATTTATTTATTTATTAACCAAAACTAATAAGTCCTTGGCACGTCCTTGGCGGTCCGTGTGTTGCGAATGACATTTTTAACCGACTGCAAAAAAGGAGGAGGTTCTCAATTCGATGCGTATGTTTTTTTTTGAGTGTATGTTACGCGATTACGCCGCCAATTGTAGACCGATTTTCAAAATTCTTTTTGTATTCGATAGAGTATACTCCTGGGGTGGTCTCAGGGTCACCAAAATCAGGATCTGATGAAGGTATCCCATGAAAATAATAAGATTCTTCACTAATAAGATTTCATTAACTAATAAATAAAAAATATTTCACAAAAAATGAAAACCGACTTCAAAAACACTGGAAAGTTAAAAATTATATAAGAATAAGTACAGACAACATTACACTTCTATACTGAAGTCGGTGACAAATTTTAAGACTTTCTAAGAGATCATCGTTTGGCAAAACGATGACCATCATCCACCGCATCAAGTGGTCAGCACTGGCTGCTCAAAGCAGCCCGTTATGGAGGCGCTATGTCTCGTCTGCAGCTACATTTTGTATACAATACAATTGATAACCCAATAGACCTTCCATGACCGAAGTGTATGTTGTGAACTTGTGACATAAGGTTTCACAGTATACTCAGCAAATTCTTAACCTACACGCTGGAACACCCCTGCTTGGCGGTGGAAATAGGTAAGATGAGGTACCCGTGCAGACGACTTGTACTAAGTACCTACCTACGTACGTACGTACCTATTTCGTACCTATTTCTGCCGCAAAGCAGCAGTGCTTGCATTGCTGTGTTCCGGTTTGAAGGGTAAGATATGGCAGTGAAATTACTGGGTACTGTGACTTTACATCTTGTGTCACAAGTTGGCAACGTACACTGTGGTACTTGTGGGGGTTGCAGTTTTGCCGCGAATCTCACAAGAGCCACATGTATTATAGGTGACTGTTACCACTTACCATCAGGTGGGCAGTTTGCTTGTTTGCCAACTTTCTGCAATAAAAAAAAAAGTCTTCCTTTGGCTATCTCACCTTTAATCGTCGAAGTAGTTGGCGGAATCCTTAAGGACAGCGCCACCACCCAAAGAATAGAATAGAATCGTCGAAGTATAACGATATGTTATAACAACAACAGTGGTAGTAGGTTTATATCGTATGTTTTCGTAAATTTTGCGATTTCACAAGGGAATCAATCAAAACATATATATTATAACACTTCTTGTTGACAAAGAATAAGGGAAAATATCTAAAAACCGTAAATATACATAGTAAGGCGCTTATACGGGGTTACTTTTTTGATCATCGTCAAAAAATTAAGGGACGCTTCAGGACCCGATAGTAGAATGATTTAGGAAATATAAAAAAAATCACTCGCCTATTTAATTTTATATGAATTTTCTAAAATATTCAAAAAATACTGCACTAGTTTACTGAAGTATTTTTTAAGATTTTAATTTTTTTTAAATTTTTATATGTATAGGTAATAATGGATGTGACCTGAAGCGTCCCTTAAATTTTCCGGGGTGATAAAAGGTAACCTGTATACTTAGATAACTTTGCGCGAGTCCAACTCATATTAGGCCGGTTTTTTTTACACAGACTGTCAAGTTAAAAGCAGTCGTAATAGATATATCCGAAGGGCCGGCCCTTCGATTGTGTAACTCAAATTCTATCGAGAATTTTGAAATTTTAACAGTGACTGTGCATGCATCACTGCATTATATAAGACAGGCGGCACAGTCTATAGTATTGACACCGCAATGATTGTGAAAGCAAAAGCGATCGACATACTTTTGGATATACCTACACAACAAGCTCTCGGGTTTGATTCCCAATAATAGCAGATTTATCTTTAGTATCAGCATTGTTGCTGTTCGACAATTCGCATGTGACTTAATATTCAGGAGCTTGTTGAACCTGAATGCCGTTAGTTAGTTACACCACAGAATAACTAGTAGTACTATCGGTTACTTAGCACTGGAACTATAGAAACTATAAAAAACTATAGATAATTTTATAACAAATTTAAATCAAGACGTAACTAGTTGTGCGATTAAATAAGCGTTCAGAAAGCAAGTAAAATGAGGAGGGACCACCATACCACAGTAACTATTAGCTAATCTGTGTGTGGTACCACCACAAAGCATTTATGTTGAGATGCCATAGAGGAACGATTATCACACATTGCAAGACTGAGTGAATAGAGACCCAAATATTTTGCAATATTCATCGGCAAAATCACGAGACTGATGTGAGCTAGTGATTTTTTTTGCAAAACTTCAACTTTGCTGTTATAATTTACAAGGCGTCTTTCAATCCAGTTACATTCAAGTTGCTAATAATAATATTTAATTAAATCACACATTTACATAGCAATAAACTAATTATAATTACTAAGCGTATTTTTTAAAATAATAAAATTTTCACACGTTCAATTTGAATGTTGTCTAGTATTGTAATGTAATCATATAGTAATGAAGTCTATATATCTGGAGGCACAGTTTCGGTAGCCTTAAAGCAGTGGCTCTTAACCAGTGGTCCGCGGACCACTGGTAGCCCCTGGAAGCCGTCGAATTGGTCTGCGAAGCTATCCGAAAAATAATATTATAGATATAACAAACAATTCTTTATTGATTATACATATAGGTATTTGTAAAATGGTCCCTCTTCACTAAAAGGTTAAGAACCACTGCCATAAGGGTCATGTTTTCTCAATTTAGTTACTGTTTGTCTTATAAGCCTGCCTGTAATAAAATTTAATTGAAGTATACTCTATTGATTATAGATATGTAGTAACTTTATTTATTTATGAAACCCTATTTAAAGTATATAATTATTTAGCTTTCATAGCAGTACAATATCTATTGTATTTTCTATCAGTATCTTTTCACAGTGAATGAAATGTTGATCTAAATGAGCTGAAAAAATAGGCCTTTCATATGTCAGTTTCTTGTCAGTAAAAGCGGCTTTACATTTGGCTAAATTCAGTGAAAGAAAGTTTCTGAATTAAAGCAAGTGTAAAGACACTCAGACTGTCTCAAAGAGGAGACCCCAAGGAAGCTGAATTAGTCTGTCTGAATTCCGACCAAGCGTCTATCTAATTTAACTTTTTTCTTATAGGCATATATATCTTATAGACCCAAATTTATTATTATAAGGTATTAAATTAGCGTTTCCCTCGATTTTCATGGGATCCCATCATCAGACTTTGGTTTAGGGACCACCCTAAGAGTATACTCTATCGAATACAAAAAGATTTTTTAAAAACGGTCCACAAATGGCGGAGTAATCGCGTAACATACATACCTACAAAACACGTTGGGTACACCTAAAAATTTAAGGGTTTTTCCTCGATTTTCATGGGATTCCATCATCAGATCCTGACTTTGGTGAACATGGAACCACCCTTGGAGTATACTCTATCGAATACAAAAAGAATTTCGAAAATCGGTTCACAACTGGCGGCGTAATCGCGTAACATACACACAAAAAAAAAACAAAAAACATACGCATCGAATTGAGAACCTCCTCCTTTTTTGAAGTCGGTTAAAAAGTTCATTTACTAAAAAGTTAAAAATAAAAAATATTTTACAAAAAACAAAAACCGACTTCAAAAACACTGAAAAGTTAAAAATTATATAAGAATAGGTACAGACAACATCACGCTTCTATATTGAAGTCGGTGCCAAATTTTAAGACTAGGAGATCATCGTTTGGCACCGACTTCAATATAGAATTGTGATGCTGTCTATACCTATTCTTATATTATAATTTTTAAATTTTCAGTGTTTTTGAAGTCGGTTTTTATTTTTTGTAAAATATATTTTTATTCAACTAATTTGGCAAACAACCTAATGGTTAGTAACTACAGTCGTTTAGCACATGTGGTTCCTTCTTGTGAGATTAACTAATCTACAACCCCTTTTTCATCGTTACAATAACACTGCCTGTCTTACTTTTTCATCGTTACAAGGACACTGCCTGTCTTACTTTTTCATCGTTACAAGGACACTGCCTGTCTTACTTTTTCATCGTTACAAGGACACTGCCTATCTTACCCTTCAAACCGGAACACGGCAATGCAAGCACCGTTGTTTGTAAGATAAAGGAACCCATGCAGACGACTCGGTAAAGCCTCCTGTGTTCTGCCTCTGGTTTAATTATAATTTAATTCTTGTTCAATGATAATGTTGTATTTGTTTTTTAATATCAATAGGTGCAAAAGTTTATCAGTGAAACGAAAAAATATCGGGGACTACCACGGGAACTATAATATTTGCAAATATTTTGCAAAAATTCGGGAAAAATCCTAAGCGCGTATAGGTGATGGTGATTCTGTTCGAAGTGGATTTCTAGCCATCATATCAGATAACACGGCTTGTCGGGCGCTGCCGACTACGTAACGCGTTATCGCTAATGCTTTATCTAGTTCAAAAATTGTTTCATTTACATACTTAATTATCACTAAATAAATTTAATTTTTTTGCCTTTTCTAGGAAAATGTGAAGAATTCGATTTCGACTACTTTTACAAGTTCCAGGATTTCAGATCGTTTCTCGAGATTAAAAGATTCAGTTTTGTTGGCATGTCTATAATGATGACAATTGATACATTAAAGTGTTTAGTCAAGACAATTATAAAAAATCGCTCCAGAAGAAACCGTTTTTCTCCAAAACTATTATAAAATATTAGAAAAAAATTTACTTCTTACCAAACATGCCTGCAATTTCAAGCTTTAAAAAATCTTTCGGTGAATGTTGAGTCAAATCATGCAATTTCTTTTTCAATAAATAAAGAGAACAATATTTAAGTTATTTTAAAATTTTTAATATTCGCTCTTATTTTATTTAAATATTTCAGTTTTGTAACAAGTATTTTCAAACAAAGTTCCCTAGGTACGCACTCTCACTTTCTCACTAATGTGGCTCTATGATACTTCTAAAACCCCTTAATTTTATTTTTTATTGGCAGAATAACATTATTGGTAACTACTTAAATTGTGGTTAAGATCAAATTCATGTCTTATACGATCAATAAAGAATTTCTCCAGTTGAAGGTGGCCTGGCAGAGATAGCCGAGGGATGCCTATGTCCTCAGGCCTTGGCTGAAATCATGATAATGATGAAGACAGACATTTCTCACAGAAATAATCCACAATCTTATCATTTGTATTATTTTGTTTTCTCCTAAAATAATGGTACCTATTGTTTGTAGGGTTAATATTTATGGTACAAGAGACAAGGCGGACTTCACGCATTATACGACAGTAAAATAAATTAGTAGTTCCAATTGCCCGTATGGTCGGAAACAGATGCTGATCGACTAGAAAACTATAAACTTTAAAAACAATTGGAAAGATCTTTCGATTGTACATTTTATCTTATCGAAGGCACCTTAATGTTATCAAGTGCTTAGTATCTCGGGCGCGCTCGTTGTGTACTGTCTTATATTACCTGTGCCTTGGAATTCTTAAGAAATGACTCTTGAAACCATGTGTGTGATTTCAGCACTATCTGGACCAGTCGTGGCGTTGTGATAGTGAGTTTCAAGACTTGTATTTTAACCATGTTCATCTAATTTGTTGGTTTCCTTTCCTTAGGATTTGTCTTCGGCAAACATTCCTTCCGTGTGATAGTCTATCGAAACGTTACCTACAAATTAAAAAAAACATTGTTCTATAGATGAGTGCATACGTTTAATTAAAATAGAAATATAATTATACCAAATTATACTTTTATTATCTATGTTCACGCATGACCGAGTAGGTTGTGTGTAACATTTCGCAGTGGATTAATTAGTCATTCGTTTATTTGGCCTTATCATAGTTCTGAAGTGTTTTTAACCGCCTCCGTGGTCTAGTGGCTGAGACCCCGAGTTTTGATCGGGAGGTCCGGGGTTCGGTTCCCACTGGGAGCAGAATTTTTCTGCTCGGTTTGGTTGGTGGTAGGGCTTCTGAGCCCGCCTGGCTAGCTACCACCGTCTTACCTAAGTTTGTCGCCATAATAACAATGTTTATAGCATTGCTGTGTTCCGACAATTAGAGGTAAGATAGCCAGCTCCTCAGATGTTGAGGAGTCCAGGCGAAGCTCGCTTCTACTTTCGGCCTTATCATCGGGTGAAATGAAGGCCAAAAGCTACCCTGTCGTATGTAAAAAAAACAACATTTTGAAAAACACAATTTGTCGAACAGTTAACCTTTAGGTACATTAGTTAACATGGGTAAAAAACGGGAATCAACGCGATAGATTACTCATACATTTTTAAAATTTCAGTCGGATTACAGTATTATACCGACCGTGGTCACAGGTGGACTGAAAACTGGAGTTAATTCCCGTTTTTTTACCCATGTTAATCATGCAGCGTGAAAGTTTAAAAGTGATTATTTACATTTGTTGTTTTCTGTCATTATTTTTTTATTATTGCACACACATACATTATGGGAAAACACATTGTAACAATGAGCAAAAGTTACTGCATATTTCTGTTAGAAATTTCTACCTGCAGACCCGAGTCAGTGACAGGTGATTTTAAAGACTTTGTGTGTACAGTCAGCAACGAAAGTCCATGAACACATCCAAATTTTCAAAACACCTGCACACTATAAAGGTTCATATGTAACTGAACAGGCTGTTGGACAAATCCCTGTAGACATTTGGGAATACCAAAAGTAGATGTACATTATTTTTACAAAAGTTGCTGAACATGTTTAAGTACATAATTAGCCTGATCTGTAAAATATCAAAATTTGCTGAACAAGTCTGACTACATAAATCCACTGATATGTATACTACTCAAAACTTGCTGGACATTTTTAATTACATAATTAGCCTGATCTGTTAAATAACAAAATTTGCTGAACATGACTGACTATATAAATCCGCTGATATGTGTATAAATTTGTCGCCGGACCGGGGTCCAAAAGAAACGTTCTGAGAAACTTAAACAGGAGGTCGAGTTAATGTTTGTAAGTATTTCTGTTTTTTCTATAATACAAAAAAAGGGGCTGCCGAGACCACCTACCACCAGGCAGTATACTGGAGAAGGAAACATCATTTTCTGGGAGACCTCATCCATCCGAGCGGGTGCTGATAGAATATGAATGTGTAGAGGATACATCCGTAGAGACCACACGGAAGCACAAAATCCAAGACCCATAAACATACACAGATGGCAGTAAAATTGATGAGTGGGTTGGAGCCGCCGTCTCGTGGTGGGTAGAGGGAAAAGAAACCGCCAGTTACACATTTAGTCTCGATCCCACCTGTACGGTCTTCCAGTCTGAACTGTATGCTCTGCATAGGGCGATAGAGATGGTCCGGAGAGAGGGTGTCACCTCAGCAACAATACTGAGTGACTCCAGATCCTCATTGCAGATCATCACGAACCCCAAAGCAGGCCATCAGCTAGTTCAGAGGATACATGAAGACATCAGAAGTGTCAGAAGGAACGGTGGAGAGGTCAAACTGTTCTGGCTGAGAGCACACGTAAGCACAGCGGGAAACGAAAGAGCAGATGAATTAGCCAAAAAAGCAGCGCGGGTGGTAGACGGAACGCGGGACTACTGTGAGATCCCCGTGTCGTTCGTGATGAATAAGATAAGGGAGGAGACGATCCGAAAATGGCAGGATAGGTACGTTACCTCCACTACAGGAGAAGTGACCAAATGGTTCTTTCCAGATCAGGCGAAAGCCTATAGCTGGGTCAGAAAAGAAAAACCATCACCTCGTCTGATAGAAGTCTTCACGGGGCACGGGGGGTTCGCAGAATATCTGTACCGATTCAAACTCAAGGACAATCCATATTGTGAATGTGACCCCGGGGAGATTGAATCCGTGGTCCACGTGATCCTGGACTGTCTCAGATTTGCCAGTGCCCGCCATGACTTAGAACATAACTAGGCAAAATAGTGATAAGAAAAGAGAATATCCATGCGCTACTGATGGATAAAAAGGCAAAACCACCCATAGTGAAGTTTATAGAAATAGTAGCCGATCTGGCGACACAGCGTAACAAGAACTATACTCCACCAGCGCAGGGGGGTGATGATGAGTCGGTAAATATGGCACCACGAACGCGGGAACCTTACGTGGCCCCAACGATAACGCAAATGCAGTGGTTGAGCGACGGAGAAAAAGGAATAGTAGGTCTCCTCACAAGGGCTATGGCGTTGTTCATGGACAGTGCAGGAGAAAGGATTGGCATTAGTTTCTGTATGTCCAGAACAAGGAAGCACGTTGCCATATCACCTGGCTTAGCAGTCCTGCTAAAAGGCAGCACTACCAGGGCGACCATTAAAAGAAAAGTGTTTGATGCAATGCCTGAGTTGATGCTCGCAGGGCAAAAATGCCGGATTGTAAGTAGGAATAAGTCAATCCTACTCCTGGACTGGCAAGTCGTCCTTTACTATAGCGGGGGAACTGCTGTTAAACATGGACGGAGACCCAAGAGTCATCAGCGTGGATGTCATGAAGGTAGTTCTCGAGAAAGGGAAAGTGTCCGATTACACTCCCTTATTGGAGGCCTCCCGAAAACACAAAATTATCGTGTACGAGGAAAGAGGCCAAAACCTCGACTTTCTGTTCAAAGACCACGAGCAGACTCCACGCAATGAACCAGCAGAAAGTGGCTCAGCCCGGGCACAAAGGCGACACGAGGAGGCGATGCAAGAAGCAAACGAAAGAAGACGCCTCCAATCACAAAGACAATCCCCGACAGACGACCTCGTCAGGGGCATATCTGTTGCCCTGGGCCAAGCTCGTCCTCGTAGAACAGGCAGTGAGACAGTACCGGACGTGGTCCCCAAACATAGAACGATCTCCTCACCCAAAACCACACTGGCAGACATGGGCAGGGTGAGACCGCCATCGAGAATAGTCACTGACTGGGACGGAGATGACCTAGTCAACGCCTATCTAGAGTACCTGGAGACACTGCGGGCGACGCCGCAGGTAAAACACACCACCTGCAGCAAGATACTTGAGGCATTTCAGATAAAAGCCCGCATGTTACTACGAGAACTCCTGGACGGGGCGAGGGTGGTGGTGGTCTATAACAACGACACCGGACTGTGGTGGCGGGAACTCGCCCTATAGATAAAAAGCAGATGGCGGCGTACAGTGGCACGTCAGGCATGGTGCTGGTGGAGCAACTGAGGAAAGGGGAGCACTCACGTTCTGCGCACCGATCGAGGACCCAATAGTGGTAATTGCCAAGTGCACCCGCTTCATGCTGGAGGACCGAATTCTAAAAACGGCGGAATCCGTGAGTGGAACTTGGATCTCCGAACCATGCGGTAAACTAGAAATCAGATGGGTTGACGGTGTGCCGGGGTGCGGGAAGACCACGTGGCTCCTCAACAACTTCCAAATGAAGTAAGATATAATAATAATAATAATAATAATGTTTTATTATTTTCTCATCACAAAGGTAAGTAAAAAATAATAAGGTACATTATAAAAGATGATTAAATTACAATACCCTTGTGAGAGACTGGTGTCCATACTAGGGTAATCCCTGTGTGACGGATCGCCAGGCCCTCACCCTCGGACTAATGATCTTACTTATTTACTATGGTTCTCTGTCTCGTACCTATACTATTTAAAATATTTGTAAGAATTATTATTAGGTAGTTTTTTTTTGCTCTAAATATTATAAACAAATTTAATAATGAAAACATTATAACAAATAAAAACTATACATCTGCATGCAAGAATGAATATGTGTATGTGCGTGCGTGCATGCGTGTGTGTGTGTGTGTGTGGGTGCGTGTTAGTATGTGTGCGTGCGTTAGTGCGTGTAGTCTAAATTTCTAAGTAGTCTAAATTTAGAAGCCACTGTTGTAAGCGCTGTTTGCATTCTCGTAACGGAGATGAGTAATAGGACAGAATTGCATTTAATTTATTATATAGGTACCCTCCCAGAAAGCAATAGAACTTGCGTGAGAATCGTGTTTTGAAGTTCTCAGTAGTGCAAATGTTGTTTCGTCGTCTCCTGTTTTCTAAGGTTGGATCATATTGTACTGTAGAATGTTTGTAGAGAATTGTATGTAATATGAACAACTTACGAACGGAAAGAACCTCACATTGCTTATAAAGGTCGTTTGTAGGATAAATGAAAGGTAGGGATTTACTTACTTTCAAGACCGCCCTTTGAGCTCTTTCGAGCTCTATGATCATCACTAGCACACTCGTCTCGAGTGTGCTAGTGATGATGGCAAAAGAACTGTCGGACAAAGTGACGACTCGATTCGGGGCGGTCGTGAGGGGGAAAATAAGAACCATTGCCTCAGTCCTCATCAATAGTGTGGAAGCATCAAAACGCCTTTTGGTGGACGAAGCTCTCCTAGTCCATTTTGGAGCTATCATCATGGCAGCAAGGCTGGCCGGGGCAAGAGAATTGGTACTAATGACCGATACAAATCAGATCCCCTTCATAGACAGAGACAACCTGTTCGAGATGCGTTACGGAAGCCCCGCCGCCATCACGTCGGTAACAGAAAAGCTCCTCTGCACACACCGAAGTCCGATGGATGTGGTGTATGCCCTCCAAAACATCTACAAGGGTATTTACACATCACGGCAAGTGCTGAGGTCCATGACATGCAGAATGGCATCGGAGGCGGTGTTACGAAGGGGCAACCCAAATACTCTCTTCCTTAACTTTACTCAAGACGAGAAAGAAGCGAATGGGAGGGAAGGGTTCGGCACCGGAGAACAATCCAGACTGCTGACGATCCACGAAGCACAGGGACTAACGTACGATCACGTGGTTGTGCTCAGAGGAGCAGAAAGGAAGAACCCTGTCCACGATAGTGTCCACGTAATACCAGACACACGGTATCCTGCACCTACTTCTACCGGGAGTTGAAGGAGGACGACGCAATTAGACGTCTCGTTGCCCTTCCCAGCATAGCAACAGATGAAGTCATGGAGTACAATAAAAAATTTTGCTCAGAACCCTATCAAGCGGAGCGACCTTGGTGTAACTAAAAAAAAAAAACAGACGTAACATATGCTAAATATATTAACTGACCAAATCTTGTTAGGAGTACTGGCATAATAATTATAATGATGCAAAAATTGTGAAATAGTCCATAGATAAAGAAAAATGTATAATATTATTAAGATATACACGGTGTTTCATAATAACCAATAAATAATCAATGCGTTATCTAAAACTAATTATTAAATTGTGTTTACCCGTAATGTCATTCAACCCAACATTTTCATGTAAATCATAGACATGATGATGATATGGATACGTATTTCTGAGAACACGATATCTAGGAAATAAATTAAAAAAAAATACTTTTGAAATTATGTTATAGACGTAAGTAGGTTGAATGATTGAATTCAGTCGTGTTGTTATCAAATATATCAGTGATTGTCATCAGTCTTAATTCGAAAATTAGTCCGGTCACGATCTAACAAATCACTTTTAAACGATACTACGTCCAGCAACTTTTGGAAGTTTACTGTCCAGCCACTTTTGAAAATATAATGTCCGGTCACTTTTGGAAATATACTGTCCAGCAACTTTTGGAACAGTACTATCCAGCCACTTTTGGAAATATACTGTATAGCTACTTTTGGTAATTTATAATGTAAATGGAATTTTGTTTGTAACTATGATCAGTAACTTATGTACAATTCATGTGTCTAGTATCTTTTGTAACGTTATTTTGTTCGGCAAGTTTCGTTGCTGACTGTACATACTGAAATGTTTATTTCAGTATGTACACAAATATTTACATATATATTATATAAATAAATATATCTGAATAAAATACATAGCATATAAATAAGACTGTATAAAAATATAATTATATATAAATATATACTTATGTAATTTTTATACAATAATCTCTATATATAATAAAATCGTAGGGGTGTACAAAAATCTGTAATTGCGAAATAATAAGAAAAAAATACACAGGTCTCCTTAAAATCATTAGCAGAACACGATAGAATAGTTTTAAAAAAAATTGTTTGTTTGTTTGTTCGTTTGTTTGTTCGTTTGTTTGTCTGTTTGTCCGGAAAGATCTCCGAAATACTGGACAGAATTTGATATGGCTTACACCACAATGCTTAGAATTTTCCGGAAGAACATTTAGGCATATTTTCGTTTGTTTAAATTCACTTTTAATTTTTAGTGAAAAAATACCATATAAAATTTTCGAACAATGCTTTAGGTAGAAAATCAACATGGCGCACGTGAAATTATTTTGACAAGTCTGTCACATAGTACCTCAGATTAATCTATTGTCTTCTTTTTTTTTTGCTAAGCCTCGTCTAAGCATAGTACAGAGTTATTCTTCTGAGGTACAGAGAGAAGGTATTTTCTTCCACGAAGGAAAGGCAATAGAACTACGTCATACAGCCTGATCTTAAGTAATTGTAAGTAGAAAGTTGAAAGGCAGGAATGAAGTCTTTCACATAGTACAAATAACATTTAATATTTTCTGTTAATGGCTGTGCCCATTTGGATTTCGCCAACCAAATTGTCTTTTTCTTATGTCGTACCGTGGTGGTAAGGCAAAAGGATCAAGCCATACAACCAATGTATAAAGCATTTTTTATGACAATATCGAGTCACAATAAAATTTGTAGATTGATTTAATTCTAGATTAATTTTCACAAAATCGGTACAATTTTTGAAATATTTGAAATGTTGAAAAGTAAAGATACCCTTTTAAAGGTATTTTGAAAGGTGTTACATGTTTTTACATTAGGACTAAGAAATCAAACTCTTTAATCCATTTAAAACTATTAAAAGTAAAAGATTAATATTGATAATTAAAAAAAAATATCTGACTGCAATGTTCTGGGTTACGACGGGACGGGACTCTTGATCCTAATGTCTAAAATGACGGATCACATTTTTTTGGATCCACCCAAGGAACATGGATATCGAACGAAGAACCTAAAGAGTAGAACACATTGAACCTAGCCACGTTGACTTAATTTGTCATGACTGCCGATAAAGTTCGTTTCCAAACCCAGCAATGTGCATATCAAATGAAAGGCCTTGATGAGTAGAGCACTATGAACCTAGGAAAATCGCCCTAAATTCAACATGGCCGCCGCTCAAAAAATGGATATAAGTTCGTTTTCAAACCCAGCAATATGGGTATCAAATGAAAGGCCTTGAAGAGTAGAGCATTAGGAACCTAGGAAAATCGACCTAAATTCAACATGGCCGCCGCTCAAAAAAAAGGATAAAAGTTTGTTTTCAAACCCAGCAATATGGGTGTCATATGAAAGGCCTTGATGAGTAGAGCACTATGAACCTAGCAACACTGACATAAATTCAACATGGCCGCCGCTCAATAAAGGTGGATAAAAGTTCGTTTTCAAATCTCGCAATATAGGTATCAAATGGAAGGTCTTCAAGAGTAGAGTACTATGGACCTAGCAATATTGACGTAAATTCGACATGACCACCGCACAAAAAAGGTGGATTAAAGTTCGTTTCTAAATTAAGCAATATAGGTATCAAATGAAAGGCCTTGAAGTGTACTGCACTATGAACCTAGGAAAACAGCACAAAATTCAATGTGGCCGCTGCTCAAAAAAAAACGGATAAAAGTTCGTTTCCAAACCCAGCAATATGGATATCAAACGAAAGGCCTTGATCATTAGAGCACTATGAACGTTGCAACATTGACGTAAATTCAACATGGTCGCCGCTCAAAAAGATAGATAAAAGTTGCTTTGCAAACCCAGTAATAGGGGTATTAAATGAAAGTAGGCCCTGAAGAGTACCTAGCCTAGAGCATTACGAATCTACGAAAATTGTCCTAATTTCGAAATGGCCGATGCTCAAGAAAGGCAGAATAAATTAGGATCATTATGGAATAAAATGGAGGAAAAAATTAAAAACTGTGTTAAGTATTTTGATGGCGAAACGTAGTTCGCGGGAACATCAATCATCAACAGCTCTATACGTCCCCACCGAGGGGCTCGAGCCTACCCTAAACTAGGGCGATTAGGCCTTAGTCAACCACGCTGGCCAAGTGCGGTTTGGTCGACTTCACACACATCCTGTAAAGAAATTCTTTCTCCACAGGTGTGTGCAGATTTCCTCACGATGTTTTCCTTCACCGTAAAAGCGTCGAATAAACGTACATATGAATTCAAAATTTGAAAACACATTGGTACGTGGCGGGGTTCGAACCGCTACCTCCCGATTGGAAGGCGACAGCCTTACGCACTACGCCATCGACGCCGACAGTAAATGACTCAGAGTAGGTGTTTGTACTTCGAGAAGCGTGCGTAATCGAGTTCTACTAAGCCTGTCAGCAGAATGTAAAAAACTAAAACGTTCTCTAAGGTATTGCGGGGCCAAAGGATTATGCAGAACATTGAAAAGTAGACAGAGAACGTGGTAGTTTCTGCGCTGTCTTATCGGGAGCCCCTTCAATAGGGATCGAAATTCGGAGACATGGTCGAATTGACGGAGGCCGAAAATGAATGTTATGCATAAATTTTGCAATCGTTCCAATTTATTTTGTGTAATGAATGATTTTGTCATTATTTGTAATGACCATTGGATATGTGCTTTTATTTTGAACTATATCTTTTGTCCTAAGTAATCCTAATACATATTATATAAAGAATCGTGTTGTTGGGTATAACTCTTTGTTAAACAAATATTGCTGTATCTTTTCGGGCCCTTTCTTTTTATCAGCCAAAAGATGTCCTGAATGGCCGGTAGGTAAAAAATTTGGACGATTCAAAAGAGCTTTCCATCAAGTCACGTTTGAATGATTTTTTTTGATCACATATCTCATCTGATAGTAATAAATAAGTGACTATAAGGCTGAAAACGGAAGCGAATTTCGAAGCGTATTCTTAAGTCGCTACAGACATCTATTGGAATTCATTGTAAGATTTAAAAAAATACTGATCCCATACGGATACCAATATACGTAATAATTAAGATATTTAAAATACAATGTGAACATTAAGTCCGCCTTTTGTACATTGTTCATATGTTGTACGAAAAAACTTAAATAAATAAATAAACATTTGCACATTGACTTAGTTCAATCGGATATGCGATTCTCTAAAGATTATAAAACATGTGAGCACCTTATTCTAGCAAATAAACGATACTATTACTATTACTTTGTTGACTTGTGAAAAGATGCCAAGTCACAGTACACAGAAATTTCACTGCCATATCTTACTTACTTACAAACCGAAGCACAGTGATGCAAGCACTGCTGCTTTGCGGCAGAAATAGGTAAGATAGAGGTACCCGTGGAGACAACTTTACTAAGACTTCCTCTGGCTATCTCACCTTTAAGAGGAAACACAAGGTCGAAGAGAACTCAAAAATAGGTAATTTGCAAAATGTATTGCTGTCTCGCTGTGTGTCCAAACAACCGAACTGAGCGCGATAGGGACAACTGCAGCTGGGACCGAAAATACCTATGAAAAGTAAACAAAATCCCACCAAAAACATTCTGTAAAAAACTAGCCAAGTCTCGATGGAGCTGCTTGTTTATCTCTAAAAAGTAATGAAATCTAAACAAAGTCGTGCCAAGTCTAAGGTTCCTTACTGCGATTTCATTATTATTATAGTTAATGTTGTGTGACTTGGCCGTTGAACATTGTTTATACGTTAGTGGGTACAAGTCATCGGCCAAGTCACACAACATTAACTATAATAAAAAGAAATCGCAGTAAGGAACCTTAAGGTGCGTCCCCACTAGGGCCGCGCGGCTTAGGAGGCCTAGCCGCGAGGCTGAGCCTCGTGAGTGTGGATGTAAAGCGAGGCCCAAGTCGCGCGGCCCAGCACAGCCGCGCGGCCGGTCAGTGTGACTATCTCAAAAACGGCAAACCTGCCCGACTTGTTTAAAATCTACCAAACGCGACTCACGAATTCACGATAATGCCAAAAATATGCCATCTTCTCTCAGAACAATAACTAAAACGTAAAAATATAATTTGTGAAGTAAACTCGAGGATCGCACACACTGTGACGGGCCGCAGCGGGGCGGATCGAGCCGCATAGCACGCAACCACTGGTAGTTATCCAATTACCGCACTAGAGCGCATTATGCGGCATAATGCTTAACGTTGAATGTTCCAACTACAGCAACACTTTGCACAATCGAGCACTCTCAAAAGCAATGTTTTCGTGTGATGCGTGCAATCGATACCAACTCAGTGACAGAAAATTAACAAGTGTTTTTTCTTTAAGTTGGCATTGATCGAAATGTTTTATTTATATATAATCGATAGTAATATTATTTATTGTTGAAAAATTTTTAAAGCTTTCGTTTCATTGTAGTTTTTTTTGAAATAATCAAAGTTAATTCAAACTGTGTTAAAAAATAAATATAAGTATGGATGAAGGTACAAAAATTACTCAAAACAAAAAAAATGTTAATGAAATAATCAAAATCCAAATTACTTAAAATAACCGTAAATAGTTTTCAACCAATCATTATGTATACCACATTATTTACACATTAATGAGGTTATTGCTAACTCTATGAATATTTCTTTTTTTGAGACTGAACTTAGCGCACTCTGCTGGTGCATTTGAAAACTAATTCACGTTCCAATTAAGCATCAGCATAATTCGGCATTGTGCGCCACTGAGTCGCATTATGCTCTGTAATTGGAAAACTACCACTATTAGCGGCGGAATATGCGGCCCGCTGCGCCCCGGCATAATACTCGATAGCTCATATAAAATACATACGAGCGATTCGAACTGATTTTTGCGCTGCGACCCGACCCGTTGCGCCCCCTCACAGTATACGCTAACTTTTAAACGATCTTGTTACAAAACCTCTGGTCTAAACCTGCGGTCCTACCGCTTAACTCATAGCGATTAACGATGGCGATAGCGAGTGACTCGCTATCGTTTTAATTTTACGAGTTTGCTATGATAAGCGGCGGCCCTACCGCCTAATTCCCTCGTTATAATTTTAGCTCTCTAATATTGTGATTTCGTACCGCCTATCATAGCTTTTGAAATTGAAACGATAGCGAGTAACTCGCTATCGCCATCGTTAATCACTATTAGTTAGGTGGTAGGGCCGCTGCTGGTCTAAAGTTAGTCTTGGTTTAAACCTAGTGCGCTTTCACTTGTGTTGATACTCGTAGATTGAGACAACGTCAACTTGGTCCTAGTTTCAACCAGGACTAAGTTCAGACCATGTTTGTTTTCTAATAAGACGAAAGAAGTTTAAACGTATACACTTTGTGATATTTTAAAGAAATAGACAAAATTATGACTTCTGTAAAAGGCTGTAACTTGTAAGAAGCATTGACTGAAGTATTACGGAACCAAAATGCGTACCAAGACGACTTGACAAGTTATAATATTCGATATTTAACGCTTTAAAAGTCGGCTACATAAAGGTAACCAAAAGTAGGTAGGTACTGTATTCCGTAAGTCAACTTTAAATTTGAACTTACCATTCTGCCAGCTGTTCGCCGATATTCTGCTATTATACAAGGTTATTTTTTAGTTATGATAAAAATTTTGTGTGCTTGTTCAGACAAGCAAACTGAACAACTTTCACTATGGGACCAACTTCGAAATCGCAAAAAAATCAGCTGTTCCATACATTTAGGTTCAGTGAATGTTGAACATTTGTATGGAACAGCTGATTTTTTTTGCGATTTCGAAGTTGGTCCCATCGTGAAAGTTGTTCAGTTTGCTTGTCTGAACAAGCATACAAAATTTTTGTCATAACTAAAAAATAAACTTGTATAAAATTTATGTTATGATTCATTATTATCTATACATCTATACAAATAAATAAAATTGAAGTGTCTGTTTGTAATATCAAAATAACAAGTTTTTACTAAATGGGTATGAATGTATATCGGGTACCAATAACAAACACCATTTAAAAAATTTTTGTCTGTCTATCTGTCAGTCTGTTTGTTCCCGCTAATCTCCGGAACGGCTGGACCGATTTTGACGGGACTTTCACTAGTAGATAGCTAATTATATTAGATATAACATAGGCTCCTTTTTTATTAACTTCAACAAAAGTTACTATTCCGTGCGGACGAAGTCGCGGGCACAGCTAGTTACAAATAAATGTGAAAATTATTGCTACCGCCACTATTATACGACTACTGTCATCTCCTCGCGATAGAACAAATAACAAATAATTGGACAATAAATACAAAAATAACAAAAGGCGGGCTTATCAGATTTCTGCCAGGCAGCCTTTATATATGATATCCATACTAGGTTGGTGATTAATAAAAGAAAAAAAAATCATTAATGAAATACAAATATTTTAAACGAAATAAAATAGAAACAAATTAAAGAAAATTAATAAAAAAAGTACAACAAACAAAATTATAATAATAACTCCATACTGTAAGTACCTACATAAATTCTAAAGGGCCGTTATGACAGGGGGTGTGTATTGAAGGGGGTGTCAGAGCTGAAGGAAATGTTGCTTTACGCTTTTATTAAAAGATGTAAGACTTACCATCAGGTGGACAGTTTGCTTGTTTGCCAACTTAGTTGCATTGCAATAAAGAAAAAACTACAATGTACAGTTTTACTAACATTTTACTAGTCCATACATTTTGTGGTTAGGTATGAATGAATTCAAAAAATTAATATTACAAAAACTATGCATCGCCGAGAGGGGAAACGGGTATCGGGGGGTAGTCCTCCTCTTTTTGCACATCTTTTTCACTTCCCCCCTGCAAAATTTTAGACATTGACAACGACAGAAAATCACATGACAGACACCTACGGCAGCCATTCTATTAAAACATGATATTATAGCTCCAATTTGTAAATAAAAGCATTCCTATTCTTCACAATGAATACGTATTTTATTACTCAAACAATCGTCTACCGTGTGTATGGGAATTTTCTAATATTATCTGTTAGTTTCGTTTTTTACACAAAACAGATGCAGTAGTTACCGCTTTATTTATGAATAGTAGAATTTCAAAACATTTCTAGCACAACAACCTAACTGAAATAAAACTACATTTCTACTAAAATGGAAATAATTCTTCAAAATCTGGCCACACTGGGCCGCGCAGCTCTATAGTGAGAATGCGATAAAAATATACACAAAAAGCTGGTGAGGCCGAGCCTCGCGGCTCGTAGTGGGGACGCACCTTTAGACTTGGCACGACTTTGTCTAAATTTCATCACTTTTTAGAGATAAACAAGACGCTCCATCGAGACTTGGCTAGTTTTTTACAGAATATTTTTGGTGGGATTTCACTTCTTTTTGTAGAAACGTGAGATTATTGATTTATTTTATTAGATTTTCTTATTTGACACCGTTTTTTTCTTTTTAGGGGTAGTTTTTTTATTATTACAAATCTTTCTTTTCTTTTTTCTTTTCTTTATTGGAAGCGGCCCACCAAGTTGAATATTTTTTGTAAAGACGGTATGTCGATATCTCTAATAGTTTGGTTTGGCTCTTGTGTTTTCTAATCAGGGTCACCAGGTACCCCAGATCTTCGATTATCCTAGTTTTTATAGTTTTCCCTTTATGTGGCCATTAAACCCTAACTCTGTACCAAATTTCAGCTCTCTGAGTTTATGGGAAGTACTAGTTCTATTTTGATGATCATGAGTGAGTGAGTGAGTGACTGTCACGAATGCGAAACTTTGCTTTCGCTTAACTTCGGAACTAAATGACCTACAGTCTTGAAAGTTTGCTTCGCGCTCGACTTGGCGGGGGCACTACCGTGCCCCCAGATATACGTTTCGTAGTCCCCTGTTTTCTCCGCGAAAAATGTACCGATTTAATTACTTTTTGCGTTTAAAGCAAAACTTTCTCTGTATTTCTATGTTTTGCTTTTTTCATATAATCTTCTTCAGTTTGTTTGCTGGACGTTTGAATACAGCAGAAAATTAGGTAGATTTTTTAGGTTTTTGCAGGTTTAAAATCTCTTTTAAAAATTAACTTAATAAAAAAGGAAAACATAGGAACATGCTTATAGTGGCCACTGATTTTATTGGAAAAAATAAAGCAACTAGTGCCATTATCCAGGAAGGAGACAGGGGACTAGGTACTTTTGTATGGAAAAACGGACTGTACGATTTCCTCTTAATCGTCGAAACATAAAAAGATGTTAAGATTGTTTCAGCAAAAGACTTAAATAGCATGGTGGTAGCAGTCAGACTCAGGTTCTATCATCCACTAGATCCTTTATTGTGTAAACACAACTATTGCGACCGCTTTCAATCTTGACAGTCAACTTGTATCCATCACCGCCTTATAAGGGACAGTCGGCGCAGAGTATTGTATTCAAGCCTCAATGATTATCGACAAAAACGTTTTTTATATTATAGATACAGCTTCCTTTAGATGGATGATTGATTGGGATACGTAGAATTAAAATATTTTTTCTAATTAAACAAAAACTTGAGACGATATATTAGCTTGAAATGTAGCGCTGTGTGAACATTTTGTAGCTTAACTGTTTTTTACTTAAGGCAGGGAAGCTTTTGGCATTCATCTCACTCACCTGATGGTAAGTAATGATAAGGCCGAAGGTGGAAGCGAGCTTCACGTGAACTACTCAACAACTGTTTTACCTCTAATTAAAGGAATACAAATAATAATATGCTATTAACATTGTTGTTAAGGATTAGAGCATTAAAGCTAATATTAAACTTTTTTAACTTGCGAAATAAACCTTCGTGGGTTTATTTCAGAAGTTTTTTTTGTTAAAAAAGCAAAAATACCTCTGATATTTTTTGAACAACCAGGTAATTAGGTTTTTATTTCTCATACCATGTAATCGACAACTAAAAGCTTGCAATACATTCATATAAATATTAATTAACCAACTACTACATGCATTTGCCCCATTACCAGTGGTTAAGACCGCGCCGTATTGATATTTAAAGGTCTGAGGCCCGATTCCTCGTGGCGGCAGTTTCTCCTTCTGCCTTTTTAGCCCGCCCGACTATCCACCACCGTCTTACCTAATTTATGCCACCATAGTAAAAATGTTAATAACGTTGTTTGTTCTTGCGTTTGTGAATGGTACAGATGCCGATATTGCTCTGGGTGCAGATGACACTCACAGAATATGAATCACCCAAAACTGGACTGCGAAATTTCGAAATTCGCAAATTAGTTTTAAAAACGGTGTAAATGAGAAATGCATTAAAATGAGGCTGACCATAAAATTCAGAACCTCGTTATAAAACAACTACTTTTTAAATAAAATCAGTTATACGGTATATATGCGGTATTAAAACTTTAGGGAAAAATTGTTAGTGTAAAACTGTAATTTACAGAAGTACAATCTATTGTGCAACAGCAGTTAAGAAACTGAGAGGAATTCAGATAAGATACAGAGATTAAGCGTTGATGAAATAAAGGTATGATGATATGAGACTTATTGGGTCACTCGCGTTAATATTGAAGAGCACCACATCTTAAAGTATTAATGTAGATTCTTACTGGCATTCTTATGAATGAGCGTACGATCGGAATTATGTTTGTTTAAATGTCTGTATGTAATATATAAAAAAACCGGCCAAGTGCGAGTCGGAATCGCGCACCAAGGGTTCCGTACAAACCTGTAGGTATAAAGTAAAAATTTACGGTTTTCGCAATTTTTCCTCTTTATCTGTGCTATAAGACGTTACTTCGTACTAAATTCCAAGCTGAGTTCACGGGAAGTACCCTGTAGGTTTTGATTCCCTTGCGAGTGTCGAAAATTTGCGGAAATTTGCGGCATAAACGGCTGTATCTTTTGATTGCGTTGGCTTAGAAGTTTGATTTTTTCACAACTTCAAGGGACAGTAGACCTAATTATTTAATATAAATTTCAGCTTGATACCTCCACGCGTTCCTGAGAAAAAGGGTCTTGACAGACAGACAGACGGACGGACGGACTTATAAGGGTTCCGTTTTTTCCTTTCGAGGCACGGAACCCTAAAAATTAGCCAAGTGCCCACAGATTAAGTAGGAGATATTATGCAAGTGCTTGTCGTGAGACCTGTCTGGTCACGCGCAATCACAGACCTGCATTTTTGTAGGTCCATGCACGCAATACAGGGTTTAATTTGTTCATATTTGCACTGTTGTGGTTGTACGTGATTCATTAGTAAATAAAGACATTTACTAACTGTTCTAGTTAACTAACAACTTTATCAAAATAATTATCAATTGACATTTTTGGAATTCGTTGCATGAAATTATATGAAACCTTGCACGTTTTGGCCGCACCGTACACGCCGAAGTTAAAAAACGCATGCTGAATTGCTGATGATGTCATATAATACGGCGCGTACGGCGCGTGCGGATATGTGCGTTTAGCTTTATTCATTTATGTCATTGCTGTGATGTCATGTCTGTAGGTAAGGTAGGTACATTATTTATATCCATAGACTATTTACATCCATAACCTCAGAAGAATAACTAAAGCAGTTATTGTTCTGAGTCCATAACCATAACTGAAACGTGACAGATATGACAGATATGCTGCGCGCTGCGAGAGTGCGTCGTAGAATCACTCCTGATGGAATGGGTCTATCCCCTGCAACTGACTGCACCCACCCATTTTACATCAATGAGCGGCTTACGCGTCATTTCCGACGTTTGTTTCATAGGACACGAGAAATAGCCCGCCGTCTTGAATGGAAATACGTGTGGACACGTGAAGGAAGAGTATTTGCGCGGCAGGAGCATGGAAAAGCTTTCTTTAGAATTCGTTCTGAGGCTGATCTCGCTCGAGTTTTTGGAGAAGCAAATGTTGGGGATGTCTCACTTCTGTGCTAGCATGCCTTCGGAATGCGTAACTTTTTTTCTCGTGTTCTATTACTTGTTGATTCCAAATCTGAATATTCTGTCAAGATTGATATACATTTGTGATTTGTTATTAATTGTGACACAATCTAAAAGAGGTCAAATTGATCGACGGCACCTAACAATGCTTAAAAAATATTGTGTTAATTGTAGATATATCATCATCTCAATTTCTTTTGTATTACAATTTATTAAACCTAAGTATCTATCACTAGGATTTCTAAACCCTGGCTCACTTTGCACTAATCATGACGAGTTCCTTGGGGCGTTACAGAGCCATTCAATAGATATTCTATGCATTAATGAAACCTGGCTGAGAGAGGGTAATGACAGGTGTGCCCCAGCACCCCAGGATTACCGGTTGAGACACATCCCACGCTGTCCTGGCGTGCGCTCGCGTGGCGGAGGCGTTGGGTTCTATCTACGGCGCGGTGTTTATGCACGACAAATCTACCCACCCGAGGGTTCTTCCGTCGAGCAAATGTGGTTCAATATTTCAATGAATGGCTTTAAACTAGCTATTGGTACGGCTTATCGTCCTCCCTGGATGAATGTCGATATGTTTATTGATACACTTTCTGACACAATAAGTTCATTCTCGTCTTTCGATCATATGATCTTAATGGGGGATTTTAATATTGATTTGTTAGCAGTCAACGACACTAATACAAAGAAACTATTAGCATTTTTGCATTATACAGGTTTGAAACAATATGTCACCCAACCTACACATTTTACCGACCACTCAGCTACGCTTTTGGATGTAATCTGTAGTACCTATAAAGTCATTAATGTTACAGTCGATCATATTCCCGAACTTAGTAGTCACGCACTAATTTCCTGTGAGTTATGCATGAACAAACCCAAGACTGTTCCTCAGCTAATTGTTTACCGGCCAATCAAAGAAATTAACTTGACTGATTTCAATAATCTAGTACATGCTACATCTTGGGAACGTCTCATACATGAGGACATAAACATATTTGCTCAATCGTTTACAGAATATATACTCCATATATTCAATACAGTTTCCCCTATTAAAAAATGCTCCATTAATAAAAAAAATGCTCCATGGATTACACCCACGTTACTAAAAATGATGCAGCTGAGAAACACCGCATATTCTAAAAGCCGTACTTCTAAAAAAGAAACCGATATTGCTTACTATAAAGAACTTAAAAGCGTTGTAAAAAATGCACTCGATTCCGAAAAATCAGCCTTCTTTCAGCAAATTATTAACGAAAACTCTAAGAATCAACGAGAGCTTTGGAAAAATTTCAAGCAGAATGTTGCGGATTTCAAAGCTAAGCAACATGAATTGCCTCCCAATTTAGAAAACCCAAACATTTTGAATAAGCATTTCTTAAATCTTCCCTTGAATCGTGTACCTATATCTAAGCTCACATTCTATGAGTTTAGTAAAAGAACTGCATCATTGTTCAGCATTAATGGGATGGACAGTTTTGATATTTTCAAAATTATCACTAAAATAACTTCTAATGCTCAGGGAATAGACGGTATTAGTCGTGATATGATACTACTCACTCTTCCTCGAACTTTAGATACGATCACTGCTCTAGTAAACCAGTCTATTCGTTCGGGCATTTTCCCAAACATATGGAAGGAAGCCTTAGTTAAGCCCGTCCCTAAAAATAGTAATCCAGCAGGAGTGGATGACTTCCGACCCATCAGCATGCTCTCTATTTTATCGAAAGTTCTTGAAAGATGCATCTATCAGCAACTGATGGAATATCTTAACAAGAATAATCTCCTGCCACAGAGGCAATCTGGCTTTCGCTCTGGCCATAGCACTGCAACGGTTCTGCTCGATGTGGTTGATGATGTACTAGCGGGGCAGGATACTGGACGGGGAACGATTCTGGTTTTATTAGATTTTTCTAGAGCGTTCGACACTGTCAACCATGACTTACTTATTTCAAAACTTGCATCCTTTGGCTTTGATAATAATGCTATAAAATGGTTTGACAGTTACCTCAGTGATCGTTCTCAGCGAGTAGAAACGTGTAACAAATATGGCGTTACCTCGCTTTCAGAATCGGTTCCAGTTCGACAAGGCATTCCTCAGGGATCAATCCTGGCACCTATCCTTTTTAATTTGTACAGCGCAGACGTTGTTGATTGTTTTCAGCACTGCCAATTTCATATGTATGCTGATGACCTACAGGTCTATTTATCTTTTGAACCCGGTTCAACACAGTCCGCTATAGATTTGCTGAACCAAGACCTTCGCAATGTGCTTGGCTGGGCAAAAAGTAACGGTCTCTCTCTTAATCCTGCTAAGTGCAAATATTTGGTGCTTGGCACGAAGCTACAAATCAGTAAAATTATAAATTTTAGACCGGAAATCAAAATTGGAGATGAGAAAGTCCAGGAGGTCCGAGAAGCTAGAACCCTGGGTGTCTTGCTAGATAATAGGTTAACGTTTCATAACCACGTTCTAGAGACAGTTAAAACCTGCTTTTATAGGTTAAAAGTCCTCTATAAGGTGCGTCCCTTCCTGAATGTAGAGATGCGCATAAAAATTTGTGAAACGTTAATACTCTCTAAACTTAACTACGCGGACACAGTTATAGGAAATTGTCTATATAAATATACCAAGAGAGTAATCCAGCGTGTTCAAAATGCTTGCGCACGCTTTTGCTTCCATATTCCACCCAGAGCCCATGTCACGCCCTTTCTCAACCAGAGTAATTTACTAGCAATGGAGTCTCGACGCTCACTTCACTTCGCTAGTTTGTTATTCGGTATAGTTCAATCCCATACTCCACCATATCTCTTTGATAAATTAATTTTCTCTAAGCGACCAGTCAGAAATGCCATAAAATTAATATGTCCCAAGTACAACACGGCTGCATTTCGCGGTAGCTTTCGCTACGCTGCTACAAAATGTTGGAACAATATTCCCCCACCACTAAGGAACTCGTCATCCCGTTATGCATTTAAATATAACTATAAAAAATATGTTCTGCTAAAACAACAATCCAACAGTTTGTAGCAGTCCACATGGTTATTTACGAGTACATTAGGTTGATTTGTTAGTTACTTGTAATTGTCACGGCTTGCATCTTAGATTATAATTTATATTACGCTGAGTTAGTTTGTCTTGTTTAACCACCTAACTGTCCATAGTTTCAAATATTAGGGTGTTTTTATAAAGTGTGTTCTATGTTTTTGTCCGATCATGGTGTATACCAAATTGTGTCCTAATTAGTTTTAAAACCAATTGACTGTTCTCGACCAGCGCATTATGGATACGTCAATGTGTGCGTTTACCTAGGGGAAAGGTTTCCACGGAAGACCAGCGTCAAGATGCGTACAGTATCTTGACATATGCTGAGTGGGACCCCTTTTTTATGTCACATCATCGCCTTATTTATTTATGTTTGATGAAATTTATGTTTGATGTGATATGAAATAAATATTTTTTCTTTCTTTCTTTCTTTCATATGAAATTGACAAGTACTATACTTCCAATTTGTGCCCATGTGCCCACATAATTAAGTATTTCATTTATGTACTCTTTCTTCTAAATAAAAATAGGACTATTACTTATTAATCATGGAAGTTATCAGAACATTCTTGGTTAGTATGCAATATAATCTAATAATAAACAGTACAAATGACAAACATTAATTCGCCTGCCTAAACTTAAGAGCTCCCCACCACCGCTCATATGCACTCAAGTAAATTTAAAATGTCGGCACACTACACATAAAAATTTCGTTGCAATTGGTCATTGATTTGCCGGCTAGAGTTGTAAGAGTCCATGTTGAAATGATTTGTTGTCCAACTATTCTGAACGCGCGCGACAGATGCGCCAGCGCTGCAGGCGTAGCACAGGCTGCCAAGACAGGACTCGAGTCACGCATTATCTCACAATTTCAGTGACGTAATCTCTATGTCTTAGAGTAGCACGGTGGCGCGTATTAAGTGGGACTGACGTAAAGTATTAACCCTTGACCCTTGCACAGCAGTCGGCGCACAGGCACGCCAAGAAATTTGTGATAAAACTCAGTCACACGTGTTCCTTGACGAGCGTCAAGAAAATTTATCACGTCAGTCACACTAAATACGCGCCTCCGTGCTACTCTTTATGACATAGAGATTATGTCACTGAAATTGTGAGATAATGCGTGACTCGAGTCCAGTCTTGGCAGCCCGTGCTACGCCTGCTGCTCCATACAGAGCGTTGTCGAATTTATCACGCGACTAGACTTGACGAGACGCCATAGATTCATAGTTCACGGAATAGTCGACGCTCTCACACAGAGCGACTCGAATCGTCGACTGCCTGGAAATATCATCTCGGCTTGATACCTTGGCGCTGCGTAGAGATGTCGCCTCGCTATGCATCTTCTATCGCATTTATTACGGGGAATGGTCCGAGGAATTGTTCGAATTTATACCTGTCGCCTCTTTCCGGCATCGTTCCACGCGACAAAAAATCCAGGCCCATCACTTAGATGGTTGGCATTGGCAGTCCACAACTGTGCGATTCTCCCGAAGCTTCCTGCCTAGCACAGTCAAACTTTGGAACGAATTGTCGCCTGCGATATTTCCGGAACGATACGACCTTCAAAATTTCAAAAAAAGAGCGTAATCCCACCTCAAAGGCCGGCAACGCACTTGTAACTCCTCTGGGGTTACAAGTGCGTTGTCCATCGGCGATGGTAATCACTTACCATCAGGTAATACCGTCTGCCCGTTTGCCCCCTATCCCATAAAAAAAGATGAAGTGTAGTTATGAATACTTGCACTCTCAGAACTAAAACAGTGGGGCGTGCGACATTTCAGATTCAAGATGCTCTACCTACTGTACTGAGTCTCTATCTTGATTTCTACCACCAAACAGCGGTGCTTATTCCGGTTTCATAGGGCGATAAGTAGTAAAATTATTTAGTGTTGTGAATAGATATCTCATGTCACAAATTAACAACGTACACTGTGGTCTTTTTGTGTGTTGCAGACTTGTAAATCTTACAAAAGCCACAAGTAAGTCCTCTAAGTAACTTGTAGGCTGCCCACCTGATGGTAAGTGGCTACTGGCTGGCTACCGTCTCGTCTATAGCGCATGTAGTTCCTTTCCTCATCACAGCTCATATACGTCCCCACCGAGGGGCGCGAGCCTACCTTAATTAGTTAGCAACTGGACAAACCTCAACGAGGTTTTTTGTTGTTTTGTGAAAATTGTTAGGATATAAATATATAAATAAATAAATTAAAAAAAAAAAAAAAAAAAAGTTAGTTATGTTAGGGCGATTAGGCCTTAGTCAAACCACGCTGGCCCAGTGCGGATCGGTTGACTTCACATAGACCTTTAAATTAGTTTGCAGTTGTATGCAGATTTCCTCACGATGTTTTCCTTCACCGTAGGAGCGTCAGATAAATGTACATACTCGTATGGAACTCGTGAAACGAAAAACACATTGGTAGGTTAGGTACACATCAGGATTGATCGCGGGCCTCCCGATTCTACTCGGAGACAGACCTGTGCCGAGACCACAGCGCCACCGACGCTCACACGTGGTTCCTTTAACATTTGCAAAAAGTCACTTTGACTTGGATGTAGAGTGACAATGCCCAGTAATTTATCTGAATAATTCGAGCAAGGCGAAATCCACTTCAACATCGCCCTTAAACACAAAGAAGAAGAATTTTACTGAATATTTCACCCGAACATAGCAATGCAAGCACCGGCCGCTATAGTTGGTAGCAGAAATAGGTAGAGATGGTAGGTAGGCAGCCAGTTCGATTGCCTACACTGTTTAAAAAAAGTTTTTCCCGGCAGAGTATCGCAGCAACCAGTCCAGATGCTGCTTCGGCTGGGTAGTGCATCTGATAAATGGCGAGCTCGTGGAGGGCGTTTTGGCGCGTGGTGCAGAGGCGGCGCGTGTTCGAGCCGGACCAGCTGGAGGGCGGTAACTTGAAGAGGTAACTCATTTTCATACCACTGAGATGGTAACAAGAAAACTGCCTACTACCCACCAGATGCCAAGCGATTTAAGCTAGGCTTAGCTCCCAATGAGGTTTCCCGAATAATTCCGACTGGCTACTGCACCTAGTTGCCTGATTGCACTGACTCCGTGTAAAAAAGGATAGAATGCTATTAATGATACAGTGGGCGTTTTCCATGTATCCGACCCATTATTTTATGAAAAAGCACAAAATTTTATTAACGTTGTCACTTCACGCTAAGAAGTGAATGTTAGTCTGAGATGTGCGGGAGAGAGGCCTGCAGACGTCTTTTAGACTATATGGAATTTAAAAAAAAATGATTTCACAACCTCACAAGGCGTTTTAATAAATTATTCAAATTATTAATAATTTTTTATTATTATTACTCATATTATATGAGTCATATTAAACGTGTTAATAAAATAACAAAAACTCCAACAGCACACCACAATTAAAAATAATAAGTGAAAATATTATTTCCCTTTTTTTTGTTTTGCTACATATCATGCAAATTTAATAATCTATGGTAGCGGGCCTGCGAAAGACGTTGCTGCTTAGCCGTCGCGTAGCCGACAGAAGAAAAAGACGATAGAGTTAGGTAAATTTAAAAGCGGTGTTGTTGAAAAAATATACCTAATTATATACAGGGTTACTTTTATATCACCCCGGAAATTTAAGGGGCGCTTTAGGACACATTCTTTAATAGGTATATATGAAAAAATCTTTAAAAATACTGCACTAAACAGGTGCAGTATTTTTTTGGATATTTTAGAAAATTAATATAAAATTAAATAGATGAGTTAGGTATTTTTATATTAATATTTAAATCATTCTACTACCGTGTCCTGATTTCCTGAAGCCTCCCTTAAATTTTCCAGGGTGATAAAAAAGTAACTCTGTATATAATTATATATATTTTTCTAATCTGACGCATATTTTATATTAGTGGAATTGATTCTACCCTCGAATCTGGACAACTAATTAAAGTTTTACTCAATTTCATTAGCACATTATATGTGACATGGTGCGATGACTGACAGCGACTCTACTTAGATTCATCTAACCGGGGTTACCGACATGAAAAATCAAAACCGTTCCAGATGTCTGAACGGGTGGGACCTGACGGCGCTGGGCGTGGGCAGCACGCTGGGCGTGGGCGTGTACGTGCTGGTGGGCTCGGTGGCGCTGCGGCTGGCCGGGCCCGCCGTCGTGCTGTCCTTCGCCATCGCCGCCGCTGCATCCGTATTTGCAGGTATCACGAATGCTTAGGATAAGAGAGAAAGCTCTACCATCAACCATTTGGATGAATCGTTAAGCGTTTGCTCTTAGTGACTCATTATCTATCTTCGTTCGAAGGCCTTATCATTTTATAATTGCTTTGTAAAAATATGACAGTAATTTTGTAGGTGATGTTTTAATTTTTCAATTTCGTCAAGACCGAGGTAGACACGAGCCGTATATCATCAACCTACCCCGTATGGTCAGCCCATACGGGGTAGGTTGACCAGGTTATGTTCTCTGCATCATTTATTTTTGAGCTCAATTTCGCCAATACCATCTGCAATCAGTCCCAGCAAATTAAAAAAAATGTTTATTCAACTTAGACCCTTAACGGTTTTAAATCTATTGACGTCGGTCACAAAATGTTAACTCAAGCGCCTGTTCTGAAATTGGGAGAAGAAAAGAAGAGGCAAGAAACTCCGACCGACCGACTTCAATATAGTATTGTAATGTTCTTACATTATTTATGACTTTTTATTGTTTTTGAAGTCGTTTTTATTTTTTGTAGGAAAAACATTTAATATTGAATGTATTCTTATATTATTTATGAGTTTTTGGTGTTATTGAAGTCGGTTTTATTTATTGTAAATCTTTTGTATTTCCATTTCTATCTCTACTACTTTTTTTCAATCTTTTGAGTAAATTTAATACACGAGTATTAGAATTTGAGTCAATGCAAACACCAGAATAACTTTAAATAAAAAGTCTTTCGCTCCCAACAGTATTGAGAGAATTATTCCCGAACTCCTAACCTACCAGAAAGCTTTCATCATTAGCTCAGTACCAACTAGCTCAGTAACTTATGATGACTACCAGATGAAAAAGGGTTTCCCTTGATTTTCATAGGATCCCAACATCAGATCATGACATAGTGACAATGGGACTACCTCCAGATCATGACATATTGACAATGGGACTACCTCATATATTCTTTCGGTTACAAAATAATGTTGAAAATCGGTCCACAAATGGTGGAGTAATCGGTTAACATACCTACAAAAAAAATACAGTCGAACACAGAAACTCCTCTTATTTTAAGTCGGTTAAAAATCAAAACCGTTTTATTCAAATATATTATATAATCAGACACATTATAATAATATATTATTTTAAATAAATTCTCAATAAAAGAAAACATTAATGTCATCAGAAGTGCAATTTTGTAACTCGTTGATTTATCCTTTCTCGTAATCGAATCCGATGGCTCATAGACAGGCAAACAATGGAATTTTGTAACTTCTTGATTTCGATTGGATCATTGTCGTATTTAATGAATAAAAGATTAAGGATAAGCATTAAGTTTATATTCTCAAAGCTCTTGTCTGTACGTATAGGACTACTTTCCTCTTCTATTATGATAAATAAAGATATTGAGAATTCACTCAAATTTCTGTTATAAGCCATCCATCGTCAACCCCACTGCTGGGCGCACTCAACCAGCACGAGGTCAGTTCTGGGCCAGCGCACTGCTGGACAATCTTGCCCAGCACCCGCCCACTGCTGGGAATCTTACCAGCACCAGCCCACTGCTGGAAAATCTTGTCCAGCACAATCCTACGGCTGGAAATCTTCCCCAGTACCAGCCCACTGCTGAATAATCTTGCCTACCCAAGTAACATTTTATTCGGGTCTCGGTTGTAAACTTTGCCTCAAGGTTTTAAAAGAGTCATAAAAAGGTTATCGTTTTGCTATCTGGTCGTATTATGTCTTTCAGAAAGATTAATAAGTCCTAAAACTAATTGACTATTATTACAACCTTGGAACCGCTGACAAGAGTTTAATTTAACGTTATTTTTATTTAGGTTTTAGGTGCATATAGTCCTAATATCTTAAAGTTGTCGTAGACTCCTGATTCAGTTCTAGAAAAGCTAGCATTATACTAAAGTAAGATTTAAAAGTTAATTTGTTAACTTATATCAGAGTTCGCGTCTTTGCGCGTTAGCGAGCGGTCGCACCTGTGCGCACGCAGTAATTATAGTGAGTCATTATGTCGTCTACGCTAAAATGTTCGTCGTGTAATATAGTAATCTGTGAACTTCTTGCTTTCATACAAAACAAGCAAGATGTAATGGATGAGAAATCACTAGTGAACCTGTGCATAACTAGCTTCTCTGAAGAGGAAATTGAAGCCGCCAAGAATTTGTTGTTTTCTGCGGTTTCACAACGAAAAATAACGAGAAAAAAGGCGAAGAAATCGTTCAAGAATCTTCACGATGTGATAGCAGTTTTTAAGGAAGCTAATCCAGACGAGATGCCAATTTTTGTCGCCAAAGAATTGCAAAAACTACCTCCGCTGACGTTCGACCATATTGATGCATCAAGATTGCTGAAGGATATTATCGTGCTAAAATCCGAGCTAATATCAATTAAGGACACATATGCTACGCAAGAACAATTACAGGAGGTCAAGATGGGCCTACTTAATGCAAAGAATGCATCGATCATATCTACGCAAGGTCAATTTGTAAACTTCAATAGAGGCGGTGGTTGTCAGAATAGTATTTGTTTTGATAGCGGTCCGATCGGCTTGCCGCACATACCAGTGACAACACAGATGATTCATAACGTTTCAGTTGACGACTCGGCTGATAAACAGGTGCTAGCTGGCTCACACTCATGCAAAAAGTTGCATACATTGCCATCTCCACCGCCAGTAATGACAACGTCGCCCGCCGTGTTTGATTCAGGGACCGGAAAACCCGTTTATTTGCTTAAGCCGTTCGAAAGGGTAACCCATTCGTATGGTAACCCAGTGGGCTCGGTAAGCCGTTCAACAGGTTTCCCAACAATAACGATAACCCGTAAAATAGGGGTTACCACCCACAACAATAATTTACCGCTTACCTAATCTTAAAGGTTTTTAGTGTTTATGCGCTTAACCGCTTACTGTTCAGGTTAGGGTAACCCTTTCCCTCACGCACACCGAGCGATTGTAATAGCACTGCGGGCGCAATAACGCCAGAGTTCGGTCGCGACCTTCGGCAAATATGCGGTGCAAAAGCAATCTACACGCGATATACCTAAGGTCTAAAATATTTTTCACAAATTAATCAGCGTTTAGAACGGTAACCCATTTGGGGGGTTTTTGATATCGGTTAGCGGTAACCCGAATTAATTCAATCGAAGGGATTAATGTGTAAACCGGTAAGCCGTTTGAAAGCTTACCGTAAGGCAAAGGGTTTAAAAACCCAGCATTATAAAATACCCCATCAAAACCCTAAGGTTACCGGCTATAACGGTAACCGGGTCCGGTCCCTGTTGATTCCGGTGATAAGAGGTCGGAGGATAAATCTTTAGGCACCGGTAATAGAGTGCATTTTTCTACGCCGATTACGGTGTCCAAACATAAAACACTTGCAGAAATCGTACAAGATGGGGATAGCCCGGAATCGAAGCCAGAAAACGAGAAATGTGGGGGTGATTGGATACAATATCAACGAAAAAGATATAGAAATCGGTTTGTGACAATTCAGGGTAAAGCCAATACGAACCCACAGGAAAAATTTAAAGCAGCGGATATAAAAATTCCGTTATTTATTAATAACGTAGACAAGAACACAGAGGAGGCAGATATAATGGATTATATAAGCGGCAAAACGCAGGTTAAGGTCAGCTTGAGAAAAGTTAACACCAAACAACAAAAAGAATACAGTGCCTACATTGTTTACGTACCAAAGAATAAGTTGTCGTTATTTTTAAATGACAGCTTGTGGCTTGAAGGAGTATCCTTCAGACGTTTTGTGGATTTTAAAAGAAACCCTAGTGAGACTAAAGCTGATCTTGTTAACAATAAAAATCCTCAATGAATAATACAGCGAAGCTTGTTACTTTTAACTGCAAGTCATTAATAAGGTCTATAGATTGCATTAGAACGTTGTGTCGAACATCGGATTTGATTGCACTGCAAGAAACCTGTCTTTTGCCGCATGACATCCCACTCCTGGGTACCGTGGACCAGGACTTCAAGTACACTGGAAAGTCGGCCGTTGATACCTCTGCGGGCATCCTACGTGGGCGGCCCTTTGGTGGGGTAGCTATTTTATGGCGAAAGGATGTGTTCAGTGCCGTTTCTGTTGTGCCATGTACTAGTGATCGAATAGTGGCAATAAAAGTCACTAGTGCAGAGTGTTCCTTCCTAGTTTTTTCAGTATACATGCCTACTGATGACTCTGCGAACTTGGTGGAGTTTACACACTGCTTAAGTGAAATTGGTGCCATCATAGATAGCTATGACATTGAGTATTGTTATATTTTGGGTGATCTAAACGCTCACCCGGGTAGGCGTTTTGGTGTAGAATTACAGATGTTCTGCACAGACCAGAGATGGACTTGTGTGGACATGGATTTACTTGGAGTGGACTCGGGTTCATATACCTATGTAAGTGACAGTCATGGAACCAGTAGCTGGCTGGATCACTGTGTGGTGACCCAGGCAGCTAGACATACAGTTAAAAATGTGTCAATTAATCATGGTGTGTTTTGGTCAGACCATTTTCCCCTTGAATTACAATGCAACCTCAATATTTTAAAACCAAAACGAGTATGTTATAGTAATGAAATAAATCAGGTAATATGGGGAGAACGGGATGACTCTCAAATCTTAGAATACACTAATTTTTGTAATGAAAGATTAAAAAATATAGACTTTCCATCGGTATTATCTAAATGTGCTGATACAGTGTGTAACGACCCTAAGCACAGCATTGTGCTGTTAAAACTATACAACCAAATAATAAATATCTTAACTGAAGGCTCTGTGTATAGTTGTAGGAAGAAAAAGTTTATTTGTAAAAGGAAATTTGTCTGTGGTTGGAACAAACACGTGAAAGCCGCTCATAGTGAAGCCCGATTGTGGTTTAGATACTGGGTACTATACAATAAGCCTCGAGAGGGATATGTGTTTGATAAGATGCGTGTTTCTAGAAATGTGTTTAAAGCTAAATTAAAGTGGTGTCAAAATAATCAGCAGCAGATAAAAATGGATATTTTAGGCATGGAGCATGCAAAAAAGAACTTCTCGAGTTTCTGGAAACACACAAAAAAACTTGGCCCAAGGTCAAGTGCACCAGTGAGTGTTGAAGGGTTAAGTGGGCCTGCTCAAATAGCTGAGATGTTCAAAGAACATTTTAGGGTTCAGCCTGTTGATGGTTTCTCTGAGATTGATTATGTTTCACATGGGGGTCAGTGTGTTGGTAAAAAATCAGTTCTGATTGGGGCCAAGGACATAAGATCTGTTTTGAGAAAAATGACTAGGGGTAAATCACCTGGACACGATCACTTGAGTGTGGAGCACCTGCAGTATGCAGGTTTGCATTTACCGCGTGTGCTAGGAATGTTTTTCTCTCTTTGTCTCAGTCATTGCTACTTACCTGACGATATGCTTAAGACTGTGGTGGTACCTATTGTTAAAAATAAAACTGGTAGTGTTAGTGACAGGTCCAATTATAGACCTATTTCTCTGGCGACCATTGTGGCGAAGGTGCTGGACAGGCTGCTTGAGCGACAACTGAGTGAGTGTGTCAAAGTCCATGATGCACAGTTTGGTTTCAGACCTGGCCTCTCCACTGAAACTGCTGTACTGTGCCTCAAGCAGACTGTGCAGTACTATACTACGAGGGAGACGCCGGTCTATGCGGTGTTCTTGGACCTGTCAAAAGCATTTGACCTAGTTCAATATGAGGTCCTATGGAAAAAGCTTACTAATGATACTGATCTTCCATGTGAATACATCTCAATACTGAAGTATTGGTACTCCCACCAGAGAAACTTTGTTAAGTGGTCTGGGGAGTTCTCTAGCATGTACAAGTTGGAAAGTGGTGTTAGACAAGGGGGGGCAAGTTCACCTACGCTTTTCAGCTTGTATGTGAACAAACTGATTGATGAGCTCAGCAGTTCTGGGGTTGGGTGTTCAGTTGATGGTACCTTTGTCAATAACATAAGTTACGCCGACGATATGGTACTGCTGTGCCCATCGATCTGTGCTCTTAACAAGCTGCTTGGCATCTGTGAGAGATATGCATTGGCCCACGGTCTAAGGTACAACTGTGCTAAAAGTGAGTTGCTTGTTTTCAAAGCTAGAAACAAGTCTTATAAAGTCCCAACAGTTAAGCTCAATGGCACGCCTCTGAAACATGTACAGAGCTTTAAGTACCTGGGACATTGGGTCACTGAGTCTCTCAAGGATGACCTGGATTTGGAGAGGGAGCGAAGGTCATTGTGTGTTAGGGCTAATATGCTGTCCCGCAGGTTTTCGCGTTGCACGAAAGATGTAAAGCTTACACTTTTTAAAGCTTATTGCAACTCCTTATACACGTGCAGCCTGTGGACAAATTACACTCAAGGTGCATACAGGGCCCTACGCACACAGTATAATAATGCATTCAGGGGGTTGATGGGGTTGCCACGACACTGCAGTGCGTCAGGGATGCTAGCAGCAGTTGAAGTCGACAGCTTTTCGGCCATCATTAGAAAGCGTATAGCGTCCCTGATGCAACGGGTGCGGGGCAGCACCAACAGCCTCCTGAAGACGGTCGAGGCGAGACTGGATGTGGACAGTGTCATTATGCAGCACTGGACTCGCATCCAGCTCGCCAAAGACACTAAAATAAATTATAATTATTTTAATAATAATAATTGCTTATACTAACATAGTTTGTAAGATTAATTGTTACTAACCCTATGGACCTTTGTATCCGAATTAAATACATTTTATTTATTTATTTATTTATATACTTACAGCTATAAAGTTATGGAATTTTAAAATCACCTGTAAGTCATTTCTAAAACCTACATGAAACCTTGAGGCTATATTAGAGTTATCTAGACAAACAAATTAGGATAATGTAGTAAAAACCCAAACCAGTAATGCTATTGTATAAGCTGACGGTATGATTAAAGTCCTACGAGAATATTTTAAAGCTTAAGAAACATCCCCAAAAAAATTAGTTATCTCAGCGAGTTTTAAGCAACTGCAAAAATAGCTTAGTAGTTTTAACTAGCTCCGCCAGATAATCTTTAGATCTTATTTTGGCAAACATTAATATGTAGCTTTTAGCTGTTACAGTTCTGAAAAGGTTAATTTGAATTCTTTCTATTAATTTCCTAACGGCAGCCATATTTTTTATTGAAATAAAAATCTATCGGAACAAAAAGCATTATATTGATAATGAAATAAGGCCAATTAAGTAATGTGTGCTATATATTTAAAATGTATGTTTTATATGGATAGAAGTTTAATTTCTAATGCAATTTATCACCAATCATCGTATTTTATAATTTTTATTTAATTAAAATATCTTCATAATTTTAACTTACGAAGGGCCCACCTCGTATACAGCTCTATTACCATGAAGTTTTACAATAACGTGTCAGTCGCAGTATTTTTTAATTTTTCCTGATGTCAGCAAGTTACTTATTATTTTTATGAATACCACTTACCTTATTTCGCCATTTTAAAATAAGGAATCGCTATTATAAATAAAGACTTGAAATTCACTCGTTTCTGTGTAAAAAATCTTAAATAGAAACATTTTAATAACTGAGAGTCTCGGAAAAGCATTTATTCATGTCTAAAAACGGTTTTAAGTTGTCATAAAGATACATCCAAGACCATTTTAGAGGGTTATATTAACCTTAAATAAAGGTATTGCGATTTAAACTATAGGTTTTGCTGTAGCTCTCAGAAAGTTTCTAAAACGTGGGCTCTTTTTGCACTCAGGAGGTGCAAAAAGAGCCCACTATAAGGTTCATATAAAATTATTGAGTCTAATAAGACTTAGTAGCAGATATCCATATATAGGTTCTAGAACCTTTTCAAAACCATTCTAGAACCACACCCCGGACACTCCATACAACGTTCGCAAATCAATTACCTATTACTACTACTTAAGCAAATGACGTTTGTACATGTGCAAATGTGTGCGTGGAATCTAGTAGGGCTGAGTGCGCGGTTATCAATCGAAATGACGCGGGAAGTGCAGCGACTTCTCTTTTACCCGCATAGCGCTGTCTCTGTTATCGGCCGGCGCTCGCGTCTACTCGTTCGAGCGATCGCGCGCGCCCTTGTTTATGTGTCAGTGATGTCTACAACGAAGTGCGGGGTGGGATGAGGTATTTGAAATGAGTGCGGGGAGGTGAGTGGCCGTTCTGTACGTAGTACTATTATAATTCTGTGCTAGAACCTAAAATGTTACTTGGGTAGTACCAACATATTGCTACACTATTTTGCCCAGAACCAGCCCACTGCTGGATTATCCTGCTGGACAATCTTGTCCAGCATAATTCCAATGCTGGGAATCATGCTCAGATGGAAACTCTTACCCAGCACCAGCTCAATTGATGGACACACTCATCCAGCACCAGCCCACAGCTCGACACTCGCCCAGCACCAAATCATGGAGTAAATAATTAAAGAAAAACAAACAATATACTAAATCGTATTAAATAAAAACAAATGAGGTACCTCGGGAGTCACCTCTTTTATTTGACGATTAATCGTGAACGACAGATAACAAATATCCATCAAATATTATTTTGTATGGGGAATCACTTATCATTGGCTATGTTCGTCGATTGACTCGACGAATGCTGTATTTAATGTTAATATTTTGGATGTATGTAATGTTTTCAAATTTAAATTTTGTCATCTTTAAGGCTTTTAAGATTTTATTGTTGCAAATAAGAACCCTTTCTCTCGAATCGTATTCGTACACAGAAGGGAACAAACTTGTTGTGTGAAAAAATAGAGTAAAAAAAACTAACTTTTCTGAATGGAGTCACCACCACGTTCTATTAATTAATCCAATTAAAACCCAATCGATCATAATTGGCAGTCCGTGGCATATCTCCCGAATATACATATATAATTCGTTACCAGTTATAGAATTCAATGGATCTGTAAGAGGTTAGGAACTTGGGCGTCTATTTTAACGACTGTTTTACTTGGCGCAGACAAGTGTCAGAAGTAAGCAAAAAAGTTTTTGGTGTGTACAACTGTACAGTTCCTTAAAGCGTCTGAAAAATCTACTTCCGACCAACACAAAAATCTCTTTAACACAATCTTTACTTCTACCAATTTTGGATTATTCCGATTCTTGTTATCCTGACTCAGTGTCTCTCTTGAACAAACTGGAGCGTTTAGAGAACTTGTACATACGGTTCATTTTTGGGTTATGTAAATACGACCACATCTCATACCATCGCTCCAAGCTTCAATGGCTACCCATTAGCCGTCGGCGAGATTGCCATATCCTCTCCCTTCGTTACTCTATCCTCACCCATATCACGCGCCCTGTTACCTCAAATCTCACTTTGTCCTGCATTCGTCAACCGTTAACAGGATTTTACGTTCCGCTAATGACTTGTCACTCATCCTCCCTCCCCAGTCCTCAGTTTTCTATGACAAGTCTTTTAATGTTAAGGCCATCAGACTATGGAACTCGTTACCAGAATCAATAAGGCGTGCTCCGTCTCTCGACGACGTATTTAAACGTGCTACTAAAACACCTTTCCTGCAGCTGGACATAAAGCTATACCATCCATCTCATCTCCTAAATTAGTGTATGTATTTTATGTAGTATAATTATGGAACACGCTCATTTATTGTAGTTTATGTATTTTATTGTCATTTTAATTAAGGTATTTTTTTAAAATGATTGTCACATCCCGTCATTATCTCTAATTTCATATATCAAGTTTCCTCTACCTATAGGTTGCCTGGCAGAGATTTCCGCCTAGGCAATAAGGCCGCTTTTTGTTATTTCTTATTTTTGTTAGCACATCATTACGGATATGCGTTTTTTTATTAACACTAAAGGATTTATTCATTCATTCATTCACTCTTGATTTCATCTTATACTCACATAATCTTTAGGTCCATCATGTGGTCGACAGCTCTGCCACGCCCATTATAATCTTTGGATCTTCTTTATCTATTCTGTGATGGGTTTAAATTTCCTCGCGTAAATTCTTCCCGTGTTTGATTTCTTTAGCTTCAATAACTCTAGCTCTAATGCCATTTTTCATTAAAATTTTTCATAGGTTTTTAATGAAAAATGGCATTAGAGCTAGAGTTTAATTTTTTTTGTTAATACTCGTATTTATAATGCTTAGATTATAAGGTTTAAATAAAATTTTATCACGCAAAATCTTTTACTACACGCTGTAAACCTATTTAATAGACCTTTTTTAAATCACGATTTTCTCCGGCTTTATTCCATTTAAATGTAAATGTATAAAAGTAGTAAATTGTACTTGAATTATACAATTTCTTACTGTTATACAAGAAGTTTGAAAAGTTTTTCCGCTTTGCCGAACACTATATGAACTGGGGGCTACCGCGTCATAGCGATCACTCGATATCGCTTTCGTGACATTAGAATAATAGATCAAATGTCACCTGTGACATTAAAACTATTGTTCTAATGTTACAATAACGATAGCGAGTGATCGCTTTGAGTTAGGCGGTAAGGCCGCGAGTTCCTAATATTTATTTAATAGTATCGCGTGTTCACCCAAGACGAGATGTCAATACATCACAATCACGAAACGTCCGCGCACATTCCTGAAATCTGTTATCACTACGGTGAAGCATCAATACGCTGATAAGATACACCAAGCCGTGACGTCACGAGCGCGTTTATTACAATGAGAATGAGACCAATTAATTCTAAAATTGTTACGAATTTTTGTAAAAATATAAATGTAGAGTTCTGTGTACATTGCTTTGTAGAATTAGATAGAATTCATTGCCTGCTTGTGTTGTAAAGTGCCTTATCTTTATAACTAACGCGAGACATGAAGGTTTCATGTTGCTGTGAAATATTTCGGTTTCGAAGAGCATTAATTTGTGCACTACACTATCGTTAGGTTGCTCCTACAAGCACGAGAAATTGTGGCATAGTTTGTGTTTCTTTTAAAGAAATAGAACCACTATTTTTTTTGGAATCGGTTTTTTTCAACATAGAGTCCTAATAAAGTAATAAATATTTTAATAAATCAATAAAAACTAAACTTTGTACAAAAAAGATTTTTTGTCGATAACATGATCTAGTTTCACCCCATTCCGGAGTTGCACTTTATCCAGGGTCACACTGTATATTTAATATTTAAACTAAGAATAGATAACTGTATGATTGAGTTGCTCAACTCCCGTTGGAATAGGAGTAAAAAGTGGTCGTAAGTCTTAATATTAGATCCTTACCTATGAAATTGGCGTTTTGCCGTACTGGCCACTTTGATCTCAAATATCTCCTCTATGGTTAGGAATTCCAAATTCAAATTTATACAGCGATTTACTCATGCATTTGTGTTTGAAAAATTATAATTCACTTGTTTTTTTCCTGAATTGTTTTTTTTCTTTGCGTCACTCAGTTTTCAAAATGGAAAACTTGAAATATCGCGTTATTTACGAGTACGAGTTCCACCGTGGCACCAGTGCTGTAGAAACGGCTCGAAGGATTAATGATGTGTATGGCGACGGTGCCGCAAAAGAAAACACTGTGCGTTTTTGGTTCCAACGTTTTCGTTCTGGAAATTTCGACCTGCAGAACAAGTCCCGTGGACTGCCGGAGACCAAAGTTAATAATGAAGGATCCATCGCAAACCACGTCCAAGTTAGCTGCAGGCTGCGGTGTTAGTGATAAAACTGTTTTAATCCACTTGAAGCAAATTGGGAAGGTGAAAAAGCTTGAAAGGTGGGTACCTCACGAATTGAGTGAAGCAAATCAACAAACGCGCGTTGACTGCTGAATTGCATTACTCAACCGGCATAATAATGAAGGGATTTTAAATCGAATCATTACTTGTAATGAAAAGTGGTTCCTTTACGATAATCGAAAGCGCTCATCGCAATGGCTGAACCCTGCCAAACCAGCCAAACCATGCCCAAAGCGAAAATTGACTCCAAAAAAGTTGAAAACAAAACAATTGATTGAAAAGTCCAAAATAATTGAGGAAAAAACAAGTGAATTATAATTTTCGAAACAAATACATGAGTAAATAGCTGTATAAATTAGAATTTTGAATTCCTAACCATGCATAGAGGAGATATTTGAGATCAAAGTGGCCAGTACGGTAAAACGCCAATTTCATATGTAAGGACCTAATATACACGGTGTTTCATAATAACCAATAAATAATCAATGCGCTATCTAAAACTAATTATTAAATTGTGTTTATCCGTAATGTCATTCAACCCAAAATTTTCATGTAAATCATAGACATGATGATGATACTATGATATACATGAAAATTTAGGGTTGAATGACATTACGTGTAAACACATTTTAATAATTAGTTTTAGATAGCGCATTGATTATTTATTGGTTATTTTGAAACACCGTGTATACCTACGATATACTCGTAGATCAAAAATAAAAGATATAAAGGGCACGGATCACGAGTCTGTGTAGTGTAGAGTTATTTACCTTAATAAAAAACCGGCCAAGTGCGAGTCGGACTCACCCATGAAGGGTTCCGTAGGATTTATGACGTATTAAAAAACTACTTACAGATCTCGTTCAAACCAATTTTCGGTGGAAGTTTGCATGGTAATGTACATCATATATTTTTTTTAGTTTTATCATTCTCTTATTTTAGAAGTTACAGGGAGGGGGAGGGGGGGGGCACACATTTTACCACTTTGGACGTGTCTCTCGCGTAAATTATTCAGTTTAGAAAAAAATGATTGATGATTAGAAACCTCAATATGATTTTTGAAGACCTATCTAGACTATTAGTCGATATTTAGACTATTAGTTTGATGAAAAATTTTTTTTGAGTTTCACTTCTATGTATGGGGAACCCCCAAAATTTATTGCTTTTTTCTTCTATTTTTTTTCTATTTTTGTGTGAAAATCTTAATGCGGTTCACAGAATACATCTACTTACCAAGTTTCAACAGTGTAGTTCTTATAGTTTCGGAGAAAAGTGGCTGTGACATACAGACGGACAGACAGACAGACAGACAGACATGACGAATCTATAAGGGTTCCGTTTTTTGCCATTTGGCTACGGAACCCTAAAAAAGCACAAGAAATCGTTACATTCTGCTTTCACATTTAACGTTCATTTCCACTCTTAAAATTACTGATTCAACTAGTGTCATCAGTACCATTGATGGTACTAAGGATACAAAGCTGTATCACTTGTACAGTGAGCTCCCATTCAAGCTATACATTTACACCACGAATATCGCCACTATTACGAGCGAAATAAGAACGGCCCAAAGGTCAAACAGTATAGCTTGACAAGGAGCTTACTGTACCATCAATGGCACTACTGACATTAAGGGGGATTATCAAAAAGAAAGATTAGGTATCTAATAAAGATATAGGTAAGTGTCTAATCTAATTAAGTATGTCGATATCGAAATCTGATTACCGACACAGGAATGCAATGATTTCATTACATTGATTCATTTTTTATTTACTAAAGATGTATACTTACTATTTACTAGACGTACAATTAGACCATTAGACGTACGCTTAGTACGCTTAGACCATTTAGTACTAAATGGTCTAAGCGTACAATAGATTTGGAATTTTAACTCTTAATCTATACTTATAATAAAAGGAGAAGTTCCCAACTATAGACGCACGCACAGCCGTAACCGCTAATGGTAGAAACGTGAAAATTGGACAGTTGTTTTAATTCAAAATGCGGACGCACACTAAGAAGTAATTTAAAAAAATTTTATCCTGAAGGGATGAAATAGGGGTTGCAAGTTTGTATGGATTTTTTTTAAATTGGCAACGATTTTGATAAAATTTGAGATTCATGCTCTTAAAAACATTTCATTGAACACGTGTTTTATGGTTTATTGGAATTCACCCTCTTCGGGTGCAAAATAGGGGTTGAAAGTTTGTATGGAAAATATTTAAAATCTGCTCCAATTTCTATGAAATTTATTATTCGAGCTCCTAAATAAAAATAACAGTATTCTATATAATAGGCTACAAAATTATTTTACGGGCAAATATAAAAATTCCCACGGGAAAACAATAATAATGCTGGCGAAACCGCGAGCGGAAAGCTAGTAATGGTATATTAATGGACGCTGCCCATGCGCCGCGGCCGCCAGGATTATTTTTAAGGAGGTGTATCTTCATCTACACATACTACGAGTATTAACCAATATAGAAAAATATAGAATTATACTATAGTATGTGAATAAATGCAATATCAAATTCCAATCACGCGGGTATTTGATTCTAATAGGGTAGGTATTTTTGAATATATTTCGTTCATTGACAACATAAGAACTTATGGTGCATTCTACTAAGCCTATGTCAGTCCCACTGTCTTCACAAATCTAACGATATGCCCTTTGCTGAAACCCTTGTAGCGCGTGCTATCAAAATGGTCTTACATACCTTCATACACAGGAAAAACATTACCTTCTAAATAGTGAAGTGAAAAAATATGTAGGTAATCTTTTCTATCATTGACATTGACTTTGAGGTGCGTTTGAGTTAAACAATTGGCCCTTTCAAATCCTTAAACTGTCAGAAACAGAACAACCGTTCAATTTGATGGTTGATAACGCTCTGAAGTTTATTACTGTCAAACTTTTAGGTGATTGGATATTCATCTGCTAGAAAGAGAGAGAAATGAAAAATTTATGTGAAATAAGGTGATAAAAGATATTGTTGCTGTAATGCTGCAACACCTAAGAGCGTGTCAAAAGCTACACTCCAAGGTAGGGGGCGTTCTAGTATTACGTAACGTCATTTTTGAAGATTTTTGACCCTCTCCCCCCATGTACCGCGCCATAACATTTTTCTGTACCCTCTCCCCCTCCCTAAGCGTTACGTAACACCTAAGTGACCATTCTTATATAGGCCAAGAACAGCTGATGATGCGAATCTCCCTCTTTTGAAGACATTACAGTATGAACTCACTTTAACAAAACTGACTACAGCAATGTGCTTCTGCGTAAACGAATACTGACAACGAAAACAAAATAAAAATACGTCGGAGAAATTAATATAAAAAAAGACAATGTTACGTAACGCGTTGTTCGAACCCCCCTCCCGCCCTTGTAACGCACCGTAACGTTTTACAAGACCCCTCCCCCTTCCCCCAAATTGCGATACGTAATACTTGAACACCCCCTAGGTACTGAACGCGCCCCAGCGTAGACATCTGCTATCTGCGGTCTACTTATCTGTATTCTGCTGTATCCTACCTCTTATTACACGTTAGATTAAAATGTTTCGCTTCCCAGGACTTTGCTACGCGGAGTTCGGGGCGAGGGTGCCGCGCGCCGGCTCCTCCTACATCTACACATACGTGACCATCGGCGAGCTGCTCGCCTTCTTCGTCGGCTGGATCAACATCCTCGAGGCTACGTTTGGTCTGTCATTTGTTTGTTGACTCATTATCTATAATTATTTTTAAGAGGCGTTATTTTTCTGAAGTCCATTACTAATAGTTAATAAGCAGGCAAATAGCAAATCTTCCGACAAAGATGTCAGTAACTGGTACTAACTACGGATATCAATGTTGCACCGCACACCCTCTCTCAATCACGTGCGACAAGGGAACTATACTAACTAGTACTACAGCAACATGCAAATACTTTGATTCGACGTGTTTCGCTGCTCTACGTGCGTGGTATCTTCAAGATGTTGTCGCCTTCGCTGCACTCCAACAACTCTGCGTCGTTGTAACATTGGCCTGGGTTTTGGTGCAGATTACTGACAGACATCTTTGTCGGTAGGTTTGTTATGATCTACTCATTGGCTCATTATCTTTTTTGCACACACAACAGGGAAGCTTGGCCTCCATCTCACCTGATGGTAAGTGATGTTAGGCCGAAGATGGAAACGAGCTTCACCTGAACTCCTCATTAACCGAGGAACCAGCTATCCCACCTCTTATTGTCAGAACTGACATTGTTATTACGCCCACAAACTTGATAAGACGGTGGTTGATAGCCATGCAGGCTAAGAAGTCCTACAACCAATTTACCGGAGGGAGGCTTTCTACCAGGGTCGTCTGCTTGGGTACCTCCGTCTTACCTATTTCTGCCGCAAAGTAGCAGTGCTTGCATTGCTGTGTTCCGGTTTGGAGGGTAAGATATGGCACTGAAATTACAAAGGGTACCGTGACTTTACATCTTAGGTCACAAGTTGGCAACGTACGCTGTGGTTATTGTAGGGGTTGCAGTTTTGCTGCGAATCTCACAAGAGCCACATGTTTTATAGGTGACTTTTACCACTTACCATCAGGTGGGCAGTTTGCTTGTTTGCCGACTTGCCAGCTATAATAAAAATCAAATCAAGCAGAAAAACTTCTGCTTCATGGAGAATTTGCGGTACTCGAGATCAAAACGAACTGTAACAGGTCTCACCACTAGATACGACCAAAGAGACAGTCAACGGTAACTTTAACTTTTAGACTGCTTTTTAATCCAAAGACTTCATGGTTGATAATAAAGCTATCGAATATCTATCGGGACATCGGGAGTGTATAAATCAAACCACTTCGATGATGACGATGAGATAGTCTTGCCCAAAGTCTGTGTTGGTCTCGATCTTACTCTTGCTTAAATCTTGTATAGGTCAGTCTTGGTTATGGTCTTGCTATAATAAGGCCGATTTTGGTCTCGGTCTTGGAGCAAGAGTCTCGCAAGACTGCAAGACCAATTTTGGGCAACACTACCTCTGAGTCTGAGTAACGTTGATAAAAAATGTATGAAAGAATAATTATCACGGTGGCGATAATGCTGGAACTGTGACTTCAATGATCTGTGTGAATCAGCCTTGAGGACCTCGCACACTAGGCGGCCATGATCACGACCAGTTGCAGTTGAAACTGCAGATTAGAACCACGCGCTTACTATAGAACCATATGAACGGTTGTGCTTAGTCGCAGTGACCAATGGCCACAAACAACGGGCCGTCAGGACTGGTCGTGGTCGCGGCCTTCTAGAGCGCGAGGTCCCTTGGGTCGGTTGCAACTAGGAACTCCACAATAACGAAGGTTCCTTCCACAGGCACGGCGAGCGTCGCGCGCGGGCTGAGCATGTACGTGGACTCGATGGCGGGCAAATCCATGTCGGAGTGGTTCGCCAGCGTGATGCCGATCCATGTCGTGCACCTGTCTTCTCACTTTGACCTGTTTGCATTTCTCCTCGTGCTGATGTTTGGAGGTGCGTCTTCTGTGTCTTATATAACATGGAATCACCTAATGTGAAGCTGCGATCGAAGTTCATGGACCAATAGATTTAGCGTCTCTGAAAGAACCTATGAAAATCACCTGTCATTTGACAGTCGCCGCCACCACAAGACAGCCGACTTCCTTTCACAAAGAAGTGATGGCAGGCCTCCGTCACTACCCGCTTAGGTACAAGATAAGTTCCTGTCGTTCCGCGCTCACTGAGAGTGTAAAAAAGCAGTAGAGCTGCCACGCTCCGATCGGCGCAAACTCTGCGTGCCGCGCTATCTTGGCACCACGCGCGCTTTTTTACCATCTGCAATAACCCTGTCGCTCGAGCTCGTAGCGACGTGAGGCTTTATTAAACAGCCTACAAAAGACCCTAAAATCAATGGCGATATCGGGGAAGTGGTGGGAAGAACCCTAGATCGTACCACAAATTGCTTCGTGTATAGGCAAATCGTAACCCGAACTTTATTGTTTACCCTAAGACGGCCTACACACGGCTCTAAAATCAGTGTGTGATAGCGGGACAGTGGTGGTGGATGAAATCGGCTAATACTCTACACACGTCCCTGCCAGTGAGTACGTAACCGACCGTGCAACTGACTGCTCATTGATGAAACTTCATGAACTAAGCCACATTCATGAACGTGATAAGACATTTAGAAGCAGCCGATTTCAGAAATTTTATAAGAGCGCATATTTTCAAGGTTTTTCTTGAAGTCAGCCAGCGATGTGTCTTTGCCAATCTCTTCATTAAAAACTTGCAATAGCATTTTCAATGCCCCCTGTCTCATGTCGCGGTTGAAGTATTCTTTGTGTTTTTTATCCCACAAATAAGATAAATCCCTGAAGAGATCAATAGCTTTCGTCCACGCTTGTCGCTCCTTCTCCTTCGCCAAGTTTTAGGGCGAAATGAACAGAATAGCGCAAGCACGTCGTATCACCGCAGCACTCGCCGCGAGTGCTCGCGCGAGTGACTCGCGCGCATACTGCGTAGAAATCAGTCCTGTCCTGACTTCGCTACATACGTGGCGACAACGCTCCCTAGACGATAATCGTCTCTAAATCGTAAAGCTCGCCCGAAGCGATTTTAGAGTTAGGGTAAACAATAAAATTCGGGTTACGATTTGCCTAAATACGAGGCTATTTGTGGTATGATCTAGGTTCCTTCCTACAACTTCCCTGATATCGCCACTGATTTTAGGGTCATTGTAGGCCGTTTACCCTTTTTTTACGAGGGGAATGCGTGACCGCACCGTACTCGCCGTTGGCTAGACGACGAGCGTGTGTGAGACTCTCCCGGCAGAGTGCCAGGCCTACCCACTAAACCCCCCGGTGTTCTTCCTGCCCTTATGGACGCGCGTGGTAGGGTCCACACTGCGACTACCACTACCAACGCGCCCGGGCTAGCCCGACCTGGCTGGTCGGGCTATCGCCAAGGGGGGATTGCCCGAGAACACCAGATCAATCCCCAGACGGAGGGCCTTACGGCGGCGTACGCGGGGCCAACCCTGCACGCAGGCCTCCACGGCAGGGTCATTAGACGAGCATTGCTTGCGCGAATGCCCGCCTTCGCCTGCCTGTCCGTCTGCGACGGATGGGAGCGGCTTGAGGATCATTCTCCCGCTCCCTCTCCGCGGCCTCCTTCTGCGAGATGACGTCCTCGCAGAAGGAGGCGACAGCCCCCCCATTCCGCCTCGCCGCGGAGCATGGCCACGACCATGCTCGGCAGCGAGAGGTCTCCGCCTCCCAGCGCAGCGTTGAGTTCGCTGCGCTGGCGTCGCCAGGCCGGGCACACGAACAGAGTGTGCTCGGCAGTATCGTCGGGAGTGTCGCAGTGATGACACTGCGGCGTTTCCTCCCGACGCGCGACCCGATGCAGGTAGTGATCGAAACAACCATGTCCGGTCAATACCTGCACCATGCGGAAGGAGAGACTGCCCTGCCGGCGCCCTACCCACCCCTCCAACACCGGACGTATCGCTTCGATCGTCCGGTGGCCGGCAGCTGGGAAGACGAGTGCCTCACCCCATTGACGCAGAGCTTCCCTCTGCGCTTGGGCACGAACCCGCTCCACTTCCTCGGGAGCGGATCGTCCCCCCCCGTTCTCTAACGGCAACCCGATGTCGATACATCTCTGCATATACGCGTGCATCGACATCCCACGGCGTTTGGCCCGCAAGAACGCAGGCTGCGCCGTGGCTGACCGTCCGATAAGCTCGCACGGCCCGGGTTGCTATGACCCTCTGCGGCCGTCGCAAGAGGGCCACCGTTCGGGGGGAGAGGCACTCCGCCCATACCGGGGCTCCGTAAAGTGCCATCGACCTTATCACCCCGTGATACAGTCGACGGCACGCCGATCCTGGCCCTCTTACATTAGGGAGGACCCGTCCGAGTGCGGCTGCGGCGGCACATAGCCGTGGAGTGAGGAGCTTGAAGTGCTCCTCAAAGCTCCATCGGGGATCCAAAACCAGGCCGAGGTACTTAAGGTGTGCCTCGACCGGTATGCGGACCCCCTCCATTCGGACTCGGAGCCCCGGTGGGATCCTGCGACGAGAGGCGTGGAACACGTCCAGGCCTAGGAGGCGGATGCGTCGAACGACAAGTGAAGCGCCGACCGACGCAAGGTGGGCCGCCTCCTCCCCCGTTTTTGCTCTCGCCGCGACAAGCGTGTCGTCGGCGAAGCAGACGACCTCCATTCGTGGAAGGAGGTCGCCTCGCAGGACCCAGTTGTACCCCAGGTTCCATAGTAGAGGACCTAGTACGGAACCCTGGGGCACACCTGCCGCCATTGCCCACGTATGGACGCACCCGTCCGGCCCCTCGTAGAGGATGGATCTGCCTTGCAGATAGTCCTCCACGAGGGCGCCAAGGTACGGAGGCACCCGGTGGAAGCGGAGTGCCTCCTTTATGCACTCGTGGGGCAGGCTGTTGAAGGCGTTGCGGATGTCAAGAGACACCGCAACAACAGTCTCCCCACGAGCTGTGGCCTCCTCAGTCCACCCCTTGAGGAGAGCTACTAAGGCCGTTTACCCTAACTCTAAAATCGTTTCGGGCGAGGTCACGATTTAAGCGGCCTACACACGACCCTAAAATCAGTGGCGATACGGGGAAGTGGTGGGAAGGACCCTAGATCGTACCACAAATCGACTCGTGTATAGGCAAATCGTAACCCGAGTGATATTGTTTATCCTAACTCTAAAATCGCTTTGGGCGAGCGTACGGTACACCAGGTGTTACGTAGTTACCATAGACAGACAATACAGCAACATACATGGTATACTAGCTAGAGTCTGACACACGAAACATGAGCTTGGAAAAAAGCGGCAAATTCAAAAATTCTAGCTCTGGTAATACTGTCTACAGAAGGTAAAATACATTTTGATACTTGAAATATTCTAATATTTTTTTATTTATGTAGTAATTTAGAATGTTAAATTTGTGAAAGGATTGTCTTTTTTTCCATGAATATAGTAGGAAAAAAATGAGTTTATACTTTTTTAAAATTAAATATTAGGTAATGTTTAGTTTCAATGAACTTCCAACAATGAACCTTTTATAAGAAATCGCTGTATTTGGATTTCATGAATGTTAAAATTACTTAATATCTTAAATATTTCGACAGAAATTAAGAAAAACATATTATGAAATTGTTTATTACAAAGTATCAAAATCACCATGTTGAACTAAACTACATGGGGACATTGTATCAGTGTTGCTACTTGAAAAAATGTCAGGTTCATGTTTCGTGTGTCAGACTCTATCTCGTATTTGCTCAAATAAGCGTTCCGATTTCAGTGTTACTCGCGGTGGGGGTGCGCGAGTCGGCGGCAGTGAACAACGTGCTGACGACGGTGAACGTCCTGGTGATCCTGTTCATCATATTCGCGGGAGCGGTTAACGGTGAGTAGGCACACCACCGCCTCGTAGGTACAATGGATGCGAAAATCTACTAGTACTAGTAGAATTTGCCCTCTGGTGAAAGAATGCCCTCGACTTGTTGGTAGAGTGATTGGGCAACTTCCCATATTTCTCACAGTACAGGTGCTAGACACTGCCTATGGTATGGTCACTACCTGATAGCCAAGATATTATTATGTGTATTGCCGTGGTCCGAGATGCGCAAACATTACTAACATTACGATCAGTGCAAACGCCGTCGTCCGAATTGAATACGCTGATATATTTTGTATTTTAGATACTGTTTGCACGCAATCGCTTCGGACCACTTTAATAGCGCGTCGGTGTGCACTCCTGTCCTGTCAATGTCATTAATTGAATAGTCTTCTTTAACTTAACATCTAAGTTACTTAACAGTAAGTTTTTGTTAACTCAAAACTTATTTAATGTTTACTTACATTTTTCATTCCAAGTCATCTAAACGTTTAAATTTGAATTTGAAAACTCTCTGTACTACTTTTTTTCGTGAGCTCCGACAGCACTACTTCATGGCGTCATATCACTTTCGTTGGAATGCATCTGTTCAATCAATTCGGACCGGCCACCCCGCCGCCTATCTCATAGCGATGCACTCGCTAATCGCTATCGTTGTCACCTGTGACATTAGATCTTTGTCAAATGTCACAGGTGGCATTAGTATAATAGCGAGTGCATCGCTATGAGTTAGGCGGTAGCCCCCCGTATTGTTTACACGCTATCGGTATTAATAGCGCAGAATAGCTCGATACGGAGCTCGGTGTATACGTTGCAGCGGACAGCGCCAACTGGCGGCTCCCCGCGGGCGCGGCGCCGGCGGGCGCGGCGGCGGGCGCGGGCGGGTTCGCCCCGTTCGGCGCGCTGGGCGTGCTGCGCGGCGCCGCCGTCTGCTTCTACGGGTTCGTCGGCTTCGACACCATCAACGCGTCCGGCGAGGAGGTACTCCAAACCACAACTGTTACTCGCGTGACTCGCGTAATACTTGTAACTGAGGAACGAATTAGCTCAAAGACGCTCAATGCTCTTATTCACCTACTTTCTTTTTCGGGGTGAAATGTGTAACCGCACCGTACCCGCCGTTGGCTAGACGGCGGGCGCTTGTAGGGCTCTCCCGGCCGAGTGCCAGGCCTACCTACTAAAACCCCCCAGTGTTCTCCCTGCCCTTATGGGCACGCATGGTAAGGTCCATACTGCGACGTCTCTACTGACGCGCCCGGGCAAGCCCGACCAAGCGGTCGGGCTATCGCCAAAGACCAAACGTGCACGTAGGCCTCCACGGCAGGGTCATGAGACGGGCTTCGCTTGTGCGAATACCCTTATTCACTTACATGGTGTTTTTTTAGTCACTAGCCAAACTTGTGTGCTCGTTCAAACGATTAAATTGAACAACTGTGGGGCCAATTATGAATTCGCGAACAAAAACAATTGTTCCATACCAATGTCCAACATTTACTGAACCTTAGTAAAGAGTTCAGTTTGATCGTCTGAATAAGCACACAAAATTGGCCAGTATAGAGGATAATTATAGATCTCTTCAGTCAGTCAGTTTAGGCACTGAGATGATTACTAAAGCAAGGTTTAGACGGAGCCGTAACGCTGGCGCCAGTTCTCAGACAAGCCTGCGCTGGCTTGGCCCGTGTTGTTTAGATGAAGCCAATGGATTCATTTCATTCCTGGATTATTCCTGTAGTGTGCATACGTTCAAGTCTACGGAGAAGCGCCAGCGTCTGGCGCGATGCGTCTACACGCGTCCTCACGCTGGCGCGGGGGTTGCGAGGCATGCGGGCGGAGGTCACTGGCCTGAAAAATAGGCCGGCGCTCTATTCCCGCTAGTGCTGGCAGCCAGCGCTGGCTTGGCAGTTTCACTGGCAGCCAACACCGTCTAAACCTTGCTTAACTTCACATTTGGTTGTGATGAAGTCCTTCCAATAAAACAAAGCTGTTGTTTTCCAGGTGAAGAACCCTCGCCGCACAATCCCGCTGGCCATCCTGATTGTGCTGGGCCTGGTGTTCGTGGCGTACGCCGGCGTCTCCATCGTCATCACTATGATGGTGCCGTACTACTTGCAGGTGAGTGATGCCATGCCAATTGGTATGATGCTCTAGTTAGCGTCTAGTCGACATAGAGACAAAATCATGTCACTCCTCCCCCCTCACGTAAGAATGAAGCGAGATCATGACGATTAACCCTTACCACGGTAATAGTATATACAGTATGTCGACTCGGCCTCTCTTTGAAATTTTATCGTGCGTATGCCCTGCAGCGAACTGCATTTGTGACTGCCCTTGTAGATGCGATCAAAGTGTGATCCCAGATCGAGGCGCATAGGTATAGCGCGTGTTTTGACCGTTTCTTTGAAGTCGTCGTTCTACTGTATATACTATTACCGTGCCCTTACGTTTCGCATGGCCCTACAGATATTTTACTTTTTTGTATTAATTTTTTTACTACGATTGACTGCGCGGAGCGTCCTAAGCTATAAAATAACGCCTGTTGTAAGGACACCACGGCGGCCGTGTCTGCCGCGTTCTCCTACGTGGGCTGGGAGTGGGCGCGGTGGGTCGTCGCCGTCGGGGCGGTCTTCGGGATATTGTCAAGGTATTGTATAGCTCACATGGAATAATTAGATCTACTGAATGTGAGTTGCCGACAGAACACTGAAAGGACAGTGGAAACGCCTTGCACCGTTTGTACGGGAGTTTTTTATAATATTATCTTTCTGCTCGTCCCATCTTTCCGTTACCACTACTTTTTTCAACCAATTACCAAAAGCTTGCGCATATATTAACAACGAATTAAGTTTGACGCAATCACAAAGGGATTGAATCAGTAAATCACAATAGCTATACTGCGATATTATTGCAACGCCTCACAAAACATTGCGCGTTTCTCGCGTACTTCAGGGATAGCAAATCTACGTTATAATGACGTCGTCCCAATAGTCAGTCAAGGACGCAACGGACGTTATGACGTCGGGGGGCCTGAAAAGTACCTTAATTTGTGACAGCCTACGGGACGTCATCTCAGGACGTCCTTACAAAGTCAAGCAATGACGTGACATGAATGAAAGGGCGTGACTTGTAAAATACAGTATACCAGGAAAAATAATATAAATAAACCACGGCGATTGGCTGTTATTTATAATACACATAATGAAAATATATAAAATAAATTAATAGTGTAGCGGCGAGTGGGGCGAGAATGAAAAGTGCACTCCAGTTAAGATCCTTCCAGTCTTATATATCTCAAAAACAAAGTTGCACACAACGCCATCGCGCTCTATCTTGCATCAGCGCCATCTCTGTTGTCACGTATGAACTAATAGTATTATGTAATTATACCCAATCTTATATTTGAATGCCCTAAAAAGAGTAAAATAAACTTTAATTTATAACATGATACATTTTTTTTAAAATCTAAACGTTCGTCGTGCTTGTTTTATTTTATATCCAAGACCAATGGATAGTGGTCAAGTAGTGGTATTTATAATGGTAGTCTGTACGACGTCTAATAATGACGTATAAATTGATATCCTAGAATCGACGTACTGTTGACGTTATTTAGACGACTTTAAATATGACGTACTATTATTGAACCTAAATTTACTTAAAAATGACGTCTATTATTAGTCATTGACGTCAGTCTCCTGCTTGGGGAACACAGCAATAGCTTGGAAAGCAATGTAAATATATCGTCTTTTAGGGTTCCGTACTTCAAAAGGAAAAAAAGGAACCGTTATAGGATCATCTCGTTGTCTGTCTGTCTGTCAAGACGTTTTTCTTGGAAACGCGTAGATATCAAACTGTTTATATTAAATATACTCAGGTCTACAGTCTTCTTCAGCTGTGAAAAACATCATACTTGTAAGTGATCGCAATCAAAAGATATTTTCGCAAAAATGGCGCATAATGCGCTTAAATGGGAAACGGGGAATAAAAAGTGGTGCGTCGTCGTGCATTCCGGCAGCATGATGGGCGCCATGTTCCCGCTGCCGCGGCTAGTGTACGCCATGGCGGCGGACGGGCTGCTGTGGCACGCGCTGGCCGCTGCGCCGCCGCCGCGCGCAACGCCGCGCCGGGCCGCGCTCCTCTCCGCCGCGCTCATAGGTCAGTACGCCGCTGCCACGGCAATAGTATATACAGTAAGTGAACTCGGCCCCTCTTTGAAACTTCATACCTTTTTTTTATCGCAGAAAGGCAAACAAGCAAACCGCCCACCTGATGGTGAGCGGAAACAGCCACCCGTAATACGTGTGGCTCTTGTGAGATTCGCAGCAAAACTGCAACCCTCGCAAGAGCCACAGTGTACGTTGCCAACTTGTGACATCAGACGTAAAGTCACAGTACCCAGTAATTTCGCTGCCATATCTTACCTTTCAAACCGGAACACGGCAACGCAAGCACTGCTGCTTTGCGGCAGAAATAGGTAAGACGGAGGTACCGGGTATCAGACTTCTATGTATAACTCGAGCTTCGTCGGAGATACTCGGGCACGGCGATCCCCGTCAATGTCACAGGTGACAATAGAACGAAAGCGAGTGCATCACCAAGAGTTAAGCGGTACAGCCGCAGGTTAACTATGAACTAATAACTATAGAACCATATGAACGGTCGCGCCCAACACTCACAATCAAATGGGCCATCACGACTGGTCGTGGTCGTGGCGAGCTCTTCCAGCAACCTTAAGCACCTCGCACACCAGACGGCCACGACCACGACCAGTCGTGATGGCCGTCTGGTGTGCGAGGTGCTTAAGGTTGCTGCAAGAGCCCGCCGGTTAACTTGCGCAAATGCCCTCTACGTGCATACTTGCGTCGTATAAGCCCTTTTTAATAGTCTTTATAATCTAACTAATTAATTAAAATCCATGGGGTACCGAAAGGAACAATCTATAATTAGTTCCATCCAAAATGCATAGATAGCATGGCACGTTCTGGAAGGCACAATTCGCCGAGCGAATACTTAACACCCTAACATGGACTTGTATGTTTCCAGCCATTCTCGCCGGTATCTTCGACTTGGATCAACTGGTGATGATGATGTGCATCAGCACGCTGCTCTCTTACGCTATAGTCGCTGCATGCGTAATTATATTAAGGTCTGTTGATAATCAAGAGTTTGTTAATGTCCACCGTGTTGATTTTTTAAAATATTGAAAGAGTAAGTCGGTATATCTTTATCTTGTGCGGAAAGTATATCATTTCCTCACGAGTCCCGTTTTGACATTCCGCACATGCATCGAACGACATTTTTTTAAAACATTTGCGAAAAATAATAACAATAATTTTAAATTCTACGCCTCATTTATTTACTTACATTATTGTATAAGTACGTATTTAATATGGATTAAAATGTAGTAGTAATAAAATTTCGTAAGACGTCACAACTGTGTACACACAGCGACACGCTGCACTTAACATATGTTGACCTTAAAACTGCTCTTATGTCGCTCGTAATAGTGACGACTTTCGTAATGCATTTAATGTCAAGCTTGACGTGAGTGTACATTTTGAGGCACGTTATTTTGAGAAAACAAAAACACATGGCTGATATCTTTTCATTACCCAAGTAATGGACGAAATAGATTGTTAATTCTCATACCCTGTCAAATGTTTACAGATAGTCATAATAGGGATCATTATGATTGTCTGCAAACATTCTATCACTCAATGATGTCAATTTGACCAATTCCAGATACCGGCCAACTGCTAGCGTCCAGGGAGAGTCTACGGTTAAAAGAAGGAACACCTATTTTATTGTGATGATGATATTGTTATTGTTCAGTAAGTCTTGGTTTTTTTGAACTAATGTTTTCCTGAAGAAATTTAGCACAAATATCCTTAAGTGTTAATTTATGTTTGGATGTCTTTGTGCAATTAACATTTTCGTCGAAAGAATTTCAGCACACACAAAAATGTTAAAGTCACAGGCACCTACAATAACCATAATTTTCTCGTATGGTGGGCAAATCTTCCCTCGGTTTTGTAGGCTAAAAAATTTCAAAGAACATTCAAATCGGACACAATTAGTACAGCAGTTTGATTTTTTCAACAGCACAAGAATTTCTTTTCTCAACGGTACAAGAAAAATTACGATCAATAGTACAAGAAAAAAAATGTATGTACTTATAGTCGACCAAAAGAGTGGTTTACCATTTGTCGACAATAGTACTCGTATATCCGGCTACCACAAAATGACAATATTTTCAATCCCGTTTGTTTAACGTTAAACAGCTTAAAGTACAAAATCAATTAGAGATATTTTATAGATTTGTATAACCTGACGTGCTGTTGTCTGTACTGTTGATTTAATGTTATTTGAAATTTATTTAGTATATTTAAAAATAATGCACAATTCACAAATATAATAAAAAACTAACTAAGCTATAATAAGTGTATCTATCACTTTTCCGTCACTTTGTAAGGCCAGAGGGAGACTGTATCTAAGTCGCCTGCGCTGATCTGTATACAGATAGAGGTACCCTCTATCTTTGTAATCGTCTCGGTGGTCGAGTGGTTTAGACCACCCTGTATTGATTGATATGGAGGTCTGGGGTTGAATTCCCAATGGGAGCAGACATTTTTCTGCTTGGTTTGTTTGATGGTAGGGATTCTCCTTTAGTCCACTTTCTTAACTATTTTTTACAACTAATAAAAAGTGGCCTGTTTTAACTGTCATTCGAAATTAGTTAAGAAAGGACAAGTATGATTCTGCTTTCCCAACTAGTTATGAAATAAGATCTGTACCTACTCATATTTAACTAAAAACCTACTTGTTCAAATTACCTAAACCCCTAAACGCCCAAATTAAATATTAAATAGCTAGAAAAATAAAGAAATATTGTTTATGGGTTTTTATTATTTCAATTAGTATCGTATTTAAGAAACAAGGAATATGACGAATAAAGCAAAGTTAAAAAATGGGTCTATCACTGTTGGACATTGTCTATAGAAATTATATCACCATTAAAATAATAGTTTTAAGTATTTAAGCATCTAAAATTAATATTTAAATGGTGATATAATTTCTAGTGAATAAATTTTTCTTCTATTTGTCGAAATGAACTCCATGGGCTTAGGAAAGGACATAGTGGTTCACTCACATACGTTTTCTGTTCAAGAATCAATCAATTACCAAAGAATCAACTATCTTATCTATTTGCGTTAGAAAGCAATAGCCACTTCAGTTTATTTCCTATGCAAAAGTAGATAAATGAAAATGATGTGACGGTACTATGACAGTGGCAATTAATATTTTATTTTGTGGCCAGTTTAATTACTAAAAGAAGTTAGACATAAATAGGACTATTGTTCTGCGTTGGACGGTTTCTTAATTTGAATATTTTGAACCAATTCATAATAAATCAAACAAAGTTTTGTACTAACTACTAAAAAAAATCAAATTGTACGAAACGAGATTTTGTACGACATGCCGATGTTTTCGTTTTTAGTCTGAGATAGAGTTTTTAGTAGTAAACATGAGTAGGTACAGATTCTTATTTCATAACTAGTTGGGATAGCAGAATCATACTTCTCCTTTCTTAACTTATTTCGAATGATAGTTAAGACAGGCCACTTTTTATTCCATTTTAATAACCAGGTATCAAATAAGTAATAAAAAGTGTTTTTTCTTAACTAGTTGTGAAAAATAGTTAAGAAAGTGGACTAAAGGGGGATTCTGAGTCCGGCTGGATAGCTACCACCGTCTTAACTAAGTTTAAAGCTATAATAACAATGTTAATAACAATCATTGTCTTCTGAAAATAAGAGCTAGCCAGAGATAGGCAGTTCCACTGTTCAGTGACAGTGACGGCACAGTGACTTTACATCTATGTCACAAGTTGACTTACACTGTGATCCTTGCATGGATTGCATGTTTCTTAATCTTACAGGAACAACGTGTGAAATAGGTGACTTTAACCTGCGTGTTTGCCAACTTTGTTGTATAAAAAAAAAACACAATTTCAAAGTACACGAACAATTTCAGTCACAGCTTGCCTCTCGTCGGCACTGGTGTGGCGATTCGCGGAGACAGTGACAGTGCCGCTGTCAGTCATCAATGTGGTGGCGGCGATACTCATCATCATCATGACCCTCCAGCCCAAGGTCGAAGCTGATTTGTCTTTCAAGGTAGTTTTTGATTTTTTATTATTATAGAAAACCTGCAGGCCAATTATGGATCTTTCATCGGATGACATGGTATAAATTTGAAAAAAAGAAGACATGAAATGCTGCATTTCGTATTACCGATCTCCAATGATATCATCACTATGGCATAATTTCAATGATGTCATCATTAAATAATGAACAAATGATCAAAAATCTGACCGGAAATCGTATTTTTAGTTTTGCGTTATGATATCATATGATATCATTTGCAAAACCATGAGATCGGTAATAGGGCCCCTGACTCAAGACGAATATATTTTTTCTTCTCCCTCTTGCATATTACAATAAAACGAGACGTAACGACTGCATGTCCCTTTCTCCTTTATTCTCTTGTATTGTGCTAGATATCAGCAAATACATTAATTCAGCTAGCACTACCTCGCTCACGCGCATGGTGTCTCTTCCCTTTAACGTTTCATACTTGATATTGAATTTTTATGCAAAACACGCAGGTGCGATACGAAGTTCTGCTGCTCCGTCTCAAATAATAGTATACGTAATAAATTAACAGTCATTTTAATCTGAATTTAATATGTATCAGTAGAGTAAAAGTGACAAAGTTAAAAGTAGTATCAAAATTAGTGGCAAATCATTAAAATAAGTAAAATAACAAGTGTTTGTCCGCTTGAGTCGATAACAGTGCATAAGTTGACAAATCAACGTAAAGAACGCGTAAGTGACACTCAATGCACGGCGGATAAGACCTTTCCGCCGCGCAACTCACCTGCTACGAAAGTCGATACTCGCTGTGTTTTGGTGTTATTTTTTATGTATCTACCTGCTGCTGTTTATATAGAAATCAAAATATAAGTAAATTTGTATATTTCTGGCAAAATGGAATGTCAAAAGTGTAGAAAAGTTCTTTCAAAGAAAGGATCGCATTTTCTTTGCCAAGGTCAATGTCAGGGGACATTCCACAGAAGTTGTGTGAAAGGATTGGCCGCTGATTTAAAAAATGGTAAGACCCGTATATACTGTAACAATTGCGAGGAAGACGAATCCGAAATTGATGAGCAAGAAGATGATAGTAGCGACAGAGACAAAGTTTTAAAGGAAATCCAAAAAAAATGTAAGAATTATACCTGGATTAATAAAACAACTAGACCATATCAAAAATAGCATGAGTCTTCTTTCTGATAAGTACGACACACTGTTGGCCGAGCATGAAAAATCTAAAGACAAAATTCATAAACTTGAAAAGACTATAGAAAACACAAATAACAAATATATCTACATGGAAAAATGTAACACGATGTTAGAGCAACGATTGCATGATTTTGAGCAGTCTACTCGGAAGCACAATATCGAAATCGTAGGTATTGAACAACTTCCAGATGAAAATGTAAAAGAGCTTGTGAATAACATCGGGAAAATGATGGACGTAAACACAGAAGACATCGACTGGGTGCGACGAAATCAACCACGTAAACAAGGGATTAAATCGGCATCCATAATTGTGGGATTCAAAACGTCAGGAACCGAATCTCGTGATGCATGGTTGTCACACCGACGCAAGTTAGCTGAGGTGACCAGTGCTGAGATTACCGGAGGTACAAGTACAAGTAAAGTTTATATCAACGAGGATTTAACCAAGAATACTCGGACATTGCTGTGGAATACGAAAAAAAAAATTGAATGGAGATTACAAATATATTTGGGTTTCAAATGGAAAAATATTGGTGAAGAAAAATGATGGCGACAATTCAATCTGGATTAGATGTGAAGATGACGTCAGTAGCCTAGTTAAAGTCAAGCCTTAGTTATCACACACTGAAATATATGTATACAGTATTATTTTTTGTTCTTAGTATGTTTAACTGCAAAATCAAAATTCGCGGATATATTAGACAGTATCCTTGCTATTTCTGATGATGCAATAGACACAGTGGAGACTAGTAATTTAAATTCATGGTTAATATCAATAAAACATAATAAAGACTTATGCATATTACATGTCAACATAAGGTCTTTAAAAAAGAATTTTCAAGAATTAATTGTAACTATACACAGTAACTTAAAACACATAGATGTGTTAGTTATAACAGAGCCAAACATTAGCTTTTCAATGATAAACTTTTATAAAATAGAGGGATTTAACATAAACAGTTTTACACGCACCGAACGATCCGGCGGGGGTGTATTGGTTTATACGCGCGCATCGATTTCGTCCCAAATAAGTGGTACAGAATACGTACATAACTTGAGATCAGCGGAGTGTGTTTCCATTGTAATGGTTGACCGCGAGAAAGATCCGATATATCTATTATCAATATATAGACCGCCTAGAATAAATAAGACAGACAAAATTAAACAATTTATTGATGAATTGCGAATTATATTAGAAAGCTTTCCAAAAAATGTTAAATTAATATTTTGTGGCGATATTAACATAAATTTATTAAAAAATCAAGATTCTCATGTTATAGAATACGAAAACTTGTTAGCAGAATTCGGATTAATTAAATGCATCAATAAAGTTACACGCAAAGAGATTGTAATGGGTAATATAACCGAATCATGTATAGATCATATCTACATTAGAGCACCGTTAGCGCAAATTAGTTCGGCAATAATACAACATAAAATATCGGACCACTTCCTAACCGCGGCCGTGGTGCAGTGGAACCGCGCTCCGCTTAGTCTTAGTGACGCTGATACTGTAGCGTGCGGCAAAGTCACACGTAGCGCATCGTTGGACCTAACAGCTGACAAGACCGGACGGCGCATGCGGACTGTTACACCTACTGTGCGTCGTCGTGTACTTGATAATCGCATGGTTAGAGAGAAACTGTTAAGTGTTAATTTTAATGCCATGATGTCTATAGAGTGTCCTTCAACATTATATAATGCTCTCAAGCAAATCTTTACAGATATTTATAATAGCTGCTATAAAATATTAAATGTTAGTTCTAGTAATAGAAATAATAAATGTTGGATTACAAACACTTAAAAAAATATGATAAAAGAGAGAGATAATCTATTTAGAGAATGGTGTAATGATCCAAAAAATATGCTTAAAAGATTGATATATACTAAGTTTAGAAATAAATGTTCTAAAATTATTTTAAAATGTAGCAATGAATATGATAGACAAAGTATAATTAATTGTAACAAAAATATAAAAAAGATATGGGAAAGAATTAATTATTTATCAGGTCATAACAAACAATCATTGGATAGTATAATATTGTCAAATATACAAGGAGACACTAAACAAATAACAAATCGGTTTGCATCTACTTTTGACGAGGAAATTCGGCAGATTAAACATGTTTGTGATAAAAAGTGGCTAAATAGGGAGAGTTATGTGAAAAAAACTGATAGGAGCATGCGGTGGCAACCAGTTAGCGAAAATTACGTAAAAAAGATTATCAAAAACATGAACAGCCAAAAATCGCCTGGGAGTGATTTAATTCGCATGTCCGATCTAAAAATAATTAGTAATAAAATAAGCCCTGTTGTGTCCAAGCTTATTAATCTCTCTGTAGCACAACGAAAATTCCCGAATAAGCTTAAAGAGGCAATAATACGACCTATTCACAAAAAAGGCGACCGTAAGAATTATGCCAACTATAGGCCAATTGCTATATTATCCAGTATAGACAAAATTATAGAAAAATGTATAGTAAATCAGCTTGGAGACTATTTGCAAACTAACAATATTTTCAGTGATTCTCAACACGGGTTTCAGAAAAGAAAAAGTACTAATACTTTATTAAGCAATTTTACAGATGAGATCAACACATATTTAAATAATAAAATGTTTGTTTTTGCCATATTTTTTGATTATAAAAAAGCATTTGATACAATAGAAAGGGACACGTTGATAAATGCTATAGAAGAGTGTGGAGTGGGATATCCTTTGAACAATTGGTTCAAGGAGTACCTCACTTCGCGGTCATATCGGGTAAAAATAGAAGATACGCTCAGCGACGAGAGGGTGGTCCGGTGCGGCGTGCCCCAGGGATCAGGATGCGGTCCTATATGTTATTTAATGCACGTAAATAGTCTATGTGGGGTGTTACAGCACTGCTCTGCACACATGTACGCAGATGACCTATGTATCCTGCGCGCCGGAACAGATCTTCCCGAGACGTGTCAGCTCGTTCAGCAAGATGTTGATAATATTGTTAAGTGGTCACATGACAACGGCATAGTATTAAATTCAGATAAAACAAAGTTTTTAATCATACACTCTCCGTATTTACATATACAAGAAATTCCATATCAGTTGTTTACTCACTCTTATGACTGCTTTCATAACAACCTCGCTAATTGTGGTTGCAAACCGATCGAAAGAGTAAAGTGTGCAACTTACTTAGGTTTACAGATAGATGAAAAATTTTCATGGTCCGAACATATAAATTTGTTGTGTAACAAACTTAGAGTAATACTAGGCAAATTTTACCATCTTAGCTACCGAGTTCCAAGTAGTACTCTCAAGGTACTATATAGATGCTTGGTTGAATCTATTATAGATTACGCCCTCGATTGTTATGGTTTAACGTTTAAAACTTATATTGATAAATTAGAAAATATCCAAATTAGATTCCTAAAATTGTTGGTAGATAAAAAAACCAAAACTAAATTCAAAAATGATTATAGTAAATTATTTAAGGTCTGTAAAATACTACCTGTAACATTAAAACATAAATATCTGCTTGCAATCAATAATCATAGCAATCGACAGCACAATCTTAAATTACAAAATGTACACAATAAGTACAATACAAGAGCGATGAGTGCGGGCAAATACATTGTTCCTAAGGTAACAAATATGTATGGAGACAGGACCCGGGCAAAACGTGTTCCATATTTGATGAACAGTTTACCTGCTGAACTAAGAGGCGAAGTAGATATAAAAAAAATTAAGACTAGACTTAAGAAATACCTCCTAGATAGCTTACCTTAACATGTATAACTTATTAGACATAGCTCATAAGTAGTCATAATAAGATGTTGCGAGATCCCTCAGACAAACTGTATATACACAGTTTTGCGGGACATTGATTTAAATCCGACGTTATTTACATGTACCTTATAATAAATAAATAAATAAATAATAAAAAATAAATAATAAAAAAAATAATAGTAATATTTTGTACTTAAATGAACATATCTTTGCAGACTCCACTCGTCCCCATTATCCCGTGCCTCAGCATCTATTTTAATATACACTTATTGGTGTTCATCAACATTCAGACCTGGATACGAGTTCTTATTTGGATGTTAATTGGTAAGAGTACTTTTTAAATTCATTCTATATAAGAATAATTTTAGAAAACAATTTTCGTATATTTGTTTCATAGAAAATATATAAGTTTTTGCTGTTGTTAATATAATATGATGATTGTTGGTGATTTATTAAATTAAAATTATTATTACGCATCTGTTCCTTGGTGGCAGCGCTGTTTCAATAGGATGGATCCGGACTCCTGCGCTACCTCTGTTGCTGACGAGATCATACTAGGAATGGAATATTATATTCCGCATTCCAATCTCGTCAGTAGAGGCAAACGTAACCTCTGGTTCAATCGCGAGTGCGCCTCTGCTGTTGAAAACAAACAGCTGGCTTACCGCGCTTGGATCAGAGGCCGAGCATCTAAGGATCCCAATACAAGCCTACTGAAAACAGCCTACAATAATGCCACCAAGTTATGTAAGAGGGCTTACATTAGAGCGGATGCTCAGCGCATTGCACAAGTGGGCCAGGAACTGCTATCGCACCCTACGGGTAGCCGTTCTTTTTGGCGCCTGGCCAAAGCTGTGCAATCAAACTTCTGCCAACCCTCGCTGCCACCGCTGAGACTTGCCGATGGCTCACTTGCTCATCAGCCGCAGGAGAAAGCCGACCTCCTGGCAAAACTCTTTGCGGCTCATTCCCGTGTCGATGACTGTGGTACACAACCTCCGAAACTGTCCCATTGTGGCAGCACCATGCCCGATATCCGTATCAGACAGCGTGATGTGCGGGCGGAGCTCCAGTCGATCGATACTCGAAAAGCGAGTGGACCAGACGGCATTCCTGCGATTGTTCTTAAGAAGTGTGCAGCGGAGTTGACTCCGGTCCTTACGCGTCTATACCGTCTGTCGTTCTCTGCTGGTTGTGTGCCGAAATCTTGGAAAGAGGCCAATGTCCAGCCGGTTCCCAAAAAGGGAGATCGTTCTGATCCGGCTAACTATCGCCCTATATTCGTCACTTCCATTTTGTGTAAAATCATGGAGAGGATCCTTAATACACAGCTGATCCGTTACCTGGAAGGTCACTCGTTACTTAATGACCGACAGTATGGGTTTCGTCCTAAACGGTCAACAGGTGACCTTCTAGCGTTCCTTTTGCACAAATGGGGTGAATCTATCGATAAGCGCGGCGAATCGGTGGCTATTAGTCTCGACATCGCCAAAGCTTTTGATAGAGTCTGGCACAAGGCTCTTCTTTCCAAGCTTCCGGCATACGGATTACCCGCGCAGTTCTGTACGTGGATTGCCAGCTTCCTCCACGAGCGTAGAATTCGCGTTGTCGTTGACGGCTGCGCTTCGCGGTTCGTGGCAGTGAACGCTGGTGTTCCGCAAGGCTCCGTTCTATCCCCCACATTGTTTCTTCTGCATATCAATGATATGCTTTCCTTGGGAGCTATACATTGCTATGCAGACGACAGTACAGTGCATGGGGGATATCACGGAGCCTCGGGGGCTGCTCGTGGTGATATTGGTAGGGAAAGGCAGAATCTTATCATTGAGCTCAACAGGACGCTGGACCTCGTCTCCGAATGGGGCTCCAACAATCTTGTTGAGTTCAATGCTAAGAAAACACAGGTGTGCGTGTTCTCGGCGAAAAGGTCACCTTTCCTCCCCCTTCCTTCTCTTCAGGGCACAACCCTTCACACACAGAGCAACATCACCTTGCTCGGTATGAACATTCGCTGCGATCTGAACCCCAGAGACTACATCGAATCCGTCATAACTACTGCCTCACGGAAACTCGGTGTCCTGAACAAGGTGCGTAGGTATTTTGCGCCGGACCAACTATGCTTGTTGTATAAAACTCAGGTTAGGTCTTGCGTGGAATATTGCTCGCACCTTTGGGACGGCTCCGCTCAGTACCTCCTCGATGCTCTGGACAGATTGCAGCGTCGCGCTATTCGCATAATTGGCGATGTAGAGGCAACTAACACCCTCGAGCCTCTACAACTTCGTCGTGACATCGCCTCTCTTAGCGCCTTTTACCGAATGTTCCATGGGGAATGCTCTGAGGAGCTCTTTAACCTTATCCCTCCCTCTCCATTCCTTAACAGAAACACGCGTAAGGGCCTTCGGAGTCATCCGTACACTGTATCCTCCTTTTCACACCGTACCAAGAAATTCCAAGATTCCTTCTTCTGTCGTTCATCCCACACTTGGAATTCTCTACCTGCGCACGTGTTTCCTCCATCCTACAACATGGGTTCCTTCAAAAGAGGCGTGAAAAAGCATCTTTTGGGCCGGCAAGGGGCGGGCAGGTAGGAGAGTGGATGTCGTCCCTACTCTATCTGTCAACTCATTTGGGCCTCTTTCACCGCTTAACATCAGGCGGGAGGAGGTCATTTGCCGGGCCATCCATAAAAAAAAAAAAAAAAAAAAAAAAAAAAAATATTGCTTTAATCGTTAAATTTATCATCTTAAAGTAACGATAAATTTATTATTTCTTAAAGTGTAATACACATAAACTTATTATTTCCTACCGTTAACACGACAAAAAAGTAATTTAACTTTTACTAAAACCTGCTGCTACTTAGTAGATAGACTACGAATTCAATGTCTTACCATAGAACACTGTCTAACAGTTGTCTAAGTTTATTCATCGTTTAAGCATGACGCTGTTATTTGTGGTAATAAGGGTAGATAGAGCCAGCATCGTGTTTAATCCATGACTTAGGTACTTTTAGGAGCTTGGTGGCGCATTGGCGCGTGCGCTCAGCGAACGATTGCTAAGATTAAGCAACGTTCGCTGTGGTCAGTCCTAGGATGGGTGACCAAAGTAAGAAACATCTCAAGCTCCTCCGTGCTTCGAAAGGCACGATAAACAGTTGGTCCTGCGCCTGATCTCGCCCCGGTCGTGTCGGTTAACCGTCCCATCGGACTAGGCGAGTGAAGGAACAGAGAGTGCCTTGCGTTTGCGCAGTCACTTGTGCACTATAATATCTCCTGCGCAGATGGCTAGTCTCTGTGAAGATTGGCCGCCGTGACCGAATATCGGTTAGGAGGACATTACATTACATTACTTTAGACAACGTTTTCTAGTAACCCCGTTTATGTTTCAGGTATACCTGTTTACATAATATGCGTCTGCTGCTACAAACGGAACAAGACTAGTAATTTAGAAAAAAATATGACAACGTTTGCTCATTCAAACAAAAACGGAAAGACTCCTATCCATATAGTAATAGAGACACCTACGCCTCCGGGTACTACGAGAAGACCTAGCAACACTGAAGGTAACAATGATGGCAACACTAATGATAAAAATCTTAAAGACGTCACAGAAACGGAAGTAAGTAAAAGTCACAACGAAATTGTTCAATATGTGGCTGAAGAAGAAGCAAAGCAGTATTCAGCTATTTATGAGAATAATGAAGAAAAAGAAGCAAAAATAATAGATTTGTTGGACCAAGTACTACAAGCGGAAGAAGATGCATTCGGGGAGATAATAAGTCTCAAAGATTCCAATGATGATGTAGAGAATATCTCTATTAAACATGACATTGTGATTTCAAATAAATCCTTTAGTGAGCTGTCTGATGCCGGGTCAGACGCTTCTATAATTCATGATGTTTTATCTAAATACGATGTAATAGCACAAGTACATAGAGAAGATTTACCAAGAACTATTGAAGAAAATTCACTTTCGGTAGATGAACCGATCCTGGAAAAAAATCAAGATACAGGCGATTATGAATTAGTTACTGCATTTAATGATAGCGAGACAACTTCCCGAACGGATGAGTCCGGATATTCAGACACAATCGATAAGACGGTTCTTAATGATTCAACAGAAGATGTTAAAGATGTACCGTATATTCCGACGCCACCCCCACTAGATGAAAACTTTTTTGCTGTTCTCAATATTAAAAAGGCCTATACGGTTCCCAAAAAACCAGCGAAAATGAAAATTCAAGAAAACGAAGAAGAAAATAAGCCTCGGGAAAGTGTACAGTCGACCGGCTCCCAGAGTGATAACAATTTGGTATTTGGTACTGATAGACAAATAAATTTTCTATCTAAATTAAATAATATTTTTCAAACTAAAATAACTAGCAACGAAGAAGTGAACGAACAAAGAAAGAGGTCGAACTCCACTGGTGATGCTGCTGAAAACACGCCGTTGGAAGTTAATCGTGACCGTGCGGCTTTGTTTGCCGATTTGAAAAAAGAAATAACGTTAAGAGCATCAGAAAATTTACGACCTGTGAATAGAGATGAAAATATGAATTCTAAAATTGAAAATAATGATGAAGACGGCGAAAACGACGAAGGTATGAGTAGAGAGGCTCTCAAGTCTAAATTAGAAAGCATTTTTGCTAATGGGCCGCTTATGAAACCAAGACTGATGAAGTCTAACCCGCCGACGCCAGAAGAAGCTTGTCAAACAGAGGCAGAGAGTTCTAGTACTGAAAGTATACCAAAACCGCCTAAAGTGGAAAAGAACGATACTCTCAACAGACAGAGAGCTAAATTTAGTGAAGTGATGAACTCTTTACGGTTAAGTTTAAATAAAGACGATAAGGTATAGATAATAAATACTTGGTGCCAAAAGACATTTCAAACAGTTTTTGTGAATTTGTGACTGTGTATAGCTAGTCTTGTATTTAAACTGGCTAGAAAATAAGGACGGTTTAGATATTAAGGTTTTACAAAATAATTAAATTATTTAATTGTGCTTTTTGTTAGTTGTTTTGAACTAACTGAAGGCATTTTACTGGCTGTATTTACGTTTAGATTTTACTAGGAAATTACATCTAATATGAAATAAAAAAATCGCAAATGATATTGACAATTTAGTTATTTTTAACTTTGATTTACACACATTTGAAAATTCTACATCTATAGTGCTACAAGGACGCCTTCCACTAGACGTTATTCATGTGCCTGTTTCAATGAAATGCATTGATAACCTCCGAATTTTAGGGAAGTTATTAAAAGTTACTAAAATTTCAAAGCATATTAAACATTTTAGGGAAGTTATTAAAAGTTACTAAAATTTCAAAGCATATCAAGCATATTAAACGTAAGCCCTTTGTATTGATTTATAGCAATGCGATCTTATATGCTCATATTCCAATTTAAACCCCAGAGATAAATTGGAATATGAGCATATAAGATCGCATTGCCATAAATCAATACAAAGGGCTTACACTGAATATAAACATAGAATTGAACTTAATATGCATAAAGATCCAAAGGCTTTTTGGCGGTTCATGAAAAGTAAACGTAAAAGTGAATCCACCTTGCCGTCCCAAATGTATCTTAATAACAATAGCCACGACCGGTTCGGATATTGCTAATCTTTTCGCAGACCATTTCTCTTCAAATTACTCTACTGGTCACGAACTTTCAACAAATTCAGAGTCTGCTATTAATTGTAGAGAGCAATATCTTCAGAGCATCCAAGTAAGTGGAAAGGAAATTTTGAAAAAGATTCGGCGGTTGGATGAGTCCAAGAGTGCAGGTCCTGATGGTATACCACCAATATTTGTAAGGTGTTGTGGCCAATATTTGGCTTATCCTTTGAGGTTGATATACAATTACTCATTAAGTAGCGGTGCATTTCCTGATGAGTGGAAGAGGGCGAGAATAACACCAATTCACAAAAAAGATGACCTTGGAAATATTTCCAACTACCGTCCAATATCTGTTTTGTCATGCCTTGCAAAACTTTTCGAAGTTCTTGTATATCCTGCACTGTCGTATCATATAGAAGGATGTATCATCATCATCATCATCATCATCATTTCAGCCAAGAGACGCCCACTGCTGGACATAGGCCTCCCCCAGGGATCTCCAAACCGATCGGTTCTGCGCCTCCCGCATCCAGCGGGTTCCCGCGACCTTTACCAGATCGTCGGTCCACCTTGTGGGGGGCCTACCAACGCTGCGTCTCCCGGTACGCGGCCGCCACTCAAGGACCTTTCCGCCCCAACGGCCGTCAGTCCTGCGAGCTATGTGTCCTGCCCACTGCCATTTAAGGTTTGCAATTCTTTGGGCTATGTCGGCGACTCTAGTTCTTCTACGGATCTCTTCATTTCTGATGCGATCGCGTAGAGAAACCCCGAGCATAGCCCTCTCCATTGCCCTTTGAGTGACATTGAGCCTTCTGATGAGACCCATTGTAAACGGCCACGTCTCAGTTCCGTACGTCATCACTGGCAACACGCACGAATTGAAGACTTTCGTCTTAAGACACTGCGGTAGATTGGCCGAGAATATGCTGCGTAGCTTCCCGAAGGCTGCCCAGCCGAGTTGGATTCGTCGATTTACCTCTTTCTGGAAGTTGGACTTACCGAGCTGGACTATTTGTCCCAGGTAAACATATTCGTCAACAACTTCCAGTGTAGAGCCGCCAACCTTCACAGGAGTGGGTACTACATGGGAATTCACCATAATTTTGGTCTTGTCCATGTTCATTTTAAGACCCACTTGTTGGGAAACTCTACAGAGGTCTTCGAGCATTGTGCCTAGATCTTCCACGGTCTCAGCCATGACTACGATATCATCGGCAAAACGAAGGTGAGTCATGTACTCGCCGTTTATGTTGATGCCGAGTTCTCTCCAGTCCAAAAGCTTAAATACATCCTCCAGCGCAGCTGTGAACAGCTTCGGCAATATAACGTCACCTTGTCTCACACCGCGCTGAAGTCGTATTGGTTTCGAGTTCTGGTCCTGAAGGCGGACTGACATAGTGGCGTTTCCGTACAATGACTTCAACACTTGGATGTACCGGTAGTCTATTTGGCACCTCTGGAGTGACCTAAGCATGGCCCAGGTCTCGAGAGAATCGAAGGCTTGCTCTTTCTCATAGTCCACAAACGCCAAGCATAGTGGCAGATTATACTCCTCGGTCTTCTGTATAACCTGCCGCAGCGTATGAATGTGGTCTATGGTACTATAGCCTTTACGGAATCCGGCTTGTTCGGGAGGCTGGAAGTCGTCAAACCTGCGCACGAGACGATTCGTGATGACTCTCGAGAACAGCTTGTATACATGACTCAGGAGCGTAATGGGTCTGTAGTTCTTCAACTGGGCCCTGTCGCCCTTTTTGAAGAAAAGTGCCACCACACCCCCGTGCCATGCTTTAGGCGTAATGCCCTCGAGTATGATGGAGTTAAATAGCTTCTGCAGCGCTTTCCGGACTGGTAGTCCACCCGCTTTCAAAAGCTCAGCTGTAACTCCATCATCACCCGGTGCCTTGTTGTTTTTTAGCTGTTTGAGAGCCACACTAATCTCGTACAGGCTGACGTCCGGGATGTCTTCGGTGTAATGCCGGATCAATTTGGCTCTAGGGTCTGTAGCCTGAATGACAGGTGCCTGCGATGTTGTGTAAAGCTGTCCATAAAAGCGTTCAATCTCAGCCATAAGCTCAGGTCGAGACGTGACGACTCTGCCGTCCTCTGTCTTCAGCTTCGTCAGCAGACTCTGACCGAGTGACAGATCTCTTGCGAACACTTTGGAGCCCTTGTTCCGCTCGATGGCTTCCTTAATACGTTCTGTATTAAATCGGCGTATGTCGCGAGTCAGAGACTTCGAGATCTGTTTGTTGAGTCGCCGACGAGCATCTTCAGAGGACTGCAGACCCATCCCACGCCTTTCTTCCATCAGCTTAATTGTCGGCTCTGAGATCTTGCTCCTTTGCTTGGTACGGCTGGGTTTGAAAAACTTCGAACCCACCGTAAGGACAGTTTCCACAAACCTGTCATTATATGTGTCCACATCCGTGCAATCCTCCAGGCAAGCGAACCGATTCTGCAATTCGAGTTGAAAGCGCTCGGGGTTTTGGATCTGGATGGCTCCAGGACGGAGCGTTGACTTCATCAGTCGATACCTCTCAGCTTTTACATTAAGATTCAATGCGCCTCTCACCATTCGGTGATCGCTTCCCGTGTTGAACGCATTGATCACTGAGACGTCATTGAATAAGCGAGTCTTAGTCGACATGATGAAGTCAATCTCATTTTTTGTCACGCCATCCGGACTTTTCCAGGTCCATTTTCGATGCAGCCGTTTTTGAAGAAAGAGTTCATCATATAGAGTCCCTCTCTCTCCATGTAATCGGCTAGCATTTGACCACGGTAGTTCCGGATTCCAGCTCCAAATTGCCCCACTTTCAACTCACTATCGCCGCGCTTGCCTAGCTTTGCGTTGAAGTCTCCCATGACAACGGTGTAATGAGTCTTGGAAGCATGTATTGCCCGAGAAATGTCCTCATACATAGCTTCCACTTCCTCGTCGGAGTGTTTCGAGGTCGGGGCGTATACCTGTATGACCTTCAGCGAATACCGTTTGGTAATTCTGAGTATAAGGTACGCCACCCTATTCGACACACTTCCGATCTGTACAACGTTGTTCACAAGAGACTTGTGGACGATAAATCCGACACCACCTTGGGACAGGTCTTCGCCCTCCCGGAAATAGAGCAGGTTGCCGGATTTGAGAACCATCGTGTCCTCACCCTCTCTTCGGACTTCGGACAGTCCCACTATACTCCAGCGAATCCTGCTCAATTCCTTTTCGAGTTCCAGCAGCTTCTCCTCGGTCCGCAGTGTGCGCGCGTTATATGTGGCCAGGGCCAAGGTCGTCTGACGGGGGATCTCCGCCGCCCGGGGATTCTTTGCACCCCAGGTCCCAGTACCGCGCCGACGTCCGTCACCGCCGGCACGGCCTCCAGAACCGCCGGGCACTTGGGGCCTTTGTTTAAGGTTTGGATTCATGGGGGGGTTTTGGGCCATCTCCCACCACGCTGGCCCAGTGCGGGTTGGTGGGGAGCGCCAGAGCCTCGTCTGTTATAGAGCAGGGTGCACCGCGTGCAGGTGAGGTTGGCTTGGGTCCCGATAGATGGTATTTGGAACCCCTTGCACGTATCAGCGAGCGAAGGATGTATCAGCGATCATCAATATAGATTTCGAAAGGGTCACTCCACTGAAACAAATTTGGTTTCTTTTGTGACACACCTAGCCCAAGAAGTTGATAGCGGAAATCAGGTGGATGCAATCTATACAGACTTTTCGAGTGCTTTTGATAGAGTCCCACATCCTGTACTCATTTCCAAACTGGAGACAAGTGGTATTCACGGAAATTTGCTCACGTGGCTAAAGTCTTATTTAGAAAGAAGATCACAAATAGTAGCAATCAATGGCTATTCATCTAGGACTTTCTTCGCTGGTTCCGGAGTACCACAGGGATCCCACTTGGGCCCGTTACTGTTTTCTTTGTTTATAAATGATATCACATCTTTTATCAACAATAGTCAATTCTCATTGTTTGCTGACGATCTAAAGATTTATAGATGTATTAAATGTCCCGAGGATGCATTTTTATTGCAATGTGATTTGGATGGAATTCTGCAATGGTGCAAGAATAATGGAATGTCTTTAAACCCGAGAAAATGCTTTCACATTAAATATACCAAAAAGAAGTGCCCGGTTATCACCTCATATGATATTGATGGCGTGGCACTACAGGAGGTCACTGAGATTCGAGATTTGGGGGTTATATTGGACTCTAAATTGAAATTCTATGCGCATTATAATAATATCATTAATAAAGCCGCCCAGATGTTAGGATTTCTTAAACGTAATGCACGCTGTTTTAACACAAAAACCAAAAAATATCTCTACAATGCTCTAGTGCGTCCCAATCTTGAATACGCCTCATCGGTCTGGAATCCATCATACGCCGTACACTCGCAAAGGATTGAAAACATTCAAAGAGCTTTCACTCGTTATCTTGCTAACATCTCGCAGAATGTCTCTAGAAGGAGCCCTTACTGTGTTCGCCTTGCACATTTTGAAATGACGTCTCTTAGGAACAGACGTGTTATTCATGACCTTCTCCTTCTACAAAAGATTGTGCAGGGTCGCTCCAGTTGTGGTGACTTGCTTCAGTATATTAATTTAACTGTGCCTTATAACCTGCCCCGTCACCCCCTGACAAGTCTGTTGTGTACATCAGTTTGCCGTACAAATATAGGTTCCCACGCACCTCTTCCACGCATGTGTTCATCCTACAATGGTATGTGCAAGATTCTGCCAAATCTAGACATATATCACCATTCATATAGAGCGTTTCAGCGTGTACTGGGGGACTACTTGAGCCGTTCAGTTGATCTATAACGTGATGTGTGTATTTTTATATATATATTATTAATTATTTCTTAAAATCAATGTTACAATTTAGAAAATGCTGTGTACCCTATAATGGGACACTTATGTGAACAAGTCCTACACACTATGTATATTATGAATATGGTAATGCTGGTGTACCTTTAATACTAAAAAAAAAAAACATTCCTTAATTAATAACAAACTGTCAAATACGATCTTTTTTGCAAGATATTTCTCATTTTGGCTACATTCATTTAGGATCTTTGTCACACCGTAATCGCATTTGTTACATTAGGGAAAGATATAAGTATACATACTTTTTGTAACTGCGGGAGATCCATAAACGTGGGCGCATTAACTCCACCCGGTAGACCCAACACGCATTTAATAGCTATGTTTATAAAAGCAAAATGTTCGTCCGTTTTACATTACATACCTTATAAAATATTATAACTACAATTCATTAAGAGGAAATCGTACAGTCCGTTTTTCCATACAAAAGTAGTCCTCTGTTTCCTTCCTGGATAATGGCACTAGTTACTCTATTTTTTCCAGTAAAATCAATGGCCACTATAAGCATGTTCCTATGTTTTCCTTTTTTTTATTAAGTTAATTATTAAAAGAGATTTTAAACATTCAAAAACCTAAAAATCTACCTAATTTTCTGCTGTATTCAAACGTGCAGCAAACAAAGCGAAGAAGATTTTATGAAAAAAGTAAAACATAGAGACACAGAAAAAGTCTTGCTTTAATTTTTAACGCAAAAAGTAATTAAATCGGTCAATTTTTCGCGGAGCAAACAGAGGACTACGAAACGTCTGTTTTGTGTACTTTTCATAGGTATTTTCGGTCCGAGCTGCAGTTGTCACTATCGCGCCCAGTTTAGTTGTTCGGACACACAGCGCGACAGCATTACATTTTACAAATACCTATTTTTGAATTCTCTCGACCTTGATGTTTCCTCTTAACGTATAGATCGCGTTTCACCATTTGCGAGTCACATAAATTATCAAAATTTAATTATGGTGATCTTGTAGGTATACGGACCACGATTACTATATAACACTAAAAAGTTAAAACTATGGGTTCAGAACGATTGTGCACATTTCTGTTTTAAAATCCCGCCTCGTATCTACGAGTCCCCTTTTATCAACAATGCCTCAATTTTGAATATGGAGTCACGTAGAAGGACGCATCTTCCTTCTACGTGACTCCATAGCCTTTGTTCGAGTGTTTGCTACGCGTAATTTGTTCCCAGCTTTAGTCAACCACGCTGGCCCAGTGCGGATTGGTCCACTTCACATACACTTTTGAATTTCTTCGCAGATCTATGCAGCCTCCGTAGCATGAACACCGAAACACGATATGATAAAACGATAATTAGATATGAACTGTCAAAATATATTGCATATAATGGCCACATTGAAATTTTATCTACATTAATACAAAAACAACACCAATATCCAAAACACTCAAAACATCAAGATAACTAAAAATCCAACTTTTTTAACAGTTTATATCGATATATCGGTTTATCATATCGTGTTTCGGTGGTCATGTTAGGGGGGCTGATAATAATATGATGTATGAATATTGGTTAGTAGGAGGACATTACTAAAACATCACATACAATCTGAAACTCTTTATTATAACATGAATGTGACCAAAAATGGAACCTCAACAAGTTTCCGTGTCGTACAGCTCGCGAACAGCCTCGTCCAGCTGCATCTCCTGCGCGCATTGAAGCAGCAAGCCGTCAATCAGCTGTTCAGAGACACTGGAATATTTTTTGTAGCTTGAAACAAAGTTATTATATTATATAGCTATTATCGTTATTTTTAATTTAATTTATTTATTTATTAACACTTTATGCACAATTATTTCTGTACAAAGGCGGACTTAATGCCTGAGGCATTTTCTGCCAGTCAACCTTTGGATGATGCAGAGAAACAATGTGGTAGATGTATGTACCAAAAAAAATAATAAAAAAAAGACATATTTTAAAATAGTTATATTTTGACATATATAAAATTAAATTAAATGTAGGTTAACAGAGACCTGCAGAGTCTGCAAACAACAGAGCATGGAATAAATACTACTGCACCATTGTTATTCTCCAGGTCCAGGGGATCTATTATGAATCATTCGTTTAGCGTCGAGCGCTCGTCAGTGTCGTCTTCGCTTGATTTTTGCTTATTTTAATTTCGTTTTTGATGCAGGGGCGGATCCAGAATGTCATGGGGGGGGCATTCTGACAAGGTTCCGACTCGGAACTATGGTTAAAATCACAAGCAGGTACTTAAACAAAAAAGTGTTTATTTCCTTGATTTTTTACAAAATAAAATAATAGCGCCTTGTGCCGCTAAAAGATGAATCGGTATTATGGAGCGACTGTTTTTTTTGGGGGGAGGGGGGGGGGGGGCTGCCAATGCTTTGATGTATGGTCTAGAGTTTGGAGACCGCCCTGTATTGATCTGATAGTCCGGGATTCGATCCCTCGGGGGGGGCAGAAGTTTTTCTGCTTGGTTTGGTTGGCGGTTGGGCTTCTGAGTCCGGCCCGGCTAACTACCACAGTCTTACCGAAGTTTTTCGCCATAATAACAAGTTATGAGAATTCGAGATAAGATAGCCAGTTCCTCAGTTGTTGAGGGGTCGAGGCGAAGCACGCTTCGACCTTCGGAATTCTCATCAGCCTGCCTGTGGTGTGTAAAATGTTGACAGCAGACAATCCGGTGGTAAACAATATAATTGAGATTACCTTGTGATAGCGTCTCAGGGTTGGGCTAGTGTGCTGTTGGTGTAGGGCACTGGTGGGCCGTACCGCAGACTGTATAGTGGAGAACAAGTGGCTGTTACCGTTCGACAGCCTCCCAGGGCTTGGGCAGCTCGCTGTTGGCGTACAGGGGGCTGGTGAGCATGTGCTGCAGGAAGCCGGCGCGCCGCCGCCGCAGGCTGTCGGCCGCCGCCGCGGGCACGCCCAGCGGTAGCCGCAGCTGCTCCGCATCCTTCGCCCGGCGCTGATCGCCCGCCGGCGGCATAGGCGTTATCTTCTGTATGCTCTCCTCTAGGATCTATAGACCATCAGATGGGATGAAGGCTGTCCCTAAAAATAAAGCTACGTATAACATACGTCTTCTCATGCGTTCTATAGTCGATTAATGTAGGTATCCGTTAAACATCCAGGTATGGACGGCACTCTATCACGTGCCAACAAGCTAGGTACTATACAGGTTTTATAGTAAGTCTTATACGATATACAAAGGGTTGAGCGGTAGATGGTGAGCGAGACGAGACTTATTCGCTCGGGTAGCTCCTGATATACATATGTGATCACAGGTCCCTTTTTCGAATGAATTTGTCCAAGTTACGTCTGATGGTTAATTGCCAGCAGCGACTTTGGCAGACTTATGACTCCGATGCGCTGCTTAAAATCTGTTATGATATTGAAATCAGGCTGTCACTTGCGGCTTTTAATGAAATCCGAGTAATCCGGATTTAATACAGCTTTGACATATTTTTTAAGAATATTAAACGAATGAGTATAAAATCAAATTAGCTTAACCCTTAATTAGGCGCGTGGGGTGTCATACACCCCAAAGCAAGTTTCCATGCTCTTCTATCTTCATAAGCAAGTGTTACGTTTAGAATTTAGTCGCGATAATCGTTTAGTTGTGAACGGTTTGAGCACCAAGGGCAGAAAAACCACATTGTGCGTATATTATCGCGTAAGAGCATTCAGTCTGAATGCTCTTACGCGATAATGTACGCAGTAAACATTTAAATATTATTGTAGTCTGTCATAATTATAACGTTGATAGTTAGTATTTACATTTATTTCGGTTTCTTGTTTATATTTTAAAAACAAGTTTAAAAGTTAATTAATATGCATGCTCAAATGTGGTCGCCACTAACATTGAAAATTTAGTTTATTTTGTATTTTATTTAATTACCTGACTGTGGGGTGCTACACACCCCGCGCGACCATATACGCAACTTTTTAGGCGCGCCTAATTAACGGTTAATAAAGCTAATTTGATTTTATAACTCACTAGCTGCCCGCCCCGGCCTCAGACGGGTATATTAAAAACCTTTTGACAATACAACAATGTAAGAAACCTTAGATTTGGAATAACATGAACGTCAATCTGTAAATTCCGTCACTTTTTATATGATTTTTTTTCAATTCATAATTTTCACTTTTTTGTATACTTACCTAATTGTTCGAACATTTTCGTTTATACAAACCTTGTCTTGAAACACAACAAAATAAGAATTAATCAATTTGGTACAGTCGCTTTGAAATTATACGCGTACATACATTTTGACGATTATTTTTATTTATAGAGAAGATTATACATTGACAAGGTATAAGTATTACCTTGTCAAATTGTCAGTATTACTTGTTCATAATCACATCGTAAATGGTTAATTAAATACCTTTAAATACAAATAAATCAAAAAATAAATAACAATGTAAAATTAACACAAACAAAAATAACACAAAATTTGAAACATGATTTATCTGTTCAACTCATTCTAAAAGGAACATAATAATTTATTTTAATTCATAAAATGAGTTCTCAGAAAATCCGCGCATTAATTTCAATTTATTATTCTGTGAATCAAATCAAAAATGAATGTTTAATTAAATAGCGCCGCGAAAGTTAAAGTCCGGGTTATCCGGATTGCAATCCCTTTTCATTACCCACCCACACACGCAGGACAGGATTGAATCGACCCGATATTTGCCCTAGTAAGTAGGTACATGAATGCCAGACCTGGAACCACAGAACACAGAAACAGGTTTCTATATTCTGTGTGTGTATTCTACCTGAGTGTTCAGGCCGAAATCAGTGATAAACTAGTATCCAGCAGGTTGCGCGCGCACGTACACACCACAATCTACTTACCTTTAAAAGCTGCGGCGTGCTCGGCTGCCTCGGGCTGCTCCCGCTGACGCAGTATAACTGGGCATTCTTCGCTCCCGATACTCGTTCATTTTTCAACCTGTGATGAAGGCTATTTATCACAATAATACTCCTTATATGTACAGTCTGCGACATGTTAAGCCCGCCTACCTAAGTTTGTCCCCATAATAACTGTAATTAACATTGTGTTCGAAGCTCGCTTCCACCTTCGACTTTATTATCATTTACTACTATGTGAGATGAAGGTCTAGAGCTTCCCTCATCATCATCACCACCATCATCATCAACAGCTCATATATGTCCCCACCGAGAGGTTCGAGGCTCCCCTATACTAGGGCGATTAGACCAAGTGCAGGTTTGTCCACTTCACACACAGCCTGTAAATAAGTTTTTTCTTCACAGGTGTGTGAAGTTTTCCTTCACTATTTTTTCCTTCACCGTAAAAGCATTGAATAAACGTACGTATACGTGGCTGGGTTCGAACCTACCTATAGTTAAATTTATATATAGTTTTTAATTAATAAAAAAAATAAAATTATGTCAAAATACGAAATGATTATAAATTCATACCACCGGATGAGAATTCATTTACACTATAGAAATTTTGCTCAATAAGCCCAGTCTTTCAACCTTTTTTTAAGGAGTCCAACGTGATGCTTTTTATTACATGCTCTGGTAGTTTACACTAAAGATCCCATCACAGGAGTTAACTATTTTGATTTACTTATCTTACGGTAGTAACTATTACTTATCTAATCTGTGCTTACGGGTGCTAATCTTTTCGAGTGTCTTAAATTTCATCCATGTATATTTTTATGTATTGGATTTTATTTAAGTAGGTAAGTATACATAAATTGCAACTTAATATTATACATGGTAATGTATAATATTTAATGATTGAAAAGTTCTTCCAAGGTGCCCTCAAAAGTTTAATTTATTTCAACGATACCTTTATTTCTCATTTATTAACATTGAAAGCTTCATTAGTGTAATATGAAACGAAGCACTAATTTAATTAATGAAGCTGTTTTCGTTGTCCAGTGTAATTTATTAGTTGTTTACATGCTCAAGGCAATTACCTTAGTTGATCAATCATGGCGCCACCCCGACAAACGGTTATTACGAACAGTTAAAAAAAGGTAAAAAAATTTAACAGTTTCATTGAAAATAAAGATAATAAAGATGTCAGTAATGTACTAAAAGCTAAAAAATAATTCAGTAGGTCCTAGGTACCAATCATCACACCGCTCTCCTCAATCTAAGGCATAGATCAGACAAAGAAATATAATCGTGGGGCGTAGCGTAACCTGGGTAAATATGTAAATAGCATTTTTATGATGATTTTAGCGGCTGACTGTTGATAGATTTTGTGAAAATTGCTTCAGCTCAAAGATTGAATTGATTGATGATAATGTGGTAAACATATCAATATTGGCATTTTTTAAAGTTCTGTGTAATATTCGTGAAGCTTTTGTATTTCCCGTCCAACTATCCTGGCGCGAAATTAAAAAAAATCTGTTTGAGCGATGTTAGAAGTCTACATTATTACGAGTACAATGTGTATATATCTTCATATTATGAAGGGACGTTGTATGAGTATGTTGTGAAAGGCGAGCCCTTCATGGCGCGCCGTCTAGACGAAGAACATAAAAAATCCATATGTTAAATATGACACTCATAGTAAAAATAATACTTATTTTCATGGCGTAGTGGTTCGAACGCTTCGGTTTCGATATTGTAAACAAAGCAACCTTCGCCATGGTTGCACCCTACATGGGCGACCAAAACTTTGTGATCTCGAGTTCCTCCATGCTTCTGAAGGCACGTCAAGCCGTTGGTCCCGGTTGCCATTGCAACCGTTTCTATCCACCAGTCTGCATTGGGCCAGCGTGGTGGTGTTATGGCCCACACTCCTTCTTTTTAAACCGACTTTGAAAAAGGAGGAGGTTCTATGTTCGGCTTTTTCTATTTTTTTATGTAGGTTCACCGATTACTGCGCCATTTGTGGACCGATTTTCAAATCACCGATTACTCCGCCATTTGTGGACCGATTTTCAAAATTCTTTTTGTAGTCGAAACGAAAAATGGTCGAAATGAGACCACCTCGGGAGTATACTCGTCCCATTGTCACTATGTCATAATCTGATGATGGAATCCCATGAAAATCGAGGGAAACCTTGAATTTCATAGGCAAGCCGCACGTCGAACGCGTTTCATGTTTCTTCTAAAGATATTCAGGTATTTGCGTCTGGTAGTCATCATGGCATGTTACTGAGCTGATAATGGAAAGTTCCTGGTAGATTAGAAGTTTGGGAATAATTCCTTCGAAACCGTCCAGAGCCAAAAACGTTTTATTTTAAGTTATTCTGGTGTTTGTTTCATGTACGAAGGCAGTGGGACGGATACACGGTGTTTCAAAATAACCAATAAATAATCAATTCTTCATAATAATCAATTCTTGAGCGTCGGTGGCGCAGTGGACTCGGCACTTGCCTTCCAATCGGGGGGTCTGGGTTCGAGACCCGCCATGTACCAATGTGTTTTTCGTTTCGAATTTCATATGTACATTCGTCTGACGCTCCTACGGTGAAGGAAAACATCGTGAGGCAACCTGCATACATCTGCGAAGAAATTCAATGATGTATGTGAAGTCGACCAATCCGCACTGGGCCAGCGTGGTTGACTAAGGCCTAATCACCCTAATATAGGGTAGGCTCGAGCCCCTCGGTGGGGACGTGTATGGGCTGTGATGATGATGATGATGAATCAATTCTTTATCGAAAACTCATCATTAAAATGTGTTTACACGTAATGTCATTTAACCCAAAATTTTCATGTAAATCATAGACATGATGATGATACTATGATTTACTTACATGAAAATTTTGGGTTGAATAAATGACATAACGTGTAAACACATTTTAATAATGAGTTTTCGATAAAGAATTCTGATGATTTATTGGTTATTTTGGAATACCGTGCATATAAAGCCCGTGATAATGGTGATGACCTATCATCAGCAACTAGCAGGGCTACCATGTATTTTTTAGGCCTAGCAAAGGACTTCATTCCACTTGATGGAAAGTAGAAGTAATAAAATAAAATGAAATGAGTTAAAATGGAATGAGTTCAAATGCGAAGATGGCTCTAGGCATAGAGATAATTTTGCTTAGCATAAGTTCCGTGTTGCCTTACAACGTGATGAGTAACATGTCGTGCAACAGACTTGATATAAGAAACGCGGAGAATTATTTGTGATATTGCCGTAATTTCTAGATGATCTCAAATGGCTTGTTAAAAGATGACCCACACGTCATGTGTGGATGCATTTTAAATTGGGGCGACCTTGGCCAATTTGATGTTGATGTAATAATCAACAAGTGCCCGCGAACTACGTTTCGCCTTAATTTATTTTTCCCGACATCTTCAACAAATATCGTTAATATACACAGAAATAAATAAAAAAAACTTAACAAATTATATATTAAAACCTTCCTCGAGAATCACGCTATCGAGTGGTGAAAACTGTTTAAAAATCGGTGCAGTAGTTTTTGAGTTTATCGCGAACAGACAGACAGACAGACGCGGCGGGGGACTTTGTTTTATAATATGTAAGGATTATATTTCAAGCGTACTTTTTGAACTACACATTTAATCAATATACTACAAAATAATTTGGCGCCATGTGCAATTGGGACTTATCGAAGAATAAGTAGCGTGTGTTTTGTTTTTTATACTCTATCACAAAAATGCCTGCATTACAGCAGAACATGATCACAATTTAAAAAACCCTAAGTAAGTGTGTCTAGGCCTTTGTCAACCACGCTGGTCCAGTGCGGATTGGTCGACTTCACATATACCTTTGAATTTCTTCGGAGATGTATGCAGGTTACCTCACGATGTTTTATTTCACTTCCCCTTAAAGGGTACTTCCCGTACAATCACGAAATTTGGCAAGAAGCAATCATAAAGCACATGTTTAGGAATAAAATCTGAAAACCGTAAAATGTACGACTATGTAAGTACTACCTATATAACATAGTAAGGAATTTACTTATAAGTTTACTTAGATACGATTATAATAATAGATGCCTTGATTCAGCATGCATTCGGTGTCGACAACTCAAGTTTTTTAAAATTGGCGGCATATCTTTAGTAACAGCTTTTGTTGGCTATACTTTGTCTATTCGGACCCGGGTTCCCTTAGAAGTCGATTGCTATTCGGACTCGATAGAAGTGTAATCGAAAAAAACCTTATAAGTTGAAACGGAAAAAAATGTAGGTTATCGGGGAATGGCTAACGCCGATCCCGATTGTGTCTCCACGGAGGTAGAAGTATCTAGAGGGTTTTTAGCCGGTAGTGGGTCTTCTACCCGAGTCCTGCATATCCTTGGGGTGGCCTAGTCAGCTCAATTCCCTTGTCGAATACCGTAAAAACTGTATTTTCCCTCTTGTAAAAAAAAAGGTTAGACATTGTGACCATGAAACTGAAATGAAACTGCACGTATCATGCTCCGGGTCCAAATAACAATTAAATTCTAAAGGGACCCGGGTCCGAACAGCAATCGACTTCTAAGGGGACCCGGTCCGAATAGACACAGCCTTATAAGTATGATTTGTTTTTTCGATATTTCCAAAATCTTACACATTTATTCAACTATTTCAAATTGTCTGATCCGTAAATGCGATAATTCAGCACCATTGGTTATGCGGCACACCCACGCTATAGGTATTGAAACACATCTAATATAGTGATGGATTGTGAACCATATTCCTGCGAAGATCGATACCTCCCTACTCAGATCAGCAAATGGAAGCGATCACGCGATCGTAACCGAGACAGTTCCGGCCGAGTACAATTTCCCTCGCGACCTTGGCCCCGGAGATACTGGAAGGGGATATTCACGGGGTCTCACAGACTTCGGGATGGTAGCGAGTGGCACCGGTACGGTGACAACAATTGCATAGTAGCCGGGATATTATTCTATGAAAGCAATTCGAAAATCTTTGCCTATAATCAAAATCATGACATTTGAATTTCATCTATTTCATCTTTATCCTTTAAGGGTTCTTTGAGAGGAGGACACATTCAAAACGTTCAAATATTTAATAAAAATGTAAAATTGGCGATTTTAATTAGGGATAGGTAATATACAGTTTACTCTACCCGTGTACACCTATAAGCCTGCTGTACACGGGTAGAGTAAACGGTATAATAGCACAGTAGAGTACTAACTGTCTTACTAACTGTACCAATGTAAACAGTATTTGTTGAGTATAGTATGAGTGGAGTACTAAAATATGGAAGAGTATAGTAACTAGCACCGCGGGCAAGTTACTCTACCACTTGCCTTCCCCACCCCGTCGCCCACTTTACTCTATCGGACACTTGGGCTACTCGACCAATGAAAACGCGTAGTAGAGTAAAACTTGTTAAGAATTGTTTGCGTGTGTTTTGGTTTTATCATGTTTGGTTACTTTTTACTTATTACTCTACTAAAAAATATGAATTTACATGTAGACAGTTACTCTACTAAAACGGGTAAAGTACTTTGAATTAGTAGAGTACGCTAGTTGAATCTATCCTTTACTCTACCCGTGGACGCCAGGCTATAAGGCTATTTTAGTGATATGTGACATATGCTTACACAAGAGTACATATACCTACTCCGTAGGAGACTAAGTAACTATTACTATTTATCACTAGTTAGAACGTTAAATACTGTTTTATTATAAACAAACAAAAAGCATGGCGATACTACATTCACAAGCCACATTCGAATGAAATGGAAACTGATATTTGCTTAGTACTATTTTGGATTTAGACGTCATAATTTATTAATAACATTTCATATTTGACAAAATATCTAAATTAATGAATAAGCTGTTTTGGATTTTGATAAATAAAATAATTCCAAAAATTGTGATTTTAAAAATATATGTACATTTAGTTTTAAAGGTTTTAAAGGTAAGTACATAACTGTAAAGTTTGAAATTAGTCGAAATATTTTATGCAATGAATAATTATATTTTTTGATAACTCATCATATTTTTTCAAACCTTCTTTATTATTTTTTTAACTTTACATTTTCATTAAAAAGATAAATAAATATAATTAAATCCTCAAATTTTAAAGAAGCAGTCTGATGCTAATGATAAATTAAAATTAATAGGTAATGATGCTAGCTACCTTATCTAATCCTGCGAGGTTGCCGGTACCTCAAAATTTACCCTGTATATCAAAAGAGAGAGATTTTTGTGTGGACGGGTACAATGACGTCTTAGTTTATGTCGGATCTCGCTGTCTGATGATGACTTTGTGTTTTTGTTATTATAAAAAAACATGACTGAATTGTTTATATAATAAATAAATTATTTTAAAAACAAAAAACCTGACTGCAAAATTAAAACTGCAAAGTAAAAGTTTTTAGCTTTATAGCTCTACATTCCATTCCATTTCATAGAAAAAAGTATAGCAGGCGAGAACGGTGCAATATGCTATGTCAAGCGAGTTTTTTTACATGGTTTACAAAATAGGTACCTATAGCTTGTTCCCGCCTGCAATACTTTTTTCTATGGAATGGAATGGAATGTAGAGCTTAACTTTTTAGTTATACGAGTATTTTTACTTTGCTGTTTTAGTTTTGCGGTCGGGTTTTTGTTTTTAAAATAGTTTAGTTTATTTCAGACTTTTAAGTTATCATAATATTGTGAGGACAGAGGCCCAATGACGATGGCGACTTTGAAATTAATGAAAAATCACGTTTTTTGTATGGGAGCCCCTTTTATAATTTTTTTTTATATTTTATATTTTTTGGGATTGTCTTTCAAAACCTTAGACCATTTAAGTTCAAAACCCTTCACTTTGATACCGCGCTTAATGGGTTAAATGCATTTTTTTATATATTTAAATGTATATATTATTTGGCGCCGAAATTCAGCCATTCTGATTTCTTAGAAATTTTAATATACCCAGTGTCACTCACGCAATTACGACCAATCGAATGACACCTCACTTGTCAAAATCCGTCAAGCCGTTCAGGCTGTGACAAAGGCGTGACAAAGAAATTGGCATACATACATACCCTCCTTTCTTCGGCAGTCGGGTAAAAAGCAAAATTACCAAGGGGAGATGCTATACTGGAGTCGTCTGCATGGGTAGCTCTATCTTACCTATTTCTGCCAGCATGCAGTGCTTGCATTGCTGCTTTCCGGTTTGAAGGGTGAGGCAGGCAGTGAAATTACTGGGTACTGTGACTTGACGTGTCTTATGTCACAATCACAAGTCAGCAACGTACATTGGTATCCCTGTAGGGGTTGTAGATTTGCAAATGTTACAGGAGCCACGTGTACTATAGGCGACTGTAGCCACTTAACATCAGGTTGGCAGCCTGCTTGTTTGCCAATTTAGTTGTATAATAAACATTTATATTGTAAATTAGGTCCTTATTCCAAACTTCCAAGTGACATGATGCAGCTCTGCGTATTTGCTAATGAGAACGGTTAAGGGATCCTGAATTGATTCCGTGACTTCTCTGTAAGGTATCGGAGGATAAGTGTAAAACATATTTTGAGATATAAATAATAATTTGGGCATCCCTACTAATATATATAGAGAAAGCTTACGCCCCGAAGAAGGACATTGGATGCTTGTCATCCCGCAATATAACTAAATTTCTTTCAGATGAAGTCACAGGAAACAGCTAGTTGTAATAAAAAAAATATTTTACAAAAAATAAAAACCGACTTCGAAAACACTGAAAAGTTAAAAATAATATAAGGATTGGTACAGACAACATCACACTTCTATATTGAAGTCGGTGACAAATTTTAAAAGTTTCTATAGGAGATCATCGTTTGGCACCGACTTCAATATAGAAGTGTGATGTTGTCTGTACCAATTCTTATATTATTTTCAACTTTTCAGTGTTTTTGAAGTTGGTTTTTTTTTGTAAAATATTTTTTATTTTTAACTTTTTAGTGAATGAAATCTTTTTAGTGAAAGAAACCCTAATTTAAATTCAATTAGCGTTTCCCTCAATTTTCATGGAATCCTATCATCAGATCCTAACTTTGGTGACCTTGGGACCACCCTAGGAATATACTCTATCGAATACAAAAAGAATTTTGAAAATCGGTCTACAATTGGCGGAGTAATCGCGTAACATACACACAAAACACGTTTGACACACCTTAAAATTTAAGGATTTTCCTCGATTTTCATGGGATCCTATCATAAATCCCAACTTTGGTGAGCATGGGACCACCCTTGGAGTATACTCTATCGAATACAAAAAAAAATTGGAAATCGGTCCACAATTGGCGGCGTAATCGCGTAACATACAAAAAAAAACATACGCATCGAATTAAGAACCTCCTCCTTTTTTGAAGTCGGTTAAAAAAAAACACGCATCGAATTGAGAGCCTCCTCCTTTTTTGAAGTCGGTTAAAAATACATCATAGGTATTGTTTAAAGAACGTGGTAATTTGTTACATGTTGGGATGTACTAAACTCAGTCGTTATATGACCTTGAGAACAAGGTAAATTTCACATGAAATTATTCCTCTCCACGAGGGGTGGCTAACATCATTTTTAGATCTGATGTTTACGCGAACTCTGTACGATCTACCCAAAAAAATTCAAATTTTAATAGGTATATACGCATATTAATATACCTAATATCTTCTTCTTATATATTTATATGTATATAATATATATATAAAAATGTATAGCCGTTCGTTAGTCTCGCTAAAACTCAAAAACGACTTGACCGATTTGAATATTTATTTTTGTCCTTTGTTCGCCTTAATACGGTTTAAAAGAATAAATAATTGCGAAAATCCTGAAGAAAAACTAATAAATATTATTCAGAAATAATGGTAATTTTCTAGGAAAAATGTCCGTACACTTCCTGTTATATACTTATTCGTCAAAGTGATAAGAAGTTCGACGGGACAGCTAGTTAAATGTATATTATCATGATCGACTGGATTAAATGCCGCATTCGACTAGTTGGACATCATTGCTCCATACTTAATTACGTATTTCAGAGAAAATGCTTAATTTTTAAGTTTTAACAGATGCCCTCTTTAATTTACGAAATGCATATTTGATTTTTTACACACAATAGGAAAAGCGAAATTCAACTAGACTTCTCAACATCTGAGAAACTTATCTTGCTTGCCTCTAATTGTCGGAACAAAAACATGTTATTCACATTGTTACTATTGCGAAAACTTAGGTAAAATGGTGGAAGCTAGCCAGGCGAGCTCAGAAACAAATAAAGAAGAAAAATTTCTGCCACCATGGGGAATTGAAGCCGGAGCTCCAGGTCAATAGTAGGCTTCACCTAATAGACCAAGGAGGCGGAGACGATTTCCAGCGTTAATTCTTATCGTTCGAGTTAAATACCTTCATCATCATCATCACAGCTCATATACGTCCCCACCGAGGGGCTCGAGCCTACCCTATGTTAGGGTGATTAGGCCTTAGTCAACCACGCTGGCCCAGTGCGGATTGGTCGACTTCACATACACCTTTGAATTTCTTCGCAGATGTATGCAGGTTGCCTCACGATGTTTTCCTTCACCGTAGGAGCGTCAGACAAATGTACATATGAAATTCGAAACGAAAAACACAGTGGTACATGGCGGTCTCGAACCCGGACCTCCCGATTGGAAGGCAAGTGCCGAGTCCACAGCACCACCGACGCTCCTTCACTTTATCTTTTTTACCCAAAGGATGACCAAAAACCTTAGACGACTGCGGTCTATTAAGTCGTCGTTGCATTGCTGTATTCCAGTTCGAAGGGCAAGACTGGATGATGTTGCTGTAGGCACATTTTATGTCGTAAGTTAGCAACGTACACATGCGACTGTTGTAAGGTTCCGGAGGGTGGTTCAGCCCGTTCAGCCGGGTATCTATCTGGAATTTGAGGGGAGACTGGGGGCGACGGAGGGGCGTCCCCCAGCGGGCCACTGCGACCTGTACAGATCTATTGTAGCCGACCCCTTTATTTTAAAGGTCTCCAAATAGACCCGCGGCGTTGAAATAGTCAATAACCTTTTTTGGAGGCAGAGCCTTCGCATCACACATTTTACAAGTGAAACACAAAAATCAAATCGTGGTGGCAGACTATGTCCATCCAGAGCTCGGCTCCTTGTGTGGATGAGAGTACGACATTCACAAAGGATGTGAAATGGTGTCTCATTATCCTCACCACAGAATCTGCACGTGGGAACATTAGTCAAGCCCGTTCTGTGCAGATGTTTGTTGAGTTTGCAGTAACCAGTTAGGGGTCTAGTGAGCGCCCTTAATTGGCCCCTGCTTAATTGGAGGTTTCGCATTGCGACCCCGGGTAAAAATTCCTTATTCAGCAATTTTGAGTGCAGTAGTCCAGGGGACTGGACCCACAGGAGTCGGGCCTGTGTTTGTATCCAATCTCTGAGGACTCTCTTTTTAATCCCCCTCTACATGCCCAGCCGGGTATATATCCAAGGGGCAGCCTTGTCAGCTGCAGTCCCTTGTGAATCGTAAAGAGAATAAAGTGAGCCCTATTAAAAGGGTTGCACATTTGCAAATCTATCAAAAGCTACTTGTTCTAAAGGCGACCAACTTGTATAAAAAACTACGTTGCGTCATTCATATTACTCATAATTAAATAACTCATAAACCTATTGATGGCGCCGAATGAGGTTTGATGCCTTCAATAGATAGGAGAATTTCCGAGAACATTTTACAAGTGAAACACAAAAATCAAAAAGTATTTACGTGACCAAATCATTATTATGGATGTATATAGTCGAGGCAGATAAGGCGGTTTTCCAAAAACAGGAATGAGTTAATCATCGACTTATCATTGTCGATAATAATAATTGTTGCGTGTACAGCAGTTGTGACCGTGCCAAGTGTGACCACGCAGGCTTTGATCTTGCGTCAACTGCGACCTTAATGAAATTCGCAACAGCAACAAACACGTCGGTCCTAATAAGCTAGGCGCTATCAACACCCCACACTCTGAGAGGAGTCCCACACACGCCTGTCGTGTAGCCGTCCGTCAGCAGGTATGGTGTGCCACAGCATTACACCTCGTTTTTCGTTAAGATCTTGGTCCACTTTACATCTATGGTCCTACTGAGTTAGGAGAGATTCCTACACTAATACTAAGCTAGGTGAGGAGAGGATCCCACACACCTGTTGACTAGCCATCACATCAGCAGGTACGGTGAGCAAAAGCATTCCAAGTTGTTATTAGTTAAGACCACAGTCCACTTTTACATCTATAGTTCTACACGATCTACTTATACACCTGTAGTCCTATTGAGTTATAGACGACCCCATACTCTGAAGAGACATTGCCACACACGCCTGTCGACTACCACATCAGCAGCTACAATGCACAATCTGATTCTGATCAGATTTTTACTTTTAGGTCAGTAACAAATGATTTTGATCGACTTCTAAGCCGACTATGAAGTTAGCGGCAGGCGATAGTATTATTTTGTATAAAATATTGTTTGCCGCGCGTCATTTATCTATAACTATTAAATTTTCTACTACCCAACGTCTGATTTGCTTTTAATAATTAACTATGGAAGACATCTGCGAAGATAAATGTGAAGTCGACCAATCTGCACTGGGTCAGTGTGGTTGACTAAGGCCTAAACACCCTAACTTAAGGTAAACTCAAGCCCCTCGATGGGGACGTATAAATGAGGTAATGATGAATTAGTTACGTGTCATAATTTCTGGAAAGAAAGAAAACAATATTGATTTACTTATTCTTTGTTCCACTAAATTCCGTTTTTTTTAATTTGTTTCGATGATCGACAAAAAAAACGGCGCCAAAAATAGAAATCCCTTGAATGTATCCGATTTCGATTCCGATTCCGAACAATAACAAGGATTTCCCATGCAGTAATAAAAATAAGATAACACACCAATGCCTAAGCGCCCGGCAGATAGCAGCACTTGTATAGAGCTGTAGAGTTCAAGTTCAATGTTTTCGTGGTCGACGCGTACGCGATGGTGTAGGTACGTGGAAAGCGCTGTTAAATATCAGTACGTACTTACCTACGCGTTATTTAAAGGAATAATCTTATCGTGCTGGATTACTAATTAGATTTACCGCGAGGACGCAGAATAAGGATATATTCGACGATAACAAAAATGTTTACGAGCAAATAAATGATTAATAAACGTCGTTAAACCGAAGAGTTAATAAGCGTTAGTAAACATATTTTTCTGGGTTCTATTCCATTCCAGTTAACGTGAACAAAAGACATAATCGTTCATTCATCTATACTCATTAATATTATAAAGCTTAAGAGTTTGTTTGATTGTTTGTTTGTTTGAACGCGCTAATCTCAGGCACTACTGATTCAAATTGAAAAATTGTATTCGTGTTAGATAGTCCATTTATCGAGGAAAGCTATAGGCTATATAATATAATGCTGCGACTAATAGGAGCTGAGCGTCAATGAAAAATGTTGCAAATACAAAAAATAATAATATGGCGAAACATAGTTCGCGGGCACAGCTCTAGTGTCGTATATTTTTAAAATAAATGCGATGACACAAGAGAATCAAAATCTATAGAATTTAGAATAACTTTTCGATAGGGGTCCATCCAGTTTAAAAAACTTCAATTTGCCTAGTGTATATTGATACATGAAAGGAAAAGTTCAGAGCCGAATCGTGAATCGGGGTTAGGGGCGTTTGGTCATGGTTTCGTTTCGTCATTAAGAAAAACTGGTGGCGTTTCGTCATTGCCATTTAAAATTAATTTTTTTTAGGGGTGTTTGGTCATTCGCTTTAAGTACAGTCCGCATTGCAGTTTTATTATCAAAAATGCATTAATTTAGTTACACACCATAGAAATAAATTAAATGACTCGATTGACTCTCTATCGTTGTTATACAGGTAGCGTTATGTTTGCGCATACGAACGTAACTTAGACACAGCGCGGAAAGCAAAGTTCGTTGGATGAACATTAGATAGATATATCTGTAATTGATTCTGTGATTTTGAATTATTAATTTTAAAGAGTGTTAAAATTGTTGTATTTTGAATTTTAGCCCTGTATTAGATAGATAGAAAATCTGTGATTGATTCTGTGATTTTTAATTGTAAATTTTAAGGAGTAGTGTTAATTATTATATATTATGTATTATGTATTATTATTATATATTATGTATATTGCTATATTATTACCTAAATTTTACTTATTTAAAGAATTGTTGTAAAAATATACATATAATTTTCAGACCTTGAACAGGTCTGAAAATCATATGTATTCTGTATTGGTTTCATTTATTTACATAGTTTGTTGACTGTACAATATTTAAAGAGCAAATACAAGCAAGTACAAATGACGAAAGACCACCAAATATTTTTAAATTAAATCATTAATGACGAAACGACACTACATCTATGAAAGTTAAAAACTATGACGAAAAGAAACCATGACCAAACGCCCCTAACCCGTGAATCGGAACGATTCACGATTCGAATAACGATTCACTTTACACAAATATTTTATTTGAAAAGTTCAAAGAAATATTTTTTCAGAATTATTAATTTTACTTCTATTTAATGTGAAATTAATAATTGTATTTTTGATATAAATAAACTAAAGCGATAAGTTAAATTTTTAAAAGATAGTACTTATTTTTAATCATTGAAACTAGTATATGTATGAAACGGAAAACTTCGAGCTGTCACAGGAACCTTCTTATCCTGAATATATCCTTCCTACTACCTTCTTATCCTGTACTATGACTACCCCTATGTTGAGAGGATGTTTGAAAGCTTTCCGTAGACACTTGTTTCGACGCATTAGTTCAGATACGCAATCGTATATACTTATCTAAAGGTTTTTTGGAAGACATCGCCTGGCGCGTTAGGGTCACCTTTCTTGGCCTTTGTGTTACTAATGGTCGATTTCACCAACCATTACTTAGCTTAGGTAGCCCCTAAGACGCATGCTGTCACTTTTTGTCTTTAATGAAAAGAATGTGACAGCATGCCACCCTAAGAGAGGTTGCCTAAGCTAAGAAGAGGTTGGTGAAAATGGCCATTACTCTCCTAGTTTGTGCTATAAACAAAATGTTCCTATCTATCTATCTAAAACGTTTTGAGTTTGGGTCTAGCGGCCTACTCACCCAACGGCATCGCCTCCGCACAGTTCCCTGACGATTCTGGTCACCTCACACCCACCAGGCTCGGGCACCTGGAGAACAACAAATATTTTAATCTTCACCCCGCACCACTGCTGAGAACTCCACACGAAGGAAAACTTCAAGTTTCAGTTTTTCAAAGACCAAAATTCCCAGTACTTATTCAAATCTGATCTTGTTATTTGAGTCGATTTCCTTTGATCTTTCAATGATTTCCTCAGACCTAATATTGTTTATAAGATTCAGCGAGGCTACCGCAGACATGTATAGGGTCGGCCAAGAAAGTGGTGTACAAGTTTTACCAAAACTTCGCGTTTAAACAAATAAAAATATTTTTTATTTTTGTATTTTTAGTTTTTGTACTTTTTAGTGAATGGTGAGCTGGTATTAAATGCAGGGGCTCCGGTCGTCTATGTCCAGTGTGTTAAACAGTCCAAGGTCAGGTCAGATCAGGCTAAGTCCATAGTTAAGGATCTTTCCATCATCAGCTAATAAGTTCATGGCTACCAGATGCAAATACGTGAACAGCTTCGGAAAAAACATGAAACACGTTGGACGTATCTATAAAATGTATGCCAAATTTTAAGACTTTCTAGGAGATCATCGTTTGGCACCGACTTCAATATAGAAGTGTGATGTTGTCTGCACCTATTCTTATATTTTTTTTAACTTTTCAGTGTTTTTGAAGTCGGTTTTTATTTTTTATATAATATTTTTTATTGAACATTTGTTACAAAACTCTGCTACGAGTGGTCCTATCCACTCGTTTTTGATTTCTACTAGTAGTATACGCAACGTATTGACGAGAACGTTCCTTTTTACGTGCGATTCATCGCTGGTTTTTTAACCGACTTCAAAAAAGGTGGAGGTTCTCAATTCGATGCGTATGTTTTTTTTTTGTGTGTATGTTACACGATTACGCCGCCAATTGTAAACCGATTTTCAAAATTCTTTTTGTATTCGATAGAGTATATTCCTGCGATGGTCTCATTGTCATCAAAGTCAGGAGCTGATGATGGAATCTCAGGAAAATCGAGGGATACCCTTAAGTTGTATAGGTACGTCCAACGTGTTTTACGAGTATGTTTCTTCCGAAGCTATTCAGGTATTTACGTCTGGCAGTCATAAACCGAGTTTATGATGGAAGGATCCTTAACTTTAGAAGTTAGAGGAACGATAATTTAATAGAAAGACTTTCTAGGAGATCATCGTTTGGCACCGACTTCAATATAGAAGTGTGATGTTGTCTGTACCTATTCTTATATTATTTTTAGCTTTTCAGTGTTTTTGAAGTCGGTTTTATTTTTTGTAAAATATTTTTATTATATTATTTTTAACTTTTCAGTGTTTTTAAAGTCGGTTTTTATTTTCTGTAAAATCTTTTATTTTTCTTGCTAAGTTATTGTGTACGGTTGTTTTTTTTTTGCGTGAAACGAAATGATATAGTTATTGTTTTCAACGACAACAAAGAATTTGAGTGATTAAAAAATCTTCAAAATTGGAAACAGTAGAAAATACTTTCGCACAAGAATTGTATTCGTGTTCGAATTAAATATTCACTTCAAATGATTCAAAATTGCGTCTCCCGGCATCTCTACCATTCGAAATGCCTGCTCGTGCTTGGTGTCGTCTGTACCCGTGGCGACCCACGGGACGGCGAGTGGCGACATTGTCAAGGTCACGGCCCGCCGTCTCCCCATGGACAAGTCCTGCCGCGGGATCGGCGACTATTGCAACGCTTACGTCATCCTATATCGCAGCCGCAGCCGCTCGCGGCGCGGTGTCGCCAGCCAGAGATTGTGTTTTCCTTTATTGAACGTTTATACAAAACTAGCTGCCTGGACAGACTTTGTTTTGTCAAATATTATTTATACTCTGTGATTTGTATGAGAAAATAAAGGTGTTGTTTTTACTAATTTCCAAGCAATTTTTGTTTTTTCTCTCCTCAGAAACCTTCCTTGTGGCTTATGGAAAATATGGATGTTTTTTAGCAACGATTTTGATAAAATTTTTACAAAAAAATAAAACCGACTTCAATAGTGTTATTGAAGTCGGTCACAAATAATATAAGAATACATACAAAATCACAGTTTCATATTGAAGTTGGTGCCAAATTTTAAGTAACTATATTAATTGTTCTTTTTATTTTTTAAATCCTTCCAGGTGATCATTGCTTGGATTTTTTTTTTAATCTTTTTAGTTTATTATAATACATGCGTTTTAGAATTTGAGCCAAGGCAAACACCAGAATAACTTAAAATAAAACGTCTTTCGCTCTAAACAGTACTGAAAGAATTATTCCCGAACTCCTAACCTACCAGAAACCTTCCATCATCAGCTCAGTAACATGATATGATGACTACCAGATGTAAATACCTGAATAGCTTCAGCAAAAACATGAAACACGTTGGACGTGCCTATGAAATTCAAGGGTTTCCCTCGATTTTCATGGATCCCATCATCAGATCATGACATGGTGACAATGGGATCACCTCGGGAGTATACTCTTTCGATTACAAAATTAATTTTGAAAATCGGTTTACAAATGGCGGAGTAATCGGTGAACATACATAAAAAAAAATTGATACAGCCGAACAAAGAACCTCCTCCTTTTTCGAAGTCGGTTAAAAACTCGAGATTCATACTCTTTAAAACATTTCATTGAACACGTGTTTCATGGTTTATTGGAATTCACCCCCATAGGGTGCAAAATACGGCTTGAAAATTTCTATTGAAAATATATAAAATCTGCTCCAATTTCTATGAAATTTATTATCCGAACTCCTAAATATTAATAACAGTATTCTATATATTGGGCTACAAAATTATTTTACCTAGGGGAAAATATAAAATTCCCACGGGAAAACAATAATAACGCGGGCGAAGCCGCGTGCGAAAAGCTAGTTTGCTGATTGACAGGTTTTATTGACTTAACATTAAGGTAGAGTTGGTAGAGTATAATATTTTTGTAACTTTGCCGTACTACCTACAATTTTTCCAATCTCTACCAATATTTATAATGTGAAAGTAAACTATCTGCCTGTTGTGCTTTGTCTCAATCTCAATAATCTTTATTAAATACAGACCTTTACAGGCACTTATTGACGTCAAAAAAAGAAACAAAAATCTTCAACCAAGAATCTAATTAATTAATTATTTAATCCTTGTGTAGGACACACACCCCAACCATTAATAAGATATGCCCTATTCCACTATAATCCACTAAACAAATCCATTAATGGATTTGTTTCCACTTATTTTTCCACTCTAATCCCTTGCCGCAATGGATTATTTTCCACTTCTTTTTATATTCCACTCTAACCCTGCAATGGATTATTTTCCACTTCTTATTGTATTCCACTCTGACACCATTGGATGGATTTTATTTTTTACTGTTTTTCACATGGGCCAATCCAGGTTCTGGGCCAGGGGGGCAAATCAGATTGTTGTATAAACATAAATTAAAATCGGTAATTTTTATATAAATTCTTTAATTATACAATAACTATTTTAAAAGTCTTCCGTGAAAGAATCGCCCATAGCGTTAATAAATTTTTTTATGTAGGTACGAAATTTGCCGTAGGCAGGCCTGTTCCCGGTGGGGACTGAAACACGGTTACCTTCTATGGTTCTACACCGCTGTGGTAGGCCTATGGTTAGCTACGGGTGTATAGCTAGCAAACGGCAAAGCCTGCAAAGACGTGCCTGCTTGATGATCACCGGGGCAATCTCCTCTTCTTCCTCCCTTGCTTTGGAGGCTATCTTAAACCTCCCACCGCTCTATCTATTCATTTAAGGGGAGGCAAGGATGACCATGCTTAGAGAGGTAGAGGGAAGCCGATCGAGTTTGAAATCCCAAACCATGAGGAAACTAAATGGTAGCCTCATGGTAAATCATGTAATGGCAATGCGAGCCGATGCCGTGCATGAAACTTTGGAGTTCAAGAAGAACTACAATGTCACGATTCCTAACAGGGATAAATGAGATAAGCAAATCCCTAAGTCCTTAAGGAAAAGGCAATCAAATATGGTACAACGGTGGCTCCAGAAAAGAGGGCCGATCAGGTGCAGGTGTCTACGGAGGTAGTGCGAAATCCAGGACTACGAGTCTTGATGTACATACTACCGTTTTGCAGGCAGAAATGTATGCGATTATCGTATGGATGATGGCATGGTATCGGTATTGGAAGGTAACGACTTGCGAATAGATTTATTTTGATTTTGAAATTATGTCACCTCCTCAATGAAGTGGCCTACAGAAATGCTTCCAGTTAAAACTTTATTATATTCAAATTTTATTTATTAAATAAATAAAATGATAAAAACCAAATAATTTTACGTTAGTTAATTTTGAAGGATTACGGTAGAACTGAAATTCATCAATGGATCAGAGGGGAAAAAGGTGAAAACAAATCCATCGATGAATTAGAGTGGAAGAATAAGTGGAAACAAATCCATTAATGGATTTGTTTAGTGGATTATAGTGGAATAGAGTTAAGATATATTATGCAAATACAAGTAAAATGAAAAAGTAAAGTTGACTACACCTGTTCGGAAAGTGAGAGGCTACTCGAGAGGAACAGGCAAGAAACTCGAAGTCCTGTATTTTTTTGTCTTTTAAATTGCCATCATTACAAATGTTATTGTTTAACAAACATTTTTATTGTAAAAAAATAATAATATAGAAATGCCTGTCGGAGTGAGTGGAACAGTTACTCAAATGAATATAATTTATCCCATTATCACAAAGTGTTAATACCCTTTGAATGTCAATTATCACATTTTTTATCAATACCAAGCAGTTTTACCTGTCAATTTTGAAGTCGGTTAAAAGAGGAGGAGGTTTTCGAAATTTTTTTTTGTATTCGATAGAGTCTACTCCAAAGGTAGTCCCAATGTTACTAAAGTTAGGATCTGATGATGTGATCCTATAAAAATCTAGGGAAACCCTTAAATTTTTAGGTGTGTCCAACGTGTTTTGTGTGTACGTATGTTACGCGATTACTCCGCCAATTGTGGACCGATTTTCAAAATTATTTTTGTATTCCATAGAGTGTACTCCTGGGGTAGTCCCAAGGTCACCAAAGTCAGGATCTAATGATAGGATCCTATAAAAATCTAGGGAAACCCTTAAATTTTTAGGTGTGTCCAACGTGTTTCATGTTTTTTCGGAAGTAATTCACGTACTTGCGTCTGGTAGTCATGAACCGAGCTGATGGTGGAAGCATCCTTAACTTTTGGACCTTAACTTTGGTCACAAGTTGGCAACGTACACTGTGGTTCTTGTGGGGGTTGCAGTTTTGTTGCGAATCTCACAGGAGCCACATACATTATAGGTGACTGTTACCACTTGTTTACCATCAGGTGGGCAGTTTGCTTGTTTGCCAACTTAGTTGTATATAAAAAAAGTCACGGGGTGGTTTCAGCGGTCGGCCGCATCGCCGGACGACGCGACGCCCCGCGGTATCGCCGTAGGCGGTGGCATCACCGCGGAGTCGCGTCGCCTCTGCTCTGTCCGCTCCTCCAGCCAGTCGCCGCCGACACTGTGAGCTGTGCGCACACATTCTGTCACTGTACGGACGCCAGACCGCCAAGGGCCGCGACAATATGGTGAGTCGGCAAACTGTTTACAAGCGTCCCTACCGAGCCGTACTACGAGCTTTTCACGTGAAACTTGTTTACAAAATTAATACCAATTTAATTATTTTCCTTTTATACTTTGGTAGACGCGTGAGTTTTTCAGATGAAACTTGTTTTCAAAGTAAATATCGATTTATTGTTTTCCTTTTTTTTGTTGACACCGAAAGTTTTTAATATATCTACGTTTATTATTAAAGTTAGATCTAAAGCAGACACTTGTTTACAAAATAAATACCCATTTATTATTTTGTAGACACTGAATGTTTTTTGTAGACACTGAAAGTTTTAAATACTTACAAGTGTTTTAGAGTTTGATCTGATCTTCGTGATTTTTTATTTTCATGTGGTCGAAACGTCAAAATACAGTCGATTGACGCAGTTTAAAGATGTAGCATATTGCCTTTAAAGTTTTTTTTTCGGGTGACAATATTTTATTACTAGTCATATTAACAGAAGTATTACTTGTTATAAGTTTTTTAATATTATTCTTAATACCATCTCATCTTGAAAAGTTAGTTAGTTCTTTTTACTCACCATTTCTAAATTACTTTACACCGGTCACGTCACGAGATAAAAACATGAAAGTTTACCGCAATTTTATGGATAACATTTCCCAATTATAAAACAGGTATTTATTGAATGAGCACAAGAAGACCTCTTCATAATTGTATAATAGCAAAAATTTGTAAAAAGTTGAAATATACACAGATAAAATATAATTAATTTCACTTCGAATGAATCAATCAGAAACAGTAATCAATTACTATGAACTTAGATTTTGGATACAAAAATAGCTTTTAAAAAAGCAGGCGACGATCGCCTCCCGTGTAGAAGACATTGCTTAACGTCAACATCATGTCAACATTGTTCAAATTCGCGCACAATCAATTCACGATTTCAAACACAGTCTCAGAGCAGAATTTAGGTTACCTAGTACTAATTTTATTTACCCCATTACCGAATTATCAAAACACGGAGCGAGACTGGAATTTATTAAAACTCGACATTGTTGCCAGCGGCTCACAGTATTATGAGCAACTGATGAAGATTGCCAAGCGAACGCAGCTGGAAATCGTTGAGTAATCTATACTATACTTACTATATACTATTACTAATATTATAAAGCTGAAGAGTTTGTTTGTTTGAACGCGCTAATCTCAGGAACTACTGATTCAAATTAAAAAATTATGTTTGTGTTGGATAGTTCATTTATCGAGGAAGGTTTTAGGCTATATAGCATCACGCTATGACTTATCAATGAAAAACGTAGCAAAAATGGGGAAAATATATATGGCGAAACGTAGTTCGCGGGCACAGCAGAGCTATATGTAAACGATAATTGGAAAACATAACTATAGATATAAAAACTACAGGTGCAGAATTCTATTTTTTTTATTTTAGTTTGCTCGATAGCAAGTTTAGGTAAGCGATTTTTTATAGTTGATTGTTAAAGGACGAAAGGAACATACACAACAGCAACCTTTAAACCCTCAACTCTTGCATGGGCGCCAAATAGTTCTTTCGCCCGAGGGAAGAAACAATGCTTTTCATTTCAATTAAAAGGCATATGAAAACGTGATTAGTGAAACAGAATCTAATAAGTTCACTTTATAAGTAAACTAGCTTCTGCCCGCGACTTCGTCTGCGTGGACTTCAGAATTGGGTCTAAAGCTTCGCTCGTTAACAATTTTCAATCTTCCCACGAGAACTATTTGAGAGATCATTAAGGAATATAAAGTATATGTCCTTTTCCATAGCATAGGTGACATGCATACCAAATTTCAAAGTTGTCCGTCCGCGGCTTAGCTTGTAAACAATTTTAAATTTTCCCTCGGGAACTTCTTAAGGAATTGGGATAAAAGGTATCCTATGATCTTTTCCATGTCAAAGGCTACATGCATGCCAAATTTCATCCAAATCCGTTCAGCCGTTGTTGCGTGATTGAGGTATCCCTTTTTGATTTAATCTAAGGGCTGTATTAAAAATTTCAACATGACTAAATTGAAATCAAAAATAGAATAATTTTATTTTATAATTCGACAGCAAGGAAAATCGTTTCCATAGGAGGAAAATACTGATTTCGTCCTGCTGTTCTGATAACTTCAAGCGATCTTTTGGAGCATGACAAATAAAATAATTTCTGAGTGCAGTTTTATTTTTGTAAATAAATATTTTTTTGTTATTATCAGCTAAACACGTCCTGAGTGAGTGGAAGATATAAAATTGACGATCAAAAGAACTTTTCATTGTCAAGTCACATTTTAATAACCATTATTTTAATTTTTCTTTTTAGTAAGATTTGCTATGATAAATACCGATTTATAACAGCTATTCAAGAATACGTTTGGAGCGTAACATTTCTGGGAAATCTAAATATTTTACTGTTGTAGGAGGGTGAATTTCTCGCAGTTAGTTTTCAATCAGAATACCACATTAGCCTATTTTGTTCTTTCATTGAAAAAATTTACATTGAAATGACAAAATGAAAAAATTTCGTACGATTGACTTAAAATTGTACCATTCGTTTAATAAGCTAAAGGAACTAAATTAACATCTTTTGTTGATTTGTTTGTTGGTTCTATTTTGACTATTTTCTTTTATTATTTTTTTAATCCAAGTTTCAGTTTTTTTATTTTAATGTTTTTTTTATTATTGCAAATAAGCAATCTGATATTTTTAGTTTTACTTATCTATTTATTGAATTTGGTTTGTTTTTTGTTATTGAAAATAAATAACAAGCGAATTCTGTAAAAAGTTTAATTCGACTTTGGAATGTCAATATATAATATACTTATTGTTATTTTATTAATTGTTACTGTACTATATTTGTTAATTAATCCAATAAAAGTATACTATTTCAAATAAATAAAATAAACGAACGCCGAAACAAACAAGATATATATTGTATTGACATTACAAATAAAAGATGTCTTTTCTCAAAATGAGCATTCTAAATTATGGTTTTGACCCATACACAAATTTAAGGAGTGAATAAATGTTAGAAGATTCGTTTTTTTATCAGTACCTACATAATTAAAAGAAATATTGCGAAAACACACACAAACTAACGAACAGCTATATATTTCGCAAAATCTGCAGAAAATGCATTGAACAAAAGTATACAAAGGTGGAACTTTTTAATGATTTCTTCTCCACTATCGGTTCGATCTTGGCAAATCAAATTCCAAAACCAGAAGAAAATATAGTCACCGGAACTGCTGGCGAGGCTGGGAGTAGCACAGTATCACAGTGGGCACCTGTTACGGCTCATGAGGTAGATAAAATTATTAATAGCTTAAAATCAAATTCTGCTGCTGGTTTGGATGGGATTAACACTAAATGTATAAAAAGTATCAAAGGTGTGCTAACCTATGAACTCGCAAGCTGTATTAATAACTGTTTTGAACAAGGAGTATTTCCTGATAGTTTAAAAATAGCAAAAGTAACACCAATATATAAATCAGGTGATAGATCGGACCCCGGGAACTATAGACCTATCTCGGTGTTACCAATTGTCTCTAAAATTTTTGAGCGAGCACTATATGGCCGCCTTTTAAAGTATTTGGAATCTAAATCATTTTTATACGAAAAACAGTACGGTTTCAGATCTAAATCAAACACACTCTCAGCTACAGTTGATTTGGTTACAGATATAAAAGTTAACATCGATGAAAAGCAAGTAGTACTTGGAATATTTATCGACCTAAAAAGGCATTTGATACTGTCAGTCATGATATCCTATTGCGTAAATTAAAAAACATTGGTATCGTTGGACCTGCCTTGGATATTTTTGCATCTTATTTATCAAATCGACAGCAAGTTGTAAAGCTTGGCACTGATCAGTCTGATTCTCAACCAATAATTTTCGGAGTGCCTCAAGGATCCATCTTAGGGCCGTTACTGTTCCTCATTTACATAAATAGTATCGGACAATTAGGTCTAAAAGGTAATATTACTCTTTACGCAGACGACACGACACTATTCTACTTTGGTCACTCTATTGATACAGTAATTAGTGACGCTCAAGAGGATCTTAATTTATTAAATGTATGGTTTAAATCTAACCTTTTAACTATAAATGTTGCTAAAACACATTACATGATATTAAAGGCAAAAAATAAAAGAATAGGAAGTTATGCACCTCTAAAAATTAACATCCAATTTGTTTCCAAAGTAGATAATGAAACATACCTCGGTTTATTATTAGATGATACCCTTACATTTAAACAGCACATAAATAAAATTAAAACAAAATTGATTTCTCTCACCGGTGCTCTAAGAGGTATAGTAAAATGTCTTCCAATAAATGTTCGTTACACAATTTATAATACGCTTGTTAAGCCGCATATTGACTACTTAATTGAAGTTTGGGGTTCAGCAGCAAAAACAAGCTTAAAGATAATACAGGTATCACAAAATAAATTAATAAAAGTCCTTTTCAATTATGATTTTCTTAAACCAACCAAAAACGTATACAGGGAAACAAGAATTATGAATATCTCGCAAGCATACAAATATTATACATGCCTTTTAGTTCGTAAAATACTAAATAAGAATATACACACAAAAATAAGTTTTACGAAAACAATACCAATAACAAAATTAAGACCTAGACTTGGTAGAGAATTAAAAATCCGTACAGCACGAACAAATTATGGTAAAAAGAGTGTCTTAATCTATAACAAATTGCCTGAGGACATAAGAGAGGCCCAATCCATGGCAACATTCAAAAAATTACTCAAATTTTATATATATAATAATTAATTAATTAATATCTTGTTTTTTTTTTAATCAATAATTTGCTATCCTTAGTCTGTTATTGAATATTTATGCGTAGATAAAAAAAACACATGCATATATTATACCCATATTCAGAGCTTTATACATAAAAATAAATATATATAAGAAATAATGAATATATAAAGTAAAAATAACAACATAAAAAAGAATGTCTACTACGATACCAAAAACATATATTTCTAGATAAATAAGTAGGTACTTTTATGCATAAATATATTTATTCATAAAAATCTAATCAAATGCATATAAGAGACTTATAGTATTTATACAACAAAAAATATCCTTACATTTTACATAAAATATGTTGTAATTTTGAAACTACGCTCACTGTATGCGCTGCATGTCGCTTCCAGTTACGTTAGGGCAACGTATACCTACTGCTTCGAAGAGTGGAATGATCGAACTGATTTTTTTTTTATTACTACCTACATAAATTTTACCTTTGTTTGTTGTAGATCGTCTGTTCTATGTAATTATATATATATATTTTTTTTGTAACTTTTCTCATATAAGTGAATTGTAAATTCTTTTTGAGAAATAAATGTCTAAAACCCGAATTATACGAGTATCTAAGAGAGATTTCTTCCAATTAACCTCAGAACGCATCAGAAAATAAAAATGGGAAGCACTAATGCGCCAAAAGAGAATGTTCTGTAATAAATGATTGGAAGGGAAAAACAAATATAACTACAATGAATTAGCAACTATAATTTACCATAGCAAACTTATTCATAAATACACACAAACATATACATATATATAAACATACTATATTATCATACCTCGGTGGATGAGGTGGATAATTTGGTAAATTTTCAATGTCGATTAAAAAGTTAATGCTCACTCATATTAATCTCGCATTTTAGAGAACATAATTATGGAAAAAGAAAAAAAAACAGTAAACCGCTTATCAACTTAATTAATTATGCCATATCGAAAACGTGGTCCCACCTACACGTCAACTGTCAATTAAAATAAAGCCGACATAACTATGAACCCGTGTGCGGTCACAGAATCACTACATATCTACGTAATGGATATGTTTTTGCCCACCAAGCGGCGTGTTAAAAGATTTTCAATTTAAGCTAAATCTATACTTACTTACTAATATTATAAAGCTTAATAAGAGTTTGTTTGTTTGTTTGTTTGCTTGAATGCGCTAATCTCAGGAACTACTGGTCCGATTTGAAAAATTCTTTCAGTGTTAGATAGTCCATTTATCGAGGAAGGCTATAGGCTATATATCATCACGCTAAGATCAATAGGAGCGGAGCACTAATGAAGAATGTTTCGAAATCGGGGGATTTTTTCCTATTGAGAGCTTCCGCTGCGTGCGCTGCGTAAACGGTTAAAGTTTCGCAAAAATTATGTATGACAGAATTGTCCCCCTTTAAAAGTTCTAAAAAAAAGTCCGCGACAGCATATGTCTATCTTTTAAGGTTAGCTCACTATAACCTTTTTTATGCTAACCAAATTTGTTCTAAAATAATGCATTATTTGCGAAGGTGTTTTTATAAACATGATATTAATCCTTATCAAAATAAATACGTTATTCATCACAAGTATTTAATTTAAAACAAAATTGCCCTTTACATCATTCGATTTAAATGAATATCTTAGGCGATATCGCAGTTTTAAAATAACATCACAGCAAAATAATGATCGAGTACTGCGCGCACAATGTGCAAAGCCGGCGGGCAGTCATGAGGGGGAAGGGCGGTGGCCCCAGTTAGCTATCTACTTCTGCCGGAAGAAAACAAAACTAAAAATATAGTGTACGCAGAAGTACTTTAAAATAACATTAGTTTAATTTTTTTGAGAATAACCTACAATCTACATGATATAAGATTATAAGACCCAGTACTTACTCACCTATATGAACGAAGTCGCGGGTTAAAGTTAGCGTTAGCCCAAAGTAACTATTCCACGCGGACGAAGTCGCGGGCGGAAGCTAGTCGTATATATACCTTCTTAGTTACTAATATTACAAAGGTGTTAAATTAATTCATTCTGCTAATTTTGTATACATTAAATACGCATTTATTACTTGTATGAAAGATTAGTTGCAACGGTTGGTTGTCATATATTTATCCATTTGCTTCTTTTTTTTTGTACAACTATGTTGGCAAACAAGAATACTGCCCACAAGATGGTAAGTTGTAACCGCCACCTATATAGTACATGTGGCTCTTGTAACCGCCACCTATATAGTACATGTGGCTCTTGCGAGATTCGCAAGAGTAATAGTAAATCTGCAACCCCCACAAGAACCACACTGTATATACGAGTACGTTGCCAACTTGTGACATAAGATGTAAATCCACGGTACCCAGTAATTTCACTGCCATATCTTACCCATTAAACCGGAACACAACAATGCAAGCACTGCTGTACACAAAATACACATACACAAAATATTCTGTACTCTTGTAAGGGTTGCATGTTAGCGGATCTTATAGAACATCATCATCATCATCATCACAGCTCATATACGGGGCTAGAGCCTACTCTATGTTAGGGTGATTAGGACTCAGTCAACCACGCTGGCCCAGTGCGGGTTGGTCGACTTCACATACACCATTGAGGTGGATAGGACCTGTATGTACCTATCTATTATACAACCGCGGATAAGAAGAATATGATTTTTTCGGAGTATACACGATTATTTTTTAATCACCCTGGAAAATTTAAGGGACGCTTCACGACATGGCATTAAAATGATTTAAATATGAATAAAAAAAAATAACACTTAATTTTATATTAATTTTCTGAAAAATCCAAAAAATGCTGCACTAGTTGAGAGCAGCATTTTTAGAGATTTTTTTTTATTTATTATTTCATTTTTTTATTGAATAAAGGATGTGTCCTGAAGCGTCCCTAAAATATTCCAGGGTGATAAAAACGTAACCGTGTATAGTTAAACGCATTTAACTTAGATATAAATAAATATTTTATTTGCCAAAAACGCATCATTTATCTACTTACAGTTAGTGTAGACTTAAAAAGGTAGTTAATGCGTTTTTCGTAAGCGCGGCAGTATAGGTGAATGTGGCCCTAGCCACTAACCATCAATCAGGTGGGCAGTCTCGACAGTTTGCCAATTTTGTTGTAAAAAATCCGCAGAAAGAAACAAGAATCTACATTAAGGCGCATAGTGCTCCCAATGACCTTGCGTCTTTCGTCCCGCACTGATTACATAGGAGTGAGTGAGTGAGAGTGAGGGGAATATTTAAGCAAACCTTTACGCGTAAGATGAATTATTTAAATTAAACATTAATAAAGGCGAATAAGAAAAATCTAAAAAGACCATCCCCTAGAATATTGTTCACTTTATTTATTCAAATCGAAAGTATATGATTTAACCTAATATTTACGACGCGATTAGGTTTAAAGTTTTAAAATCGAGGCATGTTTGGGTCACATTTTAACCAACTTTTAATTAATTTATCAAAAAATTAAAAAGACCATCCTCTAAAGAAGGCGTTGAATAATAACATATCTTTTTTAAAGATTTTTTTATTCAATATTTATGAAGAGAACCGGTTTTTTCTGCAGTGAATTTTTATGATTGACCTTACTATGCGCCTTAAGGCACGTCAGATCCAATGGCACTAGAATGGTCTACCGCGCTGTCGGATGTCCAACAGAGTCCAGGGTTAGGGTTGCCAACCCCAAATTTAAAAAACAAGGATTTGAAGCTGGAAAAACCAGGACAATTCAGTTTAAAAACAGGACGCAGTAAAAGAGTTAAAATAATTAAAAAATATTTTACAAAAAAATAAAAACCGACTTTGAAAATACTGAAAAGTAAAAAATAATGTAAGAATAGGTACGGACAACATCACACTTCTATATTGAAGTCGGTGCCAAACGATGATCTCCTAGAAAGTCTTAAAATTTGACACCGACTTCAATATAGAAGTGGGATGTTTTCTGTAAGTACTTATTCATACATAATTTTTAACTTTTCAGTGCTTTTGAAGTCGCGGTTTTTATTTTTTTGTAAAATATTTTTTATTTTTATCTTTTCACTGAATTTAATACCACCTCTTTAAAGCTTCATTAAATTCAGGTCAAGTCCAAAAGTTAAGGCTCCTTCCACCATCAGCTCGGTTCATGACTATCAGACGCAAATACGTGAATAATTTCCGAAAAAACATGAAACACGTTCGACGTAGGCTATAAAATTTAAGGGTTTCCCTCGATTTTTATGAGATCCCATTATTAGATCCTGACTTTCGTGACCTTGAAACCACCCCAGGAGTATACTTTATGGTATACAAAAAGAATTTTGAAAATCACATTGGATACACCTAAGAATTTAAGGGTTTTCCTCGATTTTTATGGGATCCCATCATCCGATCCTAACTTTGGTGACCTTGGGACCACCCCAGGAGTATACCCTATCGAAAACAAAAAGAATTTTGAAAATCGGACCACAATTGGCGGCGTAATCGCGTGTAACATACACACAAAAAAAAAACGTACGCATCGAAATAAGAACCTCCTCCTTTTTTGAAGTCGGTTAATTAATATGTATTTTAAAGTTAAATTAAGTTAACTTGTACACAGATTTATTGATTACTTGTTAGAGATGTTAGTCTGAAGTTTAGGCTAATATCTGTAAATCATTCACGTAACTTCCGGAAGTATGACGCAAGCTTCACACTTGTCTGCGCCGGAGGCCTAGACAAACTGACAATTCAAAGACGATAACTTAGTTCGATAAGAACAAAATGTATGGGATTGACATGTGTCATCGCTAAATAACACGGCGAATCGATATGTAAGTTGGTAGACAAATTGATTCAACGAACCGACTAAGTAGTTTTTCGCAATTTTCATATAATGAGTACTATATGAAAATTGCGAAAAAAACATCATTTTTCATTAAAATGACATGAAAATATTTATTTTGACCATTTATTTGGTCTCGCGCCCACTCATAACCAAAAATCTCATAACCAATACGTAAAGGTCCCACTCATAGCTGCTGATGTGAGAAGACGAAACTCATAACCAACACAACTACACAATTATGTACAGTCGCTTTAATAATTATTAACAACATTAACAAAGAAGGGTAAATAATATTTTAAATTAAAGTAAAAAGCTTGGTATACGAGAGAGGTGCAAAGAGGCATCTTGCAGGTCGGCAAGGTGAGGGTGGCTATTGCGGTGTGTAATCTCTCTCCCGCATTAAAATTAGACAGCACAAACAATACAGAAGACAAAATGTAATTTTTTACGAAAAATTAAACCCACTTCAAAAACACCAAAGAGATAAAAGAATAAAAACAACATCACAGATTTATATTGAAGTTCGTACCAAATTTTAACTAGTACTTATATTTTTTAAGATTTTTCAGGTGATTATTGCTTGGCACCGACTTTAATATAAAACTATGATGTTGTATGTATATTATTATTTATGACTTTTTGGTGTTTTTGAAGTCGGTTTTATTTTTTGTAAAAAAAATCTTTTTAATCTTTTTAGTTAATTTAAAATACCAAAACCTTGTCCTAAATGTAACAAATACTTTTCTGAAAATCGCATCAAAATCGAAAAACATACATACAAACATACAGGTCAAACTGAGAACCTCCTTTTTTAACCGACTTTGAAAAAGGAAGAGGTTCTATGTTCGACTGTATCTATTTTTTTGAAGTTCGTTAAAAAGGATCTGCTTATTTCATAAACAAAATTTCTTCCAGCAGACCTACGAAAGGAGAAATTGTAATATATTAGGATTTGCGTGTATAGCAGCTTAGAAGGCGATCAAATAGTAAAAAAATATATAAAAATAAAACCATACTATATAACATACTAAATAAAAAATATGTAGAAATACTTATTACACAAATAATATGAATATTATTAAATTTTTATATTTCATAATTAGGACTTGGATAGATAGTATTCTCTTACGCGGCGCTTGAAAGAGTAGATGAGGTGTAGCTATCAGGACAAACTAATTCTCAATCACTTCTTAATATTGTTATTTTTGTTGAAGATGTCACGGAGAAAAACTATTTATGCCTTCCTCGTACTAAGATTTGTTTAGTGCTTACCCGTGGTACTACCGTTGGTACTACTGTTAGTATAATACTTTTTTGTTACCCGATCCCGGATTTGGTGACAATGAGACTAATCGAGAACTATACTAACCCTCAAACAAAAAAAGAATTTTCCAAATCGGTTAATAAATGACAGAGTTATGAGATAGCAAACGTAAAAAAAGAACATAGAATGGAAATGATAAAGTCCCCCTTTTTGTGAAGTCGGTTAAAAAATGAAATGACTCGCAATTGAAAGTTGCGTTAAAGTTGCTTTGAAAATAGTTTCATTAAAGCGTTCCTTAATTTCTTCAAAATAATATAAATATTAAAACCAATAGTTACCCACGTGGTGTTCTTTGATTGTCAAGGAACATAAGTAGAACATAAGTACTACAGGCAAAAGTAATCACCCGTAGTACTACCGGACACGTGAGTAGTACCACGGGTAAGCACTGTTTTTTTTTGGTATTGCGTCTTGAAATGACAGTGAAGACTGTGTTGCCGTTTGTACTGTAACTAAATATTTGTTTTTAGTATGAAATAATCAAACAAAAAGTACCTACTTTGAAATTAGTATGCAAGTATACAGAGTGGAAAAAAAAGACCGTGGTTAGAGGAAAAGTACCCTTATTAATGATGATGCCAAATTTTGCTGAATGGAAACATTCCTTTATTTTCAAAAATAATTAAAACTGCATTTAAAGATTTTTGAAAAATCACCTGCTTGAGCCAGGAATCGAACCGGTGAAATGTAACAAAAAAAACCTGCATTTTATGGTACCAACCGAAAGAGTCATTTATAAGGATCAATTTCTTTAACACAATATAGTATCTTAAATTAAAGAAAGCTCAAGAAAAATATTTTTTTTATTTCAGAAAAAATAAACAGTCCATTACAGTAAAGTTTAACTAATAGGTATTTGAAATATTCAATCAACTCGATATAAAAGGCGACACGTAGCGAATTCAGTCGAAGAATACGTCTGTGCATACGTGAAAATGGGTCTCATTTTGAGTAATTCATAAGTTAAGTGAACTATATCCTTTAGATCCTGAGTAAGCTTTACAATAAGAATATATTTTTCTTGGTCTTTCTTAAATTTAAGATACTTTGTTGTTTAAAAGAAATTGATCCTTATGAATGACTCTTGCGGTTGGTGCCATAAAATACAGAATGTTTTATTTGTCACATTTCACTGGTTCGATTCCCGGCTCAAGCAGGTGATTTTTTAAAAATCATTAAATGCAGTTTTATTTATTTTTGAAAATAAAGGAATATTTCCTTTCAGTAAAATTAGCGATCAACAATATTAAAGGTTTTTTTCCTCCAACCACGGTCTTTTTTTTCCACCCGGTATAATAGTAAGCAAGCACTATTGGTCTCAAATGTACTTCAAAGTAGTTCACAGTTTAGGTATTTGCTTTTTTTATGTTCGGTTATGAGTTACTCCTCTAAATTAAATATTTTATAAGTTTAAAATATATTTCATAACCATGGTTATGAGTGGGTCCTCAAGTCAGTTATGAGTCGCCACATTTTATTCCAGTTATGAGATTCTGGTTATGAGTGGGCGCGAGACCATTTATTTTGCCATTTCTCAATTTTGAGTACCTAAATGACCAATATGTTGTTTTCTTATAGACAGTACAATTCGTCACAGTGATCGCTAATCCTTACATTTTGGCTAGGAATTAATTTTCGTTATCATAGAGACAATGACGAATTTAGATATCGTTTCGCTACAAAACGATTGCCACTTGTCTAAGCTGCCTGGCGCCTTACCCGCTCGATAATTAGTATTCGAATCGTCTGATCTAATGTCAGCGGACACGATCCAGTGACTGCAGACCACTTACTGGCTTGACTGCAATCAATCGGCAATGTACATATTTGGCTTTCATTATTACGCACAAATTTACATAATGGATGTAAGTGGCAACTAAATGCTATTTCTGCCTTGACTACATCATGTAATGTATAGTGATAAAACACATGCAATGATTTATGTATACTATCTATACTAATATTATAAAGAGGAAAGATTGGATAGGCTTCGCAACTACTGAACTGATTTTGATGAAAGTTGGTATAAGGATAGTTCGAGACCAGGGGAAGGATAGGGTAAAATTCCTACGGGAAAAATCTGACGGGAAAAGTTTTCCTGCGGGAAAAGTTAGTAATAATGCAAACAAAGTTGCATACGGTCAGCTAGTTATAAGATTCTTTCAGTGACAACGCTTGCTTATACTACATTTATTTTTATGATATTTTATACGTACCTATATGAAAATATACATACCTATGTACCTTTCATTTCTTATATTCTGAGAGTAGGTTTACCTAAGTATAGGGATGAAAATTATACATCGCGGCCCTAGAGCCGACATGTAATTCAGAAAAAAATCACTAAAGGTATTTGTGATACACGGTGATGAACAATCTAGTGTATAAAAAGAGAAACGTATTATTGTGGATAATGAGAAAATAAACTATACATCCACTCCACACATCGAAAGTAATAAATAAATAAAATGATGAATTAGAATAATGTGGTAAAAACTTGATAAAGAAATCAAACGTGCTTACATGTAATTTCTTTTTTTATAAATCTATCGTTACTAAACTACTATTGATACAAATTAAAAAAATATTTTTGTGTTGGATAACATTACGTTACGACCAACAGGAGCTGAGCATAAAATAAAAATGTTCCTTTTCAGTTTTCGTTGCGTGCGCTGCGTAAACGGTTGTTATTTTCCGACATCGACGAGTTCGAAGTCTCGAGCACAGCTAGTAAATCAAATAAACGAGGTATCTTAGAACAATGTGGTAAAAACTTTATAAACAAATCAAATATGCTTATATCTATTTTCTTTTTTTATAAATCTATAAATTAGAAACTGATTTAACAGTCACAAATTCATATTATAAATGTAAATGTAAATCATCATCATCATCATCACAGCTCACATACGTCCCCACAGAGGGGGCACGAGCCTACCCTAACTAGTTATGGTAGGGCGATTAGGCGTTAGTCAAACTAGGCCCAGTGCGGATTGGTTGACTTCACATACACCTTTGAATTACTTCGCAGGTGTATGCAGGTTTCCTAAATAAATGTACATATGAAATTCGTGAAATGAAAAACACATTGATACACGGCAGGATCGTTCGCGGGCCTCCCGATTCTACTCGGGGCACAGTCCAGTGCCGAGGCCACAGCGCCACCGACACTCAAATAAATATAAATAAATAAATATAAAATTGTATGGGTGGACAATTGACATTAACTGAAATAAAGAATTATTATTATAAATGCGACGACATTATAGTACTGAAATATTGTGGTGTTTATAATACGGATGAACATACCCATTTCGATTCGAACTATTCCTATAATAGATGCTGTTCAACCCTTATAAAACATCAACTAATCTATCACTACTTACTTACATATAAGCGTAACTAGGTCCATGAGCGTAACTGTATTATTTTTTTCGGCTTTTCGATATTATTTTTATATAATACGAAATCAAACTATATTAATTTTGTCTCACCAAGATGGTCAGACAGTTAATTCGTTGAATAAACTCGTTGAAACACACGGAAAATAATCCGAGTTTGTTCACAGAGTTATATTTGAAACTTTTATCAAAATAAGAATAATGGGGCAGGTACGACATAGTGATATGTACCTATAGATTATTAAGTATATTATCTTCTACTGTTACCTGAATCCAGAAAGCAGTACTAATTCTGAACCCTTTCTTTTTCTTTCTTCTTCTAATATTATAATGCGTAATCAACTCATTCTGTCTATCTATCTGCATTTACGCTTTAACGCCAACGCCCAAACCATTAAATTTTTTTAAATTACAATTAAGGTATTAAGATACCTTAAGGTATTGAGGTACCTTAAACTCTGAGGAAGGACATATGTAGACTACGTTTTGTTCCCAATTTTAATCAATTCCCCAGGGAACGGGGAGTATAACCGAATTCACGGTGTAATTGGGTTGCACGCAGACGAAATCGCTAACATCGACTATAGTAGACAATGCATAGTAAAAATCATGGAGAACAGAGAATTTTTTTGACAACAACATAAAAATATTGGACGCACTTGACTTTGACCCGAGCGTAAACCACTAGAAAATATGAAAAGTACAAAAAAAAAATGCGCTCGTATGACACATTACATTCAGATATTGTTGCTTCTAACAAGATAGGTATTATAAAAAATAATCATATCACAAATGACTAAGTGCTAACAGATACGCGAATCAAATAATATTTATTTGGCGTTTTCATCGCAAAACGCATAAAAATAATGGCCGCTTCTTAGTTGAGTGTCAATTGAGCGGACACTTAACGCGGTATCACTGAATGAATAATGAATGTGTTTTCCAATTTCGAGTGCAAATGTGAAATTCCTTTAATTCATCTACTACTATACATTACACAATAACAGAGTGAGACAGATGTACTGTATGCAACTGCAGTCTGAGAAGTTGATTTTGGGGTTGGGAGAGGGAGAGAAAAAAATGGGGGAACCACTATATTTCCCCTCCTTCTTGCTAGACGTGTCAATATATAAACGCAAAATGGCGTCCGAGATCTCAAAGCGCCTATGCGCTAGCGCATACGTTGCATAGACAACGCAGGAGACGCATGTTGAAGCATTAGAAGTAAATCTTGAATTCGTACAGTAATGCAAATCATGTGCAAAATTACTTTTTACTGTTTCCAATTTTAAACATTTTTGAATCGCTCGAATTCAATGTTGGCATTAAAAACAAATTCTATATTAGATTCCATTTCAGTTCCACGCAAAAAAATCGGTATCCAACAACTCATTAATTTAAAAAAACTAGCGATGAATCGCACATAAAACGAAACGTTGTGTATATTCCACTGTAGAAATAAAAAACCGGCCAAGTGCGAGTCGGACTCGCCCATCAAGGGTTCCTTAGCAGCAAGTAACATAATATAAAAGTTCTTGTAGTTCGTTGTAACTTCGATCGATGTTTTAATAATAGTGTATTTTTTTAATATTTGAGTTGATTGAATGAAACGTAAATTGCGGTTTACGATTTATGACGTATTAAAAAAAACTACTTCCTAGATCTCGTTCTAACCAATTATCGGTGGAAGTCTGCATGGTAATGTACATAATATATTTTTTTTAGTTTTATCATTCTCGTCTTCTTATTTTAGAAGTTACAGGGGGACACACATTTTACCACTTTGGAAGTGTCTCTCACGCAAACTATTCAGTTTAGAAAAAAAAATGATATTAGAAACCTCAATATCATTTTTGAAGACCTATCCATAGATACTCCACACGTATGGGTTTGATGAAAAAAAAATTTATTGAGTTTCAGTTCTAAGAGAACCCCCAATTTTTTTTTAAGCTATTGCATAGCTTTTATCGCGGGCTTTGAGCGCGGCGACCGAATCAAGAAATTCCGTAACGAAAAAAAAAACACCTTCCACTCCGACCGGCAGGCATATTCGCTAACTACGGTTGGTAACTAGAACTGTCATTTTTGAAAGACATTTTATATCCATTACTAGTTAAGTGATCTTATGTCTTACGGCAGCGTTCATGATAGCAGTAATGGATGATAAGTTACTTTCAAAAATGACAGTACTAGTTAGCAACCGAAGTTAGAAAATAGGCCTGCGGCACAGCGGTGCGGCGTTGAAAGCCGTGCATCGTCTAGCGTCGTTTCAGTTCGGCAGACCTTCGGCACGGTGTTTTGCCGCGGTATTTTCCAGATATTTAGAGGATATCAAGTCTCAAACTTATGTTTCTTATTTCATACCATAAACCTATAGTTACAATGAAAAAAATTCCTGAATAACCTAACATGTATTGTAAGATAATAAAAATATTTTAAACAATATTAACTTCTCATTTTATCAATAAAAGAAAAAATAATGTTTTTCTTGTCGGTCACCACGCCACAGAATAGATAATAGTACTACGTACAGAACGGCCACTCACCTCCCCGCACTCATTTCAAATACCTCGTCCTACCCGGCACTTCGTTGTAGACATCACTGACACATAAACAAGGGCGCGCGCGATCGCTCGGACGAGTAGACGCGAGCGCCGGCCGATAACAGAGACAGCGCTATGCGGGTGAAAAAGAAGGCAGTCGCTGCACTTCCCGCGTCATTTCGATTGATAACCGCGCACTCAGCCCTACTAGATTCCACGCACACATTTGCGCATGTACGAACGTCATTTGTTTAAGTAGTAGGTGGTAGTAGTAACAGGTAATTGATTTGCGAACGTTGTATGGAGTGTCCGGGGTGTGACCACGCTCAAAAAGTGTAACTTAAATTAATATCAAATAAAAAACTTGAATTAATATCAAAGAAAAAAAAATACTGCATAAATAAAATAAATAAATAATTATAATTATATAAAGTAATATTTATAGCATAAGTTGATAAAAAATGCTATGCAATAGTGCAGTCCGCGAGTGCCACTTTAATTTTTTTCTATTTTTGTGTGAAAATCTTAATGCGTTTTACAGAATACATCTACTTACCAAGTTTCAACAGTATAGTTCTTATAGTTTCGGAAAAAAGTGGCTGTGACATACGGACGGATGAACAGACATACAGACAGACATGACGAATTCATAAGGGTTCCGTTTTTTGCCATTTGGCTACGGAACCCTAAAAACGAGTGGAAGAACCGCTCGTTGCAGAATTCACGGAATGAATATTGAAAAATAGAAAATTTGGATATTCGTATTCGAATCTTACGATTTCAAATGTGAATTTAAAATTCTTTTATTTCAATTATGCGTCTCCTGTACATCTAGAACCCTTCAAGGCGCTCGTAAAATTCCCACAGCGCTAGAACTAGTAGCATTCGAACGTTATGTGCACGTATGAAAAGATAATTATATTTTATTATGTATTGTTCGAGTACGTTCGGCGCAAAAGGACATTGAAATGCTGACGGAATTTTATATATTTTTTGATTAGGTAGGTTCCATTGCGTATTGCGTTTATTTCTAGATTGAACAAGTTATATTGTCAATACTGATGAATTGAGTTCTTAAAATTAAATCTGGTTCTTGATAAGTGATTAAGGTTGAAAAAAAATATAAAAAAGAGGAAATATAATAATAAAACAACCGGCGCATCTAGAAGAATAAAATATCAACGTTAACCGGCTTCCATGGTCTAGTCGTTGGGGCCACTCAGCATTTGATCCGGGTTGTTCGGGTTTCGATTCCCCGTGGAGACAAAAGTTTTCCCGCTTGGTTTTAAATCCGAATGAACTATGCTAAAGACCTTCAAGCTGTTCAGAAATTTTTTTAGCTTTATTAAGGCGAAACGTAGTCCGCTGACACAGCTAGTACACTATACAACTTACTAGCTTTTGCCCGCGACTTCGTCCGCGTGGAAATCTTTTTTATTTTAATTCCTTTTACAAATCCCACTCCCCCTTTTTACACCCTTGAGGAATGATTTCGGGCATAAAAACTATGCCCGAAATCATTATCCTTCCCCACAACTCGAACTATCATCTAAATCGGCTCAGCGGCTATTGATTCCCCATACAAACTTCCACCCCCCTTTTCTCCCCGTTAAGGGATGATTTCTGCGACAAGAGCTATCCTATGTCCATTCTTGGGACTCAAACTATGTCTATACCAAATTTCATCTAAATCGGTTCAGTAGTTTTGGCGTGAAAGCGCGACAGATAGACAGACAGAGTTACTTTCGCATTTATAATATTAGTATGGATTTTTTTTTGTATTTATTATTAATTGTTATGCGATACGCAGTGCGCTGGATCAGCTAGTAGGTACTATATAAATCAAAGAGGATAGGAGGGGAATACATACACAACTCCGCAAGAAAAACAGTTTGACGCGATTCGGGTCGAAGTAAACGCGCATCATTTCTAAACAAGACTCCTTGATTTAGACTCAAAACAAAAAAAAGGCAGCGAAAGATTCTAAAGACAGCCGGCGAAATAATTAAAAGCAGACTCTAACGCGATGAAGTCACGCTCATTTGTAAAATAATTTGAAAGCTCTGGTCTGAGATTCTCAGATCTAGTATACAAACACTTCGAAGGCGGTCTTACACCTAGGGTTGCCACATGGTCGGGAATCTCCCGATATTTCATGTTTTCATTTCCAAAAAATAACAAAATCTTCGGCCAAACTGCTTATCGTCATTTTCTACCACATTAAGACTAGGTTTCCCAGAAAATCTACTCGTGCACGGCGACTGCTTAATTGCAAAGTAATAAAGTTGATAACTGCATAGCTTCTAATGGCGTTTACGCGTTGTGACCGAACTAAAACGTTACTTTTTACACGTTTTAATCGATTTTTGGAAAAGTGGAGTACGAAATAAAAATTGTGCTTTTGCAATTTTCTAGATAATATAAATGCACGTCTATTAGTAAAACTTTTATTTCATTTATTATTGTATTTTCTGATTCACAGCAATTTTAAAATATTGAACAGAGTGATCTTTGGATTTTATTTCTATCGAGTAAAATAATTATTAATCATGTTTCTGTCTTTAAGAATGTTTAGATGAAATGTTAAAAAATTTCACATATTAATTTTAGAACTGTATGTTTAATATTTGTGGCGGTACAGACAATCGAAACTGTTCATATTTATTTGATTTATTTTGATTTATTTATTCAAAATGACTTGCAGGCTTACAGAATATTCCAAACCGCCAGTAAGTCTAGTCAATGCAATTAGTTATTACAACAGCAAGAAATACAATATCAAATATAATTGATAGGTAACAATTATGGAATAAAAAAGCTAACTACACATAACAGATATTATACGATTGATGTCAAATTAGGATTAAAATAATAATAATGTTATATATGTCAAATTACATCGGAATATAGAATTAAATGTCAAATAGAAACAAAAAAAAATAGTAATTTACAGAGATGTCGAAAAATGAATAAATAATATAATAATAATGTGATAGTACAGAATGTCAACAATAATATAATTAATATCACATTAGCATTTTATTCACGAATATATGCACTTTAGCATAAAGGTGTCCCAAACTATCGGCAAATATGTCTACATCATTGTGCTGAGCAAGCATGTCCCCCAGCAGGCTTAAAGCGCGAATGGTTGGTGCGTGGGATCCGCGCTTAGTGCGCGCAACGGGCCTGTACAGAAGACGAGGACGTCGACGAGGTGCAACCATACCCGCCTCGTCCCGCCTAATTCTAGTTGGAACCACCAAACACAGTTTCTCCAGAGCTAACGGGCTATCTATCCTATGATGTATTATCAATATGTAATACATTATGTAGCTTACTACCCTTCTTATTTCGAGGGTATCTATATCCAGCATACCCGACACAAATATTGATGGATACAAGAAAGGATAATAGCCGTACTTCTTCTTGTATAACCACCGTGCAAATTTACGTTGGACCTTTTCTAACAATAGGCTGTATTTTTTCTCATAAGGATCCCAAATGATAGCACCATATTCGAGCTTGCTACGAACATAACAAGTGTAAAGTACCCTTGCTACTCTCAAATCTTCAAATTGTCCACTTATTCTTATTACAAAACCTAATATTTTGTTAGCCGCCTTACATATAGTTTTAATGTGCTGGTGAAAATCTAGTTGAGTGTCCAATAATATACCTAAATCACGCATTTCCTTGACTCTTTCCAAAGTTGTGTCACATAACTTATACGTAACATTTACGGGAGACCGTTTCCGCGCAAAAGTAATTACTTTACACTTGCTGCTGTTAAACGGAAGTCGATTACGTTTGCTCCATACAGCAACAGCATCAATGTCCCTTTGCAAGCTCTCACAATCTGATACAGAGTCAACTCCCAGGGACAATTTGAGATCATCCGCAAACAGAAGACATTTTGAAAAACGAACACTATTCGGGAGATCATTAATAAAGATTAGGAAAAGAGTCGGACCCAGAGTACTGCCTTGACTCACACCGGATCTTGTGTAATAATTGCGAGACTCATGCCCTTGAACTCTAACAAATTGACAACGGTCTCTCAGGTAACTGGAGAAAAACTGGAGAAGCTTGGGGGCGAAACCTATTCCTGCTAACTTTTGAAGGAGTATGTCATTATCAACGAGGTCAAATGCCTTTTTAAAATCGAAATAAGCAGCGTCTACTTGCCGACCAGCGTCCATTTCTGCATAGACGTAGTCAACATGGGCCACTAGATTAGTCGACGTAGAACGAGCAATAATATAAACTCGCGCGACGCGGACGGTGCCACCTCCGCGAGGTCAGCAAAACGTTGCAACCATTTTTGAATTAAACTAAACACGCCAATATTTTCATCGTTTGCTTAATTTTCTTGACTCCCTAATTTGACCCCTAGGGGTGCGTAGTATATTTTAGTATAATGAGTGAGGCGCATAGGGTAAAAGGTTGGGAACCCCTTTTTTTTGTCGGGAAAATGCCTGGCGTACCGGGGGATCGGCAGCGGGGGTATGTGGGGCTTGCACCCACTAAAAACCCGACAGCGTCCTGCAACCGCGTAGTCCAGGGGAGCCTTCCGGGAGTCCGAATGGAATCGTCCAGAGCTCGACCCCAGATACGGTTAGCTACCTTCTGGGCAGCTACGTCTTTGAGTAGAGGGTAGACTTGAAGCCTCCCTCATATCATCGCTAGGAAGGCATACGGAAACGCACGCCGCCTCCCCGGAACCAGATAGTGAGTTACGGACCATCCCCAGGCCGCAGCTCAAGGTTCGCTGGCGGCAACTCCTCCCTCAGTCGCGGAGGCCTCACGTACGTGAAGCGTCTAACGCGCTTGTTCGGGGCTACCCACCTGGTGGGTTGCCGTAAGTCCGGCATCGGCGCAAGGGCCGCAGTGGGGTGAGGCGACGCAGGTCGCCGCCTTAGCCCGGTCTCTCCGCACCGGAAACAATCCCGGCTGCGGTCGACCTCCTCCACACAAAGTGCGGCCATATACCTTAAAGCACCTGTAGCAGCGTGTCAGGGGGGCAAAAGCCGCACCCCAGCCGAAAACCACCCCACCACTAGTTGCTTCTCCTTCACTAACGTCTTTGCGACGGCGATGGGAACACTGGCGTGAATCATTCCCATTCCCGAGAGCCCGCGAGTGACTTCACTGACTCGGATTTGCTCTTCGGGACAGCTTCCAACGCGAGCCAGTGCTGCCGCGACGTTTTCCTTGTTAACGGAGTCAGCGAGGCCCGTGATACGCAAATCAACGCGTTTCACGGGCCTCGTGACTCGGATTTCCCCAGGGAGCGTGCGCTGGATTAGAGCGGCAATTCCCGCCGCGCGCTCTTCACTGCGAAAGGTTGGGAACCCCTGCTCTAGCTGTTCCTGGAGCACGTTGGTATACACAGCAACACGCCAGTCTTGACATGTTGACCTTAACATCGCTCTTATGTCGCTCGTAACAGCTACGACTTTCGTCATGCAATTGTGCGACTTGGCGTGTTCCTTTTTTTAAAATTAATTTGTCACATGAACAGAAAAATGAAAATTGAAATACCTACCACGAAAACCTCAAAAGATTAATTTGTGCAGGTCGCATTTGTAACAGTTGTATTAGTTTTACATTGAAATTATATTGGTACTAGTTATGCCCGCTAACTACGTTTCGCGCGTAAAAATAATAAAATCAAATGGTAAAAGGGTGAATTTATGGTTTTAAGTATATTTGATGCCAAATTTTTAAAAACATATAAAGAAATTGTCTAAAAATTGTCTGGAGAGGGCCACCCTAGTGGTATAAAAATTGCCCACGACGTCAGACCTACTAAATACATCCAAAAAAAATCATAAAAATCCACAAATTTAGAGTAGATCCCACTCTAAATCTGTGTCAAAATCAGTTCGAAGGAGTTCGATAAAAAATTCTGTGACGCGAGAAGCGTTTTTATATATGAAGATTAGTTGGCTATGTAGTGTGTATGTAATAGGTTTTAAATTTATATTTAGGTAGAGCAGCATTCAAGTACATTTTTTGCAAGTCTTCCGGCAACTCATTCAAATAATCAGGAATGAGATAATTCATGTTTTTACTTCCCTGAACGTTATAATATTTAGGTAAGATAACTCTTTTTCGAACACATTTGCCTAGAATTATCTTGTCGCTTATATTCTATTAATTTTCTTATTATCCTTAAATACACATTACTTATATTGTCTATCATTATTCACATTACTTTTTTTTATTTATAACTCTTTATGTACAATCTTGTATACAAAGGCGGCGGATTACTCATAATATATTTAAATTACTGACTGTACTTTTGTTTGTTTGACTTATTACCGCCCGTGGTTCACTCCACTTACCTACAGGTAGGGTGTCACGTGAAGTGGGCGGTATATTATTTTAATCTATTTTATTGTTCGATCTGGCAGCCCTACTTACACCACGGAAAGGTAACAGTTTTGGAGGCGATCCAAATAATGGTGTAATAACACGAAACACTGCATTTTGTTCCAGCGTCGTGTTATATCCGAGAATCGGGTGCCGGTTCTCGATGTTGTCCAAAATCGACGCGTAAATATTATGAACCAGTTTCGTTAATGCAACATTTGTTTACCTTGGAGTGAAAATGTGGTTTCCATTTAGTCTTATCAATATTTTTTACCGTAAACTGAGCCTGCCGCCTGCTTTGCCAAATTTTGCCTTGTGAACACCTAATTATTAAAGTAATAATAAATATTTATTTCGGTAACATTTTTTTACTATTACAGTCAAGACAAGATTGAATATGGAAAATTAAAACCGTGGACCTTTTCTCCGCCAGGATTAACCTGTCTTTCAGAGAAACAAAAACAAAATCAAAAAGCTAGGCATTTGGAAGTACCAATTAGTTATCTAGTGTTAATTATTTTTCTGTAATTAAATAAAATGACTGAATGAAAAAAATGGCCTGAAAAAACTTTAGCTTTTGTCTAAACAAGTGAACAAATACTTAAATAAATAAATCTGTTGGCATTGGGGCCGATATTTGCATTAGGATAAAACATAAAAAAGGCACTTTTGAAAATATTGACAAGATTGTAAACAGCGTTGTTTTTTCGTGTTCTTATCGGATTTTGTCCGGCAATTTAACAAACTGACTTTAATTTCTATATCATGTTTTGGTCCTTTTATCAAAATATTCATTTATTTAGAATTTTTATAGGTTTGCATTTTGCAAGCTTTGCATTTTTAAGGAGAATGCAAAGACACAAACATAAAATTTGTATGTTTGCTTTATTCTTAATTTTTTTTCACGAAATAGCGATTCACGACGCGGTCATATAGGTACACTTCGCAATTGATGTATATGGATTTAGTACGTTTCGTTTTCTCTTGGCGACCGGCCACCTAAGGCGTAATTGAGATATTACGTATTAAAAATATCTTCACATTCTTTTGTCACTCCGTGAACACTGTCTCGTACCGAAATTACTAAACATCCTTACTTACTCGTAACTGTTTGTGTGTTGCAATTTCTCGCCAAAACTGGTGAACCAATTATTATGAAATCTTGTGCAGAGATATAGTCGAGGAAGGGCAAAGGCTACAGTTATCCCAATTGTAATGAGTTGATAATCGTACTCGCGATATATTGAGATATAGAGTTTTAACTCTCTGACAGTCAGTCTTATTATCTGTTACCTTTTTACGCCTTAATCAATAAATTTTAATGAAATTTGGAAAAGAATCACGTTATGTCACGAGGAAAGACATGGGCAACTTTTATCTCGATTTTAAGCAAAGTTTTTAAATAAAGATTTCAAGTAGACAAAGTAGCGGGCAAAAGCTAGTCATATCTATAACTCTAACGGCCATTAGAATAAATAAAGGAGTACGCGGTCAATTATTCAAGTTTGAAGTGCGGGAGTCATCATCGATAAAATTGTCAACTTACGACCGATGCAGCTGGAATAATTTATTGGGACAATATTGTAATGTATGCACGTCGACTTCTGCGGCGACCTCATCACCGCTTACATAGATGTCGCGAGGCCGTTCATGTACACAGACCGGAATGAAATAAAGTCCTTTTAATCAGAGAGATTTTTTTGTAAAAAAGAAGATCAAATGTTTTATTTAATGTAACGTTAATTTATAACTATACGGACAGATTTGGTCTTGAAATCGCATCGTTATCCTAAAAGTACAAACCGACGGACACCGAAGTGAACCTATAAGCTATACACGGTTATTTTTTTATCACCCTGGAAAATTTTAGGGATGCTTCAGGACACATCCAATATTATATAAAAAATAAAAAAAATGAAATAAAAAATAAAAAAAAATATAAAAAAAAATAAAAAAATCTCAAAATATGCTGCTCACATCTAGTGCAGCATTTTTTGTATTTTTCAAAAAATTAATATAAAATTAAGGAGGGGGGTTATTTTTTTTATTTATATTTAAAGCATTCTAATACCATGTCGTGAAGCGTCCCTTAAATTTTCCAGGGTGATAAAAAAATAACCGTGTATAACCTATAATCAAAAAAATGCTAAAGTAACATCTTTTTCTTGAATTAATTGATTTATTTATCAACGTATTCAGCATTATACTGTCTTTTGTTTGCACGAGTACTACACATCTATACTACTTTTACTATTTACTATCAATATTTTAAAGCTAATGAGTTTGTTTGTTTGGTTGAACGCGCTAATCTCAGGCACTACTGATTCAAATTGATAAGTTCTTTTTGTGTTGGATAGTCCATTCATCGAGTAAGGCTTTAGGCTATATAATATCACGCTACGATTAATAGAAGCTGAGCATCAATGAAAAATGTTGCAAAAACGGGGAAAAAATATATTATATATGGCGAAACGTAGTTCGCGGGCACAGCCAGTTTTAAATAAAACTACACTTTTTAGATTTACCGTCATCTCATATATTTACATAAATATATGTGATGACGGTTGTGAAATAATAAATCTGATGTTGGGTTAAATTATTAACATGTTTTTAAACTAAATTAACGTAATTCCGAAAAGTGTAGTCTTATTTAACTTATTCAGCATTTTCAAATTAAAATACAAAATCACAAATAAACAATTCCTAAAATGTTTACGTTATGATTACAACAAAGTATGATAAACAAGCTATAACAGTTCGGTTCACACCAGTTGAAGTGGCATTGCAAAAACCTCACGCAAACCACGAACCGGTATCGGCCAACATAAATCTAGGAACATACAAATAAACAACAATGAAAAGCAATAACATAACATAACCATAATTCTACTAGCACTAACGAGACAATATCTCAAGATGCGGAGGCAATAAAGCTATTATATACGTATAATAACGTCGCACAAAACGGGAATCTATTTCGGAATCGCCAGTCAAAGCGAATACACACGTCCCCAAAATCGCCAAATATATCCGTAGCGTGAGAACGGCGCGCTTAAAAAACTCATTGTTACTCACGCTGTTAGTTAGTCATACCCACCTGTATGTTTATCAATTACGCGTTCGTAGTGTGCACTGCACTATATACACTTCATCGGCCTTGGACGAGGTGTGATACGATTCGAGCGTGCGATGGGGAAAGTCAAGGCACTGGATCCGTATTGACTCTATCATTATGCGAAGCAATAGGTCCGGAGGAGCGATCCGTCTGCTCTGTTCCAATCAGATGGACTACAGCCCCATAACCATGATCGCTAAAAAAATATTATATATAACCACACTGAGAGCGGGATGGCGTTCATCACAAATCATCTGTCATTAAATAACACGTCATAGTATAATATTCTTGGAAGGGCCAAGATGAATCGAGCCGACTCTACATAATGTTGCTTCAGCTAGATCGGAGAGAAACAATAATATAAATACAGAAAAATTCCTAGCGTTCACTTTTTAATTTGTGGATTGGGGGAATGAGTGTAAGGTCGAAATAATGAAGTAGGTATACTTTCTAGTATACCTACTTTTCTTTCAAAAGTAAACTATAATTTCTAGCGAATGTAAGATTCCGATTAGGTTCTCGTGGAAGTGGGAATGACTGGTTTGTATATTTCTAATGAATTTCTCGCCTGTTCTTCTCGAGAAAACTCTCCTAATTTCTGAACAGGTGTAGAGTCACTTACACGTGCTTCTTCTCATCAACTTGTATTCACATATTGTGGTTGGGATGTGTGACAAGGATTCAATAAATTACTTAAGGCATTATGTTATTTGTTAGTTAAATCGCGTTTTTATTGAATAAACATTTTTCGAGTTCAAATTTGTGTGAAAAATAAATGCAGTTGTTTCAAAAGACCAAATATCAAAAATCATAATATAAATCGAAAATAATGTAAGTAATGAGTTCTTCTAGTAAATTTATATATTGTAGATATATCGATGAGATGAAATGAAACTGTCCAACAACGCCGATATCACAACAGTAAATGTGACACTAAAATGGTCAAGTTCAATCGGACCGTACGGACATCAGCCAGTGGAATGAAGAGTCACTAATGCAGATTATGTAAGAGCGGCGTTTAATGTTGAAACATCTCGAATAGCCGTGGCTCTTAGCTCGTTTGAATTAATTCTGGAGCATCACAATGCCGCCCACGCGCCCACTATTTCGGTTCTCGGCCGCTGGGGCCGCCGCAGAGCCGGTGCAGGACTTGCAAAACACCGCCATTTCTCGTAAATATCGATGCAATGTCAACTTATGGCTGTGGATACCAACAGCAGGCAGCGGGGCGATTCTCTTAAGTGACAGCCTTGATTTCGTCGCTGCGACTGCGCTGTATGGTATTACCTATCATCTATCTATAATATATAAAGCTGGATTACCTTATTATATAAAAGGAGATGTTCCCATCTATAGACGCACGCACAGCCGTAACCGCTAATGGTAGAAACATGAAATTTGGACAGATGTTTTAATTTAAAATGCGGACGCACATTAAGAAAAAAAAAATTAGCCATAAAGGGATGAAATAGGGGTTACAAGTTTGTATGGAAAAATCTTTAAATTAGCAACGATTTTGATAAAACTTCAGATTAATGCTCTTAAAAATATTTCATTGAACACGGTTGAAAGTTTCTATGGAAAATATTTAAAATCTGCTCCAATTTCTACGAAATTTATTATCCGGGCTTAAATAGGCTACAAAATTATTTTCCTACAGGAAAATATAAATTCCCACGGGAAAACAATACTAACGCGGGCGAAGCCGCGAGCGGAAAGCTAGTCTATACTAATATTATAAAGAGGAAAGATTTGATTGTTTGTTTGTTTGTTTGTATTAGCAACGATTTTGATAAAACTTCAGATTAATGCTCTTAAAAATATTTCATTGAACACGGTTGAAAGTTTCTATGGAAAATATTTAAAATCTGCTCCAATTTCTACGAAATTTATTATCCGGGCTTAAATAGGCTACAAAATTATTTTCCTACAGGAAAATATAAATTCCCACGGGAAAACAATACTAACGCGGGCGAAGCCGCGAGCGGAAAGCTAGTCTATACTAATATTATAAAGAGGAAAGATTTGATTGTTTGTTTGTTTGTTTGTATTGAATAGGCTTCGAAGCTACTGAACCGATTTTGATGAAAATTGGTATAGGGATAGTTCGAGACCAGGGGAAGGACATAGGGTAATTTTCCTACGGGAAAATGTAAGATTCCCACGGGAAAACAAAAATAACGCGGACGAAGCTAGTAGTGAATAAAGTAATACAGCGCTGCCACAGCGTCGAACTCAAGGCTGTCACTTTACAGAATCGCCCCGCAGGGCTATCACGAACATTTGCGTCAAATTATTCGTATCGATATCGTGAAATATAGGCTAGATGAATGAAAAAATATTATTGCTTTAATAGAAGCTCATTCATATAATAAACAGAAAGAAAAAATCGGTTTTCGAATAACTATAAAAACAACCTAGATATAAGGTATTAAAGATTTTTCTCCGTCTCTTTCTAGCAAAACGGCAATTTACATGGAGTTTATATGGCCGTAGTCAACAGTGACGTCACGGTTGATGTCGGATCTCTCTGTCTAATCGCTTCCAAATTAACAGTTTGTATCTAATGTATTTCTAAGCCGATTTTAATTCTAATTTCACATGATTTGCATCTTTTTCTACGTTTCTTAAACATTTTATGACGAGACGTGAAAATTGGAATTCAGACATCACCCCAATTGTACAGCGCCCCTACAGGGCGTACTTGGAACTAAAATTCTCATACAAACATTTAAGATGTCGATACGAATACTTTGAAGCAAATTTTCGTGCTAGCCCTACTGATCTAATATTGCTGTGCCCGACAGGGTCCACAGTTTACTTAAGTTATTTACTTAATTTACCAATCAAAAATAGCATCGAATTTCATTGTGGAAAAGCAATAAAGTATTGAGTATTGAGTATATATCTTATTAAATACCAGCATCGTGCGCACCCCGTACTCGGATAGTTACAATTTTATATACCCCGATTATTAATGTAAAAATTCACAAATGTTGCGACATCAATATCGCCGTGTTATCGACTTTCAGTAATTTGCTAATGAACTTTGATCCGGTCACCGGTCTGGAGTGGTGTCACGTGACTTGATAAAGTTCCGATAGAAGCCTCCTCGGACATAGGTCAGGATCGCTGGAGCACTTAGGTACTGTCGCTGTATTGTAATTATATGATATACCATTGCGGGGCACGAGTCATCGCAAACAGAAAGACCCTTATCATGATTTTATTATAAACTAGCTGTGCCCGCGAACTTCGTTTCGCCTTACGATAGATTTCCCGTCATATTTTTCCCGTGGTAGGTATTCCCGTCATATTTTTCCCGAGTGAAATATAGCCTATGTTACTCACGAAGGATGTAGCTTTCTAATGGTGAAAGAATTTATAAAATCGGCCCAGTAGTTATCGAATTTTCCCATAGGAAAGAAATATTTTCCTGCGGTAAAAATTATAATATAGCCTATAACCATCAGGGACAATGTAGCATTCTAATGGTAAAAGACTTTCTCAATTCGAACCAATAGTTTCTGAGATTTGCGCTTACCAACACATTTTGCGATTCATTTTTATATATAAGAAGATTATTATAAATATACGTACTCAAATTTGTAATCCAAGGTACACACACTACTATACAGACCAGCTTGAAAAATTTCTGCGTATATTATTAAGATTCCTAAACTACCACTGTACAACAGAAAGCTTAAGCTGGATTGAGCTTTTGCAAAAGCCATCATGTTTTACCATTATAATAATAACGTCGTAGAAAATTTGCAGATTTAATTTATTCTATTCAAAATTATTACCTGAAACCTTTAGTAGTCCTACCAAGATTAGCTCCGTCCAATTATAATGATTCATTTAGTTCACTGTAATGTGTATTTAAGATAAGTCCATCTTAAATACACATACCTACAGTAAACTAAATGAATCACGAATGTGTTGATTGATTGTTGAAATGTTACCTCGTTTTAATTAAATATATATTTTTAGCGCACGATAACTAATCGCAAACATAAAGATATTCAACACTTGTTGACGGAGTGTGCACGAAACGAAAGTGAACTTATTAATTCCTTAAGATGAAATAGGTATTTTTCAAGGTGTTATTTGAGCCCCTATCGGAAAATGTTAAGTTAATATACTCGTACAGTGTGAGTAGATTGTAATAGGGATGATGACAGTGTATGGAAAAGGAAAAACCAGATAAAAAATATCAGACAAGTATTTTTTGCCTTGATGAAGTAATAAAAAAATTACAGAAATAAAACTACTATAAGTTAGGAGTGGGAACTCACAACGTCACGGTAATGACGTGCTACAAATTATACACACACATGCGTGACGTCAAGCGACATTATACAAATCAATATAATTATCGTAGTCACTTAGAACAATAGTCAAATATGTATCCATTTTTTTAAATCAAGATGACAGACAATACAATAAGTTGAAGTTATCATCCTATTGTATATAACAGCGTAATCTAAAAATAAATGGATATATTAACAAACGTTGCGGGATGGGAATATCGCGTTTCATTTTTTGAGAAAATTTCTAAATTTTCCCCCCTTAGGCATCCTTCTTAAGCTCCTCGGACTTCAACAAATACTAAAATGTAATTCATAGGCAAATGGGGCCAAGCAGTTTTCGAGTTTTGCGCTTGGCAATATTGCGGTAATAATTTAGTTTGTATATAATTTTAAAAACCCTAACTACCTACCTACCATGTATATATCTACACGCAACCACACAAATAGTTATGTCATTTGATAAATATAATGTTGTTTTCCCAGTGACTAAACAGCAATCTACATATTGGTTAGTAATTTATAATTAGGCGTTAAATTCACTACATTTAATCACAAATTGTTCAAGGAAAATATGTTTGCCTAGCTATAGTCTGGCATCCTAACGTGAATGGGAGATTGTAAAATTAATGTTTACCGCGAAAAAAATTATTCGAAAATTGATCCATAATCAACGAAGAAATCTATGTTCATACATAAACAAACGAAACATGGAACCTCAGTCGCATTAAAAAATTAACAAGCTATTTAGTCTGGAACGTCAACATACTAAAATATAAGTTCCTATTAACTGATCATATTATTATTTGTATTTTCTATTTACGATCGGGAATTAAGTTACCTGTATTACTACTGCAGTCAGCTGATAGCAAGATGGGCAATTTAATATTTCACGTCATTCAACTTACATCAGATTACTGCAGTTGTAACAAAGGAAATTACATTACCTTCATAACTACTGATAGAGTTATACTTATTAATAGTAACAAGGGCAAAAAAAGTATAAATTGGACTAGGACTAGCAAAGCTAGAAAAGGAAGATAAATCAAATAGCGATTTCACTGAATACATGATATAAATACGGATGCTGTTTAAGAAATGAGCTTAATATGACCAATTTCCCTTGTCTTAGCTATGACAATCCTAAGATGAATGCTGTCACTTCTTGTCTTTAATGAAAATAATGTGACAGCATGCCACTTAAGATCGTCTCAAGCTAAGACATGTTTAGTGCAATTGGTCATTAGTCACATGATTAGATTTATATACTCGACTCGGTCATATAAAATCCTGAAAACAGGCTTAATATAAAACGGATAATCCGTTTTATTTATTACAAAATGTATATTTTTTATCGTACCATTTACATGTAGGTATTTAGTCTTCTAAAGCTTACTGACGTTTAATATAATCAATAGAAATTGACACTACCACCAGTGGGAAGTTTTCTGTCTCCCTTTTTAAATTGCCAACCTCACAATAATAGTTTTCTCCACATACCTACATTGATTTAAAAAAATATGTACCTACAGATAGAAATGCCTCTCATAGTAATCGGAACAGTTACTCAAATCCAAACCATTGAGATGATGATGATTGGGATCGATCGAGATTGAAAATTAAAACTGATAAAGCCCTAGTCAATATTCAACTCGCATCCAATTCGTCTTATTGAGACGATCAAAAGTCAATGTCAGATCCAAAAGATTGACGGTAGTGATCAATTTAATGAAACCAATCTGCTGTTAACTAATGCCATATTTTCACTAAATATTTATGTAATACAAACAACTGAAAATCTGATTCGATCGCGTCAGCGATATCAGCATCTAAGTAGATTAGATTATTGAGTATATACATAATAATATAATAAAGAGGAAAGATTTGTTTTTTTGTTTTTTTGTTTGTTTGTTTGTATTGAATAGGCTTCGAAACTACTGAACCGATTTTGATGAAAGTTGGTATAGGGATAGTTCGACACCAGGGGAAGGACATAGAGTAATACGGGAACAAAATTCCCACGGGAAAACAAAAATAACGCGGGTGAAGTCGCGAGCGGAAAGCTAGTTCAGTATTCATTACAATATAGGTACTACTACTATGGCCATGACAATAAAAGCTTGTATTGAAACAAGTAAAAACCATTTTTAATATACAACGCAGTAGCCCTTAGCCCCCTTTCGCCTAATGGTAAGTGATGTTTTAAATATATTATTAAAATAGTATTCAATAACCCTTGGCTCACCAGATGCAGACACCACCTCAAAAGCTATACATAGAAAAAGTATTACTTTAAAAGGAATGGTATTTCAAAAATTTGCCCGTCAGTTAACAGTTTGGTATGAAGCCTCAGGTTAATCACAAGCTAAATAAAGAAAACCCTAATACCGTAATGCACAATTTTCAAAAACACCTTGTTCCATAATGCCTGATATCCGCAATGACTGCTTATCATAATGGCTGAAAATGAACATGGCGGATGGATGCAGCTAAACAAAAAAAAAACCTTCAGCCACTTCAAAGCTTACACGATGAAAAAAAGTAGAATGTTTTATGACTGTAGACAGCACCAAACGGCAAAGACAGTCTTCATCCCTGTCAATTCTAGCAATTAATAGAAGTATGGACATTATCTGATAGACATTTTTTAAATACAGCAGGCTCTTTGTCACACCTGGTGTTAAGTAATGATAAGGTGGGCAAGCTTGTATTTACTTTTAGAAAAATTGTGTCGACAACCATAAAAAGTATCGACTTAATAATTACAAATATTAAAATCGCCACAAATATCCGATTCAGGTGATACGATGACAGATAAACGGTTGTTATAGATAACAAATTCGTCCAATCTCTCCAAGATTGGACGAAATCGCCCTAAGATTGTACGACAAGTAGAGATACTATAAGGAGGTTGGGAATTTGGTTATCTGACAGCTCCAAATACTGACGTCACAGCTTCCGCGCGGCAGAAGGACCGCCAAGCTTGTCATCGCAACAAACAAAAAAGATCCACAGTGATTCAGCCTATGATTGGCTACACAAAAACACATGCGCGATGCTGCCAGTCCAAAACGCGAGACAATCGGCCCGGTCGCCTTGACCTTGCGCGCCGCCCTACATCGCACTGGCACTAATGACCGGACGGGTTACGAGCGACCAGCGGAAATAATATATCCAAATACTAGCTATTCGTCTACGAATTCAGTTATCGATTACTAGCTATGCCCGCGACTTCATACACGTGGTTGTCGGAAAATAACATGTTTTTTGCGTAACTTTAACCGTTTACGCAGCGCACGCAACGAAAGCTCTGAAAAGGAATATGTTTTTCCCGTTTTTGCTACAATTTTCATTGATGCTCAGCTCCTATTAGTCGTAGCGTGATATCTTATAGCGTATAGCCTTCCTCAACAAATGGATTATCCAACCAATCCAACACAAAGATTTTTTTCGATTTGAATCCTGAGATTAGCGCGTTAATCAAATAGTTCCTGAGATTAGCGCGTTAATCAAATAGTTCCTGAGATTAGTTCCTGAGATTAGCGCGTTAATCAAATAATCTAACAAACTCTTCATTTTTATAATATAAGTAGATAGGTATAGATAAATAAAGATTTCACACAGTCCTTACGGAACTCCTTAAAATTGGGAATAATAAGTAGCCTATATTATGTCCTTCCTCAGAGTTTAAGCTTTTTCTATAAAGATCTCCGAAAGAAGATTCAATAAAAAAATACAACACATAGTAAAAGCTACAAAATAACCTTTGTGACGTTGACAACGCTTCATTTGCAAGTTTTTTTTTATACACATGACATGGAAGCTCTTGGCTTTCGTCTCTGATAGTTCAGAGACTTATCAGAGATATCTCAGATAGTAAGGGATGATAAGGCCCAAAACAGATGCGAGCTTCGAATGGACTCTTCAACAACCGAGAAACTCGCTATCTTATTGATTGGAACACGACAATGTCATTAACATTGTTATCATAAGGTTATAAATAAATTAATGATTAAAGTGAAGTGCCCGCATCCAGCGGTCGCGGGAAGCCGTTAGTAGAAGTAGTAGTATTAACACTAGTAACGTGGGACCTGTCCATCAGTGGCCACTCTTAGCTGATGCGATGACGATGTTGTTGTTAATAAAATCAATTTGTTCACACAGAAAGTGAATTTAAATACACATGAATAGGGCATTCACATTAAACGTCTTAAAATACGTTAACATAAAAAGTAAAACCAAGCGAATAAATATTTTAACGCCACATTTGTGTGGCTTGGACTATTGGAATTCAAAGCGACGTACGTACTCACACCATTGAAATTGGGAATCCAATTTCTTTGGCTTATGTACACGCTAGCCCGAATTCGAGTGACAGTTGCCTGACATTTTTTGGGACAATTGGGATGATGACTGAATTCAATTTTTTACGTCTCGTCATTAAATATTAAAATACCGTGGAAAAAGAAGCAGTCCTGTGAAATTAGAATTAAAATCGGCTTAGAAATACATTAGATACAAGCATTTTAAGTTGTTAATTTGAAGGCGATTAGACAGAGAGATCCGACATCAACTGTGACGTCATTGTTGAGTACGGCCATATAAACTCCTTATAAATTGCCGTTTTGCTAGAAAGAGATGGAATAAAATCTTTAATACCTTATATCTTGGTTGTTTTTACAGTTATTCGAAAACCGATTTTTTCCTTCTGTTTATTATAAGAATAAGCTTCTATTAAAGCAAAAAAAAAATTTTTGTCATCTAGCCAATTACGTAGTAACTATTATCTAATCTGTGCTACTGCATTCACGGAACAGTAAAAGCAGTGGAAGCGGCATATGGACGTTCTGCGAACTACATTACGCGCAAATCCACAAATTAAAACTTTTTACTTTCCCCTGGAAAAATCACTGTCGTATTTTTTGCTTTATCGAAATAACAAAAACTACTGAGATAAAACGATTTAAAGTTACACCGTAGGGGCTCGCTACGTCACGAGTAAATTTACCCACATATGTATGATGTCATGCAACATTTCAAATCAATATTATCGTCGAAAGTCTTTGATTGTTTGAAAAACTAAAAACACGTATCCAATATTTCTTAATTAAGTAACTACATATTGGTCATTTAAAAAATCTTCTTCGTATAAAAGCATCTTCTTCTTCCCAACTCAAGTAAACGCTCACAACTATCTCATTATGAACGGTAGGTATTCAATCGATGTATCCCTATGTTTGTTTAATACTATTTGTTTAAAGTAAACATACATAAAACACGACAAATCAGACAAATTGATTTGTAGTGGTGGAATATAGCTTTTCTTTTTTGTATGAGAATTTGACGACAGCGCTCCCCATAATGATATTGATCTAACCTACATAGTTCCACTATATTTTCTATTTCTATAGCATTCAACGTTAATGTTAATGTTATTAGCCGCCATAATAGTAGTATAAATAAGCCGCCATCATATATACCTAAATAAGCAATTTGCTTATGGCGCATTGTAATAACTGAAGTGCCCACCAAATTCTAACTTATTATGTACTAATGTTATAAATTGATTGACAGACTTTACTAACTTAACGTTATGGCAGAGTTGGTAGAGTAAGTACCTATAAGTACATATTTTTGCAACTTTGTTGACCGTATCGATCTTTTTGCAGTCGACTGTAGGTACCGATGTTAAAATATCAAGCTACATAAAGTACATATGCGCTCAACTAAATTGATAAAAATTAAAATTGCCAAACTGAAGTTTATCAAGCACATCGCAGTTGACTCGGCGAGTTGTTTTTCACAAAACCACGTTTCACAAAAAAGCTTTGAGCGAAAATGATAACGATACATTATTTTGCAACATAGTATGATGTGCACTGAAAATATAACATTGAACAAGGAAAACAAACCGATAAAGTACAATTCCTAAAAGCGAAATATTCGCGACATTGAACCAACACGCGTTACTGTCTATTAATAATTTCTCGATTGTGGCATGACAATCAGGAATGACTTAATGAGATCGATGTGGAAGTTACTTTATCCGTAAAATGTAATAAGTGTTTCTCTTGACTTCCAATGGATAAAAATAACAAATTCTTTAACACATACATACACCCAGGCTACATCTGACTAAACTTTTTGGAACACCTGCATTTCTATCGCATTTTAGTATCCTTCATTATGATTCCGTGCAGTCGTTTGCCGAATAACAAATAACAAACATTTCTATATTCGGAAGTGACACAATTAATAGCTGCGATGTTAGCAATTATTTTAGAATTATTGACACACGTACACTCAGAGAATGAAAACAAATGAATAAATCAAGTGCAAGAAACGGTACCGCTAACAATTGAATAAGTTTGACGTTGACAATCGACAGCTACTTTCATAATGGCGCTACATTATTATATCCGTATTCCGTGATCGCTAATAGAACTTTGGGATAGAAAGACATAAATTGCTACGGATATAGGTACTATCACTTCGCGACATACGAAGTTCTCTGGCAGACGTGCCACGATAAACTTTAAATTTTCATAAGCCTCATTAACTTTAAATTGCAAAATCCTATACTATCTTTATATTGCAAAGTCCTATACTATCGTTATATTGCAAAACTCTATAGCAAACTAATCATTATATTGTGAAAGTAGTATAACCGCCATACAAACGAAAAGATGTTTACCATAAAAGTAACACATCAGTTGTGCCATTAAGAAGCATCATTATCATCATATAGTTTACTTGTACATGGCAAATAATAATGAACAAAGAGGAAATGTGACGGCGGTGGATTGAAATGTGTAGGTATTATTATCGAACAGTCACTATGTCGCTGCACTAGCTATCTTCGCATTTGGACCCCACTTCCACTTACCATCAGGTGGCTAGGAGTCATTTGCTAGGCCCACTATAAAAAAAATAAAAAAAGTCAAATATTTTTTTTAATGCAACAGTGTGTTCATTGTCGCAGATCCTTCAATCATCAACTCAGCTCATGACTACCAAACGCAAATAACCGAATAGCTTCGTAAAAAAATATGAAACCCGTTGGACGGCCTATAAAATTTAAGGGTGTACTTTGATTTGCCTGGGATCTATTCACTAGATCCTGGCTTCGCGACAATGGGACCAATTATACCCTATCAATCAAAAAAAAAAGAATTCGAAATCGGTTAATGAGGTAACAAACATACAGTTGAACTGAGAACCTCATCCTTTTTGTGAAGTCTATTAAAAAGTATAAATGTCCTCGCGACACATTAAACGCATCAAATTGTACGCACATACCTGCAGGCCTATTTGTAACTTCGGTTGCTAACTTGAACCACAGAATAGATAATAGTACTACGTACAGAACGGCACACGCACTCATTTGAAATACCTCGTCCTACCCGGCACTTCGTTGTAGACATCACTGGCACATAAACAAGGGCGCGCGCGACCGCTCGGACGAGTAGACGCGAGCGCCGGCCGATAACAGAGACAGCGCTATGCGGGAGAAAGAGAAGGCAGTCGCTGTACTTCTCGCGTCATTTCGATTGATAACCGCGCACTCAGCCCTACTAGATTCCACGCACACATTTGCGCGTGTACGAACGTCATTTGTTTAAGTAGTAGTAATAGGTAATTGATTTGCGAACGTTGTATGGAGTGTCCGGGGTGTGCTTGAACTGTCATTTTTGAAAGGACTTTAACATCCATTACTGCTATCATGAAAGCTGCCGTAACACATAATGATCACTAAACTAGTAACGGATATAAAGTATCTTTCAAAAATGATAGTTATAGTTACCAACCGTAGTTAACGAATAGGCCTGCTATTCTATCTAGATACTATCTTCAGCTAGTATCAAAAAATTGCCAATAAATAAATGTTAGGAGTGCATTTAACGTCTGTTTATGGAATTAACGAAAATAATATTATCCTACATCATTTAAGATTCCAACGAACTCCACTATTGCGGAATTCTTTTTAATCATTGGGTGAGATTGAGAATGATGAGTGAGATTGAGAACCTATATGTAGGTATGGTGGTAGGAAAAAGTTAAATTTTCGAACTTCTTGTTTATTGTGGTTAAGAACTCTTTTCTTGTAACTATGCTATGCTACCCTATATAATTATTATTATAACATTTGCACATATAATAAGGTATACTTTTGATATTATATGCACTCTCAAAAGTATAATTGAACAGAAATGAAAGTAGACATGAACATGTAGACTTGAAGAGAAAGTACACAGGAACTCAAAGCACCGTCACGATCTAACTTCGTCATCATAGCAATGATTGTTTTTAACAGTTAATATAATAATTATCATTACATCATAACTGCATACGAGTATGTTACGGTTAAATTACAGTCAGCTAGATTCGCAATTATGATTTGACAATAAACCAAATCTAATCCAATTTGAGCCTGTTTAAAGTTGTCAACTCACAGAGGATGGTGTAGGCGCAATCACACGAGAAACTGACGTCATGAAAAATTTAGGTGTATCTACATGATCCAACAATATTTTTATGCTGAGGCTGTATATTTGTTTTAGCCACAACTGGGAAGCCCTTGGCCTTAATCCCACCTGATGGTAAGTGACGATAAGGCCGAAGGTGGAAGCGAGCTTCACCTGGAATCCTCAACAGCTGAAGAACTAGCACACCTCTATTTTTCGGAACATAATAATGCTATTAACGTAGTTATTATGGAGACAAATTTAGGTTAGACAGTGGTAGCTAACCAGGCGGGCTCAGAAGCCCTACCACCAACCAAACTAAGCAGAAAATCTGCCACACCGGACCTCCAATTCAACACCGAGTGGTTTGACCACTAGACCATGGAGGCGATTTAATTACCTATTCCAAAAAAATATTATAATCATCTCAAATTAATTATAATAATCCTCATATTTAGTCAAGACAAAATCACGTTAATAGTATCAAATCGCCAATGTTAATAAATATGGTGATCAAAGTGTTTTGTAAGCCCATGTTTTTGTAAAAAAATATGTTGTGTTAAATACAATAAAATTCTTGTTTCAGTCTACCAAAGATGAAGGACCAGCAATTTGCAACAGCTGCAATGCAGTTATCTCGGGCAGAGTAAGTATAACCATTTTTATTTTGTTTTAAAACACCTATAAAAATTTATCATCAGTCCGATTAATTTTAACAGCGTTGATGTTTTTTCCGTCTTGTGATTTCCAATATTGAAAAAAAAAAACACTGAAATTTATTTAATAAGAAACTTCATAAAATTAAGTGTTAGGTTAAGTGAGAGTTAATTAATCGAGAACACCTTTTTGGTACTTAACACTTCATTTTCTAGTCCGCATTTAAACACAAAAATGTTTCAAACCCACATAGCATGGGTGTTGTTGCGTGAGTGTGATCCATATTTATAGTTAATCAAGGAGGTGCTAGCAATATAATAATAATAATAAAATTCTTTATTTCAAGGTAACATAACCCATAATTGTACAAAATAAGAAATAATCTATCTTTTCGAATTTCGGGTCAATGACCTTAGAGGCATGATGCTAGAGTGCAAAAATTATAGTGTTCAAAAGGTGACTTCAACGGGGTACATTACATAATATCAAACTTGGGAGAAATTAAGGTCAGGAACCTATGGCATAGCCCTAGGTACAGAACATACCTCTCTCTGTGTTCTGTGGTCCTACGCTTAGATGTCAGAGTACTAGCATCACCATATGCATTCTCAGCATCAAAACTTCAGTTCAATGAATTGAAACAGACCAAATATTGAATTAATATTTTTATTTACCAAAGTTAGGGTTTTTGGTCATATAGGTTGCATGAACGGTGGTCAGCCTTAAAAACCCCGAAGTTCTCATAGGGCACGAGATCTCTATTGACGGACAGACAAACAGTGCCCTATTAACACAGAAACTATACAGCACCTTAAACATGGACCATATGTTGAAACGCTTTATCAATCGGTAGGAATCGGGTCAATGCGCTAGTGCTGATCGTGTTGCGCGACAATAATCACTAATTGTAGATAAATAAACACGTCACCGGCAAATATAGAAAATGAAAACCTTATCAAGATAATTTATAAAGTTGAAAACGGTCGAGTGGCGATTAGGCGAAGTGCTGAGCGCGGAACGCGCACTGTAGCAATGTTGAAAATTTTCCGAGCTATGCCAACGGCGCGCGAGATTGTGTCAATTGACTGGTAGACATTAACGCAAGTGATTCACAATGTTCTTGCAGCGTAATAGAACCTCACGGAGATTCAAGACTACAGAAAGTCATACCAACCTCTATCGTAACTATTTCTGACGCCAAGTAGTGGTGCTTGCATTATACTGCGTTCCGGTTTGAAGGGTAGTACTTAACACAAACTATGAAAAGGTAGGACCTGTTTCTTATAGAAACATATATGTAAAATAGTTTTTCAGTCATATCGTAACAAACAAGACTGTGTGAATGTTTAATAGCTGCCAAAGAGCAAGAGATCACTTGAGAGTATAAATTCATATTAATTTGTTGACAAAAAAGTGGTGTATCACTTTTTACACAACGTTCTGTCGTACAATTACAATATCACAAAAGTTGCTTCACTAGAGAGAGTAAAAAGCAACCTTTGTCTGAATATTACTGTTCCAAAAAATCAACCTTGTCTGAAGCTAATTCTCAACCTAAGCGTAGCATGGTATAACCAAAAAAGTGGTTAACCCCCAAACAGGTGAAATGAAGTTTTGGTCTCGCGCCCACTCATAACCAAAAATCTCATAACCAATACGTAAAGGTCCCACTCATAACTGCTGATGTGAGAAGACGAAACTCATAACCAACACAACTACACAATTATGTACAGTCGCTTTAATAATTATTAACAACATTAACAAAAAAAGGTGAATAATATTTTAAATCAAAGTAAAACGCTTGGTATAAAAGAAGTGTAAAGAGGCATCTTGCAGGTCGGCAAGGCGAGGGTGGCTATTGCGGTGTGTAATCTCTTCCGCATTAAAATTAGGCAGCACAAACAATACAGAAGACAAAATGTTTTTTTTTTCAAAAAATTAAACCGACTTCAAAAACACCAAAAGTTATAAATAATATAAGAATACAAACAACATCACAGTATTATATTGAAGTTCGTGCCAAATTTTAACTTGTACTTAAATTTTTTTAAGATTAAGACTTTAATGTAAAACAGTGATGTTGTTTGTATTCTTATATTATTTATGACTTTCTGGTGTTTTTGAAGTCGGTTTTATTTTTTGTAAACAAAAATTCTTTTCTATCTTTTTAGTTAATTTAAAATACCAAAACCTTATCCTAAATGTAACAAATACTATTCTGAAAACCGCATCAAAGTCGATTCAGCCAAACGCGAGATAATCGCAGATAAACATACATACAAACATACAGGTCAAACTGAGAACCTCCTTTTTTAACCGACTTTGAAAAAGGAAGAGGTTCTATGTTCGACTGTATCAATTTTTTTGAAGTCCGTTAAAAAGGATCTGCTTATTTCATACATGAAATTTCTTCCAGCAGACCTGCGAAAGGAGAAATTGTAATATATTAGAATTTGCGTGTATAGCAGCTTAGAAGGCGATCTTATAGGTAAAAAATATATATAAATAAAAACATACTATATAACATACTAAATAAAAAATATGTAGAAATACCTATTACACAAATAATATAAATATTATTAAAATGTTTATATTCATATTCGGACTTGAAAGAGTAGATGAGATGTAGCTATCAGGACAAACTAATTCTCAATCACTTCTCAATATTGTTATTTTTGTTGAAGATGTCACGGAGAGAAACTATTTTTTGCCTTCCTTGCACTAAGATTTGTTTAGTGCTTACCCGTGGTATACCGTGAGTAGTACCTACCACGGGTAATACTGTTAGTATAGTACTGTTAGTATAGTATTACGGGTATTTTTTGTTGCCCGATCCCGGATTTGGTGACAATGAGACTAATCGAGAACTCAAATCAAAAAAAGAATTTTCCAAATCGGTTAATAAATGACAGAGTTATGAGGTAGCAAACGTAAAAAAAGAACATACCATGGAAATGATATAGTCCCCCTTTTTGTGAAGTCGGTTAAAAAATCAAATGACTTGCAATTGAAAGTTGCGGTAAAGTTGCTTAATTTCTTCAAAATAATATAAATATTAAAACCGATAGTTACCCACATGGTGTTCTTTGATTGTCAATAAGTAGTACTACCGGACACGTGAGTAGTACCACGGGTAAGGACTGGATTTTTTGTGTATTGCGTCTTGAAATGACAGTTAAGACTGTGTTGCCGTTTGCACTATAACTTAATATTTCTTTTTAGTATGAAATAATAAAACAAAAAGTACCTACTTTAAAATTAGTATGCGAGTATAGTAAGCGCAAGATAATAGTAAGCAAGCACTATTGGTCTCAAATGTACTTTAAAGTAGTTCACAGTTTAGGTATTTGCTTTTTTTATGTTCGGTTATGAGTTACTCCTCTAAATTATATATTTTATAAGTTTAAAATAAATTTCATAACCATGGTTATGAGTGGGTCCTCAATTCAGGTATGAGTCGCCACATTTTATTCCAGTTATGAGTTTCTGGTTATGAGTGGGCGCGAGACCGAAGTTTTGCGTCATAAAACAACACATTTGATTTACTGTCACGGTGTTGACAGTTATTAGAGTTCCCTAAACCACGGTAATTATATACTATTACCGTGCCTAAACGGTGTTTTACTTTTACGCGATGTTTTGTCAAAAGTAGTAAACGACTTTCTTGGTCGACTGCACAGTTTTCGCCAATCGTACTATTTTTAAAAACCTTTACCTTCCTTTGCTGTGCAGGCGTTAAATTTAATTTTTTTTAATTTATTTGACATTACATTGTTCATAGTTCACTATTTTTTGTATAGAAACAGTTGTTATTTAAAGACTAAAATACCTATACCTTGTAAAATTCCAAAATGCAGTTTATGATATCCGAGCACAGATAATCTTAATATTCTCAGCTATCTTCAAGTCTGAACCGCAGAATAGATAATAATACTAGGTAGCTGGACGCACGTCCAAATACGTTGATAAAATTATACTCACTAACTATACTAATACACAGAACCGTGCAAATTATGAGATGTATTATGATTCCGCTTAAACAAACCTTAAAGACGAAAGGGCAAACTTTCGAGTGACACCAATGAGTGGCGATAATAGCCTCGCCCTCGACTAGTACAAACTACAGCTCACGTGCCAAGTGGCAGGCATCCTTGTCCTTGTCGCCTTGACCTCAGTGCATGTTAGTAAACAAGACTCACTTTTTATAACAGACACATCATTCACGGGTGACGTACGCGCAGTGAAATGCTGGCGAGATTTATATTTGCTTAGAGTCAGCGATAAAACGTTCGGTCTGCTAATTTGGGCGAATAAACTTGTGTTACATAAGATGGGGAATTGTTATTTTTCGTGACAGGGGTTGTGGAAAAAATAATAATGAACAAAATTTTGTTAAACTTAGTATTAAATTAAACATCAAAACTGATAATAATCAATAGAATAGATATTCCATTACAAAATCTAGGAGTCGACAAACTATCAAAAACATTTGAAGAACGCAGGGAGCGAACAGAAATGGACATTTGGACACATGATACCTGTAATTATAAGGTCTAATGACCGGGCACGCCTTATTGAGAGCGATGAAGAAATGACTGGAATTCTAACATTTAACGGCGACAACTATGTGAACCCATCTGTTCACAAAGGGATAAACGTACCTACATGACTTATGCGAACATAGAAATGAGTGAAATAACAACAAAAGACTGCGCTACGAGATCATGTAATCTTAGAAATGAACTAACAACAGAAGATAAGACCATCGCAGATATTTAAAGGACGCCACATGACATTTAAACTGCGTCATAGTCGTTGAATCCAGTTAATATGTCAATAAAGACGGTTTGCTCCACATTTGTGGCATCATCTCCATTTCTGTTCACATTAGCACAGCAATAACGACGATAGAGAAGTCCTTCGCTGCAAAATGCAGTCGATGTACTGTCATTTTCCTCGCAAACCTTAAGGAAAATATAAACTACGTGTCGTATTTATACTTTGATAGATAGAAATGATCAATCATGCGTGTATTATTAAGGTTATCCTCTGTTATCATAGATATTACAACGTTTAAGTATTTCTTAAGATAGTACACGTAAAACACTCCTCAATATAGAAATAATACGAGTATGTTTCAATTGAAACTGCCGGCTATCGATTTTCTATAGTTTATATTTTTCTGTTTGTTTACCTCTATTCCGCTAAAAATGCAATTTGTTCTTGGACATTATGATACTTACATATATTAACCCAGCTTATTATACATAGAAATATACAATACGATGTTCCTATTTTCCTACAATGGCGTCGCGATAAATTAATGGCAAATTTTGTTTTGGTTAGATACTGTTCTGGCAATAAAAGCTATGTTAAAAAGTCTGTTAAATTTGTCCTTGCCACCATCCTGCAGCGTCCTAACCCCAATAAGGGATTTTTCCATCTGTTAAGCCATTACCGGAGGGAGACTCTGTACCAGGGTCGTGTGGATGGGTACCTCGGTCTTACCTATTTCTGCCGCAAAGCAGCAGTGCTTGCATTGCTGTGTTCCGGTTTGAAGGGTAAGATATGGCATTGAAATTACTGGGTACCGTAACTTTACATCTTAAGTCACAAGTTGGCAACGTACATACACTGTGGTTGCTGTGGGGGTTGCAGTTTTGCTGCGAATCACACAGGAACCACAGTATTATAGGTGACTGTTACCACTTACCATCAGGTGGGCAGTTTGCTTGTTTGCCAACATAATTGCAATAAAAAAAATTGAGGAATGAATGGAGAATGTTCCAAAAGGAAAATCACCAGTTTATTTGAAATGGTAAGGAATAAGGTTAAAGCGATGAAGCTGCGCACGCGGCCGAAGACATCTGTTGTAAAACGATGGTATACATGTGTGCATAGGCTATTGATGCCACACTTGCACGTTGTAAACAAAAAATTAGATATATGTTGCCATATTATGCTGGCGGATAGTTTGCACGAACAATAACAACAACCACGCCGAAGGAAAGGTCAAAAAAGTAACTGAAACGCCAGAACTGCTTTAGAGTTAGCAAAATAAACATGCCAGATTCGAGTGAGTCCACCTAAATGCCGATGACATCGCCGAGCTAAGACAAACTGTCTTCGTTTGCAGATCGTGAAGGCGCTGGACAAGAAGTGGCATCCGGAACACTTCACGTGCCACACGTGCCGGAAGCCCATCGACGGCGCCAAGTTCCACCAGCACGACGGCGGCGTGCACTGCGTGTCGTGCTTCTCCGAGCACCACAGCCCGAGGTGCCACGGCTGCGGACAGCCCATTACCGACGTGAGTATTAGGTCTTAAGCTCTATTCACCCCACCTTTACCCTTTTGATCCTCCCGGCTCGAACGACCTAATGATATGTCCGACTAGGCTCATTAGGTCCCCAGCGCCAAGAACGGTGTGGTGGTGTGTTCTAGATAATGAACGTAATGTTATCAAACAAAACAAAGCAACACTCATTGAAAATGAACAAATAGGTTAATTTGACGGTAAAGAACCATTTGCAACACTGTCATCAGTCGGATCAATGCGTATCTAATCCTCAACTAATAATTTCGTGGGCCAGGTCATTAATAACTAGCTAGATGATGTATTTCAAACCTTAAAGTATAAAACTACGTTCGAAACCTTTCACCATATCATGGAACAATATTTCTTTGAGTCCCACAATACACTTTCGATCCATCCAATATGTTTCCCTTCTTCATAGTACATAAATTGGCAAAATGACGTGTCACGGCCCAAGAACAAACAAGCAGCACGAGCGTGGCCAGTTCAGTTTGCACACGGCTGCAGCCTTGAACTTGCCGCGGCTTCATAATGCCTACCAGTCGAAACCACCGAATGATTCACACGGCGGATAAGGAAACGCCTTTTGTGGATTCGCCGTTAAGCGTTACTACATTTTTTTTTCGTATCAGTAGACACCGCTTCGCTGGGTTTTATAGAGAGTTTTTTCTGATAATATATGTATTAAAAAGGTATGTATACGATTTGTGGAATTGGTATTAATTATCATTACAATTTTCCTTCATTTCACATAATTTAATTTATGTAACTGTCCTAGCTTTACCGACGTTATAAATAATACCTACATAACATCTGATCCAAATCGAGACTAAAGTCGGTTAAAAATAATGCTTACTACTAGGTACTACATGATAATTTAACCTCGATTTCTGTAGATAAACAATTTTATTCAAAGAGACGAGCCTACAACACCACTCTTAGACGACAAGTTGACGTGTAGCACTCATTTTCGTAATATATGTATCTCTGATAAAGTTATATAATTATTTCCGGTTAGAAAAATAATTACGCTGACTGTAGAAAGGTTCGTTTTACCCATAATCTCACAGATGACATCTAAAGAGAAAAAATTAAAACATTCAAAGACTCAAAAAGGCTCATTCCAATCTGAAGGTCAAACGATCAGCGTTTCCTTGCACAAAGAGTTATGATTGTAAACGGAGAAGGCGAGAACATTGAGGCATTTTTACACATAGATCGCAAAGTGGGTGTGAACGCGCCAATCACGGCGAGATTAGCGGCCCATTAGCCATCTGACTCATTGCGGAACACGACCTAATAAGGTCCGTAGGACCACGCACTCCACTGACTAATTTTCACTAACGCAAATGTCCCTATATAACATTCTTACAAGGTCGTTCGTTATTTGCATCAAATCTAGGAATATCTTAGTCTTTGTCTGATGAACCTTAGGTAATATTCGATTGGGGCAATGAGCTTTATTTCTTTACCAAGTAAGAAACGGCTATTTGTCCGCTTATCGCCGAAGCACAACATTGCTGTTATCTTGGAAGTGGCTGTTATAGTAATAAACTTAGATAAGGAATTTCGAAAGTGTGCTCTTTCTAGCAGCAATGTAAATATTTGGAACATTGCAGCCTCAAGGTGTATCACATTTGTTATGAAAGTTCAAAGAGCGGACTAAGATGCGACCCCTGTAGTACTCCTATATAAAAAAGTAATAAGAGCGACGGTGATAACAAGCGTACACAACATACTGTATGTTTACGCTCGAGGAAGAGCGAGTGGCGGCACTGCATTCTAGTCTGTGCAGTGACAGCTTTTTTGGCGGCCGGCCGCATGTGACATGTCAGTTGAGTCGAGTCGAAATGTCATGACATGCTTAGAGGTTATGTGCGGGCCGGAATAAAATATAATACACAATATTCAAGCAAATAGTGATTTGCGCGGCGCACCTAATATCGGGGTGCGAAAGCCCGCTTTGTGTTGTGCAAGGTGTCAAATCGCGTGTGTGAGTCGTGGTGGCCTAATAGGCCTTTGTAGTGCTCCGGTCTCCACCGGTGGATCCACTGCAGAACTTCAGGAGCCGCGACTTCCTTCGAGCTAGCTCAGGAAGTCCACCGGCTACGGAGGAGACGGACGGAGACAATTGGAACCAAGGTAAGTAATACCAATTTTCCAAGAGCTGGTATTCGGTGAATAAAATTCAGCAATACAAGTCGGTGAAACGCCGACGTGGTGGAGTCTACTTGGGGCACCACCACTGTAGGGTAGTGACAAATCCTACCTGGCACTGCTTACCCAAAACCAATGCAATTGTAATAAACATTTACGACTGTCAGAAATGTATTATGTTGTTGAATTATGTCAACACTCAAATGCTCAAGTTGTTACTTTCACTGTAATCTATTCTAGTTCAAAGCCGAGACTAGGCTTGTAATAATAAGTCATGTCATGTCTTGACCTCAGTGTTAAAAGAGGGAACATCTTTATTGCGTCGTGAATACTCACGCACGCTCGTAAACCGCACACAAAGTCACAAAGTACTTAGAACAAACATGGACGCGTTTAACCGACCGATCGACTATTTGTCTAACCTCTTTTTATATGCCCATTCCTAATTTTGTTCTCAAGTGGGAATAATTGGATTTAGGCTCGATACCCGTGTTTGTTAAAAGTTTTCCCTCCCCCTGATAAACAGTTTTAGATATTCAGTTAGTACAGGATTCTAACTCAAAATTTAACCAGTTACCCCAACCACGCGTAGGTATATGGTTTGTCTTACTTTTACAAACATTAAATATGAAATGATACAATCAAAGCAGAAGAACGCAGCTATATGTTTTTAATTAATACTATTTGAAACATTTTTAAAACATAAGTAAATGATGTCGATACCTAATGTGGTAAGGCCATTTTAATGAAAACAAACAATAAATTATTGGTCATTAGTTTAAGCTCGAACGTACCATTTAATAAAATCGGTTAGAAATTGAGTAGAGACTTTTAGAGGACCTAATGGAACTAAGCCAGTGTATTCATTCTCTGCATTCAGTGATTCAGAATACCTTACAGGTTGGTAGAGCTTTGCCATCAGAAATAACCAACATAAGATTGAATTCTGGCATAGTCACAGTAATTATTTTAAATACCTATACACAAAAACGATATAATGATTTTTCACCAATTTGTTCAACCAATCTTCACTTATTACGATTTCAATGATTTATACGATTATAATAAAAACGCCGAAGATGAATTATCATATACTGCGAATAGTATAAAAACTCTTCCGCAAATGGTAACAAGCCATGGTTCACTGAGCCCCATTGTTACTAGCGGTGACATCATTGTATATCATCTAAAGAAAACACCCGAGCGCTTGTTTATTCTTTAATGAACATAATAGTTTTATTGTAGAATACTAATCAGAGCAAAGTCACATTTCAATCAAGTATCGTATAGTTGTCGCATCGGTGTGTAAATATCATATCTATAATCTTCTATCTATACTAATATTTTAAAGAGGAAAGATTTGTATGTTTCTATTGAATAGGCTTCGAAACTACTCGACCGATTCGAAAAATTCTTTCACCATTAGAATGCTACATTATCCCTGAGTAACATAGGCTACAAAATTATTTTTCCTACGTGAAAATATAAAATTTCCACGGTAAAACAAAAAGAACGCGGGCGAAGTCGCGAGTGGAATGCTGCGAGTAGTATTACAATTTAATAGTATTATTGACGATGTTTGCCTGGGATAAATTCCGAAACTTCTTAACCGATTTTAGCTTACTACATGTAATTTGGTGCAAATTAAAAGATAGGGAAGTTTTATCTTGACTATTTCACTTCAAAATATATTATTGCGAATTAAATTACTTGTACAACGTTCCATAAGTTTCTAACAGTTAGCGCTGTGAGTTTTAATTATTTAATTAATGATAAAACACTCGGTTATCTAGGTTGATTAATCATCCAGTAGATGTTTCGATTTCTATAAACTACAGTCTATTCCATGTCATAATATGTGTTTATGTCTTCTAATGATCTAAGGTTTATGTTTATAACAATACCAAATTCTACCACAGTTTTATAATTTCCTTTCGACGGACATCGTCTCGCAATTTGCGCACTTCCTATAATGTACACTTTCCCGAAAGGTCTTCTCCCAGAATGACCACTGTCCACTTCCCAGTTCGTCCACTTCCCCAGAAACCTATTTTATTTTATAATTGGTGTATGTATTGTGTTATAATTATATTATATTGTTGTGTATCGAAAACGTTTTTATTATTTTAGTGACTACATTATGAAGTGTATTACAACATTGATCCAACATACAATGACTACTGAGCTACAGCATCGCGTGACCCGCGTCAGCTAGTACTCTACATACTCGTACTCGTGGATATTATTAGAACAGAATCATTTTATTTGTTGACAAATAAATCGATTGACTCACTTTATATTAATAGCATCAGTTAAAAGACTATAACACGAATTTGACAGGAAATTAATGAGGAAAACCCTTGAGCTTTAATATTTTGTCGTCCATGTTAATAGCTTTAGCCTTTGAATCAAATTAAGTATTAATGTATCTGTTTATGATGTAATAAGTAGGTTTCATATTCCATCATAAATAATGATCAATTAATACAATTGCTTCACGAATCTTCGAAAATAATATAATCTCATCGAAAGTGGAAAGCGCTCTGGGGCCCTAAGCAAAAACGATAACGAAGTTAGAATAGAACACAAAGTGTATGGGCTTGATTCCACAATACGGATCATTCTCATACATTGCCGTTCGATACGTTTTAACTAAACTATCGCGAATGATACTTTGTCTACAGGGCCCTAAACGTTTCGCTTTGGTTAAGCACACATACGACTGGTATCTAACTTCTTGCTCAAGACTATATGAAAAACTTGAAACAAAGCCACTCATATGACAAAACTCTGCACCAACCCGCTTGGTCAGCACGATGTAATTAATTAATCCCTCCTTGTCTATTGAGAGATCCCTGCAGCAGTAGAACGTATCCACCTGCTTCAACATTATAATTACGTCAGCCGAGAGACACTCATCACTGGACATAGGTCTACCGCGAGGTTCTCTTTCAGTACTAGAGTAGTTACCGGAGGGAGACTCTGTACCAGGGTCGTCTGCATAGGTACCTCCATCTTACATATTTCTGCCGCAAAGCAGCAGGGCTTGCATTGTTGTGTTCCGGTTTGAAGGGAAAGATATGGCAGTAAAATTACAGGGTATCGTGACTTTACATCTGATGTCACAAGTTGGCAACGCACACTGTGGTTCTGGTGGGGGTTGCAGTTTTGCTGCCAATTTCACAAGAGCCTCATGTATGGTGACTGTTACCATCAGGTGGGCAGTTTGCTTGCTTGCCAACTTAGTTGGAATAAAAAAAACTTGAAACAAAACCCAACACCAACCCGCTTCGCCAGGGCAATGTAATAGTTGAGAGATCCGCGCGACAGTAGGACGTATCCACCCGCTCCAACATCATTATAATCACGTCAGCCGAGAGACGCTCACCACTGGACATAGGTCTACCCCGATGATCTCTTTCACTACAAGAGCAGTCTGCCCCAAGAAGTCGTGCTTGCTTTGCTGTGCTCAGTAGGACAGGCAGTGAAATTACTATGTATATTGGCTTGACGTCATAAGAAGTCACAAGTTGGCAACATACATTTGGTCTTTGAAGAGGTTTTTTATTAGCAAATCTTATAGGTACTACATGTACTGTAATGAATCATAAAATAACAGTCCTCCGTTGTGTTTTTCAGCGTGTGATCCAAGCGCTGGGAGTATCGTGGCACGCGCACCATTTCGTCTGTGGCGGCTGCAGGAAGGAGCTGGGCGGCGGTGGCTTCATGGAACAGGTGGGGCTCCTTTTGTGGCGAGAGGTTAAATGCACCGTGCTTCCTTCAGGCGGCTAGCTGAACTTTCTACACAGCGTAGAAAGGAGCCATATGCTCGAGTGTATGCAAGGAAGATAACTTACTGGAATGCTGACGAAACAATATCACACACACACATCACAGCTCATATACGTCCCCACCTTAATAACTTTGGCATAGTACACAAGCTGGAGACATTGTGTTCGTTCAAGACTTAGTGGTTTCCAAAGCCAGCATACCAGAAATCAAGCTACATAGATAGGTACGAGTATATCAAAAATACCGCTTAGTTACAAGACACAATTTGTATTTTTAATATTTTCCGCATGAAGCGACCTGCAAGTCACAGATCGGAATCTGTAATTTGCCAGTGTAAACAGACTAATTGATGTGAGATTTAATAGTTTATTTCTTCGGGCCTAGCAAATGACTCCTTTCCACCTAATGATAAGTGTAAGTGGAGTCCAAATGCGAAGATAGCTAGTCCACGGGAGAGAAAACACGGTGCACCAGCATTTTGGGGTGCCGCTCACAATCACGACGGCGTTACAAGCTCCATCCACTAATGCGCAAATTCTTGCAGCTGCTTAAAGTTCGCATCTGAACTGAATACCTCTGCACAGTAAACCGGTCCTTCCTGAGTATCGAACATCCCGTCCATCAGCATTTCACGCAGATCCTCATACAACGTGGTGAACGTCTTCCTTGTCATTCTCGCAATCACACATACTTCTGTCGATTAGCTTCATCTCATACAGTTTTTGAGCAACTGAGATGTTCTATAGTCCGGCACGACTCAGCGTCAGCCGTGCGTCCAGCACACCCGGAAAGAACCAAAATGGCTTCCTCCTTTTCGCCCTGCAATCCATTTCACTTGCCATTCAAACTCGGGCTTCGTGAATCAACAATGTCTCGGTGTTTGCAGGCCGGCCGGCCGTACTGCTCGGCGTGCTACGCGGACAAGTTCGCGGCGCGCTGCAGCGGCTGCGCCAAGCCCATCGTGGACAAGGCCATCATCGCGCTCGACGCCAAGTGGCACCGGGACTGCTTTACTTGCAAGGTGAGTTGCTCCTTTCGCTTCTTTTTACCCCAGATAAATATTTAAGAATACATTATATTGTCCTTTCCTCTTGTGTATATAGTAAAAGTCTGCTAAGGAAGTCACCGAAATTATAACTCAACGACTTCTACGAGGAAATAGAAAACTCGAAATAACACCTAATGGGCTTCAGAAAAAGGCTCAAGCTCTCTCAAAGGGCAATGGAGCGGGCTGTGCTTTCGCATTAGAAACGATGAGATCCGTAGAACAAGAGTCACCGACATAGCCCAAAGAATTGCGAACCTAAGTGGCAGTAGACAGGACACATAGTTAAGACTGACGCCGTTGGAGCGGGGTGGTCCTCGAGTGGCGGCCGCATACTGGGAGACGCAGCGTTGGAAGGACACAAGACGAACCGATGATCTGGTAAAGGTCGCGGGAAGTCAATGAATGCGGGAGGCGTAAGACCGCTCGGTTTGGAGATCCCTGGCGAGGCCTATATGTCCAACAGAGACTGTCACTTGGCTGAAATGATGATGATGGTGATTGATAATAATGCATTTAATATTTTACAATTTCAGAAATGCCGCAACCCCGTGACAGACGCGCAATTCTCCGTGATGGACAACAAGCCATTGTGTGGCAAGTGCGCCTAAGGGCCACAACCGCCCTATTTATACACCGTACGCCTAAGACAAAGTGCACTTACAAATTCTATGTAGACACTATAATAATATAATACTTATTTATTGAAAATAAACATTGTGATAGTCATTGCTGATGTACGCGGTAGTTGGTTCAACGAAAAGAACACGCATATTAATTATTTGAAGGTGTGTAAGGTTTTAATATTTCACTATTATGTCTTGTAATTGTTCATAGTCGAGTCAGATCTCTACCGTGATTTAAACGTGATAATGTCTTAAAAATTGCATTTACGTTTCGACTATTTAAAATCATAACTGAATCCAAAAACTTATGGAAATAATAACGTTAAAGTTTCCCTATTAACATTCAAACAAATTTCACACACGCGCGCACAATATATTAAGAAGAAAAAAGTCATGAATATACCTAAGCATAATTTAATAAATTGGACGATTTTATTATTATAAAAATAAAACAAATGGAGAGAGCATTTGGGTAATTTTTGAAAGTGAAAATCCCCAAATCAACCGTTCCAGCTTTAAGCCGCCATAATGTTCAATACTATCTTAAACGCCGATTGTATTACAATTTATTTTAATTATATTAAATAATGTATGACATACAAATCACAATTTTCGGGAACAAAATTCGTGCCATCTAAGAATATTATTTGTAAGGATATGTAGCCATATGATGGAGTGGGAACGACTGGACTTCTTCTGAACAAAATTATTCAAACTGTAAAACTTTCTTTTCCCTATATTTCAGAGGTATTAAAGTCACCTATAATGACCACGTCAGCCTTATAGGAATTAAAAGCTAGATATAAAGAAGATATCGCTATAGAGGCCACAAAAAGGTTAAATTTTTTGGTATGGGAGTCATATAGTTAAGCATCAAATCAAATCAAAATAGTGTTTATTCAAATATGACTTGATAGAAAGCTTTTTACATACCACCAACTCGGGACATCCTTAGGAAGTATGGGCGCAAAAAACTTTATCAGAAGTATCAACATTTACATTAAATTATGTCGTTACCATAAACAAAATATTTATACTACTTACTGAAATACTTGTAGATATGGTATTATGTTAAATCATAACTTAATTGTGATTAAACTGATGCTTCGGAGTGAACAACGCATAAAATGTGAGACAAAATTTTTACAGTGCCTCAATTCTAGCTCAGATATATTTAGACTAAATATTATTCAGCTCTGTCACAATATTGCTATTAATTAGGTACCTACGAAGTTTTAAATTACTCAACGAGACAGTAGAAGTTCACAGATATTTTAAGTCATTCGCTTTACAAGTGCATAAAGACATTTCGATGTAAATAATTTATAAGTGAGCATTCAGTATAAATATTTATTGTTAAATAAATCACTATCTAATAATACGTAAAGTTAAATGCTAGATTTATTTTTATACGCTTCACCGTAACATATTTCAATAAATATTTTTCGTTATTAACTTTTTTTATTCAATATGCCCTACCTGTTTGCAATGCCGTGCGGGACGGATGCATGCTTAGAACGTTTAGAAGGTATCCCACCCCACACACGAACGAGAAAGACATCTACGAAGTCCAGATGTCGCCAATCGAATTCGATAACTGTTATCAAAAAAAAGTTTTGCGAATCGGGTCCCCATCATCCAATCATCTAAGAGTTTGACAGTCATAAACGTCAGAGCGTTTTTCAACCACCAAATTCGATGGTTTTTCTATTGTAACTTACTCCGACAGTCTAGAGGAAACACTCAGGGTGGAAAGATTTAAAAAGAGGTATTTGTACAATGTATTGCTGTCACGCTGTGCCCGAACAACCAAGCTAAACGCGATAGAGACAACTGCAGCTCGGACCGAAGACACCTATAAAAAGTAAACAAAATAGACGTTTCAGAGGACAGGGAACAGGGTTTTCTCCTTTAAAGCTAGACCGATTTAATTACTCTTTGCTCTTTTAAAAAAATAAAGAGAGGTTTTGACTGTGTTTTTATGTTTTGCTTTTTTCATTGCTGGATGTTTAAATACAGCAGAAAATCTGGGCATTTTTTTTTTGGTTTTAGAAAGATTAAATCTTTATAACAATTAACTTAATAAAGAACGGTAAACGTAGAAACACGCCTATAGAGGCCATAGATTTTTTTGAGAAAATAGAGCAACTGCTGTCATTAACGCTCGCTTAAATATAAACTTCCGTATAACATTTTAAGACGTTTGTATGTATATCATTGGCTGAGTGTAATAAGCTACGGCCTTAGTAGTTGTGAACGTACTAATATTAATAATATATTCAAACTACAGTTAAGTAGACTTAAAACTATTGTACCGAGACACATAAGAAGCAGATTCAAAGAAAATGACTATGATATATTTAAATACTGTCCTTAATAAAATAAAAATGTTAATTTTACTTGAAGAATACAATAAAATAGAATTGTTAACAATAAAATCTAGGCCTAGTAAACTACGCACCATGACAGATCAGCCAAAGTATGTAGTACCTATATGTATCAATATGTACAACGAGAGAACGTGGCAATACATCTGCCGAGTATTTTGATCAGTTTCTCAGATGTGCATCTGTACAGAATGCTCGTCAGCAAAGATGTCTGTAAACATGTACTCAGACCTTTATATTGTTAATCATACATATTATTCTGCGAGAAATAAGAATAGATTCGCGCCTCGTATAAACCTATAAGTGGTTTTTGTAAGCGCGTCTTATTCACCAAATAAAATGTAAATTTGTGTATATTGAGCAATAAATGAAAAAAGAAACAGGTTGGATACAGGGGACTACGTCTGTATGGAAAAACGGTTCGTATGATTCCTTTCTTAACGGGACAGTTTTTTATCTATTGAAGGCCAAGTAAATGACCCCATTCCACCTGATAGTAAATGAAAATAGAGCCTAAATGCGAAGATAACTAGTGCGGGAGAGAGATTTAGGCTGATTTTAGTGTCACGCGGACCGTCAGTACGGATCGCTCCGCACAGACCGATCTGTATAAGCTTTTAGGAGCGTTTTAGAGTAACGCGGACGGGTCCGTACGGACGACCGTCCGCGCGGACAGCTCCGCAGCCGTCCGCATGGCGCGTCCGTGCCGCGGAGCTAACCGCGCGGACCGCTGCTCGCGCTCGCGCGCCACTGCCTGCAGTGAGCGTTTTAGTATCGTGCGGAGCGCACGCGTCAGCGCAGTACCATATTTTTTTTTCTTGTGTAATATAGGGCAATAACTAATAACACCCGCCACTTTGGATGCATTGCGCGCGTCTGTACATCGCGGCGGTCAGGTCGATACTAAAACGACATACGCGGACGATCGGTCTGCGCGGAGCGATCCGTACTGACGGTCCGCGTGACACTAAAACCAGCCTAAACGCCGCACTAGCCACCCTCACTTTGCCGACCCGCAAGGTGCTTCTTTACGCCTCTTTTAAAAGTCCCGGGATTGTAAGAGGAAGAAGGTTGTTTCACCCAAACATCGCGCTCTGAGGTATTGAACGGGGTGCAATAGATCTCGGGTCAAATCTAGGGAATGCAAATCTCGCGAGATTGAGGCTCAAGCGAGATCCCGCGAGTTTAAGAATAACAATACTGCGAGATCTCGCCAATTTCGAGATCTCGCGAGATTAGCAGTTTGGTGTGTTTTTTTGCAAATAATCACAATATTTGAATAAATTAGGAAGAAAATAATAAATATTATAAGTATTATAAGATAAACATTTATTTTCACGAATTTTTTTAATAGACTTTTATGCATCAAACATTGTTTGACGTATCTGTCTATAATTTTTTAATAAACTTAAAAGGGTATAAGTAGTAAACTTTGACATACGTATCTATCAAATAACAAATGAAAGAAACAACCAGTCTTCTCTTCTAATATCAAACAAAAATCTTTTAGTAATTAAACAGATCTTTTATAACAAACAAAACAACGAGAAGTCAAAAAAATGATACTTATTATCTAAGTTGAGTTGACTATTAAACTGAGATATTATTATCAATTAAATGAAAGTAATGAAACTATTTCTACTCAGTAGATCCATGAGATATTACAGATTAATTAACAACATATACCAATTAGTCAGACTATTACACTATTTTATGCTCAAGTGCAATCTCGTTAAACTCGCGAGATCTCGCCTTTTTTTCGTCCGAGATCAATCTCGCTAAAAAAGGCCGAGATCTCACGAAAACGAGATCTCGCGAGAACGAGATTGCATTCCCTAGTCAAATCATGTTGTGTTACCACTGTGTGTGTATAAGCTCCTGCTATAGTTAAATCCAATTAAACTGTCAATTTTGCCAACAATCATGCCTTCAATAGATTCACTGACTATGTTCCTTAATATTACTTACATCAATGCAAACGGTAGGTACAGTTTGCCTTCAGCTTTGAAGGATAAGAACAATTCTCCCTTTAAAGCTTTTCTATTAAGCACTTTGATCAGTTTTGTTCCTTCTTCGTCCTGATTCACGCACAAATAAATAATAACAGGATTCAGAAATTATGATATAGCTAATAACTTCTAAAGTTTATTCGGTTTTGCGTCATAAAACAACAAAAAGTAGATTTTTCTTTGCAATAACATACTGACAATATGGTTACTTTAATAATGTATTATTTATAAAAGTATGGTCAAAAGTGGTAAATCACTTTCTTGCTCCACTATACTTACCACTCAATTTGTTAGTTTTGCATGACTTTAAAAAACGCAGTCAGTACCTCAATTTATTACTGTACTTACCTTGGTCTTGTTATGTTCTGGAGGTTTTTGGTTAGCAGACGCTCCAGGTTCCGTCCGATCCCGATCTTTTGAGTTCGGAGCAGTCGTCGAAACTCCTACGCATAAAAAATAGGGTTACTAAGCACAAACTTTAGCTTTAACGGAATCAATATTCCGTTTCGTTCACTGATCGAAAACACGTTCAGATTTCGTATCTTTCCATTTTGCATTGCATCCTCCGTTTAGAAGGATTTCCTTTACATCAGCAAGAGCTCTAGGCCTTCATCTCACTTCATGGTTAATGACGATAATGCCGAATACTAGGAAGGGAGCTTCACTTGCCCCCCCCCCCCCCCCCCCCCCCTATTCCCAACAGTCAGATCGCGTCTCGTCATGTCCTGTCTCGCTTTGATGCACCGCAATAAGAAGTGACAGGTATAGCGATTCCGTGATTCGATTGTTAACTATTGTGATTAAGGGAGCTGTAATCCTCAATAAGTGAGGAACTGACTATCTGACCTGTAATTGTCAGAAAACACAGTTATGTTATTAACTTGATGTGATGGCGACAAACTTAAGTAAGTTAGTGGTAGTTAGCCAGGCGGGCTTAGAAGCCAAACCAAGGATGATATAAAGAATCTTCGTCTATGAGCAAACCAAGCAAATAAACTTCTACTTCCGTAGGGAATTAATCGCTGGGCTTGCAGATCAATATCGGGTGACCTCAACCACTAAACCACGGAAGCGAAACTAGAAAATCATAGATATGAGACATACGAATGACTAAACATTTTTAATATGAACAAAAAAATACCTTTTGGTGTGCCACAATTGTCGTTCACTTTAGCGTTTCTTGGAGTGGTGTTGGGGTTGATAGGTGGAGTCGTTGGAAGAGTAGTCTTAGGGTTAATCTTGCCTCGCGTACAGGGTGAGGGTCTTCCAACAGAAGAAGACGGGTACTCCCCACGAATCTTTGCATTTTGTCCCATCATCTTGACTCGCTGCGCGGAACCATCTACCAAGGGTTCGTCCAACTTCTTTGTGTCATCACATCCAGGACTCTTTTCATCTCGCCTCTTGTATTGGGTTTTGTCGAGTTGAGGCGACTCGTCACATCGTCGTGGCGATTTTTCACTGTTCTGTATCGTTTTGTCGCCGCTTCGAGGTGTTTTGTTGCAGCGCCTTGGCGTAGTAGACGGAGTGACTTGTAAGCATGGAGTGGTATCGCAGCTAACACGACTCGATGTACACTGAAGAACCAAAAGTATATTGATGAAATACTATTTATATTTGGCTTAATACCTAACATTGTAACAAGAGGACGCTGGCCGCTAGTGTTTGTATGAAGGTTGAAAACGTGTAAGTGACTATGTAGGCCCAGCACGAGCCATGGACAAAATGGGACAAGATACAAATGACATCTTTCATATAACACTTGCCCCTAGCAGACGATTTATGTCAATCTTTCATCTAACCTCAACTTTGGGCAGGCCATTAACCCATTGAGGTGAAAACGACAACCTACTGCAGCCAAGCCAGGCATTCTTTCCTAGGTTTTTTTTATAGTAGGCCTAGCAAATGACTCCACCCCATCTGATAAAAAGTGGATATTTTTATACAACTAAGTTGGCAAACAAGTAGGCGCCCAACTGATGGTAACCCTAAAGTCGCCTTTAGAGCATGCGGCTCTTGTAATATTCCCAAATATGCAGCCGTGATGATGATGGATGATGATGATGCATCATCATCACAGCTCATAGGGGGGCCTTTATGAGCTGTGATGGCCCTATAGGCCCCTATACGAACCACCAACTTTGTTGCCAACTTATGACATAAGATATGACATAAGATATATAAGATATATGATGTATAATCACAATACTCAATTTCACTGCTTGTCTCACCCTTCAAACTGAAACACAGTCCCCCTTACCCTTACTAGAGTGGCTTGGTACAGATCTCTTAAGGATATAAGCTTGCCCTTATAACTCACTTGCATAGCCAATGATAAATGTTGATTGCGTACTTTAAAGTAAATAATAATTAATTAATGACCCACCTCGACGAGTGTCCGCACGCGAGCGTCACGCGGACGGGCCCTCGCGCGCCCCCCTGAGTCACCCCGCATCAGGGGCCGCCGCGACCTGACGTGCATTACAACATTGACACTCGTATTATGAAAACTTTACCTCAATCTAACCTTAGGCCTAAGGAAAACATTTCCTCAAAGTCGGTATTACAAGTCATTCCTCTCTCAAGTCCCACCATACACTTTTCTTAGGAAAATAAAAATAGATGTGTGAATGCAGAACTACTTAACTGTATTGAATGGAGAAATGGATTTCTCAATTATTTCCAGGAACGGCGGTATGACAACCAATAGCAAAATATCATTACCGCGCATTTCTTTTCTGAAACGGTACCTCGGCTTGAACTGCAGGTCGTTAGGCTATGGTCTCCTATAAACGCCATCGGCCGCGTACAGCGTCACGTCGTACGCTGCGTTACGATGCTTACTATAGAAATGTACTATTGTGGTCTCTTTCATACGCTGACGCGGGCGTGTGGACGCCGTAGGCGACATTGAAACGCTTTGCGCCGCGTCTCTAGTTATTTCGAACCATTGCAGCGTAAACGTCTTATTTAGCGTCAGTACAAAATGTCGAAATTTGATAAAGAAAAAGACGAATTATTGATTGAATTAGTTCAATGTTATAGTACGTTATACAATAAAAGTGACAAGGAACATGAAAATAGTATTTATAAACACAAATGTTTACAGCAGCTTTTTCGTCAGGTGATATGGGATTAAGATGCCTTTTTGATGGCAGTTTTATTGCAAAAGTTCTACGATATGTTTGAATTGTTCTTGATTGATACGAAAATATTCCATAAATATTGTTGTCTTTTAAGTGTTTCATTATTAACATCTGGATACATCCTTCTTTCTTTCTCTTTATACATAATCGGTGCCTTGTTGCCCTGAGTTTTCTTTGTATGCGGTTGTTTTATACTTCCTCTTCAAGTAACACAAGCGCAGCCAAGTGTCGAATTTATATCCATTTTATATCACACGACTACGCGTGAGCGCTGTTTGTCGTCATTTGCGTATGAGACGTATTGACCGCTGACGCTGTGCCTGACGTACAGACGTCGATCGAAACGTTTACGCTGAAGTCGGACGCTGCATATAGCATTTTATAGGAGACCAAAGCCCAAAACACAAAAAGTTTGAACCTGTCTATCAACCGAGGACGAGGTACGGGTTTTCGGGGGTAGTTATAGGCAGTATCAGAAGCCTCAACTCAACGTCCTCTAAACAACCAATTAATCCAATTCAATCATACATCATGATCAATCGTGCACAAAAGTAATCGCTAAACAACGACACGACACTGTACGTCAGGCACAGCGTCAGAGGTCAATACGTCTCATACGCGAACGACGACAAACAGCGCTCACGCGTAGTCGTGTGATATAAAATGGATATAAATTCGACACTTTTGGCTGCGCTTGCGTTACTTGAAGAGGAGGTATAAAACAACCGCATACAAAGAAAACTCAGGGCAACAAGGCACCGATTATGTATAAAGAGAAAGAAAGAAGGATGTTTCCAGATGTTAATAATGAAACACTACAAAGACAACAATACTAAATTTATGGAATATTTTCGTATCAATCAAGAACAATTCAAACATATTCATCATCTTAATACATTTTAATATGTAATATTTTTTATATGTAGTAATATTTTTAATTTAATTTCTAATTTCAATTTTTAATCTAATTTTTAATAAGTACTTGACATGTTTTACGTAATAAATAATTTATTCAAAATATTTTTTATATATTTTCTAAAATTCTATCTCCATGTAAACCATCCTTATGGCGAGGTTTCCCAGGATAACTTTTTGCGCATGGCAGCTTCATTATTGCAGGGTGAATAGTTGATAATTGCATGACTTTTAATGCCACTTACACGCTTTGTGTGACCGAACTAAAACGTTACTTTTTACACATTTTAATCATTTTTTGGAAGGCTGGAGTGGAAAATGAAGGATGTATTTTTGCAATTTTCTGGGCTATAGAATTGCACGTATATTTATTATTGTATTTTATGCAACAAACACACACACACACACACACACACACACTCGCACTCACTCGCGCTCACTTACACACAGACACACCGCACGCATCATTAAATAACTATTTCATGCGATGACATTGAATTCTGTGTTGTTATTTTTAAGGTACTTGTAGTTTATAGTAGGTAGTAACTGCCTACCATACCAAATATTGTCTTCATTGATTGTTTTCTTTGAGTTTTTATTTTACCTGTTTAAATAACTAAATTTATTCTCACAACTACCAAGTTTCTGTTTTTACTGGAAGTATAATGTGTTTCATTAATTGGCTTATGTTTGGGTAATTCTGTAAAAAAAATATATGTATAATGTATGCTGTTGAAACAATGTTTAAATAAATAAATAAATAAATAAATAAATAAATAAATAAATATCGTAGAACTTTTGCAATAAAACTTCCATCAAAAAGGCATCTTAATCCCATATCACCTGACGAAAAAGCTGCTGTAAACATTTGTGTTTATAAATACTATTTTCATGTTCCTTGTCACTTTTATTGTATAACGTCCTATAACATTGGACTGATTCAATCAATAATTCGTATTTTTCTTTATCAAATTTCGACATTTTGTACTGACGCCAAATAAGACGTTTACGCTGCAATGGTTCGAAATAACTAGAGACGCGGCGCAAAGCGTTCCAATGTCGCCTACGGCGTCCACACGTCAACGTCAGCGTATGAAAGAGACCATAATAGTACATTTCTATAGTAAGCATCGTAACGCAGCGTACGACGTGACGCTGTACGCGGCCGATGGCGTTTATAGGAGACCATAGCCTTAGCGACATTTCGGTAAGCGACTTATTTGCACCGCGCCGCTTCCGCGAGCGGTTTCTGTGTGGCATGGCCCATAGCAACACAAATATTTCAAAAAAATCTGCTTCGCTACCGTCCCGCTTATCGCCCTTGTGGGTGGAGCGCTTTGGTCCCGAGAGGCAGGCCAAGAGCTTCCTTTTGGTTTGTGCAAAAAGAACCACTCTATAGAGCAGGGTGTCCCAACCAGTGAGGCGCGCCCCACTTGGGGGGCGCGCCTCACTGGTTGGGACACCGCGTGTTTAATTGTATGTTTTACTTTTTTTACTTGATTACCTAACTACTTTTGAATAAAACTAAATACGCTAATATTTTCATCGTTTGTTTAATTTTCTTATTTTGACTCTCGCATAGGGTAAAAGGTTGAGAATCTCTGCTCTAGAGAGTTGGCAATTGGGCATGTATAAAAAGGACCCTGAATTTATTATTGAAGAACCACTTGCAACCTAGTTCTTTTTTGAAGTGTTGTGTAAGTGTGATGTGCATTGAACATACCTAGGGGACTTTTTCACAATTTTGTTCGGTGATGGCGATGGGACGTTTGATTGAAGTGACAACCGCCCATGGCCTTTACACGTTCCGCTGATGATAGTTTTTTTTTTATAAAACAAAGTCAGAAAACAATAAGACTACTATTTTATTTAATTTCAACACAATTTATATTATAATAATATTACAATGATATAGAAGAAATGATTCGACATTTTTAAAATTACATATGCCTTGCCTATAGAGTAGTATTTGAGTAAGATATGCAAATGTACACCCCCCCCCCCCCCCTCCTCACAAGAACTACAGCCAAAGTTGCCAACTTTTTTTCTCTAGCCTGTACTGTCCCACTGTTGGGCAAAGGCCTTCCCCAAATCCCTCCACAAAATCTTCTCTCGTGCCACATGCCACCAATCTTCGTGGAAATTCTGTAGGTCATCCCGCCAACGCTTTCGTGGCCGACCTCGTACGCGACTGACTTCCCTCTGGGACCCAAGGTGTAACGGCATGAGCCTATCTTTCTGGACATAGTCGTGTTAACTTGCTCAACTAGAGATGCCAACTTGTGACGTAAAATTTCTATAGTCACCGCGCCTAGTAATTCACCTATATTCCGAATTTCACTACCTATCTTTTCTTTAAACCGGAACACAGCGGTGCAAGAACTGCTGTTTCGTGGGAGGTATATACCTGCGCAGACGACCTGGGGCTTTATTCTGCTAGCGTTAACGCATTTGTGGCGTGTCAATAACGCTTTAATAGCATCGCTTTTTGAGACAGTTATTGTTGGTTAACCGAAAACTAACTATAAAATATTTATCACTATTGACTTATCAAGAAATTGTAGTACTTACAAATAAATTACACCAGAAAATGCGCATAAAAGCGGCAAAAGCAGTTTTATTGAAACGCTATCATGACGCGACAGCGACGTTAAGATTAGCGGAATTAGGCCCCCGGTTGCCGGTTTTTTTGGATTACATGCCTTTTTCTTTCGTGTCGTTTGTATTACATGAATTGCTATTGATGCATGACAGAGATAAGGCAGATGCCGGTCAAAGAAAGTTACTCAGTAGTAGCTTATAGAAATATTTTTTTTTTGAATTTGGTGATGTAAGAAGTCCCCAATGATATGTAGAGATGTCACCGAAATACCACAACGACTTGAATTCCTAAATAAGTTAGGCAACGCACCTCGCTTGGTTATTCCTGGAATGCGAAGTCTTCGGGTGTGTATGGCTCCGGAGGGTATCCAGCGAGTACATGGACAACCGCGATTGGGCATCAGACCCTGAGATGGAGAGCGTTCTTTCAGTTCAATCATATGGTAATTACGAACTCAAATAGACATATGATGGAACACGTAGGAAGTAACTGAACACCCCAATAACATTTAAGGGGCATATAAGTTACATACTAAATGGACCTTCGGTGCTTGTCTGAGACCTGGAACCCCCATACTTTCAGAGTTATTTGATTTTAAACTGAAAGCAAAAACTTTCAAGTGACAACCATAATCAGCTCTCAACACAAAAGAAATTTAAACACAAAATGACACGTGACAGACGTGAGCGTAGTATTCCTCGTACGCTTACGTAGGGCTGTCGGCACTTAATACCAAAAAATATTTTATTTAGTTTGTATGGGAAAAAGTGGGTTTGTTAGCCCTAATATTTTTCCTACAGAATCTCTACTTCTGATGGATACATACCCTTAAATGTTATTGGGGTGTTCAGTTACACCCGGTATAGTGCTATAATGTGTTCTTAGTTACCACATATACTATACATATTGTTTCTGTAAGACTTGCAAACCTACAACGCCTACAAGGATGCCAATGCGTTGCCAACTTGTGACATAAGATATGTCAAGTCACAGCACTCAGTAATTTGACTATCCGTCTTACCCTCCAAACCGGAACACAGCGATGCAAGCACCGCTGCTTGGCGGCAGAAACAGGTGAGACAGAGGCACCAATGCAGACGAGTCTGTTGCAGTTACAGCCTCTAGTAAAATAATTTTATATTTAATTTTGTATAGTGCAGCAGACGGATACAATGAGTGATGTTCAGAGCTCAGCGGGGTGACGTTGCTAGAACGGCGGTGTAGGATTTTGATTTGAATATAAATTGAAATAATTAAATCAAAGAGGAGATTCTCCTTCTTACTATTTATTATTAAAACATGGTGGAGCTTCTATTCGTTTACTGTTTCGGGTTTGTCGATCATTAAACGATAATACATGCATGCATACACACGCACATATACGCACATGCACGTATGCTCAAGCACACACACACGCACGAGCGCGTGCACGCACACAATACAATCTGAATGGCAGATTTACATTGAGTCATTACCGCGACAGGACGTTCCGACTTAAAAACAGTGACGTCTGAATCCGACTGGCGTCAGTCATTTACTCAATGTCAATCTGCCTTTACAATTTAAGTAGCAGAATCGAGATGCTAACTCATTTTGTAACCGGTCTTGGACCAAGTGGTTATCGTCGACTTCTTCGAGCCCACATTGCTCGATCTGTGAGAACGCGAACTGTTCTGAAACGTGACATAAAAATTCCATTATGACCTCTTATTTTATTCATCATCATAATCATCAACTACTGGCATGGCTTCCTCCAAGGTTAAAAAAACTCACTGTATTTTTGACGCTGCTATTCAAGTAGTCCGATATTATAGCTTCGTGCTTGCTGAACGCTTCTTCTAGTTTTTCGCAACTGACCAGGAGATCCTGTGTATGAAACATATTTTATCTTATTTCTCCTATCATTTCGCTACTAACAGTTAGTACCTATTATCGCATAGTATGATACAGCTAACAAGGCACCAGGCACCAACACCTCAGATAATATTTTATCTCATATCCCCAAAAGATTAGCACTAGGGGTTTCACACAAGCGCGGCTCCACCGTTGTGGGCACTATGGGCATGCCCACAACCGTAATAGACTTGTGACGTCACACATTTACGGCCTATTGAGATCGATAGGCTGATGATAATACATTAACAAATAAAGAACAACGAATCTTGGTCAAGGCGTCATAATAATGTTATGTAAGCGTCTCCTTTGCGGCAATGTACTATATCGATCATGTGCGAGTTCATACTCCCACTCGCTATTGACCGATTTTCGGGTGGCTGTCACACATCTGTAATCACAACCTTTTTTGAAGGCTGGATCCGAGCCTGATTTCACAGGTAGCCACTGTAGATATTAATTTACAAACTTTTTATACAACTAAGTTGGCCGTAAAGCAGGCGACTGGCTAACTGTCGCCTATTGTATACGTAGTTCCTGTAAAACCTTTCCTGGGTAACCCGGCAGATTCTCTGCCGCGGGCTAATAGTCTGACGAGAGGACCCCTATATGGGGCGTGGGATGGCCGGGTTCAACCCGGCGGGCCACTTCGTGTGGCCATCCGCTTTATGCGGGGAAGGGCGAAGTCCCCTCTTCTTATGTTAAGAAGAGGTGTGGCTCTCGCTGGAAGCCGATCCCGGCGGCTAACTCTGGTGGTAGTTAGTAGGGTCGAGGCGAGTTTCTCGCCATGGCGCTTCGCGCCCGTTAGGGATTTCCCCGAGCTTCCGCTCACCCGCGCGGCGGTGGATCCAGTGGGATCTGCCGTCGGGCAACCCGTTACCCGCACTGAGCGGGCCGGGGGCCCGGCGAACTGAGCGTCGGGCCGCGTGGAAGACAATCACAGTAAAAAACCCGTTGCGGGGTGTAGAGTGGCGCAATTCTGCGACGCTCCACAAAGCAGCAGAGCCAAGCGGAGAGTCCGGCAATGGACATGTCACGGGGAGGGGGTCAGCGGGAATAAGGCCTGGCTGTTGTCCCCTTCCCTCTGTCTTGTGACGGACGGAGGAGCTGCTGGGGGGGTTTTTGTGGGTAGGCCCGGGCTGAGTACGGTCTGGGGAGTCCCACATATCCTCGTGGTTTGGCTTAACCACGAGGAATAGCGTAAATGCATTTTCCCCCCTCCCAAAAAAAAGGGATTTGTAAGAAGGATCCCAATGTACGTTATCAACTTGTGACATTATGTAAATAAGTCACAGTACCAGTTATAGTGGCGTATATGGACTGCTACCGTAGAACCCGACGATACGCACTCGTCACCGTAACACCATTGCACGGTAATAGCGTGACCATTGTAACACGCTCGCTTCGTCGTAGCATTATTAGTCTGGCGATGGCCGCACATAAGTAATTGTATTCGTAAAAAACACCCGCCGGCGTAATACTACCGTGTACGATATTGTACTACAGCTACACATAAAGATACGCAATTTCCATAAATTCAAAAATTTGTTGTCGTTTAGCTGTAAATTATACTGAAATTAAGTCAGCAATTTCATTTGGGCTATTTATAATTCATCCTGCACATCATATTTTCTTCTTAAGCCATACACACACACACACACACATAATATGTAGCAGACTCACGTCGTCGTAAATGGCGGCGGCGGGGTGCGCGCGGCGCGCGGCGTCGGTGGCGGCGGCGGCGGCGGCGGCCGCGGCGCGCGCCGCCGCCGCGCTCTCCGCGCCGCACGCGCTGCTGCCGCTGCCCGCCGACTTGTGCAGAGCCTTTACGGGACACACATCGATAACCGGACGTTACGCACTTTCGGACCGACGAAGAAAAACTGTTTATTTGTATACACACACACTATGTTAAATGAACACAAAACTTGGTGTATACAGTGTGTGTTTGGTCAATACCCTATCAAACCGAAACCTACCCATGGTAACATAGTCATATAACAGTTATGACGTCATTGAAAATTCGAAATTGTAAAATTAATTTTCAAATCCCCCATACACATAGTTGGGTCTGAGAAAAAAAAAGTACGGGGAATCAGAAAATTGCTTTTAAAATTTCCAATTTTTATATGACTTGTTAACATTACCTTTTATATGACTTGTTAACATGGGTAGGTTTCGGCTTAATAGGGTATTAACCAAACAACTTGTATATGTTAAGTATATGGTTCTTAAAACGCAAAATGGACATGTTTTCATTTTTAACAAGGTACCGGTTTTAATATCGTGAGCTTATGTCAAATCCACAGATAATAAACGTCAATATTACAATTTTAATTCGTTTCGTCAAAAGCATAACCGTAGTAGGTACCTACCTATATCCTTCAAACGGTGCATAAGCTCTTTTAGACTAAAAATAAAAGAATATATTAATTTTTGTCTTATTTCAAAATGTCAAATAAAAATATACTACAATAATTATAAAATCTTCTCCATTATTGCCTTAGATAAATTTAATATCTATAAGAATTATGTTATGCTTTTTTAACTCATACATCGTTCACAATCTTTTACTGTTTGACATAAATGCCACAGGCGTTAAGTCTGCGTTTTGTAAACGAGTTCTTTGAGTTCTTTGAACTCGCTCACTGACGCACCTGGATACTATGGCGCCAAAAAGCTTTCATCAAAGAGTCCCACTGATTCAACCATAAAAATATTGGTTCATGTAAGTACATATATGAAACACTCAAATTCATGCGGCCTCCACGCTGGCGTCGTGCATAAATAAAATAGGTTACCTGCAGAGCTTGGAGCAGATTTTGATGCAACGACACGATGCGAACCATCTGCGACTGTAGTTGTGTGTGTCGCGCGAACGGCAGAGAGGCGTCGCAGTTGCGTTTCACGTCCTGGATCTGGAGAAACCGAGAGACGACATAGAATGTTCACCAAGAACTTATCGAGAAGGGAATTTGCCACGAATCCCTTTACGCGAATACCACGCATCGTAAGAAGCAGTGGGGGCTCATTATGCCTCTAAAGCTTGGAATACATATCTGGCTGAAATTTTTGCCACGAACAGCAGACTTACCCTTGATCCAATTCAGCAGGCCTAGCACGTCACGTGAACTACGGAAGAGAAAGTGACTAATCTTTGTCCGGTCGGGCTTCATTGTTATATGAGAGAGCGAGAAGAAACATGTTATTTGTCTCATGTCCTGTTTTGTCCACGGTCCGTGCTAAGCCTGCTGATCGATCGACATTGAGATTGTGATTTTTCGTACGCTTATTTAGCAACACTAGCGACAAATTGGATCTGTATCTTAAAAAAATTAAAAAGCACTGAGTTTGGTTCGCTCAAAATCTGCGCAATACGGGTCCAATTTGGCGCCAATGTGGAAACTCGAGCGTGCAAAAAATCACAATCTCTATGTCGTTCGATTGGAAGTGGTTGAGGAGTAGCCTACAGGAGGGATCGAAGTCTCGTAGAAGACGCACTCTCAGAAGATTGGACGTGCGCGGCGTTGATAATTTCATACTCTCACAGGCAAAAAGCCATACTTGCACGAACTTCGTGCTGGAAATTTATGATTTATATCGTACGTACTGACACAGTCCGACAACATACATAACCGCATCAGATTTCCTATAAATGTGCTTGTGCAAAATGAACATTCTATAACAAATGCCTTCAATCCTTCATTCATTTAAGGTATTGGTGAACCACACATCCTTATTTCAAACGTCAAAAGCGTGTTAAAAACAGCTTCACAGAAACTCGGTGTCCAGAACAGGTGCGGCGCTTCCTCCCAACTGATCAACTGTGCTTGCTGGAGAAGACGCAACTACGGTTTTGTGTAGAATATTGCTTGCGGCTCTGAGATGGCTCCGCCAAGTAGGACTTTCTCGATGATTTGGATTGGTTGCAGCGGCAGACAACACGTATCTTTGGCGATTTAGAGAAGACCAACAACCTGAAAACTCTACAATTACGTCGCGACGTTGCGTCACTAAATCTACATGTATACAATAATAGCACTGTGAGTATCCTGAATAGTTCTTTCCCACTCACAGTATTTTTGTGAGTAAGTAATCCCACCTTCTCCTTTGGCCGAATTATTGTGGCTACCATTCCAATGCAAAACAAGAAATTTGGCAATTCCTATCTATTCCCTCCTTCTTTCAAACCTGAGTCTCTTTAAAGCTCCTTGTAGGTCAGCAAGGTCTTGCACTAGCTTTCTTCGCATTTGGATTCCATCACTTTCACTTACCCTCAGGTAGGATTGAGTCATTTGCTAGGCTCACCTAATAAAAAAATAATAAGAACACCCACAACGAAAATATCACACTGACCTGCCGCTGCAGCTGGTACAAGTGAATACGGTTGAAACGAGTGCAGAACTCCGCCGAACGTCGACACATCTTGGTTAGTTCTTCTGGTTCTATCCCTGATATGTCCTTCTTGTCCAGAGTCGTTCTAACAGTTGCAAGAATAACAGAAAATAGTAAGTTGTAATTATTTTAAATATCAGTGATATTTTATAATAGGTAATTGACGTCTCTGTAGCAATACAAGCAGAAGAAATAGCCTATATAATAATAAATAATAAAACTTTTTGGCGTCGGTGGCGCTGTGGACTCGGCACTGGCCTGGTCCGGGGTTTGATCCTGATGATCTTGATGTATCAATGTATTCTTCGTTTTTCTAATGTCATATGTTCATTTGTCCGACGCTCCTGGTGAAGGGAAACATCGTGAGGCAGCCTACATACATCTGCCAAGAAGTTCAAGGTGTATGTGAAGTCGACCAATCCGCACTGGGTCAGCGTGGTTGACTAAAAACTAAGCACTATAACTAAGGGCAGGGACGGATTTGCCTAAAGGCACACTAGGCACGTGTCTAGGGGCGGCACGGCTGGCGGATACCGCCGCAACGCCTTTTTGTAACGTACAGTTTTGGCCGCTACCCCCCCCCCCCCCCCCCCCCAACATCCCAAAAATGGTTAACACATATATGCAGTGTTTGAAGGGGGCGGCAGTTAGAATAGTGCCTAGGGGCGAAAAATGTATAAATCCGTCCCTGACTAAGGGTAAGCTCTAACCTACCCTAGGCTCGGGCCCCTCGGTGGGACATTGAGCTATAGTGATGAAGAGTAAACTTAATTTGATAAAGATGCACTTACACGATAGCTAGTATTTCCTCATTTATCTTCGTCCGTAGGTCCTTAATCTTCGCTGAATGGACACTGTTTTCGATCGCGCTTGGCATGTCCTCGGAAGATTTATCTGAGTAGAAAACTCGTCGTATCATTTATCTTATATCATGATGACACAGTGGCGTAGCTACCTAGGAGCTAGGCGGTGCAGTGCCCCGGGGCCTTCAAGCTCAGGGGGCCCTCGAATCCTTACCAGAAAATCTCGATCGAACTGAACTTTCGAAAATGTCTCCCATTTTCAAAATAAATATGACAGGTTAATAAAAAAAAAATATTTATGAAATAGTGCGGGGCAAACTCGACTCCGACATAATTACATATATCGCTGATATCAATTGAAAACAAAACCGCATCAAGCCTGGATTTAACTGAAGTCATTGATACTTTTGCGAAAACTAAAGCTAGCAAAAGGTTGTAAATATAATTCTTATTTAGTCAGTTGAAAGGTCCGATCTTTATAAAATAAACCCTTTAAGCTTTTCTACTTCGTTTTATTGTCCAACACCTACATCAAGTATTAATTGTAATTTATGTTGTTACTGTTTAATATTTTTATTACCTGCCCTGCAGTGCACGAAAAAGAGCTGATGATAAAATAGCTTAGCATTTTTAAAGTATTTGTATATACTTATACAAATACTTTAAAAATGCTAAGCTACTTTATTGCTACTTATTTTTACTTGATAAAACCTAACCAGTTTAGATAGTAGCGGGGCCCCATTTTTTTATTTGCACCAGGGCCCTTGGTTACCTAGCTACGCCACTGGATGACATGTAAGCAATTGTCATCAAAAAGTACGATTCCATAGCTGACAACAGCGACAGGCGGAGACGTGTCGCCGCGACTACAAATAGTTCCTATGCAATACTAGCTGGTGACAGGTCGCCGCAGCTGCTATTTGATCTAAATATTTAACGGACGAACACAAGGCGAACTAGGCACGACTTCTACCAATCAACTGGTGCGTGAAAGGCCTAGTAATAGTAGAGCACAACCTAGTGGAGTGCCCGGCCTGGTGACCCGCCAGGGGCCCTATTTTTGAATCATTCTTCTGGCATCCAGTGCTCGTCAGTGTTCGATTTCTACTTATTTTCGTTTTGTTTTCGACAAAAATCAAAACATTATTGATCTTCGTCGTAATGTTCTATCGATTTTCATCGCAAGAAAAACGAATATCAATAGGAATCGATCACAGACGACGCTTTGAAAAGTGCTCGATGCCGGACGAATGATTCAAAAATAGAGTTTCTGAATGAAGTCCTCGAGCTTGCTGACATCGTTAGAAAGATGACAACCAGCGAGGAGGGATATGGGGGTATCGCATCGCATCCTGCAAAGATGTTATCTCTGAGGAGTGTGCGCGGGAAGATGATCCTCTTGCTGCACCGATCTACGGGGTAGAAGGAGCCTTTGTAAACGCGCTCCAACTAGCCTAAGTATCTTGTATCGCCCGTCTTATTATAACTGTAATTTGAGTAACTTCGATTTGTTGTATTATTAAAAAATGTTAATGATGTTTAAATCGATGTAGTGGCTTTTTTAGTAGATTGTTTTTATTTTAGTAACGACTGTTATGTAACTAATTGTATGTTATAATCTTATAGTGGAAACTTAATTGATATGTGTATTATCGTAATGTCATTCCAGTTGTATGTGTTTGAATATTGTATGTTACCCAAATAAATAATAAATAAGTAACTGGGGAAAGGTTATAACAATCGCGCTGACATTTAATAGGGAGAGATGTGGGGGTCACAAACGAGTCTCAAACCTGGTGACGTGGTGACCCCTCTCTAAACGGAGTCCCAGCTCATTTATACTACTGCACCAGTCTCCGGAGAGGTGCGTTCGGTGAATTGGTCTTCCTAACCCCAAGCTTGCCTTCCACAGAGGGCTAATAGGTTCCAGAGGGGGTTTAGCCGAGTATAGGGACATCAATGGTATAGCAGCTGGTGGAACAGTCCCACAGGATACCCTAGTAGTGGGTGGTCTAGTCAGCTTATCCCCTGGAATCGTAAAATATTGTCCCGCCTTAAAAAAACACCTAGTAAATCTGGGGGCATGGCAGTGCCCCCGCCAAGTCGAGCGCGAAGCAAACACTGCCGTACCATTCTTTACTGGAACCATTTCGCCGCATTTTCAGGCCCCTATTTGGGAACCTCTGGATAAGACCAGAACGCAGAAATTTTTGTCATGTGTGACTTGGTCGTTGAACATTCTTTATACGTTAGTGGGTACAAGTCAACGGCCAAGTCACACAACATTAACTATAATAATAAACTTGTTATTAAAACACTAATTTCACAAGTTCCACTTGAATCTTTATTATACTTCAATTATTGCGACCGGTTTCGATACATCATCGTCAGGCAACTATAATAATATAATAATATAATAATATAATAATAACTATAATAATAAAGAAATCGCAAAAAGGAACCTTAGACTTGGCACGACTTTGTCTAGATTTCATTACTTTTTAGAGATAAACAAGCAGCTCCATCGAGACTTGGCTAGTTTTTTACAGAATGTTTTTGGTGGGATTATAAACTTACCGGAGACTCTGTCCGGGGTGGAAGGTCGTTCCGGGGACCTCTCGCGGACCGTGTCTGGGCTGGCCATCGCCGAGGACGGGGGGACTTCATCTTCCCCATCTATGTAGGTATATGAGGCAACAATAGGGCGTTTGATTGATCGAGTTAACAAATTGCTTAACTACTTTATATTTTTTAAAACTTTAATAATGAAAATAATTCAGTGAAAATTAATTAAGGGGAGCAAAAAATGGTGCACTTCCGAGTTTCTTGTCCGTTCTCCTCCCACGCTGTTGACGGAAGGTTGCGGGTTCAAGTCCCTTCGGGAATATTTACTTTTTATCACTATTATATTAGCAATGGCCAAACTACTCGATAAATTCTTTTTTAAACTTTAAAAAGAACAGAATTGTAATAACTTGAAACTTCGAAAAAGCTAGTAGGAGTCGTGACACTACTCTCACGACTCTTACTAGCTTTTTCAGCAGTAAAAATACGCAAAAAGTCTATACATTTTGCGTATTTTTACTGCTATTAAAAAAATGAAGAATACTCTTTACCCGAGTCACCTTCTTCAGTCTCAAACACAAAGATGTGGCAGTCAGGTTCAGGTTCAGGATCATTTTCTACTTCGCTCTGATGTAAGTCTTCGCCGCCACCTACCACATCTTCCTCACGAGAGTCGTCAGAAGTCAGGATTACCTTGTTGAATGAAACGAAAAAGTGAAGAGCGCATGTCGATGAAGGCGCTAGTCGTCTCAATCACAGAAAATCACTCGAAAAAAACCACTATTCTAAAAAATAATATTTTTAAAAACAAGCTTTAATTCTAATTGTCTAAAAAGAAGAAAATAAACAGGAAATGGAATCAAACTTTAAATTGAATGACTTTGACGAATTAACTCCATAAATCATACGATAAAAGCACCTGAGGGTTTACTGCTTTACGCCCGTTTCCAATATCCTATCGTCATTTAGCGATAGATTGCTATCTGTGATAAACATTAGAGTTCAATCTATATGCGATAACAGCGCCGCAATAGTTCTTAGATGGATATAAATCTATCGGCATTGGAAGATAACAGTCCACTGTCTGCCCCCCTCGTGTGTTCCGTTACCAGAAAAAACCGGTTAAGTGCGAGCTGGCCTCGTACACCACGGGATCCCTACAAACTTATCAAACTATATCCGTCTTATTACAAAACATGGACTAAAGTTAGTCCTGGTTTAAACTAGGACTAAGTTGACGTTGTCTCTATCTATGTATATTGACTCAAGTGAAAGCGCACTACATTTAAACCAAGACTAACTTTAGACCAGTAGGGTTACTCTTGAACCAATCCCGATGGATCGTTATTGGGATTATGATTTTTCGTACGCTTGAGTAACAACACTAGCGCCAAATTGGATCCATATTTTGAGAAAATTTATTAATACTGAATTTCGTTCACCCAAAATCCGCATAATAACGGGTCAATTTGGAGTCAATGCGCAAAAATAAACGTACGAAAAATCACAATTGCAATGCCGATCGATCGGATTCGGTTCAAGAGTAGCCCTACAGGTTTAAACCAGGTTTTGTAATAAGACCGCACAAGTTTATTTTTTACTTACCAAAACAATTTTTGTGTGCTTGTTCAGACAAGCAAACTGAAGAACTTTCACTATGGGACCAACCTTGAAATGGCAAAAAAAATCAGCTGTTCCATACAAATGTTCAACATTCACTGAACCTAGGTGTATGGAACAGCTGATTTTTTTTGCGATTTTGCAGTTGGTCCCATAGTGAAAGTTGTTCAGTTTGCTTGTCTGAACAAGCACACAATTTTTTTTGGTAACTAAAAAATAACCTTGTATAACTTCCTTATTTTATTTTATACATGTGCTTTCGGCCTTATTAATAAAAATTTTACTCCTTGGATTATCCTCGAATTAGTTACTCCGTGTTTTGTCTTGTTTTGACATATGACAGCCGACATGTGCGGAAACAAGACAAAACACGGAGTAACTAATCCGAACATGATCCAAGGAGTAAAATTTTTATTAATAAGGCCGTATAGGTTTTGATTCCCTTGTGAAATCGTCAAATATGCGACATAAGCGGGCATATTTTTCGATCGCGTTGATTTACATGTTTGAATTTTTCCACAGTTCAACGAGACCGTAGACCTGAATATTTGATTTAAATTTCAACTTGATAGCTCTATGCGTTCCCGGGAACAATGGTCTTGACAGACAGATGGACAGACGGAAATTGAAGTGAACCTATTAGGCTTTCGTTCCCTTTGAGGTACGCAATCCAGAAAGTTGTTGAAGTACATGTAATGACAGACATGATGTAGCTCTTGTTTTTCGCTTGATCTGGTGAAGAAAAATTTCTAAAATAAAAATAAATCAAAAACACTGCGAAAATGTACTTTATCAGTTTAGTGCTAAGGAAGGGTTTTGCAAAATTCCCACAGAAATCTAAGAAATCCTGAGCTAAAAAATAAGGAAATTACACTATTTGGTATAATTCAAATTGGTCAGGGTCGAAAACGTCATTTAGGAGCTCACATCATCAGGCTGTTCAACTGACGACTCGGTTTTCATCCTGTTCAATTCGATCTCCATGAGCTCCTTCAGGCAGGACTCCGGCAGTTGCTCCAAGAACTGGTAAGGGTCATCTGGAACAGCAAGTACCTATTATCATAATTTCATTTCCCCTAGTCCCAATTTGTCCTACTTAGGATCAACAGGAAGCCTAGCTCCTCGCGGTTCTACCATTATCATTCTGCCTCATGTATAATAAATAGGAAAAATTCGTCGCCACAAATGCAATAATAGAAGTTTACTAACTGAGGGGATAAAGCAGTGTCTTATGTCACGGACGAGGACTTAAATCGCAAACGTAACGAATCTCTATGGTATAAATAAATAATTAAATCCTAAATGTGGCGATGGATTTAAGCTCACCCAAGACTAAGACTGCTTTATCCCAAGGATAATATTCTACTATTCGGCACCACCTGCGAGAAAATAAAAACAAATACATAAGAAATACAGCATTTATTCATAAAAATTTTACACTAATTAGAAAAATATTACTTATAACTATTACTTTAAAAAGTCACGAAACTGAGTAAGTATTGAAAAAACTACACAAGTAATAGACGTGGGTGTATGTGCTTGAATCCCTTGTAAACAAACAACATGGCGTGATTAAATTGCATCGAATGCATCGAAAAAATCGAATTGAGAACCTCCTCCTTTTTTGAAGTCGGTTAAAAAGATGGAATTTTGAGCTATTTTGAAGTTTTGAGTATGTTTTGGACAATAGAATTGTTATTTTGGGTATTGTTAATCTACTAATGTCGATTAAATCTCAAGGTAGCTGATATATCGTGGATATATCCAACATGTTCATATCGATTTAATATTTTTCAACACACTTGCTCTTAAAGCGGATCTAATTTTACCGGTTTTAGATACATAAAGCAGCTCATAAAACACGCGTGTATTATATCCGAGGCACGCATCACAGAGTCCGGCAATGCTGCACTTGCCGGCCGCACCAGTAATCTACTATATTTTTTAAAAGCTTGAGGTAATATAAAAGACATCAACGAACTACATGATTTTTCAAAGGATTATCTTCATACCATTATTTAGTTTTTACAAATTAGTCTACAAATTGATAATGATTTCAGTTATTTATTCCAAAAATTCAGTGTGTTGAAAAAGGTCGTACGATATACGTGCGTATATTGGTATTATTGGTTATTTATATACACTCGGCTCTATTACACCCTCAAATTCCGCCTCGTGAGCCAATATGTTTCGGTGTTCATGCTACGGGGGCAAGTAGAGTAGGGCTCTACCTTAGGTTCTGCCCATTTATTTACTACCAAACGTAGATAACGCATGAACGATCGAAAAGTGGGCCGGTGAAGAACTGCTCAATCGCGACTCGTGCAGTTCCTTTCCATAGTGAGTGATTAGCTGTCGACACGTAAACATGCCGAAGTGCGCATTTAAAAGTTGTGGTAACAATAGCCAAAAACGGCAGAAAAAAGACGGGATTTTATATTTTGCGTGAGTAAACTCATTACACATTTTATCATGTATTCAAATATTCGATTTATACGTAAAAACCAATCAAAAACAATTATTTTAATCATAAGTCCCTTCGCGTCAGTGTCAGTGCATCACAATCGTCTCGCTCGCACGGGCGTCGTGTCACGATGTGTTATCTCATTCATGCGTTGGAGCGGCAACGCGATAAGCAATTTCAAGCATTATGTTTGAGAGTATAAAGTAAATATTTTCTCGTAGCAATTACTAAAACGTAGTTTGATCTGTGGCTAGGTATGAAATTACGAGTATGTAACTTCCCACGGTTGTACTTAAAATAGTTGCCGTAATAATGCAGAATAAGGTTGAATTCGATAAATACGGTACTTTATGGTAATTTTCATACGGGCGTGCATATTCAAGTATATATCAGCGAGTACAAATGTATAGTCGATTAGGTGACAGACTGATTTCAAGCGCGTTTTTGTATGAAGCGCTCTATCTACGTTTGGTAGTAAATCAATGGTTCTACCCCGTTAACGTATTTGGCGGCAGAAATACCATTTAAGAGCGAGCGTAAAACTGACCTTTGCAGACATCACTCAAGACATCCTGCTCCTTGACAAACTCATCCCAGATCTTCTGCTCTTGCTGCTGCAGCCGCTGCCGCCGGCTGGTCTTCCACGTTCGTTCCAACTCTTCGCTCTCAATGTACTGGACAAGAAACGTCGACTTAAATATTCTGCCCCCCTAGACAAGATGTCTTTCGATAATCGTTATCGCAATCGCTAAATGGACAATGTATGAGATTTGACAATTGCGCTCGAAAGCTAAGCGAGGGCTTACGAGTATGTCAAATCCCATACATTTTCCTTCTAGCGATTGCGATAGCGATTATCGAAATGCGTCTTGTCTAGGGGGGCTGATAAATTTAAGTATTTATAACTAAAATCTTGAAACATTTGACTTATTTCATGGTCCTAGCAAATGGCTTCATCCCACCTGGGCATCTATTCTGCTAACCTTAGCATCATTATCGTGCTTCGATAGTGATGCTTTTTGGCATTATGTAACATTTTCCAAGATTTTATTTATTTATGCAATGGTGTCTTGATATTTATCAATCGTATCTTATGTTTTTAAAATTATTCATCACCACAATGTGTCCACCGAGGGGCTTGAGCCTACCCTATGTTAGGGTGTTTAGGCCTTAGTCAACCACGATGGCCCAGTGCGGATTGGTCGACTTCACATACATCTTTGAACTTCTTGGCAGATGTATGCAGGTTGCCTCACGATGTTTGGAGAGTCGGGCAAATGTTTATTATTGAATTTAAATTAATAGTATACATTTGCCTTTTTTAAACAATGAAAAACACATTGGTGCATGACAGGATGGAACCCCGGACCTCCGGATTAGAAAGCCAGTGCCGAGTCTGCACAGCGCCACCGACTCTATTTTTTAAATTAGTGCTCTATACAAAATAACCTCGTTAAGCAGCTGTTTAACATGTTCAACATCCAGTGAATATAATATGAATGGAACAGCTGATTTTTTTCGTGATTTCAAGATTCGTCCCACAGTAAAAGTTGTCCAGTTTGTTTGTCTGAACATGCACACAACATTTGTTTGCCTCCTGCTTCAAAAGTAAATGAGTTGCCTGATTTTTAATTAGCGTTAGAACGGTTAGCGTTATAACAAGAAGTCGATGACAACGCGGGCCAGCACGCGTTTGCCAATCACAAATAATTTTCAAAGTAGAGGTCATCAACAGATCTCTAACAATTATTGTTATACTTAGTAGGAATACAAAATATTTTATATTTTTTAAATATAATAACAATGTTTCTCACCTGCATGTCCATTACTTCCATTTTGGTGTTAGGCATGAAAGAAAATCCGCGAACTCCCGTTTCCATTTGTCACTTATCCGAATAAATAGTTCATAAAAGCAGCTAACTTGCAGCTAAGTAAATATTGTGTAACAAAATGTAGTGGAAAAATAACGAAAGTAGCGAAATAAACAATCGAATTGAGGACAAGGAAAACTATTTTGAGCTTTTGACTTGACACCGATCAAGGTCAACCTCCAAACAAGAAATCAAATCAGAAAGACCAACTCTTGTAAATATTGTATAGCTACTATCACGCTATCACTAAAAAAGTTTAAAATTCAACAACGCTTTCTAAAAGTAGAATAAAATTGATAGGTTGACAAACAAGAATGTTTGTAAGTGATATAGGTACCTATGTGCGTTGAAACCAAACGAACAAGATGCTCACGTGTTGCTATCACAACTAATCTCTATATAGTTTGTGCGACTAACTACCCATTCAAGTCTGTGGTTAGTAATAGTGTTGCCTAGCAACTGTTGCTAGGTTGCGACTAGTGGATTGCATGTCAAACAAAGAGTAAGAGTACAAAGAGTATCATAATCGCACCGGATGTCAAATTTGAAAATTGACCGGTGAAAGTAGTTTAATTTACTTGCGACAAAGTTGCATCAATATTATAACTGAAAAGATAAATGCATATATTTTATTCAACAAGCAGTTTAAATTAAATCTTTCCTGTGGGTATCTGTACTGTGTTAATGGAGCTATGTGGATACTCACGCGCTAAAACATGTGCGACGCGATACTAATTACAAAATCCACTTTCGTCCATGCTTTCGATCAGATAAAGCATCAATACCATAATAAGCTTTCCCTGTAATTTTAAGCCACAATTTTATTGTTTGACGTTTATGTGAGCTATTAGCTGAATGAAACCATGTTATTCGGTGCTCGGCCTTTGGTCAGCATGGGGGCACAGCAACTGCAAAGCCGACCGCGGAATTTTCCCCAGTGGAGTAGGACTGCTATTTTGACTATTGCTGGTGGTGAAGACGACGTTGAGGAGAAAGTGAGTAACTATGATTGTTCGGAAATCTAGGGCATGCGCTAGATTCGCTCCCGTTAAGTAGTCGCATACTATTTATTATCATAATATGTTTGGTAACAACATAATTTATTGTAATTTGATTAGTGTATAAGTCTATAACTATAACTTATTTTTTTGATATTTTAAGCATACCGATTGTATTTTTTTGACATTTTAATCATACCGATAGTATTTTTTTAAACTCTCAATGACTATGTAACAAAACCAAAATTGTAAATGGCGATTTAAAAGAGGAGATAAAAAATTTGACCTTTCGAGTTTCTTGCCTGTTCTTCTCGAGAAGGCCCTCCCAATTTCCGAACAGGTGTAGATTCACCTTTTTTTTCATTGCTACTTGTATTTGCAGACATCTTGAGTAGGTATATGCAGGATGTATGCACATAAAAGGTTAAATATGTTTCCTTTAAATTAGAATGTTTTGCTTTGTTTTGACGTCAATAAGTGCCTGTAAAGGCCTAAGTTGAATAAAGATTTTTGAATTTGAATTTGAATATATCGCGTGTCTTGGTAACCTAATTAGGGCTCCTGTGTATGTGTATTTGTTTGTCACGACCTCTGTGTTGTGAGCAAGTGTTCCTAGAATATATTAAGGGTCCATGGCTGGGGTTTAACCACGGAGGAGCGTTCCTCTCTCCGCTGCTGTTCAGATACTGTATGGGACACTTGCTATAGTGAGTTTGTTTGTTTATTACTTATGTTAAGGTACTTCTAACGTGCGAATCTGGCTCCGTGTATCACGGACGAAAGTACAACCCGGAGTTTGGTTACGGTTAAGGGCGAAGAGTTTTCCGCCCTCCAAACGAACCGGCCGTGTACAGAACAATGATGTGTTAAGCATTTTGAGCTCCACAGTGCTTCGGAAGGTGTGTTAAACTCAGTTCGGTTAAAAGGTTCATCCATATACCTAACTGGAAAAAGTAGAAGTGCGATGCGAAAATATAGGTACCGCTATTGTTATATTAAAAACAAATTATTATATTCCATCACATCACATCACATTCATCACACTGGGCGTCGCTCGGTGGCGCTGTGGACTCGGCACTCGGCACTCAGGCGCGGATCCACCCCTCAAAAAAGGTTGTGGTCACATCCACCAGAAACTCGGAATCGGCCAAGTACAAGCCGGCGGAGTCTGGACTCGCTTATTATGATCTATATAGTGCATTCCTACAGGAGATGTTTACAAAACATGTCACGCCCTGACCAAAATTAACTGTTTTTTTTTTATTAAGGCATTAGAATTAGATATAATATCATCAGCCTATTGAAGTCACTAAGCCCTAAAAGTGTGACGTCACAAGTCTATTAGGGTTGTGGGCATGCCCATCGTGCCCACAACGGTGGATCCGCGCTTGTCGGCACTAGCCTTTTAATCGGGAAGTCCGGGATTCAATCCTGCCATGTCAGGTACATGTTTTTCGTATTTCATTTTTTCGTTTTTCGAATTTCATAATGTACATGTTTCCTCTTATGGTGAAGGAAAACATCGTAAGGCAACTGACATAGGAACATCTGCGAAAAAATTCAAAGCTATAGCTTTGATTTTTTTCGCAGATGTTCCTACAAGGTAACGTAAGGAAAAAATTCAAAGCTATAGCTTTGAATTTTTTCGCAGATGTTCCTATGTCAATTGCCTTACGATGTTTTCCTTCACCGTAAGAGGAAACGATGTTTAGCCCGCTATAGTCAAGCACGCTGACCCAGTGCTGATTAGTCGACTTCACATATACTCGTATATATATATAATTACCTTTCCACGGTAAATGTGGGTGACGTTTTTGGAACAAATGTTGATCTACCTATTTTGCGTGTACATTCGGCTCCTTACCGTACCTTACTGTTAACACTTACCATCAGGTGGGCGATTTGCTTGTTTGCCAACTTATCTGCAATAAAAAAATATGTATCGAGGCGAAATCTTTAAATCGCCTTTCCGGTTCTTTTCGTGTCTAGCTAAAGATATAAAGAAACACATATTTGACTTTCAGATCTGTGAGATATCTCAGTTACCTATGACATTACATTAAAAATAACCAATATTTTCGATATAGCGCCTTTACTTATTTTTCTGTTTGAAAGAAAGAAGCTGCCGTGGTCCGCGCTAATCCATCCATACTTATATAATCTATATATACTAATATTATAAAGCTGAAGAGTTTGTTTGTTTGCTTGAACGCGCTAATCTCAGGAACTACTGGTTCAAATTGAAAAATTATTTTTGTGTTGGATAGTCCATTTATCGAGGAAGGCTTTAGGCTATATAAGATCACACTACGTTGAATAGGAGTTGAGCATCAATGAAAAATGTTTCAACAACAGGAAAAAATAGTATGGCGAAACGTAGTTCGCGGGCACAGCTAGTATTATTATAAATGGGAAAGTGTGTGTGTGTGTTTGTTTGATTTTTAAGTGGAGATAGTTGAAGGGATGAAGAGTGACATAGGCTACTTATTGTCTCTTTCTAATCCCCCACTTCCCTAAAATGGGGGGTGGAAGTTTGTATGGAGCATTCCGCAATTTTCAAGATAGTGTGATTAACAAAAAAATCGTGCATCATTTGTTTTTGGAAATCTGCCCCCAACCCCTTAAAAGAGGGGGTGAAGTTTTATATGGAACTTTTCGCAGTTTTCAAGGTAGGAAGCTAAAAATCGTTTATTACCAACGAAAAATACCTGCCTTAATTTTTTTTTTTTTGGAAATCTTCCCCCAGCCCCTAAAATAGGGGATGGAATATTTGTGTGAGACTCTCCTATAATATCGTCTATAGTAGCGTATTAATAGTTATTTGTTATACATGAGTGCAAAGTTGCTTTTTAACCGCGTGCTCAACTTTGATGACCGAGCAAGCGAAGGATTCTAAAATTGAAAAAATTCAAAAATTTGAATCCTGATCGTTAGCGAGGGAATCAAAAGAGCACATCTTTGCACTCGAGTGCAACACGTAACTTTTCATCCCCCCTCATCGAGGAAATGACTCAATGCAAAATAAAACATTCACAATCACAAGATAATTTTATTTCAGTTTAGGTACATATTTACTGCAACATTATGATAGGTACTTAAGTATTACAGAAAACTATTTATATTATGTTTAACAACTAATACTTTTTTTTTACTTGTTTTCAAGTTTCTTATTTATAACAATACGACGTCAACACAAATTGACGCGCGCAAAGCAAATTAAAAACAAAAGTACACCAAGGAGGTTCAGAGTCTTGAGTTTTTAACAAATTTAAAAAAAGTTGTATGATAAATTAGGCACCATGGAGATGGAAGTAAATAGGTTTAATGATGTTTTGAAATCACATACCTAGTGCACGCGATATTCTAAATTCAAATTTACTTTAACCTCAAGCGGATAAAAACGGCTTTGGCGGTCAGATATCGAATAGCAAAAATACTCTTTCCGAGATGGGGGGATGAAATAGTTATTTGTTATACATGAGTGCAAAGTTGCTTTTTAACCGCGTGCTCAACTTTGATGACCGAGCAAGCGAAGGATTCTAAAATTGAATCACGAGCGCAGCGAGTGATTTAAAAAATTTGAATCCTGAGCGTTAGCGAGGGAATCAAAAGAGCACAAGGTGAAAAATCTTTGCACTCGAGTGCAACACGTAACTTTTCATCCCGCTTCAGCGAGGAAATGACTAAATACAAAATAAAACATTTACAATCACAACACAAGATACTTTTATTTTAGTTTAGGTACATATTTACTACATCATTATGATAGGTAAATATTACAGAAAAATATTTATATTATGTAGGTATAACAAATAATACGTTTTTTTACTTGTTACCATGTTTCTTATTAATAACAATACGACCTCAAAACAAAATGGCGCGCGCAAAGCAAATTAAAAACAAAAGTACACCAAGGAGGTTCAGAGTCTTGAGTTTATAACAAATTTAAAAAAGTTGTATGATAAATTCGGCACCATGGAGATGGAAGTAAATAGGTTTAATGATGTTTTGAAATCACATACCTAGTGCAAGCGATGTTCTAAATTCAAATTTACTTTAACCTCAAGGGGATAAAAACGACTTTGGCAGTCAAATATCGAATAGCAAAAATACTCTTTTCGAGATGGGGGATGAAAAATAATAATCTGTTCCGAGTTCTCTTCTGTGTTCTAAATCAGAAAAGGGGAACCGTGTTACCCCGAATTTATGTGAGCGAAGCCGCGGGCAAAAGCTAGTACCTTATAAACGTAACGTCCATGCCATACCCATCGTGCTTGTACTCAAATGAGATGGTTGAGACGAGATCTACCACTCTAACGTATGATTTCTTTCAACGCTCATAACTCCTAAACAGTTCATGTCAGACCTATCATGTTGGTACTCAAATAAGAGGACTTAACAAGATCTAGCACCCTGACGTTTCCTAACTTTCAGCGCTCACAACTCCTAAACAGTTCATCGTAGACCATTCGTGTTGGTACTCAAATGAGAGGGCTTGACGAGATCTACCAACTCGACGTATCAAAACTTTCAGTGCTCATAACTCTTTAACGGTTTATCGTAGACCCATCGTGCTGGTACTCAAATGAAAGGGCTTGACGAGATCTACCACCTCAACGTACTAAAACTTTCATCGCTCATAACTCTATAACGGTTCATCAGAGAACCATCGTGCTGGTATTCAAATGAAAGGGCTTGACGAGATCTACCACATCGACGTATCAAAACTTTCAGCGCTCATAACTCCTAAACGGTTCATGCAGACCTATCATATTGGTACTCAAATGACATTTAGGTACTGAATGTTATAAAATTAAGTGCTCATAGCTCCTAAATATCATTGTAGACCCATCGTATTGTATGAAATATAATGTGGTCAAGTAACCTGTAAATAAATAAGTACACACTCGTAATACTCATATGAAGTCAGTTTTTCATCAAAATTTATAATTTCAGATATCATATCGCAAGATTCTGAGAATGCCAGTAGATCCTTACAACTACCTGTTGATATATCGCTCAAGCCAGTACTAGAGAACTTGTGTGAATCGGTTTCAGAAAACTGTTTTATTGAAAGTAAAGATGAATAATGTTGTCGATAATGTACTAAAAGCTAAAAAATTATTCAGTAGGTCCTAAGTACTAGTCATCACACCACTCTCCCCAACAATCTAGGGCATTGATCTAACAAAAAAAATAAGGTCGGGTGGCGTAGTAACCTGAGTGAATATATAAATAGCATTTTTATAACGATATAAGCGATTGATTGGCTGTTGATAAAAATTTCAAGCGCTCCGCGATTTTATTTTTTTGCCTGATCAATGCCCTAGATTCCTAGATTGATGAGGAGAGTGATGTAATGACTGGTACCTAAGACCTACTGATTTTTTAAAAGGTTTTAGTACATTATCTACATCAACATTATCTTTATTTCCAATAAAACCGTTTAATTTATTTTTTTATTTATTTTATATTCCAGGTATTATTTTTAGCATAGTGTACAATATGGTTCTACAAGTCAAGCCCTTTCATTTGATACCCATATTGAGAGAGTTATAAAAAATATGTAATCCGCCGTTTCATAGCGCCAGTCATCTTGGATTTACAATGATACTGATTATTGTATTAAATTATATTGTCATCAGAATTAAAGATGTATACCACATATTAGATCAATCTGTTAACAGGAAGGGGATAAAATTTGGACTACTACTCGTAAATTTAACCAACACAAACAAATAAGCTAAAGCAAACCTTACAAAAATATTAGTATTGCAGAAAAACACCAAACGGCAGCGTTGCATTGTTCGACAACTAATCATAGGCAATGAAATAGAATACTGCTTCCTAATTGGTTCATTTGAATCGGATCAACATATTACGGGACGGATTTGTATATCGGAGCCAAATTTGGCAAGTGTACTTTGTAACCACGTGCCAGTAGCATAATTGTCAAACGTTGATCCGCTGGGAGTCACATTAGTATGACAAAAAGCGTAATGGATCAACAAAGGGCATCCGGATCAACATTTGTTTTCGGATCAACAAAAAACTGATCGTACGTCGCGTCTGATCAACATTTACCGTGAAGAGATCTCTAAGAGTATATCCGAGTATATACACGACTATATCAGGCGAGTATATCATCATATATATACGAGTATATCAGGCTCGTATACACGGTTATTTTTTTATCACCCTGGAAAATTTTAGGGACGCTTCAGGACACATCCAATATTATATAAAAAATAAAAAAAAAATAAAAAAAATGAAATAAAAAATTTAAAAAAATATTTAAAAAAAATAAAAATCTCAAAAAATGCTGCTCTCAACTAGTGCAGCATTTTTTGTATTTTTAAAAAAAATTATATAAAATTAAGGATTATTTTTTTTATGTATATTTAAATCATTCTAATACCATGTCGTGAAGCGTCCCTTAAATTTTCCAGGGTGATAAAAAAATAACCGTGTATATAGGAGTATATGTAAAGTCGACTAATCAGCACTAGGTCAGCGTGCTTGACTATAGCGGGCTAAGTATCCTAACTTAGGGTAGGCTCGAACCCCTCGGTGGGGACGTATATGTATGAGTTATAATGACATCACATCTTGTCTTCTATTGGTACACCGTGTTTCTGGCTCGTTATTGTCTTGGAGGTTAGCATTCTAAGCGAGTATTTACCTGGAGGAGCAAATTTTAGTGACTTAATTTTGACCGAAATATTTTTCATTTGATTTAAGACAAATTAGCCTAAATGAAACAAGAGTGTAAATCGAACATCAACCGTCATACAATGAGATAGAGTTTTATTTACTTAATTCGACGACAAAAGTAGAATTCAAGTAACTATGTGGAGTTTTTAAACAACTTAGTTGGCATAGAAGCAAGCTGCCCACTTGTTGGTGACTGGCTACACCTTTATTGCATGTGGTTCCTGTAGGAATTGTAAACCTACAGACCCTACAAGGGCGCCAATGTACATACGTTGCTAAATTCTAACATAACATGTCAAGTTACAGTAGGTACCCAGTAATTTCACTGTCTTACCCTTCATAATACCGGAACACAGCAATGCAAGCGCCGCTGCTTGGTGGTAGAAATAGGTAAGATAGAGGTACCGATGCAGACGACTCCGGTACAGTCTCCCTCAGGTAAAACTGGGTCTACGTAACTATATACCTGTGGCACAAGGAATGCCCACTACCACTTCCACTGTTCCAGCTTTTATTTCGATTCCGTGATCCCATCGGACTATGCGTGTAAAGAAAGAGAGCATCGGTGCTGCTTACGCAGACACCTAGTGTACTCAAAATCTCTAGCACAGATAGGTAGTCTCTCTGAAGATTGACCGCATTAATCAAAACTCGGTCACGTTTTGTTTCTTAGCAAAAGGAAACGACAACTTTTCACTTTTTATACATATTAGACACTAGCTGCGCCCGCGAACTACTCGTATGTTTCGCCATACCTATATTTCTTTACCATTTTTGCAACATTAATGCTCAGCTCTTTTTGGTCGTAGCATGATGTTATAGTTATAGCCTAAAGCCTTCCTTGTTAAATGGACTATCCAACACAAAAATAATTTTTCAATTTGAATCAGTTTTAGTAGTCCCTGAGATTAGCGCGTTCAACCAAACAATCAAACAAAATCTTAAGCCCCGTACCGGCTATAACCGCCTGCATGGTGACTCTACTCAGAGAGCGGGACGACCCCGTCACGGTAATAGTATATTACCGTGACCCCGTGGTGATGAGGCATGAGTTAGAAATCCATCAGGTTAGGTAAGCCAAACGAGGCTTGAGGACCCACCAAAGTTCTCACCTTCTTATAAATAATTAAGGTGAAGCTGTAACAGCCATCTGCGGCTAACAGCATAGGTCCCTTAAAAAAATAAATTTAAAACAAACTCTTCAGCTTTATTATATTAGAATAGATATATCGCCTTGGTATGTGACTATATTTCAAACGAAATTTTTATAGAAACCATTTTTTATATATACCTATGTAATAGTCCTCGACACTAAGCTCATCAACAAACCTCTCATTTCAATAAGTGAGCTAATAACCGCTAAAATTAAGTACCTAGGAAACTGATTTGAATACTAGTGAACATCTGTATATCGCAACCATACATAGCAGACACAAACTAACTTTAGTTTCCGAGGATGCCGATATATTGGGTTGGGTGGGATATTACAAGCAATTTACAAATAAATTAGCAAAAAAACGGGGCACACGGACATACACCCATCAGGAGAGTTGGCTCCATGCCACAGATGTGTAGTGAAGTGACAGAAGCGAAGCCAGTGAGTCAGCGAGTACGCGTGACCCGAGTGCGGCGGCGCGATCGATACACTGCACCCCTGCCCCCGCCGCCCCGGCGACTTGCACCTGCCCGGGCATCCGCAGCCGGAGCCCGCCGTCCACCACGCGACAACACATCCACCACAAAAACAACAGGACACTCCGCAAAACCATTAAAAAACAGCGAAACTCAGTACTTTCCTGATTCGTCAGTTCATCGCGACATCACGACGTCGCAGTTCAAGGTCACGCGCGGTCAACGACCTTCATCAAGGAAAACCTACTCAGGGCTATCGCAGAAGTAGTTCACAATAGCGCCGGTGTTTATAATTCAAGAAGTGATCTTTATTTTTAATTATTACGTGTTGTGGACAAGGCCGTCGCTTCAGCAGTGCACAAATGTTGGATCCATATTACTGTAAGCCCGCGCGTGCTCCGAGGTAGTCTCGCAACAAAGGAGGTTGGGCTAATTGCTTCAACCTCGGAAGTGATTCTATCTTCTAACAAGTGGGCCGATATTTCCAGCGATGGCTTCGAAAGTGCTTGTGCCGACCGCTCCTTTTGCGAAACTGCAAGTAAGTGCGTCTTACGCAAAACACCAAATTTTTTTATTGAATTATCACCAAATGGCAGCGATTCCGGTAATGAAGTTCCTTCTCTCCTCTAAAATTTATCAGAAATAATAGACAATATTGCTTTTAGTATTTATTATCATAAGATAAAATTAAACAAGAAAAGCCACGCGCAACACTGTGGAGATATTTAAAAATACTACTGGACATTGGACATTGTAATAATATTGTACTTTAATGGACATTGTAATAATATTGTACGATCGCATGATTATTCATGATTGATTTAAGTAGCGGTCATTGACTTTTTAGACTTCTTGCCTAATTGTATAGTACCTATAGCATTTACCGTGCCATTATATGAATTTCCGCCATAATTGGTTAATTGCCTAGTTCACGTTGATTCACCCTAAAGGTTGTGTTTAAAAATTATCGTAAGAAATAAAGACATGTTGCATGCATCAAATCGTTAATGATCAACTTAACTCTAATTATCTTTGAACCTTAGGTACGTTATCTTGCAAAATATGTGGTCCAGATATTACTAACTTACTTACCTACATCACTCAGATAATTAAGTAAGAATACCAATGACCTTACAACTAACCTTAGTTAATTGTATTTCGTTTTTTTTTCTTCTAATTATAGTACCCATATCGGTGAAATAATCATATATAGTAATTATTATGGGGTACATAGGTACCATTATCTCATATTCCAATCTATATTTTATTATTACTTGAGGAAATAAACTTTTTATTATTATAGAACCTTGAGGTTACCGAAGTTTTAAAAAGTTTCCGTGATTAGTAAACCATTAGATTAAACTGATTTGATAAAATTGATTTTTGTATTACCGCTTACAGATAAAAAAATCCCCTCCTGAATCGGGCGGAAGCGGGTTCATCATAGGCGGGAGCGATGCTGCAGCCAGGGTAGCGCATTTGGAGCACAGCGTCAGGTTTCTGCAAGAGCAGCATCGGCAGATGCTCAGCGGACTTCACGCTGAAATCGAAGCTTTACGAGAACGAAATAGAGGTTGGTAATATAATACATCACACACACACTTCACACACATAACACAGTCGAGTACCTAGTTCTTGAACTTTTGTATGAAACATCAGAAGTCACAAGTAAAAAATTTGATGGTCTGAATATGATCACAACTAATTGAAATACCTTTTATTTAAAACTTAATTTCCGCCTGCAGCTTCGTTTGCGATATTTTCGTTTTACCCGTGGGAACTCTACATTTACCCGTACCGACTGTAAGCCATAAATATAAAAAAAACATTCCAACTGGCTGAGCAACTGATCTGCCAATGTTTTGTCAATATATTAAAGATCTCTCACCTCACAGTCTTCTCACATACTTCATTTATTATGATTTTGAAAAATAATCTTGTTAGATTTTTTAAAATTTTCTTTCATTCAAACCTTGTTCTGACAATAACAAACAAAAATATCAAACAATAACAAACGTAAACAATAGAATTATCCGATTTGGTGCAGTCGTTCGGAAGTTACATATTTATGCACGTATCGGCGATTAATCTTTATATAATACTAGCTGTGGCCGCCAACTATGGTTCGCCTTAAAAGTTCAAAGAAAAAACTATGAATCTACTTTCCCGCGGGAACTACTTACTTTTCTAGAATAATAGGAATCTTATGTATTACAGGGGGGCTCGCGGGCCCTGCACTTCGACCCTTAAGGATCTTTTGTGCTGCCACTGTTTCTTTGTTTGCGAGTTGCTATCACCATTTATGGACCAATTGAGTTCATTTATAAGCTTCACAATTAGTCCAGGTGGGATAGCCTTCAAGTCCTCAGGTTTTGGATATCCTATCCCGAAGAGACTCATTCTCCTGCGAGCTAAGGAATCGCGTGACAGTCCTCTTTGCAGGCCCTGCAGGTCTCTGTATTACTCAGACCCATTTTTATTAGCATGTAATTAGTGCCAAAGTTGCCAGTTAAAGCCCCCAACGGGAATCGAATTTGCGTTCTGCCTGTATTCATTGTGAATTTGCTGAAGTTATTCACGCCCATGCGCCATGCTTGCGCCATTCGTTTCTGAGCTACCCATTCAGTTTGGTGTCTTCTCTTTGCCTGATATCTGATAACAGAGTTGATTGAACATTGTGGCAGACTCACGAATGGTTCCGGGCCGACAAAGTCAGCTTCCAATGCCTTTTTCGCAAGATTATCTGCCTTCTCGTTTCCGTAGAAACGCTCATGTCCTGGAATCCATATCAAGTGTACTGTATTTATCTTTGAAAGTTTAATCAGTACAATTATGGTATTAAGGACTAGTTTGGAATGCACTTTATACGACATCAGCGCCTTAAGCGCCGCTTGACTGTCGCTTAGGATATATACACAGTGTTTCATAATAACCAATGTGTTATCTAAAACTAATTATTAAAATGTGTTTACACGTAATGTCATTCAACCCAAAATTTTCATGTACGAGTATATCATAGTATTATCATCATGTCTATGATTTTCATGAAAATTTGGGGTTGAATGACATTACGGGTAAACACAATTTAATAATTAGTTTTCGATAAAGAATTGATTATATTTATTGGTTATTATGAAACATTCAATCCATTGCGCCCTTTATCGATGTTTTTTTGTGTATAGGCCAGAATATGCATACATTTCTGTTTGAAAAACTGTAGCAAGTTTGCCCATGCTTCATAGCTTCATAGCCTTTGGAGTAAATTCCTGCACCTGCACCAGTGTCCATTTTGGATCCGTTTGTGTACCAGATCATACTGTTCCTTTCAGGAGGCGCTAGTCCTTTGTTCCAATCCTCCCTTGTTGGGAATTGTATACTGAATGACCTCTTGAAGATGTACTTGGATACCATCTTATCGCCGACCATTTCCACTAGCCAATCCCCTTCTTCTTTGCCAAGTGCTGCGTGTCTTGTGTGAGCCTACTGTAGCGATGTATTCCACAGATTTGCAATCTGCAATCTATTGAACGTTTTTGTTGCTTCACTACGTATGATAATGTGCAGCGGTGTGAGATCTAGAAATCTTCCCAAGTAGCATTTTGACGTCTGTCGGACGATATTTATTAATAATAATAATAATGTCCTCCTAACCGATATTCGGTCACGGCGGCCAATCTCCACAGAGACTAGCCATCTGCGCAGGAGATATTATAGTGCACAAGTGACTGCGCAAACGCAAGTGCACTCTCTGTTCCTTCACTCGCCTAGTCCGATGGGACGGTTAACCGACACGACCGGGGCGAGATCAGGCGCAGGACCCACTGTTTAACGTGCCTTCTGAAGCACGGAGGAGCTTGAGCTGTTTCTTATTTTGGTCACCCATCCTAGGACTGACCACAGCGAACGTTGCTTAACCTTAGCAATCGTTCGCTGAGCGCACGCGCCAATGCGCCACCAAGCTCCTCACGATATTTATTATACCGGGTGTAACTGAACACCCCAATAATATTTAAGGGGCATATAAGTTGGATACTAAATGGATCTTCGTTGCTTGTCTGAGACCTGGATCCCCAATACTTTCAGAGTTATTTGATTTTAAACTGAAAGCAAAAACTTTCAAGTGACAACCATAATCAGCTCTAAACACAAAAAAAATTTAAACACAAAATGCCACGTGACAGACGTGAGCGTAGTATTCCTCCTACGTATACGTAGGGCTGTCGTCACTTAATACCAAAAAATAATTAATTTAGTTTTAATAACGTGAGCGTAGTATTCCTCGTACGCTTACGTAGGGTTGTCGGCACTTAATACCAAAAAATTATTTATTAAGTTTGTATGGAAAAAAAAGAAGGTTTGTTAGCGCTAATATTTTCCCTACAGAATCTCTACTTCTGATGGATACATACCCTTAAATGTTATTGGGGTGTTCAGTTACACCCTGTATATAGGTCACTACAGACGTAAAAGACGACGGTGAAGTCATCCTAGGGTACTCTATAAGGACGGTCGTATGTCACAGCCTCACGACGTCATGGTTAGACATTTCGACGACGACTTTTCATGACGTTTTTAAGACGGACCACCTAGGACATTATTACGAAGTCAAGCAATGACGTGAGATGAATGAAAGGGAATGACTTGTAAAATACAGTACTCAAGGAAGAAAATATAAATGACCGCGATAACGAAATGAAAAAATATAAAATAAATTAATAGTATAAAAATATTTTTAAAAACAATCTTTTATTTTATTGCCCCTAAAAGAGGAAAATTAACTTTAATTTATAACGTTATACATTTTTTATGAAAAGATGAAAAGTTAGTCGTGCTTGTTTTCTTTTATATCCACGACTAATAGTGGTCAAGTAGTGTTACTGTAACTGTAATGGTAGTTTGTAAGACGTCTAATAATAACGTATAAACTGCTGTCCCCGAATCAACGTATTATTGACGTTATTTAGGCGTCTAAATCTGACGAACAATTTTAGATCCTAAATTGACTTAAAAACGACGTCTTTTATTGGTCATTGACGTCAGTCTGCTACTTGGGTTTCCATGGCTGACGTTGGGGTAATTCTGAATGCACCAGTGATTGCTATACCTACATGTTTTCTGGATCTTATTCAGTGCTGCTTTACATGCTCAGGTCAGGTTTGTTCTTGGCCACCAGACAATACGTAATACATATATGTAATAGTAGGAAGTACCATGATATTATAAATCTAATAAAGAATCCTAGTTTTAAGACCCCAGGTTTTCGCGAAGGTAGTTCGACACGTGTTAAAAACTCTTTGTGCCTTTGTCAGTGTTACTTCTACATGTTTCTTACACATTAGTTCCTTATCTAGCACCACTTCCAGATATTTTACTTCCGCGGACCATGATACTTCTTTGCCGTACAGAATGAGGTTCCACATTTCATCGCGTTTCCTTTTCTTCGTACATTCTCTGAGATAAAGCAGCCTATATGTTAATCCCTGTCATAAATTTGTCTAACTACAAAATTTCATCCAAATTTCAGAAGTTTTTGTGTGAAAGAGTAACAAACATCCATACATCCATCCAAACTCACAAACTTTCGCGTTTATAAGTGAGGATAGATAAGCTTGATAAATAACATCCTAACTATGGTTCTATCACGCGAATAGGAAGAAAATTCGATTTTTTAAAAGTTCTCATTGCGTCTTTGTTTACAGATTTGCAGTTTCAACTAATATTCAATAAGGAATCATCTCCGAAAGCGACAACACCACAAGAAGACAGCACTGATAGCAATGAGGTGAGTAATTTTAATCGATTTTTTCCGTACCTCAAAAGGAAGAATACAAATACTTCGTTGTCCGTCTGTCTGTCAAGACCCTTTCTCCCAGAAATGCGTAGAGATACCATACTGTAATTTATATCTGATAGCATAGGCGTATGTATAACTTTTCGATGACGGGGGTCTTTATGTTTCAATATTTTTAACAGGAAGCTCAATTGAAAAGGGACATAAGCCGCTTGGAGCGCGAGGCGGCGGCAGCCCGCAGCGAGGCCCGCGCTGCTGAGGCCCGAGCCCTGCAGCTGCAACGACTACTGGATGCGCAAACAGAGTATGTCACATTTTTTTACTATACTTATCTATTTTATTAGTGCTCTTTTTGAGAATATCATTTTAATCTAATTTTTAATTTTTATTGTTTTGCCAAACTATATCTTAAGAATATTCTTAGTATTTAATTTGGTCGGAAATATCGCCATTGTGTTGGGAATCAGCACGCATTTACAAGCATCATTGCGTAAATCTATTTCAGTAATGCGTTTTTCATATTTATATTTGGTCTATCAACAACTAAATATTATTCTACGCTTCGTAATTTTGATGTTGTAGAGAGACTCTCTTCAAAAAAGCACCCTCTTCAAGTCAAAAAGCGCTATCCTTATTTATTATTTATTTATTTTTACGACACTTACACTATCTTTACGGGCTCTTTTTCTCAATAATGAGGACAGATAGGGCGCCACGATTCCTTATTGAAAATTTGCAGAGTTTATGCAACTTTAACTATATACCTATTCAAAGCTTTCCAATTTATTTTACGCTTCAATAACCTTTCGATTTTCCTGATGGTAGGCGGTGAACGGGTGAACACCGTCAATTATATTTTGCATGGTTTTCTGACAAAAAGTACGTCTTTATTTCCAAATTGTATGTGCTATTCTGTGACAGTGACGCCGTCATATTTTTGCCAAGCAGTAATTAATGCACTTTTATGTAAGAACTGTGTAATTGAAAGATATGTAGGAACGCATTCCATTTAAGAGGAAATCACACGGGCTGTTTTTTCATACAAACGTAGTCCCCTGTCTCCTTCATGGATAATGGCAGTAGTTGCTCTATTTTGTCCAAAAAATCTATTGCCACTACAGGCATGTTCCTGTTTTCCTTTTCTTAATAAGTTAATTATTACAAGAGATTAAAACCTTCAAAAATCTAAAAAGTTGGTTGGTTTGCTGTATTCAAAAATCTAGCAAACTAATTTGACAAGATTATATTATTACGAAAAAGCAAAAACACAGGAACACAGCCAGCCTTTCTTTAATGTTTAATGCAAAAAGTAATTAAATAGTAGATCTAGTTTTGGAGGTGTGTTGTACCCACTCTTGTAAAGTTTGGAGGCGTTCCTATGTTTTCCTTTTTTTAATAAGTTAATTATTGTAAGAGATTAAAACCTTAAAAAATCTAAAAAGTTGGTTGGTCTGCTGTATTTAAAAAATCTAGCAAACTAATTTGACAAGATTATATATTACGAAAAAGGACAGAGGAACACAGCCAGCCTTTCATTAATGTTTAATGCAAAAAGCAATTAAATAGTAGATCTAGTTTTGGAGGTGTGTTGTACCCACTCTTGTAAAGTTTGGAGGCTCTACACTGAAAGTTACATGTTGTATGTAATATGGGCAAATAGTCTAGCTTGGTAGGTCTAACTTTCAGAAAGAGGTAAATCGACGAATACAGTTTGACTGGGCAGCATTCGGGAAGCTACGCAACATATTTTCGGCCCATCTACCGCAGTGTCTCAAGACGAAAGCCTTCCTACGGAACTAAAACGTGGTGGCTCACAATGGGTCTCATAAGAAGCTTCAAAGGGCAATGGAGAGGGCTACGCTCGGGTGATCTCTACGCAATCGCATCAGAAATGACGAGATCCGTTGAAGAACTAAGTAGAGTTACCGACTAGCACACAGGAATTCGAACCTTAAGTGGCAATGGGCAGAACACATAGCTCACAGGACGGACGGCCGTTGGGGCGGAAAGGTCTTCGACGGCCACGTACCGATTCAGCGTTGGTCGGCCCCCACAACCACAAGGTGTCCACGACGATCTGGTGAAGGTTGTGAGAAGTCACTGAATGCGAGATGCGCAGGACCGATCAGTTTGGAAATCCTTGGTGTAGCCCTTGTCCAGCAGTACGCGTCTCTTGACTGAAATGATGAGTTTTAGAGGGGACTACGAAACGTATATTTTGTGTACATTAGGTGTCTTCGGTCCGAGCTGCAGCTGTCTCTATCGCAATAATTTTGAATTCTCTCGACCTTAGCATTTCCTCTTAAGTACGACTATTAGTCATCATCATGCCTCCCCCATGTATCTCCACAACGATCGGTCTTGTGCTGCTCGCATCTAGCGGCTTCTCGCGATCTTTGCCAGATCGTCGGTCCATCTGGTCGGGGGCCCACCCACTGAGCGTCGTCCCGTACGTGGTCGTTATTCAAGAACCGTTTGGCCCCAACGGCCATCGGTTCTCCTCACTATACGTCCCGCCCACTGCCACTTCAGCTGAGCAATCCTTGCATTGTCGATAAGTTTACTTCTCCTGCGGATCTCCTCATTTACGAAGACTATTAGTGGAACTCGTCGGTGGCGCTGTGGACTCGGTACTTGCCTTCCAATCGGGAGGTCGGGGTTCGACACGGCCATGTACTAATGTGTTTTTCGTTTTTCGACTTTCATATGTCTGACATTTGTCTGACGCTCCTACGGTAAAGGAAAACATTGTTAGGCAACTTCCGCACATCTGCGAAGAAATTCAAAGGTGTATGTGGAGTCGACCAGTCCGCACCTGGCCAGCGTGGTCGACTAAGGCCTGAACACCCTAACTTAGACTTGGCTCGAGCCCCTCGGTGGGGACGTATATGAGCTGTTATAATGATTAGTGAAACTTGTAATTGGGAAGGGTGGTCTGAGCAGTGGCTGGTTGTCAGGAAAGTGCGCGAGCTAGAGGGTCGCGAGCGGGCGCTCGCGTGCGGCTGCGGGGCGGAGCGAGGGGCGGGAGGCGGAGCGGGCGAGGCGCAGGCGGAGGCGGAGGCGGAGGCGGCGGAGTCCCGCGCGGAGCTGCGCGCGCGGCTCGCGGACGCGGAGCGGCTGGTGCGGCGGCTGCGCGCCGACGCCGACCGGCAGCGCAGAGAGGTACTCGCCGCGGCGGCCGGGGGCGCCGTCACTAACCTCTTGTTTGACGGCGCGGCCGCGCGACACGCCCACGTACGTCACCGCCACCGCCTGCACCTACCGTGCGCGAGGGCCGCTCTCTGTACACCCGTTAAAGTACATTTTAAAAGTATTAGGAACTTACTAGATTTTGTATACAAACAGCACAATCGTTAGCTCATCGTCGCTAGACATTTTGAACTTGAAAGTGAGACACTGATCAGCAGGCCTATTATGGATCTTTCATCGTATGACATGGTATAAATTTTCAGATAAGGAAGTCATAAAATTCTTCATTTAGTGTTACCGATCGCCAACATTATTATTGCTATAGCATAATTTCAATGATTATAATGAACGAACGAACGAACGAATTTTATAAGTATATATATTTTTTTAAATCTTTTATTATCAAGCTATACACCTAATGGTCAAGCCAGCTTATTCTTAATATATTTACAATTAAACTTGGACAGACATCACTTGGTTTCTTAACTCTAGATATTTTATATAAAAACTTATTATACATTTACTATTTTCAGAAATAAAACTTGAACGTTTTGCACTATAATTTCATCATGATATCATTTGAAAACTATGAGATCGGTAATAGGCCTGCCTGTGCACCAGATTTTTTGCAATAAGCTATTTTGGACATGTTTCTAGGTAAAAGTTTAATTTTAAGAAACATGAGGACACTGCATTGAATCAAGTACTGTTTTCTATAGACTCGACCTCATCTGAGGTTATGATAGTCGAGTTGAGGACTCGGATTAAACATGTCGAAAATGTCCATGTTTGCACTTTTTTTATCTAGAGAGTTGAGAGAGCGGCCCTTTCGTACGAGATTTATATTGAACGCGATAAGTTTTTCATTTGTATAGGTGCGCCCGGTCGCCAGCGTCTGAATGTAAATTTTAGTCATTTGTAGATATATCACTAACAACACAGATAATTAATTTACCCGACCATTTAATAACATAATAAAAACTTTACTATACCTAACTATAGTTTGTTGTAAATTTAATATAATTATATGCAATTAAGTAGTTCCATGCAATGTTAATTACTTATTTCAAATTGTTTAAACGCGCGAATTGACGCATCCAGTTGCAGTGTATGAAGAACTCTTTGCACGCGAGTTTACGAGCGAGTGGTCTCGACGGATACGGCTACCAAAACAACTACCATTTCCCACCAGTGAACACGGCCGACTTTTGGCGAGAGCCAATCAGAGAGTGAGTTCTGAATTTGAATATTTAAATGTGTGTTATGTTAAATTCAAACTAAGTTTTATTTATTTATTTATTTATTTACATCTATATGCTTACAACTATTATTACAGAATTCACCCAATGCAATAGTGAAGCTATACTATTTTGTTTATGACATAAAAATCAAATATATATATTATTATATACAATATTATTACAATTGTGTTTTTTTGTAACACAACACATATAGAGTACATTTTGTGAACTCACACATATAACACGCAAAAATATCACAATTTTGGGCGATCATATTTAAGTTCCTTTTCGCCAGTGTCAATGGGCTTTTGTTAAGTATGTTGGTGCGGCCTCGAACCACCACCAGTAACTGTGTGGTGCGGCTTCGAACCACCACCACAAGTTGTCAGCGGTGCCCTCACTGGTTAGCCTTACTCATGAAGATATCAAGAAAAATTAAGAGAACGCTTTCCCTAAACTTATCTCTGCAATTATAAGACACCTAAGCAGGTGTGGGCTTCTTTTGGTTAATATGATGACTTACTTTAATTCAAATTCAAATTCAAATTCTTTATTGCATTCCATAAGTATTTTTTAGCTATAGACAAATGTAAATAGTATCATTATGGACCTTGTTAAGGCACAACAATTTTTGAGATAGGCATGCACTACTTAATATAAAAAAAAATAATTATCTAAATCTAATGTCATCATATTTAGGAACAATTATCTATAAACATTCACAGGTACATTTTTATTTAATTTATATATATACATTTTTATTTAATTTACTATCACAGCATTATAATAATCAGAATATAATATGTCATTATTAAGAAATATTTATATGGAATAAAATTAACATTATTGATATTTATAGTAACATTGAATGAAATAACATTTATATATTACAATATATCTCAATTTGGAGACTTGTAAACATTTAAAAATATAATCATATTTTAATAATTACAATTACATTTATTTAATTAAACTTTATTAAATAGTCATCTGTGCTTTTGGAGATTATGTAACTATATTATTACTTTTTTTACATTTATATATTTGTTGTATTATATTTATAATATTTAAAGCTAAGGTGTAGTTGACATTTATATTTATTTAGATAGTTCTATAATATAAAATACATTTAATTTTAACTAGTGCTGGAGTTGGCTGGTAGAGATCTCTTAAAGAGATAAGCTCGCCTTTGTACAATTGTTTTGTATAAACGATCATAATTTATAAATGTGATCGTATTAGCTAATCATATCAGAAAGACGTTGACAGGCCCTTGGTCTTATCATATGAGCGGTTTACAAGCGTTTTTAAAGCAGAAAGGGAGCGCAGCGAACACGCCTTGAAACCGCTGCGGATGGCGTAGCGAAGATGTCGTGGGTGCGTAGCGAATACGCAACGTCTTCGCCACATGTGCGCGGCGAGTTTGCAACGTACAATACCATCAGTGACAGAATGGATTCCGATAGTCAAAATCTGTTATTAGCTTCGTTTCTTTGGAAATGCAGGAAACAAAAATGAAAGCATTGACGAATTTTCGATCCATTATCGACTAATCGATTGGAAGAGAGCGCTACTTTATGCTGTTTTGTAAACAAATCAAAAATAATTCAAAGAATTTTGTACGAATTGTACCAAATGGCGTCTACGGCGCTAGCGCTATTCGCGCTTGCGACGTTTTCACTAAGCTTCCGCAGCGTGTTCGTTGCACGTCTACTCCACTTTCAAACGCTCGTTACCCACCAATGTGGCAAGGCACATAGTGAAGCCAAGTGACCGAGGCCCAACTACCAATAAGTTACAGCTGAAACGAAACTAAACCGTTGCCATTGACCAATCGGAGTGCATATACAGAGTTACTTTTCAAGCAGGAGCCATAAAAAACAGCTTTTTCATACATCTAAAAAGTGGACGTTGAATATTTGTATGGAACTACTGTTTTTTTTTTGCGATTTCAAGATTGGCCCCATAGTAAAAGGTGTTCATTTTGCTTGTCTGAACGAGCACACAAACAAAATTTGTCTCCCGCTTGAAAAGTAACCCTATACTACCATTCGACTGGTCGATGCCGTGTTAGTCCGGCGTTCCGATTGGTCGAGCGGTTCAGTTCCGGTTCAGCGGCGGCTCGTCGGCGGAACAAGCCTGCTCTCACGCGGCGCGGTGCGCGCGGTTGTGGTTGCAGCGAGTTCAGCTCGGGCGCGGGGCGCGGGCGCGGCGCGCGGCGGCCGCTGGCGCTGCCCGAGCTGGCCGCGCAGTCGGGGCACCGTGCCACCATCTACGCCAACCGTACGTACCTACTCCGCACCACTTTGGCCTAGTACACCGATACACGCTTATGGCCGGTTCCACCACTTGCCGATAGATAACTATAGCTTTTGTTTTCACACGTGCTATATCTTTTGTTTTCTGTCACATGTGCCATATACCTAGAGGTACCTATCTGACAGATAACGTCTCCAGCAACACTATTATCAGCAGAACGTATTCATCATAACTGCTCATATACGTCCCCACCGAGGGGCTCGAGCCTACCCTAAGTTAGAGTGTTTGGGCCTTTGTTAACCACGCTGGCCCAGTGCGGATTGGTAGACTTCACATACACCTTTGAATTTCTTCGCAGATTTATGCAGGTTGCCTCACGATGCTTCCCTTCACCGTAGACGCGTCGGACAAATGTACCTACATATGAAATTCTAAAAACGAAAGACACATTGGTACATGACGGCCTCAAACCTCGGACTGGCCAGCCCGATTGGAAAGCCAGTCCAAGCAAAACGTATTAGTAAGCTTAAAATAATGTACGCCGCCCTTTGGAAAGAGAATCTGCTTGTTTCGGTTTAGTGAGCGTATCTCTATCGTACACGTTTAAGTTGTTTATCACTAATACATGTACGGAGTTGTTAAAGTCCCAAACTTTTAATTATTCGACATATTCTACGGAAATCTTCTAGAATATTTGTTTACCAGCTCCTAGTAGATACCACACTAGTACTGCTTCGTAAGACAAAGATTGTGAAGCGAAAACTACCTACTTAACCCATGATTTCTTTCCAATGTTCGAGGTCTATTATTTAATGCCGGGTAGTCCGGGTACCTTATGTACATAATTCGACCTCTCAGTCACAATAAACCTAATGATCAGAGGGGTTTAGTGAGTTATCCTGAGCAAAATGGATAAGACATTGGTCAGAGCACCAATACACTCCTGAATTTATCACTTAACAAGTGGTCGCGAGGTATTTAAAAGATAACCTCTGTAGGTACTAAAACACAAAAAAGGTTATTCTTTTTATCTCTTTCGCTGGACCCGGTTGTTTATTGCAAAATTTGCATTTCCTTCCTCGCCTGCTTGCAGATCACACACGCTCAACTAGAACGAACGGATACGACCACAAAAACAAGAAAGGCCAAACTGCAAGTACCGAAGCGGCCGACGCCAAAAGTTCTGAGGATCAGCCAGGTATTGATAAAATTGTCTGCAACATATAGAGCACCAATTACTTTTAATTAAATAAGTAGTATTTTGTTAGGACAAACAAAGAGATTGAGGGTAAACAACTGTAGTCTCTGCAGCAATATGCAACCCTTGCAATAGTTACGTTGAAACGTGACACAAAATGTGTAGTTACCATTTACTTAAGCGCTCCACACACAGAGGCGGTAGGGTGATGACGGTAGCGGAACTGCGGTAAGCGATTTACTTGCACCGCGCCGCTTCGCGGTTCGTGGCAGCGTCCACGAATATGTAGCAACACGAATATTACAAAAAAATCCCCTCTGCTACCATCCCGCTTCCCGCCTGTGTGTGTGTGGAGCGCTTTAGTTAGTTACCACTACCAAGCAATCTTCATACCAACACATGGCGATGCAGGCGCCGCTTTTTTGCGACTGAAATAGGTGGGATAGACCCGTGCAGACGACTCGGGTATGGAGTCTCTTTCTGGCATGCTAACGAGCAAGCCAGCCTTCCACCCATGGCCCTATTCAACCATCCTGGTTGTACGGATTGAAGCGCGGGAGCTCCGCGCTTAAAACAGCGACTGCACACTACCGCGCGAGATGCTCGAGTCTCTACAAGCGTTAAATCTGTCTCCTTTGTCCCTAGTGTTCTTTCCCCTTTATACTCACGTATGCAACCGGTGTCTGCCGTAGGGTCGCCGTATGCCCACTGTTCGCGATACCACTGGCTTCGTCTTCATTATTGCGCAGCGGTTGCCCTCTTTTCTATTCAAATCTTTTCTGTCCATATCGGATGTAGTGCAAACCACCCACCGTCGTGCTAAATTCGTAGATGTTGCAAATTGGCCTCCGTCCCCACGAGATCGCAATAATTGATAGGATCCGTCTCGACTCCTCGAGCGCGTTCACAGATAAGACTAGAAAAAAACAGTCTACCGTTGAAATGCTCATGAGCACTCACTGAAAAGCATCTCTATCACACAGAACACCCAAGCAGAGTATGGTTCATGGAGGTGACACAAACAATGTTAAGTGTTTGTGTCGGATTTACAATTTTAATTGGTACACATTTTTGCGAAACCACTTCGACTCCTCACCACTATCTTGCTAGTTAGAACCATTACAATTACATATAGGTACATTAAGAATTAAGAACCGTTACAATTTCTCTCTTGTTTTATCCCTACTCAGTCAGCAGGAGTTGATTTGATAGACTATAAACCTATCTCTAAAACAAAACTTGAATTGAAGATGTTAAGTTATAGGTACAATCACAGAACAACTTGTTTTCCTGTTTGAATAAGTACAATACTTTATACAATATGTACAGTATAAAACACAGCATAGATCTGTGTCAGTGTTAACAATTTCAGGAGCAGTGTGTGGTCGTGCCAATTCGATTGATCACCAAAATGTTATTTTGATTGGATTCCAGACTTGCAACGTTTTAGGCCAATATATACGAACGAAACGACAAAAATCACTGGCCGGTCGTTAACGGACCCCCTCCCACAGTACCCCGAATTGAAAATTGTGGTAACCAAACTGATACCACAGCACAAGGGTGAGGATTCTGTGTCGTAATCAATAACGATCCTCGTTGGGTTGGACTAAAAACTTGCTTTCACGTAACATTAACTTGTGAATGTCTCATCGAGTGTACTAACTGGCTTTTGTGTGGGGTTGGGTTCTTCAATCTGCTTTTTTGTAACATTCCCTTGACTGATCGTCCCTGTTCATTGTTTTTGCTTTAGTTTGTACTTGTATAGCATTGGTCTTTATACCATTGTCCAAATCGGTCTGTTTTTTTGCAATCTAAAACGCCTCTACTTGTCATACTCACCAATACGTAATAACCAACCGCAATAATAATGTCATTGTAAGCTTTCTTCTCAAGTAGCAGACTGACGTCATGACCAATAAAAGACGTAGTTTGTAAGTCAATTCAGGGTACGTCAGATTTAGACGCCTAAATAACTTCAATAGTACGTCGATTCGGGGAAAGCAGTTAATACGTCATTATTAGACGTCCTACGGACTACCATTACAGTACCCCACTACTTGACCACAATCCATTAGTCGTGGATATAAAACAAAACACGACGAGCTTTTGTATTTTCATAAAAAATGTATCACGTTATAAAGGGCAATGTCCATTTTTGGCTACCAGTGAACACAATGCCACAAGGAAAATTATTTGCAAATTAATTATCTTATTATTTTAGCAAACTTATACTTAAACAGATTTGTATCAAACAACACTTTTGTGAATATATTTTTTTTCAGTATTTATTTTATTTATGCGATCAATAGCATGACATCTTCCGGCGTAGCGCACGGTAATCTATCCAATAATAATTGCTACTGTGCGAGAGATTAAAATGCTGCGCTCTGTTAAGTGAAAATAAATAAAGTTATAATATTTTTCAGTTTAAATCAGTAATGCAATAATAAATTATGAATTAAAATAAAAAGGAACTGTTTCTGACTATGATTTTAATATTTTTGACATATGGCAACACTAATACGAAAACAAGAAAAAAATATATCATGTCATGTCAATTGCAACGCCGACTTTGTTAATTTATAATGGACCTCGATAATTCTCTTCCCTTCACCATCCCACGGACATCGATTCTCTCTCTCATTCCGACTCTTGCTCAGCTAAGGACACCAAATGGAAGGTTGTTTGTCATACATTTTACAAAATTGGTAAGCGCTAGAAAAATCAATTTAAAGACTTTGATACTAATTCTTGCTCAAATTTATTTATATGAGGCTACTTACTAATTAATTATTGTAAAAAATTCATTGTAAATGAATGTTCATCATTAGCCAAAGTCTCATACAAAATGGACAATCCCCTTTAAGTTTATTTTCCTCTTTTTAGGGCATTAATATTAAAGATTGTTTTTAAAAAAAATTTACAATTGATTTATTTTATATTTTTTTCATTTTGTAATGGCGGTCAGTTATATTTTTATCCTGGTGTACTATATGTATTTTTACAAGTCACGTCCTTTCATTCATGTCACGTCATAGCTTGACTTCGAAAGGATGTCCTAGATGGTCCGTCTTAAAAACGTCATGAAAAGTCGTCGTCATTATCGTCATCGAAACGTCTAAACATGACGTCGCCAGGCTGTGACACACGACCGTCATTATAGAGTACCCTAGGACGACTTCACTGACGTCTTTTATGTCTGTGGCGACATTAAAATATCGTCCGACAGACGTTAAAATGCTACTTGGGTTGTAGAACAGCCTAACAAAATTTTATTTGGTACCACGGACTTCCGGACGTAATCTTAATCGACTTAAACATTTAACCCGTTACGCGAGATATGCCTAATACCAACCAAGCTCGCGAGATTAAGTTTTCCACATTGAATGACATTAAAATGACGAAAAAAAAACGAATATTTCGTAAAAAAAGAAAGAAATTTGTTTAAATACAACTAAGTCGCTTGACATAGAGGTTTATAAATTTTATATATTTTCAATCATGCTACAACTACAGATATCTATTTACAACAAAGTTCTTTTCTAAAGAACAATCTGTCAATTTTAGAATCTTGTTGAATTTGTGGTAAGTTCTTGCATCTTGTCAAGCTATGATCGAAAATCTGCAAAATGTATCAGAAACGTGAAAAACTTTCACGTCATTTAATAGTGCAGTTAAATAAATAAATAAATAATTTAAATTTAATGATTGCTTTATACCTCTTATTGTTTGAAATAATCCCATACCCAAAAAAAACTCTACTTGTAGACGGCGAACTTTGTCGACTGTACACATATAACATTTTGCATACAGCTAGCAATTAAATTTACAATTAAAACTGTAATTGAAACCTCTTTCAATGCCACCATATATTTATAATACGCTACTGCGTAATTTTATATCGGTGTTCTGCATGGGCCTTTCACCTCTCACAAACACCTATGACTGTTGAGATCAAAGTTCTAAATCTGTAGTTTGACGTAGAAACTTACGTGCCAACCTAATTGTCGTAAAAAAGACCTTTGGTTTTTCTTTCGAATGTAGGTACCCAATGCATAACAACATAACCATTGGATGTTTCTGTGGACCCTTCATTGTCTGCATGTCTCATTTCAATGTAAAACCCCTTGTTCTATGTTAATTTATCCACCTTGTGTAACCGGCCTGCTAAGACGAGGTATAATGTTCGACGAATTTGAATCCGGCGTCGAAATATTGTTTAGAAACATTGAAATTAACTTATTGCTTATTAGACGCTTTGGGAATATTGTCCTCTAAAGTCGCTCTTGCCTCACCTCGTCTGAACAGGCCTAGTTCAATAATGTGTCAAACAAAAACCAAAATCCGGTCCAAGTGGCTATACAAATTTAAAGCTTTGACCAAAATGCATGTAAAAACCTCGAGCTTTGGAAGTTTGGAAAGAGAATCGACATGTTTTGGCTTCGTAGTGTTATTTCTACCTAAGGCGGCCAAATTTCTAATAAGTCAATGCGGGTCACCCACCCCACCCCTATCCTTACATATTATAAAACAAAATCCCCCGCCGCGTCCGTCTGTCTGTACGCGATAAACTCAAAAACTACTGTACCGATTTTCACCACTCGATGGCGTGATTCTCGAGGAAGGTTTTAGTATATAATTTGTTAAGTTTTTGTATTTATATTTGTGTACATTAACGAAACTAAGGCAAAACGTAGTTCGCGGGCACAGCTAGTCTACAAGAAGACTGAGGATGTGTTGGTGGTGCACTTAAATTAGAAACAAACAACACTACTACTGAATCAGCATTTATTATTAAAGTCATATTAATTTTCACATGAGTGGCATTTTTTACTAGCTCTGGGTTTCCTACCTAAGTAGGTGGTACGGTACGTCTCGTCTCGCCGTTCGTATTTTTGATGTGGAACACTAGTATATAGGTATAAGCGAGACGATGGGAAACGTTCTACATCTACTAAGAATATAAGAATGCGGGACATGCGGGACGCATTAGACGATTTGCAGGACTATTTTATTAAATATTGCAATGCGGTATCACAACTGTAATTACGCCGCCTTATTTCTACCATATACGTGACTTGGAAACAATGTCACGTTAATATACCTTACGGAGTTGTTAAAACCCCCTAATTTGATGCACGATGGCATCTTATTAAGATGCCATCGTGCATCAAATTAAAGAAGAAAGCCATCTAAAATTAAATTGTTTTATCAGCTCCCAATAGATGTCAGACTACCTATTTGTGCTACTTAAGAGAGACAATGCTCTACGAAGCAGAAACTTTAGCCCATTACCGAAGTCCAAAGCTTCACTATATCATTTATAGACAAAAATGTATAACACGTGTCGTATGTCATATCATTTACTAGATACTGTGGCGACTCTTTGCTAGGTCGCGTTTTGTCTATGGCGACTTGAAATAAGAATGCTTGAATGTGTTGAGAATTCGAGCTACATTCATATTGATATCAGAGTTACCGGGGCTACGATGAACAGTAGGTACAAGTACCTATCCTCGCGTTATAAGAAAATATAAAGGAAATAGAAGTACCTAAACGGAGTTTTTTTCAAGGATCCCGAAGCGCTATACAGAGCACTATAGAACAGCAGCCCTAAAAAGCCCGCATCGGCAGAATCATAATATGATTCGTATTATGAATAAAGTGCAATTCATCATAAGGAATTATTCTATTTGACAGCTTTGTATGAATATTCGTAAAATAGTCCACCAATTAGGCATTAGGCGTAAAAATTAAATGGTCCCAATTGACACTTAAGCAGTGTCAATTTTATTGGGACCATTTAATTTTTACGAATAGGTATTCAAACAAATCTGTCAGATAGAATTTGCTTTTGATGAATTGCGCTCAATTCATAATACGAATCATATTATGATTCTGCCGATACGGCCTTTTTAGGTCCGCAGTAAATATCTACTTGGATCGGAGGCAGGTTTCCAACGCACCGTTTCGTACCTACGTTGTACCACGGTAATAGTATATACTATTACCGTGGTTGTACTGTGCGTCGCTTTGACCGCAGCTGCGTCGTTTGTTACAGCGCAGGCGCAGGCGCAGGCGCAGGCCGCGGCGAGCGAGCGGCGCCCGCGACGCACCACCACGCGTCGCGCGCCGCCCGACCACACGTAGTCTCCCACTCGCCGCGCTCCGATAGACTATTGTGTGTGCGAGGTGCGAGGGACTTGAGCGGTGCGAGGAAGTGTAGCCTAGCTACGGTAATACTATTACCGTGGCCTAGCCGTGAAGCGGTGTGCGAACGAGCGGTGCGGGGTGAACTAAGTGAGGTGGGTCAGACGTCAATACGAATTCAAATGTACCTGGCGACTAAATACCCAAGACTGCCAACTTTTATAATGAAAATTCAAAAATGTTCTATTTCTGAATTATTTCTACACGATGTCTTACTTGATAGACCTAAATATATTCCTACAAGTCAAGACAACGTAGCGGTGTGAATAGACAAACTATAATCTATTCTTTGCTCGGTGGCGCTGTCCTTAAGGATTCCGCTAAAGACAGAGTATTTGATGTGAAATGTGATCGATTATTGGCGTTTTATGTTCACAATCTGTGACAATACATAGATGCTGAAAACACTGGGCAAACATTAATGTTTATTTTGACTCAATTTTTTGTTGTTAAATTTCTTTAAAAAAACATTTCAATATTTTTCGATTTCAATGAGCATTAATTTGATCGTGTCAAATTATCTAAGCAAATATAGGGTGTGTTTTTATTTACTGTCGTATTGTCGTCTCCATATAGTATAAGGGCGGTAGAAACGGATACAGAGCGTCTGCCCTAGCACCCGTCCCCTCGTACGCGTTCCTCGCATCTCTATATCTCTTTATGTTAAATTTACCTCAATCAAATCCGCGCGAAGCAGCATCGGGAAAATAGGAAAGGTAGCACTATTGGTTATTTCCTCACACACCGCTCAGCTTTCTCGCACCTTTCAGTGGATAGGTGTGCCCAGTCGACAAACTTACTGCCCTTCACATTAGCTCACCCCAATAGACATAATGCACTCAACTCTAGCGGTGCCATAAAGCGTTGTTTAACATTTGTCTAAAGTTAATCACGGTTTAAACGTGATGGTGTCTCAGTCTTACTTATCAATAAAAATGTAAACAGCGTCATGTTTAAACCATGGCTAGCGTTAAACGTTTTGTGGTAAGCCGGTACATTTCTAATAGATTTCTTTCGCCCGTTGCCTAATACGTGTCGCTGTCTCCAACAGACTATTGGCTCTTATTGATATCAAAAACGAGTACATAATTCTAAATGGAAGATTAGTATTTAACCTTGTATATTGTGTATAAAATGCAACTATAATTGTCTGCAATTACAGTTAGAAAGTAAAACAATTTGACTCTACACCTGTTCGGAAATTGGGAGAGCCTTCACAAAGAGAACTGGCAAGGAACTCGGAAGGTCTAATATTGCATTGTTTAATACCATGTCTCCAATAGTTTTCTTTGTACCTACCCTTATAATTCACTGCTTGCATGCATGTGTCCCATTTCCATACTTAAAAGTAAAAGCTTACAAATAAACCGTTTCAAGAGGAGACTACACTTTACTCCAAGGAACATTCGTGTTTATTGGAGTGAATTTATGTTTCTGAATTTATACGTATAATATGATAAAATAAAGTTAAGCTACACAAAATCATTCATCATAATAGATGGAATATAATATGTCTACTATTCCTTGACATGTGTTCGCCATTTTAATTTCATACCAACCTTATGATACAAATCTTTAGTGGAACGTCACTTTATATTGGTGTCTCTGAAGATAGGCTTTAACAGATATGTTTAATATGTAAATATTTAGTTTCTTCCAGTAGCGATTTCCTTGCCATTAGAACAACGTGTCGAGGGAGTGGGCTTGGGTCAGTATGGAATGTATCACTTTTAGATACGTCATTATTATAATTATCACTACCTAAACATAACAATGGTCAGCATTAACACAACGATACTACGCGCGGTTACGAAGTTAACAAAATGTTCAGAATTCCCCTCCCGACCCGTCTACCTACCGGACTTTCCCGCTTGTGGGTGAACTTGTAATTCAAGATTATCTCTCCCCAGTCTCCACCCACAAATGAAGTTTGGTTGACAGTTTGTGAAAGATATAACGCATGTTGCTGATATTTATCAAGTGGTGACGAATTAACTGCCTATTTAAGATTAAAGCATGCATCAAAAAAACTGGTCGATCAAAAATAAATTCTTGTTTATGGTGATTAAAAGTAGTGAGAATAAAAGAGGAATAAAATGGTGCGAGTGAATAATGTGTGAAAACTCGATAAATACGTATGTAAACATACATTTAAAAAAATATTGAGACAAGAACAAAGACAAAAAATGTAGCTTTACAAATTAATGCGATTTTTATACAAAGCAATAGGTTAAGAAGATGCGGTTTTTATATCAATTTTTGTAGTCGCATTTTTTAATTTGGATATTTCAAGTCAATTACTTCCATGTTCTTATCTTAATTTGTTTTTTTTTAACTAGGTATCATAAGCCGCTATCGCCGATAGCATTTGCTTATAGTATAAAGCCAGGCCTAGATACTCGTATGTATTATTTGCCCGATCCGATCATCTTATCCGTGTTAGACTGAGAATCACATAGTTGCGTATACAGGCTGCGTATTATAATCGCGTTTAAACACCTGTTATGCAATCATGATACGGAACGGTGATACGTATTATACGTGATACGGATATAGTCATCGGAACAGACGGGACGAAGTTGTTGGGAATCTTTTTGTATATTCCTTTTAAGTATCATGACTGACGTATCTTCAAGAATTGTCACATAGCCAAAAATCGACTCTACGTGAATCAGGTTGGATTGCTTATAGTATTAGAACTGCCTATTATTGAGTCTTTGTATCATGATTACGTTTATCTCCCGTCCACATAGGCGTGATGGCATACGTGATATGGATGAGGTGATCGAATCGGGCAAGTAATACATAGCTTGACGTAGGTGTGTTACTAGCATTGCTTTTCGACTTTGTATCACATACCGAGGTCCTATTTACTTATATTTGTATGATTTATTGGAAAACAAGCCTAGATAGCAGAATTACACGTTTTATCCCGCTAAAGTCTTAAAATTACAATCTAATTTTATTATTACATTAAAAGGATCTGTTCTCGATTGCGAAGATTTTTGTTTTCTCAAATTAGTCTCTCAGTGGCCAATTTATAATTCGAATTAGTTTTATTTTATTAGCTTATAATAACTAATTGTAGCTTAAACTTTCAAGCCTGAAATGGCTGAATTTAAAGCATAGTATTCACTGTCTTTTATTAAAATTGACATTGTCAGGATAGCAACCCTAAGAAGTTGTTAAATAAATTGGAAAAGGAACTTCTCAAGTTGGTGGCGGGTTTAAGTATGGTCAGTTGTAAGCATCACTTGACTTCACCGTGGCTGCTTCTCCGTTGACTGTTTTTAAAGAAAAAAAAGTTACCTTGCAAGAACAGATTATAAGGATCATGAATGCCAAAATTAACAGTATGAAACGTGTGAGAGAATTCTGAAATTGATGATTGATGTCTTACAAAGACAAGTGTTAGTTAGAATCTTGAGTAGTGCTATATTAAAACGTAGCAAAAAATTCGATTGACCGCGTTCCGCGCTCGCCTATTTCTAGTATATTCAGGATGAGAAGGTCCCTGTGACAGGTCGAAGTTTCCCGTTTCATGCATACTAGTATCCATTATTTAAAATATATGATTATGTTTTAAAAATACAGGGTGTAAGTGACGGTGTCCCATTTCTTTTAACAGTCAGTTCAGACCATGATCCTAATTTGAAAATTACTGAAATTTTCTCCCGCAAAATTCATAAATTTTGCGAATTTTTTCATTATTTTTTTCTACATTTTTTGGTGTCAAGTTAGGAGAGCAAATGAAACGCAACGTAAAACGTTTTACAAGACAAACCCCCCCCCCCTCCTCCCCCTTTGGCGTTAGGTACTACTAACTAATACTTGAAAGGCAACTAATACTTGTACAGTTAGCTGTACAGGGGCCGTTCAATTGGCAGCTTATTCAAGGACTGTAAAACCAAAAACTGTTAGTTTAAATGTTTTGTTATTGAATATAGGTACAAATTATAAATTGTTTAATGTAAGTAATGTGTTATAATACCATGTAAACAAACAACAGAACTAAACAGAAACTTCGAGACATTGACAATTTTGTGGATTTCCATAGTTATGTTGTCGGTTCATTGTGAAATCAGGACTGTAAAAATTCTAGGATCAATAATAAAAATTATGAGTCGAACAATCAAAGGCTTGTCCTTGGCCTGGGAAGTACCAGAACAGCTTAGACGTAGTAAAAGCAATCGTTCTAAATATATTCTTACAATTTGCGATTATCCCGATATATCAGGATTTTTACAATCGTCTTGATTTTATAATTATCCTGCGACATCTATTTATTGGCTTCTTTGTCCACGAGGCTAAAACTTAAAACAAAGACATATTAATTATATCAGAAAAAAGACTGGCCAATGTATAATTATTATTTACCAGTTGTATTTCTTTTATAGCTAGGCTATTTTATATCTTATACGGGGATTGTACTCAACTGCATTTAAGTGAACGCACCCCTGGGTCATTCGCGAAAGTGTCGAAAGAACCGAAGTAAAGGAATAGAAACCTACGAGCTTCAAGTACATATACATACAGTGGTATGTACTCAGTATATATATACAGTGGAATGTACTCAATACTCAGTGATATGTACTCATTACATACAGTGGTATATACTCGAAAAACTATCGAATTCTTCCGGCGAATCATGGGATTCGGCGCGTATAAGAATTTACGGGGTCACATAGGATCGTATAGGATATCTAACAATTATTTAGAGCTTTATGGCACTATTTTAAATAGTATGTACAAATGGCGGACTAAATGCCATGTGGTATTTTCTACCAGTCAACCATTCGATAAGGCCTATTCCGAAATTCGGGTGTTTCGGCTCTTTCCACGCGTATTCTTGCTCGATTGAATCAGCATAACATTTATTTCTTTTTGATGTATTTCAATTGTAGTGTCAGTGCTAAAGAGATATGTATTAGTAAGAATAATATTGTTTTGTTAACGTCAGACCACTATTGTGTGCGGCTTGTTGTCGAGTTCGATCCCGTCTAATTTTGTTAAAAATAGGCCGCCATAATACAAAACCTGGTCTAAACTTAATCCTGGTTTAAACCTGACGCTATTGTTTTTATTTAAAAACCATTAATAATCATAAAAAATATATGAAAAACTAAGTTGAGACCGTTTTTTGTAATAAGACTGATAAAGTTTTGTCTACATTGCCAACATAACAATTTTTTCAGCACACTATCAATGTGTAAAACGATTGCATTTTTTAACTGTCAGAACTCGCAAGTAAGTAAAAAATTGTTGCAATATAAGTAGTTTTTGTTATCTATATAGCTGATATAAACACATTGTGAATAAAATCTTTGATAATGAAAAAATCGAGGACAAACACGACCAAAACTCCAACAAGGGTAGAAAGAGTCTTGTAATACAGTAACGGAATTATTTTGACTTATTTTGAGATAATAATGTATTACGGAATATACTCATGGCCGTGTCAACATAACGTTTGGAGGAGACGGCGTAGTAGGTTGTAGACCGATGGGAATACATTAGTTGAAATAATTTACTTATGAACACCATAATTATATCACGAGAGGATCTCGATTCTGCTAATTTAAACGCAACATTTGTACATCAGTGGCACGTCCATAAGATTGCTTCTTGACTGTATGAGGCGCCTATTGACGGCATGGCATATATTTTAGTTGATGAATGAGAATATAACTGAAGCATTGAGAAATAATTAAAGAGCTTTCGAGTGGTATTTATTTTTTAACAATATGATCATAGGTGTCAATTAACACTCAAACGTTAACCTTTTTTATAATTATTCTAGAAAATGAGATTATCATTCGTCACTTAACAAAATCCTCCTGCCATGCCATACCGTCAATGGGAGCAAATTTGTATATGTATATCAATAGTGAAGTGACCAATGTTTGGTAAATGAAATCAGAATTTTCATTGATCTGTCTTTTAATTCGGTATGTTTATGGAAAGATGCCGAATTAATTAGATGAACGAGGAATAAAGATTTTGCCTTCTACGAGCAACTAGGTATAGCTATGTCAAAAGAAAAGTTATTCGCGCGTACTGATACTCCAGTTTTGTTAACGTTAGGAGACTTCGGCGCGTGGCTTGGCTCCTAAGGACCATTTCTCATTGTCAACGTGAAAATAATCCCTTCAATTCAATTTGTAGCTATCTAATAACTATCTAGTGTGGATAGGCCTTAAAGCTACATTTGTGAGAGTGATGTGAACTTTTTAAATTATATTATTAGCCTTATCCATTATTACTATATAAAAATATTATGATTATTGAAATAATAAAATATTTATTGCGAACAAGTGATTTATTTTATTTCAATCGAGTAATGGCTTTTTATGGGTCCTAAAAAGTGGTTGTTTATCACAAAGAACAGATAGCTTTATGAATTAGAAATCAGGTTTTTTTAAAATTCAACAATAACTGACATATCCATGACACTAAAATGTATACTTCTAATTATATAGGAGTAGGTACCTTAAGTAGGTACTTGGCATTCGTTAATTTAGGTATATGAATCTATTTATAGAGCGTCGTGGCGTTGTGGTCTCGGCACTGGTCTGTGCCCTTCGTAGAATCGGGAGGCCCGCTATCGATCCTGCCATGTACCAATGTGTTTTTCGTTTCACGAATTTAAATTATACATTTATCTGACGCTCCTACGGTGAAGGAAAACATCGTGAGGAAACCTGTATACACCTGCGAAGTAATTCAAAAGTGTATGTGAAGTCAACCAATCCGCACCGGGCCAGTGTGGTTTGACTAAGGCCTAATCGCCCTAACATAACTAGTTAGGGTAGGCTAGTGCCTCTCGGTGGGAACGTATATGAGCTGTGATGATGATGATGAATCTATTTATAATCAGAAAGTCTCACCTTGTTACTAAGTAACTAATTCGTATTTTATTTCATAATATAAATATATTATTAACATAAAAAATATATCCTTATTTTTACAAAAACTTTAAATCACTACATCACTTCAACTACTTATTTGAGCGTTCAATATATTAAAAAGGTCACTTTCACCACAACAATTGTACAAGTTCCCCAGTAACCATAGCAAAGACTCGCCAAGGATTTTATTTTCAACGCACAGAGTTTGCTTCAAACGTTCTGGGCCTATTTTTCTTTCAAAATAGTCGAGCACTTCACGACTGCAGTTATCCGAATTAGCCAACGTCCTAATCAGATACAATAGTTCACAGCACTGATTTCCTGCGCACTGGCCATTATGCTTGTCTATACACGAAGGCAAGGCGTCCAGTAATTTGGGTAGGAGTTGGGAGTCCATTGCGAAGTCTCGGTGACAGGAAAGGACGAACAGCAGCTGCGACGACGCCAGGTTGACCTCGAGCGTGGGTAATGCGTGAATGATTTTCTCTAAATATTCTTTGCTGAAAACATAAGAAATAAATTTGTTGTCATCCTTCGTATTCCAGGAAATCTACTCGTTGGTCGTTTTATAGCATCTGATGTCGCTTACAAGCTGTGATGGAACAAAAACGTTAAACTTTTATACATTCTAATAATCGATTTTTGGAAAACTGTAGGGCTATAGCACGAAGATCAGCGTCAAAGTATTCGTATCGTCAATGACGTCATCATGAAATAATTATATTGGAATAGGCTAGATGACAATTTTTTTTTTTGCTTTAATAGAAGCTCATTCATATAACAAACAGAAAGAAAAAATGGGTTTTCGAATAACTAAGAAAACAACCAAGATATAGGGTATTAAAGATTTTTCTCCATCTCTTTCTAGCAAAACGCAATTTACATGGAGTTTATATGACCGTACTAAACAATGACGTCATGGTTGATGTCGGATCTCTGTCTAATCGCTTCCAAATTAACAACTCAAAATGCTTGTATCTAATGTATTTCAAAGTCGATTTTAATTCTAATTTCACAGGATTGTATATTTTTCTACGGTATTTTAATATTTTATGACGAGACGTGAAATTTAGAATTCAGTCATCATCCCTATTGTATACCGCGGTCATACAGGGCGTACTTGGGACTGATATTTTTATACAAATATTTCACGACGAGCGTCGGTGGCGCTGTGGACTCGGCACTTGCCTTCCAATCGGGAGGTCGGGGTTCGAGACCCGCCATGTACCAATGTGTTTTTCGTTTCGAATTTCATATGTACATTTGTCTGACGCTCCTACGGTGAAGGAAAACATCGTGAGGCAACCTGCATACATCTGCGAAGAAATTCAATGGTGTATGTGAAGTCGACCAATCCGCACTGGGCCAGCGGGGTTGACTAAGGCCTAACCACCCTAACATAGGGTAGGCTCGAGCCCCTCGGTGGGGACGTATATGAGCTGTGATGATGATTTCACGACGACGATATGACCCGCACCATACCCGCCGTTGGCTAGGCGGCGAGCGTGTGTGGGGCTCTCCCGGCATGGTGCCAGGCCTACCCACTAAAACCCCCCGGTGTTCTCCCTGCCCTTATGGGCGCGCTAGGTAAGGTCCACACTGCGACTCCACTACCCACGCGCCCGAGTTGATCCTATCCTGGTGTAACCACGAGGAATAGGGTTTTCCTCGTGGTTACACCAATGTAACGTGTAGTGTGTCATTGTATATATTATGTATCCATCGGAAGTGGAGATTCTGTAGAAAAATATTGAGACTAATCAAGCAACTTTCTTCCAAAGAAACCAAAAAAATATTTTTTAAGTGTCGACAACCCTACATCAACGTGCCTGGTTTCTTCATTCATTGTTTACATTTCTTTTGTGTTAATTCCATAGTCAGCTGAATTATGGTTGTCACTTGCAAGTTTTTGCTTTCAAATCGATTAACTCTGAAAGTATTAGGTTTCCAGATCTCAGAAACTATATACCCATTAAATATTTCGGTGTTTGGTTAAACTTGGTATATTTTCTTCCTGTCTTACCTGAGATTGTTTTTCATCTGGTAAGCATAATGAAGCAACGCGTAGAGTGCCGCCTCGCTAACCCTTTGGTCAGGGATCATCGCGATCAGCTTGTGGACGGCGCCCCCATCGGCTAGAGCGGAGCAAACACGAGGCCCTGACCCCATGAGGTTGCCCAACGCCCAAAAGCTCAATACCTGTAGTTATACGCGAATTTCATCAGGGATTTGGGTACAAATGGGCTCTCTAATTATAGGCATAAAAATTATTGACATAAAATCGTATTCCTTATTTCGATTGAAATAATAGTCACGACGCATAATAATCGGGAAGCAAAATGTATAATATACCTATTAGGTAATCATAATGTTATGTGGCAGAAAATTATTTATTGAAATCCATAAAACTCGAAATACAAAACAACTTCACCAGTGCTCGCATTGAACATTTTTACGAGACGGAACGCTAGGCTCTCCAAAAAAAATTTCGCACTTCATGCTGGCTGCTCTGTGTATCATAAACGACTATCATAAAGTTATTTAAGTAAAAATATGTAAAATTCAGATGAGTTTTTATTTTAACTACTTACAAACTACAGTAAAGATTACTTAGGTAATCTATAGGTAATCATAACATTTTCCATAGATGCTGGTATTTTGTGTCGTTTTTTGTTACTCTTTTGCGACTGAACGCCATAATTGCAAACCACATACGAAAAAACCTACATCGTGAATATTCGTGAACGAACTCGCAAAGCGATCTCAATACATGAAATGCGCGAGCGGGCGGCCGAGCGGCAGAGAACGAACATGCACGATGTTACACGAATTGTCAGTCATAGCCGGCGCGAGGCACTGCGGTGCCAGGAGCGCGCGCTTTTTAAAAGTTGGTGCGCACGCTTTTTAAAAGTTTTACGATCAATTTCACGAACCGGAACGGTGATTTCACGAACCGGAACGCTATTGCGCCGTATTCCACGAGACGGAACGGTAACTTCATGCATTTTCACGAACCGGAACGGCGTTCCGGCGCGTTCCTGCTCAATTCGAGCACTGAACTTCACGCATTATTTTTCATAGCATAATTAGGTATTGTGTAGCACATTGATTATAAAGAATAATGTTTGTGCAGTAAGTATGCAGAATTTCTCAAAGCATAATAAATAAACTAAGATGCATGAAGATTTTTCCTTACGTGCAAGCAGACATGCAAACAGGCATGGAAGCAAACAAGCAAGCATGCAATTAAGCATACAAGCAAGCAGACATGCATTGCTTCTGTCACGGCTCCGGTGGTCCCACGCGTACATAAAGGAAAATGAACTGTGATGTAAGCCTTTATTCAGTTATTTCCGTATATTTCTTTGTTCTAATATTAAGACACTGCCAAATAGTAAAAAACACAATTATACCATAAAGAAATCACATAACTCCTTTATGGAATTACGTGACACTCCCGGGCAAAAGAAACCGGATGGTTAACATACCTTAATACAAAACTTAACATCAGATAAATTCCTAAAAAATATTTAGACTCACAGAAAACCTAAGAGAAATGAAACCAAATAAATGAAATAATTCAGTGACCAACATTTAGTCTACTGGGTGGTCTCACCACTCTACCAGACTGTGTTTTATAAATGTTAGAGTTCTCTGTACTCTCAGTCGTGTCAGACGAAGTAGTGTCTTTAGTCATTCGAGTCAAGTCAGGTGGTGCAAAATTATCCGCAGAAGAAACCTCAAGAGGAAATAGTCACTGGGCAGGTCTTATCTTCTCCCCGGCAGCTGTGCGGATCTTAGCCACTCTTGAAATCTTATCTTTTCCTGGGAAAATTTCTGTAACCACTCCGATTGGCCAACTGACTCTACGACGATCATCAATTTCGATGAGAACAACATCTCCTCCAAACCTCGAATTTGACGTTTTCTAGGCTGCACAAGAGTGCTTAAATATTCGGATCTGAAACGATGTCGGAATCCCTCACGCAAAGTTTGACAATACCTCGCACGAACATTTAAAGTCTTACTGTCGACTTGATCAAGATCCGAAACGTCGTGCTGAAACAAAGGTCGAATATACATCGCAGGCGTTAAAGGACGCAACCCATCGACGCTTGTGTCTACGTGATTGAGCGGTCGATCATTGATCGTGGCTTCACATATATCGTCGCAGAGGGTTTAAGGCTCACCATCTGCTCCTCAGCACGCGGGCCACCTCACCCCTACGCGCCATCGCGATTCTAAATTGTACTCTAGGGGTAAGGCAAACACGACTATGTGGTGTCAGTTTTTCAACAATTCTTTTTTGTCACTGAAACCTGTGAAAATTAAAAGCATAAAAATACTTCAGATTATGCCTTTTTTTTTCTCGGGGGAAATGCGTAACCGCACCGTACCCGCCGTTGGCTAGACAGCGAGCGTGTGTGGGGCTCTCCCGGCAGAGTGCCAGGCCTACCCACTAAACCCCCCGGTGTTCTCCCTGCCCTTATGAGCGCGCTAGGTAAGGTCTCTACCGACTCACTACACTGCGACTCCACTACCCACGCGCCCGGGCAATCCCGAACCACTGGTCGGACTATCGCCAAGGAGGGATTGCCTGAGAACACCAGGGCAATCCCCAGACGGAGGGCCTTACGGCGGCGTGCACGGGGCCAACCGTGCACGCAGGCCTCCACGGCAGGGTCATTAGACGGGCATCGCTTGTGCGAATGCCCGCCTTCGCCTGCCTATCCGACTGCGGCTAATGGGAGCGGCTTGAGGATCTGCCTCCCGCTCCCTCTCCGCCTGGAGATATTAGGGATAAGGCCACCGCAAATTATCTACAAAGGTCTATCTTTACTCACATAAGCATACTTAACCGATACGATAATCAAGCTCGAAGGCAGGACCTACTGAACAGAGGGAAGGCATAAAAATGTAAAGTATTTTTGTCTTTTAAATTTTGTACAGGTATACAGGTTTCAGTGACTCTCTAGTGAAAAACTCTAGGGTGCACTTTAGAGCCGCGGAGGGGCGTGATGACCCGCGTGTTAAGGAGCAGGTGGTGGAGTGTTAATTATTATAATTATTTTACATACGACAGGGAAGCTCTGGGCCTTCATCTCACGTGATGGTATGTTACGATAAGGCCGAAGGTGGAAGCAAGCTTCACTTAGACTCTTCAATAACTGAGGAACTAGCTATCTTACCTCTAATTGTCAGAACACAACAATGCTATAAACATTTTTATTGTGGCGACAAACATAGATAAGACGGTGTTAGCTAGCTAGGCGGGGTCAGAAGCCCTACCATCAATCATACCGAGCAGAAAAATCAATGCCCCTTTGGGGAATTGAACCCTGGACCTCCCAAAACACCCAATGGTGTCAACTACTAGACCACGGAGGTGGCATTAATATTTAGATGTACATGACATTTTTTCTGACTGCAACAACTGGCTTATTTATTGCAGTCATGGATGAATATTGACTGTCTATTTGAAAGTGATAGTGCTAGAGATGCCCATTTGCACATTAATATGGCTGGTAGCGATAACATAGAAAATTTTTTACAATGATATATCATTGTAAAAAATTATTGTCTCAAATTTTTTGGACACAGAGTAACTCTGGTCTCTGCTAAACTTCTGTAGACCATAATTATGCTTATTTGACACCTTAATTGTATTGTAATAAGCTTCTTTCTATGGTATCATCTCGATGACAGTGACCAGCATATACACGGTTATTTTTTTATCACCCTGGAAAATTTTAGGGACGCTTCAGGACACATCCAATATTATATAAAAAAAATTAAAAAAATGAAATAAAAAAATAAAAATAAAAAATAAAAAAAAATAAAAAATCTCTAAAAATGCTGCTCTCAACTAGTGCAACATTTTTTGTATTTTAAAAAAAAATAATATAAAATTAAGGATGGGGGTTATTTTTTTTATTTATATTTAAATCATTCTAATACCATGCCGTGAAGCGTCCCTTAAAATTTCCAGGGTGATAAAAAAATAACCGTGTATATTATAAGCAAGGGCCAATCTGAAACTGACTTGTTGCATTCAACCAACCAGAGCAACACAGTATCACATCAACCAGCCTTTGAAAGGCAATCTATATATTTCGTCAAATGCAATGTTTGTTTTGGTTTGGCTAATTTTAATTTTTTATTAGTGGCCTCCTGTTCTCAATGTCTCATTTAATCAGTTGGCTTACAGCCACAAAATAACGTGACCAAGCAATCTGGCAAAGGGTCACATCTAGCATGCAAATTTAAAATTAGTTTACTCACAGCAATCTCCGTGCTTAGGTTGTTAAGTCCCAGAACAAGGTAGGGACTAAAGATGCCGCGAATAGTTGTTATGGCGAATAGTCGAATACCGATTACTTGCCATTCCTCATGGCGAATAGTCGAATATTCGTCATTATTATTCGACATAAAAAAAGGAATATATAGAATAATTAATTTGTTATCAAATAATAATATTATATTTGTAATAGTCTCTTGAACTTACCTATCATTTATATGTTACTGTAACCTAAAAAAATCCAAGATTATGACTATTATAATGGCAACCCTTTTCTTGTACGAAATATAGTTTACGAGGAATATTGTTTGTGTAGGCGATTTCCCGTCAAATCGGTTTTACTTGCACTGTGCGGTGCGCGCTGCATTTGTTTTGTTTGTCATTCGTGCTGAGCGTACTTGATGTTACGTCGATAAGCGTTTTAAGTATTAACTTCAACATGACTGATTTTTGCTAACTTTTTATTTTTTAATGATGATTATATTAATACTAAGTGTGTTTTGTTTTTTAAACATAAATACAAATAATTATTTTGTCTATCTTCTGTCCATTTAATATAAGTTTTTTTTACTTAGACAACTATTCGCCGATTATCGAATAATGAACTAGTATTCGGTATTCGACGAATAACAAAAAAAATGCCGAGTAATGCCGAATACCGAATAATAGCGAGTATTCGCGGCATCTCTAGTAGGGACCTGCAAGTTTGGCCACAGTGCTGCATCCCTTGGAGTCACCAAGAGCTAAGTTGCAGAAGCATCCTGCCGCTGCAATCTGCTTTTTCACATCTGCCCCTAAAAAGCTTGATTGACTAATATCATAGATCTTAATTCGACATATATCTTTTGAGATACATGACAATGTGAGCAAAAAATTAAATTTAACAATAGTAACGCACCAGACTTTACATGTTGACTTTATGTTACTTGTAATAGCGGTAGTTTTTGTATTGCGAACGTAAAGCTTGATGTATCGCTGACTGCACTATGATACATAATTCAATAAATACTTATGCATACAAAAAAATATCATTCAGAATTAAGTTTGCTCGCAAAGCAAGCCTGAATTGAAAGATATTTTTGAGAGATTTGATTAATTGAATGCTTTTCTTGGTTTGTGACCTGAAGCCCCTATGAATGGAACATCAATAATCTTGGTGATATTGATCTTTTTTTTTAATTGATTAGGGTGGCAGACGAGCCAGTGGCCCATCTGATGGTAAGTGGTAACCACCGCTCATGGACATCTGCAATGCCAGGGGCAAAATTCAGTCACTGCCTACCTGGAGAGAAGTGCTCTCCTTAAGCCTCGTTTGAATTAGGACATATTGTTGTGCACCGGAAACACCACAGTTGGAAGTTCATTCCAGAGCCTACACCTATGTGGAAGGAATGAACGCTGACCCTAAACGCAATCTGTTGTGATTTTTCTTTTCTTGTGGTTTAGAGGGCCTTTTTAGGTTTTTCCTTATTTGATAGTTATTAGAAATAATATACAAAGTTTATTTTTGTTAATAATATTGCAAAAAATCTTTCAAAATATTATCTCAGTGATCTTAGGTTAAATAAGACTAGATGCTATGTCTGTTAATATTGATTAAACTCTTATGTTTCTATACAATAAAAGTCACAAATTTCTACCTTAAATCAATTTAGTAAAATCCTATTTATCCCTTTACAGTATTAGTTTATAAATTGTACTAATGATTGATGTCAATATACCCCACATATAGGAGTTTGAGACCCCATGTCCAAGCTTGTGTTAAAATTAAGAAAATCTGAGCAAGACCTAGAACTTGGCAAAATCCACTTGGGTACTGCCATCAAACACAAATGAAAATTTTTATTATTAATATGTACTAACCTAGCTACAATCCACCATAATTTCTGACACATAAAATAATATATAAGGACCAATAATCAGTTAATCTTGTCCCCAATAATAGAATGCTGGTTAAGAATATGTAAACTTATCATTTCGGAATAATCTGTTAGATGATGATATTGCCCCTTCAGCCACATGCGTAACCAGTTTCATAACCAGTTTCGAAAATGTTTAAATATTTAAAGCAAAACTATAATAGGATGCTATAATAGTATAGCTATAATTGTAATTAATTGCCAATTTGCCAGTATATTTAATAAAATGAATACTAACCAGTGAGTTCTTTTACTAGACCTCTTAGAGCTCCATGCACTGACAATACCAGCTCAATATTTTTTGGGTCGTCGATAATAACATTCTTCAAAATGTGTAACTCTGATTCTGCAATGCAGGACTTTGTTTTAAGTTTATTCACGATTTCTAGTATAGCCGCGTCTGTAATCCTAAAATTGTAACAAAATTAAATGAATGAGATTTTGTTAATGAAATAATACTTGCTACATTTTGAACATGCTTCATGAATTCATTTTGCCAAATTCATTAATTTAGGCAGAATGTAAATAAACAAACCTATCGTTGTAAAGATTCCGACCGCTATCAGTGCGTGCATCACGAAGGCTTTGCCTGTTTGATTTCAGTATGTCGCGACTTGACTGGCGTAATATTTGAATTGATCCATCATCGTCCATGCTTAAAGGAGCGAAAAACACAGGAATATTGTAAGCAAGGCAAAATTCATGTTCCTTTACGATTACAGGCGAAAATTTTCCTATAGATGTCTAATGACAATGACATTTGTTTTGACATCACAGATTGACATTGGCCCTGTTCCGTTTCGAGATTACACTACTCACAGTACTCAGACTGCTCACGCCCGGACCGAATCAATAAACACGATAATGATGCCAATGACATGCTATCGTCTCGGAACGATCGTGAGCGCGCTTATGTCAATAATATCAAAACAAACATAACCTTAAAAAGAATTTAACTCGTAATTTCAATTGTTTTCTGTAATATTCAAGCTTTAGCAGTTCTTCATTGCCTTGTTCCTATCTTTTACCATTTTCTGCTCTTTTAGCGTCTTCAGGAGACAGTTTGAGGTAAACTACTTTGTTTTCTTCTTCAACAAAAACTGGTTATTCTAATGTCGTCATTTTTTCCTTATATTTAATTCAATTTTTAGGATATTTGGCTTATTTTTGCCTTCAATTCAATTAAAGAGTAATTTTCAACCATCGAATTAGCGAACCAAAACAAAATGTCAACTCGACAATGACATTTGACTCACGGTGCTGACGAATTCGGCCTGAGCTCTGTAAACGTTGTTTGTGACGCAATCAATGACGTCGTCACATCCAACGTGAACACTGTTGTCGCGAAACGGGCCGCCTATTAGCGCGCTCACAGTGCTGATGGTCACTATAATCGCGAAACGGAACACGGCCATTATTTATGAGTGGTGGCGTTCCGTTTCGCGATTATAGTGACCATCAGCCAGCACTGTGAGCGCGTTAACAGGCGGTTCGTTTCGCGACAACAGAGGCGCGTTCAGGGCCTTCGCGCGAAGTACAACTTTTCGCTCTAACCCCGTTCAATGCCTTCGAGCGTGACAACCGGGTGAAACAACCGCCCGTTCAAGACCTTTGAGTGTCGGCGCGAGTTACAATTTGATGGTTGTAAAACGCTCTGACGTTTATGACTGAAATACTCTTACGTGATTGGATGATATTGGCGGCCATATTCTATAATGTCATCTACTAGAAAGAGAGAGAAATAAAAAATCATGTGAAAGAGGGAGATAAAAGATGTGGTTGCTGCAATCCGTTCAACGCCTTTGAGCGAGTTAAAAAACAACCGGACAACTACACCCAGAGGCGCTGAACGCGCCTCTGCGTTCACGTTGGATGTGACGACGTCATTGATTGCGTCACAAACAACGTTTACAGAGGCGCGTTCAGAGCCTTCGCGCGAAGTACAACTTTTCGCTCTAACCCCGTTCAATGCCTTTGAGCGTGACAACCGGGTGAAACAACCGCCCGTTCAAGACCTTTGAGTGTGGGCGCGAGTTACAACCGAACAACCATCGAATTTGATGGTTGTAAAACGCTCTGACGTTTCTTACTGAAATACTCTTACGTGATTGGATGATATTGGCGGCCATATTCTGAAATGTCATCTGATAGAAAGAAAGAGAAAAAAAAGTTCATGTGAAAGAGGGAGATAAAAGATTTGGTTGCTGCAATCCGTTCAACGCCTCTGAGCGAGATAAAAAAACAACCGGACAACTACACCCAGAGGCTCTGAACGCGCCTCAGTGCTCAGGCCGAATACGTCAGCACCGTGAGTCAAATGTCATTGTCACGTTGACATTTTGTTTTGGTTCGATGGTTGAAAATTACTCTGTATTTGAATTGAAGGCTAAAATAAACCAAATATCCTAAAAATTGAATTAAATATAAGGAAAAAATGAAAAATTGGTAATTAATTTTTGTTGAAGAAGAAAACAAATTATTTTACCTCAAACTGTCTCCTGAAGACGTTAAAAGAACAGAAAATGGTAAAAGGTAGGTACAAGGCAAAGAAAAACTGCTGAAGCTTGGATATCACAGAATACAATTGAAATAACGAGTTAAATTCTTTTTGAGGTTATGTTTGTTTTGATATTATTGACATAATCGCGTTCACGATCGTTCCGAAACGATAGCATGCCAATGGCGTCATATCGCGTCTATTGATTCGGTCCGCGTCCGGTTACGGTCCGGTTGGCGTGAATCACGACGACGATTTATATTTCTCTGTATGACATTAATATAATTAGCTATAACCAGTTTCAATGTCTATTGTAAAGCGAAGGCAAATAACCAAGTGCGGAGTGTCGCGATTAATTGCGCGAGTAGAGCTGTGTGTGGACAGAGAGGGCAACATCGCGACAGTGCGAGGAGCAAAGCGATGAGCAGCGCAAGGAGCATAGTGTGGCGGGCCTTATAAAGACGAAAAAATGGCTTTCGTTTTACTGGAGAGTGTATTGAATGAAACTGACGACGATTTTAACTGTTTTATTAGGTCATGTTCATCAAACGAAGATGTTGAAGTGTGTCGGATTCCTCACAGTAAACCTGGATGTCCATACTGTGCATTTCTTTTATGATTTTTATTAGCATAAAATCACTTAGTTAAAGGAGATGGCCCACGCCCCATACATTGTTTGCCCCACCAAAAAAAAATCATGCGTCACGATCAAACTTTAATATTTTGGTTGGTTTTCCATCCTAGATTGATATTAAATAGTATTTTTAGCTCTATGTAGCGTTTTAACAATCTGAGTATCATAACATTTCACTAAAAATACCGACATAGGTGATGTTTATGTAAAATATACCTATTCTTTCACTAAATATTGGAATTATTGGAAGAACTCGTGTACCTGCTGATTTTTTACACGACAGGGAAGCTCTTGGTCTTCATATCACCTGATGCTAAGTGACGATAAGCGACATTGCGCAATCGAGATACCACAACGGAAACAATGCCTTCACTTTTCACTCACGAAATATTAAGATAGAAAGTGGCAAATTAACTGAGGATTGAAAACTCGACTCGATGTAGCCCGAATTTATAAAAGAATTACAACAAGAACTCCATGAAGGCGCAACACAAACAACTTCCTCGATAGAACTTCACACTACACAAAACCGACACACACAACGAAGCGAAGAACGTCACATTACGAAACGAAACAAAATATATACTCCGTGTTCCGAATCGAGCTACCCTGCGCTATTAGCTTACAACTCCGATTAAAACAATGCACACGAAAAATAGGTAGTGCAGTATGTGCACAAATATCAACGTCTTGACATTTAGACAGTTTGAAACATTGATTTACTACCAAACGTTTGGTAGTAAATCAATGGTTTGAAATGAAAATAAAGTTTGAGTCGATAAAAACTTACATTATTAACAATTCTGCATGTTTGACTAATGCTGCAACTCATATTATGTTACAAAATGTATAATATCGCCGTATTCAATTCAGATTTGCACTAAGCGCAATGTTAGTAATGTTTGTGCATTTCGGACCATGGAGATAATAGTGGAACTACACTTATACTCGTGCTTCGTCCTCGAGATTAGTATACTTACCTTATGAAATATATATAAACTGTGTAGTAACGCGTATGTGTGTCCACTTCAGCACTAAGTTTAAATTTAAAACATTATTTCCGGTTAATATTTTGAACTACTTCCGGTAGAAGATATGTCAAAATAAAAATCAAGACGGTAGTTACATTTCCCGCCCTGGCACCACGTTTTACCGCGTGGATTGGATCGTCATTCGCGTTTTAGTGCTCGACCACTTCGCACGTTGGCAAACATGCCTAAACGAAGACAAGAAGACACCATAGAATATTTAGCAAGTAAATTAAGGAAGATTTTTTTTTTTTCGCACCCATGGTGCTACTAGTCCCATGGACTAATTCTAGGCCATGTGACACCCACGGTGTCATAACGTTTCTATGAAACTACTAATACTTTGGTCCTAGGAATACGAATATGGAACAATTCCATCGTATTCGGCACCCATGGTGTCATTAAGTTCTATGAACTTGTCGGTGATATCTTCACACCTATGGTGTTATACCAACACATGCGTTGGTTTATGTTATACCACGTGGCACACACGTGTTAGCTTAATATTCTGTTTTATGAATTGAAATATTTATATTCATAGATCGAATGGAATCCAGTAATGCTGCAACAGCAGCCCAAGATGAATGCACGACGGAACCATTGTATGCCGACACATCTGCAAATGCTACTGTGCCGTCTCCGACAGTGCCTCATGGCGTTAATGATGTGGTGGAAACAATCCCTACGTCGAATGCTGGTCTTGATCCCGAGATTCAAGAAATTTTGGGTATGGATCCTTCAATTAATTTGGAATACGGACCCAGTATTAATGACGAATTAGCAAATCGTCTCAATCATCTCGCTACGTCAGGCTTAGATAAGAATATACGTAAAGAATTGTTACAAAAGTATCTGGTGCCTGATAACTGTAAAAACATTTCGGCTCCGCAATTAAATCCAGAAATTAAGGCTGCCGTTCCAGAGTATGTTCTTAAACGTGATAAGTCCATTGAAATCAATCAAAAGGAAGTTACGGCGGCCATTGCATGTGTTAGTCAAATGTTATCCTCACAAATAAAAAGCTCTGACAGAGATCATGAATTAATGAAAAATCTCATGGATGTCAGCAGACTTTTATGCGATGTACAATACCTACAATCTAATTCTCGACGTAATTACGCACTCTTTGCATTAAAAAAGGACTTAAAGGAACAGTTGAGTACCACCAAAGTTGACAAGTTTTTGTTTGGACAAAATTTAACGGAAACTCTTAAAGCTGCAAAAGCCGTGTCAAGGTCCAGTTCTGATTTAAAGGCAGATTTCCCTCGTAAGCCAAGACAAGGGAAGAATTTAAACTTCAAGGCGGGACCCAGTCGCAGGGCGGCGCTGGGCCCGCAGCGCCCCCCGCCGCCCAACGCTGCGTGGCCGCGGGCGACAGCCCCCTACCCGCCGCCGCCGGCGCCGCCACCGCCGCCGCCGACGACGTCGAGCGCGCGCGGGCACTCGTCGACTGCGTCGTCATATCGGCACAGACCGACGCGGAGACGTTAGCGGCAGACGAGGTACGCTACGCGGGTAGACTTTGCCATTTTTATAAACAGTGGTCACTTGTCACACAGGACCGAACACTTTTGTCTTGGATAAAAGGTTACAATATTCCATTTGATGAACCGGTCGTTCAAAATGATATACCTATTACATCAATACGTTCAGATAGCGAAAGGTTACATTTTTCAGAATGTATGAAAAAACTTTTATCTATCGGAGCTGTTTCCCCGTGTGAATCTAGTGTTGATCAATTTGTATCCCGCGTTTTTTTGGTACCTAAACCTGACGGAAAGATGCGTTTAATTTTAAATCTAAAAAGGCTCAACAAACACATAAAATCTCAACACTTTAAATTGGAAGATATACGCACAGTTTTAAAATTAATTTCAAAAGATTGTTATATGTCGACAATCGATTTAAAAGATGCCTATTTTTTAATTAAAATTCACCCGAATTCTCGTAAATATCTCCGATTTATTTTAATGGATGGGACAGATAATAACACCAAACAAATGTATGAATTTAATGTCTTACCTTTCGGTATCTGCACAGCCCCATTTATTTTTACAAAATTAATGAAGCCTGTGGTAAAGTTATTAAGATCTTGTGGATTTTTATCCTCAATATATCTTGATGATTTGTATTTAACTGAATCAAGTTATACAAAGTGTTTAGAAAACGTAAGCGTTACCAAACAGTTGTTACAGTCTTTAGGCTTTATAATTAATATTGAAAAAAGTGAATTTAATCCATCAAATTGTTGCAAATATCTAGGATTTATATTAGACTCCCATCAATGGTGCATTTCTTTACCCCATGAAAAATGTATTCGTATTAGAAAAGAAATATTAGCAATTAAAAAGATGAAAACATGCAAAATTCGCAGATTTTCACAATTAGTAGGCTTACTAGTTTCCGCATGTCCAGCCATTGAGTATGGTTGGTTATACACAAAACAACTAGAACGATGTAAATTCTTGAACTTACGAGATCATAATGACTATGATAAAACAATGACTATTCCAAGTATTTTACACAGTGATCTTAACTGGTGGTTAAACGCCATAGATAATTCTGCACATAGAATCAAAGATGACAATTATTTATTGGAAATATTTTCTGACGCTTCAACAACGGGATGGGGAGCGACATGTGAAGGCGAAGTAGCACATGGTCAATGGTCAGACACAGAACAAACATTACACATTAATTGTTTGGAGTTGTTAGCAGCATTTTTTGCACTTAAAGTTTTTGCTAATAACTGCACTAACTGCCAAATATTATTACGAGTGGATAACACTACTGCAATAAGCTATATTAATCGTATGGGAGGAGTTCAATTTCCTCACCTTAATAATATAACCAAAAGTATTTGGCAATGGTGTGAAGCTCGAAAAATATACGTTTTTGCGTCGTACATTAAGTCATCTGATAACGCCATTGCCGATAGAGAATCCAGACGCTCGCATCCTGATGTTGAGTGGGAACTATCATCTGATGCATTTAATACCCTTACAAAATATTTTGGTTTGCCACAAATTGATTTATTTGCAAGTAGACTCAATAAAAAATGTCAAATTTATGCCTCTTGGGATCGTGACCCAGAAGCCTTCGCTGTAGATGCCTTTACATTCTCATGGACTAATAGTTTTTTTTATGCATTCCCACCTATTACAGTTATATTAAAATGTTTGAGAAAAATAATCTGTGATAAGGCTGTAGGTATCATGGTAGTACCAGCTTGGCCTACGCAACCATGGTATCCCTTGTTCAGGCGTTTAGTTACTTCAAATATAATAACATTAAGTTCATCAGACGTGAATGTTTCTTATTCCAGGAAGAACATTCACCACAACCTTATCCTGGAGGCCGCGCTCTTGTCCGCTCGGGGTTTCTGCGACGAGGCATTCCCTTAGATTCTATAGATATAATGCTAGGATCTCTCTCCGATAACTCTTTGAAACAGTACGATTCATGTTTAAAAAAATGCTTTGAATATTGTACACAAAATGAAATTGACTTATACAAACCATCCATACCAGATATTATAAATTTTTTAACAATTACATTTAATAATGGCAACCAATACCAAACTATCAATTGTTATAGATCTGCGATATCTCTTGTAACAGGTCCATTACAAAATGATTTAATATCAAGATTTTGTAAGGGCGTATATAAACTCAGACCTCCCCTTCCACGTTACGATATAACATGGGACACTAATACAGTCTTAAATTACTTATCTTCTCTATATCCAAACGAAGAAATCAGTTTGGAAAGGCTTTCCAAAAAATGTGTTACTCTCCTAGTTCTTATTACTGCACATAGAGTACAAACTCTATCGAAAATTAAAATTGACAATATGCATTACTTAGAGGATCGAATAGTCATTAAAATTCCAGAATTAATTAAAACTTCCAGACCTAGATGTAACCAACCAAGTTTACATCTACCATATTTCAGAGATAACGTTTCTATATGCCCAGTAGCAACATTAAATTCATATATAAATGTAACAAAAAAAATTAGGGACTCAAATAGATTATTTATTAGTTTTAGAAGTCCCCATAAACCTATTTGTTCACAAACAATAAGTCGTTGGATCAAATCTATCTTGCAAGACAGTGGGATTGATGTCTCCATATTTTCTGCCCACAGTACCAGACATGCATCTACGTCGATTGCATTTAAAAATGGTGTAAATATAGATTTGTTAAGAAAGACAGCTGGCTGGAGCGGCAATTCCTCTGTCTTTGCAAAATTCTATAACAGACCTATTATTAATAATAATGATTACTCTTTACTCGCAAAATCGTTAATCGAAAAATGATATGTAAAACAAACATACCTACCTAAATATTCAAATGAAAAATAAATGATTGATTATTACTTATGCATTATATTCATTTCCTTAACTGTCAAGTAGCTCTCAACATCTACACAGTTTATATATATTTCATAAGGTAAGTATACTAATCTCGAGGACGAAGCACGAGTATAATTGATGATTAAACGAACTTACCTGTACGTGAAGTTCTATCACAATTATACATAGTGCTTCGTCCGAAGAGATTAGTATATACTCCCTCCCACCCCATATTGCTATTCCGTGGAAGATCAATGTCCCCAATTGTTAAGGAAATGATAACAGTTCATGCTCTAAACTAAATGACGATCCAATCCACGCGGTAAAACGTGGTGCCAGGGCGGGAAATGTAACTACCGTCTTGATTTTTATTTTGACATATCTTCTACCGGAAGTAGTTCAAAATATTAACCGGAAATAATGTTTTAAATTTAAACTTAGTGCTGAAGTGGACACACATACGCGTTACTACACAGTTTATATATATTTCATAAGGTAAGTATACTAATCTCTTCGGACGAAGCACTATGTATAATTGTGATAGAACTTCACGTACAGGTAAGTTCGTTTAATCATCAAATATAATTCAGACTGCCGCAACGCAAATGCAACTTTCAAATTATAATTTTTAAAACTCCGTAACTACTACATTTCTATATATAGCAAACAAAATTATAAATTTTAAGTAATTTTAATACAATATTTTTGTCAGGTCTCACGGTTTTTACTATATATATTACACTATTCAAACATGAAATGACTCTGGGGCAATTTTTGGGCCATCTCTCAGAAGAATGTTCTTAGGGCCATCTCCTCTCTTTTCAGATTTTTCGTCTCATAACCACTCAGTTTGACAGCTGCCAAAATAGAATTTGACCTTAGGGCACACGGTGCACTACCTATTAGAAATGTGTACCAACTAGGTACCTATGAGTGCGACGGATGACGTCATGTACATGACGTCACAAATGACGTCATCGTAACCGTAAGCGCAATGTATACAGTTTGTAAGCGCGCTGTTGGTACCGATAGCGCGCATACGCGCAAATTGGATCGCAGGGTAGCACCGTGGTCTATTGAGCTATTAGAGATGGTCGTTATTACGATAGCAGATAATATAATGCATTATATGAACGTAACGAATAACACATTATTGAGCAACGGATTATCCTGCTATCATTATAAACTGCTGTTGATGTTGTAGCGTTGTAGCGCAATGACTGACGTTCCACCCACCGCGCTGTTGCCGATAACGTAACGCGAGAGTGAAGCAAAGAGCGAGAGCGCAATAGGTGTGTACGGGAAATAGCAATATAAACTGCACGAGTCACGACACGATAATCGCAAACCACTAATTTTTGTGCTTTCTCACATTGACGTAAAGTTCACTTTAAAATGTTTGATGTTCGCGACGATTTGAAATAACAGGTGAATAATAATTATTCGTTATACTGCTGTTTTGAATGAGATTGCTGTTTAAAATTTTATTGTTCGTTCAATTCTATTTTGTTCAGTTCAGCAACAGATCCAATTAGAGAAATTGTGATTATTTTTTGTTACGATTTAATTATTTCAGTGTGTAAGTGCGTAATTAAAAGTTAGCGTAAGTGTAAATAATAATTGTTTTATAGTTAGTGTTAAGTATTTTTAAATATTAAAAATGCCGAGAATAAGAGCCCCGATCGCTCCTATTTGGAACTATTTTGATGTTGGTAACAGTGTGAATACACTGTTGTTCATTGTGCAAAACAGCAGTATAACAGGATAACGAACAGCAGTTTACAATAACAGCTATATGGAAATAACACAGCACTGTTATTCATTATTTGGAAACAGTCGTTATTCTCATCTTTATGAGCTATAGCGCTACTGCGGCCCTACTGCCTTCTTCTGTGTCACACTGGTGTGACAAAATGGTGTGACAGAGAGTAATCCCCCCGCCTATCTCATAGCAATCACTCGCTATCATTATCGTGACATTAGAACTTTATATTTTCCCGTAGGAAAAATTATTTTGTAGCCTATGTTAATCAGGGATAATGTTCTAATGGTGAAAGAATTTTTGAAAAGCTATAAACAAGCAAATGACTTCATATTAACTAGAAAGAAAATGCCCTTTATTTTTTTTGGCTTTAGTCGTTTTTGCGATTTAAAAAGGAGTACCTATCTACTTATTTAAAAAGGAGTATTTAAAAAGGAGGAGCCATTTTTAAGAAGTATATAGGACATCTCTAACAAAAAAGAGTTTGAAACATCAAAACAGTTTATTTTCATTAATATTTATTTATAATGTTATAAATATATTTTGTTTTAAACATTTACAGGGCGAGCAAGACAGTAGAGACGATATTTCAATATACTTATTTAATATACATGTACATTACAGATACATTAGTTAGGCAATAAATTGAACGTATTCTAAACAGTAATAAACTTTAATATTCACTTACATCACTTTGTTTAAATGGTGATAAATAATCAATCTACGGTAGGAAGACTACACATTATGTTTTAATAATTATGTTTATACAGTTTTTATATTACGTAAAACTTATATATATACATTATTATATATTATTGTGGTTTAACAAATACGATATTTGAATTCGTAAGCTTAAATACCTGATATTCTTAGGGTCTATTCACAATGTACAAGTTCATGTTAGTAATGTTAAATTAAGAATAAACAGGTAAGTAGAGTGACTAATGTTAAATTTCAAGTAAGCTTCACATAGATTAAAGTGACGTATTTTAAAATTTCAAAACAAAAATACTCAAATTTCAATTAAAATTCCATTTTTTTAATTTGTCAAGTTAAGAAAGGTTGTTACTCAATTCAAGAGTTCTTGAAAATTATATTTGACTAGTGCTGTGCCCGCGACTTCGTTCGCGTAAATCTCAGTAAATAACAACATGTACATTTTTTCCCCGTTTTTGCAACATTTTTCATTGATGCTCAGCTCCTTTATATCGTAGCGTGATGCTATATAGCCAATAGCCTTCGTTGATGGACTATCCAACACAAAAATATTTTCTGTAGTTCTTGAGATTAGCGCGTTCAACAATCAATCAAACAAACTCTTCAGCTTTATAATATTAGTAAGTATAGATAAAGATAGTTTGTTACCAACTTCTCTTGAAATTACTGGATGTTCTCAATTTTATCGAAGCATTCTTAAGTTCTCGGTTCGTTCGAATCTATTTTGCTGCGCTAAAAAAAATATGTATTTTTCTTTCGGCAAAAACTAAAAAAACTTTAGCGACATTGCGAACTAAAAGCAATGAACAACATTGAGTTAATCTCTTGTGTATTGAGAAAATCTAAATACGGAAAAAAGTTCTACATTATAACCGCTCATGGTGTTCGATATTTAAGGGGTATAATTTTGACAAGAAAATCTCAAGCCCCAAGTTGAACCCCAGGATGAATTATAATCCCATAAACAATATGAGTACCTACGCAACAACATATCCGTTAACCCTAAATGTGTCATACATATTAATGTTTCAGTCGAAATTGTATAAATAGTATCTACAAAATATACTTACTAACGCTTAAGTTTATCATAGCTTTAAGCTATTTATATTCGCTTAACAGCGTTAAATGTAAGTCTTATGAAAACTAAGTTGTCAGTGCTGTCCTGGCTCAAAGCTACGCCCTATATATGTTTAGGTTCAATCACATCGCTTAACAACTACAATATATTATATATCTCATATAACAAAACTTAAACCGAAATAGTATTATATATAACCAATGTTTCGTTATTTACAACACATCACTATCACTGTCTTTTGCCGGTTAATTTACAATATACGGTTAGAACATTTTGCTATTTACAAATGGTTGTTATAATACAGTTTTGTTTGTGCAAATTTTATTGAAATTTTAATATCAATATGTACATATATACGTGCTTATCTTTAAAAAATCGATGGAAAATGACACAAGCATTTTTGATTGCATAAATCAAGCGCAGTTAGGTAAGAGTTAGATAATAGATAATGAAGTATTTTTACGAGATCTATGTATGTACCACTGGATATGTGTGGTACTTATTTCGATTGGTAGGTAGGTACACGTCACCCGGCGCTTTCTCGTCTGGATCACAACTGGTTCTCTAGCAGTATACATAGAAGTCCTTAACTTATTAATAATTAATTATACTGGTACGCGATATAATTCACACACCACATCAACTATTATCACTTTAATTTCAAACTATTACAGGTTTTCTCTCCCTAATTTTACAAGAGCAGCTTTTCTTTTTAATACTACCGTCAGTTTTGGCGTTTCTGAACACCTCATTGAGTGAACTAGACGAATATCGTTGCTATAACGTGTCGGCGTTATCGTTTGATAAATTAACATTAATCGTTTTATCGTTTGGATTGTTCATTTGTTTGTGTTTTTCATTTGGGTTATTGCTTACAGAGTTCATGTTGTTGCACTGGGTGTTCGAGTTTTCTTCCTCGTTTCTATCGTTCTCTTCAATTCTGTTTGTCTCATTGAGCATTTGTACAGTCTGACCATTTGTAAGTTTGCTGAAGTCGGCGGCTTCAGTTTGTGTGCCCTTGTCCGCGCAAGAGACTTCTGGAATGAGAAAGAAAAATTTGTGAAAATAAAAATTACACATTACCTATTTTACTACAGATAGACTCTGTACCAGTATTGTCTGCATGGGTAGTACCTCTTTACCTAGTTCTGCCGTCAAGCAGCGGTACTTCCATTGCCCTATTACAGTTTGAGGCTCAGCCCAAAGAAACCAAAGCACATGAAATGCCTACCAAAAAACGGGCCAATAATTGGTGTGCTCTAAGATGGCGGAAAAAACTAGGGACGCCGCATCCAATAACCCACACTTATGATGTTTTCTTTATACAGTTTATTAAAAAATCAATGAAAAACATAGAAATGTAAAATGCACTCACAAACAATGCTCACTGACATTTACGTTTTTGCCACAACAACACGGTGCTTTGTAATGGCGGATAGTTAATATATTGCGAGTCTATTGGTTTCTTTGGTCTGAGGTTTTAAGGGTAAGACAGGCGGTGACATTACTGGGTACTGTGACTCTGAGGCTCAGAAGAATATGCTTTAGTTGTTATTCTGAGCTCTGAGGTGACTCTTGACACCTTATGTCACAAGTTGGCAACGTACATTGGCGACCTTGTAGGGTTTGTAAATTTGCAAGTCTTTGAGGAACCACATGTACTATAGACACTTATCATCAGGTGGGCAGTCTGTTTGTAAGGCAACTTAGTTGCATAAAAAATATAATTAAATATATGTCGATTCAAATTGATTCAAATGAGTGCTAACGTACCTCTTGCATTCCGAAATGTTGAAGTGCGGATTGCACTCATTTCCATTTTTTTATTGCAAGTAAGTTGGCAAACAAGAAAACTGCCCACCTGATGGTAAGTGGTAACAGTGACCTATAATACATGTGGCTCCTGTGAGATTCGCAGCAAAACTGCAACCCCCACAAGAACTACAGTGTACGTTGCCTACTTGTGACATCAGATGTAAAGTCACGGTACCCAGTAATTTCACTGTCATATATTCAAACTCCTTCAAATCGGAACACAGTAATGCTAGCACTGTTGCTTTGCGGCAGAAATAGGTAAGACGGAGGTACTCATGCAGACGACCTTGGTACAGATTCTCCCTCGCCCCTACATATCCGGTAATCATTTAAAAACACAATGAGCAAACAAAAGCAGAAAGCCTAAGTAGCATTTTGACGATATTTTAAGGTCACCACAGTCGTAAAAGACGTCGGCAAAGTCGTCCTAGGGTACTCTATAATGACGGTCGTACAGCCTCACGACGTCACATTTAGACGTTTCGAGGACGAACTTTCATGACTTATTAAAACCGTCCACCTATGACATCCTTACGAAGTCAAGCAATGACGTGACATGAATGAAAGGGCGTGACTTGTAAACTATAGTACACCAGGAAAAAAATATAAATGACCGCCATCACAAAATGGAAAATAGAAAATAAATTGACAGTAAAAAATAAATTTAAAAACAACCTTTTTGTTTTAATGACCTGCTAAAAAGAGGAAAAGAAACTTTAATTTCTAACATGATACATTTTTTATGAAAATATAAAATTCGTCAAGCTTGTTTTGTTTTATATCCACGACTAATGAATAGTGGTCAAGTAGTGGTACTGTAATGGAAGTCTGTAGGACATCTAATAATGATGTATAAACTCTTGTCCCCGAATCGACGTATTATTGACGTTATTTAGGCGTTTAAATCTGATGTACAATTATAGACCCTAAATTGACTTAAAAACGACGTCTTTTATTGGTCATTGACATCAGTCTGCTACTTGGGAGTCAGTCTATGTGGATTCAAATTGAGTAAAATGAGTGCTAACGGACCCCTTGCATTCCGAAATGTATCTAATCATTTTGTCATCAACTCATCACTAACATGGAAATCGGTAACTACCTACGACCCATTCCGAAAGGACTTCCCGAATTTCAAACGTCATTCGTGTTAATGTTTTTACAATCACCACTTCGTCCAGGCTTAGAAAAAAAATTACTATCCTTCCAAATTTCTTGTCCAAAATCACCGTAGTTACAAGTCGGCGCGGACGGAGTGACAACATTAATGACGTCGCAAGAGCTGTAATTGTCGAACATTGTTTCTTTTGGAATCAGTTGTTATCGTGTCAGAGTCGATTTCATTTCATAATACACCCTAAAACTAAATGTCTTATTTGACGTTATCAATTAATTTATTTTTAGAGGGAAGGTGTTTTAACCGACTTCAAAAAAGAGGAGGTTCTCAATTCGATGCGTATGTTTTTTTTTGTATCACGTCTACCGTTTTGTAATCTGAAAGTCAATCAGATTTATAGCATGTTCAAAAGCACAACACTTTCACATTTCGTAAGCGTGTGCTTCTCAGTACGCTTTGAAATAGCAAATATAAATAATAATACAAATCGTTGTGTGGTTTTATGAAACCACAATGCAAGTGACACTTTTTTTTCGGATCGTAGGCATTTATCTGAAAAATTTCGGAAAATTATTCGATTTAGGGTATTAATTAAAATCGCATTTTTAATCTTAAATCCCTTTCATCCGAATAGAATATTAAAAATAAAAACCTAATTTATAAAAGACAAAAACACTTATTTACAAAATAATTTTATAAAAAAAACAAAATAAAGGTGCTCTACTCCAGGGTTGAACCACCGCCACGATAATTTAAAGTCAATGAAAAAGTGAAATTAAAGATCTCACGTTTTTGTGTAGGTAATGCGGCATGCGACAGATGAACGAAAACATTTGAGGCGATGTGAAAAGTTTCACTTTAAGGGTACGTTTGAAAACGAGTAATATTTACTCGGGGTGGAGTGAATTTCACCCGATAGCGTTCGAGAACCACCCGAGTGAAAGCGAGGGTAAGCGACCAATTACTCCGCTCGTATTTCTGAACGCATTAGTGGAGAGTAATTTTCGCCTGACAGGACCCCTGAATTTCTCACGGCCCCAGTCAAATTTTACCTGACATTGACAGTTGACTGTTCTGTGATCTGTGGCTACTGATTTCGTTTTTAGGTCGAAGTTAAAGTTTACAAATGTTAAGTAAAGCTTTGTGCAGTTTTAAAATAAAGCAAGTTCGCGTTGCAAAACACAAGAACTCTTCTTTTCGTTTTTAACTGACAGAACCCGTTTGAAAACTCGTGAAGTGCGAAAATTACTCGTTAGCATTTGAAAACGAGTTAAACTTCTCTTTCTCGCAATATATCTTTCCTTTTCTTTTTTCCCGAGTGAAAACTTCACGGGTTTTCGAACGGCCTCTAAAAATAGCAAAAGCAAAGCATACTTCTGTGCGCTGCGGCGGCGGCGGGCGGCGCGGGCTGCGCGGACGCTGGCGCGGGCTTGCGGCTGTAGCGCACCGGCATGATGCTCTGCCGCACGTTGCGCTCCGGCCGGATCAGGATTATGTACAGCTGCCGACCGCATTTATTTTTATTTATTTATTCAAAATCAAAACTCAAATTAATTTATTCAGTTTAGGCACATAACGAGCACATATGAATGTCAAAAAGTTACATGAAATATACAAACTAAAACTAATAAAACCATATGAATACCTACATCAAGTAATGAAAAAATACATGCGAGTAAGTAATTTTTTTTTATTGCAGAAAGTTGGCAAACAAGCAAACTGCCCACCTGATGGTAAGTGGTAACAGTTACCTATAATACATGTGGCTCTTGTGAGATTCGCAGCAAAACTGCAACCCCTACAAGAACCACAGTGTACGTTGCCAACTTGTGACACAAGATGTAAAGTCACAGTACCCAGTATTGGAAAGAAATGAAAATTAAATGAAAAGCAGTAACAATTTTTGTTGCACACGAGGGTAGACGCGCAAAATAAAAAAAATCAACTTCAAAATCTTGCCAAGTTAGGTGCCGCCAACTATACCCGTCACAGGTCGAAGTTTTCCGTTTCATGCATAATAGTTTCTATGATTGAAAATATTATGTTTTAACAATATATCTTCTCTTTAGGTTATTTTTATCAAAATGCAATAATTAATGCCACATTAAATAGAAACAAGAATATCAGTCCAGTTAAATAAAATTATAATTCTGAAAAAATATTTGTTTTAGAAATAAAATGTTTGTGTTAGGTCTATGAACTCGAATCATTCTATTCATTAATCAAATATTTTTACAGAATAACAAATAATTATATTATTTAACTGAACTGATATTCTTATTTCTATTTAATGTGAAATTAATTAATTACTGCATTTATGATAAAAAAAACCTACAGAGACGTTATATTTTTAAAACATAATATTTTTAATCATGGAAACTAGTAGGTATACATGAAACGGACATCATTTATTTTCAATCATGGAAACCAGTATGCATGAAACGGAAAACTTCGACCTCTCACGAGAACCTTCTTATCTTGAATAGACTATAGTTAGGGTGGTATTCCATTTATCAAACATCTTTATTGTCCCATATACGTATTTTGATCAAAGAAATTGGATGACTTCATCAAATGTGTTAGCAACACTGATATTTGATCAAAGTTGGTATTTAACTTTTTAATATTACGGTAATATTTTCATGACAATGTAATTGAATGTCAAGTCAATTATACGTAAAAAATGCTTGTACGAATATCAGTTCTCGACTTAGTAATTCTTTTAATTTTTTATTGCTAACACACACACAGTGGCCCACCTGATGTTAAGTGGTAACCACCGCTCATGCACATCTGCAATGCCAAGGGCACGTTTCTGTCACTGCCTACCTGGAGAGAAATGCTCTTCTTAAGCCTCGTTTGAAGAAGGACATATCGTAGCGCTCAGGAAACACCGCAGCTGGGAGTTCGTTCCAGAGCCTACACGTACGTGGAAGGAATGAACGCTGAAACCGAACTGTACTAGACGAGATTGGTTCCAGGTAATATGGATGAACTCTACTGCGATGGCGGATGGTGCGATGGTAAAAAGGTGAAGAGGGCACCATTGCAAACAGTTCCTCAGAGCACTCTCCGTTAAAGAGCCGATAGAGCACGCAGAGAGAACCAAAGTCTCTCCTTTGCTCCAGCGTCTCCATTGAGGCCGTGATATTGGGATCACCGACGATGCGGAATGCAGGCCTTTGCAGGGAGTCAAGAGGGTCGAGCTGATATTTGGGGGCTCCCGCCCAGAGGTGCGAACAGTACTCCATATGCGGCCGAATTTGTGCTTTATAGAGCATTAGCCGCTGGCTTGGAGTGAAGTACCGCTTGGCTCTGTTCAGGACGCCCAGCTTTTTGCTCGCCAATTTGGCTTTGTCCTCCAAATGACTCCCAAACTGCACTTTAGCAGAAATTTCCACACCGAGGATCCCAATACCATCGGACATACGAAGAGTAACTCCCTGGAATTCTCTAAGTAAATTATCCTAAACGCTTTTAAACGCCTTTGGATCCATGGCTTCACCCAAAGCTCTTTTGTTATGGTTTTTTCTTTTTTGGTAATAACTGAATAACAATCGCAGCACATTAACTTGCTCTTCGTCCCTCCTTTTTCTCATACTACACAAAATCTTGGACAAAGATATAGGACAAGTAGAATCGGCATCCGTCAAAGTTTGATCAAATATTTCATAAAGAAATTGGACACAGATACTTATTTGATAAATGGAATACCACCCTTAGCTACACAGGCCTAACTCACTAACATAACTAACACAGTTTACCCTACATAAATAAAAACAAATATTAAAATCTCGGGTCACTATGTTTGCCGGGACTCCGAAACTATTTAACCGATTTGCTGAAATTTGGCTTGCCGTGTGTAATTTGGTCCAACTTAAGAGATAGGATAGCTAAGATTGGATAAAAAGATAGATTTCACTTTTCACCGGGTCAAAAAAGGGAAGGTACATACAGGTTGGTCTAAGTTACCTTGGGCGAGAAGAGGCAGACGAGCGTGACGGAGGCGCTGAGCGAGATGGTGACGGCCATGCTGGTGACGCGCAGCGGCACGTGGCTGGCCGTGCCGAAGTACAGCGGCACGAACGCCAGCCAGATCACGCACGTCGTGTACATCGTGAACCCTGCCCATCAACCTCGCACGTTATTCCTCACCTCACCAGCACCAAATTTTAATGTGTCAAAATGGCAGGTACCTACCGATATAATAATACTAGCTTTTGCCCGCGGCTTCGCTCGCGTAAAATTCAGGGTAACACGGAAGATTTCCAAAACAAAATAAGGCAGGTATTTTTCGTTACAAAGAGTCTGTGTGCCGATTTTTAGCTTCCTACGTTGAAAACTGCAAAAAGTCCCATATAAAATTTCACCCCCTCTTTCATGGGGTTGGGTTTAATAGTCCGCATACCAATTTTTAGCTTTCTACCTTGAAAATTGCGGAATGCTCCATACAAACTTCCACTCCCCATTTTAGGGAAGTGGGGGGTTAGAAAGTGACAAAAAGTAGCCTATGTCACTCTCCATCCCTTCAACTATATCTACTTAAAAAATCACGTCAATTCGTCGCTCCGTTTTGCCGTGAAAGCTGCTATACGCCCGGGTCCACTTGGCCTCTATGGTAAATCCGGCCTTGGGTGTCCTCATACCCGGCTAAAACTCCCTTCGGAATCTCTCTTCCCCTATGGAGGGCACACCCCAAAGGAAGGCCAATTCACTAAACGTAAGATAGTCGTAAGACGCAACGTGCGCAATGTAAACACAGTCTTCGGATGTTTGCATATACCGATATGTTTGCTCTCGTTGAAGGCTTCGGGGATCTTCCGCGTCAGAACGGCGTACACGGTGCAGATGAGGATAAGCACGATAGGGTAGAAGAAGGCGATCATGTAGGAGGCGTCGACATACGAGTCGCAGACCAGCATGTTGTCTTCCCTGGTGGGGTAGTGGAACATAGCGCGCGCCGGCGCCACTATCATCCACACCACCACGATCAGCACCTGAGGACATAGGTACCGCCCGTTATATTACTTCGTCCAGAAAAAAACCGTACCTCAAAAGGAAAATGGAACCCGTATAGCAGGGTTTCTTAAACGTTTTGCAGTCACGGACCACTTTAACAATCTAAACAATTACACGGACCCTGTCTATGTCGCCTATAGTATATAATATTATATACTATAGGCGGCGGCAGCCACTTACTATTAGGTGAGCAGCCTACTTGTTTACCAACTTAGTTGTATACAAAAAATCTTCAATCTTCTACGAGTGCTTGTGTAGTAACGGTTTCTGGTAGACTAATAATCAAGTATCATAAAGTCGCCTCCAGTGCTATGTCCTTTAAAAACAAATAGTCCACTTAGGTAAGCCGTACTGACCTGAATAGAAACCAAGGCAGCGCAGATCGCCAGCTGCGAGCTTGGAGATATCAGGATAGGTCTCTTCGCGGAGTGCTTGCTGGCGTTGAAGATGCGCGATATCCTGTTGGTCTTCGTCAGCAGGGCAGCATACACTACCGTGAAGCAGAAGCCAGTACCGAATCTGAAAGTAAACATCCCCTTATCATAATCTACACAGCGCATGTATACCTACGCAGCAATAAGCAGCGCAACTGAAGTACCACTACAGAATACTAATGTTAAACAACATCATTTGATGTTAACGAGAGACTGAAGTCACCAAAGCTCAGAACATTATATAGGGTGGCACATTTAGATCGGCCAGTATGGGTAAGTTTGTAACTATAAGGGTGCAAACAAACTGGGCTTATGTGATGTTACATTAGAAGCACACTAGCCCTAAGCTACGCCACTAATCAGCCTCGTCAGCGACAGAAACATACTGAGTTTACGCGAAAACACGCCACGTTAAGGAGCGTCCCCACTGGGGCCGCGCGGTTCCCCGCGGCCGAGTGGCTCGCAATGGGGACGCGCCTTTACGTTAGAAACACACTAGCATTGAGTCACGCCACGTAGTCAGTGAAACGTCGATCGTCGGAGCATTTGCTCATCTCGTCCTAGATGGAAAAATGGATTTTAGTGACAGCTCTGACGAAGATTTTTTAAGCTTGGCGGTATTGTACTGCTTAATTAAAAAGAAAAAAACTACGAGAAGAAGATATTGGGGTATTCATAGGGTTGGAGTATTCATAAGTCCTGACTCATTCAATAAATTGCTCCAACATTGTGGCTTACTCTTGGCGTACTACATACTTTTACGCACGTACGTGTTTACTGGGTAGGAGCCATGAGCGGACTGATCACAGATTAGAGAGAATATGCCTAAAGGGACTGATGCATCACCACGTGTTTACACGCAATACACGCGATTTGACGCAATACACGAAGAATGGGATTTGATCGCGTTAACGACGTCACGTAAGCTAAGTGTAGTCACACCCCGGACACTCCATACAACGTTCGCAAATAAATTACCTATTACTACTACATAAACAAATGACGTTCGTACACGCGCAAATGTGTGCGTGGAATCTAGTAGGGCTGAGTGCGCGGTTATCAATCGAAATGACGCGGGAAGTGCAGCGACTGCCTTTTCTTTCACCCGCATAGCGCTGTCTCTGTTATCGTCCGGCGCTCGCGTCTACTCGTCCGAGCCATCGCGCGCGCCCTTGTTTATGTGTCAGTGATGTCTACAACGAAGTGCCGGGTAGGACGAGGTATTTGAAATGAGTGCGGGGAGGTGAGTGGCCGTTCTGTACGTAGTACTATTATCTATTCTGTGGTGTAGTTCTAAATAATGATTTTTCACACATTTACTATTAAGACCGATGTCTCCTGATGGACGTAACATCACATACGTGGCATCACATAAGCCCAGTTTGTTTGCACCTAAGTAAGACCTACAAAGATCATTTGTTAGGAACCATGTTATCGATTTTAATGACAAGAAAAATTGCATACACAGATTTAAAAAACTTGTACTCAGTTCGGGTATCGAACCCGGTCGTATTGAAAAATAGAACCATGTATTTTAAATATTGTTCTCCTTCGTGGCCCTTGTTACTGGGACAAGTTCCTGGGGCTACGAGAGCAGTGCATAGAGAAAAAAACAATTATCTAACGTAGGTACCATTATAAATCAAAATTATGAATGACTGTACAATTTGTAGATGAACGAGGAAATGCTTTGTAGAAATGTAACAGTCTGATCGTGAGAGATTACCCGAAGCTCGCTCGGCAGAACAATAGCCCGCAGCTTTTGTGAACAAACAAAGGGATATCGCAGATTTTTGTCGTGCATTCCTTATCAAGCACTTTAATCACATGAAACGTTTACTACCTACTATCATTTTTTTGTAGCAACCTTTTACATGTGTCATGAATGCCTGAGGGATGAACAAGTGAGCTTTCTCTTTTACTGAAGTGTTCTAGCGGCTAAAATTACCTGGTTTAAAATTACCTAGTTTAATTCTCCTCAATAGTCTGGTGACTTTGAGCTGTAATCGATACTGGATTATTGTTGTTCAAAATATTGAAATTGCGCTTACAATATATCTGAGTGGGTAACTCACAATATACATATCTGAGTGGGTAATTAGGTATCTATGTAAGTGACTAACTCATAACACAAACAATAAATAGAGACACTTTAGTAATTTTAAACGATCTTATTCGCTGTGTGTGTGGGTGTTTGTTTACGCCTACACAAAAAAAGGCTATATTCTTTCTGTTTGGAGTAAAATCAAGTAAGTATGACTGTAAATTGTTACCGTCTCTTTCAAATGTTATTCTAACGCTCGTTGGGATGTAAAAAGTAACTTTCTGTCAGTGGCTGCATTTCTTGTGTAACCAGAACGGTTGCGACATTTCTTTAGCTGGCATTACATTTGTCGTTACTTACACTGGGTGATTGAGTTTCGTGGGCAGTGTACTGCCCACCAAACCTCATCTCTAAGATGATATGATGATCTTCGCTTGCTGCGAGTGAATCTACACGCTTATGCGGATGATCTGCGGCACGCACTTAGATTTAGTAGCAAAAACCGACCACTAAGTAGAATCGATTCGAAACCACTGCAAATGAGGTTCTCATGACGCGCAGCACTATAGTGTACGTAAATATTGTCGAACTTGTAATGTAGGCGCGCACTTTTACTCCCCAGTTATTAAGGCAACAATTGTTAGTAAGATGGCGGCAGCTTGCCAGGCTGGCTCGGAAGCCCTACCACCAACCAAACTAGACAGAAAAACTTTTGACCCCCATGGGGAATTGAACCCTGGACTTCCAGATCAACAGCGGGTAGTCTCCCATAAGATCGCGGAGGCGGTATTCGTCGGATATAAACGAAACAAAATTACGACCTGTCGTCACGTTTATTGCAGTCGTAACCCATCAACTTAAAATATAGACCCTTGCTCGGAATTTACGGCACCAATGATCCACCTCGTTTGATAACACCTCCTCACACTCGTTTGAGGACTTTCAAAAAGTCAATATTTACAAAATCCAATTTTCAATATACTCGTAGTAATAGGCGTTCGCTAAGGGAGCCAATGTTATTCATCCCTCAGGTACCGAACGTACATGAAGCCACTGTGACATTTTTGGATTAAATTCTATATATATTAGAACCAAGGATAATATTATTTTTTGTCTATGAGAACGTATCCTAATTCTTGTGAAAATTACATCCGCTATCTTTTGTAAAATAGCGTCGGTTCTTGTAAGTTTATTCAAAATGCATTCATCGTATTGGGATAACCCGAATAACCTTTAAGCATCATCATAACCCAGGTAGCAGACTGACGTCAATGACTAATAATAGACGTCATTTTTAAGTAAATTTAGGTGCAATAATAGTACGTCTAAATAACGTTATCGATTCTAGGATAGCAGTTTATACGTCATTATTAGAAGTCGTACAGACTACCATTATAGTACCACTACTTGACCACTATCCATTGGTCGTGGATATAAAATAAAACAAGCACGACGAACGTTTATATTTTCATAAAAATGTATTATGTTATAAATTAAAGTTTATTTACACTTTTTAGGGCATTAAAATATAAGATTGTGTATAATTACATAATACTATTAGTTCGTACGTGACAATAGAGATGTTGCTGATGCAAGTTAGAGCGCGATGGCGTTGTGTGCAACTTTGTTTTGAGATATATAAGGCTCGAAGGATCTTAACTCGAGTGCGCTTTTCATTCTCGCCCCACTCGCCGATACACTATTAATTTATTTTATATAATTTCATTTTGTGTATTATAAATGACCGCCATCCGCCATGGTTATTTATATTATTTTTCCTGGTTTACTGTATTTTAAGAGTCACGCCCTTTCATTTATGTCACGTCATTGCTTGACTTTGTAAGGACGTCCTGAGATGACGTCCCATAGGCTGTGACAAATTAAGGTACTTTTCAGGACCCCCCGACGTCATTTTATGACGTTCGTTGCGTCCTCGATTGACTGTATTGGGACGTCATTATAACGTAGATTTGCTACCTGGGAAACCATATACTTCTCATCGCTGAGTGCGTGGGGGCGTGCATGACACTACCTAACGCAACAAATAATTTGTGGCGGATTTTTTAAAGTCGTTAGACGTTTACTCACCGTTGTATCGAGCACAGTATGTCTGTCGGCCTAAACACGAGCGCGAACGTGACCAGGTAGCACATGAGGATGCCGGCGAGCAGCACGTACGACAGCTCGCGCCCGCTCGCGCGCACCACCGGCGTCGAGCTGTGGCGGACCCACACTCCACAAACGAACCTGAAAGGTTGACATCTGTACAGTTGATGGGGCTTATTAAACTAATTATTTTAGAAATAACTAGCATTTATTTGATACAGCAAAAGTAAACGTCCGCATCTAATTATTAGGAGTGGACGTATGTATTATACCTACATTATGAACACACACAAAGAAGAAAGCGGGTAATTCGTACAAATTTTTCGTAGCAAAAGCAAAGTTTATTATATTAATTAGTAGCGGACGTTATCGTTTTTTATGAGCACAGATGATGAAGAAAGCGGGGTTACACACGAACCTTTTAATTTGGTTTTGGGATTCATCAATACCTGATGAATGAACCTACCCAAGTTGCTGTAGGTAAGTACATTCCCATGTTGCTTTAAGATTTAACTGACCGGCCCCCTGTCTTACGTCAATCCTCTTTAGGCATCCTTGCTGTGTCTAGCCGACGATAACTAGACGTAGACGGTCCCTTAGTACCAGCAAGGATGATATAAAGAATATTATTCTTCGTCTATGGTACCAGTATTGGTTTATATTATTAGTAAAGAGTTCTACCAGACTAAACTTATTTAGGACGAGCTAATTTCAACAGCATTGATCTCTTATTACTTTGTTACGCGAAAGTAGACCTTACTTTATATGTTAGTTTTATTAATAAAAAAAATAAAATCAATTTATTTCAGACATAGTCCAAGTCTGAAATAAATTGATTTTATTTTTTTTTATACGCGAAGTATGTTCAAAAGTGGTAAACCTCATTCTTAGGCGACTATACAACATGTATGTGATACTCACGAGGTGAGCAGTATGCCGACGGAGGAGAAGGACATGGCGCCGATGGCCCAGGCGGAGTCGGGCCGCAGGTAGGCCTCGGGGATGGGCCGGCAGCGCGTGCGCGTGCCGTCCGGCAGCGTGCCGCGCGGGCACACCATGCACGCCGTCTCCACGTACGGCGACCGGATCTGCCGACGACATAGGCACGGTAATACAGTTATATACGGTAGGTGGACTCGGCCCCTTTTTGAAATTTTATACCTACGGCCGCTCGGCATCGCTCGGTGCGTGGCCCGCGATAGGGCTGCTCGCTTACCGACCGTGCGCTCGGTTTGACTCGTGCGTATGCCCTGCGGCCAACTGCATTCGTAACAGCCCTTGTAGCTATGTGATCCGAGTGCGATCCAGATCGAGGTGCGTACGCATAGCGCGTGTTTCGACCGTTTCTATGGAAGTCATTCTACTGTATACACTATTACCGTGACATAGGGCTGATAGCACAAGCTGCCCGCAAACCACCCACCACGCTAATGCATCCAATGCAGAACTGAACTCAAATGGTTGAGAATACGCCAACGCTGTGATGCACACAATTTATACAATATTTTGTTTTAAACAGGTATTCACATAAAAAACATTTTATTTTCCTTCATTCCTTACATAATTTAAACACTCGTTCTTCTGCTCTTTTAAAAAAGCATTCACTGCCATTTCCTTGAGTTTGACCCCCCCCCCCCCCATGAATTTATATATTATATTTACTCTGTTATTATTATCTAGTACGTTTTCGTATTTTATACACGGTTATTTTTTTATCACCCTGGAAAATTTTAGGGACGCTTCAGGACACATCCATTATTATATAAAAAAATGAAATAAAAAATAAAAAAAATATTTAAAAAAATAAAAAAAATCTCAAAAAATGCTGCTCTCAACTAGTGCAGCATTTTTTGTATTTAAAAAAAAAAAAAAAAAAAATTAAGCAAGTGAGTTATTTTTTTTTATTTATATTTAAATCATTCTAATACCATGTCGTGAAGCATCCCTTAAATTTAAAAAATAAAATAACCGTGTATATCAGTATTAAAGTATATATTTTGTACCAGTGTATTATTGAAAAATACCCACTTAATCATATTTATGTTTTGTGATAAGTTCGCCGTTTTTACTTTTTGTGTATTTATTGGCATCTAGTTACAGACAAACGAAGTACGCTCTGAAAGTTGCAAATAATGCAGGCCTTTGCTTATGATTTTAATGTTAACATAGAAAAGAAACAAGAAGTGAACCTTGTGGACGTTTTTTCTTTTTGTGTATTTATTGGCATCTAGTTACAGACAAACGAAGTACGCTCTGAAAGTTGCAAATAATGCAGGCCTTTGCTTATGATTTTAATGTTAACATAGAAAAGAAACAAGAAGTGAACCTTGTGGAACTCTCATTTTATTAGGACGCCCTAAGAACTTTTTTCGACGTCTACATGTTGATTCTGAAAATATTAACTACCGAAAATGTATAGTAGCGAGCTTAGTTTTCGTCAATTCTTTCGTGATAAACACAACCAAACGCCTCCGAAAGGTCCGAAATGTCATAACAATGACCTGATTATTTTTGTCATAACTGACCTACTCGAATCCACCCACCTAACTGGGCAGCCTAGAATTTTCCCTCGGACTTCATCTTTATCACACATTCTTAAAGATTTTTTTTTACTCAAGGCCAAAGCCATATTGCCAAAAGATCCCTTCTGGCTTACTCTAGCTAATAAACATGACATGTTTTGTTTAAGATAACGCAAACTGGACTTGCCTCATACTGCGTGCAGTTGAAGCAGTGCCAGCAGCAGCTCTCGCCTTCGACGTACTGCTTGGCCTGCCCGAGCTCGCACTCCGCGCTGCACACCGACTCTGGCGGCCTCCTCTGGTACCACTTGAACTGAATATCTAGACGACGAAAAGAAGCTTTTTACTTATTTTGCCCTTGCATTATCTCATGCAAGAAAAGGACATAAACAGAGTTAGAGACATATTATAATATAATAGGTATAATAATGAAATGGACAATATAACAAAATAATAATAATATAGGTACATCAACTGGCAAAATTACTATCTGCGATGATATCTTCTAATAGTGTAAAATGAATTTAAATAGATAAATAAATTAAAAATATTTACATCTTTAACTGAATAAAATATATACAAATTATTTTATAAATCAATAAACTAAAATTTATCTTTAAGTACATATATCAAAGGATAACAATCTACATATATAATATTAAATATGCGAAATATGAAGTAAAACTAGTATAACAGATAATAGGTATATAGTAAACGTAAGTACTGATTTAATATTATAAGTCATCCTCTTTCCTACTTTTGCTGTGCCCGACAGGGTCCACAATGTACTTAATTTATTTGTAATACCAAAAAATACCATTGTGGAAAGCAAAATAAATAAATGAAATGAAAAATGAGAGTGAAGGACTTACCGTCAAGATGTAGCTGCAGCTCCCCATCCAAGTATTGGCCTACGTTGACCCATCTGTAGACACCTTGCTGCACCTGCTTGAAGTGCAGGATGTTGTACCGCGCGGGACCATCGCCGTTGCTGTCGAAATGAAACTCGTCTCCGCTCAGACCTGGTAATCACAAAATTATTTTTTCCCACAGCCGTTGGAAAGATTTATCAACACAAGCGACTGTCAGTATCCTCGCTGAATTCCGGCGACTTCACTTACACTTCATGCAAACAAAATATGTTTTTTTGGCTGCAGTTTTCTGTCAGGTGAAGATATCAATTCCGTTTCTTTTCCTTCTGTATAGGTTGTCCGATTGTGGAATGTTCTGCCTGTTAATCCTTCAAGGCACTGCCGAAGAAGTACTATATATCCAACATTAATCATTCTTTCTATATCCTATATTCCTGTATTATTTCACACTTATTATATTGATATGCATTTATTTTATTATTTGTGTTTTCTATTATCACATTATTATTCTATTAATTTGTCCTTTCCTCTGTGTGATATCCTTTTTCCATGGTTGCTTGGAAGATATTGCTGTGTAGCAATAAGGCAATTCATTTTCATTTTAGTTCTAAAGAAAATATACTTAAACTAGGCAGATTTAATCAATTATAACAACTTACCCGTAAAATTGACCTTCCTGAGGTATCGGAGCAAGTCAGCGCCACTCGCAGGCTTCATCGCGTCGCACAGGCCTGGCCGCCCGCCGCAGACAGCCACGTGCATGTCCCTGTCACAGATAAAAGAGTGGATTCAGAAGTCACATCACGAAATCAATTGAAGTTTACGCCCCAATTCAGTAGCAAAGGTAATTCTGTAATTTTTCCAACACATCACGAGTTGTAGTAATTCAAAAGTGACTTTTCAATCCATACGTAGGCATATACAGTAAAGAAAATAAGGCTTTTAACCAATGTTGAAACGGCAAGATTAATTTACGTCAGTTATTTTCACAGTATTGTTTCATAATGGATTATTGTTGTGGGGATCGGCGTCTAATGTGGAAAGTATTTTCCTGTTACAGATGAGAGCAATGCACGCCATATATAGTTTAAAGGCCATAGACTCGCTCAGAGAACTGTTTAAATAAATTAATATTTTTAGATTGGCTGTTTAGTATATTTATAAAAAAAATTGTATATGTAGGTAGGTATATTATAAACACTATCGTACATAAAAATAGCAATTTTCATAATATGAACACAAGAAACAATAATAAGCATGCCGTTCTAATTTACAGGCTCCATAAAACTAGTGGCTTCATTCTTGGGGAAGCATTTCTAATAAGCTCTCACAAATGATCATTGATTTGCCTTTTAATAAATTTAAAGATTGCGACCGTCTTCTCGTCAAGGCTCTATCAATTTCCGAACAGGAAATTTTAATGGTATCCAAGGATCAACAACATCTTCTATTTACTTATTTTTATTGTATTCGATGTCAATAAGTGCTTGTAAAGGTTGAATGAAAGGTTGAATGCTATATTGAATGTTTATTTTGTTTTTGCCATTATCTGGATTACGGAGATATTTTTGAGAATTTGACGTACAAAACAAGAGCAGTTATTTTTTGTTATTTTTTTCTTTTCATTAAGATATGAAGTATGTAACTTATTTGTACGCACTATATGGTTGTTCTTAAAATTTGGTCAGTTTGATTCATTCCAACAAAAACATAGGGTACTACTATGTACCCGGTGCTACAACCGTAGTTGTCCATACTAATATTATAAATGCGTAAGTAACTCTGTCTGTCTGTGTGTTACGCAATAAAACAGGAAGTGAGCCCATCATCTTGACGTTTCCCGCACAATCGTCTCAAACACGAATCGAATACGGATAAGTGCGCAAACGCTAGGACGTAAATTTCCCGTTCGGTTTTTTCACGTATCGAAGACGAATCGAATACGAACCGAATACGTATAAGTGCGCAAGCGCCCTAAAGTACTGAATCGATTTAGATGAAATTTGGTATAGACATAGTTTGAGTCCCAGGAAAGGACATAGGATAGCTTTTATCGCAGAAATCACCCCTTAAGAGAGAGAAAAAGGGGTGGAAGTTTGTATGAGGAATCAATAACCGCTGAAGTGATTTAGATGAAATTTGGTATGGAGATAGGTTGAGTTGTGGGGAAGGATCAATAATAGTAAATCGATTAAAAAGGACATCCATGCGGACGAAGTCGCGGGCAAAAGCCAGTACATAATAAATCGTTTTTTTTTAATATAATAAATGTTAGTGTAAGCCAGTTCCATTTAAAACGACTTTGTTAATAAGCGAGCAAAACAGACGAGCGGATCGCGTGCCCGATTAAGACAAAAATCTGATTTAATGTCCCTCTTGGTTCCGTTTCGCGCGCGGTGATTAATTAGCTGTTTTACACTAGCGAGCAACTATAAACGGTCACGGGAACCAATGAGTCCCATTAGTTCCATTGCTTAAAAGGAATTGTACTTAGTTGAACTACCGGAAAAATTGTTGCAAAGTTCATTAACACAAAATAAGTCAAAAACAGTAAAATAATATAAACAAAATTACATTTTCAATTCTCATGCTCTGAAATTGCTTATTTGTGCAGGATATAGGATGCACAAAATCGATTTTTGTGCACAAGTGCATTAACGTATCTACTCATACATAAATGTATCTATATTACGGCAAAAAAAATTAGCTATACAGCCAAACAGAATAAGAAGTTCATAGATAAAATTTGTTATTTTAATATATTTACTTTAATTTATTTGCCTTATGTGTTTTTTAAGACATAAAGAAATGTTATGTTATACTACTATTTTATTTCCTCGCAATCGAAGTGAAAAGCAGAGTTTATAACTCGTCCACAAAACCATTTTATCATCGACATTACTATCACCCCGAGCCGAAAAGTCTCGGATAAAAATTGTTCGTTTTGTGCACTTGTTGTAAAATCTACTATTTTTAACTCGGTGCGGATGATCGATGATCATGAGTTTAAAATAAAAAATGTAATGTTGTTTGTATTCTTATATTATTTCAAACATTTTTGTGATTTTGAAGTGGATTTCTATTTTTGTTTAATATTTTTTTTAATTTATTTTAATCTTTTTGGTGAATTTAATGGGTTAATAAATGACAGAGTTTTGAGGTAACAAACATGAAAAAAAGAACACACAGTCGAATTGATAATCTTCTCTTTTATGTGAAGTCGGTAAAACATTAATCGAACGGAGTTAAAATTTTTTCCTCATTTGTATATCGTTGTTTATTGTTTTAATTGCAGTAAAATAATTATTTATTAATTTTGCATTAAGCTGAGGATAGAATAATCCGAGTATTCGAATGACTCGAGCGAATCGAGTGACTAAATTTTATACTTCAACCATAATTAAGACGTATGCAAATACAAGTGAAATAAAAAAGTTGACTCTACACCTGTTCGGAAATCGGCAGAGCCTTCTTCAGCAGAACAATACGATGACGCATTAAAATTTGTCTCTGGTACAGTTGTAACACCGTTTTTTCTTAAAATTTCATAAAACACAAATTTTGCAAAAACACTTTGGTTTCACTGTAGTTTTAACACAAATTTCACAACTAAAATCATAATTACAATAACTTTGTCAATTAATTGCACAATATCAATGTCAAGTGTCAACGTCAACGTCGTTTCACGTCACGTCAGTGACATTTGCAATTATCTTTGGTCATTATTAAATTTTTGCATAAACAAAATAAATCTCGCGTTTATCCTGGCCTTATTTACAAAGATAGTTTTTTTTCGCCCAAAATCCCGTGCTTCCATTTAGGTGGGTTGATTTTCTCAAAATTCGGAATTTGACATTTAGACCGTTTGTTTTGATCATTTCTATAGACATATTTTAATAAAATACGCTTAAACTTATAGATCATATAATTATAGTTTCGTCGAATAGAATTTGGAAAGCATTCACAATTTGTTTATGGTTAATTTTTCATTACGTTTTGTTTTTCAACCAAACTTATAACTTTAGCTGGAAATACTTATTGCATATTGTAGAATTTCGAAAGATCCGTATGTTGACTTGACACATCTTGAAGCAAGTTAAGAGTCTTACGAGTGTCATGAAATGAATTTGGTTTTAGGAGAGGTTCCGTCGCCAATACGGCGCTTAACATTCAGCAAACGGACCTCGGCTCCGTCGCTTCCACATAAACGCAAATCTGCGCGCAAGTGGAGCGTTGGTTTAGTCTATCGTCTAGGTTATGATTAGTCTGTGAGACATCGATCGAAGTAATTTGTTATTGATTTGAAGATCATAAAGTTTTTATATATTTATATAGGTATTTCTCCCGTTTTCCGTGTGAATTTGATTTGAAAAACCACAGTGAAACTACAAAATTCAGTTCTTTTTGTTTTCAGCTTGAAGAGTAAAGCTAAGGGGAAAAATACTATATTTACTCGCCGTCACGCGATTCATTAAATTAAATGGATTTATTGTATCAATAAGTGCAAAAAATCAATAAGGTATCTAATTAACTTATTATATTTCATGATTTAAAGCAGATTTTGTTAATTTTATTTTTATTTGTGGGTAAATTGATTATTAAATCAAACATGTTACATTTCCAAAATTCGCCTTTTTCATCCCCTATTTCATTAAAAAAACCTGATAGTAAGCGGCGTCTTAGTGGGATTAATGCATATATTGAGTAACACTTGCGAATTTCCTGTTAAATTCTAAATTTTTACAATATTAAGTTTCACATCCTTCTTTGGCAAATAACTCACAAATTAAGCTGTTTTCTTTTTATTAATAGCAGTGATTATACACAAAATAGGTGCTCTCCCCTCCATATGTCCTTTTTATTCACTAACCAATAAGACAATTTGTCAATTTATTAAAAATTATGTTTTAGAATTCATTTGCTATGTTTATTACATGAAGTTCAAATGTATTGACTGGGATTCCTTCAGAACTCAGTGTTAGACCCACTGACCCTAAGATCATAGGCATATTTAATTATATTTTTAACCTAACACTGTGCTATGAATCTCCAGGGCAGTTACCGGAGGCCGTAGGGCTCCGCTGCTTGACCTTATAGCTAGAAACCATAACAAACTAACCTAACACAAGGAGGAATTCTGTGGAATTGTACATATATAGAGAGAAAAAAATAATCTAAGGAATTGGAATATTATATCTCTGACCCGTGATCGCGGAAACCTAGCATCAAGCAGAAGGTACGCTCTACTAACAACCGCTCCGGGGAAGGCTACTAATTTCTTTTATAAAAAAAAGGAAACCTATAACTATTTGTTCGTGTACTTTATTGCCCCTCATTTTGTAGTTTTGTACCCAATTTGCACCTGATTTTTACCTGCCGAGATTGATCAAACAAACCTGAACCATCCTGCCCTTGGCTTGTATTAATTAAACATTAAGTTAAGTGCTTTGCATTGAGGGATTTTGTTTACTTCAGTAACATTATGCATAAGTGAATTATAGTTATGTACCTACAACAATAAAACTTTTCATTTTGTATCGGACTAAAGGAATAAGTTTGTTTTTTTTCCTTCAACTTTAAGATTTCCCTATATTACTACAATTTAGCAAGAAAAAGCACTACAATTTGGCGCCCGAATATACAGCAGGTTTTGTGGCATTATATGGCCCATTATTCTGGTCAAATGCTCAGATAATGTTGATCCATCTCGGTATGTATCTTTAATAATTTTCTTTTTTTAACGTTGTGTGTTAGTTAAGCTAAAACTCGAAAACAGCTCGACCGATTCTTACGAAATGTTATGTGTATTTGAATAGGTCCAGGGAAGGTTTAAAAGTACAACTGGACCCAGTAGGTGGCGCTGTAATCGGACAGGAGAACGTCTGCCGGTCTCACTAGTTAACTACACTTTAGTTATAAGATAAATAACAAGAATTCTATGCAGGTTTGGTTCAGATAGGTATAAATAAAAACAAATTTTAGTTACATTTGCAAAGGTGAATATATTTTAAGATTTTTTGTTCATAGTTTGAGTATATAACATAAATAATATTGTAAAATTAACTTATCATATAGAATAGAGCGTAGTATATTTTTACAAAAATGGAACAAAGACCAATTAGTTTTAATTTACTTAACAAAGATGAACTAGAATATGAGGTGAAAATCAGGGGTTCGAAACCAGCTGACACGGTGATGGCTCTGAGAGCACAGCCCCCCTAGACAAGACGCATTTCGATAATCGCTAACGCAATCGCTAGAAGGAAAATGTATGCGATTGGACATAAGCCCTCGCTTAGCTTTCGACCGCAATTGTCAAATCTCATACATTGCCCATTTAGCGATTGCGTTAGCGATTATCGAAACTCATCTTGTCTAGGGGGGCAGATCCGTACTCTCAATAAAGATCTGCCTTCTGATGAAATACTGACTTGTGATCTTGATGTCAATATTGAATTAAAAGTAATTCAAAAGAAATTAGATGATCTTGAGAAACTCATCACAAGTACTTCAAGTAAGCTGTCATCACTTAAGATGATAAATAGAATTCAAACTCTTGCACACCACTTATTCCACAGAATTGGTCGCTTGTCTTTATCGGAGTATGATGATAATAATCTTACTTCTTTAATTACTTCTCTGAATAATAGATTAGATAGCATTCTTGTAAAAATAGATAATATTTGTCATAATTTTAAAAGTAGCTTGGCACCTGAACAACCGATTGAGCACTCCACTGCAACTACACACAATACAGCTAATGATTGCTCCGTGCATAAACTAAATTTACGCTTCAATGGCAAGACATGCATTAAAGCCTTCTTACAACGCCTCGAAGAGTTAAGCTTGTCTCGTGGCCTTGCAGATTCAAAGCTTTTCTGTTCTGCGGCTGAACTTTTCACTGATGAAGCGCTATGCTGGTATCGAGGAGTAAAGTCAGACGTTCACAATTGGACTGAGCTGAAGACCTTGCTTCTCGATGAATATTTACCATCTGATTATGACCATCGCTTGATGCAAGAAATTAGAAGTCGTACTCAGGGCCCCGACGAAAGCATTGTGAATTACCTCAGCATTATGCAAAATTATTTTACTCGATTATCAAAACCAATCTCTGATGATGATAAATTGAACATAGTCATGTTTAATATTAGACCATTTTATACTGCTCAGCTTGCTCTAGCCCCAGTGGAATCTTGGACTGATTTAAAGAAAAAATGTAGGTTGTTAGAAGGTGCAAAGGAGCGATCGGTGCATTTCAGTGAACCTCCTAGGGTCACCACATCTTCTCTGGCTCCCGATTTGTGTTATAAAAGTAGTTATAGTAGTAGCAGCACTAGCAAGACGTCACCAAAAGTCTCTTCAATACAGCCAGTGAATAATACACAAAATAATCTTTTTTGTGTCCGCTGTCGGAAAAATGGCCACAGCTTGAGGTATTGCAAGGCGCCTTGGGTACTTATTTGTTATCGTTGTGGAGAAAAGGGCTTCAATGCAAATAATTGTCCAAAGTGCACTTCTTCAAAACCTTCAACCGCAGAGATTCCAAAAAACGCCAAGCAGTGAACCGATGGCATAAAACAGTATATTTTTATAATAAACATTGTAATTCTGAACAATCAAGGCAGAAATACAATAAATTCTATAATAATGTAAATAAAGCTAGTAACATACATATGCATAAAGGTAAGGTTACATCGGTTCACGCTACTACTAACGCCACCTATAATGATACCAGAGCTTATCTGAAGATTAATATTTTTGGCTTGGAATTCAGAGGATTACTGGATTCAGGATCACAGATCTCCATTGTGGGAGGGCAAGCATACAAATATTTTAAAGATTTCGCTACTTTACATAAGTCTGAGGACTTAGACTTTATAAAAACTGCAAATGGTTCTACTTCACGAGTAACTGGGTATTTATTTTTACCAGTATCGATAGAGAATAAAACTCGTGTTATTAAATTTTACGTCGTCCCTGGAGTTGCTACAGAGTTGTTATTTGGCTTAAATTTCTGGAAGGAATTTAATATTGCGCCAGATATTTTATCATTGTTAGAAGATAGCGGACATTTATATAAAAATAATAATCAGGTGTACACAGTTATGTCAGGCAGCCGTGCTTTACACGATTTTGAAACTTTATCTAAGCTTGAGCGTAGGCTGGTCAATGACGTCATAAAGCAATTTGATGACATTTCCGCAGAAAAGAAAGGCCTAGGTAGGACACACTTAGTGAGTCATAAAATTGATACCGGTGACCATCCACCTATTAAACAACGGTATTATGTAGTCTCACCCGCAAAACTGGCAGAATTAAATAAACACCTAGACCAAATGCTGAAGGATGATGTTGTGGAGCCTAGCGGAAGTGCATGGAACAACCCCGTTACTTTAGCGGTTAAATCAGATGGGTCATCACGTTTCTGCTTGGACAGCCGAAAACTTAACGCCATATCAAAGCATGACGCTTACCCTATGCCTTATATTAGCCATATTCTGGACCAGCTCAAAAACGCTAAGTACTTATCTTCTATTGACCTTAAGTCTTCATATTACCAAGTTCCTTTGGACTCTATTGAGTCCAGAGAGAAAACTGCTTTTACTATTCCCTGCAGAGGCTTGTTTCACTTTAAGGTCATGTGCTTTGGACTTACTGCAGCTCCAGCTACGCAGCAGCGGTTGATGGACCGCCTCTTTGGGCCCGAGTTTGACAATAAGGTGTTCGTATATGTTGATGATTTAATTTTACTTACTCCTGAAGGCCCAACGGCCTTCCAGGATCACCTCCAGCTCCTACGTAGGGTAAAGGAGAGACTTAAACTAGCCAACCTTACTGTCAACATGGGTAAATGCCAGTTCTTCAGGAGACAACTGAAATTCTTGGGTCATGTGGTTGACGAATATGGTCTGCGCACGGATCCTGACAAAATTAAGGCTATAGTAGACTTTCCTATTCCCACCTGCAGGAAAGACGTCAAACGTTTCTTGGGAACTGCATCTTATTATAGGCGTTTCATAAAAAATTTTAGTCATAGAGCTGGTCCCCTTAATGCTCTTACTTCTACCCGTAAGAGCGCGCCCCCTTTCAAATGGACGACCGAGGCAGACGAGGCGTTCAACGACCTAAAACTCGCACTGTCTACTTCTCCGGTTCTGGTATGTCCTGACTTCTCGAAAGATTTTGCTGTCCACTGTGACGCTTCTGATTTCGGGTTAGGAGGTACCTTAACCCAGGTTGTAGATGGACAAGAACATCCTGTTGCGTACTGTAGCCGTTCACTAACACCCGCTGAACGTAACTATTCCGCTACAGAGCGAGAGGCATTGGCCGTGGTACATGTCGTTGAACACTTCCGCCCTTACCTTGAAGGTGGTCGACAATTTAAAATTATTACCGATCATGCTAGTCTAAAGTGGTTTTTAAACCTTAAGAATCCGACAGGTCGACTAGCGCGTTGGGGGTGTAGATTGTCGCCTTATAACTTTAGTATTGAGCATCGTAGTGGATCTCAAAACGTCGTGCCGGATGCACTCTCACGTTCTGTACCAGTGGCAGCCGTAGACGCATTTACATCCAGCGATGCTTGGTATAACAATATATTAAAACGTTGCACGGATAGGCCGCGCGCGTGTCCCAATTTTCAAATTATTGATGGTAGGCTTTTTAGATTTACAAAAAGCACTAACAAACTCTGTGGTGACTACCAGTGGAAGGAGGTTGTACCAAAGGAGCTTAGGGAGGATATTATTACAAGTAACCATTCTGAACCAATTGCTGCGCACTTAGGCGTCGCAAAAACATATAAAAGATTAAAATTACGGTATTTTTGGCCCGGTATGCAAAAAGATACCGAGGAATTTATTAAAAATTGTGCCACTTGTAACTCATATAAACATAGCTCACTAGCGCCACCTGGCTTTATGGGGGAACCCAAGGTCTGCTGTCGACCATTCCAGTGCATCAGCATTGATCTCGTTGGTCCACTGCCGATGTCTCGACAGCAAAACACCTTTTTACTAGTAGTTGTGTGTTGTTTTACAAAATATTGCTTATTATTTCCTATACGGCGTGCAACGGGCAAAGTTATAGCGCAAAGGTTAGAAGACCATGTATTTCTGGTTCACGGAATACCACAGACTGTGATGTCTGATAATGGCTCGCAGTTTATAAGTCATGAGGTTCAGGCATTATATGAAAAATACAATATTCCGCAAGTACATTTGGGTCCAGTATATTGTCCACAAGTTAATACGGTGGAACGTTATAACCGCACAATAATCACTGCAGTTTCCTCGTTTGTTGAGAACGATCATAGAACGTGGGATATTAACATACATAAAATACAATTTGCCATGAACACCTCAGTAAATGAGTCTACTTCTTATACTCCTTTCATGCTAGTACACGGTAGGGAAGCTGTCACTGATGGTAGTATTTACCGTGATTTTGTAGATCTCCAAGAGTTGGTTGTGGTACCACGCGATACTCATGCGTCTAATATTGGCCACCTCGGTGACATTTTCATCAAAGTCCGAGAGTCGTTGCGTAAGGCCCATGAAAGGAATATAAAATACTATAACAACAAACGCAGAGATATCTCATTTAATGTTGGTGATTTTGTGTGGAAGCGTACGTACAAGCAGAGTTCTGCTAATAAATATTTTACTGCTAAACTTGCCCCTAAATATGAGCGTTGTAAAATTATACGTAAACTTTCCCGCCTCGTCTATGAGCTCGAGGACGAGAACGGAAAATACATAGGGAAGTGGCACATAAAAGATTTTAAAAATTTAGATACTTCGTGTGACTAAATTACATACCTAGTAACATCATACCTACTTAATTTTCATTTTTATACTCTTATGAAAATAGCCATATTTTTATAAGCATTTAACAGTTAAGCACCGCGGGTGCGGCGGTCACAGAATACCCACCCCGCCATTCTTCCTGGCGTCTCGTAGAACCCGAGTGTAGGATAACGCGCCATATAACATCTGGCGGCGTTTTTGCATGTGTCTGTCCCTGTCGTTTTTTATTGATTTGCCTTGATACTTAAGTTTCCATATACCTAACATCTTCAAAATTGATATTACCATTACATAAGTACATAAAGATCTAAAACACAAATATTATACGTGTCTTAGTTCATACCATTATAAATATATTATTACTACCATTATATAAAATGGATATTACTTCTTTAGTATCTGATACCAGAATTAAGGAACAAGTATGTACTTATTATAACTGTTATGTGGTTAGAGAGATGCATTTAGCACAAGATCACAAATATAAACGTGTCTTGGTCATTATTTTTATATGTATTCTACTCTAATCAACAAAATTAATTTTGAATTCCTCACAGGAGCGGTTTGCAACTCTAGAAATAAGCCTTTGCTATATTCTTATAATGGAGGAAGTTACATCTAGCTGGAAACGTAGGAAAATCAATATCGACGATCAGGGGCAACGACACATGCAACTCATTTTTTTATTATTTCCTTTTTATTGTTTTTTTACTTATTATTTGACGATTAGAGTCAAAATGTCTGTAATAACGACATCTACCGGTGGTTGTTGACATTACTTGCTATACTCTGTTAGTGTCAAGATATACTTATTTAACAACGCCATCTCGGCGTCAGTCCTGACACTACAGTTTTTCTTTATTACTTACTTATATTTGATGGGCATAGGATATAATGCCTTTTACCTATTTATCACAGCCATATAGGTGCTAGCAGAAGTGGTTTCGCTAGATTTTGCCACCTTATGGGTGAATATTTTTTTTAAAACCATGTAGGTGCTAGCAGCAGTAGTTTCGCGCTAGATTTTGTCACCTTATTGGTGAATGTTGTTTTTTTATTACAATCTTTAACATACCATATTAATGGATTTACGTAGATTTAAGGTGCATGCATGTTAAATATTCTTTATTTACACACGTTTATATTTAAAGCTTTATGTTTTATCTTATACAAATAAATAAACTTATAAAAAAAATGATAACGTTAGGCGTAATTGGGTACAGAGTTTATCACGAATGAATAGTTTTTAAGTACCTAATTGATTCCATTTATGATAATTCTGTTTGGTTGGTTAGGGGGTTTTGAGGCTGACGGGGCGTCAGACGAATTCCCTACGTGAATTCTATCGTGGTTGGGGGGATACTGTAACACCGTTTTTTCTTAAAATTTCATAAAACACAAATTTTGCAAAAACACTTTGGTTTCACTGTAGTTTTAACACAAATTTCACAACTAAAATCATAATTACAATAACTTTGTCAATTAATTGCACAATATCAATGTCAAGTGTCAACGTCAACGTCGTTTCACGTCACGTCAGTGACATTTGCAATTATCTTTGGTCATTATTAAATTTTTGCATAAACAAAATAAATCTCGCGTTTATCCTGGCCTTATTTACAAAGATAGTTTTTTTTCGCCCAAAATCCCGTGCTTCCATTTAGGTGGGTTGATTTTCTCAAAATTCGGAATTTGACATTTAGACCGTTTGTTTTGATCATTTCTATAGACATATTTTAATAAAATACGCTTAAACTTATAGATCATATAATTATAGTTTCGTCGAATAGAATTTGGAAAGCATTCACAATTTGTTTATGGTTAATTTTTCATTACGTTTTGTTTTTCAACCAAACTTATAACTTTAGCTGGAAATACTTATTGCATATTGTAGAATTTCGAAAGATCCGTATGTTGACTTGACACATCTTGAAGCAAGTTAAGAGTCTTACGAGTGTCATGAAATGAATTTGGTTTTAGGAGAGGTTCCGTCGCCAATACGGCGCTTAACATTCAGCAAACGGACCTCGGCTCCGTCGCTTCCACATAAACGCAAATCTGCGCGCAAGTGGAGCGTTGGTTTAGTCTATCGTCTAGGTTATGATTAGTCTGTGAGACATCGATCGAAGTAATTTGTTATTGATTTGAAGATCATAAAGTTTTTATATATTTATATAGGTATTTCTCCCGTTTTCCGTGTGAATTTGATTTGAAAAACCACAGTGAAACTACAAAATTCAGTTCTTTTTGTTTTCAGCTTGAAGAGTAAAGCTAAGGGGAAAAATACTATATTTACTCGCCGTCACGCGATTCATTAAATTAAATGGATTTATTGTATCAATAAGTGCAAAAAATCAATAAGGTATCTAATTAACTTATTATATTTCATGATTTAAAGCAGATTTTGTTAATTTTATTTTTATTTGTGGGTAAATTGATTATTAAATCAAACATGTTACATTTCCAAAATTCGCCTTTTTCATCCCCTATTTCATTAAAAAAACCTGATAGTAAGCGGCGTCTTAGTGGGATTAATGCATATATTGAGTAACACTTGCGAATTTCCTGTTAAATTCTAAATTTTTACAATATTAAGTTTCACATCCTTCTTTGGCAAATAACTCACAAATTAAGCTGTTTTCTTTTTATTAATAGCAGTGATTATACACAAAATAGGTGCTCTCCCCTCCATATGTCCTTTTTATTCACTAACCAATAAGACAATTTGTCAATTTATTAAAAATTATGTTTTAGAATTCATTTGCTATGTTTATTACATGAAGTTCAAATGTATTGACTGGGATTCCTTCAGAACTCAGTGTTAGACCCACTGACCCTAAGATCATAGGCATATTTAATTATATTTTTAACCTAACACTGTGCTATGAATCTCCAGGGCAGTTACCGGAGGCCGTAGGGCTCCGCTGCTTGACCTTATAGCTAGAAACCATAACAAACTAACCTAACACAAGGAGGAATTCTGTGGAATTGTACATATATAGAGAGAAAAAAATAATCTAAGGAATTGGAATATTATATCTCTGACCCGTGATCGCGGAAACCTAGCATCAAGCAGAAGGTACGCTCTACTAACAACCGCTCCGGGGAAGGCTACTAATTTCTTTTATAAAAAAAAGGAAACCTATAACTATTTGTTCGTGTACTTTATTGCCCCTCATTTTGTAGTTTTGTACCCAATTTGCACCTGATTTTTACCTGCCGAGATTGATCAAACAAACCTGAACCATCCTGCCCTTGGCTTGTATTAATTAAACATTAAGTTAAGTGCTTTGCATTGAGGGATTTTGTTTACTTCAGTAACATTATGCATAAGTGAATTATAGTTATGTACCTACAACAATAAAACTTTTCATTTTGTATCGGACTAAAGGAATAAGTTTGTTTTTTTTCCTTCAACTTTAAGATTTCCCTATATTACTACAATTTAGCAAGAAAAAGCACTACACAGTAAGCTCCTTGTCAAGCTATACTGTTTGACCTTTGGACCGTTCTTATGGGGCTGGTAATAGTGGCGGTTTTCATAGTGTAAATGTAAAGCTTGAATGGGAGCTTACTGTACGTCTCGAAATCTACCTTCGTGTCAGGGGAAAATTACGGAATTTGTGTGCATGTAAGAGGTTTAAGCCTACCGCAGCGAGCGTATGAGTGGATGTTAGAAGATCAAAAGCAGTTGTTCCCAACCGTGGTCCACGGAAAGAGAATAGTAGTCCGCGAATGCAAACATACTTCTGGGAGCAAGTCTGTAATAGAATAAGGTCCGAAATTGACTGAGAGCATTCGATTTTTTGCTGATGGCTTCGTGCCAAAAATATTTATTCTACGATTACAGAACTCGTGTAGAAGACGTCCCATGGACACAAATTCATGCTATGACACTATTAAATTATTTACAATAATACATGTTAAAACTGGTCTCGGTTTTTTGTACACAATGGTCCTGGCTCATGATAAAAAAACGTAAATGGTCCCTGGGGGCCAATCATGCTAATTATCAGTTCGAACGGACCTAAGGACCTAAGGTTCAATTCCGATCCAGTTCTTTACAATTCGACTTTGGACTAAATTGGAATCGCGCTAATTTCTATATGAGAGTTGAACCGCTGGATCGCTTTAGGAAGAGATAACACAGAGAGAGAGAAAACAGAAAAAAATCAATGTTCAATCCAAAAAAGTAGCGTCGCATGAACTTTGTATTTTGACAGCGGTTGCGTTCCAACTTCAATCGGGTTGCGTTCCAATCTCCTGTTAAATCATTACGGCGATACGAAATGTCATAAAAGTTGTAGTTCAGTCGTAGTTCAATTCCAATCCAACTGCATTTATTTATCTCGATTGGCCTCCTGGAGATTAAAAAGTTGGGAACCACTGTTTTAAAGCTAGCACGTGAATCACTCACCGAATGGCGTACGCGAAGGCCAGCACAGCGTCGGAGACGAACTGCAGCTGCCGCTCGAACTCCGTGTTGTCCATGGTGAGCCTCTCCGCGCCGGAGCACGTGCGGTCGTACTGCCCGTTGTAAGGAGTGCGCGGGCTGCGCGGGTACCGGCACTGGAAATTGTCTTCCCAGAATTCTGCGGGACCGAATGGGTAAGTACCTCTATTAATCGCCTCTGTCGTCGAGTGGTCGAGACCACTCGGTGCATGATAATCTGAGGGTCCAGGGTTCGATTGCCCGCGGTGGCAGAAGTATTTCTGCTTGGTTTGATTGGTGGTACAGCTTCTGAGCCCGCCTGGTTAGCTACCACCATCGTACCAAGTTTGTTGCCATAATAAGAATGTTAACATTTTTGACAACTAAATCCTAATTATTAATTTCTATGTTTAATGATTGATAAATCATTTCATATTTTATTTCTACATTATCACATGTAAAATATACCTACATCCCATCAAAAACATAAATGTAAAATGAAAGCCAAGTTCAATATATCGATTATGCGTTGTTGTTGACTTCGCTTGACAACTAATTTCTAATTATTAATTTCTATGTTTAAAGATGAATCATTTGATATGTTATTTCTACATTATGACAATATGTAAAATATACACCGTTGTAACTTTTATTCAAAAGAGCAACCCCTGAGTTTCTGGCTCGCTTTTCGCGGAAAAGTCAGCCTTCTGTGTAGAGTCAATTTTTATTCTTTAATTATTCGATTTATACTGTCGTTTGCACTTACATTACTTATTTTACTCGATTACACATTGAAAGGCGTTTCATTGCCTTCATATTTCCCTATATGGACATTCTGTCCAATCCTTCAAGCGCCACTTAAAAGAGCAATTTCTCTCAAATTTGCCATTTGTATAAGAGGTTAGTACGAGTATGTATGTATATATATGTGTGTGTATATAAATATGTATGTATCTTTGTAAATTTTATTTTCGTAAAAGTAGTACAAATTCTTCTGACATTTACACATGCTTACACTGCCACTTGGGTTGCCAGAATCCCAATTGGGTTGAAAGAATCTCTCTCAGAGATAAGTTCGTCCTTGTAAACCTTGTACTCACTGTATTATCCAATGTGTATGCGTACTACAATAAAGAATTAAGTATATTTTCCTAACATCGTAGGATAGCCAGTTCCTCAGTGGTTTGTGAAGCTCACTTCCATTACAGCCTTATTGCCACTACCATCAGGTGAGTCGAAGCCGAAGAGATTCCCTCATCATTATCACCACCACAGCTCATATACGTCCCCACCGAGGGCAGGCCCCCGTCACTCGCGCAATGCAGCATTATAAATACCTACCGCTAAGTAGCGCGCCGGCGCGGCGCGACGACCGGCAGAGGGCCGCCACCGCCACCCGCCGCGCCGCACGCGAGACTTATCGAATCTCGTAATTTTTTTTTCTTTTTTTTTATTATTTTGTTTTTATTGTTTTTTTTCGTTTATTTTATTGCTTTTTTGATTATTATATTAATTTGGTTTTTAATTTCTTTTACTTTTTTATCAATTATTTTTTTTATTTATAATTTTCCTTTCAGAACTAAAAACGGGATTTTTAAACCTAAATCGAATAATTTTCCAAAAATTTTCAGTTAAATGTTGATGCGAAAAAAGTTCCACTTGCATTGTGGTTTTACAAAACCACACAATAATTTTAATTTAATAAGCTTGATAATACGGTGGTTCATTACTGTGAAGCTATTGGATGTCGTTGTTAAAAGACAAATAAAAATTTTGATATTTTTTTTCATAGTCGAAATTCGAAGTAATTCGAACTAATTAGACAGTAATTCGTCGCCATAGTAACAATCTTCAGTCCTCAGTCTAGTTCCTCACTTGCTGAGGAGTTCAGGTTGAGCTTACTTTAATCTTAGACCTTTTCGTCACTTATCATCGGCTGAGATGAAAGCCAACATTGTTTGTATAAAAAAAATAGGCAGTCTACTTGATTGCCTACTTAGTTTTATAAAAAGTAATAAAGTTTGGATGAACCGGTTATTTGATTTCCTTACAAATTAAAAATATTCCACCTTACTCCTGTTTTTAAAAGATTGCCCATTTATCACAATTATTCATACGATTAAGGATATTATCGATAGTAAAATTGAATAACCGTGAGTTCAAACATGAGAAAAAAACATCAATCATGTATTTTTCATAATAATTCGTAATTTTGTTAATCATTTGTAATTTGACAAATGAATGAAATCAATGAAAAAAAAATTTCGCCTAGGGCGGGATTGGTAATTTTTTAATAATTTGTATTTTTTATAATTTTTAAATGTATTAATGACGATAAAATAATATTCTATTCTCTTATTTTTTAACATATACTATTTTGAATTTTTTAATATATGCGCACTGCCAATTTAGAAGTAGATTGTGAGGAATAATGTAGGGATTAACACCAATCATGTATTTTACCATATTCTTGTAAATAAAGTAAGTACTATTATTATTATCATTTAATAAAATTAAAGCACATTTGAGTTAGAGGCTTTCCTCGCAATCTCTTTATTTCATTATAATCCTACGTATATCAATAAAATAATAACATTAAAGCTTTACTTCGACTATTTTGTTTATGTTATTTGTACAACCCTTAAGTTTTCGCTCGCGGTGTACGCGGGAATCTCCACTCTCGACGCGCGTTCATAGAGACCTTTTCTTCGTGCAGCGACTTTTGTCTGTCGGTTTTGGCTATTATTATTACGACGATTCGAGCGTTTCTATTAAAGATGAGAATAACGACTGTTTCCAAATAACGAATAACAGTGCTGTGTTATTTCCATATAGCTGTTATTGTAAACTGCTGTTCGTTATCCTGTTATACTGCTGTTTTGCACAATGAACAACAGTGTATTCACACTGTTACCAACATCGAAATAGTTCCGAATAGGAGCGATCGGGGCTCTTATTCTCGGCATTTTTAATATTTAAAAATACTTAACACTAACTATAAAACAATTATTATTTACACTTACGCTAACTTTTAATTACGCACTTACACACTGAAATAATTAAATCGTAACAAAAAATAATCACAATTTCTCTAATTGGATCTGTTGCTGAACTGAACAGAACAGAATTGAACGAACAATAAAATTTTAAACAGCAATCTCATTCAAAACAGCAGTATAACAAATAATTATTATTCACCTGTTATTTCAAATCGTCGCGAACATCAAACATTTTAAAGTGAACTTTACGTCAATGTGAGAAAGCACAAAAATTAGTGGTTTGCGATTATCGTGTCGTGACTCGTGCAGTTTATATTGCTATCTCCCGTACACACCTATTGCGCTCTCGCTCTTTGATTCACTCTCGCGTTGCGTTATTGGCAACAGCGCGGTGGGTGGAACGCCAGTCATTGCGCTACAACGCTACAACATCAACAGCAGTTTATAATGATAGCAGGATAATCCATTGCTCAATAATGTGTTATTCGTTACGTTCATATAATGCATTATATTATCTGCTATCGTAATAACGACCATCTCTAGTTTCTATGGGAGTGATGTATCTGTTACGTAGTAACTATTATGTAATCTGTGCCGAGGGGCTCGAGCCCAACCTAAGTTAGGGTATTTAGGCCTTAGTCAACCACGCTGGACCAGTGCGGATTGGTCGACTTCACATACACCTTTGAATTTCTTCGCAGATGTATACGATTTTTTCCTTCACCGTAGGAGCGTCGGATAAATGTACATATGAAATTCGAAAAACACATTGGTACATGGCGGGATCGACCCACGAAGCTCCCGATTAGAAGTGCAGTGCCGAGTCCACAGCGCCACCGACCCTAGATTCCCTATCATATGTAAATTTTACACACGACACGACACTGTAAAAAAGATGAATCTTTTATAGCTGTTGCTTTTAAGCAGCGTCATAGGACCCTTACATTTGTCAAAAGTTTATGAGTGATTCGTGTCCTAACGCAGCCTCTTAGCCTCATTTAGCAGTACCTGGCTTTTTATTCAGACGGTGCCGTGAAAAATTATCCGCACTGAGATCGGCAATTTTTGGGTGGCCCGGTCCTTTGAAGTGAGCCAAGCGGGAAACTTTACGCGTAGCGCTTAAGATAAGGATGTCTTTACGATTTATTATGTTTTCGCTTAGCATCCTTACAGGCTTCTCAAATTTGCTTTGCGTATACGCTACTCAAGACAGACATAATTTGTGGTGTAATGAGGAGCTATCTTAAAAAGGTAATTTTGCTGATCCTATCAGCTGCATGTATTTAACAATTGTTTTTTGGGACGTAAAAACTAATTTAACATCCCAGCTACAATATGCGGCCCAGCACTGCTGGCCGTAGGCTTTTCTAAAAAAGGGCGATTGGAACATCTCCCATTAGGTGACCCAGTTGAACGGCAGGGTCACCGCGAAAGCGAGATTGGCTTCGGTTCTGTATATATAATGTTCGAAGTCTCTTACACCTTGAAAAACTTTGCAATCCATCGTACATATCTATGTAACTGACTTACCATTTCAGTGAATTGTTATTATGGATTGTTAATATAATTAGTGCACAATAAACACTTGATCGGAACTAATATACTTCATATTCTAACCCAACTTGGTTTTATCGACTCACATGTGCGTAGCGCGTACATTAATGAACCGGATTTTATGTCCTATTAATCCCAATGTTAATTTGCATGAATACCGAAGTCAGTTCAATGCCGTTTTTCGCGCATTTTAATAAGCATGTCTACATTAACCTAGTGATTCAACGTTACCGCTCCCATAAGAAAACCCTTTTTTTCTCTCTTTGATTTTATGCTCCGAAAATTAAGGAAATTTGAGGGAAGTGTCGAAAGCTGAATAAAAAAGACAATTAAGTTCTCCTTTCGCACAGACTCTGGTACCTAGTTTATCACAGAAATGCAAAGATAATACGAGTAAGTATGTCAGGAGAATGAAATATTTGAAGAAATAAGCTTGATTGGGTACCTTCGTCTTAGCTATTTCTGCCGCAAAGCAGCAGTGCTTGCATTGCTGTGTTCCGGTTTGAAGGGTAAAATATGGCAGTGAAATTACTGGGTACCGTGACTTTACATCTTATATCACAAGTTGGAACGTACACAGTGGTTCTTGTGGGGGCTGTAGATTTGCTGCGAATCGCACAATAGCCACATGTACTATACACTCATACAATATAGGTGACTGTTACCACTTACCATCAGGTGGGCACTTTGCTTGTTTGCCAACATAATCTATACTATATATAATATTATAAAGCTAGAGTTTGTTTGTTTGTTTGTTTGAACGCGCTAATCTCAGGAACTACTGGTTCGAATTGAAAAATTATTTTTCATTCCTCATGCTCGGAAAGGAGCGTTTCCTTGATCTGAGTATTGGGAGGAAAACGCTAGTTCCCACCAGCGGGCGGGAAATTCTCATACTATTTACTTCCCTAATTAGGGCGGAAAGTAAAATTTTAAAAATAGAACTGAATTAGGTTACGTACATACAATCTTTGGTACAATGATAATAAAAGTATTTGGCTGAATGGCCAGTAACAGGTAACGCGATGTGTTCCAAATTTAAAAATACCTGTGAAAAAGATAATTTTGGCGGGAGGGGAATCTGTTACGCTGTACCGAAATCTTGATTGTGTGATTTAGGTATTTAAGAAAAACAATGAATTCAAGCGATTCTGAAATTTCGGCTCCAGATTCAGTCACGAACGAAGCAAATATATTACAATACTCGAAATTTTTTTGCCAAAAATTTCAAAGGAAAGATATTTAAATACATATTCCGACTTTATGAAGTGGCGAGATGCAAGGAATATAAAATCATTTTCTGAAAATGTATTTCTTATATACTTTAATGAACTATCTCATAAAGTGCAGGCGTCTACGCTATGGAGCAGATATTCAATGCTTAAAAGTACACTAAGTGTAAAACACGATGTCGATATGTCATGTTAGGAGTATTTTTATTAATAAATTTTATTAGAAAAGCTATTTTTTATTTTCCTTGCATTCGAAATGAAAAGTAGAGTGCTACACACGGGTAAAAGGAATCAAACCCTACTCGGACTATAGCCGCCCTCGCTGCGCTCGGGTGTCTAACAACCTCGTAGGGATTGATTCCTTTCCACCCTTATAAAGCAATCTACTATTTCATTACTCATACTCGGAAAGTAGGTCTGAAGTTGCCTGAGGAGCGGGTTGAAAGTAATACTTTTCAGCCCTAGGGAGAATTACTTTCAACTGACAGCTGCTGTCAAATTTTAAGAAAGAAACTCGTTCTTTTTTCACATTTTTATTGAACCATGTTCCGACTTTACTGCCACTCAATTACAGCGCGGTGTAAAATTGAAATAACATAATGTTTAGTAAGTATTTAAAGAATATATTTTTTAAATGAATTTATTATAATTTATTTTCAACTATTTCTTTAAAATAACATAGATTTGGGCAAAATATTTACCATTTTTTAAATTATGAGAATGAAAAATAATGGCTAAATAGCTCGCCGGCCACAGAAAAAAAACAAAATAAGCGGGAAAGCGGCGATGCGATCTTCATTTGTTTTTTCCATTTGTAGAGTTTTGTTAATACTTCCGTATAGAAGAGATTTGTATTAACTGTCAATTATATTTGTATATAGGCTGCTACTTATGTATCCGGAACTGGCCACACACAAAAAAATATTTAAAAAAGAACAATTACATTTGAAAATAGAACTCTTTAGTCGTAGAATGCAGCTTGTTTTATTATTCTCTCTATTGTTTGACAACTTTGCCGCCATTTTGATAATTGCGCGTCACCGTAATTATGGAATTAAGTTGAGAACATTTTCGTGCGATGATTTACTACGATTTTCGGCGTGGGCTCAGTCAAAAACAGTGCATCGATCAAATGGTTTCTACTTTTGGTGATGAAGCACCATCAAAAACCACCGTATATCAATGGTTTAGTGAGTTCAAACGTGGACGGTCTTTGCTCTCGGACGAATTTAAGGAAGGTCGGCCAAAATCAGTCGTTGTGCCACAATACATCGATGCTGTGTGTGAACTAATTATGAAAGACCGTCATCCACATATCGTGAGATAGAGGCGTCTTTGGGCATCAGTATGACAAGCATTCACAAAATATTACATGAACATTTAGCCGTAAAAAAAATTTGTTCGCGTTGGATTCCTCACAATTTGACGTCTATACAAAAACAGGCCCGTATCGATTGGTGCAAAGAAATGTTACAAAAATATGACCGAGGTGCTTCAAAAGCTGTTTATAATTAATGATTAAACGAACTTACCTGTACGTGAAGTTCAATCATAATTATACGAAGGCTTCGTCCTCGGGATTAGCAAATAATACTTGTAGTAACGCCTAGTGATACGCCAGTCACGCACTTTATTTGAGGGTATAAATAAAATTTAAAATGAGTCTCACGTCAACAAGGTGGGCGACCTATCCGCTCGCTTCATTTAGTTTAGAGTAGCCGCATCCGGAATATTTCACACAAAAATGGGGACTTGTAGTTGGGAGGGAGGGTTGCTAATCCCTTCGGACGAAGCCTTCGTATAATTATGATTGAACTTCACGTACAGGTAAGTTCGTTTAATCATTAATTATACTCGGCTTCGTCCTCGGGATTAGCAAATAATACTTGTAGACTTTTAGAGATAATAGTGTGAAATATTTTGTTTATTCCTGAATTTTCATTAATTTATGTTAATAAGAATAAACATCAATCATCATTTGAATTACTCGTATTATTAACAATTGTTCTGGCAAAATAATTATTTCCATTAGTATTGACATTACTTATGGTTCTATTATAGAATCGATAGAATGTGCTTGAAGAGCCGCTCCATCCAGCGGTTCGTCTTATTTGATCTAGGCCGACACCTAGGTGATGAGCCGCGGATGTAGCGGCGTGCTGTGCGCGGTAAATATGTTTAGATCAAAAACGCTATCGCGCTATTGAGCTCCCTCTTCATAATAGTTTGTTGAAATAAATTATTTGTGGAATTGAAGGATTATACAAGTCACAATTATTGTCGTTACAGTAATTGAACCAGCGCCGTAAATAAACATTATATTGTTTAAAAGAACTTTGGAATATAGATGCTAATATCGGCGGTACACTCCACGCCGTCCGCATAAAGTTCCCCGCTATACAATGACAGAGAACGGGGTGAAAGCATAAAAATTAAAATCGGCCCAGGAAATGCATCTGGGTCCCTATGCCAGGAGACATAATCAGTGCATTTAGTATTTATTTGACTAGCGAATAAGTCTACTTGAGGTGCCCCATACGATGAGACAATTTCCTGATATGCCCAGTCCGCTAACTCCAATTTTATTTTTTTATTTTTTTTAAATACGTCGCCCTACACTAGGATTTTCTCCTGTGTCGTGGGTGCAGTTACAAACATAGAATATCACATGCACATACGCCCAGACCGGAACAAATTTCTGTAGGCCATAAAACATTTGTCACGTACGGGAATCGAACCCGCGACCCGTTGCGCAGTAGGTGATCACTCGACCTTTGCGCTAAACGTGTCGTCGATTCTATGTCAGGATGTACCCGCCTTGATTCGGCAACTGCCGTTATATTATCTGATAAGCTAATGTAATAAGCCATAACATACAAATTGCGACATTCACACCACTGCCATAGTTGACGAGTGATGTCAGTGAAGTGGGGGAACTGAATACCCCCCATTGTATTGATGTAAGAGATTACTGTAGTGTTGTCGATGCGGAGAAATTTGACAACTAGGTACTTACATTTTTGGCGAACACTTTTAATCTTAGAAAAGCAGCTAGAATTTCTAGGTAGTTAATGTATTGTGTTCTCTCCTGAATGCTCCACAACCCGCTAACCTTCTCTTTGCCACGTACAGCCCCGTATTTGAGGCGTCTGAGAAAATTTCCAGATCATGTGTATCATGTTTGATTTTACAAAACGGTATTTGTATTGCGTCATTCCTAGGGATATTTATAAATTTATCATAATTATCATTAATGATGATTTTAAGTTTAATTACTTAATGCGCTCGAATATTTTAGTATAAGGCTAGTGTATTCTACAGCCGGGCAAACTGAGACTAGTAATTCGACTATTTGCGCGAATTGACGTATTCAACATCTTTTAAGAGTTAACCATTTTTTTTTTTTTAAATTTCTGATTTGTGATCTGGAAATTTTTAGTCTAGATTAGAACGAAACCTTAAAAATGTACATATATTACTAGGTATCATTAAACTTTTGGCCTCGTTAATTAAAATCAAAGAGAGGTAATTAATTTTTTGGTTTGTATATTTGGCCAATAATTATCTAAATAATTAGTTGATTTTAGGTCCGCAGAACGGAGTAATCGGACAATTGGTTTTATTGCCTTGATGGTGCAGTACTCAAGCCAAATAGTTCTTGTTCAATTTGAAATCTTAAATATTTTCTTGAATTAGGGTCAAAAGGCATCTTTTAAATCTATTTTTGTCATGAAACAATTTTTTGTTTTAAATTTTAGCACTGAGCGTAAATTTTCAATTTTTAAATGATCTGCTTTTATAAATTTATTAAAGTTTTTTTTTTTTTTTTTTTTACTCTGCACCCTATTTATTTATCGCCTTTGCAGTCTTAATAATTTCTGACAGGTTTTCGCCTAATGAATGAATAAAAAATGGTTAAGTATTTTGAAGCTGGTCTTTTATGTCCTTTTTAAGGGAAGACAATAAAATTCCGTCGTATGACTGAATCCGGTATTGTAAGTCACAGAGAATACGTTCTGTGTCCATCAACATTTTTATTAATTCTGGGTCACTGTTATTTTTCGAGGTCAGCGAATTAATAGCTTGGTTCAAGCATGAAATAGCCGTAGAAACTTGTTTTTGCCTAATTTCGATATTTTTATAACGTTTAGCGTTTATATCGGAGATAGCCACCTTAATTTCGGCATTCAGTACCTACGGGAGCATTAATTAGTTTGCAGTTAGTCGGCGAAAGGTATTTCACATTAATGTGTGTTCCAACTTAACTGCAAAGTCTTTGTGAATGTTGGCTCCAAAAGTATTCGAAATAGTTGGATCCTCGCCCAATATTTCAAGTATTGTGGTGTTTAGCATCGCATTAGCTGACCCAGGCTCGTCGGTATCCGTCACTTGCTCAGGCGCGCCGGCGGCGGCGGTGGTGGCGGTGGTGGCGGTGGTGGCGACCACCACGGGGGTGACCGTCATAACGGCACAGAAGATATAAACGGCGGGCGTAGCCACTTCGGCGGGTTCTGGGTCGAGGTCGACCTGCATCTCCGAACGTGGCTCAGAACCAATAATCCCATCGAGCAGTAGGCCAATTATAAATCTTTCATCGTATGACATGGCATAATAAATCATGAAATGCTTCATTTCGTATTACCGATCTCCAATGATATCATTACTATGGCATAATTTCGATGATGTCAATATCATATAACGAACGAATGATCAAAAATCTGACCGAAAATCATAATTTTCGCTTTGCACTATGATATCATATGATATTATTTGAAAACCGTGAGATCGTAATAGGCCTGCAGGTTTAACACGTTGTTATTACGTTCTTGCTCTGAAAACCACCGATATCTCCATTAGTCATGAAACAGACCAAAGTACTGTTCGCGAGACTAATTTATAGGGTAGTACAGCTCCAAAGAGAAGTACGCAAACCCGGATATGTAACCATTGCCACTATGAATACACCGATATCTCCATTAGTCATGAAACAGACCAAAGTACTGTTCGCGAGACTAATTTATAGGGTGGTACAGCTCCAAAGAGAAGTACGCAAACCCGGATATGTAACCATTGCCACTATGAATACACCGATATCTCCATTAGTCAGGAAACAGACCAAAGTACTGTTCGCGAGACTAATTTATAGGGTGGTACAGCTCCAAAGAGAAGTACGCAAACCCGGAGAGGTTACCATTACCATAAGGTAGTACAGCTCCAAAGAGAAGTTCGCAAACCAGGATAGGTAACCATTACCACTATGTATATACTGTATTTGTTCTTTAGTATATAATCATAAAAAGTAGGTGCATGTTACGATTGGATAATTATTATTACTGCTAATCAGTTAAGGAACAATCCTAAAATACTGTTCGCAAAATTATTATTGGGTAGTGCAACCCCAAAGAGAGGTACGCAAGCCCAGTTTAGTGAATAATCACTGTAGCAATAACTATTATTTAGTAAACTTTCTTCTTAGAGATATAGTGTCATAAAAATTCATACAAAATAAGCCCACTAGGTAGGTATGAAATAAATCTTATTTAACAGTTTTCGTAAAACTATTTCATTGGATTATAAAACTTCATTTCAGAGGAAACCAGTAAAAAATAAAAACGTGACAAATTTACCATTATAGGTATAATTCGTCATTAACTAATTAAGTTTCTCTAGTACTTATGAGAATATAACAAGATGGCTGACTTATCATACTTCTGCCCGTTATCAAACGAGCATTGTACGGGCAGCAAATAGAAAATGACATTTTCGGCCATAGTCACTAATAAATGCACTTATTCACACAATGACTAACCTTGAGACTCCGCGTACGGCATCTTCGTAACACTTCGAGTTTTTTAAACTTACACAACAGATTTGACAATCCTCCTCACTTTTCCGCTTAGGCATTATAAATAAGCACTACCTCACTTAAAGTAAAAACTTTTAAGACGCGAGAGTGTGATCGTGGCGAGCACTAAAAAGCGAATGAAGCGAGCGGATAGGTCGCCCACCTTGTTGACGTGAGACTCATTTTAAATTTTATTTATACCCTCAAATAAAGTGCGTGACTGGCGTATCACTAGGCGTTACTACAAGTATTATTTGCTAATCCCGAGGACGAAGCCGAGTATAATATCTATACAGGTGACGAATCGTGGATATATGCGTATGACCCAGAAACAAAACAGCAGTCGACGGTATGGATGTTCCAAGATGAGCGGAGGCCAACAAAAGTTGTTCGTGCAAAAAGCACTTTAAAACAGATGGTTGCTTGTTTTTTTGGAATCAATGGACATGTTGCTACAGTGCCATTAGAAAATCGTAGAACTGTGAATTCTGAATGGTATACAACCATTTGTTTGGCAGAAGTTTTTGATAATATTCGAAAAAATAACCCACAACGAAGAATTATCCTGCATCACGACAACGCGAGCTGCCACACGTCAGTCGAAACAACACAGTTTTTAGAAGCTCAAAAGATTGAATTGACCGGTCATCCGCCATACAGCCCCGATTTAGCTCCCAACGACTTCTATTTATTCCCTTTTGTGAAGAATAAATTACGAGGTTTACGTTTTTCGACACGTGAAGAGGCCGTCGATGCATTCAAAATGCACGTTTCGAAGATACCCCAAACAGAGTGGAAAAAGTGTTACAAAAATTGGTTTGAACGGATGCAAAAATGTATTGACTATCAGGGAGAGTACTTTGAAAAACAATAAAAACATAAAAAAATACATATCTGGTTTTTTATTTCATATTCCGGATACATAAGTAGCAGCCCTCGTATAACATTATGTTAATAATCAACACAATGAGATCATCTGATTCAGGTATGGAGTTAACGCTTGATCTTATAAGAGAACGCGGGCTAAAGCAGAAGTTGTTGATTTATCTAAAATAAAATTTACACGCTTTTTCTTCAGCTAATTTATTGTTTCATTTTTACTTTCCTTGTATTCGTAATGAAAAGCACAGTGTTTACCTCGGGTTAAAGACTTATTTAGTCCCTCGAACTATATTGGTGCCCTTGCTACGCTCGGGCGCCAAACGCCGTCTCGGGACTAAATAAGTTACTTTCACCCCTAGGGTAACAATGTACTATTTGTGTTGGATAGTCCATTTATCGAGGAAGGCTTTAGGTTATATAACATCACGATATTGTTATTTTCGGACATCCACAGGAACGAAGTCGCGGGCACAGTTAGTTGTATATAAAAAAGTAACATTAGCGTTCCTTTCGTTTTTCTAATACATTCTGTATCGAACGGCAATGTATGAGGATGATTCGTGACGTGAAATCATTCATACACTGTTCTTTTCGAGCTTCGCTATCGTTTTTGGATTGTTACTTTGTCAACGTCAGTGGAACTCACCGACAAACCAGGGGTTCCTCTTATTGTTCTTCACGTTCAGCCCCAGGAAGTATTCGGTGAAGCCGCGCACGTCGTTGGCCTGCGGCTGCACGCTGATGGTGCCCTCGACGGCGCGCTCGTTCCCGTCGGAGACCAGCGAGCGCGCGCTCCAGCCGTCGGAGCCCACCCAGCTGAACGCGCCGGTGGCGTTGCCGCGCTCCACCGCGCGCATCACGCCGGCTACCTCCTGGTCCGACCCGAAGATTATTGCACCTTGAACGGCAAATAGAACACAATGACTGTTTGTGATCCAAAAAAAAAATGTTAACAAAAAAAAGGAAATCACCGCTCGGCACCCACTTCAATATAATAATGTGATGTTGGGTGGTTTCTTATATTATTTCTTGGGTTTCGAAGTTTGTTTTGTTAGTGAAATTAATACCAGCTCACTGAAGTAACTTAATACAATACAACTAAGGGTCAATATGTGCCTATTGTATTAAAAAAAACTAATTTTTGAAGCCTAAAAGTTTTCCTATAAGAATCTTTCCATCATCAGCTCGATTTTTGACTACTAGACGCATATAACCGAAAGCTTCTTTTTCTGGAATCCCATCATCAGATCCCGAAATGAAGACTTTGGGACCACCTGGGAAGTATAGCCCTTCAAATAAAAAAAGAATTTTCCAAATTGGTTTAGGCGTCTTTGAGTAATCGGGGAACATCCAAAAAAAAAAAAGATTCCGACGAATTGAGAACCTCATCCTTTTTAGGGTTCCGTAGTAAACAAGGAAGGAACCTTTATAGTTTCGCCATGTCTATCTATCCGTCTGTCTGTCTCTCTGTCCGCGCTTTTACTCAGAGACTATTAGTCCTAGAAAGCTGTAATTTGGTATGGTATGGGTATGTATATTAATCATGCCAAAAAAGTGGTGGAAAAAACATTGAATAAAAAATTTTTTAGGGTAGCTCCCATACAAGTAAAGTGGGAGTAATTTTTTTCTCAACTAACCCATCGTGTGGGGTTTTGTTGAATAGGTCTTTAAAAATAATGTAAGGTTCAGAAAACCATTTTTCGATTTAGGGATCCGTTTCTGAAATATTTGGTTTTAAAGTGCAAATTTTTGTTAGAGGTAAGTGTCCCCCCCCCCCCTCTATCTGGTAAACGGTTATATATGGACACGTGAAAAAAATTATGTACTCGGAAAAGTAAAATTTCATTGAAAATTAGTACTGAATATAAATTTACGAGCCACGTGACGTTAAGGAAATATAAAATCATTGCAGCTATAATAATAATGCCTAATTTAATAGCAACGTATTTAGTAATCTGTGGCAACGTGTTGTGAGGTGTGAGTGTGAACTCAAAGTTGGCATTTGCAACTACGGAACCCTACACTGCGCGTGGCCCGACATGCACTTGGCCGGTTTTTTTTTGAAGTCGATTTAAAATTGCTAGGTACTTAATGGATAGAATGGGGAGAAGCAGATGAGAAAATACTGTACTGCTTTTTAGTCTGACAGTGGTCTCAGATATCACGAGAAATTACTATAATCTGTAGAAAAAACAAAACACTGCGATTTTTGTCCCGTGACGTCACACGCTGAGCCGTTGCATGAGTGAAAATATTTTTTCATTTCATTCAATTCCACTGGTCTGTCAGGCTTCTCGGTGATCCCGCTCGGATCATGGTTAGGGGGAAAGGGCCTTATTCTGATAGCGTTAAAGCATTTGTGGCGTGTCAATAACGCTTCAATAGCATCAACACTATCAAGACACGATAATAACGTCAAGATTTACATGTTTTACGCCCAATGGGCCCAAAATGCCGCTCCGCTGTTAAAAACACTATATCATTCCCCACTCTCTAAACAAGGTTTAGTTTGCAATATTTATTACTCCTTACAAAAAGAGTGTTAATACTACATTTTCTTTTTCATCATTTGCTCAGGTTTCTTTAATAAGCTAGATGACAAAAATTTTTTTTTTGCTTTAATAGAAGCTCATTCATATAATAAACTGAAAGAAAAAATCGGTTTTCGAATAACTAAAAAAACAACCAAGATATAAAGTATAAAAGATTTTTCTCCATCTCTTTCTAGCAAAACGGCAATTTACATGGAGTTTATATGGTCGTACTAAACAATGACGTCACGGTTGATGTCGGATCTCTCTGTCTACTAATCGCTTCCAAAAAAACAACTTAAATTGCTTGTATCTAATGTATTTCCAAGCCGATTTTAATTCTAATTTTACAGGATTGTATCTTTTGCTATGGTATTTTAATATTTTATGACTAGACGTGAAAATTAGAATTCAGTCATCCCTATTAGTAGTAACAGTAGTAATAATTGCTAGTGAGATTAAAAACAATAATAAAACGGAGGGTAGTTGTGATGTTAGCGGCGTAAACATTAACTAAAGTGAGCTCCTACTAATATATTGCGACAGTATTATTAAAAACATTTATAAAGCTCGATTTTTTTATGTAAAAGTAAGGATAATCTAATGGTGGTGAGTCTGTGATATAGTTTTTCGAAAGCAAACCGTGGTGTAGGAGTAGTCGGTTGGTTTATTCGAGTGGTGACTTGACCTACCTACCTCGCCAAACTGTATACGTTGTGAAGTGTGTGTTTAATGGTCGCCCGTTTGGACGGCTAGACGTGCGGAGTTACATTTGTTCAACTGACATCTCTTATTTCAACTTGTTTGACTTAAATTGGTATGTAAAATGGCATGCACAGCGTGCAAAAATGCAATCCTCGAGGATATGTTATTGTTGTGTGCACTATGTAAAGACAGCTACCACTATGCCTGTCTGAATATTCCTGCTGAATACTTCAAAACCAAGCTGCAAGGAAGAGATCATAAATGGCATTGTCCTACGTGCAATAATATCACGCTCGCGCGTGGACGTAAGGGCGACAGTACTCCTGTCCGTAGGCATTACGAACAATCGCCACCGGCACAAACTGCCGCCGATGTATCTATGTGTGATGCGTCGCTTCAATACGACTTGAGCAGTGTCGATGATCTAGTGTTGCATAATAACAATTCTAGTATTACTATGGAGCACACTATGAGAAATGTTATGCAGACATTTTCTAACATGTTGGACTCAAAACTTGCAAATGTGAAACAGGACATAAGCATGATAGATGCAAAACTAAGCTCAACCAAGCAAGAAATCTTTACTGAGATGAAAAAAGAATTTGGACATGCCATCGAGAAGAATTCTCTGAAACCACAGATTTTTTGAGTGACCAATTGAAAAGCTTTCAACTAGAGATCCGGTCCATTGATAAAAAAGTGAAGGAACTCGAAACTGAAAACCAGCGCTTGAGTTCAGAATTAGGTATCATAAAAAATAGCCAAAAATGTGAACCTAACACGTCAGACATACAGTGCCAACTTAATCAATTGATAGTTGATCTTAATGACAGGGATCAGGCACTACTTCTCAATGATGTAGAAATCACTGGAGTGCCGGAATATACAGGTGAATCAACTTTGCATGTAGTCCAGGCTGTAGCTCGAAAATTGGGCGTAAATCTGGAGGGCCGGGATGTGGTTGGTGTCGAGCGTGTGGGGGTCGAGCGTGCGAGGGCCGCGGGTGCCGACGCCCGCCCGCGCCCGCGGCCGTTGATCGTGCGGCTGGCTCAGCGTGCTCTTCGTGACGACGTGCTTCGGAACGCCAGGGTACGCCGCGGAACTGACTCTAGTAATATGGGACTGCCTGAACACCATCCGCAGTCTATCTACATAAATGAGCGGTTGACAAAAACGAACCGCAGGCTTTTCTGGCTGGCACGACGGGCGAGTAAATCCGTGAACTGGAAATTCGTATGGACGAAAGAGGGCCGTATCTATGCGAAACGAACTGACAGCGCCGAGACTAAAGCTCTAAATATAAAATCTGAGCAGGACATTGTACGTGTTTTCGGTGTGGACCCAACTGTCTCTGCTGGGAAGTAGTTTTCATTTATTTCGTCGATTTATAATATGTTTCATAAATAAAAATAAATGTGTAATTACCGGTCGCGTGTCTGTTTGCCTAAAGAATCTGTGTACAATTTTACATTTTATTTATTTAAAATTATATAAACAATATAAATGTTTCATAGCACATTTCTACAAAAAATACCTTTTGTATAAAACTGTTATTGATATGCGAGTAATTAATTGCTTGTTAATTTTTGTATGTTTTATTTCGCAAATAATATTTGTTAAAACGAGAGAAAATGGAGCAAGTTTAACTATGCATGTGCCATACTCAAATCACGCTGTTAAAAGTTTTTTCTCGATCCCTATATCTATATTTTGATACCTATATATTCACTATTTATTAATTCGCGCCACATATTTATTCTAAAAAGGTTTCTTGTCAATTTAAAGTATATTCAAATTTCACAATCTTATATTATACAGTTTATTAAAAATAAGTTTTTGAAAGTTGGTCTCTTAAATCCTTGCTCGCTTGGCACGCGGCATGAAGAATTTGTGGTGACCTTGGAGCGACACTCGGTGGACGTCCTGGCAGTCAATGAAACCTGGCTGCGTGAGGGGGAGGAAGGTCGGGCGCCGAAGCTGGTAGGTTACCGCCTACGTCACATACCACGCCCCTCCGGCGTCAGAACCCGTCGGTGGCGTCGGGTTCTACCTTCGGTCTGGTATCTATGCGCGCCAACTACATCCACCAGAGTCACCGTTAGTGGAACAAATGTGGATCTGTATTAAATTAAATGGTCTGAAAGTTGCGGTTGGCACCGCTTACCGCCCTCCGTGGCTAAATGTTGACACCTTCATTGACGCATTAACCGAGGCTGTTTGTGCTTTCTCTCTACTTGATCATATCGTTCTCATGGGCGACTTCAATATCGATATGAGTTCTGATGTGACAAATGCAAAGAAAATAGTAAATTTTTTACACAATATGAGTCTAAAGCAGTATGTTACCCAGCCAACTCACTTCACTGAACACTCCGAGACACTTTTAGATCTTATATGTAGTAATTGCAGTGTTTCGAACGTAATCGTTGAGCATGTTCCTGAGCTTAGCAGCCATGCGTTTGTCTCTGGTAACTTGTGTATCAAAAAACCCAAACCGTCACCAAAGTGGATTATATACAGGCCTTTAAAAGATATTTCTCTGAGTGAATTTAACGCTCATGTGGAATCTATCAATTGGGATCGACTCGTCAACGGAAATATAAACGACTCACTTCAATCATTTAATGCATACATACTGCACATTTATGATTTATATGCTCCGTTTCAGAAATACCTAATTAAAAAACATTGCTACCCCTGGATAACACCGACAGTTAGGGCAATGATGAAACTAAGAGATGAAGCACACTCTATATGTCGCAGATCCAATCTAGACAGTCACATTTTTTATTACAAGCAGCTTAAAAATGTAGTAAATGAGGCTTTATGGTCTGAAAAAAAGGCATACTTTCAACATAAAATTAATAGCTGTTCTAAAAATCCACGTGAACTTTGGAAAAAGATTAAACGTGACGTTGTTAACTTTAATTCCAAACAATTTTGTCTTCCTCCTAACCTAAATGATCCGAACTTAATAAATGAACATTTTCTGAACATTCCTGGAAATAATAGTGTTACAATCTCTGAGCTAACTTTTTATGAATTTAACCGCTTCGGTTCATCTTCATTTAGTTTGAAAACGGTAGATGAAGCAACTGTTTCCAAAGTTATCATGGGAATCAAATCAAATGCTCAAGGTGCTGATGGTATATCGCATGACATGATCTTACAGACCCTACCGCAAACTTTAGGGATCATTACCGCCTTAGTAAATAAATCCATCCAAACCGGAGTCTTTCCGGATAAATGGAAGGAATCCTGTATCAAACCAATTCCTAAAAACAATTATCCAGCTGACTATAAGGATCTTAGGCCGATCAGCATTTTACCATTTCTGTCCAAAGTCATTGAAAAAATCGTATGTCAACAAGTGACGGATTATCTTAATGCTAATGGAATTTTGCCTGAAAAACAATCTGGGTTCAGAGCGGGTCGTAGCACGGCAACAGCGCTACTAGACATTGTTGACGATATTTTGACTGAAGCAGATCGTGGAAAAGGAACCTTATTGGTTTTGCTTGACTTTTCACGTGCTTTTGATACAATTAATCATAACCTACTTTTATCCAAGCTTGCCTACTACGGATTTGACTCTGGTGCGTTAAAATGGTTTTCCAGCTATCTAAGTGGCCGGTCTCAAAAAGTTGAACTGTCCAATGACACACGTTCTTGCACTTGTTCTGTAGCTTCACCGGTTCTCCGCGGAGTTCCTCAAGGATCAGTATTGGGACCAATATTATTTATTTTATACAGCGCCGATATTGTACACTGTCTAAAGAGCTGTAACTATCACATCTATGCCGACGACCTTCAATTGTATTTGCCATGTAAACCCAGTGAAACGCCATGTGCAGTAGAGGCCTTGAATCAGGATCTGGATCGTATATCTAATTGGTGTTCACGTAATAATCTAGTTTTAAATCCTAAGAAATCGAAATTTATGGTGTTAGGTACAGGAAAGCAAAGAATAAAAATCAACCAGGCTATCCCACGGCTAAAAATTATCGATAACGTTATTGAACAAGTTACAGAAACGAAAAATCTTGGAGTCGTCTTGGACGACAACTTGAGGTTCCATAATCATGTTTGTGATGTTGCTAAAAACTGCTTCTATAGGCTTAAGGTTTTATACCAAGTACGCAAATACTTATCAGTTGATCTGAGAGTCACTTTATGCGAATCTCTTATACTTTCTAAGCTTAATTATGCTGACACAGTTATAGGCCCTTGTCTCTTATCTCAAACTAAGAAAGTGATTCAGCGGGTGCAAAATGCCTGTGCTCGCTTTTGTTTTCAAATTCCCCCTAGAACTCACGTTACTCCATATCTTAATAGAAGTGACCTAATGAATATGGAATCTCGGCGTTCCCTCCATTTTGCTTGCCTGCTGTTCGGGATTGTGAAGACTCAAGCACCACGATATCTATATGATAAGCTTAAATTTTTACAACACCAACGATTATCCACTCTCCTCGTGTGCCCTGAACACAAAACAGCAGCATTTCGAGGCAGTTTTAAGTACACCGCCACGAAATGCTGGAACAACATTCCGCCTCCTTACAAGCAAGTCACTTCGCTGCACTCCTTCAAAGTTAAATTAAAAATGCTTTTTCTTGCTGAGCAGAAGTTGTGTTCGGGGTAATGAGACTTTGTTTTTTTTTACTGCCTTGCATTTTATTTTATTTTATTCAATAATTATTTTATATATAAAATATATAGTATATATTTGAATCTCGCTTGCTTCATTTCCTCTTTTTAATTTACTGTCGTATAATTGTTAGCGCCAGGATATCATAATAATGATTTTAGCGGCTGCGCTCAACTACACTCCTTATAGGTGTTCACGGAAGACCAGCGTCGGGTGCTGTAATAGCACCTGACATGTGCTGAGTGTTCACCCTTTTCGGTATAGTTATGTCTTTGTATTTCTTTTTATCTTTTTGCGTTTTTGTGTAACTTTACTGAAATAAATAATTTTCTATTCTATTCTATTCTATTCTAAATATTATTTGCAGTTTGAATTACAAATATATGTGTTTCATCTTTAGAGAAATACATCAGTTTTACACTGAGTACTTCAAATAGGAACAGTGCAAAAGAAGTGGTAATGACGAAACGCAACAACAATACGAGTAACACTAAATATGTTGTTTGGGGTATCAAATCCTCAATCCATACGCACACAATATTGATAGGTAGATTACAAATGTGTATCACATTTTCAAAATGGCGGCTACCTTTTTTTTTTTTTCTCGGGGGGAAATGCGTAACCGCACCGTACCCGCCGTTGGCTAGGTGGCGAGCGTGTGTGGGGCTCTCCCGGCAGAGTGCCAGGCCTACCCACTAAAACCCCCGGTGTTCTCCCTGCCCATAAGGGCGCGCTAGGTAAGGTCCACACTCCACGACTCCACTACCCACGCGCCCGAAAATGGCGGCTACCTAATGAAATAATAATTATTTCCGAATTCCTGTTTTTTTTACCACTTTGTCGTCCTCAAAAAATTTGCTGCTATAGGCCCGGGTCTTCTGGGCCCCTATGGAATCCGGCCTTGCATATGAACGGTCGCGCACTTAATCGTAGCGAACAACAACCATTTAAACATTGATAATTATGACCTGCGCAACTCAGTTTTCTATCAAGTATATAGATGAAGTAGTCATAAGCCTATTGTTTATAAAATATGGAATACATAACCACATTGATTATTAAGTCCATGGTGGTAACTTTACCACATGTAAACATTACTCACACACAAACAATATTACGAGGGTATTCTGGCAGAACCGAATAAGTGCAGAATCCTACTAATATTATAAATGTGAATGATGAAAGTATGGATATTTGGATGTTTAGATGTTTGGATGTTTGTTACTCAATCACGCAAAAACGGCTGAACGGATTTGGATGAAATTTGGCATACATGTAACCTTTGATATGGAAAAGAACATAGGCTACTTTTTATCCCGATTCCTTAAGTAGTTCCCGAGGGAAAATTTAAAATTGTTTACGAGCTGAGCCGCGGGCAGACAGCTTTGAAGTATGCATGTCACCTATGCTATGGAAAAGGACATGTAAAGTACATGTCCTTTTCCTTAATGATCTCTCAAATAGTTCCCGTGGGAAGATTAAAAATTGTTAACGAGCGAAGCTTTAGACCCAATTCTGAAGTCCACGCAGACGAAGTCCTGGCCAGAAGCTAGTATGTCATAACGAGAAAAGAGTATTTTAAGCTTTGAGTGATCATAGTTTAGCGCCGAAGCCAAATATCAACACGATAATCAGATCATCACAATAACATCCCATTATACGTCTGTACGTACTTTTTATCATACTTCAACAAGCGCTAGAATCTTTCATGTCGTAGACACAGACAGCAATAGTTGCGTAAACGCCATTAAAGGCAACCAATCTCGGCGAATCTAGATACAATCGTCCAATTAACTGGGCCCAAATCCCAGAAACCAACGAACCCCGACACGCCGCGTTACAGTGTTGAACAGTAACCACTGAACCGGTAACACTTAGAAATCAATTTGTGTAACCACTTTAGCGAAAAATTGTCTCGGAGCGCAGCTGGCTAGCGAAGCACGAGTCGGTTATTTATCGGACGTATATTGCTTTGCCGCCAGAACGGTGTTAGGCCTCCAATACACTGGAGGTTTATATCCCAATATACTTTAAGGCCATCTATAAATTACACCGAGCCCGAATTTTTTGAGGCTGTCAACCGCCTTGTTTTAAGTGTGCACGAGCATTTAAAGGAAGCGTATTATTTACTTGTGACAAATAAATTTGTTCCATCATCATTTCGGCCAAAAGATGCCCACTGTTACCCAGATCTTCTCCAGGGATCTCCAAGTCAAACGGTACTGTACTTCCCTGTACGCCGCCGCCACTCGAGGACTTTTCCGCCCCAAGGCCCGTCAGTCCTGGGAACTCTGTGTCCTTCCCACTGCCACTTATGGTTTGCTGGCTATGTCGGTGACTCTAGTTCATCTATGGATCTCATCATTTCTGATGCACACAGAACAAATCGTGATCGCATAGAGAAACCTTTTTGGTGACCTTGAGCCTTTTTATCAGACCCATTGCTAGCGGCCACGTCTCAGTTTCGTGCGTCATCACTGGCAACGTGCACGAATTGAAGACTTTTGTCTTGAGATAAATTTGTTGAATGATGTTTAATGGTGATGAATTTTTGACCACTGTGGTCTAGGAGTTAAAACCACCCTATATTGATCCGATTCCCCGCGGGGCAGAAGATTTTATGCTTGGTTTGGTTAGTGGTAGGGCTTCTGAGCCTGCCTGGCCAGTTCCTATCATCTTATTTAAGTTTGTCACCATAATAGCGATGAGCGAGTAAGATAGCCAGTTCCTCAGTCGTTCAGGAGTCAGGATGAAGTTCACTTACATCTTCAGCCTTATCATCTCTTACCTTCAGATGACAAAAAGAATTTGAATATAAAAAAGATATAGTGGAAATCAAAATAATTTCATGCGTACATACGCAATACTTTAATGCATAAACGAGTGACAAAAAAGTAGAAATATGTGGCCTTATTCCAACACAGCAGTCTCATCCAGGCAATTATATAAAAGGGATATTTAAAGGAAGAAAGGAGGGATAGTGCAAAATTTAATATGTGGTCATAGAAAACAGATTAGGGAATCTCTTGGCCTTTTCAGCTGTTGATAAGCAATCAAATTCTAATACAAAAATCTTTATTAATCATAGGCCTTTACAGGCACTTAATTGACGTCAAAACAAAGTAAAACATTCTAGTTTAAAGAAAACACATCAACGTTGTATGTGCATACATCCTGAATATACTCAAGATTACTGCAAATACAAGAAGGAATGAAAAAAAAGTTGACTATACACCTGCTCGGAAATTTGGGAGAGCCTTCTCTAGAAGAACAGGCAAGAAACTTGAAATGATAAGACCGAGGCGCCGAGGATGGGAGAAAGATTCACTTGGACTCCTCAGCAACGGAGTAACACAATATTACCTCTAATACAACGAGCACTACAATGGTATTAGCATTGTTATAATGTCGATAAATTTGGGTGAGGCGGTGACTGAATCTTAAGCGCTGTCCACACATTTTCGGGGTCCTGTCGTATTCCGTCTGGGACGGAGAAAAAAATCGGTTATGTTTTATGTTATTCTGGTGTCTACTTTAGGTCAAATTCTAAAACACATGTTTAATACATGTGTTTTACTAAATTTACTAAACAGTATAAAATAAAAATATTATTTTAACATTAATGAGTTGTTGTATGTATTTTTATATTATGTGTGACGTTTTAGTCTGTTTTATTTTTTGAAAAATATGTTGTTCCTAAGGATTAGTTGCAAAGCAAAGTTCATGTGAACAGTATTTTTAACCGACTTCAAAAAAGGAGGAGGTTCTCAATTTGTCGCGTATGATTTTTTAACTGACTTAAAAAAAGGAGGTGGTTCTCAATTCGATGGGTAGGGTTTATTGCGTGTATGTTACGCGATTGCTTCGCCAATTGTGGACCGATATTTAAAATTCTTTTTGTATTTGATAGGTATATCTACTCCTACGGTGGCCCCATTGTCACAAAAGCCAGGATCTGATGATGGGCTCCCAGGAAAATCGGGAACTCTAAAATTTTATAGGTATGTCCAACGCGTTTCATGCTTTACCCGAATCCATTTAGGTATTTGTGTCTAGTAGTCATTCACCGGGCTGATGATGGAAGGATCCTGAGCTTTTAGGGAGTAAGAGGTTAGATTTTTAAATACAATAGGCGTGTATTGACACTTTGTCGTATTTTTCAATAGTTATACTTTGGTTAACTGGTGTTAAATTCACTTAAAATATAAAAAAAAACCGACTTCAAAAACACTGAAAAGTTAAAAATAATATAAGAATAGGTAGACATCACACTTCTATATTGAAGTCGGTGCCAAACGATGATCTCCTAGAAAGTCTTAAAATTTGACACCGACTTCAATATAGAAGTGTGATGTTGTCTGTACCTATTCTTATATTATTTTTAACTTTTCAGTGTTTTTGAAGTCGGTTTTTATTTTTTGTAAAATATTTTTTATTTTTAACTTTTTAGCAAGGACCGGAACCACTTACCATATAAGGGGTTTTTTATTGGGTAATTTATAGACTTGTTTTCACAAACCCTATCAATACGGTAAGCATTTCATCGACTTACTGCACCGAAAGGCTAACCAAAATAATACAGTTAATTAGGGTAAGCACTTACCGCATCCGAAATCCCCATTGAGGCTAACCCTATCAAGAGGGTTTACACGCGCACAAGCAATTCAAGTTTTTACGTGAAATGCATTAGACTTATTGTTGCATAACCGTTCACGTGTGTAGTTATCGGCAGTGCATCCGCAGCCGCAAAATATCGCCCCATCAAATAATAAGGAATAATAAGTTATTCCCACTAAAGTTAATTTTCGTGTGACTCGTCAATCAGTTTACGTTAAGATGTCGCCGCGCTGCGCGCCAGTCGCGGTGCAGCTTGTTTGTTTTTACAAATTTTTATTTAGCTTGCACTGTATGTATGTATGTGTATATGTATGTATGTTTGTATGTTCGGGTCAATTTTTTTAAATAAAATCGTTTCCGTTCTGGCGAGTGCGAAACTCGCGAGCGCGCGCCAGTTGGCACCTTCCGTTTTTATTTTATTTTTATGTCGTCAGCTCGCGCGCGCATGTAAAGTACAGTCAAATAAAAACAGATTGAAACCAAAAACTATAAAAACTAGCTATTGCCCGCAGCTTTGCCTGGGTTGGAAGGTTGGTAACTAAGTCTTTGTGTTTTGTTTTCTGGGTTGGAATTGAATTTTAATATCTGTTATGTTTACGATTTTTCGGAATATGTACAATCGCATTTGGTTTTCATTTTCGGACCAAAACGTTGCTCTGTCCAGATTAGCATGCTTAAGCGTGCTTTGGTTTTTATAATAAAAAATAAGCATTTAATACTGCCGCCTGTAGAGAAAATATGGAATAAAACAGTTAATCTTTAACTATGGACGTGGAGTCTCTAAGGCCCCTTGTCTACAAATATAGGGACAATCATATTTTTATTTCCTTCTACTTTTAATCAATTTTTCTTTATAAATGTTCAATATAATCAGCCGAGTGCGTCAGAAAATATCGATAAAGCAATTGTATTACGATTGTTTTTGTTAAGTAGGTAGGTGTCATTTTTCTATTTTTTTTACCTACGATTTTTTTTATGTTTAATTTGCTTATTAGAGTTCATAATTGAGGAAAAAGTAATTTTTCTTGTTTGATGAGACTTATTCCTATAATTATTGTCACATAAGTTCTTTATTTCGTTATACTAAGTAAAATGTATTACAATTTTATTTAATTTGTATTGGTTTAGTTTGATTTGAACCTATTTATTACAATTAAGACATAAATAGCTTAATATCTAAAAAAACGTGTGAACTGCGTAACGAAGAACAGGGGCCTCAGTGACCCCGTCCATAGAAGTGTAAGGAAAAAATGACGTCCAAAATTAAACGCGAAGCAGTGAAAAATATTTGAATGTGGAAGTTTTTAGTGATATTAATGTATTGTAGGGGTAAATTGATGATTTTACTTAGTTAAAATAAGTATTATAGTTACGTCTTCTAATGTGAAACGTATACTTAACTTTAAAACTTAAACAAAACCTAAAATTTTCACAAAAAATATCGAGAAGAAATTGCACTCGTGTCAGCAATAGCAATGGCGGGTGCTACCTGGCTAAATGCAATTGTTCAAAATCAAAAAAATCAAAATCATTTATTCATTCACAATTGAAAATGGTAGGTATAGTTGCAGATGGTCAGCTTTAAAAAGGTTCAACATTTTCTAGTTATACTACGATAACATGTGAATATGTGTTACAATAAAAGTTTAAAAACTAATACTAAAACCAATTATTACTTAAAAATTCTTTAACAAAAAAAAAAATACATAGCAACCATTTATATAACTCAACTTTAAATCTGTTAAATGTTAATTTTTTTCTGGTAAGTTATTATACAATGTGTCCCCGGATAAGGTGCACAGACGAAAATGGGTGAAACTAGAATACAATTTATCGATAAAAAAAGAGTTTTTTTTTAATTAAATTGTTTTAATATTGATTTTTATTTTTTTAATCTCTTTTTAAGACCTTTTGTGTTTGTAAAATTGTAACATTGTAACCACTGCGTGGATTTTGTTCAAATAAAAACAATAATGATGCCAAAAGATTAACACTGTATGGTAAATAAAAAAAAGTACATAAAAGCAGTCAATAGGGAGAAAATCATTTTTTTTTTCACTAATTTTGAACATAAAAGTGTTAAATTTTGAGTAAATGTTTATTTTTACTAAATACTCGTAATGCCCCCTATAACAATTTCTTTTTATTACCTCTTATTAATCCAGATATTATAACCTTTTCAACAAAAAAAACAACATTCTGTCTCTAATACATGCTTAGCTACGAGGCTTTAATTGAGGGGCCTGCTAACGCGCCGTCCCCTGGCGCCCGCGCCGCTGCCTTTTTGTCAACCGCTGAGATAGCTTTTCTTAAATTGGAATTTAGCTAAACACAAGCATTTTTTAAACTTAAGCTAAGCTTTTTCAGTGTAAATGAAATTGATTAAAACAAGAAAAATAAATCATAATAAGTATTTATTACAAAAAATCTAAAAAAACACTTTTTATTAAATTAATGCATTAAATGTTCATAATGGCCACCTCGCTGTTGCAAGCACATCATTGCACGCAAGGAAATCTGTTGCGTAGCCCTGCGGACCATGTCGGGGTCATTTTTTATATTTTCCGCACATTGGACAATGCGATCGTGAAGTTCGGCCTCCGTATTAACGGTGGTGCTGTACACCCATTGTTTCATCACACCCCATAAAAAGTAATCCAGTGGTGTCATGTCAGGTGAGCGCGCTGGCCATCCTACAGGTCCTCCTCGACCTATCCAGCGATTGGGGTAGGTTTGATTCAGGAAATTTCGCACAATCGTGGCGTAGTGAGCAAGGCATCCGTCCATTTGGACAAACATGTGTCTTCTTCTTGCCAGTGGCACATCCTCTAACATAAGGGGGAGATCATTTGCACTAATGGCGTCATGAAAACCCGCACCTTAAGAGACCGTCTACATTTCAAGTGCAGTTTTCAATTAATGTGTGGACGGCGTTAATTGACGACACATTGATTGGGCCGATTATTCTGCCAAGGACATTAAACGGCGAACGGTGTTTGTCCCTTTTAAGAGATGATCTCCCCCTTACGTTAGAGGATATGCCGCTGGCAAGAAGAAGACACATGTTTGTCCAAATGGACGGATGCCCTGCTCACTACGCCACGATTGTGCGAAATTTCCTGAATCAAATCTACCCTAATCGCTGGATAGGTCGAGAAGGACTTGTGGGATGGCCAGCACGCTCACCTGACATGACACCACTGGATTACTTTTTATGGGGTGTGATGAAACAATGGGTGTACAGCACCACCGTTAATACGGAGGCCGAACTTCACGATCGCATTGTCCAATGTGCGGAAAATATAAAAAATGACCCCGACATGGTCCGCAGGGCTACGCAACAGATTTCCTTGCGTGCAATGATGTGCTTGCAACAGCGAGGTGGCCATTATGAACATTTAATGCATTAATTTAATAAAAAGTGTTTTTTTAGATTTTTTGTAATAAATACTTATTATGATTTATTTTTCTTGTTTTAATCAATTTCATTTACACTGAAAAAGCTTAGCTTAAGTTTAAAAAATGCTTAAATATGTTTAACTAAATTCCAAAAAAAATTTGTTATTTTTTTTTTAAATTTATTACATTCCATAACAATTATTACATTGTTGCGGACATAAAAATTATAAATTTAATTAAAAATTGTCTAAACTTAAAATATAAAAATAATTTGTTGAACATTAATCAAATTAATTACTCAGTCAGTACCTACACATATAATTCCTATATCCCAAAATCTTATTATACCCAAAATATATAAATTTGAAACAATCCCTCAAAATTAAACTTTTTTTATATATAACAATCCTGTCACTTATACAAGCTGTTTACTTTCAAACTCATGTCCGCCTTATAGCTATTAATGTCATAGTACGATTTTTCTAACAGAAAGGCCTTCAGCCGCCCTAAACAAATAGAACGACTCCGCACTTTTAATACTATTTGGTAACATGTTAAATAGTACTACTGACTGATAATTAGCGCTGTGCCGGACTACTTTCAATCTAGGTATAACATCCATTTGGATTGCTTTCCTTCTAGTGCTTTCCCGGTTATATCGTTCCTCTGAGGACTCGCGTTGAAGGAGATGCTTCTTACAATCACTCAACAAAACCATAAGATACAAACATGGGACAGTTAGTATGCCTAAAATTCTGAAATGCTCCTTACAGGATTCCCATGGTGGAATCCTTAAGATTGTCCTGATTGCCCTCTTTTGAATTTTAAAAGCCTGACTAACATTATAGTCACTATTGCCCCAGCATCAAATGGAATACCTTAGCCTTGACTCCACTAATGAGAAATACAATGTCTTCAGTTGCGACAAAGTTAGTTCATCCCTAAGACTTCGAAGAGCATAGCATGAAGAGTTTATCTTCTGCTTGACGGATTCAAGCTCACATTTCCAGTTCAAGAAAAGGTTATAAGATCTGGATTAATAAGAGGTAATAAAAAGAAATTGTCATAGGGGGCATTATTTGGTAAAAATAAACATTTACTCAAAATTTAATACTTTTATGTTCAAATTAGTGAAAAAAAAAATGTTTTTCTCCCTATTGACTGCTTTTATGTACTTTTTTTTGTTTACCATACAGTGTTAATCTTTTGGCATCATTATTGTTTTTATTTGAACAAAATCCACGCAGTAGTTACAATGTTACAATTTTACAAACACAAAAGGTCTTAAAAAGAGAATAAAAAAATAAAAAATCAATATTAAATACAATTTAATTTAAAAAAAACTCTTTTTTTAATCGATAAATTGTAGTCTAGTTTCACGAAAATGGGTGAAACTAGACTACAATTTATCGATTTTCGTTATCCGGGGACACACTGTATATAGAGATACACATACAACGACAGTTAATTATGAATTTTGTACAATTTGGTCGAACACCAGGGTCAAGTCTATGTATATATCTTGTATATTTATTTGGAAATAATTCTTTAGTACTTTTAAAGAGACTATACTATTTTGTTTTACAAATTTAGCAATTTTAAATTTATAGGAAGGGGTAGTAAATAAAGTTTCTTAAAGAGTATTCATAGTGAAATTCACTCACATTGCTTAGTTTTGGACAGTTAATATAATAGGTAATAAGCCAAATTTTTGAGTCAATGTGATATTGTTGATAATTATTAGGGAAATAAGCAGTTTTTTGTCATGTTGATTTATATATTTATCTCAAAACTATGTTTTATTTTAAACTTACATCGTATAAAGTATCTTAAACATTAAAAAGGTACCTACTTTAAATTTACTTAAACATTTTTGTAGCTGACTGTACATAAATATGTCAGATTCCACCATCGAGCGAGTTGACGACAAAAAAAAAGGTAAAATCGAAAGGTGCCAACTGGCGAGCGCTCGCGAGTTTTGCGCTCGCCAGTTGACGAATAAGTCTTCTTAAGTTATTAGGAATTTGCTGCGGTAATATAGGATTTCCCAGATCTCGAAATCGGCTGAACGTAGAAGTTTGAAAAAAATACCGATAATAGACCTTAATTTCTTCAAATTAGTTCAAGCATTAGTTTTTGATTTGCTTGATGAATAACAATGTAATGGCAAATTCAATACGCAACAAGAGCTGTCTATTCGTTATTTTAATGCCCTAAAAAGAGGAAAATAAACATTAATTTATTACATGATACATTTTTTATTAAACTATAAAAGCTCGCCGCAAGATTTTTTTAATCAAAAAAATATTTTTTTAGACTTACCAATATCAAGATCAACTTAAATAGGTAAGTATTGTATTATTCTTTATCTACAATCTCGCGACAAGCTTATATATTTTCATAAAAAAATGTATTATGTAATAAATTGAAGTATATCTTCCTCTTTATAGGGCATTAAAATAAGAGCTTGTTATTAAAAATCTTTTTTTGATGGCCTCAGTTTTGAAGCTAAATAATTCACTCAAATTCGTCCTAAATATACCTACTTATTTCCTTATAGGCCTATTTATAGGCCTTTGAAAAATAAATTAATAATTAATAATTACTCACGTTACAAAGCTCGCCTTATACAAATATTCAATTCTTCCTCATTGTCTCTATTAGATTTATAGCTGTATTATAGATTCCATGTTTATAATAATTTAACATAAAACTTGAAAACAGATATCAGTGTCAGTCTAATAAATAAGAAAATACTGCCGTCCGCCGCCCTCACCGTCGGCGTCGGTCGAATCAATCAATGTTAGTAAAAATCGCGAAAATGTGCGGAAGCAAGATAGGAGACAATAGGGTAACCTTATTAGTTGGTAAGCAATTAAAGGTATAGATACCCAATGTGATTTGGTAAGTGCATTGGAAGCAGTTAAGCTTATTCAAAAAAGTTACCGCAAGGAAACACTAACCCTATCAATGGGGTAACCCTATCGTTCGGTAACCTTTTGATAGGGTTTCCCTAACAATCGGGTTAATCAAATAAAGGGGTTTTCCGGTTCTTGCTTTTTAGTGAATGAAATCTTTTTAGTGAAAGAAATTCTCTTTCCTTTCTTTCCCGCGTATTAGCGTTTCCCTCGATTTTCATGGGATCCCATCATCAGATCCTGACTTTGGTGACCTTGGGACCATCCTAGGAGTATACTCTATCGAATACAAAAAGAATTTTGAAAATCGGTCTACAATTGGCGGAGTAATCGCGTAACGTACACACAAAACACGTTGGAAACACCTTAAAATTTAGGGGTTTTCCTCGATTTTCATGGGATCCCATCATCAGATCCTGACTTTGGTGACTATGGGACCACCTTTGGAGTATACTCTATTGAACACAAAAATAATTTTGAAAATCGGTCTACAACTGGCGGCGTATCGCGTAACATACACACAAAAAAAAACATACACATCGAATTGAGAACCTCCTCCTTTTTTGAAGTTGATTAAAAATCGGTCCACAATTGGAGGCGTAATCGCGTAACATACTCACAAAAAAAACATACGCATCGAATTGAGAACCTCCTCCTTTTTTGAAGTCGGTTAAAAAAAACATACGCATCGAATTGAGAACCTCCTCCTTTTTTGAAGTCGGTTAAAAATAAAAAGTAAAATAAAAACATAAAATAAAAACCAAATTATTACATTAAAAACCTCCCCCTTCAAGAGGTGGAATGGGGGTTAAAAGTTTATTTTTTGTTTAAATATCACACTTGAGCAATTGCTTAACCTGTTTCACGGTTTTTTAAAACTTCTCTTTTATAGTTTGAATTGTTTATACCTACTAGTACGTAAAATAACGCGGGCAAAAACGAATCTAAAAAATCTTAACTCATTGCAAATATGTGGTGATATATGTTGAAAGTCCGTCCCATTAGGAGCTCTTGAGAAACTGGGGAAATCCAGTCCGAGTCCGCTGCTTTGTTGACGAAAAAATAATGAGACGATTAGTTTTATTGCGCGGAAAGAAGTTTATTGGCTGTGCTTCGTAACAGAGACGCTTGTTCCGTACGAACGATGTATCATTGATGTCGCTTGAGTTGCCTCTATACATACTGATGCCCAAGAACCTAGCTCAGTCTTTAAAGGTACAATCAAGGAAAAGAACTTAAAAGATACAACCAAGGAGAAGAAATAAGCTTAATCAAAATTAAAGATTTAAAAGGAAAAGAAGAAAGTGTCGGATGATTGCTTAACAGATACCATTGCTTGACGAACACGGGAGCTCGGTTTGGTTAGTGGTAGGGCTTCTGAGCCCGCCTGGCTAGCTACCACTGTGTTCCCTAAATTTGTCACCATAATAACAGTGTCAATAACATTGTTATATTCTGACAATTAGAGGTAAGATAGGCGGTTCATTCATCAGCTGTCGAGAAATTCAGGCGAAGCTCGCTTCCACCTTCAGCCTTACCGTCATTTACCATCAGGTGAGAAGAAGGCCAAGATCTTCCCTGTTTTGTGTAAAAAAAAACAAAACGGTTGATTTAGCGAGTGCTAAGCAGCAAAGGGTGGGCTTTACCGGAGGGAGACTCTGTACTAGGGTCGTCTGCTGGGGTGCCTCCGTCTTAGCTTGCATTGCTGTGTTCCGCTTTGAAGGGTAAGATATGGCAGTGAAATTACTGGGTACCGTGATTTTACATTTTATGTCACAAGTTGCTAACGTGCACTGTGGTTCTTGTGGGGGTTTGCGGTTTTGCAGCAAATCTCACAAGAACCACATGTACCCACTAGAGGTGACTGTTACCACTTACGATCAGGTGGGCAGTTTGCTTGTTTGGCAACTTAGTTGTATAAAAAAAGGGTTGTGAGTCAACAACGCACAAGGCTGACCTCTAGTTGCCAGCGTAAATAGGAAAAAAGGTTTTGAAGTTTAAAAATGATACAAAATTCTATCTGTGTTCCTCTGGCACAGACGACAGCAGGTAAGTACAGGATAATGAACCTTAAGAGCTCTAATTTCTACTGTTATAGCGATGGTATTCTTAGTGACATTGTAAAGTTTGACGCGCTGTCGACAGTACTTACCTCTGGCTCTAGGCTTCGTCATTAGCTTCTGGACGATGTCATCGTAAGCTCGCTCGTCAGCCACGCCGGAGTCCTTCACTAGCTTCTCCTTCACAGCTATGCAGATCCCGTTGCGAGCCAGCAGAGCTTCCAGCTCTTCAAACGCCTGTTTGAAACACAGAGATGATTTTTTTCAACAGAATAAGCTTACTGCTCACATAATACATACAAATACGAGTAGTAAATGTAGTGCGTATGATTCGTGTAAGATAACTAATCTGTTACTTTCACAAATACCGTTGTGACATAAGATACATCATTTTTCTTTTTTTACCCCGACGCAAAATAAGGGTGATTTGGGTCATTTGGGTGTTTTATGTGTGACATTAGGACCAGAACTCGAAACCAATACGACTTCAGCGAGGTGTGAGACAAGGTGACGTTATATCGCCGAAGCTGTTCACAGCTGCGCTGGAGGATGTATTTAAGCTTTTGGACTGGAGAGGACTCGGCATCAACATAAACAGCGAGTACATGACTCACCTTCGTTTTGCCGATGATATCGTGGTCATGGCTGAGACCGTGGAAGATCTAGGCACAATGCTCGAAGACCTCTGTAGAGTTTCCCAACAAGTGGGTCTTAAAATGAACATGGACAAGACCAAAATTATGGTGAATTCCCATGTAGTACCCACTCCTGTGAAGGTTGGCGGCTCTACACTGGAAGTTGTTGACGAATATGTTTACCTGGGACAAATAGTCCAGCTCGGTAAGTCCAACTTCCAGAAAGAGGTAAATCGACGAATCCAACTCGGCTGGGCAGCGTTCGGGAAGCTACGCAGCATATTCTCGGCCAATCTACCGCAGTGTCTTAAGACGAAAGTCTTCAATTCGTGCGTGTTGCCAGTGATGACGTACGGAACTGAGACGTGGCCGTTTACAATGAGTCTCATCAGAAGGCTCAATGTCACTCAAAGGGCAATGGAGAGGGCTATGCTCGGGGTTTCTCTACGCGATCGCATCAGAAATGAAGAGATCCGTAGAAGAACTAGAGTCGCCGACATAGCCCAAAGAATTGCAAACCTTAAGTGGAAGTGGGCAGGACACATAGCTCGCAGGACTGACGGCCGTTGGGGCGGAAAGGTCCTCGAGTGGCGGCCGCGTACCGGGAGACGCAGCGTTGGTAGGCCCCCCACAAGGTGGACCGACGATCTGGTGAAGGTCGCGGGAAGCCGCTGGATGCGGGAGGCGCAGGACCGATCGGTTTGGAGATCCCTGGGGGAGGCCTATGTCCAGCAGTGGGCGTCTCTTGGCTGAAATGATGATGATGATGATGTGTGACGTGTCTGTCTGTGGCCTTGTATCTTATAAATGTATAGACCGATTTTGATGTTTTTTTTGTTTAATAGCCGACATAATCGAGATGATTCTAAGCTATAATTTTTGAAGATCAGTCCAGGAGAAAAATACACGAGGGAAAAACTCTTTCCTACCCTTTAAACTTAATTCAAGGTACATAAATATTTTAAAGATGAGTATAGGTCGCCTCTTTAATAAAGATTATGCACGACAACTTAAAGTTTGCCAATGTTCCCAAATCAATAAATATTCTTATTCAAACGAGCACAATGGTCTCATATTGTATTTCATAACAACCACCAATATTACGGTAATGGCGTCATGTCCAAATTCAATACGGAAGCGACACAAATTAACAATTTCCTAATTGAAATCAGCAAGGGCCAGTCGAATGTAACGACGACGGACGACCACAATATCCAATCTGTTTCGGGCCCCCCGACAATGCAATGTGGCTCGTACGCGGTGTGAGCAAGCCGCAAAATACGAATCCAGCTTATCGCCGCCTGATAAATATTCATGAAAACAGATGCATAATCTGTTTTATTATCTAATTTGCTATACATGGATTCAAATCTCACAGGAAATACGGTGTACGCTAACTAAGACTGGGATGTTTTGGTAGATTCGTGCTGCTGCATTAATAAGATATCGGGATTAGCGGGGATCCTGTATTGTGGATATTTCGAAACTGCGGCTTACCGAGGCGGCCGGCGTGAAATAAAGAGGGACACCAAAATGTTCCAAATATTGCTATCTGTCTATTCCAGATTTTACAGTTTGAATGCCATTATAGGTTTGAGGGCAGGTTATGAAAAATGAAAATCTAATACATCATAAATTATCAAAACCAAAAATCAAAAATATTGTCAACCCTAGTAACCTATCATGTCAGAGAACCGGAGCACCGCACCTGTCATTCTGGGTACCTACCTAGTTTACTCTTTAATTTTACTGAAATAGGGATTGCACATTAATTGAAAAGTTTAATGAATTTTTATTGGCGGTTATAAGTTATACAGTGATACTAATGTTTTCAAATATCGCAAATGGACTATTTATAAGGGACCATAACACCGTGTATATTAAATAGTAAAATACCAAACCCTTATTTTACATTGCCATACGCAATGTAGAATTTAGTACTATTATTATCATTAATGCTAACATGGTTTTGTTTTACCACAATCACAGAATAGATAATAGTACTACGTACAGAACGGCCACTCACCTCCTCGCACTCATTTCAAATACCTCACCCTACCCGGCACTTCGTGGTAGACATCACTGACACATAAACAAGGGCGCGCGCGATCGCTCGGGCATGGCGACACTTCACGTTCATCGAGTAGACGCGAGCGCCGGCCGATAACAGAGATAGCGCTATGCGGGTAAAAGAGAAGGCAGTCGCTGCACTTGTCGCGTCATTTTAATTGATAACCGCGCACTCAGCCCTACTAGATTCCACGCACACATTTGCGCGTGTACAAACGTCATTTGCTTTAGTAGTAGTAATAGGTAATTGATTTACGAACGTTGTATGGAGTGTCCAGGGTGTGCCACAATTTAACATTATTCGTTGATCTAATCTAGATTAACTACCTATCATATTCTAACAACTTTATCCGACTAATTTCAATGGAAACTGACGTATGAAATTCTCCTTTACCAAGTACATTTTTTAAGTTGGTCGACTATAACTGTTTAATTTGTAAAATGAAAATCCAATACATAATAAATTATCAAAACCAAAAATCAAAAATATTGTCTACCATAGTAACCTGTCATGTCAGAGAACCGGAGCGCCGCACCTGCTATTCTGGGTAGTTTACTCTTTAATATTACTGAAATAGGGTTTGCACATTAATGAAAAGTTTTAATGAATTTTTATTGGCGGTTATAAGTCATAAAGTGATATTAAAGTTTTCAAATATCGCAAATGGACTAATTATAAGGACCATAACACCGTGTATATTAATAAATATATCAAACCCTTATTTTACTTTGTCATGCGCAATGTAGAATTTAGTACTATTATAATCATTAATTCTATTATGGTTTTGTTTTTGCACAATTTTACATGATTCGTTGATCTAGATTAACTACCTATCATATTCTAACAATTTTATCCGACTAATTTCAATGGAAACTGACGTACGAAATTTTCCTTCACCAAGTACATTTTTTAAGTTGGTTGACTATAACTGTTTAATTTGTTAACCCTACTTTACTGTGATAGTTTTCGTTTTTATTGCGTTATTTATACTACTATCGTATATGTTATCACGTTGCCATAAACAATAATGTAGCTGGTATTGGGGGGAACACTTGAATTTTAACAAAATTTTACAGTTAGGTACACTATATGATAAATGAGAAAAGTAATCCCCTATTTACTTCTAGGGCAGGTGCCAATAAATAAGAATGTTTTCAAAATTTAATTTTACTACTTTGTCGTTCTGATTTATATTTATAAAGAGCCCAAACTATTGGAGCTAGAAATTCGGCTCAGTGTGGTTCGTTTGCTTATGTAGGCGTCCGGCGAGAAGGATTTTTCAAAATTCCCTAAGTAAGATGAGAAATCCCAATCAAAAAAAATATATAAAGGAAACGAGTTTCGCGGGCACAGCTAGTAGAATACCCATTTAAATGAAAGCTTTCTAGTACCTACTGAGTCAGTGAGCTTAATCGCGGACAGAAATGTGCACATATATAGACCGTGGTGAAGAACTTAAAAGTTTTGGGTATAGGTAATGTCGCAAAGAGAGAAGACGAAAATCATAGTATGGACTATCATAGGTTCATCATTACCTTAATGCCGTAGCTGGACTCCTCGTATATGATGGACACGTAGCTCCAACCAAGTTTTTTGACAATTTCCACCATCGCGCGCACTTGGTGCAGGTCCGAGGGTATGGTGCGTGTGAAGTATTCGAAGCGGGCCTTATTGGACAGCTCCGGTGACGTTGAGAAGAAGGATACCTGGGACGACACAGATAGCTTTAAGAGAGGAAACATTGATTGCACTGGTGAGGAGTCTGACAGAAGAAGTAGAACACAAGTTTAACCGCCTCCGTGCTCTAGTGGTTGAGATCACAGGATGTTGATTGGGCGGTCAGGGATAATATTTTCAGCAGAATTTTTTATACTCGCTTTGGCTGGTGATAAGGATTCTGATTCTGAACCCGCCTGGCTAGGTACCACCGTCTTACCTAAGTTTGTCACTATAATACTGTCACTTTCGGCTTGTCGTCACTTACCATCATGTGAAATGAAAGCCAAGAGCTTCCCAGTCGTATGTAAAAAAGAAGCACCTCTATTTGACAGAAGATTGGAATCAAATCACATTATTATTTATTTCTGGGACTGAGAGAGGTCAGAGCTCGGAGAATCTTCAGCCTGAGCTTTGATATGTCTCACAGATCCCTCCTTTGAGCCCTGACCTCACGGTAACTTCCTTTGAACTTTATCACAGACACATTGAGCTGAGACACTAGTAGTATTATTGTACTAGTCTGACAGCGTGGATGTCGGATCTTTAATGCTTAAGTCTTGCAACTCTCCATAGGCTGCTGCTGATATCATGTAAGCTAAAGCAAAGTCTCGCCTAACAGTGAATGACGAGGTCAAAGAACCTTTCTTGCAATAGCTATTTTGCCTCTTACGTTTATGGGTCAGATGACCCGCTTGCTAGTTATGTAGAATAAGACCAGTTAAGCCCTTACTTGTGGTATTTTGAAGAGGCGCAGCAAATTGGCGACCTGCACTGACGTAACGCTGGAGGCAGCGCCCACCACGCCCGAAATCACCTTCCGAACCGCTGTGGCGTTGCATGCGTATTCCGCGTCGTCGATATTACTGATGGAACCTGAGTATTGTAAAGAATTTATTAATTAAGGCGCTTATTAGTGGGTACAATTACGGAAAAACACTACGAAATCAAAAATTACTACGTTGTCTGGATGAGATCTCTCAAAGAGATGTTCGTCTTTGTACATGCTTTTTAATATATGTAATGTATCTTATATATTATGTTTTATGTCCAATAAAAAAAGAAATGTTTCTATATGATATTCTTTATAATATTTTATATTCGTGCAAGTTACATTCCATAACATCTGTCACCCATTCCCGAAATAGGTGCGTAATGGGTGCGTAGGTAGCCTGTTTTTCGGTTGCCAGCGCCTTTAGCCTCGGATTGTCTAATTATTAGTATGCTTTAATGACCTAATTTTGAAATATATGTAATAATATACTGGTGGCGAATCATTGTATACCTATACATTAGAAATCACCATTCAATTTCTTTCATTTGTCAACCTAATCTCACGATGCACCTATATTAATAACATCATCTAAAAACCGTCCAACTCCACAAGATTAATGTACCCAAAAATCTATTGTCAGAAACATTAACGCAGGAGAAATTACTACTACTGCGCCGCGAATGAGGTTTTGTAGTAGCAATTAACTTTTTGATGCCGTGTAACATAGACGGATTAATGATATTTTCCTCCCCGAGAAACTTTGATCGAGACAAGAATGTTCCAAACCAGATTTCGCCTCTAATAATAGTTTATATTTGGTACACAGAACTTGTTAATTAAGTCGCCTATTTGAAAGCAATAGCTTTGAAGATTTCATCAAGTAATTGTGTCAGGGGGTCTTTTGGAGACTCCAATATTCATTAATTTATTTTATTACTGGGAAACGACGGGAAGTCTTCGCAGTCGTTGGGCTTCACCAGTTCGCACATTTAAGTATATTGTTTTACGACCATTCAGATATAATAAAAAACGCTATTTCATAAATTCTGTAGCAAAATTTTACAATCAAATATTTTAAGATGATCAACACGTATTTATAATGGAAGACGAGGGATAAAATATAATTATACTGTTGTTAAAAAATAAAAGTACCTTTAATGAAATCCACTGCCATTTCCAGTCCATATGTGTCCTTATCACAGTCATCGAGCACATGAGCACCTAGCTTAACGCCAGGAATAAGCTTCAGTTCAGTGTTTACTATGTCTAAGGTGTAAAGCATCGTTTCTAATGCCTGAACTCCTCCTTGTGGCATTACCGGGCCACAAGTCATAGTATCAGATCTTTCATGCACCATCATCAGACCTCCTAGAACTAAGTCACCCTCTATAACGGCTTCTCTTTTAATTGGCCAGTGCGGATGGTGTTTCTTATCTTTCAGCTCGCCGACTTGGTCATTAGACATGTTCATCCAGTCGTATTTGCCATTTCTTAAAGAGAGAAAATCGTCATGAATCAAATCCTTGTCAACGATCAAGCCTTTAAAATCTGCCATTGGGTCAAAAAAAGTATCTTCGAACTGAAAGTCGGGCATTATTTGCGGGTGCTTGTGTTTGTGCCTGTGGTGGTGCCTGATATTGGGGTGTTGCTTGTGATAGTCGCCGTCGTCGCCTGGCCTCATTTCGGTGCATTGGAGGATGTAGATGAGCATCGTCGAGACCAACCAGCGGCGGTAGAGCATAGTGTTGGATGTTTCATGCCATAGCCGACATACGCCTCGCCCATGTTGTCGCACGGAGAGCGTTCATTTTAATCTGGAACAATTAAAACAATATCTCAAAATAATGTTCATTCAAACATGACTTCGTAAGAAACTTCAGAATGTACCCGTTGGATGAACGGGTTACAAACTATCGGAGATTATGGATATGAAGCAATCAGAGCTACAAATTAAATTCAGTACTTTATAGAAATTCACTATCAGTATAGTGACAACGTTGCAAAATATGAATTAATATCATTTCATAGCATCGAATGGATTTTTTTTTTTTTTTTTTATGGATGGCCCGGCAAATGACCTCCTCCCGCCTGATGTTAAGCGGTGAAAGAGGCCCAAATGAGTTGACAGATAGAGTAGGGACGACATCCACTCTCCTACCTGCCCGCCCCTTGCCGGCCCAAAAGATGCTTTTTCACGCCTCTTTTGAAGGAACCCATGTTGTAGGATGGAGGAAACACGTGCGCAGGTAGAGAATTCCAAGTGTGGGATGAACGACAGAAGAAGGAATCTTGGAATTTCTTGGTACGGTGTGAAAAGGAGGACACAGTGTACGGATGACTCCGAAGGCCCTTACGCGTGTTTCTGTTAAGGAATGGAGAGGGAGGGATAAGGTTAAAGAGCTCCTCAGAGCATTCCCCATGGAACATTCGGTAAAAGGCGCTAAGAGAGGCGATGTCACGACGAAGTTGTAGAGGCTCGAGGGTGTTAGTTGCCTCTACATCGCCAATTATGCGAATAGCGCGACGCTGCAATCTGTCCAGAGCATCGAGGAGGTACTGAGCGGAGCCGTCCCAAAGGTGCGAGCAATATTCCACGCAAGACCTAACCTGAGTTTTATACAACAAGCATAGTTGGTCCGGCGCAAAATACCTACGCACCTTGTTCAGGACACCGAGTTTCCGTGAGGCAGTAGTTATGACGGATTCGATGTAGTCTCTGGGGTTCAGATCGCAGCGAATGTTCATTCCGAGCAAGGTGATGTTGCTCTGTGTGTGAAGGGTTGTGCCCTGAAGAGAAGGAAGGGGGAGGAAAGGTGACCTTTTTGCCGAGAACACGCACACCTGTGTTTTCTTAGCATTGAACTCAACAAGATTGTTGGAGCCCCATTCGGAGACGAGGTCCAGCGTCCTGTTGAGCTCAATGATAAGATTCTGCCTTTCCCTACCAATATCACCACGAGCAGCCCCCGAGGCCCCGTGATATCCCCCATGCACTGTACTGCCGTCTGCATAGCAATGTATAGCTCCCAAGGAAAGCATATCATTGATATGCAGAAGAAACAATGTGGGGGATAGAACGGAGCCTTGCGGAACACCAGCGTTCACTGCCACGAACCGCGAAGCGCAGCCGTCAACGACAACGCGAATTCTACGCTCGTGGAGGAAGCTGGCAATCCACGTACAGAACTGCGCGGGTAATCCGTATGCCGGAAGCTTGGAAAGAAGAGCCTTGTGCCAGACTCTATCAAAAGCTTTGGCGATGTCGAGACTAATAGCCACCGATTCGCCGCGCTTATCGATAGATTCACCCCATTTGTGCAAAAGGAACGCTAGAAGGTCACCTGTTGACCGTTTAGGACGAAACCCATACTGTCGGTCATTAAGTAACGAGTGACCTTCCAGGTAACGGATCAGCTGTGTATTAAGGATCCTCTCCATGATTTTACACAAAATGGAAGTGACGGCTATAGGGCGATAGTTAGCCGGATCAGAACGATCTCCCTTTTTGGGAACCGGCTGGACATTGGCCTCTTTCCAAGATTTCGGCACACAACCAGCAGAGAACGACAGACGGTATAGACGCGTAAGGACCGGAGTCAACTCCGCTGCACACTTCTTAAGAACAATCGCAGGAATGCCGTCTGGTCCACTTGCTTTTCGAGTATCGATCGACTGGAGCTCCGCCCGCACATCACGCTGTCTGATACGGATATCGGGCATGGTGCTGCCACAATGGGACAGTTTCGGAGGTTGTGTACCACAGTCATCGACACGGGAATGAGCCGCAAAGAGTTTTGCCAGGAGGTCGGCTTTCTCCTGCGGCTGATGAGCAAGTGAGCCATCGGCAAATCTCAGCGGTGGCAGCGAGGGTTGGCAGAAGTTTGATTGCACAGCTTTGGCCAGGCGCCAAAAAGAACGGCTACCCGTAGGGTGCGATAGCAGTTCCTGGCCCACTTGTGCAATGCGCTGAGCATCCGCTCTAATGTAAGCCCTCTTACATAACTTGGTGGCATTATTGTAGGCTGTTTTCAGTAGGCTTGTATTGGGATCCTTAGATGCTCGGCCTCTGATCCAAGCGCGGTAAGCCAGCTGTTTGTTTTCAACAGCAGAGGCGCACTCGCGATTGAACCAGAGGTTACGTCTGCCTCTACTGACGAGATTGGAATGCGGAATATAATATTCCATTCCTAGTATGATCTCGTCAGCAACAGAGGTAGCGCAGGAGTCCGGATCCATCCTATTGAAACAGCGCTGCCACCAAGGAACAGATGCGTAATAATCCCGCATACCGTCCCAATCTGCTGACGCATAGTGCCACAGACGGCGTGCTGCAACCACAGGCGACGGTCGTGACGCCTGAGGCACTGAGACGGATACCAGGCAGTGATCCGAAGATCCTAGTGGAGCTCGAACCACCACCTGATATCCGTCAGGGCGATTTGTCAACAGAAGGTCCAATAAAGAGGGCGCTTGACCGATAATATCTGGTACCCTGGTGTTCTGGGTGACCAATTGTGTCAGGTCGTGCGTGAGAGCGAATGCGTGGGCAGTCCTACCCGCATGGTCAGTTTTAGAGGAACTTAACCACAACTCGTGGTGAGCATTGAAGTCCCCTAAAAACACCAGCTCGGCGGAAGGAAATCGCTCCTGCGCGTCATCTGCCACCCGACTTAGATGTTCAAAAAGTCGAGTTGTCTCCAAGTCACCACGATGGGAACGGTAGACGCAGACGTAGACACGGCAATGAGTGCCAAAATCGACGTGTACCGCAAGGAAGGAAAAGGAAGGTTCCTCCAAACAGCGCAGGCGACGACAGCAAACGTCCGCCCGGACGAACAAGCAAACACCAGCCTTCGCCTTGAAGGACTCCTCAAGAGCGTAGCCGGGGTAATTAAGGTAGCTTGTATCGGCCGGGCAGATAATTTGCGTCTCCGTCAAAAACAGCATTGCTGGACGGGCTGTCTCGAGATGGTGGTGGACAGCTAAGAGGTTAGAGTGGAGCCCGCGGATGTTAGCGAGCCCCACCTCGAATAATGGTGTTTTGGTGGGATAATGCACCGCTGTACGACCAGTCTTAATATTTTGCGCTGTCATAATTATTGGAGTGAGAGGCGTGAAACTGAGGTGTCCTTGCTGCGCTTCGCATAGTTAATGTGTGTAGGCCTGTTTCGCCAGGGAACAGCCGACAGCTGATTTGCGCTGACCCTCCGCACGGAAGGGCCCCCGAACCCCCCCGGAAGTGGCCGCCGGGACCCACCGTCCGGTCACCAACCGGCACGACGGACCACCCCGAGATTATGCGTGGCATGGTGGGGCAGCCTCACGGACTGGTTAGGTCCGCTTGGGCCCCTGTACTATACCACGGGCGGCCAGCGGAACAGCCGTTTCTTCGGGTCTTCCTGGGCGGAGGGTCAACGCAGTCAACCTGGCACTGGGTCGACGGAAGCCCGCACAAACCATACGAATCGCAGCAACGACCCCTCAAGCTCTGGCTGTGCGCAGACTGATCCCGAAACGCGGACAAAAATGGCCACTTGACGGGTTTTACATCGTGCGCACGGTGGTCGCTAGCCAGTCGGGTTTTTCAAGCCCTACCACCAGAAGTTGGTCACTCGATTAGCACCACCCGGGGATCACGTGTAGGGCCTCGAGGGTAAAACCTACGGACGTGAGCGACTCCAATCCCCAAAATATACAATAAATTCCCCACCACCACCCATGGCCCTTTCAACCTTGCGGTTATTGGCCAAATGATGGGAGATTCGCGCGGAACCATGACTGCACTCTCCCAGTGGCACTTCTTGACTCCCTAGATTTTTTTGAATAGACCAACCTAGACCGCATCCTCTCCTTTAAATAGGGACAACCCATGAATATATCGTAATCCAAAATGAAAACGCTCAAAATTCTACGACAAATCTCTTTTGTTGCGCACCTACTTGCTGAGGCTTTATCATATCTCTAGAAACATAAGTAATTTATGTATATTATAAATTCATAATATATTAATCACGTCGTAGATAGATATAAATTATGTTGATGGCCCGAAATTTCGCAAAAATATACTCATAATTAAGAAGAAAAGGGTAGCAATCTGGAATGTTACTAATATATTTGAAAAGGTTAAATCTTTACCTAGTGATATTACAAACCAAATAAACCTTTTCAGACAAATTTTAGCACAATTCAAATTTTCATAATACATTTATCAAATTGAAAAAGTTAAGACTAATCTAGTTAGAATTTTGTTCTAACGAGACTATGTGGTCCGGGGAGAAACGTGCGAAGGTTACCAATGATTATCGGAGTAATAAATCCTTTTCAAATATTCGTATTAGATACTCAAATAGAACAACAGAAAGTCGTTTTGGTTGGAGGAATTAATTTTATTTGGTAGCCTTTAGTACTATGATATGTAATAATTAAATAAATAAATTTATTATTATTCTTAATTACACACAACGACATTTGAGTACCTAATATACATGAGTTATGTTCAAGATCGTGCTTATCTTGGGGGGTAGCGTGGGGAAAATATTCATAAACGTAAACAAATCTTATCTTCTATATATATAAATAAAAATGGATCTTCGAAATGTATGTACGCCCATAACTTTCGAACGACTGCACCAAATTGGATAATTCTTGGTTTTTTGTAATCGTTATTGTTAGGACAAGGTTTGTGTAATATAAAAATTACAATAATTTAAACAAACATTTCAGTAATTTAGTTAAAAACATGGCGATACACAGTACGCCGGGTCAGCTAGTATAGGTATAAAAATCACAGTGTCACAGTGTTTGTTATCGAAGTCCCCACTTCGGCAGACACTGACGGATTGTCTGAATTCTGTACTCAGAATCTGAATCCATTATTTATCATAGTATACACTTCAACACCATGTTGAACATCAGGTTCACCCCGATTAGCGGGGGAGTTCTACATTACTACAAGAGATAGTTACGGGATCAAAAAAGTGCCGAGGACAGAAAGTTTTGATAAAAAAAATCCCGCCTAAAATATTTCTTGAACCAATAATATGGCTAATATGGCTAAAATATGAGTGAATCCCTGAGAATTTGAATTATAAAAGCCAAATCTGAAATTAGCTTTATCTTGATAAAGAAATTTGGCGCGTCAAAGGCTCTGAAAGGAGCTCCTATCTACCAGAATTATATCTCATCAAGGCACAGCAATAAATCATCCTCATTTCCTCTCCAATTACCCATGGACTTTGGAGAAAAAAGTGAAATTATCTGGAAGTGTTAATCGCTAATTTAAATACAAAATAGGCGATGTAGAACGGTTTGCATGCAAACGGCGTAGTTTTCTCCGAAAGGGGCTTATCGCGTAGGTAAAAACCTACGTCGATCTCCATTGATTTGACTGAGGATTTGACAGTCATTGCGTCGTCAATGCAAGACTCTGTGCCCATTTTTTTATAATTTTTATAATGCAATTTCACTGACAAACTTAAAACCAATGAGATTATTAAGATTATAAATCTGCTTCAACCAAAATTGCTCAAATTATGTCAAATCATTTCTCGCCTCTTTAACTTGTTTCAACTTATTATTATTATTATACTTAGCCCATACTGTCCCACTGCTGGGCAAAAGCCTTTTCATAATCCTCCCACACCTTTTGATCCCATTCGCGCTCCCACCAATCCTTGTAATAAGTAGACGTCTTAACTTTTCGCGCAATTCCTTTTGAGGTTGTCTCTCCGGGGGGATTCTACTGGGCGATGATATGCGCCCACCGCTCTGGGTGCATTTGGCCAACATGTCCAATCAATTTATATTAAACGAATATTTTACAAAGTACCCATAGACTAGGGTCGTTTTTACTTTCCTATGACTAACGATCGAAAAACCGACTCTCAGTCGGTTCTTACGACATTTACGGAATGGAAGGGCATCTCTT